>JAREYC010000002.1:99987500-105597500 GCA_030015325.1 Cryptoblepharus egeriae | reverse complement strand
ATATTTGCAGCTTTCAGCATGCATTGGAAAGAGTCTGACTGTGCCCAAATCCAAATCTTCCATTTATTTAACTTACGTGGGACACGGTCCAGATAAAAATAAAGGATTAAAATCAGTTTCCCTCTCCTCAATTTTAACTATCCCCTTAACTTTTTAAAACAAAGAGCATTTTCACTGACTTCAAGAATTATTTTTCTTCTGGATTTTTGGAAATTATTGTTTGCACTTTTATACAACTTATACCACATCATGGTAGAAGCTTAGGAAGCTCCTGTTTTGGCATTTTAATGTTAAAAATGTGAAGGGATGGCTTTTGAAATGCTGGTTCAAGGTCACTAGAATAAAGCTTTGCATGACTGTATCTCCAATCTCTCTCTCTCTCTCTCTCTCTCTCACACACACACACACACAGAGAGAGAGAGAGAGAGAGAGAGAGAGAGAGAGAGAGAGAGAGAAAATATGTTGATGCATTGACAATCTCCATGATCTACCCCTGCACTGCTTAATTAGGAAATATTTTTAGGTTGCTATTCTGTGCTATTTCCTTAGTATTGAAGATAAAAAAAATAGATCCAGTAGATGCAACTATACAATACAACCTGGTTCATAGGACTATTGTGCAAGGAGAAAAAGTGACAACTCCTTGACACAAGAGCACTACTGTAAATTGTGGTGTGCCACAGATTTAGAAAAACATTTCACAGTCTCATTAGTTTCAAAGGGAGATTAAGCATAAGTCTATAGACTCATTGGTATTTCAAAGTGTTTACTGTTGGCTAAATTCAACACTTTTTCATTTCAACAACTCTCACCTGCACCCTAAAATGCATCTGGACTTCAGGGAGTGAATTCATTCATTACCATTGGAAAGACTGCTGTTGCTGCATCTCTAAAGAGAGACATACCTCAGCACAAAAAGCAAAGGCATCCTGACTTCAATTACACATCAGAGACCTCAGTTATCTATGGGTAGTTTCCCATTATCTGCTGATAAGCTCCCTAAGTGGTGATGTAGAAGTTTAAAAGAAGATCAGGACATGAATAAAGTTGATTTAAACATTCAGGCACCAAAACTTTATTGCACAGATATTTCTGCCATTATCACACATCTACTCCCACTCAAACAGTGTGAGAGAGGATATCCATCATATAAAGGAGGAGAATACAGGACCTGACTTTTATCTTGCATTGTGAATTACACCATAAATCAGGAAAAGGGCTTCACAGACTTACCTCTCATGGTAGTAAAACAAATATCCTAAAGTAGATGTTTTAAAATGGGCAAATTAAGGGGGTCTTTGGAGTGAATTTATAAAAACAGCTGTGTGTCCTATTGAAATGAATGACTCATTCTGATCTATACCTGAGTTTATTCGACCAGGAATGTGATTCCCTAAACAGTCCAATTTCTACAGTCCTACAAAACTACATGAGTATGTAACATGCACAGCCAGAGAGGAATCCGAAACTTCTAAAACAGTGATTCTCAAGCTTTCACACCCTAGGACCCACTTTTAAAAAATGTCAATCTATCAGAACCCACAAAAAGTGAAGGCATTAAACGGGAAGGAAACGGGAAGTGACATCATCAAACAGGAGAATTTCTAACATCCTGCCTACAACAAAATAAAAGAAATTAAGTAGGTAAACTGGGGCACATACTATCAGGGCAAATACTATCAGCTGTGGTGCCAGCATTTTGTCAGCACTGCCAACCTGGCCAGTCAATAAAGTGTTGAAGACCCTAGGTCTCAGGGTCCAATGACAAATGCCTACAAAACTACATGTTTCTTGGTGATTAGTTCAACTCACAGACAACAGGAGGGCTTTACAGGGCAAGGGAAGAGAGGGGAAAGGGCAAAAATAGGCAGAGGGAGGACAGGGGGAAGGAGTAGTCTTGAAAAGATGGCAAAGGTGGCAGTAGGACATTGTCTCCTAATCAGTGTTGGGATTCAGAGAAATTAACAACCGGTTCTCTGCCCATCTGGCAGCCACGTTTAAATGGCTATTTTTAAACTTTATATGTCCTATCTCTTGTTAACAACCGGTTCTGTAGAGTAGGTGCGAACCTGCTGGAGCCCACCACTGCTCCTAATCCATCTCCTATGTGACAAAACCCAACTTGGACCTCATCTGTTCTGTGTCCAGGTCCAAAGTGACCCTCTTGAGCATTCCAGGTAAGGGACATGGGATAAGGGACCATTTTTTCCCTTGCCCTGAGGAAACCTAGCAACTTAAAAAATTATTTGAAATAAAATACCGACTTCCAACACCTAAATTAAGGGGGTATTTTACTCCTGCAATGCAGGCACATTTTGCTAGTAAATAAATATAATATAATATAATAAATTCAAACTTCCAGGAAATGTGTAAAAACTGAAAACGAGAACATTGCAAATATTAGCCAAAGCTTGTCAAAAACCTAACAAAATGCTGCAATTATGTGCAAGTGTTTCATAACCCCAGCTCTTATAATGATGTTATAATGATGGCATTTAGGCCATTACTTTCAACTTCCTCCTATTTCTTACAGGGATTCTAACGGTCTGCGGAATGAAGGGAGACCCTAAATTTGGAAGGCTGCAGTTCCAGCGAGTTCATTACTTGATTCTTTCGAATTTCCTGAGAATGTGTGAACTTGGTTATTTATTTTCTCCCTTCTTCCCAAATTCATAAAATAATTTGCTCTCTAGTCGTAGTTTGGGGTGGGGTCGGCTCCTGGGAGCTACTCCTAATAAAACAAAACCCCCTCCTAAAGAAATCCTACCAGTGTCACAGGAACATGTTCCCCCCTTGTCTCACACTAATGCAGTCACACCTGATTAATCTTTACTAGTTCAGTTCCCTCTGTCAAAATACCAGGGAGATCGAGGGGCTGGGGGGGGGGGGGGCTTTCACACTTATTGATCTACAGCTTCAGTTGGAGTAACCCATTTTGCAACTGAATCCGGCCTGTATTACTGTTCTATATAGCGTGATCTCCATCAAATCTAATTGGCAAAGGCAATCTTATTTCTCAAACAAAACTGGGTTAATTGCACTGAGGTATGTAAAAGAATGACCACTGCAGTCCCGTTTCCCCCCCCCCCACCTCAGCGAGTTGCGCTGAATAACTTATGCTGGTTGTTCCCTCTCCCGTTCTGCAGCTTGCTGCCTTTTTTGCCTGGCTGGCTGGCTGGCTGAGAGGGCCAGTGTGTGGTTGTGCAAAGCCAAAGATCTCCCTGACATTCTGTGCTACAGACAGCAACCTCCTGAAAAGCACTGATGTCCTCACAGGTAGGAATGGAGCTGAAACCAGGGCAGAGGGGTTCATGTCAAGCCTGGGAATGGGGAGGCATCAGTGGCAGCAGCTTCACCACCAATATCCTATCTCCATTTCCAGCTTCAGTCTGCATTCCACAGTCTAGTGATTATACTTCTTCATTGTCCTCATGATAATCCCGCATAAGAGCAGGGTCCACATATTTCATGCCTTTCTCCACTTGGCCTGATCAAAAGTTTATTCAGGGGCAACATTCATGCATCATATGTCCTCAATCACTCTGTCCATCCGTTGTTTGTTTGGCTGACCACATGGTCCATCCAGGTTGAGATACAGGGCAGCCTTGGGCACCAAATTTTCACAGCTTCTAAGCACATGATTGTACAATCGCAGACATGTCTTGCACATCTTCTAGCGAATTGCACAAGCCAAATTTCTGCTGCAGGTGAGAGTAGATCCATTGAAGTTGACCCCTGGGCAAAGGAACAAATCTTCCCTTACCTGGAGGAGACCTCTGGAACTGCCCATCCTCGCAGGATGCAGCATGCACACTGGTGCATCATTAGGAATGTGGTTTAGATAGAATTGTGCTAAGTCTTGCTAGTCTCTAAGGGGCTTTCTTCAGAGTAACTATGCTCCATTCACACAGGGTGACCATATGTCATAACCGGAAAAGAGGACAAGGCCCCCTGAAATTCAGAAGACCTCAGAAAACTGTAGGACATGACAAAATAAAAGCTAAAAAACCACTTACTTGTGTACGTGTGTGTGTGTATTTATTTATTTATACTCATGATAAATATATAAATATATAACTCAATATAATATAAATATAATTTATAATATAATATATAAATATAACTTACTATTAAAATTTTAACTATTACATAATGAGTGCAATCCTAACACAGGCCAGCACAACTCATCAGTCTTTAGGACTGCATACAAAGTTAGGATCACAGCCACAATTTATTAACTACAAGAAGTCTACATGCTGCCTGCCTCACAAGGAAATGGAGGGAAATAAATATTTTTTTTTCCAGGAAACAAGACTGAAAAAGAAGACACATGGTCACCCTGCACTCACACCACAAGGCTGCAGTATTTTCAGGCTTCATGAACCTGTTCTGCTCTACTTCCTTCTTCTCCTACCTGGTCCTACCTGACAAATGGCAGGAATACAATATGTGAAGCAGGATTGTTGCTGCCTCTCTAGAAACCCCCTGCTGTTTTCAATATACTGTACATTCTCCAGGCCAACTAAGAATTAGGCTGCTCAATTAGGGGGTCCTGAAACTCAATTAGGGGGTTCTGAAATTGCTTCTAAGAAATTATTAACTTTCAAGTACTTGTCTATGGTCCAATTTTTGACACAGATCTATTGGTACCAAAGGAGAACGGAAGAACTTAAGTGATAGAAACTGAAATATCTTGAAATTTTGCTGTTTGGGAAGGATCGCACAAAATCTACTTCATAACAGAGGATGACATTCATTCAGCAAACATGAATTGAGAGAATTTTTCCTCTTGAATCATTTGTTTCATCTCTCTCTCTCTCTCCCTCTCTCTCTCTCTCTCTCTCCAAACCATCTTGCAATATTAACTGGCCCATGATTGTAAAAGACTCAGTGTTTTCTATACAGAGCCAAATGGAAAGCTGATTCTGCCCAACACATTCTAAGACTTCTTTGTGGCTACTAAATGTTAGAAGAAAAACCACAAATTACTTTTGGAAGGGGCCTGGGGCTTCAATTCTGGCTCCAGTGGCTCCCTACTCCACCCTTCCAAAAAGAAAATAATTAAAACGATACTCCATCCGTGTATACAAATACCCTACAGGTAAGGTATGCTCTTGAATAAACATACTCCAAGACAAACTGGCCCAAGGAAAAAAGGCTTGCACTGATGCAAAGGTGATTCCAGAATTTCTTTTTCCCTTCTGTGTTTTATCATCAGTTCTTCCCTTAATTTTCA
The DNA here is from genome assembly GCA_030015325.1 of Cryptoblepharus egeriae. Taxonomy (NCBI): domain Eukaryota; kingdom Metazoa; phylum Chordata; class Lepidosauria; order Squamata; family Scincidae; genus Cryptoblepharus; species Cryptoblepharus egeriae. The sequence continues at coordinate 105,592,264 of JAREYC010000002.1, read as the reverse complement.
AAATTTAACAGTGACTTTTAAAAATTGAGCAATTTTACCATTTCACAAGGATTTTCACTGAAAATCAGTTATACTGATTATTAACATTTTCAGTGGAGACCCTTGCGGAACACCCTATATTAATGACTACATAAATTATCTTACTCCAAAAATATGTCTTTGGGCAGATTTTTAAGAAAAGCATTAATTAATTGAGATTTCTATGACTCTTAAAATGTGAATGCTCTCTTTATAGAAATGGGTACTCATATATAAATAATGAATATTACTATAGTCCTGGTTGCAGTCAGATTCAGTGAAGTCACTTGCACAATGCAGAAGGCTCACTGGAAGAAAGCAATGGTTAGATAAGTGCAGAGACCTCTGAGTCTATGCAATAGTCTCTAGTAACATGATGTGAATCCCTTGTTTAGGATTAGGCCTTTTGACTTATTCTTCCACCCCCTGATATGCTACTGAATAATGATAACTTATTGAATGTAAGTTCAAACGTATGGTCCCACACTGATTCCAATGATAGCTGGATATTGTCCACAAGGAAAATCCTTACATGATCTGTTTTATGTAAAATGAAATGTAAAATGAATGGAGCTGGCTAACTTTTGTTATCTGGATCACATGGACTAAATCAGAAGATTCTGACACTTGCCTTTGAAAAAGCAGTACTTGCCAGTGTTTTGTTTCAGTTTTGCAACTCATATAATCTTGTTGAAAATATCTTCCACAGTATTTCATTTGCAAAAACCAGTCTCTTTTAATCCATAGTGCAGTACTATGGTTCCCCTTCCCCAGTGCAGCAATGCCAAAATGACTATTGTGTATCCTGAAGGGGATGGGGAAAGGAATGGTTTTGCAATGCGAAGGGGACTACTCAGATATGCACTAGTGAAATTGCTGGTGTGGATCTGCATAGATGGGCTGTGGGATTGAGGCTGAAATCCTAAAGTGCACATTTGGGCCAGCCTAATGCCAGATAGGCTAGCTTAGCTGAACCAGAAAAGACGTGGGCCTGTGCAAGTTCACTTAGGCTGGCCCAAGACGGACCTGCACCAGCCTAACAGTGCTAGCCTAGGCAGTTCAGTAGGGGTGTGTTGAGGGCATGTTGAGCAGAGAACAGTGCAGTTAGGCTGTAACAAGAGCCTGGTTCCAGGGCAAATATGCCCCCTCACAGCTCCTCTGACTTAGGCCACCTCAGGAGCAGGAATAAATCTGAGTAGACCCATAGGGGTCCATGATTAGCAAAATGGAAACAAAAGAAAAGGTTCTAAGTCTAATGATGGCCTATGCATCACTCCTGCCGCTCAACCTCAGGATATGGCACAACTACAACATCCTGTCTCAGGATATGGTACAACTCCCACAGCCCAGTGAGCATGCTGCTCACTCTTCAGCAGCAGTTAGGCCAGCCTGGAGGCCTCTTAGCCCTGTGGATTTGGCCTAAGTGTCAGCTCAGGATATGGTCTACCTCAGGTCAGCTTAGCTGGGCCATTTTCTCTGGTCTAAGTCAGGATTATACCCTGAGTTGGAGAATGAGGCTAGGGATCTGCCCCTTTCCCTGTTCAATCTCCCTTCTTCCTGTTTTTTCCACATTCCACCCTTCCCTTGACCTGATATAATCTCATTTTTTCCTCTGCCACTATTTCCACCTCCCTCTATCTTGACTTTGAGAAATTTGCCTGAGTAATTTCTGACACATACTGATGGAGTGTATTTGATAAGGAAGCTAATACTGTATTCTGTATTCTGTAGGACACTGTATTCTGCCTGTGCCCCTAATAGAAAAAAACCCATGAGCAACTGTAAGACCACTGCTTGAAGTTTAATGTCTCATTTCCCAGGCTCATCCTCTTGTATTGACCTCTTGTATTACTACTGTACTACTTGTATTACTACTGTAGCTAGAGTTTGCAGTAACAATAATAGTGCAAAACTGCAAAGACATAGACCATTATTTATATTATTTATATGATCCAGTGATTTTATTTGTGTACTGGTCATTGACCGTAATAAAATATTTGATTTGATTTGACCGTTATTTGTTTATGAAAAGGAGGATACTCAAGGTACCAAAATAATTCTGTTATGAACTTCCTTGTACAAAGTGTTTCCTAAAGATATTTATGCCTTGTAACTAATTGTAATTGATAATTGCTTGCCTGAGTGACTTTAGACATTTTGTAACAAGTATTATGCTAAAAGCTTTTTGGTTGTTGTATGCTACCACTACCATCCTATACAGTGTTGCCTCACATAAAGAGCTTAATTCGTTCTGGAGGAATGCTCTTTAAGTGAAACGCTCTTTAAGTGAAGAGGATTTTCCCATAGGAAACAATGGAAACTCAGACGATTGGTTCCACAACCCCAAAAATATTCATATAAAAATATTAACTGGATGTAAAAATGATGACAAAACACTGGAACTGATTTCAAAACACTATAATATAATACAGACCACAATTACTGTAATAAAACATCGTAATATTCTGTACAGTAAAAAAAGAAAAAAAAAACCCTTATGGCAAAGGATGACTAATTTTCACTAAAAGAGTCACTGGTGTCTTTTGGAGCATCTTTAACAACGAACCTCTCTCTGTGTGTGAGATCTATCTATGCAAACTAGATAGGCAATCTGCAACAGCAAAGTGGCCAGATCCGATGCTGTCTCCTCAGAATCAAGCCCCTTGAAATCCACTTACTCACAGGAAAGTGTGTAGGATGCAGCCTCACTCCAAGTTTGCATGAAGAGCAAGGGCAGAGGGGCCAGATCCTATGCTGTCTACTCAGAATCAAGCCCCATTAAATCCACTGGGGCTTACTCACAGGAAAGGAAAACTGCAGGCAGGGAAGGTGGTTGGGGGAAAGATGGGTGGTTGTAGTGGGGTCTAGGCAGGTAGTGGGACCAGGCAGAAAGATGGGTGGTTGTAGTGGGGTCCTTGGGGGAAGGGGTCTGTTTGAGGGGGGCTGCAGAGGGGGTGCAGGAGGAGTTTTCCCTCCTTCCTGATGGAGGCTGGGCTGGCTTCATGTTTTCTGGCTGCAGGAGGCTGTCTTCTTTGTTCCTCCAACTGAGGAGGCTCCTCTGCTCCCTCTGTTGGCCTCTTCCCTGGTACTGCAGGCAGGGGGAAAAAGTCCTGCCTCATTCCTATAGCCAAGCCAATGCAGGGAGAGGAGGGGGAGCCCACCCAATGGGCACTTGTTATGCGAATCAAGCTCTTTAAGAGAGGCAGAAGCCCCCATAAATTTTACGGGTTATGTGGACCATTAACTATTCAAGGAACACTGTACACTGTTATATCTTTATAGCTCAAATGCAAACTTGGGTCTGTAGCCAGAGTGGACTTGGTTCAACCCACCAACGCAAGTGCTTGTTGTTGAAATAAAGCCTATGAATTGGACTCTGAGTAATTTAGGTATGGTTATGGAGAATCAAAATGTCCTGCAGGAACTCGCTAACCAATAGGATTAGGCTGTTAAACATTCGGCATTCTAAAATTTATTCTCTCACTGCATTAGTAATTTCTCCAGCATGGCTTTACCTAAACCCAATCAAGAAGGAAACAAACCACTAAACAGTGAATACAACTCTAGATTATTTTTCATTGAAGTTAAAAATTCTCCATAGTCATCTGACTATGTTCATCTGACCACAATTGGAAATGATGTCTGCATTTGTGGTGATGGAATGCTTCAGGCTGTAGTGACAACTAAGTTATTATGGCATTTTACCATCTCCCATTATAACTTTAAAAACACACATTTTAATTCATGCATATTCTAAAAGCACACTTCGTTATATACATATAAGAAAGGAACCCAGGACGAATTTCAGAAAAAAATGGCTTTTCTTCTCATTGTTACATATTTTCTTGAGAATATACTTTGCTTAAAAAGCTTTATGGTGAAACATTCCTGTGCACTGTCACTGAAATATAATTTTGGCTCAAATTAAGGAACTATAAAAATAGGTTGTGCAGGTCTGGATTGAAGACCCCTGAGATTTAGTGAGGGAGATTGGTGGGATTTGCCCTTATAGCAAATGTGCTAAAAGATGTTCATCAGGCCAGGCAGAGCTAATGTATGCCTCCTACCTTTGACCACCCCAGAAAATGGTCCCTAATGCTGTTATTTATCATAGAAATGAAGAAACCATGTGTGCCAATTAATAGCGTGAGAATGCCAGTTTTATCAAGGAAAAGTGTTCAAAGAAGGAGCCACCAGCTAATATGGGTGGGAGGTTTTTCTTTTCTTTCTTTCTAAAGATTCTTTCTTTAAAAAGAAAGAAAAAAGATGGAAAGCTGAGAATGTATTTTGACTATGGATTTAATTTCTCCCTTTAAAGCAAGAGATGTGATGACTGTGTACACCCTGTGTAACTTAGAGCACTGTGTAATAACATCGTTCATCTGCACATCTTTTCTGATTTCTGCTTCTTGGTGTGATCTTCATTGTGACACTACAGAAGGACCAGTAATGTTTGTGTTTTATCCTACAATCCAGAGTAACTACAGGAGCACTAAAAGTCACCCATAGTTACGGCAACACCTAGTGAAAACCTATGGAAAATTCATATTGCCAATCCAGAGTAAATTGTTCTTACACTGGAGCAAGGACTCCACGTAGTTACTCTGGATTGAGCCCTATGAGATATTTGTATTGTACATGAAAATGCACAATGGTTGATTCAAAATCTTCTTTCATTTCATCGGATAGTTCTGAGTCGTGAATTTGTTCACTATGTTCTGGTCAGATCCGCACAATTTTGTACACTTTTAAAACCATGTAAACCCTTCAGTGATATAATCTCAGAGCAATTTATGAAGAAATTGAGTGTTTAATTCAGGCCTCTGTCCACTGATTCTGCTTCCATCACTGTCACTAAATGGCTAGAAAACCAGAAGTTTGCAAAAAAACTAACAATTCCTACCGTATCCTTAGAAGCTAGTTGCGCTGATGGTGGGATTTTCTGCTAGGATCAAGCCAGCTTATACAAATTCATCACACTGTCAATACAGTGTTTTGAGTATTTTCAAAGGAGTGATTTCACTCAAACACTGAAAAAAAATCTGAAATAAAAGCAAGCTTCTCTTTGTCTCCAGCTTGGTAGAAATTTTGCAGGCACATTTTATGTCAATATCCTTTCACTGCTATCTCACTCTTCATAATCAAAGAATACACTTTTGAAGACCTTTTTGGTTTATTTGCAATTTCACATTTTGCGAACGGGCCGAGTATGGGGATATGGTATAAGAATTAAGCACTTTTAACTCTGTGTAGTGTTCCATCCTGGAATACGACACAGAATATAAGCTGAAAGCCCTATGCAAATGATCCTGGAAACAATTACTTACCTTCAGTACATACCTTAGTCCTGTAGAGGGAGCCAAAGAACTTTCTTTATTTTGAGCTTCCAAATGTCTGGACAAGTATGAATACTGGGATCACCATTTGTCCCAGTCAGAGAATGTCTAGTGCTTTATTTTTTTCTGAAGCATGAAAGTGTAAGCTTCTGTTTCACACCTGCATTACCATTATCACCTACACAAGTCCAATTCCTTGGGCTATGGCAGTTTTTTAAAGTGCCGGTGGCCATGCCTTAATAAGCCAACGTATGTTCATTTGTCTGCTTCCAATTATTTATTTCTCCACTTATGCTATGAAAAAGTTCTACCTATCAAGAGCCAGTGAGATGAAGGAAATAGTCAAGGAAGATCTGAGCAATGCTGAGAAATAAAAGAGATTGGGGGAATAGGAAACTGGAATAGGAAGCTCATGGGTTCCCACAAGTACCATTCCTTTGAAACTTTCTTCCTGGCAGCAAGATTAGGAATGTGAGTCAACAAATCATGGTAGGAGATTGGCTTGGATGGCAGAGCTTCAAAGCATGCTTTTCTATGCTCAAAAAAGACTCCTCCCCCATTCACCCTGATCTTCATATTGGTGTTTGTATTACATCTGGTCTTCCAGCCCAGAATCAATCAATCAATCAATCAATCAATCAATCAATCAACAGTATTTATATACCATCTTTCAACAAAATATTCACAAAATGTTTCACAAGAAGATTACCAGAAGTAACAGATGATGATTTCATTGCCAATTCTGGTGATACTTTGAATAGGTGGAGCATGTGAAGTGGTATAATGGAGAACAACATCCCCGAATACAGGGGTGGTGACCACTATGGACTAGTAACCACATCAGATTGTGAACACATTGCTGTGGACTAGTAACCACATCAGATCCCTTCACACTGGGCTGCCATATGTTTTTGCAGTTAACAAGAGTGAAGTATGGTCAGAAGACACCTATGTGAAATCAGACAGGGAAAAATGTGCTCAGGCTCATCTGCTGATTGTTTTCTGAAGACTTTCAGATCCAGATCTGTCCTTCACACATTAAGGATGTTACTGTGGGATGTCATAATGTACAAACAGGTCCATATGTTCCCACTGCTCTCTATGGAGAAGTCTAAAGCAGTGGTTTATAGCTCTGGGTTCTACTTTTAAAAACAGTAATCTAAAGTAACCCACTAGACAAAGAGATCCAGAAATTAAATAAATAAATAAATAAATAAATAAATAAATAAATAAATAAATAAATAATCTCCCAAGGCTGATAGGGACCTATAAACTCTGCCTAGAAACAAAGTTTGTTCCCTAAACCCTTTACAGACATTCCAGAGTATCCAGAATGCTGAGCTGGATAGAAAGATATGCAGTTAGGAACTTCCAGGCCAGATAAAAGACTGAAATTGTGTTCATACATTCTATGGCATGTGACAGTATGAAGATTATCTCATGCCAGGAAACAATTTTCTTCTTGCAAATTTTTTTTTTAAATTTCCAAAACTTTTTGTAACCCATCAGCAATCAGCTCGCATGCTCGTGGGTCCTGACCCACAGTTTCAGAAACACTGGTCCATAGATAAGTTATGTGCCATGAAAGAATCCAAGACCTAGCCTATCCAATTTTGAGTTCTGATGCAGCCATGTCAATAAGGCATGCACTGGGCGACAGTCACAGAGACCTCTTCAAGGATAGGGAACATTTGCTGCATTGTGGCTGCATCAGCGCTGGAAAGTAAGATAGGATTGGGCCCTCAAGGGGAATAAAAGATTTAATATCACAGATTTTCTTCTGCAGATAATTTGCCAGCTAATTCCTAGTACTGTACTAATTTTACTGAGACTTTTCTTTGCCTAAAAAGATAATGTTCATTTTAATTGATTTAAAATGTTTTATTCTTCCAGGATGTAATGAGAAAAAGGTTGTTTATCACTACTGGGGTTTGGAGGATGAAAGTGTTTTTTACTTGTATCTTATTTGATTCCACTTCCTCTATACTAATGCCCACTCTAACCAAACATTTGCAAAAATCAAAACACTTCACCATGTTGCGTGTGTGTGTTTTCCAAAATCCATGTGGATTTGCTGACTTTCTGGTCCAGAATTTATTCTTTGTGAAGGTCTGGCGAGCCTCATTATACCTTATGTTGGGGTTTTGGCAATCCTAATTAACACCAGCCTCATAGCAGCCCGACAAAGTGCATGCTCAGCTACATTGCCCTAATTTAAAAAAAAAATATTTAAGAGTCCAACCAAGTCGCCCACCTTCCTCTCGGCCTCCCATTCTGTGGGATGGGTTTCAACGAAAACACCAAGTCGGCGTAAAATAATCTTCTAGCTTGTCAAAGTACTGTGGCTACAGATTAGTCTTAATGCATTGGAGTACAAAATATCAACTTTTCCTTATCTAGGAGAATAATATCAGACCAGAACAGGATCAGAAAAGGCTGTGGACTCCATACATGGTCTCCAGTACTTGTGATGGTTGCTCCAAGAGACATCCATGGCTAAAATGGACTTCAAAATGGCTAATGATGTGACACACTGCACTTTGTGTAACTTCTGTGTAATTCACTATGTGGGATTCCCTAGATTTTCTAATAGCTGGCTATGGAAGACTTCTTGGAAGGAAAGCAGCCCTATGAAAACTGCTCTTCAGATAGGTTCAAAATATCCATTGATAACAGCATGCCATCAATACTGCAGATCAACTGCTGAGATGGGTCCCATATAGGGTTATCATAATTGTCTTCCACAAAATCAGGACAGGACTCTCTGTCTCATTTGCCAGTATGTGAACACAATCTGCAAAAATTGGGTTTGTCCCTATTTGGGGGCAACCCCACTCTCATAGTATGCAAGCAGATCCCAAAGCCCACCAGCATAAAGCTTAGTCTGCATTGCAGCAGCCTCTGTGACAGTTTGCAAAGTATTGGACTTGTGCAAAGACTTAGAAACTGTGTAGTTGCAGGGTTTGCCATGCAAACCAGACATTGGCACAGTCACGATATTAGTGAGCTTGGATCAAGGTGGGCAGTGGGCTAATGATCATGTAGCCTGGTTCTAAGCTCAAAATGTTGCTTCAGAAGGGATGTCACAACCAGAAGTGATGTCATCCCAGGGTATTTTTTTTTAAAAAAAATTTTAATTTTCCCCTGCAACAACAAAATCAAATTTAATGAATTAAAAATATGAAAATTGTGCCCCTTGGTTAGGGAAACTGTGCTGGCCAAAGAGGAATCATTAATCTTTCCTTGCTAAATATAAGAGACACACCACTTAGAAGTGCCTGTATACCCAGTTAACATGGGTATATGCTACTATAATATATGTATTTGGAAAGAAGAACTGATTCAAATTAACACCTTATTTGCTCCATACAGTATCAGAATTGCATCTCATTTGCTCTCCGAGCAACCAGTATCATGAGAATGTTGAGTTAAGAAAATCCACTTTTTATTCCATTGGCTTTTGTGTTTTCATTTTCTAGTTAATTGGAAATAAATTTTGATAGAATATAGATATTCCAATGTACTTTGTTTCATTACATTCTGCATTAAAATTACCTTTCCAGCGATATATAACTTGATGGTATTATCATTCATATGTAGCCCATTTTTCATAATTTTCATCACTAGTGTCAAGCTCAGCTTGTAGCCCTCCTAAATGTTGTAGCCCAGTGCAACTGCACCCCCCGTAGCTACACCACTGGAGCCAGGGTTAGATATGGGCAAATTTTGGTGGCAGAATCCACCAGATTCTGAATCCCCATCCTGGCCAGAATACACCCCCTGCCCCCCAACAATGAAAAAATAAAAAATATAAAAGAGCTTATGTACCCTTGAGTGGCCCCATGGAGGACAGCAGCTAGAGAGGTATGTAAAATTTTAAAACATTCCTCTTCCTCTTGGCCTGTTCCTCAGCTGGTGCACAGAATATAGCAGGAGGATATACCAAATTCTGTTCACTAATTTGATCATAAAACTGATACATATCTAGTTGCATATGATCACTAAGTCTCCAGCATATAGTACGTCTGTGGAATTCTTTGCCATAGGATGTGGTGATGGCATCTTCTGGCACCTGTGCATTTAACTGGCAGTTTTAAGAACTGAATTTAGGAGCTTCTGCTCTGGTCTCTCATGATCCATCACAGAAGTAAGACCATATCTTTCAATGATCTTAAAAATGAGCTGAATTATGATGGAAGTGTCGTTATTGCAATTAGGTAGAATACAGGTTTAGTTAAACTCAAAGTGTATCAATACAGCAATAAAACCCTTCTATGTCTCAAAAAAAGCCCTTGACAAAAAATCTAAAATGAGATTTGAAAGAACAAGAAACGTACTGGATTTGGTACAAATTAGGATTCGGCTGTAAAATTGAATAATCTGTGCATTAGTTGATCAAACTGGGAAATATTTGCAGAAGAATAGGCAGCAATAAAGAAGTTCTTCTGCAGGATCAGTGATGGGCTTCAAAGAAATTAAGAACCGGTTCTCTGCCGATCTGGCAGCCACTTTTAAATGGCTATTTTTAAACTTTATATGTCCTGTCTCTTGTTAACAACCAGTTCTATAGAGTAGGTGCGAACCTGCTGGAGCCCACCACTGTGCAGGATGCAGCACATGTCCCATTGGCACAGCTCTGGGAGTGCTTGAAAAGTTGGTTAGGGTTGTGCCCTACATGTGGCAAATGTTTAGACTCTGGAGAAGCAGAGTCATGGTGTTCAGCTGGAAATGCAGCTCAAGCAGAATGTCTCATTCAGGAAGACAATTTTGATAAACAACCCCCAAGCTGCCTACAGTCACCTCCCATTGTGAAACTGTAGCCGGAGGAAAGAACTAAATTGGAAATGGGCCTGCAATTTCCAAAGACTTCAGGCTCCAAGGGAAATTTGCTCCCTAAGGTGAGGAAAAACAACTGCTGTCTTAAAGGCAGGAAAAACACAGCCAACAGTCAGCAAGATGTTTAGAATAGAAACTATTGATGGCCTAATATCACTGACAAGGCACGAAAAGGTACATTGGAAAGGGGTCAAGAGGACAAGTAGCAGGCCTCAAATTTGAAATAACATCACTAATAATCGCTCGAGACACTGGTATGTAAACATCAATGACCATTAAGATCATTAACCTTGTCAGCCTTTGAAAAATGTAATATTTTAATCAAATTAATAAGGGTATATATTGTATTTACAGAGAGTTTGAAATTTTAAATCCGTGCTTCATGCTGGAGTACAGAGCCCAAACTTGAAAAGTTCTTCTATCTGGATAAAATAAGACTCCATCTGATATATTACAGAAAACACAACATGAGCACATATCTCTGGATCAGGATGATCACGTACAGTCATACATTAATCATGGACTCCATAGCAGCTGCAAAACTCCTTCACCGATAATGACATCACATATTCAGACAACCCCCCTTTTAAATAACCCAACAACCACCACCCCTTTAAACACTGCAGAAGGAAAGCACCAATAATCACTCCTGTGTTCTTGACAGTGCTGTTCCATCCCTTTCCACATTCAGATCTTGGCCAGCGAAGGTTCCTCTCATCAGCACTAATCCTAATAGACAGAGGTCTCCTCCCTTGATTTCTCATTAATTTGTCCCTTTCAATCCAAAGCTGAGAGTCACCATAAATAAAATTATTCAAATAATGATTTTTAATGGGAAAGTGTGGAGTCAATAAGAAAAATCAATAAATGTAATGGGCAGAGGCAGTGCGATCACTAGGGTTTGCATCATCGGTAGGGTTGCCATAATTCTTGTCCACAAAACCGGGACAGGACCCCCTGTCAAATTTGACAGTACGTGAACACAATCCCTGAAAACCAGGACTGGTTTTCCAGGACATGTGGCAACCCATTTTTTCAGGTGCGGGAGGCTGGTGCAGGATGCAGTGGTGGCTATGCAATGGTGGCTATGATGGACCTTCTTCTATGCAGTGGGCACAACTACAACCTGAGCGATGATGTGCCATACCTTGATCTGTTGGTTTTTTGGCCATACCTTTTAATAGAGTACAGATGTTTCAAAGTGATTTATTTCATTGTATTCGGCTATAAATTATACATCAAATGGAATTTAACATGATGGTATTATTCCTAAAAACCACAATTTTAGCAATTTTGGTCACTAGTGCAGTCACCCACCTCCTGAAATGATGTCACCTTATTGCAGTAGTTCTCAAACCTCTTAGCTTAGGGTCTGCTTTTTAGAGTGACAATCTGTCCAGAACTAGGGTTTCTATAATTCTCTTCCACAAAACTGGGACTGGACCCCCATCAAACTTGCCAGTATTTGAATGTAATCCCCCAAAACGAGAAATGTCCCAGTTTTCTGAGGCGTACAGCAACCCCATCCAGGACCACATATGAACTGGCCTATATTCCCTTATATTGGCATGAAAGTGCCTGACACTTTTGTGATGATGATAGCCTTGTGCAAGGCTTGAGGCAGCACATCTCTCTCTCAGGATCATGTTTGACCAGATTGGAAATACACAGCATGTCCTGAGCTAAGTCTAGGAGATTCAAATAGTATCAATCCTATTGGGTCCAAACTAATACTTTAGTATCACACCATACAGTTAAGTACTGTGCACAGGGGCGTCACTAGGGTTTGTGCCCCCCAGTGCAGGAGGCCAGTGCTAGGCAGGACACACTAGGCAGGACAACAACCTGGATGGTTGGTGTGGTTATGTGCCATTGCTCCGCCTCTGTTTGTTTTATGGCCACACATTTTTATAGAATAAATATATTTCAAAGTGGTTTGTTTCACTGCATTCTGCTGCAAATTATGTATCCAACAGTATACAACACGATGGGACTATTCCTAAAAACCATGATTTTTAGCCATTTTGTTCACGACTGGTGTCACCCCCTCAAGGCAGTCAGATAGAATTTGTGACATCCAGAGAGAATCCAAAGAGATTTATAGGGAAGAAAACCTTATTAACTGAATTTACCTGTCACTCCAGCCCTGGTTTATAGCTCATAATAGTTGGCCAAATTTTCAGCTCACATTTCTGAGATAAGCAACCATGTTTTTATCATTGTTCCAGCCACATATGGTAGGTCTATTTCTTTCAGCAGATGTGAATGAGAAATAGACATATTTACAACTGTAGTTGGACAAAGAACGGTGCACAGAAATCACACATGGAGCAGCCGTTTTCATCAGTGCCATTGCCATAATAGTCTGGATTATGCACTGTGTTCTTGCTGTAATAACATTCGTTTGCTGTCAGCGCTCCTGTGTGAAAACAAATTAGCCGGATGATTAATGAATATCAAAAACAGCGTGTGGATTCTCCATGGTGATGATGCCTCGGCATTGGGTGAAGTCTGTTACTGTGGGAGATCCTTGGCTCTTTTTGGCACCACAATGTCTCCTTTGCACATGTTCTTAGAAGAGGTGTTACCTGTTGTGGCAGTCTTGTCTTCAGGGCTGTTATTTTACAAACCATGTCAACCCATTTCTGAGAAGTCTTCCAGTCACTTTACCACTTTGGCTGATCAATCAAAGCCGGTATTGAAACTCAGTGCTGTTGGGGAAAAAAAATCTCAATATCTCAAATTGAAGCTGCTCCAGTTGCCTTCCATTGCTAGTGCCTACTTATACCCACTTGCCACTTGTCTCTTCTTTCACCTTGGCTCCATCCAGGAACAAAATCTCAAGCAGGCGATGTCAGGCATTAGCTGATAGCTTGTGCCCTTATGAGAGTCCACCTAATGGAGTCAATCCCCAACTTCTCAGTTCCAGTGGCAGCAACAGCACCCAGTGCAAAAGCAATGAGTGGGCTTTGCCCTAGAGACCAGACCTGTTTCAGTCCCCACAAAGAACTGACTCTAGCAACATAGACAAGGAAGGATACTTTTCACTTTTCACTGCTGCCCAAGTGCAAATAATTGTTGTATTTATGGATCTGCTTGCATTCATATAAATACGACAAGGTGGTTGTAGTGTCATAAGGAACAACCATGTGTAAAGCAGGGATTGAGCAAAGGGAGTGTGAACCTTCTGTAGAATTAGGTTATAACTTTTTTAAAAAATTACTATCCTAAAGACAGTCCTAAAGACAACAAAGCTGACTGAGAGAAAGGAAGTATTATTCAGATTTTCCCTCTTGGTTCTATGAAGAACTTACATTCAGCAGAATGTATATGGGCTCCTCTTTCTGGTTTTCTGCTTTTATCTTCTGGTTTGTGTGCTGCTTCATGGTATACATCACAACAGCTCCACATTCGAGAAAGCAAAGAAATAAAATGCTTTACAAAATAGCTTGGAACACTTACAGTCTCTATAGGATGCCTCAGATATCAGCCAAGGCAGACAAACTAGCCCTACAATCCAGGGTAACTACGGGAGCAGGTAGGAGATATTACGTGCAGCTATAGTTACTGCACCACCAAGTGAAAACCTATGGGTAATTCATATTGCAATCCAGAGTAAATTGTTCTTACACCGGAGCAAGGACTCCCCGTAGTTACTCTGGATTGCACCGTTAGTGCAAAAACAAGTTCTGTTTATTCAGACTGTTATAAAACTGTTTATTCAAGGAGAGAAAACAATTTGAGGTGTTACACTGAAGATTTTTTGTTGTTTTAAAAAAAATCATTAGTCTACATATCTGTGATGGTTTGCTCATATGAGGTTGAAGCTGAGGAAGTCATATAACTGTGGAAAACAGTTTTCGTTTTCCTCAGGAAAAATCTCCTAAGATGCACTTAAGGCAATACCTAGATGGTATAGCATTTTGGGGTGAAAATGAGATGAATGTGGAAGATCATAAAATTTTGTAGTTCCTTTGTCCTTTTAAGATTTCTGTCTTGGGATGTATAAATGGAACACATAATGGTGAGATTAGTCCTGGATCTGATCCACCTACCCACCTACCCCTCCCCATCTTCTCCTCATACTTCCATTCCCCATTTCACCATCACCCTACCAACCTCCTACTCTGATCTTAACCCAGAGCAAGGATTACGTGCTTCAATGTGGCTCTGTCACTCCATTGGTGTATAGGAAAGGCTTTGGCTTTCTGCAGGCATATTAGGTCACATAATAATTTATGGCACTTTTGCAGGAGCCCATGACAATATAACACACATTTCACTGGTGTAGTCCTTTGTTAGGATTGTTAGACCTTTGTTAGTATTTAAAAACCAATTAAAACCTTTTTCTGGATTTGGTAAGAAAGGCCAGTAAATAGTAACGCCATTAATCTGCCCCAGCTCTAGCTGACAGATGAATGTACAGAAGAAGTACAACACTTCTTTTCCTATATGCAGGTCTCCTATTATTTGTGGTTATTCTCACAGTAGCAAAATTGTGGTTCCCTTGATTTCCTCACTCATCCTGCTGTGAGAGAAGAACTAGGCTTCTGCCACTGGGAACGATTTTTCTGTCCTCGCTCTTTTACTGGAATTGGAATCCCCGATCATCAAAACTATTTGTCAGAAAGTTAAAACAGGTCTCTGTTTCTTCCTTCCCATTTTCTCTTATACAAATACCCTACAGTCAAAAAATGTGCTCATATAGTTTTATGCTTGAGAGAAGGTGACTATGGATGTCATAACAGTTCTCTCTGTGTTTGTATGTGTGTGAGTGTGTGTGTGTGTGTGTGTGTGTGTGTGTGCATGCACTCAGTGCTGTAGCTAATGATCATGTAGCCTGGTGCAAAGCTCAAAATGTGCCCCCAGAAGTGATGTCACAACCAGAAGTGATATCATTCCTGGGTATTTTAAAAAAGAATTTTTTTTAAAAGTATTTTTTTAAAGAGCAATTTTTTTACTTAAAAAATAAAAAAGACATTTTTAAAAAGAGGTAAGAAAAAACTTCTCACCCATTTGCTCTTCTAGTGGCACAGCTATAGCACCTATTTGCTAGGATTTGTTTAGAAGTTTTTGTTGCTCTCCACCCTTCCAAAACCAAATCAAATTTACCACCAAATCCAGAGTAACTATGGGAGCACGTACGAGACTTTATGTGCACCCGTAGTTACTGCAGCACCTAGTGAAAACCTATGGGAAATTCATATTGGAATCCAGAGAATGTTGTTCCTACGCCGGAGCAAGGTACTCCCTGTAGTTACTCTGGATTTTGCCATTAATTAAGTAAAATAATGAAAATTGTGTTCCTTATCCTTGGTTTGGGAAACTTTCCTGGGCAAAGAGGAATGGTTATTCTTTCCCTGATAGATAGAAGAGGAGCACCACTTGGAAGTGCGTGCATATTCAGTTAGCATGGGTAACTTTTATGACATATGTACTGTATATGATAAATGTATTGAGAGCTGATACTTATTATCACATTACAATAATTCCATAGAATCAGAATTACATCTCATTGGCTCTCAAAGCAATCAGTATCACGGGAAAGTTGAGTTAAGTAAATCCTCTTTTTGTTCCATAGGCTTTTGTGTTTCATATTTTAGTTACTGTAATTAGCCACAACTTTTGATAGAACATAGATATTTCAATGCAGTTTATTTCATTGCATTCTGCATTAAATTACGTTTCCAACAATATATAACATGATGGTATTGTCATTCATACATACTCTGTTCTTTATAATTTTAACCACTAGTGACAAGCTCAGTTTGCAGCACCACTAAAGCTTGTAGACCAGTGCAACTGCACCCCCTGTATCTCCCCCAGTTATGCCACTTTGTGAGTGTGTTTGTGTGTGTGTAAAAGCTTGGACTCTGCAATCACTAAAGCTGCAATCACTAAATTGTATTGTTGCTGTATACTTGCTGTGTTTTAAAAATACTAAATTTTTTCTGAATGGTTGAATGGAATTGAGTGGAGTGGAATGGAATGAATGGAACTGAATTGAATGTATGAATGTATTGCTGGTGGCAATCATTTTAAAGTAGATTTGTTTATGTACAGTAGTATCTAGTAACATGGGCTCTTTTACTTAAATAATTCCAACAAATTTTGGCATCTTAAAGACTCGCTTATGTATTGTACCATCTAAGTGTTTACTGTGGGCATAAGGTGTGATAAGACTCTTGTTTTTGCTGCAACAGACCAACACAACTACTAATTTGGAAGTTTTAAACTATTCCAGATTGTAATTTTTTTTAACAGTTAGTCCAAATTTGGACTAGTTTTGTCCAAACTGGCATTGCCTGGTACCTTCTACATGCTGGCACATGTCTTTTGTACCATGGTTCAAATGTAGATCAAATTTAGTCTTCCCAAATTCATATCTAATCCAGTGACACATGCAAGGAAGCTTCATATGCACCCTTTGAATAAGACCCTTTGAACACAGTAGGACTTACTTCTGAATAAACAAGCAAAGAACTGCACTGTGGCTGTCCTTGTTTGAATTCCTGTTTGGATTCCCAGCAATTAAATATATCAAAGAATGCAAATCTACCTCTTAGGGATACAAAGTCTTCAGAATGAAGCTGAAGAGACTCTTCTAATGATAAATGATCACCTTCGTACTTGGCTTGCAGTGAAACTGAGCTTTTGCGTGTGTTCCATGTGAACATTCAGAAAAGTTTATGCCTCTGTAAAAATCTGTCCCATCACCAGAACCCCACTGCTTCAGAAGAACAGACAGGAAAGAAATCTCGTAGTATGATACAACACAAGCAGCTGAGTTATACCTAAAATTAAACTTTGAGATGAATTTGGTAGGTCTCAAGCAGAGAAAGTTCAATTTTGATATTTCGATCAAAATTCTGATATTTTGAAATAGAAAAGGAACACTTGCTAACCACACATCTAATCTCCACACATCCTCCCAATCTAACTGGCTACTAAAGAAATTGGAAGGGCTAGAACAGGCGTATCAAGGTCAGATTTTGGGTCAGCTCTTTGAGCGAAAGGAAATGCCAACAATGATGCATGTAATATATATAGGCAGTACAACCTACACTATAGGCACCTTTAGGACACATATCTGCTGCTAACTGAAAACCAAAAGAAAAATACTCTTCAAATAGTTTTCAACTACTTTTCAAATACAGTGGCGCCTCACGTAACAGAATTAATTCGTTCCGGAGGCAGTTTCTTTATGTGAAACTTTCTTTACGTGAAGCAGATTTTCCCATAGGAAATAATGGAAATGCAGATGATTGGTTCCACAACCCCAAAAATATTCATATAAAAATATTAACTGGATGTAAAAATGATGACAGAACACTGGGATTGAATTCAAAACATGCATTCAGTGTGCATGATCTTATCAAATCTACTTAGGCTGCAGTCCTAAAGACAATTTCCTGGGAGAAATACCCATTTAACACAATGGGGCTTACTTCTGGGTAGACATGGTTAGGAGGCTGCAATCCAAGACACCTTCAAAGTGTCTCCCCACTTTCTCCTTCTCTCCATCCTGAGCCTCTCTCTCCCCTGCTCGCTTCTGGCCAGCCCTGAGTTGCTTCCCTCTTCTCCACTGCTCTTCTCTCCCTCTGCCCAGCGCACACTCGGCCACAGGAGGAAAAGCATGGAAGTGTTGCTTTCACTGTGGGCAGGTGCGCAAGGCAGCCCTGATGCTTTTTAAACAGGCTGCCGGCCAGCGCGTCTGCCCCAACTGCCAACGAATGTTTTCTTTACATGAAGCACTTTCTTTACGTGAAGCAGAATCCTAGAGAAATTTTTGTTTGTTACGTGAAACTTACTTTACGTGAGGCTTTCTTTACGTGAGGCACCACTGTACTCAGCTGTTAAAGACAAATTTAGTGGTACCAGTAGAAATTCAGCAGACACATGGAGTGATCCAGCACAGTGCCAGACTTTCTGCCTGGAGTATGGTTCTGTATGGTTTTTTCCTTTTGGTGTTTCTGTGTGTGTGTGTGCGTGTGTGTGCATGTATTTGGTGTAGTGAACTCCTGGTTGTCAGGAATCACATTTGATTCCCTGAGACCAAGTTATCTGACCTGAAATTGAAACAGAAAGGAATGCATATGTGATTTTCATGGACATGACAGAGGTACAGCATCCCCAACATCTCCTCTATTTCCCTTAATGGAAAATGCGGGTCCCAAAGCTGATGGCGATCATCCTGCAGTTGAGGGAAACCTTCCAAGGGGCCATGGCTGATGAATTATAATCTTTTGTGTCAACTAGGGATGGAAAGCTCCAATAATAGACAATTCACTCATTAGGAACATTTCTCTTTTCTGTGGAATTTATTGTACAGATACACATGACTGAACTATCTTTTTCAGAGAGGGAACCTGAAATCATTGACGTTCCTGAAGTGGGGTGCACATGAACACTGGTGTAAAGCAGTTCCTCCCCCTTGCCTAAAAAGCCATTTGGAGTATAGGGAGCATAGCAGAGTCTTTGCTTTTGTAGCAACAAATGTCCCTGCATGTGAGGAAAGGGACCATTTTACCGACATTCAGGTACCTGAAAATCATTTTCTCTCACTGGACATTATCCATCTGGGGCTGTCACAAAGTGCCTTGCAAATTTTTGAAGCGTGTAAAGCACTTCAACATGAATACAGCTAAATAAACTATTAATCACAATAATTCTAATGAAGACCTAGTTGGAATTACTACAACGTCAGCCGTAATGAACAGTGAAGTACTGAAAAGCTCTGTATCAATTTCTTGCCCGTCTCTCTGGTATCGAGTGTAGCTAATTATCGGCCAGTGTTCTGAAATTTGAAACCGGGTCCATGAATATTTGGTTAGAAGCTGGCCTTGGCAAGGAACCACATCTCCTTTACTACATCTCTCCTTGGCCTGGCCTCCTCCCCTCTCCCACATCCATTGAAGAGTTTCCAAGCTTTCTGGTGGAAATACCCCCTGGCTGGTTTTCCACCACAGGTTAATACCGGATTTGAGGTTGTTATGTTTTTTTTTCTGATATGTCGCCCATCAAATTAACATTATTAGACTTTTCTTTTGAAGAGTTACCTGAGGTGAAGTCTAATTGGACTTCAAGCCACTGAAGAAGGACGCCAGCAGGGGAGGGTTGCCAGCAGAAACTGAAGTGGCTCACGCATAGAGAGTAATCAGAGAAAAGAGCTTGATTTCAAGCCATACTTGCAAATAAAGCTAGATATCAGTATGTTTCGGAGAGGATAAAAGCACTGATGACTGTTAAACAATTTAAAGTTAGGAACTGTGCCTTATCGGTGTTTAGAGATCAATTGATGCTACAGATTGTATTTTTAAAGGTATAACACAGTTCCATATCAAATAGCAAAATGTTAACAAAGGAAATGTTGAGTTGCTGTGTTTTGTCAAGCTTCATACTTGCTGCTTTCTCTAGCTCATTATGGAAATCCAGATGTTGCCATTTATAAAACTCATCTGATTACTGTGCAAATCTGTATATATAAAAGAGAAAAGTCACTCACTGACTGACAGACTCACTCACTGACTCACTGACTGACTGACTCATCACCGCCCTGCCAAAACCGCTGGGCCTAGAAGCGTGAAGTTTGGGGTGGGTGTTCCTTCCGTGACTGAGGGGTGCACTAAGAACCGGTTTTTGGAAATTCCAACCGGAAGGGGGTGAAAAGGGGCGCAACGCGTTTTCCTCCCTATACTTTGCATTGAGAATTGCTGACTCATCAACATTCCTCCCCAACTGCTGGGCCTGAAGCATGGAATTCTGGGAGTTCCTTCTGTCACCTGAACTCCCACCAAGAACCATCTGGAGACATTTAACCCTTCAGGGGCTGAAAAGGGGCAACGTGTTTCTGTCCTATACTTAACATGGGAGACTGAACCACATCCAGCCAATTTGGTGCTCAGTGCCTGGTGCACTGGGGGATGTTGTTCGGAGGAAGAGTTTGCGCTGGTGAGGATGCTGCACATTGGGGGAAGTTGCGCATGGAGTGAAGTTGCGCATGGGGGAAAGATGTACATGGGGAAGTTGCACATGGGGGGAAGTTGCACATGTAGGAATGTTGCACAAGTTGCGCATGGGGGAAGTTGTGCATGGGGGAAGTTGTACATGGGGGATGATGTGCATGTAGGAAAGTTGTGTATGGGGGAAGTTGCACATGGGGGAAGTTGCGCATGTAGGAAAGTTGCGCATGGGGGAAGCTGCGCGTGGGAGATGATGCGCATGGGGGATGATGTGCATGGGGGGAAGTTGCGCATGGCGGGATGATGCGCATGGGGAAGTTGCACATGGGGGAAGTTGTGCATGGGGTGAAGTTGCGCATGGGGGAAAGATGTGCATGGGGAAAGTTGCGCATGGGGGGAAGTTGCAATGGGGGATGATGCGCATGTAGGAAAGTTGCATATGGGGGAAGTTGCGCATGGGGGAAGTTGCGCATGTAGGAAAGTTGCGCATGTGGGAAAGTTGCTCATGGGGGGATGAGTGCATGGGGGAAGTTGCGCATGGCGGGATGATGCACATGGGGGAAAGTTGTGCATGTGGGAAAGTTGCGCATGTGGGAAAGTTGCGCATGGGGGGATGATGCGCATGGGGGATGATGCGCATGGGGGGATGATGAGCATGGAGGGAAGTTGCGCATGGGGGAAGTTGCGCATGGGGGAATTTGCGCATGGGGGAAGTTGCGCATGTAGGAAAGTTGTGCATGGGGGAAGTTTCACATGGGGGATGATGCGCATGTAGGAAAGTTGCACATGGGTGGAAGTTGCACATGGGGGAGTTGCCCACAGGGGGAAGTTGCGCATGGGGGAAGTTGCACATGGGGATGATGCACATGGGGGGACGATGCGCATGGGGGAAGTTGCGCATGTAGGAAAGTTGCGCATGGAGGGAAGTTGCGCATGGGAAATGATGCGCATGGGGGGACGATGCGCATGGGGGAATTTGCGCACGGGGGAAGTTGCACATGGGGGGATGATGCGCATGTAGGAAAGTTGCGCATGGGGGAAGTTGCGCATGGAGGGAAATTGCACATTGGGGGAAGTTGCGCACGGGGGAAAGTTGCACGTAGGGAGAAGTTGCGTGTGGGGGATGATGCGTATAGGGAAAGTTGCGCGTGGGGATGATGCGCACAGGGGAATGTTGAACATGGGGGTAAGTTGCGCATGGGTTGTTGATGCGCCGTGGAGGATGTTGTATGAGGAAGTTACTCCCGCAACGCGGGTACGCCTTTCGCTAGTCAAATTACATGTTACAAACTAGAGGTTAGATGTTGCTATAAAATAAGAGGGGGAACCCTATAAAGCAGGGGTGTCCAAACCCCACCCCTGGGGTCAATGTGGCCCATGGCGAGCCTCATTGTGTCTCATGGGTCCCCCATCCAGCCGTGGTAATCCTCCAGATCTGTTTCTAATACACTCTTATATGTATATAAACTAGTGAAAAGCATGCCCGCATTGTGGAAGTAAAATTCCCCCATATGCCATCCCCCCACTGCGCATCAATCCCCCACGCACATCAACCCTCCATGTGCATCCACCCCATGTGCAACATCCCCCATGTTCATCCACCCCATGCACATCCCCCTATGCACATCAACCCCCCATGCTCATCAACCCCCATGTGCCCCATGCACAGCATCCCCCCATGCATAACATCCCCACATGCGCATCAGTTCCCCATGCACATCATCTCCCCATGTGCATCAACTCCCATGCACATCAACCCCCATGTGCATCAACCCCATGCGCATAATCTCCCCATGTGCATCAACCCCCATGTGCATCAACTGCCATGCGCATCAACCGCATGTGCAACATCTCCCCGTGTGCATCAAACCCCCATGCGCAAGATCCCCCTTGCGCAACATCGCCCATGTGCAACATCGCTCTTGTGCATCAAACCCCCATGCACATCAGTCCCCCATGTGCAACATCCCCCACTGTACCACATCCCTCCATGTGTATCATTCCTGCATACGCAAAAAACCCCAGTGGAGGATGGTGTATGGGAGAAATTTTATTCCTGCAATGTGGATACATTTTCACTAGTTTATTCATATAGCATACTGAGAAATGTGCATAGCTCAGATTAGTCTGTGCTATGTATCCCACAACTACATCTTCATTAATTCAAGCATCTTATACCATCACCTGACATACACAGCCCAATCCAACCTCAATCTTCAGGGGGCAATGTAGCTACACCAGCATGGCTTTGACTGCATCCCATGGCGTATCCCTTGGAGTAAGGGGATATTTATCAATATTGCTAGAGAAGGTCTAGGTTGACGTGTAAACTGATCAGGCTTAGGAAGGGGTTTAGGATTTGGCATGTGCTGCTTCTATGTCATACTAGGGCTGGCAGTACTTTTTGTGCTCATCTGAATTGTAACATTCAAAGATGTCAGTTGGTTTTATTTATTGCACTACCCCCCTCTCACATACATCATACATTTATTTATTTATTTTCTAGAGTATTTCTCCTCTCTCATGATTCATGGACTGCCAGAACTGTTCATTTGAGTGCTCAAAACAAATCACATCACCTCCTAGACCAGACCCATTTGCAAAGAAGTTCCCAGTAAGTATTATCAATCTGAATGATGGCTTAACTTGTAGCACCTGGCAACTGACCAATGCTCTTAGCACATCTTCATGGCCAAAAGTGGTGACATTATTATTAAAGGAATCTAATTTTGTGTTAAAAGAAAGATGTGCAGTTGTCTTATATAAATGTTGAAAAGGAGAACAGGATGTTGCTTATTTTGCAGATGTCCAATCAGATGTTTTAGAGATTAAGGAGAACTGTAAGGGAAAGAAAAGAAAAGCAGAGCCATATCCACCCTCCTTTGTCTTCCCCGTCTCCTCCACCCCATTTCCAGCATCATGTAGTGAGTTTGACAAATGATGGTGCGCAAGGCAAATGTATTCTGGGTCTCAGACCATTAGCACATTATCACGAGAAAAACAGAAACCTTGGACAGTGTCACTGGAGACCCATTCAGAATTCTTTGAAAGTGATGCATGGATGAAGGTCCATCTGTGAAGGAACTATGGCATGAGTCTGGGTTAAAAACCCAGAGAGACCCAGGTGAAGACACTGAGCATTGCATGAGAAATGGACAGAAAGAAACACATTCTGGAAAGGAAAGAGGGGCTGGCATCTCTCAAGAGGCCTGCTTGCTCAATGATTTAATGGCTACCTGTAGGAAATGCCTTTTGCTTTATTGCTTTCTTTCCGTTTTATGAAAAAGAAAGGAGTTTTTGGCTCTTCCCCCTTTTCACCTTGCTTTCCCAGCTCAGTGGGCTCCACTCACTCACAGCTTCAGCCCTGTCATCTTCACGAGAGACCTTCCCAAGCCACCTTGCAAATGGGCTTGTGGATGAAATTGCTGCAAATATGACTGACAATGCTTTAAAATAATAACTGCTTCCCTCCAGTCTCTCCCAGTGGGATCCTGCTTCTGTGTGCTTCTTCTCCGTAGCAGATTCAAGCAAAACCAACAGGTTAAAGCTGGGAATTGACTTCTGACTTTTTAAATAGGTGTTAAGAAACATGGATCAGTTTCCCTGGAGGGCTTAAGGCAATGGCCTAACCTCATTTACTGCATTACAATGGCAGCAGAAGTCAGTCAGTCCTGACTTCCTCCATTCTTCAAAACACACACAGAACTAACATTAGCATAGAAATTGTATATTTTTTCTTTATATATTTGTTCTTTACATATTTTGTTCTTTCTATATATAGAACACACACACATATATTTCATGTTCTTATAAACTTTTTGTAGTTTGCCACTGTCTCTGTCCATAAGGTGTGAAAGAACTGGAATACAAGTTTTTGATGCAGAGTTATGATACACAAGCACATCACATTCCTAACAAATTTAGGCCAGCAACAGCACAACTCACCAATCTTCCCATTCTTCTGGTGGCATGAGGAGGCCAACACCTGTTTGTGTACCAGCCTAGTCCTGGGTGGGAGACCCAGGAGTTGTGCAGAATTGCCATATGGCACTTTTGTGAAACCCCCAAACCAGCAGAGGACTTGTGCCAGACTAAGCAGGGTTAGGACTGCACTGACAATCAGTGTGTATTTCTATTATTTTCATGTGTGACTCCTGCTTACATGTGTGTCATAATGCCAATATCCCCCAACATTTTTTTTCAAACCTCCACCTGAAACCACATCTCACAGGGATCACATTTTGTAGGGACCAAGTCTTCCATGATCAAGTCACAGAGGATCAAGTGAAGGTAGCTTCTGAGAGTTATCTGCCTCCTGAACAATACACTACTCTGTAGGATACTGCAGACAGTATTATACCCACAGTCCAACACTTTCTAACCCACAACTTTTTAAACTCAGAAATATACAGGGGAACAAAATGCCTGTTTTACTAGGGAATAGACTCAGGACTTGTTTATTAAGAAAAGAGAAATCCTTAAGGCAGTGAATCTTACTTTCCAGGAGTCTTAGAAACACTTGTAAGGGTTCATAGGTGCAGGGACTGAGTTGAGGTTGTGCACTGATGGTACCATAGTGTTTGCAGTGCTGCAAGCACCCAGGACCTGAGGGAATGTGCAACTTCTTAGAGGTCCTGGAGGTTCATTGCTCCATCGGCGAATCTGCCCTCTTCAGCAGTGGGCTCCAGTCTCCTGTTGGAGCCCATTTCTGGTTTAAAGTTAGATTGAAGAGTTCAGAACTTCCAAACCAAAAGTGGGATCTGACAGCAGATTGTAGCACTCTGTTATGGAAGGGAGACTCCTGGAAGGAGATATGAGCTTCAGGTCTCACTGAGATGCTGCACAATACCCCAGGTTTGTTAAAATGCTTCTGGGTGCCCATGGCTGTGTCCTGGCTATGGGACTGACTCAGTGCAGGATGTCACTTTGATTGATACTTTTGAGTGAAACTTGTACCACTAGCACTGAAGAGATCAGGATTGGATTCTTAGAGACATTTCTTGGACAATATCCTGTGGTGCATATTGTGACCCCATGAATTCACTGTGGTATCCTGGGGTGCCATCACATATAGATTTGGGAACTGCTGTAATTTTTGAGAGAAGGTGATATTCAGTGGTGGAAGAAATAGGTTCCTGTTTGTTACAGTGGAAGAAATACATTCATACAGACATGATGCTGAAGTTCTTTTGCAGAGTGGTCTGCTGTTCTTCTTTGCCCTGAACAAAACATGCCAGTGTTTTGACCGACACAGTTATAATTGTGGGCTGGTACATGGGAAGGATAAATAATGTGGTTTGTCCTCAATCTCTTGGTGGTGCACATAAGTTCTGACTTGTTGAAACATTGTAGCTCTGTATTTACAGAGAAAACAGAGAACTGATGCTGTTCATAGTCCTATCAGTCCCAAGGTAAAAAAAAAAGTTGTACTGGAGAGGTGGAAAATGGTTTAGATCACAACCTTTCACAACAACCAATCCAGAAAGAAACAGAAACGATAAAACACATGCAAGGAAGAACAAAATCCACAGAATTAAATTATTAAGGAATTACTCGTGAACCTGTGAATAGCTAGCTCAAGAAGAATACTGTGAAGCAACAGCATTCAGTGGGCCTACTGTGTGGTGTATTCTCTGTGTGAAGCAAAGAATGGAAAGTCACCATTGAACATGTATTTTCCCTTTTGAGACAGAACCACACTGAGAGTGCAATCCTGGCTTTTGCCAGATCAGGCAATCTGGCTCAGCAGTGCAAGAACTGGGGCTGCTGCTGGGGAAGCTATTCCCCTTCTCTGGTGTAAGGCAAGTGCAGCCCCAAAAGATCTACTCAGATCTTGGGCATCTCTAGAGTTGGCCTAGATTTGAGTTGATGGAGCAGCCAGAAGTTCTTCCCACCTGCGTAGGGATGGAGGCTTGAATCTAAAACATGAGTAACTCCCAGACTTGAGCTCCACTACTCACTCCCCTCTTTCCCAACCCCAGAAATGCCCTTCCCTGCCTGGAATTCCACTTGCCCTCCCCAACCCTTGTGCTGGTCTGGAACCCTTTCTTTGACCATTCCCCCAGTGGCTCAGGAAGGCCAGCACACATCTGTGCACCAGCCGAATCCCTCTGGGAATGGGGCAGAAGGGATTTGCCTTGACCTAAAGGAGAGTTGAGATGACCTACCTATATGTTTTCAGGATGAGGCAGAGGAGTTTCTCTCAGAATTGGATACCTGCTATCGTGTGATTTTATTGAAAGATACAGTTTATTTTGGAACTAGATAAAAGTTATTTCAAAACAGAGAGACAATCCTGGAGAAAAGATTGCCCATGAAATCCTAAGCTGTTTAGATGCCAATAAATAGATGATATAAAAATGAACTCACTAATTTGCTAATTAGACCGAATTCATATATTTCAAGTTGACTATGCTTCCTGAAAATATTTAGATTAATACCTTCCCGGGTATTATACCTTCACAGTATCTGTCTCCACAGGCACTGGGACTTTTGAAGAAACATGTCAATTGTTTGTTTCCTTGTTTAGATTACTTGATGTATATCTTTGTGGGTGCAATCCTAACCAACTTTTGAGCACTGCTTAGCTGTGCCAGTTGGGCATGTGCTATTCACTGCAGTTGTGGGGCAGTCAAGGAGGTCTCTTCAAGATAACAGAATATTTGTTCCCTTAATTCGAATCTGCATTGTCCATACCCTGGAGCTGGAAAATTAGTTAGGATTGTCCTTGAGTATACTTACGGGGGCCATTTTTTTTAACCATCCTACCAATGTCAAAGAATTGTCCTCCATGATCATTTTAGGTCAGATACAAAAGCATCAAAATAATGAAACGACTTCATCCCATCAGAATAGTAAAGAGTAGTGGGTTAGCTAGTCTGAAAAAAATGCAGGTTGGGTGTTCAGTATCACCCAAACCTAATACCTTATGAAAACAAATAACAAAAACAAAAAACTTCACCTTTCTTTGACATGAATAGTGCCTTTCATAGGAGCCAGAGAGTTCCTAACTTTGCCAACCATTTACAAGACTTTTAGAGCACAATCCTAACCATGTCTACTCAAAAGTAAGGCCCATTGTATTCAATGGAGCTTACTTCCAGGAAAGTATCTCTAGGATTGTAGCCTTAGCTCACTTTCTCTGCACAGAAGTTTCACCATATCTGCTCATATGAAAAAATGTTACACCCATCCAGATTCAGCATTTAGCCATTTTGGATGAACGGTTGACCGTACAATAGGACTTCACTTCCCATTGTAATTTAAAATGACAATTATATATATTATATATAGTTGTTTTTCCATATGTTTTTCCAATTATATATAGTTGGTTTTCCAAAGAATTGATTTTGATTTTCATATTAAAAAAATAGTTTTGAAGCCAAAATATATTTCTGTGTTTCCAAGTAACTATGGCCTAGAATTCTTAATTTAGTGACCATGTCCAGTATCTAAAATGGGTTGTGAGAAGGAAGGATAAAAACCTATGCAAAATGATGGAGTTTTCATGAGAATGGAAACATTTTCTGAACAGGTTTACTCTATGTATTATCATTAAATGATGCTTTATCTAAAATGTAAAAGCACTTCCAAAATGTTTGAGATTTTCTCACACTGATCCAATAATAATATACAGTGCACTGGATAAATTGCTGAAATTTCATATTTTATTAATCAGATAATTAAATTAATAAGCTTGGGTGTGAAGGCAGAATTTCTTGGCTAAGATTTCTTGGCTAAGAATTTCTGCCTAGATTTCATGTATCAAAATGTCTAGTCAGTATTCAATAATGCGAGACAGACAGTAAAGCTATTTGCATTCAATGAGAATATAGTATAATATGGTATGCCAATGATGAAGTATGCCATCATGGTGAGAAGGGGCAAAATTATTCCTCTTCATGAAGATTCTTGGAATTATCTAGGAATGATTAGTTAGATCCGAAGAAATGAGTGGAAAACGTATTTCCATTCAAATGAGAGTCCATTGTTTTAGGAAGCACTGCTCAGGGTAGTCAGTGTAGGCAGAAGTAGAGATGATAGGTCATTTTCTTCTCCCCTCTTTTTTCTCAATACTTTGCTGTCCACATTATCCTTTTATTGTGAGTTCACACATCTCATTGCCGGCAATATAAGAAGTTTTCATATCAGATGTTACAGAGAAGTGTGAAAACAGGAATTTTTCACACTTTAAATTTGCTGTTAAATTAGCAAAAGCACATGTGACACCTGCATGCAGGTGCATCTCCTGCATCTGGCATTTTGAGGTTGTCCACTTCTACCTATACCTATACACACCCTTCATGGCTTGTAAAACAATGAAGGTCCTTTGCTCTTGGAATTTGTCCAATCCCTTCTTAAAGCCATTAAAGTTTGATGCCATCACCATTCCCTCTCAAGATGTGGTCAAAATATTTAAGCATCTGTTTCAGTATCTGTCCTTCCAGTGAACAGACTGGGTTGATTTCCTGGGGTATGGACTGATTTTATCTCCTTCCAGTCCAAGGAACTCTCAAGACTCTTCTTCATCACCATAATTCAAAGGCATCTGTCCTTCGGTGGTCAGCCTTCTTCATGGTCCAGCTCTCACAACCATACATTACCATAAGGAAAACCATAGATTTAATTAGACAGATCTTTGTCATTAAGGTGACATCCTGACTTTTAATTGTCTAGCCCTGTCACTACTTTTCTCCCCAGAAGCAGGTGTCTTTTGATTTCTGGGCTGCATTCAATGTCTGCAGAGATCTTATAGCCCAGAAAAATAAACTCTGTCACAACATCCATTTCTTTCCCTTCTGCCACAAATTGATGGAGTATGGACTGATCTGATGCTTTATCTAAGCATCAAGTCATGATCTTGGTTTTTTTAATGTATAGTTTTAAGCCACATTTTGCACTTTTTTTCACCCACATCAAGAGGTTCCTTAGCTCCTTGTCACTGTCTACCATTAGAGTGATATTGTCTGAGTGTCTGAGGTTATTGATATTTCTCCCAGCAATCTTAATTCCGGCTTGTGACCCATCTAACCCAGCCTTTCTCTTAATGTATTATTTATATAAATTAAATAATCTGTAAGATGGAGACATTTAGATCTTTATAAGTTCCTCTGTGTATTCTTGCCACTTCATCTTAATCTCTCCCCAAATCCAGAGTAACTACGGGAGCATGTAAGAGACTTTACATGCACCCGTTGTTACTGCACCACCTAGTGAAAACCTATGGGAAATTCATATTGGAATCCAGAGTAAGTTGTTCTTACACTGAAGCAAGGACTCCCCTTAGTTACTCTGGATTTTGCCCCTAATCTGCTTTGGTTAGGTCCTTACCATTCTTGTCCTTTATCTTGCTCATCTTTATACAGAATGCTCCTCCCTTAAAAGCACTTCTTATCTCTCTTGCTAGTGGGTGGTGCAAGTGGCTAAGACACTGTGCCTGTTAACCAGCAGGCCAGGGTTCGAGATCCGGGTCGGCCCCACAAGACAGGGTGAGCTCCGGTCCTTAGCCCAGCTCTGCGACACCAGCTGGATCCAATCGTATTGGCTCTGCCTTTCCATTGGACTAATTCAGTGGCGTGGAGAGGGGGGATTTGCTGCTTGGGTAACAGCCTATCCTCCATAACAAACTAACCCAGGCTTTCGTGCTTTGCATGCAGCGTATGCAGCGCCGAGCAAGATACCATAGTCTTTCAAGACTGACAGAGGCCTGCTAAATTCACTGAAACACTGCATTCAGCTGGGTATGTCTTTCCTTTTCTCCCGTGTCTTTTGCTTCCCTTCTTTCCTCAGCAATTTGTAAAGCTTCTGCAGACAATCCTATCTTTCTAGGGCAAAATCCATAGCAGTTACGGGTCCATGCAGTTTTTCACTCTCTAGTGTTATCTTATGGAAAGTCACCTTAACTGCTCTGGAGCAAGGGGCTTAATTTCACTTTAGGAAATAGGCCTAAATTTCTTTGTAAATTTATTTAAATTCAGTGGAATAGTAGAATATTTTGAATGCCAGCCATCATCATTATTGTAAAAATCTTGTTTGCAAATTTCCTTATATATAACATGACTTCAAAAGGTCTTTATGAGGCACCAAATCAAACATGTTTTCTAACGCAATCTGATTTTAAAACTATGAAACTTTCCAAGTGACTGATGTAGGGAAAGTCCATGGTGATAAAGCAACTTCAGTACAACAAGTTTTGAGTCTCATGCCAATACATGATAACTTTTGCTTTTTATTTCTGCTGAAGAGACTTTTTTAAAGAATTTTTTTAACAGACTTAGAAAGTGTAGCTCATCCTTCATACATGTTACATGGCTCTATCCGATCTTCTATCTTTACAGTGCATTTCCTCAAATCTTTTTGCTCACTCATTCAATCTAAATAGTGGTCTTCTTTTTTTAATCTGCTGAGAGACATAACAGTTTAAGCTCAGCAGAATAGCTCTTCCTTATTGGTGCCATTAGAAATGCCTTCCAATATACCTGTCCCAATAGACTCATTCATTCACTGAAGTCAAGGATTGTATTTTCTTCCTCCATCTCTCAGAAGGTGATGAGATCATTTATTGTTCTTAACTTTTAATGGAGCCTGTCAGTGAGGGGTTTTTTTGTGTTGGTTTTTCCGTTTGCTGCTACAGCAAGATCAGTAACAGCTCCAAACTACATGATGCTAAATCAGACCACACTTCACATGAAAAAGAAAGAAAAACTTACCACAAATGAAGAAGCAGTTTAAGCTGGTTTTGGGAAAGAGTTGGGGAAAGGGGAGCTAGCTTTCAATAGAAAATAACACACTTTTACTCCCTATGTCTTTCGTATATATTGAAAAGACAGTTTGGAAAGGAAATTAGAAAAAACAAACAGAGAGTGCCAGGGTTTCTTTATCATACCTGGAGTAGGATATGCTAAATTCCACAAGCTTTCGTACTGGCGCCAGGTGCTGTATTTTGAAAAAAAAAATGGCACCCATGGCTCTATAAAATGTTCTGTTGGGGCTTCAAAGCCATGGCAACTCTATGTGGCACAGGATGTACTCAATTAATTATGTGATTTTTAAATGACATGAGTGAGGAAAAGTAAAAATAAAAAAGTTGAAGAAAAAGTACATTAAAAATAAGAGAGAGAGGGAGAGAAGTAAACTGAAAGGCCTTGTTGTCTGTCTGCCAAACAGCAGTAGCAGATAAGGCCTGTAGTTGCTGTGGAGACACAGGCCCGTAGGAGCCAGAATCCAATTTCAGAAACCACAAAATCAACATAAATGTGTGCAAAAATAAAAAGGTTTGTTTGGCACGTAATAAGGAGAAGGCTACCAATGTAAAAAACAGATGAACCAAGGTGACCTTCGCCAACTTTAAGCCATAATAATGAAGGCGTCCCACATAGATTTGGCACCTCCAAAATGAGCGGTAATGAGACACAGTCCATGTTGCCTACAGTTATTGTATAATTGCTACCTGTTTAAACAGTGAACACAAGAGTGAAGTGGTGAAACTTCATTAAAACAACATTAGGAGTTCTTATTTATGACTCAGAGATTAGGAAAATCAGAACAAACATTTTTCATTCTGGTTGTTTCATTTTGCCCTTATGGGGTTTTGTTTACTAATGCCACACTTATGGCCCTACATTTTCTATACCTTGCTTATAACCAAGCAACGGGTTTAAGCTACATGAAGCAGATTTAAGTTAAACACAGGAAAAGCTTCCTCAAGCCAAGAGGTGCTCATAATTTTAAATAAACAATTTAAAAACATTTGAGAGTCTCTCTTCTCATGAAGTTTTCGTACCTATGGCAGAAGGTCTGGTCTAGAGGGTAGAGCCTCTGTTTGCCTGAAGATAAAAACTGAAGGTCGCTGGATCGAGATAACCGGAAGTCAGATCCAAAGCAAGACCCTGAAAAGCGGCTGCTATGGCTGAGATTTTCCATTTGCTTTTCAGTGGGAGAACTGACGGAGAAGTTTGTCAGCCAGCATCTCAGACATCAGGGCCAGTATTGTTAACCAGACTGTCAATGTAACATCTTGAATGCAGCTGGTTCTTGAAAGATAGAACCACTCTGTGTTTGTAAAAATCCCTTCAGGGGTTTGAATTTGCCTGCCTATGTAAACCTCTTTGAATAAAGTCTGCGGCACAATCCAAGAAGACCAGAATAGCAGTATAAAAATGCCTGTATTAGTATTAGTATTAATATTAGTATTAGTATTAGTATTAGTATTAGTATTAGTATTAGTATTAGTATGGCAATGAATTGAAACTGAGACTTCAGTGATATCCTTTTCAGTTTTTTGGTTGTTAGGGACAGTTGAGCGACAATTTATATTCTTGTGTAGTCATTAAAAGCAAAGGAACCTATTCCTGAAAAGTGTCACCAAATTTTACCTCAGTGAAATTTCAGATAGGTCATATATTGATAAAATATTTGTAGACATGTTAAATATTTGAAAAATGTGCAAGGATTTTACTTATCTCTAGGTATCAATGATCCAATGCTGCTGCTGCTGCTGCTGCTGCTACTACTACTACTACTATAAAGGGCTACCAAAAAAAACCTCTTTTATACTGGCCAAAGGTGTTTGAACAAATTTAGTAAGTTTTGGGATGTTGAGTCAAAAAATGGTCTTGATTTTGTTTGATTTGCTCAAGTTTGAGGGTTTGACATAGGCTGCAGTCCTAACAACACTTCTATGGGAGTACTATTGAATACAATGGAACTGACTTCTTAGGATTGCATATACATGCTTAGGATTGTATTTATATTTGTATAATAATTTATGCAGATTTTCCTCTCCATTAAATATTCCAGATAAAATGAATGGACATCTGTTGAATCCCTCCCTGGAAGTGGAGGTGTGTGGAGGGGGCCAAATGCTAAGTTTCTTAGGCCAGAACACTGATGGAAAGCGGCCTCTCCTCCTCTTTGCTTTCATAGCCATGGCTCAGAAGCTGAGGAGGATGGGCCATTTTATATAGGCAACCTGGCATTGGAAGAAACCTGGTGTTTTGTCCACCCCCCCTTTCCAGGTACACCCGATTTTCAGAAAAGTGGCAAAAACTGTCAATAAGTGATCAAGAACAATCATAGCCTGCTGAGTTTGGTGGTTAAATTTCATATTGCTGTATTTTTCATATGATGTTGTCACTCTGTGTTTAATAAAATTGTTGTCATTGAGAAGGGTGTGAGTGTGGAGGAAAATCAAGTAAAGAGCCCAGGGACAGTTACAAAGAGACTGAGGCCAAAATCAAACATGAAGTTATTTTGTAACAACTTGTATCTATAAGCCTCTTTGAGTCTAATCCTGAGGGTTCTGTGCAGGGCAGCGGCAAATGTGCTGTAAGGAACACTTGTGAACCCCGTTCCTGGAGATAGCCCATTCTTTGCTGCCCCTCAGTCTATGCAAACTATGAAGCAGTGAATAATAATAATAATAAACTTTATTATGGTCTGCAGACCAGCCGCAAATAATAATTAAAATGTATAAAAACATACAGATATAGGGAATATACAGCAAAATTATGATCCCACATAAAAAAACATCTTTAAAATAACCATCAGCATCAGCGAAACTTCAACAACAAAGCATCTCCCCTTGATCATTACCAAAATGACTAGTGGACTATGCTCTAACTACCAGGATCGGCTGCTTTTAAGATTCTTTTCCTAATGCCCATAGTGACTGTAAGAAATTTGGCAACACTGAGTGTTATCCTGGGGTTGTAATCTGACAACAACACACACATACATTGTTGCTCTGTACAACTGGGGAATTGGCTAATCCAAGGGGAAACAAGCTCCTTACGTACTCCCTTGTAATAAGAACACCTCAGCAGAACATGTTCGGTGGTTTCTATTTGTTCCATACCACATGGGCAAAAACGTTCTGTCCAGGGGATCTTTTTATACCGTCCCTCCTGGACTGCTGAGGGTAGTGATTAAGCCGGGCCAGGGAAAATGATCTTCTATATCAGTGTTTCTCAAAGTGGGGGTTGGGACCCCTTTGGGGATCACCTAGAGCTTTCCTGGGGGTCGCCTAAAGACCCCTAGTGTAGGGGGCCAGGTCAGGCTTGCCAGACCTCCAGCTGTAGCTGCGCATGCACTGGGGCTGACTGACAGCCTCAGGGCCCAATCCTATGCATGCCTACTCTGAAATCCCATTATAGTCAGGGGGCCTTTATTCCCATCTAGATGTGGATAGGCTTGCAGCCTCAGGGCCTAATCCTATGCATGCCTACCCTGAAATAAATCCCATTGTGTTCAATGTGTGCACATTGAACATGTGTGTAGAACACACATTTCATTTGTAACCATGAAAATACATCCTGCATATAGGATATTTACGTTACAATTCATAACAGTAGCAAAATTACAGTTATAAAGTAGCAACAAAAATAATTTTATGGTTGGGGTCCCCACAACATGAGGATCTTATAAAGGGGTCATGGCGTTAGGAAGATTGAGAACCACTGTTCTATATCTAGGCTGTTCCAGCTGAGCAAAATAGGGTGCTACTGTAACTTTATATAACCTATCCACCCTTAGGTAAAATCCTTGCTTAAATCAATTTGTCTCCCAGTATCCTCGATACGCTGCCTGATGATTTTTTTTGCCTGTTCCAGTCCCATAGTTAACAAAAGTGACCTAGAAAGACCCAGGGAGGCTAATTTTTGTTCAATTTGGTGAACCCATTTCGACTTAAAGGTATCTAGCAAGATCAAAAGTACAAGACCATTAGCGAGATAAATCAGTCTGAGCCAATACACCAAAATTGCAATCCATATTCTGGATTCGATTTTAATTTGGCCCGTTTCTAATCTCAGTTTTACATTGTCTACATATCTAGGGACTCCCAACAGGGATCTCAAAAATTTACTTTGTACCCATTCAAGGGTTACGATGTTTGGGAAGGGGCCCAGTTGAGCGCCATACAATAGCTGGGCAATTGCTTTAGTGTGAAACAGCTTAATGGCTGAGGGTATAAAATGCCCTCCTTTTGTTCTCATAAATTGCAATATTGCAGAAGACATTCTCTGGGCATTTAAAGCCATATAATCGCCATGTGCTTGCCTGGAGCCATTAGATTGAAAGACAACACCTAAGTACTTGAATTGGTGGATCTGCTCAATTTTATGCTGATTTATCATCCATGTGCGCATTACTGGCCTTTTAGCAAAAGACATGATTTTAGTTTTTTGAAAGTATATTGTCGAATCTTCCTGTTCACAATATAAAGACAGCCTTTTCAATGCTCTTCTAAGCCCAATAGGGGTCCTGGAAATAATAGCTGCGTCATCAGCATACAATAGTGTTGTTATCTGTTTCCCTGCTGTTTGGGGGGGGGGGGGGGGATGGAAATCAATATCTCTTAACTGGTCCACCATGGAATTGATGTAAAAATTAAACAGAAGTGGAGCCAGGAAAAAGCAGTGAAGAGAAAGGCGGACAGGGAGGAGTTGGGGAGGAGGCTTTACAGGTCAAGGGAAAACGGGCATTGGCAGGGTAGTGCAGCTGGTGCGGACAACAGAGGGGGAGACGCACCAGAGGATTCCCCTCCAGCATGTCACCCTCTGCCCACTGCTGTGGAGAGGACTGCCTCTATACTCGGAGAAAATGTTCTCCATTGAATGATGCATGTGGGATGTTTGCGCATGTGCCCTTCAGTGGAGAGTGCTCCTGCTGAGGAGACGCAGTCCTCTCCGCAGCATGGATGCTCCCGCACTAGAGGACGCATGCACAAAGTTCATGCATGCATTCTTTAGTGGGAGAACACTAAACACTGAGGACTGCCTCTCCTCAGAGGGAGTGTTTCCCCCAGTGAAGGAAGCATGCGCGATGTTTTCACGTGCATCCTTCAGCCGGGGGATGCTGTAGCACAGGAGAGGATTGTCTCTTCCCCCAAATGAAGGAGACATGTGCGACATTTGCGCAGGCACACATCACCTCCGAAGCCCTTGGCCTTCCTGACAAAAGGCAAGTGGCTTCAGAGGTGAAGTTTACATGTATAAATGTTGCACATGTGCAGAAATAGTCCCAGGCATGCCCCCTTGGAGGGGTGATGCACCAGGGTCCTGCATTACCAACTGCACAAGGCCCTGTGATTACCAACTGCACATGAAAATGAAAATAATGGAAAGAAGATGAAAAATAAAGGAGGAAATATAAAAATCTGCCTGGTTACTACAACACCAATCTGTACTGTCTGAATCACTGTCTGACTTTCTAACTTTTTGGAAATGCTAACATTATTTTCTTTTTCACTGGACAATCAAAATGACCATACTGAGTTGACAGAGTAACACCATGCTGAAAGTACATCCTTTATGCTTCTGTGAGTTTCTGTGTTGCTGAAACTAGAGAAAGCTGTTGGAGGTCATCTGTCTTGAATAGCAGGCTGTGTGGTTTTAATCTCAGGCATCTAAAGGGAATTGTTCTGTCAGCTAAACCCAAAAGTACGGTTGCCCACATATGGAGTCACATCCAGATCTTTCCTTTATCCAGGCTGTCCTTGAATGATACTCACATGTTAAATCAGGTGCTCTTCACAGACTGGAATTTCAGTTCAGAGCAGTGATGGGATTCAAAGAAATTAACAACTGGTTCTATGCCCATCTGGCAGCCACTTTTAAGTGGCTATTTTTTAACTTTATATGTCCTATCTCTCATTAATAGCCGGTTCTCTAGAGTATTTGCGAACCTGCTTGAGCCCACCACTGGAGAGGCTTCGCTGAAGAGCTCACAGATCACTGTTTGCTCTTTTCCCTTCATGGTTTGCTCCCCACCTATCCCTGAAAATACAGGAGATTTTTTTCCTTTTTGCAAACTTAGAATGAAACCATCCAGAGAGTTGCTTTGTACTCTGCTTATCACTAGCTTTGCAATACGGAAAAATATACTGCAGGTGGATTGTTATTTATTTCTAGTTTCTTACCTGGAGGTGAATTGTCTGTGAAATGTAGAAGCAAGGCCTGGAGCTGAACATCTTGAGTGGGGTGTGCATGTGCATGAGAGAGAGAGAGAGATTGAGAGAGAGAGAGAGAGGTTATTTTAGATCACATTGCTTAAAAATTTGAAGTCTACTGTATGAGCGGGGTTTAAACAACAACAAACAACAGGTATAGACTCAAATTGATAATATTTTGTTGTATAAATTTAAACAATACCAATGTTTGAGACTCAGCAGTGCAAATGTTGTAAAGTTTAGCAGTATGTTGCTTGTTCTGCTATGGCATTTGAGTGATCTTTTGTGAAACCACCACTGAAGAAGACAACAGTGGTTATCCAGATCTCATTGGTGCTTGCAAAGGGGATCCCATAACTGTTCAAGTTTCAGGGGTCTAAAAATATAGGTCTACTACTGCCTTGATTCCATATGGGAAGGTTTGCAATCTCCTTACAGCCCAGTCCTGAGCATGTCTACCCAGAAGAAAATCCCATTATAGTCAGTGGATAGGATTGCATCCCTAGTATGTATCTTGTAAATTCATTAGGAAGCAGATTTCAGCAGTTGCAAATGTTTTTTACTTCCTTATCTCTACAGCAATGTTATAAGAATCCAGCTAATATACAACCCAGCAGCTGATAGATGGTGATGTTTTGGTGTATTTCAAAGTCACTGAAGGACTAGGAGGGTCATTATGTGGAACAGGGAATAGCACTATTTACATAAGTGCCTTGGTGAGTAGAAATGATGGGAAAGGAAGTAAAGAGGAAAAACTAGAAAGAAAATAAATGGGGATTTGGTAAAATATGATTCAAAGTTAGACCATGCATGACAAAAGCTCTTTAAACCTATCTGGATATATTGTTTTATGTAATGTGTCTTACTCTTTCTAAGTAGTTTACCAGTCTATCTGTGGCTGATGGCAACACAGCTGCATTTAAAATGATAAATATTTTTAAATGGCCCTACAAGTCTTTTCAGACTTAAGGCACATTTTCTAAATTTTAAATCTTTTTCCTTAAGAGTGTTGATCAGGGACAGGAGAATTTTGTATCTGTCAAAAGAACTAGCAATAATGGTTGCAGGGCCAGGCCCTGCAAATACTTAAATACTGGCCTTTATAAGGAAAGTACTTGTCCTTTGTAAGGAAAGTACTAGAGCCCAACCCTATGCATATCTACTCAAAAGTCCCACTGTGTCAAAAGGGGCTTACTACTAGGTAAATGTGGATAGGTTTGCAACCTATATCTATACAGGATCTGCAACCAATGGGCTGTTCCACAACTGGTCTTCTCAGGTGAGGCCAGCTACCAGCCAGCACCAAGATCCAGTGGTAGAATAACTAGAACTACTTGAGATTTCCCCTGGGCACCAGCTGCCTGCAGAGTGACATACAAAGATTGACCACGGAGGCTGAAGAAAATGCTTCTATAAGCATTTTCTTTACATACTATATTTTAGTATGTATATATATTATAGTCTGAAAATATTGTGGTACAGCAAATATGAGCAAAACAGTGCAATTTTTTATTATGCTTGTATTGGAGGTGGGAATAGTTATTCACTTCTGCTGACAGATGTTTCTGGGGCCTTATCTGTGAATGGGATCCTGATTGACACCCAATTTCATGAAGTGTAAATTCTTGACAAAGTTGCTTGTATGATCAAACCACAAATTACATCTTTGGATGTTGGCTTTGAGAAAGAAGTGCTACATAGCTCTGTGCCCACAGCAGAGGAAGTGATAGTAAGCCAAATTGCTGGTGTATACTGCATTAAAAATGAGAGAAGTAGGAAAGAATAGCAACTGCTTTGTTGAATTTATGTCAAACAATGGGAGCAGGGGCCATGTCAGTATTGCCAGAGCTATAGCAAAAGTACCTTGAGGATAGGGCTGATGTGATAACCTAACCATACACCCACTTTCTCCTCTGTGTCTTTCCTTACATCTTCCAAATATTAATAACAGCTTATGAAACTAGAATAACAGAGTGTCTTCTAAATTATAACTATGTAAACGGAATTGTTTTCTTAAGAGAAATTGAAATAACTCATTCCGTGATTTATCCTCTCCCCCTTTTCTTATGTACATGAAGAATGTTTTATTATTTTTCCATTAAATCTTATCTTGACACCAAGCAAAAGAAAGAAAGAAAAAATTTCAAAACCCACATTTTTAAATATCATGGTACAAGCCCCAAAGTTTGCTTTTTTAATGCTTCATGCGTATAATATAGCAACAGTTTGCAAAGTCATTTGAGGTCTCCCCATAACAAATTTGGAGGACCATAAAGCTATATATTTATATAATATATGTTGGAATCTTGCCTTTCAGCACAGAGCCTTGGCTTTTTGCAGTTTTAATCAGATTTTGGCCAACAACTGCCTTAGTGACTTCTCTCCCTCCCCCATATGTGTTTGTGTGCATTGGGGGGAGGGTTCTTTCCATTCTATCCCAATGCCAAAAACACAGCTTAGAAACAAACTAAAAGCTTCTTGTGGCTCTGATTAAACAAGACAAAATCAGTTAGCACTTGAGACCTCATAGGATTATAGAGGTTCAAATTAATTGTTCAAATTAGCCAGCCACAGAGAAGCAAATTAGGAGGCAATTAAAAGGAGCAGCTGTGATTTTGCTGACATACTTCTCCCACTTCAGTACATCGTATACTGAAAGACTGGCTGACTATATCATTTTCATTATCTAGTTACATCCCAGCTTCAAAATAAAATTCACAAGGTTGCATACCGTGAAAAGCCCAACTAAGAAATATTCATTAATAGTCATTAGAAAAATGAGGAAGTACATTAAATTAGTTATTATACATTATAAAGCAGCAACAGTTAAATCAAAGCAAGCATAAAAGCAGCATAAATGCAAGCAGATAGATAAGTACCACTTTGGTGGGAAGGTAACAACCCAGCCACAGGCCTGTGTGACAGGCTGGCCAGTTTCCTCAATGACATACTGAAACATGGATCAGATTACTCCGATCTAAAGTAGCGGATACCCACCTCCACATAGAACAAACACTGTAGAAGTTGCCTTGTTTGTATTCCAGAATTGTTTTTAATGGAAATGCTTATTTGAAAACCAACAGAGTATGAGCTTGACGCATCTCTTGAGGCAGTGGTTCCCAAAGTAATGGGTTGCAACCCACCATTCAAATACTGAGTGATCCTCCCTTAAAATGAGTGCCCCAGTAATAGGTATCCAGATGGTACTGCAGCAATTAAGACATCAAAGGAATTCAGGAGCTTTCCTCCTTACTAGGTAGGGTCACACTAGCCTCAGGAAAATTATGGGTGGCCTGCAGCCTCATCTGCATTTGAACCTGACAGCGTAGCAATGGCTGGATTTGACAGGTAAGAGGGGAGGAGTTGTCATTTTTTCCTCAACACCCTGTTTACAAAAGGCTACAGTCACAGTGACTTTAAATGTGAGTGGTTTTTGTAATAATACCAATCTATTGTCTTCAGGTCTCCCTCATCCATTCCTTTCCTATCCATGCTCCCAGGGCCGGATTTTGGTTTGATAAGGCCCTAAGCTATTGAAGGTAATGGGGCCCTTTGTAGTGATATTTTACGGAGCATATTAGCAGGCAGGGCCCATTACTTACATCATAGGAGTCTACACAACACAAAACACTGTTGCTGTATGTAGGTTTTATTTTATTGGTTTCATCTTATATTTTGGAAATGTACACCCAGTTTTTTTCCTTTAAATTTTTTGGGGGGCCCCAAGGAGAGTGGGGTCCTAAGTTATAGCTTGTTTAGCCTATACATAAATCCAACACTGCATGCTCCCATAAAAGTCTCACTGTTTTCAGTGGTGCATCATTCCATTAAGTGTTCACAGGTTTGCAGCATTTATATGGATGAAATTTGGAGTAAGAATATGGGGACACACATGTCCATTCCTATTTAAAATTGATTCCTTTTTTAAAAAATCTATTTTTAAGAATGGGTGATCTGTTTGTCTATATAATTTTTATATTATTCAACATTTTACATTATTATGTATTACATGATCACAATAGCTGCTCATGTGCTACTTATTTCTACTCCATCTAAAAGGATTTAAGCTGAAGTCAACAAAGAATGCAGACACTGCAAATAATGGCTAAGTTCTGTAGAAAAATTTCTGTTGAATTCAGCACGGCACAAATTTCACCCTTCAACCCTGTATTTTTGCTGGGCATTTATTTCTGCTAGCTCAATTGTCCCTGTCTCCTCAAGAAGCCTATTGTGCCGCATGCCAGCTAATTTGCAGTCAAATATGCTCTGTCATGCTTGGGACAGATGAAGGCAAGGAAAAGCAGCACGAGCCAGCCGTAATAATTTTCATTACTCATCTCCTGAAGTAACAGAGGCTGTCAGGTCGGTGATGATGGGGTCATGCTGCTTAGGGATAAGAAACACTCCCAGTAAACATGTCCCCACCTCGATCTCCTCCAATGTTACCTCTCACAAATAACATAAGTCAGAGATTCCGCCAAACTGCAGCCGACTGGGTTGCTTGCTAACTCAGTTGTTCCTTTGACACAAGTGCCTGGCCAGCCCAGTATTGCTTCTCTCCAGGCTCAAAGGTTTCTATGAGAAGCTCCTGGGTGGATTTGGTGCTGAAGAGCTGGACCGCTGCAAACAGATCCGTACACCGGGCCTGGTTGACATGCATAGAGATCTGGATGCAAACGGCAATTTTTAGGGGGGACGGAGCAATGGCACGGTGCCAAGTAAGTGGAGCTTGGCGGCGCGTTCCATTTGAGGTGTTGACAGTGCATAATAAATCCCAGCCCTACCTAACATTTACAGGAACGTTATAAAATGAGTGAAACGGCATGGGCTGGTTCCTAAGGCAACCAGACAAACATAATAAACAGTCAGCAGTGGCAAGAGTAACTTACACCGAGCTCAAGTCGCAGGCCTGAAATATATCACTTAACCAGAGCCCCTTCTTTGCTTTTGCGGCACTTGACAATTCTTTGTAAGGTTGTTTCCCAATCATTTTTAAACCAGGGAGGTTTAGCAAAACATAAATTGTTTTTTGAAAAGCTAGAGCAAGGGTGTCTAACCTTTTAGCTTCCCTGGGCCGCGTTGGAAGAAGACACGTTGGTTTGGGCCGCACATAAACACTAACAACTTTTTTTAAAAAAATGTAGGACAAAATGTAGGATGTCATATATTTTGTCCAACATTTTTAACCTTGGAGTAAGTCTCATTGATTTTAATGGGGCTTACTTCTGAGTAGGCATGATGCATAGGATGGACAGCGATCCTTTCCAAGCTAAACCTTGGAGTAAGTCTCATTTCTTATCATGGGATTTTCTGCTGAGTAGCCATGCATAGGATTGGGCTCTCAGACTGCAACTTGGGAGTAAGCCTCATTGACTTTAGTGGGGCTAACTTCAGAGGACGCATGATGCATAGGATGGGCTGTGATCCTCTCAAAACTTAACCTTGGAGATATGCTGTAATCCTGAACACACTTTCCTGGGAGTAAGACCCACTGGGTACAATGGGCCTTACTTCTAAGTAGACATGGTTAGAGTTGCAGCATATCTCCAAGGTTAAGCTTGGAGAGGATCACAGCCCATCCTATGCATCATTGGGCTCTCAGATTACAACTTGGGAGTAAGCCTCATTGACTTTAACGGGGCTTACTTCTGAGTAGGTTTCAAGGACAGCAGGCAGCAGCTGGGATACAGGCTGAGGCTGCTTTTAGGGGATGCAGGTGGGCAAGCGCTGCAAGGTCTGCAGGGGCCTGAAGTGCTCTGAGTTCCAGGAGGCAGGTAGGGGGAGGAGCCAGGCAGCTCAGACCAGCTTTGTGGTGGCCACCCAGGGCACTGCGCAGAGAAGCACCGGAAATTTGAAAATGACTGCTGCCACAAAACCAGTTTTTCCAATGGTGGCCAGCTTCACAGGAGGGCCGCATCTACCCTCGTCCTGGGCCGCATGTGGCCCCCGGGCCTCGTGTTGGACACCCCTGAGCTAGAGGTTCATTTGGTTCATTGTATTAACTTTATTATTTGGGCCTACATTATAATAAATTATCTTCCATCATGTCATATTTGGTTTACACCACTGGGGCATCATGTCGACATAGGGCGCAATCCAGAGTAACTACAGGGAGTTCTTGCTCCAAAGTAAGAACAATTTACTCTGAATTGCAATATGAGTTTCCCATAGGTTTTCACGAGGTGGTGTCATAACTACGTTGATGTAAATGTCTCTAACGTGCACCTGTAGTTACTTTGGATTGTTGGGATAGGCTAGTTGAAGACAGTCGCGCTTTAAAACCATGAACATCATTCAGAAAGTCACAGTGTTTTTTCCTAAGATAACTTACCGCTATTTTGGTGAAAAAGGTACATGAGTGTTGATGGAATCTCACAAGAATTGAGGTGAGGTGGAATTTATAACACAATGGAAGATGGTACCACATAACTATTCTCCAAGGTACCACAAGGTAACTATTCTCCAAGGTACCACATAACTATTCTCCAACTACAAGGGCAGAAAGGGAAAATGGTTCAGTTATCCTGTTAAAAGAACCAGAAAACTTCAGATGGCTTGGAGTAAGCCTCATTTAACACAATGGGTCTTACTTCTGAGTAAGATCCTAATAAATCCTAATAAATTTAGGTTGGCTTAACTCACCTGGCATATCTTCCTGTGGTGGGGAAGGGGGCAGTGGTGGGCCCACACCGGCTCAGGCGGGTTCGCCCGAACCTGTTCTTCTTTTTGGACTGCCGCTAGCAATCCGGTTGCTAGCGGCAGGCCAA
Source organism: Cryptoblepharus egeriae (assembly GCA_030015325.1). Lineage (NCBI taxonomy): Eukaryota > Metazoa > Chordata > Lepidosauria > Squamata > Scincidae > Cryptoblepharus > Cryptoblepharus egeriae. The sequence continues at coordinate 105,548,397 of JAREYC010000002.1, read as the reverse complement.
AAACCTGGGCTGACCAGTTCGCCCGGGCGAGCCCACAACTGCGCCTGCGTCAACATTGACGCAAGTGCAGTGGCGTCCTCTTTAGGACACAACTGCACCTGCACCAACCTTTGCACACACGCAGTATGCCAAGGTTGGGGCCTGCCCCTTGCCCTGCCCGTTGCCCCACCCACTCACAGCCGGAGCGGAGGGCAAAGCAGTACAGCCTCCCTGGCCCTGCTCCTGACCCTCTCCGGCCCCGCCCTTGGCCCTCCCTGGCCCCTCCCCTGACCACGGCCCCACCTCCCTGACCACGGCCCTGCCCCCTGACCCCAGCCCTGCCCCCTGACACTGGCCCGGCCCGCCCACTTCCGGCAAGCCGGTTGTTGGGCCAGGCCGGCCCCACCTCGGCCTATACAATATGCCTGTACACTGCCCTAACCCACCTAGAAGTGGGGGAGTAGTATCTTATAGCTCTTTGGTGACACCCCCAATTTAGCACAGGATCAAGCCAAGTCTTAGGCCAGCCTAAGTGGAAGTTAGCACTGTGGCCTTAGTAATACATAGTATTACATGATGAGAGTAGTAGACTGGGAGTAGCACAAGTCACTGGAAAGGATATAATTGGAAAGGATATAATTAGAAACAAGGGGAGAAAAAATAGTGTTGGCAGGATAAGGGATGCATATTCTTCTTATGGCGATGATGATTCACTGTTCTTCCACTAGCATCACTCCTTCATCCTCACAGTATTCTTCCACAGTTTCTAGGGCAGCCTTTCGGGGCTTCTTGCAGAAAACTTCAGGCGGTGCACTCTGCTCATCTCTGTTGGGATCCACCCAGTACTGCGGAACAGAGGTTTCCTTGAATTATGATGTACTGTACTCTCAGCCTGCATGGTATCCAGGTCAGTCTGGAAGGAACTATGTCTGCACAATTAGCATTATTGCCTGATTTAGGCAGTTTTGCTCTTTGCCTGCCTAGATAGTTACAGGTCAGCCAGGGGCAAAATTTCTACTCAAGCCATGATGCTAAGCATTCATGTATCCAGCTTCGTGCTCTGCTTTTCTTTCAAAGCTGCCTGGATCTGAGGTGCTATCCAGAACCAGAAGCAGGAGATTGTGTGAAGCACATAATAAAATTTCATAGGTATTTGAAATGTATAAACAAACAATAAACAAATGGGTTTTGTTTAATGTTCACTGTGTTAAAAATCATGTCCTCCTCCCATCCACTCAGATTGCCCAATAGTATTGATAATTTTTGTTTAATATATACTCCCCTTTTGTGCTGTGACACCTCACTCACCTGTTTCAATAACTGGAAAAGAATGTTCTGTAATAGTGTGAATCCTACTTTTCTTGCACTCACTGCATGCCCCAGATCATTTTAAGCAATCATGGAGAAAGCAAACACTGTTTACTTGTGCTTCCCTCATGTGTGTTTGTTGGCAAGCATTCAAAGACATTCTGTCACCAAGTTGATGATCTATATATGATCAAGATGCGCAGATAGCCATACCTTTCAGTGACTGATTAGGATGCGTGATCGCTTTATGAAGTAGAACCAGTAGTGGCTCAAGATGCTGAGAAAAACACTGAGATCATGCGTTAAATGTCTATACACATTCCAAAAATGATACCTTCTTGCAGCTAAAAGGATTCAAAGTGAAAACGATATATATCTACGATATAGTAGGAGGAGTGGAGACATCCATACAGCAAGAGGGATGTAAAAATCATTTTTTACTCACCTCTCTATATGCTACCTAGCCATTAATGGGTCTCTTTGGATTTGTGTCACTTTGTTTGGTAGCATAAATCCAAAGTGAGGCAGGGGACATGTCAGCCTGAAACAGTGGTGTATCATCCCTGCAGGCTGCCAGAGCTGGAGAAATGGGTGGCACAGTGAGAGGGGCACCAGTGTGCTCACCCTCTCCTGTGACTCCCTCCTGGGGAAGTCCAGCAAGCATGCAGGCGCCCTCTGTAGCTGATTGGACTCTGTTGCCTGGCCAGTTGTGGAGGGTGGATGCACCCTGGCTGGGACACACCATGTGCTGACTGCAGCCAGCCGGGAGCATTCCCCAGCCAACCATGGGCAGAGTATGTGTGCCCCAGTGACTGTGGCACTTTGGAGCTGGATGGGCAAAGGCTCTGAACATGGGTGGATCTCTGCCTCCCCCACTGGGAGTCCCAGCAGGGAAGGTGTAGACCCCCTTTGTGCCCCTCAGACTGAAGGACACAGGCATATCTCTACCTCCCCCACTGGGTCTCCCAGAGGGGAAGGTGCAGACCACCCCATGCCTCTCCGGAGCCAAGAGAGATTGAGTACCTTCACTGGCAGATTTCAGTGGGTGATGTTACCGCAGTTTGTATGCATCTCCATGGCGCACGCACATCATGATGTCGTGGTATGCCATCGATTCAGATTGCACTCAGTTCAGCTCTCGTCTTGAAGAATGGGAATAGCATGCAGTGTGACTGAAAGCCACCCTCTTGCGCAAAATTATTAGCTGTCCTCTCCATTTGCTATCCTCAAATCTCCCCAACCACCTATGACCTACCCTCTTGTAACCCTCTTGGCACCTGATTGGATCCATCTCTAGCAAGCATGTGGAACCTCTGGCCAGTTGCATCAGCAGCTTCAATCCACAAAAGCATGATTTCTGTATCTTTATAAGACTTGTGGCAGCAAATCATGGCTTTCCACAAATAATCTTGGTAGGAATGTTGATTTTGAGCATTCTATTAGTGATTCTTAAGGAACAATTCAGAGTAACTATGGGACATTTTACACCGACTTAGTTATGGTGCCACCTATGGCAAACCTATGAGAAATGCATAGAGCAATCCAGAGTTAAGTGCCTTTTATGTCTTCCTGCAGTTACTCTGGATTGTAGGGTTAGTTTCTGTCTCATCACAATGCAAGACTTTCCAGAATTTCCTTTGGAGAGTGAATGACAGTTAAACTATTTATGTCCATAGTGCAGAGTGAATACTTGATTCATTTCCTCCAAATCTATGAGGCACAACTGCATTCAGGGGACACTGCTTTGGGTAACAGGGCTAAAATGAAGCTTCCCAAGAAAAGCTGTAGTACATGGAATACTTTCTTTCAAGTTTCCTTCTTTATTGTTTTCCCAGTCCCATAAACATTCACTTTTCTGGAAGACTTAACACTAGTCACAATGAAGGGGTGGGGTGCATCACATGCTGCTTGCTTCTTGGCGGTCTATATGGGAAATCCTGCCAGCCAGCTATGGTTTATGGGCTTTGGCTCAGTGGCCCTGCCAAGTAATAAGTTGCTGCTGGCCTTTAAGCTTCTGGGTAGACAGCTGTTATATAGGAACATGTCTGCTCCCCATGGCGTAAAAGCAAAGGGGTGAGGCCTGTAATGCCCAAGTTTAAAAGGGAGAGCTAAGAGAGTAAGGCAAAGCTTCTTTCTTATCAACTTTTTAAGAGCAGGGGGAAAATTGCCTGGATGACAACTAATTAGACCAACTGAGATCCAGAGAGCAGGTGGTCTTTAAGGAAGCCAATAAGGGATCCATGCAATATTTTCATGCAATATTCTTTTCCTAGAATGTCTGGGCACCATTGAAACCTCAGATTTTTCTGATTCAGACACTGACTCAGTTTATTGATCACTGGGCGATGAACATACGCAGCATATGTAAAGATATGATGCACACCCTAAGAAGACAGGGTTAAAAATAAAATAAAAACTTCCCTCCTGGATGCTTCAACATCCCTTCAACATAAGAGGAATAACATCAACTACAAATTACTTAAAATGTGTCTTAGTATAGTTGTATTTTCCCTGGCAGCAGAAGTAGTATCACTGTCAGTGGTGGAATACGGGACAAGATGGCAACCATTGCAATCTAATTTTTGGGTCAAGTCATTGAATTCTAGAACACTAGCATTGGAAGTTTCTTTAGAGGTCATCTAATCAGTCAGGCAACAACAGCATCTCTGGCCATCCAGCCTCTGCTTGAAAATTTCCAATAATGGAGTTTTGAATCCACCTAACGGTAGAACTGTCTAGTCCACATTTTACCCACACAGATACAATGGGAAATCCTTAGCTGAAATCTAGGTACACTACGCTCACAATGTTTCCAGTCTACCAGACTAGTCACTCTATCACAGGGGTCTACAAAGATTTTGGTTGGAGGACCACATCATTTTTCTGATATAGGGTCAGGGGCAGGCAGAAAAAAAGAATTTATATTCATTTCAAATTTGAATAAATTTGCATAAATGAATATATTAGTGATGGAACTTGTGAATGAATGAATTCAAATCAGTTCATAAACATTTTCTAACACAGTGAGAGAGGGTGATTTTCAAACCAGTTCATAAGCACTTTCGTACATACAGAGAGGAGGTGTGTGAATAACCTCCTGATGTGTGGAGAGCAGAGCTCCCCTCCCCTCTGGAGAATTATAGGGCTTGCCAGAGGGCTGGATGGAGGTTCTTTGAGGGCCGCATCTGGCCCCGGGGCTGGGATTTGGAGATTCCAGTTCTATCTGATGAGATTTTGAGAAACCCATATTGGTTGCTGCAGATCACCCCATTATTTCTTAAGTGATCATAAACTCAGTAGAAGTCTACTGTTTTGCTGGTGTTTGAGGAGAGTTTTGGGCAGAATGGGTTGAAAAATCAGGGACAGGTCATGATGTGCAACTTTGCCACTGAGATCTCCTCCCATTTGCTTGCCACCTTTCTCTCCTCCTGAACCACCATTAAGCTTCCATCATCCCCAGCCTGCCACAGTCCACCCCCACAGCCACCTTACTGGTCTGGTAAAGCATTCAGCGAAACCTAGCATGTGTGGAGCACTGCTGGTTATTTCTACCAATGGCTCTGTCGTGCATGATGTTGGTGTGGTTTGGCTTTGATGTCACTACAACAAATGCCTATAGTACCTCCAATTGATATAACTGGGTCATAAATTTAGGATATTTAACCTCCTTTCTGACTTGCCACAAAGGGCGCAATCCAGAGTAACTACGTGGAGTCCTTGCTCCGGTGTAAGAACAATTTGCTCTGGATTGCAATATGAATTTCCCATAGGTTTTCACTACGTAGTGCAGCAACTATGGGTACACATAAAGTCTCTTACGTGCTCCCGTAGTTACTCTGGATTGCAGGGAAAGTCAAGAAATTTATTGGACCTCCCTTTCTGAGACAAATAAGATTTCCAGTTGATGTCAAAAAATTTGAACTCTCTCACTGCCACTGTCACTTGCCTCACAGAAATCCTGAAATTAAGACTTTTAGCCAGAAAAATCAACTGTCTTAAAGCAATATGAACTTAATAAGAAAAGCTGGAGTGGTTTCAATTCTCTATATCTAAATTTCCACCAAAATTTTGAAAATTTTTATTTTTGGGTGGGGGAGCAGAGAGGGAAAAGCATTACCAATTTGCATAGCTTTCAGTTCATGCTGCTTTTTTATGTTCCTCCATTCGATCACCAAGGCAGGTGTACACCACAAAAAATTGGCATCCTTCATGAGATTGGCCATATTGTTGTGAAAGATTTTTTTTAAGGGTATGAATGAAAAAAAGTGTTAATGTTTTAAAAATTTGAATCATGCCACTTCATTTCTCTTTTTTATTGTTTCACTTTCATTTGCCCATTTTCATTTATTTCAGTGGGAAATTCAGCCAGAATACATGTTCCTGTAACATTCATGTCTTCAGTCTAATTGTCATTAAATTTCCAGGCACTACTCTTTTAAGGCTTGAGAATTTCCAAATTTGAAAGAGTGGATAAGGGATTTCTATTTTAGAGGAAAGTAAAAAGCAAAGCAATGAGAGACCAAGGCCCATATCCTAAAGTAAAATTAAGTCCTTTGCTCCGGAGCAGTTAAGATGACTTTCCGTAAGATAACACTAGAGGGTGACGTAACTGCGTGGACCTGTAACTGCTATGGATTTTGCCCCAAGGCTGCAATCCTAAACACACTTTCCTTGCTGTAGGCTCAATTGAATACAATAGGAATTATTTCTGAGTAGACATGCTCAGCAAGGGCTGTAGTGGCACAAGTGGTTAAGACACTGTGGGTGAAATCCAGAGTAACTATGGGGAGTCCTTGCTCCAGTGTAAGAACAATTTACTCTGGATTGCAGTATGAATTTCCCATAGGTTTTCACTAGGTAGTGCAGTAACTATGGGTGCACATAATGTCTCTTATGTGCTCCCATAGTTACTCTGGATTGTAGGGTTTGTCTGTTAACCAGCAGGCCAGGGTTCAAGACTCGGGTCCTACAAGACTGGGTGAGCTCCTGTCCTTATCCCAGCTCCTGCCAACCTAGCAGTTCAAAATACTGGAAATGCAAGTAGATAAATAGGTACCACCTTGGTGGGAAGCATTCCATGCACCTTCGGTAGTCATGCCAGCCTCATGATCACAGATGTGTCTTTGGACAATGCTGCCTCTAAAGGGTATGAGCACCACATTCTACGGTTGGTCACATCTAGCAGTATAACCTGCAGGGGACACTTTTACCTTTAGACATATTTAGGATTGCACCGGAAGACATTTTTTTACTTAGATCAGATTTCCGTGTTATTCCATTCTGTGAAATGGAATATTTCAATACAATATTGATTGGTGTATTTGCATCACCTATTGAAAATTGCTGGATTAGGAAAGTGGTAATATCAACATCATAGTGGAACCAAGACTTCTATGAAAATTATAAATCAATCAGAGCCATCCCCATACAATATTTATGCTGTGTTTGGCCATCCTTACGTGCATTTTCTTAACTTAGGAACCAGCCCTTAGTTCAAAACTCAGATAGATGGGTGCTGTTGAAGAATTAAATTCTGCATGTAAGTTTGGGAGTATTTTATTCCTTGAAAAAAGCCAGAACAGGAATGTCAGTGCATTCCATGATGTATATACTGTACATTTTACAATGTCTGGGTGTGCTGGACTGAGTCAAAAATATAATGATTATGAGGTTTGTGGTGTGTCTGTGTGTAATTATATACATAGCTTTGGCTATGTGAAAAATCTTGGACACAGAAGACTAATGCTTCATAAGAAATTTTGTCAAATGTATCCATGTACAAGCATTACTGTAGCTTCCCATATTACATGAGAAGATACATTACTATATCTTCCCATAGCTGCATAGCCTTCCACATGGCTTGAAACAAAAGGGCAACCACTACTGCACAAAGGATTTCTGCTGACTCTGTTTAAGCATGCATTTTTCACAAAAATTGTTGTGGGTTTCTGTAGGCTACCAAATGGAACTAAATAAATACACTTCTTTGTGTGAACTGACCATAATGACTCATAAGACAGTGTTATACTTTGAGATTTATTACATGCTTCTTTCAAAGATCTTGTCCATTTCAGCACAAACTCTGACAGTGGGTTGTCACAGTTTTAAAATAAATGTGAAATAACTGCAAAAATGAGATTTAAAAATATATTAAATAAATTACAAAGAATCCTATTGTACCCTAGTGGTGGTGGAACACATAGACTGCAATCCTAAACAAACATTCCTGAGAGTAGGCCCCACTGAATACAATAGGACTTACTTCTGGGTAGACAGGTTTAGGATTGCACTGTCAGTCCACTGCATAAGTATCACTGTGGCATCATGAAAGGCATTTTACAGGAATGTTGTTCTTTGTGTCTCATATCAGCTACTGTAAAATCAATAATGCATAGAGCTCTTGATGATAATTTGTAGAACCAACTCAAGAGATAATAGGCTACTGTTGTATACTATATACTTACATTATGACAGGCAACAATTTCTTCAGGGTTTGAATGTGCTGACTTCATCCCTCCCCCAGCCACAAAGAAGAAACCCATTTTTTCCAGAGTGACAAGATGGAGCGGAGCAGTTTTCACATGAGACTCTTGTTCCAATAAGTGAAGAGGGATTGAGATGGTTGTCTCTTGTAAAATCAAAGCAGCCAATGGGAAAACAGCCAATGAGTCTGAAACCTGTATGTGTGGATTGTTAAACGCAGATAACTTCAGGAAAGTGAATGGCCACCAATTCAAAAGCTTGAACCTCACCACTTGCTGAATACCTAAGTCTGGTTTTGGGAAGGATATTTATCAGGGTTTTCTGGAGACCTCAGGAGTGTGACAACTTTCTTGGCATGCAATGGCATCCACTTGCTGTCCTAGAAATCTCAAGTTCAGTGTCCATCTTATCCCTAGAGTACCCTGAACTATAGCCAAAAAAGCTTTCCATCACAAGCCTCTTAATTAGGCTTCGGCTACAATGCTAACCTCTAGTTAGGCTGGCGTAAGCCCTGGCAGAAGTCCTGTGCTGACCTGGTGCATCACAAAAGTGCTGTAAGGCTCTTCTGTCCTACTCCTGGGGGTGGGTGAGTTAGACCACTGCATCGGCATACAGCAACCTCCACACATCACCATGGGAAGATATACCAGGTGAGTTAGGCCAGTCTAAATTTGTTAGGACTGTACCCTTTGAGGAAAAAAAGGCAGAACATTCTCATCTCCCCTTGTTTTATACAGATAAGTTTACTGACTTAGACATTTCCCTCAGCACATTGTTGGCTTCTTCCACATACTGCTTTGAGAGCTGCTTGGCCAGTCTTATTTTCTCAAGATTTTCTTTCAGGTTTCCTTCTAGCCGAATGAAGTCCAGGTATTCGATGTTTGCCACTTTCACCTTCTCCACCATTTTATCCTGGCTCTGAAGCACACAGGAGATCATTTCCTGGAGTTTGGTTTCAGTACTGATCACTCCTTTGGTGGCACGGTCCAGCTCCTGCACCTGCTGCTCAGCCTGGCTCAGTTTCTCAGGGAACTCCTTCTCCCTCACAGTCAACCAAAACCTGTATCCCTCCATATGCACCTGCACACCGCAAGCATCTGAAAGACAAAGCCATGATTAAGCTGGGATTGGGGTGAGTCCAATGGAGACGGCTAATTGTTTCTTTTAGGAAAGCTAAACCCTTGGCACAAGAAAGCATCTAAGAGTAACCAGCTGTCAAAGGATATCACAGTAGCATGAAATCTGATTTTTTCCACTTTGCTTATCAATGGCACGCAGTTGTATGCACACATGAGTATGTGCATTTGTGTATGTGTGCCTGTGCCCATATGTGTGATGTAATAGAGTCATTTGACAATATTAAGCCAAGATTATCCTTGCCATTTGCTTTTAAGAAACAAATCCCGGGCATAGCTCTGCTGGCATGCTCTGCACCAAAGCCACTTGGGTGAATTTGACCCCTAATCCTATGGCTTTTTCCTGTGACTCAGACACAAAACTATCAGGTATTGGATAAGTCTGTCTAATGAAGGCTGATCCCATCCTGGCCTTCTTATCTGTCTTATTGTTTGCTGCATAAATACTTGGCTCTTCTTTCTGAAGAGGGCTTTGTTGGATTTTTGGCATCCGTTACGAAGGCTGGCATTACATAGGAAGGACTGGATGTAACTGCACGTGAAAAGGTAATATACAGGAAGGCAACAATCTAAGGAACAGAAAAAGAATATAATAACCCACGGATAGTTCATTCCACTGTACTGTAATGTGCAACCCAATCAGTAGGATATCCACCGGAAAAAGGAAAGTTCAAAACCCTTGATCAGGCATCTTGATAACTTACTAAAGCTCAAAACCAGGAAACAGAATTAATTAATCCAGCCAATTTTCTCCTGAAAGGAAGCCTAAGAGCTACGTTTCCAAACCTGCAATTCCCCAACCCTAGATGTTAGCACTGGCATATCTGCCAGTCAAAGGAGAGAATACTGAGGTCCTCAGTACTGGTAGAGGAGGATCCCACATGATCCACTGGTTTGCAGTCCAACAAGATTTTGCACTGGGCTGTTAAACATCTAGTGCTTGAACTGTCACATGCAGCACAATCCGAACTTGTGTTGAAACAGATAAGCTGGCATACCTGAGTTATAACCAGTGAAAGTTTTAGGCAGCCAGATATCTCCCCTGAGCAAGACAAGGCAAGAATTTTCCTACCCAGGAAAGCCAAAGCAGTCCCAATAGGGCTATGCAGGTCAGTGCCACCTCAATAGGTGGCACAAATCTGAGCAGCCAGGGGCAGATCCTGGCCCCACCTACTGCTCCATGCCTAACCCAGGAATGCCACCCCCAGGAAGACTCCTTCCCACCTCTTCCCCAAACCCCTGCACTGGCCAAGCAAACTCACTCCTTTTGTGTGTTGGTCTATCTTCATGTGCTGGCCTATCTCCCCTCAGAATATAGCAAAAGTGCTTTACAGCACTATGACTTGGACCAGTGCAAGTCATAGATAGGATTGCCCCCGTTTACTTGGTGAGGCTCTGTCCCCCTCCAACATTTCCTCCCGTCCTTCCCCCCTCACTCCTGGAATGCCTCCTTCCCACTTCCTCCCATGCCCCCACTCACCTCTCTGTAGCTTGGTAGTCTGGACAACTGCTGTATGACAGACCAACACCTCCAACCAGCATTGGCCCAGTGTGGGCTTGTGCAAGGGTAGCTCTGGTACTGGGCCAGCACTAAACCTCACAAACATGGCTTATGGCATATTTGCGACAGTAGGCACCTGTGGTAAGCTCTACACAAAGCTTAAGATTGGGCTAGAAGTCATCTGTTTCTCAGCTACACTTCTACCAGATTTCCCATTTATGTCCCAGACCTTCTTGAAAGAAGCCTCCCAGCATCACACAATCAAGAGGACGCTCAGCAGGACCTCTCCTTGAAGCCAAGTTACTATAGCCTGGCTTTGGGATTAGCATAGCATTTTTATGATTCGGAGTATTTACAAGCCAAAACAATGCAAATCAGGGTTGTCTACCACATCAGCAGTGGAAACTTCAACTCTCCTTTAGCTCTCCTCTCCATCACATTACCATGTTCCTGCTTTATCTTCTCTATACATATGGAAAGACTGTTCGCAGGTAGACAATTATAGGTCTCCTTCAGGCTCTGGATGGCTGTCCGCATAGCAATATAATCATCTTGTTGCTTGCGAAATTCATCAGCAATGTCGGCAAATAGGGTGTCAATCTCTGGCACACTGACCCGTTTGAAGGTGAGGGCCTTCTCTTTGTTGCAAAGATCTAGAAAGATGGAACCAGAGAACCAGCCTGTTACGCAGTACATCACAAAGAAAGGAAAGGGAAAAAGATATGGTGCTAACAATGAGATGAGTCTATCTGAAACTGATAGGTACAAAGAAATATGAAGAATAAGTAGAAATTGGGGATAAAATTTACAGTTTGATTATCTTTTCTTCCGCACTGATGCTGAATTTTGGATTACATATTTCACAAAAATGCTCACATATTTAATTTGGTTCTTGAAAGTTAAAAAAAAACAACCTTCAAAATATTCAGTTGTACTGTTATTTACGAGCTTAATTTGTTTTGGAACCATGCTTGTAATCCAAAATGCTTGTATATCAAAGTGAATTTTCCCTTAAGAAATAATGGAAACTCAGACGATTCATTCCACAACCCAAAAATATTCATAGAAAAATTATTACAATATAGTAATATTATACAAAATAATAAAATACAAAATATAAAGAAAAATGAAACAAATTAACCTGCACTTACAGTGCAATGCTAAGCATGACTACTCAGAAGTGAGTCCCAATGTGTTCAATAGTAGTTACTCCCAGGAAAGTGTGGTTAGGATTACAGGGTTAGGGCAAAATCCAGAGTAACTATGTGGAGTCCTTGCTCTGGTGTAAGAACAACTTACTCTGGAATCCAATATAGGTTTTCACTAGATGGTGCAGTAGCTACGGGTGCACGTAAAATCTCTGACGTGCTCCCGTAGTTACTCTGGATTTGGGGGTTTGTCTCTCAGAGTGCAATCTGTCTCCACTTAGATAGGAGTGAACCCCACTTATTATAATGGAGCTTACTTTAGGGTAGACATGCATAGGCTGGTCTCTTAGGAGAGGTGAGCAGGTGCTGGCAGAGTGCCGAAACTGACTGTATCCCAGCCAGGACTTTTTCCTTTTACTTGTTTATCAAGACATCACTTGCATTGCAAGTCAAAATTTATTAGAAAGGTTTGCTTGTCTTGCAAAACATTCTCAATACAAGTTACTCTCAATCCAAGGTTTTACTGTACATTGAAAATCAGACTGTAGCTCAACTCAGAGATGGCTATGCAATGGTTATGCTTTCCTTTTGCAATGGCTATGCAGAATGAGATTGTACAGTCCATCCCAAGAACCTTCAGTGTCCAGCTGCCATAAATTTTAATGGGAACTGGCACTCCAAATCCCTTAAGTCGGCTTTGAAAAATCACAGTCATCATATCCGGAAAGCAGTTTCACCAGAATAAGCACGGGAGCCCTAATTAAACCTTGAATTATCCAACTGAAAATCAGACTGGTGGTTCCATGACAACACAGTTTAGACTAGAGTTTATTTTTCAAACCTGAGAGGACTTAATTGCATCTTTCCAAGCAATGGAATACATGATCCATTAGCTGGTAGTATTTCCAGCAGATGTCACAGAGACTTTTAAAAAAGAAAGAAAAAAAAACAAAGGAAAATAAAGAGAGAGAGAAAAGGAAAACTCTACTCAGATTTTTGCCTATATTGCTTGGTCTCAATATGCATGTTTACAGCCAAATAAATTCTGAGAACATTTGAAATGTATCATGTTTCTATGGTGGGGCGGGGGGGGGGGGAGGAGTCCACAACCCCTTTTTCTTTGATAAAGCAAAAAAAAAATGCTTTGACTTTAACTCTGTTTTGGAATAAGACGAACAATCTGATCCTGTTTTATTAAATAAAATGTAAATCTAAATAGCAAACAAACTTTAGGAATTATGGATTCACACTGGAATGGAAATTTTTGGCAATGTGAACCAATGTAATTGTTTTTGGAAACCAGATAAGTGTCAGAACTGGGATATACGAGTATTTGAAGGATGACTTCTACAGTGTGGCTGAGCAAAGGAACTTTGGGACTTTGGCCTTCCTAAAATGTGGTTAAATTTTGGGGCAATTTTTCAATCCTTCTTGAGAAAATGCTTCCTCATTCATTATATAGCCATCACTCTCCACAGCCCTCGCTTATCTTCAGTCATATCACATAGCCAATTAATTACATGATACTCATTTGTTATGGACTATTGTGGTATCTCATTCATCATAATCTTTGAATGAGATTGCCTATGCCGGTCAAATCTCAATATCTGTGAGGATTATGTTCCAGGAACCTCTGTGGAAGTGGATTTTCTGCATTAAAAGAAATTGCTTACTATGATGATGTGACAGGTGGAAAATCAATTTCTTTCTCCAGGCTTAAAACAGCTTTGTTTCAGCTGTGAGGCAAACCCAAAACGAGAGGCAAATCTCAAGAATGCAAAGTAGTAACTTCCCAATTGCTTTGCATTCTGTCACAAACTAGAGATGGACTTGGAAGGGGAAGAGAAGGGTCTGCCTCCCAACTGTAACAAAGCTTTTCTAAGCCTGGAGAGCTAGTAAGCAGGCTATTTTTAAGCCATCAAGGGTGCAATCCTAACCTAGGCTGGTACAACTCATCAGTCTTCCCATTCCCATCTTGATGTAGGGTGGCAAGCCCATATCAGTGCATTGGCCTAACCCTTCTCAAAAGTGGCACAGAAGTCCCTTTTGGCACTTTTGTGACACTCTCAGATATGGATAGGACTTGTGCTGGGGCTAATGCCAGTCTAACTGGGATTAGCATGGCAGCCTAACCAATTAATCATTGCCTGCCAGCCACATGACCATGTATCATCTTTGGCCTTGTAATGAGGATGAACACTGCCCTTAGAATCCGTTATGACTAGCCAGGGAATCTATGAGGAACATCTTTAAAGGGAGTTTTAATTTAAATGGCCAACTTCATTCATGTTAAGATAAAACCATGGGTGAAAAATCTGCTGCTAATTGGGTCAACCCAACGAATCCAACACGGGGAAGAAGTGGCTACAGTGAAAATATCACCAACAAAATCAAAATGAAATTAAACATCCACTTAAATTGTGTTTGTGTGTGAAAACCATCTAGCTTTTCCAAAATGGGGAGAAAATAAAAAATGAGGAATATTTAGTGCAGCCTGAATTATTATGGAGCTGAGCAATAACCTTGTGAACATTTATAAAACATTTATAAAATAAAAGGAAACATCAGGGAAGGTGATTCAGAATTTTACCACTCCGGGTGCCTTGATGGAGATGTCTTGAACGCTGTGTATTGAGAGGCTCCCTCTGTGAACAGAGCAAGAAACTTACGTTTCATGTGAGAACATATTCAAAAGTCAATTTCTTATGTATCTTTGAAGCTGTCTCTTTGTGAATACAGAATATATACTTAACTGTTCTAAGCCTTGGTTGGGAGCACTGCTTTGTTCATGGAAGATGAGCAGGGGATGCCTGTTCTCTTCAGTGAGTTGGGGGTTGTTCCAGGCAAGAGAAGCTCCTAACTGTGTGCGTATACAGACCATTTGCTGACTCATAGTGGTAAATAGGCAGCTGCTGTTTCATGGATCTCTAAGTACACACTTAGGTTAACATCCTACTTTCTTGTGAACGAGCTGCACTAAACAAAGTGGGAGTTGCTTTCCGAGAAAAAAATGCACAAAGCAGGGCCAGCACTGGGGCAATTAGTCCCAAGTGGCTTTGCACACATGGATGCCGCTACGGCAGTGTGTGGATTGCCTGCTGCTGGCACTTGACACATCAACTGACATTCACAAAGCTGGCACAGCAAGCAGAGCATTGCTGCTGGTCGGCCCTCCCTACCCACACCTGTGTCCATTTGACCTGAAGTGGCCTCCTCAGAAGCAGTTGACACTTATGTCATCACATCACTGCCATTTACTTTCAGGCGCCATTAGCTCTTGTCCCTCCTGCCACTCATTCTTTTTGGCCCCAACAGTTCCTGTGCAAAAATGGCACTGTTGGAGTGCTGGATGGCATCCTTTCTGAACAAACAGTAGCATGAAACATCAAGTATACTAAATTTGGTTTCAAGAAATAGAGTATAAGTAGAAAAACTTAACTGTTTTGCACACCCTGTTTAGAAAAAGAATACATCTGTGATTGAGGATGTAATCCTATTCAATTTTCCAGCTCCAGAGTAAGGTCAATGCATTGCCTTACCTTGAAGGTGCCATCTATGCCACCCCATCCCTTGCCCATGGCAGAATCATATTAGTTAATATGTTAGTTAATTAGATAGGACATGTTAGTTAATTAGATAGGATTGCACCCTAAAACTCCTGACAGTTGTAAGAATGTGGTACAAAATGATGATATCATTTTATGTTGAAATGCCTGCTTTACTCCCCCCTGCTAAAAAAAATGGAATAGGAAGTTTTGGAATCCATATTACCTGTCTGTGCTGGTCAAAGACCGTAATAAAGGATTTATTATTATTATTGCCTGTAATTTATTTAATATTACTAAGACTGCTAAAAAGCTATGAATACCAGCATACTTTTAATCAAGCTTATTTGATAATTACAAGATTATTATTATATTGTACTTGTTAGTTATTTCACTAGCCACAAAAAGTGCTTGTGATCTTCAGTGATAGATACTGTATTATCTGTGATGATCCACCACACACAGTAATAACCAGGAGATAAACTGTGTTGTAAATTAGACACAATGTTGTACCCAAGAAATAAATCTGCTTTTGGACAAGACATCTTGCCCAATTTTTTCTGGAAAGATCTGTGTTCAGATTCACATGATTTCTAAATGTCATCATTAAGATCTGAAGAACCTATGGATGCCCATCTAGTCCAGCTTCATGTTTCTCATACTAGCCCACTGGATGCTTCAGGGAACAACAACGACACCTGCATCTTGGTGCCCTTCCCTCTAGCTGGCATTCTGGGGTAGCCAACTTCTTAAACCAGAAGGATGCCCATACCTATCATGGCTTGTAATCTGTGATGGACTTTTCTTCTAGGAAAAAAATATTCAAAAACAATGTTGGAAGTAGCACATGAATTGTTAGCTTCACTGGTGGCTTTGCTTATTTTTTTCACTTGCATTTTGCATTTAAAGGAAGCTGTATACAGAAGGACTGCTGCACACTGAACCATTTGAATTTCAATTTTCATATTAATGCAATTATGTGATGGAAAACAGAAAACCTTGCAGGGAGAAGGGCGTTGTTTCTATCAAAACTCAGCAAATCTTACTGGTGCCACAATGTCATCATGTCTGAAGGGCCTTCTGAAACTCTTGAAAGCCTATTTTTTATGTCAAAAATAACACTTTATGCACTTTTGATGCAGCATGAATGAAAACAGCTTCTTTTGCTCAGCCTTGGTGGAATTAAAGTCACTGTGTCAAGTTTCCTTTTAACGAAGAAAGAAATTTCTGCCAGTGCTATTAATGAATTAAACGATGCTTTCTTGAGTGTTGGCACCCTTGCATACCTGAGTAAATCACTGGTTTTTGAATGAATGAACTGGGATCCAGTCCAGTCTGCCCACTCCTATTCCCACACCATTGGCACCAATGGCAATGGTATTGGTAGTGCTAACATAGAGTGCACTGTTTTTTTAAACTTGCCCCTGTATAGTCCTTCTGGTGTACTATGGTTCTCCTTGAATCTGCTCCAGCTATACAGAGATACACGTTTGAGGGAAAGAAATGAGGCAGGACAATAAAATGCGAAATGGGCCAATAAAGGGGGAATGGGATTTGATAAGTATATTTGTGCTGAGATCTTTCCCCACCAGGCAGCTTTCTACACCTTTCCATCCACCACAGGACATGTCTGAATATCCTCCTCCATAGCTCTGCTGTCCACCTACTAAAACCTGCAGATTCACACAGAATCACTGCTATGTGCACCCAATCTCATACTGTTTAGGGAAGGACCCAGCAATGCATAATAGGACTTGGCTTTCATGCCACCATAAAGTGCCTATGTTTCT
Source organism: Cryptoblepharus egeriae (assembly GCA_030015325.1). Lineage (NCBI taxonomy): Eukaryota > Metazoa > Chordata > Lepidosauria > Squamata > Scincidae > Cryptoblepharus > Cryptoblepharus egeriae. Next base: position 105,531,507 of record JAREYC010000002.1, on the reverse strand, counting down.
AAGAGCTAGTACTTCAGCAGGCCACAAAGGGTTATGTCCCAAACTGGTGCGATGTGACCCACCAGGGGAACCAGAAAAGGTCATTCCCCCTTAAGGCCCTGCAGGGATAGCAGTGACAGGACACAGCAATTGTGCTGCTGCCACAATCAAGCAGTTTGTTTACTTTCCGGGGGTATATCCCTGATCTTTGGCAGGGCATCTTCTGTCCACCCCATCTCTGATATGATGGCAATTCCATGAATTGCCTCCAGAAATTCCATCATTACTAGCAACCACCAAATCTCACCAGAGTTCAGATTCACACATCAATAACAAGGAAATAAATTTCTTGGTTGGGGGTGGCTGCCTGGGAAGAGCTGGTGTGCATTTTGCATGTAAATGGTGTCCTGCAAGGACTGGGGTATTTAGGGAGACTTGAAATGTGCATTTTTGCTAAGTTTTTATATGTATTTACAATACCATTTTAAATTTAATTGCAGTGTTTAAATGAAAATATATGAAATTCATATAAGTATTTATAGCTTTTATTTCAAATTTTAAATTTAATTGCAATGTTTAAATGAAAATATATGAAATTCATATTTATTTATAACTTTTATTTTATCATGACCTACATTTTCCTTGAATATTCTACATTTTGGGGTGTCTTGTCCTCTTTTCTGGTTTTGAGCATATGGTCCCCCTGGCTTAACTCAACGCTGGAATCAGGTTGGTGAATGCCAAGTCTCTATCATTACCACTAGTAGTGACAGATGAAGGATAACCCATGGACATACCCTGCAATCCAGAGTAACTACGGGAGCACATAAGAGACATTATGTGCTCCCGTAGTTACTGCACCACCTAGTGAAAACCTATGGGAAATTCATATTGCAATCCAGAGCAAATTGTTCTTACACCGGAGCAAGGACTCCCTGTAGTTACTCTGGATTGCACCCATAGTCTATGAATGTAGGACCAGTGAGCAGCAAGTCCTTTTTCCTCTTGTGTATCCACTGGCACATCCACGAAAACTGAGTAACAAGAGAGTTTACCAGTGAGTAATTAATCTTTACCAGTGAGTTATTAATATGTGGAACTCCTCAGTACATGATGTGGTGATGCACCTGGCCTAGACACCATTGAGAGGAGACAGGATAAATATATGGAGGAAACATCCATCACAGGTTACAAACCATGATAACTAAATTGTATGTAATCTCTAGATTTTAAAAATAGCTTAACTCTGACTGCCTGCTGCAAGGGAGTGGCAATAGGATACAAATATTGTGATATCTTTAGTGTTTCCTGAAGCATATGGTGGGCCACTGTGAGATACAAGAAGCATAACTAGATGGACCCTTCCAGTGGCATACCTAATGATCATGTAGCCCGGTGCAAAGCTCAAAATGTTGCCCTGTAAGTGATGTCACAACCGGAAGTGATGTCATCCTCTGGGATTTTTGGAAAGAAAATTAGGCAAAAACCTGCCACCTCCTCCTCCTCAGCAGTTCAGCACTCATTTGTTCTGCTAGTGGCATAGCTAAAGCACTTGTTTTCTATCGTGGAGTCAAAGAATATTTTGTTCTCCCCAACAACAAAATCAAATTTCATTAAGTAAAAAGTAAATGAGAATTGTGTCCCTTATTGTTAGGGAAACTTGGGCAAAGAGGAATGGTTATTCTTTCCCTACTAAATATGAGGAGCACCACTTATAAGTGTTTGTATACTCAGCAAGGGTAACTCTGTTGTGATAAATGTATATGGAAATGAGAACTGATTTATATTAACTTCTTATTAGCTTCATACAGTATCAAAATTACATCTCATTGGCACTCAGAGCAATCAGTATCATGGGAACATTTGAGTTTTTAAAAATCCACTTTTTGTTCCATATGCTTTTGTTTTCATTTTCTGGTTAATTGATGCTACGTTTAATAGAGTGTAGATATTTGAATGCAGTTTTTTTTATTGCATTCTGCATTAAATTACCTTTCCAATGATATATAAAACTGTGGTATTATCCTTCATACATACACCATTTTTCACAATATTCACCACTAATGTCATGCTCAGTTTGTAGCCCTCCTAAAGCTTACAACTGCATCCCCTGCACCCCTTTAGTTACACAACTGGGCACTTGGACTCATCTGAAATCATCTTATATTCTTATGGATCTGTTACCATATGGTAAGATAAGTTCCAAAACTGCATCAAACGCTGGTTGTACCTGGTGCATGTAAGCCTCTAACCCTATACTTCCCTCTGTTTCGTTAATACCGGAGACTTAATGAGGTGACTTAATGAGGCCTTCCGATAACCTGATCATATTCCAATTCTCAAAGCTCGTATTATCAAAGAGATTAACAGTACACCTGCCTGCCGTTCCTGCACCAAACCAGGCTGTCCCAGTTTCCTGCCCTATCTGAGTTTGCAAACAAGAGGCAAGAACTTCAGATACTTCTGATCACATTCTGTTCCCAGAATGGTCAAAGATCTCTTACCTCTCTTGAAGGCTCTGAGATACGAGGAAAGCAGCAGCAGCAGCAGCAGCTGGAGAAGGCCATACTTCTGAAAGCGAAAACGAAAGGCCTTTTCTATTTTATGATTTTTTAAAAGGCAGTAATTTATGATCACCTGCCTGCCAGGCCCATTAATGAGACTGCATGCCAACTTGGCAGGAACAAAAACAACAGAACAAGTGGAAGCCCTTTCAAAATCACAGCTAGTGGGCTGCCAACTTAGTTATAAACCTGTCGAGAGAGGGGTCTCTCTATCAAGGAGTGTTTTTTGGGTGTTTCTCTGCTATGGACATAGTTCTCTCAGACAGGTCAGACCTGTTCTCTCGGCAAACAGGCTTTGCATTGTCAGGCAAACCTCTTGCAGTTGCAAAGTCCACTTCCTCAAACTGACACTCCTGAAATACTTAGTGAGAGAGAGAGTGTGTCTTAAACACAAGAAACTATAGCCTCATCTATTCTAGAGAATTCTAAGAATGACATGGAGAAGTCTATATTGTAAAATCTCTGTTCATTCTAAAGTATACATATTTCAAAAGTTTCTGAGAATTATCTCCTGGAATTGTGAATATTTCTACTTCTTCTGTTCTAACTTACAAGAATGTCAGTCCTACCAAGATTTCTATCTTTAGGGCTGTAGGTGTCCTGTCTTCTCCTCAGGGCACCAAAAATGATGTGTCAGACAAAGGCTACAATCCAGAGTAACTGCGGGAGCATGTAAGAGACATTGTGTGCACCCGTAGTTACTGCACCACCTAATGAAAACCTATGGGAAATTCATATTGCAATCCAGAGTAACTTGTTCTTACTCCAGAGCAAGGACTCCCCATAGTTACTCTGGATTGTGCCCAAAGGGTCAGCCTTAAGAGGTGCAGGGCTCAGTTGCAAACATGTTATGAGGCACATGCTTCATAATCAAGGTCTGTAGAACATTGGAAATGTAAACAAAATGTATTATGGACTATATATATATATATATATATATATATATATATATATATATATATATATATATATATAAATTATATAATTATATAATTTATAATTTATAATTGAGTCGGGCTAGACAGCCTGAGAAAGGCGGGATACAAATTTTTAAAATAAAAAAATTACAAGGTATAGAGTGGAAAGCATTCAAAAGGTGCTCTTCAAAAGTATTTCTGAGGTAATGGACTAAGCAAAATCCAGAGCAGTTAAGGGTCCATGCAGTTATGTCACCCTCTAGTGTTATTTTATGGAAGTTCACCTTAACTGCTCCAGAGCAAAGGGCTTAATTTGACTTTAGGATATGGGCCTATATGAATCAAAGCATATTTTAATCTAAAATTGCATCTAAGTAGTATGCAATGCATTGCAATGCGTTGTATATCTGGCAAGATTGGATTACCCTAGTGCAGGACTCCCTTAGATGTGGGGCCCAACTGAGAGCAATTGGTCCAACTGGCTTAAAGGCCATGTGCTCTAGTATTAAGCCACAGTGCTATTCTTCCCAGAGAAAGGAAAGACTTTTCACTTATTAATAAAAGCACACAACATCTTCACTACACTATCTCACCTCTGAGTTTTCCCAAACCAGACTATTAGCCAGAACTATCTAGCTTTTCTGTTTCAGACTGTTGGTATTATCCATTTGGTTTTCAGTAAATCATTTTAAATGACCACATATGCTAAGGAGGGAAAAAGAAGCATCTGTGGAAAACCAAGTTGACACACAGAACTGGACTGTCAAACCAAAAGGTGCCAAAGGTTTGCCAGGATGCTATTACGAAATATAGCTGAAGAGTTGAGTGTCTCCGCCTGGCTGTGTTTCCATGCCAGGGAATGCTGAATCCACGCCCTGTTGGCATTGGCTCTGTTTTCCACAATGGCACCAACTTTATGATCTGGGGACCATTTTGTTTGGGTACCTCTAGCCAAGGTCATCATTGCGTAGACCATCAGCCCACAAATAGCCATTACTTGCTATTTCAGAGGCGAATTACTAGTTTCTGTTTGCATCAAAAGTGGTGAGGAATCCCTGCTAAACTTGGGACGTGGCAAAACTAAGTTAGTCAGAGTTTCTTGGACTGAGCATTTGAAAGAAATTAAAAGGAAAAGATCAGCTAGAAAGATGAGTCACTACTGTATGAAAGTACTCTGTAACATCCCACCAGAGTTTCTTAAAATTCCACAATAATATAGGTTATTGGAAGTGTGCACCTGCACACACACACACACACACACACACACACACACACACACACACACACACACACACACACACACAGAGTACATTTACAGTACTACAAATTACAGTATTTATGGTGGATACTGTAATAGTCTCAATTTACCTTATTTCCAACATTGGGGGCAGTGGTCCTGTTGATTTCAAGCTGTCCATACTATACAGAAAATTTCAGATTTCAAGGATAGGAAGAGTAGATCTCAGCAAAACTAATACATGCTGAATTTCATCCTCATTTTTCCAGCCCAAGTCCCCTGCCTTTTCCCAAACTTGGGCCAGCAAAAGAGGAAATGCATTAATGTGTCCCCAAAAGTCTCTGTAAGTAAAAATATGTTGTTGTTTTTTTTTGCCTCTCCCAGGTGCTCTCATCATGCCCCTCCCCTGGCAACATTGCATGTACTGTAGTTGATGGTATGGGAAATAAGATTGGGGCAAATGTTTCTCATGTGGATCTCAACTTAGCTGCCAAAACAGAGGGCAGTCAAAATATTGGCCATTTCCTTAACCATATCTGAATATTATTGCCAGAATGGGTTTAATTTTAAAAGTCCAAGAAAGTATACAGAGTGTCTGGAGAAGTGTGACCTACTACTTTGCTGTCAACCCTTGCCAGACTGAATTGTACTGTAGGACCTTATATCCATCTAAAACTATAGATGGTACTATAAGTAGACAAAAGGCCATGGAGGTCATCTAGGCATCAAGTTCAGTCCAATTCAGACTTTTAGGGGGAAATGTATCATTAGTGCCTCATTCTCCTCTCCTGACCCTATGAGGGACATAATTATTGATGACAGAATTTCATTTTTTGTTCTGTCATTAATTGGAGTAACAGGGACAGTTGCAAGCAAATTCCTCCCGTAAGACACTTCTGCACCAGTCCTAGGGGGAGGTTAGGCCAGTGCCCAGAAATTCACTGGAGAGGCATGTCTTTATCAAATGGCTCATAGGAAGTGTTAGGTTCTCATCATTCTTGGTATTGGAAAATGAGGGGCAGCAGTGATGATGGAGAAGAGAAAATATTTATTTACCCAGAGTGTATTTGGTCTGTGGAACTCCCTGCCACAGGATGTGGTGATGGTAGGTAGCCTCAATGCCTTTAAGAAGGTATTGGTCAAGTTCAATAACAGATTACAATCCATGAGGTGTATATGTAGAGGTGGACAACCTCAAAATGCCAGGTGCAGGGGAGGGCACCTGGATGCAGGTGTCATATGTGCTCTCTGAGGCATTTGATGGGCTGCAGTGTGATACAGGAAGCTGGACTAGATGGGCCTTTGGCCTGATCCAGTGAAGGCCCTTCTTATATTCTTATGGTGCCGGATGCAGGGAGTCTTCCCAATTCTCCTCTCATGCAAAAAGAAGATAGAGTGATTCTGGACTCCATAAAGATTGCAGGCTGTGGGAGGTATCTTATGAGATTCCCCTGCCAAATCACCACTTCCCCAAACTTCCTACCTGATGCAAAATTTTCACGCTTGTGTTTATTTGTGTTCAGGATTGCATGCCACTCTCTACAGTCACTGTCTCTACCTTAACTCATTGTTCTTTATGGGAACAATGGGGTTTTAGGAGATAACAAAATACAATCACAAAACACTGCTTTCTACACCTCTCCATTTGGGGGAAAAAATCTGTAAAATCTGCAAATTAAAAAAAATTGAAAAACCCTGAAAAACCACATATCTGCCACCTCTGCTTATGGCAAAAATCCCCTACTTTAAATCATTAAGGCTACAATCCAGAGTAATTACGGGACCTTTTACACCAACGAAGTTACGGTGCCAACTATGGAAAACCAATGGGAAATGCATAAAGCAATCCAGAGTAACTGCCTCTTACATCTTCCATGGTTTGTAGGGTTTATCTATAGTAATGTTAGGTCATGGATATATGCTATATAATGACATCGTCATCATTGGCATCCTTCAGTCTCGAAAGACTATGGTATCGTGCTCTGATTGGAGGTCCTGAAACAGCATCTAGTGTGGCTAAAAAGGCCAATGTGAGAGTGTCCATCCCTTCCACACTGAGGACAAATAAATTCCGTCCCCTGCCCAGGCTCCAGGTTTCGCTGCTTTCGGGTCTGTCTCTTTGCTTCAGCCTGCCGAACAAGTGTCTCTTCCAGTTGGAGAAGGCCATGCTGGGTCTTTTGCCTCAACCACGCTGCACTTCGCATGCGCCAGCCAACTCTCCAAAGGGAGAGTTAGTGCACCTGCATCCAGCTGGACGCAGGCACAATGAGTCTCCAAAGGGTGGCTTCAGGAGACGCCTGTCCATTGCCCCGCCCCTGAGTCTCCGAAGGGAGACTTAGTGTGCCTGCATCAAGCTGGACGCAGGCACACTGAGTCTCCTGAAGCGTGGAAGCGAGTCTCCTGAAGTGAGTCTCCTACTGCACTGCATCTCTTGAAGCCGAGCTTCAGGAGACGTGGCGGCCGCTGGCGAACCGATCCCTGCGGTTCTTGCCAGCCGCGACTCTGGCAGGTTCGCCAGCAGTCCCCACATAGGAAAATCCAGTTCGGGCAAATAGGCCCGAACCTGCATCTGCCCACCACTGGTTATATCATATATATGTTATAATATATAATGTTATATAATATATAATGTTATATCATATATATGCTATATAATGTTTTATATTACTCTATATAATGTTAGGTCATGGATATACATGGATAGACCCAGTTAGCCTTCTATTGTACATTCTTTCTTGATGGGGAATATTTCCCTTTGTAAATTATTTCATTATAAACCAAAAATTCTGGCCATTAAATCTCTCTTACAATTGTGTCAGGGTTTCTTTTTTATTATCTTGAAGTCTCTTGCTTTTATTTCTATAATTTTCTTTGTTACTGTTAGTAAAAGTGGGATACATAACTATGGTATGTAAAATAAACACTAGATCATTACATTTCACAGACACACTACGAGATTTAAAAGATTGACCATAATACTTCCTCCCAATGCTGTCAGTGTTGCAGGATCTATAATAATATGGTGACTTTTTTGGGGGGGGGGTCATGTGTGTTGATGCCCACTCCTTCCTGAACAAGTGACACCCCCGTTCCTCCACTTCAGTACTGAAAGAAATAGGACAGACACCTCAAGCTAAAACACAGCTGCAAACCATATAGACAATTTACAAGTCTCTGTGTTCTTATTTAGGTCGAAGCCCCACAGCACAGATATTCTTAATGGTGGACCCCGATGGTGGAATGTCATTAATCAGATGGTAATGGACAGGAAGGTGGGTGGCTGCTGATAGTTTTGGACCATTTGAGATGGTTTTGGGAAGCTGCCAGCTTATGTGTTACAAAAAGAAATACTGACATGTTTCAAACAATATGGGCTTTACAATGTTATAAAATATAGGCTGGTTGGAGCTGTTTTTGACCTGGACTCATGCCAGCAAGACCTCAGGATTCCAGTCAGCTGTAACGTAGAGTCAAATGTTTGTCTGGACTGTTCAAGGTCATCTGTTTTCCCTGATTTGTGTGCCCTGAGCTTTGCATTGTGCCATAAATGAGATATTGCTGCTGTGCAAAAGATAGCTCTGCAGCTTTCACCAGTGATCCCTCCATTTATTTTGCACACCCCCTAGTGCAAAGTGGTAGGCTGCTGCTGAGTACCTATTTTCTATAAACTTGTACAACACAAATTTGTAATAGTGTGAATTACCGTTCCCTAGTGAACGTAATTCAGCACCGAAGTTCAAAATTATAGCTGTTGCTGCTGGCTAAATACGGATTCAAAGGATGCAGAATCTGGAAGATTTAAGGGGCAGGCAAAGAGAAAGGCAGCATCACAATCCCAAGGATAGTGGTGATCATGGTGATTTCACCAGAAGATATGATTGCACTCTTCAGATATCTAAAAGGCTGTCATATTGAGGAAGGGGCTCATTTGTTCTTAGCCGCTTCTGAAAGTAGAACTAGAACCAATGGGTACAAACTACAAGAAAGGAAATTCCGTTTGGATATCAGGAAAAAAATTCCTGACGATGAGGGTTGTTCGGCAGTGGAACAGATTGCCAAGGGAGGTGGTGGACTCTCCCTCACTGGGGATCTTCAAGCAGAGGGTTGATAAGCACCTGTTGGAGATGCTCTCGGACAGTGATTTTCAACCAGTGTGCCATATTACACTGGTGTGCCACGGATAGTCCTCAGATGTGCTGCAGGAATTTGGGGATTAACATTCATTAATAGGATAATTGGGGGGATTTGAACAGTCTGGTGTGCCTTGTTAATGGTAAAAACAATTAATGGTGTGCCTTGACAATTTCAGTGCCTTGTCAAATGTGCCATGAGATGAATAAAGTTGAAAATCTCTGCTCTAGGAGGATTTCCTGCTACAGGCTGGGGATGACCTACTGGGTCCCTTCCAACTCTACAGTTCCATGGTTCTAAGTCCTGGGCTTTCTTGTGCCTAGTGCCACCTCAGCCTTTGCTCTACACTTGACCTGGAAGTAATTGCAGGGACATCACCCCTCTACTTACTTCCATGTGGCAGTCTCCTCCATTCCTTTTTGAAAAAAGAGAATTAAAGAGGCAGCACAGGCTATAATAATGGAGCCTGGGCACTGCTTCCAACAGCCCCACAGCACCCTCTGGCCTAGAGGTGCTTCAGGAGAGGGTGGATGTATCTCTCCTGTTGACACAGAAGGGATCAAGATGAAGCTGGAAGGGCCATACTTCCCCCTTCTAGATACACCAGTGATTTTCACTTATCTGAACCATCTGCTTCCTTGCGGTGGGGGATTTGGACCATTTTGCATACCTCCAGCCTCTAAAAATTTTTTTTTAATTGGAACTACTTCCTTGTTTGCTGATCAAAAACAGGAATTGGGTTGCAAGCTTTTTTTAAAAAAAACTTCTTAGGAGAATCAGAAGATCTGCAGGGCTCCCTGCATTCCCAATAAGAAGGAGCTGGCTGGGAAAATAAAAATCACCCCTGATGAGCATCAGCAGAAATATGATCCTGGGGATTGTGCTGCTGCCTTTGTCTGTCCCTGCACATACTTAGCTCATTCTCAAACTCCCAGGAAATTGAGAACAAAGCTGTAGTTCTTAAGGACCAATAACTTTGTTATTTCTAATTGTTTTGGCCCCAGCCAGATAAAGTTGATTCTTGCAATCTTCAACTAGAATTTCCATTAAAATGTTAACTGGCATTACCCATATTTATTCAGCTATAATGTGCCATAAGAGCTCATTTGCACCCCAATTTTTGAGACAAAATTCAGCTGAAAAAATGTCTGCATTATATTTGAGTAAATATGATATTTGCAACAAAAAATCCGTTTTTTTCTCCACACTTTATTTCAACAATCAAACTTTATTTGTAGGACTGTAGAGAGCATATTTCTGAAGTTCCTCCTAAATATAATTTGTCACAGCTGTTAAACCCTAGTAGAAATAGTATGTCAAAAAGTACTGTTCATCAAAAGGCAAATGATAATCCCAAACATCTGAAGCAATGTTGCCAGCAGAAACATGTGAATGGAAACAGAGCATTCTGAGACTTGATCCAGTTTGGGTTTCCTTTTCTCCCTGATGTTTTAGAAAGGAAGTGTCACAGTTTGAAATTCATGATTTATGGTGATTGCAATGTTTGACCACAACATTATAAAGACAAGATGGAGGTTAACCATGGTGTGGCTGAGATATCCATGTTGCCATTACTTCTGTAACGAATGGAGTATTCACAATAAGAACAGAGTGTTAGAAATTTTATTGCTGTGGGCTTTACAGTCTTCAATCAACTGAGCATAAGTTTTAAAGGGCCATTGAGTCTGCCTCCCCACAGATATTAAAGGCACAGTAAATTGGCTGCAGTCCTGAAATCCACTTATGCTGCAGCCACTTTAAGCAGTTCATATTGGGAAATTGAGGGCTGCAATCACGATGTGTTAGGCCAAATCCATGTGTCAGCTTTCTGCTCTATTCCACCACCAAAATGAAAGCAGGCAAAGGGATCCCCTTCTAGTTTTGAGAAGGCTCCCTGGAAGAATTTAAAGGAATCTCTATTAATGAGAGGATATACTGTGCAAGAATTGGTGGATATTGATTGATTGATCACATATTTTTCTATGGGCTACTCCATTTTTAGGGTCAGTTTGAAAAAGAGTGATTGGCTCTACCTTGCACAGTTCTTTTTCACGGTTGTATGCAGATTTGAAACTAAGGCTGCAATCCTAAAGACACTTTCCTGGGAGTAAGACCCATTGAACACAATGGGGCTTACTTTTGAGTAGACATGGTTAGGATTGTGCTCTTAAGTCTTTTTGATCCAGGTCCAAGATTCTAAATATGGTACCATGCTGGCAATCACATTAGGTTAGTATAGTATCCCTTCTCCAGGGCACTAGGCTGGGTTGAATGGGGCCCAAGCTCTCCACTTCCCCATAAACACAATACTGTACCTTTGTATTGCTTAGTACAAAATGCTGGCCAAACAGGAAGCATAAGTAACTTATACTTCCCTTCTGCTTTATTTTAAATCTATAACAGAACTCATATTCCTATCCCCCTTCCCAGGAAGATGTGTGAACCCCAGATGTGGAACAGCAGGTAGCAAAATTTATTTCCAGCATTTTGTATTAGCCAAATAATAACACTGTTTCTTTGGGTATGTTTTGATATGAATTACTGGACATGGCATATCCTATCTCAGTGCAGGAATCTGACCTAAATCAGTAGTTATGGGTTGTGGCCGTGCAGTGCATCACAACTTATTTTTTATGGTTTGTAAGCAGACAGGGCAGATTAGGTTATGTGCATCAAGGGTTAAACAACCTGCAGCTGGGTGTAGGGGAGAGCATTGCATTGCTGTCCAATCATTATTATAGTCATAGAGACTTGATGGTTTAGTAAAATGAAACTTTTTTGATGGGTCCTGATGCTAAAACATTTAGGGACGACAAGCCTAGATTATATTATTTAATATGTAAATTCAGAAAGCAAAGCAAGTAGAGGAACACCCCCACACTGAGTGCTGTCCAGAGAAACGCTGAGCCTGAGACATTGGCCAGTGGGAGCATTGATAGTCAGTAAGCACGCTTCCATTCCTCACCTTCATGCTTTCAAGGAACATACAATCATCGTCATCATCATCATACAATATAGTCTCCTAAACTGGAGTAGCATCCTTCCTTAAAGTGGTATCTGTTTTCTTAGGCAAATGAACAACTGGATGCGCTGAAAATCTGGCTGCCATTCAAGGGACACATTTTGGGAAAAATTTATGGTAGTGATTCTCAAAATTTAAGGGAGTTTTACTCCCAAAGTAAGTCTTTGCAGAGGAGTGGCTTGGTCAGTGCTGTGATCCCAGGATCATGCCCCTGTGGGGGAAGGGAGATATTTTTAAAACTAAGGGAGTGTGGGGAGTCTTGGAAAAGAGTGCTTGCAAGATTCCCTGAGGCCTGGAAATGGTGAAAGTGCAATCATATTTAAACCAGAAGTCTGACTTCTGACTACAAATGTTGTCTCAATTGCTACTTTCGCTATTTTTAAGCCATAGAAACCCTGCAAGTGCTCTGACTGCTCCTCAGGGATCCCCAAATCCCAGACCCTGTCAGCACCTCCCTTAAGTTAAAAGTAGCCATCCTTCCCCACAAGGGGGCAATCCCGGGGATCATGTTGCTGCTTTTCCTCTTTCCACCCCTTAAAAGGAGTGGTGGACCTTTACACGAACTGGGGGTTTCGTGACCCCCCAGTTTGATTAGCACTGATTTAGGTAAAGTAAATTGACCTGAGTAACATTTTGAAAGAACCAAGTCCAAAATGTCTACAAATTGTTACTGATGGGGAGATACATTTCTCTTTACACCAAGCCACTTGAGGGGATAAGACCTCAAGCAATAATTTTAGTGTAAGGGGATAGTTTTAAATCTTCTTGTAAGGAAAGGATGTAGGTGTGGGGTACCTTCTGTGTTGCAAACAAGAATACTTAAAGGAAGTGAGTATTAAGATTGGGCAGACAATACATCTATTTAGAAAGTCCAAAAGGGTTTATTAATTGACAGAACAATACATGGACAAAGATCCCTTTGTCAAAGAGATTTATCTTGATTTCTATTTTTTTTGCTGTGCAAATCCAATAACTATATCAAAGAATAAAATCTAAAAATTAGCACCTACTGCAGTTGCTTTGCCATGACAAATGTTAATAGGATCAGTCTTTGGCAATCAATTTATCTTCCAGAATTTCTCTTTAGCAAAGGTTCTTTAGTATTTCATACTTAATATGCAAGTCATTTTAATACATGGCAGTCTGGTTAGCATTTCATATAAATAGGTATATCGGTGAGTTTCAATAAATAGGAAATTTATTTTAGGAAAAATTTATTCCATTTTAAAAAAATATATTCTTTACATGCTGCAATCCTAAAGACACTTTCCTGGGAGTAAGACCCACTGAACACAATGGGGCTTACTTTTGAATAGACATGGTTAGGCTTGTGCTCTATATGTTTTAGGATAGAATTGGGAAAATTAAATTAGGAAAATAATTTGAAATTGAACTTCTATGAAAATTCCATGTGTGTGAAAACTGCATCCTGTAGAGACAAGAAATGTGAAAAAGATTATTTCTTGTTTCATGGAAAAATGTGCCAGCCGAGTGCACATATAATACACAATAGATAATTGTATGTATGTCATACTGTCAGTTCATAGTGTAACATACTTTTAAAAGGCCTGCTTGTTCTGGAGAATGATGCCTCCTACATAAAATTAAACCTATTTGAGATAATAACAGGTGTTAGATACACCTCAGTGATGAGAATATGCCTCGTGAAGAAAATACTGCATCCACATTTGTGGATAACTGGGCTTATCATTAGTGTAGAAATACAGAAATATCAGTAGATTTGTCACCTGACTTAATTAGAAAATATAAATAATATTCAGATATTAAGGAATCTCTCAGGCAATAAACACATGATTTTGCTTGCTCTTTTCTCTGAAGTATCTGATATTGGATACTGTTGAAGACAAAATTCTATAGAATATTAATTTGGGGCCCAATCTTATCTAACTTTCTAGTGCTGTTGCAACCATATTTCAGCCCCAAATATGCATAACCTTTTCTTGAGAAGGCCTCAGTGACTACCTCCCCTCCCTCTGCAGGCTTAAGTCCACACCCCAAAGGCATGGGTTTATCATCCCTATGTCTATCATCCCTAAAGTCAGGTAGGATTGGCCCTAGGTCTAAATCTGCTTTCTTGACCTAGTTTTGCCTTCTGTTAATAGTTTTTGTGAACAATCGTTTACCTCCAAATCACAATTGCATGCAAAATCATTGGACCGTTTTGGTTCCTAAAGTCTAACAATGTAAATGAGACCAGAATCTAATCCCACAACCCTTTACAGTTAAATAGGAATTATTTTTTTCATTGTGGCCTTCAGGTTACATGATCTCCTACTTAAAATGCATGCCGGCTGGGATGCCACAAACTTCCTCGGGGTTCCTCAAGGGCTAAAGCTAAAACCTAATTATACCTATTTGGTTAGACAGACGGCTCTACCTTTTGTTTCTTGTACATTTTTTAATTCCCTCCTTCCCATCTTTTCCAACTTGCCAAAAAACCTCCTGAAGAGAAAATAGAGATTGTTTTACTTTTGCCTTAAAGGGCTCCTTGTCTTCATGGCCTTATTAAATAACCACCAGAATATCTAATATTGCATGGACAGCTCTGATGGAAACGAAGCATAACATTGGTGGAAGGAGCAGGTTTCATGTGCAATGTTGTCCCTAATTTGGTCACCAGCCAATGAAAACTTTGCATGGACCAATTTGCAATGCTGCATCTGAGTTCCTTGAATTTTCAAAGGATGTTATACTCCAAGAAACTGGCCATTCTCTTTCCTACTGATGTTTTGTCCTATTCCTGTGAAATTCAACAAGCCATCGGCTGCGGTCCTGAACTTACTTTTGAATAGAGGACTGTGCTCGTAAAGGACTTTTCCCCTTCAGCTGCTTTTCTCCAAGTCATTGGTATATCTGTGTTATCAATTTTTAAATCTGGGAGTTCTTCTGGGAGTCCATCTGGAGTGGATGGTGGTCAAGAGTTAGTAAAAATAAACTCTTATCTGTAATTTTGGTGGCAAGAAAATAGTGTAGCCATCAAACAAAAGAATTAGGTTGTGTATTAATTTCAAACTCACTTCAATCAAATACACATTTTGCATATTCTAGTAAAAATGACATATAGAATGATTCGGGTGGGCTACTTCACCCCATGGGACTAAATCAAATTTCACTGACATCACTGGGATTTTAGAAGCTAGAGCTCAGTGATTTTCAACATGGCACACAGACAAGGCACACATTTGTCAAGGCATACCCCAAGTTTTTGGATAATTGAGAAAGAACATCATACTGTTAGTAGGGGGCGCAAATCCACCAATTGCCCTATGAATAAAAGACCCTCGCAATGTCCCACAGCTCACATGTGGACCATCTGTGGCACACCACTGTGCCTGGCACAGTTTTTGAAAATCTAGATTTACAAGTTTTACACTACGAATCTCTAAGAAAAATTAGTAAGGTGCCAATAGCCCACTCCTCTTTTGAAAATGATTTTCCAAAATGTTTCTGTTACTTTTTTCCCTGAAAATCTACAGTCCTAAAAACAAGATTTCTGTGGTCTGTGTATTGGAGAAGGAGCGGATGCAATAGAGGGATCTTCAGGGTATTATCTTGAAACTGCATGCAATAGGATTTTGACTCTTAAGGTTGTGAATACGTTTCTGTAAATAATGTCTGTTTACATGAGAAACAAGAATAGGGCATGATCTGAAAAAAGAAGTACCGGTATGTTGTGAACCTCTTTGACATGGAAGCAACATTTGTTTTGTCATGTGACAAGTAGGATGAGAGCAGCAAATAGACAAGTTGCACAGACCAACATCTTTCCGATGTCTCCTTCTTAAATGGCACTGAGGAGGCACGTGAATCAGCTCTCTGATTTGTTTTCCACCACTTCCTGCAGCATGTGGGAAGATCACCAAAGCAGCTTTTCACCCAGCCTTTCCCTTATCACCAGTGCCATCACCTGCCTCTGGTTTATACCATCTTTTTTTAGATGTACATGCTTCATTTCATTCATCCAGGGGCGGAAGAGAGAGAAACAATGTTAGGGAGTTCTCACCTTACTGTGGTCTTCGTGAAATAACCTGATTGACCATTAGTTGAACAAGGATAACCAGCTTCATGAATCTTTGGCAACCTAGCAGATCTCTTTTTTCTTATTTTCCAATAAATAGAAAATTCAATTGCTGCATTCACATTAAAAGCCCTGTCCAATGGTACAATCTTTTGCTTTCTTGTTGTTTTATTAGGCATGAAAGGAAATGCAGTTTTTCCCATATTAGTAAAAGGAATACTGTATTGGCCTCTCCATTTGCTACCTAGAATCTTCAGCTTACACCTCTCAGATGTCACTCCTAGACATTGGCTCTGCTCATTTAATGTTCCCACCATGCCAGCTCATGAGTGCTTGAGACATTTGACAAGCCAACTTCATGCCCATCTGAAAATGCTGCCCGTGTAGCAGATTTGCCAAGTCTTGGCTATGCAGTTCTTGTTCTGAAAAGGAAGGAGTGTGTGTATTTGGAGTGTGTATTTGTTGGGGGGGGGGGAATGCTTCCTTTCTTAAAACATCTCCTACCTGAGGCACCAGCATCCTGTTCAGCTCTCAGATCCAGAAACAGCAAACTCAATCTAGCTGTGGCAGGCAAAGACGAAACTGGAATGCCAGCAGCAGACTGGGACTCCCAAACCACATTCTCTTGGAAATCAGACGAGACTTGGAGAAGGGACACTAGACCA
The DNA here is from genome assembly GCA_030015325.1 of Cryptoblepharus egeriae. NCBI lineage: Eukaryota > Metazoa > Chordata > Lepidosauria > Squamata > Scincidae > Cryptoblepharus > Cryptoblepharus egeriae. Next base: position 105,514,953 of record JAREYC010000002.1, on the reverse strand, counting down.
AAGCCAAGCATTTTCACCCAGTTTGTTTAAAAATGCTTTCAATTTGTCTGTTCATGTCGACAATCTCTAATATATCACTTGACTTTGCTTTAAATATTTTTCCTACAAATCATTACTACATATGAAGTAAAAATATGTCTGTGGTATCCTACGCGTCTCTTTTTCTGGATTTTGTTGGTGTCCCATTTATGTCATCTGCTAGTAGGAATGTGGAGCCCAACCAACCCACAATTCTGCTTGACACTGTTGGGATTGAACTCTTATCCATTAGACAATTTGTCTTAATGGCATAAAAATTTGCCTCCATCAAAGGGGGTAGTAGAATTATTCCAAATAGAATTTCCTTAATGCTGTCATAAGCAAATTATCAAAGAAAGAGCATATAGTAACTGGACAGGAAGCCTGTCACAGTTACAAATTTACTATCTGAAGGGCACTAGAATGTCATCACTTTAATGGCAAATTACTTTATTGACAAACATACATCTTTTAGATAAGTATTGAAGGTAAAGGCTTTGAATCTTTTTTCATAAAAAAAAAAATCAGAACTTTTCTACACAAAAAGAATTAAACAGATTGTGTCTTAACTAAGTGCTACTGCCCTTTCGGACTCTCCAGATTAAGAGTAGGGAAAAATAAGATTACTAAACAATACAAACAAGTTGATGAACTTTGACAGTTGATGTATATGGGTAAAATCAATTTATGTGATGTGGAGAAAGACATTTTTATATAGATGTTGTTTCTCTCTCTTTGCTTCCAGCAGTTGAATAGTAAATAGTTACACTGGAGGGAGGAAACCCTTCTGTCCATGGGAAGTGTTGTAGGACATGTTGTACACCTGCTAGATCTACTTCATTTGCCTAAACACATTTTATAGCAGCAGAATTTATATCTTTTCCCAGAAAAAAAGAAAAATGCTAAAAATATAAATGTGGAAGAATGTAGGCAGGTAAATAAGTTGAGGACTGGATGATCTAGAGGCCTAACGCAGGGCACACTGCATTTTATGCCAAATATAGCACATTCATCATTAGCATGCTGCATGAAGATTACCGCTATGCACACAAACCCTTCCCTCCTCTACACTCTCACATGCAAGGCATATGATAATCTGTGTCCTGACTGAAAAAGGAATCATATAGAAGTGTACTAGAGGCTCACTGGGCACAAGCAGTGCTTTATTGCTAATTACAATGTTTTCTTCTGCAAGGTGTTACCGTTATTAGCCTTGAAGCAATTTTATGCTCCATTGATAGGATATGCCTCAGCCATTCTTGGTGCAGTCATTGCTTTGGACCACATCCAACAAAGCTAATTTCCACTCAGAACAGTCAGCATTATTCACTCCCCTGGAAAAGTCCTCAGAGGTGGGCCTGACTGCAGTTTACTCAAGGAAAAAAAGTCTTAAGATCACCTGCCATTCTAGTAACCAAAGCTTGCATTTCTTACTGACATTGGCTTGACACAGAAGCCTGATGTACGATACCAGATGCATGTGAGGGTTCCCCACAACAGGAAAATTCTAGTGCAATTTTTTAATCATTTCATCGCTGTAATTGTCAAAAGTTTGAAACAAATGTACACACAGATTCAAGCTCGTTTTATTCGGTTGGTCCAGTAAAAACCCACAACATTTATTATTGAAAACCCACATCATATAACACAGTTAATTTCAACCAGTGTGCCACGACACACTGGCGTGTCATGGATAGTCCTCAGGTGTACTGTGGGAATAAGAGGAAGGTCATTAATTAATGGGGAAAATTGGGGGATTTGAACAGTCTGGTGTGCCTTGTCAATGGTAAAAACAATTGATGGTGTGCCTTGACAAATTCAGTGCCTTGTTAGTGTGCCAACAGATGAAAAAGGTTGAAAATCACTGATTTAACACAACGTAACCCTAACAAGAAGGTAGATCATTAGCAGGTGATTTTTTTTTAATACCATACCAATTGTTCAAACTAGAAATGTTTCTAGATTTGTAAATGACCTACACACATTTGGATCTGATTTGTGTCATGTGAGTACTGCTGATAGAATTGGGTGAAAACAAATTTATATTTTCACAAATTTTGGTGTTTTCCAAAGTTAGAAGTTCAAAAAGAAGTATTATGAGTTTTAATTCAGAGGGTGCATTTTTAATTAATTATAATTGCTTATAACTGTACTAAGTAGGCACATGGTATAGTGTCAGCAGATGCAGCCTCATGCATGCATGTCGAAATGTTAAGAGAATATGTGGCTGTGTTAGAGAAAGTTGGTTTTTCACATGTTTCTCAGATTTATTTATTTTTACACAAATGAGAGGTGCAGAAATATGGGTTGGGAATTTGTATTATGTTATCACAAAAAACCACCTCTAACTACATAAATTAAAAAGATTATACATGCAAAAAAAAAAAAAAAAAAAAAGGAGAGTGAGCATTTTGGGTAGTCCTAACCGTGTCTACTCAAAAATAAGCCCTATTGTGTTCAATGGGTCTTTCTTCCAGGAAAGTATCTTTAGGATTGCAGCCAATGGCTTGGGATTGGATGCATAGAAAGATATCAGGAAATCATCTCAGAAACAGATGACGCAATCTTAACCAAATTAGGCCAGCATAGCTCACCTATCTGTCCATTCCTGCAGTGATATGGGGAGGCCGACGCATGTCTGTGCACTGACCTAACCCCTTCAGGAGTGGCACAAAGGTGTCTTGAGCAACACACCCAGGTCAGCATAGGATATGTGCTGGGATTTATCTTGGCTTAAATATGGGTTAGGATTGTGCTGTGAGTATAGAAGATGGTCAAATCTTCTATAGACTGTCAAATGCTCATCAGCCCTCAAAACATCCTAAATGACTAAACCTGAAGTGAGAAGATCCAGGATTGTGTAGTGTTCGTTTAAGGAGCTGGACTGAAACATAGAAGATGCAGGTTCAAATCCCCCTTTAGAAATGAAGCTAAGATCCCTCTTTAGCCATGAAGTTCTCTCAGTACACATAGAGTTGTTATGAGGACAAAGGATAAAAATTTCATCTTCCCTTCCAGTCATTAAAAGACAAGACAAATATGCCAGACTTGAAAAAAGAAATCACACAGACACACACACACACAAGAACAACACCAGAAATATCTTTGCCTTCTCACCAGAAAGAGGAAAAAGAGTAGCCTCAAGACAAGGAGTCTCGCTGACAGCCAAGATGACTGACAAATTCTTGTGGTTTTCTCCAAAAGTCAAACCAAAATCCAGCCACCAGCCAAGCTCAGTTCTGGCAATTCTGCATTGCCTGGAAATGAGTGCAATCATATCCTAATAGCTATTTGGATAATTGTTCCTAACAGCCATCTGCCAACCAGTGCTGGACACGAGTCTTTATTACAAATATAGCATGCAGCCTAATCTGGAATATATTAAGATGTTATTTCTGTAGCTGCTTTTCTCCAACCTTTAAAGAATGGTGAAACCATTTATCAACAATCAAGGAGAAAGGTTGTACATATTGTATTTCTCCTAGGCCAGAATGGCGTGGGGGAAAGGAATTCAATAGTCTTTAAGTGAAAATGTTCTCTGAACATATACAGCAGTTCAGGTTCTCCATTACACCATCTAGAAAGGCGTTCAGAAAGAAAACATCCAGAAAGATTTCTCCCCAAAACTTTGTCTGCCCACAATGATTGTGTTGAATTAGTTGTGCTTCTTGCAAATGTTTATAGATAGATGGGAAACAAGACATGGGTTTTGGACTGTAACACCCAAACCCTTTTAAACACTAATCTGAATGTCTGATCCGTTCATGTGACCCATATCCACATTAGTCTACATACTGTATGCAACATGCAATGTGGGTCCTCCATGTCTGTGCATGCAAGGAATGATTGCAAGCAATCTTCTTCCCACTTTTTTGGGTAGGGTGGGGGACTTGGCATGAATTTGGCCCTTTTCCCCAGGAATGTGAAAATTTTAAAATGGGAAACCATCCAAAAATTGTAAAAATGAATGACAACGTTTTGGGAAGACAATATGGAATAAAATATAGGAAAAAAGAAGAATTGTGCAGGATGCAAAAACTTTAACTTTGGACCTCTGGTCAGGATGAACACATGTCAAAATTGGAAAAGGGAATAAGGCCCTCCTGAAATGTAGGACATCCAAGAGAAATGTATGTGTAACTATTGCGTGCACCTATAGTTACTGCACCACCTAGTGAAAACCTATGGGAAATTCATATTGCAATCAAGAGTAACCCAGAGCAAGGACTCCCCATAGTTACTCTGGATTTCACCGTGTGTCTGTTAACCAGCAGGCCATGATGGGTACTACAAAATGGGGTGAGCTCCTGTCCCTAGCCCAGCTCCTGCCAACCTAGGAGTTTGAAAGCATGGAAGTCCAAGTAGATAAGTAGGTACCACCTCACATAAAAGCCATGAGATGCCTGGTGGGGGAGAAAGAACTTCCTGGATTCTGTAGCAATTATCACCTTATTCAAAAACTTTGCAGAAGATGTGATTAACTTTTGGAGATCAGTAGTAGGGAGACTGGGTATGGTCCTACTCCTCTTGCCTCCTTCCAGGGATTATTCTCAGAATTAATTCTAGATTTGAATATTTCCCAGAAATCACAAGTCATTTTTATTGAGAAGGAACATCCCAAGGCTTATGTAAAGCATGAGCTCTATAACATGATACCATGTTGTATTGAAAGGTTGTTCTGTTCAGGTGGTTTGTTACATGTTACTTTTAAGTGTTCTTAACTATCTTCAACATTTAGGACAGGGTTGTCGGACAGCCCTCATTCTAATAGAGTCAGTTGTGCCTCAATACATTTATATCTGTTAAAATATGTAATTGATTGTAGTAGGGAACTTGAAGGTCATCACCACCATAGTAACTTGACTGCCTTCATTCTTGCATTTGGCTTATATAAAATGGCCGTTGCAAAAACTAAATACATAAATTGCTGGGGGTTTGACAGGAATGAATTGTCTTTGGCTGCCAGGGCAAACAGGTTTGAGGTGTAGCAGGCGTTGCTTGGCTCTGACATCTCTAGTATTCCCCCCCCCCCCCCAAAAAAAAAAAGTTCTGCAAGTGAATCAATAACCCCAGTGTTTTTGGGTTATGCCTAGCCAATCTGGTGTACAGGGAAAATACTCTTCTATTTATATCTAAAATTAAATGAAGTGAAATTATCACAGCCCAACAGGCACTCGGTGTTGTAACTCAGAGACACGGCTTGGCTCACTGAGATTTGCAGGCTGTTTTCATTCCAGTTTTTTCTAAGTGAAATCTAACTCCTTAATCATTTCCAATTTACATATTCATGGCCTTAAATCCTCTAACTCACTTAAAAGGGAGCGTATTGAGTCAATATTATTATTATTCCCCCAGGTCTCTGATTAATTTCAACTCAGTTATACAAACCCACTAGTTACTTTAACACTATTGAAATCTACAGAGGGATCACTGGCTAATGTATTTTTACCTGTTCCCCAGAATCTTCCCATTCAGCTCCCCTGGGGCTCGTATTCTGTTAAATGAGGTGTTACCAATTTGAATTTTATCTCCGTGCTAAATGCGCTTCTAACAGATGATTTTTCTTTTTCCAACTGGAAATCTGTTATTTTATTGCCCAAGGAAAAATAGTTGAGAACAATAAGGACTGGCTATACAAAATCATGCTACTTGTGTTCTCTTTAAATTTTAAAGTCCTGCAAGCGAGCTGAGTCTTTCCTAAAAAAGTGAAAATATACATTTCGCTATCTTTGCTTCCAGAGGGAAAAACAAAGAAAAGGGGACATAAAACTTGATTTCATTGATGAAAGTATCTTTATTAGAAAGAAAAATCTTATTAGAAAGAATATTTATTAGAAAGAAAGCAGCCTTTTTCTGCTGAATCTTATTCATATTTTTTCACCAGTCCTCTGTATATAACAGTGCTAACTTCCAGATGTCCACAGGATTGCTACATCCAGATTATGTGGTGTGCTTGTTTTTGTTTTGTTTTGTTTTGAATTCTCATCTGCTATAATTTACTCAGCAGGTCAAACATTTTGTCCATTTGTATGATAAAATGATCAGGAGTTCCATTTTGCTGATGTCCCATTCAAATTAGTTTGCTATTTACAATGTAAATTACAATGTAATTTATAATTATGATTCCACTTACAACATCAATTACAAGTTACAGAAGAAGTGACAATGAAATAAATCATTTAGGGAGGTGGTGGTGTTTCCCTGCTTGGAAGTCTTCAAAGAGAGGCTGGGTATCCACCAATTGGGGAAGTCAACTCAATTCCTGAATTGAGAAGGAGGCCTAAAAGACTCCCTCCAACATGGTTCTGTAGTCCAGATATGCTGCACTGGTATGGTAACACTGCCAGCGCAAATCCAGGCAATCCAGTTTGAATATGACATTGGCAATATGGACCTATGTGGAAGGAAAGTGAGGGTGTTGCATACTGAGAATGTTTTGAGGGTGTAGCTTGATGTTACTGTAATTTTTCTTGATGACAATGCTTTATCTTTCAATTTAAAAGCCTTGTGTGTAAAGGTGTCTGCACAACATTCCACGTAATTCTGGCCAACATTTCATTTCAATCAAGCAATGAGGAGATACAACTCTCAACATTTCAACTGTCAACTAATAACAGGCCAGGCTGAAAATCTATCTATCTACAGTATTTATATACCGCTTTTCAACTAACAAGTTCACAAAGCGGTTTACAAAGAAAATGGAAAAATAATAATAGCTAATTAATAACTAATGTTTCCCTGTCCCAAAAGGGCTCACAATCTAAAATGCAAAAAAAAAAAAAAAGAGGCTTGGAGCAGAATTGAAGAGAGCCATTGAGGAGAGAGGTGACAAAAGGGGAGTTCAGATGCTGGAAACAGGTATCTTTTTTAAAATTGATGAATGTTGTTATATTGTACCTCTGCAAGAAACAGCTGCAGGCTGTTACTAATTTCTCATTTTAAAAAGTACCTGGCTTGAGGTGCACGTAACTAAATTGGCTCTGAATCAAAATATTTGACTTGTTAGGAGATATTTTTATTTTGGGACAAGTGTTTGATTTGTCAGTTTCTTAGGGCTGATACATTTCCCCCCAATGGATAGTTATTCGTAAATTTTTCAACTGGTGGGGACAACAGTAATTTACACAAAGAGAAATCTCCATTTTTTGGATTCTTGCTTCAAGTATCACTTCTCCAAAGAACAAAAAAAATCACAGTGAAAAGGAAACAGCAGTGCAAACATTAGACACCTGAAATATATGTCACATTTTGTGCACATCTTGCCACTTTTGTTTCCACTACAAGACAAGCCTAACAACTAGGGCTAATGTGTCATAGCACATGCTGATGCTAAAGAAGGGAACCCTCTGTAAGGCTAGATGCAGGAGCGTGTGGGAAAAGTGCTCCAGAGAAAGAGGCTTAAAAGGTTGTGCTTGGCAATGAATTTGGAAGGATGTGTCCTGGAATAACTGGGTTGCCAAAGTACTCGCTGTGAAAATGAACCTGTTGACATTAGCATCATGTTCCTGATAGTTTGTACTGTACGAAAAGAGCATAGATATAGACCACACCGCTGACCATTTTGGGACTTGAGCCATTAACTCTTTACACAGGAGGCACCAGGTCATATAGAAGATACAGATCTAAAGTTATGTCTTTAAAGCGGGGAGTCAAACCAATCTTGAGCTGGAAATGAAACCTCAAATGAGTCAATTTTTTTCCTTTTGAACTGCAAAAAAGAAAAAAAAGAAAAAACATATGCCATGATGCTGAATAGCACGAGATTTACTTCAGGGGGGTATTATTTCCCCGTTTTAATTTAAGCTCTGCAGGATACACCTTGTATATAGTTTACCTCTTATGTGGCAGAAAAGTTGAGTCTGGAATTGAGTGTACATTCAACAGGGAGCTGAAATTCAGTTTTATCTATGAATGTACCCATGCACTGCAAGCCTATTCTTACCTGGGAGAAAGCCCCAATGACTAAATATTGACATCCATCAGTCTCGAAAGACTATGTTATCATGCTCAATGCTGTATGCAAAGCACAAAGGCCTGGGTATATTAATATGGAGGATAGGCTGTTACCCAAGCAGCAAATCCCCCCTCTCCACACCACTAAAATAGTTCAGTGGAACGGCAGAGCTGATATGATTGGTTCCAACTGCGCCGCAGAGCTGGGCTAAGGATAGGAGTTCACCCTGTCTTGTGGGGACCTGGGTCTTGAACCCTGACCTTCTGGTTAACAGGCACAGCGTCTTAACTACTTGTGCCACCCATTAACTATAATGGGACTTATATCTGAGCAGACATTTATAGGATTGGTTTATTTCTCTTTTGATATGCTATATATTTATGTGGTGCCTCACATAAAGAGATTAATTCGTTCCGGAGGCATGCTCTTTAAGTGAAATGCTCTTTAAGTGAAGCAGATTTTTCCATAGGAAATAATGGAAACTCAGACGATTGGTTCCACAACCCCTAAAATAATCATATAAAAATATTAACCGGATGTAAAAATTGTGACAAAACACTATAATTGAATTCAAAACATGCATTCAATGTGCATGATCCTATGAAGTCTACTTAGGCTGCAATCCTAAAGACACTTTCCTGGGAGTAAGACCCATTTAACACAATGGGGCTTACTTCTGAGTAGAAATAGTTAGGAGACTGCAATCAAAGACACTTTCCTGGGAGGCTTATCTGGGTTGCTGCTGGAGGTTCAAGGTGGTCGGTGAGGGCACTTGGGGCAGATAAGGGCAGCTGCCTCTGGAACCTCCAGGCAACTGCCTCCAAGTTGGGGGCAGTTAGAGGCAGCAGCGCTGGCTGGCAGCCCTTTTAAAGAGCCTCCATGCACAGTGTCAGGGCTGTATAGCATGCGTGCCCATAATGCACTTGCTTGTTAAGTGAAGTGGAACTTGTTATGTGAAGCAAGATTTCTTGGAAATTTTTGCTTGTTATATGAAATGCTTGCTAAGCGAGGTGCTTGTTAAGCGAGGTACCACTGTATTTACTTTTTAAAAAGTACCTTAAAGCATGAGCCCATGTATATTCACTCAGCAGTAAGCGCTATCATGATCTGTGGGGCTTACTCGAAGGAAAATATTATAGGATTGCATCCTTGTATATAAAATGTTTTATGTCCTCAATAGCCTTTAAAGTTATTTTTCTAACATTTTTCTTGCCAAATGTTAGAAGAAATTATATGTAATTTTTGATATAAATTTTAATATACATTAAACAATGTATACAACATTTCTGTGATTTGAATTATATTTAAGCTTTTCCACATGTACTAATCCTAACCAATTCATGTGTACCAAACCAACCAGTGACCTTACATAACAGTGAAACATCCATCACAGCTGGAGCAGAATTAAACCAAAACAGTAACAGTTTGATTGCTTGACTTCGATGGATTTAGGTAATTCATCTTATCAAAGGCCTCACAGAAGACAGCTCGTCAACACTGACTCCCTGCATAGCAAAAAGGGGGTTCAGCTGGCTTCATTACAGCTGTCCAATACATCCGAGTTTGCTCTGACTTTGACCATTTGAATGGAAATATTAATACGATGAATAGGATGCTTAGGACATGCCAGAAGAGGACCACAGAAGCAAGAGACAATGAGACAATGATGATACCACCCCATCAGTGTACATGGCACTTTTCATAGAATAAAAAGGCATATCTCTATCCTGAGAAATTTACAAACAAAATATTGACAGGGAGCCATAGGAAGATGCCTGTTCGACACAGGGCTAAACATGGGAATTCAACTATCCAAGCTCTCTTCTGATATTAGTTAAATGAGCAGAAAGTATGCACCAAGGAATAGTGAGAGTTGACCAGCAAACCTCACCTTTGTCCCTATGTGGTGGACCAGCCCATGACCTCCTGATTCTTGAGATGTATGACAGGTGCTGCCCCTAATTATCCGATGACTTGCCAGATTTTACTTCTCCACTTCTCTAATATTCTGGTTTGGCATTTTCTTCCCCTCTACCTTTCCTTTTTCTCTCCACCCTCCTCTTTCTGTTTTCAATCCAGCAGAGGAAGGACCAAGAAAATCTAAGGAGGCAGGTTGGTGAACAAAATGAGCTTCTCTCACCAACCTCGTGCCTGAAGCAACCATCTCAGTTGGGTATACTGATGAGCCAGTCCTTCATATTCCCCCTAATGCCCATTTTCAAGTTGTCCAGCTTGAACCCTTCTCCAGAGCATGGAGGAAATGTTGTACTTAAAGCTGTTTCAACAGTCAATGGGAACTTAGGAGCTGCAGTGCTCAGCTGGAAACAATTTTTTTCTTTTTCCAGAGGGGGCTTTTCACAGCCTCTAGACTCTCAGACTGCAATCTTAATCCCCAGTTAAGCTGGTATAAGTCCTGGCACAAGTCCCATGCTGACCTGGGGATTTTGCAGAAGTGCACCACTTCAAAGGGGGTGGGGGAATTAGGCCAATACACAGACATTTGCCAGCCTCCCCACACCACCACAGGAAAGGAGAGCGGGTGAGTTGTGCCAGCCTAAATTGGTTAGGATTGCACCCCCAGAGACATAAATAAAATGTACTCTGGATTTATACAGGTCCAACCTTATTATATACTGATTTTTTATAAATAGATTTAACTAGCCATCGCAAATTACAATTTAAAAACTGTTTTTTACTGTTCTAGATGGGTAGTCATGCAAACAATCATTCCATTTTTCAGTCCCAGGATCAAACCCCTGAAGCTATTGAGGAACTACCTTATTCCATTAGGCAGAATTGAGGAGCAAGAAACTTGGAAGTGGGTCTTTAAACCTTTTTTTCTTTATATGTGAATTTTTATCCATGGGAGGTCATAGAATGGAACCCTAGTAGACAACGAGGGACACCAGCATATCTCTATTGTCCCATCTGTATATCTAATCTCTATCTCTGAGCAAGCAAAATGTGCCCTTAAAATGCATGTGAGTTAATAGACATAATGGATCTTAGCATGTTTTAATATAAAATGGCATACAAGATGAGAGTAGATTACTAGTGTATCTAGCAAGGAGGCCCTTAGTCATGGGGCCCAAACGGAAGCAATTGGTCCAGTAGGGTTAAAGCCACCCCTATCATGAGAACTTTTGGGATTATTCATCAATGGTTAGAGGTTCTGATGAAACTTTGGAGATTACTTATGATTCTGTACATTGACAAATGATTGGGAGTTTTGTCCCTTTTGACAAGGAATGCTTAGCAGGCTCCTTCTGCCACTTTCCAATTAAAATGTGAAATTTAATATACTGCAACATGCTTGTTAATTTTCTTAATCACTAATCCTGTCTCACTGTGAATTCCTTCTTATAGTCTTTGACTTTGCTCCATCTGACCTTACTCAGTCCTTCAATCTCATGAAGCAAATACCCATAAAGCTACACTTTATAGCTATTTCCACATTTACAGCAGTAATTTAATTTATGGAAACTTTGAAGTTATAGACTGTCAATTGAAAGTGTACCCCTCGACTTGAGATGGCCAAAGATGACTGGTGGAATGAGTTTTGTGTTGAGCTTTGTTGTCCATTTCTTTTCTTCAGCCATGTGTGTGGTATCCTATATCTTAGTTGTCCTTGTGCTGTAAACCTTTCAGCTCCTGCCACCACCTTCATTCCCCTTTGTTTCTCTAAACCACTTATTTCCTTGTAGTCCCAGCCCACCATTTCCAGAAACCAAATCTGTCAGGAGGAGGGTTGTTCTGTCTGCAGCCTCTGAGGTGGGATAGACAGAGGAGCTCTCCGAGTTTTATGGAGTGTGTCACAGGGGAGGCGTCTCAGAATGAAATGAGGTGCCCCCAGGGAGAGGCAGGAGCGAGAGGCAGCCCCACCTGAGTGTGTCTTGGGAGGAAGCCCATTGCCTCGTATTTTTTAAAAGGGAAAAAATAATAATAATAACTGAACCGAGCCAAAAATATCAAGCAGTTCAGAGCTGTTAAAAAGCCAGGGAACGCTGAGTCGCGCCTGTCCAATGTTTTTCTTCCAAACAGGCCTGACCACCCTCCCTACATAACATCTTATTTATTAAAGTTAAAGTTGCCCAACTGGAACAAAACCCATGCATCAGCCAAGGTCCAAAGCCTTCAATATAACTCCTCACAAGTAAGTGACATTAAAACCAGTGGCATTTGCTAATGAGAGAGTATGTTTTAGGCTCACAGCCCATATTTTTGTTCTTGCCAGCAATCCTGTTGGACCTGTAAAAGGTAATCCTTTTTTCGGAAGGTTGGGGAATGAAGCGACACAAATCCTAGAATTTGGAGGAGACAAAACGGTTTTAGAAGAAAAGGTTAAAAGCAACATTAGGTTTTCCTTTACATAGGCATTGGTACATAGCAAATTGGAAAGCCAGTATGGAAGCCATTTAAATGGTTTTTGTAATCCAGAAAACTCTAGCACTTGGTTTTAGCAATTAAGAGCAACCACTAAATTACAGAACAAATTCGGACTTGAATACAACACAAAAAATGGATATATGAAGGATAGTGTTTATGTTCCTGCTCCTAGAAGGGTCTTTAATGTAATTAACTTGTGGAACTCACAGCACAATCCACACTATGCTGGAACAGGCAGGCTGACATGCCTGTGCTGTATCCAGTGCAGTTTAGAGAGGCTGCTGCCATGCTACCTTGTCCCTTTCCCCCAGGTAAGGCTGAAGCAGCCTGTATAGGTTTTCTCAAACTTAGGCCACCTCCAGAGGTGGCCACTCTCTGGAATTGCTCCACAATTGCAGCTCCTCCTTTGGGAGAAGGAGAAGCTAGAACAGCATAGCAGGGAGTTTGAAAAGTCCTGCTATACCCACCACCTCCTCCACCTCCTGCCATTTGAACCTGCTGAGAAACTTTGGTGGCTCAGTGCCCAAAAATAATTATACAGCCTCATATATTTATATCCAGAGAGACTGGCTGTAGCAGCTCCAAATCCAAAAATGCCACCATCATATCACTACCAATTACTTCTGTGTCAGGGCCCTTGGGCAGTGATGCCAGGGTCATTCCTCTCACCCCAAGGGCTGATAAAAGCTGGACCCCCTGGTTTAGATAGTATTGAAGACAGCCGCTGAAATGCAAGAGCAAGGTAGCCATGCAATATTCTCCACTTCAATAGGCCTAAGCATGTTGAACTGTATCCAGTTCTGGTCAGTGAATTGGACCAGAGAAAACTGTGATTTGACCTGGAAAAGTGATTCTTGCATATTTTTTCTGTTAGCCAAAAAACTGGCTTTCCTTTCACTTTTCTGGTAAATGACCAGAAAAAAGAAAAAAATACACAAGCTCTTTCAATCATTCTGCAGATTAATATGTGTCAAAATTTGCATGACTCTTGAAGGTCCCTTCACCTTCTCTTGTGAAAAAAGTTCACACACACAGACCTGATCTACCCATGAATTAATCAAATCCTCAGGCAGCAGGAAAGATGATAGCACTTCAGACTTCTGGTGACAAATGTTATCTGATCTTAAATGATTCTACTTATAAAGCATTCCCTTTAAATAAAAAAAACAATTAGCATACCAGGGAGAAATGCTCTAGCTTGACCAAACCTAATGCCGAACCTTTCCTATTGACGTGGAAGATATTTTTCAAAACTTAGGGAAACGTTTGTGACCTCTTGTTGACATTGCTTGCCATGTCATAGGAGATTTTTCACACTGCAAAACCAGTAAGCAAGCATGCCCAATCACAGGCAGACTCAAGTTTGGATGTTTGGGGATCAGTGGGTCCCATGACTTGAGTGTTTTTCGGAGTTTCCACATGGAAGACTGACAAGTCAATGAGTTGGTGACAAATACATATTTTCATCACTTGAGTCCAAGTCAACAGACTTGAGTTATAATCCCTCCCATTTGATATGTCTTTGATTTTCAGGCTTCGCACCATCATATGTTTCAAAAATAGTGTTTTGCAATTGTTAACTGATGGTGCAATCTTAACCCCTAGTTAGGCCTTGTGGCATGCAGCAAATGTGTCTGGGGTTCTGGCAAGTAGTGAGAAAGCTCCAGCAGGAAGGCAGGGAATGGGCTGCATGCTGAAGTAGACTCTCTTTCCTGTATCTGATAGAAAGAAAGGAACAGATGAACACTGGACAAAGGATGAGCATTATAATATTTTCTTTGTCTGAAGGAGGACAGGAGGAGCCAAGGCGGGGGGGGGGGGGGGTTGGTTTCCTTACAATTTGTTGGAGAGGGGAAAAGAAGATGGGGAGGGAAGTTTGTAGCAATCCTGTTTTCCAACCTCTTGGCTTCTATGGGCTCATTGTTTCTTGGGAGCAGAAAGCCTCACTTGAATGACTGGCTGCTGTGGGATTACTTCTGGGTTGAGCTGCCAAGGCTTGCTCATCACTACTGCTTGTGACCTTCTTCCTCCCTCTTGCCACTTCCATGCTCTCTCACAGTCCATCCCACCCACCCCACTCTGCTTACATATGTAACGGGCTTCATTGGGGACTCTCTCTCTCTGATCTACACACACAGAGCCTGACATCAGCCCCATCTATCCTTTGGAGCAACAGCAGGCTTTTTAAAGGGGGCGGCAACTTGACTCAAGTCTTTCAGAGTCGCAAAGAGGAAACTGAGTGCACAATCCTAACTTGCACTGGAACAGGCTGTCTGACGTGCCTGCACTGTAGCCAGTGCAAGTTTCAGAGGCTGCTACTGAGCTATCCTGTGGAGGGGAGCCCTTCCCCAAAGGAAGGCTGCAGCAGTCCCTATGGGTCTACTAAGATTCGTGCTATCTCTAGAGGAGCCTAAGCCTGAGACCAGAAAGGCTATCAGCTGCTCTCTCCTGCCCTCAGAAAGGAGACAGGATTTGACACAACTTTCAAATCCTGGCTGCTCTTCCTACTCTCCTCCCTCCCGCACAATCTCTGTCTGCCTGCTTTCTTCTAAAGCAGGAGTGTCCAAACCTTTTGGCAGGAGGGCCACATCATCTCTCTGATACTGTATGAGAGGCTGGAAAATGATTTACATTTCAAATGTGAATAAATTTATATATTACAGTTATTAGACACAAAGGATTGTCCAAGGGCCGGATGGAGGGGTCTTGCTGCAGGCTGCATCTGGCCCCTGGGCTGCTGTTTGGACATGCCTGTTATAAAGAGTCATGAATTAAACTTTCCAGTGCATCTTCTGGAAAACCTGGTCCTGTACTATCTTTTAATTCTTTCCTTTACACATAACTGTAGCTGTGTTGCAATTAATATTTCTTGCAGACGTAAATTATTGCAACTCCTTTTGAAATATGTTTATGGCTGGGAGAAGCAGCCTCTCATTTTGCATCATGTCATATTAAGGAATGAAAGGCTTTTTCCCTGGCATTTTAATCGGTAAACATCTATGCTGAGGTACCTCAATAATTTCCAAGAAAACAGACTCTACACTGGCCTATCCCTCCCCCAGGAGTGGTGCAGAAATGCCTTATGGCACTTTTGATACACCTTCAGGCCAGCATGTGACTTTTGTTGAGACTTATACTGGCCTAACCAGGGGTTATGATTGCAGGCTGATTTGAGTAACTACTTGACAAGTTTTTCTTTTGTAAATCAGATAGAGAGATTCTTAAACAGAAGCATATGAATCCATCATCAAATTATGTGTGATTTTCTCTGGCCACAATTTTGACTTTCTTACAAGTCAATTTAATGGAGCAACATGATGATGATGATGATGACGACGATGATGACGACGATGACGACGACGATGATGATGATGATGACCCATTAGCTATTAATTAGCTATTAATTTTTTCATTTTCTTTGTAAACCGCTTTGTGAACTTTTCTGTTGAAAAGCGATATATAAATACTGTAGATAGATACTGATGATGATAATTTTCAGATAGTGAACAACTTGATTGTCATATTTCAGAGCAAACTAGAAATCTGAAATATTTAGAATCATTTCAATGACTTTAAGACAAATTAAAAATGATGAAACTGAAGATACTTGATTATTTCAGGCCCATTGCATGGTCACCCAATTTCACCATACTGTATTATCCTTTTATAAAATGCATGCCGTGCAAGGTTCACATACAAGATAACTTTCATGCTGCAGCTCTGAATAATATAATGCCTTCAAATTCTGACATAGTGACTAGGGTTGACTTGGCAATTCTCTGCAGTCTGTACTAAGAAATACAAAGTGCAGTCCTGTGCTAGGCTGGCTCAACAAATTGATTTTCCCATTCCTGTGATGATATACAGAGGCAAGCGCTTGTCTATGCACTGGCCTAACCCTTCCCCGGGAGTGGTGCAGAACTGCCTTAACAACACTTGTGACACTCCTGGTTCAGCACAGGAATTATGCTAGGGCTTAGGCCAGCCTAACAAGGTTAGGATTGCAGTCATAGTTACGAGAGAGCACCTCAATAGGCCATGGAATAACTAGAATCACTTGCATTGGGGAAGCTAGTACTCCCTCCCACAGCAGCTCCTCTAAAAGATAGCATATTTTATGGCACAAAAAGTCACAAAAGCTGCTGTTCTGCATAACTGGGCCATCATCACAAATGGTGAGCAGTTGCAACTTCATGTTGGTGAATCTAGTAAAAGCCTTGCATCAGTAAGTCAGTGTTGGAGAAGAATAGGGTGGAAACTGGTGTCGGGAGGACGTTATCAAGGCCAGGAAGGGGGTTGTACCAACAGCAGCAGTGATGATATCCTGTCCCCACCCCCACTCCTCTGGCCTTGATCCACACTTCCAGATATAGTCGAATTTGCACTAACAAAGTCACTGGTGCATGACCACATTAGACCCATGTGGTCAGTGAAGGCCTATTCCTGGGCAAAGGAACAAAAATCTCTTACCTCATGAAGGTCTATGGACCCAAAAGTATGCAACATATACTCTGTTTGGAGTGGCTGAAGCAGTGGGGAGGGGGAAAGTCAGTCAAGAGATTGCAGATGAAAGTGGTGGTGCTGCACACCAGATCCCTCCTCTATTTCCACCTTTCACAGCCTCTCCATCTTTTTTCTCTT
This sequence comes from Cryptoblepharus egeriae, assembly GCA_030015325.1. NCBI lineage: Eukaryota > Metazoa > Chordata > Lepidosauria > Squamata > Scincidae > Cryptoblepharus > Cryptoblepharus egeriae. The sequence goes on along the minus strand of JAREYC010000002.1, from coordinate 105,497,954 downwards.
TGGATTTATACCAGCTGCAGAGGCTGGTGCAAATCTGAAGAGACCCATTTCAGGGACTTATGAATGGGGTAAAGGAAAATAATTCCCAACTCCTATATCCCTCCTCCACAGCATTTAGTGTGCAACTTGTTGGCACAGCTGCATGGGGGGGGGGGAGGGTGAGTGGGTAGGATTGGGCTCTAACATGCCCAATTAAGCTCTTAAATCTCATTAACTGCATAAAACCAATTAATGTCTCAAGATGGTACCCAATGTGTATATGGATATGTGACACTAAAACAATAATTTAATACTAAAACAATAGGGCTATAATGGATTTTCAGGTAATTTGTTTATATTTCTAACCCATTGCTCCTGACAGCTTGAGGCAAGTAGCAACACTCAAAAGCAACAATCCAATAAAACCAAGAAATCAAATAAAACACCCACTAAAATATACAATAATAAGCTACTATATTGAATTAAAATTGCCCCTATGCCTACTTAACTCCAGCCAATAAAAAACAACCCCAAACAAGAGTGTCTTATAATGCTTTTGAAAACTACACACACTCAGACTTCAACAAGTCTCTGGAGATCAAAATTTCCATCACTGTGAGTAGTTGCCATAACTGCCTTTCATAGTATCTGTCTCCTGTAAATGTAGTGAATGGATGGGAATAATTTAAAAAGATGGGGTGCGCCAGTGATCTTATTAGGGACTTGGCTAGGAATGCGTTGTTCCTTATTCATTATACTGAGGACTTGTGGAATCAGATTCACATGCGCGCAAGAACTGGCCTAAGGCTTAATAAAACTGTGATGTGACTGCTATGGCCGGGCTTAGCATAGGGTTCAGACCTCTGATTTCAAATAGATGCCAATGCCATCGCTACTTTGTTCAGTGGCATAGCTAATGAGAGTGTAGCGCAGTGCAGAGGGCAAAATGAAAGTGACATAATAGCCAGTGGTGTAGCTAAGATGTTGGCTACCTGGGGTCAGAGAAGCTTTTGTAAACCCCCCACCCCCCAAACACACAACAAACACATTTAGAGCACAATCCTTACTATATCTACTCAAAAGTTAGACCCATTGTGTTCTTACTCCAAGGAAAGTGTATTTACGATTGCAGTCTTAAGTTACACTATCTACACTTACCTGGGAGTAAGCCCCATTGACTATTATGGGAGTAACTTCAGAGTAGACATACATAGGACTGGGCTCCCAGTAAGTAACAGTGCAATCCTGAGCTGCCCACTTTAGCAGGACTCACACAGTGCATGAATGTCTACCACAGGATCCTGTGGTAGTCTGCAGACAAGCAGACTACCATGGCAGCTGCCTGAAACTTCTATATTAGCAAACAGCCCAGCAATGGGGCTACTCATTTCTGCAGCAGCACTTTTGCTGGTACAGAAAAAAGATTCTAGTAAGAGTGAAATGCCCTCCATGGAGCTCCTCTGGACATGCCACTCTTCCTCTGTCACATGTGACAGAGCTGACCTATGAGGAGTTGGAAAACACTGCAGAAATCAATGTGTGGAAATGAATGCCCCTAACATTTATCCCGAATTATTTCCATCCATCATACTGTGAGCCAGGAACATCTCCATTATTTCTAGAGGGAACTGAAGACATTGGCCATTTGTGATCAACAAAGCTTCTTCTGAGGAACCTCAAGAGAGGTTGAGGTTGGGGAAGAAAACTATTTTGGATTCCAAGTGGGAATTTCTGAGAAAGCTATCCAAGGAAATATGCTAGACTCTTTCTAGTGCTATTAGAGACATGAGATCACTGTCCCTATTTCACTGAAGCCATTCAAGACATTTCAGTGGAATGAGAGATCATAGACTTCCTTTTGTTTTTTATGTTTTTTGTTGTCTTCTTAGATTGAGAAGGAAATGAACAAAGTCATTCAGTTGGGTGAACGTTGGAAAAGAATACACACTGCTGAGCTAAAGAGAATTTATGTAGTAATGTTCCAAATCAGTCAGTTCACAACTGTGGATCCCATTCACATTTACCATCTTCTGGGGAATGGATACAGTATTTCCAAGCAAAGATATCACATCCTTAAAAAAAAAAAATAACACCTGGCTACAACTTTCAGTGGTATAACTAATGATTGTGTAGGCTGGTACTGAGTTCAAATTATTCCCTATTATTCAAAAATACTAAGATTTTCAAAGTATTTGCCACTTTGTCAAGTTCAAGTTGTTGCCTCCTTAAAGCTTGCTGCCAAGTGCAATTGTAACACTAAGGGTTATTGATTATGTTGCCTCACTGCATGCCTAAAATACCAATTATCACTTCTTTGAGTTCTGTCTTCTTCATACCACAATGTGTTGCATCTATACAAGGATTGAATTGATACCAGATTTTTCTTTTTTAATTCTATAAGAAGAGCTCAATAGCAAGAAGTTCAATAGAATGTCAGTTCAAAAGCAAGAAGCTCCCACAATACTGGAATAGAAGGACATCTGGATAGCTTCCATAAATAAACAAGTGACATCGCTGGAACATTGCAGTGTGGTTGACCAGTTTTGTCATGAGGTAAATGCTTCTACTAAATGCATTATTTATTCTCTCCAGTATGTTAACCAGCAAATTATTAGTTCATTCATTTGGGTTGCATTAATTTAAATTGATGCCCAACTCTGTCACTTAAATTGATGGCCCAATCCAATACAAGGCCTATGGTAGCAGATCACTTGGTTCACTGTTGTGAGTCTTGTTTTGGCAGTGCCAAAAGCATTCCATGATTCTGTGCTCCAGAGCTGTTTGTTTTCAATCGTTTGCTGGTGGGGAGTTAAATCTAGTCAAGTGCTTTGTCTCTCTAAACTGCCAGTGCTCCAAATTCAGTGAACTGACTGGGACTGTTCAAGCACAGCACTGTCCTAAATGATCCTTTCAGCCCAGGAAAACATGCACTGCTACACATTGCACACATCAAGATTATTTTGCATAGACTGCTAAATGTCTCATTATACAGTTAGACGCACACCCATCGACTTATTATCCCTGCTGACTGGGCAAGAGGCATTATGTCAAGTGGGTGGTCATCTTTGATTCTGCAGGGAAAGAGAAACTTTTCTCCTCACCCTAGTAATGTCTGTTATAGCGGCTTCTGACGGTGTTCTTTTGCATTTTTTATTGTGAGCCCATTTGGGACAGGGACCCAATAGCCTTTAATTTTTTTATTTTTTATTTTTTGAAAACTGCTTTGTGAACTTTTAAGTTGAAAAGCACTATAGAAATACTGTAGATGAATGGATGGATTGATAGATTGTAAACAGACACTGTAGTCTGACTTCTGTTCACCAGTCACAGGGCAGCCCAATGTATCTTGCTCTAGAACAATAAGGCCAGTAGGCCTGAGCTGTAGCCAGTACAAGCTTGGGGCTGGCTGAGGCTTAGCTTGATGGAAAGGGAAACTTTTCCCCTTACCACATGGAGAGCCACAGCAGCCCCAATGGTATTACTCAGATCTGTGCCACCTGAGAAGGTGGCACAAATCCAAGCAGACTGGGACTACTGTGGGCTGCCTGGAAACTTATGTTCATCGTAAGTGCCAGATTCTGGCTCCATTTCCCATTCCCAACCTGCTGCTCACAATCTCATGATGCCCACTGATGCCTTTTGATGTGATAAGATGGAGTGAATAATGGAGTGGAATTCAATGATATTTGGAGTGGATATATTGGGGGGGGGGGGCGGATTATATTGGATTGTTATGTGAAATTAAGTTTCTGATCGCTGGCATTGAAGCAGGCGGTGGTTCATTCCCTTTCTGAAGAATTCCTCCCTGGAGCCAACTATGTTGGAAGATTACCAGCCAGTCTCTAACCTCCCATTCCTGGGCAAGGTAACTGAGCGGGTAGAGGCGCCACAGCTCCAGTGAGTTCTGGATGAAATGGATTATCTGGATCCTTTTCAATCAGGCTTCAGGTCAAGTTTTGGGACCAAAAGAGCCTTGGTCGCCTTGCTAGATGACCTGCGCTGAGGACTGGACAGGAGGAGTGCGTCCCTGTTGGTCCTGCTGGACCTCTCAGCGGCTTTCAACACCATCGACCATGGTGTCCTTCTGGTCAGTTAGCTTGGTTGGGGGTCCTCTTCTGCAATGGTTCAGCTCCTACTTAGCTGATAGGTGATAGATGGTGGTGCCAGGGGATGCCTGTTTGGCACCCTGGCTTTTGAGGTGTAGGATGCCACAGGTTCCCATTCTGTCCCCCATGCTATTTAACATCTACATGAAACTGCTGGGTGAGGTCATCTGGAAATTTGGAGTAGGGTGCCACCAGTATGCTGATGACACCCAGCTCTATCTCTCCTTTCCACCTCAGTCCAAGGTGGCTGTTGAAGCCATAGAGTGCTGTCTGGAGGCAGTTGGGACCTTTCTGCAAACAGGCTGAGATTGAATCCAGACAAGACAGAGGTCCTCTTGGTTAGGAAACCCATGATACATGTGCTGGACTATCAACTTTCTCTGAACAGGGTTGCATTCCCCCTGAAGGAGCAGGTTTTCAGCTTAGGGGTTCTTCTGGACGCGCAGCTGCTGCTGGATTCCCAGGTAGCGGCAGTGGCCAGAGGTGCCTTTGCCCAACTTCACTTGGTGCACCAGTTGCAGCTGTACCTGGATCGTGTAGACCTGGCCACGCGGGTGCACACCACAGTGACATCAAGACTGGATTACTGTAATAACTCTATGTGGGGCTGCCATTGAAAATGTTTCAAAAATTGCAATTAGTTCACAATGCTGCAGCCCATGTAGTTGCTGGAGCCAGACGATTCAACTCAGGCTGTTCCTCCAGTGACTACACTGGTTGCCCATTCATTTCTGGGCCCAATTCAAGGTGCTAGACCTCTTGACTTATAAAGCCCTAAACAGCTTGGGCCCAGATTATCCGTTGACTTCCCTCAGGTCATCAGAGAAGGCCCTGCTAAAAGTACTGCTGCCTAGGGAGGTACGTGGGGTGGCAGCAAGAAATAGGGCCTTCTCAGAAGTGGCACCAACCCTCTGGAATTCCCTCCCTCTTGATCTAAAAACTGCTCCCTCCCTCAAAACTTTTCAGCTTGACCTAAAAACATTTCTCTTTAGAACAGCCTTCTGAATTTCTTAGTCTGCTGGTTTTCTTAGTCTGGCTACTACTACTGCACAACTCTTTTATTATGGTTTTAATCAGTGTTATAGATGATTTATATTTATTGTTTTTAAGATGCCTGTTTTAACTGTTATAATTGGATTGGATTTTATGGTTGATGTTTTTATGGATTGTTTTGTAAGCCGCCTTGAGTCCCTCCGGGAGAAAGGTGGGATATAAATAAAGTTTATTATTATTATTAATTTCATCAACTGCTTTATGGAATGGCAGAGTTCTGTAGTCTTGCAGTTATTATGTCACTGAGTACAAAAAAATATGAAACTGCTGATGATAATCTTACAGGAAAAACATAAACATGCTACAAATTAAAATTTCTTGCGGGAAGTGCAGAAAACATCTTCATAAACAAAATCCCAGTCATAAATCCCACTGATTTCAAGAGGGGAGTCTTGAAGTTTTTAATCCAGCCCAGCTCATTCCCAATGTCAAGAGCTATTTTTGAAATGTCCATGGAAATTTTGGTGCTGCATATATATAAAGCAAAAAACAAAATTGCAAGCAATGTCAGAATACATTGTCTTAGGTCCAAAACAATTTTTTTAAATAAACAAACTCCACTGATTTCAACTGGGACCTGATTCATCATACTAAATTTGGGATTGAAGCACTCAGGGAGTTTCACAGTTACATTTCATATGTCACATATTTCCTCTCCATGTGATGCTCCAAAGTTTGCACCTACTTATTGAAGTCCGGTCAGCCATTTTGCAAGAAGAATTAATCCCAACAAAACAAGGTTCCTTCTTACCTGACCTATCAAGTTTGATCAAGAGGTGTATGATATGCCAATAATAAGTGACTGAGAGAGGAAATCCCTGTTTATATGACTCAACTTTTGTGCAAATATTAACTTTGGCTAGTTAATCTTTCTTCTTGTATCGCTTTCTTCAATCTGAGAGGATTTATGCAATGTCTGAAAGCTGTAGACTGTATTGGACTACTGCCTTTGGATATTTGGATAGCTTTCCTTGTTAACAATGTTTTGTCTGTTTATTGTTGTTGAATATATATATGTATTTTCTTGCCCTTGAAATTTATGTGATGCAGTATCAGATTTTGGATCATTGAAAAATAAAGATTGGATGCTGGCATGAAGCATGATGGCAGGTAACCAACCGTGCTCTGCCTTGCAGGGCTAAAAATAATTCAGAATCCTGATGCCTGGCAGCTCATAAACCTAATTTAATCTAATATCCTTTTCGTGACTCTTTGGACTCCTTTGGTAGGCTTTGGATTCCACCTTGGAACTGAATGAATTTTTTTGTATCCTGCCCCTGCAGGTTGACACAGTGGTGGCATGCCACAAATTCAAGTAGTAAAAAGTGGTAAAGTCAAGAAACTGATGGTGGGAAACTGAAGCCTTTGTTGGACCAGATAAGCATTTACAGAATCAAGAACTAAAAGAGGCAGAAATGATTTAAGAAAAGCCATAAGAAAGGCTTGATTATGACGGAGGCTTCATTCAGGATTCATACAGAAAAATCAAAAATTGATTAATGTCCCAGCCCATGTGCTTACCAGTTGATCATGGGTCACCATCTCTCAGAATAATTTATTTCCCTGAACTCATGTGAAGATAAAATCAAGCAAAAGTGCACAGAAATCACCATTTTCTTTTGGGAGAAAATGGGGAGAGTGCATAATGATTAATGGAAGATGCTCATTAAACAAAGTGAACAGCAACATAAAAGTTGCTGTCAATAATTTCCTTTACGGAGCTTGGTTTTAAAACTTTATTGTGCATTTCAGGAACTGTTCTCTTCCTTTCAATTCCATCTTGCACCTTTGCTTTTTAAAATCTACATGAAGCAATTAGGGGAAGTCAACTAAGGTTATATAGCTAAGGCTACAATCCATAGTAACTATGGGACCTTTTACACTGATGTAAAAGTGCCACCTATGGGAAACCTATGGGAAATGCATAGAGCTATCCAAAGTAAGTGCCTCTTATGTCTTCCTGTAGTTACTCTGGATTGTAGGGATATATGTGTTATATGTCTTTATTCCAAGGGCAACTTTTAATAAATTATTAAAAGTATACTTTGTGGATAATAGAAGCAGTATAGTGTCAGTCAACGTAGTCACAGGAATTATCCCTCCTCCCCCCAAAAAACAAGAGACTTCCTCCTAACAAGGGAGTGAAACTTCCCTTGCTTTGAGAAGATTTCTTGGACTACTCCCTGCCCCACAGCATATGCTCCATTGGTACTTACAGCTCCATCAGCAGGGCAGATTTATTTAGGACTGGGCAATCTGATTAAGTATTTCTAGTTTTGGGTGCTGTCAACTGTGTGTGAAAATTTCCATTAATCCTATGTTTCACTGTTTAGTTTCTTTCTATCTGATGTTCCCCTTTGCTTTCCCCGGGTTGCTTTTGTTCATTACCACAGAAAAAAGTGACTTCACAGCACACTGAGATAGTCTGTTTTTCACCCGGTTCTCATTTCTGGGTTAAGGAAAGCTTGTTAGCTGACTTTTGTTCAACTGCATAAAAGTATGAAATCTCATTACCACATATTGTGACAATGTTCAGTTATGTGTTTCAGACTGTGAGCTTATGTGGAAAAAAAGAAGTCAAAATGGCGATCAAAGCAGATAAACAATATCCCTTCCCACACAGCCCTGGGGCACGCAGGGAAAGCAGAGAATGCCCATGAAGTCTGGAAAAAGCCTTTTGTGGCATGGGATAACACAACATTATATAAGCATTGGAGTGGCTTCTAATTCAACAATGGTTAAAGGCATAGATGGTTAGATACAAGCATGGTACATGGCCTACAAAACCAACACAACACATGACTGAATAGTGGTACTATTCAGTGTAAATAACCCCTCAGTCCCTTTTCCAGAAGACTGATTCCAGATTGTTAAAATGTTCACTCACCAAGATAAGAAAAGTCAGATTTTGAATAGAACTAACTTTTCTAAACTGTTCCAGTAGCCTTAGAAGCTTTATGAACAAAAATCAAAAGTTTTAAGTTTATAATTTTTTTAATTTAGTAGTGTCAGAGTTGTTCCTCCTATTTTTCTATTTTGTCTATTATTCTCCTGATAATTTGGATCACTTGTGCAACATAGACTGAGTTTCCTTTGTATGTTATCTCAGCTTATCTAGTTTCCTATATTAGGCAATGTCTGACAACTTTATTGCTTGATGTTAAGTATCACAGACATTGCAGTTCTGTGCTGAGCGGTGTGTGACAAACTCCCATAAAGCCAATTGTTTTGAACACACTCAATGGGTTCAAGGCAGAAGTCCATGAAGATAAAATGGATCACTTCTTTCACACTTCTAATCTCTTGCAAACAATGTGACTGCTGCAAGGTGGGAGATGCAGCAAGAAAGTTCTTATAAGAAAATATTTCTTTACCTAGTGAGTAGTTAATCTATGGAACACCTTACAACATGATGGGGTGATGGCATCTGGCCTTGATTTCTTTAAAAAGGAATTGGACAGATTTCCAGAAGAAAAGTCCATTAAAGTTGGGAATGAGCAACCTCCTGATTTCAGAAATAAGCTATCTTAGATGGTAAGATGCAAAGGAGTGGCACCAGGATGTAGGAATTTTGATGTCTCATGTTCCCCTGGAGGCATCTAGAGGGCTATTGTGTGACATAGGAAGCTGAACTAGATGGGCCTTTGGCCTGATCCATCAGGGCTTAGTGTTGTGGGCCTGGGGGCTCATGTGTACCATCAGGTACCACCACATGTACCATCAATGGTATGAGTATCACTGGTTGAGAAACACTGTTCTAAAGGCATTTCTGAATGATAAAGTCTGATACCCAGTATCAATAACAATGCAGGCCTCCATCAGACTTGAAAGACTATGGTATTGTGCTCAGTGCTGCATGCGCTGCATGCGAAGCACGAAAGCCTGGGTTGGATTGTTATGGAGGATAGGCCGTTACCCAAGCAGCAGATCCCACCTCACCACGCCACTGAATTAGTCCAATGGAAAGGCAGAGCCAATACGATTGGATCCAGCTGGCGTCGCAGAGCTGGACTAAGGACAGAAGCTCACCCTGTCTTGTGGGGCCAACCCAGGTCTCGAATCCTGGCCTGCTGGTTAACAGGCACAACGTATTAACCGCTTGCGCCACCCACAGCCACAGTGCATCAATGCACTATTCTGCCCTTTGCCCGCTGACTTTATGAACATGCCTGCAGACTGGGTGGAGAAGGCTTATCACAGTCTGCATCTGGCCTTTGGGCTGGAGTTTGGACACCCCTGGTCTAATGGAACTCCCCACATCATTACATCGAATGGAACATTGACTAACACAGAACATAAAGAACTAATCCTGATATTCCAAAGAAGTGATATCACTGACTATTCATAATATTTTGAATAAACTGAATACAAAATGAATGGTCTCCTGATTATAGAACAGAGACCAGAGTAAAAGTGGTTTGATGACAATGCAAACAAACCAAATGCAAAATATCACCAAGCCTATGCAAACTTTCCTGAGAGTAAGACCCACTGAAAACAATGGAACGGCTTCCTGGGTAGACATGTACAGGATTGTGTTCATAGAGCATCTGTGAAATCTTTCTTCATTTACACATGTGCAGAGTCTTTAAGGAATTCTTGTAAATGCTATCAGGAACCTAATTGGGATCTGCAATTAGAGACCTAATTGTTTTATTGCAGGAAGTCAATTATGGGACATGACGGAATGATGGATTGCTGGTTATCGTTGCACTGAAGAACCTCAGGGTATCCTGGTGTAGAGAAGGATTTCTCACTTCCCGCTTTCATCAGGAAACTAATTCTACCACAACCACAATGCAAAATACACTTGGCATGGATTTCCCCTTTCTTTCTCCTTGCAGCTTTCCTTGCATTTGTTCAGGGTAGAAAAAGGTTGCGAAATGTCTAATTTTGGCCTCTTGAATACTTTCATTCTGATGTCAATAGCAGTGCAATGTTTCTTCCTGAAAGGGGAGGAGAATGTTGGGTGGATGACTTGGCTTCCAAATTACAAGGTTTGTTTCAACTCCTTCTCTCTCTTCCCCTTCCCCTTCCCCTTCCCCCTTCCCCTTCCCCTTCCCCTTCCCCTTCCCCTTCCCCCCTTCCCCTTCCCCTTCCCCTTCCCCTTCTTCTTCTTCTTCTTCTTCTTCTTCTTCTTCTTCTTCTTCTTCTTGATTGAGCTGGGATAGGGATCTTTTCATGTGCCAGATGTGAGCTGTGAATGGAGCCTAAAAATTCATACGACATTGTAGCTTAAAGGAGAAAAATATTGAAATGTATTCCAGTTGAGATGAAAAATTTAATCTTAAGTGTCTGTCCAGACAACCCGTGACACTAAGCTTAGGGTGGAAGCAAAGCAAGCTATTTTTATATATGCGATATTTTCTAATCACCCCTCTGTGCCAGTCTCTAGGAACAGCTGAAGTCCTCTGCCAAACCCCAGGCTTGTTCAACCTTTATACTCCCAGAAATATTGGATGCAGTCTTCCTTATGATCACATAATTGTCCAGCATCCTTTAACAGCTGTACTTTGCCATGGATTAATGCCCGGTACTTAAGAACTGATGAACTGGATAACCAGATGTGTGTATGTGTGGGTGGGTGGAATTCCTATCTGGCACTGGACATGTCATTTAATACAAGACTAGAGCTCAGCCACTCTGCTTATTGTGATGGTATTGAGAAAGGGAAAAGGATGACATGTTCATATCCTTATAAAAAAGACACACTGGTTGTCTCTCACCATAATCCAAGACTAAAGAGCCCATGCAGTGACCTTGGGAAACCCCCATTCCCAGATTCAGTCATTTTCAACCTTTTTCATCTCACAGCACACTGAGAAGGCACTGAAATTGTCATGACATACCAACATTTTTTTCCCAATTGAGAAGGCACACCACACTTCCAGTGGGAGCTGGCATCCCCCAATGACCCTTGCCCAAATATCTGCGGCACCCCTGAAGACCATTTGGAAGTTTTTGGACCAGTTTGGGAGCCACAGTAAGATGCTTCAGGAAAGGAAGGAAAGAATGCCGAAATCCTCAGGATCATGCACTATCAGGGGCATCAGATGCTTTGTTTTCCTTACTGGATGCTCAGTAGCCTCCAGAGGCTCCAGCCTCCAACACATACGCATGTCCATAACTGGAGTATGATATAAGCAACAATGGAATATTGATGTTAGGATCAGTGCATTAACATAGGACGAATGAAGGGCTAAGGATATTTTTGAATATAGGAAAAGTCTTTTCTCTAAACAAAATTTAAAATATAAAGGGTGCAATTGTAAGAAATTTTGGTGGCCTAACAGACCTGGCCTATCTGTCTGTGTTGGTGTGAGAAGGTCAGTGTATGCCTGCACATTGGCCTAACCCTTCCAGGAGTGGGGCAGAAGTGTCTAATGGCAGTTTTGTGACACCCCCAGGTCTACACAGAACTTATGCTGGGCCATATGCTGGCCTAACTGGAGATTGGGACTGCAGCCAAAATAATTTAAAGAAAAACTGATCAATGTTGTTGTGAAAATGTGTCCATATAAATACAAGCATACTAAGTGCAACCATGTATTTATTTCAGATTGTTTATGCTCGCAAACTCCTTGGAGACAAAAGAGCAAAATCCCTCTTGAGATCTTGTGGTCAGATCAATTTGTAGAACCGTTTCCATGTTTTCTGATGCAATCAAGTGTAACAATGTTGTGTATCCCAGTAAACATGGAAATGGAGCAAGGAAAACATTTCTTAGCTGATTTCCTAAAAATACTGTGCTGGCCAGGGAGGGACTCCAATTCTATTCCCAGACTTTTCAAGTCATTACCACTTTCCGCACTGTCTCGAATCTCACTTCTTACATTTCTTGTAGCTACAGATTGGGAAATGCAGAACTGTGCGAGCCAAATGCCCACTAGCTTGACATGCAATAACCATTATACATTCAAATTTATATATTCATGGGTGGAGAGGTGCCAAGCCTAGCAAAAAAGCAAACCTGATATTTGGCAAGGAGGGCAGCCATTCTCCCTCAAGGCAAATCTCAGTAGGAGCTACCCTTTCTTAATGTGTGTATATTTATTTCTAAAGGGGAAAAATATCTACTTTTTATCTGAAGTCCTGGTTGAAGCACTGAGAAGAAGTTGAGTGCTTCAGTCTTTTTTCAGGGGGAAAATGAGTCTTTGTTGTGTTTACCCATCAGTATCAAAGTGAGCTTTGCCTGACTAGGAAATATTGCAAGTTCTCCCCCAGTATCTGGGCCATCTGTTGACCAACAGGAGTTTGATGGTTAAGTTCACTTAAACTTGTAGGGCTATTGTATCCCACCACCATGCTGCTCAAGCTGAACTTCATGGCTCCCCTCTTGAAGTATCTCACAAGACCTCAGTGACGTACAATGGCATACAATTGACATACAATGACAGAGAGACAGATCCTGATTATATATGATGAAAGAGTGATATCACTGCCTTTTTGTCATCCACAGCGTACCCCCTACGATATATTGCAGTCACTGCAACATAGTAATTCCCCCAACTCCATACTAGCCAGGAAATCCAGAAAAATATTGTACTTTGGTTCCAGGGCAGGCAGAGGGTGGTCTTGAGGACTGGAAGTGGAAGGCAAGGCTGGAACCCAGCAATATGCTGGACCCCAACCACAGTCACTGAGCAATGTAGAGCAGCCTTTGACTGCTTGCATCTACTCAATTCTGCACCACCTGAGGTGAATCACAGACGAGAAGACCCATTGCAGCACTACTTGGTATAAAGGGGAAAGTTTCCCTTTGCCCTATGGTTGTGCAATAGCAGCCCCAATGAAGCTCAATGAGCGGGAGGCCCAGAGGGTGGGCAGAGGGAGGAAGGGAGGAAGGGAGGGGGCAGGACCAGGATCCAACTGTATGTTGGATCCTGATCCTGTTAAACAAGCAGATGGGAGCGTACATTGCCACTCTGGTCTGCTCGGACTTAGGACACCTTCCGAAGTGGCCTAAGTCTGAGTAGACCCATAGAAGCTGCAGATGCCTTACATTGAGGAAGGGAATGAACCTCCCCTTCCCAGGATAACATGTTAGCAGCCTCTCTAACTTGTGCTGTACATCTTGTCTGTTGCAGCACAAGGGTGGATTGCTCTGCCTGTATTCTTCATAATTATCAATGCAATCAGATCACTGGCATTGATGTCTGTATCTTTCCTGACTAGAAAACTGCCTTCCATTGAGGGTGCACAAAATAATTGAGAGTTGTTTGTGGATTTTGGTATAACTATGGATTTTGGTTTAACAATTTCCATCAATTATGGTAAAAAAACGTCTGGCTGTTTCAAGGCATGCTTTGGTTCACCCTGAGATTTCTTGATGTGATCCTTGATGTGGGTACGTGGCTTCCACTTGTACATCAGGCCTTAGGCACAACATCCCATCCAGATATGCCCTGTCCTCACAAATTAATTATACTCAAAGAGAAAGCATAACTTTATTATTTCCACTGTTTTCTTCCTCTTTTGTCCACTAGTGCTTGTCTAAAGTATCAAGTAACAAGTAACCCAATTTTTGCCAAAATGACTCATGTTTGGCCAGACCTATTTCGGACTCAGTTCGATTAATCTGAATTTATGCGGTGATTAAAAGAGAGTACATTTCTAGACACTTGGATCATATAATTGTGGAATAAATATATAATGTCAGTTCTTGTTCTTCTAGAAGGAGATTGCTGCCATGTAGGGATGGCTCTTTGTGGCCCTACACATTTGTAATGTCAAAATTGCTCTCTTGAGACCTTAACATCTTTGGGGGAGAGAAAGGATAAGCAGGTACATCCAATGCTTTCTCTGGGGAAAAAAGGTACCAGTACTGAGTAACTGGCGAGTACCCCCAGAAAAATAACTTTCCAAACTGACAGAGCTTCCAGCTACCTCTCTTTTTCCTACCCAACACCCGAGAAGTACATTGTGCTGGCTTATATCCCAGCTATCCCAACTGCCCTCCAATCATCAGCACTCTACCATAAATCACAGGTGATTCCACTCAGGCCTATATGTTACCCAGCACATACACAGGTATGCTGCATTACCCACTCACTACCTAGTGGTCAGTTATCTTGTATCTTTTTTCTGCCAAGACCTAGGCTTGGCAGATAAATCCCCTGCTAACTGGACAAGAGGCACTCTTTCAAGTGGGAGTTCCTTTTCTATTCAGCAGTGGGAGAGGATCGGGCCCTCCACACCCCAGCAATGTCTGTTCTAGTGGCTTCTGCTGGTGTTCTTTTTTGCATTTTAGATTGTGAGCACTTTTCGGACAGGGACCCCTTAGCTATTATTTTTTTTCATTTTCTTGGTAAACTGTTTTGTGAACTTTTTATTTGAAAATCAGTATATAAATACTGTAGATAGATGAAGATAGGCTACAAACTCAAACAGCCTGGCACCTATGTGGACACTTTGCAGATGGTTAAAGTCATGGCTATGGATATGGGTTGATACAGGATCCAGGGATGTGAGGGTCCACTATATAAGAAGGAAATCTGAATGTATAAATCAGCTCAGTTAAAAGCCATCTTGGTGGTGTGAGATTATACTGAATTGCTTATTATGATGCTTTGCCTGCAATGGCTCATTTATACATACAGCCATTTGATGCTGTAAAAGGGTTGCCATATGTCCCGAAAACCAAAGACAGTCTGGATTTTTGGGGATTATGTTCACATATTGGTGACAGAGGGTTGTGCCCCGAATTTGTGGAAGAGAACTATGGCAACTCTGTGCTGTAATCAAGTGGTGAACATGCATATGTTAGTTGTTCCTTTGTGGGTGCAAAGTGGATTACTGATAAGTTATGACATTTCTTGGTCCCATTCTTAAAGATGTATACCATTTGGCTACTGAATTTTGTCTAAACATTGTACAAGCTCTATTATAACTTTTAAGCATATGTAAGACATGATGGTTTGTAACAGACATGAAGTGTCAGTAGATTAATCAGATTTGCCTGTTCAGTCCATTGTAATGTACGGATCTATGTATATTTCTCCCACTAAATCCAAAACAATGCTAAATGAGGTCATTGGAGAAAGCACACTTCCAAATGCATCCAGACTTCCCCATGCATTCATCTTGACAATTTACACGGTGTGTCTACTATTTGCATAATTCAGTACTAACAAAAATAAAGTCAATAAATTGCTGATAATTGCTTAAATGTCAGCCACACTAGAGAAGGGTCAGAGATGGAATGCTTAGGCCTGTTTGCCAGGTGTGATAGGGTCAAAAGCAACGGGTTGTTGCAGGGAAACTTGTCAGGGATAATAGCTGTCAGAGAGAACCCCAGTGAAGATTGTACAAGGTCACAGCCAAATAAATATTACCCAAGTGCTTCAAGAAGTAAAGGCAGATTATCCTTAATTTTTTTTATTCTGCAACTATTAGAATTCAATCCATTATTATGGTTACGTTTAGGATCTTTCAGTCACAGAACTGACATCCTTCTCCTCCTCTTCTTCTATAAAGGGAATTATAAAAAGTGCTTATGCTTTATTTCTGTCTCGCTGTGCTTGTTTTAGGAACGGTATGTGAGACCAAAACAGAATGTGCTGACTGGATCTCAAACTCAGCATTATAAGCTGTAAACGTATAATGGTGCTCCTTGGCACATTTACTTAAAGAAGTGGGGGCCTAGATTACATAAGGGTTCTTGTATGAAGAAAGAGCACAAAATCTATTTACTGGTTGGACATCCCTTATCTGAAGTGCTTGGGATCAGAAGCATTTTGGATATCAGATTTCTCTGTATTTTGGAATACTTGCATATACATAATGAGAGGTCTTCCCCAGTCTAAACACAAAATTCATTTATCAGTCCAATCAAACCTCCCCCGACCCTGCTGGAGCAGTAGCCCAGGAGTGAAGCAAAAGTGTTGTAAAGCACTTAACAGAGTGATGCAAAAATGCCCTAAACTTGAGAAGCCCCATTGTGGTGCTTGGGCTTTTCCCTGGGGTTGGAAATCCTATTCTTCTAAGGAGACATCTAGTGGCAACAGAATACAGAAATAGCAGCTTTAGCACTATTGTAACTGGTAGTGGTTTGGGTTGGGCTGTTCATCTTCTGTTCAGTACATTGCCGTCTCATATATAGCACTGTACCTATTTTCCAAAAAACGCACATAGACAATGGGTTACTGGTTGATTACTACAGACATGGGGACAAGACTACTGAGGACTATTCTTTGATCAAGAGCACAAATTAATAAACCAGATTTTTGTTGCCTGAAGAAAACCAGTTTTTCTGGTAAAAATATTTTAAGCATTTTCATTCTGTTCTTTGCAAATGAAGTAAAGAAGTGTACAAATGGATTAACCTCACTCTTTTCATGGCCTTTTCTCCTCCTGACGTGCTGAAAATGCAGTTTGTGTGTCCATAAGCGTGTCCTGATAAACAGCCAGGAACTAGAAAGTACTATGCAAGAACATGTATCTTCCTCTTCCTGAAATAATCTATCCTTTCTCTTCTTCAGTTGTTTTTAAGCCCTAGCAGAGAAGGCACTCCATCACAATAGTACCATTCAGAACTTCGTATAATTTCTTTTTTTCCTGTGTGAGTGCCTGAAAGCACTTCCTACTGAAAGAGAGACTTTGAAGTCTCTTCTTTGTTCCTTGATGCTGGTTATTTTTAGTTTAGAAAAGCTTTAAAGTTACTCTTAAATATATGCAAAAGAATAAAAAATGCATAGTTTAAAAGGGCACTAACAAGTCAAAAATAATATATGGAGGAACAATTCCTTTATTTTGCTGATGATAGAGAGCCATATCTTAATGAACAATTGAAGCCCTCTTCCCAATTTGACTGTTTTTATTATGATTATTTGAAGGACATTCAAAAAATTTTACAGATTTTCTCAGTTTGTGACTTGAATCTTTAAATAAGAGATCTGGATTTCTTCCTTCATTTCCTTTCTCTACATCAGTGATTTTCAATCACTGTGGCGTGGCACACTGGTGTTCCTCAGGTAGTCTATATATGTGCTGTGAAATTTTGGGGAGGCGAGATTTTGGGGAGACTAGTATGGCAATTGGGGGTTTTAAGTCCCCTACCCACAGCATGGTGTGACTTGTCAATAGTCAAAAAACTTATGGTGTACCTTGACTATTTTAGCATCTTTTTGGTGTACCATGAGATGAAAAAGTCCATGTACCATGGACTTTTGGTGTACCATGAGATCACTGTAAATCATTGCTCTACACAACCTAAGCTCAGTTTTTTAGTTATTTGGGGCCTAATCCTATCAAAACTTCCAACACCAATGAAGCCCTGAGGTAAAGGCATCAATGTTCCCATATCTTGAGGAGGACTCTGAACCTGCCCTCCTCCACTTCTGGATGCAACACACACCCTGTTGTTATGGCTGCACCAGCAATGAAAAGTTGTATAAAATTGGCCCCTTTGAGTCATTTGATGACTGAGATGATTCCCAAAGTCCAATACAAATGTATGGGAGATGGACTGGTAAAGGGATACTATTTACTCACAGCGCCATTGCCTATATAAGCATTTGGGTGAGAGCAAACTGGATGGCTGTTGGATAAATCCTCGCTGCCCCTGCATCTTATTTGGGACAATTTGGTGCTAAACTACTGTTGAAAGATAAATAGGTAATTACTGTTTCTTCTGAGAAGCATAAAAGTATATCTATCACTGAAATATGGACACCCCAAATAAATCCTTTCTCTATTCTTAAATAGTGCCCTTTAAAAAGAGCATGCAGGGATCCCCTCCCCCTAAAAATCTGGCTTCCCTAATAAAGTCAGATTATTAAAGTATTAATAATAAAGCCAGTATAAAGTATTATTTGACTTCCCAACATCTTTGCAGATGTTTCTCCTCCAAAATAACTCTATCAGTCCCATCGTAGTTAGGGTCCATCGCAATGGACTGCATGATCCACTGTCATAAATACCTGACAATGATATTAAAAACGGTGATACTGTTGTATGCGGAGACATCACCTGTACAAACAGCGTGTGTACACATAGCTCATCCAGCTCATGTCATATCAGGTAAAATGGAAACATGGAAGGATTGGGACAAGGAGTGTTACAAACCAAGGGTGGTGGGGCAAGAAGGGGTGGATCTCAGTGGCAACATTGATTTCCAAAATCCTTCCCTCCTTTCAAAGTCCAACATGCTTGAGGAGTCTTGTGAACAAGAATATGGGAAATCTTGATAGGAATTCCCTAGGGAGGGGGCTGTATCCAGCTGATCCAGGGTACAGAGTGATCCAGAGTGAAGCTTCCTGCCCATGCATTAAAAGGAAAATAACAAAATCAGTGGATTTCAGGGAGTTTTGTAAAACATTGCCCATTACTTGTTGTAAGTGCATTGCTGATTTGGAGAAGAGGTAGAAATCGGAATAGTTTCACATTTGGCAATTGACTAGGGCAGAATACTTAGTTCACTCAGACCACAGACACTAGCAAACCATCAGAACATCCTTCCTGTGGTTTGATACTAATCCTTTAACGAAACATTACAGCCTTAACCATGTTTACCTTATTTTTTCTTTTTTGACCAGATTAATATTCTCACTAGGTTAAAGTTAAGAGGTCCATTGACTGAAATTATTGTCATGGTGTATGGGAGGAGACCTGAGAAAACATGGACATGTAAAACTGGCTATTTGTATATTTGAAAACAAATCTGTGTGTGCACAAACACATAGACACACGCACAGTGTACAATCATAACTAATTTAGGCTGGCATAATTCCCCATTCCTGTGGTAGCGTGGTGGTGTTCCAGTGCATGCCTGTGTTCCAGCACATTGGTCAGTCCGAATTCAATGTTAAGTATAGGATAAAAACACGTTGCACCCCTTTTCACCTCTTCAGGGTTAAATTTCTCAACATCAGTTCTAGATGGGTGTTGATGTCACAGAAGGAACACCGTCCATGAATTTCATGCTTCTAGGGCTGGGGATAGAGCTTGGGATAGAGCATCCATCAGTCACCAGTTCTTTAGTGTAAGGTATAGGGAGGAAAACACATTGCGCCCCTTTTCACCCCATTCCAGTTGGCATTTCTGAAAACCTGTTCTTAGTGGGTGGCTCCATCACAGAAGGAACACCTTCCCCAAATTTCACATTGCTAGGTCCAGTGGTTTTTGCTGGGCATTGATGAGTCAGTGAGGGAGTGAGTGAATCAGTCAGTGACTTTTCTATCTATCTATCTATCTATCTATCTATCTATCTATCTATCTATCTATCTATCTATCTATCTATCTATCTATCTACTCTCTCTCTCTCTCTCTCTCTCTCTCTCTCTCTCTCTCTCTCTCTCTATATATATATATATATATATATAATTTGCACTCATCAAAGACAATTGCAGTGATGTGTTTCAATCTTATGATTCTGAAGAAAAAAATCGTACTTGCAGAAAAGCCACTTTGAGTGGAGTTCATGTGCAAGCAAGAGTGTTTAAAGTCCTGGATAGTTTGTTGAGGCTGTTCTTCTGTAGGCAAGACAAAAGCCATGGAAAATAATCTGAGTTTCTTTATTTGTATGTTGTTTTTAGGTAGCAGCAAGGCTGCATCTGTTGGTATGGAAACCAAATGTTTTAAACGTCAATCTATTTAAAGTTCAGAAGAATATTGACTAATTTTTACTTTTTAAAACTTTTTTTTTAAAGTTGATACACTGACAAAAGTTTTTTTTTCTTTACTGTGAACAGCAGACACAACTATTTACATATTGTCATGGAAACTAACAGAGATTTAAAAATATTGCAATATATTGTTTTGATTTCTTGCAGGATTTCTTGTAGAAAATGTCAGCATTTGGCCCTGCAGAACACACACACAGAGAGAGAGAGAGAGAGAGAGAGAGGTCTGGAAATATACTTTCAATCATGGGGCTGCTGGTCATATTATATCAGAAAAAATATGACTTTATTTTTTATCTCTTTATTCTTACTAAAGAGAAATAGAGCTGGCCTAATTCATTCTGTTTTATAGAATGTAAAAGGTGTCCATCTCCCTGCATACAAAAGCAACATGGAACCGTAGATGACTATGCTGGGACACAAGAAATGTCTGCTATTCAAACTACTGCTTAAAGGTTGTTGTAAATGAAGTAAAATAACTACAAGCCAGCTTTTGAGTCCTACAAAATTCTTCAGATGTTTCACAAAAGAATAAGGGGAGAGCATGTTGTGGGTGCCCCACCAATATGCTGTTTTTAAAATATAAGTTATATTTTACTGGAAGACTTGGATCAGCCCTGAAAGGCGGGAAATGGTTTTTAGTAGGTCCAAAAGGCTGCTTAGGAAAAAGAAATTGGCCAGAAATGCTGAAGCCCACTCTGGAAAAATAAAGCCTGTAAGTTAACTCCATCTAATCTCCAGTCCATATTTGAATCATGCAGGTCATTTCCAGTGAAGGGATAAGGATGAAAAAGAAACTGGAGCCATTTGGGATGAGGAGGGTGGGGAGAGGGCAAACCCGGAGCAAACTGGGGTGATACTGGGCAGTACTGGAGCATATTATGGGGGAGAAGGATGACAGAGGCCAACAATGAAAGGAATAAGAAAACCCTTGTTGGAAGAAGGTAAGAAGACAGAAGACAATGTTAGGGGAGGGGGGAGATATTAGAAGTCAACAATATGGGATGATATCCAGCTCTATTTATCTTTTCCATGAATGCTGTTTCCAAGGGGGCTACTGGAATTGTGGGGTGCTCTCTGGAGGTGACGGGGGACTGATTAATGGGATTAAATCTGGACAAATTGGGGTCCTTATAATCTGGAAGGCTGGAATTCAGGTGGAGCTGCAACTTGTTGGGAAGAAAAGAGACAACACTGACCTGCACATGTCAGAAGAAGGCAGTGAACCACCCTCTGCCCTGACTGATCTCTCTACCTGTCCCTTCTCAGTGACCATTGCAGGAGGTGTGGCTTGGACCCTTCTCATCTTCTATCTCTCTCTTCCTCTCTCTAGATGTCAGCACATGGCTCTCCACCATGCCCCAAACCCACATGCAAGCTGGGGCACCTTTAGAGCCTCTGGACCAATTAAGTCGTAGGAACTCTGATGATAATCAGATGCTGTAAATATGAGCCTTCATGATCTGTAAGTAAACCTGTTCTAAAGTTTTAATTCTGGTCTCAGTCTTGATTTTTTGCAGGCGCCTAAGCAAACAGCCAGGGTGCTGGGAAAGGCTTCTGAACCACAGAAGGGGATGCTCTGTGGTCATCACTCTGCTGAGTTGATTCACCTCCCAACAGTTGATTCACTGAGTTGATTCACAGTTGAACAGTTGAACAGCTGAGCTGATTCACCTCCCTTCTGAAAGAGGTGGTATGCGGTCAGGGAATTCTCTTAGATTTACATCTTTGGCCAATGGGGCCTTTATCCACCTTTGGCAGGTACACCAGCAGTTACATTACCTGAATCAATCAGATCTGGCTATAGTGGATTATGCCCTAGATCAGTAGTTCAGCCTGGGACCCCTTCTGAAAATAATAATCTGTCCGGGATCCCCCCAGAGGTGATGTCATCAACCTGAAAGTGGTGTAATGGTCACAAGTGACATCAAATGGGAAGTGGCATCACTGTGATGCCAGAGTTTCTCCATGTCTACTCAGAAGTAAGTACCATTGTGTTCACTGAGACTTACTTCCAGGAAAGTATGGATTACAGCCTGACTGCCCCAATCCAAGATGGCAGTGCCCAGTGTCAGATTCCAAGATGGTGGCACCCACCTTTTCATGACCACCCTGAAATGAAATTGTGACACCCCCAATCAATAGGGTCCTTAACCCACTTTGGATAACACTGTTCTAGATTAGGCAGTGGGGATACATCAACTCCCCCCATCGCTTCAAAGGAAGAGCGATGGGACAGCAGACTAGCAACATCCAAGGTGTAATTTCCTGGGCATTGAATGAGAGAGCTATGCAGGGAAAACTCCTTTTTTCAGGACCCGTGGCTGAGGCACTACCATTGCAGGGCTCAGGGTGCAGGCAGCACAGCAGCTTCCCAGAGAGGGCTCAAGACAGATTTCCCTGTGACTGCCAGTACTGAACTCCTTGCCAGATAGGTGGGAAGGGAACAGACCAGTAGAGTGTCTCATGGGTGGGCTGGGTGGCTCCTGAGGGTGGGGATGAGGGGAAGCCATCCCGTTGATTTGGAATGGGACTAGGAAAAAAGCAAGTTATTTTGTGAATTTGGGTGGGGGTACAGAGGGACATCATCCAGTTTCTTGCTCTCCTTTCCAAATCCAGTTGTGGAAACTGTCCAGCACTTGAGAAAAATAAAAACAAGGCAGGTATCTTTTTCCACGTTGCATTTCCTTGATCTTAAATTGTCTTCTGCATATGCCTGAAATCTCCAGTTAGGGAGAGGTTTTCTGTTAAATCTTTGAATGAAACATCGCTGTTTCTATTCTCTGTTGCTTCTCCAGAAGTGCAGATTCCAGTGACAAAAGACAGAGTGTGTGCAGAACTGGGAGAGAAAGACAAACGAGAGAAACCTCGTTCTCACTGGCTGGTTTTCCTCTCCTGCCAGTTCCACTCTGGCCTGCTACAGATTTTTTGCTGTCCATCTTCCCCAGCAACACACCACCACTGTGTGTAAGGAAAGGGCCAAATCAAACCTGGGCTCACAAACGTGTCAGTGTTTTTCCTTGGCTCGTGGCATAAATCTAAAAATTTTTCTGTTAGCACAGGGCTTAGGTTTGTTTATTTTTTTGCCAGCTGCAACATGCTACCCTCTTAGGGGATCACCTTAAACCATCTAGGGTTTAGGCTGGAGTGGCACGTCAAACCCAAGCTGTGGCCTCAGCCCTTCTCGATGAATTACAACCTTGTCAGAAACCAAGATTTTTTTTAAAATCAAGGCAAGTTTTCTATCAAATCAAATACCTGCACACTAAATTATTTTCCTGGTGCCAGCCTGACACACGCTCTCACTCTCTTTCTCTCCTCACCTCCGCCTCCTCAGATTTTCCCCTCTCCCATGTTCTGATGCAGGGTATCTTTATTCTGAAGGAGCAAACTTCATGCTGATATGGAAATGCCGCTTGACTTATTTTGTTTCGAGGTATTTGCATTGCCCTTGACACATCAATCAATGTAACCACAGCGATCAAAAGACACAATTGACAAGTAGTGAGTAGGAACGAGGAGAGGGAAAGAGCAAATAAAAATGAAACAAATACACACTGTAAAGGTTTGGTGTGTGTTTTCTGACATAATTTTCCTGATGTGCTGACATGATTTGAATGCATTGGACACATGGCTTGGGTCACAGGGCTGCAACTGAGGACATAACAATGCTCTAATGTGATTGAGTTACTAATGTAATCGTATGATCTCTAATCTTGTCACTTGTTCTTTTGTCACATCTTTTGTCCATTCTATTACTGATATTTTATTTTTTTTATCCCTATGCAAGCTGTGTAAGAGACACTCACTTAAAGTGTTGGGAATATGCTTGAAGAGTAATTGGCCAGACCAGAGCTGTGGCTGTTTGATGGGTTGCTGGCAAGAGGCCACAGATCCATAGAAAACCACATTTCTGTTCTTGCATTTTAACTGGGCAATAACCACAGATGGGAACTTGAGTCAAAAGACTTGATCTCAAGTCATGAAAATTCCATTTTTTCAGTCACTTACCTGTGACTAGGAAAGAGTCTTCAAGTTGCGAAAGGTTTGGAATCTCTAAAACACTTAAGAAGCACTTATACTTATAAGCATTTATACTTAAGAAGTCTTAAGTGGATGCAAGGGTATTGCTGGAGTGGCCGGCTGTATCCTGAGGTTGATGGGCTGTTGTAGTTGTGCCATATTATGAGCATGAGAGTTGCAGTTAGGCTGGCCAAGGACTCAAAATTTTTGCCAACGCTTCCATTTTTATTCTGGCTTATCACTGACCCCTATGGGTCTAATCTCATTTATACCCGTTCCTGAGGTGGTATAACTCTGAGGAGCTGGAAGAGGGCTGGAAACAGGCTGTGGTTAAAGCCTAACTGCACTGTTCTAGGCAATGCTGAACAAGCCCTCAACATGAATTAAAAGATTAGATTTATTCAGGCTTCTAATCCAGTCTGCACCATAGGCTTTAAAGGCCAATGTAATAACACAACAAAATAAAAAAAAATAACTATACAGTACAGTAGTATCAAACAAGCAAGCACCCATTTGCACAATTGCATCATATGTCCAGGAAAAGGATAGGATTGGGCTGTTAGTCACCCCCCCAAAAAAAAAATATCCAGCTGCCTGATAGGAATGGTGGGAGGCAGAGAAGCATGTTGCCTTTGAATGTAGGGCATTTGGCTTGGCTGACCAATACCTGAGTCACAGTCTTTGGGTTATTTAAATTTTATCTTCTGATTACTGTATTTCATTAATGTTTTAAAAATGTGTATCGGAGGCCCTCATTGCCCTCATTATTATTGCCTTCATTATTATTCCATTAAAACAGATGACAATATGAACAATATGTTTCCCCTCACTTCACTCCCACTCCTCAATTCCTAAATGCTGAAGTGAACAGTAGGAGAACTATCTAAGCAGCTTGCATGAATATAAATGTAAAGAAAATGGAATAGCTAAATAAGTTTTGTAATTGCACTTTTTATACTGAATGTGCTGTCATAATTATCGAAACAGCAAATGAATAGGCAAAGGGACATTTGAAAAGTTGAATTTTCCCCTCAGAAATTTTGTTACACACTGACAGAAAGACCATAGATTGGGCCCTCAGGTTGAGTGTACAATTTTAAGCCAACAGTGTCCTCGATTCAAAACAGAGGACAAAGAAAAAAAAATGTTCCATGCTAGGGGAAGGAGACATAATGGCTTGCCAAAACCTGAGCAGAGGGGAGCAATTTACATAATCAGGTAGATAAATTTACATAACATCTGCATAAAAACAAAGAGTCAGGCCACCTCAATGTTTGCCTGTACCTTTATTTAATAAAGAGATATAATGGAATTAAATGTAATGCGTTCCGGCCTCTATTTCCAAAATACAAGCTTTCATAAGAACAAATGTAACAGAATGGAGTTTCTGAAAGGGTTCATGGATTATGCATCTATCCACAGTAGTGCTTACCAAATAGGAAAAAAGAATGTGCTTTTGTGAATGTATGCATGCTCTTAAAAATGCATGGCCAAGTTTCCAGCCGGACATGATTTTATGATCTCTCCAGTTCTCTACAGATTTAAACACTACTACAACAGGGAAAATATTGTGAGCTTTGAGAAACGTTTTCAAGCATCTAACTTGCTTGTTGGATATATAACATGACTTGGATGCATTTGACTAGAAAACAATAATCCAGGTTGCAAATTTTCTACAATTGCCAGTTCTTTGGCTGACATAATTCTGTGGAGGCTCCTGGGGATCTGTCTTGCCTTAAAGTGGAGAGAGCATCTTGGAATGTGTCTATCATTGAGATCTCCCCCTTCTGCTCTGGCCTGGCACTCTTCTGCACCAAATCCTATCCTGATAAGAATTTCACCCTGAACTATACTCTCTGTTTATGTACTGACAATAATGAGGGATGGAGGAGGTTCAAAAGACCACAGTAGAACCCGTAGAACCCTTTCCAGATGGAATCTTTCATGGTGCAGTCATCATATATGGTATATCAGGAAATGCCTTCCAAGCTTCCAGCAGGAGTTTTTAGGTCAGCTGAACTGTAAACAGTGACACCTTCTATGACTTCTATGACACCTTCTCTGACTTATGACAGCTTTATCAGCTTGCAGTCTCCCATCTAGGAGCTATCCAGGTTCTTTCCTGTATAGCTATCTTCTGCAGCCCTGCGATCAACCACCAGACCATGCCTGCTGCCAGGATTGGGCTATAATTGTGCTGTAATGGTTCATTTGCATCATGGAGACAGGCGGGCAACAATGGAAGCTAGATTGATGTCTGTAAGGGTTGAAGGATCTGATGCTGTAAATAAATTCCATTCTTCCCCACGTTTACAAAAGAAAAAAGTGCATATCATATGTAATGCTAAATTATACCAAAAGGACATAACCAGTTCATTGGAACATGAAGTTCACTCTCCATCTATCCTTACATGGTAGGAAGAAACTGGCAGCAAATTGCACAAACTAGATACAGTGGTGTCTCACATAAAGAGTTTAATTTGTTCCGGAGGCATGCTGTTTAAGTGAAACACTCTTTAAGTGAAGCAGATTTTTCCATAGGAAATAATGGAAACTCAGATGACTGGTTCCACAACCCCCAAAATATTCATATAAAATATTAACTGGATGTAAAAACGATGACAAAACACTGGAATTTAATTCAAAACATGCATTTAATGTTCATGGTCCTATGAAGTCTACTTAGGCTGCAATCATAAAGACACTTTCCTGGGAGTAAGCCCCATTTAACACAATGGGGCTGCCTTCTGGGTAGACATGGTTAAGAGGCTGCAATCAAAGACACTTTCCTGAGAGTAAGCCCCATTTAACACAGTGGGTCTTACTTCTGAGTAAGCATAGTTAGGAGACTGCAATCAAAGACACTTTCCTGGGAGGCTTACCTGGGCTGCTGCTGGAGGTTCGAGGTGGTTGGTGGGGGCACTTGGGGGCAGTTAGGGGCAGTTGCCTCTGGCACCCCTAGGCAACTGCCCCCACGTTGGGGTCAGTTAGAGGCAGCAGCACTGGCCAGCAACCCTTTTAAAGAGCCTCTGTGTGGAGCATCAGGGCTGCATATCATGCATGCACACGGCGTGCTTGCTTGTTAAGTGAAGCGAAACTTGTTATGTGAAGCAAGATTTCTTGGAAATTTTTGCTTGTTATGTGAAACGCTTGTTAAGCGAGGTGCTTGTTAAGTGAGGTACCACTGTAATTGACTTTGGATTTGATGGAGCATAGGATCACAAAGCTGCAACACCAGTTAAAAGATCTCAACAGCTCCTCATACCCAGGTTCTTTTTTAAAACCAGAGGCAAGCCAAAAAGCATTTTTAAGCTATTCTCTTACCCTTTTGCCAGCTTTCCACCCTCTTTGCAAGACAGTGCAAAACTATTTGCAGTGGGTTGGTATCAGATTGTATTGTCTGATAATCTGATTGCTTTTCAATGAAACACCTACTCCTTTCTGTTTCATTGACAAGACAATCAGCTGAAGTTCCCACACCCCTGTTCAGTGGCACGGATTGACTAACTGGGGCAGAATGCAGAGGGATGAACAGCATATCCTCAAGACCATCCCACCCTAACTAGTCATACATAACTATGCATGATTAAAGCAGGCAAAGGTTAGGTAATAGTCCAGCTTGGAGCACTCCACTCACTTGGGATAGAATTGGGATGCTTGCCTTGTTCTGTTCCCATTTTGATCAACAAGCCAAGAGAACTCCGGGTTTTGTTCATTCTTATGATCAGTTGTATAGCTAAACGGTAGAACAGTCAAATTTGGTGGGAGGCATGCAAGGGGCCCATTTCCTTTATGCCCATTCCAGGTTTAAGGAGCAAAATAGCTCTGTTTTGCTCCATCCACCCAGTGTAGCTCTGAAAGGGAGGGACCTCTCATGATCATATAACCAAAATGGATTTGTCATGCGTTGGCATGACATTTCCATGTACACAGTGATCCCTTAATGGCTGGTATCATGCACTGAAAAACCTGTTAAGTGGATATAGCATGGTGATATAGCAAGATCACATTCAGGAAAATGATGGATCCAGGGATAAAGAAACAGCCTCATACACTTCACTTTCATCCCCAAACAACTATCCCTTTTAGAACCAAATCTCATGAAAATTTGACATCACACAATCAAAAACCTCCAGAAGAACAGCCAATTCCTACAAAATTGTTTTTCATTACTATAGAATGGGTTTCAATCCTTAATTGAACTCTAGGAATATTATTTGTATTTTTGTTTGTAAGAGAGGCCGCTCAGGTCAAGCCTAAGAATTTGGCTTCTTTACTCAAGGAGCAAAATAGGCACTACTTCTTGAACCAGGTGCTTCCAAGTGGATTTAGGGCACAATCCTAACCAATTTAGGCCAGTGCAACTTACCCTTGTCCTGTTCTGCTGGTGGCATGGAAAGGCCAGCACGTGTCCATGCACTGACCTAACCTCCCCTGTCTCTGGAGTGGTGCAGAAGTCACTTACGGCACATTTGCAACAACCTGAGGCACATACAAGGGACATATCCTGGCCCAGCTGGGGATTAGGATTGCAAGGCCTTGCTCCTTCAGAATGTTGAGGCTAAGTAGGGCGGTTAGAGGGATTCTTGATATTTGGGGTAACCAAACCTACCCTTTCCTTTCCCTTTATGAAGGACACCAAAACTGGGATTAGAATACTTGTGCAAAATTTTCTATGGACCATACATGGAGCAGAGCAATTTCTCTTTTCCAACTGTGGTTTATGTCATTAACATGTAGCTCAAATCCTTTGCACATCAGCTGCTAATTATGTTCTCACACCACATCAAAGAAAGGGGACAGACTACGGAGTCAAACATATATTTAACTGACTTTAAATTATTTGTGCCCTGGGATAGAAACCATGATATTAAACATCTGGATCGCAATTGTGTCCCAGAGGAAAATACATATTGCACATAATGTCTCTTGCTCTTTCTGCATTAGCACTGCTTGTGCAGGAGCCAGCCATTAGCATGTCATTCTCTTGACACATCATTAATAAACAGGTAATTTCATACCTGATTTCCACCAACTGTAATGCTGAAAACCACCTGGGTTTCAGTTTTCATCAAAATATTTAAAAAGTACAGACTGAAGCATGGTGGTTATTATGGAGTCAGGGCTGGCTTAATTGAATAATGGATCAATCAAGCTGAGACAAGCACATGTGGAAATAAAGAAATAAAAGATTCACAAACCCTCTCTTTGCCCACCCTTCCTATAGGAGACAAGTGTAGTATAATGAATGTAAATGTGGCACTAAGTTATGCCTGGAGAAACGAGTCCAAGATGTCACCTTCTGTGCTTGTACAGGAGACTCTGTGAAAGGTCCTCAGTGTGACCAATTGTTGGTATCTGTATTCCAAAGACCAGTAGGAGACACTTTGGCACTGAGATATGTTTACCATTTGTAACTAACCTCACTGAGGTTGACTCCAGATCACTCACTCACTCACTCACTCATCAATGCTCAGCCAAAATCACCAAACCTAGAAGCATGAAATTTGGAGACAGTGTTTCAGTGTTCCTATAGTGGATGATGTAGGCACCCACTAAGAACCAAGTAGTCACTGGTCCCAAGGGTAGACCAGTAAATAAATATAATAAATATATAAATATATATAAATATAAATAAATATTTTATGAATTAATGACTTTATTTCTACTTTCACTAAAAGTTCACCTAGAACTTAATCCCTTTGTCAGTCGAAGCTCTGTTGCTCACTCACTCACTCACTCACTCACTCATCACTCACTCACTCACTCACTCACTCATCAATGCTCAGCCAAAATCACCAAACCTAGAAGCATGAACTTTGGAGACAGTGTTTCAGTGTTCCTATAGTGGGTGATGTAGGCACCCACTAAGAACCAAGTAGTCACTGGTCCCAAAGGTAGACCAGTAAATAAATATAATAAATATAAATAAATATATAAATATATATAAAAATAAATAAATATTTTATGAATTAATGACTTTATTTCTACTTTCACTAAAAGTTCACCTAGAACTTAATCCCTTTGTCAGTCGAAGCTCTGTTACTCCCCGTTTAGTCGAAGTGCGCCTTTTAGAAAACTGTTAGAAAACTATCATAAGCACCTAATTAACTCAATTGTAACACTCTTAAAGTGTTAAGTCACATTCATTAGGATGTACAAAGAGACAATATTCGAAATCTGATTTAAAAAATCCTCATTTCTTAATCATACAGCAAGTAAAACCAAAATCACTGAAAATTAATACCCGCCTCCACGTTGCCTTATGTTTTCATGAAAAAGAAAGGCATATGAGCATTAATTATGAGCTGAACTGGAAATATAGGCACAGCAGAGTCACTCTGAGTCACTGTTGGGAAGTTCAGCAGTTCAGTTCTGTGACTGAAAGGCTTGTCCAACAAGAGGCTCAAGGGCCTCATTTGGCTTAGAAAACCCATAGATGCGACCCTTGCTGGACAAGCCTGCAAGTGTTCTCTGGATATTTATGTATAAAATATGTACAATATTATGAACAAAATATCCACAATCTTTGTAATTTCCATTCATAAAAAGAGCTAAATGAACAGTTATGACTTCCAAAAAGTCAGCTTAGGAGGGTTGAAGTTGGCATTTTTTGGCCAGGGGCTCCCCACACAAGAAGCTGGAAAAATGACTAGGGGGGGGGGTCTCAAACAGCACCTAGAAATAGGAAGGTACTAGGAGGGGGAGACCTCTTGGTCATCATGGGGCAGAGAGGGAGAAAAAACAAAATCGCATGTAATAATTATTGCAGCCTTGAGCGTCCTAGAGTTAAGGTCCCAATAGAGTGTCATTAAAACAGAGTGTCATTAATGTCCCAATAGAGTGTCATTAAAAAATCTGGTCTCAGTGATAAAATGTTTGAAAAATGCTTGCTTAGACAGTAATTTCAAACTGCTGATTACTGTTGTTGATGTTTTATCTAGGAGGATCATTGTATAATGCTGGCTACTAGAGCAAAACAGAATTTGGAAACATGAAGTGTCAAGCTGGCCAGAATTAGAAATAGGAAGCTATGTTAGATCACTCTCGATCTGTAATGTTAGATGTATCTTTGATCAGATCTTCTTATGTTAAGATCTACTTAGAAATATGGGCATGGAAATCTGCTTCCTCATTGATACTCTTAGCTGGACTGGAGCAAACCTCTGTTAATAGAAGACCAACCACTGCATTATAAACTCAGATAATTCTGGTGTAAATGCCACAGACATCAAATGCCTAGAATTTTTTTCTTCAACTAATGGCCACT
Organism: Cryptoblepharus egeriae; assembly: GCA_030015325.1. NCBI lineage: Eukaryota > Metazoa > Chordata > Lepidosauria > Squamata > Scincidae > Cryptoblepharus > Cryptoblepharus egeriae. The sequence goes on along the minus strand of JAREYC010000002.1, from coordinate 105,466,902 downwards.
GCATGTATCAGGAAAAGCACAATCCATTGTTCTGTTATGGAACCAATAACCAGCCAGTACTTCACTGTCAACTGTTTTACTTGCATGCATCTTGTTCATAGCAACCCTACTGCACCCATAAATTTGCATTGCTTTACATTTCCAGGGAAGTGATAGCCCTAAAGCATTGAGCAAAATGTAAATTTCTTAAAATATTTATCCATTCATAAGTGACTACATTTTTAAGATTATTATAGGGTTTCTCAGTGTTCCATTATATTAAAAAATATTTATTTGGTTTCTAAGATTTCTGCTTCTCTAACCACAGAAAATTCAATTACCGAAAACTGTAGCTATCAAATTGGTCAAAAATAAATAGCCTTTTATCCAAACCTGGCACAAGCTGGTTTACTTTTAATATGTAGCCATAAAAAAGAAGCCCTATCCACAGAGAGATGGTTGGTTACAGTGCAAGAAGCCAAGGTATACTTTGCATCATCAGGTTTTATTTAAAACAAGGTAGGAAGGAGGTTTTCAAAAAGGTCTCATTATAAGATTAATTAACTCTTGTTTTTGCTCTTTTGTTTTAACAAGTATGCAATTGCATATTATCAGTCTTTATGCTAAAGAAAATCATTTTCTTTCTTCAGTAAAGAAGACACACTAAAATATTCTCAGACAACATTTCAAATGACTAACTCTATATACTAATGTTCCTACAACACTATTTATCTCTATACCTTTTATTGCTTCTGTGCAATAATCAATGAGCAGAGACAAGATATTTATTTACTAGTGGAATTTACTGCAGGAGTGAATGTTTGTGGGCCCAAGACATGACTGGGCACCAACAGGCACAGCTGGGCATCAGTGGGCACCACTGAGCACCAGGCATGGGTACTGGGCTGCAGGCACTGGGTGGTGGACACCAGTGGGCACTGCTGGACACTAACAGGCACCAGGCATCAGAGGTTACCGAGGCACTGGTGGGCAGCAGTGGGCACCGGGCACCCCTATTGGGCACCAGGCATCACTGCACAGTGGGCAGCAGCCACCAGCAGACACTGGGGGTCCCTCCCATACACCAGGCAACACTGGGCAGCAGGCAGCACTGGGTACCAACAGGCAGAAGACTCCAGCGGACACCAGTAAGCAGCTGGCACCAGACATCCCTACCAAACATCAGGCATCCTTACCAGGCACCACTTACTGGGCAGCACTGGGCAGTGGGCAACACTGGGCACCACTGGGCACTGGACATCCCTACCGAGCACCACTGGGTAGTAGTGGGTGCCCCTACTGGGCACTGAGACCACCTGGCACCACTGGGACCAGGCACAGGGCAGCACCAGAAACCTGGCATCCCTACCAGGCATGATGGGGTACCACCAGGCAGCCCTGGGCATCTCTTCTGGATACCAGACATAAGGCACCAGCCACTGGGTGACAGATCCTGGGTGCCAGGCACCACTGGGCACTACTCATCCCTACTGGGCACTGGGGACCAGTGGGTATCACCAGGCACCACCTGGCAGCAGGCACCAGTGGGCACTAATGGGCAGTAGGCACCATCAAGCATCAGGCATTCCTGCCAGGCACCAAGCAGCACCAGGCACCAGTGGGAAACACTGGGCAGCAGGACTCACTGAGCATCAAATTGGTTCTGGTGGTCCACAGGGGAGCATGATGGAAGTGATCAAATATAATTTTTTCTATGACTTTGTAGACCATTTCTTGGAACTTGTAGACCATCTGTGGTCTCTGGACCACAGGTTGAGAACCAGTGGTTTATAACATTGTCATGTGAAGTTTCCTGTGCATATATTCCAGTGTGTTGTATTCTGGCTGGCTGTTTCTATCTGATATCTAAGGCAGTCCTCTTTTCTGCCTGTGATCTGAGGTCTCTTAGCTAGTGATGCTGTGAAATGGAATTGGGCCTTTATGAACACAATGCATGTGCTCTCCTATTGATTGACCCACCATTAAGTCCCTCCACCACTAAACCCACATATAGAAATAAGAGTTAAGACAAATTTATTTGGATAAACTGGAACCACAACTTTATTTGTATTTTAACAGATATGTAGCTTCATAACTGAATTATTGTATGGATACAAAACCCAAGGGGCAATGCGATTCCCGTTATTGTGAGGATCACCGGGCACCAGTCCTAAAATGTTCAGAGACCATGAACCTATGTTCAGAGACCATCAGAAGTCTCATGACTGCTCTCACAATAGTCTGTTCTAAGGAACACAACTGACTGTATCTCCACATCTCAACCCCCCAGAATTTAGTGCATCTCCTTCAGCTTCTCATAAATAAGATATTCATTTTTGATAGAGCTCTGCTCTATGACAGAAAATGGTGGTCCTAAGCCCTGGCATAAGTTCTAAGCTAACCTGGGGGTGTCACAAAAGTGCCATAAGACACTTGTGTGCCACTCTTGGGAAAGGTTTCAGCCAGTGCATGGAAATGCACTTGCTTCCCTACGTCACCACAGGAACGGGAAGACCAATGAGTTGTGCTAGCCTAGAGGAGGACTGCACTGAATATCTCCCACTTGAGGGAGAAGTAATTGTAATTCTTTTCATCTAATGTTCCCCAAGGTATCAAAGGCAGGAATGTTGAACATCTCTACCATCCAACACACCTACAGTTTGTTGTTAACAGTTCCTGTTAACAGATTTGTTCTATTAGAGTCCTCTGCCGTGATGGATCAAGGCTTTGTGTTGAGAGACATCTTGATGGGGAATAATGTAGTTCCTGAAAGGCAAAGAAAGGCCCTCTCCACTGGCAGAAGGATGAATAGCCCAGAGATCAAAGCGAGGAACACACAAGAGATAAGCCTACCACAGATTTGACAGACTGAAACTCTTAAAGTGAAACCACCCCATTTGTTTGGCAGAGTAGACATATCAAATATCATCTGAAGAAAGACAAGGGGTTGGAAAGCCAATGAGTTAGGAAAGGTGAATGAGTAAATGTCACTATAGTACCTATAGTATTTTGCTCATGAAATAAAACCATCGCAACAACTTTAGGGTTCAGGACACATAACTGAAGCTTAGCACGCTTGACTGAGATTTTCTTCTTCATCACAGATTTCTCTTTCAGCTAGAAAGATTTGTTCTCCTGAGAAAGCCAGTTACTAGATGGGCTCTTGTCAGGGCTGGCCTTAGTTGCCCAGGGCACCAGGCTTGCTAAGCTCCAAGCCAACTCAGTGCCAAAAGCGTGCCAGTTCCAAAAGGCTAACTGGGCAAGAGGCACTCTTTTAAGTGAGTGTTCCTCTTTTATTTAGCAAGGGAAGAGTAACTGGCCTTTCTCATCCCACCAATTCTGTTATAGTGACTTCTGTTGGTGTTCCTTTTTGCATTTTAGATTGTGAGCCCTTTTGGGTCAGGGACTCATTAGCCATTTTTTTTCCTTTGTAAACTGCTTTGTGAACTTTTTAGTTGAAAATCAGTATATAAATACTGTAGATAGATAGTAGGTAGAAGAGGTTGCCTGCACAAGCATCATGGCTCAATGATTTTTTAAAAAATGCACTGGGAAAGAAACAAAAAGTCTGTTTCACAGTTTTTGTAACTTTTATGTAAATTATTTATATACACTTTTTCCCATTTTTCTTTAGATGATTTTTGTTTTTCCCCATTTTTCTTTAGTCGATTTTGTGTGTGTGTGATTTCCTAATAAAGGGAGAAAATTATGCAAGTCAGTATGACTGAAACTGCAGATCTGTATAGACTTTCCTGGGAGTAAAATTAAACCCCATTGAATGCAATGGTACTTACTTTTGCGTAGACGTAGTAGACATCCATAGGATTGTGCCTTAAGTTACTTCCCAACCTTTTCCCCTAGAATTTCTATCTAACACTTTGTTGGCCATTAGGACTATCAGTTCATTTTTAATTGTTTTCCTGTAGTCGTGATCATTAGATTCTTTTGAAGATATGTTCCTCAAATGCTGTTGCAGGCATGCTTCACGCTCATGAAGACAACCATACAAGTCCCAGAAAATGTTCATTGCTGTCTACGAAGAGTTTGTCAGCAGATCCTTGAAACACTAAGTTTTGTACTGCCAGAAACTGTGTAATAGCTATTCGGCATTCAAGCACACCCTATCCAATGCTGAATTTCTTGGTTTTTAATTCACTGGTGTTCTGCATCAGTACACTTGGTCAGTTTAAACCTGGATTCAGTTTTCATCCACTTGCAATATACAGTGAAATGGTTCGATGAGTTTTCATGCTGTTTCACGGAATCACAAAATGTCTTTGGAGTGTTTCTAATCACTCATCTCGGTATTCTCTAATAAAGAACTGGCAGACACTAACTGGAGATGTTTTGTAGAAAGAAAAAAAACCCAAAAAACCTCATCGCTACTTTCCAAAGAGAGAAGCCAGCACATTTTCAGCTTCTTAACATTGTTTAAGATTCTTTCAGCGAGTTTTTGAGAATTTGAATTCTATGAACTCTCATAGAAATTTTCAATGAATTTTTTTGCCTTTGACAATACCATAAAGGAAAGCAGTGAAACATCCGGCTGTAAAAGTCAACTTTTTCAATGGTTAGAAAATCCAGGAATAAATACTACAACATTGGATTATAGTTGTAGTGACCAAGTGCTACACAGATTTGAATAGTAAGGTCTCATAGAGACAGGGTGACCAGATACAATGTACTTTTAACCACTGGATAGAAGAGGGAATTTTTGCAAGTGCAGTTCAATATGAAAGGGTTAAAAAGCTGCCAAACTTCCTGCTTCTATATAGTGATTAAAGGTAGAGCAGTCTGTCCACCATTGTATCCAGTCATCCTGTCCAGAGACAACTTTCTCTGTCAGTCTTCATGGGGCAAAGTAATCAGTAATGGGGCAAAGTCTCAGTAATCTTTGCCCCATGAACCTAAAACATAATAAGACTACAAGCTCCTACGTCCTGAATGAATGAACGAACGAACAAATAAATACATAAATAATGCAACAAAACTAAGATGATGAATGCCTCCACATTTGATACTAGAAATCCTTTCACCCAGCCCCTTCCATCATTCTTTGGGAACAAACTGTCCCCTCCACTTATGTCTAGCCGTGATTCCAATAGAAACATAGTTTATGGGTGCAATCCAGAGTAACTATGGGGAGTCCTTGCTCGGGTGTAAGAACAACTTACTCTAGATTGCAATATGAATTACCCATAGGTTTTCACTAGACTGTGCAGTAATTATGGGTGCATGTCATGTCTTTTACATGCTCCCTTAGTAACTCTGGGTTGTAGAGTACATTGAACGTACCTATAATAGGCCTTTCACTGGGGGCCAAATAGATCAGTAGCTTAGCCATCAGTAATCAGTCTATAAAATCTATGACTGAGTTTCCCCTGCCACTCCACTCTTTTTAATGGGGGAAGGATGCTAATGGACTTGAAACTGCAGGAGCAGCTTGGCAGACATTCTTAAAAAATAAAATAAATGAAAATAAAAATAAGGCCAAAGTTTATGTCACACTCTGCAAGGGTAAGCACTGGAGTATCTTCATTTTACTCCCCCAATTTTCCTTCCCCCCTTTCCCCTCAGGCTTGATTCTTAGCCTAAACCACCTAGCTTTCAGAGTCGATAAGTGTCTCCTGAAAGGTAATAAAATACAATTTGTGCTACTGTAGTAACCATTTTCATAAAATGAAAAAAAATCCACTCGTCCTTCAATATGTTATTATTTGTGTACACATCAAACACATGCTCTTGGACTGCTCTCTTGGGCTCGCTGTCTCCCATACACCCTCACCCCTGCCTTGCCTGGAGGCACCAGCTTTTTTGGATGCAGCCGTATGGTTAATGATCACACTTCGCTCAGTAGGAGATATCCTCTGGTTTTGCTGTATTCGCAGCAAAGCAGACAAGTCAAACATTGAGTGTACAACCCCATTTTTATTTTCTCACTAAATCAAGTTAAAGATTTAAAGCCCCATTCAAATTATTTCTGTGGGTGTGAGGTGATTTTTGTCACAAGCGCAACTGGCTTTGGGTTTCTTCCAAGCTTGCAGCTTTGTGGCAAATTTGAAGGGAGCGGGAAATATATGACCTAAAAGTGAAGGTAGTTTGAGCTTCCTCCCATGGCACACAAGGAAACTGAAGGCAGCACAAAATGCCGAGCTCAGAGCAAACTCAGGGGTATTTTCAGAGTATTCATTAAAATAAGCTTACAGATGGCTCAACTTATTCTATGAACCATAGCAGAGCCTTGCAGGATCAGACTCACCTTGTCCATCATCCTGTTTCCTACACTTGCCAGTCAGGTGCCCCCAGCAATTCCATAAGCAGGGCAGGAAATAGTGCTGGCACCAGATGATTAAGAGCCCTGGGTACAAACCCTGTACAAAGCCACCTTTTGTGATTGCTACCATTATCTGTGACTCCAAAAGTTCAGGAGTTATCCCAGCCTGACTTGGTTGACCCTAGTGCCACCCTAGTGGGATGAAGGCAATAACCTTCTCCCACTGTTATCCCCCAGCAACTGGCATTTGGTTGCATGCAGTCTCTCGACGTGAAGTAACAGACTGATAGCCCATGTGAGACCTATCTGCCTATCTGTGAGACCTATTATTTGGTTAAAAGACACACATCCTGCCTTTCCCCTGCCTTTCAAGAGGTGACTTAACAGTATTAATTTACTCATCTTCTATATATTACTATATATCTTCTATATAGTAATAGATTTTGTCCCCCAACGGACTCACAGCAGATGGAGGTAGTAACAGTGGATGTTTGACTGCTGCTTTCGCCTCCTCTTCCCAATAGGTTTTTGATGTTAACACTGGGATTTGACCAACCTTTCTTTCAAGCAATTCCTCTCAATGACCCCCTCACCATATCTTATGGCAGTGAATGCCATAAATTAAGATTGTACAAATAGCCTTTTTCTTCAGTACTTTCCATTAGTACTTTCTAGGACTAATCTATTTCTAGGAAGGATAGATTTCCTTCCCTTCAAGTGAGGTAAGGGAATAAATGCTCCAGAACAGGCATTTTCAACCAGTTTGCCATGACACAATGCAGTGCCATAAATGGTATGCAGGTGTGCTGTGAGAATTTGGGGGGGCATAATTTAGGGATTATCCTTAGCATAAGGTAAGTTTTGCTCCTTTTGTCATTTTTTAATAGTATGAAATGCACCATCATTATAACGGATAGGATGTGTGCGTAGACCTAGATGCTGTAGGATCTTCATTATACTTTCATGAGCATGTAAAAGTGTATCCATGTGTAATGCATGTCATGCCATGACCTGAGGCCATTGTTTCGAACAAATCACTTTACACCACTAAGCATAAAAACAAAATAAAGAGGCATGTGTTAAATATATATTAGAAATTGCTGTATTGAAAAAAGTAAAGGGAAACATTAAACAGTATATCTCTATTAAATAATTAAATATCCATTTAAATGTGACTCTTGTATTCGAAGCCAATAAAAATGTCTGCTTCCTAACTGTTCATTTACCTCTAATTCCTAACCTCCAACCACAGATTACAATACTGTACCCAGACACTCACATTTAAATCCTATAGAAATCAATGGGGCTTATGCATATCTCACTGATGCGTATCTCACAAGGTTCCCAAAATGTATTGAGACATATTGTAGCTGGTTGTCCTTGGAGCTATATCTCCCACAATATTTCAATCTTAAGGACACCTGTGGAATTTTTCCCCCTCTGTGCTCCCAAGGGAAAATAATTATTCAAGGCTAAATAAAAGAAGAAACAAGGACACATACTGTATCACAGGTCTCTTTCCCCTTCCATCCTGAGAGTTGTATCAGGAACTCATTTCTAAGTCAAGATGTCCAAATACACACACACACACACACACACACACACACACACACACACACCATGCAACTGTATGAATAAGAATTCAGCAGAGAAGAAAAACAAGTAAAATCCAGTAATTCCTTATATACATGGTGTGATATTAAGCCAATAGGATTTTGTTAAGAGGGGTCATCATCTTTGAATTGCATGCAAGTGTGTTTGAATTTCTCTTAAGGGGCCTCTGGGTCTGTCTTCCTAGAGGAGAAGCTCTACTCCCTCCTCCTTCCCCCCCTTCTGAGCCTCCCTCCCCTTCTGAGGGGGGCTCTCTCTTCCCTTCCTTCCCCCCCCCCAAGGGTATTTTTTAATTTTAAAATGCAAATAGACTGTTCCCAGTACCATCATTCAGACAAGGCATAGCAAGCACTCCACAGACACTCAGACACTACACTCTTGAGATGGAAGGTATTTGAATCACTATAAACTCACTACTTTCAAGTCAGAGTGAGGACATTCTTCGTGCCACAAATCTTTGAATGATGCTATTCAGGAAGTCTCTCTATGCTAAACATCTTATTTTGATTAAAAACCTTATTTCTAGCAAGTTTTCAGTTGTTCTCTAGCAATATTTTCAGAAGTTATTTCCTTGTGCAGTTTGCAAAGCATGATGGGTTTCTCATATGCAAATGAGCAGCCTCACTGGAGAGCTTTACGAAGGGCTCCTTAGATGGGGACAGAGATGCTCGTTCAGCAGCTGGAGGCAGTTCAGGAGTTAAAGAGGCTGGTCGGGCCACTTTAAAATTTGCTCTAGCCCCAGCAGCCAGGGAAAGGACACGGTGGCTGCTGCTGCTGCAAACCTATTCACAATTTCCTGGGGGTAAGCATATTGGCTATAATGGGGCTTATTTCTGAGTAGACCTGCACAGGTCTGGGCTCTGAGGATGCTGCAAACCCTATCCACACTTTCCTTGAAGTAAGCCTCATTGGCTATGATAGGGCTTATTTCTGAGTAGACCTGCACAGGTCTGGGCTCTGAGGATGTTGAAACCCATGATAGTCAATGGGACTTACTCCGAGGAAAGTGGCTGGAACTGCAGCCTGAGATCCCAACCTGACTACTCAGAGGTAAGTCCCATGATAGTCAATGGGACTTACTCCCAGGAAAGTGGCTGGAACTGCAGCCTGAGATCCCAACCTGACTACTCAGAGGTAAGTCCCATGACAGTCAATGGGACTCCCAGGAAAGTGGCTGGAACTGCAGCCTGAGAGCCCAACCTGACTACTCAGAGGTAAGTCCCATGACAGTCAATTTTAATTTTTAAAATTTTAAATTTTTAAAATTTTTTTAAATTTAATTTTTCCCCGGCCCCTTCCCCTGACCTAGCCCTGCCCCCTGACCGGCCCTGCCCCCGCCCACTTCTGGGGAACCGGTTGTTGGGCCAGGCTGGGCCCATCACTGAGTTCCATGTTTGAAAAGCATACATGATTAAAAACCCATGGTTACTGGGTGAGGTGAGAAATGGTCCAAATGAAGAATCACCCCATGCCTTTTATATATCTTTCTAATGGCCAGAACCTATCTGGATGCTCTCCCACTGAAACTCAAACTCCAGTGGGTAGAGCATGCTTTACCATTCTGGAAATATAGCCATGTGACTCTGGGCTACCGCCACAGACAGCAGGTCTCCGTCAGTCTTGAAAGACAATGGTATAATGCTTAGCGCTGCATATGCTGCATGCGAAACACGAAAGCCTGGGTTAGATTGTTATGGAGGATGGGCTGTTACTCAAGCAGCAAATCCCCCCTCTCCACGCCACTGAATTAGTTCAATGGAAAGGCAGAGCCTATACAATTGGATCCAGCTGGCATTGCAGAGCTGGGCTAAGGACAGGGGCAAGTGGTTAAGACACTGCCTGTTAACCAGCAGGCCAGGGTTTGAGACCCAGGTCACCACAGACAACCAAACAAGATTTTGCACATTGCGGCAGCCAATAGAGGCCTCACCAAAGTTGATATTTTGATGGGGTGGGTGGAATGGGGCTGAGTTTGGGATGACTGGGGGAAGAGGGTAAGTTGGAGGCGGGAAGGGATATATTTAAGTGTGAATGACTTGCACCTTATGCTATCTCCTCTGGAGACTCCAGAAACATAATTTCTCTCTTTGGACTTGCAAGACCTACGAGCTGGCACAGGTCCAAGGAAGTCCACTGGTAGGCTTACAGAAGGATAAGGGAAAATATTTCCTGATGGGTTCCCATCACTACCACCACAGCATATAACTCAATCAGGGTGATCATATGTCATGTTTTTTCCAGGATATGTCTGTTTTTTTTTTAGCCTTGAGGACATAGCTGCTTTTTAAGCAGGCAATGGTGGTAACTGATGCTACCCGCTATCTGATGGTACCTAGTGCATGGTAGGGATTCCCAGTTTCAAGGTACTGGTGCCACTGGTGCCAGTGCCCAGCCGTGCCCAGGACTCAAAAATAATTTTGGATAAGAAACTCATTTTGGATAAGAAATGAGGAGGGGCATGATTATTTAACCCTTGTTTGAGTCAAACTCTCTATGATAGTGGTGTGAACTCTTTAAGTTGTGTTGTGTGCAACATGTACATAAGGGTCAATGACTGTGTGTCATGTACCCTCCCTGCATCTCTACACAGAGAGCTGCAGGACCTTATCAGTACATCTTCCCATGAAATCAATTTAATGATTATAAAATGACTCAAGTATATCATTTTTTGAACAAATATCATGGTGCTGGTTTTCCTTTTCTTCTTTCTTTTTCCTTCTCTTTTGAGTGGGGGGAGGTCCCCATTGTGTACAGAGTATCCTTCCTGTGAGAGAGGAGGGGCTCTCTGGGACTCATGGTGCTGGTTTTCCTTTTTTTTCTTTCTTTTTCCTTCTCTTTTGAGTGGGGAGAGGTCTCTGGTATGCCTCAATGTTTGCAGCCTTTGTTTGGAATTGGAGCAGTGCACTGGGTCTTACCCTGCTGGTTGCTTGTACGGGAGGGGAGATCTGCATTGCCTCTGGTAGTGGAGCATGAGACTGAGTGTGATGTGAGGATCAATCATGCGACTGTGTAAATCATGAGAGTGAGTCCTTATCAAACCTACCTAGGAGAAGGAAAACTCCCACAAAAAACCTCCGCTGCCTTGTGGCTATACCCATTCATGGGAAAGGCTTCAGGAGAAAACCTCGAGGAAAAATCCGGAGCCAGAGTCCCGAAAGCAGTTCGTGACTGTGTTACAGTCATGTTCTGGTAACTCCTGCGACGCAGCTGGAACCAATCGTATTGGCTCTGCCTTTCCATTGGACTATTTCAGTGGCGTGGAGAGGGGGGATTCTCTGCTTGGGTAACAGCCTATCCCCCATAAAAACCTACCCAGGCCTTCGTGCTCTGGAGAGGAACTCCAGCCTCGCATATAGCGTGGAAACAACACGGGAAGTGGCAGTTACCGGTTATAAGTTGCTGCTCAATTGGCGAAGAGCTTGACGCCAGGGGCTACTTCCGACGGTGGGAGAGGTCATCGTGCCTCATTGGGCAGCTATCACCCGCCTTAAGCTGGGTAGCCCCCAGCCAGTAGGATGCTGCCTCGCCACGGTCTGTTAACCTCACTGGGTGCGTGGGGTTTAGGGTGAAAACCGACAAGCAGATCGACAACTCAGCACCATGCAACAAACATAAGAAAACTTCAGCCCTTAAGTTGGGCACCTGGAACGTTCGGACAATGACGGCTTTTCTGACGACTTGCGAGAATTGGATGATGTACGTAAGACAGCTGTCATTGATATGGAGCTGAGCAGACTGCAGATGGACATAGCTGCCCTTCAAGAGACAAGGCTGCCAGACTCAGGATCTATTAAGGAGAGAAATTTCTCATTCTTCTGGCAGGGAAAGCCATCAAGTGAGACTAGGGAATATGGAGTTGGCTTTGCAGTTAGAAACACCCTACTTGGATCCATTATCCCACCTACTGGAGGAAGTGAAAGAATTCTGTCTCTGCAGCTACAGACATCAGTAGGGCTGGTCACTCTTATTAGTGCATATGCACCAACACTATCATCTTCAGCAGAATCCAAAGACAAATTCTATGATGATCTGGCTGCCACTATCAAGAAAATCCCTGAGAAAGAACCATTGTTTATCCTTGGTGATTTTAATGCAAGAGTTGGATCTGACCATAGTTCTTGGCCCGCTTGTCTAGGTCGTTTTGGCATCGGGAAGATGAATGAAAACGGCCAACGCCTGCTAGAGTTTTGCTGCCATCATGATTTTTGCATTAGCAACACATTCTTTAACACAAAGCCTCAACACAGAGTGTCTTGGCAACACCCTAGATCGAAGCATTGGCATCAGCTTGACTTGATCCTCACCAGGCGCTCCAGCCTTCCCAACATTAAGATCACACGTAGCTATCAGAGTGCTGATTGCGATACTGACCACTCCTTGGTGTGCAGCAGAGTAAAACTGCAAGCAAAGAGGCTGCATCACTCCAAGAAGGAAGGAAGACCACGAATTAACATCAGCAAGACCCGCAGTCTGGAAAAAGTGTTGGAATTTGACCATGCACTCGAGGAAATTCTCCCAGGCCCGGCTGAAGCAAACGCTTCTGAACGGTGGGAACATTTCAAGAATGTTGTTTATACTACTGCCTTGTCAGTTTTTGGTAAGCAGGTTAGAAAGACAGCAGATTGGTTTGAAGCCCACTCGGAGGAGCTGACACCAGCCCTTGAGGAAAAGAGGAGAGCTCTAACTGCATATAAAGCCTGTTCTAGTGAGCGCAACCTTCAAGCCCTGCGAGTCGCCCGTAGCAAAGTCCAACAGATTGCCAGGAGATGTGCTAACAATTATTGGCTGCAGCTTTGCTCTCAGATCCAGGTAGCAGCTGACACAGGCAACATCAAGGGGATGTATGATGGCATCAAGCAGGCCTTAGGTCCAACAATGAGGAAATCTGCCCTGCTTAAGTCCGCTACAGGTGAGGTCATCCAGGACCGAGCACAACAGATGACACGCTGGGTGCAGCACTACTCTGAGCTATACTCCAGAGAAAATGTAGTAACTGAAGAAGCATTAAACAACATTGAGTGCCTGCCTGTCTTGGAGGAGCTTGACAGTGAACCAACTTTAGAAGAACTAAACGAAGCCCTGGATTCCCTTGCTTTTGGCAAGGCACCCGGGAAAGATAACATCCCTGCTGAAGTTCTGAGGTGCTGTAGAGGGACCATTTCCACTGAACTGTACAAGATATTCTGCCTTTGTTGGAGGGAAGGTGGAGTACCACAGGACATGAAGGACGCTAATATCGTCACACTGTACAAGAACAAAGGCGACAGGGGTGACTGCAACAACTACCGTGGCATCTCTCTTCTTAGTGTTGTAGGGAAGCTGCTTGCCCGTGTCATACTGAAGAGGCTACAGGTGCTTGCAGAGAGAATCTATCCTGAATCACAGTGTGGATTTCGAGCCAACAGGTCCACCACTGATATGGTATTTTCCCTTCGACAGTTGCAAGAGAAATGTAGGGAACAAAGACAGCCACTCTTTGTAGCCTTCATAGACCTTACAAAGGCTTTTGATTTGGTTAGTAGGGCTGGCCTTTTTAAAATCCTCCCCAAGATTGGATGCCCACCTCAGCTCCTCAACATCATCAGGTCCTTTCACGAGGACATGAAGGGCACTGTAGTTTTTGATGGCTTAACATCAGACTCCTTTCACATCCGAAGTGGAGTGAAGCAGGGCTGCGTCCTCGCACCAACTTTATTTGGGATCTTTTTTGCAGTCATGCTGAAGCATACTTTTGGAAACGCAACAGAGGGAATCTATCTCCGGACCAGATCAGACGGAAAACTCTACAATCCTTCCAGACTAAGAGCAAAGTCCAAAGTCCAGCTGAAATGCTTGTGTGAGTTCCTCTTCGCCGATGACGCTGCTGTTACTGCTCACTCTGCCGAAGACCTTCAACGACTTATGGACCGTTTTAGCGAAGCCTGCCAAGACTTTGGACTAACTATCAGCCTGAAGAAAACACAAGTCATGGGTCAGGGTGTGGATCCACCTCCCTGTATCACAATCTCTGAACATGAACTGGAGGTTGTCCATGACTTTGTGTACCTTGGCTCAACTATCTCTGACACTCTCTCCTTAGACTCTGAGCTGAATAAACGCATTGGTAAAGGGGCTACTACATTCTCCAGGCTTACAAAGAGAGTATGGCTTAATAAGAAGATGACGGAACATACAAAGATCCAGGTCTATAGAGCTTGCGTCCTGAGCACACTCCTGTACTGCAGTGAGTCTTGGACCCTTTATGCATGGCAGGAGAGGAAGCTGAACACCTTCCATATGCGCTGTCTCCGATGTATTCTTGGAATCACCTGGCATGACAAAGTCTCAAATGACACAGTATTGGAACGTGCTGGAATCTCTAGCATGTTCACACTTCTGAAACAGCGGCGTCTACGCTGGCTTGGGCATGTCGTGAGAATGGCTGATGGTCGGATTCCAAAAGATCTCTTATATGGAGAATTAGTGCAGGGAAAGCGCCCAAGAAGGAGACCACAGCTGCGATACAAGGACATCTGCAAGAGGGATCTAAAGGCCTTGGGAATGGACATCAACAGCTGGGAAACCTTGACCTCTGACCGTTCAGCATGGAGGCAAAAGACCCAGCATGGCCTTCTCCAACTGGAAGAGACACTTGTTCGGCAGGCTGAAGCAAAGAGACAGACCCGAAAGCAGCGAAACCTGGGACCTGGGCAGGGGACGGAATTTATTTGTCCTCAGTGTGGAAGGGATGGACACTCTCCAATTGGCCTCTTTAGTCACACTAGATGTTGTTTCAGGACCTCCAATCAGAGCACGATACCATAGTCTTTCGAGACTGAAGGATGCCAATAATAATCAAACAATGTGCCTGGATTTGTATTTATTGCACCTAGACAAAAGACCTCACATGACCCTATTCTTTAGCTCCAATTTTTGCACATTAGCACTTTAATTACATTCACACAACTGCCTATTCTCTTGAGAAATTGGTGACCACGCTACAATCATTGCTACACGCATAGTGCACTTGTTCATTGGGGACAACTGAGACACAAATTCATATTTTAATTTATTGCCCTTTTCACGACAACATTAGAATTAAACCATCACCTTCACTACTGACTAATCTAAAGCATAAACAGGATAATGCCAAAATTCGTTGGCCACTTGCTTCTGCTAACATGGCAATTCTAAGTCAAGTGAGTAGCTTTTTAATCGCTGTGTTGAACATATGTAGAATGGTGACAACTTACACCTACTAACACCTGAGAGCTTCTATATCTATCCTTCCCCCCTTTACATTATTTAGTATTCACTGGAAGTGTTAAGTTTATTGTCTTAACTTACATGCCTATATTCAGTGGATTTTATCTTTGTATATGTTTTTTTTAATATGCCTAATAAAGGTTTGCTGTGCTGTACATTGGGTACTTTTTCTAAAGATTAGTGGCCAATTATTTATAAGTATTTTAAAATAGGGAGTTATTTTTCAGTCACCCTGTAGTTCGATTTATAGTATAGCTGTGAAGACAAAACTCCATTCCACGGAGGCAAAATCCAATTTTCATTAAAACTTCCTGTTTTATTTCTCACCTGTTGTGCACATTATTATGCTAACTCCATTATTACTGAGGGGGAAAATGGGCTTTTCCCTTTAAGGGGAAATAGTTTCAAAATGTCAGGAAAGGTTTAAAGCTCACTTCAAATATCTTCCTTCCTGTGACTACCCACACTGCAGAAAACTATGCCTAGCTAGGAAATTCAACCACCGCTCACCAAATATCTCTACAGAGATGTATTTTAAAGACAGTTATATTTAATTTAAACAATCACCTCACAGGATTGATGTTCTTCCCTCCCACCCCCACTACTGTTACGACTAGACAGAAGATCATGCTGAATACATTAGCCAGCCAGTGACTCAGGACACCTATGGCTTGGAATGCCATTGCGCTCTGAAAGAAGAGGAATAAAAATGTCTACCCTCCGGCCCTGAACCCCAAGTACACAGCAATATTTCTGTCACAAAAATACTTTGCTGTCAGTTCCAGCAAGGCAAGACTGGATAGCTGTGGTGGTTTGTTGTCAAAATGAAAAATGGTTCAGTGCAAAAGGTCTCGTGGCTGGGATGCTAACAATCAAGGAGCACTAACTCAAGCATTTGACATGCAACTTTGGTCTTGCTGTTAAATACCACTTAATATTGTCCTGCCTGATAATCCCTGCTGTTTAACAACTGTGCAATCGAGGGCTCAACCATAGCTTTATGCTTTTTCTAAAGGGAAAACCTGGACCATATGTCATGTGTTTGCCTCACCAGAAAAAAAGGAAAATGGAAGGCCCCTTTCGCTTCCAAGGAAAACAGAAAGAATTATAATTGTTTTTCAAGTGATTACAAATGTAAAAGCAAATTAATTTGCCCTTGGTGCCCATGTCCAGAATTAATATACATGTCGCCTTCCAGCTGATGCTGGCTGCATGTGAGGTTTGAGTCTACAGATATAACGGACTATGGGCACAATCCAGAGTAACTACAGGAGCACGTAAGAGACATTATGTGCACCTGTAGTTACTGCAGCATCTAGTGAAAATCTATGGGAAATTCATATTGCAATCCAGAGTAACTTGTTCTTACACCGGAGCAAGGACTCCCCATAGTTTCTCTGGATTTCACCCTAAGTCTAAATGGACTATGTCATGGGTGTCCAATCCTTCATCACACTAGCACATAGCACTGCAATGCCAACAGGGTGTGTGTGTTGCATATGTGTGTGTTGCATGTGGGCAAGCAATTAGACTGAGAGAGATAAATAAAAATACTTTATACTTACTTCTCCATAAGCCCGCTTGCCATCAATGGGTGTTCCTATTTCCTGCCAGCTCTTTAGCTGGCATTAGTCGAAGGACAGTTGGGGAGCCATCC
Organism: Cryptoblepharus egeriae; assembly: GCA_030015325.1. Lineage (NCBI taxonomy): Eukaryota > Metazoa > Chordata > Lepidosauria > Squamata > Scincidae > Cryptoblepharus > Cryptoblepharus egeriae. The sequence goes on along the minus strand of JAREYC010000002.1, from coordinate 105,450,136 downwards.
CAGGTCATGAAAAGGAAACAGGATTTGTGATGCACTACTTGTGTCCTGGAAAAACAACTTCAATGTCCTCCTTTTCCCTCTAAGAAGGCAAGAAAATAGCCCTCTTGTAATTAATAAATAATACGTAATAAATTATAATACATAATTATAAAAACATAATAAATGAAGCCAGAGGTGGCCTGAATAGGCTCATAGTGACTGCAGTTGCCTTACTGCAGGAAAGGGGATGAGCCTAGAGACTGCAGTAGCAGTCCCTAAACTTGCAATGGATGCAGCACAGACAAGCCATCCTGCCTGTTCAAATGCACGTTAGATGGAGCTTATTCCTGAATACGCTGGCACAACATCATAGTGGAATTATATTTTAATGCCACTGAAAAACATATTTTAAAACTACATACCCAACATGTTTTGCTTCCAAAATTACAGCTATTATTCTGGGCTCCCATTTGTATATGAAGAGGGAAACCTATTTCTCTTTCAAGAGAATCTGTTTTTAAAATCTTCAGTTAAAGGAGATGAGCCATTTAATAAAAGAACATAAAAGATTTCAAACAAAGGGCTTTGAAAAAAATCTTTGCAGATGCTGTCTGCTAACCTTCCAGTCTACGCAGTGCATGTATTAAATATAGAGTTGTATTACACAGAGTGGTATTAAATACAGAAATGCTCTCTCTTCAGAAAGAGAGTTGTATTAAATAATTGTTGGAGAGGAAAAGCTAATCTGCAGTCAGAGGATTTTAACAAACATAACCTTTTTGTTTTATTCTTGAAGAGTTTGAGCCCATTGGCTCCAGCCAGCTCTTGTTTCTGTTTCAAGTGTGCGCCACTTGACGAGCACATCATAGTTTTCATCGTTCAATAGCCCCAGAGGGGATTGCTGAAAACGGTTCTACAAATTTATTACTGAAACTTCACAGAGAAGGGGATAGCCTGCCAGACTGAACAAAGGAGTGGAGAGATGTTAAATGGCAGGAACATGGCTACTGGGGCCACATTGCACTGTTTGCTGTGGATATGGGATGGGTGTCATTTATTAGGAAGGATTACTGACTCATCCGCTTCATAGTTGATAGCAGAAATGGAAAAGAACATTGATTTGAGGTTTTCCCATTGTAAGCTTTTTCCAGTAAGCTGTTTCTCCTTGTGTGTGTGTGTGTGTGTGTGAGAGAGAGAGAGAGAGAGAGAGAGAGAGGCACTGATGATCTAGAACAGTAATTGTGCAATATCTAAATTTCAATTCCATTCATAACATTATTAGAAATACAGTAAAACCTTAGATTTAGAGTAACTTGGAATGAGAGTGTTCCACAAGATAAACAAAAATTTATAATAAATTGAAACTTGATAAACAAGTGATGTCTTGCAATACAAGTGGCACTGAACAGTGCTTTGTGAGGCAATAAGTTTGTCTTGCAGTTTTTTATGAGAAAATTTGTATTGATATACAAGTGCTTTGGATTGCCGGTATGTTTCCAGTATGTAACAAATTATGGTCGCAAACCAAGGTTTTACTTATTAGTACTAAGGATTAGGGTGAGACAGCATCTCTGCAAAGACTGTTGAAATGATGATCAGCTTGTAGGGTTTGCAATGCATAAATGTCCATGGTACCTAGACGCTTCAGAAAGCTAACAAACCTCTCCCATCAAGAAAAGGGTGATGCTCTTTTCGTTGTCCTGAATGGTGAATGAAACTTTGACTCTTGTGACAAAGCATAAAATTGAGGCCCTCCTGTTCCTTATTAATGCCATTAAATTGGAGTATTTTGAATGGGTGGCATTCTTTCTGTACCAGCAGAAAACATGAGTGTATGTTGATGACTCCCCTCACAGAAATTAAGTAGATTTCTCACAATGCATTTAGCTGAAATTTCTTTCCCACTCAAAACCCAATCCATAAGCAAGGTGCTGGTGCTGAATGAGGTTTCTCTCTTCCCATCTGTGCATCTAAAAAGGAGGAGGTGTCACTTCCTTCTTGCAGAAGTGTTGTTTTGCTGCCAACCCACTGGAGAGTAAAGGGTAATAAGACCTGTTCTTCTTAGACCCCGTGCCCTAGCTTACAAAAGTAATTCCTGGTTTCACATTTTCAGTGGAATTTGGCAAGGTATTTGTGGTTCAAACTTAAATGGAATCAAATTGTAACAAACTTAGTGAACTCTGGAGTATTTCTGTCCAGAGACTTTTTAATGTAGTAGTTGTTTTTGTACCACATACAAACAGTTATAGTACTGTTCTTACCGGATGATGGCTGCAATCCTAATGACACTTTCCTGGGAGTAAGACCCATTGAACACAATGTGACTTACTTTTGAGTAGACATGGTTAGGATTGTGCTCAATGTGATCACACATTGATTGTGCTCAATGTGATCACACAATGTGGTTTAAGGTGGTATTTAAACATGAGAGTCCTAGGCTACAAGCCTTCATGCACTTTCCTTGGAGTGAGCCCAATTGAAGATAATAGCACTTCTGAGTAGACATGCAAATGCCATAGACATGCAATAGAATAGGCTACTGGTGCATTTACTAAATTTCAGTAAAAATTCTCAAAATCCAGTAAGGGCAAAATTGCTCCGGTGTAAGAACAACTTACTCTGGATTCCAATATGAATTTCCCATAGGTTTTCACTAGGTGGTGCAGTAATTACAGATGCACATAAAGTCTCTTACATGCTCCAGAAGTTACTCTGGATTTGGGGGCTAGTCTGATGGAAAATGCATGTTTCACAAAATCCACTCCTAGGAGGTGGTGTATGGAGGTGGTTGTTGTATATTCAAGTAAAAAATATGAATCACTAAAGTTTTTGGCTGCAGAAATGAAGGTTCTGCCCATCTTCACCTTTTTTTGTACACTTCTTTTACTAAGCCTTGTAATAGTTGCTTTTCAAACGTTTCTTTTGCTGGTAAAGTAGATATAAAAAAGCATCTTGTAACTTCCTGTGCCTCTGTCTCTTTTTGTGGCCAATGGTCACTTGTGTGGTGAAAACTGATTTTTTAAGGGAATTATATTTATGTGATTGTGGTTCATTTTTTCAGAAGCATTTATGACGGGAGTAAAAGATAGTTTCAGATCACCATTATTCCAGTTAAGGTTGCTTACTTGATCTCCATTGAATTCCTGTTCAAATATTAAGTGATTTGACAAGTAATAAAAAGATTTTTTAAATTCCTCTGGGTTACACTCTCTGGATGCAGCATAACATTTTGCTCTGGATACAAAATAGTTGGGGCACTTCAGCTAGGGCACTCCTCACTGCCCTCACTCTGGATTGTGCCCATTGTCTATTAGCAGACCTCCGTCAGTCTTGAAAGATTATGGTATCGTGCTCAGCACTGCATACGCTGCATGCGAAGCACGAAAGCCTGGGCTGGATTGTTATGGAGGATAGACTATTATCCAAGCAGCAAATCCCCCCTCTCCATGCCACTGATATAGACCAATGGAAAGGCAGAACCAATACAATTGAATCCAGCTGGCATCGCAGAGCTGGGCTAGGGACAGGAGCTCACCCTGTCTTGTGGGGCCGACCTGGGTCTCAAACCCTGGCCTGCTGGTTAACAGGCACAGCATCTTAACCGCTTGCGCCACCCACAGCCCTAACTATTACACATCTGCATAAACACTAAGAGGTGTCATGAAATACACAACCTCCCTCTGAGCATTCTGTAGAAGATGAGGTTCATTTTGAATGCTTGATAACATCTTTTGGCACAATATGGCTTTAAGATATATATTTAACCAAGAGTACAGACGTGTTCTTGGCTTTTAAATCAATGAAGTATTACTTAGTGCCAAGTCAACCAGAACATCATAGGCATTAAAAACAGCAGAGCCTAACTGCATTTTTTAAGGGGAGGGATGCTTAGCAATGATCCTTGGTATGAGAATCAACATGCTCACAAGGATGTTCTCATTTGCAAGTGGGAAAGAATAGAAAATATGCATTTTATGTTTATGATATTTAAGGCATTATGTCTTAAAGACAAATCTTTAAGCGAACAGAAGTACAGTATGCTTAGTTCTGCACCCACCTACACCAGTTTCCTACTGAGATAAATGTACTGACATTAGAGTGGGAGCAGACCTATGAAGGAAAATTAGGTGCAATGCCCACCATAATTATATAGTTTAGTTGTGGTTTCATGTGGAACTCTTTTAACGAGTTTACTTCAAAAATATTGAATCACTTTTTTGGCAGCAAAGGATGTGTCTACTCAGGAATGGAAAACTGCCTCTCTCCAGATGTTGCTTGAAGAGGATATTTCTGATGTGCTAAGGCTCACTGCCTTTTTATCAACAGAATAACAACGATATGCTTGCCTATTTTTCTCCTTCAGTGATTCAGTTAGTTCAGTTTGGACTCTGTTTTTGCCAATACACCAGCCTCTGGATGTTATTTGTATGGGCAATGATTAGCCTAACCATTACAACAAGCGAAAGTAGGATACAATGATGATGATGATGATGCTTCAGGCCGCAATCCTGTCCATATTTACCAGGGAATAAGCTCCATGGAGATAATGGGGCTTGCTTCTGAGTAGGCATGCATTAGATTGGGCCCTCTTTTTAGTATATTTAAAGCACAATCCTATGAATGTAAAAATAAGTCCATTTGTGTTCACTAAGGCTTACTTCTTGGAAAATATGTACAGAATTGCAGCTTACATTCCCTGTAAGGAGCCAGCATCAAGCTGCAGACTTTATTCCTGCATTGCAACACCATCTGTGGACACTCAGCAATGATGTCACGCATCATCACCAGGCTTCTGGGTTGTTGAGCTTCATTGTGTGCAAAGTTCTACTTCAAACAGTGCAGCTGCAAAGTCTCACAAGTTAGTGAAAACCCTGATTAATGTATGTTTTCTAGATGTTAGTGAAACGTAGAGAAAAATTTAATTTAAAAAAATTGATATTTTCTCCAGCATCTCCAAACCCTGGTCCACGGGCCACATCTGACCATCAAAACCATGTTAAAAGATAGATGATCTGGCCCTGGGGCCAAAACATTTGGATACCCTTGATTAATTAATTGATTGACTTCAAACAACACTTATAGCCCAATCTTATTGAGCTCTCCTGGTGGCAGAATGCACACTTCACCAGTGCTGACTGATGCAAAGCAGCTGTAATGCATACCCTGGTGGTGAGCAGAGTTTAGTTTGGATGGGAAGAGCCTTTCCACATGTCTTCATGGATTGCTGACCACCTGCCAGACCAGTTAAACCAGTAAGGGGAGTCTGGAAGGGGTGAGGGAGGGCAGAAAAAGGACGGAAGGGGAAAACTCGTCAGGGAGGAAGAAGAGGAACAGGGCAGGAAGGATGTGGGAGTACTGGAAGCTGAATCAACTCACCCAAGCCTTTCCCACCTCCATGGCTGTTTGATTAGGCGCATGCAAAAATCAAGACTGAGACAAGAATTAAAACTTTAGAACAGGTTTACTTACAAATTATGATGGCTCACATTTACAGCATCTGGTGAAAACAAGAGTTTCCTAACACTTGAATGGACCAGAGGCACTAAAGCTGTCCCTGCTTGCATGTGGGTTTGAGAACTGGTGGAGAGCCACATGCTCACATCTGGAGAGAGGAAGAGGAAAAGGGACCAAACCACACCTCCTGCAATGGTCACTAAGAGATGACAGATAGAGAGGTCAGTCAGGGCAGAGGGTGGTTCATCACCCCCGTCTGACACGTGCAGGTAGGTGTTGTCTCTTTTCTTCCCAACAGGGATTAGGAGGATCCTATCCCTTCTGGCAGTAGCCACCCTGTCCCCCTTTTCACCCCAGACTTCGGCCAGTGGTATCGCTGGTGCAAGTCTAAGGAGACCTAATGTGGAGTGAGATACTTAGGACTGAATGAGATTTAAATTATATTTCCCCTGTGAAGCCTCCAAATCCATTCTCCCCACTGGATACACCATATACTTTTTTTAGGTGGCTGCATCAGTGTGGGGAATGGGATGGGAGAGGGCTGTTTTGAGGTTAAAGACATCACAATCCATTGAGTTCTGCAAATTAATTTTAAAAATTTTTGCAGAAAATTGGCTAAAATATTCAGTTGCCATAAATGTGTTTTTAAAGGATAATTTTAATTCAGAATCATTGAAGTTATGAACAATTTGCTTCCTTGTATCATTTCAGCCAATGTGTCCTATATTGAGAATTTTTTTAAAGTTGCAGTAGAAAAGATATGTTTTGTACAAGTTCACAACACTCTTGAACATTCTTCAGCAGATGATGTTTGTATGGGGGTCAGTCAAGTCCCTGATTTAACTTGGGCATTATTCTCACAACCATAAATATTTCAGCTGCTCACTCAAAGGACAAAACAAAGTTAATTTTTGATTTGTTTGTGGGTTAATTTTCCATCCTATAAAATATGTCAACTCACGTGTTTTCAGGAAAGTGTACTCAAGCAAAATCCGGTGTTCTCCAAATTTTCTGGGCATTTGATATTGCTCAGAGGCAGATGGCATCAGGAACCATGGGAATTTCCCATGGTGTTGCATACTTATTTGCAGATGAGATGAGATAACAGCTGGCACTAGGTAGTACAACTAGTTTTTGTATCTGTATTCTGTCAAGGATCTGTGCTTGCTGTAGAGCAAATTTGGGGGTAAGAATGACGGCTGTGACATGGAAGAAACAATAAAAAGGACCTAACAGTGCAATCTTGATGGCCAGAGAGAATAGCCTAACTATGGCAGTCTAAAGTAGGCATATCAAGAGCTGAAACTTAGGCCAACAAGGTCTTGGAAGCCTCTAAGCTGTCCATCTGCTGCAGAGGACCAAGTAAGTGGCACCAAGGGATGGCTTGCTGTTGAGGAGACCTGCCTCAAATCACACTGAACAAGGAACAGCTGTGGTGCCTGTACCCTGCCTGGCATATGAGGAAGCCCAGGAGTTTCTGGCAACCAGTCACATCTGCAGCATGATGAAAAGAAAGGCCATGGCTGTCTGGGGGACCAGGTGGTAGGACTACAAAAGGAAGAGAGCAACATCCCTCCCAAATGTAGGGCACCCAAGTTAAATGGGGACAGGACCAAAGAAAAGCTGGGAACACCCACATCCATTGTTGTCATGTGGTTCATGGAAACACGACCATCCCTGTAGGGTAGGGTGTGAATAAGGAGATTGGCTGCTGGAATTAGCTGTGGAAGTTATGCCATATCCTGATGTGGACTGTTATAGTTGTGCCATATCGTAAGAGAGTGCAGGGGGTGCAGTTGCACCGGGCCACAAGCTTTAGGGGGGCAACAAGTTGAGCTTGACACGAGTGGATAAAATTGTGAAAAATGGGAATTTATGAAGAATAACACCATCACATTACATATCGTTGGAAAGGTAATTCCATGCAGAATGTAATGAAACAAACTGCATTGGAATATTTTTATTTTATCAAACGTTATGGCCAATTAACCAAAAATAAAAACAAAATGATGGAACAAAAAGTGAATTTTCTTAACTCAAACTTTCCCATGATACTGATGGCTGTGAGAGCCAAAGACATGTAAATCTGATACCGAATGGAACTAATAAGGTGTTAATATGAATCAACTCTCATTTCCATATACAGTGGCGCTTCACGTACCAAACACCTCACATAAAGTATGTTTCACGTAACAAACAAAAATTTCTCTAGGATTCTGCTTCACATAACAAACTGTGCTTCGTGTAACAAATACACTCATTGGCAGTTGGGGCAGACGTGCTGGCCGGCAGCCCTTTTAAAACGTGTCAGGACTGCCTAGCACGCCTGTCCATAGTGAAAACAATGGTTTTTTTGTTTGTTTATTTAATTGGATTTATATCCTGCCTTTCCTCCCTAACAAAAGGGAGCTCAAGGTGGCTATCAGCAATTAAAAGAACAATAAAACACCATTAAAAATAGGTCATAAGTACATGTTAAAACACAATTAATTAAAATACAGTTAGAATATACAAAGACTAAAAACGGTTTAAACAACAGGCTAAAAACACATGTTAAAAACAATAAAACAGCAAAAACAATAAAACAACAGCCCTCCAACTTCTGCCCCATTAAAAAGCTTTTTTGAAATAAAAAGTTTTAAGGCTCCGCCTGAAGCTCTGTATTGAGGGAGCTTGTATTGTTCCTCCTGTGGCTGGGTGTCCGCTGGGCAGAGGGAGAGAAGAGCAGTGGAGAAGAGGGAAGCAGCTCAGGGCTAGCCAGAAGGGAGCGGGGGAGAGAGAGGCTCAGGATGGAGAGAAGGAGAAAGTGGGGAGACACTTTGAAGGTGTCTTGGATTGCAGCCTCCTAACCATGACCACACAGAAGAAAGCCCCATGGTGTTCAATGGGTCTTACTCCCAGGAAAGTGTCTTTAGGATTGCAGAGTAAGTAACTTCATAGGATCATGCACAATGAATACATGTTTTATATTCAATTCCAGTGTTTTGTCATCATTTTTACATCCTGTTAATATTTTTATATGAATATTTTTTGGGTTGTGGAGCCAATCATCTGAGTTTCCATTATTTTCTATGGGAAAATCTGCTTCATGTAAAGAACATTTCACGTAACAAATATGCCTCCAGAACATTATGTGAGGCGCCACTGTAAATATATCAGAATACAATTGCCCATGCTAACAGGGTGTACTGCAGGGTGTCCAGATGGCCAGAAAAGCCCAGACTCCTCTGAAAAGGCAGGCCCAGGGGAAAAGAGGAAAAAAGACCCGCCTCTCCAGGATTCCAGGCATTCCCGCTGACCTTCTCATGCATACTGGCCTCATATGAGCACATTTGAAAGAAAATAATTTCCATACCTCTCATGCATACTGTACTCAAATGCGCATGCATACTGTCCTCAAATGTGTGTATGAGTGTGTTCTTGTGTTTGTGTGTTTGTCTGGGTCTGAACCGCATAACTTGGAGTCACTGGCTTGTGTTATGCTACTACAAACTGACTTAAATGTCAGTTTCTTAAATATGTTATGCTTGTGTTATGCTGCTACAAACTGTCTCTTAAATGTCTGGGTCTGAATCATACATTTTACAAGATTCTCAATTTTAAAAGTGTTGAAATGAAGTACAGGAAAGCAATATGAGTATTTTTGCTTTATTTTAACATGTCCTACATGTGTCCTACTTTTTGGGGTGTCCTACAATTTTTTTAAGCGGGTAGGAATTTTGGTTTTGGGGGTATGAATTTTGGCCTAGGGGTAGGAATTCTGGACTTGGGGGTCAGGAATTTTGGGCTTGGCATCTGGTCACCCTGGTGTACAGGCACTTCTAAGTGGTGCTCCTCTTATATTTAGCAGGAAAAGAATAGTCATTCCTCTTTTTCCAGGCCATGTTTCCCTAACTAATAAGGGACAAAATTTTATTTTTTTTAGTTAATTAAACTTGATTTTGTTGTTTCAGGGGGTGAGGGGCAAGAAAATATTCTTTGACTCCAGATAGCAAATAGGTGCTTTAGCAATGCCACTAGCAGAACAAATGGGTAGTGAACTGCTGAGGAGGGAGGGGGAATCTGGGGGAAGCAGTCTGAGCCAGGTGTGTGTGTGACAGTGTGGAAGGTGTGCCTTATGAATGTTTCAATGCTGCTCCCCGTCAGCGACAGGAGAATGTTAAAGTAGCATGAAAAGACAAAGATTCCATTTGGAGAGCAGATGCCTATGGAGAGCAGTGACTCCATTAGTGATAGTGAAAGTCATCCTACAAAATATCCCACACCAGCCATGAAGGTTTTCAAAAGTACAGTACAGTTCAGTACTGAACAGTATTTTCTTTATTACTGGGTTACAGTGTTTTGCAATCATTTTTAGATACAGTAAATATTTTATATAAGTATTTTTGGGTTGTAGAACTAATAGTCTGAGTTTCCATTATTTCCTATGAGAAAATCCACTTTAGATTACAAGCAATCTGGATTACATGCATCCTTTCAGAACATTATGCTCATGAACCAGGGTATCACTGTAGTTCCTGCAGTCTTGCTGTGCCCTACGCTAAATGCTGCAAAATGTGTATAAAAGTGAATGCAACATCCTATTTCCAGATGTCTGTGGAAACCTTGCCACTGTCACCAAAAGAAAGCCAATTTTCAAAACCAAACTGGTGTGACAACATGTTAGTTGTGCCAATCTGTGCTGACCTTGGATGTCATTTGAAGCTGTCATCTAATTGCGGTGTTATAGACAGATTTTCACCCTATGGCCAAATATTGCTGTAAAACAGCCCTCTGTTGGCAGCTTTTGTGGCAGCATAGAAAGCTCTGTACAAAGTTGACATCTGCCTCTACGATGGAACTGAAGAACAGTCACAGCACTCCCAGATCTCCCATGTCCAGGTCCCAAACTCTGGACCACTCTCAAACCTCTTCCATGTTCTCATCCAACTTTTTTTTTGTACATTATGCACCTATCTCAAATGGCCCTGATTCATAGCCACCCAAAGACATATGAACCTATTGTCACTAGTGATGCATCTGAAGATTGTACAGGAGACATGCAGTTCAATAGGATTCTGGTTTAGAAGTCAAATGTTCAGGAATGTATAGATTAGAGAGATGCAGGTTTCATTCCCCTGAAGATATGTGTGGGAGGAGTACGTGTGTTTGTACATATAATAATTTTCCATATTGGATCTCCCTTGTTAACACTGAGTTTCAATCCTTCAGGATTGGAATGAATATATTAACCCGTTAAGGAAGTCTTTGGATCGGAAACCAAAGCTTGTAATGTGCAGCTATGTTAACAGGCTGTTTCTGTAGGTATTCAGGGAATGTTGAGTGTGGGTGGTAATGCCTTAGGATATTGTGTGAGTACTCCTCTCTATCTGTCTATATATACCCTTCTGCAGGCTTCAACAAGGTGTTGTGTGAGAAGCCCTAGCAGATCACTGGAAATCCCCACACAAAACACTTTTTCTTGGCATCCTCCATAGTGAAGTCATTCGGAATTTCTGACAAAGAGATTTTACTCTTGCACACTTTCTAAATAAGTTTTTTTAATGAACTAAACCCAAACAATTTCACTATAAGCTGATCTGCCTAAACAATCCATGCTGTATTTAACTAAAGATTAATATCTTTTTTTCCTAATAGTTGCAAATTGGTTGCCTCTCAAAAGTATTCATAGTTATCTTGAATGTAAAACTTCTCCTTAGCTAATGGCTAAAGCTGCAATCCTAAAAATAATTTCCTGGGAGTAAGCCCCATTAACTGTAATGGGACTTACTTCTGAGTAGACAGGCATAGGATTGTACCCTAAGATCTGTTGGTAGACCTAGGGTACAGGTAGCTAAGCATTCCATCCTTCTTAGTATATACAGCCAATTCCTAACTAAGCATTACAACAGCAGCACAGTTGAAATGTGGTAAATGGCCATACCGCAGCGCACCAAGTGTGCTGCCAGCAGCTGCTTGAGAAGTGCCACCAAGGCAGATAGACCATACAGAACGGGGGACAGAATGCCTCTACCTTTAACCACAATAGAAGATGGTATTAAGCCAGGGTCAGCTCTTCATAGAAGGGTTTAAAAAACAGCACCTCTTCTATGCAATGGTTAAAGGTAGAGGCATTCTGTCCTCCATTCTAAATGGTCTCCATGCACCAAGAGTAAGGGAATGAAAGCTCCCATACCATGGGGAACCCTCCATGGGGTCTCCTAGCCCAGGATGCAGGACATGCTGTATTGCTATGACTGCATTGGTGAGGAGGTTAGTGGGGGAGTTAAGATTGGACAATCCTAATTGTTATAGTGTATTATAAACAAACTGCAATCCTAAAGACACTTTCCTGGGAGTAAGACCCATTGAACATAAAGGGGCTTACTTTTGAGTAGACATGGTTAGGATTGTGCTCTAAATGATAGTACCATAGCGGGGACATTCGGATACAGCAATAATATTTTCTGAATATATTATAATGATTGTTTTCAGTTACCTACTATATTGCCTATAGATTCAGCTAATTACAATATTTTTTTGTAGATTCTACCTGCCTTGAATTGGAGAGATAGCTATATTATAGTATAACTATTGTGGAGAAGATGAAGGATCTGCACCTGGTTGACCTGACAAAACGAGGGAGTGAGAACAGTAAGAAATACTATGGGATAATTAAATGAGTTGATTCATTGAATGTTGATTCCCACCCCATCCTTCAGGCTTAAGAATTCAGCCGTCTAGACAAGAAAATATGGTAATTGTGTGTGTGTGTGTGTGTGTGTGTGTGTGTGATTAAGCCCACTGAAATCAGGAGACTGGTTTAAAATCATAAAAATCAGAGGAGGCAAAAACAAATGATTGACATAAAACAAAATGCTTCCATTGACTTATTTTTGTTGACAAACAACATAATTTAAAATCAATCTGAATATACTAACTTGTAAAGAAAGCCTCTTAAAACTAAGATGAGCAAAAGCCTTAGCTTCTCAGTCACATCCACAGGTTGTTAATGTTGCTCTCCTTGATGCAGAGGGGACTTCAAAGACTGACAAAGAACCCAATTCTATTGAGGCACCAGCAGAGTGCACAGTGTCCATTGGTGGACGTTTTGTGCCCACTCCTATGAAGTATAGCAGCATCATAACTGTGCTGCTGGACTCCATCCCACAACTCCATTCTGGTATAGCAGGTGTATTTGGCAGCAGTTATCCCATTCATTTCCATCTATTTGGGAAGATCATGAACTTTATCTTGCCTAAAGATCTTTTCAATGTAAAGATCACATAAGGTCAATAGGGGGCTTTCTTCTTTGTGCAGAAGCAGCACAGCAATGGGGAAAGAAAGAAGAGCATCTCTGTCAACCAGACAGTACAGAGATGTACCTCCTTGTCCCTTCTTCTTTCACAATTTTTCTTTTATTCAACAGCAGACATTTTGTTGAATAAACCAGATACTTATTAAAGTACCTGGAAAGGTACTTTATAAGGAAAAGTTAAAAACTTTTCTTACAGACTTTGCAGTCATTATCTTCACAGTCATTTGTGACCAAAATCAAGACTCCCACACCTGATGGTTGGCATCCACCATAGTTCAGCTTAGTGATCTTCACTTTGGCTGGGTAATATTCCAAATATCAAATGAGCCAGCCTTGCCCCCAACCCTGACCAGACAATACAGCAAAGGAAGTACCTATTTTTAAAAATCTTTTTCACACCTTTTCCAGCGGATTTTCGGTTTGAAAATCAGGGTGTACATTAGATTCAAGGGTGCATTAGAATTGATGGAATGTGGAAATCCTGCTTCAGATTATTGTATTGTGCCAATTGAGATGACTGCAGGGACGGGGACACTCTGGACTATTGCTTTGCCCCAGAGACTTTGGCTGCACAGACAGACAGAGCTCCTCTGCCTGCCTGGAGGGTGGACAGGGCGGTTGGCCATCCCCATCCTTTCTCTTCTCTGGTAGAAAGGTGGAGAGCCCGTTCATCCCTGATAAACACAGGAGGAAAGGACCATCTCTCCTCCTGTGCACCCTATGGTGCACCCTATGGTGCTATTTAGTGTAATGTAGGCCATAAAGTCTTGGGATTTTTAAAAAGTTTGCTGAGTGTTACAATTGCCACCAAGCATTATTTACTTGAGCCACTTAAAATCAGGGTATGCATTACATTCAATGGCACATTTGATTTGAGCATTGTGATTTGAGCACACTAGTTCGAGTAGGAACATTTTTAATACTGCCTTATATAAAGTACCTTACCAGTTAATATAGTAACTCATACAGTATCATTCTACACAGACATCAACCCCCCCCAAATTATAAACTTTGATTTTTTTTCTTTCTAAAATTCCTTATTAAAAGACTTTTTTGTTCCTTCATTGGACTCTCTCTCTCTCTCTCTCTCTCTCTCTCTCTCTCTCTCTCTCTCTCTCTCTCTCTTTCTCACTCACACACAAACAGAGAGAGAGATTGAGAGAGAGAGAGAGACCAAGAGAGAGAGAGAGAGAGAGAGAGTTTCTAAGCCTGACTTTTCTTTCTGTTTCCCTTGAACGCTTTTGGCACTACTGACATTGCATCTTCTCTTCCTCCATTGCACAGAAGCAAAATAAATATACAGTGCCTATGTATGAGTTTGCTTACACAGGATGCCAACAGATGGCAATATTTTATCATCATTGCACAATATGGGGCCATTTCTCCTGCCGTTTGTTGGAGAAAATTTACATCTAGGTCTTCATTGCGCTCGTGCCATTACTGAACGTTTTCTCATCTGAAATGCCTCTTTGATGTCACTATTTTCCCCCTTCATGGTAACAGGACTATATATTGCAGCGCTGTAGACTGCTTGAACAGTTCCTTGGGGAATCAGCATGTGAGCATTATGAGTCCTATAAGAGTACGCTCATGGAAAAGTAAGCACCAGGTTTTTTTCTTCACTTCAGCCATCATGAGCTGTTACTATACAACATTGGGGGTGGGGAGCAATGGGGATTAAGCAGTATGCCACCTTGTAATTCCAGACAAGCTATGTTTCAGTTTATTTTTATAAAATTCATTTTTGGGAACAACGTAATAGCCATTCACTCATTCCAGTTGGTGTTGGATGTATATGCTTCCCAGACAAACTCTTAATTTATAAAACTAGCAGCACAATCCTAACCCCTGGTTAGGACAGCACAAGTCCTGGCGCATATCTCATTATAGCCTGGGGGTGTTGCAAAAGTGCTATATTGCACTTCTGCACCACTCTTGGGGGGTTAGCCTAGTACACAGACATGCACCAACCTCCTCACACCCCATGGGAATGCAGAGGCAAGTGAGTTACACTAGCCTAAATTGGTTAGGATTGCACCCTAGATCTCTGTAAATTTCTGCCCAGTGTTGCATACTTGCAACAGAGGCCAAATGTGTACACCTCTGGCTTGGAAGAATGGATCAATTTTAGCCATAGAACCGCATGGTGTGCCTTCAGAACCTCCTCTGGCTCATCTATATTTTATACTTTTTCTGTTTTCATACTAGTTGTAGAATCTGCCTTCATATGCCTAATACTGGATCAAGGTGTGGCAAAAACAGCCATCTTATTTCCATACATCGTCCAACTACTTTAGTAGCAAAAACTGGGATTGGGACATCGCTACCTAAAGGATACATATAGGATTAAAATCTTCAGTTCTTATTCAGTAAGTAGCTGTAATATGTTTCTTGAGAACCAGGATCATGGTCATTGTGACTGTATGACCTCTTTTTTCATGACATATCCTCTTTCTTTGCCTTGTGTCATGGCAAAAATCTTCGTTCTCTTCCTTGTGAGCAGGTAGCATGTTGCCTTCTTGTAATTAATAAATTATATGTAATAAATTACAGGTACGTCCAACTCTCTGACAGTTTGTTTTCTGACAATCCACTCTTTCAACATCTTTTAGTTATGCAAGTTATTCATTCAGTTTATGTTCCACTCTTTCAAAGGCTAAAACAGTGATGCCTCACGTAACAAATTTAATTCATTCTGGAGGTATGTTTGTTATGTGAAACGTTCTTTACGTGAAGCGGATTTCCCTATAGGAAATAATGGAAACTCAGACGATTGGTTCCACAACCTCAAAAATATTCATATAAAAATATTAGCTGGATATAAAAATGATGACAGAACACTGGGATTGAATTCAAAACATGCATTCAATGTGCATGATCTTATGAAGTCTACTTAGGCTGCAGTCCTAAGTACTTCTGGGTAGACATGGTTAGGAGGCTGCAATCCAAGACACCTTCAACGTGTCTCCCCACTTTCTCCTTCACTCCATCCTGAGCCTCTCTCTCCCCTGCTCCCTTCTGGCTAGCCCTGAGCTGCTTCCTTCTTCTCCACTGCTCTTCTCTCCCTCTGCCCAGCGGACACCCGGCCACAGGAGGAACAGCATGGAAGTGTTGCTTTCACTATGGGCAGGTGCACTAGGCAGCCCTGATGCTTTTTAAACAGGCTGCCAGCCAGTGCATCTGCCCCAACTGCCAATGAATGTGTTCTTTACGTGAACCACAGTTTGTTACGTGAAGCAGAATCCTATCTCATTAACTGCTCTGAAGTTCACTGCTCGTGAAGCAGAATCCTGTTCTATTTGTAACTGGGGCTGATAAAGTTGCAAAGGAAGCTATAATGACAGGCAGTGTATATACACCCTTAGAGCACAATCCTAACCATGTCTACTTAAAAGTAAGCCCCATTGTGTTCAATAGGTCTTACTCCCAGGAAAGTGTCTTTAGGATTGCAGCCTATCAATGCCCCAATCTTTTGAAAAGAGATGACTGGCAAAGGCAATTTGCCCTGTTCTTGGTGTCCTACAATGGAGCCTTGCTGGAGCGTGATCAAATAAAGCAGTGGTTCTCAAGCATTTCAGCCCATAATAGTACACGTTACTATAATAATAATAATAATAATAATAATAATAATAATAATAATAATAATAATAATAATAATAATAATAATTTATTGTCATTGTATAGTCATACAACGAAATTCATAAGACATCCAGAGACCAGCCCCGACAACCCCCCCCCCAACAACACCCCCCACCCAGACCCACAACAACTGCACAGCACACCAAGTAATAGCATTCAACTGTTCACTCATGATAGTCCTTAAAATTACTATTGAGTGCAGATATGGCTTTAGGGTAAAAGCTATTCATAAAGCGTGTAGTCCGAGATTTAAATGTTCTATATCTTCTCCCAGAAGGCAACAATTCAAAAAAATTGTGAGCAGGATGGGAAGAATCGCAGAGAATATTTTGTAGCTTCTTCAAACAACGGGATTCAAAAATGTCATCCAGGGTTGGTGGCATTTTTGCTGGCCTTGTTATCGCTGGATGGAATGTATAAACCAGCAAGAAGAAAAATGTTTAAATTGTGCCCAAGAAGCAGCCAAGTAGGGACTCAGGAGAAAATTTTGAGTCTATAAACTATATTCTCAATCAGTCTATATTTATAATATAAATATTATATTATAAACTATATTATAATATAAATATTATATTATTAACTATATTCTCAATCAGTCTATATTTATATTCTATAAAATGAATAGAAGCCATCCTTTCAAGGATGGTTAGTCATTACTAATCATCCTTATTAGGATGCTGACCCTTGTTTCCTTCATTTGATCATAAAAGGGAAAAAGCCAGGCAATATGGTTAAAACCATGGAAGGAACAACTCTTATTATTGGAAATAGGGGAGCTGACATTGAGGGACTTTTGTGAAGGAGAATGAAAAATATTCTGATCACTTTATGGGCATGCCTCAAGGAAGGTTTTACACATCCATGGTGCTTTGTCATCTCTTTATAGGCCAAGTCTCTGATCTTTAATTGCCGCATGAGAGAGAGCCTTCCATGGATACATAGAAATGCTTTCTATGAAGTTCTTAGCTACATTACATCCAAAGCAACACAACTATATCTTGAAAAAATTTAAAGGATGCATATACACTGAATAAATGCCCTCACATTAGTAAATCAAATATAGTAAATTTGATAAATCAAATCTGACTCTTAAATTCTAAATAATTAAAAATTATTTATAAATCAAATAGCTGTAGTCTTAAATTCAAAAAAATATAGAGTTGGAGGCAGTACTTAAATCAGAAATATTTTTGTGTGCTAAAATAATGCTGATTTTAATAAGTTCTTGCTACCTTACTCTTTTAAAATCCTCCAATCCCTTTTTATAATTATATAGGATGGCATTATATAATTGTCTAACTATTACAATCATATACAAGGGATACTGGGGGCAATGGAAAACAGTGAGGAAACGCACAGAGGTTTAAAAGAAAAGCAGTCATCATGGGCAATAAAAATGAGACCACCAGAAAATTGTCTGCCATTTGTTATTTTTTTCATTAATCGTATTTTCTCTTTTTCTCTTCCTCATCCCACCCCTCCTGTTAGCCAATTTTGAACTGATCCTTTGGTCAAAACTCAGCAGGAAAGGTTATGGAACGCTTTGATAGTTAGTGAAGTAGAACATAACTACACAAAGCAGTAGCATGCATCAGTGGAATCACCTTGCTGGGTGGACCTCCCTCCAAGAACAACTACTGATCATTATTCATCTAGACCCCCCTCTAGTCCATAGTACCATTGGCCCCAACAGCGCCTGATCCCCACATTGCCCTTTCCACAGGTATTGCTAAAACAAATAGCACATGGTATTTACTAGGTGTGCAGTGCTTTAAATCATATTAATCTATCCAATAAAGTATTTACAGCCAGTAAAAATTCCACAGTGGCGCAGCCGATCTGCAAGGAGGATGAATGGCAGAAAACAAAGTCAGGCAGGCTTTGCCCCAGACAGATTGTCTGAAGTCTTGGGAAAGACGTAGAGGGAATGGGGAACTCAAGCAGTAAGCAAGTGGGCCTCATCTGGGGAACAGAAAACATTGGTACAAATTTCCCATCACGGAAGCAAGCAAACACACGTGTGATAAAACAATGAATGATCACAAGGTAGAACTCAAATGCAATTCAGGAGGTGAAAAGAACTTTTTCAGATCTGTAACTAGATATGCCATAAGCAGCATACTGGACATAATAACAGAGTATTCTGTGGCAGTACAAACTTAAGAAAGAGTTAAGCTGTTTCAGTTTTCACTCTCAGAATGACAGCCCCAATTTACTACCAAAATTCAGATTCCTTACATAGTCAACATCAGAGTTTTCCTAAACAGATGTTAGGAACCACTTGCTTAACTGCTTAGCTTTACTCTTGGTTTATTTGTACTAAAAAGAGTTTCCTCATCTACAAGATCTTGGATTCCTGATTCTGTAGGTTCCACCAACATTGCTGCTGTCATGAAAGGTGACTTTGTCTGAAAATTTAAAGGCCAACAAAATTGTATCAAGATTGAATCCTACTCTCATCTCACACAAACGTGTGGGTTCCCTTAAATGTTTTCCCATCATTAACGTCATGAAGCTAAGCAGAATGTTTCACCAGAAAAGGGAGTACTTTATTTAAAGAAAAAAAATAAAAGGTGTCTAAAACAATTTTTAATGGATATCATCGTTATCCTCTAAAGAAAGGATGAATGTGGTGTTATATTGGTGGCATGTGTTTTTATTCCTAATCAGTATTTTAATTACATTTTTACTGAATTTAATCACTCTTGAGAACCAAGCTCTTAAAAATATAAGAGCGTCTGCTGCATCAGGCCCAAGGTCCATCTAGTACACCTTCCTGTATCTCACAGTGGCCCAGCAGATGCCTAAGGGAGACCACAAGAGAACAAGAGACCTGCATCCTGATGCCCTCCCTGCATCTGGAATTTTGAGGTTGCCTAAAAAATGCCTATAATATCTTCAAAATGAAGATATTTTTCTTCCATCAGGGCCCTTAAACTCTGTCATCTTCAAATCTCTGACTGCCCAACCCAAGTGTCAGGACTCTTCCATGTTGGAGCTCTCTTTAAACACTCCCCTCTATCCCCACCCATCTGAAAACAGGGCAGGAGGCATGGAGGGACTGCAAGAGAGCACAGTAGTAAACAAGCATCCTCCAGACAGAAGAAGATTTGACTTGGTGACCTGTATATGAGACTCAAGTCACTGGGGTTCTGACTCAAGTGTTTTTCAGTCTTCCACTTGTAAAATGTGAGTCAGCAAAAAAGTGAATTTTCACCAGTCCAAGTCAGTTGAGTCAAGTTCTCTCTCTCTCTCTCTCTCTCTCTCTCTCTCTCTCTCACACACACACACACACACACACACACACACAAATGCACACAAAATTAAACTTGAATATTCAAGGTTTGCCAATACATTTATCAGCTTGGAGGGAGGGAATTTCTTCTCAAGTGTTTTTGGGGCTTGCATTCATTGGATTGGGACAATTCTGGTGGCACTGTGTTCCGCTTGGCTTGCACTTTCCAATGAACCAAGCCACAGTAGCCTACTCATGAGTTAATGTGGCTCAGTTTCACTTTCCATAGCATTCCATACATTTTCCTTGGCTGCTTCAGAGCATGCTCAGCAGACTCTACAAACAGTACAAGCAACATAGATCAGAAGGAGTTAGGGATTAGAAACATCAGTATCAGTTGGAATGATCCATAACGGCTCCATTGCCACTGATGCTTCCCTGGCCACTGCATTTCTGTTTTGGCGTGGTGACACTGATGGAGCCATGGTGATGGTGTTGGAGGTGGTGGATTGGGAAGCTTTGGAGGGGATTTCAGTCACTTTGGAGGACTTCAATCACCTCTCCCCTCTAGAAGTCTCCTGGCCTGCAATGGGATTACATGAACCTGCACCAGCTAGCTAAATTATAAAATATAAAATCTATGCATATGGAAGAATAGGTGAAAGAGCTTCCAGGAAGAAGGACATGGCTTTTAAAAACCACTTAAATAAAGTGAACAAGAGAAAGTGATAAGATAAGCTCGTTGTCAAACACGACAAATATGAATGGGTGTGGACACCGCTCCGATGGCACTCTCAAGTAACGCACTAGTTGCCAAGAATTCTCCTCTCAGAGGCAGAGCAAGATGAATTGCAAAATGGCTTTACTTGCATCCAGCAGGAGATGAGTCAGCTGACATGCTAAAAAAAGTATTAATTCCTCTGCTTCCCAAACCAAGGCATTTGCCACAGGATCCATTTGCTTTCAAAAATCCATGTGATTCCATTGCATCTCTTCTAAGTGGGCAGAGATGAGTCAAGATGTTGCTAGACCACACATGACACCTAAGCAGGATAATGTTTTATTTCTCTTGGAAAGAGCATACTTCTGAGAGCTCCAGAGTGGTGATGGCTTTGCATTAACTCTGGCAAATGGGATCAACCCATTTTTCTTGCTCTTCACCTGTGTTCATATAATAAAGTCCATTTGGAGAGACTCTTCCACCACATTAGTCCAGGACTACTGCACCTGCCTTCCCAATCTCTCAGTTCCAGTGTAGTGACCAAACATTCTTAGTCTAGGCTTACTGCAGGAAAGGTTATGCTATACAGAGTAATGCTATCAGATGTCTTCTGAAGTCCTCATTTCAGGTCCTACATGGTCAAAAAAATGGATGGAATGACTTGAGAAATGTGATCATATAGCGCAAAGGTCTCCAAACTTTCATCTCCAGGGCTCCTAGACCTTAAACAATTGTGTAGAGGAGAAAATTTCAACAGGTGAAGCTTTTCTTCTCAAAGATCACAGACTACATCTACTGAAATTTCCTCCTCTACACTATGAGCACAATCCTAACCATGTCTACTCAAAAGTAAGTCCCATTGTGTTCAATGGGTCTTACTCCCAGGAAAGTGTCTTTAGAATTGCAGCCTATGTCTATGAGCCTTGGAGTTGAAAGTTTGAAAGTTGAGGATAGTCCTCAGTTGTGCTATGGAAATTTGGAGATTGACATTTATTAACAGGAAAATTGGGGGATTTGAACAGTCTGGTGTGCCTTGTCAATGGTGAAAGCAATTGATGGTGTGCCTTGACAACTTCAGTGCTTTGTTAAGTGTACCGTGAGATGAAAAAGGTTGAAAATCACTGTCCATGGGGATTAGGAGGGGATTAGATCACACCCAATTCCCATGTTGACATTTGTCTATTACTGAGATCAGTTCAGACACTTAATGATATCCAGACTCATGCCGGTTATGGGTCCTAAGAAATTTTAGTCAGAGAAGGATTCTGCATCTGTTGCTACCACTAAAGATCATCAAAACAGATCAGGCACCACAGTGTGCTTCCTGATATAGTGCAACGGTAAGAATTTTAGGGCAGGTTTTCTCACTGGTTGTGGGAACTTAGTTTCTGATGTTGGTTATAGATTTCCTGGTGCTGTATCCCTTTTCCCCTTTGTCTCATCTCACCTCTGAATTGCACTTCTGCCAGGTCGATTTGAGCAAGGTCTGATACCCAAACAACTGTTTATGGGCACAGTCCTAACCAGTTTAGGCTGGCCTAACTCACTTGGCATATCTTGTTGTGGTGGGGTGGGAAGGTTGGCATAAGCCTGTTCTGTGGTCGGATTAGGGGTTACAGCAGGAGTGGGCAGAAGAGCCTTAAGTCAGTGGTCCTCAACCTTTTTGGCCCCAGGGACCAGTTCTGTGGAAAAGAAATTTTCCAGGGACCACCCCAGGGGTGGGGGAGAGTTCTGCCTCTTGCAACCTGGAGGGAGGGCTTTCCCACCTAGAGCATAGCCCAGCTGCCTCCAGCTGTACATCCCATTGTAGTGAATTGCTAGATTACTGTGGATGGGATTGCAGGTGAGAGCCCAATGTCTCAATGCATGACTACTCAGAGCAGGGATTTTCAAACTTTTTTCAGTGCAGGATGCACTGAAAATGTATAAAGCCATCCTAGTCACTCTTATTGGAGAGTAAGCCTCATTTATTATAATGGGACTTATTTGGTCTCTGAGGCAACCCTAAGCCTATCCCTACAATCCAGAGTAACTACAGGAGCACAGAAGTGACATTATGTGTACCCGTAGCTATTGCACCACCTAGTGAAAACCTATGGGAAATTCATATTGCAATCCAGAGTAAATTGTTCTTACACCGGAGCAAGGACTTCCCGTAGTTATTCTGGATTGCGCCCTATGTCTCCTTAGGAACCTGTAATTTTCTTTCAATATCACTGCCTTGTCAGTTTGTTATTGTCTTATTCTAGTACTTCCAAACATTCAAAAGAGTTCAAAAGATATTTTTATATTCCCTGTATTCATTAATTTGTACACAAGGCACACAAAAATGCATAGAAGTGTGCTCTCTTAACACTGCAAAATAAGAATGTATAGAACCCAAGGCAAAAATGTCACTCGTTTTACAGGGACTGTTTGGCATTCCTTGAAAATTCACAGATGTCAAAACTCATCTTGGACTTTTTTGAACGGTACCAGCCCAATGTAGCATAGCATTACCAATGTATCTGAAAAACGAGCTTATATGAACCCCTTTCTGGTTAGTAGTTTATGGGGCTAGTTATGATGATTGCATTTTAGGCAGTGAAATCTTTTAATGTACTTCCTCCGACAAAAACTAAAGTGAGTCATTTAAGGCAACACTCATCCACATACTCAGTTCCCATCACCCACAGGCAATCAAGGCTTCAGTTTCAACCAGTAATCCAAGGCACAACAATTAGTATCCTGCTTTACAATTAGTATCCTGTTGTAAGTGTGGTGTGAGGGGTGTTCCAAAGGGAAAGGTTCATTTTAAAGAGTTCCCTCCTGAAATTCCAATTGAACTCGACAGGATCTGCCCAGAAGTACATGTAAATATCTGGATGACAATGTTCTGTGTTTCTCAACAACTCTTCCCTCCCTCCCAATCCAGTCTTTTAATATCTTGGAACATCTGTGTATAAACAATTGTAAGGCTGAGATTACTATGCAATGTCTATCTTGGTTTAAAATGCCAGTGTGCCCTCCAATGGTGATGGCTTATTTTTAAATGTCACTTTGGGGAAAAACATGATGGAACAAGACATGAACTCATGGAATGGTTTATGCACAAGTCTGCTACATGACGTTGTTCATTTGAAGACCAAATTATTATTATTTTTAATCCATAGGTGGGCAGCATTTTTCCATGTCACTACCTAATATTATGAAGCCTATTAGCATATTTTTAGATGTCAAAGAGTTAAAATGTGCTCATATGAATGCAGGAGGAGAATGAAGCATTTATGCTGAAAATCCAGAAGCACAAGGTATTCTCTGTTGTGTTTGGGTCATTAGAGTTTTTCCCCCTTCTCTTGCTGATTCTGAAACAGGATTCCTACCTGGTATCAAAGCCCTGGATGGCAATCACCTCAAATGACGTCTGCACCTATAACAGACGCCCACCCCTTAAAACAACAAATCCCTCCATTTGTGTATTTTTTTTAACATGCCTGACATGGAATGGCACCGAAAAGATCAGAGCCAACACCCAAACTGAGCAAGGCAGCCTTTGCAAACCGTGTCCTGAGTCAGTCAAGGAGGAAAATAAACATTCATGGCATAATTGGAGAAAGTATTTACACCAGCTGAAAATGAACTCCTCTGTTAATTACCCATTCCAACCTCAATCGCTACATTTCCATGAGAATCAGTAAGGTGAGGAATGTACCCTTAAACTGCCACCCACAAGACAGTTACCAGAGAGTCCGTGTGCATGGTGAGGGAGTTAAAGGATGGGAAGAAGGCTAAGGAAACCGTATTAAAATCCCTGCTAAGCAAGGCATCTCAGTGAAGCACCTCGAACCAGCCAATTCAATCAATCCATTAATATACTGGAGTTTGACCTCAGTGTCAAAACTCTTAATTAATTGCTTTTAATTACATCTTGGTTTTTCTGCTCCTCCAATTCCCTGGTTTGTGTATATCAGTGGCATAGCTAAGGGGTGGAGAGGGTAGCAATTGGACTGGACAACAGGTTGTAGCGGGACAACAGGCTGAGAATGACACTCATGGCCAAAATTGTGAAAACCTTTGTATTTTCAGATAACACCACCATGTTGTACACTATTCAATGAAGAATTTAGTGACAAATGAAATGAACAAATCACATCAAAATACCTTTATTCCATCAAAAGTTATAGCCAAATAACCAGAAAATAAAAACATAGTTTTGTTGTGTTAAAAAAACACAAAAATATTGGATTTTTAAAAGTCTGATAGTTCCAAGAGCCAATTAGGTATTACCAGGGATCGTTTTATTAGGGTATTCACCAGTACTGAGTACTGGCATGTCTGTGTGAGTGCTGGCACATCTGTGCCTCTCCAAGTAGATACCCCAATAACATCTTCATGGTGAGTACTTCCACATTCATAACATCTTCATGATGAGTACCCCCACCTTTATTTATAGAAAAAAAGCATTGGGTATTTTATGATAAAACAGGGAACCAATATGGTGGTGACTGAGGGATGAGGCAGCAGAGAAAATGGGCAATCAGCTTCTGGAGGGAGAAGACAGATTTCCTCCATTTTTGTGATGTCACTTTGAGGGAATCATTTTGAGCTCAGCACCAGGCTACATGATCATTAGCTACACTACTGGTTTGTATGTGTTCATATATGTTAACTTATAATTAACTTATAATTAATTGGCATGGTCCATTATAAGTAACTGCCACACCAGTCACCTGATTCTCTACTGAGTTAAAAGGCAGATGAATACCAAAAGGAAGTGGCCCTGGATATCTATATGTCAAGCAATCTGAGAAATCTCTAGTTTTTATTTCCAAAACATAATTCACATAATGCAATCACCAGACATTAACAAATAAAAATACTGTTGTGTTTTGCCACATTGCATTTATAATTTTTTTAATATGGTCAATTTTTGATCAACCTACAAATCCCATTTTAAGTGGATCCTTTGGAAAGCTTTCTTATGTATTTTATTTAGGCTGCAATCCTAATCTCCAGTTAGGTGGCCTAAACCCTGGCATAAATCCTGTACTGACTTGGGGGTGTCACCAAAGTGCCGTAGGACTAAGGCTGCTAAACCGGGACTGCCCTGGTTTTCAAGGATTGAATCCACACAATGACCATTTTGAAAGGGGATCCTCTCCTGGTTTTGTGGAAAATCTGGGGTGTCACCTTAAAAACTGAGAGTGTCACCAAAGTGCCATAAAATTCTGCTGTGCCAGTCCTGGCGGAGGGTTAGGCACAAACATGTGCTTTCCTCCTTTCATGAGAAGAGGAAGACCAATTTGTTGTGCTGGCCCAAGACCAAGTTGTTGTGCTGCACCCTTAGGTATTTAGGCTGAAATCCTAACATCCGATTAGCCCAGCCTAAGCCCAGAAAGCCTGACTATGGGTGTCACAAAAGTACCAATCACAAACATACACCAATCTCCCCAAACCACCATAGGAAGATATGCCAAGTGAGCAGGCCAGGCTAAATTTCTTAGGTTTGCGTCCTTATTCGTTTTATATCCCATCTTTCTTCCTTAAAGAGCACTAAAGGTGACTGGAGCAGAGGCCTCTAACAATTTTGCTTGCAATGAAGTCAATGAATTACTGCTAATCTAAGACTCAGGACTGGTTCACACATTAAGACAGAGAGTTTTAAATGTGACTTGAATTAATCAACAAGTTCAGCATTTGATGTTAAATGAATGCTCAGTCTGTGGAACAGCATATATGATGATTCATTCACATTTGAATCATCACTTCACAATGTAGGAATCATCCAGTGTTGATCACATACCTGTAAACCTGATCCTGTCATTCAGATGCATGATTTAGGATTAATTCATTTAAAGGCCTTCTTGCAATCCTTTGCTACCCATGTCAAAAGATACTTCTAGCAAGAGGGTCTCTGCTTCCCTCTTCAGTAGACTCTCAAATATTTTGAACAGAACCCTCAATGAACATTCAGGTGCATTTTATCCTCCATATTGATAAAAGGTCCCCCACCCCATATGTATGGATTTATATAAAATGATCTTGCATTGCATGACATGATGGAAATTAACATCTTAAACACACACACACACACACATAACAGCTCCAGTTACCTTATTTTAGAGTGCTTCCGTTCCTGCTGCTTATGACTAAGTGTGGGTAATTAAGCCTGCATCACTTTTTCCACTCCACCCATACATGGGGGGAAAAAATCTGATACAATTTTTCTCCACACTTTTTTTCCCTATTGAAAAAGTTTTCTAGATTGGCACAAGTAGCAATGACTTATGGTCTTGGCAAAAACGAGAACACTAAATGAAATATTCTGATGAGGCAAGTATTCTGCCTCATTTGAATGTGATAAAAATGGGTGCCTATAACAGATAAAAAGAAATATTGATGGTCAGACTCTTGTGTATATTGTATAATATCCCTACAAGGTCTTTGACAACCTAAGAATGAACGTTTAGTCATAAACTCCCAGTACATTATATTTTGCATGAATTGTTGTGACTTGACATGAAAAAGTCTTATGACATGAAAAAAGGCTTATGACATGAAAAAGATGTGGATTACCCCCAAATCCAGAGTAACTAACAGAGCATGTAAGAGACATTACATGCACATGTAGTTACTGCATCTCCTAGTGAAAACCTATGGGAAATTCATATTGGAATCCAGAGTAATTTGTTCTTACACCGGAGCAAGGACTCCCTGTAGTTACTCTGGATTGTGCCTTTAGTCTCGGTTCTGATCTTTCTCCTCTTTCGTCTGTACCTACTGTACTAATTATCTACTGTACTAATTGTGTAATCCTGTCCATATCTACTCAGAAATAAGTCCCATTGTGTTCTATAGGGCTTACTGCCAAGCAAGGACATACCATTCCTAGAGCAAAACATGGTGCATACCCTGGGTGCCATTGAGGGGTGGGTACTAGAGCATGTGCTCCAACTGCTTCTCCATTAGAGATGGGAGATTTTTTTTAAATATTCATTTGCATTAAAATAGCAGAGCAGTTAATGAGATAGGCTGGAGTATTTCTCCCTGATGGGCTAGCTTCTTGCAAGAATTTGTTGCTGTATTTTTTTAACCCAAAAAGCATTAGAAATGATACCTTCTGCCTACCATATGAAGTAGAAAATTCTACCCTAACGCCTAACTATCTCATTCTGCTGTGTGATTAAACCAGCTGTATTTGGGAGCCTTAGGTTTCTGAAAGCAGAAGTCCAAACACAAAAGAAGTCAAGACAAAGAGACATTTTTTATGTATCCTCATCCAAATCTCTGTAAAAGTAGCAGAACGACCGATGTTGGCTGTGGCAAATTTTGGACGAGGTCCACACGTAGCCCTGGATTCTTCGGCTTTCATTCCGTATCAGCAGCTAATGCAATTTAAAAAATGAAAAGATAGGCTTTCACTGGATTCAAAGGGAGCACTGATGGCTTCCAAAAAAGGTCATGCTTTTATTCAAAGCATCTCTAGGATCTTCATTAACTGTATTTTTTAAAGCTGCCCATCGTTACTATGAGCAATAGAGATGTGAAATAGGCTGAGGCAAATTTAATTAGAAGAAACATGGATTTCAAGTGTGCCTTGATTTCCAACTAGTGGCAGTTCTTGGCAGAGAGAGAGGAAGGTGGTTAGAACAAAGGGGAACCTCCGCAGTTCAGAGGAAACATGCTTCTGACCTTTAGGGGGAGGGTGGGTTATACAGTTTGTAGGGTTTATGCCTATGAAAATGATCTGTTCATTCAAATCTTTTGGCTCATTTCACTGATTTCAACATAATTTTCCAGTGTTAAGTGAAAAAAGTCTAAAAAGGTATGAATAAATACAGCAGTAAATGATCAAATAAGACCCTGGATTCAAATAACATTTCACACATAAAAAGCAAAATGGGAGAGAGAGCATGGCCTATGTGGCTCGGAACCAGACGGCCTCCCAAACATTTTTCTTTAACCTTCATCAGATCCATAATTCTTCCCTCCCTCCCAGAAAGGTACATAAACCTTGGTATATTGCAACACAGGGTGTGGAAGGGCAATGCAATAGGGGGCAGAGAGGATGGTAGAGAAGGTGGAAAGAGGCGTTCTGGGGCAGTCCTCTTAATAGCATCTTATTGGATCAGTGCTGTGTCATAATGGCAGCTCATTGACTCTTTGAATAATCAAACCCATTAATCAATTTTGAGTTAAGAAAATTACTTTTTATTACATAAAATTACTTTTTATTACATAAGACAGTTGTATTTTTGTTTTTCATAAGGATATAAAAAGAGCCTCCACTGGATCAGGCCACAGGACCATCTTGTCCAGCTTCCTGTATGACACAGCAGCCCACCAAATGCCTAAGGGAGTACATTTGACACCTGCACCCTCTCCTGCGTCTGACATTTTGAGGTTGTCCACATGTACACACACCCCTCATGGCTTGTAACCTGCAGTGGTCTTTTCCTCTAGGAATTTGTGCAATCCCCTCTTAAAGTTATTGAGGCTAGATGCCATCAATTACATCCTGCGGAAGGGAATTCCTCAAACCAACTATATGCTGGATAAAGAAATATTTTCTTTTATCTGTCCTGACTCTCCCAACTTTCAATTTTGGTGGATGTCACCTAGTTCTGGTGTTATGTGAAAGGGAAAAGAGCATCTCCCTCAGTGATGGGATACAAAGAAATTAACAACCGGTTCTCTGCCCATCTGGCAGCCACTTTTAAATGGCTGTTTTTAAACTTTATATGTCCTATCTCTTGTGAACATCCAGTTCTATAGAGTAGGCGCGAACCTGCTGGAGCCCTCCACTGATCTCCCTATCCACTCTATCCATCCCTTGCATAATTTTGTATGTCTCAATCAAGTCTTATTTTTAGTTTTTTGGCCATAATTTTTGATAGGAAGGAGATATTTCAAAACAGGTTTTTGCTTTGCATTCTGCTCTTCAAAACAAATCCAGTGACATATGACATGATGGGATACTGCACACCATTGCAAAGTTCCAAAATGAAGCAAAAATGGAGGACAATGAAGTCCTTTTGGAGGACACCCGGACAAGAGACTAAAAGAGAGGACAAATCTGGAAATTTCCAGTCATATGATCACCCTGTTTGGTAATTCTTCTCTGAACCTTCTCAATTTCCTTTATATCCTTTTTGAGATGTGGCAACCAGAAATGGAAACAGTATTGCAAATGTGGCCTTACCATCGATTTGTACAATGGCAACATATCTTTTTCTACTGTAATGACCCCAAGCATGGAATTTGCCTTCTTCACTGTTGTCGCACATTGGGTTGAGACTGGAGATTAGGATTGCAGCCATTTTTGGTGAATATGGACAAGTACAAGTTCTTTTCACCAGAATCATTCTCAACAGATGCCATAGCCTTAGAATCACAGAGGCCTAAATATCTCTGGAGCATATAGTACTTGACTGAGCATGCTATCTTCCTGAAGTACGTTTTGCCGTGAGCTCTTTTATGTCAACTTGGACATGTTTTTTCCTGCCTCTCTATATAATAATTCCCACACATTGAACAACCCAGGATGGGAGGAAGAAAAAGAAAATAGGTTCAGAGATAGGTTATAGACATTTTAGTCAAGCAGAAATGAACAAAAAACCGTTTGAGGATGTATGGTTGATTCTGTATCTACTTAGTAGGGTGCTTTAGGACAGCGGCCCTCAACATTATGAGGACCATGGCCCGGATCCATGGGGAAAAATTTTCCATGGCCCGGGGGATGTGCATGGGCAGTTCCATTTGGAACTGTGCATGTGCATCAGTGCAGCTGGGCTGCATTTGCACAGTTCTGGCAGTTGGGCCATGCATGGACAGTTCATCCTGGCTGCGAGGTGAGCTGGGCAAACACAGCCTGGCTTGACTTGCAGCCAGGACAAACCTTGCAGGCGCAGCCCAGCTGTTAGGCTGCACCTGCACAGTTTGCCCCATAGGCACAGTTGGGCCAGGCTGGGGCTGAGAGCCTCCAGGGCTCCCACCTCTGGTCTGGGACCCAGTGCTATCGTGACCCAGTGGGCAAGGCGCAGCAGAACGGCCTTAGGAAACAGGTGAGACATAGGCAGCCCAATCTCTGCCTAAATCCCAGAGCAACACAAAAATGCCATTCCAGTGTGGTGTGCTATAGAGCCACCCACACAAATGGACAGAGGTTCTAAATACGTCTTTAACTTAAATTTAACTCACAGACTCCCAGCTGGAGCAGGTAAAATCACTTTAGGGGGTTTTGAGGGCAGTTTGGGGGCGGATTGGGGTGAGGTCTGGACCAAACTGGGATGTGTAGAGGGGTGTGTGGGGAATATTTTGAAGGCAACAACACATACTAAAATACTATCCCACCTTCTTAGCCTGGACCTATTCACCCCCAAAATGAAATTTCCTAGGACTTATGCTAGCAAAACAGCTTGTGTACATCCAAGGAAACCCCCTTGAGGTAAGGTTGCCTATGGAGAGGCAAATTTTAAAAATTTACTTACCTCTCTCAAAATGTCTGATCACCATCCCCCCCCCCCATATCATGCAAGAGAGGACTGCTTGCTCTGCGGGTAGTGGGGGATAGTATTGGGCCACAAATGTAGTTCTCTTCAAGAACCTTCTGGTGGAGCTCTGACATAATATGGAGGAGTTTCTTTATTGTGGCATGTTATCCATTCCCACAAGCAATTCAAAAATCTGAACATCACACAACCTGGGGTTTCAATTCCTTTGTAAGAAAAAGACAAGAAATTTATTTTAGTAAATATTATCTTGAATTATTTATTAGTTTCAATTATCGCATAGAGTCTAAATAACACACAACTGAGATATTTATAAGTGGTT
This sequence comes from Cryptoblepharus egeriae, assembly GCA_030015325.1. NCBI lineage: Eukaryota > Metazoa > Chordata > Lepidosauria > Squamata > Scincidae > Cryptoblepharus > Cryptoblepharus egeriae. The sequence continues at coordinate 105,418,999 of JAREYC010000002.1, read as the reverse complement.
CATATTTACAGAGATACAAGATGAACATAAGTACAAGCAAACAGCGTGAGCATATTTACCAGGTTTACTCTTTTTGGTTCCCAGAAGGAGACCAACCATTTTACAAGAGGTTTGCAGCTCATAGCACATGGTGTCTCCAGGCACAGCACATGGTACATCCCTCGAGGATAAGGAGGATGCTTGGGATACAGCTTGTCCTCTCCATCCAAAGTTCTCATGGAAATCTTGAGATGGAAAGAAAAGTCACAGAGGCAAGCATAAATGTGGAGATAATGTGTTGCTTCAGTTATCACATGCGACTTCATTTATGCACAGATTAGCAAATTATGCAAATGTGCGTACACAGATTGAGACGGGAGAGGTGGAACATTCTGTAGATGTCAGGTGTTGGCCAGGACATCTAAAAAGATGGCAATCATATTGCTGGAAATGACAAGTTGGGAGGTGTTCATTACTGATGATAGGCTGCTAAGGTCTTTGAGGCTATGCCCTGCACTGGGAGCCCCCCACCCCCATGACTCCCTGTCACAGGAACTATGGTGAACCAACAGCTAACCCCTATCACCATCCCTATGTGACATTGTACTTTAAAAAAATGAATGAATTCTAGAAAATGAACTTTTCCTTTGTTGTTGGGAAGAAAGGGACAGGATGCATGAAGTTAGACTGTGAACCTATACTTTCCTATCTACTCAATAATCTAGATTGACAGATGCAGTGATGTACCATAGCCACCCCTCCTCTCTTTCTGCTACGTGCACAAGACAAGGAAGGACCTGGAAATATCCCTACATTCCTAGCCTTTGAGGACTGCTGCCAGCAAGCTTTATCAATTTTGACATACTCTTGGCATACAAAAAGGGAGCAGGTGGGCAAGAGGAGGAGATAGCATGATGATGGTGCAAGTGTGGGCCTGTCCAGCAGAGCCGAAAGACTATGGGTGTAATTTTTTTCAAGCCTCAAGAGTGTACTGTTTATAAAGTCTTGGTTATGAAGGTCTAACACACTTCGTCCCTATGTGTGACAGAGGAAAACAGCTTCACATGTTTGTGGCACGTCATAAGTGAGTGAAATTAACTCTGTCCCTCCAAAATTATCTCCAACAGATTTTATTGTACATCAGTCAGAAAGTACTAAATATGTTAAACAAATGAGATATCATAAATGCAAACATTTTCACTGGGCACAGCATCTCATTTTAAATCTTCTCCTAACATTATATATACTCATGTTTTTCAAACTTAGGAAGATATTTTCTTAAGATTTTAAGGAGGAGGAGCTGGGGCAGTATGTGTTTCTTTGGATTATGCCCCTGTAGGGAAATGGGCATGATTTTCTGAACCTTCCCCCCAAGAGTCCTGCCAATATGTGGAAGGGTTGGGGAGGGGGTACAGTGAGCCCTGGATGATCTGCAGATTGCTTTGCACATCCTCCCCCCCCCTCCATGGCTCAAAAAGGGAAAGTTTTAGGTGCCCATACTTTCCTGCCAACACAGCCTAGTTCCTCAGTCACCCCCCCCCTTCCCCAGAATCTGACCATCAGCTGTCTTCTCCACCTTAGTCATCCTCCCAATAGTCCTTGCGTAGCATGTGGTCAGACATGAATCTTCATGAGATGTCCTCAGTTTCCAGCAAGGCTGGAAAAACAGCAGAGAAAGGAAATGGAATGGAGTTTCCATCTCCCATCATTCACACAACTATCAGACATAGCCTCTGTACACCCTCAGTACAGCTATATACTTATTCCAAGGTGATTGGGGGCAAAAATATTTGGCACCCTCATGGCAAAATTATTTTTAGTAATAGGACATGAAATGAATAAATAAAAATAATGGCCAGAGAAGAAGCTCAGACAGTAAACATTTTCTTTTATTGAACTTTGCCTGTGTATGTGTGTTTGTATGGTATAACCAGTGTTTTTTGTGGGGGAAAAATGCTGGTAATCACCACAGGTCATCCCCATATGGCTAATTCTTCATTAGCTGCAGGGAGACTGGAAAAAGGTGCAGGTACTGAGTACCAGTGAGTACACCCAGAACAAAAGCCCTATATAAACCTTTTTATAAATGGATTTAACTCAACACACTAATAGCCTCTGCAAATCAAAGTTCAAAAACTGCTTTTCTGCTGTTGTAAAGTGGCAAACTTGCAAGTAATCATTCCATTCTTCAGTTCCAGAATCAAACCAGTACAGATATTGAGGCACTACTTTATTTCATTAGGCACAAATGAGAAATAAGAAACCTGAAACTATGTCTTTAAATCTATTTTTCTGTTTTTTTATCCATGGATTTTTTTTTAATCCATGAAAGTTTCCAGAATAGAACCCTAGTGGATAACAAAGGACATCTGCATCTATATATATCTAAATCTAACAGAATTTACCCATTGTTGCAGGAGTAAAATTTCAGTAATATTTTTGGGCACCAAGCGTGGTGGGGAACCAGCAGGCACCACTGGGCAATTGTTGGCACCAGACACTAGCACTGACACTGGGTGGAGGGCACCAGGTAGAGGTCACCAGTGGGCACTGGGGTTTGCAGGCAACAGCAGGCAATGGGCATCTTTACTGGACATGGGCACCCCTACTGGGCCCTGCCATCAGGCAATGGGAAGTGAGCACCTGTAGGCAGCAGGCACCAGTGGGCACCAGGCACCTGGCACCAGGTACCATCGGGCAGCATGCACCACTGAACACCACCAGGCAGTGGCACCAGGCATCCCTACTGGGCACCATCATGCAGTGGCGTTGGGTTTGATGAGTCAGTGATTCTTCAATATATAGGGACAAAAACAGGCTGCACCCTTTTCACCCCCTTCTGGTTTGAATTTCCCAAAAATTTTTCTTAGTGGGCACCTACATCACAGAAGGAATTGCACCTCCCCCCCCCCCCAATTTCATGCTTCTAGACCCAGGGGTTGGGGTTGGGCATTGATGAGTCAGCGTTTCTTCAATGTAAAATATAAAGACAAAAATGGATTGTGTCTATTTTCACCCCCTTCTGGTTGGAATTTCCAAAAATCAGTTCTTAGTGGGTGCCTCCTCCATGGAAGGAACACCCTCCCCAAGATTCACGCTTTTAGGTCCAGCAGTTTTGGCTAAGTATTGATGAGTCAGTCAGTCAGTGACTTTTCAGTTTTATAGAGAGAGAGAAAATAGATTACATATTTTAACTTTGGATATATAATCATATCAATGAACATGGTTCTCTTGTATGGTTGTGGCTAACACTAGCCAAATCATAGCTTCAGCCAAGCTCACTCCCACTACCATCGCCATCTTGGAACACCCTCCTGCAACGTGGCACCCAAGACCACCCCCAGCAACTGGCTTTCTACACCACTGAGCAGCTATATATATGTGTAAGCCCTGACATGGGCTTGCCTAACAGGGCTAGCTTCTTGCCTTTAATTGATCTTGCTTTGCAACAAGCTGATTCCAGACATTAACTCCACTCTCAGCCAAGAACCAACACCTCAAACAAGATTTACACAATTAGGATTGAGAAACTACACTGAAAATTACCCACTCATGCTGGGTAATTTTTCCATGAGTGTGTTCTTGTTACTGGATGACATCTGTGTCACTCTGCATATATTCAAAAGCTTATTATTATTTCACCTTTCCCAGGGATGAGTATTGGCAATCAAAACCGGTAACGAGGCTGGGGTTCATCTTTAGAATTTTTTGTTAATGACGTTCTGGAGACTTCACAGGGCACTGGAATGGGATGAGAGTGTTGAGACTCAGTCATGTTATTTTAATTAGAACTGCATTACTTTATAGTGCCTTTCCACCAACAATCCAACCATATGACTCGCCAAAGAAACCTTATTGCCTCAATAAATGAGTCTGAACGGTGGAAAGTCGAGCTATTACTTTCACTGTGTCTTGTTCAAACCTGCTGCTGCCAGATCACCAACACAGAGATAGATGTCAATTAATTTGGTGATAGGTGGAGAGAGTGCTTAACCTAGTTGCCTCCCACCATGGGTGTCAACACCACTAATTGAAGCAGAGTCATGTTCAAAATCAGCTCCTGCTATGTTGGTGGCCTCCCGACACTACTCCATATTTCCATGCCAAGTGCCCAAGCAAGATTATAAAGAACTCTTCTAAAATTTCAAATCTAATGTTCTTTTCATTAAGGAGTCACCTGTGGCAGATTTGTAAAGGCCATACACACACCCACAAGATAGACTGCTTTATAGAAAATAAACACATGTATATTGTGTTAAATTTATTGTGCTACAATCCACACATATATAGGGCAGTCCTCTGTTTGTAGTGGTTCAGTTTCTAGAACCCCTATAGATTCCAAAATCTATGAATATTTGAATCAGTGGATTTTGCCACCTGGACACACTGAATGTGAATGCAACTAGATTCCAGTCACGTCCAGAGCATTTCTAAGGTCTCCAGAGACTTTGCACGGCCTCAACACACCTCATAATGCTCAGAATCTTGAACATCCAGTTTTTGTCGAATACCAAAAGTTCACTTTAAAAGCCACCGAGCTTTCTAAGACCCACAGAATCTGCTCACGGTGGAGGATCAAGCTGAGTTCAGGAGGTCCATAGTCAGTACAGCATGGTTTTAGAACCCATAGATGATTAAATCTATAAATTCTGAATCCATGGAGTAGTTGCTTCACCCAGATAAATTAACCCAGTTAACCCACCAGTTAAAGCACCTGACAAAGTGCTTGAAATGATCCCCATTGGTGACTTTACGCCACTGACATAACTGATAAATGGATCTGCTAACCCCTGCTAACTGAAAGAGGCACACTTTCAAGTGGGTATGAGATCAGGATTGTAATGGCCAGTACTGGCAATACTTATTTGAATAAAAGCCTCAATATGTACCGCCTATCATATATAGTCCAAACACATAAAAACCTTTATAAGAAGTCCAATGCGGAGAATCAACACAGCTATCCTGTCACTGATAAGCATGGATAACAATTTCCTGTTTGCATAGTAACTTAAGCATGTAAAGTCCAATTTGAGTAGACCCCAGTCAAGTAATCTCAAAACAAAAAGAATATACAGTTTGTCTCATTGGGGTTAACAGATGTTGGGCTTGACAGTTACAATATAAATGATGGAGAGTCACATGATAGAGAGGTTGATACAATCTCACCCCACAGAGATTTGCCCTCCAATCCAGAGTAACTACAGGAGCATGTAAGAGACATTACGTGCACCCGTAGTTACTGCAGCAGGCCTCCGTCATCTTGAAAGACTATGGTATTGTGCTTGGTGCTGCATACGCTGCATGTGAAGCATGAAAGCCTGGGTTAGATTGTTATGGAGGATAGGCTGTTACCCAAGCAGCAAATCCCCCCCCCCACGCCACTGAATTAGTCCAATGGAAAGGCAGAGCCAATATGATTGGATTCAGCTGGCGTCGCAGAGCTGGACTAAGGACAGGAGCTCACCCTGTCTTGTGGGGCTGACCCGGGAATCGAACCCTGGCCTGCTGGTTAACAGGAACAGCATCTTTACTGCTTGCGCCACCCACAGTAGTTACTGCACCACCTCGTGAAAACCTATACGAACTTCATCTTGCTGTCCAGAGCAAATTGTTCTTACCCTGGAGGAAGGACTCCTCGTAGTTACTCTGGATTGCGCCCTTAGAGTGATCGTAAAGGTTTTCCTGTTTCAGGTTTGGAGTTGGATGTTCTTGTAGGGACCTTCCAATTCTGTAATTCTATAAAAACAAACATCTGCATAAAACATATCTTTTTGTTCAGAAAATTCACACATTCTGAATGTATGAATTAATACCATTTTCTAACCTTCTGACCTTCTGACCTTCTGACCAATCTCACTGTCTGACTTCACCTGAAAACTTCAGGGCCTTACGGTTGTGTTTTATGACTTCAAAGAAGTAACTTGCATTACTTAAAAAAAGAAAGATTTCTGCAGCTTTATCCCTCTCCTGTGATCAAAATACAAAGCAGAAGCCAGGGAAGTCTCCATTCCTCCTCCTTCTTCTTTTTCTTTAGTGTTTATCCCACATAGTGATGGGCTCTGCTATTCTGGATCTGTAATGCCATTCCTCCCACTTGTGGGCTTGGTCTGGGTGCAGGTGGGTGGGTCTCAGATTGCCATGCAGTGTGTCAAGCCAGTGCTATTTGGTCGACCCTTCAGTCAAGTGCTGCTGACTTCCAACTTCAGGCCCAACTTTGCTATGGTGTTGCCGTTGGCATGAGAATGTACACTGGAGATGAACCGGCCATGAATGCACACTGGCCATACACTGGAGATGAACTTCTCTCATCTTATCAATGATTGAAGCAATGCCGTACCTCTGCCGAATGTCATTGTGGATGTGGTCAAAGCGAGTGACACCAGTGATCCACCACAGCATCTTTGTCTCCATGGTACTAAGGCAACTTTCAGTTTTTGTCGCTGAACAGAATTCAGCTCCATAAAATGCAACCAGCTGGATGACCATCCAGTAGACCTTAGATTATCGTTGATTGTCTTGTCACAGAGGACACTGGTCATTGTGCACCACTTTGCCCAGGCTGCATTTACTTATGCAGTGGTCTCATGAGTCAGGCTGCCGTCAGCCATGATTGTTGAGCCAAGATACCAGAATGTCTCAGCACAAACCATTTACATGGATTGTCCCAGACTTCCTGTGGTCCATCATCATATACTTTCCCTTCTTGGTGTTGAGGCAGAGGCCAAACATTGTGAGAGGATCTCTCTATGCTTGTACTTACTGCTCAAGAACTGCCTTGTTTTCTGATGTGAGGAAGATGTCATTTGCATGGAGGAGTGTCCATAGCATCAGGTGATGACGTCCATCACTGTGATGACCAGCAGTAGGGACAGCACTGAGCCTTGGTATACACCAATAGTAATGTGGAAATCTTTTGTTATTCCAGCGGCAGCCTGCACACAGCTCTTTGGGTCTTGGTACAAGAGCTTAACCCGGCGAACTAGCTCTTCTGTTCCAGGGAAGTCTCCACTATAAATATAAAATGAGAAACATGCTAAATCTGGATGCAGCTAGCAGGCTTGTTTATTTAGAAACCACACCTGCATTTTCCTTTTGGTGGCTTCTTTATAAATACACAGTGGCATGTCTATTACGTGGAGAATATTTTTAGTTATTGCTTCTAATGATTCAGATGTTGCATGGGTTGTTGTGGGTGTTTGGACAGTGTGTAACAAGGTAGGGTGTTCTCTAAAAAGGGAAAGGCAGGTTTTGTAGTACATGGTTGGTAACTAACCTCAACAAAATCTTTAATGCTGTAGGCTTACTTTGAGCAGAGTTAGCAAATGCAATTCATGATAAACTTACGGCAAGAGTAACTACGGGGTGTCCTTGCTCCGGTGTAAGAACAATTTACTCTGGATTCCAATATGAATTTCCCATAGGTTTTCACTAGGAGGTTTCACTATGGGTGCACATAATGTCTCTTACATGCTCCATAGTTACTCTGGATTTGGGGGTTAGACAAAATGTGGAGAGAGCCTCAGCCTGCTATGTGACTAAAATTAGACTGCAGTCATAAGGTTTGTCTTGAATTCAGTCAGCAAAACCCCTCCATAAGCATGCATGTCATCCCACGATAACCCACTGGTTGCACTATTATTGAAGGGTCAAGAGTTAATCAGGACAGATGGGCCTGTTGTGTCCATAGTGCTTCCAGGTATTTAAAATGGTTGGTACCAGGAATGAAGAGGGCTGTTGCTCCCCATATCCTGTAGACCATGGAACACTGCATTGGGAGAGGAGAAGTAGGACTAGAACGGCTTAGAGGAAATTGACCAGTCATTGAAATGGGTCTTCACAGTGATGCAGGCTTCACTAGGGGTGTTTGTGGGTGTCATTAAGGTTCCCACCACCCAGTGCAAGAAGTCATTATATCACCCCCTATGATGGACTTCTTTCCATGCAGTGGGCACCCCACTTGTTTTTGTTTTTTTTTTGCTATAACTTTTGAAAGAATAGAGATTTTTCAGCACAGTTTCATTGCATTCTGCATGAAATTATGTATCAATATATAACATGATGATATTATTCAGAAATATCAAGATTAAAAAATGTTGTGCAGTCGTGATGTCACCCTGTGAGTATCACGTGATGAACTGTGCACTCCCCTAGAAATTCAAGTGCAATCAGTCTTCTGCCAGATCCAAAAATGAAACTACTCATAGCAATAAAGCTACTTACAAAAAAACACTCTAAGCAGTGGTTCTCAAACTTTTCCAGCCTGCAGATCCTATCTTCACTGTGGCCATTGGCCATGGGTCTCCATTACATCAGAAAACTGATACAGAAAATTGAGCTCCATAGCCAAAACCTGATTGGAATTTTTTTCCTCAATAGCAAAATAATAATGATTAAGGGCGCAATCCTGAGTAACTACGGGGAGTCCTTGCTTTGGTGTAAGAACAAGTTGCTCTGGATTGCTATATGAATTTCCCATAGGTTTTCACTAGGTGGTGCAGTAACTATGTGTATACGTAATGTCTTTTACGTGCTTCCGTAGTTACTCTGGATTGTAGGGTAAATCTTGAATCATTAATAGCAATACGCAAACTAGAGCACATTTTTAAGGAAGATTTCAGAATTTTAGAAAGGGCCCTCTCTTGAAATGTTTTAATTTTGCTTTTCATGGTGCTTTAGATTTTGTAGCTATTTTAAATTTCCTAGTTTGGAGAGCCACATCAAATACCAAACATATGGGGCAGGATCCAAAAGGTTCCATGGAACTTTGATTTACTACTAAATATTCCCTGGAAAACTTCTGTGTGGGCAGCAGAGAGTTAGGGAGTCACACTGTAGAACAATTCATGTGCAGGCATCTTTGGAACATAGCCTTGAGCACCAGGCAGTCCAGAGGCTTCCAAGTGGGCAGAACAAAACATGCAGCAGAGGCATCTGAGCCAGACACGATACAAAAATATAAACATATCTACGTCATTGAAGACTCCTTTGATGTGCAAGATAAGGGGGAGGTGGTGGGTGGGTTTCATTTTATTTATGGCAGTTGTAAAAGATTTTCTGCAAATTGCATATTTGTATATTTCTCAATCTCCAGATGAAATATTTTGAATTTCAGTTATTCTTTGTAGAGGATGGGTGCAACAGAATTCCACTAAAATCTATGGGAGGGAAAATTATATTTCTTGCTTGTTGTTGAAGTGATAAATTTATGTGATAGGAAATTAAAGAAAACTATTTTGGAGCAATGAAAAGTGTAACATAAAACATCTGTGAATGTGATGCTTTTAAGCATAATAATCTATGCCCATTCTGTATGATTATTTTTCTCAAGAGCTTGCATTTTAAAGTAAGGAATTCATCCTCCATACTGATATGTAAATATGCACATTAACTGTGTTCTTATATCTCACACACATGTAGTGCAATCCTGTTCATGCCTTCTCAGAAGTAAGGTCCACTGAGTTCAGCAGAATCAATGTAAGAACTGCCGTAGTTACTCTGGATTGAGCCCTAAGTTCCACTTTGCGTCTTGTTCTGCTCTCCCCTGTTATGCCTTTTCTTGCCTCTACTCCTTGCAGACCTACCAGGCTTCAAGCCACTGCTTCACAAGACTGATTTGGACAATAAACTGACTGGTCCCATTTTGTCGCATGAAGGAGAAGTATGGACATGTATCACAGTCCCTGAAACCTGGCAGACTGCTGCTCCATAATCTAGTAATGGGGTGATGAAGCGGTTATTCAAACCACTACTGACTATTGAATATTGAAATTGTTTGTACAGGGGCAGTTTGGGCACACTGTTAAGCAACAATGTGCAAGTACGCATGGTGGGAGCAGATGTGTTCAATATGTTCATGATGAAGAGGGTTCCTTTGGAGTACTGCCTGAACCACTATCTCTGGTTCACTAGCTAACCACCACTGGTTAGCTTCATTGGAAAGTCTTTGGGAGCTGTACGACCCAAGTGGAAGCATTTTTTGCAAGGTCCCAGGTTTACAGCCAAGGTCTGTTGCATCTTAGAAATGTAAATAAAATTTATTATAGGTTATACTCTATGGTGGAATGGAAAGCAATCAAAATGTGTGCTTAAAATGTGCATGTGAGTTAAGGGACCAAATGTATGTATAAACATTTTAATATTTCTATTTCCTCCTCACTTAGGCTGCAATCCTAAAAACACTTTCCTGGGAGTAAGACCCATTGAACACAATGGGGCTAACTTTTGAGTCAACATGGTTAGGATTGTGCTCTTATTCTTTGTTTGTAAATCTGTCTCTAATAAAATTATATATATGTAACAGGGTGACCATATGACCGGAAAAACCCAGATTTGTCTGGATTTTTAGCCTCCTGTCCAGGTGTCCTATATTTTGGCTTCACTGTCCTAGATTTTGGCTTCATTTTTAAACTTCGCGATGGTGCGCAGTACCCCATCATGTCATATGTCGTTGGATTTGTGTTGAAGGACAGAATACAATGCAAAAATGGGTTTTGAGATATCTCCTTCCTATCAAACGTTATGGCCAAAAACCCGAAAAAAAAATTTGTAATTTTTTGAGTGGGTAGAATTTTGGCTTGGGGGTAGGAATTTTGGCCTGGAGTAGGAATTTTTGCCTTGGGGTTCAGGAATTTCAGGTTTGGCATCTGGTCACCCTGATATGTAAATAACAAGTAATCAAACTGAATCAGAAGATTACCCTAGCATGGAGCCCCTTTAGGTTCAGCTGAATTGCAACAGTTGGTCCATTTAGGTTAAAACTAGTCCTGTGTGTTTGGAATGTCCAGATTTTTCTTACCTATAACCTGGATAACCCCCACATCTGGGAAGGAAGTATTTCATTTTTTTTAGGAAGGGACTCTGCAGTTGGCCCTACCTACTTGGAGCTGGTACACACACATTCCTGGATTTATGTGGGTTCAAGCAATGAGGAAACAGCTCCCACAACATTGCCGATAAATGTGAATCAGCTCTTGGTTACTGATTGACTGCCAACCTGACAATATGACTGACAATACTTCAGTCTATCATCTTGTCTTTGGCTTGAGCATACCAGCAATCGGAGAATTGATGTTTCCTACTCTACTTTACAAACTGTCCTAATAGACATGATTTATTTGGTTAGATTTTGGTAGGTGGACAAGAGAGGTGATCAGACATCTTCAGAGATATGAAATGCTATGATTCAGACGAAACCTGTTGACAAAGCTTCAGGTTGGTTCATTCCTGGACAAATGCCACTCCAAGCATGCCGCAGGCTAGGGAAGGTGGGTGTTGTTGGTTATCTGAGACACATCTCTTTACATTTCATAATAACAACCTTTCAGGAAGAACTCTAATTAAAACGATTCCCAGCATTTGAATTTTCAAAACACAGAGTGCAATGAGGCAAGCTTGAAAACGCAAGAGAGTGATAAAAATTCTTCACTTGGCCCATGCAGACTGAAGAAGAGAAAGTAAACCTTGAGGTTGCTTTTGGTTCCTGCAGTACTATGAGCCAGTATGGTCATAGCATAAATGTAAGCTAAATCCAATGGGTCCATTCATACTGTGGAAGCATAAGTTCAAGCCAGGTACATAGGCTGAATTTTAGTTCTTTATACTGTACATCAAATTCATTACTTCGGAAGCTCTTTGCTGTCATATATTTATTTACTGATTTTACTCTTCCTTTTACTCTGCCTTACTTACCTACTGAAATTTTACTCTTGCTATTAATTCTGTCTTGAATTTTTTCCTCCACTGAATCACTGACCACCCAAAACAGCTTACAATGCTTAAAAACAATAACAGTCAACAGTAAGAACAAAAAAACTAAAATTGAAGAAGCCAAATGGAAAACAACTCAAAACACATATGAAGACAAATTATTTTTCTGAATAGGAATGTGTTAAGAAAAATTCTAAAGACCAGTTATATTTTTCTGCATGTTCTCCTATTTGGACAATTAATCTCCTTGGTTAATAACATATCTATATCTGAGTTTGGGAGATGATAAAGTACAAATACAAATTTTAAAATTTGACTGAAACTCAGAAAATTGATTTAACCTAATCATAATTTCTTCACAAAACAGAATAGCAAAATATTACCTGATTCTGGAAAAGGATTTGAAACAAACTAATGACTTGTTGATGAAATACAATATAAACAGGCTGATTGAAAATGCCTAAGAGGCCCCTGCGTACTGGGCAAGAGACACTCTTTCTAGTGGGTGTTCCTCATTTATTTAGCAGGGGGAGAGTAACTGGCCCTACACACCCCAGCAATGTCTGTTCTAGTGGCTTCTGCTGGTATTCTTTTTGCACTTTAGACTGTGAGCCCTTTTGGGACAGGGACCCATTAGCTATTAATTAGCTATTAATTTTTTTCATTTTCTTGTAAACCGCTTTGTGAACTTTTCAGTTGAAAAGCGGTATATAAATACGATAGATAGATAGATAGATAGATAGATAGATAGATAGATAGATAGATAGATAGATAGATAGACACAGAGCAGACCATGATGAAATGTATGCAGTAACTAGTGGTGCCCAGCAGATGGAGCTGGGCTGCTCCTCAAGAAGAAAGCCTACAAGCCTACAAGTTTTAGCTCCCATAGTCAACCATAGTCAACCACAAAATAAATAAAACTAAGTTTGAAGATGTTAATAAGCTACCTGAATGAAGGAATCAACCTCCCCACCCCACCCCCCGCCCCGGCTTCTACATCCCAGTCCCTTTTACAACAACAGACAAGTAGGCTGCCCAATTGGTAAGGAAGTCTTACAGCCAGAAAAAATAGATGCCAGGTAGAAATGGACTCAATCTACACCCAGCATGTGGTGAGTGATAGTTTGGGCTACCATCCTGTCCTCACCTGATAGTAAGCTCTACTGATTATTGATTATTATGTGACTTACCTCTGAGTAGATAAGCATAGAACAAAGAGCAAGAATGCTGCACGAAGATTTTCATTTCTGTTGAATCAACACGGGAACCAGTTATGGACCTGTCCCCTATGACACACTGGGGTGCAGGTCTGCAATGCCTTCACCACCTCACATCACAGCATCCTACTCTCCTGGAGATACTTACCTAGGTGCTTACCGTGGAGACCCATATGACACTCTGAACAACTCCAGAAACATTCTGAAGCTCTGGCACAATTGAGCCAGAAGTATCAAAAAGTTTTCTGGAGTTGTTCAGAGTGCTGCAAGGGGCTTGGCCAGCTGTGGAATGACTCTGATGGGCAGGCAAAGTCAATGAAGCAGACAGGCAGCCAGGCCTGCCACGGATGGGAATTCTGAGAGATTAAAAATGTCAAAAAATAAAGAAAAAGTAGGAAAGTCATCACATTCATTAAAATGTAGGGAAACGTGCTTTAACTTTAAGCATAAATTAAAAATGTGGGTGGGATCCACCCACCTGGGATGGGGACTTATTTGGGGACTTCTTAGACATTTTTTGCTAATTTAACCAGTGTCAAATACTATCTATACATCATTTTATAAAAATTATCTTTAATGCTCACATTTAGTGTAAATTTTAATCTTTTAACCCATAAATCCTCCCATTGTTTCATTAATATTTCATGGCCCACTTTTTTCACCCATTGTATCATACAATCTTTAACCTGTTTTTCTTCTGTTTCATACTTTATGACTTCATTTATGATTTTATTTTTCATGCATGCTCGGCACAACTCTGCAAATTGAAACAGAAGATTGGTATGGTGAGCAAGCTGTTTTTTCAGGGAAATGTATATTTTCATCACTATTCATTTCTTATGTGGGAAGCTCTGATATCTATCTAAGGGAGCCCAGAGAATCTTAGAGCATTGTCTGAAACTACTGATGGTCTGGAGTAATACAAATAAACAATGCAATTATTGTACTTTGTGTCATGGTATGAGGTTACTTGAACATGTGTTATGGATTCTGGATATTTTGTATAGTGTTTTGGTATCATAACTCTACCCACAAATCATTAGGTCTGACTGGTGTATTGACCAGCTTGAATGATATATGGCCCAAAAGTGTGGTGGATGAGCTGTGTGTAGACAGGTACAGAAAAAAGTCTAACTGGAGTAAATTAGTTTAAAAGTAGAGTCACCCAATCTGCAGTTTAGACAAAGGAGGAGGTACTGAGGGACTGTCTCATAGAGAGCTTATTTTGGTAATGGCTCCTGGTCAATGTTCCATGCTTTGAAACATGTTTCTCAATTCAGTAGACATATATTTCTTCATCAAGCTTCAGTGAGCAGAGGAAGGAGCAAATCTTGCCTCCTCCATGAGGCTTGAATTTAAAAGAAGAGACAAAGAAAGGTTAAATAAGCAGAACTTTTTATAAATGGTGTCTGAGCAGCCACACGTGCCTGTACACTCTGTTCATCCACTCCCCACTAATACAGGCAGGAAAATACTGCTTTCCATAATTTGACTTACTTCCTGCTCCCTCCCAACATCAATCTCTTGTGTATCTGTCCTTAACTCAGGATCCTTAGGAAATGTACAGTCTGCCAGAAAGTCTGCAAATGTCCTATGCTCACAAGCTATTCACATTTTTTATCAATATATTATTTCTGTTGAGTAGTCTTTGATGATCTCTTGTATTTTCTGATTGGTCTACTCCACATAAGTGGTTTCACTGAAGGTGCTATCATCATCATCCTCATCATCCTCTTCACTATATCAGGTCACAGCTTTTTTCAGAGCTCTATCCTAAGTAATTCCAGGCTCTCTGCCAGCACTGAGTGATCAAATATGCTGAAAGTTAGGTACCCTGTAGCACTCAGTGCTGGGTCAGCAGATAGAAACAGGGAAAGGTCCATATTGCCCATACATTAAACTGTATAGGAGTACTATTGAATAAGCCACCATGCAACATGCCACCAAAGAGACTAGTGTAAAATTCAAAGGGCACCAAATCAGAGGGTGAAGCAAATTCAAATATGACATTTCAGGTTGATAAATTTTCAAGAAGGCATTAATTCAGGTTATTGAATTTTTTAGGGTAACGCTGACAAAGTTCCAGCTTCTGCTTCAAATATATAGTATAGAGTCCAATACTGTTAACACCGAGTCTTCTGGAATATGGAATAGTGAAATAAGAGCTCCTTGTCTGTGGACGTTTTTTAGTTCACTTCAGTTCCTGATTTTCTATGAAGACACCACCATATCTGAGGCTGAAATCATTCCACGGGGTTTTTTCCCCTTTTCCTCTCATACAGTAAGTGAATGGGTAAAAAAGCTCACAGTCATTATTTATGAAGATCAAAAGGAAGATCTGTAATAGTACCATGAATACTGAGGATCCATACCCGGGACTGATTCTGAGCACTGTTATTAACAGCACTATGGCCAACAATCATTATAAATGGTTTTGTGTTAGTGGCTGACACTGATTAGTTTTAGTGGCTGTCAATCAAGTCAGGATAAAAAGCACTTCCGTGAAGCATAAAGGAGTCATTATTATGTGAAGAACCACTGCTCCACTGCTCTAATAATGAAGAAAGGGTTGCCATAATTCTCTTCCACAAAACCTCTGTCCCATTTGCCAGTATGTGAACACAGTCTCCAAAAATCTGGATTGTCCCTGTTTTTTGGGAACATATGGCAACCCTAGATGAAGAGCTTGTTATATGGGATTTCATGCCTGGGAGCTTGCTGTTCAAAAATATGTTGTCCATTTGTGACATATGTTGTACTGTGTTCTATCTATACCATGAACATAAGGAAAGTATGAGTAAGGCAACAATTAGTCAAAATGAATGTGTGATTAGCATTTTGCCAAGTCACTCTGAGTTAGTACAAGAGTTATATTTATGTACACTTCGAACTTTGGAAACTGCTGAACCTATCATCATATAAACTGGTTGACATTATGGTTATGCGATCACAATTTTTCAATTCATATTCAGTTCATTCAGTATGAACGAAGGGGCAACTAGAAAAGATGGCAGATTTGTGATTTGAACACTGGAACCACAGATTTCTTTTAAGAGTTAACTCTTTCTAACTCCCAGCCTTGTTTTATTGATCTGAATATCTCCTGACTTGACATCTTTGTGTTTACCAGTTGAGGGCAAATAAAAGCTCAATGTGGGGAGGTAACGGGTGGTCCAATCTTAGCTATCTAGGTCTTGCATTGCCAGAACTCATATTCCTACCAGACCATCCTTTGTTCACTACTCAGACATATGCCAACTACGTATGTGGTGTAGTCAGTGGTGGGATTCAAATATTCTGCACCTTGAGTACTGTGTTCCGTTCTGAGCACCTCACTTGAAGATAGATGCAGCCAAACTGGACCAAGTCCAGAGGAGGGTGACAAGAATGATCAGTGGGATGGAAGGGAAGCCCTACGAGGAAAGGTTGGGGGAACTTGATGTTCAGCCTGGAGAAGAACTTAGTTCCTGCAGTTTGCAAGATAGCCTCTGACTGTCCTGCAAGGAGCTTTCCTGCAGTTTCCAAACATGTTAAAATATAAAGAGTTAAACTATTTCTAAATTTTAAAAAATTCTTTCTAGATCTCCATTTTTTCAAAGTCTGGTAGTCAGACCAGATGCCTGAACCTAAAATGGAGGACAAGATGTTGGATTCCTCTCAGCCTGTCCTTTTCCGGTGGATAATGGCATGTTTGCCTACTCATGAGTAAAGCTGCGATATTGGGCACCTTCACTTTCTCATAGAGCTCAATGCATATTTTTTATTTTTATTTTTTCAGCCATAACTTTTGATATGAAGAAGATATTTCAAGGAGATATTTCAAGGAGAGAAGGAGATATTTTTGCATTGGATTCTGCTCTTCAATATGAATCCAATGACATATGACATGATGGGGTACTACACACCATTGCAAAGTTGCAAAATGAAGCCAAAATGGAAGACAATGAAACTCTTTTGGAGGACATACGAACAGAAGGCTAGAAAAGAAAACAAATCTGGAAAAATCCAGTCTTATGGACAGCCAGGGGTGGGTCCCAATAGAGTATTGCTCTAAGCCGCTGTTGGGTAGATAACACAGTAACACGTAAGTGGTACTGATGTTAAAATGTTTGTGAACTAGTGGTCTAAATGTTGGTCTAGTTCTGAACTGTGCATTGGAAAAGTAATTACATTGCACATTATGATTTATAAACTTGTTTGCTGAGTGTTTTACTCAAAAGAGTTGCTTTGTGGTTTTCAACGGTTACAGTAATAGGTCACTTCTCCCTCCACCTTTCGATCATAACCAGCAAGACCCCAAGATAGCATGGCTTATAAGTCATCCCCCCCCAGCCCACCCCACTTTTGTCTTCTGGGAGAGGAGCACCACTCAACATATATATGTTTGCTGTCACAAATACACTACCAGATGCTTTGAAAAGCCAGAGTTTAATTGGAAAAGAAGTAAGCGTAGACTTGCTTACATTCTCTTCTGTGCCAGGACTCACAGACGTTTCGAGTTAAAGCAAGAAACAGCCAGAAGGGGGAAAATGTTCAGATGCCTAATTCTCTGCAGGATTTATATTATTATATGGTAAGCATTTGCACTCTATGCAATAAAAACCAAGTTGGCTTTACTTACATAGAAAAGGAAACACAACAAAACCAAAAATCACAAGCTTGATAGTAATTACAGTGAATAGACATTTATTTTATCCTTTTACTAGCAAGACCAATTGTGATTTTTATGCTCCGAGAAAGCTCACTCTTAAATTTTATGTCTTGCACCGCGTCGCCAAATCCAAGCTGAATATTTTTTGTGAAATGGATGGCAAAACGAACTCCCAAACCTTCTACCTTGTAGAAAGGCTGGAATTTGAAAAGTCACCTGAGAAAGCATAATGCATAGACCTGCAAACAAAGCAACTCATTCCAGTCTTTGATTGTCACAGCATGAGACAATCAATATTTCCTCAGTCTTTAGCTGCTTCTGTCAGGGATGGATTTCTATATTCTGTATTGGTTCAGAGGTTGAAAGAATCTGGTTCCCTCAGTGGGTCCAGGTCTATAATAAACAGGTAGATGATCCAGCAGTAAAGCCTTACATAACATAAGAACATAAGAAAAGCCCTGTTGGATCAGGCCCAAGGTTCATTTAGTCCAGCTTCTTGTATCTCACAATGGCCCACCAGATGCCTCAGTGAGCACACAACAGAAGACCTGCACCCTGGTGTCCTCCCCTGCATCTGGCGTTCCGAGATTGCCTTCTTCTAAAATCAGAAGTTTACACATACTCTCCGATAGACCTTTTCTAGATGCCATTCCCACATCCTGTGGCAAGGAGTTCCATAAACTATTTAAATGCAAGGTAAAGAAAGGCTTAGAAACCATTCAAAGAAAAACTTGGGAAACAAGGATGAGTAAGACATGAATGTTGAGTCACTTAGAATGCAATTCTAATTTAAGCAGGCACAACTCATCAGTCTTCCCATTCCAATGGTGATGTAGGGAGACAAACGTATGTCTGTGCACGGGCCTAATGTTCACCCAAAGTGGTGCAGAAACGCTTTATGGCACTTTTCTGACATCCCCCTCCAGGTCCACACTAGGACTAAGACTGGCCTAACTAGACATTAGGATGGCAGCCTTAAGCTTCTGTTTGAACAAGACCTGAGCTTGACCCAAATGCTGGTTCATCTTCCCCAATGACTAACTGGGGGTACCATGGTTAGAGGTGACCAAGTAGGTGGTCAAAGATAAAGTCCTCTGCTAGGGAAGACCAGTAAGTGCAGAAAGCTCTTCATAGCTTCAGCGATGATGATAATGTCGATGACAATGCAGGATATAAGGGCTGCACAACTACTTTGCAGTCCTGTTTCTCTGTTTTTCTTTTCTTGGTTCAAAATAGAGAAGTAAAAATTTCCAAATAGAAACTAATATTGAAAATACAGTAGCCTGAAGTAAGAAGTTCTAAACTTGGCATCCATCAGTCTTGAAAGACTATGGTATCGTGCTCGACGCTGCATGTGAAGCACGAAGGCCTGGGTAGATTAGTAAGAAGTTCAGTTCTAGACTTTTCTGATAGCTGAAGACATGCAGTAGTAGAGTGTATATTACTGGGCTTCCTGATCACTATGCATGACTTTAAATCCAAAGCTACCATCATCATCATCATCATCATCATCACACAGTCCTAGACTCTTGGGAAGGGTCCGACTGGTGAAGTGAATGAAACCAGCACGAAATTGTTTCCTGTGCATTTATGTTTGATTTTCAATAATAATAATAATAATAATAATAATAATAATAATAATAATAATAATAATAATAATAATAATAATAATACAGATACTACCTTTCTGGTCATTGGATTTTTCCTTTGACTTCATTCAAGATGGTTGATACGAGCAGGTTTCTGTAATCCTAGAGAAGATTTTACAATAAACAGAAAGGTTCTATATTTCTTTTCAAGAACATGATACAGGCATAGAATGGATCATTTTTGTCTTGGTCACCTTCCTGGCCATGTTTTTGCTTCGAGACTCAGACAAAACTGCCTGCTGGGCCTTAATAAGCAGTTCTCTCCTAGAGCCAAAAATACTGGCACAAAAACAGTTCTACCAACCCAGTTTGGCATTGGGATGGTATAGTGGGTGCTCATTGGCTTTTTGCCTAGAAATACTGGTCCATTAGTATCAAGTCAAGCTTTCAAGAGTCTGCTCAGTGGCATGTGAGTGGCATCCTTAAACTGAGCCTTATCCCTAAATAAACATAAAATCAAATAAAAAATATACTCTGCTACTTTAATTTGAAGAGACAACTGATTGTTCATTGTAAAACAGCAGTTCACACTGATGCTATAGCACAGTTGTGTAACCCAGTACTTGATCACATGGCAAAAACAGCATTGATCATACAGAGCAGTTGTAAAATATCTTGGGCGGTTGCATAGCTCAGATTTAGCTTTCAATGTATTATATCTGAGATATAGAAATATTTTTGTGAGGTTATCTCATAACCAATTCTATGCATTTATTCAAGAGGAAGACCCTCTGTTTTCAATGGTATTCACTCACAGCTAACATTTTTGCATAAATTAAACTTGCAACAGAGAATGCAGCCACTTCTAAATTGGCTTGGTGAGTCACAAATCTGACATTAGACCACAAGTGGGCTCTTACTGGTTCGGGCCGGATCGCCGAACCGGTTGTTGCCATTCCCCCGCCGCTAGCGATCCGGTAGCTGCGGGGGATGGCGAGAATGGGACGAACCAGTTTGGGGAATTTTTTATTTTTAAAATTCCCACCAAGCCGGCCGCCATTTTTTTTGCACTTACTGCGTGAGCGCCAACGTTGACACAGGCGCGGTGCCTATCTTGAAGCTGGCCGGCCAGCTTCGGGGCAGGCACTGCGCAGGCGCTAACGTTGGCACACGTGCAGTGCGCCCGGATTTGGGGCCCGCCCCTCGCTCTGCCCCTCGCCCCACCCACCTGCATCCACAGATTGCTGGGGTGGGTGGTGTGCCCTCCCTGGCCCCAACCCATCCCTCCCCCTCCCCCTCTCCCTCCCCTGCCCTACCCCCTGACCCCAGCCCCACCCCCTGATCCCGGCCCCACCCCCAACTTCAGGCGAACCGGTTGTTGGGCAAGGCGGGGCCCACCACTGCATTAGACACATGAGTAATGCAGTGATGGGATTCAAAGAAATTAACAAGTTCTATGCCCATCTGACAGCCACTTTTGAATGGCTATTTCTAAACTTTATATGTCCTATCTCTCATTAACAACTGGTTCTATGGAGTAGGTGTGAAGCTGATGGAGCCCACCACGGGAGCAATGGTATGTGAGCCAGCAATGCTGGCAGGAAGCCTGCATCAGTCCTCTAGCACCACATTCAGAGCCATGAAAGTAGTGAGCCACCATGGCACAAGATGGTAAGGTGCCATTCAGCACAAAGGCATGGGAGGGTGGTGAAGAGGCAAGGAAAGTATTTCTGGACAGGGGACAAAGGA
The DNA here is from genome assembly GCA_030015325.1 of Cryptoblepharus egeriae. Classification (NCBI taxonomy): domain Eukaryota; kingdom Metazoa; phylum Chordata; class Lepidosauria; order Squamata; family Scincidae; genus Cryptoblepharus; species Cryptoblepharus egeriae. The sequence continues at coordinate 105,398,105 of JAREYC010000002.1, read as the reverse complement.
GCAGAAAGGATGGATTGGGTGTGGAAGTGGGCAGAATTGGAGTAGGCCTCATCTGAACCGTTTTTCTGTGCCAACCAGCCTCATACCAGGCCTTCCAGATTATATACGAGCTAAATGGATGAATAGCAGGAACTGATCTTTGAAGTTCCATGGGACTAGTTTAGGATCAACATGAAGCAATATCCCCTTACTCAGAAATTAATGTTCAGTTCCATGAGACATGTCTACTCCAGTGCAGGTTTGGATTGGGATGGAAAAGTTTGTGAAGTGCTTATATTCCTTGGACAATTTAATTTAGATTTCATGGAAAATAACACTGTTTAGGAAAATGCACTTTATGTTAGACTGACTACATCAAAGCAAAGTCAGATTTCAGTACTGGAGGAAGATCAGCATTAAAAAACACTCAGAATGGAAAATTTGGCACAGTTAACAAAGCAGCAACCACTGAAGAACCTGAAAATGTAAACTTGACAATTGGATTTTAAAATTTAATCAAAAGACCTTTCATTTGCTAGTTCTAGAAAAATCTTTAAGGCTGCAATCCTAAACTTCAATTGGGCTGGCCTAAGCCTTGGCATAAGTCTTCTGTTGACTGGGGGTGTCACAAAGGTGCCATATGACACTCCTGGGTCCCTCCTAGAGGAGAGTTAGGACAAATACAGACATGTGCTTGCCTCCTTACATCACCAAGGAAATGGGAAGATCGATGAGTTGTGCCAGTCTAGGTTAGGATTGCACCCTAAAGGTGCAATCCAGAGTAACTACAGGGAGTCTTTTCAATATGGATTTCCTCTGGATTGCAATATGAATTTCCCATAGGTTTTCACTAGGTGGTGCAGTAACAACAGGTGCACGTAATGTCTCTTATGTGCTCCCGTAGTTACTCTGGATTGTAGGGTTAGAATCTTCTGATTCCAAATCTATTTGAAATAAGCTATCAAGTTCCCACAAACATTCTGATCAAATGTGCCTGAAAAAAAAACACAAACTCATTTGATGGATTCACATCTAGCAAACGTGCCTCCTGCTATATAACCCACGTTATAGGGCGAAATATAATTTTGAAATACCCATTAGAACAGGTTTGGTAGTTTATCCAGATTATGTAAAATGAGCAAATTCCCAGGGTAACAATTAATAACCTCACATGATCACTAACCTATAAGAAAGGGTGTGGTGACCTTCCCACACACACACACCCAATATGTTCACCTTCAGACTCCTTAATGAGACGAGGAAGTAACAATAAAACATTGAACTAAGCAGGGATAATTGCTAAGGAAATATGTCCAAACCAAAGATTGGACGTTGCCTCGAGACAGCTGGGTGCGAGTTACAGATGCCAAAACAGCTTAAGTGTTCGTAGCACAATCCCTAATGCTATTAGTAAATGGTATTTACATTAAGAGCATCCAAAGTAGGAGTACTCTGAGGTTCAAATAAAGGTCATTCCAAGAAGAATCTCCAATTCCCATGGATTATTTAGGTTAAGTCGAAATTCTCCATGTGAAACCCCTGCCTTTATGTTTTTTCCCAGATGGTGAAATGGATGGCTATCAAAACTTTGGTAATGATGCAGCATGAGAAGCCACAATGGCTGACAACTACTAGTTGGGGTATGTTGCTCTTACATGCAGATGTTGCATGACAAAATTGAGAGGAACATATGTGATAGCACCTGGCAGGACTATGGCCTGGCAGGACCATGTCCAACAGGTTTCTTGTGTCAGTGATCCACACCTATAGTAGCCATGGGTGTTAGTTAAGGTGCAAAGGCTTTTTTCTCATGCTGGCCATAAGGTGTTAGTTACTGTAAACTCTTCCAATATGAGACAATCTCATGAGTTGTCATGACACAAAAAGCAATCATCTTTTTGTTATTATTATAACAAATTATTATCTAATTTATCTTTAATAATGGAGGAGCAAACAACTGAAATGGCGTTATGGTAAGCATCACCAGATGGTGCTATTGCACATGTTGTTTCATGTTGTTATTACAAGGGTGAATTTCTGTATCTTGCTGGGGGGGATAAAACATTCAGTTAATCCAGGTTGACTCCTGACATTGGAAATAACACCACCTCCTGTGACTTAAGTCAAAAACCAGTCATAACAGGACACTTTAGAGTCCTTGAATCACCCCTTTGCAACTCTATAGGATTCAAATTGAGTCACCCCATCCCCTTTAAATAGCCTGCCATGGGAAAAAATGGTGCCGCTGCCAGGCTCTTTATGATGTTTGACGGTAGATTTGGTGGTTTAGCTTCAATGTTGAGAGAGTGTGCTTGTGGTGGTGGTGGGCACTGAAACATTGCAGCCCATGTTGTTTTCTTGTTCCTAGTAACTATTTGGCCTCTGGTGGGCTCTATACGAGTTACTGGGTTAGAAATGGCAGCAGTCTGCTTTCTGTAGCTCCATCTGTACTTTGTGTCTTTTAAAGCATGGTGTTTCACGTGCCTTATTCACTCTTTCATTATAGCCCATGGTCTGCAAAAAATTCAAAGACAATTTCAAGAATGAGGAATATGATTTCATCCTGGGACTTGTTTATTCTACTGGCATTTCATGAGTTTATATTCAATTTAAAGGCTATTGGACTTCCCCAACCACCAATCCAGTCCTATTAAAAATGGGACATTTTTCAAGACAGGTCCTCATATTTTGTAACAGTCATGCAGATGTAACCATTTTATCATTGAGCCCTGCCAGTATTAATATGGGTTATCCTTAATCCTATTTATAGACTGAAAATACTCTGGGAAATACTCTGAGATTGTACAGTTTAGTTTTAAGTACAGCAAAAAGGACAACCAGCTTTGGCCAACATTATTTCATCACAGGCTCACTAAAATTATTTGAGCTTTCCCAGGGCCACAATTGCTATTTTACTTGCTCTGCAAACGCTTCTTATGCAATTGTTTCTGACAGCTTTAAATACAAACAGCAAGGCTGCAGTAACCAGGAAATGTAAAATGTATTGTTAATGCGATGCCAGAGACAAGGATTGGCAGGATTTTACTGGCAGTGCTTTGAACAACCACACCAAAAGGACAGTGGAGCTTAGGATGAAATGCAAGGCTTGAATCATTGTTGCAGAGAAACAATGTCCCCTTGCTCTAGTCGACTCTGGCTCTAGTTCATGACCAGGGTGATCACATAACTGGAAATGCCAGGATTCCCCAGAAAAAGGGAACCATCCAGAAAGGGGGAAAAACCCCTCTCCGGAATTCTGAGGGCATTTCCAGGCCATCTGGCCCCTTAAATAATTTTTGTGTGCAGCAACAGCTGCGCACAGCTCTGGCCTGCCCTTGTGAGCCTTCCTAGTGGGCTTCTGCATCACTTCCAGCTGGCGCATCTCCTTCAGCAGCTTCTCCACTGCGCCCCTCCATTTGGCCAGCTGGCCTTGCACTGTAGCAGCCACTGCACCTCTCCATCTGGTCTGCTGGCCTGGTATTCAAGCAGCCACCTCTGGAACCCCGCCAGCCTCCCACCCACCCAATCTGGATGGGAGGTAAGTGCCTCCCATCCAGATTCCCCTCTCCTACTTACATATCCCACCCTGCCCCTACTTACCTATCCCATATCCCCTACCCTGCTTACATATTCCATCCTCCTCCCCTCGCCTACATAGCTATCCCACCTCCCTTCCCCTTGCATGGGTTGTGTTGCTGCAAACTGCTTTGTGGCTGTCTTGTCTGTCTGGATCTGAATCACATACGTTGAAGTCAATGTATTGTTGCTCAGTGCTTATTGTTGCTTATTATTGAAGTCAGTGTCGTGTTGCTGCAAACTGCTTTGAGGGTGTCTTACTTGTCTGGGTCTGAATCATGCATGTTAAAAGATTTTCAATTTTATAAGTGTTGAAATTAAGTACAGGAAAGCAATAGGAATATTTTTGCTTTATTTTAACATGTCCTACATTTGTCCTACATTTTGGGGTGTCCTACATTTTTTTAACTGGGTAGGAATTTTGGCTTGGGGGACAGGAATTTTGGGGGCTTGGCAGGGAATTTTGGGTTTGGCCTCTGGTCACCCTGGTCTGACCAAAATGTTTATGAGAGGAGAACGGGGAAAGATGGGGAATGATGCCAGGCCGCTGACAGTGTATATAGCAACACATCTAATTGTTCCGAGAGTCAATTAGGTGTTATAATAAAACAGCAGGGAACTAGTAAGGTGTTAGTATGAGTCAGCTTTCATTCCCATGCATCAGTTGAACTAATATTCAGTTCAGTGACATTGTTGGCCACTCTTTTTTCCAGTTTGTTAATGGGGGATATCTTTGCAACCCAAGGGCTGTGCATCTGATATTTCTTTTGTATGGCCTAGTATGGGAAAACATCCATTACAGCGGTGACACAATAAGATTTTTCCGTAGGGTGACACAAACTCTAGTGATACCTCTGCCTGAACCAGCCATTGAAGTAAGTGAGGGTGTAATCAATTACCATTGATATGGTAATCTACTGTGCTTTGTCCATTCAAGTCCAACCCTTTATCTATCTAAAGTATTTATATACCGCTTTTCAACTAAAAAGCTCACAAAGTGGTTTAGAAAAAATGTAAAAATTAATGGCTGATGTAATTTATAATGACACTATCCCTGAAAAAATAAATTACTAATGCCACGGATCCCGTGGCGGCCACCTTTGCCCAGCCATCACTGCTCATTAATTGCAGTGGCAGCCAGGCTGCACATTATGGCACATCTTATCTTGCAACATCATAAAGTGTGCTGCACTGGCAGGCAGCATGTCCACTAACACTGCAGCCAGACAAGCTTGGGCTGTTAATTTGACCCAAAACAGAGTGTGGCACAAGCTGACACTTGTTTGTACAGTTCATCAAAACACCTGTTAGAGCTTCACACTTAGGTCAGTTACCTGCCATTATCATGTACAGAATTGAGGTTCTTGCATTATGCTAGAAAAAGCAGGGTGCATAATGATGGCATGGTAGCGGTGACAGACTTCAAACACAATCCTAACCATGTCTACTGAGAAGTAAGGTCCATTATGTTCAATGGGTCTTACTCCCAGGAAAGTGTGTTTAGTATTGCAGCCATAGACAGAACACTGGTAGGCATTTCAAGTGGAAACCATAATCCTTGTGCATATGCAAACTGGCACTAAAGAAGAACTTCTGGTCTTTGGGTGGAGGCAGACAGCTGGAGCTAACCTTTAAAAAGAAAAGTTCCCATTCGGATTTACTTGGCAAACTCTGGCTTATCGAATCCATTTTTTTCCTTCAATTTCCATTTTCCTTAACAATTCTTATGCTTTGTGAATAGTGACTTGTGGGGAAAGAGACGATATAAAACTAATGCGTTCTTTTGCATTCATGGCCTTTCAGTTTAAGTTTAATAACCAAAAGGAGAGTCCCTGGCAAGACGGAGCTGGCTGTGTCCTAAGAACTATTAATGTTATAACCCAACATTAAGACAGTGGCATGAACTTATTTTCAGTAACCAATCTTAAAGGCTCATAAAATTGATTCTGCTTCTCAGATTCAATCTTTCCAGTTTCATTTGCGGGTTGGTTATTAGGTCATTGGGCCATTTTCCTTGGAGAAGAAATAGTAAGTCCAAGAAATCTAAAAATAGATTGGCTTTTTAAAAAGTCATTGTTAGCTTCTTTTTTCCTTATTTGACGTCAGTTTAGAACTTTCTGGGAAAAAGCTAGATTGACATCAATGGCAATGTCCTATTCAAACTGCAATATCATGTTTATCATGCTCAATATAAAGCTCACCTTTTTCCCCTTGGCAGTACTGTTTTAACCCTTCAACTACTCCCTCATGTTTCTCAGACCAATATGGGATGGCAGTCCTCCAAATGATAAATAATACATAGAGCAAAATCCTATCCAAGTCTACTCAGAAGTATGCCCATTATGTTCAATGGGTCTTACTCCCAGGAAAGTTTCTTTAGGATCGCAGCCAAAGTTTGCTCTCCTCCTCCATACTTTTCTCTCCTTTTTCACAGTGGAAAGCTATTTGCTCTCTTGCAGTCAACAACTGATGTTATGTGCAACGGCTATGAAATTTGGCCTCCTATGCCATAGATGAACAGATATTTGTCACCCCCTTATTGTTCAGGAGTGTCAGTTGTAGACACTTAAAGGCTATGGAGAGCAGGAGGAGGGAAATAATATTTTAAACCACAAATGGGGTAATAAACTGCAGCCAGAAGCTAATTGTCTTGAAACCTGATCTTTTATAACATGTTACTGCCGTAATGGGACCAGTCAACATGACTGCACTGGGGTTTGTTTCTCCATAGCTTGAATTGCATGCAGACATACATTATTCCTCCCTCTTTCCAAAGAAGCTGATTAGACTGCTTGTTCCCCACTGTCCACCAAAGCAGAGTTCTCAGTGCACTTCATAATAACTGCAATTGCCCCACATAATGTTTAATGCCTCACCTGGGGATTTGTTTCCTACTGACTTGGCTCCACCCAAGAGGTCCCCCCCTTTTCAAGAGACATGAATCATTACCAGAAGCCTACCAGGCCAGAAGTGAACTGAATGAGGCACCAGGGGACACTGGCACTACAGTGTTGTTATTGACTTTTTACTCCGGCATTAAATAACGGTTGAGCTCAGGTGGCCGTCCCGACGGGTTGCTTCACATGCCAATGCAGCTGGGAAAAGCTGTCATCCATTAAATGTTCATTTCATTTTTTTTGTTGGTTCAAACACCATTTTCTCTTTATTTATTTGTTCTTAATTAAAAGGAAGGGAAGCCTCTGTTCTTCCCCATAAGAAAGCTGAAAAGAAAATAAAGTAATGACTGAACATAAATTCTGCCCTCCCCAAACTGAGTTGTCATTTTTTCACTAGGAAACAAATCAAAGCTAGTTAAAATTGGGTACATTTCAGGGCCTGCTTAAGTTGACAGTACATAGATATGTAAACACTATGCTCCTTTTTTAATATGCTTTTAATATATAGAAAGCCAAATCCTGTCTACTCAGAAGTAAGCTCCACTGAATTGAATGGGGCTTACTCCCAGGAAAGTGTCCATAGGATTGCAGCCAGAGTGAGGGTTTTTTTTTTTTTTTACAGGTCTTATTTCCTAGTACAACAGTCCCGTGAGGGAGATCACAGTAAACTGCTTTGGGGACTTCTAGTTGAAAAGCAGTGTATAAATACTGTTAATAATAACAATAATTATATTGCATAACAAACACCTCACATAAAGTATGTTTCACGTAACAAACAAAAATTTCTCTAGAATTCTGCTTCACATAACAAACTGTGCTTCACTTAACAAACATGCTCATTGGCAGTTGGGGCAGACACGCTGGCCAGAAGCCCTTTTAAAAAGCATCAGGGTTGCCTAGCGCGCCTGCCCACAGCGAAAGCAACACATCCGCGCTGTTCCTCCTGTGGCCGGGTGTCCGCTGGGCAGAGGGAGAGAAGAGCAGTGGAGAAGAGGAAAGCAGCTCAGGGCTAGCCAGAAGGGAGCAGGGGAGAGAAAGGCTCACGATGAAGAGAAGGAGAGAGTAGGGAGACACTTGGAAAGTGTCTTGGATTGCAGACTCCTAAGCATGCCTACCCAGAAGTAAGCCCCATTGTGTTAAATGGGGCTTACTTCCAGGAAAGTGTCTTTAGGACTGCAGCCTAAGTAGACTTCATAGGATTATGCACGTTGAATGCATGTTTTGAGTTCAATTCCAGTGTTTTATCAACATATTTACTGTGTTTAACATTTCCAGTGTTTTATCATCATTTAACATCATCCAGTTAATATTTCTATATGAATATTTTGGGGGTTGTAGAACCAATTGCCTGAGTTTCCATTATTTCCTATGGGGAAACCCGCTTCATGTAAAGAACATTTCATGTAACAAACATGCCTCCAGAATGAAATTTGTTACGTGAGACGCCACTGTATGTGTATGTGTGTGTGTGTGTGTGTGTGTGTGTGTGTGTGCGTGTTCGTGTATTTTTTTATATTTTTAAAATAATATATATCTATGTATATGTGTGTGTATATACACACTAGCAAAAAGCGTACCCGCGTTGCGGGAGTAACATTTCCCCATATGACATCCCCCATGTACATCAACACCCCATGAGCAACTTCCCCCCACGCGCAACTTCCCCACCATGCTCAACTTCCCCCCACGCACAACTATCCCCCCATGCGCAACTATCCCCCCACGCGCAACTATCCCCCATGCGCAACTCCCCCCCACGGCACATCAACACCCCATGCGCAACAACATCCTATGCGCATCAACACCCCATGCACAACTTTCCCCCATGCGCAACTTTTCCCCATGCGCAACTTCCCTATGCGCATAATCCCTCCATGCACATAATCCTTCCATGCGCAACTTTCCCCCATGCGCATCATTCCCCCATGCACATCATTCCCCCATGCACAACTTTCCTCCATGCGCAGCTTCCCCATGTGCATCAGTCCCCCATGTGCATCAGTCCCCCATGCGCAACTTCCCCCATGCGCAACTTCCCCCCATGTGCAGCATCCTCGCCAGTGCAAACTCTTCCTCCAAACAACATCCCCCAGTGCACCAGGCAGGTGCAAATTGGCTGGAGGTTGGTCAGTCTCCCATGTTAAGTATAGGACAGAACCCACTAAAAACCGGTTTTTGGAAATTCCAACTGGAAGGAGGTGAAAAGGAGCGCAACATGTTTTCCTCCCTACACCTTACATTGAAGAGTCCCTGACTGATGGATGTTCTTTCCCAACCCCCAGACCTAGAAGCATGAAATTCAGGGAGGGTGTTCCTTCTGTGATATCAACACCCACCAAGAACCACTGTTGAGAAATTTAACCCTTAAGGGGGTGAAAAGGGGTGAAACATGTTTCTGTCCTATACTTAACGCTGAGGACTGACTGATCAACATCCAGCCAATTTGGTACCCAGTGCCTTATGCACTGGGAAGGATGTTGCACATGGGGGACAATGTGCATTGGGGAATGATGAGCATGGGTGGACAATGCACAGGGGGTTTAATGCACATGGGGAAATGATGCGCATGGGGGTTTGATGCGCATGGGCAGATGTTGTGCATGGGGGTTGCACAATGCACATGGGGGACAAAGGGGGCCGATGTGCATGCAGGGATGATGCACATGGAGGGACGTTGTGCATGGGACATTGAAGTGCATAGGGGATGATGGGCATGGGGGTTTGATGCCTATGGGGGTTTGATGTGCATGGGGGGATGTTACGCATGAGGGAATGATGCACATGAGGACAATGCGCATGGGGGTTGTTGCACATAGGAGATGTTGCACATGGGGGCTGATGCACAGGGGGGAATGATGTGCAATGGGGGTTGATGCCAAGAGGAGGGATTATGCCCATGGGAGGGATGATGCACATGGGGGGGGGATGATGTGCAATGTGGGAAGGCATACGGGGGGTATTTTACTCCTGCAACCTGGGTACATTTCAGTAGTAGTAGTAGTAGCAGTAATTAATAAGCATCATTATGTCAGTGGGAGAACTGAGGCCAAATTATTGTGACTTTACCAAAATCAATCAATAGCTTTCCCTTTACAGTCTCTAGCTAAAAATCTAATGCAAGAAAGCCAGAAATGTGTGCTAATCTACCCTGAGAAATTTTGCAAATGTTGCTAAGCTTTTCCTCATAGGGATGTTTCTGTGACATTCTAACAAAAAGCAGTAAGTTTTCAAACACTAGATTAACAGTGTCCTATCCCAGATCTGTTCCCCAGTTCTGATACAACTGCACTAAAAAGGCACTCTGCATGCTGTGGTAGGGGGAAGGGATGAGTGGACAATTTTAAGAAGATAAGCAGAAACATTTTGTATTTTCCTCCTGTTTGGCTGCCTAATGCCCCAATGGCTCTCTGAGTTTTGTGGCTTATGTTTGATGAAAGGGACCAGGTTTTAAAGCAGGGAATAAGATTCAGCATTGTCACTGAGGCCACATCCATGTCTCTAAGAAAAAAGCACTGATTCACCTTCTGTGGTGGAATCATTAGTCGTCTCACCACAGCTGAGCTGGTGTGGATTTCCATGCAGCTGGGCAAGAGATGGAAGCTAACTCCATCTTGAAGCACCCAGGTCTTAAACCCTGGCCTGGTTGGTTGACAGGCATGCACCTAAACCACTGACCCACTTCAGCCCTCTAAAGGGTGTGTGTGTGTGTGTGTGTTTGTGTGTGTGTGTGTGTAGACAGACAGACAGACAGACAGATAGATTCCCTTTGATATTGTTCTTCTTTTGATGCTTTTTTGTTGTAATCTTTAATGCCAATAAAGGTATTTGTAATTGTAGACAGACAGACAGACAGACAGACAGACAGACAGACAGACAGATATTATTCCTAAAAACTATAATTTTACCAGTTTGAGGCATTTGTGGTTTTATACCCTCAAGATGTCACCTTAATAACAACTTATTGGTTCCATGCTGTGTCATAACATCTTCTTGGCAATCTGAACAATAAGAACATAAGAAGAGCCTCCACTGAATCAGGCCAAACACCCATCTAGTCCAGCTTCCTGTATCACACAGTGGCCCACAAGATGCCTCAAAGAGTACATATGACACCTGCATCCAGGTGCCCTCCCTGCCCTCAGATTTCACTGTCTGGTTTCCTGACATAAGAGTATGGTTCTGAAATGAATCAGATTTGTGAGCATCTTTCAATTAGAGTCAGGTTTTCAAACCATTCAGGTGTCTATTTTTTGTTACCAAAAGTAAGTCTCACGTTTTCCAATCTGGCATTTTGACATTGTCTACCTACACCGATACACACCCATCATGGCTTGTAACAATCAGTATCATTGGTCCATTTTGAATCAAGGAAATGTAGTTCTTAATTACAGCAGTTACATTTTTGCTTTCTGGTTTTTATTTTGTCCATAATGTTTGATAGAATTGAGATATTTCATTCTGTTTTTAAAAAATACATTCAGCTGTAAATTACACATTAAATATTATATAACATGATGCCATTATTCCTACAAATCACAGTTTTAGTGATTTTGGTCACTAGTAGTGTCACCTCCCCAGTGCACATCACTTCGATGTGAGTGTCAGTGGGTGTGGGCTGCAATACCCACTTCCTTGTAAAAACTCCACAGTCTCAAGGAAGATTCTGTGGGCTTGAAACTCCCCCACAGGAAGCAGCACAAATTACATTGGACAGCACTAGGGTAGTTGGGTTTGAGTGGGCTATCACAGTGCGATCCAAAGTTGCATTAGGTCAGGCAGGCCAGTGTACATGTGCAGTGAAAGGTTGGGCCGGCTGCTGCCATAAGGAAAACTTTCCATACAACAGCTCCTAATACAGTGCAGGGGGCTTGCTGACACTGTTTATAGGCAGACATATTGTTACACACTTTTCCAGAATGCATCCACTGAGTTCAGTTCATCCCCATAAATTATTTATAGTGAACTATATATTCTCTTAACAAACATTGGTATAGTGTTGTAAGCTGAAAAACTGAGGGTACAATCCAGAGCATCCACTTGAGCTGATGCAAGTACTTTGTGCTGGGCCAGGGTTGTTGCAAAACATATCTATGACATTCGGTACTGGTGCAGGGAGTTGTGTTGGCCTCCCTGTGCCACCACAAGCCATGGAGGCCAGTAAGTGGCCTCGGTGAGCTCCATCAATGCAGGTTGTGAGGGTTGGGGAAAAGCAGTGAGAATGCAGGAGGAAGGTATATCAGGGCACAGGGAGGATGGGTGGTGGGTGGGACTGTGGTTGGTCATACATGCAGGGCAGTGGTGGGCAGCAGCAGGTTCGCACCTACTCTATAGAACCGGTTCTTAACAAGAGATAGTACATTTAAAGTTTAAAAATAGCCATTTAAAAGTGGCTGCCAGATGGACAGAGAACCGGTTCTTAATTTCTTTGAAGCCCATCACTGATGCAGGGGTAGGCAAGACTGGGGCTTGTCACTTGTGCCAGATCTAAGTGCTGTCCATGGGCAGTACAGAGCCCCATTGGTTCTATGCAGATCTGCAACACCAAAATCAGTGGCATAAATCTGAGCAGAACAAAGCAGCCTGGAGCTGAGACATTTCAACATTGAATTTTCAGCTATTTAAAATGGAAATCAGAATGTCAAGCCATCACGATCAATTTGCCTTCATTCATACAGGTGCTGGATCACACAACAATAATAAGAAAAAAGAATATGTTTCAGAATTGTTGCTACAGTATGTGATTTGCCTTCCAAATTTGGTATGAGAAAGTTGAATAAATTGCCAAAGGAACTTTACAATAAAGAGTTTCTTACTCAAATTTCACCGTCTGGTTTCTTGACATAAGAGTATGATTTTGAAATGAGTCAGATTTGTGAGCATCTTTCAATTAGAGTCAGGTTTTCAAACCATTCAGGTGTCTATTTTTTGTTACCAAAAGTAAGTCTCACATTTTCCAAAGTAACAAGAAGCCAACTATTCCCAATACTGTTCATAAGTAGAATTTCAGAATACCTCAATATCCTGTTCTGAAAATCCTACCAGAGCCTGGCTGAGGGTGTCAAGCTCCTTTAAAATACCTTGGATTCTCATTCATCAAGAAAATGCCATTTTTATATAGTTGTAACCACACACTGAAGCAATGGGCTCTTGTAAGTTGATTCTGGCCATCCACTAACCAAACCGAGGACTATTCTTGTTGGTCTATGCAGAGCAAATTAGAAACTAATGACACAGAATCACTTAAGTCCTCAGTAAAGGAGGAGGGAAAATTTGTTGATAGTTTGAGCTGTTAATCTATCATTCTAGAAAATGACTGCCAAAGGAGAAGAACTGAGCTAACGCCAACCTAACTTGAAAAGTGCTTATACTGCTTTAGAGCAATGAATATAAATACGCGTGCACAAATACAGAAGTAATTCTGTGAATTTAATTAAGTTGAACTTTTGTGGGACTGGGAAGGAAGAAAGGTTTTTCAGCTCAGGATCTTATTTATTGAATACAGTGATGCCTCACGTAACAAATTTAATTCGATCTGGAGGCATGTTTGTTACGTGAAACATTCTTTACGTGAAGCGGATTTCCCCATAGGAAATAATGGAAACTCAGACGATTGGTTCCACAACCCAAAAATATTCATATAAAAATATTAACTGGATGTAAAAATGATGACAGAACATTGGGATTGAATTCAAAACATGCATTCAATTTGCATGTTCTTATGAAGTCTACTTAGGCTGCAGTCCTAAAGACACTTTCCTGGGAGTAAGACCCATTTTGGGTCTTACAACACAATGGGGCTTACTTTTGGATAGACATGGTTAGGAGGCTGCAGTCCAAGACACCTTCGAAGTGTCTCCCCACTTTCTCTTTCTCTCCATCCTGAACCTCTCTCTCCCCTCCTCCCTTCTGGCTAATCCTGAGCTGCTTCCCTCTTCTCCACTGCTGTTCTCTCCCTCTGCCCAGTGGACACCTGGCCACAGGAGGAACAGCATGGAGGTGTTGCTTTCACTATGGGCAGGTGCGCTAGCCAGCCCTGATGCTTTTTAAACAGGCTGCCGGCCAGCGCGTCTGCCCCAACTGCCAACAAATGTGTTCTTTATGTGAAGCACAGTTTGTTACGTGAAGCAGAATCCTAGAGAAATTTTTGTTTGTTACATGAAACATACTTTGCATGAGGTGCCACTGTATAGACGTTCAAAATCATAGAATGATAGAGTTGGAAGGGACCTAGTAGGTCATCTAGTCCAACCCTCTACGATCATGTCTCTTTTAGCCTTCTTTTCTCCAGGCTGAACATACCACAAAAGATACCACATACAAAGAAAGGCTTCCCTTCCTTACCACTCATCATTCTTGTTCTCCTCTGGGCTTGTTCTAGTTTGGCTGCATCTTTCTTAAAGTGAGATGCCCAGAACTGGACACAATTCTCCAGGTGAGGCCTAACCAATGCAGAATAAAGAGGAACTATAACTTTTTGTAACTTGGAAGCTACAGTTCTCTAAATGCAGCCTAAAATGGCATTTGCTTTCTTTGCAGATGCATCACACTGTGATCCATGTGATCCATGGCGACTCCAAGATCCCGCTCAAATGTTGTGCAGCCAAGTCTGTCTCCCATTTTATACCTGTGTCTTTTGAGGTTTTTTGCTTTTTGTTTTGCATAAGAGCAGAACCTTGTATTTCTCCCTGTTGAAGTCCATCCTATTCCAGTATTCAATCCAGTATGTCAGATGCTCCTGAAGGTTTCTTCTCTTCTGTTATGTTTGCTACTCTTCCCAGCTTGGTGTCGAATGCAAATTTGATGAGGCTCCTTTGTATTCCATCATCCAAGTAGTTGATGAAGTTATTAAAGAGAATCATGTCAGATGCCTATGTCAGAGCCCTGGGGCACCCCACTTGAAACTGACCTCCAGACTGACCCAGAGCAAACTGTCAAATGCTTTGCTGAAGACAAGATAAATGACATCCACAGCATTGCCACTGTCCAGTAAGCTCCTAATCTGATTGAAAAAGGAGATCTGGCAAGATTTATTCTTGTCAAATTCTGGGTTCTTCTGATCACCAAGTTCTTGTCTAGCTGTGCACAAATTGTGTGTTTTATGATTTGTTGTAATATCTAACCCAGGATTGAAGTCAAACTGACTGGTCTATAATTTCCTGGGTCTTCTTTTTTCCCCTTCTTAAAGATTGGGATTACATTTGCCCTCTTCCAGTCCAGTGGCACTTCTCCACTCCTCAAGGATTTCTCAAAGATGATCAACAGAGGCTCTGCAAGGACATCTGCGAGTTCCTTAAGAACTCGAGGATGCAGCTTATCTGGGTCAAATGACTTGAATTCATTTAGGCCAATTAAGTGGTTTTGAACCAGTTCTCTGTGAATTTTAATCTGCTGTTCTGCACCATCCATGTTGGGGCTGCAAGCATATCCCCCCATCAGCCAACGATCCCACAACCCAATTTGCACAGACCTCCTTCCAAGAGCATACAGTTACAAGTATACAGTTCCAGTGGTGGGCTTCAGGGGGTTCTCACAGGTTCTATAGAACCCTCTGCTAATGAGCGCCTGGTTCTGAGAACCAGTTACTAATGGGACATAGAACCTGTTGTTAATTTAGGTTATTAGAACATAGAAACTGACTAGGGACCTGCAAAAGGTCCCACTGACTAGGGACCTGCAAAAGGACAGGTTATTTTTCCTGACAAAGGGGTGTTATCCCAAAATAACCAAAATAACCTCAGCTTTTGCAGGTTCCTACCTATCACACCTTGCCAGGAATAGGCCCCATTGAACACAATATTATTTAGGTAAAGATAAACACATGCTGGCAACTACATTTTAGGTTTAATCATCTGGCAAACCAGCCTATTTTCTATAATAATCCAGGTTGAACACAATAAAGTCTAAATAGAGCCAATTTAAAATGTTCTTGATTATTTGAGCCTGTTTCCTTTGCTCTAGGGTAAAAGAGAGGCACCTTCATCAAGATATTATTGGTGCGAAATTGTAAGTTACAGTTAATAACCATTTACTCCATGTGAGTAAGCGAGGTGGAGGGTGAATGAAAATAGCTCCTTTATATTAAATTCTCCCCCTCTTTCTTTTGGGGGGATAAAAATTAGACAGAACTTTTTCAAAAATTGCTACATTGCTTTATACATAGTAATTTAAAGCTAAGCAGAAATACTGTTTTTCTGGGTGTGTTTTTTGTTGTTGGTTTTTTGTTTGTTTTTGTTTGTTTGTTTTTTGGAAAAGCTTTTTCTGTGTGTTTCTGCCTGAAGGACCATTTCATCTCATTTTTGTCCAGATCCATGGCACTTATGATACCTCTGAGGGAGCTTGCCAAAGCCCTCCAACAGGCTTGTTTTTAAGGTTTAACTGTATTACTGACCCAGATTTAGACAAACCTTTTCCTGCAACAACAAAATTATCCTTTATCAAACACACAGATTTTGAAACAGACTATTCAAATTCACAAGCATTTCATTCCACTAATGCATTAATTTTCCACTTCCTTGTGACCTTACTATTTTTAAGAGAAAGATTTGCATGCAGGAACACCTCATTTTACATGAATTTTATGGGGAGCCTTATCATAAACTGCATTGGCTCAGCCAGACTGCATGGCCTGCCCTGTATGTACCGCATCTTAGGAGGCAGACTGTGGTCTTCACAGTGTTAGGGGATATATTTCCCATTCCCATTCCAGCCATCCCATTCCCATTCCAGACCATCCCTTTGGGGCTTCTCTAATCCATGCCAACTCTTATCACTGGTGTTTATCTGAGAAGTCTATCAGCACAATCCAGAGCAACTAATCTATCCACATAAGAGCCCTTGGGTTGCCCTATCTCTCACTAGGATGGAACAACTGCAAGATGCTCCACCCCAGTTACTCTGGAAGAGGCTTAGGGCAGAGCAAGGCAACATAGGGTGCCCTAAGAGAGGTGGACCTGCTCTGCCCTAGCTGCTCTGCCCTAGGCAGTTCAGGAGAGGCATGTTGAGGGCATGTTGAGCATTGCTTAGGGCAGAGCAGTTACTCTGTATCCAGAGCCTGTTTGCAAGGCAGAAATGCCCTCTTCCAGCTCCACAGAGATATACCACCTCAGGAGCAGGTATAGTAATGAGTAGACCCATAGGGGCCCATGATAAGGCCTGAGTAAGAATGCCAGTGTTGACCAAAAATCTGAGTTCTTGGCCAGCCTAGCTGCAACCCCTGCCTCTCAACCTCAGGATATGGCACAACTATGGCAGCCCACTAACCTCAGGATACAGCAGGCCACTCCAAGAAGCCCCTTGTATTCACTGTAGAATGTACTGGCATCTCATCAGAGACTCCTTATAAGGCAGGCACCCAGTGGCGTCACCAGAATGGTGCAGCTGGTGTGGGCTGCATTGGGTGATGCGCTCCATATGGGGTGATGCGCTGGAGGAGTTTGACTGTCCTTTGGCAGGCCCTGGGTGTCAGCATGCCCATTTAGGTCTGCACCAAGGCGGAGTAGCAGCCAGAAGCTGCCGCTCGTCCTCAGAGCTGGCCTGAATGGCCATCTGAGGTGCACTGCGCAGAAACACACTGAGCATGCCGAACAGCTTCAGAGGAGATATCCGTAGAGCGGAGGAAGTCCGCACCTCTGCACAGCCATTCGGCCTCACTCAGGAGGCGGAGCGGCAGCCGAATGGCTTCAGAAAGAGTACTGCACAGGCACCAACTCTGACGCCTGCACAGTCTCCTCTGAAGCCGAAAGTCTTCAGAAAAGTACTGCACAGGTGTCAGAGATGGAGCCTGTGCAGTACTCTTTCTGAAGCCAGTTGGCTTCTGAAACAACTGCGCAAGTACCAACTTTGGCGACTGCGCAGTCCAGGTAGGGGGGTGAGTGCATCCCAGGGGTGACGCACAGACTTCCGCACCAGGTGACGCACAGAGCCGTGTCACCACTGTAGGCACCACAGCTGTTCCTTGTTCAGTGTGATCTGAGTGGTGTCTCCTCAGGAGCAAGTCCTCCCCATGTGTCAATTACTTAGCATGCTCTGGAGCAGTTAGGGCAGCCCAGGCTTCCTGACTCTCTGGATGCAGCATAACTTTCTGATCTGGATACAGAATAGTTAGGAGAGAGCAGTTAGGGCAGAGCAGGCTGAACTTGCTCTGGATTGTGCCCTATGTCATGCTCCATGGACAGAGTAGGGATTAGGAAACAGCAAAAGAGGCCTCCAGCTAGGGTTGCCATAATTCTCTTCCACAAAATGGGGACAGGACCCTCTGTTCCATTGCCAGTATGTGATCACAATCCCCCCAAATCAGGACTGTTCCTGTTTTAGGCAACCCTACCTCCAGTGATCCTGCCCTTTCCACTCTCAGAAATGCCCTTTCCCAGATCCAGCAGCCCTCCTCCCATCCTCCCCACACCCTGTTCCACCAGGTGCAATCTGACCTGTGCCAGCAGGCACAGGGCCGAATCTGGCACAGTTGACTAGGGACCATGGCAGGCAGAATAGCTAATAGGTTTTTTACTGCGTATTTCCATCACTACATGTTTCTCAGCCTGCCCCTAGCATGCAGTGGATTCTGCAGGCCAGCCTTGAATAGTATTGGACTGCAAATTTACACGTAGAGTGTCCTGTACAAACATTAATGTTCAAATTGCTGTTTAGCTGCTTATGAGCTTTGGTATTATACAGAAACCACCTGAGAAATGTCATTTGTCTTGCAGAAACTCATTTGACTTCCCTTAAAATGTTCAGTTATTTCTCTTTGGGAGAAACACTGACATGCACTTCAAAATTCACTTTAAAAAAACGTCTTTGCTAACCTTAATGGATTCTAATTGGTTCTTCCTGGATTAGGTCACATATGTAGCCACTCTTCAGTATTATTGTAGAGCATGTGATAATTGCATTTCAACAGTCAAGAGGATTCAGCTGGGAATTATATTATCTGTCAGGAACTGTAATGTTTGAGAGAATTGCCATTGAAAGACAAAGTGTCAAAAATTCTAGTATGGATGGCTGGCATGCATTTTGTTGTGTGCACAACGAAAATAGTCTTATTGCTATTGCACTTGAAGCTGTGTGCATTTCTCTGTAACTCCATCAGGGACAGAGCTCTGTGACTCGATATATGAACCTAGTCTTGGCCTGACCGCCATGACAACATCATAGGAGACCCAGAATTTGAGACTTTTGTTATATAAGTTCAAAATTAAGGAAAACATTAGAGCCACTCCATAAAAGTTTTTCCCCGATGGTTGTCACAGTATTTGGTAACTTCTGTTTCTCTGTGGCTGTGATGCGAGTAAGCTCCCTCCCCCCACCTCCATGACAGCAATCGCAAGTTGTAAAATAATAGACCATCAGCCAGCAATAATTTGCAATCCAAACAGACTTGACGTTCCCTGACATTTATTGAAACCTCAGCCCCTGTCCACTGGTTTCAGTTTTCCTCCCATTGCTCTGTTTTTACAGACAGACAAGTGCTTAGACTTGAATTTAATAATGAAGAGAAATTTTCAATTGGCCTGGCTTTGCTTGTGTTGGCTGAGCTGGGGGTGTGCAGCAGACAGGCGGTTGGAGTTAATTACACTAAATGGTGAGAACATTATTTGACCCCACTGGTTTAACACCAGATGGTGTAGCTTGTCTCTAAGTAACCAGCACAGGTCTAACATGTCATGATGGGTAATGCCGTTGTGTTGGGGCAGAGTCACAGAGCATGATTTGCTGACAACAAAAAGCAATCAAAGTGCCAAGATGAACATGATCTAGGCAGATGGGTGCATATGCATTGGGCTGAATGTGAGGATCTAGGACAGATGTTTAGCAGAACTGGGGCTCCATCTGGCCAATAGAGTCTGGGCAACACACACACATGGATCATTCCTAAGGCCTTGTGAACTGTAGGCTAGGAGCAAGCTGAGAAGCTAAATACTAGCAGATAGAAAAGCAGGCAGATGCATAGAAAACTAGATGTCCAGGAGGCGAGCAAGTAGAGAGAGGAAATCCAATGGCTTGTTTGAACACAGCAGAGTACTAAACTAATTTACAAATTAAAATTAAAACATTCCCAAAGAATGAGCTGCAAGATAGCACAAAACTAACTCTTCTGAAATGTTGCTGGCTCATTGGTTGGCATAATCAGCAGACCACATTCAGATGAGAATATACAAAGCAAAATTTTGAGCAATAAAGCAGAATATTAAGCAACTTCTGTGAGGTCAAAACAATGGGGTTGCACACATTCTGGAATACTGGAAAACATTCTGCCACCCCTCCTGGACCTGTTCCCATTTTGCTAATTCCAAGAGTATTGCTCAAGCATGATATAAATGTTACTTTGAGGTAGTATTAAGATAGTGTGCAAAAGAGGTGTATTGGCCGAACACCCTAATAATTAGGAGATGGCTGAAGGTGGGCAGTCACTGATCCATATCACATGGCCTTGTAATTCATGGGTGGTGTTTAGAGAAAGTTTTCTCTGATTTCCCCAGAACTCTCTGCTTTGTCTAACAACTTACCCCTCCTTTATGCACACTAGTTGGGAAAGGCTAGTTTATTGCAAGCCTAGACACCTAATATGTTTATACCTTATGGAAGAAGTTTTCTACATGGCTTAGGTCTTCCACTAGCCATGGCTTAGGTGTTCCATTAGACAAGGAAATTAGTTTACTTCATCATGGCAAAAGTCATGGTGGGTGGAATGGAAGTTACCATGTAAATCCATAGCAGTTATGGGTCCATGCAGTTATGTCACCCTCTTGTGTTATCTTATGGAAAGTCATCACATGAGTCAGCAGTGTGATGTGTCTGCAAAGAAGGCAAATGCCATTTTAGGTTGCATTAAGAGGACTGTAGCTTCCAAGTCACGAGAAGTTCTAGTTCCTCTTTATTCTGCAATGGTGAGACCTCACCTTGAGTACTGTGTTCAGTTCTGGGCACCTCACTTTAAGAAAGATGCAGCCAAACTGGAGCAAGTCCAGAGGAGAGTGACAAGAATGATCAGTGGGATGGAAGGGAAGCCCTACGAGGAAAGGTTGGGGGAACTTGGGATGTTCAGCCTGGAGAAGAGGAGGCTGAGGGGAGACATGATTGCCCTCTTCAGATACCTGAAGGGCTGTCATAGGGAGGAAGGGGCCAATTTGTTCATAGCTGCTTCTGAAAGCAGAACTAGAACCAATGGGTACAAACTGCAAGAGAGGAGATTCCGGCTGGAAATCCGGAAAAAATTCCTGACGGTGAGGGCGGTTCGGCAGTGGAACAGATTGCCAAGGGAGGTGGTGGACTCTCCCTCACTGGGGATCTTCAAGCAGAGGCTCGATGAGCACCTGTTGGAGATGCTCTAGGGGGAATTCCTGCTGGAGGCAGGGGGTTGGACTAGATGACCTACTAGGTCCCTTCCAACTCTATGATTCTATGATTCTATGATCTTAACTCTTCCGGAGCAAAGGGCTTAATTTCACTTTAGGATATAGGCCTAAGTTAAATAGGAGTAAAGGTCTTTGAGAATTGAACAGATGGCATCCAGCAACTTCAGGGGAAGACCAACAGTAAATGTACAAGAAAGTTCAAGTTTGGAGCCAGTTCAAGTTTGGAGCCAAGTTTGGAGCCAGTTAACCTTTGTTGTGTGGATAAAATGAACCCATCAAAGCTTCAGTTCACTTATTTCATCCTTTAAAAGAATTTTCTTGAGGGTACATCTCTGGTTGACTGATGTTTTGAGCATTTTTCTTTGGGGCAATATTTATATTCAGATTCCACTCCATGACTCATTCCATGAGTCTAACAGCCAATTCTATGTCACACGTTGTGCGGTGACTCAGCACTAGCAACACTGCTTCCATGAAATCCCACAGGTAAGTTTCATCCTCCCCAGGATCCCTTGGCCCAGGGCAAGATCCAGCAGTTGACATGGAGCAACTCAGTCCTGGTCCACTGAGGCATTCAAGTGACTTACAGCCCCATCCTAAGCATGTCTACCCAGTAGTGATCAATGGGTCTTACTCTCAGGGGGTGTGGTTAGGATTGCAACTTATGGCTGCAATCCTAATCTCCTAATGGGTGTTCCTCGTGATGATCCTCATGTCTCAGCAGTTATGATCTCGGCTGCAACTAACTGGATAGCCCCCTCATTAAAGTGCACAAAACTGCCCTCATTAAAGTGCACAAAACTTCAAATTACACAACTGTAACAGTGAGCATTCAGACAACTCAGTTATGTAGAAAAGCAGCAAATATGGGTGCTTCAGACAAACCAACAAGTCAAACAACTCTCTTATGTATTCATTGTTGCAGAATTTGGTTCATTGTGAAAAATATGGTGATGGTAATCCAGAATGTACGATACTGTAACAAAATCTATCTTCCCTGTCTTAATTTTTATTAGCTTTTATATTGTTATGTCCAGTCTGATTTTCCCAACAAAGTAAATCAAATATCAACACTTTGTAGCTTTGCAAATCTCCAAAGAACATCCGATCACTTTTAAAGGTTGTTTTCTTTCCGTTCTTCCTTTTTTGTCTGTATCCAAATGCATTCCTGACTTTCTAATATGCTGTTAGTTGCACAGAGATCAAGAAGGAAAGTGAACACTGAAAGCCTGTGGGAGGTGATGAGCATGGTCTAATTCCAGTGGTATCACACATGCTTGCTGCAGTTCATGGCTCAGGGCTGAGATCACAGGCATGGCCTCAGAAGATTGGTGCCAGGAGCCTCCTAAGAAAATCTGAGATGGAAACATTAGGTTTGTGGTGCTGCTTTTTAACCCTGAGCTGTGCACAGTGGAAAATATCGTGCCAGCAAAGTCAAATTGTGGTTTTTAACGTTTTTAACTGCAACAGTGTTTTGCTGAGGGAAAAAGAGGGAAACATCTGTGTTATTTCTTTCTAAGCATCACATCTCCGTTTCACCCAGTAGCATAAGATCTATCTTCTGGCTTGAAGGAGTTGTGTGCATGATGGATAGTGCAGCCCATTTTAATAAAGAACTTTTATATATGAATGTATTTTATTTCACTGACATTATCTGTATTAGAATGCGCTTGTGGTAATGAAACTAACACTCACCGGTGGAGTTGGTGTGCTTCAGAATTTTTAATTACTCAAGAAATTTAAGAAGTTCACCATCTACCTATTTTGTAGAAAAAGAACATTGTCAGTTTGACTGGAACTAGCATACCACATGAATTGTGTGCGGTTACAGAAGTAATCTTGAAACACGTGAAAGCTAAGAGACCTAGAATGTCCAAAATAAAGGAGGCTGAAGAAAGAATGAAAAGTAGACAAACTGAGAAAAGTGGAATCTGAAAAATGGAAATGAAGAATGAGAGTTGAAAAACGGGCAGAGGAGATAGGAAATTAAGGTGTGGTGACCCATCAGGGAACATTTATTCCTTTACCTTTGGGTTGCACTGTGGCTTCATTGGCACTGGAAAATTGGACAGGATTGGGCCCTGTGTCACTGTAAAATGGGGGCTGGATCTAGAAGTAGTGAATCACAGAGGACAGTACTGCAAACAAAACAGGAACAGTCATCAACTTCATCAGATGCTGGAAACAAATATATTAAGAAGAATCAAATAATTGTCAGTCATATGCGCTTCAACACATATCATTTCTGTCCCCTGCCAGGGGAAAACGTGGGAGGGGAAGCACATGTATTCACTCTACACCATCAGATGCCTCAAGTTCTGTAGGGTTTAAACCACATGAGTAGGACAGGTCCAGAAGTTCCACACTCCCATGACTGTACCCAGCGGAGCAGATGTGCAAGCCCTTTCTCTAGATCAGCGTTTCTCAAAGTGGGGGTTGGGACCCCTTTGGGGGTCACCTAGAGCTTTCCTGAGGGTCGCCTAAAGACCCCTGGTGCAGGGGGCCAGGTCAGGCTTGCCAGACATCTGGCTGTAGCTGCACGCATGCTACATCTACATCTACATCTACAGTATTTATATACCGCTTTTCAACTGAAAAGTTCACAAAGCGGTTTACAAGAAAATGAAAAAATTAATAG
The DNA here is from genome assembly GCA_030015325.1 of Cryptoblepharus egeriae. Classification (NCBI taxonomy): domain Eukaryota; kingdom Metazoa; phylum Chordata; class Lepidosauria; order Squamata; family Scincidae; genus Cryptoblepharus; species Cryptoblepharus egeriae. The sequence continues at coordinate 105,374,661 of JAREYC010000002.1, read as the reverse complement.
CTAATTAATAGCTAATGGGTCCCTGTCCCAAAAGGACTCACAATCTAAAGTGCAAAAAGAACACCAGCAGAAGCCACTAGAACAGACATTGCTGGGGTGTGACTGACAGCCTCAGGGCCCAATCCTATGCATGCCTACTCTGAAATAAATCCCATTGTGTTCGATGTGTGCATAGAACACACATTTCATTTGTAACAATGAAAATACATCCTGCATATCGGATATTTACGATTCATAACAGTAACAAAATTACAGTTATAAAGTAGCAATGAAAATAATTTTATGGTTGGGGGTCCCCACAACATGAGGAACTTATAAAGGGGGTCACAGCATTAGGAAGATTGAGAACCACTGCTCTAGGTCATAGGGGGTGAGAGTGGTAGAAATATTATGTGAACTGCCTATATGTGTCCTGTTTTGTAATCACTGAGTGATAATCACTCCACACTCTGCTGCCCTTAATATTAATGACTGAAGATAGCATGTTGCAAGGGATTGAGAATGAACTCCTGAACCTGAAGAAATGAGTATCTATTCTGCAACAACTGTTCTATAGAAACAACTGAAAGCAAAAACCATTAGGAAATGTTCATTATGACATCTATTCACTAAATATCACAGTCCATTGGGAATGTCCACTTGTGCTTGACCACAGTGGGGTTTTCTTTGATAGTCATGGGACTGTCTAATTTCCAATAGACTTTATAATAATAAACAGTATTGACGCTGGATAAACTACAACCCATAAACAAAACTGAGGATTTAGTTTTTTTTGGGGGGTGGGGTTGTTATTTTTTAAAAAATATCAGCCTCAGCCTCAGTCACAAGCTAGATTTTCAGAAAGAGAATTTCCTTCTAAGACTTTTTGGATTAAGAAGATACAAATGATGATAAAGGAAATTCTCTTTCTGAAAATCTGGCTGACTGATGATGTGCTGACTGAGGAAAACCTGGTTTGACTTGCTCCCAATGTATTTTACAGGGGAAGGCTTTAAATATCTAGCAATGGCAAAATGCTAAAAGTGCTTGCACTTTTCGCATTTCATCGATCCTTCCAGAGACAGGCAAGTGGAGCCCTTTATTTCTTTTCATTGCCAGTAAAATGGATGTTTTGAATGGCCTGATGAAAACTCCAATGTAAAGATCAATCAGCAATTCCATTTCCCTGTTCAAACTGGCTTCTGGATCCCCTCATGTTATGCTTGAACTGTGGAAAATAGACAAGTACAGCATAGTTGCCTATCGCTTGAAAAAAGGGTCAGGGGAGGGCTCCAGTAACTTGCACTCCTATCTAATGGTGTTGGGACATGAGAGCTGGATTACTATATGATTGCAGTATGATAACCAATTTGCTACAACTAAATCAGGAGAGCACAGGCAAGATAATAATGGTATTTTTAAATCAGGGTGACCATATAGAATGGAGAACACAGTGCCTCTACTTTTAACCATTCCATAGAAGAGGAAATTTAGGCAGGTTTAGCTCATGATAGAGTTAAAAGCAGCACCTGCCTCAATTCCCTCTTCTATGCAGTGGTTATATACATAACATAACTGTATATATATGTATATACATAACTGTATATAAGATACAGGCTCTCTGTCCCGCATTCTATATGGTCACAATGTTCTAAACCATATAGTACCAAGTTGTCATAAATTAAACTGAGGTTGCAATTTTATGCACACTTCCCTGGGAGCAGGCATCACTGAATACAATGGCAATTAGTTCTGAGTAGACATGCATCAGATTTCCCTATAAAGTTATAGAGTGGCTTACATAATAAGTTGCTGGGACTGTTAAAGTTCTTTAATTCTGACAATGGGAAAAATTATTGGAGTTGTTGAAGATCTATGGTTTGATTGTTTTTGCTGTGACCATTTTAATTATTACTTTTTAAAATAAAAATTATTATGCATTAACACAAGTTGGCAAATAATTATAGGAAATACTCAATTTACTATAATCCAAGCATGGTTTGAATATATATCCCAAATGAATCCAGTTGTTCTAATAAACATGCTAGGGCTTTCATGGCTGGAATCCATGTTGGACTGTAGAGTTTTTCAGGCTGAGTGGAGTTAGACCATTCAGCCCCAGGAAACTTTGTACAGTTCAGCCAGTCATTCTAGTTGACGCCAGCTGAACAAATGGACCACAACACTCAAGTCCATTTCTCCCAACTGTCCTTTCTTAAGAATCTGAGAGTAATATTCATCAAGCACCACAGAAACACAGCCACTTTCCTTTCATCTTATAACAGTCCTGGCATATATTGCAGAGCATTTACCAGATTAAAGGTAGAACCAGCTGACTAAATCCAATTCATCCAAGGACACATTTCTTCCTGTACGATTAGTGGCTGTTAGTATTTTTGAACAGGATTCAGAAACATGTCCTTGAAGCTGGCTGGAATGTAACTTTAATGTATCGGAGACAGCATTCAGAAGACTAGATGGAGGAGAGTGGGATAGAATTCCTATGAAAGATGTTAGTCTCCTGTTGTATGACTTTAAATATACAAAAGTACAGAAGACAGGTAATTAAAGAGGCTTTCACATACACCATGACAACTGTGTTTGATACAATATATACGGTATGTACTACTTTTTCAAAATTCTGCCCTACTGATTCCCACTTAGTCAAGAGATAACTCTTTGATCTGGGTCCCATACAACTAAATGCACAATCTGTTCAAAAGTCTGTTTGGAAGTAAGTATTGTTGGTTTCAATAAGGCTTTCTCCCAGGCGATTGAGTTGTACTCTTACCCTAAATGTGACTTACAGCTTTACTCTAACCTGTGCTGGATCAGGTATAACAGGACTGCACTATATCTAGTATATGTTAGGAGACAGCCTGAGGTCAGCCTTAGGGTAGGGATATTTAATTTCTGATCTCATGTCACCCACACCTATGGGGCTACCCAGATCTGCATTAGAGAAATTAATGGTGACCTGTATGAGGCTACTAGGCTTGAGAGAGGTGCTTCTGTGACTGATTCGCACCCCCTCCAGAGCCTGATCTGCCTCCTGATCCATCCACTCCTCTGCCCAAAACGCCCCATCCCTTCTTCTGTTTCACTCTTCTGCCAACCAGGGTGACTGATATGTTCTAATCAAAAAAGAGAGAACAAGTTTCCCTCAAAATGTAGGACATCTAAGAAAAATGTAGGACATGATAATATAAAAGCTAAAAATATTCATATACAGTGGTGCCATGGTTTATGACCATAATTTGATCTGGAAGCATGCTTGTAATCCAAAACGCTGGTAATCCAAATAGGATATAAAACAACATATAACTTGGGTGGGAAATAGACAGACAGACAGACAGACAGACACAGACAGACAGACAGACAGACAGATAGATAGATAGATAGATAGATAGATAGATAGATAGATAGATAGATAGATAGATAGATAGATAGATAAGAAATAATGGAAAGTCAGACGATTAGTTCCACAGTCCAAAAATTTTATATGAAAATAGTTACTGTATTTAAAAATGATTACAAAACACTGTAATAAATACTATGCAGTACTGAACTGTACTGTACCTTTGAAAACCTTCATAGCTGGTGTGAGGGAGAGGAAGGATATTTTGTAGGATAACTTTCATTATCTCTAATGGAGTCAGTGCTATCCAAATGGCTCAGTGGGAACTTTGTCTTTTTGTGCAACTTTAACATTCCCATGTTGCTGACGGGGATCAGCATTGGAACATCCATAAGGCACACCTTCCACACTGCCATACACAGATCCCACACAGAAAAACACCCCCCCCCCCCCCATACTGCCAAGAGATCCCACACAGATCCCACACACACCTGGCTGAGTGAAGGCTAGAATTATGCTTTATTGTCTATCAACGCTATCCACCAACCATTAAATGGAAACTACACACATTCAGCATACTCCTTGCTGATTAATGCATAAGTAAATTGATTTGAAGAATCATTTCCACTTTGTGAGCTTTTTAGTTGAAAAGCAGAAGGTAAATACCGTAGATAGATTTGAAGAGAAAAGGATGGAAATAGCATCTACTTTGCCAACAACTGCCCAAACATTGTTTGAGCTTTTGCATCACCATAATGGGACCTATGAAGACAACTCACAATGGAAAGAATGAAATCTGCTGGTATAGGTTTTTGGTAGAATTGGGGAGTAAATTGAATTTTTTAAAAAATTAATAAAATCACATTTGCTATCCAATGCAGCAGCTGGCAGGGTGACCAGAAAAGCAAACAAAAAAGACTTTCAGCACTGGGTAGTGTATGAGGTCTCCCCAAAAAGCATGAATTTTGCCTTGAAAAAAATTCATTTTTGTTCAAAAAAAATTGTTTGAAAAGTGAACCTTTGGCACAAGACTGAAGGACAGTCTGATGTCACCCATATTTGCTCAGGTGTAAATGGAGGATAATTTCAGTTTGGCCCAGCATAAACAGCAAGGCAAAGTAAGCTGTATATCTACTCTAATATGTCCTCACCTTATAGCGTATGTCTCAGTTCCGTATATCTTCTAACTGCTGCGCATGTTCTGTCTAGTCATCTACATGACCATAAAACAAAGTACTGTGTCAACAGAAAGAAACCTCACTGACTCCCATGCATTGTATAATACTTAAACATCTCCTCCAAATGTAGATTTTGACTTGTTGCCCAGTGCTGCACTGAAAGTTTTCTCATCAAACCCCTAATTGCTAAGTAAATCTTTGCTCAATATATCTCCACAGAGAACAGGCAGGGAGGGATTTAGAGTCTAGTATTAGTCCCCCTTCCGCTTTGAGGTTAATCTATTCCCTTTATTTATATGACATTCTTTAAGTTGCAAGTTACTAATGTTCTTTCTTGGAAGAGATTACTGTTCACTAAATGAAAGTAATGCACTACATTTCCAAGAACTCCTTTGCCGCCAACCCCTTATTCCCCCCCCCAACGAAAACTTCTTTTCCCAGACATTTGGCACTGCCATTTTGTCACCAAATATTTCTGACATTGTACAAATCACCACTTGCTTCTTGATGGCCAATAATTTAAATTGTTTTCTGTCTATATCATACAGATCAGGAAGCCCTGGGATTTATTTCTTTCTAAAAGCCTGCACTATATATAATAAGATCTGATCAAAGTTGGACTAAAGCCATATGTCCTGGTCCAGTTACTGGGTTCCTTTAATCTCCTGTAACTAGTTCCTTTACTAGTTCCTTTAATCTCCTGTAAACACAGAGTGATGCAGTCAGCATCCCTTCATGTTCTCTTTGTTTTTTCAAGCCCAACACTCAGGACGTGAATTAAACATGAAGGGGTCACAAAACACCCATGTATTAAGATCCACATGGCCACCATGTCATTTATTAGCACACACAGCTTGGCCTGTATCTCTGAAACACTAACATTCCAGGAGAGATGCTAACTGGATCAGGGCCAACACACAAGTAAGGGCATTTATAGGATACTGGTCATGTTTAACATATTTCCATGAATAAATACATAGTAGCTGTAAAATGAACCTGGTTGAAATTAATGAATTGAGATACATAGGAACCTACAAGAAAGGAACCCTCACAACAAAAGTCTCTTCTCAATATGTTTAGGAGGTATGTCCTTTTCATTGTATTCCAGTGCTTCCAATCCCTGGCTATGGCCTTCTGTTCAAGACTAGACGGTGTTGACACCATCTTTGGATTCCTTGATGTCAAAATTAGAAAATTCAAACTGAAATTATAATCTGGTTCAAACTGGTATTCTATCCAAACTGGAATACCAAAAGGTATTCACCTTTAGCTTGAGCAGACAGTGTGAATTGGGGAGGGGGGGAGAGGAAGAACAGGGAGTTTATCAGTTTCACAGACATCTTCTTTAACAAAACTGGGATACACGACAACGTAGTAGCAGATGTTTCTTGGTCACACTGTACATTTTTTTCTTCTGAAATTAGAAAAGAATGTTTTTAACTAGTGGTGTCTAGCCCAACTAGGGACTGGTTGCAAATTTGCCATAAGGAAAATTCACAATATGAGATAAATCTACTTGAATTTATACCGCAATCCACGTGCAGCTCTCTTGTGGGAAGAAAAATCCTCTTCATCTTGCATGTTAAATTTTGAATCCTCCAAAACCACAGGAAACCATGGGGCATGTAGAAAGCTATAAATAGACTCTCAACTTCAAGTTCCTTTTTCAACATGGAGTTGGGGCAGAGGGATAAAATGTTCCTTGGGGGAAAACATGATCTTTTCTCCATGTTTCAGTTGTCAGTTTTGACAGAAATGATACAAGCTAATTAAATTTTTGTTAATTTATTTTGTCTGATTTACTGACTGCTTGTCACACAAATCCCTCAGTAAGTCAGACTTTGCTTTGCTATCAACCTTTCCACTCTTCTCCACCCCAAAATGCTATTAGGTAAACGCTGGGAAAGTGGACTTGTTTAACTCAAATAAACATGAGGAGCACTTAAGCTCCATCTACCTTGTACCGTTCATTCACGTGTGTCTGCCTTGCAGAGAAGTTAAACTTGTTCCAAGTTTATAAATCTCAAACAGTAGCTGTGGCTTTGGTTTTTTTCAATAATTTTGTTGACAGTAACAGACAAATTGAATTTTTAAAAAAATGGAATGTGGATGAATCACCACAGTATTGACAAAAATAATTCCCTGACAATATAATTGTAGATTCAGGGGAAGAATAAAAAATCCTTGAACTGTTACATAAACCCCTGCAGTTCATTAAAGCTAATATATTGTAATATGAAAATATCAATTAAAAAATAGAAAAAGTGCACCAAGTCCACTGATATCTGACAGAACTGCTATCTCAAAATACTGAGAAAGTCCATATTATAACATAGATATTTCATAGATATATAACATAGATATTTCAGAATTGATGGCTAGAATGTTTTGTGAGATTTTTGAAAGGCTTGTGAAAATTTGTGAAAAGTATAAAATAAAAACTTATTTTATCTAGAGGGAAAAATCACTTTTGATTATACAGTAAATGCTGGTTTTGACTGAGAAAAGTCTCTTTTTCTGAGACGGAGCTTTCTGAAAGACTGCTCTGGGCTGCCCTCTTTCATTATTTCTACAAGAATGTTATTTTTTCTGGAGATGGTCTCCAAGCAGTTTCACTTACTATCATCAGTAAATAGTACTCTATTTATGAAAGTATGTTATGGCTTGTAATTATGGATAATGTTTTACAGTATATGAACTTCAAATATATCTTCATCTATATTTAACGTAAAAGTCACTGACTGATTGATTCACTCACTCCTTTTTATGAACTAAATAATATATATTGTTTCCTTTCCAGATCAGATGGTGTTCTTCAATTGCTTTTTTAAAAAGTTGAACGTGTTACATTTGCAATTCAAGAGGTGTTTTTTTTTCTTTCTATATATCTGGGAAGGTATATTTATTTATGATTTATAAAAATACTTCCACCCAGACTTAGGGCACAATCCAGAGCAAGTTCAACCTGCTCTGCCCTAATTGCTCTCTCCTAACTATTCTGTATCCAGAGCAGAAAGTTATGCTGCATCCAGAGAGTCAGGAAGCCTGGGCTGCCCTAACTGCTCCAGAGCATGCTAAGTCAGTGACAGCTGGGGAGGGCTTGCTCCTGAGTAGACCCCCCTCAGATCACACTGAAGAAGGAACAGCTGTGGTGCCTACATTATAAGGAAGCCCAGCAGTTCCTGACAACCAGTTACAGCTGCAGTTCTTCTAGTGCAAGATGGATGCTTGGAGTGCCCTGCTGTATCCTGAGGTTAGTGGGCTGCCATAGTTGTGCCATATCCTGAGGTTGAGAGGCAGGGGTTGCAGCTAGGCTGGCCAAGAACTCAGATTTTTGGTCAACACTACCATTCTTACTCATGGACCCTTATCATGGACCCCTATGGGTCTACTCATTACTATACCTTCTCCTGAGGTGGTATATCTCTGAGGAACTGGAAGAGGGCATTTCTGCCTTGAAACAGGCTTTGGATACAGAGTTACTGCTCTGCCCTAGGCGGTGCTAAACTTGCCCTCAACTTGCCTCTCCTGAGCTGCTTAGGCTGCCCCAGTTAGGGCAGAGCAGGTCCACCTCTCTTAGGGCACCCTATCTTGCCTTGCTCTGCCCTAAGCCTATTCCAGAGTAACTGGGCTGGAGCATCTTGCAGTTGCTCCACCCTAGTGATAGATAGGGCAACCCAAGGGCTCTTATGTGGACAGATTAGTTGCTCTGGATTGTGCTGTAAGGCTGCAATCCAGAAGTGCACTTGGGTTGCCCTTCTATCACTGGGGTGGCCCAAGAAGGGCACCCCAGTTATGCTAGAGAAGGCTTGGGGCAGCCTCAGGCAACATAGGCTGCCCCAAGACAGGGGGACCTGCCCTAGCTGGGCCAGCCTAGGCAGTTCAGGAGAGGCATGATGAGGGCTTGTTTAGCATTGCCTAGGGCAGAGCAGTTACTCTGTATCCACAGCCTGTTTCCAGGGCAGAAATGCCCTCTTCCAGCACCTCTGAATTATACCTCCTCAGGAGTAGGTACAGTGGTGCCTCACATAAAGAGCTTAATTCGTTCTGGAGGCATGCTCTTTAAGTGAAACGCTCTTTAAGTGAAGCAGATTTTTCCATAGGGAATAATGGAAACTCAGATGATTGGTTCCACAACCCCCAAAATATTCATTTAAAAATTTTAACTGGATGTAAAAATGATGACAAAATACTGTAATTGAATTCAAAACATGCATTCAATGTGCATCATCCTATGAAGTCTACTTGAGCTACAATCCTAAAGACACTTTCCTGGGAGTAAGCCCCATTTAACAAAATGGGGCTTACTTCTGGGTGGACATAGTTAAGAGGCTGCAGTCAAAGACACTTTCCTGGGAGTAAGCCCCATTTAACACAATGGGGCTTACTTCTGAGTAGAAATGGTTAAGAGGCTGCAATCAAAGATACTTTCCTGGGAGGCTTACCTGGGCTGCTGCTGGAGGTTCAAGGTGGTCAGTGGGGGCACTTTGGGGCAGTTAGGGGCAGCTGCCTCTGACACCTCTGGGCAACTGCCCCCAAGTTGGGGGCAGTTAGAGGCAGCAGCACTGGCCGGCAGCCCTTTTAAAGAGCCTCCATGCGGAGCAGGGCTGCATAGTGCCCTTGCTTGTTAAGTGAAGCGGAACTTGTTATGTGAAGCAAGATTTCCTGGAAATTTTTGCTCTTTATGTGAAACACTTGTTAAGCCAGGCGCTTGTTAAGTGAGGTACCACTGTATAGTAATGAGTAGACCCATAGGGGTCCATGATAAGGCAGAGTAAGAATGGCAGTGCTGACCAAAAATCTGAGTTTTTGGCCGGCCTACCTGCAACCCCTGCCTCTCAACTACAGGATATGGCACAACTACGGCAGCCTGGGGATACAACAGGCCACTCCAAGAAGCCCCTTGCATCTATCCTCCACTAGAGGTAGTGCTGTATTGCATCCTCATGCTGCAGCTGTTACTGATTGTCAGGAACTTCTGGGCTTCCTTATAAGGCACAACAGCTGTTCTTTGTTCAGTGTGATCTGAGGAGGGGTCTCCTGGGGAGCAAGCCCCCCAGGTGTCATAAACTCTCTGGATCTAGCATAACTTTCTGCTCTGGATTCACAATAGTTGGGGCAGCCTTTTTCACCTTTTTCAGCCAAATTTAGGCTGCAATCCTAAAGACACTTTCCTGGGAGTAAGACCCTTTGAACACAATGGGGCTTACTTCTGAGTAGACATGGTTAGGATTGTGCTGTATGTCTCCGAAATCAGGGTGTGCATTAGATTTGATGGTTAATCAGATTTGAGAAATTGATTAGATTTGCTGTAATTTGATTATAAGTATAGAGTGTGCTTTAGATTCAATGGTGCATTAGATTTGAGTGAATATAGTATATGCTAGAGGCACTTTTAAGAATACGCACACTTAGCAAGGCAGGATTGCTTGGGAATTTTCTATATCATCGTGCATAAGGATGTTCAATCATTTCCCTCTCACCAATGGAATAGCAAGAGGGGACGCAGGGATAGAATTTGTCGTGGATTATAGGCTGCAGAGGGGTGCGTGTGTGTGAAATGAGTATGCAAATGAAGTTACTTTAAATTATCAACAAATCCAGGAAGAAATGGATTTACTTATTTCAAGTGTCAGGAGGAAGATGAGAAGGTATGTACCAGTTTGCACAAATTGTTAAGTACTTGTTTCCACAAATTCATTTCAGTGAACATACATTTCTGAAGCAGGAGACATTCTTTCTGTAATTTGATGGAATTTATTCCATCAATTCTATTTCATGTTATTGTATTTGATGAGGTAATCTCTACATAAAACACTCTAAATTTTTGAATTAAGCTCCTTGGCACTGGGAAGGAAACCAAGGTACGTGACTCTGAACTCATGATAAGCTGGAAGGCCAAAAGTGTTTTTTTTTTTTAAATTCTGATAGGAATTTATATTGGTGCATTTCACATTTTACCTTAGAGAGTATGCAAGGGGGATTGAGGGAGGAGAGAAAAGAACATGTTGTCTGGCAGGTAGTTCTCATAAAGCAGATTATATCACAAGCCAGTGAGTCAATTTAAGGTATTTAATTGGTTTCATAATATCCAAGTCAGATCACAAACCGTATCATTCAGAATTCTGAAATGGAGCCAGAAGCAACCTGGCAATGAAATTGTTTCAGAAGTGTGTTGGTTTTTTTTTTTTACTTGTTTGGGTTTTTTTAATGTACTTCATTACATTTACTCTCTATTGCCAGGAACTCTGAGTAGATAACAAGATATTAATCAGAAATGGCAACAAATAAAATGCCTCCCACAAATTTAGCTTCCCACATTAATAGTAGCTACCAAAACTGGTGAACATAGATAGAACTGCCTTTTACTCAAATGCTCTCAGCCATGGGATCTTGAACCCCAACTGGTATGGTCAATATACTGGTGGTTTGATGGTATTGTTAGCACTGAATTTTGATTTTAGAATTTTCTGGACTATTATTATTATTATTATTATTATTATTATTATTATTATTATTATTATTATTATTATTATTAATAATAATAATAATAATAATAATAATAATAATAATAATAATAATAATAATAATAAATACACAGCGAACAATTTCGTGCTGGTTTCATTCACATCACCAGTCAGACCCTTCCCAAGAGTCTAGGACTGTGTGATGTAGCGATGTATAATTCGTGCTGATCCCAGAAGAGCGGCTTTCTGCAGTTGGCAGAGTGATATTTTGTCAATGCCAATAGTTTTCAGGTGCCTGCCAAGTTTTTTGGGCACTGCACCGAATGTGCCAATTACCATTGGGACCACCTGCACTGGCTTATACCAGATACACTGTAATTCAATTCTTAGGTCTTGGTATAATAATAATAATAATAATAATAATAATAATAATAATAATAATAATAATTATTATTATTATTATTATTATTATTATTATTATTATTATTATTATTTCAATCTCAAACACATGTCACAGCAGCCAGTCCTCCATCTCAACTAGGTGCCAATCACGTCGGGACCCACCCAGGGAGCTTGGACGTTGTGATGTATTTGTATATGATGTTTGCTGAGCCAAGCCAGGTAGCCTTTTTAATTTGCCCAGTGATGACCTTGCCAATGCCAACCTGATTTAGGTGAAATTCAAGCTCTTTTGGAACTGCACCTAAAATGCCATCACCACAGGGACAACCACTGCTAGTTTGTGCCATCATCTTTGAATTTCAGTCCTCAAATCCTGATATTTAATTATTTTCTCTTGCTCTTTTGTCAGTCTGTCACTAGGTACTGCAACATCAATGATGCACATGGGGTTGATGCGCAGTGGGGGGATGGCGTAAAGGCAGAATTTAACTCCTGCAGCATGGGTACATTTTTGCTAGTGTGCTATAAGGCACATTCACAGCTGCTGAACAGCAGGCTAGATCTACATCTGGAGAAGGTAGGTTTGTGCTGGCCCAGGCAAGCCAGTACAGGACACTAAAGAAGGTGGTGGGAGCTCAGAACAAGGCAGAGAGGGGACTTTTAGGGCAGGGGAGGATGGATTGGGAGACAGATCAGTTTAGAAGGGCTGTTAGAATGGCTAGGACACCACAGGCTGGATCCTAACCTATTCCTTCTGTACTTTAATAAATTCTGTCATTATTTTATATTATCTCCATCATAATAAAAATGTGTTGCAGTTTTGCATTTCTTTGTATGTCTTTTTTAGCTTTGATTTCTTTATAATATCAATGATTTTTGTTCTTTAGCTCTTCATATCAAAGGCAGAAGCTTCCCATTACAAAGCAATTCAGAAATTATTACCACTTTGTATTGAAGTGATAATCACATCGGGGAAGGGAGAGGGCCTCCCAACTGAAGTAGAAATGAAGCCTATGGAACAAAAAGTGGATTTTCTTAACTCCAACTTTTTCCATGTTACTGATGGTTCTGAGTGCCAATGAGATGCAATTCTGATACTGTTTGGAACTAATAAGGTGTTAATATAAATCAGTTCTCAGTACATATATCATTTACAGTACATATATCATAATACACTTACCCACGCTAACTGGGTATAGATGCACTTCTAAGTGGTGTTCTATTTAGCATGGAAAGAATAACCATCCCTCTTTGCCCCAGCACAGTTTCCCTAGCCAACAAGAAAGGGGGTTGCACCAGAGGAGTTTTGCTCCTGGGGGGTGGGGTTTGCACTGGGGGGTGTTTTTGCATGGGGGGTTTGGCATGGGGTTTTTTGCATGGGTTTTTTACACTGGGAGGGTTGCATGAGGTTTTTTGCACGGTTAGGGTTTTTGCACAGGGGGTCTGCACAAGAGGGGTTTTGCACTGGGGGGGTTGCACCAGCAGAGTTTTGCATGGGATTTGCACAGAAGGGCATTTTACGGGGAGGGGGGGTTTGCACTCAGGGGTGGTTTGCACTGGGGTTTGGGTTTGCACAAGGGATTTTTGCATGGGGGGATGCACTGGGGGGAGTGTTACCTTCAACAGCTGGTAAATTTCACTAGTTAGACTGATAAATCCTACTTCCTCCATCTATTGACAGTTTCCTTGCCTCTGTCTCCAAAGGAACTATTGCTCCTGGCAATACAACATGCAGACAAACTGTACAAGGCTTTGAATCTCAGTTATTTTGTAAAACACTTTCTCCTGTTACATCCAGTTCATATTCTGGAACCTGTAACAATTCCATGAATACAGGAATAAGCTCAACAATATGAATTTGGTCACTCATAATGGACAAAATTATAACCAGTTAATTTCATTTATGTCAACCCTAAATGATTTACTGACAGGGTTTCCATTGTATATTACCAGCTGGCAGTCCTATCAGTTTTTTCAACCTCCTCTTCAGAGAGATAGTATATTTTATCCACAAGGAGAGGCAACAAAGTATTTAAAAATGCTGGCCTCTGATCCACTTCCAAGGCAGAAATAGCCCCCAAATGCTATGTTTAGAATAGGTTTGGGAGGAAGCTTGTTGATAACCAAGTGTCTGAATAAAGGCTCCATTCTGGCATTTGTAAGATTCCTGGCATTCCTCAGAGTTTAATTTTGGATTGCTGTTTCAGAGTAGGAAGTTGACACTGGAATCAAGTACCTGAGTATTTTTGCTTACTTTCAGGAAGGTACTGTATATGCTGTGATGCGCTGTTGGTCTGTAGTTAAGAGAATAACACAAGAAATGATATAGGACGTTTCCAGAACAAATGGCCTGGGGAGGAAACCATCTTTGGTGCTAACTTGTAATTTTCACCTTATATTGGTTTAATTATACAGTTGTGTTCAAAAATAAAGCACAGAAGATAGCAGGTTTAAATGCCTCAATTTTGGCCCCCTCCAGGCTCACCTCTGCCCTCTCTTGATGTTCTCTGCCATGGTCAAGACCTCCCAGCTTGCGACTTGATGGCCCCCAAAGGAAGGTGTGAAGATTAACAACCCCAGGATGTATTTAATGAGTAGCAACAAGGGATTAGTGACACAGTGTCACCTTTCATGGCCCTCTTTAACCAGGCAAGCTGACACTTGCTTTGTTTTTGTTTGCACTGTTGAATAAATTTGGGGAAACCGATCTGAATTTACAGTCCTCCCCCTTTCCTGATAAGCAGCAAGACTGTGTGATACCCCTTCTTTTCAGGAAGCTCTGACCATGTTTGTAGGTCATAAGTTAATGGATTGATACCTTTGCAAAACTGTTTTTGCTTCTCCCCAAGAATGTGCAACTTACTAGGAAGAAACAGCACATTGGAGACAAACTGGGAGCAACGTTTGCCAAAGTCCTTGTGTAATCTTATGGCACCGTACAATGCAAAAGCACCATCTATCTGAAAGTGTTTCAGCCACCGCTAAGGTTGTCCATCTATATGTGCAAACTTCTAAATACTTACCAAACTAAAGGAGTTTCTTATATAAACTTGGGTTTCGTGCTTCTTTAGGGATCTGATTTTGAGGCAATAAATGCAGGTGCTGCTTACATTCACTTCTACTCTGTTTGCATATCTGCAAATGAAGCAGTAATTACAAAAATAACAGTCTTCAGCCTCCCCCTCTCCCTCCTCCTAGTGGAAATCAAAATCCATGTTAGTCCCCTTAAATTTCTTACCACTCTCCACCTTTCATGTACATGGGGTTTCAATCCTAAACCACAGTTAGGCCAGCACAAGTCCTGTGTTGGCCTGGGATTGTTGCAAATGTGCTGTTAGGGTTAGGCCAATGCGCAGATATGCACCAGTCTCTCCACACCACCATGGGAATGGGGGAATGGATGAACTGCACTGGCCTAACTTGGTTAGGATTACACTCTCAGTATACCTTTCTCTACAAATATTATCACTTGCAGTGTGTGTTAGGACTTGATCTTCCCATTGCACTCTCAACTCTATTCAACAGAAGTATCTGCAATAATTTTTTAAAAGACGATTAATGCCAAATTGAAAGTATTGAGAGCTGTATAACTTCTAATATTTGTTATTATCACTGTGTAAGAAACTGGGTAACTATGCTGGTCCTTTAGGCAAACTTCAAATTGCACAATTTTTAGCAGCCTTCTTTTTATTAAGGACAACAGTCCAAAAAGACACAAAATCTTCACTGAGGTTTTGACTTCTCCAGAAGTTTTTTATTGGCCTATATGTTAAATAAAGCAAAAGGTGGAGTTTCTGGGCATGCTGTAGGTATCCCCACAGTTTGCAGTTCCTAACTATCTGAAGAATTAAAATCACTGTGGATTAGCCTCACTTGATGCTAGGCATGATCTCAAATTGCATCAGGATTTCTGGAATGAGAAAAGAGACGATAATGGCTGTTCCCCCCATTTTTTGCAATAGAAAGTCTAGAAATGTCTTTGTTCAGACACTGTTAAGAACTGGACTGCACAGTCTCCGTACTAGGCAGGAAAAAGAAACAAAAAAGAATTAGTTGTCGCTATTGTTTAAATAAAAACAGAGATTTGTTTCAGATTATAGACCTGGCAGAAGATACCTGTGTAGCCCTTAATCTGACCTGCAACAGAGCTGTATTGCACATTTACTCACAAATAGACAGACCCTACAATCCAGAGTAACTACAGGAAGACATAAGAGGTACTTACTCTGGCTTGCTCTATGCATTTCCCATAGGCTTCCCATAGGTGGCACTGTTACTACGTTGGTGTAAAAGGTCCCGTAGTTTCTCTGGATTGTAGCCAAAATTGCCTTAATCCATTTGATAAGGGCAGCCTGAGAGGAATCCAACAGCAGAATGGTTCAGATCCAATGAACAAAGCTTCCCAAAAACAATCAAGAACAAGTCTGCCCATGCTGAGAAATGTAATGAGCCATATGAAAGTGAAAGTTAGCTACATGCTTGTGTTTGCCTATAAGCAAGTAAACCTGCAACTCATGTTCAGCAGCCCCTGTTCTAAATTAATTCTCCTTACTCCAAGCTGCTTTGCGACCCAGTCTAGCCCTGTTCTGGATGCAGCACAAGCCGACCAGTCTTTCTGCTCCAGGGTATGTTAATGATTGAGTTTGTAATACACTTGATTACAATAACTTTCCAATGTTTAAATATGTTTAATTTTGTGTTTTATATTCACTTCACATTTATATTAATTTTTCATCCAATTAATGATTAAACATACCACAAGTAAACACAATATAATATGCAATATTTGCTTTGAGGAGTTATACTGTCTTTTAATTTATTATGCTTTGTAGGTCTGGTTCAGATTAGGTCTGAATCAGATATCCACCTATTTTTGTTGTTAATACAGCTTGGAGGAGGGAAATATTTTCTTTTTAAAAATCCTTAATGTTCAAAAACTTGTTCATTTAAAAAAATGTTGCGCTTGCAAAGCACCTGGGAAAGCGTGAAGACTCATCTCTTCCCCACTGCTTAAATGATACATGTTGCCACTGAATTTGATCTCCAACACCAGGAAAATATACAGGTCTCCAAAAGAGTCTCAAATTCCTCAGATAATCTCATGTCTGCTGGTCTGCAGGGGAGTTAGGATGGGGAGAAAGTGTCTGAACTCTTTACCTTCTGAGAACAAGGTTACAACTTGGCATGGAATCTGTGGAGAGAGAAATCCTATAGATATCTTGGATGCTTTGTGAATAACTGATAGGACTTCTCTGGTGAAGTGTGCTCTAAAATCAAAGGCTCAAAGGTCAATCAGGAAATTGTGGAATTCGTGATTAATCATGACCTGTCCATCAGCCTTCAAGCTTGGATAATCTGATGTTACAGGTTCAGTGTTCTATGGTGTTGAAGAATGGACACTGATGGGCATCATGTGTAGGAGACTTGAAGCTTTTGAGATGTAGACATATCACACAACACTAAAAATCCATGGTCTGCTCAAGTCTTAAACACAGAAGTCCAACGTTGAATGAATAAAAACACAGAAACCTTTCACTCCAATAAAAGAAGAAAGCTTGAGTAGAAATTGATTAGGATTGAGCCACATTTCTTTGACAACAATTCCAAACTCCCAAGTATACCCCATGAACAGCAGCATGCTAATGAAAAGAGCAACTGAAATGTCAGGGATGGAGTCAGCAACTCCTTCATGTGAGCAAAGAAACAGGAGCTGGCAGTGGGAGTCTTTGAAGGCCTGGGCTTGGTTTGGCAGGTTCAAGTCTGGGCTGGAAGCTAGGCAAGATAAGGTGCAGACTTTAGTGAGCCTTCAATAGGAAAATGGTGGCAATATTGCCAGGCTCTTTGGCACACTGGGTTATTGATAAAAGTTGGCAACATGTGCATGGCCTTGTTTGTCTGGGACATGACGGACCTATTAGCCTCCTCATTTTCTTACGCATCCCTCTCATAGCACACCTTTTTAAAATGTAATTAAGAAAACAGAGCAAACAAGCACTACCCTTCACCCCCATCACCACCTCTGGCCTGACTTGAATAGGTCTTAGAAAGCTTGTTTATACGGCAGTCAGCCAGAATCATAGTCGATGAGAAGACGGGACCAGTGGCTTGCCAACCTGGCCTCAAGATCCATTCTCTCTAGGGGGAAAGAAATGAGGAGACATTCATAGCCACACGTTCTTAGGGAACATGGAATCTGAAAGCAAAACTTCAAGGGCTGCTGGGACTGAGTGTAGCAGAGATCCCTTCTTTTTCCTGTCAATGCACAGGAACCACAGGGGAAGGAAGCAGGGGAAAGAACCCATTCACATCCAAGGGCATTGCCTTCTGGTTTTTATGCAGTTCACATGGCTGCTTCTCAGTGCCTCTGATGCAGTCCATGTGCCTGCTCAGCTGGATTCCTGAGGCTTAGCACCTCAGTTCCTGAAATGAACCCCAGTTCTAATTCCCAACTTTAGGAAAACAACATTCCACCCATCATATGAAAACATCCGTAGACACTCCATAAACTATCTTCCTTGAGGGGTGCTAGAGAGTGGTGAGGATGCAAACATATGGAAGCTAATATAGAAGCACATTGTGCACATCTCTGGAGTTGCCTGACTGCAGGAGCTGCATGAATTTGTGGTATCATCGTATTGCTATTTGGTTAAGTGCTCTGTTTAAATAGTCGAATAAGCTGATGATCCAAGGTGGGACCATATGCCATACAAATACTAATAAAATTGTGGCAAGAGTTTGCATGGACAGATATTTAGACTGGCAACTGCTTTTGACCAACAATATTTAGTATCTCTGGAATGTTATGGCTCCAGTGTGGGACTCCAACTTCTCTTGCACCTTCTGTACCACAAGTCTTGAATGGAATTTTTAGCAATAGTAACCATATTCCTAATAACCAGTGCACAATGCTTGTACTGTGCAAAAAATTATCTTACTTCATTTCCCTTACAACATCTTTTAAAGATTCCTGATCCAACATCTAATTGATGGTGGATGTCTCTGATGCTGACTAAAAAGGAGAAATATCCAATGTCTAATTTCAGATGCATGCCAATGAACAACCATCAATGGTAAGAGTTAAGGTGCAGGGTAAGTATTTCCCCCAATAGCCCAATCTGCAGTATGAAAAGGACACTCAATTCACCCTCAAAGGACACCCATCCACCCTCAAAGCAGCATATGACTATGCATAAGCCCCTGCTCAGTGTGGACAAGAGCTTTCCTGCAGGATCTTTCTAATAAATTGCACTTCTACACATTCTCATCAAAAATTGATCACACTTGTAAACATTATTTTTTGATATCAGAATATCGCTTATTTAAGGTTTTAGAACATGTTTCCGACTGTCCTGAGGAGACATTAGAGTCATCAGAAGAGCAACAGTAACTGTTCCTTGTGTGGAATACTCCTTGCTACTTCCTCCCATGTGGGAGCATGGGTTGGCCAATTTGAGCACTGGGCCAATGGCTCAAACCCCCCCCCCCCTGAAGGCTTGTCCAAGTCTTGAACTCTCTGTAGAAGTGGCGGAGTTTGCGTAAAATGCACTATTGGATAATGTATGTTGGGGAAGGGGTAAAGGGATGCCATGGTGGCTCCAGTTTAGGCGTTTCCCCCAGTTCTCCTACCAACTTAGTACTAGTACTGATTTATATCAATACAGTAAGGTTTGTTTTTGTGTCTCAGCTTCCTTCGTGTGTTGATATAAAAAGAATTTAAACAATGAGTTTTTAACTTGCAAATATTTCATAATAGAAAGGTCTTTTCTACTTTTTCAGCACAAAATCTGAAGAGACCCTCAAGTGGTAGGCTATCTTAAGATCATTTGATTGTTTTAATCATCTGTGTTTCATTTGCATGCTTATTCTGATCAGTTATGACTAATGATTAAGACAACTTAAAAATCCATCCCAGAGTTAGACATGCTTGAGTCCACTTATCTCAGTGAATTTAAGCATGTTTATTTCTTTTGTTTAAGCAGTTGGTGAGCAGCTGGGGTGGAGAGCAAATGTGGACTCAGGTTTAGTGGTGTGTAGGTTTATTCCTACATACCACTAAAGGTGGAGTAGATGAGGCAAGGCTATATTTAGCTGGTCCTGAGAAAAATCATAGGGTGAAATTCTAACCAATTTCAGCTAGCATAACCCACCTATCTCCCTGTGCCTATGGTAGCATGGGGAGGCCATGCACTGTCCTATAACTCCCAGGAGTGGCGCAGAAGTGCTTTACAGCACTTTTGTGATACCTCTAGGTCAATATAGGATTTGTACTGGGACTTATGCAGGCCTATCCGGGGGTGGGTGGAGGGGAGGGGGGTTAGGATTGCAGCCTTAGTTTCTAACAGTACACTATTTAGTAGCTAGGAAGTTCATAGTTACCCAGGGAACTTCATAGTGGGTGCAGATTTGAACCTGAATCTTCAAGGTCAAACATCAGAATCACTATGCCATCATGGCTGTTCTGGAGTACAATCTTACACCATGAAGTAAGTTCTAACATGAGCATAAGGTCCCAGGTACACATATTTTGCTCAGTCTCATGGCATTGTACATTTCCAGTTGGGATTTTATAAACCCTGGCAGTTCTTGCATAGCATTACAGGATATGGAAAAGTTCCTGGATTAATCACCAGTAGGCCCTACAAAGGTAAAGCAAGTGTTGGTAAGTCTTTGGAACATCCTCTTCCAACTCAAATTCTGTTTTTCTTGGAATGAGGGACAATCTTGCTTGGCTTTCCTCTCCCCTGCAGAATTTCAGTTCTGAACTGGGTGGATCAAAAAATGTCAAGTTCAACTTTGTCAAATGGCACATTTTCAATTGCAGGATATTTGATGTGTCATAATTCAGGAATTCCTACAGGTTTCAGAGTTTCTCTTCTATAGGGCTTCCATACTGAACCCAATGGAAGCAACATGGATCTCTTTTCCCCACTAGCATTAATGCGGAAGCCTGTAAGTGTATTATGATGCCCTTCTTTGACTACAGACATTACTTTTTATCATTACTGAAAATGCCAGCATTTAAGGCCTTGCACAGCTCAGCAAGCCCTTTTTGCACTGACAACAGTCCTACCCACCCCTTTGGACAGTCTGGGCTTTGCTGGGCACCTGTGGGGGCCAAGTAGGAATTTTTGGCCATTCTCCTGATTGGTCTTGGAGAATGGTTTTTTCGCCAAATTCACACTGTTTGCACCAGTCACTTTGTTGACAGGGGAAGCGGGGAAGCAAGGGTGATCTGGGTCTCATTTGGAATGTATTTTTGGACAGCCAATGCAGGGGTAACCTAATAACCGCCCTCAGTGACCTGACAGTGAGAGGGGTTGGTAAGGGTCAGCTCCTTGACAAGACCTTGGCACCTACCTCAATGTTCATTCAGAGTGAGATGGGGACCACAGCTCTGGTTGCACCTGGCCCCCCTATGGGGCTCATGGTGATGGGATGGACCCCAAATTAGCAGGTAAGGCCTCACATCAGTACACACCAACTCAGTGCTGGGGCCTTGCCAGGATCCTCCTCAGATCTCTTCCCTTATGCCTCACTTGATTTTTGGGTGGGTGTGGTGTGGTTGAGGGGGGGGGGGTTTGTCAGGGCTGGTCTCTGGATGTCTTATAAATTATGTTGTATGTGTGTATGTGTGTGTGTGTGTATATACATATATATATAATGACAATAAATTACTATTACTATTACTACTGATGCTGCTGTCAGGTTTCAGCCCACGTTATCATCTGTTCATACTCATTAAAGTGGCCCTTCTACTCCATACTCTGTTGTCCAGTGTGATTCCTTAATCAGTGCCCAGACAATATCACATCTTTTTTATTTGCTTCAATAAAATTTCATTTCATTCCAAGCATCATTTCAAAATTTGAACTCAGTGCAACAAATGCTCAAAATTTTAAATCTTGAAAATTTGCAGTTGAAATCAATTTAGGAAAACCCCAAATTTCCCCTTTCAGCAGCTCCGCTGCACACATTTTTAATCCTGCTTTGAAAGATCTAAATCTAATTTACATCTTTAGCTTGAGGATAGAATGTGTCTCTTGTTAAACATGTAAAGAAAAACAGATGAGACGAATTTCCTTTCATTTGCATAAGTGTGTATAATAACAAAGGATAAAGCGAGAAAACTTGCCAGAGGATGTCTTTTGTTGATATCTTTTTGTAGTACAGGGCTCCAGCTCGAATAGTTTCCCCTGCCACAAGGCACAAAAGATCTATTCTCTGTTCTTGAGGGGTCCTTGGTATGGAATATTTACTATGCCATGATGACTCAGGCAGAGTTCTTCCTCCTTAGAGCCAACCAATCTAGATCAGAGACTGGTGAGCCATCATAAAACTACATGAGCCTACCCTATACATAAAGAACCAGAGACCTGTAGGAACTGACTGAAGTTTACCATTCAAAAATATCAGTAAATTGTAGGAAATATTAGAACAAACACAGCATACAAGAACTCATTCCACTGGTCTGTACAGGGATAGTACAATTCCACCTGTCTTGCTTAGGAAATATGGATGAATGCACACACACAAAAGCACAGCCCTAAGAAAAAAGTATTATCATCACTTTTTTTAAAATCATCTTTCAGAATTACAGTGGCACCCCACGTAACAAATTTAATTTGTTCCAGAGGCATGTTTGTTATGTGAAATGTTCTTTACGTGAAGTGGATTTTCCCATAGGAAAAAATGGAAACTCAGACGAATGGTCCCAGAATCCAAAAAATATTCATATAAAAATATTAACTGGATGTGAAAATGATGATAAAACACTGGATTCAATGTGCATGATCCTAAAAAGTCTACTTAGGCTGCAATCCTAAGACACCTTCCTGGGAGTAAGCCCCATTTAACACAGTGGGGCTTACTTCTGGGTAGACATAGTCAGGAGGCTGCAAACCAAGACACTTTCAAAGTGTCTCCCCACTTTCTCCTTCTCTCCATCCTGAGCCTCTCTCTCCCCTGCTCCCTTCTGGCGAGCCCTGAGCTGCTTCCCTCTTCTCCACTGCTCTTCTCTCCCTCTGCCCAGCGGACACCTGGCCACAGGAGGAACAGCGCGGAAGTGTTGCTTTCGCTAAGGGCAAGTGTGCTAGGCAGCCCTGATGCTTTTTAAAAGGGCTTCCGGCCAGTGCATCTGTCCCAACTGCCAACGAGTTTGTTTGTTAAGTAAAGCACAGTTTGTTACGTGATGCAGAATCCTAGATAAATTTTTGTTTCTTACATGGAACATACTTTACATGAGGCGCTTGTTATGTAAGGCGCCACTGTATTCACGTTCCATTTGAGGAACTGTCCTTCCAAATTTGCTGCATTTCACTTTATTCCAAGGAAGTTGACACTTGTAAAAATATGCAAGATCACCTCCCTCCAGATCACCTCCCTTGCATTAGGATGCAGAACAGAATGACTCTCTCTTTATTCTTCCCCAAATGCTGGAATAGAAACAAAAGTTCCTGACTGAACCTTAGAGCTTTCCTTTCACTCCCCAATAAATTGGCAGAGAAGTGGTGACTTCTAGTCCAATCCAATGCATATGAAAATCAAAAACACTCCTTTTTGGCTGCATGAGAGGAAACAAAAGAGGGAAGGGTAACTTCCTGCATCACCAGTTCTTTCCTGTTGGACTGGGCCGTGTTATTTTGAAGGAGCAGATCAGTGTTTTAAGAAAATAATATTTAATTTTTTACTTGCATAATAAATAGATCACTCTGGCTTACTAGTGTCCCAATCCTATCCCCAATAGTTTAGGTGATGTTAGGGGTGACATAAGGGTCCTCATCACCCGGTGCGGGGGCAAGCATAACACCCTAATGCACATGTGCACTGGGCACCAGCACACTCAGTTGGCTGCTCTTCTTTCAAGTAGAGTCAACTGAGCACACTAGCTCTGGTCATGTGTGCTGGGTTCAGAGAGCTTCTGGCCTACTCTGCGTGACTGGAGTTCTGGGCAGAAGTGCTAGGCTCAGAGCCCTCCCAAACCAGTGCACATGTCTGGAGATTCAGGCATGCACACCAGTGATGGGCATCAAAGAAATTAAGAACCGGTTCTCTGTCCATCTGGCAGCCACTTTTAAATGGATATTTTTAAACTTCATATGTACTATCTCTTGTTAACAACCGGTTCTATAGAGTAGGTGCGAACCTGCTAGAGCCCACCACTGATGCACACTCATGTGGCAACGCTGTGGCCACTGGAGGAGTGACAAACTCCTCTGATGCATCACCCTCTGGGGCACATCACCCAGTGTAGCCCACACCAATCTCACCACCTGGCAACGCCCCAGGTTGATGTAGCCATGCCAAAAGAAAGTTTCCTGCATCTATGATGCGGGGGGGCAACCAGATGGTCACCCCTCCCTCGCTCCTTGCCCTGCTCCTCCCTTCACTCCTTGCCCTACTCATCTCTCATACTGCCCAAAATATCAAAATATCACAATATCAAAATACCATATTCATCCCAAAGCCAAGCAGTTTCAAGTATGGCTGAACCGATCAGGAGCACTTTCTGCTGAGGCTGCCTTAAGAGAAGGCAAAAGTGTTTGGATTTAGCCAAACTCCACCAGCAATTTAGGCCTCTGGTCCCCAAACCTGGTGGATTGGGAGGTGGCATGACAGCAGGTACAAGCCATCTGCAAACTGGGCAAGAGACACTCTTTCAAGTGGGTGTTCTCCTTTATTTAGCGGGGGAGAATAACTGGCCCTACACACCCCCAGCAATTTCTGTTCAAGTGGCTTCTGCTGGTGTTCTTTTTGCATTTTAGATTGTGAGCCCTTTGGGGACAGGGCCCCATTAGCTATTAATTAGCTATTTTTTTCATTTTCTTTGTAAACCACTTTGTGAACTTTTTAGTTGAAAAGCGGTATATACGTAATTACTGTAGACAGACAGACAGACTTCTGAACAACTGCTTTGATATTTTTTTTCCTAACCTGACACAGTATTCTCTTCCTGGTTCACCAGTGACACTGCCATGTAGTGTCACTTTTTCTTAATTTATTCTTAATGGTGGTATTTGTACTATCATCACAGTGGTGATATACAGTGATAATATTTTAGTAGCATCCAATGAAGCCCATTCACTTAGCGAATGAAGCCCATTCAGCTTGAAGCTGAATTCATTTGCGCTCAGTGAAACTGATATCTCAACAAATTTCATTTGATATTTGACAACACTTGTTTTTAAGAAAAAGGAAGTATGAATGATAAAATTATGCCAAAGCAGCAACCAGAGACTACAAATCAATATAAAAAAAGAAGGTTGGTTGGTAATTTTAACAAGGATCATTTCAGGCATCACCATCCCCAAGCTCTGCCAAAACACAATTCAGCATTCAAATCACCCCATTTTAGTGTACATTTTTTTCAACAGGGGAATTAAGCACAATATTATCTCTCTCCCACAGAGAGCAACTGGACTTTAAAGTGCCTACCTTTGGCTGGATCATGCCCGTGTTCTTTGGCTCAGCTCCCATACAGTCTATTATTACACCTTGCCTCTCATTCCTGGAATCTCATAATCCACTAAGATCTAGCCAAGGAACCTTGTCCCAGTCACTTTGTCAAAAGAAACAAGACAGTTCCCCACCATGGGATGCTCATGAGCCTGCATCAGTTGACAGAAGAGCTGACAGAGAGCAAGCCCCAGATTTATGTTTCTTGAAACACTCCATCGCCTGTCAAAACGGCACTCATTATTGTAAAGTTATTGAGTCCTGCAAAAGAAAAAAAATCTTGACTCCTAACTGAGGCAGGGGATTACTGGCTGAAGGTCTGTTCTTCTGGGAGCAATCTAAGTGTTATATTTACATTTGGCTTGGAATTATTTGCAGGGAGGAATTTAAAATGCAAATATTTTAAAAGCATAGAGTGTTGGGAGAGAAACTGAGTGTGGGTACTTCTGTTTTCCTTAGCAAGAAATAAAGTGAACCATTTTCTCGACTTTCTTTATTGGAATCTTAATGAGACCATAATTACGACAGCAAGAAAAAAATGGGAAAAATTGTAGCACTTTAAAGACTCATTGTTACTCACCAGAAAAGGCTTCAATCTCTTTCTTTTATAACATTATTGTTTATTTTCTTCAATTTGCAATGCTAATGCTACTTTCTTTGGAATATTCCTGAAGATGTACAATTTGTGTTCACAGTAATCCAGATTCATTCCAGAATACGTGGCTTAAGAAATGTCACAAGGTAGAATGCTCCGTAAACCTTAAGACCTTTAAGCCAGTTCAATCTATATTTTGAGTACTGCATATGTTAAGGCATTGATTTCCAACCAGTGTACCATGGCACGCTCATGTGCCACGCATAGCCCTCAGGTGTGCCACAGGAATTTGGGGAGGGACATTTATTAATAGGAAAATTTGGGGATTTAAACAGCATGGTGTGCCTTGTCAATGGTAAAAACAACTGATGGTGTGCCATGAGATGAACAAGATTGAAAATCACCGTATTAAGGTAACACATTTTGTACTAGTTTTCCTCCAGTGAGTCATGGAAGCATTCATGAGGGGACCTCATTTTATTTTCACAATAAGCATCTGTGGTAGGTTAGGGAGGGAAAAAAATACTTTCCTTAGGCCATGGAGTACGGATTTGAATTCAGATCCCCATAGTCTATATCCAGTACTTTATTTGATACACTGCACTGACTCTACACAGCCACAACCACAGCAACCACAGTTGAAAAAGACCCCATCTAGAATCCAGAGGAGCTGCTGCCAGTTGGAATAGGTGATACTAAATGGATTACAGCAGATTCCTTTATTTCTTTCTCTACTGGTTGACTGGTGGATATCTTCCCAAATGTAAAGTTCTCGTTGAAGATGTATTAAGCATCTGGTTAATAGGAGAAATACTCCACATTATAAACACCCCATAAAAGATTATTTAGCTGCTACTGCCAGGAACACTGATCTCCAGGATTTTCAGAAAACAAGAATCACAAAAGCAATATAAATGGCAATGCATCTGTTACAGGAAAGCACACAACTACAGCACAGATTTGAATGTGCTCCAACTCTAAGCCAGATAAGCTGGCTAAGGATTTCCACACATGTTAGACCAGCACACATGGAAAATAAATGGTTGGGAAAGATTTATGAAGAAGAATATTATTTCTCTTCCTGTCTGACAGATGTAGATCTAAGGAAAGGGGAAGCCAAGGTGAGTCGTCACCATGAAGTAACCAAACCTGGCAACATAGGAGTTGCATGGAAAAAGGAGCAACTGTGGGGAAAGCACATGACAGGCTGACATTGCACTCTGTGATGTACATTTGCTACATATTCATTAACTGTGACCTTGTTGCTCGTACAGAATGTTATTTGCATCCTGGAAAGAGCACAGCTGGCTCATTCTCCTGAACAGCATCCAGGAGTCTTAAATATGACTCCTCCATTCAGCAAAGTTACCTAGGAAGCCCCCTTTCCTTTATATTCCACTTAGAGGTGAGTCCTCCAGGGATATGAGAACTAACTGAATTGGTATCTAGAGTTGGTCTGTATACATTTCCAAGCAATATTTCATCAGCTAAACAGAGCCATTGTGTAGTGAATACTGGATTTTGACTGGAGAGATCAGTTCAGTTCCCTTCTCTACCCTGAAGCTCACTAAGGCTGCAATCCAGAGCAAATTCAGCCTGCTCTGACCTAACTGCACTCTCCTAACTATTCTGTATCCAGAGCAGAAAGTTATGCTGAATCCAGAGAGACAGGAAGCCTGGGCTGCCCTAACTGCTCCAGAGCATGCTAAGTAATTGACACAAGGGGAAGACTTGCTCCTGAGGAGACACCCCTCAGATCACACTGAACAAGGAACAGCTGTGGTGCCTACAGTGGTGACATGACTCTGCACATCACCTGGTGTGAAAGTCTGTGCGTCATCCCTGGGATGCGCACCCCCCCCCCACCTGGACTGCACAGTCACCAAAGTTGGCGCCTGCGCAGTTGTTTCTGAAGCCAACTGGCTTCAGAAAGAGTACTGCGCAGGCACCATCTCTGACACCTGCGCAGTACTTTTCTGAAGGGTTTTGGCTTCGGGGGAGACTGTGCAGGCGTCAGAGTTGGTGCCTGTGCAGTACTCTTTCTGAAGCCATTCGGCTGCCGCTCCGCCTCCTGAGTGAGGCCGAATGGCTGTGCAGAGGCGCGGACTTTCTCTGCTCCAAGGAAGTCTCCTCTGAAGCTGTTCGGCATGCTCAGTGTGTTTCTGCGCAGTGCACCTCAGATGGCCGTTCAGGCCAGCTCCTCAGACAAGTGTCAGCTTCTGGCTGATTCTCCGCCTTGGAGCAGGCCTGAATGGGGGTGCTGACGCCTGGGGCCTGCCAAAGGACAGTCAAACTCCTCCGGCACATCACCCCATACGGAGCGCATCCCCAATGCAGCCCACACCAGCCGCACCAGTCTGGTGACGCCACTGGGTGCCTGCCTTCTAAGGAGTCCCTGATGAGATGCCAGTACATTCTACAGTGAATACAAGGGGCTTCTTGCAGTGGCCTGCTGTATCCTGAGGTTTGTGGGCAGCCGTAGTTTGTTCCATATCCTGAGGTTGAGAGGAAGGGGTTGCAGCTAGGATGGCCAAGAACTCAGATTTTTGGTTAGCACTGCCATTCTTACTCAGGCCTTATCATGGACCCCTATGGGTCTACTCATTACTATACCTGCTCCTGAGGTGGTATAACTCTGAGGGCTGGAAGAGGGCATTTCTGCCTTGGAAACAGGCTCTGGATTCAGAGTAACTGCTCTGCCCTAGGCAATGCTAAACATGCCCTCAACTTGCCTCTCCTGAGCTGCTTAGGCTGCCCCAGTTAGGGCAGAGCAGGTCCACCTCTCTTAGGGCACCCTATCTTGCCTTGCTCTGCCCTAAGCCTCCTTCAGAGTAACTGGGCTGGAGCATCTTGCAGTTGCTCCAACCTAGTGTTAGATAGGGCAACCTAAGGGCTCTTATGTGGACAGATTAGTTGCTCTGGATTGGGCTGTAAGTTAGAGCCTACTCACTATCTCTTAGTCTAATCTACTACACATGGTTGTGTAAAAAAAAATTACATGAGGCAAATTCCATGTATTCAACCTTGGGCTTCCAGGGGAACGAATGGGATTAAAAACAGTATACACATGGGTAACTACACCTCATGCAGTAAACGGCTGTCCTATTTCTGCCTTGGCTTGGGGTAGGCTCCATGCCACTTGTTAAGACACAGATGCAGTCCCCTTTCCATATTTGGGTTCTGATAGTGTCTAACACTGATCACATTAGGCACAGCTGTTGCCTTGCAAGGCCAAATGACAGACCAGACAACCCACCAGGAAGCAGTCCTGCACATGCTTCATTAAAGCAAATAGAAGTAGCATATGCGCACTGTGGATTCAGTTCTGACTCATTTCAGTAGGCACTGTGCAGGAAAACGTCTTGTGATTTCTGCCTTATTATTCTTCATTCATTCATGCATGGGCTTAAGACAATTTAATGTCCTGTCAACTTCTTTCCA
This sequence comes from Cryptoblepharus egeriae, assembly GCA_030015325.1. Taxonomy (NCBI): domain Eukaryota; kingdom Metazoa; phylum Chordata; class Lepidosauria; order Squamata; family Scincidae; genus Cryptoblepharus; species Cryptoblepharus egeriae. Next base: position 105,345,789 of record JAREYC010000002.1, on the reverse strand, counting down.
TTCTCACCAGCTACCCACCTTCCATTTACCCACATGCCATAAGATACATTTTAACCAATTCTGAAAAAGAATACCTGCCAAATCATAGGTGCGATCCAGCCAAAATCAGATCCAAGTGCTGTTAGCATCACTAAAAGAGTGCTAAGCCATATGTTTAAAACTTTTCTACAGAAATCAATGAGATTTAAATGTGCTTAACTTTGGCTGGTTTTGCCCTGAATAATACTTAATATTGGGTTTCCACTGCAGTGGCCTGGGAAGAAAAGGTCAGCCAGCATCATTATCCCCATATTAAAGACCAGGGTTTTGGCTGAGAGATAGTTGGCTGTCGAAAGCCACCCACTGAGCTTATGCTTGAGCTGAGCTTTGATGAAGTGAATCCTAAACTCATAGTTCTTGCTCTGTTAGTACTGGGCTATACGTGGCCATGAGCATGAAAATTAGAAAGATGTTGACCAAGTTAAGGATGGAATACTGTACCAGTTGTGCCAGAAAGAACCTAGAAAGCAGATCCTCACATTAAGCTGGCTGTCTTTATTTTTAAAAAATCCTTTTCTGCATTTATTGAAAACAGGAAAGAAAGAGCAGGATCATACTTGCTGATGCCCACACACAGATGTGGTAGCCATATATACTACAGATGAAGGAATCCTAGAAAATCTGAGGAGTATAGGCATCATGGCTTTCTCACAAAAGACAAATTCATAGCCACCAGGGCCCCACTAACCATGATTACGAAACACTGAGGACTAAATATTGAGGATTGTAGTTTTACAGAAGGCAACAGTGAGAATTATTTCAACATTATATCATTCCAATCCTGTTTCTTGCTCTTTCCTCCCCTCTACTTTTGTGATAAGTTACCTCAGCAAAAAAGGTTGCTCCTGCTGCCAAGTCTATAGATTTTAACCAAGCTGGAGCTCTGCCCCTGCCAACTAAGAGAGCGAATGAAGGAGAGGGAGAACAGGCCAGTACGTATCTGTGCTGACTCAGTAATCTGAGTCTGCTTTTAATTTCCTTTCATTTTCCTTCATCCTATGAGAAAAAAAACTGTGAGATAAATCAAATGGCCTATCTCCACAGGCTGCCCTTGCCTTGGCAAACGAAGGCCTACAAGGGAAGGGTCTGTCAGTCCTATGATTGCCTGACAAAGTGGACTCTGTTAGTTATAAGGGCTTTCGGATTTCAAAATGTTAATTGGTCTTTAGCAATTCGTACAAAAATCTGCACATATGCCTGGAAAACCTGGGATAAGCATTCTGCTTTCGAACTTACCGAAACATTAAGAAAAATAGAATGACTGCAGATCAGAAGTAGACTATGGGCAAAATCCAGAGTAACTATGAGGAATCCTTGCTCTGGTGTAAGAACACCTTACTCTAGATTCCAATATGAATTTCCCATAGGTTTTCACTAGGTGGTGCAGTAACTATGGGTGCACATAAAGTCTCTTACGTGCTCCCATAGTTACTCTGGATTTGGGGGTAAGTTTCTCAAATTGGTCAATGGATAACTTTGAGCTGAGGAACTTTCTCATCATCAACATCATCATCATTTCTGGTCCCATGTTCTTAGGATGGAAAGATTTCATAAGCATGAAGCAAACCTTTGGAAGAGAGTGCCGAAACATTGAAACTGTAGCTTAAAACTTATTAATTACAAGAAGATTATATGTTGCCTGCTCACAGGGAACAAGAGAACAGTTTAAAGTCCTTTTCCAGGACATAAGACTAAAAAAGAGGACATGTTGTGGAAAAAGAGGACATCCGGTCACCATGGAAATGAAACATATTTACCTATCCAACATGAGGTGAAACTAAGGGCGCAATCCTGAGTAACTACGGGGAGCAATCCTTGCTCCGGTGTAAGAACAATTTGCTCTGGATTGCAATATGAATTTCCCATAGGTTTTCACTAGGTGGTGCAGTAACTACGGGTGCACGTAAAGTCTCTTATGTGCTCCCGTAGTTACTCTGGATTGTAGGGTATGTTATGTTTTCTAGAATATTTTCACAATTCTGGCAAAGGAAGATTGAAAGTTCAAAAATGAGGTGACTTGAACAGAAGCCTATGAGTTAAACATTGAGATGAACACAAAAGTCTAGCAAGTGAATGTATGTGGAGATTTATATGGTCGATGTGTTTTACCTCTTGGTGTTTGTTGCTTTTCCATTACAGTGGTGGGTCTTGAGGAACTATTGATAGCAAGAGGAATTTGGTCAGAAAAGAGGGATTCTATCTCTCCGTAGAATGAAAATGCAGTGCAAATTCTGCATTAATAAAAGTCAGTGCTACATCTTAAAAAAAATTATTCTCTCTAACACATACATTTGGGCTGCTGAGCCTAAATTCAGGTCCTTGTTTTTCAAAACATCCCACCCACCATGGGAAAAGGCCCCCACTTTGGCAATCTTTCAGATTTCCATCCTTTAAAGTGGTCATTGGCATACTAAAGATATTGATGCATGGTAGCTCCACATCCCTTCCCCTTCCTGAAGCCAAGTGGATTCTGGTGTGAATCACTTCCTAGTGATACCAGACACTTCAGTGGAGGTGATCACAATGTGATCCTGCCTCTTTTCTTGGAAAATATACTTTCATTTCTAAAGCAATGGAGAATGGCTTGCCTTTTGATGGAGCAAAAAGTAAACAGACCCAAACTGAACCCCAAAAACATTTGGAGCAACATGGACACTAATACCATTTTTCGACAGTATTATTATTCTCCTAACAGTGGACATTCCTTCCCCTGACTTTTTATACTTCAAGGTGGCCAAACTACAGCTTGTGAGCCACATGCAGAACTTTGGCATAAAATATGCAGCTCTTGGAAATATGTTGGCTGAGCTCCTTTTTCCATCACATTCTTTTTTCCATAAAAATTTTCATCACAAAATAAGAAATTTTCAAGCTTTATAATTTTACTGGGTATAAACTCAAGATACCATTGGATTAAAATACAAGTTTAATATTCACGGTAATTATATTTAAGAATGTAAATGCTTCTTAATTCTTTTGGCTGTCAAACTCTCTCTTGCTTCTCTCAAACACCTGAAGTCTGTTATATATGACATCAAGCAATCCTGGCCACCCTGTTATGCAAGTTATGAACCACCATCATACAACTATGTAATCATCCATCTCTCAGTTTCTAAATAAGAAGTGAAAGAGAGAAAGAGGGTTTTGTAGATGAAAAAGAAATGTTTTTCTCCCAGATAATTCATTTATGGGCAAAATCCAGAGTAATTACAGGGAGTCCTTGCTCCGGTATAAGAACAACTTACTTTGGATTGCAATATGAATTTCCCTTAGGTTTTCACTAGGTGGTGCAGTAGCTACAGGTGCACATAAAATCTCTTATGTGCTCCCATAGTTACTCTGGATTTGGGGGTATGATTCTTTATGAGAACCTTAGTGGCCGAGCCTATTTAGAGCTGGTTAAAATAGTACAAAAACTTCTAAGCGCAATATTACTTTGCTCCTAATCTAGCCATTTCTGTTTTTGCAAGTGCTCCAGCCAGCCTCCATTGTGGTCAGTGTCCAACTACTTTCATGGCTATTTAAAGATGAGGCAGCAAGGAAACTGGAACTTTAAGAACTTCATTGTGTCTAATGGCACGAAGGAAAACTCAGTTATTATCTCTAATATAACACAGGTGTTTAATAGGCTTTTCAGCAGTTTGCCCCTGACATGTAGCGCAGCAGAACAATAACTTTGTCTGCCTTTTGGTAACACTATCCTAGATTGTATAGCTGAAAATTTCTCTGTCAGATGACAACTGCCATTACCTCAAGAGTTTTACCAGTTCCCAGAAGGTTTTCCAAGACCCCTTTGGCTGCTGTGTTTCACAGATTGTATTACAGAACTAAAACATACATTAAAAGGTAGACTTGGCAGAGAGATAGTTATCTTGTCACATTTTCAAGCAAAAGAAGAATAAGACCTTCATGGAATTAATGTTCGTTGTTGAATATCATTGAAAACACACACACAGGGGCCTATTTGCTCCTTCTCTTCAGCAATGTCATTTATTTGCAAATAAAGACGGCTGGGTGCTCTCTCTCTCTCTCTCTCTCTCTCTCTCTGTGAAATCATTTGGAAAGTGTAGAAGGAATGGAGAGAAAATGATGGTGCAGTCCAAACTGTGCCCTAAGCTGGCAAAAGTCTTTTGCACCACTTTCTGGGTGTCACAAAAGTGCCATAGGGTGTGCCAGGCCAAGGAGCGCCATGATCAGGATGGGCCCAAGGGTTGAGCCATGATCCGATCCTAAGCCATCTCCTGAATGGCCTGGCCTGCTGGGCTGCTTGGATCTGTACCACAACTTTAGGTGGCAAAGATCCAAGTGGCCTCATTCAGGCAACTGCTAGACAACACTGGGTAAGGGGAAGTGATTCAGCCTTCACTGCTTATGCAGCTCGAAGTTACAAATAGCCTTTGTGCAACTCCCCGTTCCAGCTGGCATTGAAAATGGGCCCCCCAAAAGCACATAATTTTATGGGAATAAAAAGGATTTTTTTAAAAAATATATATATATTTTTTTTCCTCAGAATGTTCAGTTTACATTTTGTACTGAAAACACGATGGGAGCTTTCCTTCAAAAATGTTTACTCATGTCTAGTTTCGCCACCCATATCCAACTCCCTTTCCCCAAGGAATCAGCAAGGGACGTGTATGAATTTCAACCCACCCACCACCACCACCACTACCCCCACCACCACCCCCAAGATTGCAGACAGCAAGAAAAAGTTATTTTGCTGTCTAGCCTTATTAAAGAATATAGCCAGTTCCTAATAGTAAACCTTCATCCCCCACACACCCTCTGCACCACCCCTCACATTCCTCGCCAGAGGAATTTTGTTCACCTCCTTAGAAGCAGCTTATTAAAAAGGCAGGCAGCCCAGTTCTGTGTTTTCAGGTAAAAGAACAGCAGCGAAAGCTTAACTAATCTATATTTTTATTGCCATAATTAAGCTATGCACTTGCTAATAAAAACGCAACACTTTAAATTAAGTCTCCTTTTTCCAAATTCTGTATTCATATTTATGAAATGATTATACACATACAGACCATTCTTTAAAGACTTATTAGAAAGCAAGTTATAAAACATAGTCTTAATAAATCCTTAATAGCTGTGCTCAGACAATCTGACAGTCTGCATCTCCTCCCCATTCCCAAAGTGGCCTGTTCTACTTTGGAAGGAAAACACAAATGCACATACTCCCACACTCTCAACTTGTGTCTCAAACCGTAACTGAATGAGTGAAAATCCATCAGTTCAATGTTCGGTGTGTCTTTCTGTTCTAAGTAGACCAGGTGGAAGATAATGGCACCACTAGGGTTTGCGTCATACAGAGTGTGGGTAGGTTAGGCAGGTGAGGTGGGTTAGGATTGCACATGCAGTGGGTGGGGCAACGCTCATGTACTGGTTGTAGTACAGTCACCCTGATCTGCAACAGTGAGAACCAGCAGTCTCCCCCTGAGGACACCAGTTGCAGTAGAGAAGGTGGCAGTAGACCATGAAGCTGGAGGAGAAGTGGCCACAGTACCTGGATGGGCTGGAATTTACTCCCTCAACCTCCCTACAAGCAGGAGTGAGTGAAGCGGTGCTTGTGGGGGAACTCCGAGCCGTCCCTTCTTTGCCCCCTCTTTCTGAGAAGTATGTCCAGACTTCGGAATGAGCCCCACTGAGCATAAGGAGACTTACTTATGAGAACGCAGGACTGGGATTGGCTTCTGAGGTTGCAACCTGTCTACAGTCTCTTAGGAGTAAGCATCATTGAGTGTAACGGGAATAGACATGCAGGAGACAGGGCAAAGGCTGCAGTTCATGCTTTCCTAAGAGTAAGTTGCATTGAACACAATGGACTTACTTCCAAGTAGATACTCTGGCATCACAGTGATATCACTTCCTGTTTGATGTCACTTCTGAGATGACATCACTTCTAGGTTGATGACATCACTTTCAGAGGATTCCAGACATTGTTTGAAACCGTAATGCTTGAGAACCACTATTATATATACATCATATTTACTTGAATCTAAAGCACCATTAAATCTAATGTGCACCTTGATTTTAAAAGGCTTTAGATTTAAAAAAGTTTAATAAGTAATGTGCAGTTGCAAAGCAAGTGCAAAATTTAATTTTATTGCATACAACAATTACATATATGGCAATAATAAAATGACAATGGGTTTATGTTATTATTTTTACCTAATTGCACAACAATGGGTTTATGTTGTTTTTTATCTTAATGTAGTAAATAGTTAAATACTGACCTATACTTATAATCAAAATACCATATTTACTTGAGTCTAATGCACCATCAAATCTAATGCACACCCTGATTTTAGAGACTGAAAAAGGTGAGCATTTTTCAGCTGAAAAAGGAGTAAATAGGGTAGCATTTTCCTTTGCATTCATTCCACATGTGCCTCATCATTTTAAATAGTCTTTCTGGACCCAGAGAACTGTTTGTATGAGCACAGTATTATATGAGGTTATAGTGATAGATGATCCCATGATCTCACAGAAAAGTCATGTGTCAATCAAAAATAGTTAAGAATTTAGGAACCCTGACTTATTCTGAGTCAGAGTATTGCCCCACCAGTTCAGCAATGATTAGAGCAGCTTTTCAGGATTTCAGACAGATATTTTTCTCTGTCATACCTGGGGATGCAGGGCCCATATTGAACCTTGGACCCATATGCATACAGAGCATGTTCTCTACCCCAGAGCTATGGTTCTTCCAAAGAGTCCACGCACTATTATATAAAAGCAGGCCTCAGTCAGTCTTGAAAGACTATGGTATCATGCTTGGCGCTGCATACGAAGCACGAAAGCCTGGGTTGGATTGTTATGGAGGATAGGCTGTTACCCAAGCAGCAAATCCCCCCTCTCCACGCCACTGAATTAGTCCAATGGAAAGGCAGAGCCAATACAATTGGATCCAGCTGGCATCGCAGAGCTGGGCTAAGGACAGGAGCTCACCCTGTCTTGTGGGGCCGACCCGGGAATCAAACCCTGGCCTGCTGGTTAACAGGCGCAGTGTCTTAGCCACTTGCGCCACCCACATTTATTTATTTATTTATTTATTTATTTATTTATTTATTCATCCCATCTATCCAATTTTTACCAATTTTATCCAATTTTTGTGCTCAAGCTAGCTTGTCAATAGACATGTTCAGCAATTCCTGAAACTGAGGATACACAATTATGTGCGTCAATGCTACTAAGTACTTTATTACATTACCATGGGCACCTGTAGGCTTTAGGACTAGCACAGAAGAGCCGAACAAACGAAATGCAATACTTGTGGTGCTTGAACTGCAGTGCTGGTGTCCAAGGATGTGCCAGAGCAACAACATCAAGATTCAAAATGGGTCTGGCTGATGCCCTCATCTGGCTATTATGAACTAGGAATGCCTGCCTTCAGGGTCTGAACTACTTCTCAGAATATCCAGGAGAGACAAATAATTTTCAAGTGCCCCCAAGGCCATCCAAATTTTCACATTTCACGCTTTCAAAATGTTTTCTAATTGGTATTCTGAGTAAATTAAAAAAAAAAACTTTTCGCTGTGAAACGCACTTTGCACCATGAGGCTCTGCCCCAACAAATCAAATGTTTAGTTAATCCTAATCAGTCTGCGAAGATCACTGCTTATCTGAGCAACACCTTCTAAGTCGCAGACCCTGCAGCTCTAAGGCAGGGCAGGTCTAATCTGAACTAAAATCCTTTCTCATTTTTCATATTCAAAACTCCATTGGGAAGTAATACAATATTCACAATTGGACTGACACACATGGTGGTAAGCTACCATGTGATTTGTAGACGAGCAGGAACCCCTGCAACTTTCAGTTTGGCTACGAACCACTGGAATCCGCCATGTGCATAACCCTTTTTCCTACATGTCATTTGCACACATTTCAAGACACGCATGTCATTTAACTATGCACATTTTGTCTTGAAAACAGTCATTGATGCAGCACCTACTGGAAGGAAAGAAAAAACCTCGCAAGGCTGTGTGAGCCCATAAGACACAACACTGCATACGGTTTTATTCTTGGACATTATACAGTTAGAATGAAGGTTGTCCTGGAAACTTACTCAATGAGCCAACCAATTCCTGTACTTCCCTGGTCAGTCTTGGATGTCTGGCAACTCTGTCCAAGGGGACTGTCTCCCTTCTTTCCTCTCTTTGCACCCCATGAATGGTTTTGGGAGAAAGAAGTGCCAGAAGTGGTTTCAATGTGTGGGGCAAAGAATGATGGGAGCCAATTCATCACGGAGGCCTGTTCAAACCTGCAAATAGTGACACGCTCAGCCAATTTGGCATTTGAACACCAAGAGGCAGAGACCCAAAATAAATCCTTCATCAGAAATTTATGCAAAATGTCTTGCTGGAAGTAAAGCCCTAGTGTACAATCCATAACCCCCTGAAATCACTGGCAAAAATCCTGCTGATTGTAAAGGAGCTGGATTGCACCCCAGATCTTAGAAAGCCAAATATAGGAATGACACTTCACAGTTATCTGTAGATTGCAGACTTCCTGAGTTGGCAAAACATTCACAAAGAAATTACATGTACATATAAGGACTAGAGATCAACTAGATTGTTTTGCTTGGATTTCTTTTAGTGCAGTACCTGATTCAAGTATTCTAATCAGTATTCACAGTGTTTTTATATATATATATATATATATATCTCCTTTCTAATTCCTCCCTTTCTAATTCCTCCTTCAAACCCTGATACTTTTCCACCTTTTCATGCTCTTTTTTCCTGATGTTGCTGTCATTTAGTATTGCTACATCTATCACCAGGGCTGTCTTCTGGGCCATATCTACCACCACAATGTCTGGCTGGTTAGCCAGTACCTTCTTGTCTATCTGGATATGGAAGTCTCACAGTACCTTAGACCTGTCATTCTCCACAACCTTCAGAGGGGTCTCCCATCTGGTCTTGGGAGAGGTTAGTCCATAGGCTGAGCAGATGTTCCTATACACGATGCCGGCTACTAGGTTGTGCCATTCAATGTATGCTGTTCCTGCCTGCATTGTACACCCTGCCACGATGTGTTGGATTGTTTCTGACGTTTCTCTGCACAGCCTGCACTTTGGATCTCCTCTTGTATGGTAAATCCCCACTTCTATGGATCTGGTACTTAGTGCCTGTTCTTGTGCTGCCATGATGAGGGCTTCAGTGCTATCTTTGAAGCCAGCTTTTTCCAGCCACTGATAGGATTTCCCAATATCAGCGACTTCGGTTATCTGGCAATGGTACATCCCATGCAGGGTCTTATCTTGCCAGGACACTTTCTCAGTTTGATCTTCCTTCTGTATTTGATGTTGCTGTTGTTGCTGGAGACATTCTCTCATCAGCTCATCTTTGGGAGCCATCTCAGTGATGTATTCCTGGATATTCTGGGTTTCATCCAGGATAGTAGTTTTGACGCTCATCATATATATTAAGGTTGCTTAACGGCTCTCACAAAACAACATTCGCCAGTGTAGACTATATGCCCACCAGCAGGAAGACCTCGGGCACAATCCAGAGTAACTACAGGGAGTACTTGTTCCAACATAAGAACTATTTACTCTGAATTGCAATATGAATTTCTCATAGGTTTTCACTAGGTGGTGCTGTAACTACATCGACATAAATGTCTCTTACATGTTCCTGTAATTACTCTGGATTGTAGGGCTCATTCGCTTTCCAATTAGCCAGCAGATCTATTGACATCCAAAAGTGCAAAGTGAGAGGAGGCAGTGCAGTAGTTGCCCCTTTCCAGGCCTGATCCACCTTCATGAAGCAATGTAGACTTGCAATAGTAATTGAGCTACAAATTGTTCCAAAGTGACTGAAAGCAATTGCTTACTCTGGGTAGGATTGCCATAATTCTCTTCTACAAAATCAGGACAGGACCACTTGTCAAATTTGCCAGTATGTGAAGACAGTCCCTGAAAACCAGGACTATCCTGGTTTTCTAGGACATATAGCAACCCTGACCCTGGGACAAAGGGATAACAATTGTCTTGGAAGCAGCAGCTCCACTGATATCCTAAGCCTCACTCTGCCTTTCCAGGTCCCCCAAGCTCCATGTAGACACATTACAGCAGTGAAGGCTTATCCCTAGGCAAAGGAAACACCTATGCCCACTGTCTTGTGACCCATGCCTTGTACCCAGTGGTGTCCTGTGCCCACTGCCCAGTGGTGCCTGGTGCCCAACGGGTGCTCAGTGCTATCTGGTAGGGATGCCCAGTGGCCAGTGGTGCCCGGTGCCTAGTGGTGCCTGGTATGAATGCCCAGTGCCCAGAGCTCCCATCCTTAGCCCAGCTTCTGCCAACGTAGTAGTCTGAAAGCAAGTAAAATCAAGTAGATAAATAGGGACCATTTGTTACCACTTTGGAAGGTAACAGTGCACTGTTCGCATGGGGGCCAAATGTCAGACAACGCTGGCTCTAAGGCTCTAGAAACGGGGATGAGCACCACACCCTAAAGTCGGTCACGACTAGCAGTATAACCTGCAGGGGACACCTTTATCTTTCTTTGATAACAGTGTGCCTTTTTTTCTTTACCAGATACCCTATCAATAGTTATTACATTTTATTCTTCTTCTGAGTTATTTTTCTGTTCAGGGGTTAGTTTTGGTTATTTTAAGAATGACATTTTACATTTATGGAGCTCCAAAAAAACTAATAGGATTACTTACATGGATGTTTATTTCTCAATCCACTTTTTTAGAAGCACTTTTCAAGTGACAGGAGCTTGTTAAATGAGAATTTGCTGGAAATTCTATGGTAACTGGCATATAACATCAAAACTGGAATAGTCTGAAGAAAGAACAATAAAGTTAGAATCAGTTTCACACATAGGTTCCAAATGCAAAACGTCTCTTTGTATGGACCGGTTACTGATCTGAATGCACACAGACTTTGCCGTTTGAAAACATGGCAGCGTTTGTTATGTATAATAACATTGTATGAAAAATGACACAATAAAAAAAGAATTATCTGAGATTAGTCCTGACCTATTGAAACGTGTCTGGCTGGAGACGATACATGGGAGTTGGGCGCTGGAGTTTATTATTTCAGTAGCTGTAGTGAAAATTCCCTCTGGGGTGCTCTGTGCAAGCCGCCCCCTTGGTCTGTGGAGCCAGCCCCCTCATTGACATGGTAATGGGCTTTGTTGAATTCAAAGACGATTACATCAGAAATGTGTGGCCTCTTGTGGGTTTCCAAGGCTTATAAAGCACACAAATTATACAAAAATATTGGCCCGAAAAATTAGTAAGCCATAGGAGTTTGTGTTGTTTTAGCCATGCTTTACTGCAAGGAAGGAAAACTGCGGCTCCTCAAGACCTCTCGCCAGTCTTTCTAAGCTACGTTCTTCATTATTTTTCTTTTTTGGTGGGCTTGCATTGGATGAAATGTCTGTGTTTTTTAAAGGGTTTTCTTACAGAGGGGAACATTTTTCAGAGCGTTACCCTCAGAAGTTCTAATTATGTTCTCAATTATGCCAGCGGGATGCTGTTTGGCTACATGCAATTTGCCTGGCATTTTTTGTATGGTAAATCAAGAGAAGAAAATGGCATGACTTTAAAAAAAATGAGAAGGGGGTGAACCATGTCTGAAGATAAACTTATGTTCCCACAATAGTCCTTTAAAAGTACTCATTAGTATAGTATGTCAGTAGCTTACGTTTGTAACAATGTGAAAAATGAGGAAAAATATGATACTTGCGTACAGTGGTAAAGTTAAGGAAGGCCAGGTACTATATCTTAGTATCATAATTGTCCTCCCACATACCATACCTTGGGAGTGTTGGATGCCTTCAGTGACTCAGGAAGGCCAGGGCAGAAAAATAGTGAAAATTAGTGAAAATTGGAAGTGCCTTTTGAATGAACTAGCTTTCTGAGGACTTGGGAGGCTTTTGTATGCCTCAGATGATCTCTAAAACACTCTGGGTCAGAGGGTATTTGGGGCATGAGGTCCCTTGGAGATTTTAAAAACATCACTATTTGAATAAATATGTTGTCATGCTGCTACAGAGATAAGACTAACCCTAAGACTCTGATTCAACTTTGTTCATGCAGTTACCCTCTTCCAAATGACCACCATTCAAGAAAAGGAGATTTGCTTGAGGAAGAAAGGGTTTTGATTTTTGTTCTTAGGATTTGGTTGCAGTTGTTCTTCTGAAGCTGAGAAGATATTTGACTAAACTTGAGTATACCATCAGAAGATCACACACCAAGGATTGTATCATGCTTCCTTCCAACCCCCAGATTAACAAGCTGGCATTTTCTTTCTGACATAAACTGATTAATTGAATGTAAATACTGGTGATAAATTCCCCAAATAGTAGGAATGCAATTCCCAAGGTTACAATCCAGGAGGCATTAATAAAACTGTTGAGATAGGCTTATTGACATGGTTTATCAGGAGATAACAAGCCCAAATAAGGCAGGCTCACCTGTTTCTGGCATATTGGGTATAAGAGGCTACACACTTCAAGTACTGGGGAGGTCTTTTTTGCACATGTCAAAATAATTTTCTGTAGCTAACACCGAAAGCTTTTCTCTTTAGGATACTTAACATGCATATAACTGGCAATTCCAATTTCTGATAGCCACTGTCAGAAATTTACCATGTAGTTCTATAATGAATGAGTTACTGGATATGTCAGTCCATTCCAGTTGACAAGCTAAAATGCTATGCAGAAGAGATGGACTTTCCTGTCTGGAACATGGATACATTAGCTCAAAATACTGAAAACACATGAATGACTCAATGAACGTCAATATCAAAGAAATGTTTTGATAACAGTGTTGACTTTGGGTGTCTGAACTTCAGTATTGCTCCTGTTCAAGATGCCTTTTGTGAACTATAGAGTGTGTTCATATCCCACTAACTCTGGAGATCAGAGGAACTTATCAGCACATCAGATCCTCGCAGCTCACTCGTGTTCAAATTGCATTGAGCTGATCTGAGCACAAGACTTATTACAACAACTGCACTCCAAGCCTTTGTAATTAACCAAGGCACATTATTCTTAATTTGCTTCTTGCCCCATCCTAAGGTTATCTTACCACCCCCATTTCTATTTATTCTGACAACACAAAGGCTTAAGCTTACTTTCTTATTTAGGGCCCAATTCTACCCAACTTCCCAGTTCTGATGCATCTGTGCAGGGGTGTGCACTGTATCCAGTGGAGAGGAAGGGCAGTAATGCAGATCTCCTTAAAGTAAGGAAGCCTTTGTTCCCTTACCTTGGGGCTTTGTTGTAACTGCATTAGTGCTAGAAATTAGGATAGGATTTATATAAAAAAATCTGGTATACTTTACTTGACTTGAAAACTCTCAGAGAACGGTGTGCTTTTCCTTGCTTGTTGCATAGTACAGCATCAAACCAGGTTAAACTCTGGATTCCATCATATCATACTAGCCATGCAGTTTTAATGCATCTCTGAACAGTGTCATAGACCTTTACCCTCTCGATGACGACTAATGTACATGTACTGTATTTCAAAATGAGTCTGTTTTGTCTGCCAGTTAGGTGGGACTGCAGGCAGGAGACATCAACAGTGGGGGGAGAAGTTTTCTCCCATTGCAACTGCTGGCACTGTTAGATTAGCCCACACACACATGATTAATTGCCCCCATCATTCAATGACATGGGTCTTTTTATTCTGGCCACTCACAATATTATTATTATGAGCTACTGATTTCCCAAAGCCAATTATTGTATGATTCAAATGTTGCATCTGCCCACATAAGTGTGGGGATGCATAAATAAGCAACTAGCAATCAAATAAATGGGCTCCTTTTTTTCTCGCTCACTTTCCTCCAATATGTCATATATGTACTTAAGGCGCCTGGCAGGGAAAAGAGCAGCTTTAAACAAGCAGTGGGCTGAAACCTTGGAAAGGGCTTTCCAGGGAAAAGTTTGCAGGGAAAAACCATTGCAGTACAAACACATGTCAAAGTTTTTCTTCTGGAGCAAAATACATGGGGCCCACTTCAGGAAACGTCCAGCTTTTGGGCCTTTTCTAAAGCTTGGGAATTGGGGAACAAAGAGGAGAAAGTACTCCCAAGCAAGCTGTGACAAATGCAATAGAGCTTATTGTTATTGGCAGAGGTACCAGTGCAGAGAATAGCAGCATCCTCGCTGAAGCTGAAAACAGAGGGAGGCTTGCTGGAGTTCGGAGCAATCTTTGAAGTCAGATAAAGCATAATTTGACTGTGTGGGTCTGTCTGGTGTCTGAAACAACAGTGGTTGGCGTGGGGAACCAAGAGATGAAGGAGTGCTATCTTAGGGCACGATAAGGAGCAAATTAGGAATAATGTGGCTTAGCGAATAACTTGAAAGAGGAAATAAATTACCTACACACATGTCTGTATACTGTGCACATATGTGTATGACTGGAGATACATTAAAAACAAAAAAGAGCAAATTTTAAACTGAATTTGTTATTTTTTTAATTGATTCCCCAGTTGTGTATGGGTGTCTTTGGTACTATTTCAACCATATAGCTGTGAGTATATTAGCTCACTTTCTATATACCTTTAGAGCCAGGGGGAAGTACAGGCAGAAAAATAGGGGTGAAGATCTGCCATGTGTAACTGTTGCTGGATTCACCCCTCTCTCCCTTGGGAGACACCCCTGCTAGTATTTGACAATATGAAAGCAAAAGTGGTGAGAGGAGAGGAGCGTGTAAGTGGGAGACAATAAACTGTGACTGATTCTGTCATCAGTATCATTCCTTCATGTTTGGTGAAGGCAATCTAAAAAAGGTAAGTGTTTTCCCTTTATAGGTTGCCCTGCTAGTCATTGCCAACAGTAGGGGACAATGTTTCTTTGCCTTTAGAGCCAGCGTTGTCAAATCATATCTGTGATCATGGGGCTAGCAATCAAATCCTTACTCTTATGAGTATTATGCATGCATAGTCCAAATACGTATATTGCTCAGGTGTTAATGGACTGTCACGAGAAAGCAGTCAATAAGGAAAAACTATGTATACAATAGCTTATGCAGTGGTTCCCAACTGAGAACTGCAGAAACAGCCAAGAATCATCATGCAAAACCCACTGCCCTATATAATGTATGGGATTAAAGCCCTAATAAAGAGCCACTTCAGTTGCCAGTTAGTAAATCAAAGGAGCCAGCAGTCAAAAACATTTAGGAACCGCTGATTTGTACCTATCTATCTATCTATCTATCTATCTATCTATCTATCTATCTATCTATCTATCTATCTATCTATCCCCTACAATGAACGGATTTGTCCCTGTGGTCTGGACGAGATTGAAACTTCGGAGCATGCTATACTGCGTTGTACCTTTTATAAAGATCTGTGAACTTCGCTTATATATCCACTGCTGTCCAACTCGCCTGGGAGATCTAGCCATCAGTTTTTACATATGCTTTTGGCCGATGGTAATTCAGCCTCTGTGTATGCTGTTGCAAAATTCCTTGCTGCTGCCATGAGAATTAGGAACGCAGTTATGAATGTCATAGAATAAGCATTGTCAATTATTTGCTGCTTTTTATTACTCAAATTTGGCCTATTTTAGGACACTATTCTCCATTTTATTCATGGCTAATGTTTTTAGGGCATATTATGTCCCTTTGTACTTTTATAGCTGCTATGTTTATATTCTTATTTTATATTTTCTTTTTTGGACATATCTGTAACTAAGCTGTCTACTGTTCATTTTGTGCTGGTCAAAGACTGTAATAAAAGTATTATTGTTATCTATCTATCTATCTATCTATCTATCTATCTATCTATCTATCTATCTATCTATCTATCTATCTATCTATCTATCTTATTTATATACCACTTTTCAGCTTTCACTTTTCAGAAAGTTCACACAGCGGTTTAGAAGAAAATGAAAAAATAAAATCTTACTGAATGTAAATTATACAGTATCCATGTACTGTGGGAATGTTAAATTTTCCATAGAAGATTCAGATACTCAACTCTGTTCCTACACTAGGAGTCAGAATGTACACATGACTCTTAAGATACCAGTCTGCTCCACTGAAAGGAAGTTGTCGTACTCAGTTACAGAAGGGAAAATTTGGGCTCTCTACCACCATAAGCAGGAACCCCTCTCCTTATTTCATTTTTGAAACCCCCTCTCTTATTTATAAACCTTTCTTGAATTCTGTTTATGTTGCTCCTAATTCCTACCTATTTGTCAAATCTCACCTAGAGCTTAAAGAAAAACTTTACTGTAGAGGCAATTTGGGAATTGCCCCCTCCCCGTTTTGACAGAGGGAATTCCAAGCAAGCTAAGTGATGAAAAGCAGCCCTTGAGCCACAATTACTCCTGTCTGCTCAGCAACGTCACCAATAGGCATTGGGGTGTAAATATTCCCTCTCGGCACATGCGCCACCGTTTTTGGTCCTGCAGAATGTGTCAGCCTCACGTACTACAGTGAACAGTCACATATGGTGCAAAAACATGAACTGCAAATATTTTCTATATCATAATTATACAAAATGAGTGGAAATTTCTCTTCCCCACCCTTGTGCGCACGCTCTCTCTCTCTCTCTCTCTCTCTCTCTCTCTCTTTCACACACACACACACGCATGCACATGCACACACACACACGCACACACAGACACACATGCAGGAAAATATATCCTCTTCAAGAAAACAGATCCTATTATAATATCCTATTAAGATCTCAGTTGCTATCTCTATAAGAACATAAATATCATTTAAAGTGGGGAAAATACCTGAGGGACAAGAAGTTTGCAAAGTCCTCTGGCTCTGTAATTTAAATGTTTATTTCAAAAGACCTAGAACTGCCAAGTGCAAAAAAGGAAGGAAAAAAGTTCCTATTTATACCTTTTTCCAGACAGTACTTCATCACAGTAAATATGTGTCACATTTTTAATACAGTCTTGTTATCTGTGTTCTTGCAACATAAATTGAGATAATCTGTGAGTACTGCTTATTATCACAGATTGGACAAAATTAGTTTTTATTGAACTGATAGTTGGGGCTGTATGTAAAGTTGACAGAGGGGATAGAAGTGGAAAGAAAAGAGTATAGGATTTCAGAATACAGACAATGACGTACTATATTTGTCTATTCTTCTGCACTACTAAAAAAAGCCAGGGTAAATAGAAAACTAGCAAAGTCTGAATACATTTTTTCTTCCTGTTTCTTAATTTTATACTTGCTGTTTATACATGAAGGGATCTTTCATATGTTTGTATATTGTTTCCTATCTGGAGTCTGAAGAGTTGTACTCCACTTGCTTCATTCTGCTTCACTTGTACCTTGTATCTCTTAGTGCTATTGAAACTGCAACATAGTTTTATGCTAAAATAAATTCCACGAGATTCATTGTTTCATAAGTATGCTTTGAGATTTAAATATTAATAATAAATTTATTCCCTTTTATCATAATGGGGCAGAGATACACAATAAATATTTTCATCTTAATTAGTCTCATTATAAGTGTAGTATTTTTTTGTTCACAATAATCATATGCTCAAGTTAAAATGCCACATTTTCCAATTTTCTCTAGTAATTGGCCTGCCACAGTTCTTGTGTGAACTGAGTTTCAGCCTTTGGTCTTGAAGTCCATAAGTGTACATCTTGCACTCCAGTTCAGCTTTTTGGGTACCCAGTCTGTAAAGTTTTAGAGGAATAGACCTTGAGCTCTATTTCCAGGGAGTGTCTATCCATATACATACAAGTTTCCAAAGACTATGGCTATAATCCAGAGTAACTACGGGACCTTTTACACCAATGTAGTTACAATGCCACCTATGGGAAACCTATGGAAAATGCATACAGCAATTCAGAGTAAGTGTCTCTTACATCTTCCTGTAGTTACTCTGCATTGAAGGATTACAGTATATTGTAGAGCATCTCATACCATGCACGTGAAATGAAGATTTTTCCACAATAAGGGCTAGAAATCTGATGGATTCTCAAGATTCTGGGGATTTCTTTTTTCCAGAATAAACAAAGTGATTAATTGTAGGTGAGATTTTTCTTCCAACAAACTATACAGTGTCTCATGATCTATGGTGCAGGCAGGCTAAAAAAAAATTGACTAGAAATTTTATAATGATCTTATCTGTACAAATGCTTTAGGTTTGCATTTTTACAAAGTTTACAGTTTATTCTGTGCATTTAAAGTGGGGAAAATACTTGAGGGACTATCATGAATAGAACTTGGAACAGTAACCAGAAAACACATGTAAGATAAATATCCATGTTTAATGCTTATTCAAACATAATGTGCTTTTAGAAAAAGATTGTTGCTTCTCGGCAAAATGTGAAATTGTATTTAATTAAATTCACCTTTGAGCTTTCATAAATTAAGATTTCATTTATGACAGTAACTTTCCATGTTTATTTGGACAAGACCAGTGCTAGTATATATCCTGCAGCTGATAGCTACTAGGCAACTTATATCATTTAACATATATCAGGACTGTGAAGACTCATTCGTTTGCTGAGAGGAATATGCTGTTATCAGCACAAACATTTCATCTTGATCCGAGCATTCATTACAGTATCTGCATTTACATGTTGCCTGTTCTGAAAATCAGGTTTCTGCAACCTAATATTACAGCCAGAAACTATCACAGTGATTACCTACATGAGAAACAGTGTGCTGTTTTACTGAAGATGTTCAAAGAGAGTCAAGACAGAGTATTGAAACAGTGAATATAAAAAGAAAGGAGCAGCATAATTGGTTGGAACTTGATTAGCTGCAATTAGTAGACACAAAGTTTGAAAAAAAGACAACTATTAATTGGCTGACTGGATAGCTTATGCTACATCTATTAAGATAAAGTGGAAGGAACTTGATGTCAAACAAACACTAAGGACAAGGTTTTCCAGTGTCAAAGAGGAGATCAGTGCATGTTGGGTAAATGGAAATTGAACTATGGTGCAGGCAGACTTCAAAAACAAGCAAGCAGAGGTAACCAGTTTGGTTGGCTTTAAAAGGGGATACATGGAAGAAAAGTCTATACATGGCTATTATTCATATATACAGTTATAGAGAAGCAATGCAGAGAGATGCTTTTTCTCCTGCTTAATGCCTTCATAGATGCAGCTGATGGGCTGCTGTGAAGATGATTGTGGACTAGATCTGCCAGTGCTTTTCTTATGTTCATATGTAATTAGGCCCCAGCAATTAGGACAACATAAATCACTGGGAGATTACTTCAATATTCTCTGCCTACTCATAGCTGCACCCTGGAGTGTGGCACATGCATAACCCTCTATCATTACTCAGGTATGTAGAGAATTAAGTTCCCATTGGCAGCCAAAATTCTTGCTTTCTACTCCCTTCTCTGCAAACATGAAATGTTGTGACCTTCAGATGTCTTACGCCTTTGGGCCCCCTCTTTGGCTTGATCTGAATATCTGATCAGATTGAGGCTCTCTTATCAGTCTTTATTTGTTCTAATTTGATGTTCAAAGTCAAATATGATTAATTCTTGCAGATGTTGAATCAAGTCTCTTCCTTTGCGTTCAAGTTCTGGAATAATTCAGGGTAGCTAGCCAGGGACCTATGTATGTAAACTGTTGTAAGGAACAATAGCTCATAATAAATGAATGATATTGGAAGGATATTTTGTATGTGTTGTAAAATGATGATAGCAATGATGAAGAATGTCATCATTATCAGATAGACACATTCCACCGTTTGTGATTCTTCTTGACAGGCAGCTTGGAGCTTGAAGAGAAGGCCAGAATTTCTTGTGACTTTTTTTTTTTCAGTGGAGACAACTGTCAACAACCTGAACCTTTGCTGTATCTTATGCATGCTGGCTTCAAATGGGCTTCAGTCAGGTTAACTCCCAAGCCAGTGTCTGAGCTTTCATAATGAACTTAACTATCACTAAGCAAAGCAGAGTGTGGAGAATGCATTACAGATAAATTAAATGCACCAACACAATCTGTCTTTCCCACAGTTGAGGACTGCATGTTCTTGAAGAGGAAGAGTGTTGTCTCAGCTTGTTACTTGCCTTACTATCTGTGTTTCATTAACCTACTTAGATCTTGCTTGTATGACAAAATGATTAAAGTTTGAGCATCAACATCTGTGAGGATTCCATTCCTTGAACCTTTGTGGATCCTGATTTTCACATTAAATGAAAGCAAATTAAAAGATGAGGCAGCATCAGTGGTGGGCTTCAGGTTCTTGCAGGTTCTATAGAACCCTTTGCTAATTAGTGTTGTACTAATGGGACACAGAACCTGTTGTTAATTTATTTGAATCCCACCACTGGGCAGCATTAAAAAAATATCATGATAACACAGCAAGGAGGCAATCAATCAACCTTCCCTCTCCAGGCCTTAGAAAAGCAGCAGTGAGCTATCCCACCTTGTTTCTGCAGGAAGTTAGTCTCCTGAAGCAAAATGATGAAAGAATACAAAATGGTAATAACTTCTGAATGGCTTTGTATTCTGTAGTTGCTCCAGAGCAGAGATTTTCAACCACTGTGCCGTGGTCTGCATGTGGGCCACGGATTTCTGAGAAAGGTCATTAATAGGGCAATTGGGAGATTTGAAACCCCTGTCAGCAGAATGGTGTGCCTTGTTACTAGTCAAACAACTCGTAGTGGGCCTGACCCTTTTAGTGCCTTGTCAGTGTACCATGAGATGAAAAAAAATTGAAAATCTTTGCTCCAGGGGAAATAAGAGGTCTGACTCCAGACTGAAATGAAGCTCTTTTAAGTCATAGAGAGGGAAAGAGAAATGGGTTGATTACCAAGATAAGTAGGATTTTTTTGTTTGTTTGGTTTGGTTTTTTGCTTAAAGCAACATTTATCTTTTAATTTAAGTGCAATGGCACTCTCACTGCACTGATATACACAGTAATCAATGAGAAAATGAGTTCAGTCCCTGGGAATAAGCATAGTGTTTTAAGGAAGACAGGGCTCCTGTGCCTGTCAGATCTGTGTTGGGGGAGGGTTCAATAGGTGTGAGGTTTCAGGTACTGATGAGGAGATCAGCACCGGCTGTATTCCTTCAGCTGCATGGCTATTAAAGACACGCTTTCTACCCACTCCCCCTAAAGGGAATGGTTCTCAAACATTTTAGCATTGGGACCCACTTTTTAGAATAACAATCTTTTGGGTCCCACCAGAACTGATGCCACAGCTGGAAATGATCCCCATTTAGTTCATTGGGTCTTACTCCCAGGAAAGTGTCTTTTGGATCGCAGCCCAGGGCTACATTCCTATCCACACTTACATAGAAGTAAGCCTAATTCTATCATTGTTAAGTATGAATAATAGTCCATTAAAAGTTCAGATCTGTAACTTTTCCCAATATTCACATACCATAGTAACATCAAGGTGACTATATTAACATAATTGAAATGAATGAGGACCCATGAGAAACTGAAAGGTTCCAATCACAGTTTAATGGTTAATCAGAATACTGTGTAACTCCTCCTGTGCTGATGCAGCCACACCAGTGGCAATGCACAGCATTCTGCAGGGATGTTTCAGATCCTGGAGGCATCTTTTCCCTGGGGTAGGTCTCTACTGCCCCAATGGATCTGCTAATACTTGCACCATCTATTTTGCTGGCACAAGTCTGAGTGGACTCAGGTCAAGGTATTGAGGCTGAGAAGGGGGGTAGGATATTGTTGGCTCAGATGCAACCAGTACCACATCTTCTCAGCCTCAGCCTGCCCCCTCCCTACCCAAGTCTCCTCTCCACCAGGATCCACTTGAACATCTCTCCAAATTACATATCTTGCAGCCACCAGGAGAACCAAGGACCTTCCTTAACCAGCTTGACCCCTCTGAGTGGGAATCACAGTTTCTAAACTCCCTATAAGCTATTACCTGGCAGGGCATTCCCACAGTTCCTGCAACGTGTTGCTTCTCAATTCTTTCTTCACTGTTGAAGATGTAAATAAAGGAGTACAGAAAGAGAGGAGGAGCCTAAATATCTCACACACTTTTAAACATTGTGAGATCTACCTCATCAAGACGGGAAGCTTGGCGGCCTAGAAACTATACAAATAAATAGGGAGTCTCCCTCCACGGCTATCATAAATATTTAATTAACTTCAGTTTTTCCACAGCCGCCCTGTTAACACCAAGTTCACACTCTGTCCCAGGGCACTTTGGTCTTCCAGTGGAATTTTTGTTTTGGAAGCAACAGGAGGAGTGCAAATAGGCAACAGGAAGGACTTTGTGTGAAAACATAAAATACATGAATTTGAGAAGGCTCAGTTTTGTGTGTATATGCTTTTTTTCTGGACCTGCCTTTCTCTCGTGAGTTTTGCAACATCAGCCAGATAGCAGCAGCAAGGTCAAAAGACAAGCAAACATGTAGCGACCACAGATGGCAACTTTCAGAAAATTATTTTTTTTTAAAGTGGGAGCTGCGAAAAATAACTAGATGGTCTTCTTGGTGCAGACTCCTATTGACAATGTGTGGTGTAAGCTGTACATGTCCTCAAGTTATATGTAAATGTAGAGGGAATATTTTTCAGGACAACTTATCATTGTAAATTTTGAATGTAGATACTTCCAATCAGATACCTTAAAAGCAATTCGGACATAATAATGCCCCACTGCTCAACAACTGTGTTGATCTTAATGCATGCATTCACGGATCAACAGTCATGTGTTCACAATACACAGTTTTGCCCATGTATTGAATACATGGGAATAGAGGCATGATTCCTTATGCATGAAAGAACCATAAGCTTAAGCAACTCCCCCCTCCCCACACAAATGCCTGGCATATCATTATTTAATTGCTTGATGTTCAATAAGGGCACAATCTTAACTCATTTAGGCCAGCACAACTTACCTATTCCTTTGATAGTGTGGAGAGGCCAGCGCATGTCTGTGCACTGTCCTAACCCTGCAGAAGTGCCTTATGGAACTTTTGCAGCACCCTCATTCCAGCAGAGGACTTGCCAGGATTAATGGATGCCTAATTGGGGGGTTAGGGCTGCAACCTGAATTTCCTCTTTGTCCATGGTTTATACCAGTGATTTTTCAACCACTGTGCCACAGCACACTGATTGTGTAAGCCATGGTATGCCTTGTCAATGGTAAAAAAAACTGATGGTGTGCCCTGACAATTTTAGGGTGCAGTCCTAACCTACGCCAGCGCAACTCATGGGTCTTCCCATACTCATGGTGAAAAAGGGAGGCAAGTGCATGTCTGTGTACTGGATCATCCCTCCCCCAGGAGAGGATGCCTGGACTTCAATGGGTCTGACCCTTTTGCTAGCATAATTCTGAGTTGACTCAAGGGGGCAGATCCAGGGTGGGAATGGGGAATAGGATTTTGGGATGCATCAAACCATTGAGTTTTGTCTCCTGCTCCCTGTTTTGCTCAGTCCTTCCATAATGTTTCAACTTCAGCATCGACTTCTGACATCTTACCTGCGCTTATGGGAAGAGGGTTAAAACAAGAAGTTTAAACTGCTCCAGGTGGCATTCTGAGGCCTGTAGTGGCCATATATGGCCTCTATGGATGTCAGAAAGCCACCTCCAGTGGCTTTCATTAGCTCAGGTCTGGCTTCCACCACAAATTTGGAACCAACAGTTGGTTAAAACCACAGTTTCCAAATCTGCAGTAAGGGATTCAAAATATGCCATTAACATTTTGATAACTGATCAACAGTTTGATTAGAAAACATGATCTCAGCCTTTGGATGAGAGGCTGGGAATATCATTTATATTCCCATGATTGTCAGGAGATGCTTCTTGCCACATGTAGCCCATCTGCACTCCACAGCTGTACTCAGCAGCTTTGAGTGTTTCTGTTCTCAAATGCCAAAAAGACAGGCAGGGAGATTAAAGAGGCACACCCAAGCCCTTGTCACAGTCTGTCAAGTCCTTTCCCTTTCTGATTGGCAAATAATAGCACAAGCTTTTCAAATATTAAATAGCGCATAATGGGAAACTTCCGTTCTAGGGAACTATAACAAGATTTGGATGGCCATTACATTCCAGTGGCGTGATTATTCTTCATAATAGAGATAACTCTGTGTACCTTATGGGATTTCAGAGTAGCTTGACCTTTATCTGTCATTTTAAGCAATATTTTAACACCCACAATTGAGAAAATGATTCATTGGCCATTTAAAAAGAAACGGCTTAACTAAGTGAATTGGAACTGCACCAGGGAAAATGGTCCTTTTAGCACTGGTCACCTCCTCACCCGTTACAGTCATAGAATTTTCGATACCAACTAGCACATAAATGTTTTTAAGGTAATCATAGGAAGCAGATCGTCTGGACTCTAAACATGACTGAAATCAATAGAGACACATTTAGGGCCCTTTTTATGTATAATGTTGGCAAGCTTGTCTGCCTATTGCCAGCTTTAGATGCAATAACAAGCTGTACTTGGACATGAGGTGCACACACTGAAGCAAACCTCAAGGTCTTCCTCTCATCTCACCTCCTTTGCTGGAGGCAAGAGGACATTAAGTTTCCATTTGTAGTTGTCAGCACCTGCAGTCTTGCTGCCTTCCCAGCAGCCACACCTGTGGTTTGTGCAAATCTTAATTTGTTCACACGGATCAGGATTCCAGCAATGGTTTCTATACAAATTATTTCAGGCAAAACACAGCACTGTATTCTTTTGCAAATGGAATATGGTTTGGTGGCTTCCCTGCTATAGTATTTTCCTTACTTGCAATGATCAGGCACATGAAGTACCCAAGAGCGTGATTTGTTTACACAGGGATTTACTCATTGCTTTCACAAAGGATGGACATTGACAGCAAATTGGACACCACGTCCTGTACCAAACATTAATTATATTAGAAACATTGAGTTAAGAACAATGTCTTTAGAATCAAATGTCATTGGGAACATATGTTGACACATTATAGCCAAGGGGCAATAAACTTGTCCATAAGCACTACTGAGACTTTGGAGTGCTCAAATTTGTCTTTGCTGACACACCTTCTCCAGTTAACACACAGTTCAAATTTACATCTCTTCCGGTCAATGATCTGTATATCAAATCTGAAATTAATCTGATTTAGCTGATGAGGGGGAGAGCCAGTAAACACCAAAGATGTTTTCCTTTTTCATGTCTGTGGCAGCCTTGCAGATATGACGACAGTATTTCAGTTGGCATCACTGCTCTGTCAGCCACATGGAAAATTTGACTCATTAAAAAAGAGAACCTTCAAGACATTGCTGATATTAGAATAGGCAGCTGTTTAACTGCACGGCCAGGTCCCAATTAATGGGAATACATATTTAGCCGACTTGTGGACTGTGTCTCCTGCCAATTAGCTTCATCTCAATGTTCTATTCCTTGCCTTAAGTCAATAAACAGTTCAAGATTTCCTGGACTCAGAAAATGGCCCGCAGTGCCAAGTACTGTGGGTATATTAAAACCATACCTACAACAATAGCTCTCAACAAGGGAACGCAGCTAATCACTTCCTTGTTCAAGTGAGCAGTTGAAGGAGAAGCGCAAAGCTAATGCAAAATAAAGGAAACCCCTTGTTTGGACCATATAAAATACTTACAAAACTTTAGGTACTATACTCATTGTTCTATCTCTCTTCCATTTTCCCCCTTCAGCATCAAATACCTTAAATGCTTTGGCAGTAAGTTCTGATTGTGAGGCTTATGTGGTGGACTGAGATGAGTGAGTCATTATCTGCCATTTATCATGTACTTAAAAGAGAAGGGGAAGAGGTCAGAATAAAACAAGGCATATTAGGATGCAATTTTTCCCAAACTATGTCATATTCCTTTCATTTCCCCCTCAGAACATCTGAGGGACAATATACAGAAACCTGAATTCAGCAACAGATAAGATTGTTCAAAATCTTAGACTCCGTCTCTGATGAATGAGGGATTTTAATCTTAGGCTACATCTAATCTAACATGGTTGTGTAACACAATAAATGTATACATTATCTTTTATGCAGCATAGCAGAAGTGATTACTTTATGGAAAGGATACATGCATAGGTGGGCAGTTGGGGGTTCGCACCAGCTCACCAGAGCCGGATCTTAAAATTTTGGGGCGCTGACAAGCTGGTTGTGGAGGGGGAGAGGGAGAACCAGGGAAAAAGTTTGGAGGGGTTTCTTGGGAGGCAGTGGGGGCTCTTTAGAGCCAGTTTTGGGGGTGGGAGGGTGACTGCAGGCACTTGTGGGCAGTGGGGGCTCTTCAGAGCCAGTTCTGGGGGGGTGGGGGTGACTGGGGGCTTGGTAAACTCAGTAGCGGCTAACTACAGCTAACCGCTACTGAGATATTCCAAAAAAATTACTGCGCATGTGTGCGCAGCTAATTAGTGGCCGTTAGAGTCCTAGAGAGTCCCTGCATAAACCTGGACCTCAAGTGAACTCTTCCGGATTTTTACTTGCACTGCAGCCTCAGAGCCCAATCCTGACTACTCAGAAGTAAGTCCCATGACAGGTAATGGGACTTACTCCCAGGAAAGAGTGGCTGGCACTGGAGCATCAGAGCCCAACCTGACTGCTCTGAAGTCCCATGACAGTCAATGGTACTTACAATGGTACACACTCCCAGGAAAGTGTGGCTGAGACTGCAGCCTGAAGACCAACCTGACTACTCAGAAGTAAGCCCCATGACAGTCAATGGGACTTACTCCCAGGAAAGTGTGGCTGGCACTGCAGCCTGAAGACCAACCTGACTACTCAGTAGTAAGTCATTTTATTTTTTTATTTTTTATTTTTAATTAAAAACCTCCCCGGCCCTGCCCTCTGACCCCAGCCCCTGACCCAGTCTGGCCCCGCCCACTTCTGGAGAACCGGTTCTTGGGCCAGGCTGGGCCCACCACTGGATACATGTCAGAAACAGCCACTATTTCACTGCACTGACTTTCCATATTCTGTGGAAAGAATCCGGAGCAGGGCAGTGGTGAAAAGTGGAAACAATTTTTTTCAGAGTTGTCTTGATCTTTTTTTAAAGTTTAGTTTACAAATGTTGTTCTCAATGCTTTTTAAAACTTTTTTGGGGGGAGACTGCCTTTTCGAGCATTTGCAGAGCTCCACTTTCATTGAATCAGGACCTTTCGGTGGCTTGCATTCCTGTTTGCCAAATCTGAACATGAGCCAAAGCACAGTTGCTTACCCCCAGGGAAATGTCAGTGTGTAGCTTAGGGCACAATCCAGAAGGGCACTTGGGTTACCCTATTTATCACTGGGCTGATCCAACTGCAAGATGGGCCATCGAACTGCAAGATAATTACGCTGGAAAAGGCTTGGGGTAACCTAAGCCAACATAGGCTGTCCCAAAACAGGTAGACCTGAGCTGCCCTAGCTGTTGAGGCATGTTGAGGGCATGTTGAGCACTGCATGGGGCTGAGCAGTTACTCTGTATCCAGAGCCTGTTTCCAGGGCAGAAAAGCTCTCTTCCAGCTCCTCAGAGATATACAACCTCAGGAGCAGGTATAGTAATGAGTAGACCCAGAGGGGTCCATGATAAGGCAGAGTAAGAATGGCAGTGTTGACCAAAAATCTGAGTTCTTGGCCAGCCTAGCTGCAACCCCTGCCTCTCAACTTCAGGATATGGCACAACCATGGCAGCCACTAACCTGGGGATACAGCAGGCCATTCCAACAAGCCCCTTGTATTCACTGTAGACTGTACTGGCAGTCTCATCAGGGACTCCATGTTAGGCTTATGAGACTTATAAGGTAAGGCTTTCCTTGTTCAGCGTGATCTGAGGGGAGTCACCTCAGGAACAAGACCTCCCCAGGTATCAATGACTTGGTGCCTACTGAGCATGCTCTGGAGCAGCCCATGCTTCCTGATTGTCTGGATCCAGCATAACTCTCTGCTCTGGATTCGGAATAGTTGGGGCAACCCAAATAGGGCACTCCTCACTGCCCTTACTCTGGATTGTGCCCTTAATTTCACTTTAAATAGGGCTCAATACATTCATCTGCTTGGAGGGAGGGGGTATTTTCAGAGCTATATTCATCAGATCAGGACCATTCTGCTGTTGTTGGATTCCTCTAACGCTTGCCCTTTCCAACGGACTCATGCGAGTTCACCTATGCATGAGTAAACATGCAATATGGTAATTTCACTTTCCAGGGGGCTCCATGCATTTCTGTTTCACTGATAGTTCACTGTGTTTTTTATTGTGTTCTGTTGTAAAATATGCATCCAATAGTACGTATATAGAATAATGGGTTTATTCCTAACTGTAGCATTTTTACTGCATACCCCCTAGGATATGGCATTCAGTGTGGGTCACACCGTTTGTCCCCTAGTGATGCCATAACTTGGAGGTACTGTGAATTCATTTAAATGGAGGCAACATACATGAATTAATATGCCTGCAGAAGATGATATATTTGTTTTCCTAATACTTTACTCAGTAACAAAGGAAGGGAAATATTCTCCTCCAGTGCAACTTACAAATTCTCTAAAATGCTCCAAATATAAATAAATCTATTGTGGCAGAAATTAGGCATGTAAAGCATGGACTGGTGCAAATTGACCAATTTTCATTTTATTTTAACATTTATTGTATGACACAATATGCTAAAGTGTAAGGCTCAACAGCACATAATTTAAACAATATGAATATTGGTAATATTTAACATATGGTGGGAACAGTGCTGAATATCCCGTGATAAGTAGTATGGGTTACTAAAATGTATTTTACATTATGAGCATACAGATTCTTTGAGCAACATTTGAGAGGTATTGTGTCAAGTTTTATCAAGGTAACTACAACAATAGCATATTAAACATGTCAAAATCAGCTATTGGGAATACAGTTGCTCCCTTCTCACAGAATTAGCAGCTCAAGACTATTTTATCTTCTACAACAGCTACAATTCCACATTCCTGTTTAAAGATGTTTCTAACCCAGGATTTGAAGCACCTGCACTTTAGATGTTCCTGAAATATCTGGTGGGAGTGATCCGTGAGTGTAACTAATCCAAGGCCAAAGGTATGTAATGTTTCAAGACTCTCTTGAAGAACATCCAAAAGTTGCACGCACTGTAGCTTTCATGCACATAGGTATTCAAACATGGATGTGGTCTAACAGATCTTTGAATAGATGTTGCAGTTTCTAGCAATGTGTGCAAGGCAAAGCTTGCATGCCTTGTTTCTTTCTGTGCATTATTTCATGCCAGCAAAATAACCAGTAAGAAGCCCCATTGGAGGGCCTGAGGCTTTTCATGGGGAAATGGGAAAAAAATCCTTTTTTCCTCAGGAAGCCTCCAGCTGCTTCTGCGGAACTGCTAGATGCACTGGTCACTATTTTGGTGCCACTGATCCCAGTGGCCCCACCGAGGATAGGATTGTGCTACTACCCATACACTTACCTCTACTTGTGGCCTCTAGGTATAGGAAGTATCTTGTGTATGAAGATCTGGGCTGTGGCTGTCTCCAGGTTCCTTATGTATGCATGGCTTTCAATGACTTTTCTCTCTTCCTCCAGCTGGAACATGTCTCCATTTGATAAGATATGATTAGAGATAACAGAATGAAAGTTTAAGCAAGATCTACATCTACATCTACAGTATTTATATACCACTTTTGAACTAAAAAGTTCACAAAGCGGTTTACAAAGAAAATGGAAAAATAATAACTAATTAAAAGCTAATGGATCCCTGTCCCAAAAGGGGCTCACAATCTAAAATGCAAAAAAGAACACCAGCAGAAGTCACGAGAACAGACATTGCTGGGATGTGGAGGGCCAGTTACTCTACCCCTTGCTAAATAAAAGAGGAGCACCCACTTGAAAGAGTGCCTCTTGCTCAGTTAGCAGGGGCATTCTACTGCATTCAAGGCATCTAAAATGCATTCAAGGCATCTAAAATGCAAAACATACATTTAATATGTATATCATGTGGTAAATTGTGTCAACCATGACCATTGGAGTAGCTAATTATCATGTTGCCTGGTGCAAAGCTCAAAATGTTGCCCTGGAAGTGATGTCATAACCGGAAGTGACATCCCTGGGTATTTTTAAAGAGAAATTTTTTTTTCAAAAAATAAAGAAATTTTTAAAAAGAAAAGAATAAAAAACTTACCTCTTCCTTCTCAGCAGTTCATGGCCCATTTGCTCTACTAGTGGCACAGCTAAAGCGTTGATTTGCTATCTGGGGTCAAAGAAGGTTTTGTTGCCCTCCCCACAACAACAAAATCAAATTTAATTAAGTGAAATAATGAAAACTGTGTCTCTTTTTATTGGTTAGGGAAACTTGCCTGGGAAAAGAGGAATGATTATTCTTTGCCTGCTAAATAGAAGAGGAGCACTACTTAGAAGTACTTGTATACCTAGTTAGCATGGGTAACTGTTTTATGATATATGTACTGTATATGATCTATGTACTGAGAGCTGATTCTTATTAACACCTTATTAGTTCCATACAATATCAGTGGAGGAGGTGCAGCCAGTGGTGTAGCTAGGAAGGGTGCAGGGGGTACAATTGCACTGGGCAACAAGCTGAGCTTGACACTAGTGGCTACATATTTGTATGTACAAATGGTACAGTTACCCATGCTAACTAAGTATACAGGCACTTCTAAGTGGTGCTCATCATATGAATTCAAGTCATTTGGACTGGATGAGCTGCATCCTCGAGTTCTTAAGGAACTTGCAGATGTCCTTGCAGAGCCTCTGTTGATCATCTTTGAGAAATCCTTGAGGAGTGGAGAAGTGCCACTGGACTGGAAGAGGGCAAATGTAGTCCCAATCTTTAAGAAGGGGAAAAAAGAAGACCCAGGAAATTATAGACCAGTCAGTTTGACTTCAATCCCGGGCAAGATATTAGAACAAATCATAAAACACACAATTTGTGCACATCTAGACAAGTACTCTGTGATCAAAAGAACCCAGCAT
This sequence comes from Cryptoblepharus egeriae, assembly GCA_030015325.1. NCBI lineage: Eukaryota > Metazoa > Chordata > Lepidosauria > Squamata > Scincidae > Cryptoblepharus > Cryptoblepharus egeriae. The sequence goes on along the minus strand of JAREYC010000002.1, from coordinate 105,314,953 downwards.
GGATTTACCAAGAATAAATCTTGCCAGACAAATCTGATCTCCTTTTTTTATCAGATTACAAGCTTACTGGACAGTGGCGATGCTGTGGATGTCATTTATCTTGACTTCAGCAAAGCACTTGACAAGGTCCCGCATGACATTTTAATTGGGAAGTTGGAAAAATATGTGCTAGACGAGGCAAACGTTAGGTGGATCTGCAACTGGCTCGATGGCCACACTCAAAGGGTTTTAGTAAATGGGTCTGCATCAACCTGGAGGTCGGTTTCAAGTGGGGTACCCCAAAGGCTCTGTCTTGGGCCTGGTTCTCTTTAACATTTTCATCAGTGACTTGGAGGAAGGGATACGGGGGAGCCTGATCAAATTTGCAGATGACACCAAGCTGGGAGGCAAACACAACAGAAGACAGGAGTAACCACCAGGAGGATCTGGATAAACTAGAATAAACTAGATAAACTAGAATACTAGACTATGACAAATAGAATGAATTTCAACAGGGAGAAGTGCAAGGTTCTGCACTTAGGCAATAAAAACCAAAAACATTGGTATAAAATGGGGGATACTTGGCTTGGCAGCACAACATGTGAGTCGCCGTGGATCACAAGCTGAACATGAGTCAGCAGTGTGATGTGTCTGCAAAGAAGGCAAATGCCATTTTAGGTTGCATTAAGAGGACTGTAGCTTCCAAGTCACAAGAAGTTCTAGTTCCTCTTTATTCTGCATTGGTCAGACCTCACCTTGAGTACTGTGTTCAGTTCTGGGCACCTCACTTGAAGAAAGATGCAGCCAAACTGGAGCAAGTCCAGAGGAGAGCGACAAGAATGATCAGTGGGATGGAAGGGAAACCCCACGAGGAAAGGTTGGGGGAACTTGGGATGTTCCGCCTGGAGAAGAGGAGGCTGAGGGGAGACATGTTTGCCCTCTTCAGATACCTGAAGGGCTTCATAGGGAGGAAGGGGCTCATTCGTTCATAGCTGCTTCTGAAAGCAGAACTAGAACCAATGGGTACAAACTGCAAGAAAGGAGATTCCGGTTGGATATCCAGAAAAAGTTCCTGACGGTGAGGGCAGTTCGGCAGTGGAACAGATTGCCAAGGGAGGTGGTGGACTCTCCCTCACTGGGGGTCTTCAAGCAGAGGCTTGACCTGTCGGGGATGCTCTGGGGGGATTTCCTGCTGCAGGCAGGGGGTTGGACTAGATGACCTACTAGGTCCCTTTCAACTCTAGGATTCTATGATTCTATGATTCTATATTTAGCAGGGAAAGAATAACCATTCCTCTTTGCACCAGCAAACTTTCCCTAACCAATAAGGAGTACCACTCATTTTTTACTTAATAAAATTTGATTTTGTTGTGGCAGGAGGAGGGATGGGACACAAAATCTTCATTGACTCTAGATAGCAAATCAGTGCTTTAGCTAGGCCAGTAGAAGAGCAAATGGTTGGTGAACTGCTAAAGAGAAGGAGGCAGGTTTTTCCCCAAATTTCTTTTAAAAAATACCTGGGGATAACATCACTTCTGGTTGTGACATCACATCCGGGGCAACATTTTGTGCTGTGCACCAGGCTACATGATCATTAGTTACGCCAATGTGTCCAGTTTTTCATCATCTTCTGCAGACTTATAGAGACTATTAACAATTATAATGAGTCCTAGGTGTTGAGTCTGAGGTGTTGCAACTGCAGTGGGCTGCTGTCTTCAAGGCCCCAAAGTAAGTATTGGACCCTACCAGGAAAAGTGCTGCTAGGCAGCATTAGATGTAACTGAGAAGGTTTGGAAAGTTAACCTCAAACAAATTAAGCAGAGTCCATCATTAGAACTTCCCCAAGATATAAGAAAAAAATTTCTGAGCCTTGTAATGTTTTCTCAGAATTGTAACATCGTTCTAGTTGGAAGTGATAGATCACCTTAATCTATGGCTGACTTAGGTCCACATAAATAAACAAATAAATAAATAAATAAAAGATGATCAAAATAGTCAACAGATTTGTTTTCTCCTAAGAAAGTTTATTTACCCCCAAATCCAGAGTAACTACGGGAACACGTAGGAGACGTTACATCACGCAGTGGTGGTCTCCAGCAGGTTCGTACCTACTCTATAGAGTCGGTTGTTAACGAAAGATAGGAAATATAAATTTTAAAAATATCCATTTAAAAGTGGCTGCCAAATGCCAAATGCATAGAACCGGTTGTTAATTTCTTTGAATCCCATCACTGGTTATGTGCACCTGTAGTTACTGTACCACCTAGTGAAAACCTATGGGAAATTCATAGTATCCAGAGTAAATTGTTCTTACACCAGAGCAAGGGCTCCCCATAGTTACTCTGGATTTTGCCCTAAGTCAGACAAAAAGCTGGATCTGCACTTTCTTCTGATTATAACAATTGGTTTTACTTAGATCTGCTAGGAGTATAATTTAGAAAACAAACCTGATCATCTTACACAGTAAGGTTTTGTGTTGCCATTGTGATTGTATCTCCAAGAACTCCCCTGTAGCTGTCATTCATACCTGCCATATAATCTAGAGATAACAACTGAAAAGGAAATCAATTTTCAGTGAAAATGTCAATTGTAGCTGAAATCAAAGCGAATTATATGTTTCAGTCTTTTCCTAATTATTTTAAAAAGCCACTTTCTTTGTCCAATAGACTGAACTGCATACTTGTTCTTTTTCCCATATCTTGATCTTATACAGAGAATCCTCTAACAAAATTAAAATCTTCAGTTTAAAAGAACAGATAAAATGTTTAGAAATGCACTTGAACTCAAAACAATGGAAACTAATATTTAAGGTACTGAAAATTAATATTTGATTTCTTAATCATTAAATAGTATGCACTTTGTATGATCATAAATATTGTGCTCACTTACAATTGAGCCTCCATGCATGCATTCACGGACTTGTTCAGGCTCAGTATACATATGCTTCATGACAAATGAAAAATGGACAATATAGGCCAAATTCAGTTAAGTTTTACATTTTTAATGAAATAAATGCGCATCCCTCTTTTTTCTCCGTATTCACCCAATGTAATGCCCAGAATGTGTGTGATTTTTTTTAAACAAGCACAATAATTTTGAAATTAACATTATCAATACATTAATGCAATCTGAAGGCTATCTGGTTCTGACTTAGGAAGTGATGTTATGAAGGGAACCTTTAATTCTACCAGCCCCCAAAGCAGGAAGGCTTTTCCTTGAGGAATAGTATACTTGAACACTGCAGATTACAGTTTAATATTAACCAGATTTCTACATTAAATGTGATTTCCGAGAACAATTTGATTTCTCTCTTACCTCCACTCCCCTGGAATGATCAAAACAGTGTGCAGCAATGAGCAGCTTCTGGAACGAGACCATGCCTGCCTGCAATTTAAACATCAGCCTTTGCAATTGCCGAGCACCATCAGATTTGGCTGTCACTCACTTTCTCTGCTGTCAGTCTTAATCTGCTTCTGATGCTGTGTTGCTCCCATATGGCCTTGTTTTGTTTCCACTGCATGGTTACACATAATCAAAGTGGGCTAGGAAAGGGAAACATCCTTCATAGTATGAGTCATAAGTTTAGCCAAGTGGCTCGGAGCCATAACTCATTACCACAACCATTTGTATCAGTGGACACTGCTTTGGGTCTCGTCATCGGAAAGCCACAACCTGCCTTGTGCTAAACTAATCCTCTGTTAGCTTTGCCTGTAGTCTTGAAATGCTCAGATATGAAGCTCTCTTGGACTGCAATCCAGACCTCCCCCCCCCTTAGGCATAAGTCCCAGCACAAGTCCCACATTGGCCTGGGAATGTCACATAAGTGTCGCTCTTCAGCCCTGCTCCTGGAGGAAGGTTACATCAGCGCACAGAGATGCACTTTTCTTGCTACATCACCACAGGAATGGGAAGATTGATGAGCTGTGCCAACTTCGGTTAGGATTGCACTCTTAGGCACTTAAGCTCACTCACTTGCCTTAGGCAAGACCAAGGCAAGACCAATCTAGAGTAACTACAGGGAGTCCTTGCTCCAGTGTAAGAACAATTTACTCTGGATTGCACTATGAATTTCCCATAGGTTTTCACTAGGTGGTGCAGTAACTATGGGTGCACGTAATGACTCTTAGATGCTCACATAATTACTCTGGGTTGCATCTCTGAGCTACTTCACAGGATTGTTACAAGAGCAAATTGAAAAAAGATTTCAAGTTTTGAACAGGGCAAATGAACCTGACAGTGTAAAGTACACTAGTGGGTGTCATGTATCATGTGTGATCATGACTCATATTTCTGAATAAGAGTTTGGTAACATCCAACCATGGCACTGGAAGGTAACATGAAGCCTCAGGATTGGCCAAAGCATATACCAGTTCTAGGTGCTTGTCCTTATTCATTTGTCAATGAAATAGTACTTTCATTACATTGGTTGTCAATTGGTGGCAGTGGTGAAAATAGTGCAAGAAATATTAACAGCACAATTCTAACCGTGCAATTCTAGTTAGGTTAGCATAAGACTCATGCTAGCCTGGGGATGCTGCACTTCTGTGCCACTCTTGGTGGGCTTAGGCCAGTGCATAGTCATATGCCAGCCTCCTCACATCACTGTGGGAACAAGGAGATTGGTAAGTTGTGCTGATCTAATTTGGTTAGGTATGCACCCAAATAGTATAGTCCTCAAGGAAAAGTTGAATTCACAGAAGGCAAGTTCTGCATGTTCTTTTCCACATCAATTGGCCTCATGCTGTGAGCTCAATTTCCTATGCTCTCACTTTAGTCAGAATATGGTTTCTTTAACCAGCAACGCAAATGCAAACCAGAATTCCTAAGGAGCTGAGTGACAATGAAATATTAATTCAGCGTTTTCCCGCTGATATGATGCAAATTGATGGGAAGGTTAACCACAACAATGTCTCCTGTGGTGAGGAATCACCATCTTGTACATTGCAACCTCCAGTCAACCATTCCCTGGAAACATTTACTGTGCAAATCCCTTCCAGCTTGTACGACGGCACCAACTATGTTTTGATAGACCACTGCACCACATTTGGCTCACAGAACAAAGCCACACAGAGTTTGCAAAGGCAAGATTTGGGAAACAAAACATTGGCAAGAACGCAGAGAAAGCAAGCTCCCTTCCCCCAACCCTTTCCTAATCTGTCAAGTCACACCCCGTTTCAGTTCTCCTGTGAAAGTCAATGGCTTTTCTTCTTCATTAAACATTATAGTTCTTCCAACACGCTATGAAAATTTCTGACCAAAAAGAGTCCCCTGGGCAGAGAGTACCCAGCGAACAATGTGTTGAGCCTTGATCTATCTTGCTTGAAACATTTTATGAAGCTCTTATAAAATGCATGGATCTGAATGAAAAGGGGAATTGGCAGACAGTGGAGGATCAGTGGGAATAAATGTACAAATGTCTGAGGGGAAAAAATACCAGCAATCTGTTCTTAATAAATAAGAGCATGAAAGAGTCTTGCAAGATTAAAATAAAGATTGATCTCATCCAGCACCCTAACGCCAACAGTGGTCAGCCTTTGGGAGACTTATAAGCAGAGAAGCAAGACCACAGCCCTCCCTTACTGCTTGTTTCAGGAGGTCTTCTGACATGCCGAGGGAAACAGCCTCCAATGTAAACAATATTATCACCCTTGTGGGAAAGCAGAGGAGATTGCTCTGATGGGAATCCACCTCACAGACAGGCACATTGCACCCACTCTGACACATAGATGGTGTCTTTTTTACCCTTATTTTTCTTAGAAAAAGGTGACCAGTTTTATTTTTTCGTTCTTTCAAGTTAAGATCATTTTGTTAACAGCTCCACTGAGATGCATTAATCAGAATACACTGATTCCAGACTCAAGCTGCTGAGCAGAAATGTCAATAGCTTCAACACTGGCCTCAAACAATGTCATTTTATGGGAAAATAAACTTCATTTAATTGAAACTTCATTGAACTTCAAATAAACTTCATTGAAACTCTTCACATGACCCAAATTAAAAAATGACCTTATTAAAAGCTTCCATCTTTACTAAGAATCCATTTATACATAATTCAGAACATTGAAAGTGATTTTTATGAAAATGCAGTCTGTGTCCTCCTATTGAAAGACAACCTCTGACAAGAAAGAGCTGGAAAAGAGGCTGTTAGATGGACAGACACATGCAATTATACCAGGTAGAATATCTGCTTTTTGCAGCATAGTCCCCTACTCCATGATCCCCTTGGAGAAGCCCACTCAACCACCCACCGAATGCTCCTCTTACACTCCCATAAAACTTCAGGAATGGGGAAGGGGAGAAAAAAAGGCATGTTGTGAGTTGCAGCAGGCAGACCCACTTCACTTAATTTGTGGTAAACATTCTTGTAAGAAATCAGGGTTGGGAAATACATCCCATCAAAAAGTGATTTGTGTTCAGAGAATCCACTTCCTTGACTAAATTACGACAGTGCAGAACATGGGGAACAGTGCAGAACATGGGGAAGTACATTGAAAGTTGGGATGGGAAATAATAGGATACGGGGCAGACTACTAAGGGCACAATCCAGAGAACTATGGCCTGCAGGGTGACCATATGATCAGAAAAACCCTGATTTGTCCTGGTTTTTAGCCTCCTGTCTGGGTGTCCTACATTTTGGCTTCATTATCCTACATTTTGGCTTCATTTTGAAACTTTGTGGTAGTGCACAGTACCCCATCATGCCATATGTTGTTGGATTTGTATTGAAGAGCAGAATCCAATGCAAAAATCAGTTTGAAGATATCTCCTTTCTATCAAAAGTTATGGTCAAAAAACCAAAAAGCAAAAAAATACATTTTTTGGCAATTTTTTAAGCGGGTAGGAATTTTGGCCCTGGGGTTCAGGAATAATCTGGTCACCCTGAACTATGGGGAGTCCTTGCTCCAGTGTAAGAACAATTTACTCTGGATTACAATATGAATTTCCCATGGGTTTTCAGTAGGTGGTGAAGTAACTACAGGTGCACATAATGTCTCTTACATACTCCCGTAGTTACTCTGGATTGTAGGGCAACAGCCAAATCCAGAGGAACTACGTGAGCACATAAGTGACATTACGCGCACCTACAGTTACTGCACCACCTAGTGAAAACTTATGGGAAATTCATATTGCAATCCTGAGTAAATTGTTTTTACACCGGAGCAAGGACTCCCTGTAGTTACTCTGGATTTCACTCTAAGTTTCCTGCCCTCAAAGGGCCAAAGCCTCAGGAGGAAGATCCCCTGCTGCTTGCTGCGAGGTCTCCTGGCATTCCTACTGAGTCAGGAAGTCTGCCAGGAGATGTCTGGCAATATAGGGGAAGGAACTAGTGTAGCTTCACTGTGACCAAATCTCTGCATTGCAGATTGTGTTATTTGCTTCCTTTACCTTTGTCCCTAGCTGTGCCTGCCACAATAGATAAAAGATGTGCACAGATGCTACCAATAGGCCTGCTGCCTAGGCTGCAGTTCTCAGATGGATACTGCACTGATCTTTGAGTGGCTCTTTTTTATACAGATGACAGGTTAGGAACCAGAGCAGTAGTGAAAATTGGAAACAGTTGAAAAGTTGAACCTGGTCTTTTTTAGTTTACAAATGTTGCTTCCAATGCTTTTTGAACTAGACAGTTGCACATGCCTTTTTGTCTTGCAATTTAGGCCAGCAGAACGTAAGCATCTTCCCTTTACCACAGTAGTGGCACTTATCTGCCAGGAGTGGCACCTTATCTGCCAGGAGTGGCACAAAAGTGCCTTGTGGCACTGTTGTGACACCCCCAGGCCAGCGCAGGCTTAACCAGGGATTAGGATTGTGCCATGAAGTATTTTTACCTTTTATTTCGTTGTGTCCTACATTTTTCTTGGGTGTCCTATGGTGGGGGAAGGGTTGTCCTCTTTTGCAGATATGACCTTTGATCAGCCTGTCAGCATGTGTGCATGTGCTCAGGGGTCACTGCCATAACTAAACTGCAGAGTGGGAAATGGCCCTAATTCTATATATTTGTTTTATGGCCCTCTCTGAGCCATTATAATAGTATGCTCAAGACCAAATAACTCAAGGAAATAACCCTTATAATATTGTATTTAAGGAAATAACTCTAGACCCAATCCTATCCATCTTTCCTACACTAGTCCAGTGCAACCCTAAACTAAGGTAATGGAGAACATATTCCCATATCTTGAGGAATCCCATGTGATTATCCCCTACCAAAGGATGCAGTACACACCCCATTGGCTCAGCAATACTGGTGCTGGAAAATTGTTTAGGATTGTGCTCTAAAATGGCTATTTCATATAAATGTTTAATTTTGGACCATTCAAAATCCATAACTGCTGTTGCTTTTTCTTCACAACCCATGGTGGTTTCAATTCCCCTGCCAACAACTTTCATTCACTTTATTCTTGGGTGAAGAAATATTGCTGATGTTCCTTCTATCACAACAACTAAGATTTCTTTTTTACAATCTCTGTTATGTAGCCTTTATCAGGGAAAACCCCATTTAGAAAAAGACATTTTCCCTATGTAAACATGTTTATATCCAGTAAATTAAATTTGCCAAGGAATGCTATTGTGTTTTTTTTTCCCTTGAGTCAAAAAACTTGAAGTAGGAACCAATACTAGTATTTCAATTCATATTTTACCTTAGGGCTGTTTAGATAAAATTATGTTCTCCAATCTGGAAAAATGGCAGTGTGGAAAAAAAAACATTTACCAGTACTTAATTACTAAGCAGGTTTCATGCAGATGACAATCATACATCTGTGCCCATTTTGTTAGCCTGCAGGTTTTCATTAGATAATGTGATAATAGTGTTCCAGCAATATGACATAATTACAAGTCACAGAAAATATATTCTTTAGGTAATAATACAGTGCATGTCTACTCAGAAGAAAATCTCATTCTTTCCAGAGCAGCTTGCGCTCAGAAAAGTGTGAACATTCTTTCCTGTGTGTGGAAAGTGTGTGGACAGTAGCAGATCCAGGATAGGAGTAGGGGGACAAAAACTCATCCACCAGCCATGCTTCCCTGCCTTCCCAATGGAGTTGTTCTGTGGGCAGGTGAAGCCCACATTGACTTGGCAGTGCACAAAAATGCCTTCTGAAGCTCCTTGTGCAGTCTTAAGCAATACTTTCAGTTTCATTGGGGAATCAGTAGTGCTTAAAACCAAGCAAGAAGCCTCAAAAGGCTTTTTAACTGATGGTAAGCATCCTGTGCTGCCCAAAGAATTGATGAAATATGGAGTCATTGTAGGCAGGCATTGAACAGGTGATCTGAACTGTGGTCAATGAATAGAATCCTTCAAAAAGTTTCACTGGGATTCCTGACGGGGTGGGGGTTGGGAATCAATTTAGATCTATAATACCATAGATCTAATGAATCTAATGCGCCATTGAATCTAATGTGCACCCTATAGTTATAATCAAAATATCACATTTATGCTAATCTAAATAACCATAGAATCTAATGCACACCTCATTTAGGAGATTAAATTCAGCTGGGAAAGGTGAGCGTTAGATTGGAATAAATACAGTATTTCCCATATGCCATCAGCTACCATGATGGCACCGAGTCTATTAAAACTAATATATTGAAATGAATGGGGACCCACCTAGTGAGTGCCAACCACTACAACGGATCTTGTAGCGAGTTTTCTGCTGGAGGTCCTAACTAAATCTTGTCTGTAAGTTGCTTTTAATGATCTTTATGATGCCTTATTATTTTATGATGTTTTATGATGTCTACTATTTATTATATATGTATGTTTTGATTGATGCCATTAAAGGTTTTTGATTGATTGAGTGCCGACCAACAATTTGAGAACCACTGCCATAGTGCATATAAACCTCTCAGTTGGGATTCCTGATCGGGCGGAGGTGGGAATGCTAAGTTGTACAAGTTCCCCAATGGCAGTGTAAAGTGGCCCCTCATCTTCTGACCAGTCCAGGATGCAGAAGCAAAGATTTTGCAGCCATGACTGGCTCTGAATGTAGAGTGAAGATCCATTTTACACTGGCATTTCAGAGCCTAGAACATTTTGTCCATCCCAGGAATGGACACTGTTACAAGTACAGTGGTAAGACAAATAATTTGTATGAAGAATGCTTTGCAAGACAAACTAAAAGTTCTAAGAAATTTTGCTTTGTAAGACAAACCATACCTTGTAAGACAGTTTTGGCAGAGTTTGACAAATAGTTTTACAAGGAGAATTTGTTGTAAAACAAATTTACAAGCAGAGGCTCGACGAGCACCTGTCGGGGATGCTCTAGGGGGATTTCCTGCTGCAGGCAGGGGGTTGGACTAGATGACCTACTAGGTCCCTTCCAGATCTATGATTCTATGATTCTAAAACAAACAAACTGATGGATCTGCATTGTGAGCAACAGCAAGAGGAGGAATCCTTCACATTTAATGAGATTAAGGACCTTTGTAAACATTTGGAAATTGTGCAAAATTCTCTAGAAAAGTACCACCCAAATAAGGCTGCAGGACTGCGAGAGATCAATCTGTTTAATGTCAATACAATGTCACATTTCCATGAAATCCTCAAAATATGTGATATGTAAGAATGACAAAAAGGCAAGTGTCACAAAAGCAAGCGTCATTAGAAGATTCCTTGTTAAAGTTGCTCAAAATGACACCAGTGACTCTTAGGATGCAATCCTAAAGGCACTTTCCTGGGATTAAGACCCATTAAATACAGTGGGGCTTGCTTCAGAGTAGATATGATTAGGATTGCACTGTTAGTGAAAATTAGTCATCCTTGGCCATAATGGTTTTTCTTTTCTGTTTTACTGTACAGTATGTTACAATGTTTTTTAATTAATATTACAGTAATTTTGTTCTGTATTATTTTCAGTAGTGTGAATTCATACATTCAGCATTTGAATTCAGCATTTTTACATACGGTTAATATTTTTATATGAATATTTTTGGGTTGTGTAACCAATCTTCTGAGTTTCCATTATTTCCTATGAGAAAATATGCTTTGTATAAAGAACACGAAGTAAGACAAACATGCTTCCAGAACGAATTATGTTCTTCTTACAAGACACTACTGTAATTAGTTTGGATTCCACTTATGTACCCAATCTAGTGGATGAATATAATAAAGCATCTATACCAGTGCATACTGGGACGATAATGGAGGAGCAAGAAACCTGGAAGTGGATCTTTACAGTCATATATAATGTCGTCAGTAACTGAATGATTTTAGCTTTCATCATCAAATTCATCCCTACTTCCATAAGGAAGACCCCAGCTGGTAAAATGGTTTTCTGTTTTACTTTTCCTTTGCAAGCCATAGTAAAGTGAAATGAACTACATAAGGGACCATTCATTTCAACTGGGTCACTGCAGGAGACCCTTCCACTGGATTGTGCCTTTCATGATTGGGGGCTCTTTTTCTATTCATCCACCTCACTGATATCGTATACTGAATATTCACTTCCCTAAAAGCCATAATTCAGTCTGTAATGCTTTCTAGAAGTAGAATCACTCCCCAAGTGCTATTGTTTATGAGTGAATAAAAATATCATTTATTAGCCAGCCAAGAGCAATAATGTTTAAATATGCAGTACTATTTAACAATGTAGGCTGGGACAGAGTCACTGTTCTGAAAAAGCACATGTAAATGATGGAAAAAGAGCATGTTAAGGCTGCAATCCTATCCATACTTTCCTTGGAGTAAGCTCCATTGACCATAATAGGTCATACGGGTAGACAGGCATGGGACTGGGCTTTGAGGAAAACCAAATATGAAGAGCAACTGATATTTTCTATTGGTAATAAATACTAGACTGCCTTAAACAAACCAACAGTTTCTTTTCTCTCAGAATACTGCTGGTACCATGCAAGGAATGAGAACTAATAATTATAAACAGACACAAGCAATCATTATGCTCTTTAATACAAGTACAGAAATTGTTCAATATTGAACACAAAGTAAAAGCAATATCTAGTAATTATAGGCTTCAAAGCAATTCATGTACTTTACCTAAGTAGCTCTTGTGACAACCCTGTAGGGTAGCATTCACTCACCATGCTTACTATTTGGGCAGAAACCTAGGCTAACCCTACAATCCAGAGTTACTATGGGAGCACATAAGAGACATTACATGTACCAGATACTGCACCACCTTGTGAAAACCTATGGGAAATTCATATTGTAATCCAGTGAAAATTGTTCTTATACCAGAGCAAGGACTCTCCATAGTTACTCTGGATTGCACCCTAAGAGTTGGCTGCTTGAGGGTATCTACCAAGGGGTGGTTCTAGTTAAGAATCACCTCTCATGCACATAACAACTGTATTACCATATTGAGGTTGCTCAAAATCACAGAATCACAACTCAGACTTCAAAAGTGGTCCACTGACACACCAGGTAAGTATTCTGAATTGGTCCATTCTCTTTTACTTTTGCTTACTCTGCATAGGTATCTATGTCACTGGCTCTGACTGAATCCATACTGGAAAATAATTCCCTCCTCTTCTTAGAACAAGTGAGGGAGACAGTGAGGAAACAGGAGGGAGAGACTTGCCTTCATGTCATGATTAGAGAAGTATCAGCAGTGACTGATTCCACTGCAGTAAATAACAAACAAACCCTTGTTAGTTTGGATGGTAATAGGGAATGGGGAGAAATTCAATATGATGGGAAGATTCCCTTGGTGCTTGACTTGAGTCAGGCTTACTATTGCCACCTCCATGACTTGAGTCAAAAACAAATCATATTGGGGCACTTTATGAGTCCTCAAGTCACCCTTTCACAACAATATAGGACTTGAGTCTAGGTGCTCTGCCCGCTTTAAAAAGCTCATTGTGGAAAAAATGGTGTCGCTTGCAGGCTCTGTCATGTTCAGAGCCATCCTCCCAGTCCCCCTCCTGCTATTGTTCCTTCCTCTTTTCGGCCATACCAGCATCACACCACAACAGCTCCAGAAAAGCTGTTGCACCAGGTGAGTAGCAACAGGTTCTTTGTATTTCAACAAGTAAGTTTCATAAACAGATATTTACATTCAATGTTTCCTCAGTGTCCATTGTCTCTCTTTCTTTCCAGGTTCCTTCACCAAGAAGGAGAGGATTTCCACATGAGGACATCTGTCCTCTTTGCCAGATCAACATAAAGGTAAGTGTCCAACAAAAATGTCCAACTAACCCTCTCCCATTTGTCTTCCAGGCACAGCCATGAACCAGCAGATGTCCAGCACTCTCTCTGGTGGTGTCTCCTTCAGCTCCTCCACATCCACTGCTGTTTTCCTGCTCTTTCCCCCTTTTATCCCCCTTCTCCCTCCTCCCCTTTCTTGTCCCCTGAAGTGGCTACATCATGTTCCTTCTAGGACCTCCTCCCAGGCATCACTTTTCTTACCCCTTTCACTGGGGAAACCTTCAAGGGGGTGAGAGGCCTCACCACAGGCTCTGTGTGCATCAGAGCTCTCATTAAACATTCCCCATTGTCCTTTTCTATCTGTAAACAGAGTGGAGGGTCTGCAAGAGAGCATGGAAGAGAGCAAAGGGAGAAGGAGATTCTTGAGAAGCAGCTGTGAGGCATACACAGTGGTGGGCTCCAGCAGCTTTGCACCTACTCTATAGAACAGGCTGTTAACGAGAGATTGGACATATAAAGTTTTAAAATAGCCATTTAAAAGTGGCTGCCAGATGGGCAGAGAACCGCTTGTTAATTTCTTTGAATCACATCATTGGGCGTATAGGACAGCTCAAGCCTTGGCAGCCCTATCTCAAGTTGTCCCACTGTAGTGAAGAAGGTGAAAAACAAATGGTGAAAAATATGATAGCTGTGATCTGCCTCCCCTCTTCCCTTCCCTTTTCAAAACCAATCATAAGGGAAGAAATCCTGTGGGTTATTTTTCCACTTCTCCCTCGGCCCATAGAAATATAAGAACTCTGATCCTTTGTCCATTGATAATCCACTCCTGCTTTCCAACCAGAATCTGCCTAAAGATCTTTCTGATGCCTTTCTCAGATGTATAAGGACTCATTAACTCTTTCCTGCCTCATTGCTGGAACTCCCTGCTGCTCACCCAGACTGAATGATGGCCCCTCAAGGTTTTTCGTGCTACATAAACAGTCAGCAAGCACCCCCAGACAATGACTGGACTTGGCAACTCAAATATGAGATTCATCAATGGACAAATGTCTTCCCCGTGCTCAATACTCAAGTTGGTGAATTAGCTAAAAACATGACTTTCTTGACTCAAATCCAAGTCATCCAAGTTGAGTTCCTGCAGACTCATATTCCCAGTATATCACTCCCAGTGATATCATCAGAGACATGTAAAAAAGGGGTAGTTCAGTAGTAAAGCAGCTTCTTTGCATACAGAAAGTTCCAGTTTCAATTCCTGGACAGCATATTCAGGTAGGGCTAGGAAAGACCTCGTTTTGAAATCCTAGATAGCTGCTTCCAACCTATGCTGACAATGCTGAACTCAATATTCATTCATTACCACCCCAAAGGTTAATATTTGGCTTTGGGGTAAAGGGGAAAGTGGCACTGGTGGTAAGTTCTTTTTTGAGCCTTACCATGTGAATGATAATTTATGGAGGCTGAAGCTTTTGTGAGCAGGCCTGTATTTGTCTTGATTGGACCTTCAAGCATTCAGACAGATGTGTTAACTTTGTTAAGAATCTGTGATCTTATTTCTAGTGCTTTCAGAAACCTGACAAAAAGGCTGGTCTTCAACAAAGCAGCAATAGGAACATATGACAAACAGATATTTTGAGAGATACAGATATTAAGCCTCTTTGGAGTAATGTCTTGGACAAATGCCCTATTGGTCCACCCACTTTATGGGCCAATCCAAGTTAGGATCAAAAAATTGTTGCAATGCTTTGTATCTACCCACAATGCTTGATTTCCTTCCCCCAACAGTTAAATTAACTCTTTAACAACATCTTTTTTAGTATTTTTTTTCTGCAGTGAGAAATATTTACTTTCAGCTGGGGGTTAGAGGGCATGTAACTTTTGTAGGCAAACCCCGTCATTTCCCTCCCTGCAATTCCTCCTCCTCCTTGATCTCTTGAAGATTAAGAAAACAGTGAAAATAGTAAAACAAACAAGGAGAGGGGAAAAAAACCCTGACCTGCAAAGGTGGAGGTTCTTCCCCTTTCCATCACAGAAATGGTATAGGAAAATAGCCTGAAAATGTTTAACATCAATTTGTGGGGATCTCTATAATTAGAGTTAATAAAAGGATGTGTCTTATCCATCAGCCTTGCAAAAACACAGGAGCCCTCCCTTCCTTGTGCTACAGCTTTAGTTTCTTCTTTTGATAGACATCCAGTGTAAAATTCTAATCAGCATTTGATATATGTCCTGTGAATATAATGTGCATGTGTGTTGGTAAAGGGATAGGTATGTGTGTGCTCCCCCACATCTCCTAGGAGGATTGCTTTAACTAAACAACTTGGGCTATATGGTGGAGCAAAGGTAGCATTATAAAAATATCAACGTGTATTGAGTTGGTGGTCTCCAAGTCCCAGTCCCAATGGAGATACTGTACGTCCACATCAGCCAACCCGCCACCACAGCTGACACTAATTATCACCTGTGTAGGCAGAAAAAGAACACCCAAATGAAGTATAGAGAGTCTCCACATCCAAGGTGGTTCCATTGGGTCTGGTTTGAGGTAGGACAGTCGTCACCACGGACTGAAACTGAGGTCTCACTGTCTTGCTCATGTGGGCATATCAGAACTTCCACACTCCTAAAAACCAACTTAACCCAAATCTTTTTTTAATATTCCAAAACCTTTTCAGGCTGATCTTTTCCAGTTTGTTAGCTTTGCCTTTACCGTTCTGTGATTCAAGCCACAAACGGAAGCAGAAAAAGTAAAATATATTGAGGAGAGATTAGAACTAGTTGGAAAATGATCAGGGGAAAAAATAGGCAAATATTTTTACAAACACACATTTATGTACTTTATTCTTCATAGAGGCTACAGGAAATGTATGCACAAGGGGAAAGAAATCAGTCCTTGCACTGATATTCTGTTCTCTTATTATTTAAGAGATTTATACACCTTTCCAATGTTGAAGCAAATGCCCAAAGCAGCTTACAAAACTTTGGTTCCTTCTGCTGTCCTCACAACAACCCTGTGAGATAGGTGAGTCTGAGAGCGATTGGTTGGCTCAAAGTCACCAAGGAAGACTCATGGCCAAGGAGGGATTTCCAGGGCTCAGTTCAACTCCCTAACACAACATCATCCTATACCCATTAGGGTGTAAAGCCATCCAAAATTATATAAGCACAATCCTAACCATGTCTACTCAAAAGTAAGCCCCATTGTGTTCAATAGGTCTTACTTCCAGAAAAGTGTCTTTATGTTTGCAGCCAAAACATCCCTGGAAAGAGAATGCCAGAATGGAGACCCCACCAGAATGCCAGAATGGAGAATGCCAGAATGGAGATAATGCCCAGCTCTCAAGAAGAGCTATGGGGCAGGGAGAGCCCTAAAACAAGCAAATGTCTCTCTCCTTTTCCCTGATCTGCCCCTATACCAGGATCAAAATGGTTACACTCCACTGCAAGTACAAAGATCAAGCCAGGAAAGGGATACATTCCTGAGAAGGTTTTCCCCCAGTTATGTGAAGATTTCCCTAATCCCTCCAAAGCAAACCAAAAGCATGTAGGTCTATGAGAGATTGAGGTAAGGCTCTGGCTGACTTCAGCTAATCACAGGCTAGTGATAATGTGATAAAATGTAAAAGGACAGTTTATTTTTTAAAAAAATACACTGTGTGGAGAGAGTAGTTAATATAAGGAGGAAAATATAGAACCACCTAAGGCGGGGTTGCTTAGTTCTTCCTTGCTTTCAATCATTAGCATGGTATCATCTACCACTAAAACGAAAACTGGGTGCTGGGCAGGGGACTGACTGTATCTGCCCTCAGTGTGGAAGGGATTGCCACTCTTGAATTGACCTTTTTAACCATAAAAGATGCTGTTTGACAACCTCCATTCAGAGCACGAGTACAATAGTCTTTGGAGACTGAAGGATGCCAGTGAATCAGGATAGGTGACTGCTTTTGAGGAAATGTTATAGATCTGTTTTTAGCAGGGTAATATGTATACGCTAAATCCTACAAGCTCAGTTTCAGAACAGAACATTCAAAGATCCAGGTCTTTAGAGCCTGTGTCCTGAGCACACTCTTGTACGGCAGCGAATCTTTGACCCTCCATGCGCGGCAGGAGAGAAAGCTGAACACTTTTCATATGCTCTGTCTCCGATGTATTTTTGGCATCACCAGGCATGACAAAGTTTCAAATGGCGCAGTCTTCCAGGGATAGTTGAGCCAAGTTACACAAAGTCATGGACAACCTCCAGTTCATGTTCAGAGATCTTAGTACAGGGAGGTGAATCCTCATCCTGACCCATGACTTGTGTTTTATTCAGGCTGATTTTTAGTCCAAAGTCTTGTCAGGCCTTGCTAAAGTATTAAAAATAAAATAATGAAATGAATGGAGACCCACCTAGTGGGTTCTGACCCCACCATTTGAGACAGTTTGAGACACCATTTCCCAAAAGTTTGAGAAACATTGCCCTAGTGCATATAGATCTCACTCAATATCAGCTTGAGGGGGGGCATTGCAGTTCTCTGATTCCCCAGGAGAATTGGGAAGACTTAACTACACCCAAATGCTTGGTCTTGACCTGGGAATCTAGGTTCAGTGATGTCACAATTCCTTCTAGTTAGAGGATTTATATCCATCTAAGCATCCCTACCTCTCAACTGGCCTGGTGGGTTAAGATAGGTTTAGATGGTTAGGTTTAGATTGTTCTGCAACAGTGACCCTTTCAAATTGTCTCAGGAAAGTTTTGATTTTTTTCCCATTCACACTTATGCTGAGTCTTTCTTTAAGAAAAACATACTGAGAAATAACCTATCTCTTTTCTAGTGGTGAGACTGAATGAACAAGGCCTCTGAGGTAGATTTTAATCACATTTTAATTTTAATGTGAAGAGGGTGGTTCTTGAAGTACAGTATTTGGATCCAAAACTAGTTCAGTAAATGTGTCTAGGAAAGATAACTTGCTTCATATTATATCTGTCTGTTCGTAACAGCAGAACTTGAGGTGAGGAGAACTAACTTTGTTTTGTCCTTTGCAAACCGAGCAAGAGTATTTAGCATGCCTGGAAACTGATGGGCATGATTTGCCCTTATTTTCCATTTCCTGATAATCTCAAGAAAAATACAAGTGCAGCCCATGTTCCATGAACTTTCAGTATTAAAAATTTAGACTGCCTTCTGTAAACACATCTTCTTTTCCAAGTGCAGAGAGGAGAAAGAACATGTGTGTGCACTTTTTTATATGTCTGTGTTTGTGCATGTAAAATGGGGAGAGAAAGTGTCGAGAAGGCAGTCTGTATACTCCATGAATCACTGTCTTAAAAATGGTACATTATTGTCAGCTCAGCTATCCGAGACCATATGAGCAGCCTAACATTAACAATGGTTGCAAAAACCTCACCGCAAAATCATCCATCTCTAATGAAGTCAAGATGATGGCTGTTCTGACTCTTATGTCATAGCCCGTGCAGAAATATTATATATTGTTTCACGTGTAATAACATTGATATTACACCCTTCATCCCAAACTGCTTTGCAGGCTTTACACTTTAGGCACAAAGGTGACGTTTTAGCCCCTACCCAAATCAGTGGTGTAGGTGGACATTTGGGAGGGGGCAATTAGTCTGGCCAAGTGGCACACGCTGTGTAATCATGGGTGGGAAGCAGCTTTCAGCCAAAGGACACCACAGCAAAACTCTGCCCTTACCCAAAGTATAATGGGATTTTAATGGGTGCCCAGAGTGGACAGGACTTTTTGCTTTAAATATGCTGCCTGAAAAGGTCTTTCTGCTCAATTTCTCTACCACAGGAGGATGGAGGTTTGAGGTTGCACTGCCAGGATTTTAACCTGTGGTTCCAGGGAGTCTACAGTAGGTATTTTGAATCTGATATATAGACCACAAAGTCCTGCCCGCTGATATATGCATGAAATATAGGCTTAGCTGCATTCAACACACATCTGTATAGAAATACATACCAGAATGGCACTGTGCACAAAGCAGGTACAGAAAGCCCATTTATGAGTGAGCTATATGCAACCAATCATAATGCCTATTAATCATTCAGTAGTCAGAGGGAATAACATTCATTCAGAGTTCTTTAACCCCGTTATAGAATAAGAGTCGCAGCAAAGTTATGCTGACAGGATACATACAGCACCCCTTTACAGTCAAAACTCAGCTTGGGGAGAAACTGGCCTGAACCATGATCCATGTACTTTTAAATCATGACTGTTATCATAAGGTGAATAAAGCTGCAGTCGTACTGACACATAGATAATACTAACCTCCATTGCTTATAATAGGAATTACTTCTGAGTAGACATGCATAGAATTGGGCTCTAATTCACATCTGCAACATGTGTCTAAGTGTGCTCCAACACATATATACAACAGCTGTGACTTTACTTGGGAATGAGAGTGAGCAAAAGAGAGGTACAGTAGATGAAAATATCTGGCAGAAATTGCCAGTCCATCACATTAATTGAAGGACAATCATAACTGTATCCTGGGCCAGCACAAGTCCATGTTTGTATTTCTTGGGAGTAAACCATGCTGGTGCTCAGAAGTGTGCCAACTCATGGAGGCCACATCCAGCCTTTGCTCTGCCAGAAGGAAGGATGCCCATGCCACATGAATTTAGCCAATACAGAGCTTGGGATTGGGAGAGAATGGGGAGGAGATGGGAGGAAGGTGTAGAAGGGAGGATGGATAGAGGGCTTCCTGGGAGGAGAGCGTGAGGTAGAGCTAGGGTACAGACACAGCAGATATGCTGGATCTCAATTTGGATCCCTGGAGAGTGTTCCCCATTTCCCATTCTGCCGCATTACCCGGAGTAAAGTTTTCCCTTGTCCCGCAATCATTCAGCAGCAGCCACAAACTTGGCACTCTATGCAATGCAGGCATGTCAGCCTGCCAGCTTCAGCACTTCATAGCATTGCGCTGCCCATCTAATAATTCTACATCTGACAGCAAACACCAATGTGCTAGATGTTCTGGAGAAACCTGGACATCACTGAAATGGATTAATTTATTTCTGATCAGTCATTCCTATCTCTACCTGGGTTTAGTATATTTATATTATTAACTAGCAAAAAGCATACCCGCGTTGTGAGAGTAAAATTCCCCCGCACGCCATCCCCCCACTGCACATCAACCCCCCACACACATCAACCCCCCATGCGCATACACCCCCATGTGCAACATCTCATGTACATCTACCCCATGTGCATCAATCCCCCTATGCCCATCAATCCGCCATGCTCATCAACCCCAATGCGCAAATCCTCCATGCACAACATCCCTCCATGCGCATGTCTCCTATGCGCAACATTATCCCATGCGCATCATCTTTCCATGCGCATCATCTCCCCATGAGCATCAACCCCCCATGTGCATCAACTCCCCATGTACAACAATCCCCCTGCACAACATCCCCCATGTGCAACAACTTCCCATGTGCATCAACCCCCCATGCACAACATCTCCCCATGTGCATCAACCTCCATGCACAACAACCCCTATGCACTTCATCACCCATGCGCATCAACCCCTAGGAACATCAATCCCCCAATGTACATCAACCCCCATGCACAACCCCCATGTGCAACCCCCCCATGTACAGCATCCTCCCCAGTGCAACCCCTCCCTCTGAACAACATCCCCCCGACTGCACTGGGCGCCAAATTGGCTGGAGGTTGGTCGGTCTTCCATGTTAAGTATACGACAAAAACACGTTGCACCCCTTTTCAGCCCCTTAAGGGTTAAATTTCTCCACATCGGTTCTTGGTGGGTGTTCATGTCACAGAAGGAAAACCCTCCCAGAATTCCATGCTCCTAGGTCCGGAGGTTGGGGCAGAGCATCCCTCAGTCACCGATTCTTCAATGCAAAGTATAGGGAGGAAAATGTGTTGCGCCTCATTTCACCCCCTTCCGGTTGGAATTTCCGAAAACAGGTTCTTAGTGCACCCCTTGGTCACAGAAGGAACACCCACCCCAAATTTCACATTTCTAAGCCCACTGGTTTTGGCTGGGCATTGATGAGTGAGTCAGTGAGTCAGTGAGTCAGTGACTTTTCTCTTTTATATAAATAGATGTATCAGACATTTTTTCACAGTCAAGTTATTGACTGTTTCGTTTTATTCAGACATCAGGTCCTTCCCAAAGACTTGGGATATCTGGTTTTTATCCTACTTTGCCTCAGATATTGTTGCAAGGTGTAAGCTATTCCCAATAAAGCAGCTTTTTGTAGTTGGTAGATGATAATTTCTGTTGCCTCAATGCTGTTCAGGACCTCTTCGAGATGTTTTGGCATAGCAACGAGGGCCAATCACCACTCAAATTACTCTAGTCTTTTTCTGCCACAGACGTACAATTTCTATTTGTAAATCTTGTATTTTGTTATTTTTTCAGTTTTTTTCTTCTACTCTGCTATCACATGGTATTTTTTGATTATTTTGATTTTTTTCTTTCTTCTTGACTACAGGTATATCTGTTGTGTTTTTCGACGGTTATTCATCTATAATTGGAGATCACATAATATTTTGGCATCATTCATTTTCAATGAATGATGAAATTCATCGTTCATCATTCATCATTCATTTTCAATTTTGTAGTTCCCACCAGGTTCTGGCTGCAGGTAATTTATATTTTCTTACAGGTGTTTCAGTGTATCGTTGTTGCTATCTTGTCATCACTTTCTAGTCTGTGGAAACCTAATTATCTAGTCTGTGGAAACCTAATTAAGTTATCTAATTCTAATTAGGTGCAACTAATTAAGTGACTCACTGTTTCATCTACTTCTTTGCACAAATGGCACTTTCTGTTTGATGTTATTTTCTTCCACTTTTGCTTTTATCACATTTGTTCTTAGTGCCTGTTCTTGCACATCATCGTCATCTATATTAATATTAATATCTATATGCCAGTTTTTTTAAAAAGTAGCAAAGTAAATAAACACATTGATATTAGAAAGTGCTTATACCAATACAACAACCTTTGAGATAATCTGGTGGGACCCTGCTCCACATTGCTTTTCTGTGAGAAAGGCATAGGCTTTTATAAGATTGTGTAGCAATCCACAGAAATTGTGGTGAAGCTATAGGAGAATGTAGAAAAGTAAAGTCATCAGCACATACCATGGGTGCAATCCTGACTTTAGGCCAGAAAAATGGCCCAGCTAAGCTGGCCTAAGTAGGCAGTATCCTGAGCTTACATTTAGGCCAAATCCACAGTGCTAGGAGGCCTCTGGCTGGCCTAAGTGTTGGTGATGATGCTCACTGGGCTGGTGTAGTTGTGCCATATCCTGGGGTGGGTTGATGTAGTTGTGCTCTATCTTGAGGTTGAGAAGCAGGGATTGGCCTAGGAATCAAAATTGTTTGCCTTCTCTTCCATTTTTACTCTGGCATATTATGGACCCCTATGGGTCTACTCAGATTTACTCCTGCTCCTGAGGTGGCCTAAGACAGAGGAGCTGTGATAGGACATATTTACCCTGGAAACAGGCTCTGCTTATGGCTTAACTGCACTGTTTTAGGCCATGCTCAACATGCCCTCAGCATGCCTCTGCTATACTCCCTCATCTGGCACAGCCCAGGTCCATCTGTCTTGGACCAGCCTAAGTTGATTTACACTGGACCAAGCCTTTCTGATAGAGCTCTGCTGGCCTATCTTGGAATTGGGGCCAGCCAAGTGATTGATAGGCTAGCCGCTAGCCCAAGTACACTTCAGGATTGCAACCCAAATCTAATAACTCAAATATTTATTGCTAACATCTTGCTGAAGCAGCCAAGATTGTTTCTCGTGTCATTGGTAATAGCTACTGAATATATGGTACAGTTTTAATCAAGTACTCAGATTGATTGACAAAACATTTTGCAAAACTGAAAAAGGTACAACAGATCAAAGAATCAGGCAGTTTATCGGTGCACACACATACTACAACTACTTCAAAAAAACTACAGACAGGCATAATAATCTTAGATTAGTTATTCTGCCCTCTGCGTCAGGAGAAAGGAATTCCTCTTGTAATAAGATTTTATGACAGATGCATGTATCACCTAAAACCAAAATAAATATGCATTTGGCTTCATAAGAGTTGTGTTTACTCATATGCAGATTTAATCATCTGAAACTCATTTGATTACTTGACTCAGATTTCTTAGGTCATGATAGCCCTGTTATTTAAATTATTCTTTTAATAGCCTCAAGCACATGGACAGGTAGTAAATATGTTTAAAATAATAATGAATATTAATAATAAACAATTTCCTGTAAGCCTAAAAACAAGAGTCCTTATGTTCTTTTTTAATTTCACCCTGAAATTTGTTTGTCATAAAATATAGGATGCAATCCTAACCAAGTTAGGGCAGCACAACGTACCCACTCCCCATTCTTATGGTGGTGTGGGGAGGGTGGCACATGTCTATGTACTGGACAAACTCCCCCCAGGAATGGTGCAGAAGTGCCTTACAGCACTTTTGAGACACCACCAGGGAAGCATAGGTCCCATACTAACTGGGTACTAGGTGCAGCCCTAGGTGTAAAAAAAACCTGTTGTGCATAATCTCTTTGCATCTTTATCTTCACTACCTCTTGCAACCACATTGCAAAACTTACTTGAGAACTGATTATAGGAGGAAGAAAAATATTCATTATGTTCATGTTGTCCTGTTATTTTTTTTAAACTGTTCAACCAGCAGTACACTGAGTACAGAACAGTAAGCAGCAGCAAAATAAGCACCGAGAAAGTGTCTAGCCTTGAATGTTTTGTTTTTTTCCTACACATTTTCTGTGAAATAAATAACAATCAGGTGTAACAGGTATAACTTGTCAGCAGGCATGGTCATGAGCAGAGGGCTGCCAGAATACTGCTAAACAGGAAAAGACTGGGATGAATTTTGTATGAGAGGTCAAAAAGCTGATAAAGCTGTCATGAGACAACAGAGCCTGAAGGTGTTGCTGTTTTCAGCTTGACCCACATTAACTGGAAGCTCAGAAGGCATTTCCTGATGCCAGATGTAATGACCACTCCATGAAGGAGTCGATCTGGGAGACTAGAGTTCTACAAGCTGCCTCCAGAAAAATTACCGACATCACATGGTTGTTATGGGAAAAGAAAATAAAAGCTATGTAAATTGCCTTGGTCATTTCCAGTGGAATGGGAAAGACAGGTTATAAACCCCACTAAATGAATAAAGGGGGTAGCATTTGACATGCTGCCTCAGGTATCAGGAGGTCTTGGACCACTCCTGCCCTAGGCATCCGCATATTTAATTGCTTTTCTGTGAAGTCTGGTACTGAACACATGCAGATTTTTGTTGTTATTAGGTTTTCCCAACCCTCCAAGTTTCCTGGAGTCTCCAGGAATAAGCAGCTCTCTCCAGGTGAGAATAAAAACAACCCTGAAGATTTTAACAGGGCCTTCTGGAATTTCCAGTATTGCATCAGGTTGGAACAATTTCCAGGAGTAACTTCAGAGTTGGCAACATTATTCTCTGTACAATTCAAAATTCAGGGATCTAAATCTAGAATTCATGGATTTGAAATGTGGGTGGCTGGCTGGTGTTCTAACATATGAGTACAGGTAACATATGTGCTGTTTCCCTTTACATGCATAACACATCTAACACTGTTTCCCCTCACTGTTTCACCTCTTTCTCTCTTTCTCTCTTTCTCTCTCTCTCTCTCTTTCTGTGTGTGTGTGTGTGCGTGAGAGAGAGAGAGAGAGAGAGAGAGAGAGAGAGAGACTGTGTGTGTTTGTGTGTGTGTGTGTGTGAGAGAGAGAGAGAGAATATATGCCTGAAGTTTGGTGAGACAAAGAAGCGCAACAATAACAAGAACCACAAAAGACCTTAATATTGTGTCAACACCACAACGTTGCTTTCAGTTGTGTTTCTTATCCTGGAGGAAATGGCTCAATCACTTGGCCATTTCCCCTGTGGCTACTAATAGCCTATGGCCTCTTTATGATCCCAGCACACAACTGCCAATTCCTGAAGAAATCCATAGAGATCAGTGATGCATCATCACCTCAGGCAAAGTTCACCACCATTGCAAATCCAACATCAAGCTAGTCTCTAGTGACTTGTCTTATGACCTGAGTGGTCAATCCATGTGCAGTAGGTAGGTGCACATTACTACTTAATTCCTTATGGTCTCCTCTACCACACAGATCCCAATAACTATTTACCCTAACACTGTACAGTGGCGCCTCACATAAAGAACGCCTCACGTAAAGTATGTTTCACGTAACAAACAAAAATTTCTCTAGGATTCTGCTTCACGTAAAGAAAGTGTGTCACGTAAAGAACACATTCGTTGGCAGTTGGGGCAGACGCACTGAGCGGCAACCTGTTTAAAAAGCGTCGGGACTGCCTAGCGCACCTGCCCATAGCAAAAGCAACACTTCTGTGCTGTTCCTCCTGTGGACAGGTGTCTGCTGGGCAGAGGGAGAGAAGAGCAGTAGAGAAGAGGGAAGCAGCTCAGGGCTAGCCAGAAGGGAGGAGGGGAGAGAGAGGCTCAGGATGGAGAGAAGGAGAAAGTGGGGAGACACTTGGAAGGTGTCTTGGATTGCAGCCTTGTAAGCATGTCTGCCCAGAAGTAAGCCCCATTGTGTTAAATGAGTCTTACTCCCACGAAAGTGTCTTTGATTGCAGCCTCCTAACCATGTCTACCCAGAAATAAGCCCCATTGTGTTAAATGGGTCTTACTCCCAGGAAAGTGTCTTTAGGACTGCAGTCTAAGCTTACATTATCCATGCTTAGTAGACTTCATAAGATCATGCACACTGAATGCATGTTTTGAATTCAATCCCAGTGTTCTGTCATCATTTTTACATCCAGTTAATATTTTTATATGAATATTTTTGGGGTTGTGGAGCCAATCATCTGAGTTTCCATTATATCCTATGGGGAAATCCGCTTCACGTAAAGAATGTTTCACGTAAAGAACATGCCTCTGGAACGAATTAAATTTGTTACGTGAGGCGCCACTGTAGTTCATTCCTTGATTTTGAATGAAGTAGGCAAAAAATGACTTCTTGAATTATACTAATTCATGAAACTGGATTCAGCAATATTATAATGATGTTCCAAAAAGAAGTAAAGCAAAGATCATGGTTGGTGGAAAGGATGAAGATTGTTTTGCATGTGTCAGTTGAAGTGCAGTAGACATTTGTGAAGTAGGCCTTGTGAGTGAATACAAATAATGTGACCTGCAGAAACTTACCTAGGAACCCTATGGCATCATTTATGGGTTCTCCTCAGAGGAGGAAGTGCTGGTACCTTTGTGAACCTTGTTCCTTTTCCTGTGGGCCTCAAGTGGGTGCCTCTACAGAAATTATGGAAGTGCATGAAACTGCCAGTGCCACCTTCTCCAGTTCTCTCAGAGAAGGGGCACTTGCCATAGAGCCTTCATGCTCCCATTCCTTCCCCTGTAGAAGCTAACCTTGAAGGGCCACCACTGAGCAGAAAGAATGGGGCTTGAGCCATTGCAGCAAGCATCCTCTCCTCCAGAAGAACCATAAGTGGTGCAAGGTAGTCATACGTTTGTTATTGTGCCTGGGTTATGTACTTCTCAGGCTCTGCTTCTGGGTAGGAGAAATATCCACTGTAGTGAAGTGTCCAAAAAGCCATCTGTGATGAGTTAGGTTGTCCAACAAAGATATACTACACAACAACAACAATAAAATCTGACTTAGGGCACAATCCAGAGTAACTATGGGGAGTCCTTGCTCCGGTGTAAGAACAATTTGCTCTGGATTGCAGTATGAATTTCCCATAGGTTTTCACTAGGTGAGGCAGTAACTACGGGTACACGTAATGTCTCTTATGTGCTCCCGTAGTTACTCTGGATTGTAGGGCCAATTTGACTATTGGCTTAATGAATGTGATAATATTTGAAATTTGTTTCTTCCTATGTTGCACTATGGATGATTGCATCATGATGATAATGATGAAGTCGTGGATTCCCACTGACATGCCAAAATAACTGTATCTGCTGCAGAAAAGTCTAAGATGAGATCCTTAGACCTTTTATTTAGCAAGGAAAGAGTAACTGGCCCTTATTACCCCAGCAATAGTGGCTTCTTCAAGTGTTCTTTGGCATCTTTTAAGAGCCCTTTTGGAATAGAGAGCCATTATTTATTCATTTTCTCTGTAAACCGCTTTGTGAACTTTTGATAAAAAGGGGTATATAAATACTGTTGATTGACTGATTATTAGACACTTGCTCCATTGGGAAGGCAGATAATATTTAAGTGTTTTCCTTAATGCCTCTTGTAGTTTAAATGTTCTACTGTATTTGATTCTTTCAAATGACATTTCCTTCAGTACTCAACATTTTATCCTAACATTAACGTATTAAGCATATATTCTGAGACCTCAAAAATGTGTTAGTCTTAACTGGGAAGAAAACTGAAAGCCGTGCTAACCCTAATTATATTTGCCTGTGTGAGAATATGTATATAAGGCACAACGTATCTCCTAACTAACACTGCTGCTTGTTTCAAACAGAAACTGGAATTCTCGCCACTTCCTAAGTCAGGGATTCCTCCAGATTTTACTTTCTTTTCTTTCTTTCTTTTTTGGTTGAAACCTGGTGAATATTTGCTTTAGTATACCAGGAGCACAGGTCTGCAACCCCAATGTGTGATAAATTAGAGCTTTCAGTAGAAGTTTTTCCTGGCACGGATACTAGAACAACTGTACTGAATAGCTACTACTGCTGAATTTTAAATTTTCCCTGGCTCCTTGTTTAGCCAAAGCTTAAAGCTACAGTCAGTTAGAGCTTGGCAAATGCAACGTTCAGTAACCTTATCTTTTTATAATAATCATGTTTATTAGTGTTCTGTAGTGCATTATAAGGCCAAAGAGCCATGTCTGCTATAGCGAGTCATATCATGCCAATATCTCAGGTAGCCGTGTTGTAAAATCTGCCGGTGTGGTCCAATAAGATAAGACAGCACTGGGACATATTACAAGTAGGTTTGTCCAGAGTCTGCAATTGATTTCATTATATAGCCTTCCTGTCTTTACTAAAATAAACTGAAGTAGCAGATCTGGCACAGAGCTGTACCACAGGTCCTGGACAACCACAATCTGTCGCTATATAGGCATGCATGCCACTATGGCATGGTCTATACAGGTAAGAAAATGAGGGGCAGCAAATTACACTGTACTATTTTAAATCATGGTGGGTAGCACCAGTTTTGAATATTTGTGCTAGAACAACATGGGTTGTTACAGCCATTTGCTGGCTATACTGGTTTTCTATTGCTAGTGTGAGTGTGCAGATTGCCAGTGGGGGGAGTTGCTACAGTGCAGCACATGCCCTCCACGCACCACATCACATCATAGTGTGCCATAAAACATGGAGTGCCCTCAATACGCCTCGGCTAGTTAGGTTTGGGCTATAAAGCTGAAATCCTATACACACTTACATAAGTAGAAAGTCCTATGCATAACAAGTGGTGGAATATCACATCATGAGGCAGGCAGGTGAACAAAAGTATTACAGACTGAAGCAATCAATTGAATTTGTAGATTTCTACTCTATGCAACTGTAGAATGCAGGTAGGAATTCATGTTTTTGAAATGTTCTCCCATATAGCTCCCTATAGAGTTACATGAGATTATGAAATCCTAGGTGATTATCAGCATGGCCCATTGGAAACATTGCTGTGTCTTGAGCTACTCTTTGTGCTTGGACCCATCTGCATGTTTGCAACCAATACAGTCAATTAAAAAGATGCATAACCACTCAGATATTGTTATTGGGTTGTGGGTGGCACAAGTGGCTAAGACACTGTGCCTGTTAACCAGCAGGCCAGGGTTCGAGACCGGGTTGGCCCCGCAAGACAGGGTGAGCTCCTGTCCTTAGCCCAGCTCTGCGACGCCAGCTGGATCCAATCGTATTGGCTCTGCCTTTCCGTTGGACTAATTCAGTGGAGAGGGGGGATTCGCTGCTTGCGTAACAGCCTATCCTCCATAACAATCTAACCCAAGCTTTCGTGCTTCGCATGCAGCGTATGCAGCGCCGAGCAGGATACCATAGTCTTTCAAGACTGATGGAGGCCTGCTTTTTATTGTTATTTTATTCCTTGGCTAGAGATCCTGATCTAAACTTAGCCATGATGGGCAGCTCAATTCTGCCCAACACTGAATCCCCCAACACTGATGAAGCACTGCTGGCATAGCCTATGCTGTGTCTTGTGGGGGAATTTTGCAGGCGGTAGGTCTACTTAGGGTTGTTATGGATGAACTTGGACCTGCACCAGAACTATTATTGGTGCAAGTCCAAGTTGACCCATGTCAACTTGAAATGGCTGGGGGATGAGAATAGGAGATGGTGTTCTGCCCTGCCAGTCCTGACCCAACCTGGGCCTGGACCATCCACAGAAAGAAATCATCACCCCTCTCCTGATTCCCCCTTCCCCTCTCCTGCCTCTACACCACTACTACCAGTTCTGGGCTTCCCACTGGTGCGCTCTTGTAAGCCCCATAAAACATGGAGTTACAAAATGCACTATGCACTTTTGCAACAATGCACTTGGTGGAGCACACACTTGATGGGCACACATAACAGTAGGATTGTGCTATGTCCCGTTGAAACTTTTGGAACAAGTTATTTGTGAATAACATCAGTCTTATTACTTACTCCATGTGACAGCTCATCTGAGATTGATCGGGGAAAAGGTGCTTTCTTTTGTGATTCAGAAGAGCTGATTAATAAACACCCTCTAATGATATAATGTGAGTGTATTTTTTCCTTATTTTTCATCATACACTCAAAAAGCTCTTGCTATGTTTTAGGAACAAATTGAGTATTTTACACACATACCAATCTCTCTCTGGGAAGCACTTAAATTTACTAGCTGTTCGTAAATTTACTGACAGTTGGCAACACTGAGTCCAACATACAGGAACCTTTATGGAAAATAGATCTATTGTAAATAATATATGCAACGACTTAATCTGAACGTGCTTTAAGGCAAAGTAGCTTTCTCAAATGTGTTAGCTAATTTATTTTAGAAGGCTTGTTTAATCTGGAAACATTCATTTTCTAACCAAAAAAGATAAAGTTGTCTTTTTAAAAAGTAGTTAGCTGTAAAGTAGACAAAATACAAACAGCTTTATTTTCCACTAGACCTAATCAATGCCATTACAATAAAATTAGTAGATGTACTTCTTTGGAATTTTTGTAGAATAAGTAGAACTTTCCCTTCATTTCGATATAAGAATTTCAGAACTATAAACTGGAAAAAAAAATTCATATATAGTGACCATTTTGAGAACATAACAGTTATGTAAGTCGGGTTGAAACCATTATTACCTGGTAATAAGTCCTACATAATTGAATAGAGCTTATCTCTGAGCAGACAAACAGGTTGAACCTCCACATTTGCAACATTTGTGATTAACTATTTTCACATTATACAAAGGCAATTAATTACTATAGCTGTGGATGGCACAAGTGGTTAAGACACTCCTGTTAACCAGGAGGCCAGAGTTCAAGACCCCGGTCCTCACAAGACAGAGTGAGCTCCAGTCCGTAGCCCAGCTCTGGGACGCAGCTGGAACCAATCGTATTGGCTCTGCCCTTCCATTGGACTAATTCAGTGGCATGGAGAGGGGGGGGATTTGCTGCTTGGGTAACAGCCTATCCTCCATATCAATTTACCCAAGCCTTCGTGCTTCGCATACAGCATCGAGCACAATACCATAGTCTTTCGAGACTGATGGATGCCAATAATACCCTGGTAACAAGGCAACAATGACTCCGGAAGTGGCTGCTGACTACTCTGCAGAGAGCTCAGCTCTTTTCAGATTGCAAGCAGTTGCAACTGAGAGCATCTGTCACTTGGGAGAAGGGAGAGCAGAACAGAACCAAAACGAAAGTTCACAACCTTTTAAGATAATTGCCTGCCAGGTTGCCCTGGTAAACAGGCTGGCTTTAAACCATTAATTGCTCTTTTAAGGGAAGTTGAAAGAGAAAACCTCAGTCACTTTGAAACAAAATCCGCATATAAATAATTTGCTTATAAATAGGTTATACCTGTATATAGGATTATGCTGGAAAATAGCTTGCTAGCAAACCCTAAAATCCAGAGTATCCACGGGAGCGCATAAGAGACATTATGTGCACCCATAGTTACTGCACCAGCTAGTTTAACCTATGGGAAATTCATATTGCAATTCAGAGTAAATTGTTCTTACACCAGAGCAAGGACTCCCCATTGTTACTCTGAATTGCACCCTTAATCAACTTGGTCCATTAGGGAAAAAAGCAAATGTAACAGTATGAGAATACATAGTGAATGCAATACTGTATATTTTATTACAATCAACTAAAAGGTCACAAAGTAGTGAACAAGCTTATCAGTGAACAAGAAGCCCTTCTTCAGGCTTAGAGTAAACTAAAGACAAACAAAACAACAACCAAAAAAGAGTGTAAAATATATTTCTGGCTGTGATCAAAAATCCCAGTCTAGAGTCCAGGAGGTGTTGTGCCAAATCAATTTGTTTAACTACACTAAATGTAAACTAGATTTCAACACCAAAAACTATTGGGAGAATGCAAGGGCTGTTTTCTCCTTGAAAATATAGAAACCAGTAGTTCTTTAGATTTGTCTGGAGCACTAATGGGAGAAATAAGAGAGATTGTGGTAACTAATGCTATAATGTGGTCTGGTCCACACCAGTCACCAGGATTTTTTAAATATTAAATATTTATATATAGGTTTCTTTCACCAAAACATCCCAAAGCAATTTATTTAGTGCTAGCCCAGGAGACCTGCTATCTTCATTTCCCTTGAATTATCATCCATTATAAATGGTCAAACCATCCCAAAGCTAATGGGAGATTTGAACAATGTGGCCACAGTTAGGCTATTTTGTACAGTAGGTAAGACTAACTACTTGCACCCTCCCAGAATAAAACTCTCTGTTCTCTTCCATTGTACTCAAGGTAGCCCATACCCATAGCATCAGTGTTCACTGTTTTCCTGGTAGGTGTGTAGGGGATATAATATCATATAAGCATTTTGCCTGCCATTTTTTTTATTCTCTCTGCAGCTATGTCAATCTCACATCCTTTAAGACATCTCCTCCTATATCTGGCAGGATGACTGCCAGTTTCCAGCTCATTGCATAGGAATTATGAATTCTTTTGTTCATATGTATCTTAACAAGTCTCTCTACAATGCTCATCTCTACTTGATTTCCTGTACTTCATAAGTTATACCTCTATCCAGAGCAGTTATGGGCAGTCCTTGCTCTGATGGAGTAATGATTTACTATGGATCGCAAAATGATTTTCCATAAATTAACACTAGATGGTGCCATAACACCATTGACACAAATTCACTTTGCTCCGACGCATCTCTGCCCACAACTGCTGTGGATGGAAGCATAAGTCAGAGATCTGATGCATGGTATATTTTTGTGCCCACCAGATGCCTATCTCATTTGTCAAAAACATCTTTGGATTCACTCTGCTCTTTCAGTCTGGATTCATTCTGCACAGCAGCATTGTGTCATTTGCAGGCAATGAAATCTTGAGACTGGCAAGAAGCCCACCATCTCCATCACCTCTTACACCACTGGACTTCTGAAGCGTCTTCCCAGATCCAATAGAGATTATTCACTATGAAGCCATGAAGCACCTTTTCAAATTTACTACTAGAAAGAAAATTGTTGAAGACTTGTATTGGTATGAACCCCTGACTCAGACTCCCCGGAGAAGTATATCTTCCTTTTATCTCTCCTCTAGGCAAAATTGAGATGAACCCAGGGCCTGAACCAGGCAATTTTGTGCTCTCTGTAATGTTAACTACTTGATATACACACCCAAAAATGCAAGCTTCAATTTCCAAATGATTGAAAGAAAAAGATCTAGGAAA
Organism: Cryptoblepharus egeriae; assembly: GCA_030015325.1. Lineage (NCBI taxonomy): Eukaryota > Metazoa > Chordata > Lepidosauria > Squamata > Scincidae > Cryptoblepharus > Cryptoblepharus egeriae. The sequence goes on along the minus strand of JAREYC010000002.1, from coordinate 105,281,995 downwards.
AAATTAGAAACTTTAAACTGTTAAATTGTAACTTACAAGAATAAATAATTCAGGTTGGCCCTTGATATCTGTGGAGGGATCTGTTTATATTCCGAAACATTTTCTTTTGTATTTGAGAGAGATAATAACAATGTTTACTTAGGGTGAACTTCTTTATCAAATAGACTTCAAGAGTTCCCAACTCTTGTCTGGAAGGATTCACGGAACCTCTTGGATACAACCAGATGTGACTTGAAGAGGTATTCTGGGAGGTATTCTGAGGTTTCTGTAAAACATCTTGGGCTACAATCCAGAATAACAGAATCTGTCCAGAAGAAACCCAGCATGGCTTATTATAAGTTCTAAGAAGTTATGATGCAGACCTACCACCATGTGGGACAAATGCTAAAGAAGAAGAAGAGTTAAGGATGTTACGAAAGGCAAGAAAGCTTCCCTAAGAAAGTGGAAGTCTTTCTCAAATGAAAATTTTAAAAGCTAACTCTAGCAAAAGAAATGTAAGCACACAATACAGGATGTGAAAAAGGAATATGAGGAGCACATGCTGTATAGCATCCAGGCAAACAATCAAAACATCTTTAAATACATCAAAAGCAGGAAATCTGCCAGGGAGCCAGTAAAACTGTTGGATAACAAGGAATAAAGAGGGAGGTTTGAAGAGGCTGAAGTTCAAAGAAGCTGAATTAATTCATACACCAGCTGTAAAACAGGAGGATTTTCTGCTACAGGCAGGGGGTTGGACTAGATGACCTACTGGGTCCCTTCCAACTCTACGATTCTATGATTCTATTTTGGGAGCTGTGAAGTGCTTGAGAAGCCCCTTCACTTGAAGCCCAAGATAGTGGCATAGCTGAGACTTGACACATTTCAAGTCATATGCTGCCCCCCAACCTGGCTGCCCTGTGAGTAATTGTGTTGATATTTTGCTATCAAAATTACTTCTACCTCCACCCCCCCCCCCCTTTTTAAAACGCTGAACAAAAGCTGGGTGACGACATGGCATAACTGCAAAAGAGGACAAGACCCCTGAAAATGTAGGACACATAAGAAAAATGTAGGTTGGCCTAATCCCTAGCTCAACTCCTGTTCTTTCCTAGGGTGTCACCAAAGTGCTGTACAGCATTTCTGCACCACTCCTGGGGAAGGAATAAGCCATTGCATAGACATGTGCTTGCTTCCTTACATCATCATGGGACAGATAAGTTGTGCTGGCCTAGGTTACAGTTGCACCCTATATTACTTGTTATATTTAAAACTTATTAAAACTTAATATATTTAAAACTACGAATACATATAATTTATTACATATGATTTATTATTGACAAGAACATTAAATGTTGCCTAATCACAAGGAAAAGGAAAACAAAGATTTCTTTTCCAGAATACAAGGCTAAAAAAAGAGGACATGTCCAGGCCGAAGAGAACTTATGGTCATCCCGACTAGAAGTGATCTTAAAGGAAGTTTTAAGTTTTTAAACTTTCTCACAGTTTTTCACTTTCTCTGTCATTCCAGTAAGAGCCTCCTAACTGATTATTTACCAAAAAAAGGACTTTTTGCCAATTCTTTGCTCTCAATCGCTCTCACTCATGTCTTCATGTTGCCAGATCTGATTGGTTCAGTAACTCTGTGACGTCATTCCCTTCACTGTGAGTTCCTTGATCACCCATGAAACTTACCCAGGAAAGTGGATAAATATACTAACATATGACATTTAAATGTAGTAACAACATTTGCCTTCTGATTTGTAAGGAAATGTATATTTTGAAGTTAATATTATGAAACCTCTTTGGCAAAGGCATGCTACCACTCTGTGGAAGTGGTATGTGGCTAGCTCACAACTGCACTATGAATGCCTTGTTCGCTTAATATAAACAAGTGTACCTATTCCCTTCTGTCAAACACTGGAGGGAACAGTGCAGGCACTGGAAGCATTATCACCATAGGTGTTCATGATTGTTTCCACATTTCCATGAAACTGTTACAAGCTGTGCCCAATCCTGCTCCGTCATAAGTTGCAACAAATCTTGACCTGTTTGATTAGCTGTTGGGAGCCACCAAACCAGTCCATGTCTTTAATTTTGGTCTGCTGCTTTCCCAACCTACAATTCAAGTAAAGGACCAACTCATACCAGCTACTTTGGAATTACATGCAAGTCCTATGGAAAAGTTAAAAGTTGTGGCCTACCAGACCCGTGGAACATGGAATTCTCAGGCTATAATGCAGCATTATTTTGATTCAAGTTAGACCAAAATTTTTTTACACTAGACCCATCCATATGGCTTCAGGCTATGCATCCTTTCAGTAAGTTACTCCTTTCAGTATTTGGCCTTTTCCATACTTGTGGAACTGCTTGGCACCACTGCATTGGCAGAGAGGGGTAATGGATGGGGCTGTCATTAAGAGATTTCTGAGTAAATGAAATTTGAACATTCTCTAGAATTCAGTGTTCACCGCTAGAAATGGTTTGTTTCTCCATGCACCATTTTTTAATGTAAGACAGGGTGACCATGTGTTCTCTTTTGCCAGGATATCTCTTCTCTTTTAGCTTTGTATGCTGGGAAAGAAAAATGAAATTTCATTGTCGTCCTTTTCCTAATGAGCATGTCGCTTGTAATTAATAAATTATATGTAATAGTTTTAAATTTAATAATAAATAATAACAAGCACAATCCTAACCGTGTCTATTCAAAAGTAAGCCTCATTGTGTTGAATGGGTCTTACTCTCAGGAAAGTGTCTTTAGGATTGCAGTTTTTACAATTGACCAAGAAGTAGCTGCATTTGCTTCATTAAATGGTGCATTTGGAAGAAGGCCAAGATCACTGCCGAAACCAAAATGCTCCTATTTAGAAATCTGATTTTACCGATACTCCAATGTGGGTCAGAAATTTGGCCCATTCTCATCAGTCGTGAACAAGCTTGAATTATTTAAAATGTTTCCAATGCACTGCTTAAGGCAGATCCTTGATATATCTTTACGTGACCGCATTTCAAACAATATCATAAGAAAAGGTGTGACCAACAATCGACAACTGAAGAGCAGGTACAAAAACACATACAAAATAGACTGACATGTTTGCCAAATGGACACCAGCATGCTATCATATGGGGTCTTGTAGCAAGAATGACCAACTTGTTGGAAAATCCAAAGTGCAGCGCCAAAAAAAAAATAACTTGGTTGAAATAAGTCAGCGACTGACAATCAACTAGGCCAACAAAATGGACTGTAGTCGGTGGAAATCAATTGACAGTGAGTCACAGAATCCACCAGCTGTGCACTGGCTATAGCTAGTACCTATAGCTGTGTACTGGCTGAGAAGAAAATGATTGTAACCATAGTGCTTAAATTAACCACATTAAAGCAATACATGTGTTTTGGGTTTGGTTTTGGTTTGTTGTTTTTTTTTGCTTCTATTTTGTCATATCCCACATTTTTCTTGTATGTACTACATTTGGGGAGGGGGGGTTCTTGTCCTATTTTTTGATAATGACATCTGGTCACCCTGATGTAAGATAACATCCAAAATGCCATGCACCCATGGCAGTTTGAGAGTTATTTATACAATCAGCAGATTCCAGCAGCAAAGCTTTTCCTCGATTGTACAGCGTCAGGCTGAGAATGGTGCATTATGTTTTCGAGTGGTCTCCTCCGGGTGTAGAGAAAACTTCATTCACATGGGTAGCCAGCATCTCAGGGAGGAAGATGAGGTTAAGTGTTGATCTTAGGCATTGAATTTTTCCCTGTGAGAGAGTTCTTGGGAGAATATTCAAATGTGCAATTCTTCAAACCATCTACCGTGTGAATTATGAAGCCCAAGAAAAGCCTTCCCATTTGAGACTGCTGAAGTGTGCAAGTGTGTTTCAAAGAGCAGAGATCTGGACTTGGCTAGCTATATTCTTCTTGGAAAAGATACGAATTCGGGAAAAGGAAAGTTGCATGAACAAGAAAATGTCTACATTTGGCTCACATCTTATTAAAAAATCAAATCTTAGGCAGACTTTATTTGCCCAAAATCAAGTTTAGACACTTGGCCAAACAGTAGAGGAAAAACAATAGTTTAAATCAGTGGTTCCCAAACTGTGGGTGTGGGTCATGACTTCATTTTTGTGGGTGGCCAAGGAAAAGATATCTGGAAAGATCAGATAACTATTTGTCTCAAACTCTGAGGCAATTTGAAAAAAATCAAATACTGTAGCTACTAATTACTTTGCAAATTGATCAGCTCCTGCAGTTTGCAAGCATATTTAAATATAGAGTTAGATATTTGAGGATCTTTTTAAGTTTTCATAATAAATAAACAAATAAGGTGTTCCAGAGAGTGCTAAAAATTGGATAATGAAGTTGCTGTTAGTGCTCCCAGATGCAGAGTGTCTCCTATGCTGTGTTTTTTGTTCTTAAAGAAATAGTATGTTTCTTTTAGATTGTGGTTTTATGCATCATTTCCTGAAAGTCAAAATATGAATTGACTTTTTATGTATTTAATTGCATAGAGAAATTGTCTCAATCTTTTGTGTGTGTTGAAAAAGTGTGTGTGTGTGTGTGTGTGTTGAAATTTCCTGATCCATACCTTGGCCATACACTGCTGCTTTTGGCCAATATTCTTGACATGCCTTTGTATCAAGTTCAGAATTGCTATCTTTTGCAATTCAGATGCTTGAAAATGCTTATTTTCTCCTATTTCAGTCTTCAGAAGGACTTTTTTCCCATTTCAGTTTTTTTTTGCAGCACATTGAAACAATCTGATTACTTGATAGAGGCTTACATACAGAAGGTCCCACAAACTATGCCAAAAAGATGAGATGAACTGAATGATCAATGTCCAGCTGCAAACCACACAATTTGTCCAGTAGCTCACTTGTTTAGACAGCTGAGATGAGGAAAATGTTTGTTGCTTAAAAAAGTACTTTAGTTAGTGTAGTATAATAAGAGTTGCTGTGGCATGGGAGCATGGATCAAGTCCTATTAAACTATCCTCCTCCCCCCAGTCTGCTAGAAGAATTTTAACTGCATTGTGCCGTAATGAGCCGTGCCCAAACTACTGTTTTCTGGCCCACTGTTTATTTTATCCTTTTATTGTAATGAAACTCAGATGGCCATTGTTTATACTAGGGCAGGGTAGCGAGAGCGTCCTGGAATCGGCCTAATTAGCTACAAGTGGGTTTCGGAATTAGAGCATAGGAAAGAACAAATTTTTAGTAACTACTTTAAATTGAAGCCTTCATTTATTTTCATTATGGCTAGACAAAAGAAATTTAGTGTTTTCTCAACTCCCTTTCCATGCAAGGTCCTTCGATTAGCCCCAGTGGGGACCGTGATCTGCTGCTGATTCCAGCCTCTCCCGAAACTTTATGAGAATATGTTCTAGTTTTATTCCACATTAATTAAAATAGAAAAAGCATGCAGTGATATTCATGAGTGGTGGATTAAGAAAGAGGAAGTCGTGTACGTTTGGATAAGTGTTTCATGTAAAGTTTCAGTAGGACTTCCTACCAAAGGAGTGTACATAGGATTACAGCTTTATCATTTATGTCACACTTCTCTTGAGTCCACAAAGCTTTTAAATATACTGTATCTTATGGCAGTAATTCTTACAATAGCCTAGTAAAGAAGATGACAGTGCAACCCTAATCCCCTGGTCGGGCCAACACAAGTCCCTCTCACTGGACTGAGAGTGTTGCAAAAGTGTCATAACTCTTTGCGGTGGTGGGGTGGGGTGGTGGTGGTGGTGTGGTTTAGTTCAGCATATAGACATGTGCAGGCCTCCCCATGCCACATTTGAAGTCCACTGTGATTTTAAATACTTTATTTGTATTTAAATATAAATACTGTATGTATCGTTATCGGTTGAAGGGCACAATCCAGAAGTTCACTTGGGTTACCCTGTCTATCACTGGGCTGACCCAACTGCAGGATGGGCCACCCTAGTTATTCTGGAAAAGGCTTGGGGTAGCCTAAGGCAACATAGGCTGTTCCAAGACAGATGGAGCTGGGCTGCCCTAACTGTGCCAGACTAGGCAGTTCAGGAGGGGCATGTTGAGGGTATGTTTAGCATTGCCTAGGGCAGAGCAGTTACTCTGTATCCAGAGCCTGTTTCCAGGGCAGAAATGTCTTCGTCCAGCTCCTCAAAGGTGGTAAAGCAGGCATTTGTAAAAAGAGTAGAACCATGGAGGAGATCAGTCTCATAAGCTCATGTGCCCCACACATTTGACTTGGGGCTTAGTAAAAGCTAATGGAACCTATAAACTACTCGACAGAAATGCATAGTGTGAAAATATGTAATGTGTGTAGAAACAAGATATTATAGGTGCTATTGGAGATTATGCCTAAGGGGGGAAAAGTTCTAGTCCACTGGGTATAGTGATGGAACAGTTCCTTGCCTGATGGAGGAGCCTTGTTTTTTCTGCACTCTGTAAATTTTTATATATGAAGAATTCATTTTCACCAGCCTCACCAACTCCCAAACCCAGTGTGCAAACATTCTTAAAACTCTTTAAAAGGCAAAACTGGCACAGAATTGGACAGGTATCATGGCGCTAAGTGGAGTTGCCAATTGGCAGATCTACTCCGCGCTTGAGTAGGTGAGAGCCAAAACATGTTAGACTATGTGAACATGTGTCTGGGATAACAACTGCTCCCACTAAATAAAGGATCTTAAGGAGCAGTAAGATCCAGTCTTTGTTTCAGGTTTCAATGGAAGCCACTTTAAGAGCCATATATATTTGAATAACATACTGAACTGCTTATTATGCAAATCATTTTTACAATTAAGCTCAGTTTAAAAAAATAAAGCAGCCTTAATCCTTCTGAAGGCTGGCAGATCTCTAAACATTTAACAGGCATCTGGATCTTAAATGCAATTAAAATATGGTCAGGTGATGCAAATAATGGTATTTACTTAGAAGTTTTTAAAGATGCCATTTTATCAAGATGCGTTTAGGATCATTTTGCTGGAATCATTAAAACCACAGGATTAATGAGATTTTCTAACTCTCAGGACCAGTCATTAAAGAGTTAAGATAGAATAGGAGTGTTTTACTTATGTGTTAAGATTTTTTTAAAGCACACACATTTTTTTAAAAAAAATAAGAACTAATTTACCTTCCATACCAAAAAAAGAGAAAAGAATTAAAGCATTTTTACCACTGTTTGCTTTTCCAGTTTCTTTAATTTGGGTAATTGCTTAGTCAACTTTCAAAAATATATATTCTGTCTTTAAAAAAACATCAAAAAATGACGGATCACCTTCCTTTTCATTTCAGATTTGGCATGCAGGTCCCAGATTGTGTATTCTTTCCACGGCGCCATACCAGCGTCCAATACTTAATTAATTTCCCTTTGCTTCTGCAGCCTTCCACTTAAAGAGACAGTGTCCCATTTTTGATGGCTTGCCTTTGGCTGGTTTTCAAAATTGTCACTTCTTAAATCTTTTTTTAAAATTCTTATTATATAAACTTCCCAGAGTGCTGCATGGCAGAGAGCTGGTGTTTTCCTACTGTACCACCTCCTTGTTTTCTGTGCTGTTCAGGAGCCAAATCAACCTACATGAAGAAAAGAGGAGAGAGAAAAAGAGAGAGGGGGAAAGATCCCTTTTTAGTCATTAGTTTTCTCTCTGAAACCAGCAGAGTGACTTTACAATAAAGGATTGTAAGGAACAGAGGGAACAACCATGTTTTGGTATAAGAAGCATCTTATGCCTACCTCTTGAGTTCTCTGTGTTCTCAGGGTGTGTCCATAATGTGATACCTTTCTGCACTCAGGATCCAGATACATTTATTTAGACTGGGTGGGCTGCATGGAGAACTCATTTACATCTCTTACTATATTATTTCTATGGCTTTTCATCATAAGACATGCCAATGATGAGTTGCATCTTTTCTTGTTCTCCCCCTTCCTCTTTCCAAAATTCAGCTGTGCAGACTGTGTATAGTGCACAGTTTCTACAATATGCCTTCATCTCTACAAACGTTTCACTTATGGCTAAGGCCTATATCCTAAAGTGAAATTAAGCCCCTTGCTCTGGAGTAGTTAAGATGACTTTCCATAAGATAACACTAGAGGGTGACGTAACTGCGTGGACCCGTAACTGCTATGGATTTTGCCCTAAGTCTTCTAAGCACATTGTACAGGGAGCACATTAGATCCACGGGTACAGCACGTCTACTCAGAAGTCAGGAAAAGTGAACCTCACGTTCACAGGTCTACAAGCAGGATAGGGGTAAACCAACTGTGATAGCAACCTGCTACTGCTAAAAGGTGATCAATCATGGGTACGTTTCAGCCACATTCATATCTTCATGCTGTTATCTTGCCCCATCAATTTCAGCATTGTATCCTTATGAGGTGTGTGGCTTTTGAACTGTGAGAAAATGATTTCCCACTGATCTGAATATAAGCAGATTGAAGAGGGGTTTACACATGGAGCAATGGGGCAGATAACAGGCAATGAATGAGTGCCAATATACTGCTAAGTGAAAATCAAGTAAAAACATAGTCTTTGGCACAGATGGCCAAAGCTAAGCTCTTTACTGCATTGGCAGCACTGGTGGCAGAAGCATCAGAGCAACCTGATCTTCCAGCCTCAATCTTGTCTCTGATCAAGAAAGCTTTTCAAAGAGACTGCAGGAAGAAGTTATTCTGGCCGGAAGGCACATTGGGTCGGATATAAATACTTTCTCTTTGAAGTCAGAAAAGTCCTTTGTGACGTGTTAATGCATGGGCATGTTTGAATTCATTGCCTGGGCTGTGGTCATGAACAATGATTGTTCTTATAGAGCTACCTTCTGACTCTCTGGGATGGGGTGAATTTGCATCACTATCTATTATATTGCTCTTATCCACTTTCATTACATAACAACCCTAGATCGGTGCAGATACAGAAAACAATCAGTAAAATGCAAATTATTATACAGAGTGCAATTTTAAGAGAGCTTCAGATGCCTTCTTCTTGGAGAAGACCTGGAAGTCGGATGGAAAAGGCCAGGTTTTCTTCATAAGCATTTGGAATGGAATAAAAAACTCTGCCAAATGAAGGCCAGCATCCTTAGGGTGGAAATGGTCGTGCATGTTCATTTTACTTGATAGTTATAATTTTCCAGAATTTAGGCCCACCTTTCTGCCAGATTAAAAGCATTAATGGTGGAAAAGCATTCCAGGGTTGAGAGTGGAGTGAAGGTGGTAGCTCACTGGAGCTGACACTCCAACTAGATCAAGCCATCGTGTTAGAAATCTCTGGTGCCGGGAAGATGTGACGGGTAGGGAGCTAGACTGAGACTTGGAAGATCCTGCTTCAAATCCCTCTTCACTCATGAAGCTTTTGGGTGACCTTGGACTAGTCATTCATTCTCAGCTTGACCTACTTTACAGGACAAAAGGATAAGAGCTTTGTTAGCCACATTGGGCATTTGCATTGGCATGGGAAAGGTGGGGTATGAATCCCTTAAAAAATATTTTTGTAAGCAACTGCATGGTGAGCAGTTCTGAATTTGCCCATGGTACCAGATGTTACCCCAATAGAACTTCCTACCCTTGCAAGTTCTCCACCTTCAAACCTCTTGGCATACAACACTTGGTTTTTGCCTGTTTCTAAGTTAGTGCTGTCCGTGTGTCCAAAATGGTTCATACTTCTGTTTGTGCATGAAGGGATTTTTCATCTAAAATTGTCCACTTTTCAGATACAGAAATCTTCTGGCCTTACTACATTCAATGACGCCAAAAACGGGGTCTCTCGTCAGAACTTATCTTCTCCAGAAATAAAACATACAGTAGGAGAAGTAACAAATTGCTTGGCACCTCATTAGCAATTGTAAGCAGACTCCATTTTCACCCTGGGGTCTCATTGGAATGATTTGTTAGGCAGGTCTCTCTCTCTCTCTCTCTCCTTCCCTCTTAATTGAAGGGAGTTGGAGGCAATGCAAGAACAACAGTGATTATTTGTGTCCTTCTGGGACGCCTGTCTTGCTGTCTCGTGCTAAAGTGCCCCTTTACCTGATGTTGTTTCTGGAACCTGAATCAAGCTCAAAGTTGCTTCTGTGTGTGGGTTTGATTGTTGAGACCAACTTAGCCCTGTCTAATAGAAGATGACCAGCATTCTCCTGTGCCTAAAATATTAGGCTAAATCTAAACCTTTCATATAATGGTCCAGCCATGTGTGTGGATTCTGGAGAGCTGTTACTTTGATGGACTGTTCCCTGCAGTGTAATCAGCTGTTGTGTTAAGTACACTACAGTTTAAGACCCCAGGCAGATTAGAGTCCTTGATATAGTCAAATCACTTGAATGTTTTCCATTGATGGGAACATGCTCAACATGTGCGCTACATTGCCAGATCCTCCAGCTCTGGATAAAATGTCAACTGAACCATCACAAGACGGTGACAACATTTTCAGCTGTAGTAAAACTGGTCTGCATAAGAAGGAGACAACTTCCATATGCTGGAGCAGGACATGAGTTTCAAAGAGGGATTCTTTGACAGAGTGGCATTAATTCAGTAAGCACTGAATTTTGTTTTCTGTTTTGATACTGGTCCATCTTTGTAAATTTGTACTTTGAATGTCCTGTGAATGTGTACACAGCGTGTACACTGAGTGAAGTGTGAATATGCACACTTCCTGGCACACTGGAGCTCTTTACCTTCCCTGTATGGCAGTCGTGGTTCATGGAAACAACACATCCACTAAAAGTACCATACAATGAATATTAGTGGTGTGTGTAGAGATGTGGTTCACATGATTCAGCACAATAACCCCTGGCATGGCAAACATGCCAAGGGGGCCTTGAAAACCTAGTGTTTGTATTGATTTGAATTGTTTTATCCAATCCACAGTGGACATGACATGGGGAAACCTGACCACCCTGTTACAAGGGCCTGTTACCAGGATGTTGCCTTTCCTTCTGAGGTGGTGCCCTTTTATGTACTTGCATTTACATGGTTTCGAACTGCTAAGTTGGCAGGAGCTGTGCTAAGGATGGGAGAAGGGTGACCAGATGCCCAAACCTAAAAAGAAGGACAAGGTCTTGGATTCCTCTCAGCCTGGCCTTTCTGGCAGACAATGGTGCATTTGCCTACTCATGAGTAAAGCCACTATATTGGGCATTTTAACTTTCCTATAGAATTCAATGCATATTTTTGTTTTTAGTTTTTGGCCATAACTTTTGATAGGAAGGAGATATTTCAAAACTGATTTTTTTGCATTGGATTCTGCTCTTCAATACAAATCCATTGATATATGACACAATGGGGTACTGCACACCATTGCAAAGTTCCAAAATGAAACCAAAATGGAGGACAATGAAGCCCTTTTGGAGGACCTCCAGACAGAAGGCTAAAAAAGATGACAAATCCAGGGAAAATCAAGTCATATGTTCACCCTGGATGGGAGATCACTCCATCTGGTAGTACTTGCCAGATACTACCTACTGTGCAGAATTCTGGTCAAGCAGTGTCCTAATCCCAGCATCCCTAACCAATGAGCCACTGCAGCACTATTTTTTAAAAAAATATCATGATAGCACCATAATTTGACCATCAGCTCCTACAAAAGATGGACACAATGCTGATTTCATGAGCAAGACCCAAATAATTAGCTCCTATTCTTACTGTTGAATCATTTAACCCCTAGGGTCCCAGCGGAGTCCATTGGACCATTTCAGAAGTTAGTGTTGTGGTTTTTTAATGGAATTTATATTATTTATTTATTATTATTATTATTTGACTAGAACCTATGACTTTTTACTGCTAATTAGATAGTTATAAATGCAAAAGCATGAATGTTTTGAATTTACATTTTTTAATTCAAATTATACCATCGAATACCAGTGGGGTCAATTGGACCCATGTTGCTCTTCACTGGTTATTCAATATTTTGCTAGCTAAAATTATAATCAAAATCCATAATTTCACAATATTTCACAATTAAAATTAGTATAAAATAATTATAATAAAACTTGATGCAACATTTATTCATTATATGTACCAAATGATAATAAATGGTCAATTGGACTACGGCGGCCTTTTGTGATTAAAATGCGGTACCCTAAGGGTTAAATATTACCATTGAACAGATAGAAAAATAGCAAAGGCAGCATATAATGTGTCCTATTGACAGTTCAACTAAAATTGTTCGGGAGGCAGCTTTATATCACATTTGCAGAATTTAACCTGTCTGAGTAGTACCAGCTCTGATGACCAGAGAGTCTGCAAATGCTAGTCTCACTCATCTGCACAGTGCAAACTGTGCAAGTTCATTGCACAGAGGCACATATCTCTGAAGTGCAGCTAACCTAGAGATCTTTATATTTGCCTGTGGGACAGCTCCTTATGGGGAGTTAGGAGAAGCATAGATTGCATCACAAGAAATGGAGTGGCATTTGTTACATCTAGTCCGGATTCATACTTTGTGCGAAACCTCTAAGTTTGCATGATGAGAAGCTAGAAAGGTATAAGAGAAGGTGGGTAGAAATATTCTAATAAAAACTAAATTAAAAAATTAGAATGGACATGACATACATCAATATGTCCTGCCCAAGTCTTTGCCCTGTTTTAGTTTTCCCACATGTAGGAATTGTGCCAGCATGTGTTATTGAGCCTGCAACCAGGGTTCATTTGCTAGGAGACCTGCTGCACTAGAGGATCTGTTACTGAAGGACGTGTCCTTCAGATTAGTGTGTACTCATTATAGGATTGGGCAATGAATGTGCCTATTTGATACATATTGATTTTAGGAGAATTACAGCCAAACAGTTCTTACAAACCGTAGAAGAAAATAAACTTAACAGTTTCACAGTTCACCAAGAATTCACTACGGTAGCAGAATTATCAGCAATATGGCCCAGAGGTCTAAAGTATTCTGTATACACTTTTGACTGTAAATTCACAGTGCTGAAATTCTGTATATTTCCAATGTTCCCTGTTGCTGGAGACATGTTCCGGCTGCCTGATGCACAATGACGAATGGATTGTTTAATTAGAAGAAATGAACTGTCAGAAACAATGGCTACACTGAATATTTTCCACAGTCCCTGAAGAGAAAGAAAGCCAAATTGAAAAATTTGGGAACTCCCCATCTTTTTTTAGTTTTAAGTTTCAGTCCTACAATGTTTCAGTGAAGTTTGTCAGGTTCAATGCTCCAGTCTCAATAGGGCTTTGAGAAAGCAAAAGTATGTGGTCAAAGGCTTAGAAAGAAGGAATGGAATGGCATCCTAAAAGAAAGTCTGAACCAAATGTTGTCTACAGTAAAACTTTGGATTGATAGCTTTTTGCAAGACAAGCAAACATTTTTTTTTAAATTTTGCTTTACAGTGCAAGCGATGTCTTGCAATACCAGCAAAAAAATAGACCTGGCCGGGATACAGCCAGTTTTGGCTCTCCTCCAGCACCTGCTCAGCCTCTCTTGAGAGACCAGTCAATGCATGTCTACTCTGAAGTAAGCCCCATCATAATCAGTGGCCCTCATTCCTGTGTAAAGGGGAAGATTAAAGCCAGAGAAACCTAGCGCAGGTTAATTTGCTTTATTTTTCTTTATATTTTGTATTTTCTTTATTAATTTTTATTATTTTACAGTATTGGCATCATTTTTATATGAATATTTTTGGCTTCTGGAATGAATCATCTGAGTTTCCATTATTTCCACTGGGAAATTTGCTTTTATTTATAAGCATTTGGATTCCAAGCATAATTCCAGAATGAATTATGCTCGCAAACCAAAGCACCACTGTATTTCATATTTTAATTGGGCAGATACTTATATGAAATTCTTACTGATTTGAGTATGTGTTGTGGGGGACATACATGTGTAAAATTCTAAAGGTAATTAGGAAAAACAATTCAGAATAAAAGGGCTGCAGTGGCTCGGCAGTTAAAGACATTGTGCTTGACAAACTGAAGGTTAGTGGTTTGGTGGTTCGAGACTAAAGTACCACATGACAAAGTGAGCTCTCATTACTTAACTAGCTCCTGCCAACCTAGCTGTTTGAAAGCATATAAATGCAAGTAGCTATATAGGTACCATTTTGACAGGAAGGTAATAGTGTGCCTTTGGCACATATTCATGCCAGCCACATGACCCCGGAGACATCTTTGGAAAACCCAGCACCACTTTTAGAATCGGTTGGGGACACCTTTACCTTTTTACCTAGGATAAAAGTGCTAGGAAAGTCATATGTGTTTTATTTGATTATAGTTTCACATCTAAAGCATAGTAAGAGTGTAGTCACTATGTAGTCACTATATTCAAACAACATTTTGGGGGCCTCAGTACAAACTTGTATTACAGGCCCTGCCTCTTTCTATTAGTTCCCCCTGCTTTCTGGCAGTTCATTTTCTTGACATTCTTCAATTTTAGCCAGTACTCATTCATTCAGTGCACGTGCCACTCTTTCAACCTTTCTCTGCAGGTCTAAAGGCTAAAATAGCGCTCTCCTTCCTCCATTCAATTGCCCTCAATTCAAACTATTTTGGGGTGTAGTGTTTGTTTGTCTCTGTATGGGAAAGAGAGAGAGAGTGAGGGCATTTGCCAACTTTATGTCCAGATCTTTTCTCATTCTTGAAGGCATTAATGAGAGTCCATTTGCAGAAATCTTTGTGTGACAGCAGAAATTTGCAAGAAGCCATTTGCAAGTTTCTAGCTAAGAAAGCAACGGAAGCAACATTTGCAAACTAAAAAAAGACTAGGTTCTACTTTTCAACCATTTCCACTTTTCAACACTGCTCTGCTCCCTAACCTGTCAAATGAATGGGGGATGTCTGTACCACAATCTCATGCCATCCGTTTATAAGCCATGAAATAACGTGTCTTGTTTTATTTTTCTACTCGCCTCTTTATTGCTCAAGCCATACTGCAGATACATCTTCATTTGGAAAAACAGAAGGATTGATTGGTGCTCTTTTGCTTCTTTTCGTTCCCATTGTTTAACCTCCTTACATTTTCTGCTGGGATTTAATGTCAACTAGCCTGCTCTTGGTTCACCCTGAACAACATGACTTGTTACAACTTGTTATAGCCAAATAGTCTACACATCTTGGCTACTGAACCTCGCAAGGATCTCTCAGCAAGAAGCAGCATCATGAACAACGGAAATAAAAACAATGACTCTTTTCATAGCCAACTAACAAAGGACATGGGAGATGTCCTGAAAATTGTACAGCAGAATGTGGAAGGTGTGAGCAGGTCTAAAGCTTACTATTTACCATACACCCAGACATTTGCTTATATAATGTACTCTATATATGTGAATTCCATGTTATTTATTTTTTATATTTGTAAGAATGAATGAATTGAAAATTTGAAAGTTCAATGCCAGCAAAATCACAGATTACCAGGGATGGGACTCTTGACTCGCAAACTCACAATTTTAAAAAAACAAACACAATTTTTCACAACTCATGGAAACTCAAATAATGTGCATCAATAACTCACAATTCTGGGTTTTTACCATAGAAGAGTCATGACTTATAGATACACAAGTCTCAAAGACTTGTCATTTTGGGTCCAAGACTTGGTAACTCAACAACTCAGCTTCATGTGTATACATGCTTGCTTACTTTTTCTTTTACTATTTCTGTTTTGCCCTGAAAATCAAGGGTGATACAGAAGCCAGTATCCCAAATGTCTTGGTGGTTGGAGGGTACATTGGCTCCTGGAGGAGAAGGAGGAAGGCTGTACTAGGCTTGGGAGGAACCAGAAGAAGATGGAGGCAGACAGGTATTGGTGGGAGCAGGCTCTCTTGGCCATCTTGGAAGAACAGATAATTGTTTGGCAAAATGGTTGGCCTGATATTTTTCTCTTGAAGAGGAGAACCTGAATGGAGATGGTGTTCGAGTGATAGGAAAATGTCTGGATAGCCTAGGGAGGGGAATAAGGAGTTGTGCAAACCAGGGCGAAGAGGCGTTTCTTTGCAATAGAAGAGGAATATTTTCCAAAATTGTGGATCATTTGAAATAATAGACTTTCACACATTGCTGATGGCAGATTAGATGGGAACGTCGGGGCAGTGTCAAAAGAGAACTCCAACACACACAAACACACACATATATATACACAGATCAATATCTCTATATTTTCTGCATGGCAACTGACTTCCACCACAACTTGCTTTTTGAAAAGAAATCATGTCAAAATGATTCAAAAAAAGGCACATGACTAGTCATGATTATGAGCCTTTTGTGACACGAGTTAAGACAGTGGAAACATAGGACTTAATTTGTGACTCAGCACTATAGTTCCAATACATCCCAGGAGATTACTAATTTTATGTTTAAGATTTCACATCAGGAATATGTGAAAATATTAGTATTGAAAATTCATTATTTTATGTGTCTCAGAGAAGCAGATTTATTCAGAATAACAAAAAGAGGCATTTTTAGCTTGTCTCTCAAAGGAATAAAAATGTAAATTGAGAAAGATAGAGCATTAGGTAACATGACAAAGGTCACTGCGAATCCACTTTAGGTTGAGAACCAGATATATTTCATCCCAAACTCAACTTATTAGATTTAACTCGAAATGTTTCCAGTTGAGGGGAAGGCACAGTGGATATAGCTGGCATTCTTGTTCAACAAATTCCAATGAAAAATAGAAACTATATAACCAATTGCATGTGGTTTGGTGAAATCTGAGTGAGCAGAAATAGTCTTGTGACAAACATTTTACAAAAAAGAATGTCTCAAATGTTCAAAACCTTTTCCTAAATTTTCCTTCCTTTTCTGTGTGCAAAAATGTGGCACTCATTTACTGAATATTCAGATGTATGATGAGCCTTTTAAAAACCCCATGTTCCTGCATGGTGGTGGTGAGAGCACATTAGAACAGTTCTTTGGCCCTGCGATAAGAATTACCAATTTACAGCATTCCTATAATGGCCTAATGAAAGCTCCTTGACACAAAAGTCAGGTCCCAGTTTCTCAGGAGGGCTTCCAGCTCTCATTCACCCCCTTTCACCCTGCTCCTCTTTGTCACTTGGCTCTCAATGAAACTGCAGAAGGGAATGAAATACAAAACCTTGGCACTAGCTTGTGCTGAAACTTGCAATTATCTCCTTTGGACGGCTTCAAAGGCAATCTCTTTTGGGCCACTGCCTTTTCCTGACTTGTCATTTATTGCTATCGGTTTCAGAGGGTGTTCTTCTTTTGAGCTGATAGCCTCACTCTTGACCTCCCTCCACCTTTGTTTTCTCCAATCACAAGCAACAGGCAAGTTTGGGGAAGGGGGGCCCTTCTCGGAGTTATGAAATAAACCTGACTCATTATGAGATTACAATTGCTTTTCCAAGGTTATCTTCCTTTGGAAATGTTCTCTGCAAAATTTTGTAAAATCAAGCCTGCCAGGGCGAGTGATATCTGAGGATGCAATTCTAACCAATTTAGGCCATCACAATTCATCCATCTCCCCATTTCTGTGAAGGGTTTGGAGTGGCCAGTGCATGTCCGTGCACTGGCTTAACCCCCCACTTCAGGAGTAGCACAGCTTTTGCAACACCCTCTGGCCACCACAGGACTTGTGCTGGCCTAACCTGGGTTCAGGATTACAGCCTCCAACAAATACAAGCTATCAGCCATCGTCAGGTTCTAGACCAGGTGCTTCTCCCTCTCAATTTTTGCAGGAACGCAGGAAAAGATGGAAACCTCTAGGGTCAGTTGAACACTGAGTCAGGCTAATGGCCCGAGAAAGGTGGGATATAAATTTTTAAAATAAAAATAAAATAATCACCCATTAGCTCAATTTAGAACTGAGTCTGCATTTTACAGGCTTTCTTTGTAAGCTTGTTTTTTGGGGGGAAATCTTTTCTCTAAGAACATTCTTAATGTTCTCATAAGATTGGTGCTTGAATGTCAGTGGTGTGTTCCCTCTTATTTCTGCTGCTGAAAACCGAAGAAAACATGAAAACAGAGGATTTTAAATACCAAGCACATAAAATGTTTTCAAGTAACAACAGAGAGAACTGGCTCATATGGTGGGGGTTACTCACCATACAAAGGCTTCTTGGTCAGGTAGCCTCATCATAGGGTTCACTGCCACCAATAAGAGTTCCATTCAAAGTAAGGGGTTAACATTAATGAACTCTTGAAATAGGGCATGCGCCTTTAGATGGAAAGAGGCGTTTTTGGTTGGCTGCATTTTATAGCCACCAGTGAGTATTTCAGTGAGAGTAAGGGGTTTAACCTTAAATCAATTTTACAAAACAGCAGCTTTGGGGTAGCTGGCTCAGCAAACACTGCTCAGAAACACACAGAGAGAATTTCATTTTCTTATTGTCTAAGCCAGGCAAGAAATTCTGGAGGTACAATGGGGCCAAAGTATTTGGTTTGGTGGAGCAAACTTCTTTTATCCTGGTTCTAAATCTAATATTTTTCTTAGTTTACGATATTGCCCTTTAAAGGTTGCTGGTGCTCTATTCAGTGGACACAACTGATGTTTTCATTTCTTCATCTGTGTTTTAGGGACATGTGCAGAGCGATGGCCAGAAACTGACAACATGCTTCAGCTGCTGTCAGTCAACAATCAATAGAGGAAACCCATTTGTTAACTGATTGTTCAGGAAACTGGCCGGTTTATAGAAACCTGGTTGAAGGATGATGAGGACCACGCATTAGCCATACGTTTCAAATATTACCAGCTGGATATTCAACAGCGCTCCAGACTCAAGAGAGGAGCTAAGCAGGGGCATTGTCACTGTGCCAGTAAAACATAATTTGATTGCATGTGATTTGGATGAACGACTCTCTTATGACTACTAAAACTGCAAGACATTCCAGAAGGGAGAGCAGGATGTGCTTGATCATGCCTCCATCTGCTGTAGCTGGCCAAGTTGGACAAGTATAATCCAAACTGCCCCTCTGTTTGTAGTAATGCAGTCCCTCTTTCTCTTATCTACAGATAGAAGACTGTGGCTTTGAGTGTATGTTTAGTGGAAACCAGTCTGCCGCTCTGCTAATTGACTTTCTGGTTGAGGTTGTGGTGTTCTGGTTCCTCAGTCTTTTGACATTGGAGGACCCCCAGCATTAGTGCTGAGACTGCCTTTTCAGGCATCACAGCAATGATGTTTCTCTGTATTTTGTCCCCAGAACCTGGATCTGAGAGATAAAGTCTTGGTTTAGCCATCATGGTTGCAGTTTGAGTGTCTTTGGGAGAAGTCTTGGTTGAGAGGAACTGAGGGGTTTTGTGGGATGAGAGTAGGCTTTCCAGGCTTGATGTGAGGCAAATCCAGTCTTGGGAGGCATCCATCACTTGTGCAGGTTTCCTTCTGCACTGCTAGTGCTGTAGAAACTTGTGCTTTGTCTCATTCATCCCAACACTGTACATCAAGGCCTGCCACTCTATTACAGGAATCTAGGTGCAGGAGACAATGTTCTTGGCAAATTAAGCCCTGTCATTTTAAACACACACACACACACACACACACACAGTAACAAGGTGTGTTAACCTCTGAGGCCATGTTTGGCTGAGCCTGAGGGCTCTGAGCTCCTCTCCTTGCTGACCTTCCTGTCAATACACTGAGGTTTTTATCTGGCTCCAGACTCCTTTTTCCACTTGCAGAGTTAAATGTCACCAGCGGCAGAAAGGAGAGGGAATGCCACCTTTCTAAAAACAAAATAAATAACATACGATTGGCGTCGTGAAGGTTTTTCCTTGGGCCTTTTAAAAAATCTGAAATGGTTTTTTTGGAAAGCCTCAGCTTGGATAACTCATGTCTTCATCAACAGAACAAATCTGTCTTAAAGAAAGAAGGCACAGTGAGCAAGTCAAAATACTGTGGTCCAGCAAATGACGTCGAGGCCTTCAGGGTAATTAAAGCACCGGGAGTGCTCTGTGTAAGGGAATGGAAAAGGGGTGGGTGGGGAGCTGCTCGAGTTTGATGGAATTTAAGGTAGCTCCATCTAATGTTTCCCCTTTAAAAAAATCTGTTTCCTTTCATAAGGTGAAGACATGGACATTTTGGAATAGCTATTTTTAATCCTTTTTATTAAAAGAAGCAGGCCTCCGTCAGTCTTGAAAGACTATGGTATCGTGCTCTGCGCTGCATACGCTGCATGCGAAGCACACAAGCCTGGGTTAGATTATGGAGGATAGGCTGTTACCCAAGCAGCAAATCCCCCCTCTCCATGCCACTGAATTAGTCCAATGGAAAGACAGAGCCAATAAGATTGGATCCAACTGGTGTCACAGAGCTGGGCTAAGGACAGAAGCTCACCCTGTCTTGTGGGGCCGACCTGGGTCTCGAACCCTGGCCTGCTGGTTAATAGGCCCAGTGTCCTAACTACTTGCACCACCTACAACCAAAGGCATCATATCATGGTTTTCACCTCATCCCTTACCATGGTTTTGTCCCTTTATGTAGCCCTTATAGTTGCTTTTTAACACTTAAGCAATTTCTTCCCCCCCCCCCCGCCCCAACAAAATAAAAGGATCTGTCCAAATTGCATGATGACAAATACTTCTGATTTGGCCCTATATAAAACTGTTGCAACATAGACAAAGCTTGTTTGAGTGCTGAAGCTCACTGCTTTTCTTCCCAATAGTTCTGAGGGTGAGGATAAAATGAAACCACATCAATATGGACTAGCTTGTACTTGAATATAGCTGAATCTGGCCAATACCAACCAGCAGTCATTCCTATGATTGTAGCAGTCCACCCCATCTTCTCACAGCCACTGGGAGTAGTTGTTTCTGGTTATGTTTTTGGCAGTGGCTCCCCAATTGTGAGCCACGTTAACCAGCTAGGAAAGCTGCAGAATCCTTGTGAGAAACCCACCACCCTTACAAAGTCTGATATGAGTCTGAATGGGGAAAAATGGCCAGATCAAGGGACTGCCAATCTGAAAGGTTTGGCATGTCTAGATTTTGGGGATCACTTGATTTTGTTCTGATCTGGCATTGCCAGTGGGGTGAGTTGTCCAGCCCTGGATTAGTCAACATGGCTAGGTGGTGGGCTGTTTGTAGCATGGTGGACCACACATTGTGCAGACCTCTTTTATTGCACTTGGAAATTCAACATTATATTGGTTTGACCAAGAGTTACAGAAAGAGCCAGGACCTTTGAAGTATCAAAAGCCACAATGGTCCACATGAAGGTTCAACTACAGGAAAGCTCTACAGAGCTGAGTCTTGCTGCTCATGCAGCACATAGTTAAGTCCTATTGTGTTTGATGAGGCCTCCTCCCAGGAATGTGTGTCAGACTTGGGCCCCAAACCTATGCTGTGGTGTTGCCATAAAGTCAGCCTGGCCACTGCTACAGACAGCAGCTGGTGACAGCAACCTCCAGAGGTGTGCCAACACCATTAACATGGCATGGGGTCATGGCATGAAATGTATACCTTCCCCCCAAAAGGGGACTAAATGGGGAATGAGATGTACACCATCATACAAAGGCCTATTGGACACTAGCTAGCTAGATCTTTACGGGGTGAGGCAATTGTTAGTGTTAGTAAATGGCACCAGTCATGACAGCCAGGATGGTGTAATGGGTAGGGAGCTGGACTAAGACTTGGAAGATCCACATTCAAATCTCCCCATAGCCATGAAGCTTCCTGGGTGACTTGGACCAGTCACTCAGCATTGCCTACTTCAGAAGATTGTTGTGACAACAGGATGATAAAAGCTCTGTGAGCTGCCTTGGAGATTTGTGCTGGCATGAGAAAGGTGGGGTATAAATCCCTTAAAGAAATAAATTTCAGGGTCTTTGGCTCTAAAACGCCCCCAGCCCTCTTTTTCGCCTTTAATGACTATATTCTCTTGAAGTTATGCCAGTGCGCCTTCACAAACCAAATGCTTTGAGATTGGCCCTTTCAGTGATGTTTCTCTGAGTGTTTTTGTACATTATTAATATTATCTTTCAAAATACTAAACTCCTCTTACCTGAGGTGACCATAGGTGGAAAAACACAGATCTCATGAAAAAATTATTCTAATGTTTTTCATGCTCAATTTTTTAAAGTGCAGTATATAATATAAACCCAACATTAAGGTTTTGGGCATTTGTACAAACACAACACAACACAAGCACATTGATCACTGTCAGCTAAACTTTTTAAAAAAAGAATAGAAAGGAAATTACACTGGTGTTTGAAATGCAGTCTTTGATTGTTGTGGAGTCCCCAAAAATTGAATTCCTGAGCAAAAGTTATATGTTAAATAGCTTCTGCCTATTGATAATACGCATATCTTCTCTTTTTTCCAGTGTAGTTAACATGAGTTCAGTTCAAGTCATGAAGCAATGACCATGCATATGCGAACCAGTACTAATGTTTAAGTAATAAGGTCAAAGTGGTTGAAGTTGGTAAGACTGCAAGGGTAATGTGAAAGCAAAGAACAAATTTGATATGGGAAACCTCCTCAAAACCTCAGCTATACCACTGTTAGGGAACCAAAGTGAGGAGCTGGTGAGTTTCTTGCGGTAAACAATTTAAGCTTTTTTTTAAAAAAAAAAACATGCACATGTCTTTCTAAGGAGTTGAAGTTTGATTGAGAGGGTTTATTTTCACAGAGTTTCTTAGATGGGTCTGAGAGAAAAATACTCACTATTGATGCCAAAGGAGTATCAGAGACAAAGCTGGGGAAATTATTTTTCCATTATTTCTACTGAAAAACTGTCTCTCTATATCTGCCAATCTTAGATCAACAAACATGGGGCTGATTGACAAGTTAAAATGTTTAGCTTAACCTGCAACTCATATAAACCAATTTTACATTTTCTTGTACAGGAGAGAGATGTAAAATAAACAAACAACATCTTCCGCCTCTGCCTGCCGTCCATTGCCCTCCCAGTATGTGATCTAGGTGGTGATCATGTGTTCGGCTTATATTTCTCAGGTGGAAAGCTCACTTGGATTAGCATGTCCTTCCTGGCCCATATGAAATGTTCTGGAGGCAGAGAAGTTCAAGTAGGTGCTTTGAGGGCTAGTCTAAGCAGCAGTTTCCCCCTCTGCTAACACAGTATTGCAACAACAGCAACTAGAAATAGAATCTGGTGGAAATGGTAGGAAGGCATGGCACTTAGTGTTGAACACTGTGTAAAAATTGGTCTTTAGGACTAAAAGAAATATAAGTGGGGGGTGTTAGGTGCATTTAATCTGTGTAACTCACTCTTGAAAAGCCTTCCCTTAACATCCTAAGAATCAAATGGAGCAAGGGGTACTTGCTGGAACTGGTGCTGGCCTAACCAGGGGTTAGGTTTGCATTGATAATTTATTACAAGAAGGCTGCATGCTGCTAGCTCACAAGGAAAAGAAGGACAATGATTTTTTTTTCCAGGATACAAGGATAAAACCCAACACAAGTCCCTTGCTGGCCTGGGAGTGTCACACAAGTTCTGTAAGACACTTGTGCACCATTCCTGAGGGAGGGTTAAGCCAGAGCACAGGCATGCGCTTGCCACCCTACATCATTCACCACAGAAATGGGAAGACCTATGAATTGTGTCAGCATAGGTTAGGATTGCACGCTAATGTCACCCCTCCCCAAATTTCCAGAATATCAAGCTCCACAAGGTAAGCACCACACCAAGTATAATTAACCCTCCAGACATCTCTGGTGAGGTGTCCATCCAGTCTTTATGATTGGAGAAAATATGTAGGCCCTTCCAGGATGCATGTAACGTTTAGGAAGAGGGATTAGAAAAAACCGGGAGTCACCTGAACATCCAACTGGGTCCAGTTCTGCTCAAACTGATCCTTACTTGAAATGGGCCACCTCTACCATTACCCTTTTCTACTAGACCAGTGATTTACATTTTCCCCCTTCAAATAGCACACTGACCTGGTGCTAAAATTGCCAAGGCACACCATTAGTTTTTGGACCAACATACCATGCTGCTGATGGAGGGCTCACACCCTCAATAGCCCTACTAATAAATGAATCCCACAGTTTGATTGTGCCATGGCATATTTGTTGAAAGTGACTGTGCTAGAGCATCCACCTTAGAAAGACAATGACATACCCTAACCAATTTACAATTTCTTTGGTAGGAAATGACAAACAAAAGTATTTTTCTGGTATGGAAGTGAGACTATTCTCTATGCGTGATGCTCCTGTTTCTCAAAGTAAGGGTTTGTTTTGTTCCAACTGAAAGTTACAGATAAACAACAATACAAGAAGACTCTGCATATGTGGCACCTCTCCTATGCTGAAGTTTTTGATGCTGGTCAGTTTGTTTGGTTTCCTGCTTTGTTTGCTTTTACAGTGGGATGAGCTGCCCACTGAAGGGTGTTCGGCTTCCACATGGGAGACCAACTGTGTGTGGTAAGAGTTCAGCTGTGGCCACTCGAAACATTTAAAATCAAAGAGTAGATTTGCACCAACGCTTTGCTCCTTGCTTTGCAAGCTAGTCTGAAACAAGAGCCTCCACCTACACACATAGCATGACAGCATATCTCTGGAAAGTGAAACAAAGTGTCTTGAATGCGTTACAAATTGGACTCAGCCCCTTGTAAAAGAAGCATGTTGAGAGCAGTGATGGGATTCAAAAAAAAAAAAATAACAACCGGTTCTCTGCCCATCTGGCAGCCACTTTTAAATGGCTATTTTAAAACTTTATATGTCCTATCTTTCGTTAACAACTGGTTCTATAGAGTAGGTGCAAAGCTGCTGGAGCCCACCACTGGTTGAGAGGCAATGTTTGTTACCCAGCAGGGCTTTGCGTTTGCAAAGGGGCTGAAGTGTCAAGGCACACATAGCATATGACTTGTGCTTGAAGTTTTGTAGCCTAAGGGTGTCAAGCATAAGGCATATGCAGGCCCTGGAGGTTCTTTATCCAGCCCTTGAGCTCTCCTAATTCCATCCACTGCTCTCAGCAGCTTGGTGGACATGTCATTGCTGTGAAAGAGAAGCCCCATTAAAATTGAACATTCCCATATCTTGAAACTAACCAAATTTACTCGCTGTTGTGGAAGTAAAATATATTTCTAAGCCTGGACACGGGTGACTTCTGTTGGGTACCGTTGGGCACTGGGCATCAGGCAGTGGTGAGCAATGAACACCGCTGGGCGGCAGGCAATGGACACTGCTGAGAACCTACACGGCATCAGAGGATTTCATGGGGCATCTGAGTATTTCATGGGGCATCTGACACGGCATCAGAGGATTTCATGGGGCAGTATCAGAGGATTTCATGGGGCATCTGAGGATTTCATGGGGCATCTGACACGGCATCAGAGGATTTCATGGGCAGTAGCAGGCAGCAGCAAACACCTGGCATTCCTATTGGCATTGCTGTGCAGTGGGGACTTGGTTGCTAATGCAACACTGTGTAGTGGTGGCCCCCTAACGCCCTGTGCACCATCCCCCATGCAACAGCCTGTGCAATATCCCCCCTGTGCAACATCCCCCATACAACAACTACCCCATGCAACACCCCTCCATGCACCATGCCCTGTGCACCATCTATGCTGTATGCACCATTCCCTCACAACTGTGCATACCTACCGGGCAGGTGCAGGGTTTGGGGCAAGGTTTTGTCAATCTTCAATGTTAAGTATAGGACAAAAACATGTTGTACCCCTTTTCAACACCTTAGGGGTTAATTTTTTAAAATTGATTCTTAGCAGGTGGTCACATTAGGGAAGGAATAACCCACCCCAAACTTCATGCTTCTAGGTCCAGTGGTCAATCAATCAACAATTGATCAATCAACAGCTGATCAATTGTTGATCAATCAACAATTCTTCAATGTTAAGTATAGGGATAAAAACATGTTGCGCTGCTTTTAACCCCCTTCCAGTTTGAATTTCCAAAAACCAGTTATTTGTAGGTGCCTCCATCATGGAAGGAACACCCTCCCCAAACATATGGTCAACCTGCTCAACCAGGGTATCCTCTTTGCTGGTAAAGGGGTTTTGCTGGGTTCTGCCTTTGTTTTTCCACCCAGCAGAGGGTGCAGTAAGTAGTTGGAAAGCTGTTGAATCTTTCCTAGACTGGAGCTGTCATGGGGTTAGTGAGGACTGCTGAAAGTGTGAAACCCTTTTTCTTTTGCAAAAATTGTGTTGCCCAATTCAGGAGTCCAAGGGAGCTGGCTACGGTGACACTAAGTAAGCTGCTTGAACTGAATTTGGAACAGGGAGGCCTCACCTGCGTTTTGGAGGTGTGAAAACTCTATTTACATTTGAGGAGCAAACAGATCAGATTTGGAGCACTGAACTGGGTGGGTTCATTAAAAAGAGGGTTGATTACATGGTTCAAGGAAAAGTGTGACCTTCCTGCACTGAGGATCTGTGGTCTCTTGCCAAGCCAAGTTACTGGTCTGGCCCTTTGCAGGCACCTAATACCAAGTTTGGTTGTGTGTCTCCTGCAAGCCTAGAATTAAAGGAAATAAATAAAATATAAAACTATGTAACATGTATATTCATATACCCAGAAATTTTGTATGAATGTGGTTTCGATTTCCATCCACTCTAAAATGCCATCCTTTTCAGGTACAATAATCTATTTGATTATTTGATTAATTTGATGTCTTCCTAGAAAACATATTTATGAGTTTGAACTACAGTATTTAGTTCAGTATACAGCCTGATGTATAATCATCATGCAGCATGCTGGACCTAGAGCCTAACTCAGCAACCAAGGATGTTGTGTGTTTTTAAGGTAACCCCAATGGTGTTTTCTTGCATGTTTCTACCATACTACTTCCCCCAGAGTTTGATATTTTGGGAATGTGTCAGATGCCAGCCACAGTCAGGTTAGCTGCTGATGGTCAGCAAACATACCACCCACTGTGTCAAGTAAAATGCCTCTGTTGCCTACGTCAAACGGAGTCCATCTTTCTCCACAATACCCCTTTTACTTGACTGATCCCACCAACTCTTTTTTATAGGGGTTAATAAATTTGCCAGCCAAGACACATTGCTCTGCTATTAGAGGCAACCTGGACATAGAGGCTTCTAATGAGGGCTCTGCTCTGTAGGGAATTGGGTTCTCCCTTGCTCCTTTCGTCTCTCGGTTGGGCATGTGGGTTTGGGGAAGGCAGTTAACTGTGGTTTGTTGTATCAAGCCAATACAAGCAAATGGAATACCACACGGATTGCTGGAAGGGCCGATGGGTCATTCCATAGAGTGCTATGAATCAGAGGGATTGCCAGAGACCAATGCATGGATTGGACATGTCAGGCTGCGGAAGCATGTCTCTTTGGAAGCATTGTGCATATCAAAACATACGCACCATTAATGTGCACCTTGTTGATGTATATCACTGGAAGCAGAAGACAGGCAATGCTTATGGAACACTAAAAAAGCTTGTTCAACCATTGCAGCTTTAACCGGTGAAAAATGCTCCCAAACCTAAAGATATCAGTCACTGGATCAATGATGATGCCAACTTGAGAATTGCTCCAAAAACACAAGATTTCTTTTCTAAAATTGTCCTAATATAAATGTTGTGCAGCTAAGATAACACAGCGGGAGCCAGAACAGTGTGGTGGCTCCATTGTTGGGCTTAGAAATCCAATTCAAATCCCTGCTCATCCATCAACCTCCTAGGTGATTTTGGGCCAGTCGCATACCTCACAGGGTTGTTGTGAGGACAGAAGGATGGAAGGGGCGATATACACCATCCTGAGCTCCTTGGAGAAAGGATAGTATAAAAAATGTGAAAAATATTTCAGCTGTCTGCTTTCCACTCTATTTCCAGGTGCTGAATCAAGAAGTCCACTTGCACTTACCACCCCAAGTAACACTGTAACATCCCAAATGGGGCTACTTGGATCTATGCCACCCAAATCAGTAGTGCAAATCAGAGCAGCCCAGAACTGTCCTAGAATCTGGGAAAAGGACTATGATTCAGCATAAGTGCCAAATCCTGGCCTTGCCTCCAATTCCCCTCCCTCCCATGGAAGTGTACAACACTCCCCCCATCCTAAAATATTTCCTTCCCACCTTCCCCACTTCCCCCACCCAGATACCCGTGCCTAGGTTTTGCCATGTCTTGAAAAACGGGGACAATCCTGATTTTGGGGGATATGTTCACATATTTGCAAATGGGACAGTGGGTCCTGATTTTGTGGAAGAGAATTATGGCAACCTTACCCATGCCAGCCTGGAAAGGCCAGTGCAAATTTACAAGGCCCAGGCCCGTCAGTGCCGAGACACCGGCGCTCATGCTTTTTGGCACTTTTGCATGACTTTGGGCTGGCACAAGGTACTTGCATCGGACCCAGGGCATTTATAATTTTCTTGTCACCCAGAACAAACCCAGCCAGCCTGCTGACCAGTGCTTGTATGCCCTGCTAGCTTATTATTCTAAAACAGTTTAGGTCAGTGACTTTAGATGCATTTCCAGAAAAAGTTCATCACGATTCATTTCTCCAGCCTGTTAATGAGCATCTCTTTGGTGACAGTAGATATGACCGACAAATAGGGCAGCAAGACGGAGACGCTGATAAAGTCTGAGGAACCCCTTGGCAGCTGCATGATGGACAGGCACATAATCAGAGAGCCTGTTTCCTTTTTGGCACAGAACCGGCTGAGTATCATGAAAATGAATACGTGGCTCACAGCTTTCATTGGAGCCCCCCAACTGTGAGCTGCCAGTGGCAACCTCAGGTTTAGTGTGAAAAATGGAACAGGAAATAGCCTTGTTTGACTAACATTCAACACCACCTACTGATGACCCTATTCGGTTAAGGTCTACCCTGTACTAAATTATCATAATTATTATTATTTACAGTTTTGAGTTTAAGCGCTGCCAACTCCCACATATGCTATACATTCGTCTTAACAGGGGGCTAACAAAACATCACACAATTGCTTTTGCTATGGTCCAGGCTGCAGTGGTAATAAAGACGAATGTAACATCCTGCAACGGTAGATGGAGTATGACTGAAGCAAAGTAAATGATGCATTATGCATTGCAGAGACATTAAATAGCAGGGATGTCACTGGATTTCTCTCTCAGAAGGAAAAAGAATGCACAGTTGTGTGGTATCACAACATCTGAACAAAATGCCAGGTAGTTTAAAATATCCATTCGGTAGAAAACAGAAGGCATTTACCCTTGGTTTCTTATCCACTCACTTCCACTCAAATAGGATAAAGAACATTAAACAGAGATTTGAAAAATATTTTTAAAATATTTGATCATTGTGTAGCAAAGAAATGTTAACAGTGGTATAACTAGGTCATGTGATAACCAAGATCCTTAAATTTTTGTCACCTCCCCCATATGGTGTACTTAATTAATTATATTAATATTAATTAAATTAATTAAATCAATTATTAAAATCAAATTAATTAAATTAATTCTTAATTATATAATATAATAAATTCATTAATCATTAATAATTCTACTTCTCACATTTGTATACCATCCTTTCTCCAAGGGGTTCAGGATGGTGTGCATGATTCCTCCCCTTCTTTGTCCTCCAACAACCATGTAAAGTAGGTAAGGCTGAGGAAATAATAGTATCATGAAATGAATAATAATGGCCAACTGAAAATAATTGCAGTGAATATTCCCCCACATATTTGAATGTCAGTACCCCTTGCTATTGGTCTCAAGTGCATAGTCCTCAGTGACATACTGCACCTGCATATGGAGGTTTAATGGTTAATAACCTCTGCTGTGCTAAGTGGCATAGCTGGCAGGAGGCAGAGGGGTGGTCTGCCCTGGGTACCACCCCTAAGGAGATGACAAACTGGGGTGCAAAATCACTAGGTTTTGGAGTAACCCCATCATGTTATATACCATTAAATTCATATTTCCCAGCAGAATCTAATGCAAATAAAAGCTTTGAAATATCTCCTTACTATCAAATGTTATAACTGAAAAACTGAAAAGCAAAATTGCAGCATGGAGCCCTATGTAAAGTAAAAATGAGCCATATCATGCCTTTACTCAGGAGTAGGCAGATGGAAAGAGAAGGCTGGGAGAAATCCAACATCCCAGATTGGTCCTGATCCAATGATCCAATCAACACAGCCCACACAAATCATCTCAGAAAGAAGTCATTGATAATTGCAACGAACTCGATGGAACACAAAACTGAGCTACACAGCCATGTTTACTTGCAAGTAAGAAAACATGTGATGGCTTGTGTTCAGATCAAGTATAGAAGAATGCAAGGTTCCCAGAATGGTCCCAACCCAGTGCAAGTGGATCTCAACAAGTACTCCAGAAGGCAATTACTATCTCTCAGCCTCACTTACATCACAGGATTGTTGTAAGACAAAAGAAGGGGAGGAACTAGGCATTTCACCCTGAGCTCCTTAGAGGAAGGGTGGTATAGAAATATGAAAATATTAATTAATATCTTTATTATGTATATTTATTAATACTGATAATAATTTGTTAAATAATTTTGTCATATGGGGGTGTCAAAAATCTATGGGCTCTTGGTGCCAAATGACCTCACTACATGACCTTGTTACACCACTGGGTATGCTTTTGTCTACAGTGAGTATTTAGAATCCACCTTAAAAATCATCTAAGCATGAACAACACCCAAAATTCCCACCAGTGACATCACTACAATTGCTATGTCTCATAAATTGTTAGTTTTCAGAACATATTGGTCAATTTTGAGTTCAGCAAATCCAATTTGTTATATAACAGCCCAATCCTGAATTGCCAGCAATGCCAGGACTGAATTGGCACTGAAATGGATGCTGTGGTATCCTGAGCTCTGTAGGCCACTATCTCCAGCTCCTCGCGTGAAAGGGACTTCAAAGGGTAACACAATTAGCCCCACAATGCAACAACAGTGGTGCCTCACATAAAGAGCTTAATTCATTCCGGAGGCACGCTCTTTAAGTGATACACTCTTTAAGTGAAGCAGATTTTTCCATAGGAAATAATGGAAACTCAGATGATTGGTTCCACAACCCCCAAAATATTCATATAAAAATATTAACTGGATGTAAAAATGATGACAAAACACTGGAATTGAATTCAAAACATGCATTTAATGTGCATGATCTATGAAGTCTACTTAGGCTGCAATCCTAAAGACACTTTCCTGGGAGAAAGCCCCATTTAACACAATGGGGCTGACTTCTGGGTAGACATGGTTAAGAAGCTGCAATCAAAGAAACATTCCTGGGAGTATGCCCCAATTAACACAATGGGGCTTACTTCTGAGTAGACATAGTTAGGAGACTGCAAAGACACTTTCCTGGGAAGCTTACCTGGGCTGCCGCTGGAGGTTCAAGGTGGTTGTTGGGGGACACTTGCGGGCAGTTAGAGGAAAGTTGGGGGCCAAGCTAGGGGAGTTAGAGGCAGCAGCACTGGCAGCCCTTTTAAAGAGCCTTCTTGTGGAGCATCAGGGCTGATAGCATACGTGCCCATAGCGTGCTTGCTTGTTAAGTGAAGTGGAACTTGTTATGTGAAACAAGATTTCTTGGAAATTTTTGCTTGTTATGTGAAATGCTTGTTAAGTGAGGCACTTGTTAAGCGAGGTACCACTGTACTTTGATTCTAAGCAACTTTGCTGTGATTTAGAATCAACAGCCTCTGTGTTGGTTCCCAAGGCACAATATGGACTCTGAGGATTCAGAAGTAAGCTCCACCAGTCCTGTCTTCCTACCTCCAACTGGTATTCTTCCTCCTCTCCTTCCCCATGTCTCCCCACCCTATAATACGTCTTCACTGTCTCCCCCCATACCATGCTAATTTCTCTGCATCCTGGTAGATCCAGTAAACACCAAGCTACAGAGCACCAGTGCTCCACCAGTACTACTCCAGCAGGCTTGTGTTGAGCTAGCTCCAGTGCTTTATAGCATGTTTGCAACCACCACCACCAGTGGAGCATTGGTGGAACAAGCTTAGGATTGGGCTGTAAGGGTGCAATCCTAAACTAGGCCAGCACAACTCAATGGTCTTCCCATTCCCATGGTGATGTAGGGAGGCAAGTGCATCTCTGTGCATTGGCTTAACTCTCCCCCAGGAGTGGTACAGAAGTGTCTTATGGCACTTCTGTGGCACACCCCAGATCAGCACAGGACTTAGGCAAGGACTTAGGCTGGCCTAACTGGAGGTTAGGGTCAACTGTACTGTTGCTTCCCAATTACTCAGCTATAACTTTTGATATAACAAACACTCTTGTTAAGTGTTATTTTATTGCATTCTGCTACTGATTATGAATTAATGGCAGAATTCTAATTTGCCCTGGATCAGGCAGATTGTCCTAGCCTGGGCTGAATCCATCAAAGTAGTGGGACTGCTGCAATATCAGATGGAGTGGAAAGCTTGTCTCCATTCCCACAATAGGGCTGCAGCAGCCACAATGTCTCTGAGCAGGCTTAAGCCACCTCCATAAGGTGCCCAAGTCTGATCAGATGGAGCAGCGAGAGTCATAATTGCTGCCTCCTGCTTCCCACCCTCCTGCCAGAAGGCCTGCCTTCCATCCACCCTCCCTCCACCTCGGTATATTTTTTCCCCTTATCTTGGGAGTGCATTGTGGCGGCACAGGCCAAATTGTTTCTCAAATTGTGGATCAGGACCCACTAGGTAGTTTATCAGCCAATTTCAGTTGGGTCCCCATTTCATATTAAATTTTTAATATATTAGAATTGATGCTACCATTGTATATGTGACTGCCTTTGGGGAAGTGTTTCAGATAAGTATTTTTAACAATGAGAGTAAACAAGACTTGCTCCTGGGTAAGTGTGGGTAAGACTGCAACCTAGAATGGTTAAAATTACAGAGAATGATATTCCCCTGTAATGATATCACTTCTGGTGGGCCCTGACAGATTATCATTTGAAAAAATGAGTCCCAGTTCTCAAGGTTTAAGAACCACTAGTCTTGCATCTCAAAATGAATCCAGCATGTCCTGCAGAGGGCTACTGAAGGCTAGTGTGATCAATGACATAGATTGCTTTTTGCTTTCTGATTTTTCTCTCTTGCTAGCAGGTGATTTAGCCTGAAAACAAAAGGAAAAAAAATCAGCCACTTCCTTGCCTTCCCAGGGGAATTCCAAATTGGATTAATACCCTTATCTGATCTGCAAGCATTTTTCTGCCTTAGTAATGGAGCCTGCGGGGACATTCAGCTGGCTGTGGAGCTGCCAATCTTTTCGTTTCTAGAAATAGTTTTACTATTTGGTTACTTTCAAACATAGGTTAAACTCGATCAGGGAAAATTAGCACCTTTCAGTTATGAACTCTGATTTCATGGGGGCAATTGTTATTACTCTTTCAGGAATAATTCCTTGCCAAGATCAAGCGGTGTATAGTAGCACTCTGGAAATGATGGATTAAAGTGTTGAAAGAAACTCTTTCTGCCTTCCACCTCCTTAGGAAGATCTCCAATGGCCTATTGTAATGTAACCAAGAAAGGCCCTAGTCCGGTAAACATGTGTGATTGCATTTCCATATTAGCCTGACTTACAGCCCAGTGCTATCTGGGCCTTGCACTGTCAGAAGAGGGAAGAGGGCAGGAATTGGAGGATCCCAGCAGGAACAGCATTCACCAGGATTAGTGCCGGATTTATTTATAAGCTAAACAAGCTATAGCTTAGGGCCCCACTCTTTTGGGAGCCCCAAAAGAATTTAAAGGAAAAAAAAACCTGCTTGTACATTTCCAAAATATAAGATAAAAACAAATAAAATAAAACCTACATACAGCAACAATGTTTTGTGTTGTGTTTGGTCCATAAATTAGGTCCATAAATTAACATATAGCATGTATTCAACTAAAAAAACAGTGGCAATTTGTTGTTGACAAAGGACAGCTAGACATATAAAGGGCCCCATTACCTTCAATAACTTAGGGCCTCATTAAACCTAAATCTGGCCCTGACCAGGATCCAGTCCCCTCTTTTTGAATCCTCCTTTTCTCTTTTCTCTCTTCAGTCTGTTCAGTCTATATACAGTATAACAAAGGGCAGAATCCAGTGCCACTGGGCAGTGGTGCCTGGTGCTGCCTGCTGTCCACCTGAACCTGCTGTCTAAAGATGCTTGCTGGCCAGTGATGCCAGTCCTACCCTGTGATAC
Organism: Cryptoblepharus egeriae; assembly: GCA_030015325.1. Taxonomy (NCBI): domain Eukaryota; kingdom Metazoa; phylum Chordata; class Lepidosauria; order Squamata; family Scincidae; genus Cryptoblepharus; species Cryptoblepharus egeriae. The sequence goes on along the minus strand of JAREYC010000002.1, from coordinate 105,248,090 downwards.
CCACTGCTGCCCCCTAATACCCTCCAGTGCCTGGTTCCTGTCAGTGCCCTGTGGTGTCTGCCGGCTGGTGCCAGTACCTTGTGCCCAGCAGTGTCCACCAGTGCCCAGCTGCGGGCTTATTAATTAATAATTAATTAATATTTATTATTTATTAATATTAAATAATTTTAATATTAAAATTTTAATATTCTTAAAATTTTATGCCCACAATTACAGGTAAATTCCATGAGTGTATTATAAAGCACATTTGCACTTTTGGAAGAGTCAGCTGAGCCAGCACACAGATGTACGCTGGCTCACAAAGGCCACATCCTACTTCCATGTCATCAGACCCAAGATGTTCCATGTTGCACCACAAGAGTGTGGGGAGGCAGAAGGAGGCATTTTAAAGCCAGGGAAGAGAGGGCTGGTGGAAAAACCTGGATCAGAAAGGTGATGGGGCTGACCTTGGCAATTTCAACCAGACCATAGTCTCACCCGCTCCTGGCTAGCCAGTGTTAAAACTATCTGCTCAGATCTTTGCCAGTGATTTCACTGAAGCAGATCCAAGTAATCATACTGAGCTGGGAAATAAATCCCCCTAATGTACTTTGAGTTGCACAGCAGATACTTCCTACTCTGACACTGTACTCTGGATACAGTGCTGGCCAGTCAGCCAGCCTAGTGCAGGACAGGATTGGACTATATTAAAAAATATTGGGCTGTGGGTGGCACAAGTGTTTAAGACAGTGTTTCTCAAAGTTGGGGTCGGGACCCCTTTCGGGGTCGCTTAGAGGTTTCCTGGGGGTTGCCTAAAGACCCCTGGTTCAGGGCGCTAGGTCAAGCTTGCCAGACCTCCGGCTGTAGCTGCACACGCACTGGGGCTGACTGACAGCCAGGGCCCAATCCTATGCATGCCTACTCTGAAATAAATCCCATTATAGTCAGGGGGCCTTTACTCCCATGTAAATGTGGATAGGATTGCAGCCTCAGGGCCCAATCCTATGCCCAATCCTCTGAAATAAATCCCATTGTGTTCAATGTGTTCATAGAACACACATTTCATTTGTAACAATGAAAATACATCCTGCATATTGGATATTTGCATTACGATTCATAACAGTAGCAAAATTACAGTTATAAAGTAGCAACAAAAATAATTTTATGGTTGGGGGTCCCCACAACATGAGGAACTTATAAAAGGGTCATGGCGTTAGGAAGATTGAGAACCACTTGTTTAAGACATTGTGTCTGTTAACCAGCAGGCCAGGGTTCGAGACATGGGTCGACACCACAAGATAGGGTGAGCTCTTGTCCTTAGCCCAGCTCTGCGACACCAGCTAGATCCAATTGTATTGGCTCAGCCTTTCCATTGGACTAATTCAGTGGCGTGGAGAGGGGGGATTTGCTGCTTGGGTAACAGCCTATCATCCATATTAATCTACCCAGGCTTTCATGCTTCGCATGCAGTGTATGCAGCACCGAGCACGATACCATAGTCTTTCAAGACTGACAGAGGCCTGCTAGATGTAAAAAAATATTGGCTCAGTATCTGAGTTGGCTGTTACAAGCAAATGAATTTAGAACTGAACTTTTGCTTTTCCCACTTGATCTCTTTCTCACACCCTCTTCCAACTTTTTCCCCCCTTCATTTTCTATATAAATGGACCAATTATGTTCTTCCATTAAAAAAATCTCACATTCAATCACCAGAAAATCTTGCAGCAGCCACAGCAACGATACAAGGGCAGGGGGTTCCAGCTCTAATAGCTAGCAGCCCTGGGCATGTGCCAATGGAGTTTTCAGCCCCACCAAAACTGTAAGTTAGTATGGGGGTGATCCAGGGAAGGATAAAGATTAAGATAATGGCCAACAAGGGGCATGCTGAGGGTGAGTTTGGGTGGATATTGGTGGCAACAGAACAATATGGGCCATCTCAGGATAGGATTTGGCTTCTAGTTATTTGCTAAATCCTTTCTTTCCTCTCTATAAAGTTTATACAAGAGTTTCTACCAGCCAGGGTAAACAATTCTAATCTTGATGGATGAAGAGTCTGAGGTACAGTAAACCTTTATTTAATGGACTAAACAAGAACGGAGAAAGTGATTTCAATTTACCTGATCCTCTAAGCCTCCAATCGACGCTCACTGGATAACGCATGCTTGTTCACTGGATAGCGCATGCTTGTTACTGGCATAGCTACACCAGGGACATGAAGAATAGAACTGGGCTCTGATTTTCAATGGTTCACTAGAAGCAAATGGAGAGGCAGACAGATTGGCTGGCTTAATCCTACCCCTTCCCATCAATCACCAGAGTATTCATCACTCATGGGCACCCAATGTCCTCCTGCAAGTGCAGAGGCCCAGCACTGACTAGCAATCACTAGTCAAAGCACTGACTAGCAATCACTAGTCAAAGCAGTGATGTCTTGCTTTTCCTGGCTGCAGCAGCAAATAACACTGCCCAGGCAAAGGACTGGGCTGTTATTGTCTTAAGTGTCACAACAGAAGCTAGAAAGATATAAAGACACATAAGGCATAATCCTCACGAACTTTCCAACACTGGCATACCTATGCCAGAGAGGCATGGTTTGCAACCTGCAGTTGAGGGGCAGACATGAAGGGCTCCTTAAGCTATGGCAATATTTGTTTCTTTACCTTATAAATTGCCTTTATCCCAGTTGTAGAAACTTGGTTAGGACTGCATCTGTAAGGATTAAATGGAGGTGGATAGGAAGTATAATTAAATGATCCTTCAAATTACATACGTTTTAACATAAAAAAATTGAAAATGAAGTCTAGTGATGTTTAATCTGAAAAAATTGCAGTTTCCTAATAATACTGAAACATTAATAAGATCTAAAAGGATGTATTCACTGCCTATATTATTTACTAAATAAAACGTACCTGTGTTGCAGGAGTAAACTTCCCCTATATGCCGTCTGCCCACTGCACAACAACACCATGTGCATCATTCCCCCATGCCCATCACCCCCTATGTGTAACATCCCCCATGCACATCGTTCCCTCATGCACATTGTTCCCCCATGCACAACATCCCCCATGTGCAATGTCCCCCTCGTGCACAACGTCCCCATGCACATCAACACCCCATGTACAACATACCCCATGTGCATCAAAATCCCATGCACATCGTCCCCATGCACATCTCCCATGTGCATTATGTGCTTCAACCCGCATACACATCATCCCTCCATGCACATCATCCCCCATGCACATCGTCCACCCATGTGCATCAATATTCCCCATGTGCATCAACATCCCATGTGCAACATCCCCCATGTACATCCCCCCATGCACATCAACATCCAATGTGCAACCTCCTCCCATGCACAACATACCCAGTGAGCATCATCCCCCATGCATACTGTCCTCTATGTGCATCAAAATCCCATGCACTCTATCCCCCATGCACATCAACCCTCCATATGCATAAACCTCCCCATTGCACATCAATCCCCATGTGCAACATCTTCCTGTGCGAAACATCCACCCATACACATCAAACCCCCATGTGCATCAAACCCCCATGCACAGTCCCCCATGCACAACGTCCCCCATGCATCAAATCCCCCATGTGCATCCTGTCTCCCAGTGCTTCAGGCATGGGGTCCCAAATTGGCTGGATTTTGATCAGTCAGTCTTAAATGTTAAGTATAGGACAGAAACACGTTGCACACCTTTTCAGCCCCTTAAGGGTTAAATTTCTCAACATTGGTTCTTGGTTGGTGTTGATGTCACAGAAGGAACACCCTCCCTGAATTTCACGCTTATAGGTCCAGGGGTTAGGGCAGAGCGTCCCTCAGTCAGGGATTCTTCAATGCAAAGTATAGGGAGGAAAACGCATTGTGCCCCATTTCATCCCCTTCCAGTTGGAATATCTGAAAACTGGTTCTTAGTGGGTGCCTGTGTCACAGAAGGAACATTGTCCCTAATTTCACGCTTCTAGGCCCAGCAGTTTTGGCTGGGCGTTGATGAGTCTGTCAATCAGTGAATGAGTAAGTCTTTGAGTGAATCAGTCAGAGACTTTTCAGTTTTATATATGTAGATTAATTCTGAGACTTAAAAAACTTAGTGAAATGAGAAAGTCAGTTTTTCAAAATATATTTCTGCTCCTCCTGTCTCTGTCCTGAATATATGAACATTGGTGATTACACAGATTACTCAGTACTGTATTCAGAATACTTACTACAACTTTGTAGCCCTGCTGGCTGGGTATATGCCACTGCCAAAGTATAACAAGTGCAAACTTTTTGTCTTTACTGTTCTCTGAAAAGCATATACTGTAAAACACAGCGGCCCTTTTAGCTTCCACAAACCAAAGAGAGCTGTGATTCTGAGACCCCTCTAGACACAGCACGCCTCACCCTGGGTCAGTCAAAAAATAATATTTATAAACAATAATCAGTTATTCTTGGCAATTGATGAGAACATTATTTTGCCAATCAGTAGAAAACTGAAACATTGAACAAGAAATGAAGAAGCTGCAAAGCCAGAATTTTGCCATTATATTCTTGCTCAATGTATAGGATGATAACTTTGCTTGGGGAAATTTCACTGTTCCAACTGTACCTTGCTGGAGAGTTTAATTTGCAAGTCCACACATGATTGATAAACACTGATTATACAAAACTGAACAGACAATTAATTGCTGAGTTGTTCCTGATCTGATATATTTCAAAACCTATTTTATTAGGGCTGCCACGAAAGTCATTAATTGAACAGTTTTCAGGAGGCAGTGGAACAGATTGCCAAGGGAGGTGGTGGACTCTCCCTCACTGGGGATCTTCAAGCAGAGGCTTGACAAGCACCTGTCGGGGATGCTCTAGGAGGATTTCCTGCTACAGGCAGGGGGTTGGACTAGATGACCTACTAGGTCCCTTCCAACTCTATGATTCTATGATTATATGAGGCAGATATTTTCCATAAACCCAGCTTAATACTTACGAATCTGCTTGCTTTTGTTCATTGCCCACTCAGAACCTAACCAGAAGTACCAGTTTTTAAAGGGATTTATACCCTGCTTTTTCCATAACAGAGGAAATGCCCAGATACTTTTTGAAGTGCCTTTTAAAAGACAATTCTAAAAGTGTCTTCTCCTTCAGTACTGGTCGAAAATATGACTTTAGTATGTCAGAGATCATGTAGCAGCCACACTACCACCCACATGCTTAGAGTTGAGTCAGTGCTTCCTGCTTCCATTAAACAAGCATCATGATACCACGAAGTCCATCTGATTTCTGTTATGTGACATTGGGAAGCCAATTCAGAATGAGGGCAGAAAGCATGACCGTATCCTTAAATTAATTGATGGGTGAACACTTTTCAACTCAATTCAGAATTGGGCTCAGAGATCTGAGTTGTCCTCTTCTACTTAAATTCAAAGCTTTGAAGTTCTACTTTAAAATTGGTTCTCTTATGCCACTATGTAACATTAGTTTCCTACAGAGACTACAGGCTACTATTAAAAAGCATGAGTGAAAAAATTATCACACCTGAGTTCATATGTATTCCAGTACAGTGATAAAATGTTACAATCCTATACATTTTTACTGATATTAAATGTGACTGAATACTGTGGAACTTTCTTCTGAGTTTAAGTGCCCCAGATTGTACTGTTAGGGACTTGCCTTGAGGGAGCCTCTCACCTTCAACCTCAGTTTCCCACCTGTAAAATGGGAAAGCTCACCTCCCTCTCTGAGTCTGCAATCCTAACCGCCAGTTAGGCCCACATAAATCCCAGCACAAGTCCCTGCTTGGGGATGCCACAAAAGTGCTTTACGGCACTTCTGCTCCACTCCTGGGGAGAGGGTAAGGCCATTACACCACCACAGGAACAGGGAGATAAGTGAGTTATGCTGATCTAAATTAGTTAGGATTGTGTCCACAGTTACTGAGTGACCGTTATGATAGGAAGGAAATGTTTTTAGACATTTTGAGTTGGTAAGGATAGAACATATCCTATATACAGATAAATAAATTTTATTCTTGGTTAAGTCCTCATTTTCCATTTTTCAAGTTTCATCTTTCGTTTTTTATGGCCATAATATATCAGCTGCAATAAAATGAGACCTCCAACCACAGGCAATATGTGATGTGGGTTCAGGGTGCAGACATGGCTTCCTAAAGCATTGTACCCAGAAGACTCAAATGTTTAGGACACAGAAACCCACGTGGAAGCTTGGAAACAGTGTCTGATTTGTCTCCATTAAGTCACTCTGCAATGGAGCCGTATTAGCAGCTTTCTCCAATGCAGTGTGTCTTCCCCACCGCAGACAGTGGCTGAGCGTACATTTCAGCAAGAAGCTTTGGGGATGAATCACTGCATGCGCCGGTTGGTGGACACGCCTGGTTGGCAGCCCATTATAATTTTTTATGATGTCTTCTCTGAGATTTATGCTTGGTTTCCCCCCACATACCTGCCTCCTCCAGAAACATAAAATCTTTCAGCAATGGCAGTTTGGTTGTTTTGTGTCTCTCTCTCTCCTCTCCACATTTCTGTCTTTCCTCTTCTTGTTTGCAGTTGCTTTCTTCCTCATGGCACCCAGCCTCAAATATTCATTTAAAGACAAACTCTACCCGTCTACGTAGACTGACACATTGGTGTTAAAATGTGGCATGTTCATAAAAGGCAGGATAAGAGAGGCAAGCAGGGAAGCTCTAACCCTGGAAAAAAGAAAAACAAGTGTTGTTTGCCAAGAAATGCCACTTAACTGTTAGTGAGGGGTGGACCTAGTTTTCCAACAGCCTTTATAAGTTGGAATGCCAGCCAGAAGGTCATGTACCTAAATAAACCATATGGTATAGGTTTAAATGCAGGATCAAGGTTCTAATGCTTTCTGTTTAAGTACAAACGGACAATATTTTATTTAAGAAGAAGAAATCAGTCAAGCAGTTCAAAATCTTCAGTATATTTTGAAGGATGATGGATGCTACCTTTTTTCCTAGGATTCTGTCTTCAGGCTCCTCCATTACAACTTGTATAAAAGCCATATGCAATTGTTGGAGATAGTGTTGATCATCTCCCTGAGCATGCAGAATGAGTTTTGCAATTCTTCAGATCCTAGTCGCATTAATATATTCATCTACACAGTGCATCATACAGCATTGTGAAAATGTCAGAATCAATCTGACATTCCGTAAAAATAAATAAAAGAAACAACTCGTAATGCTTCTAAGCTCCAGCACCATGTGTTCCTTGGCTGTCCTCTTTTACTCTTACCCTGTGGTTTCCAGGTTAGAGCATGCCTTGTAGTTGTTGGTGGCTTACGAAACATGTGTCCAATCCACCACCAGGATGTATTAAAATTATGTAGAAAATCAGTGGGGAAAAAAGCAAACTTAAAAAACTAAAATGTTTGCAACCACACCACAAAAGTTAATCATGAAGATGGCCCACATACATACTACATAAAGAAAGTCTGATCATAGATGTCCATGCTCTGGTACTTTCCAGGTTAGACCACTGTAACATGTTGCTGCTTCCAGATTGCACATAAATTACAGTGAGTGCAAAATAACTAGTGAGGCTAATAAATGGGACTGGGCATCTGAAATATTTGCTCCTGGTCTATTTCAGAGTATGATTCAAAGTACTGGTACTTACCTTTAAAAGCATCTGGGGACCTGAAGGAATGCCAGTTGTCCCACCCCTAACTGCTATCTAAAATTAAGTGGGGGGAACCCAGGCAGATGGATTTCAAGACAGTTGTTTCCTTGAGAGTTTTGCCTCTGTCAATGCCTTTTCAGCACCAGATACAAATCTTATTCTCTCTCAGCACAATCCTAATCCCTGGTTGGGCCTGCACAACTCTCAGCACATGTCCAATGCTACCCTGATGGTGTTTGCCAATGTGCCATAATGCTCTTCTGTGCCATCTCAGGGGTGTGTGTGTGGGGGGGGGGCTAGGCCAGTGTACAGACATGTGCCTCCCCACTCCACTGCAGGAAAGGGGAGATGGGTGAGTTATACTGGTCTAAATTGGATAGGATTGTGTCCTCAGGCTTTTAAAAATAGCATTTTATGCTGCATTTTAAAGCATTTTAAAGATAGTATTTTATTCTAAATGCATTGTATTGAATTGCCTATACAGTATAGTATTTTCATTCTGTTTTGCCCCGGAAAGTCTATTGGAAAGTGATTTTTTTAAAAAAAAAATTAATAAATAAGTAAAATTTTGAGTCTGATTCATATTTTTGTTAGGCCGTAGCAGGGCAATCCTAAGCATGTTTACCCCAAAGTTGGCTCCCCTGAATTCAAAGGCTCCCCTGAATTGAAATTCATATTTATCTTAGGTATGTATGTATAGGATTGTTGCCTAAAACTTATTCACCTCCTTAAACATTTCTTTTTCTCTATCGCTAATCAATCTGACACACAAATAATAATGCCATTGGTAAGCATTCATCCAAAGTTATCCTTGTTTTCATTTGTGACTTTTCTCTTTAGTGTCATCATAGAAGGCTGAGCAGAAAGGAGGAAATTGTAGAAAAACACACCTTGTCTGTCAGATCTCAGTGGAAAAATCTTTTATCTTGTCTTGACCAGCCCATGGGGATCCCACTTCTCTCCTTCCTGTTGGATAACTGAGCAGACTGAGTTTATTACAGGTTTCTTTCTTTTCCCATCAACAGCTGGCAAATGTTGGATTGAGATCACTCAGTTGACAGAAGCCTGGTTTCACATCCTAAAGCAAATTCAATAGGACAACTGAATTTGCCCCAGAGCATGAAACATGAGCCTTGCTCTGTGGGAATGTGAAGATCAACATTGATGAAAATCCTTTTGAAATAAAGACATCCTTTAAAATAAGGCACACCTGGAACATCTCAATAGCTATATAAACAGTTGCTAAAGGTCTACCCTCCATAAGTGATCATTGCATCATCCTGTAAGGGTGAAATGAGACATTAAACATGTAGGAACCACTGAAACCAAGTCACTTGGCTGATTCTTCAGACAACTGACCAAGGAAGGACATAACATCCTCTTCTGCTGGGATTATCTTAATGATGAAAAACCACAAACCATGAATCTATATTGAGACACAACAACTTGTAAAAGTGGAAAAACTAGTGGTTTGGTAGGGTCATCATCATTATCATCAACAGTATTTTTACCTCGCCTTTCTCCATGAAAGGCCCCAACGTGACTTACAAAATAGATACACAAGATACAAAGAACAGAAAATCACAATTAAAAAACAATTACTGGTACATAATAAGCTTAAACCCATAAACATTAAAATATTGTTAAGCAATATTTTAAAAAAAGTACATGAAAATATGTAAACTAAAATGTATATTAAAGCTGTACTTCTATTTACACTTACTTCAGAGTAAATCCCACTAATTTCCTTCCAATGCATGAGACAGGTCTGTGAATGTATTGAAACTGTGCCTTTCTTTTGAGGCACTCACATAATTTGGAGCATGTAATTTTTGTAAATGATTGTTTTCAGATAAACAAGGTGAGTGCATCACCGAAAGTAAGATGCATTGGAGAACTCTATCACCTCAGCAAACCAACAGTTGGATCAGTCTTCAGACAAGAAAGGAGAAAACATCTCAATGGCTAGACATCCATGAAGACCAAATAAACACAGATATATATGAAAGGTCATTTGGAAAAGACTTTGTGGATATTGGCTACAAAGCATGTACTTAGGTTTCTTAAAAAATTTTCCTCCTTTTACTTGTGTTCACTCTTGTTCAGAAGGGAGATTTTTTGAAAACAGATTTTAAAATGTTTCAAACCTGTTGTGGTGAATGAGAAAGAGAAAATCATGACACCAGGCATGTGTCCACTACAAAGCAGAATGGAGAAAGAGATGACTGTGTGAGCCACCCACATCTGCATCTTACCCCTTCCCTCCCCACCGCAACTTGCTCGAGCTCTAAATCTCAAGAACTACACAATGCAAATTTCAAGAACTGCACAGTGCATGAACCTATGGGAGGTATGCTCTTTCATTGGACTTTCTTCAAGTGTGCTTGAAGGCACACTTACTCATATGAGGGTGGATGTATCCTCATGTAGGGAAGGACTGTTTCCAGAATGATAATTCAGAAAAAAACCAATAACTCTTTCCTGATATGATTTTTTTTATACTGTGACTAACCTTACAATCCAGAGTAACTATGGGAAGACATAAGAGGCACTTACTCTGGATTGCTCTATGCATTTCCCATAGGTTTCCCATAAGTAGCTCTGTAGCTATGTTGATGTAAAAGGTCCCGTAGGTACTCAGGATTGTTAAAAATCCTGTTTTTAAAATGTCGTTAAAAATGTTTTCAAAAGCTGCAGCTCAGCTACTTGTGTTCATGAACCATGTGCAATTCAATTCTGTGCATGTTCACTCTGAAGTAAACGCCACTGAATTCACTGGGAATTAGGTACTTACCTCAGGAAAGTATGCATAGGGTTGCAACCCAAGGCTACACAATCTTAATATCAACAGGATATTATGCTGCTGTGGTGCATTCTAATTAGGTATTTGCTCAGTGTACAAATATAACTTCATGATCAAAAAGGTTTTGTTGTTCTGGGCATTTCTGATTTCACAACTTCAACCACTGCTAGAATTTAAATGGAAACAGAAGTTTTAATTAGCTTTTATTTAACACATCCAAATTATTAATAATAGATGGGAAGCAGAGCTAATTCATTAAAGATAAGATGGCTTTCTGAATATCTCTGACCTTAGAAACCTGGTAACTTTCTTCAAAAAATCCAGAAGATTCTGTGGGGAATAATATGTCGGTCACAAACCATTGAGGTAGAACCCAAATACAAATAAAACTCAGAAGTTCCATAAACATAGCCACCCATGTGATTACACAATTTTTGTACTTTTTGCCACATCAGGTGCAAAATTGTTCACAAGAGAGTAGATGATGGAACAGAATCATCATCATCATCATCATCATCAACAACAACAGTACTTATATATCAATTTTCAACAAAAAAGTTCACTTGAGGCTGCAATCCTAAAGACATTTTCCTTGGAGTAAGACCCGCTGAACACAATAGTACTTACTTTTGAGTACACAGGGTTAGGATTGCTAAGTGGTTTACAGAAAAAAAAATCAAGCAGTTAAGGCAGGGGTCTCCAAATACCTGCCCTGGGTTCAGATGCAACCTTCGGTGAACCTGTGTCTGGCCCTCGGCAAGCCCTGTAATCCTCCAGAGACAAGGGGAGCTCTGCTCTTCACATCTCAGGAGATTATTTTAAGGACTGGGAAGGCAGCACACACCTCCTCTCTGTGTATGAAAGTGCTTATGAACTAGTTTGAAGATCATGCTCTCTGTGTGTGTGTTGAGAAGTGTTTATGAATTGATTTGAATTCATTCATGATTTCTGTCAATAACATACCATATGTACTTGCGTATAAGCCTAGTTTTTTGGGCCCAAAAAGAGCCCAAAAAACCCACCTTGGCTTATACGCGAGTCAGTAAAAAAAATTAAGAAAACCTCCAGCACGCGCCCTCGGAGGCTCTCCAGCCTCTCCAGCTGCTGGCGCTGGCTTTCTGCGGAGGAGGCGCATGGCGGCAAGACATGGAACCCACTGCAGCCAAGCCCCTCCTCAGACTCAGGTACTTCTTTGTGGGCCTTACTTCTGAGTAGACATGCCCAGGATTGGGCCCTGAGGCTACAAGGCCAGCCACACTTTCCTGCTGTTGCTGCATTTCCCACCCTCGGCTTATACTCGGGTCAATAAGTTTTCCCAGTATTTGTGGTAAAATCAGGTGCCTCAGCTCATATGCATGTCGGCTTATACACAAGTATATACAGTATTCAGTTACGTAAATTTATTCAATTTTGAAATGTAAATTAATTCTCTTCTAACCCCCAGAGTATTGGAAAGATGATGTGGCCCTCCTGCCAAAAGAAGTTGAGACCCCTGAACAAATGTGCACTTCTTCAGTTCTTATTGTCCTTTCTATACTGCCTAGAAAAAACCTAGATATCAAGTGTTAGGGGTCAGAAGAGACTGCAATAAATACCTCCCTCTCCACCATACATTGTATCATTTTTAGGAATAATTTTCATTATGGCAAAATGTTGATGACAAAACAGCAATCATGAGCGAGATCTACCTGCTTCCTCTCGACATACAAAATCACCACCTAATATTTAGATAGTGTATGAAACTGAGCAAGTTGTTCTCCAGAGACACTAGGGCTATACTAGGGCTATATTTTTACCCTTCTTACCTGGTGATTTGCCAAAGTTGTGTACTAGTATCAATATTAGGATTTGGCTAGAGTGGCAATATGCTCTTCTCCATTAGTTGAGCTCAGCCTTATGAGTACAGTAGGCAAGCCTGGAAGAGCATATATTCTCATATAACTTGTTTTAATTTAAGTACTTTGCATGCTCTTCATATAACACTAGAAAAGAAGTTTTCAACACCTCACATTAGTTAGGATTTACTTCATAACAGCTGCTCTTGGGAAATTATTATGACTCTGTCTTTGCCTTAACATACTCATTGCTCTTGCTTATGAACATTTCTCTGGCCTGGGTCTTTTAAAGCAGCTGCACAGAGCATCTGCAAATTGATTTATTGTCTGATGATGGTTTTAAGCCGCTGCTCCAAAATTGTTTGAGGTGCGTTGTTTTCTTTTAATTTACTATTTGGACCAAGCTTAACAGCCTTTTCTTTCCCAGTTTAACATCTGTATACATTTTCAGCTTAATCTTCAAAGTTTTAAATTCAGTTGATCTTATAAATGTTTGCTGCTGCAGTTACTTCTGCTATTCTCACATAAGTTTTACACAACTTAAAAAACAGTATATGTCAAAGATGTTTTCCTGGAGATGTTTTAAATTGGAAAATCTCTCTCTCTCTCTCTCTCTCTCTCTCTCTGTCTGTTTGTGTGTGTGTGTGTGTGTGTGTGTGTGTGTGTGTGTGTGTGACACTAACATCCCAAAGCTAAACACATTCACTTGGACGTATTTATTCAGTTGATATCCCACCTTTCTTCCTAAAGAAAGTAAAACAGTTATACATCCTTTTGGCTCTTATTAATGTTTCAGGGAATCATACTTCCATCCATACTTCCAACCATACTTGCATCCATGGGAGTATGTTAGGAACTAACCTAACCTAGGAACTAACCTTTCAGTGCTGATTCTTGAAGTTTCCAAGCTAACTCTGGAATATTTGCAACCCTATACCTAGGGTTGTAGTCAGATACAAAGGAAGATCATCCTGCATTAACAACTTAATATGAAAAAATTTTAAATACTTCACATTTTGTCCTGTGAAAGAAAAATCTTTTTTTCCTTCCTTCCTGATTAATGTTCTTTAACAAGTCTGTGAAACACTTCTTGACTGTTCCTGCATTCTGTCACCAACAACCAGCTTTCCTCATACATATACTGCACCTCTATAGTCTGAACGGAACATTCCTATTTAACATTTTGAAATGACCACAGCTGAAACTACCTGGAGTAACAAGAACTACACGAAGGTAAGGGGTGTGGAGCAATGGGGAATGCATAGCAGAGTAAAACCACAAGACATGTTTTGGGAATACAGCCCATCCTTAATTTATGGGACTTGCTGGGACGGAAAAAGTTTTCTATAAATTGCCTAAGTAAAATAAGTCAACTCATCAGAAAACACACATGCTATATTTACCAAGTGCTTGAATCTTAGGTGTAGCTTCTCCACCTACCATCCACCTCCTTTCCTGAGGAGTCACAAGAAGAAAGTATCTTTAGAACCTTCACCTTTTGAAACTTATAGCATTATTATTATTTACTAGCAAAAAGTGTACCCGCGTTGCGGGAGTAACATTTCCCCATATGACTTCCCCCCACGGCACATCAACACCCCATGCGCATCAACAACCCATGCGCATCAACAACCCATGCTCAACTTCCCCTGTGCGCAACTTTTCCCTGTGCACAACTTTTCCCATGCACATCATCCCCCCATGCGCAACTTTCCTCCATGTGCAACTTTCCCCGATGTGCTACTTCTCCCAATGCGCAACTTCCCCCATGCGCAACTTCCCTCCACGCACAACATTCTTCCATGCACAACTTCCCCCATGCGCAATTTTCCCCATGCGCATAATCCCTCCATGCTCAACTTCCCCCATGCATAACTTTCCTCCATGCACAACGTCCCCGTATGCAACTTTCCCCATGCGCATAATCCCCCATGTGCAACTTCCCCCATGCGCAACTTTCCTCCATGCGCATCATCCCCCAAGCACAACTTCCCCCCATGCGCAGCATCCTTCCCAGTACAACCTCTTCCTCCGAACAACATCCCCCAGTGCACCAGTCAGGTGCAAATTGGCTGGAGGTTGGTCAGTCTTCCATGTTAAGTATAGGACAAAAACTTGTTGCACCCCTTTTCAGCCCCTAAAGGGTTAAATTTTTCCACCTGGGTTCTTGGTGGGAGTTCAGGTGACGGAAGGATCCCTCCCAGAATTCCCTGCTTCAGGTCCAGCAGCTGGGGAGGAACGTTGCTGAGTCAGCAATTCTCAATGCAAAGTATAGGGAGGAAAATGCGTTGCTCCCCTTTTCACCCCCTTCCGGTTGGAATTTCCAAAAACCGGTTCTTAGTGCACCCCTCAGTCACGGAAGGAACACCCACCCCAAATTTCACGCTTCTAGGCCCAGCAGTTTGGCAGTTTTGGCAAGTCAGTGACTTTTCTCTTTTATATATATAGATGATTTTTGTTGATTTATATCTTGCCTTTCTTCCCAAAAGGGAACTCAGGGCAGCTTACAATATTTAAAAAATACAATAATAGATACATACAATTTTAAAATAGATAAAAATAGATAAGACAAATAAAATGCATAAAATTCATTTAAAATATATGTAAACATATTAAAAACATGCAGAGCACAATCCTAACCATGTCTACTCAAAAGTAAGCCGCATTGTGTTCAGTAGAGCTTACTCTCAGGAAAGTGTCTTTAGGATTGCAGGATAAGGCTCATTCGAATACCAGACGTGATGATGACCAGCCAGATGTGAAGGATTCAACCTGGAAAGAGAAGATCTATGCCTGTAGAACAATGTAGATTACCCTGCAACTCAGGCACAGTGTTACCGGTGCTGGACCTCACAGAGTGTCTCCCAACAATTGTAACTGCCATAAAACAGGGGTACTTGGACATCCATCAGCAAATTAGCTGACACAGATCCGAGTAGCTCCATTGGACAGGATGGAAATGAACATGTGATAAGGGAACAAATATTTCCTTACCCCAACTAGACGTCTGGCCTGTCCAATTACAATGCTGGATATGGCATGAGACCCAGTGGTGGGCTCCAGCAGGTTCACATCTACTCTATAGAACCGGTTGTCAACGAGAGATAGGACATATAAAGTTTAAAAATAGTGATTTAAAAGTGGCTGCCAGATGGGCATAGAACCAGTTGTTAATTTCTTTGAATCCCATCACTGATGTAGACCACTGTGCCAACACTGAAAGGATTGGGTTATTAATTTACTTTCAGACATCAAACTTACAGGGTTATTTTCTAGCATCAGCAACATGCAAAAGTCTCCAACAACTTCCTTTTTCTGCTAATGTTGATCAGAAGGAGAGACAGATGATAAACCAAGAAATAAAAAGGCAGAAATTGAATGTTACCAAAAAGACACAATATATCCTCATTTTAAATAAGACAAGAAATATGTACTGAAGTTTATACTTTATCTACAGATGTTCTAGAAGTATGATCATTATTATTTACACTCTTATTATTCTTGCCACACATGACACTTCCCTGAATAAATCCTGTTCCTTAGGGTTGTTCCAAATAGTCTTTTATTTTGATAACTCTGGCCTAGCATTTCTTAGCAAAAATAGATGAGAGCTGCTGCTGAGTTTTCACCAAGCAAACACTGGATTTTGCCTAGTGGCACCGAGCCTAGTCAGCCTAGTGGCACCGAGCTTTCCTAGTCCCCTAATAAAGACAAGAACATAGTTTCATTCCAGCGCAGGGGGCACAGCCCCTGTTGTCCTTAGCTCTGGTCTGGTATCAGGAGTTCTGGCATTTCTCCTTTGGCAAAGGCAACATAACAATCAAGCTGTGATTGGGAATGGACTGCAGTAGTTAATTAAGACTGTGTCTTTTATTCTTGGGAGGCAATTCAGACTGGCTTGAATAGGCTGGAGTGCCGGGGCATGGTGGGAATGTCTCTTCGTGCAGCAAGAGAATTGGGTCTCCGGCTGCCTTGTTAGCATAACAATATCCCCCAGGATGCACTTGGCATGATGTAACATTCAGGAATTAGTGAAGGGAGATGAAAATTGCTCTTTGCAGGGTCCTGCAGCATTTGCAGCTGACTGGCTCCGATTTCAGTGCATGGAGGCTCTGGATCCCTCTTTCTGGAATTAATGTTTGCTAATTAAAAGAACTGAAGGAAACAACATGCTTTCCCCCACCCCTGCTTCTTTCCACAAAGCAGCAATAAAATGGGTTAGTGGCGCTTTCCATGCAAGAGACGAAAATCACAGACATGGTACCAAGCCATACTTATTGGATTTTGTTTCTTATTAACTCCATATATCAGGGGTGTCCAAACCCCAGCCTGGGGATCAGCTGTGGCCTGCAGCGAGCCTCATGTTGACTCAGACACCCTTCCATATGGTCCACAGGCAATCCTTATAGTCCTCCACATCTGTCTCTAATATACTCTTATAAATGGAAATTTATTCAAATTTGAAATGTAATTTTTTTTCCAACCACTGGCACAGTGTCAGAGGGATGAGGTGGCCCTTCTGCCAAAATTTTTGGATGAAAATAGATGAAGATGAACTTCACTTGCAAGGAACATGTGATAATGGAGAAGGGGATGTACTGTTTCTCAGGTGTTTGCCTGAATCACGATAAAATGTACCAGCGGCATTTATTTAGTTAGTATATGCCAAATCCATGGATTTATGGTAAATCAGACATCCAGTCCACTCAGCCATTCAAGGTCTTTATTGAAAAAATCAGACATTGGGCTGGTGTAAGCTCTTGATGGACACTCGGACACAATGTGATAAATATTTTATCAAGGAGCACCACCAGTGGCATATACCTAACACCACCAACTTTAGCAAAATATACAAGATTGAAAAGCTAGGCTAATAAATGAAATGTGATCCTAAAAATCTTGTGGAGGAGTCCCAAGGACACAGCTGACAGCAGGAAGTAAAATATGAGCCGGCACAACCATGCTGACAGACACCACTTCCCAGCAGTGATTTGCATGAATACCATTACATATTTTTTAGCCAAAGGCAAGTGCTGTCTCTGGCCAAGGTTACCTAAGCTCATATGTCACTGTGCTCATATGGACGCCATTTGCAACATACAGCACTAGCACAGGAGCTCAGTGCTGGCACTGAGGATTAATCAGATTGGGGTCTCATTCACTTACCAGGGCCTTATCATCTGAAACCTTGCTTTGTATGCCATCAGATGTGGTTACTCAAATATAGGCCTTTGCAGTTGCAGTGTCTGAGCTCTGGTGCTCTCCAACAGCGTTTAGTTAAAATCTTATTACAAAGGGCATTTGGAATGAACAATATCTGAATGTACTTTGGAGTTACTCATGCTGTTTCTTATTACTGCTATTTCTCCTGTCCTCTAGCTTCTTGTTATTGCTCATTAGCATTTATTTTTAATGTGATTTTATTGCTGTTTGAATAGTTAGTCATCTTGGGGGGTCTAACTGGAGAGGAAGGTGTATTATCAAATATTTTAAATACTTGTAAATACAATAAATTTAAACTTTGAAGAAGGCAGCACAAACAGAGAATTGGTAGAGCAAATGGGATTCTTTTCTGCAGAAATTTACTGGTTGGAGGAGAAATCAACTGAATTCCTTCTGTGGGTTTCACACATCCTTAGTTTAGTCTTCTTTGTCAACCAAGCTTAAGACTGGCACAACTGCCTAACTAAAAATACACCATAAGCTTTGGATGATTCATTTGGTGTTTTTGTGATGCTGAAGCATTCCAGGGCATACTGCATTTCTGCCAGCAGAAACCCAATTGCAACAAGAAGGAGCAAAATGGACAGTAGAACCGCTCTAAAAAGAGTGGACTCTTTTAAGGCAATGGTTTGCAAAATATGTCAATATTTTAAAATGGTTTTGCAATTATTAATTCAGAGAAGCTGCATGTGTTGTCCACAGTCCGTGGATAATAAATACATGTCGAAAGATGCTCAGCTAACAGATCCTTTTGCAAAAGTGGAATCAGCATGGTTGACTTTGCCAGAGGACACAAAAGGAGAATAACAGCCAGATATATCAAGTATGACCAAGGCAAGCATGAAAAGTCTTTACAGTAATGTCCATTTCTTATTTGTTTTGCTGTACAATTCAACAATTCAATATTCTATGGGAGGAGGGGGAGTTGATATGTTTGTATCAGAGTGCAATCCTAACTGCTACTTGCGCTAACACAACTTTTCTTGCAAACGTTTTCCAGAACCTCATAAGACATACCTGTGATGACGCAAAAAGAAGAAGTGTATCAATGGGAAGATGTGCACTATCCAAATGATGTGGCATTCAAAGACAGCCTGCTGGCACTGGGAAGGTGCTAAGCAGAGTAAGATCCCATGTAAGGTGGCAGAAAGAGGCATTTCTGATCTGAAGAAGGTGAAAAAGAGAGGGATCAAGTCTGGGAAAGGGGGTGAGATCCTAATTTCTATCCTGGCCATCCCTACTTTATAACAGGCTTCCTGAATTTCCATCAGCTGGACAGTTGGCACACATCTGAGAAGCCCCTTAGGCAGATTGGGGTTTGATACAGGGTAAGAAGAAAATTTCCTTACCCCAAAGAGACCTGCAACCAATTCTGCCAACGCAGGTTAAAGTTGAGCTGTCAATGGTTTCTGTTCCCTGAAGATAAAATAAAATTTGAATTAAAGAAAGGTTTTGTTGGTCACATATATGCAAGTAACTAAGAGCAAGGATTTTCTTCTTGGGACTACCTGTGATGCAGGTGTGAGTTTTACAGAGGGGTAGAACAAAGGCAAAATACTCCATCTTGTTATAAAAGTACCTGATCAAACCCACATTGTTGTGATTTTAGTCCTTTACATCTATCATTTTCCACAAGATGTCGTAAATTCTGGCTCATGGTAATAACTGTAATTAAGGTGGAACATGTTCCTTATAAAATGTTTGTTTCCATTTTGTCGGTTGTTTCAACAAATGTTGGGGTGTTATGTGCAGTAATAACCCAAGAAAGAGACTGACGGGAGAGGGGATTGGATAAACCCCATATGGAAAGAGTTAGGTCAGACTTTATAGCTGTGAGGGAGGCAGCGGCTGGCATTTAAGGAGGACAGAGAGGTGACATTTAAAAATGGCTTCTGGGAACCCCAGCCTTAACATACAGGTAAGGATTGATATTCGTAGCCTTTCTACCTTAAAATTCAGCAGTCTGAAACATTCTCAATGTTATTGTGTTGCAAAAAGAACAAGAGAGCGGTTTGGGGGAATGTATTTTTGGCATTAAAATAATTTCTCCACTACCTCAATTAGTTCAAATGATCTGGAAAGATTGTCTCTGGAGAAATCAAATGAATGTGCAGACTGCTAGAGGGGATGATGGCTGCTTCTGAGGTGTTGATATGAGCATTAGTCAGGAACATAGATTGCAGTGAAGTAAGTGAGTAATGCTGTCATTGCAGCCTGAGTCATAAATTAATTAATTATACCACAGCAGTAATTGAAATAATTTCGGATTCGAATTTAGAACTCCTGAGATTTGGAACCCTCTTCTTGCCCTCGTTCTAAACATCAAATTATCCTCCTCCTATTGTCTAATTTGTACACAGTGTTTCTTCAGGGAGCCCAAGGTGGCATACAATGTGTGTGTTTGGTTATCCCATTTTATCCTCGCAAACCTACATGGAAGATCAGGCTGAAGGAGAATGGTTGGTCCAGAGCTATTCAGATGGCTTTATGACCAAACAGGATTCACAGTCAAAGCCCAGGGTTTTTGCTGGGTTGGAAACATTTTATTGGCTTTTATATTCCACAGGTGGTCTTAGACAGAACCAGTAGTTGTGTAAGGGATTCTAGGCCCTGAACTGAAAACTTTTTGATGGCTCAAAACAGCAAGACAGTGTTGTTTAGACTTCAGTCCCTTCAAGTCAGGTGTGATGTGAAATTATTGCCTGTACAATTGACAGCAAGTATGAAACCTATGAATTGATAAGCCTCTACTATAAATATTAAGAGGTTGGCATTCTTATTATACCTTTCACATTTCACTTCCTACAAGGAGTTGAGGGTACATTTTTCACTGTCTTTTTTCCCTTTACAACCATGATGTGACATTAGGGTGACAGAGAGTGGCTGACCCAATATCCAAAGATCACATTGTGGTTTTGAACTCTGATCATCCTTGTCCTGATTTGACACTCTCATCCTTGCATGGCATTGGGTTTCACTACATCATGGTGCTCTTGACATGGGCTACAAACAAACTTCTTCTGCTTACGCTGTTCCAACTCCAAGTCCCCAACCTCAGGTACTCCCAGTTGGAAGGACTTGATTTGGATATGGCCACTGACATCCCCATCAATGGTCTGACAGATGGAAAAGAACTATTGTATTTACTTGAATCTAACACTCACCCTTTTCAGCCAAATTTAGGCCTATATCCTAAAGTGAAATTAAGCCCCTTGCTCCACAACAGTTAAGATGACTTTCCATAAGATAACACTAGAGGGTGACATAACCGCGTGGACCTGTAACTGCTATGGATTTTGCCCTTCGTCTCCAAAATCAGGGTGTGCATTAGATTTGATGGTAGATTCAATTTGAGTAAATAGAGTGTTTTGATTATAAGTATAGGGTGTATATTACATTTGATGGCACATTAGATTCGAGTAAATACAGTCTTTACCATGCCTACAGTCAGTGGCTGATCAGGACCATGTGAAAAGGTCCTAAAGGCACATTTATCTTGTGCAACTCATAATCCTGCTATAGGCTTAGATCTACAGAAATGATGAGGAATAAGGGTCAGAATATTTAAACAATTTATACTCATCTAGATCTCAATCTTAGTTTTGCACTTCAGTGTTTATGCACATATGATAACAAGTTTGACTCCAGCAGAGGCTCCTTATGGTCCAATCTTGCCATAGAAGGGCAAGTTATTAATCACCAGCCAGTGAGGGTACTGGATTTTCTTGCTCCTTAAATATCATGATTTTAACGAGCAAGCTAAATGAGTGATAATCACATGGCTGAGTCCAGCTGTGAAACACAGGCAGAGCAAGAGAGCAAGTGAGAGAGAACAGAGCATCCTATTGACCTCTTCCCTTTGAAGTCCCCAGGATCTTGCATCTTCTATGGAAGGCTGCCTGTCCGTGGCCTGGGGACATTTTTGAGGCATTGTTCAGCATTGTGTTCACCTGGTGAAAGAATTAAGACACAGACCAGTGACAAGAGCACTTTAGAACTGCTCCTTCAAGTTATTAAGAGTCATGCTTTACAAAAGCCTCCATTAAAAAGTAATCGACAAAGCATGGCAACTTGAAAATCAGTGGTTACTCCTACTGAATTTATGGCCAAAGGCTAAAAAGGACTCAGGAAGCCAAATTAGTTATCTAATTGGATTCTCTCTTCCTTCCCTCTTGTTCCTACGTTTGCCTAGGGAATGTTGACCTGCAAAATGAAATGAACACCAGCTTCTCCCTCCTCTGTTTTATTCTGATCTTTTAATCCAGATAATTCTTCCATGTTTCCAAAACTTTGCTGCTACCTACATCATACTCTGCTTTATTATGAAGGAAATATCAATGAATGCACTGTATAGATGTTTGGGCAGTTTGAAAATGTTACAAGTCCAGTTTTCCTGTGCCACTCTGCTTTCTTGAGGCTTGAGTTCCTGATTCCAAGACACCGCCAGCATAGCCACAAATAGTCGTTGTAATCTGAGTTGCCTTTTGAGATCCAGCAAGAAGAAAGAGCAGTCATCTGTGCTTATTGGACTTTCCTCATGCCATCTCCCAGGCCATCTTTATATTCCCAAATTCCTCCCCAAAATGTCTCCGCTGCCCCAAAATTCTTTTATTCTTCCTTTGCTCTTTGTGGCATCTCTCTGGTGTTGGGCCTCTCTGGGTTTTGTGAACATGCCATATGGCATGTTTGTGATATCCAGCACCATGGACCCATAGGATTGGACCTACTTTAACATCTATCAGTGATATTAAAACATGGCAACCCCTTTAACTAACCCCCTCCCAGCTTGTATAATGATGCCCCATTCCTTTTAAGGGGCGAAGGAAAGCAGCAATGTGATAAGATTGCACCCCTATGGGGGAAAGGTGGCTATTTTTAGACTAAAGTGTTTCCAGGGTCCAGGGCTGTGTGGTGAGCCATGAGGAGCACTAGCATGGCTCCCTGCAGCTTCCAGTGATTTGATCATGACTCATTGCGATAGCAGTTTTTACAATTCAGAAACTACAGGGAGCCCTGCAAGCATTTCACGAGGCTTCCTACACATCCCGGATTCTGTCAACACTTACTTTAGTATAAAAATAGTCCCTCTTCTCCTACAGGGGTGCAATCCGGGGAATGACATCATTGCCTTGGCTGCTCCCCCGTAAAAACCTACTTAGGGAGTAAATCTTCCTAAAAGTTTGAGTATTACTGATCTATATGAATCCATAGGAAAAAGTCATCTTGGAATTTAAAAGCCTTATTCGCTGCTGTCACCACTATGGGATAGGCTCTAATTTGCTCCCCCCCCCCCCCCCAAAAAAAAGTGCCACCTAGTGGCTCTTCTGTCAAATGACATGCTGTCAGACCCCATTGAATAAGGGCTGCCATTTCAGTGCTGTCTCTCATTGCGCTCCTTGTCGATGAGTAGAAGAGATTTGGTTTTCCTGTCTCAGAGCACCAGAGTATCTTCTGTCAGCTCCAGGGAATAGGGTACCTGAAAGCGTGAAGACCAATAACTTTCTATCAACAGTTGATGTCTTTCACCTTCCCAGTTAAAAATCCGACTGTTTCTTCAGACAAGTTGCCTAACCTCACTCCAACTCTTTTTCTGGAGGGTATCTGATAAGAATCCTCCTTGGTGTCCCACAGGAATCTGCTACTGGCCTTCCCTATTACAGTACCTACTGTAGTAATGAGAGTAGGCTTTGTGAAGGGGGCTTTTTATTATTGTTATTTTGTGGTCAAAAGGTTGCATACACTTTTTTTCTTATGCAAAGGCTTAGAAAGGGTGGAAAGCAAAATATTTGGATAATTATTCAGGCCATCAGGTTACATAAAAGGTTCCATAGCCCTCTGCATTGAGTCTTAACAGTTAAAACCACAAAATCTGTTTTTGCAGCCATAAAACATTCAGAGCAAAATGTGTGTGTATGTGTGTATATAATAAAATAATAAAATCCATTTTTTCCATTCGCTTGAAACTTGTAAAATTTAATGTGGGCTTTAAAAAATGATTTAAAAAATGACAGTTTGCTCTGAGAAGAAAACTGTTCAGAGAACTTAGTTTCAGATACACAGTGGTTTAATGAAAGAGAGGTGTATTGGTTTCTTCTGTCAAAAAATAAAAATAAAAAGTAATTAAATGCTGCAAGAGGATGTCCCAGCATCAAGTGTGAACAGCTAATTTAATATTTTAAAGGAAAACCTTTCTTCATGTGTGATGATTCAAACAGTGACACAGGAATTCTCAAATGTGGAACTGATATTTCACTCATTGTTTTAAGATAGAGCCAGAACAAGAAAGGAGGCGAGAAGAGGACAGAAGGAACTTAGGTTTCTGTTATTCAGAAGGAAAAATGTTGTGTAGCATTGAGAGACTTCTCTTTAAGTCTGATCTTAGATCTGTGACAACAATTAATATGCTACCATTTCCACTGCCACTATCCACTGCCACTATTACTGTTTCACAAACAATTATCAAAATGGTATAATCTATCAGCCTCTATATTCAGAAGTGTTTCCAAAGTGTAGCCAAGTGTTTCCAGTGCCAGGTTGGGCATTGGTTGAGTTCCCACACATTTTGGAGAGTCAACCTGGATTGGTCGGCTTTACTGTACAAATGCAAACTATAGCACTCAATGCACCATAATGGACATAGGCAAGGGGTGCCATGGGAGTTCAAAATATGACTTGGGCCACAATCCACTTGGGTTACCCTGCCTATCACTGGACTGACCCAACTGCAAGATGGGCTACCCTAGTTTTTCTGAAAAAGGCTTGGAGCAGCTGCCTAAGGCAACGTAGACTGCCTAAGACAGGAGGACCTGGGCTGCCCTAGCTGGGGCAGCCTAAGCAGTTCAGGAGAGGCATGCTGAGGGCATGTTTAGCATTGCCCAGGGCAGAGCAGTTACTCTGTATCCAGAGCCTGTTTCCAGGTCAGAAATGCCCACTTCCTGCTCCTTAGAGTTATACCACTTCAGGAGCAGGTATAGTAATGAGTAGACCCAGGGAGGTCCATGATAAGGCAGAGTAAGAATGGAAGTGTTGACAAAAAATCTGAGTTCTTGGCCAGCCTAACTTCAACCCCTGCCTCTCAGCTTCAGGATATGGCACAACTATGGCAGCCCACTAACCTGGGGATATAGCAGGCCACTCCAAGAAGCCCTTTGTAGTCACTGTAGACTGTACTGGCATCTCATCAGGGACTCCTTATAAGGCAGGCACCACAGCTGTTCCTTGTTCAGTGTTATCTAAGGGGGGGGGGGGTCTCTTCAGGAGCAAGCCCTCCCCAGATGTCACTGATTTGGTGCCTACTGAGCATACTCTGGAGCAGCTATGGCTGCCCTGGCTTCCTGACTCTCTAGATGCAGCATAACTTTCTGCTCTTGATCCAGAATAGTTGGGGCAGCCCAGCTAGGGCTCTCCTCACTGCCCTAACTCTGGATTGTGCCCTAAGTCCCAGAGTTTTCAAAAACCTAGTGTCACCATTGTTAATATAGTTAATATATTTAATAACCTGCTCCAAATTTGCACTGAATACCATGGAGGCCATGTGGCCTCACTGCACCGGTATAGCTTGGAATTGGGATGCCCAATTATCATGAATTAAAGATCTATAGATAATATATATTCCTATTTATTAGGTCTTTTGCAACACATAGAATCCTTGGAGAAATTTATAAATACTGTAGTAGCTAAATGCAATTGATATCTCTTGATTTAAAGCAGTGGTGCTCAAAGATTTAGCACTGGAACCACTCTTAAGAATAGAGTTTGTCAGGGACCCACCAGAAGTGATGTCATGAGTCGAAGTGGCATCATCAAGGAAGAAAATTTTTAACTATCTGTGGAAAAAGAGAACCAGACCAGGAGGAAGAGGCTGCCAGGAAACCCTTTTACGTGATCACTTTGGAACACAAAATGATGAAGTTGAGCACTTACTGTGTGGTCCATTTCTTCTGCGCCAATCTAAGGATTGAACCAGGAGATACCTTTGCCACCCCAACCCCATTCCCCAGGAGAAGGGAGAGGCATGGCACAGTCATAGGCTACAATCCTCCCCACATTTACCCAGAAGTAAGTCCTGTTGACTATTATTGTTAAAAGCATACACAGTAGCATTAATATTTTTTTAAAATGTTGAATATACAGGGTGATTGAAAAGTAACTCCCTATTTTAAAATACTTTAATCACCTTTCAATCTCCCTGTATATTATATTTTCTAATATATAATAGATTAATATATTAAAAATAAAATGTTGAAATGAATGGGGACCCACCTTGTGGGTCTTGATCCACAGTTTGAAAAACACTGTTTTAAAGAAAAAATATAATCATGTAGCAGTTATGCTCATTAAGCACAGTATCAAAAGCCATCCAATCTGTTTGAAACTCTGGGGAGTTTAAAATGTCCCAGTAGTCAACCATAAAAACACATACTATTACCAGCTAAAAACTAACATTATTCCCTCCACATGTTAGAATTTGACACTTGTCAATGGCACAGCAATTTTGACTAAACTGTATTTTTTCCTTAACAAAACAACTTATTAGAAGCTTGTCAAGGCCAGGAAGCAACTGGGAGTTTCACATATGATTTGGGAACAAAGTCTAGTGGATGAGTTTGTCCAGGCAATAAATCAAATGTACAATCTTAGCCAGGGCTGCCAGAAATGAAGTACAAGAAAGGAAAAAGTCCACACCCTTTCAACAAGGGCCTGTTATTCAAACAAGACATTTGTTTGGAATCTGACAAATCAGATAGGTCAGAGGGCCAAAAATTCTACTCCTGTCCTATTAAATCATCTCTGCAGTAAGCTAAATGTAGTTAATTTGGCATCAGTAATATTACAATTATTTGAAATTACCTATCGGTACTGTATTAGTATATTATAATGGGTAGTGGTAGTCTACTAGTGTCCCATCTAGGAACCATTTCTATCAGCAATGTGGATGATATCAACAATGTGGATGATAATAAAGAAGGTTGATGCCATCATAGATTTTGGGCAGTGTTAGAGGGTCACTCTGGAAACATTTGAATAGGAATTGAGACAGTGGCTACATTGGCTGATGACAGCAGTTTATTAGGGAAACTATCCAACCTTCATTTATTTATTTCATAAATTTCTACACTGTTGTTCTAAAGTAAATGTACACAAAGCAATTCACATTGAAACGACTGAATCACCCACAAAGAAACAATGAATCATCTATATATATAAAAGAGAAAAGTCACTGAATGACTGACTCACTCACTCACTCACTCACTGACTCATCACCGCCCTGCCAAAACCGCTGGGCCTAGAAGCGTGAAATTAGGGGTGGGTGTTCCTTCCATGACTGAGGGGTGCACTAAGAACCGGTTTTCGGAAATTCCAACCGGAAGGGGGTGAAAAAGGGTGCAACGCGTTTTCCTCCCTATACTTTGCATTGGAGAATTGCTGACTCATCAACATTCCGCCCCAACTGCTGGGCCTGAAGCATGGAATTCTGGGAGTTCCTTCTGTCACCTGAACTCCCACCAAGAACCATCTGGAGAACTTTAACCCTTCAGGGACTGAAAAGGGGGCAACGTGTTTCTCTCCTATACTTAACATGGGAGACTGAATAACATCCAGCCAATTTGGTATCTGTGCCTGGTGCACGGGGGGGGGGGATGTTTTTCAGAGGAAGAGGTTGCACTGGTGAGGATGCTGCGCATGGGGGGAAGTTGTGCATGGGGGGAGTTGTGCATGGGGGAAAGTTGTGCCTGGGGGTTGATGCACATGGGGGAAGTTGCGCATGGGAGGATGATGCAAATGGGGATGATGCACATGGGGGACTGATGCGCATGGGGGGACTGATGCGCAGGGGAGGACTGATGCGCATGGGGGAAAGTTGTGCATTGGGGTTGATGAGCATGGGGAAGTTGCGCATGGGGATGATGCACATGGGGGGATAATGCGCATGGGGGATGATGCGCATGGGGAGATGATGCGCATGGGGGACTGTTGCGTATGGGGGAAAATTGCGCATGGGGGAAAGTTACGCATGGGGGAAGTTGCGCATGGGGGCTGATGAGCATGGGGGCTGATGAGCATGGGGAAAATTGCGCATGGGGAAAAGTAGCTCATGGGGGTTGATGCGCATGGGGGTTGATGCACATGGGGAAGTTGTGCATGGGGGATGATTTGCATGGGGGGACTGATGCACATGGGGGACTGATGCACATGTGGGTTGATGTGCATGGGGAAGTTGCGCATGGTGGGATGATGCACATGGGGGACTGATGCACATGGGGGACTGATGCGCATGGGGGAAGTTGCGCATGGAGGTTGATGCGCCTGTGAGTTGCGCATGGGGGATGATGCGCATGGGGAAAGTTGCGCATGAGGGGATGATACACATGGGGGATGATGCGCATGGGGTTGATGCATCTGGGGAAGTTGCACATGGGGAAGTTGTGCATGGGGGAAAGTTGCGCATGGGGGAAGTTGCACATGGGGGAAAGTTGTGCATGAGGGGATGATACACATGGGGGATGATGCGCATGGGGTTGATGCATCTGGGGGAAGTTGCACATGGGGAAGTTGTGCATGGGGAAAAGTTGCGCATGGGGGGGTTGATGCACATGGGGGAAGTGGCGCATGGGGGGATAATTCGCATGGTGTGATGATTCACAAGGCAGGATGATGCACATGGAAGAAGGGGCGCATGGGGGATAATGGACATGGTGCAATGATGCGCATGGGGAAGTGGCACATGG
Source organism: Cryptoblepharus egeriae (assembly GCA_030015325.1). Classification (NCBI taxonomy): domain Eukaryota; kingdom Metazoa; phylum Chordata; class Lepidosauria; order Squamata; family Scincidae; genus Cryptoblepharus; species Cryptoblepharus egeriae. Next base: position 105,219,888 of record JAREYC010000002.1, on the reverse strand, counting down.
GGGCATGTTGCACATGGGGGCATGTGGCGCATGGGCTGTTTGTGCGCTGTGGCGGGATGGCATATGGGGAAATGTTACTCCCACAACGCGGGTATGCTTTTCACCAGTATCACAATAAAATATAAAATCTGCAAAACAGCAAAGCCAGAGTCAAACTAATCAATTCAAAAACTTGTGGAAGAGAATGATTATCAAGGAGCACCTCAAAGCATTAGTGGGGTGGGTAAGCGGGGGAAGGACAATGGACTCCCTCTAGCAATGTGCTCCACAGCATGGCACCACCACAAGAGAGGCTTTATCCCTGCTTATTTCACATTTTTTTTTATTTAAGCACAATCCTAACCATGTCTACTCAAAAGTAGGCCCCATTGTGTTCAATGGATCTTACTCCCAGGAAAGTGCAATCTTTAGGATTGCAGCCTATAAAGTTGCATTTCAAGGAAATTAGAGTGGTTTACATAGTTCTTTTCCTGATTTTGTCCTCACAACAACCCTGTGAGGTAGATGAAGCTGAGTGATGTTGACTGTCCTACAGTCACCAAGTTACCACTCATTGTGTCAGTTGAGCTGGAGAACACAACTTAATGTTCCAGGCAGGAAAATATGGGTGCAGGAAACTAGGGCCCAGAAATACATACCCCTTTTTGCAGTCTCATCTCTTTCTTCCCCCAATCCTAATCCCAAGCCTACTTCAGAAGTAGACTTTTCAAAATATACTTTTCTGTTATGAGACCATAACATTTGTCTTGAGCATATTACATTAAATGGCAAACCAGTGAATGAGCTGTGAAAATGAAATCCAGAGCAGTTTGAACCAGGCTTCGCAGGAATAAACTGGCTAGCTTACTGGTTTTGTCTCAGTATCTCAGGACTTTATACCCAGTGTTTTGCACTATAACTTAAGCAGGTCCAACAGGAACTTTCAAATCAACCCACAAACACTCATATTCAGGTGGATGAGCCACAAGACATGCTTTGAATATTTTACATAAAACTAAAGTTCCGTTTTACCTCTAGATCTCAGCATAAGCAGAGTTCATCAGGAACGCTTGGCTTTTAAAAATGCTCCAAACATATGCAAATCTTGTTCTGTACCCCTCTTAAGGACCCAGCCCTTAAGGAGTATCTGCTTCTCCATTATTCTTTACAGCACTTTCATTCTCCCTAGTGCAAAACACTTCCTATTCTATCCAAATCAGTCACATCAAATGCTTTTGGACAGTCCGCACACCCTTTGCACAAGGCCAACAGAAAGAACAGCGCTACGATCCCATCCTCATAGTCTCCAGTAACTTTCAGTTCCACCTGGAGAAATAAAAGCAGCTGACCTACCATGACAGGAAAGGAGCTACAAAGGCAACTCTCTCCTTGTCTACTGATACAATCACAGTGTGTGACCATTACAGTGAAAGAACATGGATTATATTGCAAGACACAGCTTTAGAGATGCTAATGATCATGCTGTAAAAGCGCAAACAACACCCCCCTCTCATCCTTATCCAACTCTCCCACTGTTCTTATCCCTTTTTCACTTCTACCTGGCAGACATTTGATCTCAAAGGCCATTGAATTCTGGCCTCCTGAGGCCGCTAAAGGCTGACTGATATGTGTGGGAAAGTGGCAGCCATTTTGGGTGCACCTGTTGTACGGCTAACCCCTTCCTTTTTTCCCTCTCATACATCTCTCTTTTATTCTTTATCTCTTTCTATGTCAGTAAGAGTGGAATAGAAATCTAGGTGCTCACATTCACCCCAAAAAACCCTCCTTCAAAACCCACATACACATTTAAAAAATATTTCTCATAAGATGATAGAAGGATCTTTCCAAATGGGGAAGGAGCAAAATAGTGGATGTAGCAACACTATCTCTTTTCAGCGCTGTAGTTTAATAAGGTCACTGAAAAGTCGCTACAAGGGCTTCTGTGCGGCTCATTTAAATGTTCCTAAGAACAACAGCAGTAGAAAAATGACTTTTAGAAAAAAAATAACAAAAGCAAAATCTCCTTGTGTCTCCCAGAACAACATATCCATTACCCTCGGACTGAAGATCAAAGCCATCTAGGATTTCTTATTCACAAGTAAACAAGTTATTCACAAGTGTTCTAAGCAATATTCAACCCTACTGTCCTAGAGCAGTTCTGCTTTTGAATACCAGCATGATTGTTTGAGACATGCCCGCAACAAACGCCTGCTGAGCTGCCTACGCTAGCACTGCTAGACTGGTGCACGTCCACCTGTTTTGGGCCAGCCTAAATCAGGGTGACCATATGGTACATCTCAAAATGTAGGACAAGGGTCCCCAAAAGTCCGGATTTTCAGTGAAAATCTGGACTTTTGGAGGACCTTGTCCTACATTTTTAAAAAAGATTACTCCCTGGGGGCTTACCTTGTCCAGCGATGGGGGGCTTGTGTTGTGCTTTGCGACCACTAAAAATGTTGCTTGGATCGGCGTGCGTCTACAGCGGCCATCTGAGCAGCCCCCTTGGGAAAGAGAAGCTGTGCGCTTACGCACAGTATTTTTCTACAAGCAGAGACCTCTATCTCTGCGAGACCGCCCGGTCTCTTCTCAGATGGAGCGCGGTCTGAGGTGGTGAAGATCCCTTTGCAGACCGCTCGCCTCAAATGCACGCTGGCTGCACTGTTGGTCGCTTGAGGCGAGCGGTCTGAGGAGGGATGCCTCCGCTGCCGCCAGACCACTCCATCCGAGAAGAGACCAGGCGGTCTCACAGAGGTATCTGCTTATAGAAAAAATACTGCGGGCAGGGATCACTCTCCCAACATGGCTGCTCGGACAGCCGCTGTAGACGAACACTGGTCCGAACAATGTTTTTAGTGGTCACAAAGCACAACTCAAGCCCCCCATCCCCGGACAAGCCCCCCATGCCTGGACAGGCCGGACAAGTCCTCTAATTCTGCTTTTCAGCATCCAACAATACTGTTCGACTGGCACTCAAAGCCCATAGGACTGGGCTTGTAATTATCCTTCAAGATTCCAAATACCTGGCTCAAATCATTATATAACACTTCTTTCTGTAGTCTCATGGTTTTCTAGTCTCAGATATGTTCTTCCAACAGAGGAATGTAATAACATACCCCCTGCGCGCACACACACACACAATTTGTGAGAAATCAGAAGCCAAATCTTTTGACTTCATTGGTACTGAACAGTTTTAGGCAAACTGAAATGGTCAAAATTAAAAATGTGGTCTAGGACAAGAAAATCCTCAGTGCAACACAGCAAAATGGACTGCAAACAGCAAAGCTGCTGTCTGGGGAGGAGTGTGTAGGAGGCTCATATACCTGTTTTTATTAGCTATGTGCAAATGAACAGCCAATGAAGGTTCGTAAACCAATAAACAGCCTGGTTCTGACCAACAATTTAACAACAGCCTAGTTCAGTGTTTGTGTGCATATGCATTTATTTATTGCATAAGCACAGATTTAATGTGATTGTGGTCTTTTGGAAACAGTTTAATGGAAGACCTGTAATTTTATTTCAGGAGAAATTACTTCACCAAAATAGCATTTTGAGATCCGGACACAAGGCAACATATAGAAAAAGACAATTCAGACAGCTCTCATTCATACTGCATCTAAGCTTAAACATGTGAAGATGAAATGGCAGCACATTTCTTCCCCGATTTATTCTTAACAGTGTGATTTAGAACAGTCTTCCATCCACCCAAGAACGCAACACAGGTTTTTAGCAGTTGGTGGAAAATTGTACCTGACTGATACAGCCAACTGTGAAATGTTATTTTAATAAAAGGAAAGAGTAGCTGTTCTTATTTAAATGTTTGCAAGTCCTTTGAGGAAAAGACAGATTTTTTGGTATAGCACACAATGATGTTTCACATCACTCAGCCCCCAATTGTTTTAACATGCTAATTTACTTGCAAACTGATATGGTTAGCCAAGATTGCTCTCTTGATCCCTAAATTCCCTAAAGAAGCCTTTTCAAGTGTACGGGTGAAAACATCTGCAATCTGCTTTTGGATTATACTAAAGCTCTGTCGTTTACAAATCAACCACATGCTAAAGTTCTCTCCTTTGGTGCAAGCTCTGCTTTCACCACTCAGCGCTTCTCACTTGTCAACCCCCATGGGCCTTTTCCTCCTGGCAGTGGTGGACTCTTGGTTTACTGGAGAGCCAGCAAATACATTTGTCAATAAGGCTGCCAAGATTTCCATATCTGAGGATAGCAGCACAGTGCTCACTATTTTGGATTTTATATGTGTATCTGGAATATACCAATTGCAGAGAGTGGCATAAACATCCTGGCTTTGCATGAATACTTTGTGAGTGACTTAATAGCATGTTTAAGTTTAGTAAAGCTTCCAGAATTTCCAGAGCAGGATTTGGAATTAGTGTGACTACAATTCTCAACCTAATATGGGTGACAAGTCCAAGTGGCTGGCTTGTGCTGCAATTGAGACCAGCGAATATCCCCCAAATCATTCAGTTGACTGCATAGGAAGACCCACAGCCCTTCTACAAGATTGCTTGGAGGTTTCAAGTACATTTGGCTACAATTTAGATATAATTTCTCAAAGCCTTTATGCATTAATGATACCTCCATACCATCCCCACCCCTCCTCCTCTCTCTCAATTTATGGGCCAGGAACACTCAGAATTGTCTTGATGGATTGAGCAGAGACAAGGCTGTATCAAGTAAATTAAAAATGAAATAGTTACAGCTGTTGGAATGGTTTTGAATCTATAGGAGGTAAAAGACTTTCCCCCCTCTGGGGAGATTGCAAGTAATCCATGAAGCACTACATGTATAGCAGGGGTTGAGATGAGGGCAGTAGCTGTCATTTGGAAGGAAGGAGCCGCAGTCTCAGCCTTCATTCTTGACTTTGGCTCAGGTAACTAGGACAATGTTATGCAATATTATTTTGCCATCAAATTCCTGCCATACTTGCTTTTCCCACAGAAAAATGAAGATAAGTGGGTGATAGCTGGAAAGCAATAAAATGGATTTTACCTGGAAAGGCAATTTAGATACTTGATTTTTTTATTATAGAACCTCCTCGTCTGTGTTGATTCACTTAGAGTAAAGCAAGCTGTCTTAAAAGCTAGGTGTAGCATGCAAAAATACTCAATATTTACAGAAATTACAGAAAATCCATATCAATGAAGATATAAGAAATCATATCTGAATACAATAGAAAGCCAAATAATTAAAAAACAGGATTTAGCCAATTAAATTGATCTGGTAGATTACCCATTGTTTCAATAATACCAGTCCCTACCAGGTGCCATTTTTCATAAACTGACAAAACTCTTGATTATTATGTCTAGAGATGGTCTAACAGTGCAATCCTAAACACATTATCTGGGAGTAAGCCCTATTTAATAAAGTGAGATTTACTTCTGAGTAGAAATATTTAGGATTGCACTGTAAAACAGTTTTATTTTTTCATGGGTAGTGGTATTATCCTAAAACGGAGGTGATGAAACTGGTTTTATAGCAGTGTTATGAAAGTTAATATTTTAATCAGTTTTAAAGCATCTTTATTGAATGTTATCACTGTATTTTAGGTAGTTTTTAATGCATGTAGCCATCAGCAGGGATAGCCAGAGGCATAAAACATTTCTCTCTCTCTCTCTCTCTCTCTTTCTTTCCATCTCTCTTTCACACACAGGTGCGCACGCACACACACACACAAAGAGTGCACAATGTGTGTGTGTGTGTGTGCACAATGGAATTTTCAGTGTGGCCCTTATATGAATACACCATGTAACGAGACTCTAAAAAATACTCATGAAAGCCTTAATTTTTAAATAAAAATATTTGTTGTTTTTTTTTAAAAGATTGGGCTAACAGAAATGTCTTAAGTATATTTGTCCAAACTACTTTCTTTTAAAGCTTTAAACTACTTTTCTTTAAAGCTATGTTGTATGTATTCCTATAAGGGGAAATAAGTGGTATCTGTATACAACTGCTACATGGAGGTCTTCAAAACACTTGCCATGATCTTTTAGGACAAAAAAAGGGAGCAATTCAAGTGGCCAAATTGAGTGATAACTCATAATAATTTCTTCTTTGAATTTTTAGGTAGGAAACTATGGCCAGAACTGCAGTTAATGGAGCAGAGAAACTGGGAGAAGACTGGGAATAAGGTGAAAACATTGAGGTCTTTATTGTGTCTATCAGTCTTTAAATAGAACACAAAGGGGTGATAATTTATCACAAAATGACAGCACTTTATACAAATGGACAGGATGGAATGAACTGGGGTTGGTGGATGCAACCAGGGCATGGAGGATCTGGAGGGGACTGGCAGAGCAGTAGGGGAAAAGTCTGCACAGCAAGTGTTATGTATTGCAAAAAGAGAGCATGTCCCAGGACGTAAGGACCTGTCTGCCATGTCCCTTCACAGGAGACCAGATATGGAATGTTCCTACAGTACAGTAGCTTGACTTTCTGCCTTGGGCCCTTTATGTTGTGATCTTGTTACATCTGTGCAAGCATACACATCTGACAAGTGCAGTTATACAGTTATCATGTTCAGTGGCGTAGCAAATGATCAAGTAGCACAGTGCAAAGCTAATAATGTTGCCCCAGAAGTGATGTCACAACTGGAAGTGATGTCATTCTCAGGTATATTTAAAAAGAAAATTGGGGAAAAACCTGTCGCTGCCTCCTCCTCAGCAGTTCACCACCTATTTGCTTTGCTAGTGGCATAGCTAAAGCACCTATTTGCTATTGTTGCCCACCTTCCCACAACAACAAAATCAAATTTCATTAAGTAAAAAAATGAAAATTGTGTCCCTTTGGTTAGGGAAACTGTGCTGAGACAAGGAGGGATGATTATTCACTCCCTGCTAAATATAAGAGGAGCACTACTTATAAGCGCCTGCATTCCCAGTTAGCATGGGTAACTGTATTATGATATAAGTATATGGAAATGAGAACTGATTCATATTAACACCGTATTAGTTCCTTACAGTATCATAATTACATCTCATTGGCTCTCAGAGCAATCAATATTTTGGGGAAGTTTTGAATTAAGAAAATCCATTGTTCTGTCGACTTTTGTTATTTCATTTTCTGGTAATTTGGCCATAACTTTTGATAGTGTATAGAAATTCCAATGCAGTTTGTTTTGTTGCATTCTGCATTAAATTCTCTTTCCAACGATATATAACATGATGGTATTATCATTCGCAAATACCTTGTTTTTTCACAGTTTTGGCCACTAGTGTCAAGCTTAATTTGCTGCCCCCTAAAAGCTTACTGTCCAGTGCAACTGCACCCCTGCACCCTCCTAGCTATGTTACTGATCATGTTGTACTGCTGCTCTCAGAAAAAATAGATTTTTAGCATTAGTAAATATGATGCTATTAGTGGGATGAAAATACAGGTGGCCAACAAATGGATGATGACATTGTGAGAACTCTCCATGAGAACAAGGCAGTGAACAGAGTGTAACAATCTCTCATGAAATCTTCTTTCTGACAGTGCGCTCAGAACCTTGGATGGGGCAACATTAAGAAGAGTGTTTGTGGCTAGATCAGGATGTGACACTGGCAAAAGGAGCATTTATTTCAGAGGTAGGAAAACGCCTACACTATTTGAAAGTACTTAGCATATGACTCACTTCCAGTATTGATGCTCAGAACTTAGAGCAGAGCTTTGAACATTTGCAGTATATTTGAAGAGTATAGGTGGTCATTTGGCCTGATCCAGCAGGGCACTTTTCAGGTTCAGCTGAATTTTTTTTATTCTGTGAAGGTAGAAAAACCATGACATATAGATCAGAGGAAAAAAAAATTATTGGAATTTAGTCATATCACCTATAATATTCTTTTTTTTTCTTTTTTAAAGATATTTTGTACTTCTATTTTTACCACCACCCCCCCAAAACAGCTCTTTGCTTAATTGTAGACATTCACTTTCCATTACCCTTATATAGTTTGAGTAAGCCAAACTAATGTTTGAGTAAGAATTTTGACAATCAAAATTTATTGTCATCAATTCTGAATCAGAGAATGGGCAGCCTAATCTTTAGCTGCCCGCAGCTCCAGGACTCCCACCTGCACCTCCTGGGGAAAAGGGGTTTTTTTGGTCCCTTTCCCCACATAAGCGAACAGCTCTGCAATGAGGCTACTCCCTTCTGTACCAGCTCTCAACCTGTTGCAGAAAGCAAGCATTATATTATATTATATTATATTATATTATATTATATTATATTATATTATATTATATTGGACCATTCTGACGATTGGATTTCTCCTCTAACATTCTTCTAGGTAGTTTGAGCAGGTTTCCCTACCCATCGAGTGGGTTTTAAAATTAACGGAGAGGTTCTGTCTTTCAAGAACTGCCTCAGTCTTAGATGGATCCATTTTTTCATCTTGGTCCTGGCCATGTTTTTTTGCCTCAAGAATAAGACTCAGCTGCTAGCTGGCTCCTTATCTCTTACTCTGATCAGCTCTGCAGCTCTAAGGTCTCATCGCTCAGCTCCCGGTATTCTTGAACTGCAACCTTTGGTTCCTAACTTCAGGCTTAACAATGGTTTTACCTCTAGACATCTTTTACAAGAGATCCTGTTTTCATCAGTTAATCTATCCACCAACTATTGTAAAGCCCTGATCTAGTCACTACAGCTAGTAGACAACATTTCTTTTCAGCTAGTGTTATACTTACATGTCTGCGTGCAGTATTTTTGGGCTGTTCTGTTTAAACAATGAGACTTCAGTTTCCAGTTTTATTAGTCTAGCATGAAATTAGCATCCACTTTAAACAAAATGTGAAACAAATGTTGATGAAGTATACCAGAAAATGCAAAAAGGGCTTGCATTTTGCAAGGAATAGATGCAGCTATGAATATATCAACCTGCTTACTACCTTGCACCTTGCAATTACCATATTTCCCGGCTTATTACACGCACCGGACCATGAGACGCACCAACGTTTAGAGGAGCAAAACAAGAAAAAAATATTCTGAACCAAATGGTGTACTAATATAGCAGAATAATATTTCAACCATGTAAAGTCAACAGTGGTATTAAGAACCATTATCACTGTCATTAACCAATGAGGAAAGACTAAGCTTCAAGCACTCTTCTAATTTTCTGGAAACCCCAAAAACTCATCATCTCTAGTGTCAGTGATTTGCGACTTTTGCACAAATCTCATTGCAAGTGATCAGACAATATTTTGCACAAATCTCATTGCAAATAGTCCAGGAAGGCAGGTAAGTTGGGGGGGTTCTTTTGGGGGGTAGGTAGGGAAAGGTGAGGGGATCTAGATAGATAGGAAGAGTGAGGGAGGCACAGGCATGGAGCAGGAGGGACCAGGTCTTGTGCATGTCTACTTTGGAGCAAGTCTCCAAGCCAGGGAAGGCTGCTTAGGATTGCAACTGTGCCAGGGTGACCAGATGCCAAACCCAAAATTCCTGAACCCCCAAGGCCAAAATTCCTACCCTCCCAAGCCAAAATTTCTACCCGCTTAAAAAATTGCCAAAAAATGTATTTTTTTGTTTTTATATTTTTGATTTTTACTTTTTTGGCCATAACTTTTGATAGGAAGGAGATATCTCAAAACTGATTGTTGCATTGGATTATGCTCTTCAATACAAATCCAACGACATATGACATAATGGGGTAAGGTGCTCCAAGATTGGCCCTATCACTCTATCAGACGCACAGACATTTTCCCCCCATTTGGGGAGGGAAAAAGTGCGTCTTATAAACCGGGAAATACGGTAAACTTGTGGTGCATCTTAGGCCATAAAGAGCTCTCTGGAAAGAATTCTTTGATTGCACCATCATCAGGCAACTCCCTGGAGTCATTGGTGGAGCAAACAATAGGATGCAGATTTAGCTAGAAGGGTTTGGCAAACTTTTCAGGTGAATGGGAAAATACCTTGTCAGCAAATGCACATGCCAACATGGAAAATCACTGCATTAGTCTGAGATGTAACAAGGAAAAAGAAAGCAGCCACTAATAATGGAAGCCTTTCTGTAGCAATGAATATTTTCACCTTTTCTCTCTCTAACACAAGGCAGAGAGGCCTGAGAAGGTACAGCCGCTAGAAAAATGCTAACCTGGGGTAGTGGCTCCCAAACTGTGGGTTTTTGGTTAAAGGTTAAAAACCACCTGCTTTGTGTATGGAAAGCACTGCTATGCAATCACCATTATAATTCACACCTTCACACCCCTTTGTCATTTATATAAAAGGAAGCAACTTCTGCGGCCTCTAAAATGTTTGAATCACTGATGTAGGGAGAGGATACAGAGCTAGGAAACTAGAAACAACATTATTCAGAGTCAGATGTTTAGTCCATTGTTACTCAAACTGTGAGGTTGCAAAATCCCAGTTCATGTAAAGGTCCACCACTCCCCTTAATGGCTGGGAGAAGGGGGAAAGCAGCAGTGCAACCCCTATAATCGTGCCCCTGTGGGAGAAGGGGGCTCTTTTCAGCCAACCCAGGGATTGTGCCAGGGTCTGGTTGGTGTGGAGATGTACTTTAAAAAATGGCTTACCATACCTTTTACATATTCAACATGGGCTGTATTAATAATAAAAGGTATGGCCTTACCATACCTTTTACATATTCAACATTAATAACTACCATCAATAAAACTATGTTATCACCACAATAAAAAAAAATACACACACACAAAGATCAAGGGTTGATTCAAATACTCAATCATTTTGTGATTCACACATGGCTTTCAGCATTTATATGTGGACATCTAGTTGAACTCAGACCCCTAATGATTCCATGTATGCATTTGTACTGGCACATGGTGGAAGATTTATGTATGCCAAGCAATTAATGGTCTGCATAGTTTCTACCTGATGCTTTAGAAAATGCTCTAATTGAAGCCTTCAGCTGCAAATCACATCTGAAATCTTTCACTTGTTTCCAACCATGGGGAGCTCTGCCAGTGATCTGCAGTGCTCCCCATATCACCCCCCCCCAACTGTAGCACAAACGAGGAAAAACCCTCAGGTGGCAGAAAATTGCCAAATTCTCCTGCAGCAGCATGATCTTTAACAATTGCATTGCAGCTTTCCCCCTTTTCCCCACCTCTTAAAGGGAGTGAAGGATCATTACATGAATGGGGGGGTCATAACCCCCCTCTTTGAGTCATCATCATTGGCATCCTTCTGTCTCGAAAGACTATGGTATCATGCTCTGAATTGCGAAGTGGGAGTGTCCTCCCCAGAGCACGAAGGCCTGGGTAGGTTAATATGGAGGATAGCCTGTAACCCAAGCAGCAAACCCCCTCTCCACATCACTGAAATAGTCCAATTGAACAGCAGAGCTGATACAATTGGTTCACCTTTCCCATAGATGGGTATAGCCACAAGGCAGTGGAGGTTTGAGGTGGGAGTTTTCCTTCTCCAGACAACCCGTGTTCAGTGGGATTTTAGACAGGTATATTTTCCTCTCATGGACGTCCCTGCCAGTAGCTCCGCTACCACCAGCATAGCCCTTTTATCACTGGAGTGCATAATCCCACCACCATGAAAAGTGGTGGTGGGATTGTGTCACACATGTGCCACACTGTCCATCGGTGTCCCACTAGCATATACTATTCAGCCACATAACTCAACACTGCCACTAGCAGACCAATCCTTTCCTCATCTAATTCCATGCACTCTTATTATATCACTCTTATTATAATTTCTTTCATGTCAGAAAAAGTCTTATGCTACAATGTTAAAATTATAAATCCTAGCATCACTCTCTGTAATTACTATAATTTTTAGATAACTTGCTTGAAATTCCATAGCTTGAAACTTGCAAGAGGATGCATCATCACTGAAGAAAACAAAGCCCAGCCAAATCAAATTTCACGGTGAACTTTGCTATTCCACTCAGGTGAAATCCATAGATAGTTGTAAGGAGCCCCAGAGGGCCAAGAAGGTGGGGTGTTTGGACAATACCTGTATTTGGGTCAAGCAAAATATTACAAAATAAAGTTTGCAACAACCTTTGAAGGTCTTTTCTTCAGGTTGGATATGACATTTGAGTAAAAATAGTGAAAATGTGTGTGTTTTGGGCCTCGCAGAAAAGACCCAGTGTGATCCCTGGTGTAATTTCATAAATGCAGAAAACGTAATTCCGTCTAGGGTAAGGAATGGGTCAAGGGTTAGCACTGGATGATTTCCCACCCACATGCTAATGAGACAGCAGACCAGAAAGATAGATAGCAGTCATTGAGACTCAAATAGCATCAGGTGTTGTTATAATAAGAGTAGCCAAAGATGAAGCTAAATATTGAAGATCTCATAGTTTTTTGTGTGTGTCGTTAAACATGGAGGAAGGCATTCATTGGTAAGCAGAAGAAAAGTCAGCTAATGCTGGTTTACCAAAAGACTCCACAAACCAAATTACTGAACAAACAACGTCAATAGCTGTGTGAAATTCCTCACCGCACCTCGATTTAAAATAAGAGAGAAGAGAGATAATAATGTTCTGTGACTTAAAATGAAATGACATTTCAAGTGTAAAATATAAACTATAAAGCTATGGAAATGACTTACACCAGATGGAAACTATGGCAATGACTCACACCAGATGGTCAGATAACATATCATAAAACATAATTTCCTGTGTTATCAATAGCAAGGTCATTAGTTAATTCATGTTTACATTATAGGTGATTGAAAATACTATTTGATGAAAAAATACCACTCTATTGCCTGATGAATAGAAATCGGGTGGGTGCTAATCAACAGCTCAGAAAATACATAAGTCCGGTTTTCAGTTCAACATGTTCTTAAAGATAAATGCTCCAAAATCCATTCTAGCAGAACTCCAAATGCATCTCTACTAGATGCATAAACACCAGAGCTACTACTGATATTACCCCTCTCAGAATGCAATCCTAAACAGTTTAGTACAGAACAGCTCACCTGTCTCTCCTTTCCTGTGGTGGTGTGGGGTAGCCAGCACATGCATGTATATTGTGCACTCCCAAGGAGTGGCATAGTAGTGCTTTACAGCACATTTGCAACACTCCCAGTCCAGCACAAGACTTGTGCCAGCCTAACTGGGGCTTAGGATCGCAGATTCATTCTACAACCGTATCATACAGGAGATTGAAGAATGAATTTTAGAACTTTCTCAAGCCAAGTTACACATTGAAAAATTACATGCTGAATATTATCTGGAACAAAGCATGAATTTCAATAAATTAACCAGATAAATGAGTTAAATACATTTCCTGATGCAGTGGCATCACTGGGGGATGTATGACTAGCAAAACAAAAACAGTACAGTACTAGCAAAAAAAACTAAATTTAAAAGGTACAAAAAAGCAAAAAAAGAATTTAAATCTTGATATTTTTGAACAATATAATCATTCAATCCATATTTTTAAGAATAGAAAGAAAAAAATTGAAATACGAGTTCTGCCAAATATTATAGACAAATATATAGTCTATAATCAAGGCCATGAAGCCTATCACCCAGGCATAGTCCTACCATCGAAATGGGAGGAGGTCTGTCATGGGGATGATGCACAGGACTTCTACACCCGGTAATGAAAACTCTAGTGACGCCATGACTGCCTAGTGTTTTTAGAATGATATTATACCTGTGTTTTCACAGTGCAAATTCTGAATCTAAGTGAGGGCCTTGTGTGATAAATGGTCTTTCATACAAATATTCCTTAGGGCAAAATCCAGAGTAACTGGGGAGTCCTTGCTCCAGTGTAAGAACAACTTACTCTGGATTCCAATATAAATTTCCCATAGGTTTTCACTAAGGGGTGCAGTAACTACGGGTGCACGTAATGTCTGTTACGTGCACCTGTAGTTACTCTGGATTTGGGGATTTGTTAGACACCAAACAAAGCAAAGGCAGAACATGCCAAGCACCATTTTTGAACAGACCCATAACACACTCCTCACGCATACATATATCATGATCCCTTATATAAAGTTTCATTACTTATGAAAGAAAAGTGCCTACAGGTCCAACCTTGTTATACACAGATTTTTTTATACATGAATTTGACTCAACACTCATAGCCACTGCAAATCAGTTTAAAAAACTCCTTTTCTACTGTTCCAGATAGGTAGTCATGCAAGCAATCATTCCAATTTTCAATCCCAGAATCAAACCCTTGCACATATAGAGGTACTACCTTAGGCACAAGAAAGGAGCAAGAAACCTGGAAGTGGGTCTTTAAACATATTTTTTTCATTGCTTTCTTTATACACTGATTTTTTTCCATGGAACATTCCAGAATGGAACCAAGTGGATAATGGGGGACCTCTGTACTTTCATTCTGGAATTACGTTTTCTGCATTTATGAAATTACACCAGGGATCACACTGGGTCTTTTCTGCGAGGCCCAAAACACACACATTTTCACTATTTTTACTCAAATGTCATATCCAACCTGAAGAAAAGACCTTCAAAGGTTGTTGCAAACTTTATTTTGTAATATTTTGCTTGACCCAAATACAGGTATTATCCTGTTGATATTTTGCTTTTTTAGAATTCTCTCATACCAATATGACTGCAAACTTTTTTTTTAAAATAGACCCATTCTAAAGCTTTATTTTTCTGATCTGAGAAGTTTATGTGAAGTTTTCTTCAGATCTATGAAGTACAAAAAATAAATTGTTTTTATAGTCATGCATGGCAATATGATATACATGTATAAAATGGCATAATCATAACCTGTGCTGATACAGCCAGGCCGTAGTAATCACCACCGTATCCACCGCATAGGCGTATGCTAATGCTCTGAAACACAGGGAATGAAGAGGTAAACAACATTTAGGAGATAAAATAGGCATGGCCCTGGAAGCCCTGCTTAGACTACTGCCCTTATACAGACCAGCAAGAGGCAGGGTCCAAACACCCCACCTTCTTGGCCCTCTGGGGCTTCTTACAACTATCTACGGATTTCATCTGAGTGGAATAGCAAAGTTCACCTTGAAATTTGATTTGGCTGGGCTTTGTTTTCTTCAGTGATGATGCATCCTCTTGCAAGTTTCAAGCTATGGAACAAAAGGAGAAATTGGCTTTTAGGGCAAAGCAGAAATGGGAGGAGGGAGGGGAAAGACCTAAATTAAAACATCTGGCTAGGTAATTACATGCACTAAAAAGTTTACAGTCTAAACTACCCATACGTAATTGATCAAACTATAGTGATGTGTCACTTTCACTTACCCATATTAAGCAGTGGGCTTCACTGAGCTATACCCCATGCTAACCTCCACCGCTGACCTGCTACAGTACACTTATTAAAGCCGCAATTATGAGGTGATCCTTAATAGCTAAGGTCTTGGTTCAGAGGAGGATTTTTTTCTGGAGCTCACATGCAACAATTAAAGATAATTTAAAGTGTAAGTAATTGAGCTAGGTTTCTGGAAACTACTGTAGAGGTCTTGTCCTAAGCATCTGACAGGCATAGTGGTGTATTTTGACAAGTTTTCTGCAGACTTCCATTAAATACCAACTAGGAGTTCTATTTTCTTTGGAGTCATTGGCCAGGAAATGGTGCTTGCAAAAGGTTAAGCTTTGTGAGGGGTGAAGGTGTTGCTCATGTTCTGGACCCTGGGGATCTAATTCCATTGTAAATCTTAGCTTTCGCTTGCAGGGGTCCTGCCTCCTGTGTCATTTCTGAATCCCAAATAAAGTAAGTGCTGGATTGTTCCAAAGTCTATGACAGGCTTTCAAGCATTCCTAATCCGAGAAACAATTTGCATGCTTATCTTTCTGCTACGGCAGCGTTGCTCTTAGGATACAAAGAGGTTTAGGATACAAACTCAGAGACATAAATGGGAGGAGCTCAATGACATAAATGACAGAGCTCCACAATTATCATTCTAACATGGACTGGAAATCTTGGAGTTCACATCTATCTTAGAAACCCAACTTTTATTCTGGTCTGAAATCATAATAATGCTGAATTTAATTGAAATTCAAAGAAGCAAACTTGATTCTTTTGCTGCCCCATTTTTCCTGCCTTGCCAGTTGGTAGAGAAAGGACATTACTTTGCTCTGGTTTTTGAACACTCAGGGGTTGTGCTCTCATCCTGTCTAGCACTGCATAATACATCTCCAGGCTAGCATATTCTACCTATGCCACCTGCCTGCAAAAAGGAGAGGCTGTGGAACTGCCATGGCTTGTGCTGTCTGAACTCCCCCCCCTCCCACAAACACACAAATTTTATTTCCTTATTCATTGCTTTTAAAAACATGTGAACCATTACTTATGGCACTCAGAACCTGTGTAGTGGACCTGAGCTAGGCCAGCACAACCTGGCTTAATTTCCTGCCCAGTGATGAAAGTCTGTGGGTGGCCTCGGCAATTTACCTCAGCTACCTCACAGAGTCACTTTGGCGATAAAATATGATAACCTACTTTACACACTACCTGAACACCTCGGAGGAAAAGATGGCATCAAATGAGATACATGGCTTCCTGAGTTACTGAGTATAATATTATTAAGTGTCCTGTGAACTTGCTGCATTTTAAAAGCATGTTTTGGGATGGTCAATCTTCCCCACAAAGTGCAAGAAAATATGTCTTCCACAAGGACATGGGAACAAGTTAATGCTGAGAACATTTCCAGATAGCATAGGATTTTATTGTCCTTGAAGACACACAAGTCAGGTGCAAAAACTGTAAATTATAGTGGTAATATAGTCTTATGCAGTACTTTTTTCCTAGGGACAAAAGCTGCCAGAATTCATCACAGTGGGGTAACTAGGTCATCCTTGTATGACTTAATTAGCTGCTGGGGGGCAGGTGGAAAAAGGTGCTAGTACTATGTACCAGTGAGTACCCCCAGAAAAAGCCCTGGTCTTGTGTTTCTGTGAGGCATGTAATATGCAATCTATTCTTATGTTTATCTTGACTTTTGGAATGTCTTTCTTCCCTTACTTTGAGGAGGCCCCTGATACCAAAAAAATGCAGTGCACACACTGCTGGCATGGCTGCATCAGCACTGGAACGTTGGATAGGATTCCACCTTTAGATGTTCCCTTTCTTCCAAGGTTAACGTGTGACTACCCACAATTATTTGCTATGGCTGAGTGGGATCTTGAAGTCAGATGCCTTGTCTGCCTCTCTAAAGACCACACGACCATTATGCCAGACTGCTCAAAAACATTTTCCTCCACCATAGCAGGCAATCATTTCAAATTTAGCGCACATAGTCTGGAGCTGTGGATACGCACATAAACACACAATCCACAAGCACTTCAACTACCTCAATTATGCACGGGTGCTCAAAATACACACACAAGGAACAATAAAAATTAAAAATACTGAAATAAATAAACAAATGGCAACCAGAAAATCAGATGGAAAAATGTACTTCCTCTCCTCTTTTTCAGCAACAGGGGGCCCAGATGTCACCATCATATCCAGGCCAGGGCTTTTTTTTTTAGTTGGTTGGCAACCATACCCTTAATTGTCCCTAATATTTGAGAATTTGCCTGGCAGTATCAGATATATCAAAGGATTTCTTCAAATAGACATGTAATTCTCGTCCAAAATATCATGCCTCCTGAATTTCTTAAGCATCATCAGTTGCTAGTAAACAATTAAGTGTTATGATTTGGATAGCAAACTCTACTGCCTGAGGCTGTCTTGATGACATTAGAATTCACATTTCTTAATTAAGAACCTAGCATTTGACCTTTGTGATAGGAAACATATGGTCAATGGCTTATTTGTGTACATCCTGCTGTTAGTGCTTCCTCTCTCTTTTTCTGTCTTCTTTTTTCTTTCAGCAGTCTCTTACTTCTATGAGCCTGGTTTATAAAACCTATCCTTTAGCCAAACTGCCATGAGCAGGACAGAATGAGATGGGAGAATCTTTAGACCACATCATCAGGATAGCATAGGAACCTATTTACCCATGTCAGTTGCTTGAGTCTCGTAGTAATGGTCTAGTTGCAGCGGTTAAGACGCTGTGCCTGTTAACCAGCAGGCCAGGGTTCAAGACCCGGGTCAGCCCCACAAGACAGGGTGAACTCCTGTCCTTAGCCCAGCTTTGCGACGCCAGCTGGATCCAATCGTATCAGCTCTGCCTTTCCTTTGGACTAATTCAGTGGCTTGGAGAGGGGGGATTTGCTGCTTGGGTAACAGCCTATCCTCCATTACAATCCAACCCAGGCTTTCGTGCTTCGTATGCAGCGCCGTGCACGATACCATAGTTTTTCAAGACTGACGGAGGCCTGTTGCTGCTGCAGCATGCATGAGTAAAACTATCATTAAAGAGGTAGGGAAGTACAGATGAATAGGGAGAGGGTAATAGGTAGAAGTAGGGGAAAGTGGAGTAGGGGTACGTAGGAGGTAAGGGGAGTTTTAAAAATGCTCCTTTTCAATCCTCATCTTTCTTTTTGTCAAAATGAACTACAAATGAAGTACAGGGAATCCATTCTAGAAATGGAAACTGAAAATACAGGGAAACATTATACAGATCTAACCATGTTATACACTGATTTTTTATCCATGGATTTGACTTGGCATGAACGGCCATTGAAAATCACAGTTAAAAAACTTTTCTGCTGTTGTAGAGAGGTAGTCACACAAGCAAGCATTCAATTTTTCAATCCCAGAATCAAACCTGTACAGATATTGAGGGCACTACCTTACAAGTATTCAATTAGATGCAATAGAGGAGCAAAAAATGTAGAAATGGGTCTTTAAACTTATTTTTCCATTTTTTTATACACAGATTTTTTTATATCCATGGGATGTTCTGGAACAGAACCCTACTGGATAACAAGGGATACCTGTAGATGCAATGTTCTTTGGAGGCACTGCACCACAGTCATCTTCCATTTTCTTCATTAACAAATAGGCATATTTTTTCCTTTTTCATGTGCCACCAGAGGAAAAGTGACATGCAAGTAGACAGCCTAAGCGCTACGGAGACAGTCAGAACATTAACAAAAAAAACTGGAAGTATTACTGTGGAGAACTGCAGATGACTGAAACCACAGATCCGTGGATCCAGAAAGATGCCTGTATCTTGAAAGCTGTGAAAAACAGCAATACTAAATGCAAAATTAGCAAGAGACTTCTTCAGGCGTGGAAGAAAAATTGAATAATCATTGGTCATTTTTAAGTGAGCATAAAATAATTTTTTTTTCCTTTTGTCTTGTGTTTGGCCAACTTGGAAAGAAATCTGTGGAAAAGAATGAAATAGAATTTTTTTTTCCTTTTTGTGACCTAACATGGTTCTTATAAGCAATAATTTAATTACAGGGAAAGCAGTAATGTAGACACAGCTTCAGGGATATACTCTTAAAAAAGCCTATTTGATTATGCACTGTATTTGACGCTAAGATTATTTCTGAAGCAGGAGCAGATGATGTAATACTACCACTATTTATGATTTTTTAAAATTTATTGTAAAGCATGTTGTAAAATGGAAAATTACTGGTGACGACCTCCTTTCCAGCCAGACTCAAAATTGAAGGTTTGATATTTTTCATTCAGTTGCTGCAAATAAAGGCCATGACCCAGCCACATCTAAACATTTTGAGATTCACCTTTTTCAAGATAGTTCAACATGCTCTTCATTCACATGGAAATCAATAGATTTTAAAAGGCTTCAGGGTAGCTGGATTGTTCTCAGGTTTGAACCCAGCATGGACTTACCAAGAATACATCTTGCCAGACAAATCTGATCTCCTTTTTCGATCAGGTTATGTGCTAACTGGACAGTGGCAATGCTGTGGATGTCATTTATCTTGATTTCAACAAAGCGTTCGACAAGCTCCCGCACAACGTCTTAATCAGGAAGATGGAAAAATATGGGATAGACAAGGCAATTGATAGGTGGACCTCCTGCAATTGGCTTGACATCCGCACTCAAAGGGTTTTAGTAAATGCTTTTGCATCAACCTGGAGGTCAGTTTTGAGTAGTGTGCCCCAGGCCTCTATCTTGGGCTCAGTTATCTTTAATATCTTCATCAACTACTTAGATGAAGGGATATGGGGGAGTCTGATCAAATTTGTGGATGACTCCAAGCTGAGAGGAGTAGCAAACACAACAGATGACAGGAAAAACCTCCAGGAGGATCTGGACAAACTGGAATACTGGGCTGTAACAAATAGAATGAATTTCAACAGGGATAAATGCAAGGTTCTGCACTTACGCAATAAAAACGAAAAACACAGGTATAAAATGAGGGATATTTGGTTTGGCAGCACAACATACGAGCAGGATGTTGGAGTCATCATGGATGACAAGCTGAACATGAGTCAGCAGTGTGATGCGTCTGCAAAGAAGGCAAATGCCATTTTAGGCTGCTTTAAGAGGACTGCAGCTTCCAAGTCACAAGAATTTATAGTTCCTCTTTATTCTGCATTGGTGAGACCTCACCTTGAGTACTGTGTTCTGTTCTGGGCACCTCACTTGAAGAAAGATGCAGCCAAACTGGAGCAAGTCCAGAGGAGAGCGACAAAAATGAACAGTGGGATGGAAGGGAAGCCCTATGAGGAAATGTTGGGGGAACTTGGGATGTTCAGGTACCTAAAGGGCTGTCATAGGGAGGGAGGGAGGAAGAGGCTCATTTGTTCTTAGCTGCCTCTGAAAGCAGAACCAGAACCAATGGGTACAAATTGCAAGAGAGGAAATTCTGGTTGGATATCTGGAAAAAAATTCCTGACGGTGAGGGCGGTTCGGCAGTGGAACAGATTGCCAAGGGAGGTGGTGGACTCTCCCTCACTGGGGATCTTCAAGCAGAGGCTCAATGAGCACCTGTTGGAGATGCTCTGGGAGGATTTCCTGCTACAGGCAGGGGGTTGGACTAAATGACCTACTGGGTTCCATCCAACTCTATGATTCTGTGTTTCCTCTACATACTAGATCCTGCATATTAAGATGTAGATTTATCAAGAATGGTGGATAGGGCCAGTCCAACACCTCCCAATGCCTGAGGAGGCAATCCAAATAGTGTCCTCCTTACCCAATCATTTGGCAGCTTCTTGTCCTCTCATGTCCTAATGTTTTATTCAGCAACATCCTCCTCTCCACAAGTTCACTTTTTTCTGTCTTTCTCTTATAATTCAGAGAGTGGAAGGAGAAGGTGGAGCACAGAAGGAAAGTGGGTGGAAGAGATGAGGAACAACCTGCTGCCTGGTGTGACCACTTCAGTTGGCCCCTCATTACTAGGATGGGCTGGTCCTAGTAATGGGAAAGGTATGAAAGAGCATGTGATGGCATGATTAAATAGGTTTAATTCATGTTAGTTGGAGCTCAACAAAGGGTTTTTGAAAACAACTAAAAACTGGTATCAGTATCGTAGGTAGCAGGAGCAAAACGTAAGTACTGAAGGAGCCTCAATGCACTGGTAAGAAGAACCTCACACTTGCATATGGAGTAATTCTAGGCAGCAATGGCAACATGGAGATGTTTGCCAGACCAAACAGTATCTCTTACGCATTGCCATCTCTACTGACCAGGATAGTATTTTCTGAACAAAAGGCAATAGCACTTCACCCATATTGTCATTATTATAGATAATCTATCACACCAGAAAGAATCTCTTTATCCTTTCTGGGGTTGGCAAAGGGAAAGTGGTAATCATAGGCCTATCTGAAAACCAGGATCCTAATCAGCTGCCTGAAGATGCTGTCTTGTGATTTTGAGCCTGAATTAGAATTTACTCAGCGAGGGTGCAATCCTACCCCCCAGTTAGGCCAGCATGAGTCCTGTGCTGGCCTAGGGGTGTTGCCATAAGGCACTTTGTGCCACTCATGGGGCTGTTAGGCAAGTGCACAGGCATGTTCTGGCATCATCACACTACCACAGGAACAGTGTGACACATGAGTTGTGATCACAGGTGGGCTGAAGCCGGTTCTCACCGGTTCTGAGGTTGTTAAGAGGGGGCCGTCATCTTTGAATTGCATGCAAGTGTGTTTGAATTTCTCTTAAAGGGTCTGGGTCTGTCTTCCCAGAGCTGAAGCTCCACTCACCCTCCTTCCTCCCCTTCTGAACCTCCCTCCACTTCTGAGGGGGCTCTCTCCCCCTCCTTCCCCTCCCTAGGTTATTTTTTAAAATACAAATAGACTGTTCCCATTACCATCATTCAGACAGGGCATTGCAATCATTCCACTTAAAGTAGGTGCAGCATCTGAGTGTTGTGAGGATGAGATTCTCCAGGACATTTGTCCCCTGTTCCTTCAGCCCTGTCTACTTTCCTGAGAGTAAGCCCATTGACTATAATGGGACTTGCTTCTGAGGAGATTGGCAGAGGCTTGGACCTCTCCCTCTAGCCCTGTTCCTCCAGCCCTGTATACTTTCCTGAGAGTAAGCCCACTGACTACAATGGGACTTACTTCTGAATAGACATGGTTAGGACTGGGCTCTGAGGTTGCAATCCTATCCACACTTATCTGGGAGTAAGCCTCACTGACTAGAATGAGACTTACTTCTAAGTAAGCCTGCATAGGATTGGACTGTAAGGCTAAAATCCTGACCATACAGCCCTGGGAGTAAGCCCCATTGACTTGAATGGGACTTACTTCTGAGTAGACACGGTTAGTATTGGGCTCAGGCTGCAATCCTATCCACACAGTAGTCCTTTCCCCCCAAGATCTCCCCACCTCATCCTGTCCCTCTGAGAAATCTCTCCACCTGAGATTGTGGGGAGGCAGTAAGGGGGGCACCTGAAGAAATAGCCCCAGTTCCCATCCTGCCCCCCATGAACCCATTCCACTGCCTACTCTGAAGTAAATCCTATTAAAGTCAGTAGATTTTACTCCCCTGTGAGGATAGGAGTGTAGCCTCAAAGCCCAATCATCTGTCTACTCAGAAGAAAGTTCCATTATAATATTGAAGCTTACTCCCTGGAAAGAAGCTGGTTTCTAAGAGCTTGTAATCCTATGCCTGACTACTCAAAAGTTAATCCCATTTCAATCTATGAAGCTTACTCCCAGGAAAGTGTGCAGAGGAGTGCAGCATTAGAGTCCAATCCTATTCTTGGCTACTCAGAAGTAAGTCCCATTAGAGTGTGTGGAGCTTACTCTCAGGAAAGTAAATAGGATTGCAGCCAAAGGCTGGTTACTTGCTCTTGCTCAGTCCTTTGCTTGACTACTCAGAAGTCCTATTATATTCAATGGAGCTTACTTACAGGAAAGTGTGGACAGGATTGTAGCCTTAAGTAGTGGCTTAGAAGCAAACCTCAGCCTGCAGAGGGGACACCACTGGTCCTAAACTGTAGATCAGTGTTTCTCAACCAGTGGTATGAGCACCACCTGTGGAACTTGTGGTAGTGTCTGCTGTATTAGGCATCTGGATGCAAGTGTCATATGTGCTCCCTGAGGCAGCTGGTGGGCTGCTGTGTGATTCAGGAAGCTGGACTAGGTGGGTCTTTGGGGTGATCCAGTGGAGGCTTATCTTATGCTGTTATGTTCTTATTTGTGGCATCCCTGGACACATTCTCCCTGAGAGCACAACAAAGCATCATGCACAGGAATAAATTACACTGAACTGGGGGGCTTAATCCTGATTGATGCAGTCACAGGTGATACAATTTTTTTGTAAACTAAGGATTAAAATGGTCATTAGAACATAGAGAAGCTGTTAAAATATTTGAAGCCCACCATGGCCGCGCAGGACTGGGTTCTGAGGCTGCTGCAACCCTATCCACACTTTCCTGGGAGTAAGCCTCATTGGCTATAATAGGGCTTACTTCTGAGTAGACCCGCACAGAACTGGGCTTTGAGGCTGCTGCAACCCTATCCACACTTTCCTGGGAGTAAGCCCCATTGGCTATAATAGGGCTTACTTCTGAGTAGACCTGCACAGGACTGGGCTCTGAGGCTGCTGCAACCCTATCCACACTTTCCTGGGAGTAAGCCCCATTGGCTATAATAGGGCTTATGTCTGAGTAGACCTGCACAGGACTGTGCTAAGTCACTCCCAGTATTCAGCCTAGCTGAATACACCCCGGCCCCGGCCCCTGACCCCAGCCCCGCCCCCTGGCCACGCCCACTTCTGGGAACCGGTTGTTGGGCCAGGGTGGGCCCACCTCTGGTTGTGATGGCCTAAATTGGTTAGGATTGCACCCAGAGAAAAACAGCTCATCCACAGCTAGAAACCTTGCATGGTGGTCACAGATGTTTGGGAAACAATCTCTGCTCATGCACATACCAGTATGTGTACAGCAGTGATTTCCAACCAGTGTGCCATGGCACATTGGTATGCAAAAATGGTCTGCAGGTGTTCCACAGGAGTTAGGGATGGAACTTTATTAGTAGGAACTTTGAAAGATATGACTCTCCTACTGTCAACATGGTGCATCTTGTGAATTGTCCAAAAAATGATGGGGAGCCTTAGCAATCTTAGCAACATGTCAGTGTGCCATGAAATGAAAAAGGATGGGAATTTAAAATTAATCCCGGAGGCCAGTGATGAGAACCTTGAGGAGAAGTTAAAGAAAAGCTATATCTGTTTGGCAATTTTATTTACTTAAAAACATTTCTATTCTGCCTTTCAGTATGTGAACTTATAAGGGAACTTATGAAATTTTCATAAATGGAAAAAAAAAATCAAATGGACATGCATACAGCCAGAGTTTCACTAGTGGATTCCTGGTGAGAAAAGCTTGCCAATTAAAAACCACTGATCAGATCTTTGGCAGGAACAGGACATTGGGCAGGGTGACCATATAGAATGGAGGATATAGTGCCTCTACCTTTAAGCATGGCATAGAAGAGAGAAATGAGGAATGTTTAGCTCATCATAGAAGGGTTTGCAGCACCTGCCTCAATTCCCTCTTCTATGCAACGGTTAAAGGAAGAGGCACTCTGTCCTCCATTCTATATGGTCACCCTGATATTGGGGAATGTTGAATCCAGCTTCCTATACCTCTAGATCAGGAATGGGCAAACATCTGACACTATGAACTTGTTCAGGGTGAGAAAAAGAATTAATTTCATTTCAAATTTGAATAAATTTACATAAATAAATACATTGGAGCCATATGAATTAATGAATTTTACATAGCATATTTATAATGCACATGAGAACTAAAATATATGGATAATATAAGAGCAGCGGTTGCTCAGTGGTTAAAGATGTTGTTTGTTTGTTTAGGTGATTTATACCCTCCCTTTCCCATGCCAAAGCAAATGCCCAATGTGGCTCACAAAGCTTTAGTTCCTACCCTCCTTCTGTCCTCACAATAACCCTGTGAGGTAGGTGGGGCTGAGAGTGAGCAACTGGCCTACGAAGATCACTCAAGAAGCTTTGTGGCTGAGGGGGGATTTGAACCTTGATCTTCCAGGTATCAGTCCAGCTCCCTAACCACTAAACCATGTACTTATCAACTTGTAGGTTGGCAACTCACTGGTTTGATACCCAAGTATAACATGATAGAGTGAGCTCCTTTTGCTTGCTCCGTTCCTGCCAAACTAGCAGTTGGAAAGCATGTAAATGCAAATCAGATAAGTATGTACCATTTCAGTGGGAATGTAACAGCGTTCTGTATGGCTTTGGCATTTAGTCTTGCTGTGACTATGCTGTGACTTGCTGTGACCATGGAGACATCTTCAGAAAACTCTGGTTTGGTTTTGAAACGGGATGAGTTTCACCCCTAGTCACTAGCAGGGCAACCTTTGGAGGATACCACTACCACCATATAAGAATTATGAACAGCTTACCACACAACTTTTGCACAATGAAAACATACAGATAAACATGGAAGGTCTCCTGGAAGCTCAGGTTCTATAAGGCCTTGTTTTACAGCCCACAGCTTGCATCTGATTATCACAACTAGCAGTTGTGGGTCAGCAATGGCTCCAAGAGCAGGGTTCCCAGACGTCCAGACTTGCCCGGATGTGTCCTACATTTGGGCCCCTGGTCTGGGCCCCTCACACTTGTCCAGGCCCCTCTAGAAAAGGAGAGGTCCTTGGGGTCCTAGGGGCTTCTTTGCGGCTTGTGGTGGCAGCAAGGTTAGAGCCAGTGCTGCTCTGTCGGGGGCAGCCGCCCGCCCTCGCAATCTCCAGCCTGCTGATAGGCTTTCCTCCAGAGGGGGGAAGCCAGGTGGGGGCAGAACCCTGCGCAGCTTTGAAACCACTGAGGAGGTGTGACTAGGCTGGGAGACGTTTCAATGAACTCTCTGCAAACTTCCAAAGTTTGTCCAAATTTAAATGCTGTTGTGCAATAAGGAAACACAAATTTCAAAACCAGAAATCTGATTTAAATCATTGATATTCTAAAATCTGAAGAGTGCCTTTATTGCAAGGACATGTTCATAAAATGCCTTTCCTTCTACCCTGAACAACCCATAAAGGGGTGTAGAAGAGAGAAGAACTAATAGAGTCTTAAGAATTAGAATCCTAGCCTAGATCAGGAGTATGAATTTCCCCAAGGCCCAAAATTCAGCATAGGAAGTTAGTCTGCCTGTTCACTGGAACTATCTCTCTGTAGCAACAGTTCTTTAAATTGGCTCTAGACCACTGGAACATGTTTTCACAAATTTCTCTCCACCCCCTGGCATATCAGGTAAACACTTGATTAAGAGTAAGTTCTCTTTTGACGTAGGTTGCATTTAACATCCTTGGCACACTTCTTGCTTTTGTCTTGACTAGTGTCTTGGCTCTCCCAGATGAAGAATAGAATTACAACAATAAAATATTATTTTTGCAAAATGCTTTGGAAGTGGAGGAAAAAGTTCAGGAATTATAAATGGAAATGATGCTTCATGAACATTCACACAACACTCAAATACTTCACATGAGGGTCAGTACCACATTAGTTACATGTGGCTGTAACTCCCCTGCCCTGAATTGCCCTTTCCCTTCCAAAGCCCTTTTGGTGGCCAGGAATAGCCAGTGAAATGTACCCTTTGTCCTGTTCCCATGGTGGTGCAGGGAGACCAGTGTAAATTCATGTACCATTCTAAACCCCCTCCCCCAGGAGTGGCATAGAAATGCCTTACAGCACTATTGTGGCACACCAAGGTCGGGATAAGGGACTTGCACTAACGAGGGGTGGGATTGCACTGTGATTATTTCAGTATTAAATACTGTGATCCTAATCTCCAGTTAGTCTGACCTAAACCCAAGCAGAAGTCCTGTGCTTCCTGGGGGGTTTCACAAAAGTGCTGTATGGAGTGTTAGGCCTGCAGGAGTGTTAGGCCCATGCGCAGACATGCACTAGCCTCCCTACATTCTCACAGGAATGGGAAGACCAATGAGGTGTGCCAGCCTAAGTTAGGATTGCACTAAAAGTTTCAGAAATTCAAAAGTGGCTAAATGAATGGTAATCAAATACAAAATAGAAATACAAATACCTGCTCCCTGCTTAATTCAGTGCAACTGTTCTGAACATGAGCCATATGGCTACCTGCGGGAAAGCCATATTTGAAGTGAGCCACAGACTACTGTACTGTACTGTACTTGTTTTCTCACAGATGTATACATGCTAAGGTCATGCCTAGTGTGCAACACCCACATACTGACTGACCCTGGTCCGATGCTTCTATGAGAACTGCATTCAGCATTCAGTCTGGGAAAACCAACCTGTTTTGTACAAACCCACAAACTAGCACCTCCAAACCATGGCTGTGGCACAAGCTGGTGTGCCACAAACATAGCTGAGCACCCAGCCCTTTGGACAGACAACAGTATTTATACCTCCTGTCACCAAGAAATGTTTGCAGCACCGCAAGCCATGTCAAGCCTCACATGTGGAAAGGAAGATGAGGTGATGTCTAATTATACCTCTGGGAAAGGATTTATGTGAACCAACAAGAGACAGCAATCCATTCTGTGTAGTTTATCTAGCATTTTTTTTCCTGGCATAACTGGTTATATACCTCCAGTAGACTCCAAGAAAGGGCAGAGTGGAAATAAACATGATGAGTAACCACTTACTCTGAAGCACCAACACCTTGAATGCACTGAAGCATGCAATAATTGCTAACACAGTACATACTGGAGAAATCAGTACTTGTGACACCATCATGAAGAATGTTGTTAGTACTGCATCTATGGCAACATTTCATTAATCCCATAATGGCATTATCACAAAGCTGATATTTACACATCAAAAAATACAGTATGTTCCACACAGATTTGCTTATTGGTATTTGTTCATTCTTTTCTGTTTGTTTATGATTTGATAGGACAGAGCAATATCATACAGGACCTAATTCTAGACTTTGAAACAGAAAGGACAGTCAGTCATCATTAAGTAGCAGGACTGGTGCTATAAAAAGAAAACTACAACACATAGTATAGCAGTCCTCCGTCAGTCTTGAAAGACTATGGTATCATGCTCGGTGCTGCATACGCTGCATGCGAAGCACGAAAGCCTGGGTTGGATTGTTATGGAGGATAGGCTGTCACCCAAGCAGCAAATCCCCCTTCTCCACACCACTGATTAATCCAACGGAAAGGCAGAGCCGATATGATTGGATCCAGCTGGTGCCGCAGAGCTGGGCTAAGGACAGGAGCTCACCCTGTCTTGTGGGGCCAACCCGGGTCTCGAACCCTGGCCTGTTGGTTAAAAGGCACAGCGTCTTAACTGCTTGCGCCACCCACAGCCCACATAACAATTTGGCATTTAATCTCTTTCAAAGTAGTCCCCTTCGGAAGCCACACACTCAATCCAGTGCCGTTTCCTTTGATGGAAGAATTCCTGGAACTCGTTTTCTGGGATAATCAGCAGCTGCCTCGTTGCATTCACATGGATTTACACAACATCATGAAATCTTCATCCTTTCAAGTGGTATTTGATTTTTGGAAAGAGCAAAAGTTGCAAGGGGAGAGATCTGGGGAATATGGTGGCTGTTGGACCTGGGGGATGTTGCGCTTGGCTAGAAACTGCTGCAGAAGCTGTGCTGAATGGGCAGGTACATTGTCATGGTGCAACTGCCACTCACTGGACGCATGCAACTCTGGCCTTTTCCAACAAAGAGCATCCTGCAGATGCCGCAACACATCACAGTAGTTCTCCTTGTTTAATGTTTGACCACATGGAGCATACTCATGATCAACAATCCCCTTGTAGTAGAATAAAACGGTCAATAGTGTCTTCACATTGCTTCAACTTATTCGTGCTTTCTTCGGTCTCGGAGAAGATGGGGTCATCCACTGAGCCTTGGTTCTGGGGGCCATAGTCATAGACCCACAATTCATCACCTGTTATGACCATTTTCAAAAAGTTTTCATCGTTCTCAACACAATCAAGGAGATCTTGTGCAGCTGAAACCCAAGTTTCTTTTTGGTCAGCTGAAAGCAGTTTTGGCACAAACTTGGCAGACATGTGTCTCATACCCAAGCCTTCAGTGAGAATGGACTGAAACTTAACCATAACTAATCTGCACATCCTCCAATAATTCACAGTAGCTGATTTGGCAATTTCCCCACACAGCTGCACACACATCTGCAATGTTTTTCTTAATTCTGCTGGTTGTGGGTCTCCCAGAACGTTAGTTCCTGTTGACATTTTGTTGGCCATCTTTGCCATCTGAACCACTTGTACACTCCTCTCCATACACTTTCTTCAACTTTGTGTAGGTCTCTGTGCAGGTATCACCAAGCTTTTGGCAAAATTTGGTGCAGCTTCTCTGCTCAGTTTTCTCTGTCATGGTCAATGGGATGCTACACATGCTACACACATTCCTTCCAAGCATTGCTGTAAAGAGAGAAAGTGAGCTAAGACGTTAAAACTTAGTGTACAAGCACAGTTGGGGTCAAGATCAATCTGTGCCAAGTGGCTTCACTCTATGTATTTTAGCTCCTTATACTATGGCACCAGTCCTGATACTTATTTATTACACCTCGTATTATTTAAAGGGACATATATGGGATGGCATATATGCTGATCATCAGGTAGTCCCACTTTTCTTTCCCTGGGATGTTTCCTACAGCCTTAGGGCCCAATCCAACTTTCAAATGCTGATGCAGCCATACCAATGGGACATACTGTACATTGCAACCTGTGAGGATCCTCAAGGTAAGGGATTGTTTGTTCCATTATCTTGGGGCTGCACTGCAGCTGCATCTGTGTTGGAAAGTGATATAGGATCGAACCCTTAGTTTTCTGCAATCATACGAACCTGCCCGTTATGCATGAAATCTTCAAGGTACTCACAGTTGTACCCAAATGCAAATTTACGTGGAATTGGAACAGATATAGAGTCCCCAGAGACTAGATTTCTTGGTGGGTTCAATTATTTACAAAACAGTTGGGATTCTTTCTATGCAGGACTATCAACGTCTCCATTTTCCAACCCTATGTAAAATGAATGGCAGCTTACAGGCAGATCTGTTCTGGGATTATTGACTCATCGCAATGGCTGAGGGTGTGTAACCTTGTCATCATCTTAACAAAAACTATTTCTGTCTTTCAAACAACACAGGGTGAAAAGCAGATGAAAAATTATCTTGCAACTTTCCCTAAGGAAAACCTAACAAGTCTCACGTGAGGAGACCGTCAACAGACCGTCTCTTGACCAGCTGAGTCTTTAAACCTGATTTTTCCAACTCCCCTCACAAATACCGGTGTACTAACCTCAGGAGAACAAACTAAGAATGGCTGGCTGAGATCCTAGTGGGGCTAAAAGCTTTTGAGCTCCAGCCAGGCTGAACGGAGCATTCTCTTGTTTTTTAAGAGCTCTCAATTCATTAAGATCAGGAGTTGGGCAATGTTTCCCAGAATAGTCATCAGGCCAATGTACTTTTCTGCTATTGCTACTTATCCAAAGCAGGGGAGAAAAAAGAAAAGAATAAATCTTGGAAAACTTAAAAAAACACCTTGATTTGGTATTGCTACTCAGACCAATTTGCATTACATTAAGAAAGATTGTGCTTGCCCAAAAAATTTTTTTGCTTTTATCTTTGCCAACCACATAGGGGTTGCTTATTTAAAAAGAAAAAAGGGGGAAAAATCTTTAAGTGGTGTGCTTCCCTTTTTCGTTCAAGCATATTAAAAAAATAAAATTACTGTAATGTGAAGCAGCAAATTTGAAACTGATTACCAGTATTGATGAAGTATGAGTAACATAGATCCTTGTTGAAAAATATACCCACAGACCTGTGGTTCCTAAACTATTTATTTATTTACTAGCGAAAAGCATACCCGCCTTGCGGGAGTAAAATTCCCCATGCGCAATCCCCCATGGTGCTACATCCCCCATGCACAACTTCCCACATGCGCAACTTCCCCCATGTGCATCAAACCCCCATGAGCATCAGTCCCCCATGCACATCTTCCCCCCATGCACATCAGTCCCCATGCGTAACTTCCCCCCATGCGCAACTTTCATCCATCATCATTGGCTTGGAAAAAATCCTCCATCGGCCATTAAGATAACAGCATGTCAATAAATCTTCAGGGCTCTGCAGTTCCCCACGTTCGCACTTTCCATCCTGTAATGTAGCCTTTAAGCTTTTCTTACATCATGATACCCCTGTTCTTAATCTGTTCATTTTTTCACCTTGTTTCATATGGGAGATGCTACTCAGGCATGGGTTCTTTCCTAAAGTTGGTCCAGCTTTCATTGTGGTGCAGGCTGTGCCATAATTCCACTCAGCAGGTTACTGGCAGGGTGACCATATGCAACACCTCAAAATGTAGGACAAGGGTCCCCAAAAGTCCGGATTTTCAGTTTAAAATCCAGACTTTTGGAAGACCTTGTCCTACATTTTAAAAATGTAAAGGAGGACCTTGTCCTACATTATGAAAATGATGACTCCAGGGGGCTTACCTTGTCCGGGCATGGGGGGGGGTTGTGTAGTGTTTTAAGGCACTTAACCGCTCGGACGTTATCTCCAGCGGCCATCCGAGCAGCCATTGTGTGAAATAGAGGCTGTGCACATGCGCAGTGCCACTCTATGGCTGTCCTCTGGATGTTTTAAGGAGAAGCCCAGTCTCTTAGACGAGCAGTCTGCAGTCAGCCACTGGAGATGCCCTCCGAGTGGTTAAGTGCCTTAAAACACTACACAACCCTCCCATACCCGGACAAGCCTCCCCAAGCCCGAGACAGGCCGGACAGGAAGTCAAATTCTGGACCTGTCCGGGGGTTTCCGGGTGTCTGGACGCCCTGGTTACTGGAGTTAATGGAATTGGTTCTGCCAAACACAGGAAACACTTTCTTGATTTCAGTTGCGGAGGATGGGGTTTGATACATAGGATGCTGGGGTCTGCCTCCTGTTTATTTCTTTTTCTGCTGCTGCTCGTCTCCTCCTGTCTGGGGGTGCAATACCTGAAATCTGATGAAGTTTATCAGTTGGTGTTCGCTTTAACCATCCTG
Organism: Cryptoblepharus egeriae; assembly: GCA_030015325.1. Classification (NCBI taxonomy): domain Eukaryota; kingdom Metazoa; phylum Chordata; class Lepidosauria; order Squamata; family Scincidae; genus Cryptoblepharus; species Cryptoblepharus egeriae. The sequence goes on along the minus strand of JAREYC010000002.1, from coordinate 105,187,666 downwards.
TAACAATTTGTGTTGTTTTATTAAGAGCAGTATTGACATAATAGTCAGTTTTGTAACCCACCAAAAATAGGATCAGGTCCCACTAGTGGGTCACAGAATCACAGTGGAGAAAGCACTGCTGTTGATATTTTTATCTTTCAAGAAGGTACAATATAGGTATAATACAGGGTATTATACAAAAGATGTATAAAACAATATATTATACAACCAAAGCCTTTTAGGTTCTGATCATTTAGTTTTGACCATTTAGAGGATGAGGGCAAATGTGATACAGGAAACACTGCCAGAATTTTGAATTGATTTAATTTGCCTTCTGTGGCATATTCATCCCTGATGAGTTCTATAAATGTAGTGTAATTACAACTGCTGGGTAAAAGTAGTTTTCATTTCTTCTTAGCTACCTCTTTAAAAACTTATTGGAACTAGTTTGCTGTAGATCAGTGGTTTTAACTATATTTTAAATATATTCCTCCCCCTACCATTAAAACATTTAAACATTGTTAAATAAGTTAACAAAAAGAGTTTAGTGAAGTTTTCAGATTTATGACATTTTTTCCCCTCAAATAACCTGCCCAAATTGTTATGTGCATACCTGTGAGTAGTACAACAGGCCTATAAAATGGTAAATTCCATGGAGGTCTTCCTTCTGGTGAAACTGCTCTCTTCCTTGGCCAAGCTGAACTGCGAGACTATTCTGGAATATTTGAGAACTTTCTAACATTAAACATGTTAAGGTTTAAGCAAAAAAAATTTAGCGGAGTTTGGGGACTTCATACATATACATTACTCAAATAACCTAACTAAATTATTAGGTGCATATCTGTAAGTAGTAAAAGCAAAAAATAAACAGAGAACTCCATGCAGGCCTTCATTCCCTTGAGGTTTCCAACTTTTCAGGATTAACCTGGTGTTTCCAGGAATAGACTTCAATCTCCACATGGCTTCTGAAAGCAGGAATTTCCAACATTATGTCTGGGGGAAAGAAAGAAAGAAAGAAAGAAAGAAAGAAAGAAAGAAAGAAAGAAAGAAAGAAAGAAAGAAAGAAAGAAAGAAAGAAAGAAAGAACCAACCAACCAACCTACCTACCTACCTACCTACCTACCTACCTACCTACCTACCTCACTCCAGGAACAGTTTTTGTCAAAGTGGGTCACTTCTGGTGGAACTGCTAACTGGTTGAACAGACTGAACTGGTTGAAAATCTTGAGCGCAGCCACACTGAGCATTTCTCCTAGTAACTAGCTGTAGAAAGGAAGAAGGAGGTGCTACGTAGTTTCCTGCAAATATTTGGAAATATTTGCAAATATGCCTGTATACTTCTGGGTGACTTTGGATGCAATCCTAACGTAGACCAGCACAATTGATCAGTCTTCCTATTCCCATGGAGATGTATGGAGAGAGAGGCAAGTGTGAATCTGTGCACTGGCCTAACCCTTCCCTAGAAGTGGAGTAGATCTGCCTTACAGCACCCACAGGCCAGCATGGGGCTTGTACTGGGGCTTAGGTTGCCTAAGGGCGCAATCCAGAGCAAGTTCAACCTGCTCTGCCCTAACTGCTCTCTCCTACATATTCTGTATCCAGAGCAGTTATGCTGCATCCAGAGAGTCAGGAAGCCTGGGCTGCCCTAACTGCTCCAGAGCATGCTAAGTCTGTGACAGCTGGGGAGGGCTTGCTCCTGAGTAGACCACCCTCAGATCACACTGAAGAAGGAACAGCTGTGGTGCCTACATTATAAGGAAGCCCAGCAGTTCCTGACAACCAGTTACAGCTGCAGTTCTTCTAGTGCAAGATGGATGCTTGGAGTGGCCTGCTGTATCCTGAGGTTAGTGGGCTGCCATAGTTGTGCCATATCCTGAGGCTGAGAGGCAGGGATTGCAGCTAGGCTGGCCAAGAACTCAGATTTTTGGTCAGCACTACCATTCTTACTCAGGCAGGCCTTATCATGGACCCCTATGGGTCTACTCATTACTATACCTGCTCCTGAGGTGGTATATCTCTGAGGAACTGGAAGAGGGCATTTCTGCCTTGAAACAGGCTTTGGATACAGAGTAACTGCTCTGCCCCAGGCAATGCTAAACTTGCCCTCAACTTGCCTCTCCTGAGCTGCTTAGGCTGCCCCAGTTAGGGCAGAGCAGGTCCACCTCTCTTAGGGCACCCTATCTTGCCTTGCTCTGCCCTGAGCCTCTTCCAGAGTAACTGGGCTGGAGCATCTTGCAGTTGCTCCACCCTAGTGATAGATAGGGCACCCTAAGGCCTCTTATGTGCAAGGAATAGTTGCTCTGGATTGGGCTGCCTGTAGGGGTTAGGATTGTAGATGTAGGCTGCAATCCTAAACACCCTTTCTTGGGAGTAAGACCTATTGAACACAATGAGGCTAACTTCTGAATAGAAATGGATAGGATTGTACTGTCCTAAATACAGTACTAAAAAGCAAGCAGGCCTACGTCAGTCTTGGAAGACTATGGTATCGTGCTTGGTGCTGCATACGCTGCATGCGAAGCACGAAAGCCTGGGTTGGATTGTTATGGAGGATAGGCTGTTACCCAAGCAGCAAATCCCCCCTCTCCACACCACTGATTAATCCAATGGAAAGGCAGAGCCGATATGATTGGATCCAGCTGGTGCCGCAGAGCTGGGCTAAGGACAGGAGCTCACCCTGTCTTTTGGGGCTGACCTGGGTCTCAAACCCTGGCCTGTTGGTTAACAGGCACAGCGTCTTAACCGCTTGCGCCACCCAATACAGTACTATAGTTACTGTAGTAGTTATATAGTAGTTATATAGTAAATACAGTACTATAGTTACTGTATTTCTGTTGGTAAGAAGATTTGAGTATCATAAAAATAGCAAATTATTTAAATCATGGGCAATTTTCCCTGCTGGATTAAAGTGAGAATGTTCCATTGCAAATGTTTCAGGAGAGACCTTATTTAAACCGATGGTTGAAGAGGTGGCCCAGTCTTTCTGTATCCTTCATCCACCATCTTTGTTATGGCAATAACATCCTTTAATCAGCTCCCATCTGCTCCGTTGTTGGGCCCAACATATGAACAAAAGGCTGCTACTGAAATCTAAACTACTGCATTATGATCAGGACATGACAGACAGACAGACAGACAGACAGACAGACAGACAGACAGACAGACAGATAGTCCTCAGTGAATCTATTGTGTTACTAATAGAATCTTCAAACCTCGCGTTAAAAATTATGCTTAGATGGGAATCTTCCGTTATTTCCTTCAGGACCTTCCCTTGTTCTGGTCTAAAACATGGAAGCCTCGCTCAGAATTGGCCATGGTAGCAAAGTGTCTGGGTTCCCCAATAGTTGTAACAGGAAATGTAATGCGCTGGGAAATTGTTTAAGCTCCAGAAAATCCAAACATATCCATCCCTGTGGAATTTTGAATAGTAGCAATGTTAACATGTTTCCCATTCCTTAGGAAAGGGAGGAATGAGTTTTTAAAAATTTATTAAAGAACCAAAAATCTGTGAGAAGTTAAATTCAAGAAGGACAAGGCCAGATGATATTACTGGAAAGGAGCTCCGTTCACCTCTCGTAGCCCTCAACAGTGGGCAGCGTGGGAGGTAACAGGAAATATAATATGCCAGGAATATTAAATTAATACTATTATGTCTAGGCTGAGATGAAGTACATTCCACGGGGGTAAATAATCCTCAACTACCAGCTCAGGTAGAGGAGTTTTAATCAGTAGATTAATATAAGGACAAGTTTTCAGTTCCAGGAATGCAGCCCGAGGGAAAAGGCTATTGATATAGTAGCTAGGTAATTCGTTGCAATGAGCAACAAGATCTCTAATGCGTTGTGTTTCCTGTTATATTTTAATCAGATCTTTTGAGCTTTGGGTCAGCTGTACAGGACTCGTGGCAGGAAAGGGAAGGTGTGACTCACAGGAATCAGGACCATGTTCAAAAAGGCTTGATAGGAGCACAAAGCTCGTTCTAAGGCTGAAATGCAGACTGAAGAGCCACTTCTCTACTGATAAGAGTTCACAGATTGCAGATTACTCACATGCAGACACATCCTGAATAATATGCAAAATGCAATATTTTGTAAGATGACAGTGATATTGGATTTAACTCTTTGAGTAATGGTGCAATTCTGCATTATTTTCCAGAGGCAAAATTCTTGCAAAGAAGTGTTGATGCCTCCATTATCCTTCTTGCCAAAGAATCATCTTATAAATGATCAAAATTCTTCTGAATATCAAAAAGTCAGCATCTGAGCATATGCAGAGTATCATTCACTCACCACCAAAACTTTGCAATCATAACAGATTAGACTGTTGATCAGAAGCTATGACCTCTTATAAATCTGAATCATATTTCTCAGCAAAAATAATGGAGATAAAAATGTCTCTAAAAGGATATGAATCTATTTTTCAGTGTTCAGAACTACACTTAGAGCACAAACCATCAGGCAGCACAGGGCACTGAGCATCCCTGCCAGGCAGCAAGCATTGAGCACTAGACACTGGGCACCAGGCACCACTGGGTAGCATGCATATCTATTAGGCACTGGGCATGACTGATCAGTGATGGACACTACTGGCTATCACCAGGCATCCCTATTGAACTCTGAACATCTCTGCTGGGCACTGGGCATCAGTGGGCACCAGGCGCCAAATTGTTCTTCATGCATTCTTATATCATGGAAGAAATATGCTCCACAATTTTCATGCTTCTAGGTGTTGGGTGTTGAATATAGTGATGAAATATATGTTAAATATAGTGATGGAAACATGTTGCACCCCTTTTCACCCCTTTAGGATTAGAATTTCTAAAAATCAATTCTCACAACATGAAAGGAATACCCTTTCAAATTTCACAGTTCTAGGTCCCTATGTTTTGGCTGGGCATTGATGACTTAAGGTATACATTCTTCAAAGTTAAGTATAGGGACGGAAATAAATTGCACCCTTTTTGGCTCCTTCTGGTTTGAATTTCCAAAAATTGATTGTTAGAGGGTGCCTACATCATGAAAGGAATACCCTCCCCAAATTTCCTGCTTCTAGGTCTGACAATTTTGGCTGGGCATTGATCAGAGAGTCAGTCAGTTACTCTTCCATTTATACAATGGTATCTTGATTTATGAACATAATACAGTCCAGAAGCCTGCTTGTAATCCAAAACGCTTATATATCAAAGCAAATTTAGATTTGATGCACATCTTATTTGTTGTGGTGGTCTCTAGTTTAGTAGCACTACAGAACTTTTCATAAGTGATGTGTTCTTCCACATCACTTATGATTCAAAACCTTTTTCTCAAGTCTGAAATTGAAACCAATTGTTTCTTTTTTCCTTCACTTCAGAGAAAAATGTTACTCATTTTCTGAAGGTGAAAAAAAAAGTTTAAATTTGTTATGGATGATCAGCAATGCTCTGTTCCTCACTGGTTATTCTTTTACTCACTGTTGAGATCCAGAATATTATTAGCTCATTTTTGCCCCCTAACCAGATGGAAATAAGACGAATGGCAGCTGCACTCTGACAGGATTCATGGGCAGAAACCACTTAAGACACAAGTAATAATCAGAGAGGGTGTCCAGAGTTCTGGCTGGTTAATGATAGACATATGGAGCTCAGAGGGAAGAAGAAGGCCACAGGTACAGTGGTGCAGGAAAGGAGGGGAGATAGAATAAAGATCGTTTAAAGGCAAAAGTTATATTTCAGTTTACTGTAGGCCCCTTAAAGCTGGCCTATATATCATCCTCCAGGCCAGGCCAACACGTGGCTGTAAATCCAGGTCTTGCTGCACTTCTAATTCTCTGCAACCTTGGAGTTCGAGCTCCTCTTGATTTACCAGTGACTTATGGAAAGAAGCATTTTGCAGAGACACCACTGGTGGATCTCTCTCTCTCTCTCTCTCTCTCTCTCTCTCTCTCTCTACACACACATATATATATACACACACACACAAACACACAGTGGCACCTCACGTAAAGAACACCTCACGTAAAGTATGTGGAAGTGAAAGTGAATGTGAAAGTATAGAAAAAAATTTCTCTAGGATTCTGCTTCACATAACAAACTGTGTTTCATGTAAAGAACACATTCTTTGGCAGTCGGTGCAGACGCACTGGCCAGCAGCCTGTTTAAAAAGCGTCAGGGCTGCCTAGCACACCTGCCCATAGTGAAAGCAACACTTCCATGCTGTTCCTCCTGTGGCTGGGTGTCTGCTGGGCTGAGGGAGAGAAGAGCAGTGGAGAAGAGGGCAGCACCTCAGGGCTAGCCAGAAGGGAGCAGGGGAGAGAGAGGGTCAGGATGGAGAGAAGGAGAAAGTGGGGAGACACTTGGAAGGTGTCTTGGATTGCAGCCTCCTAACCATGCCTACCCAGAAATAAGCCCCATTGTGTTCAAATGGGGCTTACTCCCAGGAAAGTGTCTTTAGGATTGCAGCCTAAGTAGACTTCATAGGATCATGCACATTGAATGCATGTTTTGAATTCAATTCCAGTGTTTTGTAATCATTTTTACATACAGTTAATATTTTTATATGAATATTTTGGGGGTTGTGGAACCAATTCTCTGAGTTTCCATTATTTCCTATGGGGAAATCCGCATCATGTAAAGAACGTTTCACATAACAAACATGCCTCCAGAACGAATTAAATTTGTTACGTGAGGCAGTGGTACCTCGCTTAACAAGCGCCTTGCTTAACAAGCGTTTCACAGAACAAGCAAAAATTTTCAGAAAATCTTGCTTCACATAACAAGTTCCACTTCACTTAACAAGCAAGTGTGCTAAGGGCATGCATGCTATGCAGCCCTGATGCTCTGCATGGAGGCTCTTTAAAAGAGCTGTCAGCCAGCACTGCTGCCTCTAACTGCCCCCAAGTGCCTCACTGACCACCTTGAATCTCCAGCAGCAGCCCAGGTAAGCCTCCCAGGAAAGTGTCTTTGATTACAGCCTACCAACCATGTCTACCCAGAAGTAAGCCCCATTGTGTTAATGGGGTCTGGAAATGATCCAGGAAATGATCCAGGAAAGTGTCTTTAGGACTGCGGCCTAAGTAGAATTCATAGGATCATGCACATTGAATGCATGTTTTGAATTCAATTCTAGTGTTTTGTCATCATTTTTACATACAGTTAATATTTTTATATGAATATTTTTTGGGTTGTGGAACCAGTTGTCTGAGTTTCCGTTATTTCCTATGGGAAAATCTGCTTCACTTAAAGAGCATTTCACTTAAAGTGCATGCCTCCGAAACAAATTAAGCTCTTTATGTGAGTACCACTCACTTTATATTAGTACACCACGTGTGTGTGTGTGTGTGTGTGTGTGTGTGTGTAAAAGAGAAAAGTCACTGACTCACTCACTGATTCATCACCGCCCTGCCAAAACCGCTGGGCCTAGAAATGTGAAATTTGGGGTGGGTGTTCCTTCCGTGACTGAGGGGTGCACTAAGAACCAGTTTTTGGAAATTCCAACCAAAATAGGGTGAAAAGGGGCACAACGCATTTTCCTCCCTATACTTTGCATTGAAGAATCAGTGATTGATTGATGCTTTGCCCCAACCCCCAGACCTATAAGCATGAAATTCAGGGAGGGTATTCCTTCTCTCACATGAACACCCACCAAGAACCAATGTGGAGAAATTTAACCCTTAAGGGACTGAAAAGGGGTGCAACGTGTTTTTGTCCTTTACTTAACATGGAAGACTGACCAGCCTCCAGCCAATTTGGAGCTCGATGCCCGATGCAGTGAGGGGGATGTTCGGAGTGAGGGGTTGCATTGGGGAGGATGCTGTGTATGGGAGGGTTGCACATGGGGGGTTGCACATGGGGATGTTTTGCATGGGGAGATGATGCGCATGGGGGTTGATACATATTGTTTATGCTTATGGGGGATGTTGCACGTGAGGGTTGATGCACAGTGGGGGTTGATGCTCAGTGGGAGGTTGTTGCACATGGGGAGGTGGTATGCATGTGGGGGTTGGTGTGCATGGGGTCTTTTTACATGGGAGGCTTGTGGGATTGAGGGGGGATAGCGTATGTGGGTAATTTTACTCCCACAATGCAGGTACGTTTTCACTAGTTTATGCCCTGTTCTCCAAAGAACCATCCAAGGTATACTCTCAACTGCAGTGTAACAACAAAGTAAGAACAGAACCCCCAGTAGTAGAAACTGAACAGTACTGGAAGAACATATGGGAAAACGAAATAACACATAACACCAGCGCAAAATGGCTAAAGGAACTAAAAACAAGCCATATCAATCTCCCAGAACAAGAGCCAGTCACCATCACAACTGAAGATGTCCAGCAACGAATCAGGAATATGAAGAGCTGGACAGCATCAGGGCCAGACATGATCCAAACTTACTGGCTAAAGAAGTTCACAGCACTGCATGAACAACTAGCAGTACAAATGAACCAGCTGCTAGCAGCAGGCTCCCACCCAGGCTGGCTCACACAAGGGAGGACAGTACTGATTCAGAAAAACCCACAAAAGGAACAACACCATCCAATTATCGGCCTATAACCTGCCTCTCTACAACATGGAAAGTCCTCTTAGGCATCATAGCAACTCAATTGCAAAAGTATATGAGCCAATACATGAGCACAGCTCAAAAGGGCATTGGGAAGAATACCAGGGGCTCAAAACATCAACTAATCACAGATAGTACTGTAGCCCAAGACTCAAGAACCAGACAGACTAATCTGTGCACAGCCTGGATTGACTACAGGAAAGCCTATGACTCAGTGCCACATATGTAGATCTGTGAATGCCTGGCATTATATAAAGTAAATAAGACCTTAATGACCTTCCTTAAGAACTCCATGAGGCAATGGAAAACAACATTGGAAGTCAACACAAAAGAATTAGCACAAGTATTGATCAAGTGTGGCATATATCAAGGTGATGCACTGTCTCCCCTGCTGTTCTGCATAGGCCTGAATCCCCTAAGCCTGAATAGGATTACAAAGACTGGATATGGGTACAAGTTCAAGAGTGGAACTACCATCAGCCACCTCCTCTATATGGATGACATCAAGTTTTAAGCAAAGAATGAACGAGACATCTACTCATTGATAATCTGACAAGGATCTACAGTGAGGATATTGGGATGTCATTCTGTCTGGATAAGTGCCGCCAAATGATAGTAAAGAGAGGAAAAGTGGTGAAGACCAGTGGGATAGAACTACCAACAGGGTACATAACAGATGTAGAGACCAACTATAAGTACGTAGGTATCCCACAATCCCACGGTAATCAGGAAGAGGAGGCAAGGAAGACAGCAATATCCAAGTACCATCAAAGAATACAACAGATCCTGAAAAGCCAGCTCAGTGGGAAAAATAAGATACATGCCATCAACATATATGCACTGCCAGTCATCAGATACCCTGCTGGTATAGTAAGCTGGCCACAGAAAGAAATGGAGGTGGTAGATGTGAAGACCTGAAAGCTCCTCACAATGTATGGGGGTTTCCACCCAAGTCTAACATCCAGAGACTATACATTAGTCGGAAAGAGGGCGGCCGTGGTCTGATGAGCATCAAAACTACTATCCTGGATGAAACCCAGAATATCCAGGAATACATCACTGAGATGGCACCCAAAGATGAGCTGATGAGAGAATGTCTCCAGCAACAATAGCAACAGCAAATAAGGAATGAAGATCAAACTGAGGAAGTGTCCTGGCAAGATAAGACCCTGCATGGGATGTACCATCGCCAGATAACCGAAGTCGCTGATATTGGGAAATCCTATCAGTGGCTGGAAAGAGCTGGCTTCAAAGATAGCACTGAAGCCCTCATCATGGCAGCACAAGAACAGGCACTAAGTACCAGATCCATAGAAGCGGGGATTTACCATACAAGAGAAGACCCAAAGTGCAGGCTGTGCAGAGAAACCTCAGAAACAATCCAACACGTTGTGGCAGGGTGTAAGATGCAGGCAGGAACAGCATACATTGAATAGCACAACCAAGTAGCTGGCATCATGTATAGGAACATCTGCTCAGCCTATGGACTAACCCTTCCCAAGACCAGATGGGAGACCCCTCTGAAGGTTGTGGAGAATGACAGGGCTAAGGTCCTGTGGGACTTCCATATCCAGACAGACAAGAAGGTACTGGCTAACCAGCCAGACATTGTGGTGGTAAATAAGGCCCAGAAGACAGCCCTGGTGATAGATGTAGCAATACCAAACGACAGCAACATCAGGAAAAAAGAGTATGAAAAGGTGGAAAAGTATCAGGTTTTGAAGGAAGAATTAGAAAGACTGTGGCAAGTGAAGGTGAATGTGATCCCAACAGTGATTGGAGCACTAGGGGCTGTGACACCCAAGCTGGAAGAATGGCTCTGACAGATCCCAGGAAGTACATCAGAACACTCGATCCAGAAAAGCGCATTGCTGGGAACAGCTAAGATACTGTGCAGAACCCTCAAACTCCCAGGCATGCATATATATATAACATGTTTATATATACCGGTATGTATATATATAACATGTTTATATATACCGGTATGTATATATATATATATATATATATATATATATATATATATATATATATATATATATATATATATATATATATATATATTCTATCTTGTACCTTTCTCCTTGCTCCTTTCAGTGCAAAGTATTTTCCTAAGCCAGTCTGATGTTTTGGAATTTACTTGCTCAGGAACTGAATGGATTTCTTTTTATCAAATGACTGCTGAGATTTTATGACTGTTCTGGATTGTGATCTTTAAGGACAGATTTTTAGAGATCAGCATGTTTACAAAAAAGATTCAAAAGTTGGGCATGATTCATGTACTCTCTCAGTTGGTGAAATTTCTGGCTCTGAACAGGATTTGGTGTTTAGATCCTGGCTGATGTATTCATAATGAGGTGTCAAGATTGAAAACAGTGGGCTTTTTATCCTACTCCACAAGTATCCCCATTTCCTATTGCCCACTTGCCTAGCCCCGCTTCTAACTCCTCAATTTCCCCTGCTGAATGGGTGTTCTTATGCACTACCTGGAAGAACTTTGGCTTAAACATGTTATGCTTTGGAATGACCCTACAACTTGGATGGAAAAACCTTCGCTAATTCAATTAGGGACGAAGGTCTCAGTCTTTGAAGCAGCCACAGACTGGATTTTATGAGAAGATGAAAAGAGAATTATTTGTCCAGTTCGAGTAAAACTTGGTGATAGCTTAAAAAATAATTTATTTTAAAAGGAGCTTGTAATGCAGCTTCTCGTTTCAGCCCAAAAGGTTTAACCAAGGTCAATAAGAGGCACTACTGATTCCTTCCTTCTGATAACTCTCTTGGCAGATTGTGTATTTCTTTGCTTCAGTAAGTTAAAGATGATCCATTCATTCACGGATATAAAGAGAATGCATTCACATAACAGTCTCGCAAAGCAATTTTCAGTGAGTGCATAGGTGTGCCTTGAATGGTCCATAGCTGTGCTATGGGAGTTTGGGGTGAGTCACTTAGCAGGGCCATTATGGCATATGAACCCTTGAGAGTAATAATTAGGTATGCCTTGTCAATTATCAAAAACGGATGGGGTACCCTTTGAAAAACAATTTGAGTGCCTTCTCAGTGTGCTGTGAGAGGAAAAAGGTTGAAAATTGTCTTGGTTTACTCATCTCAAAGGCCATGATGGTGCAATCTTACAAGCACTTACTAGGGACTAATATAATTGGACTTAATGAGATTCACTTCTGAGCAAAACTACTTGAGGATCATAGGCGTTGCCAGAGGGCAATTGTTCTTTCTGGATTTGGAAACTTTAAGTACAGCAATGCTGTGGAAATGGCAGTGTTGACAATCCCAAGAAAGGAAACAGATGGCATGCATACCAATGGCCATGGTGTGTAGGTTAAGAAGCTTAGCATATATAGCATGGGGTTTATTGCTCAGTTATAATTTGTTTGTTCTCCAGTTACAGTAGGATGCAAATAACCAGGCCAAAAGTGACATAAATGTCCAGAGATGCAAATGATGAGGGCACCAGGACCATGACAGAGATGGTGTCTGGGCAGGGTGACCAGACCCTGCAACCTAAAAAGTAGGACAGGGCCCCCAAAAGTCTTAATTTTCAAGAGAAAATCTGGACTTTAAGAAAGCCCCCATTACCCAGGAGTAAACTCCATTGACTTAATGGGCTTACTTCTGAGTAAGAGGGTTAGGGTGGGCTTGCTTACCTGGGCAGGCTGCTGCTGGTGGGTTGGTGGGAGGGTGCTTGTGGGGGCCACTTACAGTTATGAGCTGCCTGGCCGGCACAGCCAGCCTCTATGGAACCTGTCTGAACTTGACCAGCAGACAAATGTGGGAGGCAGGCAGGCAGTGGCAGCCTCCAATCTCTGCTGACGGCAGCCACAAGTCCTTGTCCAGGCTGCAGGTAGGCAAAGAGGAAGTCAAAGTGCATGCCAGTGTTGCTGGAGTGGATGCTTCGCCCACGGCTGACGCGCACTTCTGAGGACCTGCATGCATGTCAGGTCCACGCCAGCCAGGCAGCCTGTAACCATAAGTGCCCCCTCACAAGCACCCTCCCACCCCCCATTTAGCTGGACAATTTCCTTATTGGACTGGACAGTCTGGTCCAATAAGGGAAAGACGGACATGTCCAGCCAATTCCAGCTAAATGGGAAGTCCAGCTAAAATTGTATCTGGGAAACATTTAACCATGACACAATTGTCCAGGATGGGAAGGGCAAAGAAGAAATATTACTCAGAAGTGATCAGTGTAGTTTACCCTCAGCTGAGCTTGTTCACTAGATTTTATACCAATGCAAGAAAATATTTGGTGAGTAGTGAAAGAATGAACTTGGAAATAGTTTTTCAATTGAAGGCCACATACAACACTAAGCTAAGCACACTTAAGCCCTGCAAAATCAGTGGTGCTTAAGTGTGTGTTGGATTTTGGCCACTTATACATAGTAAAGAGGCACAACAGAAACAAAGGTGCTGTTGGAGCGAAGGTTAATGAGAGCCAGAAACATCAGAATTGATGGGAGGGGGAGAGAAAGGTCGATTTTATTGAGCATTAATTGCAGGAAAGAGCCTATAAATTGTGGTAAAAATATTAAGTACCCTGTGCAATGCCAGTGTTGTGCCAGCCATTCATCTTAAACAGGTGTATTAGCCATGGTGCATTTGGTTTAAATAAATTGCATTTCCATTTATTAACCATAGCATTTCATTATTGTTGCTGCTACTTTGTTAAATGTTCTCAGTGCCTATGGAACATGTTGAAATGGTGTGTGTATGGCAATGAATGGTGAGTATGCGGCATTCAGCACAATAGCCATTCTGCACAGTCCCACTTCTGGCAGTTTTGGTGAGTGCCCTTTTTGGGTGCACTCAATTTTATATAATGCATAAAAATATTTTTGATATATCAATTAAGAATAGAATGTATTATTAGGAGTGCTAGTGGATAACTCGATAAAGATGTCAACCCGATGTGCAGTGGCTGTGAAGAAGGCCAATTCCATGCTTGAGGTCATTAGAAAAGGGATTGAAAATAAAACAGCAAATATTATGCCGTTTTCCAAATCGATGGTGAGGCCACATTTAAAGTACTACGTCCAGTTCTGGTTGCCACATCTCAAAAAGGTTATAGAGGAAACGGAGAAAGTTCAGAGGACAGCAACTAAAATGATTGATGGTCTGGGACACCTTCCATATGTGGAAAGGCTACAGAGAAGAGGTGCTTGAGGGGAGACATGATTGACATGTACCAAATTATGCAAGGGATGGACAGAGTGGACTTTCACATAACACCAGAACTAGGGGGCACTAAAACTGAATGTTGGGAGGGTTAGGACAGACAAGAGATAACATTTCTTTGCCCAGTATGCAGATGGGATATGGAACTCCCTGCCACAGGATGTGGTGATGGCCTCTAACCTTAATGCCTTTGAGAAGGTGTTGGATAAATTCCTAGGAAAGGACCATCACAGGCTACAAGCCATGAAGGGTGTGGACAGCCTCCAAATGCCAGATGCAGTGGAAGCTTTTCTTATGTTCTTATTATTACAAGTGTTGTTTAGCATACACCTTGTTCAAGTACACGAATGATAACAGAAAAAGGCATCATATGTCGCCTGTTATTAACTACTGCACCAATCTCAACCTGTTTATTGTTCATAGTCCTGTATTGCTTTTATTGATAACATACTTAAGTCACATTGTTGATTCACATGAATTTCACAAGCCAATGCAGTTTTCTTATCTATCAATCAAATAAACAGTATTTATATACCGCTTTTCAACAAAAAGTTCACAAAGTGGTTTACAGAGCAAGCCCTTCCAGCTGTCACTGACTTGGTGCCTACTGATCATGCTCTGGAGCAGTTAGGGCAGCCCAGTCTTCCTGACTCTTTGGGTGCAGCAAAACTTTCTGCTCTGGATTCAGAATAGTTGGGGGAGCCCAGCTAGGAAACTCCTCACTGGATTGTGTGCCCTTGGAAACATCTAAGAAATTTTCAGTGGTGATTTGATGATTTGAAACATCTCCTCTAGTGCTTTCTTTTTGGCTTACTCCCACTCTCTGCTCTATTTCATCTATTCTTATGTCATATAGAATTATGACAATTACTTTTTGCTTCTACCTTCTTTTACATACTTTTCCCTTCCCTCTTTCTGAAGCCAAGGCTGAAGCTCAAATTACAATGCTGCTTAATTACAAATTTAGCAGATGTGCTTGTCTTGCAGTTTGTGACTATTTATTTGTGTATAACCTGACTTTCCCGTGCTTAAGAAAATGCCCAGGGTGGCCAACAAAGCTTTTGTCTGTTGTCCTCACAAGAGCCCTGTGAGGTAGGTGAGGATGAGAGTGTGTGACTAGCTCTTGCTCATCCAGAAAGCATCACGGTTGATGGGGATTTGAAATTCCAGATCTAGTTCTACTTTCAGAGACAGTTAAGAACAAATTTGTTCTTTCTTCCATATGACAGGCCTGTCATGTATCTACAGAGTATTCTGTTCTTCAGGGTGAACAGGCCAAGCTCCCTAAACTTTTCCTTATTGGGCTTGTTCTCCAGCCCTCTGATCATCCTTATCACGCTCTCTGAACCTGCTACAGTTTTGCTGCATCCTTCTTAAACTGAGGTGTCCAGAATTGTAAAATAGGAGAGGTCTAACCAATGCAAACTAAAGCAGAACTGTTAACTTCTCACAATTTGAAAGCTATGCTTCTACTTCTGCAGATTCACCTTCTTTGCAGCTGCATCACACTGCTGACACATGTTCATCTTCTACAGTTTTATATTAGGTAAGCAAAAAAAGTTAATGGAGGTTGCACTAAACCTAAGAATGATGCACCATTTAGGATGTGCATACATGAAGCATACATCTGATACATGAAGTGATCCATTATGGAGGTGATGCAATGAGTTCTGACACCAAGTGGTACAAACTCTAGTGACACCTCTTCCCACAGCACAGATCAGATCGGGTCTTCCTTGCATCCCATTCCATTTTCCTACAGAAAATGTCTCCCTTGCATCCTGGGACTCCCTTGAATCTCATCCCATTTTCCAACATTTTCCAATCATCACATAAACCCTTTACAGACAGCCTAGGGTCCCCAACATGTGAAGAAAGAATCCAGCATATCCATATCCAGCATTTGCCTCTGCAAACAAATCTTGAATGCAGGACAGCAAGTCCAGAGTTACCACATTTGCAAAATGCAATGCTGCTGTATTCTTTAGATCTGCCTCTGTTCCCTCTCCGCTGGCAAAGGAGTGTCTGAAGAATGATATAGTTTAGCCCATTTTAAAGCAATGTTGCACTTAACACTGAGCCTTACATTTTATTGTAGCCAAGAACAGAGAAGGCAGAGGGAAGGGGGCAAAGGATTTTTGTGCCATTAATGTATTTGTATCCCAGTATGTCAAGCTGTCTGATTGCCTAAGCTCGCAGTATGTCTGTAGTTTATAGTTGCTATTGCCGTGGACTTGCACTGGTAACATCTGTATCCATTCACAGTGCCAAGTTGTTCTTTTTCTTATTATGCTTGCTATTCTCCCCCTCTCCACCCCCCAGCATGCATGTAAATCTCCAAAGGGAAACATACATCATAACTTTTGGCTAAAAAACTAATCCATAGCAGCATGTTATAGCAACACCTGCAATACTGCAGAGTATTTTCAAGCCAAGACTACTGTTAATGTAATGCAGGTCTCCAAACATCTCAATTTAGGGAGCCCATGAAGAAACTCCAACTCATTAACTGCAAAGTAGACACTGTATAATATCATGGAGGGGAGGGATACATGTGTCCTGTCTTGGGGCATTAAAAAGCTATGGTATGACTAATTATTCATACCCACTTTATTATTTGAACAGAAATATTCACAAGTACCTATTCTGTGCATGAGCAGAACACCCATGTTTCAATCCAGTGCTCATGAATTTCCACTGATTCTCCTGCTACCACCTTATGGTATTAGGAAGAACCCTATTCCTCATAAGCAGCTTGATGTAAGGGGCTAGAGCAGGACACCACCCACGGGTCTTTGGTTCTCAGATCCTGTGTAACACTTGTTCACAGGCAGTAACTAGATTACAGTATCTGTACAGCAGTTTTAGCCATATGCTAAAGATTAAAAGCAAATATTTCTGTTGCCAAAGGAAACAACAGAACTCCAGCATCTATATCTATAATCCCAACACTAGAACAAGAACCCCATAACTGCAAAGGAAGAATCACTGATAAAAAGCTGGATATTTGATCAGTATGCAAGAATTCTTAATCATGAATAACCCTAAACAAAGTGGTACGTGAGAAAACTCTTTGTTGAATGCAAATTCTTAATATCCCAAGAGATGGCAGGAATCTTCCATTCCTAGTCCCATCTTAATGTGAACTTTCACTCTTCAGGAGCAACAGAAGGCAATTTTTTTTTAAAAAACAGGATATTTGGCATTACAAGGAGTCAGTGAAAAGATGTAACAGCAGGCAAGGGATCAAGACAGTATTATAAGAACCAGATACAAGAGTTCAGGGAGTCCTGACTCAGTATTGACATCAGATCATGTCAAGATTAGAAATCTGTGATTCCCCAATAGGAAAGAAAGGCAATCAACTTGAGACTTCAACAGGATTTGCAGCATGTGCAGCTAGTGAGGAATGTGGTTAGAGGAGGCTCCTGTGCCTGACAGACCACTGGGCCAGAAGGGATGCATGAACAGGCCAGAACTCCAGGAACCAAAGGAGCCATTTTGATATTTCATTGACAGAGTCATAAAGCTTCTTTGAAATCCAGGTGCCAGCTGCAATTGTTAGTGCTGGTTGGGAGGTTGTTTTCAGCTTCTCTTCACTGTCAAAATATATATTTGCTTTTATGTTGTAGGAATAAAAAATCAATAGTGAAGTAAAATGTTAAAATTTGAATAAGGAATAACTAAAATTTGAGTACTAAGTAAAATTTGAGTGATGACCTTACAGAATATTCCCTTGGGCTTCAGCATCATAGAATCCTAGAGTTGAAAGGGACCTAGTAGGTCATCTAGTCCAACCCCTGCCTGCAGCAGGAAATCCTCCTAGAGCATTTCCAACAGGTGCTCATTGAGCTTCTGCTTGAAGATCCCCAGTGAGGGAGAGTCCACCACCTCCCTTGGCAATCTGTCCCACTACTGAACCACCCTCATCATCAGGAATTTTTTCTGGATATCCAACCGGAATCTCCTTTCTTGCAGTTTGTACCCATTGGTTCTAGTTCTGCTTTCAGAAGCAGCTATTAACAAATTGGCCCCTTCCTCCATATGACAGTCCTTCAGGTATCTGAAGAGTGTGATCAGGTTTCCTCTCAGCCTTCTCTTCTCCAGGCTGAACATCCCAAGTTCCCCCAAACTTTCCTCATAGGGCTTCCCTTCCATCCCTGACCCACTGATCATTCTTGTCGCTCTCCTCTGGACTTGCTCCAGTTTGGCTGCATCTTTCTTCAAGTGAGGTGCCCAGAACTGAACACAGTACTCAAGGTGAGGTCTCACCAATGCAGAATAAATAGGAACCATAAATAAATAAATGTCCGCTAAGTTTGGTGGACATTGCATATTTTCCCCCATTCCTCCTGGTGTTAAGAAACAGATGGCTGACCACTGCTGCCACTTGTCTCAACATTACTCCAAGTACCAGGTAAATAAACAAGAAAGGCTGGGTATTGTCCACAAGGCATAAGGGCTACAATATTTGCCATACACAAAGCTTTTAAAAAGGAGGAGATCAGATTTCCCTGAATTGTTTCCAAGAGATTCAGTTTACCCATCTCTTGTCCTTGCTAGATCCTCACTATACTTAAAAAAGCAGGCCTCCGTCAGTCTTGAAAGACTATGGTATCGTGCTCAGCGCTGCATACGCTGCATGTGAAGCATGAAAGCCTGGATTAGATTGTTATGGAGGATAGGCTGTTACCCAAGCAGCAAATTCCCCCCTCTCCATGCCACTGAATTAGTCCAATGGAAAGGCAGAGCCAATATGATTGGATCCAGCTGGCGTCGCAGAGCTGCGCTAAGGACAGGAGCTCACCCTGTCTTGTGGGGCCAACCTGGGTCTTGAATCTGGCCTGCTGGTTAACAGACACAGCGTCTTAACCACTTAAATTACCATATAATAACATGCAGAGTTCCTGTTCTGAAAATACTTATTTTCATACTTTATTGAGCTATAGCTAATGAAAGATATAATTTCAGTCTTCATCAGTGTTAAGCATCAGTATTAAGCAGAAAAACCTCCTGTTGTTTGGCCACACACCGTCGAGACGATGCACCTCATTTTTACCTCCCACAACCATCTCTGGATAGGAGATGCGGTCGAAGTAATAACCACTAAAGATGAGACACTTTTTCTCTCAAGAGATTGGGGTCAAATGCTTTCATTCTGCTGTCCACGATGAAGGCTTGTTTCTTTTTTAATTGACTTGGAATAGTAACATGTGCATACTTTTGATATGTCTCACTCTGCTGTAAAGTAAAAAAAAAAGTTCAGGCACATTTTCCAAGGAAGTTTAGAGAACATGGGTGTGCATGAAAGGTTCCTGAAGATTTTTTTTTCAAATCCTGAAAACATAATGTGGACAAAACTTTATTATTGTGTATTATAGATTTTTTAGAAGGGGGTTGGAGAAAATAAAAAGTATTTGACATATGTCTACCATAAAAAAATTCTAGTATATTGGGGTCTGTGGTTTATTTTACTAGTGGTGACTAGTTCAAGCCACATTTAGCCAATAAATATGAGATATGAGGTCACTGCACCATTTAGTTGTTACTCTGTCTATACATTGCACAGCTGGGTAGTAACCATTTAACTAGTGTCTGCCTCAGTGGGGAGTCCATTAAAATAAGAGCCAAAGCCCATTGGTCTTGGTGGGGGTTTGAGAATGGAAAAGGCTTTGGAAGGTTCTAAAGAACATGACTGAGCCAAAGGAGTACTTTGGATCAGATTCGTCACTAGACCTGAAAAATATACTCTTCAGAAAGTAGTGATTTGTTCAGGAGGATCTAAATTTCTCACTATATTTGCGAAAGGAAATGTATGAATTCACAAAAGGTTTGTCCAGCATTTCCTGATTATTTGTTACTGCAATCAACATGTCCTCTCGGTATTGTTGTCTTTGTGTGAAATAGGCCTGCAACTTCCTTTGACTTTTTCATAAATGAGAATCCATGAGAGAGCACTTAATAAGCATTATAAGATCTATCTGTTATGGTTGACCTTTGGCATTCTAAGTTATGTCAGTAAAGGTTGGAAGTGGTCAGTGATCAACTTCAAGCAGAAGGCCTGGTCTTGTGGTTGAGTGAAGAGATGGTGGAAGACTGCTAAGCAAGAATGGACTTGACTGAATTTTGGACAGGAGATTAAAACGCTGATAAAGCTGTCAGAAGATAACAGAGACTGAAAGAGTTGCTGTTTACACGTTGGCTCACACAAAACAGCTCCTGCTGGAAGTTTGGAAGGCATTCCCTGATGCCAGATGTGATTAACATGGCATGAAGGATTCCATCTGGAAGAGAAAAGTTCTACAAGCTGCCCATAAAACAATTATCAAACTCACAGGGTTGTTGTAAGGACAAGAGGATAAAAGCTATATTACCCTACAATTCAGAGTAACTACGGGAGCACATAAGAGACATTATGTGCACCCGTAGTTATTGCACCACTTAGTGAAAACCTATGGGAAATACATATTGCAATCCACAGTAAATTGTTCTTACGCTGGAGGAAGGACTCCCTGTAGTTACTCTGGATCGCACCATAAGTTGTGTTGGACATTTGCTTTGGCATGAGAAAGGTGATGTATAAATAAAAAATAAAAAATAAAAGTAAGTAAGTAAATAAGTAAGTTTTTTTCTGGTATTGGGGTGGGTGTTTCCCCCTGTCTTAAATTTTTTTAAACTTCAGGTGATTCAGTTTTAAAGTAAAAAACTGCAAATTGTGATTATTTCTCCAACCATATTTGAACTGACGAAAACACACACAATCTCCCACTAACACATACATACACACACACACACAAAGATATTTACATACCAGAGAAAGTTCATTTACAGAGAAAGTTCATTTATTCCTACAATTCTGACTTTAAAAAACAGTTTTATAAACATGCTCTCATTTTCTGTGGGCACAATCCAAAGTCCTTGCTCTGGTGCAAGAACAATTTGCTCTAGACTGCAATATGAATTTCCCATAGGTTTTCACTACGTGGTGCAGTAACTACAGGTGTGTGTAATGTCTTTTATGTGCTCCCATAGTTACTGTGGATTGTAGGGTAAGACTGTAAGACACCAAGGGTGCAATCCAGAGTAACTACGGGGAGTCCTTGCTCCAGTGTAAGAACAATTTGCTCTGGATTGCAATATGAATTTCCCATAGGTTTTCACTAGGTGATGCAGTAACTACGGGTGCACATAAAGTCTCTTACGTGCACCCGTAGTTATTCTGGATTGTAGGGTAAGTCTCAGACTACATTTGAAAATGAAGTTGAGCCAGAAATAGTGACTTTTGGTCCCAAAACATGTTGGAAAATTCTAGAGTCTCTTTCCTGAGGTCAAAATCACAAAATACCTTCACCACATGCAAAATGGACATGTGAATTAGGGTTTGGAAATGCAATTGAGAATGATGTAAAAATCTTCCCTAAACATATTCTATATAAGTTCTTCACCTCATTAAGGTGGCATCTGAGGAAATTCTCACAGTGGAAATAGGATGGAAATTCTGAGGAAGAACATGACTGACCTTAATGACATGCCAAAGCAGAGGTGAATGCCCTGGGAATGGACATTTGAGCAGTCCCAATTCATGAAAGGGTGACCAAGTGCCATTTTAAACCTGCCAAATTAGGACGAGTCATCAAATTCAGTTTGGTGCCTGGAAAATCTCTGTGGGGCAGACGCCTCTTGTTTCCTTCACCCTGGCAGTCAAAATATCTAGGAGAGGACTTGGGCCAGATCATAAAGTTACATATAAACACAACAGTTAAGGGTCTGGCACCACTGCCAAGGGCAAAGGTTTGTTGCCATAAAACAATATCCATGAGGAGGAGGAGGAAGAAGAAGTACTGTGGGTTGAACAAATACCTGAAGACATCTGCAGCCATCTACACCCGTGCCATGCTAAAGTTCTCCCATCTGTTAATAGGACCAAAGTGAAACTAAAAGACAAGGTAGGCCAAAGAATAGTAGGGAGGGATCTTGATCAAGTAAAGGCAGGCAAGTCAGTTGTTCTTTCCAAGTATTGCACACAGTCTCCGAATAAGGACGCCAAGAAAGCTTTTAGGGTTTTTGGCAAGTCCAGCATTGGTGGCTTGGCCAAAGGCCGTGGCTCCCTCCCTCTGGCACACTGGGAATCCCAACCTGCTTCTTTAAGACGTCATGGGGTTGAAAGTCGGCACCAGAGACAAGGTACCAGCTTCAAGCCAGCCCCACCCGCTTGAACTTGCTAAAAACAGGGCCTCTGCAGTAAGCTACCTTTTATAGAACTATAAAACCAAAAGTTCATGTTTTAGGATTTGAGCCAGTTCAGTATGAATAAGGACCAGGCTTGGCCACTGGCTCGATCATCACCACCGTCGCTACTGCCCTGACTCTCCATGGGTCTGGACAGCAATACATACTGTTGATTTCTGCTTCCAGCTGCCTTGAAAGGACTTGTCCTTAAACAGTAAACACTAACAAGCTTCTGTCATAGCATGGCTGTGTATTTTAATCCAGATTCATCTCTGTTAAGATGTTGTGGCTTCCAAAGAATGCTTGTTCAGCCTGGCAATAAAGATGAGCTTTCTGTCAAATAATTCTCAATGCTTATGGCTGGATATGCCCATCGTGTGAGGATCTCTGCATGGAGAGGATAATAATTAGACTTCATAGAGATGCTCACCTTCAGAGAGTCCCTCTGAAGGATGGACAGAAAAAGCCAAATGTTCTCATCCTGTCAGCATCTCTCATGACCCTTGGCTGCTTGGTCAGGGTTTTCATCTCATATTTTCTTCTTAAATATTGGAAAAAAACACAGCATCCTGGTAAAGGGGGAATGAATGGAGGCTTCCTCTCTACAAACTTTTGGTTTAGGCTGAACCAGAAGAAGCAGCTTTTGGATCTGAGCATGAATGATAGGAAAAAGAGAGGGATTAGGTTTTAATTCAGTGGCAGATCCTAGCTTCAGACTCTCATATTTCCAGTTAGAGCCAGGAAAGATCTGAATCTGAAACCTGGGATAGCCATGTCAGGCTTGGTATGAAGTCACTTTAGATGATCACATAAAAGTTAATTAAAAATAAGTTTGGACATCAGCCTTGCATCATGGCTGCATGTCTCTTATCTATGAACCATGAGAGAACCATAGATCCTACAAGATGCTGTTTTAGGACCTCCAATCAGAGCATGATACCATAGTCTTTCAAGTCTGAAGGATGCCAATGAGTATGAGTACATCCATTTTACAAAGATGGACAAGAAATGGCCACATACCTACAAAATCACCTCTCCCATAGCTGCAAACCTGGAAGTCACCATGTAAGAGCTACTTTAAAATTGCATCAGCTTGCACTATTTGAGTGAAAATCATTATGCCTTGATAGTTGGCATCTCTACATGATGACAAAAATATCTGCACTACCCTGAATCTTATCCAGAAAAAAGCTATATTCTCTGAAAATATTGGGCTTCAAGAAGTCTGGACATCTGAAGAGCACTCTTCAGCCTCTTCACTCTGCAGCCATCTGAAGAGCACTCATTTGACACCAAGGGCTCCTTCTCCTGCTACAGCTGCCATGCACATAGTATTCTGTGACATACCCTACAATCCAGAGTAACTACGGGAGCACATAAGAGACATTACGTGCACCCGTAGTTACTGCATCACTTAGTGAAAACCTATGGGAAATTCATATTGCAATCCAGAGCAAATTGTTCTTACTCCGGAGCAAGGACTCCCTGTAGTTACTCTGGATTGCGGCCATAATGCCCCTGCTTCTACAGCCCAGGTATACTTGCCTTGAAAAGGTGACTACAGAGGGCAGTTTTGGAACGGGAATCTAGGTCTACCTGGCAGGTGGACCTGGGCTTAAAGTCCGGGCTGGAGCTCAAGTCTACATATCTGTTTGACCTGGGCTTTGGAGTTAAAAGAGTGCTCATTCCCCCATCCAAAAACAAGTATTGGTTCTTTTCCTGTGTAACCACTCAGGGTGTCATCATATTGGTTCCTTGCTATATTATAACCTCTCATTGGCTGTTTGAATAATCAGACTCATTGGTTTATTTTTAAATTAAGAAAATCTACTTTTTGTTACAGAAGACAGTTATATTTTGTTTCCATAACCTTTGAGAAAATGGAAATATTTCACTCCATTTTATTGCATTCTGTTATAAATTATGCATCTAACAGTATAAAGCATGATGGTATTATTCCTAAAAATTGCAGTTTTAGCAATTTTGGTCACTAGCAGTGTTCCCACCCCCAAGAGTAGCACTCGGGGCCCAGGATTCCCTCTTTAGCTACTCCCTCTTTAGTGCCCATAGTACCTCATGGGCACACCTATAAAATTGCTCATCAGGTGGGTTCTGGCTCACAGTTTGAGAAACACTACGTTCTCAAATTTTTCTCAAAAGTTTTCATATCTTAGACAAAAGGATGAATTAAGAACATAGGACTATTTTTAAAATTCTCTCTAGAACAAGCAGAAGATCTGGCTAGTATAATAAAGTCAGAATCTGTGGCTGGAAATGATTACAAATTGAAGTAAAACTGTGAAGTCACTCATATGCCTTTTAACTGGCCAAATCTCCCAACCCCAAACATAGTGCAGACAACTCTCACAACTGCCGTTTCACAGACACACAGAATCCAGAATCCAGAACTCACAGACACACAGAATCCAGAATTCCCAGCTGTTTCTTGAACAACCATCCTGATGCACATGATTATCAGGCTTGGTTAATAAAGCGCACACTTGTAATGTTGGGCTTCATGACAAGAACAACATGAAATAACACAGCACCCACCCACTAAGAACACTGAATGTGTCACAATCATCTGTGTCATGCTTTTAAAAATATCTCCGCCGACAGGGCCCTTTAAAACAAAACCAAGAGAGAGAGAGAGGAAAAGGGGAGAACTCATTATTGAGAGTATTTTGTAAATAGGAGTCTCTGCCAGGTGGAAAATGTTTGCATCAGAGGGAAAGGGCACTAGTGGAAGCTGGCTCCTTTTGTACCAAAGGGAGGTGGGAAATGGACTTTGCAATTACACAACTCTTACTTCAAGGTGTGGTCCATGGCAGAGAGAGAGGTCTCACCCTTCAAACCACAGAGACAGACGCTAAGGGAGGTGACTTTCTTGGCTGGTGAAAATCCACACACAGGGGCAGCCTGGAGCAGAGATTTTATGGGAGTGAAAAGGATTAGACACTAATTGAAAGGTTGGGGAAGGATTTGGTCCTTCCAAAGGTTTCCGCTTTTTGTTCTTTGCTCTTGCCTAGAGGTGTGCAGCACATTTGGCAGCACAACCTGAAATTTAATGCCGGGATTTAGAGCCCAATCTAAATCTGGATCCGAATTTCCCAGCGTGGTGTACAGGAAGTGGGTGGTTTCTTTTTTTAAGGAAACTGTAAGCGATGCTGACTGTGTCTCTGACTGGAGAGTTGGACAGAATTCTTGCTCGAACAGACACCGGGCCTAATTGCTCCATCTGCCTTTGGGCTTAGAGTTTTTTTAAAAAAAAATTTTTTGCATGAACATAGGGTGTGTTCACAGCACTACCACTGTACTGTCGGCTGGTTTCTGGAACAATCCCTGGAAAAACCTGCACTGCTGTAGAGCTTGAGACTGAGTTCCCCAGTGGCAGTTTGGTGCTAAATCAGATTTACAGCCAGGCCATGTGGTTGGCAGAAGACGGCTTCAGCAACAGGGTGGCAAGAGCTTCCAACCTCCCTTGGACTCTTCTAAAAAAGGCCCAAAAAGCACGGAGGAAGAGATGGTCTCTTACTCAAAACTGGTGTGGTTAAGTAAGGTTAGTGGTGGACTCCGGCAGGTTCGCACCTACTCTATAGAACTGGTTGTTAATGAGAGATAGGACATATAAAGTTTAAAAATAGCCACTTAAAAGTGGCTGCCAGATGGGCATAGAACCGGTTGTTAATTTCTTTGAATCCCATTACTGAGTAAGGTGTACACTTTTCTTTTCTACTAAGGAATATCCAGCTAAGGGCAATGCTCAGGGTGCAATTCTAACCAACCTTGGTAAGGACCAGCAATGATAAGGGCCAGCTCTGCCAGTGCTAGTAAGTTAGTTGGGATTGCACCCTCAGGTCTGGGGATGGAGCAAAGCCAGAAAAGTTGGTTGTGTTCAGTGGAGAAAACAAGTGTAGGTTGGGTCCCTCAGCCAATGCAAGAAACCATAAATCCTGCTCTGCAATGGTTACTAGTGGGAAAAGTGAGGCTGACCCCAGTCCCACCACCAGAAAAAGGGAAACATGGAGGAGGGCAAACTTGTTCTCAGAAATCATGCACAATTCTGTGTACTATATCTGAGCCTAAATATCACTCATCAGTTGCACCTGGGGCAAAAAGGTTGAGTTTCCTTCTCTTCCAAAGAGGTGGGTTCCACTATGCCTGTGTCATATGATGAAGCATTTCTCTTCTCTCAGTACTTACTCATTGCTTTTGCAATGTAGGTTCAACTTAGGCACAGTAACTTGCCTGAGACCATGCAATAAACCGCTTTTTCCCCACACAAAAGAAGCACTCTGTTCATGATGCCTGGCTTGCCTTGGATTGTCTGTCACTGGCTTTTTATTGTCCCATCAAACAAACCTGAAGAGGTAAGATATTTGAACTGCATCAAATAAGTACATAAACAAATATGCATTTCAGAGTATTGTGGAAAGTGTTAAGTTGAAGATGGAACCTAACCAAGGCTAGATAATATATGCAGTAAAAGTTAAAAGTAACATGTCAACATGTCGTGTGGACTGTCTGTTAGCCACAAGTAACTTAAGCAGTGTTGATACAAAATTAAATGTATGGAAGGCATTTAAGTAATATGGGCCTACAACACTCTTCAAGTTTAAGCTGTCCCGACTGTGTGATTGCCATTCTATAGTCTTTCAATTATTAACCACTTTTTTACTGGTTTAAAATGGGTTTGGTATTGATGGCACTGGTGGTGAATATTCTAGAAAATGAAGTTCTTACCTAATTTATAGATACTTCTTTTAAAAAGTCTGTGACTATTTTGCAAGCTTCAGTCCTCTCTAAGGGCTGTCAAGTTGACAAAGGCTCTCTCTAGAAACATTAAGAAACCTTTCATCTTGTCAGTAGCTTGCTACTTTATGGTTAGAAGCCTCCAGAAAGCTGGAGAAATCTCAGCTTCTCCGTACAGCTCTAATGAAATTTTACAAATTGGTGTTTTATGGATTTGAGCTCACTCTGCAAATTTAGCCACCTATGCCTAACCTAATGACAGCCTGCAGTATGCACTTCAGAAGGAACTGCAGTCAGCGTCAATCTTTGTTTTGGTTCCTATCTTAATTGGATTTCTCTACTTTTTTTCTTCTTAAGATCCTGTTGGCACACCTGGCTTTTGGCTGGCACTCAATGTAATTAGATTAGAGGTTTCTGGCAAGAGGTCAAAATGGTAATTATTCTCTCTCTCTCCTTTTGTAAAGTCGGTTTTCTCTTTGATATTTTAAATTTTGTTTCCCAATGGGAAGAAATAACAACCTCTTTGTTTTATACCTTGAACCCAAACCAGTGTTTCTCATCCAGTGGTTACTTGAGGTGGTGTCTGGTGGTACTTGTGAGATCCCTGGACATCTACTGGCTGGCAGCGAGATGAGCAACATGATGTACCAAACATTAGTAGGTGGCTGCGTGGGCAGAGCTTCAATGTATGTTTCAATGAACTCTAAAAAGACCTCCTCTCTACACTGAACCTCTCAAAACACAATCTTAACCATGTCTACTCAAAAATAAGCACCATTGTGTTCAATGGGTCTTACTCCCAGGAAAGTATCTTTAGTATTGCAAACTAGATGTTATTTTTCACACCTTATGTGGTCTCAACTCAGACATGACTAGCAATGACCAGTTACTTCAGTGGAAGTGGGGAAGTCAGAGAATAAACGATATAGATTTCATTAAAGTCTGCCTCAGACTTTTCTTATCCCATAATCTGAGTACAACTGAATGCTGATTTATATTTAAAAAATCAAATAAAAACTGTAGTTAGAAAACTCAAGATCATGGAGAAAGTTTGTAGAAAGAAACATGGTCTTCTCCTTAACAATACCATGTCAGAATGGGCTGGTGCAGGGTAACAGCAGTGTTGTAATGTTTATATCAATGGTGAGTGTCACCTCTTCTATTACATTAGGCCCCTCTCCCCCAGACACTTCCAGTGTGCCATGATTTGCAGCCAAGTAGAGACAAAGACGTGCTGAGGGCTCTTTCATCCACAAACACAACCAACCGTCCACCAACCATGGTAAAGAAGGGAGATGTGGGAGGCTCTCTCATCACTCTCCAGAGTACTGTACCCAGGGAGACCCACACCAGTCCAACCCCCTACTGACACCACTGCAGAGTAGTAGCTGAGAGAGAATGAGCTATAAATCAGGGCTTTCCTACAAATGTTTTGCTTCCATTGACTAGATGACTTGATTCAAATCATACTATTTCTGCCTCAGCTACAACAGTAGAATTAACACAGGAGGCACTTTGAATGTTTGATAATATTAACAGCTAAAGTATAAATGCTAATTATTACTTTATGTGGAAGAATTATACAGAGCCACAGGTGTATCTGCCACGATATAGCCCAAACACCAGTTTATTTCCTGCTCTGTATATGAGAACAAGGTCCGAGAGTTCAACAAGTTCTGTGCAAATTCAACACCTACTAGGATGGCAAAATATACAGCTTTTGAAAGAAGATACTTTCTTCTCTCACTTCATGGCTTAAAGCCAATGTCTAAGCATTACGGATTAAGACAGAGACTTCCGGGGGTGGGTGGTGGTGGTAGTATTACCTGGCCACCTGCAAGCTGCAGGGTTCCTATCTTCTGCTACAAAACAGTGGATGCTAGTGTTTATTGGAGTACAGTTATATTCCAAGGCAATCTTTAAATTGAGGTATGTCCAGGTCTGTCATTTGAGGGGGGTGTTTTTGGAACTACATTTGAGGAGGTGTTTTTGGAGTAGTTTTTGGAACTACTGCAGACAGTTTGCACAATCTGCACTTTTTGTTATGTAACCCATCCAGGTACGTGCTATACTTCCAGTTATTTTGTAAATAGGCGTATTCTTACTGTTAATAAGTAAGATCCCCTGTAAATCTTAAACCTGTAAATCTGTGGATCCCCTGTAAAAAATGGACAATGTCCATGAATGTTTTACATTTGTATGATTTAGCAGGAGGGCTATATTGCACTCCTCCCCATTCTGAAGAAGCTGAGTTTTTGCACTTTTTCTGTGCTGTTTTCTTTGTCCTCCCTTTGCTTCCTCCAGTACACCTGTAGTCTGTACTTGCTTTCACTATATCACATTTATTGCTTCCTAGTGAATATATACACTACCTCAGTGGTGACCAGCCCATAGCACTCCACACTGATAATTTTGAACATGTCACTCCACCAAAAAGCATTCTAAAATTGATTTGGCAATTACCACAGTAGTTAAATAGAGCCTCCACCTTCAGAGTCAGTATATCTCAGAAGGCCAGAAGGTACAGAGGAAGAAACAGGGGAGTGCTGTTGCCTATTCGGGGCTTTCCAAAGACATCTGGTTGACTTTGATGGGGCCAGATATTTAGTCTGACCAAGAAGGTCTTGTTCCAAAGTCCATATAATGTGTGTTCATTGCCTACCCCCTCTGCCTGTCCACCTTCTTGTCCTCAAAAGTGATCTTAGATGGGATGTCTTTGGGAATTATTTCCCTGATGATGGTATCTCTGTCTTTCTAGGCCACCTGAGCTTTTCTTATCTCATTGGCCACCTTTTGGCCCAGACACTTTCAGGTCTTCTTGGGTATGTGAGTGACCCACCAGAGTGGAATGCAGCTCACTAGCATTCACCTACTGGCTTTTTCTCCTCAATCAGAAGCAGCTTTTTCTCATGCACTCCTTGGATCTGAGCATGAATGATAGAAAAAAGAGAGGGATGAGGTTCTAACTCAGTTCCCAGGTTTAGGCTCTCATATTTCCAGTTAGAACTAGAAAAGATCTGAATCTGAAACCTTGGACAGCCATGTCAGGCTTGGCATGAAGTCACTTTAGACGTTCACATAAAAGATAATTTTAAAAAGGTCTGGATATCAGCCTTGCATCTTAATCATGTCTCTTATCTCATGATCCTTTACAAAGGTGGACAAGAAATGGCCAAATACCCATAAACTCACCACTCCCGTTGGTGCAAACCTGGAAGTCACCATGTAAGAGCTTTAAATTGCATTAGGTTGCACCATTTAAGTGAAAAATCATTATCCTTTGATAACTGGCATCTCTACATGATGGCAAAAATATCTGCACCACCCTGAATGTCATCCAGATAAAAGCTATAGAACACAATCCTATACATGTCTATTCAAAGGTAGGCCCTTTTGTGTTCAGTGGGATTACTCCCAGGAAAGTGTTCTTAGGATTGCAGCCTTGTTCTCTGAAAATATTGGGTTTCAAGAATTCTGGTCAAAGGAGCACTCATTTGACACTGTGCCAATAAATTTTCCTGCCTTTCTTCCCATTTTTTTAACTAGATAAATCCAAACAGAATAGCCATGACTGCCCTAGGCATGCCTGTTGCAGCATTACACTGTGTAAAAATAGCAAGGAAATAAAGTAAATCATATACTTTGTGCTTTCGTTGTTCATATCAGTGCTTTCATTGTTGTTATTTAAATTGTTTTTTTCAATTTTGTGTGTACCACTTAGAAAGCATCTGTGGGCCATTAGTGGCATGTGTGCTGCAGGTTTCTTCTCTATTTGAATACTAAAAGGCTACAATCCAGAGTAACTACGGGAGCACATAAGAGACATTACGTGCACCCATAGTTACTGCACCACCTAGTGAAAAGTTATATTGCAATTAAATTGCACAAGTTATATATTCTGGATATTGCAATCCAGAGTAACTTGTTCTTACTTTGGAGCAAGGACTCCCTGTAGTTACTCTGGATTGCACCCTAACAGTGAGTAAAATTTTAAATGATAATTGGAATAAACATAACAATAGTTTTTTGTGAAAACACACAAACCTCTAGATATTTACAAGCACAAGCCCAATTTGATGCAAACTGATAGTGTTTGTGCATGTATGTTCACCTTAAAAGGCTACAATCAGAAATTCCTAACAAATAAACCTGTATTTTTCCAGCTGTGCTATGCCACAAGCAAAACTCAAATTATAGCAGTGTTCCTGACTGGAAGTGCCCATAGGATATGAAATATATTTCATAGAACTCTAAAAGAGCACATCGTAGCAGCACAATTGTCAACTAGCCACGTTTGGGATTAAGAGAGCCAGGGTGGATATTTGTTTTTTCTTCCACAAGGTGTGCCAGTTCCACCTCTGTGGGATAAAGCCAATGAACAGCTCGTAACTGAACACAGAGTTAAAAACGGCGTTAATTAAGATGTGCAGTGTTTTGTTAGACTCAAGACAGAATTAGAATGACAAATATCAGCAAGAGAGTGTGAAAAGTTCTGAACTGAAGCAAGAGTTTTAATGGCACAAGAGCCAGTATTTCCGAGGCAGAATTTTGTTTCGAAATATGAAATGTTTTTACCTGAATTGGCTGATTGTATGGAAGGCAATTATTTCTAAAATTAGTGGTAGAGTCACACAGTGACATATGCTGCTATGTAAAGAGATATGGAGCCTTTATGATGACATATTCTGGGGCTACGGTGTCACGATGCTTTTACTCCAGAACCTATTTGCTGTGCCAAAGCTCAGCCCTGGAACATATTAAGTAATAATAAACAGTGAGTACCTTTCAGAATGTTCAAAGTATTTTATTGAATGCATAACAAGCCTTAGCATCTCTCGTTTAAGAAATGAGTTTATGTAATCCTGAAACCTAGGCCAGGTTCTGCACTGTATTTTGTAGCAGTTAGCATACATTTGAATGTTCTTGCTTTTTTAATATGCCAGTCCACCATTCTGGCTAGAATGTGGAATTTCATTCTGTTGCATGCACTTAAATATTGGAATAAGTCTTAAAAGTTCAGAACCATAAACCTGAAGTCTTTTAGAAAGTAACCAACTCTTTTAGAAAATAACTACTAAGAATGTATCTGATGCTGATCCTATTCATGTACACAGGGCTGGCACAGGAAACATCAAATGTCCAGGGCACTGTGCTCATAGGTATAGGTTTAGCAGAAATGGGGGCTCAGTAACAATCTCTTCTAGTCTGGAAATCTTAAGGCCACCTCAAGCCAAGCCAATACCTCAAGCCAAGCGAACAACCCTGCATTTTTCCTCAGCTTGCAACAGCTCACCATGTGCCAGTTTCCTTCTACCCTGCCCACGTATCCTCAAACATACTATGTTGTGGGTGGGAGCATGGTTAAGGGGGGGAATGGTAGATCAGGCTAAAGTTGAGGCCTCCTAATATGTTCCTGCATTTCTGGCAGGAACACTGGAAATATTTTTATTCCTCCTGACTCACTAAAAAGTAGGAGGGAAAAAGTACAGTTCCTAGAGTGAATCTATAAGGTCCAAACAAGTTGTAAACCTAAACATGGAATTTTGTCTCATTTTTACAAACATTAAATAGCATGTAGAAGGATGTGAAATGGGCTAGAGCTATTGTGTGGGGGGGGGAGGGAGAAGGCCTTATTACTTTAACCTGTTGCAGTTTCAATCCCAGTTGAACTCTTTGCTGATGCTATTTCTAATGAGGGGAAAAGTTTTCACTGAAAGCCAATTCCTATTAAAAATAGATTTTGCTACTAGGTGTATACTCTTTGAGAGGGAACATAACCAATTACCACTCCCAGACATGTGGACCACTATGATGCATTTTTGTTGCATGACCAGTTAATATACACTTAAAAAAAGGTAAAGCTGCTGCTGATCTGAAACCCGTGCCCCAAATTCTGCCACTTCCCTACAATGTATGACCAGCACACATTCCATACCAGGCAACATAAACACACAACTTAGCATTTTTTTCTCCATGATCTTCATGCTGCCACCCTTGTTTGGTACAAGGAAATTAGGAAAAGCATCACCCACTACCCAGAGTGATGACCACACCAGAGACAGGCACAGAGAAGTTTTATGGGTAACCAATGGTTGCACAGTGTTTGCCTCATGGCTAGGCTATCCCTCCCTTTACATATCTTAGGTGTTTATATCTAAAAACTGCAATATACAAATGCATTTATTATATTTGTATTCCACTTTTCTCCCCAAAGGGCAGCCAAAGCGGAGCAAAGAGAAGCCATATGCAGACAGATGAACAAACCCTTCCAGTATGTCAAGACTTGGCAAATACAATTTTGTTCCTCTAATTAGTTTCATTTAGTTAAATGAAAATATGGTTTTGAGATTCTTTTTTCCTCCATTATGTTGAAATGATTTCTCATTGATTGGCAGAGATATGACATTTTGAACTTTCTGTATGTCTTCCCTACCTTTTCCCTTTTGCAGATGAAAGAGAGGAGCTCATGAGCAAAAATGCAAGCTGTCGGTAACCTGTAGTTGCTGCTTCGGGATTGGGAAAAAAGGCAAGTGAGCAATTTCCAGAACTCTATGAGAGAGGCTCAGCTATACTCATCTAATCCGATATAACTTCCTGTTTTCTTTTGTAACTCTGGATGAGGAGAAACAGAGAAGCAGCTAATCTGAGTTTCTGACTTGCTGTTTTTGGCTTTTGGCTTTTCTGACAAACCCAATTCAGCAGTGGTCAGAATATACTCTCAATTCAAGTCCCAGCTGCTAAACCTGGTCAACATCAAAATTTTGATGTACTTTGTTTATTACAAGGAAGCTGTTACAAAGTGTACTATTTGGCAATCCCCAGTGAAATCACAGCTCTGGGACATCCAGCCTGGCCAACTGAGGGAGCGCTTAAAAAAAAACCTATGGAGAAATTAGTTCTTCTAAGCAATGACAGGGGCATAAAAAAATCATGAGATTTGCAGGGAGGGTTGGAATTTGCCCTTTCCTTGTTTGTGACAGTCTGTGAGCTGTCCCATATTTTGCTGCAATATAGTCAAAGCTATATCTTTTTAATCAGAAATGATTTGCGGTCCAGGAGTGTGGAAGTGTTTTCATCACACAGTACACTTTAGCACTGCTTAGGTCACATTATGATGCATGCCCATGTGTTTCCAGAAAAAAATCTGTAACATGCACATACAAGGTCAAAACAATCCTGGGCAAGGTCCATCATAGTGGCCAATGGCACAACTCTATAATTTGGTAATGAAAGGAAAATAGAAACAAGAGAGCACAGAAGTTTACATAGGTGCTAAATATAGTAGGATGGAGAGCAGGGTGAACATATGTCCTCTTTTTCTAGGACATGTCCACTTTTTCAGCTTTGTGTCCTGGAAAATTTCAATTGTTCTCCTTATCCTGGTGAGGAGGCAGCATGAAGCCTCCTTTTAATTAATTACATGTAATATATGCAATAGTTTTAAATTCAACTAGTGAAACTTACCTACCATTACAGGAGTAAAATTTCAAGAATATTTATGGCCTGGGCACAGCTGAGCATGCCCCTGTGCGACTCCTCCCCCCATGCAACACTCTCCCAGGCAACACCCCCCTATGCAATGCCCCCTGTGCAACACCCCCCTCTGTAAGGTCCCTCCTGTGCAACACCCCTCTGCATCCCCCTACAACACTTCCCCATGCAAACTCCCCCATGCACCATCCCCTGCGACCATGGGCACCCCTACCAGGCAGGTGCAAAATTTGAATCTGGGTTTTATCAGTCTTCGATGTTAAATATAGGACTAAAACATGTTACACATCTTTTCAAACCCTTAGGAATTAAATTTTTAAAAACTGATTCTTAGTGGGTGCTCACATCACATAAGAAATACCATCCTCAAATTTCATGGTTCTAGTTTTCAGGAGTTGGAGCAGAGCATTGAGCAGTCATTGATTCTTCAATGTAAAGGGACAAAAACGTATTGTGTCCCTTTCACCCCCTTCCAGTTGGAAGTTTCAAAAATTGGTTATTAATGGGTGCCTCCATCACAGAAGGAACACCTTCCCCAAATTTCAATATTCTAGATCCAGCTGTTTTGGCTTGGCGTTAATGAGTGAGTGAATCAGTGAGTGAGTCAGTGACTCTTCAGTTTTGTATGTATAGATAATAAGTAATATAGTGTTTCAATTAACCATATGAAAGCAATATATATGAGGTTTTATCTTTTATGTTGTCATGCCCTACATGACCTACATTGTGTGGGGGGGGGGGGGCGGAATAATATCCTCTGTTTCAATTATGACATCTGGTTATCCTAGATCAGTGGTTCTCAATCTTCCTAACGCCGTGACCCCTTTATAAGTTCTTCATGTTGTGGGGACCCCCAAACATAAAATTATTTTCATTGCTACTTTATAACTGTAATTTTGCTACTGTTATGAATCATAATGTGAACATCCGATATGCAGGATGTATTTTCATTGTTACAAATGAAATGTGTGTTCTATGCACACAATGGGATGTATTTCAGAGTAGGCATACATAGGATTGGGCCCTGAGGCTGCAATCCTATCCACATTTACATGGGAATAAAGGCCCTCCTGACTATAATGGGATTTGTTTCAGAGTAGGCATGCATAGGATTGGGCCCTGAGGCTGTCAGTCAGCCCCAGTGCCTACGCAGCTACAGCCAGAGGTCTGGCAAGCCTGACCTGGCCCCCTGCACCAGGGGTCTTTAGGCGACCTCCAGGAAAGCTCTAGGTGACCCCCAAAGGGGTCCCAAACCCCACTTTGAGAAATGCTGTCCTAGATGGAGAGTTTCGAGTTGGATCCAACTGAATTCGTTCACACAATCTTAATTTTACATGATTGGGGGGAATTCAACAGCTAACTTGTACAACTGACCAATCCCTAAAGGACGTGGTTAGAATGAGGAGATAGAAGTAGAAAGGGACTCATTAGAAGGAGACAGGGCAAAGAAAAGAGGAGAAAACAAGGGGGAAGAAAGGCAGTAGGGAAATTAGCTGGGCTTCCCAGAGGAATCTTTCCAAGGAGAAAGAAATGGAAATGGGGAGAGATCAAGAAAAAGAAATATTAAAAGAAGAAAGGTTTTAGAGGCAAAAAGGCTGGACATGGTTGAAAGAAAAGTGTGGCCTTCTTGGCCTGCAGATTTGTGGCCTCTTGTCATCAATTCTGTATATAGCCACACTGAAACTATTCTCTTCAGATGTGCACCTAGCACCAAGTACTGTACACGTGTTTGGATGTGTGTCTGTTGCACCCTATGAACTCAAGGAAACAAACAGAAATAAAATATTGACTTCCATCAACTGTTACCAGTTATAGGGAAGATCTCTTCCTACATGCAACATCACTTCAGGGAACAGGCTTTGAGGCACACTTCTGTGGATAGTGTACACACAGAACACTTGAACGGGGCTTGTCTGATGAAGCATTCTTGTAGAGGAACTGTAGAGGTTAGAAGTGTTTGTTTTCATAATTACTCTTCATTATTCCAGCAGTTGGAAATATAACAACTAAAACCACGAGTATATCATAACGTTATAGCTTTTGGCATTTCTGGCTGTTTTTAGTCATGGCTGGTCTACTAGGCACTCAAAAGACTCTGATGATTAGATAATCCTGAACTATTGCAAGTTTCTGAACAAGGGTAGCCAGAATTTGCTAAGGCACGAGTTGGATATTTGAGAGCAAATTGCATCATCCTCTTCTCCTCCAACCCCCTCCCATTCATCCAACCAAATCCACACCACCACCTTTAAGTACAAATGATGACATTTCTTAATTAATTCCTCCAGGCTTCTTACAATTTTGGCTAAAACAAATAAGGAAATGTGGCATACAGCTGAAACAAATTGGCCATATTGTGCTTCAAGTAAAATTTGGTTATTTATACAACTGAATGCATAACTGAATTTGACATTTTCATTTCTTGCAAAGCTCAAGAACGTAGTTCCTTAACTTTCATTGGTACTTTACTACTTCCTTAGGGCACGATCCAATCAAAGATAAGTCCTTTGCAGTCCTATTGCTTTTAATGGAAAATGGAGACACATTGTTATATGCCTTGCCTTAAATAAATGGGACTGATAAGTCCTTAAATTTAGCTGGATCACACCCATTGATTTAGTCTGCGAGTTAAGTCCATACTTTAAATGTCTCCCAATGAAATAAATAAGACTTAAAAAATTTCCACTTTGTACAGTATTGTATGACACAAACAAACCAACAGAGGTATGAGATGCTGTGAAAATCCCTTTTTGAATGTAACTGAATGACTCTCAAGCACAGAAACATAACTAGCCCTACAATCCAGAGTAACTACAGGAGCATGTAAGAGACATTACGTGTACCCATACTTACTGCACCACCTAGTGAAAACCTATGGGAAATTCATATTGCAATCCAGAGCAAATTGTTCTTACACCAGAGCAAGGACTCCCTGTAGTTACTCTGGATTGCACCCAAATCCATACAACACCAATTTTGCAAACTCAATCTTAACTATTATATGCAGAATGCAAGATCTGAATGCTATTATTCTTTCTCTATAGCATTGTCCCATAAAAAGAAAGTGGTGGAATGCTGTATACTATCAGTCTCAGGCAATATGTTCATAGTTCCCAAGAAATGCATGCTGGATCAACAGATCACAGCATAGGCATATACTTCTACTTTGCTACCCTGTATAAAAAAATCATTTACTGCTGCCTGGCAGCCAGTTCCATCAACGACACAACATCCACAATTTAATATTGTATGACGCTGTGGTTAAGCACTTCAAAGGAGATGGGATTATTGTCTAATTGGATTTCTGTTCCCTATTAGAACAAGGGGAAAGCCAAATCCAAGGCTGACATGGAAAGCTTTAAACATCTGTAACAACTGCTGGATAATTTATGGAGTACCCATCACATAATTTGTAACCTGAATTCAGATGTTTGCCTAGAGGTGCATTGTGTCTACCTTTCCTTAAACGTTCATGCATTTGTTTGCTCAAAATAAAGTTTCCAAAAACTCTTTAAAAATTAGCCCTAATGTCTCCCTTCTTGTGCCAATAAAATTATTGCAATTTGGAACTTCATTCAGGGGAAGGTCTGAGTTTTAAGAGACTGATCTTTCTCCCTGAGATCAAATTGCAAACTAGAAAAAACAGCACATGTTCGACTTTGGGAGAGGTGGAGGGAGGAGGGGAACCCCCCCCCCCCCTTTGCAGGTCTATTATCTGGTTGAAAAATCATAAAGAAAGCCTGGGTTTTAAAACTGAAATCAAATCAAGATTTGAAAGAAACAAGCATTTGAAAGGAAAGATTTGGGTGCTACAAAGCAGAGGCTAATTTCTGCCCAAAGATGCAAGTGTCTGCTGAAGCATGATGTTTGGAGACACAATTAACTCTGCAGGCAGAGAATGAAAAGGGTGAGGGTGGCTTAGGCATCAAACCAGCCTCCGGGTGCCAGATTCAGACCCCGGGCTGGTAAATATGCACCCCTCTCCATAGAGGGGTTGATGAGGCTGGGGCAGGAATGTTTTGGCAGGGAGAAATGAGGCTGGATTTGTCTTTCTTTCTTTCTTTCTTTCTTTCTTTCTTTCTTTCTTTCTTTCATATGACTTCCTCGATTTTTTTGGCCATCTGGCAAGCTATAATTCAAAGCCTAACATTTCACCATGCGTTATTGCCTGCATCCTCAGAGGCAAAAAGGCAGAAGGACTAACAACAGCCAAAACAAGAATTTGTAGAAAGCTACAGAGAGGACAACCTTAAATAGTCCCATCTTCTTGTGAAGCAAATGAGCAGCACCTTAGGTCTGCTGTGTTCTCTTAAAGGTAGAGTGTCTTTGGAGAAGTTTCGTCCTCTTTTTTTGCTCATTGGCATCCTTCAGTCTCGAAAGACTATGGTATCGTGCTCAGAAATAGAGGTCCTAAAACAGTGTCTTTTATGACTAAATAGGCCAATTCGAGAGTGGCAATCCCTTCCACACTGAGGGCAGATACAGTCAGTCCCCTGCCCAGCCCACAGCCTTCACTGTTTCCGGGACTGCCTGTTTGTTCAGCCTGTCAAATGAGTGTCTCTTCGAATTGAAAAAGGCCATGCTGTGTCTTTTGCCTCCACGCTGAACAATCAGAGGTATGAACTCTGTGTTGCACTTTGCCACATCATCTTTTTGGTGGACGTTTTCTGAAGTAATGGTTGCCAGCAACTATTCAAAGTCACAGCTTCTTTTCTTCCTGCTTGTTACCTTTGTGTTTGTAAATATCAATACCTTCTAATTGGAGTCTCTGGTGGTATTGTATAGTGATGGATAAGACAACCGTAAGGTCAAACAACATTTTCTGTCTAGTCTTAATTTTGTTGTGAGTTCCTGTATGGCTGATTTTTCAGGCTGTAGAAGATGGCAGTGTCTTTTGTGCTCCTTGATTCTAGTAGCCACTGAACACATCATGGTTCCAATGTTGACTTTTTTGCAGCCACAGGGTGTGCAATACACTCCCAGACAGGACAAAGGGTGTCTTTCCTTTCATGTCCTTTCATGTCATTTCTTTCCTTCTTTCTTTTTTTCTTTCTTCTTGCACAAATTTGAACATGCCCATATTTACTCAAATCTTACGTGCCATCGAATCTAATGCACACCCTATACTTATAATCAAAACACCACATTTACTCAAATTTAATTAACCATTTAATCTAATGTGCACCCTGATTTTGGTAACTAAATTTGTCTGAATAAGGTGAGCGTTAGATTCGAGTAAATACAGTATTACACAGGAGACTGTGTGTAATGGACCTGCCCCCATGGCACCTCAAGTCTGCAATATGCCGCTCCTCCATATCTCCCCAGGGGATCCTCACCAAAAAAAACCAGCCTTGTGTGCATTGTTTCACAACACACCATAGGCCTTCTGAAGCTTTTGGCATAACGTAAAGTGTTCTTCTGGGTTCCTGACAAACTGGAAGTATTCTTGAATATCACACTTGAAGCCTCAGAAGACTTTTGGAGTTTCTGTAGTACACCATGCAGGGCTTCACCTACCTGTGGAGTGGCTCAGTTGGGCAGCCCAGAACAGGATGCAGAGGCAGCAGCAGTGGGGATGCAGTGGGCACAGGAGGTTTTGTGGCCAGTGTTTTTGCACCCCGTGCCTGCTGTCAGGCCCACCACTAAACGGTGTTCCAGATACATGACCCAAGCTCATTTCCTTAAATAGGGCAGCGTTATTGGAAAAAGAAAGAAAGCATTCATGGTTATGTAGCATTCATAGGTACCTTAAGGGCTTACAGGCAGCCCTATTTAAATACACAATTTTAAAACCAATGTTTAAATACACTTACAAGCTGTAGCGTGTATTTGCATTGACCGTTTATGCACCCTTAGGGCTAAACTATTGTTTTAATCAACAGTCTGATGAAGCCAAGGGATGTTACATGGAATAATGAAGTTATTCCCTATTTACTTCGGTGTTTAACTTGCTGGGTACATAATTGCAAGCTCATATGGAGAGTGCCAGCAGCGAGCTAACCTCTATGTTTTGAACAAGCAAACACTGCATTAGAGATTTTTTGCATGTGCAAACAAAACTGTCAGATCTGAAAATTTCCCAGTTTTTTCATCAAAAATGTGGTTGGCAGTAAAACAATAAGCATGGATGTCATTTTTTTTTTTTTGCACTTTGGAGTCTTCCGTTGCAATTCTTAACACAAAACTCAACATGTCTGTTCTCACATACATATTCAGAGATGAAATGGTCTTATACAGAGCCATATACCAAGGTGAAACATCCTTATATGAGTCAAAATCTCCACACTCTAGTACTTTTGCAGATCAGGAAATACCAAGAACTGAATTTAGGACTATCAAAGTCCGAAGTATGTACGTCCTGTCTCTAGGGCTGCCATAATTTCCTTCCACAAAACTAGGACAGTACAAAACCACTGCAGTCCAGAGCAGAGCATAATCCTGTGCATGTCTACTCAGAAGTAAGCCCATTATCATACCATAATGAGCACTTCTGTGAGTGAAGTAGAGGCTGAATAGTGTGTATCTAGGAACTGTCTGCCATCCCTCACTTCTCCTTGCTCTCTGCCTCTCCTCTCTCTTGATGGGTCTAAACCCACAACTGGGACTACGCCAGACTGGACAGGACCCCCCAAAACCAGGAATGTCCCAGTTTTTCTGAGAATATGGCAACACTACCTGTTTCTGAGGACCTTCCTCATCAATTATGGTCACTAAACTGGCTTCATAGTACAGGGATCTATTTCTAGCCTGCACTTCTCTTAACTGTTTTCTAACATCTGATTTCCATCAGCCATTGCAGAGATTGATTTTCTATCATACTGCATGGAGTGCCATTAATGAGGTAATGCAGGGGATTGAAGGAAGGCAGGGTGGGGGTTTAACAGGGCAAGAGAGTGTGGAATAGAGATACGTAGGCAGAATAAGATTGTGACTGGGGCAGGGAGGAGGATCAGGATCAAGCCTGGACAGGGAGCAGCATTGATAGTGACTGCCAGAGCACAACAAAGGGGCAGCAAGGTAAGCATGGCATGCTATGTAAGCAGCCCCTCCACTTCGGCATCAGAGACATTCAGGGCAGCAATGATACACATACATGGCTGCACCAATGGATCTTAAGTTGAGGGGGAGGGGCTACTTACATGACACATTATGGAGTGTTGTTGTACCTGCTGCACCACCAACCCAACTAGTTCCACTTCTGGTGACAGCACGCATTGAATGCTGATCTGTTTCTGGGCCTGATCCATCTACCTAGATAAACATGGACTTGAATCAGTGATTCTGTTGACACAGGCTTGAGTTGACCCAGAATAACTTCTGGGGCTTACCCCAGAGGATGGGACAAATATTCTCTTACCCCATGCAGACCTCCAGAAGCTGAAAATTCTCCATAGTCAACCTGGAAGTCAGTCTGGCAGCAATTTAGCAATTTATAATTGGGCTCCCCAGCTTACTGAAGCAGACTGGCATGTCCATCTAAATCATATTTGCATAGAAGCCTCATTGATCTTAATGGGAGTTATTTCCAAATTTTAAATTGTCCGTCCAAGAATGGAAATCAGGAATCAAAGGAAGCAAGACTGTGATTAAGGAAGGAGAAGGCAGTGGTGAATATGAGATAAAGTATGACCAGGTCAGCAAGGAGGTCAAAAATATCCTTTAAAATATGACTTACATTTATAGTCCCACTGGAGCAAGAATATAGACCAAGCCTTCACAAAGGGAGTATTAGGGAGAAATTCATTCCAGCACCATTGCTTTGGCACTAAGCTTTCCTGGCAGAGCAGACAGACCATGAGCCACATCCTTCCAAAGGCTGCAGATCGGATTATGCTGGCATAATTTCCGTCCTTTGGCATGACTCCTTAAACCTCTACAGGGATCTCCTGTTGCGGTGACAAACACATGCACCCACCCTTTGGTATTCTGGGACAGAAAAATCCCATCTGCCTGTTAGATCCATTTCACTTGACTTCAGTTTGTATGCAAAACATTCTGGGATGGCTGTCCGGACTGCTGATGTCACAGAGTGTCTGGCATGCTGTGAGGCAACCACATGTTTATGGCACGGGTTACGATGATTAGCTGCAACAAGTGAGGGACTCCTGATGTTTTCCACCCACAGTCCTGAAGCCTGTTCAGTAGCAGCTATTTATACTATTCACAAGTCACTCTCATTTGACTGAGTCAAAATCAGTCACACAAAATGAGAGTCCGACTCATCAGTGCTCAAAGTCAATGTGTGACTGACAGAAACAAGGCAAGATTCAGAGCAGCCAATTCCAAACTTTATTAAAGAATAAACCAAAACCCCAAGATGCAAGTCCTCATTAAAACATCATCTTGAATACAGTGGGAATTCACAATCTTGACTGAAAGCAAACTCTGTACTCTGTACCTTTACCCAAGTCACACTGTTAAACCTTCCTCCATCATCCAATTGAGGTGAGCTGAAAGTTTAGAAAGCTGGATAACTCAGAGCAATTTCCCTGTCTGAGGCTTTTAGGAACCTTAACATTGTAAATCATAATAGCACCAAAGAGTTTCAAAGATTAGAATCAATTGCTTTATCTGACACTTTTACTCCAAGAAAAAAGATGATTCAGAGTGAAATTGCAAAAATTGTGACCTTATGATTAAAACCAGCTGGCTTTCTGATCTGATATGATCTGCCAGCAACTTTTGTAACCTAGTGAAAACATCATTGAAATGAATGGGACTTGCACATATTCAGATCTGTCCACTGGGTGCACATCTGTGCTCTTGGGAACTTCATGCTCATTTTAGATCCCTTACACAGGCAATAGTCTTTGTGGTTGGTGCCCATAATAATAATGATTCCAGCTATTTGGTAAATTATTTGATGTGATGCACATGGGGAAGTTGCACATGGGGGTTTATGTGCATGGGGGAAGTTGTGCATGGGGGAGTTGATGCACATGGGGGGATGGCATACGGGGGAATTTTACTCCCGCAATGCGGGTACGCTTTTTGCTAGTTCTGAATATAGCTCAAAGCTAAAAGGAACTGGATGGGATGAGGATGATTGCTCCTTTTCTCTTTCCTATCCATCTTCATTCTATTCTAGACTGCCAGCTTTGTATGAAATACAATATGGTTGGAGCATGTCAAAAGTACCAGCAGGAGGATGAGAGGAACAGCAGCTGGCCACACCATTACCTCTAGGTTCTCTATCCAGAGAATCTGCCCTGTCCTGCACCCCTTATTCTTATGCATTTATGGAGAGGAGGTGGAATTTCTATGGGATTCCTATACCGCCATTGAAAAACATCTGCAGACGTGTTAAAAAAAATCCTCTTTTTCCTGCATTTCTCTTAAACCTCATCTCCTGCTGTCATTGTGTCAGCATTAATAATGAAAGACAAAACTGGATAGCCCCATTTCTCCAAGTGTTTCCCTGACCTAATGCTGAAATGTCCTTTTACCTTGTAGATAAGCATATGAAAGACATCCTCTCCTGACGCTGAACT
Organism: Cryptoblepharus egeriae; assembly: GCA_030015325.1. NCBI lineage: Eukaryota > Metazoa > Chordata > Lepidosauria > Squamata > Scincidae > Cryptoblepharus > Cryptoblepharus egeriae. The sequence goes on along the minus strand of JAREYC010000002.1, from coordinate 105,143,997 downwards.
TTAACATTAGTTCTCCTTTCCCCTCCCAGTGAGTGTTTGTAATTGTATTGAAAGACATGTTTTAACAATTGTGTTATTTCTTCTCCTCCCACTCCTCCTGCTTATTCAATGAGTTACTAATATCCTGATTGGAACCAGACTTGCTAGAATTATGAGTCGAAATTGGAACGGCAACTGCTGTGCAAAGGATGTAAAGGGAATAAAATGAATGGTGTATTAACCTCCAACCACTGAATATTAATAAGCATTTCACAAAAAAGAAAATACAGAAGCTGCCACACTAAATATTTTTAGCGCTTATTGACAGCCTCTATTTCCTCCTTCTCTTCTCTCTCTCTCTCTCTCTCTCTCTCTCTCTCTCTCTCTCTCTCTCTCTCTCTCTCTCTCTGTTGTTTTGGCTCCCACCCCGGATTCTAAAGAAAGTACCTGTAAAAATATCTCCTTTTCTTTTAATTGGGGGAGAGAGTCAGGACATTTATATTTTAAAAAATACTGCCCAGCATTGGAGAGTCGTATCATGCAAAATACTTTGTACCAATCAAAAGTTTGCATCTCTGACCAGAGACATTCCAAGCCCCAAAGTAAATAGAAATCCAAACTGGAGTATGGAAAAGAACTCAGAATTGAATGCACAGAGTGAACTTGTTCAAAAATAAGCTTTCCAGGTACTAAAAAGTAAAAATGCTTTCAGCGTTTTGCAAATATTATTTAAATGTAGCTATGACACATTCTGCTTTTAATGGGAGGTTGCTTTACAAACATATAACCAAACATAGGGTGCAATCCTAACCTACGGTGGCACAATTCATTGATCTTCCCATTCCCATAGTAATGTATTGAGAAGCATATATCTGTACACTGGGCTAACCCTTGGCCAGGAGTGGCACAGAAATGTCCTACAGCACTTTAGTGACACCCCCCAGGTCAGCACAGGACTTATGCTAGGGGTTAGGCTGGCTTCAGTGGAATTTAGGACTGCGACCATAGTCAGCTAAACACAAAATTATCACCATTATTGCATTTATGGTACATTCTAACTTTTTTTCAGAATTCCATTTGATTTACAAAGGGTAATTGCCAATCTTCCTCACACATACATTTTACTGTAAGAATTTCAGTACTGTAATTGCTTCGTATAGCTTTTGGAGATGTGGACAGAGGACAGACCAAATTTTGTCACTGAATGAATTATGGTACATCCTTAATCCCTGTTGGGCCACAGTCAACCACAAGCATTCCCAAACGTGCTCACTGATGTCAGATTGCTAGCACAATATGATTATTTTTCTCACTTGTATAATTGCTACCATTCTATGAGAATATAACGTGATTAGATGGTGATTATATACTCCTTTTCAACAAAGAGTAGTTTGCGAAGTTCCATTTCAGTCCTTGAAATTAAACATACAATTCTTCCATCAAAGTCAATGGGACTTGGAATCTTAACATGTCTGGATTAAGAATTTTTTTTATTTTCATTTGATAATATCTATATAATAATCATTCCCCACATTAGAAGACACCACCTTAGAGAAAAAGATTATCAGGACAATCCAGAGCAACTAATCTGTCCACATAAGAGCCCTTAGGTTGCCCTATCTAACACTAGGCTGGAGCAACTGCAAGATGCTCCAGCCCAGTTACTCTGAAGGAGGCTTAGGGCAGAGCAAGGCAAGATAGGGTGCCCTAAGAGAGGTGGACCTGCTCTGCCCTAACTGGGGCAGCCTAAGCAGCTCAGGAGAGGCAAGTTGAGGGCATGTTTAGCATTGCCTAGGGCAGAGCAGTTACTCTGTATCCAGAGCCTGTTTCCAAGGCAGAAATGCCCTCTTCCAGCCCTCAGAGTTATACCACCTCAGGAGCAGGTATAGTAATGAGTAGACCCATAGGGGTCCATGATAGGGCCCAAGTAAGAATGGCAGTGTTGACCAAAAATCTGAGTTCTTGGCCAGCCTAGCTGCAACCCCTGCCTCTCAACCTCAGGATATGGAACAAACTACGGCTGCCCACAAACCTCAGGATACAGCAGGCCACTCCAAGAAGCCCCTTGTATTCACTGTAGAATGTACTGGCATCTCATCAGGGACTCCTTATAAGGCAGGCACCCAGTGGCGTCACCAGACTGGTGCGGCTGGTGTGGGCTGCATTGGGTGATGCGCTCCGTATGGGGTGATGTGCCGGAGGAGTTTGACTGTCCTTTGGCAGGCCCCGGGCATCAGCACCCCCATTCAGGCCTGCTCCAAGGCGAAGCAGCAGCCAGAAGCTGCCACTTGTCTGAGGAGCTGGCCTGAACAGCCATCTGAGGTGCACTGCGCAGAAACACGCTGAGCATGCCGAACAGCTTCAGAGGAGACTTCCTTAGAGCAGAGAAAGTCCGCGCCTCTGCACAGCCATTCGGCCTCACTCAGGAGGCAGAGCGGCAGCCGAATGGCTTCAGAAAGAGTACTGCACAGGCACCAACTCTGACGCCTGCACAGTCTCCCCCGAAGCCAAAAGGCTTCAGAAAAGTACTGCGCAGGTGTCAGAGATGGTGCCTGCGCAGTACTCTTTCTGAAGCCAGTTGGCTTCAGAAACAACTGCGCAGGTGCCAACTTTGGTGACTGGGCAGTCCAGGTAGGGGGGCCGCACATCCTAGGGATGACGCACAGACTTCCGCACCAGGTGATGTGCAGAGTCATGTCACCACTGTAGGCACCACAGCTGTTCCTTGTTCAGTGTGATCTGAGGGGTGTCTCCTCAGGAGCAAGTCTTCCCCTTGTGTTAATTACTTAGCATGCTCTGGAGCAGTTAGGGCAGCCCAGGCTTCCTGATTCTCTGGATTCAGCATAACTTTCTGCTCTGGATACAGAATAGTTAGGAGAGTGCAGTTAGGTCAGAGCAGGCTGAATTTGCTCTGGATTGTGTCCTATGTTAACTAATGGCATAATCCTAAGTGTGTCTACTCAGAAGTAATTCCTCCTTAATTCAGTGGAATGTATTTGAGGGTAAGTATGTAAGTGATAATACCTGGGCTGTAATCTTATACATACTGTATGTTATTGGGTTAAGCCCTACTGAACATATTGGGTCTTGCGTCTGAGTAGATCTGCTTAGAATTGTACTAAAACTCTGTTGAATATGTCTCAATATTGTAAATGATCTATCTCTGTTTATCAAAATAATAGGGTACAAAAGAAATGAGTTAAAATTAGATAAGCAGGCTATAAATGTAAGTGATGAAGTAGTGCATGAGTAGTTTCACTGGAAACACATTCTAAGGAAAACAATTAGCATCAGCAAGTTCCTTAAAGGGCATTCATATTTTACATTTCATGTGAGGGACATGCTGCGTCCATGCTAAATGTCACTACAGGGATTAAAAAATTTGAAATATTGCTCGTCAGTCAGGGTACTGCTACTACAGCAGTTATACTCTTAAGTACCAAGGAGACTGTCCTTGCAGCAGCAGAATGCACTATACTAGTAGTTCCCAAATTTTTTAGTAACAGCACCCACTTTTTAAAATGATATTCCATTAGAGTCCACTCAGATTTCCCAAATTTTTGAAAGAGAAGATCTAGAAAGAAATACCATATTTACTTGACTCTAATGCTCACCATTTTCAGCCAAATATAGGGTGCAATCCAAACTATGGGGAGTCCTTGCTCCAGTGTAGAACAATTTGTAAAACAGTGTAGAACAATTCACTGCAATGTGAATTTCCCATAGGTTTTCAGTAGGTGGTGCAGTAACAACAGGTGCACATAATGTCTCTTACGTGCTTCCGTAGTTACTCTGGACTGTAGGGTTAGTCTCCAAAATCAGGATGTGCATTTGATTCAATAGAATATTAGATTTGAACAAATACAATATTTTGATTATAAGAATAGGTCAGTATTTAACAGTTTACTCTATTGTAATAAAAATGGAACATAAACCCATTGTTGTATAAAGCAGTGCAATTAGGTAAAAATCATAACAAATACCCATTATCATATTATTATTGTCATGGAACTCATTGTATGCAGTAAAATTTTGTACCTGCTTTGCAGCTGTGCATTGCAATCACCAGTAAACCTTTTTTTCTTATTTCAAAAGCTCTCAAACATTTATTAACATGCTTGCAATTGCAGAAGCAGAACTCTTTTCAGGGTAATTAGCAGCTACAGTATCTGATTTTTCAACAGCCTCAGGGTTTGAGGCAATCAGTTATCTGATTTTTCCACCTCCCTTTTGATGACCCACCAAAGATGAAACGGAGACCCACTGGGTCCTGAATCATAATTTGGGAACCACTGCACTAAATTGCTTTTGGTGAAGATATCATTCTGACATTCATTCTTTCTTTTGGTCTTCTGCAACAGTTTATTGTTTTCCAGTTCACAATAAAAACTTGTAAACATCACATTTTGAAGTCTACAAAATTTAATCATCCCAAAAGCTTCAGTAACATATTTTAAATATATTTTGGAGTCTCCTTCCCCTTTCTGTTTTTTTTGTTTGTTTGTTTTTTCCCCTTTCTGCTTACTTATGTGAGAACAATTGTACAAAGAGATTATGTTTCTCCAGAAAATGGAAAAGGTTTCTGAGCTCATGAGAAAACAAAATTGTACCTCAAAACCATTGTTTTAAGTACTGTAATTTTCTTGAAATCTTAATTTAAAATTGCTGCTTAACAGTGTGATATTTCCAAAACTGGGAATTATGCAGAGAATTTGTTACACTTTTCTACCTACATTTTGGGCTTTTTTTGCAACTATAAAACTGGGCTTTTGAGGATTTTCACAGGCAATGCGAGAATCCCCTCTTTTGCCAGCACAACTGTCATTCTCCCCAGTGTGCTGGAATTCATTTGTTTTCATTTGTCCCTTATCAGCTTACCTTCATTTGAGTCAATGCTCAAAATGTATTCAGAAAAGGAAAGGAAAAAAAGCGGTCAGCTTTCAGGAAATAGCACGTTCTTTTTAACTGAGATAGAAATCATTTGGCAAGAGATGACAAAATACTTTCAGTTTCAGTAGTTACAAAACCAAGACGCTTGTGAAGGACGAGACAAATAAAGGAACAGGAAAAGAAAAAGATTTTCTGATGCAAATTTGACACTGTTTGCCGTTGATATTTAATAACGGGGCTGACCTGACTGTCTCTTTTATAGTTTGGCCTCAAGTAGTTTTGACCTCAAGAGCCAAACAATAAAAGAGTGAAGATATCATTCTGACATTCATTCTTTCTTTTGGTCTTCTGCAACAGTTTATTGTTTTCCAGTTCACAATAAAAATTTATATTATTTATATTAAATTTTTTATATTAAAAATTAATACAGTCAAGTCAGCCCCATTATTTAGTTTGATCCCAAGATTCAAGCTACAGCAGGGGTGTCCAAACCCTGGCCCAGGGGCCAGGTACTGCCCATGTCAAGCCTCTATGTGGCCCATGGCAAGACCCCTCCATCTGACTATTGGGCAAGCCTTTTAATCAACCAGATTTTTTCTTATACATCCTTATATGTAAATTTATTTAAATCTGAAATGTAAATTAATTTTCCAGCCCCTGATGCAGCATAAGAGTGATTATGGGCACAATCCAGAGTAACTACGGTGGCACAGACCTTAAGTGCACCTGTAGTTATTGCACCACCTAGTGAAAACCTATGGGAAATTCAAATTGAAATCCAGAGTAACTTGTTCTTACTTTGAAGCAAGGACTCCCCATAGTTACTCTGGATTTCACCCTATGTGGATCTCCTGCCAAAAAGTTTGTACACAGTTAACTTAGAGCCATGACTGAAATGCATTTCTAGCAACTTTAAACTTCCACAAATATCTGGCAAGTCATAGGCCCAAATCAGAATAGCACTGTGGTCTTAGGGACAATTTAAACCTTTCCCTCACATCATTTCCCTGTGGAAAATACCTCTTTGAATAACATGTGTGCATGCTTTTCCAGAGGGAACAAGCAGCAATGGCAGAGAGAGAAGAACAGATTTAAAAGGGTCGGCGGCGGCGGAGGATTTGGAGGATCCAGTTCCCGGGGACCGGAGCGAATAGGCTCTGCCCACCTGTGTGGTGGGAGAGGTTGAACTGCCCTGTCACTGTCCATGGTAAAGCTACAGTGACCCCACCTGCTTACACCAGAAGAGGTTCTCCTTACACCTGAGAAAGCAGGGGTAATGAGAGACTCCTTGGGAGAAAGTAGCTGAGGCACCTGTGGTGCTTTTCCACAGACAACATCAGGGCAGTTCTGTCTCATCTGCTGCCCCCGCCTTACATGTCTCAGCATCAGCTGTTATTGAAGGTTGGAAGACATGGAAGATTCTGGCATTTCCATCAAGGCATCTGGTTGGACTCAAGGGATTTGAATCCTAAACTCTCTACCCCTGCAATCCTGAATGCAACTTCCTTTTGAAAAGATTTATTTCTTACTCATTAACAAATTACTGTCATCCGGAGATACTGTTTAACACAGTGATTCTCAATCTTCCTAATGCCGTGACCCCTTTATATGTTCCTCACATTGTGGGGACCCACAACGAAAATTATTTTCGTTGCTACTTTATAACTGTAATTTTGCTACTGTTATGAATCGTAATGTAAATATCTAATATGCAGGATGTATTTTAATTGTTACAAATTGAACATTATTTCAATTCGTAATTATTGAGGTAACACCATACTGTAAAAAATCCTCACTATATTTTCTTTTCTTAACGTTCTTCTCTACGTGATCCATTGTCAGGGGATGGTTTCTAATGAATATAATATATAACAATAGCTTTAATAATAAAAAAGCAAAATATCTTGTAAGGCTGCAATTCTATGCACACATTGAACATAATGGGATTTAATTCAGAGTAGGCTGCAATCCTATCCACATTTACATGACAGTAAAGGCCCTCCTGATTATAATGGGATTTATTTCAGAGTAGGCATGCATAGGATTGACCTCTCAGGCTGCAAGCCAGCAACAGTTTACCATCCCCGGCTGGTGGGATAGCTGGCGGGCAGTGTGATCTGGGCGGGCAGTGCAGGCGTGCCTGGAGGGAAGCCCCCCAAGCCCCATCCTGCGCGATCTGGGCGGGCTGCGCATGTGCACCTGGAGGGAAACCCCCCGCACACCTGCAGGGAAGCCCCCTCCCACATAATCTGGGCGGGCAGCGTGCGCACCTGCAGGGAACCCCCCCAGAATCTGGGCGGGTAGCACGCGTGCCTGGGGGAAGCCCCAGCCCCAGTGCACGCACAGCTGTAGCCGGAGGTCTAGCAAGCCTGACCTGGCCCCCTGCACCAGGGGTCTTTAGGTGACACCCAGGAAAGCTCTAGGCAACCCCCAAAGGGGTCCTGACCCCCACTTTGAGAATTGCTGGTTTAACCTAACAAGTTTTTAAAAGGCTTATTGGTTGAACATGGAGCATGTTGGTTTTCAGTTCTTCATCGGTTTCCTTTGCTAGCCCTTCGGAATCATTTTTTATGGTAGTGTTTGTTTGTTTGTTGACCTAAAGCATAGCTTTCTATCCATTATTCCATGGATGCAGTCCAGCATTTAAGAGAAGCAAACCACATACCTATATACACAATAATCCGTAGGTGTCAGATGATTGAAGCTTTAGATCTGAACATTTTCAAATAAGAAACATATGTTTAAAATAAATTTTGCCTGTGGAGTGCTGCTGTTTGTAAAATCTAGCGGGCTGCTGTTCTAAAGCATTCATGGTTAATAGGAAAGGCACAGTGGTGTAGATTTCAGTAGTCCTCTCTATCACTCTGAAATGAGCCTATGTCAAGAGATCATTCATGTATTAGTGGAGCAAACAACTCCTACCCTCTACCCAGGAGCACCATTTCGGGAATCATGCTATTTCACCCCCATGTTTCAGACCACATGTGGTTTCTCCTCAGAAGCAATTTTATTTCTCAGTCCTGTAAAAAAAGTGAAAATTAAAATAAAATTTGAAAAGATAACTGCAACAAATGTTCTCAAAATACAATTTTTATCTTATTTTTGCATCTGCTTCCTTCACATGAATTCTTTCCTTTACCCACAGTATGCTCTGCACATCAAAAACCAATTCCCACTTTTGCCCTGGTGTACCCTACATACAGAATTACAGAAACATGCTGGGTTCACACTATGTCTTGGCATGTAAGCCCTTCATGGAAGTTAGTGCAGAGGGGGGCACGTAATCAAATCTGGGAGTTTCATGCCTTCCATATACATCCTGTGAAATGTGGCTTCATATCTGTTCACATCCTGCCTCCTGCCAAGTCATGGCAATCCTGAACCTGGAGAGCATGAAGCTGAAGGCCAGGTCAGAAGCAAAGTCTCATTCTATTGGGCAGCCCAATCCTATACAGGGTTGGACTGCTGGCCATTGCAGCAGTGGAAGACACATCCGCTGAAGCAAAATGGCCATCAACATTACACAGAGCTATTTTGTGCCATTTTGTATCAACATTACTTCAGTGCCATTTTGGAAGTGTTGCTGCAAGAGGTGGAAGTGCTTCCCATCTGCCACCAGACCTGCTCCAGACCACTGGAGCAAGTAAGGCTGCATGGAGCAGGGGAAGGGCAAAAAAGAGGGTAGGGGGAGAAACAGAGGAGAGACTGCAGAAAGGGACAGATCTGGCAACAGTGGTGTACACTGGATCCTATCCTCCCTTTTTTACAGCTTTCCCACTCTTCTCCAACTTGCACCAATTTCATAACAGGATAGGATTGAGCTCTTATTCATCACCAAGTATACTAACAGTGTTGGGAAGAATCCTGTGGGGCTTTAACTTGAGACGAATCCAGAGTCACTCCCCCCCTCAACTTGAAAACAAGTCATAAACTGGGGCACTTTTAATGTCATTTCCAGATATGACATCACTTCTGTGGAGTCCCGGACAGATTATCATTCTCAGAAGGGGGTCCTGGCTGAAATGCTCATGTAACACTGCTTTAGGACTTGAGTCGAGTCACCTCTCCACCTTTAAAATGCCCACTGTGGGGGGAAACAGGCCCTTTGCCAGGCTCTTTGTGTGTGTTAGAGCTCTCTTAAAACACTCCCCTCTTGTCCCTACCCATCTGGAAATAGGATAGGAAGGGTAGGAGTGACTGCAAAAGAGCAGAAGAGGAAAAAGAAGCAGCAAGATGGAGGAGGAGGGTGGCAAACAGCAGCTGCACCAAGACAACCCAAGTCTTAGAGGCCCTGCTCAGAAGTAGTCCAACTGCTGTCAATCATTCAATGAAGTTATCTCCTCCCACAGTGTTATCTCGATCCATATAGTGAAAAGCACAATCACTATGAACTGCCTTCCCCATTCCCTGCCTCATACCCTCCCTGGGTTTCTCAAGCCACTCATAAGAAACCCCTGCCCTCCCTCAACCAATGAAAATATTAGAACTTTGGTCATTTATCCAATGTTTGTTTGTTTGTTTTTTGTTTGTTCATTTGTTCGTTCCTTCCTTCCTACCTATCAAAATCCAGCAAAAGAGCTTTCTCCATCCTCTGATGGCTGTGAAAGGACATTAATTAATTTAATGTATTTATCTGATTTATATCCTGCCTTTCTTCCTAAAGGAAGGATACCAAGGCAGCCTCCTGGCTGGAACGGCCTGCTGCTCACCTGATCTGAATGATGACCCCCACTGGGTATTTCACACCACAGAAACAGTCAGCAGCTTATCTCCCTTCCCCTGACACAGGCAGTTTTGACATGGCAACTTGAATAGGAGTTGGTGGGGCCCTAACTTGAGTGCAGTGCTGTAGTGAGTGCAGTATGGGAGTTGGCCCCTTCTGATTCAGCAGCCTGCCCCTCCTAGTATTTTTCACAGACCTGTTCTGGTTTTTCAGCTTCTTATCCTCCCAATGGATCTCCTCAATTTTGGTTTTGGTTCCTTGAATATTCACTCCTCTCTACAGGCAGTCTGGCCCAATCAGGCCAGGTAAAGCCAAGGGGCCATCAGCAATCCCCTTTTGCATTACAAGTGGAAGAATAAAGCCTGTTGGTTGCCCTGTCTTTCCAAGGAGGAGCAGGAAAATCATGGCCAGACCACTGCAAGGTTCTAGAGCCTTCTTCTCACTTATGGTCTTCTGGCATCATTTGGCATGAGTTGGAGAATATTGAGAAACATCATGCAAATAAATTAATACTGATGATGGGGATGTTGGGGATGGAGTGAGGAGAAAGGATTTCTCTTTGGAGAAATCCTGAATGGGTTTCTGCTTTCAGATATATATTTTAAAATTTAATGCATGCTTGGAGGTGCAGGGGTATCTTTACCTGTTGAGGGACTACATGTAAGGTTGCCATAATTCTCTTCCACAAAATCAGGACAAGACCTTCTATCCCATTTGTCAGTATGTGAACACAATCCCCCAAAATTTTGACGTCCCTGTTTTTCACGGCTAGGGTTGCTATACGTCCTGAAAAACAGGGACAGTCCCAATTTTGGGGGATTGTGTTCACATACTGGCAAATGGGACAGAGGGTTGTGCCCTGATCTTGTGGAAGAGAATTCTAGCAACCCTATTCAGGACATATGGGAAACCCAACCACACGGGATCATCTGGGGCCTTTTCTTGGCTTTTAGACTTCATTGAATGCAGGGTGTCTACGCTGGAGCAAGTGATGGAGAGGGACATATAGGGGACAACATGGGATATGTGCTTTTGTACTTTTGTTAGATGCAGGCCTATGTATTATGTTGGTGTGCAAAACGAAAAGGTAAGTTGCATCAGGGTGACTAAATGACTGGAAATTTTCAGATTTCTCCTCTTTTTTAGCCTCCTGTCCTCCAAAAGGGCTTCATTGTCCTCCATTTTGGCTTTATTTTGGAACTTTGCAATGGTGTGCTGTACCCCATCATGTCATATGTCATTGGATTTGTATTGAAGAGCAGAATCCAATGCAAAAATTGGTTTTGAAATATCTCCTTTCTATCAAAAGTTATGGCCAAAAAACTAAAAATAAAAAATATGCATTGAGCTCTGGGAAAATGAAAGTGCCCAATATTGCGGCTTTATTCCTGAGTAGGCAATCATGCCATTGTATGCTGGAAAGGCCAGGCTGAGAGGAATCCAAGACTTTGTCCTCCTTTTCAGGTTTGGGCATCTGGTCACTCTGAGTTGCAAGTTATTTCTAAGTTAACAAATGCATACTATATACAGGGATACATTTATTCTATGCAAATTATTGTTATATTGCATAGATAAACACCAATATAAATACAATATAAACACATAATTCCTGCTTCTGAAAAAAAATTGTTGCCCTTCCCGACTTTCACAATTCTGGCTACAGGCCTGCTTGAGTATTTTTCAGAGACTTCCATGCATGTAACTTGTGAGTCAGCAAATCATAGAAAAATGTGAATTTTCATGATTTGAGTCTGAGGCATCCGAGTCAGGTTCCCACACTTCCATATGTTCCTTCCACTGAAATTCATGGGATACATACATTTCTGAATGTGCACAGGAGTTTTTTGGGTGCATCAGTCGACATACAAAATCAAATTTTATACAATTTTGTTGTCTAAAACATATTAAGTTAAAAAAAATTTAAAAAGCAACCAAGCCTGGCTTCTACTGAACTTTTGTGGAAAGTTTAAATTGAATCTGATTGGATCTGTTCTGAAATAAGAAGGTTGCATCATAAATATTCTTGCAATCATAAAATGTATGCAACTCAGTTACCTGTCAGTGACTTGAGGTCAAAAGTCAGACTCGGCAATTACTGCAATAAGTATTAAGCTATATTAGTCTGTGACTTAAGCTTTGGCTATGGGCAAATGCATTTTAATTTGTGGAGGAATAAGGAATCAATAATATAACCCTAGGATCCTAGCTAATGAACTAATTATATGGCAAGTATGAATAAATCCCACTTAACATCCTGAATATATCTTACATAGAATAATATCCTACGTCCTGCAGCATTTATAATGTTCTTAACTCTTCCCTATTTTTATAGTGGGTATTGGGAACTTGGGCAGGGGGGAATGAGGTTGGAATCTATTTTTTATTAGGGGAAAAAAGATCAGAGTGTATTAGGCAGGGTGCCAGTAGCCATAGAAACCCAAGATTTTTCCATCTCCATTACAAGTTAAAGTAAAACCTTCATATAAAATTGAAATGAAAGGGCACATTATCCCATTTTGTAACATTTGCCTGGAAGTCGAATTTGGGAATACATCCTTTAATTATTATTTTTCTTCTTTTTACTAAACATTCAGATTCACAGAGCACTATAGATTTAAAGGCATATTTCTTCATTTAGCTGCTATTGTAACTGATATTACCAAACCACCGTTAATTATTTTCAATTGAATTGAATATTTTACCAAAAAGTGAATGCTCTGAATTTTCAGTATCCGGTCAAAAGATATATAATGATGCAAACATTTAAATTTGTCTCAATATGCTTCTTGGAACTCTGATGTTCGTATCTAATTTGGAACATTGTTTGGCACCTCCAGACATTTCCAGCAAACTTCCCATGAAATTTCCGTACTGACTTTCATCATGTGCCCTTCCTGCCAGTTTACTGGGTCTTCCCAAATGAAATCCTAGAATATTGATTGGTTGGTTGGTTGGTTGGTTGGTTGGTTGGTTGGTTGGTTGGTTGGTTGGTTGGTTGAATGAATGAATGAATGAATGAATGAATGAATGAATGAATGAATGAATGAATGCACTTTTATACAGCTCTCCCACGAAAGAACACAGCAGAATATAAAATCTTTCGGGTATCCCCTATCAGATTGCCATAGCCAGAAGTGGACCAGAGAAGAAATATTAAATTGAAGTTGAATCCAAGACTATAGAGGCTGTGTTGGTGAATTCTAGGACAGTAGTGTACTCATTGGTTCTCATTAGGGTAAATTCCCTCCAAACGGGGTAGTTGGACTCTGCTAACTGGGTAAGAATAACTTTTTTCAAGTGGATGCTCCTATTTAACAAGCGTTGAGAGTGCTGAAATAGCTATTGTTGTATCCTGCGGGGCCAGAGCAGCAGCTAGAGCTCTCTTCAGAATAAGGGAACATCAATTCACAGACCCCATGTGGCACCATTGCAGCCCTATGGGTCCACTTGGATCTGCAGCAGCAAAATATGGCACTTCTGCCATATCCTGACCTTCCCCCGGCACGGGACATAGTACTTTTTTGATTCAACAGAACAAAAAAAAATCTGGTTTTAAAAATACAAGCTTTAAAAAAACTCATGGAAGAATCTAGAACTGTGATTCTTCAATGTCACCCCTTCATAACGCTGTTATAAGCATGATAAGCATTTATATAATATTCATGATTTATATTTTCACTCTTTGTGCATTGTTCGTAAAACCAAAATTCTGGTTTTTTGCATATGTTAAATAAAATCTGAACAAATAAAAATTTGGTATATGTGTAGTACAGTTAGCTGAAAATGAAACCTTTTGAAAGGTGTACAATTTGAAAGGAAGACACAAAGATCACGTCAACATGATTAGCAACTTGATACTATGAGCCATTTACAATGATGTATCTGTTATTCTGCTGTCATAAATGGATCAAACTTTGTGCTACCATATCATGGGACAGAGCCATTGGTGTAAAAATTAAGGACCTGTACAGTTTCTGAGTAGTGGCTCAGGAGATGGCAAAGGGAGGGGAATGAATAGCAGAGGTGGATCTCAGCAGTAAAAGTGTCCTCAAAGTCATTGCCCAGTAAAATAGATGTAGCAGGCTGCTGCCTAACATGATAGCTCATTGTGTCATTCCCTTGATGGGCCTTTTCCCATACCAAAACATACAGAATATTTTGCATAATCATATGCACAAACTAAATGCAGTGGCGTCACTGGGTTTGGTATAACCCCGATATAACCGCTTGCTTGCTTGCTTGCTTGCTTGCTTGCTTCCTTCCTTCCTTTCTTTCTTTCTTTCTTTCTTTCTTTCTTTCTTTCTTTCTTTCTTTCTTTCTTTCTCTCTCTCTCTTTCTATTTATTTATTTATTTATTTATTTATTTATTTATTTATTTATTTATTTATTTAAATGGATAATGGTACAGATCACCCAACAAATAGGTAACCAACAAAAACCAGCAGCCAATTTGGTCACACTTGTACAAATGATAAGAGTATGGGGAGCAATGGAAAAGAACCTGAGAGACCGAGCCTTACATGTCTATTTTAGAGTAGAATTATAATCAATGGAGCTCACTTCTGTGTATGGGAGGAGATTGCAGCCTGAGAGGCCTGAGAGATTAAGTGCAGGTTAATTTGTTTTATTTTTCTTTATATCTTGTATTTTTTATTATTCGGTATTATATTACCAATTTGTAATCATTTTTATATGAATATTTTTTGATTGTGGAACAAATCTGAGTTTCCACTATTTCTAATGGGAAAATTTGCTTTGATATAAAATCAGTTTGGATTAGATGCCTGCTTCCAAAACAAATTATGCACGTAAACCAAGGAACCATTGTATAACATAATGGTATTTGAAAATATTACTGTTATCACCATTTTGGCCCAATTTGCACAACTGTGTCAGTGGCAGTGCTGGAAATTTGATTAGGATGTAGGCCTAAAAGTGGGTGATTTGGTAGACCAAAGTAAGGATTCTTGGGGCAAAAAGCTTATTTCACAAAACAAGTTGACATTTTCACATTTCTTTCTCAAAACAGGTGACTCAAATTATACCCTTTCCAAAACTGCAAAATGGCTCCGCTTGGCTGAAATTTGCTACACATAATTGAGATTATGGCCATTATTTCCATGGGTTATTATATAAACAAAGCATTGCTGACCCATTGATGTTATCATAGCTGAAACTTTGTATTTCTGAGCTTTGTCTATGATTCTTTTTCTGTTGAAATTTTTTGCCTTTCCTTTAGTAGAAAAGGGAAAACATCTTTCAGCTTTGTCATTAGAATGAAAGGAAACCCCTGTTCCTGTTGGATTTGATTTCCCTTCTGCCCAGCTACAGGTAATGTTACAGCTTTCTAATATCATACATTTCAGAAGAAGGGAAAAAAATTGCAGGGGGCTCATTTTCGCTCTCCTTTTTTTGATACATCCTTCCTTCCGCCCCTCTCAATCAATTAGTAGGCAAAGACTTCCGAAAAGCTTTTTCCTTCCTAACCTTTCACAGGCTTTTGAGGTAATGACCCTGGAGAGATCAACCTGGACCTTTGTGTGGGGTTTGTTACCCTCCCAGGGCACTGTAAGGTGACCTTCCCTGATTCCCCCTCTTCCTTTGCTGCCTCCTCCCGCAGTTCTTACATTCTCAGGAAGGAGTGTAAAGGGGAGGGTTAATGTTCTCAGACTGGCTAGATCCCATTCGATAATATTTCCTCTGTGGTGTCATTTGGAACTGAGGATACGTGCAGAGAGAGCACAATATCCTTGCTTTAATAAATAACAGCTAGGTAGACCTGGAGTCACAATGGGACTCACTTTCTGTTTCTAATTTGCATCCTCTCAGTGCTTCCCATTGCTCCCTCTTCTACATGCTTCTGAATTCTAAACACCTACTTGGGGGATCATGTGGCTACTTAATGCATTTCAGCACTTCAATATCACCTTTTTTTCTCTCTCCAAGGCAAAATTCCAGCTGATAAAGATGCTGGGTTTTGCCACATGGTCAGGGTCAAGCTACATGTTACATTAAACACATCTTCCTATGGACTGGGGCTGTGACATGGGAGGAGAGGGCAGTAACCACTGCACTTCCCACCTCTAGCTGCTATTTGCCTCAAAAAGAAAGCTTGAATTGCCATACATTTTTAAATTCAGCATATTCCAGTGTTTAAACAAAATAGATTTCAAAAAAAGATGATAACATCATAGTGTTTTTAATCTATGCTGACATGTCCCTCCAGAATGGACGTGTCTGTTCTGGAACCTCCCATGGATTAAAAGAAAATGGAAAAATGAGTTTAAAAATCCACTTCCAGGTTTCTTGCTCATTCATTGCACCTGGCCCTTACACTATTGGGTTCCAGAGGGAACTATCCTATCTCCATGCTTTTCAATATCTACATGAAATCACTAAGGAAGATCATGAGTAGATTTGGAGTAAATTTTTTCCAGGACACAAGGCTAAAAAAAGAGACATGTCCTGGAAAAACGGGATATATGGTCATCCTAGCCATAATGCACATAAGGAACATGCACCAGTTTCTCCACACTACCATGGGAATGGGAAGTGGTTGAATTATGCCAGCTTAAATTGCGCCCTTGTACTCTTATCTATTCCCCATTGGCTTTAAGTTCTTTCCCTCGTGCACCTGGCTCTGTTTTGATATCAGCTTCTCACTGTGGAACACACAAAGTAATGTAATATTTTAATGGCAATATTAATGTTCTTTTCCTATTGCTTTGTTCTCAGTGCTAAACTTAAAGGCTTTCATGCCTTGTTAGATTTTAAAAATAAGGTGACAACTCTTCATCTTAATTAAAGGTGAATTAATTAAAGACAACTTGTCACTTCTTCACCTTGTTAAAATTAAGGATCTGGTACCATATTTGAGATTTTATTTTCAGCATGTTGTATTATCCTGTATTATTATCCTGTCAAGATTTTAAAAGTTTTTGTAAGCCACCAGTGGCATTAGCTTTGGCATGGGACAGGTGGGGTATGTATGTATGTATGTATGTATGTATGTATGTATGTATGTATGTATGTATGTATGTAGAAAGAAAGAAAGAAAGAAAGAAAGAAAGAAAGAAAGAAAGAAAGAAAGAAAGAAAGAAAGAAAGAAAGAAAGAAAGAAAAAGCTTTTCTTTTATCAAGACTTGCTTTTTAAACTGTAATGTCAAGAGCAGGAATTCCCATAGTGTATGTTGTGTACATACACATCTACCAGCAATTTTTGTTTTTTTGTGAAACAATGGATTTTGGTGGAGTCCATTGTGGATCCAAAGGCTATCTAAAGAGTGATTTCAAAGAATCTCAAGTAAGAAGTAGAAAATGACTTCATTATCTCATGACTATGTAGTAGGATCCTGCCAGGATCTGTTTTATTTCAGCTGTAATTAAGCATAAAAAGCCCCCAGACGAGACCATCTGGAGGGAATTCAAATGTCAGGATATTTTATCTTGACTTGAGAAAAGCCCCTTCTCAGTGCACAGGTTACAGGTAATCTTTCCTTTTAAAAATGTTTCTACTCTTTGGAACTAAAAAGACTTCCAATATGGTAGAAGAAAAGTAATAAAATTATAAAGAAAACCAAGAAATGAGAGCAACTGTCTTGTATTTCAGTGACAGAATATAATGATAATTCAATGCTCCTGAAATCAGTAAGTTAGCACTCTGGTTGGATAAACAGGTGGATGTAAATACAGGAGTCCCCTGCTTATCTGGCGGGTTAGGGACCAGGGCTGTGGTGAAAAGTGGAAATTGTTGAAAAGTGGAATCCTGACTTTTTAAGTTTACAAATGTTGCCTCTGATGCTTTTCAAGCCAGCAAATTGCAAATACCCTTTTAATCTAGCAAATTCTTGGTGTCACACAAAAATTTCTACAAATGGATTATCATTAACTCTTTCAGTAATGGGAATAGATCAAGAGCTAAAGTAGCTGTGCATGTTCTCTCCCTTCCTTCCCCCCTCCCTCCCCCCCCCTCTCTCTCTCACACACACACACACATGCCAAAACAGTCTGAACCACCATGCCACAGGCAAATCAACACAGAAAAGAGCAATTTTAGCCCTTAGAACAGCAGAGAGAGGTTGAGTGGGACATTGGTTGTATGAATGAATGAATGAATGAGTGAATGAAAACTGAATGAATAACTGAATGAATAACTGAATGAATGAATAACTGAAACTGAAATCTGGGCATAACTGAAAGGGATTGAAAGAGGGGATCATCAGAAAATGAACCATCAGAAATTGGGGGATACCTGTATGCTCCCATCCTCCCAGCCAGCAGGCTTTGAAAATGTCCTGCAACTTACAAATGAAAGTCACGTGACAGAGCAGTGATTTTCAATCTTTTTTCACTTCATGGCAGACTGACAAGATCCTAAAATTGTCAGGGCATGGTATGAGGCTTCTGACAATTGACAAGGCAAACTGTACTGCTAACAGGGTACTCACATCTCCCAATGGCTGTACTAATAAATACTTCTCCCCCAAACTTATGCAGATTATTCACAGCACACCAGTGTGTCATGGCACAGTGGTTGAAAATGGCTGCGATAGAAAGCCTGTGCACATTTGTATGTCTCACCTTCTTGAGTGGTAAAGTTGAGCTGCTGAGATGTGCATTTCACTCAGTCAAGAGGCCAAACATTCAATTCACAGCTGGGCATTAATAAATACATAGTGGGGTGTATCCATTTCAGAAGATTCACTTGGCCCAAGACGAGAAAACGAATAGACAAGGACTGAACAAACTTAAATCACATTGAAGTGTCCATTTTTGATGAAGGTGTAATTTAGCCTTCCGGACCTGTTTCCTTATCAAAGCAGCTATCAAGTGTCCTTTAAGGCTACTAGAAAAGTCAAAGCACAAGTAGAGGACCTGCCCAATGTGCCCTCTTCCTTACCCAGAATCTAATAAAGATGATTAAATTACATGTCTTTTCCTCCCATTGAAATTACAGCTCGCTGCTCCCATATTAGAGCTCAGGAAATAAAGCATGACAACTTCCCTCATGAAATCTTAGAAGGCTGAGCAGGGGTCCGAAAGACAGATCTGCAGCTGCAGGCCTGGGCTGCTCTAATTAAGAATTCACCCTGCTGAGTAAAATCTAATCTAAGAAGAATGGAAAAAAAGAATTTGGCTCCAGCTGTCACCTACTTGCTCCCTGGAATTCTCCCTTCAGCCCCATGCGAGTGCCGTCTCAGGCACTGAGATTACTCTCTCTGCTGGAAAAAGGGAAGTTTGACTCATAAAGATTTCCACGTCCTTTCATGGACACAAGATCAAGTGGCATCACTAGGGTTTGCATCACCCAAAGGCCAGCACGTGCAGTCCTCTGGTGGCGCAAGTGGTTAAGACACTGTGCCTGTTAACCAACAGGCCAAGGTTCGAGATCCGGGTTCCCACAAGATGAGGATTTCCTGCTACAGGCAGGGGGTTGATCCACTGGGACCCTTCCAACTATATGATTCTATGATCTATGATCTTCCCCATGATAGATCTCCTATGCAGCAGCCTTGCAACAACCCAGCAGTGGCTGCAGAGATGTACAGTTGCTTGCCCACCGCCATTTTATTTTATTTTATTTCGTACCTAGCCAATCTCTGTTCTGTTTTATTCTTTTTATGGGTGAGGAGGCTATAGGATGCTCCCTTCTAGAGCATTTGTTGAGCTCCACTTTCATTGAATCAGGACCAGCAGTTCTCACTGGTGACTCACTAGTGGGATGTGACCTAGTTCATCATCCAAAGAAAACATGCGTGATTGAAAGATTTCCTCAAACCTATTTTGAGGAAACCTATTTGGGGCTATTCAGTGATCAAATAACTGTGAATTGTCCTGCAAAGAGCTCATCTCTAGCAGTTTGCAAGCATGCATGAATATTGGGTAATAAAGAAACAAAAATATTGATACTTTAAAAAATATTATTTCTTTCCAGATCTTCTTTTTTAAATGTCTTGTAAACCTATGTGGATCTGGTGAATGAAGTTTTTAAAAGTGGGTCCTGGTGCCACAAAGGTAAGGAATCACAGTTTTATGCTAATAGCATGCTATACTTAATGGTGTAGTCAAACTTCTCTAATTAATTAATAATTTTCTGCAAATAAATGCAGAAAAAAACTTCATAGATAAGCAGCCTCTTGTCCAGATTCCATAGATACCATGAGGAACAGATTTTTTTAGATGTGTACAAAATCAGAAGAGCCTCCTGTGAAACGGAAGCTCACCTACACTCCTGCCTCTCTATTAACATTACTGCCAATTCAGCAGTTTTTAGAAGTAGAGCTGCACACAGAAATCAGAAGCCCTGGGTGTATATCTCCTCTTCCCAGAAGCTTTAGGCACCGTTAACTATGGGATTTCTGAAATCTGAAGTGCACAACAGTCCTATTATAATAATTCAGCTATTTATTATTATTAACAACTAACTGGAAAAGTTCCCAGCATTTGGTGATTTCATTTGGTGAGGAATGAACACAGTTTATTCAAGCATCTGCTTCTAGCCGCTAGTCCATCTGGACCTTGGACATGTAAGCTCATACAGGTTCAACCACTCACACTGGCTTCTTCTGCAAAACTGACAGCCCAATCCTAACCCTCTCCCTTGCCAGAATAACTAAAATCGCACCACTGGAGGCTGTTTTATGGCTGTCGCAAACAGCCTCTGTTGGCATATGCTGCAGGCATGCTGGCAAGCAAGACGACAGACACCCACATGAGCACAAGAGGCACCAGGGATTAAAAGGGGAGCAATTATATGGGGAGGGGTGAGTGTGGATGAGGGCAGGGAGGAGGAAGACTGAGGATGAGGACAGGGAGGAGGGAAGATCAGATCTAGGAGGGGCAGTACAGTTGCAGTACGCACAGTGTACAATACAGATCCATTCTCAGGCCTGATCCACTTTTATGAAGCAACAAGGACTTGTACTAGCAATAAAGGTGGCACAAACCTTAGCAGCCACAAAGCAGCTGCTGGGGTTTACCCTGGGACAAGAGGAAAAATGTCCCCCTACCCAGAGAAGACTTCCAGCTGCCAATAATCCAGTGTAGGGTGCAATGAAAGTTTGTCAGCACTGCAGCATCAGTGCATGGGGATTTAGGTAGGATTTGGCTGTCACTAAGGCTGCTATCCAGAGAAACTATAGGATCTTTTACACCAATGCAATTACGGTGCCATCTATGGGAAACCTGTGGGAAATGCATAGAGCAATCCAAAGTAAGTGCCTCTTACATCTTCCCATAGTTACTCTGGATTGTAGGAAAGTTCACTAAGTGGTTTTCTCATTGCATGGCCTCCTATGCTTGCCTCTTTGAAAGGCAGTATACATTACTCATTATATGACTCATGACATCATCACACCTTATGTTTTCTCATGCACACCCGGGCCACATCTCTGATTCCAGGACTGAGAAAGAACATTGTAAATCCTACAGGAACAAGGAAAAGGGCTGCTGTTGGAAATGATGGCCTCACGCTAAGTTCTTCAACCATCTCTGTCAAGAGTAAAAACCAACACTACTGAACTAGCAACCAAACAACTCAGAGCAGTGCCTTTTTAACTGTAGCACTGTACATATCATGGACATCTTGACTCTTTCCAAATGGCAAGAAAACTCAGGAAAAATACACAGCAGTGGATTATATTATGGCCAGAAAAATATCAGATCTAAATTATCAAATCTTACATCTTGGGACTTAACAAATCATATACATATTTGCTGCCTTGATCACCTTCAAAGTAATTGTTTAGGATCTTTTATCCACTCTGGCTCACAGGCGATGCCCCCTTTTTAGATATATTTTGAGCATGTGAAAGAGAAATGCCTGGCCTATAGTGAATGACTGGCCTATAGTATAGAAAATGTATTATGTACATATCTGCTTCACACCTACAATCTGCTTAAAGCTATCTACATGAAGCTGTGAACTTTCCCCATCATCCTACAGAGGTTGGATCCAGCAGGGGGAGGTGCTCTGTTCTTCATATTTAGCATTACTATCATTAGACTGTCTTTCAAACAACACTGAAGTAGTAGAGTAACAATTTGGGGACTGAGATGTCATCACATGCTAATTATTCCACTGCAGCTGAAGAAACAACTCTCCAGGTGCTCTTTGGGGTTGTGAAAGAACCAGAAGAGATAAAAGCTCAAGGGATGAAGGGGCACGGAAAGGGTCTGTGTTGACGCCATCTGATCTTGTGACTTCAGAAGCAAATATTCAGGATCTTGGAGCTATCTCTTGGCTGCAACCACCTTTCTGAATCAATTAGAAGAATGCAAATTGAAAGGTGATTGGATCACATTGCTGCTTTATAAGATGAATTCTCACAAATGTTTTGTACAACCTGAAGGAAAACAAATGGATTTTTCAGTAGATTTGCACCTGTGATTCAAGTGTACATAGTCTAGTCACACACATGAAAATCATCGGCAAGACAAAGCTTGCACAGGAAATATGGGCAGCACAATCTTAACTAGGTGCATCAGTCCAACATCTCCATGGTAGTGCTTTACAGCACTTTTACGACACCCTTGGGCCAGCACAAGAGTAGCCTAGGGTAGCCTAGGCACTTGCAATGGCCTAACTCCACTTGGGGATTGTTCCCTCATTATCACAGAAGTAATTCCACTTGGCCGGATCCTTAGCGGGTAAAAAATACAATATCCTTGTTTCACAGGGATTATAAAGGTATTTTAGAAATAGGCTACATCAGAATGTCAGTTGCAAAGGAGGCAGCTGAATATAAGTCTCTTGCTGTTTTATGTATTCCCTAAGGCATCTGGAATACAGGGAGCTGGACTATATGGGCCTTTGGCCTGATCCAGTGGAACTCTCATGTTCTTATATCTCACATCCTTGAATGATACGTTTAAAAAATACCATACTAGGAGACTCGGATGAATAGATCAATAAGGAAATCAGGAGAAAATCACAAAGAACATGTCTTAAAGAGACTCACACCATTCTTAATTTAGCCTATGGAGGCTCATTGCTCACACACATGAAAACTCCTATGTCTTCTCACTCTCAGTATGCCCTGACAGCCACACAGTACATTGTTCATTTACTCTCAGACTTACTACCATTTCATTTGCTGTAAACATTAACACTGCTTTGCTATAATTTAGCCAAAGCATTAAACACATTGGCTTCAGTTTCTTTTATGGTAGCCTAGGGCATCTGCCAAGGAAGCCCCACTTGCCGCCCAGCCCACTCACTTTTCTGAACTGCCTTGTGGTGGAGCCCAAACACACAATCCACCTATTCTCACAAGAATACGCCACAGAAAAACATGTCTGGAATTGTTTGCCAGCAGTCCATGGCTACAATCCAAGCTGCCTTCCTATCCACCCACCACTCAAATCCTCACACCCACAGCAAGCCCAACTGCTGTATGTGCAAAACACACACTATACTTGCTGTTAATGAAAACGACACCATCATTTTTATCTATTCTTGGTTCCTTTGGCTTTTTACCATAGTCTGCAATCAGCATATGTGGACATTAAATGACCAGTGGGTTGTACTGTTCCTTATTAATTGTTTCTTTAGCTTTGCAAATTGTGGTATGCAACAATAGAAAAGCAATTTTAATGAAAAACTTTGTTGCTTCCCCTAAAATTCTTATTAACTTAATCTAATTCAGTTTAAGTGTAACTGGGAAATCTTAAGAAAAAAAATCCCTCTTAAATCCAATAATTCAGATGTGCAAGAGAGACATTGCTTACTAGTAACAGCCCTCGTCTGTCACTTGTGGAGGTACAATATAACAGCATTATCAGTTTTTTAAAAAAACCATGCCCCTGCACTAGGTACTACGCAACTCACCTGAAATTGGTTCACAACCCAACTAGTGGGTCACAACCGATGGTTGAACATTGCTCTATATCAATAGGCATTGAACAAGTTTGCTATCACTTTTAGGCAAAAACTGTAAAGTGGAGCCCAGACACCAGAGACCAATTTTAGCCCTTTTGCCACGTCTTTCCTCAGCTGCCCCTCTGAATTGCTTTTCTGCCACCTCTCTCCTCAATGGCTGTCCTCAGTTGCCCCTTGCCTCTTCCCACCCTGGCCTGTTTTCTGTCCCAGTGCAGTTAGAATTGACAGTCAAAATGGGAATGGAATGTGGACAGTTTCCTCCCCTCAGTTTCCTCTTGAATTGGAATGTTGGCTAGGAGGTGAGGACATATGCTAACACACTGTTTTTTGTCTTATTGGCCTGGTGCACAGACTTCAAAAGCTGAAGTTGGAGAAACCTGGACTGATATCTCTACTGAATTATAATTCCATGCATGTGATTAAGTAGGAATTGGACAGTCTTATTGAATGCAGTCCTATTTCTAATACCATTACCATTTTTCATATGGAGAATCCGAGGATGGAACAGTAGGCAATGTGTTTTCCAGACAACATGAGAATGTAAGACATGATACCTGCTCCATGGTATAAAATGTTATTTAAATCATCCATTGATTAAAAAGAAATACTGCTCACCATTCACATTGGTGAGGCTTGCTGTGCTCCACCCCTACAAGGAAAAACCACTGTATATAGACAGCAGTCCAAGCACTTATCTCCCTGAGCAAAACTCAAGAAACTTTACTGGCACTGACCTGGTTTACATTCCCTTAAGACTGCAACTTGAACATAATAATGTCAAAGAAAATATGCTTCCATTTTCAGGAGAATCACACATGGCTGATATAATAAAATTAGCAATAGATCAGTGGCAAATCAGCAGACTTTTTTAGATTGTGTGCCCATTGGGGCCAGGTAGCCATTGGTTATTTAATTTTCTCTATAAACCGCTTTGTGAACTTTTGTTGAAAGTGGGTGTATATACACTGTTGATTGGTTGCTTGTTTGATTGATTTAAACAAAATTTGGGAAAATTGTTGTGAAATCTCATCCTTACATTTAAAAAAAACATCCAGTTTGCTAGTGGTAGGTTTAGTGTTAAGAGTAGAAGGAGAAAAACCTGGCACTTGTCAAAATAAATTTGACCCTTCTACATTTTTCCCCTCTTAATGTTAAAATGTCAACCCATATTTTATTTATGGCATTTATATACAAATCATTATCTGTATTTAAATGTCATGGCATTTATATACAAATCATTATCTACATAAATTATCACCATTATCATATAGTCAGTATACAGGTACATGCTGAGGGGCACACTGTAAGAGTTTCTGCCTTTTTCATTTCTGATTCCACATACACAAATATGCATAGAGCAAGTGATAGCATAAGCACGATACATTGTTCTATATATGCAGTGTACATACACACCCACGTACCCACAAAACAGGCATTAATCATATAGACTATATTCCTCCAGGATATTTGTGAGTCTTCAAGGGAATGAGTCAAACAGGAGAAAGATGGCAAGAATGCTACAGACCTCAAGACATGCACAGTTAATCATCTCCATAATATTCATCCTGTAAGCATCCAATAATAATAATTTCCATCAGGGAGATCTATGGCAGAAGGTGGCTCCAGATCTTTTTTTGTAGCAAAGCATCCTGGGCGTGAAGGTATGAGCATCCTTTTCTGTTTATTGCCAAGTTGTTAATTGTTTCCCCATACCGTCTGATTCATCAACTTCAGTGGAACTTCTGATTTAATTCTGGAGAAAAAGTCAAGAGATGCATGTGGAATATCCAGGCCAAGGAAGCAACATATTGCTTTGCCTTAAGCATATCAGGTTCTTAAGAAAATCTTGATGTTTCCCTTTCAGCTTCTTCTGCATACTGACACTTGGCACAAGGGATGCCCTTTGCCAGAGGAAGGGATCTTGTTCAGTCTTGGGGACAGGATTGCACGGCAGATGGTTCCCTCTTCTTTCACCATGCCATGTTGCAGTGAATGGAGTCCCCAGCATGTGCTCCGAGAAGCCAGCTAGGCCATTACTGTTGCTATCTGTCAAAGACACCAATCCGTTTCCCACTGGCTAGGTTGTAGCTTGCCAGCTTTGAAAATAAGACGCATAGAAGAGAAAAAATTTTAAAAAATAAAATCCTCCACCAAACAGGGTTAACACAGTCCCCACACCAAGCAGCCCTGCCGCATTAATAAACATGCTTTCTAATCTAGAAAAGGAACTGAGCTTAATAAATATAGCAAAAGAGCTGAGCTTAATAAAGCCCAGTGTGCTAAACCAGCAAGGTGAGAGGCCTATAGCATAGCCAGGTGGAGGTGATGCACGCAGCACTGCAGCCAGCAGGCTGTTGCTGCGGTCCTTCGAGTAGCAGGGAAGTGAGGCTGGAGAGTCCCACCATCTGATCTTTTATAGTGCTTTGTTTATTAGCTGTGTGCCCCTATTTCATAAGGCAGTGTTTGCTAGAGAGCACATGAAGGAAGGAATGATGAAGATGACTATTAGCGTTAGTCCAAGGACACCTTTTTCTTAAGCCTCTTTCATAGCGGCAGCCCTGGAGAAACAGCCTCACAATTGTTCTCTCAAATGTCACCTTTCTGTGTAGGCCACTGTGCAGGCAGAGCCACCGTCTTGTTGGAAGGAGCTATTTTTTTCCCCATTTAAAAAAAAAATTAACGTTGCTATTCTCCACATATCTCCAAAGAACCTCCACTGACAAGGGATGCTTTTCTTCTTTTCGCCCAGCTGCTCCCTTCATCCTCTTCCCCCGCCTTCTTTCTTTTTCCTTCTTCGCACAGTTTGAACAATTTGTCTCTGTTCTAGCACATTCCTGCAGCCCATTCTTTAGGTGCCCTGCATAAGATTTACACTTGGTGGAGGAATGGTGAGCAGGGAAGGAGGGGGAAGTGGAGGGTAATACAAGGCTGACATTTAGATAGAGCAGGAAAGCGAACCTAATGTATTCCAAGATTGTTGTGCCATCAATTTAATACCTGAGCAAGGAAAACAAAGGGCCTTTAGAGAAGGGGTGACCCTTCCCCCATCCTGCAGGGAACTGAAGAGAACATAAAAAGGGTTGAAAGAAAAGGCACAAACATCATTAAAGCGATCCAAGTAATTTCTCTACGGTACAATATATGATGATAGAGAACCATGCAGGTTAATTGTACTCATGGTATTATTAACATCCACCAGCAAGAAGGAAACTTGCCTGCACTAATGTTTCCAAAGTCTCCTACCTGTTCTTGGGAAGGGGGATTTTAAAAGGCTGGAAGTGGGATTAGATACTGCCACAGAAAGAAAGTCTGACTTACAAAGTTGTGTGGGTGACTCCTCAAAGGTGTCATTGCACCTGGTGACTGTGTTGTTCAGGTGTGGAGAACGTTTTATTGTTAGAGCGTTTGTTTTAGACTCCTGTCATATTTCTATCTGTGCGACTTAAGCAGTGTTTCTCCAGCATTTCAGCCTGAGACCACCTTCTGAGGATGACAGCCTCTCTGGTAAACCCCACAGAAATGATGTCATCAACCTGAAAGTGGTATAACAGCCTGATGTGACATCAAAAAATAAGTGACATCACTGTGATGTCATAGCTCCTCCATGTCTACTTGGAAGTAAGTCCTATTTTGTTCAGTGAGACTTACTGCACAATCCAGAGTAATTACAGGGAGTCCTTGCTCCAAAGTAAGAACATTTTCCTCTGGATTGCAATAAAAATTTCCCGTAGGTTTTCACTAGGTGGTACAGTAACTACAGATGCATGTAATGTCTCTTATGTGCTCCCGTTGTTACTCTGGATTGCAGACTTATTCCAAGGAAAGTATGGATTGGAGCCAGAGTATCCCATTCCAAGATGGCAGCACAGATTCCCCTTCATCCCCTTCCCCTGGGTATAGGAAACAGCCCTCCAATGGGGCTACTCAATTCTGTGGTAGCCCTTGGTTGACTCAAGAAACGAGGAGCCACTGTGTCAGGTTTAAGGCCTAACACAGGACTTTGGATTTAGTGGAGCTGAGCTCTCCCAGTCCTGCCCACTCCAGCCCAGTTCCTTGCCCGCACCACACCTCCTCCCAGCCCTCCCTACAGCCCCCACTCAGAAAGGCCTTCCACCTGCCTCCCCCCTCACTTTTCCACTGCCTGGCAGTCTGGGCTACCACCAAGCAGTGAAACACCCAGTGGTGCTAGTCCAGTGCTGTCTGGCGCTGAACCAGCTCCAACATTAAGCCAGTGCACTCTGGGATTAAGTCAGTGTGCCAAGCTCAGGATTGGGCTCTAATTTCATAAAAAGTTTCTTTACACTAACAAGTAGAACAAAAGGTTGAGTGTGCAATTGCTCTGAGTTTTCTTCAGAAGACACAGAGGTTGTCTTGAAAAAGAGATGTGATCTTTACAGTTGCACCATTATGAGCACTGAGATGAGCTGATGCTATTGTGCAATCTCATCTTTTCCTGGTCAGTTATTTTTTTCTGAATTGGAGCTCATAGTATTTTCAGTGCACAATGCTCTTGTTTAACCTCATTTAAACCAAAAACATAAAAAATCTGGGTCCTATATTTACTTTAGGCAATAAAACCAGGATATTATTACCTTACTTCCTATGACAAATATGGATTAATTTTCAGCTATGTTCTTTTGGCAAATTTTTAATACTCTGAAAAGCTCTGCTATCAGCTGTCAGATAAAACGACTTTCATATCTAAAGTTCATTTTATTTTTTTGGCCCATACTATATAACACCATAACTCAATGTACTGTGCTGATGTTCCATTACATGTTTTATTGTTACTCATACTGGTTGATCTGTATAATATTCAATTAGCTGATCAGTACTTGGTGTGAATTTAGACCAAAAAGTATATTAAGCTATAACTGCATTGTATACCATTCCTAGATTGAACACTGTGGCTTCTATGGCTTAATGCCAGTATGGCATCGTATGGCACTGCAAAAGATTATGCAGTATTAGGGCCTTCTTCCACCAAGGAGTTTGTATGGAGGATCTAAGCTTATTACTATATCCCAATCCACAAACATTTAAACCAGTGATTTTCAACCAGAGTGTCTTAGCACACTGATGTGCGATGAATGGTCTGCAGATGTTTGGGAGGGGGGTTGAAAAAGGTTGAAAATCAATTATTTAAACAGATCACTTGTAGGAAAGCCATTGACTTCTGGGAACCTAAAAAAGAAGCACACCTATCAGCCCAATCCAGAGCAACTAATCTGTCCACATAAGAGCCCTTGGGTTGCCCTATCTATCACTAGGCTGGAGCAACTGCAAGATGCTCCAGCCCAGTTACTCTGAAGGAGGCTTAGGACAGAGCAAGGCAAGATAGGGTGCCCTAAGAGAGGTGGACCTGCTCTGCCCTAACTGAGGCAGCCTAGGCAGCTCAGGAGAGGCATGTTGAGGGCATGTTTAGCATTGCCTAGGGCAGAGCAGTTACTCTGTATCCAAAGCCTGTTTCCAAGGCAGAAATGCCCTCTTCCAGCCCTCAGAGTTATACCACCTCAGGAGTAGGTATAGTAATGAGTAGACCCATAGGGGTCCATGATTAAGCCTGAGTAAGAATGGCAGTGTTGACTAAAAATCTGAGTTCTTGGCCAGCCTAGCTGCAACCCCTGCCTCTCAACCTCAGGATATGGAACAACTACGGCAGCCCACTAACCTGGGGATACAGCAGGCCACTCCAAACATCCACCCTACACTAGAGGAACTGCAGCTGTAACTGGTTGTCAGGAACTTCTGGGCTTTCTTATAAAGCAGACACCACAGCTGTTCCTTGTTCAGTGTGATCTGAGGGGGGTCTCCTCCAGAGCAAGTCCTCCCCATGTGTCAATTACTTAGCATGCTCTGGAGCAGTTAGGGCAGCCCAGGTTTCCTGACTCTCTGGATGCAGCATAACTTTATGTTCTGGATACAGAATAGTTAGGAGAGAGCAGTTAGGGCAGAGCAGGCTGAACTTGCTCTGGATTGCACCCTTAGTCTCCAGTCATTTCCACCAACACTGATAGAGCAGCTATATGTTATATGGTTGAGGGAAAATCAGATAGCCTGCTAAGGGTCCATAAAAATATTTTATACTTACTTGGGTAAGTATAGCCACTTTGGGTCTGTAAGAGGAAGGTGGGATATAAATATTGGAAAACTAGCTCTGCACTCCAGATGTGTAGCTAGCTGGGAATGAGGGTGGGGGCAATGTGCCCCAGGTTTCATCTTGAAGGGAGGAGTGACCAAAATCTGGAGTGGTGACCAAAATCTCAGAATCAGAGGCCTGAAATAATCCTGTCATATTACAAATTTTTGGATACATAACCTATAGCTGAATTCAATGCAAAAAAAAAAAAAACCTTTGAAATATCCTATGACCAAAAATATGTTATGGCCAAAAAACCAGAAAATAAAAAATGCATGGAGTCCTATGGAAAATGAAACTGAGCTATCTCATGTATTTATTTATGAGTAGAACATGCCTTATTCCATTAGAAAGAACAGACGAAGAAGAATCCAAAGCCCCCAGAATGGTCCTGATCCAATGAATGCAGCCCCCCAGAAATCACTCCAGAAAGAAGTTCCCTTCGCCAAGCTGATGAGCCCTATGGAAAGCAAACGTGAGCTACACCACTGTGTTTACTCATAAGTAAGCAAACATGTCTTGTGATTCTGCAAAGTTACAGAATGAAAAGAGGAGGGTGACACCACTAGTGACCAAAATTGCTAAAATCACAGTTTGTAGGAATAACATCACCATGTTATAAATACAATTTGAGGTGTAATTTACAGCAGAAAGTAATGAAACAGGCATTCTGAAATACCACTATTCTATCAAAAGGTATTAAAAAAACCAGTGGTGCAGGGAAATGGTACATTACCATGAACACTAACTGGGTTGTTGCCCTGCCCATGCCAAGGGTCCATCATGGGGGTGATGGGCTGTCCTTCTGCACTGAGGGTGAAATCCAGAATAACTACGGGGAGTCCTTGCTCTGGAGTAAGAAAAAGTTACTCTGGATTGCAATATGAATTGCCCATAGGTTTTCACTAGGTGGTGCAGAAACTATGGGTACACATAATGTCTCTTAGGTGCTCCTGTAGTTACTCTGGATTGTGCCCTAAGTAGCACAAATCTTAGTGATACCACTAGAAGTATAGCCAGAAGTAGAGCAAAAAGGTAAGTACTGCAGGGAGGCAACATGCTGGGTAAGTGACCCCTCCTGGAGCCCATCCTGGGCAGTGATGGCAATGCACAGGAGACACTGATTTAGCAAGTGCCTATGCATTGCCATAACTGCCTGGGATGGCTCCATTGCACTGCCTGCAGTACTTACTGTTGTTCCCCTCCCAGCTAAACTACTTGTTCAAATAAAGAAACTCTGTTCTACAGACACACACGCACACCACTACATAGGCGGAAGCAAAATTCAAAGCAGGTGGTGACATGAAACATACTGTTAAACCAGTGTGGCCTTCTCAAGGTGTCATAGTTTGATAAGTGCTGTTTAATCTTTATCCAGAGCTAAACATCAAATGTCAACAGACGTTCATGCCCAAAATCCTGCAGCAGAGCAGGCCAACATCTAATCAAGAGACTATCAAACCTGTGATGCAATGGAGGTGTTTTAACTCTCAAATTCCCATCCTGTCCCACAAGCCTTCATCTAGTGAAGACACACATGTTCTTCACTGAAAGCAACTCCATATGACAATTTCGGGGTCCTTTATTACCCATCTGGTATCTGCTCTAAACCTTTCTAGCTTACATGCCAAATGATCCTGACTGCACCTTATTTATCTAATCTAATTTGCAGCCATGTGCAGGTTGGAAACAAATGCAAGCTGACATGGGCAGATAGCATACACTGAAGTAGTTGTCACAAGATGTCCTAATTTGGTCTTTTCAGATTCTAGGAAAGGTTTTTCAGGTGGAAGCAGGTGCCAAAATAAACGCATTCAGTGGAAGTTGTTCAATCAATTCAAAGGTCCCTTGGATCCAACCCTTCATCCCACAGTGACTTCACATGAAAAGCCTACATCAGCATACCAACCAAAATGCTTAAGACTGATCTAAAGAAAGGTCTGAAAAACACCATCTGCCACAGATTTAGTTCACCAAAAAAACCCACCCTATTACAGATACATGCATTTGAAGCTTGCACCATGTTTTATTAATTGATACCCAATAATCCCAAGATAAAGTATGCAATAAAATTTCTAATGAGAACATATGGCAGGGAAGATTGATAGAGCCAAGGCTTTTGAAGTGCAAAGGTTATTTATGAGAACAACAGAGAGTGAGAGAGAGATGAGAAGTCAGAAAGCAGCACAAGCTTTTTGTGTCGGAACAAGAAAGATATGGCAATGTCGTTTGGCCTTAGCAGATAATAGCTTCATTCTGACATATCTATTTGGGAAAAAAGCATCAAACACTTCTAGAGTTTGGGCTATTCTATATGTTCTCATTTCAGTGCTTCCTTTTAAACTGGGATATTTGATATAGCCAAATTCATTCTTTAAAAAGCCAACTTGTCTCATCAGAAGTTTATATTGTTTTTATTCCCCTTTTGTTTCTTTGGTTTATTTTTTCCTTTGTACCATTTTCCATTTCCCTTTTGGAGTTCTCTGGCCTTGCCTCAATTTCATCTTATTGGATGTGATGCTGTTCACAGGTATCTGGGACATATCAGATCAGATGGCAGTAGTGATGCCATCAGCGAAAAAGCAAAAGTTGCCACAGCTGATCATAGAAAGGACACTGAAGGCATAGAAGAAGGAGGAGGACAAAGACAAGGAGGAAATGATGCAGAATTGCTTAAACGAGGGGATTTTATTTACTATGGATCAGAAAAAAGATCCACAACACTAAATATAGGCGATCCTTTTGACTGGAAAACAACACCAAATTAGAGATATTTTCAGCTTATTTACTTAGAGATACCTTCAACGTTATTTAAAACACAGAAAAACATTTAATTTTCCTCTACTCTGAAAGGATCAGTTATTTCATTAGTAATTTTACATGCTATTATCTAGTTTCTCAAAAATATGGGTTTCAAATTTCCTCACTCCTTCATGCACACTCACCCATTCACATGCTAAACCTACACAGAGCACATGGTAAGCAGACTCATTCCCCTCCTGTCATCTCTTTTCACTGCAATTGGCAGCTGGGGTCAGTTAATGGATGATGCTCATAGTCAGTGGAACAATTCTCTATTTCCTTCCAAACTATGTTTCATTTTTTGAATTATGGACTTTCAGAACAATGTTTAGTAGGTGCAAAGGACTGAATGTGGACTAATAAACTTAATAAACATAGAATTCTATGATTCTATGATTAATCCTGGACAGGAACCATGAAAAAAATCACCTCAGAAGTACAATGGGGTCTATTTGACCCCATTGTAAAAACCAACAGGTACCATGGGACTAATGTGATCCCACTGTAAAAAAAAGAATTTGGATGTCTTATCCTTTGATCTGGTACAAATGTATATTTATGTAAGTATGAACTATATATTACGTGATAAGTACCACGGGTCCTTTTTGATCCCAAAGTTTGTCAACACGGAAATGAAAATTTATTTAAAATAAACAGAAGAATGAAACCGAAATCTCCTTGGATCACATTGTTAGAAGGGTCTAACTGAGGAACTCGTGAAATGTGAGGTCACAAAAAAATGTGTCGAAGAGGAGCAGGGTCAAATAAACCTGGTTTCTGGCCAGGGTTAACCCAGACAAGACAAATTGCTGCTAAGGAATTAGGAGAGCTGCCTCTGGGATGGATTTATAGTAGGTTTCTGGGGAAGCTGAAGGATCACATTTGCAGTCTGGGAGTGCTCCTTGCTCAGAGATAAGCAGGTGGCAGCTGAGGCTAGTTGTGTTTTAGGCCAGCTTCTGCTGGTGAGGCAGCCTTTTCCAAAGAAAACAGATCTGGCTACAGTAATCCCTGCCTTAGTCAGATCTTGTTTAGATTACTATAACATACTCCACTTGGGGATGCTGATGAAGACTGGCTGGAAATTTTAGCTGCCTCAGAACATGGCAGCTTGTGTTCTTTTGGCACATATTCCATCAGTGGTGTAGCTAGTCATTTGGCAACCAGGGCCCACAAATTTTTTGACACCTATACTTCAAAATTATTTAATTATCATCAATAAGAATCAACACAATTAACTGGATATTAATATTTTCATATTTTAAAATCACCTTACCAATTAAGCTCCGGTGTTATTATTTTTTAGGGGGATGAGGCTGTCTTCTGTAGCAGTAGTTGAGCTCCACTTTCACTGGATTTAACCTTTCTGGTGGCCTTAAATTCTTCTGTACCTGAACTGAACAATCACATTTGCTTACTCATAAGTAAACACAGATTGGTAGCTCAGTTCTGCTTTGCATTGGGCTTAATGTAATTGTCAGGTACTTCCTTCTGGATTGATTTGTGGGGCTACTTTCATTGGATCAGCACCATTCTGGGGGCTCTGGATTTCTCTCAGTCCGCCTGTACCTATTCACAAGTTAAAGTGAATTCACAAGCTCAGTTTCACTTTCCATAGGGCTCCATGCACTTTTAAAAAAGTTTTTTAGCCATAACTTTTGATAGGAAGGAAAAATTTCAAAGCGGTTTTTTTGCAGTGGATTCTGCTGGAAAATATACATCCAGTGTTATAAGATATGATGGGGATATTTTCCCAAACAATTCTAGCAATTTTAGCAGTTTTGTTCACCTTCAGTGTGTCATCTCCAATACACGGGGCCCGCAGCCATCTCCCTGATACCCAAGGCCCAGCACAGTACTTTTGTTGAGACTTATGCCTGCCTAGCTGGAGGTTAGGTTTATAGCCTCAGTGAGCCAAATATGATATTGATAGTAAAACTAAATTTCATATAGAAGTGATTTTGGCTTCATTTGAAAAGCTGCCCAAACTATACCTGAATTTTCTTTTTCCGGCTTACTTTGCTCTCTTCAAGTTGGCAAGCTGAGTTATTAGCTGAAATATTGATTAAATCTCTCTCTCTCACACACACACACACACACACGCACGCACGCACATGGACGCACACACACACACACACACACGCACACATAGACGCACACAGAAACCATTGCTCTCATTTATCATCTCTGTGAGGGCCCTGTGGAATGCCACTCATTCTTCACAAGGACTTTAGCCACTCAGTGCAAACAACGAAGCAGCATTCCTGGGTGACCAAGTGTAGGCCGAGAAGGGAGGCCAGGCCTAATCAATCTGGCAGACTTTCCCACACTTTGTGGGATCACTTTTTATCAGTGTTGTAACACAACATGTCAAGGACTGCCTAATGGAGCCAAAGGTGCTTTTTCTGGCTGAATATGCTTCAAAACTGACACTTTCTCAGGGGATTTTTTTTTCCTGTTTTCCCGCACAGCTGCCTTAAGGTGGTAAACTTCCATCAAGGAGATACTCCTGTGCTAGGGTTGCAATAATTCTCTTCCACAAAATCGGGTCAGGACCATCTGCCACATTTGCCGGTATGTGAACACAATCCCCAAAAATCGGGACTGACCCTGGTTTTCAGGACATACGGCAGCCCTATCTTGAGTTCCCATAGATGCACAAATCTACACAATGCAATCATAACTACTGGTTTGGCCAGCACAAGTCCCCATGCTGGCCTGGGGGATATTGCAAAAGTGTTGCAAGTCAGTTCTTTGCCACTCCAGGAGGCAGGTAGGCTAGGCCAGTGCACCATCATGTGCTGACCTTACAACACTACTATGGATGTGTTGTGCTGGCCTAAACTGGTTAGCATTGCACCCTGAAAATGATAACGGGATTCTGAAATCCTGAATTATTCCTTCAGGTTGCAAGCGGAAGATCTGCCACCATGATGCACCTGTTCCAGAAGACTGCTTGTCTGACCTCTGTGCTGTTGAGCCAAAACCAATAGCAATCTGGAGTACTTTAGACTAGGAAGGAAGTGAGCTCAGTTGGAGAGACAGCTCATCAGAACAACGAGTTGAAAGATGAGCATCTTTGACGAGGGAGCTCAATAAAATGTGTTCAAAGGAACTTCCTGATGATGGATCTCATAAGTGAAACATGTGTGAGAGCATTCTCTGGAAAAAGCTGAGGAATTGCTGGGGAAATTTATTTCTGAGCTGGCATCTGCAAATTGTACAGTATATACAAACCAAATCGAAAGCCAGTGTATTATGGGGAAAGGATAGAAGACTAGATAAATTGTACAACCACAAATTTGTACAAATTGCCACACTTAGGGCTAGCCGATCCTTTAACTTTAAAGCTCCTAGTCAAGGAGCTTCTTCTTTTTACCGGACATGTCCTGGATTTTAGCCTTGTGTCCTGGGAAAAATTTCAGTGACCTCCTTTTCCTTGTAAGTGGGCAGCAGGTAGCCTTCATGTAATTAATAATTGTCATTAGATGTCATAATTATAATTTGATGTAATAAATTATATGTAATAGTTTTAAAAATAATTTATATAGGTGTAATCCTAACTTAGTTCGGCACAACTCATTGGTCTTCCTGTTCCCGTTGTGATGTAGGAAAGCAAGTGCATGTCTGTGCACTGGCCTAACCCTCCCCCCAGAAGTGATGCATAACTGACTTATAGCACTTTTGTGACACCTCAGATCAGGACAGAACTTACACTGGGGCTTAGGCTGGCCTAACTGGAGCTTGGGATTGCAGCCAAAGTGTTTAAATTAAGCTCATGAAAGCAATAGTATATGAGTGTTTTAGCTTTTATTTTGTCATATCCTACATTTTTCTTGGGCATCCTGCATTTTGGGGGGCTTGTCCTCTTTGGTTAATGCATATGTTCACCCTGCTCCTATTCCTTTAAAAATTAAAAGCCCATAGATGGAGCCCTGGGACCCCAGCTTGGACAAGCCTGGTTTAGAGTTTGAGCAGGTGCAGCTTATCATATGCCTTGTTCTCATATCAGCTACCAGGTCCAGTGAGTGTGTGATGAGGCAGGGTGATCAGATATCCTTCTTTTCCAAGGCATGTCCTCTTTTATAGCTTTGCATCATAGAAAAAACATTTCAGTGTCCTCCTTTTCATGGTAAATATAGCCTTTTGTAATTAATAATAGTTTTAAATTTAGTAATAGGTAAGATAGTGTTTAAATTAACCATTTGAAAGCAATATACATGAGTGTTTTTAGGTTTTATTTTGTCATGTTCTACATTTTTTTCTTGGATGTCTTACATTTGGGGAGCTTGTCCTCTTTTGTGGTTATGCCATCAGGTCACCCTAGTTGTCATCCTAGTACAAGGTGGCAAATTGAAGTTGGCCAACTTGCTATTCACCTCATAACTGATCACATATTAACACATCACATTCAGCAAAGGCCCCACATTTAGCAATGTATCAGCCAGCCTGTTTCTATTCTCATTCCGTCCCCACCATGTTCTCTCTAATGCATATACAAATGCATATACAAAACAAAACAGTGATGAGAAAAGCAAGGGTTTGTGTGTGTGCGTGCGTGCCTGCGCACATGTGTTTCAAATGTATGTAGCCTTGCAAAAGTGTTTCACTGGCCATCCAGGTCTTGGCATGGAATTTTTACTTTACGCTGGCCTGAGCCTTTATGGTCAACAGCTTGCTTTGCCACCGCATTACTTCACTATAATTTGGTCCCTCAAGAATTCAGTCTAAATCTGTCACCTCTTTTCCACAAGAAGGTTGGCTAAGGCTAAAGATTCTCTTTACTCAGAAAACATGCCCTTTGCCACATCAAGCCCAAATGTGGCAGCTCTGAAAAACAAACAACAATCCCCAGGTTTGACACACTAAAGAGGAATCTGATCTTGATAGGAGAAGATGACCTATTACATCCTCTTTACTGAGAATGAAAGTGAAGTTTTCCTTTCTCATTAGAAGCTGTTTTTCTTCCAAAAGCTGGATACTGTCAAAATCCACTGCAGTCTGCATTACAGTCAAGGGAAGGCTGGAAGAAACATACAGCCTGACTACTCTCTAACTTTCTGAAAATGAATGGCTTTCACTAATGCACTGAAGGAAAATGAGTCCCTTCATCTGAAAGAGCATCAAAACTTCCAAAGATAGGGCACACTATATGAGTATTCAAGACCCTTGCAACACTTTAATGTACGAAGCTTGTCATTGCCTTCTCAGATAGCAGAAGGGCTAGCAGGGTGAGGTAATGTAAGTCACACTGTCTGTTATGTTCCAATGACATCCACGGCCTTCTCCAACAGCAAAGCACATATCACCAGAGCCACGCTAGTAAATCAGAAACTATCTATCTATTTAAAGTATTTATATACCACTTTTCAACGAAAAAGTTCACAAAGCAGTTTACAAGAAAATGAAAAAAATTAATAGCTAATTAATAGCTAATGGGTCAATCTATTGAGGTAGACTCATGAAAACTTGGGGCAAATTTTGACAAGAACCGTTAAACAGGCCATCAACAATGGAAGCAAATACACAGTGAAGAAGAATCAGCATAGAGGAAGTAGAAAATAAAGAGGACAATAAACAGACCAGAGTTGCAAAAATATACATTTTTCATGACTCATGCAGACTTGAGTCAGGTATGCCAACAACATAAGCACTGACTTGGGACTCAGAGGTTTTATCCTAAAAATGAAAAGATTTTAATAGACTGAAGTCAAGATTCATTTTTCTTTGGGCTTGTGATTATGTTTCATTGGTGTGCTTGCTTGCTTGCTCGACTTGAGTTGTTTCTCAAAAAGACTTGAAAATATTTGACTCAAGTCAAATATTTGACACTGTTCATAATGACTTGAAAATCAGCTCTGGATGAGTCATGATACTGCCTGTTATTTTATCAGCTTAGTCAAGCTGAGGGTGCCGAGACTCAGGACTCAAGACTTGGCACTGTGACTCCATCACATCTCTGGCAATAAATAAGTAGATCCACAGTGGGATGCAGCTAAGAGATTCTCAGTGCAAGCTACTATATCTAGTTCAGTGGTGGGCACTTACCGGTACGGGCCTACGCGCCCGTACCGGATCTTCCAGTTTCCCTGCCGCTAGCGAACCGCCAGCGACAGGGAAATGCAAAAACATAGCGGACCGGTACGGTCCACCATGTTTTTGCCCCACCGCGCCTGCCTAGAAGTGGGCAGGACGCTTCTAGGCAGGCTCTGCACAAGCGCCGACATCGGCATCGGCATCGACATCGGTGTCGGCGCTTGCGCAGAGCCTGCTCAGAAGTGGGCGCCCGCTTTAGGGCAGCAGGCACTGCGCAAGCACCGAGGTTGACGCTTGCGCGGTGCCTCCTCTGAAGCGGGCGCCCGCTTCACAGCAGCAGGCACTGCGCATGCGCCACATTGCCCGCCCCTAGCCCTGCCCCACCCCCTGACCCCGGCCTGGCCCCTCCCACTTCCGGCAAACTGGATCTTGGGCCAGGCCAGGCCCACCTCTGATCTAGTTGCTTCCTTTATGGTGGTTGCCAGAACATGAGAAAGTAGGGAACCTCTAATGAGCTTTCCTGGTGAGCTTTCATGGCAAATGACCTCTGGTGAGCTTTCATGGCAAATGTTCCAAGGGAAACTGAGGTTGAGGAGCAAGTCCTGGCATACATAATGGGAGAAGTCATATCTGGTTAATAGTAGGATTTGTACCATGGTCCAAGTCCCACAAATTATCCGTTAGAACACAGAGTCCCGAATGCCTTGTCAATGTAGCAGCTTTCCTCCTTCCTTCTTTTACAGTCCATGACATATTTGTAGGAAGTTCACACTTGAACAGATTGAAATGAGAGTTGCTTTTGCAATGACTCCTCAAGTAAAACCTACTACCCTGCATACAGCAAAGATATTTTGGCTGCTACTGGTTGCATTTGTAAGGGGACACTTGACTTTTTACCGCCGAAGTATGCACCAGCAGTTGTGATGGGTCATCTCTCAGACCAAGTCCACATTGATCCATGTTGTTAAATCAGGTCTGAGAAGGGGGTAGGACACATTGGACTGGTCTTGGGCCAGTCAGTCAGTATATCTCGACCTCACCCATCTCACTATGTTATTATGAGGACAAAAGAGGGAAGGAAATATATACACCACCCTGAGTTCCATTGAGGATGGGGGGAAAATCGGGGGGGGGGGAATTAAAAAATCTTATTTCTACATTGGAGTTTTTTAAAAAAATATTAGCATACAGTTTATAAAACTGATGAACATAAGAAAGGAAAGGACAGGAATAAAAGAATACAGAATTGGGTCTTTTCCAACCCCAAAAATATATTTCTGACTGTTATAGGAAAAAGAATAGGGTTGGTGCAAACATTAGCTTACGTGGCCATCCCCTACCTACTTCTGAAGCAAAGCATCTTCTCCTCTGGCTCATTAGTCAGTAACGTTGATTCCTTCCCTTTTCAGCTGATGGGACCAAACATGCAAAGGTGAGGAAGGGTGAAACAGATTGAAGTTCTTTGCGTCCAGGCTCTAGGTGTCCTGCTTAAGCAGCTGGGAATGGAATCCCAGCTCCAGAGAATGAGATTTGAAATACACCAACTTAGCAGTTTACCTCCAATGTTTGTCCCAAATTTTTACAGAGCAGTTAGAAATCAAGTTGAGAAGTTTCCCATGCCATTGCCTGAGCAGAGAGGTGTGTCACGCAGATGCCAACCCTGGTGTCTACCTCCCCTTAAATGTTGAAGAAATTCACCGCCACTGGAAATGGTTGAGCACCCTTACTTCCCTAGGCTTTCTAGACTGTTTAGTGGGGTTGGTTCACTGGATGCAAAGCACCAAGGTATATATGTACAGTGGTGCCTCACAGAAAGAGCTTAATTCGTTCCGAAGGCATGCTCTTTAAGTGAATGCTCTTTAAGTGAAGCGGATTTTCCCATAGGAAACAATGGAAACTCAGACGATTGGTTCTACAACCCAAAAAATATTCATATAAAAATATTAACTG
Source organism: Cryptoblepharus egeriae (assembly GCA_030015325.1). Taxonomy (NCBI): domain Eukaryota; kingdom Metazoa; phylum Chordata; class Lepidosauria; order Squamata; family Scincidae; genus Cryptoblepharus; species Cryptoblepharus egeriae. The sequence goes on along the minus strand of JAREYC010000002.1, from coordinate 105,103,602 downwards.
GATGTAAAAATGATGACAAAACACTGGAATTGAATTCAAAACATGCATTCAGTGTGCATGAGCCTATGAAGTCTACTTGGGCTGCAATCCTAAAGACACTTTCCTGGGAGTAAGCCCCATTTAACACATTGTGTTAATGTGGGAGTGTTAAATTGTGTTAAATGGGGCTTTACTTATGGGTAGACATGGTTTAAGAGGCTGCAATCAAAGACACTTTCCTGGGAGGCTTACCTGGGCTGCTGTTGGAGGTTCAAGGTGGTCGGTGGAGGAACTTGGGGGCAGTTAGGGGCAGCTGCCTCTGGCACCCCCAGGCAACTGCCCCCAAGTTGGGGGCAGTTAGAGGCAGTAGCACTGACTGGCAGCCCTTTTAAAGAGCCTCTATGCGGAGCATCAGGGCTGCATAGCACACATGCCCATAGCTCACTTGCTTGTTAAGTGAAACGGAACTTGTTTTGTGAAGCAAGATTTCTTGGAAATTTTTGCTTGTTATGTGAAACACTTCTTAAGCAAGGTGCTTGTTAAGCTAGATACCACTGTATGTACAGAACAAAATGAGTGGAGTTGCTCAAGCAGTTGTTGGGGAAAGACATCTTTGGGAGATGGAGCTTGTATGACAGTTGTGATGTGCAAGGAAAATGATATTCAAGAAAAATAGGTGACACTTAAGCAGTGTTTTTCATCCATCTATAAGAAATGGGCATTTTTAAAGGTAAAAATAAAAGGTTTCAAAATGTCTAGACAACATCTCCAGCGGCAGAGTTTTTAAATAGTCCTCTTTTAAGGCCAGTTTTAAAAACTTTTAAAGAAAAGTTTTTAAGACCATTAAGAAAACTTTTAAGAACACTGATGGATGCATTTGGAGCTCATGTCTTGAGCGTATATCTTATCTTTGGAGAATCATACAGGAGAGAGTTTGACTTGGGGTGAGGAGCTTTTACCACTTCTAGTAACCGTCAGAGGGTTTTTCAAAAAGTATTTTAACTCTGAACAATAAAATATATTAGTTTAATCAACCACCAGACAGTAGCTCAGTGCTGCCAATTTATTAAATCCATGTTTGCATTGGAAGGATAATAGCAAGCTGAACTGTTCCTCTTTAAAGGAAGTAATATGACATGATTTGAGACCGTTCTTTTCCTGCCGAGAGCGGGCATTGTGTCCAATCCTGGCTGCAGGCCACATAACGATGAGATGGTTTTGTATGCCTCAAAGTGAAGCAATTGGTGCATAACAGGGTACAACTGAAAAACAAAGAAATTGAATCCTTCCAATTCCCGGCAGCAGTGCAACCCTGGGAAACACACTGTTGCCTGCCCCACACCACCGCAACAACTTAACAGTACTCACAACTCCCTTGTTTGTTTGGAAAACACTGATCTAGCCTATCAGACCCTCAAAAGAATTAGAAGGATCTTACACTACCTGCAAGCAGATTACATCAGGGTGACCGTAGGTGATAACCACAAAAGAGGACACAGGCCCCCAAAATGTAGGGCACCCAAGAAAAATATATGACATTACAAAATACGAGCTAAAAATGCTCATATATATTGCTTTCATGTGGTTACATTAAACACTATAATATTAAATTTTAAAATTATTATAAGTATTTTATTACACATAATTGATTAATTACAAGAAGCTGCCCGCTCACAAGGAATAGGACAAAGAGGATTTTTTTTCCAGAATACAAAGGCCAAAAAAGAGAACATTTCTTGGAAAAAGAGCATTTATAGTCACCCTGTATAAGAGGCTCCAGAGGCTTTAGCCAGTCACTTGTACTGCAGAATCTTCTAAATGACTGTATGCCAAAGACTGGTCCAGGAGGAGCCGCTTCCTGAAATATACAGCTGCTGCCAATTTGTAACTAGCAGGCTTCGGGCAAAATTCAGAGTAACTACAGGGAGTCCTTGCTCCGATGTAAGAGCTTACTCTGGATTCCAATATAAATTTCCCATAGCTTTTCACTAGGTGGTGCAGTAACTACGGGTGCACGTAAAGTCTCTTACATGATCCCATAGTTACTCTGGATTTGGGGGTTGGTTTCTCAGCCTTGAAATCCTGACACAGCCTTGATAACTAAGGGTCTTCTTATGATAATCTTTTCTCATTAGCAACAATCCTCCTAGAAGAGACACACACCACTTTTCTCTTACAAAATGGATGTCTGAATGCTGTAAGATGGACTCCACAGCAAGATTTTGTAATTTCGTTGAACTGCAGTTCCAACTGCTATTGCTAAACATATCTCTATGTATTCTATATATCTTTTGCCTTTATTTTCAAACCTTTTGTTTATTTGAAATATTGCTCAATAGCTAATCACTCGTAAATGCTCAATGTTTTTGGGTCCAAGACCTAAGTACAGTGAGAAAGAGTCTCAACAAACCAATATTTCTTCTGTAGTGACCCAATGGTTGTTGATAGTCACCTTTATTATAAAGTAGCTGAATTTATCCATTGTTGTGGGAGTAACATTTAAAGAATATTTATGGGCATGGGTATACACCAGTGGGTATGGGCAGTAGGCACTGTTGTCCACATTCAGCAAGCATCAGCAGGCACTGAGCACTGTCATTCATTGGTAGTAACTGGGTACCGGTGGCTACTGGCAGTCAGTGGGAACTGGCAGGCTCTGGACACTGGCAAGCACCATTGGGCACTACCGGGCAGTGGGCATCACCAGACACCAGGCACATTTTTGATTTAATATACCGTATATATAGATAAGCAACAGACACCAGGCACCATCTTTGATTTAATATACCTTATATATAGATAAATGGGCATGGTAGCACATGTCTACTTTCAAAATTGCGACCTTCCTCTCATGCCATTTAGTAAAGGCACTATAAAGCCAATTTGTTTTTTTTTTAATTCTGTCCTACCTAGAGTTTTAAAAAGCATTCAATCCAGCTGTTGGCCCTTGGCCACCTTCAGGAGACCATGTTCACATCTGAATTTAAGATCTGCAAAAGCTCTTGTGCAAAGCAAATTATTGTGATTGAGTATTGTAGGCACATGTTGTGCCCTCTCCTTCACCTCTAGAGACCAGCACCACAGCCAAAGAGGTCCTATTGGGCTGCTTTCCCACAGGCTAGACAACATGAGATTCAAAATGGGTTTACCAATCAAATTTGTAAATGAGTTTTCATTTCCTTCTTACCAGGTTATTTTGCCCCTTTAAATGATTGTCTTAGACTGATGATGCAAAACACTGAGCAGTCCATGCCGCCGATGCTTAATGTCATCAGGCTCAAGAAGTGGATAATTAATATTGAAAGGTGTGATTGCAGTCAAGTGGGATGGCTAATCAGCTACTGATTTCTCTCTAATGTCCTAGATTATTTAGAAATCTAATCTCTACGGGGAGGTAAAGAAAGAGTCTGGGGATGGCAGAATTGCAGCAGAAACATGCTATCCCATTTCAAATATAAACATGGAGCAATTACGCTAGCAAACTGGTTTCCACATTATTCTTTAAGTCATGTTCTCGAGCTATGACAAGCTTTTCTTTGGGAGCTAGTTTGATATTGCCAAGAACAGAGGCAAAAATGGCATTTCAGCTCCTAACATATGGTGAAAATCAAAAGGGCCTACAACTAGTCACAATCTAGAGGGTAATGGCTGCAGTTCTGACTTTAGGCCAGATATGATGGCCCATCTAAGCTGGCCTAAGGTAGGCCATATTCTGAGTTGACTGTTAGGCCATATCCACAGACTAGGAGGTCTCTGGCTGACCAAACTGCTGCTGAAGAGGCAGCAGCACAAGGGCAGCCTGCTCACTGGGCTGGTGTAGTTGTGCTGTACCCTGAGGCTGAAGGCAGAAGTGGTGCTTAGGCTGGACCTAAGTTTTAGAACTTTGATTTTGCTTCCATTTTTACTCTGGCTTAGCATGGACCCCTATGGTTCTATTCAGATTTATTCCTGCTCCTGAGGTGGCCTTAGTCAGATTTGCTGTTAGGAGGCAAGTCTGCCCTGTAAACAGGCTCAGGAAACAACCTATCTACACTATTCTATGCCATATTGAACATGTCTTCAACACAGTTCTTCTGAACTACCTCTGCTGAGACTGCTGGGCCAGTCCAGGTTCATCTGTCTTGGGCCACCCTAAGATTATGCCTGCCCAAGCCTTTCTGGTGTAGCTAGGCTGGCCTATTTTAGAACTAGGCCAGTCCAGTGCTAGATAAGCTAGCCTAAGTGCACTTCAGGACTGCAGCCTTAATTTTGCCCAACAATGCACCCATGAAGCACTTTTAAGCAATCATTCTGCATTGCCGTGTTTACTGGATTGGGTCCATAAGATGTAATACACCAAACAAGTATGATAGATAGTTGCAACAATCTTAACTTCTAGTTAACATCAGTGCTGCTACACTGAAGCAAATATATTGACAATTATGGCTTAATTTAGGACAGAAGACAAGAGTCCTCATGACTCTTCCACCAAATTAGAATAAACCTACAGAGTGAGAGAGCTGTAGTTTTAATCTTGTACTTCTTTTGCTTTTCCACCCTGAAATTAATTATAATGGATTTTATGGAAGGAAATCTAAAAAACAGCAACTGCTTCAGCTCGGCCACATACTCTCTAGGTTGCTTGGGAAAGGAGCCATAATTGTTCAGTCTCAGTCATCCATCTATAAAATGGAGTTAATTGTGAACTGTATCAAGTGATAAATGAGATAAGCATTACGTAAAGTAACTGATACAAAATGGAAACAAAGTGCTCTAGAAAATGGTTTATGATCACGCCCTTCAAAATACTGAACAGTGATTTGCAATATCTTGCCCAAGACAATGATCGAAGTGTTGAACTGCAATGCCCTCCTTTCTCTCGACCTGGCAGGTCATGAGTCAGACACAGCACTTCCATTTAGCCAAACACCTGCATTCTCTTTGTCTGCATCAAGATCAGTGTCTTGACAGTCACCCTGTAAAAGTCCTGGGAATTGCTTCTCTCGACTGCGCTGTCTGGCTCACCTCCCACCTGCTCTGTCGAGATGGCCCACATTCCTCCTGAAGCCCAGTGGGAGGGTGTTGGCCCATGTTGCTCAGTGAGGATTAAAAGCCAACATCTTTTGCCCCAAACAAAGATGTTTTATTTGTTTTGGATCTCTAAAGGATTACTTGTGTTTTGCTCTTAATTAACAAAAACAAACCTTTTCCCATGTTCTTTTAATTTTCTGTTTGGCCGTACTCTCTGTTTCCCAACCTGATCCAGGTACCCCCTTCATCTGCTTCCCAGAGAAGTCACTCAAGATGGATGACTTCATTTTTGTCATGATGGCAACATTGCTTGGGAATTTCACAAACTATCTTCCTGTTCATTTACTCTCTTTCTGTCTCTTTCTCTCTTGCAACACAGGGATCATATTCTGGGAGGTTGCATCCTTTGCAATGTCTGTTTGTTTTGGCTGTGAGACCTAATGCCTCTGGGCTGGATGTTAGTCAAACTGACCTTTCCTGCTTTCTGAGTCAATGATCTAAGATCTCTAAGTCAGGCTCAAGATGTTGGAAATTAACCAGCATCTGGGGAATGACAGTGAAGAATATGGTGGGGGGACAAGATAGATTCTTCTTAATCTAAACAAGGCTTACAGCTATTAAACATGCTTGTGCTATTCCTTGTAACAAGCTTAGAGTGTTTTTTGACATCACATTAACTTACATTTTCTGCAGTTACACAAGGTCAATACGATAGCCATAATGATCCCTTGCAGAATTAACTGTGCACATACCTATTCACCATGATTGGATTGTGTCCAATATCTGTACTAAAATTGATATTGCCCATACATGTGGGGTGTTATGCTAATTCGCCTCCTCATGGTGCACCCTGGATAGCATGACAGTGTGAACTAAACAACTAGCAACAGTTGACCGCAATCTTTATGGAAGAATTGGTAGTTGGCAACAGTTGGCAGCCAGACATCATTATAGTATTCCTGACTCTCAAAATACATGGCCTACACATGTTTTATGATGCTCAAAAGTTGCCATATTTCCATTTACCTCAGGGAAACTACCAGTATGGTATATGCCTGCATGGGTATTTCAGGCAATGAGTGACTTTGGAGAATGGAAAGACCTACCAAAATATATATGTATCTTTAAACAAAATTAGCCTCTGTGTTAGAAAATAACTCCCTTTTTTCTTAGATTTTATCAAGAAGTAAAAGAAGTTTACTTTTAGCAAGAAGTCACTTTTAGCAAGAGAAGGGAAATTTGGTTTGATAGGAATAACTGAAACTTGGTGGGACGACTTCCATGACTGGAACACACAATGGGAAGGCTATCAGTTGTTCCGGAGAAACAGAAGTGGCAAAAGGGGAGGTGGAGTAGCATTATATGTCAAGAACATATATACTTGCTCTGAAATCCAGGAGAGTGGTCCGGATATCCCTGTGGAGTGTGTTTGGGTAAAAGTAAGGGGGGAAAATAAGAAACAAAACATTGTGGTGGGCGTCTACTATAGACCGCCAGGCCAAGGAGAAGGAGTAGACGATGTCTTCTTGGAGCAACTGGCAGGCATTGCAAGGAAATATGAGGTAGTAGTAATGGGGGACTTTAACTACCTAGACATTTGCTGGGAGACAAACTCAGCCAAACATGGAAGCTCCAGTAGATTCCTGATGGGCCTGGAAGATAACTTCATGGTCCAGAAGGTGGAGGAAACGACAAGGGGAGGGGCCATCCTTGACCTGATCTTAACAAATCATGAAGAACTGGTTGATCAGGTCAACATAGTGGGAACTTTAGGGGAAAGCGATCATGAGCTGCTGGAATTTAGAATAATGTGGGAAACAAAAAGAGTGCAGAGTGAAACTTATATGTTGGATTTCAGGAAAGCTGATTTCAACAGGCTTAGAGGAGTCATAGGTGGGATCCCATGGGTTAATGATCTAATGGGGAAAGGGGCCCAAGATGGGTGGGAGCTCCTTAAGAGGCAGCTTCTACAAGCACAGTCAGAAACAATTCCAATAAAAAAGAAAGGGGGGAAAATGCTGAAAAAACCAGGTTGGCTCCACAGGCAACTTGGGGATCAGCTGAAGTTAAAGAAAGAGAAGTATAGGGAGTGGAAGACTGGAAAGATCACCAGAGAGGAGTACAGGCAGGTAGCCCGGTCCTGTAGGGAGGGGGTCAGGGATGCTAAAGCTCAGTATGAGCTGAGGCTGGCCAGGGGAGTCAAAGATAACAAAAAGAGCTTCTTTAGATATGCCCAAAGGAACAGGAGGAGAGACGAGGGGCTGGGGCTGCTCTTGGACAAGGATGGACAACAGGTGTCTGGAAACCAGCAGAAGGCGGAGCTGCTCAACTCCTACTTTGCATCCGTCTATTCACAGAAGGAGGGCTGTGCAAATGGGGGTGCGGGATCATTGACCGATTCGGGGATGTGTTTACATCCCCTAAGAGGTAATGAAAACATGGATGGTGCAGAACAGCAGATAAAGATTGACAGAGAACTGGTTCGAAACCACTTAACTGGCCTAAATGAATTCAAGTCATTTGGACCGGATGAGCTGCATCCTCGAGTTCTGAAGGAACTGGCAGATGTCCTTGCAGAGCCTCTGTCGATCATCTTTGAGAAATCCCTGAGGAGTGGAGAAGTGCCACTGGACTGGAAGAGGGCAAATGTAGTCCCAATCTTTAAGAAGGGGAAAAAAGAAGACCCGGGAAATTATAGACCAGTCAGTTTGACTTCAATCCCGGGCAAGATATTAGAGCAAATCATAAAACACACAATTTGTGCACATCTAGACAAGTACTCCGTGATCAAAACAACCCAGCATGGATTTACCAAGAATAAATCTTGCCAGTCAAATCTGATCTCCTTTTTTGATCGGGTTACGAGCTTACTGGACAGTGGCAATGCTGTGGATGTCATTTATCTTGACTTCAGCAAAGCATTTGACAAAGTCCCACATGACATTTTAATTAGGAAGTTGGAAAAATATGGGCTAGACAGGGCAATTGTTAGGTGGATCTGCAACTGGCTCGATGGCCGCACTCAAAGGGTTTTAGTAAATGGTTCTGTGTCAACCTGGAGGTCAGTTTCTAGTGGGGTCCCCCAAGGCTCTGTCTTGGGACCGGTTCTCTTTAACATTTTCATCAATGACTTGGAGGAAGGGATACGGGGGAGCCTGATCAAATTTGCAGATGACACCAAACTGGGAGGAGTAGCAAACACATCAGAAGATAGGAGAAACCTCCAGGAGGATCTGAATAAACTGGAATCCTGGGCTGTAACAAACAGAATGAATTTCAGCAGGGAGAAGTGCAAGGTTCTGCACTTAGGCAATAAAAACGAAAAACACAGGTATAAAATGGGGGATACTTGGCTTGGCAGCACAACATGTGAGCAGGATCTTGGAGTCACCATGGATCACAAGCTGAACATGAGTCAGTAGTGTGATGTGTCTGCAAAGAAGGCAAATGCCATTTTAGGTTGCATTAAGAGGACTGTAGCTTCCAAGTCACGAGACGTTATAGTTCCTCTTTATTCTGCATTGGTGAGACCTCACCTTGAGTACTGTGTTCAGTTCTGGGCACCTCACTTGAAGAAAGATGCAGCCAAACTGGAGCAAGTCCAGAGGAGAGCGACAAGAATGATCAGTGGGATGGAAGGGAAGCCCTACCAGGAAAGGTTGGGGGAACTTGGGATGTTCAGCCTGGAGAAGAGGAGGCTGAGGGGAGACATGATTGCCCTCTTCAGATACCTGAAGGGCTGTCATAGGGAGGAAGGGGCTCTTTGGTCATAGCTGCTTCTGAAAGCAGAACTGGAACCAATGGGTACAAACTGCAAGAAAGGAGATTCCGGCTGGAAATCCGGAAAAAATTCCTGACGGTGAGGGCGGTTCGGCAGTGGAACAGATTGCCAAGGGAGGTGGTGGACTCTCCCTCACTGGGGATCTTCAAGCAGAGGCTCGATGAGCACCTATTGGAGATGCTCTAGGGGGAATTCCTGCTGCAGGCAGGGGGTTGGACTAGATGACCTACTAGGTCCCTTCCAACTCTATGATTCTATGATTCTAAGTACATCAAAAGAAGTACTGGATATTTGATTGCAATTACTGAATTACTGAAGTACAGTAATTCTTGTGCAAATGAAATATTTCATTGTAGAAGTGGTGGTTTTCCCTGATTTTGCACCCCACACCTCTTTTTGCACCTTCACCCCCCTTCCCCATATCTGCTCCTGAGGATAAGGACTTTCTGGAACAGGGCAATATGCAACTCGACAAAAAGATGGATTGGTAAAAATCATACAAGGGTGATTTTTGGAAGTGTCTTCCATTTCTGGAAATGCCTTCCATTTATGTGACAAATGAATAGAAGCAATTTTTTTGGAGGGGTGTAAACTAAGGCCATATTACTAGTAGATTAAAAATGCATCTCAACTTTAGCTGCAAAAACTAAAAAATAAAACTAATTCCTCTTTGGAAATATGTTTTCTGCTCCTTTAACATGAAGCAAAATGTTTGATATCTAAAATCAGCCTACCAACAAAGGATAATTTGAGGATAATTGAATCTGAGATCAGTAAAAATATAGAAACAGCTTTTATTTTTTTAAAAAACTTTATTATCTAAAAACTCAAAGCTTGAATTCAAATTGATATGCAAGGGAAGGCCACAGTTGTGAGATTTCCAATATAGATTCCTGATGAAGTCCTTTGGCCACGTACAGCAGTGACCCGCTTCCTTTATCCACATGATCCTAGAATGGTGTGGGAAAGAAGCCCCAAGACAGTAATTTTCATGATATTGTCAGGTAAGTTAGAACTGGCCATTCAAGTGAGAAGCGCATCCCATTCAAACTCCTGCCATCAGATTGGCATCCTATGATAAAGGGTGAAATTCTATAAAGAGTTAAATTCTATATAACCTATCCTGGAAGTTTTCCCCATAGAACACAATGGGATTCTTAAGATTGCTCTGTTAGGCCCATTTGTTCCAAATGGAGTGCACCAGATCCCATCAGTTCACCTATGCAATCCTACTACACTGTACCACAAGCAGAGAGCAGGTGCATGGAAGAAAAGTGCTTGACTTTTTCTGGCTAGGGAAATCTCTTGACTTTTCAAAGAAGCCAAACTGCATGTTCCAGAGCAAAGCAAACATCCCAAGGCCATTCCCAATCAAAAGGAAAGTTCTTTCCCAGTCCTAACTATGGGGATCTGGCAGACAAAGTTGCAAAATCCAACTGCAGAGAGTCTCACTAAATGTTACATGCAAACATGAATACCAAAACCAACAGGTGTTTTTTTTCATTGTTTGCTATTAAAAAAAATCTTCATGTATCCAGTTGTAAAGCTCTTATTGCAAACAACTGACAGCGGCAAACAATGTGATGGTTTTTTAAAAATGTCTCGTGGCTCAATCCTATTCTGTGCTGAAACAGGCTGAATGGTCTGTGCTGTATTCAAAGCAGATTTGAGGGTGGTGGAAACACAACCTGGAGCAAGGGGATTTATTCTCCCTGCCTCTCTCCCACCCTGTGAGCTGCATTGGGGGTTATGGAGATTTTACTGGTGCGGTTCACTGGGCCACCACCAGTGCCTCTCTTCACTTGTGGTGGTGGCTCAGCTGCTCCTGACATCAGGTCATGTGCTGTAAAGTGCCTTAAGCTGCCCAGATAGTTAATGTACGGAAGGGTTTGGGTTGAAGATTTACACATATGCACACATGTGTACATTAAATATACATTTTTTTCTGCTGAGTGAGGGTTAAATCAGACCCTCCACCTCTGCCAGTGGGCATTCCAGTTTCTGATGGCAACTCCACTGGTGATACAGTATGCTTTCCAGGATTCTTTGTATATAGGATCTTTTTTTACTGCCTGGGTCATACTGATAGGCATCTTCAGTGATGGGATTCAAAGAAATTAACAACTGGTTCTATGCCCATCTGGCAGCCACTTTTAAATGGCTATTTTTAAACTTTATATTTCCTATCTCTCATTAACAACCGGTTCTATAGAGTAGGTGTGAACCTGCTGGAGCCCACCACTCGGCATCTTGCTCGTTGCTTAGAACCACCAGTCATCAAGGGTTCTATTTTCAGCACAGCCAGGACAACACCCTACATTGACAGGGAATTTCTAGGGACAAAATAACAAGCTATTCTGCAGGAATATCATCATGAACCTGTCACAGGAAGAAAGGATCCAAATTCTTCCTTTGTTCCCTTTAGGTGCTTTAGGCTTTTTGCTGTTCTAAAAAATAAAAGTAACACAATAGTTTCTTTCAGGCTCTGCCAAGCTCCTTCTCAAACCCTCCCAGATAAGCGCTGGCAGGAAAGGTGACTGCCATCAATATTTTGGAGAATGTTAACTACCGGGGCAGCTTTGCAACAGCAACCTTAGGAGCCTGTTTTAAAACACTACAAAATATCTCTACCACCACCAGAGCCTTCCTGTCAAACAAGTATTCGCAAATAAAGCAGCACAACTTCCCAATAACAGAATAAAGTCGATAGATCTCCACATCAAGGTATGTGTTCTTGATGTACTTTCTAACTATACTTTCTGATCCTATTTCATTCATCCCAGAGAGGGTGGTGGATCAAAAAATGTTTGGGAGGATGATGGAGTTTTGGAAAAGTTTTCTGTAAAATCTTTTGCACGTGCTTGGGAAATGGAGCCAACATCCAAACACAAATGGTTCCCCATTTAGCACAGTTGCATTTGCTTCTGAGAAAATATGCACCATCTTATGGCACTAAATAAACGATATGATAATGATGATGTCAGATAGATAATGTTGTTGCTGCTATGCGTAGAAACATAGGAAACTGCCTTTATGCTGTCAAACTCTTGGACCATCCATCTCAGTACTGTAAACACTGGCAGCATTTTGCCAGGGTTTCAGGCAGGGATCTTTCTCTCCACTAGACCAGAGATGTCAGGGGTTAACCTGGGCCATCTGCATGCAATACATGTGCTCTAACACTGATTTCTATTTGATGTTATGATACTCTCTGCTTTCATCCTCCTGTCACCGTGTAAAAAATCAAGTGCATGTTGTAAACCTTTGCTGTGAACAGTGATTTAAAGATGAGCACATGAGACATAACAAGACATCACATGTAATATGATCCTCCATTCAAATCCCATTCTTGCCGAACTACTGTTTATCTGAAACTGACCATGGGGACGCAAGCTTATATAATCCCATATTACTAGCAAATATCTGATTATCCTAGTGTTTTGGATACCTCCCAAGCTTTCTGGATAAATGTGCAAGGAATCTATCTGCGAGGGATTTGTTACAACCAAAGCTCTTTCAACAGAAGGTGCAATGATTCAGCTTGGTTGTTGCTGATTTGGGATCCTCCGCTATGCTTTCCTTTGAATCAAATGTCTATGTCTAAAAAACTGCAAAAAGGGCAGGCAGATTCCACTCCCAAAATGCATGTATAAATATTGTACATATATATTTATGCACCTACTCCTACTAGACATCACATATCTCAGTGGACAGTAAGTGAATGCATTTATTTCTCTAAGAGTAAATGATGCCAATTTGGAAAGAAGGATCACAATCAGGTTTGAATCGTCCTTGATAATTGATTAGGATGCAGTTTCTAAGGGATAGATTTTTTGTTTTTTAATCAGCTCTCTCTCTCTCTCTCTCTCTCTCTCTCTCTCTCTCTCTCTCTCTCTCTGTGTGTGTGTGTGTGTGTGTGTGTGTGTGTGTGTGTGTGCCCTTTCTTAAGCGTCTAAAACACTAAAGGCTCATAGTCATCTCATGACCACTGTGTTCCTGCACATAGTTGTAGGCATCACACCAAGCTGTTAAAAGGAATGGGAGGCCTGCACATACATGATACAACCCAGATTCCCATAACAAGTGGTGGCATCCCAGATCCCCATAACAGCCTGGCATACTCAGTGATCAATAACATGTACCTCAGTGGTAGGGGAACTGGGTTCTATTCATATCACATGAAGATCCTTCTACACATGTGGATGGAAATTGAGTCTTCAGTATTAGTCTGTGACAAAATATGTACAAAAACATACATTTACTTACATATAACTTATATTCTGCATGCATCGATTCTGATTCCCTCTGGAAATCTCTGTGCAGGCAACCTAGAATTATCAGAATAGGAAAAGAGAAGGCTTTTCTGATACACTCTGGTACACTCTATCAGGCCATGAGTTGACATGTTATGTGCCAGACTACAGTTCATTTTGGGGTTAGTTTTTAATGAAAGGTTGAAATGGCCTTTTTTCTGACAGTTCTTAGACAATATATGTTTTCTGTTGTAAGTTTCCTTACTGGTTTGATGCCCCCCCCCCCCCAAAAGTTCAATCATTCTCATAAATGTGGTATAAGCTCCCATACCATACAGGACACACACACACAAATTGATATATACATATGAATACACATACACACACATGCAAACGATATCTTAATATATACGTGAGAGTTGGTCGGGATTACCTATCTTAGGAGAGAATCAACTTATGGGCTTATAAATATTTATTTAATGCATGTTCATTAAAATATGTGTTTGTGCCTACATGTGAACACTGCTCTCATCTGTGCACACATAATCATGCAACACACACATCTAGTTACATAGTTGAGAGATCCCAGTTTATTATGCAGTTGAGCAAAATTGAGATTTTTAAATAAATTTCCCCAGTGTAAATAAACTCCCCACCTTCAGCAAACTTCAAGCGATCCCAGAACAGATTTTTCTATTTTTCAAATAAATCATTGCTCCAAATGAGCATGGACACAGCAGTTAGAATTTCCAAATGATTCAATATTTGGGGCAGTGTTGGAAACAACTCAAACAAACAATTTTACAAGTTCCAGAAGTGAATACTTCCATGCTCCCCCTCCTCTTTTTTTAATTTGAAGAACTGGGAGGGAAGGGTAGGGGGGCTGTGCTCTTTGGCCCATAGGAAATCAGTGACCCAGGGACATCTGCAAGCTATTAGGACACAGACTTCAGGTAGCTCAGAGGAACACGTGCTGTCCACATTACACCCTGCAAGTATATTTCCACAACTTTACTTCTCCAAATAAACAGTCTGGCTTGTCCTGCATTAGCAAGGAGCTACACAAACAGGTAGAGAGAATGGCTGTTCTATTCTCTCTTCCAATTCAGATATATTTCTTGTAAGCCATCGCTTGGCCATGTAATTTGAACTATTTCTTGGCAGTAATTTAAAACTCGCCTGGTTCCTAAACAGAATATGAAGAGTTTTAACTTACTGTCATTTATTTATCTGTATGCACTATGATACATCACGGATAGTTTTCACAGCATGTTAGCTCTGACATGCATGTCATAATTAAACAACTGCTTCCCCCCAAAAAGGGTTTGTTTTAAAAAATCCACCACAAACAGAAGTAGTTGTTGTTGTCATTGTAGCTGCAGTTGTAGTCGTAGTCAAAGTCATAGATCATAACTGAGCTTCAATAAAACAGAATGCTTTGCCTCATTCTGACACAAGCCACAATTAGCAATTTCTTGTTATGTGTTGCAAACTTGTATCCCATTCCATATTCTGAGAGACTGAAATCACAATGCATAGGCTTTCCTATTCACGGAAAATACTGCCATTTGTATAATATTCTCAGATGGAACTAAAAACAGAATGCAAAAAAAGGACAACCTATAGTAGTAAAATGAACGAAGGTAGTTAAAACACACACACACAGAAAAACCCAAACCTGAATCAGCCAATATATATATATATATATATATATATATATATATATATATATATATATATATATATATATATATATATATATATATATATATATATATATATATATATATAAGGGATAGAAATTGTAACTTCAATGTTACCATTATATTCCTTCTGTGTGTGATTTACTAAAAAAAAAATTTGAATAGTTTTTTTACTGGGAGAAAGTATGAATAGCTTGGACCTCAATCCTGGATACAGTTAAGATGATTAAATACCACTAAAACCAATGACCCCAAATGAAAGAGTGAGTTGTATCTACATCTTGTTAAAATCAGTGGGCTTTGGATAGTCTCACTAGTTAGTCCCAGTGACTTTCAATGAGACACAGACATGGTTAACTTCCTTGGGATGGATCAGAGACAATGGGGTGTCTGCAGCCTGACTGTGTGGCCTTAGACTATTCATTCAAGTAAAAGGATTATTTTTAATTGGACAGTTTCTCTGTGAGAAGGCATTCTTGTTGTACTTGCTGTGGGCTTGACTCTGACCAATCTATGTATACCTTTACAGCCAATATAGAAACAATCCACTCGGAACTCCTCCTAGGCAAGCCCCAGTGAAATCAATGGAAATTGCAAAAGAACCCAAAAAGGAGTTCTCCAAGAACTATTCCCAACATCCCAGTTTAGATTTCAGCAGGTCTGCCAAAGTAGTTAGGGTGCTCCTATCCAGAGAAACTACAGGAGCAAGAGACATTACATGCACCCATAGTTACTGCACCACCTAGTGAAAACCTATGGGAAATTCAAACTGCAATCCAGAGTAAATTGTTCTTACACTGGAGCAAGGACTCCCCATAGTTACTCTGGATTGCGCCCTAAGGCTGCAATCCTAAGAGCACTATTCCTAAAAGCCCCACTGAACTCAATGGAAATTACTTCTGAATAGACAAGAATAGGATTCCACTGTATTTCTGTTAGTAATACTAAAAACAAAAGGCACATTCCACCTACAGTGCATGATTTTTACATCAATCTGCTTTCATTGAAATAAATGGGATTAGAAGAGCTAAGCTTTGGTGAGACCATGCTCCTCAACAGTGACAATTTTATGTCCTGAAGATGACGTGCTGTTTTCGAGAGCTACCAGCCTGACTGGGATGGCCCCAGAAATTGTCTGCAGAACAATTTCAATGCCAATTGTATTGGTTATTTAAAAAAAATTTTCCTTGCATGATTGAAAGCAAAATAATATTACACATTCCTACAATCCTCCATTTAAAGCACTGTTTCTCAAATTCTAATTTTTAAAAATTTCATAAAATGAAATTTTATGAAAGTCTATTTTTAAAATGTTTATAATTCATAAAGGGAAAGCACAGACTGGTACATTTTAGCAAATGATTCTAGCACATCATTTCCTTCCAATCAAAAATTTGTTCAAAAATATACACTGTCATGAATTCACAATGAGCTAAACTTGATGAGAAACTGAGATGAGAAACTGAGTTATCTCTTCAGAATCCTTTTAAGAATTTGTTATTTGTGCTCAGCAGAAAGAAGTGTCAGGACTTTTTTCAGTGCGGAGGCTTGGGTTATGATCCTTGAACCCTGGTCAAGAAGGATCTCCTGTAACAAAATTGTAGGGAGAACAGTGAAACTGCTATTCCCCATCAGCAGAACCAAGAACTAGCCAAGGATGGATTGGGAGAAAGTCAAATAGTCAAGCAGCTTTCTGCAAAATTAAAAAAGAACATTTTGAAGGATAATTTTGCAATCGTGAAACTTCACAGTTCAGCACCACATATAGCCATCATAGTCTTTTAATGAATAAGTGAGTTGTGTGAATATATTTAGCCTGAATACAATGATAAGCTACTTAAATCTCAGGGTGAAATGGTAACTGAGATCATTAATAAATGCAATTTACTGTGACTCTGCTATCATAGACAATGTTTATAATTTCTTGAATTAAGAAATGCTAAGTCCAAAAGTCCCCAAAAGCTTCACGACAACTGTCTCATTTCTGAATGGGGCTTGGTCCAGATACTTCTTTTCCATTTATTTCAAGGGATGAAGTTGTGAGTTAAAAATTATAATAAAAGATAAAATTTTGTCTATCCCACTTCGGCTGCAATCCAAGCAACACACACCTGGAAATAAGCCCTATTGACTTACTTCTAAGTAGACATGCCTAAAATTGATTTATGGTGCAATTGCTGGTATGCAGTACCTGTGTGCCAAACACACAGTTAATCAATCCACAAACCTGCCAAACACACAGTTAAACAATCCACAGAAAGAAATTAGCAATATTAACTTCCTCCGCTCATTAAAAAAAATCTGCCCAGATTGTAACAGAAATGAAATAGAAAATTACATAGAGTGATGGACATTTGATCTGCATGATGAGCTATATCTTAAGTATTCAGCATTCTCTCCTTTGGTGTATTTCACTCAAAATTTGGTGTGTTTCACTTTTGGTGTTTCAAAAAGTTCTTTGAAAAAACACATATTGTATAGACTAAGGCTGCAATCCTAAAGACACTTTCCTGGGAGTTTGAACACAATGGGGCTTACTTCTGAGTAAACATCATTAGGATTGTGCTCTTAGTTGAATTTCTGATTATATTTTTCTGTTTTCAACATCCCTGAAGCAATTAGTATGACAAAACCTTTCTGAAGCATCAGAGAAACAGAAGAACCATACTAGAGCAAAAGCTACAGAACTGGAGTTTCTTCCACAAGCAGTGATGGAAGAAGCAAATTGTCATACATGTTGGTTGCCTTACCTGGTTTTGCTTAGATTTGCTTAGTTGCAGTGAATGAATAAACTTGCCTTACTTCTCCTTTCACTGTTCTACAACATGTATACAAGTTTATCACTTTCCATTTTCTCAAATAATACAACCAATCTATCAGTTCATACCACTCTGAATGCAAAAGCATCTCGCTTCCTAACAAATCCACCTTCCCAACAAAGGGGCTCATTATATTTTACTTTGCTGTGTATCTAAGTTCTATTTAAATTATTATTTTAATTTAATTGCTTTTCTCCCAAAAGCAAACCTGAATTTTTATTCTGATTTTGGGGAAGGGAGAAAGTACTCTTTAAACAGAATACTTTTTAGTGTCCCTAATATCATGCAACAAAATGTATGCATTAATTTTTAAGGGGCATTTTTCCCATCACAATGTTTTCAAACTCTTTTACTGGATACAGTAAGGACTTGCAGCAATTGATACTGTGCACTTCATAAGTATCCTCTTCAAGAAATTGTGGCTTTGGACCCCTAAGGTGAAAGTGCTGAGTACAAGAACTTAAGTATGGTATTGGCCTTGCTCATGCTTCTTTTCACATAACTGACTTTGGATGCACCAAAACGTTTGCATAATGTCAGCAATTTGGTAGGCTTGACATGATGTAAGTCATCAGACAGAACAGAGAACTGTGGTTCTGTTGCAGAAGCATCATTCAGTCAAAGCTTTAGGATCACATCCATTGCAGTGGAAGGAAATGAACCACATGCACATGCACTGTACTCAGTAGAAAGTAAAAGTGCTTCATCTGTGATGTCATGACCCAAATTATCATGAAACTCCAAGATAAGAATAAGATAAAATCTTGGGCAGACAGGATCAGTTGTGGAACACCATTCTCTATTCAAATTCCTATCATATTTTAATTATTTGCTTTCCCATCTCTGCACCAAAAAATGTATATTACTCAACATGCATTAAACATTGTTGTGCAGAAGTGGGAATGGATCAGGAGAAACTTTCAAGCACAAGCAAGAGTATCACCACACTGGACAGAAAACAGAGAAGCTGACATCTAGATGAGCCATTAAGCCATTTAAACCAATTCAGTAGTACTGACTTTAAACTGGTTGCAGCTTAGTTTACAACAATTTGCACACGCACGCATACACGCGCACATACCCCGTGGTCCTAAAAAGAGTCATGTTCACATTAGAACTTACAATTTCACTATTAAATTTTAGATTGTCACTACACACTAATAGAGTGCAATCCTGATCAACTTTCCAGCACTAGCACACTTTTGTCATTGGTCATGGGCAGAATCCTGCAGTTGGGGGGCAATCATGGAGGCCTCCACAAGATAAGGCAGCACTGGTTCCCTTACATCAGATTTGAATTGTCCTTACTTCAATGCTAGAAAGAGCACAATCCTAACCATGTTTACTCAGAAGTAAGCCCCATTGTGTTCAATGGGTCTTACTCCCAGGAAAGTGTGTTTAGGATTTCAGATAAAGTTGGTTAGGCTTGCACCCTCAGTCAAGTAGTCCTATGCAGGTTTGTAGGAAGCCTGCATATGTGCAGTGGGGTTTACTTCTGAGTAACTACATATATTTAGCATTGCACCCCGTCTGCCTTACTAAAAGAATTGTCATTGCAGTCTTTCTTTAAAAAATAACTCATGGCAGAAACCAGTATGCCTAGGGTAATATCAACCCCAGCTATTATAAACCTGACTTGTCAATTTCATGGAAGTATTTCAGATGCTTGAAAGAAAATGACATTTATTCATCCATCACCTTTTAATTGTTATTAAGACATTGTTTTGTAAGTGGGGAAAAATGTGACTTTGGGACTGTCTATCATCCTTTGACTTCCCTGATCAGCATTTGAACAAGCACAATAGCTGGATAGAAATAATTCATTCTCCATCAAAAAAAATGTTAAAAACGGTTTACAGTTGAACAAAACTTAAGCCATGGCCTTGGGGATTTCTATCTAGCATCATTCCAGCTCCTCTAATATATGGGATAGCTTAAATTACTTTAAAAAAAATTAGGACAAGGGGAAAAAGATTAAAGGTGGGCTTTTTATTTTTAAAAAATAATATATTTTATTTGAAATTGGATTTGCATGCCTAGGAAAGACTGGTGGTAATAAACAGGCATAATCTTATCTGTGATCTGCTTGGGTGGAATGCATTCGTTTTGAGAAATTTACATAGAGGAAAATTCAGGGCTCTTTTTCCCATTACCTCCTGGCTCAGTGTGTGCATGTGTTTAAAAGTGTGCCTCCCAAATTTATTGGGGGGGGGGGGGAATCGGCTGGTCCATCACCCAGATCCGATTACATTTTCTTGCTCTGGAAAAGTGGGGGGTTGTGAGCCACGATTCACCAGCATTAACACCCCCACCTTCGCCCCCCCTTCCCCTCCCCTCCCTCCATCCCCAGGTCCCATCTAGTCTGCATCTGTCCCCAAGTCCTTGGATTCCAGGGCTTCATCACCATCAGCCTCTGTGGCTGACATCACACTTTGCCTGAGATTGCAGTGTGTGTGTGTGTGTGTGTGTTGTGTGTGTGTGTGTGTTTGTTGACTGATGGCATCCCAGGCTGCGGGGAAGATTGGAGAGAAGGCGATCCCTTTGACAAAGGGGCTTTTGAGAAAGAAATCCCAGGGGCTCTGCAGGGACCACAAAAGGAAGGCAGGGGCACAACTTCTGCGGGGGGGGGGGGGATGCAGAGATGCCTTGGGAGGGCGCGACTCTGAAACACATCCACAGAATCGGGACCACTAGATTGCAAGACACTCTCTCCCAGGTGGAAGCCCCCCCCAAAAGGGTAATGTTTTTGCAGGAAATGTCCTAGATTTTAACCTTGTGTCCTGGGAAAAAAAGAATATTCACCGTCCTCCTTTTCCTTTGAGCAGGCAGCACGCAGCCTTCTTGGAATTTATAAACTATGGCTGCAATCCTAAAGATACTTTCCTGGGAGTAAGACCCATTGAACACACCTTTGAGTAAACATGGTTAGGCTTGTGCACTCTATGTAACAAATTCTATGTAATAGTTTAAATTGAGTAAGTAATATTGTGTTTAAACCACATGAAAGCGGTTCATTTAAACAGTTTATGAGTGTTCTGAGCTTTTTTTTTTTTTTGCTATGTCCTACCTTTTTCTGGGGGGTCCTACATTTTGAAAGGTGTTGTCCTCTATTTTTGTAGTTATGACGTATGATCACTCTGTAGCCCCCACCCCACAATTTAATTCCACATGTCCACAAATTCCATATTCCCCCCTCTCTCTGTATGTGTGTGTGTTTGTGTGTGTGATCGCTCGCTGTCCCGATTAGCACAACAAGGAAGCTTTCCGCATTAACCCCATACACAAGTCAGTGTTGGGGCTACCCTACACACACACACACACACACACACACACCCCTACGTGATGTATGTGAAATAGCTCACTTCTCTGAACTTTTAAAAATTCTCTCTCTCTCTCTCTCTCTCTCTCTCTCTCACTTTTCTGTGTGTGTATGGGTAGGATTGTGCTCTCTATGTAACAAATTCTACGTAATAGTTTAAATTGAGCTAAATATATAAAACCTAGCTTTTATATATATATATATATCTCCAAATTTTTGTACATTGTTTCAGTGTTTGAATGTAGCACAGACAGACAGACAGAGAGACAGACGAACAGACAGACAGAGATGTTCTCTATGAAGAACTGGGGATCCACCAGCTTCTCACGACCCTCTTGTCTCTTGATCTCGGTCTCAGGTGTTGTTCTGATAGAGAGCTTTTCATTTCAACTTACTATACTGTGTACCGTCTTGTTCAATGATTTTTCTTTCTTTCCTTGACACTTCTTAGAACGACGATCTTCCCCACGATCTCTTAGATCTCTTAGAAAACCTGCATAGCCGGGCACTTTCCATCCAACCAAACTTTTGGTTTAGTTTAACATTTAACCATTTTTTTTGGTCAATTACCATTAATTTCTCTCGAGCTATTCTCTCCCGAGCGAGTCACTTCTCAAGAAATCCGTTCGAGCTGGGGGAGTATTGTTTTTAATTTTTTGGTGAGGGGAGAAATGAGTAATTTAATTTTTATGTTATTTTTAATTTATATAAATTATCTTGCTGCAGGTTTGAGATCGAAAATCCGACTAATGCAACAGAATCATGCAAAGTGCCCTTGACGATAGGAAAAAAAAGTTTTGTACCAAAGAAAGATTTTAGCTCAAAATACACAACTTAAAAAAATTACTTCTGGGACATCTTGTGCAAAACAAATAATTTTCCCCCACGTTTTCAAAGGGAGTGAAATGTATCCTGAGAGTGCATTATCTTCCATGAAATGTTATTTTTTCGTTTATTTCTAGGGCAAAAGGAGGTATCTCCTCCACCACTACTCCACCACCCGTTTATCCTTGTATTAACTACTTTTCTCTCGGTGCAATCTTAATTATGTCTTCTCAGAAGTAAGCCCCATTGTATTCAATGGGTCTTACTCCCAGGAATGCAGCCTAAGTGTCCAGATCTTTTCATCGGGAAGACAGAGAGAGCACAATCCTAACCATGTCTACTAAAAAGTAAGCCTTTTGTATTCAATGGGTCTTATTCCCAGGAAAGTGTTGTTAGGATTGCAGCCAGAGCAGGGCAAGGGGATCGCTCAGCTGGACCTTCAAAGATCTTGGCAGGTATTATGTCTGATCTAACAACCTCCAGGCTTCTTTTTCAAAGCTGGAGACCCTTCTGAGGATCTCCAAAAGGAGGGGGAATGTGTGACTAAAGTGGGGGGATCCAGTTTCCACCAACACAACTGGGCATAAATGGGGAAGCAGCAGGATGATGATTTCAGTACTAAGGGATGCAGTGGAGTAGATAAAGGAGGTGCAAAGCACCAAAAATGCAATCCTATACATGTCTACTCAGAAGTATGTTGATTTCAATTCAGGAAATTGCACACAGGATTGCAGCCTAAACCTTGCAAGAAGCCTCACTGAAATTTGCACTCCCTCCCCTATGCATCCACCCCTCCGACCTGGAATGGGTTCTATGGAGAGCGAGAGGGGCTCCCCTGCAAGACTTTAGTCCTTTGCACCCCCTCTAGCTACGCCACTGGAGAGGGGGTCCTTATAGATCTGCAGGGGGTGGGAGGTCTGCAGGGGGTCCTTCAGGGGGTCCCCACCTGAAGTCCTGCAGTGCTGGTCAGCAAAGCGCACATCCAAGTCTAAATGCTCCTGTGCAGGAGAAATGCACATCTGTGCAGGTGTAGGAGACGCACCGGTGTACATGGAGATCCCCCCAAGGCATTTCCATCAGCCCCGGACGATCGGAGTAAATTCGGAGTTGATGCTCAAAACATCAGTGTTCCTCCCCATGCATCGCAAGGACGCCAGTCCCATCCACACTTTCCTGGGAGTAAGACCTATTGACTATAATGGGACTTACTTCTGAGTAGGATTGGGCTCTTAGTTTCAGAAACTGCTGTGTAAGTCTTGCAGAGTACAATCCGATTCTTCTTAACAGTGTCTACTTAGAAGTAAGCCCCATTGTGCTCAATGGTTCTTACTCCCAGGAAGGTGTGTTTAGGATTGCAGCAACAGACTCGATGGGATTTACTCGGTGGGAATAAAAGTGCGCTTCATAGTAGCAGGTCTTAGTAGCACCGTCGCTCAGAAATCCTGCAAATGTCCATGTCTGCTATGAGGTTTACTCTTGAGTAAATGGGTGCATAGGATCGATTCGCAGCCCTCATTTTGGCTGCAATCCTAAAGACACTTTCCTGGGAGTAAGACCCAATGAACACAATAGGGCTAACTTTTGAGTAGATGTGGTTAGGATTGTGCTCTCTGTCTCTTTTTAAAATTACTCTTCCTAAACTGGAGGTAAGGATTGAAATGAGAAGAGATATTCAGGAATCTGAAGATGATATTTATTGGGGGGGATTAGCAATGACTGCAGTGAGGGTGCGAAAGTGGGGTGGGGGCGAGAGAGTTGGGGGGAGAAGCAGAAGAAGTGGTTGAAATAGCCCTACAGCAAAATGAAGATCTGCCACAAAAAAATTAATCATAGCATCTGAAACAAGTAAAAAAATGAAAAAACACCAGACTTATAAGATCTTAGATCTTATAAACACCAGACTGTCTCTCTGAAATGCTCTGATATCTTTGTCAGTTTCATTGACAAAAAGAAGGGGAAAATAATCATCTGGTTAATTTTACTGTCGGATCTTGTACAAATTAGATTGGGGGAGGCATTTAATGAATAAAATACTGATAAATTAAATCTCCAGAGACTCATCCAGGCCTTGTGAGTATATGTCTGTAAACCTCTACACACCTTCTTGGGAATTAATCTCATTGAATATAATGGGACTTGCTTCTGAGTCGACATGCATAGGCTTTTAGACTGCAATCCTATCCACACTTTCCTGGGAGTAAACTCCTCTGAATAAATGGGACTTACTTCTGAGTAGACAGGCATAGGATTGGGCTATTATGTTGTGGAGGAGTGGGAGGATTTAATGTGCTTTTAATAAAAAAAAAGAAAAAAAGAAAACCACCTTTGAAGAACTGTCTTACTCTAAAAAAAAGTTTGGGTTAGTTTCTTGAGCCTATGGCGCCCCCTCTGGATGGAAACGGGAACTGCACGTTCTCCTCTAGGGAAGGTGATGTGTTTGCAGAGAAGCGCCTGTCACAAGTCCAAGAAATGAGATTGAAATGAGGGTGGGGAAAAAAGAAAAGGACGCCAAGCCAAGGCCAGGAAAAGTGTCTGTCCTGGGCCAGACAACATGAGACAGCTCATGATTTAAAGAGTTTACAGTGTGGGCTCCTAAAATGCTCAGGATGACTCTCTCTCTCTCTCTCTCTCTCTCTCTCTCTCTCTCTCTCTCTCTCTGTGTGTGTGTGTGTGTGTGTCTGTCTGTCTGTCTGTGTATGCTGCCAAAACGAGTAGAAGATTCCCTAAGGATTATCATCATCATCATCATCATCATCATATTCATCTTATAAGGTCTTTATATATCATAAGGTCTTTGTACAGCCAACATCTTACCCATTGCCATGTTTTCCCTTTTTGGCTGCAATTCTAAAGATACTTCCCTGGGAGTAAGACTCGTTGAACACAATGGGGCTTGCTTTTGAGAAGACACCGTTAGGTTTGTGCTCTTTGCTTCTGCACTTTCTGAAATAGGGGGCTTCAAATGCTGGGGCCATTATAGAAAGAAGGCTAGACTGATAAGAAGGAATGATAGAAAGGACAGATTGATAAGAAGGAATGATAGAAAGAAGGATAGACTGATAAGAAGGAATGATAGAAAGGATAGACTGATAAGAAGGAATGATAGAAAGAAGGATAGACTGATAAGAAGGAATGATAAAAAGATAGATTGATAAGAAGGAATGATAGAAAGAAGGATAGATTGATAGAAGGAATGATAGAATAGATTGATCTGTTCTCGTCTGGCTAGGTTGATCAGAAGAGCCTTGAGTTGAGCACTGACAACTCCCGAGAGGGATCTCTGAAAGTGGACCTTTTTCCATCATGATAAAGAAAATGGTGTGATCTGTGACAGGGGTCTGTGGTTTTTGGTTCTGGTTGCACATCACATCCCCTGGTCTTGGAACAGAGAGTGTGAGTAATTCTCACACTGTTTGGCTACCAGGATACTGCACTGAAAGAAAGCAGAAAGAATTTTTTTTGTTACGCCTCACACGTATCAAGAGATTCATGATCCATGGTGTACATTGATGCTCATCATTCCCTCTTCTCAAGCTACGCTGTCCCCGATCCTACACTGAAGTTTACTCGCAGAATAATAAGCAGCCTCACTCCCTTACCTGTGTTTTCTTCTCATTGAACTGCCATGGAGGAGGCTCTCCCTGGGAGTCCAGGGTTCTGATCTCGGACCTTAGGCTACGATCCTGTACACACTTACCTGGGAGCAATTCTCAGACAATAAAGGGATTTACTTCTGAGTAGCATTGGATTCTTAGGCATCCCAAATGGGCTTGGGGAGACTTCTAAAAAGGAGCCCCTTTTTCATCTAGAGAGGTGGAGGTGCTGCCTGGACAGTCATGCCCCCCCTCCCATCCTCGAATCACAAGCCTTTACTACTGAAGTCTGTTCAGTCCTATCCATACTTTCCTGGGAGTAAGTCCCACTGTGTGCAAATGGGACTTACCTCTGAGTAGACACGCAGAGGGCTTGCACCATCCGATCCAAAACCCACCCAGGAGAGAAAAGAGATTGAGTCACCCCAAATCCCTGACTTCAATCTGGGGTAGGAGGAAAGTGGAGAAGAGGGGGGTCAAGCCAGAAGAAAGACAGGGGTGGAGGGGTCAGAAGACCTTTTTGAGGTGCAGTTTTACCCCGGTTGAGAAGATTTGCTCCGCTTCAGGACAGAAGCCTGCCTTTGAGTAGAGACAGAGTCAACAAGTAGGAAGAGGTATAGATCAGCACAGTGAGGAAGTACAAAGACAACCAACTCCAGCCGGCCACCAACTTTCTCTCTCTCTTCTGAGTGGCATTGGATTCTTAGGCATCCCTGCCCCCTTCCTTTCTTTCCCCCCCTCTCTCTCTCTCCTTTTTCCCCTTCTTTTTTCCCCCCTCCTTCCCTGAATCTGCACTCATTCCTCCCCTCCCTTGAAAAGGAAGGGGGGAAAGAAGAAAACTTTTTCAGCCAATCAGGAGTGTGCCAGCCCTCCAGGGGCAGGGCTGCCATTGGCTGAAAGTTTCTAAGGTGAAATAGCAGAGGAGAGTATTTATTCAAGTGACTCCGGGAGTGGGTTGGGAGAGCCCAGCTTGAAGTTGACTTGCTGATCTGGAGAGCCTGAGATACATTTTCATTTTTTTTTGGTCCTCCTTCCACCCAGGAACTTTTCTCCTTCTTTTTGGGAAAGGGGATCACCCAAAAGAGCCCTGATCCGACTCCTGTGTCTGTGTATTTTCTTTATTCTTCTTTTTCTCATTTCCACCGACTCCATCCAGGGATAGAACAGCCGTCCACATGTGCATGTCTTGAGAGAGCCAAGATCTCCTGCAGCCACCACCAGTCTTGATCCTTGATCCAGATCCTCACCCTCGATCCAAGCTTCTGCGAGCATTTGGTGGCTCCTTCACGTGTGTGCCTCTTTCCATGCTGTCTGAAGGGACTGTCTACTGTTGCTCCTGACTTCTTCCCACCCCCTATTTTTTCTTCTGGGGATCACTGAACCCCCAACCTCCCTTTATTTCAATCTCGATCCCCATAACTGGGGATCACTAGCCCTTACACCCAATTTTTCCCCTTGATTGCTGGGGATCATTAACCCCCAAACTCATTTTTTTCCTCCGCCACCCCTATTTTGCTGGGGGTCACTAAACCCCCAACCCCCTTTTATTTTCCTCCTTGATCCCCATAGCATAGCTCTCACCCTCATTTTTCTTCCTTAACCCCCATTTTTGGGGATCGCCCTATTTCCCTTCCTTGACCCCCATTGCTGGGGGGTCATTGATCCCCCAAGCCCATTGTTTTCCTCCTCGATCCCCATATCTGTGGGGAGTCATTCAACCCGAGCCCACTTTTAATTGTTATTTTCCCCCTGGTCGGTGGGGATCCTCGCCCCCCAAGCCCTTGTGTTCAGAGCCTGCTGCCCACCTCCTCGCATGAATCTCCTGGATCCCTTCGTGAAGATGACAGAAGAGCAGGAGAAGTGCCTGTCCGGAGCCCCCAGCCCCAGCATGTCGGAGGACTCTGCGGGGGGCTCCCCTTGCCCGTCGGGGTCCGGCTCGGACGCAGAGAACACTCGCCCCCCGGAGGGCAACGGAGAGCTGAAGAAGGAGGGCGGCCACAGCCACGGTGGGGAGGAGGACAAGTTCCCGGTGTGTATCCGGGAGGCGGTGAGCCAAGTGCTGAAGGGCTACGACTGGACCCTGGTGCCTATGCCCGTCAGGGTGAACGGCTCCAGCAAGAACAAGCCCCACGTCAAGCGCCCCATGAACGCCTTCATGGTCTGGGCTCAAGCCGCCCGCAGGAAGCTGGCAGACCAGTACCCGCACCTGCACAACGCAGAGCTCAGCAAGACCCTCGGCAAGCTCTGGAGGTGAGACGGCAAGGGAGGGAGGGAGTCTCTCAAGGGGGAGAGCTGAGCAGCGCAGGGGAGAGCTGAGCAGCGCAGAGGAGAGCAGGGCACGCACTGGCAGCAGCCGCACTCCCCACTGCAAACGCGGCTCTGGCAGAGGAACAACAATTGAGATCAGGACCCCCAAACCCTCCAAGCTGTTGCAAAGGGAATGGATCAGGGGCACAGTTTTTACCCCACCCCAGTAGAGATCAGGACCCCCAGAGCCCTCCAAGCTCTTGCAAAGGGAATGGGTCAGGGGCACAGTTTTTACCCCACCCCCAATAGAGATCAGGACCCCCAGAGCCCTCCAAGCTCTTGCAAAGGGAATGGGAAGGGAGCACATTTTTTACCCCATCCCAATAGAGATAGGACCCTCAGAGCCCTCCAAGTTCTTGCAAAGGGAATGGGTCAGGGGCACAGTTTTTCCCCCATCCCAATAGAGATCAGGACCCCTAGACCCCTCCAAGCTCTTGCAGAGGGAATGGGGAAGGAGCACAAATTTTACCACACCCCAATAGAGATCAGGACCCCCAAAGCCCTCCAAGCTGTTGCAAAGGAAATGGGGAGGGAGCATAGTTTTTACCCCACCCCAATAGAGATCAGGACATCCAAAGCCCGCCAAGTTTTTGCAGAGGAAATGGGACAGGGGCACAGTTTTTACCACACCCCAATAGAGATCAGGACCCCCAGAGCCCTACGAGATGTTGTAAAGGGAATGGAGGAGGGCACACTTTTTAAACCCCCTCCCAATAGAGATCAAAGAAACTCTGCAGGACCCCCAGAACCCAGCTGTTAAGTAGGGAGGGGGTACCCTTTTACACACTCACCCATTAGAGATCTGGATCCCCAGAACCCTACCAGATGGTGCAAAGGAAATGGGGGAGGGGCACACTTTTTACCTCAGTAGAGATCAGGATCTCCAGAGATCACCCATCTGTTGCAAAGGGAATGAGACAGGGGCACACTTTTTATCTTCCACCCCCTAATAGAGGGCCCCCAGAGCCCTCCCAGCTATTGCAAGGGAAACTGGGTAGTAAGCACACTTTTAACCCACCCAATAGAGATCAAAGAAATCCTGCAGGACCCCCAGAGCACAGCTGTTAAGTGGGGAGGGGCATACAACCTCCTCAGAGATCAAAGAGCTTGGTTGAGCACTTTTGGGGGGGGCGGGTCCCAAACTGATAATCTCCATAGGGTTAAGCCCTCTGCCCTGCCCACCTGGTTCAGTGTGACCATATGTCCTCTTTTTTAGACTTATGTCCTGGGAAGAATCTTCATTATCTTCCTTTTTCTTGTTAGCAGGCAATATGTTGCCTTCTTGTAATTAATAAATTTGAAGTCATAGTTTTAAATTTAATAAGAAATAATATCAGGTTTAAATAAACCACATGAAAGCAATATATGAGTATCTTTACCTTTTATTTTGTCATGTCCTACATTTTCTTGTGGTCCTGCTTTTTTTTGGGGGGGGGTCTTGTCCTGTTTTTGCAGTTATGACATAGGGTCACATAGGTAGAAAAAAGGCTCCCAGGCTTGGGATCAGCTGGAAAAATCTCCCTGGGACACTGGAGAGGACCCCCAGAAATTCACCTAGCTATTGAAAGTGAAAGTGGCGAGGGCCCTCAGAGCCTGCACAGCTGTTGCAAGAGAAAGTGGTCAGGGGGGCATACTTTTCACCCTTCTTTAGAGATTATAGAAATTCTGCAGGACTCCCAGAGACCAGCTGTTGAGTGATGAGGGCACACTTTTCATGCCCACCTTCGAAAAGCCTGGTCGAGGTTTCAAAATTGAGAATTTCCATAAGGTAAAGCCCCCTGCCCTGCACCTCTGGTTTCTCTTTGCAATTCAGATTCACATTAGATCTGATGAAGTTGTTGAAAACTGGTGGAGGAGGCAGCTTTACTTCTGAGTAAACCTGCAGGAACTCCTGCTGGAAGAGGGTTTCTCTGAGCCATGAAGATCAGAACCCTGTCACTAGTCTTTGGGTGTTACTATAAGAGTATTTTAAACTTCAAGATCCCAGAATGAAAGAAAGGGGGAAGCGAAATGTTGGGAGATGGGAGATGCAGGCTGTTTGAAACTTAAAGTCTGTCCTAGTTTGGGACATTTGAGGCAAATCTGGAACTGTCAAATTACTGATTCAGTTTGGAGAAATAAAACAGCTAAAAGATGAGGTAACTTTTTAAGAAGGGCTAAGACACTATCTGGTTTTCTTTTCTTTTTTAAAAAAGTTTTGTTGAGATGTTGGGTGAAACATCTGCTATTAAACCCTCAATGTCTGTGGGTAGGCTGTGGTTAAAAATCTGCACTTGCTCAGGGGATCATTTGCCTTCAGTACTGTCTTTATTGCACTCACCAGAATTCTGCCTGGCAGTTCAGGTCGCAGCCCTTAGCACAAATTAATGCCTGTTCTGGGACAAAAACATGGAACAGCACATTGGGTGTGATGACTGTTGGCATAAGTTGGCAAGTTTGGGCCAAGCCTAGGGATGACTTGCAAAAGAAGGGGAGGCAGCGTAAGGGAAAGTGAGTCACCTGGGTGAAGCATAAGCTTGTGACTTGGGCAAAAGAAATATATAAAGGTAGAGCACATTTGCAGGCAGAGAAGAAAAAGTTCTTGCTGGATTGAGTGGTGCAGAGTTGGTGATGCTGCCCGGAGGCAGCCAAAGTGTTAGTTACTTAATCTGTTTCTGAATCTGTGTTTATATGCCTGGTTTGGGGAGAAAGGAGGGAAAACAGCTCCAGCCAAATGGAAGTGAAGTTGGTGGGAGGCAAGGCCTTGCTTTGCCTCAATTTGTTATGTCTTCTTGGGCCGTCAAAACAGTCTGCTGTTTTTTGGAGAGTGAGGGGGAGTCCAGAAGGGGCTCAAAAGAGCATGAGAGATTCTTAGGGGCCAATGCGGAAAAGACACAAGAAGAGGGCAGTAGAGGGTGGTGGCTGGATGTCAAGTTCTTCTTCTGACCATGCCCAGGGGTCTCTGGGGAGATTCCCAGTCTGTTTCCAAGCACGTGGGGGGAATAGGATTCAGATAGCCAAATGTTTCAAGACTGCAGTGCTCAGTGCCTGCAAGCTTTATTTATGGCTCTGATATTTTGGCAACATGTCCTGCTTGGACATCTGTCTGGCTGTTGAACTTTGTGTGACCAGCAGTTAGTCTTGCACCAGTTCTTGGTCTCCCAACAGCTGCGGAGCTACATATACAAAACCTGGCTTGCATGATGTGTTCTGGAAATTTCAGCTTGTCCACAAAACAACATCTAAGTAACCACTGAATCCCTTTCTGTCTTGCACAGGTTACTGAATGAGAGTGAGAAACGCCCCTTTGTGGAGGAGGCTGAGAGGCTGAGGGTGCAGCATAAAAAAGACCATCCAGATTATAAGTACCAGCCACGGAGGAGAAAGTCTGTCAAGAATGGGCAAGCTGAGCAGGAGGAAGGAGCTGAACAGACCCACATCTCCCCCAATGCCATCTTCAAGGCCCTGCAAGCAGATTCTCCCCAGTCTTCATCCAGCATGAGTGAAGTGCATTCCCCTGGGGAGCATTCAGGTAAGTGGTGCCACACAGCAGTTTGCCAAGGAAAATAAATATGCTCCCATACAAAAGAAGCTATGCAGTTCAGTCCCTTCAGAAGTAGTCCATTCCATGACAAATGGATCTATGACTATCCTGAAGCATCTATATCAGTGATTTTCAACCTTTTTCATCTCATGGCACATTTAACAAGGCACTGAAATTGTCAAGGCACACCATAAATTGTTTTTATCATTGACAAGGCACATCAGACTGTTTAAATCCCAGTTTTACTATTATTGAGAATCAATGCCCAAATTCCCATGGAACACCTGAGGATTATCCATGGCACACCAGTGTGCCATGACACACTGGTTGAAAATCACTGATCTATTAGGTACACAGGAAGGATAATGCATGGAATGGATAACTATAGGTACAAATAATGCACATGCACATTATACATGACTCTGTTCATCACAGCCATCAGATCCCTTCCTTGAGAAGTCCCCACGCACAGGCAGTATCCCACAGTACCGCTTATATGGCACTTTCAAACATCTTTCTCTGCCATTTTAGACTGCAACACTTCAAAATCTCTTCCACAGCATTCCAGAGCACTATTTTTTATTCTCTCTTTATGGAGCACTGTTTCCTGTAGGTCACAAACACACTTCGCTTTTGGGTCTGCAAAGCACCAGATTTAGGATTGTGCAATGATCTTTGATGGCAATTTATTTTTTTGTTGGTCTTTTCCCTCATTTCCAGCCGCAGTTAACAATTAACTGAATTATCACTGTAATACAACACCTCCTGCTTATTAAAAATGGCTGCCGTTAGACTTCCAGGACTTTATGGCACTCTGCCTGTTCCCATATCAGTAGGAAGAGATAGGCCCAGGTGTGGTTTGCATGCCATCTGACTTCAAAGGCATAACACTTAGCCGGCTTACTATTTACATTGCCATTTCCTTGTTATTTACTACAGGCCAATCTCAAGGACCACCTACTCCTCCAACTACTCCTAAAACTGATGTCCAGCCTGGCAAGCAGGACCTGAAGAGAGAAGGACGCCCACTGCAAGAAGGAGGGAGGCAGCCCCCCCACATCGACTTCCGAGATGTGGACATTGGCGAGCTCAGCAGCGATGTCATCTCAAACATCGAGACATTTGACGTCAATGAATTTGATCAGTACCTTCCACCCAATGGCCATCCTGGTGTCCCAGTGACCCATGGCCAGCCTGGTCAAGTCACCTATACCGGCAGCTATGGGATCAGCAGTACAACAGCGACGCCAGCAGGCACTGGGCATGTCTGGATGTCCAAGCAGCAGCCTCAGCAGCCAGCATCCCAGCAGCCACCATCCCAAGCTCAACAACAAGCACCCCAGCCACAACAGCATACACTAACTACCCTGACCAGTGAACAAGGGCAGCCCCAGCAGAGGACACACATCAAGACTGAGCAGCTCAGTCCCAGCCATTACAGCGAGCAGCAACAGCATTCCCCGCAGCAGATCAGCTACAGCTCTTTCAACCTCCAGCACTACAGCTCTTCTTACCCGACCATCACTCGCTCGCAGTACGACTACACTGACCACCAGAGCTCCAACTCCTACTACAGCCATGCTGCCAGCCAGAGTTCCAGCCTCTACTCGACCTTCACATACATGAATCCCACCCAGAGGCCAATGTACACACCTATTGCAGACACAACTGGAGTGCCTTCCATCCCTCAGACCCACAGCCCACAACACTGGGAACAGCCTGTCTACACACAGCTCACCAGGCCTTAAGGTTGTGAATGATGGTCAAACATCCTCAGACTTATAAAAGACAGTTAAGCTAAAAGTGAATGAAAGAGATAGAAAAATCTCAGAATGCCTTGTGCACTACAGCAGCCTTTCAAAAGCCGCCAGACATTCCAGGGTGGACTTAAAACCTTACATTGAAGATGATTTTTCATGTGTGTTTTTTTCAGCAAACTTGTTTTGCCTAGGTATGAACTTGGTAATTATTTTTTAACAACAACTTAAAATGAAAAACGAACAAAAAAATTTGCAAAACTCAAAGTATTCCTCCGTGAGGAATATTCTCTATTTTAAATATTTTTAGTATGTACTGTGTATGGTTTGTTACCATTTGAGGGGATTTATATGTAATTTACTTATTTTTAGAGAAAGTTTAAAAATTGCTCCTTTCCGTCTTCTTTTGGCAGTTAAACCACACTTAGAAGAATGCTATGCCTTAGTCTTTCCCCTTGCTGTCAGAGGTATTTTTGTATAGTTAATTGTCTTTCGCTTGTAGAAAACAAAAAGAAAAGTGTGCTTAAAGTCAAAGCAAAACAAACAAACAAAAATCCTCACTAACAAGTGGTCAGTTGCTCAATGTGACGATGATGGGGATTTGGAAAGAGACTTTATTTTTCTAGTTTTGGAAGTGAAAGCTGTTTGAAAGGGGAAACATTTTTTTTTAATTTCAGGAAAATGAAACCACCTTGAGCCTTAAAGTGACACTAATGCAAAGCCTTAAGAATAGTCTTGTGAGATCTTCCAAGAGACTTGCACAATTCTTCTCCTGTGCCAAAGGGGAAAAAAAAGATGAGGCTCAGAAGGAAGAGAAGGGTTCAGTTTCTGAGGTCTGAGACCTTTTATTCCCTTTCAACCACCAGCTCCAGATTATAAAGCCACAAACCAGCATTCCCTCGCTCCCCAACTTCAACTTCCGACACTGGGTTCCCATGTGTGAGACAGATGCTGAAAGTTCAGAAACCACCTTTTTCACTTTCTTTACAAATGACTGAGAGTCACTCTACTCTGTGTACCCAATTTGCAGGGAGGGGGCAGGGAAGAGAAAATCAACATTGGCATGGTTCACTGATGACAGCATCACATTTGGGGTTTTAAAAGAAAAAAAATATTATATATAAATATATTTATTTTGTGAAAAAGAGGTTTTTTTTTAATCAAGAGTTTTTCTTCCATTCCCCCTTTCTACATTAGGTTCTTATAAATGTAAACAGAAATACCAGAGCCTTATTCAGAGGGCATTTGGTCTCTAATTCTTAAGTTATGGTCTAAATCAATAACCCTTCTTTTATTTATCTCTTTTTTGTTTTGTATTTTTATTATTATTATTATTCCAAATGTGTCTTAGGTTTGTACAAATGTCCACCTCCTTTTTGGTTTCCTTTCTTTTCCTTTGTTTAACAATAAACCTGAAAGTGTCCTTTTCCGTTTTCTTTTTTCCTTGTACAAACAAAAGATTGCAAATGTAGTGTATCACTGAGTCATTTGCCTTGTTTTCTGCACCAGCTCTTCCAGACTCACAAACTGGGCTTAGACTACACATGCTGTGGAATGAGGTGGCAGAAGAGGCTGCCCTGTCCAAATTGCCATTTTTAAATGCTCAAAGGCAATAACAGGTGGGGAGACGGGAACCCCAAAACTCCTATGCAAACATTTTGCAAGAGTTTTTTAAACAGAGACATTTAAAACTCAACCGCATGATTCTCCACTTCCACTTTCTGTGTAGCAAGCCTCAGTCTGACCAAGAGAATCAACAGGGGGTGCAAACCACCAAGTCTTGCTGCTGTGCAACTTCTTTTTTTTTAAAACGGGGATCCCAATGGGGTCTTCTGTTTGTCCCTCAAAAGCCCAATAGAACTGACTGGAAAGAGTAGAGCAGCAGCACTTGATGGATGCTTCACTCAGTGCGCCCTGCTAACCTTCCATCTCTTGATATTATTTGATTTTGAGGGGAGGTTAGAGGAATTTTGGCCTTGGAAAAGCTGTGGCTGAACAGTTTTTAAATTGCTTTTTAAAAAAGATAGCCAACTTTTTTATTTAAAAAAGATATATTTGTTAACAGTTTTGTAGGGAATTCAGTAGAAGAAAAATCTTAAAGCACTCTTATAATATGGTATCTTTTCTATTTCTATATTAAAAAGCAGATCTTTTTAAAGTATTTCTGTAACTTAAAAGACCTGTCCTTTAAAAATCAGTTTTTAGGTAAGTTTTTTTGTTGTGTGTGTGTCATTTGTTTGCAAATCCCTTTGGTCCTCTTTGTAAAACTTACCTTTTTTGTATATTATTGTTTGCAATAAATATGCATTGTATTAAACTTTAAATGACTCTGAGCTTGTTAAACTGTAGCATCCACTGCTGAAGCAATGGTATCTCACATGTTTTATTTGTTTGTTTGTGGAATTTATACCCTCCCTTTCCCATGACAAAGCAAATGCCCCAGGTGGTTTACAAAATTTTTATCCTCTCGTTCTCACAGCAACCCTGTGACTGGTCCAAGATCACCTAGGAAGCTTCATTGTTGAAGGTGGATTTGAACCTGGATCTTCAGGTCTCAAACTCTCTGACTACTAACCATCCTGGCTCTTTTTGTTTTAGTGAAAAGATGCACCGATCACATTTTAGTTTTAACCAAGGCTACCTACAAGTTGCTCCCAAAATCTGCATTTCCTACTAGGTTCCTAAATAGCCTCTAGATAAGTGATTTTCAACCAGTGCGCTGTGGCACACTGGTGGGCCGTGGATAGTCCTCAGGTGTGCCATGGGAATTTGGAGAGGGATATTTATTAATCGGAAAATCTGGGGATTTGAACAGCATGGTGTGCCTTGTCAATGGTAAAAACAACTGATGGTGTGCCATGAGATGAAAAGATTGAAAATCACTGCTCTAGACAGATCTTCTGACAACAGTCTTGTAATCTACTCACAGCATATTCCTGTGCATGTCTGCTCTGAATTAAGTTCCATTAAATTCAATGGGACTTATTTCCAAGTAAATGTACATAGGATTACACACTCATGATGATCCTAACATGAACGTTTTTCTCTGCTATGAAGGTGGAAAAACAAGCCAGGAAGAGGGTAAAAAAAGAACCCTCCCTCTCTTGCCTCTTTTTTTTTTTTGCTTTAAATTCCCTCCTCCCTTTCTGTTTAATACATTTATGTTTAATAGATGCTTATGCCCTTGCTACTCAAATCCAGAAGACAGGCCCATGCATCAGGCCGGTAAGGTTTCCCAAATGTTGTGTCAACCATGGTTTGGATGACTCCAATCTAGAACAAGTGGACCCTGCCACAACATGGGACAAATTCTGAAGAAGTTGCCCTTCAAACACACAGAAGTAGCCCTCACAGAGTAACTACGGGAGTCCAATCCAGAGTAACTACGAGAGCATGTAAGAGACATTACGTGCACCCATAGTTACAGCACCACCTGGTGAAAACCTATGGGAAATTCATATTGCAATCCAGAGTAAATTGTTCTTACACTGGAGCAAGGATTCCTGGTAGTTACTTTGGATTGCGCCCATAGAATAAAAATGTGGTCCTGCAAAAGAAAGAGATGAAGGGGAACAATATTTTTAGTTTCCAAAACAAATATGAATATAAGCAGTGCCGGATTTACATATAAGCAAAACAAGCTATAGCATAAGGCCCCACTCTCTTGAGGACCTCGAAGAAATTTAAATAAAAAACTAGATGTATATTTCCAAAATATAAGATAAAAAAACAAATAAAATAAAACCTATATACAGCAACAGTGTTTTGTGTTGTGTAGGATGCTATGATGTAAGTAATGGGCCCTGCCTGCTAGCCTGCTCCCTAAAATATCACTGGTTTGTTTTTGCCAAATGCCAATGTGTTTGCATTATTTTGTTATGAATTAAAAATCATTTTAAGTTAGAGTTTAATAATTTATTTCATAATTAAAATACTTCTCAATTGTATTTCAGTTCAACAGTTACTTTGATAAAATACATATTTTGGTATGTGCAAATGCCTTTGGATACCTATTAGGTCCATTAATTACCATATAGCAAATATTCAACACAAAAAAATGGTGACAATTTGTTGTTGACAAAGGACAGTTGTACATATATAGGGCCACATTACCTTCAATAGCTTAGGGCCTCATCAAACCTAAATCCGGCCCTGAATATAAGGGCTTCCACACCTCATGATTATGCACACCGTATGACCTGAGGGCTAGGTTTGAATCTTGGAGTCCTGTATTATGTTGCAAGAGATCACTTTGGGCCTTGGACACATCCCTGTCTGGTAGTTTCTAGTCCCATTAGTAAAATAGGAGAGTGACCCTCTTCCACAGATGAGGTAGGGATTATAAGAAACAGTTTCAACATTGTGGCCGTTGCCCAGCTGTAGGCATGTTTCAGGCCATTGATTTCAACGGGCCCAAATACATGCTTTACACTGGGTTGTGGTCTGAAGAAGGGAACAGGCGAAGTCACATGCAGACTTGCTCCGGGTGGTTCAAGCCCAATGGACGGATGATGCAAGGCAGACTGTTGACATTGGCATCAATCACTAAAGACGTTTTCAAGATCATAGGAAGTCTCAGGTCCTCTCTCACAAAACAAACAGATGAAATCATCCCCAGAACCTTTCACTTCACCATTCTTGCTTACTGACTCTCAGTAAGCTTTTGCTGGTTTTGTTTCATAGATATGTATCCATCCAAATTTTTGAAGTGTGATGTTACAAAGGGGGGATCAGGACCCCT
This sequence comes from Cryptoblepharus egeriae, assembly GCA_030015325.1. Classification (NCBI taxonomy): domain Eukaryota; kingdom Metazoa; phylum Chordata; class Lepidosauria; order Squamata; family Scincidae; genus Cryptoblepharus; species Cryptoblepharus egeriae. Next base: position 105,065,992 of record JAREYC010000002.1, on the reverse strand, counting down.
TTCACAAACCAGTGGAAGCTCCTTGCTGCAGATCACCAAATGCAAGACAGGGCCTTTTCAGCACAATGATTTAAAAATATGCAGTCTCATATGAATACAATTTGCATTATTTGATGCAATACAGAATGCAATTGATTTTAGAACATAAGAAGAGCCCCACTGGATCAGGCCAAAGACCCACCTAGACCAGCTTCCTGTATCTCACAGTAACCTACCAGATGCCTCAGAGATCATACAAGACAATAGACCTGCATCTTGAGGTCCTCCATTGCATCTGGTATTCTGAAGTTGCCTACTTCTAAATCCAGGAAATTGCGCATACCTATCATGGTTTGTAACCTGTTTTGGACTTTCCATCCAGAAATTTGCCCTATCTCCTTTTAAAAGCTTTTAGGCCAGATGCCTCACCACATCCCGTGGCAAGGAGTTCCACAGATTAATTACACACTGGGTATAAGAATCTGGAGTATAAAATCTTAGAGGGTTCATCCTAGCTCTTGAGGGGGGCAATGGGAGTTATTGTTCCAAGCATCACATACAGTGAGGGATCGGGGAGAAGACAATGACACAATCTCCAAGATCAGGCTTTTCTTCAACAAACCTTACCTGCTGCTAGAGGTCCAGGGAACCCCTGCCTGCGAAGTACTCTGCAAGGCTCCCTGATGCTTGCAAACAATAAAAAAAGATATCACAACCATATTGCAAGATCACACTGTTTGCTGAGTCTTGCATGATGGTTCATGAGGTTCTTCCAAGCCACAAAAACAATAAGCAAGCATCCCAAGAGACAGGAACTTGACTTGCTGACTCCTAAAAACAAAACAAAAAACCTGACCGGGGGGGGGGGCGGGGGGGTCTCCACTTGAGTCTCTTCCAGTATCGAAATTTCCTGTGACTCTCTAGAGTCATTGAGTCATTTCCAAACTGGAATTTTCATGACCAAGTCATTTGAGCCAAGTTCCCAACACTGTCGTATGCAGTTTACCAATATAAGTGATTTAATAAATTTGACACCATGGTGTATTTCACTTTTGTGCAGTGCCCTGTACGTATAAACGACTGGTGACAATTTTAGCCCTATGTACTGTCCAATTCCAACCTGCTTCTCTAAAACACACAGCTGATTAAGCAAAACTATTACAAAAATAACCAAAAATATTTTAGGGGCATTTATGTACATCAGTCTCACTCTCTCTCAGCCATTTAGTTGACGTGCTGCCAACCCCTTCAAGGGTGCCTCCTTTCTAATGCCCTAGTAATGTCCCTGATTGGGACCATTTTGGAAGTCTTGTACTCTCCTGGACTGACCTTCCACCTTTCAAGGCATGCCTGCTTACTCACCAGTAAACACAGCTGTGCAGTTCACATCCATTTTCAATGAATTTCAATGGAATCATCAGGGACCTACTTCGGGAGTGATTTGTGGGGGCTATGTTCATTGGATCAGGATAATTCTGGTGTCCTTGGATTCCTCTCAGCCTGCCCTTTCCAATGAACTATGGCAAGTTTGCCTACTCCTGAGTAAAGCTTCAATATGGGTCATTTTCCATAGAGTTCAAGGCATATTTTTAATTTTTAGTTTTTTGGCCATAACCTTTGATAGCAAGGAGATATTTCAAAATATCAATATTTTGATAGGAAGGAGATATTGCATTGGATTCTGCTCTTCAATACGAATCCAACAGTATATGACTTGATGGGGTTGGATGGACCATAACAAAGTTATATAAGTTTTTAAGTCCCCCAGTGCACGTCACCCACATGCACCAGTGCGCATCACCTGGTGATGGATTAAACTGGTGATGGAGGTACTGCTTGGATTAAACCACTTAAACTTCGCAAGGATGTAAAAATGGAACTGTTGTACTTCTCTATGGAGCTTCATGTTCAAGTCAATAGGGTATAAGTCAACCAGCTTTGGCAGATTTCTCCAATCACCCCACTTATGTCTGTTTAAAATCAAGGATAAAGTTGGTTTAAAGTTAAGGATAAAGTTGAAATTCCTCCTGGGGGGAGACCATGTCTACCCAGAATTCAAAGAAGCAAGTAGATTTGGACTCCACCTTGAGATTCCCTGCCCAAAGTTCTCCCCAACATCTGAATGCCCAGATTAGGCCTCCACCTCAAGATTCCCCACAGAGGACGTCAAATCTACCCAGCATTTGAAAGGCCAGGCATACTGTCACCCCTTTACAGCATGCACCCATACCCCATTCTTGGTATGCTGCTGGGATCCACACATACATATAAAATAAAGTACACGTCAATGATTATATTATTCACAAATGCTAAATGAATTTGGTCACTCCTTAGATCAATGAGTTCATCATATATTGTTTTGGATAAGTACGATGCCAGCAATTTGAGATATGGCCTGCTGAAAATGGACCAAAGTGAGCCACAGGCTCCAACAATCCCAAGAAATTTCCATTCTGCAATGTCCCAAATGTCTCATTTGATCCTGGAAAGGCAGCCCACATTCTGCTAATGTTTGAATAACAGCTACAACATGCTAAAGGACATGTTGCCAGTATTCACACTCCCCTTTACTGTACTTTGTCCTTCCAATTTTTCTGTCAGCCCCGTCTTCAATTTAAATATATCCACGTTTAAGCTCTGTGAGAAGTGCTATTTTCATATTCCTCAATAATACAGTATTCTCAATAAAACAGTATTCAGTATAAAACCGGGATGCTGGTGTTTATACGCAAAAAAGATTGCCACAAAAAAGTACACAGACCCTGCTGATGAATTACAGTACGAATTCTCAAGGGTATTAGTATTTCACTTTCAATACCCTTGACTAATTGATGAAAAATATATTATGTGAACAATATCTTATATGTCATTGATAAAAGTCAGCAGTGACTTCTCAAATGGTCCAGTCTATCTATCTATCTATCTATCTATCTATCTATCTATCTATCTATCTACCTATCTATCTATCTATCTATCTATCTATCTATCTATCTATCTATCTATCTATCTATCTATCTATCTATCTATATACTAGCGAAAAGCGTACCTGCGTTGCAGGTGTAACATTTCCCCCTATGCCATCCCCCCATGGCGCAGAAACACCCCATGTGCCACTTCCCCCATGCGCATCGTCCCCCCATGTGCAATGTCCCCTCATGCACAACTTTCCCCCATGCGCAACTTCACCAATGCACAACTTCCCCCATGCGCAACTTTTCCCCATGCGCAACTTTCCCCCATGCGCAACTTTCCCCATGTGCATCATGTCCCCATGCGCAACTTTCCCCCATGTGCAACTTTCCCCCAAGCGCAACTTTCCCCCATGCACATCATGACCCCATGTGCATCATGTCCCCACACACATCATGTCCCCACGCGCATCATGTCCCCATGTGCAACTTTCCCCCATGTGCAACTTCCCCCTGTGCGCATTACCTCCCTTGCGCATCATCACCCATACGCATCAGCCCCCATGTGCAACTTCCACCCATGCAAAACTTCCCCCATGCACATCATCCCCTCATGCGCAACTTTCCCCCATGCGCATCATCCGCTGTTGCGCAACATTTCCCCATGTGCAACTTCTCCCCATGCACAACTTCCCCCATGCGCAACTTCCCCCAAGTGCATCATCTGCCAATGCGCAACTTCCCCCATGTGCAACTTCCCCCATGCGCAACTTCCCCCCTGCGCATTACCCCCTGTGTGCATCATCCCCCATACGCATCATCCCCCCATGTGCAACTTCCACCCATGTGCAACTTTCACCCATGCGCAACTTCCCCCATGCACATCATCCCCTCATGCGCAACTTTCCCTAAGCGCATCATCTGCCAATGCACAACTTCCCCCGATGTGCAACTTCCCCAATGCGCAACTTCCCCCATTCACAACTTTTCCCCATGCGCAACTTTCTCCATGCGCAACTTTCCCCCATGCGCATCATCCCCCGTGCGCATCATCCTCCATGCTCAACTTTTCCCCATGTGCAACTTTCCCCGTGCGCATCATCCCCATGTGCAACTTTCCCCCATGCGCATCAACCCCCATGCACAACTTTTCCCCATGCGCAACTTTGCCCCATGCACAACTTTTCCCCATGCGCAACTTTGCCCCATGCACATCATCCCCCATGCGCAACTTTCCCCCATACGCATCATCCCCTCATGCGCAACTTTCCCCCATACGCAACTTTCCTCCCATGCACAACTTTCCCCCATGCACAACTTTCCCCCATGTGCAACTTTCTCCCATGTGCATCATCCCCCATGCGCAACTTTCCCCATGTGCATCATCCGCTGATGCGCAACTTCCCCCATGCGTAACTTTCCCCATGTGCAACTTTCCTCCCATGCGCAACTTTCCCCATGTGCATCAGTCCCCCATGCAAAACTTCCTTCATGCACATCTTCCCCCCATGCACATCATCCTCCCATGCGCAACTTTCCTCCATGCGCAACTTCCCCCCATGCGCAGCATCCTCGCCAATGCAACCTATTCCTCCAGGAAACATTCCCCAGTTCACCAGGCACTGAGCACCAAATTGGCTGGATGTTGTTCAGTCTCCCATGTTAAGTATAGGACAGAAACACGTTGCCCCCTTTTCAGCCTTTTCAGGACCCCTTTTCTGTCCTATACTTAACATGGGAGACTGAACAACATCCAGCCAATTTGATGCTCAGATCCTGGTGCACTGGGGGATGTTGTTCGGAGGAAGAGGTTGCGCTGGCAAGGATGCTGCGCATGAGGGGAAATTGCGCATGAGGGGAAATTGTGCATGGGGGAAGTTGCGCATGTAGGAAAGTTGCGCAGGGGGGAAGTTGCACATGGGAGAAAGTTGCGCATGTAGGAAAGTTGCGCATGGGAGGAAGTTGCGCATGGGAGGAAGTTGCGCATGGGGGAAAAGTTGCGCATGGGGGAAAGTTGCGCATATGGGAAGTTGCCCATATGGGAAGTTGCGCATGGAGGGAAGTTGCGCATGGGGAAAATTGCACATGAGAGGAAAGTTGCGTATGGGGGAAGTTGCGCATGGGGGAAGTTGCGCATGGGGGGATGATGCGCATGGGGGATGATGCACACGGAGGAAGTTGTGCACGGAGGAAGTTGCGCATGGGAGGAAAGTTGTACGTGGGAGGAAAGTTGCGCATATGGGAAGTTGCACATGGGGGAAGTTGCGCATGGGGATGATGCCCATGGAGGAAAGTTGCGCACGGGGGGAAAGTTGCGCACGGGGGGAAAGTTGCGCACGGGGGGAAAGTTGCACACGGGAGGAAAGTTGCGCATATGGGAAGTTGCGCATATGGGAAGTTGCGCACGGGGGAAGTTGCACACGGGGGGAAGTTGCACCTGGGGAAAGTTGCGCGTGGGAGGAAAGTTGCGTATGGGGGAAGTTGCGCACGGGGGAAGTTGTGCATGGGGGAAGTTGCGCATGGGGATGATGCCAATGGAGGAAAGTTGCGCATGGGGGAAAGTTGCGCACGGGGGGAAAGTTGCGCACGGGAGGAAAATTGCGCATATGGGAAGTTGCGCATATGGGAAGTTGTGCATGGGGGAAGTTGCGCATGGGGGAAGTTGCACATGAGAGGAAAGTTGCACATGAGAGGAAAGTTGCGTATGGGGGAAGTTGCGCATGGGGGGATGATGCGCATGGGGATGATGCATGCGGAGGAAAGTTGCACATGGGGGGATGATGCACGCGGAAGAAGTTGCGCACGGAGGAAGTTGCACACAGGGGAAGTTGCGCATGGGAGGAAAGTTGCGCATGGGGGAAGTTGCGCATGGGGAAGTTGCGCATGGGGATGATGCACATGGAGGAAAGTTGCGCACGGGGGAAGTTGCGCACGGGGGGAAGTTGCGCACAGGGGAAAGTTGCGCATGGGAGGGAAGTTGCGCACGGGAGGGAAGTTGCGCACGGGGGGATGATGCACAAGGAGGAAGTTGCGCATGGAGGAAGTTGCGCACGGGGGAAGTTGCGCATGGGAGGAAAGTTGCGCATGGGGAAAGTTGTGCACGGGGGAAAGTTGCGCACGGGAGGGAAGTTGCGCACGGAAGGGAAGTTGCGCATGGAAGGAAAGTTGCGCATGGGAGGAAAGTTGCACATGGGAGGAAAGTTGCACATGGGGAAAGTTGTGCATGGGGTTTGATGCATATGGGGGAAGTTGTGCATGGGGGGGTTGATGCGCATGGGGAAGTTGTGCATGGGGGGTTGATGTGCATGGGAGGAAGTTGCGCATGGGGTAACTTGTGCATGCTGGGTTGATGCGCATGGGTGAAGTTGCGCTTGGGGGGTTGATGTGTATGGGGGAAGTTGCGCATGGGGGTTGTTACGCCTGGGGAAAAGTTATCCATGGGGGGTTGATGATTATGGGGGAATGGCATACGGGGGAATTTTACTCCCGCAACGCGGGTACGCCTTTCGCTAGTAGATATATAAAACTGAAAAGTCATTGACTGATTCACTGACTGACTGATTCATCATGCTTTGGGGGGTGATGCGCATGTGGTGTTGATGCACATAGGAAGTTGATGAACATGGGGTTGATGCGCATGTGGGGGATGATGTACATGGGGTGATTCACATGTGGGAGATGATGCACATGGAGTGATTCACATGTGTGGTTGATGTGCATGGGGCACTGGTGCATGTGGGGGTTGATGCGCATATTGGGGTTGATGTGCATGGGGGGTATGTTGCACATGGGGTTGTGTATGGAGGTGTTGCACATGGAAGTATGTTATGTGCATGGGAAGATGTTGCACAGGGGGGAATGAAACAAATGGGGGTATTGTGCAAGGGGGTGTTGCACATGAGGGGATGATGCACATGGGTGTGTGTGATGCACATGTGGGGGATGATGTACATGGGGTGATTCGCATGTGGGGGGTTGATGCGCACGGGTGTGTGTTGCGCACTGGTGGGTTGATGCACATGAAGGAATGATACACATGAGGGGTTGCATATGGGTGAGTGTTGCACATGGGGGTGTTGTACATGGGGATGTGTTGCACATGGGATGTGTTGCACATGAGCGAGTGTTGCACATGGGGGTTGATGCACATCAGGGGGATGACATGTATGGGGGTGTAATGTGCATGAGGATGTGATGCGCATTGGGGTAATGTGCAATCGGGGGATGTCAAAATTGGGAAATTTTTCTCTTGTAACGCAGAAAGAAAAATTTTATTTTGCTAGTGTAAAAATTAAAATAATGAAGGAAGAGTGTGTAGAGGAGAGTAAATACGTCTAATGAAGTCCTCGTTCTCACCATAAAGACTACTTTTGTTGCAATCCTAAACTTTCCTGGGAGTCAGACCCATTGAACAAAATGGGACTTACTTCTGAGGTTGGGATTGTGCTCTTTGTTGCATTTTTAAAAAATATGTATCAATTCCCTCCCTCATCCCCAAATCTCATTTTAATGTTCCTGCTTTGCTGCTGTCCTAAGTATGTGCTCTATTGAGTAACCCAACCCTATGTGTTCTTCCCCAATCTGAGATTACATCATAACCACGTATACATCCCTAGTCTTGGTTGTACCCATAGGGTAGGGCCAGCGGGGCTGGGGTTAGGAACTGTGAGGTTTCTAAGCATAGAAGATTTTCTTTTGGAGTGTCAGCTCACTGTCTCAGTGCGGAGTCTCTCCAGATATAGGAGCAAATGTGGCCATACTGGTCAAATTGCCCTAAGGCTTGCATTGAGGACCAGGATTGTGTGTCCACTCCTTCAGTCAACTAGCAACTGATTCCCTCATGCCAAGTTGCCCAAGAAGGGAGAAGACAAGGAGTGTCTTCACTGAGCATCCTACATCTCTGCCTTCTTAATCCTCACATCCTCATACAATATCACAAACTTCAGATTTTTAACTCCCAGTGAGAGATATGGTAGAGCCACATTTCTGCAATGGTTAGAGCCTGCATGTAAATGATGTAACCATTCTGCAAAGGCTGTTCACAGCTTTATGGAGATAGTTTTTATTTTTTAAAAATGTTAGAAGACTGTACATGTGTCTGCCATGTAACATCTAGCTGTGCTTTGAGCTGGAATTTGAACCCAGATCTTCTTTGCAGAAGCCCAACATTTGATCTGCTGCACCACATAATTAGCCTTCTCGATATTCTATAATATATGTGTATCTTGAGCCTAGTGCAGTGTGCACTTAAAACCGATGCTCTGTGTGTTGAATTAGGCTTTCTTCCATTGGTGTGGGGACTAATTACTCCGAGTTTCTTCACCACCAAACTGCTATCACCAAGCAGAGTCTCACTTCATAAATTTTAAGCAGCTAATAATAAGGCTGGACAGGAGTTTTAAAGCTTCAGTGGGCAGTTTAAAATTAACTTACTCCTGTCAGCTGGAAAATCAACACATGTGATTCCAGTTTTGCTTCTTAATCACTCTGAGTCCAATGGTCTCTTTGAAACTGAGTAAATACATATTTTTTTTAAAGCCCCAAAGGAGAGCAGAGCGATGAGCTCAAATTGCACAGCTTAGAAAGCGGCTGATCTTGGAATGGAAATGCAAAAGACAAAGAGCCAGTTATATGTGATGTTGGCAAATCCACGATCTCCATGTACAGTACATCTTTATTTAAATGCAGCCATAAAGGCCAGCTAATTTGATCAGGAAAGAACTGCAGGGGCTGTGGCATTTTCCAAATCAAAATTGCCTCCCTCAAGCTTCTGTTGCGGAAGAAACAGAAAGGAACATTGAGAAAAAACATTACAATAATTTGTTTCACGCTTGCAATTTTCCCCACTTGGCTGGGTGAGGGAAGATATGTAAATTTGAAACATAGTAGGGAAAGAGTTAAAACACCCACTTCCTTTGCTGCTTTCTGGATCACTTGCACAATCCTGAGCACTTAGTGCCCTGGTTCCATGTGCTTGTCATTGCAAAAGTGCCATAATGCACTATGCACAGGTATGGTTTCCTTGAGGAAACATCCAGTCTTCTAAATTCCCATACAGGAGGAAGCATGGCCTGCGCTACGGCTACTGAATTGCTCTGCATTGGGCTACAAATTGACATCTTGTACTCTACTCCTACCCACCCCGTCCAGACCACTTTTTTTTAAGGTAGGGGATCCATCACAGATCTTCTAATACAATACATATTTTGGCCCAAAGATTCGTTGTTGTTCTTTTTAAAGTGGTATGCCACAGCCTGATGTTTGACCTCACCAACTGATCAGAAACCAGGAATGTACCCAAGGGGAAGCTAGGAGGAATAAATCAAGATTTCAACTACATCAGAAATGGTGACAAGCTAGAATGAAACTTTTGATTCCAAAACTTTTGAAACATTTTCAGAGTTTTCCCCCAATTTTTTCACATTTTTTTAAAATTTGAAACTATTTTCCAAGGATCTAACATGAGACGCTCTATCAAGATCAGTAGGAGGTAGGCACAGGACCACTAGGCCTCTTTCCTCTAAACCAGGGGTCTCCAAACTTTTCAGCCAGAGGGCCACACCAAATATCTAGCTCAGTGCTGAAGGCTGGAAAAATAATTTAAAAATAGAAATAAATACATGATGGGCGCAATCCAGAGTAACTACATGGAGTCCTTGCTCCAATGTAAGAACAATTTGCTCTGGATTGCAATATGAATTTCCCATAGGTTTTGACTAGATAGTGCAGCAACTATGGGTACACATAAAGTCGCTTACGGGCTCCCTTAGTTGTTCTGGATTGTAGGGTAAGAATAGAACTCAGATGAATGAATGAATGAATGAATGAGGGCCCAATCCTGAGACCTGTGCAGTCCTGAGACCTATTACTACCAAAGTACTGTGAAACCAATGGTGGGCTCCAGCAGGTTTGCACCTACTCTATAGATCTGGTTGTTAACAAGAGATAAGACATATAAAGTTTTTAAATAGCCATTTAAAAGTGGCTGCCAGATGGGGATAGAACTGGTTGTTAATTTCTTTCAATCTCATCACTGTGTGAAACTCAAAAGTTGCTCACTTTGTAACTTTTAGTAGGCTCTGACAAAGATATGGTACTACTCTTACTGTTGTTGTTATAAGAGCGAGCATGTTGTAGTGTTTAGGGAGTAGGACTGAGACATGGAAGATTGAGGTTCAAATCTTTCTTTGGCTATGAAGCCTCCTAGGGGGCTAGTCACTCTCAGCCTTAGCTACCTTACAGGGTTGTTGTGAAAACAGCAGGCAGGGAAGAACTAAAGCTTTGTAGCTGCTGTGGGTATTTGCACTGGTATGGAAAAGGCAGGGAATAAATAAATAAATAAATAAATAAATAAATAAATACTTTTTCATGTATATGTAATACTGTATTTAAGTAGCACAGTGCATATTACATGGGAACGTGACTAAGGGTGCAATCCAGAGTAACTATGGGGAGTCCTTGCTCTGGTGTAAGAGCAATTTGCTCTGGATTGCAATATGAATTTCCCATAGGTTTTCATTAGGTGGTGCAGTAACTATGGGTGCACGTGATTTCTCTTACGTGCTCCCATAGTGACTCTGGTTTTAGGGTTAGGGAAAGTTTTGGGTTTTTTTGCTGGTTTGTTTTGATTTCATCAGAAACCAAAATCCGTCCGGATATTTCATCTCCATAAGAAGTCACCTCAAAGCGAAAATGACAAAAGTGAATGATAAAGTGAACGACAAAAGGCAAAGTCGGCCTAATTTCTGAAGCCACGTCAAAGTGAACTGCAGCTATTCAAGGTAAAAAATGATCGAAGGGGGTTTAATAAGAAAGGAAAGCCAGGAATGAAAGCATTGATTGGGGTGTGAGGGTTGGAAGCGGCACCGAAGCTGGGGTGGGGGGGAAATAGGGACACAAAACAAAACAGAAATCCAGCTATTTTCTGTGATGTGAGAAGGGAAATTTCATTCTTCAAGATGCTCCGAACAAAATGTGGGGTTGCCATGGCTTCAGCCTCTCTGGCTGGAAATGACAATATTAGCAGGAGTGACCCGGCAATTAGAAACTGCGCCCCCAGGTCAGACTACAGGGAAAATAAAGAGTGATTACTGAGCCTCGAGAAGGCCACATAATGCCACAGGCTCCTGGGCTCCCTACCTTTTATAACTGCCCCATTTAAATGCAGATGGTGATGACTTTCCACCTGGGGCCTCTAATCTGTCTCACAGCCCAACCAAACAATGCAGCATCTCTTGGCACAGTAGGGGACAAGGGTCCTTTCTAATGTGGTCTGTCATCATGGTGGGGATGTTGCTGTGTTTTGCAAAGAAAAGCCCAAAGTAGTCACCATGTTCAAATATGGGTCCCTCTCCTCCAAGGATTCGCTTGCTTACCCCGTCCGCCACCCTGTTTTCAAGCACCTCAGCCCCGTGGCAGTTTTTGTCCCATTGACATCAAAAAGATTACGGGTGCAATCTTAAGAGCACTTCCTGGGAGTCAGCTCTATTGAATTCAATGGAACTAACTTCTGAGTAGACAAGAATAGGAACTCTCAGCACAACCAAGCACTGACATCTTGTTGAACCATTTTGTTGATGTGAACCAAGTTCACATCTTGTAGAATTTCCATTATCGACTTCAAGAACAGAAAGGTATGATCATGGTGGTTGTCAAATTATAATTAGGAAATCAATCTCTTTGCTTGGATCAATTGAAGAGAGGGAATTTAATTGGTGGGGTGCACAGTGCAAGCCCCACAATTGAGGCAGCTTGCTGCCCCTTGCAAGCCCTGTGCTTGAGGCAGCCAAGCAAGGGCTAGGAGGTGAGCTGCAAAACTTTTTCAAAGTCCCCACTTTACACAATCCTATTTGGCTTTGAATGGAGACCTATGGGTCGCCTTGTTCCTAAACCACCTCTTGAGGTGGTACAAGTGGGCAGGCATTTATGTGTGCCTGTAAGCCTCTGAAAGTGCTCTGGATACAGAGCAGCTATGTTGGAGGGGGTTGCACCTCCAGCATGCTCCAACATGCCTCTGTTACTCCCTCTGTTAATTGCCTGGGGCGACCCAGTTACGTCGATGGAATAGTTACTCTGGATTTGGCTGTATGTTGCCTGAGGCTGCCCATAAGCCTTTTCCGGAGTAATTAGGGTGGAGCATCTTCCAGTTGCTCCACCCTAGTGATAGATAGGGCAACACAAGGGCTCTTGCGTGGATGGAGTAGTTGCTCTGGATTGAGCTGCCTGGCTGCAATCCTAAACACACTTTCCTGGGAGTAAGCTCCATTAAATATAATGGGACTTACTTCTGAGTAGATAGGGTTAGGACTGCACCCTAACAGCACAATCCTAAGCATGTCTACTCAGTAGTAAGTCACATTGTGTTCAGTGAGCCTTACTCACAGGAAGGTGTGCCTAGGAATCTGCTGAAAAAGGTGCACATTATTAGATCCAAGTAAATATATGGCAGATACGAAGTTGCCACCATAAATAGCAGTCTAGCATCCAGTGTTGACAGTTCTGAAGCAAACCCTCTACAATTTACCAGCAGCAAGTGACAGTGGTCGCAGTTACTCCCATCCCAACTGTTTGTGCCTGCTGATAAGCACAGGACCCAGCCTTACTGGCATTGCCTCTGCCCATCTCTCCTACTCCTTCTATCTGTTGTTACGTGTAATAATGTTCATTTTTTAAGTGTGATGTGATGGTCATTGCTATTATTTTCCCAAACCTGTTCCCTTCATTTGCTTCTGCTTATAAGGGAAACTCAGAATATACACACTGACATTACATTACTAATTTTGTATTACCAAACCTGCAAAAGATAGAGGAAAAGAAAAACAGATGTACCGTTTTTGAAGGCAGCCATATTTCATCAACAAAATCTAGTCGTGGCCTTCCTTTCTTTCTCCCCATTTTCTCCCACACTATCAAAATTTAGATTGTAGGCTCCTTGAGGCAGAAACTTATCTTGTCCATATATTACACTGGTGAACTTTGATAACACTACACTAATCATAATTTTGCTTTGTTTCATTTATACCATGCAAAATGCCTTTCTGCCTTCCAGCTCCCACTCCTGTCATGGTTTAGTCTCAATGGGTAGATTTTTTTTTCTTTCTTTCTTCCAGAGAAATACTTTTCCCAGGGCAATACAACATGCCCAGGGCCCATTAGCATCCCCTGTGAATAATTAGAGCTTGGTATATTGTTATGCAAAGAGGCCTCAGATGACAAAACTGCATCCTGGACAACACAGAAATGCAGGGAGACACTTTCTCACACAGTTTTAGCCAATGCAAACTGGCGCTCTGCATAGTTTTAAAATTAATTAATTGGTGACGGTTGGATCCCCTTGCACTCGCTCGTGGCATGCTTCCGATCCCAGCTGCCTAAAAGCATTTTCTTTACAGATCTGTAAGAGTGAGTGAGTGAGTGAGTGTTCGTGTGTGTGTGTGGAGGGGGAGAGAGCGTTTAAAGTTGCTCCTTTTTCTGTTTGTTCCTTTTAACCAAAATTAAAGCAGATGTCCTTGCAGACTAGCACTCTCAACCCCTGAAAACAAGCAAAAATAGATACATATTTTCATAGCTATAAGCATGTGATGAGCACCACATTGCTCACAACCAGGGACACATCAGAGGTAATCCTAAAGGTGGCTTCACCGATGAGACATAAATTGGCACTTCCTTTAAACTAACTGTATAGGGATGTGCTTCAGGCACTGAGCCCAAGTAGAAAGGCAAATCCTCAGTCAAAGACCCTACAACTTGAGTCTTACTGTATAGCATGCAACTTGACGCATGAAAAATTACAAGTCTTTTGAGTCACAAGCCATTTACCCTACAATCCTGAGTAACTACGGGAGCACGTAAGAGACATTACGTGTCCCCGCAGTTACTGCACCACCTAGTGAAAACTTATGGGAAATTCATATTGCAATCCAGAGCAAATTGTTCTTAAACTGGAGCAAGGACTCCCCATAGTTACTCTGGATTGTGCCCTTAGAGGAACAACTTAAGACAGAGGCATTCCTCCTGTACTGCAAAGAAACACTCTCCCCTGATCTCCTCTTTTCTCCCTGGCTTGGGCTTGTACAGAAAAAAAACCTGTACAAGAATCCTTCCCCTCCATGCTTTGGGCACCTTCTTGTCTGCCTCTCCCTTGCAAAAAAATAAAAAAATTGTTCTGATTACAAAAGACAGATCCCCCTCTTTCACATTCTGGCTGCCATACCTTCTGGACCATCACCCCAGTTTATTTGCTGCCAAATAAACCTTCAAGCCTTCCTGCTCCTCTAAACCTCTCCATCACCTCTGAACCTACCCCCTCATCATGTCAATATCACAATGTCTGCTTGCTTCCAGATCTCTCACAAAGTCTTCAGCAGATACAGAAGTAATTTTAAAAAGTAATATGGAACATACACGAAGTAGGGACGCATGGAAGGACTCAAATCATTTTAAATCCAGACTTGTTTTCACTTACCTTTAGTCACTTGTCCTGAGTCACTTGTCCTGAATCATACTAGGGGTTACATGAATCATCATGAATCGTCACATGAATCATGTTGGGGTCAGAAATGTATGTGACACAAGTCAACACAATTCGTCCAAAAACGTGTTTAGGTGACTGGAGTCAAGTTATCCTGTTTCCATACCTCATCTAATATACAATTATTAAAACCAGAATTCGTGGGAATGCCCATCTCATGTCTTTTCACATTATATTCCATTAACAGTGTTAATATATGGAACGAGAGCTTATATGACACAAGACTTCATAATTTGCGATACGTTTTCTCAGAAAAGGAAGTCGATGGTGGTGCACCAATAAGTACCATGGATGACTATAATAATTACAAGGCTGAAACAGAAAATTCAAAGTATAAGTAGGAACATCCATTCCCATTGGGACATGCAAATAGGGTTTCATTCATTTCATGCTGGGAAAGTTGCAAAGTACATGGAGGACTCAGGCCTATCATTTGCCTGATGCCATTATCAAGTACAGAGAATATGTTACACAGTATTAGTGAAGAGAGGCACCAAGGCCCTGTACAGCAATGCGATGGGACTTTCACTCTCTTCATTCACTTTCTCCCCTCTCTATTACCCACATATAATATTGTATTGTATAATATTGTATTGTCCTGTCTTGGGACAGGATCTGTTTTTTCAGTATCTGTACATCTGTACATCTGTACATGCACAGAGATGACACTACACTGTATATACAAATCATCGCTCACTTTTTTTGGCAAATGATATCAAGGAATTCTTTTCCTCTTCTCAGTTGTTCTATACCTATATTTGATTTTCTCTATTAATCACTTTAACTATTTTTGTTGAAAAATGGTGTACAAATAATCTTAGTCTTAATTGATTCATCTTCAAATCTTTCACTTCTTGTCTAGATTTCTACAACTTACAATTACTCATTCCACTAGAATCCTGGATTGTTTATCTATTTTTTCCTGTCAGTGTCTTTTCTTTTCTGTCAGTGTCGTGTTTTCTTCCCTTTATCTTTTTCTTCAAATTAAAATGTCCCTCTTTCCTTTTCTCTTTTTCTCCTGGTCTCAGAAATATGCCTCTCTATTTCAGGCTGGAGCTCACTTGTGAATGGTTAGTTGAGGTTCTTTCAAATGGTTAGTTGAGGTTCTTTCAAATTTATACACTTCAGCCTGTCAAAAGACCTGTCACTCTCCTAGCATTAAATCGTTTGTCTTAATCTTTAACCAAATTTCATGCTATCATTTTTCTTTCTGCTCATATTTCTTTTCTCTGTTTCCAAAACTATCAATTTCATGTGCAGTTCAGTGAATTCAGAAATGCAGGCATGAGAACAGGCACATTTCCAGATTTTGGACACAATCCAGAGCAAATTCAGCCTGCTCTGACCTAACTGCACTCTCCTAACTATTCTGTATCCAGAGCAGAAAGTTATGCTGCATCCAGAGAGTCAGGAAGCCTGGGCTGCCCTAACTGCTCCAGAGCATGCTAAGTAATTGACACAAGGGGAAGACTTGCTCCTGAGGAGACACCCCTCAGATCACACTGAACAAGGAACAGCTGTGGTGCCTACAGTGCTGACATGACTCTGCACATCACCTGGTGCCTGGTCACCATAGTTGGTATCTGCGCAGTTGTTTCTGAAGCCAACTGGCTTCAGAAAGAGTACTGCGCAGGCACCATCTCTGACACCTGCGCAGTACTTTTCTGAAGCCTTTTGGCTTCGGGGGAGACTGTGCAGGCGTCAGAGTTGGTGCCTGTGCAGTACTCTTTCTGAAGCCATTCGCCTCCTGAGTGAGGCCGAATGGCTGTGCAGAGGCGCGGACTTTCTCTGCTCTAAGGAAGTCTCTTCTGAAGCTGTTCAGCATGCTCAGTGTGTTTCTGCGCAGTGCACCTCAGATGGCCGTTCAGGCCAGCTCCTCAGACAAGTGGCAGCTTCTGGCTGCTGCTCCGCCTTGGAGCAGGCCTGAATGGGGGTGCTGATGCCCGGGGCCTGCCAAAGGACAGTCAAACTCCTCCGGCACATCACCCCATACGGAGCGCATCACCCAATGCAGCCCACACCAGCCGCACCAGTCTGGTGACGCCACTGGGTGCCTGCCTTATAAGGAGTCCCTGATGAGATGCCAGTACATTCTACAGTGAATACAAGGGGCTTCTTGGAGTGGCCTGCTGTATCCTGAGGTTGAGAGGAAGGGGTTGCAGCTAGGATGGTCAAGAACTCAGATTTTTGGCCAACACTGCCGTTCTTACTCAGGCCTTACCCTATGGGTCTACTCATTACTATACCTGCTCCTGAGGTGGTATAACTCTGAGGGCTGGAAGAGGGCATTTCTGCCTTGGAAACAGGCTTTGGATACAGAGTAACTGCTCTGCCCTAGGCAATGCTCAACATGCCCTCAACTTGCCTCTCCTGAGCTGCTTAGGCTGCCCCAGTTAGGGCAGAGCAGGTCCACCTCTCTTAGGGCACCCTATCTTGCCTTGCTCTGCCCTAAGCCTCCTTCAGAGTAACTGGGCTGGAGCATCTTGCAGTTGCTCCAACCTAGTGTTAGACAGGGCAACCTAAGGGCTCTTATGTGGACAGATTAGTTGCTCTGGATTGTCCTGAATGTCTATTATTCTCTTCTAAAATCTACAAACTCTTTCAGCTCTTCCGAGTGCATTATCAAATAACCTCCTGGCTTGCCTGGACTGCAGTTCCTGATGTTGACTAACAGGAAAGCTTGCTTTGCTTGCATTCTGCTGAGTTTTTTCCACCACTCTCATGGGTATAAGATGAATGAAGTGGGTATAAGGCTGAATAAGATGTGAACAAGGCTACCATTCCATTTCATATAACCACACATCCATCCTTCTAATATACCTTCTCTCGAGTCTGCATATCCTCACCATCTGCGCTTTTTTCCCCCTTCAGCTGCTTGTGCACATGATATTGACACTGTTGGCTGAGACGCTATCAAATGGTTCTATTTGCATCACTGAGGACACAATCCTAACCATTTTAGGCCAGCACAACTCACCTGTGTTCCCATTCCCATGGTGGTGTGGGGAGAAACTGACACCAGGAGTGGCACAGAAGTGCAACAATCCCAGACAAGAACAGGACTTGTGCTAGGACATGTGCAAACATAACTGAGACTTATGCTGACTGGCTTATCACTGAGAAAGTCCTATCTCAGTCCTAGTGCATTGGCATCCACTACTTTTAAAAAATGAACCATGTAAAACAGTATCCCATTTTAGGGTCCCGCTTTCCCAGGGTCTCCCTTCAGTGTTGCCCATTCCAGATATTTTTACTGAGTCAGCCTGATGTTAACATAAGAATACAGTATAAGAAGAGCCTCCACTGGATCAGGCAACAGGTCCATCTAGTCCAGCTTCCTGTATCACACAGTGGCCCACTAGTAGCCTCAGGGAGCAGGGATCAGGAGTCTGATCCAGTCGCCCTCTCCTGCATCTGGCATTTTGAGGTTGCCCACATCTACATCTATCTATGCACAAACACACACACACACACCTCATGGTTTATAACCTGTGATGGTCCTTTCCTCTGAAATGAATAAGTGCCTCCCCCCCCCCCCCCAACAATACAATGTGAGTTCAGACCTTAGCTATGCAGTCAATTTTGTTATTGAAAAATAAACAGGGTTTCGCTTCCTGCTTGGCTGCCTCTGTGGCTTTTAGCAAACAAATAGTTTATTAAAGCGTTGTTATTTTTTCAATAAAACCTGACCAAACCATGGTTATTTCAGAGCATGGAGTGCTCCATGTCTCCTACTATATTTTTCAGAACACAACAAATATGTAAGGGTATGCCTGCAGTGGTGGACGTCTGCTGGTAGCTATTTGCCTTAGTAGCCAAAAACAACTGTTTTTTTGAGACAGCCTACTGCTGATGAACAGAAACTTGATCGTCAGAGGATATAGGCACTACTAGGCAATGCTCATAAAAATTCCAGAAATGTTACAACTTAAGTAGGCACAGCCTAATCTGGAGAAAACCAAGCCACCTCTTCCCACGAGTTCGCTGCTTAGGAACATCCCCAAATGGGGACTCACCAACTTAGGAGCCACTTTTCTTCAATGAGGTTAACTCTATCATGGTTGCTGCTTCTCTGCAGTGGTGGAAGAATGACAAACTGGGGTCTAAAGATGTCCAGCTCTAAGCTCTGTCTAGAGCGGGGATGTCATATTTGTTTCACACAGGGTGCAATCCTAATTCACCTGACATATCTTCCCAAAGTGGTGTGGGGAGTTTGGTGTATGCCTGGACACTGGCCAACACCCCCCCTCCCCCTGGAGTGGGGGAGAATTGCCTTTCCGCACTTTTGTGACACACCCAGGTAAGCACAGGATTTACTCCAGGGTTTATACTGGCCTAACTAGAGGTTAGGATTGCAACCAAAATAGGCCAAAACAGCATTCATGATGCCTACTGAGAGCTAGAATTTAGGTCATCAGTTTATGCTGGATCCCAACTTCGCTCCCCAAGTGCAGTGGCATACTTACCGATAGGTCAGTACCTGGGACTCACAAATGTTTTGACACCCCATGTGTCAAAATTATTTGATTTTGGTAATTATTATCAGTATTCTATATGTATTAATTAATCAATTAATTATGATCAGTATTAATATAATTAATTACAATCATATTTTTAAAAATCACCTTACCAATTAAGCTTCTGTTTTATTCTTTTTTGGGATGGGGTGAAGCTGCCTTTCTGGAGCAATTGTTGAGCTTCACTTTCAGTGGATTGGGACCATTCTGGAGGCCTTGAATTCCTCTGTGCCTGAGCTGAACATGAGCCAAGACAACTTTGCTTACTTATGAGTAATCACAGCTGTGCAGCTCAGTTTCACAGTCCATAGGGCTCAATGTAATTATCAGTGATTTCCTTCTGGGTTGATTTGTGGGGTCTGTGTTCATTGGATCAGGACTATTCTGGGGGGAGATGGATTCCTCTCAGTCTGCCCTTTCCAATGGACTAAGGCATATTTGCCTATACATGAGTAAAGGTGTGGTATGGCTCAGTTTACTTTCCATAGGGTTCCATGCATTTATTTATTTATTTATTTATTTATTTATTTATTTATTTATTTTGCCATAAGGGCAAAATAGGCTTATACGGGCTTCAGGGGCTTCTCACAGATTCTATAGAACCCTTTGCTAATGAGTGTCTGGTTCTGAGAACTGGTTACTAATGGGACATAGAACCTGTTGTTAATTTAGGTTATTAAGACATAGAACATGTTGTTAATTAATTTGAATCCCACCACTGGCCATAACATTTGATAGGAAGGAGATATTTCAAAGCTTTTTTTTTTTTTGCATTGGATTCTGCTGGAAAATACACATCTAACAGTACAGTGGCACCTCACTTAAAGAGCTTAATTCCGGAGGCATGCTCTTTAAGTGAAACGCTCTTTAAGTGAAGCAGATTTTCCCATAGGATATAATGGAATCTCAGACGATTGGTTCTACAACCCAAAAAATATTCATATAAAAATATTAACTGTTTATAAAAATGATTACAAAACACTGCACTATAACACTGTACAAAGCACTGTAATATACAGTAACACACAACACTGCAATAAAGAAAATACTGTACAGTACTGAACTGTACTGTACCTTTGAAAAACTTCATGGCTGATGTGAGGGTTACAGAGAAGGGATGTCTTTGGCTGCAATCCTAAAGACACTAAGGACTAGATCTGTGGTGAAAAGTGGAAATGGTTGATACACAGTCTTTTTTTAATTTACAAGTGTTGCTTCTGATGCTTTTTTAGCTAGGAAATTAAAAATGTTCTTTTTATCTTACAAATTCCTGCTGTCACACAAATAGTTTTCCAAATGGTCTCTCTTTAACTTGTTCTGAAATGGGAATAGACCAGGAGCCAATGTCACCATGTGTACTCTCTCTCTCTCTCTCTCTCTCTCTCTCACACACACACACACACACACACCAAAACAGTTTGAATCACCATGTCATAGACCAACATGGGGCTGCACAATTTAGCCTTTAAAACATCAGAGAGAGCAGAACATGCATTGAATGGATGACTTCTGGGTATAACTGAAAGATGTTGAAAGAGCAGATTGTCAGACAGTGGACCGTCAAAAAGTAGGGGATACCTGTACTTTTGTTACATTTTGTATTGGATGAAAACACTTTGCAACCCTTTTCACCCCATTTGGGGTTAAATTTCTAAAAATTGGCTGTTATTGTGTGCTAATGTCATGTAAGGAATACCCTCCCCAATTTTCATGCTCCTAGGTCCAAGAGTTGGGGCAGGGGATTGATCAGTCAGTGATTATCAATGTAAAGTATAGAAACAGAAACACTTTGCACCCATTTCACCCCCTTTTGGCTTGAATTTCCAAAAATTTGTTCTTAATGGATGCCAACATCATGGAAGGAATGCCCTTCCCAACTTTCATGCTTCCAGGTCTGGCAGTTTTGGCTGGGTGTTGATGAGTGAGCGAGCGAGCGAGTCAGCCAGCCAGCCAGCCAGCCAGTCAGTCAGTTATATATATAGAGAGATTATACCAACACAGGGGCCTTGTGAACACCAAACCTTCATATGCCTTTCAGAGTTCTCTTCCCATCATATCCTGTTTTTTGGATGCTGATGGGAAACCTCAACCAGGGAAACCTCAACCAAATTCAATATTTTGGGGATTTTCTTTTTCCTATTGGTTTCCTTCTTTCTCAAAAACTTTCCTTACTCAACCCAGAAATCAAATATTATCTTCTTCTGTGAACTTGCAAGTTATACATAACATGCTGCCAGTCATTTGCATTCGGGTATCATTTTAGTTCAATATGATGCTTGCATAAGGCTTTGAAAATTAGCACCACCTTTCAAGCTAAAAGGGCCTGAACAGAGTTTGCAAGCCATAAAAAGCTTCTTATCAAAGCTTATTTCCTCAGACTCACCTTTCATCTTTTATAATATTTGCTTTGCAAATCCTTGAACTTAAAAGGATTAAACAGGTTGAGAGAGAGAGAGAGAGGATGCAAATAATTAAGATTGTCAGTGGCCTGTAAAAGATTGTAGATAAAGCAATTTAGGTTGCTTATGAATTCCAAACTACTAAAATCTTATAGCACATGAGAGAAATTTTCTGAATTGTAATATTAAAGGATAGGAGAAGAAATTGCACAAAGGATAGGAGAAATTAGTTTTTATCAGTGCTAGTGAAACTAAAATATCTAATTGAGGATGCAATCCTAACCTACTATCCAGCACTGATGTAAGGGCAATGTAGCTCCAGGGTAAGGCGACAAACATTGCTTCACCTTGGCGAGGCCTTCATGACTGTTACCCATGTGAGTATGTGGCATATGTCCCATTGGCACTGTTGTGTCTCTGCTTAAAAGTTTACTAAGATTTGGCCTTCACATGACTAGGCCACAAGAAGTGATACCAGATGACTTATGACAACCAAAATTGGTTAAGATTGCACCCTCAGTCTTTGGTCTACATGGTTGCTCACTGTTGTGATGTGTCAGCTCTGGCTCTACACCTTAGCCAACAAGTTCCCAGGGTGTCCACTGTGCAGAGCAACCAGAGCAACCAAACGCAATGGCCTCTAACCCACCATCAGCGGAGACTCCTGTGCTAGAACATGTTCAGTCAGGTGACTCATTGCAATTCTCCAAATGGCTCAGAGAAAGGAGCCCAACCCTTGCCACATCCATTGTCGGAGCAGCAGCTGCTTAATCCAGTAGCTTTTCTTATGCTTTGTTGTGTGCATCAGCCCATCTACTTTGTTCTGGCTTCATAACCACCAGCAACCCACCTTTCTACCCCTGCTTCACCTGTGCGATAATGTCCGTTTGACTATTTAGGTTCGGCCTGTTCAAGCTTGCCAAATTTTGTTTTGAATCCTTGTTTCTAATGGACTGATTTATTGGCGGGTTAGTGTTACTGAGTACTGACTCACGTGCAGGTTGAGTATCCTTTATCCGTGCAATGCCAGGACGGGGAGGTGTCTGGATTTCAGATTTGTCTGGCTTTTGGAATAACTTCATACATATAATGAGAAATGCTTCCTCGTACTCTTTACACTGGTATTCATACAGCTGGTGACTTTGACATTTTTTGAACAACAACTGTACAGGTATATATCACAGAGCGGTAACAGAAATTACAGCTTGTACCTGTACTGTACTGTACGTGAGAATGAGCATGAGATCTTTTAGTATTTGCACTACAGAAAACAGTCTGGGACACAAACATCTAGATTTTGGAAATCTGGATAAGGGGTAAACTACCTGTACTATTTTGGATTTGGTTGTGTACGTGTGAAGGCCTAGCTTATCCACTTCTTGGATGCTCGCTTCTTAATGGTTCCCACGTATTTTTTTCAATTTTCTTAAGTTTTTTTTCTCCCGTCCTTGAGCTTGGCATGCACCAAGGATTACACTTGATACAGTCATTTTTGTTATATTGAATTCATATATTGAGCCCAGCCCTGTTCTTTAATCTCTCTACAAAACTTAGGGTGCAATGCCAAACACACTCACTAGGGAATAAGCATCCTGGAAACAGAGAGGTTTTATTTTGAGTAACAACAGGTCATGGCCAACAACTTGCATTGAACATGGAAATGAACCAGGAGTTTGTCAACACTAGAGAGATGTATTTCAAGCACCAGGTTACTAACCCAGTCACTGTATTTTGTTTAGATCTTTGGAGCTGTCTTCAAGGGCAACCCAACACAGACCACATTGCAATAATCCAACTGAGGTGTTACCAAACCTGTATTCCTGTATCTCCAGCTATCTCTGACCAAGGTCACTGTCCAAAAACATGGTGGTTCATACCACAAGTCTTGGCATCCACCGGCACTCAACAAGTCAGAAGTTTGGCGATGACATGCAATAATATCTCTGATCGTCCAGAAATGGCATTGTGATAGTCAAAATGCCATGCAGCAGGAATTTGGACCCCTTTCAGGGAACATACCAATAGTTGCCAGATGTAAGAACAGTCCAGATCCATATGCACTATGGGTCACATCTTTCAGGGTTGAGTGTTATCATCCTATCAATTCTAGACAGCAGCCAATACTTCTATGGATTTACCTGTTATCAGCTGAAATGGAGAAATATAGTTAGGAGCATTGCAAACCAGAAAGTCATCCATTGCCTGGGTCCCTGGGTTCCCCATTGCCACCCCTGCATTTCCTTCTCAAGCAACTTATTAACATGCAGAAGTGTGGGACTTCTGGTTTTGGTTTAAAGGTATTATGCAAAGAAAGGAGGTTTGTAAAACCAATAGGCTTGCAAGAAGCATTTGGAGAAAACATGGGAGGAGATCACTGGAGAGATGGATGATCTGCTTTCTGCTTGCTTTTGGTGGGTAGAAAGCAGATAATGTGGCTTGCATCCAAGGTGAGAGGAGGAGGCATCAGCAGCAGAAAGCAGGCCTCCGTCAGTCTTGGAAGACTATGGTATCGTGCTCTGCATACGCTGCATGCAAAGCACGAAAGCCTGGGTTGGATTGTTATGGAGGATAGGCTGTTACCCAAGCAGCAAATCCCCCCTCTCCATGCCACTGAATTTGTCCAATGGAAAGGCAGAGCCAATACAATTGGATCCAGCTGGCGTCGCAGAACTGGACAAAGGACAGGAGCTCACCCTGTCTTGTGGGGCCGACCCGGGTCTCGAACTCTGCCCTGCTGGGTAACCCTTAGAATACCAACTGGGTCCATTAGACCCGGTATGCAAATGTATGCAAATTAGGCTATTTTTAGATGGTATTCTAAGGGTATTCAATCACAGTGTCTTACCCTACAATCCAGAGTAACTACGGGAGCACGTAAGAGACTTTATGTGTAGCCATAGTTGCTGCACTACCTAGTGAAAACCTATGGGAAATTCATATTGCAATCCAGAGCAAATTGTTCTTACACCGGAGCAAGGACTCCACGTAGTTACTATGGATTGCGCCCTTAGCCACTTGCGCCACCCACAGCCCTAAAGCCCATTAGCAGCAGAAAGGGGCTATGAATCCACTGCCTTCTTGACCCCTACACCGTCCCCACAATCTGCTAGTGATGCAACCTGCATAGGCTCACATCATGGATGGGGCCATCCCTGGCTTGGTGTTGTCAATATATGATAATACAAATACTCCAGGTTGAAGGGATTCTGACACAAGGAAAACAATTTGTGTATTATTTGCATCAGGTGCCAATGGTCAAACAAAAAGTGCGTATGTAGTGCTCTGAAGAGATGCCTATACCTCAATGAAAGTGTCCCTTATTTTAAAGCACTACTGTACTTTTCTCAGCCAGTTACCAAAGCTCTAAAAACAAAACTGAATGTCACTTATGTAATATCACAACACTGCTGAACACCTTACGAGGAAAATTAAAGAGCTGTCAAATTTAATTTTTTAGGTTTAACACACCAGCCAGGAACCCTAACCCTTCTGTCTCCACGGCCCCCAGCAACAGGTGTGATAGCACCTCAGTATTTGTTTGCAGATCAGGATGGAGAAGGTAATTCTATGGAATGTTTAAAGGAGCTTGCAAGGTGCTCTGGATTAATCATTAATCACAACGTTCTATTCTTCAGTTTCTCTTAGTGGATTTACCTTCTCCTTAAAGAATGTTTTGAAGTAAGCCGCATTTACAGGAGCAGGCCAAGTATGAATGAGGAGCAGACTGTGGGTGAAAACCCATAACCACAATAGGATGTGTTATTCTGCTATTACTACGCCCCTGGGTGGTGGTGTAACCACTTCCACGTATACAGAATGTTTGGTTGAGCACATGTTCTTGATCAGACAAAAAGCAGGTTAGTCAGAGGAATGCCATCCTGCAAGGTGTGTAGTTTTTTGCAAAAATGTAGTCCATTGCAAAAATGGACCCTATGCATTTGTAATGAAACTTGTGCAGCTGCTATCCATTTTATTCTACAGACTGAAGTTCAAGGAGAAGACATTCTAGATCAATGGTATTCAGGCATTTCAGTCCGGGATCCCCTTTCAAATTTAAAAATCTCTCCAGGACCCCTGTCAAATTTACTGGGGTGCTCCTCCATGTCTACTTGAAAGTAAGTTCCTTTGTGTTCAGTGAGGCTTACTCCCAGAAAAGCCTAGTGCCAGATTTCAAGATGGTGGATCCCACCCTCTCACGACCCCCCTGACATGAGGTCCCGACCTCCACTTTGAAGACTAGATGATCAAGAAAATTCTGCTCCGTACATACGTCTGCTAATTCTCAGAGCTACCTAGAGGAAGAACAGTAGTTTTTACTCAAGATTCACAACAGGGAGGCTTCAGCAAAGGCAAGTTTGAAAATGGGTGCTTTCAGCCGCTGAACGAAGGCTGACTGTGAGGGCACACTTTATTTGCAGGGTGGTCACTTGAATGGATTATCCTTAGTGCTTTAATGCTGATGGACTGGTCAATTGATTGGCTGACAGAGGAAACAGATCCATCAGATCATGTGTTAGTCACGCTTACTAAAAATAGCTACCCGGTTTGGCTATTACAGGAAAATGAAATGATGGACTGCTTTGAAGTAAACCAACTCTTCACTCAGGCACTGTCTCGACTCAGGCTTTTTCATGACAGAATTGCCCATGTCCTCACCCCACCCCTGGCCTTCTGCAGCCATCTCCCTAGGCAAAACACAGGAAATTGTGATCACCATGGACGCTCTAGGCCAAAAAAGGTCAACCACTGATTCTGATTGGTGTTTGCCAGTGTGTTTGCTTTGCATGCCCCATGCACCTTCTGACAGAAAGAGAAGACACAAAGAGAAGCCAGGGACTGACCCTTCTGATGACCCAGAACTGGGTCATCCAAGCTCCTGATTGCAACCTTCTGGGTGACGTAAGCATCATTAATAGAATCCTTTTGAGGTCAGGGATTCCAAAGTGGGCTTCCAGAGCGATTTGCTGCTGCAAAGCAGCTTCAATCCAGTCTTTACCAGGATTAAAATTCATACAGTAGGAAGTGTAATATACCATGAATCCAATGATCTCTCCAGTTTGCCTATGAGCACAATCCTAACCATGTCTACTCAAAAGTAAGCCCCATTGTGTTCAGTGGGACTTGCGTCCAGGAAAGTGTCTTTAGGATTGCAGCCTATGTTAGAAGATTCCAATCAAAATTATCTTTCTACCATTAACTGATTAGTTTTTAATCATTACAGCAAAATTACTATTTTTTGTATATTTAACAGAAGTTTTAATTCAGCAGATATTTATATATTTGTTGTATATTTAACAGAAGTTTTAATTCAGCAGATATTTATATATTTGTTGTATATTTAACAGATGTTTTAATTCAAACACCTATTTTGAATTTTTAAAATATACATTCAGTTTTCTTTATATGCAAATTTGCTATCAGCTAATTTGCTTATCTGTGAGGAAAAGAATTGCTACGTCTTCTCGGTAACTGCTAGACAGAGTTCTTCAGAGTAGTGCCTGTGACCAGCGCAGACATGTTGAAATAGCCAGCAAAAGCTTCTACCAGTAATTTTAAATAGATCTGAGCACAGGACCACTATTATTAAAATTAATTACTATTTATTAATATTAATAAATAAAATTTTTATTTATAGATTTCTTTGTGTGGAGTGGGTTGCAGTAGACTGTCATTTATAAAAATAAATCATTTTTTAAAGTGCTAAAAAGTCCAGAAAGCACTAATTGACAGTGTAAACAAGCCAAGGGAAGAAGCTTCCTTTGATTGACACTTTCTGTACTGGCAAACAGGCATGCATCTCTCAGTGCCATGCCCATCATTTTTTTCTTAGCTCTATGACCTAATCAGGAGGTTTGTGCATGCATATCAAATGCACATGCATTCTTACTAGTGACAGGACTTGATGTCTGGCCCCTGTGCAAGGAAGAAGGTCGCTGACCCTGCTTTAGAAGAATACTAGTAGCATCTCCAAAACTGCCCAATCCAGAAAGAACGGTGTTGAAATAGGCTTCTGTGTGGGTTTTCTTTCCAGAACAGCTTCAAGGATGATACATGGGATAACAGCACTCTTGCCACATCAAGCATCAATGGCTGTTACTCTTTCTGAGGTGGGGATATACACACAAGTGGCCAAGAAACTCCCAACTTTCCTTGTTTTTTTACACACACATTTCAGACAGCAGATGTCTTTTGTGGGTCTGCTAAAATCATACAAAATGGAGAGGAGGTGATTTAGCATCTGTTACATAATAAAAGAGAATAAGAAACAGATACAACTGTTTCTTTGCATAACACCATGACATATAGCAGTTTGTATGAGCAGAATGGTATTTGTGATCCCACAATGCAAGTGGACTAAATGGGAATACCAGAGGATATTAGCTCAGACAATATGTTGCTCCATGCTGGGCTGGTTGACAAATGTTGTAATACAGAAAGTACCCCAGGAAGAGTCAAAGGCAGAGGTACACATAAAAATCACTATCAAAGGGTGCAATGTTTATTCTCTTACCTCCAAGTTGCATTGCCCTTACCCACAGAGCTGGACAATACAGTTGATTAGGATTTGCCACCAACCAAACAGTGGTGGCATGTTGGGGGAGTTATGTCATGTTGTTGGTTCATGCAAGGGGTGGAGGTAACAATTTGCCCCTTGGTCCACCAATCAATGCATATGGCTTGGAGGGGGCAAAGTTGAATAGACATGCAGAGGATTGGACATTTGAGGCTACAATCCATATTTTCCTGGGAGTAAGTCTCATTGAACACATTGGGACTTACTTCTGAGTAGAGATGGAAATGATTTCTTCCAGAAGGGAGGGTCATGTATGGGAGATGCCCAAAGTTTAGGGCCCCTGGGTTCCAAATAACCTAACAACACCACTATGCCCATACTCCTCATTGATGTCCCTTTTCTGTTGATCAGTGGGACAATTAGAGAGAGGAAGAAAGCCAACTTCATGTTATTCTCTCTTCCTGGTCTGCAGCATTAGTGACTGCACCTGTTAATGAAGTCTGATGAGCTTGATGCTTGCAGTTAGAGACTTAAATATTTTCCCAGTGTAGACTTTCTCTTTTGGGCAACTCCTGATTTTGCTGATCACCTGGCTGACAGACTAATGAAACAGCCCACACATTTAAGTTTCTCTAAAATCAGATAAAGCAAGTAGGTCTTTCACAAATACTCCCTTGGGGATGAGGGGAAACTCGTATAAGAAAACTTTTATAATTATGCTGAATACAGAGTCATTTATTTGATGGAGATGCAGTGATTTGAGGAAATGGCTCTTTTATTTATTTCATTTTCCCTGTAAATCACTTTGTAAGCTTTTTGTTGAAAAGTGGTATGAATAATGTTAAGTGATTTTTTTAAAAATGAATTTTGGAAATAGGAACCTCACAATACAATACAGTTGGGCTAACACATGTCATTTGTGCTGGTCCAGGGTGTCACAAATGTGTTGTAAAGTGTGTCTGGCACACCAAGAGAAGAGGGAACGTGTAGAGAGTTGTGATCTCCTCCTTGTGCTTCCTCAAGCCCTGCAAGGTGGTAGGATTGTTACCAGTGCAAGGGATGGGGACAAGGTGGGAGGGAAGGAGACAAGTGAGAGGCATTTTGGGCATGGTGACCATATGACCAGATTTTTCCAGATTTGTCTTGTTTTTTAGCCTTCTGTCCAGGTGTCCTCCAAAAGGGCTTCATTATCCTCCATTATGGCTTCATTTGCAATAGTGTGCAGTATCCAATCATGTCATATGTCATTGGATTCATATTGAAGAACAGAATCCAATGCAAAAATTGGTTGTGAAATATCTCGTTTCTATCAAAAGTTATGGCCAAAAAACTAAAACTAAAAATATGCATTGAGCACAATGGGAAAGTGAAAGTGCCCAATATCACTGCTTTACTCATGAGTAGGCGAACATGCCATTGTCAGCCAGAAAGGCCAGACTGATAGGAATCCAAGACCTTGTCCTACTTTTTAGGTTCAGGCATCTGATCACCCTGATTTTGTGGCTATTAGTTTTTGCATATGTCTGATGAGATAATGTGGCAAAGTAGTCTCTGTGGTTATAATAGTGATTGCCTCCCTGCCACATAGCTTGTTGTTTAACCCTTGATGCATAAAGTGTCAGTTTTGGAATCCATCAAAAATTAGATTGTGTCCCACTTCTGGGCCACGGACCCCAGTTTGGACTTACTGCCTAGATCCCATGTTTCATGTCGTCATGAGCATGAGTTGTTGTATATGAAACATGAGTAGTTACATGTGGCTAAACTGAATCAGGCCCAGAAACATTTGTATTCTGATGCTTTGGTTCATTTAAAGCCCTGGAATTTGTCTGAGGTTCTGCTCTCATCACCATGCCTTTTGAAGTGACACCAGTGTATTTGACCATCAATTTGAGTGCTTCAGAGAGTAAAGGCACTCTTGAAGCCAAGACATTGCTGTCTCGTTTAGGCGTTCTCAAGTGTTTGCCCTTCCTCTGAGCACAAAATTGAAATTTGAGATTGAGGACTGAGTGCCTGCCAAACAGCTCTTTGTAGCACGAAGGTCAGTAGCAAGAGTTTCAGCCAGATGTCATTCAGCTCAGCTTAGCTCAATGTTAGAATCACAATTATTTGCACTGTACTGGAACGGAGGGAAATCCTAGAATTCTTCTCACTATTCATCATCTGTAAGAAGCTACCAATTATATGTGTTTGAGGTAAATCGCTTTCACCCTATGGTTTTGGCAACCAGCACACAAAAATCCTTCTAGGCATTAAATATTGCAATGATTTGGTCCCATGTGTTTTCTTGCAAAACATGTTGTGAGGAAAATATGTATCTAATAGCCATTTTTATTCGATCACTCGCTAAGCCTCTTGCGGAATGTATGTCAGAAGAACTGGCTGTTTACAACCCTGTATGATTGTGGACCACTGTTGAGCTAATGTGAAGCCTTTTCTGGTCATGGACTGCCCTATGAAACTGCAGCACATGGAGAGCATCCTATGAAGTGTGTATGAAGATAAGTTTTCAGAAGGATCTCACATCTCAGGAGGATTTCCAAAACATCACAGTGCACAGGCAGTGCACACCTTTCACCTTATCAAGTATGAAGCACAACATCATAAAAAATGTTAGCCAGCATATTACACACACTTTATGTTGTCCCAGCAAATTTTGCATTTTGGGTAATTAACACCTCCCTTCTCCAGTCATAATCACACTGGGCAGAGTAATGAATACCAAACTCCCATATCAGTTTAGAAGACAGGATTTATTACAACACAAAAACAAATCCCCAATTATTGTTCTTTCCAGAGTGCTTCCTTCCCCCAAAATGCCACTTAATCCTCTAGTCTGGAGAATGCAGCAAAAGTACATAACTGTTCCAAAGTGCTTCCTAGTTCAATCCAGCAAGAGTATCAGTCTGCAGCAGTCTGCAGTCCTAGTCCAACAGAGTTCCAGCTTCTCCCTCAGGATATATACAGGTTGGCATAAACATGAGGAAGATACCCAGGAAACCACAGCCCAGGTTCCTTTGGTTCTCATTAACATATCTGAACACAAAAAAAGCAGGCCTATGTCAGTCTTGACAGACTATGGTATCGTGCTCAGCGCTGCATACGAAAGCCTGGGTTGGATTGTTATGGAGGATATGCTGTTACCCAAGCAGCAAATCCCCCCTCTCCATGCCACTGAATTAGTCCAATGGAAAGGCAGAGCCAATACAATTGGATCCAGCTGGCATCGCAGAGCTGGGCTTAGGACAGGAGCTCACCCTGTCTTCTGGGGCCAACCTGGGTCTTGAACCCTGGTCTGCTGGTTAACATGCAAGCGTCTTATCCGCTTGCGCCACCCACAGCCCACTGACATATACATGACTTTCTGCAGACCTTAATACATGCATGGAAGTGGAGAGAAAACCCCCATAAACAGGTTGAATGCCTAAAAGGGGATGCTTGCTTAAGGCTGTGAAAGGTCAATGCATAATGGATGTTTTAGGGTGGAATCTTATGCCTGTCTACTCAGAAGTAAGACCCATTATATTCAATAGGGCTTACTCCCAGGAAAGCCATGTTTAGGATTGCAGCCTTAATGTCATTGCTTTCATATATACATACTGCAGTAGTACCTACTTATTCTTCCTTCTAGACTGCTCTCTCTGCTGGTAGTAGAAGATCAACAATCTGGCAATCGGGCTGTGAAATTCTATCTACACTAAAGGAATAAGTCAGTCATAACCACAGCATCAACTGTATCTCACCCAACTGTTCATTTTTTCTAAAAATCCATTCAAAATATGTTGGGCCAAATCTGGGGGTCCTGGCAGAGCCAAGCCAAGATCTCATTGAAGGCGTGGGAGGTGCACCAAATACTTTTTCCCGTTATACCAGTTGCATATCAGCTGCCACCTCCACTGCCCTCCTGCTCCCTGGATCAAAAATGGAAAAGGGGATTGGAGAGCAATGTGGAGAAGAGTGGTAGGATCTAGCCCACCACTTGTCTAGATTCTCTCTTCCCTTCCTAGAGTCCACTCTTCCTTTTTTAACCAGGAAGATGGTCGGTGGACAGATGTATGCAAGCCATGTCCAACCAGTCTGCATCCTGAAGTTACCACATCAATTAGCCTCTTAAAGTACAATCCTAACCATGTCTACTCAAAAGTAAGCCTCATTGTGTTCATTAGGTCTTATTCCCAGGAAAGTGTCTTTAGGATTGCAGCCATAAATGGGTTGGCTTGGGGGCCTGGTTCATGTGATTCTCCCCTGCGAGTATGGGAAATAACTGGGGACTGGACATCTTCCTTCCAAGATACTCACATGCAGGGCCTAGTTCATAATGAAAGTTGCCTACAGATCAGAGAAAGAGGAAGCACCGTGTCCCCTATGCAATTATTCCAGCACCATGTGCAGCTGAACACATAAGCCAGGGCCAACCAAGGTGATAAACAGTAGAACAGAGCCAAACCCCTCAGGTTTTCCAAATGTTGAGAAGGGATCAAGACATAACCTTTTGTTTCCTCCTTGCCTTTGCTTAAACAATCACTGCTGAGCATGATCTGGTTTGTCTCTGCTTCGCACCCCCTCGTCCTTGCTTCAGGAGCAGGTACCAACTGCACATCAACTGTTTAACAAGTCCTGTCTCAGAAATCTCAGCCTGAAACCCATGAGGCTCTAATCCTATTAAATATGCACCAGCTTGCATAACTTAGCTTCCCTACTCCCACCCCCACTCCTTCATCCGTCTTACTCGGAGGACTTTTCCAGCTTGCAAACCCATTGCTCATTTTTGGCAGGGGGCCCTGCACTCTTTTTTTTTTTTCTTTGCAGGGATTTGGGCAATGAATCAGCTACCTGCAGCTGTTCACTAGCCTGCCACCCAAGTGCAGGAATTTCTAATATTGAAGTTTCAACGTACCTTTCCCAAGGACTTAAAGCAATGTAAAATCCTTTCCCCACCTCAAACTCATTTCCAGGCTGATTTAAACCCTGGCATCCCCCCCCCCCCAAAAAAAAAATAACCACTGATAGAAGATTTAAATTTCTCACTACTTCTTCAGAGCTAGAAACCCTGGGTGACCTCTCAGGGTGGAGCATACAAGGGGAAAAACGAAAGCCCTCTTCATCTGGCTGCTTTAAAAGTGATGTGTCAAGCTCTGTCATTAAGAAGGAAGTTCATGTGCCTAATATCTTGTTCCTACCCTTTCCCCTCTCTCCAGTCTCAGGGTTGTTAACAGGTGACAGTTTGGTTCAAGTCTTTCTCCCGTCATTTTCTCTGTGTCACCTTCACAGCAGGCCCTGCCAAAGAAAGGAGTGGAGGGAAGAGAAGGAGAAAAAAAGAGAGACAAAGCATGTGTGAAATTTAGAGTCTCATAAACATGCAGACACATTGCCCTGGGAAGCTCAACATCCTTTCGAAAACTAATCTGTTAAATATCACCCTGGGTTTTTGTGTTTTTGTGGGTTTCTTTTTGGCCTGGAAAATGAGTGGTGCACGTGTCTTTACAGGTTGACTGGCATGGTTTTAAATAAGTCTTTCCTGGCAATATAGAGAACTGCTCCACCACTCCACACCCTGAAAACGTCACATGAGAATGCAGGTATTGCCACACTCACCCATCCCTCTCCCAGTAAGGTTGGCCAAGAGGTGTGGTTAGCAAAATAAAGGAGCCTGGTTCAAAGAGAGTAGAAGCCTTCTCCCTCCAATCACCATTACAAAATGCTCCTGCTTTTGGCAGAGCTATGTGCAAGATGCTGTATTTTTTAGACATCAGAAGGAAAGGGTCGGTGCAAGAAGGGTAGGTGCTTTCTAGAGAATTAAGCAATGCTGATGGGCTTCTTAGAATTCCTATAATTCACCTCGTTCAGCTCCTCTGTAATGCATGTGTCCTTTTCTCCTAGAAAACAAAAATGAAACAAAAAAATGTTTGCTACAGAAAATGTCATGCACTTTCAAGTCATGCCCTGAACCAAGCTCTCAAACTGTACCATAATGATCCCCCTAATTTACCATTAACTTTATCAGAGACAGTTCAGTTAACAGCATTGACACTTTCCCTTCAACTGGGAAAGCAAGCAGGAGGATCAGCAGGCAGAACCATCAGCCAACTCATGCTTTAAAGATGCCCTTGAAGCAAGGTCATAGGCATTAAGTCTTTGACATTAAGTGGAGTATCACTAACAGCACAATCCAGAGTAACTACGGGAGCTCTTGCATCAACACAAGAAAAATTTACTCTGGATTGCTCTATGCATTTCCCATAGGTTTCCCATAGGTGGTGCTGTAACTACATTGACGTAAATGTTTCTTACATCGACGCAAGAGCTCCCGTTGTTACTCTAGATTGTGCTGTTAATCATATTTATCAACCTTAGGAGGCAGGCCTGATCCTTTTCTTATGCATCATTTTCCTACAAAAACCTCATATGTGGCTACTGTGGGCACCACATTTATGGTATGTGCTATTTGTACCAATGTGTGCTATTTGTGCTTTAAAGGGAAGCCCAAATTAGATGGTGACACAGGGAGTATCATATCCAGTTTGGACTTCAGGGAAATGCTACTAGTAGACCAAAGGGTGGTCTCCTAATAGCCTAGTTAACTACTGGCCAATACCCAATGGAGTAGTGGTGGTCTTGCTAAGAATCTGTCACCCAACCAATATGCACAACAGAAATTTTTTTCACAACTGTATCCTAGAGAAGAGTTATGAAGCTGCTGTTCAAAACAAGACTGTAATAAATCTATGAGGAAAGCAGCCTTGGACTCTGCCAGGAACTAATATACAGAAACTGTTGCTTAATGAAGCAGGTGAAATCTGAGCTGAACCAAAGGCATAGAGTCTATCAAAACTACAGCACCAATACAGGATCAATACAGAATCAAGTTGCAATGTGGTTTACAGAGCTTGGTACCAGCATGGAAGACAGGAAGACTGGAGGATCTCCAAAACATCACAACCATTCTAGATACTGAGCTGAGGAGTCCAGTACAGACTGCACTGTACTCCATACTGTGAAGGCCATTGTCAAGACAAATGACAATGCCTTTCCTTAATATCCTTAAATGCATTTTAGCAGGTACTAGCGGCAATCACTTAGCAATTCATGTATTTTCTCACTGCTAGCTAGAATGCTTTCTCTTCGGTGGCTTCCTCCTTATGGAACTCAATTTCCTGGGCGATCTCATGCTACTTTCCTTTCTCTGTTTTAGTCATTCCTTGAAAATCTACTTTGTTTGGTTTTCATTCATTTATTCACTTCTCTCAAACATGCACCCCAAATGGCTCTCCACATCATGTTTTATCTACAAATGGTGGCATCTCTCCCTCTTGCATTGTTATATCATGAATTATTGGCTGAAATCCTGACCACTAGTTCAACACAAGTCCATGCTGACCTTGGGGTGTCGCAAAAGCACCATAAGGCACTTCTGTGCCACTCCTGGGGGATTAGGCCAATGCATAGACATGTGCTGGCCTCCCCACACTACCATGGGTATGGAAAGTGGTTGATTTGTACTGGCCTAAATTGGTTAGGTTACCCTCATTCTTTGAGAACTGTGGATATTAATACTAACAAAATCAAAGAGGAGAAAAAATAATTAAATCTCACCATCAACTTCACTGAGCCATCTCTATCATACATAGTGGTCACAGTTTGGAAACAATACGCAAAAATAAAAGGAAACAAACATACCTGAAACTTTTTGAAGCAATGCCTGAAACTTTTTTAAAAGCATTATGAACCAAACTTTACTCGCATCAGCTTTGTTTACACTTGAGTCATAAAGTAAACCGGTGCGCTCATATTTGTGCAATCTCAACAGCCTAAAGTGAGTTTAAGTGGAACTGCTTAAATAGGTGACATCTTTCAAGCAATTAAAAAGAAAAATCTAATCTCTCTACTATGTTTATACGAGCAAGTTGGGAACTTGGAAACCCTGCCGATAAAGATGTCAGGGCCATATTTCTCTAGCTTGTTTGGAAGGCAATCCTTCTTGCAATCTTCCTCTGCTTTTCTCCCTCCCTTTCAGCTGAAAAGCACATGCAGTGCCTTTTCTAATACTGTATGTTCAATGGACAGCATACATACTGTCTCAGACAGCTGCGTTGAATGTGTGCCAACCTGACCAGGATTCTAGGATAGGCCTATGATTAGCACATTGTGGGTGGCACTAACAGCAAAAAAGGGGGGATAAAGAAATGCAGCCTTCATTTGCCCCCTCCCATTTCTGAAAGAAGAAAAATACAAATCAGTCTCTTTTTTCCTTGGGCAAAGGAAAGGAGAAAGGAAAGAGGGAACACATCGGTCATATCCTTGGTTTAATTGCTGGGTGCCTGCTCATGTTCTTACCCAAGAGGAAACTCTTCAGTCAAAAGAAGATCTGAGCTTATGAAATCCTGCTTCTATAAAGTTGTTTCTTCACACACTTGATATTTCCTTTCCGAAGAGACAGCCACTGCCATGGCCCCAGTGGTGCCAACAATTCACGCAAGCTGACATGTGCCTCGATTACAGGCAGGAAAACAGGTTCCAGCACTCTTGATCATTTATTCACCTTGAATCCAGACAACATCATGTTAGCGGGGCGGCTTGCAAAAAGTTTAACCAAAATCCTATGGCAGATGTTGATGCCTCACTCCTTTTAAATCTTTCCAGCCCTTGTGAAGTAGCAATGTAGCCTCAAGAGTTGAAAACAAATTTTCCTTTACTTTGAAGAGTGCATCCTCACTACAGGATACAGTGCATATCCTTTTGCCACAGCTGTTTCAGACTGGAAATCCTATCCAAACTTACCTGACAATACATCCCAATGAACTTAATGGGACTTAGGCTGCAGACACTTTCCTCGGAGTAAGACTCATTGAACACAATGGGGCTTACATTTGAGAAGACATGGTTAGGATTGTGCTCTTATTTCTTAGTAGAAAGTGGTTCTCAAGAGTTTGGGAACTGATAAGCATTTGTAGGGGAGACAAAGGGTGGCAATGTGATCACCTCAATGGAAAGGGTTTTCTTTTTTTTTTAATTTACCTGCGGGTAGCTTTGCGTCTCCAGAGGATCTCACACCCCCATTTGCAAGCTTCTCCAAATTTCTGTAAAAAATAAAAATACACAAACTGGACTTTTACAACAACAAAAACTGTCACTGTGCCACTGTCACAGTCACTTAGCCCTTTATGCAACAGAGATACCCTCGCTGGAGTGTTGCAACATCCCTGGTATCACACTCCTGGTATCACACTCAAACTGGACAAATCCCATGTTATATATCCCAATAGACAATAATATATACCGTATACAGCAATTCCCATGTTATGTATTCTAAGCCTCTTACCCCATCCTTAACCATACCTTTGTGTATTAAAAATAAAAGGTACACCCAATATAAATAGACATATATTGGGACACAAATGTCCAGAACTAAAAAAAAATAAAAATGTCCAATGTCCAATACCAGGATGCATTTTACTGGAACACAGTCTAGGACACATTGATTCTATCACTAAAGCAGGCCTCCGTCAGTCTTGGAAGACTATGGTATTGTGCTCGGCGCTGCATACGCTGCTTGCGAAGCACAAAAGCCTGGGTTGGATTGTTATGGAGGATAGGCTGTTACCCAAGCAGCAAATCCCCCCTCTCCACGCCACTGAAT
The DNA here is from genome assembly GCA_030015325.1 of Cryptoblepharus egeriae. NCBI lineage: Eukaryota > Metazoa > Chordata > Lepidosauria > Squamata > Scincidae > Cryptoblepharus > Cryptoblepharus egeriae. The sequence goes on along the minus strand of JAREYC010000002.1, from coordinate 105,028,507 downwards.
TAGTCCAATGGAAAGGCAGAGCCAATACGATTGGATCCAGCTGGCGTCGCAGAGCTGGGCTAAGGTCGGGAGCTCACCCTATCTTGTGGGGCCGACCCGGGTCTCAAACCCTGGCCTGCTGGTTAACAGGCACAGCACCTTAACCGCTTGATTCTATCACTAGGTTTTCATTTAATACTGTACAAATCAAGTGGACTGTATTTCCACAACTGATAGAATTTGAAGGGCAGTCTTGTGTAGGATTTGTTTCCTTGTGAGGAGAGGGTTCTGAAAACTTAACAATTCCTTTTCTCATGTCTATTTGCAAATAGACATGAGAAATTTACAAGCTGAACATGGGGCAAGCATACAGAAGGATGATGCTGGCCTTTCAAGCATCGTTCCTTTCCCTAAGGCAGGCAGCATTTCTTGAAGCCTCCCAAGTATTCATCATAGCCATATGTCCCAAAAAACTGGGACAATCCTGATTTGGGGGGATTATGTTCCCATACTGACAAATGGAGCAGAGGGTCCTGTCCTGATTTTGTGGAAGAGAATTATGGCAACATTATTTTAGCCCGTATCACTGGTTGCCTTCAAACTCTTGAGTGGTTTCCCTCATACAAGCAGGTAGGTGTGCCCCATAGTTAACGGTCACCAGCCAGTAAGCACATTCACTACCAAATTATACACAGGATCTGAGATGGCTATCTGTTCATTCGACACAACATAATACCATTCCCGTGACATCATTCCCTTTTGCTGGCTAAACACTTCCAGCTCTTTTAAGCTTATATCATAAACTGAGATCTCCACTCCTGTCATCATTCTAGTTTCCCGTCTCTACTTGCTTCAGCTGGTATTCTTCTTTGAAAGTATGTCCTGCATCTGTGTGTCATGTATCCAAGGTGTTATTGTATGGTGCTTTATTTTAATTGAAACCTTCTATGCCTGTTGGCCAGAGTCCAATTTGGATTGAAGAGATCCAAATCCTGCACTTTGGGATTGGCCAGGATGAAGCTACCAATCTGAACTCAGGGAACTGCTTTGAAACAATCTATGATGGGCTGACTGGGAGTAGCAGGGGTCTCTAAACATAGGAGTGTGTGTGGGTTAAATGAATAAATGTTATGAGCTGAATTCAAGGCCTCACATCAAACCCACTATGGCTACAATCCTAAACATACTTTCTTGAGAGTAAGTCTCATAGAACAAAATGGGACTTAGTTCTGAGTAGACACTGAGTAGTTCTGAGTAGACATAGGATTGCACCCTATATAACACAAGGGAATATGCTTTGCATTGCAGATAAGCATTAAATTAATAATTCTGGCATTCTAAGTCAAAACAATTTACCTGGAATATTCAAGAAATATATTCAACTGATCGCCTTATGGCAGATATGGCTGGCCACATTTAGGGCCTTCTGTTTAGGATCTTTAGGATATCTGAAAGTCAGGGCGCTCAGTCATCTGATCCTTCAGTCTTTCGACTGCATCCAGGTGATGTGATTGAAATTAATCTGAACCTAACTCAGGTGAATAGTGAGCCTTTGTTTTGTTTTATCTATTCCTTGCCCTTTAAAGGACAAGCTAAGCAGACCAGGAAACAGAGACATGCATAACTCATATTCTGTTACATTGTTATGTGTTTGACTATCTTCAGGGAGGAGGATGGTATCCTATCATTTTGCCTGACTAGTTTTTTGGGTGACCACAGCTATAAGCAGAGATGCCAAATGGTCCTTACTGTCTTGGAGTCTTTCCAGGCTCCATTTGGGATTCATTTGGGTGTTTATTGTTTTGAAAGGGAGAGAACCTGGAGTAGCCCCTTTGAAGCAGCAGAATCTGGGCTAGCCAATTGGAAAACACTGCACATCTGCTTGCCACCTCCATCACCCTACTACCATCCTGCTACTGCCCTGCTCATCTTGCCTTCTCTCCTTTAAGAGGATGGTTATGGCAGCAGTATATCTCTATCTCCAGTGCTGCTATCATGACCACTGTTTCTTAAAAGTGAACATCTAATTTGCCATCTCTTTTGACCCTCTTTTGACCCATGATAATTCAGAAGCCAGCAAGAGGTGAAGTCAGGAATGGAATAGTGGCAAAACATTACAGAAAACCAATTGCAGCGATCAGTGATTTGTGCTGTGATTAGTGATCTGTGATCCTGGGTAACTTATCAGCATGAACCTTAACTTGGAAACTTTTCCAACACCATCTATGCTATGAACTGAATACTATAAATATGAGGAAGCAAGAGGCTAAGAGCACAATCCTAACCATCTCTATTCAAAAGTAAGCCCCGTTATGTTCAACGAGTCTTACTCCCAGGAAAGTATCTTTAGGACTGCAGCATTTTAGCACAATCCAAACCATGTCTACTCAAAAGTAAGACCCATTCTGTTCAATGGATCTTACTCCCAGGAAAGTGTCTTTAGGATTGCAGCCCAAGGCTACAATGCTGAAGACACTTACCTGGGAATAAAGCCATTGCAAACAATGAGGCTTACTTTTGAGTAGACATGGTTAGGATTGTGCTCTTATAAAGGAAGTGTTCAATGTATGAAAGGTCCATAAAGGTCACAGAATGAAAAACTCACAGGAAAAATGGGTCAACTTGACCAGGAGCTGCAAAGATAAGGAAGGCTGAAGTTCATCATTAAAAAGCCAGCCAACTCTTCCAACAAAAGCTATAAAATTACTTCCTTCCTTAAAAGTGAAGTTTGATAAACATCTGGCAGGGATAAATTTGATATCATTAATCCTATGTCTAGAATAGACAAATGACTCCTAAAATTCATTCCAGACAGGCTTCCAATTTTTTCATAGTCATATAGCTTACAAACCAAAAAAATCTTCACGCTACAATGAATATGGATGCATAATTACCCATTAAGTTGCATTAAATATCTTAATATTTGTTTGGGTCTTTCTGGATTATGGGTCTTTCTGGGCACAATTTGTGCATGGTGAGTCCTAGTAACTATGACAGAAAAAAAAACTTTGACTCTAATATCAACAGGGATATTTTGCTAAATCACAGTTTAGCCAAAGTGCAGGGATAAACAAGGGCAAATCTTTGTCTCATATTGTAGCAATCTTCTGGCCACAGCCATTAATTGTATCCTGCTGCTCTTGTAGTCTGACCAAATATATATAAAACATATTTCTGTCCTCTAAACACTTGCTGAAGAAACATTAACTGCTTCACTTCCAAACCTCTTGGCTCCTCTAGAGATCAGACGAAGGGCAAAACGAGCAGAAGGACAAAGCTACCAGGGAAGAATCATACAAAGGTCATTGGTTTCAACCTTCATGTTACCCCCAGGTTCCTTCCTCCTCCAAAGGGATGGGATCTGCTATGACAAGTTGTAGTGGGAAGCCACTCCAGCTTCTCAGTGGAGGGAGGATATGATCTCAGTTGGGGGCTTCCTTACATAAAAGGATCTGACATTTCTAGACCTATGCTCTTATTTCTGTTTTGTTCTGGAGGGCCACATGAAGTTCATTCATTTAATGATGATGGAAAGCAAAGCAGCGTCACCACTTTTTCGACACCATACACAAAAATGCCACTGTAAATGAAGGACAAACATTTCCCTCCATCTTTACATGAAAACATGTTGATGCCTAGCACCAGCAGCCAAGAGGGATTGATGATGCCATAAATGATCAAAATGTGTTGGCTGCTGGTAAGAAGCTGATGATACTATGACTCAACGAATACTGTAGGAAATACCAGACTCAGTTCTGGTAATCATGTTGAAAACATGAGGCAGTGCATAATGTTTGCTATCAACCAGAGTGTTGTTCTCTGCTTGCATGCATCCAGACCCAAAGCAAGCAACTCACTACCTCTGCTGAATTCATGAACAATGAATTAATGGTGCACTACTTCCACCAAACCCAGGATGGTGTAGCTGTTTGGAACTTAAACCTGGAATATCCAGGTTCAAATTCCCGCATAGCAATAAAGCTTTGTGGGTGTCCTTGGGCCAAACACTGTCTCTCAGCATCACCTACCTCACAGGTTTGTTGTGAGGACAAAAGGAGGGAACTATAGACACTACACTACAGTAAGCTCCTTGGAGAATGAGCAGTATAAAGGTGTGAATCATCATCATCAACGTCTTGAACAAGTACATACTACTCGAGTATAAGCCTCGTTTTTCAGCACATTTTTTTTATGCTGAAAAAGCCCCCCTGGGCTTATACTCAGGTCAGCTTATACTTCTCATAAGACGGGCAAAGAAGTGGATTTCTGCACAAGCAGCTCAGCTTAGGTCAGCCTTTTTAAAAAGTAGGAAAGGCTGCTTTGCTTCCTTCTTTAAAAAAAAACAACCAAGTCAGCAGATTGATCCATTGCCTCCCTACATGTAGGAGCTTGATGGCTCAACACACTGGCTGTTTTCTCCTCATTAAAACAGCAGTAGCTGCTGCATTTCTCACCCTAGGCTTATACTCGAGTCAATACGTTTTCCCAAGTTTTGTGGTAAAATTAGGTGCCTCGGCTTATACTCGAGTATATACAGGTACATTATTTTTACACAGATCTCCTAAAAGTACATACATTATTTTTTTACACATACCGCATGTGTAGTTCCAAAGAAAATAATGGGAAGCTTCCAGGTATGCTAATTAGACCTGTTTTTCTCAAACTTTGGGAGAGATTTATTCTCTAAATCTTTGCAGGACAGGAGCTGGGGCAGTGAAGTGATCCTTAGGATCACACCTCTGCAGGGGTACGAAGGCAATTTTCTGCCACCCATAGGCAGGCTGTGCAAGACTCTTTTTCTAGAACATGTCCTCTTTTTTAGCCTTGTGTCCTGGAAAAATCTCCATTGCCCTTTTCTTGTGAGCACACCTTCATATATAATTCTCGTAATTAATAAATTGCAGGGCTGTGGGTGGCGCAAGCGGTTAAGACGCTGTTCCTGTTAACCAGCTGGCCAGGGTTTGAGACCCGGGTCGGCCCCACAAGACAGGGTGAGCTCCTGTCCTTAGCCCAGCTCTGTGACGCCAGCTGGATCCAATCGTATTGGCTCTACCTTTCCATTGGACTAATTCAGTGGCATGGAGAGGGGGGATTTGCTGCTTGGATAACAGCCTTTCCTCCATAACAATCCAACCCAGGCTTTCATGCTTCGCATGCAGCATATGCAGCACCAAGCGCGATACCATAGTCTTTCAAGACTGACGGAGGCCTGCAATTAATAAATTATGGCTGCAATCCTAAGCTCCAGTTAGACCAGCCTAAGATAAAGCCTAAGATAAACATAAATCCTGTGCTGACTTGGGATTGTCACCAAAGTGATGCAATACTTCTGCACCACTCAGTGCACAGACATTGGCTTGCCTCCCTATATCATCATGGAAATGGGAAAACTGATGAGTTGTGCTGGCCTAGGTTAGGATTGACCCTAAATGTAATAAATTATATGTAATAGTTTTACACTTAATAATATATAATATAGTATTTAAATTAACCACATGAAAGCAATATGAGAATTTTTAGCTTTTATTTAGTTATATCCTACATTTTCTTAGGGATGCTCCATGTTGTGGGGGCCTTGCCGTCTTTTGTGGTTATGACATCTGGTCACCCTGGGCTAGAGATCTTCTCCTAATATGTCCAGATCATTGGTGGGCAGATGCCGGTTCGGGCCTACTCGCCCGAACCGGATCTTGCCCCCTGGTGGACGCTGGCGAACTGGTCAGACCAGCGGCTGCCAGAACCACGGGGACCGGTACACCAGCAGCCGCCATGTGCAACACCAAGCCTGGCGCATACGCAGTGCGGCGGGGTTGGGGCCCCGCCCCCACCCCGCCCTGCCCCCTAACCCCAGCCCCGCCCCCTGACCCTGGCCCACCCCCCAACTTCCGGCGAACTGGAACTTGGGGCTGGCTGGGCCCACCCCTGGTCCAGATATGTGATCTTTTGCTTTTTCCCCACTGCTGAAGAAGTGGTGCTTCGTGGTTGGAAAATCATTGGTGATCTTTCCTATATTAGTCAATGACTAATGACTGCCTTTGCATTATTGTGCTAAAAATGAACTATATATACTGGATTACGTCAACAAAATCATGACCATATGGTCCTTAAATACAATGGTGCATTAGATAAAGCTGTAATGCAGAATTTAGCTCAGTTAATTTTTTTGAGTTGTAGTAAAAGAATAAGAACATAAAAATCATTCTTTGCACTCGCAGCTATTGTTATGCTTATGTTGTAAACATTTATGGTGAACAAGCCGTCACCTATTTAGACCATTGATCTGAATGTCCATATGTGCATTTTTGGCCCTTTGGGGGAATAAAATTTCATAGAATCATAGAATCATTTCATGGAATTACTGTTTTTATGTCAATTGCACGGGAGGAAGGATGCAATCTTCCTGTGGTCATAATGCAAAACAAGCTTTCCTGTTCACATTTGATGTTGGATCCATGTCTGGGATTGTTTATAAGTCAAGCATATTTTCATCGCTTTTCTTGTCTGTATGACAAAAGGCGTAATCCTGACATAAACTGGTACTTACATCTCCATTAATTTTGAAAATACATAGGACTAACCAAAACTGAATATGGCCTCATGGAAAACACTGGAGTAAATAGGCACATTTCCCCACCATATTGCCTGCCTGGTGCAGGACCCAGTGCTACAACCCTTTGTTCAACATCTTGAGTACATAGTCTGGGTAAATGGTCTTCAAACATGAATCCAATAAATACCATGAATCCAATCAATTAAGTACAAGACTGGGAATACACTCTCAATCCTGCTCCCCTCTCCCAGAAACTGCTCTCCCACAATTGTGGGTCCACTCCCTGACTGTTACACCTTCCCAACACTGCTTACTATAACCATATCTTTTCATTATAGACAGCAAAAAACGTTGCCTGGAAGCATGGCACTAGTGAAAGCTCTTTTAGCTCAATTGCTAAGAACCTGAACAGGACTAGGATACAATGTCCTGAACAGCTACACCAGAAGACTCGCCTTTTATCTGGTGAAACTCTCTTCTGGTCTTTAACCTTTTTCATTCCCATGTTCTGTGATTCCATAAATGAGACTTTGCAACCCCATTGTGGTTGAAGAACCTGGTCTAAATAGTTACCAACTGGGTAGCCCGTTTCCTATACAGTGCTGGTGAAGCAGGATCACATAGCCCAGATAGCACATCTGACACTGAGGAGAACATTAGTTCCCTTACTCCGTATTGAGCCCAAGCCTAACAAGTAGACTATTTGGGCCTGTACCAGCTAAATCACTAGTGTGAGACCAACTATCTTATGTAAGGCTTTCAGGCCTAGGTTGTTAGGTCCAGCAAAGGATTGATTATCTAACATGAATGAAATTCATACATGGGAATGGAGACATTCATTTCCTCTTCGCCAATCTACTTTATATGTCAACACCATGTAGTAAATGTCAAGCCCTTGATGCTAACCAAAATCTTCCAACTTGATCTGCTTCATGGAGCAGCTTCGGCAATGACAGTGTGTAAAGAGGGAATGCTTGCTCAGAGCCAAAGTGTCATGTTTTTAAGCCTCTTTCCCTCCATCACAGACTTAATGTGTCTGGCAACTCAAGAGTTAATCCCTTGTGACAGAGCCCAAAAAGCATTCCTCTGTTTCAGCCATCAGTAGAGCTTGAGCCCTGGTGAGTGATGGTGTCATCACAGAAGCAAAAGTCAGAGAATCTAATCAATGCTCCCTCTGCAAACCTTTCACTGACCTCAGCTACCAGCTGTTGACTGGCTCATTCAGGCTTACCCTGCCCCACACCAGTCTCCCCTCTGGACAAATGACCTGCAGGGCTCTTCCCACCGACATCACCTATATATATATATTCCTCTGTAACTGATGTTATACATATGTGCTTTGGGACACAGTTGTCATAAGAGCCTCTCACCAGTGGTGGGCTTCAGGGGGTTCTCACATGTTCTATAGAACCCTTTGATAATGATCACCTGGTTCTGAGAACCGGTTACTAATGGGACATAGAACCTGTTGTTAATTTAGGTTATTAGGACATAGAACCTGTTGTTAATTTATTTGAATCCCACTACTGCTCTCAGACATCTTGGCTTTTACCACCTCCTCCAAACCTGATTGCCCATATTTTTCTACCCAAGTACGGTAGAGAAAGGCCTTTGCCTTTCCTGTGACACAACCAAGTTCTCATACAAGGAGAACAAAACAGTGACAACTGGTGACAAATGGACTGTGTCACATCCTCTCTTTCCATTGCCATGGAGATATCAGCCGAGCATAGTGGAGCAATCAAGAAATGTCAATAAGAAATAGAACAAGAGACTCGGGTTTTAAAAAGTCAATGTGGATCGATCTGCTAATTAAAGCAGCTGGGAAAGCTGATAGAGGGGGTTTGGAAAAAGGATTTTATTTCCTTCAGAGCAAAATAAGGAGATGAGAGATGGAGAAACTCTAAATATTAGCATGTCAAAACTTTCTTTTTTATCTCTCTGGAGGCTTTCTAATTCCAATCAATGTTTTCTATCGAAGAGTGAAAAATGCTATCATTTAAATCAGAGCTGTCAAACACATTTCGTACAGGGGGCATCATGAAATGTCCATAAGACATAGGAATCATAGAATCCTAGAATCCTAGAGTTGGAAGTTACCCAGTGGGTCATCTAGTCCAACCCCCTACCTGTAGCAGGAAATCCTCCTAGAGCATCTCCAACAGGTGCTCATTGAGCCTCTGCTTGAAGATCCCCAGTGAGGGAGAGTCCACCACCTCCCTTGGCAATCTGTTCCACTGCCGAACCGCTCTCACCATCAGGAATTTTTTCCAGATATCCAACCGGAATCTCCTTTCTTGCAGTTTGTACCCATTGGTTCTAGTTCTGCTTTCAGAGAACATATGAGCCCCTTCCTCCCTATGACAACCCTCCAGGAATCTGAAGAGGGCAATCATGTCTCCTCTCAGCCTCCTCTTCTCCAGGCTGAACAACCCAAGTTTCCCCAACCTTTCCTTGTAGGGCTTCCCTTCCATCCCACTGATCATTCTTGTCGCTCTCCTCTGGACTGCTCCAGTTTGGCTGCATCTTTCTTAAAGTGAGGTGCCCAGAACTGAACACAGTACTCAAGGTGAGGTCTCACCAATGCAGAATAGAGGAACTATAACTTCTCGCAACTTGGAAGCTACAGTCCTCTTAACGCAGCCTAAAATGGCATTTGCCTTCTTTGCAGACACATCACACTGCTGACTCATGTTCAGCTTCATGTTGAGACTTGTGATCTATGGTGACTCCAAGATCCCACTCACATGTTATGCTGCCAAGCCAAGTATCTCCCATTTTATACCTGCATTTTTTGTTTTTATTGCCTAAGGGCAGAACCTTGCACTTCTTCCTGTTGAAATTCATTCTATTTCATATTCTATTTCAACTAGTATTCTAGTTTATCCAGATCCTCCTGGAGGTTTCTCCTGTCTTCTGTTGCGTTTGCTACTTCTCCCAGCTTGGTATTGTCTGCAAATTTGATCAGGATCCCCCATATCCCTTCCTCCAAGTCACTGATGAAGATATTAAAGAGAACCGGGCCTAAGACAGAGCCCTGGGGCACTCCACCCAAAAGCAACCTCCAGGTTGACGCAGAACCATTTACTAAAACCCTTTGAGTGCGGCTGTCAAACCAGTTGCAGATCCACCTAACAATTGCCTCATCTAGCCCATATTTTTCCAACTTCCCAACTTAGATGTTGTGCGGGACCTTGTCAAATGCTTTGCTGAAGTCAAGATAAATGACATCCACAGCATTGCCACTGTCCAGTAAGCTTGTAACCTGAACAAAAAAGATCAGATTTGTCTGGCAAGATTTATTCTTGGTAAATCCATGCTGGGTTCTTTTGATCACCGAATACTTGTCTAGATGTGCACAAATTGTGTGTTTTATTATTTGAGGCCAAGGCACCCCAAAATGGAGGACATCAAAGAAAAATGTCGGACATGACAAAATAAAAGCTAAGAACACTCATGGATATTGCTTTCATGTAATTAATTCAAACACTATAATACTAGTAATAGCCCACAGCTGCCATGTGCAATAGTATAATATAACAATATTCATCAGTAAAAGAAATCCCCCTCTCCAGCATTTCATCTTCCATATTTTCAATGGTAGCTGGAATACTGACAGCTGGAATGTCAACAGTTCCCTTTCTTCATTCTGCTTGATTGACAAAGAATGTTGTTCAGCAGATTTGGACACCCCAACAAACAATTTAAGGTTCTTTATGTTGAAAGACTATTAAATTTAACATTATTACATATAATTTATTAATTAAAAAAGACTACACAGTGCCTGTTCACAAGGAAAAGGAGAAAAAGGAAGATTTTTTTTCCAAGACGCAAGGCCATGTTCTGAGGAAAAAGGACATTATGGGCATTATAGGTGGAGCGGTAGTCAGAGGTCATTCTAAAAGTGGGGAGGGTTATTTTGGGGTGGGAAGAATTAGGAGGAGCAGTTCAGGTCAAGGAGGGAGCAGGAATGGTGGAGCAGACCTCCACTGCATCCCATCCCTTGCTTAGGCCTGAAAACCCTACTCAGGGCTACTAGCAGGCCATTGAGCAGGCTGTAGCACTACAGAGGTTAAGGAAACAAATGTTCCTTTACTCAAAGGAGAACTCCTGCCTGCTCAAATCCAATGCTGTATATAGCATGGGCCCAACAGATTTACTGCAGTAGCATTGGATTGATTTCTATCTTTTCCAACCTCTCACACACACGTCCTTTACATTTTGCTAAAGTCAAAACTTTACATCACAGCTGCATTTTTTGGAGGTGGGAAGTGGAGTGAATAAAATGACTTCATTTTGGGTCCATGAGCTCCAAGCTGTTGGATGCAAGCAGCAATGGTGTCCTCATCTTGTGGTCACCTCTTCTGTGCCAGTTCCAATGATTCCTTCATCCTCTTTCCTCCTCTGGGAGTGAATATATTTTTTGTTCCTTAGTGAGTGACAGACTAATTCTCCATCAAAATTAAGCATCTCTCTCTCTCTCTCTCTCTCTCTCTCTCTCTCTCTCCTTGTTTGCATGTTTCTGCTTCTTCTTTCCCCACCCTCCTACACACAAATAGGCAACCCAGCCCCCACCAATGTGGCAGGAAAGAGTTAAGTCCGCAGCTGCCGGCCCATGCAGTGTGGAGTTATGCTCAAATTGTTCCCACTGCTGCCTGAAGTCAGCTGTCATTAGAGAACAAAGGCAGCCCAGGAGCAGCTCAAGTCCTGGCTCACTTGGGGAGGCGCTGAGACTGCTCCCTGATTAGGATTTCTAAATCAGCCCCATCCAGGCCTGAGAGAATAAAAGATGCAGAACAATGGGCTGGCTACATTCACACAATCAGCAACCCCATTCCCCTCAGCCCCTGCTCCTCCTCCCAGTGCAGCTCTTGAATTTTTAACGGCACTTCACTCCCCAGGCCAAAGAAGGGCTCCAAGACTGCACCATTGCTCAAAGAGGTCAGCACTCCCCAAACATTTCCCCAGCCTAGTTTCCTTGTCTCGCAATTCTGATTCCTTTTTGTTTTCTCACTTCATCACTTACTGGTAGATTTGGAACCAGTTCCAGCCAGGAAATGGGTCCTCATTCACTTTCAGCCACAGAACGCATAAAGCTGCCTGGTTGTGAGTCAGGCTGTGCGTCCAGCTAGCTCAGCCATGGCAGCAGCTCACCAAAGATTGCCAGAAAAATTGGGTCTTCTGAAGTCATACCTGAAAACGCCAGTGATTGAACTGGTAAGCTTTTGTATGCAAACTGTATGCTTTGTCATGTACCTGTGGTTCTGCCTGTGTGACATCTATTATATCTATGAAATAATAGACATACAAGACTCTGGGTCAGCATATGTTATTAGCCCCCACATTATTCACCATATACTGCACTGTAGCCTTCCAGGTGCTCTTTTACAGGCCTGGGAAAGTGTAAGGACGACTTGTGTAAAGATGTCGTGGGCCTGACTCCATAGCAGGTTAACAAATGGCTCACCGACACAATAAGAAGATATGAAGCTGCTTAAAGCACAGAGTCAAACTGTTAGTCCTCCTAGTTCAACTTTGGAACCTCCTGGGAAACTGGCATAGTGGCTTTCTTCATAGGTCAGCTGGACATTAAGAAAAACTGTGAGAAGAAAGCCTACTGAAGGGAAGTAGTGCCTAAAGCACAAGTTTTGCACATACACCATTTTGCAGAAAAAGGGAAAGATCACAGTCTTTGTGAAATTCAAGGTTCAGAGCTAGGTGGGTGATGCTTTTGGGTGCCTTTTAGCTAGGTGGGGAACTAGCCAGCAACCATTTCCACACTGTGGCAATGAACAGGACTGCATGAGCAGAGAAAGCAAACTGGCAGTGCAATCCTAACCCCTAACCCCAGATTGTTTTTCAGACTGCAATCCTAACCTCCAATTAGACTAGCATAAGTCCTGGCACAAGACCCATGCTCACCTAGGGGTGTTGCAAAAGTGTCATAAGGCACTTCTGTGCTACCCCTGGGAGGGGGTTAGGCCGGTGCACAGACATGCACCACTTTCCCTACACTACCTCAAGAACAAGGAGATGGGTGAGTTGTGCAGGCCTAAACTGGTTAGGATTGTACCCTTATGGGCACTGATCACCAGCTGTTCCACCAGGCAGCAAGCAACACCTCAAAAGAAGGCAACCTTTGGCTAGGCAGAAACTACTGCAAAAATATTTGTTATAAATCTCTGCTGTGCCAGGTTTAAAATGAGGCTACAGACTTGACTGAGGTGGATAGCAATTCCAACTGATTCTTCTTGGGATCCCTGCCCAGAACCCTTATTCAATAAATACAATATTTATCCACCTATTTTTATGAGGGCAATAATTAGCAACATTTGTCAAGGATGTCTGGCCAGATACCTGGAGAGAAGTCGAAGCCACTACTCTCTGACATCTGTATGAAGAAAGGCAACAGGAAATCAAATCTGTGCACCTGCTTCAGTGCTTGCATCCCTCTACCCCCTGGCTATCTTTTCCCAGGGTCTAACAGACAGAGACAACTGTGTAACCTCTCATTACTACAACCTGTTGGGGTGGCTTCATACAATGCCCTGATGACCCGCTTCTGTTATGATCTGTTCAGAATGACTGAGCTTCCCATGCTTTAACAACCATGACTGTGCAGATGTGAAAAAAACTTCTATGGAGCTATTCAGATTTTTGATGATGATGATGATGATGATGATTGATAATATTGATATACTGCTTTTAGGCCACCATCACATAGAACATTTCAATATAATAATATTGAATCTATGCCAAAAGTATCATCTGCCAGTGGCAAAAAACTGGTGGGACCACAAGCCTGAAAAAGTGGTTGCAAATGAGCAGGTCAAGCTTCTGTGGGACTTCAGGATACAGACGGAGAAGGTCTTGGAACACAATACTCCAGATATCACCATCATAGAAAGCAGTCAGGTGTGGCTTGTTGACATCGCCATACCAGGTGTCAGCAGAATTGAGGAGAAACAACTGGAAAAGATCTCCCGCTACCAAGACCTAAGAATCGAATTACAGCGTATCTGGTGTAAGCCAGTGCAGGTGGTTCCAGTGGTAATTGGCACACTGGGTGCAGTGCCCAAAGTTCTTGGCAGGCACCTGAAAACTCTTTACATTGACAAAATATCACTCTGCCAACTGCAGAAAGCCGCTCTTCTGGGATCAGCACGAATTATACGCTGCTACTGGTGATGTGAATGAAACCAGCATGAAATTGTTCGCTGTGTATTTATGGTTAATAATAATAATAATAATAATAATAATAATAATAATAATAATGAGCTACAGATAGAAATTCAGACAATCTGGGAAAAGAAAGCCACTGTTATTCCAATAATAGTAGGTGCTCTTGGAGTGATTCCATTAAGTCTCCAGGAACATCTAAACTTAATGGGTCTCCAGAAGATCACAACTGTCCAGTTACAAAAAGCAGCACTCCTGGGAACATCACACATATTGAGATGATACCTTTGGGATTCCTAGTTCCTTGGATAGGAACTGAATCACACTAGAGCCAATTCCAGTCAAATACCTGTTGACTTTGAAAAAGTACATGATAATAAAATGGAGAAATGCTTCCCTATCCCTAATATAGAAAGAAATACAAATTCCAGCACCCTAAACAAGACAGACACTATTCTGGAATGAGTAGGGACACTTGACGTTGCTAAATATTAACAAGAAGCACCTTTTTAAAAGGTGCTTTAGTTGGGACTGCTAGTGAACCCTACACAGTAAACTCCAAACATGAAGTGAGAGAAAAACAATTCTAATCCCCCCACCCCCCACCCCAAAAAAAATCCCTTAGAAAAGTATTTGTTGCATTCACCCTATTTGCAGACCTTTTCATAGGCTACCCTGTGATTTAAATGAAGGTAGAAGATCCAATCCAATACTTCACAAAACACCAAAAATTCCTACCTTTCCATTTTGCCCATTGCTCAGTCTTTGATCCCTCCTTTTCAAGGCTCCACTGCAGTAGGAGAATGACCATAGAATATATGTTGCTCTCCCCACAAATTCCCTGCTTGGAGATCACAGTGTACAGCACAAGAAATGCTGCAAATACTGTAATACGTATTTTTCACTGGCCAGTTTCTGAGGACCGTATAAGCATTACATAACAGACAAACTTAGCTTATAGATATTCAACTATTTGCTCACTGTAATCAATTTGCTGATTACCTTGTAAATAAAACAGCTCTAATATATACTGTGGCAATCCGGACTTAAACCGGGTATTCAGACCAGCTAAGGAAGAACTGTAATGGCTGCAGGTGCTGCACTGAACTCTATATGAATTTGCATTTGCAAATATGCATTTACAGCTGTTCACGGAGGATGGGGGAGCCTTTATTGAATATAATAATGAACATGCACACTATAAAGAACACAGCCAGCTACCACAATACAGATTTTCCCCTTGAGGATTCATTATACTTAATCAAACATTGGTAAGGAGCTTATATTGGGAACACAAACCTTTCAGATCTCTGCAGTGATGTTAATTAAATTTGATTTTGTTGTGGGGGGGACACCTAAAAATCTTCTTAAACTCCACATATTAGATGCCTTAGCTATGCCACTAGATGGAAGCAGGCAGCAGAGCAAATAAGTGAGTTTCTGGGGGAAGGGAGGAGGCGGGTTCTCCCCTTTTTTTAAAAGGCCAGGCATGACATCATTTCTGGTTATGTTATGACTTCCAGGGCAACATTTTGAGCTTTGCATCAGGCTACATGATCATTCGCTATGCCACTGCTCTGGTTGCGCGATGTGTCCGAGGTAGCAACTTCTTCAAGTGTACCTGTTTTCTTCTCCCGCAATTGACTGTGAACAAAGAAGTCTTTCTCAATCAAAGTACAACCCATCTATTTTCAACATTTTTCATTTCATAGCACACTGATCAGTTGCTAATGCTGTCAAGGCATACCATCAATTTTTTTTAATCATTGAAAAGGCACACCATGCTAGAGGGGTGGAGTTGGCTCACATCCTCACAAAACGGTTGTATGATATTATTTTTTTTTCCTCCAGACCCCCATGGAACACCTGTGGACCATTCATGGCACATCATTATGCTGGGGCACAATTGTTGGAAACTAGTGATATAACCATCTGTAAGCCAAAAGTCCTACTTCTTGATGTATCATTCTAACAAGGGTAGAAATATCTTTGATAAAGAGCCATTATCTGCATTGTGGATACAAGGCAGGTGCTCTGCCATAGCGTAAACATTTTAACAAAAGGAATCCCAGTTTAAGTATGGAAGAAATCAGTCACTGTTGTAAGTAATGTAGTGGCAGTATTCGTAGTGTGACTTTTACTAGTGGCAATATTCATAGTGTGTACATGCGTGCGCATGCTTGCTTACTTTTTTCACAGCTTCTGAAGACTGATTTCTCAAAATGACTCATTATGCAGCTTAGGCAAGTTGCAACAGGCAAAGGCTATGACACGTGGACAAGTTGAATCGTGAGATTGCTGATTTGAGCTTCAGCTCAAGACTTGGGCAAAGTGGCTGTGACAAATCCCTAATATATTATTGTACCATAAATGCTGCACAATGCAAACTTTCAATGTTCACATAACTCTTCCTCAGGCAGAAGATGGCTAGAGATGAACGGTTCTGTGAAACCGGAAACCTTCCACCATTTTACATGAGTTTTGACCAGTGCCAAAGATATATTTCCTAGAGACCCTCATGGAACTTCAGTGATGCTGAGCAAACACCATTGGAAGACACCTTATAAAATGCTTGTTCAGTAGATAACCTAAGCATGAGGAAAATAATGAATCTAAACCAGCCAATTCCCATCCTTAAATGTATTTTTAAAAATCAACAACTTTTGAGAAAACATTGTAGTGCTCAATGTTCCAGACATCCTCCCATGCTTTAGGCGCACCCACTCAGAAGATTTGGGGGAAAGGGTTTTGCTCAGAAGAACTTCTCAGAGGGTTGTCCATCATCGTCACCTTCATCTCTATCCATAATGAGTGAGCACGGATTTAGCAAACTGAAAGAAGAAGCCACAAGAAATGCCTTCAGACAGACAAGAAGCAGCCAGCTAACAGGCCCTCTGAATAAACATCTCCAAGGGGGGAAAAATCAATAAGGGAAAACTATATAGGCAGACATCCACATTCTCCCCTGCCACACACCCACATTTAATCCTGGGAGATTTGGCCATCATATGACATGGCCAATCAATCAGAAGAAGAGGATTGCAGACACGCCTCTTCTTTCATGCCACTAAAGGATTTTCACCCCTTGAGAGCACAATGCAAAGAGGGGTGGGTGAGGGAAGGTGGAGAGGGGGGAGCCAATCAGCCCAAGATCAGCTGTAGGCCGACTCGCTGTGGATCTGCTTGTCCCAGAGGGGGGCATAGAGAGACATATTGGGCCGTGTGGGAAACCCACAGCCTCAGCTTCTCACATATTGTTCTTCTCCTCTTCCAGTGCCCCCCCTCCACCAAAGCCGTTAATGCCACAAAGGATAACTTTGCCCATTGTGCAGTAGACAGCTGAGAGGATAGGGTTAGCCATAGACAGCGAGCTTTTCTGCCTGCCTCTCTCTCTCTCTCTCTCTCTCTCTCTCTCTCTCTCTCTCTCTCTCGCTCTGTGGTGCAATGTGGGGGTAGGGTGAAGGTGCAATCCAAATGAAGAGCTGGATGCTTATCATACAAAAGAATTAAATCCACTTAGGCCCCCTTTCTCACTAATCTAAGACCATGGGGGGTTAAATATGGTTACATTTTCATTAGGTCCTAATAGCAAAAGGGCAGCACCGACAGCAACATTGTTATGCAGATGCCGTCACCAAAGCGCTTCTCCCCAGGTCCAGAGACGCAGGCCTGTTTTGGAGTGGGAAATTGTGTCAGCCAGTATTGTCGGCTGGTGAATTCCATCAATGGGGAAGTCATGTTTCCTCTGAAGGAAAGGAAACAAGTTAAAATTGTTGGGGTGGGCTTGGTCAAGGCGTGGGGGGATGGGGGAGATGGGGAAGGCAGGCCACAGAGGAAGTATTGTGCCTGGTGGTGGTGTGTGGCCAATTCCACCTGACCACACCAATAAGCGTGCAAACCTGAAACAGTGTCACCGCATGAACCACAAGAACTGGCACCGTGCAGACTGGGCTTTTGCTCATGAAGGCAAAGTGGACTCTTGAGAATCACTCAGGGGATATGTTTCTACCAGCTGTAACCTACAGAGCTCCTGACTGAGGCTGCAATCCTAACAGCACTTTCCTGGAACTTGTCACTTTCCTGGGAACTCAAAGGAACTTACTTTTGAGTAGACACAAATAGGATTGCACTGTATGTCCAGGAAATTTTCCAGAGAGAAATATGCAATACATTTCATATTGAGAAAGTCATTTCATAATGACACTACATTTTATAATAACATCTAGGATGAAGTAGTGGTTCTGGTGTTAGGCTTAAATCTGCAAGATCCAGGTTCAAATCCCTGCTAAGGTAAAAAAAAAATAAAGATCCCTGGTTTAAATGGTCAGAGATGGATTATTTCCCCCTTATATGAGTATTTATATGAGTTTACACTTTATTTCTATAACTGGTATAGCGGACTGACTGAGGGTGCAATCCTAAACAATTTAGGCCAGTTTAAACTCACCTGGCATATCTTCCCATGGTGGTGAGGGGAGGCTGGCATTTGCCCGTGCACTGGCTTAATTCCCCCAGGAGGGAGGCAGAAGTGCCTAAGAGTGTCTGATACCCTAGATCAGCACTGGACTTATGCTGGAGTTTGGCTGGACTAACTGGAGCTTAGGATTGCAGCCTATGAAGTGGAGCTATAAGTTAAGCCCTTATAATAAGTATAATAAATATTATGTATAATGAGTATGCCATTCTGAAGGTGTTTTAATAATTAAATAATTAAAATAAAATAATTAAATAATTAAAATAAAATATATAAACTCTGATTGCATGCAATGCTATGCAAGAGAATGCTATGCATTCTGGAGGTGGGTATGTGCTGAAGTGTCTTCCTTTTCACAAAATTCAGATTTTCCAAAGGATGTATTGTAAACTTAAGGTTGTCCTTCATTATCCACTAGGGTTCCATCCTACAACTCCCAATGAATAAAAAATAAGTGGATTAAGAACAGTGAAAAATAGCCTTAAAGACCCACTTTCAGGTTTCTTGCTCGTCCATTGCTCCTAATGGACTATGCCTCAATTTTAACAGAGACTTTGAGAATCCCTGCTGATAAAAACAATGTGTTAAATTAAGCAGCTTTTTAAAAAGTGTGTCCCTTTACTATTGTTTACAATCAGCTTTTCTTACACTGCCACTTTACAACAGGAAGAAAAGCAGTTTTGACACTGCTGGGTAACTGATTTTAAAATGATTCCATTTTTTCCGTTCTCCAGGGATTGGTACATTCCTCCTCATTTTCATTGGCCGTTCATGTTGAGTCATATATAAAAACTGTGTAATGTATATAATGTACTAATGTTTTCAAAAGTGATTAGTGGTGGTATGTGTGGGATAGCAATTACACCTACTTCAGCACATCTCCAAACTCAGGCCATTACCACCCACTTGCTTTCCAATGTGCTGCCAGGTTTGTGAAAACTGCCCATCAGATTATCAAGCCTTGGATCAGAAACAGTGTTTGTTCACTAAACACAACATTGGTGAGTACCACCGAACCAACTAGTAATTATCACTTAGCAAGGTTTTCACCCTTGTTAGCAAGCTTTCCTATCTGCAGCTATTATTATAGATCAGCAACCTGGTTCTAAAGACACCTCAACAATAAACGTATTGAATAGCACTAGGAAGCCTGCTACTCTCTCACACAGCACCTCCCCATGTGGGAATAATAATATTGGTTTACCAGCAGGTTTGTTGCAAAGTATATAGTATCTGAAGAACTGTGAACAGCAGAAATGTGAAAAAAAATTAATATTGATGGTTGTTTTTAAGTAAGGGCAGGCAAATCTGATTCCAGAGGCCATTTGCTCCTCAGGGACCCCCAATTTTGTCTGTAAGAAGGCCTCAGTCTCCAATGAGCCCATCTGGGCCCATCGGAGAGTGTTGAAACCCATGCTGGCCCATGATTACCAGTCATGATATCCATAATTGTGCCAAATGCATCAGTGTTCATGCCTCTTGTGTGTTTTCAGCCTTTCCCTGGGCATTATTTCCCTCCCCACTAGTTACCTCTGAACTTATACCTCCATGTGTTTCTATCTTGTTCATTATGCTTTCGCTGTGCCGGAGTGTCCTGATGTAGTTCCACATGTTCCTTGGGACAATTCAGCACCAGCTGGATGTGCTGATAACAAGTAAGGGTGACATCATGGGCCTTTTTCCATATGGTATTTTATTTAATCTGTTGAACTTGGAGCTCGGCTCTTAAAAAGAAGGAGAAATATCTCCAGCAGATTTGAGTCATCATTCACATGACAGTGCTGCCCACACATTACGCTCTTGGCTATCACTAAGAGTTTCTCTCTGTGACTTTGGCTGTAACACTCGGTCACTGCTTTAATCATTTGCTGACTCATCCCAAATAGCCTGTGCAGTAGCAGGGGCTATTCTTCGGTCCTTTCATCCCACTCATGTGATAGGCAACACTGCTGTTCCATACACCAACAGAAACAAAGAGATTTGGATCAGGGTTGTTGGACCTGGGGCACAAGCTTAATCCAGTCAGCATGCCATAGGCTTTGCACATTCACCTTTTTAGAGCACAGCAACTCTCCTGCTAAAGAAATGGGCCTGCTTCTAGGGGTGCATTAGATTTAGAAAACCTAAGCTTGGTCTGCTTCCCTGCATTCCTACTCTGTTTTTGACAAACCTCTCTTTGTGAAGGATCATTGTGATGATGAACAATATCGGATCTCCACATCTGACTCTACGTTAATCTGGGCACTTCAAGCTGCTTAGCTCCAAATTAATTCTGCTACTGTTTTTAGCATTTTGTTGTACCATATTTTAAATACTACTATAGAACATTGCTTCCCAGACCCACTTATCAGTGCATATCTCTCCCCACAAGCTTTAAAACATAGGTGAGTCTCAACGCACCAGGACCCACCAGACCCACCCACTCTTATCAGGACAACCTGGTTTACCATGCTTTAAAAATAGAGATCTGTAAAATAAATAAATACTTACCTACTTGAAGTATAAGTAGTCATATCAGAAAAAAACCCTTCACATATTTATTTCTCTATACTGAATTTACACATGCTTACAAACTGCAGGAGCTTAGGGCCCAATCCTAAGCAAGTCACATTATAGTCAAATGATGCTCACCCCTAGAAAAGTGCAGATAGGATTGCTGCCTCAGCCACTTTCATGGCAGTTAACAGCCACTGTATTTTACAAACTGCAGGAGCTGAGCTCTCTGCAGTGCAGTTAGCATCTACAGTATCTGATTTCTGAACAGCTTAGGCTATTCAGGTTAAGGCTTGAGGCTGTTATGTGATCTTCCATCATCATTTACACCCACCAAAAATCAGGTTCCAACCAACCAGTGCTAACCCACAACCAACCAGTGCTAACCCACAACCAACCAGTGCTAACC
Source organism: Cryptoblepharus egeriae (assembly GCA_030015325.1). NCBI lineage: Eukaryota > Metazoa > Chordata > Lepidosauria > Squamata > Scincidae > Cryptoblepharus > Cryptoblepharus egeriae. Next base: position 105,007,423 of record JAREYC010000002.1, on the reverse strand, counting down.
CACAATATAGTGGAACTATAGAATAGAAGTTGCAAGTAATATGTTCCACATTGCTGATGGGGGAAGAAGAGAATCAGCACTCCGAAGGTTAGACAAGTCCAAAAATTACAACTAGTTTTGGTAATTACTAGTAAAACATTAAAAAATGCATGAGTTTCAGTGCATTTCCATGTTAATCACTCCCTTTAGTAGTACAGCGAAGCTGTGCCCAATAACAACCGAAAGGGGATTTCCTGACATGAAAAATATTAACCCTTGTGTGCAGTGAAACCTTCCTTGTTTTCAGTTCCAAAATTAAGGCAGTTGTTTGCATGTTAGGAGTTTCTTGCAAGGTAGGGTTGTAGCGTTGTAGATCCTCTACTGAGAAATCAGCTGGCCTCATGAGAGACAAACATTTGTTCTAAGACTGATCTATGGGTCATATCACACTTGTGTCCAAATAGACCAAATCTAGATCTCTGATTTTTTTTAAAAAAATAAATAAAACTGAAATGAGAAGCAATGGCAGGAATTTGGTCAGGACTACAGTAGTACTGGGGTGGCTAGTTCACTCTTTTCACTGTGCTGTTTTCCTTATTAGAATTGCTTCCCTGAAGCTCTGTATGCCTTAGAGCTGGAAACATGTTTCCCATATGATTTGTGTGTTTTCAGGTACAGGCCAACTAGAAGCTGGTGTGTGTGTGTGTGTGTGTGTGTGTGTGTGTTATCCACACAAACTGTGCCTCTACATGAAAACAGTTCAGCCATAAGACCCAAAAGTAATGTTTTGTGCCTAAGGCCTTAGAAGGCTTTCTGAGTCTTCAGGTGGTTCCTAGGTTGTGCTAGCTGACAGTATTTACTCCTGTACGTTTAAGTAAGCTGCCCATGGTGTGGGAAAATGGACATCAAATGCGGGGTCTACTTTTTCTGCGCTTGGAGAAATCTTGGAAATTTGAGCCCTTCATTCATATATCTCTAATGTATTTATTTAAATTTTATATTTAAATATTTTTTGGGCCCTCAGCATCATGTTAATTTTATGCAGCCTTAGTCTGGACAAAATATTTAGAGAACCTTGGGCCATGGGATGGCTCACATGTTCCTAAGAGAACAAAAAGAATCTAACTTAAAACAAAGGTGCTACTGCTGCTGCTAATTCAAGGTGGTGAAGGCACAGTCTCTAAAGTAGTGGTCCTCAAACTTGTGAGGACCATGGCCCAACTCAGTTCACCTTTGCATAGCCCTGTGTGTTAAGAGAGCTCATGACTTGAAGGCATCCCAGAAGAAAGGATGCAATTTGGTGGTAAATATAACTCCGGATTTGTGACTAGATTGTAGTGGCGCTGCACGTCACCTGGTGCAAAAGGCCAGCATGTCACCCTCTCCAGGCGCGTCACCCCTTACATAGGTGCAGGAGACTTCTGTAGCATCCTGCACATACATGGGGTTCCGCTTGTGAAAATCTCTAAAGCCACTTACCTTTTCAACAAGTGGCTTCAGAAGCGTAGTGCCCACATGTGACATTTGCACATGCGCACTACATTCATACCTTCCGGCTGAGAAGGAGGCAATCCTCTCCTCAGTGGGAGCGTTCCAGAATGAAGGATGCATAGGTGAATGTCAAACATGTATCCTTCACTCTGGAACACTCCTGCTGCAAAGAGGACTGCCATTCTTCTCAATGGGAGTGGGGTGACACACCATTGCATGATGCGCTCAAACTCCTCCAGTGCATCACTCTCCTCTGGCACATCACCTGGTGTGGACTGCACCAGTTGCACCTCCCCCCACCAATGTCCCTGCTAGATTGTCACACTCAAGGAACAATCCAATTCAGTTTAGACCAGTATAATTCACCTGTCTCCCCATTCACTCAGTAGCACAGAGAGGGCGGCACAGGTCTTTGCTCTGACCATCCACCAGGAGTGCCCTCCTTACAGCAACCGTTGGTTAGCATGGGACTTGTTCTTAGACTTAACCTGGCCTAACTGGGGTTGAGTGCTGCGGTGGCACAAGTAGTTAAGACACTGTGCCTGTTAACCAGCAGGCCAGGGTTTGAGACCTGGGTCCTACAAGATGAGGTGAGTTCCTGTCCTTAGCCCAGCTCCTGCCAACCTAGCAATTAGCAATCATGGAAATGCAAGTAGATAAATAGGTACCACCTTAGTGGGAAGGTAAAACTGCATTCCATGCACCTTTGGCAGTTATGCCAGACCCATGACCGTGGAACTGTCTTTGGACAACGCTGGCTCTAAAGACTTAGAAATGGGGATGAGCACCACACCCTACAGTCAGTCACGACTAGCAGTATAACCTGCAGGGGACACCTTTACCTTGGTGTTAGGACTGCAGCATGAGACATCTAGCATTTTGACAAAACCCCCATCTTTAGAGTTGTGAGGTACCATCATTTAATAAAGCAGCCCTTTTTAAAATTTCCCTTTAGGGTTTTTTTGGGAGTTTTTTGTGTATGTGAAGAAATATGTGTGTTCTGATCAGTGATGGGCTTCAAAGAAATTAACAACCGGTTCTCTGCCCATCTGGCAGCCACTTTTAAATGGCTATTTTTAAACTTTATATGTCCTATCTCTTGTTAACAACCGGTTCTATAGAGTAGGTGCGAACCTGCTGGAGCCCACCACTGGTTCTGATATTGTTCAGGTGTGAGACTGGAAAGCAATATCTGATCTTCAGGTTCGTAAGTGTGCAGAGTAAGTGGCTCTTATTCACAGAGCAGGTGAAGTTTGGGCACAATCCTAAGAAATTTAGGCCAGTCTAACTCACCAGGCCTATTTTTCATGATGAAGGTTGGCATATGCCTATGCATTAGCCTAATCAGGAGTGGGGCAGAAGTATCTTACTGCACTTTGATGACACCCCCAGGTCAGCACAGGACTTATCCCAGGGCTTAGGCCAGCCTAAGTGGAGCTTAAGATTGCAGCCTTTATCTCTATTTTGGCCACAGTAGAATCAGGGAAGTTTCTGCTTTGACAGGTTGGTTTGGTTTTTTTGCCTTCTGATTTCCAAGCACACCTGTTTCTCAAATTAGTTCTCCTTCTGCCGTTCAACTCATTTTAAACAGATCATGATTGGATGTTTAGGAATGATGGGAAGAACAGTGCTACAAAACTACATGATTGCTCAACAGGTTGGCAAAAGATTAACCTTGGGCATTGTGGAAGGTTGATGATTAGAGCAGAGGAAAAACCCTGGGAGTTTCACTTGACAAGGGGGTGATGGTGGTTCTGCTTTGCAACTGATACCAGTGCATGTTTAAAAAATAAAAATAAAAACTGTGGAAGTTTGTTGGACATTGAGCTTCAGATACCCTTAGAATAAAAAACAATGCAAAGCAGCAGGTCCCAGGGCAAAAAGAGGATCCTGCACCCAGGCAGGCAAATCCACACAAAGCAAACAATCAAGCAGGAGCAGTCACAGGGAAAGTTCCAGCCAGTCTTCAAAGTTATTATAGCCTAGATGAGCCCAATAGGTGGATTCAGTGGTGGGCTTCAGGAGGTTCTCAGAGGTTCTATAGAACCCTTTGCTAATGAGTGCCTAGTTCTGAGAACTGGTTACTAATGGGACATATAACCTGATGTTAATTTAGGTTATTAGGAACTTGGAACCTGTTGTTAATTTATTTGAATCCCACCACTGAGTGGATTGGATGGGCAGAGTCATCCCACAGCCTGAGTACAAAGTATAAGCCAAGACATGTTCTACCCTGTATCCCAAAGTGAGGTCTCAGTGCACAATCCAAGAGGCGCATAGGCACCTCCTGACAATTGATAGTTGGTGATGTTTGCTGTGATGTATTGTATTTATGTTTGAACAACAGTGTAAGATTCAAGCATGAGCTCGTGTTGTAGCACTTGACATGGCTGCGCTGTGAGAGGGCCTGTCCATCAGACAAGGTGGAGCCAATCTAAGGTAAAAGTATTCCCTGCACCAAGAACTAAATTTCTGTCTGATGTGTGGCATGACATGGCAGTAGAAAAATTGACAGATAGAAAAATTGATAGAAAGAAAAGATAGAAAAATTGCCTTTTCTCCCTTTCAGACAAGGGACAGTAGGCTGTTTCCAGTTTGTGGTACAGTTTGAGCAGGCTTGGAGACAAGCACCAAATAGCCCTCTACTGACATATTTAATGTTGTGAACTTTCAACATAGAGGCAATTCCTCTCAGAGTCCTTAACAATGAGTCCTCCATGATATGCACATATTGAATCCTCCGTGATATACACTCCATCACTCTAGTCTCATCAAGCTCCTGGAAATCCTAGGAAGTATGCTTAAGATTGCAGCTTTTATTATTTTCTCTGGGTCTCTTTCAGCATAGTGGCTAAGTGACAGTGCTATGAATCAAGAAATCCCCACCTCAGTCATCTTTGCCAGGAACTCACTACTGCAGGGAATCCCACTCCCCCAACTTATTTTGTAGGGTTGTTGCAAGGATTACAACAGAATGCCTATCAAGCACTCTGAACACTTGACAGTGCTGTATAAAGGCTTAGTATGATTAAATCTGAAAGGCTTTGGATATTTATTAGTAAGCCAGAAGCTTTTCCTCTCATTCTTGTGGCCTGAACTTAGAAAAATGTCGGGATGTTCATTTGTGGGTATCATTATAATACAGTCTTTTTAAACTATAGGCCTGCAGCCAAAGGTTTAGTCTGGTTATTTCTAAGCAAAAATAATATGTACACCTGAGCCTTCCCCACATTGGAATCTTCTGGCCAAGTCAGGCTCTTTATATCTATCATTTCCCCCTCTTTTTAATGGCTTTTTCATGGATTCCTCCTGACCTTGCTTGTTAGGCTCTCCACAGGAGGGGCTTTTGCCTTCTCCTTTTTTCTCCTCCTTCCTCCTTTTCCTGGCTACTTGTGCTTCCCTTCTCATGCTATGTCTGTCTGCTCTGCCAAACAGTAAACCAACAACAATGCACAGATCAACAAGCACATCACTCAACAAATAAAACACTTTCAGGCACTTTTAGGAAACACTTCTCAGGGGCATTATAGCAAAGGATGAGGATGTGTTTGTCCACCCTCAGCACTCTTGCAGCCTGATCTTAACCTTCTGTCTCCAAGTCCCAGAGTTTTATCCTGAACTGATTCCTGTTTGGGTCAAGTCACATGTTGCACAAACCTATCATTAGCAATAATAGCTAATATTTGTCAAGGAAATATTTGTCAGCAGCTAATATTTGTCAAGGAAAAAAAATCACATTTGTAGCAGCTTTGGGGAGAATCTGCATTGGGAACACAAGTCCTGAGTTGCGTTGAGCTGTTTTTGAAATGCAAGGTAGAGGCATTGTTCGCTGATAACAGATATAACCTCAAGTTTGGCAACTTTGACTAGAAAATCAGTGAACAGATCTCTCTCTCTCTCTCTCTCTCTCTCTCTCTCTCTCTCTCTGCCCCCCTCCCCCATACACAGGAGGGTAGCACTTCAAGAGGGGCTGTTCATTTATTTGATGCTTCTAGGGGAAAGCACTCATGTAAAATTGCACTGCCCCCCCAGATGCTCCTAACTTTAGCCAGCCACTACCAGAGGCGTCTTTACACCCCTTAGCATATTGCACTGTAGAGACCTAACAACTGCCCTGACCAGGATGATTATTTTGAAAGTATCATGAAGGAGTTCTGCTCAAGGAAGTTCAATTCCTCATACTCCAGAGTATAATTTGACTCTTAGCTGGGGTCAGGTATGGACAAAATCTTCTTTCCAGGCAATGATTCAGAAGTGTGGGTGGCAAAGGCTTATATTTAACTGCATGATCAATGGAGTGAGGAAAGGAGAGGCAAGGAGGGGAAGAGGGCAACTCCCTGGACACTCTTTTCCTTGGGTGACCTGCAAGCTGTGGTTGTTTTCGCAGTACTTCTCAGGATGAGGAATATGACCTGTGCTCTTGGCAAATCCACTGAGAGAGGGCTGAAAAATCCACTGAAAATTCTGTTCTGATTTGACAGAACAGATGATGGAATCTGCTTTATGTTCTGCTTTGTGTTGCCCAATCGTAAGAGTACACACTTCTATAAAGTACTGTATAGATCTGCTGAACTGGCCCTACAATCCAGAGTAACTATGGGAGCACATAAGAGACATTACGTGTACCCGTAGTTTACTGCACCATCTAACGAAAACCTATGGGAAATTCATACTGCAATCCACAGCAAATTGTTCTTACACCAGAGCAAGGACTCCCTGTAGTTACTCTGGATTGTGCCCATAATGGGTTTACCTTCTTCTAAGAACAGATTGCTTTAACTCGACTGGCTGTGGTTAAACTGGAATCACAACTTCCTTTTGTTTCCTTTAAAATAGAGTCTAGTCAAATATGGAATCTCTTTGGCCAGATGCAGCCCCCAAAGCTCTTCATTCTGCCCTCAGACTCTTCCAGCACCACCATCAACTGTGTTGAACTGAGCTGTGTTGACGTGTCACTGCTGAAAGAATTGCTGGCTTGATATTATCAAGATTTGTGCGATTTCTCTTATATAATTTAAAGCTGATGAATTTCTGAGAAAAATGTGCTTATTTCTGGTCTTAAACTGCTTCATGACATCACTTCCAGCTTAATTATATAACTTCTGTTCTCAAAAGGTTTCCTGAACGCCATTCAGCCTGCTGTATGAAATACATTTGACATCCCTGGTCTAAATTATCTCTTATGTTAGATTTCCCTCTATCCTCCCTCTATTTCTTTAGATCCCTCTGAGCACACATTCAAGTGCCTCCCCACTGCCTGTACCTCATTTTCCCTCATTTAATCAGGCACAATTTTTGCCACCTTTCGATTCCTTTGGAAACATATACAGTACTTGATTTTGGAATGCTAGAGACATTTCTGTGTTCTGTGAAAGCTAGGATAGCAAAGATCTAATTACTGTTGGGCTATTAAAGATAAAGGTAATTACAATGCAATCATAAGAGTATGGGGAAGGCGAGGAGGAGGTGAGTTGGAGGCATTCCAGGGCAGGTGGTGGGTGGGACTGTGAGTGTGCGGGGAGCAGGAGGCAAGGCTGGGACTTGGCACTTGTCCCAGATCCAAGCCCCATTTTCTGGGCAGTGCAGAGTAGCCCCAGCTGCTCTGCTCAGATCTGTGCCACCTCCCAAGTTGGCTCAGATCCTTCAACCCATTGGAGCTGCTGCTACATTGTGCAAATTAAGGAGAAATATTTTCCCTTGCCCTATGGTAGCACAACAGCAGCTTTCAACTTGTGCTGGATGCAGCGCAGGCAAGCCTGCTTGCCTGTTCCAGGTAGGATTGCCTGAAAAACAGGGACAGTTCCAATTCTTGGGGACTGTGTTCATATACTGGCAAGCGTGACAGAGGGTCCTGTCCCAATTTTGTGGAAGAGAATTATGACAACCCTAGTTCCAGTGCAAGTTAGGACTGCATTGTCCAATAATGTTAGACCAAGAGCTTGAAATGTTCTCTACTGATGTCTATATACCACTGCTATCCCCCCAAATCCAGAGTAACTATGGGAGCACACAAGAGACTTTATGTGCACCCGTAGTTACTGCACCACCTAGTGAAAACCTATGGGAAATTCATACTGGAATCCAGAGTAAGTTGTTCTTACACCGGCGCACGACTCCCCATAGTTACTCTGGATTTTGCCCATCATTAACTAAGGAGTCTGCTGACATCCACCAACATGTATGCAGGGATGGTTCCACTCACACATCTCTTCTGTTGCTTCCTTTGAATGTTGCAGGTTTTCTACAAGGATGGGTGAATTAGAGCTCATTAAAATGTTTGTACATTTTTGAGACACCATGTGTATATAAATAAAACATAAGCATGCATTAAAGCAGGTCTCCGTCAGTCTTCAAAGACTATGGTATCGTGCTCGGCGCTGCATACGCTGCATGCGAAGCATGAAAAAAGCATGCATACACACAATTCAGTTGAATTGCAAGTGTTTGGGTACAAATTCTGATCAATTAGAGAGGGTTCAATTAAAACCTCAACACTGTTTACACTTGCTACATATTTTTCCCATGTAAAAATTGTGTCAGTCCTCTCTGCTGTATATTTCTACTTGCCCTTTGGGCACCAGAAAGGTCCACAGGATGAGTTTTAAGCATGCTGAGTCTGGTAGGAATGCAGCTGCGTACTGGGCCCAAAATGGAGACATGCAGTCAGATCTTCAAAAGATCTATAAAACTATCTGTAAAAATCTATATAGCAGAAGATAAGACCCCCTCAAAATGTAGGACTCGCAAGAAAAATGTAGGACATGGCAAAATATAAGCTAAAAACACTCACATATATTGCTATCATTTGGTTAATTTAAACCTATGTTACTTATTAATAAATTGAAAACGATTACATATAATTCATTACATCTAATTTATTAGTTACAAGAATTCTATGTGCTGCCTGTTCACAAGAAAAAAGGAGGACAAGAAAGATTTTTCTCAGGACACAAGGCTAAAAAAGAGGACATGTCCTGGAACAAGAAGACACATGGTCACCCTGGTAGAAACCAATTAAAAGACATTCAAATCAATGTTCCTGGGAAATGATAGTTATATGTATTGGACTATGTGTATTTAATTCACATTGGCACTTCAGAAATATATAAGAAGCAATGGGGTATTTTTGCCTTTTTGCTATACCTGTTTTTTCATTTTCCCAATACCCTTTCCTTTAAATAATCCCAAATGTACCACGACATAAGTTGAGTTTAATTCAGTGTAACTTCTCAGTAAACTTGTGCAGGATTGAACTGTAGGCCTGAAACTTTGTCTTCCTGCCCCCTTGTTTTTAAAAAAATAAATTAAGTTTATTACCGGACACATCTTTAAATCCCTTGCCCAGGCTGGGCAACTGCAGCTGCAGTGTAGTGAGCACATAAATAAAGTTTATGGTTAAACTGGCCTGACCCGGCATTGCCCTGAGGTACATAAGCAGTGTCTTGTCATTAGTATGCAGAACACATATCCCCTTAATGTCTGCTCATTTGTTCTCAGCCCAACTCAGCTCTATAAATCTCCGCAGAAGGACAAGGCAGGGCTCTGGGAGAAGAAGGGGTGGTGGGAGAGGCTAAGGCTGTAGGAAGATAGGGCTGGAGTTCAACTACTACATTGGTTCCCAACATTTTTTCACTTGCATACCCCTTGGCAGCCCATTTCCATGAAATGTACCCCTCATATTAGCCCTGCAGGACATTCTAAAATAGACCTGCCTTTTCCCACTGCTATTCCGTTCTTTTTTTCAAGTTCCCCTCAAAGTCCTGCCACTTATCCCTGAGGATACATATACCCCAGGTTGGGAACCACTGAAGAACTACTGTGTTCAGTGATGGGCTTCAAAGAAATTAAGAACCGGTTCTCTGTCCATCTGGCAGCCACTTTTAAATGGCTATTTTTAAACTTTATATGTACTATCTCTTGTTAAGAACCGGTTCTATAGAGTAGGTGCGAACCTGCTGGTGCCCACCACTGACTGTGTCCACCTTGCTTTGCCTTCATTAGGAGGAATTATTAGGGGAATGGAGGATGGAGAAATAGGGGGTTGAAGCCATTTTAAAGATGATTTTTCCTACCCTGATTTCTCCCAAAACCACATTTCTCCAAAAACAAAAATCATTTATGAGCGCAATCCTAAGCTCCAGTTAGGCCGGCCTAAGCCCTGCATAAGTCCTAGCTGACCATTGGTGTCACAAAAGTGCAGTAACACATGCATGCACCACTCTTGGGAGAGGGGGTAGGTCAATGCACAGGCATAAGCTGACCTTCCCACACCATCATGGAAAGATACACCAGGGGTATTAGGCCAGTCTAAATTTCTTAGGATTACACACCAAAACCAGCATCACTGCCTTCCCCATACTCCCTGACAAGACTTACAGCAGCTTAAGCTTTAACAGAGAGTTTGAGAACTGCTGGTGTACAGAATGGCAACCTTTGATAAGAGACAGAATAAAAATGCAATAAATACAATACTGTAAAAAGCTTTACAAATATATTGTCGCATCATATTTTTCCATAATGTTTGGTGTTCTTGTTTGTCTGTCAAAGCAAGCAATCCTAACCAGTTTAGGCTAGCATAACTCACATGGAATAACTCCCTGTGGTGGTGGGGGATGGCCTGCGCATGGCTGTGCACTGGCCTAACTCTCCAGGAGTGGGGCAGAGCATGCGCTTGCCTCCCCGCACCACCATAGGAAGTTATGCTGGGTGAGTTATGCCAGCCTATATTGGATAGGATTGCAGCCAAAAAGTCAGAAGACATGTAATATTTTTTCAAGAATACACACATTTTTTCACTGGGAAAACAGTGAAATACCAGGATAGCCAAACAAGCCTAACGTAGGAGCCATATTCAGATGTCCCTTGTTATCCACGAGGGTTCCATTCAAGAGCTTCCTACAGATTAAAAAAATATGTGGATTAAAATAAAAAGTAGAAAAATAAATTCAAAGAACCATTTCCAGGTTTCTTGCTCCTCCATTGTTCCTAATGGAATAAAGTTGTGCCTCAATAGCACAACTGCTGATACAAAAAAATGTGTTAAATAAAAGCAGTTTTTTTCAAAAGCGCATCCCTTTGCAATAGTTTAAAACAGCTTTTCTTATTATTGTAGAGAGGCAGATAGCAAGTAGAAATGCAAAGGAACCCCTACCTTTGTCTGGCTCAGTTGAAGAATGGGATGATTGCTTGCATGACTGTCTCTCTACAACAGTAGAAAAGCAGTTTTTAAAACTGATTTTCAGTGGCCATTCGGGTTGAGTCAGATCCATGTATAAAAAATCAGTGTAAAGATTGGACCTGTACAATGGACTTAATTCAAGAAACAAAGTTGTATTTTACATCCCATTTTGCCTTCCACACTTCTCTTGACTGAGACTCCAGTCCTCTCATCACTCTACAAACTTTATTCCTGTCTAAAGACAATCTCAGCCGTTTGCTGTCAAACATTTCCTACGACTCCTATGAGAAAGATACTTGATTGTTTCATAAACTGATGCTGAACAAGCAGGTTTTCTTTGTAGAAGTACTGTAATATATAACAAGCTCTTTGCTGTCATCAATCTTACGGGCTTTTATTCTTTGAAGGAGAGAAGCCATTATTCAACCCCTGACAAAAAGATGGGAAAGTGAATCAAATCGAATGGCCACGCAGTAGGTAAAACATCTGGGAAGAGAAACAGAAGGAGAAAAACATGAGGACGGATCTGCAGGGGGGAAGAGAGAGATCTTAAATGTGACATGAAAATGTGAAATCATTTTTTTATTTTGAAATTAATGTTATTAGTGTTATTTTAACATTATGAGCAGATAACTATAGAACTTCCGTCCAATCTTTGATTCAGTTCATTTTCATTGTTTAATTCTTTTTTTTTCTTTGATCCAATTTTAAAGTGTAAAAGGACCATCAGAAGTTTTCCTGGTAACTATCTTGCTTTTATCCTGCACATAGCATTGGTCCTTGGCATTGTAGAAAGAAAATTTAGCACTCCAGAAAACCTTCTTTATAAAGAAAGAAAACAAACAGGCCTCTACCTCAGATCTCTCCCACCATCTTGTTCATGACAACCATCTAGGGTGAGCATATTTCCTTCTTTTTCCAGGACATGTCCTCTTTTTTATCCTTGTGTCCTGCGAAAATATTTTTCCTCCTTTTCCTTGTGAGCAAGCAGCAAGAAACCTTCTCATAATTAATAAATTATATGTAATAGTTTTAAATTTAATAATAGAATAGTGTTTAAATTAACCACATGAAAGTGATATACTGTATATGAAGGTTTTTAGCTTTTATTTTGTCATATCCTACATTTTTCTTTGTTGGCCTACATTTTGTAAGAGCCTTTTCCTCTTTTGCGATTATGTAATAACAGTATGGTCACCCTGCAACCAACAGAACCTGAATATCCCATATACCATTTAGCCATGGGGCCCACAAGCATTCATGTCACAACATACGAAACTTGGAGTTGTATAGACCCAATTTGGATCAAGCTCCAATCTGACAGGAAATGAATGTCCACCTCTAATCACAATCCACATTTCCCACATACCAGTAGCCATTAAAGCCAGCAAAATTTAATTGGTTTATTTGAGATTTGGGGTGACAAGGGGCTTGAGAACTGCAGCTGGAGTTGGCCTTTTGCCCAGTCTCCTCAAAGCAACACATCAACATAAATGATCAGAGCCACTGTGGTGTCATGGCTAAAGCTCTAGAACTATGACTTGGGACGCCTAGGTCCCAGTTCACTCACTCTGGCCAATGGTTATTGTTCAGCTTAACCATAGTGTTGCTGTGAAGATAAAGTTTAGGGGAGGTAGAGCCAAGCATTCTACCATAAATTCCTAGGAGTAAGGGGGAAATAAATACAGTCATGATCTCATTCTTCACTTGCAGTTTGGATATTTTATTTTCATGGAAACAAGATACACTGGGCTCTCATTATCAATGATTTTGGAACCCATAGATTGGCTGATGCCACAGAGTGTCTTCCAGATGTGACCAAAAGTCACTTCCACTTTGCATCAGTGACTTCTGATCACATCAAGGAGGTACTGTGAGATGCAGGAAAGTCACATGTGACCTCCCTGTACCTGGACATGTCCAGAAGTTACCAATGTGAAGTAGAAATTACTTCTTTTTGTGTCTGGGAGCCCTTCTGAAGAGACTGAGAACTGGTATGGCCTTCACGTAAGTTTTTGTTGCACCGGCACCCTGGCCTCCCACAGATTTCAGGCAGGTAGAATAGAAATGCTCACAGTCAGGATTATTTTGAAACCATAATGTTCATCTAGATGAATAGGTAAGTCTTGCTGGTTCATCAGATGATCAACTGATAATATTTAAAACAGAGGTTCATATATTGATTCCATACAACCTCACACAAGTGTGTAGATTTTAGTAGGTGCTGCTTTTTAAACCCTTCTATGTGGATCTAAATTTGCCTAAATTCCCTCTTCTATGCAAAGGTACAGGCACTCTGTCCTCCATTCTATATGGTCACCCTGTAGATTGTGCTGGAGTGTGACGGAGTATTGTAAGCAAGTGAATAATTTAATTCAGGTAACTTATAGTGCATGCTCTACTCTTATGCCAGTCAAGCCATGTGGCATATACAGAATAGCTTCTTGGTAAATTGTGCCCTGGTAATCATGCCTACATGTGAGTCCCTAACAGAAAAGTTGTTCAGATGGCAAAATTTCTGTAGACTTTTTCAAGTCTACTGTACATTTATCCCATTCAGATCTCCTACATCACAGATGAAGAGCACAATCCTAATCATGTCTATTCAAAAGTAAGCCCCTCTTGTTCAACGGGCCTTACTCCCAGGAAAGTGTCTTTAGGATTGCAGCCGAAATCTAATAATTGAGGCTATCGCAAATAGCAAGTACAGTAGGTAAACGGGTGAGTAGATGAGTGTCTTTTGAAAGTTATCCTTTCTGACGCTGCATTCAGTTAAAGGTCAGCAGAGGAAAGTGATCAACTTCTTTGCTAAGATGCTCTCTGCCTTTCCCCTTCTTCCAAAATCTCCTCCAGGCAATCTCTCCCTGTTCTGATAAACCTGATCTGACAGCCATGTCCTCATTTTTAGAGGGTTACCTTAATGAAGTTGTTCAGTAGGTAAAGGCTTTATTAAAAAGGAAGGGCTACCTTCTGAGAAAGCCTGCAACTGAGCAGTCAGCAGCTGTGCTTGCTGTTTCTCAACATGGAGGAAAAGTCCTGTTTTTACCTTTGATACTCTGCAGATCAGATCAGATTGTGTGCATTCACTGATGGAAATATACATTTGGGAGAAACGAACACTCGTATATGGCAATTAAAGTAAAGAAAGTGATAGCTTTGTTAGTAAGGATTTCAAATAGATCATTTGTTCCAGCAATAGTACACTGCCCAATTACCTCATTTATTTCATCTGAGAAATGCTGAGAGCTACACACCTAGCATTCCTACCTAGACAAATTGAATGGCTGAGCAATGCTACAGCTTACACTTCATAACCTTGACATTGATATAAACCACCACCCAATCTGAAGACCAATTATCTACTTAAAAATAAATTAACCCGTCTTCCCCACAGCCTGCTTTTTATTGCAGCTTGATGGGTATTATATACTTGCCAGCATGTGATATTATGAAATAATATTACTGGTACAACTTGAGGGCAGAGGAGTGGAGGTTGGGCTGCCCCAGTTGAGCTTCTTTTCCTAGCCATCTGTATTTTCTTTGTAGAAAATAATGCTATAGTTTATTGTGAATTTTTTTCTTCCTTAATAATATTTAGCTATTTAATAAGATTATGCACAAACACCTGAATAAGGGCAGATCAAAGGGTGGCATTCCTGATCTCACCTGATACTACCAGGAGCACAGCAAGAAAGTTAATTTATTTTTCTTTGAGAATAAAACCTTGTGGTTGTGCTAATGTAAATGCTGATCCCCTAATATCCTAAACAGCAAAGAATGGAGCTTTCCAGATTGTACAATTTCATAGAATCTGTAGAACTTCAAAACATAGTACAGTGGCACCTCACGTAACAACTTCAATTCATTCTGGAGGCGTGTTTGTTACGTGAAACGTTCCTTACGTGATGCAGTTTTTCCCATAGGAAATAATGGAAACTCAGACAGTTGGTTCCACAACCCCCAAAATATTCATATAAAAATATTAACTGGATGTAAAAATGATGACAGAACACTGGGATTGAATTCAAAACATGCATTCAATGTGCATGATCCTATGAAGTCTATTTAGACTGCAGTCCTAAAGATGCTTTCCTGGGAATAAACCCCATTTAACACAATGGGGCTTACTTCTGGGTAGACATGGTTAGGAGGCTGCAATCCAAGACACTTTCAAAGTGTCTCCCCACTTTCTCCCTCTCTCCATCCTGAGCCTCTCTCTCCCCTGCTCCCTTCTGGTCAGCCCTGAGCTGCTTCCCTCTTCTCCACTGCTCTTCTCTCCCTCTGCCCAGCGGACACCCGGCCACAGGAGGAACAGCACAGAAGTGTTGCTTTCACCATGGGCAGGTGTGTTAGGTAGCCCTGACGCTTTTTAAACAGGCTGCCAGCCAGCACATCTGCCCCAACTGCCAACGAGTGTGTTTGTTACGTAAAGCACAGATTTGTTATGTGAAGCAGAATTCTAGAGAAATTTTTGTTTGTTACATGAAACATACTTTATGTGAAGCATTTGTTTCGTGAAGGCGCCACTGTATATAATTTTTTGGAGATGGGCATATTGAACAAAATTGATTTTCAGCCCCATTCTGAGCTGCCCATGGTGTCAGAACTACCGCAGTGCCTGAATGGCTACCACAGTATCCTGTGGGCCAGCAGGCTACCACCTGTGCCTCCTTGAAGGGACATTTGTCCTCTTCTCAAGCAGAAGGGTACAGTTCTGCAATATGTCTACATGTTTCGGAATATTTCCGGAGATATTTCGGAATATTTCCGGAGATAATTCAGAAAACAAGCCTCCATGGAAGGGTGAAATACCTTCCATGGAGGCTCTGGATCCATAGGAGCAGTTCCATCAGTTCCACATCTAGCATGCGTCTTAGTCACACAGGCTGCTGAGTGGCAGAGAGCAAGTTACCTGGGGCTAGTACAATGGACATTGGACACTAGGCTAGCTCCATTACTGATCCAGCAGTGGAACTTGCAGATGCTCCTTTTTAACACTCAGCCACAGTCCCACCCCATGCTGATCCTTCAGGATTGGGCTCTTCGATAGGCAATGCTTATATTGCTAGATTTATTGAAGCTCCTACGGCTTCAGTAAGTTAGCTCTGGTTGCAAACTGTGTGTCATCTTTGCACCAAAGCTACCATAAATAAAAACAGACAATCCTCTCAAAATTATCCCATCTTCAGTAAACGCTTTGGTGTAGCAACCTACTATTTATTCCAAAGTAACATATCAATTTGTCATGCGCTTACTGGTGAGGACTTGTCTAGGAGAGTCTGGTTCCTTCTTCATCTTCCCTGAGAATTAGCAGCTCTGCTGCTTGCGAAAAAGTGCCGCCATGTCACTTTTTGACACATCTCACAAGGAGCTGTCAGTCTGCAGGGAAACCTCCCAATAAGATCAAGAAACGATGAACTTTGAAGAACACACAAAAGTATGGAAGAGAAAATGAGACCACGTTCTTTGCTCAAAATACTTGTGCTGTCTAAAATCTGCAAAGCAACCAAGTTTTGCAGTCATGTCCATGGAAGTTGTTCTCAGGATATAACATTCTTTGGGCTCTGATTTTCATTAGAACCACAGCCTGTCCTCATTTGACGATTGTTCCCTTTAAGCAACTGTTCTCTGGGGCAGAATTATTCCAATGCTGTCATCTATCTACAGTATTTATATACCGCTTTTCAACTCAAAAGTTCACAAAGCGGTTTACAAGAAAATGAAAAAATTAATAGCTAATTAATAGCTAATGGGTCACTGTCCCAAAAGGGCTCACAATCTAAATCTAATCTAGGGTGCAATCCAGAGTAACTATGGGGAGTCCTTGCTCCGGTGTAAGAACAATTTGCTCTGGATTGCAGTGTGAATTTCCCATAGGTTTTCACTAGGTTTTGCAGTAACTAAGGGTACACGTAAGGTCTCTTATGTGCTCCCGTAGTTACTCTGGATTGTAGGGCTAATCTGTTATGTCTTCTATACAAGAGGTTTCAGGCTCCTTTCTTCAGCCCATTTCTCAGGATGAGGAGAATCAAACATTTGACAAAGTCCCACGTTCCCTTGAAGTGCTGAGAGGTATGCACACGGGGGAACCTGCAAAGCTGTGGTTAGGCACTTGAGCAGATTTTTAAACATGGTTCTACAGGTGAAAAAGTCACAACCTTTCTGAGCATCATGATTTTTTTATTTTTCCCCAAAAAGAAAAGGTTACAGGCAGAGATGGGCTGGCCCCATCCCAAGATCCGGTACACCGGAAGTGGGAGGGGCCAGCTGGGGTCAGGGGGTGTGGGCGGGATGAGGGGCGGGACTGGGGAGGGGCGAGGGGCGGGGCGACGTTGACAGGCCAGCTTCTAAGCAGGCTCTGCGCAAGCGCCGACACCGGCGCTCACGCAGAGCCTGCCTGGAAGCTGGCCTGGCAGGCGGGCTTCCAAGCAGGCTCTGCGCAAGCGCCGACACCGGCGCTCACTGGCGCTCACCGGCACTGGAAGCTCGCAGGCTCTGCGCCATACCGGTCCACTATGTTTTGCATTTCCCTGTCGCTGGCAGTATGGAAACGGGAAGAACCGGTACGGGCGCGTAGGCCCGTACCGGTAAGTGCCCACCACTGGTTACAGGAGTTCCAATAGATAAATTTTTCAGTTTTCAACTGAAATATTGAAATCTTTTGGCCACAGTCCAGTGAGTGACTTTTAAAGTACCCACAGATTTCATCTTTTTTTTTCTTGAAACAGCATACAACATATAACAGCATATCATCCTTCACCACACAAGTAGTTTTTGGGTCTTTCAGAGATTTTCAACCACTGTACCATGACACATCAGTGTGCCGTGGACGGTTTGCAAGTGTGTTGGAGATGTTTCTGCTGTGGGCATACTGTATTTATTTAAACCTAATGCTAACTTTTTTCAGCTGAATTTAGTTTCCAAAATCAGGATGTGCATTAGATTCAATGGTGCATTAGATTCAAATAAAACGGTATTGGTACTTTGATTATAAGTATAGGTCACTATTTAGTTCATTATATTGTAATAAAAATTTAGCATAAACCCATTGTTGCATAAAGTAGTACAGTAAGGTAAAAGTCATAACGTAAACCCATTGTCATATTATTATTATCATATAACTCGATCGTATACAGTAAAAATTATATTTTGCACCTGCTCACAGCTGCGCATTACAATCACCAATAAACATTTTTTACATCTCAAGCCTTTAAATATACAGGTTCCAATCACCACAGTTTCCAAGTGTATCATTTATGCACACTTAGTGTACATGGCATGAAGCCAGAGAGGTACAGCCACACACTACATGCCCTGTCACCTGGTCTCCTATACACAGCTATAGCCAGTACTGGAAATTTGGTTAGGAATGTGCCATCAGACTGATGTTTTTAAAGTATTGGATAGGATAGCACTCCTTGCCACTTGTGCCAGAGTCCTTTGATGTTCTAGACTCATTCTCTGTTTTGTACCTTCCAAACCTAGATATGTCCTCTGCATTATATATTGACGTCAAAGAAGAATTAATAACTAGTTGTACCCGAAAGAGTACGTGACACCGAAGGAAGATTATAGGAAATGTTGTAACATCTGTACACATTCCCAGGGCGCCAACGCAGTCTGACCTTTCTTACCTCTGATGGGAAACCAATACATCCGGCCTGAGTAACTTGGTAGATTGCAGCCAAAGACAACTCAAGTTGCTGCTTAACGATAGTAATTACTATTGAGGTGTTCGTGACTAATATTATAGCATTAAAGGCGGGGCAGGATTGCCATTACAGACTCTTCTTCACATAAACTCCATGAGAAATCCTCTGTCCTCCAAGAAACTTGGCAAGAGCCTTCAGAGTGCGAGTCCTTCTCTGTGTACACTTCAAGGAAAGGATATAGAGATGAGTTGAGACAGCCTTGACACAGAGGAGCCAGTGGGTTGGTCAGTCTATAAAATAATCAGTTAGGTATTATTAATGTGAAGGAAAGGTGCTAGGGGGAGTAGAGTGTTGAGCTACCATACTGGAGAGTGGAAAGAGCTTTGGGAAGGAGAGGCAGCATTTGGCAAGATATCTCAGGAATCGGGAGGTCTTGGGCCAAGCCAGCCCTGATCCCACACATCTGATGCTTGAAGTGCAGTACAGTACAGAATTCTCCACTTCAGTCTGTACAATAAATGGAAAAGCATTACATGTAACTAGCATCCTACACACTTGTCATCTCAAAAAAATATTGTTATCTCTGTCTTATTCTTTATTCTGCAAGGAAGTTGTGATATTACTTTGGGAAAACACAAATAAGGAACATCAATGTGTATTGAACACATACAGATAGACTACCCTATCAGGACATTAAGTTCTGAGAATTTCCTTGTTCAGAGAATCTGATTCTGAGAATCTCCATATAATTTTCGCAGTATAGTTATACAAAAGCAATTATTTACCATGGTTATTAATGAATCAATTAATTAGGATTCAAGAGGCAATGAATCCTTTTCCTATACCCTGGTTTAAAACAACTCCATTTCAGACTGTTCTCTTCTTTATTCAGATGCAAATGGAAAGGGATCCTTTCAACCTAGGAGTCCTGAAACCTGATACTTAAGAAGACAGAGTGGAAGATTTATTGCCTCCCCCTTTACCAAGGCAAACAAGCTGTTCCTAGTCTTTAACTCCTAAAGTGACATGGGTTAAAGAGCCAAACTTATTTGCTTTGAGGCAAAATAGCATATAAATAATTTGCATATAAATAGGTTACACCTGTAGGTTTCTACATAGATTTTTGCATGTTGGATTATTCAAAAACAGGATTATTTATGCTATTTTATTTTGCTGGATCACATACATAAGCCTTCACATAGTATCTGGAATTCAGCCTTCTGAGACCTCTCAAAAAGCCGTGGAGTTTGCTTGGAAGAGTGAAACACAATGAAACACACTAAGAAAACCAAATACTCATCTTACTTCTTTGTCTATTTCAGTCATTGTTTTGCTTTACAGGTATTTCAGCTCATGCTGTAGCTGAGAACAGGATTAGACAGGTCATTGTGGAATTAGATTACATAGGTTTTTCTTTTTAAAAAAATCACGCACAAAGTGGAATATAAACAGAAAGGTATGGGTGGAGACAGAAGGAGAAACAGTTTCACACCATAATCCAGCCAAAGTACAATACATAAATACATGTATTGAAAGCCCCTTATTTAAGTGTTTGCTTAAGTCAATGGGATGTCAGAGTGCTTCCCTAGAGTTGAATCATTCTCCCAGAACTTAGAAATACACTTCCCAAATTTCTTATACTTGGGGAAAAAAATCTGAATGTATGCTGAATGCACACTTCACATGTTACATCCAAAAATGTTTTCTTTTACACTGTAAAACAGTACTAAGAATGAAATGCTATCAGAAAAAATCTCTCTTGTCATATTTCAGAATGAGTTGCAAACATATTCCTCTTTTGGAGGAAGCAATTATGCATGAAGTACCTCCTACAAATGTAGTTTACATTTGCTGGTTCAGACTTCCTATGAAGATCTGAGGTTGGGTCCACATCTAATGCACCAAAAATCATATGATGATATACATGCCATCTTCTCTTTTAAATGGTCTCCAAATCTTAAAGGCTATGCATTCAGTATTTCCTCTATAATGAAACGAGTGTGAATGGTACTTTATGATATGTAGGATCCACACCTCTGACATAATGCTCTAATATTAAGGATGGAATATGCCAGTAATGTTGTGAAGTCTATCAATTAACCATTGATTTTCTGGCCAAAGCAATTTGTTCTCATACTGCAGTAATATGTCATACACTTAATATGCAGTAATAAAATAGATGCTTGTCAAATATTAGCAAATCTGGATACTGACCCAATCCTTTAAGGCAGGGATGTCCAAACATTTTGGCAGGAGGGCCACATCATCTCTCTGACACTGTATTGGGGCCAGAAAACTAATTTACATTTCAAATTTGAATACATTTACATAAATTCACATATATGGATGCTTATAGATATAATTCATATAAATATAAGATTACAAGACTTGCCGAACGGAGATAGATTGGTATTGCCAGAGGTCACATTGAGGCTGGCCAAGGGCTGTATATGGCCCCTGGGTGGGGGTTTGGACACTGCTGTTTTAGAGTGTAAACCTGTACATGTTCTGGTTTAAAGGTTGAGAATAATTTGTTTTTGAGGGTTTTCATGTCAAAACTGTAAACAAAGGGTGTGGGGAAGTAACAAAACATTCATCTCTTGATAACAATTATACAAATCAGATCCTTCTCTAGAGTTTTCAGAATGATTGTTTTTTAATTGATCAAAACTTTTTTCCTTCTAAAAAATGATATATTTTTGATTGTAGAAAATAAATATTGCTAATATTTTTTTAATCACCTAAAATGGTGGTAGGAGTGAACTGATATTTGCAAACATTGTTCATAAAAACATTAAAACAAACTTCCATACTCAACACTGAGACTTTTATTCTATCAGATCATGGAGATTGCTCCATAACTATGGACAATTTACAGGCTTGTCTTTCTTTAATTAAACCTACCATAAGAACTTTCAAGTTTTTTAATGCATGTTAAAATAAACAAAGCATATTTCTGTGCCTTGTCTCAACAAAAACCTCAATATTACAGTCAATATCAATCATTTTGTTGACATTGCACTTATTTTATATATAAATTATTCACCGAAGGTTTTCACATTTAAATGGCTGACAGGGTTTGGTAGTTAGGCCCTCAACATGAAACAACTACAAAAAAGGACTCACCCACCAGGCTCCCCTTATAAAGCAATCTGCTAGATAGCAGCAATAATCCTGCCTGTTTTGTGTCTCATGCATAGAAAATAGTCCTTGGAGACCTGGCAGAAGGTTTCAACTTCCCACTGGCTATTAACCTCAACACCTCTTATTATTTAGAGTACAGCAAAGCGACCTGGCATATCCTGTAATTACAGAAGACAAGTGGAAACCTGTAAAAATTCATGGAAGGGTTACTCTAATTTGTCTGCCCTAAATTCAGAACTTCTCCACAACCCCATCTCACCAGATGCTCAACAATCCATACATAGGGTTCCTTCAATTTCATGTCACCCCATTATTATTATTATTATTATTATTATTATTATTATTATTATTATTATTATTATTATTATTATCAACCATAAATACACAGTGAACAATTTCATGCTGGTTTCATTCACATCACCAGTCAGACCCTTCCCAAGAGTCTAGGACTGTGTGATGTAGCGGCATATAATTCGTGCTGATCCCAGAATTATGATGATGATGGTGATGATGATGATGATCATCATCATCATCATCATCATCATTATCATTATTATCATTATTATCATTATTATTATTATTTTGTCTGGTCTTGGCTGACTGAAAGCAATTGCCACTTCAGAGCTATGTCATAATCATCCAATGGGCTAAGGCAAGTAACTTATATTTCTGGAGATCATTGTCTTTGACAATCTTGTATAGTGACCTGTATTGATTGAAGAGTATTTTTATAAATCAATTTCTGCCTGGCCCACATATGTACACATGTTGCATATATGCATGTTGAGCAGGGGAGAGAGAGAGAGATGCTCTGTTTCAAACCTTCCAATCCATCTGTGTGTGATTGAAAAGGCGCACATATGTTTTATGGCCTGTAATACTTAAGGGACTGATATGGCCAGCCTTATGTATTTGACTTTCCCAAACTGATGGCTCAAGTTTCAATTTACAACTGCATTGGAGACACTCATAATAAGTTTGAGTGACACTTGACCTCACAATCTACTTTTGCCTACAGGTTGAGAATAGACAGTTTCAAGAGAAGGTTGGCAGCCAAGGAAAGCACAGTATTGAAATGCTCCATGTTATTATTGCCTGGGGCTCATGCGTGAAAAGTATCCACGACCCTTCCAAAAACAAAACATTCACACACTTGTAAAGAGAAAATAAATGACATGCCTGCTCTTACCTAGACTCAGAATTAATGCGCTCCTCCCAGCTAGTTTACAGTCCACACTTCAGCAGTAATGGGAATACAGGGAGCGGCTGTGTAATCAGACAAGGACACTAGAGGCAGAAACAGCCAGGGAGCCAAAAAGACATTCTCCCATACTTTCTATCTCACAGAGGGAATATAGGGTAGAACAGTAAAGAGACAACTTTTTAATTTCATCAAACTACAGCACAAAGCAGTCGATGGATGCAAACTTTGGAGCCCTAGTCCTCCTCCTTCCATTTTTCCCTGGGAGGAAACATGTTTGTGGGTGGCAGTTCACTATGGCGCAGCCAGAATCATTTCCAGGCAAGCAGTTGTTCTGAGTGCATTTCATCATATAACACAATTGTCAATCACTTGGAGGCAAGAGTCTTAAATTAACCCAGCCCTAGATACTAGAAACCGATAAGCAAGCTACTTAGCTCATCCAAAAACTTTCTATTTCACATTTCGGTTGAAGAGAGAAATCCGCGGACATAATGTATTTGGCACAACCTAATCTTTGCAACTGGCTTGGAAGACAGCCAAGAACCTGAAGATAATAATACATTTGGACAAATGAGAGTGCTTCATGTTTCAGACTGCATTAATATATGATGAATTCAGATTACCAGAAGATTACCAAGATTTGATAAAATTGTTCAGATGCACACATATAGTACATATGACTTTGAAGTTCTAATTGTTCTTATTCATGCTGGGGGGCAAAGTATTGTTGATTAATAGGAAAACAATTGCTGGCTATTTGGCTTTTGTTGGGTGTGGAAACATATTATTAAGTAACCTGAAATTGTTTTTGGGAAAAATACATGATCTAGTGGCAGGAGGAAAATATAACAAAAATTCAGAACAATACTTATTTATTAATCAATTAATCAATTTTTTAACAAATGAAAACAAATGGAATGTCAAAAAGAAATGTCAAAACATAAAATGTTTTGTCAGCCAAGTCAATCAGACCTACTGATGAGCATGAGTCTTCTGCAAGGGGCTGGGGCTGACAGAAGAACAGTAAACTGATGAGTGCTTCAGAGAGTTCTTTGAAACAGAGCAAGAGGGGATTTTTATATTTTTATTTATTTTACTTGAAAGCTGGGGGTGCAAACTTGTGGTAATGAGTGATGCAAGAGAAAAAACACTGACAATGAAATCCAGAGTAACTACGGGGAGTCCTTGCTCCGGTGTAAGAACAAGATGCTCTGGATTGCAATATGAATTTCCCATAGGATTTCACTAGGTGGTGCAGTAACTACGGGTACACGTAATGTCTCTTACATGCTCCCGTAATTACTCTGTATTGTAGGGCTAGTGGGTAGACTGGCACAAGTTCAACAAGTAAGTTCAACTGGCCAATCTCAGAGGTGTTCTGGAGCAGAAGGGTGAACAGAGGGTTTCCTGGAAGCAGTTATGCCAGATCTAAGCTGTGCCCCCCAGATGGCATGGAGAAGCCTCAGGTTGCTCGGTTCTGTGCTACTTCCTGAGGTAGCAGAGATTGGAGTAGACCCATTTGGACTGCTGCCATGTTACCCAGGGTAAAAGAAAAATGTTTTCCCTTGCCCTGCAATAGTGTGGCAGCTGGTTTTCTCAAATACGTGGTCTGTGCCAGATGTGAACTCAGAACATTAACTTTGAGTTGACAGTCTTGTTCACTTTCCAGATGCCATCAAAGTGAAGCCGTTGAAATGTTCTAATCCTGAGGATTGTAGGTGAAACCTGTTTTTTCTCTTTCATCTGCTATGCAGCACTATCGTCTCCCATTAGGTGTGAGCTACAGGGATTCCAAAGAGGCTGTGATGAAAGACAAACTGAGGGATGCTCAAGCTCCACAGACCAGCCAAACTTCAGAAAATGCACTCCTGTTGTCCAGTGTTGCTTAGATATGCTTCCAAATGCTGTGTCTGAAAGCACCGGGATTGTTTGCTTTTAAGGACATCCACAAGACTACACCTTTACTAGAATAATTCCAAACGGAGCACTTTATTTGTAGTCTCTGAGAGCACAATCCTAACCATGTCTACTCAAAAGTAAGCCCCATTGTGTTCCATGGATCTTACTCCCAGGAAAGTGTCTTTAGGATTGCAGCCTGATGCAGGACCTGATCGGGCAAGGTCTTCTTAAATGGCTTCCCTACAAAGAGTGTGGAATGCGAACCCATATGGGTTTTCCCTCTTCACCTACCTGGCACTTGCACGTAACAGAGAAGATATACCAACGGAGTCAAGAAAATGTGAAAGAATCTGCAATTCTGTATTTTCTGACAGATTGCAGGCTGTATTTCATGCACACTATGCTTTTATGGTTCCAGGCTACAATCCTAACCCCCAGTTAGACTGGCATAAGTCCATGCTGGCCTGGGGTTGTCTCGAAATTGCTGTAAGGCACTTCTGCTCCACTCCTGGGAGTGTTAGGCCAGTACACAGACATGTGCTGGCTTCCCCACACCACCATAGGAAAGGGGAGACATGTGAGTTGTGCTGGCCTAAAATGGTTAGGACTGCACCCTCATTGCTGGTGTAAAATTAGGTCTGGTCTTCACAGACAGAAGAAAGGTGGAGTGGACTGCACCACTTGACTCCATGCTCCTCTCTGGAAGCAGAAAACAGAACCAAAACCTTGCAAACAGAAACAAGCAAGCCTGGGAGAAAGGTGGGCGCCCAGCTTTTCCCCTACTGGGTTAGTTTCCTAAAAATACAACCACAAATGTAACACTTTCTCCTTTCCCCATCCCAGCTGCACTCCAAAGCAGTGCAGTTCATTCTCCCATCTCAACACTGCGACATGTGCACACCAGGCCTCTTATGCATGAAACTTGGAGACAAGTTAAAAGCTTTCGCCTACTTTATTCTTGTCTCCCAGTTAAAATTATATTGCTTGTAGATCTGGGAAAGTGGTTTGGTTAACAACACACCTCCCTTCCCACAAGGCAAAGTTTTGCACAACTTCCCTTGCAGATTTGTATTCGCATCCTCTGACTCCTCTAGGAAAACATTCAGCTGTTGCAGACTAAAGGACAAAGGAAATTTAATTCATGTGATAGGGATTTTATACAAAAAAATACCTCAAGTATACATTGTAATGTTTCCACCTCTATGTAATTAACTCTGAGTGATGGATTTTTAATTATCCATATGAAGCTTACTAAGAAGGATTGCTTTAGTCTTTCATCTCATAAATTTTATTAACAAAAGCCATGTGCTTTAGCAGAAAGCGGGCTTGTCATTGTCTGTTACATTGAAACAACAGTTAACTACCTTAATATCCATGCTTAGTCTGGGTGCCATAAATGTATTGCACAACTCCTGTAATATCAGCAGGAGACATTTCTATCTGAGGGTGTGTATGTGGATTCCATCTCTAGACAAAATATTCCTAAGATAGTGCCTGGGACTTCATCAGAAAACCCCAGCCAATCATTTGTTCATCATTTATAGCAACATTGTCCAAGAAATTATTTTAGCTAGGTCTTATCAGGAAAAGATAAGAATGTCAGACAAATGCTTGTGTGCTCATCAGAAGATGAACCACATAGGACAGATTGTGCATATATGCATCTATGACTGTGCATATATGATTCCAAATTAAATCCTTGGAAACTTCAGGTTGGGCTGGAAAAGACTGGGGAAAGAAGAGCTACTGAATAATGTCCAGCACTTAGTGTGGATATTAGTTTGATTATCAATGAGCTGGCTCAGTATAAGGCAGCTTCCACGTTCATACACTTGAGATCAATAACTAATAAGGCCAAAATCCTGTACATCCTTACCTGGGCAAATTCCCACTTTAGGCAATGAGACTTAGAGCACAATCCTAACCATATCTACTCAAAAGTAAGCCCCACTGTCTTCAATGGGTCTTACTCCCAGGAATGTGTCTTTAGGATTGCAGCCTAAAAACACTTTCTTGGGAGTAAGACCCATTGAACACAATGAGGCTTACTTTTGAGTAGATATGGTTAGGATTGTGCTTTTATTTCTGCAAAACCATACCTAGGATTGAACTGTAAAGTATCTGAGCTCTTGGCCTACCACCTGCAGGTGTTGTCCTTCTCAATTTTTAAATGGCAAAAGAGCTAATTTAAATATAAATCACGGTTAATTAGTATCAGCATGAAGTTGTAAATGAGAAAGCAATCATTTTAGGTGTCCCAGATATCACAGCAAGCATTATCTTAGAAGATGCATTCCCTTCTCTCACAGAGGGAGAGACACTTCCAAGATGCTACTTACCACCTGTAGTTCTAAGGGAAATCAAATTTGAATTTGTAGATGATTCACCAGGAGAAATACTAGTGTGAACAGTCAAATGTGCTCAGTTTATACCCAAACAATTTTGATTCCAAGATTTCTTAACTGCTAAATGGTTGGTGAATATAAACACTTGATTATGTGCACCAGATATCACATGTGCACCATATATCCCATGATTGTGTGCGTCAGACATCCCATAGAGGAATTTGGGTTGTGCCAGGCTTATGAAATGAAATTACAGGATGTAGCAAATGGCAGGCCTCAGTCTGGTCAGGGTCTGGATTAGAGACCTCCTAAAGATTCCAAGATATGGTGTTTTTTAATTTGAGGCATTAATATAGCTGTAAAAGTGAAGATATCCCCCCCACAAGTTGTACTGCTAGCTGTAACCGACCATAGGGTGCGGTGCTCATCCCTCATTTAAAGCCTTTAGAGTCAACGTTGTCCGAGGATGCTTCTGTAGTCATGGAGCTATCGCACAGAACACTGTTTTTACCTTCCCACCAAAATGGTAACTATCTACTTGCATTTGCATGCTTTCAAACTGCTAGGGTGGCAAGAGCTGGGCTAAGAATTGGAACAAGTAGGAGCCCTCCAAGCTCACCAGCATGAGTGCTGCACAGAAGAGAGATGTGGCTCTGTTGTTGTGTTCAACTGAGACAGACCTTAATCCCAAGCACTAGTCAGACCAGGCCACAGCAGCTCCATCCATCCACATCAGTTTTTTGGCTGAGGTTCTCCAGTGCATTTGGATGCAAATGTATAGACAGAGGAAAGGTAAGAACGCTCCTGCTGGAAGGAGATTTCCAAAACAGATTCATGAGAAGCCAATTAACCCAGCTCAGGTGTTGCCATCACCGTAGGCAAGTATCAGTAAAAGAGGAAAGAGACAAACAGCCCATAATATGCAGCTCTTCAGCATTTCTCGGCAGCAGCAACTGCTGCTGCTCTGCTACTTTTACCTAAACGTCTCCATGACAATGTATACATAAGTCTGTTCTCACTCTCAACTACAAAACCTGACAGAGAACACCCATTTTTGATCTGAAGACAGGTAGTTGTCAAGGATTTGCACGGGTTTTGTTTCCTCAACTGAAATCTGAGATGACACACATTCTAGGGGAAGTTTTCAGCTTTTGAGCATCTCTCCTCCTTTCTCTTCCTTTCTTTCTCCCCAGAAAAATAATGAAAACCAAACAGGAGGAAGGCCCTAGGGGGACAGCAGCAGGCGGTGTTGATCCTCCCAGCTCACAATGATATGACGATCAAGAGGAGGAAGAGAAGAAAAAACTTACAGGCTAACTCCGGAAGAGAGCATGTAAAGGTTTTCTTAATTTCATTCCCTAGAAAATGGAGACATATTTAGACAGGAAAGCTGGAAAGCATATTTAGACATCTTATTCATCAGAATAAATTCAACCATGATATCAATCAAATTGTCAGCTACTTTTTTTAAATGTAGCTTTCTGCCAAACACTGACAGTAAAGTCTGCAAAATAAGACGCTTCCGATTTGCACAGCTATGATAACCGCCAAGTGATGGGACACCGACATCCACTTTCATGCTTGCTAGAACACGTACTGCATTCTAACTAGAGCTGAACATGAACAACTCTTGTTTAAAAACAAAAAACCTTTCCTTTTCAGTTATTTTTCAGTTTCCCTTAGAAAATGTTCATTTACATTTATTGCCTTCCCTGGCCCTCAATCACTTACAGCATTTTTGGCAAATCTGATGTCATTCTTTCAATACATGGTCCCTGAAGCCAGGGAAAACAATGGCCCCAAAAAGGACGGAAAAAGTGAACATTTGCACAGTCAAAAACATTCCTCAGAAATTAAACTCTAGCCCATCAAAAATACTAGTCTATCCAAAAGTGGAAACCAGAGAATACTGAGCAATGAGAATATTGAGCATAGTTCCTATTTTAATCAAATCAAGTGATCATACACGTTTCTGACAGTATAAAGCAGCTTATTTGGCAAATACACTATTCTATGAAAGACAAAGGCTGCAATCCTATCTCCAGTTAGGCCAGCTTAAGCCCTGTTATAAGACCTATGCTGACCTGCTAAGTGTCACAAAAGTGCCATAAGGAACATCTGCCCCATTCATTTGTGGGGCAGGATTAGCTCACTGAATAGGCATACACCAACCTCCCCACACCACCACAGGAAGATATGCAAGGTGAGTTAAGCCGACCTAAATTGCTTAGGATTATGCCAAAAATTGCTTCATAAATTTTATGGGTCCTGGCAGAATGCCTCTCTTTGACTCTGGGTAAAGTCTGCAGATAAACACACTTGGCCTATTCAGGAATATTCCAGAACATACTCTAGAATATACTGTACAGTGCATAGTGGTCACCTAGTTGTATGCTTACCTCCTGGACTGTAATTTAAAAAAAATAGGTTTATGAACATTGTCAATGTCAAAAAAGCTTAAAAGTTGAAATATTTACTATATTTGATTGGACAGCTACTTAGTACCAAAAGAATTGCCGCTGTCTATCTCTGAACAGTGTATAAGTACCCTCTTCTCCATATCCATGGGGAGCATATTCACACATCTGAGGATACTAAAAGTATGGATAAAAGACGAAGAAATCATTAGAAGGAGGGAGGAAGCTTCCTTTTTCCTGTTAGCGTTTGGCTGTCTCCCTCGTCTAACATTCTGGCTGACAGCTTCGCACATTCCCCCTCTAGCTTTCTGTAACAGGCTGCAAAGGAAGAAAAGCGCATGTGAGGCTCCATAGTAGAGGAAGATAGTCCACAGTAAGTAATGGGTATGTTGAGGTGGAGAACTGTGGCTAAGTAGATCTGCGGATATGGGATCAGCAGAGACACAAATATGCATGCATTCATTTCAGTGGCCGTTGCAGATTTTAGGTGTCAAATGACACCTGATAACATGAGAAAGACATCTTGGTGTTGTCATAAATATAGGAGACTATATTCCTGTTTTGAACTTTAACCATCCCGACAATGACATCTTACCATCCTGCTGGCAGTCTTAATATCAACCTTGCATAAAGGGTAGAGAAAGCTGAATGGTATTGCCTTCCCCAAGCCAAAGCTACCTTTGCAATATTTAGCACTTTGCAATTGCTGTTTTTGAGAAAGCTGCAAAGCTGTTGGCACTCACAATCTCCACTCTTCGCAGAACAGAAGCTCTTTCTAAGTTAAGTTTTGTTGAAACTGGCAATTTAATTAGCAAAAATGCGAAGGTATAATTTAAAGAGAAATGTTATCTCAAACTTAATAAGAGAAATATTTTAATTGCCGTATTTAGCAAGTTATGACCACATGGTAATGTTCTCTTGTGAAGAATTAATGTTGTTCTTCCAAAATTTTAAGACGAAAATGGGGGAAGGGTGTATGTGTGTGGTGTGGTATCAGGAAAACTATATCAGAAAAAGAAATTCATTTTTGTATTCTCAGGCCACGTTCAAGAAATCCGAGTAGTTTCTACGTGTTTTATTCCAGCTGTGGGAGATGTTCTTAAAAGAATAAAATAACTATACTGACACGTAAAAACTCAGAACAAGGTATCATGCTCTACTGCCTCATAAACCAAAAAAGCACAGCAAATATCCTAGCCAAGTGCCCAAAGGTAAGCACGCGTAAATGCACCTGCCTCCAGCTTACTCCCATCTAAATATAAGGACAAAAAATAAGGATTCATATCATGAAGGCTTCTTCAGTCAACTACCTGCTGGTCTACTCTGTGCCCCTATTACCTCATCACCACATTCATCATCTGGCCATTCTTTTTCCATTTTCTTGAAGGCCCCTATTCCTTCAACCTGTTCTTTACTCAGTCTTAAGATCTTGGTTTCACTGAACACAGGAGTCCAGGTGGGGCTAAGTATAAGCGTATTTCCTCTTTTCTGTTCATGTTATTACAATGCTATTATATTTCAACAGCTTCTCTATACAGCCATGCTCAGTATTGCTCCTTCACCAAGATTTGCATCGATCAAAGCTAATCAGATGTCCTGTGTACCAAGCATGACTGATGACTTCCCAGCCTGTCCCAGTCTATAATACCTTTATTTGAATATTAACTGACATCTTAGTGGTGCTAATATATACTTTGCCACACTCACATGGAATCCTATAGACATCCATTGTATCCCATTGTATCCCAAGACTGGAGTCTTACACAGTAGGTAAACTCTGTTGAACCTGATTCAATGTCTGCTCATCCCAGAATTTTACAGATTCAGTCAGTTAACTTTATGATATATATTCAGTTGAATATATTGTAAAAGTACCCTCATCCTCTGACCCTTTTGTTCTTCACCTGGGCAAGTGCTAAGCTAGAACACGGCAGAGTAGAAGGAACAAAGGTCAGTATATCTTCAGGTAAAGGGGGCAGCATTTGATATGGCACCTCAGATGTCAGGAAATCTTGAGTTGATCTTGGTAATGCTTGTAGTATGATTGTATATACCGGTATCTTGTCTCTGCATATCACAGTGGCATCATATCATACTTGGGGCTTGTTGACACACTGGCCAAAAAAGGTACTGTGGAGTAGGGTTGCCATAATTCTCTTCCACAAAATCAGGACAGGACCCTCTGTCCCATTTACCAGTATGTGAACACAATCCCCAAAAAATCAGGATTGTCCTTATTTTTCAGGACATATAGCAACCCTACTGTGGAGTCACAGGCAGTGGACTCATGGACCATACATGCAGTGCCAGTTTTCAAAATTTTCACATTCATTTTTCAAAAGCAGAATCTGTATGGTATGGAAATCCTTCTGCCAACACTATTAATTAATACAGCAGAGGGTGGGGGCAGACAGGGTGAGTCAGGCTGGTTATTTTTTCAATAAGGTTCTTCCTCAAATGAGAAGTATGCAGAAAATGTTCTGTTTTGCACATCACAACACGCCACGCAAAGCTGTAATGTGGGTCGCTGTGCCAGTTCCCACCACTTAGCATCTTCCAGGCATCACATACAGAAATTTATTTAATAATGGCACAGTGACAAGTCAAACACCATTTAAAGTTTACAACCTGTCCCAAAAAATGAAATGCAATAGAGAAAGGAAGCAAGCACCCCCACAAGACAATAGGCACCTGGATCATTTAAAGTAGGTTCTTTGTTCCTTTTTCGTTGATGTTTTAAAAAATGAATTGGTTTTTTTAAAAAAGAATCTTGGCTCATCTTTCAAAGGCTGTTTTATTGCTCTGTCTGCTTTTATAGGTACATAATGAACACAGACTGTGTTTTTGCATATATTCTGCAGACGCTTACGTCTCTCGCTAAGGGACTCAGACATGTTGATCAGAGCACCCTACATTCCTTAGTGCATTCACCCAAAAAATGTATTTGAAGCAGTGGGTCCTCTTTATCTGCTGATTCGAAACCTCTGATTTAACCCACCATTGGTTCTGAAGCCACAACTTCAGGACCCATGTAGGTCATCTTGAATGCAGCCTCTTTCATGGGACCTCCTGCATGTGGCCTCCTGCAACATAGAGACCCACAATCTTGTGCAGCACAGGAGAAGTCACTCCAATGGCTCCAGCTATGTCCTGTGTGAAGCTGAACAATCTGGAGTCTCTTAGAATAAGATGACATTTGTTCATTTAGCTCAAGAAACACCAAGCCTGCTCAGTGGGGCTTCTCAGAGCTGTGGCAGATGTTCAGCTAGCACAGAACTGAGAAGCACAGTGTTGGGCTTTTGAGCCAAGGAGGGGAATAGTATTTGTTAGAGGAGGCCTCTGCCAGTCATACCCCTTTTGCGGGCCAGTCCCAATCATAATTCCACCCTCCATTCCATTCCCCCAACCAGAAATTAATTTATTAATTTATTAATTATTAACTAAATATTTACTTATTTATTTATATCTTGCCTTTCTTCCTAAAGGAAGACTATTTAAGGCAGTATACCCAAAGATACCCAAATATCTCCCCTTACCCCTACCATCATCTTCCCCACACCTCTACACTGTTCAACATTTACCTGTTCTCTAGCACAGACAGAGTTTCAAGTATGGCATCAGCAGGGCAATGCAGTCCATTTATTCCCTGAGTGGCACAAATGTGCCACAGACATTTAGCTCCAGTGCTAGAGCACAATAAGATCAGGTTTCCAGAATGCCCACCAGAGCTCCATGATGCAAAATCTGGTTTTCTGGAAGCCTTTTTTTGTGAAAATCAGAAGTGTCTGCCAGGAGACTCTAGAAGGCATTCTGAAGCACAACCTCCCCATGCCTCAGAAACCAGGTCAGGCCACAAATTTCACTGTGGTTTTTAGCAGTGGTGGGATTCAAATAAATTAACAACACGTTCTATGTCCTAATAACCTAAATTAAGAACAGGTTCTATGTCCCATTAATAACCGGTTCTCAGAACCAGGCGCTCATTAGCAAAGGGTTCTGTACAGTGATGGGCTTCAAAGAAATTAAGAACCGGTTCTCTGTCCATCTGGCAGCCACTTTTAAATGGCTATTTTTAAACTTTATATGTACTATCTCTTGTTAAGAACCGGTTCTATAGAGTAGGTGCGAACCTGCTGGTGCCCACCACTGGTTCTATAGAACCTGTGAGAACCCCCTGAAGCCCACCACTGGCAGCATCCAGAGGGGATGGGTTCCAGGAACATAACACATACTGATACCATCCTGTACTTCTATTTGATATTCTTTTACATTACTTTAAATTGTGTTTTATTAAGTTATTCAGGGGCAGGAGCTGATGCCAGAAGGCCCACCTCATGTCCTTGTACCAGCAAGGTCTATTCCTGAGTTGGCACAAACAATTTTCATGGCACTTTCCCGCAACACTGGCTCAGCGCAATCTTAGGATTGTAATAATGCCCAGCTAACCAATTTCCTCCTACTGATATTCACCCAAATACAGTGCTTTTTCTGGGAAAAATGGTGCCTGTACTCACCACAGTGGCATAGCTAGTCATCCCATGTGACTAATTATTAATGAGCTGGTGGGGGCAGCTGGAAAAGGGTGCCAGTACTGAGAACTGGTGAGTACCCCCCCAAAAAAGCACAGCCCAAATGTAAAAAGTCTTAGCCCATATGTCTTTTCTTTATTATGTTGGATCAGTTACACAGGAATCCAGTACAACCACTATTTGTTCTGAAGATGAGTGGAAAAATATAGCCCTGCTAACTGGGCAAGAGGCACTTTTTCAACTGGGTGTTCATCTTTTATTGAGCGGGGGGAGAGTAAATGGCCCTCCTCAACAAAGCAGTTTCTTCTATAATGGTATTCTTTGACATCTTTTTAGATTGTGAGCCCTTTGGGGGAAGGGAGCCATTAGTTATTCATTTTCTCTATAAACTGCTTTGAGAATGTGTTGTTGAAAAGCAGTACATAACTACTTTTAATTGATTGATATCACACACCTAACTTTCAACAGTATAAGCCTGAAATTTTAGTAGAAAGGCCTGATTTGCAGATTATCTACCAATTTTGTGGTTTAAACACAGTCATATGACAGACACTCAGCTTTTTACTATTATAGAATCACATGCTGTACCCATAAATAACTGAGGGTTTTTCATGCTTAATGTCATTAGAGCAAATGGCCAAAGGAAGCATAATTATCTGAAACTTATTTAAAATGAATTCATAGAGAGAATGAAAAATACTCCCTTCTTTCAAAAAGGACAAATATTATCGGGCAGAGCTTAAAACGGGACCATCGTTATTTTAAATGCCTCGCAGTCGCAAATCATAATGTCTGTGAAGTTCTTAGGAACCAGGCTGCAACTGAAGTGGCATGAAGGAAAGAGAAAAGATATAGACCTTCTAAGAGCCTTCCCAAGACCTGCTGCCTCCTGAGGTGGTTTACCAAGTACTCCCTCCCCCCTTATCTTGTGTTGTATCAACCTCTGCCCTCCAGATCCCACTACCACTATCCCTCCAGTAGTATCCCACTACCCTCCTTTCTTCCACATTGTTATTCTGCCCCCTTTTTCTTTTCTAATCCAGGGAGGAGGAGGATTTGTGGAGGTAAGTAGAAGAAAGTGAGCAGAGCACTACCCAGTCTGCTTCCTACAGTGACCTCTTTCATTGGCTTCATGGCTGGGCTGGCCATGGGTCTTCTCAGCAAACTAATTTCTTAACTCCCTCAATGAGACATCTGAGGTCACTTGACCAATTCCTGGTCAAGGGAATTGGTGGGATCCAAGTTATAATGAAAGCAACTTTTCCACCTAGAGAGTTTTAATCATACACTCAGTTTAGATGAAAACAGGATGACCATATATTATAACTGCAAAAAGAGGACAATAATCTCCCAAAATGTAGGATACCGTAGAAAAATGTATGACACAACAAAACAAAAGCTAAAAACACTCATATATATTCAATTCAATCAAGTTTATTTGTTTGACTAAATGCCATAGCACTCATATATATTGCTTTCATGTGGTTAATTTAAACACAATATTCATGCAAATCCATTACATATAATTAATTACATTTAATTTATTAATTACAAGAATTCTACATTCTGCCTACTCACATGGAAAAGAAGAACAATAAAAAACTTTTTCCAGGACAGAAGGGTAAAGTAGAGGACTTGTCCTGGAAAAAGAGGAGATGTGGTCACCTTAGATGAATGTTATCAAGAGTATTGCATCAGTATTCCCTATCCACTGCAGATTCCACTGGATTTGTTTTCTTATCGCATTTTGGATTCAACATTGTAATTTGGCATACATATTATAGATAAATTATTACATCTGGTTATGTTTGTGTAATATCAGCTTTGTGCAGCAGGCTATGATGCTAAGCAGTGTGGGGAAAAACACTGAATAATTATTGTGCATATTCCTTTGATTAAATTTATATTACATCATGGGTTCTGCAGTATTTACAGTGCAAACATATTAACAGGAGTTGACAGAACAATACTATGATAATTCAGATACTGTAAGACTTCAAAAAGATCACTGACATAAATGAAAACTTTATAAATGAAGATGCAGTAAATTTACCAAATGTATAATGGATTTGGGGAAATTTACTGGCATTGGGGGTGGTGGAATATAGACGTTTTTGGAAGCACAGTATTTTTTAAATTATTATTAGAAGCTTGTTATTGTAATTTGGACAATAAATAATAGTTAATAGTGATGATTAATGCAATCCTATTCTTGTTTACTCAGAAGTCAGTTCCACTGAGTTCAATGGAGCTTTCTCCCAGGAAAGTGCTCTTGGGATTGCAGCCAATGTCATTTAATATTACACACAACCCAATTACATGTATCCAATCTCTATCTTCAGGTCCCAACCAGCACTTACCAGAAGAACAATATTCAACTTGAATTACCTTCTGGAAAATTAATTGGCAACACAAATGAAGTACTAAGCTAAATATTACCTACTAGGTTTTCCCATAGTAATTATTCCTGTGTTCTCAACTGGATTGAGAAAAGCAGCCTTATATCATTTTATACATTCTGTTTAATGGGTTACTTAATATTGTTCTTTTCCTTTTCCTAGCATGCTCACTAACAAAATCAACTAACAAAATCAAATTACATGAAGCAATTAACAAAAAATTATTCTGACACATATAATGTGTATATTATTATGTAAAATGTAATAATGAGTCATAACCATCTGATGTAAACGTTGATAGCTAGGACTGGTTTTTCCTTCAACCACCACCAATTCCTTTCACCCAAAGCAGTAGCAGTGTCGACAAATTAAGGATTGCCTTCCTTGACTTTGATTTGTTTTGCCCGCAGTTGATGTTCACCAAACAACAGTGGACGGCAGGGGTTTTCTGCAAGGATTTCATGGCTCTCTTGGCTGTTTTCTGTGGCCTCCCAGAAATGTCTCATGCCTAACATAGTTTCAGAACCGTTGTCTTAGGGCAGTAGTACTCAAATTTTCAAACAACCCTACTCTCTCACTCCCTCTTTGTGAGAGAGGTATTTTGGCAGTGATGTGATCCCTAGGATTTTACCCCTGGGAGTGAATGGCGGGTATATTTAGGCTCCCCAGGGGTCGTGTCAGGGTCTAGGTGGTGTGGGGAGCCCTGCAGATCGCTGGCAGAGCTCCCCATAAATGGAAAAGAGTGAACATTCCAGCCGTGATGTGGGGTACCCCTTCATTTAGTGAAGATTGTACCCCAATCCTGCTCAAGTTCTTAATTGTGCTAAAATAGCATGCACCAATGCTTGGCTTCATGATTACATTTTCTTCTCTCTCTAATGCTTGGCTACACTGAACAGAGCTGGAAGGCTGTAATGAGGACAAATAGTAGGAATCAACTACAGCATATATGTCATGGGTGGGGAATGAGATCAACAGTGGGTCCCGTCTTAGACTTTGGGTGCAATCCAGAGTAACTACAGGGAGTCCTTGTTCGGGTGTAAGAACAATTTACTCAGGATTGCAATATGAATTTCCCATAGGTTTTCACTAGGTGGTGCCGTAACTATGGGTGCGCATAATATCTCTTACGTGCTCCCATAGTTACTCTGGATTGTAGGGTTCATTTGTTTATTGGGATCATGGCATGTAAATGGTTGAAGACCACTATTTTAAAGGGAAATGTAGCCCAATTAAATGGCAATATTACTGTGATAATAAAGATGTTTCTAATGCACTTACCTGATGCTTATATTTAATACTAAGACTGGAAAAATGGTAAATGAGAAAGCCTTCCAAAGAACAAATTGACAGAGACAAGCTGGATCTTGCTATGTCCCATTTGAACATCAGGTGTTTGTTCCCTAAGACATAGCAAATGAGTCATCACAACCTCAAAACCATATTGACTTTCATCAGATTGTGGTAGGGAGTCTCCTCAGCCTCAAGGTTTTTTTTCTAACCTCCAGACAGTTCAAATTCCCAAGCAACCCAGCTTCCTTGGGATGAAATTTGCTGTTCCGCTCACAACTACTTTCTCTTTAACAATTTTATCCATTCTCTATGTAAACATATGCATGACTAATAACAGGCCTTAAGAAATATATTTTAAATACATATATATCATTATTAACAACGTATATATCATGCAATTTTTTAAACCTCTGACTAATTATGAAACACATAAATCATTATTACCTTAACAAACTGTGGGTTTATCTTCCTCTTTATACCATGTATGTGCCAAGTCCACAACCAGAGGGCATAATTAATTAAGGAGATTCTTGGTCTCTGTTCCACATCTATGGAACATCTTTTTGCAGAAAGTTCACCTAAGTCCAAATCACCGCACAAAACTTGACGCAAGGGAGGGCACCAGGAAACAGATCTTGTCTGATCCCTCAGGCATCTGGTAGGCCACTGTGTGATACAGGATGCTGACTAGATGGGCCTTAGGCCTGATCCAGCAGGGCATAGGTTCTCATGTAAAGGCTATATATTTTCCAGAAATATAAGGCTTCCTTTTGTGGTCTGGTTTTAACAAATGGATTTCAACAGGGGTAAGGAACTTTTTTAATGTTGATGGCATCTAATATCCCATTTGTTTATGTGTATAGAAAAATGGGATATTAGATGCTATCAACTTTTATTGCACTATGTTTATAAACTTATACAAGACTTGGGAACAGGACTGGTCAGTGGATGAAAAATTGAAATACGCAAAAAAAAAAAAAACCTGACAATGGGGGAAAATAATTTGAAATAAACATTAGACCCTCTATACTGGCTCTAATTCCTTACGTTAAACTGAAGGGGTGGGTGACAAACCACATCTCCTGGCTGGATTCTCTCCTGGGGTGTTAATGTATCCAGAGGAGCTAGTCTTTTGTTTGGAAAGGCTTTCACAACCACAAGAGCATCAAGGGGTTAAAGCAAGCTCATGGTTGAGGGATTTCTCCCTAATCTGTACACATGTCATGGGGATCAGGGCTGTGGGTGGTAGTGCTAGCCTGTGGCAGTTGTTCAGGCCCATAGCCCATCGCCTGACTGGCTCAGAAAGCTCTCTTATCCAGGCAGTTTTCAAATTTAATTAAGAGGGACCCATCACGGGCTTAGCTCCGTTGCTGCACCATTCCAAAAGTCTTTCAGCCGTTGTACACAAAGGAAAGCAAGGAGTGTGGTGGTGTTATGACAACACAAGGACTTATTAGCAAAGCAAGCTGAGAGCCAGTCTGTACAGCCTGAGATCTCTCGCAATGTTCAACGCAAACCCAAAAATGACATCACAGGTGCTTAACTCCACA
Organism: Cryptoblepharus egeriae; assembly: GCA_030015325.1. NCBI lineage: Eukaryota > Metazoa > Chordata > Lepidosauria > Squamata > Scincidae > Cryptoblepharus > Cryptoblepharus egeriae. Next base: position 104,968,343 of record JAREYC010000002.1, on the reverse strand, counting down.
AACTCCATTTCTTGCTTTCTAGGCAAGGGGGTGTAATTTGAACAGATGAAAAGTCAATGTGGTTGGTTAGAGGCTGCTTCTTTGAGAGCAATGCTGCTGTTTGTGACCCAGCTGAAGTGTCCCCCACCCCACGTCCCCACGCCATGCCTAATCGGATCTTGCTCTGCCCTCAAGCTGACATGCGAGGCAGACAGTAAGAGTGAGACAAAAGCAGCGAGCTGTCTACAATATGTGCAGGCACCCACAAAAACACACTAAGGAGGCCTGCTGAATGGCAGCAGAGTGGTTGTGCAAGGGTAGAAAGCAGCTCTTGCAAGTACAGTATCTACTTTCTGATCAGACAGGTGCTTGAGCTTTTAAGAATGTGGAAGAAGACTGGTGCACGTAGAAGTGAACCTTCACCAGGCTGCTGGGAATCCCAAGGTTTTATTTTGATCTTTAAATGAAGGGGAAGTCATAAACAGGCTTCCCAGGAAAGCTCTCATAAATACATTGCAGTACTCCAATGCTTATAAATTTGCACCATTTTTTCAACCCACGATCTCAATCAATCTACAGTTTATAGATCACTTTTCAACAAATGTTCACGGATTTACAGAGAAAATGAAATGACTAATGGGTCCCTGTCCCAAAAAGGCTCACAATCTTTAAAAAAATGCTAAAAAACACCCGTAGAAGCCACTATGAAAGACACTATGGAGAGTGAGGACGACCAGTTACTCTTCCCCTACTAAATAAAAGAGGAGCACTTGCTTGAAAAAATGCTTCATGTCCTGTTAGCAATGGTAACTTGAACGGCCACATGTTGTTCTAGGCATAATTCCCTAAAAGGCAAACAAACCATATGATGTCTTGATGAATACAGGTTACAGTCCTAGCCACACTTTCCTGGAAGTAAGCTCCATTGACTATAATGGGACTATGGGCAAAATCCAGAGAAACTACAGGGAATCCTTGCTCCAGTCTAAGAACAACTTACTCTGGATTGCAATATGAATTTCCCATAGGTTTTCACTAAGTGGTGCAATAACTACAGGTGCACGTAAAGTCTCTTACGTGCTCCCGTAGTTACTCTGGATTTGGGGGTTATTTTTGAGTAGATATGCATACGATTGGGCTCACATCCAGACTAACACGATGAGGGACAGCATGTGCATGAATTACCTCAGCGTTACTATTGACAGAGGAACAACATGCCAAGGAAGTGGGGGGAGGGTAGTTGGTATGCAGTTGCGTGATGAACAGGCCACGATAATGTTCTGGACAGAGTATTGATTTTGGATCAAGGTTGAAATCTCTATTCAATCATGAAGTTCATGGAGTAGACTTATGTCAACATAACAGGATTGCAATGAGGATAAAATGGAGGAAACCTTATCCAGTCTGCAATCTTATATGGTTGGCACACACATTACACAGAGTCTTCTTGAGTGAATTCAACTACATCTCCCCAGCAAACAAAAAGAAAGAGGAAAACAATAGTTCACTCCCTGCCATTCCTCTTATTGAACATATCTCAGAGTAAGTCTGAGACTGGAGAATGAATTTGCTGTTCCCTAAGTCCATATCAGATACCTCATAGATTTTAAAGAAACAGTATATATTTTTCCATTGTAAGAGATCCTCAAAATATGAATTATTTTAGTTTTACGTTCTGACTCTACACTGTAACGTTCACATATGATGTGAACAGGAAACAGGTTGGAGGGCTGCAATAAACACAATGCCAATGGAATGTGGACAGAATAGGAGAAAGAGACAAAGAGTGCAAGCCTTACCATGTCTACTCAAAAGTAAGACCCACTGTGTTCAATGGGCCTTACTCCCAGGAAAGTGTCTTTAGGATTGCAGCCAAACAAGGACAGTTATGTCATTCATATGACAGGAAGATTTGAGAACCACTTCTTGTTTTGTAAATGCAAGTACATAAATAGGTACCACCTTGATGGGAAGGTAACAGTATTCTGAGCACCTCGGCGTATAGACATGCTGGCCACATGACCTCAGAATTGTCTTTGGAGATGAGCACCACTCTCTAGAGTTGGATATAACTGGTAATGCAACCCATGGGGGACACCTTAACCTTTACCGCTTGTTTTTGGGGGGTTTATTGCAGCCCTCTCATGTGCTTCCTGTTAGCATTGCATAGCAATGGAAGGCTGCTTCATACTGAGCTTGATCATTGGTTTAGTCTAGCTGGCAGTGACTCCACAAGATGTGAGTCAAGACATGATCCCCCAACTTCAGGCCTCTGTGTTGGAAAAAAAGAATCAAGAGATGCCAGCTCCAGGGGTAGAAACCTGGGCCTCTGCTGACAAAGCAAGCACTACTTCACTGAGCAAAGGACCCTCCCCAGACATCAGAGCCGTAAGGTCATGTTTTCCCTCTCTATCTAGGGCGTAGGAGATCCTGGCAGACAGGTAAGAACAGTTACACCCCATCCCTGCTCTCAGGGGGAATTTACCACAGTTTACTAATAATATGTCCCAACTTGAAGGCTTGCTTTCATTCAAGATTTTTTTTTAATTCACTCAGAGGATTTAGCTAATTCAGCGAGGAAATTAAGAAGGGAAGCAACAGGAGTGTCACTGATTCCCTGAGTGCATTTACCTCCAGCTATTTACAGTAGATAATAGTTGCAAAGTATCTCACCTCCTCAACTCAGTGGAAATCAAGTGATGCAATCCGAGGGGCATCTCAAGGGGCTGGGAAAAGCAAGCCATCTGAACTGAAATATACCTGCAAACTACGGATAAATATAAACATCCTGCCTAAACACTAGTAACAAATCATAAGAATAAGAACATAAGAAGAACTGCAGGTCATTCATTTTCCCCCAGTCTTCTGTTTCCAACAGTGCTTCTTGGAGATTTGAAGGCAGAATGAGTAGACAACAACCCTCTCCATTCTATTTATTTATGCAAGTGTTTATTTGTATTGGCATCCATCTGTCTCAAAAGACTATGGTATCGTGCTCGACGCTGCATGCAAAACACGAAGGCTGTTACCCAAGCAGCAAATCCACGCCACTGAAATAGTCCAATGGAACGGCAGAGCCAGTACGATTGGTTCCAGCTGCATCACAGAGCTGGGCCAAGAACAGGAGCTCACCCTATCTTGTGAGGACCCAAGTCTTGAACCCTGGCCTGCTGGTTAACAGGCACAGTGTCTTAACCACTTGCACTTATTTAAATGCTTTCTATTATTCCGCTCTCCAACTGGACTGCAGGCATCAAGATTCAAAAAAAGGAAAGCATAATAATTGTTTTTGTAATAAATGATTAGTACGTACTTAGAGGCACACTTGCCTCTGAACATAGATACTTCATGTAGTTATCATGACTAATAGTCGATGACAGATCTTTTTGTCTAATACTCTTAAAAACCTCCTTGTGGCAGTTGGCACAAACCAGAGAAGATCTGGATGCGGTTACAACATCACACCATGTTCAGAGCACTTCTCCACCCTTATCCCCATTCTACCAGGAAATTCATGCTTATAACAGGCCTCTGTAAATGACACCCTTTCAAAAGACATCCGACCTCATGTGCAACATCTGTGATAGGAAAGAAGCCTTCACGAGGACCATACTTTGCAACCACAACCGGTTAATTGCAGAACTTATTCTACTGAATCCAACAGGATCTAACAGTTCAACAGAATCCAACAATTCATCTGAATCTACTAACACCTGAATAAACAACTTTTAAAAATGCAATGTTGAGGCCGTAATTTACATATTATTTAAAAATATATCTATTCTGAGAGTCAAACTACATGTCCTTTTTGAATTATTTGCAGTTATATAAAAGCAGGGGTGATAGTGGGGAAATGGGTATTTAACCCTTTCCTGCTGTCCAAATGAAAATGGAAACCCCAAGTTACCCATTAGCCCAGAAAAGAAAGCACAGCAGGAAAAAGTTAACTCCTCCCACACAACATGGATTATGACCCAGACCTGATTACTCCCTGGCCGATACTTAGGAAGTTGAGAGCACTGAAAAGGCTACAAATCTTCCAAGTTCCAAACTGGAAGCTCTAAGATTAGGACTAAGTTTAATGGTATACTGTACGTTTGCACATGCAAGATTTTCACTCAGGTTTCTATCAATCTATCTATAGCATTTATATACCACTTTTCAACTAAAAAGTTCACAAAGTGGTTTACAAAGAAAATGAAAAAATAATAGCTAATTCATAGCTAATGGGTCCCTGCACTCACCAGTAGCTCTAGGTGTTTTAGGGGACAATCAGTCTATAGCACAATGATCCTTTGTAAAGACACCTGCAGACTAATGCCATAGCAGTGTGTATTGCAAAGACCAAACCGGAATTTGGTCTGTCTGCATCAGAGATGCCACAGTTAGTTATACATTAGATTTGCAATAACTAAATAAAGTCCTTTGGTTAAAGGGGCTGGAAAAGTTATCTACCAAATCAGTGATGTTACTTATAGCATTACTCTCAATTGGCTCATTTAGCAGGATGCAGTGAATTGGAAAGATGATTCATTGCATGATCCTAAGGAAGATTCATTTTGTTGCTCTTCTTTTCCACATTTACACTCTATCATTGCAGTTGACATCTGCAAAGTGGTTTAAAAATCTTTCTTGCTTCCTGTCTGCAGCTCCTTGAAAAAGATTGCTCTGACTGCTGATACAGTGAAGGAATCTAAAGGAAAGGGAAGCATTGCAGAAAGTAAGTCTTCTGTGTGTTTGCTTCATTCTGATTTAATCAGTCACACACACCCACACAGGTCACCCAGATGGAATTTCCCTTTCTCATTAATTTGAATTCTCTCTCTCTCTCTCTCTCTCTCTCTCTCTCTCTCTCTCTCTCTCTGCTGTTAGAGATCCATACAAAAGACTTTGAAGCTACAGCTACACTCCAGGCAACAAGCAAAAAAATGTATTAACTAGGTACAGCAGCAAGTTGACAAAGAAAACAAAACACTACAACGGATGCCCCCCAATCATAACAATCCCAGAAGAGACATGGTGTTCTAGCTTCTTTGGACTATTCCCTTTCCCTTGAGCAAAATATCTGAGTCTGTTAATTGTGACTTCACCGTCATCACAATGCCATGTTGCTGAGGGGGTTGTGATGGAAAGCCTGTACTAAGCTCTCTGATGTACCAGGTTTTTCTACTGCCACAATTCCATGGAGGTCTTCCTATGCAGGAGGGTCCCATGGTGGACTTGGGTCCTTGGTTAGTGCCTGATCTGGCAACTAATGCCACCCTGTTAGTTCAGTTCATGGTCTCATTTTGAATGAGAGAGTGGGGAGGGGGGAAATAGAGCACTCACATCTATCAATCCATCTACTTATTCATTTATTTGTCACATTTTATACTGGTTGTCCTCTAAGGAACTCAAACTGGGGGACATGGTATCTTCCCTATTTTTGACATCACAAAAATCCTGTGGAGGAGATGAGGCTGTGAGACAATGATTGGCTCAAAGACTCCCAGGAAGCTTCATTTGAAGCTGGATCTTCCAGATTTAAGTCCAACACCAGAACCACTACACCATGTGAAAATATACCTTATTAAACCCACTTTTAGACCAACCAAATTGTCTGATTGGATATGCAGAACAAAATTGCTTAGGAGGAATTAAGCACTTTTAAAATACAACTCCAACCTGAATTGCTGCAGGAAATGCAACTACCTGCTAAGATGAATCATGAAAAGAAATTGTCCCAAATGAAGATGTTTCAACCTTCAATTAGAAGTTAGCATGCTTTTTGACATGCCATTTATATATGACAAAGAAACAACCACCATATGTCATGGTATCAATTTTTTTCCCCAAAAACTGCCATTTGGTATCTTGAAGTATGGCTAGAAAAAGGTTGCACTTTGCAATTGTAGATACCGGTATGTCCTCCAAATATATGACAGTGACTAAGAATGCCCATTACATTGCTCTGTCATCACAGAACTAAAGATTCCTCACTTATTTGTTATATTATGAGCACAATCCAAACCATGTCCACTATTATGTTCAATGGCTCTTACTCCCAGGAATGTGTGATTAGGATTGCAACCTACATCATGTTTGGTTTACTATAACATGTTCTACTTCAGGCTGACCTTCAGGATCATTTGGAAACTTCAGTTAGGACACAATCCTAAAGTGCCTTTGGGGCAGCTTAATTCCCTTGCGCTGGCAAAGAGGCATGTTTGTGCCATCCAAAGAGGAGGGAAGTGGTGAGTTGCACTGATCAAGCTCCAATGCGCATGGGGACCAGGTGACAATATACAGTGGAGAACAGAGTGCTTCTACCTTTAAGCACCGTATAGAAAAGGGAATTTTGGCAGGTGCTGCTTTTTAAACCCTTTCATATTGTGCTGCACCTGCTTAAATTTAGATTTAAGATTTTTAGATTTTTAATGTCCTGAATGGCTTGGCACAGAGGACTGTCTCTCCCCATACACAACTGCCCAGTCCTGAGATCAACTGAACGGGTCTTTTTCCATGTTCTGCCTTTGGGAACATTCCTCTTGGCTTGTTCCACAGGGCCTTCTTCCCAGTGGCACTCATTTATGAACTTCCTGCCCTAAGACATAAGGCAGGCTCCATCACCGTTCCAGGTGGACTTTGTGACTTTCCCACTACCACAGAAGCAGCATACATCCAGTTTATTTTTATTTATTTTATTTAAGGGATTTATACCCACGTTTCTCATGCCAAAGCAAATAGCTTACATAGCTTTTATTCTTTTGTTCTCACAACAACCCAATGTGTTAGATAATTGTTCTGAGGGCAGCTCATAGAACACTTCCAGATGAAATCCTTCATGCTGGGGTCATCATATCTGGTATCTAGATATGTCTTCAAGCTTCCAGCAGGAGCAGTTTCAGGTGGGCCAAGTTGGAAATGGTGACTCCTTCTGCTTCTGTTTATCAATTTTTATCAACTTTATATCTCCCATCCAATATTTCACCCAATTTGTTCCTGCTTAGCAATCTTCTGGTAGTCCTAAGCTCTACAACCCAAACACACCTTCTGCCTGAAGGTTGCATAAAGTTGGCACAACTTCATTGGTGTTGGAAAGTTGGATAGGATTGGACTCTTAATCTTTGTGAGTGAGATTTATATTGTTTATATCGGTTTATATAGGTCACAATCCTATGCATACCTATTTGCATTAAGATGCACTGAACATAGTGCGGCTTATTTCCAATTAAACCTGCATATAGAGAGAGAGATAGTGTGGTGATTGAGCTACAAGTCATGACTTCCCTGTACTTCAGATGTGCCAGGACTGAGTTTTGGAATGTACAAAAACTTCTGGAATCACACTGGTGAGTCTGGCAGAAACTAAATTTGAGTCTGTGCCTTCCAACTGAGCTGCAAATCAGGAATTCCCCTCTCTTCTGCTGTGAACTCATTAGGTGGCCTTAGGCAAACCTCCATTCCCCAGGTGCAGCATGGAGACAATAATACTTTTTAAAAAAAATCTTACAGACAATATTCTGATGGCCCAAATGGTCATATGCAATAAAGGGTATGTTTCCTCATATGAAATTCTGTAACACTTTCTATGAAGCAAGTCCCACTGAACATAAAGGGACTTACTTTTGAGTAGAAGCACATAGAATTGCACTGTGAGCTCCCCTTCCCTCTTGCCCCTATCTATTTCCCCTTAGAGGTAGAGTTGTTCCCTGAAGGTTGCCCTGCTTGTCATGACCAACTCTAAGGGCAGTGCTCATCCACATAGAAGGCCAAAGAGCGAACATTGTCCAAGACATCTTCGTGGTCAAGTGGCTGGCATGACTAAATGCCAAAGGTGCATGGAATGTTGTTAGCTTTCCACAAAAATGGTACCAAGATATATACTGGCATTTACATGCTTTTGAATTGCTAGGTTGGCAGGAATTTCCCTTAAGGGAAGTTTTAATATAAGGGTCAACAGGAAAGATACTTGCTGAAGTCCTCTTAGACAACCAGGTCAGCCTGGGAAAAGGGTTTTTAAGGATGCGCTCTCTCTCTCTCTCTCTCTCTCTCTCTCTCTCTCTCTCTCTATCTATCTATCTATCTATCTATCTATCTCTGGGGGGGGGGGGGTGTGCATTTGTCTGGCTCCGCAAAAGCATTCTTATCCCATATTAAAAGCATGCTTATGGCCTTTAACAACGGACATATATATTGGTAAAGTTCCAAACATGGTTTGTAGACAATTAAGATGCAAGTAAATGTATCTGGATTATCGCATGAGCAATCCTGGAATGCAGCTGCATAGAGGAAGAAACATCTGATGTGGCTGTAGATGACCTACTAGGTCCCTTCCAACTCTAGGATTCTATGATTCTATTAATGGATACAGAGAGGATATGGTTAAGATGTGATACCATGCTCAAGCAGAGTTGCTGCGGAAAACAAGGGCAATGACGTCCATGGATGTGACAGTTTGCTTTCACCACATGACTGCATTCCTAGGACTGTTCTCTGTGGAGTGATTCGCTCATGCCTGAACCAGTCCTAAGTAATTATGGATTTGTTGAGATCCTGCCATTCAATCTCAGAGCATAATCAGTCTGGCCCACAATATTTGGCAGACCTTTTATCCTTCCAAAAAATTCTGTTTTATCTGATGATGGCAACTACTTAGAAACATCGGACACAAATCATTGGTTTGCTTTTAATGTTTCTCAATAGCTTTGTTGCAGGGCAAAAAAGAAGCATTAAGTAATGAATGCCCAAAAGTACCCAAAAGAAGGAAAAACTGAAGGGAAACCATTTCTCAGTTGAAAACATTCACAAAATGGTTCAAAGACCCTATCAAATAATTAAATGGTTCCCTGTCCAAAAGCATTCAATATCTAAAAAGATGCAGAAGAATATCAGCAAACAGCCTCTAGAAAAGACACTGGGCAGAGTTGAATATAGCTACTCTCCCCCTGCTAAGAGAAGCACACTTGAAAAAGTGCCTTTTATTCAGTTATTAGGGATAATTATTAGCAAATTGTTGTGGTGGTGGTTTCTGCTGTTGCTGTTCTTCTGCACTGCTCACCTGATGTTGGTGGCTGGATTTGCCTGCTGAATATTGGATCCTTCCTGAGGACCTGAGATATTCACAGATATTTCATAATATGTGTGCTGTTTCAAGTAAGACTGATTCCTGTCGCGGTATGCAGTGATTTCATTTATATCTAGATGTTCAGATGTTTTTCAGATGTTTTTCAAAGATGTTTTTTAAATTGCTCCTAGAGCAGCTGTTTCTCAAAGTGGGGGTCGGGACCCCTTTGGGGGGTCACCTAGAGCTTTCATGGAGGTCGCCTAAAGACCCCTGGTGCATGGGGCCAGGTCAGGCTTGCCAGACCTCTGGCTGTAGCTGCGTGCACACTGGGGCTGACTGACAGCCTCAGGGCCCAATCCTATGCATGCCTACTCTGAAATAAATCCCATTGTGTTCAATGTGTGCATAGAACACACATTTCATTTGTAACAATGAAAATACATCCTGCATATCGGATATTTACATTACGATTCATAACGGTAGCAAAATTACAGTTATAAAGTAACAAAGAAAATAATTTTATGGTTGGGGTCCCCACAACAAGAGGCAGTTATAAAGGGGTCATGGCGTTAGGAAGATTGAGAACCACTGTCCTAGAGCAATCTGTCACAACCAGTGCTATGGGTACCACCAATGGTACTTGAGGTCATATCTGTTGGTACTCAAAGGATCCCTAGACCAGGGATGGGCCCAGCCAGCCCCAAGATCCGGTTCTCCGGAAGTGGGCGGGGCCAGGGGCGGGGCCAGGGTCAAGGGGAGGGGCCGGGGAGGGTTTCAATTTAAAAATTAAAAAAAATTAAAAAAAATAAAATTACTTACTTCAGAGTAGACCTGCATAGCATGGCGCTCTGAGGCTGCAGTCCTCTCCACACTGGCCTGGGACTTACTTCTGAGTAGACCTGCTTAGGATGGGGCTCTGAGGCTGCAGTCCTCTGAGGCAGAAAAGGGCGCGGAGGAGCCACGCTGGGGCCTTTGAGCCCCCCCCCCGCCGGCGGGGAAGGCAGGAGGGGGAAGGAGGAGCTGCACTGGGGACTTTGAGCCCCCTCGCCAGCAGGGAAGGCAGGAGAAGGCAGCCGCAAGCGCTGCAAACCGGTCCCCACGGTTCTCGGCACCCGCCGCCATACCGGCTCGCCAGCGGCAGCCAATTAAGAAGATCCGGTTTGGGCGAGTAGTCCCGAACCGGCATCTGCCCACCTGTGCCCTAGACCCCTACCACCCAGTAGCAAGATCAGGAATGAGAATAGCAAAGAGTGGTAAGACTACGTCTTCCCGTAGTTACTCTGGATTGTCGGGTATGGGCAAAATCCAGAGTAACTACAGGGAGTCCTTGCTCTGGTATAAGAACAACTTACTCTGGATTCAAATATGAATTTCCCATAGGTTTTCACTAAGTAGTGCAGTAACTATGGATGCATGTAAAGTCTCTTACATGTTCCCATAGTTACTCTGGATTTGGGGGTAACTTAGTGTGATTGTCACAATAGCTGGTTATTTCCAGTAATACTTTGAACAGGTATTTGATCCATAGGAAGTGGTACATTGAAGGACAAACATTGAAAAAACTGACCTTGAGCACTAACAATGCTCAGTTCCATTTTTGCCTTTTTTTCCTATACATTTTCAACTTCAGTTTGCAAATCTCTATATTTCATGATCATTTTCTGTTGTTCCTTTCAATTATTATTATTGTTGTTGTTGTTGTTGTTTCTGTTATCTCAAATTTCTCATAAGTTGATTGAAATTTAAGTTACCAGCTCTCTGTACCAAAATTAGGATCCACACTGTTCAGAGGGCTTCAGATAACAATCACCTTCCTCCAGATAAATTTTCAAGCAATTTCTGCACAAAGACAATGCTCCTATTCAGAGGCAAAGAGGAACCTCATAGTTTTTCATTATCCTAATCACTGTAGCAGCAAAGAAAAGGAAGGGGGAAAAACAGAAACCTGCATAGCTTGAGATGACAGCTTGGAACGCAATGTGCTGGTACACTCCTCATGTTTACTCTGCTGATAAGGTAGAGAGAAGAGCGGAAAGAAGGCAAGGCCTTAAACCAGTCAGAGTAGTTGCTGGTAAACACATTATATCATAATGCAAAGTATGGTCTCATTCAACTTGGTACCAACTGAGCCATAAACAAACAAACAAACAAAAAGGGCCAGATCTACCCCAAGTACTTATAAGTATATATCACTTGTGTATGGGATGCCCTGCATTGAACAACTTCAGCCAGCTGTTAACAAGAGATGGTCTGGATGCTCTTCCCTCAGTGATTCTAGGGCTGCAGGACTACACGATCTGGTTTCCAGGACTTTCTTCATGCCCCTTCAAAAGCTGGAGACATCACCTCCATCACATAAAAAAGCTTGCTGAAAACACATAATATCAAGCTGAAAACTAACCTTTCACACTTGGGAGAAATATTCCAGCCCAGCTTGCTTTCTGTTGTGCTATTTTTTCTATCAGCAAGTCTTTAGCACTCATATTCTTAAGGCTTTAGGATCATTTCTAAAGATGACTCCACACTTAGGGCACAATTCTAACAATGTCTACTCAAAAGTAAGCCCCATGGTGTTCAATGGGTCTTACTCCCAGGAAAGTGCCTTTATGATTGCAGCCTTAGTGTCCAAAGCCGGGGTTCCCAAATCCCTGTATAGAGGCCAGATGCAGCCTGTAGTGAGCCTCCATGCAGAAAATCCACTCTATGTTGCTTCTGTGTTGACCAGGACTGACATCTGGTACTTAACCATAATTCTGGGACAAATAGTGTCTCTGCAGAAACTAAACCTGGCTGCCTTCCTGACCTTAAATGCAATCTGGATTTCCAAGGTGCATCCTATGCTGTTGGCCTAATTTTGGGGGAAACAGGATGCAACTCTGTCCAGAACAAGCTACAGATGCAACCCTGAATCAGATTTTCTAACGACCAAGATTACCTTGGTCTGGATTAGATTTCAGTTTATTAAACTACATCCAGTCATTCACTGAAACCAGGCACTTAATGAGAGTGTGTATCACTTGCTCCCCCATACCAGATGGAAAGGAGAGATAGACCTGATCATGACATATTGGTATTTCGAAATACTTGTTAGCTGGAAGAAACAGTCTTTCAGATAAGACATTGTCTTCATCAGTAAACTATCAATCAGCTCATCCCAGCACTCCACCTTCAGCAGTACAGAGGATGTAGGGCTGCTTGGCACAGCCAGAGAATCCTTTTTTCCACTGTTAATTACATATTGTCTCATATGGGATAGTGACTCAGAACTGCAATTATCACAGTTAAATCCCTGCTGGGCAAAAGCTCCATTCCTTAGGACAGGTATAAGCAGTACTGAGAAATAAGCCACTAGGCATATCCTTCCATGGGAAAGCAACGGAATTAATGACACCTATAAGGCCTGCCTTTTGCTTCACACTTACAGCACAATCCTAACCATGTCTTCTCAAAAGTAAGCCCAATTGTGTTCAGTGGGACTTACTCCCAGGAAAGTGTTTAGGATTGCAGCAATAAAGGCAGAAGTGGTGTTTATTTTGACTTCCACCTTGCACTTTGCAGCATCACGTCATGGGGTAACCACTAACACTCTAGTCTAGTCCCAATAGTTTCCAAGCTATAGGTCTGGGACCTACCAGTGGGTTGTGACCCAATTTTTGGAGGTTCACAGAACTGATACGGCAGATGGGACTGTGCACTGCTCCTCTGTTTTAAAAAGTGGGTGCGCTAACAATTTTCTATGATGTGAAATAATATCTACAGTCCTGGAAAAAACACTGTTTTTTTCAAGAGGTTACAACTCAGAGGCTACCATAACTCAAAAAGGAAGGAAGAGAATACCTTGGACAGACCAAAGGTTCGTTAAGCACCTCATGGACAGTTATTGTGTAAAACTCTGTTACTGTCACTATCAGCATATGAGAAAAAGTGAAGACTCATCTATTGGGATCTGAGGTACTTGATATGTTTGAAATTGAAACAGGTGAGGTTATTGACTTGACCAGATAATTGTGTCAATGAGTAGATTACCTGATTTGATAAACAAATCCCTCTCTGCTTCTTCCTTCCAAGCTACCAAATTATCCTTGCCATTATTTTGGCCAAAATTTGGTATCTGACTAACAAGGATCAAAAGTAGAAAAATACTAGGCTCGTTTCTCACATCTCCGCCCAGCCTCTGCTGCACCTTCCTCTAGTCACCCCTTCCCCCCAAATTGTTAGAGATCAACACCATCTCTCTCCTGCAGCCCAACAGGCATAGCCCTCCACTTAGGCTATTTGTCATTTTTAACCATTTGTGGGAGGAGGCTCCTCTCCGCTGGTGGAGCTGTCTTTGCACATGGGTTTCCCCCTCTCTCCTGGCCCCAGGCTTTGCTTCATATTGAGGCCAGTAATTACTGCTGAATAGACTTCCAGATTCCCATGCTTGTCAGCCTGCCCTCTCTACCCACCCCTCCACCCACACACACCCCTCTTTCCACTTTGTTCTAAAGAGGGAGGGAGAAAAGTGAGTGAGGATTAACAGCTACCACCAAGTCTCCAAGGCAAGAAAGGGATCAAGAGAGAACTTGGAACAGTCTCCCTATGCAGGGGAAGGGTAAAAAACTCAGGAGGGGGAAGTCAGCACCTGCCCCAGACACCTATATTGCTTGTTTCTCTCTTTAAATGCAATTCTCTTTAAATGATTTTGTGAACTTTTTGTTGAAAATATATAAACACTGTCTGACTGATGGATGGATGGATGGATTTGGGCATGCTGTACAGAACTGTCTGGTCTTCAAGTTCTGGAATCAGCAACATTCTATATGGAACCAGAAATGTGCATACAAGATTTACACCCTTCTATTATAGACTGATTCAGCGTAACTATTACCTCTCTCTCTGATTCTGTATTCCGAATCACAGCCTTCAATTAGTTGTGGATGACTCACTCAGCAGAATAATGCACAAGAGTGAAAAAATGAACCACATCACCAGAGAATGTATCACATTGGAATGCTCCCCCACATAAAAGACTCCCTGCAGTTCTCCCCCCAAAAAAGTATCAGGGAGAAAGATAGCAGCAAAGCCCTTTCCATACTATGTTAGTTCTCTATAGACAGGGAGTTTCAACAGTGCTACCCTGCATCTTCAGACTGATGTCATAGAGTCCATTCTAGCACATCACTAATCTGATATTCACATAACTCGTAACCAGAGAGTTGCTTCAGTGCTATGGATTCCTAACTAGAGTAGTCAGCAGCAGGGATGTCACAAGGATGGTGTGGTCCACAGGGGAGTGACATGCACAGGGGGACATAAAAATTGCAAATTCATGATGGTGCATAAAACTCCATCGTGTCATATACAGTTGGATTCATATTGAAGTGCAAAATCTAATGCAAAAATTCATTTTGAAATAGCACCTTCCTATCAAAAGTTATAGCCAAAAAACTAAAAAAAACACACAACAAAAATATGCATTGAATTCTATGGAAAGTGAAAGTGACCCATATTGCGGCTTTACTTGCAAGTAGGCAAATGTGTCATAGTCCATTGAAAAGGACAGGCTGAGAGGAATCCACCAGAATTGTCCTGATCCAATGAACATATCCATGACAAATCACCCCAGAATGGAATTCCTGATGATTCCATTGAAATGCATTGAAAATGAAATTTTATAGCCATGTTTACTAGCAAGTAAGCAAGCAAGCCTTGGCTGGTGTGGAAAATCCAGGGGAGTGCAAGTCTTCTAACATGGTCCTGATCATGGACATCACTACATTGTTAGAAAGGTGACACCCCTAACTGACCAAAATGGCTAAAATCATAGTTTGCAGAAATAATCCAATCATGTTATACACCTTTGAATGTGTAATTTACAGCAGAATGCTTTGAAACAAACCACTTTGAAATATCTTTTAAATATCTTTTGAAATATCTTTTAATATCTATTAAAATGTGTGGCTAAAAACTGGGGGAGGTGGGGCAATGTCAAGTGACCAAACTCACCATCCAGGTGTTGACCCGCCCACTGCATGGGGGTTTCACCGCACCGGGTGACGCAAAGCCTGGTGATTCCCCTGTTCAGTAGGATGAGGTTCAACAGGGAGAAATGCAAGTAACACTCTTCAAATACCTGAGGGGCAAATGGAAAAGGGGATACTTTTGTTCTAAATTGCAAAGTCATATACCATTGGATTAGTACTGAAGAACAGAATATTGAAGAGCAGATTTTGAAATAGCACCTTCCTATCAAAAGTTACGGCCAAAAAACTAAAAATTAAAAATATGTATTTAATTCTATGGAAAGTGAAAGTGACCCATATCGCGGCTTTATTCATGAGTAGGCAGGTGTGCCATAGTCCATTGGAAAGGGCAGGCTGAGAGAAATCTAAGGACACCAGAATTGTTCTGAACCAATGAACATGGCCCCCACAAATCACCCCAGAAGGAGGTCCCTGATGATTGCTTTGAAATTCATTGGAAATGGATGTGAACTGCACAGCTGTGTTTACTGGTAAGTAAGCAAGCAGGCCTTGGCTGGAATGGAAGGTCAGTCCAGGAGAGGACAAGACTTCCAAAATGCTCCCAGTCAGGGACGTTACTAGGGCATTAGAAAGGAGGCACCCTTGAAGGGGGTGGCAGCACGTAAACTAAATGCTAAAAACATGGTTTGTAGAAATAACCCCATCATGTTATACACCTTTGAATGTGCAATTTACAGCAGAATGCAGAGAAACAAACCACTTTATTAAAATGTATGGCAAAAAAAAAAAGTGGAGGTGGGGCAATGGCACATGACCATGCCCACCATTCATATTGTCACCCCACCCAATGTATGGGGGTGACACGCTGGCCTACCACACAGAGTGACATGCACAGTGATGGGCAGAGGGTTGGACTAGATGACCTGTTTGGTCATTTCAAACTCTATGATTCCGATTTCTCCACATAAGAGTCCGTGCTGAGGTTCTTTTCCAAATAAGCATCAATTTCCCAAGGACAGTAATTGAAGAGGAGGTGCAAAAGTGAAGTGACTCCTGCATGACTTAGGGCTTTTCCTTTTACTTCATCAGTGGTTTATGTGGTTTTCCCATCATGCAAAAGAACAGCACTGGAGTTGAAAGGCCAAGTAAAATTTGGGGGCACAAAAAAAGAAGTTATAAACAAACACAATTTGTGAGATTGTAGGCAACATTTTCAGCTTATATGATGCAGTCGTAAAGATAGACATGGGACTATATATAGTACAGGTCAAACCTTGTCATACATGGATTTTTTATACACAGATTTGACTCAACCCAAATGGCTACTGCAAATCACACTTTCAAAAACTTCTTTTCTATTGTTGAAGAGAGGCAGTCATGCAAGCAATTATCCCATTTTCTGTCCCAGAATATGTTGCAGATATTGAGGCACTACCTTATTCCATTAGGTGCAATGGAGGAGCAAGAAACCTGAAAGTGGGGATCTTAAACATATTTTTAAATTTTTTTTAATCCACTGGATGTTCTGGAACAGAACTTGAATGAATAATGAGGACACCTGTACTAGAGATGTAACTATGCATATTATGGTACGATCCTAGAATATGCATGATCCTAGAATAATGGAAGTATTCCTAATGATAGATCCTAAAAGTAGAAGCAAAAATTACTAAATGATGTTTTTTTTTAATGTACCTGGATTCACATTCCATAATCATGTATAAAGATGAAAAAGTGTAATTACAAATGCATTTATTTGATGGTCATGATAGGAGGTCCATTGGTTTCCTTGACCATGAAAATGGTAGGATTCAACACTGAAATCACTGTGAAATAAGAATTTTTTAAGTGGTGATGTATTATTTCCCTGCAGTTTTAAACTCTTGTGGGGATGTTTTCAAAGAACCTTTCTGAATGATGACCACTCCCTCACCAAGGGAGGTGAGGAATCAATGGGACTTTTTTGCATAAAACCAATGTTTTTTGCTGATTAAAAAAACCCCACCTGAGGTCTGGAATGACACTCAATATTTTATAACCTCATTCTTCTGCACATGTAGAAACTTCAAGCATGATTGAAAAAAGGAAAACACTGTAAATATTAATTATTTAAATTAATTATTATAATAATTCAGTTTATTGCATTACTAAATAAATCTGGAAGTCCTGTTTAAAGGCTCTCCTGAGTTGCAATGAGGCTGAGTTGCATGGCATCCCCCAGCAGTAAGGAGCTTGGGACAATTGCTTCTCACAGCAACAAACTTTTGGAAAATAGAGGGCCAACCAAATTTTAAAACTCCTTCTCTGAAGAAATCTAGTTGTAGTGTGTCATATGGGAGGAATTTTGTGTGATGGTTATTTGAGAGAATCACTCCATATAGCTCAATCCAGTTCCAATCATCATTACGTACGTCTCTAGTATTGACATAATTATAATCCAACAAGACTCCACATAGAGAATCAGGCACACTGAAGGCTTTCCCTTTAAGAAATTATATAATGGGTCACCCATATTTAACTTAGGTAATGCAAAACCAGATTTGAGTGCACTCAGTCTAAATAACTGTAGTGTTACTAAGGGCACAATCCTAAGAAACGTTGGCCAGCCTAACTCACACAAGTATTTACATTTACATTGTTACATCACCAAATAACGAACATCTAGTGCACATCTAGACGAGTACTCGGTGATCAAAAGAACCCAGCATGGATTTACCAAGAATAAATCTTGCCAGACAAATCTGATCTCCTTTTTTGATCGGGTTACAAGTTTACTGGACAGTGGCAATGCTGTGGATGTTATTTATCTTGACTTCAGCAAAGCATTTGACAAAGTCCCACATGACATTTTAATTAGGAAGTTGGAAAAATATGGGCTAGACAGGGCAATTGTTAGGTGGATCTGCAACTGGCTCGATGGCCGCACTCAAAGGGTTTTAGTAAATGGTTCTGTGTCAACCTGGAGGTCAGTTTCTAGTGGGGTACCCCAAGGCTCTGTCTTGGGACCAGTTCTCTTTAACATTTTCATCAATGACTTGGAGGAAGGGATACGGGGGAGCCTGATCAAATTTGCAGATGACACCAAACTGGGAGGAGTAGCAAACACATCAGAAGACAGGAGTAACCTCCAGGAGGATCTGGATAAACTGGAATCCTGGGCTGTAACAAACAGAATGAATTTCAACAGGGAGAAGTGCAAGGTTCTGCACTTAGGCAATAAAAACCAAAAACATAGGTATAAAATGGGGGATACTTGACTTGGCAGCACAACATGTGAGCGGGATCTTGGAGTCGCCGTGGATCACAAGCTGAACATGAGTCAGCAGTGTGATGTGTCTGCAAAGAAGGCAAATGCCATTTTAGGTTACATTAAGAGGACTGTAGCTTCCAAGTCACGAGAAGTTATAGTTCCTCTTTATTCTGCACTGGTGAGACCTCACCTTGAGTACTGTGTTCAGTTCTGGGCACCTCACTTTAAGAAGGATGCAGCCAAACTGGAGCAAGTCCAGAGGAGAGCGACAAGAATGATCAGTGGGATGGAAGGGAAGCCCTACCAGGAAAGGTTGGGGGAACTTGGGATGTTCAGCCTGGAGAAGAGGAGGCTGAGGGGAGACATGATTGCCCTCTTCAGATACCTGAAGGGCTGTCATAGGGAGGAAGGGGCTCATTTGTTCATAGCTGCTTCTGAAAGCAGAACTAGAACCAATAGGTACAAACTGCAAGAAAGGAGATTCCTGCTGGAAATCCGGAAAAAATTCCTGACGGTGAGGGCGGTTCGGCAGTGGAACAGATTGCCAAGGGAGGTGGTGGACTCTTCCTCACTGGGGATCTTCAAGCAGAGGCTCGATGAGCACCCGTTGGGGATGCTCTAGGGGGAATTCCTGCTGCAGGCAGGGGGTTGGACTAGATGACCTACTAGGTCCCTTCCAACTCTATGATTCTATGAAAACCTATGGGAAATTCATGTTGCAATCCAGAGTAAATTGTTCTTACACTGGAGCAAGGACTACCCGTTGTTACTCTGGATTGCACCCTTAGCCTATCTTTCTATGATAGTGTGGGAAGTTTGGCATATACTTATGCACTAGCCTAATCACACACACACACACACACACACACACAAGCACACACACACACATGCACACGTGCACACACACGCACAGACAGGAAGTTTGAAGATAAATTTGAAGAGGACCTAACAAGTATAAATTGTTTCCCTATGGGACAGGCAATAAATAAATAAACAAACAAACAAACAAACAAATGGCAGCTTGAGGTTAACTTTAACCACAAAACTACCAGGGTCTCTTGAGTGTATAAAGACACTATAGGACAAATTGGACTATAGGACACTATAGGACAATCAGGGAACCAGTGTTTCTCCTGCAGCTAAGAAATGTAATAAATACAACAAATCCACAGTGAGCTGAGTTTTGCTGCTGTTTCTCCTATTTTCATTTGGAAATTTTGACCAATGTAGTTGATAATGTAGACCAGTTCAGTCAAGGCATCACTTTCACTAAGTTAAAAACACTATGGGCAAAATCCAGAGTAACTATGGGGAGTCCTTGGTCCAGCGTAAGAACAACTTACTCTGGATTCCAATATGAATTTCCCATAGGTTTTCACTTGGTGGTGCAGTAACTACGGGTGCACGTAAAGTCTGTTATGTGCTCCCGTAGTTACTCTGGATTTGGGGGTATGTTTAGGTTCTTAATAGCCAAGCAAATGCATTGTACCTTCTGCTCCAGCTCAGCCACAGTTTGGCAACCCAAGAGACAGGAAATCACTTAGATATATTATCATCCTCTTTAGGCAACTTAGAAGAGCTTTTATGGAAAGGTTCACACAAACATCCAGACTAATTATTTGTTAGTCATGCTCGCCCATTATATAACAAATGAGAACTGCTTCAGCTTTGTCAGGAGCCACGCCAGGAACTACAGCTCAAGAGGTGAGAACAAACTTCTCTATATTGCCTGCTTCGCATAAAAGGTCTGGGCTTCCAAATAAGAGTCACACCCATTTATAAAGGGGCTTGCATTTGTGTTCACTCTGTCATCTGACTTGTAGATTTCTCTCTTTCATCTCACTGGCTTTGGTTGGTGCATCAAAAGAGTTTCTAAAATAGCTCCAGAAAAGCTTTAGGGTTCAGAGGATGGGAGATAACTGAATCTCCTTCCTTGCAACATTTGGCGTAGCGATTGCTGATATTTGGTTCTTCTCATATACTTTTCCATCATTTTTTTTATTTGCCAAGCATACAAATCTATACAGATTTTCCCTCCCCTTCCTCCTCATTCTCCATCTTCCCATGAGGGTCTTTTTGTTTGTTTGTTCTGTTTCTGGGCAACAGGAACTCCAGGAAAGCACATGGAAAGCAAATCCAATTGATCATTTGTATACAGGATGTTGAATTTCATCCGATGTGAATGCAAAAATTAAGAGATTCATCTGAAATGTCTCTTTATGAATAGTGGAGTCAGCAAATACACACAGGCTGTAATAATCAGAGTGCATTGCAAAACTCCCTTTCTAAAAGAGAGCACTTCAAGATGTAAAACAGTCTGTACAGTACTGCCTGTTGCTGGCTTTCTTCTCTTAAAGGTGATTGACCAAGAATTCAGTGTGCCATGGATGTCAGCAGCTTCAGAGTGGGTGAAACACAGCATGTATCAAAAGTAGCAAAGCTTCACATTTGATTGAGGAAGCTGAAAAAGCGTGATGCTCACTGGGACAAGTTCTCAGAAATCTATTTAGATTTCCAGGTGCCATGATCTTCATCATCAACAACAACAGTATTTATACACTGCTTTTCAACAAAAAGATCACAAAGTATTTTATAAAGAAAATGAAATAATGAAAATAAAATTTGGGGCTACCTCATAATTCTCTTCCACAAAATTGGGACAGCATCCTGTTTTCCATTTGCCAGCAAGTGAACACAATCCCCCAAAATCAGGATTGTCCCTGTTTTTCAGGACATGTGGCAACCCTAGGCTATCTTCCCCATAGAGGCTCCTATTCATTTTCAGATTCCTTGAAAATCACTTTTATGCTGAATGATTTTTATGAATGATTTTTAACATCCTTCCAATATTGTGAGACCCATGAATTGTGAGACCCGGTATATATTGTGTGTCCGACTCCTGAGAGGAAACTTATCCATTCCAAATCTTGCTTATAGCAATTAGAACTCTTTTTTTTTAAGGCCAATATTAGTTATGCTGCTGCAGAACAAAAGTTGTCAAGTTAGGATTTTGTTAGGGACCATCGAACATCTGGACTGGCTACAGTGGTAATGGATGAACATGGATCTCATTCATTTTACCCCTCTGTTTTATATATATATATAGGACATTTGTGGTCATCTTTTACCGGCCAGTGGTTGGGAAAACCTAGAGACAATGGGAAGTTCTGTTGTTAACTGTATGATGTTGCTGGTGTCACACATAGAATGAACTACTTTTCCTCTGGACAGGCGGAGGCTGTTGCCCAGGCAATCCTTCATCCCACATGGAGGAGGGAGAGATGAGGATGGGCAAGAACAAAGGAGGGCTGATGTCACCCACAAAGGGAGAGGAGCGGCCAATCAGAGGCTGAGAATATGAGGTCATCCGGCCCCCTCCCCTTCCTTCTCCCAGGCAGTTCCATTCAGAACTATACAAGTGTGGTGAATTAAGGAGAGCAGCAGCAGCAGCAGGGTCAGGCTCTCCCAGCCTCAGAGAGAAGGGGAAGGGGAGGAGGAGAAGGGGCAGGGAGGGATAAGGGGGAAGAGACGAAAGTGAGGGGGGAAGAGGAAGAAGAGAGGAAAAATTCCCCTTCAGCAGGCTGAATAGATGCTAATAGTCTTGACCGGAGGCAGCCTCATAAAGATGTCATCAACTTTGGCTCTCCATGTTCAGAGCACAATGAGGGAAATGAGGGACTGGGGCAGACAAGTAGGGCAGGAGATGTATATCAGATTCTTTCCTCCTCTGTCAGAAAACACACACATGTATACACACAGACTTGTGAATGAAGAGTGTCACACACTCTGGTGAATGAAAGTCACACACACTGGTGAATGAAAAGTCAAAAAGTCATACACACAAACACTTGTGAATGACATGTCAGAAAGTCTCTCTCTCTCTCTCTCTCTCTCTCTCTCTCTCTCACTTGCTCGCTTTCTCACTCTCATTCTCACACACACACTTGTGAAAGGGGAGACAGACACACACACATTTGTGAAGGAAGTTAGGAAGTCAGAGATACACTTGTGAATGAAGCAACTGAAAGTATCCCTCTGCACACACAAGAGTCAGTCACACACACTTGTGAACGAAAACTCAGAAAGTCACACACATGCACCTGTGAATGACAAGTGAGAAAGTTCCTCTCTCTCACTCACATACACACACATTTGTGAATGGAGAGACAGTCATGCACACACTTGTGAATGAAGTGTAAGAAAGTTTCCCTCACAAACATTTGTGAATGAAGTCAGAAAGCCACAGACACACACATGTGAATGACAAGTAAGAAAGTCTCACACACTGGCAGACTTGTGAATGATGAGAAAGTCACACATACATTTGTGAATGAAGTCTCAGAAAGTCTCAGAATGAAGTGTCACAAGTCTCAGAAAGTCTCACATAAACTTGTGAATGTAGAGTCAGAAAGTCGCACACATACTTGTGAATGACATGTTAGAAGGTTTCTCACACACACTTCTGAATGGTGAGAAAGTCAGAAATTTTCTCTCACACACATGCACCTGAATGAAGAAGTGTAAGAAAGTCTCTCACTTTTGAATGGTCAGAAAGTCAGCATATAGCCGCATTTACTTGAATATAATGCATCATCAAATCTAATGCGCACCCTATACATAAAATAAAAATACCATATTTACTTGAATCTAATTAACCATCAAATCTAATGTGCACCCTGATTTTGGAAACAAAATTTGGCTGGAAAAGGTGAGTGTTAAAGTAAATACAGTACTTGTGAATGAAGCAATGTTCTCTCATGAACACACAAGTCAGAGTCACAAGCAGTTACACAGACACTTGTGAATGACAAGCCAGAAAGTCTCTCTCTCTCTCTCTCTCTCTCTCTCTCTCTCTCTCTCTCTCTCACTCACTCACACACACACACACTTGTGACTGGTCAAAAAGTCAGCTCCCAAAGAATAAAGCAAAGCAGGAAGAAAAGGGGAAGAATCTTGCCTCCTTCTTTGCCCTTGTTTGCTTTCGGAAAGCTAGACAAGTCCCTTCCTTTCTGGGATCATATTTTCTGCCAAAAGCTGTTGCCAGAGCATTTTGGAATACAACAAGAAGCCCCTTTTCTTCTTTGGTGGGGAAAAGAGACAATGGCCACTTCCACTGCTTTGAGGCCAGTTTGCTTGAGAGAAAATGGGATGTGACTTGAAAAATCAGCCCAAACCTTTACAATTCCTGGCAAAAAAAGAAACTGCAGAGCCCAAACTCTTTCACATCTTCCAATAATAATAATGTGGTGGAACCAAATTCCCCATTAAATGACAAATGACCCAATACAAGGAAATGTCTTGGCACAAACTTCTCTTAGCCCTCCCCCCTTCCCAGCAATTGTATTTTTCTGTGGTACCTTCTTTAAGTCACTTTCCTGTAAGACAGCTTCCAGTAGAAAGAAGAAGACAGAGTAGGAAGAGGGGTTTGGAATAGTAACAGGTTCCCATGAAACTGACTGATGGGTCAGAAAAGTAACTAGAACACTATTGTGGCCCTATTGTTTGTGTGTGTGTGTGAGAGAGAGAGAAGGGGCTAGACTGTGCCAATGACAGAAGGGAGCCTCAGAAAATGTTGGTTTAAAAGCCTTTTTTCTCTTGCTGCTTACTTACTACAAAAGATTAGAGCTTATTTTACTACTTTATGGACTTCTAACAGAAAAGTGGCATTTAAGTCCAAAACACAAAGTGATTGCCAGGATATAACATGCAGACTGGGCTACATTTAGATGGGAGGCTCCAGTCATGTTGGTTAACATGTGCCCATACACTACACATCAGTGATGCAGACTATGTGTTTGATATAGATACTGTATGTGCCACAGATAGCTCTCTGTTTGCCACAACAAGAGTCCTGGCTTCTCTTTCCACGAGGAAGCTCTGAGTGGGGTTTTAATCCCTATCAATGTTAGATACTGTACACCCTTCAAAGAACTCAAATGTTCCCAATGGCAGAGGAATAAAATGCTTGTGAATGAGACACTTGAGAGTTTACGTCGAATTGGCGGCACTTTCATGCAGGCAGCAAAAAGAGGGTGCTTCCCTCTCCTTTCCTTGCTCTGCCATCCCATTATTAAACCGGGCAAGAGCCAGCCTGAGCACACTGCCCTGATGCGAGAGGGACAGAACAGAGTTCAAATAAAACCCAGCACAAAACATGTGCTCAGTGAGCCATGTACTTTCCCACTCCCACTGCAACCAGGTGTCTCCGAGTCACCTCTGCCACAAAGGATGCCTCCAGGGCTTGTTCCCAATTGAGAAATTGCTAAGATGAACCACTGCACCCAGCAAGGATATTTCTCAACACACTTTTCTTTGCTGTCCAGTTACCAGTGTTCACATATTCAAACTTATTGCAAGGATCAGAAGTTGCCTGTGAACATTTTTTCCTAGTAAGTATACTTATGGTAGTGCTTGCTAGGCATGTCTCTATGGATCCATCACATTTCTGTCACTTCCTTCCACAAGTTCAGAATGATGTAGAAGGGATTTCATATTCTCACAATAGATAGGTGAGAGATGGGTGAGGCTAAGAGATTGTTACTGGCCTTACTTGTCACTTATTGTGCAATCCTAACCTAGGCCAGCACAACTCATCAGTCTTCCCCTTTCCGTGGTGTTGTTGGGAGGCAAGCGCATATCTGTGCACAGGTCTAACCCTGTATGGAGTAGCACAGGAGTGTCTTATGGCACTTTTAGGATACTCTCAGGTCAGCACAGATTCCTTTCCTAGATTCCTTTCCCTGTTCACATCTTGGCATACCATATGGCCCCTTTGTGTGTCGCAGTGTACTGTCTGAAATGAACAACTCTAGTCATAATCCTGCCACATTTTATTTTAAAATGAGATCCTCTCAGTTGGACTCCTGCAAAACACTGCTGGCAAGTTAAAAGTGCTTGAGCGCATAAGCCAAATACTGTTTGGGCACCTTATGGCCCAAGTACTTGCGACAGTCATGCACACATGAGAGCCTGCAGTCAGGACTTGTAACTTGTAACAAGCAACATAATCCAATTTTGCTTGTTTTCACTTCATAATCACTATCAGAGTACCCAGTTGTCATGTGTGGTCATGCTGGCAGCTGTACACATTGCTGATGTCAGCCAGTGATGGGCTTCAAAGAAATTAACAACCGGTTCTATGCCCATCTGGCAGCCACTTTTAAATGGCTATTTTTAAACTTTATATGTCCTATCTCTTGTTAACAACCAGTTCTATAGAGTAGGTGCGAACCTGTTGCAGCAGTGGGGAGAGAAGTATGCGCCTGCCCAAGAACCTTATGGCTGCAGCTCATTGGCTGTGTGAGGAGCTGCATCAGCACATTGGACTCAGCTCCCACCTTTCTTGTCAGCGCCTTTCAGTTCAAGAGACTCACCTCTTTGCTTCTGAGGTTCAACCATCAGCACACCACCTAAGAGGAAACTAACCTAGTGGTTAATGTTGCTATTCCCCTTAAGAAAGAGTCATTAGTGATGTGGCTCCATGTGCATAAGTAAATGAATGTATGAACTACTGGGATTTGTGTAGGGGGGCTACACAAGTGGGGCTAGATCATGGCTAGCCAAGAAGAAAGAACCCTGGTAGTGGCAGTGCTCTGTATCTGTGTGTGCGCACATGCATGACTATGCTTGAAAAATGTGGAAATCCCTAGAAAGGATTTACTCGAGTTTTTTTTTTTATAAACAGGAAACCAGGTCACAAATTGTGTAGGGGAAGGTAACTGGAGAGAATGAGGAATTTTAAAAAGAAAACAGAAACAATGTTATTTGTAAAAATGACAGTCTTGTGGCACCTAAGATAAATTTACTGTAATGTAAGCTTTGGTGGACTACAGCTGACTGCATCAGATGAATGAAACAGTACAGTCACATACAAGCACACACAGAAACACAGTGAGATATAGAGAAAGAAAAGAACTAATAGCCCAATAATATGCATGTCTACTTTGAAGTAAGTCCCATTATAGTCAAAGGGACTTACTTCCATATTAATGTGTATATGATTGCAAGATAATCAAGAAACAAAGCCTAAGGTCTTGTCCAATTAGAAATGAGTAATAAATAAATAAATAAATAAATAAATAAATAAATAAATAAATAAATAAGTATGTATGTATGTATGTATGTATGTATAACAGTTGTATTCAGTGATGGATTTGCTGCTTTTTATTATTATTAACTTGTTTTACTATTTGTAGGGGTGTTTAAAATGGTTTTATTTTTTCACAGATTTCATGATGAAAAAGGTAGAAAGTACCATTATGGGATTTTATTCTAAGTTCTCATTCCAAGTTCTCATTTTTATTATTTTTTAAAGCTTTAAAAATCTACTTTGTAGGTGATATAGGTGATAGTGTGTCAGCAGATGCTGCCACTGTATTATTTCTAATTGGAAAAGTAATCTTTAATTTCTGGAAAATATTTAAACACCAGTGTGCAATTTTTTGTGGTTTTATGTGTTCTAACAAAAAGAAGAAAAACACCTCTAATTATTTGTATGTGGATTATTGGCTGCTTTTAACCTGTACTTATCAGGAGGGGAAAGTACTTTAATCAATTAAGACAAACTTATTCTGGCCATCAAAGTTTCCATATATCAGGCCAAAAGCTTTTCCTGCCCTATAAGTAAGCCTTTGATCAAAGAGGTCCAACCCCCTTGACTAGCACCTCATATCTTCATTCAAAAAATAGGAGACAGATGGAAAACAGTTTCTTGAAATGTACACTTTGCTACTCTTCCTGTCGAGCAGGTTTGCTCTCCTGGTTCCATTTTGTTACAGTAACCACGCAACCCACCCACCCTCCAACTGCAGGCATACTGGGGCATGTCCGGAAATTATCAGTTATCTACAATAAGGTGAAAGCTAGCCAACACAATGAAAACATATTGTTCTTCCTGCATTTTATAAATGAGTAAACTCTTATGCTTTCTATAAATGTCAAACTATACTAGCCTTCAGGCATTCTCCTCTTCATGCACAACAACCAGTTCATTGGCTGCAATGTTCTGTGGCAATTATCACCAAAATTGCTTCCCACATCTAGGAAAGAATATAGTGATAATTCAACCTGTGATGCCCTACTTCTTATATAGAGAAAATATGGGTTGGCCAGATCACATACTGGCCAAGGGTCCATGCCCAGGAGGGAACCCAGCTAGACAAGTTGGCCTCTGAATCCTACATGTCTCATAAACATGGGAAGGGGATTCCTCTTCCCCCACAGAACCTCCCACAACTTGGTGTTGATCGTATATCATGTCCAGTGTTTTCCATGGCAGCCCTTTATGGTGTGTTCTACTTAAAGGTAACAGTTTTATTGGCAACATTCAGGATAGTTTTGATGCTCCACTTGCACAATCATATGACAGCAAGGATGGGACGGTGTGCTGGATGATGAAAGACATGTGTGCATAATTCTCTTCCTCACGGGGTGGATGGTTTAATTAAACTGGGTGGATGGTTTAATTAAACTAGCCAGAATTTAACTGGTGTCATTTAACTTTCTAGAATAATAGCAAAATTTCTCAAGGGTATTTAAAAGAATATGTCTCACTTTAAATGGAACAATCTAGGGAAAGAGGAAAACTGCATGAACCCCCTATAGATGAGTTAAGTCCATGTTCAGCACAAGGAGTATGAGCAGTACAAGTTGCAGAAAAAGGTCCAATGGATACATTGTATACTTACATACACAGTCTCTTGAACCAGGATTTTGGTACGTGCAGCTGTAAAGGTTTTTGCTGTCTTAGGACCTTTCCGGACACTGTTTTACTCCCAGGGGGGGCTGTTGCAGCTGTGACTCAACCCACAGACAATGTATTCTTTCTGGAAGTGCTCTTGTGAATTCAAACCATGAATCTATCTTGATTTACCCTACAGCAGGGTCTCCAAGCATTTCAAACAGAGGGCCACATTAAATACCTGGCATGGTATCCAGAATTAGAAAAAAACTGAAATATAAAATTTAAATAAATACACTAAAAATGAAATTTAGATGAATGAATGGGATCAATTTTTCCAAAATTTCTCCAAGCATGAACATACATCACAGAAATAAAGCACATATTCAAACAGACCCTCGTTTCCCCAAGCACCTTCCATGGCCTTTGGAGGGCAAAAAAGTTACATCTGGTTTTTGGGGAAATCAGAAAATCATTTTTGAAGCCCCCAGAACAACCTGCAGACATGACCAGAGCATAGTTCCAGTTGTGTTTAGTCTAGTGGACTAGAAAATTGCCGGTGTCCAAATAGAGGCTTGCAGTGGGCCATATATGAATCCCAGGACAGGGTTTGGAAACCCCTGCCCTGTAGCAACTGAGATGGTTTTGAGGCTTTTGCTGTAATGAATGTATGTGTTTCATGGACATATTGCAGACATGAGAGACATCACTAGGCTAGTGCTTGAATCACGTTGGGATAGGCCCTTAATGAAATTCCCAACAGACGTCTGGCTAACTCATTGACTCCATGCACTGAGAAGAGCTGCACTTTCATCTAAAAAAAATTTGTTTTCTCACCCTCCACGGGTGGTGTATGTATGTTATCCTCAATCTCAGGTCCTCTACCAGAGGCCTGGGAGTTTGAGGGTTCTGCGCAGTATCTTAGCTGTTCCTAGCAATGCGCTTTTCTGGATCGAGTGTTCTGCTGTCCCTCCTGGAATCTGTTGGAGCCATTTTTCCAGCTTGGATGTCACAGCCCCTAGTGCTCCAATCACTATTGGGATCACATTCACCTTCTCTTGCCACAGTCTTTCTAATTCCTCCTTCAAACCCTGATACTTTTCCACCTTTTCATACTCTTTTTTCCTGATGTTGCTGTCGTTTGGTATCGCTACGTCTATCACCAGGGCTGTCTTCTGGGCCTTATCTACCACCACAATGTCTGGCTGGTTAGCCAGTACCTTCTTGTCTGTCTGGATATGGAAGTCCCACAGGACCTTAGCCCTGTCATTCTCCACAATCTTCAGAGGGGTCTCCCATCTGGTCTTGGGAAGGGTTAGTCCATAGGCTGAGCAGATGTTCCTATACACGATGCCGGCTACTTGGTTGTGCCGTTCAACGTATGCTGTTCCTGCCTGCATCTTACACCCTGCCACAATGTGTTGGATTGTTTCTGAGGTTTCTCTGCAAAGCCTGCACTTTGGGTCTTCTCTTGTATGGGAAATCCCCACTTCTATGGATCTGGTACTTAGTGCCTGTTCTTGTGCTGCCATGACGAGGGCTTCAGTCCTATCTTTGAAGCCAGCTCTTTGCAGCCACTGATAGGATTTCCCAATATCAGCGACTTCAGTTATCTGGCGATGGTACATCCCATGCAGGGTCTTATCTTGCCAGGACACTTCCTCAGTTTGATCTTCCTTCTGTATTTGTTGTTGCTGGAGACATTCTCTCATCAGCTCATCTTTGGGAGCCATCTCACTGATGTATTCCTGGATATTCTGGGTTTCATCCAGGATAGTTGTTTTGATCCTCGTCAGACCCCGGCCGCCCTCTTTCTGACTAGTGTAAAGTCTCTGGATGTTAGACTTGGGGTGGAAACTCCCATGCATTGAGAGGAGCTTTCGGGTCTTCACATTGGCCACCTCTATTTCTGTCTGTGGCCAGCTTACTATGCCAGCAGGGTATCTGATGACTGGCAGTGCATATGTATTGATGGCATGTATCTTATTTTTCCCATTGAGCTGGCTTTTCAGGATCTGTTGTATTCTTTTATGGTACTTGGATATTGCTGCCTTCCCTGCCTCCTCTTCATGATTACTGTGGGATTGTGGGATACCTAGGTACTTATAGTTGGTCTCTACATCTGTTATGTACCCTGTTGGTAGTTCTACCCCACTGGTCTTCACCACTTTTCCTCTCTTTACGATCATTTGGCTGCACTTATCCAGGCTTGTCAGGTGTATATATATATATATATATATATATATATATATATATATATATATATATATATATATATATATATATATATATATTCATTTCATTACTGCAACAAAGATAATCAAAATTAATTTTTTTTTTAATCAACACTCACCTTCACTGCTGCAAAAAAGAAATAGGTTCTGTCTGCAGTCAGAAATCAGAAAATTGCTTATCAAGGGGCCAATTTCCCCAATGCAATGATAAGGAGGGCAATGGCTTATTAAAAGGGGAAAAAACCTAAGAAAACCATACTGGATATTGGATAGGCAAACTCATATTGGATCGGCAGGTGCTAGTTATATATAGAACAATATCATAACTTGTATAATCAATATAAGACAACAACATAGAAAAGACAGCAAAGTGGTGGCTTGGCAAACATGTTTCCTTGTTTTTTCATAAAAGTAAACTTAATGGACTATATTAATATGGGCTATATTACAGTGGAACCACCAGTGGGTCATGACCATATTATTGGTGAGTTGCAAAACTGACAAGGAAAATGTACTGAGTCCCATGAAATGTGTCACTGAAGCATACATAATGTGCCTCAGCTTTTATCAAAGGCTTGGCAAAGGAAAAAGTTAGTAAGTTGTCCTGATTCAATCAACAAATGCATCAGAAGTCCACCTCCCCACCCTAGTTAAAAGGATAAAAGTAGGTCTCATTGGTGAGAAATGAGAGTAGAAATAGAATAGAATAGAATTTCTACTCATTGGAGTAGAAATAGAATAAATAAATAAATCAGGACCTTGAGCAGCTCGTAAAATGAAACTTTTTAAACTCTCATAACAATATATGAGAGTGGGTCCCAATATAGCACTATCTTAAAATGTGGATCACAGTGCTAAAACCACTGGGAACCACTGGGCTATTTCAATCTGGAGGGAGTTTACTGAGGCTGCAATCCTAACCTCCACTTAAGCCAGCATAAACCTCAACATAAGTCCTGTGCTGACTTGGGGGTCATAAAAGTGCCATAAGGCACTGCTGCCCCACTGCTGGGGGGGTGAGGTAGACCACTGCCCAGGCATACACCAACCTCCCCCACCGCCATGGGAATATATGCCAGGTGAGGTATGCCAGGCTAAATTGGTTAGGATTGTATCCTCTAAATTGGTTAGGATTGTGTTCTTCTGAGCAGACTTTTAGCATGACAGCTTATGCCAAGCATCCTCACCATTAGAAACTGGAACTGAAGAACAGAAAAGGGCTGCAGCACAATTGCAAACCACCTCCCAAGGGAAAGGAAGCCACAGAAACGGACATCATCGCTCAGCATAAAGACAGATCACATGTTATTCATCCTGCAATTATAAAACAAATTGGAAGCTGACAACATTCTTATTTCAAAGGCTGAAAAACTGCTACCAAGTGGTGGTAGAGGACATCGCCTTTTGATGTACGTTATGGACTTATTTGCTAGAAATTTCCACTCAGATCCTGTGCCCAGTGTTTACAGTGATGAAGACATGTGATTATTACTTGTGATTTAATCCATTTTTGCTTATACTTGCATTTTCCTATATTTAATACAAAGTGGATGGTTATGCCAATTTATATGGTTTCACCTCCAGAACTTAAGGTTTGCACATAGGGCAACCTGTCAATTCCGCAGTTCAGAGAGGGCTGTTCACCCAATTCACAGAGGGTGAACAGATGGTCTGGGATTTTACTGAAGCTTCCTACTATAATCACACATTTAAAACACAAACACAAATATGACACCATTTAGGTGCACTCCTCACCCAGGCTGGCACAATTCATCAGTCTTCCTTTTCCTGTGGTGATGTAGGGAGACAAGCACATGTCTGAGCACTGGCCTAACCCTCCCCCAAAAGTGGAATGGAAGTGTCTTATGGTACTTTTGTGACATCCCAGGTCAGTGCAGGACTTAGGCCGGAGCTTAGGTCAGCCTAACTAGAGATTAGGATTACAGCCTCAATGACACAAATGCCTTATACAGCCATAGACTCAAATATGAACCCTTTTCCAAAAGCATAGCTATGGTGATGGGATGCTTGTTGGGGGAGTAGGATTGATTTTTGCTGGGTTCCTGAATAACGTATAGTGCTATGCATATAATGTCCACACCCACTACATTGCTGACTGTACATACTTTACATTAAGGGCAAGGCCCATGGAGTCTCTGTGTTTCTTCAGTCACCCATATCACCCAAGATACAGTGAGTGGAAAAGATTAAAGAATGGAAACAATTAGCTCTTTCTAAAATACTCAGCCAAATACATTGAGATTTTGGATTTTGATCATCAGAAGTAGCCTAAGGCTGCAGTCCTAAAGACACTTTCCTGCGAGTAAGATCCATTGAACACAATGGGGCTAACTTTTGAATAGACTTGGTTAGGATTGTGCGCTTTATAGGCAGAGGTGGGCCCGGCCTGGCCCAAGATCCGGTTCACCGGAAGTGGGAGGGGCCAGGCTGGGGTCAGGGGCGGGGCGAGAGGCAGGGCGAGGGGCGGGCAAGGTTGGCTCCTGCGCAGTGCCTATGTGCTTGCGCCAATGTTGGCGCCTGTGCGGTTCCTGCCCTGAAGCGGGCCGGCCTCCTGCAGGCACTGTGCATGCATCAACATTGGCACTTGCACAGTGCCTGCTCTGAAGCAGGCCGGCCCGCTTCAGGGCAGACACTGCGCAAGTGCCAATGTTGGCGCTTGCGCAGTGGGCGCAAAAACATGGCGGCCAGCCCAAACTGGTCCACTATGTTTTTGCGTTTCCCCGCCGCTGCCGGTTCACCAGCGGCGGGGAAATGGGAAGATCCGGTTCGGGTGAGTAGGCCCGAACCGGCATCTGCCCACCCCTGTATATAGGTCAGGTCTGCCAGAGTTGGAATTTACCCAACAAATGTACCCCATGATCCATGGCTTTAACGTATCTGCCAAAAACTAGTTATGAAGCGCAGTATGTGGAACTTCACCTATCACATTTGCAAGTATTGTATTAGCTAATGAAGACAGCCAGCATATGAAGCCACTCCCTCATGAAACCTGTAAGGCAGTGATTTTCAACCAGTGTGCCATGGCACACTGGTGTGCCGCGGACGGTGCTCAGGTATGCTCACGAATTTGGAAATTGACATTCATTAATAGGAAAATTGGGGGATTTGTACATTCTGGTGTGCCTTGTCAATGGTAAAAATAATTGATGGTGTGCCTTCACAATTTCAGTGCTTTGTTAAGTGTGCCATGAGATGAAAAAGATTGAAAACCACTGCCCTAAGAACTGTCCACACATTAAGGCTCCAATCCTAACCTCTTGTTAGGCGGCATAAGCCTTAGTCCTTTTTTCCTGACCTAGAGGTGTCACAAAAGTGCCACAAGATACTTCTGCCCCATTCCTGGTGGGGGGAGTTAGGCCAGTGCACAGGCATTTGCCAACCTCCTTGCACCGCCACAGTAAGATATGCCAGGTGAGTTATGCCAGCCTCACTTGGTTAGGTTAAGAGGAAACAATTGCTCCGGTCCTAGAGGGAGCAGCCTGCCACTTCTTGGAGCAGAGCAATCTAAGGGGGAACGGCAGAGGTGTTTCAAACACCTCTGGTGCATCACTCCAGTGCACAGTGCACTAGTCGCACCACTGTTGTGACACCCCTGATTGCTGTTCACAATCATGAAACATTTGAAGATTAGATTGCTCCTATTTAATGGAATATGTGAATATTAATTTTACCCAGATCCAGACCTTGCAGGTATTGTGCTCAGTACATACACTGTGTGCTTGAGTCTCTCTGCCTGTGAGCACACCGGCAAGCTCCTGCAGAGTGATGCATGCTGAAATTACCAAGCTTATACTGTATAGTGTTTCTCTACAGTGGCAAACATACCTGGGGAGAAAAAATTCTCTCCCTGCTTAGAAATGCTGTAAGTACAGCAATTCTCATCAAGAGTTTCTGAGAAGGATTGTGTTTGTTGCTGCAGAGAAACTGTACATATGGTCCATGTGGCCCTAGAGCTTCAGAGTACATCATTTGCAGGGTATGGTGGCATGCCTCCCTAAGATGCACTGATGTTTACACTGATTATAATGCCTGCCTGGGGTGATGGTGGCTACTCACAGCGCTGTATTTAGGTACACAGACAAACCTGGAAATGTTTAATGTCCCCTAGCTTGTTTTTTCTGTAATCATTTAGCCTTTGTGCTTGCCAACTCAACAACAACAACAAAAACAATATTCACCCCTTACTATGCAAACACACACCCGCAGAGGAATGCAGTCGTGTAGAAGCTGAGCAAGAGCTTGTCTACTTGAACTGTCAGATGCCCCAGCTCTGCCCCACCACACTGTGCAAAGCAAGAACAGATCCAATTTCCAGATCTCATCATTTCAACATGAGCTACTCAAGGTGTGCAATCTCGGGACTACACCTGCAAAGCAGCACGTTCGACTGGTTCCTGGTGGTTTATTTCCCATGCCCCTTCTCTCAACTGAGACATTTTCTGGCTTCCTTGGCTTCCCCTTTCAGGCCCTAACTTGTCAAACAAGCTTGCTTTGGGACCGTAGCTTATCCAAACATCTTCATCTCTTTCATAAATCCAATTCTTCCTTATCAGGCGCAACCATCAGAAGGAAATGCAAGAGTTTTAGCAACTGAACAGCGGGGAAGACCGGAGCTTTGATTAGCCCACTTACTCCTAAAGGGGTCACCTGCAGTTCACAAAAGTGAGGATTCATATGTGAGAAGTCAGGTTGAAGGGCATGTTTACTACAGCACTATGGAAAATTGGACCTTTTTATTTTTTGCAGAGCCACTGGAAACATTTTTTCATTGATAACTGTCTTTGCTTTCTGCTCTAGACAATATTTAAAGTTCAGTGTAAACATGGTGTAAATTTCATACAGTTAGAGCTCAGTCCTAACCAATTTTGGTGAGTCTAACTCACTTCACGTGATGGTGTGGAGACGCTGGCGTATGCCTACGCATTGGCCAAATCTCCCCCACCTCCAGGATTGGGGCAGAAGTGCCTTACAGCACTTTTGTGACACCGCAGGTCAGCATAGGTTTATGCAAGCCTAACTGGAGTTTAGGATTTCAGCCTAACCACCTGACTCTATGCTCATTTACTTTGAAATATATTTAATTCAATAGAGCAGTGTTTCTCTTCTCAAAAAGTGGTACTATTACCACTATTGGAACCTGAGTTGATGTCTGGTGGTGTTCGCAGGACCCCTGGCCACCTGCTGCCTGGAAGAGAGACCAGGAAAGCAACACAGCAAACAGTGGTAGGAGGCTCAGCTTTGGAGCTTTGGCAGAGCTCCAAAGCATGTGCCTTTCCATGCTTGAAAAAGCCTCCTGTCCATCTTGAGCTTCTTACTGGTGTTTTTTATGTTGTATATGGCCTTCCAAGTACGCCATCATCAGTTACTTTTGTTGATACTTTGAATAAGTGGGCCATGTGAATTGGTAGGACTTTAGAACATTAGATAAAGCTTTACCCAAAGTACACATGCAAAAGAGTGCACACTAAATTTATCCACAGTGAACGTGCTTGCTACAGATCTCTTAATACCAAATAACTGTGATCAGGGTAAACTTATTCTCATGGCTTACACCCACAAGTTAATTCTGTTGATATATACAAGCACTGAAAACTGTAGACCAGAGAAATTCTATGCTAAGAACCACTGTGTTCAATGAAGCTCAGGGAACCTCAGAGGACCTTCTAAGATGTTCTAAGAGGGGGAAATAGGTGACAGGGGTAGAGGGTCACAGCATTGGCACCTGTCAAGTGTACCTCAGGATATTTGCTCTCCAGACCTCCCCTGCCCCCCAAAGAGGTGCTTGATATAGCAATGGAAGAGGTGATGTGTTAGAAAAAGGTCAGAGCACCTCTACAATCAGTCTTGCCAATTAAAGACTACTTTGTAGAGTAGTCATTAAAGTCAAAATTATCAACATCTCACTAAGAAATATTGAAAAAAGCAGAAATAAAGTATTTCTGTGTTAACACTCACAAAGGGAAAACATAGGAACATATACAATCATCCTCACCAAAGCTGGCACAAGTCCAGCCCTCCAAATAGAATGAGGGCACAATCCTAACCAGTTTAGGCCAGCATAACTCACATGGCATAACTTCCCATGGTGGTGTGGGGAGGCCAGCCTATCACATGTCTGTGCACTGGCTTAACCCCATCCAGGAGTGAGGAAGAAGGGCCTTAAGGAACATTTGTGAAACTCCGTTTAGGACTAATGTTGGGGTTTATGCCAGCCTAGCTGGAGCTTAGGACTGCAGTCTGAAAAGAAATAAAAGGCACATCTAATTCTCACCAGCCAGGGTATAGAAGAGAATGAGTGGAGGAAATGTAAGAAAATGCAAGTTGTCCATAAGCCAGTAATATATTGTATTTATTATTATTTTAACACATTTATACTCTGTCTTTCCCTTTTCATTTAAGGTGCCCAGAAGTGGCTAATAGCAGCACATAAATAGAATAAAAATTGCACAGATGTGCAATTAAAGCAACAACAACAGAGAGAGATAAACATGGAGAAGCTGAGCAGCACATTTAAATGAAGGAAGTTGGGCAAAATATGGTTTTAGCTTCTAGTGGAAAGTTAATAAGAGAGTGGCTAATTCTTATTAGCAGTTCCAAATTCAAGTGGGAGGTAGTTCCACAGCTAATCACTTTGAAAACTGCAAAAATAAAAATAAAAATAGTCCCTATAATACCTGAAGGAACTCATGGAGGAGGAAGAAACTTAGCACAAGCATAAAAGGAGGGATCCTACCACAGGATACCGATTCACCACAACTGATTCCCCACAAACCGCTTTATTAACTATTTGTTGAAAAGCATTATATAAATACAGTTGACTGGTTGTCTGTGCTAGTACTATACAGGCAAAGCAACAGTTTTTTTCAAATGAGTGCTGTTCAGAATGCTGCAGAATAGGGTGACCATATGACCATAAATGCCCGGATAGAACCGGAAATGAGGCCCTAGATCGGGAAATTAGGAATTTGGGGGCCTTTCCAGCCATTTCCTGAGTAAAGTAGTAGGAGGGAGGGAAGGAAGGACGTTTTAGTTTTTCCCTTCCTCCCCATGCTAAAGCACCTTTCCAAGCCGTCAGTGGAAAAACTACATCTCCTAGCTTGCATTGTGCCAGATTCTCATTTTGAAATCTCAAAATGTTGCAACATGTCCTGAGTAGGCCTCTAAATGCCTATGCCTAGCAATGGCTCCAAACCCAGTAGAGAAAAAGGTCTGGGGGAAGAAACTCTTCTTGCTGCAAAGGAAGGAAGGAGGGAACTGAGCTGAAGCTGCTGGAAAGGAGAGTAGAGCAAAGGAGGGAGGCAGCCTAGAAGTGGTGCTGTTCTGAAACCTTGCAGTGAGTTTGGCTTTGGAAAGATAGGGGAGGTGAATTAATTTTTTTAAAGCAGGGTTGCCAACTGACCAGAGAAACCCCAGCCTCCCCTGCTCCTATGCCTTTGTAGATTGATCCATCAATATATACTTTGCACAAAAGGCATGTAATTTACAAGGGCTTGAGTTGTTCAGGTTTGGGGCCTTTCCCACCCCCTACTTTGCTATGCCACCATCTATCTATCTATCATTTATCTATCTATCCCATGCCCCACCGAGCTATGCTACCCCTATTTATCTATCCCATCCTACCCAGCCACCATTGCATGCACCCACCCCTCCCCCCCCAAAAAAAAAAAACCCTACTGGAAGGGGGTTGAGTAGAGAGTTCCATAATTCAAAAAGAAGTAATATAATATTGAAATGAAGTATAGGAAAGCAATACAAGTGTTTTTAGCTTATTTTAACATGTTCTACATTTGTCCTACTTTTTGGGGGTGTCCTACAATTTTTAAGCAGGTTGGAATTTTGGCTTGGGGGTAGGAAATTTAGAGAGCTTGGCAGGGAATTTCGGGTTCAGCATCTGGTCACCCTGTGCAGGAAGAAGAAAACATGATGAAAGAAGGCCACTTTGATGGGTTGGAAGAATCAAAGGCATCTGCCAGGCTTTTTTAGATGCAAACTGGCAACTTGAGAATTTCTCTGACTTCTCCCGGGCTTCAAATTATAAAGCAATTCAGTTCAGTTCCCAACACAGCTTCTCAATGGCACAACTCCAGTGGTAACTAAATGCTGCCAATAGTCTTCAAAAGGAATTTAGATAAAGCTTTAACCACACCAGCCTGTGTCAAGCATTTGTCTTAAATGCACCTCCACACCTCAAACATAACCTCCAGAGGCCCTAAAGTTCTGGTTGAACATCACCCACACAAAGCAGTCATGCAGTAGCCCAGCCCTGACTTAAAGAAATGCTCAGCGGTCCAGACAAGAGATGCCCGCAAACCTGTTGGTACACTCTAATTATCTGGCTTTTCCGGTATCCAGACCTTGTTACATCAAGCATTTTGTTAATTTTCCAAAATGCTCCTACATCACATCCATGTATACAGTTACAATCTACATATGTTTTTTATAGACAATAGTACAGGAATTGAAATATTGAAAAGAAATAGGTGAGTAATGAATAAGGGTAAGGTAACAAGAAGGCCAGCATGCGAGACCCGGGTCCCCACAAGACAGGGTGAGCGCCTGTCCTTAGTTCACCTCTACAACACAGCTGGAACCAGACGTATCAGCTCTGCCATTCCATTGGACTATTTCAGTGGCGTGCAGAGGGGGGATTTGCTGCTCGGGTAACAGCCTATCCTCCATATCAATCTAACCAGGCCTTCGTGCTTCACATGCAGCATCGAGCACGATACCATAGTCTTTCAAGACTGATGGATGCCAAGTTTTAAGTTTAATTATTATTCAAATATTTAAATATGACTTTTCATCAAAAATTCACTCACAGATCAGTATATTTTGGATAGCAAAATAATTCATGCTTTCAATAATGTTTTGAAGCAAACTGGTCCTTGTTGACTGATGCAAAATCTAAACCAACTGTTCTCCTAAGGCTGAAATCCTACCTGGATTGCAGTTAGGCCATCCAAAGCACCGGCATGTGCTGACCTGGTGTGTCACACTGGCATATGCTGACCTGGTGGTATCACAAAAGTGCCTCCGCCACTTGTGGGGGAGAGTTAGGCTACTACACTGACACGTGCAGTGGGAATCAATGGCAGTGGGCACAGGGCTCCACTGGGTACCAGGCATCCCTGCCAGGCACCACGCATCCCTACTGGGCACCAGGCACCAGCAGGTGGCAGGCACACTGGGCACCAGCAGGCAGTGGGTATGGTTATGCTTAACACTGAATACTGACTGATCAACATCCAGCCAATTTGGTGCCCGGTGCCTGATGCACTGATTTCTGAAGGAGGGATGGTGCACATGGGGGGATGGTGTGTATGGGGGATGGTGCATGGGGTGATGGTGCATGGGGGATATTGCACAAGGGTCGTGATGGTGCATGGGGAGGTGGTGGTGCACAGGGGTAATGGTGAGCACAGGGTGGTGGCGCATGGGGGATGTTGCATTGAGAGGAATGTTGCAGATGGGTAGATTTTGCATGGGGGATGGTGTGTGGGGGATGGTACACTGGGGCAGATCATGCACGGGG
Source organism: Cryptoblepharus egeriae (assembly GCA_030015325.1). Taxonomy (NCBI): domain Eukaryota; kingdom Metazoa; phylum Chordata; class Lepidosauria; order Squamata; family Scincidae; genus Cryptoblepharus; species Cryptoblepharus egeriae. Next base: position 104,928,636 of record JAREYC010000002.1, on the reverse strand, counting down.
CAGATGGTGCATGAAGCGGAACGTTCACGGGGGGGTATTATACTCTTGCAACAGCGGGTAAATTTCGCTTGTATATAGATGGAAACAAAATTTCATTTATTTTTTCCACTTGTTTATCTATCATGCTCAGCAAAAATAGCTCAGGTTTTAATCATACATTTACTTTTAAGATTAACTGTATCTTTGCATGTATCTATGACCAATATTTTTTTAGCTGTACACGCCAGAGTTACATAAAGGCATCATATTCAGCATTCCCTTGCCTCTTCATTGGCTGCTGCTTCTGGGAGAGAGGAAATATCAGATGTCATGCTGTCATATTATCAATTTCTTTTACCATATTTACCAGGTATCATATTTTTTCTTGGACCCAGGAAAATACAGAGAAGTGACCAATGCAACAGCATGTATGTAAATGATTTTTAGAGTAGTGATTTGTAGTATGGTTCCATGTGTAGGCCATGGAATATCTCTCTCTCTCTCTCTCTCTCTCTCTCTCTCTCTCTCTCTCTTCCATATGATCTGAAATAATAGGATAATAATCTGATCGATATAATAATAATAATCTGATCTAAGGACTGTGGGTGGCGCAAGTGGTTAAGACACTTTGCCTGTTAACCAGTAGGCCAGGGTTCGAGACCCAGGGCGGCCCCACAAGACAGGGTGAGCTCCTGTCCTTAGCCCAGCACTGCAACGCCAGCTGGATCCAATTGTATCGGCTCTGCCTTTCCTTTGGACTAATTCAGTGGCATGGAGAGGGGGGATTTGCTGCTTGGGTAACAGCCTATCCTCCATAACAATCTAACCCAGGCTTTTGTGCTTCGCATGCAGCATATGCAGCACAGAGCACGATACCATAGCCTCTCAAGACTGACGGAGGCCTGCTGAATCAGATCTATTATTACGAAAAATAATCTGATAATGATAAGATTTCTTACCTACTGACACAAAAAATTGCAATAAAAATTATGTTGCTGTGGGAAGGATATCTTGTGGTGTTCAGATGTGGCCCCACAGCCATAGTTTGTAGACCTTGACAAAATTTATACCCCATAATTATCCTCCACAGAGGGAAGCACATAAGGCAACTTATAAAGTCCTAAGCACAAAATAATAATGCTAAACACATTGAAATACATCCCCCCCCCAAAAAAAAATTAGAACAGCAGAGCAATAATCTCAGCAAACATCAGAAAAGCAGAGGACAAACAAGCAACTTTATGGCAGCAGGAAATTAAAGTAACCCACAAAAGCCAAAGAACATGAGTGAGTTACCATAGTCAGGACATGTATTAGCTCTTGAGAGCACTCCAAATGCCAGTGGCCACTGCTGTTCTGCCCTGTGACTATGGAGAAGAAAAGGGGAGGGTGGAAATGCATTCCTTTTAGTCCCTACCAGCAGCTGCTCTTCTCCTGACATACTGGAGCGACCGCAGCAATGGAGGGGGAACACAAAAAAAACTAAAGCCATTCTCCTCCCCACAGGAGCTCTGGTCATGCAGTCTTCCCAATATTGTCACAGGCAAATAAAGGCTAGAAGGCAAGTGCAGGGGTGTCAAACAGGCATGTCTACTGAATATGGACCCTGGAAGCAATTTATCCATCGCCTATTATAATTGAGCTCTCCCAGTTTGACCATTGGGATCTCTCATATCTTGAAAAAATGAACAAGATTTGCACATTTTCCTCTTCCATTTTCTGTAGCTAATGTGTATATATGTGATAAAATGCTTACTGTTGATTGATTGAGTCATTGATTCATTGATCATCTGGTTAGTTAATGACATTACTACCTGATGTCACTTCCAGCACACAGCAGACACCATGAATACTTACTACAGACCTCTGTATGGAATGAGCTTGACGCCTCTTGGCTCATGAGTGGGTGCTGGAGAATTTCTCCATGCCACCTCAAAATAGCTTGGTGAGGATGCTGACAATCCCTACCATGTCTATTCAGATGTAAGCCTCATTGTGTTCAATGGATCTTACTCCCAGGAAAGTGCCTTTAGGATTGCAGCCAAAGTCAAACTGTTTGTGGTTTGGAGGGAAAGAACTGGGATAATCTGGTACGAGCTCTGAGCTGTCGCCCATCTCTAGTCTAGATGTTTCTGCCATAGAATTCTGCACTAATGTGAAGACATTAGTTTTCAAGGGCAGACTCATGTAAATCGCATTACAGTAATCCAGTGTCAATGTAATTAGTGTATGAATAGCCACAGTCAGGTCCTATTGATGCAAGAAAAAAAATTGGCATCCCAACCTAACCTGGAAGAGGTGCTCTGGGCCAAAGCCAACATCTGAGCATCCACAAATAATGCTGGATACAGGAGCTCCCCCAAACTGAGCCTCTAAGGACAGCACAACCCCATTCATAACAGACTAGCAATCCATTTCCTGAATCACAGATCTCCTAATAGCATTTCTGTCTTTTCTAGATTTAATTTCAGCCTGTTCATCCTTATCCACTGTAACACTGACACTACACAATGGTTTTAGACTTCCACACCTTCCAAAAGGGGAATGACTCAGTGCAATCCACATTTCATGACACTCAACCCTAAAGTCTCCTGATCTTCCTCAGCAGTTTCATGTAACTGTTGAATAATATGGAGGCAAGATTCATCCCTGGGAGATACTAAATGACAAAGGCTAGGGAATTGAACAGGAATTCCCCAGTTCCATCTTCTGGAATCTATCCCCCAACAAGCAACTTGAGTCTAACAAATCATAATGGGGGCACTGTACAAGTCCTCAAGTGAGAAGGTGGCACATGTTTGAGCTTTAGCTTAACCTCTCCAGAAGTGGTGCAGAATTGCCTTATGGCACTTTTGCCATACCACTAGGACAGCACGGGACTTGTGCTGGATCTTGTGCAGACCTAACCAGGGGTTAGGATTCTGCTGTCAGTTCTACTGTGGAGGAAAGGCAAAATATGACTGTAATAAATATGGAAGTGTTAAAGAGTGTGTGTCCCCAACTTTCCTAACTGACATTTTTCTACACAAGCGCATATCTACATATGCATGGGATAAAAAATAATTGTCCTGATATCACACTCTGGAGATCAGCATCAAGAAAAAAAGAAGTATTTCTACTAAGACGTGTGAACAAGGTGGGAGAATATTGATCCTCACCCAGTCTGAAGGCTGTCTTTCTCTGCCAGAAGTCACCAGCTCTTTTCTCATTGCCCATGCTTGCAAGTCTCTGCAAGGAAAAAAAAACTAGTGACTCCGCTCCTACCCCCAGCTCATCATACCACAATGCCTTTCATTCATAACAGCACATCACTAAGTCATCAAGAGGGACGTGGAAAGTCCCTTCTGTTAAAAAAAGAAGAAATATTCACTTATTCTTAAAAAATGATTAATTTATCTGCCTTGTCCGAGTGTAAAATATCTCACTAGTGCTATAGGCAAGGGTGAGTTATTGAGTGAGAGCCCTCTGAAAGTTCCTCACCCTTACTCTTCTCCCCAAGATCACCCAGTGAGCATGAAAACAAAAAATTAAAATTTGCATGGACTGAAATGCACAAGACCGCTTTTGTCCAAGCCTTTGGGAGTCAGAAGGCAGGCACATTTTGGCAGGGTGACCATATATCAGAGTTTTTAGCTTTTATTTTGTCATGTCCTTCAGTTTTCTTGGCTGTCCTACATTTGGAGGGCCTTGACCTCTTTTGCGGTAACAGCATCTAGTTACCCGATTTTCTGGTGACAAGGTGAGAATTTTGAAAAATAAAATCAATTATGATTCACTATTAGATGGCAAAGCTAGAGAAGGGACCGGAAATACCCCCACTCCTGTCCTTTGGTATAAACCCTAAAGACTAATATTTTTGCCAAGTTCCCAGAAATAATAAGGTTGTGCCATAATCACAGGTTGGTCCGATTTAAGGAAAAAGTCCCAAAGCCATAGTAGAAGTATAACTTTTTTAGAATTAAACAGAAAATGTCACAGCATTGGGTGCAAGCTTTCAAGTCCGACCAGATTCTTCTGGACCTTAAGAAGAATGAATGGGAAGGAAGAGAAAAAGACAGGCACGATGTTGGACCTGAAACCACAAGACAGCCGTTTCTAAGGAGGAGTGCAGGGTATGTAATGCAAACTTGATTAGACTCTGCTAGGTGGAAAACAGATTTCAGCTTGCACTGAGGGCTGCAGAGATTAAAAAACAATAAGAACTTGAATTCAACACAACTGTCACATTGAGATTGTCAGTTGAGAATTGCCACAGGGCATGGATATAGGTTGAAAGAAAGAAAGAAAGAAAGAAAGAAAGAAAGAAAGAAAGAAAGAAAGAAAGAAAGAAAGAAAGAAAGAAAGAAAGACAGACAGACAGACAGACAGACAGACAGACAGACAGACAGACACCATGTTCCCAGGTGGTCGCTTCAGAAGACAGGTGGAGGTGGCGTAATTGGATGCTGGCTCACATTTAAACTCCTTGTGGGTGGCTAAGCAAGTGTCTCAGGTGAAGGCTAGACTACTGTTGTCCTCCCTGATCAGGAGCATCCCACCTTCAGGGCAGGAGTGAGAAACTGTTCCATGTGCTTTTCCTGTCAACATCTAATTCTGCTCCAAGTCCTTGGCTGGCTCATAAAAAATGAGGAATGAATGTTGTGGCATACTTTTCATTAGACTTGAATTGGCATTCTGGTTTGTTTGTTTGTTTGTTTGTTTGTTTGTTCAATGACTACTGTGGAAGTGATGTTTCCAGCAGTTGGGTGCAGCCCAACAACACTGGAACCTACACCAATAGCTAAATCTTCCCACCTCCAGAAAAACTCTGGATCAGTAATATTCTATATATATATAAATGAAAAGTCACTCACTCACTCAACTGACTCATCAACACCCAGCCAAAACCACCAGGCCTAGAAGAATGAAATTTGGGGTGGGTGTTCCCGAGGGGTGCACTAAGAATCAGTTTTTGGAAATTCCAACCGAAAGGGGGTGAAATGGGGCACAAGGCATTTTCCTCCCTAAACTTTGCATTGAAGAATTGACTGAGGGATGTTCTGCCCCAAACCCCAGACCTAGAAGCATAAAATTCAGGGAGGGTGTTCCTTCTGTCACATGAACACCCACCAAGAACTGATGTGGAGAAATTTAACCCTTAAGGGGCTGAAAAGGGGTGCAACATGTTTTTGTCCTATACTTAACATGGGAGACTGACAAATATCCAGCCAATTTGGTGCTCTGTGCCTGGTGCAGTGTGGGGGATGTTGTTCGGAGGAAGAGGTTGCACTGAGGAGGATGCTGTGCATGGGGGGGTGGCACATAGGAAGATGCGCATGGGGAGATGATGTGCATGGGGTGATGCACATGGGGATGTTGCACATGGGAGTTAATGTGCATGGGGGGATGTTGTGCATGGGGGTTGATGCGCATGGGGGATGTTGTGCATGTGCGTTTGATGCGCATGTGTGGTGAATACATATGAGGTTTTGATGCGCATAGGGGGTTGATGCACATGGGAGATGTAGCGCAAGGGAGAATGATGCGCATGGGGGAATTTTACTCCTGCAATGCTGATATGTTTTTTTGCTAGTATCGTAAATAAATGGCTTGGGACTTGTAAAAGGTGAGGTTATTTTTCCTGACAAAGGATAACACACCTTTGTCAGGAAAAATAACCTTGCCTTTTGCAGGTCCTACCCATGGCAAAAGAGAAATTTGAATGAGCAGCCTATCAATGAATGAGCCTGCTTCGTCCAAATGAGCAGCCCCAGGAAGAAGAGATTTCTTCTTGTCTTTTTCTGATACTTCTGCTCAGAGAGAGAAACACTGAGAAGGTCTTGTCAAAGTTGCAAGGGGTGGAAAGTCCATTCCAATTGTTAGAACAAATGCTGCCCCTCGGATTCTGACCCAGGCACTGTGCAATGTTGATCTCCAGGCTCTTGATCTCCCCACCTTAGTGAAGCATGCCGGGACAGCCTACGCCTGGCTCTCTCTTAAGCCTGTCACATGCAGACTGCCTCAAGGCCAACAGCAACAGCAGCCGCCACCACACCACCCTCCGCTCTCCAAATCTGATTAAAGTCCCAAAACTGCCAGGTCTTTGCAGGTCACAACATTGCAATTAAATCAGGCTTTTCAGTGAAAATACTCTCTCCTCCCCCTTTTCCAGCAGAAACACAAATTACCCCCAGAGAATAGGCAGTAGCTGAGATCGCCTAATATGAATGTTAGAGGTGGGCAAGATCAAAGCAAGCATACTTTGTAATTACTGGCCAGATCAATATAGTGTGTCATTATGTCTCCAGCCTGCATTTTGGCACCCATCACGATAAACTCAGGAATTCTGATGAAACCCAGGAAATTCAAAATTATTACAGCATGAGAATTGTTGGCATAACTCCTAGTGCGTTGGCATCTTGATTCTTCAGATGTCTTCTCTCCTGAATGTAACATGCTCCAAGTCAGGGGTCTCCAAACCCTGGCCCTGGGACTAGATCAGCAAGTCCCCTCCATCTGGCCCTTGGGCAAGCCTTGTAATCCTCCAAAGGTGAGGGGAGCTCTACTCTCCACACTTCAGGAGGTTATTTTGAGGACTGGGGGAGGCTGCACACACCTCCTCTCTCTGTGTATGAAAGTGCTTATGAACTGGTTTGAAGATCACCCTCTGTGTGTGTGTGCGTGTGCATGTGCGTGTGTGTGGGGAAGTGTTTTTGAACTGATTTGAATTCATTCACAAGTTCTGTCACTAATATATTCATTTACATAAATTTATTCAAATTTGAAATGTAAAATCAATTTTTCTTCTCCCCAACACAATATCGTCATCCTGCCAAAAAGTTTATAGACCCCTTCTCCAAGTTGATGCTACTGACAGATAGGCAGACATTAATGCTGCCTAAGAACTAAATGCATTATAACTAATAACAGTCCAGAGCTGTTGCTTGAGATGGTACAATATAAAAACATTTTTAATCTACTTAGGAGAGTAAATTAAGGGAAGAGTAAATGACTTTAAAAAGATAAGACAGAGACTGCTTGACCCTTTCCCAACTACCTATTGCCTCTTCTCGGCCATGCCTCTTCTCTGCCCCCAGTGAATGGAACCCTCAGAAGGCACAGACACAACACACATGTTAAGGTTTTTATGATGATAGACCGGACCCTGCATTTTTTTCTTACTCAAATACTGTTACTGCAGGTGAGTGTGTGGATTTGGTCTACCATTTCCTTCCATTTTCTGGATTTGAAAAGAAAGAGGGAATCAGAGAAGAAGAAGAAATGTAGAGGGGAAGAGAGTTGTGAGCTTCTATAGTGGAAAGATCAGGGGTTTGCATATCGTCAGATAAGGGTAGGGATCATTTGGCCTACTGCCTCAGATGTCAGGAAGTCTTGGGTTGCCTGGAACATGGGAGTCAGTTCTCTTCAGTTCATCACATAACAGGGCAAACTGTTCATATCTTAACCATGGAATTCTCTGTCCAGGTGACTATTTGGAGATATGAACCTGCACAATTTGAGGCTCACCTAGCAAGAGGTTTAAACAACAATATCATATAGGGCAGTGGTCCTCAACCTTTTTGCCCCCAGGGAACGGTTCTGTGGGAAAATGTTTACCAGGGACCAGCCTGGTGGTGAGGGGATTCCCCACCTGAAGGGGGGATTCCTCATCTAGAGCACAGCCTCCAGCTGTAAATCCCATTATAATAAATTCACAAATAGGGCTATTGCTAGGTTATTGCAGATAGGATTGCAGGTGAGAACCCTACTCAAGAGTAGGGATTTTCAACCTTTTTCAATGCAGGATGCTAGTCACTCTTATTGGAGAGTAAGTCCTAGTCACTCTTATTGGAGAGTAAGTCCTAGTCACTCTTATTGGAGAGTAAGCCTCATTGACTATAATGGGACTTATTTCTGAGTAGACAGGCATAGGATTGGGCTCAGAGGCTGCAATCCTCTGACAGAGCCATTCTGCTGCGAGGAGGGGAAAAGGCACTTAGAGGAGTCCTGTTGGGGACCAGTCAAGCAAAGACTTCCGGTGGTCCGCGGCCCGGGGATTGAGAAACACTGATGAAGGGACTTAAGAAAAAGCAACTGTTGTAGCTGTAATCCACACCCAAACTAGTTGGCCAGTAGTTACATTTTTGTATAGAATCAAGAAAATGCTCCAGTTATAGTCACCAATTTTTTTCTGGCAGACTTCTTATGTCTTCAATAGCTGTCTTACAGGTAGTTCCTCTTTCCCCATCTAGAGAAGCTTCACCTGCTAAATAAATATCTGTTAGGCAGCTGCTGGTTACACAGAAAAAAAGAAGTTAGCCACTAACTGTAGAAGGAGAAATGTAAACCAATTCATGAAAGTATTCGGAGTTTCTTTCAGGAGCAACAAAGAAACCCAATATGCACCAAATGTATCAAACTCTGTCAGTGCATTCCTATCTCCAGGTTAAGCTGGCAGAAGTTCCATGCTGGCCTGGGGATAGTGCCAAAGGGCCACAAGTACTGTACTTCTGTGCCACTACTGGGGGGTTAGGCGAGAGCACAGATGTGCGCTGATTTCCCTATACCACCACTGGAATGGAGAAATGGGCGAGTTGTGCTGGATTAAATTGGTTAGGATTGTGCCCTGCATCTCTCAGACACATGCATACCTGCACTAATATACTTTTAAAAATGTAGTTAATGCTGTAGACTTCTACAGCTTTACATGGGAGTAAACCTCACTAAAGTTGGTGGAGCTTACTTCTAAGTAAATGTAAGATTCATATCAGGGACTGGCCAGAGGGGTCACTGGCTGAATACATAAAACTATCAAAGAGACCACTTGGCTGACTCGGAAAACCAGTACCCAGTGGCTGCAGTGGCCTTAGTGGTCCCAGGGGCAGTTTTTTCCCTAGGGCTGTGGACAACCTGGTGCCAACATTACCTAGGGTTGTACAAAAGGAAAGAGGACTTTCCCCCCTTTCTTCACATGCAATTAAAACACTTTTTTAGTGATAAACACCTCTTTCATACTAGTTTTGTGTGCCTTCAGTTAACACTTGAAACAGAGGCTTTCACATGTTCTTCATAGGGTAGTGTAAGTGGTTTGCATGTGGAGACTGTTTTCCAAATCAGCAAGAACAGTGGAAGTGTGAGGCATTTTCTTTCCCATTTTTCATAGAAGTTATCACATTCAAAGGTTCTTCAAGGAGGGTGGAGGAAATCATTTGCAAATGTGGTCTCATTTCAATTATATGCAAAACTTAAATTTGCACACCGGCCAGAAACTAGTGAAATTCTGCTGTTTGGCTGGTTTCCAACCATCTGAAAGGCCATCGTAGGCTACAATCCAGAATAACTAAATGACCTTTTACACTGACATAGTTACGGTGTCACCTATGGGAAACCTATGGGAAATACATAGAGCAATCCAGAGTAAATGCCTCTTACATCTTCCCATAGTTACTCTGAATTGTAGGGTTACTGTGAAGACTAAAATATCAATGACATTTAAGAATTTGAAGCTTCCTGAAGTCTGTTGATAAGTGAAGACACTTTGTGTGCAATCCTAACAAATGTAAGCCAGTCTAACTCACCTGGCTTATCTTCCTGTGGTGGTGGGAGAAGGTCAGCATATGCCTGTGCAGTGGCAAAAGTTATAGTCACCAATTTTTTGCGGGGCAAAAGTTTTTGCGGTACCCCCAAGTCAGCATAGGATTTATGCATGGCTAATGCTGGCATAACTGGATGTTAGGATTGCAGCCTTTCTGAATGAAAAGGTAAAGCCCCAAATCTTGACAGGCACATGAGATGTACACTCTTTTGACCTCTGGACCACTGCTGCAGAAAGTGCTTCTAAGCCCACATGCTTCAGAGCCTTCAAAACTGTCTGTACTTATAAACAGAGAATCATCATTGGCATCCTTCAGTCTCGAAAGACTATGGTATTGTGCTCTGATTGGAGGTCCTGAAACAACATCTAGTGTGGCTAAAGAGGCCAATGTGAGAGTGGCAATCCCTTTCACACTGAGGACAAATAAATTCCGTCCCCTGTCCAGGTCCCAGGTTTCGCTGCTTTCGGGTCTGTCTCTTTGCTTCAGCCTGCCGAACAAGTGTCTCTTCCAGTTGGAGAAGGCCATGTTGGGTCTTTTGCCTCCACGCTGAACAGTCAGAGCTCAAGGTTTCCCAGCTGTTGATGTCCATTCCCAAGGCCTTTAGATCCCTCTTGCAGATGTCTTTGTATCGCAGCTGTGGTCTCCCTCTAGGGCGCTTTCCCTGCACTGATTCTCCATATAGGAGATCTTTTGGAATCCGACCGTCAGCCATTCTCACGACATGCCCAAGCCAGCATAGACGCCACTGTTTCAGAAGTGTGAACATGCTAGAGATTCCAGCACGTTCCAAGACTGCGTCATTTGAAACTTTGTCATGCCAGGTGATGCCAAGAATACGTCGGAGACAGCGCATATGGAAGGTGTTCAGCTTTCTCTCCTGCCTTGCATAAAGGGTCCAAGACTCGCTGCAGTACAAGAGTGTGCTCAGGACACAAGCTCTATAGACCTGGATCTTTGTATGATCCGTCAGCTTCTTATTAAGCCATACTCTCTTTGTAAGCTTGGAGAACGTGGTAGCCGCTTTACCAATACGTTTATTCAGCTCAGTATCTAAGGAGAGAGTGTCAGATAGTTGAGCCAAGGTACACAAAGTCATGGACAACCTCCAGTTCATGTTCAGAGATTGTGATACAGGGAGGTGGATCCACACCCTGACCCCATGACTTGTGTTTTCTTCAAGCTGATTGTTAGTCTAAAGTCTTGGTAGGCTTTGCTAAAACAGTCCATAAGTTGTTGAAGGTCTTCGGCAGAGTGAGCAGTAACAGCAGCGTCATCAGCGATATGGTATTTTCCCTTTGACAGTTGCAAGAGAAATGTTGGGAACAAAGACAGCCACTCTTTGTAGCCTTCATAGATCTTACAAAGGCTTTTGATTTGGTAGCAGGGATGGCCTTTTTAAAATCCTCCCCAAGATTGGATGCCCACCTAAGCTCCTAAACATGAAGGGCACTGTAGTTTTTGATGGCTTAACATCAGACTCCTTTCACATCCGAAGTGGACTGAAGCAGGGCTGCGTCCTCGCACCAACTTTATTTGGGATCTTTTTTGCAGTCATGCTGAAGCATGCTTTTGGAAATGCAACAGAGGGAATCTATCTCCGGACCAGATCCGATGGAAAACTACAATCCTTCCAGACTAAGAGCAAAGTCCACAGTCCAGCTGAAATGCTTGTGGGAGTTCCTCTTCGCTGATGAAACAGAGAATAAACTGCAGAATACACTGCAGTTGTGAGGGTGGAGAAAAGGGACTTTTCTAAATGAAGCCAAAACAGTTATCAGTAGGCCACACACATAACATTCCTTTCTTAATTTGGAGTTGTTCATGCTCCTTCCTCTGAGAAAGCATCACTTGAAAACTTAGGATGCAATCCTAACCAATTTTAGCCACCACAACTCACCTGTCTCCCCATTCCTGCAATGATGTGGGGAAGCCAGCACATGTCTGTGCACTAGCCTAACCCCCTACTCTCATCCCAGGAATGGTGCAGAAGTGCCCAGTGACATTTTTCTGACATCCTCAGGCCAGCACAAGACTTGTGCTGAGTTTTATGCCAGCCTAACTGGGGATTAGGATTGCTCTGCCAACATTGAACACCTTCCTCCATATTCCTTTCTTCACCACACCAACAGTACCATACACACTTTCCCTCAGCTTTCTTCTTTCAGGAATTTCTTCTCAAAAGGTATAAGAAAAGTCCTGTCTCTTATCAGCTTTCCAAGTATCCTTGATTTTCTAACTGAACACAGCTAGTGTACACGAAACCAAGCCCCAACAAACTTCTGCAACAAGAAAATCTAGTTTCTGCAAGCTGATTACATTGTGCCTACTCATGTCTGTCTGCAGTTATTTGCTCACTGGGTATAGTCTATCGTGATTCCTGGTTATATGGGAGTGTGGGGAACAGAAGGACAGAAGAATGGGGAGGCTGGCTAGCCAGGCATTTTATCCATTTAGCACAAGGTTGGTGCTAGGCACTGCACTGGTGCTAGAACCAGGTTCACTCCTCCCTTCCGTGGTACTGCTGCCCATGCATGGTATATTACCACCGGCAAGGGACCAAAGATACAATGGGGCTTTCAACCAGTGCCCAACCTAGCCAACCACCAACATGGCCCCTGCATCAGACAGAACAGTATTTTCTCCAAAGGGAACATCAATATCCTTAGGACTGCTGAAATCAATTATGAACTCCATCAATATAAACTGAGGCAGCCACTTGTGATAAAAAGAATCAATCAATCAACAGTATTTATATACTGCTTTTCAAGAACATATCAAAAATGTAATACCATTTTGTATCAAGAATGTAATACAGAAGCACAGGCTCATATGTGGTTATGCATACCTGAGATTTTTTTTTCTTTTTGGAGGGAGGAGAAAGGCAGCATTTTGGGATGTTTAAGCACCAACTGGACCTTCTAATGTGAGACATTACAAAGCACTGCCAGATTGCCTTGACAATGTGAGAGTAAATTTCTCCCCTTGCTAAAAGCTTGTTTGCCCTTTTCAGTGAGTATACTATATAGATTATAGACACAGCTGATCAGCAATGTGATAAACTCTGGATTAATAGGGAGGTGGTAGACTCTCCCTCACTGGAGATCTTCAAGCAGAGGCTCGACGAGCACCTACTGGGGATGCTCTAGGAGGATTTCCTGCTGCAGGCAGGGGGTTGGACTAGATGACCTACTGGGCCCTTCCAACTCTAGGATTCTATGATTCTATGGATCAGTATGAACACATGATCCCCGATTGCCTAGCATCAAGCAGAACGGGATTAAAAAATCGCATCAGAGAATTAGCAGAAGACTGAGAATAGCCCCTACCCTGAACCACTGAAAAGGGTATGTTTGGGCTCAGTCTGCTTGTCTCCTTAAATTCATTCCTTTAGGAAAAATTTCACAGAAATGAAATATATGCTTATCCAGGGCTTTTTTCTGGGGGTATTCACCAGTACTCAATACTGGCACATTTTTCCACCTGCCTCCTCCATATTCCTAATTAATAAGCTAATTAATTAATAAGCAGCTAATTAATAAGTCAAATGGGGATGACCTGTAGTGAGTATTGGCTCCTTCCCCCCCCCCCCCCAAAAAAAAGCACTGTGCTTATCCCATTCAACCCAAGCCCTTCCCAGTCACCTTTAGGTAGGGGTAATGAGAACACCACTGGCTTGGTTGTGGCAGTCTCCACTGCCAAGTTATATTTCCATACCCACTCCAAACCTTTCCCTCACCATCTCCTGCTTTCTCCATCCAATACAACTTGTCCTCAGCAGGAACCAGATGTTTTCTGTGTTCTGTACAGTATCTAGCACACTTTTTGGCACCTCACATTAAGCAATCTTTGAGGTCATCATCCTCATCCTCGTGCTAAATAGCAATAGAGGTGCTGGCAGTAAAAGAAGACAAGGACAATTTAAAAATCAAATGTGAAAAAATGCCACTACGAGTTATTTATTTATAGGGATATAAAATATAAGACTTAAAGATCTATTGATTCAACAGCTGGAGAAAAAGGAGAGCAAAGACTTCATATGAGTGCAGCAACGTTCTCCAGTCTTTTTACCTGTCTGCCTGGACTTGGTTTACATCTCTTATTGCTCCCTACGGTGCTGACGACATAATACACATAACACTAAAAATGGGCTAGCACCTCTTAAAATGATATTTCCACTTTGTGGTTAGCAATCAGAATTTCTCCTCCCTTTCTCTCTTCCCCCCTTTCACTTGCTACCAGACCCCTTTGACAGAGTCTCTAAGTCCATTTAATTTGAAAAGCCTGATTTAGACTAATTGATAGCAGATGAGTTCCACAGGAAATGCAAACAGGCATTTACTTAACATGGTATAGGACAACTCAGAAGCAGGGATCCCCTCCCCCAAACTCTGATTTTATTTCACACATACAGCTCTGCTGCCAATGTTGGTATTTCTCCAAAAGGGCAAAAAAATAATTTGTGTTTAATTTTTTTAACTGTTTTGAAAACTCTTTTTAATTGCTTTACATAAACCTGTCCTAGAATTTTACAGCCTTCAATAGTCTAGACCTCCTTGCTGGTTTTCATTAGCCCAAAAGATGTCTGGCACATTAAATTAGAGTAGGAAAATTTGCAGGAGGTAGAAGGGATGAAAAAATAATAAAGAGTATATTTCAGAAATGAGTTGGTTGCTGCAAGTGACCCTCTCATTTCACGTGGAATAAGATTGAACAGAACAGGGGCAGACTACACAAGTCCTGCTACCTCTTTATGGGGGTGCCATGTCAGCTTAGTAATTGGACCCCTTGGGCTGCAATTAGATGGCACAGCTAACAGCTCAACTGCAGGATGGTCAAAGTTGTTCAGAGTTACAAGCAGCATGCCCAAATCCTCAGAACTCCCAAGGTGGATATTACTGATTATATTTAAACTTGCCTTATTTTCAGGATGGCTTTCAAGATCTTATAGACTCCCCAAGTGGTCTCCAGTGCATACATGCATACATCAGTATTTACCAAGGTGACCATACAGAATGGAGGACAGAGTGCCTCTACTTTTACTTGAACTGCTTTTTAAACCCATGCTGAGCTAAACCTGGCTAAATTAACTCCTCTATGTTGTGCTTAAAGGTAGAGGCACTCTGTCCTCCGTTCTATATGGTCATCCTGGTATTTATATACAATTTTCTCTTTTTTTACACAGCATCCAAGGTAGTTTACATAGGCAGGTTTAGTCCAACCTACCATTCTCCAATGGGGTTTTTAACACTACAGTGGTACCTTGAATAAAGAGCATCTTGAATAAAGAGCGTTTTGTATAAAGAGCAAAATTTTCTCAGAAATTTTGACTTGCTTATAGAGCACTGTCTTGAATAAAGAGCACTTCCGGGGAAGTTTGGAACAGGTTTCCAAGGCAAGGGAACTCACAGGTGGGACGAGGAGACTAGCCTGAGCTACAGTGGGGCCCTGGACAAAGTTTGGAATAGGCTTCCATTGCCAGGGAACTCTTGGGATGTCCAGGGGGAGCAGCCTGAGTCAAGTCTGTATGTGGGATCTGTGTATGGCAGCGTGGTAGGTGTGCCTTATCAATGTTCTAGTGCTGCTCCCTGTGAGCAGCTTGGGAGTGTTAAAGTTGCACAAAAAGACAAAGATTCCTTTGAGCCAATGGATAGCAGTGACTCCATTAGTGATTGTGAAAAGTCATCCTCTCTCTGTAACCCTCACATCAGCCATGAACATTTTCCAAGGTACAGTACAGTTCAGTACTGTAGAGTATTTTCTTTATTGCAGTGTTGTGTGTTACTGTATATTACCGTGCTTTGTACAGTGTTATATTGCAGTGTTTTGTAATCATTTTTATAAACAGTTAATATCTTATATGAATATTTTTGGGGTTGTGGAACCAATCGTCTGAGTTTCCATTATTTCCTATGGGAAAATCTGCTTCACTAAAAGAGTGTTTCAGTTAAAGAGCATGCCTCTGGAACGAATTAAGCTCTTTAAGTGAGGCGCCACCGTATTTTCTGTGGAAGTCTAAAAACCCTCAGTCCCCAGATGTTGCCTTCATGATGTAGATCAATGGTACTCAAGCTTTTTTGCCCCAGGGACTGGTTCAGTTGAAAAAATAATTTCCAGGGACCAGCCCAGGTGTGGAGGGAGAGTTCTGCCTCTGGGGACCTGGAGGGAGGGATCCCCCACCTAGAGCACAGCAGCTGTAAACCCCATTATTATAAATAGAGCTATTGCTAGGTTACCAGTGGGCTGTGGGTGGCGCAAGCGGTTAAGACGCTGTGCCTGTTAACCAGCAGGCCAGGGTTTTAGACCTGGGGCGGCCCCACAAGACAGGGTGAGCTCCTGTCCTTAGCCCAGCTCTGCGATGCCACCTGGATCCAATCGTATTGGCTCTGCCTTTCCATTGGACTAATTCAGTGGCATAGAGAGGGGGGATTTGCTGCTTGGGTAACAGCCTATCCTCCATAACAATCCAACCCAGGCTTTCGTGCTTTGCATGCAGCGTATGCAGCGCCAAGCACGATACCATAGTCTCTCAAGACTGATGGAGGCCTGCTATTGCTAGGTTACTGTGGATGGGATTGCAGGTGAGAGCCCAATGTCTCAATGCATATCTACTTCAACCTTTTTTAGTACAGGATGTGCTGAAAATGCCCAAAGCCATCCTAGTCACTCTTACTGGAGAGTAAGCATCATTGACTATAATGAGACTTATTTCTGAGTAACAGGCACTGGACTGGACTATGAGGCTGCAATCTTATCCATGCTCTCCTGGGAGAAAGCTCCATTGCCTACAATGGGACTTATTTCTGAATAGACAGGCATAGGATTGGTCTCTGAGGCTGCAGTCCTCCAACAGAGCCCTCCTGCTGTGAGGAGGGGAAGATCCACTTTGAGGAGTTTTCTCACAGACCAGTCAGGCAAGTACTTCTAGTGGTCCCCAGACTGAGGGTTGAGAAACCCTGATATAGATTATCTTTTCTGACCACATGTAGGCCATAAGTAGGCATAATCCTGATTAATTTCAACAAGATTGCAAATTCACTAGACCATGCCTGGCTCTTTGACTTCCATACTCATAAAACCCAGCCCAATTCAGTCCCTCGGTTGCACTATTTCTACCTTTTCTGCTTTTCTGCAGAGACAGAAAGGCATAGTGAGAAGAGCAGATGAGAAGAGCAGAAGTCATGTCAGAAGAGCAGATGTAGAGCTTCACTTTGGATTTGACCATATGGAGATGCCATCAGACAGTTTGGTGCAAACAGGTTAGTACTGTTTACAGCAGTACTCAAAGGCTTCACACATAAGCATTTCTCAGTCCTACCCAGAAGTGCCAAGGATTGAACCTGAGAACTTCTGCTTGCCAAAAATATGATCTCTCACCTATCTCTGGTACTGAATGCAAGTTGAAAAGGGATGTTGCTGCAGCTTACGTAAGTGAGCCACAGGCACGAAGGCTGTGAATCTGTGAGTCAAGAGGAATATGGATTCACATGCTAAAGACAGGACATCAGTTGTAAAGCACACTTCTAACCATGCCTACTCAAAAGTAAGTACCATTGTGTTCAATGAGTCTTACTCCCAGGAAAGTGTCTAGGATTACAGCCTGATTGACCTTACAGGCCTTACAAATGAAGTTCTACCATGAAAAGCCGGCCACTTGGAGCCCCTGCACACATTTGTGCATGTTAACAATCCCTGGATCAGGACCATGGTGCCTGCTGATCAACAGCTGTTGGAGTTATTTGGCAATTTTGGACTGTTTTATATAAAAGCAAGAATACTGTACAGTTCAGTAAGCACACTGTATATATTTTTCACATGGAAAGAAGAGAGGGTGGGAACATGACCTGAGTGCATACTTATTTAAAAACACATTTACAACTATATTTGCAAAGTACAAATCCTATAATTGTCCTTTTTTCCCACTCCACCACCTAGAGCAATCTTATAACTCTGATCTAGTCTTTATCTTGCAGTCTTCCTTAAATAGTAGATATTTTTTCTATCATTATTTTTTTAATAATGATAAACCAAGCATCTCTGTTGAAGGAACTTCCATTGATAAACTGTGCAAATTTTGTCGCAATATCCTGTGAGAATCTGGATTTCTAAACATTGAAGCAGACATCTAGACAGCAAACAAGTGCATGTATGAGAATAGTGGTTTTCAATCTTTTCATCTCACACCGCACTGATAAGGAACTAAAACTTTCAAGGGACACCATCAATTTTTTTTCCATTTGGGGGTTTGGGAATGTTTGGGGTGGTCAGTGCATGCCTTAACTGACCCAAGAGTTGGGCAGAAGTGCCTTACAGCATTTTTGTGACACCCCCATGTCAGCACAGGGCCTTATGCAGGTCTGACTGGAAGATAGGATTGCAGCCTATGTCACTGCAAAGCATCCTAAAGAATGGAATAAAAATGCCTGGAGGGAGATTGGTGGTGGGCAAGAATTTCCTTTCTCCCAGCCAATGGCAACTTTAAATCTTTCTGGCGGAAACCAGCACAGGCATTTTAAATGCATTTGCATTCCCAAGCAAGAGGATGTTGTCTCCAAGCAGTTTGCTGTAACCAAAGCTATCCTCATGGCTCCCTGATTCCCTGCCAAGAGATTACAAGCTCTTCTCTAAACTGCATATGACTTTGCACAACAGGTACCCTCAAATCAGTAGGATGCACAGAACCAACTAGCATTCATAGAATAGGCTGAAGTACGTATTTTCTTCAAAATGTACATATTACTGAGGAATTGATGTAGGTTTATTTTTCACATTTTTATACTCCCCTACCTCCAAAAAGCTCAGGATGAGGTGTATGCTTTCTTCTCTCTTTTTAACACAAAAACAACCCTGTGAAGTATGTTTGAGAGAGGGGGGGGGGCAAGTAATCAAGGAAGCTTCAGGGAGCAGGGAGTTGAACCTGGATTTTCCATATCTAAGTCTACTATACCAGAGGTCTCCAAACATATTGGCTAAAGGGCCACATGAAATATTTTGCACAATGTTCAGGGCCAGAAAAAAATTTTAAATTTAAATAAATAAATTAGAGATGAAATTTAGATTAATGAATAAATGGGCTCAAATTTGCAGGAGTTCTACAGGCATTAATACACAGCACAAGAATAAAGGGCACAATTAAATGGACTGCCATTCCCAATCCCACCATCCAGAGATTTTTTGTCAACTCAATCAGAGGCTATTAGGGGAGCAAAGGCTGGCTGCAGGCCAGTTAGAGTCTAGCCATAGGTTGCATCTGGTCCCCAGGCTGGGTTTTGTAGACCCCTGCACTATACTATCACATTGAACAAAAACTTCAGTCATCTGAGCCAAAGGCTCACTTAATGTCAATTAGAAGAAATGCCATTTTTCTTCTGAGTAGAGTGGTCATGTGTCCTGAAAAACCAGATCAGTCCCAGTTTTCAGAGATTGTGTTCACATTAGCAGGTTTTACAGGGGGTCCTGCCCCAGTTTTGTGGAAGAGAATTATGACAACTCTACTTCTGAGGCATGGCATTGCCCATACTGCACAGTCAATATGCTAATATGTCCCCTTCTCAAGATGGCGCTAAACCACTGAGCTGTTGTGATCCTCTGTGATCTCTATCTCTATGTAAGGAGGAAATCCTGCTCACCTCAGTCAGATTTACTTGAGTGCAAACAGACTGTCAGTAAGGCAAACAGACTTGATGAGATTGGTCCTTATTAAGAGTAGGAGCCAATGATTTTAATGAAGGTTATGAACACACATGCTTTTTGAACAGGATACCCACATGTCAAACCCACTGCCAAAAAGCCATCTCTTTGGTCAGCCCTAGGATTTTGGGTTCATCCCTCTCTTCCATGCTGTATCACTGTCTGTTCTTAGATATATATGTCTCTTTGCACAAAATGCTATGGATCCAGCCAGTTTCACCATGTTTAAGAATAGTACAGCTGAAATTTTGAGAAATGGACAGGTTGAAGAATGTTATTTTTGATCAATAAAAATGATTAGGAATTGGCATTTACTGTTTTAAAAAAAGGGTCAGCGGACTTAGCCAGAATCTAAATCAGGATAGCTAGTGTAAAGCTGGCAATATTAGCAGGAGCTGTTGCAAGAGACCACAGAAAATAAACAAAGCCAAGGCTAAGGGGGAAATAGGGCAGAATGACCCCAGAGGAGATGCAAAAGAGGGAAGTTGGACACGATTGTGAAAACACCCTTCTCTGCCCACAAAGGGAATATGAAAAAATGTCCATATCATAGTAGAAATGCTTTCTGTCAACAGTGTGAAGGAGATGTTATAATAAAATATCCTATTAATGCAATGGGTCAGAAAGCTGGGAATAAAACAGATACCTTTGCAAATATCTGAACATGCAAAGGGATAAGGGACATGTTATAGAGCAGAGATTTACAACATTTTTCATCTCATGGCACACGGACAAGATGCTAAAATTGTCAAGGCACAAGGCACAACGTGGACCACGAAAACGGTACACCATGTTGCTTGAAGGGGGCTCAAATCCCCCTATTCCTCTGATAATTACATGATCCTCCCCAAAGTCCCCTGGTACACTTACAGACCACCTGTGGGACACGACCTGCAGCCACAGCACAGTGGCTGAAAATCACTAGTATAGAAACCAACTGATTGACCCAACCAGTCTGTTCTAAAAGATGCCTGATAAGGATTGTTCATTTGGGAAACTATTGTCTTATTTTCTTGCTTTGAAATATTAAGGATGCAGTCCTAACCAATTTAGGCCAGCTTTACTCACATGGCATATCTTCTCATTGTAGATTGGGAGGTCAATGTATGGCTGTGCAACTGGCCTAACCCATTCAGGAGTGGGGCAGAAGTTTCTTACAGCACTTTTGTGACAACTCCAGGTCAGCACAGGACTTATGCTGGGACTTATGCTGGCCTAATTGGAGATTAAGATTGCAGCCTAAACCTACTATTTGCATTGAGTTGTTTTACTCTATGTACACTAACAGTCAAGTCCTACCTAATTCCCTGCTCACCAGTGCAGCCACAACAACTACATACTGCACATGAAGGCATTTTGAGCCACAAAGTCCTGTTCAAAGTAATATTGGTTCCTGGCTTTAGAATAAGCTCTGGTAACTCTGCTGAGTATACCTGGAGCTGTACCAGATAGTTGTTGGCTGAAGACCAAATGGACCTGGGTAGGTCTGGAAGGGGATAAGGTATCAGTACCTCTGCTACTGCCAATACCACTCTCTTCCCAGTCTGATCCACTTCATCTCTATCCCAGTCTCATACCCATTCCTCATCCTCTCTGCCCTATTCTAGCCATTCCACATGCTGACTTAGTGGCACTGGGAAGTGTGGACAGACTGCTGCTGTGGCCTTGTTCCACAAAACAATGTGTTGCATTTTGCGACACC
This sequence comes from Cryptoblepharus egeriae, assembly GCA_030015325.1. NCBI lineage: Eukaryota > Metazoa > Chordata > Lepidosauria > Squamata > Scincidae > Cryptoblepharus > Cryptoblepharus egeriae. The sequence goes on along the minus strand of JAREYC010000002.1, from coordinate 104,907,693 downwards.
TATGAAGGACTTTATGCTGAAGGAACATTTGTTCTGGCAGAATAAGGCCCTCTTAACAGTGAGTAATAAATCCCCTATTTATGTACAGATTAGATTCAAGGGGTCTGGATTTAAGTTGAAACACATGTAAGCCAAAACATCCCATTCTTGGCTGTGCTATTGCACCTGTGCAAAAGCACCACTGAAATGCCTGCACAAATGTGCCACTCTAACCAACTGTAATTTAGATGTCTGTGGTTCAGGAAGCCAGTGTATTTGACAAACTCTCAAGAAAGCTTACAACATTGTAATCAATACTTACCTGGTTCATTGGTTAAGCACCAAGCTTTCAGGCCCTTAGCAGAGAATTGATTTGCCAAGTCCAACAGAAGCTATTGCTGGAGGGTTTTTTTTCCTCCCAACATGATGTAATTTCATTAAGCCAGCAGGGTCTTGTTAAAATCTCCAAGATTGCTTTTTATTGGTCACCTGGAAATGAATGCAAATTCCTGCAGACAAATTTCAGGCCAATCCTGCAAGGTTGGCAGCACAGAAAAGAGCTGTTACCTGATAACTGGAGATCAGTATAAGACACACATGCCCAGCAAATCACTTTTCATATAAGGGCTGTAATAACAACAAAGGTTCATTCAGATGATACCATCTGAATGGTCACAAATTTGCACGTGAGGAACATGTACATATGCTGCTTCCTCCTGGCTTAGTAATATGGGTAGAAGAACAAGTGGACTATCCCCTAATAACACAATTACTGTAGAGTAGCATTTTAGTTCTGTAACAATCCCCCATATTACTATACAGTAATAGGGACAGTACATAGTGGGTGGGAGGCACAGTATGTACAGTACAGTAGTACTTCCTTCTGATGCATGTTCTGGTCTGAAGCATTAGACATTATCCTTCTAAGTGGAACATTGTACATACATATACAGTAATTACTGACTAGGACAGTTTCAAATATTTGCCAGTTTCAGCTTCCAAAACCAGAACTAGCAGCACACCAGAGCATAAATGTTTCCTGAATAATACACACTGTGCAATCCTATGCATGTGCACTCAAAAGTAAAAGGGACAAACTCCCAGGTAAGTGTACATAGGTTTGAATCCTCTGATTTTGTGGATATTCCTCCCTTTTATCTTATCTGATGCCATTATTTTCCCTGGCCGCTGCTTCTTTCTCCTTTATGAATCAGACACATAGGGGATCTCATCCCATTAGAGAACTCAGAATAAACAGTTATACACAGCATGATTTCTGATAGAATAATATAGCACCATGAGACAACAATAAATAAAATTAGGTTCAGTAGATTGACAGAGACAACAAAATCAACTGATTCTCAATCAGATCAAACAATCAGCCACTTGATGAAGTCCCAGAAGAAAAATGAAGGAAATTAAGACTGACCTCAAGAAGGCAATTGATGCGAAAGACCACAGTCTCAAAGATATTTAAAAAAGAAAACACCCCAAATAGAAGGTGTTTATAGTCCAAAAACATTATATGAAAAACAGTGAGTGATTTTCACTCATCCTTCAACCCCTTTAGATGAAAGCCTAAATTAAGAGGGCACAAGGCAAGAAAAAAGAAATAAAGAAGAGGAACCAAGTGCCATGCACACATGCACACTCACATACACTCTGCATATATGTATAAACCATATATATGTAACCAAGTAACATATGTATACAGTATATGGTTTACAGGTGCCTTTGTAACTCCAGAAATTTGTTTAGCTATATACAATGACAATGAGCACTTGCTGTGAGTAGCTAGGAGTCTAATCCTATCAACTTTCCAGCACCAGTGCAGCTGCAACACAGTTCTTCACTTCCTCTTTTACAGCTTTGGGTGTCGAGGGAGATGTAAAGTCCTGGATCTTGCATTTCTGGTGGCCTCTTCCAATTTCATTTGGTGTTGTAGCAGTATGTCCTTGATGTTATATCTCAGTCGTACTTTGTATCTACCTTTTGCTCTTTGTCCTTCTCTCTTGACATTAGAATTCAATAAATTACATAAATAACTGTTCACTTAAGTGTTCAGATTAATAAAGGTTAATTAATAAAGGTTAATTAATAAAGGTTATGTCAAATTTACCCTAACGCTACCCAGCATTGGTGGTCCAAATGACACCTCATGAAAAAAATTTATAAAAAAATACTCCTTAATATTTTTTTTTCAATACATTCCTTATTACAACTCTACAGAGCATTCTTCGAAGCCCCAGCAGATTTCAGCTGAGCCAGTGTCTGTCTAGGACAGTGGTTCTCAAACTTCCTAATGCCGTGACCCCTTAATATAGTTCCTCATGTTGTGGGGACCCCCAACCATAAAATTATTTTTGTTGCTACTTCATAACTGCAATTTTGCTACTTTTATGAATAGTAATGCAAATATCTGATATGCAGGGTGTATTTTTATTGTTACAAATTGAACATAATTAAAGCATAGTGATTAATCATAAAAACAATACGTAATGACAGACAGACAGACAGACAGACAGACAGATGTGGCATAGCTAAGAGGGGGTGACTGGAAAGAAAGAAAGAAAGAAAGAAAGAAAGAAAGAAAGAAAGAAAGAAAGAAAGAAAGAGGGGAGGGAGGGATGGGAAGCTAAGTACCTGGGTGAGAGGAGATCTCCATAGGATTGGGATCAGGCAGCAGAGCCAGCCACTGTTTCCTGGGAGTAAGTCCCATTCACTATCATGGGACTGACTTCTGAGTAGACATGCATAGAACTGGGCTCTAAGGCTGCAATCCTCCCCACCCCCAAGGCTCTACATCATCTCACAGCTGCTCAGAGGCTCCTTCTGAGCTGCTTCTCAGCAGCTCCTTCCAGGAGCCACTGGCTCCAGCATTTCTGCCAGGTCTTCCCGCCTGACCCCCTGCACCAGGAGTCTTTAGGAGACCCCCAAGAAAGCTCCAGGCGACCCCAAAGGGGTCCCGACCCACACTTTGAGAAACACTGGTCTAGGATTAGAGTCTCAAATCCAGGAAAATGGAGGATTTTGAGAGAAGGGGGGCTGCCTTTCCTTTCCTCCCTGTGCCTTGAAGAAGGCTCCTGGGAAACTGATTATTATTTTTTCTATTCCTTCTTCGCCTACAATTGGTCAGTTTGCTGGTAAATCTCATAGTTTTCACAGGTTCACCCCCAGAATACAAGGCTCTATTTGGAGCATCCCTGTCCCTTCATGGAAGAAAATTAACTGTTATGAGCTTGTAATTGATCTACTATTAAATTCATTGCTTATGCATATTGTTTCATTCTTGTTTATATACAAATGTGTATTATTGTTTTTATTATCTTTTACAGAAGTACTTGTCTTCTATATACTTGCAAGTATGTTTGAATGTAATTAATAAATGTACAGTTATGTCATTATTGATGTATGTGTCCATGTTTAGGTGAGGGGGGCCATATTAGTCTTGCTCCAGAACTTAATAATCTTCTCGGCAGCCCTGCTTATTTGTACTGATTGCTGTTGCTTTATGTTGTAGCACTGCGGCTAACTGTCCCAGCACTTGGTTTGCCTTACTACACTGTATGTTGATCTCTTTGTCTATTCTCTTCATCCAGTCCTGAGGTAAGGGAATAAATGCACTGTTGCCTTGTGTAGACCTCTGTGAGTAGCTACAGGATGCAACACATGCTCTGTTAGCACAGGTGCATCAGCACTGAAAAACTGGATAGGATTGGGCCCTCAAGCCCAAATCCTAACCATCTTTCCAGCACTGTCATAACTGTGCCAATGGGGCATGTGCAGCAATCCTGCAGTGGGAAGGCAGTCACATAAACCTCCTAAATGAAAGGAACTATTTCTTCCCTTACCTCGGTGCTGAATTGTTTTTATCTTAGTAGGAAGTTGATTGGGATTGCATCCTAAAAGTGCAAAACACAACTCATTGGTCTTCTAGTTCCTGTGGTGATTTAGGGAGGCAAGTGCATGTCTATGCACTGGCCTATTTCTCCTCCAGGAGTGGTACAGAAGTAATTTACAACACTTTTGTGACATCCCTAGATCAGCACGGGACTTACGTTGGGGCTTAGACCAGCCTAAGTGGAGGTTAAGATTTCTGCCTTACAACACAATCCTAACCATGTCTACTCAAAAGTAAGCCCCAGTTGTGTTTAATGGGTCTTACTCATAGGAAAGTGTCTTTAGGATCCTACCCACACTTTCCTGGGAGTACATACTATTGAACTCACTGGAACATACTTTTGAGTAGACATGCTTAGGATTGCACTGTAACCCCCAAATCCAGAGTAGCTACAGGAGCATGTGAGAGACTTTACGTGCACCCGTAGTTATTGCACCACCTAGTGAAAACCTATTGGAAAATTATATTGGAATCCAAAGTAAGTTGTTCTTACACTCCCTGTAGTTACTCTGGATTTTGCCTTACGTCACTTAGCCAGAGTATGTACTTAATCCTTCATATTATGTCACCAATGGTTGCCAATTGGCATAATGGGGCCTGGATGATAGTCCAGGCCACGGGTAGGCAACCCCCAGCTTGAGTGCCGAGCTTGCCACATGGAACAATTCTTTGCAGCAAGCGGAATAATATTGTAACACAAGTTCAATGCTACACCATTGAAAGGTTGCTGACCCCTGGTTCAAACAATTTTTAAGAATTGTTACAGTTTTAATTATTACTCTCACAGTGCTGTGAACCACTTTATTTATTTATTTATGTATGTATGTATGTATGTATGTATGTATGTATGTATGTATGTATGTATGTATGTATGTCCCACCTTTCTCCTGAGGACCCAAGGCAGGTGGATACATATGTTGAAGAGGAGACTGTCCCTGGATTGGATTATAATAATCCCACTAAATTATACAACTCTAACTTGGACAGTTTTCAAAAGGGAACTGGATTTGGACTGCAAGTCGGATTCCATGGCTGCTCTCCAGTGGATGCCAGGTCATTAAATGCTGATGCTGAATTCTGTCTCCAATAGCTACTGGTGGGCACGATGCCCTGCCTGCTTTTACAAAAGCATTTCCTGGCTACTCTGAGAAGAAAAAAAACCCTTCTCTTTTCATCACCTTTTCATAATTGTTCTTTGCATAATTCTCTCCTGCTTTGAACAGTTCTTCGTATCCACAGATACAAGATCCATTTTCATGCAGAGTGCACTTTCACATGGTGAGTCTTACTCCCTACTTGTGGCTCACATACCCAGTTCAGAGAGAGAGAGAGAGAGAGATTCTATTGTTTAGCAGAGCAGCTGAAGCCCGTTCTCACACTGTGCATATATTAAAGCATGAATTTCAGAGAGGGGATGGAAAGGGTTACAACCATCTTTGGTTTTTGCAATGACAAAGTTGTTTTGAAGTTTGAAAAGGACAAAGAAGTGGACACTGCCAGTTCTTTTTCCCTCTATGTCTGTAATGGGGAAAAGGTGCAGACAGAAAGCCTTGTTCCATGTGTCACTCAGTTGCTCTGTCAAAGCCTTGTGATTCAATGTATGAGATGGCCAAAATTCCCCAGCATGTTGTCTCAGGAGATACTGATAAGTCCTTGACAGGATAATTCTGGGTTCGATTCGTGCTTTGTTTTCAGAAGAGCAAGGACTACAAAAGAACCAAAATTTGCCACATTATCATGAGCAGAGATGGTTTGTCAGCTCCAGTACACCTTCAAACGTTGTATCTGAAAGGTGTTGATATTCCTTGACACATTCATTCCTACTTGTCATCCGCCATTCTTCCAGCACATCAAATATAATTCAAAGAAAGTTTCCCACTCATTTCATACCCTACAATCCAGAGTAATTACAGGAAGACATAAGAGGCACTTACTCTGGATTGCTGTATGCATTTCCCATAGGTTTCCCATAGGTGGCACTGTAACAATGTCGGTGTAAAAGGTCCCATAGTTACTCTGGATTGTAACCATACTTGGTTTCCATATTTTATCACAGTCACACCCTCACAAGTGACCCACCCTAAGCAACTGAATCTCCATTGCCTCATTGGTGGGCTCATTCCGGTAACTAAACGCTAATAGAAGTGTGGTTTATGAGGAGGCATCCCACACTTTACAATACAATCCTACACACATTTCTACTGAAAAGTAGGTTCCTTTGAGTTTAATGGACCTGCATTGGATTGCAGTTTTGCAACCCAACCATAAGGAAGACAACAACAGTGAAAACTTCACAACTGTTCTGCTGTCATGGAATGGTTTTTGGCAGTGTGCACTGTGGGCTGTTGGCACAGTGATGCTCTAACAAAAAGCAGAGATGAGCAAGCTGGTGAAGCTTTGCCTATAAATTATTTGAAAATGATCCAATTCTTTCTTCATAAATGGAAATCATTTACCATGTCATTTTGGTAAGTGCCTTTGCCAGCCCCCTCCCAATCAAACGGGCATTTTTACTACCACATTCCCAACAAACACTTTCCTGGGGAATTCCCTCTCCTGTTGCCATTGACAGACTCAGCAGCATGTTGAAATAATAATAATAATAATAATAATAATAATAATAATAATAATAATAATAATAATAATAATAAACAACTTTATTTGTATCCCTCCTTTCTCCCAGAGGGACTCAAAGTGGCTCACAAGGCAATCCATAAAAACAACAATAAAATTCCAATACATTAAAACAGTTAAAGGAGGCATCTTAAAAGCAATAAATATAAAAACATCTACAATAAAACACTGATTAAAACCATAATATAAACCAAGCTAAAGAACCAGCAGACAAACGTTTTGGCCAAGCTGAAAAGTTTCAAGGGAGGGAGCGGTTTTTAGATCAAGAGGGAGGGAATTTGTTTGTGCCACTACTGTGAAGGCCCTTTTTCTGGCTGCCGCCCCACGTACCTCCCTAGGCAGCAGTACTTGAAGCAGGGCCTTCTCTGATGACCTGAAACAGTGCAACACCACTATTAAACAGTGTTTCTTAAGGTTTGACTTCTATGGTACCACTTCACGTGGTTCACCTGTTTGAAGTACCACCAAAAATAACCAATTACTTCTGAGTTGGTGGATGGAGGGTTTTTCAAGCATTGAAAAGCCTCTTTTGGAGCCTCCTACTGCTGTTTATTGTGCAACATTTCTAGTCTTGCTGCTGGGCAGCAGGTGTCCAGGCACCACCTCTAGTACCAGTGATGTTACTGATACCACTGATTGGCAAACACTGATCTAGAACTTTCAGAATGCATTTCTTAGCCCAGACTCTAAGAACTTAGATGAACCCTCTGCTATCATGTACATAAAGTTTGGCCCAAATCCCGGGCATGAGCCAAAAACAGAAATTGTGTAATCTGAGCAACAATGGCTTTCATATATCAAAGGTTTTATATTTCAGATCTCTGTAAAGTCATTGCCAGGACCCATCCATGAATGGATGGTGGTTTCTGGTGGTGTTCTTTTGCATTTTAGATTGTGAGCCCTTTGGGAGAGGGACCCATTAACTATTAATTAGCTATTATTTTTTTCATTTTCTTGTAAACTGCTTTGTGAACTTTTCAGTTGAAAAGTGGTATATAAATACTGCAGACAGGCTGACGGATGGACAGACAGATAGGGTGAAGGAAACCATGGCCCTGGCTGTGATTTTGACAGTATTGTGCTTCAAATCCAGGAACTTTTGAACCTAGAAACAGAATAGCTTATTATTATTTGTAGTTCAGACAACACAGCTGAGTAAATCCAGGTCTCCTGCTTGTTCATTAAGGCACTAATCCTTTGTTTTCCGCTGCACAAATCTCTTCCAGGAATCCCAGAGTTGTGTAGAATTTAGGAGAGATTTATTTATGTAAGGAAAGAACAGAGGGAAGTCTTCCTTGCATCCTAAGCATTTGTAGTTCAAAATATGTTGATTTTGCTTTTTCTCCTCATAATTTCAACTGCCCACATGCCAGCAGGGATGTCTGAACAATTTCCAACTTGGGAAGACTGGAGCTTCCACAGACAGTATAACCAGAGAGACAATATCATTGGGCTGTGACCTCATCATCTTGCCCAGCTAGTACCCGTAGTGGAGAATCTGGTGACCACAGATCAAAGCTGAGATAGAAGACTTCAGGATGGCTGAGAGAGCACAGATTAGGATCTGAACATTATGGATTAACTTTCCCTCTCTGTCTCCAGTCCCTGAAGCTACAATCATGTGCTCAGAAACTGACCATGCTGCACTCTGGAGGGCACTACTAATGGCTGATATGACAAATTTATATCCCCTGGTAATATAAAAAGGGATAGTGTTGTCTTTAACCACAAAGTAGATGTGTGGATTAGAAATATCCCCCAACTTGTCCATAACTTCATTTCCCTGTTGCCTCCCCCACTGTTCTCAGCCAAAGTCTGATACCAAAAATACCAGCTGAGATAGAAGACCCTGTAGAAACAGGCTTTAGGAAGGTAACATGCAGGATGTTGAACTTCTGTTTAAAGAAAATATCCTGCTTTATTCCACAGTGTGGCTGTTCCATGTTTAAACATGTGGCTCTCCTGCCATTATAACTAATAATAATTAACATTTTATAGCCCTTTCTGAGCTTCCAGGTTTCTTCCCATGGCATTACCATGCAATCTGACTACAGTCTTGTTCAGTTAAGTATGATTATCCCCATTTTCCAGCTGGAGAACAGAGGTGAAGAGGAATGACTTGCCAAAGGGTGAGCATATTAACGGCTGAGCAAAAATTTGAAGCAGGGACATCCTGTACAGTGATGCCTCACGTAAAGAATGCCTCATATAAAGTATGTTTCACATAACAAACAAAAATTTCTCTAGGATTCTGCTTCACATAAAGAACACATTCATTGGCAGTTGGGGCAGATGAGCTGGCTGGCAGCCTGTTTAAAAAGCGTCAGGGCTGCCTAGCGCACCTGCCCATAGTGAAAGCAACACTTCCATGCTGTTCCTCCTGTGGCCAGACATCCGCTGGGCAGAGGGAGAGAAGAGGGAGAGTGGAGAAGAGGGAAGCAGCTCAGGGCCAGCCAGAAGGGAGCAGGGGAGAGAGAGGCTCAGGATGCAGAGAAGGAGAAAGTGGGGAGACACTTGGAAGGTGTCTTTGATTGCAGCCTCCTAACCATGTCTATCCAGAATTAAGCCCCATTGTGTTAAATGGGCTTACTCCCAGGAAAGTATCTTTAGGACTGCAGCCTAAGTAGACTTCATAGGATCATGCATATTGAATGCATATTTTGAATTCAATTCCAGTGTTCTGTCATCATTTTTACATACAGTTAATATTTTTATATGAATATTTTGGGGGTTGTGGAACTAATCGTCTGAGTTTCTATTATTTCCTATGGGAAAATCTGCTTCATGTAAAGAATGTTTCACGTAAAGAACATGCCTCTGGAACGAATTAAATTTGTTACGTGAGGCGCCACTGTATAGTCTTTTAATCACAACACTGGAGATGGCTCTAGCTTGAATCCCATCCTCTAAATTTGCTGTGCAGGCCCACTCGTTCTCCTTGTGGAAAAAGAATGAAGATATGTGAGCAAGAGGGAGGACAAGCAAGCGAGCATCCCAGATGGATATGAAAGGAAGATAGACACACCTCTGCCTCAGTTTCCCTTTATTTCGCTTTCCTAAAATTTGACGTACAACCTCTTCTCTCACTGCTTTTCTGTTTCACATGCACAAAAGTATGCTGATTCCCAACATTTGAAACAAAAGTTGCACAGAGGTAGACTGTATTCCAAGCTCTAGATAAAAGAATGGAAGGAACAAAAAGGAGGACAGGCTCCAAAATACTTCCTCCTGCATTATAGATGCTTCATAAGGAATGGATAGGTGTGGAGAGATCTGGAGCTTTTTTTTAATCCAGCAACACCAGAATGAGAAGGGGTCTGTCATTACCATGACTTACTCTCTGAGAGCTGGAAGAGGATCAGAGCACTGATTGAGGCAACAGTCCCAGCAACCTGATAGCTAAGAATCAATGATCTTGGGTCTAGAGCAGTCGCTCTCAAACATTTCCGTCCAGGACCCTCATCTGAGAATGACAATCTGTCTGGGACCCCCAGAGATGAAGTGATGTCATCAACTTGGAAGTGATGATTTGTCAGAAGTGACATCAATAGGAAGTGACATCACTGTGATGCCAGAGCTCCTCCATGTGTACTCTCATTGCGTTCAATGAGACAAAGAGCACAATCCTAACCATGTCTACTCAGATGTAAGCCCCATTGTGTCCAATGGGTCTTACTCCCAGGAAAGTGTCCTTAGGATTGCCGCCTTACTTCAACAGCTTGAGTGTCACATTCCATGACGGTGGTGCCCAGTGCCAGACTTCAAGATGGCGGTACCCAGCTTTTCACCATCTCCCTGAAATGAAGTTGTGACCTCACCCCCCACTTTTGAGAACAGCTGCCCTAAAAAATGCACATTCACAGGAGAGGCTAGTAGTTTTAGCAATGCTTCTGCTTCACTGCCAGTCAATGTGGGAATTGTTTAGTTCTTGCCTTGCGCATAATTAGATCCCCCTTTGAATATTAATCCTTTACCTTATGTCACCTCAGCTGTGGTTTTAGGCCCATTGAGGCTGCTTTGGTTTGTCTGCAAATGGGGCCCAACCCTGAAGAATCAGCCGAGTAGGATACGCCTGGCGCCAGTGAGCAGGCCAGCTTGGGGTATGGAGTGTAGCCAGCCTGGCTCTTCACACATGGTATTTAGTGCTTTTTAAGACCCAGTAGTTATTACAATTAAAAACATTACTGAGAAGCGTCTCCCTCGTTAAGCATATCGGGATTAAAATAAATGAGAGCTGTACCCCTGGCAATGAAACAGCAGGTTTATACACTGTTATTATTTTCAGAAATGATGCGGGAATTGGGGTGTGTGGGGGGAAAATGTCTTGCAAATACATTTAAATGATGTGGCAAGTTCAGTGTGGAATGAGGGAGCTCAGTCCTTTCCAGTTAACTCTTCATTGACTGGCAATTAGAGGTGCCCATGCTACAGTCATCATGAGGAACGTCAAGTCAGAGAAGATGCCTGATCCCTTTCCCATTGAGTTCTGAGAACCCACACAATCTTTCCAATGTCTACGACTCTATGTGCACAATCCTAACCATTTTGGGCTGGCATAACTCACATGGCGTATCTTCTCATCATGGAGTAGAAAGGTCGGCTTATACCTGTGCAGTGGCCTAACCACCCACGATTGGGGTAGGAGTGCCTTATGGCAGTTCTGTGCAATCCTATTTAGCAAAGGACATATGCTGGGCCTTATACCAGCCTAACTGGAGGTTAGGATTGTAGCCTATCTTGCTACGGCTGTAATCCTAAAGACACTTTCCATGGAGTAAGACCCACTGAACACAATGGGGCTTACTTTTGAGTAAACATGGTTAGGATTGTGCTCTATATCTCTTTAATTGCTCCAAATGTTCTCTTAGTGGTGCGTGCTTTCATCCTGTAGGTATTTGGCTGGTAGGACACTAGATCTAACACCTGATCTTACTCTAATAGCAGTCATATTGAGCAGACAGCAATGCTTTATGTGGAAGACTGTTGTGAGGTTCCAAATGCATTGACGGAAGGGGCAGGATACGAGTGTAACCAACAAACCAGTTTAACTCTTTTGCAACAATATACTGTACAAAGCTGACAGATTTTCTTTTTATACCCAGCAGGAGCAAGGTTTGAATGACAAACCAGCTACATATTTTCCTGTGTTTTTTTATTCAGTGTTGTGATTACATCTTGCAGGTAAAAAAATAATGCAACACGAACAACTCCACCCCCACCCCCGAAACTAGGAGTGCAGCCTGAGGCTACTTGACGAAACAAGGAAAACATCTCTGAAAGTTGTGCATAGTTCTTTGGAATTCAGAGGCACATAGCACCGTGCAATGCCCTACCGGATAGTGGAGGTTTTTATTTCTCCGGTACTTGATCTGATGCATATGTATAAACCTATATATATACATGGACTACATCTATTGGATGAGTGCTATAAATACAGTGGTACCTTGGTTTATGAGCATAATTCATTTTGGAAGCATGCTTGTAGTCCAAAATGCTTGTATATCAAACTTAATTTTCCCATAAGAAATAATGGAAATTCAGATGATTTGTTCCACAACCCAAAAATATGCATATAAAATGATTACAATACGCTAATATAATACAAAATAATAAACAAAATACAAAATTTAAAGAAAAATAGAACAAATTAACTTGCGCTTAGTTTTTTTAGGATTGTAGCGGTAGGCTGCAATCCTAATGTCACTTTCCTGGGAGTAAGATCCATGAATACAATGGGGCTTACTTTTGAGTAGACATGGTTAGAACTGTGTTCTTAGTCTCTCAGACTACAATCTGCCCTTCTTCCACAGGACTGACCCCCACTGATTATCATAGGTCTTAATTTGGAGTAGACATGCATGGCTAGGGCTGCAATCTTAAGACACTTTCCTGGGAATAAGACCCACTGAAAATAATGGGGCTAACTTTTGAGTAGACAGGAACAGGACTGTGCTCTAGTTCTCTCAGGCTCCTTTCGATTGCCCCACTTACATTGCAGAGAGCCCCATTGACTGTAGTAGGATTACTTCAGGGTAGACATGCATAGGCTGGTCTCTCAAGAGACCATTTATTACTTATTTATCTCAACATTTATTAGAAATGGTTGCTTGTCTTGCAAAACACTCTTAATCTAAGTTATTCTCAATCCAGTGTTTTAATGTATTGGTTTTAGTGTCAGTAAAAGCTAAATTTTACTCCCCCGTGTCAAAAGTTGGATATTTTACATAAACTTTTATGAAGTGGTTTTCTTGAATGTGTGACTGGGAAAAATTGTGAATGCTAACATACTTTTAGGTGTTATCCAAACCTTGTGGATTTTGGAGAGTTAACGGCCACAATCAAAAGCTTTGTGACCAGTCATGATGACAGTTAATCCTGTGTTGGGACAAAATTAAGAGATACAGTGGCGCCTCACGTAACAAATTTAATTCATTCCCGAGGCATGATCTTTAGTGAAACATTCTTTATGTGAAGCAGATTTTCCCATAGCAAATAATGGAAACTCAGACAATTGGTTCCACAACCCCCAAAATATTCATATAAAAATATTAACTAGATATAAAAATGATGACAGAACACTGGGATTGAATTCAAAACATGCATTCAATGTGCATGATCTTATGAAGTCTACTTAGGCTGCAGTCCTAAAGACACTTTCCTGGAAGCCCCATTTAACACAATGGGGCTTACTTCTGGGTAGACATGGCAGCCCTGACGCTTTTTAAACAGGCTGCTGGCCAGCGCGTCTGCCCCAACTGCCAACAAATGTGTTCTTTACGTGAAGCACAGTTTGTTATGTGAAGCAGAATCCTAGAGAAATTTTTGTTTGTTACATGAAACATACTTTACGTGAGGCGCCACTGTAGTGAACTGTTTTCATTTTTTAATATTAGTCACAGGAACTGGGAAAAGGTAGAGCATGAATAAAGCAGGCACCCTTTTAATACTTTACAGTTGAGTCAGTGTTTCCAGGTACAACTCCTGGGAAAGGTCAGTAGCTGGCAACTATGGCTTAAGAGGCCAAAATTGTTTGCAGAATGATAAGGGATATTCAGGTCACACTTGGCTAACTTGCCTCTTGTCTGAGAAGGGTGGCTTAACAAACATACAGTCAAGAACACAGAGGAGAGCCACAGGAAGTGTAAGTGCTTTTCCAACATGCATCATAGCATAAGAGACTTTCATCTTTGAAGTTCTGAGATCATTGAACTAGAAAATTTTATGTTTACAGATTACAACTCCACTCCTGTCCCTTCCTCCATCACACACATACACAAACACATAATCCAAGCTACACTCCTAAATCTACTCCTCATATTGTAAATATGATAATTATCTAATTCTGCCAAGGTTACATTAACACACCTTTTTGTAAAACTTAGTATAAGGGATTATGTTTTAACTTCTATTTATTATTATTTTAATGGTGTTTTATTCTTCTTTTATGTAAGCCGCCTTGGGCTCCCTCTTGTAGGGGAGGAAAGGCGGGGTATAAATTAGGAAATAAATAAAATAAATAAGTGGAGTTCAATTGTGAGTGGAAAGAAGAACTGACAGTGATTTGCTGGAGGTTTATGAAGTCGGTGAGCACCGGATAGAAAAAAGTATGGTTTTTGTACAATCCCTGAAGAGTATGATCCTTTATGGTTCCTTTTGTATTTTTCATGTAGAATCCCTACCAGAGTCAGGAGAACGGAGCTTAGCGTCTGATCCTACGGAGACAGAAGGTCACTGGAAGCTTAGATGGGCACAAGGTATGGTTGGATGCACTGTCTGAAAATGTTGCAGGAAAAAAAGTTCCTAAAAATGAGTCTATGAGGGAGGCTGAACCTATGGAAGTAAGAGGAGACTTGGCAAGTAGGAGGAACCTTAAACTTGTCTTTCCTTGCAGCTGAGGGCAGGACATGTGGATTTGCTTAATATATTTGCATTTTTTCCCTGTTCTTTAAGAGTGATACTAAGAACACAATCCTATATGTGTCTACTCAGAAGTCAACTTCACTGTGTTAGTGGAACGGATTCCCAAGTTATAGGCGTTCAGCTTTCAGGTGACTAACAACACAATGATTAAAAACACAATGAAACATTATTACAGAAACAACATAAACGATGTGCAGCACCACGTATACCTGGTGAGATTCCAGCTGAAGGCTGCAAGATCATGACTAAACATCATGAATGGATAAATGCTCCTAAATCATATCAATATATTTGAGAAGAAAGCTGTTCATCTTCTACAGCAAATTTGAACCTCCCTTTCTTCAGAGCTCTTTCCATTCCCCGTTAGCTCCCCCTTGCCTAAAGAAACAGCTGTCTTGGTTGGTTTCATGAGTCTGAAATGCTTCTGGAGAAACAAACCAGTTCTTCAAAAATGTCCCGTCCCCCCCAGAGAAACTTGATGCGACTGTTCAGCGAGGACTAACCAAGTAGCTGTTTTGTGTATATCAAGGGGTGGTGCTTGTTTTGGACATGAGAAAATTGGCCTGTGGCAGCTGCATTGTAGTCAAGCAGTCACTAAGGAGTGCAGCTTTTGTGATGTGCGAATGTACCTTTATAGTCTCATTTCCATGTACCCCAAGTGAGACTAATAAAATGTGACCTCCCTCCTGCCTCCCAGGGCTGTGATGATGATGGATGGCCTAATGATTGCAAAGTGCTCTGTGCATTGGAAAAAAAGCCCCATGACATGATGTGATTTACAGATTGAGGAAAAGACTGCAACAGAAAGAAAAAAAAGAGAGGCATTACCAGGTAGTTAAGACTGGAAATAATTGGCATATCCAGGAGCAGAGAATTTGGCCTGCCGGTCAGAATGTGATCAGGTGTGATGTCTAGATCTAGGGAAGTTTGATTCAATATCCTACTCAGCCATGAGCTCCGAGGACAACCCTGGGCTAGTCCAGCTCACACATCCTAACCCTCCTCCCCGTTGTTGTGAGGATAAATAAGTAGGTGGGGATAAACATGCATACCACTCAAAGATCTTAGAGGAAGAGCAGGATTTTTTAAAAATAATAATTAGTAAATTAACCAAACCGCCCTGTGTAAATCCATCAAGCAATTTAGATGCCTCTGGCTGTTAAGAGCTGCTGCAAATCTGTCAAGGATGCAGTGCTCCTCTTGCCCTATGGATGACTTATAATTCTTGTGTGTATGGTAAAGTTAATGCCAGTGGGGTAAAGGAAAGGTTCAGAAGAGACAAAAGCACAAGCTCCTTCAACATGAATGGACCTAAATGCACCTTGAAAGCCAGTGATGATTTTACAAGGACAGTATTAGAGTCTCTCTCTCTCTCTCTCTCTCTCTCTCTCTCTCTCTCTCTCATGCATGATGCTTATGCACTCACACACATGCACACACTTTGCCTTCCTTTTGAGCCAATGCAGAGACATCTTGGTGCACACCTGCAGCAGCCGCCAAACCGGGCATTGTTAAGCTGTCAAAACAAACAGTGCCGTGTAACACATGCTGCACCAAAATCTGCAACTCATCAGCGCAAGGGACCACACCAAGGGCTGGGAATTCCCCTGGAACTGATCAGCAGCTCCTCCAGCAGATGGACTTTACGAGCCTCAGAGGGAGAATAACTAGAAGAGCATCTACAAGTCCCACTAATACACACACCAGATGATAACTGGAAAGAACAGAAAATGGATACTCAGAGAAAGAAATGCGGGGAGGGAGAAATGGGACACTGTCAAATAATTCACTGCAATATGAAGATACTCCCAGATACTTTGGAGATGCATAGCACTGAGTAGTGTCTCATTCTCATCACGTTAGTGTTAGTTTTTCTTATGAATGAAGAAATTATATGCCTGTTTCTTCCAGGCTGTGACCACAATCCAGAAAGCTCTTCAAGCATACCAAGCTGTTCAATCATACCCAGCAGAAGTTAAGTTTTTGAACACAGCCCTTCTTGACATACCCCAAACCACTTTTGGATAAAAGCATTCACCCTGATCTGGGTAAAGAGATCTGAGTATTGATTCCTCAATCAAGAGTTATTTGTATAAATAGGATGCATGTCTGAGTGAGACATTGTTTGCTCCACGCTGTACTGTTTTCAGCTGAATATGCCACCAACTAAACTATCACAACTGAGGGTCAAGTTGGATGCCATTTTAATCATGTGAGTGAGTCCAATGTACTTGCTCATCTATCTATAAATGTGTTAATCTGTATGTTAGGCCATCTTCTGCATCTTCTGGCCAACGTTCTGTGTCAATCAAGCAGGCTGAGGAGATGAAACTGTCAACATTCCAACTGTCAATATTCCAGCTACCATTGAAAATACAGGAATATGACATGCTTGAAAAGGGGGTGGATTTTTAAAGTGATGAATGCTGTTATATTGTACCTTGGCGAGTGACAGCTTTGGGCTGTTACTAGTTCAGAGAATGAGGGCCCTATCAAGACCCCACAAATTGGGACCATTATACAAATAGGTTAGCCCTCTGTCTTGACGATGCTTCTAATCCAGATTTCCACCCCATCCTTTGGCTTTTATTTGTCCAGGAAAACAAGCTCCCTTTGGCACTATGGACAAATGGGGCATGTGAGATCTGAAAAGTGAACTCTGCTGCACTTCCTTCACAGTGGTCACAGCTGTGACCACATGGCTAATGTTCATATAACCTGTTCATAGGTCACATAGTGTTCATAGGTCACATAATGTTCATAGGTCACATAGCTAATGTTCATATAACCTGGTGCAAAGCTCAAAATGTTTTCACAGAAGTAATGTCACAACTGGAAGTTATGTCATCCCCAGGTATTTTGAAAAAGAAAATTGGGGAAAAAATTTGGCCAGGATTTTTCTCTCCTCCTCAGCAGTTCACCACCCATTTGCTCAGCTAATGGCATAGCTAAAGAACCTACAGTGGTGCCTCACATAAAGAGCTTAATTCGTTCCAGAGGCATGCTCTTTAAGTGAAACGCTCTTTAAGTGAAGGAGATCTTTCCATAGGAAATAATGGAAACTCAAGACGATTCGTTCCACAACCCGCAAAATATTCATATAAAAATATTAACTGGATGTAAAAAGGATGACAAAACACTGGGATTGAATTCAAAACATGCATTCAATGTGCATGTTCCTATGAAGTCTATTTAGGCTGGAATCCTAAAGACACTTTCCTGGAAGCCCCATTTAACACAATGGGGCTTACTTCTGAGTAGACATGGTTAGGAGGCTGCAATCAAAGACACTTTCCTGGGAGGCATACCCGGGCTGCTGCTGGAGGTTCAAGGTGGCTGGTGGGGGAACTTGGGGGCAGTTAGGGGCAGCTGCCTCTGGCACCTCCAGGCAACTGTCCCCAGCAAGGACTCCTTGCTACGCTGGATTGCGGCCTAAGTCTTTCAGTGCAATCTTGACTTTAGAAAAACTGTGCTGGGGCAAAGAGGAATGATTCTTTACCTGCTAAATATAAGAGGAGCACCATTTAGAAGTGCCTGTATGCCCAGTTAGAATGGGTAACTGTATTGTGATATATGTATATGAAAATGACAGCAGATTCATATTAATATCTTATTATTTCCATACTGTATCAGAATTACATCTCATTGCTCTCAGAGCAATCAATATCATGGAAAGGTTGCGTTAAGAAAATCCACTTTTTGTTCCAAAGGCTTTTGTGTTTTCATTTTCTGATTAATCGGCCACAACCTTTGAAAGAATATAGATATTCCGATGCAGTTTGTTTCATTGTAATCTACATTAAATTACCTTTCCAAGGATATATAACATGATGGTATTATCTTTCATACCTTGCCTGTTTTTCACAATTTTAGCCACTAGTGTCAAGCTCAGCTTGTAGCCCCCTAAAGCTTGTTTCCTGGTGCAACTGCACCCCCTTCATCTCTGCTCTGCTGGCCTTCTGTGTTATCATTCCAACCTGGTAGGAGGTCTGTTTGGCTCTTGCATTCAGAATAAAAAGTGGGTATGTTTGATGTGACATTTAATTTGACATTGAAATTAGATCAGAGGAAGCATATTATGCAATACTTTTAGGCTCTTCCCATCAAGCCCAGAAGACAAATCCATTTGTATAATTTGTCATCACATCCGCAAATGCAGAACGTGACCTCTCAAACAATGGGGCTTTTTTAACAGTTTACTGCTAAATATCACCACTGACAAATGACCTTACTGCATATACTCAGACATTACTTGGCATAGACGGACAGAAATAGACAGAAAAACAGGATTTCCTCCTTTCTCTGGTTGCTTGAAAGATTTCTTTTAAACTCTTTTTCAGAAAGTGTGATGGAAGCTGATTTCCCAAGATGCTACTAGCAGGGGTCAGGGAAATTAAAAGATGGCTATGTGCTCATGCTCCACTTCTCCAAGCAATGAGAAATTCTATTGGCACAGACACGGCTGGCCCAGATTTGACACAGCATGCCAAATGCTGCCCCTCATACCCAATGCTGGGCCAGACTTTGCTTCTTCCATTCTCCCGCAGCGCTATTTCCCCCTCTCCTTTTCCTCTCTCTTCTCCTTTTCCTATCCACAAAATGGAAGGAGGATGAACTAGGAGGAGAGCAGTAGTTCTCAAACTTTAAGGGAGCCTTACTCCCTGAGTAAGTCTTTCAATGCAAACCAGAAAAATGGCCCAGCTAAGCTGGCCTAAGTAGGCCATATCCTACTAAATAGGCAAGAAAGCTTCTGTCTGGTCTAACTGCAGCAGCACAAGGGCAGGCTGGCGTAGTTGTGCCATTTCTGGAGGTGGGCTGGTGTAGCTGAGCTGTATTCTGAGACTGAGAAATAGGGGTTGGCCTAGGACTTAGAATTTTTTGCCATCACTTCCAATTTTACTCATGCTTATCATGGACTCTTATGGGTCTTCTCAGATTTATTCCTGCTCCTTAGGTGGTCTAACTCTGAGGAGCTGTGAGAGGGCATATCTGCCCTGGAAACAGGCTCTGGATACAGCCTCTGTTCAAGGCTAAGCTCAGCATCCCGCTCCTGAACTGCCTACGCTGGTCCATCTGTCTTGGGCCAGCCTAAGTTGACTTACACCGGCCCAAGCATTTCTGGTGTAACTGGCCTGGCCTAGCTAGGAATTGGGCCAATCCAGTGAAAGATAGACTAGCCCAAGTGCACTTCAGGATTGTAGCGCCTGTGAGGTGATCCCCAAGATTGCACCCCTGCCAGGAAATGGGGGGCAATTTTGCCACTTACCAGAGGTCCTGCTAAGGTCTGGGGGGAGTGGGGAGCCTGCAAGTCTCCCCAACACTTGTAAACAGTGAAAATTCCAGCCATGATAAAACTGGAAATTGAACCTCCAGTTTAGTTGTGGCTGGAATGTTTACTCTCAATTGCTAAAAGTCACATTAACCCTTCCCTGCCTGTCTGGAAATCCTTGCTGCTTCCCTAGTTTAAATGGCAGCCCCACAAGATTTTTCACACTGTAAACAGTAAGCCATCACTCTCAAGACTTAGGGCACAATCCAGAGTAACTACGGGACCATCTAAGAGACATTATGTGCACCTGTAGTTACTACACCACCTAGTGAAAACCTATGGGAAATTTATATTGCAATCCAGAGTAACTTGTTCTTACTCCGGAGCAAGGACTCCCTGTAGTTACTCTGGATTTCACCCATTGGCAGAATTGACTTGGCAACTAGAATATGAAACTCCTGTAGAAGGACCTTGATTCAAGCATTTTTCAGAGTCTTCCACACATGTTGCACAGTAGGAAAAAAGGACACATGTGGGGAATACTGAACAGCCCAAGCACTCATCCCATCCTTTCTTGCAATTCTAGGCAGTCTGCTTCCAGTACAAACCAAAGATTAGGTGCATAATCCATAACATTCTTCATCCTCCTTCTATCACAGCCATGGTTGACACCATAGTCTGACCTCTTTCTCAGTTCCTATGATAAGGATTGATCAGAGTACTGTCCTACCATCAAAGAGAAGGTTGCCAACATCACATCCTGCTGATGAGCTTACAACAGCATGGCTGGCAAAGGCAAAGTATGCTTGGCTGCAGATTGTTACATTACAAAAGAAGTGGTCTCAGTGTCTTCCTTGATAGATCTAAACATACTGTTGGTCATCTGCCTTGCTTGGTGGATGAGGGACAAAGTCATGGTCCATATGGCTTCTATAGGTTGATTATCCTCAGGTGAGAGATTCAGTTCCTGCAAAAATCCTACATAGACCTGATCTCCTGGGAGAAATAAAGCATCAGAATATGCAGCTCACATATAAGTCAGAAAAGTAGCCATGGGATAGTATCACTTGAATCTCTGAAGTTAATATTTGCCTTTCTCAAAGCAAACTTCTAAATCCCCCTTGGTTTATCTGTGTTTCCGGGGTTTGTTTTTCTTCTTTTCATTAACAAATTTCTCCACTGCTTTTCCTCCTAGTGACATGAATAAATTGCAATCAAACTGTTGCCACCTCCTCCCCTTCCCTCATCCATCTTTGACAGTTTGGCCTGGCACTTGCTTTCAATTTCCAAACAAGCTGGGATCATGCAGGTGATATGCAGAGCAAACAGACAGTTCTAGCAATGATTTGTTACTGAAGCTTCATCTGAGCAAGGTCTGCAGTGCCGTCTCTGTCTCATAATATCAAGGTATGCTTCATGGAGTTTGGCAGCCAAGCATGGGTAAAAGCGGAGATGGAGAGGTTAGACCTAACACCAAGTCGTGCTGCCCTTGGAACAGATCTGCTTCCACGGGGGGGGGGGGGGGGGGGAGTTGTTGACTATGCATCACCCTTTGCACACATTTGCCATAAAGTGTGCATTTAGAAGTGATTCATGGAAAGAATGTACTCTGGTGAACGGTCCCAAATCCTTGATTTCCTATCCTGATTTGAGATCTGTAGACACATATCAAAGCTGCATAGATACTGCTAGCTATCAGGGCTGCTTAATGTCATCGATCTTGTGGAGCAGCCAAGAGGAAGCACACGGTCACAGGCAGTGATGGGATTCAAAGAAATTAACAACCAGTTCTCTGCCCATCTGGCAGCCGCTTTTAAATGGCTATTTTTAAACTTTATATGTCCTAGTTCTCGATAACAACTGGTTCTATAGAGCAGATGTGAACCTGCTGGAGCCCACCACTGGCACAGGTAAAAAGAGGAGGGGGAGCTAGTTACCTGTGTGGTTAACTGCTACTAGCTGCTCATTGGCTGATTGGCTGGTGGGAGGAGGTTTCAATTGCACCATCAGGGCCTGGTGCTAGTTCAGTCTCCATTTTGTGGCGCAGCTGAGAGGGCACACACGGTCACAAGTAAGAGGAAGAGGAAGAGGTAGAGGTAGAGGAAGAGGAGGGGGGGCTATTTACCTGGGTGGCTAATTACTACTAGCTGCTCATTGGCTGATTGCCTGGTGGGAGGAAGTTTCAATTGCAGCATTAAGGCCTAAGGTGCAAGCCTTTGGCATGAGCCGAAGGGTAAGAGACAAAGGGCTCTTAGCCTGTGAACAAAGAGGACTTGATCAGATGGCAGAAGCTCAGCATTATACTCCTCACAATCAACTTTATTCCAAAGAAAGACAACAATTGGAGGCCTCACTCTGTCCTGTCAAAACTACTGCAGGAAGCTCATGTCAACCTTACAGGAAATGCAAGGCAAGACCACAGTTTTTGTGACATGCAGCACATGTGCCGTGTTTGTCTTCTTGCCCAAAGACCTCAGGGATTATCAATGCTGCAAGTGCAAACTGGTTGCACTGTTGGAGGAGAAGGTGACAGCCTTGGAGGGAGACATATCCATGCTTCGTCAAATTAAGACATCTGAGGAGTTCCTCAATGCAACACACATGGAACTTCTACAGAGGGAACTAGTGGAAGACACCATGAGTGGGAATGACATCAGTGGGAACTCCAGCAATGATGGCTCTTCATGAAGGCTCTATAAAATGGGGGATACTTGGCTTGGCAGCACAACATGTGAGAAGGATCTTTGAGTCACCATGGATCACAAGCTGAACATGAGTCAGTAGTGTGATGTATCTGCAAAGAAGGCAAATGCCATTTTAGGTTGCATTAAGAGGACAGTAGCTTCCAAGTCGCAAGAACTTATAGTTCCTCTTTATTCTACATTGGTTAGACCTCATCTTTAGTACTGTGTTCAGTTCTGGGCACCTCAGTTGAAGAAAGATGCAGCCAAACTGGAGCAAGTCCAGAGGAGAGCGACAAGAATGATCAGTGGGATGGAAGGGAAGCCCTACAAGGAAAGGTTGGGGGAACTTTGGATGTTCAGTCTGGAGAAGAGGACGCTGAGGGGAGACATGATTGCCCTCTTCAGATACCTGAAGGGCTGTCATATGGAGGAAGGGGCTCATTTGTTCTTCGCTGCCTCTGAATGCAGAACTAGAACCAATGGGTACAAACTGCAAGATTCAGGTTGGATATCTAGAAAAAATTCCTGACGGTTTGGGCGGTTCGGCAGTGGAACAGATTGCCAAGAGAGGTGGTGGACTCTCCCTCACTGGGGGTCTTCAAGCAGAGGCTCGATGAGCACCTGTCAGGATGCAGGAGGATTTCCTGCTGCAGGCAGGGAGGTGGACTAGATGACTTACTAGGTCCCTTCCAACTCTAGGCTTCCATGATTCTATGATTGTGGCATATTTTAATGTGATCTCAGACAACTAGCAAGGCAGGCACCTTCTCCAGCCAGAATGTGTGCGCACTAAGGATCAAGTGTCCATAATAGATTATGCTTCTAAGAATGTTGAAATCTCCACTCTTCTTCTCTTTAGGAAACTGAAACACTTTAGCACAGGGTTTTGAGGGTTTTAGCTCAAACCTTTTGGCCCCAGGGACCAGTTCTGTAGAAATTTTCCAGGGACCAGCCCAGGAGTGTGGGGGGGGGGGGAAGAATTGTGCCTCTGGTGACCTGGAGGGAAGGCTTCCCCACCTAGAGCACAGTACAGCTGCCTCCAGCTATAAATCCCATTCTAATAAATAGAGCTATTGCTAGGTTACTGTGGACGGGATGGCATCTGAGAACCCAATGTCTCAATGCATGTCTACTCAGAGCTGGGATCTTCAACCTGAGCCTGCAATCCTCTGTACCCTCCCGCTGTGAGGAAGGGAAGAGGCACTTAGAGGAGTCCTCTCGCAGACCTGTCAGGCAGCTGCCAAGGACCTCCCGTGGACCTCAGACCAGGGGTTGAGAAACCCTGCTTTAGCAACAGCATGACACATTATTGAATACCTAAAAGGCAGGAAAGTTCAGAGCAGGTTATGTAGCACTTGATAAAAGGACAACTCAACCATTTTCATTCACCTGCATGAACAGAATGCAGAACTGGCAAGACAGGAAGTACTCTTGTATTTATCAAACCCTGACTACAAATCAGATCTCATAAAAGTCAGCATTGCTATAATATGGAGTGTAAAGAGTATTTATGGTATCTTATGCTGGTGACCTTACAAGAACCCAGGGAGGGTATTATTTTTTATTTAGTTATCTGATTTGTATTCCACCTCTCTCTGGGAAGGACATCCAGCCTATTGCAGCCTATTGCATCTGGGGCATAATGGAGAATGTGCCAGGGCAGAGAAGGTAGCAAATATTTAAGGGAGGGTTCTAGGGTGCTTGGGATCTTACAGTCCCCCATAACCCAGAACCAAGGCTAGGAAAAATGGTTAGGAATGCCAATCACAAATTATTAGCGCTAGCTGGTTATGACAGTAGGTTGATTATTATTTGAATTTTTATGGTGAGGCCTGTCTTCTAGATACACACTCCTATGGTACAGCCTGTCTTCTAGATGCACACTCACATGCTACAGTTTCATCCATCAAAAGGATATATTGAACATAGTGGGACTGTTTTTGTTTTCAGTTGAAACAGAATATTTACATTCTGTGCCTGCCTATCACAAGACATAAATTGAAATTCATACTGGGATATCCTCTGAGAGAGACCATCATAAAAGGAAAATCCGTTCATAAATATCAGCAGAGGCAAGTTGATCTTGCGGCACAATCTTGGGGATTATGTCACTGCCCTTGGTCCTTCCCTGCAAAGACTTACCTAGGGAGTAAAACTCCCTGGAAGTTTGAGTATGATTGTGCTAGAGAGAGTGTGCATGTGCAACAGTTGGGAGGGAAGAGTCATAAATGGGTGGAGAGTAGATAGGATGCGGAGGTAGAGTATTGTGATCTGGGGTGAGACAATTGTGTTCTAAACTGTGATATAAACATAATCTATAACCAGGTGAATGTGCTTGGATCTGGATTTCCTCTTTGCCCCAAGCCATGCTCTGTAAATGCCTTTTCTTGGGCTTGTCTGGGTGGTGATGCACTTTTAGGAAGCTTGGAAAACCAAGCAAGTTTCAGGGAAGCCTTGCTCTATTTATATTATTTTCTGTATTGCATTGCACTTTCTGCCCTTCTGCTGATCATTTTCTGTGCCTTTTTTTGCACATTTTATCAAACTCTAGTATGAAAAGGGGGGATACTGTGATTTTTAAAAAATTCTGCTTGTCTATTTGGTGCTGCACTTTTGAAAAGTCTGAAAACTCAGTGCATACATATATTTGTTTGGTAACAATCTCAAATGAGAGTTCACAGTTGAAATGTTTATTCTGCTTTATTGCATTATTTTGTATAATTTTAATTAAGAATTTTGGTTAAAAACCACATTATACTACAATTTGCTATCTTAAAAATTGGGGGTGGTCATCCCTCCGCAAAATGCTAACCGTAGGAAAATTCTTGTTCCCGGAACATACTGACAACAAATGACTGTGTATAAGATGCATGCTTTTGCTCCCAGTATGTTCCTTGGGTAGCTTTTGTTGCTGAAAAGCTCAAGGGACCCTTAAATGAACTGTTGAGCAGGCAGGTTCACAGTAAGAGGTATGTATAGCGACCCACACCAACAGGATTCATAGTAATCATGGAAAGCTCAGGTGGATGCACTGATGAGGAAACATATAATTTTCTTGTAGAATGTTTTCTATGGTGGAGCTCCTACCACAAAGGCAGCCCTTCCAGATACCCAAAAGGAAAGCTGCCAAGAGAACTATTCAGAAAACCTCAATAAAACCAGGAGATTACTTTTGTGTTACACCCTTTTATTACGAGTTACCTATTTAAATAGTTCCTTTGGGCTATCTACTTAAAAACACATAGATGTATCAACAGTGCCACATTTTGGCACTGCATTTCTTCAGGTCCACATTCTCAAGCAAGTATCTGCAATTTGATCTCATGGATAGCGACAAGTTGGTAGAAGGTCAATACAAGGAATCTGCTAGGATTATTACTAAAAATATATACATTACTTTAGGATTTTAATGCAAGAATAAGCAAGTGGACATGAGATTGGAAAACAGGGCATGCTGTAATGTCTCAGTGTTGCCCTCTTAAATTGCCCTCTTTTTCCAGGACATGTTCTCTTTTTAACCTTGTGAACTGGAAAAAAATCTTCACATTCTTTCTTTTCCTTGTGAGCAGGCAGAATGCAGCCTTCTTGTAATTAATCAATTATATGTAATACAGTAGTTTTAAATTTACCTGGCTGCAATCCTAAAGACACTTACCTGGGAGTAAGACCCATTGAACACAAGTGTTCACTCCCAGGAAAGTGTCTTTAGGATTGCAGCCTCAGTTAAACAGTGTTTTAATTAACCACATGAAAGCAGTATATATGGATCTTTTTAGCTTTAGTTTGTCATGTCCTACATTTTTCTTGGGTGCCCTACATTTTTAGGGTGTGTTATCCTCTTTTTATGACATCTGGTCACCCTGCATATAGCAACTTCTACAGAGAGACTTATATTCTTGAGACAAACTGGATTGATTTAATTTTTTACCTTAACCAATTCTTGGCAGCATTAAATACGTGGTTGTGGATACTTCTACCATAAAGAGATTTAACCAACATTTTCTATTGCATTAAATGCACCAAGCGGGCCAAAATTCAAGAACTGAGAAGGACAACTTTAGGAGGTGTGCAAAACACACTAAAAACTCATTCTTTCATTCAATTACAATTTCATCTAATGTGCTGCTTTGCTTCTCAGTAACCTTCTCAAATAAGGCTGCAATCCTAAAGACACTTTCCTGGGAGTAAGACCCACTGAAAACAATAGGGCTGACTTTTGAGTAGACATGGTTAGGATTGCAGCCAGGAAGCACAATCCAGAGCAACTAATCTGTCCACATAAGAGCCCTTGGGTTGCCCTATCTATCACTAGGGTGGAGCAACTGCAAGATGCTCCAGCCCAGTTACTCTGGAAGAGGCTTAGGGCAGAGCAAGGCAACATAGGGTGCCCCAAGAGAGGTGGACCTGCTCTGCCCTAACCGGGGCAGCCTAAGCAGCTCAGGAGAGGCAAGTTGAGGGCAAGTTTAGCATTGCCTAGGGCAGAGCAGTTACTCTGTATCCAAAGCCTGTTTCAAGGCAGAAATGCCCTCTTCCAGTTCCTCAGAGATATACCACCTCAGGAGCAGGTATAGTAATGAGTAGACCCAAGGGGTCCATGATAAGGCCTGAGTAAGAATGGTAGTGTTGACCAAAAATCTGAGTTCTTGGCCAGCCTAGCTGCAATCCCTGCCTCTCAACCTCAGGATATGGCACAACTATGGCAGCCCACTAACCTCAGGATACAGCAGGCCACTCCAAGCATCCATCTTACACTAGAAGAACTGCAGCTGTAACTGGTTGTCAGGAACTGCTGGGCTTCCTTATAATGTAGGCACCATAGCTGTTCCTTCTTCACTGTGATCTGAGGGGGGTCTACTCAGGAGCAAGCCCTCCCCAGCTGTCACTGACTAAGCATGCTCTGGAGCAGTTAGGGCAGCCCAGGCTTCCTGACTCTCTGGATGCAGCATAACTTTCTGCTCTGGATACAGAATAGTTAGGAGAGAGCAGTTAGGGCAGAGCAGGTTGAACTTGCTCTGGATTGTGCCCTTAGTCTTTCTTCATAAAGAATTAAAGAAAATATTCTCATGACAAAAGAGTGGTTTAAAATCTCTTTATTACATGTTTACAAGTACTGTAGGTTTGCAACATGATGGCTCCCAACAATTTTTTTGTTTTTTTAAACAGTATTTTATCTTGTTGTAAGGCACACAGATATAAGATTCAAATCATGAAAGGTAAATGAACCATTATTTTGCTTCTTGACTGTATTGCTTCCAGTACCCGTTCTTATATTCCCATTCTCTGTCCACACAAGCTAATTCCCACAATTGAGTAGCAGATATTGATCTACCATTTGGAAATAACTACTGACATGCCCCCAAATCCAAAGTAACTACAGGAGCACACAAGAGACTTTACGTGCACCCGTAGTTACTGCACCACCTAGTGAAAACCTATGGGAAATTCATATTGGAATCCAGAGTAAGTTGTTCTTACACCGGAGCAAGGACTCCCCATTTCTCTGGATTTTGCCCTTAAGCACATACATTACTGCACCTTTCCTGGTAGAAATTTACTAGACAAGTTTAAAAAAAAAACATTCTTAGCAATTGTTGTTGATCACAGCTAAAAAACAGGATCTTGGAGAGGTAGTCCTAGTCTGGTAGCTCTTTCATTTTCAGATAATAATGGTCTTGCATTATGGTCTTGCATCATTTGAAAGCATGGTATGGCACTTTGAATTTACTACATCTCATCCAACTATTGGATAAGTTTCAGAGCAGAAAAGTTCTACAAGCATAAAGAGGAACATTATTCCTTGAGTAGCTTTAAAAACTTCTCAGACTTGCTTTCTTCCACTTTTCCACCACCCACTCAGAGAGAGTACACATCCTGATGCATTCATTCTCTTTGCCTTATTTGAGCTTATCTTCAAACTTATTTGAGGTGATGCTCACACAGGTTGTTCTATGCCTGATAATGGATTCTTCTGCAAAAGTCTGCATGGTTTCATGACAGACATTCTTCATTCAAAAATAAATTTGTATCTCCTGGATTTCCTTGTGACTAATACCTTGGACCACTGACTCCTTGTTCACTTTTCAGAACTGTCTTTACTACCACATATTCCTCTTGATCCTCTGGACACCATAAAGTTGAATCATGAACTGCCAATGAGCATGGGAGACATGAAATTAAGGAAGAAAAAGGTTGAGGTGGAGTAGGAATTTATTGCTGTTTCTACGATATACAGAGAAACTTTGAATCTTTTTAGAAAATGAAGGAAAAATACACTCCTGTCTGTACCAATAACTTTTGCCTTACATGATTTTCAGATATGTTGCAGAGGTAGCTATCCAGCCATAGTAGATAAGGACAAAGAAGCAACACCTGAAAGCTGTAAAGCCACAGGAAACCAGCCAATTTTAACTGCTTCTCCATGCAGAGATACTGATGATGTAGCCTGAGCTATCATCACGTTAGCTGAGGATCCCATGCTCTACTTGTGTTGATTGAAAGATGAGATCTCTCCCGCCAGACATCTGTTTTGGATCTTGCAGATGGTAGACTGCAAGTTATAAGGAAATGTTTTCCTGACATTTCCAAAGACGTTTTCCATCAGGTGAAGAGCTCTCTTTTAAGTCAAGTCTTCAGTGCTGTGTTAGCCTTTTAGGTGCATTAATTCGACTTCTATTTTTGCATGTGATCTGCAGAGAAAAAAAAGAGATTGTTGTTCAGATAAGGAAGCTATATATATTTTTTAATTTAATGATGTGGCTACAAATTCTCAATACACTGCACAGTTGACAGATGTCAGTCATGGATGACATGTGCTTCATTTTTGATAGTATGCCTCCCACTTCTGCAGAGCAATCCCTGGTCACATCCAACTTTGATTTCCAAATCTCAAAATAGGACCATTTCGGCAATATAGACTGTGCAACAGATGTTTAGGGGCTGTCATATACCTGTTAACCTAACTAAGGAGGAAACTGAATATGATGGTGGCAGAACAATTTCAGAATCTGATTGCACCCAAATCCTATAGGTTTATTTAAAAGTTCAAAGGAGTGGACAAGAGGATGGTTGCTGCACAATTATCCCACTTCTTTTTTGCCCCAATCAGCTTATCCACAGCTGCTTTAACACTGGATAGTAGAAAGTAGCTTCCACCAGAAGAAAAACAGAGTAGTGGAAAAGTGGTTTCAGGAGGGTAGAACCTGGGTCAGCATCCCTGCTTTAAAATCATCCTCATATCACTTTCTACGAATTTGCCATGACCTGTGTTCTTAGTGATGGCTTGTGTTACTACTGTAGACAGATATCCTTAAGATCATTGCACTAAAATCCATGGTAACTAGATATGTAATAAAGAATGCTTAGTGAAATATTTAGATTTCATATAAGTTTGTTATATTATATAAAAGAATAACATGGTACCATGTATCACTGCACAGATCTTTCCATTATGCCAGGATGCTCACTGTGAAAACTGAGAAACAGGCATATTAACTATGTGATTCTGCTTCAATCTCACTAATTCACATGAACAGCCTTGTCCAACTCTCTCCTTTCCCCACAGTAGGCACAAAGAATAAATTATTTGACAGGATTGTATCCATGAACTGTGCCAAACAGCACATTCCTATACTTGTTTACTAAGAAGCAAGTCCCACTGTGTTCAATAGGGCTTATTCCATACACATAAGGAAATGTGGATAGGATTGTAGAGTAAAGCCAAACAAATATCCATTTTTTAAACAATAATTTCATTAAATTGGAAAACAGAAGCTTTTTAATAAGACTCCAGGGAAGCAGCAGCTCAAAACTCAGGTAAGGCCGGTTTAAAACAAGACAAAGGGGTGCTACTCTCATAGGTCATCACCCTTAGCTTTTAATAAGATACCTAAGATTTAAGTCTAAAATTATCTTTGCTCTCTGGCTATTCTAGATCCAGAGATCACTGATATGAACATTTCATGGCAATTTAGTTTAGCATGTTTACAGGTAAAACCATTAAGGCAGTGATTTTCAACCTTTTGCATCCTTCTAGGGGCATACTTACATAGTACTGAAACTGTCAAGGCACAATACTAGTTTTGTTTTTAAATTGCCAAGGCACACCATGCTGCTGCTGGGGGGCGCACACCCCCCAGTGCTCCTCTTAATAAATGACTCCCAAATGCTTGTGGCACACTTACAGCCATTCACAGGACACCAATAAGCCAAAGCATACTAATTCAAAATTGCTGCTTTAATGTATGTTCCCTCTACATTTGCAAAGTACATTTATAAAGCACAGAGTGGCATACCTCCTTACAGTATTGACAACACACCATGTATTCATCTGGGGAAAAGGCACTGAGAGAATGATGCCATAAATTTGATCTGGAATCCCAGAGCATGTGTTTGGGGTTAGAGAGAGAGAAATGGGATACTTTAGCCACATTTTAGACACTGCATCCAAACTAACAGGCCAGCAGAAACATGTTGAAGTGGGGAGCTTAATCCATATCAAATGATATTCAGAATGTGTTTTAAAGTCTGGGGACGGAAGTTCTGAAATGGGTTATCAGCTGAGAAAAATGGAAGAGAGTTAAGCTCCGATGAAACTGGAGTTTTTAACCAAATACAGAACTTAATGAATATGCAGCCAAAAACAGTAAACACAATCCTGACAAGAACTTATTCCAAGGAAAGTAGAAATCCAGAGAGGCGGTTTTGTCTAAACTGGCAGCGTGTCCGGGACACACTGACTGTGTCGTTTCCCTAGAAACCTTAGATTAGACCTAAATGAGACTTTGCCCCAGGATGCGAACGCGAAGGGACTGGCCACAACCACGTGGCTCCAGCTGGCACTTCCTTTCAGTTGCTGGGGAACAGCATGCGCTTGACAGAGGATGATAAACAGAAGGCCAGAGGGAGGAGGTTCAGCTTCGCCACTGCAGAGAACTAATCCAGGGAGAGAAGGCAGCATTAGAAATGGGTGGC
The DNA here is from genome assembly GCA_030015325.1 of Cryptoblepharus egeriae. Classification (NCBI taxonomy): domain Eukaryota; kingdom Metazoa; phylum Chordata; class Lepidosauria; order Squamata; family Scincidae; genus Cryptoblepharus; species Cryptoblepharus egeriae. The sequence continues at coordinate 104,876,336 of JAREYC010000002.1, read as the reverse complement.
GGTGAAAAAGGAAATTAGGTTGGACAAATTACCGTTGAGCACACTCCCTTGCAGGCTAAACAAGCAAGCTCTGTTACACTTTCGGGGGCTAACAAGTCAGACATTCTTGCATCTGGGCAATGTTTGACCAGCCTGAGGCCAGAGGCCAAAAAATGAAAACTTGGGTATACTGTAGTCAGGTCTGCTTGCAAGTTACCTGGTAGGCCCTCTGATCCAGTTGGATTTAAGAGGCTGAAATATAATTTGGGTCTCTATTGGGGAAATATATCAGGGGCAAGTTGAGACAAAAGTTTTGTTTTGTCATTTAGCATTTAATTGAAGGTTCGTTTGAAGGAAGAAATTGGGCTTTCTCCCAACCACGTACCATATTTGGACTTTTTCAAGAGGGTCATGTTACTGATGTCTGCAGTTCCTCTGATGGGAATACTGCAGGGAATATTGCAGGGACAGAATTTCAGGGACAGAATATTACAGGGGAACATTACAGAGTCTGAATTCTTCTCTAGTACAGATTTTTATCTGTCAATTATTAACATCAGGTGCCCTGGGAAAACTACATTGCTCAGTATTCCAGCATCCCAAATGCCAAGAGAAAGGAGAAAAAGAAAGGCATCCTCAATCTTCCTTCCCTTCAGTGGCAGTAGTACATCAGCTTCTGGGGAAGAGAGAGATTACCCTTGCTTTGCCACTTGCCAAGCATTGCAGCAGCCCTGAGATAAGGGCTGTTCTAAGCTCAGTGGGGACCAGCAATTATCACTACCATTTTTAGAAACTCAATTCAAATCAAGCCTGAAAGAGTTCATTCATTTTGCAAGGTAAGTATCCTTTGGCCTATGAGATACAGGATGCAAAAATGAGAAACAAAAAGGTTACAGAGAACATTTAGACTAGTATAAAAAATAATTATTTGAGACATGTTGTCCCAACTTGGACTTGGCACTACTACTACACTGGCAGTTTGAGAGCTATGGTGCCATCATTCCTTTACATTTTGCTGGAGTAATACAAGAAGCTTCAGGATACAGAGCAAGAGTCCCCAGTTCAATCACACTAACACTGCCTGTTTGATAATAAAGGTTGATACTGATATGGAGAAAAGGTTCTATGTAGGCTCATTCCCACATCTACCTGTGCTTCTTATATTATTCCTGTGGTGCAGGAGAGAGCAGCAGAGCAAGAAACAGCCTTAAAATCCCATTCTTGTGTGAGGATTGCTTTGGTGCACTCACAATTGCTTCGGATGTTTTGCTTTTTTTTTTAAGTTCCAGTCTCACTTCTGAATAGTTCAGAACTGTGTCAACTTCATTTCCTAGAGCAAGTTGAGACATGGAATTGACAGAAAAGGCTTGGTAGGGCTGTAGGACGTGGCTTCCTAGTGCACCCCAGTGGAGAAGCAGCTCAAAGGGTACATGAATATTTTTTTTCCTGTAGACTAGGCAACTATTTCTAAGTGTTACTTTTTCACTGCAATTCATTGTGAATCATGTTCTACTAACAAGGCGCTTTAAAACAAGGCAGAAAAAAAACAAAGCCACTGCCTCAAGTGTTGAGAGATCTTCAGACATATCTTCAAACATATAGTGTTCCTATGCTATTCAAATGCTTGTCTTTGGATGCAATCCTAACCTGGGCTGGCCCAACTCATTGGTCTTCCTGTTCCTGCTGTGATGTAGGGAGGTAAGCATCTGTCTGTGCTCTGGCCTAACCTTCCTCCAGGAGTGGCACACAAGTATCTTATACTTTTGTGACACCCCCAGGTCATCACAGGACTTAGGCCAGGGCTTAGGCCAGCCTAAAAGGATTGCAGCCTTTGTTACTGAACTGACATAAGGAGAAACAGCCTTCTTTAATCACTGTCCTGTGGCACACTGGTGTGCCATGGATGGTCCACAGGTGTGCTGCAGGATTTTGGGGAGGCCGCTGGGGAATTTGTTCCCCCATTAGCAGCATGGTGTGTCATGACAAATTTTAGCACCTTGTTGGTGTGCCATGAGATAAAAAAGATTGAAAATCACTGCTTTAAATGCTGTCTCTTGTGCGTTTTCTCAAAAAACATGGAAAGATGCCACTTTCAGTGTCCAAGAAAGTGGGCTAGGGCTGACAAAACCTGTAGCAACAATATCATTAGGTCTTTAAGGCCCAAATTCTAAGCAACTTTACAGCACTGGCGTAGCTGAGCCAATGGTGCATGTACTGAATCCTGCAACTGAATCACAACCACAGAGGCCTTTTCAAGCTAAGGGAATCTTTGTTCCCTTATCTTGTAACTGCATTGCCCTGACATACATGCTGGAAAACAGGTTAGGATTGCATCCAGGGCACCCTTGGCTTTGCTACCATAAAGGATACAGCTATCCAACAATGCAAAGGTTAGAGAAAGTTCAGTTGAATCTACATTTCTCTCTTTAATTTTATTATCATTCTGACTATAGTACTGTTTTTCTTCCCTTCACGGAGGAATGGTAGTGGACAAATATTAGAGAAGACAACTGTTGCACAGATGGTCTGCAAAAAGAAGAAACATCACAAACCTTAGTTTTCATTTCAGTATTTGAGTAAATACCACTATTTCTTAATGGGAGAAATAAGTGTGCTATACGCAGTCATTTCTCCAACAGCTTTCTCTGCAAGGTGGGGCAGCATGAGTGTGCCGCTTTTGAAGTTTCATTGGGCTCCTACATATCATACTGCAATCAAAGTCCCATAAAACCAGAGATATCAGAACCAATGTGTAGAAAGCCGTTATCTGTTATCTCAGCCATACAGGTAGGTTGCGCCTTGCGGTTCATTTGAAAAAATGCTGCCATGAAAGATCAAAGCTATTTCCTGAAACGCCCTACTCAGACCCAATTATAGGTGCCAACCAGCTTCCCTGGAGATAAAAAGCAATGCTATAGCTGAAGGTAAGCTTTGGCATCTTGGCACCCATGGATGCCAACGTATTCAATTAATTTTTATAGGTCAAGAGTTTTTAGCCCTAGACTGAGATAGTCATCATCTCAACAGTAGATGTACAGATGTTTCAACCATAGCTCTTGACAAGTACATTTAGTCTTTTTCAACCAAATTTAGTCTCGGAAATTGGGATGCATATTAGATTCAGTGGTGCATTGGATTCAAGTATATATGGCATTTCATGAGGCCACCGTGCTGAAGCTCCTTATTTTAGCTCCTAGTGTGCTTTTTTTCTATTAGCAGGGAATTACCCCTGCATCTAGTGAGGCACAAACATATTCCATTAGGAGTAATGCAGGAGCAAGAAAACTGAAAGTAGGTCTTGAAATCTATTTTTGCTTTTTAAAAAAAAATCATACAATTTTTTTCCACAGTGGGTTCCAGAATGTTTACTCTAGTATATAAAGAGCGTCAACATGTAGTCCCCTAACCAAGCATTTCTTCCTCCACTGATTCTAAGAGTGCTTACCAAGCAGGTGCAATCCTCCTGTCCCTGAGGTTGCATCCATTGTGCTCCATCCATAAAACACCCTTTCAATACAATATGTGCGGTAGCAGTGATAAAATAATCACTCCTATTTGGGATCAGGAATGAGTAGAGGAAGGAAAATGTAACTGCAATGAGATGGATGCTTTAAGACACTGAGCTGAATTCACTGTCAGGTGACAGAACTTCAGATATTGCTTGAATACTTAGCTGGAATCTTGACAGAATGTGCACACCTCATATAATCCACATATATATCCCCTTTTAGAACAAACTATAAAGGGATCAGCCTATGTGAACACTGTTTGAAGTAGGAGCTGCTCCTCTCTCCATTTGAGTTGAAATGGTGGGTAAGATACCCTTGTATATTTGTGCATGCATAAGGATTGGTCGGGATCCATCAAAATGCGCATCAGATAATACATGGCATCTTTCATTAGGAGAAGTCACACTCCTAAGCCTCAAATGACTGCTTTCTGGCAAGAAGCAACATCTCATTTACCCAGCAGTTGAAAGTTCCCAGAAACACACAGTAAGGCTGAATGATTCAGCCAAAGGCCCACACATGCAGTGAGGCAGAGGGGGTCTCTGGGGCCAAAGAGTCTTGGCCTCCAGCCCCATGTTCTTTTTAAACTACTAACCACCAAATCTCAGAGACTCTCTTAGGCCATAAGAAGAGGCGGCATAAATGGCTGAAGCCATAGTTGGCGTCCATTCAAGGGCACAAGCTGTCAATGAGGAAATTCCACCTGAAAACAGCAGGACAGGAAGAAATGTCCATCCAGAGAAAACAGCAAAAGGCACAAGAATAAATGTGCATCCTGAGCTAGCTGCTTGCCATCTCCACCTGCTCCACTGCTTCGGCAAACATGTGCTCAACAGCATTTGAGATACTCTCTTGGCCAATTCATTTTGGGTGTTTTTCCAAATCAGAAAGGCTCCCTGGGACATGGAATTTTGTTTATCTGCAAAACTGTGTGGGCAGCAAAGAAAAACAGGAAAGGCAGTTTTAACTGTGATATTGCTCTCCCCCAATAGTCATCAAAAGGAGAAAGCCTCCCTCCCCCATTCACTATTCTCTTTTTACAGGCATCCTTGAATCTCAGGCCTTCTGAATGCAACCATATTATTGCTCCCTTTAACTAGCTGGGGTACGACTAGGAAACAAGCAAGCTACATAATTCTGCTCACTCTACTGATGTAATCATGCTAGGTTTGGTAATATAGTTGGTGTTGGCTGCATAGTTGGCAACTCTCTATTGAATTCACTGATCTAGGACGTGACCTTCATTTGGTAAATACTCATTTATTTGGTAAGATTGGTAAGATACTGTAAGATTTACTTCATTTTGTAAAATACTGTAATTGTTTTCATTAAAAATATTCTCTGTAGGATAAATAGAGAGGGCATAAAAAGGCCTGGAAAGGCTGAAAAATCGGTATTAGTTTCAAATGGTCTTGAGAACTTGAAAAAGATGGATTGCTTTGTGGTATTCTTAAAATTTTTAAACTGTCGAAATGGACCAAGTTTAACTTACTCTTTTGGCAACCTCGCTGGTTTGAAATAAAATATCAGGGTAATGTTTTTAACACTTGTTCAAGACACAATTTTAGGTATCAATTTTGAATTCTAGCTCAGCTCCCTATGCTGGATCTATTAACAGGTGAGAGGAAAACGAAAGATATACTGTCATGCAATAAAGCTAGACATAATATTGGAATGGAATACAGTGTGCAGATTCAGAGCACCATCCACCCTGCAAACAAAAGTGCTACAAATATTTTCAAAAGGACCAAGCATACATCTTTCCCTAATGGGTGAGAGACTCAGACATCATTTTCATCTGACAATTTTGCAAGGGTAGAGAACAAGAAGTGATGAAGTAGGGTACTGAAATCCACCTACTCATTTGAATTAGAAAGTCAATTCTTTGGCATGTTTCTAGTAAGATTTTTATTTGACAGTAAAAATGTTTACAGTGCCTTTGTTTGCTTTTCAGGCAAATAAAATCAGAATTTTGATTTCTAATCCCATACAGTCACCTTTTGCTGGGTACATCTTGGCATCAGGTTTAAACCTTTACGTACACAGTTTTGATGCTGTGGAACACCAGCTCTGCTGGTATTGTGTTATGCTTTATGGTCAAAGCCTCAGCACAACCAGAATAGCAGAAAAAGAGATGAGGAAAGTTGGAAACCATTCTACCATCCTAGTCTCATTAAAAAGGGCTGGCACCAAAGAAAATTTCAGGAGAGAAGAAACAGCACAAGTGGTTGTATCCACTTCCAAGGTGTCTAGAGTCTGGGTTAATGTTTTTCAGGCAAGTATTGCAGAATTGGCAAATGCATGATCAGCAACAATGCCGAAGCAACTGTGCTCAGTAGCTCTTGTGGCCAGACAGAAAAGCAGCTTAACAAGTGTAATTGACTAGTAAAATGAATAAACCTTTGGGTAAAAATGGCCTTATGCTATGTATCTCCTGAAGGAGCCCACACCCTACATGTCTTAAAAGTCCCACTTTATAAGCTCACAACTAAAAAAAATTAATGACCTTACAGTCAATGAAAACTGAAAATTAAGAATGCTATAGCCACATATATGGCGATAAAATGAGGCTACAATAAGGTATATGGTCTTGATCATGCCATGAATATACTTTTGGTTCAGGCTGGTAGGCAAGTTGCATCATGCAAAGCTGAACATTTTCACTCTCAGGCCAAAGATGTAGTGACAGGAACCTTTGGGATGAAAAAGCCTAAGTACATTTACTAGAGAGTTCAGTCCAACTGAACACTGCAGAGTTCATATTTGAATTGTGCTTCCTGAGTCTGAGTTTCTTGTTTATTGCTTACTGATTCAAAGTAACAAATTCTGTAACAGAATAGATCTTAGATCATCCGACTTGGATCATCTGTTAAAAGCCAGACCAGTATAATACCACTAAACAGCCAGTGATCAGTGAGTGGTTCAAACCTGAGCACTGGCCAGTGTGCAAGCCATACTCAAGAAACAAGGAGTGGTCAGTCTAACCCCAGGTTGGAGGAAACAGAAGCAAGCTCTTTGTTTCCCAAGACACCCTTTGCTAGTAACTTGTTAATAAGTAACCGCGTCCCAGACAGGTGCTGTCGGCTAAGCCTTAGGAGTTCTTGTTTGGATGAAAGGTGAGTCATTCCCCTTTTATGTTGGTAAATGAATGATGTGTCATGGAAAAGACAGATCCTTTTAAGAAGAAAGGAAACAGCCACTTTTTCACACACATTCACTTAGCATTTTCACTGTGAGTGAGGATATGAATTAGTTTTTATAATGATGCTTTGGTCTTCTAATATATATGTAACATAGGAATCATTCTGCTGGATTGGAAAAGTAGATATAGAGCACAATCCTAATCATGTTTACTCAAAAGTAAGCTCCATTGTGTTCAATGGGTCTTACTCCCAGGAAAGTGTCTTTAGGATTGCAGCCATACAATTGTGCGTGTGCGTATGTCGGGGATGCTCTAGGGGATTTCCTGCTGCAGGCAGGGGGTTGGACTAGATGACCTACTAGGTCCCTTCCAACTCTATGATTCTATGATTCTATGTGTCTGTCTGTTTGTGTGTTGTTTGCTCTCGATGAACCCAAGCAGGTTCTAGATTACCAATTGCTGTAGGTTTTGCATGAACTGCATCCTACTGATCTGTTATACTGATCCCATTCAATAGCATGAATTAGACCAGTGGTGGCCGAAGCATGAATTAGACCAGTGGTGGGCTGAAGCCGGTTCGGGCCGGATCACCCGAAACAGTTGTTGCTTGTGCCCCCCTGCCCCGCTACCGATCCGGTAGCTATAGGGGGGCACAAAACCGGGCGCACCAGTTCGGCGCACCTGGGGAAGCCCTACACTGTGCATGCGTCAAGCTTTGAACAAAGTTTGAACTCTGAAACACATTCCTGTAATAGTGTCAGCTGGTGTGGTTCAGAGTTGGTGGGTCCAATGGATTTTGCTCAAGCATAGTGTGCATCACTATAGCATAGTGCTTTGTGTGTACAATTCAAAAATCACTACGCATTTGGAGAATCTCTGTATGTCCAACAAAGCTCTTCACCAACACATTTCCCCATTTTGTATTTTTCAAAAGCGTTAATGTGTCACTCTAGCAAATGACAATCACTTCCTGCATTTATCACACTAGATTTGATACTAATCCCTTATGTTGTAGGATCAATGAACTTCCAAGTGGTACTGTGCTTTGAAGGAGGCTAAACAGAGGTTGAAATGATAGTGGAGGACTGAAATAGGAAATAGTTTCTTCTTAGCACAGCTTCATGAGAATGATCTGCCGCAATGGATTGAGAAAAATCATTATATTCAGTGCACCAAATAGCAGCTTTGGTAGCATAATCCCATGCAAATTCTCTCAGAAGCACTGTGTTCAATGGGTCTTATTGAACAGTATGCACAGGACTGCAGTCTAAGGCTGCAATCCTAAAGACATTTTCCTGGGAAGTAAGACCAACTGAACACAATGGAGCTTTTGTTTGACTAAACTTGGTTAAGATTGTGCTCTAAGTCACAGGGATTCTCATCCCATCCTCAGTCTTCATTACAAATCTTTGGGGGGAAAAGCTACTACTTCTTTAAATAGCATTTGTGTCATATGTGAATTGACAACTTGATCAAAGAACAAAGAAAATCCCCTTCTCTTTGGTTCCTCAAGCAATATGATAAACAGCAAAGTTTTGTTAGCTCTGTCTAAACCACAATGGTCTGGAAACAGCTCATTCAATCCAGGTAAATGAGGAATAACCTTAGGGCTTCTTCATTTAACCCTCTTAGCCATCTCCATGAAATGAGACAGTGACTATTAAGTTGACAGTATATCAAGTTATACTATTGCCATTTTGCTATTGGTTGCTAGTCTCTATCTTTTTGCAATCAGAGTGACCAGATGACTGGAAATCCCTGGACTTGTCATCTTTTTCATCCTAAGGTCTGGGTGTCCCTGGTCTGGTTTTGGCATTTTGGGGAGGATTGTACATATAATCACATTAAGTAGACTGGAAGATGGCAGAGAAAGAAATAACTGATATGACTGTACTTCTGGATCACCCACTATTGCCAATGGTTGTAGTACTGATCACCAATGGTTACTGTATCTTTGAGATCTGATCTTGCAAAGCCTAAAATTCATAACCTGCCATCATATAACCATATTAGTAGCTTCTTACTCTGCCACCCCAACATAGTTAATATCATCATGTATCAGATCTCAGGTAGGTGGCTTAACTTGAGCACTCATAAGAGGTCATAAAGTCTCCTATGCCTCAAGCATACTCAAAACCTTGTTTTCCGATATGGAGAAGACAGTGCAGGTCTCCCTCCATGCCATCCCCACAGTGTTGTATGCCAACCTATGAAATGGGGAGAGTGACATAAGAGTGCCATATGGCACTAAAGTAGAGTTTGAATTGCTCCCTCAGTGCCTGGGCCATTGGCTAGATATTAGCCATGGGTTAGAAACTCTAACCCAGAAATTTTTCAGTCTTTTTCATCTCATGGGCACACAGACAAGGTGCTAAAATTGTCAAGGCCATCAGTTTTTTTCCCATTGATAAGGCACACCATGCTGCTAGTAGAGGGCTCAAATCCCCCACAAGTCCTCCTAATAAAAGGCCCTCTCCAAAGCCCTATGGCACACCTGCAAAACATCTGCAGCACACCGGTGTGCCACAGCACAATGGTTGAAAATCACTGATCTAACACTTGAAGCAGGTAGTGGAGATCCAAGTTCCTCAACTTAGCCACTTGCTACATGGTTGCCTTCGCTTATTTTCAGCTATACTTCTTCAACTGTGCTTTTGGGGAATCCCATGTGTCAAGGTGGAAGAAGAGTCTGCTCCTCCATTGGTGCCACAGCAGTGCTGAGGAAAGAAACTCCTCCAATGACTCTACTGAAGGAGAGTGGAATGATTTTGGAAGGCACTCCTCCCATTGCTGTCTTACTCAGAGAGGAGTATCTTCTTGGCCTGAGGGCTTCCCAGACACAGGACCCATCACTGTACATAGGTGATGCTTCCTTTTAATTCTGTGACTGAAAACCCCCTTCTCTACTGGACCCGCTGCCAATACTGCAAGGTTAAAACACAAACAGTATTTTAAAGCCTTTCTACCAATCAGCATTTGAGCTGCAGCCAAGTGGGGAAGACTCACCTTGGCTAATTGATTTGGGGCATTTTTACAAGAGTGCTAGCGATCGATAAAGGAAAGGCTTATGAAAACGTCAACAGGGAATTAAGTCATATGAGAACCCTAACTAATTAAGTCTGCTCTTCTCTCAGACATACGGCATTCTGTCTGGAATTCTCCCTTAAGCCCATCTGCCCCCACAGTGCAAGCTAGAAAATCCCAAACAGGGAGACATCACCTGGACAGTTTCACAATCTCAGTTGAACTCTGTGACTCCTCAGATAGAAGGAACGGGATACCTTCTTTCCTCCTCTGTCCTGGGGCTGCACATAATGGAAACAGTTTGTAATGAATGCACCTAGTCTAACAGGTCCATATGACTCACAGATGGTTTGCCTCTGCATTTACTGTACAATATCACTAAAGAGCATAATCCTAACCAGGTCTACTCAAAAGTAAGCCCCATTGTGTTCTATGGGTCTTACTCCCAGGAAAGTGTCTTTAGGATTGTACACTAAATCATAGAAGCTACTTAGGTCACAGTCCTAAAGGCAGAGGCAGTTATGCAGGCCTCCTCAAAATTAAGGCAGTGTTTGTTCCCTTACCACAGAGCTGCACTGCCCTTAACCCAGTGTGACCATATGGTAGACCTCCAAATGTAGGACAAGGGTCCCCCAAAGTCCAGATTTTCAGTTAAAAATCTGGACTTTGCTTTTGGAGGACCTTGTCCTACATTTTTTAAAATGAAGGACAAAATGTAGGACATCCTACATTTTGCCCTACATTAAAAAAACACTCCCTGGAGGGCTTACCTTGTAAGGAGGAGCCACACTGGTGCTTTTAAGCCCCCCAGCTGGCCAGGGAGAGGCTGCGGGAGTGTGGAGGAGCCATGCTGGTGCTTTTAAGCCCCCCAGCCGGCCAGGGAGAGGCTGAGGGGCACAGAGGAGGCGTGCTGGTGCTTTTAGCCGCCGGCCGGCGAGAGGCTTGCAGGGGCGCCAAGGAGGCTTGATAGTGCCTTTAAGCCCCCCCCCCCCCCCCAGCTGGCCGGGGAAGGCTGGGGAAGGCATGGAAGATCCACGCTGGGGCTTTTAAGCCCCCCCTGGCCGGCTGGGGAGAGGCTGCAGGGGAACGGAGGAGCTGTGCTGGTGCCTTTAAGCCCCCCCCCCCGGTGGCCGGAGAAGGCAGGATGCAGCCACGCTGGGCCGTTAAGCCCTCCTGCCAGCTGGGGAAGGTGCCCTGCAGCCGCACGGCCGGCATTACAACCCCCTGGCTGACCAGTGAGGCTCCGCGTGGCTGTTGAGGAAGCGAGGGGCTGGACTGTGGGCAGGGCTTCCAGCCCAGGGCCAATCATGGGGCAGGGGAGGGACCACCTTCTGGCCCACCTCCAGTTTCCTGCGCTGTGAAGTGCAGAAGCGCCGCAAGTTAAAATGGCGGCGCCCATGGGCACCGCTTTCCAGACACGGCAAGGGGTTTCCCTATCGTGCCGGACGCCGCTGCCATTTCCAGAGGCGTCCGGGCATTTCCGGACATCTGGACAGCCTGACCCCAGTGCTGGAAAGTTGGTTAGGACAACATCCTTAATTAAGTACAAGATGTTACAGCAAGTAACCTGTGCTGAAAACAAGTAACTTTCTATAGTTAGTTAAAATTGATGGCATTTTAAAAAGGTCATTGTTACTGAATTGTCCCAATATATCCACTCCAGGAAAGTCTAATCTAGATGGTGCTCCCCTCAGAGCTGCCTAAATTGAACTTTATCAGGCCAGACCAACCAATACATTAATCCTCTCCTCGTAAGCCACTTTCTCAATTCTCTGCCAGCCCATAGTTGATTTTTAGCATTTCAGAAACTGTCCATGGCAACAAACCAAACAATTAGTGCAAAGTTTAATTTATCCCTGTAATTCAGTTTTCACCTAAGAATGCAATAGAAATCAACTGTGCCAAAGTTTTTAACAAAATGATATAAGGAAGCATAAGTAACATTTCTGGAAATTCCAATAACTTAGGAAGACAAGAAATATAGACATGCAAATATATTAGACTACATTTGAGTCAAAGAGGTAACCAGATTAAAGAAATTATCCATTGAATTTAGACCCTTGATCACTTTTGTTAAATTACAGAAAATATGTGCTGCTCTAAGACTGCAGTCCTGATCTCCAGTTAGACCTTCCCCCACCACCGTGGGAAAATATGCCAGGTGAGTTAGCCTGACTTAAATTGGTTAAAATTAATTTTTTATATGGTAATAACAGCCAAACAGTGCAATCCTAAGCATGCCTACTCAGAAGTAAGCCCCATTATGTTCAATTGAACTTGCTCCCAGAAAATTCTGGTAAGGATTGCAGCCAAAGTGCAAAGCCAAATATGCAAGCTATTGTAAAAATATTTCTGTTCCATTTACAGAATGGAAAAATATGTACAAGATTGCAGAAATGAGAAAAATTACAAAATAATGTAAAACTTAACAAAGGCAGACAAAATATTGTAGTCTCTTATGAACTGAAATAAATTTATATTTTACTGGCAAAACAAACCACATTCTTTTCAGGAGTTTAGATATCTAGTACATTTTAATTACCCTCAGTGCTATACTTTAAGAGTTGAAATTTATGTGCAATATTTTATATTCTCCCTATTTTAATTGTTAGTATATCATTAACTTTGTTTATGTAAAGCATGCATGCACATGCATAAACATACACAAAAGATTCACACCCCAACTTTTGACTGAATTATCTTCAGATCTTGGGTTGCATGGGATGAAGGAAGAGACTTTGCTGGATAAAACTGTATTTTAAAAAATGCTATACCCCACCTTTCTCCTGTAAAGAATGAAAATTAACCATAAAAATCTGGCAAGCCACATCAATCTATTTATCAATGAATATCCTGGTTGTGGAGAAAAGCAGAGTACAAATCCAATAAATAACTGGCATCTACACTGTCGCAGGTACAACCAGGGATAACCAAATTATTTGGCAAACTCATCACAACAAACCATCAAAGTTGCACTGGTCCTTCGGTGGACCCACTTGTGAAAAACCTGAGCAACTGAAAACAACGCAGTTGGAGCACATAATCCAAACCAACTTTCCAGCTCCAGGGTAAGGGCAAAGCAACTCTGAGGAAAGGGAACAAACATAGGCTCACATTGACGAGGCCTCTATAACTGTCCCCCCCCCCCAATTGCAGAAAATAGCACATGCCCATTGGCACAGGTATGTCAATGCTAGAAAGTTGGTTAGGATTGTGCCCCGAGTTACAATTTCCATCCCAGAGTCTTATTTAAAATTAGCCATGTTTAGACTTCTCAAAAGACTTCTGCCATGGACATTCTACAGTAGATGTCATCTTGACTACATCATTGCCCATGACCTCAAGGAGTACCAGCATGTTGTATGAGCAGGGATAGCTAGGAGAAGATACTTGGAAACAATTGTGGGTATAATCCTAACCAATTTAGGCCGACACAACTCATAATTCATTCCCTGTTCCCATGGGTGGTGTGGTGAGGCTGGTGCATGTCTGCACTGTTTTAACCCTTCCCTCACCAGGCCAGCATGGGACTTGTATTGGGATATGTGTCAGCTTAACTAGATTTTAGGATTGCTCTGCCAGTCTGCTGTCTGGGATACCTCATGTCACAGCTTAAAGGTAAATTTAGTGGTATTTGTAGGACTGATCAGAAAGTGTTGCAAATTTCATGAATGTTTGCATACAGGTCCATGAAAGGTAATTTTATCACTGTATTCTTTTTCCTGATTTATTCAAGAGCACTGAGATCACAAGAGCTATCCATCTGCCCTCATGATGGTCTCTTGTGGCTTGCAAATAAGCAAAGTCTCCAAGTATAGGCATTGCTTCATATTAGTGTGGCGGCCAGAGATAGGGCCTTCTCGGTAGTGGCACCCTGGCTTTGGAACTCCCTATAGAATTAAGAAAAGCTCCCTCATTGCAGAGCTTCAGGCGGAGCCTAAAAACCTTTTATTTCAAAGGGGCTTTTTAACAGGGCAGAGGTTGGGGGGGGGGCTTTGGTTTTATATTGTTTTTACTGTATCTTTTAGCCTATATGTTTTAATTATTTTTACTGTATTTATTATTTATGTTTTTAATTGTATTTTATGTTTCTGCCGCCTTGAGTCGGGCTAGACAGCCTGAGAAATGCGGGATACAAATTTTTAAAATAAAATAAAAAAATAAATAGTTGAAATATAAGCATATTGAACTAGAGCAAAATTAGACCTGTGTAAACTGAAGTTCCTAAAAAAATCATACAACTAATCTCCTTTGGTATTCCAGGCTGATCTTTTCTCCCCATTACTCAATAAACTACTACTTTTTTCTAGCCTAAAACACAAAACCCACAGACAAGCTAGCATCTGTGAACTGTCACCAATGCAACATTACTCCGTTACTGCCCACATTTTGCCTGGGCAATGAGCATTTTATTTTACCCACCATATTCCTTCTAAGGTTGCTTGGTAGGATTGTTCTCTATTTGACTGGATTGTCTCCATTGAAGGGCTGTGGGTGCACAAGCGGCTAAGACACTGTGCCTATTAACCAGCAGGCCAGGGTTCGAGACCCAGGTCAGCACCACAAGACAGCGTGAGCTCCTGTCCTTAGCCCAGCTCTGCGACGCCAGCTGTATCCAATTGTATTGGCTCTGCCTTTCCATTGGACTAATTCAGTGGCGTGGAGAGGCGGGATTTGCTGCTTGGGTAGCAGCATATCCTCCATAACAATCTAACCCAGGCTTTCGTGCTTTGCATGCAGTGTATGCAGTGCGGAGCATGATACCATAGTCTTCCAAGACTGACGGAGGCCTGCTTTTTTTTGTCTCCATTTGACTACACACCTTCAAAACATCAGTCATAGACCATTGCATATGCTGAGAAATTGACAATAAAAACAAGACTGAAAGGAAAGACTCAATAAATTTTGTGGAAGATGGAAGTGACTTATTTCTTGAACATTTTATTGAATCACTTATCATGTAATCTACAGGGTGTCCCTTAAGTCTGTACACATAGGAAATATGACTTACTATAACAAAATGTGGGGTTACTGCATCGATTTGTTTATGTGAATCTTGCAAAGCACACAGAACTTTGCATCACAAATGGTTGGAATCACATTAAAGATGTTCTTGATTATTATTCCAATGAAATAAAATGTTGTTGAAATATTTATTGAAATTTATTGAAAATATGCATTTTTCCTAGGTGTCCAGACTTTAAGGACACCCTGTATATCCCTTTGCATTCTTTTTTCTCCTTTAGATTGAAATGGATAAAAAGATAGTGTATGCCTTTTCAGAATAATCGAGAGGTGCTATAAAGAGATAATAAACCATACAAGTGGCAGTACCAGAAAGATAAATGGCTGTTATCAGTAAGGGTGTCTCTCATGCACCTGTCTATTGGTTCCATATTCTCCTTCTTGATTGTCATCCTTTCTACCACCTTTGCTCCAGACATCAGAGCAAACCCAAGTGTAAAGGCCAATGGAAGCTCTCTCTTGTCCTCTATAATCCCGCTACGATTTCCACAGAGCAAACATCACTCACAGCCAAACTTCTCTGCACCTGGATTACTTATAGTGAGTTCCTCTTGTCCCAAGGTCCTCCCTTCCCAGGAAGGTTATATTCCCACTTCCTGTATAGCAGCTGCACTTAAATCAACAATCCACGATTGACCTTTAGCAGTTAACAAGATTTGCGAACATTAATCACAGCAGCTCAATTAGGGGCAAGGGTGTTGGGAATGCTATGGCCAAAACAGACATTATTTCGTAATCCTCCTGTTAATAACAAAGAAAAAAATACCTGATCTAAGAAACTTTCAAAACATGCTGACGACCCACATGTCCACAAGAAGGTCCAAGACTAATCAATGGGATCTCACATGACTAAGATACCATCATGCAAGTCTCACCTAACTTTTATCGTAAGAATGTTATAAGGAATCCAGCACCACTCAGCACTCTTACTGATTAAGGGGCAATGGAAGGGGGGGAATAAATTGTGATCATACAAAGTACACACATATATGGCACTCACATGCTATTTGTCGCACAGCAGGAAAATCATGCATCACCGCCCAGTTCTATAAACAGCTAACAATTACCCAATCTGATCCGGTGAATTAGTACAGCAAAGGACTGTCTAATTTTCACAATGAGTTACAGGAGTTGATCAGGAAGGAGAAATTCACATCTCCCACGAGACAAGCCTGCAGGTAAGGATTAGAGCAAATTGTGGAGGCAGGGCAAAGGAGATATTACAAAAGTTATCCCCACCCTGAATGTGGCCTTTGGAAGAGCTCTTCCATGGCCCTCCCAATATACTAAATGAGTAAAGGCATTTGTTTCAGGTGAGTAGACAGGATTACAGCCCGTCTCACTGAACAAAATAGACTAAAACATCTTTTTCAAACACCTTTATAAAGAAGACTCAAACTAGGAAACTAGCTGGACTTGATTTTTAAATGGCTAAAATCAACCATAAATATCCATTTTGAATTCACCACTTTCATGAAAAAGCCTACTTGCTTGTTTTCAAAGAACAGAATTCAGTTATAATCTTGGGAAATATAAGAAAGCAACAATAATTGAGTGGATCTGGATTGTGTCTATTACTGGTCCTTTTATTGAACTTTCCAAAGTCCATGTAAAGGCTGTCGACTTGAAAAAGGACTTGAGCATCTTTAAATATGGCTATGACATCAGAAAAAGGTTATTGCTTAAATGTTTCTGAGATTTAGAAACAATTTGGTTTGTGATTTTTTTAAGGGAAGTCCAATGGATGCCTGCTAAACCAATCCCATTTTTCTTTTTACGGATGAGTTCTGAATCCTAGAGGGAGGGATCCAGTCATCTCCAATTTTACTTTTTAAAAGAATCAGTTTCTGCCTTTGCTCTTCCAAGAGCACTGAATTAGCGCTGCCAGTTATGCACTATACCAGGTATAGTACAAAGGTAATTATCTTCATGATCTGCCTTTACCATGAAAAATCTCTCCCTTCCCCATGAGAATTCACTGCACTCTCATTGACAACCCACTCCCAGGAAACTGGGCAGGCACCTTCTTTGCAACTGTGGGATAGTTCAACTCACGTTGTTTCCTGATGTCCTATATCTCTTTGCCTGGTCTGTCTGGTTTCAAGGATGGCACTGTACTTTCTGGGCAGTTGTGGTGCTTCTGAGATTCCCTGGTATAAGACAAGGAATGATGGGCATATGCAATGTAGGATGATAAAGAGTGGTAAAAATAAAAGGAGGACTGCACCTACAATGTGTGCAAAGAAGGATAGAGAAATGCAGAACATAGGTTCAGCAGTTTTAAACATTTAATCAGCAATTTTAAGCATTTAATTTTTACACATTTCAAGATGTGTTTTTCAGGTATACTTTTATCCTTTCAAATATTTGATCAAAAGATAAAACAGAATTAAACGTGTTTAAATATTGCTTAAGTTTTGATTCATAATTTATTCTGTCTTCAAAACACAAAAATGCTTTCAAGACATGCTAATATACTTTTTAAAAAATATTTCCCTTCTTAGATGCATTGCTTCAGCCCCAGTCAATTTAAGTTTATTTCATCCAGTTAAAATTTCCTCTTCCCATTAATTAGCTTTGGACTAAAATATTGGAAGGAAAATAGCTTGACAGGCTGGTCACATGCATGTTGAGGATCGAGAAAACACAAGGCATGTACATCTGAGAGAAAAGTTTATTATTTTACGTTCTATTTTCACTGTGGGACAGGGTTATGCCAAAGCAATACTACTATTTAGCATTTGTATAGTGCTACCTGAGTCTGTAAAAATCTGTTCATAATATATATTATCTTGATGGAATCTTTACAACAGCCCTGTAAAGTATCTAAGCTGGAAATCTTGGCTACCAATTCTTTTGTCCTCAACAGAGGCCACCTTATCCATACAAAGTTGTTCTTATTCCAGCTCTAACCAGATGAATCCTACTCACTTGCTAAAGTATCTTTCAAAATGTCAGACGAGAACTAGCTAGAAAATCAGCTACAGCCGTACCTCAATATTCCAACGCCCCTATACACGAACAATTCAGTATTCAAACAGGAGTTTTTTTAGATTTTGCTTCAATATTCGAACTTGCCTCAAAACAACTGCGGGGATTACCTCTTAGTTAAAATTTATCTCTTAGTAATAAATGAGGGAGTGTCTCTATATCTGAGTCAATGCACCCTGGTTTGCAACTTTAGGCCCCTCTATCTGTCCCATTTGAGATTAGATGGGAAGGCATTGCACAGTGCTGGGGAAAAGGGTCTTCTTTCCTTTCGGTTGATCGAAGAATATAAATAGTATGGTTGATTATTTATGGACCAGGAAAGTTCCTATTGATGGGGTCAGCAAGTTGTATTAGCAGCTGCAAGACGTTAGCTCAAGTCAACAGCATTCTTGTTTTTGTGTTTTTCCTTTTGGGGGTGTGTGACCAATTCTAAATTCTAGAGACTCAGGACAAAATCCAGAGTAACTACAGGAGCACGTAAGAGACATTACGTGCACCCGCAGTTACTGCACCACCTAGTGAAACCTATGGGAAATTCATATTGGAAGCCAGAGTAACTTGTTCTTACCCCGGAGCAAGGACTCCCCCTAGTTACTCTGGATTTCACCCTCAGAGTGGGAGAGATAGAAGGGAACTGAGTGATGTAGACTGCACAGGGCTGGTTGAACGGTAAATTCCAAAACCTCCACATGACCATCTTGGCCTTCTCCATCTAACAGTGTCTTACTTGGAGGAAAGGATCACTGAGAACAAAATGTAAAGTCACCCAAATCAGGGCACATTTGTGGACCACTTGCAGCAGACAAAAGTGCCCTAGCACGGTGGTTGAAAATAACAGATTCATGTATTGCTATAAATGTTAAGCAGCAGCAACATCCTCACAGCTCACTGTAAAGATAAAACAGATTCAACTGACAGATTCCGTGATTCTACAATTTGGAGAATGCTGCAATGCAGAACTCCCTAGCTAATCTAACAGCAAACGTGTGAAATTTCTGGAACACAAGGAAATGGCAATTTAAAAGGGAGCCTCCTCCTCATTGACTATATCATCTTCTATATTTGCTACTTTCTGCAAATATTCAAATAAAGAATGAATAATTTTGGCCCTTCAAATTCATGCTGGGAACCACACATGTCCAAATCTACTTGGAAAGATGGGAGTGTGTAGCATCAGAATAAATTGTTCTTTATACTTGCCATATTGACATAAGAATGTTCCAAAAAAGCATATTGGAAAGATAATAGAAGCAACAAGCTCTTGTGCTCCCCCATGCACAAACAAGTTTGATTCTCAGCCTTCAACACTTCAAAGCCAGTGTGGGAAGTTTGTTGAGCATTGAAACTGATGTGGAATTCACATTAAAAAGCTGGAATACACAGCTCAATGGCTGTTAAAAACTATGTTCCCATGAGGTGTCTAAGATGTTTATCAGGAATTCTTCATTAAGATCAGTAATTAATGGAGTAGTTCTCTGAAAGGACTTCTTATCCACCAGCACTCTGCAATGTGCAGCTTTAGGGAAACAGGCATGTTTTACGATGTACTTTCCAGTTGAAAGGGCCGGGAGATGGACTCTCCTATACAAATTAGGCTGGGCTTAAAACTTCTACAGTAAAACCTTGGATTGAGAGTGTTTTGCAAGACATGCAAACATTTCTAATTAATTTTAACTTTATAAACAAGCAATGTCTTGATAAACAACTAAAAAAATGGCCAGTTTCAGCACCCCAACAGCAACTCCATCTTCCCCTCTCCTGAGAGACCAGCCTATGCATGCTCAGTCTAAAGTAAGTCTATTACAGTCAATGGGACTCTCTCCTAAATAAGAGGGGCAGCCTGCAGCCTGAAAGACCAAGTGCATTTTAATTTGTTTTATTTTTCTTTATATTTTGTATCTTCTTTATTATTTTGTATTATATTACAGTACAATCATTTTCAGATGAATACTTTTTTGTTGTAGAATGAACTGTCTGAGTTTCCATTATTTCTTATGGGAAAATTCACTTTGATATACAAGTGCTTTGGATTACAAGTCAGTTTCTGGAACGAATTATGCTCGTAAACCAATGGACTACTGTATATCATTTTAGCAAAACAGAGGCTGAACTATTGTTTTGTAAACATTGAATTAAATCACCACCATATCACATATCCCCCAAGTATAATAACATCATCTAACACTCTAACAGGTATGCAATGACCATGGATATACAATATTCATCTTTCACTGTACAGCCTTCACTTTTGCTAACAAAGAAGACACTACTCTGGCCAAGACTGTCAACCTTGGTACCCCAGTAACCTGTGATCTACGCTATCAATCCTGGAAATGAAGCCTTGGTTATTCCCAAAGTCAAACCTGTCCCTTGTCAGCAGTCTAGTTCCTCTTCCCTAAATCTCAACAGATTTGCATACATGTGGTTGCCAGAGTCTTTGGGAACCATGGCCCTTCTTCCCTTTCGTACTTCTCCTTCATGTTATGCAAGAGGTTACGTCAGTGGTCTGGGAACAGGGGTAAATTACCCCAAATGGGGTAAAAATGAAATTCCTCGGGTAAAGGAACAATATAGGGGAAGCAAAGGACACTAGGAAAGGGATTGATGCAGGGTTTGGTGGGGGTAACGTCGGCGTATCAAGGGGGTAACGTCGGCATATCTAAATAAATTTTGGGGTAAAAGGTAAAAAAGTTCTCTGACCCCTGGGTTAAGTGCATAAATGTTGGCCTCTCTGAACAGACTCCTTCCATCTCAGGAGACAGGACCATCCATGGGAACAGCCTCTTGCCTGAGAGAGTCACGTTCCACCTGTGCCCTCCAGGGGTTCCTACTGACGCTGACAGGAGCAAGTGACTCCAAGTCCTGAATTCAGACACATACAGAAACTATGCAGACTGACCTCTTAATCCTTAATGGGTTTCCTCCTCTATAGTCTTGGTGTGGTTTCAACCACAAAAACCACGCTATGGGAGACAAAGCAGGCAGGACCGGCCCAACAGCCTAGTACATTGGGACATATCACAGAAAGCTCACTCCCAAGCATGTCATTCCAAGAAACAGGCACAGAATCAACCACACTCAAATACACTAAGGCCCGACTTTTGCACTCATTCAACAACTGGGGTACAATGAAAACAAGTCTGGATTAGCTACAGATGGGCCAGGAAAAGGAACCAACACAAGCATCAATTTGTCCTGAAGTAGTGAAGAATGTCACAAGAGCTAAATTTCTTCAAGACAATGTGTCTTCCATTACATTTGGCCTTGCTTAAAGAGAGAGCAACAACGGCAGAAAAATTCATATGGCTCCTGGACAGGAAAGCTGTAAGGGTAATTGAAGATAAAGTGAAACAGGCTAGAACGATAAGGAAAAGCAGGACTTGAAAGAAGAAAATAGGTGAAATATCTCAAAAAAAGGAGCTAGAGAAAAGGCAGAGACAAAAGGAGGAAGGCAAAGAAGTGAAAGATGCAGCATGGAAAGGAAGTCTCAATATGGAATAATGTTCAGAGACTTGGAGAATGACCAGGTAATCCAAGGTCCAAGTCTCTGCTCAGCCATGAAGTTCAGTCACCAGCCCAAAATCATCAAGTGATGCAGTCCTTGGACCAACATACCCATCACTGAAGAGTATAACGTGGATGCAAAGAGATCCCCATTTTACAATGGAAATCCGATTAGGAGACATTGTGAAAATACTGAATTGTGAATCCAATAATGTATTATTTTTGATAATTTGCTCCAAGACCATGAAAGCTGAAGTTTCTATTTCCTCCCCTAAATTTCATTTTAAAAAGTATCTATGAACCCTTAGGGGCCTTAGTAGTCATAGGTATACACAAGGTTGTAATAAGACACAGGTTACAAGGCTGAACTTCCCTCAGTACACTTAGGCTGCAATCCTAAAGACACTTTCCTGGGAGTAAGACCAATTGAACACAGTGGGGCTTACTTTTAAGTAGACATGGTTAGGATTGTGATCTTAGTCATTATGTTAACCAGCAAAGACACTACCTTGAAGGCTTGTGTTTCCTTCAGCATTTGCATTGACAATATCTTTCCCTCCAGAAACAATGACAAGAAGTTAAAAACACTGCTATTGACCTAGATGCCACCAACACTTCCATTCACCCTGCTGACTGGCTTATGTTAGGACTTACTTTTGAGTAGACATGAACAGGGTTGGGCTCCCAGTTGCATTTCCACTTGGGTTGGGTAGGATTTACACATAGTGTATGACATCATGGCAGAATCAGAACATTTGCACCCCAGAGACAAGGCACTCAATACCACAGTCCCTTTCCCAAGTCTGGTTTTTATGTACATGTGCACTAGACCCCACAGATAAAACTTGTATATGATTAGTTCTAAATTTGCAGAAATTCAAAAGCAAAATTTTGGTTATTAGAAGCAAATTTTCTAAAATCATTCCATCTGGAAAATCCTAGCCAACTATAATTCATCAACAGACCTCATTTTCTTCCTTACAAGTTTGCAAATCAAGTTGGAAAGTTTTCAGGACATGCTCAGTAGTAGCAGAATCATTTACAGCAAGGATTTCTTTCTCTCTCCCAAATTCCTGGCAGAAGGTTTAATGTAACAGTTAATACCTTCCAGTTCCAGATGTCTTTTTCCTGAAGACACAGCCTCAGTCAAGATGCCTATCTTTGGGGATTCCCTCCTTTATTCATCTTGTTGGCCACAGACATGCCCTGTGGCTGTCTGCTCTGCTCTCCCACTCCTAGAATGACTAAATACAGATTGTGCCCACCAGAGTGGGTGTTTCTAGTGAGCTAGTTGTCTACAAGTCTGGCTGTGAACCAGGAATCCCCCACCACTGTTATTAACTCACAAACTTGCTTTTTAGCGGGATTTTCTGCCTCAGATTACAGTTGCTATTCCCATATAGTAGCTACATGAAGGATTTTTATTAAGGTAAACTCAAGTGATTAGAACTTTTTCAATCAACATTTCTCCAACTTTGGGTGAGGACATAGTAGGTGGGCTGTGATCCAATTTTAGGTGAGTGACCTAGTTCATTTGCCATTGAAAATACAAGGTACAGAGTGGTTTTAGAAAAGCCTGGTTCTTTGCCCTAAAGAGACTGGGAAAAGGGATGCCAGAAAAGGGGATGCTGTGTGTTTGCAAAAGGATTCAAATCTATGTTTTGCTTTGACTTCCATCCTGAAATGTTGAGATTCAGAGCAATACAAAATAACAGCAAAAGTGTGCTGCACAATGGTAACCTTGGCTGATCGCAACTCAGGTTTGAAGTCTCAATTGATGTTACTTCCAGGTTAACGCTATCACTTATATCACTTTTCTTATATCACTTATATCACTTATATCACTTATATCACTCTTCTTCACTGAAGAGTGGTTGCTAAAAAGTAAGAGTTACTGTTCTAAATAATCGCTGAGTACTATTGTTTTTGAATATAGATTTCATAACTTCTTGGCAACACTGGTCTTGTAGAACAAAAACACAAAGCCTGTAATATCTTTATCTGGAGTCCAACAAATGTTATACAATACTATGTTTATTCGTGCTGTGCCACTGCCATTACCAGATAGTTCACAAGGGAATGGCACACAAAATACACAAAGGTGAACACTTTAGCCTTAGATATGTTGGCTAAATATGTTGGAATTAGCTTAATATGTTGGAAGCAGATTTTTGAATTGCACTGAATTCTCTGCCAAGCATGGCATTTACTTGGTCCTTTAACATCTACAAATATGTTCTGAGGTGGGTGGAGCTTACTTAACCCTTTTTAGCATGGGATAGTATAGAAATCTGTGAAATAAAACAAACATGTATGATGCAACCTTTGGAGAAGCATCCCACCAAATTCAATGGAATTTGCTGGGGTTGCAGCCTTAAATCAATCAATCAGTCTGTCAGTCTGTCTGTCTGTCTGTCTGTCTGTCTGTCTGTCTCTCTCTCTCTCTCTCTCTCTATATATATATATATATATAACTGAAAAGTCACTCACTGACTCACTGACTCATCAACATCCAGCCAAAATCGCCGGGCCTAGAAGTGTGAAGGGGAGGGTGTTCCTTCCATGATGGAGGCACTCAATAAGAACCGGTTTTCAGAAATTTCAACTGGAAGGGGATGAAAGGGGGGGGCATAATGTGTTTTCCTCCCTATACTTTCCACTCAAGAATTCCTGACTGAGGAACACTCTGTCCCAACTCCCAGACCTAGAAGCATGAAATTTGGGGAGGGTGTTCCTTCTCTGACATCAACACCTACCAAGAACCGATGTTGAGAAATTTAACCCTTAGGGAGTTGAAAAGGGGTGAAATGTGGTTTGGCCCTATACTTAACATTGAAGACTGAACAACATCCAGCTGGTGCACTTGGAGGGGGGATGGTGATGCACATCCAGCTGATGCACAGGGGGTGATGGTGTGCATGGGGGGACAGTGCGCCTGGGGGGATAGTGCACATGGGTATATTGCATATGGTCACTTGGGGGATGTTATACAGGGTATGCGCATGAGGATGTTGTATATAGTGTGCTTGGGGGGAGGGTGTGCATGGGAATGTTGCACATGCGGGGATGGTATGAAGTGGGGGGCAGCACACAGTGGCCGGCATACAGGTGGAATTTTACTCCTGCAACATGGGTACATTTTCACTAGGAGATTATAAATAAATGATCCTGGTAATTTTTGAAAGCCACTGGTAAGGTCTGAAGTTACAACGAGGCATTTCAGAAACAGACTGAATATAACTTTTCTCCAAAAACAAACAGCAAGGCTTTCTAAATATCTTTTACTACCTTTGCAACAGAAAAGAAACCTTCAAAGGGGCCCCCAAAACAGAAGAAACACATCCTGACTATTATGGAAGCTCACAATAAATTTTGAAGAGTACTTTCTTTGAGAGTCCTTTTCTTGTGGCAATTAAAGAACCTTAAGAGTACAACGAGTGCAAGGGAAGAAAAAGCAGTACTGTGACCACTCATTCACATTTACATGCACTCAGCACATCTTGTGAGATACATCTTTACACATATTGCCCATACACAAGTCCAAGTTGTGTATAGTCTTAAGGGGAAGGAGTTGGAAAATTGAACTACACGACCAAAGAAATGGGGGTGCAGTCACCTGAAAACAGTATATGGATTATTGCAAAGAACCTCAGTTTGCAGGTCTGTCCCATTTTTTCCTGAGCTTCCAGTGGTCAAGTGGTATATTATCCACACCCCCTGCCTATTTAGTGGTATATTATTCCAGTGGTATATTATCCCTTCAGTATTTTGACCCAGACCACATCCCAAATTCAAGCCCTTCAGGGTTAAAATAGATGCCTTCGAGCATATACCTTAAAATACACAAGGCCCACCTGGTTAAAATTTTTAAGACAAACATGCCATAGTGCAGACCTCCTCCTTTTGCAGGCAGACCACAGCTGTTAAAAAACATCACTGGGGCTTGTGCTCCTGGCACCTACCCTGTTTTCAATTTTATACCTTTTCTAAAATGTATGCATGAGTTCAGCAAACTGTCATCAAGGCTGCAAAAGGGAAAGAAAAAGTAAAGTATAGCTCACTGGCAATGCTGGAAGTAAAACAAACAGCCGGCAAGAGCCACCAAGTCTCAGGCTGTCTAAAAACTTGAGAGCTCAATGGGCTGAGCAGTACAGAAGGAGAAAAATCACAGATGTAGACCATACCATGCCATACCATACCAGGCATGGAAACGACAGCAGAGAGCTGCAAGACAGTTAACAAGTGCTAACCAGCAGGGGGCGTGTTATTTAGTTACGGTACTTATTTAGTCCCACAACAGAAGAATGTTCACAGTAGGGCCATCACTTAAAACAGGAGTCCGCAGTCTTTGAAGAGAAAAGAGTAAGAGGTAATCATATCAACAAACACCTGAATTGCCAAGATCAGATTGCCAGGGAAGGTGGTGAACTCTCCCTCACTAGGGATCTTCAGGCAGAGGCTAAATGAGCACCTGTTGGAGATGCTCTAGGAGAATTTTCTATTACAGGCAGGAGGGTGTACTAGATGACCTACTGGATCCCTCCCAACTCTAGGATTCTATGTTTTCTATGAACTGCTGAGCTCCCACAAACAGATGTGCAAAGCCCAGCTTGGTGGCAAAGCCTCCTGCCCAATCTGCTAAACACAAGAACCCTGTGAGACTAAGCAGGTGGCTCTGCCATGCCCTTTCTGGTGCCACATGACTTTAGTTAGTGCGCAGTATATGACAGGCAGACCATATGGTGCAAAACCTTGCTTTAGCTTAAAGGAACCCCTGGGATTTAGCAACCCTAAATTGGAAGATAAAGAGACTACACATCTTTATCTTTCTAGTACAAAAATCATTTTTGTAATATACCGTATTTTAAGTTCTGCAAAAATAACAAAAGGAGGATTTTGCAAGTAAATTCACCTTATGTTCCATAGAGTTTGGACATTTTGGAGCACAAACCATGTACAGTTTGGTCCAGTTTCTTCACCCCATGTCAGAGTTATATAGACAAAGTTGGAACAGGACGAAAATAATGTTCCCCTCTTTCAATAAATGTTTTGCATAGGATGGGCATTCAGCTGAAGATGCTCTTAGTAAGTCAAGAGCAGTGGGTCAATCCGGCTCAGTACTGATTACTCTGAAAGGCTCTAGCTCTCTTGGTTCTTGGGCTGACATCTTGCTCAACACTATCCAGTTCTTTTAACTAGAGAAGTCAGACCTTGAATCTGGGATCTTCTGCAAGCAGAGCATATCTCTAGCGGTGACTTCTTTCCTTCTTCATGTACTGACTGTGAATTTTCTCCAGGCAAGACTGCAATATATGGCAGGCAGAGAAATAAAGAAAACTGGAATATAAATACTGGTGTACTATGCTTTCCCCATCACACCATTCCCATCCAGCAAAGTAACATTCGAAGTGAACCAAATGTACTATTGAGATTTTATATTCTGTTCCAAGTTGCCACAAATGTTAACACCATTTTTAGTGCCAGAGCGGTATTTAAAGCAGAGAGTACATCCATAATTTCATGGGGAGTCTAAAACCTCAAAAGGTCTTTGGTGGCCCTTAAAAGTCATCCAGCCTTCTCCCTGGCAACCTATTGGCTTCTTACACATACCACACAGGTTAAGTTTTCCATCTCTACTACCATCTCTACTCTATGGCTGCTGGCGCCAAAGAACCTTCCTTCCTGCTCGGCCTTCACCAGCCTCTACTTTTTCCCTTAAGTTTCTCAATATTTGCTTAGGCTATGTCAATCAACTATTGGCTGATTTTCATTTTACTCCAGAATTTGCTGGTGGCCCTAGGTAACCAAGCTAATCATCTCATGCCAAACATCCTCACACCTTGTGGACTGGCCTCAGGGCAGACCACAGAAACCTTCAATCAAGTTCGGTGAACAAGAGATTCATAGTCCTCCATCAACTGTCCTTTCTGCTATTGAATTCATTTGAGGGAGATATTCCACAGAGTAAATTCTATGTTCTTGAGATTTACTTCTCAAAATATACTCTGTTCCAAGACTTTAAGGTGGAAAGCTATTAATGAGTGAAAAGAAACCTATAATCTGCTATTCTGGGAAGATACATACTCTTTAAAATGCAGAAACTATTACTAGAAAATAAAAAGGTCCCCCCCCACTTCTAGTGGTTACCCATATCTATACAGAGATGTCAGCTATGGAAAAATTTTGTGTTCATTAATTTTTTTCCTCAGCTACTGTTACATCTTCAACTGAAACATCACCAGATATTTGACAGGAGGGTTCCAACATTCAAAAAAATTCATGCTTGCAATGGCAACATTAGTATGAGTAATTTCATTCTTGAAGCAGATAAGAAGAGAACAAATGATAATGCAAAGCCTACAGAAGTCTGTCCCCATAAATAATTTCTGATCCATAGACAACACTACCACCAAATGTTCAGAAGTCAGGCATGCCTTTGCAAAGCTAAATTTCACTGGCTCACTGAGGTATCAATCAAGACTCACCAAATATCAATTAAGACCGTTCTTTCCTAGCACAAGCTGTACAAGCATTTATGAAGCTCTCCTTTTTCTTTAGCATTTATCACACATACTGATGGAGTCCGCTGAGCTTTTATGAAACTCTCCAATTCTGGGAAATCAGATGTGCCATTAAAAAGTGCAAAATGCATCAAAACTTTTCAGTTTTCAGTGCACAGTACCCGGGGGATGATGACACAGATCTTAAATATGGCGTAAGTGAATTTGTAGATATGGGAGCCCCTGTCCTGCAGAATATTCCAAGTGCTAGGAATATGGTATCTTCTGACGGGATAATAGAAAGATTAGCTAGCAAGCAAAAAACAAACCAAACATCATTCCCAAGGGCTAGGTTGCACAAAAAAAGACTTCTCCCCATTTCTGTGACAGAAAGTCCCCAATGAACAAATTAGAAATATAGCTGTATGCATCCTTCAATGTGATCTTTACTTGCTGTCAGATAATAATACCCAAACTGGTTGAACAAGATGCTTATACAAATACATTCAATCGTTTGCTAAAGGGAATGTGATGTTAGTAATATGGAGAGACTAGTGAAAACGTACCCGCGTTGCGGGAGTAAACGTGGGTGGGTGGGTTGGTCGGTCAGTCAGTCAGTCACTTTTCAGTTTTATATATATAAATATGTCAGCCTCACAAACCAAGCTTACTACATTTGAGTAGAAACAACAGAATCTTCATCTCTGATACGAATAATCCAATCTAAGTGCAACAGGAGAGGTATAATCTGGGGTTGGTTACGTGCTGTGATGCTTTCCCCAGTGAACTGATCTGCACAACTTCTGGAGCCATGGCAGTTCCCCCACAGAGCCTCCATTGCCCTTTCCTTGCCTTGTCCTCCCTCCTCCTCCTCCAGTCTCCCAGCCTGCACTTTCTGTCCAACCGGTTCTACTCTTATTTTTGTTTCACTGAGGATTATCTCCATGGTGATGTCCAGGTGACAGCAAGGGGGAGCAAACCCACCTGCACTTGAGCCTTAATTCTTTACAGTGCATCCAATACAGTTATTGTCCTGGAGCCCAAATGTCAAACAAACCAAAATACAGTTGCATAGAATTAACCCAAGAACATTTTGAGTCAGTGTGTTGCAGCTAATGGGGTCGATTTTCAAGGAAACCCAGCCTTCAGATTCAGTACCAGATTTATTTTTCTCCTTCCATCTTCTTAGGCAAAACAACAAGGCAAAAAGTTCCACAAGTGTTGCATTTCTATTACTTCTCATTCTTTTATGGAGAGATTTTGTTACAAAAGCTCAGCATGCCACATAAATGGAAGCCGAGTTCTTTCACAAATAAAACCTTTATCATGGTTGCTTAGCACTTTGGGGGATGTACTACTTTTGGGGGAATGGCAAGAGCTAAAGCTACAGAAGAAATTCAGAGTGGAAAACAATTTTCCCAGAGGGTACTTAATTCTCAAATACAACATTCCAAGTAAATATGCTAGAGTGGAACAAAAAAAATCAAATTCCCAGGTGTCCAGGCAGCAAGACACCCAATACCATTCTGCTTAAAGACCCACTGGCAATCAATGGATAAAGCAGCTTTTCACAACGCAACATAACTTAAAATAAGTATAAGAAGAAAAGTCTCAGGGCACTGATGATAGATATTGGATAGTCCTCATCAATTCAGGCCTATTTAGACAGCACAGCCAGAGATCAAAAGAGGGATGAAGACCTAACCTCTCCCACAACAGCCTCAGGGAGCAAACATGAATGTTCACATTTCAGGCCAAGGAAGCAATTGTGCAGATGTTGAATTCTTGGCAGGAAGTGTGTGCAGGGCTCCTTAAGGTAACAAATATACATGCTATAGCCAAAAGAGCATAACTGAGTTAGTTGTGCCCATCTCTCTCTCAAAAAAAAAAATATCTGGACTGGTGCCATAGTAAAGGAGCTAAAATACACAGAGTGAAGCCACTTGGCACAGGTTGACCACAACCATGCATGCACACTAAGTTTTAACATCCTAACTCACTTCCTCTCTTTACAGCAATGCTTGGAAGGAACCTGTGTAGCGTGTGGTCGTCGCATTGACCATGACAGAGAAAACTGAGCAGAGAATCTGCATCAAATTTTGTCAAAAGCTTGTTGATACCTGCACTGAGACTTACACAAAGTTGCAGAAAGTATGGAGAGGAGTGTATGAGCCGCACATAAGTGTATAAGTGGTTCAGACATTTCCAAGATGGCCAACAAAATGTCGACAGTGACAAATGTTCTGGGAGCAGAACTGACAAAAACATCACAGATATGCATGCGGCTGTAAGGGGAAATCGTCAAATCACCATCTGTGAGTTGTCGAGGATGTGCAGATCAGATATGGTTCAGTTCAGTCCATTCTCACTGAAGATCTGGGTATGAGACACGTGTCTGCCAAGTTTGTGCCAAAACTGCTTTCAGCTGACCAAAAAGAAACTTGGGTTTCAGTTGTGCAAGATCTCCTTGACTGTGTCGAGAATGATGGAAACTTTTTGAAAACGGTCATAACGGGTGAAGATGAAACATGGTCCTATGGCTATGACCCCAAAACCAAGGCTCAGTCTTCACAGTGGAAGATCCCAACCTTTCTGAGACCAAAGAAAGCACTATGAAGACACGGTTGACAGTTTCCTTCAACTACAAGGGGATTGTTCATCATGTCTTTGTGTGGTCAGACAGTAAGCAAGGAGTACTACTGTGATGTGTTGCAGCATTTGCGGGATGCTATTCAATGGAAAAGGCCAGAATTGCATGTGTCCAGTGTGTGGCAATTGACCATGACAACACACCTGCTCATTCGGCACAGCTTGTACAGCAGTTTTTGGCCAAGCACAACATCCCCCAGGTCTGACAGCCACCATATTCCCCAGATCTCGCCCCTTACAACTTTTTCCTCTTTGCAGAAATCAAATCCCACTTGAAAGGATGAAGATTTCAAGACATCAAGGAAATCCAAGTGAATGTGACGAGGCAACTGCTAATTATCCCAGAAAACAAGTTCCAGGAATGCTTCCATCAGTGCTGGATTAAGTGTGTGGCTTCGAAGGGGACTACTTTGAAGGAGACTAAATGCCACTTTGTTACAGGTTGTAGTTTTCTTTTTATAGCATCAGTCCTTATACTTATTGATCACACCTCATATATTGTGCATCTGTAAAAATGTTGGTTCTCTGCCTCAATTTTTAGCTGAAGATGAAAGTGAAGCATGAGAAGAGATGAACCAGCACTGAATGTTTGGAAAACAAAGGAAACAGATTATTTTAGGAAACTGTTTGCTCTCTCCATGAAGATGCTCTCTCCATCAACCATCAGGAACGAGAAGTCTAAGTAACATCTCTTGCTTTTAACTACAAAACTGTACAAGGACAATCACTGGAGTTATTTCATCACTAAGGAGGAATCAAAATAGTTTATTAAACCCTTTGAAAATGGTAGAAGATTTGTGTTCTTCTAGAACCCACAAATGGACTGGATCATGTACCTGTTACAACTGTTTTTGAACCATTACCTTTTACCTTTTTGTTTATTAGATGAATTTCTAACCAATTGTTACAGACCACCAGGTATGCAGAACATTTATCTATACCCTGCCTTTCTTCAAAAGAACTTCAGGCATGCAAACAGTTCCAACACAAGTCTTCCATCCAGGTATTAACCAAATGCTGACTTCTTTAGCATTTTTAAGGCTATTTATATGCCGTCAGAGCCATCCTTATTCCAGAAGTCCTTCAAAATCCATAATAAGTAAGACAATAATAGCAAACTAAAACATTCTCACATGGGATAAGTAGAATTAGCACAAATGTACTGCAAAAGCAGAGAGTCTTCTTGTGGCAATTAATGTCACATGGTATGCAGGATTTTAAAACAACAAGAGTATAAAAGTATAATAAAAAGTATAATGGAATAAAGGTAATATAACCCAAGAGAGTGTAATCAATCAACAGAAATATGTCAATCATCCACATAGCTTAACTGAATCCACTTAAATGAATCCACACATTAACTTTCCAACAAAACATAATCTCAGTTCACCCTCAGGCAGTTCCTTCCTCAGATCCTTACACACCTGAGATTTTTATGCACATATAGGATTGGGAAGATCAAATACTCAAGACTAACACTAATACCTGTGCAGCTGTTTTTTTAGTCCCAGCATCAGTAACATGTGCAGAGCAAAGTCCTTACCTAGCTTCCCAACAGAATATTTCAACCTCACACTGCCACTGCCATCAAATACCACTGTAGCTTAGCAAAGCTAATGCACTATGTTAATTTATAAACCATTTCAGAAAAAATGAGAATAAAGACAAGGTTGTTATGTAGGTATTAATATACAGTACTGTACATCACTAAACTGATGAGAATTATGAAACAAGCCCAAGATAAACTCTCCTCCTATTATTTTCTGGTAAACAGCTTTGGATTCAGATCCCCCTTGATATAGCTGAACTTCTCAGGTTCTCTCTTTGGTGCGACTACAAGCAATCACCTGAAGAGTGGGTGACAGTCTCTGGGAAATTAATAGCACATTCAAAGACTTGTCTTGATATGCAGTAAAGCACCTTCCACAATCCTATTTTGTAAGGTTCTTGCTCCATCTTTTCCCCTTGAGTAAGAATCTCATTCTGTTAGGATTTCAATTATGATTTCACTTTCTTCCAGACCTATTTGGCACAAGAGACACTTTCCTGGGAGTAAGACCCATTGAACACAATGGGGCTTATTTTTCAGTAGACATGGTTAGGATTGTGCTCTAACATCCTCTACTGTTAGTGACAGCAGAGCTGAGATGGATGTTTGTGCAATTTAGCCAGATTCTTAAAAGCAACACCCAAATGGCTATTAAAGCAAACATCTTGTCCCCATGAGTGGCCCAACCCCTATTTTTCTACTGTGCGCCAATATTTTACTAGCCCCCCTCCCCCTGCTCCAAACAGTATTCTCAGCTTTTACTCATTTTACTCAGGGATACCAGAAAGAGTGGAGGAAATAAATCAAAGCTCTATCCTCCTCCACCCCATGACTGAAGCCATCTTTATGCAGGACATGATCAAAATTAACCAACCCAATTCCTATTTTCAGTTGCTTGGCAAAGCCAAACAAAAACTCAGCTAAAATATTCTACAACACAGCCAAAATATTGATGTCAAAATATTTTATGAAAGTGAACATGTTTTACTATGAAGCATAGTTGCTAAGTATATAGCATAACTGCCTGACACTTGAGAGACACATGGTCCTTGGCAATGTTAACAAGACTTCTCACACACCTGGTCAGCTCCTTAAGTGGCTTTGCTGCCCATGCCTTTCCAGGAGAAGGTGTGAAGTTCTTTCTCTACCTGCACTGTAAATATTTACCTATGTAGCTGAAGATTTTTTTAAAACCCACCTTAAATGGTGTAGTGTAGAAAATAAGAAGGCAAGCACCCAAGAAAGGCAGGCTGGTGGAAAAGCTCAATCCTAAGGACATCTACTCAAAAGTAAGCCCCATTATAGTCAACAGCACTTACTCCCAGATAGGCGTGAACAGGAGGAGTGCATCCTTGGGGCACAATCCTAATCAATTTAGGCCAGTACAATTTATTCATCTCCCAGTTCCAAGGTGGCACTGGGAAGCCAAGTATCTCTGTGCAGTGGCCTAATCCACTCAGAAGTGGTGCAGAAGTGCCTAATGACACTTTTGCAACACCCCCAGTTTGGCATGGAATTTATGCTGGGACTTCAGCCTGCCTAACCAGGGGTTTAGGACTGCACTGGCAGTCTCCCCACCAAGATATTTTACTTGTAAGAAACCCTTCAGTATGCCTTTTTACATGTCTTTAAACCTCAAACAGATTGGCTGGCCATCCCAAAAGTCTCTCTCTCTCTCTCTCTCTCTCTCTCTCTCTCATACACACAAACACTGTATGTATGATTGTCAGCAGAGGTTTTGGTATATTCTACCTTGAATTTAGTTAAAGAGCAATTGGAGCCCTTAAGCAAGAGAACAACAACATGATCCTCTCATTATGTAAAAACTTTTGGCAGTCCTCCTCCATCTATGTATCCTCTTAGCAATTTTGTATCCGGTTTGGGAATTCCAAGAACATCTGCAATTGTCTTTTGCTTAACCACACATCTGTGAGACGAGGCGCATCATGTCCCTACCTGCAGTGCCCTGTCATTAGAAATGAAGCATGCATTCCCTTCTCACCAAGGGAACATATAAACCCTTGGTGCTCAGTCACACCTGGAGCATTCACCTTTTAACCCTCACCTCCCCCTGCAACCACTGACAAAATAACCCACCAAATTCCTACCATTAGCAGGGGGAAAGGCAGAGACTGCGAAGGAGGTTCAACATCATCACCAGGGCATGCTAAAGAATGGCTCCCACCCCTTTTCCCTATATACAATGCATAGCAGATTCAGCCTGAACTGCACCTGATCCACTTAAGAGCGGAGCAATACTGACAAACAAAAGACTTCAGAGCTCATGCCTATGCATGTTGCTGTTATGATAAAACACTGTCAGAGATGAGGGAATATTTCAGATCCCAGCCAAGTGAGAGCTGGGGAAACACATCTATTTTATTAAGAGCTTAGCAAAAAAGTGAACCACATAGAGCACCTTGGTGCCCGTTAGACATCCCTGAACTAACCCTCCATCAAGGAAGCAGTTGGGAAAGGAGGGAGCAAGGAAAGTGTAAACAATAAGAAGGCCTCAGAGGAAGGTGGTAACAAAAGAATCCTAAAACATCCATCAGAAACAAGTCAACTGATGAAGGTCCCAAGAGTTAGATTAAGGCACACAATTCTCTAAGCATATACTTCTCACAGAATCTGTCAGGCCACAGAGGAAGTTCAATATAATTATATGCCAGGCCTACAACCAAAGTAGACTGGGGGTGCAATCCTAACCAATTTAGACCAGCATAACTCCCCTGGCATATCTTCCCATAGTGGTAATGGGCGGTTGGATTATACCTATGCACTGGCCAAACCCAACACCCCTTTCCCCCAGGAGTGAGGCAGAAGTACCTTACAACACTTTTGTGACCTCCAAGTCAGCACAGGACTTATACTGGGATTTACATCTGCCTAACTGGAGCTTAGGATTGCAGCCTCAGTGAGTGCTTTTAGAGAACATTGTATTCCTAAGTTTCTCATGATTTCTCAGTTCAAATGGAACCAAATGGAGCTTAAATCTTGCACCACAATGATGGCCCAATCCTATCCAACATCCCAGAACTCATACAGCCATGTCAATGGGATGTGTGCTGCATCCTGAAGTGGAGGGGGCAGTGATGGAAGCTTTCTCAAGGGAATATTTTAAACATTACTTCATGGCTGAATTGCACCAGCATCATCTAACCCCGGCCTTACTCTCAATGAGCCTCCATCGGGCCTTAAATTAAGACCCTGTAATTTTCCAGAGGCAAGGGGGTGCTTTGTTTTCCGCACCTCAAGATGGTATTTTGAGGGATGCGGGAGGCTGCACACGCCTGTTTGTATGAAAGTGCTTATGAACTGTTTTGAAGATCACTCTCTGTGTGTGATGGAAAATATTTATGAACCAATTCGTTCACAAATTCTGTCACTAATGTATTCATTTATGTAAATTGATTCAAATTTGAAATGTAATCAATTGTTGTTTTCTTCTGGCTCCCAACCCAGTATCAGAAAGATGGCGTGGCCCTCCTGCCAAAAAAGTTTAGAGACCCCTGGATTAGACCACAACATCCCTGGTGAATTAGGCCAGGACCCAACTACAGTAGTTCAGCTTCCTATATCTCAGAGCAGCCCACCAGATGACTCAGAGAGCAAACAAGTCAACAACATACCCACATCCTGCATCAATATTCCTCTGCATCTGACATTCTATTATCCCTCGAAACCATCAGCCTCACCAACACAAATTTAATATAGTCCTTGTGTCCAATATTTAAATCAACTTGTGGGTTGATAATGGGTGCAGACGCACTCATATCTGTGCTTTTAGCAAATACGAGTACAACAGCAAACAAACTCAGTTGGAATAGTTCTGAGCACAACTGTTGCATCTGTTGAGTCTGCCACCTATAGATGTAGTAGAGGCCCAAGAATTCTAGTAGAAAAACCGATAATTGTACAGGGTGATTCAAAATAAATGGGACAAAAAGAAAACATACCTGTGACTTTTTGTCCCATTTATTTTGACTCACCCTGTATTTTCTGCTACGGAGATGTGATAGCAGCAGGAGTTGCCATTTACCCTAAAATGATGCTTTTTAGAATAGTAGCCTTTCCCAATTTTTTAGCCCCAGGATCCAACTTTAAAAAATCCCTTTAGCTCTGTAGCTATAACAGTAATGGGGCAGCAGTGCTTACCACACACCCATCACACCCCCAAAGAAGCAGGTTCTTTAGCCCTTGATGCACATAGTCTAATTTGTCTTGTCAGTTTTGCAACCAGCTAAAAATTGGGTCCTGGACCCATAGTTTGAGAATTGCTGAACTAGAGTCCAAGCATCCCCCACTTATTGGATGGGTTAGGGACCAGAGCACCATGCAAAAATGAAAACCACTGAAAAGTGGAATTGAGTCTTCAGCTTGCAAATGCAAAACAGCAACAAAATATCAACAAAGTGGCAAAATTTTTGCAACAAAATGGTAACAAAAGGCTAAGTTTCACACATTCATTAACATGTAGCCAAATTACATCACAAATGTATTTGTAAGCTCCCCTGTAAGAGTTGAACAACAATTACATGAATCATGACAAATGCTGAAGAGAAATGCAAACACACACATACATGGTTACTCCCCATATGACCTGATGGAGAAGAATGGGAAAGATTTAGATTTCCTGGAAGGAATTTCAACTTGGTGCCCCTTGCCCAGTTTAAAAGAAACCAAAACCTCTAACCTTTGTGCAACAACCTATACTCAAATGGGAAGAAGAGACCAGAGTCAACATGAGACTACTTACAAAATAACTCTCTGTCTCATCTTCCTTGAGACTTTAGAGAGTTAAAAGCTCCAAAATGTCACTATTTTAAAAGCTCATTGGCTATCTTTTGTGCATTGGTTAAAATTAAAGATTTAGTAGTACAGGTGTATGTGAAGTGTAAATCAAATACAGGTCATGCCTTGTTGTCCACTGGGCTTCCAATCCCAGAACGCGTAATGGATAAAAAATATCAGTGGATACCATTTCAGTGGAAAAATAGCTTTGAAGACCCACTTTCAGATTTCTTGCTCCTATAATGCACTGGTGTAGATACTACACCACATTCAGACTGTAAATGAAGAGAATAAAGGAATCTAATGGAATGGCGTTATAATTATTAACAGCATAAAGGTAGAAAAATTGACTTTGGTGCTTTTTCCCCTTGTTACAAGGCATTTAAAGGTGGACCTTGGAGTCAGTGGAAAGTCAAATCAGTGGATACTAAGACACTACCTGCATTTTGATGAAGAAAAATCCTCCTATATCATATTACCAGTCTATGCTTTCCTTGATGAACACCCTTGATCTCCAAATGAGACAGCTGCCAGTTTCATGAACACAACAGGCATCATTACTCCTGCTGTATTTTATTTATTTGCTGTGCATGTGACTGTAGGATAACGTGTTTATTCGGGCAGACAGTAAATCTCAGCAAGTGTCTATTGCCACCAAGGCTATCAGTGTAAGTACATAAAGAAGGAAGGGCTGATAGACTTATGAAGAAATTGTGGGGGAAAGTGGTAATATTATACTTCCTTACTCTCAAGAATATGTACATATAGATCAGATTGCAAGGTAAGCAAACAATATATGTTAGATTTATTCTTTCCTTTACAGAAAGAGAAATGTTCCTACAGTATTTACATTATGGGTCACATTTGGCTGGAAGCAGTAAACTGGGGATTTAGTAAGAAACAAATACACTTTCCTTAATCACTCATTTCCTTACATCACTTAAGAGTGTGGACCATTCAGAGGTTGTGAAAACAGCTTAAGTAGGATATCATACATGAACCCACATTTTTCAGAATTACAGGAGGAGAGATAATATTGATATAGGATTAAGCCCTGATACCCAACCCTAGGATTGGTCTGATTCAATCCAGCCTGAAGATGCAGATATAGCAAACACAGACCTGGCACAAAGTCTAATACAAAACAGGGCTTGCCATGACATTACAAACTTGAGACAATATGTGCTTGACTGCAGAAATGACCATATGAGCCCAATCCATATGAGCCCTGTGGGTTTCATGTTCCACAAGGATTTATTATGGGGTGCATCATATCTATATGTATAATAGTGAAAAGTGTACCCACATTGCGGGAGTAAAATTCCCCTGTACACCATCCCCCAATGATGCATCAACCCCCATGTGCATTAGTCCCCCCCATACGCATAACTTCCCTATGCGCATAACTCCCCTACGTGCATAAATCCCCTATGCGCATCAACCCCCCCGGCGCATCATCTCACCATGCGCAACAACCCCCCGTGCGCAACAACCCCGCAATGTGCATCAACCCCCATGCACAGCATCCTCCCCAGTAGAACCCCTCCCTCCAAACAACATCCCCCCACTGCACTGGGCACAGAGCACCAAATTAGCTGGAGGTTGGTCAGTCTTCCATGTTAAGTATAGGACAAAAACACGTTGCACCCCTTTTTAGCCCCTTAAGGATTAAGTTTCTCCACATCGGTTCTTGGTGGGTGTTCAGGTGAAAGAAGGAACTCCCTCCCCAAATTTCATGCTTCTAGGTCTGGGGGTTGGGCCACAGCATCCTTCAGTCACCGATTCTTCAATGCAAAGTATAGGGAGGAAAGCGCATTGTGCCCCTTTTCACCCTCTTCCAGTTGGGAATTTCCAAAAACCTGTTCTTAGTGCACCCCTTGGTCATGGAAGGAACACCCACCCCAAATTTCACGCTTCTACGCCCAGTGGTTTTGGCTGGATGTTGATGAGTGAGTCAGTGCATGACTTTTCTCTTTTATATACAGTGGTGCCTCACATAAAGAGCTTAATTCATTCCGGAGGCATACTCTTTAAGTGAAATGCTCTTTAAGTGAAGCAGATTTTTCCATAGGGAATAATGGAAACTCAGACAACTGGTTCCACAACGCCCAAAATATTCATATAAAAATATTAACTGGATGTAAAAATGATGACAAAACACTGGAATTGAATTCAAAACAAGCATTCAATGTGCATGATCCTATGAAGTCTACTTAGGCTGCAATCCTAAAGAACTTTCCTGGGAGTAAGACCCATTTAACACAATGGAGCTCACTTCTGAGTAGACATGGTTAAGATGCTGCAATCAAAGACACTTTCCTGGAAGTAAGCCCCTTTTAACACAATGGGGCTTACTTCTGAGTAGACACAGTTAGGAAACTGCAATCAAAGACACTTTCCTGGGAGGCTGCTGAAGGTTCAAGGTGGCTGGGGCACTTTGGGGCAGTTAGAGGCAGCAGCACTGGCTGGCAGCCCTTTTAAAGAGCCTCCGTGTGGAGCGTCAGGGCTGCATAGCACATGTGCCCATAGTGCACTTGCTTGTTAAGTGAAGCAGAACTTGTTATGTGAAGCAAGATTTCTTGGAAATTTTTGCTTGTTATGTGAAACGCTTGTTAAGCGAGGCGCTTGCTAAGCGAGGTACCACTGTATATAGATAACTGAAAAGTCACTGACTGACTCATCAATGCCCAATCAAAACCGCTGGGCCTAGAAGTGTGAAATTTGGACAGTTTATCATACAGACACTCATATTCTCTGTATATGGTCTATTAGGCTTTTGGACAAAGCTCTTTGCCAGGTAGAAGGGGATGAAGACGAAGAGTTTACTGTTTTGGCTGTGGTCAGCAAAGTGAGCTACGGGGTGAGGAGACCTTGGACCCAAGTACTGTTAGGGTAGACGTGGCTCAGGTATGATGGGACAGGAAAAGCTTCTGGCCCTGTCCTATGCCATAATAACCTGACGCCAGCCATGTTGAGGACAATGTCACTATTACATCGACCACCTGAAAACAAGAAAACAAACACCTGGTATTTTATTGTCCTATATGTTGTTAGCCATTTTGGGTTTATTTTTTAAGGAAGAAAAGGCAGGATATAAATCGAATAAATAAAATAAATGAAAACAGTGGTTCCTGGGAAGTTAAATATCAAAACTTTAAACAGCAAGTTAACAAAAGAGAAGGGTAACAAACCAGGAGAGAGAAAGAGAGAGAAGGAGGGGCAAGTGTGAGCAATGTGTTTGTTTGTTTGTGTGTGTGTTTGTTTGTTTGTGTGTGTGTGTGTTTGTTTGTGTGTGTGTTATGCTCAAAGTTTCATAGAAAAGCGAGTTGTGATGAACGAGTACCCAAACCAAGAATAGTTGCTATCCTCTACCATGACCATCATCAGTTCTACCTGTCCAGTGACATTTTTCACAATACAGCTAAGTATGTCCCACCCTTCTTTTCCTGACAATGTTTCAAAAGTTAGCTGTGGGAGGGGGGAAGAATGAGGAGGGCAGAGAGCTGAATAGAACTCATGATTTGTATACACAGTTTCTAATATAATTATATAGTTTGACACACAAAAGAAACAAAAGGTCTACACCACCCTACAAGGCTTACATAATCCATTCCAAAAGAGGGACCACCCTCTGTTAACAAATTCCACAAGTTGGTGAAGGCCATGACCTTGAAAAAGTACCAACTTAAGGAAACTTCTGTGCCTTGCAAAACTGGCCTCCCAGAGAACATGAAACGAGTCTTCCAACCCAAGGGGTGCCAAAAAAAGTGGTTTCTTCTTTAGCTTTCTTGGGAATGAATTAGAGTATGTTCTTCCACGCCAGGAACTTAGACTGCATGATAATAAATGGTCTGTTCAGTGCAAACGTAGATGCAGCCAAATGTCTCAATGTGTGACAACTTCAGCAGCTCTGCGGCCAAATATAAGTAACAGGTTATAACACCGATACACACATCTACACATAGAAGATGGATTCTCCAAAAGGCTATAAAATAGAAGGCAGATTTGGGGACTGGCTTGTCCACTATGGGATGCCCTTCCCCATCTTTTTCACATGGCTGTACTTGACAACAGTCTGTAGTCTCACCACATTCTTGTCACGTACACGAGTAGGTGAGGTCAAGACATTCCACTAGTTGCAAAGTTATCATGCAATCTAATGTCATCTTGAGTAGAGTCATATGAAAGCTGCCATCTCCTCTGTTCTTCTCTTATTTACGACCACAGCTGCTAACACTCCAGTATTTTTACCCCATTTGAATCTCAACCACACTAATGAATGAGAACGAATTATCCCTTCTTCAAACAGCTTTCACTCCTAACTGTCCTTAAGGAGAGGGCAATTCAAAATAGATCCATGTCTCTCAATATGGAAAATGAGATTTGATCGAGATTTGATCGATCAAATGAGATTTGATTGAGTTCACATCTTCTTGCCTGTTCAGAGACTTCTTGCCTGTCAATGTGAACATGCTGCATGATGAATATTTGCATTCCACCTCCAGAGCAGAGACAGTATGTATCAGGGTGACGAGATGCCCAAACCTCATAAAGAGGACAAGGTCTTGGATTCCTCTCAACCTGGCCTTTTTGGTGGACAATGGCACATCTGCCTATTCACATGTAAAACCACAATATTGGGCACTTTCACTTTCCCGTACAGCTCAATGCAATTTTTTAAAAGTTTTTTGGCCATAACTTTTGATATGAAGGAGATATTTTAAAACCAATTTTTGCACTGGATTCTGCTCTCTAGTATGAATCCAATGACATATGACATAATGGGGCAATGCACATCATTGCAAAGTTCCAAAATGAAGCCAAAATGGAGGACAATGAAGCCCTTTTGGAGGACACCTGGACAGGAGACTAAAGAGGACAAATTCAGAAAATTTCTGGTCATCTGATCACCCTGGTATGTACTGATTGATTTGTAATCCACCTTTCTCTGAAGGGGCATAACAAATAGATAAAACTATAAAAAGGTAAATATGATGGACTCTCCTTCACTGGGAGTCTTCAAGCAGAGGCTTGACGAACACCTGTTGGGGATGATCTAGGAGGATTTCCTGCTGCAGGCAGGGGGTTGGACTAGATGACCTACTAGGTCCCTTTCAACTCTATGATTTTATGATTCTATGTCCCCCACAGGTTATAGTCATGACTAACTGTAGGGTGCAGTGCTCATCCCCGTTTCTCTAGAGCCAGCATTGTCCAAAGACACTTCCATGGTCAGGAGCCGGCAGGACTGCTGAAGGTGCATGGAACACTGTTTTACCTTCCCACTGAGGTGGATTTGCATTTCCCTGCTTTCAACCTGCTAGGTTGGCAGGAACTGGGCTAAGAATGGGAGCTCACCCCATCTTTTAGGACCCAGGACTTGAACCCTGGTCTGCTGGTTAGCATGCACCCCTATGCCAGCAATCCTATGCCTGTCTACTCAGAAGTAAGTCCAATATCTGCAATGAGGCTTTCTCCCAGGGAAGTGTGTTTAGGATTGCAGCCATAATGTCTTAAACACTTGCATCACCACAGCCCTTTAGATAAAACACCATACGAACAGAAAGTTTAAAACAAAGCAGTCATCAATTAGAAAAATAGTAAAACATTAGAATAAAATCACAAGCAGCCTTTATAGGGTCTCAAAGGCCTTCCTAAATAAAAATAACGTCAGTGTATGCAGTACTTGCAGTGGGAAAATGACTTTGTGGGTGGCAATTTTTCCTGTGCAACCAACTCATGGAATAAGACAAGTAGGCCCATCTAGTCCAGCAATTTTCAAACTTTTTAATCTCACGGCACACTGACAAAGTACTAAAATTGTCAAGGCACACCATCAGGCTTCTAACAATTGACAAGAAACACCATACTCCCTTTGAGAGGGTCAGATCCCCAATGATCCTCCCCCAAATTCCAGTGGCACACCAGAAAACCATGGCACAGTGATTGAAAATGGACCAAAACAACCTTGGTTGCCTTCATAGATGACCGGTGCCAAGGACTGAT
The DNA here is from genome assembly GCA_030015325.1 of Cryptoblepharus egeriae. NCBI lineage: Eukaryota > Metazoa > Chordata > Lepidosauria > Squamata > Scincidae > Cryptoblepharus > Cryptoblepharus egeriae. The sequence continues at coordinate 104,833,664 of JAREYC010000002.1, read as the reverse complement.
GGGGGAGTGTGACTCTGTTGGTCCTGCTGGATCTCTCAGCGGCTTTTGACATTCATGGTGTCCTTCTGGGTCAGTTAGCCGGGTTGGGGGTTGAGGGCCCTGTTATGCAGTGGTTCTGCTCCTACTTGGCTGATAGGTCCCAGATGGTGGTGTTGGGGGATGCCTGTTTGGCACCCTGGCCTTTGAGGTCTGGGGTGCCACAGGGTTTCATTCTGTCCCCATGCTATTTAACATCTACATGAAACTGCTGGGAGAGGTCATCCGGAGATCTGGAGTAGAGTGCCACCAGTACACTGATGACACCCAGCTCTATCTCTCCTTTCCACCTCAGTCCAAGGTGGCTGCTGAGGACTTAGAGTGCTGCATGGAGGCAGTTGGGACCTGGATGAGGGCAAATCAGCTGAGATTGAATCTGGACAAGACAGAGGTCCTCTTGGTTAGGAAATCCACGATGCATGTGCTGGAAGCACTTTGAACAGGGTTGCACTCCCCCTGAAGGAATAGGTTCGCAGCTTGGGGGTTCTTGGACTTGCAGCTGCTCCTGGATTCCCAGGTAGCAGCTGTGGCCTGAGATGCCTTTGCCCAACTTCGCTTGGTGCACCAGTTGCGGCCGTATCTGGATCGTGTAGACCTGGCCATGGTGGTCCATGCCACATTGACACCAAAGACTGGACTATGGTAATGCACTCTATGTGGGGCTGCCCTTGAAAACGGTTCAGAAACTGCAATTAGTTCAAAATGCTATGGCCCCTGTAGTTGCTGAAGCCAGACAATTTGACTCTGTCAGGCCACTCCTCCAGCAACTACATTGGCTGCCCATTCATTTTTGAGCCCAATTCCAGGTGCTAGTCTTGACTTATAAAGCCCTAAACAGCTTGGGCCCGGACTATCTTAAAAACCATCTACTTCCATACAATCTGGCTCATTCCCTCAGGTCATCAGAGAAGGCCCTGCTACAAGTACCACTGCCTAGGGAGGTACGTGGGGCAGTGGCAAGAAATAGGGCCTTCTCAGGGGCAAGAAATAGGGCTTCTTCTAGCACCAACCCTCTGGAATTCCCTCCCTCTTGATCTAAAAACCGCTCCCTCCCTTGAAACTTTTTAGCTTGGCCTAAAAACATTTCTCTTTAGAACAGCCTTCTGAATTTCTTAGTCTGCTGGTTTTCTTAGTCTGGCTACTTCTACTTCACAACTCTTTTAGTATGGTTTTAATCAATGTTTTAATGTAGAAGTTCTATATTGTTTTTAAGATGCCTGTTTTAAATATTTTAATGAATTGGATTTCATTGTCGAGATTTTTATGGATTTTTTTTATAAGCCACCTTGGGTCCCTCCAGGAGAAAGGCAGAATATAAATAAGGGTTGTTTATTTGTTTTATTATTATTATTATTATTATTATTATTATTATTATTATTATTATTATTATTATTATTATCCATAAATACACAGCGAACAATTTTGTGCTGGTTTCATTCACGTCACCAGTCGGACCCTTCCCAACAGTCTAGGACTGTGTGATGTAGCGGCGTAGAATTCATGCGGATCCCAGAAGAGCAGCTTTCTGCAGTTGGCAGAGTGATATTTTGTCAATGCCAATAGTTTTCAGGTGCCTGCCAAGGTCTTTGGGCACTGCACCCAGTGTGCCAATTACCACTGGAACCACCTGCACTGGCTTACACCAGATACACTGTAATTTGATTCTTAGGTCTTGGTAGTGGGAGATCTTTTCCAGTTGTTTCTCCTCAATTCTGCTGTCACCTGGTATGGCGATGTCAACAAGCCACACCTTACTGCTTTCTATGATGGTGATATTGTGTTCCAAGACCTTGTCCGTCTGTATCCTGAAGTCCCACAGAAGCTTGACCTGCTCATTTGCAACCACTTTTTCAGTATTGTGGTCCCACCAGTTTTTTGCCACTGGCAGATGATACTTTTGGCATAGATTCCAGTGGATCATCTGGGCAATAGAGTCGTGCCTCCGTTTGTAGTCAGTCTGTGCGATCTTCTTGCAGCCACTTAGAATGTGGTCGATCGTTTCATCCACTTCTTTGCAGAGCCAGAATTTGGGCTCATCGGCTGATTTTTCAATTCTGCCCTTGATGGCATTTGTCCTGATTGCCTGTTCTTGGGCAGCAAGTATCAAGACTTCCGTCTCCTTCTTCAGTGTTCCACTAGTCATCCACAACCAGGCTCACACACAGGCTCATCATCATCATCATCATCATTATTATTATTATTATTATTATTATTATTATTATTATTATTATTATTATTATTATTATTATTATTATTATTCTGTACAATGAGGTCCATATCATCTACCACAACTCACACCTCTTGATTTAGGAAGGCGCCTTAAGACAACAGGTGTTATGAAACTGAACATCTATGACACAGAAAACATCTTATCTGAAGGAGGAAATAGGTCCCTAGTGAGCATGAGCCTATGAAGAAATATCCTAAGTATAGTACAGATCAAAAAAGTATTGCCAAACTGATGGCCAGTGATGCAAACATTAATTGTACATTTACTCTACTGGTACATGAATCGGACCACCCAGTGTAGGTCAACAGGATTCCAAGCTGTACTAACACATACTACTGTCGTGGGAGTGAATTCTTCACACTAAATGGCTGGGGGATTAACTTCTCCATAAACGCAAGCATTCAGTGTCATGAGCCTGAACAGTACATTGTGTGAGATACTCCTGTCCGCTTCAGTTCAGTAATGAAAGACTGTTTCCTTGTGCTTCAGCTACAATTCTATGTAGTCAATCCAGCAAAAAAAGAACCACTGCACCCGATGCCACTTCCCAGAAGATGGAAATAGGAATAAATCCTGATTTTGGTGAACACACAAACCATTGTTTCATCCAGAAATGCCAGTAGCTGAAACAATGCATGGTTAGATTGTCAGTCAAATCCTCCAATGATCAGAAAGTTCACTGGATGTTATTGGGCCAATCACCCTCATGTAATTTAACCTACCATCCCAGTTAAAATAAAGGGGGGGAGGCAAACTCTTTATGCTACCCAGAATCACTTGGAGGAAGGGTGGGATAAAAATGTAGTAAGGTTTTATCAACTCAGAGCCAATAACTAAGAAAACTTTACAACACTCCGGGGCTCATTTTCTTTTCTGAATACACCAAGAACAGGTTCTTTCTGGGGGCACCCTACTAATTACATAGGTGTATTCACCAGTAAAATTGTCAAGCCCAATCTGAATGCAGAAAACAAAACTGTAAATATCATCTTTACCCAAATCTAATGTGCACCTTTTTCAGCCGAATTTAGACTCCAAAATTAGCATGTGCATTAAATTCAATGGCACATTAGATTTGAGTAAATACAATGTTTTAATTATAAATATAGGTCAGTTATTTACAGTAGTTTAATAATTTACTATATTGTAATAAAATAACAAACCCATTGTTGTATGAAGTGATGCAATTAGGTAAAAATCATAACATAAACCTATTATTATTGTCATATAACTTGTTGCATGTAGTAAAATTAAATTTATACCTGCTTTTCAGCTGCTCATTACAATCACCAGTGAACTTTTTTTATCTCAGCCCTTTTAAAATCAGGATGCATGTTAGGTTTGAGTAAATAGGGATATATTAAAATATCTAGTAATTTTTAAAGGTGGGTTTTGTTTTCTGAAACATGTCAGAGATACAAGCATGTGTACAAGCATATAACTCTGGCAGCACCACACAGATTCATAGTTGCACCCCATTATAGCTCATCTCGTACTCATTACCCTTCTCACCCTCTCTAGTCCAGACCACCCAAATTCCACTACTACTTTAGAGTTAGCATTTCTTATTGGCCTCTCTTCTCATTCTGGCTACCTGACAACCAGAATACCGTACTTTGGACCAAATGCCATTCTCCCAATACTCTTGTGTTTTGTTTTTAAAGTCAAAGTGATTTTGAGAAACCCAGATCAAGAGTGGGAGACTGATGGCAGGAGTGGGGTCACTTGTCTCTGGTCAAAGCCACTGCTTATTCTTCTGTGCTAGGGATTAAAACCTGACTTGAGATTAAATTACTTCAGCTCTTGCATTGAAAAGGGACCTTTACCCACAATGCAACTAAGCAGTGCATATTAAGCTGCAATCCTATATACACTTTCAGGGGTAATACTATGGAAGTTTCTTGTGAGTAGATACACACAGAATCATACTGTCTGAGTACCTGCATTACATAGGAGAGAGGATGGTGCTTGGAAGTGCAGCAGCAATCTCAATCCTACTAACCAGCAGCAGCATAGCAAGGCAATACTTAGAGGCTTAGAAGCATCAGGAGAAACTATGCAGAGCCACTCCACTGCAGTGCTGAGGCAGAGCCTCCTAGGGCCAGGGATAATTCTACTGGTTTGAGAGGTTTGAGTTCTTTCTTATTTGCTGGACCATTTCTTTATGGGGAAATAGATCCACTTAACATTATTATCTTCACTAAACCAGGCTAATAATGTACAGGTGTCCCTTGTTATCCACTAGGAACCTCCCTGGATTAAAAAAAAATCCATATACTGTAGAATGTAAAGAAAACAATAAAAAGTTGGTTTAAAGACCCACTTCCAGGTTTTTTGCTCATCTACTGAGCCTAATAGAATAAGGTAGTGCCTCAATATCTGTAGAGGTATGAATCCGGTATTGAAAAATTGAATGATTTCAATTTTTGAAAATTGTTGTCAGTTGTTGAATACTGTTGTATCTCTCAACAGCAGAAAAGCCATTTTTTAAACTGTGATTTGCAGTGGCCATTCGTGTTAAGTCAAATCCATGCATTAAAAAATCAGTGTATAAATAAAGTTGGTCCTGTATAACTTAAATTGACACTTTATAGTACATTATAAAGAGAATGTACTCATTTCTTTTCTCTTATGAGGCTGATGGAAAGAGATTCAGAGTGGTAATTATTCCCTGCTACAGCCTCCTAAACATACTACCCAGAGAATGTTATAGATGTCTGATATACAACATCAAGCTCAATATATCAGACTTGTTTAAACTTGGCCCCAATACAGCTGCAACTGTCATCTTCAAAAACAAAATTAATTGACTGCAGAATATTATGTAGGCAGAAGGCAGAAATAAAACAGCGAACCCCATAGTGTATGCAATCCCCTTATTGCAAATGGACACCCATGGACTAGAGAGCTTTTTCTTTTTATAATGCAGATAGGCTGACACATTTGTTCCACTTTAACAGTCAATCCTGATTCTGTTTCTTTTGCTATTTCCCAAAGACAAAGCAAAAACTACCTAAAGCACATCAAAATAGAGTATCATTTATTTACCTGCACATGTGTTGGTCCTACTATACAGGCACCAGCAAAACTGAGAAAGAGCCAAGGCCTCTGATTAACTCTCTGGAGAAAATGACACAAGATGAGAGAAACTTTGATTAATAGAGAAGCAATAGCCATGCTCTGTTTACCCTAGATTACACACCATGGAATGTGGATCTCCTTTTTAGTATGTTCATTCATTTGAAACAAAGATAATAAAAAAGCAACGTCGGCCAGAGAGCAAGAGGAAGGTGAAGCAAGGATCCATGCAAGTTGGGTTGGAAGAATGTGGGACAGGGATGTGGGAAAGCAATTCAGTTGTTGCCATATAATTAATCAGCAGGAGGATTCCACATTATCCACTAAGGCACAGCCAAAAGCCCTGACTGCATAAAAAATTTAGCTACTTGGCATAGAGTATCCTTCATGCCCCTCACACTTGTAAATATCTATATCTTCAGTTTATGTAGTTCTAGCCAACTTAAAAACCTGTATGAAAGCACATCTTAATTTATCTTTGTGCTACAATATTTTCCTTTGAAAGTGAATCCACCACTGTCCCATATGTGCATTCAGTCTTATGACACTTCAGGAGAGAAGGATGAAGGGAAGAGGTGAAGTTTCTGAAACAGCACTTCAAATACTAGATTTTGATACTGGAATATGTGCATGCCATAGTAATTTGAGTGTCTTAACATTTCTTGCAGTTGCTCCCAAACTGTGTGCTGCAGCCATTCAGGCATTGTAGGAAACGCATAGGGGCACTGCAGCAGCCTTTTCTCACCAGATCTCCTAGCACCACCATCTTGGATTGTGTGCCACAACAGCATACTGTGGAGGAAGTGCACCATAACCACTATTAAGTCTGGGGACCACTAATCTATAGGGAACTTTTCCCTCAGTTAACAGCAACTCGGCCCTGAAATGGAGCAGGTTAAGATCTCTCACACCTTTCTTTTTTGAAGTTAAATGAAATTTTCTTTAAAGGGAAAAATTTAATGTAGTAAATCAGTTTGCAATCTGGAAAAATCTATTATGTTAACTGTGCTTGGGCAACTGTCCAGGCACAGTCATAGGTTGTCCACAGGAAGGATAACTTCTCTAGCAAAAGACAGCTGTTTTCATGACTCCTGAGTGTTGTTGCTGAGATCGAGAGAGAAGTAATGTCATAAGTAATCCAAGACCACATTTTCAAAGCCTAAATTGGAACTGTGGTTCAGACTCAGGAACTTGTTTTTAGCATTATGGCTGAGCCCTGAAATGCATAAAATGACAAACACCTCAACTTCAGTTAGTTCATGTTGCCATGGAATAACCACAACTCCACAATGTACCTGAAATTAGGAGGAAGGGCTTCTAAATTAGAGGATGTGACCTACAAGCAGGCTTAAAATCCCTTGCTTCTCTTAGATGTTCACCATGTGCAAAGAACGTGTCATGCCAAACAGGCTGCAAAACCCCCCAAATTCCTATATGAAAACAAAAGCTATAAAGAAGAAGTCCACAAAAACAGCAAACAACAGAACAGTAATTAAGTAGTAAATAGAAATATTCATTTGTTGTTTTAGAAAGCAATCAACAGTACAGTTATTTTTCTGGAACAGACTCCAAAGACTATACATGCTGTTGAACTACAGCCTTTCTGGATTTTATATGGTTTTGTAGAAGAGAAACATAAGGAACCATCTATGTGTACCATGGGTCAATTAACTACATAAGGAAGAATCCTTCAGAGCCTTGTGGCAGTGGCAGGACTTAATACAAGAAGCACCTCTGACTGCCTACTGCCCACTAGTGGGAAAGACTACTCCCAAGAATAGATCTTGCAAGTCCAAGCACACTACCTTCTACAGTGCAACCACCACATGGCACCAGGATGAGAATACAGATTAGTCACTGTATTGGCTCCTTACAGTGTTCTTAATGTGTAAAGCTGCTCGTTGCATATAGAGTGTTGCCAGACATTCCTGCCCCAAAATAATCCATAAGGTATCATTTATGTGTATGCTTTAAGATACTGCCCAGCTTGTCACCAAGTTCCAGGTTTGTAATCCATGCTTACTTTCCACTGTTCCCATTGGGTGCACCACTTACTGCTGTATTCCACATGATGCATTCTAATCTTTTCTAAACCATGGTAACACTCTTAATAAGAGATTGTGCTAAAGCAAAATTCAGAGGTTTGGGGTTTTGTTTTTTTTTGTTTTTTGCGCTGCTATAGAAAAAAATCAAACACTTCAAAACCAATGTTGTCATAGCTCTGTGACAAGGCAAACCATCCTCATTCATTTTACCTGATCTTCATATAAACTCCAGGCTCATGGAGTAACAAGCTAGTTACTTTGTCCATAACAAAGTAACATGCCAGTTACTTCAGGGCTTCCAGACGCCCAGAAACCCCTGGACAGGTCCGGAAACTTACATATTGTCCGGCCTGTCTGGGCATGGAGGGGGCTTGTCCAGGGATAGGGGGTGTATGTAGTGTTTTGCACCATGTAAAAGTGTTGCTCGGATTGGCGCGCATATATCGCGCCGTCTAAGCAGCCATCTTTGGAAATAGAGGCTGTGCACATGCGCAGAGCCTCTATCCCTACCAGCTGCGTTGTGTAGAGCCTGTACGCATGAGCACAGCCTCTATCTTTAAGAGACAGCCCACTTTAAGAGGCAGACCACTCGCATCAACGGCCCCTGGATGGCGAACGGTCTACGTAGAGATGGTGCGCAGCTGCAGACCGCTCTGCCTAAGAGACCGGCAGTCTACTGGCAGTCTACCAGCAGTCTACTGATCTGCCTAAGAGACCAGATGTCTAAGAGACCAGGCAGGCAGTCTACACAATGCAGCCAGTAGGGATAGAGGCTTTGCACATGGCTGCTCGGACGCCACGATATATGTGCGCCGATCCGAGCAACACTTTTACGTGGCGCAAAGCACTACATACACCCCCCCATCCCCGGACAAGCGCCCCCCCGGAGTCATTTTAAAAAATGTATGACAAAATGTAGGATGTCCTACATTTTTAAAATGTAGAACAAGGTCCTCCAGAAGTCCGGATTTTCAACTAACACGGGACTCTTGTCCTACATTTTGAGGTCAAGCATATGGTCAGCCTGAGTTACTTTGTCTGGTGTTGGAGGAAATGTTGCATGGGAATATTTGGCATTTCCTCTTGTAAACCTAGTTTGCAATACCAAAGGTAAAGTAGATGTTGGCACCAAAAATTGCTAATCCTAAAAAGTGGGTTTTCAGAACCCAGGCATTGCATGTGGCAACAAGGTTGCATATCAAAAACAAACTAGAATCTGTGTGGGCTAAAAACTTAGACTTACAGTCATTCCATATGAATTCAACCAAAGTATTAAAAAACCTTGCACGGTCACCGACTCAGATTTGACTGAAAATAATTAGGTTGGTACACATATATAATGGCCACATGCCAAATATTAGGAGAAAAATCTAAATGATTTGTGTGCAATGGCCCTTCAAAACAAGGGTGTCATACCCATTTTTGACACTCGCGTACTGCGTATTTTCCTGTGTACTCATCTTTGAATGCTAGTATCTCAGAAGTAAATGAAGTTTTTTGGACAAATTTTGATACGAGTAATTTGGGCTCAGGCTTTCTGGATCTGTCATCAGAAAAGGCCTCTCTCTTCTAGTTTTGGTGATATTGGCATCCAAAATGGGAAACCAAAAAAGAGCAAAAAGAAATTCAACATTTTAGATTAAAATTTTAATATGAAGGAGATGAGAAAACAAACTGAATTTTTGAGAAAATGTTTACAAGATAACTACAATTATGCAGAAAAAGTTTTATTACCATTTTTAGTTGCCCATATGGTGAATTTGCCCTTGGAAAAGTAGTTTTGCCCATGAAAATATCCCCATTTTGGATGCTTTGCCGACTCAGTGACTTGTGTGGAAGACATGCTAGCAGCAGCCCTGTTCCAATTTACAGAGCTATGGCTAGCTTTCTCCACACAACAGCCTAATATGACAATAGTTGCACAAGCATTCATGATAATGCACAGGTTAAGAGGAAGCATAGACTACCTTTTTAATAAAAAAAAAACCCCAATAGTGATATCTACAGTCATATATGCACTATTAAGCCAGTGACTCACATAATAAATCCTTTATGAAGATATGTATGCAGCTAAGGACTGTATAGAATGCATCTCATACAAGTCAAATTCTAAGACAGACCTGCAATGATGAGCCCTCAAGTGAATCATGAGTCCAATTTCTGTATTTCCCACACAGGGCAAGAACCAAAACAGAAAAACCTCCAAGACGACAAAGCATTAAAAAGAAGTAAAATGGGTGGGTCAGGCTATAAAGCGTGTTAAATTTCTGATCACTGGGCATCTCATCACTGGACATCTGGTGTAGCATCCCTGCAGAGAGCAAAACTGAAGTGGAATACAGTCAACCCTAATTTTTGCACTAAGATCTGCTTAAATGCCAAAAAGCTAAACAAGGTTCATAAGAACAATTAAAAGAATGATTTTCTCAGCTTTACATCCAAGTTCTAATCACAGCTGAGACCAAGTTATGCAACCACCACTCCCCAATGGATATATCTTAAGCAGTGATGGGCTTCAAAGAAATTAAGAACCGGTTCTCTGTCCATCTGGCAGCCACTTTTAAATGGCTATTTTTAAACTTTATATGTACTATCTCTTGTTAAGAACCGGTTCTATAGAGTAGGTGCGAACCTGCTGGTGCCCACCACTGATCTTAAGGCTTCAGGGAACTCCAGGGAAACCCAAGGCTTTCATACAGCTATGGCTGAATAGGATTCATGGCACCTGCTGGGTGATATAATTAATCATGGGATGACCAGAAATAAGCATTTTTTTCACTTCGGAACTCATTAGCTGCAAATGACCCAAGAAAAAAATAAACAAATCTGGATATTTTCAAGGCACTGCTGAAAGTGTGACCTGCATGATAACTGAGCTCACACAGCACTACCCTTTCAGTAGCGCTGCTTCTGCCAATGTGTCACTTTCAGCTCAGCAGCTTAAAACAGCTGATAACAATACTGGGACAGCCCAATTATTATGAGCTTCTGCAAGCCATGTGGACCTTACACAGCCCCCAAACTTGCCTATAGTGGAGTCAGATAATCTCCCCAACCTAGTTAAATGAAAGCTGAGGCAAAACACCTTTAAATGACACTTTGTAGGCTTTTCTCCATATGCCTAGTAACAATCGGAGGGGGAAACTGCAAAATATATAATAAAACTCAGACTTTATTTTAGCTCAGTTGCGTTATCTCAGGTATTGTATAGATCCTTTGGCCCCAAGACCCAGCATTCTCCTTAACGTTGTTCCCCAAGGACAAGCTCAGAGACCATATAGAGTCTTTCTCAAGAGCCTTTTAAAAAAGCCAGCCTTCAAGAATTAATGCAGAGTTCCATTTAGTGATCAGATCTTGGATAAAATATAGGTAGAGCAGAAAGTATATAAAAAGTACTTTTTGACAATTGCCAGAAAGTAAAAAAAAAAACACATGAAACTAAAGAAGACTGTTATGTCCATTGCTGTCAGTGCAGGCTCCAGCTTATACGAGTTTCTCACATTGGCACATTATGGAACCAAGAACTTCAACCACCGTTACATGATGCTGTGGATCAAGCCGCCTATAACTTGCTCAAGGTCACACAGAGAGCCTCTGTGCTGGAGTTTAACTTGGCCAATGTGCAACACCCTTACTGTGGGAGCAGCCTTTCCTTTATACATTTGTCAATACTAGGGGAGGCAAGTAAGTGCCAGAAATCTGGGTGAGCTCCTGCCCCACTACATCCCTGGATAATATATGCAGTAGACAGCCTTGGCCAAACTGCTTGGCAAGTGTTCCTCTTCTTAGACAAACAGCAATGAAAAAGAACAGGGCTTTAAGATGACCAAGAAGGGGAACTATATGCTACTACAGGATAGCCAGCTTGAATCCCAGCTAGTGACATCTTCCCTTCAAAAAGGATAGGACGGAATCTCTCACCACACCATATAGGAAGACAGAAGTGAATGAAAATAAGAAGCAGAAGGAAGAGGTAATTCATGGAAAAGCCATCTGGACTGTTTCCCGTCTCAGCCAATGACTGGCAATTGCCTGCATTAACTAAAGAAGGCAGCCATTTTACAGCTCCTTGTATGCTGCCTTCTCTAACTAGTCTGGAGGGCTGAGATTGCTCCCTTGGGGCCCTGTAATTAGTGGAGGTGCTGGTCTTACTGCGTGTGGTATACCGTATGTTATGTTCACTAGCCCTGCTCTATTACACCACAGGGCTTCAGTGGCCTTCCAAAGCCCCAAGAGGCCCTTGGGTTTTAGCTCCCCTGTCCCCTCTGTCATTAATCCCCTGTATTTATACAGGTATCTTAAAGCACTTACAAACTGCTAATTAAAGTAGAAAAATTAAATTATCGCAAAGCCATGCTCATGGGTTACTAGCCCTCTGTCACTTCTCAACAATTTCTCTGTACACCACAATGAGAAATATAAAACTTGCTATCAGCTTCTGATGTCTCCTATCTTCAAAATGGCCCATTAAGATAACGCACTATGTACTATGAGATTCTTATGCTAGCTTTCTTTCCAAGTCCTAAATTGCCTTTCGGATGAACAGGAGGGAGCACACCCAAGGCAAGTAGAAGCATGCAAAGCGTAAGAGAGGAGGTCTGTTTGCACCATTCAGGGAGACAGACGTTGGTACTAAAGAACACTCAGTTCTGTGGTGATTTCCTGTGGTTTTCCAAAAAAGAAACAATAATCAGTTATTTATTTGCCCAGGACAGGTCTGAATTTTATATATAGGACCCACATGTTTTGGCTGGTCTTGGTAACCAATGAAAAGTTGCATGTTCACCAGGACCCTGTTCTTCCACTTTGTCCCTGATCACCTGCTGCACTTTCCACACCTGCTTAGGGATTTGAACCAAGGGCTCCTTAGCATAGCAAAACACTCCAATTAAGTCTCCACAATAAGGTTCTCAACAGTAATTAGAACCAGCTTAAAGAGAAAATGGCTGATCTATTACAGTACATTATGTTGGATGCACATGGTCCCTAGTACCACACCATGACATTTTAATGCCCAAAGGAGAGAGCCAAATGGCACCCCTTCCTTCTCTTCCCTTTTTATATTGAAGTCGCATAAACCATTTCCTTCTGTTTTTCTCTTAGACCTTATCCCATCTTTTAAGAAGCAAAAAACCAACACAGTGCCATTTTGCCTGCCTTCCTCTGCAGGTCATCTACAGAGAGGAGGGACTGTTAGATAGACTGATCTGTGAGCAAATTCTCAGACACAACCCAAGCAGCCCACCTTCCCCTGCTTCGTGGTTGGGCCAAACTCATCCCCCAAGTTCTGCTACAGCAGGTGCTTCAGCACAAACATCTTAATTACAAAACAGCTTTTTAAAAAAGTTCATCTCCCCATTTTAAGTTCACACTGAGTGTCTTTCAACCAACCAAATTAAACCAAGAAGCTTCAGAATCATTTGGGGGGGGGGGAGAAGAAAAGCTACAACGGGAACATCCAAAACCAACACAAATCTGTTGATTTTATTTGGAAAAATTAATAATTCCGCCACATGCACAGAAAACAGACACAGTTCTGAGGGGGAAAGTGTCATGCTGGGAAAAAAAATAATAAAAGCCAAATTTCCCATTTACTTTATATTCACAATCAAAGCAGGGTGGAAGGAAAAGAAACACAACATGCTGTTGATGAGTTTTCCATTAAGACCAAGCATTTAACTCCCCTCCCTCTTTGTAATCCAGTCCTTGCTCACAAAATCCCCCCTTCTTAATAAAAATAAGAATAATAAAAAAGTTATATGACTTTAATTAAATGCACTTATTAAAAGAGTGAAATATTTGGAGAGGCTGGCTTTCTCCCCCGCCCCCCAATGCTAAAGGCACATTTTCCAGCATGCTGCAGAGTGTCTGCATCCGCCAGCCCCAGGCCATTTTTAATGCACAAATAAATCCCCACCTGAAGTGCTGACAGATTATTATGCAGTGTGGCAGCCAACTAAAGTAAACACTGGGGCAAAAGTTTTAACCTCTTGCAGTCACAGAGCATTTCCCTCTTCCTACCAGTTACTCCTACCTTCCATGCCAATTTGACAAACTGAACACATTAATCTCACTTGGTGTTTCAGCATTGCTACATCTATTGCTGGCTTTGCTGCCCCACCCTCAGTAAAAAATAATGCACACAGACCAAGAATGAACATGGAATGACTGCAGTGTACTTCCCCAGTGCAATAGTATTGGTACGGCCATTGTGTATTTTGCTAATGCAATAGGATTGGTCCTGATCTCTGATGCCACTCATGTGTAATTCTGTCAAAGGCAACCATTCATTCACATGCATCCCATTCATTAAATTACATTTGTCCGCAAGTACAGTATGGTAAGATAAACTACAATCACATATCCTTAGGGAAAGCTTAGTAGCCTTCCTGACATCTCAGCTGCATGCAAACATAACACAGGATGCAGTTCACTTACAGGAGTAGATGGTCAGATACAGCACATTTTATCTCAGCCCCATAATAAATACAGCCAAGTTGACTCACATAAGACACTTGTCAACGATAATTATGAAAAACAGGAGCCTCATTGCAGAAGACAGAGAGAAAAATGTGTTGAGGCACAAGAGATTACCTCCAGAGTGGGTAAACCTCTACCATTAGACCTGGTGGGTAGACTCAATGGGATTTGTTTCCAAGAAGACAAGGTTAGGATGAGTCTTCATTGTTTAGGAAGTTGCAAATGAATGACTTTATCAAAACTAGAATATTTTATGAAGTTAAAGCTCAGATTTTTTTTCTCAACAACAGTACTGAAATAACTGCACTCATTTTATCAAAAAGGGCAAATTTTTAATTTTTAAATTTAAAAAAAAATTTCAATTGCCTTTTTACATAATCAATGCAGCTTACAAAATTCACCAGTATTTAGCCATGTTAAGTTCAACAGTTCCTGAAAACCAAAGTAGACTTCAGTCAAGTCTCCTAGCACCGTGGCATTCATTTCTTAATGTGTGATCCCATAATGTAAAGGACTGCCCACAAATGGGCAGGAGCCAGGGTGACCAGATGTCCTCCTTTTCATGTCCAGTGACTTTTCAGTTTTATATATATAGATAATTTTAAATTTAATACAGTCTTTAATCACATGACATTAAATAAATATGTTTTTAGTTTTTATTTTGTCATGCCTACAGTTTTCTTGCATATTGTATATTTTATGAGGCTTTGTCCTCTTTTGCAGTTATGATATCTGGTCACCCTAGGAGGGTCTGACCATGTAATGTGCTCGCTCTCTCTCTCTCTCTCTCTCTCTCTCTCTCATTGGAATATGATCCAACTAGAGGCAAGAGTACTAAGTGTATGAAAGACTAATGCAACAGGCCCATCCATGCAGGATTGCACCACAAGGAAGCAGCTCCTGCATTGCTATATGTAGAAGTCACCATCATTGCACAAATGAGGACCAATGGCCCAAAATGGTATTAAACATGCACATCAAAAAACAGCTGCAATTCCTAAGTCAGTAGACAACTCTGTGGGTTGCAAGAATTACATGGGTGGGTAACCAGGCCCTACCAAGCAACTAGGAGAGGCAAGGGATAAAGAAGAGAATTGCAATTAGTGTTTACTTCCATAAAAGCTGGAATGAACTGGTAGATCCAAAACAAAAGACAAATTTCTCATTGGCTTCACTCATTTAGAGTTTGAAAATCACTAACCCTACAATCCAGAGTAACTACAGGAAGT
Organism: Cryptoblepharus egeriae; assembly: GCA_030015325.1. Taxonomy (NCBI): domain Eukaryota; kingdom Metazoa; phylum Chordata; class Lepidosauria; order Squamata; family Scincidae; genus Cryptoblepharus; species Cryptoblepharus egeriae. The sequence goes on along the minus strand of JAREYC010000002.1, from coordinate 104,818,566 downwards.
TAGGCACTTACTCTAGATTGTTCTGTGCATTTCCCATAAGTTTCCAATAGGTGGCACCATAACTATGCTGGTGTAAAAGATCCAGTAGTTACTCTGGATTGTAGCCTTAGTTTAAAGAAGTGCTTTCTTTACTCACATTCCCAGGATAGGACCAAACCAGATTTGGATTTGCAGGGAATAAAAGATGACTCACACAAAACTGTGTTGTGCTAGTATTCCTAGCTGCCAGTCCATTTACTTAATTTCATCTGCAACCAACTGCCTGGCTTCTCTAAACAAGACAGTAACTGTATCAGATGCTCATGCTTGTTGTTCATGCCTTCCTCAAATATGTATTTTTCTTCCCTTCCCTCTTGTATAATCAAACTCCTAGTGTTACCTGTCTCACCAACCTTGCTTAATCTTCCATCTTGCACAAGGACTACCCAGAATAAACAGGCACCAGAAAATAGTTAACCTCTAATATATAACCCACTAGACAAAGCTTTTAAACTTGTCATTCAACCTACCCTTGAAGTGAATATAGATTGTTCATCTTGTTAGCACCAGCAGCAGATTCAACCTATGTTGCATCAAGAAACAAAACTGATTGTGAATTGATTCATAAATTGTCTGGTTGTTTTTTAATACATTTCTGTCCTTGCCCAAAGGTATACACAGTTGATCACTGTTGCATTTATGCAATACTGAACATAAATGGCTTAAACAATGACAGTGTTTTGTCTTACACTTATTCATAATTGGCCATTAACAAAAACCAAAGTAGAAGTAAGACTAATTTCCTTCTGTACCTTAGGGCTATAACTCATTAACAATATTACCACCCAGAAGTGAGAACTCTATTTTGCATTACTACACTAAAATTGGATCCCTTCTCAATCTTATTGACAGCACACCCTTATGCATGTCTACTCAGAAGTAAATCTAACTGTATTCAGTGAGCATACTCCCAGGTAATTAGGTAGGGTTGCTGTCTTAATTTCATAACAGACTGGAAGAATTCATGGGTAAACAGCCACAAAGCATGCTGAGGTCTCATGTACAACCATTTTATGAAAGATGTATAGTGTACAGTGATGTTAAATCAAATCAGAAGCATACACGTGAAATACAGGGGTTCAAAACAGAATAACTCACTGTGTACACTCAAGCTAGGAAATATTATACCACATTTTTCTATGCATGCCTTTCATTTGAACTAACTCTTGCCAATTATTTGAAATTATTGTCTAAAATATTTGCTATTAGCAATGATGGAAATATATAGTCACGATAGTCCAATGGAACCCCATATTCAGAAGCCATGCACCAGACAATAAGGATAAAGAAGGAATGGTCAATCACCTTCATTTACGCCTTGTGAGTTTCCAAAGCAATTATTTACTCTTAGAACAATACAGGTCCAATCTTGTTATACATGGATTCTTTAATACATGGATTTGACTCAACATGAATGGCCACTGCAAATTATAGTTTAAAAAATTCTTTTCTACTGTTGTAGAAAGGCAGTCATACAAGCAGTCATTCCATTTTTCAGTCCTAGAATCAAACCCCTGCAGATGCTGAAACACAACTGTACCTTATTCCATTAGGTGCAATGAAGGAGCAAGAAATATGGAATTGGGACTTTAATCCTATTTTCCCATTGTTTTATTTATAGACAGATTTTGTTTATCCATGGGATGTTCCAGATTGGAACCCTAGTGGATAACTAGGAACATCTGCATATACATTGGTACCTCGCTTAACAAGAGTTTCACATAACAAGCAAAAATTCCCAAGAAATCTTGCTTCATTTAACAAGTTTCTCTTCACTTAACAAGCAAGTGTGCTATGGGCACATGTGCTACACAACCCTGATGCTCCACATGGAGGCTCTTTAAAAGGGCTGCTGGCCAGCGCTGCTGCCGGTTGCTGCCAGCAATTGCTCCAGTTGCCTGGAGGTGCCAGAGGCAGCTGCCCCTAACTGTCCCCAAGTTCCCCCACCGACCACCTTGAACCTCCAGCAACAGCCCAGGTAAGCCTCCAAGGAAAGTGTCTTTGATTGCAGCCTCTTTACCATGTCTACCCAGAAGTAAGCCCCATTGTGTTAAATGGGGCTTACTCCAGTGGTGGGTTCTAGCAGGTTCGCACCTACTCTATAGAACCGGTTCTTAACAAGAGATAGGACATATAAAGTTTAAAAATAGCCATTTAAAAGTGGCTGCCAGATGGACAGAGAACCGGTTCTTAAATTTTTTGATGCCCATCACTGGCTTACTTCCAGGAAAGTATCTTTACGATTGTAACCTAAATAGAGTTCATAGGATCATGCACATTGAATGCATGTTTTGAATTCAGTTCCAGTGTTTTGTCATCATTTTTATCTCACATTAATATTTTTATATGAATATTTTGGGCGTTGTGGAACCAATTGTCTGAGTTTCCATTATTTCCTATGGAAAAATCTGCTTCACTTAAAGAGCGTTTCACTTAAAGAGCATGCCTCCGGAACAAATTAAGCTCTTTATGTGAGGCACCACTGTATTAGTCTTCAATTAAGTGAAACCATTGTCTCTTTCCCAAAATGGCCTTCCTAAATTAGATGTGATCTTTAGAAGTCTTTCCCACCCCTGTTATCCACGGTCCTTTTAATTGGCACAGTTAGAGACCAAACCTGGAATCCAGCACATACAACACATGCATTTCACTGCTTACACACTGGCCCACTTCAGAATCAGTTTAGAGCACCACAAACTACATGGACCTTGGTTTGATCATGCAAAGCCAGTCTTTATGTTATTATGTTTTCTCAGGCTACTAAGAGTGTAAAAGTCAAAGGGAATTATTTGTGCCAGGCTACCCATACAACAAAAAGGTAGATATTTCTGCCAAATAGGTTACCTACCATAAGTAGAGCCAGCAAGCAGTCAGACACTTCAACACCTTTGAAAGCTTTTCTGCAGAGCTGTAGGTACAGTTCCAAACAAAAGAAGATTATCTTTCTTAATTGGAAATGACTACTTAGTACAATGGTATGGCTAGTCAATGACCAGAAACAGGAAGATTTCCCACTTCCAAAAAATTAAAGGCCCAGACTGTGCTCACACATTTGACAAGATGCCACATGCTTTGATAATCCTTGCAGGAGATTTGTTTTTAATGCAAAATTCCTTCCTTTTAAAAAGTGGTAATTATGAAGTTATTTTCCCCAAGCTCCTGGCAAAAAAAAAATTGGCTGGAGAAATGGAGCTGGAAGCCTGCCTGTTGTTGTTTTTTTAATTTCACAAGAACGGAAATCTTCATTCTGTCACAAGATGTGAACTTTTCCAAGAGGGTAACATCTTACATGCCAGCCTTTCAAATTAAGAAAATAGCTGTCTATGTACACCAAGATACTACGTTAACAAAAAAAAGTGTCTGTTGCTTGTTTTTAGGGCTCAATCACATAACCAGAACAAGAACAGAAAAGAAAGTGTCAAGGTGTACAACTGTTGGGCCACAGTGCTATGCCTGAGCATCAGTCAAACAAGCCCTCCCCAATGCTTCCCATTCTCAATCTTAACAATAACAGGAGATGTGCAAGGGACTATTTGGTGAATGAGCACTGTTTTGGTTTGGCAACCAATGCCAAGCACAGGTTGTAGGTGCCTCACTGCAGTGCTAGATTCTGATAATATAATTAAACGTATTTTAGTGTAAAGGAACAGTAGCTCAATTTGCTCTAATCAGCTGTTCTCAAAGTGGGGGTCATCCTCAAAATTTCATTTCAGTGGGTCACGAAAAGGTGCCAACGTCTTGGAATCTGGCACAGGGAGCCGCCAACTTGGAATGGGGCAGTCGTGCTGCAATCCACACTTCCTGCGAGTAAGTCTCATTGAACATAATGTAAGTACACATGGAGGAGTCCTGGTACCACAGTGACTGACATCACTTCCGGGTTGGGGGCTTCCTGGACAGATTGTCATTCTCAGAATACTCAATAACCACTGCTCTACATCTTGCAGAGACAGAAGGAGAAAAGCAAGATCTAAGATCTGACAGTCCAAAGTTTGGCCAGTCAGTTTAGGGCTGCACTGAAACTTTTCTGTGTGGAAAGAATCATGTATGTTACAAAATGATGTAGATAATCTTGAAGAGAGTTAAAAACTTTCCTGTCATTTGAACACGTCAGTGCCCTGTGTAACAATTTGGTGAACTGGCTTTAGCTTCACACGCAAAACTCCTATAAATTTTGGGAGACAGCACAATACACATGGACAAACCAATCCTGACAATATTCCTTCCCTCCTATTTCACCAAGAGTGTACAATACAAAGGTAATCTGTCACAACACAGCATTAGAGGGGTTTGTGACACATTCTTGACTGGGCAGTCGTTGGATAGGATACGGGACTGAGTGTCCAATCATACCTAGTATTTCCAGTGCTAGTGCAGTTGTGCCAATAGGGTACATGCTGCATCCTGTGGTGGAAGAGAAGTCACTATATGAAGAAGAACCTTCTTAAGGTATGGAAAGGTCTTTAACTACTGAGCCACCACAGCCCCTTCTACTCAGCTATTTAAAAAGGATCAAAATCACTTGGAAATATATAAATGGTGGAATACAAAGGTGGTCAAGACACCACTAAAACAACTTAAATCCGCATTAAAATTCAAAAACAGAAGTGCTGTGAATTTCTGAGATGAAGAGGTCAGGATCAACATTTCTGGTTGAAAGGATGGAATGGATTGTCCTCAAGGTCCTATCCAGCTTTCTTGTTCCTACTACACAACCTCAGTGGACATGATGGTTTCAGCTAAGATTTCTAGCATGCTGCAATTTTGTCAGCAACAAATTCCAAGACAGGAATACTTGGCAGCTCTTGGGAGACGAAAGGCACGTGCCTGATATTTGAAAAAATCTCCTGGGTTATGAATAGAGGTTTTCCATAAGCGTGTTACCTTCGTATACACTAAAATTCAACTACATCGCTGAAATTGCATTGAAAAATCTGTGCCTATATTAATAAAGCACACAAAGATCTGAGCGTATGAAGACAGACAAGCAGGATTGAGGCAACGCGGCAAACCCTGGCAAATGTATGGCAGTCAGACCAAAGGCAGCTGTTTCCACTCAACCAAGACAAAAGAGCGAGAGGGAGAACGTGTAACTCCAGCAGTGCAAGATCAGTTTATATGAAACATGAGGACAGATGCCCTGGAACCTGGGAGAGAGACATCCCTCACTATATATTAAAACAAGGGGAAGGGTACCAACTGCCAATAACTGTCAAAAGGCATTTCTGCAGCAGCAGCTTTGGCAACAGGCACAACTAATTTAGTGCCGCCTCGCTGAGGTATATTAAGCTGTCAGTCTGGATGATAGCAGTTTAATCACCCCACAGTAGATCAAAGTCCCACTCGCCCCTTTGGTGGTGGGCCAGGCTCACACACAAGTAAGAGATGATCTCCCAGAGCAGCACATGAAATGGAGCCGTTCCAAAATATTAAAGGAGATAATAACACCGTCTTATGGGAATCATATCTCATGCCTCTTCACTGAGATATAAGAGACCAAGAAATGTCACTATTTCCCTCCTCACCCTACATCTCTACCAGAAAGAGGATGTTTATTGGGCCAGGCAAATATTTTACCAGCACTATCGTACACATCTGCATATGTATCTCAACAGGCATGTGTATCTACACATGAAGTAACTACATACATTATGTAGTTGCATAAACTCTGCTTTAAAGGATATACACAAGCAAGCTGTAATTGGGATTGTCAATAGATAGGTCAAAATTTGACTAAAAGTGTTGCAGCAGAGGAGATACTAGTTTCTAGGCAGTTGTACAAGAGTGCCCCCTATTCTGTTAACTTCATGACACCACACTTTTCACCACACTTTACTGAAATTATTTCACCACATTTTACTGGCAAAGGTTCAACTTAGCCCAGATGCACCCCACAGCAAGACCCTTCCATCTAGGGGTTGCCATGTCCTAAAAAAACAGGGTCAGTTCTGATTTGGGGGGATTTTGTTCCCATACTGGCAAATGTGACAGAGGATCCTGTCCCAATTTTGTGGAAGAGAATTATGGCAACCCTACTTCCATCTAGCCCATGGACAATCCTTGTAATGTATCTAATGCACTTATATTTAAATTTATGTAAATTTATTCAAATTTGAGAAATGTACATCATTTTTGTGGGGTGACCCTCCTGCCAAAAAGTTTGGACACCCTTGACTTAGCCCAATGACGATTTGGGTCTCTAACGAGGAAGAGATTTTTTAAAAGAAGACAAATCAAGCTGGCATTCTATTCTGCATTAGGACATTCCTGTGCACAAGGTATAGTCACTGAGTCCATTACAGAGATACATGGATATCTCATGCCAGAATAATACCTGTTTACCGTCACTCTACCATACCAAACATATAGTAGAGGTCTAATTTCCTGGATCCTATGGATGCAAGACAAGATATAGTCATCAATTTTTGTGCAGCAACAAATGCAGTGTGATCAGACAGAGTAAGTGCCAGTGTACCCTGCTTCTGACACACATCTATATGTTCTTTGGGACCACCCACACAGGGCTTAGGATGCTCACAACTGGGAATGTATTTGAGTGAACACAGGTACCATTTTCCAGCAAGTACATTATCACACTGGCGATATAACTGTTGTGTAAACCAGTCATCTGCATGCAATTCAGGCAGACCAAAATGTTCTCAGAAATGTGAGGAAGCAAGACAGTGGCCAAATTCTCCTCACCACTTGGCAGAATCTGATGACAGGCTTACCAAGGAACTGCATGCCACCATCTGACAGGCCACAATCTCTAGCTTCCATTTATTTCTAAGATAGTGAGGCCAAGGGGGCAGAGAAATATCAGAGACATGCATTTATTTGGAAGGAGACTGCAGCCAGAGAAACAAAATAGAGACAGTACTTCAGCATCTTGGCTTCTTCCTCTCTCTCTCTCTCTCTCTCCTCTCTGACATGCATCTTCAACTCATACAAGATGTCACAACAGAATGACTCACTGCTACATTGGCAAATTTGCCATGAGATATAAAAATGCATTTTAGCGAGTAAAAGAGAGATAAAGCTAGCTGGGGTGACCTTAGTGACACTACTGTGAGGAGCCTCTCTCTTCCAGACATCTCTATACACCAAGCCCTGTAGTGCTATCTTCCCAACAAGAGCAGTGCACAGCCACACTTAACAGGGTCAATAGATTCAGCATGATCCTCATACAGTGGTACCCAGATTTATAAGCATAATTTGTTCTGGAAGCATGGCTGTAATATATATATATAGAGAGAGAGAGAGAGAGAGAGAGAGAGAGAGAGAGAGAGAGAGAGCAGGCCTCCGTCAGTCTTGAAAGACTATGGTATCGTGCTTGGCGATGCATACGCTGCATGCGAAGCACGATAGCCTGGGTTAGATTGTTATGGAGGATAGGCTGTTACCCAAGCAGCAAATCCCCCCTCTCCACGCCACTGAATTAGTCCAATGGAAAGGCAGAGCCAATATGATTGAATCCAGCTGGCGTCGCAGAGCTGGGCTGAGGACAGGAGCTCACCCTGTCTTGTGGGGCCGACCTGGGTCTCGAACCCTGGCCTGCTAGTTAACAGGCACAGCGTCTTAACCGCTTGCTCCACCCACAGCCACAATCTATATATATAAAACTGAAAAGTCACTGACTGATCGACCCACTCACTCACATATCAACGCCCAGCCAAAACTGCTGGGCCTAGAAGCATGGGCCTAGAAGGTCTAGCGGTTTTGGCTGGGAATTGATGTGTGAGTGAGTGAGTGAGTGAGTGAGTGAGTGAGTGAGTGAGTCAGTCAGTCAGTCAGTCAGTCAGGTTTCAATTTTATATACAGTATATATGATAGATGTTTGCTTGTCTTGCAAAGCGCTCTCAATCCAAGGTTTTACTGAACTTATCTCCGGATGGTATACAGATAGATCAATGTGCTCTACATAGGACGCCAGATTTTTCAAATGAAGTTGTACAACCACATGTGCTATTTTGCTTGCCCCACCTCCTCCAATAATTTTAAATCTAATTGTATTTTAAGTGTATTTTAATTATGTTTTAACTTCTATTTATTATTACTTTAATGGTGTTTTATTCTTCTCTTATGTTAGCCGCCTTTGGCTCCTTCTTGTAGGGGAGGAAAGGCGGGGTATAAATTAGGAAATAAATAAAATAAAATAAAAGTAAGACAGTGCAAGGTATCCTGTAGAGAAAGCCAATGAAAGCCATCCTGTAGAGAATAACATTTATGATAACTGTTATCATGACAGACACTCAGGGACAGAAAACAAGAGTTAATAAGCAGAAAAGAAAAATGGAAAGCACCTGCACAGGAACAGGAAGATCTGTCTTCCCAAGTGTCTGTCTCTTATAATCTTACATTTGGGAAACACAGCAGAAAGGTAAATCAAGGAATCATGATCAAAGGAAACCTTTAAAGTTGAGCACACAGCCCGATAGGTTTATGACCACAAGTAGCAGAAGACTTGGCCGAGCTCCGAACCAAAGAGCCTATCAGATTCTCCCACAGCATGCCTCTAGCCATATTTCTTCACCTTTATTTACACAGTCTGTTCATCAGTTCCTGCTCTCAAATATGATTGAAACAAAGCAATCTGTCTCCTGCCCACTATTATTATGGCTACATTGTCACACACTACAGCGGAAGGGATCACAAGGCCTCACCATCTCACTTGTCCAAGTGCCACCACATAGAGAGAAACCCTTCCTTCAGCCTTTCTATGCTGTATACCAGTGCTACTCAAACTGGGGGATGCAACCCCCCAGTTAGTTAAAGGTCCTCCACTCCCATTAAGGGGCAGGGGAAGGAAAAGCAGCAGTGTAATTACCAGGATTATACTCCTGGAAGGGAATGGGGGCGATTTTCTGCATTCCGAGGGGACCTACCAGGTTGTGCCAGAGTCTGGAGAGTTTGGGGAGCCCTGCAGATGGCTTGGCAGCACACCCCACGGCAGAGAAAAGCAGGGTAAAAATCTTTAAATAAATAAAATAAAAAATAAAACCTCATCAGTACACACTCCTTCCATCATTTTTCTGTCAAACAAAATTCTGACAAACGAAATCTGTCTTTCTTCCTTCTTCTACAAAGTGTATAGTTATAGGGAGGTAGGTAACTGACACTTTATACTAAACAGGATAGGGCAGCATGCTGTGTACAAGGAAGTATGGTAAGTCCTCCTGTTCTAACTGTCTTACACACTCTCCAAAAATGTGAGACAAGTACAGGGAAGGTGGTTGAATGTACACTGCACAGGGTGATGGGCATCAGCTTGCCATATTATCCATCTCACAATCTGAAGTGATGCATTCAACCTGTCTCATGACTGGGCACTCCAGTAATGAGCTTCGTGCAGAGCTCCAGTAAACTGTTTTAATATGTAAGGGGAAAATGCTGGTTTTACAGAGGAGACATATTAGATAAATTCTTCTACCTACATGAAATGCACTGGAAAAATTAACACTGGTAATGATTTCATGCATTTTGATCCTGACTTTCCCTCCTTCCATAGGCACCCAAGCCAGCTTAGATAAAATCAATTATAACATAGTTATTATAAAATAAAAAAACAATGAAACAATAAAACAGCAAAAAGCAAGAGGCAGCAGTCCAAAAGCCATAAAAGCACCAACACTAGATAAAACATAAAATATAGGAACATAAAAGTGTAGCAGCCCAGAATAAAAGCAGCAATAAATGATTGAAGAAAAGACATCCAACAAAAGCCAACAATAAAAGTAGACATAAAACATTAAAACCAAATAAATACACAGTACAATATGTACCCATCACAACCCCACAGTACATAAATGCTAAATAAAATGTTTTGCCCAACTGGAATGCTTCAAGGGAGCATTCTGTTATTCAGAAGAGATAGAGTCCCAAAACGTACATAGATTTCTTCATATTACATGTAATGAATGTACAAGTATCCCCATTTACTGGACAGGTTAGGGGCTAGAGCACCTTCCAAAATGAAAACTGTTGAAAAATGGAGCCCAATCTTCTGCTTGCAAATGCAAAATAGCCACCAAAAAGACATACGTAAATATAATTAACCTGCAAAAGCCTAAGAAACACTTATTTATTAACACATGCCCAAAATACATAAGAAATTACAGTAAAATGAACAAAGGCATGTGTGGCAATGAATATGTTATGTATTTGAATGATGGTTATTTACTAAAGAAAGTCATAAGGAAATGCCAAAATCAGTTTTATCACCATGTCACATGCACAAATCAACATCAGGGAAGACAATTTTAGCCTTTAGAACAGCAGACATAAGTTAAAAGAGTTAGCATGAAATTACTGTTATTTTTAAATTTGTATCCCATCTTTTTTTTCCCCAAGAGGAACTGAAGGCTGCAGGATGAGTTCTGGGTATAATTGAAAGGTGTTGAAAGAGCAGAACCATCAGAAAGCAAACCATCAGAAACAAGGGACACCTGCATGGAATTTTAGAACGTTTGTAGTAGAATATTTTCATGATGCTACATCTTCTGCATCTCCTGACCATGTATATCATCCACATGAATGTTTCAAGGCCACACTGCTGAACTATTAAGTTTCACCACAGTGATCAAAATTCTCAAAACTCACACATTACTACTTCAATATGAAAATACAGGCATGTCTCCATATCTGTGGGGATTCAGTTCCAGTTTCCCCACAGTTAAGTGAAACCACCAATATGGGCCAATGCCTTCCCCATCTTCTGAAGCTGAGGGAACTCGACTTCACACACACCCCACCTCCAGAGGGGGTATGCATGGGGAGCTCTGAATCTGACGCAAGGACAAGGAAATCTGAAGATATAGGGGTCCCAGTATATGCCTATCTTAAAACTGAAAGAAGTGTAGCCCAGGCCATTAATGCACAATGCATTCTCTGTGAAATCAGTCGTGATTAGATCATAAGAAAGAAGAAGCATAGTTCATTCATTAGGTACAATGTTATTTGGGGTCCTCAGATTAATAAGCAGCAAGCACTTCCATAACTCATGGCCTGGTGCCTACTCCTCAATGTCTAAAGGCGATGTGGGTTATTCATCATCGCTCACTCTCCACTTCTGCAAAGTTAGTGACTACCTCTGATGTCTAAACTCCTATTGTGATTGTGGGCACTTCCTCTACAATTTTCTCTACAAATTTACTCTTCAACAAGAGAAACAGGTTAGAGTTATTTGTATTTAAGTGGGATCATTTGCCATTATTAAAAAAAAAACTTCCCTACTGTACTATACAATATCCTTTCATGACACTGCTCACAGCACAAGGAGGACTCTGGGGCCTTTCCTGGCCCTGGTGCACATTTATTTTCAGGGTGCAAAGCATAACCCCACTCATTTACTTTCCTCCAGTGTTGATGGAGACTCCCTGAAAGGGACCCTTTCAACAGGCACAGCTGGTAACACGATCCCCAGGAAGGAAAGACAAAAAGGGATCTAATGCTTTGAGCCCTGGAGTTTTCATCCAAGTGCCTGAGAAGAGTTCATGTTATGGTACCAAGAGCAGAGGGGTGAGCCGTTTGGCACCCCACCCACCCCAAAAGGAGTCAATGAGATCTTTCCAACTGATAGCATCACTTCCACTTATGTCCCTTGGCAGGCAGCCAGAAACCACTGAAAACTTAGCTGTGAGGGACAGAAGAGGCAGGGCCATTTGTTGAAGGGATGTACTGTACCGCACCAAGTTTTTGCATCCACTCAGCAGTTTGAAGCCTGTCAGTCTCACTTACTCCAGGCATTAATCTTGCGAGGAACAGGAGCTATATGAACAAAGCACCCTTAACTATGCCTCCACAACGCAATGCAACAAATTGGATTGGTACATTTTGAGACTGCAAAGTCTAAGTTGAATGAAAAATTCAACTTAGATTCAACTGCATCTGTTTTTTTTCCAGGTTAAAGAATCAAGACAGGGCACCCGCACAAGAGTGTTTTGTCTTGTGGACAACAACAATGTATATCAATGTGATCACTTGTCAGCTTCATATGTTACTATTATAAGCATCTGAACTTATTATAAGCATCTGAACTATACACAGGCCATTCCCAGTCCTGTCCTCTGCAGTGGTGGCTCCATAATGGAAAATACATGGGTGCACTCAATATCCATTGATAATGATAGTACACATCACCACAGGACTCTCCGCTTTCTGACCATGGATCCTTAAGCTACTTGAGATTGCCTTAGTTAGTAATATTTCTCTCAGCTGGGTTAGAATTATAGCCGTGAACCCAGAGTTTGAAATCAAGGGGCTTTTGGCAAATAGCTATTCTTCAGCGCTGATTCCTTGGCTACAAAACAGGGATAAATTGAAGCTTGACTCAAGGGAGTGCTGTGTGGAAGAACGGAAAGGAAATGCTGCTTTTCATGAGCCACATGGACAGACCCTCCCCCACATAAATCTAAACATATTTTTGGCAAGTTCTTTTTGTAAGATTTATTAAATTTCATTTTATACACAAGAGCAGAGAATGTTCTTACACAGTAGCTGCCTTTCTATAAATCAAGCTAAATTGCCAAGGAGGTGCTGCTTACAAATTTAGAGGACCCTCACCCCACTAATCACTGTTTTAAAAGCACAAAGAGGGGGCCAAGATTGTAAGAGGGGTCAGGTCTACAGTCAGATCCTTCATTCCACTCCACCCTTGTGCCTTGGTTCCACAGCTGTACAACAGATTCTTCCTTCTCACCCTCCAGTGTTTGGACGTCGAGTATGACTGATCTCAATGCTAAAGTCAATATAATATTTAACATGTCAGAGTTTTTTTAATGTCTCCATCTGAATTGCAATAACTGATATTCCTCAGTTTACACCCTTTCCCCAGGAGCTCCAGACGTTAAATCTTTGCATGGGGAAGGGCACAAATGCACGCACAGACACCCAACATAAAACAGTTCTGCTTCTCTTCTCTCCTCCCCATAACTGCCTATCATGCCAATAAAGATTGTTGGTGCACCTTCTGTAATTCTATAAGATCAGGTTGCATGACTTTTTTTAAACTGTACAACGGTACCTTGGATTAAGAGCATAATTCGTTCCAGAAGTATGCTTGTAATCCAAAATGTAGATCAAAGCAAATTTTCCCAAAAGAAATAATGGAAACTTAGACAATTCGTTCTACAACCCAAAAATACTCATAAAATGATTACACTGCTGTAATGTAATATAAAATAAAAATACAAAATATAAAGAAAAATAAAACAAATTAACCTGCACTTAATCTCTCAGGCTGCAATCTACCCCCTTACACAGGAGTGAGCCCCACTGACTATAAGAGGGGTTACTTTAGAGTAGACATGTCCTAGGCTAGGTGTCCTAGGCTCCTTTGCATTGCCCATCTTACATAGGAGTGAGCACCATTGGCTATAATAGGCTTATTTTAAAATAGACATGCATAGCTCGTTTCTATGAGATGCTAAACAGGTAGCTGTTCTGAAACTAGCTATATCCCAGTGGGAACTTTTTTACTTGTTTATCAAGATATCCCTTGTTTATCAAGATATCCCTTGTCTGTCAAGTCAAAATTTACTAGAGATGTTTACTTGTCTTGCAAAATGCTTCAAGTTACAATTCAAGTTACAGGGAGGGGCTGTAAATGAATCTATATACCAAATGAATCTATCTATCTATATCTATATATAATCTATATACAGTGGCACCTCACGTAAAGAACGCCTCACGTAAAGTATGTTTCACGTAACAAACAAAAATTTCTCTAAGATTCTGCTTCAGGTAACAAACTGTGCTTCACGTAAAGAACACATTCGTTAGCAGTTGGGGCAGACACGCTGGCCAGCAGCCTGTTTAAAAAGCATCAGAGCTGCCTAGCGCACCTGCCCATAGTAAAAGCAGCTCTTCCATGCTGTTCCTCCTGTGGCCGGGTGTCCGCTGGGCAGAGGGAGAGAAGAGCAGTGGAGAAGAGGGAAGCAGCTCAGGGCCAGCCAGAAGGGAGCAGGGGAGAGAGAGGCTCAGGATGGAGAGAAGGAGAAAGTGGGGAGACACTTTGAAGGTGTCTTGGACTGCAGCCTCCTTACCATGTCTACCCAGAAGTAAGCCCCATTGTGTTAAATTGGTTTTACTCCCAGGAAAGTGTCTTTAGGACTGCAGCCTAAGTAGACTTCATAAGATCATGCACACTGAATGCATGTTTTGAATTCAATCCCAGTGTTCTGTCATCATTTTTTCATCCAGTTAATATTTTTATATGAATATTTTTGGGGTTGTGGAACCAATCATCTGAGTTTCCATTATTTCCTATGGAAAAATCCACTTCACATAAAGAACGTTTCACATAACAAACATGCCTCCAGAACGAATTAAATTTGTTACGTGAGGCATCACCAGAGGTGAGCCCAGCCTGGCCCAAGATCCAGTTCGCTGGAAGTGGGAGGGCCAGGCCGGGGTCAGGGGGCGGGGCGGGTCAGGGGCGGGGCTGAGGTGGGTCAGGGGCAGGGCAAGGGGTGGGCAAGATTGGCGCCTGCCCTGAAGCTGGCAGGCCTGCTTCAGAACAGGCACCACGCAAGCATCAACATTGGGGTTTGCGCATTGCCTGCCATGAAGCGGGCGTCCTGCATCAAAGCAGGCACTGCGGAAGCATCAACATTGGTGCTTGCGCGGTGCCTGCCCTGAAGCGGGCAGCCTGCTTCAGAGCAGGCACTGCGCAAGTGCCAATGTTGGCGCTTGCGCAGTGGGCACAAAAACATGGCAGCTGGCCCAAACCGGTCTGCTATGTTTTTGCATTTCCCCGCTGCTGGCGGTAAGCCAGCGGCAGGGAAATGGGAAGATCTGGTTTGGGCGAGTAGGCCCAAACCGGCATCTGCCCACCCCTGGGCATCACTGTATATGTATATATAAATGAAAAGTCACTGACTGACAGATTCACTCACTGACTGACTCATCAACACCCAGCCAAAACCGCCAGGCCTAGAAGCATGAAATTTGGGATAGTTGTTCCTTCTGTGATGGAGGCATGCACTAAGAACTAGTTTTTGGAAATTCCCACTGGAATGGGGTAAAAAGGGGTGCAACATGTTTTCCTCCCTATACTTTACAGTGAAGAATCCCTGACTGAGAGACGAACTGCCCCAACCCCTGCACCAAGGAGCATGAAACTCAGGGAAGGTGTTCCTCCTGTGACATCAACACCCACCAAGAACCAATGTTGAAAAATTTAACCGTTAAGGGGCTGAAAAGGTGTGCAGAGTGTTTCTGTCCTATACTTAACATTTAAGACTGATTAACATACAGCAATTTGGTGTCTGGTGCCTGATGCACTGGGAAGGAGGTTGGGGGGGATTGTGGACATGGAGGAATGTCAAGCATGGTGGGTTGATGCGCATGGGGGGTATGGCGTACGGCGGGTATTGTACTCCTGCAACTCGGGTATATTTCACTAGTACAACATAAGGCAAAGAGCCTTCAACTTTGCATTGGAATCAACCCAAGACAAAAAGGGAAAGAAGCATGAAATAGCTTTTGCTTTAGGGAGTGCACAATAGCAGTAGTACCACTCTCTCCAGTTTTTCTTTTTTGTGATCACTGTGAGATTGGTTCATCCTTTTTTTTCTTATCACAGCAAGGATGATGCATCTCTCCCAAGCAACTTGCAAGCACTTCATTAGCATCTACCTCCACTCTTCCCACCATCAGAGTTTGTGCCCTATTTCACTTTTTGAATTCACTAAGTTTTAGATTCCATGCAGCTTCTAGGGGAGCATTGGCTCCCTGCTCACATAATTTTCACCAGAAAGGTGTAGCACCCACTTTTGGTATTTCCAGTGACATATATAGTACAGCCACAAATACAAATTGTTCACAGTGGGCTCTCACTCCAGTGGGAGAAAATCCTAACAGTACATCTAAGATGTTTATCAATTTGATATCACGTTAATTTGCTTTCTACTGGCACTGAAAAATTAACCAGATGAGACAGCAGACTTTGGTTTGAGATTACAACTACAGCAGAAGAATTTTTCACTATGTTTACCTCATTTTCATTTGGGTTTAGTGTTGCATGAATTCTCAAATCTGTCAATGTTCCATCCGAGATGCTCAAAAGGGCTTTTAAAGAAACCAGTCAATGTGGGTGGCAGACACCCCACAAACAGAATGGTGGGGGTGCAAGTGATGGCAACAAAGCTGGGGACAGTCCGTTTGGCGTGGAATTGCCAAAATTACTGTTGTGTAAACACAGAGTTTGCTTAGAATTTATTCAGCAACAGTTGATGGTCAGTCACAAAGAAAAACCATGATGAAGCACATAACAAGCTATGATTAGTTATAGCTTTACGCGCGCGTGCGCGCACACATACACACACGCACACACAAACCCCTATTTCGATCTTCCTCCCTGCCAGCTTCTTAGCTGTTGAATGTGGGATAATTCAGTTATTTTCTGAAAGTGTTGTATAAGGATTTTCAAGCAGGTGCTTCTCCCTCCATCTTTTATTGTTCATTCACTCTAGTCTGAAAGATAAGAGAATCTGAAGAGCAAGGCAAAGATTTATCTGCAAAGTTGAAGCAGTTTTTATTTCCTCAAGCCAAAACCTGGGAAACATCACATCTGTGATTCATATAGAGGAAGAGATGAAAACAATCCCTAGAATTATGTAGAGCAGGGGTCTCCAAACATTTTGGCAAGAAGGCCACATTATCTCTCTGATGTACATTTCAGATTTGAATAAATTTACATACTAGACTATATTAGAGACAGATGCGGAGGGTTTGACCATGGGCCAGATGGAGGGGACTTGCCACGGGATGCATTTAGGCTCTCTGCAGGTCTCATCTTTCCCCCAGGCCAGGGTTTAAACACCCCTAATATAGAACAGCAGCTCCAGATTCTATAGAGCAGTGATTTTCATCTCACAGCATACATTAACAAGGCACTGAAATTGTCAAGACACACTATCATTTGTTTTTTAT
The DNA here is from genome assembly GCA_030015325.1 of Cryptoblepharus egeriae. Taxonomy (NCBI): domain Eukaryota; kingdom Metazoa; phylum Chordata; class Lepidosauria; order Squamata; family Scincidae; genus Cryptoblepharus; species Cryptoblepharus egeriae. The sequence goes on along the minus strand of JAREYC010000002.1, from coordinate 104,801,595 downwards.
CATTGACAAGGCACACCAGACTGTTCAAATCCCCAATTTTCCTATTATTGAATGTCAATCTCCAAATTTCCATAGAACACCTGAGGACTATCCACAGCACACCAGTTTGGCACGGCACACTGGTTGAAAATCACTGCTATAGAGCAACAATTCCTACTCAGACTTTTATATGACAGGACTTTTATATAAAATAGGTGGAGAATAGGCAGCAACATGATCCTCAGGATCACACCACCACCACCAGGGCTAGAAGCATTGGTGGGCACCAGCAGGTTCGCACCTACTCTATAGAACCGGTTCTTAACAAGAGATAGTACATATAAAGTTTAAAAATAGCCATTTAAAAGTGGCTGCCAGATGGACAGAGAACCGGTTCTTAATTTCTTTGAAGCCCATCACTGGCTAGAAGGGATTGTTTCTGCACATAACAGGAAGTGCTGGCGTTCTAGGGGGCATGTGGGGAGCTCTACAGAAGCCTCCATATGGCTCTCCAAGCCTGTAAACAGTGAGAAAAGTGCTACTGGAAACTAATTCCAGTTTGCCATCACAAAACTGGAAGTGGTTTCCCAATTGCACTTTTCCCACTGTTTACAGGCTTGGTCAGCAGAGGCATCCACAGGACATCCCACATCCCCCAGGATGCCAGTGCTTCATATTATGAGTAGAAACAGCCCCTTCTTTCTCTGGCTCTTCAATTTTCCCCTTGTAATGAAGGTTCAATTCTTATTTTCATTCATGTTCAAAATGGCTGGCAAAAACAATGATATATACGCAACAGCGACTGTATGTGTGTGCAACTGCATGTGCAATCTATATCAATCAAAAGCAGTCAAAAAGGTTGACAGAAGACTATTGACAGACTATTTGCTATTGAATAGGATGATGTAGCCACAAAATAATTCTGAAACTGTACACACCAAATTTAACAAGACTGTATATACTTATACCCAGAGCAATATTCTATGCAAGAGAAAAAGTTGTTCACCAAATAATGCCCCCAACAAAAGAACAAAGATCATTCTAAGATCATATGTTTTTCAGTATCTACCATTTTTATTACAACTGGCTGAATATCCCTTATTCAGACTGCTTTGGACCAGGAGGGGTCCTAAATAACTGCATAAATGGGTAATGTTTCTTTTTACTCCTTTCACTGTTACCCATACAGTTGTCTGCCGGCCTCACTGACATTTTTAAAAATTGTCTGTATAGTACACACCACAAAGCAGAGAATGGAAGTTACAGCCTGTACCTTTATAGTACACAGGAACCAGTACAAGACCTTCTAGTGTTCACACTACAGAAAGAAAAGGTTTGTACAAAAATGTCTGCACTTCAGGAAATAGTCCAGATGGGTAATTTACCTGAACACTATGGTAATGAATTGAGCTAAACTCTGAACAACATACTTAACCAAAACACTGTTTTTATTCCTGAATAAAGATACTCTGCATACAGTAACCATTTTAATTCAATTACATTTCATTAACATTTCTTTTTTCCATCCTATAAAGAGATCATCTTACAAACTCAGCATAAAAATTCAGAAGCTGCCCAACCCTGGGAAAATTGTCCATAAAGACTGCCAGGTACAGCTATCAGTCTTGAACAGAGGTCCCTGAGGGCCAAATGCAGCCTGCAGGGAGCCCCCTCTATCAAGCCAGTGGAGGAGCTCTGTAATCCTCTTAGTCTATAACATTTAGAAATATCTAAATGTTTGGTGTTACAATCCCTATTTCCCTAAAAAATAAGTCCTATCCCAAAAATAAGACCTAGTACTATTTTTAGAGTTCCTACAATATAAGTCCTTCTCCCAATATAAGACCTAATTCTGGTCATTCCAGCCCTGCTGCAAAGATCACTGCTGAACTCAGGAGCAATTTGCACCTCAGCAGCTACGTTTTCATCCAGCTTCACTCCTACCTGCAAAAAGCTGCAAAGCCCAGGCAGCAAAGCCTCCTTGCAGAGGCAATCCCATGGTCGCATAGGCATGGGACATGCAGGGTGCCTGTCTGAAGGTATTTGGGTATTGGGGATGGGAATCCTGGGAGAAGTCCCATTTGCTATAATGGAGCTTGCTCTTTTGTAGGCATCATTAGGATCAGGATCTGTGAGGCCAAAATCCTATTCTCACTTTCCTGGTGGAAAGGGGTTTGCTCCTGTCTAGGCATCCCTAGGATGGGACTCTGTTGAGGCTGGAATCCTATCCTCACTTTACTGAGAGAAGTTCCATTGTTGCACACGAATAAATGTGGATTGTTGTACATTTAAAAAAAAAATAAGACATCCCCTGAAAATAAGACCTAGTGTGGTTTTTTTGAGCAAAAAATATGACAATGTCTTACTTTTAGGGAAATACGGTATTAGTAAACAGCTGCTTCCTTGCACGTAATACTCTTTATGTTTTTGTGTAAACACATGAAAACGTATTCAAAACTTGTCAATGTCTAACTTTTGCAATACAGGCACAACCAAGACCAAAACATCAGCTTCAACAAATTGACTTCCTTTTCCCATCTTTCATGCATGAGTTTCTTTTCCCAGATGAGTCCACCAGCCTTAACTTCAGCTCACAACGAACAAAGCTGGAGGCAGAGCATTATTTTGTAACACATTTGCTTTGACACAGAAAATCACTGCAAGGATACTGGAGAGTCAAAGGTAGTCAGAACATAATCCCTACCTGGTCTATATAATCTTGCTCTTTTTTCCCCAAAAGTAGCCAGACTCCCTTGGATGATCACAAGCAGGCCATGATAACAGAGACCATCTTTTGCCATTTAGCCTTGAAAACAGATCACTTCTGAATACTGACATTCCATTCCGCTATTATTTCTAATATCTGTTAATAGCATTAATAGTCCATGAATCCGCCCAATTATTTTAAGGGGTTTAAGATACAACCATTATAACATTTTGTGGTACTAAATTCTCAAGTGAATGATTTTTTTCTTACCTTTACTTGCTGAACTAATCATTGATTGACGCCAATAAATGAGTAGTGGGGGGTGGTTAAGAACGAGATTCTACACCAGTTAAGAAATATAGGAAGGAGGTTATTAATTCAGGATCAACCTGAATATAAAAGATCTGATGGAAATCATAGATGGACTGGGCACTAATTTTAACAAGATAGTCCTCATTCAAATTTAATCTCAGTTTTGGAGACGTGTTCCCTCCAAGATACATGTGACTCTACCAATGTTCTTGCACAAAAGAGGGAATAAAAGCATTTTTCTCTGTTTGGCAAAAAATAAAATACTGTACAATGTCATGAAATGAAGCAAGCTGACAATGTTTAATTACTGGGATCCATTCAGGAAGAAAGTGGTTTGTGAAGGGAAGGCCAAAGCAGGAATTATAGGGGAAATTCCACACAAGAAGATTAAAGAACTGCAAGAAAACAATCCTGACAGGTTAACAGACAGGTAATATTATGGTCATGTTTGTTTAACAAGGCAAACATCTCATGCAAACCCCCCCATAACATATCCGAAATTGCCAAGGGCTGTGGAGGAAAAGAGGGGGGAAAAGTTCAACTACCAAATTCAGTCAGGAACTGAGAATTTATGGACCAGTGAGCCAAGCTACACAAAACTCTCAGAGAAGGGCACACACATCTGCCATGCTTGAAGATAGATCAGTGCTGGACATGTCATAGAGTCATAGGGCTAAATCCATAGCAGTTACAGGTCCACGCAGTTACGTCACCCTCTAGTGTTATCTTATGGAAAGTCATCTTAACTGCTCTGGAGCAAGGGGCTTAATTTCACTTTAGGATATAGTCCATAGAATCCTAGAGTTGGAAGGGACCCAGTAGGTCATCTAGTCCAACCCCCTGGCTGTAGCAGGAAATCCTCCTAGACCATCTCCAACAGGTGCTTGTTGAGCCTCTGCTTGAAGATCCCCAGTGAGGGATAGTCCACCACCGCCCTTGGCAATCTGTTCCATTGCCAAACTACCCTCTCCGTCAGGAATTTTTTCCTGATATCCAACCAGAATCTCATTTCTTGAAGTTTGTACACAACTCTATGTAAACTGTATGCATCTGGGGCATGCATTGAGGGGCCCCGTTTGTCCTCCGCCCAACGAAAATAGCCTCACTTGCAAAGAGAGATTAGGGATGGCAGCAACAAGAACTCAACCTCCCATGTAGTTGCACATGAGCTCCCCATGCTCTCCACCCACTTTCTTTTTACTGTTGGCCCTTGTTAGTGCTTTGTATTTGCATGAGGGCCTGCTATCTAAGACTATGGGTCTTTCTTACTACTGCAACATGTAGATGCAGAACACAGTTTTGATTTAATGGATCTAGCAAGCTTCTGAGTGGAGGACGTGGAAAGTGTACAGGTAATGTCTGCTGATACCTCAAAAGCCAGAAAGAGCAATAACCGATTTTTACCCAGCCTGCAAGTGTACACATTTGATCCCCATTGCACCTAGGCATAAATAGCACAAACAGAATTTTCACTGACTGTGGCTAAGGCCCCAATACTCCACTTATTTAAGCCTCTCCCTATTAATAAGGAGGAGCAAAATAGTTTTTGTAGTACACAAACACACATACACAATATCAATGCACACTTTAGTACAGTTGATCTATTGCTATGCATCAGAACCTGTGCATTTCTTCCCTGATTTATTTATTAGCCCTTTGCAGAGGACAACACATGGGAAAAAATTTGCTCTTGTTTGAACATTTTGTGACCTTGCAGCTTTCTTTCTCCTATCCTGCTTACCAAATCTTACATTCCTGAGCCCTTCAGTAAATTCTAAAAACTGCAAATGCTGTTCCCAGAGAGAAGAGAAGGGGGAATGCCAGCTAGCTCCATTCCTTTGCCACTCCTTCTGTCCCTCCATTCAGTGCTCATCTGATTTAGGAGGAAAGCGTCCTCTGGTTTGGTTCTGCAGATAATGAGACACTACCTTATACAATTAGGCAAAATAGAGGAGCAAGAAACTTGGAAGTGGTCTTTAAACCTATTTTTCAATTGTTTTCTTTATATACTGATTTTTTTAAATCCATGGGAGATTCTGGAACAGAGCCCTAGCGGATAACAATAGACACCTGTAGTTGTAGGCCAGAGGCTGAATAGAAACTGTAGAGCAGTCATTTTCAGAAGAACATTAAGAAGGCACAAAAATCCATTTTGGGAAGGCACACCATCCATTTTTTGAGAATTCACAAGGCTGGCTTGGGACTCACATTCCCCATCCTACAGCCCTCCACCAAACATCTGTGCCATACCTGCAGAGCATTCATAGCACACCAACAAGCCATGGCACAGTGATTGAAAATCTGCTCTGGAGAGTGAGCAGCATTTTCTAAGGCAAATAATCCGATGGCCCTCACTCCCGACCCACAACTGACTGTATTTATAGTGCAGTCCTGTACATCAGGGGTGTCCAAATCCCAGCTCTGGGGCCAGAGGTGGCCTTCAGGCAAGCCCTGTAATCCTCCAGAGACGAGGGAAGCTTTGCTCCCTGAACCTCCAGAGGGTAATCTGCATGCATCCCCTCTCTTCATTTATAAACCTGCTAGTGAAAATGTACCCGCGTTGCAGGAGTAAAGTTCCCCCATATGCCATCCCCCACTGCGCATCAACCCCCCATGCACATCAAACCCCCCCATGCGCATCAACCCCCCCATACGCAGCATCCTCCCTCCAAACAACATCCCCCCCAGTGCACCAGGCACCAAACAACAAATTGGCTGGATGTTGGTCGGTCTTCCATGTAAAGTATAGGACAAAAACACGTTGTACCCTTTTTCAGCCCCTTAAGGGTTAAATTTCTCAACATTGGTTGTTGGTGGGTGTTGATGGAACACCCTCCCCAAATTTCATGCTTCTCTGTCCAGGGGTTGGGGCAGAGTGTCCCACAGCCAAGAATTCTTCTATGGAAAATATAGGGAGGAAAACACGTTTCATCCCTTTTTACCCCTTTCCAGTGGAAATTTCTGAAAACTAGTTCTTAGTGCGTGCCTCCATCACAGAAGGAACACCCTACCCAAATTTCACGCTTCTAGGCCTGGCAGTTTTGGCTGGGCATTGGATGAGTGAGTCAGTGAGTCAGCCACTTTTCATATATATATATATATTTGAATTCATCCATAAGTTCCATCTCATATTCATTTATTTAAACTTATGAAATGTAAATTAGTTATTTTTCTTCCAGACCCCAATACAGTGTCAGAAATCCCTCCTGCCAAGAAGTTTGGATACCTTTGTTGTACATTATTATTGGCATCCTTCAGTCTCGAAAGACTCTGGTATCGTGCTCTGATTGGAGGTCCTGAAACAACATCTGGTGTGACTAAAGAGGCCAATTTGAGAGTGTCCATCCCTTCCACTCTGAGGACAAATAAATTCCGTCCCCTGCCCAGGTCCCAGGTTTCGCTGCTTTCGGGTCTGTCTCTTTGCTTCAGCCTGCCGAACAAGTGTCTCTTCCAGTTGGAGAAGGCCATGCTGGGTCTTTTGCCTCCACGCTGAACGGTCAGAGGTCAAGGTTTCCCAGCTGTTGATGTCCATTCCCAAGGCCTTTAGATCCCTCTTGCAGATGTCCTTGTATCGCAGCTGTGGTCTCCTTCTTGGGCGCTTTCCCTGCACTAATTCTCCATATAAGAGATCTTTTGGAATCCGACCATCAGCCATTCTCACGACATGCCCAAGCCAGCGTAGACGCCGCTGTTTCAGAAGTGTGAACATGCTAGAGATTCCAGCATGTTCCAATACTGTGTCATTTGAGACTTTGTCATGCCAGGTGATTCCAAGAATATGTCGGAGACAGCGCATATGGAAGGTGTTCAGCTTCCTCTCCTGCCATGCATAAAGGGTCCAAGACTCACTGCAGTACAAGAGTGTGCTCAGGACGCAGGCTCTATAGACCTGGATCTTTGTATGTTCCGTCAGCTTCTTATTAAGCCATACTCTCTTTGTAAGCCTGGAGAATGTAGTAGCCGCTTTACCAATGCGTTTATTCAGCTCAGAGTCTAAGGAGAGAGTGTCAGAGATAGTTGAGCCAAGGTACACAAAGTCATGGACAACCTCCAGTTCATGTTCAGAGATTGTGATACAGGGAGGTGGATCCACACCCTAGCCCATGACTAGTGTTTTCTTCAAGCTGATTGTTAGTCCAAAGTCTTGGCAGGCTTTGCTAAAACGGTCCATAAGTCGTTGAAGGTCTTCAGCAGAGTGAGCAGTAACAGCAGCGTCATCGGCAAAGAGGAACTCATGCAAGCATTTCAGCTGGACTTTGGACTTTGCTCTTAGTCTGGAAGGATTGTAGAGTTTTCCGTCTGATCTGGTCCGGTTGTACATTAATGTAGCAGTAATACCCTGACCCACAAACGAAGGAAATCTAAAGAAACTGAATACCCCCTACCAATCCCTTCCAATTTTGCAACCATATTATTTACTCTGGACTGACCCATCTTTCTTCTCTCTTTTAGCCATTTACCATAGCCCAAAGCCCTGTACCCCATGTTCAGCAGGGTGTACACTGACTCCACAAAGCAATTGTGAAAATAAAACCAGCAAAACAAACGCACTACACTCACCAATTCATAACACTCTCAAACTTACAATCCCTCCTGTTTGGCTACCTCGCAAAAGCCACCTAACTTGCACCCTTTGCTTTATGAGTTCTGCATAGTTTACTTTGAAAAGACATGTTTTACTACAGATAAGGGGCGGAAGGTAGCCTTGCTTTTTAACTCGGTAATAAATTCACCTCAACCTCTGTTTTCAAACGTTTGTTGGGTTTCTTTTCCCTCCTTTCTCCAGCCTCTCAATTGGACGTAGGATTTATAGCTTGTCAGATTTAATCATTTTGTAGCAGGAAAAGATTCTTTTCAAACCCCTCAGGATAAGAGTTGCCAGAAATCGAGAAAGTTAAACTGCACCCTGTATGTACGTAGCATGGACTTCAATCCAAAGTTCAGGCATCTACATGAAGTAGGCTTCCCCCTCAACAAGACCTACATATTCCTTCCAAAACTGGAGAAAAGGGAAAACAATGCATCTCCTTTCATGTTTCAAGAGTCACAATTATCACTCAAGACTTTTGACAAAGGCTGCAATCCCAAACACACTTTCTGGGGAGTAAGTCCTATTGAACACAATGGGACTTACTTCAGAATAGACATGGTTAGGATTGTAGCCAAAGCCTTTTTTCAATTCAGAGTGAAGACAGACATGCCTTTTAAAGTGTGGTACATGTGGCCCGAACACACATTCTCTGGCCTAAAAACAAAGAACGCAAGCAGTACATGTTCAGACTAATGGCAAGACAATATCGTTCCCTACCAATTTTAGTTGACAATATCTGCCTCCATCCGCCTTGGTTGTCCAATTCACAGGTAGCAAGCGTGGGGAAGCAGTTTCACAGCATGGTTCAGAGGAAGCAAAATGGGTATGATGCCAGACCCAACAGCTTTCTCCCTGAGCCACCGTGTCCCTATATGGATTCTCTGCTGCCCCACTAAAACCAAAAGAGTTCTGTTGAAAAGTTTGACGCTTTCCTCACTCGCATAACTTCTGGCCGTAAGCAGATCTTTGTCCTCAGATCGTAATAGTAAACCTGTTAAGGCAAGGTAATGAATCAGCCCTTGCCAGACGCTTGACTTGCCATTATTCTCAGTACCTGTAGCATTATTTGTCTAGCACTACACATGTATATAATGAGACACGTAAGGAAAGACACCATTTATCAGACCATTCTTCATCATACAGTTGTGGAAAATTAGCACTTGGCCGTAGAGTATGGAAATGCTTGGTGATGTACAATAGCTTTTCTTTCCACAGAGAAGCTTCAATCATACTTGGGTTCCATGCAAGTGGTACCACTTGGATAACAATCTATAACCTGGCGGGGACTACCAAGTCCTAATATTTGTCTTCTCCCTGTTCCTGTGTCTTTGCAGTTAAGGGAAGGGTGTCCAAACATTTGGGCAGGAAGGCCACAACATCTCTGACACTGTGTCGGGGGCCAGAAAAATGATTTAATTTCAAATTTGAATAAGTTTACATAAGTCTACAGATAAGGGTATTAGATACATTACTAGGGTTGTAATGCCAAAGGCTGTATTGAGGCTTACTGCAGGCCACTGCAGGCCACTTCTGGCACCCAGGCCAGGGTATGGACAATCCTGAAGGGTGATCACAGAACTTCTAGCACACATCACAATTGGGGGTTGGGGGTGGCAGAGCTTCCTAACACTAAAGAAATAGTGTTAATGCAATTGCTTTAGGACTAGGGTAGTTGGTTCCCCTGAAGTGTGCCAGATAACCTGGTTTGGGTTTTTAAAAAGTGTTTACAACTCTCCCAGTAACATTTGATTTGCCATACAGAGACTAGAGTTTTGTTGATGCTGAAATCCTGTCTTGATAACTTCCTGTGTTCATCTACCCGCTTGGCAAGAATCCCCTTATTCAGGGATAAGTTGTACCAGTGTTCAGGGTGCCCCCTGTGCCCCCTTATTCAGGGGATAAGATGAGTTGTACCAGTGCTCAGAAGTGTGAACGTGACAATAATAGAAAAGAGAATTGGCTGAATTTTATTTTGTCTCTTTGACCCCAATTAGATCCTGAAGCAAACGTATTAGAATGAGACCAGGAAATGCAGCTTTAATTCGCTTGCGGCTTTCGTGCTTTGCATGCAGCGTATGCAGCGCTGAACACGATACCATAGTCACTCAAGACTGACGGAGGCCTGCTTTTATTTGCGGCATTCATGAACTAGTTCTGGTACTTTTAGCATTTATTTTAAGGGTCTCACAAGCCTTCTACCATGAATAAAAAATTCTGCCTTTAGCTTATTGTATTTATTGAGCAAAAAAGAATGGTTCCTATTCCATACAGATAGTTTAAAAATGCTGGACATTGTGTTTTCCCACAACACATTTAAGCCTGAGATTCTAAACAAATGTGCAACATTGTTGTTTTCTGTTCTTACATCATGTGCTAGAGATTACACAATCTCAATAAGAAATTCCAGTTAGTAAGTGTTGGTGACTGAGAGAGAGTGCAATGGAAACTCATGCAGTCAAGGAACTTGGCTTGGTAAATTGTACCCCTTGTAAATTGTTTAGCTGGGTGAAGGGCAGAGCTGGTTCAGAAATGTGGCAATTAACTTTCAGGTGGGTAAAAACACACATGACACAGTGAGGATAGGCTGTGCTGAGATCTCAGAACTTGTAAGACTCCAGGCCTCCTGTTCAGGCCTTGGTTTGGGTTCCAATTAGTCTCTTTGCCCTCTATCCTAAACCCTTCTTCCCTCAGGCCAATATATTTCTTCAAAGACAACAGGCAAATGGATATGCCAGCTGGACCATATCAGAACTGGACCAGTCAATCATCAGTAATTGGTTGGGCTATCTTGTCTAGCTTGGAAAATCAACTGTGACAGCATTATCACTAGTATTTGTATTTTAATGTCTGCCTTTCAGTTCCTCCAGTGAAGCTTATATTGGTGTTTGTTCTTGTTCAGTTTTTTTTAAAAAGTACAAAACTGACAGAACAGCAATAAAAACTATAAATCCAGCCAACAATATTGTGTTCAAGACTCAAATATTTAACAGACCTAGGCAAATATATAAGATGTCAACCAGTGTCCAGGTGTCCTAATATGTGGTGCCAGGCCAACATATATACAAAGGGCATTTCAGGGTGCCCATCACTGAAAAGTCTCTTTCCTTGACACCACCCAGCCAGCTTCTAATAGCATGAGCATTCTTACAATAGTTTTTGAGGGTGACCTGGGTAGACAAGCAGGTGGTTGTGGAAGCAGTGAGTCCTTTAGATGTGGTTCCCTTTATTTGGCAAGAAATACAAATATGGCACAAAAATAAGTTTGCAACTGACTATAGCGGAAGGATTCCCTGCTATTCAAACAAATCTCTTACAATACAGCAAGTTTTATTGTACAAAAAGATGAGGGCTAATATAACCCACAAAAGAACATCTTGACACACACACTTGGCTCTGTGACATTTATCCTTGAGGATGAATTTTAAAACAACTGCCACAGTTCCTTCTCATACTTCCTGCTCAGCTTTTCAGACGTTTTGGATGGCGTGCAAACAGTGCTTGTTGTTATCAATACTCCTTCCCTCCTCTAGAACCAGCTGTAGGACAGGAGACTCCAGATTAAGGATCCAATCCTGTCCAAACTGCCAGTGTTAGTACAGCTGTGCCTAGCTGCACAGAGTGTGTGCTGCATCCACATCTGGGGGAGGGTTAGACCAGTACACAGACATTCATTTGCCACCCACAGGAACAATGAGTGATGCATTGTGGTGGCCTAGGTTAACATTGCACCCCGGCCTAATGACCTTTGCCCTTTTAATGTACATTAATCCTCCCTTCTTCCAAGAAGCTGGGGCAGCTTCCATGGTTCCTTCCTCTTCCCCACATGCTCACAACAACATCCTCAGAAGGCAACTCAAGCTGGAAGAAACTTTCCATCAACAGAGATGGGTGCCTAGGACTCCTTTACACAAAGATGCAGTGCCTGTAAATCCTGGTGCTAAACAGATGCCAACACAGAGAGAGAGTGTTAAGGTTCAAGCGTTCAGGCTTTTAATATAAGTGAGAGGAGAGAGATAAAGAGGGGGCGAGGAGAAGCGGGGTTTTACATGAACTGTGAGAATTACAGCTTGTTCCCGAAAACCTAGTCGCCCGAGCCGTAGCTGCTCACAAAATACTAATCAGAGCTTGAAAGTTCAAACAATTAGAAGGGAAAGTCTCATGGCACAGTTTCTCCTGGAGATGTGGAGCTGGTTTTGTTTACAACAGGAGAGGAAATGGGGAACTGCTCCTGTTTGTTCTTTGGGAGAAAGCTGCTGGGGGTGGAGGAGAAGAGAGCTGTGGGGTCATTTTAAAATTAAAAAAATTAGAAGTTTTTTTAAAAAACCACCCTGGAGATTTTTGGCTTCAATTATTCCAGATTTGGCATCCTCTTTTGTTTGTGGACACTCTCACTGAATTTTAAGCTTCCTTTTCAAAAGGGAGGGTGAGGTTGGGAAAAAGAACTGCAGACATTCCTGTCAACTACACTGAGAACATTCCCTGCACTATCGACCCAAGACAGCTCTATATGATCAGCAGAGACTATACACAAGCACAGCACAACACCTTTCAGGAAAGGAACTGTACAGGATGCTGCCTTGTTTTGGATTTGCCACCAGGGAAGAAAAACGACATTCTGACCGACAAAACCACCAGCCTTCACGCAGTCTGACAAAAGCCCCTCAAGAAGTGTCATCTCTAAACTTAGCAAGCTTTCAAGCCCTCCCAGTCCAGGTAGCTGATTTTTCTACACACTCCCAAAGCTTTTCAGTGCATTTTACAGCCTAATCCACATCCCCTACTACCTAATGCAGACAATAGACCTTTCACTAACATTTGGGAAAACACAGAAGCAACACAACTTTACTGTAGGAGATTTTGGGGGGAAAAACTTGCCCCCCGAAATATTGGGCAGGGGACTTTAGTCAGTGCTTTCTGTGAAGATTAGCAAGGTCACAAGCAATTCCCGTAACTCCCCGCACAGCACCGTCTCTCCTATCTTGTGCCTAATTCAGCATGCCAAGAACCTGTTTTAAGCTCATTTAACAAGTTTTCTAGCCCTCATGACTGCCAAGAAATGGAGCATTTCCAGCCTAGTCCTTATATCTTCTTGCAAAAGAAATCTTTCAATTATTTAGAAGTGCAAAAAAGGAGGATAAGGTAAAGATCAATTTAAAGGTGTCTCCTGCAGGTTGTACTACTAGATGTGACTGACTGTAGGGTGTGGTGCTCATCCCAGTTGCTAAGCCAAAGAGCCAGCGCTATCTGAAGACAACTCCATGGTCATGTGGCTGGCATGACTATATGCCGAGGAATACGAACACTATTTACCTTCCCACTAAGGTGGTACCCATTTATCTACTTGCATTTCCACACTTTTAAGGTGTTATGTTAGTAGGAGCTGAGCAAGGGTCAGGAGCTCACTCCATCCTGTAGCACCCAGGTTTTGAACCGCAGCCTTTTGGTTTACAGCCATGCATCTTACCCGCTGAGCCATTACAGCCCACAAAGAAGAGGATGCTGGAAAATTATAAACTTGACATTCTGATTTTGTGCATACAGTGAACACCACCCAAGTTACAGGTAGTTGTCCACAGTAAATCTGAGTGCCTTTCATTTTTCAGATAACATGTACAAACCCTCAAAACAACTATTGACTCTGACCCAATACGCGTCTGTATTAAATACAAAATCCCACGTGTCAGGTTCCAAATGTAACCAGGCACAGAAAGATAAGACAACCACATATCAAATATTCAGATCTTAAATATAATGTTTATTAGGTAGGTAAAACCATCTTTGACATCCAAGTTTGAACCCTGCCATGTCACAATTTTGAAGAGATGCAATCTTCTCCCTCCAGCTTTGCTTATAAAGGGAAGCAGGGGCTTGTAAATTGCCTGAACAGGAATCATTCTCCCTGACAATGGCATCTGTAGGGTTTGTATCATCCAGTGTGGGCAGTTTGCATATTGTCATCCAGCCTGCTGGTTTTTTTTACTATAACTTTTGATAAGACTAGAGATATTTCAATGCAATTTGTAACACTGAATTCTCCATGAAATCACATATTAGATGATATAAGATGGTATTATTTTAAAAATGCAATTTTACAAATTTTGGCCAGTAGTGGTGTCACCCACCCCCTGCACATCCCCACTGCCTTCACCCCCTCCCCTGCACACACACACACACACCCTCTAGCAAAGCCACTGTTTCATGCTATGTCCTTGGTTTTCAATGGGCACATGAGTTTTTCTAACCAAAACACAACATCAGTACAGTTCCTTACTAGGGTGAGGATGTATAAATGATTAATGTGCATTTTTCCCTGCCATTTAAAAAAGAATCTGCTAAACTTTAATGACATTTAGCAAAAGATTACATTATATAAGTTATCAGAGAACAACTCTTTTTATGGCATTATCAAGTTATCTCAGTTTTACCTTTATGTGTGTGTGTGTGTGTGTAGCGCCACACTTGTATGCAAATAGATATTAATTGTACACTTGTATGCAAATAGATACATTAATTGCAAAAATTACGACATTCCAACGAGGACTGATTTCTTCCCTGACTTGATTCTAGAACCTATCAGCCAATGCTAACTTAAAGCTGGTCCCTCTGGTGGCTATTTGATCATCTGGATACAGAAAGCCAATGTGATTTACTTATGTACACATCCACTCATAATCTTCTGTTGTTCAAATTCAAATATCCCCCTCATATTTTACTTAATTCAAATTACATGTTGACATAGCAGAGATCCAGGAGGAACTGCACAAGTGCCATAGATGAAAGTTTTAATTTCTTTGTGATAAAAAAGCATACTAAACTAACAAACCAGGAACAATAAAACTAGTTGGCAGACATATAAAAAGGTAGTTGTCCTGATTATACACTTTGCTAACAAAGGAGAAAGCCAACCTAAGAGACAGACCCTTAATTCCTTTTCTATGGAGATCTTTATTCAGCTTGTGAAAGGGATTATTCCTCAAATCGTTACTTTATTTTTGAAAAGCTCATATTTTTGTTTGGCCCTGGAGAAATCTAGGTTTTATCAGTACGAGTCCTTGCCTAAATTGCTGCCCCATTTTCTCTATTACTCAGCAGCATAGATCATTGACTTAGGCTGCAATCCTAAAGACACTTTCCTGGGAGTAAGTTCCATTGAACACAATGGGGCTTACTTTTGAGTAGACATGGTTAGGATTGCACCCTAGGTCTACTGCCGGATCGTGTTTAGGATCTGAAGCAATGGTAAAAATCTGTCTGCATAGCAAATCTGTATTGGGAGCAGCAACTCCTTTAGTGGAAAGAAGATGCAGGAGGAATCTGGTTGCACTTTCCTTGTACTGTAATTAACTGCTGAATGGAAAAAGATTTGAGGAGCAGAGTTAAGAATGGGGTGGATTTGGGAAGAATTATGCTCACTTAGTCCAAAGGAGGAACATGAGTGGATGAGAAAAGGGGCTGCCTTTATTGAAAAACAAAGAACGGGGAGAGGATTATCCTTCAGCGTGTCCTCAGCCAGACATAAAATTAGAATGAGTGCCCAGACCTGAAGGACCCACAATCTCTGTCTTTTTACACTGCACATAATCCTGGGAATAGGCCAGGCTTCATAAAACAGTATTAAGGCTTGGAAGTGCCCAGCTTAGCACTTGGGGGGAGTGAAAAAAAAAGACAAAGATGTGACCAGTAGCAGGACCAAAACAAAGTTTGCTTATTTCGGTTCAAAAATGTTCTGCCAATTGTGCAGCGGGAACAATGAATGGGTGCCCTAGATACCAGGGGGCTGCAGAAACTAGTACCCAAGCAACACAAGCACTTCCAAACCTGGGGTTCCAGCAGTGGAGCAACACTGCCATCTTGTGGCAATCACTGGTGATCACTGGTTTTGATGATCTGACCAGTTCCAACAAACCAAACTCCAGAATCCGTACAATAGCTCTGAAAGGCAGCACAGTAATTAAGGAGCTGAAAGATAGTTTACCATGTTATGGCAAATAAATGCAGAAATTTATCTGACTGAACGATAGTAGTCATTTAATTTATAAACCTGGTTGAGATGAAGCACTCAATACTGTACAATTGTACTTTTGACTTTTATTGCAACATAGAACCATCAAATTACTGCTTAAATACTGCATATTATCATGGCTTAAAGTCAAATTTACTTCCTTCATCTACATCGCCACCCTGCTAAACACCATGGAGATATTCTTGATCAGTTCGCTGCACCAAGCATGCCGGTGCCCATGCTCACTGGAAATCAAGTACAACTTACACCACACTGAAGTGCATATTTTCTTCTTTGCCTCCAATTAACCAAAAACATGACACTAAGCATTCCAACAAGAAACAGGCAACATTTTGGCAGGAAGGCCACATATTCTCTCAGTGTCGGCAGCCAGTGAAAAAAGAATTTACATTTCTAATTTGAATACATTTACCTAAATGAATACATAGAGACAAAACTTATATGAATTTTAGTGAGCTTATAATACACATGAGAACTATAACCAGATGAGAACTATGCCATACAGTTCTTGCACAGTGAAAACATACAAACCAGACCAGAAACACATCAAGAAGAGTTGCTCAGAAGAGATAAAATAATGCCCACAGGTCAGGGTGGACTCCAACAGTCTCTGTATAGCCAGAGGCTCATTGGAGAGTGGGGTATCAGTGAGGATTGTACTGGAGATCCCAGAAGTGACTCCCAGCCCAGGGTTTGCCCAGCTCTGAAGTAGACTATGGATCTATGATTCAAAATTGCTGCAAGCTACAAGGTGGCCCGCAGGAAATAGTAACACTCCACACTCTTTTCTATCAACACCATACAACCTCCTACATGTCCTGAGGCCTGACTTGAAGTTCACTCTCACCATCTTAGTTGCCTGCACTCAACAGCTACTTCTGTACTGTGACTCAGTAAGATGTTCTTCACTCTTCATGCTGCAAACTCCCCTATCTCACCACCAGCATCTTTTATCATTTATCTCATATAAGTTCTGTCTGTTTAGAAGGAAATAATGCCCCATCCTTCCTGAACCTTGTTCCCAATTATTTCTTCTCAGTAGTTGAGATACTCCCTGACAGTCCACAACACCACAGTAGTTCAGACAATTGCTGTGGGAGAGAAGGAAGGCTCTTGAAATTTATATAAAGAAAGCTGTCAACTTCCTCTTAAATACCAACCATTAGTAATGGTTTACTCCTGGTCACAGTGGTGGGCTTCAAGGGGTTCTCACAGGTTCTATAGAACCCTTTGCTAATGAGTGCCTGATTCTGAGAACACTAATGGGGCATAGAACCTGTTGTTAATTTAGGTTATTCAGACACAAAACCTGATGTTAATTTATTTGAATCCCACCACCTGCCACTGAATGGTTCACCACCCCTACCAAACCTACATTCGTAACACACTCAAGTTCATAGGCCATTTCCAACATGAACAGAAAGCAGACAGAAGACAAGGCTAACTTTCACAGTCACACACAACAGGCAGAGAGGGAAATTACATAGCTTCACCCAAAAGGAAATATGAACCATGCAGTAGGTATCCAGTTAGGAAAGCCAAACTATTCAGAGGGTGTTGCAAGATGCAAATACACTCTAGCGAAACAGAAAAGTGATTTAGCAGGTGCCAGACTCGTAACTGAAAGTTAAGTGCATACTAGGAGAACATTAGCGCATCAGTGCATTCTACAGTATTTGCATTGGTATATCCTAACTTCAGTCAAATCTATTCCAGATGCTACTGTTCTTCTGTTGTATTTCATGTTAGAATAAGGGGGCACTACTTATTATAAAATCTATTCCACCTTTAGCACGCTCACCAAACAAGATGGGGGGGAGGTACAAAGGCCACTCTCAACAGTATATACATTATATATATTGGCCATCAGGCTGTAACCTTCTAAAACTACAACTGAGGGGGGAATCCTAACAGGTTGGTGGTCCAGGTTTCCTCTGATCATCCGTAATTCAAGTACTGAATGTATCTGTCCAAGAACTGATAGATTTGGCCCTCTCAGTTAGTCAACTGAAGGAAACAGGGATCTGACACCAGCATCCCAGCCATTCAGTTTCTGATTAGGAGACCATGATTTCATGTAGAATCTCTCCAAAACCAAACATGGGAACAAATTTCAGGGGTTTGTTAAAGTATGCCTTCAAGAGGAGATCAATAGGAAAGCCTTTTCAGCTTCAATCAAAAGCCAATTAAAAAAATATGTGGGGTGGGGGAGTTCTCTAACTCCAATACATAAAAACCAGTTTCTGGCTGACCCACAGGTGTACATACTGTATTTATTCGAATCTAATGCACCATCAAATCTAATGCACATCTCACACTTATAATCAAAATATCCATTCACTCGGACATATTTAACCATCAAATCTAATATGCACCCCGATTTTGGAGACTGAATTCGGCTTTAAAAGGTGAGCATTAGATTCGAGTAATGTAGTATTTGATCCCTGCTGCATATACGAAACATTGGGCAGAAATAGGTTAAATGGGGGTGGGGGTTGAATAATGGGATTTTTAAAAAGAGCTTCCCGGTGGATGGGGGTGGGAAACAGGCAATCCCCACATTGGATCAAAGGACTCAGAGGGACCTGTGTACAGGGTGGCTTTTCACTCCCCCAGCTTTTCCTCTCAATCTCTTCCATGTCCAAAGACAAAATATAACTTCACAGGTTGAATTTAGTGTAAGCGAGGCAATACTAATCCTTTCTGGAGCATCAGAAAACATTTCTTTTCTAGGTGACCGTGAAATCCTGAAATCCTTCCCAGAAGGAAGTACAGCTAGTCTGGAAAGTGTTGCACATCCCTTGAAGAACCAAGTACAACCTTTTGGGTTTCTCCTTATACACAACCCATCATTATCCTTTACTGCTCTGGCGAAATTAATACAGTTATCAAGAAGCACATTTTACCACCTTCATCTAATTCATCAACAATTATCCTACCTGGAAAACGTGTACCTGACCTTGGTCACTTCTACTGTAACACTCCCTGCATTAATCTGCTTTTAAAGGCTGCTTGGAAACATAAGGCTCAAAATGCAGTTCCCAAGAGATGGGTAGGAGAGCAAGATGACCTAACCAACCCTTCAACCCTAGTTACCTATTCATTTCTGAGCTCGTTTTAAAGCAGTGGTAAATTGGGTCCAAACTGGTCTACAATGACCTAAAGACCATTTATGTAGACTAACAGGAGTCCAAGCTGTTACTTGCAGAGGCATATATCAACATTTGTCCATAAAAAACACCCCATTTCCATCATGTCAACTGTCCTTTTTGCCTCCGCTCTCCTCATCTGCCCCTCTAGACTATTCTCAGCCTGGCCCATTATCTCCCCCAGAGACACATGGAAATAGAACCCTCAGCCTGCTTGATTGACATGGAACATGTAGACACTCCTCATACAAGTCAAGGCTTGTATGTTGATCGATTGTAAGCCGACTCAAGTCCCAAGGCTGGCTTCCAAGGCTCTGATCCAGCCTGCCGTTAATTCCAATCCCAAATTCAGTAACCCATTTTTCAGTGTTGGCTCAGCAGTTGAGAAATTCTTTCCCTAGGGAAATCTGACAAGCCTCTCTCCCACTGTTTTCTAAATTAAACATTCATTTTCAATACTAATTTCATATTTATTTCAGCAGCGGCCTTAGAAAAGGTATATAAATGTAAAGGAGTCCCCCACAGGTTGCTCTGCTAGTTGTGACTGACTCTAAGGTACAATGCTCATCCCCATTTCTAAGCTGAAGAGCCAGTGTAGACCATGTGGCCAGCATGACAATACGCTGAGGCACACAGAACACTGTTACCTTCCCACCGAGGTGGTACCTATCTATTTGTATTTGCATGCTTTCAAACTGATAGCTGGCAGGAGATGGGCGAAGGATGGAAGCTCAACCTATCTTGCATTACTCGGGTCCCAAACCACTGACTTGTTTGGAACCATTCTTCAGATTGACAGGCACAGCGCTTTTAACCATTAAGCCTCTGGGGGGCCCTAGAAAAGGTATATACGTACTGTATTTTTAAACCAGGGTATCAATGTAGAATGATTTGGTAAAACATACAACTTTTGGGTGACATACAAGACTCCACTTAAGAATCCTATACCATGGGTGTCCAAACTTATGAACAGAAGGGCCACATCATCGTTGACAGAGGAAAAAAGATTTACTGTACATTTCAAATCTGAATAAATCTACATACAATATTGGAGACTGAACTTATGAATAAATGAGCTAAAATCAGTTCATAAACATTTTCCAACACAGAGAGGGGTGATCTTCAAACCAGTTTATAAGCACATTCATACACAGAGAGAGGAGACGCATGCAGCCTCCCTGGCCTTCAAACTACCCTCTGGAGGTAAATTCCCCTTGCCTTTGGAGGATTATAAGCTTGCCCACAGACCAGATGGAGGTGGCTTGCTGTGGGCTGCATGGAGCCTTGCCAAAGGCAGTGTCTGGTCCCTGGGCTGGGGTTTGGACACCCCTGCTATGAACATCAGAGTCCTACTGATTGGATCAAAGTTTCATCTAGTCCAACATTCAGCTCTTCCCACATTCACCTGCTGTTCCCTATTTCCTGCTTTGGAACTCCAAAGTTCCCTATAATAATCTTGGATGATAATAATAATATATTTTATTTATATCCCACCTTTTTCCCAGGGGACTCAAGACACAAAATAAGTGATGACAATCTAGCCACTACATTTTTTAAAACTGCCTGTGTTGGAACAGGCATGAGCATTGCTCCCTAGTCAGTCACAACCAATAGGGCAACCTTCATTACCTAAAATTGTTTAAGTTTCTCTGCTTTCCTTCAGAAAGTTTCAGCACAGATCTTGTACTAAGTTCCATCAAGTACAGAATTTAACCTTTTCTTGCCCAGGATATACAATCAATTCTCAGTCACTTGGGAGGTTTCTCCCAGTCTGAATAATGTCAGCATGTTTTTCAAACAGATGTTCAACCATCATGAGCTACCAAAAAAAACCATGCAATTTAAAGACTAGAACCATCATGAACAGTATTTCAAACATGATGATTAGACATTTGGTTTCTAAACTTTGTCCCTAACCACATAATTCACACAGAGCTCCTTATACCAGTAAGTCACAGTTTCAGCCAACACTAGACATCACCTTTTGCTCTACACAGCACACTTTGGGGTGCAGTTTTTTTTTTTTAAAAATTGTCTACTAAAACTTTTTATCTCAATATAATTGATCACTAGATGGCAGCAGAGACCATCGGCTCTTGGGAAGGTACCCACATAATCTTTCCTTCAATCATTCCAGGGAGTACCAAAAAACGTAAGAAGATGACAAACTTGAAGATAATAAAAAAAAAATCAGAGAAATAGCAAAAGATTATTCACCAAGGAGATGTAAAGGGAAATATACTCCATTTAAACCGAGGATCTGAGCAAAGAAAGAAAAAGAATCCAATAAGGAACTTTTGCTAAGCCAAGCAAGGAAAAGCACCACATTTACAAGTTAACTATTTTATTTACAATTTTTTTCATCCATTCTCTGCATGCACAAACACACTAAATAGTGACTGGTTTCCAAAATTCCTATTCATGAGCCAATTCAAGAATTCCTTGTTTCTTTTGAATATATTCTCAGTTATTCTCAAAGTGAATAAGGGTGTAAATTTATATGCAGACTAGTGAAAATGTACCTGTGTTGCGGGAGTAAATTTTCCTGTATGCCCCAAACGTGCATCCCCCAACCATGCATCAACCCTCCCATGCGCATTATTCACCCCGTGAGCATCGAACTCCAATGTGCAACACCCCCATGCGCAGCATCCTCCCCACTGCAATCCCTCCCTCTGAACAACATCCCCCCACTGCACCAGGCACTGAGCACCAAATTGGCTGGATGTTGGTCAGTCTTCCATGTATAGTGGAAGTATAAGACAAAAACACATTGCATCCCTTTTCAGTCCCTTAAGGGTTAAATTTCTCAACATTGGTTCTTTTGGTGGGTATTCATGTGACAGAAGGAACACCCTCCTCAAATTCCATGCTTCTGAGTCCAAGGTTTGGGGCAGAGAATTCCTCAAGTCACCAATTCTTCAACACAAAGTATAGGGAGGAAAACGTGTTGCACCCCTTTTCACCCCCTTCTGGTTGGAATTTCCAAAAACCAGTTCTTAGTGGATCCCTCCATCATGGAAGGAACACCCTCCCCAAATTTAACCCTTCTAGGCCCCACGTTTTTGGCTGGCTGTTGAGTGAGTCAGTTAGTGAGTGAGTCAGTGAGTAACTTTTCAATTTTAAATATATAAAAACACCACACCTGCTTCCCATCTCACTAAAAGAATCATATTATGGAGAATCATATAACTTACATAAGTAACAGAGTGCTTGTTACCATTCCTAACAGTGGAGGAAACATTGATGGCTTTTGATGTTGAGCTATGAAAGTCCAGAAACTCACTAGATGGCGATGAGCAGCATATGTCTTCACTTTGGTTCTCACACTGAGAACACAAGAAAAACATAAGAGCTTTGAACAGTCAAGAATGCCAAGTATTTATTGGTACATCAGACAAGATCAGGCACATTCAGGGTAGTGTGTCTGTAGATGAATTTATTGATATAGATGAGGTTTCAAACTTCAAAAAATGAGGTGGGCATTCAATATCACCATTATTTCCCTGAAATTTAAAAACAAATATGGGTGAACACTTTGACACTAAGGTTTGGAGCCACTGCAACTCTTGATGCAGAGGTTCCTTGGATGGACAGAAATGCTGAAAGGAAAGCATGGAATTCTGAAAGAGAAAGGTGTTTTGGGAGAGAAGGTCATTCCAAACATATGGACATGGTAGTACCCTTGCATGCACACAACATCTATTGCCATTTCTATTACACAGCACCCACAGCCAACAGGCAATGCTACTGTTGAATCACATCTCAGGGGACCAAACAGCACCACAGTAGCATAGCTGTAATACACTGGAGTCACTGCTTACAGGCCAACCACAGCCACCACTGAGGAAGGCAGTACCAGCACCAGTAAATTAAGGCAAGTTAAGGGAACTGTTCTGGCAGCAGTTCTGATGAGCTTGTGAACTGGATCTCACAATGCAGAGAATTACATATCTAGAGGCTGGCAAGACAATATTCCTGTATGCTCCAGCCCCAAGCAAGCCACACTATTCTGAATTCTGTTTTTTTCAATTAGAGCAACTATTCGCAGGTCATGCTCCCCCCATCCTAAGTCATCAGTTCCAATTAAGGGATCCGGTCTGTTCTGTTTTTTAAAAACAGCGGTCTGCATTTTCTCTCAACAGCTCTAGCTTTCCATCATGCTGTATGACAGAGATGTCTGTCTGTCAGTCACAAATGCAATAAAAGCAATCTCCCTCCCCACAAACTCTCTTGGGTTTGTGCAACTTGAGAGTTGTAGCACTATGAATAGAATCACCCTTTGCCAAGATGCAGTAGCTCTCCTCTATTGTAAAGATACAGTTTAACCATTTTTTAAATCCATTGTCATCCTTGCCTTTGGCTGCATTTAAGAACATGCTCCTGGAATGGGTCCAAATTACACAGTAAACCAAATGAAGCCTTTCCTTGATAGTATGTCACCAATGAGTAACAAGCAAACATTCTCAAAATGAGCTGAGCCTTTATCTTACCAGAAGATGGCAGTATTACTTCTCATCTGGTTGCTTGCCTGAAGTTTAGATCTGTGAAGTAGGGACATTTCTGCTGGTTTGGGGCATCCACTAAATGGCATTAGGAGAAAATGCCATGGATGCAAAAGTATCACAATCACAACACAATCCTAACTCCCTGTTAGGCTAGCACAAGTCCCGTTATGCCTACACAAGTCCTGCGCCACTCCTAGGAGGGGGTTAAGCCAGTGCATAGATATGCACTGACCTCCCCACGCCAGCATGGGAACAACGAGACAGGAAAGTTGCATTGGCCTAAATTGGTTAGGACTCTGCCCTCGGTCTCACACAAGGTTTTTCCAAAGCAAACACCACCATATATCCTGGGATGGACCTATGTCCATCATCCACCAGACCACGACTAATTGCCAAATATGGTGGCTCAGGTAGATGTCTGTTTTGTTTCTGATTTTTTTACTACTTGCCTAGATCTGCAAAGGTAGGGAGAAAAAGCTGGCAGGTCACCATGACTGGTGGGCGATGTATGACTTGGTGGATCATAAATTTGCAGACGAGGAGGTTATTGCCTTCTTGCTGGTGCAATAGAGTTCAGAAGTGACCTTCAACATCGGCTTCAAGACAACTACATAGTTTCGCTGTTGACATTTCATGCATCAAGGAAGCCAAACAATTCCTCTAATTCATCTTTCAAACAGTACTGAATGTCTGTTTTCATTCTACTTAAGACAAGACTCTAGCTCAGTTACTTTTCAGATAGGTCCTGTTCCTTTCCCCAACCATACTTTGGAAGATGCCTCAAGAGTGGTTCCTATAATGTTTTCAAGAAACTATTTTTCACAGTACAGTATACAACACATTTCTTCAGAGCTGACTTAGAATCCAAGGAGTTGGATCTACTTATAAATTCCCCAAACACAGAGTCTAAGGGCACAATCCAGAGTAACTATGGGGAGTCTTTGCTCCAGAGGACACTTACATGCTCCCGTAGCCTAAGCCTATCATAGTAGAGTAAGAATTAACCCAATTTGGGGTAGTGGCTCCATTGTATACTTTTCAAGGTCAGCAGGTCTGTAGACTGAGGCCCACGTACTGCAAGACTGAGTGATCTCCTGTCGCCTGCCCAGCTCCTGCCAACCTAGCAGTTTGAAACATGCAAATACATATAAATAGGTATCACTTTAGTGGGATAGTAAAAGCATTCCGTGCACTATGGCATTTGGTCATGCCAGCCACATAACAGAGGTGTCTTCTGACAACACTGGTTCCTTGGCCTTGTAATGGGGATGAACTTCACACCCCAGAGTCAGTCATGACTACCAGGGTTCTACCTTTACAAACAACCTTATTCACTAATAACCTTAGCATCCTTAAATCTATGAAGCTAACTCACCTTATGGAAAGCAAAGGTAACCACTTCCACCAGCATCTCTCCACTACAGCACTGATTCCCTATGGCCTCATTTTAGCAGACCATTGGCCATGACTCCCTATTGGGGTGACAGGAGGCAAGATTTTACAGAGGATTCTGTGGCTCCCATGACTGGTTTTTACAGTCACAGCTCAAAGTTTGGGAACCACTGGACTAGATAGTCATGAAGGATTTTCATTGTTGCTAAGAGAAATCCTTCCTCCTCATTCAAAGGCACTGAAGAACAAGAGAGAATGACTCAAAGTATCAGTCACGCTTTAGAAAAATGGAAAAATCCTTCACAACCAATTGCCTCACTTTCTGTTTTGGGGCTCACACCAATATTGGGACAAGTGTATCCAAATCAATACAATCTTCAGCAACTTCCCCAGTTCTACATCACATCATATCATCAGGCTGTAACTTCCTCTGCCTTTATGTCCTGTAGGGTTAGATAAAAGTTCTGGTGAGAGCATTGGCACTACAACTTTTGGAACAAGGAATTGTTGGGATTCTTTTTTGGTGTAGTAAAGAAGGCTGTCCATGTTTCAAAGCACTGTGATAGGGAGAGTCAGCACACTGCAGCTGTAGACTAACAGTAACGCGCAATAGCTCACAACGCATGTGGTAGAAATGGATACACTCCCTATATTGTTATTCAAGCAAGACTACTATTAACTCTCCCAGAAAGCATCAATGACTGTGGTTCCCAAATTGTGAGTTCTCCAGGAGTCTGTGGAAAACAGTGAGGGAGCCATGGAATCTCACAAAAAATCCATCACCCTATACAGTACAATGAATAGGATCAAAGCCCCAAAGGGAGCCATAGGCAATAGCCTAGTAAAATCAAGGGAGCAGATAAAAACTTGGAAATCACTGATTTATAAACAATTTGATGTAAGACATTCTCATCCGAAACTCTTCTTCATATCTTCTGTTGAAAGGAGCCATTCCTGACAATCAAAGCCATTTGAAGAAATAGTGGTTTGCAAGCATCTTTTCTTTGACTGATCATGCATTTGCAGACGGCTGTTCAGGTTTATACGAGTACAAGTGTCCCTCATTATCCAGTAGGATTCACTTCCGGAACCTCCCATGGATAAAAAAAATCTCTGTGGTTAAAAAATATGTTCAAGACCCATTTTCATTTTTCTTGACCCTTTATTCCACCTAATGGAATATGGTAGTGCTTCAATATCTGCAGGGGTTTGATTCTGGGACTGAAGAATGGAATGAATGCTTGCATGACTGCCTCTACAACAACAGTTTTTAAAACTGTGATTTGCAGTAGCCATTTGTGTTCAGTCAAATACATGTATTAAAAAAATCTGTGTATAATAAGGTTGGACTGATAAATGCCAGCTGTCAATTCCCCTTTCCAGGCTTAGAACACCAACTTTGGTTGGCACAGATACATCTTACAGCAAGCACATCTGCGATAGCTCTACGGGCATATATCCTGTGGTACACTGAGGTTGCTCAGTTTTTTTCCCCCCAGCTGGCTCAACTTCACAACTTGCCTAACCATGCAAATAAGATACCAACTTCTACAAAAATTAAAGGAGGTTGGCATGTGGTGAAACTTAAAAAAGATGCAATGTGGCTAAAATTCCCCCATCCTAAGACCACAGCTCATCAAAGGCAGACTGGCCCAAATTATGGTGCAATACACAATAGCAGGTACACTGCACATGCTTCATTACTGGCAGCTAAACTTGTGAAAATCTCCATTAAGAATAGCTTTTGAGAGACATGAACTCATCCCTGCGGTACTGACCACAATAGCAGGCCTCCGTCAGTCTTGAAAGACTATGGTATCGTGCTCGGCGCTGCATACGCTGCATGCGAAGCACGAAAGCCTGGGTTGGATTGTTATGGAGGAAAGGCTGTTACCCAAGCAGCAAATCCCCCCCCCTCTCCACGCCACTGAATTAGTCCAACGGAAAGGCAGAGCCAATACAATTGGATCCAGCTGCGTCGCAGAGCTGGGCTAAGGACAGGAGCTCACCCTGTCTTGTGGGGCCAACCCAGGTCTCAAACCCTGGCCTGCTGGTTAACAGGCACAGCATCTTACCGCTTGCGCCACCCACAGCCCACTGACCACAATACTGATGTTCATTCCCACGTCTGCATTCAAGGGAGAAATATGCCTGTGTGAACCAATCTACAGGGAGTGGCTATTCAGCATCCTAGTGAAGCAGTCAAATAATCGATTTGCTGCCAATTCAAAATGGGCATAAACGTTAAGAATAAAGTTAGCCATTATTCATTTTAGCAATGAAACTGGGGAAGAGGTATTGGATAACCACTGTTAACGCACAAAGTGATTAAATATTTGTAAGGAGTAAAGCTTCCTCCTCAGTTGCTATTGGGGTTGGAAGACTGGCCAGAACTTCAAAAGATTGTTGACAAATCCCTGTTAATAAGTGCTATTCATGGAAGCCACCTTGATCCTGGGCATGGGAAAGACAGGATATGCATTTTTCAAATACATCAAATGTTGTTGTCTATGCATTGGCATTGTTCAAGTCCCTTGCTACTTTCATGACATCCCATGTTGAGATCCATCACTATGAGTGCAGCAACCACCACTTAATTTTACTTGCCACACATCTGTATGTTACAGGTTCTATTATCAGCATTTCCAACATGACATAATCAATCCTGAAATAAAACTAGACTATTTTAGATTCCAGAAATCATGCTCACAAGTCCTGTTCCCCATTCTTTTCTTCCCACACTATACCAAAGACCAACCTTATCGCCCGCTCGTTTTCCAATCCCTTTTTCTCACATGAAAAAAGTCCCCAACGCACCAGAGTTGTGGGGACATTCCTCGCTCAGACCGCCTGCCTAAAAACCACTTTACAAAGAAAGAAGTCTTGATTTATAGCTTGTCTGACAAATTTATCCACTGTTATTATACAGAGAAGTGTAACCAACTATTTTATTATGGTGATATTAGTATACACACTACTCTGTTTTGTTAAGATTGCTACTCTCCAGCACAAAGTCTGTATTTGTTTCCCTGCAGGGGTGAAAATAAAGGGTTTTTTGTATTTCCTCCCCCCACCACCACCACCCCATCCTCTCTTTTGCGGGACTGAACGAGTTTATTTGACACTCCAGTGAGCTTTGTGAGTAAAGTGCCCGAGGATAAATGCTACCCTAAGAGTTACTTGGCGTTAGACAGAGGGACCCTCTTCAGGAGAGAATGGGGGGCTTGTTGAGATGAGGTGGGAGGGGAGAGGGGGATCCAGTGAAGAGATCCCAAGCGGCCCTCACAGAAGGGTCTCTGTCCTGCACTTACAATAGAGCAAGGCCTTAAAGACACCAAGTGCTGGAAGGGGGAAGGGACATTTCCCTCCTGTTAGCAGGATTTCTTCTTTTTAAAGGGACAATTGAATAAGTTATAAAAGAGGTCCTTTTCCCATACATTTTTAGGAAGCGCAGTGGGGAAGGAAGAACAGTTTCATTCATGATTCTTTGCGGAGAGATTTTCTTACCACCCCCCTGCGCCTTCATTTGTATGTTCTGAAGAAAATCACATCTCTTTAAGACCAGGCCTACTTGAAATATATAGAAAACAGAATGAGATGCTTCTGGGAAACATTAATGGTGAAATAATCCCATTTCCAGCTGTGAGCAAATCAAATATTGTCCTCCAGCTCCAAACAGGCAGGTGGAGAAGGTGCTTAGTTTCCCATTACCCTAAAGTAGCTTCCAGTTTTAACTCCTAATAAGCCAATGGGTCCTACTTTGTCAGTAAGTGGAGATTGTTAGCTTTTATTTCTAGGCAAACTACACAACTTGGACAAGTTCACACATTTCAAGACTTCTCCATTATTTGTGCCACATCCCTCAGGAATGCATTTTCCTAATAGAAAAAGCCCATCCTGGCACAATTAAAAAAAGCAGGCCTCCGTCAGTCTTGAAAGACTATGGTATCGTGCTCGGCGCTGCATACACTGCATGTGAAGCACGAAAGCCTGGGTTGGATTGTTATGGAGGATAGGCTGTTACCCAAGCAGCAAATCCCCCCTCTCCACGCCACTGAATTAGTCCAATGGAAAGGCAGAGCCAATACGATTGGATCCAGCTGGCGTCACAGAGCTGGGCTAAGGACAGGAGCTCACCCTGTCTTGTGGGGCTGACCCGGGTCTCAAACCCTGGCCTGCTGGTTAATAGGCACAGCTTGCGCCACCCACAGCCACAGCACAATTACTCAGGAGCTAATTCTATTATGGTAAAATAGGTGAGATTTTGCAAAGTTATCATGACACTGCAGATGTGCTTGGTCACATGTTTGTATAATCCATGCAACATTTAGGTGTAACTAAGACACATTATATAGCAAAAGTTGTTTAAAAGATCTAAGCCAGGGGTCTCTAAACTTTTTGGCAGGAAGGCCACATCATCCCTGTCACTGTGTCAGGGACTGGAAAACTAATTTATATTTCAAATTTCAATAAATTTACATATAAAAATATATTGGAGTGAATTACGAGGCCTGCCCAAGGGCCTTATAGAGGGGTCTTGCTGAGGGCCACGGTCTTTGGAGACCCCTGGTCTAAGCCAGCCATTTAAGGTTGCAAGTGGTGACAAGCACCCTGTGAGGCAGGTCAGACTAAGAGACAAATGGCCACCCATTGAGCTTCATGGTGGAGCAGCAATTTTATTGCAGGCCTCTCCTGTGCATGTCCAACATGACCATTAGCTATTGCTGTGTAATTATTGGTCTTAAACATTTTCCACAGTGAAGGGTGCAATCCACAGCAAAGGCCAGCACAATTCATCGGCCTTCCCGTGGTGACATAGGAGGAAAGCGCATGACTGTACACTGCCCTAATCTTCTCCGGGAGTAGTGCAGAAGTCTTACAGCACTTTTCTGATACCCTCAGTTCAGGACAGGACTTATGTCAGGGCATAGGCTGGCCTAACTGGAGATTAGGATTGCAGCCTAAATGTCAACCTTTCAGTCCACCTGCTCATTATTATTTCTTCTATTAACAACATAAATGAAGATGGACCCCTCTCTTTATCGAGTCTGCCTGAAGAAACTGCTTCAAGATAAGCCTGGTCCAGTTGAAGTTTCTCTTTGCCTAAACAGGCACTGTAAAGTTAGGATGAGACACTGTTAGGAAAAGTTAGGAAAAACGACACTGGTTTTAGGGCCCAGTCCTATCCAACTTTCCAGTACTGATGCGGCTGTGCCAATGGAGCATGTGCCGCTTCCCACAATGGAGAAGGGGGAAAGTCAAGGAGGCCTCCTCAAATAAAGGGATGTTTTTTCCCCCTTGCCTTGGAGGCTGCATTAGTACTACACCAGCTATAGAAAGATGGATAGGATGGAGCCCTTACTCTCCCTTTGGAGCAGAAAAAACCTTTGCATCAACAGATCAGGATCATCACATATGTAATTGCACATCATTGCACATTCCCAAACTCATTGCACATCATTGCACATTCCCAAACTCAGAAACCCTTGAAAACTCTTGCCTAGAGAAGTCACCTACTGACAATGATCCACCAGCAAATACACTTTCAAGCCCCAACAGCAAATACTGATAGTTGAAACTAGCAATGCCACTTAAAGCTGATCATGGCAAGATGCAAGTGCTTGTGTGCCTAGTTTTGGGTCTTCCATTTAGGCCTCTTTAAACCAGCTTGGGCAAGCAAACAATCATGCCGTTTGCCAAGGCTAGATTGGGATTTGAATGCATGTTCCAGCAACACATTCCATGCCTCCAATATGATATAGATACATGATAGATACATGATATAGAACATGCCCTTCACAAAGAAGCAAGCTGTTACTCAGGTGAAAGCTCTCACGAGTGGCCTATTCTATATTTGGAACAAGATCTGAGAACAAAAGTGTCAAACTCTGACCTTAACAACACGCAGAAATCAACTACAAGTGGGAAAATAAATGCACTATCTGGAATGTCACAACACATAATGCCTGCGCTGAGCAGGGGGTTAGACTAAATGACACCCAGAAACCTTTCCAACTATAAAAACTTTCCAACTATATGGTATCTTAGGATACCATAATAAAGCAAAATCAGAGGCGAGAGCAAAATCACCACACTCTGCCCCAATATACAGCCAATTCCAAAAACAAATTAAAAGCACATTCCTAACCATGTCTACTCAAAAGCCCCATTGTCTTCAACAGGTCTTACTCCCAGGAAAGTGTCTTTAGGACTGCAGCCTAGGACTGAAGTCTAATGTACTTTTTGAGAGTAAGCCCTATTAAAGACAATGAGACTTACAGTACTTCCAAACAGAAAAGCATAGGGCTGAGCACCAAGACACCCAACTAATTCAGAATACAGCAATGTAACGTATGCATGCTTGTGTTCATGTTCTCATGTTTATTCTGCATCTATAATTACAAAATTTAGAAAGAGAGTTGCTGCTATAGAGAACTAACAAAGGAGAAATACATGATACAGGTACATTTGAGAGGGAGCATAAGTCACTGACGGGGCACATATTCTTAACATAGAACATCGCATATAAATTGTTTTTGATACTCTGTCCTTCAAAGATTTCCAGAGCAGATAGTACCAAAGCAAGCCAGTGGCATTCCTGGAAGGGGTAAGGGAGGAATTCCCTAGGGTGCCATGCTTGCCACCTTCCTAACTCCCACCATCACCATTTGGTGGCCTATTAGCTGGGGAGTGCGCACGCCACTTCCTGGAACCTCCAATGGCTTTCGGAGGCATCTGGAAGACCAAAATCATGATTTTTCAACCAAAAAACATGTTTTAGAGCTTCCTACTGCTGTTTGTTGTGTCATGTTCCTAGATAACCCACAACACAGCAAGACATGATGTTTAACCAGACACCACCTCAAGTACTACTGGTAGTACCCATACCTCTGGTTGAGATAAACTGGTTTCAACAATCTCAGGTTGGGAGGACTAATTATCTAGCTCAGCGAGGCACCTTCAGTAATCATGACAATGGTCACAAGACCTAGAAACGCTGGCTGCTGTCCTTGATGAAGTTAGCTGTACTTAATCCCATTGATAGCAATCTCTACAGCATTCAATCTCCGACAGATAGGAGAATAGACTACAAATGGAAAATATGTACTACCAATAGTCAAGATTAAAAACTATTCCAAAGATTTAAAAAACAATTCTTCAAGTAATAGGACCAAAACTGCAAAAACAGAGCACGTTCACCACAAGGTGCATTTGTGCAAACAGTACTGAGCGATCACCTTATCTACAGTTTTCTAAACTTAAAAAAAATCAAGTATGAAAAATATGTACATCAAGCATTTTACGGAGAAGCCCACTCAGAGTATAAAATCTGAAGAAGTGATCCTAGCCATCAAACAGGTCTGATTCAGGCTTTTGCTAATCACGAAGACCATTTTGCCTGTTGTGATGCTTTTAGTTAGATGAATACTGCAGTAGGAAACCCTGCAGAGCTTTAGAGACATCACAGAACACAGAAAGAAACAGCATCAGCACCTCTAACAAGAACAGACAGGCACCTTAACATGTGGCCTGAAACTCATCTTAAGCAGCTGCACAAGAAGTAGTTTGCTGGATGCAAGCGTTCTAGAATGGCTGTCAGGAAACACAAAACAGATGCCCAGGGGATTAGCACATAGGTAACAAAGAACGTAAACACGACTTATATATAAGGTGCTTATAGGTTGTGACTTGAAGCAACCTTGACAAACAAGCAATAAAAGGTGAATATAGTACCTGTGAAAAGTATGTAGAATAGTGAGGAAATCTCTTCAATTTGAGATTACACAATTCACCTGCACGGGTAAGAGATTCAGAACTACGAAACTACTGTAAAATCTTGGATTTAGGGAGCAATCCTAACCAACTCTCCAGCACCAGAATAGCTGTACAAATAGGGCATGTGCTCTATTCTGCCGACGGGGGGACAGTCACACAGGCCTCCTCATGGTAAGCAAATCATTGTTCCCTTACCTTGGAGTTGTATTGTCCTTACCCTGGAGCTGAAAATCTGGTAAGGATTGTGCCCCGAGAGTAACTTGAATTGAGGATGTTTTGCAACACAAGCAAACATTTCCAATAAAATTTTAACTTGATATACAAGCAATGTCTTGATAAACAAGCAAAAAAGTCCCAGCTGGGATCAGCCAGTTTTGGCTCTGCGCCAAAAAGTGCAGGTTAATTTGTTTTATTTTTGTACAAATTTTGTGTTCTATCATTTTGTATTATACAGTATTGTAACCATTTTTATATGAATATTTTTGGGTTGGGAACAAATTGTCTCAGTTTCCGTTATTTCTCATGGAAAATTTGCTGTGATATACAAGTATTTTTTATTACAAGCATGCTTCCGGAATGAATTATGCTCGTAAACCAAGATACCACTGTACTTATATCTTTTAAATTGACAGATGTTACCAAATTCATGTTTTAGAAAATGCAATAGGACCATAGCATTGTGATATGGACAGGGTGTATGGGATCCTGAGAACTCCTCTAACAGCAGGAATACACACACACCATTTTGTATCACAAAACTACTTTTGAGACCATCCTATTTTCATTGACACTGGCAAGGAATATCAGCCCACTCTTCAAGAGAGTGGGAAACATTTTGCTACTAGGAAACCTTCTGCTCAGGGTACCCAATTCTTGGCCATCATCTTTAGACCTCAGTCAATGTACTCAGGCCTCAGGCTCCAATGACTCCCCACTTTCTCTGTGGGTACTACTCTTCGGAGAACTCCAGCACGAAGCTTGTTCCATTCCTTCTATGCTGCCCATAGAAGGGAGACAAGCAGTTCTTTTGATCCAGGAAGTTGACTTTTAGCACTCTGTTGCAGACAGTTAAGTGTTCACCACAACATCCTTAAGAAGTTAAAGCATGCAAAGATCTGAAGGAAGGACCTGTGGTCATACAGCCTCCATTTGCATCAACAGCCAGAAATCTGACTGTGCAGTAGCTTCCATACTGGAAGCACCATGCAGTCCAGCTGCAAGGATCCTAGAGTGCAACAGAAAGGAAGGGCAAGATGAGAGCAGACATTTCCAGTACTTTGTCTAGAAAGACAATTAGTATGCTTGTCATGTGTTTCTAAAGGTGTGCTCAGAGTTAATATGACATATTTGGTTACGACACTGCCTGGTTGTGGGCTTCTGCACCAGACCCCTTTGATTCTCCAAGCCCACTGAGACATTTGAAAGCATTTGCTGAGGAAGAGGCACATGAAATGAAGGCAGCACACACTTGAATTTTGTGCAACATCCACGCTTCCCATAACTTCTGACAGAATGATAAAGATGATTCTCTGAAAAGCTTTGCAAAGAGGGCACAAAAACTGATTTGGGGATTCAAATTCTGGCAGAATTCCAGATCGGATTCTAACATAGCCTTTCCAAGCTTGGACTGTGGAACCTGAAGAGTAGCCAGGCCTAGTTTGATGTGCACAGTGGCACCTTACATAACATAGGAATCAACAACATACCCTACAATCCAGAGTAACTACGGGAGTACACAAGAGACATTACATGTACCTGTAGTTATAGCACCACCTAGTGAAAACCTATGGGAAATGCATATTGCAATCCAGAGTAAATTGTTCTTACACCAGAGCAAGGACTCCCCATAGTTACTCTGGATTGCACCCATAAAGTAGTCTAGAACACTCTACATGCTTAGCAATGATGGAGATCTGACTATGGCTGACCATCTGCTTAGCAGCTGGGAATGGGCTCCCATCTCCCTACACAGATGTAACCTTTTAAGAAGGAGATGGAGGGAAGGAAGGAAGTAGTGTGAACAGTTACTGCCATCTTCACCAGCTGGGGCTGCATTTTTGCAAGGCATATTCAGGGACTAGAAAGTCAACAGTGAATGCAAAGACAGGTCAGAATTGCAGGATATGTTGGATACAAGAGCTCTCCTTTCCACCATGTACATTTTGTTTATGGTCTTACAATTAAGGCAATGAGAAGAACCAGAGAATAATGTTGCAAAAGTAGTGTTTGAGAAGTTAATTGATATAAAAAGGGTTAGAGACTGCAAACAATTGCTTGCCTCTCTTTTCTCCCCTCAAGCCATCATACCCATAGAGTATATGGAATGCAAGTCTTTAAGGACTGAGATAGAAAAGGATTAAACTATTCCACATTACTTTGTGCCCGTAAGGCATAAACATATTGCAAGGACGCCATTACAGATTTAGTATGTTCCGCTGGTTACTCATGATGGCTATGATACATCTGTCATAAAAGGGAGGCAAAAAAATCATATACACAGTAAAGGCCAGTCTCTTACTACCAAAGATCAGGCATCATAACCCTCCAGAACCATTCTGGAAGAAAAGAAAATGCCATTACCTCTCCACGACTGGCTGCAGAGTCAGAATTCTGTGGCAAAGCATAGGAAGAGTTCTCCATAAGGACTCCTGACTTCTTGGGCAGAAGCTCACACTAGGAGACCAGGCTGCCTCCAAACGCATGCAAGTTACATAGTGGCATGAAGTGCAAGAAATAGTGGTTCAACTTCTCATAAGGGACCTACAATGATTTGTGTTGGGAAAATACAGAAACTCACCAGTAAGAAGACCTTCCTTGGTAGTAATAGAACTGCTTATGACCCAATTACTTCTTTTCAGCATGACAAATCCAAATGCCTCCCACATGCACCTACACATTCTTGGAAGAGCCAGAAATTTGGTTTTTGCCGATATAGACATGGCCCATTGCCCAAACCTACTGGTTAGAGGACAGTTAGCCCTTTCATCAAGTTTGCAAACAAATATCATTTTAGGAGTATTTATGAATTAGCTAACTCAATTCTTTATCCCAATGCAGAAATGATCATCACTCTGCAAGAAGTTTATCTACCTTTCGGAAACACTGGTAAAGAATCCTAAGTTCCCTTACCACTTATTTCTACTGCTTACACACTCATGGCTACATATGAGTGTCACCTGTTTGCTCTACGGTATCACACTGAAATTCCAAAAAGGCATCTTGCTGTTAAAAGTATAGAACCACCCCAAGCTTGTACAGCCCAAACTACCATCAGGAGATGGTAAATGCAGTGGGGTTGGACTAGATGACCTATAAGGACCGTTGCAACACTATGATTCTTGATCACAGTCAGGTCCAGCAATAAGCAGCTTTTTAAAGGAGTGTATCAATGTAAAAATTCCACAATCCTGCAGAGGTATGGGTTTGCAAAGCATGAATGAGATGCATGCAACCGAACAAAGAAAACCATGCACAGATGCACCTTCAATGTTTCAAGTTCAATGCCAAGGCAAAATAGATGAACTGGACTGCCATTTAAGTTGACCAACTTTTCTGCCGCCACTGAGGATGAAACTGTTCTGTCTTCTTTACAAGACAAAAATGTAAATATTTAAAAGAGAATTAAGCGCATTTTTGTGCCACAGGGTATAAGTGTGAAGACTAAATGAATTCCAGCAAAACCAATTATGTTTATGCCTTTGAAGATCTAGAGGCAAAAATGATTCTGACAAAATAATTATATTTTGTTCATTCACACCCCCCCCCCCATAACACACACACACCACCATGCCGAGTTCCCTCTTTGATGCTTTGGGGGGGGGGGGGGTGAAGAGAGAGAGAAAAACGAGCCAAACCTTAAACATCATTGCCAAAGAGCAGTCAAGGTATTCCTCTTTATGTGACAAGTTTACACCAGTTCCTGCGAGAGCTATAAAAGTTGCGTAGAGGAGACCTCATAACCACATTAAAAAGCCTTCCCTTCCCAGTATTGGGGGTGGGGAGGAAATCAATCACAGCGTGGATTTTGATGTTGTCAGGTAAGAAGATAGATGACTCACCTGCCTAAGAGGCAGAGGCGATTTAAGTGCAGCATCTGGCAGAGAAGAGAATTCTAGCCTCTCGCACACCCTTCGCTAGAGGCTGCATGAAAATATATCCTAGTGGGAAGAAATTGCTGACTTTAAGAGATGTCCAAAAAAGGATGCACTGCTGCCTTCATGATGAAAACAAAGACCAATTATATGGAAAGAGAACAGCCTCCAGCAACCATTACAGCCCACTTAGCGTGAGGAAGGACCCCATATTGAGTTACAGAGCAGGGTTAACAGCACCTGTGCCCCCAGGGACAGAATCAGAAGGTGCAGAAGAAGAAAGCCCTATGTTGGGAAGGGAACTACAAACAAAGTAGGAAGGAAAGAGGGAAAGACAAACAACTCATTAACTCTTAGGGCATGTGCGCTCTCAGCAGGGAACTCACAAGGCTCTGGGACAAGATGGTCATTATTTTATGGTTGATTTCACACAGTTAGGTAGATGTTGACTGGTTTGTTTTATCCAGATATTGAGTCCTTCCCAAGTACATGGGCTGCCTAATTTTTAGTCCATTATTAATATTAGCAGTAACAGTACTACACAGCAAATGAGTTTTCTATACTGGTTTTCATAATATCACAAGTCGGATCCTTCCCAAGTGTCAAGGACTGTGTGATGTCACATCTGTGACTGTGTGATTATTATTATCATCATCCTCATCATCCTGCCATTCTCCCCACCAAGGGACTAAAAGCAGCTAGTGCTCAAGATGAAGGACAGATTGTACAAGTGAGGGTTGTACACCAGCACCTTTTCCAGCCTGAGATTGAAAAGGGATCCCCAAGAGGAAAGAGTTGCTTCCTACAGACTGTGTGCCACCCTAACAGCTGGCATCCCCCCCCCCCGGTTCAAGGTGGCATCCTAAGTAAAAGCCCATGTTGTTGCAAGATTTCCCCAGCCACCCAAAACAAAACCTACCTATGACTTTTTAACCCTCAAGTCTCCTCCTGCCATTGATGCACCCCATGGAGGTAACGGGTCCCAAAGGGCGCAAAGGAAGATGCTCCACTATATAGTGCTCCACTTACTACACTTGAGTGTCACCCACTTTGCCTTACAGGGCTTGGATTTCGCCTGATCACCTCCTTCCTCCCAAACAGCCCTGCTATTTCCCCTTTACAAGCAGCAATAGGGTACTTAAGCAGGTTGGTAGCAGGAAGGGAGGGAAGGGAAAGGGGACAAGGAGGACACTGCATGGTTTAATCATAACCCCCTTCGCCCTTTTGCTGACAGCCCCATCCTATGCAGATCTTCTCAGATGCGAGACCCAGTAGAGTCAATGAGGCTTACTCCTAGGTAAATGTGGATAGGTTTGCAGCCTTACAGCTCAATCCTGTGCATCTCTGCACAGATGCAAATCCCACTATAGTGAATGGGGCTTACTCTCAGGAGAGTGTGGATAGGATTGCAGCTTAGAGATCAAGCTACAAAGCCAGGCATCTGGTCCCCTGAAGATCTCTAGCATTCGTATCCTTGCCTTTACACCCAAGTTACTCACCCTTTGCGCGCATTCCCCAGAAGAAGAGCCCAAGATCTGCGACCATCACAAATATATTCCAACATCAGAAGGAAAAAAACCCAAAAGCATCCAGAAATTCCCAGAAGTTCTCCATTAAGTCAGACCAAGTGTCCAAGCCCAGCAGGAAAATGCACCATTCATGCACAGCCCCCTAAAGAGATCCAGAGTCCAGGAAGACCCCACATGTCCCCACACCTTCCTAGAAAAGATTTTTTTAAAGAGCATCCTCTTCATCCCAGGGAAGAATAAATTCCAGGCAGCTTGCTTTCCAAGAAGGTCTCCAAAAGGAGATGAGCTTTGGCAAAGGGGGAAGGGGTTCAGTCCAGCCAGTCCTCTCTCTCCCCACTCATCAGCCCCCTTGCAGAGCCAGGGCTTGTGCTGGGGCTGCTCACCTTCAACACCTTCCCTTCTCTGCCCAGCCCAAAGAAATGTTGCAGCTGGAGGAAGAGCACCACTGGCAGTGCCTCCCCCTTGCATGCCTACAAAGGGAATCCCTGCAAAGGCTCTGCACTGCACCCAAAGAACCCACCAGTCCTGCTGCAGCTGCAGGGAAGCACTGCAGCTCCACTGCCCGGTCTCGAGCCATTCCTGCCTTTATATACCCAGGCAAGCTCCTGCAGCCCCAGAGCATCATGGGAGTTGTAGTTCTGACTCTTCTACAGAACCTGCACAGTCTGGGGACACTGTCCTGAAGAAGCAGCTTCTGCATCAAGGCGCCTCTCCAACCCATACCCCTTCAGCCTTGCACTGGGGGTTGTTAATAATAATAATAATAATAATAATAATAATAATAATAATAATAAATTATTATCATCATCATCATCATCATCATCATCATCCATAAATACACAGCGAACAATTTCGTGCTGGTTTCATTCACATCACCAGTCGAACCCTTCCCAAGAGTCTAGGACTGTGTGATGTAGCGGCATATAATTCATGCGGATCCCAGAAGAGCGGCTTTCTGCAGTTGGCAGAGTGATATTTTGTCAATGCCAAGAGTTTTCAGGTGCCTGCCAAGGTCTTTGGGCACTGCACCCAGTGTGCCAATTACCACTGGAACCACCTGCACTGGCTTACACCAGATACCTTTGTGATTCCTCGTTCCTTGGATAGGAACCAAATCACAATACAGCCAATTCCAGTCAAACACCTGGAGATGGTGAAATAGTACATAATAATATAATTAATAATTATTTAATAATGATTAAATGATTTAATTAATGATTAAATGATTGAACAGATCAATGATTTAATTTTTGTTATTGCTAATGTATAATGTAATGTTGTACAATGTAACCATGTACAATGGTTAATGTAATGGAAGTCCCACAGGATCTTGGCCTGTTCATTCTGGACAACCTTTTCTGTTTTGTGGTCCCACCAGTTCTTGGTCATCAGCAGGTTGTACTTTTGGCACAGATTCCAATGTATCTTGGCAGCCACTCAGTTATGTCCTTCCAGGCATTTGAGCTAGGTTTGCCATATGTCCTGGAAAACCAGGACAGTCCAGGTTTGGGGGGATTGCATTCACATACTGGCAAGTTTGACAGGGGACACTGTCCTGGTTTTGTGGAAGACCTAGTTTGGGTGATTTTTCTGCAGCTGCAAATGACTCTTCAACCTCCTTGCACAGCCGGCACTTGCTGTCTTTCTGGCTCTTGTCTATTTTGGCCTTTATCGCATTTGTTCGCAGTGCTTGTTCTTGGGCTGCTTCTGTTTTTTTCTTTAATGTTCCTTTCCCCAGCCATTGCCATGGCCTTCTTATCAATCTTAACATGGGCTGCAATCCTAAAGACACTTTCCTGGGAGTAAGAACCATTGAACCCAATGGTGCTTACTTTTGAGTAGACGTGGTTAGGATTGTGCTCATTATCTTGAATGTTATTCAAGTATGCCCATGTAGTGTCTTATTTCACCACCTGTTTTTTGTTCTATTCTTAACCATCTGCACTTTTATTATTGTTATTTTGCTTTGCACCTTCTACTAAGGCTGCAATCCCAGGGTGACCCTATGTCCTCTTTTTCCAGGACAGGTCCTCTATTTTAGGAAAATAGACTTCTAGGAAAAAATAACTTCATCGTCTTCCTTTCCTTTGTGAGCAGACTGCATGAAGCCTTCCTCTAATTGATACATTTTTCTTAGCAAATTATATATACGGTAATAGCTTTAAATTAAAAAATTTAAATTTAAATTTTTTAAAAAATAAATTTAAATTTAAAAATAAATTAAATTTTAAATTTCAAAATTAAAATTTAATTTTTAAAAAATTAACCACCTGACAGCAATATACAGTACATGTATGTTTTTAGTTTTTATTTTGTCATGCCCTACATTTTTCTAATGTCCTATGTCTTGAGGGGGGATTCCCCTCTTTTTGGGAAATGTCATATGCTCGCTCTGTGCAGTCCTAGTCATACGTTCCTGGAAGTATGTGCCATTGACTATAATGGGACTTAGTTCTGTCACATCTCTGTGTAACACATGTGTAAGAGTGTTCCAAAAGAATGCAATATCGTATCCTATCACACTTTCTTGGGAGTAAGCCCCATTGAATAATCCCCATGAGACTTATTCCTGAGTAGATAAGCATAGGAGTATTATCTAAGGTCATCCTATCCACACTTTCCTGGGAGTAAGCTTCATTGACTATAATGTCCCACTATAGCCACGGGAATCTATGGATAGGATTGTAGCCTTAGGCTGCAATCCTGTAAACTCACATACCTAGGAGTAGGTTACTTTGAATGCAGTGGGACTTACTTCTGAGTAGACTAGCCTAGGATTCTCCTATTAGCCTTTATCTCCAGTTTGGAGAGAAAATGAACACCTGACAACATAACCCAAGTCACTTAAATCAGGCCTCAGCTGATTCACACAACAATCCTAAATATGAGTTTTGGCATATCACAGTAGTGCTAGTATGATTGTATAATATTCCAAGAGGCAATAGCATAGTTGTCATATCCCACTATTATAAAGTCATTCTCTAGAACCAATAGTTCCATTTACTTTTATCCTGGCACTATACTACATTCATTTCTTTGGGGAATAAAATTATACACACACACACAAATTACAGCTAACATTGGTGGCTGAATAGGGGTATAGTGCATTTGCTTTGTATACTTAGGGAAACTATTTTAAACATTTGTTTTTATATTATTTTAATTCTGTAAAGCAATTTAAAATCATTTCATTTTATCTATTTCTACAGATGGATCTATTCAATGATGAGTCTAATTAACTGAACTAATTATCTACAAACTATTTCATAAAAATTAAAAAAACACAAATCCCTTACTGAAATCTCTCTCCGTGTTGTCTTTAGCACAGAAGTGGCTACAAGCCTTTTTTTCCATAGTACTATACCTTTTATACATCCCAGCTTGTCATTCTGTGGCTTTTTCTTTCAAAAATCGTGATGTTCCTATGTAAAATAGTTCAGCTTCCAAAATCCCATAGCAAACACCATTGGAGATAAGCAAAACAACCATTTTAAAACCAGCCAGGCCCAAAATAACTTGCACATGCAGTAAATCCAAGGCAAGAAACCCTAGAAGTGACCATTTGGAGAGAAATAAAGGCATCAACTCTAAAAGTGACAGATGATAATTTGCTATTTATAGTCCTCCTGGAAGTTGTTAGGTAATGCTGAGCATTCCTGTCATTCACCTGGTAAGCATTTAAATCTTTTCCAGACCTACATCTTTAACACATTTCCAAGATGAAAAATGAAGCATATTTTTCCACCCTGTTACAGTCAGTAGTGGATGTTAAATTGGTGTAAGGAAATTTGTGATCCTCATTGTTACAATCAAGAAACAAATTTGGAGGTGTACATAATTTTTTTAAAATTGTAAGTATTTTTTTCACCCTACCTTTCTTGCCTGCTACAACACGGTTCATCCTCTGTTGTTTGAGTGAAGAATCTGAGTGAAGGACAGCAGTGGTGAGACTCTGGTCTCCAGTGACTGTCAAGGGACCAAAAGCAAAATTCATATAACACCCTTTGCACCTGATTCATTAACAGTGGTGGGTGATTTATTGCTCTATTTTATTTTGCTGCTTTCTTGCACTGTCCTTCTAAATAAAGCAGGAAGACCTGCCATCTAGAGATTTTGCCCCTTTTTTGAAGGAAAGGTTTGCAGACACATGCATGTGCTCTGTGGGGCTAGCATGAGACCAACAGTGACAGCTTTTCACTTTTAAGATTGCATTCCAAACCCCTTACATGGATATACAGTACATTGCACTGAAATCAATGGGACTTATTTCAAAGCAAAGGGATCAGGGCCAAGTAGACACTTCTATCTTTATCCATTTACCCATCTTTATTTGCTTTATCAAATGCTGAGCATTGCTAAGCTATGCTGCACACTAATTTCCAATGACTATGTTACTTCCTGGCATAGTGCCGCCTTCATTCATATTTGTCCTATTTTTTTACCATGTTATATTTGGTTTGATAAGGTCCAACTTTTAGATCCTTTAGGCAAGCCCACAGTCCTTCAATGGTATCAGTCCCTGTTCTGTGGTTAAGCCATTTCTGTCCAACATAGCATATAAGGACAGAATAGAAATGTGTGGGCTGGGCAGAAATGGGTTAACTTACACAAGGGAACCCTGCATTACCTTCCACTCACATATCACTGGATGTAAAGAGTAAACCACTATAGTTCTTTCATTTTTGAAGGAGACCTTCAGGTTACAAAGAATAAAGGCTGTTCTGAATTGCTCATATGGGCCTGTAGAGAAACCACCACAAATTTTTTGTATCTTAGAAACATCTGGTTGACATATCCTTGAGCCCACAGGCTTTTTTAAGTAATCATCTTTAATTTACCTGTTCCATACATACTTTATCTTGCTTACTTGGCAGTTCTGGTCTCTCCTTCCAACCTCACCCTCTCAACATCAGGCTAACTTTAATAATTAAAACTTTTGCTTTCTTCAGCCCTGTCTGTTCTCTCTCCCCCCCCCCCCCCCCTTGCTCTCGCTCTCCCCATCTCAGCAGTGGTTAAGGAATGCAAAAAAGGAATGCTGATTCTCACAAGGAAGTTGGAGAAGGGGAGGAGACGATCACTTTAAAACAATGACTTTATGTTTCCAGCCAAAGCTGTAGTCACGCAAGGTTCTCTCTGTGTATGTGGGTGTGTGTCTCACACACACAGAATCCTGCTCTTTGGAAGATGTATGTCAAGATGCAACATTTAGAGCAGGGCTGAATGTATATCGGACTTTTCCAATTATAACCCAATAAAGATAACCCTTTTCCATAACCCACAGCTAAAACTCTGGTTAATGCTTAGATCACCTTCTCCGTGACTATTGCAACCTACTTTCTTGAACTCTCTTACCAGATCTCAGTTGCTTCACCTGTATTCAAAATACTGCTTGAAAGATACTGGTAACTGTCTTTTATTGTCATGCTGAAATTATGTGACATGTATCTACCAGCACATGTCTCCTTACCTTTTAAGACTCTGCCCAGTGGTGTCACTGGGGGGGGGGGGCGAGGGGGGTGTGAGGTATCCAGAGAGTGATGTGTACTGACGCATCCAGAGAGTGATATGTACTTGGGGCGCTGTGATACCCCCAAAATGCAACTTAGCAATAGTGTAATATACCATCATGTCATATATTGTTGGATGCATATTGAGGAGCTGAATCCAATGCAAAAATCCATTTTGAAATATCTCCTTCCTATCAAAGGTTAGGACCAAAAAATTAAATATTAAAATGCAATGAACTCTATGGAAAGTGAAAGTAACCCATATCACAACTTTATTCATGAGTAGGCAAACATTGTCATAGGAAAGGGCAGGCTGAGAGGAAATCAAGGACACCAGAAAGGTCCTGATCAAATGAACCCCCAAAGTCACCCCAGAATGAAATCCCTGATAATTCCATTGAAAACTATGGGAACTTAAATGGAGCCATATTGTGACTTTACTCACGAGTAGACAAACTTGCTTAGATCATTGGAAAGGGCAGGGTAAGAGGAACCTGATCCAGTGAATCCAGTCCCACAAATACCCCCAGATGGAAGTCCCTCCTCTTAGGTTCCAAATGCATTAAACCCCATTGAAAGTGAAACTGCACATCTGTGTTTACTTGTGAGTAAGCAAGCATGCCTTGGCTGGAGTGGAAGGTCAGTCCAAAGGATTGCAAAACTTTCAGAATGGTCCTGATCCTGTGCACTTGGAGCTCAGTGTAAGCTCCACAATGTAATAGATGCATAATTTACAGCAGAATGTAATGAAACAAGCCACTTGGAAATATCTTTATTCTATCAAAATGTATGGCTAAAAAACCAGTGGAGGTGGGGCAATGGCACATAGCCACACCCACCATCCAGTTGCCCTGTCCACTGCATGGGGGTATATGCTGGCATCCCGCACCAGGTGATGCGAACCCACTAGCTCTGCCTCATCCTATATTTATGCTCTTCTTTGCTATTGTCTATATGCATTGACTCCTCCATCTTTCCAGTTGCCATAACTTCCCACTTTTGTCCTGAGCACTTGGATGTCCTTCTTAGCCCTCCTACATAGCAATACCTGTTGTCCTGAAGTTTAAATGAATTAACCCATATTTATCCTATGATTACTAACCCCTTCTCTGTATTTTAATGCATGATCAAAT
Organism: Cryptoblepharus egeriae; assembly: GCA_030015325.1. Taxonomy (NCBI): domain Eukaryota; kingdom Metazoa; phylum Chordata; class Lepidosauria; order Squamata; family Scincidae; genus Cryptoblepharus; species Cryptoblepharus egeriae. The sequence continues at coordinate 104,756,898 of JAREYC010000002.1, read as the reverse complement.
GCTTTCCAATTCTGTTTGGACACAAAAATATATACTATTCCTCCATCACCCCAAAAATGGTACAAACATAGAACAATGAGACCAAGTCCTTGCTCACAAGTGTACAATCAAAAGTGTCTGTTTCTGAGACCACTTGCTGTCCTGGGGTTTATGCTTCTTTTGAATACCATTTTCATCCAGGACCAGGACCACAGCTGAAGGAACATACAGTGAGCTGCAAACTAAAGAACAGATTGTGCTGGTTTTAGATAGAATACAAGATAATAGTACCAAAAACCAAATATATTTTAGAATAGTAAGATCTGTTATACCAAAAACAGAGGAAAGCTCCAATGACTAGAGACCTAAAAATTGATGACATTGTTTATTAGGCCAAGGGTGAGAAACATTTTGGCAGGAGGTCCACTACATCTCTCTAACCAGGGAGGAAAAATTAATTTATATTTCAAATTTATATTTCAAATGAATACATTAAGGACAGAACTTGAATGAATGATTTTTACTGAGCTTTTTTATAATACACATGAGAACTATAATTCTCATGTAGACTCACATGATAATTATTAACTGTTTACCACTCACCTCTTGCACAATGAAAACATACAGACCATTGCTAAACATTGCTAAATTGGATGCAGGGTCAAAATAATGCTCAAATAAAAGCAGAAAATACATGGAGATATGAACCAATACACTTGGAACAATTATGGGTTGTTCATGGGTCATCGTGGACCAGTCGTGGACCAGCGCAGGCTCCAATAAGTCAAAAGATCGGTCAGACACTCACTGGAGATTGAGGGCTCCTTGAAGGCCAAACTGGTGATCCCCAAAGGCCACAAATGGTTTCTGGGCCTGTGTTTGTCCATTTTTGATTTGGATAGAAGAAAAACAGTAATAAAAGATAAAGCAGATCAATAGAATGAAAACCAGATTTTATAAGCACAGTTTACTGCAAGAGTTTACAGAAAAAGGCAGCAGGGAAACATTAGTGTTAGCTAGGGGAAGAAGAATCAAGGCAGGACTTTTTCAAAAGAGTAATCCAATAGAAGTTTCCTTTAATTTCTGTCAGATTATTCCTCTTTTGAAAACCAAGGTTTTAAAAGAAATCAAAGGAATTTAAAAGTGAGCAAAGGAATTTAAAAGTGAAAAAGGTAAAAAAAATTCAAAAAAGAACACCCTGAGAATAAACATGAGTTAGTTTACATATTAGTCCTAAATGGCATGTCGTGGCATGTTTAGTAATGCTTTCAGGGAAGTGTTCACAGAAGCCTCCTCTTGCTCACCTTTTTGTTTCTTATATGTTCCCTGATACTTTTGATCTTTTTTGAGAAGGGTTGTCTTTCTGAAAATACAAGGTATCTCAGCAAACCAGGGATCACAGTGCGAGCACAATGTCAACATAATGTCATGTAGTCAATTATTTGTGACTACATGATGCTATAAGGGATGACAAATGAAGCCAACTAAGACTACAGCAATGCTTCTTGCTCTATGAGCATTATTCTAACTCTGAATGGCTGTTCCAGGACCAGTGGCACAGGAGATCCTGGGCATGTTCCCACCCAGGCCAAACATCACTGCCCAGTTCACCTTATCGCAGAGGTCCCGTTTGACCTCTACAGTGCTATTTCCCTCATGTGTGGGAGGGCCTTACAATTGATTGACACCATCAAATAGATTCAGTGGTACTCGGGCATTTCAGTCTGGGACCCCTTTCAAACTTCAAAATCTGTCCAGGAACCCATGGCAATCTTACTGGGATGTGGCATCACTGTGATGCCTGAGCTCCTCCATGTGTACTTGAAAGTATAGTGGTGCCTCACGTAACAAATTTAATTCGTTCCAGAGGCATTTTTGTTACGTGAAACGCTCTTTCCGTGAAGCGGATTTTCCCATAGGAAATAATGGAAACTCAGACGATTGGTTCCACAACCCCAAAAATATTCATATAAAAATATTAACTGGATGTAAAAATGATGACAAAACACTGTAATTGAATTCAAAACATGCATTCAATGTGCATGATCCTATGACGTCTACTTAGGCTGCAATCCTAAAGACACTTTCCTGGGAGTAAGCCCCATTTAACACAATGGGGCTAACTCCTGGGTAGGCATGGTTAGGAGGCTGCAATCAATGACACTTTCCTGGGAGTGAGACTCATTTAATACAAAGGGGCTTACTTCTGGATAGACATGTTAGGAAGCTGCAATCCAAGACACTTTCAGTGTGTCTCCCCACTTTCTCCTTCTCTTCATCCTGAGCCTCTCTCCCCTCTGGCTAGCTCTGAGCTGCTTCCCTCTTCTCCACTGCTGTTCTCCATTTTAAATTATACAAGCCTTCCTGCTGAAGTCAGGAATTGGAATCCAGATGTCCCTCATTATCGACTAGGGTTCTACTTCAGAACGTCCCATGGATAAAAACAAAATCTGTGTATAAATAAAACAATGGAAAGTTTCTTACACCTCCATTGTACCTAACGGAATATGGTAGTTCCTCAATATCTGCAGGGAGTTTGATTCTAGGACTGAAGACTGGAATAACTGCTTGCATAACTTCCCCTCTACAACAGGAGAAAAGCAGTTTTTAAAGCTGTAATTTGCAGTGGCCATTTGTGTTGAGTCAAATCCACATTACAAAAACTCAGTGTATAATAAGATTGGACTTGGACAAACTTTGTTAAGGCAGGCAAGATGAAGGTACATGTGCCATGTGGCTCTCTATAACTAGATGTCTACAGTTTTTACTCATCTAAAGTATCAACTTCCACTGAAGATGTTATAGATCTGCTGAAGAATTGCTTTCATTCTCTTCCCAATAACTCACACTCTGTCTAGATCAGTCCCAAATTTCTTTTTACTGAGCATGGGAAAGCATTCAGCAACCTGTGCAGCTTGCTTTAGAAATTTTCTGCTGAAACTTGCAAATCTGTACGTTTGCAAACGCACATTGTATGTTTTTAGTAGGCTAAGGCTGTGTCCTGTAAACACTTACCTGAGAGTAAGTTCTACTGAACTCAATAGAGCTTACTATCAAGCAGATATGCTTAGGGTCAGGTAAGGGTGGAAATTATCAAATGGTCTCTAAATCTCAGTTTGTCCTCCCTTTCTATAAATAAAAGGGGGAAATAATAGCAGGCAAACTTTGCTGTCACCCAGCAGTAAAGCAACACCAAATGGACAGGGTCTCCTCAGGAGTAAGGGACTCCTCAGGGCTCCACGTTGAGCATTGATGGGTATACTTGAATCTTTGCCAACCTGTACACCTTACGCACTTTGGTGACACACAGCACTGGCAGTGGGGCTGGGTTGCTGGCACTACACCCAATTAAATCAGGCTTGTAATTTCTTTAAGTGGGCTTCCACAGCTGGAAAGGAGACTCAGCATCTTTCAGAGCCCCACTCTTGGCCGGAGGAGCTATACATCATTCCTTATACACGTATAAATTTTGTGGCACGTTCGTGTTGCACTGTACGCAACTTAAAGAGATCTTGAAAGTTCAGAGCGGGTTTTATAAAGAAGGTTAAATTAGGAGTTTAGGCTTGAAAGGCTAGGGTTATTATAAAGGGGGACTCAGGGGGAAATAAATAAATAAATAAATAAATAAATAAATAAATAAATAAATAAATAAATAAATAAAGGGGGGTGGTTTTCAAGGAGCCCAGTGATTTAGTGTCTCTTTCTTTGCCTCCCTCCTCTCTTTTGCCTCCTGCACAAGGATCTATTGAGAAGCCACAGAACAAATGCTCCCTTATGCAACTCAAAAAAAGTCTTCTCTTTGGTTTGTCTGAAACAGCTGCCTCCAAGCACGTTATAGTTACTCATTAACTGGGTCTCCTAAGGCGGGGTGGGGGGGGGGAGGAAAGAAGAGAAGGAAGAGGAGAAAGGAGCAAAGGCTTAATAGACCCTAAATAAGCCCCTTCCCCCAAATAAATAAATCAGGTATCCTGGGAAATAAAAGTGAAGAAAGCAGGTGGCATCTTAGCTGCGTCTGACAAGTGAATAATGCACAGGGAAAAAGTGGATAATCTTTCTCTGGTGCCTGGCAGTTCAAGAAGGAGAAAGGAATGATAACAGTAAGAGTAAGCAGAAGGAGAGACACAAAGGAATCTGATGATTAAAGGAGGCGGGAGGGAAGGAAGGCCGGACAGAGGGACACTTGTGCTCCGTCCCGCTTTGTACACTCAGGACGGGACAGCTCTCTCCTTGCCATACAAAGTTGCCTCTCTTTGGATTTGGCTGGAGTTTGGCTTTGAATCTCAGGCCTCGCCACAATGGCTCCAGAAACAGATGTCGAAACCTCTCTAGGCTGAGAAGAAGCAATTCATTGGTGGAAATGGCTTCTTAATTTGAGACAACAGAAGATGGTTGGGGGGGAAGTTAACATATAGACGGCCCACAGGAGGTCTGACGCTCCAGATATATGGGGCCTTCCCTAAATTGTGCCTTTTCGTTGCGAAAAAGACAGAGTCGGCTATGGAGATATTGCATACAAAGGCAATATTCTGTCTATTTCTTCAATCAGATGTGAATCTGCCCCTCTCCTCCCTGCTCCGGCCAAGGTAGTTAAAAGTCCTGAGATAACTGGTAATATTTAACCTCAATTTTTTAAAAAGTTGTATTTATTTAAACACACACACATATAAAAACATGGTTGGAGGTTTTGGTTATGTTGCTCTTGTTTATACTATTTCCCTCCCCAGGAATCTGTAATCCCTGTCAATAAAATTTCCAGCCCAATCAGGACTTTTTCTGGAACAGGCAGGCCAAGTGACCTGGGCAGTGCTGTGTCCAGCAAAAAGTTGGTGCTGGCTGGAGCACAAATCAGAGTAAGGGAATTTTTTTTCCATACCCCGTGTTTAACATATATTAATTTCTATAAAAAGGTTGAGAGGATGGATTTGGAAATAACAACTGCCCTACCTGTGACAGTTCTGCTAAGATAAAGAGCTGGTAGGGTGCTTCACCCAGCATCATGACCTCGATCATTTTGACTGAAGAATGATGTGATATGGATTTATAAATAATTGTGCCACCTACTATCGGTCCTTTCGAGAAGATAGTAGAATACTTGGCTGTGCTTCAATCTTTTCAAGTCAAGTGACAGACTGCATTGATGTGCATGAGAAAACACTCCAGGGTTCAGTAATTAAGAGCCTGGCGTTACTCTAGAGACACAATGTATTGCAAAGTGAGAGGGAGGGAAAAGGCACAGGGAACATAGAGTGGCTGCGGATGTTTCTGGAGCCCAGTTTTGAATGGCATTAAAGACCTGATTTATTATTGCTATTATGAACTCCATTCTGTGCATTATTTCAAGTAATAATTATGGTTTCCAGACAGCATCTGGGTAACATCACCCGTCAGACAATTCATCTGGCAAGGGCAGGATCCTGGAACAATCCGTTGCTCTCTTGGATCATGATAAATGAGCACATCTAGGCCTGTTTGCACATACCTCCAAATGCCTAACTAAGGATCGCCAGTTTCTTTCCCACATTAATTCTCCTCTCTCCACTTTAGCATAGTCTCTGTGTGTCTTGCAGTTCTATAAGTGCTGTAAAAGGAGAAAAAATGGTATTGACTGCAAAATGCAAAAACAAATTATTCTTTTTTAAAATTTCAGAGCAAGTTTCTAGTCCTTATGGGTCTAAAACTATTTGGGTAAAGCCTAAAAGCAAACAGGTGGCTGCATAAGATTCTGACTTTGTGGGAACATCTTCTTGCCTTGATTCCTTACAGAATATAAGATCGATCGATCAATCGATTATCTATCTATCTATCTATCTATCTATCTATCTATCTATCTATCTATCTATCTATCTATCTATCTATCTAAAATGCGGGCTGTGGGTGGCGCAAGCGGCTATGACGCAGTGCCTATTAACCAGCAGGCCAGGGTTCGAGACCCGGGTCGGCCCCACAAGACAGGGTGAGCTCCCGTCCTTAGCCCAGCTCTGTGACGCCAGCTGGATCCAATTGTATTGGCTCTGCCTTTCCATTGGACTAATTCAGTGGTGTGGAGAGGGGGGATTTGCTGCTTGGGTAACAGCCTATCCTCCATAACAATCCAACCCAGGCTTTTGTGCTTCACATGCAGCGTATGCAGCGCCAAACACAATACTATAGTCTTTCAAGACTGACGGAGGCCTGCGTTTATCTAAATATATTGCATATTTAGAGCAAATAGATGCAATTCGCAATTTGCATAACTTTCTGAACCCCAATCAGCTTTGCATTGATTGAAATGTTGATTTTTGTTAGCACATAGCAGAATAAATGAAGCCTAGTTTCACTACTACTTGTTCTTCTCATATTACATGTTCCCTGCAGGAGATATTAGGGCACAATCTTAACTAATTTAGGCTGGCGTAAGTCACCTGTCTCCCTGTTCCCATGGAGGTGTGGGGAGGTCGACACATGTCTCTGCAGCAAGAGTGGAGCAGAAGTGCCTTATGGTACTTTTGAGACATCCCAAGGCCAACACAGGATTTGTGCTGGAATGTATGCCAGCCTAACTGGGGATAGGATTGCACCCTTACTGCCTTAAACTTACCCCCTACCAGTTTATGTGATGCAGCAATGCCATAATGGCACATTACGTATGCTGTGGTGGGGAAGACAGTCTCTTCAAGGTAACAGGCTAGGGGAGGGCAGTGTAAGGTGGGTAGGCAGGTCAGGCATGAGAAGGTGGATTGGCAGCACATGAAAACTAAACCAGAGGATTTTGGCTTACAAAATCACATTCGAAGGCCAAATGAGATGTGGAAAATGCAGAACTATCACAGTCACATTTCTTGTTCTCATTAGTGACTGTCATTCTGTTACTGAGAGGTTCAGAAAAGCAAACTCAATAATACATTTACCTAAATCAAGCCTAATTGATCATGGTCTCAATGCCCCAATGCATACAAAGTGTACCAGCTGGTAATTGTGGTGGTGACAGCATCGATAACAGCTATGAGAAGGACTTCCAGAGTGGCCTTCACAATAACTTTAATTATTTTGCATATTTTTCAGACACACAGAATTTTAAGGAAATGTTGTTATCATTTGTCCTCAGCATCTCTAATAGGGACCTCTGAACCCCTATTATCTTGAGGGTCCTCAGGTCCCTCCTGGTTTCCCATCCACTGCTGCTATTGGTGCTGCTACCAGCATTGTTGGGCAAGGAAAGGGAGGAATGGGAGAGTTCTTGTAATGGAGAGATGAGCATGCCCCAGTATCTTTCTGGGCACACCACCAAAACTTTTATGGGGCAAAAACATCAGCATTAACGTAAAGGGGGAAAATTGTGTATTCAAAAAAATACATTGTTTAACTTGATCACATACCAAATCAAGCTGAATGATGTAGGAAATTGAGATATGAGAACATCTGAAGCTGTCTTATACCAAATCAAACCAGTGTTCCAATCTAGGTCAGTATTTCCAGGATGGGGGCTTTTTCCAGGTCCTTCCTGGAGATTGTAGGTGCCTTCTGGAAGCAAAGTAGGCACTCTGAGCTACAAATCTTCCTCCAAATCCATCTCTGACTCTCCCCCTCTCTGGTGAAATCTCATAATCCCAAAAGTCTAGATTGACATCACCCTGAGTACAAATGGCGGGTGATGAAGTTGGATGGTGGTGATTAATACTCGCACAGTAATGCAATATCACATATTTTGAATTACTAGATATTCCTGGAGAAGGGGGAAGAGGAGGAGATGTGAGATTGTGGTTTTAAGTTGCAATGGCACATCTTTGGTAATGTCTTGTTTCAGCCATTAGACATTACGTTGCAGCACAGCAGGTGGGAATAGAAAACCGAGGAGGAAAGTGTAAAAGGAGTTACACTGGGAAAATCAGAATGACATGAGTACATCCTTGGAAGACTGTTCACTACTAAATGTGACCTACCACATAACCAGAAAAGGAGCTTACAAGTCTCTATTGCAAGCACAAAGCAATGAGCATATGCTTTTTGAAAGCAAATACGGAAGCTTCCCAAGAGGCATGTGCTGAGTGATGACTTTGAAAACAGACCTATGGCTTCGTTTATCCAGGTGAGATGAACCACTTCTTCTTAGCCCCAAATGAAGTGCTCTCAGCTCTGCTCTTCTTTGAGCCAATAACAGTATCCACATTCATTCCCAGCTGTCTTGAGTCTTGTTCAAACAGGGCAACGTGGAGGTCACCCTCAGTGCACGGGAGGCATGCTGCCTGCACAACCCAGAACCTTCCTCCAGCTGTATGAGCAGCACTAAGCACAAGAGTTTTTATTCAAAGGAAAAACCAAAGTTTTAACATCGATGATTTTCCTCCTATCCAGCTGGCATTTTCGTGAGACAGGTACCTTATGATTTGATTTGCTTGAAAATACTCAACATCTGGAGGCCAGCATTACAAGGCAGCCTTTGTGCCACTGGTAAGTTATCTGCAATAAACCAGCACTTGTTGCCGAGAGCTTCAAGTGGGAGTTTTGAACAGTCGGGAAAGTAAGAAGGAGAAGCAGAAACACAACACCCGCACCAGTGCCGATTTCAGACCACTGAGAACTTCAACAAATATTTTCCATCATTCAGGAGATGACTTTAGGAAGCAACTTAGAAGAAGCTGTCAAAGCAGGGTCTCTCCCTTCACTTTCTCTACCCAAAGCAAAAACAGAAGAGTGAATGCTCCAAAGCAACCTTAATCCGTGCCTGAGTCCTGATTTAGGTCTGTGTGACAATCTCTTCAGGTCGAGTAGCTCAAGTGTCCCTAGCAGTCATAGAGAAAGCTGCTTCTGACTAAGTGTGACCCCAAAACACACTGCTGTTTCTCAGTGGCAATTTGTATGAAAAAAATGCTGAAAATATGTCCCCACAAATCGTGCACATTGCTGCTAGGAAGAACATGTGGGTCAGCTGTAAGGAAAGTCTAACCCGCTCAACTTCATCTCTAACACAAGGAAAGTCCCTCATTGCCTCCCTGGCATGCTGTCAGTAGATACATTTTCAGAAGGTCCTCAAACTAACATCTGACCATCTGCACATTATAAGGGCAATTGCACAGCCTTTTTCTCAAAGGACTTTAATTAAGTTGTGACGCACTTTGACTAGCCTGAACCTTAGCATATCAACTTTTCTTGTGTTTGCACTTTCTCTCACCCTCACTGTCTCTCACGCACACACACCATTAATTTGCCTAGAGCAGTGATTTTCAACCAGTGTGCCATGGCCTACTGGTGTGCCACGAATGGTCTGCAGGTGTGCTGCAGAAGTTTTGAGGAAGGCAAAGTGTTCATTGTCAATGGTCTGAAAACTGATGGTGTGCCTTGACAATGTCAGCACCTTGTCAATATGCCATGAGATGAAAATCACTGGTCTAGAGGAATACATGTAGTGGGAAAAACCAGTCTGTAGTAGGGGGAAACAAGACTGGAAACAGCCCTCAATTCTCCCCTTTCAAAGGAAAAAAATAGGGCCGTATCTAGCTCCCCGTTGTGTGACAAGAACTGTACCACACTTTCAATCATTTCAAATAAGGTGTGGGCTGTAAAAAAAATTGAATTTGGAATTCAAATTGTTTGCTGTGAATACGTGTTGCCTTTTTGCAAAAACCACAACAGTTAATGTGTGGGTAAATTCATCCAGATCTTTCCAGGGCAAGGCATTAATTCCCTGGGGAAGAATATCAAGAGAAGGCACTGCTTGTGAAGCAAGCAGAAGAGGAATGGCTGCTGCGATTCACTTTCCGAGGAAGTCCCAACTGACACAGCTCTGAAGAAAGAGAGACGTAACTGAGCGAGACAAAATCTTGGCGGCTGCTCCGCTCCATAGCGTGACCATAGCATGATACACCTGTCTCAGTCTTTTAGGTGACAGGCAGAGGCTTGCCCTGCCAAACAATGGCTCCCATTGTACTGACAGCTCTCACAGTAGTCCCTATTGACTGGGAAGCCCAATCCATCAGCATTTGTCAGAGCCTATAATATACACAGCCTTGGTTAATTCACACAGGCATAATATGAACCACGGGACCCTGGGGCTTTTCTGATCGGTGCTCCTTGACACACAAAGTTGTCTATCAGAGCAACAAGAAATGACGGGAGAGATTATTGGAAAGCTTAACAGCCGGTCGGGAAGGTGGGGGAGAAAGGAGCAATATTTAAAGAGGCATTTAGAAGTCATGTTTAAAAACATTAGTTAAGCATGCTTGGGGAAAAAAAGAAAACATCATTACAGGGCTCCTTGCAGCATTTGCCTGGCTCAGTCCCAGATAAATAGTAGGCACGTTTAAACTCAACAAACCTTGCAAAGAGACGAGGCAGAAACCTGAGTCAGAGATCTTGCTGGGCTTCCTTGATTCACCTGGCCAGGAGGAGAGACTCTGGTCAGGCTTCGCTACTTAAGCATCATTCTTAGTGTGGAGTGTAAATGGACACTAGCCCTTTAACAAGCATTGGATGCAATCCTAAAGATGCTAGACCCATTGAACACAATGGGGCTGACTTTTGAGTAGACATGGTTAGGATTGCACCCATTATTTCATTTAGTCAAGAGACAGCACAATCCTAATTTGCCCTGAACAGGCAAGCTGGTATGCCTGGGCCGTATCCAGCGCAGCTATGCTATTTCAGGAAAGGGAGACTTGTTTGCTATTGACTTGCAAAGGTAGGTCCTTCTGCACTTGTGCATCATCATTAGCACACAGAATATGGCTGTACTACAACAAGCTTCTCTCACCTTGTTGACGATTGAAAGAACACCATATCGCTGCCAGATATCATTGTTGCAGATATGGTCAAAAGAAGTGATACCACTGATCCAACACAGCATCTGATAGGAAGGCAACACCCAGTTTATTTCATTGCTGGCCAGCATTCAGCTCTGTAAAGTGTGACCTGCCATTTGATAGATCTTCAGTTTAAGACACTCATTGAAAAAATAATAAGGAAAGTGGTCCACAGGACAAAAAAGTTTGGGGACCTCTGGGCTAGATAGACCACTCTAGGCTCCACTCTAGACTCTAATTGCTTGTACAGCTTCAACTGTGCCAACACATTCTGGTGTATGTACTTTGCTCACAGAATAAGCCAATCCTTAACACTTTTGTACTGTGAGCACAAAGCACTGTCAAAGAATTTATGAGGGGGCACAATCCAAAGTAATTATGGGAGCACGTAAGAGACATTATGTGCACCCGTAGTTACTGCACCACCTAATGAAAACCTATGGGAAATTCATATTGCAATCCAGAGTAACTTGTTCTTACTCCAGAGCAAGGACTCCCCGTAGTTACTCTGGATTTCACCCATAGTCTCCAAAACTGCACACTATTTAATTAACTCCTAAATTTAATTCACATATTGAACAAGTACAGCCAAGACTGACATTAATCTCCCAATTGACAATTGTCTTTGTCAGCAGTATGGCAGCTGCCATTTTAAGGAATCTTGTACAACATGTTCCTGTGAACATTTAAAAGCTTGTGCATGCAGGCATCATGTGCAGATGCTCACAACTGTAGAGAGTGTGTTGTTGTATAGCTGATGGCTGCCCTGTGAGTCAGGTATGGCTTGGCTGCCTTCTTCTGTCATCTCCTATCTGCACAAGGCTATGATTGAGACAGAATTAGGAGGAAGGGACTGTGACTTGAATGACTTGGACTCAAGTCACAAAAACACATTTTTTAACAATTCATACAGTCTTGAGTTCAGGCACTGACTCTGGACTAAATGGTCTTAGCCTAAAAATGAAAAAACTCAGGTCAAGGCTTGCTTGTGTTTATGTTTATGATTCTTGTGTGTGTGTACTTGCTTGCTAACATCTTTTGGGGGAGGTCACTTTTGCATTTCAACTTGTTCCTTGGAAAGAGTCAGGCTTAAGTCAAAATTATTCAAGTAACTGCTCTTAACAAGTCTCAGTGGGCATCTCAAGTCAATGAGTGGTGACTCGGAAGTTGACACAAGACTTGACACTGTGGCTCCAGCAAATCCCTGGTAATTGGAGTACTGTAATATGCCTGTTGTAGAAAAAATGGTGTCAGATGACACATAAGTTTATGGACTTCTACCATTCCTTCTGTCATAGGCCTCCATGGGCCTGTAGTTGTGATTTAGTGGAAACAAAGAATACTGACAACATGTGATTTTGGAAGGATGTGGAACGAGGATAGGAGACTGCTGTCTTCAACTTTCTCAAGGAAAGAAATCATGGTGTGTACCTGGAGATCACCAAGTTTGGTGGTATGATCTTGGCCATAGTAAAAGCCACCTTAGAGAATATAAACATCTCCAAAAGAAGCAGGAGACAGTTCACATGAAATCAGTGGTAGAGCACCTGCTTTGCATACTTTCTTTCCCTGTTATTTCAAGATAGGGCTGGGAAGAACACCCTGTTGAAAGCCTTAGAATCACTGCCATCAGCTACATTAGGAAGAAAGCTCTTCAAAGTATACCATAGCAGACCATATCCCAAGTGAAGACATTGTACAGGAGAAATAAGAGTGAAAACTATGCACAGATCTGACTGCCATAATCATAGTGTCCATCTAGAACTTCACGAAGAAGAAAGCTGGAAGGCATGGCATGACATTGCTCCATAAAAAATGCACAGAATCCTATGAACAGGATCATTGTGGCCCTCCACACCCCAGCAATGTCTGATGTAGTGGCTTCTGCTGGTGCTCTTTTTGCACTTTAGATTGTGAGCCCTTTTGGGACAGGCACCCATTAGCTATTAATTAGCTATTATTTTTTCATTTTCTTGTAAACCGCTTTGTGAACTTTTCAGTTGAAAAGTGGTATATAAATACTGTAGGTAGGTAGGTAGGTAGGTAGGTAGGTAGATAGATAGATAGATAGATAGATAGATAGATAGATAGATAGATAGATAGATAGATAGATAGATAGATAGATTCACATGAATCCTACATCCTGTCTGTTCCTTGCTTGTGGCAATACTGGAGTGACTTCTGCCAGCCATAATACTGTACCACTATTTGGTATTTTGTGCTGCCGGTTTTCCAAGTGTGCAGAGCACTGCACTGGCTCAGCAACAATCCTGTAAGGCAGGGCTAAGACAGAGAGGTATTAGCTGCATAAGGCCACCCTCTGAATTTATGATTTGGCGCTTCAAAATTCACATCCTTGTCCAAGCACAACCAGGCCAGATCTTGAGCATCTTCCAAAAAATTGTTGCCACCTCTAGAAAAGATGCTCCAGCAATGCCAAAGTACAGTATGCATAGACAAAAGGCAACCCAGGCAAGGTGATCCCAGGTTAGTAAGTGCCCAAGGGCGAAGGCTGATATTAGCAGTCGTTCTGCTCTAAATTGCAGAGCCATAATTATGTCACTCTCTCAATCAGTAGGAAAAGAGGCGGAAAAAAATTAATTTCTTGAACTGGCAGCAGAGAGCAAATTGGGTAAGGAGTCAAACGACTGGCTGGCTGGAGCCTTCTCCCTTGGCAAGCCTGAATTTTAATGAAGCAAAGGGAAGGTGAGCAGGTGGAGGGGGAGACGGATCTTCCTTACCCACTACTGCTGTCATCCCAATTACAGGCTCCCCTGGGGCTTTCACACCCAGTCACAAGGGCAACCCCCCTACTAACTATTTAGTTTGTTGAATGATTCAGGAGGCCCCTTGTGACCATTTTCTGGACATGTTTCCATGCTCTGCAAAAGAATTTCAACAGCCACACGTAGAACTAAGAATCTCAAAGATGAGGCAATGCAGGAGGGATGTGAAAGCAGAGTGGAAAAATATCTCCCACGAAGTGCCAGGATTATATTATTGTACAATTAATGCACTGTGAACATTACTGACACTGAACAGCTGCTATTTATTTGATGGCGTATTTAGTAACAAGGTAAAGGTGTCCTCTGTAGGTTGCCTTGTTAGTCATGACCAGCTCTAGGGAGTGGTGATCACCCTGTTACAAGACCAGTGTTGTCCAAAGACACCTCTGTGGTCATGTGGCTGACATTACTAAATGGTAAAACACACAAAATGCTGTTATTTAGTACACTGGCGCATATGGCATTTTACAGAATAACAAACACTGGGAATCATCCAGAGAACTTGCTAGCAATTCTTATGGTGTGGAAGAGGAGGAAAAAAAGGGAGAGTCCAGGCTAGTGTTCAGCAAAAGCAGTTTTGATAGGATGAAGAGGCTAAGGGCCCGATCCTATCCAACTTTCTGGCACCAACACACTTATGCCAATGGGGTTTGTTCTTTATCCTGCACTGGGGAAGTGGTAATGAAAGCCTCTTCAAGGTAAATTGTTCTGTTAACTTGGGGCTGCATTGTAGCGGGAGAGGACTGGCCATAAGACTGTCTCTTTCCCATCCCCTTCTCTTTTCCCAAACTCCCCAAGATGAGAAGCAGTACTGATATATCACACATGATAATGGCAAATTACCTTATAGGATAAAGATTGAAAAAGGCATATTTTCCAAATGGGCCCTTATTATTCAAGTGTCATGTATTTCCCCCTTACCTGCGACCTCATTACTTTTTGCTATTTGAGAACTAAACTTTCCATGAAGGGCAATTTCACCTGTTTCTCTTCACAAAGTACACATGCAACCTCAGGGGTACACATGCAAACCTATAAATGCTCCACTAAAAATCAAACTTTGATTTTAGAAGATTTTTTGTCTTGAGATCAATTGCATGTTTGTACTCATAAACCCAGGTTTTATAGGTTTTCCAGGGAACACAAATATGCCCCATCTATTAAATCAGTACTGCTCTGTTGTATAAATACTTGATTCAGCTATGATTGGTGGTTTTGCAAAATTATACAAAAGCATGAACTTACACAGCAGTGTTTATCAGGATTGCAGAAGTTAGTGATACCCATTATCCTGGGCTCAGCAGCAGGCAGAATTGCTAGCAAGTGTGCCAGATTGGTGGTTCTCAAAGTTGTAGCACAAGGACCCACTTTTCAAATGAGAATCTGTCAGAGCTCACCAGAAGTGATGTCATGACTGGAACTGGTGCCAGTTAGAAGGAATTTAAAAAAAAATTATAGGATTCAATTCTACCTACCAGTAAGTCCCATTTACTATCATTGTTAAATGAATTTGTATAATAGCTAGTTAAAAGACTGCACCCCAAGTGCAGTCATATACTATGGTAGCATAGGTCTACCATCATGGCATCATGTCTAGTAATATACCATTATAGCATCAAGTCTAATACTAAAAATAAAATATTAAATGAATGGGAACCAACCTGAAACTGGCTTGCAAATCACCAAATCAGTGGGTCCTGACCCACAGTTTGAGAAACACTGCTTCAGGCTTTTGAAGACCTCTTGAATACAAGATTAGAAGTGAGCCTTTAAACTTTTATTGTCTCGTCTTGTTCCTTAATCTGGGACACATTGGTGCAGGATATATTTTCTCATATTTAAGAGTTTGATTTCTCTCTCTCCCTGTTGTGTGTGTGTGTTTGTATGTGCATGTGCAAGAGAGAGAGGGGTGGTGGTGGGACAAATTTGGTCTCTCTCAAGACCTATCAAAAGGTGTATCAGAAGAGGATATTTTCACTCCACGTTCCATAAATTAACCAACAACACATGACTGGAAAGGACACTTAAAACCAAATTGAATGAAAGCTTCAAACATGAGCTCCTTATCTGCTTTACTGTGGCACACAACCTTAAATACCTATTTTCATTCATCTGCCACTAATATAAATCAGTGGACAAGATTACAAGACAAATTCAATTCAAACACCTTCAATTATGAGGGTAAATAAGATATTCACGTATGCAAGCCTTAAAATCTGTCCCTCCATGGGTGGTCACTGTGGCCAGGATCCATAAGATTCATTCCACATAACTGAAGAGGCCTTAGATTCGTATTTCTCCATTTGTAGCTCCTTGTCCTATTAATTTTAGAAGCATCTTGTGATATGGTAGCAGGATCCAAGGGTCAGAGATATCATGCCTCTGAGCACTCTGGGGATTTCCTTGCTGGGGAGTAAGAACAGAAAGAAATTTGACTGGAAGATACCTACAAGTCTCCTACTGTTGTACAAAAATGCTCAGCACTTGCCCGATTCTGCAGGACTATCTTCGTGTATCTGCACATACAAGATGACGCCACTTTTCAAAGGAGACTCATGAGCGTTCTACGGACAAGAAGCTGAGGACTACCTCTTCCCTCGAGTGAGGAGACGGAAACCTCTGTGTGAGTGTGTGAGCCTCAGATTTAATTGCTTCTGTGTTGCCAAGTACAACAAAGAACATGTTTTAAAAAATGAATAGAGGGTATTTTGTTGTCAGGCTCCCCCTTCTTTTTACCCCAAACTGACTGGGGTTAACAGGTGAAATCAGCCTGCCTTTATGAGCAGTGACTCAGGTTGTACAATCTATTCCAGCTTCAGTGTCAAGAACTCACTCATTTTTTGTGCTGTGTGGTACTTTATGGCATCAGTTTTAATAATAAGATTATTGTTTGGTTGCGTGCAAAGCGCTCACTCACAGATTCTTGTTGCTGCCTCCTCCCTAGAAACCGCAACCGTGTTGGACTGCACCTTTCCCTCACCAGGCCCCCCTTCACAGGTAAACACTGGCTGTATATCCCACATGAAATCCCTGCCGGAGGAGGCTCCACCTCAGCCTTCGGTGAGCCACACAGGCTCAAGGTGATAGTGCTGGCTCCAGCATTCCTCAGCACTGACTCAGCAGTAAGCACAATTGCCTTGGAAGGACAGCAATTTCCCTGCTTGGTCTTGGCTGGTTTTCCTTTCTCTGCTGGACTGACTCCCCTAAAGGAGTCCTAAATTGCTAGGGGGGCATATGAGGGGGTGGACCCCTAAAAACAGCATGAGCTCAGCTTAGCCCCCAGAGATGGCCACAGCTACTGCTGCTGCTGTCTCCACCCAAACTCTGTGCTCTCTCATTAAATGCTTGTGGAGGTCCAATGTAAAAACATTCCTCAGTAGAAAACCTCCCCACTTTCCAGATTCTAAACTCTGCTTTTGCTTCCTCTCCTCAAGTGGCCTCCTAGCCTCTTCCAGCATGGCCTGTTATCTATCCCAGAGACAGTTCGGAATAGAACCCTCAGCCTTTTCTGCCCCAGACACACGGAAATAGAACCCTCAGCCATGCAAACAAATCAAGGCTTATATGTAGATAAGAACCTGACCTCTTATTTCCCAGCTGTAAGGTTTTCTCAGCAGCCTTTGCTGAGGGACTAGGAGCATAATCCTAACCCTGTCTACTTAAAACTAAGCCTCATTGTGTTCCATGAGTCTTACTCCCAGGAAAGTGTCTTTAGGATTGCAGCCTAGATCAAATACTTTCTGAAAATCTGTTTATCAAAACAAAGGAAAGTGGCAGCAAAATTGAAGAAGAAACTGTAAAAAAAGACTCCACACTAATCTGGATCTTTTTAAATTCATTTTAATCACAGTTAAGGAGTCAAATCAGTTGCTAAGCATCCTTCTGTACCTGGTTTGTGTACAGTACACATTATCAAAATCACCCAAATGAAGAAAAAATTTCATGGCTTTTGATTAATTTAGTTCACTAGCACCTATTGGTTTATGATAGTAAACTGTATGACCCTTGAAGACCTGAAGTATCTAGCATGCCTGTTACTCCATTGTTCCTGAATATGGAGATTGTGGAAAAATATGTGAGGACTGTGAAGAATATGGTGCTCCAGAATATGGGGATTATGAGGAAGCTAAGTAGACTCTGCTTTGTAAACAGGAGGAGAAGCAATGGTGGGTTAGATGTGTTCATAACTCTACTTACCAATGGACCAGGCACTATTTATCCATTATTATCCATCGGTCTTTTGGAAGAACTTTCTGACAACATATAGGAAAACAGATTCCAGTGATGAAGAACCATAGTTTATATGGTCTAAGCTGTGGCTTAGAAAACATTACAGACCTTATAAATCCAACAGATATAAAATAATAAGGCTTACACTGCAAAGGAGGGCTGCAGGAGGTTGGGTAGGGAGCATCCTGAGCCTCAAGGCGGGGTGGGTGGGAAGTCTCTTGCACTGAGCCATTCCAGGATGCTTCCCCCTCCTGCAATGGCTCAGTGGGGAGGAGGTCCCTTGCACACTGTGGGGAAGATCCCTGCAAAACTCAGTGTTCCCCCCTCTTGTTACAGTCCTGCTGCAAAGTTATGTTGCAGTGCAAACTCTTTCCCGGACCTGCCGAGACTTCTCTTATTTCAGCCCCCTGTTTACTGTCCCAGCACAGTGGATATGTCTTTTATTCTGGGCCTCAACAACCTAAAATTGAATTGTCAGATTAATCTGGAAAAGTAGAGAATTCACTGCAGCTGCCCCTCCCTTGTATTCATTAAAAGGAAAGAGACTATGGAATTTTTTTTAAGTCCACTTGCAATTTAAGCCAAAAATTGACTCAGAAAATGCCAGAGGCAGCTTTGTGTTGACAGTAGGGGTAATACATAAATTGTTACAAGGCTAAAATCTGTCTTCAAGGAGTCAGCACTGAACTCAGTGAGTGTGAGATGTTGGAAATGGCATGTTAGCAGGTCAGCTGTTTCAAGAACATAAATTAACAATTTATGTAGCCTCTATTCCCCGACTGGAAGAACAAAATACTGTAAACCAACAATAGGGGGATAATATTTTAGACAGATTAGATCTATCAGTAAAAAATATGTGGGGACATATAGTTTCTGATGCCTTTACCCTTGAGGGGAAGCGTCATTCTTCATATAACGTATTGCCACAAACATCCTGCCATTTGGAAAAGGAAACATCTTTGCTCTCCAAATAATCCTCAGGTATGACATGTAGATAAGAAAGCTCACATCCCCTATCTAACCTCCCATTTATGTTACCAGTTAAAACCGATACTACCCATTTCATCTACTTGTGCAGCCAAACAATTCCAGAGTTTTAAAGTACACACCTCTCTAAGCATCTCAGTGGGAGCTTGTAAGATTTTGAAAATAACTGTGTCCGCACAGCAAATACAATCACCACACATAAAACCTATTCTTTATGGATGTGAAAACCTCCCTAAAAAGCAGGTGGAAAACACTGCCCATTACACCTTCGCCAATACATTTCATACTGACATCCCTGATAAAAAGAAAGAACTGGGCAGCAGGAAAAACACACACATTAGGGCCATTCTCTGTTTTCTGACACCATCCATATAACACAGTCATTTTTTAAAAAATCCACATAATTAAAGACAATCAAAACAAACCCAGATCAATATGATTATGTAAAACATTAAGTTCCAGTTCCATCTTCTGGTGTGCATTTTGTCCAGAATGACATACTCTGAAGGTCAAAAATGGGAAAGACAGTATCTTCTATTACCCAAGTCCAACATCTAGAGACATCATGATCACAAATCCTAAAACGGAGGTCCAGGATGCCAGCTTCCCATTGCCGCTGCAAAGGAAAAAGGAGAAAGTTAAAGGTGGGAAATAAAAAAAACATGTAAGACTATTTTAAAATTCAGGTGTATGAGACTGGTTTATGAGACTCATCTCCCCTCGGACAAGGGAATAGTCTTTCTAAATTTATCCTCCCACCCCCATGCATGCTCCCTCATGCTTTGAAAAGTACATGCACATGCAAGTTACAAGTCTTAGCAAGGTCTGTGGAAACTGGGCAGCAGACAGATGCAATTATATCACCTGCAGCTACCTTGCTATCACCTCTGCTGCATGGATCCTGGTTAGCTTTTCCAGCTGGATACCATCAAAGGAACCTACCTGGGAATGCTAAATGAGGCAAGAGAAGAGTGACTCAGTTCTCCTTTGGTGCTGCTTCTTCAGAAACAGGTACAATATGAGGAAGACTCCAGTCTGCTGATGCCTGACCCACCCTTACTCCTCACAACTTCCCAGTCTGGCTCTAGCTGGAAAGCAGCCACAGCAGGAGATGGTAAGTGCCCTCCTAGGTCCTGGTTTGTCAGGCAATGGGTAGGGAACAGCAGTAAACTCTTGTTCAAGCATGTGGGTGGACTCCTGGTTGCACCAGGCCCACCTAAGGAGCTATTCCCTGCTGCTTTACAATTGCCTGTCCCATCCAGTAAAAGAAAGAGGAACGTAGCTAAACTGCCCAGTGCATCACACTGCAAGCAGTAAATCCAGACTGTTTTGCTCCCAGAGGTGGTGCTAAAGGAACTGTGTGTTAAAATAACAGCAAACCAAATCCCAAATGGTATCTGACACTCAGTCTGCAAATGTAAGCATGGCCATCACTCCACCAGAGGCATTACCTTTTGGAATAGTGAGTGTGTCCACAACATTGCTGTACAGCATCAACTGTTGCTACTGCGATAGTCTTGAACTACGGTTTCCTGTTTTGCTTTAATTCCACTCCAGCATGAAAAATCCAGGAATTTTCCATATATTGCAATCTGGGGGTTCTGGCACAACAGAAAGGATTCCTGCTAGATACAGTGTCCTGCTGCCATGAAGAACTGCTGGGATATTAAGTTTGTTGGTACTGGAGGAACTGACACCACAACACTCAGAATCAAGCCAAGCTGTTGTTACCAAGCCAAAGTCTTTATAGCAACATACACTGCGAACAGCTTCAAATGAGATTGCAGGCTTGCCTGCAGTGAGAAGTTTTACCCTTCCAAAACATCTTGATGGTCAAAGGCCAAGAAAGACGTGAGGTGGCTTTTTCTCCTGCTGAGCTCCTAATACTGGAAGTGATGAAAAAGATCTGGAGGTAGACAGTGAACAGGACAGTATTCACCCCAATTCAAATGCCCACCTTTTCACCTAAAATTAGGACTCTTAGGGCCAATCCTATCCAATTTCAAGCAGTGATGCAGCTTCACTGCAGTTCTTACTACAAATAAGCCTGTAGGATTGCTTTCCCACTATAGGATGGAGTACATGTCCCATTATCAAAGCTGCATCATAGCTGGAAAGTTGGATAGGATAGGTCCCTCAATCCTCATTTTGTGACTGGGGCAGCCTTTCATTTTAAAATGTGACACTGCTTCCTACACATCTCATTTGGCCCTACAAACCTCAAGCTACCCTGTTCCTCAGCACCCCATATACCTCAGCACCCTCTCTTGACTGAATGATGACAAATTCAGTTTCAGTGTTTGTGGACTGAAAGTGTCTTTTCAAAACTTTCCTTCTCCACCAAATAAGCCAAGTGTATTACTGTATATGACCTTGGGAGATGTTTTGTGACTCATCATCTTCAGATCTTCCTGAAGATCTTCAGAAGGTTTCTTCAGAACCTTCCTTGAAGCACTTTGATATGGAATAGAGCGATGGGATCAAATAGGAAGGAACTGTAGTAACTCACCTGATCTGTGCTTCTGGAATGATGTCATCTACCACCACATACACCATTGCTCCAGCCGCAAAAGCCAAGGCGTAGGGAAGGAGTGGCTCAGCTAACACCATGGCAATGGCACCAAAGACGCCAGCTAATGGTTCCACCATGCCACTCAACTGTCCATACCTGTGAAATGGCCCAAACCAAATGTCACTGGAGAAACTCAAAGTACACACATGATCTCCTCTGAAGAAAAAGGTTTGTTTTCTCTCTTTCCCCCTCAAGCTGCCACAGTCTGGAGAAAGCCAAGTCAATACAATCCCCCCTTCCTCCCTACCAAGTCTCCCTCTGGGGCCAGAACAATTGGAAAGTTTATCAGTCCTTGCAAAACAAACAGAAGCTTCTTTGAGAGCAAACACAGTAGGAGACGATTCCCCTCCTTTAATCTGAAAGGTGACAAAGACTGCAGACAAAGATGAGAACATCTGGCTATAGCAGGCAGACAAGCTCTCTTTCCCTCCTCCTCCTCCAGGAATTATTTTCTTTCCTCCAAAGGGGCAAAGTGCCTTTGTGAGAATCCTCAAGAAGGTAAAATGTACTTTGGTATCTTAGGGATTAACTGGTTCCTGACATGTGATTTCTTATCCATTTTAAAAACAATTTTTCACACCCACAAGGATGGAAGGTACAGTTAACTTTTATGCTATTTCAATGTCAAAATGATCTACAGCCTCACAATAAAGCCTCTAAATTCAATGGCTTTTCACTTTGGCAGATGGCCTGAAATCATACAGAGGTTATAAATGGATAAATGGTCCACTAAAAAAAATTAACTAGCAGAATTGACCTGCTGTTGCAGGAGTAAAATTTAAAGATATTTGTGGGCACCAAGTATGACTGGGCACCGGAGGGCACTTTAGGGCACCAGTAGGAATGGGACATCAGCATGTACAAGGTGGTGGGCATTGGCAGTCAGTAGACACTGATGGCCACCAGAGGCAGTAGTAGGCATTGGGCACCTCCAGGTACCAGTGGGCATCAGGCACTGGTGGGCACAAGCACCACCAAGCAGTGGGCAGCAAGCACCACCGTGCACTGGGCATCTGTGGGTAGCACCAGGCAGTGGTCATCCCTAACAGGCAGTTGGCACCACTGGGCACTGCACATCTGTACAGGGCATGGGCAGCAGGCACCACCAAGTGACAGCAGGCAGTGAGTAGTGGGCGCACCAGGCATTACCAGACTGCACTGGGCAGCATTAGGCAACACCATGAATCATGCATCATCCTGCCTGTCAGTGACTCTTCGGTTTTATATACATAAATTTATTTATAAATGTCCCATAGCAGCAACTGTGATAACACAGTAAGAAGTCCTGCGAGAACCAGAGCCATGCCAAACAAGCGCCTTTAAATAGAGACATGGTGGAGTGGCTATCGAATTTAAAAGCTGCTGAAAGGCATGAATGGCTTTGAAGATCCACCTGCCTTTTGCACTTTTGTCCTGACATGGATGGGCACCGCCTGCCACCTGCCAGTAGCATACACATTGTTTGGGCTCATCCACAAAAGACTGTCACTGAATTGGGAAACCATCAGGCAACAAGAGCAACAGCCTCCAACCTAGCCAGCTACTTCCCACAATCAAGAAATATTTTACGCCTTGTTTATTCTTCTTTGCCTGCCTACCTACTAAGGTATATCAGTTAGGCAGGAAAAGTCAGGCAGTGAGAGTATAAAGTGTTGGCCAGGTCCTGCTTAGTATTGTGGCTCCCCACTCTTGTGGTAAGGATGTATATAACAGGATTTGTCACAATCCATGCCCTTCCATGTAGTCTACAGATAAGGGAAGAGTATTGTAGTTGGGAGGCAGCAGCAAAAGAGGCTGGACTATTGCTTTAAATAGCAAACAACTCACCACTGCAATACTCCCGCAAGAGGATGAAGAGCCAACAAGGTTGCCAGTTCTTTTAGCAATGAGTTTAGACAGTTGGATTCCACATTACACTGTCCACATTAGTCTCATGATTAAGACTATGACTAGTCTCAGACTATCCCTACAATCCAGAGTAACTACGGGAGAACATAAGAGACATTACGTGCACCCGTAGTTACTAGTGAAAACGTATGGGAAATTCATATTGCAATCCAGAGCGAATTGTTCTTACACCGGAGCATGGACTCCCCGTAGTTACTCTGGATTGCGCCCTATGTTAGTCTGACAGGTGGATCTCAGTCACCTGGGGGTTGTGTTTGCAATGAAATAAGCTGGGTGTTTCTTGGGGAACAAATACTAACTAGTAACTAAACCAGATACTTCTTGGACACCTGCTATTGCGTGACCCTTGTTTGAGCTTTACTTGGAAGACAGAAGCAGCTCCCCTGCAGCTAAGAAACACCAGCTATTTAGGTGGATTCTGTCTTGTTAGAACAGTTTGGAGGCAGAGACATGCTTGACTTCTTCCATCCATCAGAATAACACGGTTAAGTAAGAAGTCAGACCTATACCTAAAAACTCCAGAGTCCATAGCCTTGTCTTTTTCACCCCCAGAGAAGGGCAAAAACATGGCTTTGAAATTCAGTGTAGAACAAAAGGTTTGAAAGAAAACCATTTCTTCACCCAGAAATGGGTGAAGCCCATTGCCACCCATCTTCTTTGAGAACATATATAAAACCCATTGCCACCCATCTGCTTTGAAACAAAGTAACTCAAGGGAATGATGATTTCAGCTTATATTAGGGGTGGGCTGAGAAGGAAGGAGACAGTGTTGCTTTCCAGAAGTCCTCCAGAGGGTGAATATTTTGGGATTAGCTCACACCACTGCAGCTGGCCTGTCGGCCTCTAGCAACTAAAAGGCCAGCCATTTCAAGCAAACACTTTTGCTTCTGCGTGATGTTTGGCTCAGATCAATGGCTTCATCGCAAAGGTGTCCTAGTCAGAGAAAGGTCTGAGACCCACTGACATGAACCATAGCCTTTCCTGGGAGCGTATATGGACTGGAGCCACTCATATATATTTCCAGATCTACCACTAGATGGGAAAACATCAAGGCAAGCTGGGAAACAATTCTTACTCACCAGAATGCTCTCCACATTGAAAATCCAGCCCCTCGCAAGGGAAGGCTGACAGCTAGTCCTTCTGGAAAATTCTGAATTCCAATCCCAACTGCTAAATTCCTATGTGAAGAAAGTAAATTATAGATATTAATAGAAATTATCCTCGTCTTGCGGGTGGAAAGAGACAGTAAGCTGGGGTTGTCTTCTTGTTGGAGAAATTTCTTGTTATTAAACATGTCTCTCTAATGTCAGCATTTTCAGCCCTTGGGGCCTAATGTAATCACGCTAATGCTTGGCACCCAACGCATGATTTTCATCTTCAAAGTGTTTTACGTAAGTTACTCAACCTTAACAATGCCTCTGGGAGGCAAGGAGGAACAGAGGTGGGTGGAGAAAAAACTTGTCAAAAGGAGGCAGATAGCAAGTTTAAAATAGCTATCAGTGTCAAATTCCAAAGGGCTGAAACACACACCAGAGATGGCAAAATTTTCAGGAAAAAAAGGAGGAGAAGGATAGCAGTGCTTAATCTCTCCAGACTTTTTCCATCTTTTTTTTGCTCTGGAATATGTGAACTAAAAGGGGAGTTGCATGGATATGAGACAAATATGTCTCAGATAAATCACATTATCCAGGGCACTGTTTCTCAAACTGTGGGTTGGGATCAACAAGGTGGGCTGTGAACCAATTGCAGGTGGATTCCCATTCATTTCAATATTTTATTTTTAGTACATTAGACTTGCATGGTATATGACTTCATTTGGAGAGATCTGTACCTTTAAAAGGTTGCAATATATTTGCTTTTAACAATGGTAGTCAATGGCGATTATCCCTGGGAAGTTAATAGGACTGTAGTCTGAGATTGTTAAAATTTTCCTGCTGGATGATGTCACTTCTGGCCATGACTTACTTTCAAGTTAGACATCACTTCTGGTGCATTTCGACAAACTGTAATTCTAAAAAATGGGTCCTCAACTAAAATGTTTGAGAACTGCTGATACGGGGATCGGAAACACAGTTGTACATTGGCAGTGATAGTCAGATTCCTCAGCCTGAGCCATAACACAAATGAACTTGGGGTTTAAAGTTGGGCCCCATCTCCAAGATCTCTCGTTAGACATCATGCATATGCATGTATCCAAAAATACATAAAAAATTGATATCCAAAATTATTCTGTCCCAGCACTTTGGATAAGGGATACCCAACCTGTATAACTATTTTCCCAAGGAGAGATAGGCTGTCATGGTAATAATTCCAAGCCAACCAGCCGTTTTCTCTACGCACAGAATATATTCTGAGGTGAGAAGTATGCATGGAGGACAGTGTCATGTTCCTCTGAAGGCACATGCATATGTGCCTCTGCAAACCAGGTCTTAAATGGAGTAGGAACTCTGAAGTACTGAGTTCCTTACATTCTTGAATGTAAGTTAGCAGCATCATATCATACCATCTCTCCTCACCATTCCTGGCTTGTCACTGGCGAATCCCAACTCCTTCCTACTCTAATGATAGAAAATAATTCTTCTTTTCAAATTAGTTGCAGGATTGAAGTGGAATTCTGTTTTCTTAAAGCAGTCTCTCAGCACCTCAAAAGGTATCAGGGCCAGCCCATCTATGAAGCTGACTTAACAATACAATCCCACTCAATATTTTTATATTCAGACAACTGAATTGGTATTGGTAAGCTATTGGTAAGGTGGTAAAGCTATTGGTAAGGTGGTAAAGAAGGCTAGGCATAAAATGTCAGAGTTGCCTTGTTGCTCAGTCCGGTGAGCAAGTCTGATGTGCAAGCTTTTATGAAGGATTAAGAATTATCCCATGATCTGTTCTTGTCAATTGCTGTTAACAGGCTTCCTTGAAGATTTCTCTCCTTCAACTGCACTTGAACATACTGGTGTGTTCACCATTTTGAGAGAACACACTGGTGGATTCTGCCCTCACATCCCCCATGTCTCTAATGTCAACAAATGAGATTTTTAAAATAAAGCTAGTTTCCCTGCTCTTCCATAAGGCATCAGTTCTATGCTTTTCTCATTTAAGTAGGAAGCAAGTTCCAGGAGTTTGGTGTGTGTGTTCCCATCTGGTGGGGAACAGCCTTTATTTTTAATCCCAGATAGATTTGCATTCCTGGACAGCATGAAAGGAGGCATTGTTTCCAAGCAGGAGTGCTTCATTCTCATAATTTTAAGCATATCTGTGGTCCTTGGGGCCTTTAAAGGTGGATACAGTCAAAACTGGTACTGAAAAATAGTGTTTGCACAACTGCCCAGTAAGCGCTGGTAGTTTCATGCAAGAAAAGAAAATGGAAGATGGGATAGAAGCTACTTCAGAGTGAAACACATTTGAAATGTCTTTGTAAACAGAAGATCAAGCATTTGATGGGGTTACAAGGTCAAGTAAGCTAAGGCTGTAGGATATTCAGACATAATAAAATGAAGGCCAATTTACTTCAAAGACTTCCAGAAGGGTCAGAAACTCTAGATGTTGAGACAAGACAAATCAGCTGCTTAACATTGTTAATACAGTGTTTGTGAACACCAACAACCAACACTTTTGGTGCTGACAGGATGAGCACATTTACCCATGGAGGTGAGGGTAACCACAAATACAACAGTGAATTTGGTTGTGAAAAACCTGGCTTGAAATTTCTGCATTAAGTCACCCACTTCCTAAGGCAGTGATCTTCAAAGTGGGAGTTGCAACCCCCAGGGGGGTTGCAGAACCCCCATAAGGGGTTGCAAAGGCTGAGGGACCACCATCTTGGTCCGGGAGACCCCCAAAAATCAACCTTGAGATGGTGTGCTCTACCCCATCATGTCACATGTCGTTGGATTTGTCTTGAACAGCTGAATCCACTGCAACAATCTGTTTTGAAATAGCTTCTTCATGTCAAAAGTTATGGCCAAAAAACAGAAAAGCAAAAATATGGATGAAATGAAAGTATGAAAATATGGATGAAATGAAAAATATGAAAATGAAAGTAATTTATATCACGGTTTAACTCGCGAGTAGGCAAACGTGCCATAGTCTAGTGGAAAGGACAGGCTGAGAGCAATCCAAGGACACCAGAAAGGTCCTGATCCAATGAGCGCAGCCCCCCAAATCACCCCAGAAGGAAGTTCTCTCCTCACTGCACAGCCACATTTACTTGCAAGTAAGACTAAGTCACATCTTAGCTGGTGTGGAAGGTCATGCCAGGGGGTGCAAAGCTTCCAGCATGGCCCTGATCCCAGGCACCTGGAGCGTACAAGTGCTCCAGAAGGCAGCCCCACTGCTTCCTCCAACACAGAAAAAACGGTGGCCATCGCTTCCCTTGGCGGGAAGAAGCCACCTGTGCTCTCCTGGCACTAAATGGCTAGCAGCCGATCATCCACAAGCACTTGGGTACAGCTGCGGATGCTCGGGTCTCATCTCTCACACTTAGTGGCCATTCCTTCCCTTGGCAGGAAGAAGGTACACATGCTCTCTGGGTACCCATGTGGCATTGCTAGGCGCCGTTTGAGCCCTAAGTGCCTGCTAAGTCCGCTTTCTCCCAGGAGCATGGGTTGTGTGTGTGTATGTTTGTGTGTGTGAATGCATGGGTTGTGTATATGTATGTGCATGGGTTCTGTGTATATTCATTTGTGTGTGTATGAGTGTGAGTGCATGGGGTGGATATGTGTGTATTTGAGAACACATGTGGAGGTTGGGGTAGTAGGATGGGAGAGGGTCTGGCGGCTTGGGGGAAGTTGGGGGTAAGAGAGGACCTTTGGGGTTGGGGACAGTGGGGTGGGATAGAGCATGGGGACTTGGCGGCAGAGTGACCATGTACCTCTTTTTCCAGGCCAGGTCCTCTTTTTTAAGCCTTGTGTTCCAGACTGGGGGTACCAAGTTTGACAGGGGGTTCCTGGGCACATTCCAAAGACTGAAAGGGGGTCCTGGGCTGAAATGGCCAAAGACCACTGCCCTAAAGGTTATGAGTTTGTAACTATCTGTTATTAGAAAATAAAGGAATACTGAGAAGATCAATTTACTTAGAATACAGTACAAACGTGGGAATGAGGAATATCCTAAAACAAGTTATAATCAAGAATGGGACCCCAATAGATAATTGTGATCAACAGACGAATAGTAATAGAGAAATAGATACCATTAAGTGGTTAGCAGCCTAGTGGACATGATAGTCTGTTTAACTCTCTGGGCAAATCAATGCCAAGGTTAGTCTAATGCAGGGGTCGCCATACTTTTAACTTGAGGGCTCCTAGACCTTTATAGAAAGTCATTTTAGCAGGTGCAGCTTCTCATCTCACAGATTACAAGCTGAATGGATGCAAAAAATAAAAAAATAAAAAATGTCTTAATATGAAATGACAATACAACAGTAACAAGCCCAATTTTCCAGCACCACAATGCAGTCCCAACCTAAGAGAACAGATGTTCCCTTATCATGTGGGAGCTTCTATGACTGCCTCTCTATCACAGAATTCAGTGGGTACCCTTCTGTCACTGCTGCACCAGAGCTGTAAAGTGGCTTAAGACTGGGCTGTATGCTTTCTTAATACACTACTTATGGATCAAAGACTTGTTTTTGAGGTTCTCCAAAATAATTTAAATCACTTCTTTGGATAAAAACAGCATAATATAAATATGCATTTTAAAAAATAAGTGCACAGAAAAAAATATTACAAGGAAGGATTTTTTTTTTGCTCCACCCAATCTATTAATAGGGCAGTTACTTCCCCAATGGTACTTTCCCAAAAATTGTTATGGGATTTTAAACTGGCTAAATATGACAGGGATCCAAAAACAATTCAATGAATCAGCCTGATTGTTCTTATGAGCAGAAGGGTGAACTAACCAGAATGAAGCTGTGGTTTGCAAATGAGCATTTTTGTTTCAGTCCATCTCAACATACAAAGCACAAGAGGCAGTGACTGCATGTTGCATAAAATTCTTGGCATGGGCACTGTTGAGGTGTTGGTTACAAAACTGTGGGCTCACCTGGCATATGTTAGACTATCTGCCTGTTGGATCTACATCTGACAAACTTGAAAATGAGGGATTCGTTCACTCATGTGAAATTCTCTTCAAATGGAAAAGGAAACAAAAGCTTCCCTTATTTTCACTTCTGGGTCTAATGACGGAATTGACTGATTGCAAACACATAAGGATTAACCGTCCCAGAGGTCACAGTCTGGACAAGGGTGGTACAAAATAATGGGAGGGTTTGAGCATACCTGTGAATCCCCCTTTTTAGTGGTGTCATGGCAAGGTCAGTCTTTCGGAATGGGAAACTCCTCTTCTCAGGCAGAGAGGTCAGCTGCACAGAGATTTCCTGGGGAGGGCTCCCTTGATTACCCAGATTGTGGGAAAATCCTTGAAAGGCTCCTCCATAGTACTGTGTAGTTCAGTAGTTCTCAAAATGGGGATTGCAACCCCTTTGGAAGGGGGGTTGAGACTTCATTTCTGGGGCACTGCAAAAAAGCTGGGCACCACCATCTTGAAATTTGGCAAGTGAACTGGACACTGCCATCTTGGAATTCGGTAGTAGACACAATCATTTTCCAAGCTTGGCAGGCCCTGGCCCCCAAGCGTCAGAGTGCACAACTTGGGGAGAGCCCTCTGGATGCAGTACTTTTGGAAATGGAGAAGGGGCCAGGGGGTCCATGGAGAGGTAGCTAAGGAGGAACAACTGCTGCAGTGCCTGGATGGGCTGGCAGGCGCCTTCCTCGCAAGCAGGTGTGGGAGCCTGTAGGAAAACCCTGACACTTTCCCTTTCCTTGTCCCTTCTGACTCCTGCTACCTCACTGCCTGCTGCTGACCCTGCACAACCAGCTGGCTTGCACAAAGTGAAAGCCCTCTCTGGTAGTTTCCCCAATTTGTCCCTTATTTCCAGTTTTGAGGAAGAAAGATCAAAAGAGCATTGGTACAGAAGGCCATGCAGTTTCTGAAAAAGGCACCCAGGGGATCAGTCTAAGCCAGGGGAAAAGTGACTCCAGCATTTTAAATGCAGAAAAAGACTATCAACAGAAAAAGATGGTATCAACTGGACTAAAGGATCAACTTACAACATGAATGAGAACCAAGGAGTCACCTGTCATACGGCTAGATGGGCTTCATGGTAGCATCAACTCATACCGCATCGATGGAAAGGGACACAGTTTCCATGTGTACTCACGAAAGACTTGCGAGAACAATCAGGTTAGAACTCCTAACACAAACTGGATTTGAGAAAGGTCAGGGAACTAAGTGGTCACAAACCAAGTGGTCCAAAAGCAAACAAGTTTTCAGAAGGAGCAATGTGGACATATTGAATTATTCCACCTGAGAGGACCAGGCAATAGATGTTGTCTATACTGCCATTCATTAATTTTTTTCAATATATTTCTCCTGGAAGAATGTTTCATACAATTACACTGACTGTGCTATCCTAGCACCTACACTGATTTTAAGAAAATGAGTACGGTAATTGCTTTCCTTGAACACTTGAACAACATGTAGCAAATCCGGAGACAATCCCGATGGGCAAGCTTAACCCCACCAATGTAACCCTGAAATCCACAAATGGCAGTCATGTAGAGATTTTCTTGACCAGTCAGAGTCCATCTGTGTGGAGGGCATTTTCTGCAACATGGAGCTGATGCAAAGACTCTCCCCTTGCCCTCTGCCCTTCTCCCCTTAAAGCAGACTCAGATCTCTTCACAAAGACTGGCTTCATTCTTTCCTCTGAGAAACTTCAGCAGCTGCAAGAAAAGATCCTTTTCTGATACTAAAAGGAAACAAGTGTGCAATGTAAAATAAGACTAGTGATGGAGGGAAAATTGCTTGGAGTTGTTTAAACTTTTTAAAGTATTGAGAAAGGACAAGGCATGGCTGTGAATTTTCTTAACCAGGACAGACTAGTACAATGAAGGGAGAGAGGAGGGAGATAGGGAAAAGAGAGGGTAGGGAAAACATCCCTTCTAGAAAACAGTAGAGCTGCTGTCTGCGAGCTTCCCCATCCCCCTTGGCCTCTCCTTAGCACAAAGCAGCTATTACTAGCCCCAACCACAACAAATTAATGGGTGGGAGAGGGAAGTGTGAATGGAGGGGTCTGTGCAAAGAGAAACCACAAGATTGCCACTGTGCCTTCCTCCAAAAAGAAGCAAAACCTATTCTGACCTTCCTGGATCAGTCTGCTTTAAAAAGCAACTTGCTGAGGTGTTTGAGGCTTTTTTTGGGTTTTGTTTTGCAGAAAAAGGGTGGGTGGTCAGGTGCCAATAAAGAAACAGGAAAAGAGAAGGCAGTGGGAAACTGAAGAAAATCTGGAATATATACCCAATAGTGTAGTGTGATACAGATTGGGACAGATTATTATTATTATTATTATTATTATTATTATTATTATTATTATTATTATTATTATTATTTAATCAATTTATATCCCGCCTTTCCTCCCCCGCAAGGAGGAAAACACCGAGTCTGACCTGACTCTTCCCAGTCTTGCTTTCATAGCTAAAAAGAAAAAATATCATTCTTGTGAGTTTGGAAGCATTCCAGAGGCACCGATTTTTATATTAAGGAAATAGATGTTGACAGTCATGCCCCCAAAAGTCCACCCCAAACTATCTTCTCTTCCAAAAATTTGGAGAAGCCCTGCAGCGTTCTGCAGAATTCATAGAGAATAGAACAATCCACAGAATGGCTGAGCCAGTACAGGATGGACAAGGATTCAAAGTTACATACGTACATACATACAGACATACATACATACATACATTGTAGGTGTTTGTTCATTTGAACACTTACACACACAGCCCTTAAAAAACAAAGCTTATTTTGAATTCTATATAGTGGAAAGATCTTAACTGGATGAAATAACATAACATTCCTTTTAAGTCCATTAAAGTAGCTGTGATTTTCTGCTGCAAGTTAGAGGGGCTTTTTGGTCCTGCATCTGAAATTAATGTTGTGTAAGAAATGTGATAGACCAGGGGTCAGCAACCTTTCAGCAGTGTAGTGCTGAACTAATGTTACAATGTTATTTTGCGTGCTGACACAATTCTAAAGTTATATAAGTGCATGCAGAGGCCACCTCCTGGGGCTTTTCTGACTTCCAACCAGCATGTGACTTTCTCCCCCCAAAGGAGGAGCATCCCTGCCCTGCTGTGGGAGCTGGAGATGCTGAAGAACAGCCGGATCCTATCTTTGGCATGCCTCTTGCAAAAGGGCTTATTTCTGAGTAGAGAGGCACAGGAAAGGACAAGCCTGACTGGGTCAGAGCAGTGAGGCACTTCGCATAGTGCTCTGGCTGCTGGGGTGGCAGGGAGGACCCCTCACTGCTTTTCTGGCCTCCCCGGCACCTGGCCAGCATCGTCCACCTGCCTTGGTGCCCCCAGGCCTGCTACTTCTTAGCTGGCCTTAGGAGGGCTGCCACTGGAGTCACTGCAGGGAATGAGGCTGGTCCTTGGGCACTGTTCCCTCCAGCCTGCCTGCATCCAAGCCACACACCTCTTCTGCAGAAGGCTCCAGAGGGTGCAAGGTCTCTCCCCCAGGGCCTTCTATTCTGATGATGGTAGGACAGGGCAAGGGGAGGAGGGATGTTGCCATTTTATGAGCACCAGCAATACTGACGGGCAGCCGCCTGCTGGCAACTGGGGCAGTGGCAGCATTTCTGGCTGTGTCTGCCAAGGGTGCTTTGGTGTGCTGGTAAGTATAGTTCTGCGTACTGAGCTCAGCACCTATGTTGGGGGTTACCTATCCCTTTGAAAGACAAACAAAATAGACTATTGCCAGTTTCAATCATTTAAAGCTATTTGGAAATGTTTAAATAATTAAAAAAATATCATTATGGAAAGAGGCGTGCTACAATACTTAGGTTTAGACATGTTATTTTTATCTAAATGAGCATGAAACAGTAAGGTTTTCCAACAAAACTGGCTGGCTCAATAGTCAGGTTTAGAATATATGAAAGCTGAACAACCCCCTTCCAGTTCTGGCTCATTTGAAGACATGGGGTTTATGTTCCAAATTAGCTTTAACACTGATATCTCCAACTAACTTCTTTCACATCATGTTCTGAAGTTCTACATTTAACACACTGAAGTTGTACATTTAACATTTCCAAAAAGTGTCTTCACATTTTGTACAGATTCACATTTTGCATTATTGGTTTTGACAAAAACAAACAAACAAACTTTCAGGTGTATCTCTAAACACAATGCACAATGTGCCAAACCAGGAAGACCAATTTGTCCTCAGGATTCTCTGGGTAGGAATTTCCCCACAGTGTCTGCTTACATTGCCAGAGTGAACATCATTCACTAGTAACATGATAGCCATGTGATGATTGAGATTCCCTTCTTTTTTCCTCATCTCCATTTCCCTTTAGAGAGCCTCAGCACAACATTCAACAGCAAAGAGGATCCCTAGAGACAGTTTGAAATCAGCACCATTACAGAAAGGTAGTTGAACTCTTCCGGACTTTCACTAGCCGGAAGAGTTCAATTGAGGTCCCGCCTACGCGGGTCCTCTCTAGGAACTCTCCCCACTGCCTAATTAGCTGCGAGCGCATGCGCACTGAATTTCTAGCCATTTTTCAGTAGCGCTCAGCCGTGGCTGGCGCTACTGCACAGAGGGAACGTCTAGTGACCCCCCCAGCCCCCAGAACCATATGTAAACAGCGCCCCCTGCCCACAACTGCCCCCAGATCACCCTCCAACTCCCCAAACAAAACAAAAAAAACCCAGAAAGGGGGGCGAACCAGATCGCTCGCCCCTCTAACAACCGGATCGTGACCGGCGGCCTCCTGGTAACTACCGGATCGGCCGATCCGGTCCGAACTGGTGTCAGCCCACCACTGAGTACACCTCATAATTGCTTCCCAGCTCTACACAATGCTTTCTGGAAAAGATTAAACACACAGTAAAGCTTCACTATAACTCTGGAAAACAAAAGATCCCTTATGAAGAAAACAGGAGGAAATTCTTCTTCATACGATACAGAAAGGAACACACTAAGGCAGGTGGCACAGAAAACCCTATCAAGAAGTCCATTACAATGGTATGGGCATCCTGGGAAAAGTTAAGAGCAGAATCACTCAGGTGGAGTAAGAAAGAAATGGATAAAAGTCCAAGTGATTTTTCCACTCTTCCAGTAACAATAAATCAATGCCCCAGTATAAGTAACATATAAACTTCAGGAAGAACGTGAATATTAGGAAATATCAGGTAACAGATACAGATTGAAACCATCAAAATCTAGTCAGATGGGACCATTTTATACAGTTGTTTCAGGAAGAGCGGTACAGTATATGTTTTAGTCATGGTTGCTCCAGAAACATAAACCAGCTAGAGCAAAAATTAATTTGATCTCCAACGTTCAATATTTCCTTTGTGGATTTTGATGATGAATACTCTCCAAATAATCTCTAAGGCTGCAATCCTAAAGACACTTTCCTAGGAGTAAGATCCATTGAACACTATGGGGCTTACTTCTGAGTAGACCTGGTTAGGATTGTGCTCAAAATCTCAAATATTCTTTGAATGCTAGATGCCCATTACTTTACTCCAAATTCTATTTCATTTCAGTATCTGAGGTGTATCTGATAACCAAATGTTATATTATTAAGTAGCTGATATCTGAGTATCAAAGGGCTTTCCAAATTTGCTCTTCCTGGGAACTTCATCTGCATGTCTACATCTATATTCTACTACCTTTCAGATCCATGAAATATTGTATGCCTGTTAATATTTATTACACAAATTAGGTTTCATGAATAAAAACCCAAGTTTGGATCGCATGACATCTAGGGTTGGTTCTTCTCACTAACTGACTTTCTGAAGTTAGACTTTCTGGTTATTGCTGAATGGCTTTGGGTAAAACTCTTCATCGTTCAAGCACTATTTTGTTTTAACCATACCAAAAATATTGATAAAGGAGAAAACCTCGTAATATTGGCTCTGTTGGAGATTCTCCAGTTGCACCACAGAAAGGAAGAATTTATTAATTCTGTTCTTGGGTTTCTTCTGCAAGGTCATGTTTTGTGATAAGCAACCTATGTAGTGACTCACAGGGTTATCACAAGGGTTCATGTCACCCAGTACAGAACCATTGTGTCACCCCTATGCAGTGGGTGGGGCAACAACCTGAATGGTGGGCATCATTACGTTCCATTGCCCTGCCTCCACTGGTTTTTTAGTCACATATTTTAAAAGAATAAAGATATTTCAGAACGGTTTGTTTCACTGCATCCTGCTGCAAATTACGCATCAAACAGATATAACTTGATGGAATTATTTCTACAAATCATGATTTAACCATTTTGGTCAGTAGACTGACCCGCCACACCAGCCAAGGCCCGCTTGCTTACTCATGAGTAAACACGGCTGTGCAGTTCACCTTCATTTTCAGTATATTTCAAAGCAATCATCAGGGACCTCCTTATGGGGTGATTTGTGGGGCTGTATTCATTGGATCGGGACAATTCTGGTGTCCTTGGATTCCTCTCAGCCGGCCTTTTCCAATGGACTATGGCAAGTTTGCCCACACGCAAGTAAAGCTGTGATTTGGGTCACTTTCACTTTCCATAGGGTTCAATGCATATCTTTTTTTTTTGTTTTTTGGCCATAACTTTTGATAAGAAGGTGCTCCTTCAAAATAAATTTTTGCACTGGGTTCTGCTTTTTAATATGAATCAGACAGTATATGATATGATGGGGTTTTCCACACTATTGCAAAGTTGCATTTTTGAGTCCCCCAGTGCGCACAACCCCCTGGGTACATCTGGGCTGCATCTCCCACACCTGTAGCAATGCCCCTGTAGCAATGCCCCTGCTGACTCATAAGCTTCACTGCTGCTTTAATGGGCAGCCCAACTCCACTACCCGAAGCTCCTTTTATCTCTTTCCCCCAGGAAAAGCTCAAGCTCCATGACAGGGCTTCTTTGAGCTGGATATTTTGCTTGATATCTCACTTGAGATGCTGCATGTCACGCCTCCTGACACAGTTCTGGATCATGTGGAGCACAGCTTCACTGTTCCCACACCCCTCCGGCCTCAATTCCTCCCATCTTCCCAGAATACCTTCTCCCCTTCCTCCAGCACCCCTCAACAGCTCTCAGTGTTATCCAGCCAGTGCTGGACTCAGGACCAACTGGCGCTGAGTGCTGATTCCTCACAAGATGTTGTGGATATGCCTTATGGCATTTTTGCAACATTCAACACCAGAGATAAAGCACAACACTGGGGCTGGCCCTGTTAAGGTTTGGGCCCTAAAAGATGCTTCTCTCTTCTTTATTCTATTAATATTTGCTTGCCCTAAATGGAAGCCTATTACTGAACCTTCTAATCCTATACAATTTGGTGGTATCCTGGAAGTCTCTTGTTTACTTAGAACATCAGCATCTCTGAATGTTTGCAAGGTCAAAGCACAGAAAACCTTCTATAAGCCTAAAGCCTTGTTCTGAAGGGCCTATTCTTTTATAGACCGATTAGGAAAGTAGGCTACATATTCTGAACAAGCCCCTTTTCACTCCAGCTTTCAGTTCCCTTCAGTGTATAATATGCATGTGTATTCTTGCATGGCAGGGCCCTTAACATACTGTTTTGATTGTTATCATCTTGCCGTGAAAGGGCCGATTGTTTTGGGTTCCTACGATTACATCATGGCTTCCCACTCTGGTTGCCTGTCAAGGTGTTTGATCAGAGCTTGCAGGTGGGAAGGAGTCCTGTGGTAAGCCTTGAGCACTTCCCCATACCTGCCCTACCTGTTAAATACAACTGCCTTAGCACGCAAAGCCTTGATCACCTCCCTCCCCCCTTTAATTGTGAACTCTCATGTAGGGGAGGCAAAGGAGGAAAAAAAAGAGGAATGAGATGAATCTATTCATCTGAGATTCTGACTCACAAGAAACTGGAGGTATATTTCACCTGAAAGGATCTCAAAAGGTTATAGGACAGGGAACTCAGCGATTCCCGTACATGCATATTGACCAAAATGTTAAGTTGCTCTGTTTGAAAACTAAGCAAGGCAGAGAGGGGAAAATGTGAACCACACTGATTCAAAGCTGCTTTAACAAAAGGAATACCCACCCCTAATAAAAAGTGATTCCTCGTTAACAAAACAGAATGAAATAGATTTTGCAATCCAATATTAAGCGGTTTATGCAACATAAGAAATATCTTTAGGCAGTTGAGTTAGTAAAATATATACTCCAATCTCTTGCAAGATACATGACAAAGTCCAATTATTCCAATATTAACTATCAATGCTGATCAGAGACTGCTGACCCCATTTCAAAGTGTACCTTCTAGATTTAAGAACTTTGTTTTAGTGTTTAATCTAGATTTGCTCCCCTCTTGTTATGGTGGAAAATCAGTCATTTTTGAGCACCATGGATTTATCTAAAGGCCCTGAGAATCTGACACTATGGGTGCAATCCAAAGTAACTACAGGGAGTCCTTGCTCTGGTGTAAGAACAATTTACTCTGGATTGCAATATGAATTTCCCATAGGTTTTCACTAAGTGATGCAGTAACTACGGGCGCATGTAATGTTTCTTATGTGCTCCCGCAGTTACTCAGGCTTGTAGGGTTAGCCACTTAGGCTATTTTCATAGCTTTTTTTAAACAAAAAAGGCATATACCTAA
Organism: Cryptoblepharus egeriae; assembly: GCA_030015325.1. Lineage (NCBI taxonomy): Eukaryota > Metazoa > Chordata > Lepidosauria > Squamata > Scincidae > Cryptoblepharus > Cryptoblepharus egeriae. Next base: position 104,718,998 of record JAREYC010000002.1, on the reverse strand, counting down.
AATAATACGTAAGGAGGAGCTGTAGTTCAGCAGCAGAGCCCATGCAGAAAGATCCCAGGTTCAACACCTGGGATGCGATGGCATGGATGGAGAGATGTCTGAAATTCTGAAGAGCCACTGTCAGAACCACTGGTCTGATACAATCAAAGGAAGCTTCTTTTGTAATTTATAATACATATGTGACAGACATTTGGATGTCATATGCACTATACAAATATATGAAATAGGAAACTGCAGCCATTTTTTAAAAAAGGAGAATACTATCTATTTTATCTTTGACCCTCTGCAAACCTAACTGCTATTGCAGACAACAAAAGTGTCTTTAGAAAGAAAGAATAATCAAGATAACTGTTCTTGAGGCTGAATTAACTAGAAGAAAACAACTCTATAGAACAATCTCAGCATTCATGGCAGAAGAAAATCAGTTGGATCTTACTGTCAGTATGTGCCAGCTCTTCCCTTTCAGCTTGCAAACACCGAGTTTCAGCTTGCAAACTCTGTGTTAAGGAGAAGAAAGCAAGCCAGTTTAGTGACAGCATATGAGCATGCCTATCTATGCTTGAATCTGGACAGCTTGCAATGGTCGTCCAGCCATGCGGCTGACTAGAGTGCTCACTTTGGGCCACGAACAGGGTAGATAGCAAACTTGTGGAGGGAGAGTCTTTCTCTCCACATCTGCCCATCACCTTCCCCAGTCAGCTGCCTTCCTGGCTGTCCCATCTCCTAGTCACTCATTCTCCTTGGAAAGCAAAGGAAAAGATGGGGCACACAATTTACGTTCTCTTTTTATATCAAAAATATGAGATAAGGGATATAATTCTAACCCATTTAGGCTGGCATAACTCTCCTAGACAGTGATGGACTTCAAAGAAATTAAGAACCGGTTCTCTGTCCATCTGGCAGCCACTTTTAAATGGCTATTTTTAAACTTTATATGTACTATCTCTTGTTAAGAACCGGTTCTATAGAGTAGGTGCGAACCTGCTGGTGCCCACCACTGCTCCTAGCATGTCTAGGTCAGCAATGCACTGTCTGTGCATTGGCCTAAACCCTCCAGAAATGGAGCAGAAGTGCCTTACAGCACTTTTGCGACACCCCCAGATCAGGATAGGACTTACTCAAGGGCTTATGCTGGCCTAAATGGAGGATAGAATTGCAGGCAAGATCTTATATTTTATTGCTATCTCTATCCGAGAAGGATATTATAAAACCCATCAGGGAGTGAGTGACTGAGCTGGTGCAGATCCAACTAGACTCACAGGAACTGCTGGGGTCTGACACAGGATTCCCTTACCAAGTCTTGCTGTGGAATATGTGGAATACAGAGGCCACTTTTTGTGCCACTTTATCATGGGACTGGCAGCCTGGTTAGGATTGGGCTTGTATTTCTATCCACTCATTCCCTATTTGGTATATTATGTATTTTCTTATTTCCCCATCTCCTTCTTGCTTTCTTATCCCCCATATATTGTATTGTGCCAGTTGTGTTGCTAGGTCATTTGGCATCCAGGGCTCCTAAATTTTTGTATCATACAACAGAAAATGTGTATCCTTTCTTTCTTCCAGAGGAAGCTGCTACTGGTTAGCCCCACTGCCCCAACTCGTGTCCATTCACCTGCTTCCACTGCATCCACCCCATTGACTGACCTGCATCCCTTCCCACATTACTCACCCCACCTGGTTGCAGGTGGCTGGATTGCCATCTATCCCACATGACACTACTGTATTGTGCTACATCTGTATCTTTGGTTGCTATCCTAACCATACATTCCTGGGAGTAAATACTATTGAACACAATGGGACTTACTTCTGAGTAGAGATGCTTAGGATTGCACTGTTTGAGTCTCTCAAACTTATTCAATTGTAATCCATTGATAAGTGCCATAAATTATTGCACCCAGGTCCCTCTGCATGTTTTCAAATTCTCCATGCATGCTTGTTACATGTGTCTCAGAGCATGCTCATGAACAAGCATGCCCTTGTTCAAAATGTGATGATGGAAATCTGACCATATCATATACTGTGTATTGAGGGTGCTATGGCTTTCAAAGTCAACAATTTTTAAAGCCTTAATTCTTATCTACCATTTTCCTTATCTCACTGCTTGATTTATGAGTCATGCACATGCACAGGGTAAAAGTTCAGATTTTCTTTGTTTGAGAAATAAAAAACTTAATAAGTGAGCTACATTTTCATTGTTTTCCCTATGCTATTTGTCTTCTTGCTTATTTTTAAACTTGTTGAGTAGCATGAGACATACAACATTTCTTGATACTATATACATATATATACCTTTCTAGATACTGTAATCTTCCCAGTTTCAACCCCTCCCATCTACGTCAAAGTATTTCTACCCAGGACTGCAAGCCTGGCTAGTGCTCAGGTGCTATCTGAAACACACTACTGTCACTCTGTACGAGTCCTAATCTGTAGACCTGCATCCTCCTCCCCAGGTGGATAAGAAGAGGAGAGGATTCCCCTTTCTCCTGCTTCCCTTTGGCCACTCTTGGCAATGTCTGTATTCTCTATGTCAGTGGTCCTCAACCTTTTTGGCTCCAGGGACTGGTTCTGTGGAAAAGAAATTTTCCAGGAACCAGCCCAGGACGGGGGGGGGGGGAGGGACTGGGATGGGAAAGAGATGTGCCTCTGGCGACCTGGAGGGAGGGCTTCCCCATCTAGAGCACAGCACAGCTGTCTCCAGCTGTAAATCCCATTCTAATAAATAGAGCTATTGCTAGGTTACTGTGGATAGGATTACAGGTGAGAGCCAAATGTCTCAATGCATGTCGACCCAGAGCAGGGATTTTCAAACTTTTCAATGCAGAATGTGTTGAAGGTGCACAAGCCATCTTAGTCACTCTTATTGGAGAGACACCCTCATTGATGCTAATGGGACATTTCTGAGTAACAGGCATAGGATTGGTCTCTGAGGCTGCAATCCTTCAGCAGAGCCCTCCTGCTGTGAGGAAGAGAAGAGGCACTCAGAGGAGTCTTCTCACTGGTCAAGCAGCTGCCAACGACCTCCAGTGGTCCGGGTCCCAGTGTGTGTGCTCTGTGTGATTCTTGCTTCAATGAGTAGGAAAAAAAATCTCCTCTTCCTGCTTGATTGAAAAGAGTGGGGAGTGAAACTGGAGTGGCTTGCCAGTAGTGGAACAGAAGGGGGTGTGAAAAGACATGGAGGTTGGGGCACCCTTCATGAGTTTCCTGTAGCCTGCTCGACATGAACCTTTCATGTCAAGTTTCATGAGGCCAACTCTAGAAGGCTGCTTCAACAGTATAACTAATGAAAGCAGTTATATTGGGTGGCAATATTTTAGGAAAACTAATGGAACATCATATAACCCAAACTGTGTATTTCAGGACTTTCTGCAAGGTTGCAGGGCCATAACTATACATTCCTATGTTGCAGTCTCCCAAGGGACAGGAATTTCTTGAGGGAGGGCAATTTCTTTCTTGAAGCAAGCAGGAAAAAACTATCCTCATTGAGGATGGTCTATTCTGTCTATAGTATTCTATCTATCTATAGTCTATTACTTGGTCCCTACCCTTGGCAAATCATTGCCCCTATTTTTTTTCTTTTCATTTTTGGGAATGTCTTATAAAACTGTAGTCTTCTGATTTGCAAATCACTTGCAAATACATGCAGATGAATGAACAATAAGCAGCAGAACACAGCTTGCCATGATGTTCATTCCTGCTGAGGTATACTCTGAATGCTTGATTAACATATTATCTTTTTTCTAATACATTTGTAATCCAATTAATGAGGAAAAGCCACCACCATCAATGGAGGGGAGGCTATTGCCAAGTAAATCAATGCAGCAAAAGTTCAAGTCAACCCAAACTTTCAGTCCAAACTTAAGCAATGGGTAATGTTGGTCAGGGGACATCCGGGGTAGCAATTTTTTTTTGCATAATGAGAGGGCTGTTACCTCCCTCTGTTCATATGTATAGAGAATATAATGAGTTATGGGCAGTATGAGAGCCGATCGGTCTTATAGGATCAGTCAGAATGCTATTAGTCTCTTATGGCTGATAAGCTGTTCTGATCTGATGGCTGTTGATAGCTGCAATTCATCTTCTGACCATCTGTAGTGGTGATGCTAGAATGCAAAAGGCCAACATTTTCTTTTCTGACAAACTGCCATAATGGCTTAGAAAGGAAAATTCCTGAATCCTATAGCTACAGCCACCAGTTTGAGAACCGTGGCAACTCATAGTACCAACAAAATTCCCATCCCAGTAAAAAGGGTGAAAGATAGAATACTATGCATAGGAAAGGTGCTTGATATATAATGTAGCAGTTGGAAGGGAAATTAAATACAGTAGCCACTTGTCATACTCCAAACATCAAAATTACACAAAACATGAAAAGGGATCCGTTTCTTTCTGTATGTGAAGATATAAGGTTTAGCTGGATGAAGAACTTACAGGGTGCAAACCTAACCAATTTTCCGACCCCAGAGTAAGGGCAATGCAACTCCAAGGTAAGGAAACAAATATTCCTTTATGTTGAGAAGACCTCCATGATTGCCCCTGATTGAAGGATGCGGCACGTGCCCCCAATTGCACAGATACGCCAGCTCTGAAATGTTGATTAGGATTGCACCCATAGATAGATAACTGTCTCATTAGATAACTGACTCATTCCAAACTAGAAAGGTATTTATAGAGCAGGACTTCAGAAGACAAAGCAGAAAAAACTCAGATAATTACAACTCAGCAGGGGATCCATTTCAGCTAGTGCAATTACTTTGTAATTTACTTAACCTAATAGTTGACCCAACTCTGGGCCTGATTTGTGCTTCCTGTCTGAAGGTCATTTGACTTAATTCAGAGTGGAGGGGATGAAATGAATTACCTATCCTGTATAAGGCTGCCAAAGTTTTTTTTTAAAAAAAATTTTGATACAACTAGGAAAAGAAAAGGCTAGAGGAAAAAAATCACTCCAGAGGGATGTAGTAAATCCCCATAGTGTTTTATCTTTTATTTTTAATTTCCCAGAAATTGTTAGCAAAATTTTGTCCTCCTTTGGAGCAATCAACATTGGCTTTGCATCTTTCCACCTCAATTCCGCTTCAAATTTCATTTTGACCTTTGTCCTACATTTGAACTTACATTTGTCCCCTTCCTCAACTATCTCCATACACGCCACACTTCCTTCCAGCTGGTGCAAGAAGGAAGCCTCCATGCAAGAGTGAAATACCCTTCATGGAGATTTTGGATTAGGAGCATACTAAAACAAAAACTCATCCAGCATACTGAAACAAAACGTTCGGCATACTGAAACAAAAGAACAGTGGAGCTAAATTCCAAACCTTACCAATGAAGGACACGACAAATTTATTGGAGACTTGTGGGTTTATTGGTCATCATAACTCTATAATTCAATGTGTTCTTTTTCTTTGCTCCCAGGAAGATTTGGTCCCAGGACTTGGTCTTGGAACATCCTGATTCAAATCCCTGGTCATCCACCTAGGAAGGTCACCTTTGCTGGGTGTGTGAGGGAAGGAGGAAACCGCCGCTTTGAGCCACTCACTGGACCGGGCTTGGGGTAGTCACTTACCCCCAAATCCAGAGTAACTACGGGAGCATGTAAGAGACTTTATGTGCACCCGTAGTTACTGCACCACGTAGTGAAAACCTATGGGAAATTCATATTGGAATCCAGAATAAGTTGTTCTTACATTGAATTTTGCCCATAATTGCAGTTACTCTGGATTTTGCCCTAAGTCTCATCTACCTGAAAGGGTTGTTGTGAGGACAGAAGGAGGGAAGGAACAACACCTAAGAGAAAGGGTGGTATTAAAATATAATAAGAACAATATTTTTTTTTAAAATGCTGCCAGGCGTCCTAATTACCTATTATGCCAGATTTACCTATTGTGTTACATTAGTAAAATGATAATGATTTGAGCCAGCCCAGACTAAAAAAAGACTTTCTGTGTCAACAATAGGAAATTTTGTTCTAATTTATCAAAATATCCAGAGGGAGAGGCTGGTGATGTATTTAGGAATTTGTTGAGACAAAGGTAATGGGGGGGGAGGAGGAGGAGGAGGAGAGAAGAACAGCACATGCCTCAAGCTAATCTAGGTGAAAGCCTTGCATTAGCATTAAAATAAGTGATTCCAAAAATAGAACACAAACACCTAAGCAATCCCACAAATTTACAAAAGAATTGTAGGCACTGCCAGATCTTCTAAATCTATCAGCTCTTCTCAGTTTTCTGTGCTTTCAGGGCAAAAAATGGGAGATGTTAAATAAGGCAGCCTTTTATAAACACTGAACAGTATTTTAAATAAGTGGTGGCTGAATAAATCAACAGCAATCTCTGACTTCCAAAATCTTTTCTTTGTTTTCATCAAGGAGCAATTAAAGTTCATGAAATACCACACAGATATGAGCTATTTTCAGGACATGTTCCAGGATATGCCTCCCCCCATGCAGATGAAACCATGGATAAAAAGGAAACTTAGGGTGCAATCCAGAGTAAATATGGGGAGTCCTTGCTCCGATGTAAGAACAATTTACTCTGGATTGCAATATGAATTTCCCATATGTTTTCACAAGGTGGCACTGTAACTACGTCAATGTAAATGTCTCTTATGTGCTACAGTCACTCTGGATTGTAGGGCTAGAGTACAATCCTAATCATGTCTACTCAAAAGTAAACTTTGTTTAATGGGTCTTACTCACAGGAAAGTGTATTTAGGATTGCAGCCTTACTGTGATGCCAAGCTGTCATTAGAGGGGGGAGGATTTCCAGTGACTACCCATCGCTTCAAGGGAATGATGCCTATTGCTAAATACTCACTCCTTTCCTGTCCCACACTTTTCCAATCAGTTTACCATGCAGCTTTGGGAGACTGGACCTAATAGATTTAGTCCACTGCCACCAGCTAGGGCTGCCATAATTCTGTTCCACAAAATCAGGATAGGACCCTATGTCCCATTTGCCAGTATGTGAACACAATCTCCCCAAATCAGGATTGTCCCTGTTTTTTGGGACATGTGGCAACCCTGCCACTAGTCCAAGAGATCTGGTTCCCAGAGGACTTCCTTGGGCAAAACACCTCCCCAGGAAGGCTATGCAGAAAGTTCTCACTTTGCCAGGAATACCTGCAGGGTGGAAAGGCTGACAAGCCACTGATCCAGAACATGCAGAGGTTTTGAACAAAAGGGTTTTATTTACAGGTGAGGAAAAACACAAGTGAAACAGGCTTGGATAGCAACAAATAAACATTCCATGAATGGGACTGGCTAGGCAGGCCAAGACAAGGTTGAGCTGGATTCCCACTCAGCTTAACCTGAACTGAGGCCACTCAGAGATCCCAGCTTCTGAATGGGGAACCAAAACAAAGCTTAATGTGACTAGCTTCTGCTTTGTCCCTTCCAAACAAACAAACAAACAAACAATCAATCAATCAATCAATCAATCAATCAATCAATATATCTGTCTATCATATTTATATTCAACTTTTCAACTAAAAAGTTCACAAAGTGGTTTACAAAGAAAATGAAAAAATTAATGTCTAATGGGTCCCTATCCCAAAAGGCCTTACAATCTAAAAAGATACAGAAGAACACCAGCAGACATTGCTGAAGTTATTGAAGACATTAGTAACAGACATTAACCATCCCATCATCATACAAGCACTCGTGTCTTTTCCTTTGCAGAATGCTAGAAGAAGAACATAGCAAAACTGAATGCTTCCTGTTTACATTCTGGCTGTTTCCTTCCGCTAGCAATCAGGCTGCCTACTCGCCACATTTCTTCTCTAACACTGTGCAAAGGAAGTTAAAAAAGTGTTTGGCGCCACAGTAAAGGAAGACAAATAGGTGCGGGGAGTGTGGCGCCAAGGATAAGTGAATCTACAGATATGGGGGGAAGCCTGTATTCTCATAGTGGACGGATTTAATCTTGTTTTCATGGTGACTAAATGCAATTAAGAATTTATTTTAGTGATATATAAAGTTGTCTTCTACTGAGTGAGACAATTTTATATTCCATTATGGCTTTTCCATATTAAGCATTGGTAGAGATGGTCCATTCTGCTGCAAAACCACATCTCTCTGGAAGAGTTGCAAAAGGTAGGTTCAGCTTATTGATTTTTTGTTTTTCCAAGTCTCCCTTCTTGGCTACGTTGCCCTCCTTCAATATAGACACTTCCATCACAGTGCTGTCTATGTAAGTTGTTCCAGATGCAGAGAAGCACTAATTCATCAGTTCTGATTCATCAAAACACTAAGGAAAACTAAATGGAAGCAGTGGTGCAGAATGGTTAAGTGCTACGTATGGGAGAGGTAAAGGATTTTCCAAACCCCATACCCAGTTTGCAGGCTGAGGTTTGGAGTGCCCTGGTCTACGCGCAGACCCTAAGCCTAGATGTTATTTGCCTCATGGCTGATAACCAAGGAACAGGTAACAACACAGTTTGGATGGAGTGACCCAGAAAGGAGATGTGAGTTTATTTTGCAGCTAGATCCACAGGGTCACTTTCTGTTCTCCAGAAAGTGCTACAAACACCCACCGCCCATACTACTTCTGGCAGTCATGCCACACTTGGCTGCCCATGATCTGAATCCAAGTACAAAAAGTGTCACAAGCCCTCGAAGTGTTTCTGATTTATTGCACTTGAGAACTGGAAAATACAATATTACAGTAACTTCCTCTCAGGGCCAACATACAAATTATCCGGGTTGTAGTTCTAATCCCTTCCACCTTCATGCTATGGTTTGAAAAGGTTGCTTTATGTAGTTAGCTATGCAGACAAAATGGGGTCAACTGTTTAGTTTATACTATTTTTGGAATTGCCTTAAGAGGAGCCTTCCTTTGTGGTTCTGCTTGCTTTGTGTTAAAACAGCATAGAAATGGCCACCCAAAATTTAACCTAAAAAAAAAAGTTCAAAAAATTGCACATTATGATTGGCAAGGCCGCACACAAAGTACAATTTAACGATGCGGCGGCACTGATGCAGAAGCAGACTAAGTTGGAGAGAGTTTTAAAGCTTTGCAAAGGTTATTAAAATATTTTATTTCAATAGGAAAAAAAACCATGAATGCTTTAAAACTGGGTGGTCTGAGAGGAAAATTAGGTCTCTGGCCCATCTAGAAAGGTTCTCCAAAACTATTGTGAACTTGTTTGTCGTTTTATCCTCGGTCCTTATCTTAGTCATAAACTCATTCCACAAAAAGACAGAGGCTGACTCATGAAAAAGCAAACAAACCTGAATTAACTTTATTGTGTCCTATGGTTAGGTTTTAGTACATCCTGGGAAAAATTTTAAAAGTTATGATAAATGAGGATCCAAATAGTATTTAGGAATGAAAACAGCAGCACTTCTCAGCTAAAGATTTGTTGATCTAGTACCACCTTAAAGGGCAGAAAGCCTCAAAATTTAGGAAGTTTCAAAAACACGAGCCCAAGGCAGGACTAGGGCTGGGGTGAGCCATGGATGTAAGTCTGGCAAAATTTGCGCCTGAGGTGAAGAGCAAGATGGCATTCTCACATGAACAGTTTTAGTTAATTATGGGCTCTACAATGAGCCCCATCAGCAGTCTGCTCCCACCCCTCACTCCCTGCACAACAAAACTCTTTTTACATAAAGGTAAAGGTGTCCCCCAGAGGTGATACTGCTAGTTGTAACCAACTGTAGAGTACGGTGCTCATCCCTTTTTCTCAGCTTTTAGAGCCAGCATAGTCCAAAGACACTTCCGTGGTCATGGGGCTGGCATGACTGCCGAACATGCTTTCTAACTTGGCTAGTTTTGGGCTAAGGATGGGAGCTCACCTTCTTCTAGGACCCGGTTCTCCATCCCTGGCCTCCTGGTTAACAGGCACAGTATCTTAACCACTTGCACAATCACCGCCAAAACACTTTTTAGCAGGATTCTTATTATTAGGAATGTATTATTACAGCCAATTATATTTCATAGGTAGTGATGTTAGCAGTGACAGCATGGTGACAATGTTATTCTAGTATATTAAATAATCAGGAATGTGAAATAAGCCCTGTGAAATGGCAGGCTAGATACCTTATGGGACTGCACTGTGCAATCCTGTGCATGCCTTCTCAGAAGTACCAGTAACTTCCATTGTGTTCAATAGTGCTTACTCCCAGGAATGTGTGCATTGGATTCATGTTCACATACATATTTTCTAGCATTTATACAAAGAATGCATCCATTTCTCACTCAGAAACTGAGCTGCTAGTACAGTGTTGTTTTACCACTGTACTGTGGCATATTGGTGTGCAGCAAATGGTCCATAGGCATGCTACTGTACGTAGTTTAGAGAGAGTCATTTATTAATTGGGCTTGAGCCCCCACCAGCATTGTGGTGTGCCTTATCAACTGTCAAAAACTGATGGTGTGCCTTGATAATTTTAGCACTTTGGCAAAAAGTGTCGTGAGATGGAAAAGGCTTAATATTTCTATGCTAGAGACTGCAAAAGAGAACTAAACACTAAAGTACAGGCATTCACACAAACAAAACTTTTGGAAGCAATCCCCTGCCAAAATAAGGACAAATCAGGAACAGTGACTTACTAGTCCATATTTTCTGACCCCTAGTCCTAGGAAGTGCACAGTAACACATCAAATTTTGCAACCTTATTTCTGGTTGAAATCCCCACTATGGGTTTCTCCTATATAGTTGCTCTTTGAAGTTATATAATATGACATTATATAATATGTATATTTGCAGGCAGCACAATCCAGAGTAACTAATCTGTCCACATAAGAGCCCTATCTATCACTAGGATTGCAGTTGCTCCACCCCAGTTACTCTGGAAAAGGCTTAGGGCAGAGCAAGGCAACATAGGGTGCCCGAAGAGAGGTGGACCTGCTCTGCCCTAACTGGGGCAGCCTAAGCAGCTCAGGATACCCATGTAGCAGCCTTACAGATGGATTCAATGGACGTCACACCTTCATGTGCACCATATGTAGCCGCACTCTGAATAGAGCAGTAAGCCCAGCAGGACCCTTCCTAAGGACAAATAGGCTAATGCTATGGTTCCCTTGAACCAATTAGCCAGAGTGCTCCTCAATGGACACATGCCCATGGCAGGGCCATTGAAGAGCACAAAGAGACAGTCAGTTTTACGAAACGCTTTGGTGCGCTCGATATAGTAACTGACAGCTCTCCTAGCATCTAACTTATGCCAGCTCACTTCCTTGCCATTCTTGGGATTAGGGCAAAATGACGGAATAGCCTGTGTCCGATGATACCAGGAATTGACCTTGGGAATAAAGGCCGTATCTAACTGTATCTAACCACAGAATGACCGTGTTATCATGAAAGATGCACAAGTTTGAATTAATCGACAATGCCCCAATTTCAGATACCCGTCTAGCTGAGGTTATTGAAACCAAAAAGATGGTCTTAAATGTAAGAAATTTCAACTCAGCACTATGTAATTGCTCAAAGGGAGCCTTCACTAACGCTGACAACACCAAAGGTAAATCCCACGAGGGGAAATGATGAACCTGTGGAGGACTTAACTGATTCACCCCCTTAAGGAACCTGGTTATGTGAGGGTGGGATAAGATTGCCCTATCCGAGGAAAACCCCAAGATGCTCCGCAAAACTGAGAAAGAGAGGAGAAAGATGGGAAGCAGAGCTCCCAGACTCCGTCCTGCCACACAGCGAGGCTGGACGAAACTGGATCGTGGTGCCGCTCGTCAGTGAGGAGAACTGACTTCGTCCAGCCTCCTGATGGGGGAGGGGCAACAACCCATGAGTTAAGAACGCCCTCCTTCCTGAGTACAGGGAAATGCCCTCTTCCAGTTCCTCAGAGATATACCACCTCAAGAGCAGGCATAGTAATGAGTAGACCCATTGGGGTCCATGATAAGGCCCAAGTAAGAATGGCAGTGTTGACCTAAAATCTGAGTACTTGGCCATCCTAGCTGCAACCCCTTCCTCTCAACCTCAGGCTATGGAACAAACTATGGCTGCCCACAAACCTCAGGATACAGCAGGCCACTCCAAGAAGCCCCTTGTATTCACTGTAGAATGTTCTGGCATCTCATCAGGGATTCCTTATAAGGCAGGCACCCAGTGGCATCACCAAACTGGTGCGGCTGGTGTGGGCTGCGTTGGGTGATGGGCTCCGTATGGGGTGATGCGCCGGAGGAGTTTGACTGTCCTTTGGCAGGCCCCAGGCGTCAGCACACCCATTCAGTCATGCTCCAAGGCGGAGCAGCAGCCAGAAGCTGCCACTTGTCCTTGGAGCTGGCCCAAACGGCCAGCTGAGGTGCACTGCGCAGAAACACACTGAGCATGCCAAACAGCTTCAGAGAAGACTTCCTTAGAGCGGAGGAACTCTGCGCCTCTGCACGGCCATTCAGCCTCACTCAGGAGGTGGAGCGGCAGCCGAATGGCTTCAGAAAGAGTACTGCACAGGCACCAACTCTGACGCCTGCACAGTCTCCTCTGAAGCCAAAAGACTTCAGAAACAACTGCGCAGGCGCCAACTTTGGCGACTGCACAGTCCAGGTGGGGAGTGCGCATCCCAGGGGTGATGCACAGACTTCCGCACCAGGTGATGCGCAGAGTCGTGTCACCACTGTAGGCACCATAGCTGTTCCTTGTTCAGTGTGATCTGAGGGGTGTCTCCTCAGGAGCAAGTCCTCCCCATGTGTCAATTACTTAGCATGCTCTGGAGCTGTTAGGGCAGCCCAGGCTTCCTGACTCTCTGGATGCAGCATAACTTTCTGCTCTGGATACAGAATAGTTAGGAGAGAGCAGTTAGGGCAGAGCAGGTTGAATTTGCTCTGGATTGTGCCCTAACTCACTAAACAGGTATAATAAAATGCAAAGGTGTGCCATGACAGAAGTGTTCATCTCGAGTCCTTTCGAATTCTGAAGGATGCAAACTTGGAGTGACAGGTACTCCGAATCTCTGCTTCCTCACTCTCTGCCTTGGTGTAATCCACATAGTTTCATGGAATGGCATCAAAAGAATCTGAAGAGCTGGGTAGGAAGCAGCAGGATGGGGTGGAACCTGTAGTAACTGGGGAGGCCCGAAGAGGCTTCCTTCTCAGAGTATACTGTATGAATTATTGAGATTAGGCATGGAAATACTCCGTATTCTGATTAGGCAGTGGTCTAGTTCAGATAAGACTAAAGCAAAGTTTACCACTACTGAATATGAATGAGTCTGTGATGCTGTGGAATCTCATACTCTCTTTATTCTTATTTCCATACGAGGGGAGAATGAACATTTTGCTTTTACTTTAAACCACCTCTAGAACCATAACATAAAATGGGGAAACTGTGGTTTTCCCTCTACAAACCAGAGGTGGAACAAACCAGGATAGCAAATCACATTTTTATCTTTGTGTGATATACAGGTTTGATCTAACTATAATTTATTTTATTCACAAATCATCATTCCTCATGTTGATATGTAACAGAGAACTGTGCTTTACTTTAAACCTCTCAAATGCACAGAAGGAAAAAGAAGAGGGAGTACCCAAGTTCAACCTTCCCTTAGGATCATTCATATAGCACTAAGGAATCATAATTTTTTTTAAAAAAATCAGAAATGGATTGTGGTGATTCATTTCTATCTTAACAGGGTCTCCCCAATAGGGCTGGCTTAAAAACTCAGATTTTCCTATTCAAAGTTCCAATATGCTATCAAGAGTAGCATGCTGACTCTAAGAACCAAAAAACACAGTACAAGAGATAGCAATTGAGAGGACTGAGAGAACAGCAGCTTCATTCTCTAATTTCTTGCTCTCTGCGACACAGACAAAATTAGTTGAATGGTGGGTGTACCACTCACTACCAATTGCCTCCACACACACACAATGAGGATACATTGGAATGAATTGAAAATAATACCCAGACATATTAGTTCAAGACTCAGTCTTAGAAATTATTGCCTAGAACGGAATGCAGAACAAAATGCACATGCACATCAATACTAAATACAAGCATGAACATTATTCATTTCCTTTATTTTCCATTTAGAGGCAACAAGGCAGTAATCTACACCACTTGAAAGTATCTTATAAACCTAATTTAATGCATAATTATTCCTTTCCAATCAAGAGATGAAAACAGCTTACAAAGGAACCAAAAAAGTACCACCACCCCTCCACCCCAAAAGAAAAAAACCCAGTCCTTCTAACCATCTGAAATAACATTTTGATTTTTGTTTAAGTTGTTGGCCATAAAACTGAATACCTTTAAAACAAAATAAACCAAAGGGTCAATTGACATTGTCAGCTGAACTAACAGAACCTGATCAGTGTTTCTTTGGTCTTCAGCTTCTTCCTTCATCATCAGCATTCTCAACACTAGAAAGGAATGAAGCTCCAATGATCAATACCTCACAATCCCCTTCGTTAGACTGTACAAGTTTGTTAACAGACAGTTGACTTGTCACCTATGACAAGCATAAAAGCAACCAGGCAGGAAAGTTTGACAAAAATGAACTATGACTAGATCTCTCCGGCTGCAATCCTAATCTCCGGTTAGGCTACCGAAAGCCCCAGCATAAATCCTGTGCTGACCTGCGGTTGTCATAAAAGTGCCAAAAGACATTTCTGCCCCACTCTTGGAGGTTTTAGACCAGTGCACAGGCATTCACTGGCCTCCCCACACCACCAAGGAAAGACATACCAGGTGAGTTACACCAGCCTAAATTGGTTAGGATTGCACTCTCTCTCATGCATACTCACGCATACTAGTTACTTTTGTGAACCAAATGGAAATATACTGGTAAAGGAATGGTCACAGCATTGTGCTTCATAAAGCAATGGCAACTACAAGCAACCAAAGTATACAAACCAAGTTGTTCCAGGCCAAACTAGAGGTTAAGTGGGAGTTTGATGATCTGAATTCTTGATTTTGACAGGAGCCCACAGCCTGAGAGAATTTAATCCTTTGCACTTGTGCCAATTCAATAAAAAGATGCAACTCCTGACTTGGCCCTCAAAAGCAGCACAAAACTGGAGGAATTTCCAGTGAACAGGTGGTAGACTAATTCTTTTTCGTGCAAGTCCATGCATGTATACTCAGCAATAGACCTCACTCTTTTCAATGGGACTTTCAGTATTGCAGGAACCAAAAGTCAGGAAAAGGACCTGGGATCATTGTTATCTTTAGAGTGGTCATACTCTAGATGTCTTTAAATGTTAGCATGTGTTTCTTTTTAGACTACTGTAATTTTAAAAAATTACCAGTGATAGTGAACTGACACAAACTCTACCCAGCACTTTTCTGAATTTGTTTTCCTTCTGGTTAGATGTATTTCCACTCCTTAATATTTTACAAGTACACTGTGCCTAGTTTTTTTGTCAGCCCAGTCCTAGCCCATGCTGGAACAAGGAGGCCAGGTGGCCTGTCCCATATCCTGAGCAGGATTGGGGCTGCCTGCTGCTCAGCCCAGAGCAAGGGGAATTAATCCTGTTCACTAGTTAAAATCCCATTCACTTGTTGTTTTTTTAAAAAACTCAGTGAGGTACACAAATTCACATACAATACTCTGCTGTAGTCTTGTTCACCTTGCACCTGCCTGTTTCTGCAAATTTAGGCTTCTAATGTATTCTAAGGCAATTTATGCATGTTATTTTAGGCAATGTATGCAATTTGCAAAAATTTGTGCAATTTACATAAATCTATCCAATTTCTGCAAATTTATGCAGTTTTGTCAGCAGTAGTTTTACAGATTTGAACATCCATGGTTTTTTGTATCTGTGTAGTGTTCCAGAACAAATCCCCATAGATGTTGAGAATCCATACTACATTACTTAGAGCACAATCCTAACCATGTCTACTCAAAAGTAAGCCCTATTGTTTTAGGAAAGTGTCTTTAGGACTGCAGCCATAGTGAAGTGTAAGTGAAGGGCTTTGGCAAATAGTGGTTATCCAGAAGCATATACTGTATACATATTAGACAAATATATATTGTGCACATGAAGCACCACAACTGTTGCAGTGATGCAAACTATGAATCAGCAAAAGACATTTGTCTCATCAACTCTGATCTATACCAGCCATTAATGCAGAAATTTTCAATTTTTCATCTCACAGCACACTGACAAGGTGCTAAAATTGTCAAGGCACACCATCATTTAAGCACTGACAAGGCACACCAAGCTGCTGACAGGGGGCTCAAATCCCCCTACTGCCCTACTAATAGCTTCCCCAAGGTCTTATGGCAGACCTGCAGACTATCCATTGCACAAACAAGTGCCATGTCACAGTGGTTGAAAAACACTGCAATGCTGACTGTGTTTACTGAAAAAAAGAGGTAGTAAAGTGGACTTCTAGTTTGACCTCAAAACTCAATTGCTGATGTAACCTGGGAATCAAAAGGTTCTTGGGACTATTAAACATTATCTTGAGTCAGCCAGTTACATTTAAATATACTTGAAGAGTATGTTCCAACATTTGACTAAATGGGGATTCAGAAGGCTGGAATAACAACTCTGAAGCAGAGATGTAGACAGTATGTTTCAGAGAAGCAAAACAATTCCCAATATCCCCTCCTAAGAATGTGTGCAGTCGTCTGCCAATGACAGAACTCAAGCAAGGCCCAGGGCAGCCAGAGTTATGCAACCTCTAAAGACCTGGACCTAGACAATTTACTAACAGATGTAGCTATAAAAGGCCCTATTATAGCATCTTGTACAGTAACAATGTGTTCATTCAAATTCCCTCTCCGCCTCTGAAGGTTTATTTTTAAAACCTCATTTCGGAGGAGGTGAGAGGGGAGAGAACAGACCATGCTGGCTACAAAAGACTAAACCTCTTGTTCAGAGTGTGCCTTGCTTAGCGTTATCCTGATAAGATAAATATGGATAATGGCCTGTTAAATTTTTGACTTGCTTAAAAAAACATCCAGAAAAGAGAGCAAGGTCTCTAAGCAAGGAAGAGGAGAGGAAACATTCTGGAGTTATAGCTGGTAACAAAATACAGTACTTCATTGCAGAAGTTGCAATCTGGGTAGAGGCAACACACATGTGAAGACACCAAAAGCCAACGAACAAAACATTTACTTTTTTATTTAAAGGAATTATAGCCAGCATTTCCCATGCCAAAGCAAATGTCAAAGGCACTTACAAAGCTTTTATCCTTTTCTCTTCCAACAACCCTGTGAGGTTGGTGGGATGAGAGTGAATGATGTGGACAAGGTAATTAGGCTGCAATCCTAAAGACACTTTCCTAGGAGTAAGACCAGTGGTGGGATTCAAATAAATTAACGACAGGTTCTATGTCCTAATAACCTAAATTAACAATAGGTTCTATGTCCCATTAGCAACCGTTCTCTGAACCAGGTGCTTATTAGCAAAGGGTTTTATAGAACCTGTGAGAACCCCCTGAAGCTCACCACTGTGTAAGACCCATTCAACACAATGGGGCTTACTTCTGAGTAGACATGGTTAGGATTGTGCTCTAAGGGCAAAATCCAGAGCAGTTACGAGTCCTCACAATTACGTCACCCTCTAGTGTTATCTTAATGGAAAGTCAACTTAACTGCTTGGGAGCAAAGGGCTTAATTTGACTTTAGGATATGGGCCTAAGTCTGCTAAGGGATTTTAGGTTGCTCTCTACAGTTTAATGTGGGTTCTATTGATAGGCCCATGGGTCCTTTACTAGCGTCTAATTTTCTATGAAACCTAATAGGCAGAGTTCGGTGGGACTGTTTAATTCACATATCAGATAACTTGACATCCCCTGCCATCTGCCAGCTCTTGCTAGACTCAGGGTGGGTTGCGGAGGCAACAAAATCTTCTTCAATTCCAGATAGCAAACAGGTACTTTAGCTATGCCACTAGCAGAGCAAATAATGGTGAACTAGGGCTTCCAGCTCTGCTTCTCTAGGCTACAAGCCTAGTGTTGCAGCCAGGGCTTTCTTCTGGGAATATTCACTGGTACTCAATACCGGTACCCTTTTCCACCTGCCCCTAGCAGCTAATTAATAGTCATATGGGGATGACAGGTGCCGGCACCTTTTTTCCTCAGTAAAAACACTAGTTTTAGCTCAGCTCATCTAAATTTCCTGGTTGGACCCTTCTCCAGAGTTGGGAACCAGATTCGAATGTCTTGAACTCAACCTGCAAAAATTTGCGTTTTTCACTGACTTAACAACTTTCAAATTAAACGTATGGAAAGACTCTGAAAAACACTCAACTGTGAACCCCCAACTCAATTATTTTATGCAAGTCAAGCCATGCACAATGAGGAACAGACATTGTGCAGCCCCCCCTTCTTGCTTGCTAAAAATTTTTGCTAAATCATTGTCCAGGCATACATGGATTTACAGCAACAGCAGCAAGTCAGACATGGAATGGGGATGGAGTGAAAGGGTTAACTTTTTTGTATACACTCCAAAAAAAATGGTGAATCTCATGATGCTGCAAAATTTATCAATAATTTACCAAAAATTCACGGCAATTAATTTAAACTAAGATGTGCCCTCACCCCATGTCCTCTTGACCAGCCAACTTGAATGCACTTTGATCCTGTCATGCCTGTAGCAAAGGGGGTTTCATTTGTCACTGCCAGGGTGTGGATTGCACAGTGAATGGGAAGGCATGTTTTCTAGTGCTGCCTGACAGGTGGAATGGAAGGAAGAACATTGGGGAGAGTGGAAAGTGAACCTCCAGGCATGCGCAGCACCCAGCAGCAGCTGTGTTTCTTTGTACAATGCTTTGTACGGTTTTCAGTGGGGGAGTCAATTCAACTCAAGTTCTGTTGTGAAGGGGCGACTGGAAGACTTGAAAAGTGCCTTTGTTATGAATCATGCAGTGACTCTAGACTGAACTCAAGTCATGCCCTGAGCAACTTTTCCCAATACTGCCTTTCTCAGTTGCTCTTGGTCGTGTCCTCACCCCCAAAATGCATTTTTTTTGCATTTCTTCCACCAAAGAAGAGTCCTGACAACTCACAACAAAACATTAAAAGTCCAAATACAAATTTTTTTTAATCACCTTAAAAATCCATCCAAAAGGGCAACCCCTCCCTTCCCACATGCACAAACATGAGAGGAAAACAGAAGGGTTGGATCTCACAGGGTCAATTACTTCAATGGAAAAATCCACTGGAGAGAGGTGGTGTCTCAACCAGCCCATAAAGATGGGAGAGATGAAGCAAAGTATGAAGTCATGGGCAAGAACTGAAAAATGTCCAGTCCTGAGTACCTGGTCCTTTTAAATCTACCGTGTCAAATTCTTGACCTAGCCCAAAAGACAAGCAGGGGTGGATGGTGTCTATATAAATGGTTTCTGGTATTGTCACTGTACTGGCACTCAGTGTTGAGTGAATGTATGGCGTCATACTAAGCTGCCAGAGCCTCTCTTTTCCTCACCAGGTGACTTGGGATTCATTGAAGAGAATGATTGCTCACAAACCTGAATCACCTGCCCTATGATTAATTCATGTGCTTGTTTAGATGGATTTTTAAAAAAAAGTCCTCAAGACCTCCTTAGGGCAAAATCCGGAGTAACAACAGGGAGTCCTTGCTCCGGTGTAAGAACAACTTACTCTGAATTCCAATATGAATTTCCCTTAGGTTTTCACTAGGTGGTAAAGTAACTACGGGTGCACAGAAAGTCTCTTAAGTGCTCCCATAGTTACTCTGGATTTGGGCTCTTGCTATAGATACAATCAGACTAATGTGTCCAAAGTAAATTGTTCAAGACACCTGTGTTTGCCAAGAATTTCCATGGAAATGTGCTTTCTACTGAAACCTGCCCTAGCAGCAACCAAGTAACTCAACTATTTTTCTCAGGGGCTACAAATATATACATATTCACTTTGGCACACAATCTCTCCTTTCAGTTATTTTCAATATGAAACAGCAACCCTTCCCACAGAAAAGAAACATCCATCTGCCTCAGGTTTAGCATTTTGTTTAAAAAGCATCAAGAAGAAAATAAATCTGGGTAGGTGCAGAGAATCAATTCATTACTCGGATAACTTAAATATATCTTGAATTTAATAGCTGAATTCAATACAATGTGTTATGAGAAAAGAAGACAAGCTAAGATACAAAAAGATACAAGATACTAAGAGCACAATTCTAACCATGTCTACTCTGTGATTGTCCTGATTTGGGTAAACACAGAATAATGAACTAATTTGGCTCTTGGTGCACAGAGGTAGGAAGTTGCTCCACACTTCTGGTTGAAACTAAATGCTATGTGTAAAAAATGTGCAATGTTATCCCAAGGTTTTTTTAAAAAAATGAAATGCAGCCTTGAGATAGTATGGGTGGCAATATAGAAGCAGCATAGGGAGCAGAAAAATGGCAGAAAATGGAACAAAAAAATGGCTACAGGAAAAAAATTAAGCACCCTCTTTACAAATCTTCCATTTCCAATCATATCCTGACAAGGTCTCTTTGCGTTAAAAAAAAGTAGTCAGGGGAACGTTACATGCATCTGTCAGTGGAAAACATTAATCTTCTTTATCCTATTTTGCTTCAGCACTGAGTAGCTACCTCTTGCCTGATTACTAAAAAAGAGATCTCTTTGTGTTCACAGACAAATTAGAACAGGAGGTGGTTTAGAAAAAACGAGATGAAGACTGAGAACTTTAAGTAGCTCATTTGTTTTCTGAATGATTACAATTCCTCCTGCCCTTTTCAGCGAGTTTTTCCTATACACTCCATATCCACGTGTTCCATTTCTAAAGGTTTAACCATCCGTGGATACAGATGGCCCACATGGTTGCCTCTGGAGTCTCCCTTCAATTACGTATCTTTAGTTTCAAGTCCAGCAACCAGTAGTGGTCTCCAGCAGGTTCGCACCTACTCTATAGAACCGGTTGTTAACGAGAGATAGGACATATAAAGTTTAAAAACAGCCATTTAAAAGTGGCTGCCAGATGGGCAGAGAACCGGTTCTTAATTTCTTTGAATCCCATCACTGCCAGCAACCCACTCATGTTGACCTCCATGGGGCTCATAATGGCCTCAGAAGCCTCTGGAAGTGACTTCCGGTCAAACGGGAAGTGCATTCAGTGGGCCATTCTAAGGCCCATAGCATGGGTTGCCAGCCCAGTGCAACCCAGGAGAGGCCTCCAGAGGCTCTAAGCAACCAATCATGCGAGCTTCGGGAGAGGGGCATCAGTACTAAGGGGAGAAGGGTAGAAGCATCTTCATCCATCTCCTTGCTTCACTTCTCTCTCTCTCTCTCTCTCTCTCTCTCTCTCTCTCTCTCTCTCTCATCCACATATCTTCTCCCCCTCCCTAAGAAAATAAGCACAGTTTTATTCAAATCAAAGAAAAAAGTGCATTGGAAAAAATAAAAAAAAAATAAAATCCTACAATTGTGATTAAGGGAATACAGTTCAAAAACAAATGCATATTGAACTAAGATTTGTCTGGCTTAATGCACTTGTGTGCAATTCAGTATCTTTCTAGCATAAGAGGGAAATATCTTCCTCTGAGTTAAACTCCTAGTTGAATACTATCATAGCTTGTATCCTGACTTAGGAGGAACCTTGCAAAACTCATCCCTTGCAGATCTTGTTCTCTCCACTGAGGTAGGCAGCTTTTATCTCATTTTTAAGAACCTACCCATCTCTCTAAGCTTGATAGGCTGGTATGAAATTAACAGAAATTTAAATTTTCTGCTCCTAGGATAAATGAGACAAACTGGACCAATGGAACGAGCTATCTTTTGGCCTATTATTCCCGGGCATCACTAGGCAGACATGGGTTTCCAACTTACAAAAGAGGAAGACTGGTCAATATGTGGCCTAGATCTCCAGTCAGAATGGAGAACGTGACCGGCTGTTTCCTAGGTCAGACTTGGCGTTCAGAGTGACTGTTAGGGTAATGGGAGGAAGACTCCTTTCTCAGCAAAAAGCACCATCTTCGCTTTGATGTACATTTCAAATGAAATTATAATGAAGACAATAAGAAAATAATAGAAATCACAGCAGACCTGGCAGAAACACACTGAGTATCCCTTTGCTTAAACTTAAGTAGCCTATACATGATGGTGTCAAAGACCAGATTGGAGAAGTTGGCCATCCTATTCTTATCCCTTTACTGAGACAGACTGGCCTGGTTGTTCTCTTGGTAGGTGCATGGCAATCTAAGGAGGAACTTGCATTTTCCAGCCACTAAGGACCCCCAGAATACATCCAGCCATCTGGTAATGGTATTTCAAATAGGCGTATCCAGAAATAAGGAGAAATAGGCAAAATGCTAATACTAAATCATCACAGCACTGTTAGCACTAATACTCATTCATCACAGCATTGTAAGTTCATGGTTGGTGTTTAAAACTTGAAGTAGCCTACAATTCAAGGACTTCACTTAGATAAGAACCATGGCAGAAGAGGGGAATTAAACCCTATCCCCCTTTGTGGTCCCAATATTGATCAGTCTTTCATGCACACCTATTTGGCAAGAAGAATAAAACTCTCATTGGATTGGCATCTTAGCAGAGGGAATAAGTCTAAGCATTTCACTCTCCCTGACACTTTCACTCCATCCCTTATCTGGCAGTTATTTAATGTTAAAAAAAGATTCTTGCAAAGCACATGCTTGAATTAAAATGCATTTTAATTTGACAAAAGACAATTGAGAGAAGATAGTACATCTATATATATAAAAGAGAAAAGTCACTCACTGACTGACTCACTGACTGACTGACTGACTCACTCACTCATCACCGCCCTGCCAAAACCGCTGGGCCTATAAGCGTGAAATTTGGGGTGGGTGTTCCTTCCGTGACTGAGGGGTGCACTAAGAACCGGTTTTCGGAAATTCCAACTGGAAGGGGGTGAAAAGGGGCGCAATGCGTTTTCCTCCCTATACTTTGCATTGGAGAATTGCTGTCTCATCAACATTCCTCCCAACTGCTGGGCCTGAAGCAGGGAATTCTGGGAGTTCCTTCTGTCACCTGAACTCCCACCAAGAACCATCTGGAGAAATTAACCCTTCAGGGGCTGAAAAGGGGGCAACGGGTTTTTGTCCTACACTTAACATGGGAGACTGAACAACATCCAGACAATTTGGTGCTCAGACCCTGGTGCACTGGGGGATGTTGTTTGGAGGAAGAGGTTGCGCCGGCAAGGATGGTGCACATGAGGGGAAATTGCGCATGAGGGGAAATTGTGCATGAGGGAAGTTGCGCATGTAGGAAAGTTGCGCAGGGGGGAAGTTGCGCATGGGAGGAAGTTGCGCATGGGAGGAAGTTGCGCACGGGGAAAGTTGCGCACGGGGAAAGTTGCGCACGGGGAAAGTTGCGCACGGGGAAAGTTGCGCATGGGGCGAAAGTTGCGCATGGGGCGAAAGTTGTGCACGGGGGAAGTTGCACACGGGGAAGTTGTGCATGGGAGGAAGTTGCGCATGGGGGAAAGTTGCGCATGGGGGAAAGTTGCGCATATGGAAAGTTGCACATGGGGAAGTTGCGCATGGGGAAGTTGCACATGGGGGGATGATGCACATGGAGGAAAGTTTCGCACGGGGAAAGTTTCGCACGGAGGAAGTTGCGCATGGGGGAAGTTGCGCATGCGGGAAGTTGCGCATGCGGGAAGTTGCGCATGGGGAAAATTGCACATGACAGGAAAGTTGCGTATGGGGGAAGTTGCGCATGGGGGAAGTTGTGCATGGGGGGATGATGCGCATGGGGGGATGATGCGCACGGAGGAAAGTTGTGCATGGGGGAAAATTGCGCACGGCGGAAGTTGTGAATGGGGGAAGTTGCGCATGGGGGAAGTTGCGTATGGGAGGAAAGTTGCGCATATGGGAAGTTGCGCATGGGGATGATGCACATGGAGGAAAGTTGTGCATGGGGGAAAGTTGCGCCTGGGGGGAAGTTGCGCCTGGGGGGAAGTTGCGCCTGGGGGGAAGTTGCGCCTGCGGGGAAGTTGCGCCTGGGGGGAAGTTGCACATGGGAGGAAAGTTGTGCATGGGGGAAGTTGTGCATGGAGTGAAGTTGCGCATGGGGAGACGTTGCGCATGGGGAAAGTTGCGCATGGAGAAAGTTGTGCATGGGGTTTGATGCATATGGGGAAGTTGCGCATGGGGGTTGATGCGCATGGGGGAAGTTGTGCATGGGGGGATGATGTGCATGGGGGTAAGTTGCGCATGGGGTAACTTGTGCATGCTGGGTTGATGCACATGGGGGAAGTTGCACATGGGGGAAGTTGCGCATGGGGAAGTTGCGCATGGGGAAAGTTGCGCATGGGGAAAGTTGTGCATGGGGTTTGATGCATATGGGGGAAGTTGCGCATGGGGGTTGATGCACATGGGGGAAGTTGTGCATGGGGGGATGATGTGCATGGGGGTAAGTTGCGCATGGGGTAACTTGTGCATGCTGGGTTGATGCACATGGGTGAAGTTGTGCTTGGGGGGGTTGATGTGTACGGGGGAAGTTGCGCATGGGCGGTTATTACGCCTGGGGGAAAGTTATCCATGGGGGGTTGATGTATATGGGGGGATGGCATATGGGGGAATTTTACTCCCGCAACGCGGGTACGCCTTTCGCTAGTAAAAACATAAGTAGAGTACTTAAAGGACCTAAGTACATAAAAGTACATAAAACATCTGCTGGATCAGGCCAAAGGTCCATCTAGTCCAGCTTCCTGTATTGCCCAGTGGCACACCAGATGCCTCAGGTAGCATGCAAGACACAAAAACATCTGCATCCAAGTACCCCACCACCACAAACACACATTATGGCTTATAACCTGTGATGGTCTTTTCCTCTAGAAATTTATCCAATTCCTTCTTAAAGACACTGAAACTAGATGTCATCAGGCACAATCCTAACCATGTCTACTCAAAAGTAAGCCCCTTTGTGTTCAATGGGTTTTACTCACAGGAAAGTATCTTTAGGAGTTCATCTAGCAAGGAGATCCACAAGCTAATGACATGCTGGGTAAAATAATATTTTCTTTCATTTGTCCTAACTCTCCCAACATTCAATTTGAGTGGATGTCCTCTAGTTCTGGTGTTATGTGAAAGAGAAAAGAGCATCCACCTTATCCAAACCCTGCATAATTCTGTATGTCTCAATCATGTCCCCCATCAGGTGTCTCTTTTCTTGACGGAAGAGCTCTAACATACAGAAAGTGTCCCAGACCATTAATCATTTTTGTTGCTCTCCTTTGAACCTTTTCTGTTTCCTCTGTATCCTTTTTGAGATGTGGCAATCAGAACTGGACGCAGTACAGTGGTACCTCACGTAACAGAATTAATTCGTTCCGGAGGCAGTTCCTTTACGTGAAACTTTCTTTACATGAAGCGGATTTTCCCATAGGAAATAATGGAAACGCAGATGATTGGTTCCACAACCCCAAAAATATTTATATAAAAATATTAACTGGATGTAAAAATGATGACAAAACACTGTAATTGAATTCAAAACATGCATTCAATGGGCATGATCCTATGAAGTCTACTTAGGCTGCAATCCTAAAGACACTTTCCTGGGAGTAGGACCCATTTAACACAATGAGGTAGACTTCTGGGTAGACTTGGGTAGGAGGCTGCAATCAAAGACACTTTCTTCTGTAATCCAAGACACTTTTCAAGTGTCTCCCCACTGTCTCCTTCTCTTCATCCTGAGCCTCTCTCTCTCTGCTCCCTTCTGGCTGGCCCTGAGCTGCTTCCCTCTTCTCCACTGCTCTTCTCTCCCTCTGCCCAGCAGATGTCTGGCCACAGGTGGAACAGCATGGAAGTGTTGCTTTCACTATGGGCAGGTGCGCTTGGCAGCCCTGACACTTTATAAACAGGTTGCTGGCCAGCACGTCTGCCCTAACTGCCAACAAATGTTTTCTTTACGTGAAGCACTTTTTTTACGTGAAGCAAAATCCTAGAGAAATTTTTTTTTGTTACGTGAAACTTACTTTACGTGAGGCGTTCTTTACGTGAGGTGTCACTATACTTTAAATGTGGCTTCACCATAGATTTGGACAATGGCATTATAATATTAGCTTTTTCTAATGACATGGAATTAGCTTTATTCACTGCCGCCACACATTGGACGACACAGAAGTGGGAGTATAGAATAAAATGGGCCCACACCGGGCACTTGCATCCCCCCAAATCATACCAATAAATGTTGGTACTCCCACACTGAAAGACCAAACGTTTTAGGAAGGATTCCATAAGATTCCTCCCTTAGCAATAGTCCATGAAAAATATGTTTTCAGAGCCATTGGTGCACAGGTTTTGCTACAGCAATTTGCATAATTCAGAGCCTGTGGGATTTCTGGCTAGCATGAGTTTCATCCATGCACCGTGATATTCCTGCAAAATGATGATCAATTAGGCTCCAAGCATGCAAAATCTTACCATTCTGTCTCTCTCCGAAATAATTTCTTACTCCCTCTTTAGTGCACACTGGAGAATTTCATACATTATTGCAAATCCATTGAAAACAGAAAGTGGCACAGCTCAGCAGATCCATTCAAACAAATGCACACCACACAGCTTGTTGAATTATTGCTCCATCTTGTTCCAGGTATGAGGAAATGTGCAAAAGTTCAAGCCTGCCTAGAGAATAGAATAGGAGGTAATAAAGTAAGACTAGAAAAGGCATAGAAAGTGTGTTGAGGCCCCTGAACTTGTTTGAAATGATCTGTCCCACAGAATTCCCTTTATTGTATTTCTTATAGATTCTGCCTTTTACCATGAGACCTAAGATTGCTGCTGTAGTAGAAATAAAACTTTTGTGCTTATTGGGGAAAAAAACACCACTGTTGCTCATGACCAGTTTTAGTCCTATGCCATCACAAAGGTTTCTTTCTTCATCAAGTTTAAAAGCCACAACTGCCATGGAGGTATGAGCTGGGAGTGGACTCACTTGGTGTTCTTTGC
The DNA here is from genome assembly GCA_030015325.1 of Cryptoblepharus egeriae. Taxonomy (NCBI): domain Eukaryota; kingdom Metazoa; phylum Chordata; class Lepidosauria; order Squamata; family Scincidae; genus Cryptoblepharus; species Cryptoblepharus egeriae. The sequence goes on along the minus strand of JAREYC010000002.1, from coordinate 104,692,192 downwards.
TCAGTCATTTGAAAGGGCCCAGTTAAATAAAGAGAGAGCACTTTATTTCACTGCACAAGAATGACACTTCCTTAATGAGAGAAACATATGCTCCATGGCTATGCTATTTCAGTGCAAGAATGGGAGTGGTGTGGGAGTGGGAAGCACTGCACAAAAGCTTTGCAGGAAATTAAAAGTTGTGCTGTCAGTTATAGCTCATAATGCTCCAAAATCACAATTTTAATAAAGCCTTGAAGAGTATAGAAACAAGAAGGTTAAAGTTTTCTATAAAAGAACTTAGCATTACTTATCTGCATACTCTTTGTGCACTAGAGTACATCTGTGCTGCTGCTTCTCCTTTGATTATGGCTGTTGCTGCTTGACATTTAATGATTAAATGCAAGATCCTGGACGCATGTAACTGTAACCCAATCCTAACAGCTGGATATTGGTTTTTAGTTTTGTAGCAGGCTGCACCTGTCATCATAATGGTTGTTATCCAACACCCTCCCTGCTACCGCCATAGTCTTCATGGCCACCAACCAACATTCTGTTATGACAACTTTGCTCCCATCCAAAAAATGTGTCAAAGGAAATGCATGCCCGATCTGCTTCTACTGGGATTTCAAAGCAGCAGTGAAGTCAGTACTTCTTATGATCAGGAGTTGGGTAGTGATGGGGTGAACAAACAGACTTTTCAGCACACTCCAAAATATAAAGAGGGGATTATGTACATACAATCTGGAAAGAGGAACATCTGCCAGCTTCACTGATGGGTCAACATTCCCACACAAGGTACAAAAGGATGGTAAAACATAATTGCTCTCTTCCTCTTAAAATTAATGATTACACCTTAAAGCAACATCTGTTTGTAAAATATTCCATACTTTAGAACATATTTTGAAGTAAACCAAAATACCCATGGCTACAAAATTTTCAAATAAAAGCGTTTTGACTTCCCTCATTAAAAACATACATAGACAGGGTCTATATGGTGAAACTTGGAGAGAAGGAAATCCTAGTCACAGAAAACGCTGCTACCCCAAGATGGTGCTTAAATGCAAGTTTGCTCTGAGATATAGGAAGCACCCCCCTCACCTGCCCCAAACATCGCCTCACAGATTCTTGGCATCGCCTCACTTAAAACCAGATATTCAATTTTCAAGTTTCTTACATTGTTGTTTCTCTAAACTGGACATACACTCTGCTAGCTGAAAGAGGCTGCAATCCTAAAGACACTTTCCTGGAAGTAAGACCCATTGAACACAATGGTGCCTACTTTTGAGTAGACATGGTTAGGATTGTGATCTTAGTAACATACAAACTGCAGTGTGTGGTTCTGCATTACAAGGGGTCCAAAAAAGCATAAAAATACACCTTCAACCTTATATACTCTTACCAGCTGATACTGGGCCAAAACACTACACCACCTCACTTCATTTAGTATCTTCTTAAATTCCTTCCTAAAAACTTTAAGCCCAAACAAAACATGAAGGAACAGAACATGGAAGAAGTGTGTTCTTTAATCTATATATATAAAAGAGAAAAGTCACTCACTGACTCATTGATTCACTGACTCACTGACTGACTGACTCATCACCGCCCTGCCAAAACCGGTGGGCCTAGAAGCGTGAAATTTGGGGTGGGTGTTCCTTCTGTGAGGGAGGGGCGCACTAAGAACCGGGTTTCAGAAATTCCAACTGGAAGGGGATGAAAAGGGGCGCAATGCGTTTTCCTCCCTATACTTTGCATTGAGAATTGCTGACTCATCAACATTCCTCCCCAACTGCTGGGCCTGAAGCATGGAATTCTGGGAGTTCCTTCTGTCACCTGAACACCCACCAAGAACCATCTGGAGAACTTTAACCCTTCAGGGGCTGAAAAGGGGGCAACGGGTTTCTGTCCTGTACTTAACATGGGAGACCGAACAACATCCAGCCTATTTGGTGCTCAGATCCTGGTGCTCTGGGGGGATGTTGTTAGGAGGAAGATGTTGCATTGGAAAGGATGCTGCACATGGGTGAAGTTGCGCACGAGGGGATGATGCGCATGTAGGAGAGTTGCACATGGGGAAGTTGTGCATGGAGGGAAGTTGTGCATGGGGGACATTGTGCATGGGGGACGTTGCGCATGGGGGAAGTTGCACATGTAGGAAAGTTATGCATGGGGGAAGTTGCGCATGTAGGAAAGTTGCGCATGGGGGAAGTTGCACATGGGGGAAGTTGCACATGGGGGAAGTTGCACATGTAGGAAAGTTGCGCATGGGGGAAGTTGCACATGGGGGAAGTTGCACATGTAGGAAAGTTGCGCATGGGGGAAGTTGCGCATGGGGGAAGTTGCGCATGTAGGAAAGTTGCACATGGGGGAAGTTGCGCATGTAGGAAAGTTGCGCACGGGGGAAGTTGCGCACGGGGGAAGTTGCGCATGTAGGAAAGTTGCGCATGGGGGAAGTTGCACATGGGGGAAGTTGCACATGTAGGAAAGTTGCGCATGGGGGAAGTTGCGCATGGGGGAAGTTGCGCATGTAGGAAAGTTGCGCATGTAGGAAAGTTGCACATGGGGAAGTTGCGCATGTAGGAAAGTTGCGCACGGGGGAAGTTGCGCACGGGGGAAGTTGCGCATGTAGGAAAGTTGCGCATGGGAGATGATGCACATGGGGGAAGTTGTGCATGGGGGAAGTTGCACATGGGGAAAGTTGCGCATGAGGGGATGATGCGCATAGAGGGAAGTTGCGCATGGGGGAAGTTGCGCATGGGGAAAGTTGCACATGTGGGAAAGTTGTGCATGTAGGAAAGTTGCGCATGGGGAAGTTGCGCATGGGGGAAGTTGTGCATGGGGGAAGTTGCGCACAGGGGAATGTTGTACATGGGGGTAGGCTGCGCATGGGTTGTTGATGCATGGGGAAGTTGCGCATGGGGGAAGTTGCGCATCGGTAGATGATGCGCTTGGGGGAAAGTTGTGCATGAGGGGAAGTTGCGCATGGGGAAAGTTGCGCATCAGCAGATGATGCGCATGGGGGAAAGTTGTGCATGAGGGGAAGTTGCGCATGGAGGGAAGTTGCACATGGGGGAAGTTGCGCATGTAGGAAAGTTGCGCATGGGGGAAGTTGTGCATGGGGGAAGTTGCACATGGGGGGATGATGCACATGTAGGAAAGTTGCGTGTGGAGGAAGTTGCGCATGGGGGATGATGCACATGACGGAAGTTGCACATAAGGGAGTTGCGCATGGGGGAAAGTTGCGCATGGGGAAATTGCGCATGGGGGAAGTTGCGCATGGAGGGAAGTTGCACATTGGGGGAAGTTGCGCATGGGGGAAAGTTGCACGTGGAGAGAAGCTGCGCGTGGGGGGATGATGCGCATGGGGAAAATTGCGCATGGGGGATGATGCGCATGGGGGAAGTTGCGCACAGGGGAATGTTGTACATGGGGGTAGGTTGCGCATGGGTTGTTGATGCGCCGTGGAGGATGTTGTATGGGGAAGTTACTCCCGCAACGCAGGTACGCCTTTTGCTAGTAATTTATAAAAAGGAGAAATCCTTTCCTGAACTTCTGACAGTTTTGGAAGGTGGCAGTTGTATTAATGTTGTTGCACCTTTGAAGGAACAATTTCACTAAGTCCCAGTTTTAAACATCTGAACAAAGTGGATGCTGTTGTGCAAGAATATGGTATCTTATAAGATACCTCTGCATTGCTATTTAGAGGGTGAAAAGGGATGGAGGGAGGCAGTGCAATCCAAACTTGTGCTATATCCTGCTCAAGCATTGGAACTGCTGCTGCGCACAGAGTCCAGATTCAAGGGTCAGATATGCAGGTCCAGGGCTCAAATTCCAATGTTTCTTTTTGCATGGAACAAAGCATATTTGCTCCCTCATATATGAATCAGGTATGAAATATTGTTGCCTAGTCTTACAGCAACCATGCAAAAAACATGGCTTAGATTGGATTTGACACCCATCCAGTACAAAATCAGCATGGGCCATATTTGAGGTAATTTGCATGGTGAAGTAGAGGGAATCAGGATTGGATTTTCACCACAATTTAAAAAAAAACACAGCAGCGTCACAGAATAGCATCTATAAACTTGGGTTTAGGTTCATGTCGCTAAGGCAGTCACTGCCTTTTTCAGTTGGCCTATAGAATGAAAAAGTTGAAAAATAGTGGATTGTACTAGCTTGTCCGTATAAACTGCCTTAAATGGTATATTTAAAAACTTACCTATGTATGTTTGAAAGGAAGAAATGGGGGGAGGCAGTGTTGATTATGTGATTGCATGATGGTACTTTGAAGCTGCAAACATCCACTAGCTAGATAGACATCCCCATTTCTATCCAGTGGGAGAAAATGGGCAGGCACTGACAGAAGGTTTCTGGGCATTAATGGTGTATGAGTTAAGAGTTAAGATTATTTGGCCCACATGGTGCTTGCCTTGGCCTCCAGGAGCAAGCAAAAGTAAGCAGGAATAATAATATAGGCATGCCCCGTATCTGTTGGTGTCAGATTCATTTAATGCTGGATTCAAACCTTGAATCCCAGACAGCCTGTTGCTGCTCCCATCTACCCAGACTTTGGGTGCAATTCTAAGCCTATCTACTCAGAAGTAAGTTCCATTATATGGAACTTATATGGAGCTCATCACATGGAGGGGGGCTTTAGTGAAGCAGAGTGGTGGTTGTGGGAACAGAAGCTGCATTCTGTTTGAAAAGCATTGCACATTTTTCAAGCGCTGCTCTCTTTATAAGGGAAGCTGAGCAGCCACTGCTTGGATGAATTGGAGAAACAGTTAAAATGTGTGCCTTGTATTCTCATTTTCCATGAGGCGCCCTCACCCCTCAACAAAGGCGTCCTCTCTGTAAGTTCCTGGCCGCGAAGCTGCCTTCTGCTGCACCTGTGTTTTACAGCCCTGCAAGCATTATACAGCCCTCTTGCTCAAGCCAGTGCTCATTGTACTTCCAAGTTTTTACTGCCAATCTGCGGGGTGGTGAGTGTGGGGGGCTCCCCATCAAAGCAGTCACTCCACTTCCTCCATGTGGGCTGCTGTAGAATTCAGGAATTCAAGCTGGGCTTGATGTAAAGCGCTCCACCATCATATGGTTCCTTTTAATCAGTCCCATGAGGCAGAGGCATTTCAAGAGGGGTAAATCAGCTCATTTACAGACATGGTTTGCCCTTCTTTTTACCTTCCTTTTTGGAAGCCAGCCAGTGACCGACTCATACCTCTGTTCACATCTGGAGAGAGCTTTGCTTGCATTCCACAGGTTGCTTGGCTCAATCGGACCATTCAAGAGCATCCACTTTATGTGGTTTTAATTTCTCCATTTGTGTGTGCACGCTCCAACTGTGCATGAGGCGCACACTGGCACAACCTCAAGAATGACCGAGACCTCGATATTTTAACTAGTTGGGCATTAAGACAATGGGTTCTGCCAGTCCCAGTTGAAGCCCCAAAGGTAATAAAAATATGATCACAGCTTTTCAGTTCCATACAATTCTACATTGTAAAGTATCAAGGAGTTTTATGATGCAGTAATTTTAGTGGAAACAAATCAAAGAGGCCATCATGCAAGCTACCATTCCATTTTTCAGCAGAGGCAGGCAAAGGCTGGGGGTAGTTCGCATTTCTAATTGTTAACTGTGTCTCTACAACAGTAAAAAAGCTGTTTTTAAATAATTGTAATGTCAGGTCTTATAGAAACTGGCACTTGTAATTTTTGCAGCAGGAACTGTATGCAACATTTTAGTGCAACTAGGCTTAACCACTTTTGGAGGGAAAATGAGATGATGCTATCTCTGCAATTATTGGCTAAAAGAGATCATGGGAGGAACAGAATAAAAGGGCTTTTAAAATAATTTTTAACTGTTCAGTGCAGGCTCTGTGAGCAGTCAGCTCAGTCTGTCGTGTGTGGCTCAGTGTGAGGCACAGAGGCTTGTAAGGCCTAGAAGCCAAGTGAAGCCCTGGATGTTCTAGAGAAGGCAAGACGTGGACATTCTCTACCATGATATAGTTGTATGTATTGCATTGCTAACCGTCTGCAAAGCCAAAGTTCTGAATCTAAAAGAGATACAGCCGTGGATATGTAATGTATTCCATGTAAAGATTATTTTACTTTGTTTAGTGAACCTGGACTTCTTGTTCTGCTCCATTACTCACATTAATACAGAACCAATTCAAAACGGCTTCAATTTCTTCAGTATTTTGATTTCACCGCAGTGCTTGTCAATAGAAGTAGCTAAAGGGGCTGTCATGCGAAAGACTCGACATGTAAAGGGAGACACTTTTTTATTTTTTTAAAACTGCTTTAACTCATTTTTTTTTTAACCCACAGGTGATTCTGGAACAGAATCCTAGTGGATAACAAAAGATGACCTGAACATTTTTTAAAAAAACTGCTTACAAGCAAAGTGTGTCTTTACCTTATAATGCATTTAAGACTTGAACAGAATTGTTTGTTTTGTTCTTACAATACACATGGTCTCATTTAATTGCTCTACTGGGGGCCTCACCTTCAGTGGCTTTAATTTTACAATTGGACTGATGCCAGTTGAATCCAACACTGCACTCAAAATGCCAGGCTCCATCAAGGATTAAAAACACAGAAAATTATAAATTAGCCTCTGTCTTCCGTTGTGGCTGTGGGTGGCGCAAGCAGTAAAGACGCTGTGCCTATTAACCAGAAGGCCAGGGTTCGAGACCCGGGTCAGCCCCACAAGGCAGGGTGAGCTCCTGTCCTTAGCCCAGCTCTGCAACGCCAGCTGGATCCAATCGTATTGGCTCTGCCTTTCCATTGGACTAATTCAGTGGCGTGGAGAGGGGGGATTTGCTGCTTGGGTAACAGCCTATCCTCCACAAAAAATCCAACCCAGGCTTTCGTGCTTCGCATCCAGCGCATGCAGCGCCAAGCACGATACCATAGTCTTTACACTTTAAGACTGACGGAGACTTGCTTCCTTTGTATAATTTGATGATGAGCGTACACAAAAATTGCTCTATTAATCCTGCAATCCTATTCACCACTGATTGTGAGAAAGCCCCTTCAGTATTATATAACTTACTTCTTGTAAGACACATGCAGGATTGTGCTGTAAATATTTGTGAAAAAACTTGTGAAGTTTCTCATGTTGTCACTAATTTTATATATATTTTACCACTTTTGCTCCATGGCTTTTTGTGCTCCCCAGACACTTCCCTACCAGTGCAATGTTGCTCCAGGCCACATTTGTTACACTTTAGCTCCTCTCTATCATGTGTCAAACTGGATGGCTTGCCAATCTGGTTGGAGCTCGTAGACTGCCCTGTTGTCCAGCAAAAGGTGGACAGGTTTTTAAGTCTTTTACAAAGTTCAAACAATATCAAAATATACCAGTATTGCATCTCAGAGACTTTGAGATGCACGCTGGATGTCCAACTAATTAATTCATTTATTCTGGATTACTTTGGCAGCAGACGTGGGCAGGGCAGCTTATCGCTAATGTTATTTGAGCAACTTTATTTTATGGCAGGATATGAAGCAGTAAGAAAACAAATTTAAACCCTTTACAAGCATAATAAAAGACATATTCCATCTAGGAACTCTAATTAAATGGCTGTGCCTCATGTTGCCTCTCAAATTAGAGACAAGAAATGATCAATCAAGCTGGGGATGTAGGATCTAAGAAGAAATTCAATCCTGAAGGGAGTGCAGTAAAGAAGTCTGAGCACACGGTGGCAGCAGACAAACATCAAAGAAGCCTGACCGCAAGAGACAATAACAAAAGTTCAGTACAGATAAAGGATGTGCAGCTGAAGTACACCCAAATTTTTGCAAATCCAACCTTATTATTAGCAAGAGTTGGTACTTGTGATCGTTCTAAAAGAATCCTTGAAGAAGCAGCAGGAATACAGGTATTGCATATGTACATAAGGTTTCAGATAGATAGAGAAAAAAATTTATATTAGCACTCAGCTAGATAGATCAGTGATCTGACGGTATAAAGACAACTTTTCATGTTCAAAGGAGAATTCTGAGAATACAAAATCACACTGATTTCTGACTTGCTTCATTTTTACCTTTGCTCCTATATATTTCAAGCTGCAATCCTAACTTCCACTTCGGCCAGCATAAGCCCTGGCATAAGTCTTGTGCTGACATGGGTGTGTCATAAAAGTGCTGTAAGGTACTTCTGATTCACTGGATTAGGCCAGTGCACAGTCATATTCTGACATCCCCATGCCACCACAGGAAGATATGCCAGCCAGGTGAGTAAAGCTGGCCTAAATTGGTTAGGACTGCGCCCTCAGTCTCATCAACACTGCATCCATTTTTTACCGGCTGAATTTGCAGTCTTCTAGCTGTGTTGATTACTGAACTGTTCTTTTACACCCTGGCCCTAGGACCAAATGTAGCCTCAGCAAGCCTCAAAGTGGCCCTTGGCAAGACCCCTCTATCAGTCTGCGGACAAGCCTTGTAATGCCTCTAATACAATCTTATATGTAAATCATTTTTTGACCCCCATCCCAGTGTCAGAGAGGTGACATGGCCCTCCTGCCAAAAAGTTTGGACATGCCTGCTTTAGCCATCTGGCAGATCAGAATCATTGATAAACATAGCTACCAAGGTGCTGATCTCTGCTGCAAGAAAGCTATTCTGAATATAAACCTCCTGCAGTTCCTTCTGTGGTGGAATAGCAAGGGCAGCTTAACAAACTCAAGTCATCACAAATATTAGGCACATCTGGTAAAGATCAAGATAGCAGAAGTTATATGCTCCTTCACCTGTTCAGTTGATCACATTTGCTGGTGCAAACCAGAGAGTGTATTCAGGAGAGAGCCTACATGGCATAGATATAAAGCCTATGCAGAAAAAGCTATTCCCCAGATCTCCCTTGCATCAAAATATATCCAAATATTGGATGAAGCCAGTAGTTGCAAGTTGGCTGCAACAAACCTGCTGTCTATACACATGAAAGTCACTATACATGAAGGAGGTCTGGAGGGGGGAAAAGCCCTCTATATATCTAGCCCTAAAGTTAGATATAAAGATGCCATTCAGAAGTCAAACATAAAATGATTCTTTGACCAAAACACAAACAAGGCTTAATCAGAATTCGAAGTCTGTGACTCCAGAGCAAGATAATACCTAGAAGTGCTACAACCATTCTCTGCTAAAATTAAAATTGGTAAATGATTGAATCTGCAAATTTAAATAGGATTCAAATAAAGCCCATTACCAAGCACTTCTGCATTTATAGCCGTTCAAAGATTAGTTTGATCTCTTCCTCTGAATCTACTTTGGTCAATGCATAGACAAGGTAGGGATTTATAAGAAGTTCATAAGATGCCTTCTTGCTTACCCTATTAAAAACAGTTTGTTAGTGGCCCAGGGTGAAATTCGGCATCTATACTGTATACATATATAAAATTGAAAGGTCACTAACTGACTGACTCACGCCCAGCTAAAACCACTGGAACTAGAAGTGTGAAATTTGGGGAGTTCCTTCCCTGATGTGAGCACCCACCAATAACTGATGTTTAGAAATTTAAGGGATGAAACATGCTTTCATCCTATACTTTACAATGGCACAGGGGTTTTTTTGCAACGGGGTTTTGCACAGGCGGTTTGTACAAGTGGGGTTTGCACGGGGATGGAGGATTTTACTTAGGGGGTTGCTCGGGTGGTTTGCATGAGGGGGGTGTTTTGAATGGAGGGATTTTAACATGGGGTGTTTTGCACAGGAGAGAGTGTTTTGCACAGGGGATTTGGCACAGGGAGGGTTTTACATAGGGTTTTTTGCATGGGGGTTGCAAAAGTGAAAGTTGCAGCTGCAACTAAATTTGAAGTTCAGCTTCTAGCTGTGACTTTCACTTTTTCCAAGCCTCAAAAAACTCTGAAGTGCTCCTCAGGGCTCCCCAAACCCTATAAGTATAAAAACTGTCCAATTTCCCTGCAGGGGCACAATCTTTGGGATTGTGTCACTGCCCTAGCACCTCCCCCCGAAAGATTTACTCAGGAAATATAGCTCTCTGAAAGTTTGAGAACCACTTGATAGCGATTGGGGGTGTTGGACTTTGGCTTGTAAGAACCAGATTCAAATACCAGCTCAGCCAAGAAACTTCCTGGATGACCTTGGGCCAGTCACGATATCTTAGCCTCACCAATATCTTAGCCTCACCAATCTCCCTGGGCTGTTGTGAGGACAAAAGGAGGGACAGAAGTAGGTACACAGGCCTGAGTTCTTTAGAGCAGTGGTGGCCAAAGTAGCTACCACTACGCAATGGAAAATCAGTCCCTGTGGCAACTACAACTTTTCATTCCACTTGAACACTGTGTGTAGTTCTTCGTGATCAGGGACAGGGACACTTTGGGCAGTCACATTTGCTGCCCTGCATTCCAGAAGGCCGTGCAACAAGATGTCAGGGCAGATATAACTTAAGTGTTCCTGACCCGTAAACATAGAAGACTTCACACCGTGCTTGGATGGAACGGTAAGGTCCACTCACCAAGTGCAAGGATTTGTTGGAACTCAAGATCTGGTGCCAGAACCAGGTTTCATACAGCCCTGCCTTAGAGGAATTGATATGTAAAAATGGGAAAAATAAATTTTATTAGCTTCTAGCAGTAGACCCTCCTGAGATCTTTCCTGTTGCTTTCACTCAAGGCCTCAAGTCTTCCTGCAGTTGGTGCTCATATTTCCCTCTCGCTCTTCTCCTTTAAAATTTTTTTTTACTGTTTGCCTCATTCTATTGGTCAGTTGCATCTTTTTTGTTGCAAACTTTTCCCATTTTACAAAAAAGTTACCTGTGCCCTTCATTCACTAGGAGGGGACAGTTTATGTGGGAAGAATTAATTTGGGAGTCTTCTGCATTCACTCAGCTGTTTTCATTCCCCTTTTCTTGACCAAATCAAGCAGCAAGAGACAATCTTGTTGAACAGAAAACACATCAGAAATGGCCACCATGGAAAAATCTTACTACTGTTTCCCTCATATGGTCCACTAGGAGGCAGCCCTATCTCTTCTATACCTCACAGGTTACTGCCTCTTTGCTCTTCAAAGTAGTGATAAGAATATTCACAATTATCTTTAGGAAGCGTAAATGTTGACAGTTTGTGTTACAGAGAGCACAATTTTAACCATGTCAAAAGTAAGCCCCATTGTGTTCACTGGGTCTTACTCCCAGGAAAGTGTCTTTAGGATTGCAGCCTTACTACTTACTGCTGAGATTGCTACAACTGATGATGTGATGAAGAGTCCACACCACCTTGATTGTACATTGTTGTGGGATTCTTAGGGAGGATTTTTAATCCTATAACAGCTTTTCTGCCTCTGAAGTAGCACAAACCTTCTAATAAATGGCTGAGAGTCATCTTATACCATTTCATGAATCTTCTTCCATTTCATCTCCATTCTGAATTTGTGGAAAACTTCCCCTCCCCTTTTAACGAAGTTTTGAGCCATTCATCTGTTCATCAGAAAAAAACTCTTCTAATATTTCTTTAATCAATTTATTTCAGAAAAATCTCATTACATCCCCCTCCCCCTTTAGGATACTGTGCTCGTTTAGCTATTAATTTTTTTCATTTTCTTGTAAACCGCTTTGTGAACTATTGAGTTGAAAAGCGGTATATAAATACTGTAGATAGATAGAGTAAATATGGGGCATTTGCAAAGGTTTGGTATTCATTTAGTATACAAATGTATAAGCCTATGATTCCATAGGAGGTGGAAACAGCTATATATCCCATAGCTGATATATGCGAAACAGGCTAACAGTAGGACAAAATGCAGTGTGCACACACACTGACATCACCTTTAGAAACAAACACATGTTGTTACCCTTGCACATGCCAGCTCTTAACTAACCTGCCAAAAATTCTTTTACCATGTCAGGAATAAATGTCCTGGTTTCCTCACTCACTACATTGCACAGCAGCATGACACTGATAGCCATTGCATTGATGGGAGCAGAAATCATGAACAAAAAGGCACACAGGCAAGGACAGACACCCAAGACTGGACAGCAACTTTCTTGAGGACGAATACTTCTAAGTCTACAAGGACACAACATTAATGCAGAAGACAGGACTGAACTTAAATTGTAGTCATATATTGTTCAGCCAATGTGTATTAACAGTTTTGACTTGAACTGGTGTTTTATTCTTCTCTTATGTTAGCCGCCTTGGGCTCCCTCTTGTAGGGGAGGAAAGATGGGGTATAAATTAGGAAATAAATAAATAAATAAATAACTTGGGAAACCTGGATTCGAATTCTTGCTTAGCAGTAGATTCACTGCATGTGCTTGTTAAAGAAACATGAAAAGGGAATAAAACTGACATCTCAGTCGGTTGCTGTGGACAGTAGGAGGATTTATCCGGTCCTTGTACAATTCAGACCTGCCCTATTATTAACAATGATAATCCTGAGTGAATCTGACCAGTGGTTAATTCAGACAATGACTCAACATGGAACAAAAAACCTAGTACCTTTTAAAACTCCTACAGGAGTTGTATTTCCATTATTTTTTAATAAGCACATAATACTAAACTAATGAAATCTCAATTCAGCCCTGAGCTAGGTAATTAATTACAGTTTTTTCCCCTCCTTAAAAGCATTATAGTTAATGTCCCCTGTCCACTTAGAATGTCTATACATGACACTGCCCAAAAGAGAGCATTTTCCTAATTGTAGGTAATTGCCAAGAATGCTTCCTAAATGCAGCTCCTTTAAAAAATGTCCCCACCACCAACAAAACTCCAGAAGGTGTGAAAGCAACAATGAGGTTTCCAGATTATGTGCTGCATTTACTAACTACACTCCCCTTCACCTATTTTTGCTGCTGGACAGAATTTTTCCAGCCCTCCTGTACCTTAGCTTATTTCAGAACCAATGAATGTTTAATGAAGATAAAGTACTGCTCTTCTCTCCCCCCCCTCCCCCCCCCCCCCCCGTGGCTTAGAGCTATTTGAGAAAAAAGAAAGTGCTCCTCTGGTATTCAAATGCAGATGCAGAAAATGGGATTAATGTGTACTTACCCTCATCTCCCCACTGCTATTTTAAATTGTGTACATGCATCATTTCTACAGATAATGCACCTTGAATTCACACCATCCACTGGGGCTACACTAAGCTGGGTTCATGATATGGGATGTTCAAATAAGAGACACATTCCTCCCTTTGTGAGTGCTGGTGCTAATACAAAGTCATCACATATGAGTCCTGCTCACACAGTATTGCTATCATGTGGATGGCTATTTTTCTGGGCCTATTTAGGACAAGCTCCAAGTGCCAGCACCTAAATGAGCATCCTCTCTGAAGTCTGGGGTAGATCAAATATTCCTATTCACCCCTGGTTCGATGAAGGAGCTGGTTGGTTGGCTGGCTTAGAGCTACAAAAGGAAATGATAAATTTTGAACACACACAGGATTCAAGAAGTTAAGAACACTAGCTTGTCACATAGTGTCACAACACTATGATGTCAGTGTCTCATTTACCCTTATGCAAGGACTTATGTCTCTGGTTTATCCTGCTATTCCTTATCCATAGGCTCTAGAAACAGGCAAGGACCAAGGAGTTTGGAAGAAGCTTTATATGCTTGCTTGCTTTTTTGTTAGTACAAAACTATGAAGGAAAAGGCACAATCTCATCATGCCTACAAAATATTTCATTGACGTATTTGATATATGGGACTTTAATACACCTCCTTTGTCAGTTTTAAATTGCTACATCCATTTTCAAATGGTAACCAAGTCAGACATACTGCTCCAGATAGATAAGGCACTGATCTGATGCTGCTAAACTACAGATCAGTTCATATTCCAAATTCCAGGACCAGCCTTAGGAGTCCACTTTGAAACATTTTGGTGGGCCCCCAGTTTCACAGACAAGGTCCATAGAACTTTAGTGATATAAAAAAATTTATTATAGACTTCCTATCACTATGGTGGAACAGAAAACAATCAAAATCTTCACTTAAAAAGTGCATCTGAGTTAATTAATGGACCAAACAGAGCTAAGCACATTTTAATATAAAATTGCATATTAGACTATAGCAGATTACAAACAACAGTAGCAATTGGGAACAATTGGGAACAATAAATCTAATGTCAGAATGAATTACTAATGTCAGAATGAATACATTTATTGTATTTGTACATTTGGAGTGACTTAGCTTAGTGATATGTGAACAGTGTCAGGATACAAAGCAATGCATGAGAGGCTAAGGGCAAAATCCAGAGTAACTACAGGGAGTCCTTGCTCCAGTGTAAGAACAACCTACTCTGGATTCCAATATGAATTTCCCATAGGTTTTCACTACGTGGTGCAGTAACTACAGGTGTACATAAAGTCTCTTACGTGCGCCTGTAGTTACTCTGGATTTGGGGGTAAGTATAACCTGACAAATTAAGCTCTCATGTTTGATGTTCAATGGACTATAGGTACTGGATAAAGTACTGGCACCTTCCCTTCTGCTAATTTAAAAGGAAAATAACTTGAGTTGATAAGTCTGGTCCTAGAAAGACCCTGCATGGCCACTTGATGCCTTCAAGAGAAGCTGATTTCCTGAGCAGAAGAGTGAACCAGAGGCCTACTTGGGCGAGACGGCTTAAAGCTTTGTTTCAACTGAGAAAAACTCATATTGGCACAAACGGAGCTGCCAAAATAAACTGAGAGGAAAACACAGATACATGTTTTCTTCATGAACAAAGAGGCACTATGAGAGTGGCTTTTTGATATCATGAGACCTGGCCGTGAAGTACGCAATGGCTTAGCTTCACAGATTAGGCACTGGTTCAGAAACAAATAGTATTTTTGAAAATTATAATGAAAATAAAGAGGACTTTATTAAAGGCATGTTGCATTCAAAATAGGCTGTGTGCTGCCACTGGACAACATGAATGTCCAAGACTGAATTTATAGACTCTTAAATATGGAAAAAACACACTCATAAAATGCAATGGGGTGTGATATAGAAAGCAATAGAAAAACAGCATATTCATGTAGGGGAATGTGGTGTTTTTTCTTTTGTTTTTTACTCTTTTACTTTGGGAATTTTTGCTTTCAAACTTGGCACTTCTCTGGTCCCTCAGAGATTACAGACAGACTTTTGTCTTATTTTGACCAAGAATGTTTTTTTTCCCTAGTCCCACTGTCTTACCTGGTTTTTTTTTCTTTTCTTAGGGAAAAAGTCTTCTTACAAAGTCTGAGAACTAAATTTTTATTTCCAGGTTATTTTTGACAATTAATTTATTTGTACTCCATCTCCATGTCTTGAGAGATTAAAGGAAATTTGGCAAATTCATTCTTTTCCTTAAATTAATGGGATGGTTTAGGGGCCAATCCTATCCAACTTTCTAGTGCTTATGCAGTTGTGCGGATGCATCCTGTGGTGAAGAACAGTCATGGAGGCTTCACCAGTGTAAGGGTAGGTTTGTTAACCTCCAGTCTGCACTGTGGCTGCATCAGTACTGGAAATTTGGGTAGGATTCAGCCCTTATTGGGTTAAATTAAGGAGTTTCTAGTTTGCCCTAAGTACATTATTGATTAAGGCAAAATCTGTGTATAACCAGTGGGGTTTGCTTTCTGGAGATTGTCTGGGATTGCAGCCTGAAATGAAACTAACAAGGGCAGTTGTGCTTCTTGCTCATTAAGTTCTTTATTAGTTCAGCCTAATGTAGACTAACCAAAATTCAGGAACTTGAGCCATAAGCCAGTATGTTATTGTTGGTTTCTCAGATGCTTTTGGAGAGACGAGAAGAGACATCTGTTCAGTACTGTTTCTGAGATTATTATTTTATGTACAAGACAACTCAGAGGTTATAACACAGTCTGAATATACTATGCTAGTTCAGGCCAAACAAGCATATGGAAGTGGCTAGGAGGTGAGAGAGGGGAATCCATGAGTACTGGAATCTCCAAGGTATACTTTTTCTCACAGTATCATTGCCAAAATCATTCCTCCTTTATCTACAAGCTGCCACCCTGGAATTTAGAAAGAAGACCCCATGGCAATTGAGAGAGAGGCCAACATCAGAAACGGGCAACTGCATGATGGAAGATTGCAATAAAAAATGTTCAAATAAGTCTTTGGGGGAAAAATGTCAAATCAAGGGCTGGTTAGTATGCATTTTGCAGGCCTGATTGGAGAGGAATTAGAGAGGCTTGTTGAATATTCAGAATTAAGGAGAAGTTATTTATGTCAGCAATGTTGCTCAGTTCCAACACTGGAATATTTCAAGCTCCTTCACATTTGGGGCCTATCAGTTCTCTCATTACTCTCATACTGATACAGCAGTGTTTCTCAAAGTTGGAGTCGGGACCCCTTTTGGGGTCACCTAGAGGTTTCCTGGGGGTCGCCTAAAGACCCCTGGTGCAGGGGGCTAGGTCAGGCTTGCCAGACCTCTGGCTGTAGCTGCACACGCACTGGGGCTGAATGACAGCCTCAGGGCCCAATCCTATGCATGCCTACTCTGAAATAAATCCCATTATAGTCAGGGGGGCCTTTACTCCCATGTAAATGTGGATAGGATTGCAACCTCAGGGCACAATCCTATGCCCAGTCCTCTGAAAAAAAATCCCATTGTGTTCAATGTGTGCATAGAACACACATTTCATTTGTAACAATGAAAATACATCCTGCATATTGGATATTTACATTACGATTCATAAAAGTAGCAAAATTACAGTTATAAAGTAGCAACAAAAATAATTTTATGGTTGGGGGTCCCCACAACATGAGGAACTTATAAAGGGGTCACGGCGTTAGGAAGATTGAGAACCACTGGTATACAGTATACTGATACATTGTCCTAAATAAACACTATATCTTTTTGAACTCTGGGAAAATACTGACCAACACATTAGGAACATAGGAAGAACCTCTGCTGGATCAGGCCAAAGACCAATTAGTCTAGCTTCCTGTATCTCACAGCAGCCCATCACCAACTGTTCAATGGGCAGCTCATAAAGCTCTTCTCCTCCAGGTAGGATCCTCCACAGTGCGGTCATCATCACATCTGTCATCAGGAAATACCTTCCAAGCTCATCGTAAGTTCTCCCTGTATGCCTCATGGTCCTGGGAAGCTGTGACCAAGGAGATGAGTAGAAAGCAGGAGGGGTACAGGTTGAACCTCTCCATTTGCAACATTTGGATTCAAGAACCTCAGTGATTAACTATTTTCACATTATACAAAGGCAATTATTTATCATGGGAACAAGACAGGCAAGATGAATACAAGTTCCCTTTCAAGTGGCTGTTAACTGCCCTGCAAGAAGTTGAACTGCAATTTGCAAGGATGTGAAAGCAGTTTCAGCTCAGAGCAATTCACAAGTGATTATCACTGGGGGTGGGAGGGAGGACGGGGCTCTGCCTCCCAGCTGAACAGAAACAAAACTAAGTTCATAAGACAGGTGTAATTGCCACCACATTGCGTGGTTAGCATGCTGCCTTTAAGCCATTAATTATGACATAAGGGATGCTTATCTTTCAGTTTAAAGAGTCAACCTCATTTGCTTTGAGAGGCAAAACAGCATATAAATAAATTGCATATAATTGAGTTACACCTGTAATATGTCCTTCCCTCCCTTTACACCTTAGTGAGAGAGAGCAACTGGCCACCTAGTTGGGTTTAAGTTCGGCTCTCTGACCTAAGGTGCAAAACAGCTGACTTGGGAATACCAGTGAAGGGAGAGGCTTTAAAGGGAAAAAAGTTTTGAAGATAAAAAGGCTGTTCTGAAAAAAAGAGAAGCAGGCTAGGAAGACTATATGAAATGAGAACTCCAATCTCAAAAGTGCTAACAGGGTGAATTAGGATTTGAAACTTCTTCAGGCTGAAACAGAGAGCCTTAAAAGTGGTATGCAGAGCAGAATATAAGGGCTTCTCCACATTAGAACTGTCTCAGAGCAACAAGCTTCCTGCTGTATCTTGTTCATCTTTGTTTCCATTCTAACAAGCTCTTTCACTTGTGAAATGACTACTCACACTTGAATGACTACTCATGCTATATAGCAGCCATTTTCAGCTACTGTCATTTTCAACTATCAGGGTCTCCACAAGTCGGGGTGACCTCCTGTCAACTTAGCAGTTTGAAAGCATGTTTATGCAAACATGTAAATGCAAATAGGTACCACATTGGTGGGAAAGATAACAGCGTTCTGTGTGCCTCAGTGTATCGTCATGCCGGCCCCATGACCACGGAAATGTCTGGACAGTGCTGGCTCTAAAGGCTTGTAAACACCGCACCCTATAGTCGGAAATGACTAGCAGTTAACCTGCGGGGGGACCTTGACCTTTACTCAACTACTATACTATGGCACATTGGTGAGCTGCAAATGGTATGTAGATGTGCATGCTGCAGGAGTTTAGGAGAGGCTCATTTATTATTAGGGCTAATGGCGGATGCGAGCACGATGAGCCTTGTCAGATGTCAAGAAACTGATGATGTGCCTTGACAATTTTGAGCCTTGTCAGAGTGCCATGAGATGAAAAACATAGTTTTATCCTGCCTTTCCTTGCTTCCATGGGTGCAGTGGGTTCATTGCTTCTGCTTAGAACAGGCTATACGAGTTGTTCGCTTCAAAGAATAATTGTATTCTATATCAAAACTTATGGAACAATACACTTTCTTACAGCATAGGCCTCATGAGTCTTGTATAACTACATATAAAAATGTAATACCAAATGTAAAAGATAAATGCAGACAGCAAATAATTAATGTTTACTTGAAACTTCCACATCAATGCAGGGCATTTCTAAAACCATGCTGAAGGCCTTTGTGGGTTTTACCTGGAAAGAAAGTTCTAGGAGTGGTACAATCACCAGGAAGGCCCTTGTCCTAGGTTCACATTGACTTAACTTTCTGAAAGAGAAAGGATGTGAAGCAGTGCCTTCTTTCTAGATAGATAGAAGAGGGCACATTTACTGTTGAATTTGGCCAGGAAGCTACTTCAACAGCTGTTGCAGATGAAAAAGAATAGGAGGTTAGTAATAAACTGCATTCCTGCCAAAAAAAATTCTGAATTCTGCACTAGACACAGTTTTTAAACTATTCTCAAGGGCAAGCTCACTCTAAGAATGGTATAATAATACAAACAAGGTTACTGAAGCATGGATAATAGTAGCAAGATTTGTAGTCCAAAGAAAGGTTATAACAGAAATAGCGGATAATCACAGACATTCCCTGAGGTTCAAGTAGCAAAGGCCAGCTCCAGACCTGATCTTTTGGGGGGAAAAGACCAGTTCAAGAAACCCACTGTATCCAGTTCACATATCCTACAACCACACGGCGATCTTTAATCAAATTCAATTTCCACTTATTAAAAAAAACTCAGGACGTACTTCTGTAATCCTATCTCGTCATCTCTACCGCCAAGGGAGAGCACAAGTCACAAAATACAAACACAGCAAATGGAAGTCAAACCATTAGCAGTCTTCACAGCATTTATTCCTCTCAGTAATTGGATGGAAAACATTCCTTCCCAGGCCAACTGAGAGCTCCAGGGTTTTAGGCATGCTGAACCTGTGTCTTCCCTTCAGAAATTGTGACTCAAGAGAGCAGACTGGCAATTTGTTATTCAGATTGGGTCATATTTTTAAAAAAATCAGAACCACCCAAATCAAATCCTAGGAGAGGTAGCTACATACAGTTTGTACAACGAAAGCAATGGTGCCTTAATTTCAGCCTTAGCGGACAACTAAGCTGGCACATTTTTGGAACTTAACTAATAGCAGCAACAGTTTGCAAGACAGTTGTTTTTGAAGGCATTTCCTGCAACAAATAATTTCCGTAAGTGTTAAATAAATAACTATAATAAGAATTATTGGCAATCCCTTGCTACTTCATATGCAAATGTGTTTCAAGGCTGCCATCTCATTAGGAACAGCATACAAAAGCCAGCTCTCAGAGTTTCATCATACTGTGTATTATACAAAGGCACACGCATCTGCGCACGAATGCACACATGCACACACAAACAAATTTAGCAGAAAGCTGACTGTTGATTCACCATATTTTGGGTACAAGCACAATCTTTTCCTTAGATCAGGAGAAACCAGTTCTCGTTGGGTTACAACAGAAGCCACATTTGCAGAGCACTGACTGACCAGCCCTTGTGTTGATCATATACCACCTCTTTCCCTTCTTGGAGAAGAGCTACATTAGAAATGGAAGTCAATCATAAAGTTCCCTTCACTACTTCTTAGAGCAGTTTTTCAACACCAGAAAAAATGTTGTTTAAAGATGTTGTAAAAAGCAAGGCATAAACATTTGATTAGGCAATTGTACAATGCTGGGGAGGGGATCTTGTCTGCCGCATGGGAGAAAGGGCAAATAAGAAGAGGCAATTATTATTCAATTTGGAGGCTATACTTGGATCTGCAAAGGTGGGAGTCAGAGAGCAGAGATTTCTTGGCAGTAGAAAATTTACATCTGTTCCTTTTTCTGACACATCTGGGTATGCAACAAAGGGCACAATCTAGAACTGCACTTGGGTTCCCCTATCTATCACTGGGCTGACTCAACTGCAAGATGGGCCACCCTAGTTATTCTGGAAAAGGTTTGGGACAGCCTAAGGCAAAATAGGCTGCCCCAAGACAGCCTAGGCGGTTCAGGAGAGGCATGTTGAGGGCATGTTTAGCATTGCCACAGGCAGAGCAGTTACTCTGCATCCAGAGCCTGTTTCCAGGGCAGAATCGCCCTCTTCCAGCTCCTTAGAGTTAAACCACTTCAGGAGCAGGTACAGTAATGAGTAGACCCATAGGGGTCCATGATAAGGCAGAGTAAGAATGGCAGTGTTGACCAAAAATCTGAGTTCTTGGCCAGCCTATCTGCAACCACTGCCTCTCAATTTCAGGATATGGCACAACTATCGCAGCCCACTAACCTGGGGATACAGCAGGCCACTCCAAGAAACTCCTTGTATTCACTGTAGACTGTACTGGCATAAGGCAGGTGTCACAGCTGTTCCTTGTTCAGTGTGATCTGTGGGGGGGAGCAAGCCCTCCCCAGGTGACATCAATTGATCTTGCCAGGTTTGACCTTAATTGATCTTGTCAGATTGTAGGCCCTGCATAGTAGACTAGAGCACTGAGTCAAAGAGACTTTATGGGCAAAATCCATAGCAGTTATGGGTCCACACAGTTACGTCACCCTCTAGTGTTATCTTATGGAAAGTCATCTTAACTGCTCCGGAGCAAGGGGCTTCATTTCACTTTAGGATATAGGCCTATGTGTCAGTCTGAAGTGCAAGTGATAGCTGTCCCTGTCCCAGAGAACTGGGATGGCAACTGACACCAAAATACTTTCTCCCTGACCCTAATGTTTCAGGATCCTGTTTCTACCTGCCTTCTTTCTATGACCCTTAGATGACCATCTAAAAATAGCCTAATTTGCATAAATTATAATTGCCAGACAAAAAATCCGGTTGGTCATCTAAGGGTTACGCTGTCCCTGTCACCCAAAAATCTTCATGGGATGTCTAAAGGGAGCAGAATGTCCTTTATAATGACTAAATCCAGCTTTCCTATCTTTAGGAAATAGACGTCCAACAGATGCAAAGTACCCCCCCCCCATTTTCACAAAGAGTAACACTGTCTTTTATATAAAGAACAATGTTCAGTTGTTAATGTTAGTTTCCTCTAATGGTAAAAATCTTCCTGCTTGGATGATGCCACTTCTGGCCTTGATATCACTTCCAGTTTAATGGCATGTCTTCCAGTGGGTCTTGATAGACTGGTCTTTCTAAAAGTGGGTCCTGGTGCTAAAATATTTGAGAACCACTTGTTTAGGTAATTGTCTAACCCATCTCATAAATAGGTAACATAGGAAACAGAATAAGACAAGAATAAATTGAAAGATCCACGAGCCTAGCATCCTCAACTACTACGTCCTGCAGTTCTGTGCTTTATTGGGCTCCAGCTCTTATAGCTTTCCTAAAAAGTTCTTGTCAATTATGTTCTCTTGCGATCCCAGTGTGAAAAACCACATTACATGCCAAGCATTTCACATGGCTAAGGCTCCCTGCATCCAACTCCAACATGTTCATTCCTTAAAGGCAATTTTAAAAATTTTCAAAACACACACAGCAGTGTTCCTAGCAGCAGGAACAGCAATCACCCTTGGATGAATAAAACATGTGAGCTTCAAAATGAAATTTGTAGGCAGAAGTTTTGTGATCTATAACTTTTTTAGATTGGAGAAGTGTATATTTAAAAAGCTAGTACCTGGGACTAAAGAGAGAGACTCTCATGGACAGACAGTGATTTGCTTTCTTGCCCTTTTCAAGATAGACACAAACATGGCTGAAGTTTTATTATCAGATCACAATCTGGCAAATACAACTATACTTTTCTGTTATCTTTTTATTGTTTGTTTTCGCTCAATTTATCCGCCAGACAGTGAAGGAACACTGGATGTTACTGTGTCTTGGAGAGCTCTCTGTGGTGTTTCCAGAGATCTCTGGAAATCTCATAGAGAACAAACCACAATTCTCTGCTTGTTAAATTAGTTTGGCAGGCAAACAGGATTCCCAGTGGCCATCTGGAGTCTTATCTGCTTTGGAGGTAGGCCAAAAGAACCTTCAGCAATGGCACCTACCTCTACCTTTCCACTTTAAAGGCATTTTTCCAGTTAATGTGTGGTAAAGTCAGAATGCTATTTGTTGCTCAAGAGGAGCAAGCAAAGAGAATGTTAGAGGTCACCCAGGAACATCACTGCTTCTTGTATTCATTTCCCCCAAACAATTTAAGGCAGCAACAATCTCACCTTTCAAGACAACACAATGACAACCTTTTTAGAAGAAAACAAACTGCACAACTCAAAATGACACAGTGAATTTACCTGGCACGTTCAAAACTGGCAGAGGCTGATCTTCCAACAGCACCAAATCCTACACCAACAGCCAAGCCCTCTGAAACAGAAAGGAAACAGAAGTTACTAACCCAGTGGTTGACCTGGCAGTTAGGTTAATATCCTGCTTTTTTGGCTCATGTTCTTTTTGCAGTTCAGCCAAATTTCTTGAGCAACTGCTAAACCTAACATTTCTGAGTAGGAAGCACCTAACATTTTTTAGTAGGACACACTAGCGTTCGTGTCACCCACTGGGAGGCCAGTGTATCAATCTGCCTTGGGCAAAAACATTGGGTAGGGCAACAATATGAATGGTGGGCATAGTTATGTGCCATTGCCCTGCCTCCACTTATTTTTTTAGCCATACATTTTAATAGAATAAAGATATTTCAAAGTACATTCTGTTGTAAATTACACTTTCAAAGGTGAATAACATGATGGGATTATTTCTACAAACCATGATTTTAGTCATTTAGGTCACAAGGGCTTCCACACCCTTCAAGGGTGCCTAGTAACATTCCTAATCAGGACCTCTTGTCCTCTCCTAGACTGACCTTCCACTCCAGCCAAGGCATGCTTGCTTACTCGCCAGTAAAGACAGCTGTGCAGTTCACATCCATTTTCAATAAATTTCAGTGCAATCATCAGGGACCTCCTTCTGAAGTAATTTGTGGGGGCTGCATTCATTGGATCAGGACAATTCTGTATCCTTAGATTCCTCTTAGCCTGCCCTTTCCAATGAACTATGGCATGTTTGTCTACTCCTAAGTAAAACTGCGATATGGGTCACTTTCACTTTCCATAGAGTTAAATGCATATTTTAGTTTTTTGGCCATAATGTTTGATAGGAAGGTGCTATTTCAAAACGGATGGTTGCACTGGATTCTGCTCTTCAATACAAATCCAACGATATATGACTTGGTGGGGTCTGATGCACCACCACGAAGTTGCAATTTTTTAGATCCCCAGTGTGTGTGTGTGTGTCCCCCTTGGGCACTTCACCCGGTGCAGACTGCACCACCTGCACTACCCTAGTGACGCCACTGGGAAGCACACAATAGAAAACTCTCTATGGTCTGCAGCAGGCACTCCTCTCTATGATTTTCAGACTCCCTATGCAGATTCCTTAATATCTGTAGAATGAACTTGGACAGTGACAAGCCAGAACTGGTTCCAGCTGTCAAACTAGTAATAGCTTCTCAAGTAGGTTAGCAGTTGCATAATGCTGGGAGCATCTAGTTCTCGTTCAAGAACTCTTATCATGAATTGTGAATTGCAATCCCCCACCAGTTTATAGAAGGGAAAACTTATCTCACACCGAGCACAATCCTAACCATGTCTCCTCAAAAGTAAGCCCCACTGTGTTTAATTTCTTACTCTCAGGATTGGAGCCATCATTTGCTCATCTTGGGCCACAGTGAACTGGTTAGATGCATCTTCTATGGGGATGTTCATGGCCACAAAGGGCCACTAGTTGAGGCAGCAACTATTTGCCTAGGCTGCAGCAGAAGTATTCTTCTGAGATACCTATAAAATATTTTGTAATTTGTGTTTCTGGTGTGCTGATAGCATTACCTTTTGAGACATACTGTATTTTGCACATTTGAGATTAGCGAAGCAAAGGCTCTTGGACACCACAGGACCTACTTGCTGTCTGTTATTCTTCACTCTTTTCTAAGGAATGTCTCCTGTTCAAAGCACATCAATTCCACACAACACAATGCCTGCCTGCTGGAATAGCACAACTCCAACTACTGGACTAAACAAAAATAAAAGCTTTATTTACAGCTTCTCCCCTAAACTGCTTCCTCCAGTGCTTGAAGTACAAGTGTGACCTAATTAAATGCAATTCATTTATATGTAATTTAGTCTCAAAGTAAATGAGGTTTGTTCTTTAAATTGAAAGATAAACATCCCTTAAGTAGCACTTAATGGTTTACAGGGCCTGTCTACCATGGCAACATGGTAGGCAATTAAGCTTAAAAAGGTTCACAAAGGGGTCAACTTTGGTTTTGGATTACATCTTAAAGCAGTGGTTCTCAATCTTCCCAATGCTGTGACCCCTTTATAAGTTCCTCATGTTGTGGGGACCCCCAACCATAAAATTATTTTGTTGCTACTGCTGCAGTGCAATGCACACTTTCCAGGGAGCAAACCTCACTGAACTCAATGGGAATGACTTCTGAGTACGCATGCATAGAATTGGGCTCTAAGGCTGCAATCCTAGCACTTTCCTGGTAGTAGCCCCATTCACTATCATAGGATTGACTTCTGAGGAGACCTCCATAGGATTGGGATCTCAGGCAGCAGAGCCATCCACTGTTTCCATTCACTATCATGGGACTGACTTCTGAGTAGACATGCATAGAACTGGGCTCTAAGGCTGCAATCCTAGCACTTTCCTGGGAGTAAGTCCTATTCACTAATCATGAACAACAACAACACTGAGGGGGCACAACAGCACAAGGAGCAGGGCACAACGGTCGGTGCACAAGAGAGGCACCCACCAGACAGCCCACCCGTCAGAGCTCTGGGTACCACACTCACACCTCAGCACACTTCACTCTCAGCCCACAGGCGCACTAAGTATCTGCAGGGAGGAAGGAGGAGGAGGCTGCCATCTGTGGTGTGTTGGGCAGCTCCCCACCCCCTTGGCTCCAAATCGGTCTTACAGCAGCTCAGAGGCTCCTTCTGAGCCGCTTCTCAGCAGCTTCTTCCAGCCGCAGTGGCTCCAGCATGTCTGCCAGGTCTTCCCACCTGGCCCCCTGCACCAGGGGTCTTTAGGCGATCCCCAGGAAAGCTCCAGGCGACCCCCAAAGGGGTCCCAACCCCCACTTTGAGAAACGCTGTCTTGGAGGAAGAAGTCAATGTAACAATTGCCCCGAACTGAAAACAAATCTGTTTTAAGCCTCTTGAAAGGGAACTTGATTAATCTTGATTCATTGCATGCCTTGTTGCAATGGTAAACAGTTGCATACCCTTGCTAACTGGGCAAGAGGAACTCTTTCAAGTGGGTATTCCTCTTTTATTTATCAGGGGAAGAGTAACTGGCCATCCTCACCGCAGCAAGTATGCTATAGTGGCGGCTGTTGGTGTTCTTTTGTATTTTAGATTGTGAGCTTTTTTTGGGACAGGGACCCATTAGCCATTAATTTTTTCATCTTCTTTGTAAACCGCTTTGTGAACCTTTTGGTTGAAAAGCGGTAGATAGGTAGATTAGATAGATACATAGATAGAACAGGAGTTAAAATTCATGTCCACTAGCTTGTCTCATCAGTTTTAATGAGATTGCTAGCTACTCATGCGCCATCCTTATCAACCCTGAGACGATAATCAATAGTTTGTACGCAAAGGAGCAGATGGACATGCTACACTTGCCTCATATAAGGCAAGCTATCTTGATGTAGCCCTGTGGTTTTCAAGTTGTTGTGAACCGAGACCCACCTCAGACTCCAACCTGCATGTCATCAGCCCTGAAAACATGTAGAACAGATATCCATGCTATGTTTAAGGCAGACTTAACATACAGGAGATGAACGTGCCATATACCAAGTAGCCATGTGTCAGGTTGGCAGATTTTTAATTATTTCTACATAAGAACTCAGCATGTTCTAATCGAAGCCCCTCTAGCAGGTGCATTTACATCTCCACAGGGTGTAAATCAGAACAGCCTTAATTACAGCTGCTGTTAATGTTAACATGAGAGGAAAAGTCATTTAGCCTTCAAACAGGTGCAGGAAATCTGACATCATTATGCACTTCTGGCTTCATCCCCAGAGGAAAATCTCAAAGCCACTCAGAGATAAATTGGCTTATTCTTCATAGCAAACTTCCGGAGCTCCTCTATTTCTTTTGCAAAGAAACTATATCCTAAACATCATGAGGAATTCTTTTCTCTCTCAGTGACTCTTCAAGGAATGTCCTAAGTTATATAATCTTTTCTACAAAACTCACATGCCAAAAGAAATGCCACTGTTTTATCTCCAGTCTCAAATAGAGAGAAATAGAAAATTATTAGTACAGCCTTAGAATCTCTTAACACAAGGAAACAGAAGTACTGCTTCCTATGAAGCTAAGGGCAAAATCCATAGCAGTTACGGGTCCACGCAGTTACGTCACCCTCTACTGTTTTCTTATGGAAAGTCACCTTAACTGCTCCGGAGCAAGGGGCTTAATTTCACTTTAGGATATAGGCCTAAGAGCCTTAGGGCACAATCCAGAGTAACTACGGGGAGTCCTTGCTCTGGTGTAAGAAGAATTTGCTGTGGATTGCAGTATGAATTTCCCATAGGTTTTCATTAGATGGTGCAGTAACAATGGGTACACGTAATGTCTCTTACGTGCTCCCGTAGTTACTCTGGATTGTAGGGTCAAACTATTTTTAAAAAAATAAAACACAAGATAGACAGAAAACATGCAGAGTACTTGAAAGAAGAAACAAAAGGAGCCAGCTCACTTGTGGGAAGGAAAAGAGATCACCCCACATTTAAGTCTGGCATTTTTGTAGGCATCCTGTGAGAAGAGGTGGGGAAATTAGAGCTCATTCCACAGCATAAAAACTCACATCCACTCCTATGTGTACATTATATCTATGGAGATTCAGTCACCTACCGGCCAAATTACTGAGAGTAACAAATGGGGATAGGCACTTTAAAGAAACACACACCCAATTATCCAGTGGGAGCCTCCAGGAATGAAAGTAGGTATCAGGCCTGATACAAACCAGAACTATGCCAGAAAAATAAATAAGAGAAATCTGCTCAATGAATGAGGTATAACTTGTGTTATACTAGCGAAGTCATTAACAGGCAACAACGGCCTACCCATTTTGTTCATGAATGTGCAAAGGGAAGTCTCAAAAAGACAGGATCAAGAAAGCACTGCTACAAAGGATGTGATTTTCTTCTGAACCAACATACAGAGAGAGACAAGAGCAAGAAATAAAGCTTGCAAATGAACCAGATATTGATGAGCAGCTGTGCAATTGGCCTTACATTATGTAGAACTGAGTTCTACACAATGATGGATACTTCAGAACCTTTGCTCCTAAGACAGGAGCTCTCAAACTCAACCCAACAGTGGGTCTGGAAGTGGTCAATCTCACTTTAGGAGAGTGGCCCAGAATTTAGGGGAGTGGCTCTGATGGCACCACAGAAGTGATGCTACCACTGGAAACAAGTAGTTTTAAAAATCATTTCTGCTTCCCTGACCCCCCTCTTCCACATATCAGTCATGCAAATGCTGCAGGTTTAAAGTCCAAGTTGATCTTTCTTGTTGAGAAAGATTTGTTTGTAAAATGGTATCTTTGAACCAAACTACACATCAGTGGTTCTATGAAGTTCCACCCTGCTTGGAGTTTTATTTTAAAAAACCACGACAAGGAGGTGCTACTACAGAGAGCAGAAGGACTTATAACCCTTCAAATTTTATTGGGATAGGAAAGGAAAGCTTTTCCTTTCAGAAGTGTGACCCTTCCTAAGCAGGGTGACCAGATGCCAAACCCAAAATTCCTGAACCCCAAGGCCAAAATTCCTACCCTCTTTCAGTTTTTTGACCATAACTTTTGATAGGAAGGATATCTCAAAACTGATTCTTGCATTGGATTCTGCTCTTCAGTACAAATTCAACGATACATGGCATGATGGGGTACTGTGCACTATCGCTAAGTTTCAAAACGAAGCCAAAATGTAGGACACCCGGACAGGAGGCTAAAAATCCGGACAAATCCGGGTTTTTCTGGTCATCTGGTCACCCTGTTCCTAAGGTCCTTGCCCCTCTGCTACTGAGATATCCCTGTATCTTTTCCCTGAAGAAAGAAAAAAGGAGCTGGGGTGGGGAGGATCTGGAGAACATCATGTATTTTGTACTGTCTATGCATTTTTACCCTGGAGATGTCCTATTTTTCTTTTTTCCCTAATGTAAAATGAAGTTAATGTTTTCAACGTTAAAACACAGCAATTAACAGTCACATAGCAGCAAATATTACAACCAAACAGTAAGCCCATGAAAATATGGAAAAATTGGAGGGTTCCAAATAAGCCAGAGATGGAGATTAAGCCCTTAATTAAAAAGGCCACCCACGCCCACACACTAGATTGTGTAATTAACAGAAGCAGAAAGTTGAATTAAGATAATGTGGCAGCAGCAACAACAAAACAACAACAAAATCCTCTAATCGCACTCAACTTCTTTTCACTGCTTCCCACCAGCTGCACTACGTCCTGCTGCTTAATTCCCTTAACTGAGAACACAAAGAACGATTGACTACAAATGCTCTTTAAGCAGAGAGTACTCAAAACATACACATCTCCAACCTTTGCATGTAAAAATATCACAGAGCCTGTAGCTGTTTCACAGTCAGCGTAGATGTTTCTAGGCAAATATTACTCATTTGTTCCATGGGTAATACAGAAAATATGCCTGTGTGGGGGCACAGGTGTTATCCCCACACATCAGCAAATGTAGCTTGTAGAGTACATGTAAAATCTCTGCCCTTGGTGATCAATTACTCCTATGGTTATATAAGATGTTCTCATTCTTAAATTATACATTCTAAGCAAAGTTGAGAACAATGAAGGCTCCATTTAACTCCATCATCTTTGGGCTTATTTGCAGCTCATAGTTTTTTTTAACTCTTGAAGTCATTCCTATAACCAATGCAAAGTTGCCACTTTCTTTATGATAGGTTTCATGCAAAGCTGCATGAGAGGTAGAAATAGATGCCATTTCTTCCCCACACCAAAATCAGCACATTTTACACTTCTGCCTATCAAACAAATATTAAAGGCAAGGAAAAACCAGAAACACCTTGTATTCCATTGTATTAAGGAAAGGGGAAGCTTACTACACAGTGTGTGTGTCCTTGCATATGAAATACAGAGTACCTCGCTTAGCGAGTGCCCTGCATAACGAGTGCTCTACTTAACGAGCACTGTTATGTGGGGCCTCTGCCTTGCTTAACGAGGCAGACTTGCATAACGAGTGCTTGCCAGCTGCCCTTTAAACTTCCCTGGCACCCTGGTGTATCAGGCACCAGGAACCAAATTGGTGGGATGTTGATCAGAAAGTCTTCAATGTTAAGTATAGTACAAAAACATGTTGTACCCCTTTTCACCTCTTAAAAGTTAAATTTCTTGACATCTGTTCTTAATGGGTGGTCACATCACATAAAAAACACTGTCCCCAAATTTCATACTTCTAGGTCCGGGGGTTGGGGCAGAGCGTCCCTCAGTCAGGGATTCTTCAATGCAAAGTATAGGGAGGAAAATGCATTGCACCCCTTTTCGCCCCCTTCCAGTTAGAATTTCCGAAAACCAGTTCTTAATGGGTGCCTCAATCACCAAAGGAACACCCTCCCTATATTTCATGCTTTTAGGCCCAGCAGTTTTGGCTGGGGGTTGATGAGTAAGTGAGGGAGGGAATGAGTCACTCAGCCAGTGACTTTTCAATTTTATATATATAAACATGCCATAACTATATGGAAACTCTGCGTTACAAGTCAAGATGACAATATGGAGCCTCTGGATTTTAGAGGTTGCATATCTGAATGCTAGGCAAAAAGGAAATGACAGCAGGGTGCAGGTACTCATATCTTCATCAACTGGGCCGCTGTGAGATGCAGGAAGCTGAACCAGACAGGTCCTTTGCCTGACGCAGCAGGGCTCTTCTTATGCACTTATGAAACTGCCTACTCCTAAACTAGACCACATCAATTTTGTCTGTCTTTACCGGCAGTAGCTCCACAGGTTTTGAGTCTTTTCCAGCTCCAACCAGAGAAGCTAGATAATGAACAAGAAACCTTCCACACAAACAGCAGTTGTCATCTCACTGAGTTGTGGATTATCGCCTGCAAGAATTTGATGGAGTTAATGCTGGCTCATAAGAAGAAAGTTGCAACTTAATTTGCTCAGCCACTTGAAACTGATGGGCCTTTGGCCTTATCCAGCACCATTCTTATGTTCTTATGAAGCTACAGCAACAACACATTGTAAGTTTACTGCAGCTATATAAACAAAATCCCTCCAAGGAGTGATCCAGCTAGTGAATTATTGCTCTCATTCACATTTTTTTCCCCATGGGATGCTGCACAATGAAAAAATAGTGATGGGCTAGGAACACAAAAACTACA
Organism: Cryptoblepharus egeriae; assembly: GCA_030015325.1. Taxonomy (NCBI): domain Eukaryota; kingdom Metazoa; phylum Chordata; class Lepidosauria; order Squamata; family Scincidae; genus Cryptoblepharus; species Cryptoblepharus egeriae. Next base: position 104,661,268 of record JAREYC010000002.1, on the reverse strand, counting down.
GAACCGATTGCTATCTCTGCCCTCTGCATCTTCTCCTTAGCTATTCTGATATGTAAACACAAAATGACAAGATGTTTATGAAATTCAAGGCAGCAGCCCAAGTAAAGCCCAAGACTGGCACAGTCTTGAAGGATATGGGCTGCTAGTGTAAAATGTTGTGCCCATGACTACCTATTAAATGTTATGAGATCTCAGAGCGTAGGCACTGGGGAGAAGAAGTCTGTTTAGTTTTAGCACTGTTCAGAAACTAACTCAACCCAACTCACTCGTTTTAGATCTGCTAACAGTGCTTGTGCTCTTTCTCATTTCATTAATTTTTGAACAGCGCACCCTTATTATCAGCCTACAAGAACTGAAATGCACCTTCAAGGTTTGCTTTCAACATTTCTGTTGCCAACGCCATGTTTTGAAGGAAAGAAGTCGCTGATCTGAAAGCAGGTGCTCTACCTAGCAATTACTGTCACCTCAGCAAGTGAATGAAGACATCTGCTGGTTGCTAACCTGCCGCATCTTATCTGCACCAGCACATCGGCAGTCAGGAGAACATATGGTAACAAAGTATGTAATCAGTTCTTACTGTCAGTAATTTTAATACTAACAGTGCAATCCTATTCCCATCTACTCAAAAGTGAGCTTCATGGAGTTCAAAGGGGCTTACTCCCAGGAAAGTGCTCTTAGAATTGCAGCCTATGGCAAATAAAATGTTGAGAAGGTCTTAACAAATCCACCCACAGACCTTCATTTCTGTAGGGAAAGGGACCACCCCATATTATCTTCTGCCCATATGATCTTCCTTCCCCAATATGTGATGCTGTCACCAGAAGGAAAAGCCTATTCTTTCCATATTTGTGAGAATTATTGCTATCAGAGGAAAGCTGAGCTCCTACACAGAAAGATGATGGATATTCTTAGATGCTGCATATGAACACCCTGTGGCAAAGCAGCATCCCACTGGTGTCATCAATGACAACCATTTTATTGAATAGCTTCTTAGAATAAATATTCATATGCCTTTGTCACAGTGGCCCTAGCATGATAAGATGCCATTTCTGAAAACATGCAGTTTTCTGAGGAGTATTCTAGAATAGACTCCTCTCTTTGGGATCAGATAGAACGGCGTGGATGGACTTCAGGTCTTTACTAGAATCCAAAGTAAAATGTAAAATTGTACTTACTGTACAGTGGTGACAAACACAGGTCGACATCCTAAGGCCCAATCTTATGCAATTTTCCAGCACTAATACAGCCACAATGCTGTATTATGGTAAGGGAACATACCTTCGCCTGACCCTGAGGGGGCTTCCCACACCATAAAAGGATGCAGCATTGGCACAACTTCCATCAGCACTAGAAAGATGCATTGATTTGGGCCCGAAGAGTGCAATGCTGAGATTGCACTAGGATGGTGCAAGTCTCGTGCCAGCCCTCGTGGTTCACAAATGTGGCATAAAGCACATTTGTGCCTCCTAAGAAGCAAGCTGGGATGGCATATAGAGATGCACCCTTCAGCGGTGAAATTCAGAGGTGCACCAGCCTTCAGAGCCTCAACAGCAGTTTGCAGAGAGGGCTGGGGATGAAGTGGAAATGAAGGGTGTTAGGGTTTGAATCTAAAAATGAAACATGTTTGGTCAGGCAAGTTGATTCAAGGCTGATGCAATACTGCAGAAGGCTGATGCAATCTAGCTGATGCAATCTGTAACTGCTCTTACAGCATGAGTCAGCAGAATTGGAAGTGCTGAGTCACTGGTCACATGACTGCAATATCTCTAACTGATTGGTGTTTCACTATATTTAAGTGTGTATGAGATTATTGCAAAGTGTGGGTTACTGAGGAGGAGTATTATTATTGTTCGATACTCTGAAAGATTGGACTGTATCTGTGGACTGACTTGTGGACTGTTTCACTAGATTACTGAGACTGGAATAACCCTGCAACAAGGATGAAGGACAATGGGAGGGCAGGCAGAGAACAATCCCAGGAAAGGGTCGTTGGGAACAGAAACCAGGGTCAGATTCAGCAGATGCTGGATCCAAGCCTTGGTTTCTCCAGGTAACATGGAGAAACTTGCAGTGACTATTCAAGAAATATAGGCACCGTGGTGGATAGATTAATGAAATCAAGAACCCATTGTGTGACTGCTATTGCAGTTGCAATAGCAAATTCTGTCACAGATTATTAGGAAAGGCACAGAAAATAAAAAAGTCAGTGCTATCATGTCTTTTATACAACTCTACAGTGATGATGCATTTGGAATATATGTGTGCAGTTCTGCTCATCTTCATCTCAAAAGGAAATATAACAGATATGGATGGGATATAAGAAAAAAAAATCCTGAGTGTTTGGGTTATTGCATACCTTTCCTATAAAGGAAAGGCTACAAGAGTCCGAAGCTTTTTTTAGTTTAGAAGAAAAATCACCACCTCCAGTAACATGATAGATGTCTATAAATGAAGAGGCATTAGAGAATGGGGTACTTTTCCTCCTTGATTTCTCATTAAAACTCCAGTCACCCAGTAAAACCGATTGGTGATATATTTAGCACAGACAAAAGAAAGCACTTTTTCAACACATGTGTTTATATAATGTACCATTACAAGATGTGAAGACAATTTAGATTCCATTTAAAAGGGGACAGAACTAAAAAAAAAGGTTATTAGCCATGACAGTTAAATGGAACTTCCAAGCTGTTTTTCAATACCAGAAGAGGGCAAACTGAAGAGTTGGGGGCAAAAAACTGGGAAGGATCTTTGTGTGTGTGTCCCCCACACTTGTGTACTTTCCAAGAACAGCTGACTGTTGCTAAAAAGGGAATGCTGGACTAGATGGCCTGGACTAGATGGCCTGACTCAGCAAAGGCTTTTCATTACCTATTGTTAGTGTGGATGCTGATGCTAATACATGGCCAAGTCCTGAGGGTCAAACATTCATGGAAGAGATAGAGACTATAGTATTTGCAGAAGTATAACTCAAATAATCAGCATCCAACTGGGTGAGATTAAGCAGCACTTCCCTCTGATTTTTTTCTAACCGTATCATCTGTATCTCCTTTTGTTAGAGGATCACTAGGAGTAAGTCCTGAAGTAACATCACCAATAGCTATAAGCTAATTAGACAAGGGGTTGCACTACCCCTAAAGCAGAGGTTTCCCTTCAGGTATTCTGAACATATTCTTGGAATATGTTGCTTTAGCTTGCATTTAATAATAGTTTTAAGAGACATTTTAACCATCTCGGAAGGTACCTTGGTAAAGAGAATATGGTAATGGCATGGCAACAATAAATAGGTGAGACCCAGTATCCACTGATTTGGTATCCACTAATAACGAGGTCCAATTTTAAATGCCTTGTAATGTGGTAATAAAACAAACACATTTCTTACCTTCACACTGTTAAATAATTACAATTAGATTCCATTATTCATGTCCTTTAGCGGGTGAATGCATTTGGTTGAATGCATTCTGGGGCAACAATAAAGGAGCAAGCAACCTAGAAGTGGGTCTTCAAAGCTATTTTTCCACTGATTTGGTATCCACTGATTTTTTTATCTACTGGGGGTTCCAGAATGGACCTTTGGGTAGATGAGGCTCCTTTGGGTAGATGAGGGTTGTTTGTGGATGGATGTTGTCTATAAACTTCTATTGAAGTTTGAAAGGTTTTGCTCTCAGGTATTTAGCAGTTAGGGCATGAAAGGCTTACAGGAGGATAACACACAAAAGGGGGAAATCAATGAGAGAGTCACTACTGAGGTATTTCTCTTCTACAGTCAGAGAATCAATGAAAACAGATGGTGGCACAAAGCTGTTTCAGAAAGCAATAAAGTGCTGCGCCTGAAAACTAAATTGAGCCAACATTATATAGTGCAAGATGGTAACTGGAGATTTTTAAACATACAGAAGGAATGGGAAAGCCATTTTTTATTTCCAACATTTCTGGAGGTAATTGTCTCCTGTGTCTTCATAACATCACGTTTCAAGAAGAAAATCACATTCAAGCAGATTAGAATGCCAGCTTTCCCCAAAGAACATTTTAGAAAAGAATTAGTTTTATCCTTAAAAACAAGCACAAACCTACTACCACATCCTCCACTTATTGGACAGGTTAGTGACAGTAGCACCATACAAGAGAGAAAACTGTTGAAAAGTGGAACCCAGTCTGTTTTGATCTTGCAAATGCAAAATGGCTATAAAAAACATATAAGATTTGCAAAAGCCTAAATAACGCATATTTATTAACACATAGCTAAAATACTAATCAAATTATCCTAAAACGAACAAAGGCATGTGTGGCCAATGGATACTTTATGTATTTGATGGTAATTTATTGAAGAAAGTCATAAGGAAATACAGTGGCGCCTCACATAGAATTAATTCTTTCCGGAGGCAGTTTCTTTACGTGAAATTTTCTTTACGTGAAGCGGATTTTCCCATAGGAAATAATGGAAACTCAGAGTATTGGTTCCACAACCCCAAAAATATTCATATAAAAATATTAACTGGATGTAAAAATGATGACAAAACACTGGAATTGAATTCAAAACATGCATTCAATGTGCATGATCCTATGAAGTCTACTTAGGCTGCAATCCTAAAGACACTTTCCTGGGAGTAAGACCCATTTAACACAATGGGGCTTACTTCTGGGTAGACATGGTTAGGAGGCTGCAATCCAAAACACCTTCAAAGTGTCTCCCCACTTTCTCCTTCTCTCCATCCTGAGCCTCTCTCTCCCCTGCTCCCTTCTGGTCAGCCCTGAGCTGCTTCCCTCTTCTCCACTGCTCTTCTCTCCCTCTGCCCAGTGGACACCCGGCCACAGGAGGAACAGCATGGAAGTGTTGCTTTCGCTATGGACAGGCACACTAGGCAGCCCTGATGCTTTTTAAGCAGGCTGCCGGCCAGCGTGTCTGCCCCAACTGCTAACAAATGTGTTCTTTACGTGAAGCACTTTCTTTACGTGAAGCAGAATCCTGGAGAAATTTTTGTTTGTTACGTGAAACATACTTTACGTGAGGCGTTCTTTACATGAGGTGCCACTATAATTCAATTAAATAAATATCTCACAGCCTTCATAATTCAATTAATCAACTTAGGGCTATAGCTTAGTTAGGCTAGGCTATATTGCAGTTTCTTTGTGTAGAATGAGGATAAATGATTTTAGATCAGGACCAAAGCAGTGGTGGGCACAAGGAGGTTCGCTCCAGTTCCAATTCCCCTGCTACTGGTGAGCCGGCAGGGGGTCCCAGAACCATGAGGACCAGTTCGGCTGGTGAGGAGGCGAAGGAGGGGGGTGCAGCGCCATCGCGCTCTCCCTGCCTCTCCTGGCTGGCTGGGGAGGCTGAGAGCCGCATCTTATGCAGGTCTACTCAGAAGTAAGTCCCAGTATAGTCAATGGGACTTACTCCCAGGCCAGTGTTGAGGACTGAAGCCTCAGAGCCCCATCCTGTGCAGGTCTACTCAGAAGTAAGTAATATTATTTTTATTTTTTTTATTTTTAAATTAAAAACCTCCCCGGCCCCACCCCCTGGCCCTGGCCCCGCCCACTTCCAGAGAACCGGTTCTTGGGCCAGGCTGGGCCCACCACTGGACCAAAGATATCTTGAAAGGAGTTTGCTTCTTTCTGGATTTTAATGCAATACAGATTAAATTGTTTAGACAACAGCTCAAAATGTTTTGGAGCGCAAAGGAAAATGGAGCAGTAACTATGAAGTAAAGATGTAACATAGGATGGTTCTCTTTTCATTCATGCTGAAGGTGTAGGTATGTATGGCAAAAAATAAAGAATAATATCTTTCCTAGTTAAGAATCTGAAATCTTCTTCACTTCCTCTTTTACTACTTTGGGAGTCAAGGGAAGGATAGAAATCATCAGATTATAATCATTCTTCCATTATCATTTTGCCTATCAGTAGCAATTCAGAGATCTGTAGGAATAATTGAACTGCAGCGACAACCAAAGCTTCCATTTTACACCTTAGCATGACTCCCAGATGGAGACAACATGGTCATAAGAGCTTGGTCAGGAAATCTGACAGCCTTGCCTTGTTGCAGTGAGTGTGTACGTTTATTTTTTATTTCTCGGTACATTTTGTGAGACTCATGGCGGAAGCAACAGATGCAAGAACAAACATCAACTGGTAAATATCCCTATGGTGTGCTTTATTATTTCAACACTGAACGCTGAAGATTGTGTAGAGATCTAGTAGCCAACAGGTGCCCAACAGATATCCAGTGGCTGTGTTGCAATTTAATCAATAAAACCCTCATCAGAGATCCATGTTGCTAAATTAATGACCCAAAAGAAACTATGGGCTGGAAACGAAGCTGGAAGATAAAGCCGTGAACAAATTAAAAATATTCAACCATTCAATCAATGCCAAACTTGTTGAACGTGTACTTTGGTTTTTCTAACAACGTTCCTTTGCATGTGCTGTACACTGCAGTCAAGAGCAATTCAGTTTTGAGATGTCTTCCAAGACTGTTGCAGTCATTTTATGTAATGATTTCCTACTTACCATATTTTCTTAGAGCACAATCCTAACCATGTCTACTCAAAAGTAAGCCCCCTTGTGTTCAATGGGTCTTACTCCCAAGAAAGTGTCTTTAGTATTGCAGCCTGAGACAATTTATTATTCAGCTTGTAATTAAGTTACATTTGTAAAATAATTGCTTTGGCTTTTCGTATATGTATTATGTACCAACTGTTTTGGTCAAGATGTCTGAAATACAACTGCTTATTAACATTTAAAACAAGTTGACAATGTAGGGACATCAGGGCCTAGTAGGGGGAGTTACCGACCTCTTAAAAACTGCTTGAATAGTATTGCATAGGTACATATAAATCATAAAATTTTTTCTTCCCCCTGAAAATAGATGACACAAGGACAGTTGTGTTTCCAGGTACTGAAAGAGCAACAATAGCTACTCTATATCCAAAATGAAGAGTTAATCAGTCCAGGAGGGAAAAGATTTTGATCCAAAGTAAATACAATTCTTCCTGTAAAATAGATGCAAAAACTCTTGATGAAAAATTAAACAGAGAAAATAGTATTGATGACTATTATTGTGATTATTAATCAATGACTATGACAGTTCCAACCATGTTATACACGGATTTGACTCAACAGAAATGGCCACTGCATATACAATCTGGTCTGTTCCCTGAGGTCATCAACGGGGCCCTGTTGGTTGTACCGCCACTGAAAGATGTTAGAGGGAAAACGGTCAGAAAGGCAGGAATTTTCTTTACCTTTAGAAGTCCTTTTCTTGGAGGAGAGGAAAAGGGGGGATTCTTAATGACTGGGTTTGTCCCAACACCTGAATGAGACAATCAGGATTTGAGGTTGTCCACACCTGCGAGATGTTTGGCCTTGATCGATTGAAGGGGAGATGCTTTCTCTGCCCACCAAGAAAGTAAGCTTACCTTCTAGCCCATATGAAGGTCTCCCAGCCATAACAGAGTTGGCAGATGTTATTGAAGAGACAAGGAAATTCTTCAAAGGAATTCCAGAGCTTTAAACCCAGTAAGGACATTGCTCACAAAGGTGGGGTGAGTAGGATATCATCCAGACAGGGGTCACAAATGATCCCCTATAGGCACAGAAAAGCCACAATTGCCACCAGATCTTGGTGAAGACCCTGGAGAATGACACCAAACTAAATTTCAGTGCTACCAATGAAATAAAAACTGAGATAGCACTTGTGGGTTCTCTATGGAGACAAGCTTCTAAAAGGACTACAGAACAGAGAGAAAAACTGCTTTTTCTACAGAAGCCAGAACTGATTTGAAATTCTTCATATAAACTGAATGGCAGACTGTGAAGAAGTTTAATCACTCGAAATCCAGAAATTCACTGTTTGCCCCCCTTTTAAAAAAATATTTAAGAACAAGAAAACGATACCAAGAAAAGTCTGTTGCCTGTTTGAAGCACTTGGATCCATTTCATTGCCTTTATACAATGAAAAGGTTGAAGATGGTCCCCATTTTAATCTGTAATCTGCCCATTGGAGAACTCAGAATGACTGGAGAGCAAACTTGAGGCGACTACCTACCCCAGCAAATCTGAAGTTGTGTTTTTTAATTCATGTTTGAATTATTAATTATTAATTAAGACAGTTTGACTTTGAACTACTGCACCCCATTCCATACCATGTTAAATCCATCAAATAAAATTCTACTCATTCAGCATTCATGCAAAATGGACATCTTCTAAGCTGACATAAAAATAAGTCTATTACTACTAGTAGAAGGAGATTTCTAAACATTTGGAACATGAGTATTCAGTCTCATTTGCTTAATCTCAGAGAAGAAATTAAATGAAACTCAAATATAGCTATTTTTATAATGGCTCATGAATAATAAAAGTAATATCCAAGTGTGTTTTCTCCACAGCAAAATTCTCAAAGTATGCTAGTGGGAAAATGCATTTTCTAGCAACACAGTATTGTGGTTGAGAACTGGGAAGTAGAACAACAAAAGAATTATCTTGGGTGATGGTATCTAAATCACTTTCACCAAATTAATAACATATCTCCTATTGTCCAAAAATGGCTTGTCTACAAACCCTTAGAAACTTTGCTTTCCATTAAATCAAACAGCAAACAGCATTAGACTAACACACTTAAAAAGTCTTCCCTCCTATAAACTGTAAAACAAGATCAGACAAGCACTTTGGAAGAGAAGCCAGGTTATAGCACACCACTGAAGTAACTGATTATTTAAAGCCTAATATAATTGCCTGTCTTTCCTTCATTCAGAAGTGGACAACAACATTTAGAGAGCCAGAAAATTACATTAATCACTTTTCCCAGAAGGTTTTCTGACGCTGTTTAGCACTAAGTGAGTAAATGAATAAATTTGTCTGAAAAATTATGATTGAACCTAACCTTTTGTTAATCTCTTTCTCTCACTGGAAATATATTTCCAAGACAAATTCACTTCACAGTATATGATCCTTGGCACGCGGCTGCATCGACTACTTGCATTTTGCTATTCCAGAGGCAGAGGTCAGTCAGTTTAGAATCTCTTAAAGTCAGCTAATGGACAGAGGGTAAAGTGTCATAAACCAACAGTAGCCAAATGAATTTCAAAATGTGCTAATGATTTATTCTCTCTGTGATATAAGAATATGTTGTACCTCCTTTCCTGTTGTTGGACCTAGAAGGGTATGCAACCCATGCAACTTGCATGAATATATACTGTAACCATGCCAATCTGTCAATCTGTCCTGTATCCACAGTTTCATGTAACAGAGGGGGATTCTGCAACACAACCCCTGTGGATATGGGTCACTGACACATGGCGTGCTTCAGTCTCAAAAGACTATTGTATCATGCTCTGCGTGTCCTCTCCAGAGCACGATGGCCTGGATAGATTAATATGGAGGATAGGCTGTTACCCAAACAGCAAATCTTGGAGAGATTCAGGGGCTCCAAGCCACTGAAATAGTCCAATGGAACGGCAGAGCCGATACGATTTGTTCCAGCTGTGTCGCAGGAGTTACCAGAACATGATTGTACACAGTCACGAGCTGCTTCCAGGACTCTGGCTCTGGATTTTGCTTCAAGGTTGACTCCTGAAGCCTTTCCCATAGATGGGTATAGCCACAAGGCAATGGAGGTTTGAGGTGGCAGTTTTCCTTCTCCAAACATACCACGTTCAGTGGGATTTTGGACAGGTTTAGTCTGGCTCCTCAATAAAGTCCTGTTTGGCATGGGAGTCCCTGCCAGTAGTTTTGCTACCACCAGCATAGCCCTTTGTATCACTGGAGCACACAATCTCACCTCCACGAAATTGGTGGGATATGGGGACACACTTGTATTTCCTCTAACAAAGTTGAAAATCCACCTCTCATTATTCATGCAAGATATTCTGTTATTCCAGACGTTCTTAACTTTTTTTGGGGGGGAGGGTTACAGACACTCTGTTGTATGGATTATACAATATGGATTATACAATATGGAATTTACAATAAATACCCCTTTCTCTAGATTGTTGAAATCACCACCACTCCTACTAGGTACTAGTATAACTTCAAGAAATGCCAGTAGCTTTGTTTTACTTTACATAATGGATAATTAGAAATAAAACACATCAGTAGTGAATGGTGATAGTTAATAATCTAAATCTAGGGGTTCTCAAGCTTTTACAGATATTTACTCCCTTAATTAGGTCTTTGTGGGACAGGATTGTGTCTCTATGATGGGTGACTAAGCAATGCATTCTCCAGGAGCGTGTTTCTATAGTGGGTAAGGGGGTGCTTTTACTCACACAATTCTGTGGGACAATGCAGGTGATGTGGCCAGGGTGGCCATATAGAATGGAGGACAGAGTGCCTTTACCTTTAAGCATTGCATAAGAGGGAATTTAGGCAGGTTTAGCACAACATAGAAGGGTTTGCAAAAGGAGCACTTGTCTAAATTCCCTCTTCTATGCAATGCTTAAAGGGAAAGGCACTCTGTCCTCCATTCAATATGGTCACCCTTGGTGTAGGAAGCTCTGTGCAGCTCTGTGTAGCGGTTCCCTACTCTTGGAACATTCAAAAAAAGCAATCCCAAAGCACCTGCTGGAAACTGGAAGTGCTTTCCAGTAACTTCCTTTAAAGCTTCTTCAAAGTATCAGGGAGCCTTTCTGAAAACATTAACTGTAATGCTGTAATGCTTTGGCTGTAATTTACAAGCCAAATACAATAAATGTAATTTAGCACAATATTTTGACATCAATGTTCATTTAGTTGAGAAACCAGTGCAAACTGGCTTTTCAAGTTCTAAAGCAAAATAAGTTACCATTTTAGGGCGCAATCCAGAGTAACCACAGAGAGTCCTTGCTCCGGAGTAAGAATAAGTTACTCTGGATTGCAATATGAATTTACCATAGGTTTTCAATAGGTGGTGCAGTAACTATGTGTGCACGTAATGTCTCTTACATGCTCCCGTAGTTACTCTGGATTGTAGCCTTAGACTTGATTTTCCCCTCTTCTTAAGATGTCTGACACCACTCTGCTGAGCAAAAGAAGCACACTGTCTCTCTGGTCCATTGCCCCCTAAGAAAATTATGGTTCCAACAGAAAAGAGTAATTGGGACTCACGCGTTGGGATGATTCAGACTCCCAAATCATCCTGCTTTCATTCTTTTCCAGTTCCTGCACAGCAAATATATAGACTTCACTTTAGCAAGTAGAAAAGAAAGATTTCACAGGTGACTTTTGTCATATTTCACAAGGCTCATTTCATCTGCTGTGCCCCATGGCAAAGCCCCATCATTCACCGAACATCTGTCTATAAATATAACTCTGCCAGGGAGGAAAGTACACGGACTCGCATGTATTATTTCATGGCCAGTGTCTTCTAGCCTTCAGCAAGGAAAGACTTCATTGATCTATGCAGGCAAAGATCAGGATTGCTCCAATCATACAGGACATCTATCTTTTCCCAGCTTCAGTTCTTTCCATAAATAATTTTAATGCTGTCAGTGTATTAACTCAATGTGCTACAAAGATCCACAGTTTCCAAGCTGGGCACTAAATCCATTTTGGTCAAAGTTTTATTTATTTGAGTTTTTAATAGACTCACTCATTATCACATTGCGGATAATGGCTTGCATAGTATCATGTCATAAATTGGATCTTATTGATTGCAAAGCATATATTTTTAATTTTGGGAAAAGAAATATTTTCTTTTGTCTGTCCTAACTTTCCCAACACTCAATTTTAGTTACTGTCTCTTGGTTTTGGTACTGCAGAAGAGTGAAAATAAGTTGTATCCATCCACTCTATCCACTCCATGCATAATTGTGCATGTCTCAACCATCTCCCCCCTCAGCTGTCTTCTTTTTAAACTGAAAAGCCCAAATAGTGTAGCTCTTTCTGTAAATGTTTCCCATTCTTGGATACAGTACTTCAGATATGGCCTTACCATGACATAATATGACCATATCACCAAGAAGTACATTGAAATAATGTTATTAGTAGTTGTATTTTCAATTCCTTTCTAATGATGAATGGAATTCATCATTACAATGGAATTAACATACTTTATGGCAACCACACAATGTGGCCACCATCACTCAATATGCATCACCCTATCCTTGCTTAAAATGAAGCACATATTCCAATTTGCCACTCATTTCTCCACTTTAGAGAGATTCTTTTAGAGCTCTTACAATCCATTCAAGACGTCATTACCCAGAAATGTGCCAGTTGTAAGACCTATTAGTGGGACACACCATTTTTCATACCTTCTCAAACTTACAAAGATTACAAACTTACAAATCTCAGTGAGATTACTATTAAAATGGCTGTTATCTTCTACTGCCCATTAGTTAGCATCCATTGCACTGCCTGTGTAAACAAGCCACACCAAAGCTAAAGGGGAGTTATGATCTCTGGTATAGTTTGGCTAATAGAAGTATTTTTAGAAATGCACTGGTAACCACTGTCCTTAACACAGAGACCTTAATCCAACGACTCAGAGGATTTTGCTCACACAATACCATATAAAGTAATTTTAAAATATAACCACAGCTCTCACTATTTGTAGCAAACATGCTGGACTGTACTAGCTGTATTCCATTACATGTCTGCAATAATATAGTTAGTGGATGGGCTTGAAACTACAGCCAACATCAATTTTCTGGCACATCCATGCTTAGCATGTGGTGTAAGATGTGCACTTCCCCTTCAAATGTTGTAACATTTACCTCCCAGTATGCAACATGATGAACCCATGTCATGAATGGTATGGAGCACTCATCAGATGATGGACAGCTGTTTGGTAGCAGCTGGATATTACTAAGCAGTGAAAGGAAGAGCAAATCACTGGAGTTAAATATGTGAGTTGGTTGCAATTCAAATTGATCTTTATTATAGAATAAGATGCTTAACATATGACATTGAACTCAGCCAGATTTCATCAATACCTCTCCAGAAAATACCACAGTATCCACAGAACACAACAAGCATATGGTAGCCTGGGCCAAACCTTATCTAGTTATTGTTTACAGAATATGTGCTTCTGTTAATGAGAATTAACATTTCTGGAAAATTTTGTATAAAATTAGTGTCTAGCTCTCTAGGCACGGCCATGCTCTAAATAGTGATAGGATACTGAAACAGGAAGGGTAATCAATAATAAAGGCGTTTAAATTTTTCAAAAGCTTTAAAATTAATGCCAAATGCCTCTCAGTGGCATACATTTGCTTCAATATATGCAGCTTTTCTCAATCGTATGCAGCTTTTTCTCAAGATCAATATGAAGAGGGACTTTGGCAAAAGCCACCTCATTCAGTAAACAGCTGCAGCAACTAATGCTGAATAAGCCATGAACATCAAAATGTGTGTCATACTGTAGATAGACAGCTATCTTAAAAAGTACAAATTATTCCTGTTCAAAGGTTGCTTCCCTACACAGTGGGACCTCTGTATCTACTATAGCAGGAGTATTCAGACTTTTTGGCATCTTCTGATTGAAAATGTATTTTTAAAATGTTTTTCACCTACCCTGTTGTAGCTTGCTATCATTTCATAGCTTCAAGCTCCTGCACTCACCTTAATCATGCAAGTTTAAGCAATTAATGCAAATTCAGGCAATTCAGAGTTTTTTCAATATTACTATAATGCAGGGGTGTCTAAAACCTCGCCCTGGAAACAAATGCCAGTACTGTACATGAGCCTCAGTGCAACCCATGCCAAAACCCTCCATCTGTCTCTCAGGCAAGCCGTATAATGCTCTAATACACTCTTATGTGTACATAAATGTAAGTATGTAAATGTAGTATGTATGTGGTACATGTATGTAAATTTATTCAAATTTGAAATGTAAATCATTTTTCTGCCCCCCTACCATTTTTCCCTCCCCTCCCTTTGTTGCATTAGCGAAACTGCCTGTTTTGCAACGGGTAGGAACTGGAAAACAGGTAGCTTGGAATGCCCCATTCCACCTCTCCTGCTTCAAACGGATTTTTGCTTTGCAAGGGATTCAACATCATTGGCCATGGCCAATTGTGTTGTGTCAAATCTGCACATAAAAAAATCCGTGTATAACTAGTCTGTTCCAGTACACTGTTTGTAAAGCATTCATGAAATGCAACTGAAAAGTCTTTGGCCAAGTCTATTCTGTTTTACACTGAAATCTTGAGATTCTCACTATCCTCCACATCCAGAGTAACTATGGGAGCACATAAGAGACTTTACGTGCACCTGTTGTTACTGCAACACCTAGTGAAAACCTATGGGAAATTCATATTGGAATCCTGAGTAAGTTGTTCTTACACCGGAGCAAGGACTCCCCATAGTTATTCTGGATTTTGCCCTATGTTGATTTTCTGACCTTTTTTCTGGAGTACCATGTAGGCTCGCTCTGGATAAGAGTGCACATTTGAACAATTCAGAAAATCTATATTCCTGTGACAAACAATAAAAACTTGTTGGATAATGGAATGATACTAAGAGTATAATCCTAACCATGTCTACTCAACAGTAAGCCCCATTGTGTTCAATGGATCTTACTCCCAGGAAAGTGTCTTTAGGATTGCAGCCTAAACCCTGAAAAAGGAATTCAGATTAATCCCACATCAGAGAAAATCTTTGACCCATCCATCAGTATCAAAAAGATGCTCAAGGCTCAGGGAATATTGAAAGGAGTGTGGTGTCAGAACAATCCTCTGAAGGAGGAATAGATTATTCAAACAGAGCCATTTAGATTGCCTATATAATGGCAAAAGAAGATTTAAAAGGCAACTGCGCCTGACATGGATGGGTAAAAGAGTATTTCATGTTTCAAATGAGTATAGTATGTCTGCACACAAATAATATTTAAAGCCCAGGTTTCTGTGATGCAAACTATGCCCTCTGCAGTTTTCTTAATGCAATGTATCCTAGGCTCAGTGAATAAAGTACAGCAAACAGAAAGTCCACATGGTTGTGGAACAAAAAGGAATATAATGCAGTTATGATAATAATGTTATTCAGTCAGTTTTAGTTGTCCTCTTAGGTTCAGTGTATTTCTATAATATAGGCTCAGTACATTCACAGTTCATGGTGCAGATCAAAGATATGTCCCAGGGATCCGTGCATTCCATCAACAAAAAAGACAGGTTAACCGCATCCCTGTGCAATACTTCCACTGAAAAGCGTCAAACGGAGGGACTTTGCCTCCATTTAAGAGTGACTGATAACTCAGTGACTGAAACAAGGTAGTCACAAATTCTATTGTTAAGTGGACAGGAAAATAAGAGGCTTTCAGACAAGAAGTAAGCACTGTCCCTGATAGATTAGAACTGCTGTTAATGCTCATGATCCATCAGTGAGCCATGAGCAGAAACTCCTGATACAACTTCTTGCAGAGTGCATATGTTCTCAGTTCAACTTCCAGTGGCTCTTACTGCAATTGACTTTAGTCCTGAGGGATGTTGAGAAACTGTATGTGGGACTGGTAGAGATTGTGTTGCAAAGTGACAGAAACAAAGAGCACAATTGACTATAATGGGACTTATTTCTGAGTAACAGGCATTGGATTGGACTCTGAGGCGGCAATCTTATCCGCACTTTCCTGGGAGTAAGCTCCACTGCCTACAATGGGACTTATTTCTGAGTAGACAGGGTTGGATTGGGCTCTGAGGCTGCAATCTTGTTCACACTTTCCTGGGAATAAGCTCCACTAATTACAGTGGGACTTACTACTGAGTAGACAGGCTTAGGATTGGGCCCTGAGCAGTGATGGGATTCAAAGAAATTAACAACCAGTTCTATGCCCATCTGGCAGCCACTTTTAAATGGCTATTTTTAAACTTTATATGTTCCGTCTCTCGTTAACAACCGGTTCTATAGAGTAGGTGCGAACCTGCTGGAGCCCACCACTGGCCCTGAGGCTGCAATCCTCCGACTGAGCTTTCCTGTTGTGAGGAGGGGAAGAGACAATTAGAGGAGTCCTATCGCAGACCAGTCAGGCAGATGCTAGGGTCCTGCAGTGGTCCCCCGCCCGGGAGTTCAGAAATCCTGCAATAGACCCATTGGGGCTGCTGCTGCATTACTTAGAATAAGGGGGAAAGTAGCACAGCAAAAGCCCCAAACTTGTACTAGGTGCAGCACAAAGATGTCTGCCTACCTGCTCCAGAGCACGTTAGGATTGTGCTGCATTTCAGTAAGCCTGGGCTGTAAACAAAGGTTGAGTTTTCCATCCACTGAAATTAGTTCCTGTCAGAATGCAGCTTATAAAAATAAATTATGGTAGGAGATGCCAAAGTATTTTCAATAGTCCAAATATGTAAAAATTAAGTTACAAAGAAGTCACATAGTTATATTAGAATTCTGTTAGCATCTTCTGTGAAGATGGAGTGTGACACCTGATCAGTGTTAGCAGAATTTAATTCCAAGAGACACAGAACATAATTATGCACAAGATTCTGTACTTCATATAAATCAAAAGGATTAGGTGACTGGAAACAGATTGCAATGTGAAAGTAGTGAATGCGTAGGAGTCCTCAAGGCTCACAGTCATGAATTATGAAGATACATTAAGCTGTGACAGATTATTCGGCATAACTTGTTAAATGGCCAAAGTTTAGTTCCAAGGACTGTCATTGCACATAGTCGTATCCTTTCAGTGTACATACTCCAATGTCGTGGCCTTTGGTTTCAGAAACAACTCGTGACTATCTTTAGGAAACTTTATATCCTAATTTGTTATAGTTTGTGCATTTATTATTGGCATCCTTCAGTCTCGAAAGACTATGGTATCGTGCTCTGATTGGAGGTCCTGAAACAACATCTAGTGTGGCTAAAAAGGCCAATTGGAGAGTGGGAATCCCTTCCACACTGAGGACAAATAAATTCCGTCCCCTGCCCAGGTCCCAGGTTTCGCTGCTTTCGGGTCTGTCTCTTTGCTTCAGCCTGCCGAACAAGTGTCTCTTCCAGTTGGAGAAGGCCATGCTGGGTCTTTTGCCTCCACGCTGAACGGTCAGAGGTCAAGGTTTCCCAGCTGTTGATGTCCATTCCCAAGGCCTTTAGATCCCTCTTGCAGATGTCCTTGTATCGCAGCTGAGGTCTCCTTCTTGGGAGCTTTCCCCGCACTAATTCTCCATATAAGAGATCTTTTGGAATCCGACCATCAGCCATTCTCACGACATGCCCAAGCCAGCGTAGACGCCGCTGTTTCAGAAGTGTGAACATGCTAGAGATTCCAGCACGTTCCAATACTGTGTCATTTGAGACTTTGTCATGCCAGGTAATTCCAAGAATACGTCGGAGACAGCGCATATGGAAGGTGTTCAGCTTCCTCTCCTGCCATGCATAAAGGGTCCAAGACTCACTGCAGTACAAGAGTGTGCTCAGGACGCAAGCTCTATAGACCTGTATGTTCCGTCAGCTTCTTATTAAGCCATACTCTCTTTGTAAGCCTGGAGAATGTAGTAGCCGCTTTACCAATGCGTTTATTCAGCTCAGAGTCTAAGGAGAGAGTGTCAGAGATAGCTGAGCCAAGGTACACAAAGTCATGGACAACCTCCAGTTCATGTTCAGAGATTGTGATACAGGGAGGTGGATCCACACCCTGACCCATGACTTGTGTTTTCTTCAGGCTGATAGTTAGTCCAAAGTCTTGGCAGGCTTTGCTAAAACGGTCCATAAGTCGTTGAAGGTCTTCGGCAGAGTGAGCAGTAACAGCAGCGTCATCGGCGAAGAGGAACTCACGCAAGCATTTCAGCTGGACTTTGGACTTTGCTCTTAGTCTGGAAGGATTGTAGAGTTTTCCGTCTGATCTGGTCCGGAGATAGATTCCCTCTGTTGCGTTTCCAAAAGCATGCTTCAGCATGACTGCAAAAAAGATCCCAAATAAAGTTGGTGCGAGGATGCAGCCCTGCTTCACTCCACTTCGGATTTGAAAGGAGTCTGATGTTAAGCCATCAAAAACTACAGTGCCCTTCATGTCCTCGTGAAAGGACCTGATGATATTGAGGAGCTTAGGTGGGCATCCAATCTTGGGGAGGATTTTAAAAAGGCCATCCCTACTAACCAAATCAAAAGCCTTTGTAAGATCTATGAAGGCTACAAAAAGTGGCTGTCTTTGTTCCCTACATTTCTCTTGCAACTGTCGAAGGGAAAATACCATATCAGTGGTGGACCTGTTGGCTCGAAATCCACACTGTGATTCAGGATAGATTCTCTCTGCAAGCACCTGAAGCCTCTTCAGTATGACTCGGGCAAGCAGCTTCCCTACAACACTAAGAAGAGAGATGCCACAGTAGTTGTTGCAGTCACCCCTGTCGCCTTTGTTCTTGTACAGTGTGACGATATTAGCGTCCTTCATGTCCTGTGGTACTCCACCTTCCCTCCAACAAAGGCAGAATATCTTGTACAGTTCAGTGGAAATGGTCCCTCTACAGCACCTCAGAACTTCAGCAGGGATGTTATCTTTCCCGGGTGCCTTGCCAAAAGCAAGGGAATCCAGGGCTTCGTTTAGTTCTTGTAAAGTTGGTTCACTGTCGAGCTCCTCCAAGACAGGCAGGCACTCAATGTTGTTTAATGCTTCTTCAGTTACTACATTTTCTCTGGAGTATAGCTCAGAGTAGTGCTGCACCCAGCGTGCCATCTGCTGTGCTCGGTCCTGGATGACCTCACCTGCAGCGGACTTAAGCGGGGCAGATTTCCTCACTGTTGGACCTAAGGCCTGCTTGATGCCATCATACATCCCCTTGATGTTGCCTGTGTCAGCTGCTACCTGGATCTGAGAGCAAAGCTGCAGCCAATAATTGTTAGCACATCTCCTGGCAATCTGTTGGACTTTGCTACGGGCGACTCGCAGGGCTTGAAGGTTGCGCTCACTACAACAGGCTTTATATGCAGTTAGAGCTCTCCTCTTTTCCTCAAGGGCTGGTGTCAGCTCCTCCGAGTGGGCTTCAAACCAATCTGCTGTCTTTCTAACCTGCTTACCAAAAACTGACAAGGCGGTAGTATAAACAGCATTCTTGAAATGTTCCCATCGTTCAGAAGCGTTTGCCTCAGCCGGGCCTGGGAGAATTTCCTCGAGTGCATGGTCAAATTCCAACACTTTTTCCAGACTGCGGGTCTTGCTGATATTGATTTGTGGTCTTCCTTCCTTCTTTGAATGATGCAGCCTCTTTGCTTGTAATTTTACTTTGCTGCACACCAAATAGTGATCAGTATCGCAATCAGCACTCTGATAGCTATGTGTGATCTTAATGCTGGGAAGGCTGGAGCGCCTGGTGAGGATCAAGTCAAGCTGATGCCAATGCTTTGATCTTGGGTGTCGCCAAGACACTCTGTGTTGAGGCTTTGTGTTAATGTATTGCTAATGCAAAAATCATAATAGCAGCAAAACTCCAGCAAGCGTTGGCCATTTTCATTCATCTTCCCAATGCCAAAATGACCTAGACAAGTGGGCCAAGAACTATGGTCAGATCCAACTCTTGCATTAAAATCACCAAGAATAAACAATGGTTCTTTCTCAGGGATTTTCTTGATAGTGGCAGCCAGATCATCATAGAATTTGTCTTTGGATTCTGCTGAAGATGATAGTGTTGGTGCATATGCACTAATAAGAGTGACCAGCCCTACTGATGTCTATAGCTGCAGAGACAGAATTCTTTCACTTCCTCCAGTAGGTGGGATAATGGAGCCAAGTAGGGTGTTTCTAAATGCAAAGCCAACTCCATATTCCCTAGTCTCACTTGATGGCTTTCCCTGCCAGAAGAATGAGAAATTTCTCTCCTTAATAGATCCTGAGTCTGGCAGCCTTGTCTCTTGAAGGGCAACTATGTCCATCTGCAGTCTGCTCAGCTCCATATCATTACTGCACTCTTTTCAGTCCCCACTGAAGTTTGCTGCAAACGCATTACAGAGAAGTAAATCCTCCGAGGCTTGCTTGTGGACTTACACTGCTGCCACTGATTTCCCATCACAAACCCCTCCACCCAGTCTGTTTTCACCTCTCCAAGAAACAAGAACATAATATATGTCCAGCTAGAAGAAAAACAGCTTTGTCAAAAAGGAAGAGAGTAAATTAGTACATTCAGCTGTTTTAGGATGAGTTCTGTGATATTTCTAATGTGGGGTCATGGATTAATGACCCCATTTGCTGTCTATTCAAGTTTCAGAAAGAATAAAAAAGTCAGACCTAGAGCCACAGGATTTGGAACTTCAGAGCCTTATCTTTTCGTTTTTTAATCTATTCATGCATATACTTACTACATTCTTGTAGAGACTCCAAAGTACATAGAAACCTGTGCCTTAGTTTTTTGTGGGGTAGGGAGGGCTGGGGGGAGGGAGAGCTGTTTTCCTTTCAAGAAGATTATTACTTACTCACTTGTGCACTATTTAGAGAGAAATAATATTCCAATTTAATCCAATTGTAATATAATCCAATTTAATCAGAATGTGTGCTGTTACAACACCAATATCACAAAGTAATATGATTTTGAAGGTTAAACTCAAAATCGAAGGTTAAATTCATTTATGTTGATGTGTTGGCAAGTAATGCTAGCATGACAAAAGTTCATGGTTCTTTGATAGGTTATTTTTTCTTTCTAAACAAAGAAAACAGTAATCTAAACTGTATAACTCAATCTTATAGCTTGAGAATTCTACTCACACCAACCAGAACTACAAAGAACAGAAATAATTTTGCCTTGGCTTTCCTAAGGCCAGAGCAGAAACAAAAAATTCGTGAAGGGAGTCTTGCACAGTGCAAATAGCTATCAATACTACTCAGGCGTAGTAATTAAAAATTCCTTTGAGCTTGCTAGTGTAGACAGGTGAAGCAAACACAACCTGCTCTCATGGGCACCCCAAACCTAAAGTGTATCCAGAGTTGCCAGCTGCAGGCGACAACTGGCAGCTAGTCAGGAGAAAGAGACTCATCCAGGGGTAAGCAGAGTAAGCATACGCAATGAGCTGCTGCAGAATGAAGGATGTCCATGTATGACTAGAAGGCACCATACAAACATTCAAGATCCACTTCCTTCCCCATCATGGCTACATGGCTTGAATCATGTCTGCACCTTCTGGCCAGCTTTAATTTTGGGTCAAGGGTCAAGAAAGTTGAGGAGAGGCAACTGTCAACATTCCATTCCCATTTCAACTGTCAATTTTTAGCTGCCTCTGGGACAGATAACAGGCCAGGCTGAGAAGAGGCTATGGAAGCAAGGAAGAACCGTCAATGAAGAGATTAGTGGTAAAAGGGTACCTGAGCGGGTTTTTATATATATATATATATATATATATATATATATATATATATATATATATATATATCCTCCTATGGTTTTGAATAACAAACCTCTGCTTTATTTTTTGGGTACTCAGTTGAACATTGTTGTAGACTGAGAGTATTGGGGTGAGTGTGTGTATTTCTTTCTTTCTTTCTTTCTTTCTTTCTTTCTTTCTTTCTTTCTTTCTATCTATCTATCTATCTATCTATCTATCTATCTATCTATCTATCTATCTATCTATATTACCAAGAGTATATATATCACCAAAACTCTCAAAATCTACAACAATGTTCAAGTGAATACCAAAAAATGAAGCAGAACATTGTTATTCAAAAACACAGGAGACTTTGACACTGCTAGAAAAAGAGATTAAATCATCACCTCCAACTCCAAAGAGCTCTACATGATATTTACCAAGGACAAAAATTGAACTGAACAAAATCCATCCAGTTTAAGGAAGGACATTTATCCTTGTATAAAAACACTGCTCCTTTCATCATGCAACAGTGTCAGTAGGAAGTATGGGCCACACTGGGTGATGCACATGGTGGGTGACAGTGTTAGTGGCCAAAATTGTTTAAATCTTGGTACTTTGAATAATAACATCATGTTAGATATTAGATGATGTGTAATTTCATGCAAGATACAATGAAACAAGCCTTATTGTAATATCCCTGTTTTATCAAATGTTTTAGCCAAAAAACCAACAGGGAGGAGCTATAGCGTATCTCCATGCCCACTGCCTAGATTACATTGCCCCACCCACTGTATGGGAGGAAGTCCATCATGGGGATTCTATGCTAGCCTCCCATACCAGGTAACACAATCTTTACTGATGCCACTGCCATTATGAAAGTGAATTTCCTCCAGCTTGCTCAGATGAAAAATTTCCTCCAGCTTGCTCAGCTGTGTCTAAGACTGATCCTATATCCCTCACAAGGGTTAACATCCAGCCTGGCATAGCTCCTGGCACAAGAACTTAGAAGGTCCATTAGCTGTGAGAGACAATCCCTTATTTCCAGATCTGCTGCTGTTTTTAAACAGTGGTTCATAATGTGTTTAACACCTTGAGGGAGCCCAAGGGAGGGGAGTTTGGGAGGGAGTGTAGCCTGTAGGGGTTGTGCTGGCTATTGCAGGAGAAGGAGAGTCAGTCATAGACTTTCAGGTCCTCTCCCAGACCCTCTTACCCTTGAAATCTAGGGTCTATCCTATGACAACAGGCAATGGTCCTGAGTCTGAAGCTGCTGCTTGTGAATGCCAAGTCAGTGAACAATAAGACCTGTCTTGTCCAGGATTTAATCTGGAAAACCTGGCTGGATAAAGTGTATGGCTGTGGGCCTCTCTCAGATCTGTCTGCCAGGTTTCTGGGTACTGCAGCAGCCACAACTACAGGGGCGAGAATGTGGGGTTGCGATGGTCTACCATGATATTATCTCCCTCACCAGGCTCCCAGTCAGTGATTCACAGGGTTTGAGTGCCTTTGTGTCGTGCTGGAGAGGCGAGATAGAACACAGATTCTGTCGGTGCACTGCCCACTGTGCTGCCCAACAGTCTCCCTGCCTGAGCTGACTGGGATGATCTTGAGGGTGGTGCTGAAGTGCTCTCACCTATTAGTGCTGGGGGACGTTAATGTCTATGCCAAGACATCCTCAGCCCAGGATTTCATGCTTGCCAGGGCAACAATGGGTTGCCTGTCTCAAATAATACATGCCTCAACCCACAGCGTGGGACACGTACTGGACCTTATATTTACTTCTGGGCAGGTTGGTGGTGATCTGGATGTCGAGGAGATAGACTCATAGAATCCTAGAGTCCTAGAGTTGGAAGGGACCCAGTAGGTCATCTAGTCCAACCATCTGCCTGCAGCAGGAAATCCTCCTACAGCATCTCCGACAGGTGATCGTCAAGCCTCTGCTTGAAGATCCCCAGTGAGGGAGAGTCCACCACCTGATATCCAACCGGAATCTTGCAGTTTGTACTCATTGGTTCTAGTTCTGCTTTCAGAGGCAGCTAAGAACAAATGAGCCCCTTCAGAATGGAGTAATGAACATCACTCCATTACCCTGATTACTTCCTGGTGGGATTTAGACTTATTGCAACCTGTTGCCTTCATAGCATCAAAGGACAGCATTCTATGGTGTGCCCTCAAAGGCTGATGGATCTGGATGGTTTCCTGAGGGCTCCGGGGGATATTCCTGGAAGTACCATTTTGCGGTGGTTCTGCTCCTTTCTGGCAGATCTCAGAAGATGGTGCTGGGGGATGCTTGTTAAGCACTCTGGCATCTTCGGTGTGGGGTGCCACAAGGCCCCATTCTATTCCCCATGCTGTTTTAACATCTACGTGAAGCCACTGGGAGAGGTCATCTGGAGGTTTGGAGTGGGATGCCATAAGTATGGCTCTAAAGATGGTCTGGAAATTCCAACTAGTGCAGAATGCAGCATCTCATGTGGTTGTGGGCGCTGGCAGTTAGACTTGGTCAGGGCACTGCCTCGGCAGCTATACTGGCGCCCCATTCATTTCCAGGCTGAATTGAAAGTGCTGGTCTAGACCATTAAAGTCCTATATGGCTCAGGTCCAGGGTAGAGGGACCACCATCATCCATAAAATTTGACCCATCATCCAAGATCATCTGAGGGGGCTCTGCTGACTCTGCTGCCACTAAGATAAGTGAGGGACATGGCAGCTTGGATCAGGGCCTTCTTGGTGGTTGCACCACCAGCTCTGGAACTCTCTCCCCCCTGAAATTGAGAACTGCTCCAACCTTACTGAACTTTTGGCAGGGCCTTAAGACATTTTTATTTGGAGGGAGATTTTAACTGATGTGGAGGCTGGTATGTTGTGATTTTAGTTTTCTTAATCCAGTTGTTTTTTAAATGATTTTAATTTATTGTTAAATGTGTTTTAAATGTCTATTATGTTGTGTTCTGTGTTAGTCATCTTGCATCCACTTGTGTGGAGAAAGGCGGGAAATAAATAAATAAATAAATAAATAAATAAATAAATAAATATTTGCCCATATTTTCCCCATGCTTTTTCTCTCCAAATATTCTTCCCTCCCCAATTTATCTGTGTTAAATGTTTTCTTGCCGACACTACATTATTATTAACTTCTTTAATTGCACAAATCCAGCTGAAACTAAATATGATAAATATTTAAAACTAAATATTTTGTCGGAATTTACTTTTAACTTTTCCAATTAAAATCAATCAAAGGAAACAAACTCACATGGGCATGTACACAATGAGGGGTTATCCAAATGACTGCCTCTGTGCCATCCTTGGTACTTGTCCCAATGCATCCAGATTAGCATTCCGTCGCATACGAGAGACAATTTAGCAGAAAAATTATTCATCATTTGCTACACTGAGCAATTACAGACTCTCTTCAGGTTTTGATCATTTTAATCTCAAGAAAAAATTCAGTACAAACTAGACTGACAGCCCAAATCCTAAGGTGCCTTTAGTGTCAGGACTACCACGGTGCCAAAATGGCTCCTTCTGTATCTTGAACTGCTGGAGGCTACCATTGGTGGTCCCTCAGGAAAAGGGAAATTTTGTCCCCTTCCCCCAACTAAGGGAAGTTGCCCTCCAATGGGGCAACTCAATTCTGTGGCAACATTTTGGTTGCCATACAAAAAAGACCTTCCATGTAATGTAGAAAGGATTTACCAGAGCCATGTTCTGCCTGTCCTGCCCCCTCCTATCCCCTCACCATGCCTCCTCATCACCCTAACTATTCCTCCTCATCACCCTCTCCCTGCTTCACCTGCCCCAGAACACCTCTTTCGACCTCCACCACTCCCCCATTAACTGCTCTGCCACATAGCCATTATGGCAACCGCTGAGTGGTGAAGCACTATCACTAGGATTGCCATAACTGTCCCCCACAGAACCAGGTGGGACAAGAGAAGTTTGCTAAGTTGCCCTAAGCAAACGTAGCGACTTAGCAACTGAGATTAGCTGACTAGCCGATTGCTAAGGTCTTCGCAACGTGGAGGCTCAGAGCTTAGCACCTTAGTAACCAGCTGGCTAGGGTGACAGTTTTAAAAAGGAAAGCATCCGGTTCTGCTCTAGGGACTGCTCCTGGGGTGGGAGTAGAGTGGCGAGGAGAGTGGGGGGGTGCCTGCTACGGCTTGAGACTGCTGCTGGCTGCCCACATGCTCTGCCGTCCGTAGAGGTGGCAAAATTGCAAAGGGGAGCCCTCCTGCTGGACTTCTGCCCAAGCTCCCTGTGCCCAAGTTTGTGGTGTTTGTGGTGGGCGCTTGGCTGAGGAGCACTGCTATTCCCCCCATCTCAGGTCCCAGCTGGGTCATGACCTTGGCCAGGACATGACCCTGAACCTGGGTATGACCCATGAAATCCAGAGGATTTCACAATCCTGACTATCACAGAACCAGTGATAGTTTAGTATCACCCGTGCTGATGCACTGCTGGTGGTGGACTGGTGCTAGGAATCACAAACATGCTTTGTGACAGCATGTCTGTGACACTCAGTGGCAGCACATCGCTGGCAATAAGCTCTTAGGGTTGGTCTATGAAGCTGCAATCCTAATCCCCAGTTAGGCCGGTATAAGTCCCCTGTTGGCCTGGAGGTGTCGCAAAGTACTGTAAGGCACTTCTGTGCCACTCCCAGGGGTGTTAGGGTAATGCACAGACATGCACTGTCTTGTCTGTTTGTCCTCACACCACCACAGGAATGAGGAAATGGATGAGTTGTGATTATTTAAATTGGTTAGGATTTCACCCTCAATTATCTAACAGAATTTGGAGTACATTTTCAGATAGTAACTGACTATAACTTCAACTCTTGTTTTTTCCCTCTTGAAAGCTTTTATTCTGTCAAAAAACGAAATATCTCACTAAAGATAACTCACGAGTGGGAGAGAAAGGCATATTCTTCCTTGTTATTTTTTAATGAAACTTGTAAGCTACTTTGAGTATATGCATTGACAAAGAAAAGGCAGGATATGAATTTCGTAAATAAATAAATAGTTTTCTCCACCATTATTCCCCTGGTTCATCAGCTCAAATTCTATCTGAGTGTTTACGTGGCTGCAATTTTGTTGCCCCCATGTGGATCACTTAAGTTATTGACTTGAACCTCATTTGCCGTTTGGTTGCTGACCCACTCAGTTTGGAGAGGTCCTATTAAAGCCATCTCCTTTCAGAGCTCTCTCTCTCTCTCTCTCTCTCTCTCTCTGTGTGTGTGTGTGTGTGTGTGTGTGAAAGAGAGGAGTTATATATAGCTATCTATCTGTGTTCGTGTGTGTGTTCGTGTGTGAGACAGAGACAGAAAGAGAATAGTTATATATACATAAACTATTAATGTACATAGTTTGTGTATATATTATATACTATATTCATAGTTTATGTATATATATATATCAAATATATAAATGAGGCTGTCTGTGTGTGTGAGAGAGAAAATAGAGTATGTACATAAATAATTTACACCCTGGCACAAGTCTCGTGCTGGCCTGAGGTTGTCGTAAAAGTCTGCATCACTCCTGGGGGTGGGGGTGGAAGATGTTTAGGCCAGTGCACTTGACTTCCTTAGATATGTACATGTAACTTGAACACACAGTCTTAATGTGCCCTTGGGCTGATGCAAGTAGTTTGTGCTGGCCCAGGGTTGTTCCATAAGACATGTCTATGCAACCTGGAGAGGAGAGGAAGCCAATGCAAGGAATTGCATTTTCCTCTCTCTTTCATCGTGGTCCCCAGGAGCAAATGAGCTGAGCTCTGCCAGTGGAGGGGACAGGAAGGTTGGCATGGGCTGGGTAGGGAGTTACAGGATACAAATTTGAAAGAATGGACAGGAAGAGAGATGTATGGGATAGAGCATAGCTCTATATATCAAAGAGGCTATGGAATCCAGCAGTCCCATTGTACTTATTCTCTCCTTTGCAACCAAACATACCAGTTCCCCCTTCTTGACCAGGATTTACACAAAGGATGCAATTCCACTCTAGCATAATTTCCTGTGGTGGTGAAGGGATGCTAGCGCATGCATATTCACTGTCCCTAAACCCCGCAGGAGTGGGGCACAGGAGTGTGGGAGCTCCCCACACCATCACAGGAAGTTTCGCCGGGTGAGTTATGCTGGCCTAAATTAGATAGGCTTAGATATTCACTGATTAAATATTAAATTAAATATTAAATTAGATATTCACTGTGTCCTCTTCCAAATGTTGATGGCATGAGCCTTTTCCCTTGTGGCCTTTTGCTAATGGTTCTGGAGTCAATTTCCTTTCAGAAAGATGAAAAGCAATAATAAAGCTATTTGTATAGTCTACAATGCAACCTTTTGGCAACCTAAATGTGTATGGTCACCCTTAAAACTGCCTGGCTCTGCTTTATGGCTCAAATAGCCCTATTCAGAATTGCTGTATTATATCTAAATGTTGCTGAAGAAAAATGGTAAAAATCTAAAGGGCCATTGCTAGATGAATAAATTTTCCATCTCCTTTTGTTGTCTTTAAAGCAATGAATGGGCACAGTGTTTTGTACAACTGTACCACGTTCCAAGTCTCCCTGCCTTCAAAACCCCTCTTAAATCCACAGATTAGTTTTAGTGCCTGCACAGAGAGACCTGCACTGCTGTGGCTAACGCTGGCCTCAACCCAGGCCAGTAGTACACAAACAGATGTTCTTGTCCCATCTGCCAGGCAAACTCGTAAACTTGGTCATCGTTCTTGCTATCACTTGAAGCTGGTACGCTGTGGTCCAGCCAGGATCCAATGGCATAAAGCAAAAAGAAGTTAGGGCATAGATTTTGTTCCCTTCAGTTCCCATCTCTGCCACTGTCCAGGTACAGAAATTGTTGCTATTGGCCAGCTCTGGGAGCAGAGTCAGATTCCAGTTCATAAATACAAGGATTTGCTTTACACTGAATCAGATTACTTATTCACATAACCTAGTGCTTTACTAATAGCAGTTCTTCAAGGCCTCAGCAGATTTTCTTTGTTAGCCTATTAACCAGAGATCACCGGAATTTAGTGCTTGGTCCTTTTCCTACATACAAAGCATATATTCCACCACAGCGTGTGGTCCTTCACAAAACTTGTACAAATTGTGCCCATCTAATTATGCCAGGGTACCTTCCAGCCCCATAGGACAAACACAAATAAAATAAATGAGAACCAAGAGAGACAGAACCAAGAGAGAACCAATGAGAGACAGATGCTCCATGTTACGACATTTTCAAAAGGATCCTAAAGTTTGTTAGATCACATACACATGGCCATGTAACACATTCAGCTCTCTGATTCCAACACAGAAACCTTCAAGAACCATGCAAGCCCAAAGCTTGCCCTATATTTCTCTCACATCCGTACAGCATGCAAACACACAGGAGGTTTTCTTCACTCCCTAACCGACAACAGTACATAATGGTTCATTTGCTTGCAAGTGAATTATCCCTGCACCATTGTGCACAGATGTTTAACACAATCAAGGCAGTGAAGTAGAGCACACTGGGATCCCGGAAACCATATTTCAATGGACATCCATTCTGGTGAAGGAAAATGCTGCCTCTTAATTGGCGTTTATTGTTTCCTTAGTGGCTGTGCTGTTTGCAAGATGAAGATTTCTCTCCTTATGAATACTAGATTATCCCCTAGTTTCTGCTGGTGAATGAATTCTTGAAATATGAGCTGTTGTCAACAGTTCATTAAAAGGAATGGACATGCACCCACTCTCCACATCCCTGCTTCCAATGTGTTTAAATATATCATTACAGTAAAAAAAATGGTGGAACTGTTTCCTCTGCAGCATTCCATCAACAACCTGGTAGGATTTATATGAAACTGACCAACCATATCCATGTAATACATGAACTTCAATTTGAAGTTTCACACGATTGCTATTATTCTCTCACATAGCGATGCTGCCTCAGCTAACTTAAGTCCCATAACTACTTCCTGAAACCTGCCTGAAGTGTCATCCTTCAAAAAAGGGCAATAAATCCAGAAATAAGATGGAAACGGTTTAACTCAAACAAAAATGAGCAAAACCAAGTCTGAAATGCAACGGCTTGCAGTTTGGCAGCATTTAAAGATATCAATCATGTTGTTTCTCAACCACTCAGCCAGGAGAACTGCTAGCTCAAATAAATTGCAAAGAACATGATACGCATGACTTTGGTTTAGAAGCCAGCATCTGATTCCATGCCTTCCACCGCTCCATCTACAATGTTTAAGAACTGAGGCTTTCATGCAAATTCTTAGAAAAGTAGACCTTGCTTGTGTCATTTATCTCTCATTAAGAGGTAGATGGGAGAGAGACCTGCTTTTGTAGAGGATGTTTTTGCAGAGAATCTTCATTCTGACTGAAGATGTGATGACGGAGGTCAAATGAAACCTAAACTTCCCCCCTCCCCTGCCATGTGTGAACCACAGCACAATCTTACCCCGGCCCCAGTGAGACTGGCATATGTCACATATGAACAAGTTCCATGCTGGCCTGGGAGGTTATTCAGACATGCAGTAGCTTCCCCACACCACCATGGGTCAGGGGAGATGGGTGAGTTGTGCTGACCAATATTGGTTAGGATTACATCCCCAGTCCAATGACTGTATTCATTATGGGACACTTTCCAAGCACTTTGCCAGCCTACTGTTAACTCACAGCAGCCAGCAGTTTATTGCTCAAACTGAGCTACTGCTCTGAGAACACTCCTCTCCTTCAGTGCACATATTACATGGAATTCAAGCAAAAGATGCTTACCAAAGAAGGAGCTCTTATGCAGCATTCATAAGAGATGAAAGAGATAGCCTAATAATCCCAAACTAAAAGCTTCAGCCCATCATCCTATCAGCAGAGCCCATATGCAGCTTTAGTGTCCCTGATGGAACAGAGAGGGAAATGGGAAGGCTCCAAGCCATGAAATGGAGCTGACTACTGATAGCTGGATTAAACAGAAAAAGAAAAAGCTCACTTACAGTTAATTTAGTGCTTGATAGAAAGCATTAACTGAGCCCCTGGAAATGAAACCTTCAATGAATCCACAAGATGTACAGTTTTGGGCAAAAGGAGTAAAAAAAACAGCTTAGGGTGATATAGTATTTGCAAGAATTTTTGCAAGCATCAGTTTTGCAGTGCCTTTAATTTTATTTTAGCACAAGACCTGGAGGGCTATTTTAAAATGAAATGCATCAGAACAAAAGCTTTTTATTTATGTATTTTAATATTATAGCTAAACCTATAAGGAATATTTTGGAATTTGTTTCTAGAAACATGTTTTCATTAAATCAATGGTAAGGGCATGTATTATAATGTCATTGTACAAATCAATGGTTTCACCACACCGAGAATATTGTTTTAATAGCTTCTGGTTTTGGTCATCTCATCTCCAAATGGAGATAGTAGAAATGGAAAAGGAACAGAAGAAAGTTACCAAAAAGATTACTGTGCTGGGGCATCTCCCTCATGAGAGAAGGCTATAGTGTTTGGGGCTCCTCAGTCTAGTCCAGAGGCAGAACATGATTACAAAAGTTAGAGAGAGAGAGAGAGATGCTCTTTTCCGTCTTTTCCCTGTTCCCACACAATACCAGAATAAGGGAACATTGAGTCTGGGGAGAATTAGGACAGACAACAGAAAATATTCCTTTACCCAGCATGTAATTAAGCCTGTGGAACTCCTTGCCACAGGAAGTGGTACTGGCATCTAGTCTAGATGCCTTTAAGGGGGGAATTGGACAATTTCTGGAGGGTAAGTCCATGATAGGTACAAATTGTGATGGATATGTGCAAACTCCTTATTTTAGAAGAAGGAAACCTCAGAATGCTAGATGCAGGGACAGGCACCAGGATGCAGGCCTCTTGTTGTCCTGTGTGCCTGCTAAGGCATTTGTTTGGTTTCCATGAGATACAGGAAGCTGGACTAGATGGGCCTATGGCCTGATCCAATGGGGTTCTTGTGTTATGTGTGGGCTGCAGTGGCTCAACGGCTAGAAAGCTGGGGTTAGAAATTCTGCTCAGCAGGTCAGCTGTTCCTGAGTACTGCTAGATGGGGTGAGCGTCCGTCCTTAGCCCAGGTCCTGCCAACCTACCAGTTCGAAAGCACATAAATGCAAGTAGATAAATAGGTACCACCTTGGCGAGAGGTAATCAGTGTTCTGTGCTCCTTGGCGTACAGTGATGCTCAGGGTGACCAGATGCCAAACCCAAAATTCCCCCCCCCCCGTTTCCCAAAATTCCTGTCCTCCAAGCCAAAATTCCTACCCAGTTAAAAACAAATATAGGACAAATGTAGGACATGTTAAAATAAAGTTTAAAACACTTGTATTGCATTCCTGTACTTAATTTTTGCACAAATCTCATCACAATAGACCAGACACCAACCCAAAAGGCACATGTTTAAGTGATCCAAGCAGCCAGGCTTTCTCAGGCAAGCATGAAGACACTTGGCCTTTCTGTTTCCTTTCCTTTGGCCCTTACACAATACAAGCTCCATCTATATATATAAAAGAGAAAAGTCACTCACTGACTCACTGACTGACTGACTCACTGACTGACTCATCACCGCCCTGCCAAAAGCGCTGGGCCCAGAAGTGTGAAATTTGGGGTGGGTGTTCCTTCCGTGAGGGAGGGGTGCACTAAGAACCGATTTTCCGAAATTCCAACGGGAAGGGGGTGAAAAGGGGCGCAATGCGTTTTCCTCCCTATACTTTGCATTGGAGAATTGCTGACTCAGCAAAATTCCTCCCAACTGCTGGGCCTGAAGCATGGAATTCTGGGAGTTCCTTCTGTCACCTGAACTCCCACCAAGAACCATCTGGAGAAATTAACCCTTCAGGAGCTGAAAAGGGGGCAACGTGTTTCTGTCCTATACTTGACATGGGAGACTGAACAACATCCAGACAATTTGGTGCTCAGACCCTGGTGCACTGGGGGATGTTGTTCGGAGGAAGAGGTTGCGCCGGCAAGGATGCTGCGCATGAAGGGAAATTGCGCATGAGGGGAAGTTGCGCATGAGGGGAAGTTGCATATGGGAGGAAAATTGCGCATGGGAAGAAGTTGCGCATGGAGAAAGTTGCGCATGGGAGAAAGTTGCGCATGAGTGAAAGTTGCGCATGGGGGAAAGTTGCGCACGGGGCAAAGTTGCGCATGGGAGGGAAGTTGCGCATGGGGGGAAGTTGAGCATGGGGGGATGATACGCATGGGGGGATGATGCGCATGGGGGATGATGCACATGGAAGAAAGTTGCGCACAGGGGAAAACTGCGCACGGAGGAAAGCTGCGCACGGGTGAAAGTTGCGCACGGGGAAAGTTGCGCACGGGAGGAAGTTGCGCACGGGAGGGAAGTTGCGCATGGGGGGATGATACGCATAGGGGCTGATGTGCATGGGGGGATGATGCGCATGGAAGAAAGTTGCGCATGGGGGAAAGTTGCACACGGGGGAAGTTGCGCATCGGAGGGAAGTTGTGCCTGGGGGGAAGTTGCGCATGGGGAAAATTGCGTATGGGGAAAATTGCGTATGGGGAAAGTTGTGCATGGGAGGAAGTTGCACAGAGGGGGAAGTTGCGCACGGGGCAAAGTTGCACACGGAGCAAAGTTGTGCATGGGGCAAAGTTGCACACGGGAGGAAGTTGCACACGGGGCAAAGTTGCGCACGGGACGGAAGTTGCATACGGGAAGGAAGTTGCGCACGGGAGGGAAGTTGCGCATATGGAAAGTTGCGCATGGGGGATGATGCACATGGAGGAAAGTTGTGCATGGGAGGAAAGTTGCGCATGGGGGAAGTTGCGCATGGGGGGATGATGCGCACGCGGGAAAGTTGCGCACGGGGAAGTTGCGCATGGGGGAAGTTGCGCATGGGAGGGAAGTTGCACATGGGAGGGAAGTTGCACATGGAGGAAAGTTGCACACGGGGAAAGTTGTGCTTGGGAAAAGTTGCGCATGGGAGGAAGTTGCATATGGAGGAAAGTTGTGCATGGGGGAAGTTGCGCGTGGGGGTTGATGCATATGGGGGGATGGCATACAGGGGAATTTTACTCCCGCAATGCGAGTACACCTTTCGCTAGTTGACTATAAAGCTTTTGAGTGGACACAACTGGGCTTGGAGTCTTAAAACTTAAGAAGCCAAGAGTTATCCCCAACATCCCTACCCCGAGAAGGATGAAAGGCCGCACAACCTGAGCAACTCAGACCCTTGTTGTGAAATACATACTTTTTTGTGCAAAGTATATATTGGTGGATCCATCTACAAAGGAGCCAAGAGTTATCCCCAACATCCCTACCCCGAGAAGGATGAAAGGCCGCACAACCTGAGCAACTCAGACCCTTGTTGTGAAATACATACTTTTTTGTGCAAAGTATATATTGGTGGATCCATCTACAAAGGTTCTGGTTCTGGTTCTGTCAGGGAAATTCCTGTCATCTGGTCATGCTGGGCACATGACCACAGAAACATCTTTGGATAACTCTGGCTAACTTTGGATAACTTTGGCTTTGAATTGGGGATGCACATCGCACCCAACAGCAGTGGGTGGTGCCTGTATAGGCAGAAGGCAACCTGCAGCCATTCACAGCTGGCAGGACAACCTGCCAGGGACCTTAACCTTTTACCTATGTCTGTGAATCACAATTTAGACACACAACTTACTTATACTGGACACACACTTACTTTGGACACAGACATTTATACTGGAGAATGTGGAGGATGGAGAGTTGGAAGAGTTAGTTCATCTGACAGTGACAAATGAAAGAAGATATTAAAACATTATTAAGATGCAGGTGGATGGGTAAAACATCTTTGTGGTGATTAAGTGAGAAGTTCAGAAGGCAGTGACTCCTGTCTTTGTACAAATCTGCCCCATGTCTAAATTGGTACCTGCTATGGATAACACAGGGGCAAAGTGGGGGAGGATAGGAAAGAGACCGTCCTAGAAACCCTATCACATCTTTCTGTACCAAAGAAAGCAGTGCTCATTGATACTTCTTTTTTCCTTCCAATTAGTATTTTTCAGAGAAAAATGATGCAATAATCTAATGGCAACAATTCATTGTTTAAACAGTGTAATGTACGAACTGAGGTATTGCTAGGTTCAAGCAGATGTGTGAAGAGACCCATGGATATCTATCTTACAATCCCATCTGTGCCTCTTTTCCCTTCTGTCACAACAGAATCAACAAGACTCACAGTATATTTCCATCATGTCTCAGATTTGGCTTAAACGTTCACTTCGAAGGTATAAACAGGCTACAATGTGGCCTTTTAAAATTAAATAAATTGTTCTGTAAAGCTGACCTCTATCTCCACTATTTCCATAGGTTCAAAAATAGAAATGATTGAAGAAAAATGCTTCAATAAATGTGGTATGTCAGTGGCACTGTCTACTAATTTTACAGCTGCTAACATATTGTTTAAGGGAACACAAGAGGATGAAGAAATATCAGAAAACATTTATCAAAACGCCATCTGTTATTGTGTTGCAGAAGAATGAGAAGGTGAATGGCTGGGATTTGTGGCTTTTTATGTAAAGCAGGCACCAAAGTCATGCCATGTGCATCTGTGCACATTCCATCAGTGCTGCATCTCTGTGCATGTGTGTCTGCTTGCCAGTTCACCTGGTGGAAATTAAAAAGTAGAAAGATAATAGACCTTGCCCCCCAAGCCTAATGTTTCAATCTGCCAATGTCCTCGGAGGAACTACGCCTATGAAAAATTCATCACTGTAAGTGTGAGAGATTCATCTTCACCAGCATATGAAAAGCAACAGTTCTTTTTCATTCCTCTGAAATTTCTGATCAGCTATGCAAACAGAGAAAATTGAAAGAGCTAATATAAATGCTGCTGGATTGATTGTCTGCCTTAAATTCACTTGCTCCTCCAGTTCTTTCTCTCTCCATAACATTTTAGGTCTTTCCATAATATTTTAGATTTTAAATTAGACAACCCCCACTCCCAAAAAACCCTTCTTCAATAGGTAGGAAAAATGAAGCTTTCCGAAAGTAGATCAAGAGCAGGTTGACCAGGTCCTAAATTCAAAATGTAAGACCTGGTCACTTAAAAGTCCAGATTTTCACATGTGAATCCAGACTTTAAAAAACCCAATGTAGGACAAAATGTAGGATGTCCTACATTTTGTCCATCATTTAAAAAAGATATTTTTTTTACATATCTGGGGTCTGGGGAGGTCTTCTGGGGGTGGGAGGGAGGCCTTCTGGGGGGCGGGAACTGGGGGCACTGAGTAGTTGTTAGAATCAGCAGTGGCTAGATGCAGCCAGTCGCTGCTGAAATTTTTTTTTTAAATCATTGCAAATGCACGCAAAGCTAATTATGCTCCAATGGAGCTCCTAGAGAGTCTCTGCGTGGGCGGAGACCTCAATTGACCTCCACTGGCAGACGCCAAGGGAATGTCCCAGCAGAGGTCAATTGAAGTCTCCACCCACGCAGAGTCTCTAGGAGCTCCATCAGAGCATTATTAGCTTCGCGCACATGTGCATTTATTTTTTAAAAAAGTATTTCTGCAGCTGCTGGCCAGATCTAGCTGCTGCTGCTCCTAATGCCCCCTCAAGTGTCCCCAACCCCCCAGAAGGCCAGACACGGAAGGGCTTTCCCTATCATCCCAGACCCCCACCGTTTACCGGACACGTCCAGCCAAGGTCAGACATATGGTCAGCCTGTCAAGAGCACACTTAAAGGTACGTGAATAATTTTTTTCCTAAGGAAAACTGCACTTAACAATATAATATGCATTCTATATACAGAATGTGTGTTCACACTGTCACACTTTTTTGTGTGACAGTCACCCTTTGAGACAGTCCAAGGTTCAGTCAAGCTGGAGGCTTCCCGCTTTCACCAGAAGAGCAAAACAGGTCCAAATGAGCATATAAGTTCAGAGAACATGCAAGAGAGGGATGTTTGGAATGTAGACAGGGTAGTGACAAGGGCAAGTGGATTAGGCCCAGGAGGCGGGCCATGACAGCATCAGTGTGTAGAATAGCTAAGCTCCCTTCCTGGGCCTGATACACCTGCAGGGACCTACTCAGCCTTCAGACAATGATATAGTTTGAGCAGTTCTGATATGTCCTGTTGTAGCTGTTGGAGGACCGTCCTAAGGAGTCCTCCAGCAACAATCCCACCCCAATGGCATGCAACTGCAGCACTGCTTCAGCATGTAGGGATTTAGGTAGAATTAGGCTCTGTTTGTCTGTCTGTAAGAGAGAGATGATGATGATATAGACTTATGCAGAGAGCCACAATCACAAAAGCTTAATGGCTCATGTTTCTACACTCATTACCGAAAGACAATAGATACCCCACAGTGTATATTAAATGTGACAGGGCAAACTGTTCTCAATGCTAATGGAGTGACAAAGAGATCCATCACCCAAAGCTAATATTCCAGATACAATGATTTTTTAAAAAAAAATATGTATGCTAAATATCCTTCTCTACCCTCTTTTCCCATCTCCAGCTCATATCATACATCCAATTTCGTACCATGCTAAAACTTTAACTCTCAGGAGACCAACCCTTTTGAGAATCACAAAAATGAATCCAAGTCAACATTACCTAATGACAGATCAGCCAGTACATGACTAGACCTGGGGAAAAAGCAATAATACAGTAATACAAAAACTGTTTTAGGGTTCAATCCAGAGTAACTACGGGGAGTCCTTGCTCTGACATAAGAACAATTTACTCTGGGTTGCAATATGAATTTCCCATAGGTTTTCGCTAAGTGGTGCCATAACCACGTCGATGTAAATGTCTCTTACGTGCTCTCGTAGTTACTCTGATATGGTTAGGATTGTGCTTTAAGTCTTTTATGTAGGTTTTTGAACATACGTTTTCCACATTTGTTCTCTATATGCCTGAACTTGATAGGCAACATGGCATCCTATAATCTCCACCAGGAGAACTCTGCCACAGCTCCTTCTTGTTTTTTGTCTTTAAAAGGCTTCCATCCTCTCCCTGGCATGTGGATAGTAGGTGAGAAAGATGCAAAAATGAACTGTAGTCTGAGACCCTTTAAACTGCATTGGCACATGATGGAGGGAAGTGATATTCTCAGCACATTAATCACTCCTCTCATCAGCAGGGACTTTTTTTTGCCATCTGAGGAATATAGAACAAGGAGAAGACAAGATGCTTATATATGGTGTAACAGGTGATCCAGATGGCTGTTGTCAAATATTACAGAAATGAGGAACCATTTTGCTACATCTCTGATAAGCAGAAAGACATGGACTACCAGAGATACATGAAGGTATACAGAAGTAAAGCCAGGCAACCCTTTGGCTAGTATAAATCTGTGTGAGTCAAGGGGTGTGTCTCAAGGTTGTTAAAGTGGCACAGGACAACACCGGAGTTGGTACTGCTAATATGCACCCTCACTCAGCAAGATCCCATCCACCCCAGCTCAATCCTCCTCTGAAGCATCCTTTCCACTGACTTACCTGCACCAGCAGGGACTGGTTGGTTTGTTACCACATGGCCAAGGCTGCAAGCAATTTGTGCAGGCATCCATGGCGCTAGCACCATCACGTAGCTGTCATGCCAGCAGTCCACACCTTCCTCTGATGGAATGCAAGCTTGGTCAGCACAAGACCTAGATAGGATTGAGCAGTGATCTTCAACCAGTGTGCCATGGCACACTGGTGTGTTGTGGATGGTCCTCAGGTGTGCCCTAAGAGTCTGGGGAAAGTCATTTATTGATAGGAAAATTAGGGTATTTTTCCCTAACATGCCTTGTCAATGGTAAAAACAACTGATGGTGTGCCTTGACAATTTCAGTGCTTTGTTAGTGTGCCATGAGATGAAAAAGATTGAAAATAACCGTATTAGAGACTAACTGGACTGTTAGAAATGTAAGTTTTCCTGAATAAATAAGGATTCACTTCAATGAGGCCTATTTTTTTGGAAAGCAGGTGCCGTCATTTTACAATATTCATATTTGTGTGTGTGTGTGTGTGTGTGTGTGTGTGTGTGTGTGTGTGTGTGTGTGAGAGAGAGAGAGAGAGAGAGAGAGAGAGAGAGAGAGAGAGAGAGAGAGAGAGAGAGAGAGAGAGACCCCTTGCAAGTTCTGAATTTAAAAAATGGAACAAAGAGCCACCAATCAACTCATGCACTTTCAAATCAAACTAGCACAACAGATGATACTTGTCCTTATTGTCCAACAAAGGACTGTGAACTTTTGTAGGATCTCCAAACCAGGATGGTAGGATTGCAGAACAAGGCAGTGAAAACTGTGTCATGCAGGCAATAAGTAGATAAACTGATCTTTTTCTCCTTTAATTCCACTGTCTGTATGGGCTGGGGCATGAGCTGTGTTATAAACAAAGCTAAATCTTTGGCACAGGAACCAGCAGAGTCTGTCACATCCCACAAGCTGCTGCTAGAGCGCCTCTTTCAATGACCCCACATCCACATTCTTGCCTGGGATACTTAGTGGCTTCACACCTGGCTGGAGCATGCTTGCTCTCTGCACTGCTTCCCTGTTCCACAAGTTCTGCTCCAAAGCAGTTCTGCTCCCACAGCTGTCAGGGAAAAGATCCTTCTCCGGCATTCAAACCTTTAAGCAACAAAAATAAAAAGGGGGAAAATAAAAAGGGCTTGGTTGTCCTGGCAACATTATCTTCTTTGCAAAGTGCCTCTTGTATCCAAGCGACGGGGCGTTCTCCCAAGTCCTGGCGAGCTGAATCTGTGGCTTCACCAAGAACAAAAAGGGAGCAAAGAGAGTTTCCAGTCATGACCTTTCCGGGAAATTAAAGCACTGGTATTGAAAAGGTACCGCTACCTGTAAAACAGCTTCAAACTCAGATGCAAGCTGCCTGAAAGAACTATGTGCTCCCCGCACCGGAGGCTAAAGGTGCTTGTAATATCTTCATCGGCACTGATGCAGGTCTTCAAAACATCTCCCTTTTCCAAAAGGGCAACCCAGAACCAAATCGGTCCTCTAATGAGCAACAGGGACCACCTTGCTTTTTCAAAGGAAGTTATGGGGAGCTGCCTTTATTTGGCAGCAGTATAGTGATGAAGGAGCTGCTGCCCTCCTCTTTCTCCCGGCTCACTTCCTTACCTGGCAGTGGCATCACGAGAAAGGTGCCGCTTCCCTTCTGATCCTGCCTACCTGCCCACATCATTTTAAAAGATGAAAAAACTGAAGAGGGAGAAAGTGGAGAGGAGCTGTTCTAGGCTCAACAGTTTTTACTGATGTCCCCATTTCCTCCCTCCTGTTCCTCAGCTTTCTGACATGCCATGAAGCGAAGAGCAGGAACAAAGATGTTATGGAGAAGATCAGTGGGGATAATTGGAAGAAGTGGCAGGAATGAAAATATGCATGCACACAAGCAAAAAGCACCCTGTTGCAGTGAGTACATAAGACTTCACAAGCACCAAAAGGATTCTGGCTGGGTTAGCTTCAGAATTCATCCTTGCTAACTATTGCATCAGGATGACCAGATGCCCAAACCTCAAAAGGAGGACAAATTCTTAGATTCCTCTCAGCCTAGCCTTTTCAGTGGACAATGGCACAATTTCCTACTCATGAGGAAAGCCGTGATATTGGGAACTTTCACTTTTCCATAGCAGGTCTCCGTCAGTCTTGAAATACTATGGTATCGTGCTCAGCACTGCATACACTGCATGCGAAGCACAAAAGCCTGGGTTGGATTGTTATGGAGGATAGGCTGTTACCCAAGCAGCAAATCCCCCCTCTCCACACCACTGAATTAGTCCAATGGAAAGGCAGAGCCAATACGATTGGATCCAGCTGGCATCGCAGAGCTGGGCTACGGACAGGAGCTCTTGTGGGGCCATAGAGCTCAATGCATATTTTTTTCCCATAGAGCTCAATGTATATTTTTGATTTTTTTTAGTTTTTTGGCCATAACTTTTGAAAGGAAGGAGATATCTCAAAACTGATTTTTGCATTTGATTGCCCCTTTCAATACAAACCCAACAACATATGCCACGATAGGGTACTGCACACCATTGCAAAGTTCCAAAATGAAGTCAAAATGAAGGACAATGAAGCCCTTTGGGAAGACACCTGGACAGAGGATAAATAAGAGGACAAATCCGGAAAAATCCAATCATATGATCACCCTGTGTTGTATGGATAATCAATTCCCAAATGGGTCTGGTCACTCACTATCATGTTTGAAGCAGTAAGACTCCTTTAGAGGAAAAGTGTGCACGTCGGTATGTGTATGGTTCTCCTCCCACATCAAATCTGAACTCTGGTTATATGGGCAAGAATGCCCAGAGACCATGTCTGGACCAATAAGGTGAACAAACTGAAGTATTGAACAAATTGACACCAATTGAACAGACCAAGTATTGAAGGCTCAGCAGAAGAGTGCCCTTGGCTCATGACTCTGACTCTGATTGAATTTGTCAGTTTCCAGCCCAGAGGTCAGGGAGGAAAGTGCTGTGGCAGCTGTGAACTCTCATAAAGGAGCATATGAGAAATCTCTTAACACCATGCACTTGGTCTTGATGATGGTGATCCTAAAGTACTGATTGGCTCATTTCAAGGCTGAGAAAGTAGAAATCCAGGGACTTTCACCAGAATGTCACATGGCTGGTGGCTCCAGGGTGGGCTGAGATTATATGTTACGGTCATGAAATGAGATTTCTAGTTGCACTAAAAGATGGAACATGGCAGATTTAGTGCTCTTTTCTATACTGAATAGGCCATTATGTTTTCTCCTGAAACTTCCTATTAAGTACAGAAAGGAAATATCAACCAAGTATCACTTAAAACTTCTGACGACTTCTCCTGGATTTTTTTTTAAAGACACACTCATAAAAATAGTTGATCTGAGCAAAGTGGAATCAGTTGCATGATTTTCCATTAACTTTACCAATTGCGCTCCCTCCTGGATTTATTGTTCTTTGAGGAGTGGCTAATCTGGGTTCACATTATGATCTCAAAGACACCTTCCTCCTTCATATCACTTGGCCTACATAAGCAAATTGTCTCTCTTGTCCAGAATCTATCACAACACCACCCAAGGGGCTTTTGATCAAGAAGATAATGATCACATTCTCTTTACTCAGCACTGAATGTCAACCAAGTATATGAAAGATGAAAATGTTTTTGGCTCACAAGGTTACACTTATAAATCCTCAGGCATGTTACTATAATGAAAAGTCTTTAAATAATGAAAAAGTGTAGTATTCTCCCCCTCCCATCCCCAAACTACTAGCTATTTCCTGCAGAAACGAAACCTCACCTTGACCAGAATTTAATAGCCACTTAAATTCAACTTCCCCTTGAAAGGAGAGAAGTTCCAAGAATACTGATAAAATTTCCCACATTAAGTCAGCTTCTTCTCCTCAACAAATCTCATCTCACTGCAAACAAATGTCTCTTGGAAAAGATGAGAGAGGCACTGACCTTCACCTCTTCGACTGATGAGGCTCCTGTCTAAACATTTCATACGACCCCATGTCTTGTGGATATTGGACCATTGTGTTTCACATAGGATGTCTGTGTGTTCCAACAACAAATGTCTCTATTGGATTTTATTAGGAGGTTAAGAGCATCATCAGTTCTATATAGTCTGCTTCTCTTTCTAAAATAGGAGCTAGTCTTGAAATAGGGTTCAAGAGAGCATATATTCTAAGCCTGAACACTTGCTCTTTGAGAAAATAGCTGAACTCCTCCAGTAATCGTTCTTATTCATATAAGGAATGTTGCTATTACTGGACAAGCAGTAATATTCCAGTCTAGAACACTTAATCAAAAAGGTATTATTATTGGTAAAAATCAAGAGACACACGGGAATCATTAAAACAAGCAATTTAAGCAAAAAAACAACAACAAAACAAAACAGAAACTATTTCTGGTTTTTCTGCTCTAACTCTACACTGATGATAGTTTTGCACAGCGGGACCTAATGCTTGCTTGCTTATGAAGCTAGAGATTGCACACTAACATACTATTTCTAACATACTATTTATAACATACCAAACTAGGTTTGGACTTTTGGTGGACAGCCTCTTCATAAAATGGGCAATTTCTGACTTCTTGAGAGAA
Source organism: Cryptoblepharus egeriae (assembly GCA_030015325.1). Taxonomy (NCBI): domain Eukaryota; kingdom Metazoa; phylum Chordata; class Lepidosauria; order Squamata; family Scincidae; genus Cryptoblepharus; species Cryptoblepharus egeriae. Next base: position 104,619,055 of record JAREYC010000002.1, on the reverse strand, counting down.
GAAGAAAAAGTCTGTTTTTAAAAGGCTATTTTCAGGGGTGGGGGGGAGCATTTTTCTTTTGAATGTTTTCCCAATCAAAATGTGAGTAAGAAAGTAAGTGTGTCTCTTGATAGGCCTGTTTCTTCCATTTTGTGTTTTTATGTTATTTTTATGATGACAGTTAAAGTAGGGAAGAGGTAAGGAGGAAAGAAAGAAAGATGTTATATTTACTTTTAAATTCCATTTATGTGTTGGCTGTGGAGCTTCTGTAGTGTCTGTGAGGCTGGAGGGAGAAAATTCTCTCTTATCATTTTTTGCCACCACTGAAAAAAGTTAAATGACAGGAGAGCTGGAAGGAAAGGAAGAAATTATCTGAGATTTTGAAAAGAAAAAGAATTATTGGAGTTCATGTAGTCTGATTCTCCTCTATGAGACTTTTCCGAGTCTCAAGAATTCTTCTGCAAACCCAGTAAAACTGTCTCTATCATATTGTTCCCCGCACCACTCCAGAATATATGGGCTATGAGCAGGCCTGTAGCCAGGCTTGTATGAAGTAGAAGTGGGGACAACAACAATAATTGTTTGTGGGGGGGGGGGGCAATTATGCCAAGTATCTGTATTGGTGATACAGAAGCTTTCCAAGCAGAGTGCAAGATGCCTGCCTTGATATTTAAAGCACTGAGCAGTTTGGGTCTTTGGGGAAGGCTTTTTCCTAAACAGGAACACCCCTATTTCAAGCATCAAGTCCCAATTCTCCAATTAGCCTGTGACCCTTCCGAGACTGTTGGAGAGACAGGCATTATTTTAATTTCCTCTTTGCCCCTGAACAACTTATCTTGGTCTATGTTTGCACTGTGCAAGTGATGTTTGGCAAATAGTTCATAGTTCTCATGTGTATTACAAATAAGCTTGTAAATTCATTTATTCAAGTTCTAATATATTCGTGTAAATTTACTTAATTTACAAATTAAATATTTTAAAATTAAAGTTTGAAATATAAATTTTCATTCTTTTTTCCCCTGGCCTCTGACATTTGTATCAAAGAGATGATGTGGCCTTCCTGCAAAAATGTTTGCCCAACCCAAATGTTTGCCCAACCCTATGGGGTATCAGCAATTTGGGATACTAAGTTGCCCTAAACAAAAACAGGACATGTCCTTGTTCTGTAGACATCTCCCCTCCCGCTCCTCTTCTCTAGAACCTTACTATTTTGCACTGGCACTCAGAAACCAGACAAAACACTTTATTTTTATGTTTGGTTGCTTTATTATATCATTTTGTTTCAATTATTCTGTTCTTGAAATTAATTTCTGAATTTTACTTTTGAACTTGGGTTATTTTAAATTTTTTCTTACTGAAAATTGCCTTGGGAGTTGTTATAATTGAAAAGATGGACTATAACTATAGGAAATAGATGAATAAAACAAAAGTACTGAATAAGTTAGCATCAATAAATCTTGAAAGGAAGCATAAAATGGGAACTGTATGATCAGTTCCTCATTTACTGCCAATCCCCAAGATCTCCAGGTAACTACAGAACTTGGTGCTAGGCAAGGCAAAGGCTTTTTTTCATTTGATTGTTTGCAAATACGATGGTGGGTGTATGCATAGTGTAAGAGAAAATGAGAGTGTGTGTGCATATTAGATAACTCAAGGAGAAACTCAAATGATGTGGTTAACTATTTGAGTTAACTCAAATAAATCAAACTCATTTGTGGTGACAAGTGCCACCACAACAGACTGCAACATTTTACCTTGAAGCACTTCTTGTTTAGAAATTGAGGTGCAAGATGGGCCTCACTTTGTGCACAAGTAAAAAAGATGGATTAACACTCAGAGTTCATCTGGTCTTAAAGAATTACCTCTACAGCTTGGATGCACATACACTGGATGCCTTCAGCACCAAAAGAATATGAGAAATGCCTCCATTGGATCAGGTCAAAGAGCCATCTAGTATCACACAGCAGCCCACCAGATGCCTCAGGGAGCACATCTGACACCTGCATCCAGGTAGACCCCCTGCAACTGGCATTTTGACATTGTGTACCTCTATTCTTACCCTCATGGTTTGGAACCTGTGATGGTCCCAGGAACTTGTCCAATCCCTTCTTAAAGTCATTGGCTAGATGCCATCACCACATCTTGTGGCATCCTTTTTTGAGATGTGGCGACCAGAACTGGACATAATATTCCAAATATGGCCTCCCCATTGATTTGTACAATGGCATTATAATATTTGCCGTTTTATTCTCAATCCCCTTTCTAATGACCCCAAGCATGGAATTTGCCTTCTTCACTGCCACCACATTTTCGATTGACACCTTCAGTGAACTATCCACCAGCACCCCTAAATCCAGAGGCGTATGATCCCTACAGGCTGCCACGGCTGAAGCCATAGACACCACAGTGAGATGGGATGCCAGTGTGCTCACAGCTCCCACAACTTCCCAAATGGGGAAGTCCAGAGAGAGCTTACGTGTCCTCTGAAACCGATGCTGCCTGGCTGACTGTAGACACATGTGCTGTCCACAGCCAGTAGGGAGCAACAGATTGCCAGTGTGGGGGGAGTCATGTGTGCATGTGCCTCCATGGTGCATGTGCATCATGACATAATGACATCATACGATGTTGTGACATCATAGTGTGTCATAGGTGCAGACTGCACTCAGTACACCTCTGCCTAGATGCCTCTCCTGCTCTTGTCACAGATGGCTCAGAGCCCATTGACTTATATGTAAAGTTAGGATTATTTGCCCAATGTGCATAACTTTACATCTACTCACATTAAAATGCATCTGGCATTTTGTTGCCCATTCTTCCAGTACAGAGACATCTCTCTGGAGTGCTTCACAGTCTCTTCTGGTCCTCACCACTCAGAATAGTTTGGTGTCACCCACAAACATGGGTGAACCCTGCTTCCTCCAGTCTCTGGATTTCTCCCAGTCTCTGGATTTGGCATCTTTCTGAACTGAATCCCTGGGAGATGGGACAACTCCATTGCATATCCTTATCTTTTCTTACTCTAACACCAGATGACCATGGTGGGATTATGCCTCTGGTCAAAACACTGTTGGAGATTGCCCCCAATTAAATTAGGGGTGTTTATTGTCAAGTGGGGTATTAGCTCTTCCTCGTTTCCTACACTAGAGGTAAAAGATATCCATGGGTTGGCTGTTTCTGATCACAGTTTGGTGCTGGGCCAATTGTTCTTGTATTTGTCCTGCTCCTTTGGTCCACAGGATTGCCAAACAGTCCAAAAGGGTCACTGAGGCTTGGGATTTTTTTATTCCTTGTTCATGGGAAGGACCTTCTCACCCTTTTTCTCTGCCCTCAGGCATGTCTAAGATCCTGGCTCCCACTGTCTCAGCCAGACATTACGTCTAGCCATCATATTTAAAGCAAATGCCCTAGAGCTGAATTGGAGGGCATCCAGAGAAGAACTCTGCCAAATGAAGGTCCCACCAGGGAGGTCTTCATTAAACCATTTCTGATTGTCTTAGGGATGGATGGATCAGATGACACCAGTCAGAATAAAAATCCCACCATTTCTGCAAACTCCCTGATTTTTCTATGTAGTGTTTGGAAGAAGCATTCTGTAGAAAACCAGTGTTGCAAGATTTTGTGTGCACAGAGGCATGCCGCACATGTGAATTTCTAAACTATGGGAAAGCCAGAGATGATACATTAAGAGGAAACTGCCAGATTTTTAGACTGATGTTCAAGACACAAAGTCAGGAATGAAGTCAAAGATTCTTCAATTCCTGACACAAAGTCAGGAATGGGGAGAAAACATCTACTTGTGATACTGTGATAAAACTCATTCCTATCCCTGCAGTAGAATTACTGCAACCCAATAGGTTTCCTCAGACTTGGGCCACCTCTGGAGGTTTCCTCAGACTTAGGCCACCTTTATGTTGAGGAAGATGGGAGCAACCAGAGGCTAGTCCAAACTGCCACCACTTCTCCCTCCTGCATGCCCAGTCTCAACCTTCACCATAACCTTCACCATCTTCTCCACCCCGAAACATACCCTCCCACCTTCTCCATGCCTTTTCCTCAGGCTCCCCCGACTGTGTGCTAGCCTGAAAGGACCAGGGCAAGTATCATAAGAACTTAAGAGCCTCTGCTGGATCAAGCCAAGGCCCATCTAGACCAGCTTCCCTGTATCATACAGAGGCCCACCAGATGCTTCAGGGAGCACACAAGACAAGAAGACAAGTACGTTCAGGTGCCCCTCCCCTGCATCTGGCATTTGGAGGATCCATCCAATCCATCCATCCATCCATCCTATCCCATGCACCCATTCCATCCCATCCATATACTCACACTCACATACACCATGGTTGTAAACTGTTATGTTTTTCTTCTTGGAATTTATCCAATCCCTTCTTAAAGACATTAATACTAGATGTCATCACCACACCTTGTGACAAGCAGTTCCACAGATTAATTGCATGCTGGGTAAAGAAATATTTTCTTTTCTCTGTCCTAACTCTTCCAACACTCAATTTTAGTTGGTGTCTCCTGTTTCTAGTGTTATGTGAGAAAGAAAAGAAAATCTCTTTATTCCCTCTGTCCATATCTTGCATAATTTAGTATGTCTCAATCATGTTCCCCCTCAGGTGCCTCTTTTCTAGACTGAAGAGCCTTAAACACTCTTTCCTTTCCTTACAGTGCATTTGCAACACCCTTAGGGGTGTCTTACAAGGAATTTACACTGCCCTATGAAAGAGATTGGATTGTTCTCTTAGAGCACAGGTCAGGGAACAGGGTTAAATTACCCTAATTTGGGTAATAATGGAATTCCTGAGGATAATGGACCACCTGGGTTTGCATATGAATGACACAGCCAGGTATGCAGGACCCAGGCATTGCAATAACTGTGCAGCCTTGATGGATTACTCTTAACACCTAATCAACTCAAACAAAACAAACAAACAGAAGGTGTGAATCCCTGTAGGGTCATAAGAAGTTCAGGCTATTGTGTGTGTGTGTGTGTGTATGTGTGGGGTGGGGGGTTGGAGGGGAGGACCCCAGCCTCTCAGCTGCAGGCTGGGGTTTCTCAGAGTTACTCAGGCTGGAGGCTAGGGCTTCTGCTTGCTTACTCAGAAGCAAGTATCATTATTTTCCTTGGGGCTTACTATTAGGAAAGTGTGCATTGCACCCAAAGTTATGGACCTAAATGCTACTTGAGCTGCCTGATAATAACTGCTGCTGTGTTTCAACTCCTGCTGCAAAGAGAGACCTGAGCCTGAGAGCAGAGTGATCCAAACTGCTTCTAAGTCAGCAGAGAGAGAGAGAGAGAGAGAGAGAGAGAGAGAGAGAGAGAGAGAGAGAGAGAGAACGAACTACTGCTAAATCAGCAGTCGGGACAGGAGTGAGACCTGCAGCCATCTGCCTTGTGTAGCTGCACAAAATTTCCATCTTATTCAGCTGTCCAGAGCAAAAAAGCAGGTGAGGAGGGGGACCAAGCAGGATTTGGAGCCATGCAGACAGAAATGAAAAGAGAAAGCATCCTCCTATGGGGGTCTGCTGTTGAGGTCTGCCTGTATACTAAACAATGCTCCTGTATCAGGGTGATCATATCTCATGATCATAAAAGAGAATCCCAAAATGTAGGACACTCAAGAAAAATGTAGGACATGACAAAATTAAAGCTAAAAACACTGACCTATGTTGCTTTCATGTGAATAATTAAAATACTATGAGCACAGTCCTAACCATGACTACTCAAATAAGCCCATTGTACGAGTATTAACTGGGTCTTATTCTGAGGAAAGTGTCTTTAGGATTGCAGCCTATATTTACTTATTACATTTCAACTATTACATACGATTTATTAATTACAAGAAGGCTACATGCTGCCACATTTTCCTGGAAGGAACCCCCCCTGACTGTAATGGGCATTAATTCTGAGGAGAAATGCCTAGGATTGGGATCTGTGGCTGTATCTTCTCCACACTTTCCTGGAAGGAAACCCCACTGACTGTAATGGTCTGTTGCTCAATAGAAAGGCACAGGATTGGGCTCTGAGGCTACAATCCTATTCACATTTTCCTGGGAAGCCCAATAACTACAATGGGTCTTACTTCTGAGTAAACTTGAATAGATTGGGCTCTCTTCCCCACCCCAGTTGAATCCTGCACTTGTTTCAGTCATTTGCAGGATCTTGTCCTCTTTTTTACTATGGTCACCCTGACCTCCACATTTCTCCACTATGCAGTGACCATATGTCATAACCACAAAAAGAGGACAAGCCCCCCAAAATATAAGACATCCAAGAAAAATGGAGGGCATTTTTATAAGCTAAAAACCCTCATATATGTTGTTTTCATGTGGTTAACTTAAACACCATATTACGTATTAGTACTGTATGTTTAAAACTATTACATATTAAATATAATTTATGAATTCCAAGAAAACTACATGCTGCCTGCTCACAAGGAAAAAGAGGACAATGAAGATTTTTTTTTCAGGACACAAGGCTAAAACAGAGGAAATGTCCCGGGAAAACAGACCATATGGTCATCCTGTCCAATCCAACACTATTTTATTCCCTACTTCAAACTTTTCTTCCAGCTCCCCAGAAGCCACATATTTGAATTCAAATAATTAATAATATATTTTTTCCTTCTTTTCAAATCAAGGGGGTAATGTCCACATACCTAAATATATTTTGGGGTAAGAGGTAAAAAAGTTCCCCGACCCCTGTCTTAGAGGGAAACCTCTAAAACACTTTCCTGTGAATATAGTGAGACTTACAGCAGAGTAGAAATACATAGGATTGTGCTGTTAATCACTGTGCCACCCCACACCTCTTTTTAGATTTTCTAAACTCAAGAGCTCCAAATGCTGGAGTCTTTCCTTTGAAGGGAGATGCCTCAGCCCAGTAATCATTTTGGTCACTCTTTCCTGCACCTTTTCCAATTCCATTATACCATCTTTGAGACGTGGCAACCCGAACTGGACACAATACTCATAGAATCATAGAATCATAGAGTTGGAAGGGACCTAGTAGGTCATCTAGTCCAACCCCCTGCCTGCAGCAGGAATTCCCCCTAGAGCATCTCCAACAGGTGCTCATCGAGCCTCTGCTTGAAGATCCCCAGTGAGGGAGAGTCCACCACCTCCCTTGGCAATCTGTTCCACTGCCGAACCGCCCTCACCGTCAGGAATTTTTTCCGGATTTCCAGCCGGAATCTCCTTTCTTGCAGTTTGTACCCATTGGTTCTAGTTCTGCTTTCAGAAGCAGCTATGAACAAATTGGCCCCTTCCTCCATATGACAGCCCTTCAGGTATCTGAAGAGGGCAATCATGTCTCCTCTCAGCCTTCTCTTCTCCAGGCTGAACATCCCAAGTTCCCCCAACCTTTCCTCGTAGGGCTTCCCTTCCATCCCACTGATCATTCTTGTCGCTCTCCTCTGGACTTGCTCCAGTTTGGCTACATCTTTCTTAAAGTGAGGTGCCCAGAACTGGACACAGGACTCAAGGTGAGGTCTCACCAATGCAGAATAAAGAGGAACTATAACTTCTCGTGACTTGGAAGCTACAGTCCTCTTAATGCAACCTAAAATGGCATTTGCCTTCTTTGCAGACACACCACACTGCTGACTCATGTTCAGCTTGTGATCCACGGCTACTCCAAGATCCCACTCACATGTTGTGCTGCCAAGCCAAGTATCCCCCATTTTATACCTATGTTTTTGGTTTTTATTGCCTAAGTGCAGAACCTTGCACTTCTCCCTGTTGAAATTCATTCTGTTTGTTACAGCCCAGGATTCCAGTTTATCCAGATCCTCCTGGAGGTTTCTCCTGTCTTCTGATGTGTTTGCTACTCCTCCCAGTTTGGTGTCATCTGCAAATTTGATCAGGCTCCCCCGTATCCCTTCCTCCAAGTCATTGATGAAAATGTTAAAGAGAACTGGTCCCAAGACAGAGCCTTGGGGGACCCCACTAGAAACTGACCTCCAGGTTGACACAGAACCATTTACTAAAACCCTTTGAGTGCGGCCATCGAGCCAGTTGCAGATCCACCTAACAATTGCCCTGTCTAGCCCATATTTTTCCAACTTCCTAATTAAAATGTCATGTGGGACTTTGTCAAATGCTTTGCTGAAGTCAAGATAAATGACATCCACAGCATTGCCACTGTCCAGTAAGCTCGTAACCCAATCAAAAAAGGAGATCGGATTTGTCTGGCAAGATTTATTCTTGGTAAATCCATGCTGGGTTGTTTTGATCACCGAGTACTTGTCTAGATGTGCACAAATTGTGTGTTTTATGATTTGCTCTAATATCTTGCCCGGGATCGAAGTCAAACTGACTGGTCTATAATTTCCCGGGTCTTCTTTTTTCCCCTTCTTAAAAATTGGGACTACATTTGCCCTCTTCCAGTCCAGTGGCACTTCTCCACTCCTCAAGGATTTCTCAAAGATGATCGACAAAGGCTCTGCAAGGACATCTGCAAGTTCCTTAAGAACTCGAGGATGCAGCTCATCCGGTCCAAATGACTTGAATTCATTTAGGCCAGTTAAGTGGTTTCGAACCAGTTCTCTGTCAGTCTTAATCTGCTGTTCTGCACCATCCATGTTTTCATTACCTCTTAGGGGATGTAAACACATCCCCGAATCAGTCAATGATCCCCCATTTGCACAGCCCTCCTTCTGTGAATAGATGGATGCAAAGTACTCCACATGAGGCCTTATCATTGAATTGTAAAATGGTCTAATATTGGCAGTTTTATTCTTAAACCCTATTTAAATTATCCAAAGCATGGAATTGACCTTCACCAAAGCCACATTTTGGGTCAACAGTTCCACTGAGCTGTCCACCAGCATCCCAAGAAATCTTTTCTGATCTGTCACAGACAGCTCAGAATCCATCAGGAGATATATGGAATTGTGATTTCTTGCCTCAGTGTGGGTCACTTTACAGTAGTTTACAGTGAAGAACATTTGCCTGTTTGCCCACCCATCCTCACAGTTTGGAGAGATCCTTCTTGAGTTCTTCACAACCCATTCTCAGTTTCATCCACAAACTTGGCCACTTGGCATCTTATTCCCAGCTTGAGGTCATTTTATGAACAAATTGAAAAGCAGTGGTCCCAAGACCAATCCTTAAGGTACATCACTTTTCATCTCTCTCCATTGTGAAAATTGCCCCATTTACACTTGATACACACTGCTTCCTGTTCTTCAATCAAGTTCACAGTGGAATGAATCATTGGTTTTGTTACATGCCCCCTTCCTTGCACGGATTACATACTGCAGAATATGCAGCTGCTAGGAAATGAAAATGCTTTTTTCAGAAACCAAAAGCTGTGAACAAAACAACAATGTGCAATTTCCCCTTCCTTTGTTCAATCAGAACATTTAAAGTATTTAGACTTTGCATTTATTAATTTATCTGTGGTACACCTGAAACATTTTAATTCATTTCAGTCCCTTGCCATAACAGCCACCCAAAGGACAAAGATGAACCAGAATAAAGAGGCTCTGATTAAATGCATAATTAATGATCCACCAAAAGTGGAATCGAAGAACATGAATAAGCAAGACCTGCTCCACTATTTGGCACCTTCAAAGACATCCATTTATTCTCTTTATATGCTTGTGTTCTGAAGCAAATTTACAGGCCTGTGTCTTGATTCTGGCAACAGTAAACATGAACCAGGCAGGAACGATAGATCATTCACTCCATTATCCTTCCCACATATGATCTAGCTGCAAGTATCACTAACCTGAAATGAAAAAGGACTCCTTGCCAGGCGTTTCAATCACTCTCCCCTGTTACAATTCATCAGAACAGGAAGTACAAATATCTTTAGCATTAAAAACAAGAGGAAAAACAGGCAAAGGACAAAACCACAAATGGCCCTTTTGGCAAATTACCTCTTATAATCAGATTAAAAATAAAAAATATGTTCCTTTTAACATATTAAAATCTTTTAACATATTAGATCTTTTAACCTAAGATCTTTTAACATACTAAAGGTTTCCATCTTCTTATTTTATAAAACAGGCTAATATTAAAATGCTTCCAAGGAGAACAGATGTTAATGGGCATCAGCTATCAAGCACTGCACACGTGTGTAAGAATGTATAAACAGGATCTACAGCCCTCTAAGAGCACTGACATGGATGCAAGTAAAGGCACTTCCCAATTTATGTAGACCTCAATTTATGTAATTTGGATGTTAAATAAATGTTTGTGTTGTCTCAAACCCAAAGGGCAAGAGGGAGCCACTTGTACTCACCACATTCAGGAAATCCAGAGCATTTCCTCTTTCATTTCAAGAATCCACTTGGAGGAAGAATCTTCCTCCCTGTCCCACCATGATACTCAGATGGTGCAAGATAAGAGAACAGATCCCTATGTTCCAAAGATCACACGGTACTCTACCATTTTGTCATTATTTAAAGACAGGAGGGTGATTTTATTGTTATGAAAGTTTGCTTTATTTTCAAAGTGATGGACATGGAAGTCTCTTATTGCTTCTTTCCAACTGCACTTGCTTTTTCCCTGCTCCTCTCAAACCCTTTCTTGGAGGCAAGGATTCAAAGAAAGAACTGTGACATGTAGAAATTGACAGAGGAAACATAAACATGTGATGAATAAGGCAGGCTGCCCTAGCCTGTGCTGAAACTGGGACTGCTGCAAGGAAGGGGAGTCTCTTCTGGAGGTGACCTAAATCTAAGCAGAACTGTTGGATCCAAGCCCCACCTCTGCTTGCCACCCTCCCGCCCCAAGACCAAATGCAAAGACAACTTAAGCATTTCCATGTTTACTGCAAGATTTGCTAATCTGAAATAACTTTCTAGTGTCTGAAAGTGCTAGAGAGATAAAATCCAACACAAATGTCCAAATTTGCTAAGACAACTGGCATAGGATTATGAGAGAGAGAGAGAGGCAAAACCAAGGCACAAGGCAAGAGGCAATGAACAACAGTTTCAGCATTTGACTGATCTTTGGCTAGTCATCTGAGATGCTGTCTTGTTCCTGTCATTGGAACTCAGTGCTAAGCTAACAGGAACTGCATGTCATTTCCAATTTCCTACATGCATTTTAGACCTGGTGCTAATGAGAATTTGCAACTTCCCAAAACAGCTGCCTATATTTGCAAGGAAATTAGCTACCTGATGGTGAAGGGATCAGATTGAAAAATGGTGCACAAGAGGGTGTACATTTCACTTCAGAGAATTTATAAGAATTAACTTGCAGCTGAACGTTGTCATTAAAAAAAACTCCTGGATGGTGAAGTGAGAGAAGTTGCCTCAAATACAATTCTGTCTTTAAAATACCTACAGGTATCCCCTACTTACTACATGGGTTAGTAAGGGACTAGAGCACTGTCCAAAAGTGAAAACCATTGAAAAGTGGAACCCAATCTTTTTCAGTTTATAAATCCTTTTTTACCTAGCAAATTGCAAATGCTCCTTTTATCTTGCAAATTCCTGCTGCCACACAAAAATTTCAGCAAATTGATTCTCATCAGCTCCTTCGGGAATGGGATTAGACTAGGAATGACAACATGGGAGAGGGCAATTTTGGCCTTTCAGAAGAGCAAAAAGAGGTTCAAAGAGTGGAACACGCATTGAATGAATGTTCCAGATATAATTGAAAGGTGTTGAAAAAAGTGGATCATCAGAAAACAAACCATTAGAAAGTGGGGGGATATTTGCATATGATTTCATTCCCCCTTCTCTACCATGCAGTCACAAAATGCATAGCCTGCAGTTCAATAAGCAGCATGTTCACATGAGGATCCCCCTATCATCAACTATTATCTTCTATACTCCCCCATAGCACTTTGCTTGAATTTAATTCCATGGCAATCCCCCATATTGACTTTTATAAGCTTTGCTTGTGTTACTAACAAAAGAAACCTGTCTCTAAACCCAAAAGCTCAGCCTCTAGATTTTAAAAAGGTAAAGGATATGAAACTTCTTTCTACTTTCCTACAGTTTGCAGTTTAGCTCACTTACTTAAGACACCTGCAACTGTTTGTACTACAGGCCAGATCTGGGAACCTGATATTTGAGATGTTCAAACTGTTTGCTAAAAAGTGAGACTCAGTGGTCTTTTGGTCATTTCCAGCATTAATTACTAAAAGCTTTCACATCATATTTAAGCTTTCAGCATTATGGATGTGCTTAGTAAACAAGTAAAGATGTTAGTGTGGGGACTGTGAAGTGTAAGATGAACCAAGGTCAATTTGCTGCTCTGAAATGCAACCTCTGAGGTTGACTACTATGGGCAACCTTAAAAAAGGAAGAAGCACATTAATGCCATAACCTTTAAGGAAGAGGAGATCATTTCTGGGGCCTCTATAACTGTCTGAAGGTGGCTTTGTGCTCTGTATGTGTACCAAAAGGTTAGGCAGTTTCTTTCAAGACCTCTCTCCAGCAACAGCGAGAATGCTGTCATTAACCTATGGCAGGCTGGATGCAAGGAAGGGGGGGGAGAGCAGGCACTTTGTTTCCTTTCCTTTTTTAAAATAAAAAATATCTAATTTTTTTCCTTGTGTGACAATAAAAACAATTTACTGCTGCCCAGACTGACAGAGCAGCAGGGTAGCAAGTCACATAGGTGCACCCACCCCCAACCCCATTTAAAAGTCTCGCTTCTTGACAGTTATACAGGAGGAATGAAGTCCAATTACAATTTTCCACTTCAACACTAGTGACCTTTAGCTGTTGCAAACAGAGATGCACCTTTCAAACAAGTTGCTCCTCAATTCCAGTGCCCATGCTGTTCCCAAGTTCTGAACATCTGACCATGTTTGAACTCCACAACAGGGTACAAACAACATTCCTCCCCTTAATAACTGGGTTAGGCAGTTATCATGCAGAATTTCAGCAGATTCATCTTTTCCTACCCCTGCATCTGAAACAAGAAATCAAAAAAGGCAGTGAAAACTGCTACAAAGCCATTAAGATATGAAGGTGTTTTCTTTCTCACACTGAAAAACACAAGACACTAAGTAAGAAGATTTGTATCAGTGCAAAGACTAGCACTAGGCCTTCTTATTGGGACAGATGTTTGGCCATTGCTATTAAGTTTTGGCTGATCTTCAAAGCTGATGGGAAGGGATAACAGATCTTGGCTGGTTTACATCATTCATAAATTATAAATAGAATTTCTGGAACTTTTAACATGGATAGGCAAATCCTTCAATTCTGCACATTTCTCAGAAGAACGAGACTGAATCCTAGAAAGAGACATTGATGGCAAAAAGAGGTCAAGTACAATGTAAGATCTGAGGTCAAGTATATTTTGGAGAAGGTTTTATTACAGGCAAAAAGTAGGTTTTGAACCTTCCTTTATCGTCTTCTTCTCTTTGTGATTGCCTCTTCAGGTTTTTATTCCCCAAGTCACAGCAAAAAAACTGTGTTTTTTTGTGGAAAATGGCAAGATGAAGTGCAAAGGAAACACACTGGAGGGCAGGGTCAAGCAGCTCTTCTGTACCTGCTGTTTCTTCCCACTGCACTGCAGCTATTGGTGATGACCCACAGTTGATAAATGTTAAGTACAAGTGCTTATCATGAGACACTCCCCACACCTCTATAGCCATGCTCCACTCAAACTATGCAACAACAAAATGAATTTTAAGTTTTTTTTCCTTTTACCACTTATTTCTACACTTAAAACAAATGTATAGTAATTTAATTAAAAATGCTTCAAGACAATTATAAAAGTCACATTTGAGTGCTATGCATATTTACTCGTCAGTAAGTCCCACAGTGTTTGATAGGATTTATTCCCAGGAATATTAGCATAAGATCATAGCCTTAATGTAATATGACTTTCTCTCTCTCTCAGACAGCTCTTGAGGTAATAGCACTGATATTAACTTATCCCCGAGCACCTTGAGAAGGACACAAGTCCAGAATGGGAGCTAATTGCACACATCAATTCAGCTGGATCTGTCACCTGAAGTACTAGCATCTTCAGGGGCCATTGATATTAGCACTAGAAGACTGTATGATTCTTACCAGGAATATTGTGTATTGTTATTGCTAAGATGAGCAGCAAGATTCTCCTCCAGCTGTTGCTTGCAGGCACCAGGGTGTTGTCTCCGAGTATTTGGGGTGGAGCAGGAGTATCTGGCTGGTTCCCCCCAGCACCTTTCCTTCTCTGGTAGGGCTCTCCATTTTCACCTTTATCTACAATAAAGATAATTGAAAAGGGATGAGTTTATACGAAGGGTCCATATTTAGAGAAGTTCAAACCAAAGCTGTAGGGAACAAAGACAGAAACAGGCAGAAGGTTTCTACAATCAGTGTAAGCAAATATCAAAACCTTCAATTTCATCTTCCCTTGCTTTGTGCTCATTCACATCCTGCTTGTTAAGTGAATTAGCTGAAATTCAATACACTTTCCCAGGAGTAAGCTCCACTAAACACAGTGGGACTTACTTCTGATTAGGCATGAATAGGGCAAAGTAATTAGACAGCATCTTCTTCTTCTCTCTCCAGCAAGAATGGGATTGAAGCACTGTTGGCTCTCTCCTTTTCCCCTCCCCCAGATCAGAACAAATGATCAAGGAAAAACTACTTTTGCTACTACCTCTCCTACTCACCACAAGTAAGAGGGAGAAATAGATGCCCTCTAAAGCTGAAAAAAGGAGAGAAGGAGCAGGAACCAAGGCCTCTCCAAGAGGACAGTATCTTAACTACCAAATTCAAATATATTCAGAACAACATGGGTTTTGCAACTATACATTCAAAACCCACATGGAAGGCTCCAAACCCACACCTTAAGAGAATGAATGAGAAAGAGACTACTTACTCAGGAAATGTAAACCACAAAAAAAGAAAGCCATATAAGCATCGCTTCCTAACGTACTTTTTCCTGTAGAAAATACCAATTGCCACATGCATACCTACTTGTTTAATTTGGATCCAAAGCAGGCCAGCGTAATCTCTGGGTCACCAAGAGAAACGCAGCACACAACCTTACATGGCAGTATACAATGTTTAATTTCCCTCCTATTTTTGCAGTCTAAATAGGCAGGCAAAGAAAGTGGAAGTTTGGATGAAATTGGAAAAAAAGGATGCGGTCAAATCTGAAAAGTAATTAGGTATAACTGAATAGTGGTTGAATGAGCAAAATTATGAAAGTAAGGAAATGAAAGTACCTGTGTGATTTCAGTGTATTATATCAGAAAATATAGCATTATGATTGAATGCCATGAAGAACCCAGATGAACCAGGTTCCAAAAGTTGTCTCAGCTAAAAGCTTACTGGATAACCTGAGCTTAGGCACCTCTCAGCCTACCGACATCTCAGAACTGTTGTGAAGATAAAATGAGGATGGAAAGACTCATGCATATTATATGCTTCTCTGACAGTGCAATCCTATCCCTTGGTTAGGCCATCACAAGTCCCGTGGTGACTTGGGGGTGTTGCAAAAGTGCCATAAGGCACTTCTATGCCACTCCTATGGGGGTTTGGGTCAGTGCACAGACATGCAACAGCCTCCTCATATAACTATGGGAACGGGTAGATGGGCGATTTGTGCTGCTCTAAATTCACTAGGATTGTGTCCTGAGTTTCCTGAAAAAAGTGGTGATTTAGCTGGGAAAAGGGATCTTTTATACTTAGCAGAAGGAGAGCAATTTTTCCTATTTATCTTAGTACTAGCAAAAAGTGTACCCGCATTGCGGGAGTAACATTTCCCCATATGCCATCCCCCCAGGACGCATCAACACCCCATGCGCAACTTCCCCCCTGCGCATCAGTCCCCCATGTGCATCATCCTCCATGTGCCTGAACTCCTCACATGCAACATCACCCATCTGCATCAGTCCCCCATGTGCATCAACCCCCATGCACAACTTTCCCCGTGCGCAACTTTCCCCCATGCACAACTTCCCCCCATGTGCATCATCCCCCATGCGCAACTTCTCCCATGCGCATCATCCCCCCATGTGCAACTTCCCCCATGCGCAACTTCCCCCCATGCTCAGCATCCTCACCAGTGCATCCTCTTCCTCTGAACAACGTCCCCCCAGTGCACCAGGCAGAGAGGACCAAATTGGCTGGATGTTGTTCAGTCTCCCATGTTAAGTATAGGACAGAAACACGTTGCCCCCTTTTCAGCCCCTGAAGGGTTAATTTCTCCAGATGGTTCTTGGTGGGAGTTCAGGTGACAGAAGGAACTCCCAGAATTCCATGCTTCAGGCCCAGCAGTTGGGGAGGAATGTTGATGAGTCAGCAATTCTCCAATGTAAAGTACAGGGAGGAAAACGCGTTGCGCCCTTTTCACCCCCTTCCGGTTGGAATTTCCAAAAACCGGTTCTTAGTGCACCCCTCAGTCATGGAAGGAAAACCCAACCCAAATTTCACGCTTCTAGGCCCAGCAGTTTTGGCAGGGCGGTGATGAGTCAGTCGGTGAGTCAGTCAGTCAGTCAGTGACTTTTCTTTTTTATATACAGTGAAGCCTCACGTAAAGAATGCCTCATGTAAAGTATGTTTCATGTAACAAACAGAAATTTCTCTAGGATTCTGCTTCATGTAAAGAAAACATTCGTTGGCATTTGGGGCAGACGCGCTGGCCAGCAGCCTGTTTAAAAAGCGTCAGGGCTGCCTAGCGCACCTGTCCATAGTGAAAACAACACTTCCACGCTGTTCCTCCTGTGACTGGGTGTCCACTGGGCAGAGGGGGAGAAGAGCAGTGAAGAAGAGGGAAGCAGCTCAGGGCCAGCCAGAAGGGAGCAGGGGAGAGAGAGGCTCAGGATGAAGAGAAGGAGAAAGTGCGGAGACACTTGGAAAGTGTCTTGGATTGCAGCGTCCTAACCACGTCTACTCAGAATTTAGACCCATTGTGTTAAATGGGTCTTACTTCCAGGAAAGTGTCTTTAGGACTGCAGCCTAAGTAGACTTCATAAGATCATACACATTGAATGCATGTTTTGAATTCAATCCCAGTGTTCTGTCATCATTTTTTCATCCAGTTAATATTTTTATATGAATATTTTGGGTGTTGTAGAACCAATTGTCTGAGTTTCCATTATTTCCTATGGGAAAATCCACTTCACGTAAAGAATGTTTCACGTAAAGAACATGCCTCCGGAACAAATTAAATTTGTTATGTGAGGCACCACTGTATATAGATTGTAGCATTCCCAGTGGCTATTTCTGGCATTTTCCTTTATGACAGGGAACAATCTTCTTATTTCTTTAACATATAAACCATTTTGATAACTTTTTGTTGAAAAGCAAATTAATTAAATATAATAGGATCAAACAATTAGCAATGCACCAAACTGAGCACAACCCTTGTAGCTTGCATTGGTAATATATGTGGAATCAGAAATTGTGCAGAAATTGTGCAGAAAATGACTTGATTTAAGTCATGAACGTTCTGTTTTGGTTTAATTGTAATGGAAGTAGAGTCAAATGTTGCAACAGAGACACCCCTTCAGATTTTTGCAATTTATTAAAATTCAGCAGTCACATAGCAAGTCAGCAGGTGGACATCTGTAGGTGGAAATTCAACCACAAATAGCAAATCCCCAAGTTTTCCGATTAACAAATGTCCCTCCCCCAAAATCCCATGGCACACCTGAGGATTGTCGGCAGCACACCAGTTTGCCACAGCACACTGTTTGAAAATAATAGCTCTGGGATTTTAATGTCTTTTGGGGAGAGGGAGTTATGGCTATTTTTTTTTACCAGCTATCCTCTTTTTCCTAGACAAATCCTCTTTTTAGCCTTATATTCTGGCAAAAAAATATTTATTGTCTTCCTTTTCCTTGTGAACAGACAGCCTTTAGCCTGCTTGATATGAATAAATTATATGTAATAATATAATTTTCAGTTATTTATTGCAATTTAAATTAAGCACATGAAAGCAATATACATGAAGGTTTTGAGCTTTTATTTTCTTATGTTCTACACTTTGGGGGATGTGGTTTGAGATTATTTGCTTGATTTACTTTCACGTATTTACTATTAATTAATTGTTTTAAGTTGCTTTATGATGTAACTTCCAGCTATGACATCACTTTTGGCAGATCCTGGACACATTGGCTCCCTACAAAGTGGGTCCCAAGCTAAAAAGTTTGAGAACCATTGCAATAAGCATTCTTGGGGGGGGGGGAGTTGATAACACTAGTGACAAAAATGGCTAGAAATCAGGGTTTTTAGGAATACTTGGACATGTAATTTACAGCAGAATATAATGGAACAAACCACTTTGAAATATCTTTATTCTTTCAAATTGTGTTGCCAAAAAACAAGCGGAGGTGGGGCAATGGAACATAACCACACCCACCATCCAGGTGTGGCCCTGCCAACTGCACTGGGTGACACTCTGGCCTCCTGCACCAGGTGATGTGAATCCTAGTGATGCCCCTGCACCTGTGGCTCAGCTCCTATCTCAAACCTCACAACTGTAACCCAATAAACCTCAACATCTCCTATTAAAACTCCGAAATTAAATTAAAATTCTGTATCCAAAAACGACAGAGACCTAATTTAGTAGCCAAGTTTGAAAAACGGCATGCTTTTAAAATCACCATTCAACTGTCTCCATGTAATGCAATCAATTATTGATTTTATACAGCACCATCAACTCACATGGTGTTTTATGACAGATGTTCAGGTCAAAGGATTCCCAAGGAGTTTACAACATAACATGTGTCCGTTGAAAGAGAATAATACAAAAGGAAGATACAAGGATCACAACGGGGGGGGGGACGACTCAAACACATGCAGTTACACCAGTCTTCGTAGTATTGGGAGATAGAATTATCATTTGTTTAGCAACCCTACACATTACCCATCGACAAGACCTTTGTTGAAAGGCTCCTCTGATTTAAAAGCAAGTAGGAGCAAATCAAACACAACTTGGACAATCAAAAGGGCACTACACACCATATTCTAAATTGTGATTCAGAAATTCTTTCCCTTGACCCACTAAAGTTAGACGAAGCTGTAAAATAAAATTAGGAAGGTAGATGTTCCTGAACTTTACATAGGGAGCAGCTGTGTTCAGACCACAAAGAACATTTGACATTTTGGATGCATTTGAAATTCTTTTCCCCACCCTGGTTAATTTTCTGAGTAGACTAGCAAGTGCCAGAAGTCATTTGAAGGAGATTCTGAATTAATGTCAATTGCTTCTCATGCCATTTCCAGTCAAGTTAATGCTAAAAAACTGTCATGTTGCACTTAACATGGTGGCTATTAAGAATCTGCAGCATATTAAAATAAAAATGCTTCTGAAAATGAATACACGATGCCAACGGGGAAAGGAAATGGGCTCTTACTAAGCTGCAACTTGTCATCCAGAGGAAGGGAGAGGAGTGGAGACAACTGCAATGCATTTTGCAGTGCGGGAAATTTTTTTTTGGTCTCATGACATTTTCAGTGCAAGTCGTTCATACCTGATTTAAATAATAATCAGAAAAAACACATAAAATGAAGATTAAAGCACAATTCTATAACCACTAAGTTACATTCCAATACTTTTAATGATATCTTGCTTGGGTGGGCCTGTCTAAAAAGTTTATAGTATTTTGTCCTATTGTCCTAGGCCAATTATTACAGAACAAAATCCAAAGATAAAGGTTGGGGTAAACCCAGTAAAGGTTTGTTATGACTAAAGCAAATCACACTGAACTTACCTCTGAGTAATCAGGCCAATACTTTTAATGATATCTTGCTTGGGTGGGCCTGTCTAAAAGGTTTATAGTATTTTGTCCTATTGTCCTTGGCCAATTATTACAGAACAAAATCCAAAGATAAAAGTTGGGATAAACTCAGTAGAAGTTGGTTATGACTAAAGCTTATGCACACTTATTTCTCAGCAAATCACACTGAACTTACCTCCAAGTAATCAGGCTACCCTGATTAGGGTTTATGCTACCCTAAAAAACCTTAGTGTCTTAAATTACAGTATAAGGCTCAGATCCCATATTAGGCCCCCTGAAGCAATCTTTTATAACAGCCGGACATTTAAACAGCCGGAGCACCATAGTAAAGAATAAGAGGCAATGAGTACAAACTTGAACTTCTCATTCAAAACTAAAACAAACAGCATCAGTTTAGTTTGAAACTAAACAATAGCCTCAAGGCATGAAGTTTGTAGCCCCAATATACTGTGCCAGTTACTGTAGTACTTGGTGTTCTTGGTAGTATTCATTCTTTTCCTCAGCACAGAAACTCATATTGTTTAAATTGAGCTTGTTCAAATAGTTTAATTTCAATTTGAAATCAAAGTCTCTTGACAGTTGATCAAAGGAAATGACAAAATGATGTTCATAACTTACGAGGGTGTTAACATAAAGACTGCCTAGAAAAACCACTAGTAAATTTTAGCTGCCATGCACACTTAAAGCTCAATTGCAGTGGTTTCTGTTCCTATTTCCTTTACAGAAAAATAAACAAATCATTCGTTTGATTAAAAAGGTCTCTTCCAATGGTTATACAGGAAGAACAGTTGACCTTGTAGAGTGAACATGTGTATATCTGATGATTTTTGCAAATATGGCTTGTGTTGAAGTCAGACAGAAGCTATGTCCTCTAGGAAGAGATATGCCTCTTTATATTCCTGACTTAAAGCCCATCCAATCCATCATTACTCACCCACTGATGCAGTGGTGCCAAAATGGCAACTGCTAAATCCTATGGGGGGCACTTGCTGAGGTCTCTTAGCAGATTTAAAGGAACTACAAGATCTAAAAACAAATAGGATCAAGTATAAGCAAAAATACTTTGCAATATTTTGGCTGCAATCATAAAGACACTTTCCTGAGAGTAAAGACCCATTGAACATAATGGGGCTTACTTTTGAATAGACATGGTTAGAATTGTGCTCTAAATCTGTGTCATGGGGTGTTATGTGTTTACTCTGAACATGTTACCTGAACTTGATTAGGCTCCATACCCCACAGGATGCTGCATGTGTCCCATTGGAATGGCTGCATTAGTGCTGGAAAACTGAGTAGGATTCGGACCTCACTCAGTAATCTCCTCTACTATAAACACTACCTAGAAACATCAATTATGGCCTTTTCCATCTGCTTACAGTCATGAGCAGATGGCTCCAGCAAATCTGCCTTCCACAGAAAGGTTGCTCCCAACAGTATATCTGTCAGCATGCTACCTTTGCAGCAAAATATTCCTTCCTTTCTAAGAGAGAGTCTTCCCACAGCCTGATAGAGCTGTCATTAATTCCCCATCTGGTCATCTAAGCATTCCCCAACGTGAGGTTTGTTCCCTTCAACACTGTGATCACACGGATCTTTTTACATTCCAGTCTTCTCTTCTGAGCAGGAAGGGCAGAGAAAGATCATCACTGTCAAATGCTAATACACAAATCTGGTAATAATCTGGTGAATTCTGAAAGATTCGGGAATGGAAGGTTATTGAGAGGAAATTACAAAAAGTAGATTGTGCTGCATATGGGATATATGGAATGGCAAACTATAGAGAAAACAGGCTGAAGCAGCATACTAATAAAAACACAACAGATTCATGCCCTGCCTAATATCATGGAGAGCACTTAAGGCAGATCTGCAAGAACGTGTATTCAACTCTTGACTTATTTGCTGAGATACGTACTCTGCTTTCTCATGGGGTATTAACACCTTTGAGATAGTAGTACACAAAAACAAATTGGGAACATGCATTTCTGACTCACTGGGTATGTTGGGCCAATAAACTAGGAATACGTATCAGTCAGTGACATGCAGCACTGTGATAAGACATTTTTTGTGAGCATACCATGTTCTTCATGTTTTCATTGCTTGCTTATTGATTGATTTGATTTGTACACCATCTTTCTCATAAAAGGGCACCCCAGGCAGCTTGATGTTGTTAAATAACAAGTCTGTAAGACAAGTAAAATGATCTCCATGTTTCAGCTGGAAGAATGAATACAAAAACAGTGGCTTTCCAAGGCCATATAGAATTGAGGACAATGTATAGCTCAGT
Organism: Cryptoblepharus egeriae; assembly: GCA_030015325.1. NCBI lineage: Eukaryota > Metazoa > Chordata > Lepidosauria > Squamata > Scincidae > Cryptoblepharus > Cryptoblepharus egeriae. Next base: position 104,597,132 of record JAREYC010000002.1, on the reverse strand, counting down.
CCCTTGGTCCAGAACTCCAAAGCATACAAGTAATTTCACTCGAAGTTTCTGCATGCTTAAAAAAGCCCTCCTGGCCACACTGAGCTTCTTACTAGTAGTTTTTGTTATATCTGGCCTCCCAACCAGAAGTAAGTAGTAATTATGTGCTTGTTAACCAGCAGGCCAGGGTTCAAGACCCAGGTCGGCCCCACAAGACAGGGTGAGCTCCTGTCCTTAGCCCAGCTCTGCAATGCCAGCTGGATCCAATTGTATTGGCTCTGCTTTTCCATTGGACTAATTCAGTGGCGTGGAGAGGGGGGATTTGCTGCTTGGGTAACAGCCTATCCCCCATAACAACCCAACCCAGGTTTTCATGCTTCGCATGCAGCATATGCAGCACCGAGCACGATACCATAGTCTTCCAAGACTGACGGAGACCTGCTTAGTTACATTTGTAGTAGTAACTGATGGTAGTAAGAGGTGGACCATGTGAACTTGGGCAATTCTCAAAAATTGAGATTATATCCAGCATCTCAAAAGAGAAAGGAAAAAAGGGAAAAAAGGGGGGAGGTCCATGTTGTGCCTAGAGTTTCCTTCCTGTGAGAGAGGAGGGGCTCTCTGGGATTCATGGTGCTGGTTTTTCCCATTTTTCCTCTCTTTTGAGTGGGGGGAGGTCCATGTTGTGCCTAGAGTTTCCTTCCTGTGAGAGAGGAGGGGCTCTCTGGGATTCATGGTGCTGGTTTTTTCCTCTTTTTTCCTTTTTTCTCTTTAGAGTGGGGGAGGTACCTGTTATGCCCCAATGTTTGCAGCTTGTGCTTGGAAGGAGGAAGGCCAGTCTGGGTCTTATCCTGCAGGTTGTACAGGAGGGGGGCTCTGTATTGCCTGTGGTAATGGAGCATGAGACTGAGTGTGATGTGAGGGTGAACCATGTGACTCAGCATATCATACGAGAGAGTCCTTGTTGAACCTACCTAGGAGAAGAAAAACTCCCACTAAACCTCCGCTGCCTTGTGGCTATACCCATTTATGGGAAAGGCTTCAGGAGTAAACCTCGAGGAAAAATCCAGAGCCAGAGTCCCGAAAGCAGTTCGTGACAGTGTTACAGTCATGTTCTGGTAACTCCTGCGACGCAGCTGGAACCAATCGTATTGGCTCTGCCTTTTCATTGGACTATTTCAGTGGCGTGGAGAGGGGGGATTCTCTGCTTGGGTAACAGCCTATCCCCCATAATAACCTACCCAGGCCTTCATGCTCTGGAGAGGAACTCTAGCCTCGCGTACAGCGTGGAAACAAAACGGGAGTGGCAGTTACCGGTTATAAGTCGTTGCTCGACTGACGAAGAGTGTGACACTAGGGGCTACTTCCGACGGTGGGAGAGCTCATTGTGCCTCATTGGGCAGCTATCGCCCGCCTTAAGCTGGGCAGCCCCCAGCCAGTAATATGCTGCCTCGCCACGGTCTATTAACCTCACTGGGTGCGTGGGGTTTAGGGTGAAAACCGACAAGCAGATCGACAACTCAGCACCATGCAACAAACATAAGAAAACTTCAGCCCTTAAGTTGGGCACCTGGAACGTTCGGACAATGACCCCCGGCTTTTCTGACGATTTGCGAGAACTGGATGACGTACGTAAGACAGCTGTCATTGATATGGAGCTGAGCAGACTGGAGATGGACATAGTTGCCCTTCAAGAGATAAGGCTGTCAGACTCAGGATCTATTAAGGAGATAAATTTCTCACTCTTCTGGCAGGGAAAGCCATCAAGTGAGACTAGGGAATATGGAGTTGGCTTTGCGGTTAGAAACACCCTACTTGGATCCATTCTCCCACCTACTGGAGGAAGTGAAAGAATTCTGTCTCTGCAGCTACAGACATCAGTAGGGCTGGTCACTCTTATTAGTGCATATGCACCAACACTATCATCTTCAGCAGAATCCAAAGACAAATTCTATGATGATCTGGCTGCCACTATCAAGAAAATCCCTGAGAAAGAACTATTGTTTATTCTTGGTGATTTTAATGCAAGAGTTGGATCTGACCATAGTTCTTGGCCCACCTGTCTAGGTCATTTTGGCATTGGGAAGATGAATGAAAATGGCCAACGCTTGCTGGAGTTTTGCTGCTATTATGATTTTTGCATTAGCAATACATTAACACAAAGCCTCAACACAGAGTGTCTTGGCAACACCCTAGATCGAAGCATTGGCATCAGCTTGACTTGATCCTCACCAGGCGCTCCAGCCTTCCCAACATTAAGATCACACGTAGCTATCAGAGTGCTGATTGCGATACTGATCACTATTTGATGTGCAGCAGAGTAAAATTACAAGCAAAGAGGCTGCATCACTCAAAGAAGGAAGGAAGACCACAAATCAATATCAGCAAGACCCGCAGTCTGGAAAAAGTGTTGGAATTTGACCATGCACTCGAGGAAATTCTCCCAGGCCCGGCTGAGGCAAACGCTTCTGAACGATGGGAACATTTCAAGAATGCTGTTTATACTACCGCCTTGTCAGTTTTTGGTAAGCAGGTTAGAAAGACAGCAGACTGGTTTGAAGCCCACTCGGAGGAGCTGACACCAGCCCTTGAGGAAAAGAGGAGAGCTCTAACTGCATATAAAGCCTGTTCTAGTGAGCGCAACCTTCAAGCCCTGCGAGTCGCCCGTAGCAAAGTCCAACAGATTGCCAGGAGATGTGCTAACAATTATTGGCTGCAGCTTTGCTCTCAGATCCAGGTAGCAGCTGACACAGGCAACATCAAGGGGATGTACGATGGCATCAAGCAGGCCTTAGGTCCAAGAGTGAGGAAATCTGCCCCGCTTAAGTCCGCTGCAGGTGAGGTCATCCAGGACCGAGCACAGCAGATGGCACGCTGGGTGCAGCACTACTCTGAGCTATACTCCAGAGAAAATGCAGTAACTGAAGAAGCATTAAACAACATTAAGTGCTTGCCTGTCTTAGAGGAGCTTGACGGTGAACCAACTTTAGACAAACTAAACGAAGCCCTGGATTCCCTTGCTTTTGGCAAGGCACCCGGGAAAGATAACATCCCTGCTGAAGTTCTGAGGTGCTGTAGAGGGACCATTTCCACTGAACTGTACAAGATATTCTGCCTTTGTTGGAGGGAAGGTGGAGTACCACAGGACATGAAGGACGCTAATATCGTCACACTGTACAAGAACAAAGGCGACAGGGGTGACTGCAACAACTACCGTGGCATCTCTCTTCTTAGTGTTGTAGGGAAGCTGCTTGCCCGAGTCATACTGAAGAGGCTTCAGGTGCTTGCAGAGAGGATCTATCCTGAATCACAGTGTGGATTTCGAGCCAACAGGTCCACCACTGATATGGTATTTTCCCTTTGACAGTTGCAAGAGAAATGTAGGGAACAAAGACAGCCACTCTTTGTAGCCTTCATAGATCTTACAAAGGCTTTTGATTTGGTTAGTAGGGCTGGCCTTTTTAAAATCCTCCCCAAGACTGGATGCCCACCTCAGCTCCTCAACATCATCATGTCCTTTCACAAGGACATGAAGGGCACTGTCTTGGACCCTTTGTGCATGGCAGGAGAGAAAGCTGAACACCTTCCATATGCGCTGTCTCCGACGTATTCTTGGCATCACCTGGCATGACAAAGTTTCAAATGACGCAGTCTTGGAACGTGCTGGAATCTCTAGCATGTTCACACTTCTGAAATAGCGGCGTCTACGCTGGCTTGGGCATGTCGTGAGAATGGCTGACGGTCGGATTCCTAAAGATCTCCTATATGGAGAATCAGTGCAAGGAAAGCGCCCTAGAGGGAGACCACAGCTGCGATACAAGGACATCTGCAGGAGGGATCTAAAAGCCTTGGGAATGGACATCAACAGCTGGGAAACCTTGACCTCTGACTGTTCAGCGTGGAGGCAAAAGACCCAGCATGGCTTTCTCCAACTGGAAGAGACACTTGTTCGGCAGGCTGAAGCAAAGAGACAGACCCGAAAGCAGCGAAACCTGGGACCTGGGCAGGGGACAGAATTTATTTGTCCTCAGTGTAGAAGGGATGGACACTCTCCAATTGGCCTTTTTAGCCACACTAGATGTTGTTTCAGGACCTCCAATCAGAGCACAATACCATAGTCTTTCGAGACTGAAGGATGCCAATGAATCCAGCATCACTGCAAATGGCTAAATCTCAGTCTTGCTTTCCAAATCCCAAGCCCTCTAATTTCCAGGAATCTTCTGAATGAAGCAGAATATCCTCAGCCATTCAAGAAATGGTTATGACATTGTTCCATAGCTATAAAAAGCAGCTTTCTATTCTGAGAGGGTCCATTGCATTTAACATCCTGACAAAGCCATATGATAGAAAATCATTTTGTTGTTATTCACTTTATTTGCCAGTCAAAGAATATTCATCATAACAACTCTTCATGTAAAACTGGTCACACATCCCTTGTTCAACTATGCATCCCAAACATTATTTTCATTGGTAAACAGCACTTCATTAATGTCACTGGCAGCTTAGTTGCCTATTTCCTCATTCAGCAATGATAAAGAGGAAATATTTTTTTGAATCAAAGATCCCTGCCCTCCCTTGTTAAGTCACCGTTCATGCCCCTTGAAACAATGAAAAATGTTATCTGTGAAATCAACAGATACTTGTCATGCCAGAGAGGCTCTTGTTCTCTGCACAGCAGAAATGGGACTCCTGAATGCACCACCACACTAGGCAATTGCAGTGGTTTTTTCCCCAAGTACTTTAAAATTATCTGTATACCTTTGTGTATGTACAATTTAAGGACAATTGTATACTTGACAGGAAAAGGAAGGCAAAAGCACAGAGAAAGAATAATGTCTGGATATATTGAGAACAGGACTGGAGACTAGACGTTTCCAAACTGTCCATCCAATTAGAGTGGACGGCTTCATACATTTACAACACACACATTCATCTATGTTTTTCAATTAGTAATTCTAATTTCATACCCTTTTCTGCATGTCAGACTGAAGTATATTTGACATTTCATATTTTCACATTATACTATCTTTCCCCCAAGAAGCTCAGGGTGGCGTATATAGCTCCTGCTTTAATTCAAGAAAAATGTTCTTCACCTCTAGAAGAAGTTGAGGGAGTATTGCTGATGACACATTCTAAAAAAAAAAAAAACAGAACGTGGGTAATGCTCAACATGCCTCAAGCAAGCTTTGGGTCACATAAAGATATTAAAGTAGTATCAATAGTCTTAAAAGGAAATTAGAACCCAGCACAATTGGAATGGATATTAGAAAGGGCTGCTTTTGTACCAGCTGTTGCTACTAGAAAATGCCTTGTGGTGGCAGATTCAAAACAAATGAGACAAAAAAATAAAAATGAGAGGAGCAAAACTAGAGTTATACAAATTCTCACACTATATGAAAGTTGTGCACTATATGTGCACTATATGAAGTTGTGAGCTTGACCAGTATATGAGGATACAGCATAAACCATGTGAGTGGAGCTTCTCAATTTACTTGCATACAAAAGCAGTTTCACAAGTCATTGTAAATGGTGTAAATTTTTGGGGGAAAACCCCACATTTGAGTTGAAACAAGAAAAAATTCTTAAAATCCTCCTGTCAAATATGGCATATTTCTTTTGAAGAAAATGCAGCTGCCCAATTGTCCTAAAGCAACACATTCTGTATATCTTTTCCAAACTCCTTGCTACCATTTATGAACATCAATTGAACAATGCAACCGGGAATGTTCATAGCCTGACTCAAAATCTCCCATAGTCCAATTACTGTAAAGAACTTTAGATGAATTAAAGACACAAATTCAAAAATACTGGGATCTACCTGGGAAATAATTCAAATGGGAAAGGTAGCAACAGAAATTGAGAAAATTGCAACCTCATTCCTCATAAGTGTTATGCGTAGTGGCAGAGAGTGCACTTCTTTCTGATCTTCAATGCCAAAGAGATGTTGAAAATCTAGTCGTGAGAGAGTCAGTGCTTGGAGCAAGGAAATCTTTGTCTGTGCTCCAAAATTATCTGAAGAATTATACAATTTCCTGCCGTTTCTGTTTAACCAACTACAAAAATTTACACTGTGCAAAAAACGTAGTGATTTTCTTGTCCTTGTTGCTTCAAAGTGTATTTGTCTGAAAAATACCTGAGATGCTGCAAGTGTGGATTTCCATATGTCAAGAGACTTTTATCAGTCAAGAAATAATAGTCTCTTGTTTCTCTTCTTGTTACTAGGATAAACTATGCACAAAAGCAAAAAAAAATTTTTTTTCATGTGCATCATTTGAGAATGATGCAAATTACAGAATTCATTTCTTTTGAAATTAGAATTTGGATTCAATTAGTCAGAATTTTAAAACATTTTTCTCTTTTTCATATAAAGTCCTAGTTATCAGTGAACTGTCATGGACCACATGTTCAAGAATAACAGGTGCACACTTTTGCACACTGACTAACATGGGACGTGCTACCAGGCCTCTGAGTTATCCATGAGAAATATATCACAGTGATCTAGAAAGGAAAATGAAGCTTAGAGATGGAAAAGTATTGTCGCCTCCAAAATTCAATAGCAATGCTAGGAAGTACAATCTAAAATGTCTGCTTTTAACATTCCTCCTTAGCCAGTGGAATATTTTTGACACATTTAAAATACTAGCACATCCTCATACTGGGTCCAGAAAAGAGAACTGAAAATTGCTAATAACCTCCAGCATAACAACAGAGAAAGATTACAAAGATTTGCAGCTGTTGCTTTACTTTGGGGAAAAAATTGGTCTTTCCTCGCTAGTGGGGGAAATATGATTATCTAATTCCATTTTATTCTGATGCATCTCTCTTCCCCTACTTTTCATATTCATGACTTTAAGAAGACACCGATTTCTAAAAGGAGCATGTGCGCACATGCAAGCAAATGCTTTTGATCACCTCTTAGGTTACACAAAAGCAGTCTCAGGAGAAGAGAGCAGATGCTTCAACATTGTCATTCAGCACAGCTGTCCAAACCAAACCCTGGCACATCTAAAAGAAGAATGGCTGTCAGTCCTTCAATGCCATATGGAAGTTTTATTTGTTTTGCTTTCAAGCAGTACAGTTTCACAGCAGCTCCATCACATTTTTCATGTTACACACACAAAAGGAAAAAGAGATCTTGTTGAAATAGAATTGGATGATAGGGAGAAAAGAGAAGTCAATTTGGTAAAACAGACATAAGTACCTTCAAAACAGCTACAAATTAAACTGGGACAAAAAAAAACTTGAGAACAAATGCCACTGCAGACAAAGCCAGATAATACTTGATGGGTTTGGGGTATGTTTCACCCATTCTTCCAGAGAGAAAAGGGGACAATCTGAGTAATCTGAGGTGTTAGTAATCTAGGTAATCTGAGGTGCAAATTAGGAAGATTAGAAGGAGCATCTCTCTCTCTCTCTCTCTCTCTCTCACTCACACACACACACACACACACACACAGAGAGAGAGAGAGAGAGAGAGAGAGAGAGAGAGAGAGAGAGAGAGAGCGAGCGTTTATGTATGTCTATTCAGAAATTAATCATATTATAGTCAATGGGTTTACTCTCAGAAATCTGCACAAATGAAATCCACATCCAAGTAGTATCCTGGAAATCTACACATGATTAAAACTCTTAAATCAACAGCCAACCAATAGGATGGTTACACTTAAGCCAAAGAATTAGGGCACAATCCAGAGTTAGGGCAGTTAGGAGAGCCCTAGCGGGGCTGCCCCAACTATTCTGAATCCAGAGTAGAACGTTATGCTGCATCCAGAGAGTCAGGAAGCCTGGGGTGCCCTAACTGCTGCAGAGCATGCTAAGTAGGCACCAAATCAGTGACACCTGGGGGAGGGCTTGCTCCTGAGGAGACCCCCTCAGATCACACTGAACAAGGAACAGCTGTGGTGCCTGCCTTAGAAGAAAGCCCAGAAGTTCCTGACAACCAGTACTAGCTGCAGCATGAGAATGCAGTACAGCAGTACCTCTAGTGGAGGGTGGATGCTTGGAGTGGCCTGCTGTATCCCCAGGTTGGTGGGCTGCTGTAGTTCTGCCATATGCTGAAGTTGAGAGGCAGTGGTTGCAGATAGGCTGGCCAAGAACTCAGATTTTTGGTCAATACCGCCATTCTTACTCAGGCCTTATCATGGACCCCTATGGGTCTACTCATGACTATACCTACTCCTGAGGTGGTATAACTTTGAGGAGTTGGAAGAGGACATTTCTGCTCTGGAAACAGGCTCTGGGTACAGAATAACTGCTCTTCCCGAGGCAATGCTAAACATGCTGTCAACATCCTCTCCTTAACTGCCTAGGCAACCCCAGCTAGGGCAGCCCAGGTCCACCTCTTGGGGCAGCCTATTTTGCCTTAGGCTGCCCCAAGACTTTTCCAGAATAACTAGCGTGGCCCATCTTGCAGTTGGGTCAGCTCAGTGATAGATAGGATAACACAAATGCACTTCTGGATTGTGCCCTTAGTTTGTACTAAACTCACTAGCTAGCCATCTGTTTCCAGCTTCCCATGTGCCAATTGTTGCTTCATGACACAGTGGTATAGTTCAGATGCTCTAAGAAATTGTTAGCTCATGAATGTGGCCATGAGCCCAAGTGCAACACTCTCCCTTTGGAAGCAAATGCAAAGCTTCCAGTTTTCATTAATTAGATTTTTATGGTGTCTGAACTGCAAATCTGCAGTTTAAAATCATCCCAAGCTATTGCAGTAACCCAGGGGTTTAGGAAAAGGAAAACCAGAGAGAATTAAAGCTCAAATACAGAGATTAATACAGAGCAGTTGATACAGTAGTGACACGGAAGTGATACAGCAGTGGTGATACAATAGTGGCACAGTTTCAGAAGTGCAACACCAATTTCTTCTCTCCACCTCCCCCTCACCCCAATACATGTGTTTGTAATCCTTGTAACCCATGCAGCCTCTTCCGTTTGTCCAGAAGGGTAGCTAATGATCATGCAGGCCAGTGCAAAGCTCAAAATGTTGCCCCAGAAGTGATGTAACGAACGGAAGGGATGTCATCCATAGGTATTTTTAAAATGAAAATTTTTATTTAAAAGGAAAAAAACCTGTCTCCTCCTCTTCAGCAGTTACCATCCATTTGCTCTGCTAGTTTCAAAGCTAAAGCACTCATTTGCTACCTGGAGTCAAAGAAGAAACAAAAAAAAACCCCAAAATCAAATTTAATTAAGTGAAATAATATAAACAGAGACCCTTATTGGATAGGGAAACTGTGCTGGGGCAAAGAGTAATGGTTTTTCTTTCCCTACTAAATATAAGAAGAACTCCACTTAGAAGTGCCTGCATACCAAGTTAGCATGGGTAACGGTATTATGATTTATGGAAATGAAGGGTACCAGATACTCGTATATTATATATGGATATGAAAGCTGATTCATATTAGCACCTTGTTAGCTCCATCCAATGTCAGAATTGCATCTCTTTGGCTCTCAGAGCATTCAGTATCATGGGAAAGTTTGAATTAAGAAAATCCAATTTTTGTTCCATAGGCTTTTGTTTTTCTTTTCTGGTTATTTGGCTGTAACATTTACTAGAATAGAGATTTTCCAATGCAGTTTGTTTCATTGCATTCTGCATTACCTTTCCAACTATATATAACATGATGATATTGTCATTAAAACATAGTCTGTTTTTCACAATTTTAGTCACTAGTGTCAAGCTCAGCTTGTAGCCCCCCTAAAGTTTGTAGCCCAGTGCAACTGCACACCCTCCACCTACGTCACTGTCACAGTCACAGAGATGTCTAGTCAAGGGGACATGGGACAGGCCATGGGACATCTGGGCTAGATGAGCTAGGTTGTGAGTATCTGGCTCAAGCTCTCATCCTTCATTTCACCAGCTCTCTCACAGACAAGGTTTGCCGAGAATGTGAGCTGATAAAGGGTATATGGGGGAAGACCCTGACCGAGTTCTGTTTCTGGTTGTGAAGGTGTCTATGTGAAAGCACCATGCATTTGTGACTAAGGATGCAATCCAGAGTAACTATGGGGACTCCTTGCTCTGACATAATAACAAGTTACTCTGGATTGCAATATGAATTTCCTATAGGTTTTCACTAGGTGGTGCCGTAGCTAGTTGATGTAAATGTCTCTTACGTGCTTCCATAGGTACTCTGGATTGTGGGGCCAATCGGAATAGATCCAATGCAACATTTGTGACGGGAATCAGCAAGGACCCAAAGCAACTGGTCCTACAGATATGTCCTACAGTCATAACACTAGGACTTCCAGAAAGGTTAAAAATATTCTTTCCAATTTTCCATCTAATTTAAATGCACTCATATACAGTTATATTTCTTTAATTAAATGTTATGCTGCTGAGCTACCTGTCCACGTCTACACAAACAGGCAAAATAGAACAATAATAGTAACATAGCGGTTGCAGAAAGTACCCAGAAGTTCACTTGCACCTAACCTGGAAGTATCTCCAGTTTCGCAAAGCTTTTATGTTTGTTCTGGATTTCCGTTCTGTGTAACAATAGGGAATCCTTCCACCACCACTCCAAAGTTCTGTAAATACTGAAAGGATCTATCCAAGGTAGTTTACATACTAAAATACAGTACAATCAAATGGTTCCTTAATATTGTTTTAATACTTTAACATGATATTTTAGCTTACAGCAAGAATCAGATGTTTTGATCTCTATACTTGAACTTGCATACAAATCTTTGGAACATAACCTTCACATGCACAAAGGAAACTTGGCATATATGATATGTGAAAAATATCCCCAATTAACATTATTTTAAAACCAATGATAAGGCAACAGACACCGGCATTACATGCAACAGAACCAATAAATTCGGAATTATATTCTTCCAAACACAAAAGTCATCTGTAGTGCAGTAAGGGCTGCCAGTTAGCTGAGTGAGTACTACCCATATCAAAAGAAAAAGGAAAACCATGTAAAATACTTCCATCCTTCCCACGCAGGTTCTTCCTGCCCTCATCTTTAATTTTAAAAAAACTCATTAAGGGTGCAATCCTAAGAAAGCCTATTTAGAATTAAGTCCTACTGTTATCTATGGGACTTACTCTCAGAAAAGTGTATATAGGATTGCAGCCTAAGTTAGCATAATAGGATAAATACATCTTGGCTTTTAAAGTTCTGAAACAAACACACATGTGACTTTAACTCTGCAATCGTAACTTCCAGTTTGGCCAGCCGAAGTTCTATGTTGACCCAGGAGTGTCACAAATGTGCCATAAGACACTTCTGAACCACTCCTGAGGGAGGTTAGGCCAGTGCACAGACAGGTGCTAGCCTCTCTACATCATCACGGGAAGGGGAAGACCAATGAGTTCTGCCAGTCTAAGTGAGGATTGCATCCTAAGGACTCAGTCATACCCACCACCAGCCCAGAGCATGCAGTGCTGCCCCTTAGAGCACATACCATGTTCCTTGCTATTACATGGAGTGGCAGGGACCAGACATCCAAAGAGAGGTAAGGAAAAAAACTTTACACCTTTGTAGACCACCTGGTCTCAACTATATCTGTGTAAGCCTTCTGGGAGGTGCTTTTCTGCTGACATAAGTCCAGTGAGATTCCTGGGATCAGATCCCAACTACAGAAAGAGGAGCTCAGCAGGGACCACTCACCAAGAATGTCTATGAGCAGCCCTGGCAGATGAGGCTTCTGTTGATTCTACCCTCCTCCTGGGCCTCATCAGCCCTCATTCTGCCATGGCCTGCCCTGAAATTCCCCCTCCAGCCACCGAACTTCTCTCCTGCCTCCCTTGTACCTCTTAGCACTTCACTTGTTGCCACTGGCTTGGATGCAGCATTGATGGGATGGCGAGGAAGGCATGAGCAGGAAAGATGTAAAGATTTCTGGCTGACATTTAATAAGATTTAAGACAAATTTGTTACCTTTAATTGAAATTTATTGTCACAGTCATATTTTGAAGTAGTTTTCATTGAAATCTGTAGTACTAAGAAGAGGTAAAGCAGGTTAGCTTTACAACTAATTTTTAACAGTTCACAGCCAATAGCTTTGCAGCTGATCAAATATTTATTATAACATTGATATTGCTAAACATAGACAAGCCAAGCAGACTATTTTTAAACTTCCCTTTTAACATATCACTTATAGTTTAAATAGACACAAGTAGTTGGACCAAGCTGCCATCAACATGCAGGGTGCCAAGCCAATGGGCAGCAGGTGGGATGCTCCAGGCGGTCATCTTCATTAGCTGCGGCTGTGAAATCCGTCTTTGATTGTGGGTGGATGAAGCACTGCCAAATTGCAGTGTTAATTGTTTCCATAATGGGAATAGTGGGAGCGTTTATGCAGGTTGTGTGAGATGTAGGTAGCTGGTTAGTTAAAATAACTGTGTGTATTCACATTGACGCAATTATTATGCAACATTTCTTACCAGGACATTAATTGTATTCCATTTAAAAGTCTTAAAAACAGTGCTTTCTATATATTTGACTGTCTAAACTGTTATCACTTTTACAACAAACAATACCAAGGGTTCTAATACACAGCCTTGCTTATGAAAATTTATAGGTTTATATCAATTGTTCAGACTATAAATACTCTTGTAAACAGAGTCCTTGCCTTCTTCTTTGGGATATGGCTGATACAGTATGTCATCTTGCTTTATCTTGCTTTAGAAGACACCAAGCCATAAATCCCCTATCCTGTCTATGTAACTCATGTTATTATTATTCTGTTGCCATGCCTGTTATCAAATCATTTGAGAACTTCCAAGACTTAACATAAAGCATGCTTGAAATTCCCCATATTGGCAAAGATGTGAAATGTGACTACGAAGTGCAGTAATGTGTGTTTCAGCCTCATTTTTATACAGAAACTGTCCTGATCACATGGGATGAATTATCTACTCTGGGGAAGAAAAGGGGAGAAGCATGGTGTGGATTATTCTTCTGAAACTCTTGGTGATTTTCAATACCATTAACCCTGGTATCCTTCTGGGTTCACTTTCTGGATTGAGTTGGGGGAACTTTATGACAATAATGGAGAGCATGGTACTTGTTGAAACCCACAGGGTTTCATCTTGTCCCCCTTTTTTAACATACCAAGCCAATGAGAAAGGTACTCAGAATGAAATGTTGGTGCATATCTCTAGTTCTTTTTAACAGCTAAGCCATGTAAGGCAATGGAAGTGATGAACACATGCTTGTAGTGGATCATGAAACAGTATCCCAGGAAGTGTTACCCAATGCACCCACATATTGCTTATCATCCAGAAGAAAAAGCCAAAAGACCTGGAAAAAGATTTGGGGAGAAAGTTTCTCTCCTTTCAAGAACAAGAAAATTATGGTAAGAGAATTCCCTTTTTGCAGAAAAAGAGAACATGCTCAACTAGTGAGGATTACCTGTGAACAGGTCAGGGCCAGCCTAGGATAGAGGGAGCCTGGCAATACAACTAGCTGACTGGTGGGCAGCCAGGGCATTGAGCGGTGGAGGGCCACCAGGGGCATCATGGCTGGTATGGAGGACAAACTGTCAGCCACAGAACGCTTCCCCTTTGCCCTCCACTCAACGGAGGCCCCCTTTAATTTCAGGGGAGTCACAAAATCCTGGGTGCCACCATTTTGGAATGTGGCACTTTGGCACCCAGTGCCAAATTCCAAGGTGGCAGCACCTAGCTTCCTGCAACCCCAATCTGAGAACCAGTGTGATATAGTTTCCACACCCTGTTCACATAAGCAACGCCTTTCAAAGTATGATAGACCTGTGAGTCTCCCAGACATTAGGACAGATGGAAATGCATTACACCTTCCTAGGAGTATGCATACAAGAATGCCCTGCATTTTTGTGGTTTTTTAAGAATGACAAAAAGGCAGCCATTTGTCCTATCTTAATCAGAATGTGTTAGTACAATGGGGAATAATTTTTATTGGCATCACTCAACTACTCCCAAATTCTATATCTACAGTTCTTCATCAGATCACCTAGAAGGCTTGCTCTTGCCTTAGTGAACTAATTAACACTACAATTCAGAGTAACTACCAGGGCACGTAAGAGACATTACGTATATCTGTAGTTACTGCACCACTTAGTGAAAACCTATGGGAAATTCAGATTACAATCCAGAGCAAATTGTTCTTACACCGGAGCAAAGACTCCTTGTAGTTACTCTGGATTGCACCCTAAGTCAATATCTATTCCCTACAGTTTTAACTCTTTCAGTAGAGGGATAGTCCCTATTGGACTATTGATGTGTCAAGGCTGAGAGGAGACATGATTGCCCTCTTCAGATACCTGAAGGGCTGTCATAGGGAGGAAGGGGCTCATTTGTTCATAGCTGCTTCTGAAAGCAGAACTAGAACCAATGGGTACAAACTGCAAGAGAGGAGATTCTGGCTGGAAATCCGGAAAAAATTCCTGACGGTGAGGGCGGTTCGGCAGTGGAACAGATTGCCAAGGGAGGTGGTGGACTCTTCCTACTGGGGATCTGCAAGCAGAGGCTCGACGAGCACCTGAGGGGGATGCTCTAGGGGGATTTCCTGGTGCAGGCAGGGGGTTGGACTAGATGACCTACTAGGTCCCTTCCAACTCTATGATTCTATGATACTATCATAATTTATACATAGCCAGAATCTGATAAGCGTTCAGCCAAGCTGTTGTTTCAATTTGGTCCAGTCTCCAAACAGAGGATTTAATAGGGGACACATTAGGTAGTTCTAATATCTTCCTCAGAAACAAAGAATGTATCCATTCAAATGAATGGTCTAATGAGTTTAGCCAAATAGGAACACCAAATCAAAGTTGAGAAGTGGTTCTCAAAACTGTGGCACCCCAATGTCCCAGACTGAGGGGCCCTGAGATCAACACCTTTAATGGGAAGGGAGAGAGGGAGACATCAACTAATCCCCAGGAACATGTTGCTTTTGAAGGATGCAGGGGTTTGCTGCCACTCACCATTCATTGCAGCATCCTTCCAGGGGTGTGGAGAGCCCTGTACCAGCCTCTGCAGCACTCCCCAACAATTTTGGGCAGTGATCACAAATCTGAGGGTCTTTACCTGTTGTGGAGTGCTGCAAGGACTGACGTGGGGTTTTCCACAAGCCTGGAAGATTGTTGCAGGAAATAATGGGTGGCAGCAAGCTACTGTACCCCTTCAAAGCTACAATCATAGGGATCATATCACTGCCTTCCCCTGCAAGCATTTAACAGCAGGATAAAACAACCTCAGAGTATAAGAACCACTGAGCTTGGGGTATAATTTTTGCCCTAAAAACTTTAAGTGCAGCCAGCATATACCTAATTGCCTTTGTTAAAAATAAAATCTTATGATAATGACTGTGCCAAATGATTGGGCTGCACTTGCTACAGCTTTCCTGTGATAGACCCAAGAATGTTTATAATGTGAACTAATTCCCAAATATTTAAATTGCATAACTTGTTCTTTATCTCCGAGACCCTAAGAGTTTTTTATTCTTTTAATTTATTGTTTATTTTTCTTCTCCAATAAGTTCCTCCTCTTCCTTCAATAAGTTCATGATGATGTACATAATTCCTTCCCTGCCTTTGTCTTCATAACAACCCTGTGAAGTAGATCAGGCTGAGAGATAGTGACTGGCCCAAGATGACCCAAACTTATTTAGAGATTTGAACCTGGACCATCCAAGTCTAAATCCAACTCCAGAACTACTACATCAAAAAAATTAACCACTAGTTGTACATCCTGCAAGAGATGCCATGATAGAGACATAACCACAGCTTTCCTTCTTTATTCATTCTTTATTCTTACCTAATATTTATTTAATCCTTTTTTATTTTATAGCTCTCATCTCTTTTTAGTTCACGGTGATGATGGCTCATTACATTTCATAGCACTTTATACTACCAGTCATATAACTTTCGCGACATTTTTTCCCCAAAAAATAAGATGGAAGGAATCCAGATAAAATTTTCTGCTATGATTCTCCAATCCCATATGCACTAATGTGCATATTTGTGTGCATTCATATACATAAAATGAAAATACCATGCAGATCAGCACAAATGCACAAATGCACTCCACTATCCTAGAAAAGCATGCTAAGCATCTACTTGGATACTGGATATCATCCTTGCTGACTGAGAACTCTCCCCTCTTGGCCCCCATGGGTGCAAAGTTATGTCTATATAAGTCTGAGCTGCCAGCTCTATTCTTCCTGTGCTGTCTCTAGGAATACTGCAAATTCCACTCTACATCACCTTCCTTCAAGATGTATTCCAATGGCACTGCCCTGGTTAATGACCCACCATCACCTTTCTCCTACACCCCTCTCAGCCCAAAGGAAAAGGTCTGGGAATTACTTACACTAAAAAATAACTTCAAGGTAATGGGGACATCTAATCCATTCAATTCCCCTTCCCTGCTTCCTTTAAGTCAGTGATTTTCAACCTTTTTCATCTCACGGCACACTTAATCAGGCAGTGAAATTGTCAAGGAACACCATTAATTGTTTTTTTGCCATTGACAAGGCACACCACTGTTCAAATCCCCCAATTTTCCTATTAATGAATGTCAACCCCCAAATTCTCGTGGCACACTTGAGGACTATATACATGGAACACCAGTGTGCCATGGCACACCGGTTGAAAATCACTGCCTTAAGGTAACATACTAGCCTAGGTATATATGATGCTTCCATCTCACTTGGCTATATACACAGATCATGCCAGAAGCCGTGTGAGAGTGGAAGGCATCCATGGTTACAGCACTGCTGTAAGTGCAACAACAAATCAAATCTTCTTTGTAGTCCTAACGTTCTCCTCCCTCTTCACGAGGAAAGTATTTGTCTGAAGAGGCAATTGCTCTCTTGATGGAGAGATACAACACGATATGTAACAAATTCTCTTTCTTCCTCCGCACAGAGGGCACATGGCAATGCTGGGTAGGTAGCGGGTTCACACAGAAGAGGAGTGATAGCTTGTAAACATATTTGTTGAACCCAGTAGATGTGTTTGTTTCTGTAGGAGTACATTATACCTTTAGGATTAACTTGGGATTTATTTTTAATTCCCTTTTAAAAAAATTCTTGTACATTTGTTTTAAAACTACTGCAAACTCCAAGAGATTGGGCTAAAAGAAGCTAGATCTTTAAAGATGTAAGTTAATTTATTGTGGTTATAGTCTTTATAACATAGCAATGGGGGCATCATGATGCATTTTATATTGTACCATGACAATACTGCTTGTGATACTCACTAATTCACTCCTAAAAGGATCAAAAGAAAATTGTAAGTTTTCTTGCCAAACTGGACGAAACCCAAACTGAAAATGCTTCCTTGAAATTCCATATTGTTTCTAAATGCAAATGATATATAAATATAGCTTGGGTTGGGATTCAGGAGAACACAATTAATTTAGTAATTGAGTAATCAAAGATGTTTAGGTGGAGAGCACAGAAGAGCAGGGTAAGCATTGGTTATTTTAGGAATGAAAAAAAAATTACAACGATTAGACTAAAGCATTGGAAAGGCAATCACACAGCACTTAAAGCGGGTTCTGTGTTACGTCCTCCCTGTGGCCCTCACTGTACATTTTAAAATAAAATAATGATTCATATTATTCATATTATTGAATTTTCTAGAAAAGCCACAGGGCAATGTTTCTGCCGAAACTTAATTACATCCATGTCACTTGTTCTTAAAGTATATTTTATTTCTTCAGTCAAGAAAGTCGTAACAATTTTTTTCATGCAGAACAACAATCCACAAACATGAAGCACAATAATAACTTGAAAAAAATTTATTTGTACAAACTTGTACTAATATCAGGCCTCTCCTAGTTTACCATAATATGCTGATACCCAGTGTTACAACTGCTGCATTTCTCTCTTTTTCTCTCTCTCACACACGCACACAAATACACAACCAGTGGTGGGCTTCAGGGGGTTCTCACAGGCTCTATATAACCCTTTGCTAATGAACACCTGGTTCTGAGAACCGGTTACTAATGGGACACAGAACGTGTTGTTAATTTAGGTTATTAAGACATGGAACCAGTTGTTAATTTATTTGAATCCCACCACTGCACACACCCCTACCTCACAACTGGTTTTTATGGAAGGGTTTTCTTACTCTTAGGCTGCAATCCTAAAGGCTGCAATCCTAAAGACTTACTCTTAGGCTGCAGTCCCAATCCTGGGAGTAAGACCCATTGAACACAATGGTGCTTACTTTTGAGTAGACATTGTTAGGATTGTGCTCCTAATGAAATTTCACAGCATGGACACAATAGCATTTTGTTCAAAAGCTGCACCAAGGTCAGAGGTACCCATGACTAACAATTCCTCCAGGAATGTCTACTTTTTCAAAATGAAATGATTACCTATCAAAACGATAGTACTATTACCTATCAAAATGATAGTACCACTACTATCTGGCTTAATCTACTGTGTGACCTTGGCTGCAACTATTTTTTGTTACCTTAGCACCACCAAATAAACATTTGTCCACTCAAACTCCCTGGGGTTCTTTTCTGTCCCAAAGACCCTTGCTGCATGGACACAGCTCACTTTACAACAGGGAAGCAGAATATGGCCACTTAGAACTCCCCTTATCCAGCATTTTGTCTTGTTGAGGCCAAGGCAGCATCAGATACCTACTCCAGCTTTGATGGTTTGCTTTGTATGGTCTTTGAAATGCATTTTCTGTACTTTGTTAATGTTGTAAATCACCTTGGTAGACTCACCTCCCCACTTTTCAACCAGCAATCCAAAGCAGATAAAACAAAAAGACATAATGGCACAGTGATCACACAATGTCCAGACTCCGGCTAGCTACATTACACGTTCGAAGAGGAGGAGTATGTTTTATTGCAGTGGAGTCTGCACAGCTCAGTGTTTTAAGAGGCGTACAGCCATGCGTTCTCAATGAGCTGGATAGGAGAAGGAAGAAGAACATCAATAGAATAGCTGGAGAAAAAAGTGTCCTTTTAGCATCACAGCACGGGAGCAAAGGAGAATTCTGGATGTGACTATCTTTCACTTCACCATTAGTAACATCAAAATTTGGAAGAAATCAAAATTTTCAACTCTCATTACTTTGTCATCATGTATTATGAGAAGTACTAGTTGGGGGAGTGAAGTGAAAAGAAACAGCAGAAAAAGGGATGACCCTCACATCACAAACCTACATTACTTAAGAGGGAAGGTAATATTCCTGCATTATTGCTGCTGGAATGAGGAGTGCAGATACAGATTAAGGAGAACTCCTCCAACTCACGGGTTCTGGACAAAGGGAATGAATCTACAGCTCTGAAATAAGGATTCCAAACTGATCATTTGGCTGGGTTCCATGTTGCTGCCCATTTTTATTTCAAAATCTCCTTCATTCATATTACTGAGCCACCTTCCTGCATTTTATATTCCTGAGCTTCGACATACGGAAAGCAGGATTGCGCAATGGAACTGTTCTGTAGTTTAAAGATAGAGAAGGGTTCAGCAATGGTCCAAGATGCCCAGGTAATCTGTCGCTTGAAAAATATTCTGCCCTCTTTTATTACTCAGTATCAGGCGGCTTTAACTATTCAGGCTCCACAAATCTATGTTACGCCTTCTCCAAGTTTTTCCTGTCTAAATTGGTTGCCTCAAAACCATTCTGAATGATAGCAAATACAATTATGACACTGACTGAAAAGCTGCGTTATAACAATCTATTTCTCCAAATCTAGCCTCCCGTGGCTTGTTGATACTGCTTATTAGAACCTAGATTTTCATTTTTAATTTTATTTCCAAGACATACTTGGCTACAAAATGCAGAGAATGAACTGATGCTTCATGAAGAAACTCACAGAAAAGGAAAGCTGAATATTTCAAGAATGTTGGCATAATCTCCGACAAGGCCCACTCCATTTCTTCTTGGCTAAACCTGAGTGTCAGTTTGACTCAAAGCGAGAATCAACATGGCTAAAATCAGTGAGATGCCAGAGACTTAACCTGTCCCCAATGTGAATGCAAAGTACAGTGGTACCTCATGTAACAGAATTAATTCGTTCCAGAGGCAGTTCCTTTATGTGAAACTTTCTTTACGTGAAGCGGATTTTCCCATAGGAAATAATGGAAACGCAGATGATTGGTTCCACAACCCCAAAAATATTTATATAAAAATATTAACTGGATGTAAAAATGATGACAAAACAATGTAATTGAATTCAAAACATGCATTCAATGTACATGATCCTATGAAGTCTACTTAGGCTGCAATCCTAAAGACACTTTCCTGGAAGTAGGACCCATTTAACACAATGAGGTAGACTTCTGGGTAGACATGGGTAGGAGGCTGCAATCCAAGACACTTTCTTCTGTAATCCAAGACACTTTCCAAGTGTCTCCCCACTTTCTCCTTCTCTTCATCCTGAGCCTCTCTCTCCCCTGCTCCCTTCTGGCTGGCCCTGAGCTGCTTCCCTCTTCTCCACTGCTCTTCTCTCCCTCTGCCCAGTGGATGTCTGGCCTCAGGAGGAACAGCATGGAAGTGTTGCTTTCACTATGGGCAGGTGCACTAGGCAGCCCTGATGCTTTTTAAACAGGTTGCTGGCCAGCGCGTCTGCCCTAACTGCCAATGAATGTTTTCTTTACGTGAAGCACTTTCTTTACGTGAAGCAGAATCCTAGAGAATTTTTTTTTAACTTACTTTACGTGAGGCGTCACTGTATACGGTTTGCTACCAAGCTACACCATCTAACCCAGTGATTTTCAACCAGTGTGCCATGGCACACTGGTGTGCCGTGGATCATTTTCAGGTGTGCCGTGGGAATTTGGGGTTTTACATTCATTAATAGGAAAATTGGGGTATTTGAACAGTTTGGTGTGCCTTGTCAATGGTAAAAACAATTGATGGTGTGCCTTGACAATTTCACTGCCTTGTTAAGTGTGCCGTGAGATGAAAAAGGTTGAAAATCACTGACCTAACCAATTGGCTGCTTGCTGGTGAGAGTAGAACAAGTGGGACTATTAACTGATGGAGGAATCATGAAAAAGAGGAAATTGAAAAGAAAGCTATTTTTTCACTTTGTGTTAAATTTGTTCAGAATTACAACAGAGTCCTGTGGCACTTTAAATCATGTGCACCATCATTTGGAATGCATTTCCTTCCTTCCCCTGCAGCTACCAGACATATACATAGTGAAACTAGAGAACTTCAAATGAATAGACAGATCATCTTAATGGGCTTTCATTATATTGCATTTGAAATAGAATACCAAACTTGGACTGCTTCTGGGCTGAGGACACAGCCAGAGAAAAGAATGATTCTACTAAAACCCCCTCCCCCAAACCAAATTAACAAGACCGTTTTGTTGCTCCCTATTAGATTTCATGTTATTGATTGACCAGACAAAAGCTATCAGAGAAATATTCTGATATTATATGCAGTGAGTACCTTTGATGTTACCAGCGGGCTTATTCTTTCCCATTTATCTTGGGCACAAAACAAAAGCTCTTCAGAAAAGAACTAGTGATAAAGCATGCAATCACTGCAGTGCAAGAGTATCAAAAGCATAACCAAAGTATTTTGGGTATCAAAAGTACCCAAGTAGCTTTCTGCAAATGATCCTTAATGATATATCATTACAATTCATAAAGAGTATTCAGTACTGGTGGATATAGGAGATGGTGAAGGCAGAAATACTTTTTGCATTCTAACTGAAAGTTAGACCAGTGGTTCCCAAACTTTTTAGCACTGGGACCCACTTTTTAGACTGACTATTCAGAATTCACCTGAAGTAATGTCACGGCCAGAAATAATGTAAACAAGCAGGAATTTTTTTTTAACAATTCTAGGCTGCTCCTCACAACATATCTTCTGTCTCCTTTCACTCTAATAATGGTGGTGACTACATTCCCTCTCAAACACCCCTCCCCTGGGATCCTTCGAGGTGTTAAGCACATCAAACTTGTACAGGAAGAATCATTTTATGTGGGGAAGTAGGAATGGCCATGCCTTCTACACTGCTTTTTTTAAACTATAACAGTACTGAAATACTCCCGAGTGGTCAAATATAAACAGTACATGTGAAATTTCTGTCTTTGGTGACTGGTAATGTCCATTCTAGTTGACCATATCTAGGAACCTTTTGTGTTACTGCCCTTCCACCACCATTTCTAATCAGAATACAGAAAGAAGGGCGTACTTGTCAGCAAGTCACATGATAATACTAGGTTTTTCGTCTTCGACCTCCACCCCTAATTCCTGAAGATAATCTTCCAGGAAACCTAGTTGTGGGACAGAACTTTGAAAGGCAAAAAGCACAAGGGTAGAAGTAAATGTATCCCCAGGGAAAGGAACACATACTTGAGAGTCATCTGAAAGCAAAGACTCCAAGGACCCAAAATTATCTGGTAGAACCCAAGTTCTGTGTTTGTATAGAAAATTAAAAACATGTAAACACTAGTAGATAAATAGATGCCACTTCAGTGGGAAGGTAAAGTTTCTATGTCCATTTGCCATTTATTGAAAAGAAACTAGAAATGCAACAATGATATTTAACTTTGTTAAATATCAAGATTCCAAGTTGGTCCTATAAGAAAAAATAATAAATTCAGGGATGGTCATTATTACCATAAATCCTCTTGTTCTTCCTGGTTTGCAGCTTGAAGCATAGGTCAGGCTGGATTACAACAACATGTTTAAATGGATCCAACAGCGTTGCCTCCAAAACCCCCATGATAAAATTTCCATGTGATCTCGGTTAATTCCATTCTTTAGACGGCAGTTCATGCTCGCAAGTGACAAAACATTATTGGGTAAACAACAGAACTTGAATGGATTTCTACTTGAATGAGAGTCTGTTAATACATCAAACTCCCACACTGCAGAAACATAGCCTACCTGTATGCATGTCAACTCAGAAGCAAGTCCCATTAGTGTTAATGGAACTTACTCCCAGGTAAGTGTGCATAGGATTGTAGCTAGCCATTGTATCACACAGGATTGCAGTCATTGGGATTGAGTAGCATTGGCAGTGATGTAAAGGCATGGAATTGATTCTGGGTTACATAACAGTGTTCTGCCTCATCAGCGGTGACTGACAATTCTGCCTATCTAGATCATATTCTTCATGGCTCATGGATCATTATATTATTAGTTCATTTTTAATGAGGATGTAGGGGTTTCTTGAAGAAGCAATTTTAGAGTGAGGCACACTACACTATTCTTTATAAATGTGCATTTGATCTTAACCCTGCCAAGTCATAGATTATTCTAACATATGGGGAGTGATACAAAGCGTGCATGCTCACACACTCACAGGAGCAAGATTATTTTCATCAGATCAAAAAAGAAAAGTTCAAAAAAATCAATCTTCTAAATCCTTCCATGTAAAAGCTTGTATAAATCAAAATGATTCACAAGAATTTAATTCCCAGCAGTCTGGTAGTCAATTAGAGAAGACTGGAGAAATGCTGTGATCTGTCGTGCAATTGGAACGCCATTAAAATTTCTTGTTGTTTCATGTTTGCAATCCCCCTTTCTTCCCTTCTTGATGCTTCATTAGTCCTGTATATTGGTGAAAAATGTTTTGCGGTAGTTGCACTTAATTCTAGTAAAATACAAACCCTGCTGGAGCTCTTTTGTTTAATTCCCAATAGAAACAGGTAGGAATTCTTTATACAATGATGTAGAACTGTTGTCTCATTCAACCACAGCACAAATAAGCATATAAGGTACTTTGCAATTAATAGGGCTAAATAATGCAATAATTCAAGTGCTGCAATCATTTGATTGATTAGTTAGACTTAAAACATTGATTTTTTTAAATTGGGATTTAGTAGATGAGCCCCAGGGTAAAAACATCTACATTTACAAGTCATCAAAATAGCACAAGCATGAGTGAAAAATAAGAAGGTGCTTGCTAGATCTTGTCAAGATTGGGTGCTGTTGCTTATCAGGCTACGTAAGTGGTCTTCAAAGTGGAGGTCAGGACCGCCTTGGGGGTCATGATTTCATCTAATGGGGGTCATGAAAAAGCTGGATGCAGTCATCTTGGAATCTGGCTCTAGGCACATTTAATGACACTTCCAGCCATAATATCACTTCCGGTGGATCCCAGACAGATTGTCATGTTCAGAAGGGGGTCCCGGGCTGAAATGCTAAAATACCACTGGACTAAGTTATCTCAAAAATGATAGTGACTGACTGATCCTATATAACCATGGCTTCAGACTTGCTACCTCAGTTCATTTCTGAATAGCCACACAAACACGCATCTTTTCCTTGCTTGGTCTTACCACCTACTGTACCATTTTGGAGCCCTAAATACCAGCCTGACCTTGACTCTGCTCTTGTTTCCAGATATCACTTTGCTGCCTTGGACCTTCAAACTTCTGGCCTGACCTGACCTGATTCCGCAATCTGACCCCAGCCCCTTCGATTGGTGTCAATCCACTACAAGCTGAACCCAGCTGAAGCCAACACTTTGCAACTTTATTTATTCAATATTCGCAAAACATCACAAAACAATTTCCTTAATTTTTTAAATATATAAAATAATTTTATCAAAATTGGAAAGTGTAGCACTATAAAAACAGGTTGCGCATGGAAGTTGATGTGCATGGGGGAATGTTGTGCACAGGGAGATGTTGCGCATGGAGAGATGAACATGGGGAATGTTGAACAAGGGGGGTTGTTTTGCATGGGGGATTTGTGCATGGGGGTTGATGTGCATAGGAGGGATGATGCACATGGGGAGTTGATGTACATAGGAGATTGATGCGTATTGGGGTGGCATACGGGGAAATTTTAATCTTGCAACGTGGATACGCTTTCACTAGTTAATCAATAAAAGGAAGTAAAAAATGTATTTGGTTTAATTATTTAGCTCAGCAATTGATGGCATAAATGTCAAGACCCATTCAGCTCCCTCAGTCTCATGAGAATAAGAATACTGAGCTGAAAACCACAGAATAATGAAAATTATATTTTTATTAATGTAGCTCATTCCAAACGCTGAAAACACTTCGTATGTCTAACCCTGATACTTTAAAAAAAACCCATACAATAATACTTTTTTCCCCCAAAATACAGTTGGAGAAGCTGAGGTTGTGAGGGAGGAACTAACCAAAGGTCACCATTGTATGTTATGTCATACCCCACCCAGTATTGTGAGGAAAAGTAGATCTTGTAGTTAAAATGAATAAACCACTTTATAATGTCAGCCTCATTTGCACTGATAATACAGTGGCTGCTAGACTACAGAAACAGAAAAGGCCAAAGGGGAAAAAGGGGTTAGTCCTGCAATTATGAAAATAATTAGAAGAATCCATTTAGTATAAGACTCCTTACTGTGCTGAGTGGCACTTATACACATGGAAAGAGATTACTTTTGTCACTAGGATCGTAGATTGCAAAATGCTGGGGGTTGGAGAGAGAGAGGGGAGAAAGAGATATACTCGTATATAACAAAAGCGTGGAAGAGCCTACAAGCCACAAACTGAAAACGGAGCTGGTGCTGAAGACATTTCTCCCTTGCTATGTGCTATAGATTTCAAGAAATGGAATCTATGTATTAAAAGATATGAATCCCTTTCTCTGCCATACCAGCTGGGATCCTCCAGGCAGTTCGCAATCATCAGACAACAGCAAAGGAATAATGGGAAAAACTGAGTCGCAACCAGAAACAATAGAAACCCATAGCTGAACTGAGTGAAAGAACATCCTGGAGGAAGGAGCATTTGAAGTTTAAACAATATTGTAGTGGCCTGATGCATTAAAAAATGAAGGTAAGAGAGCTAGTCAAATCTCACTGGATAAAGATTTTGGATAGACTGGGTACTACCAGCAACATCCTGCCTCAGGGTGACCAGATGCCAAACCCAAAATCCCCCCCCCCAACTTCCCCAAAATTCCTACCCAGTTTTAAAAAATGCAGGACACTCCAAAAAATGTAGGACAAATGTAGAACATGTTAAAGCTAAAAACACTTGTATTGCATTCCTGTACTTAATTTTTGCACAAATCTCATTGCAACAGACAAGACACCAACTAAAAAGGCACATGTTTAAGTGATCCAAGCAACCAGGCTTTCTCAGGCAAGCATGAAGGCACTTGGCCTTTCAGTGACTTTTCCTTTAGCCCTTACACAATATAAGCTCCAATGACTATAATACTTTTGAGTGGACACCACTGGGCTTGGAGGCTTAAAACTGAAGAAGCCAGGAGTTATACCCACCATTGCTACCCTGAGAAGGTTGTCAACTTTACATCCAGCTCTGCTACTCTGCTTTAACAATAGCTGAATGAAAGGCCCCAAATCTGAGCAACTCAAGGCCTTGTTGCAAATTACATGGTTCTTGTGCAAAGTATATAAGGATCCATTGACAAAGATTTAGGAGCAGGGGAGGTTGGGGTTTCTGTGGTCAGCTGGCAACCCTGCTTTGAAAAAAATTTTTTCTTCCCCCCTTTCCCTCCAAAGCCAAACTTGCTGCAAAGTTTCAGAGTAGCTCCACTTCCAGGCTGTCTCCTTCCTCTGCTCTCCTCTCCTTTTCAGCAGCCTTAGCTCAGCTGAGCTCCCTCCTTCCTTCCTTTGCACAGCAAGCAGAGTCCCCCTGCCCCAGATCTTTTTCTCTGCAGGGGCTGGGAGCCACTGCCAGGCACAGCCATTTGGGAATGGCTACATGGAGGTCCATTTAGACGCCTACTTGGGCCTCTGGGAAGCAGCCTGCAAAATGGGAATCAGGCATGATGCAAGCTTGGAGATGTAGGTCTTTCACTGATGGCTTGGAAAGGGGCTTTAGCATGGGGAGGAGAGAGAAAGATTACAGTTCTCTTCCCTCCCTCCCCCTCCTCCTTTAACCAGCAGCCTCAGTGGGCCTAAATGGCCTAAAATGGCCAAAACATGCCTAAATCCCAGGAAATGGCTGGAAAGTCCCCAATCACAGAGAGGCCTCTACCCAGACGTTCGGTCCCAGGATTTCTGGTTCTGTCTTGGAAATTCCTGTCATCTGGCAACCCTGTCCTGCCTGCATTCTTACCCTCGGCACTTCAGATGCATGAAACATAAAGCAAGACCTCCTGTAAAGACTGCAAAACAGTCTGTTTCATTACCCACATTCACCCAAGTATGGCAACCTTTCCAGGCTCCTGCAGCTGTTTCTGTATTTTTTTTAAGACTGTGAGACCTCTTGGACAGGGAAAAATTTATTGACTTATTTTACTATGTCAGTCACATTATGGTTACTTTATGCTAAAAAGCAGTGCATAAATATTACCATCTATATTGCAATCACAGACAGTTAGATGTCCTAATTGCAAAAGAGGATAAGACTCTCCAAAATGTAGGAAATCCAAGAAAAATGTAGAATGTGACAAAATTAAAAGCTAAAAAACACTCATGCATTGATTTCATGTACCATAGTTAATTTAAACACTATGGGTATAATCCTAACTTAGGCCAGCACAACTAATTGGACTTCCTGTTCCCATGGTCATGAATGGAGCAGTGATGGGATTCAAAGGAATTAACAACTGGTTCTCTGCCCATCTGGCAGCCACTTTTAAATGGCTATTTTAAAACTTTATATATACTATCTCTTGTTAACAACCGGTTCAATAGAGTAGGTGCTAACCTGCTGGAGCCCACCACTGGTACGGAGGCAAGCACAGGTTTGTGCGCTGTTTATATTCTTTTCTAGGTCACGAAGCAAAAAAGAGTGCATATACTGAAAAAGAGGAAGTCTGGTCACTTTGATCCCAAGTTATATTAGAATTAAAGATCAAAGGCTATAAGGAGGACAGGAGGCATGATTTGATGGTTGAGCTAAAGGCTGCCTGAAAAATTCATTGTGTTCAGTGGGTCTTACTCCCAGGAAAGTGTCTAATCTCAGTTAGGCTGGCAAATTTCTTGGCACAGGTCTTCTGCTGGCCTGGGAGAAATGTCGTAAGGAATTACTGCGCCCCTCTTGGGAGGATTAGGCCAATGCACAGATAAGTACCAGCCTCTCCACACAAACATAGGAATAGAAAGCACCCTGATAGAATTACAAGCAATGCTGCAGGAACATGAAATTCAAAAGTGAGTGGGTGGGAAGGAAGGAAGGAAGGAAGGAAGGAAGGAAGGGAGGGGGAGGGGGAGGGGGAGAGGGAGAGAGAGAGAGAGAGAGAGAAGAAAGAAAGAAAGAAAGAAAGAAAGAAAGAAAGAAAGAAAGAAAGAAAGAAAGAAAGAAAGAAAGAAAGAAAGAAAGAAAGAAAGAAAGAAACTCAAATGCAAAAAATGGCAATCCAGAGAACAGAACAGTACATGTACCTGTTGAGGATTTTTAAAACTGTTGCTATATATATGACTGTTCCTTTGAAAAAAGTACTGTACATATAGAATAACAGAGATGGGAAATGAGGGGGAAAGCATTTCATTTACATGGGTGCCTTCCAATGCACCAGATTAAATCACTGATATGCCTCACTTTTGTTTGACTTAAGGTCCGCATATTGCTATTTGGCCTCTGTAGCTTTTCCGACATTTTCCACTTGAAACAAGGGACAGACACAGCAGCTTTAGCCTCATTTCACTTGTTTGAAAATAAAAGTTACTGCACCCATTCATGAGGGAATAGTGCCTTAAATAGACTAGAAAGGAGAACAGTGAAAAATGTCTGTGACTATAATCCAGTTGTACTACTTTTCACAATATTTTATAGAAAGAAACCAAGCACAACAGAAGGACTAGTAAGGTTTCACACAGTAATTGCAAATTGTTATCAGTTACTAACAAAATAATCCAATGTCAGAAGCAATTTTCCTTCAAGTTTATTTTAAAAATTTATGTCTCACCTTTCTGATAGGAATGAAGACAGCTAATAATAACTTTAAAATGAAAACACAACCATTATCAATTACCAGATACAGGTGTCCCTTCTTATCCATTAAGGTTACGTTCTGGAATCTCCCATGGGCAAAAAAAGAATCAATGTATAAAGAAAACAACGGAAAAATAGGTTTTAAAACCCACTTGCAAGTTTCTATCACCTTTATTGTGCCTAATTGAATAAGGTAGTGCCTCAATATCTGCAGGGTTTAGATTCTGGGACTGAAAAATGGAATGAGTGATTGCATGACTACCTATCTATAACAATAGAAAAGCAGTTTTTTAAACTGTGATTTGCAACAGCCATTCATGTTGTCAAATCCGTGTATAAAAAATCCATGTAGGTTTTGACAACATTTGACAAAAATCCATGACAACATTCATGTTGTCAAATCCGTGTATAAAAAATCCACAAAAAGGTTCTGATAGTTCATTATTCAATAATTTGCTCTTTCAATGCATTTCAATTATACGAGATGTCATTCAACACATGTTCCAATCTTTTTAACCTCTCTGCTGTTCTGTGGGCTAAAATTATACAGTGGTTATCCAGATGTGTCCCTACACATAAGAAAACTGTGCTGTACTTGCAATGGTTCATGTGTACAATACACAACTGTTGTAGTGATGCACGCTATGCATGACCAAATACAATCACCCCACTAACTATAAACCTCACAGCTCTGACTGCCCTTGACCACATACATGTACCATAAGGAGCTCCATTTCCAATTGCTCCCTGTAGAGACTGGGCAAGTCCCAGTTCACAAGTTCCACTGTGTGGGCAGACAGCCCACTCCAATTTCTCTCCTAGAATTAATGTTATGTTCAAAGATGCTTTCTCCATTATCTCATTATGAGCTTTGCATTCATGCTAATATGATTTTTAATAGCTTTTTTAATAGCATGAAGCTACTCTTCAAGGGATAGATTCAATGTCACAGAAACCTCAGTTAGCAGTTTGCATGGCAACAACTGAAGAATACACCCTTTCCCTTCAGCTTTTAAGTCTTCTACACTATGTCTGGGGATGAAAAGGAAAGTACAAAAGAACAACTGAAGCACACAAATCCTGCTGCAGGCAAGATCCATGAATCCCACTCCAGAAATTAAGGATTTGGGGATCTGGTTTCTCAGTTTTTGTTATTTTGATAAACTCAGTATAGGGCAGAATGGCTAAAAATGCAATTCCAAACATAACATATTTACAGTCTGGTTTCAGCCGGGGGGGGGGGGGGGGGAGATGACCTGCTTCTGACACACCCTTGATCCCTTCATGTGATTCTGCATACAGTAGCATCTGAATGAGACTGAAGTCTCATAGGGCGCAATCCTAACCAGTTTAGGCTGGCCTAATTTAGCCAGAATATCTTCCCATGGTGGTGTGTGGAGGCCAGTATATGCCTGTGCACTGGCCTTACCCCCCAAGAGTGCAGGAAAAGTGCCTTACAGCACTTTTGTGAAACCCCCAGGTCAGCAGCGGGGCTTAGGCTGGTCCAACTACAGGTTAGGATTGCAGCCTTAGTGTATTCCAATACAAGTCTACTCAAAAATATCTGACTGTGATCAATGGAGCTTGCTCCTAGGTAAGGATGCACAGGATTACAACCAACATATTTGAGAGACCACAAGATATTTTCTTGTTTTTACTGTGATTACCATAGCTACCTCTTTGGAATTAGGGCACACAGCATTTCATATTTAGAAATGGACTTAACGACCTATCTTTATATCTTAATTATCTTTTATAAACACATGAACTGAAAAAATAGCAACTGAAACTTTCTACTTAGCAATGTAATATTAAGGATTAAATACAAGGATCAAATAAGGATTAAATATATTTCACATACAGTGCAATCCTAAACATGTCTACTCAGAAGTAAGTCCCACTGAGTTCAATAGTACTTACTCCAAGAAAGTGTAGGTAAGTTTGCAGCCATATTCGTAATTTTGCTCCAAAAATGAAATATTTTATTGACCACCAAGCATCCATATCTCAAAAATCTTATGTAATAATAGGAATCATACTTATGTAGTAACAGAAACACAGACCACACCATTCATTCCAGTATGCTTAATATCTGTCCAGACATGTCATGCAGTACATTACCATCAAACTCTTATAACTTGTTCAGCCTAATTAAAGTTTGTGTAGCAATCATAATATGGCAAAATTGGCAACGCTTCACATAAACCTCATAAACATTACCCACCTTCAAGACTTGTACTGGAGAAGACAAAAATAAAAGGAACAGAAAATGTGTGGCCAAACGTAGGAAATCGTGTAAGCTTGTTTATCTCAGCAAATAATAATGTGATGTGTCAGCAGTACAGCCTTAGGACTTGTAAAAATCAATAGATGTTCTCCTTGAAGAATTAGCTTCATTGTTTTCTTGTCTTCTGCAACCCTGTCATAATCAAATTGCTTTCAACAGAAGAGCTTAATGTGCTGAAGAATTCTGAAATGCAGCATTACAGTGGTGTAATAATCACACAATGAACAACCACCCTGACAGGCCCTGTGCTTCCTAGGACTCATTTCCTGGTCTAACAGCGGGGAACATGCTGGGCAGGGTTTACAGAATCCATGCAAATGGGAACACATAACAGAGAGACAGCACAGCATGATACAGCTAACTTTCTCTAGTCACTCACTATGAAGTTATTATTTGCAATCATAAGCATGTCTACTTGGGGGGTCACGAAACTCACCCAAAGAGGTGCCAGTACTCACACAGAGGTACTCGAACAGGTCCAAAACTTATACAAACTACAGCCTGATTGATGGCCATCCACCACTGGTTATGTATTCATTACCATTCTGTTTCAGGAAGTTTGATTTATCTGATGCTTGGGGAGCTTGACCTCTCTAAATGATGTTGTACCATCTAGAAGAAAATTGAGTCAGTTTCCCTATAGATTTTTTGAGTTTGTAGGGTTCAATTCCCGGGTCGGCCCCACAAGACAGGGTGAGCTCCTGTCCTTAGCTCAGCTCTGCGACGCCAGCTGGATCCAATCGTATTGGCTCTGCCTTTCCATTGGACTAATTCAGTGGCGTGGAGAGGGGGGATTTGCTGCTTGGGTAACAGCCTATCCTCCATAACAATCCAACCCAGGCTTTCATGCTTCGCATGCAGCATATGCAGCACTGAGCATGATACCATAGTCTTTCAAGACTGACGGAGTCCTTCTGTTCATGTACTGAAGCTTATCAGTAGATTTCAGTTAGATTTCTAGATATGGTTTACCAAAGTGTCTGTGATTAGGCCACCAAGGTTTGCTCCCTCTGAAATCACTCTATCCAGTGATGGGATTCAAAGAAATTAACAGCCAGTTCTATGCCCATGGGGTAGCCACTTTTAAATGGCTATTTTTAAACTTTATATGTCCTATCTCTCATTAACAACTGGTTCTACAGAGTAGGTGCGAACTTGTTGGAACCCACCACTGACTCTATCCAATTTAAGTTTGGGAAAGTGGCAAATTAACTCTACGAGATGCTAGATCCAAGGGAGCAGATGTCATCAATGTCTTCCCCTCAAGGGTTACGATGGGCAAATATTATTCCTTATGCAGAGAGTCTTTCTTTTTGTAAGTTACAATCAGTGAAATCTCTAATATAACATACTGTCCAAGACATGAGAATGTTCATTCTATATATTGGAACATTTACTAATCAATAGACAAGGCCTCTTAGATCTAACAAAAATCAAGTTTCTTCTTAATGGTTGTGCTCCAGAAGACGTGAAGCAGGTATTAAAGTTTCTCATAGTGGTATTAGACAAATATTTATAGCTTAGAATGGTAGTTTTTTGACCTGAGGGGGTATGAACTATTCACTGAAAAACAAGGGCAAACATATAATTGGTTCAATCTAATATATAATTCACAGTTTATTATACATACATTACATAGTATATCTGCGGTACTTCTAAAGTTCTGTATCTACAGACCATGGAGGAAACTGAAGATGCAACAGTAGAACAAAATGCAAAAAACTTTGGATAAACAAGGTGATCTGTTGGTTGAATGGAAGCTATACAGAGCTAAACGGAGTTTCATTATTTTTCCCCACAAAGCAGCATACCTTCAGTTATGAAAAATCTGCCAAGAACTGCAGAACTGCACTTGTTCCTATCTGTCTGGTACAAACTGAAGTCTATGGCAAATAGCTTTAACCCCAGGGCGAGCCAGGTTGTGGCATCGTGACTGGAGATGAACATTAAAACTCTTCCCCATTATTCTTCATCAGCTGTCTTCTGTGACATTTCCTCTTTCCACTATTCTCTTGCCATTAAACAAAGGAACCCGTGAGTAAAGAAAAGCAGTAGCATCAAGCAGCATGTGCCTGGAGCATATCTGCAATGTCTTGAAAGATCTCCCTGCGTAATTTCAAATGATTGAGTTGACTGTGTAGAGTTCTAAACAAAGACTTGCACATTTGCTATGGTATGATCCGTGCACCAAAAATATTGGCTCTCAGATTCTAATATTTTGCACTGTATCAGTCTAGAAGAAACCTAGCAACATGTATCTCATTTCACAAACTGGAATTATTTTATATATGTTATCTCCAGTGGCATACGGAATAATACTTACCAGCAGTGACATTGAGGGTACAATCCTCACCAATTTAGGCCAGTACAACTCACCATCTCCCCATTCTCCTGGTGGTGCATGTCTGTGCACTGACCTAACCATTCTAGGAGTGGTACAGAGTGCCTTACAACACTTTCATGACACCCCTAAGCTAGTATGGGATTTATGCTGGCCTAAGCAGGTTAAGAACTTAAGAAGAGCCTCCACTGCATCAGGCCAAAGGCCCATCTGGTCCAGCTTTCTATATCTTACAAGAGCCCACCAGATGCTTAAGGGAGCACACAAGACAACAAGACACCTGCATACAGATGCCCTCCCATGCATCTGGCATTAATTTGGGTTACGATAACAACAATAACATAACCTATTTGGCATTTGCACATGCTAAGGTACCCAGATTTGTACAATAGAAGTCAGCTCTAAGGCGTCTAATCTTAAGGAAATAAGTTAATGGGCAGGAATCTCTTATTAACTGGTAGTCTGCAAGACCCAATGTAGTGCTGTGTTGTCTCTTCTCACATCCCAAAAAGTGGTGTTGTCTACCTCCCAAGTAACTTAGCAACATGAGCTTGTGAAGCAAAACTTGTGCTTGTCAAGCAAAACTTATGGCTTATGATTTCATGTATTGGGCTGGATCAAGCTTGTAGCTTGTAAGGATCACATAGCTTGTAAGGATCATATGAGATTCATCATATCAAACTGCCACCTTTTCTTCCAATCTTAAATAATAATGAAAATCTGACCATAAATGGAAAAAATTCAAATCTCATTTTAACGTATGTTTGTATCTCGAATCTCAGGCTAAGAGTGTTGCTTGTTAAAACATCACAAAAATTGTTTACCACTGTAATGATCTGAGACATGCTCCAGTCTTCTCAGAGTAATTACCTAGTTTTCCAGCTTTCCTTCTTCCATCAGTACAGCATTTCTTAGTTACTCCAGCAACTAGCAGTAAAAGGATGACACCACCAGTATAACAAAAGTGAGCTTACCATTGTTCTGACAGACAGACAATGTGAGACTCACAAGGCGCTTTAATTGTTGCAAGGTCATCTTTTCGCCCTGAGAGAACTGAAAACTCACTGCAGTCAAATGTAAATGGCTTAAAGCATAATTTCATGGTAGTAATAGAAAGCACATTTGTTCCATGGTCTTTGGACCTACAATGCATAAATGTGACATCTAACATTATTCATGCTTTGCTACTATTTCACATTACATTTCCTGCTGCTGAAGAGCAGCATGCATTTGGTGATCTTCCAAAAACCATATTGCCATGAATGGCATGAATTTTCAAGCTAATCTGAACTTTGAGGATTTTGGTACCATGTTCCATGAAACAATCTACACCAAGTACATCAGCTATCAAAACATGCAGCCACATCTGATCTCTTCTCAGCCATTCAAGTAACTTTAATGTAAAGTAAATGCAAATATAAATGTCTTTTGAAGCATTATTTCCCCATATATAAGCAGACACTCAGTGATGGAGCACCCCACTTAGATGATGGTCTTGACAGGTGCCATGATTCAAAATAAAAACCACAAAAAGATGGTTTTATTGGGAGACTATCATGCAAAAACACTTGTCTCTGCTGGCTATAGCTCCTAAGGGATAATGTGATGCTTGCCAGTTTCACCTCACAGGGTTTTTCTAGAACAGTGAAGCAGCAACTCATAATAAGAAGCATTAGCATTTGTCATGAGAGGAGAGAAATTAATACACTACTATCTGAATATTTTCTCTGCTAAGCTTGCAAGTGGCTACTGGGCCATTAATGTTTCAGATGAAGAAAATTGTGAAAACGTTTGAGTTGAGAGCGAACCTTGGATGTAACACCCTTTCCTAATCTGAGCTACCTCTGTAAATTTCATTAAAAAACAAACAAAAATGTTATATTGCTAGATCTAATGAGATATGCAACTAAGATGGATTTTTAAGCTTTTAAATTTTGCAAGTGACCAAACAAGAAAAAAAGCAACATTTTTTTTAAAAAAACCTGCTAGGATAGATGTTTGATGTTTAAAAAGAACCCCCCCCCCCACCAAAAAAAATGGTATTTGTTGTTAGGAGACTCTCTTTTTAATCATTTATTTTCTATCCCCCAGCCAGAGGAGGATGAGTCAGCCTGCAAAATGGCATTATAGCTCACTCCCACGCAGCCCCACACGAATTCCGCTAAGAGGCAGCAGAGAAATCAAAATCCACTCGTTGATTTCCTTCATTCTTTGAAACATCACAAAGAGTCATTTTGATAAATGCTGCACAAAAATACACCACCACCCTGTGAGAGGGAGAAAATGTCAATATTAAAGCGCTAAATAATTAATACTTTTTTAAAATAGTGCAGCTGTTTGTTAGCTGAGGAAAGAAATCCTGTCCCTTTTTAGTGAACAGAGAATAAATACAGTATTTATATATATTTTAAAAAGGACAAAATGATCATGGGATAAATTTGCCTCCAAATTGCCCCAGTGTGTACTCTGGGTGACACCAGTAAAATCAATAGCATTAGTCTCGAGTTACATTCTTGACAGAGGCTGGTCTTAGTAATGGAATAAATTTGCACAAAATGAACATGTAGTAGGAGGCATTAAAACTTTAATAGGAACTGCACACCAGGGAGCAATATAACTTAGCATATGTGAGCAGTAGCCCTAAATATTAGTAGAGCAATATTTTTACAAAGGCAAGGTTTTCTTTCATATATGCAAATTGTGCATAAAGACTCTATTTTGCTATCTAATATGCTTTGCCACTATACAGAAGATACAGCTTATCTTACAAATGAAAGACTGTGCTTCATAAGAAAACAGCAGAATGCCTGGCAATTGCTATCCAGACACAATAATGGGGTCCCCAAACAGCATGAAATACAAAACAGAGCAAAGCCCTAATTGCTGATCTGTTTACAGCATTCAGGGTCACTTGAAAACCCATGGGTACATTTTTAGGCATTGCAATTATGGAGATGAAAAGCCTTAAAAAACAAAGATTGGCTGACTGTAATGCCCGGTCATAAAAATAGTTTCTCCTTAATATGGATCAGTGTATTTAGAATGCCTTACAGATACAGATTTCTAAATGCACCTTATGGATTCACCTTATGCACAGTGGCGTCACCAGACTGGTGTGGCTGGTGCGGGCCACACTGGGTGACGCGTTGCAGGGGGTGAAGTGCCAAAGGAGGTTGACACTCCTCCGGCCAGTGCCAGTCGTCAGTGCACCAATTCAGGCCTACTCCAAGGCAGAGTGGCAGCCAGGAGCTGCCGTTCCACCTCGGAGCTGGCCGGAATGGCCAGCTGAGGCGCACCGTGCAGATACACACTGCACATGTCCAGGCCTTTGGACATGCACAGTGCATCTCTGCCCATCCAGTAGGTCTCGCTCAGGAGGCAGCTTGCTGCCACTCCGCTTCCCAAGCGAGGCCAACTGGCCGACTGGCAGAAGCACACATGAAGAACACAGTTAAGAAAGATAAAATATTGTTTTGAAATCAATTTTCCCATTGGATTTCAAATAAAAACTCTGCAGCAGAGGTTCTTGAAAGTAAGATCTCTGGATCCCTGAAATCAATTCAACACTCATGCCTTATTTATAACAAGCAAACTAACTCTGTCTGCTAAGTAGAGTTAAGGACGAAGCTACACATTCCAAACACAGTCAGTTCTCTTTATAAGTAATTTTGATACAGTATCTGCAAGAGGCAGAATTGCCACCTACCACTTGTTATCTGAGTTACAGTTATTGTTATCTGCAGATACTGTGCCAGTGAACTCCGGAGTGGGGGGTTCAGTGTATTTAGCTTGGACTGAATGATTTTTGGGTGCAGACAGTACCCTCTGCATGAACAGAAGGGAGCACTGACAGTGTGCAAGGCAGGAGAAGAGACAGCTATACAGGACATGGCTGAAGGGAGAGACAAGCTGCAATAATTGTTGTCAAGCTGATTAAACTCTTCATTTTTTAGAAACTTGTCTGGATTGGGCCAAATTTCAGCATCAAGTGGGCCCTGGTATAGACCCATGCAGAATCATCACCACATGTAAGGGTCCGCTTCCAGACTTGCCTCACCATTTTGGATATCAAGTCGGGCTCCAGCTTAACCTTCATAAACCTGTTGATGATGAGAGGTCACTGGAAGGTTTCCTAAAGGCTGTTCTGGGAGTTAGGCAGGAAGAAAGAATCCAAGAGACCAGTAGAGAACGAGGAGGAGGATGTGTGAACCCCTTCCTCACTGCTGAACCTCTGATGCCTTATTGTTGGGCCAGGAAGCTTCAGCAAGTTGAAAGATAGCCAGTATGGACGAAGATGTGCATCTGATATTGGAGATGTTAACGAGCCCTGCCTATCAACCAAGACTTCTAAGTTAAGATTCAGATTCATAAGAAGGTTCTCTGGAACCTGACCCCATCTTCCCATAAGTTCAATAATTTAGTATCTGCTAATTCAGCATCCACTAAAAAAGCAGGCCTCTGTCAGTCTTGAGACTATGGTATCATGCTCGATGCTGCATATGCTGCATACGAAGCACAAAAGGACGGAATTTCCTTACCATAAATGTCCTTTTCTTGGAGATGGGGACAGGGTACATTCAGTACTGTCTGGGCTATGCCCTGCCCACTCAGAGACAGGGCCGGACCGAAGTTTTCTCCTCCCAGTGCGGGGCATGACCTTCCCAGTCCGTGTAACAGAGCCGAAGAAAGGAACTTGATCACCGCACACAAAAACAAGAACAGAAACTTCCTGTAGTAAATAGAACTGGAACAGCAAGGTAAGAAAGAAGAGGACCCGTACAGTGGGCCCCACAGAAAAGGTAGATAAGAACCGGAACCAGGATCCAACCAAACTGGAAAACCCATTCAACCCTGGAAGAGGGAGTCTAGAACCTGCAACCAACTCAAAAAAAGGAATCTGTCCCTGAAGAGGTGGACCTGAATGTACCCTGTCCCCTTCTCCAAGAAAAGGACATTTATGGTAAGGAAATTCTGTCCTTCTCTGGAGTGGGTGACAGGGTACATTCAGTACTGTCTGGGATGTACCAGAACCTCACACTCAGGGCGGGAGAGACACAGACTACTTTAAGGGGAAACCACTGACTGCAAGACCCTCCTGCCAAATGCAGCCTCAGCCGAGGCGGCGCAGTCCACCTTATAATGCTTGATGAACGTATCAGGAGTGGACCAAGTGGCCGCCCTGCAGATAGCTTCCAATGAAGGCAGACCCTCAAAGGCAGCAGAGGCAGCCGCACCCCTAGTGGAGTGAGCCTTAATCCCTTTCGGTGGTTCCCTGCCAACTGCTTTATAAGCTTCCTGAATTGCAGAGCGTAACAACCTGGCCAAAGCAGCCAGCGAGGCACACTTACCCTTAGATGGTCCCCCAAAGAGGACAAATAATGCCTCGGAGCATCTGAAGTCTCTGGTCCTATCTAGATAGGGCCCTCTTGACGTCAAGTGAGTGCCAAGCCCGTTCCTTGGAGGAGGTTGGGTTCGGACATAAGGCGGGTAGAACAATGTCCTGAGTTCTGTGGAATAGAGAATTGACTTCAGGGATAAACGAAGGGTCCAGCCTAAGCAGGACCCTATTGTCCTGGAACTGACACAAATTTGGATGTGTGGAACGAGCCCCTATTTCGGACACCCTTCTAGCAGAAGTAATGGCAACCAGGAAGATGACCTTTAAGGTCACAAATCGGATTGACACTGTGGCGAGGGGTTCGAAAGGAGGACCCATGAGAACCTTCAGCACCAAATGCAGATCCCAATTAGGGAAGCGGTGGACTGTCGGAGGGTTAATCAGTTTCAGACCTTGAATGAATCTCCTGCAGTCTGGATGAGCTGATAATATCCCCAATTTAGAGGATCCCAGAATGGAACTGAGGGTCAACAGTTGCTTCTTTATGGTGTTAGTACTGAGGCCCTTGTCAACACCTTCCTGAAGGAACTGCAGAACATGCTTACGCTTAGCCTTGCTTGCCAGCAGACCACACTCGCTGGACCACACCACAAACTTGCGCCACGTACACGAATAGATCCTGTTCGTTGAAGACCTCCTGGAAGACAAAAGTGTGGAAACGACACCTTGGGGAGTAACCCCTCCAGGCTAACTGGCTCCTTTCAAACACAAGGCTGTCAAACAAAACCTGCTGGGGTCTGGATGCAACACTGCACCCTGGGACAGCAGATCCGGGCTGGATGGAAGACGGAACGATGGACCCTGAGCCAGGTTGACTATCCCTGGGTACCAGGGTCTCCGGGGCCAGTCTGGAGCCACCAGGATCTGGTCCGCTGAGAATTGACGTACCCTCCGCAGAACCGACTGAATAAGTGGAAATGGTGGAAAGGCGTACAGCAAGGCTTGAGGCCATGGGAAAGAGAGAGCATCCGTTCCTATCGCCTGGGGATCTGGAGCCCGGGAGAGAAAGGCTAGCACCTGAGCATTATCCCGACTCGTGAACAGATCCAGGTCCAGAAGGCCGAAAAGAGAGACGATCTGATTGAAGACGTCGGGATGGAGTGTCCACTCTCCCTCCTGTATGCTTTGCCTGCTTAGCCAGTCGGCCTCCAGGTTTGACATTCCAGGCAGATGTTCTGCTTTGATGGAAGCTAGATGTATTTTGGCCCAATCAAATAGCTGGATGGCTTCCTTCATGAGGCCCTGGGATCTGGTGCCCCCTTGCCTGTTGATGAAAGCCTTGGCCGAGATGTTGTCTGTTCGCACAAGGAGATGCGCCCCCTGAGTCAAGTCCTGAAAGTGCAGCAAAGCTAGGTGAATTGCTCTCAGCTCAGTCTGTTGATCGAATACCACATCTCCTGGGGTGACCACGTGCCCTGAGTCCATTGCCCGTTGAGATGGGCCCCCCAGCCCTGGAGACTGGCTTCCGAGGTCAAGACTAGGCGGTCTGGTACCTCCATGCTTGTCCCCTGAAGAAGCTGCTGGTCATCCAGCCACCACAACAGAGATGCTCGAATCGGCGAAGGAAGTTTGAGAGATAAGGAGACCTTCCTCTCGATGAGCCGGGCATAAGACCTCAAAAAGGCCTGAAGAGGCCTCAGATGATAACAGGACCACGGCACCACATCCTGACAGGATACCAGGAGACCCAACAGCGTCGCCAGGGAGCTCAGGGAGGCCGTCTGAGAAGCCCAGATCTGACACAAGAGGAGATTCAACGTCACTTGCCTTTCCTGAGACAGAAAAACGTGGAAAATCTTTGTGTCTATCTGGAGCCCCAGATGAGTGATCCGTTGAGAGGGGATCAGGGTACTTTTGGCTAAGTTGATGACGAACCCGTGATCCGACAGATAGTCCATGGTCACCTGGATATCCCTGGAGGCTTGCTCGCTGGAAGAGCCTGCAACGAGGATGTCATCCAGGTAAGGAAAAGCACGAATGCCCCTCTTCCTGAGCTTCGCTATGAGCACCACCAGGACCTTGGTGAATACTCTTGGGGCTGCAGAGAGCCCGAAAGGCAAGGCCCTGTACTGGTAGTGACTGGTACTGTAAAAGAACCTGAGGAACCTGCGATGACTCAGTTTGATAGGTATGTGCAAGTAGGCCTCAGACAGGTCTATGGAACACAGGAAGTCCCCTTGTTCAAGTGCAGCTACGATGGTCCGCCAGGTTTCCATCTTGAATTTCCGAAAAATGAGAAACCTGTTTAGCCAACTGAGGTCTAGGATGGTGCGCTAATCCCCATTCTTCGGGACCAAGAAGAAGACAGAGTAGACCCCTGCACCGAGCTGACGACGAGGAGCCGGCTCTATTGCCTTGATGGCAAGTAAAAGCTGAATGGCTCGGAGCTTTTGAAGGTGCTTCTCCGGATGTCGAGACATCAGGACCCACCAGAATCTGTCTGGAGGGTGCCGATGGAACTCCAGTGCCAGACCCTGAGAGACGGTTCGCAGCACCCATGCATCGGACGTAGATTCCCGCCATAAGGGAGTGAATCCAAGCAGCCGGGCCCCAGTGGCTGTTGGCCTGGATGCGTGCCCAGCGTCAGAAGGCACCACGGGCCTTGCCCCCGCTCTTCTGTTGTTGCTTGGTGAAGGAAGGCTTGTTGAGAGGCAGGACCCTGGCATTGGTCCACTGGGACTTGAACTGCGTCGCTAAGGAGTCTCTGTAGCAGGAGCGAAAGGACCGAAAGGAACAAAAGGAGGCAGGCTTCCCCCTGGAAGACTCCTTCTTGCCTGGGGGAAGTACCTTCCTCTTGTCCTTGGCCTCCACCAAGATGGGGTCCAGAGCCTTCCCGAAGAACTGGGTTCCCTCGAATGGAAGGTTGATGAGCTTGGAGTGCGAGGACCCTTCTCCCGACCAGGACCGGAGCCACACCGCCCGTCTGGCCGCGACTCCAGAAGCCATGGCCCGGGCTGAGAGATGCATAGCATCCAGCGAGGCATCTGTGGCGAAGGCGGATGCAAGGGCAATCTTTTTGAAGATGCTCCTGACGGACTTCGGAAGGCCCTTGATTCGTGCCGCGTTCTGTGCCCAGATGAAGGCTGCCCTGGACATCATGGAGTTGGCCGCGGAAGCCCTGAACGAAAAAGAAGACTGTTCAAAATTGTGCTTAAGATTACTTTCTATCTTTCTATCAGTGGAGTCCTTCGGCCAGATGTCTCCATCCACAGGGACAGTGGAGGAAGCAAGAGCTGCCACAAGAAGGGTCCACCAAGGGAACCTTTAGGAGGGCCATCTGCTTCGCCGGAAATGTCTGTAACTTATCTATCAAGCTGGGTCCTAACCCCTTGGGATGGGAGGCCCATTCCTGCGCAAAAACGCTGTTGAAATGCTTAGGAAAGGGGAACACAGACTGCTTGGTGGCACTCCCCGGGAAGGCTTCTGACTGGTCTGGATCCGAATCGGACTCCAGCTCCTCCGGGTGACTAAGGTGAAGACATTCCAAGGAACTATCCACCATGGTGGGCAGGAAATCAGAAGGAAAGAGGCGTTTCTTTTTGGCTTTGGGTTCCTCATGGTCAGATAGCTCCCCCTCCTCCCGATCAGGCGAGGAAGAATGAGGAGTGGAATCCGAGGGTGAATCAGATGAGAGCCGGGATTTGGCGCCCCTGGAACAATGACCCTGGTGCCGAGAAGGGTGAAATTCAATGTGCTTGGTCTTTTCCTCTTGTGCGAAGGGGACTCCGAAGAACCCTCGGACAGGGAAGACCATGATTAAGGAGACCTTGCCCTGGCCCTCCTCCTACTGGGAGATCCAGTGCTACGCTTAGACTTAGAAGCTGCCTTGACTGCCACCTTGATAATGCTGGGCAGACTGAGGGACACTGCAGAATCAATGGCACGCTGTATAGCAGACGCCAACAGCAGACCCTCAGGGACGAGAGACCCAGTTGAACCAGAAGCTTGGACTATATTTGATGCTGCTGGGATGGGTACCTCCTCCCCTCCCACAACATCCACCTCAGAGTGCCCCTGAGCCATCCTGTCCAGGTTGCCACCAGGCCTCTATCAGTCCTGCTAGACTTAAAGGCCCCAAGTACTCACTGCGACCACCAGGGGGGCCGAGAAGGAAGCGTGGGCCAAGAGGGAAGCCTCAAAATGGCGTCTGCAACAAGCGTGGGAAAACGGAGGCTCCCTAAGATGGCGCCTGGCCAAGTGCACGTCCCAGCGCCAATCGCCCCCTCAGGAGCTGCCGGCTGGCCAGCGGGACGAAAGGCAGGGTCGTGGCTGAGGTCTGCCGCCCCCAGACGCCTTCCGGTGCTGCAGCCGGAGCACACAGGGCACGCACGCGAGATGCTGCTCTGCTGCAGCTGTGCTGGAGCCAGCCGAAGGACGCGTCCCCTGCGGCACCTCAATGACAAGTGGCCAGAGCGCGCGAACAGTGCGCCCAGCAGCGAGGCGATCCTGTGGCTCCCGCCCGCGAGGGGCTGCAGCCGCGCTGTGCCAGGCAGGCAAGAGGCCTCTGGAGGCCCAATTCAGAGGGCGCAGGGACGCCTCGCAAGACGACCCGGCCCCAAGCCAGAGGCTGCAGGTGGCTGTGGCACTGCCATCTCCCTGCCTCCAGAGGAGGTCGGGAGGGGCAACCTGCAGAGCCGGTCCCCGTGGGAGTGAAAACCCAATGGGGGGAGGCTGTCCAGTGGTCGCCTGGTCCGGAGGAAGAAGAGAGCAGAGTAAGATGAGAGGAGAGAGATGTGCTCTTAGGAGCACAAGAGAAACGTGGCCCTTCTCTGAGGAGACAGAGCCGGGCTGGGTAGG
Source organism: Cryptoblepharus egeriae (assembly GCA_030015325.1). Taxonomy (NCBI): domain Eukaryota; kingdom Metazoa; phylum Chordata; class Lepidosauria; order Squamata; family Scincidae; genus Cryptoblepharus; species Cryptoblepharus egeriae. The sequence goes on along the minus strand of JAREYC010000002.1, from coordinate 104,553,552 downwards.
TCATGCCCCGCACTGGGAGGAGAAAACTTCGGTCCGGCCCTGTCTCAGAGTGGGCGGGGCATAGCCCAGACGGTACTGAATGTACCCTGTCACCCACTCCAGAGAAGCCTGGGTCAGATTGCTATGGAGGATAGGCTGTTACCCAAGCAGCTAATCCCCCCTCTCCACGCCACTGAATTAGTCCAATGGAAAGGCAGAGCCAATACGATTGGATCCAGTTGCGTCACAGAGCTGGGCTAAGGACTGGAGCTCACCCTGTCTCATGGGGCTGACCCGGGTCTCGAACCCTGGCCTGCTGGTTAACAGGCACAGTGTCTTAACCACTTGCGCCACCCAAAACCCAGCATCCACTAGGCTTTCAAGAACCTAATATAGCAGATAAAGAGACTGTATACATTCTCACGTACAGAACACTCCATTTGTTTTTAAAGAAAACAAAAGGCAGCTGCAGGAAATTAGTATCTTGATCAAGGATCTTGATCAAGGGTCAAGGAGTTAAACTTTACCTTTTGTGGATACTTTTCTCTTCAAAATTTATGCCCTAAAAGCACTTCTACCTTCCCTTCCTCGGTGGGCCAATGGAAAGTAGCTCCTTCCTTGGAAATGAAAGGCAGTGGTAGGTATTGTTCAAATAATGAGACCTTGCTGGGGTGAGGGCTATACCTGCTTGATTCATAAGACCAAAGTCCATATATTAAAACAAATCATGACACCACTGACTGCTTTGTTAAAAGTACACACATATATGTACACAAACGCACATACACACTTCACAAAATCAAAATACAGGGTGCAATCCTAATTTGGTGATGTGGGGAAGCCGGCACATGTCTGCGCTCTGGCCTAGTCTCCACCCCAGGTGTGGCACATAAGCCTTATGGTACTTTTACAAAATCCCCAGCACAGGACTGGTGCCAATCTAACTGAGGATTAGGATGACAGCAACATTGAAAAAATATCAGTCAAATTATCCAGGGCCACTGCTTTATTGCACTGAAGGCAATTCACCCTTTGCACTATTATAACTGTTCTCTGGTCTCTGAAAAGAAGACACAGTTTTACTCTGATTCTTAATGTGCCTTGAGGGCTATATGTTATCAAATAGTAACACCTGCCTCAAAGAATATTGTTATTCTTTAACTCTCTGGGAAGGAAGGAATTGGAGCTGAAAATATGACTGCAAAGCCTCTTAAAGGAGTAGCAGATATCTATTAATATTTTTGAGCTTTAACTCAATTAATATACTGTATATTAATGTATTTGAGCTATTAATATATTTGAGCTTTAACTTTTGCTAGCTAATGGAGCTCCTTAAAGTTATACATTTAGAATGACTTTTGCAACAAATTGCAATGATAAAAAAATCACCAGACTACCTTTTCATTTTAAAAAGCCGTTTCTTCCCTTCAGTGGCTATCAGACGTGCATTATATACCATTCATGGTTTGTGCTTTTGAGTCTTGATCTCATGCTCAAGGGCACTCTTCAGGCTGGTCTAAGAATATTTATCTATGTGCATCCACACAGCTTCCTCTGTCTGCAGCAGCCACCGACATAAGAAAAACCTCTGCTGGATCAGGCCAAAGGCCCATCTAGTACAGCTTCCTATATCACCCAGCAGCCCACCAGATGCCTCAGGGAGCACAGAAGACACCTGCATCCTGATGCTCTCCCCTGCATTTGGCATTTTGAGGTTGCCCACATTTTGAGGTTGCTTGCAGACACACACACACACACACACACACACACACACACACACATATCATAGCTTGTAACCTGTGATGGTCTTCAGGAGTGTCACAGGAGTTTGGGAACAGCCCTTGACCAACAGCATGATGTGCCATGTCAATGGTCCAAAAATTGGTGGTGTTCCTTGACAATTTTATCACTTTGACAGTGTGCCATGAGATGAAAAGGGTTGAAATCCCTGTGTTAAACACAGGCTTGAAGGTGGTCTAAAAAAAGACTTTTGTGTGCGTGTTCGGAAAGTGTGTGTTCAGTGTGTGTGTTCAGAAAGCGGGCAGAATCCAGAGATTTGATAAAAACTACCCAAAAATGCTTGCTATGAGAGAAGCAAAATTTGTGTGGGGGTGGAAAAATAAAGTAGAAGATGTAATCCAAAACATTCACAGTAGCAGGAAAAAACATATAAGAGTCCAAATTGAGAACTCCGTGTGCTGGGTAAAGCAACACATGCAAAACAAAATAGAGTAACAAACTCATGTGGCAGATTAATGTTAACAACAGAGAATGCTGAGAAGGAGGGACAGGAAACTGTTTCCAGAAAGAGTGTGTTACACTGAGAAACTGAGTTGAAAACCCAGATCAAATGTGCAGAAACCCACATGGGTAGAGGCTGCTCTTGGCTGCCCATGAGATGAGATTTGGATCTGGTGTAACTACCAGATCTGAGCACCACCTTCTGTTCCTAAAAATTTGAGAACTACTGATATAGGGACTTTTGCAGGCCTTGTGTATCTGTCTGGATTGACCAGATGTTTCAGGAAGGGGTGGCAATCAAGGATAAATCTAAAAACCCAAGGCTAGTGAGATAGGTATCATTTGCAGTGATGTGCTACAGGCTGCAGTGCATTACATTCAGGTCTAAAAGTAATACCCAGTTTTTCAGTGCAAATCAGAGAGAGTAAATTCAGAACATCATGGACTGCAGAAATTACAAGCCAGCAAATATTATCCAATCTCCTCATATATGTGAATAAAGTTTTGCTAGACAAGCAATAGAATCATATACTTGTTTATTCCAAAGTAAATTCCACTGTATTCAATGGCACTTAATCCTCAAGTATGAATAGACACTTCAGTGTCAATTGATAATAGTTCCCTGACAGCAAATCCCATTAAAGACAATGTGCATAGGATTGCATGCTTTTTTCATATGTTTTAGACCGGAGTGTCAAACTCATTTCATGTAATGGGCCAAACGGCATTATTGGCACCTGCTGAGAGCCAGAAGTGACATAATTAACCAAATGAGGGCCAGAAATAAACACTTTATTCTTACACAGAAATTCATTAGCTGCTAATGACAATGTGCAAATCTTTACAGATTTTCAATATTGGAGAGAGCCCAAATATCACACTGAAGAGCCCAATTGTAACAAGGACCAGATAAAATTTTCTCCAGGGGCCATATCCAGCTCACATATGACAAGCGGCACCTGCTGAAATTCCCTCCTCTACCCAATTGTTAATGGTCTAGCAGCCCTCTAGTAGAAAGGTTGGCCATCATTCTAGATAAACAAAAAGCTTTGCAATATTTTCACTTATTATGGTTGTCCCCATTCTTATTAAATAGGCCTGGCTGGGTCTAAAGTACCGGTAATTCCTATTTACCTTTGTATGCCGTACAACTTTGCCATACAACTTTGTATGCCATACAACTCTGATCTTAACAGATCATTTTCAATGCATGTCAAGGAACAAAACAGCAAGTACAAATTTCACATTACTCATAGCTGCTTCTCTAACAGTTCTATGAAAAGGAAGAACTACTTGATTTAAACTTGGCAAAAATGATCAAGGGGACGTGTGACATCTGATCAGGGGTGTCAAGGTTTGCGGGCCAAATGCAGCCCTGAGAAGAAATTTATCTGGTCCCTATTATAATTGGGTTCTCCTAGTTTAATGATTGAGTTCTCTCATATCTGGAAAATATGAACAAAATTTACACATTATCTCTTATGTCACATGCAGCTAATGATTCCTATGAGAATAAAGTGCTTTGTTCTGGCCATGTTCAGCTTAATGATGACACTTTCAGTTTAAAATAACTTCTGCCCTCAGTAGGCACCATGAATACTAACTTCAGCCCTCAGCATGCAACAAGTTTGTCATCCCTGCTCTAGATGTTTTTCCCCCTTATCTAAACTTGAGGAAGAAACTTCCACACATTTTAAGCATATAACAGCATAAGAACAGCCTCTGCTGGATCAGGCCACAAGCTCATCTAGTCCAGCATCTTGTATCTCAGAGTGGCCCACCAGATGCCTCTGGAGACTCCTGCATCCAGATGACTTCCCCTGCATCTGGAATTTGAAGGTTGCCTACATCTATATCTGTCTACACACACACACACACACACACCCTTCATGGCTTGTAACCTGTGATGGTCCTTTCAGGTTACCAAGTCATGATAGGTGTGTGTATATATAAGTGTGTGTGCATAGACAGATGTAGATGTAGGCAACCTCAAAATGCCAGATGCAGCAGAGGGCCACAAGCAGAGCCACACGTAAAAGTCTACAGTGTAAAACACTGCAATAATTCAAATATCCTTTAAGTCCAAGGTCAACTATGCTAGTCAGAAAATTTCTACCTCACTTCTTGACTTAACTTTTATTACTTGAACCAAAATATGCTGAACTCTTTTTATGGATCCTATTTTTCGACTTCTGTTCACTGAACCGCTATTTCAAGGAAGCAATTGCTTTGTGCTTCCAGTCCAGAATCTAGTGAAAACAAATCAAGGCACAATGAATCACATAAACCATGAAGACTTTAAAGACATCCACAATGGGCGCATGGTCGCCGAATCATGAAATATGGTAAGTCCAAGGTCAACTATGCTGAGTGTGTTGTTTTCTCCCTCCTTTACAGAGGCATCTAATGGTGGCTGCAGATGTGCAAATCAGAACTTGTGTTCTCTCCCTCTCTTTCCTTTGGTTTTTTAAAAAATAATAAAGCGCAATCAGTTTTTTAAAAAAAAACACTGGAAAAACCTCTTTGGAGAAAGAAACTGAGTTCGTAACATCTGCTTCAGCCAATCTGGATTGCTATAAACACCCAAAACTGATTTCTCCAAAGTTTGATTCTAGACAAAAACTAGCATGTGTACAGCATACGCAGCTAATATGCTTCCAAAATAGGCTCTCCCTTAAAATGATGCACATCTGTATATGCATAAGATACTAAACAAGGGGGAATAGGGGAAAGCCCAAATGCACTGGAAGTCCAAATTTATCTTCCACCTACTTGTTGGGAATTGAATCCATTTCCTTTTACCCAGTACTGGCAGGGAAGTATATAAACTCCAAATACAGAATGATTATCATGCATCTTCTTGAGGAGGAAGATTGAAGGTCTTTCAACATACCAAGGATCAGATTATTTTGCTGTTTTTATTTTATATAAATATAAATTATTGTGATAAAGATTATACCTGCCCTCTGTCTACAAGAGTGAACTATTTCTGAATACACATAAGACGTAATCATAAGAGTGCAGAAGATGCTATTGTGCTGACAGTTCCATTTCCAAGGAGGAAGGGTCAAGAGCAGTGGTGGGATTCAAATAAATTAACAACAGATTCTATGTCCTAATAACCTAAACTAACAACAGGTTCTATGTCCCATTAGTAAACGGTTCTCAGAACCAGGCGCTCATTAGCAAAAGATTCTATGGAACCTGTGAGAACCCCCTGAAGCCCACCACTGGCAAGAGGGTAGAAGCCATGACCAGCTAGCCTGGATGGATAACAGAATGAGGCACCAGAGCAACACTCCCTGTATTCACCATCTCCAATTATCCAGAAACAGGCAAATCAATCACAAGGAATATTGGACAAAGCCAAAACACAATTTTTAAATTGTATGGCTTAAATTATGCCTTGTCTCACTCCTCTCAACTCTGCAATCCCATCTATTAGAACTATGAATCTTTAAAGGGAGCAGGTGGATGAGAGCAGCTGGGAATAGCACAATCAACGAAACTAGATCTATCTGTCATTAGGCAGACAACTATTTTGTTCAATCAAAAAGCAAGGAAACAAACCCCTTAATATTAGGTTTATCAGTGCCACCCATGGCTCTTAAAAACACTTAATTGATTAAGGCTGCAAACCTAACCTCCAGTTAGTCTGGCATAAATCCCACATAAGTCCTTTACTGACCTAGGGGTGTCAGAAAAAAGCTGTAAGGCACTTCTGCCCCACTCCTGGAGCAGTTAGGCTAGCACACATGCATACACCAATCTCCTCACACAGTTAGGCTTGCCTGAATTGGTTAGGACTGCACCCTAAGGAAACCCAGCGGGCTGGCACAGAATCGTCAAACAGGAAATAAAAAAAATGAAGACAGCACCTTTCTGATGGCATGAATATGCCACTTGAATTAATAAAATTTTACCTAGACTTCAATCAAGCTGCACTTATATTTTTAAATATGCATATCTGCTTTCTGTTAATAACTGCATTTTATATACAGGGTTTTTCCTTAGGATATATGCAGGATTTTTTAATTTAAGAGATTTATACCGCACCTTTCCCATGGAAATTCAAATGCCCAAGGCTGCTTACAAAGCTTTACTTCTGCTGATTGACTGGCCCATGGTTACTCAGGAAGTTTCATTGCCAAGGATCAATTTGAACATCAATTTGTACATTTTCCAGGTCTTACTCCCTTAGCACTACACCATCCTGTCTCTCCATCCTGGGACAGGAAACACCATTTTATGTATTGAATTACCTGTATGCAGGTACTACTGAATTCTCTCAAGAATTGATTCTTGAATCACAATTCAAAGAATTGCGGTCTTGAAGCCATATTTATTGCAAGCCAAAACTCAGATTTGTCCAAACTTTTCTTGGATTCTCATTTGAACAGATTGAACAGATTGTAGGTAATGTTTTGGGGAGTGGGCTAAGAACATACAGCAAGCAGCACATACAAAGTGACTGAATGTGGCTGCAATGCACATACTAATGTATACGGCCATGCATTGAACTTACATTCCTATCACCTTGTATTTCTAGAATCTTTTTTCAGAATAAACAAAGCTGCAAACATTTCCAGGAAGAAGGTGATCAGGATATAGAGCACAATCCTAATCATGTCTACTCAAAAGTAAGCCCCATTGTGTTCAGTGGGTCTTACTCCCAGGAAAATGTCATTAGGATTGCAACCATTGACTGGTCCATACCACTAGTATATACCAGCTTAGCAGTTGAAGAACAGCTATTTGAAAAAGTGGTGCTTATTAAGACACTGATTTTAGATAACAATGTTTCATTCAAATTTCTCTTTAAACTACATAGGGTGCTATAAGAGGCACTTGACATTTAAGAATAGAAAGAGGAAATTAATCAAGGGCCCCTGAAGATGTTCATGGTATTTCCTGTTTTGAGAGAAATCTTTCTACCTGAAAATCTGAGGAAAGGTGAGGTTTGTGTGATGGTGAAAAAAGTTTCATTTCACCTGCTTTGAAAACTCTTAAAAATTATTCTGTACCCCTTTGAGGAAGTATGTGAAGCTCTTCATAAGGAGACAGCAGATTGGATGGAAAAGAAAATGTGCTGTCTTTGTCAATCAATCAGGGAAAAATTCCCTCATAGCAATCAGAAACAGTTTACTAGGTGAAGCATAACTTGCATGGACCCATGAATGCAATAGAAATAGTGCAATGGAAATGATTTACTGAAGACAACATCTGCATTTGAACAAGCATTTCACAGTGAAAGTGGAACCCTGTGAAAATTCAGCACAGAGCTGGAGGGAACCACAAAATAAAAGGAAGCCTCAGCAGGGGAAAAAATTGACATTAAAAACTCTTAAGCTGCAAACATCAGAGACCTTTGAAAGGAGCAATTCATAATTTTAAAAATGTCCATGTCACAAAGGAAAAGAACAGTTCAGCTTGAGTAAGTGAAATTATACCTTCAGCAGAAAGCACACTGACGGACTCAGCAGAGTAACTCTGATATGTTCCTTATCGGCTCGTTACACCTGTTGTAAGAAGACAGCCCTCTCCTTACCAATGACTGAGGCAAGCCAACAATTGATGCAACAAATACTGTACTTCTGAATAAACTTTAGTGTTTGTGCAGATACTATACTGGCACAATATTGAAATAGACCAACTCTTCAGCTGCAGTGATAAACTGTCAACATGAAGCTGCTTCATTACTGATATATTTCTGCACACATTCGCAACTAGCGACACTTGGAGTGCTTTGATACATGGTGCTTCAAGGCATGGTCACTCTGCAAGCAGAGACTAATGTACAAAGAGTAGCAAATATTGTCTCAAAGAAATCAAATATGAGTTTGAAATCAATATGAAATCAAATCAAATATGAAATCAAATATGAAGCAAACATGAACAAGAAATCTGTCATCCTCCTGCCCAGTCTGTGTCTCAAGATGAGGTTTGAAGTGAGGATAAAAATTTGAAAATAAAGTTTAACAGTTTTTTGGAAGTACTGTACCCACTGGATATTTTAAAAAATCTGGTTATACTGTTACTTACCTTCAACAAAAGTACAATTTTGTAGTACAGGCAGATCTCAGAATAATGTCTATGTTTTCCTCTAGTTTCTAGAAATAATACTTGTTCAAGGCTGTGAAAGCCTGAAAATCATGTAATTGCCCAACAACAATTAATAAAACCAGAAAGCATTAAAAAGGGAATATATTAATATAGTGATTATTCCATAAGATTTTTTAAAATGTTTGACAGGAAAAGCAGTGTTCATTTTGCCAAACAAAGGCTGCAAACCTAAGAGAACCTTCCTGGGAGTAAACCCCATTGAACTCAATAGAACTTACTTCTGAGTTGACATGAATAGGGTTGCACTGTAATTCTTCAAAGAAATAAAATAAAACCCTTGTTTTCCCGGCAAATTATCTCCCTACAAAAGCTCAACAATTAGCTTTCTAAGTTTTTAATGACTGAGCAATTATAGAGGAAATGCCAATTCCTGTTATTCCAAGAATCATTTTAGTGAAATTTGACTCCCATCTACATCGTCAATATCTGTATTTGGATGATGTTTTCTTTTTTTTTTTTGGGGGGGGGGGGGACACAAAAAATACAATACTGATTTTAGGCAAACACATAGTTCATCATCCTGTGCCATATACCATATGAAAGAAACCCCAAGCTAAAACCATTCTTGTTTGCTTGAATTTGCAAGAAGCCAATTAAGGATATGTTGCTAATCAAAAAACAAGGATCATCTGCTACTGCAGCAATATCAGGAAGGAAGGAGGGAAATGCTGAGAGAGAAACACCCAAAACCATGAGAAAAAGAGAGAGAATACATGCAAAAAAGAGGAATGAACAACCCATTGTTCCCAATTCACTGCTATTGGTAATTCGTGTGAATTTTTTAAAACTCAGGTTCCAAGTGAACATTAACACATTCCAGTAAACAAAAACTACCTAAAATTGTATACCATGTGTAGATGACTTGTTGCAACATATTATAATCAGATTCAGATTCATTCCATATCATTCCAGATTCATTCCATATCAAATTCAGATGTGGAATGAATGTAGAATGAGTCTACAAAAAAATAAATACACACAAATACGGCAAGAATAAGTTTCAGGTCTCGCAGGCAATGAAATCAAACCAACAGCATAGGAAGCATTAGTTGTCTCAACAATAAAAAAGCAGGCCTCCGTCAGTCTTGAAAGACTATGGTATCGTGCTCTGCGCTGCATACGCTGCATGCGAAGCATGAAAACCTGGGTTGGGTTGTTATGGAGGATAGGCTGTTACCCAAGCAGCAAATCCCCCCTCTCCACGCCAGTGAATTAGTCCAATGGAAAGGCAGAGCCAATACGATTGGATCCAGCTGGAGTTGCAGAGCTGGGCTAAGGACAGGAGATCACCCTGTCTTGTGGGGCCGACCCGGGTCTCGAACCCTGCTGGTTAACAGGCACAGTGTCTTAGCCACTTGCACCACCCACAGCTAAAGCACCAATTATGTGCTATCATAAAGTTATCCTATTGACCAAATGATGTTCAATTGCTTGGGATTAAAGAGTGATTATTGAAATTTAGCACATACACACATACACACTCACAGCACAATCATAACCATGTCTACTCAAAAGAAAGCCCCATTGTGTTCAAAAGGTCATACTCCCAGAAAAATGTCTTTAGGATTGCAGCCTCAAATATGCAAGAATGAAGAAGACTACTTAACTATAAGCTTTCCCCACTTTCTGATGTTTCATTTTCTGACAGTTCCATCTTTCAACCCTTTTCAATTATACACAGAGTTAATTTACTCAACACATGCTCCACCCTTTCAACCTCTCTCTCCTGGTCTAAAGGCTAAAATTGTCTTACTTGATGTTGATTTGCATGTGACATGGTGATCAAAATGTTTTTGGAATTACCTCATGACTTTCTTCAGTAAATAACCATCAATCAGATACATAAGATATTCTTTGACCATACATGCCTTCATTCATTTTAAAGTAATTTGATATGTATTTTGCTTTGTGTTAATAAATATATGTTATTTAGGCTTTTGCAAGTGATATTTCTGTTTTTCTTGGTTGCCATTTTCATTTTGCAAGCTGAAAAAGACTGGCTTCCACTACAGTTTTCAATTTTGGATGGCACACTGGTCCCTAAAGAGGAGTTGAGGAGCTCTGTTTGAAAGTGCACTTTTTACCATAGAAATAATTCTGAGTATGAAAATTCAACACATAACTCATATTATGATCTAAAAAAAGAGACATCAGTAGATAAATACTAAATACTGTAGACAGACAGACATAGTTATAGATATAGATAGAGCTGCTTTTTAACTTATCATTTATCAATCTCTTCAACTGAACTTGGCACTTTTTGACAGTCACTATGGCATTTGTATCTGCACAGATGGTGAAAACATTCCTCTAGAGATTTGGTAGATCTGCAGTCTTCCTCGACGCATACTTATGGGGTGTACAGGTTTCGGTTTATCCCTGGAGTGGCCTGACCAACACAGTAGAACAAACAAACTCTTGCCATAAAGGATGGAAACACAATATTTATATGCAACAACCAGCATGAAACAGCATTCAAAGCTAACAGCATATCATGCATACGTAGAAATAATTTGAATTTCTTTAGACAGTCCACATCCCATGTACACCACGCACAGTATTTCAGTAGAATTAAACCTGCTAATAATCACAAGTCATTTTCACATAATGCTGAGACAATGAGAAAAATGTGACTCCCAGGTCATTTGGGAAATAAAGTGATTTTTATGCATTTTAAGGCATTTTGTCAGGGGGAACTAGATACCCAGAAGGAAGGCAAAAGTTACATTTTTCAATTCCAGGAGTTATTCTGAAACCTGCAGAGGCCATCCACAGCATCTGTGGGCTTCAGAACATACTCTGGAGTGGAGCATAGCTCCCCTTCATAGGGTTTATGTAGAACAGGTATGGTTCATATTAGGTCTGGGGGACCCACGTTGAGCCAGATCCGGAGATGTAAAATCTGTGGGGTAAAAGGTTCCACCTGTAATTCTACTGCAAGATGTTTTGATGGTCCAGTCAGGAATGGAAAAGAAGGTGTAAACATTTTTAATTAAACACACACACACACACACACACACACACACACACACACACACAAACACACAAAGCAGTTCCATCATCATATTTTCTCACTTTATTTTCACAATAAACATATCCAGCTCAAATATCAAGGACTGTGCTTCAATTTTTTAAAGCAGAAACAGTAATCTTGGTAGATGACCATAAAATAACAAATAAAGCTCAATGCATACAGCTAAGTACTGAATCATGTCTGTTTTCTACGCACTTTTGACTGTAGGGTGCAGTAGTATACACCCACTTCATTAATACAGAATGGAAGAATAAGAAAGTGAGCATTTCATTCTGCATAGAGAGGCAAGATATTCTTCAAATCCTACCAGAATAATGAATATTTCAAATGCACATACCTCCTTCTTGAAAATGATTATGACTTAAACATGCTTTTACAGCTGCAAAATGTAGCCTTAATGACTCCTCACTCTACCCAATTTATTTTGTGCTAATCTACAGCAATGGAGAATTTTTCTGGTTTGACACCAGCTTTCTGATTCATCTGGACAAAAACACAGCAGGAGACAAAATGATAAGCAGGAAGGCATTGAAATAATGGACAACACACACAACATAGTGCTCTTAATATGAGTGGCCCCTTAATGAAATCAGTGAATCCCCAGCTCCCTTCAACTGTAGCCAAATTACATTCACATTCATAATCTTTTAAGAAGAGTACTAAAGGAGGAGCCAGGTCCCTTAACCCACATCTGCAATTCAAGCACTGAAAAACATGATTTCAGGCAAAACAGAAGGGTACGGCACTTCTGTAGTACCTGTACTCATTTTTTTCACCAGTTAGGCAAGGCCCTCAAATCCTACCTTTCTAAGAGGAATAGGATATTTGGACAAGAATTTAGTACTATGGACTGGAAGTTCCCACTTCAACTTCTTCTGGGAATCTACACACTTAAATTTTTTCTTGAATACTTTGATTTCACCATCAGTTCAGGCTTCAACCAAAAATTAACCAAATATATAACATTCAAGTACTGCAAGGAGGATTGGAAACAAAATTTTCATTCCCTTCATTTGCAGAATGAAAATGTAATAATACATTGATGGCAAATTCCAGGGATATGGAAGTTCAAAAGAGAAACAAAGGCTACAATCCTAATCCCCAGTTAGGCTGGCCTAAATCCTGGCCTAAGCCCTGTGCTGATCTGGGGGTGTTACTAAAGTGTTGTAAGATACTTCTGTGCCACTCCTGGGGGAGGGTTAGGCCAGTGCACAGACATGCATTTGCCTCTCTACATCATCATGGGAACAGGAAGACCAAAGACCAATTACGTATATCCAATATAAATATATATTGAGACTCTAATGTCTGAGACTAAAAAAAGTGAGGTGATTTACATTCAATTTATAGGCAAGTATTTATTTCTCATATTATAGGCAAGTATCTATGTACATTCCAGTCAGATATTTTCTGATAGGTACCCTACTGCTGATTTAATTATCAGTGGATTTCAGTATACACTATCCAGGAACAGATCCCCAACAGATACAAAGAGCCAACTAGATTTTTACAGCTTCAAAAACTAATAGTATATGTAAGTAAGTGGTTAAGACACTGTGCCTGTTAACCAGCAAGCCAGGGTTCGAGACCCGGGTCGGTCCCCACAAGACAAGGTGAACTCCTGTCCTTAGCCCAGCTTTGCGACACCAGCTGGATCCAATCCTATTGGCTCTGCCGTTCCACTGGACTATTTCAGTGGCGTGGAGAGGGGGGATCTTCTGCTTGGGTAACAGCCTATCCTCCATATTAATCTACCCAGGCCTTCGTGCTTTGCATACAGCTTCAAGCATAGTCTTTCGAGACTGATGGATGCCAATACAATAATGAATAGATGCAGTTAAGGAGTATAAAACAGTTTTTTGAAGGATAATTGGTAATTATATGTTCACTACTATAGTTTTTTATGACATTCTTAACACTTTGGGGAGATTCTTTATCAATGAATAACTTACCTGCATTCGATCATGTAAAAAAACATCATGTGACTAGATTTGGACCAGTACAGGTGGTGCTTTTTCAAACTCCTTTATCATCATTCAACAGGTATATTAATAGTTCATTACCTATCCACAAACACCATTTTTTTAAAAAAAAAATCCCTCAAAGGTGCCTTTTCCTGGGACATAGAGATTGAGGTAAGAGATAATGGAAAGGACAAAACCTTCCAGAGGCGAACGATATGAGGTGAGGGGGGAGCGATAGATGGAGCACTCAGGCCTACTATGGCCTTTTAAATCAGACAGATCTCAACAGGAGGTTGTTTCCTCTGATGAGAAAGCAAATGCACTGGGAATTTCAAGCACTAGTGCCAAAAATAGCACTAAACTGCCACAAAACAAGGTATAAGAAATACTTTTAGGACATCAACCATTTCCAAGTATCGTCAAATTAACAATTGGAAGCTGCCACCACCAAAGAAAAACACAGATAATTCTTCATATATTTTATTTCAGTCAGCTCTTTCATTCTACAACAAAGGGGAAGAATTTTGCAGGAGGCCAGTAGAACTTATGGTTTGCGTTATTTTTAAATGAAATATTTGGAGCATAAACTATTAGAGGGTTGTGTGTACTTAAAAACTTAAAAGAAGAACTCCGGACAGATAGCCATCTTGAATTGTTATAGGAAGAACCAGCACCCCAATCCTAAATAAATATCCACACCCTGAATGCACCAACATCACAAGGTGTATCAGGGAGAGGTATACAGGTCTCTTTGAGGTAAGTTAAAGCTGATCATAGTAAAGCTGATCAAAGTTTAGGACAGCTAGGTTTCTAAAAATGGGATTTAAAAATGCTGATTACTTACGTTGGGAGAGAAGATTGCCAAATATGTAAATTAGACTTTGAAAGATGCCAGCAAAAGAAAAAAGGAAAGCAAGCTATGATGATTTCCAGCCAGGAAAGAGTTAATTCATAGGAAAATAATTTCTGCTGAGATCAGAAGGATACTGAATTGTCAGTGGATGCTTTAAGGCACATAAATCTTTTCTGTATCTGTTTTTACTTCACTTTTCAAATTTGCTTCAAGTTATAGGATTTTCAAATATGGAGATATGTGAATGAATGGCAGAAACAAAGAGGTTCGATCAAGACACTCTCTATTCTTCTTCCTCTTCAGAAAAGAGCAAGACGGATGCCTATTAGCAGATAGATCACTATCTGGGGGTGGAAATGTGCCCTGGATCCTGTCTTCCAGTAGCAGGTGGGATCTACCCCATAGGTTCAGGTGACGCATTAACATGTGTGGTTTTGATGTGATCTCAGGGTGGGAAGAAGCAGCAGAATTTTCAGAGGGGAATATAGTTAGAACTGCTCTGGAGATAATCATATCTACTTAACATGGACTCATCCCAAAAAAGCCAAGATAAGAACAAAATAAGATTAACTGGAACTGACAGTTAATTGAGATGCGGGATGGTTCCTCCTACACTTCAAATCATCATCGGGTTGGCAGAGGAAAAACAGAGCAAATAACTCAAAATGCTTCTTCTTAAAGCAAGCATTACTGACAAGAAGACCTGTCAGGATCAGAGCAATAGTCAGAAACTCACTTGATTGTGGGCCTGAGGTTGGCAGCTGGAGGCAAGACTGGCAACCAAATTTCAGAGTAAGACAACTGGCATGATCTGCGTCATTATATAGTGAAATCTGGTAGAGAGGAATAAGCAGGGGAAGCAAAAGGAGCAAACACAAAATTGTGACCAGACAAGTAGAGCATATGTTAATACTGTCACAAGGGATGCTGCTGGTAACAGCCTCCCTGGGGCAAGTTCCCCAGTCTTGAGTATGCCTGCATACATGCACAAAGAAGTCTCCCAGTGCTCCTGTCCAGTCAAACAAAACAGCCAGAACTCAGTGCCCCAGATCTCCCAGCTGGCCAAGAAGTTTGACAGTCAGCACTATCAAAGTCATACCCTTTCCTAGCTCCAGATGTGAATAATTCAGACACTTTGGGTGGAGATAGATTAAATATTTTCAACACAGTCTAAGCAATTAGAAATACATTTCCTGCCTTTGAAACAAGCACCTTGGGAGTGTATCAAACTGTGTGAACTTCTCTCACATTTAAAATGTTTGCTGACGGTCTCCACGCAGGGTAAACCAAATCCAAAATATGATTCATATCAGGTTTCATCAAGAAATCCTGTACCTGCAGCACTCCCTTTTCCTTCAGTAACTTGTCACATTATGCAGTGCATAATCTTCTATAAATATACAAAACCAATCTTTTCATCCACTGATCTTTTTTAATCCACAGATTAGAATCAACACTGATGGCCACTTCAGATAAGAAGGACCCTCCTGATTCCTGGAGAAGAGGGGAATTCCCTTTACAATTCCCATTCTGAAAACCAACTGCTATTTTACAGCTTACTCTGAGAAAAGTGACCCTCCCTCTCCTCAATCTGACTTAGAGGGCAATCAAGAGTTAGGGCAATGGAATGGCTCAGCTGGGCTGCCCAAGTCAACTGTATCCAGAGCAGAAAGTTGGGCTGAATCCAGAGAGTCGGGAAGCACAACTCCCAGAGAGTCCAGAGCATGCTCAGTAGGCACCAAGTAAATGGCACCTGGAGAGGGCTTGCTCCTGAGGAGACCCCTTTCAGATCATACTGAACAAAGAACAGCTGTGGTGCCTGCCTTATCAGGAAGCTCAGGAGTACCTGACAGCCAGTCAAAGCTGCAGCACGAGACAGCAGTACAGCAGTATCTGGAGTGGAGGGTGGATGCAAGGGGATTGCTTGGAGTTGTCCTGTATCCAGAGGTTAGGCTGGCGTAGTTGTGCTGTAACCCATGGTTGAGAGGCAGGGGTTGCAGATATGCTGGCCAAGAACTCAGATTTTCTTGTCACCACTGTCATTCTTACTCTGCCTTATCATGGATCCCTATGGGTCTACTCAGATTTATACCTGCTCCTGAGATGGTATAACTCTGAGGAGCTGTGGGGGAGTTTGACTACCCTGGAAACTAGCTCTGGATACAGCATAACTGCACTGTTCTAGGCCAGGGGTATCCAAACCCCGGCCCCAGGGCCAGATGTGGCCCTTGGCAAGACTAAATCTGGCCTCCAGCAAGACCCCTCTACCCAACCCTTGGGCAAGCCTTGTAATCCACTCCAATACAGTCTTATATGTAAATTTATGTAAATGTATTCAAATTTGAAATATAAATCTCAGCACAGTAAATTAGCCCCCCAACACAGTGTCAGAGAGATGGTCCTCTTGCCAAAAGGTTTTGAGACCCCTGTTCTAGACCATGCTGAACATGCCATCAACATTACTCTCCTGAACTGGCTAGGCTGGCACAGCTAGGGCAGCCCTTGGGGCAGCCTATGTTACCTTAGGCTGCCCCATACCCTCTCTAGCATAACTGGGCTGCCCCATCTTGGTCTTCAGCCACCCCAGTGATAGATAGGGCAGCCCAAGTGCACTTCTGAATTGCAACCAAAGGCTGCAGTCCTAACCACACTTTCCTGGGAGTTAAGTTCTACTGAAGACAATGGGGCTTACTTCTGAGTGGAAATGCTTAGGATTGCACTCTTATTGAACAATGGTATTCAAAGTGTTTAATCACCAACCTCAAGCCAGGATGAACGGAGAATATCACTCTTCTCAACCCAGCAGTTCTAACTGGCTGCCTGACTGACTCATACTTTCACTTTTTAAATTTAACACAATTTTTTGGATCTGCAAAGAATCCCAAAACCAAACCCCAGCGGATACCAACACTTTTATGCAATTATTTATTTATTGGATTTAAACCCTGCCTTTCCAATGCTAATGCCCAAAGCGGCTTTAAAAAGCTCTTATTCTTTCTCCTCACAACAACCCTATGAGGGAGGTGAGGCTGAGAGTGAGCAATTGACCCAAGGTCACCCAGGAAGCTTCATGAGTGAGGGGGGATTTGAACATGGTTCTTTCAGATTTCTGTCCAACTCCATAACCACTACTCAATGGAATGCAAAAGTGATTAATGTATAAGTGATTAAGATATAACAAAAAATACTACGTTCCCATCTTTAATAGTAATAACAAAAACCACCACTTTGCTCTCCCCTGTAGTGACTGAACATGCCATTAATTCTTGGTGTATTTACCATTTCAACACCTTTAGAAGGAAAATAGAGCTATTTCTCATCTTCTTCTTCTACATATATAAAAGAGAAAAGTCATTGACTCACTGACTCACTCACTGACTGACTCATCACCGCCCTGCCAAAACTGCTGGGCCTAGAAGCGTGAAAATTGGGGTGGATGTTCCTTCCATGACTGAGGGGTGCATTAAGAACCGGTTTTCGGAAATTCCAACTGGAAGGGGGTGAAAAGGGGTACAACGCGTTTTCCTCCCTATACTTTGCATTGGAGAATTGCTGACTCAGCAACATTCCGCCCCAACTGCTGGGCCTGAAGCATGGAATTCTGGGAGTTCCTTCTGTCACCTGAACTCCCACCAAGAACCATCTGGAGAAATTAACCCTTCAGGGGCTGAAAAGGGGGCAACGTGTTTCTGTCCTATACTTAACATGGGAGACTGAATAACATCCAGCCAATTTGGTGCTCGGTGCCAGGTGCACTGGGGGATGTTGTTCGGAGGAAGAGGTTGCACTGGTGAGGATGCTGCGCATGGGGATGATGCGCATGGGGGGAAGTTGCGCGGGGGGAGTTGCACATGGGGATCTGATGTACATAGGGGACTGATGCGCATGGGGGGATGATGCATATGGGGGAGTTGCGCATGAGGGAAGTTGCGCATGAGGATGATGCACATGGGGGAAGTTGCCCATGGGGGGGACTGATGTGCATGGGGGGACTGATGCGCATGGGGGAATGTTGTGCATGGGGGGAAGTAGAGCACCGGGGAAAGTAGAGCATGGGGTGTTGATGCACATGGGGAAGTTGTGTATGGGGAAGTTGCACATGGGGAAGTTGTGCATGGGGGGGGATGTTGCGCATGGGGGACTGATGCGCAAGGGGGAAGTAGCCCATGGGGAATGTTGCACAAGGGGGAATGTTGCACATGGGGGGAAGTTGTGCATGGGGTGTTGAGACGCATGGGGGAAGTTGCGCATGGGGGAAAGTTGCGCATGGGGGAAAGTTGCGTATGGGGGACTGATGCGCATGGGGGGAAGTTGTGTATGGGGGACTGGTGCGCATGAGGGACTGATGCGCATGGGGTTTAATGCGCACAGGGAAATGTTGTGCATGGAGGAGCTGATGCGCATGGGGTTTGATGCGCCGTGGGGGATGGCGTATGGGGAAATGTTACTCCCGCAACGCGGGTACACTTTTCGCCAGTATTTAGATATAGCAACTATGCCTGCAAGCAAAATGTAGTGGGTAAAGAGCCCTTGTATTGGCTATTTCCAAGTTATTCTAGGAACATATCATTAATACAAAAGCACTTCCCTGACAAAAAATTATCTCAGATGGTACAAAGGAGCTGACAAGTCAACGTCACAGCTGAAGACTTTGTTTATATTATCAGTTCTTTATGCATATAAACAGGAGGACCCAAGATTAAGGAATCTCAAGGTATAATCCTATCAGAGACTATGGTCAGAACATAGCTCCAACAATGGTGCTGGGTGTCATAAATATGCCATAAAGCATATTTATGGCCTCTTCTGAGAAGCAACTACTGGTGTTGGGTCAGTGCCAATTTGTGCTGGGCTCAACACTAGATGGAAGACATTGTAGGAACACCCAAAGTTCACCCAAAGCACTAGCTAGCAGTGCAGGTTTTTGGAGGGGAGGTATTCCAGGAAAGGGAAGTGCAAAGGAAGGAACCAGCTTAGGAGGTGGGACCAGGTGAATTCACCAGATTCTATCTACAATTTTGGGTTGCAAAGCCCAACACAGAGGTTCTCCAGTTGGCACCAGCAAAATAGCCAGACCTCTGGCAGCCTCCATTGAGCCACTGGACACAGTGGCTGCTATTTGGCACCTCTACACCAGTGGTTTCACCAAGGAAAGGAATGGGATATAAAATAAGTAAATACAGCCCTGGTAGATTCTTTGGTTCCTCACTTATCAGGATATTGAATCACAAGAAGGGCTGCTAGTGAGGTGTCTGTTTTAAGACCCCTCGTGGATATATGTGGATATTGAGATCTGTGGTTGCCTTGCTGAGGCCGGGCTTTCTGGATGCAGAGGTCTTGTGCATCTACCCTTGAGGGCTTTCTTGGGCCTCAGAATGCCTAATATTGCATAAAAATGTAACTGTGGTCACCTTCAGAAAGTCTAGTTGGGGCCAAGTGTGGTTCAGCATGTGTCATACAAAACATCAACGGATGATGTAAAAATAAGCCTCCAACTTTTAATTTTCAGTCAACAGCACCAGTATCCAGATTGTGAAAGAAGCTCTGCCTCCATGTGATAGTTTTGGGCTGGACCTTGGGGTAATGAAGAACTCCAGGATAATTTGTTGTCTGCTAGACCAGCCTTCATCCTATGCAAATGCAAGAATTAGTTAGAAGCCCTCAAGTTCCTGAGCAAACCCAAGGGAGTAAATGTAATCCTTCAGCGTTCTTCACATGCCAAACATCTCTGAAAGTTTCCTGCCATTTATTTTATTAAACAACTTGCATTTCTTAAATTGTAATGATTTAATGTGTATTCAGATTTTTTTTTGTTTTACACAACCCTCTAGCCCTGCACTTCATTAAAACAACTCTGCTAATGAAATTCCCCTTCTGAAATATTTCATACTTGCTAGTGTTCCTCCAGAAAATATTCCCCATGTGCCTTTCTTAAATTGCTTCTCAGCCCACAGAAACCATGCCCTAGTTATGCCTTAACCACAAGCAAACAGATTCACCTCTTGGTGATGAAACAGTATGTAAATTGCTGTGGCATGGAAGTGAGCATCCTGAAGACTGATTCTCATATAAATCTTCAGGATGTTCACTTTTACATCCCAGTAATGTGATCAGTTTTGCATCACCAAGAGACTGCGAGGCATGAACAACATACCGGTAACGTTGGGGAGAAATGCCAAGAATTGCTCAAAGTAAGGTCCATTTGATTATTAATTTGATTATTAATTATTGCTCTGCTTATGTAAAGATCCCACAGATCTGTTATTCTTTTCTGGTGTTCCCAAAAATTTCCCTCTTGGATTAGTGTTTTCAACATATTGCCCAATTGATTCAGACCTTGGAAAAGTACTACTCATTTGATGAAATATTTGCAATTTAAAAAATGTCAGCCATCTACAGAAAACAAATAAAAAAACCTCAACCCCAAGGACAACAAAGAATCTTGAAATGTCTCAGCAGACATAATTCAGACTGAAATAATAATTTCATTTTAGAGACATCCTTTGTTGAAAAAGATACTGATGGACCTGTTAGGTGCCAACATATCTTGTTTTCTCTGTTCACCATATAAATTATTTTATATGCCAAACATCCATGACCCTTAAACATCAAGAGAACCTTCTCAACTACTTTAGTTTCTACTCAGTACAGCTAAACCTTATCCTATACAACTCCCTTCCTATTCACAGTATTCCCATAGTGAAGATCATAGCATTCTGTAGACGTTTATCAGATCATGGTAGTTTTCACTCAGCCAAGCAATCATGGAACACTTTTTTCTATCAAATAATCATCTCAACTAATAATTATTTCAATAATGAAAGTCCATCAGGAAATAGAAAAGTCATTGACTGACTGACTGACTGACTGACTGACTCACTCACTCACTCACTCAGGGCGCAATCCAGAGCAATTACAGGGAGTCTTTGCTCCGGAGTAAGAACAAGTTACTTTGGATTGCAATATGAATTTCCCATAGGTTTTCACTAGCGCAGTAACTACGGGTGCACGTAGTGTCTCTTATAGCTACTCTGGATTGTAGCCTCACTCACCAACGCCCAGCCAGAATCACCAGACATCAAAACAGGACATTTGGGTAGGGCATTCCTTTCATGATGAAGGATTCACTAAGAACCAATTTTTAGAAATTCAAACCAGAAGGGGGTGAAAAGGGGGGGAATGTATTTTTGTCCCCAATGAAGATTCGCTGAATCATCACCGTCCAGCACCAGTCTCTTGACCTAGAAACATGATATTTGGGAAGCATATTCCTTCAGTGATGTAAAGACCCATTAAAAATTGATTTGGTGCCTGGTACTGCCATGTTCCCAGTGATTCCCAGTGCCTTTGCTCTGTAGGGATGCTGAGTGCTTGGTGGGGGTGCCCGAATCCCATTGGGGCCCAATCACAGGTGGGCACTAGGGGGGACGCACCTACTCTCATGAATAGATTCTTGTCTTTTGGCAGCCAATGGGGAGCCGGTAGGACCAAGGAGGAGCAGAACACTAGGGACCGGTACGCAGCACAGCTGCTGCTTCCCTTCCTCCTCCCTCCTCTCTTCCTCCCCCTTCCTCCCAGCTGGCCAGGGGCGCCACTGCGGTCTCCCTTCCTCTGCTGCTGGTGGGGAGGCTCAGAAGGGGGGGCAGAGCCACCATCGCGCTCTCCCTGCCTCTCCTGCAGGCGGGGAGGCTCAGTAGAGGGGGCAGCGCCACCATCGTGCTCTCCCTATGCAGGTCTCTCCTCTCTATACAGGACTGCAGTCTCAGAGCCCCAGCCTAAGCAGTCTACTCTGAAGTAAGTCCCAGTGTAGTCAATGGGACTTACTCCCAGGCAGGTGTGGAGAGGACTGCAGTCTCAGAGCCCCAGCCTAAACAGGTCTACTATGAAGTAAGTCCCAGTGTAGTCACCTCCCTGGCCCTGCCCCCTGGCCCTGTCCCTTTGCCCCGCCCACTTCCAGAGAACCGGATCTTGGGCCAGGCCGGGCCCACCACTGGGCCCAATGCCCAGTGGTGCCTGCTGCCCAGTAGGGATGTCCAGTGCCCAGTGGTGCCTGGCACCTGGTGCCTATGCCAATAGAGACATCCAGTGCCCAGTGCTGTCCGGTAGGGATGTCTGGTGCCTGGTGGTACCCTGTGATCGCTGCCCAGTGGTGTCCTCTAGTCCCTAGTGCTCAGTAGGGGTGCCCAGTGATGCCCACTGCCCACTGATGCCTGGTGGTGCCTGCTAGTACCTGGTACAAGTGCCTGGTAGAGCCTGGTGGTGCGCAGTGCCAAATGCCCGATGCCTGGTGCTCAGTAGGGATTCCTGGTACCTGATGCCCACTGGTGCCCATTTACCAACACATTATGTACTTGATGATGCATGATGTTGTCTAGGCCTATTCATGTCATTCAAAATCAATTAGTAGAAAGAAAGGTACCTTTCGGCTCATTTTAAAGCAAGCCACCTTCCAGAGACTGTTCCACATAAGCTACAGCATTCATTTTTGTCCATATTCAAGCTATAATACAAATTGAATTTGTATTCTAGCATTACTGCAGTCCATTTATCTGTCTGCACTACCCTAGAATGTACGCAAGGGTAATCACCTCAGTGCATTTTCACAGACGTTTATTTTTGTAAGGAAAGACACCATATAAGAGAAGAACATCAGCCAAGAACATAATCCTTGGCATATGACAACTTCATATACAAAATACAGGATTTCTCAACAAATTTTTGAACTTCATATACAAAATACAGGATGTCTCAACACATTTTAATGAGTCCTAATTCACACATACTTTAATGTAGAAACATTTCAGCACTTGGAGATCTACGGGAACCATTGAAATGATGAGTGAAACTATGCCAGAAGATACATTGGTGGACACCTGCAGATTCCTGTATTCAAAGTTGTCAGCGGCAACCACATCCATATATACCATATGCAGTATACAGTGGTCCCTCACTACTTCTCAGGATGAATTCTAGGACAAGAATTCCGTGGATACTGAAATCCACAGAGAAAGGGCTTTCCAGCAAACTGGAAAAGCCTTTTGAATAGTTTGGGAGACCTTCTGAAGTGCAGACAGGCTGCACAGAACCTCCATGCACCCTGGACATGATTGGAAAGCACCTTCTGGTTGCATTTGGGAGGTCCTTTGAGGCCCTCCAGCTGTGGGCTTGGCATTCACAGATATAAAAACTCATGGATGTTAAGCCAGCTGATCAAGAGAGACCTGTGTATATGTGTATATATGTGTGTGAATAATAGCAAAATAAATTTGACCCTATAAAATGTGCATATATTTTTCTTGAGATAACCTGTATTTTTCAAGCAGGCAAATGTCACCAGCTACCAGGCTGGGTCCTAGTCATTTAAGTGGTAGTGAACTGCAATACTACAGACTGCTTCAAGGCATAAATACATTTGTTTTTGTTGTGTAATTTTTCAAGAAAAATCACGGGCATTCTTGGGATGGAAGCTTGAGACAGGGTCAGAACCTGACAATTATGCCAGATCTCAGCCTGTTCCCAGGCAGAACGGAGCAAGTTGCTCCATTCTGTTTGGATTTGCAATGCCTCCTGAGATGGCACAAATCCAAGTAGACCAAATGGGGATGCTGTAGCTCTCCCCTGAGAAAAGGGGGAAAGACTCCATTCGGTCCCAAACTTGCACTGGGTACAACACAGGCTGCCTGTTTCAGTGCAACATAATTGCGCTGCCCTATACAAAAATAGTCTCCCATATGACAAAATGTAATGTTTCAGAGGCTTTGTGGAGTGGGGGCTTAATAAATGATACATTTTCTTTCCTCTGAAAAATTATAATTAAAATGGGAACAAAAATTACTAGAGGAATTTCCCCAAAGCCAGCTAGTGCCATCTAATCTAATTTACAATTAAATAGATAGCTTTGCATCTGAAAACAGTAGGGGGGATCAAACAATTTTTTTTCCAGACTAATCAACCTATTCCCCCAATTGCTTTTTATGCTCAGTGGGTGGCAGAAGTGGTTAAGACACTGTGCCTGTTAACCAGGAGGCCCCACAAGACAGGGTGAGCTCCTGTCTTTAGCCTAGCTCTGCAATGCCAGCTGGATCCAATCGTATTGGCTCTGCCTTTCCATTGGACTAATTCAATGGTGTTGAGAGGGGGGATTTGCTGCTTGGGGTAACAGCCTATCCTCCATAACCCAGGCTTTCGTGCTTCACATGCAGCATATGCAGCACCGAGCATGATACCATAGTCTGCACAGACTGACGGAGGCCTGTTTTTTTTTTTTTAAAGGCACTGTGCCTGCCCATCTGAAGATCGGCAGGTCAGTGATCTGAGACCCAAGTACTGCAAGATGGGGTGAGCTCCCATCCTTAGCCCAGCTCCTGTCAAACTAGCAGTTTGAAAGCATCTAAATTCAAGTACATAAATAGGTACCACCTCAGAGGGAAGATAACAGCAGTCTGAGAAGAATGAAAAGGGCTGCTCACCATGTGGACAGATCTGCCCAAACGCAGCTCCTGGGTCTCAGTTTGTGCATTCCTGGTCTGGGGTATGAGCTGGCACAAGCAAATTCAATGCATGACAACAAATGCACACAGCCAAATAGCTACAGGCTGGAAACACTCTACAAGCTAAAGCAACTGTGTGGAAAAAAAAACCCTCAAATCAGACTGACTTGAGAAACAAGACTAATCTATTCAAAAGGACTGGAAGTGCTGCAGCTTCCATTTATAGCTAGGTAGCTATTCCAGACATTTTACCTGAATTATTTCCTTTTAGCAAGTGAAATTAATACCTTTCCTCACCATTCCTAGTTCTAGCCATGAAGAATAGTACATCTACAGTAGTTTACTTTTTATGAAGGTTGAAAACCTTGAGTTTCCCAGGAAAAATATGAAATATAAAATGTATTATTACATGATTCTTTCACCTCTTAGGTTTTTCCCCACTTTTATTCCATTTTATTGCATTGATTTTAGCTTTTATTCCATTCTTTCACTAAAGTTTTTTTTTCTTCAGTTAGCTTTATATATTATGTCCTTTATAACCATTATTTGATTTTTCTCTGAATGCTCCACTAACTCAGTGAAAAAATATTAGAACACACCACTATGGATATTATGAACCCAAATCTTCCAAGCTAAATTAATCTGGATTAACCTGCTGTGTTGATTCTGTGTTTACAGCTCAGCATAGGTAAGAAAAAAGCATTCTTAACTTTTGAAGGACAGGGTTGTGCCTCAGCGAATGCGGTACTGAATGGGAGAGAAGGTTGAAAAGCCTTTTCTAAAATAGTTCTTTTATACCACTATCCCCTGCGTGTGTGATCTCAAGGAGAAAAGATACTCAATTCATCATTTGGAAATCAATAGAAGGAAAAATTTTGCACATGTTGCATTTAAGTAATGCTAACTGTGCCAGTTTTGATCAACTGCACAGCTTTACCACCTATTTCAACAATTTAGCCTGTCAATTAAAGGTCAGGGCACTGTCAGTATTAATAAAAAGGCTTATGAATACTTCATTTCAAATTGAGCCAGTTAATGCACTATATCTGGGAGACACAAAGTGTGTTTATTCACATTTTCAAAAAAAGTTAGACCAAGAAAAAGTCACATTAGTAGGCATATTGATTCATATCCCCATTGCCTTGTTTTATTTTTTATCTGATCTTTTTTATCTTTTATTGCCATTTATTATATCAGTGAATTTCAACCTTTTTCATCTCATGGCACACTTAACAAGGCACTGAAATTGTCAAGGCACGCCATTAATTGTTTTTACCACTGACAAAGCACACCAGACTGTTCAAATCCCCCAATTTTCTTATTAACGAATGTCAATCTCCAAATTCCTGCGGCATACCTGAGGACTATCCATGGCACACCTGTGGCACAACAGCCACAGCACTGGTTGAAAACTCACTGTATTATATGATCTTAAAGGTCTCTGATCTCCTGGCCTGGCTTTTTGGAATATGCAGTACGACCCAAAATTAAGAAGTGTCTCATTTACCTGAGAGAAAAATCTTTCAAAATGCTGAATGAAAATTGCTCTCAAGCCTGCCTCATATAATGTATATAGTTATGTATATAATGACCTTAATTGAGAAAACTGCTAAATAGACATTATTGTAACTGTCTTTGCAGAAGTGATTATGAAAAAATCAAAAGGTTTTCCTGAAATCAGTCAGTTCATAGAAAGACAACATGAAATAGACCATTCTTAAAAGAAATAGTCACAGGTATCTGAAAGAACTGAAAACTTATTCAGTTTATCCATATGAAAAGATTAGCAGAAATCATTGTTCAGGTTTAATGCTAAAGATATAAAGTTTTCTGAAATGGCAAACATGCTAAAGGATATTTGGATGAGGTTAAAAGACAGTTCAGATCAGAACATTGACTTGTTCTGTATACTGGCAGTTCTGCACACTACCTAGAAACTGCTTCAGTGCAAGCTTATCCATATACAGTGGTACCTCACATAACAAATTTAATTCGTTCTGGAGGCATGTTTGTTACGTGAAACGTTATTTACAGGAAGCGGATTTTCCCATAGGAAATAATGGAAACTCAGACGACTGGTTCCACAACCCCAAAAATATTCATATAAAAATATTAACTGGATGTAAAAACGATGATGAAACACTGGAATTGAATTCAAAACATGCATTCAATGTGCATGATCCTATAAAGTCTACTTAAGCTGCAGTCCTAAAGACACTTTCCTGGGAGTAAGCCCCATTTAACACAATGGGGCTTCTAAGTAGATGTGGTTAGGAGGCTGCAATCAAAGACACTTTCCTGGGAGTAAGCCCCATTTAATACAATGGGGCTTACTTCTGGGTGTACACTTGGTTAGGAGGCTGCAATCCAAGACACTTTCCAAGTGTCTCCCCACTTTCTCCTTCTCTCCTTCCTGAGCCTCTCTCTCCCCTGCTCCCTCCTGGCTAGCCCTGAGCTGCTTCCCTCTTCTCCACTGCTGTTCATAAAAATTATGACAGTGCTCCAAAGTCATTGTCCAGGCACAGAAAGAGATGGTGTCCTCACTCCCATTCACTGTCAAGCCATCATCTCTACTTTTCTGGGGCTGACTGACAGCCTCAGGGCCCAATCCTATGCATGCTTACTCTGAAATAAATCCCATTATAGTTAGGGGGCCTTTACTCCCAAGTAAATGTGGATAGGATTGCAGCCTCAGGGCCCAATCCTATGCATGCATACTCTGAAATAAATCCTATTGTGTTCAATGTGTGCATAGAACACACATTTCACTTGTAACAATGAAAATACAATCCTGCATATCAGATATTTACATTACGATTCATAACAGTAGCAAAATTACAGTTATAAAGTAGCAACAAAAATAATTTTATGGTTGGGGTCCCCACAACATGAGGAACTTATAAAGGGGTCACGGCATTAGGAAGATTGAGAACCACTGCTCTAAACGAAGTGTAAAGACAATACCATTAACGGCACAATCCAAATTGGGTCTTGGTCTGTTGCACAGGCCAAGGAGTATTGCAAAAGTATCATATAGCATTTCCATGCTGCAGATCCCAGAAGGGTGGATTGGAAAGGGGCATGGCAAGGGCAGGGAGAGGGAAGGAGGGAGACATTCCGGGGCAGGGGAAGGACAGACAGCAGGTGTTCACTGGGGCGTGTGGGCAGGAAGCAGGAGGTGGGACCAAATCCTGAACTTGTACACTGTTTTTCCCCGGGGGAAGGGGGAAAGTTTCCCCTAGCCTCGGACTGGTGCATGAACAGCCCTTAACATGCGCTAGATACAGTACAGGCACACCAGTCTTTCTGTTACAGTGCAAGCAACACATCCTATTTTTAAATGATAATAATCCAACAGCATTCATTAAGTCAGTATCTATACTAGGAAGAAAAGTTAGGATTGCAAAAGGTTGCATGAGATGAGAATGTTTACTGTAAAATAGCTGAAAGGTTTTTGAAAGATTTGAGAAAAGCAACAAATTAACAGGTTCACTGCAAGCCATTTATTTGCCTTCATGCTCCCAAGCAGTCATGATTCATTTTGTGAAACTACAAGAGCTTATCCCAATACAAAAGTAAGGAGCAGAAATGTATGTGATGAAATTAAGAGCACTGTTTGCTAGCATATCTTTAAAAAGAGATTTAAAGTCTTTCCCCAGAGATAAAGAGAAAACCACAAGCCATATCAGAGTTTTTCCCATTTCTTCAAACCACTTCCATAGTTTTTATTTACAACTTAAATTAGGATGCACATAAAAAATCAAAATGAGTACAGTTTTCCTCTTTGCCCAATTAAACTATAATTCAAATCCATTGTTTTTATTTTGGTAAGATGTGCTTTATGATCCCAGCATACTTATGAGAGGATGGAAGGCAAGGGTGCTCTGATACTTTTATTTGTCCTTGTTGAAGGACATTTGTAGAACCAGAAAACCTATTGGAAATTCATACTGGAATCCAGAGTAAGTTGTTCTTATACCGGAGCAAGGACTCCCCGTAGTTACTCTGGTTTTTGCCCATAGGGCACAATCCAGAGCAACTACGGGGAGTCCTTGCTCCGGAGTAAGAACAAGTTACTCTGGATTGCAATTGGAATTTCCCATAGGTTTTCACTAGATGGTGCAGTAACTACGGGTGCACGTAATGTCTCTTACGTGCTCCCTGAGTTACTCTGGATTGCAGCCTTAGTCTCAGTTGTAAGAGATTCAAATAAAGAATGCAACCAATCCAAAGAGACGTCTCTCCATTACAAACCAGTAATGAAAATAAAGTATTGCTTTTAAGTGATATGCAAGCTGAGAGGTTTAGCTATCATCCATGTGTTGAAGGTCCATATAGCTGATGCTTCTTTTTGCAGGAAGAGAATTACCCAACAAGATACAGTACATACATTTCTTTCTTGCTAAAAAAGTCCAATGATCTCATGGTGCTTTCAATGTTTAAATATTTTTACACCCAAAAGCCAGTGACTGGTATAATGCCTTCCTAGCATTCCCTGAACAGCCTGCTTAATTGTGATCTTAACTTCATTGTATATTTTTAAGACCTCATGGGGTATGCAAATTCAGACACTTATGAAAATATCAGAATCCAAATTATATCTGCAAGTTTTGCTTGGGGTGGAAATTAACAGCCCAAGAGAATAAAACACCTGAATAGCAAACCTGACTTTGCTGAGACCCAAGTGTAAAATTATCAGGCATGCTGGGTGGGGGGTGGAGTGGAGAATATATTTGCAAAATCCAGGGATCTGGTTTACCTGGAATAGAGATTTCAAAATTCCCCATAACAGTAAACAAAAGAACTAATAATCACCTTTTGAAGATCTATTTGGATACAAAACAAAAGCAACATATGGCAGTGGTTCTTAAAGTGGGGGTTGGGACCTGCCTGGTGAGTTGAAATTTTATTTCAGATGTATCACAAAAAGTTGGGTGCCACCATCTAGGAATTTGGCACTGGGCACCACCATCTTGGAATGGGGCACTCAGGCTGATTTCATGGGAGTAAGTCTCACTGAACACAATGGGACTTTATTCCAAGTAAACTCTAGGACCACAGCGATATCACTTCCCATTTGATGTCATTTACAGCCATAACATCACTTCTGGGGATCACTTCAAGAACCACTGCCATACGGTATATCTGTTAGACTGACAGGGAGGGAGCTCCCTATTGTTTTTAGAAGGTAAGAAAGAAGGAGGGTGTGATTTATATGATTACTAGTAAATCTTACTGTCTGCTAGTCAGTGTGCAGCATTCCACAGCTGCTTCAAAACCTAAAAGGTAATACTGTATTGTTGCCTTGCTGAGATCATGGGCATCAGAATGCATGGATCATATATATACCCATAGCAAACACTCGAAATAAAGAGAATCAAACTGAAATTTTAACTATTACAAATTTAGAAATATAATAGTTTACTGTTCCTCATAAAAATAATAAATTTAGCAGCAATCCAATTCAACCCTACGTGGCTAGGCAACTAAAAAATCCTGTTGTCTTCTGATAGAGCATCTTTAATTAAATTTGCATAGGAAAACCTGTTCAGAGCTATTGCCCCTACAAGGACTGTTAGCAGGCAGGCACACAGTTTATTGTGTTGTACTGCACGATTTTTTTTAATGGATATGCTGAAATTCTTCTACACAGGTAATAAAGGAAAAGGACACCATACCATGCTTAGGTTAACCATCATTTACATGATAATTATCTGCTTAGTAATAGCATTATGCAAATATTAAGGCCTATGGAAGTAGTTTGGAAGAACAAGAAGCAAGCCCACATTTGCCCAGTTCCACAAGCAAAAGAAAAGATAAATTTATTTAAAACTGATATTTGTCTTAAACACACACACACACATATACAGCGCGTGTGTGTGTGTTTCAAAATGTAATTTTAGTTTAACATATATTAATACTAGCCCACTGATGGTATATGACAGGATGCTTGCCTGAATGAAGCATAGTTCTACCTATCCGGATGGACAGCTCATTTTCATAGTCCAGGCGATGGATGGGCTGGGATTCATACTTCTCTTTCACTCTGGAATCATAGTTCAAAGCGAGTGATGTGGGGGAATGGTCACTGATACCCTAGGAAAGAAACAAAATACAATTTCCCATATGCATTTCTTTTTCAAAGATTATGTATTTGATACTGTTATCTTCAAGAATAATCATTTTAGCTATTTGACTGAGGCAAAACTCCAACCCAGTAACAAGATGGTTTTTTTAATGATTTTTGTCTACAATAAGTCTCTTACTATTTCAGAGAGTGTGAGTAGAAGTCTATTCAGTAAAGTGCCCTGGTGACAACATCATGGTATTCAAGGGACTGACAGAATGTCTGACACTTAGGGTGCAATCCTAACCAATTTAAGTCAGCCTAACTCACCTGGCATATCTTCCTGTGGTGATATGGGGCGGTCAGCATATGCCTGTGCAGTGGCCAATCCCCCCACCCCCCCAGGAGTGGGGCAAAAGTGCCTTATGGCACTTCGTGACACCCACAGTTCAGCACAGGACTTATGCCAGAGCTTAAGCCCTAAGGGTAGGTTAGGATTGCAGCAGCCTTAGACTTTCACAATGAGAGAATTACAGGTGGGGCCTCAGTATCCACTGATTTGGATACAGAGATTTACCACTCTTAGGGCGCAATCCTGTCCATGTCTACTGAGAAGTAAGCCCCATTGTGTTCAATGGGTCTAACTCCCAGGAAAATGTGCTTAGGATAGCAGCCTTAATTTTAATTTCATTCCATTAGATTTCATTATGCACTCCAGAGGCTTAACATGGCTGAACACTATTTGAGCAAGAAATCTGGAAGAGGGTCTTTGAAGTTATTTTTCCACTGATATGGCATCCACTGACTTTTTTTAATCCATCGGGGGTTCCAGAACAAAACGTCCAGTAGATAACGAGGCACAAATGACATCCTGTTGCTGGGCTTCATAACACCACCACCTGTGTATATGGTACAAAGTCTTCTCTGTGATAACACACAGCACTTCCACATACCTTGTGATAAGCAACTCCTTATCTCAGGATAATACTGATGTTCTCTTTTTCTTAAACTTTAAGAAGGCAATCAGGCCAAAACTGTTTCACCAGGTCTTCTGGGAGGTGGATGTTGCCTGTGTGCAGTTTATATATTCTGCTGGAATTCTGGGTAGTTTTAGTTCTAAGTTGTTCTTTTCCTAGGTTGTTTAAATATCTTTGTATATTTGTATTTAAATATACTGTATTTGTATTTAAATATTTGCATTTTACTGTTGGCAACTTTATGAAAATGAAGGGAAAAGTAGGTATACCACAATTCTGTTGTTAACAACTATTGAACCCTGCTCTGAGCCAGATGTTCAGAGGATAGCTGTAGCTATCATAAGTTCCAAGAGGTTTTGAAGCAGCCAATAGCTGATATGTTTTATGCAGTACTTCCATTTCTGCATAGTGTATTTGAGGTCTGAGTATATGCAATAGTAATTACCACAGCTGGAACCTTCAATTTCTCCACCAATATCCCTCCGGCTTTATAGTTAGCACAGACATTAGCTTCTATTTTAGCTTTAGAACACTAAATTTTAATCCAAAAAAATAAAAGGCATCTTCTTGGAAAACAATAAATTCTAGCACTATCACATAAACACAGGGAGAAAATGGGAAAATGGATTACAAGCACGTTGGCAAAGCAATTAAAATGATGAAAGCTAATAAAGTAGCAGATTGGAACCGTAACAATGCAGAATCTGGAACAACCACTAAGCGGTCCCAAAATTATCTGAATTACTCTCATATTTTATAGGAAACAAAGTGTTTCAGATACTTGATGAAAGTTAAAAGTTATCTTGATTCTGGAACCAAATTAATATAGGCAATAGAGAAAAACCTACAAACAATACCATTCTTGAAAACTGTTTATAAAATTCAGGCTTCTGTTTTGATTGGTGGACTAATAGCTCAAACCTAACTTGTGTTAGAACAGGCAGGCCCTGAGTGGTGGCTGGAGCGCCATGCTGGCTGGAAGTCAAATTGGAGGTAGGGAATATTTTCCCTTACCCTGAATCATGTCCTGGTCACCCCTATGTGGCTACTTGGGATCTATGCCAGTAAATTTGCTGGCCCAATTCTGAATAGCATGTGTAAGGATGATTATGGTAAAACTGAGCTACAACAGCCAATTCAGCCTGTGCTACCACAACCAATTCTGTCCCCTGCCAGGCCCAATCTACCTCCCAGACTGCCCTTTCCCTGCCCAAAAGTGTCTTTCCACCTCCATTCCACTCTCCCATCACACATTTCCATCACCCCTCCCTCCAGGCTGTCTTGGCAGACAGGTCAAGATCTGAAGCAGTGCTGTTGGCATACATTCTCATGCCAACCTAGGCAGATCAAGAGGACAGGCTTAAAAACTTGTTCCTGACAAACTTTAGCCAATACAGAGGGCTTGCACAACCTCACTGCAACTCCAGGATTACGCGCTATACTTTATATTATACTAGTGAAATATACTCACATTGTAGGATACCCCCATTGTGTATCACCCTTATTCTATTCCCCCATTGTGTATCACCCCCACTGTGCATCACCTTGCCATGTGCAATACCCCCATGCACAACATCCCCATGCACAACACTCCCCATGTGCAACACCCCCATGTGCATCAACCCACTATGCACTCCTTCCCTCCATGTGCATCAACCCCCATGAGCACCAACTCCCATACACACCATCCCCCATGTTCACCCTTTCTCCCAGGCACCAATCACAAAATTGACTGGATGTCAGTCTTCCATGTTAAGTATAGGACAAAAACTTGTTGCACCTCTTTTCAACCCCTCAGGGGTTAAATTTCTCAACACTGGTTCTTGATGGGTGTTCATGTCACAGAAGGAACACCCTCCCCAAATTTCATGCTTCTAGGACCAGGGGTTGGGACAGTGAAGTGATCAGTCAGGGATTCTTCAATGTAAAGTATAGGGAGGAAAAAGTATTGTGTCCCTTTTCACCCCCTTGTGGTTGGAATTTCTGAAAACCGTTTCTTAGTGGATGCCTCCACCATGGAAGGAACACCCTGCCTAAATTTCACACTTCTAGGTCCAGCAGTTTTGGCTGGGCGTTGATGAGTCAATGAGTCAGTCAGTTAGTCAATAAGTTAGTCAGTGAGTCAGTCAGTGACTTTTCTTTTTGATGTATACAGTGGTGCCTTGTAAGATAAACATAATTTGTTCCCATAGCATGTTTGTCTTTCAAAACATTCTTTATACAAAGCGGATTTCCCCATAAGAAATAATGGAAACTCAAGACAATTGGTTCCACAACCCAAAAATATTCATATAAAAATATTAACTGTATTTAAAAATGATGACAAAACGCTAAAATCAAATGCAAAATACTATAATATAATACAGAACACAATTACTGTAATAAAACTCTGTAATATACTGAACAATAAGATAGAAAAGAAAAACCTTAATGGCCAAGGAGGACCTTTTCCCTAAAAGAGTCACTGGTGTCTTTTGAGCAGTTTTAACAAGGAACCTATCTAATGACACTTGCATTTGACTCCTTTAGAGGATTTCAATCCACAGTCCCTCTTTAGAGGACACAATCCAAACAAATTTAGGCTGGCTTAACTTGCATGGCATATTTTCCCATGGTGATGTGGGGAAGTTGGCATATGTCTGTGCAGTGTCCCAACTTTTGTGACACCCCCAGATGAGCACAGGACATATGCCAGAGATTACGTTGGCCTAAGGTGACATTAGCATTGCAGTCTTAGAGCTTTATCAATTAAAACCAGTATGTTGGATCTGGAAACAAAGTAGCTCGCATAGTTTTTCAGTACTGATGAGTTAGGCTCTCTTTTATTATGACCAGGTACATTTTACCCACTGCATTCCATATCAAATGGAGCTTGAATCTAGATGTTCTCCAATACATATAAATATGATCAGATCTATTTTTCCAAGAATGATGACAGCTGGTAAACCACTTAAAGCAGATTAAAAAGAGATGTGAGCCACATAATATTCCCTTACACCAATTCATTAGGCTGGATCTAATGGAACTTCCAAGCTGTGAATCTGGTACATAGCAGGGAATTGAACCCACCTAGATAAGCTTGACTCCTACTTCTATGATCGATAGTATCATGATATTATTTGAATTGAGCTTCATGGATTCACTGTATGGATTCTTATTTACCTCAGTAAAAAGTACAAAAGCCAGCTCAGGACTTCTTGAGCCTCATCTGAAATACATGGAATGGTAAACAGAAACATGCATCATCACCATTCTGACAATGTTTCACTCCAAATCATCACTGTTGCATAAATACTATATACCAGAATAGTAGTCATCCAGCAATATCTTCTGAAACCAACTAGTCCTTCACACCCTGAGCCACTATAGCACAGTATCCTCAGTTCCCATCCCAGACAATGGGACAAGCAAAATTGGTCAATGAATCAAATTATTAAGAGTCCCAGGAGAGTCAATAAGGCCTAACTACTCTCTTAGCATCCCTACATCCAAACATGAGAGAGACCGCTAGCCCATCTTTAGGCCTATAGGAATACTAACGTTTTTGCACTAAAAGTAAAATATTTATATCTACAGGTATCCCTTGTTATCCACTAGGATTCCGTTCTGGAACCTCAAGTGGATAAAAACAATATGTGCATAATGAAGCTGGTGCACATCGCAGCACCGGCTCACTTTACCCTTCTGCAGACTGCAGCAGAGCCCGGGCAAAATGCATTGCAGCCATTGGCTGTTGAAGGGCATGGGGGGTGGAGCCCGGCTGTTACCGGGCTTGTTTTGCCCGGGGAAGATCAGTCGGGCTCCAGCAAGCGTCTCCCACCCTCCCTCCCTGTAGTGCAGCTTAGGATTAGCTGGTTGCTTCGGGGCCGGGTAGGAATTTTTTGGATGCCACCTGATTGGCCATTGGTGGCATTCTTTTTCGCCTACCCTGAGCTGCACAAGGGGAGAAAGTTAACAATAATTGGCTTCTAAACCCGGTCACTTTGGCAGGAGTCGTGCGGATATAGGCAGGATAGGCCATTGGTGTGCAGCCTTAGGTAGCAAGGGTTTGGGGGTGAGGAAGCCTCCCTGTGATGCTGATCCAGCTCCAGGGGGAAAGTCTGACGAGCCCCCTTACCTGGATGGGAAACCTAGGCGCAGTGTCTGTCCAGACAGCCGGCGGCTGCGTGTCCGGCTACCTTGACCTTCAGGTTGGCAAAGATGGGCATCCTTGAACTCTGTTCAAGGAATGCCCTGAGCCAGGCTGGGAATCGCCCTTTACCAACTTTAACATCTGCATGGGGAACTATGCGGAGAGCCGCATCCTCTTAGATCGCACAGCTATTGTTTGAGCAGTCCCTGTTTATTTTAATGTTAAATAGTTAATAAAAGTGGCCCTCAATCCAGCACTTTTGTCCGGCTCTTTATTTGTGTCTGTCTGGGGTAAAGAAAACAATGGAAAAATAGATTTAAAGACCCACTTCCAGCTTTCTTGCTCCTCTAAGTGAATAAGGTCGTGTCTCAATTTTTACTAGGGTTTGATTCTGGGAATGAAAAATGGAATTATTTCTTGCATGACCACCTCTCTACAATAGTAGAAAAGCAGTTTTTAAAACTGTGATTTGCAATGGCCATTCATGCTGAGACAAATCCATGTATAAAAATCCATGTATAATAAGGATGGACCTGTATATGTACCTATGGCAAAGTAATAACTAGAGTGCCCACTCTCATGGTACAGGGCACACCAGAACAGTAACACCTGAGCCCACAGAGAGCAAACAACAAAATATATAACATATATGCTGAACTACTGAAAACAATGAGATGCTTGATGAGTAAAGGTCATTTAAAACTCCACACACAAAACCACTACTGTAAAGGTTAGAGATGAATAACAATCTTCCACTACCTTAATTTACATAATGTATTCTGACTAGTGGTATTCATACTAATCACATATTTGCTATCCATTTTTAAACACCATTTAATCAAGGCTATGTTTTCAGTTCTATTAAGCCAGTGATTAGGAAATTGCACTGAGGAGAATAGGTCTTTATTGTAGACTTGTTCCTTTTATTTTTCAAGCACAACTAGAGAAGGTCATTTTTATTTATCCTCATATTCTTCAGCTGCCTTACTGAATGAAAAGAGAAGCCATCAGCAATACCTGTATCAGTTCAATGTGTCTTGTGAAGTAGGATGAACACACATTTACAACCTGCATTTGCAAATAATATGTGCAAACAAAAAAAATCTCAGAGCAACTGAGCAACTTGGGCTTGGTTGTTGGACCAGAAGAATAGCAATATCAGTATACAGTGGCGCCTCACGTAACAAATTTAATTCGTTCCGGAGGCATGTTCTTTACATGAAACATTCTTTACATGAAGTGGATTTTCCCATAGGAAATAATGGAAACTCAGACAATTGGTTCCACAACCCCAAAAATATTCATATAAAAATATTAACTGGATGTAAAAATGATGACAGAACACTGGGATTGAATTCAAAACATGCATTCAATGTGCATGATCCTATGAAGTCTATTTAGGCTGCAGTCCTAAAGGCACTTTCCTGGGAGTAAGACCCATTTAACACAATGGGGCTTACTTCTGAGTAGACATGGTTAGGAGGCTGCAATCCAAGACACTTTCCAAGTGTCTCCCCACATTCTCCTCCTCTTCCTCCTGAGCCTCTCCCTCCCCTGCTCCCTTCTGGCTAGCCCTGAGCTGCTTCCCTCTTCTCCACTGCTCTTCTCTCCCTCTGGCCACAGGAGGAACAGCGCAGAAGTGTTGATTTCACTATGAGCAGGTACACTAGGCAGCCCTGACGCTTTTTAAACAGGCTGCCGCCAGCACGTCTGCCCCAACTGCCAACAAATGTGTTCTTTACGTGAAGCACAGTTTGTTACGTGAAGCAGAATCCTAGAGAAATTTTTGTTTGTTACATGAAACATACTTTACATGAGGCATTCTTTAAGTGAGGCGTCACTGTACATCTAATTCAGTGGTTCCCAAAGTATGGGCCAGGACCCACTGGAGAGTCAGTACCTGAATTTGGTTGGGTCGCCAAAGGGTGATAGAAAGATCAGATAGCTAATGGCCTCAAGCCCTGAGGCTGTTCAAAAATAGATCATATAGCCAATAATTACCCTGCAAAGAGTTCAGAACCCAATCCTGACCTATTACCACCAACCCTCCTGGTTCCTGGTGTGTGGACGTATGCAGAGGTTCCCACTGCTCAGTGGTGCGTAATGGTGCCTGCTCTTCCCACTGGTGACTATTCTTCCACTGTCCACTGCTCAGCAGTGCCTGGTCGTGCCTGCCAGTTCCTAGTGCCAGCTAGTGTGCACTGACTGCCATTTGAGAACTACTGATATAGTTCGAGTAGAAAGTTAGTGACCCCTCTGAACTGGGCAAGAGGCACTCTTTCAAGTAGGTTGTCCTCCTTTATTTAGTAGAGGGAGAATAACTGGCCATCCACACCCCAGCAATGTCTGTTCAAGTGGCTTCTACTGGTGTTCTTTTTGAATTTTAGATTGTCAGCCCTTTTGGGATAGGGATCCATTAGCTATTAATTAGCTATTAATTTTTTAATTTTCTTTGTAAACTGCTTTGTGAACTTTTTAGTTGAAAAATAGTATATAAATACTGTAGGTAGGTAGGTAGACAGACAGACAGACAGACAGACAGACAGATTCATTCATTCATTCATTCATCAGGATATATGCAAACAATAAACCAAGTTTTAGAGCCCAAAGTCCTTTAAGGAGAAAGAAGTCTAAGGTACAGATCACAATTCATACAGGAAAGCTCATACCCAATTTCATCTGAAGCAACATTTCACTAAAAGCTATGATTATGCAGGGTGATTCAAAATGAATGGGACAAAAAGGTAAGCAACCTTAAATCGCTGTAATGGATTTAATTTGAAAATAAAAATGTAGCGTGAAATTCAAGTGTGGCAGAAATTGGATTACCGCATAAACATTTGCCGTGTCACCAGAGGGGCCCACATCGAACATCTTTACTAACTTTGAATAGTTATAGTTTCACGTTAAATGTGTATTTCAAAAATAAACACAATACAGCAGTCACAGGTATTTTTTTCGTTTTGTCCCATTCATTTTGAATCACCCTGTACTATACCAATTAAGCTTTTTCAAAACAGTTGGAAGGCATCATTCAGTACAATGCAAATAATGCAATAAGGAGCACAATCCTAACCATGTCTACTCAGAAGTAAGCCCCATTGTGTTCAATGTGTCTTACTCCCAGGAAAGTGTCTTTAGGATTGCAACCAAAATCCAAGATTCCTCAGATTGTGAAGCTCGATTTTTTGGCCCCTAAAAATACACCCATAACCAATCACATGTTAATCCAAGCCATGTTTTGAAACGACACTCAGGAAACCATTTGGCATGTTTTACAGACTTGTTGCTGAATTGCTTCTTTCTCATCAAACAG
This sequence comes from Cryptoblepharus egeriae, assembly GCA_030015325.1. Classification (NCBI taxonomy): domain Eukaryota; kingdom Metazoa; phylum Chordata; class Lepidosauria; order Squamata; family Scincidae; genus Cryptoblepharus; species Cryptoblepharus egeriae. Next base: position 104,514,376 of record JAREYC010000002.1, on the reverse strand, counting down.
GTACCTCTGTATCTATTTGCATTAGGATGCTTTCAAACTCCTAGGTTGGCAGGAGCTGGGACAAGTGTGGCGCAAGTGGTTAAGACACTGTGCCTGATATCCAGCAGGCCAGGGTTGGAGACCCAGGTCCCCACAAGAGGAAGATCTCCTGCTACAGGCAGGGGGTTGGATTAGATGATCCAATGGGTTCCTTCCAACTCTATGATCCTAAAAATTTGTATCCTGCCCTGCCTTCCCCACATACAGACGTTTAAAGTTTTGATGCTGAGTCCTCAATGTTCTGTTTGGACAGAAAGATATTACTGACAACAAAGAGAATACACAACCTGAGCAAATTTGAAGTATTAGGTGATGTCCAATAAAGCATTCATTTATTCCAGCTTTGATCATTCTAAATCAATGCTTCTCAACATCGCTTCAAGTGGTCCACCTATTGAAAGTAACACTGGAAGTAACTTGTCCACCACAGACAAGCATCTCTGTACAACTGGGCTAAGAAACACTAGTCGAATTCATTCAGATTTCTATTTTAAATAATATTCTAAGTTTATATTCTAAATCATTCAGATGCTGCTCCACACATAGAAGCATCAGTTAGGAAGGGTCAGTGAGGGAACAGAGAAATTGGAAATCCACTTCAAAGCAACTTATCTGGCAAATCAGAGTTGAAGAAAATAGCTTTAAAAATTGGTATGTTTGGCTAGAAAACAATGACTCTGGAGAAGAAAATGCCTCTAACAGCAGGATACGGTAGCTTAAACTAGTACACGACATCCCCAGAAAAATTATTTCATGTTTCTTTGGCAAGATTGTTAATGTCTGCCCTCACAAAATGGCTAAGCTTATGCCAAGAGACACTGCTGGCATTATCTGGGCACCAAGCATGCTAAACAGAAAAACACAGTCCTGTATAGTAGAGGGAAACATCTCTCTTTGGGACAATAAAATATGCAAATAGCACATTTCCCTGGCTTCATTCTCTACAGCCTAAATCTGCTCTTGAAATAGTCATAGGGTGACTATATTACTACATTTAGTATCCCTGCCCTAGAAGCAATGGATTGTTACCCCTTTATACTGTACTTTTATACTGCCATTGCACTTAGTCCCTGAACCAAAAGAGGATTCCCCAATGAGCACATGCTGAATACAACCTTAAAAACATGCCCAGTAACAACAAATGTTTACAATTAACAGAAACAAGCAATGAAGGTGTGTGGATTGGAAAATGCCTGGTGAATAATGTGCAGAAAATACAGTGTCATCCTCAATGCCATTTACCGCTCTGTCTCTCCCACCCACAATCACCACCTTCACACCAAACAGATTTTACATTTATTATCGAGGAACTATATGAAAATAGACTCATAAAAATGAATCTATAATTATCCAGCATGGAAGAAACAAAATTACAGGCATATTTCCTAGTAAGAATTTTAAAAATGCAAACACTTTATTGGGCTCATTCGCCTCTGCTGCATTTATCTACCAACTGTGTTGCAATCCTATTAGAACAGAAGGCTCATAACAATCAAAACAAGGCTGCTTATTTATGCGATGAAAAAGACAGCTGAGGAGGAAGGGGGAAGAAGCACATTCACGCTCTTGGTTAAAAATACAGTAAGACAAACGCTGAATGTTTCCAATTACAAGGCACATACTCAGTATCACGGCACATAATACAAGTATACAGTATAAAGTACACAAGTATACAAGACACATAATCAGTATCATTAACTGAGGAAAGATTCATTTTTCAGAGATCAGTTTTAACATTCACACCAAAATTTAGCATCCCCCTTTTACCCTTGAGATGGGTCATTTAATGCATGTACACACACACACACACACACACACACACCCCATTCCTTACATTGGAATACATTGGAATCTATTTTTCTACATTTGAATCACCTTTACTTCTTAAGTGAAGCAGAAAGAAAAATAAAAACTCCTTTTCCCCCTTTTGTTTTTTAGACTTGCCCTTTATCTCAGGGACTTTGCAGGGTTTACCAACATTCTCACATCCATGTCAAAAGCATTTCGCTATAATAAAATACAAAAGTATAACGCCAGGTCTCTCATAGCCTCTGCAGTGTATTTTTCACCCCCAAGACACCCATAACAAATTTTAAAGCAATACAAGTGAAATGCAAGTCGTCAAATCGCTGGAGGTGCCAAACAGGAGCAAAAGAGCAACTTCTCTCATCAAGTGTCTATGTCTATAATTTAAATGCTGTAATAGTGTTTATATGCTGCCAATAGAGCACTTGGGGCATTCTGTGATATGTAAACAACACAGTCCTATACAAAAAAGTTTCCATCTCCCTCAGAGTAGACAGAGAAAGAAAGGATGATAGCGGTTTGTAAAAGTCAATGGGATGGTGGGGGCTTCAAGTATCTCTGAAAAAGGTAGGGCAAGTAAAACCAGAGTATCAACTTATCCATAAACTAGCTCTATCCTATGACACTTTATTTTGCTCACCACCCGAAAAAAAAATTTTGTTGGCAAAGCAGCACAGTGCTTTCATGTAATGGGAAGGTAAGGAAAATTGCTATGAAACTAGTTTCAGTAGAAACGAATGGTCCCAAGGACACCACTTCCTCCAAACTCCCCCCCCCCATCGCTCTGCATATTACTTTCATGTACTTCTGTAATAGATATACTTGACACTCATTGACTCACCAGAGACAAATGAAGGAGTTGTTGTTGGCATAGAACAGGGGTGGACAAACCTGGGGCCACTTGCAGCCCTTGAGGGCTTCCAGTTTGGCCCTCAGGGTGCCTGATGTACTGGGAGGGGTTGCATGGGGGGGAAGATGGTGCACAAGGGACATGGTGCATGAGGGGTATGTTACACATGAGGGATGGTGTGCATGGGGGATGGTCTGCATAGGGAAATGGTGCACATGAGGGGAATGGTGTGCAAAGGGGTGCTGTGGACAGGGGTGCTGCTCAAGGGGGAGATGGTGAATGGGGGAATGGTACACATGGGGGGATGTTGCATGGGGAGGGATGGTGTGCAGGGGGAATGTTGTGAATGAGAGGGATGGTCCCCTGTATATGGGCACTGACCCTTGGAAGGCCGATCTTCATACAAAAAAAGGTGGCAGGGACAGACTCCCCAGTTACTGATCAGGTTTGTCAGTTCATGTAGACATGGGAAGCAATTCTAGGAAAGTCTTACATTAGTTTTATTTATTTGATTGGCATCCTGTACTTCAGAATGTAAAAACTCCCAAGAATTAAAAAATTCAAGATACAACAACTGAAATAACGGCATAAAACAACACTGATTTAGACAGCAGAAACTCAAGGAATGAAGAGTCCAGGATAAAGATCTCCACCGATGTTGAAAATAAAAAAACAGTCTGCTCCACATGTATCTGTCTGGTAGGGAGTTCCAGAGTCAGGGCACCTTAATTCTCTAACTTTACCTTTATGTCAGAAGTCAAACTACCCAGAGATGGGCTACTGAAGATGACCTTGCCATTTTGGCAGTTTTGTGCAGGACTAAGCAGTCCTTTATAATCAGATTCTAAGAGTTTTCTGTTAATTAGCAGGAGAACAAGCAACATTAGGGTTTGACTTATATCAACCTCTTACCCCATTTCACAAAACCACATCTGCTCTTTTTGTCCTTTTCTCACTTTACTTGTCACCTTGCAAAATTCAGCCTCATTCTGAGGACCTAAAGAAAAGGCCTCAGAAACATCTGAGGTGGCAAGCCAGACATTGCACCTTATTTGGCCATATGCCAGCTTTTGCTCCTCTGACACTGTTGCCCACTCTTTTAATTCATACTTCTGCTATGTCCTTGTCTTCCTTTTCCATTACAGAGTGAGAAGAGCCAACACAAGCAGGCGGACAAAAGCAGACACACATTCCTTTCCACTACTGCCTAAGCAACAAGTTTAGCTGGTCCCATGGATGTGTAAACCCATGGGACCATATAGCACCTCCATAAGGAAACCAATAATTTGAAAGTCAAGTTTTTCCTTGTTTGATAATATTTATTAACTTACATGAAGTAAATCAACATGTATCGATTTTATCATGTAATGGGGAACCATGGCCAAGTTTGAGAACCATAGCTTTAGAGTTTTGGCTGATGCCTTTTTTGTAAGGAGCTGTATTGCTGTGAGCAACTTCAACATATTCATTTTTGGATCTGGCAGAAGAATGACTGCTTTGGAATTGCTATAGGAGGGCATGGTGCTTCAGGTGATGCTCACAAAGCAACATCACTACCGCATAACATTTCAAAAAATCTTGATATTTTTGAATATCATCATGCTATATATCATGCAGAATGCAATGAATCTGTAATTCATGTTCGCATAATTCTGCATGTGTAATTTCATGCAGAACGCAATGAAACAAACTGTGCTTAAATATCTCTATTCTTTCAAAGGTTATAGCCAAAAAACTACTAGGAACAGGGTGATAGTAAGTAACTACACCAACTACCTGGTGTGTTGCCCTCACTGTTTGGGAGCAAGTCCATAATAGAGGGTGACAAGCTGGCCTCCCGCACCAGGTGATTTGAACCTTAGTGACACCTCTGCTATAACGAGTCAGAAACTGGAGTTTAAAAGAGACATAAAGATGAAAAGGAACTAATAAGATGTTGAATAAAAGCTTAGTAACCCAATGAGATTTAGAACTGTGTAACATTTTTTGCCCTGTAGTCTCCTTCAAAAGATTTCAAAATGTCATATTTTGCTTACTGTATAATTATTTTTCTTAGAACTCACAGGGGGAAAATTCATTCCAAAGTAAACACATTTAGTATGCAATTAGCAGGAGCAAGGTTATATTTAAACAAACAAACATTTGAAATTTGGTGGTTGTGTGTTTGGAGAGCGATGGTTGTTTAACAACTTGAGTAATGAGAGAGGAAAAAAAACCCATTTGTATAAACCAGTGGTTCTCGAGCATTTCATCAAACAGGAAGTAACACTCATTGTGATGCCAGAGCATCTCCATGTTTCATCAGAAGTAATTCCTATTGTGTTCAGTTACTCCCCAGGAACACAGCCTGAATGCTCAGTTCCAAGATGACAGCACCCAACCTTTCGTGACCCCCCTGAAGTATTTGCAACTCCCACTTAGAAAACCACAGAAATAAACAGTAATAGGACACACACACACACAAATAATCTGAGAGGTAACTAAAATTCTTTGCTTTTGTAAATGAACATTTAATATTTCATGAAAAGCAATTTCTGAGGAAATGGCTTCTGGTAACACATCCTGCTTGAGGATTTCCCCGAATTAGATGGCTGCCATTATTTGGTAAACTTCCAGGCTGATTCAGTAGGGATCTTGTGATAATGCTTAATCCCAGGGACAAGAAGTCTCAATTTCAACAGGGGACACAGTCATTGCAGGTTTAGCCTGACCTTTAATGAGGGCAAATTCAAATCAATTCTCTTTCATTTGGTACCACTTCAGGCAGAATATAATCCAGCAATTAGATTAAAAAGAAATCTCATTATCAATACCATGAGCTAATAGCTCATTATTCACAATTATTCTGTCCAGAGAAGGGAAGAAAATTGTAGAGCTCCCCTCTCTCCCCCAAAAGGAATGATATTCTAATACTCTACTATCTTCCTAAGCTATTGCTTACTTTCAATCTATTTTAGGTGCTTTAGTTACCAAGTGATGAAATTACCTATTTCAGGGTGCTTTCAAGAAGACACTTGCAATTCCAAGATTTTAAATCACAGTGTGCCAGAATAAATTTGTGGTTATATTAGTTCTAATGGTGAGGCATTGATATGGCTCAGTAGCTCATGACTTCCAACTTATAAATTTGGGCTCCAGCCAGATTGGGAGAGATGCCAGGCCTCCCAAAGCAAGCTTCAATTGCTTCCATGAAGTCACACCACAATATCTTTGCCTATATGGCATGGAGCTACCAAAACATTTTTCCTCCCTTAAAAAGATACAGAAGGAATGTTGATCCCCCTTTTTGCTGATTGAAAACCATCTTCTTTCCTCAGAACTTGCAATAATCTGTGCAGATACTGGAAGAACCTCAACTAACATGGGCATTCATTCCCCCAACATTGTCGGAAACTCACTGTTGTCGTAATTTAGAGGGATTAAATACACAGTAGATACTGTACTTGAGTATAAATCAGTCTCACAGATAAGACAAGGCAGGTTTTCTGTCAAAAATCATGAAATTTTCCATGACCATTGGATGGGTCGGGGATTAAACTGGGGGGGGGGAACTAACTATAGTTTTCTCTGATTTCAAGCAAGGTCAGATCCTGAAAAATAACACTAATTACTACCCAAGAACTATACAGTTTCTATTTAAATAACAAGAAAAGATCATATGGTACATTTTTATACATTAACTTTATAAATTCTGGTCTTCACAAACTTTCTGTAAACACTGTCAGAGTAAAAGTACTGTAAACAGAAGGTGATCCATTAATAAAATCATAGAATCACAGAATCCTTCATTAATATACCTGGAACGTTAAGCGGAAGGCTCTACACATAACATATAACAAGAAGTATGCAATTCAACACAGTAAAGAGACAAGGAATTAACATGAACAAGCACAGCAACACATAAGGCAAAATCCATAGCAGTTACAGGTCCACGCAGTTACGTCACCCTCTAGTGTTATGGAAAGTCATCTTAACTGCTCCGGAGCATCCTTAATTTTACTTTAGATCATGTTTACTAGATGATCCACTAGGTCCCTTCCAACTCTATGACTGTATGATTGTATGGTATCCTGGTTGTGTAGTGCAAAAGTACCTAACAGTTCTTTTGGAACCTTTACGGGATGGCGCAAGGGACTTGCATCAGCCCTAGTGCACTCTAGGATTGCACTTCTCATGATTTATGAATCACTTTTCATGATTCATGATTACTGCTTTTCATGATCCCAAAACCAGCCTGTGTCCAGTTTGTTTAAAGGCACCATCTTGGATTACCAGGCTGACAAATAGATTCCCAGGCACATGGCTAAGTGAAGGCTGAAAAACCAAGCCAGAAGTCATAGATGGAAATGGAAGAGCTGAGATTAGATTTCAAGGCCAGCCAAAACAAACATACAAACAATAAATTCTGAACAGTAGTTGAAGGCATGCCTAAAACAATATTTTTGCTTTCCTTTCTGAGTAACAAAGAATAAAATGCACATTGAAATGAGAAGATACAACCTGAAATATATCTTTCCACAATGTTAAAAGAATTATGAACACTTAGAACAAAAAACAAATGTCAATGCTTTTGCCAATTCTCTCTACCTTCTCTGATTTTGATACCAGCCTTACATTGACTCACACCACACGCAGGTCCCACTACCGAATAGCACAATACCACCCAGCTTAGTACATGTTCTAGAAGAATGCCAGAATTGCGTCTTTCTCATGCAATTAAGTGCAAGAATACTCACTTGCTGTGAATCCTTACTTGTTACCAAAATGGCATTAAACTTGGGGGGATTTAGCTGTTGCCCTCTTGGTTATATATATAAGGACCGCAAGGCAGGACTCTTAACCCCATGTTAGGCGAAGCTGTGTGACTCCCCACTTGGGCGAAGTGCACAAAAAATGCCACTGTTAGAAAACTGTCATAAGCACCTAATTAACTCAATTGTAACACTCTTAAAGTGTTAAGTGACATTCATTAGGATGTACAAAGAGACAATAATTGAAATCTGATTGAAAAATCCTCATTTATTAATCATACAGCAAGTAAAACCAAAATCACTGAAAATTCATACCTGCCTCCACACTGCCTTATGTTTTCATGAAAAAGAAAGAGATATGAGCATTAATTATGAGCTGAACTGGAAATATAGGCACAGTAGAGTCTGTCTCACTCTGTTGGGAAGTTCGGCAGTAGAGATGCTTTGGCACAGTGAGATGCAATGTTGGCAGATCATATTCACATATGCATATGCATCAACAGGGTTAGGAACCTCAGGAACCCCATGAACAATGGGAGAATCCTACTTCAAGGCAAAGAGGACTTGTTCATTAGCATGTGCATAGATAGCAATCAAAGGTGTGAAGAGGAAATGGTCAGTATAATGGAGGCTAAAAGGAAATAAGAAACTTCCAAAAGTCAGCTTAGGAGGAGTGAAGGTGGTAAAAATTTGCCAGGGCGTCACTACTGCTCCCCACACAAGAAGGTGGAAAAATGGCTAGGGGGGTTTCAAACTAGGAAGATACTAGGAGGGGCAGGCCTCTTGGCCATCATGGTGCAGAGAGGGAGCAAAAACAAAATCACATGGAAGTCAACTCCCAGCTTCGCCGAGGGGATACTCTCATTAGAAAGAGAACAACTTAGGAATGTTATCACAAAGAAATTTAATTTATTATTTAATTTATTATAATGTAAAATTACAATACATTTAATACCATAAAATGAAGTGTACCTGTTTCTCGAATAGTGTGGGTCCCCCGCTCTCCTCACAACAACAAAATCAAATTTAATTAAGTAAAAAAGGAAAACTGTGTCCCTTATTGGTTAGGGAAACTGCAGAGGCGAAGAGGTATGGTTATTCTCTCCCTGCTAAATTTAAGTGGAGCACCACTTAGAAGTGCCTATACACCCGGTTAGCAAGGGTAACTTTTATGATATACTTTTATGGAAATGAGGACTATTAACAGTACGAGAATTGGGTCTCAGAGTAATCAGAATCATGGGGAAGTTTTGAGTTTTTTAAAAATCCACTTTTTATTCCATAGGCTTTTGTTTTCATTTTCTGGTTAATGTTTGATAGAATATAGATATTTCAATGCAGTTTGTTTCATTGCATTCTTCATTAAATTACATTTCCAACGTTATTTAACATGATGGTATTACCATTCATATACCGGTATATCCCATTTTTCACAATTTTAGCCACTAGTGACAAAAGGTGTTGTCCCCTAAAGCTTTTTGCCCTGTGTAACTGCATCCTCTGCACTACCCCCCAGCTTTGCCACTGCTCTAAACCTTTGTACACTTGTTCAGAAGAATGCTTCAAAGGAAACATTTTCAAGAAGGTGCACAGATTCACATGATCAATAATGACCTGCAAAAAAATACACATTCAGATTAATGAAACACAATTTTAAAATTGTGCTTTCTGAGTTTTAGAATTAATCTTAATACCACCAGCAGTCAGGCAGGAGTCACATGTCAATAAATACCCTTCAAATTATTGCATCCCACTTTTAATAAATGCCATCTCACTGAATTTTGTAAATGGAAGAAAACGTTATATACTTAAACTGCTACTCAAACTCCCAAACTGTCCTCCCAATATGGAAGAATTATATACTAAGGCTGCAATTTAATACATAACTTTCTGGGAGTAATCCCCATTGAACACAATAGGATGTGCTTCTGCATGGACTAACATAGGCTGGTGCTACAATTGTGCATCAATTCATCTCACTGCCTCCTGGAAAAGCAGCAGTGAGCATTCATAAATGCATTATTCTAAGATGCAGAGTCTCCAAAGGGTCTCATCAGTGTACGGCTTGCTCTCTTACCACCTACCATATTACAGATGCATCAAGACAAGAAGATGCTCTTTGTTAGAACTGATACACATGCAAGGAGTAGAAGCAAACAGGAGCAGTGCTGAAGATTTTAGGAGGTGAATCTCTCCATGGGGGGGGCATGTTTCTTTTTTGATAACCAGATACTAAACCAGATGAAACAAAATTCAATCTTGATGCAGCTTGAATTCTAATCCACAGTTGACTCAGCCGGTCTGTACTTCTTTTTCAACCCTTTCCTTATTAAAATCATTCCTTACTGAAAACCACTCCAGCATGAGGGTTCATAGCTTGACATATTCATACTCTGTGAAGAGTATTCACAGAGGATAATACCATGCTATAGTTTTGACGTAGACGAATGGGCCCCTGTTGCTTTGGTCAGCATTCCCTGTTTTACACACTTCAATGCACTGTCTTCCAATATGCATCATAATTTTTTAAAAAATAACACGAATGAATCGAATGGGAATTCCAATGCACATTCTGGCATGACTACAAGACCACTGGAATGAGGGCTATCCTCATATGACATTACTTCACTGCCAGATTTGATTGGATATATGCCTCCATTACTCATTACATTCAAGGGGGTTGAATTATAAAGGAGATAGAAGTTCTGCTTATGCTTTAAAAAGCTCCCAGAACTGCAGGAGACTGACAATTATTGCAAACCTATGCTGCTATGGGAAATATACCACAGGGGAAAATGGAAACCAAAGGTCTTTCAGGGTCCTTCTCATGCCCTTCAAATGCACACTTTTTATCTTGAAAGTGCTCAGTTTCAATCTTTATTACTGTATTTACTCAAATCTAACGCTCACATTTTCCAGCCGAATTCAGTCTCCAAAATCTGGGTGTGCATTAGATTCATTGGTTAATTAAATTTGAGTAAATACAGTATAAGTATTTATATACTGTATAGGTTTTATACTTATAAGTTTTATAAGTATAGGGTGCGCATAATGTTTGATGGCGGATTAGATTCAAGTAAATATGGTATGTCTAACTTCATAAGTCAGCAGTTTTAGACAGATGCACTGCAAAACGGAGTGAGTTCATGTTTCTTGCCTAGCTCCTGCCAAACAAGCAGTTTGAAAGAATGTAAAATACAAGTAGATAAATAGATACTACTTAATGGGGGTGGTGACAGTGTTCCATGCCAGCTAAATGACTATGGAGGTGACTTTAACCTTTAATCACTTTAACCTTTAATCCAAAAAGGCCACTGTTCCTTTAAATATCTGTACACCAAGTCTCAAAAAATATACATTTATCTACCACATCTCCTGCAATAACAGGAAGAATTCAGAAGCATCAACTCCACAGGAGTACCCTTGAAGAACTGGTACCGGCAGCACCAAATACGGCAGTACAAAATACTGTACCAACAGATTATTCCATTCTGCCCCTGAGTCTAGGTAATAGGCTATCCATTACTGAGGATTTTTGATTTTTGTTGTTGTTAGCAAAACCTTCCATATAGCAATTTAGTTCAACGAGAACATTCTTTAAACAAGACACAAAAAGCTTGAAGCTTTTGGGGCTCGAATTCATATTTCATTCTTGCTCTGCGTGTGCTGAAAATAGGGAAAGCTAACGCTTCTCATTCTTCAAAATATTACTGTGCTTAGAAGCCAACTTTGGTACAAATTTTTTCCTACAAAGTGGACAAAGTAAAACTCAGCATTGTTAGTGGGAGAGGCAAAATATACCTCCAAAAATGAGTTGTCCAAATCTTTGCCTCCCCACTCAGAAGAAATGGAGCCTCATTTCATACAGAACTAGACTGCCATTTCTTTTACAAACACAGTTCCATCTGGGCCTCTCTGGTGGGTTGAATCTGAGGTGTCAATCAAACTGTTGACAGCAAAGCAATCTTGTTAGAAGATTTTGGAAAAAGGCATGCATTTTAAAAAGGGCATTTGCACACAACTAACAAGGATAATTTTCAGAATCACGATCTACAGTTCATACATTTTTATACACCAATAATAATCTGGGGAAGAAACAGCAACTTAAATGAAGATTCAGAAATATCTATTTAGTTTTTCATGTTTTTATATTACCCTTCCACCAAGGAGCTTTGAGTGGTATATATAGTTCCAACCTCTCCTTTCGTCCTTATCCTGTGAGGTAGGTGAGGCAGATTGATAAATTGAAGCAACCAGTAACCCAGGCAGATTGAAGCAACCAGTCGCCCAGGTTGCTTCAAGGCTGAGCAAAAGATTTGAACTCCAGCACATTTTTCTAATGGCTGTTTGACTGCGTTCTGTCTTTTTATTGTAAGCCCTTTGGGAATAGGGAGTCTGGACTATCAGCAGTACCAGGACTACCACAGCACTGAAATGGCTCCAGAGGTATCCTGAGCACTGCAGGCTACAACCAGCACCTTCTTGGGGAAAGGAGACTTTTGTGCAATGAGACTACTCAATTCTGTGGCAACTCTTTTGTTGTAGCTCTGTGTAGCTCCAAAAACCCCTGCATGGAGATCTGGATCTGGTAAGGCCGAACTTCACCACTTCCACCACCCTCCCATACTATTTCCTTCCCTATCATGTCTTTTCCCTGCCCTCTCCCAACTCCCCTACTCCAGAACACCTCCTTTCGCATGCCCCCATTCATGTCTCTGGGACACTGCCAAGTGGTGGAACACTGGTGCTAGGACAGTACAGTCGTACCTTGTAAGACGAATGCCCTGTAAGATGAATGTTTTCTAAAATGAATTAAAATTTTTATGGGATTCTGCTTTGTAAGACGAATGTGCTTTGTAAGACAAATGTCCATAGGCTGGGCCGCTGAGATGGAACTTCTCCTCCTGCCTGCAGTACCACCTGGTCAGCAGAGCGACGCACAGGCAGCAGCCTTGTCTGGGCCACCCCAGCAAGCATGTCTGAGCCTCCTGCAGCCAGCAAACCACCATCAGATGAGAGGGAAAGCCCTCCTGGACTCCCTCAATAGGAGTCCTTCCCCCCAAACCTTCCCCCAAGGAAAACCCCTCCCTGCCTGGACCCCACTGCAACTTTCTTTCTTCCCTCCCACCACCACCTTCCCAGCCTGAACCCCTCTCCATCCCACTTTCCTGTGATTAAGCCCCACTAGATACAGTGGGACTTGGTTCTGAATAGACAGGATAGGATCTTGCCCCTTTTGCATCAGGCAGAAGCCTTTGGTGTTGCTCCTGCATCCTACACACTTTCCTGTGAGTAAGCCCCATTGGATACAGTGGGACTTGGTTCTGAGTAGACAGCACAGGATCTTGCCCCTTCTGCATCAGGCAGAAGCCTTTGGTGTTGCTCCTGCATCCTACACACTTTCCTGTGAGTAAGCCCCATTGGATACAGTGGGACTTGGTTCTGAGTAGACAGCACAGGATCTTGCCCCTTTTGCATCAGGCAGATGCCTTTGGTGCTGATCCTGCTGCAAACTTGGAAACACACACACACACACACACACACACACACACACACACACAAAGGTTCCTTGTTAAAGTTGCTCAAAAAGACACCAGTGACTCTTTTAGTGAAAATTACGGTAGTCATTTTTGGCCATAAAGGTTTTTCTTTTCTGTTTTACTGTATAGTATATTACAGTGTTTTGTTACAGTAATTGTGTTCTGTATTATATTACAGCGTTTTGAATTTGAATACAGTGTTTTGTCATCATTTTTACATACAGTTAATATTTTTATATGAATATTGTTTGGATTGTCTGATTCAATCAGACAATCATCTGATTATCCATTATTTCCTATGGGAAAATCCACTTTATAAGAAGAACGCATCGTAAGATAAACATGCTTCCGGAACAAATTAAGTTTGTCTTACAAGGCACCACTGTACATGACAATGATGATGTTCCTCTAGTACTGGACCAGCACTGAGGCAACAAACATGCTATATGGCACATTTGTGACACTTAGCTGTGGTGGTGCAACAATGGTACAAGATTTGGATTGGGCAGCTATTTCTTTAATTTTATCTGTAACCACTTTTAAGTGATGCATAAATAGTCTTCATCACCATTATCTTCTGCACCTGGATCTTTCAAGACTAAGGCTGCAATCCTGACACTTTCAAGACTAAGGCTGCAATCAAAGACACATTCCTGGGAGTAAGACCCACTGAACAAAATGGGGCTTATTTTGAGTAGACATGGTTAGGATTGTGCTGTTACTCCCAAATCTTATGGCCTGCTTTATGCTCAAGGTATCTTTTAAATATAGTAGGTTGTCTTTCCTTTCTTTTGCACATTTGGATACAAAAAGTGGGAGAAATGTATGAAGTTTGTTGAGCAAACAAAATGTTTTCCAAAGCCTATATTGGGAAACCAGAAACTGCTATTATGTGATATATACCTATAGGACCTGCCATGCAAACCTTCAGTAGAAGCTGTGACTTACAGCCCAATCCTATGCATATCTACTCAGAAAAAGTCCTATTATAGTCAATGGGGTTCACTCTCAGGTACAGTAAACGTCGACAGGACTGCAGCCTTAATCTCCAATCTGCATGTATACTAACTGAATAAGCACTTAATGTCAAAAACTTTGAAAATAAAAAAAAAATCAAACAGCCCTACACATTTACTCCAGCTATAGTAAATCTATCTTTGATCTAGTTACTAGAGTGACAGCCTAATGCAAACTAAATTCCTCTTGCCAGTGCATCTCCACCTCTACAGCATGTACTACATCCTATGGAAGGATGCATGTACTCCATCCTGCAGGTCTCCTCCAAGTGAAGGAACATTTATTCTCTTATCAGGGATAAATCTGCCCTATATTCTTTGCTGTCACAGGTCCATGGTGAGTAAGAGGAACAGGAGCAAAATGAGGATTCAAGTGTACGTTTTTGTCACCCTCAGATCAGCCCTCTCCCCTAGTTAGTAGACACTACCTTGTTCCTTCCCTGTTCTGCCCATCCACTGCCTTCTCAACCCCAGCAAGGTTGGCAGACTCCAGAGGCACAGTCTCTTATGGTGGCATTCACAAAATGGCAGCCAACAACCCCCTATATATGCATGCCATAAACAGCCATTTTTCAACCATGCCAGCCCAATCCAAACTAGGATTGGGCTAAACATTTTGAAATAAGAAACTTCTTTTTCCCCTTCCCCTTCTTTCAGGGAGAAAATATGAGAGAATATGCTCTACTGTAATAATATACCATAAAACACGCACAAGCAAGCACCAAAGGGACAGAATAGAGGCTATAAACATAACTCTTTTTCCAAACCCTGTAATGTTTTGAGAGGGTAATGCTAAGAAGCAGTAATAAATCATAATTTGATCGGTCCCAGGGGCTCTCTCATTTCATGCTTATTAAAAGGCAAAAAGCAGTAATCGTTTAGTGCTTGAAAAATAAGAAAAACTCCTCTTACAGAGAAAGCAAACTGAGAGAAAAAAACCTAATGTATTGCACAAGAGCTGCACTATGCCTTGGCAGTGCAATCCTAAGCATGTCTACTCAGAAGTAAATCCCATTGTGTTCAGTAGGACTATCCCTACAATCCAGAGTAACTACAGGAGGACGTAAGAGACATTATGTGTACCCTTAGTTACTGCACTACCTAGTGAAAACCTATGGGAAATTCATATTGCAATCCAGAGCAAATTGTTCTTACACAGGAGCAAGGACTCCACGTAGTTACTCTGGATTGCGCCCTTACTCCCAGAAAAGTGTAGTTAGGATTGCATACTTAGGATGCTACTCAAAGAGCACTTGCCAGGGAGGAAGCCCCATTGCTCTCAATGGAACTTACTTTTGAGTCAACACGAATAGGATTGCACTGAAAGTCTTCTAATTGTATTTCATATTCACGTTGTGCATCTCCAGGCATCAGATAAACCAAGCATATAAAGCCGGCAACAAACCAAAAATTAAGACAAAAAGATTCCTTTTCCTATATGAACTGATAGAACAGTTAACATTAACAAAACATTAAGGATAGTTTACAGTATTTGTATTAAACTTATCTACCCCACTTTTCTAGACAAAATGTTCACTCAGGGTAGCACTGCTCTACTTTCACAAGGCAGAAGAAAACATAAACAACAATAAAAAGCAGAGGTAAAACAAACTGAGAGAATTAAAAAGTACCCATCAACAAAACATATTTTCAGTACTCCCCTAGAAGAGCTACAAAGGGTCTAGCCAGTCTTCACTGGAGAAAAATATTAAATCATCCAAGCTCTGTGTTGGAAAACATTTTTCCCTCATCCACAGACACATTTTCAGATCATTAAATGAAAATGCTGCTGGGTTTTGGGGGAGATTAGGATTGGGCACTATATAAATTTATTCTGTTTCTAAAGCCAAGTGGGAAGAACAAGAAGAACAAGAAGCTAACAGCATCACAGTGACTATCACAAAATCTGCAAGATCCAACTCCTTCATCCCTGGTTTCTGAGATTGTCAACAGACACTGCCAAGATGCATCCAAGCCCTTCTTTATGACTTTAAAGGGTTAGAAATACTATTTTATTTTAATTACTACACTGTGATTTTTAGTAGCTTGAATTTTTCTCACTGAAGCAACACCACCAACACTCAGC
The DNA here is from genome assembly GCA_030015325.1 of Cryptoblepharus egeriae. Taxonomy (NCBI): domain Eukaryota; kingdom Metazoa; phylum Chordata; class Lepidosauria; order Squamata; family Scincidae; genus Cryptoblepharus; species Cryptoblepharus egeriae. The sequence continues at coordinate 104,498,288 of JAREYC010000002.1, read as the reverse complement.
CCTGCATTCCGAATAGTGAATGACATGGAAAGCTACAATAAAGCTCAGACCTTTCAAAGAGCTCAGGTCACTGTCAAATTTACAGGCAGCTGCTAATGCCGATGTTTATCCTAGACCAGAATTATTTCAACACTAGAACCCAGACCGAGATTAAACCTCTTGTATCAAGAGGGCAAAAAAGTCTGTATGGACTTGTGATAGAAGACACTTCAGCTATGGCTAGAGTTTATCACAGTTACAATAACACATTTAAAGCAGAGACCCTTTTGTGATCAATTTTTTTGTGATTTCATTGACAGTATATTTAAAAAGTTTACTACAAAAGCTGGAAAAGTGGGGGGAATTTCTGACCATAAATATCAGATCTGGGAATGGCGAGTGGGGAATTACTGAGCCTGCAGAATAGCTGCTCACAGATAGCTAAAAGCAGGACCATTTCTATAGAATAGAAAAGGGCACACTGATCGTTCTTGTGTTGGCTTGTGTCTACAAATCAGTTTAAAGCTATGTGCCAGACTGTAGCAAATATGCTACGCAAGGCTATCAAAACCTACTATTCTCGAGTATCTGTGGGAGTAAAATGTATTTTGCAGTTTTGGAAGTTCCATTCCTCACCTATAATTGAAAATTGAACCAAAGATCACCTAGCTCTGCCCATTATTTTACAAAAGAAATAAATCAGAGCAACATGAATCTATTTTGACAATCTTTTTTAAAAAAGAAATGTGCTCTAAGTGAACATAAATCTTTCGCAGAACTCTCACCCGTGCATGAAAAACTCTTTTCTTTTTCCTCTCTAATGTTACTAAAAACTTCTTGATCTTTTTCAAGATAGAACTTTATTCAGCTGTAGAAATTATGTCTGGGAGATATTTGGTAAATACAGTAGAAGTAGTATAGATTTCACTATAAGGCCGCCACTTCCACACCAGGAAGGCACTTAATCAGTATGTGTTTCAGTGGTTCTCAAACATTTTAGCACAGGGACCCACTTTTTATAATGACAATCTGGCAAGATCTGGTAGTGGTGTCATTAATCTGAAAGGGATGTCATACCCAGAAGTGATAGTGTCAAGCAGGATAATCGTTGACAATCTGAGGCTGCAATTGTTTCATAATTCTAAAGTTTGCAATCCTAAATTTGCAATCCTGGAGTAAGCCCCATTGACTATCATTAAAAGCATATACAGGTGGGCCTTTTTATCAGCAAATTTTTAATGCATAAATCTGATTCAACACCAACGACTATGGCCACACATGTTGAATCCCTTTAAAAGAAAACCCTTTAATAACAGTTTAAGTTATAAGAAGTTTTCTTAAAACTTCTTTCTGAGACATTTTCTGCTGGTGAGGAGGGAAGCCAGTTGTTGTCGCAACTACTGTTGAGAGAAAGGAAGAAAGAGTCTGGCAGGTATCTCCCGGTGCTGGAAGCAAGGATGATCCAAGGGTACTTGGCTCTGGCTTCCTCCATGTGATGGCAACGGTGCCATTAGGAACAGTTTTTTAAAGCATCCACAAGGAAAGTAGAGTGAAGAGGGGGCAAACCAAAGTATGGAGGACCTGGTGCTTGAAAGGGAGTGTGGCTAGGAAGACGGCATTAATAAATCCTGTGAGGAAGAGGTTGATAAATTCTTTGAGGACTAAATATTCAATTCAACTCAGGCTGCAAACCTAAAGACACTTTCCCAGGAATAGAACCCATTGAACATAGTGGGGCTCACTTCTGAGTAGACATGGTTAGGATTGTGCTCTCAGTTTCATTTTCTAGAAGGCTCCATGCATTTGCATTTTGTTTTCTAGTACATTTTTGGTAGGAACTTTGGACAGAAAGGAGATAATTCACCGTTTTCTTCATTACATTCCATTGAAAATTGTACATCCATTGGTAATTGCATAATGGCATTAGCCCTAATCTCTTCAGTATTAGCGCTATTACCTTGTGTGTGTCCCAAGTGCATGTCAACCTATCTAGGTGCATTACCTGGTATGGGCCAATATCCTCCAAGGGATGCCACTGCTTCCAAGCTAACACAAACAAGGTTAAGAAACTGATTTTAGCTACTAACTTCTGTATAGTTTAAAAACACTTAGGATGGACAATGAAATGCCTTTTTAAAAATTCTATTTGGCTCTGAACATAGTGAGCTCTATGATTATATTTTCTGTATTTTAATCCATTTTATATTGTTCTATAATTTATAAATACCATTTTCACCTGCTGCACCCGTTTTGTCAAGCATATATTATTTATATTGCTGAGAACAAGGCTCTTTTTACAAGCCAATAAAAGCTGACTAATACAGAGGTGAGTCATTAGAAAAGGAGACCTTCAGTTCAGTTTCCTTCCCACTAGCCCCATGCCTTTGTTTAGATTTGATTCAATTCACTTCCAAAGGTTAAATTTGCCTCATAGTTCAAGTTTAGTAAAAATAAGCTCAAAATTTTGCAAAATCTTGACAAAATATTTTCAGCCAAACAAATACGTTGTTTTATTAAGCTTCAGTGTGGGTGTACATTGCTTTTTTGAAATCTGGTTTTTCCCTACAGAATTTTTAAGCAACTAACACCATTACAGAAATGTAGGTAAATGATTAAAACATATAATATTCCTGCAACAGAAAAAATAATTGGCAATCTTACTGGAAGAGCAATGGAGTTATAGATCTGGATAAAGAAAGAATTTCAGATAAACTGCTTAAATGTCATTGTGTCTCTAGTAATATTACTATACTCATGCAACAGCTGATACAAATTTAATACTATCTGAATATTGGCTTTGAACAATAGACAGTCCCGGTTTTCTGATGCTTAAAATGGCAATTTCATGATTGTTGTAACTTAAAAATTATGAATATGCGGGGGGGGGGGGGGGGAATCTGAAACAGCCCTCACATGAAGGGTTGCCATAATTCTCTTCCACAAAATCAGGGCAGAACTCTCTGTCCCATTTGCCAGTATGTGAACACAATCCCCCAAAATTGGGACTGTCCCTGGATTTTCAGGATGTGTGTCAAGTCTGCTCATATGTCCAGATATGACAATACCCAAGCTAAGGGCAAAATCCAGAATAACTATGGGGAGTCCTTGCTCCAATGTAAGAACAACTTACTCTGGATTCCAGTATGAATTTCCCATAGGTTTTCACTAAAGCAGGCCTCCGTCAGTCTTGAAAGACTATGGTATCGTGCTTGGCACTGCATACGAAGCACGAAAGCCTGGGTTGGGTTGTTATGGAGGATAGGCTGTTACCCAAGCAGCAAATCCCCCCTCTCCACGCCACTAAATTAGTCCAATGGAAAGGCAGAGCCGATACGATTGGATCCAGCTGGCGTCGCAGAGCTGGGCTAAGGACAGGAGCTCACCCTATCTTGTGGGGCCGACCCAGGAATCCAACCCCGGCCTGCTGGTTAACAGGCACAGCATCTTTACCGCTTGCGCCACGCACAGGTTTTCACTAGGTGATGCAGTAACAACGGGTGGTGCAGTAACTACAGGTGCACATAAAGTCTCTTACGTGCTCCCGTAGTTATTTTGGATTTGTGGAATAATCATTGTTTGTTCAGGAATCACAACAGAATTAGAATGAGAAACCCAAAGTCAAATGAGAGAACTGGAACCACTTGTCTTCCGTAAGGCTTTGATTGGTAAAAAGAAGAGGTGAATGCTGAAAATTTGAGGCTTCAGGGTAGAGGCCTTTAGGGAATTGTGCAAAGTAGAAGATAAGCAACCAAACCAGGAGATGACATACAGTATTCCTTTTTATTCAGTCTCAATCAATATGAAATCAAGAAAACATGTTACATTAGTCAAGCAGGATCCAGAATACAATACAGTTCTATAGTTCAGGAAACTGAAAGCCCAACTGCGTACTTAGCATATTTGGGCAGCAATACACAAGACTCAGACATGGTGTAGTTATGACCAAAGCTTCTTAAGCAACAGTTTCCAGAAGCTTTGGGATCAGTCATGCACCTAACTGCTGTAAGGCCTGGGGCCAAGCCTGCAACATGTCACTCACCTGCAACACACTAAACCCATACTTACCCAGTCACATGGAGCCTTGTGCAAACTTCCTCCTGGTGCTCCAGAAGCCGTCTGAGGCTTCAAGAGTGCAGTGAAAAGTACATATTAAAAGAGCACTTTTAAAAGTTGGAAAACCAGAAGAATGTTAAGGGTGCTCCAGAAGGAGTTTGTCTGATCCGGAAGGCAGGCAGAGTTGGCATTGGTAGCACTCAGGTGGGGGGCACTGCAATGGTCACAAAGGTACTGCCCCCATTGGGCTTACAGATGGAGCATCTGGAGCTTCTCTCCCTCTCCCCAAACCACCATTGTGGTTGACTTTTCAGGCTGCCAGGTTATGAATATTCAAGCAAAAGTGAATGAAGGAAGAAAGCTTAACTCAGTTATTAGGTGAGAACTATACAAAAATAGAACTCTGTTGGAATATCTGGCTATCAGCGCTTTAAGTTATTCTCACATAAAACAAAAACAAGGGCACCCAAAGAGCTGGGAGTCAGAGAAGCAAGCAGCCTACCTTATTGAGCAGTCATTCTTACAGTTTAGAGTGGTTTCTCAATTGATCATCAGTCAAATAACATTTTCAAGCCCTCCCTCATTACCTTGCAGAGTACAGTTACGATGACTTGATCAAAAGCAAAAGTGATGAACGTAAGAGAACCTTTTTTACAAAAGCATTAACACTGACTCCATTCCTTCACGCCTGATTACAAACAGCATTATAAATTGACGGCTGTTTGTGCTTGATGCCTACATGTTCCATCAGCCTCATTAACAATCAAGACAGTTCTGCTTTTGCCCTACATTCAGGGATGCAATTCTCCTATGTGATGGGGCACAGTATGGGGGAGGCATGCGTCACGACAATTCATGAAGCAGAATCCCCCAAACAGATTTGGTTTTCTGCAGGTAAGAAGCCATGCAAGCCGAGGTGCACATTAAAATTGCTAAAAGAGGAATGAGCCTCTCTACTAGGAATTCTAAAGTTTCTGAAACACATACTCCTTTCACGTATGTTGTTTAATTTATTTTCAGTCTGAGGTACCAATCAAATACTTCCATTAAAAGTTACTGACAGTATTGTGTCCCCTCAGAGTAGTGGTTCTTGACCTTTCTGGATCACAGACGCGTAAGAATCTGAACAAAGCTATGTACACCCCACTCCACCTCCCAAAAAAGAAATGCACATAAACACATCAAACGTAAGTATTTGCATCCAGTTAACAGACTAGAGCTGTGGGTGGCACAAGTGGTTAAGACGCTGTGCCTGTTAACCAGCAGGCCAGGGTTCAAGACCCAGGTCCCCACAAGACAGGGTGAGCTCCTGTCCTTAGCCCAGCTCTGCGACGCAGCTGGAACCAATCATATCGGCTCTGCCTTTCCATTGGACTAACTCAGTGGCGTGGAGAGGGGGGATTTCCTGCTTGGGGAACAGCCTATCCTCCATATAAATCTACCCAGGCCTTTGTGCTTCGCATGCAGCGAGACTAATGGATGCCAATACTTTAAAAGACTCCTAAAAACCTCAAGCTAAGGACTCCACTTCAAAGCAGATTCAATTACTTGATTCAACGATAGATGGATAGTCCATCTATCTAAAATGAACTTGCTATACTTAACAGTTTACCTTCTATGCCATAATTTCAAATAAAGCAATGTAGAAAAAAAGCATTAGTTGCACCTCCTAAATGATTTTAACAAATGCTTCCTTTGTGCAAAAAAACACATTGAGTGGATATTTATTTAAAACACTGTATACATATATGCATAGTTACAAAATTAGTTTGTGGAAATTCACTGCAACAAATGACTGATCACCAAATGATGTGATCACCAAGAGATAAGATATCTTGAAAAGGAGACTGAATAAAATTCATAAACACCCCACTATGGCTACCAGTCATGAGGTGTTTCAAAAACATACTACCATTGACTACCAACTGCAGCAAAACAAGGGTGGAAAAAGCTGTTGGCTTTCCAGAGGCATCCAATTGGGCACTATGGGCCTTTGGCCAGTTCCAGAAAGGCTTTCTTTATGTGTTCACAAGCTGGAACTATATCCATTTCAAATTTCTAAACTAAATCATGAACCAACTGAGAGCACAGTCCTGAGCATTTGAGAGTGTCGCAAAAGTCCATTAAGGCACTAACTCTGTCAACCTGTCCCTCTTTGGGGCGGCAGAAAGGGAAATCTGTTCTGGCCTCTGTAGGCCAGTTCAGGGTCTGGGGAGAGCAGGGAAGAGACAAGGTGGGGAGTAGACAGAAGGGAATGTTCTGGGATAGGGGGTGGGCTGGTTAAGGCTAGGAGGGAGGAGAGCTGGAGGGAGTCACTTCCCAGGCAAGTCCTATGTTTCGAGAGTTAAGCCACTTAGGTGGCCTAAGTTTGAGAAGACCTGTTGGGGACAAGACTCCCCTTCCCTGCGATAGCACAGTAGCAGTCCCGAAACCTGCGCAAGTTAGGATTGTGCTGCCTATGACCAGCTCTTAAATCTCCTTCAAGCCAGCAACTTTATTCTTTGAGCAAACTGGTTCTTTGAAACCAGATTTCAGCACTTCTGCAGACATCACAACAAAATCCATTTTAAAACATGCCCTGAATCCAAGAGATAAAAAAGGTTAAGATTCATGGGTTAACCATGGCCATACTTACATTCAACTTTCTGCCCTTGATATCATTTTCCCTGAAAGGGGGGAGAGAGATCCCCATCATCCAACTCTAGGGAAATACCAGTAGCTATCATAGGCACACAGAAACAATAGTCACAGATCCACTGTTTGCAAAAAAAGTCCCTTGATTCTCCTTATCAAGGAAGACAATATTGCTAGAAAAGAAGTTGATATAGAATGTAAAAAAAGTGCATACAAAGAAGGTGGAAGAACTAGAAAGCAGGACCTGGCGCTGCCACCTCCAACCACCATGCTGGAACCTCTAACATGTGATATCCTATTCACTGTGCTATCAACTGATATCCCCAGATTAGCAAATTCAATTTGCACTGGATAAATAAAACTAAATGTTAGCTGGAATGATACACTGTTCCCCAGATAGAAATTTAGTATTATTAAAAGTACCTCTGCATTTCAGAGCCATGTTATTTCCAGAGATATCAGCCTCACATTTGTTAAACATTTGTGCTACACAAGAATGTGCGCATGGGGCAATATCATTACTTTTGCCAAGTTCCTCCTCTTCCGATCTGTGTCAAATGATTGTCATGAAATTACAGCCCTCTAGGATCCAAGACAAACCAAGCACATTTCCAAACCTCTCCACTAAAATAGAATCAACATTAACCAGATTAGCCTCCACACGGTAAAGCGGGACTCTCAAGGCTAAAAATAGCTTTGGGGATGGGAAACTGCATGCTTTGATGGTACAAGGATTCAAAGCAATGTTTTTAAGGCATTTTAAATTTGGACTCCAGTATTTGCTAGCATCATAATGAGTACTGTATATCAGCCGGTGCTGGACCTGTGGATCCAATATCAAAATTTTAATATTATTTTAATAAAATATTAAAATAAAAAATTATTTTAATAATTTTAAAATAAAAACTTAAAAATTTTATTGTTGTTATACAAGCATTCTCCAAATATCTATAGGTGATACATTCCTGTGTCTCAGCAGGAGAAACAATAGAAAGGAGGAGATGCCATATTTATGCGCTCATGGCTCTTTCATTGCAAACTGTTAACAAGAAGTAGGAAGAATGTTCTTGTTAACATTCAATCCAGGCTGCATTCTTTTTTACCTTCTAGAGTTTGAAGTGCTAGAGCAGCCACTTTCAACTACTATGCCGTAGTGCACTGACATACCCTGGATAGTTTGCAGGTGTGCTGCAGAGTTATCTTGCAGAGTTGCAAGACTCTGAGGAGCATCATTTAATATCCAGGCAGTTGGAGGATTTATGCCCAGGGTGACCATATGACCAGAAATTTCCGGATTTGTCCTCTTTTTGAGCATCCTGTCTGGGTGTCCTCCATTTCAATGTCCTCCATTTTGGCTTTATTTTGGAACTTTGCAATGGTGTCATGCATCATGTCATATGTCTTTGGATTTGTATTGAAGGGCAGAATCCAATGCAAAAATGGGTTTTGAAATATCTCCTTCCTAACAAATGTTATGGCCAAAAAGCTAAAAATTAAAAAGAAATGAGCTCTACGGCAAAGTGAAAGTGCCCAATATTGCAGCTTTACTCCTGAGTAGGCAAACATGCCATTGTCCACTGGAAAGGCCAGGCTGAGAGAAATCCAAGACCTTGTCCTCCTTTTGAAGGTTGGGTATCTGGTCACCCTGTTTACATCCCTTTCCTGCAGTATGGTGTTGCCTTGTCAATTGTCAAAAAACTAATGCTGTACATCGACTGTTTTAGAGCACAATCCTAATCCCATCTACTCAAAAGTAAGCCCTATTGTGTTCAGTGAGTCTTACTCCCAGGAAAGTGTCTTTAGGATTGCATCCTTAGAATCTTGTCAATGGGAACAACGGGTGCAGCCTCCCCAAACCATGGATCAGCAGAATGGGAATGTGGAGACACCTGTACGGTTTTGTACCTGTTGGAAAAATGGGAGAAAAACAGAGATGCACGTTCACCCAAACTTTCTAATTTCTCTTCTGAGGCTTTGCAATCTACAGCAAGCCTTTTTATAGTTTCTACGAGTATGTCTTGTTATTTCCTTTTAGATTTCACAGAAGGAGACAAGCTGATAGACAAGCTGATAGATAAAGGAATTTGAGAAATCATCAGTGGGATGAACCAGTCGCTGACAGGAAAGGATATCTGTTTCAGGGTAATGACTCATAGGACCTTGTTCCTCCGCATCTGGTCAAAAGAGGAAGGCAGGAAATATAAAGGTTCCATAGATAATTTTCTCTCTATTTCTCCCCTTCCAATACATAAAAGTTAATGGCCTGAGCAGTATTTGACCACTGTAATCTTAAAATTGACGCTGGCCAGCCTGACCACTAGGCAGTAGGTGACTGCTGAAGAATCACAATTAAGCTGTTCATATTGCAGGTTTACATGTTTATCATGCATCATAAATGAATCTCGATAACATAGTTCGTAATTGTATGTTGATGTAAATAATGTAAATTCCTCTTATGCCTATTTTCATAGACAGCCTAGTCAAATTTGTTTCATGCAGAAGGACAAATAACATTCATGGCACCTGCTGAGGGCCAGAAGTGACATCATTAAGCAGGAAGTGACATGATAAACATTTGAAGATATGATGACCATGAATAAGTACTTTGTTCTCACAGAGGGATTCATTAGCGCAAATGAAAAAGCGAAAATATGCAAATTCAGTAATATCAAGATATGGGAGATGCCAACCCATGTTGGCCACTTTCGGCGGCACCACTTCTGATGGACTCCCCTGGGGACAATGACACAGAGCACAAGCCTAACCATGTCTACTTCATGCCTCAAGGTAGAAATCAGACAGAGAGTCTGATCTAGAGCAGGGGTTTCCAAACGCCGGCCCTGAGGCCAGATGCAGCCCCCCATGAGCCTCCATGTGGTTCTTGGCAAGCCACTTCCATCCAGCTCTCAGGCGAGCCATTTAATCCTCCAGAGGCAAGGGGAGCTGTGCTCTCCACACCAAGGGTGGGTATTGTGAGGACTAAGGAGGATGCACACATTTCTCTCTATGAAAGTGCTTATGAACTGGTTTGAAGACCACCCTTCGTGTGTTGGAAAGTGATTATGAACTGATTTGAATTCATTCATTCATAAGTTCTGTCACTAATATAATCATTTATGTAGATTATATTCAAATTTGACATGTAAATCAATTTTTTTTCTTTCAGCCCTGACACATTATCAGAAAGACAATGTGGCCTTCTTGCCAAAATGTTTAAGAGACCCTTTTAGAGAGAAAAATTTCTTACATATCCCAATATGCCATTTTGTTACGGGGCACACCAGAAAAACTAATGTATTTGCTTAGTATCCCCAATGCAATATCTTCTCAGGTCATCAGGATGAGTTCTACTTAATCAACCAATTCCCTTTCCTGCCAGCCACTCACACTATCTGAGAGATCAAGGATGATCCCTTGTGCTTAATGTGGGCATCCCTTGTTTGGACTCGGCTGTGTACATGAAATATGATAGCACCTAATCACAAGGGTGTGATGGCAAGGCACATTTTACAGTGCAGCCAAACATCACGTGAACCTGGAGTTCTTTCCCCATAGCTTAGAAAGAAATAGGCAATTTGAAACTGATGAATGGTAGAACATGGCACATAATCCTCCCTGCCAGCTATTTCCCCCTGAAACTACTCCCCTTTCCCTCTGCCAACCTAGAAGACAGTAGGGGAGAATGCTGCAGGCAGGAAGTTTCCAAGAGGAAAAGCAGCTTGGAAGAAATGGTTAGGCACTTGCTTCCTTTCTCTGCTACAAAGCATCTCCAAGAATATTTTGCAACGGAGAAACGGCCATTATACTCAGCGCATCATTCAAGACTTGGATCATATAAATCCCAGCTCGGAAACAAAGTCACAAACACCACAACTCCTGTAGTTTACAGGGATTGAATCTCATTTCCATTTAGGAACACTTCTGTTCCTTAAAAGATAATATATTATAACGACATGTATCATTTGTGCATTGTTAGTGAAAAGAACACACTCTGTCCTCTTCAGCCTACTAATCAGAATCAGGGACACAAGAGATAAGATTCACACAACCTACTTATACTCCCACTTAACACTTTTCACATAAAGAAGACAGAAATACCATTTGGTTATCAGACAGAAATTTAAAGGTTATGTGGTGTATTTGTTAAAAGCTATATAGTACTTAGTATGCCCCTTGCTTTGCTGCCCACATTAAGCACTGAGACTATAACATTTGTCAAAGTCAGTATATCTGCACTTTAAACACAGTATTGCTCAACGGTGGCAATAAAATGAACACAAGGGACCAGAAGGTCATATATTCTGTAGCCAACAGGTGAATGTAGGGCATGTGTAAGGTATAACATTAACTTTTCCCAATTTCTCTACCCAAACCAGAATTTGCCTAAATTCCTAAAGTTATTTTCTCCCCAGCCACCCAGAAGGGTATTTCTGGATCATGACCTGCACAGGAAGATTAGAAGGCAATTACGGGAGACTGTTTCCTCCAAGTGAAAAAGCTCCTCCTTTAATGCCCAGTCTTCTTCACCCCATTTTCCATATGCCAATCACTATCCAACTCATCACACTGGGTTATACAAATAATTTTTTAAAGTTTAATCTTTTGTACGAGTATATTTCTTAGTTTAGTATAAATTATTCTTGATTTTATTCTTGCCACATTCTGTCAAAGAATAAGATATTCTTCTGTACTCTATAACATAGCATACAAGCCCCTTTCCTGGTTAGAATTAATTGGTAACCATACCAAAATGTCTAGAGTGCTTGTTAAATATGTTTGAACTTTATAGTGATTCACAGAAAAAAATCAACTGTCATGCTATCCATGTGTGCATGTAAATATAATGTACTTGTGTACATGATATCAATACGGGGCGATAATCATTTTAGTCCTGCAAACAGTCCTGACAACATCAAACCACAAAATCCCATTGTTGATATTGCCAGATGCATTACCTTAATGATAGACAGAATGTCCAAAGCCCTCACCTAATACACGCCTAAGGAGGATATTTAAAAACCTTGCGTCAGTTTATCTGTAACTAATGCAATGTTCTTCTAAGATCCGTTCGTTCACTACTAATTACAACACTCTTTGCTAAGTCATAATTCTTACAAATGGCAAAACAGGGACTTCAATAAGTCACTTATTTTCCATTAATTAGTTTTAGCAAGGGCTCTGGGAAATAACTCACATCCTCAGACAAATGAAAAGCTAAAGCCTGCCCTGTATTATCCAGTGGATTACCACAAATTCATGTTTTCTTCTTTAAACATAGCTCTATTCTCAAAGCGGCTTACCACCTTGGTTTCTGAAGGCAGGGATACATTCTCAGCTCCATATCAATTGCAAATCTAAGGCATAGACAAACAATGCAGACACAGAATTCAACCGAAGTTTGTATTTAGAAATGCAGAATTATTTGCACATCAGTTATATCTCTAAATCAAACTATGTGCATCAACGCATGGGTCTTACAAGCCAGTAAAATTTGGATTGACAGACTCTGCCCATGATTGCCATAGATCTGTCTGCTCAGGCTTTCCTCACTGACTGCCCAAAAAGCCATTTTTGAGATTTTGAAATCTTATTTTTTGAGATTAAAAACAGGCAAGAACAGATTGAGACATAGGGCGCAATCCAGAGTAACTACGGGGAGTCCTTGCTCCGGTGTAAGAACAATTTGCTCTGGATAGCAATATGAATTTCCCATAGGTTTTCACTAGGTGGTGCAGTAACTACGGGTGCACGTAAAATCTCTTACAAGCTCCCGTAGTTACTCTGGATTGTAGGGGAAGACAGAGAAAGTGGAAACCATGTTGCTTCATTGGATCTTAAGCAGCACATGTTAGAGGAAATTACACCTGAGATACTCAAGCCTTTTTAGGCAGCTGGGCTGATTGTGGGAGTGGGGAAATTCCCACCTGAGTGGGAACTTTGTGAGAACTACCTTCTCTTCATGCTACTATAGGGTGACCATACAGAACGGAGGATTCATAACGAAGTTAGAGTGCCTCTAACTTTAACTGTTGCATAGAAGAGGGAATTCATGTATGTGTAGATCAAAGCAGAAGGGTTTAAAAAGCAGCTCCTGCCTAAATTAACCTCTTCTATGCAATGGTGAAAGGTACAGGCTCTCTGTCCTCCATTCTATATGGTCACCTTGTGTTTCTAAAAATCTAGCCCGGTGGGAATTTATTGCTTTCTGGCAGAGCACAAGTCAAATACTATTACATGAATAGGAATGGTAGCATTTGAGAAAACACCTACAACATGATGCTATGTTTCCTCAGAAACAAGCCCCACAGTGTTCATTGGAAGCTACTCCTTAGATAGGTGTGTATTGAATCGCAGCATACAAAATGGCTGCAATCCCGAGTACACTAAGAAGTCTCACTGAACTCAAAGGGACACACTCCTAAGGAAACTTAAATAAAGTTGGACTGTAAGGATGAGAAATAACAAGGATCTTCTAATTCAGTGATACTCAAAGTGGGGGGAGTCACAACGCCCACCTAGTTCATGTAAAGGCCTGCATTCCCTTTGGAGACGGGAAAGAGTAAGCAAAGACAATTCCCAGGATCATGCCCCAGCGGGGGAAGACAGGCTATTTTTAGGACTAATCTCAGGCATTGCCAGGGTTTGGGGAGATCTGTGCAGCATTTCCAGCTTGGAAATAGTAAAAGGAGAAATTGTGACGTAGGTTTTATTGTGATTGCTTCTTTCACTATTTTCTTTTTATAAATATAATATTTTTATTCAAATTTTATGAAATAAAATCAAAAATTATATTCATACATTAAAAGAACAGCAAAGCCATAAATTCAATGACTTAAATTTTCTAACCTATCCAACTGTTCAATAACAGCCATATTTATTTTGAACATATTCTTCTCGAATTATAATTTATCTATATAATTTGTCTATATAAAATATATCTAGAAACCATTTTCATTTTTCTTTCTTTTCCATTTATTTTTTTAATTCTGTATAATTTCGAATGCATCTGCTATACTTTCTTTTTCTTTCTTTTCTTCAACCCCTTAATGTTATCAAATTGGGCCAAACTCTCTTAAAATTGTCAAAATCCAATTAAATAAACAATTACTTTCACTTACAATTATTAATTAATTTTGCCCATACTAATTATTCATTATTATCTAACTATACTAAATTGGAAAAAATTAATTCACAATATATTGAACTATCTAAAATAACAAAATTACCATATCTAATATTTATCTTTTATATAAATCCAAACTATATTTACTCTACCTCATAACAATCCCTTAATTATATATTTAACACTACAACCTTCATACTAATATATTTACCTTTATATTTCAATTTACTTTTATATTTCAAATACTTATAATCATATTAAGCCAAACTCAATACTAATCAGAATCCAATTACCATATATACTTATATATAAAGAAAATAATACTTTACTTAGCCTTAGCAGAGAGCTCTTGGCATCTTCTTCAAACTACAATCCCAAGAACCTTTAAGAGTGATAGAAGCCTTTCCAGAGTTCCACTGTTCTGTTAGATGCTTAGAATTCCAGAAAACCACAAAGAACAACAAAATTCTCTACTTTCAATTCAATTCAAAATCTTTTTCCTCACCGGTTCTGCTAGCTTACTTGATGTCAGCTTTATTGTTCCTTTCTATGCAAATTCCTTTTGGTCTCTCACAAGGTGACCAGATTATTCCTGAACCCCAGGGCCAAAATTCCTGAACCCCAAGGCCAAAATTCCTAATCCCAAACCAAAATTCCTACCCGCTTAAAAAATTGTCAAAAATGTATTTTTTTGTTTTTCAGTTTTTTGACCATAACTTTTGATAGGAAGGAGATATCTTCAAACTGACTTTTGCATTGGAGTTTGCTCTTCAATACAAATCCAACGACATATGGCATGATGGGGTACTGTGCACTATTGCGAAGTTTCAAAATGAAGCCAAAATGTAGGACAATGAAGCCAAAATGTAGGGCAGGAGGCTAAAAATCCGGACAAATCCGAGTTTTTCTGGTCATATGGTCACCCTGGTCTCTCAGTCTCTCATAAATCCATTCCTTATCTTTGTCATTATCTCTGTTGTCTCTAATTAAAAAATCGTAAATCAGCTCTACGCTCAGATCATCAAGTTATGATCTGACCTGGAAGCGTATGTGAGCCACCTCATGCAAGAATATCCTAATGCGTGTCTGATCCTAGGAGGGGACGCTAACACCAGGATGGCTACTGACAACTATAGCTTATACCAACAACATAAGGCTTATCCACCAATAGAGGAAACAGACACCCCTTTTTCGTTGCGCAATTCCAGAGATCCAAAATCTAACCTTGCTGGACTTCTCTTAAACCAAATGGCCTTTAAGATGGATCTACACATTCTAAATGGAGCTTATGGAAAAGACCAACCAGCCAGTTTTACATACATCTCAGGTCAGAGTGACTATTTTCTGGTATCGGACAACGTGACTCATTTACTTAAGGACCTTGAAGTTGTCCCAATGTTTTTCAGCGACCACTTCCCTGTGCAATTGTCACTAAAGAATCTAGCCTTACACACAAGAAGTGCCAATTTCTATAGACCTGAGCCCTTATATCAGGGAGATGTATACCGTCGTGCCAGATGGACTCCAAAAATGGAAGCAGACTTCCAATTTCTACTAGCTTCTGCTCCTCTGCGAGAGATTGCTGATATATTTCACTCCAGACAAGCACTTTGCCCAATGGATCTCTACTTGGACTTAGTACATGAGCTGAAAAGGATTCTGGAATACAAACCACAAGATGCACAAAACCCCCAGTACCCAAGATCAAGAGATTGGTTTGACAAGGACTGTATATCAGCTAAAAGAGTTTTACATTTGGCATATAAAAGATTTCAAAATAGCTCTGACCCTGAGGCTGCCCAAGAACTTCGGAATATGAAGAAAAAGTACAAACACTTGCTTGCCCAGAAAAAAAGAGCCAATCTCAGGACCAACTGTGAAAGATTGATACAAGCCTCCTAACTCAAGGACACCTCCCTATTTTGGCACCTCATTCGCTTATCCTTTAAGGGTGAGCTTCCAGTACCGGACTGTCACATTACCCCCCAACGCTGGGAAGAACATTTTAAATTGCTATATCAACCTGCGGATGTTACTGAGGTAGCACCTTCTATTGATTTGACAACAACTTCGCCTTGGGCCCCAGTAACAGAGCTGGAAATTTATAAGCTCGCTGACCAACTAAAAAGTGGCAAAGCGCCGGGAAAAGATCTAATACCCCCTGAAGCAATCAAATCTAACTTGAAATGGTGGGCTCCTACCCTTGCATCCTTATTTACTCATATTGACCAGACTGGCCAAATTCCTGAGGATTGGAACACCGCTATTATAGTACCGATTTACAAAAAGGGCCCAAAAGATGATCCATCCTGTTACAGGCCGATTAGTCTTCTTAGCATCATCAGTAAAATCTACGCGAGACATCTATATGACAAACTGAAGGACTGGATGGCGCAAGAGCAGGTTTTAGCAGATGAACAAGCAGGCTTCCGACACGGCCGTTCAACCATCGATCAGTGTTTGGTCTTGCAGCACCTTGTTGGGAAATACAAGAAACTGTATGTAGCTTTTGTTGACCTCAAGGCTGCCTTTGACTCAGTACCCAGAGTTAAACTCTAGGAGAAACTCATGGACTCAAATATTGATAAGCGTCTGCTCGCTCTCATTATGGCCCTGCATAAAAACACTTCATTGCAAGTGAGATGCACTCCGCAAGGCCACCTTTCAAAAATAATTCCAACGCAGAGAGGAGTCAGGCAGGGCTGTATCCTGGCACCTCTCCTGTTTAACTTTTATATTAACACTCTAGTGGAGCATCTGACCAAATCTGAGTACCATCCTCCTAAAATAGCTCACAGACATCTTTCTTTGCTGTTATATGCAGATGATGCAGCTCTCATCTCCAGGACTCCAGTCGGTCTGCGGAGAGCTCTACAGGCCCTAGCAATTTGTTGCCAAGAGAATCAACTAGAAATCAATTATGATAAAACCAAAGTAATGGCTTTTGGAGAAAGAACTAATACCCGTGTCTGGAAAATATATGAGCATAGGGTAGAACAAGTTGCCCAATTTAAATACTTGGGGGTGATATTCCAAAACAATAACTCTAGGAATGCCCATGGAGCTTATCTTGCCCTAAATGCCCAAAAAAGTGCAACAGCCATAATCCATTATATCAAAACGAAAGGTGGCAATTCTATCTCGGCTGCTCTTAAACTATTCCACACTAAAGTTTTAGCCCAACTACGATATGGCTCACAGCTTGGCCCTCTAGCTAATATAAAAGTGCTAGAGCGCATACAATCCAAATTCTTGAGGGCGATTTTAGGTGTCCCCAGAGATGTCTCCAATGCTAAGATTCGGCTGGAGACGGGGCAGATCAAAGTTGAAGCCATGTTCTGGATAAATATACTTTTCTTTTGGCTCAGGCTGTTATTCAATTCAGAAGGTATTGTTACTCTAATTTTAAGGGATGATGTGCATCATGGCTGGTTAAAGAACATTCAAAAAAAACTAGCACAGTTGGGGCTCTCAATGTGTGATTTGCCCCTTCTGGGTCTTGAACGGGCTAGGTTAGTCATCAAACAACGTATACGAGACATTGAATGGCAGAATGACCTCGCAAGTGTTGCAGATCCTTTTCTTAAAGCTGGGTTTAGACCACAGACCACAGCGCTATACCTGACCCATCTAGAAATATATAGTTATAGGAGGGCCTTCACTCTAGCTCGCTTCAACACCCTACCCTCTGCTGTCGTAGAGGGACGATATAAGAAAATCCCTTATGATGAGTGGTTTTGCCCTTGTGGACAGGATGAGGTTGAAACTACGGAGCACATTCTTTTACGTTGCACTTTTTATAAAGATCTGCGCACTCTGCTTATTTATCCATTGCTGTCTAATCTGCCTGAGAGATCTAACTGTCAACTTTTGCACATGCTCTTGACTGACAGAAATCCAACTTCCGTGTATGTTGTTGCAAAATTTCTTGCTGCTGCCATGAGAATCAGGATTGCAGCTATGAATGTTTCAGTTTAAGTGACTGCCAATTTTTATCATTTTCTATACATTATAAGGCCATTATTTTATGTGCAATCTTGGCTGAGGTTTTAACCCAAGGCTTTTATATATGATTTTATATATGACCTTTGCACTTTATATTGATAATTTCTACGTTTTTATTGTGCTCTTTTCCTTTTGGATATTTGTAATTAAGCTGTTTTTTTACTGTTTTGTGCTGGTCTAAGACCGTAATAAAGGTTTATTATTAATCAGCTCTACTGTTGCTTAGAAAATATTAATGAGTCTTTAGGGGGCATGACCTTCGGGTTCCGGCATCAAAGAGCCGAGAAAATGGTATGCCCGTTCAAATAACTCAGACTGTTCCCAAATCCAGCTGTTCATTTTAAAGGGAACTTGTTTGTTGCTTTCATAGATCTCAGAGCCGCATTTGATTCAGTTTGCAGAAATACTCTTTGGGAAAAATTAGCTTTCTGGGATATCCCCCCTCGCTTATTATTTCTC
Source organism: Cryptoblepharus egeriae (assembly GCA_030015325.1). Lineage (NCBI taxonomy): Eukaryota > Metazoa > Chordata > Lepidosauria > Squamata > Scincidae > Cryptoblepharus > Cryptoblepharus egeriae. Next base: position 104,480,035 of record JAREYC010000002.1, on the reverse strand, counting down.
ATTCGTAAACTGCACTTATCCAATATTTGCCAGGTTCGCTTTGAGAGAAATGGTTCGCTGTCAGAGAAAATTTTAATTTCCAAAGGGGTCAGACAGGGCTGTATCTTAGCCCCTTTTTTATTTAACCTTTTCTTAGCAGATTTGCAAGCCTATTTGTCTCCAGCTGAGAAATCCGCCCCCCCTTCTAAATACTATCCCAGTACCTGTTTTGTTGTATGCCAATGATGCTGCCCTAATCTCAGTTTCTAGCTCTGGCCTTAGACACCTCCTTGCTTTATTTCAGTCTTATTGTTTGAGCAATAATTTGTCCATAAATGAGGATAAATCTAAAATCTTAGTCTTTTCTAAATCTTGGAAACCCCTCCATTGGACAATTAATAACCGTCCTATTGCTCAAGTCAAAACCTTTAAATATCTTGGTATTCTATTCCATCATCAACTTAAGTGGTTTGCCCACAGGGACTCCGTGATATCCTCCTCCTCCCCTCTAGTTAGCGCAATCTCTAAATTCCATGATACAACCGGGAACCAGTATGCCCCGGCTGCTCTTCATGTTTTTAAAACCAAATTAATTAATCGCTTACTATATGGAGTCCCAATCTGGATAAATTCAGTATCCAATAAGATTGATCAAATAGCTGCCTCTTTTTTTTAGAAGGATTCTAGGGATTCCCAACTATATTAAATTGACTACTCTGTCCCTTGAATTAGGTATACACCTTCCATCTACAGTAGCTTGGAAATTAACGTTTAAATTCTGGCTGCGTCTTTTCTTCATTACTGATCAGGATACCCTTCTTATACAGCTTCTTAAAGACCCCTTTCATTCTTCTTGGTTTTTGCTATGTGAATCTAAACCAGCCTCCGTTGGCATTCCTTTAGATTCCCTTTTTAGTTGTACTCTCAACCAAGCGTCATCACTCATTGTTGAGAAACTGTATGAAGCTGAATACCACGGGGTAGTTTCCAACTTAAATAAAATATGCTCTCCAAGCTATTTTGGTATCTTTCCTTCTTTCAGAAATGATTATTCTTATTTTCAGTCTTTAATCAACCCTATAGCGAGAAGAGCTTTTATGCTTGCCAGACTAAATATCTTCCCATCCGAAGTACTGAAAGGTCGGTATTCTAGGACACCATTTCATCAAAGGAGCTGTACCCGCTGCAGTACTGAGCCCGATTCCATTGCCCACATCCTTTGCTCTTGCCCTGCACTCAGCAAAATCCGCTGTCTCCTCCTAGGACCCACCCTCTCTAATTACTGTGGTCCTCCCCACCTTTTAGTAGGATTCCTTTTAAACGATTTTGTACATGGAACAACAGCCCTTGTTGCTGAGTTTTTAGTAAGGGTTCTTACCCCCTCTTTTAATCTGTAATAACTGTTTAGTATATATCCTGTTCTAAGTACTTGTTTTTTGTTTTTCTTTTTTGTGGCTGTATTTGTAACATTTTTGTTTGTTTTAACTTATTATATGCCAATAAAGGTTCTTGAAATTGAATTGAATTGGAAATTAGTTACAGGAGTTTTCCTTGAAGAAATGTGGGTTTTCATGGACCTCCTTTAAATTCCAAGAGGTCATAAATTCTTAACCATGTGGGTCTTGTCTGGGAGAAACTCCAAAACAAGACTACCGGCCAGTCATTCCTAAGCTCTGCCTCGCTTCTTTCACTATTTTCAAGCTGTGGGGAATTGTGCAAGCACTCTGTAGGGTTTCCCACACACCCCGGACACTGGCAGTGCCTCAAGTTAGTCTTCCCCACAGGGGCATGATCCTTGGGACCACATTCCTGCCCTAGCCTCTTCCCTGCAAAGACTTCCTTAGGGAGTAAAAAGTTTGAGAACCACTGCTCTAACAAAAAATGTAATAAATGCAAGGATAGCATCATTGAATGGAGGTGCTTGAAGAAAGGGAGAGAGAAAATGAGCTATAGCAAGGGTGACCAAACCTTGTTACTGTAAGAGCCACATAAAATAAACCTGGAATGTTTAAGAGGCACAACATAGACATTTAAAATCCACAACATTTAAGAAGCATTTAAATTCTTAAATATACCCATTTTATTTGATTCTAAATCTCCATCAAATGTAATGTGCACTCTTATTTTAGGAAGCTTGAGGCTAAAAAAGGTTTCTGGCAATTGCAATGCACAGCTCAGTGGTGCATTACATCGGGCCAATACAGTAACATTGACATGAAGATCCCGCATTTCCCCCCTTCTTTCCTGGGCTCCCCCCTTTCTCTGTTGCCCCTCCAGCTTAGGAATCCTCATTGCTGCTTGTTTCCTCACCCAGCAATCTTGCTCCTGCCAGCTGTTGAGGTTTCCTAAACTGGAGAGGTGACAGGAGAAAGGGAAGCCCAGGGAAGTGGGGGCAGAAATGGAGGATCTTCTCTCCAGTGCCCAAACTGAAAGTAGGCTGGAAGGGGCTCCGTAGCTTTCCTTCAAACAGCTCCAACAGTGCATGCAGCCCCCCTTTGCAAGGGAATGGGTGGATGGGAAAGCATGAATCAGGGGTCAAAAGGAGAAGACAGGATTCAAGTGATGTGGGCTGGCTGCAGCCAGGGATGGCTTTGCAGCAGGGCAAGCACACATGGAGCTCACCCAATGCCATGTTCAGCTATCTGGGGCAGGAGCGAGGCACTTTTGGAGTGCAAGGAGATAGAAGCAGGTGGGAGGCTGCTGCTGAAGGAAGCAGAAACAGGTACTGTGGCTGTCTCCTCTCCTTGCCCTCAACTGTGCTTCAATCAATGTTACCATATTGACCCGATTCTAATGCACACTCCTATTTTGAAGTGGAAATTTGGCCCAAAAGGATGAGCATTAGAATCAGATAAATACAATATTCACTCACCATGAATATTAAACTTGTATTTTAATCCAGTGGACTCTCAGTTTATACATGGTAAATAAGTATAAAGCTTAAGAATTTCTTATTTGCCTTTTATATTAATTTTGATGCAAAAAAGGAATGCTCAGACAACATATTTCTGCAGGCATGCAGTACATGTCAAAGAGCTGCATGTGGTTCATACCCCACAGTTTGGCCACCTCTGAGCTATAATTATGTACATTTATCTTTCTGTGATTTTTATTTTCAAAATAGATGACTGCATTAAAAGCCAAGTAAAGATTTTTTGGGAAAGGGTGTAACAGGATATAAATAAAAACAAACAAATCCTAAATAAATTATAATCCCAAACACTGAAAATGACTCTTGGAGACACTGGGTTTGCAAAGTCATCCATCCATGGCTGATCTGCCTTCCACAACAACCATACGAAAATAAACCGTGAAAGCACAATAATCACAATTAATTGTAATTAATGCTATTATTGTGCTTTCACGGTTTATTTTCGTATGGTTGTCATTCATATCCGTGGAATTCTTCAACCACCTGGTTGATCTGCCTTCCACGGCAAACTCTATGTTCTTTCCAGTCATAAAACAAATGTTTTCAAGAGGAGGGAAAATGATTTCCAAGGTGAACTCTAAATAAAAACCCTTAAACATACAGGCAAGTTTATTGATGCACATTCTCTTAAGTAAACATATTTCACTCCTCACTATATGTCTAATGCAAGTATAATGCTGAAGAAAAAGTAGGGCTTTTATGGGTTTAACATTCTAATATATATTATCAATTGGCATAAAAAATTGTGGTGTCCTTGGGTGCCCTAAGCCAATATTGCTCAAGAGTAATCAACAGAGTTATACAAGAACACATACAACGCACCAACACCCAGGCTGGATGATTGTTGAGCTTGCTTTTTGCTCGAGACCCTATTTATAGGGAAGGGCTTTTCAGTAATAGAAGCCCTATGAAGAGGAGAAAGAGTTATCACCTGTCATGATAAGTTTGTCCACTAACAGCCTACATGAAATCAATGTCGCTCAGATACTAAAGTCTGAATCAACTCTGAGCTGCAAACTCTAATTCACACTGTAAAAACATTGTGTGAACACACACAAATAAACATACAATCAGAGAGAGAGAGAGAGAGAATGAGAGAACATGTGTACTGAATGAGAGAGAGAACATGTGTACTGGATGAGAGAGAGAACATGTGAACATGTGTAATGAGAGAGAGAACATGTGTACTGGAAATTTTCAGCTTAATTGTGTAGTAAGTAGTTTGTCCAAACCAGCCCTTTACACCTGCTGTTACTAATACTCAACGTCCGAAATAGAAGCAGCAGCATATCTAAAGGAGCATTTTACACGACCCATCCCTTCCCTGCACTTAGTCTAAAGAGCTCTGGCATGCTGGGAAACAGGTAGAACATGCGCACTGCAACAGAAATGCACAAAGAAAGGTCAATTGGGGACATTGCTTTTGGAATAATTGCAAGAGCAACAAGACATGGTTACCATGTGAAATTGTTATTCTTAGTTTGCCCTCCTGGGTTCTCTGAAAACATTTAAGCATAAGATGTTGGATTATGTGCCTTTCAGGACCGAGATGGATACTGCTTAAACTGTCAAAGTCACCTTGAAACCGTGGAACAGGGCAAAGTATAATCAAACCACTTAACATCATCTGCTCATTTGTTTCCAGGATGATTTCCATTTATTAAGTACTGTACTTATAAACAACTGCAAATTTCTTGGTTGTTTGCCTTCATTCTCCTTTTCTAATTTTGTCTCCCTCATGTCAATATGTAGGGTAGCGGTTCTCTTTCATGGAGCTTTACACCCTAACTGTTTGTGAGGACAAGGAATAGTGCACTGACACAATCCCCCTAATTGTGCCCCGCAGGGGGAACGGAATGACAATTTTGAACCTCATCAAAGATGGTGCCAGGGTCTGGGGGGGCATGGGGAGCCCTGAAGCATTTACAAGGTACCCTGTGGCTGAAGAGAGTGAAAGTTGCAGCCCCAATTAAATTGGAAGTTAAATGGGAAGTCTACTTCTAATCTCATCACAATTGTTAACTTTCAACTATTTCCAAGCTGCAGGGAGCCCTGTTAGGGTCCTGGTTACCCAAGGCTCCCAGTTTCCCAGACCCTGGCAGCAATTCTTGTTATATTTTAAAATAACCCTCCTACCCTCACAGGGGTGTGATCCTGGGGATCGGAGTTGCTTCCCCCGACCCCCCGCACTCCTTAAAGGGAACGGGTGATCTTAACATGAACTGGTCAGTCACAAACTCCCATTTTGAGTAGCAAAATGGGCTGCCCTTCTCCAGTCCTTGGACTGTCTGCTCTAGTCCTTATTAGAACATTTTCTGATAATGTAGGCAACTTCTGCAGAGCCTCATTAAAAATTCTAGAAAAGCACAGGCTGGTATTTGGGCAAAGCTAAATAGGCATAGCATTTTTAAGGGATGATCTTCACACAAAACGAGGGGGGAATTTGTTCCTCCTCACCCCAACACAGCATCTTTTCCAAATACTTTCCTTGTTTAGATTATGATCCCCCTTGAGATAAGGAAACATCATTTTTATTTATTTTCAGACCAATAGTAATTGTGTATACCTTCTGAATTGACAGCAGAAAAATAAGAAGACAACCAGAGGTGAAATTGGTAATAGTTCAAAGTTCACAACACCACTTTGAATTGTGCCTAAAAAACCAGTAGCAGCCAGTATAGCTCTTCAAAGTGCAGTACATTTCACCCTGGTTACATACTTGACTGCCGCATTCTGGACCAGCTATAGTTTTCAAACTGTCTTCACGGCAGATGGTCCTGTATTAATCTAATACAGAGGTTACCCAGGCATGAACCCTTGATGTACTTGAAGTACGTTAAACATATACAAGCTGCTGATGCAGACCACCAGTCAAAAAGCATTCCATGGTTGTCTAGATTGACTTTATTAATGGACAGTGTTGCAAAATAGCAGGGCTTTTTGCACATTAACAAGACAATTTGGTGTGTTGCAATTTTTATTGCTTTAATAAAGTGTGCATAAATAAATGGGTTCTTAAGAACAATTCACTATATTATGCTGACTCTGAGTACACAGCTGCTATCCTGTTTAGAATATGATCATATTTTATCCCACACTAGTCAACAAAAGTCTTTTGTGGTAGGCTGCAATCCTAACCATACTTTCCTGGAAGTAAGTACAATTGAACACAATGGGACTCACTTCTGAGTAGACATGCTTAGGATTGCACTGAGAGTCCGTTAGCTACACCAAGGTTAGGTTACAAAGTTGTGCTCATAACCTGAAACCAACTTAGGTCAAAAGAGTCAGTTCTTGCCAGCCCAGCGCTATTGCACGTGCAGAAGCACCAGAAAAAAAATGTGCTTCTCTTGTGTGGGAACACCAGTGCTGCCATCCATCAGTCAGATGTCCATAAATCAAGGAGCTGTGAATTACCATAGTGCCATAAAAGCAAAACACAAAGACATCAGGCAACTTACTTTTATTCAGACAATTGAAGTAAGAAAAGGGTCAAATGAAGGTTTTATTGGAAGTTTGAAGAAATACAGAACTGGTCCAAAACCTCCTTACTCCAAATGTTGCACCCACTATTTGGTGACCTACCACCTTCTGCACTTCCAACATTCTTCCCAAATTCTACCTTGGTTGCTGCACCACTCTTCCACAGTACTGTGCTGCTCTCCTTCAAGATCTCAGTCAGCCAAGATAGCGATGCCTGGGACAACTGGGATGAAGAGGCCGCTGGGTTCAGCCTGCAGTGCCCCTGTAAGGGTGCCATGTCACACAGCTTGATAACCACAGCTCTAGCCAATTTCTCCACATTAGCTCTAGGTCTACCTTCTCCATTTACAGACTGTGGTGGCTCTTCAGCCTTGTAAAGGTGACTAGGCAGGGCAACCTGTGGGTTGGTTGCCTTTACCTTTACTCTGATTTCAACAAACATCATGCATGAGCACTTCAGCTAGCTTTTTGGCAGACTGACGGCAAGATCATGAAAGCAGCTGTGTTCCTCTGACAGGTAACACTAGCTTCTTCCATACTCACCCACCTGCCTGAACTATGGGTCACAACAAGAACTGTCAAAGGCTAGATGAAACAGCTGGGAATTCTAGGAATAAAGCTAAAAAAAGCAGGCCTCCGTCAGTCTTGAAAGACTATGGTATCGTGCTCTGCGTTGCATACACTGCATGCAAAGCATGAAAGCCTGGGTTGGATTGTTATGGAGGATAGGCTGTTACCCAAGCAGCAAATCCCCCCTCTCCACGCCACTAAATTAGTCCAATGGAAAGGCAGAGCCAATACGATTGGATCCAGCTGGCGTCGCAGAGCTGGGCTAAGGACAGGAGCTCACCCTGTCTTGTGGGGCTGACCTGGGTCTCGAACCCTGGCCTGCTGGTTAACAGGCACAGTGTCTTAACCACTTGCGCCACCACAGCCACTTTTATAAATAAAGCTAACACATCACATTTATCTCTGGTTGTCTTTCATTCCTCTCCAGATGTCCAGATGCTTCACATATAATAGGAAATCTAAATATACAAAACTGCAAAGTCACTCACTCACACACTCAACAACGCCCAGCCAAAACCACCTGTCCTAGAAGCATGAAATTTGGGGAGGACGTTCCTTCCATGATGAAGCCACTCATTAAAAACTGGTTTTTGGAAATTCCAACCAGAAGGAGGTGAAATGGGGTGCAACATGTTTTCCATTATACTTTCCATTGAAGAATCCCTGACTGAGGGACGCTCTGCCCCAACTCCTAGACGGAGAAGCACGTAACTTGGGGAGGGTGTTCCTTCTGTGACATCAACACCCACCAAGACCTGATGTTAAGAAATTTAACCCTTAAGGAGCTGAAAAGGGCTACAACATGTTTTTGTCCTATACTTAACATTGAAGACTGATAAGCATCCAGCTGATGCACTGGGAGGGAGGGTGCAGAGGGGGTGATGGTGTGTGGGGGGGGATGGTGCACATGGGGGACTGATGCGCATGGGATGGGTTGATGAGCATGGGGGTATTGCACATGGGTGTTATTGCACATGGGGAATGATGTGCATGTGATCTTGATGCACATGGGGGTGTTGCGCATGGGGACGGTGCGCATGGGGATGCACATGGCGGTGTTGCATATGGAGCACATGGGGGACAGTGGACATAGGAGGATGGTGCACCTGGGGGACGGTGCAGACGGGGGGATGTTGTATTGAAGTATTGCGCATGGGGACGATGTGCATGGGGGTTGATGTGCAATGAGGAGGATGGTGTATGGGGGGAATTTTACTCCCACAATGTGGGTACATATTAGCTAGTAACAACATAAAAAATGACAATCCCCAAGAGAGGCAGTGACTTGAAGGCTCAGTTGTCATCAATAAAGAATAACTGTACTGAATTTACTTCACTGAATATACTGAATAACTCCATTCCTCTCGTCCTCCCTCCCTTCCCCTGTCCTCCCCTATCCCAGAACACCTCCTCCCTACCTCTCCCGTGCCTACCTGTGGCAGAGCACAGGTGCATCCCCGGCACTAGCACACCACCTCTGTGCACTGTGAGAGAGGCACTAGCATAATGCCTCTTTGTAGTGAGGCTCACAGGCGGACTTTATGGCACATTTGTGACACACAGCTACTACCGCAGCCTCACACAGAGCCCTCAGGATTGGGCTCATAGTTACTTTACACTGTTCAAGCTACACTGCATGTGAAGCTACATTTAGACCCGTGTACTTGAGAACAATTTAGATAAATACCTGTTCCAGGATTAAAGTATATCTTGATGAAATCAGCATAGGTTTGAATCAAACATATAGACAGAAAAACAAATTAACTGTAAACTACCTTGAAAATGGTTAGAAGTTATCTACCATCATAACCTTTCAAACTCATGTAAACAAACAGTTGTTTACTCTTTTCAGTTACATCTAAGTAACTGATAGATGATGACAGATTTAATAAAACATATTAAAAGGCAAGAAATCTATCTTTTCCAGGATAACAACTTAATAAAGAAAGATGAAAAACAGATTAAGATGAAAAATGTGTTTGGTACTCGCAGAGAACAAAAACAAATTTCTACATTTCCTCCTTCTGCCACAGTGCTCAGGCAGCATCCCTGATGCTCTCTCTTATCATGTTTTATCTGCACAACTACCCTCTGAGTTAGGTTAGGTTGGCTAGTGGGTAGCGTTACGAGGATTTGAATCTGGCTTTTGCAGCTCCTACTCCAACACTCTAGCTGCTACACAATACCAACCCCCTTTCATTTTAATTAAGGCATATATTATTGCTTTCATGGCCTTTTCCACCTACACTAGCATTACATGAACAGCCAGCTCTTCATTTTAACACTCCCCTATATTCCACTGAAGATGTTCCTTTTGCCATACAAGATTCAAATACAAAGCCAGACGCTGCTCTCAATGAGCCAACAACACAATCTGCATTATGCCTGAATGCTGCCTCTTCATGATACATCACGGAAACTGGCAGCGTGTCAATGAAGCCTCCCTTCCGCCTTTGTGCAATTCAGGGTTTCCTTTGATAGCAAGCTGTCACCAAACTCACTTATACAGATATATACTTATCTATTCTTTCACTGTGCCTCATCAAAGCAATTTTCCCATTCCTGACACACTGTATGCCCTTCTGCTTGCAATCACGCTCACTTCTCTCACCATCATGCTAATGATAGGTTTACGTATCTAAGGCATACAGATTAATTAGAGCCCAATGTTTGGCTTTGAACACGGGATCAAACAAAGAGCTGAAGGGTTGTTAAACTGGCTCCAAATACAAGCATGGAAACAAGGTCTCTGGAGACCTTTACCAATTACAATAGACATATACCTAAATGTGTAGCATGTCCTAATGCAGGCTACTTGCTGGGTTTTTTTATGGGGGGGGGGCTAGCAAAGACATATGGAAGGCTTTATTACCTAACCCCTACCAAATTTCTCATCTGGATCATGATCCACAAATTTTTTTTCGTTTAGTTAAATTTTAAAAGCCTTCTATTGAAACCAATGTATTATAACCATCTCTAAGTTGGTTATAATACAATTTCAGAGGCAATTTCAGATGCTATTTAAGGATTTAAAAAATAAAAACCCACACTATGAAAATCAAGCAAAAGGACCATCTCTAACTATCTCTTTCATTATGACCCTAAGAAAATCAAGCAAAAGGACCAGTCTTGGAAACACTGGTGAAGCAAATGAGGAAGGGGGCACAAAATCAGCAAGTCTAGCACTGAAGTCTTACAACTCCATATCGTGGGAGTAAAATTTCAAGAATATTTTTTTACCACCGGCATGGTTGAACACTGGTGGGCACTGCTAGGCACCAGGTATCGGAAGGTATTGGGGGCAGTGTCGGGCAGAAGTGTGCATTGGGCATCCCTACTGGTTACCAAATTTCCCTATCCTACCAAAATTTCACACTTCTAGGTCTAGCAGTTTCGGCTGGGTGTTGATCAGTCTGTCAGTGACTATTCGATTTTATATACATAAAGAGTTCAATTCGTTCTGGAAGCATGCTTGTTATGTGATACACTCTTTATGTGAAGCAGATTTTCCCATAGGAAATAATGGAAACTCACATGACTGGTTCCACAACCCCCCAAATATTCATATAAAAATATTAACTGGATGTAAAAATGATGACAAAACACTGGAATTGAATTCAGAACATGCATTCAATGCGCATGATCCTATGAAGTCTACTTAAGCTGCAATCCAACACACTTTTCTGGGAGTAAGACCCTTTTAACACAATGGGGCTTACTTCTGGGTGTACACTTGGTTAGGAGGCTGCAATCCAAGACACCTTCAAAGTGTCTCCTTATTTCTCCTTCTCTTCATCCTGAGCCTCTCTCTCCCCTGTTCTCTTCTGGCTAGCCCTGAACTGCTTCCCTCTTCTCCACTGCTGTTCTCTCCCTCTGCCCAGCAGATGCCCGGGCCACAGGAGGAACAGTGTGCGCGAAAGTGTTGCTTTCCCTATGGGCAGGCTCGCTAGGTAGCCATGACGCTTTTTAAAACTGCCAATGAGTGTGCTTATTAAGTGAACCAATGCTTGTTATGTGAAGCAGAATCCTAGAGAAATTTTTGCTTGTTATGTGGATCACTTGTTAAGCGAGGCACTTGTTAAGCGAAGTACCACTGTACTGTATATAGAAGAGAAGGTTGGGATTCCAGGGTACAAATATTTATAAACTCAAATAATGCCAGAAATTAGGTCTTTCAAAAAGAATAAAGGCAACAAATAATTAGCATTTTTGTGACATCCGCAAGTCAGGACCGCTCTTATGCTGAGACTTCTGCTGGTCTAATTGGAAGTTAGGTTTCCAGCCTCACACTGCAATCCTAACTCCCAGTTAGGTGGACACAAGTCCCAACACAAATCTTGTGGTGGCCTCAAGGTGTTACAAAGTGCTGTATAACACTACTATGCTACTCCTGGAGGGTTAGTCCAGTCCACATACACATGCCAGCCTACCTACACCACTACATGACCTGGGAACGGGTGAGTTCTACAAGCCTAAATTGATTAGGATTGTACCCTCATTTGGCTGCAAACGTAAGTTAAAGTAAAATAATGTTATACGTACATTAGCATTTATTCTGTATTTCTTGTTTTAGTTACATAGTCAGATGCATTTAAGCAAATATCCATTATAAAAGAACATATGCTTGAAATGTGTATGCTTAAATATTCCAAAAAGTAATACAGGTTATTTGCACCAGTTGCTCCCTGAGATAGGGTACAGCCATATTTTTCCATTCATTTTTATTGGGTACAGAAAAAACCATTTTTCTACCCCTAAAAGGAATGGGCTCGTTTACTGCTTCTATTACTTTATAAAATTTTCACTTTCAATAGTCAAGTCAACTTACATAAGGTCATAAAAATACAGCAGACTCATAAAATCCAGCACTTCAGCCAAACATAATCAAAAATGAACTAAAGAAGCCAACAGCAAACCCAAAACACCCATCAAGAAAAATGCCCAACAGAACAGTTTTATTCCTGCCTTAGCTGGCAAGTGATGGCTCCAAACAAATTTCCCTTTGTAGGTCACAGACCCCAACTGCCCAAGTTGTCACCTCCAGTAGCACTCTGAACAGAATCGCAATTTCAGAGGCAATTTCAGATGCTATTTAAGGATTTAAAAAATAAAAACCCACACTATGAATTGGGTTTGGAAACCAATAAACTGTGCAGAATTCAGCAATGAACAATTATGGATCCAAAGATCTCTTTCTCCTAATGCTATTTTATCAATAGTCTTGCTACTCAGTCACTATTTGGTATGTGAAGGAGAAATTTGTTGCCCTAACATTTCAATTGCTGTCATTTTTTTTGAAACACATGCACAATGGCAGTGTTTGAATTTTACAGCCTGATGGATGTAAGCTGCAATGTGAAGAGAATAATCTCCTCGAATGCCTCCTTGCCTCATCTTGTGAAGAAATAGGACACTTTATCCAGAATTCAGTTCCAAAGGAAAACAGAAAAAAATGAATGTCAAGGCTCCATTCAGAACAACAGGGTTCATCCTGAATGAAGGAAAAGTTGAGTAGAGGGAGACATGTTAATGTGCTTCACAATTTGAATGTTGATAAGCCAAATAATTAGATCACCCAGCTAAAAAAGCCACAATGATAAAACCTCAGAGTGTGGTACACAAAATCTGAAACTCTCTGACAGAAGTCACCAATACTAAACTGGGAAATTAGTCTGAGCAATCAAAAATTCTCCCAAATGAAATGTGAAGATTTTTTTAAAAATACACTATGATCATAGTTCTAACCATGTCTACCCAGAAGTAAGCCCCACTGTGTTCAATGTTTAGGAAAGCATGCCTAAGGCTACAGTCCTAACTATCAGTGAGGCCAGCCTAAGCCCCAGCACAAATTCCATGCTGCCTTCGGCATGTCCTGGGGGAGGGTTAAGCCAGTGCCCAGATATGCGCTTGCCTCTCTACATCATGGGAACAGGAAAATCCAAGTATGCCAAGTATGGCCAAATATGCATTTGCACTCTTAAAAATATAAACCCTTCCATATTTGGAATATTTTGAAGATGGATTACCAACCTGTGCATCCCTGTTCCTCCAGTCAGTACCTCTCTAAGTCACCACTTCATTAGCAGCCATGCTCCATGACAAATTAGGTAGCATTTAGTGGTTGTAAGAGGATCACAGTTCAGGAGTATTTGATCCTGCACAGCATAACATGCACAGCTCCCATGAGAACTGTAACACTAAAGTGCGCACTTTTATCTACAGCAGTGGTTCTCAAACTTCCTAATGCCATGACCCCTTAATACAGTTCCTCATGTTGTGGGGACCCCCAACCATAAAATTATTTTAGTTGCTACTTCAAAACTGTAATTTTGCTACTGTTATGAATAGTAATGCAAATATCTGATATGCAGGGTGTATTTTCATTGTTACAAACTGAACATAATTAAAGCATAGTGATTAATCATAAAAACAATACGTAATGACAGACAGACAGACAGACAGACAGACAGACAGACAGACAGACAGACAGACAGACAGATAGATGTGGCATAGCTAAGAGGGGGTGACTGGAAAGAAAGAAAGAAAGAAAGAAAGAAAGAAAGAAAGAAAGAAAGAAAGAAAGAAAGAAAGAAAGAAAGAAAGAAAGAAAGAAAGAAAGAAAGAAAGAAAGAAAGAAAGAAAGAAAGAAAGAAAGAAAGAAAGGGAGGGAGGGAGGGAGGGAGGGAGGGAGGTAAGAGGAATGGGAAGGTAAGTACCTGGGTGAGAGGAGGCCTCCATAGGATTGGGATCTCAGGCAGCAGAGCCAGACACTGTTTCCTGGGAGTAAGTCCCATTCACTATCATGGGACTGACTTCTGAGTAGACATGCATAGAACTGGGCTTTAAGGCTGCAATCCTCCCTGCCCCCAAGGCTCCACATTGTCTCACAGCTGCTCAGAGGCTCCTTCTGAGCTGCTTCTCAGCAGCTTCTTCCAGCCGCAGCTGCTCCAGTGTTTCTGCCAGGTCTTCCCACCTGGCCCCCTGCACCAGGAAGGCGACCTTTAGGCAACCCCCAGGAGACCCCCAAAGGGGTCCCGACCCCTACTTTGAGAAACGCTGATCTACAGAATCTTGGAAACATTTTTCTGGCAAGTGGGACCACATTGCAAACATTTTACCATATCTCTGAAGAGAACTTGGTAGCTTTGAAACAAAATATACAAGCTACATGGAACACATCGAGAGATTTTGACTGTGTCAAGTTTCTATTTTGTTTTGTCTTTAACATTGGACAGATGCATCAACAGTGCATCACAGTGTGTGCTGTTTTATTAAGGCTGCAATTCTATCCATACTTTCCAGGGAGTAAGCCCCATTGACAATAATGGGGCTTACTTCAGAGTGGACATGTACAGGATTGGGCTCTGAGCAATGCATTTCAAATTTCCTACTTTGAGAGTCTTCCCACAGCATGGGAACCTCTTGATCAGAGGACTCTTGAGGAATGTTCTGCATCATGGACATTCAGTTCACAGGAGCATAATGTGGTTTACTACAAAACAGTGGCATACAAGCTGTCTTTATCACCTTATTCAAACTGAGAGCATGACATGCAACACAGGCCATGTACTTCTGTGCATACAGCCAGAAAAAAGCAGTAATGAAATACATTTCAATCTACTATTATAATTCTTCTCATTGAAAACCCCGTAAAAGATATGAGAAATTCCAGAGCTCTTCAGAACATAAATTTGAAAACCACAATATTAGTCATGACAAATTTGTTTTTATGAACTGGGAATAAATCCATTCATTAGTGGTAGTAAAGATGGTTTCTGTGCAACCTTAGGAAATTATTACTTTTGGTTGACTGGATAGTTCTGTAAACTTTGGGAAACTGTCAAGATGAATTGGCAAATGGCATTGACTAACATAGTATAAAAACATTTTCAAAGATAAATGGGTATATCATACTATTTTAGCATTTCTCCAAGGTACATTTTTTCTCTCAATAATCTTAAGGTTGAGAGTTATATGATTCTTTTTATACCTAAGGGAATGAAATGTGAGATAAAACTGTCAAGTCGTACGGTAGGCAGATGGAATTAGGCAATTTATTTGAGAAATAAATTTATCCAAATCTTACCCAAACAAGTGTTATAGGAAAGCAACATTTATACCCAAGTTTGTATACCTATAGTTAATAGGCAGTAATGGATCTGGCATCCACTAAACACATGTGGATCACAGCAATCAAAAATTAAATCATGAAAAAGTGTCACACTCCAAGATTAGTTTAAAGCCTTTATGAATACAAGGGTATTGAGGTCCTGCCCAAAGGACTCCAGAGGGGGAGACATTTTTAATTTCAGGAGAAGAGTATTACATAGGCAAGGCATTATCACTGACGGGTTCTGTTCCTAGCCTTCAACCCCCACCCCTCATATCTACTGATGGCTGCATGGTCCTCCTCAAATGATCTGAGAGGACACTGAATTATATGGACTAAGGCGGACCCTCAAATACCCTGGTTCCAATACCCTGGCTTTAAAATTCAAAACAAGCACTGAGAATTTAGCTGAGAAACAGAATGGCGGCTAGTGTAGCCGCCAAAGGAGTGTGGTGAACCAATAAGCCCCAGCGATAAGTCTCACATCAGCAGCCATGTTCTGCCCTTTTTGTAGTTACAGAACCATCTTCAAAGGTAGCCACAAAGAGTGTGGTAACATTAATATAGATGTCATTAGAGCGGGGTCTCCCAACGTTTTGGCAGGAGGACCACATCTTCTCTCTGACCCAGTGTCGGGGACCAGAAAACTAATTTACATTTCAAATTTGAATAAATTTACATAAATTTAAATGCAAGAATGGAATGGATTATAAGGTTTGCCCAAGAGCCAGATAGAGGGGTCTTGCGGGGAGGGCCACATTGAGGTTCATTGAGGGCCGCAACTGGCCCCTAGGCCAGGGTTTGGAGACCCCTGCACAAGAGCATTGGTCACTGTGGCTAGGTCTGAGTAACCCAAGTATAGTTTCAGTTGGCAAATCAGTCAAAACTGAGCAAAACCTCCCCTAGCAATAGCAACAGGAATATCCAGCAACCATCTGGAATCCAGGAGGTGTCCAAACCCCTGCCACAGGCCAGATGTGGCCCACTTTGAGTCTCAATGTGTCCCGTGGCAAGACCTCTCCATCTGGCCCTCGAATAAGCCTCCAATCCTCCAGATCTGTCTCTAATACACTCTTATATGTAAATTTATTCAAATTTTAAATGTGAAACATTTTTCCGGCCCCAAGAACAGTGTCAGAAAGGTTATGTGGCCCTCCTGCCAAAACTTTTGGACACCCCAAATTCCATTCTCAGTCAGGGTAACTGCAGAGCACCAGCAACTTGATTTCTCCAGTCTATCTTTGATCATATCTCTTATCTCTGGCTATCTAATTCCTGCCTGACTAATCCAGTACTTACTGTCAACCAATGCTGAATACAGATGTGTGTCACTTATCGATGAGGTTATATACTCCAATCCTGTTGTTCTGTGATTAGGTAATTAAGTGAACATTCAGCCCAATTTAATATCTTTATTGTGCAAAGAGACATTCCCTGCACTACCCTGACACTTTTACAGAGTGGAGCACTATCAAAACAGAGTAAGATGAAGTACTTCCAGATGAAGTACTGGAATAAATTCAATCATTTATCTAACCATGAGACCACACACATATCCGCCCCTTGAACTGGAGATCCAGCTGTGATATTTAAGATCTTTTGGCTCCAATTTCATGTTTGAGTTTCTACTTCACCCCTATTCTGGCGGCTTGGGACAAGTTACACTACATTCAAAATCCAATAATAACAAAAATATTCCTACCAATATTGTAGCCAGCACACGCTGACATGTTTTTGTAATCCAAGGTACAACCCTTAGTATGGTTTCATTTTTCACACACCATGCTGCAAAGAGAATAGAAACATGCTGAGGAAAAGCAATGGAGTTCATGACAAAGTAAGCCCTTTTTTGTAGGCAGGAAAGATGGAGTGCGGGGAGCAGCATTTCAAAGTTTTCTCAGTACTGCTCTCCTTTTTGCTTCAGCCTTTAATAAGGAGATAAATATCTTAACTTTATAAACAGAAAACAGCAGTGTAAAACTATGGAATAAGGTTAAAGTGAACAAAGTGGTCTTGGATTAGTAGCACCCAGGCTCCTATCTAATGCAAACATCTTCCCTCGTATTTGTTTAGCAGGAATACGCTGCCCTAAAAAAGAAAAAATTGCAATCAATGTTTATAGGCAGTCTACAAAGCTTGAGACTTACCAAACCAAAGTCAAACCCCTGGATATTGAAACACACAAACGCCACCTACAATTCTGTGTCTGCTGTTCTCAGGAGGAGGCAGCAAAAACAGGAAGCTTGGCAGATTTCTGATAGGCTATCACATATGGATGGCCAGAAGCATTTAGCATGGAGGACACCAGTTCTGCACGTCTAGTCTTAAAACACATCTCTGGGATCTTGGGCTGTGTTGGGTACTCTACCTTGTGTAATGTTGTATTGTCAACAATGAGCAGAAGTGTGATTGCTAATTTCTTTTAAAGTTGCAATTGCCACCCTAATTCAGAGGCAGGCCTGGGAGGTGGAGGTGGGGGAAGGAAAACCCTTGATACCCTGTGGGCCTTCAGGGAGTGACAGCATCACACCTGATGCTCCACCACTGCCTCCATATACCCTCCAGAACCATTCAGCAGACAGGCAAAGCCCCAAGCAGTATTCTGGACTGCTCCAGATTGTTAAAAGTCTTTTTAAAGTCTTTAAAGTACTCTGTTCAAGAGAGCTCAGGGAGGCTCAGAAGACTTTCAGAGCAGTCCTAAAAGCTGTGCAAGGTTCCATTCATCTATGTAAGCATTGAGGGCAGTGTGATGTGGGGCTGGCGCTATCAACCTGTGTCCTGGGGTGACACAGGGCCAAGCTGGTAAGTGTCCTTATTAGCATTCAGTGCTGAAAAATATACACATACATATCAATGAATAAATAAAACAGTCTAGCATATATTAGGGGAAAAAAGAAGTTGCAACGCCTGTTTTAGAAACATGTATTCTTTTTCAGGAATTCAAAAACAACCAAGCTGTGAAACAACATGAAGTATTCATTCTCAACTGCAGAATACAAAGGGTGCCATTTTCCTGCCTTCATTGTGTGTGTTTCTGGCAGAATGTTTGAGAGAGAGGATGTCTTTGTGCTTCAAGGTACAAAAACATCCAAAGACCATCTCCATTATTTTGCTTACGCTCCTCTTTGGGTTTCAACCCCATCCATTCTACTGCATAGTACGTTATTCAATAGGCTGCCTTTACATGTTGGTAAGAGGCTTGTATGATGTGACAGAATCTGCGGAAATCCAGCATCAGGTGAATGGAACCTGAGAACTGAAAAACAAATTAAACTTTGTATGCAAGGAAAATTATGCTTAAATTAAATTTGACCCAATTGATCAGTAAAGCTTGGTGTTCAAATTCAGAAGAAATAGCATTCTGGAGCTGGAGAGCCTTCTCATTCCAAGCCAGATCAACTGACTATGGTCTTATTTGCTATGCTGCTTCCATAATTGTGAACCATACAATCAAAAGGTAATACCAGTGTTAAGGTTTTCCAGCACAAAACTATCAGCACCCAGTTCAGTAACTGAAGGACCATTCATTTCCCCAAAGTCCTCAGCAGTACACTAGAAGGAAACTGAATAAGTGAACCTGATTCTGTGAAAGAAGAAAATATATCTCAGCAAACCAAAGAAAGGACAGAAACTCTGAGCTCTGATTCACACAAACCCTGCTCTGATTCTCTCCCATCACACTTCCTTCTCCCCTTGCTACACAACTGAAAACTCCACAATTGAAGCGGATACTTAAGATACAGTTGTCAGTACCATGAACAAGACAGTGACTGGAATGGTCTATAATCTCCCTCTGCAATCAGCCTTCAGGGAATAGAAATGTCGTTTCCCATTCACAGTGATGACATTAAGGTGACAAGTTTCAGTAAGTTTTCCTCCCTCCTCCATCCCCCTTTAACAGCCTTATGTCAGAAAAGAAAGGGCAGCATGTTTGAAGCTAAAGAAATGCAAGTCGCTTACAGGATTATAAAGAAGCTTACATGCGCATACCAGCACTTTGAACATCTTGCAAATGTTCTCCAATCTGGACACTGCTTTCATTCTGCTACTCTGAGGGTGCAGTCCTAACCAATTTAGGCTGGAATAACTCACCTGCCTCTCCATTCCCATGGCAGTGTGGGGAAGCTGGCACATGTCAGTGCACTGCCCTAACCACTTCTCTGGAATGGTGCCTTATGGCCCTTTTGTGACATAAGTGCCTTATGGCCTTTTTCTGACACCCCCTGGCTAGCACAAAACCCCTGGCCAGTACAGGACTTGTGCCATTCTAATTGGGGATTAAGATTGCAGCCTGACTGATTAACATGAGTAGAATATATATACAACCTTGTATGTTGGCTGGAGTTGCTGTTGCCATTGTTCAGTGCTATCCAAGCATTCAAAGGTATTTTATAAGCTCTTTTAAAAAACAGATACATAAGACTGTAGAACAGGCTAAAACCTTAATCCCCCAACTTTCTCAAAAATTTATGACCATCAGAGTTGAACTGCAATCCCTCACCATTACCCAAGTAAAGCTGTAGCAACAGATTCCTGAAATGTTGCAAAAGAAATAAATAAGGAACTAAATAAAGTTGATGCAAATTTAGGTGACACAAACTCATAGGGCCACACTGAATTGCAGGGGCCACAGAACCAGAGTCCTTTAAGGCAGGAACAACAGGAATCAGAGGAAGGGTTGCAAAGCACAGCAGTATCACTCCCACACATGGCAGAGAAGGCCTATTTAAAAGGGTCATTGAGGGCAGGAAAGAGGAGGGCAAGATGGTAACACTAGTGGAAAGAGCTCTAATGTCCAGGGGGGAATGTGTTGGCTGGTTCCATTCTCTAGGCAAAGAAGCACATCCTACATGTAGCACCTCACCATTGGATCAGATTGCTCCCTCTGGTACTGGGAAGCCTTCTTGTAGGTAGGGTTTAAACCACTTTCTTTGCACTGGAAGACCAAGTCCGTACAGTCCTTGATCACACCTGCAGTGACCAACCCCATCCCCTTCCTGTATTAGCTGTTCACCACAGGGAGGAGCAAGAATGGAATCAGACTCCTACCCCTTGAGAAGGTGGATGAAAAGAACATTACTGCCCTGTTCTCTACCACCAATGAAAACATACAGGGAGGCATCAGTGCCTTGCTTGCCATGGGGAATTATTTGGGTTCCTGTTGTCTTCAGCCATATCCCTGTTGTTTGCTGTCCTCTGGAAGTTTAATAAACCCTGCTTGGGTTTCTTTTCTTTTCTGGGATGTCCACTGGGAACTCCTTTGACGTCCCTCTCCGGCCCTCAGGCAACCCAACAAATCCTAGAGATGCTACAGATGGTTTACAAAAAACTATGTGCATCTAAATGTACACCAAAAAGGTACAAGTCATGCTAGTTGGGAGTAAAATTCAACTTCCAAGAGTAAATCTTCACCAGATTTGCTTCCTGGGCAGTGACTTACAGCACTGAGAGCTTATGTCAGCTCCAGTCTGCTCCAAGTTGGCTCCAAGTTGGGCCACCATAGAGGCTGCTGCAGTCCTACCATTGGGAAGGGGAGAAACTCAATGCTGTTCAGTCCGCTGCATGAAGTATCACAGTCCTGACCTAGCCCATGCTGGTTTTCATCATCAATCATATTCAAGTGAAACAAGAGGAAGTACAGTAAAGAACAGGAGGAATCAGAGGGACCCCTGGATCTTGGGATCAAAAGCAATGAGACAAAACACCAAAACCGGAACTACTGAGGACAAGACTCTCCGTGAGATGAAAGCCTCACTCTATTTCACAAAGACTCATGATGAGAAATGCATCAAATGTTTGAGCTGCTATAGCAACAAAAATTAAATAAATGTCTCCATTGTCTGAGTGACATTGGACATTTTTCTCTTTCCTTAGTCCTTCCACTCTCCTCAACAGAGAGGATGACAGCTCTCTCCCAATATATGCTAAAAGCAAAGAAATATTTCCATAGTCACGAGAAAGTCCAATACTGTATTGTACTTAGGAAGACTTCAAGTGCCTTAGACAGAATAAAACACATTCGCTAGTCATCTGTATTGAACTGACAACCTCAAGTGGAATTTTACCACTCTCTTGTCTTTCTCAAATTTCTGACCATAAGCATGTGAATGTTCTCTCTTTGAGCTGGAAAATACAGGTGGCCAAATTACCAAGTGATGGCATACCCAGTGGGGACCTTAACACTTGACAAAGATTGTGGCATCAAAACACACACACACAGAGAGAGAGAGAGAGAGAGAGAGAGAGAGAGAGAGAGAGAGAGAGAGAGAGAGAGAACACAAAACAAGGCCACACAAAAGAATGGCATGTTTGCTCTCAATACTGTATCAAACAATCAGGCATACAAGTGAAACATGCTGCGGATTACGGACAAATCTCATCAATCCAAAAGGTCAGAAACATATTCAGTCAGTCAAGTGTCTCAGCTGTTGTATCTCAGTAAAATGATCTGCCCTCCAGAAAAACAAGGCTATTCAGCTAATTAGCACCTCGAAAGACCGGAATATAAACACACAGGAAAAAAATGGAGTTTTTAATCAGAATCCTCCAACAGAATAAAGGATTGGTATGAAAGGAAAAAAAAAGTTAGGCAATAAATTGAATGTGCAAACATATCAACAAATCTCTGAACAACAGGCCTTTTGCAGATCCACCATAAGTATCCAGAGGACAGCAATCTGAAAGCAGTATTCTAGAAAGTCTCAAAGGCATCAAAATGCACACTCGGATCTCGAACCCTAGCCTGCTGGTTAACAGGCACTTAACCACTTAATCACTTGCGCCACCATAACCATTAACCCAATATATAAATGATATCAACTGTACTAAAAATATTCTGATAGGGCCAACTTTGACTTTGGTCAACTGTGCTAAGCGGCTAATGGTCCAGTCCTTTCCAACTTTCCAGCACCAGTGCAGCCATGAGGCAGCCACAACATAAGGGAACAAATATTACCATACTATGAGAAAGCCTCAGTGGCTGTCCCTCCACTGCAGGATGCAGTGCATACCCCATTGGCATAGCTACACCAGCACTGGTGAACTGGATAAGACTGGTCCCTAAGTCTGCAAAAGTCTGCAATAACTTTTTCAGGTCCTGAAGGAATTTCGAAGAGGTCCAGAAAGAACTCTCCAGACTGGGGGAATGGGTGGCAAAATGGCAGATGTGCTTCAGTGGAAGTGTAAAATGATGCACATTGGGGCAAAAAAAAATCACAATTTCACAGACCTTAAAAATTGGAGTAGTGGCAGACAGTTCAATGAAAGTGTCAACCCAGAGTGCAATGGCTGTGAAGAAAGACAATTCTGTAGTCAGGATTATCACAAAGGTGACTGAGAATAAAAATGCCCATATTATTATGCCATTGTATAAATTGTTGCTGACACCTGGAGTATTCTGTTCAGTTCTGGTTGCCACATCTCAAAAAGATAGCAGAACTGGAAAAAAAGTGCAGGAGAGATGCAGGGGATTGGATAGATTTATGGAGGGAAAAGGTTGCAAACAGTGATGGCAGTATGCAACTTCTAGGTTTTAGAGGTAGCCTTTCAATATTACAAGCATGGCAACCAAGATACAAGACATCCTTTTAGATTGTGAGTCCTTCTGGGACCTGGAGCCATTAATTATTTTTCTGTAAACCGCTTTGTGAACTTTTAATTGCAGATGATATATAAATACTGTTCTTGTTGTGTGCTCCCAGAAGCATCCAATTGGCCACTGTGAGATACAGGATGCTGGACTTGATTGGCTCTTGGCCTGCTCTAGCAGAGCTTATCTTATGTTAACTTCTAAAGATTTTGTCTAGGGCAGGGGCCTCTAAACCTTACAGCCAAAGAACCTGATCAAATACGTAGCACAATGCTGAAGGCCAGAAAAAATTTAAATGTAAAATTTAAATAAATACATTAGAGATAAAACATAGATGAATGAATAAATTGGATAATGAATGGGTTAAAATTTCCAGAATTTCTCCAAGCACCAACACACATCACAGAAATAAAGCACATGCTCAAATGGATCCCTATTTCTACATCTCATAAGTAGCTTCTAAGACCTTCACACAATGGTACACAAATGGCACAAAAAGTTACCGTACTTCTAGTTTTTGGAGAAATCAGGAAGTGATTTTTTTAAGGCCCTCAGAAAACTCTCCATACATGACCAGAACACTTGACCAGCTGTGTTTGATCAAGTCAGCCATAAGCTTATCATTATCATTATTACAAAGCAGTCAAAGAGAGGACTGTGATCCCAGCTTCTTTCACTTAATTGTTCCATACAGATAGTGAAAACCTGTTTGAGATGGAGCAAATTCTGTTTTGATCATAAGGCTTGAGAGACCTCAAATTGGCATCTCAAATGGAAAAAGCCAAGAGGAAGAATGTGTGCTTCCAGGAAAAAAAACTCTTTTTTTCTGGTATCTTGATTTCCAAAACCAAATATCTGGAGAAACACAAAATACCAGTATGAAAAATGAACATTCAAGGCTCAATATTTATT
Source organism: Cryptoblepharus egeriae (assembly GCA_030015325.1). Taxonomy (NCBI): domain Eukaryota; kingdom Metazoa; phylum Chordata; class Lepidosauria; order Squamata; family Scincidae; genus Cryptoblepharus; species Cryptoblepharus egeriae. The sequence goes on along the minus strand of JAREYC010000002.1, from coordinate 104,456,461 downwards.
AGATCCCCAAATATATATTAGATCCACAAAGATCAAAAAAATATCAGGACAAAAACAAACTGGGCATTTGGAAATTGCAGTTAAAACCCTTAGATGCCCATCTAAAAATAGCCCAATTTGCATAAATTTGCATTTCCGGACTCTGGATCTGGATGGGCATCTAAGGGTTACGTTTGCCTGTTCCAAACCAGGACATCTTTGGCTCCTACTTGTGCCATGCACCTTCACAATCACTGTGGGGAGCCGTCATACACTTCAATATTACATTTTTCAGCAAGACAGAACTAGGATTCTCCGGAATATCATCAAGACAGCCATCAGTGAATTGTTTCTACTACATATTGGCAAAGACTTCACTGTTTTTGAAAGAGTTCAAACCATAGAGTATTTTTAAGCAGCTGAAAGGAAGATTAGCAGCAAAGCTCCAGGGCTGGAGAGAGTTGCACATTAAGCCTCGTGCCCTTTCATGTGTGCCTTTGCATACTCTATGTAAAGAGTATGAAATATAAGTGAAGGCTTATAAAAGGATTCATGAAAACACAGTATCAGATTATTCATTGAATGGCAAAGAAACAACAGGATCTTCAAAACAGTTACTCTTTTCACAGTGTAAAGGATGCTAATATACAGGGGCTTTTCCAGAGAGCATTCAACATAGTCCACTGGTAACACCAAGTGCTTTTTCCATAACCTATGAATTGAAGACAGCCATAGAGTTACCATTACCGCATTCTGTAATGATACAAACCAGAGCATATTAATAATTATTCAATGTTCCAATCCTTTTGGTGAACACTATACTTTGGTAATATGTTACCAAATTCTCTGTTTAATTCACTGTTACCAGAGTTTGTGGACAATGACACAGTCCTGGATTCTCCAAGATGGTACTGATCAAAAGCAAGGTTCACTTCTGTCACATAAAGATAACTCACTAGTTCCAAACACTTACAAAACCACAAGGATTGTACATAATCCAAACATCTGCTATACAGTTAAGAATACTTAGGAGGATGTGTGGAGCATGATGTTTCTCAACAATGTTTATCAAACAAGGGAGACACTCTCTCTCTCTCAGCTTTTGTGGGGGAGGAGCTGGGGTAGTCCATCCATCCAAATCATCCATTTGAGCATGTGCTTTATTTACATTGCCATTCAATGTACCCTGCGGGGGTATGGGCGCAATTTCTTGCCAGGTCATGCAGGACTGTGGAATTTCTGGGGAGCTTGGAGGGAGGGGTCTGAAGATTGCCTGAAAGACCCCACACACACACAGCTGGAGAGATCCTGGAGCCCTAAAGATGAAAGGTTGGACAGCCCTAATGTAAGCAAATCAGTGGTCTTTGGTTCAGTTTTCCTCATAGTAAGCCGAACCTGAAACATTTAGTCCAGTCTATATTAAAAAAATTTATATTTTCTAGTAATCAATAGTGATCTGATAGTTCTTTGTTCCACTTTTGTTCTGTTCTAAGAGTAGATCTGTTGGGGGTGGGCATGCTGAAGTAAGAGGAACCTTCTCAATGTAATTTATCAACCTGATCAATTATATTTTGAGGTTGGGCATCCCTCATACAGAATTCTGAAACTGGTTTCTGAAAACCAACTTAGCACCACAGGTATAAAATTCCCCATCTGACCTCGTGTGACAAGATGCAATTTTTTTTTTAGAAATCTATAGACAGTATATAAAATCAAAGATTCACTGACTCACTCGCTGACTCATCGACGACCCGCCAAAACTGCCAGACCTAGAAGCATGAAATTTGGGGAGGGTATTCCATTCATGATGTAGGCACCCACTGATTTGGGGAAATTCAGACCAGAAGGGGGTAAGATGGGGCACGCGTTTTTGTCCCTATTCTTTACACTGACAAATCCCTGACTGATCGACTGATCAAAATCCTGCCCCAACTTCAGGATCTAGAAACATGAAATTTGGGGAGCATATTCCTTCCATCATGTGAGCGCCCATTAAGAACAAATTTTTAGATATCTAATCCCTAAGAGAGTAAAATCCATGATGCATGTATTGGATTATCGACCCTCTGAACAAGGTTGCACTTCCCCGAAAGAGCAGGGTCACAGCTTGGGGGTGATCCTAGAATCGCAGCTGCTCCTGGATGCTCAGTTCCCTGGCCATGGAAGCCTGTCCTAAACTTATTTAGAAATGCTCATCTTCCAAGAAGGTGCTCTGAAACCATTTCAAAATTTCTGAGAAAAAATTTGCTCTAAATCCAAAACACTCTTAATTCAAGTCTCTCTTAAACTAAGGTACCACTGTACTTTACATAGAAGACTGATCAACACCCAGTCCAAACTCCTGGACATCGAAGCATGAAATTTGGGGAGCATATTACTTCTATGATATAAGGACTTGCTAAGAACTAATTTGGTGTCCAGTGGTGCCTTCTGCCCAGTGTGGCACACTGGTGCCTGGTGTGGTCCAGTGTTCCCCAGTGCCCAGTGGTTCTTGATGACTGCTGCCTAGCAGGAATGCCCGGTGGTGCCTAGTTGTGCCCACTATCCAGTGGTGCTCACTGCTCGCTGGTACCTAGGGAGCCACCCAGTGGCCACCCAGTGCTGCCCACTGGTGCCCGGTAAGGATGCCTGCTCCCCATTAGTGCCCACTACACAGTGTTTCCAGATGGTGCCTGATGGTGCCTGGTGCCCAGTAGGGAGGCGTGTTGCCCACTGTCCACTGGTGCCAACTGTTCACTGACACCCGATGGAGCCTGGTGACACTCGATGGAGCCAGTGGTGCCTTGGGGTGCCTGCCACCCACTTGTGTCCTGTGTTACCCAGTGCCAGTACCCGGTGCCCACCCATGACTGCTGGTGCCTAGGCCTAAAAAATATTCTTAAAATTTTATTCCCGCCACGGCAGGTTCATTCTGCTAGTATTATATAAAATTACATTCAGGCTATGTGCATAAGGGGTAAATGCAAATAAATAAATTTTGTATTAGACTTGGGTCCTATTCCCAAGGTATCTCATTAGGTGTATGCATGTATTCTAAAATATCTAAAAATCTGATATCCAAAATGCTTCCAGTGCCAACCATTTTGGATAAGGGATGCCCAACCTACAGTATACTAAGCTTTCATTAGTAAAGATATCTGAGAAAACAGAACTTCAGACACAGCAGTTTAATTTAAATTATATCCCCTTTATTTAACCATTCAGAATTCCCTGGCCTCTTCCTTGATTTGCCTCTATTTTCTTGGCAAACCCAAACTGGCAGCCCTCTCTCACCTTCTACAGGATCATAAGGATCATAAGCCTCCTTTGTTAACAATCTCCTAACTATTCCCAGTAATATAATTTCCAAATAGCTTTAGGCTTTAAAAATAACCTAAAGCTAATTTGTTTCTTATTGTTGTTCCCTGTATCACAGTCTGGACAATTTCTAAATGTAGAAGTCTTTGCAGTAATTGTACCAACAATTACTTTAAGCTGTGCTGGTCTAAGACCTTAATAAAGGTTTATTATTATTAATTACTTTAAGCATGTCTTTGAGAAGAATAATATAAAGGTCAGGAGGAGAGTATTCCTGAGGAGTATGTGGGCAAGGAGAGGGAGGCAGGGCCAGCATCCAGCACTTATGCCAGATCGTACCTCAATTTCAGGGCGGCCCAAAGCATTGCGCTGCTCAGATTTGTGCCCATCATTTGAGATGGTACCATGTCTGAGTAGTCACATTGGGAACTGCGTTGGATATACCACATGCTTGCCTCTATCAGCAAATTAGGATTGGCCTCCCTTTATCTTTCACACATAAAAGATAAAGTATGATAACTAATTCTCTGATGTCTTTCCGTCTAGCACTCACATAATGTAGAGCAGGGGTCCTTAACCCCCGGGCTGGGGACTGCTAATGGTCCATGCCCTGTTAAGAACTGGGCTGCCAGGACATGGGCAGGCACTGCAGCTGCAGAACATTGGGTTCACACTCCACTTTGCCTGGATCCTCCTATGCACCTGTCCATGGCTTGAATCCTGAAGGCAGAAGCAGCAGTGGCACAGCTTTTCCTCTGCATGCTGCCACTTCAGCATTCAAGGAGCCAATCTGTGGGCAGATCTGTGGGATGTCTGGGGTGGGTCTGTAGATTGCTTGGCAGACCCTTTCCCCCCGGGTTCAACCCCTGCCTGTTCTAGGCAGACTGGAATGTGCAGTGCAAGCAAAGGGTGGAGCAGAAGTGGCGCTGGCACTGCCACTTCAGACTTCAGGGACTACAGCCGACCCTCAAGTGGGTGCACAGAACCCAGGAAGCCTCTTAGCAGGAGATGGACTAATTTCGGCTAGCAAGGAAGTTCTGCTGTGCAACTTGCCCCGAAGGCTGCAGCAGCTTCCTGAAGCCATGTGGCTGCTATGTTCAGGAGTGCAGGGGGACAAGGGCAGCATGTATGAGAAACCCCATTTTGGGAATGCATGGCTCTCCTTTCCCCATTGCTACTGGCCCACCACACCACCTGTGGCGGTCCCTGTAAAAACCTTTTCCCCATGCAACCAGTCCATGGAACCAAAAAGATTGAAGGCTGCTGATGTAGAGTGTGGATAGAATACCATTACTCAATGAACACTTCTCTGTTTTTCTCTGTTTTGCAGAGTTCCAATTTAATGTAAGTGAACTATTGGTAAGATAACTCAAAGTTAATTTGTAGCAACATTTTTCCAGGTTAAGTTGTAGTGACATGATAGGAAAAGAAAATTAGGATATCTAGGTGAGGATCTTTCTGCAATATTTTAAGTGGACTGGAAGCTTGTAGATTAGTGCTACTGAAATGGGGTCACAACCCCTCTGTTTATGTAAGGGTCTGTCTGTCCCTTAAGGGGCAGGGAAAGGAGAAAAAGAAGTGATCTCTTCAAGATTGTTCTGTTGCAGGGGGTAAAGGGTGATTTTCTACCACCCAGGAGTCCTGCCTATGGTCCTGCAGGACCTGGGGATGTCTGGGGTGGGGCTGTAGATTGCTTGGCGGACCCCCTCCCCCCCCCCCCCCCCCCGGTTAAAAAATTGACACTTTCAGGTGCAATTTAAGCCTAAAAGCTATAGGTGCAATTCAGGTGATTAACAATTATATGGAGGGAATTTCAGCAGGTGAAGCTTCTCATCTCACAGATCACAAGCTACACTTGCAGAAATTTCCTCTTCTACAGAAATGTAGGAGCCCTCAAGTTGAAAAGCTGGACAGCCCTGGCTTACAGTGTTACTATTTTTTCCATATCTAGCTTAATACAATATAACATTTCTCCAAATTCAGTGTCATTCCTTGTAATAAATCACATTTTATATTTTTATTACAGGGCTATATAGTTTTATTCTATGTGAACACTTAAAGTCACTGCAATAACTGGTAGTTAACTTCTCTTTTGGAGGTACCCCTGAGATCAGCTGGATCACTCTTTCTATTAGCCTGCTAAAGATCCAAAAATTCAGGAGGTTTTCTTATGGAACACACTGCACTAGAACGTAGAAAGCCTGGTGCGAAGGAACAATAAGAGGATGCAGATAACTTGTATTGTATGGTCCATGAAGCATCTGATGAACCACTGTGAGAAACAGGAAGCTAGACTAGATCAAGCAACCCTTTTGCCTGATCTTTGAACAGATGCCTGTATTACCTACAGATTGGAATCCTCCTATTTGATCATCTGCAAGTTCCAGCCTATACCTCATATTTGATCATCCATCAATGGATCCAGCCTATACCCCCTGGAAGCAACAGGATCTGTGTTCCATTGCCTCATGAGACCCATCTCTGCCCTGAAAATAATGACTTTCAGTTTTTGAATAAAAAACCTTAAGTTGCTTTTTTGGCCTTCTGGAGTGCTAAGAAGGGTTTCTGAGGGATGGGTTGCATCCCCAACCCACAGAAGGTTCTCTGAACATGACTAGAGTACAGTTGAAACACAATGTCAGTTGAGTTTGTAGGATTTAGGGTGCAAAATCTGCAGATCCAATAATCTGCGGATTTCAGTATCCATGGAGGTTCTGGGTATATAATCTATGTGATATTGAGATCTGCTCTGTATTGTTTTTTTTTTCTTTTTTTTTGGACATAAATTAACAAGACATTACAAATAGTATTAAAAAGCCATAAGCAATCTATACATTAAATAATAAACCAACTGGAGAACTTAGAAACTAACCACACTTTATTAAACACACAGACCTGTCCAAGAAGTGCTCTACCTATGATAAAAGCTGGATGAATGTGGATCAGTGCAGGCCTCCGTCAGTCTTGAGAGACTATGGTATTGTGTGTGGCGCTGCATACGCTGCATGCAAAGCATGAAAGCCTGGGTTAGATTGTTATGGAGGATAGGCTGTTACCCAAGCAGCAAATCACCCCTCTCCACGCCACTGAATTAGTCCAATGGAAAGGCAGAGCCAATACAATTGGATCCAGCTGGCGTCGCAGAGCTGGGCTAAGGACAGGAGCTCACCCTGTCTTGTGGGGCCGACCTGGGTCTCAAACCCTGGCCTGCTGGTTAACAGGCACAGCGTCTTAACCGCTTGTGCCACCCACAGCCAATAATAATAGGATCAATAATAGCTGAGATAATATACATTTCAAAATCAGCTATCAATCACACAAGATAATATAGACTTCTCCTCAGTTGCAAATTCACCAGCCTTACCTCCAACCCAGATGCTGTAGAGAGGAAAGAAGGAGCCTTTCTACATCATATACATCTGAGTACAAAACTCGAACAGTTTGTGGGACATGGAGGACCAGTGACAGAGCATGCAATGAAGGTCCCAGATTCAATTTTTTGGTAGATTCAAGGGAGGCTAAGAAAGACCCAACAGAGAAACTCATAGAATAAACATGTTGAGCAGGAGGGCCCGATGGTCTGACGCAGCATATGGCGGCACCATATATTGTAACATCAAATACCATGGGAAATGGACATTCCTGAGAGAAACTATTAAAAGGGCTACTCACCAGCCAAGGGAGGAGAAGGTCAGCAAAATACACAAATGCTGCTCCCAGAGTGAAGCCAACCATCACAGGGAAAAATGAAAAGGCCCCAAACTTCCCAGATTCCTCAGCCAGTTCAATGGCAGGTGCAAGGAGAGACCAGTAAGAAGCAGCCAGCATGACCTAAAGAATAACATGAAGAGTTAATACCATTTAAATTTCAACACCATACTGTATGCCTTTCTTATTTAATAAGAACTTTCTGGGACAGGTTATTGTTAATAACATTCTTTATCCATACATTTTATTTGAAAAAAATCCCAAAACAGTAAAATTGTGCACTTAAAAACATACAAAAATAAGCTATGATAAATAATACCTGAATATAAATACAAAAACACAGGATAGAATATTATCTGGGAACCCTGCACTGAAAAGCCATAGGAGCAAAGGAACCAGATAATCCAGGGTTGTAATATATTTTAATTAGAAGCTGTAGAAGAACCCTTACAGGGTTGAGCAGAATCATTTCTGGTTACAAAGCTTTCATTTTAATAAAATAGGAAGATCAGACCAGAAGAGTCCAGCTAGTCCAGTATGGTTATTAAATTGCAATTTGGTTATGCTATGTGAGCCAATTTTGGGAGGTCAAAAGACTGTGTAAACACTCATGTTTACTCCTTTTTATATACTAGAGAGAACAGCTGGAAAGCCTGCTCCTGGGACAACTGGGAATAGTTCAGAACACTCTCATATACATATACACAGGGTCTCCCCTGCCCTATCCTAATTCTCAAAACTGGAGCACATATATCTAAAACTCAAGAAGCACAAAATGGTGCAGTTCCTGTCTCAATGGCCACGAGAGCAGGTTCTACCTGAATGAATTCTAATTTGGGTATTTCTCAGGAGACACCAACATGAATCTGAGCTTTTTGTTATTTTTTACTATTTACATATTTGCTGAAAATATTGTAAGAACAGCAAAAGGCTAAAACACTCAAGTTCTAAGAATCCCTATGAGGTTTTTTCTGAACAGGATTTTTTAACAACAAATTTTAACAAGCAGTAGTCTTAAATTCTCTTAAATTCCCTATCCTAAAGATAGATTTAGGATCTATCTTTAATCATTGTTTATTTTTTCTCCCTCTCCCTTCATAACTAGGTCTAACTTTTCTTTAAAGAGCTGTAAGCACATTTTCAACTTCCACTACCACACCTTAGTGCCAGCAAAAATGCCAATATATCTCTCTACCTTGCATGGCCAGTTCCATTGATCAAACAAGCACATTGTGATCTTAAAGTGCTCTCCCACCAGTACAACCCATCACCATGGCAGAATGGCAATTGAAACAGAAACATCTTTAGTCTCCTCCAGAATACCTTTAATGGAGGGTTCCACAGATGCAGTGTCACCACACTGAAGATCCTGCTTCTTGTTCTTTCTGCTCCTCTCAAAAGCAACACCCAAATCAATGCCCCCTCAGGTGTTTTAACAGGAAAGGTCACAATATATGGAAGCAGATGATCCCAAAAGCACACCTGTCCCAGGCCATAAAAGATTAACACCAGCATCTTGATTTTGGCCTAGGAATAATCTGGCAGCCAGCACAGTTAGAAGAGCAGGAGTTCAACAGAACTGAAGTGCTGCATCCCAACAAAAATATGAGCTACTGCATTCTGTGTTAACTGCAGTTTCCAATCCATCTTCAAGGCCGCCCTCATGTAGAGAACAACACAGTAAACAGTATGACACCAAGGCAAGGTCTGGCAATAGCAGCCCTGACCACAGGTGTTACCTATAGATCCTAGAGGTGGTCTCTCAAGTTGCAAATCTATCTGCAGAGAAGTACAACCACCATTCTGGACAAGTAGATAGTCTAACATCTGAATCATGAATCATGAATTTCCAGACCAGCAGAAACTATGTTCTGTCTGGATTTAGTTTTCATTTATTAACTCACATTCATTTCCCAACCATCATGTCCCACAACTTCTATGGATCCCCATGAAATGTGGTGGGAAAAAGATAAAGTTAAGTGTCACAAACATACTGATGGCATCTAACTCCGAATCCCCTGATCATGACTCTCAGCAGTTCCACATAAGTGTTAAACAAAAAGGTCATCAAGGTAACAGCCTTGCAGCACTCTGCATGCCAGAGGCCAGAGAACCAAGCAGGAGTCCCCCAGCAACACCTTCAAGGGAAAGAAGTGGAACCACTGCAAAACTAAACCCTCCAAACTCATGCAACTAACCTAGATGGACAACCTAGATGGTTGATGATGGGGAAAATTGCTGAAGTCATGCCCTAAGACAAGAAAGGCTGACTCCATCTGAAGATGTTTATTTGAATACAGATGCCATTGTGTGAACAGTACTGGGAAATTATCTCATTAAGAGTTAGGGAGCAATCCAGAGTAACTACAGGGAGTCCTTGCTCCGGTGTAAGAACAATTTGCTCTGGATTACAATATGAATTTCCCATGGATTTTCACTAGGTGGTACAGTAACTACGGGTACATGTAATGTCTCTTACGTGCTCCTGTGGTTTCTCTGGATTGTAGGATTAATGTGGTAGAGTGGTTAGAGTGTCAAACTGGGCCCTGGGTTGAAATCTTCACTGCATGAGTCTGCAAGACTCTGGCCCCTTCAATCACTTTTAATCTTGTCTACCACAGGTAGATCATTGTCAAAATAGACCAAGCAGGGGGAAACCATGTATCATTGTCAAGATAGACCAGGCAGAGGAAAAACCACGTACAGTGGTGCCTCACATAAAGAGTTTAATTCATTCCAGAGGCATGCTCTTTAAGTGAAACACTCTTTAAGTGAAGCAGATTTTCCCATAGGAAATAATGGAAACTCAGACGATTGGTTCCACAACCCCCAAAATATTCATATTAAAATATTAACTGGATGTAAAAATGATGACAAAATGATGACAGGAATTGAATTCAAAACATGCATTCATTGTGCATGATCCTATGAAGTCTACTTAGGCTGCAATCCTAAAGAAACTTTCCTGGGAGTAAACTCCATTTAACACAATGGGCTTACTTCTGAGTAAACATGGTTAGGAGGCTGCAATCAAAGAGTCTTTCCTGGGAAGCTTACCTGAGCTGCTGCTGGGGGTTCAAGGTGGCCAGTGGGGGCAGTTAGGAGCAGCTTCCTCTGCCCCCCCCCCCAGGTAACTGCCCCCAAGTTGGGGGCCATTAGAGGCAGCAGCGCTGGCTGGCAGCCCTTTTAAAGAGCCTCCACATGGAGCATCAGGGCTGCATAGCATGCGTGCCCATAGCGCTCTTGCTTGTTAAGTGAAGTGGAACTTGTTATGTGACAATTTCTTGGAAATTTATACTTGTTATGTGAAACGCTTGTTATGTGAGGCACTTGTTATGAGAAGTACCACTGTATGTCCTGAGAGCCTTAGAAGGGGACTAGGATAAAATTACAGATAACAGTAAGTATGGGATCTTAAATGTTGAACTTGACCCATTACACAAGATGAGACAGATGGACTCTGGAGCAGCTTTGAGTTTCTTCCAGTTCTGTTATTATTCAAAAATGTTACTATAACAAAAATATTCCCAATGACAAATTCAATCAACAAATTAAATTTGCAAATATTCAGCCATTTACATAACCCTGGCTGTAAATACTGCATAAGCTGCCTAATGGCAATAACAACGGAGAAGTCTGACAAGAAGGATTTTGCACTGGGAAAAGAGATGATGGTTCATAAGCTTCTGCTTTGTCTCATTTCAATATTATCTTCCCCAATGCTGGAAGCTGCCATATCAGGGCCATTTCCAAACAGCAAAAAAGAGAGAGAACTGAAAGAGCACTATGTGTAGTTGTAAAGCAGCATTTACCCAAAGCAACTTTGCACTGATGATTTCACCAAGTTTCCCGATTGAAGGAGTGGAAACCAGTTGGGTCTTTCCATCCCAGCCTTTAAACCTAGGCAGGCTGGTTTTTACCCAATGTGCATGGCAACTCGGTTGCAAGACAGAATAGCTTCCAAGACATGAAGACAAACCCTGAATTCACCATACAGCAAAGAAAAAAGGAGTTTGCAAACAATGAATGAGAATGATGGAGGAGGAGCTCCTGGGAGAGTTAAAAGCATCCAAAAGAAGAATAAGCAAAAAAGAGTTTTAAAAAGCAGGGCATCTATCACAATGGCTTTTGGGTATATCAGCTCAGATGTGACAGCTGCAGTATAGGATCTTGCTCAAGTCTGCCGGTGGCCAAGGCAGCTGCCTTAATTACATTATCAATGACTCACGTCACTGAGCTTCTGAAAAGTGAAAAGAGAGAGAGAGAGAGAGTCTGAGCCACCCACTGCCTCCCCACCAAGCCTGCTGTAACTGTACAGCTGTCTTTTAGGAGCTAAAGGATCCTCCTGCTCAGAGCTCCACAAGATGGCAGGACAACTGAAGAGATGAGGAGCAGCAGCATTGCATTTGTTCACTCACCAGGGTTGGCAAAAGGGGAGCGGCTTTTCAAACTGCGGAAATGCAGGGCAAGAGGGTCTCATTATGATCCACATAACAGGGAGTACACATCAGGTTGCCTGCCAAGAAACAACAGTCTTCCACAAGAACTGAACACACACACACAGTTCACAAAAGCTGTGAGGTATTGTATGCTTGAGAGCACAATCCTAACCATGTCTACTCAAAAGCAAGCCTCATTGTGTTCAACTGCTCTTACTCCCAGGAAAGTATCTTTAGGATTGCAGCCTAAAACAACATGGAGTTGGACAGGCTAACCAATCCACCACTTCTCCCACCCCAAAAAAAATCCATTCAGTCACAAGTTTGTTCAGCCCTAGAAACATTATTTTTGAAAAAGTACAATTTCCAAGGACTTCAATGGCAACCAAACACATCTATCTGAAGAAAAAACTTCCATTCCTTCCACAACAGATGATTAGAAGACATTATAGGAAGCAGGCAATGTCAAATCACTATATAAATGGTTTGGATCCATATCTTGAACTGTTTCCTCCTTGCATGGGGGTGGGGGAACAATTTTCAACTACTCTTCCTTTCCTCTCCAGTTCCCTATATACTCCCTGAAAATCTGGTCCCGACTGCTCATGGGAACAATGTAATGTAGGGTATAGGGAGCTGCAGGAAGTAAAGGGAAAATAATCTAATATTTCACACTCCTCTTTATCTGAGCAGAAGATAGGGCTTGTGCAACCCATTTAGGTTGGATCCAGTGCCTGACTAGCACATAAAAAAACATAACCTTGAGATGCAGCCCAATAATAACTGACTGGTCTTCATAAGTGTTTTCTCAGAGTACCAAATTTTGAAATCAACTGGGAATGCTACAGCTATTAGGAGACAACACAGCTGCAGGATAGAAATCTACTGCCACAAATAGATCAATTTTTGTTTCACAAATAAGAACAATCTTAGATGCTTTACCGTTTAGCCACTCTCAATACAAGAGTACTTTCCCCACAAGAAAGATTGCACAACACTAGTTCATTGCAGGTGAACTTTCTTTCCATTGCACAGGAATTCTATTTACAGGGCTTCTTTTCTCTCCTGTTCTAACCAGCTGTCTTGGAAGCTTTGGGTAAGCAGAGATTTCCTAACTTCACGGCAATGGGTCAGCTGTGTGAAGAACTTTGACCATACAGTAATCCAATTTCTAACAACGGCTTTCTGCTCTCACTGGCTATCAGAACTGCTGTAGCAAAAACTGGGCCCTTATCCAGAGAGAAAGTATGTTGTACATAGTGTGTATGCATATGCGTGGGTGTCCATAGACTCTAAAGTCTTGCAGAAGAAAAAGGCTAGATTCCTTTGTAAACAACATAATTTTAAAGCATTAGCACCACTGGCATTATGAAGGTGCTCTTGCTCTAGGTGTACAAGGGAATATCCAGTGTCTAATTGAAGAGTGTATGTATTTTGGAATTACAATCTGTGCACAAAGACCAACTTGCATCACATAAGGAGTGTGATCAATAAGTGGCATATGAGGAATGGCATATGAAGCGTGATCAGTAAGTATCAGGACTGATGCCATAGTAGAGGAGCTAAAATATGCAGTGAAGCCACTTAGCACAGATTGACCTTGATTCTAACTGTGCATGCACATTAGGTTTCAACGTCCTAGCTCATTTCCTCTCTTTACAGCAATGCTTGGAAGGAATGTGTATAGCGTGTGGTCATCACATTGACCATGACAGAGAAATTTGAGCAGAGAATCTGCATTAAATTTTGCCAAAAGCTTGGTGATACCTGTGCAGAGACCTATGAAAAGTTGCAGAAAGTGTATGGAAAGGAGTAGATGAGCTGCACACGAGTGTACGAGTGGTTCAGATGTTTCCAAGATGGCCGACAAAATGTCAACAGCGACAAACCTTCTGGGAGACCCACAACCAGCAGGACTGAGAAAAACATCGTAGTTGTGTGTGCAGCTGTTAGGGGAAATTGTTGAATCACCATCCATGAGTTATCAGAGAATATGCACATTAGTTATGGCTCAATTCAGTCCATTCTCAGTGAAGATTTGTGTATGAGTTTCTGCCAAATTTGTGCCAAAACTGCTTTCAGCTGACCATAAAGAAACTTGGTTTCAGTTGCGCAAGATCTCCTTGATTGTGTCGAGAACGATGAAAACTTTTTGAAAACTGTCATAACAGATGATGAATTGTGGGTCAGTGGCTATGACCCCCAAAACCAAGGCTCAGTCTTCACAGTGGAAAACCCCAACCTCTCCAAGACCAAAGAAAATACAAAGGAGTCAAAGCAATGTGAAAACACTATTGACCATTTTCTTCTACTACAAGGGGATTGTTCATCATGAGTATGCTCCACATGGTCAGACAGTAAACAAGGAGTACTACTGTGAGGTGTTGCAGCGTTTGCGGGATGCTATTCATTGGAAAAGACCAGAAATGCATTGACCAGTAAGTGGCAACTGCACCATGACAACGCACCTGCCCACTCAGTGCTTCTTGTGCAGCAGTTTTTGGCCAAGAACAATATCCTGCAGATCCGCCAGCCACCGTATTCTCCAGATCTTGCTCTTTCCAAAAATCAAATCCCACTTGAAAGGACGAAGATCTTAGGACGTCGAGGAAATCCAAGTGAATGCGATGAAGCAGCTGCTGATTATCCCAGAAAACAAGTTCCAGGAATGCTTCATCAATGGAAACAGCGCTGGATTAGGTGTGTGGCTTCCAAAGAGGACTACTTCGAAGGCGATTAAATGCACCAGTCCTGATACTTATTGATCACACTTTGTATCATCAATAAGGCATAACATAGCATTTACCATGGGTGCTATCAGCGTGGGCACCAAAGCATGTGCTGAGAGTAATTTCCCAGTTGGAGCACTTTGCGCCCTCTTAGCAGCCAGTCAGGCAATTTTACCCAGCCAATGTGGAATGAGCGCTCAGGGTTCAACTGCTTCCCAGTTGGAGAACAAGCACCCTCTCTGCAACTAGTTAGGTGAAACTGCCAGCTGACTGCCAAGCAGATGCATTACAACTGCATCTTCCCATTCAGGAAGCAATTGGAGTGCTTGCATCCTCTCATCATCTGGTTGGGTGAAATTATCAGGCCAGCTGGGGAAGCAACTGGAGCACATGCACCCTAATTGTGTCATGATGCTTCATGGTATCATGAAATCATGGTGTTGGCATGGGCACAAACAGCCCTCAGTACGCCTCTGAGGAAGTGGTTCCCAAACTCACCACTGCTACATAAGCAATGTATTATTCTTCCCATCACCCTGGATAACACAGCAAATCCTCCCAGAACCGCTAAGAATTATGACATTTCCTAGCTTCATCATCCAATTTCTTCCATTAGGTCCAGTCAGCCTTGATGGAAAGAAACCAAGCACATTCTTAGCTTAATTACATTTGTCTTAACTGCAGGAGAGAAGATACACTGGCATTTTATAGGCAGCCGTTAGTGGATTAGCACCACAATGGTAAAAAATGGCACATTTATATTCACTTACTTCACACTATCTACAAATACTTGGCACGTAAGCACATGGCTGGGGGGAGGCTTAGCACAGCTATGAGCAGGCAAACAATGGCAAGAAAAGTTGGAGGAGTAGAAGAAACAATGGCTTCCTCATGAGCAGAAGATAGAGCTAGTGCCATTCAGGAGGGAAAGAAACAGATACCTCCATAGCATATAGCCAATCATACGCTGTTACTAAAAAGCTGTCAAGATTGGGCCAATATTCAACATCAAATGGGCATTGGCCCATGAAGAATTATGTCCACTCCCAGACTTGGCCCACCTTCTTTAGTGCCAGCTGAATCTTCAACACCCTGGCAATGGTCTTTGGAAGGCTACCTAAGTGCTACTTTGGAGAAGCCCAAAGAAGGAGCCAAGAGACATTTAAAATATAAATCAAATGAATGAATGAATGAATGAATGAATGAATGAATGAATGAATGAATGGAGGAAAGGGGGAAAGGGGGAAAGGGGGAAAGGGGGAAAGCAGTAGCACGATATCCAGGATTATGCCCCTGCAAGGGAAGGGGGCTATTTTTAAACATATCAGAGGTGCTGCCAGTCTGGGGAATGTGAGGAGTCCTGGGAAACCCCACAGAACGCTCACAAGGCTTCCCAAATCTAGAAAATAGTTCCAGTTTCATCACAATCGCACTTTCACTATTTTCAAGCCTCAGGAACCCCTGCGAGTGCTGTGTGGGGCTCCCCAAGGAGCCCCAGACCATGGCATCCCCCAGACGCTGGCAGCTCCTCTGATAAATTTAAAAATCAGATTGCTGAATCCACCTAATGACTGTTCCTCAAACTCTGCTCTGAAAACATTCTCCTTTAAGACTTTGCAAAAACAGTGCCACAGTCCTGCAAGCAGCTCTGACATTTGTTCCAGTTCCGCTGAGGGATGAGGTGGAAAGGAGCAACCATCCATGTCTACTCAGAAGTAATTCCCATTATAGTCAATGAGGCTTATTTCAAGGTTAATGTAGATACAACTGCAGCCTTAACTTTAAGCCAGTCAGTGGTTCAACTGCACACAGAGACAGTGTTTCCACTGCCATTCCTCATAGGGAGCATAGCAAGTAGCTGATATGTAAGCTCTGCTATTTGTTCTGGAAGCCCTGACCCAAACAGCGTAATGCCTAAGTCTTAATGACTAAGCCGCAAGTTAAATTCTAATGACGAAGAAGACGATAGGTAGAGCCCACTTAATCAAAAGCTCTTTAAGGCTATGCATTCATTTTTGGAAGCATAAAGGGCTCTGCCAACCACAACATTTGAGAACCACTGGCTGGTTGCAACACTCCAAGATTTCAGACGGAGCCATTCCCAGCTGCTATGTGAAGATGTTGCCAGATAAACCTAGGATTTCTTGCATGCAGAGGATGTGCTCTACCATACAATCAGGGGCATCATTAAGGTTTGCATCACCCGGTGCAGGAGGCCAGACTGTTACCCTCATGCAGTGATGGAGCAACACCTGGATGGTGGGCATGATTATGTGCCAGTGCCCTGCCTCCGTTTGTTTTTCAGCCAAAGGTTTTGATGGAATAAATATATTTCAAAGTGGTTTGTTCCATTACATTCTGCTGTAAATTACATATCCAACAGTATCTAACATGATGGGATTATTCCTAAAAACATTTTTTGGCCAGTAGTGGTGTCTCACACACACACACACACCGCCAGATGTTTAGTGCAGTGGTTCTCAAACCTTTTAGCTTGGGGCCCACTTTTTAGAGGGAAAATCTGACCAGGATCCATTAAAAAGTGATCTCATGGCTGAAAGTCATGCTTTCAAGCAAATTAAAACAAATAAATAATTGTAAATAAATTAAAATAAATCAAGTGAATAAACATAACCCCCACTGTCCTCCCACCAAAAAAATTCAATAAGATTTTTAGTCCTACCCAATGTCCAGTTCAATTTTAGTTCTTATATTTAAACCACTTCAGTGAAATTGGGGATTCAATCAGTTTTAAATCCAGCAAGTTTATCTGTGGTAGATTACGGTGACCATATGTCATAATCGGAAAGAGGAGAAGGCCCCTCGCCAAATTTTGGACACCCAAGAAAAGTGTACAGCATAACAAAACCCTCATGTATATTGTTTTCATGCACTTAATTAAACACTATATTACTGAATATTACATATAATTACTAATTCCAAGTTGCCTGCTCACAAGGTAAAGGAGGACATTGAAGATTTTTTTCCAGGATATATGGCTAAAAAGAGAATACGTCCTGGAAAAAGAAGACATCTTGGGAAAAACAGTCTTAATTACCCTCTCCCCAAAAACATTAAAACATCAGAAGAATAAGGACAGGAAAATAGGCTTGGGAAGAGGGGGAAGAGGAATACGGACTATCACCCAACTTTATTTAAAAAAATTAACATTACCTGTTGAGCCAGTTTTTATCATTTTCAGTATTGCAGAGGGACTGTACTTTTAAGCTCCAGGTGCATGGGATTAGGACCACTCTGGAAACCATGCACCCCCTGGATTGACCTTCCACGCCAGTCAAATCAATTTTGCTTACTCATGAGTAAACATGGCTATGCAGTTTCACTTTCAATGAGGTTCAATGCAAGGGGAAGCTTGAAGGAGGGAACTTATTTCTAGGGTTATTATGGGGGCTGCATTAATTAGATCAGGACCCTTCTGATGTCACTGGATTCCTCTCAGCCTGCCCTTTCCAATGGATTATGGCACATCTGCCTACTCATGAATAAAGCCGCAATACAGATTACTTTCTCATTCCCATAGAGCTCTATGCATATTTTTTAAAAGATTTTCTGGCCATAACTTTTGATAGGAAGCTATTTTAAAACAAATTTTTGCATTGAATTCTGCTCCTCAATATAAATTCAATGACATAGGACATGATGGTGTACTGCGCACCATTGTGAAGTTGCTTTTTTGTGTCACTGCCCCATAGTGTGTGTCAGACATCCCAGGTGTATCACCTGTGAAGGCCACACTCCCTAGTGATGCCCCTGGCTATAATGCTTCTTACAAATCCTTTGGATATGCCTAAAGCCAGATCAAACTGAAGTAATGACATTCTAGAGTGTACTGACAAATTAAAATGTAATAAATCACTAGGTCCAAATAGCCTCCACTAGGTCCAAATAGCCTTAGGGCACAATCCAAAGTAACTACGGGAGCACGTAAGAGACATTACATGCACCCATAGTTACTGCACCACCAAGTGAAAACCTATGGGAAATTCATATTGCAATCCAGAGAAACTTGTTCTTACTCCAGAGCAAGGACTCCCCAGTAGTTACTCTGGATTTCACCCTTAGTGAGCAAGAGTCAGCATGTTTTCTTCCTCACTAATTCTACTTCACTAATTTTAACTAATTTTCTAGTTATTTTAACTAATCTTTTAATTAGTTATTAGAGGGAATCCAGCTGACCTTGTATACTTGGATTTAAGAAAAGCTTCCTGACAAGAGTTCCTTCACCAAAAGCTCCTGAGTAAACTTAAACTCGGGTCACTGGTGTTGCTAGTGGGAGCAGAAACATCAGATGACTCACTGGGGAGGGGTGATACCACTAATTGCTCAAATTCTGAAAATCTTGGTGTTTTCAAATATTCCTATCATGTTATACATTTCAAATCCCCCACCCCACCCCTGGATAACTAAAACCACAGATATAGCCAAATGCCTGCCTCTGGAGCCTGGACCCTTCAGTGGGGATGGGAGCTTAGTTCCTCTTCCAAGGGGATTCTGATCTCTGCAGAGACTACAAATGACTATCCACAGGCTCAGCGGGCCTCGGAGTGGCCATTTTTGGCCAGAAAAGTCACTTCCAGTTTGGGGCCAAAAACCAGAACTGATTTTTAAATGCCCATAAAAGGCATTCGGAGCGTCAGGGATGCTCCAGGCTTCATCAGACAGGGTTTTTCTGAGTAGTGCAAACAAGAAACATGTTTGACTGGAGCAATACATGTGAACCAGCATACAAGCTTTCAAGCTACAGAAAACTCACACCTGACAGAAACAGAATGAGAACACAGAACAAATTCAATTTATTTCCACTGCAAAATACCTCAGTTCACAGAATATTCTTATTTTGTATTTCACTTCAGCATGAAAAGAAGCCCTATGATGCTGAAAATCTTGCATTACATTTTACTATTGAAGTTACTTGAAGGACAAGATGGGGCCTCTAATGCTATTAAAAATCAGTGAAAAGTATGCAAGTCCCATTCATTTAAATAGAAGCTAAACATGCCTAATTATCGGCAAAATCCAGAGCAGGTACAGGTCCACACAGTTACGTCACCCTCTAGTGTTATTTTATGGAAACTCACCTTAACTGCTTCATTGCAAAGGGCTTACCAGTAATTTGACTTTAGGATATGGGCCTATGTTTCAAGATTGGAATAGTGATTTGTAGCCCCCTCCTTCCAAAAAAGTCATGGACCTACAAAGTAACTCCACGTGTTCTCTTGGTAAGGAAAGCACAGCTTTGGCCATAGGGAACTGCAAAGGCCCCTTGTACAAGCAGAAACAAACTCAGCTTCTCTAGATTTGAAACTTCTGTCTCCATCTCTATGTTGTCAGTATCTACCCTATACGTATATTTTCAGCTGCTGCAAAACACAGATTCTGCAGCCAAATCTTCTGCTACATCTTCCCATCTCCTCTCTGCTGGTTAGTATCTATCAAAATGAAAGCAGCACAAAATTTATTCCTTCCATATTAGACTTAGATTTCTGACATTTACAAATGCGGGGAGAGCATATTAGGCAGAAATTGCATCAAATTAAATCATGCGCTTTTTGAAGAAAAGCAGAAAAGAGAAGGAAAAAGAGAGCACTTCATTTCACAAGAAAGAGTTATAGCTCATTAACGCTCCCTCTCAAAGATTTGGTTTGTTCTTAAGTGCTGCAGAGCACAACAGCAGGCCCTGAAAGATAATCCCCTTAGAGCTAGTTCATCTCAAGTGACAGAACAAGAACAATTAGGCTGTGTACCTTTTACCATAGCACTCCTCAGTAGGGTTCCTTTGATCTGTTATGATATTGGCACACTATGCCCTTACCCAACACCATAGTCAGTGATCGGGACTCAAGAAAGTGCAGATGCCCTGTGCAGCAGTATCACATCATGTTGTCAGTAAAACCAAATGTGGCTGGGGAAGCCAATGTTTGTCAAGCTGATCTACTCCAAAAGACTCTTCTAAAGTTAACTAATGCTGCAAAGTCCAATTGAAATCAACTGGTACAAACTGCAAGAAAAGAGGTTCCAACTGTATATCGGGGTAAAAAAAACTCCTGATAGTAAGGAAAGTAAGGAATGCCCAGACTTCCAGGCATGCACACTAGGCACTGGTGCCATCAGTTGGCAGTCGGTGCCAAAAAGGTTAGCCATCACTGACCTATGAGGTTAGCCATCACTGACCTATGAGGTCCCTTCCACCTTCATGATACTATGAAACAAACTGAAATATGTAATTAGAATTCATGCCCTTCATTCATCACAGAAAGGAAGAGCAACAATGTAACAAGTACCATCTCTTCTTCCAGCACATCAGGTGCATCTCTCTTATCTTCTGTTGAGATTGCCAGACCCCAACCTGAACAGGGTTTCACTGTTCAAGTCTTTAGCATTTTTACCTAACATGATTAAAGTTCAAATAAAACCTAAAGGATATAAAAGCTCATGACAAAAGCAGGCAAGAGACACTTTCCTTGACAAAACTCTCTTTCTAAGACAAATATAAGGAGATAGTTTAAAGCAGGGGCAGTTCCCCTAACAGCAATTATTTTTAAGCTATGATTTAGTAAACAGGCAAATTGTTCCATAGCCATTTCAGAAAATCTTATCTTCTTTCAAATCATACCAATTGGACATTTCATCAACTTGACTATACAGTGGCGCCTCACGTAAAGAACACCTCACGTAAAGTATGTTTCATATAACAAACAAAAATTTCTTTAAGATTCTGCTTCACATAACAAACTGTGCTTCACGTAAAGAACACATTCGTTGGCAGTTGGGACAGACGCGCTGGCCGGCAGCCTGTTTAAAAAGCGTCAGAGCTGCCTAGCGCACCTGCCCATAGTGGAAGCAACACTTCCATGCTGTTTCTCCTGTGGCCAGGTGTCCGCTGGGCAGAGGGAGAGAAGAGCAGTGGAGAAGAGGGAAGCAGCTCAGGACTAGCCAGAAGGGAGCAGGGGAGAGAGAGGCTCAGGATGGAGAGAAGGAGAAAGTGGGGAGATACTTTGAAAGTGCCTTGGATTGCAACCTCCTAACCATGTCTACCCAGAAGTAAGCCCCATTGTGTTAAATGGGTTGTACTCCCCGGGAAGTGTCTTTAGGACTGCAGCCTAAGTAGACTTCATAAGATCATGCATATTGAGAATGCATGTTTTGAATTCATTCCCAGTGTTCTCTCATCATTTTTACATCCAGTTAATATTTTTATATGAATATTTTGGGGGTTCAGGAACCAATCGTCTGAGTTTCCATTATTTCCTATGGGAAAATCCGCTTCACGTAAAGAACGTTTCAAGTAACAAACATGCCTTCCGAACGAATTAAATTTGTTACGTGAGGCATCACTATCCAAATCTATCCAAATCTATCCAAATCTCAATTTCTATTCAACTCTATATTCAAAAATATCATTGAGGAATTTGGGAAGAAAGAAACACCAATTCCCCTGGCAAAAATGGAAAAGTTTGACACCCTTGAGCCAGAGTATGAAAATTGGGCTTTCCAGCAGAGATATTGTTTGCGATACTAATCTCCAGTTAGGCTGGCCTAAGCTCCTACATAAGTCCGATGCTGACTTGGGCTGTCACAAAAGTGTGATAAGACACTTCTGCCCCTCTTTCTGGGAGGGGGGTGTTAGGCCAGTGCATAAGCTGACCTCCCCACACCACCACAGGCAGGGTGACCAGATGCCAAACCCAAAATTCCTGAACCCCTAGGCCAAAATTCCTAATCCAAGGCCAACATTCCTACCCGCTTCGGTTTTTTGACTATAATGTTTGGTGGGAAGGAGATATCTCAAAACTGATTTTTGCATTGGATTCTGCTCTTCAATACGAATCCAACGACGTATGGCATGATGGGGTACTGTGCATTATCACGAAGTTTCAAAATGAAGCCAAAATGTAGGACAATTAAGCCAAAGGAGGCTAAAAATACAGACAAATCCAGGTTTTTCCGGTCATATAGTCACCCTGACCACAGGGAGATATGCCAGTTGAGTTAGGCCAGCCTAAACTGGTTAGGATTGTACCCTAAATGTTGTTTAGCACTAGAAAATACAAAGGAGATAGTGTATCAGATGACACTGGGGCTAGATCTTGAATCAGTTGCAAGAAATAAGGGCTCTATTCAGTACTGATTCCTATTTGCTTCTTGAAACTGGACTTTCGTTTGGATTTTTTTTTTAAACCAAGGCAAGTTAGGAAAACAGCTTCCTGTCTTGTATAATGATGGCTGCAGCATTGTACTTGTCAGGCTGCTAGCAGATAGCACCACATTGCACTGTTCCTCTACAGGAAAGATGGAAGTTTTTAACAGAAAACTATAAAGGTACCAACTGGAGTTTCTAAGCTGAATTTGAACCAGTGTGTGTCCATTAGCACAAAGTTCTTATATGACATCTACGAGTTTTGCCTGAAATAAGTACACTCACACTATCATTTTAAAAAGAGCCAGCTAAAGGAATCCAACCAATTAAAGACCAGTTCATCTGGTAAATATTGTAGCTGTGCCAATTTCCATTTGTTAAAGATGACAGATTTTACAAGGGGGAGAACAACTGCCTACATTCACCCTAACACAGTGCCCTCTCCAGTGGCTATCTGCTGGAATTTCCTTTGCATCTTTTTAGACTGGGAGCCCTTTTGAGTCAGGAAACCAGTTGTTATGAAAGATCAAGAGATCTTTCTTGCTCAAGGATAATGTTTTGACAGCTGTTTGACAGTTCTAGGGAAGTTAGGGTTAACAGCCAGTAGACTGACTGCTCAAAGTGTGGCTCGCACCTGGACCTTGTGAGGCTGAAGGACTATGCAGAACTCTGCAGGAAGATGTGGCTCACACTTGAACCTAATAGAAATAATGTTTGCAAGATTAAAAGCAGCCCAGGAGGAACCTCTTCTGTAATGTCCTGAGGGAGACAATGGTCTGTCTGATTTCTTGAGAGAGACGCTGCTGTAACTTCCAAGACAAGCTACATGCTGGGACTCTACTAGACTGTGAAGAAATTTGAAGCTGCTGTGGACTTCATTTCTGAAACTAAGTAGACTTCTTGGGGGACAGAACTGCTCGGCAAAAGAGCTAGTGAATCATTTGGAAAGTTTGTATTATAATTTATGTTAAATTGATAAGTGATGGTTTTCATTTCTTTACATGCTGTGGCCATTTCTGGATAAGGGAGGGTATTAACTGACCAAAAGCAGGCACTACAAGTGATATTAAACAGGACAAACTGGTACCAAGAGTGGAGTTCACAAACTGATACCAGAAGGGAAAATTTGGAAGGGACACCAATAACATCTGGTGAACCTGTAAACACTGCCAAACTTCTGGTCACCAAGCTTTCATGTGCAAAACTACAGCAGAGGCTGAGCTCTATATACGGGGAGAGACTAGTACTGAGCTAAACACCACTAGTGATTAGTGAGTATTCTTGGCAATCTCACAACCAATCTGAAACTTGGTGGAAAATGTGTGCAATGCGATTTCCTGTCACTGTATTTGCACTCCGCTCCATTTCTGAGTGGCTATGTGATCACAGAGGAGGACAAGCTCTCAGCCCTCGTATAGTGAGAATTCAGCATCCCCTGTGATCACACAAATCATTACAAAATGGATAGAGAGCACACAATCACAGTGGAGAAAGGTGCATAGAATAGGAGGAGCCTCTGCTTCCCCTACATGCAGCAGACAACCATTTATTTGATTCTCCTGTAAACCATTTTGTGAACTATGTTAACAATAGAAGGTAATAATAAAGTCTATAAAAATACCTTCCCAGAAAAGTGAAGTAGATTCGTGATGCTGATATACCTGGGGGGCAAATGCCCCAAGTTGCTCCTAAGGGAGGTGGTACTGCAATCCTTCTCTCTGCCATTTTTTCTGACCTGTTTCCAAGAACTTAAGACACTGTCCACTGCTCCCAGAATGTCTTCTAAGATCTTTGAAATGCTGAAAAAGCACTCCCAGTTTTCCAACTGGACACAGCATTCTGTGATCCTCCACCCCCCAAGATGGCACCAAGGCTAGGTCTGTAATAAATTCATTCAGAGCATTTAAGTTCACGGTAGCTCACTATTTTAAGTTGCTTCACCCTTGATGCAATTAGTAATGAGATTTTAAATTTGAGATGTTAAAATTTGAACAAGGTGCTTTTTACCCAGGACAATGGAAAAGCTTCCATGAAAAATGTACCACCTAACCAGTCACTGCCCTGTATTAAGATGCAGCAGTCGTAATGTATTATTGTATTGTTATACTCTGGACGACAGTCGTAGAATTCCTTTCTTTAAAAAAAAAATTCCTGTCTTGAAACTTAAAAACAAAAACCATCAGCGAGAGTTGGTTGGCACTCTTTTGAAAAGGCAAAGATGTAACACACACAGTAGTTCGTAGAAAATTAATGAAGCGCCATGTTTCAAGCACTCCCAGTCACAATTAGTTTGGCTCACCACTGGCTACTAGATGTCTCTCTAAGAAGCCTCAAGGATTACAATATGGCAGCAGCTTTCAACAGAAGTCCCAGGCTAGGACTGCCGGTGGGTGGGGGGGAATTAATTATGAAAACACAGTGAAAGGAGGGAGAAAGGAAGCACACTTAAATTCTCATGTGATGTTTCAAAAGGAGAGAAAGCCCCAGCAACAGACCACCCTCAGTTTGCTCATTCAAGTGTCTTTACTGGAATTGCAAAAGAAGTGATGAAAGTTGCAAAAAGTAGAAATGACAAGCTAGAGGCCAGATCCCTTACAATGATGTAATAACAACCAAGTTGTTGGTTACATTATTGTAATCTCACATTTGTTTAGGGGCAGACCTGTTAAGAAAGCAAACTCCAAAGAAACTTAACCTACTTTTTAAAAAACTATACAAATATAAAGAGCTTAATTTGTTCCGGAGGCATGCTCTTTAAGTGAAACGCTCTTTAAGTGAAGCAGATTTTCCCATAGGAAATAATGAAAACTCAGAAGATTGGTTCCACAACCCCCAAAATATTCATATAAAAATATTAACTGGATGTAAAAATGATGACAAAACACTGGAATTGAATTCAAAACATGCATTCAATGTGCATGATCCTATGAAGTCTACTTAGGCTGCAATCCTAAAGACACATTCCTGGGAGTAAGCCCCATTTAACATAGTTAAATGGGTAGACATAGTTAGGAGGCTGCAATCCAAGACACTTTCCTGGTAGGCTTCCCTGGGCTGCTGCTGGAGGTTCAAGGTGGTCAGAGGGGGCACTTGAGGGCAGTTGGGGCAGCTGCCTCTGGTACCCCCAGGCAACTGCCCCCAAGTTGGAGGCAGAGGCAGCAGCGCTGGCCGGCAGCCCTTTTAAAGAGCCTCTGTGCAGAGTGCTTGCTTGTTAAGTGAAGCAGAACTTGTTGTGTGAAGCAAGATTTCTTGGAAATTTTTGCTTGTTATGTGAAACGCTTGTTAAGCGAGGTACCACTGTACTATACTATGGTTTCAAACCAATTCCTAGGATTCTGCAAGCAGAAAGTTTTGTTGCTGTTTTTTTTTAATAGTAGGGGTTTAGCATTGCAGGAGGTTGGGGGAGCCTCTGTTCAGTTTCCTCAGGTGCAGTTCATGACAATGACATGGATGTCTTTCTAATGCTTCTTAGGAAACATTATTACATATTAAGAGACACTTGAGAAATGTATAGTATGGAATGCGGCTCTTAAAGGTCCTCTGAATATTGCGCAAAATGGCCAGTAGCTTTTGATCACAGTTGCATAGGAAACTATAGCTGGAAACACATGCTGTGTCTTAAGGAAAACATGAATTTTCCTTCCAAGGAAATCACAGTAAATACCAGCTGTGCATAGCTTACAGCCTATCCTAGTTTCCTTTAGCCAAATGGACAAATGGGACTATTCCTACAACACTTTTTCCAATTAAACATATAATACTCTCCAAATTCCTCTCAGTTGCATGCCAAATATTCTTATTCCATCCTTCTCTTATATCTGCACCCTCTCAATTTAAATCTCCTTGTTCCATTCTGCCTTAACCCATCTCTCTACATCTAAACATACCAATTGCATCGCTCATTTTGAAGGGATATAAATCATATTGTCTCTTTTATCAGTTTTTCACAGCATATCACTTTCTACTCCCGAGTATTTTCAATGGCACTCCTCTTTATCCATCCCACTGTCTTAGGTGCAGTTCACCACTACTTCTGAAAAAGACAGCTACAAACACAAAA
Source organism: Cryptoblepharus egeriae (assembly GCA_030015325.1). Classification (NCBI taxonomy): domain Eukaryota; kingdom Metazoa; phylum Chordata; class Lepidosauria; order Squamata; family Scincidae; genus Cryptoblepharus; species Cryptoblepharus egeriae. Next base: position 104,430,091 of record JAREYC010000002.1, on the reverse strand, counting down.
TGCTGTTTTTTTAAAATAATTTTTAAACCAAACCAAGCCTTCTAAGAGTCAAAGCACAACAAAGCATTTCTGAACAATATGAGGAATGTTAATTATTAAATCTCACAAAGATTGAGTTTTTGACATGCTAAGCATTAGTCTCCACAAAAACTTCTGTTCTTGCTTCCTCCTCCCTCCTCCCCACCACATTACTTCAGATTTTATGTCAACATTTCAAAATGTGTTCTTTTGAATACATCCTGAAATAATAGCAAAGAACAGTCATAGCTGTGAACATTTCAGAGACTTTAAAGTGCCAAGTTGCTCTAATTTCAAAGCAAAAGGAAAGACCAACATGCACCTAAGTGGCATCCACATCATTCTGAGTTTGGCACAGATTTGTTCATCCCACCCCTTTTCTGAAGAAAAAAACAGTCTATGTAAATAATGAAACACATTTCCAAATATTTTTTTTTAATGAAATGAGTAGGCTAAAACATATTAGGACATATCTCCGGATATACTAAAGTTCCCAGCCGCAGCAGAAAAGATACCATCAAGGAGAAACATTTTTGGCATTTGACTGCACAGGATCAAGCACATTATAACCTAAATGTCCACAATTATTTCAGCTATTTCAGCAATTTTTTACATGCTATTTCTTTCTCAAATGAGATTGGCCCTTTAAATTAAAAGATCAACATCCTTTAAGCAGCAATGAATGGCTTAAAAACAATCCGCTTACCATGGTAATGCAGCAGCAGGCAATTAATCTTCCTCGGGGGGGGGGGGGTGGGTTCTGAGAAAGGCTTCCACCAGTTTTGATTCAGCTGGGAGGCAGACCCACAACTTCAATGTGATAATGAATTTCTAACTGCTTTGTACTGTATTTCGATCTGTGGGGAACAGAAGTGTCTGCCTCAGAGCTGAAATCACAGAATCCTAGAGTTGGAAGGGATCTAGTAGGTCATCTAGTCCAACCCCCTGCCTACAGCAGGAAATCCTCTAGAGCATCAAAACAAATGAAGCTGTTTTAAGCAGAGATAAAGAAACTGATTCATTGGGCGCAATCCAGAGTAACTATGGGGAGTCCTTGCTTCGATGTAAAAACAATTTACTCTGGACTTCCTATAGGTTTTCATTAGGTTGTGCCATAACAACATCGACGTAAATGTCTTTTACGAGCTCCTGTAGTTACTCTGGATTGTAGGGACTGCCTCCCTTGTTACCATGGGAAAAAAGTGCTTTTGTTTAAAGTGAAAATTAGTATCCACAGAGATTCCTGGAACAAAAACTTTACGGATGTTGAGGTTCAACCTGTATAGAAGGCAAGAAACAAAACATAAGTAACCAGTAAGCTGCACTGCAAACCCAAGGTCACTATACGGTGGTACCTTGGTTTTCGAGCATAATCCATTCCAGAAACATGCTCATAATCTAAGATGTTTTTATATAAAAGCAAATTTTCTCATAAGAAATAATGGAAACGCAGATGATTTGTTCTTGAGGCAGCCTGGCATACCAGGATTCCAAGAAAGGAGGCGGAGAGGGGATCTCCTTTGCCTACCTACCTGCCTGCCAGGAGTGCTCCTGACAGCCATGGGACAGCTCTCTGTTTTCCCCTCCTCACTGGGAAGGATGTGGGAATGCCCAGTCAGTCCGTTCTCCCCCAGACATGCAGTGGAACAATGCTCCTCCACTTGTCTGAGGGGCAAACTGGAGAGCAAACGGAGTGCTTGCCCTGCTTGTTTTGCAAGACATTGCTCATAATTCCTTAAAATCTTTGCTCTTCTTTCAAAACACTTGCAAACTGGGTTACATGGAAACCAAGGTACCAGTGTACTTTACTCTGAGATCTGGCAGCTAAAACTCCAGGGAACCATCATATAAGGCTCTTTTTCCAGAGCTGCTGGCAGATTATCCCATGCAGGGAATCAGCTCCTCAAGTCAAATGCAGTCAAGGGACCATGCTGGGGGCAGGACATATGGAGGATTTTAACTGAGCTTCTAGAAGTTTGACTCAGGGAACATAACCCCTTTTGAAAACAAAATAAAGTTTCCATACTCCAAAGGTTTCACTCAGAGTAAAGCCCCAGGCTTTACTGACAGGCTGCCTGAATAAATAAATCCCAAAGGCCAGTTCACATCCAATAAGCCCTTTATGGCTTGTTCCTCAGGTTGAGTAACACATCTCTTCTAAGGAAGGATGCATCCCAAGGATACATCTCTTGTATTTTGACCTGAGATCCACCCCTAAGAATAATAGTAACTCACTTGGTTCTTGGCTTTCTGCATCTTTGGTACACCCACCCTTGGTACACTAGATCCTGACATCTGTTTATTTGATTTTGCACCTTATTTGATTATTCGATTATCCAGTCTGGCAATCCATATTTGCTTTTACTGAGCACAACCCATTTCTCTTCTAGACCAGGTTATTACCTCTGATCTGTTTGCTCTAGGTTCCCGAACTGTGAGCGATGGAAACTAGCAAAGGGAGCTGAGGAATAAACCCACCAACCCCACCAAACCCACAGGATTAACAGTGAGCCAATGGCCTAGTAGGTCAAGGGAGCTGCGAGTCAAAGTTTGAGAATCACTGCGATAAGGTTTGACACTATGGGATAGTAAGAATTTGTCTCTTCCAGTGCTTCCAGATGTCCTTCAAGAAGGATGCTAGAGACTAACCTTAGTAAAAAAGGTCTCAAGATGAACTAAACACACTTCAGAATTGGAGACACACCAACATATCGGAAACACATATTAGAAACGTATTCTGCACAAATATATTGTGCAGAAATGTTGCAATTTACTAATCTTTTGCATTCAAAATTTAGTTAATTGAAAGGTGTTATCTTCCCAATTTGAAAAAGGTTCACTGAAATGTTCCCTTTTAAACTTGTTAATTCAGAATGAATTTCTGAGCTTCATTTTGAATGCTCCTCATCACACAGTCCCCAGGAATTGAATTGAAGTTACCTGCTTCAATGGTAACAAAAAAGAATAAAAAATTCCTTTACAAAACCTGCTTGTCAAAACCACCAACATCACTATTTTCAATTTTTACTTTCAAAACGTAAATTCATTGATTCATTGGTCTACACGAAAAATGAATTAAGTATCTAAACAGAGTCGGCACTTGGTGGAATAATCAGAAAAACACACTACAGAAATTCATTTCACACATGATCGCTTAACTGCTGGAATACAATGCATTTCTCTTGAAAGAATGACTGGCCATTTTAAAAATTAGTCTGTTTGTTATTTTCCTAAATTATTACAAGTTCCTGCTCAAATACAGCAAAGAGTTTATCAGCCCTTTCAATTTTAGACACCTTTTCAGAAAACTGCAGGCAAGAAAGCATGAAAATATAACAAGACTTTTGAGACTATCTTTGAGCATTCAAGAACCCAACCAAAGATGGGCACAACCACCATGTGCACTATTATCCAAGGGTATGGCTAGCAGGGATGTTCAAGCTTCTCAATCATGCATCCACTGAACCTGAATGGGAATGTTCAGAAAAGCACATTTCTCAGCATGATCAAATCTATCCTGTGAATTTCACGGCTGTGTGAGGATTTGAACCTAGGTTTCCTCAATTCAAAGCCAATCTTATATTCAAAATAACACATTAACTCCAATATGGAACAATTCCTAATGCCAGCAAATTATTATTCCTTCCTAACATTATGCAAATATTAAGAGGTATATGAATGGCATCCAAGAACTTGAAGAGTACTTCTTGTACCTAGAAACACAGAGAGAGCACAAACAGATCCCATTTTGTTGAAAATGGCATTCAACAGATACATAGAGAGAGTATGCAACTTACATAAAGATCGTAAGATTACATTTTAAACGTAGTTCTAGTTATAGTGCAAGGAGGTAGTCTGCTCCTTAAAAAAGTCTATGTATGCACAAATCAAGCTAGGGAAAGCATCACCTCTCAGAGAACACCACAACTTGCTTCTTAAGGAGGAGACTGTTAACATAAGCAAGAAAGTCATCAAACCTACATGGGGCAATATACCCCAGTCACGTAGCTGCCTTTTGTATCACATTTCAGCTCAGGACAGGATAATATCGATGCCAGCTTGTCCTTGCATGGAAGCATCCCTCTGAGCAACCAAAAAGGCTTGGAAAGGTCATGTCTACATGCCTCTGAATCTTTAATTTATGTGAATTGCACACATCTCAAGTTCAGAAAAAAAATCATCTCAAATGTGACTGTGCTTTTACAGCTCTTCCAGGCCTTCCCCTTCACCATCCCTTTCTTTCCATGTATCTGCTCCTTGCCTACCCTAGTGTTTCATGTCTGTTGAAGCAATTATTTCTGCTGACCAATGCTATGAAAGGACTTCAAAGGCTTGTTTTTAAATGTTTGTATTCATCTGTTATTGTTTTACTGTCAACACTTTTATTGAGTGATTTTACTGTAGATAGCGGCCTTAGGGTGCAATCCTAACCATTTAGGCTGTCCTAGATCACCTGTCATATCTTCTTGTGGTGATGTGGGAAGGTTGGCATATGCCTGTGCACTGGCAGAATTGCCTTACGACACTATTGTAACACCCTCAGGTCAGCACTGCACTTATATTTGGGCTTATGCTGGCCTAACTGCGGCTTAGGATGCAGCATAAAGCGTTTAATGAAAATAGAAAGGTGGGATATAAACCTTTATGATAAATAAAACTTCATACTGACTCAAAAATACTCTCAACCATTGTGTGGCTGCTTAGAAAAACAGAAAGAGCAAACAAATGAGTTTACCTCAACTTTATAAGATAACTCAAAGGGAAGAAATGAGATATGCACTTAAACTTGTCACAGGCCACACAATAAATCTATAGGAGGACTACATTTCTAGACTAAGACCCAATTCATTGGTTAGCATTCTTTGTATGTTTGAATACCAATGTCAGTCTCGAGACTGGATTCCTTCAGACAGTCGCTGAAAAAATTATTCCCAACTAAAAATTATTCCCAAGATCAACTGGGCATAACTCAGGCAGTGTAAGCATACTGCTGGCCAACTAGCAACAGGCTGTTGCTCCTCCACAGCAATTTATCTGTTCTCTCCACTACCTGTGAAGGCGTGCTGTCCATTAGCGGCCTGCCAAGTCTTGAATAGAAGCAGCAGGCCACTTGAAAAGATGCCCTGTAGCAGCATCTGCTACAAGCAGAAAGATAAAGCAGAGAGAAGCAATCCGGCAATGAACCATTACTGTGCCAGGAAACAAGCTCACCAGAGACCTTCTGTATATTCTACCCGTTGCTTCCTTAGGAAGGAATCCTAAATTCAGGGTTTGAAAAGTATCCAAAAACAGCTGAAATAAGGCCAACAATGTGAAGGAAACCATACAGAGGAGAGATGTTTTCTTAAGAACAATTGCCAACAATCTGGGTCTTGGACAAAAGGATGCATGCAACAATAACAGATATTAATATACCCCCTTTCTGGCCAGAGGATTGCTCCTTTGGCTTCATTCAAGGCATTTTACATGGACAGGCTACTCTAAACATCTGAAGTGGTTTTTAAGATAAACAGAGACATTCTAATTTTCAAAAACTGACTACTTTCCAGGTGGATCTTATGTTCTGAACCGTGGCATTGCTAGGCGGTGCAGGGGTGCAGTTGCACCAGGCTACAAGCTTTAGGGGGGCTACATGCTGAGCTTGACACTAGTGGCCAAAATTGTGAAAAACAGGATATGAATGAATGATAATACCATCAAGTTATATATTGTGGGAAAGGTAGTTTTATGCAGAATGCAAAGAAACAGACTGCATTGGAATATCTATATTCTGTCAAACGTTATGGCCAATTAACCAGAAAATGAAAACATTAAAGCCTATGAAATAAAAGTGGATTTTCTTAACTCAAAGCTTTCCCAAGATACTGATGGCTCTGAGAACCAGTGAGATGTAATTCTGATACTGTATTGAACTAATAAGGTGTTAATATGAATCAGCTCTCAGTATGTATATAATCTCAGTACGTAATCTACAGTACATATAACATAAAACAGTTACTCCACGCTAACTGGGTATACAAACACTTCTAAGTGATGCTCCTCTTATATTGAGAAAGAAAACAGTAATCATTCCTCTTGGTTAAAATCTTATGCTTGACACATTTTGTTGTTCATGTTAACTGTTTCTGTTATTGAAATATGTTTTAAATATTGTTGTAAGCCGGCATGCAAATTCTTTGGCTGGGGAACATAACTTGCATTTTACGAAGAAAGGAATAAATACATAATAAAACACATTATCCACGGAATACAGTAGGTTAGAAAATTTTTTCCCCAGCATAGCTTGATTCAATCATGGGTGTCTATATTGGTCCCACCTAAAAAAGAAGGGTGCATAGTTAATGAAGCATCTTTGGTGGCAGAGATAACGGATGGAGAAAGCTCAGGAATTAACACAGTTTTCCAAAAGACCTATTCAAGAGGCAACTCAACAATGGTCCTGGACCTCTCAACAAACAAAAATACACATTATGCACAATCCAGAGTAACTAGGGGAGCTCTTAAGAGACATTTATGTCGACGTAGTTACAGCGCCACCTAATGGAAACCAAATGGGAAATTCATAGAGCGATCCTGAGTAAATTTTTCTTATGTCAACATAAATGCTCCCATAGTTACTCTGGATTGTACAGATTATGACATATGGTGTTATTATAACATTCTAGTGCAGAGTATCTCTTAGATAATTTTTTTAAACTGCCTTACAAATAACACTTTAGGCAAAGCTATACCATACCTTGATTAAATGTTTGGGGCCAGATTAAATTCTTTATGGTCAAGGTACAGGTGGGGCATTGGTATCTGCACTGTTCCATTCTTGGATACTGATACAGAATTTTGTGGATAATGAAATATGCTATCTTCACCCCACTCACGAAATGGAAGTGATATTGTTTAGTATCACTAGGCCATTCTGAAGCTCCTAAAAGCTGCAGGTGGATGCACACAGTTTCTCAGGCCTTCAGAAAGCCCTCCAGAGCATAGATTTGATCCCCATCAAAGGGCTCAGGTGGAGCCCAATCTGGCTCAATCCAGGAGATTGTGTTGAGCCAAATCCACAGATGTAAAATCTGGGAAGAAATGGACTCCACCTGTATATCCACCTGGCTTTCTTTTCCTGGAAATTATTTTTTTCCCTAAAAGTTTCCCACACCTCATTCTTAATGGTCGCCAGCTCTCAAAAGGGCTGATATGGAGGTGACAAGAAAGTTCCCTTGTGGACATATTCTTTCAAGGACAGGATCCAGCTCATTTTTCAGCCGATTCACACATATGGAAATTTTTCAACACCAATTTAGGTTAGCACCAATTTAGACCTGACCCATATTTCCATTCCTGAAGTGGCATGGGGAAGCTGCCAAATGTCTGTGCACTGCCCTGATCCCCCCAGGAGGGCGCAGAAGTGCCTTATGGCACTTTTGCGACATCTCCAGGCCAGCATAGGATTTCTGCCTGGATTTGTACCAGCCTAACCAGGGTTAGGATTGCATTGACAGAATCTTCCCTCCCTTTTCTCTTTCATGTGTAGCAATTCACGGCCGCTATGAGTAGCAGGAGAGAAAAACTGTCTTAACTTGTAGTTCTAAGTACTTATCTATCTATCTATCTATCTATCTATCTATCTATCTATCTAAAAGAGAAAAGTCACTGACTGACTCACTCACTGACTCACTCATCAACGCCCAGCCAAAACTGCTGGGCCTAGAAGCGTGAAATTTGGGTTGGTTGTTCCTTCCATGATGGAGGGAGTCACTAAGAACCGGTTTTTGAAAATTCCAACCAGAAGGGGGTGAAAAGGGGCGCAATGCGTTTTACGCCCTATACTTTGCATTGAAGAATCAGTGATTAAGGGATGCTCTGCCCCAACCCCCAGACCTAGAAGCATGGAATTCTGGGAGGGAGTTCCTTCTGTCACATGAACACCTACCAAGAACCGATGTGGAGAAATTTAACCCTTATGGGGCTGAAAAGGGGTGCAACGTGTTTTTGTCCTACACTTAACATGGAAGGCTGACCAACATCCAGCCAATTTGGTGCTTAGTGCCTGGTGCACTGGGGGGAAGTTGTTCAGAGGGAGGGGTTGCTCTGGGGAGGTTGTTGCTCTGGGGAGGTTGTTGCTACTCATGGGGGGTGACGCGCATGGGGGATGTTGTACGGGGGAATTTTACTCCTGCAACGTGGGTATGCTTTCTCTAGTCTATATATATAAAACTGAAGTCACTGACTCACTCACTCACTTACCCACCAACGCCCAGCCAAACCACCGAGCCTAGAAACATGAAATTTGGGGAGGATGTGCCCGTGACGGAGGCACCTACTAAGAACCAGTTTTTGGAAATTCCAACCAGAAGGGTTTCGCTAGTTATTCAGGTAAAATTGTTTTTAAACAAAACGTGATGATTCCTGGCATTTGAAGAAATCTGTGTTATATTCTCCTGCACATAAGGACAAGGCCTTTGTATAACATACTCTCTGATTCGTCTTGCGTCAGATTCAAGTGAAACAAACTGGTGCATTTTTGAAAATGCATTTGCACAATTACAAGCCTAAAGCATGAGATGAAACACAAAGATGAAAAATTAGCTTCAATTTTTGCAGGTTTTCTGCCATCTTTGAGACCTACAACCCAAGGCTCTGTGACAGCTTCCACTGTCATATCACAGGAGAGCTTCCTTTGTACTACGGAAACCTCAGCACCCACCATGGGTCAAATTTGATGTATACCAATTCTGTAGTTCAAGTCTGCATTGAACTGTGGAAGTGGATAAGACCCAGAAAGAGGGTTAGAATTTAGCAGGTGCTGTTGCTGCTGCTGCTGCCAAAACCACCTCCTGCCCTGACCAAATCTGTTCCCCAACCTGCTGCCATTCTGTCTCTATTCTGCACCCCCCCCCCCCCGCGCGCCATTCCACCACACCCTGCCATCAGCAGTGGGTGTCCATTCCCAATGGTTACCAGAAATCTGGCCTCTCACTATTTGTGTTGGGGAGCCTCTCTCCTTGTGATGGGGAGCATTCACTTACTAATTGTGATGGTTGACAAACCACACTTGCTGGCGCTGCCACAGTTTAAATTGCCATAAAGCTGTTTATGTTGCCAGACTTCTCATTCCAGCAACATAAACAACTCTTAGGATCAGAACCATTAGAGTGAACATTCAGAATCTGTGCCTGAAAAGATCCATAATATTTCAGTTTTCACTAGAGAATTGACTTGGGTTAAACTTTTAATACTTAAGATTAGGTCAAGGATTTATTATTAATTTACAGAAATGGGGCAGTATATAAAAATAAGTTAGAGCTTAGCATACTTTTTATATCAGAATTACTATAACACTTGCAGTTCCTGTTAGGTTTAGAAGGGTTCACTCCCAGTGAAATGTACAGAGAATTACAGCCTCACTGCGCATAAAGATAAAATTGAAAAGTTCAACTCTGTTATAAAATTTAACCAATTATCCAGATTTATAGCTCTCTCTTAATTACCCTAAAAGAATATTTATTTTCTGAACTCTTCTTTCTAAAAAGCTCTTTCTGTTTCTTTACGCCAGTGCTGGAGATCTACATACTGTACCTAAACTGAGATTTTAAAATTGCATGTTTGGTTTACTGCAACACTGACAGCAGTTTGTGTTACTTATATTTTCTTGCCTGGCATAAAAACTAAGATTTTCCATAGCACATTTGTGTAGAGTGAACTTGAAAGAAAGCCCCATTGAGTTCAGTGTGATTTGTTCCCAAGCAAATGTGGATACAAATACCACCATACCAATATATTCAGGAAAAGAAGTCTCCATACCTTCAGATGCAAACCAACTGTCAGTGCAACTGCAATCTTAACCCCTGGTTAAGCTGGCACAAGTCCCATCACCAGTCCCATGCTGGCCTGGAGGTGTTGAAAAAGTGCTGTGAAGCACTTCTACACCACTCCTGAGGGATTCAGCCAGGGCACAGACATGTGTGCACAGACATCTCTATTATCCCTACAATCCAGAGTAACTACGGGAGCACGTAAGAGACATTGCGTGTACCCTTAGTTACTGCACTACCTAGTGAAAACCTATGGGAAATTCATATTGCAATCCAGAGCAAATTGTTCTTACACCGGAGCAAGGACTCCACGTAGTTACTCTGGATTGCGCCCTAAATGAGTAAAATTCAAATAAATTTACTGGTACATTTCGAACACAGAACAAAACGTACAACTTTTTCATTCTAACTAAGACAAACATATTTTTCAAGAAGAAAATATGTTTCAGTTTGGTAAGAAACCAAAACGGCCATATTTCAAATGTTTCCTCAAAATATGTTCTTTTTTCACAGAGAAAAAAGCATTTTTTAAAAATAGAGCTCCAAATATCCATACATTTCACATCTCAAGCCAACCAGTTGCAAAGTAACTTTAATTAGTACATATGTGCTTTGCATTTTACAGATTAAATTCCAATTATCTTAAAAATATTTAAGAGCAAAACAAAACCAGAAGGATCTGACTAGAAAAAATTTTAAGCATAGCAGCAGCTCTTATTTTGCTTATTAAATTTTGTAGCAGAACAAAACATCTAGCATCAGATTTGGTTACATTACACAGATGCACATCTATCTTAAGATATACGTGATTAGTACAAGACATGGCTAACATTGACCGAAACTCTTCCAATACCTCACACAGGTATAATTATCTCTCAAGCAGTTATGCAAGAAACACTAATACAACCAGGCAGCCACCAGTGGTTTAGGAGACAAGATCAAGACAGCACACAGAGCAAGTTAACAAAAACAAGGATGTGCTAGACTTACCCCTGCGGCAAAGCCCAGGCTGCCATCCAGGACCCGTCTCTGCAAGTCAAAGTGACAAATTTAGCTTACATATTGCTTAAGAGAGATGAGTTATGTGAACTTATTGTTTAACAGCACTGTTAAACAGAAAGATAAAAGTCAAGTACAATTCAACAAGGACTCAGGAGCCTGAATACAAACAGACGCTGCACAACCCTGCTGTACATGCCTAGTCCAAGACGTAGGTCTCAACAGCACTGTTCCAGGCTTTGGCTCCAGCTGCAGGCTAGAGCAATGGTTCTTGAGCATTTCAGCCCAGGACCCCCTTGTGAGAATGACAATCTTTCTGGGCACCCCCTGAAGTAATGTCATGGCTAGAAAAAGTGGTGGGATTCAAATAAATTAAAAACAGGTTCTATGTCCTAATAACCTAAATTAACAACAGGTTCTATGTCCTATTAGTAACCGGTTCTAAAACCAGGCGCTCATTAGGAAAGGGTTCTATAGAACCTGTGAGAACCCCCTGAAGCCCACTACTGGCTAGAAGTGCCATCAAACAGGAAGTACCATCACTATGGTGCTCGAGCTCCTCCATAACTATTTGGAAGTCCTATGGTGTTCAAATTTATAATTTTTTATTTATCGACCAATGTAAAGAAAATAACAAACATACAAACCATAAACAATAAAAAGACAATAACTAAAAATACACTTGAAAAGAAACCAGGGATCCAGGGGACCACATTGAGCAGATCCACAGATGTAAAATCCACAGATTATCAGGCTCCACCAGTATTTAAATATCATTCTTCACTTAGTTCAAGTCACAATAAATATGTCAGTCTTTAATGCAGTGATTTTCAACAGGTGTGCCACGGCTCATCCTCAGGTGTGCTGCAAGTCAGTGGAGGGGAGAAGAAACGGGTGGAAGCAGACCACTTCCTCCGTGGCACCTGCAGGCTTCCAAGCAAGTACACTGATGACTCTGTGCCTGCCCCTCTGCCTTCTGAGCTGCTTGACTGATTGCTTTTCACACCTAATCAGCAGCTTCCAGAGGAAAAGTGAATCTCTGAAGTTCAGGCTACTGATGGGGGGTGGGAGGAGAGCGAGAGCAGCAGGGCCCAGGGCAGTGCTTTCTTAGAGCCCAAGCTTCTGCTTGTCTACTCAGAAACAAGTGTCATTGTTTTCAGTGGGGCTTACTCGTTCATTCATTAAATCTTTATTGGCATTAAAGTGGGGCTTACTCTTAGGAAAGTGTGCAATGTTTCACCTCCTGCTGCAAAGGAAGAATGCAGCTGAACAGGGATCCATGAGTTGCTTCTTGCAGGCTGCTAAGCCAGCAGTCAGGCTGAGAGCTGCTGCAATCTGCCTGGTGTGCCTACCAAAGGACAGAAGCTCCTGAGAAGATTTTCACCTTGTTCAGCTGCTCATAGCAAAGAAGCAGGTGAGCAGGGGAACTTAGGGACTTTGTGCCATGCAGGCAGAAAAGGAGAAAGCTTCCTCTTTAGGTGCTGCCTGTATTCAAAGAAGTCTCCTCTAAACAGCCTCCTTACATCCAACTCCCACTGGTAACTCCCATTGCATTGCTCCTATATCAGGGTGACCATATGTTCTAATTGCAAAAGAGGACAAGGACCCCCAAATGTAGGATATCCCAAAAAATGTAGGACTTGACAAAATAAAAGCTAAAAATGCTCACCTATATATTCCTTTCATGGGCATAATTTATATTGACTTATTTTTACTTACATATAATTTACTAATTACAAGAATGCTACAAGGTGCCCACTCATAAGAAAAAGGAAGACATTCCAAGATTTTTTTTTCAGGATACAAAGCTTAAATCCAGGACATGTCCTGGAAAAGAGGACATATGGTCACCTTGTCCTGTATCTTTTCACGTTTCACTCTGTTTTGTGCTCAGCCTCTGTTGTATTTGTGGCTTTCTGTCAGTAGGGAAATAGTCCTCAAGTCTACTAGAGGCCCATTAGAAGTTCAAGAGGTTCATCACCGAGAAGATTTTTTTAATCTTCCAACCATTTTTAATGTCTTTCTTTGGGACCAAATAGGGAACACAGATTTTCACTCATTTTTAAAATAACTTTATTTTTGAATAACAGTGTTAAAGTTATTGAACTTTAAAAGTTTTGATTAAAAGTTTAAGAGCACAATCCTAACTATGACTACTCAAAGTGTTCAATGGGTCTTACTCCGAGAAAAGTGTCTTTAGGATTGCAATCTTAATCCATGTTATTTATTAACATTTTAGCTATTAATTAGCTATTAATTATTAACATTTTAGCTAAGATCTTAATAATTTTTTAAAAAATAATAAAATATATCCTTTAAAAACTGATGGTGTGCCCTGACAATTCTAGTGCCTTCCAGGTGTGCCACGAGATGAAAAAGATTGAAAATCCCTGCTTTAATGTGTCCCAGGGCACTGTCTTTTTTATTGCCACCTAGTAACTTGACCTGCAATGAAACAAAAAATGCACCTCAAGATCAACAGCTTTATGCATTTTCAGCACTGAACTGCAAAAATTAAGACTGCATCATTTAAAAGTATCCAATATTTTAAATGCCAGGTTCATTTTCTTTTATATGAAACCATTACCTACTGATGTACTTCCTGCACAGAACAATCAGTACTCAGTCATGCTTGCAATATTACTTCATATTTGCATCACTGACACCGATTGCAAAATGGCAAGAATACAAACTGGCATACACCAAGTTTAATATTGCACCTTGAAAGATGCGCTGAAGTATGAAACTCACCTGCCCGCTGGAAAAGACAAATACAAGTGCTGAGCCAGCAGCTGTCAATCCCCAAGTCAGAAGGGTTCCTAACAGCGCTTGTGACACAGGACTATAACCCAACAACATACTGAGTACTCTTCTGCTTGATGACCTAGAAAAGATGCAAGGCTGGTTAAGTTTAATAGTTCATTATTTAAAACTTAGCCATTCAGAAAAGTTTTCCTCTTTCACTTTCTTACAAGTTTTTCAGAGGTTCTAATAGATTTTTTTAAATGCAATTTCATTTTCCTGTAATGCAATCCTTGCTTATTCAGAAGTAAATACCACTAAAGTCAGTGAAACATACTTCCAGGTAAATGTGCATAAGATGGCAGCATTCATTCATTTACCATCTCATTATGGCATTATTGTGCATTAGTGAACTGTTTCTAAAGCACATAGCTGTAAAATTAAATAAAGAAGAGGAAAATTCAAGTTCCATAACAGACTAATGGGGAAGGTGCCTAGTTCCTCTGGTTGTGCAAGTGTACCTGTTAGAGACACAATGTGCCTGTTAACCAGCAGGCCAGGGTTCAAGACCCAGGTCCCCACAAAACGAGGATCTCCTGCTACAGGCAGGGGGTTGGATTAGATGATCCACTGGGCGTCTTCCAACTCTGTGATTCTATGATTCTAAGGATCCATATTCTAGGGATCTAAGCAAATCACTCTCCGCCTCAATTCTCCCTTGTGAAATGAGATTATGACTACAACTCAATGAGATACACAGTTTGCTAAGGAATAAAACCCAGTGAACTCTGCAAGGATAACTTCTGAGTAAAGATTCATATATCGCACCATCTGTGTGCAGGGTACAAAAGAAAATATGGTTTCCTGCCCTAAGATGCTCACATTTTAAAGAGAGACAGAAGAAGGCAAGGCAGGAAGAAATAGTGGAAGAATAAAATACATATGCAAAATATGTGTCAAAGACTTAACAGAAAGGGCACATTTTTGATAAGAAACTTGAAGGAACTAAAAGATAAGTGAATGAGAGGGACAGCAAACATGAACGAGATTTGCATAGAGAAGGTGAATGCTGGAAACATCCAATAGACATAGGAGCTCTCAATGTGTGAATGGAGCTTCTAGATCTAACCATTTTCTTCTGCCTAGGCAACACAAACTCATCAAGGAGTATCACGCTGTCAACTTGTGTAGCTGTGGGAATAAATAAATATACCTGTAGTCATGGTAAAGCATTTTGCATTTTTAAAAACCTCCAAAAAAACATTCATTCAAATAAAATCAAGACTGGATTATTGTAACGCACTGTACGTGGGGCTGCCTCTGAAGACGGTCTGGAAGCTTCAACTAGTTCAGAATGCGGCAGCCCGTGTGGTTGCTGGGGCTCGTTGGTTCGACTCTGTTGGGCCACTGCTTCAGCGACTACACTGGCTGCCCATTCGTTTTCGGGCTGGATTCAAAGAGCTGGTCCTGACCTTTAAAGCCCTAAACAGCTCCGGTCCAGGGTACCTGAGGGACCGCCTTCTTCTGTACAAGCCGGCCCGTCACCTAAGGTCATCTGAGTGGGCCCTACTGACTGTGCCGCCACTAAGAGATGTGAGAAGTGTGGCAGCCAGAGATAGGGCCTTCTCGGTGGTGGCACCCCCGCTTTGGAACTCCCTCCCCATAGAATTAAGGAAAGCTCCCTTAATACAGAGCTTCAGGCTGAGCCTTAAAATCTTTTATTTTAAAAAAGCTTTTTAAGGGGGCAGATGTTGGGGGGCTCTTGTTTTATCTTTTTTACTCTATATGTTTTTTAGCTTGTATGTTTTAATTGTTTTTATTGAATTGATCTATTTATGTTTTAAATTATGTTTTATGTTAGCTGCCTTGAGTCCGGCTAATGGCCTGAGTAAGGTGGGATATAATTAATAAATAAATAAATAAATAAATAAATAAATAAATAAATAAATAATTCACCTACTTTCACTGCTCTCTCTTTAATTTACAGCCTAGTCTAGTCCCAGGTGTCTAGTCCAAATTGTGTATTTTCGCATCTTAAGATTGTATTTTCACAATACACAATTGTGTATTTTGACAATACTCAATTGTGTATTTTCACAATATACGTAAAGCCAGACGTCCACAAAAGACTTAGCTCATTGGTTGCAAAAATATGAAGAAGGTAAACCACATGGGATTTACATCTTACAATTCCATCTTACACATGGGGTTGTCCCCCAATTTCCAAAATTTTAATTACATACAGATTTATTAAGATTCAATAGAAAGCATTTCTAAGCAAATATGCCTTTTCTCTTCAACAATTACATCTTGTATCAGTTGACTTCATAAAGCAAAGGATATTTCCTACAGAAATGTCAAATGATCAAAGCCTCCAGCTCAGAAATTAAACCTCACAAGATCTCAGACTGTTTTCATCTTGCAGTTGTTTGGCTAAAAATAAGATAAACTGTAATCCCTTCTCAAGCAATATACTGAATAACTTTATTCACGAAAAAGTACCTCAAGAGCAGAGATTTTCAACTTTTTCCATCTCACGGTGCACAGACAAGGGGCTAAAATTGTCAGTTGTCATTTTACCATTGACAAGGCCCACCATGTTGCTGGGTGGACGGCTCCAATCCCACAATTGCCCTATAAATAAATGACTTTCCCAAAGACACACAGCACCCCGGCAGACCATCTGTGGCATACCCATGTGCCATGGCACAGTGGTTGAAAATCACTGCTCTAGACAAGAACAATGTATGAAGCACAAGACCTAAGTATCTTAAGAGCCAATTTACATTTTATTGCTTGTTGGTGTGTGTCTGTGTTGGGTAGCACGTACTGAATGCCAAACAAGTTTTCTGAGCCATTCCTTGTAAGAACAAACAGCAATACAGCAATACAAACACACCACAAACCTTTCCAAATTAGCCAGAACATTCGGATTGCCATAATTCTCTTCTACAAAACTGGAACAGGATCCACTGTCAAACTTGCCAGTATGTGAATGCAATCCCTGAAAATTTGGACATATGGCAACCTTGCAGAGCATTGTAGCACCAAAACACAAGTGACACCACCTAAGCCTGTGCACAGTGTAATTGGTAGAGGTGCTTGGAAACTATTTTACTGAGAAATAAGCTCTCTGGTTTGAGGAAGTCTTGGGCTGTAATCCTAACACAACAGGGCTGAACTGGAGAACTTTTTGAGGGACTGATCCAGATTCTTGAAACAATTTATAAATAGTCCCTCTTCACCTGATCCTACAAGCATCGTTAATCCAATTTAACACATTTTAGTGGAGATATATCAAATTTGTATATCTTGTACAATCTGATCTGTTCAGAAATCAAAACATAACTGAATGAATGAGCCTGTTCATATGTTCAGATAATGTTGCGGATAGTTTCAAAACACACACACATATGCATGCACACAAAACCATTTCATGAATGGTAGTGAATGAACACACACACACACAATTAGATTTTTTTGCACTATTGCGGTTAGTTACAAATACACACGCACACACAACCATTTCATGAATGGTCATGAATGAACAGACACACATGCACACAATGAATGAATGAATGAATGAATGAATGAATGAAGTCTGCTTACTACGTGTTCAAATAAAAACATATTTCTTGCATTATATTTTTTGCACCACTGTGGATAGTTTCAACACACACAACCATTTCATTACTGGTCATGAACACACACACACAATGAATGAATGAATGAATGAATGAAGTCTGCTTACCACATGTTCAAATAAAGGCAGATTTCTTGCATTATATATATTTTTTTGCACTGTTGTGGATAGTTTCAAAACACACACACACACACCCACTCACCCCAGTAATCAACACACTCACACACAAGGAATCAACAAATAATCCTTCTAGCTCCCAGTGGCTGGAGCCTTATGCACACTTTCCTGAAAGCAAACCCCATTAAAAACAATGGGACTTACTTATGAGTAGACAAACACAGGATTGGTGCACTAACTCCAATAAAAAGTAACTTGCAAGGTGCAAGTGTATGGAAGTCTAGAGTGTTGGGTCTGCCACACATTCAAAGAAAAACCCCTCTGCTCCTTTAATTTTGTGTGTGAGTGCCTTTTCCACCCCTCCCCAGGAAATGGTGCAGCCCCCCCCCCCCCCTAACTCACTACATGGAGCAGTCAGTCAGTCCTGGGACCTCAGCTGCAGAACTCCTATTGGAGAAGGGAGCAGCTCTCCCTGCACTTCCTGGTTTCCTGCACACGTGTCTCTCAAACACAGGCGGCCCCGCCCGCCCAAGCTTCTCTCCAGCCTCTGCAAAGCCTCTCTGGGGGTGTGGCATGGATTCTGCGGTTCACCACTCTGGGTTCTCTGAAAAAGCTAAGCGGGCGGCCAAGCAAGAAAGTATATTCACTACTCAGCCTTTTCCAGACCCTCAGACTGACCTCTTTTTCCAAGACATTTACTCTTTTTTAAGTTTGGTGCCCTGGAAAAAAAGTCTTCATTGTCCTCCATTTCTTTCTGAGCAAGCAGCACATAACCATTAAGTTTTAAAAAGTATATATATTAGTTTTTAAATTTTTTAAAAATTATACAGGGTAATTGAAAAGTAACTCCCAATATTGTAATTTATAAATATTTTAAAACAGGGAGTTACTTTTCAATCACGCTGTGTTCATGTGTGTGTTCGTGTGTGTGTGTTCTCGGGTCATAGACCGACTCAAGGCAGCTCACATTAAAACATAATTAAAAACATTAAATAGAACATTCAGTTTTATACATACATACATATATATATCTATATCTATCTATCTATCTATATATATCTATCTATCTATATATATACACATACATACACACACACATATACACACATATACACACACACATATATACATATACACACACACACAGTGGCGCCTCACATAAAGTATGTTCCACATAACAAGTTTAAGGCTGCAATCCCAAAGACACTTTCCTGGGAGTAAGACCCACTGAATGCAATGGAGCTTACTTTTGAGTAGACAAGGTTAGGATTGTGCTCTACATTTCCAAAGAATCCTGCTTCACGTAACAAGCAAACCCCTCTGGCGCCTAATGGGCACACGCACTACACAGCCCTGATTCTCCACACTGAGGCTCTTTAAAAAGGCTGCCAGCCAGCGCTGCTGCCTCTATTGGCCCCCAACTTGGGGCAGTGGCGGGGGGGCCAGAGGAAGCTGTCCCTAACTGCCCCCAAATACCCCCAACGGCCACCTTGAAGCAGCAGCCCAGGGTAAGCCTCCCAGGAAAGTGTCTTTGATTGCTCCTAACCATATCTACCCAGAAGTAAACCCTATTGTGTTAAATGGGTCTTACTCCTAGGAAAGTGTCTTTAGGATTGCAGCCTAAGTAGACTTCAATTCCAGTGTTTTGTCATCATTTTTACATACAGTTAAAATTTTTATATGAATATTTTTTGGTTGTGGAACCAATCATCTGAGTTTCCATTATTCCCTATGGGAAAATCTGTTTCACGTGAAGAACATTTCACGTAACAACCATGCCTCCAGAATGAATTAAATTTGTTATGTGAGGCACCACTCTGTGTGTGTGTGTGTGTGTGTGTGTGTGTGTGTAAGGGCTTTTTAATGGGAGGACTCTCTGGAACGCCGTCCCCCCCCCACCATTTTCTATCATCTTCTGTGTGCACGCAGCCTCCTGCCCGCCTCCTCCTCCTCCTGTGCAGAGAGGCAAAGACATCTGCCACATGTGGCTGTTTTCCCACTGCTGCCCTTCCCGCCCACTGCTGCTTTGCTCACTGGGAGCCCACCCCCCCCCCCGCCTCTGAGCCCCCATTGCAGTAGCGGAACGAGGGGGTCACCCAGGGTGCAAAAGGCTACAATAGGAGTCCCTGCCTGCCTTCCTTGCCTGCAGCCCCCAGTCTGAGCAGCCAGTCTGGAGCAGCTGCCCCATCGTCTGCCTGCCTCACACTGCACCAGGTACAAAACCAAACCATGTCTACTCATGGTTCTCATGTCTCAGCCTGGTTCTGAGAACCGGTTACCAATGGAACATAGAACCAGTGGTGGGCTCCAGCAGGTTTGCACCTACTCTATAGAACCGGTTGTTAACGAGCGATAGGACAAACAAAGTTTAAAAATAGCCATTTAAAAGTGGCTGCCTGATGGGCATAGAACCGGTTGTTAATTTCTTTGAATCCCATCACTGCATAGAACCTGTTGTTAATTTAGGTTAGTATGGTATTGAACCTCGTGTTAATTTATTTGACTCTGACCCACCACTTCATGAAGGAGCCATTAATTACTGTATTTGTGCTTCTCTGTAAACTGCTTTGTGAACATTTTGTTGAAAAATTGTATATGTGTTGTTGATGATGATGATGATTCATGCCACCGACTGACACATTTTATTTACTTCCGGAGATGCTTTGCTTGTAATACCATAAGTGGGAAAAACACAGTGAGCAAGGCTCTTCTCTTCACACTGCATCTTCAAGCAATTAAAATAACACCTGTTTAATTCTTTCCTGCCATTCTGCTTCCCAAAGCATGTTTCCAAAGTCTTCAGGGGTGTGTATGTGAAGAGAAGATGGCAACACTAGCAGTGTATCGTAGGCCTATTTGTTGGTTCCATCACACAGTGGCGTAGTTAGAGATGTGCAGGTGGAAGTTCCACTGGGCTACAAGCTTCAGGGGGGCACTATTGATTGTCACTATTATTAAAAATTGACACTATGAGCACAATCCTAACCATGTCTACTCAAAAGTAAGCCCCTTTATGTTTAATGGGTCTTACTCCCAGGAAAGTGTCTTTAGGATTGCAGAAAAAGTTACAATATTGACACTATTGGTTAAAATTGTGAAAAACGAGGTATGTATGAAAGATAACACTATCATGTTATATATTGTTAGAAAGATAATTTAATGCAGAATGCAAAGAAACAGACTGCATTGAAATATCTATATTCTCTCAAATGTTATGACTAATTAACTAAAAATGAAAACACAAAAGTCTGTGGAACAAAAAGCGGATTTACTTAACTTTCCATGATACTGATTGCTGAGAGCCCATAAGATGTAATTTTGATACTATATGGAACTAATAAGGTGCTAATAAGAATCAGCTCTCAGTATATACTGTATATCATAAACAGTACATATATCATAAAACAGTTACCCGTGCTAATTGGGTATACAAGCACTTCTTCTATTTAGCAGAGAAAGAATAAACATTCCTCTATGCCCAGGCAAGTTTTCTTAACCAATAAATAATAAGGGAAACAATTTTATTATTTTACTTAATTAAATTTTATTTTGTTGTTGGGGTGAGGGCAACAAAATCTTCTTTGACTCCAGACAGTAAATAGGTCCTTGCTAGCAGAGGAAATGGGAGGTGAACTGTTGAAGAGGAAGAGGTAAGCTTTTTCTTACTTCTTTTTTTATTAAAAATCACTTTTTATTTCTTCCCCCATGTGCAGCATCCTCCACAGTACAACCCCTTCCTTCCACCCACTGCACTGGACATCAAGCACCAAATTGGCTGGATGTTGTTCAGTCTCCCATGTAAAGTATAGGACAGAAACACGTTGCCCCCTTTTCAGCCCCTGAAGGGTTAAATGTCTCCAGATGGTTCTTGGTGGGAGTTCAGGTGACAGAAGGAACTCCCAGAATTCCCTGCTTCAGGCCCAGCAGTTGGGGCGGAATGTTGATGAGTCAGCAATTCTCAATGCAAAGTATAGGGAGGAAAACGCGTTGCACCCCTTTTCACCCCCTTCCGGTTGGAATTTCCAAAAACCGGTTCTTAGTGCACCCCTCAGTCATGTAAGGAACACCCACCCCAAATTTCACACTTCTAGGCCCAGCAGTTTTGGCAGGGCGTTGATGAGTCAGTCAGTCAGTGACTTTATATATATTCTCTTTTTTTAAATTCTTTTTATTTTTAAAAAAATTTCTTTTAAGAAAATACCCCAGGGTGACATCACTTCCGGTTGTGACATCACTTCTAGGGCAACATTTTGAGCTTTGATCATTAGTTATGATCATTTTGAGCTACATGATCATTAGCTATGGCTGCAATCCTAAAGACACTTTCCTGGGAGTAAGACCCATTGAACACAATGGGGCTTACGTTTGAGTAGACATGGTTATGATTGCAGCCTATGTCACTGCCATCACAAACGCAGCAACAGGTCATCTGATGAAAGAGTTTGGCTTGCGTGATCACAAATGTTGCCATCCAGGAAGTGCACTGTGTTCTCCTGTTGTTTATTTTGTCTTAAAGAGAGTTTCTACAGGGTGATTGAAAAGTAACTCCCCATTTTAAAATACAGTGGTGCCTCACATAAATTTAATTCGTTCCAGAAACATGCTTGTTGTGTGAAATGCTCTTTATGTGAAGCGGATTTTCCCATAGGAAAGAATGGAAACTCAGACGATTGGTTCCACAACCCAAAAAATATTCATATAAAAATATTAACGGTATGTAAAAATGATGACAAAACACTGGAATTGATTTCAGAACATGCGTTCAATGTGCATGATCCTATGAAGTCTAAAACAAGTATTGTTTGGTACTTTAAAGACTAACAGATTCATTTTCTGTGGAATAAAGCCTACTTCACTGGATATTTGAGAGTTCAGCAGGGTCTTCTTGGAGTTCACAGCCTTGGATTCCTCTTCCTGTGTTCAAGATACTCTGGCAAACAGAGAATGACTTTTTGCTCATAATTCTCCTGGTATGGGTATGTGTATGATTCACTGCATTACCTACTCTGCTAGCAGGCAGCATTAATGGGCTGACACTTAGCGGAAGTCTACACTTATTGATTACCCATTTGCTCACAATTAAGTGGAAAGCGGAATAAGTGCCCTGCCTGAGCCTGTTGGCCTGAAAGTCAATAACACAGCTTGATAGTTGGGCATTTGCCGTGGTTACATCCTTTTCACTGTGACTCATGAGATCTGTCTGTCACCACTAACCAAAATAAACTCTTTGCTCCTCCAACAGCAAACAATAACTTCATTTGGCTGAATTGTTGTTATTCCACCTTCAAATGCAAGGAAAGGCTTGAAGTAACAATCATGGTGCGGTAAATGTGTTGGACATTTGTGTCACATACACAATGTGCGCAATATACAATGACATTTGCAAGTGGCTGCTTTTGCCAGGTAGATTAATTTATGGACAAAAAACAGGCACCTTTAGTCAAGATAGGTGTCTAGACCTAATTGGAAAAGCACTATGGAACAGAAAATCTGTGTGAGATCTATTGGTCCTATGGCTTTACCCCTTCTCTGCAGCTGACATGTTAAAGGATCTAACAAAGGGTGGAAGTAATTACAATGCAATCATCAGGGACTTCTTCTGGGGTGCTTTGTGGTGGCTGCGTTCATTGGATCAGGACAATTCTGGTGTCCTTAGATTCCTCTCAGCCTGCCCTTTCCAATGAACTATGACACCTTTGCCTACTCACAAGTAAAGCCATGATATGGGTCAGTTTCCACTGAGGTCAATGCATATTTTAGTTTCTGGCCATAACCTTTGATTGGAAGGTGCTATTTTCAAAGTGCTCTTCAATATGAATCCAACGGTATATGACATGATGGGGTTTGACCAGTGGTGGGCTCCAGCAGGTTCGCACCTAATCTATAGAACCGGTTGTTAATGAGAGATAGGACATATAAAGTTTAAAAATAGCCATTTAAAAGTGGCTGCCAGCTGGGCATAGAACCGGTTGTTAATTTCTTTGAATCCCATCACTGGGTTTGACGCACCACCACGAAGTTGAAATTTGTAGGTCCCCCAAGGCATGTCACTCCCCTTGGGCGCATCACCCAGTGTGGACCGCACCATCCGCACCACCCTAGTGACTCCACTGCCTTGATCTTTCTCAAGGGAAACTGGCAATTGTGGTTGTTCAGGGAAAAATATTTTAGCAAGCAAATGTGAGTCCCAGACAGAACTTGTCACCTTCAGGGCCACAAAATATGTACAAATGCAAGAATGTAACCTTCAGTTCCACCAAATATATATGGTATGATGAGTCACCTGAATTTGATAAAATAACTATAAACAAAAGGATGGTGCAGAGATTGTCAAGCATCTGTCATGCCACCCTATGCAACGTGTTATTGTCTGTGCCAGAAAACATTCCCAGAAAACAAAAAAACAGTATTCTGATGTGACATAAATGTTCACCTTTTTGCCTTGCCTCTAGCAAACAGAAGTGTGACAGTTAGACCTTTTTTCTATCTTAATGCCAGGCTCATCTTCATCAGCAGGTGCCACAGATTGTCTCCTCACAGTGATGTTGTTAAAGTGATGCCCACACTTGCTCTAGATTCATTAAGCTGAACACTGTCTTCCAGTCAGGGACCTCACATACACTTTTGCAATCTAGCAGTGCAGTCCTATGCTTATCTACTCAGAAAAACCCATTTAACAGCCTTATATTATGCTAACAAAATGTACCCGCCTTGCAGGAGTAAAATACCCCCATAGATTTCTTTGTCTGCATTACTGTCCTGGTTCTCCAGTTGACATAGGGCACGGGGTCTTTCCACCGGCTCTAAAAGTGAATGGTGTGATTGACAGTGTTCATCCACACCTGACAGAGAAGCTTCCCCTTCAAAAAGAGGCCATCCCTTCATCCATTGTGTGTAAGTGCTTCTTTAGCTTGCCCTCAAAGGATTCTTCTGCAAATGCTAAAACTATGTGGACATGTGTGCAATGAATTTCTCATCAGCTTGCAAAGCCACAACAGGCTGGAGCAACTGGAATTGACTTGTCACAAGAATGGAAATGGAGAAGCAACATTGTCTAATGAAGCTGTAAAAAAACTAAGCACTGGTGGATTGAAGGCCAAACTATATGTGATGTCAGAAGACAGTGCATTACTTTGATCCACTAAAATCAGCTGGAATTTCAGTTTTTAGAATCCTAGGTTCCAAATTCCAACATGTGTTTGTGTTGAGATATAGAAGACAATTACTCTATAGACATACCTGATGTGCAAAGCCTGCAATACTGGGAGTTAAATCCTAACCAATTTAGGCAAGTGCAACTCACCCATATCTCAATTTCCGCGGTGGTGTGGGGAATTGGCACATGTCTGTGCTCTGGCTTAAAACCTCCTGGAGTGGCGCAGGTGTGTCTTATGGCACTTTTGTAACACTCCTAGACCAGCACAGGACTTGTGCTGGGGCTTGTGCTGGCCTAACTGGGAATTAGGATTGCAGCCTTTGAGGAAAAGATTTGGAGAGAGGGACTGTGTGCAAGTTATAATGGGATAAGGAAAGATTCTGCAGTTTTTCATGCTGCTTTTAAAAATGAGTCCTGCTCCATTAAAGCTCTGCAAAATTTGAGCAGATCCACCACGGCCAGTGTTACTTCTAGGTCAGCTTTAGTTAGAAATGAATCAGACTATTGCCAAATGGGTATGTCTGAGGATTATCACTTTATGGGTTGAGAAATATGCAGCCATACAATTGAATACTTTCCTGGATTAATGTTCTACAAGAAATTGAACTTTACAATCTTATTTGCAATTTTATTGAACTTAAATCTATAGAGAAAAACATTCATGTACATAAAACAAATTGCATTCTTACAAAAATATAAATAATGCAAGCTGTTATTCCTTGCAAAATCTGAACTTATATACATGATAAATCTGACTACCTATACCTTTATCTGTTTTCTGTATTAGACTGTTAGTTTGCCACCTTTCCATTTTCCAATGTAACTGAATTAATCCCACTTTCTTTGCCTATTTACCCACTCCTTCCTTTATGTTGTCACCCCTATGCCAAATTTTAGATTGTACTCTCCTCAGAGCAGAAGCCTGTTCATGAATATTATCTAAAGCAGTTTTTTTTTCAACCGTTTTCATCTCACAGCACACCAGCAACGTGCTAAATCTGTCAAGGCCCACCATCATTTGTGTAAGCATTGACAAGGCACACCATGGTAGGAGACTCAAACCCCCAATTGCCTTAACACAAATGACCTTCCCCAAAGTCTTGCAGCAGACTATCCACGGCAAACCAGGGTGCCATGGCACAGTATTCTACATATTGATAGAACTATTTCATAGTTTTGTTTGTTTTCCAAAGAGCAAGATCCAACATCTATTCCGTACCCTAAAGTAGCCTTCTGGCAAGTGTCATTGCTGAAGGTGCCACTTTAGAAGTACAAATCTAGAAATGTGTTGGAAATTGACCAGCCCAGCCATGATGAACAGGCCATCTCCCCCATGCATTATGTGTGAATGCTTCTTTTAGTTAGCCCTCAAAGGAATCTTCTATAAATGCTAAAACCATGTGCAAAATGACTTTCTCTTCAGCTTGCAAAACAGCTTCCAAAGTCCCATGCATGCCCTGATGCGGCTTGTGTCAACAGCAAATAGGGAAATGAGACGGTGACAGATCTAGAGTGCCCTTCACTTCGAATCTGCCACTACCTCCTCCAGCCCCCTGCATCAATCCACCTCCTACTTGTTTTAGCAGGAAAGCAGATGAGGAAGAGTGGGACCTCTGGTTTTAATCGGAGGGACCGCACAAATACAAAAGCTCCTTTGCTTGTGCTGCCCCTTGAAATAAAATTAGACGCACTGCACTTCTGGTATTGCAACCAATGTGTATTAGTAAGGACCTTCTTTAGTGCACTGTGGCAATGGGACACCCAGGGTAATGGCATTCGACAGTATCCTGGAACATGCTACCTGGCAAGGGTAGGCTCAAGGCTTGACTCAATGGCCATCAACTGCTGGTTTCTTACATAAGATAATCCTGTTTCCCAGAAAGTCCAAGGAATGTCAGGGGTTCTAGGCTGTGAAATACACATTTGAAAAATCAAGGAGTTTTCAGTTATCAGTGTCATACCCTAATTCACTGAAATACTCCTTGCCTGTTTTGGCTGGTTTAGGCTGCGATCCTAACCACACTTTCCTAGGAATAAGAACTACTGAACACAACAGGACTTGCTTCTGAGTAGACATGCTTAGGATTGCATTGTTAGTTTTCATCAGGGCTGCCTGCATGCTGCTCCTGAGCTGTTGCATACTCCCAAATATTTATATACACATTGCAGTACCACAGAGTATTGCCTTCTCCTTACCTGGTCAGTACTGAAAATGTAGGTGCCAGGGCAAGGGCTGTGGGTGGCACAAGCGGTTAAGACGCTGTGCCTGTTAACCAGCAGGACAGGGTTCGAGACCTGGGTCAGCCCCACAAGACAGGGTGAGCTCCTGTCCTTAGCCCAGCTCTGCAACGCCAGCTGGATCCAATCGTATTGGCTCTGCCTTTCCATTGGACTAATTCAGTGGCGTGGAGAGGGGGGATTTGCTGCTTGGGTAACGGCCTATCCTCCATAACAATCTAACTCAGGCTTTCATGCTTCGCATGCAGCGTATGCAGCGCCGAGCACGATACCATAGTCTTTCAAGACTGACGGAGGCCTGCTTTTAGGTGCCAGGACATAAGAAATGAACCCTGAATACTGTCTGTAGAGCCCAAGGTAGGATTGAGCTGATCCAGTCCATTTGGAAAGGACCTGGAAGACATGAAAGAAAGAAAGAAAGAAAGAAAAAAGAAAGAAAGAAAAGAAAGATGGTGTTTATCACTCAGCCATCAGAAGGGACGGGTTCTTGTAGCCAGTGTGGGATGAGAATCTGAGTGCAATCAGAGACCTTAACTGCCATAAGGCCAGCGTGACCATGTGTTTTCTTTTTCCAGGACAAGGTGCCAAGTGTACTAGCATTGATAGAAGGGGTGCAAAGTACTTTTCAGGAAGTCTCGTAGCATTCAGATGGCCGTTCTTCACCACTTTGGAGCCATTCTAGGCTGCTGGAACAAAACAGAGGCATTTACTTGTGTTTTGCACTCCCTCTAGCTACACCACTGTTTGCAGAGCTTTTAATAAGATCTTAAAGAAAACAATGTCAAAAGCAGGGAGGTGAATTCTGATGATCAATACAACAGACCTGGCAGTTAACAGCCAAAACAGACAAACCTTTGGACCTGCTGTTTTTGGCTTGGATCAGTTCACTGCTGCACAAACAAAGGAGACATGTATTTTGGAGGCAATTCAAAGGGTTGATTTTCAAATACAAAGGAAGAGACAGATAGTAAATCAAAATTAGGCAAGTATGAGCTGCTGTAGAAGACAGTATGCACAAACCTTTGCCTCCCCCCAATAAGATCAAAGGCCTTATTAGGAAAGCTCTGATAAGAGACCAGAATTGTATTCAGTGTAGCGATGGGTAGGATGAGAAAATGATCATATAAGGAACTATGGCTGCAATTCTAACCTCTGGTTAGGCTGCCCTAAGCCCTGGCATATGTCCTGTACTGGCCTGGGGATGTCACAGAAGTGCTGTGTGACACTTCTGCGCCACTCCTGGGGGTAGGGTTAGGCCACTGTACAGAAATGTGCTTGCCTCCCTACATTACCACAGGAATGGGAAGACCAATAAGTTGTGTTGGCCTAGGTTAGGATTGCACCCTAATGAGCTAAGGAACAGAAGGTTCATAAAAACTAAGGAACAATAGATTTACATGAATGAGCACTGACAGATCTGGGGGCTGATGTAGTAAATGGGACAATGATTTTCAAACTTTTTAATTTCATGGCACATTAACAAGGCACTGAAATTGACAGGGTACACCATGCTGCTGGTAGGGAGCTCGAAACCCCCCAATTGCCCAATGACCCCCTCAAACTCCCATGCACACTGGACCATACTCAGCATACAGTTTGAAAATCACTGTAAGGAGTTGAAGAATTTTGGCTAGGCTATGATTACATTGGCAGGGAAACTCATGGGCCCTGATCGACACATGCAACAGAATAAAAGTATATAAAATAGACTTTAGTACATCAGGTGAGGAAACAGCATTTTTTAATACTTCCCATTTTCAAGAACACTACTACCATCAGGAGCTGATTGTGCTCAAACATTTACTCTTGAGATACTTGGATTTAGTTGTTAGTGCTTGTAAGGGGAGAGATCATAAACTCTGAGCACAATCCTAACCATTTAAGCCCCATTGTGTTATTACTCAGTGGTGGGTGGGCCCCGCCTCACCCAACATCCGGTTCGCCGGAAGTTGGGGGCAGGGCGGGGTCAGGGCTGGGGTGGGGCTAGGGGCAGACCCCAACCCCGGCGCACTGCACATGCACCAACTCCCTGCCACATGCGCAGTGCATCTCCTCCAGTTGGAGGAGACACACTACGCACGCGCCGACCCTGTTGACGCTTGCGCAGTCCGCATAAAACATTGGCGCTTGTGCAGTGCGCATAAAACATTGGAGCTTGCGCAGTGCGCATAAAAAAGATGGCGGCTGGCGCGAACCGGTCCACCCTCTTTTTTACTTTCCCTGCCTCTGGTGGTTCGCCAGCGGTAGGGAAAAGGGAAGATCTGGTTCGGGCGAGTAGGCCTGAACTGGCATCTGCCCACCTCTGGTCTTACTCCCAGGAAAGTGTCTTTAGGATTGCAACCATAGAAAAATATGAAGAAAAAACAATCTTCACCTACAGTCTAAAGTGATACAGTACACATGCACTCAGGATTTCTTCATTCCGTTCTACTGTATGTATAGGCAAAGCTTGTGGAGATTAAGAGAAACAAAGGCTGCAATCTTAAAGACGCTTTCCTGGGAGTAATAGCCACTGAACACAATGGGGCTTACTTTTGAGTAGACATGGTTAGGATTGTGTCATACCCTACAATTGAGAGTAACTACGGGAGCACGGAAGAGACATTACATGCACCTGTAGTTATGGCACCACCTAGTGAAAACCTGTGGGAAATTCATATTGCAATCCAGAATAAATTGTTCTTACACCAGAGCAAGGGTTACACCATAGTTACTCTGGATTGCGCCCATAAACTTACAAGCTCTCTCTGTCTCTCTCTCTCTCTCTCCTTTTCTCACTTGGTCACATTGAAAACAATCTGCAGTACAGTACTGGATGGTGAGCCAAACGCTGGACGTCTGCCAATATTAAACTTTTCTGTTTTTCTCTTTTCTACCCCATCTGTCTTTGGGTGGAAGGGGGTGGTTTCTGTGTTTGTGTCTGTTTTAAAGTTCAGGCTTGTGATGGACAGCTGAACATTTCACAGATGAAATCACAAAGTTCTGTGGATGGTCTCTGCTCACATACTTTATGAACACAATATGAAGGCATGTACAGTCCAGGTAAAGAAGAAAAAATCCAGCTGGTAAGCTATAATGAACTGTGAATAATAGCACTGATCAAAATTAGCATAACATTCAGTTGACTTAACAGGTTTGTCAACTTTTCCACCAATAATTGTACATTTCAACAACACTACTGAGATGTTAATGGACTGCAAGTTATGACAGTCGGACACTTGCCCCATTGTTGTAAAAGTCCTTGCAATGCCAATCCAAGTGCTGGAGAATTGGAAAGCAGCAGCAGAATTGGAGAAGTGCTTGTAAAGACCACGGACTTTGCTAGTGCAGATAAATTGCTGGGGCGGTGTTCAGTGGACAAGGAGAGCTGGATTTATGGGTATTTAAAGGGGGATTAGTGAGGGCAGGGAGTGGGAACTGCGCTAGAGAGGGTTGATCTCAGCAGCAAATGCACACACTTGAGCCTGTTCCCCATCTTGGTTGATTTCCTTTGCTTCCTTTTTCTTTAACTTAGGGCACAATCCAGAGTAACTATGGGGAGTCCTTGCTCCGTGTAAGAACAATTTGCTCTGGATTGCAATATGAATTTCACATAGGTTTTCATTAGGTGGTGCAGTAACTACATGCTCTTGTAGTTACTCTGGATTGTTGGATTTCACCAATTATATGGCTGACATAGCTTTGATGACACCCATACACCATCAGGGACCCTATGCAGAGATAAAGGGAAAAGATTGTACCCAAATGGGGTGTGATTCAAACCCACAACTCTTGGGACACTACTCAGGTTCTTGGAGAGGCAATCAACGAGACAGGAGAATGCTACACAGATCCTTTATTACACCTGTACACTGGGGCTGGGAAGTCCAGAACGACTATAGCAGCCAAGATACACAATTAGGAAATTACTTTTATAGGACAGTTTTAAGAGAGGGGGTACAAAGGCAAGGAGGAGGGGTTCAAATGACTGAAAGCAAAGCTTGGCCCTGTTTTGCTAGATTTTGTGCAAGGGTGGGATTCAGGGGATGACAACAAGTGGTGGATAGGCAGTCTGGAAGGCAAAACTTGCAGCATGTCACCAACTCTTTTGAGACTGCACGTTGTCAGGGCTGCTTGCGGTTATTGCTTAATTGCATAAAACATATATTTTTACTATATTCCATCTTTATCTGGATGTTTTTGTTCCTGGCCTTCTACTGCTTTTCCAGCTTAGAGCAGCAGGCCTTGCTATGGGGGCCAGAGTGGGGATTGTGCCTGGGTCATTTGGACCTAACAAGATACTAAAACAGGCAGTTTATAACAGTTTTAGGACAAAACACGTATCACACATAGGCAGGTGATTATTAATTACAATTATTGATGAAAAGGCACAAATATCTTTAGGAAACATTTTTTAATAACAGGAACCTTTAACAGGCAATTTTTAATAACAGGAACTGTTTTGGTACACCAAGAATAACAAATGTTTTTGGACTTGCAGCTCTGGTCAATGCAAGAGGATGGAGGGGGCTGGAAAGTGTGAAATTAGACACAAGGCCTAGATATGCAGGTACACTACCATAACATCCAATAGCATCCAGAGTAGCTGCCTCCTTCACCAAAGTGGATAACTATGCTATGCAATAACTATGATAATGTTTATTTCCATGCAGGGAAAAGTGACACCTGATTTCGGCACAACAGGCATAACAGCAGGCCATGTCAGTTTTATTAATGGGTCAGTTGGCAACCTTTCTTAATGAAAAGCGGCTAGAAGAGCAGCTGTTGCTGAAGGCACTTTGTGTTCCATTGTTGTGCAGGAACAAATTGTTTATTTCTGTCTTTCACCTGTGTTTCATTGGGTTGCGATTTTATTACCAAATAGTATGCTGAATTCTGAGTTTATCTGTCCTAAGACAAACCCAGATGTTGCAGTCCTAAAGACACTTTGCTGGGAGTAACACTCATAAAACACAATGGGGCTTACTTTTGAGTAGACATGGTTAGGCTTGTGCTCAAATAAGCTCTTTGTACACGGACTCCAAGCATTAAAGTAAACCAAGATAATGTGTGTTGCAGGGCTCTTAATAGAAGTCATTGCAGAGCGGCAATTAAATGATCACGTAATTTTATGGGCTCCAGGAAAGAGATTAACTCTATTTGTGTTCAAGGGGGTCTAATGGTGATTCACAACTACAACCCATTTAGGAAATTAGTAAATGCAAAGTTTCTTTTTCCCCCTCTATTTCCTATCATATAATTAAATAGTATTGCTCCCTTACACTCAGAAAACCTGGTTATTTTTGAAAATAAAAGTGATACACTGGTTGATGGGTACTTTTCCATGATCCAAAAGTACCCATTGCACTACACTACAAGCAGCAAGCCTATTCTTGGGGAGGGGGGCAGGAAATTAGGCTACATTTTGGACCATACTTAAATATTTTTTGGGATTTTTATATGTTGGTAGATTACTGATGGTCTGTTAATGGAGAAGACTGACATAATTCTTTTGTCATGTACAGATAATTATCTAGTACGATTTTTACCTTACAACATCTGATCTCTTCTGGGATGCTAAACTATTAGAAGACTCTATCTCTGAAAGCTTATAGAGTTAAATGAATTCCTAATGGTCCTTTAACAGCACAATCCTAACCATGTCTACTCAAAAGTAAGCCACATTTTGTTCATCCTCAAACATAGAGCCCAATTAGCTCTTCATTTTTCCAAGAAATTTGGTAAAATGAGCAGACATCTGGAGCAATAGTGCAAGAAAACTCATCATGACTCTAGCCCAATATAGACAATATACCTTTTTGGCTTTGGTATATCACTTATTAAATTTAAAACTATTATATATAATTTATTAATTACTGAAGGCTGCCTGCTGCCTGCTCACAGAGAGGACAATGAAGTTTTTTTTCAGGGCACAAAACTTAAAAAAGAGGACATGTCTTGGATAAAGAGGACAACTGGCCAAAGCCATTAACCATTATATATAAAACTGAAAACTGACTCATCAACCCCCAACCAAAGCATGAAATTTGGGGTGGGTGTTCCTTCTGTGATGGAGGGGTGCACTAAGAACTGGTTTTTGGAAATCCCAACCGGAAGGGTGTGAAAAGGGGCGCAACACATTTTCATCCCTATATTTGCATTGAAGCAAATATCCTGACTGATCCAAGCTCTGCCCCAACCACTGCACTTAGAAGCATGAAATTTAGGGAGGATGTTCCTTCTGTGACATCAACACCCACCAAGAACCAATGTTGAGAAATTTAACCCTTAAGGGGGTAAATGGGGTGAAAGTTGTTTTTGTCCAATACTTAACTTTGAAGACTGATTGAGCAACATCCAGCTAATGCACTGGGAGGTGATAGTGCACATTGGGGGATGGTGCACATGGGGAATGGTGTGCATGGGGGATATTGTGCAGTGGGGGGATGTTGTGCATGGGGGGATGTTGCGCATGTGGGGTTGAAGCGCATGATATACGGTGCACATGGGGGTATGGTGCGCATGGGGGTACAGTGCTCATTTGGGTATGGTGCACATGGAGGTGATGCGCAGTGGGCGGATGGTGTATAAGGGAATTTTACTCCTGCAACACGGGTATATTATTGCTACTTACAAAATAAAATAGGGGTAGGATTTGATCTACAAAACCTAAAACTATGTGGTTCCTTATCACCAAAAGGCAAAAAGGGATATATGATATAGGTCACCGATTCTTAAACATTTCAAACCAGGACCCCTTTCTGACAATTTCTCTAGAACCTTCCAAAATTGATCATCAATTTGAAAGTGATTTCACAGACAGAAGTGACATCAAACAGGAAGTGACCTCCATGCCAGAGCTCCTCCGTGCCTACTCAGAAGTATGTCCCATTGTGTTCAATGAGATGTACTCCCAGCAAGTATGGATTGCAGCCTGCACAGTAGCAGAAGAAATGTGGGACTAATGGAGCTCACCTCTGTAGAGCCTCTGTGTCAGGTCTCGCAGGACAACATAGAGGTTCTTAACTGTATGGCAGCCTAAGTGCTGCCATTGAATCTAGTTGGGGAAGGGGACAAAAGTCTCTTTTACTTAAGGAGCTGTTTGTGGCATCTTGGTTGTGCACAGGATACTGTGGTAACCATTTCAGCACCACAGCAGTTCTGGTTCTGGGAAAAAGATGATTCAGCAAACCAAAACAATTCCATTATCATTCTATTTCTGCTTTGCTCTTCCTCTGTAATTAAGGGTCTTGTTGACTCACATGAAAATAGGAATGTTTGTCCTAAAAAATTTCCTTAGAAGTCTGAAGCCTCTTGTGGCATGTAGCACCTTGTTTCTACCTGGTTTTGTGGAGCATGATAATCACAATGAAACAAACAAACCTGTTACAAAAGCAATAGTCTGGAGGAGATAATTGGTGGAGGAATCTTACTTAGAGTG
This sequence comes from Cryptoblepharus egeriae, assembly GCA_030015325.1. Lineage (NCBI taxonomy): Eukaryota > Metazoa > Chordata > Lepidosauria > Squamata > Scincidae > Cryptoblepharus > Cryptoblepharus egeriae. The sequence goes on along the minus strand of JAREYC010000002.1, from coordinate 104,395,949 downwards.
GAGGGACGGGCTGGATAAATCTGTGTTCTCAGGCTTATGATGGTAAGCATTAACAGAAAGGGAATTGGTTTTTCAGAGTAATCCAAATGTTTACTGAGTGTAAAACCCACTGAGTGCAGTAGGATTTACTTCCAAGTAAATATGCACAGCATTGCAGCTGCAAGGAGTTCCACACAACTTTGAGACACATTTTCATCATCTGCATACTCTAGTGTAAACAGTGTTTTATTATAGGTGGATGCTGCTTATAATTTTTTTAAAGGTGAACATTGGCAAAATGCCACCACACCTAAACCAGGCCTAAAAAGTCACAGCAATTCAGGCTCAACAAGCTTTAGAATAACACTAGCATTTGTGCTGTAAATAATTAACCAAAGAGGCTTGGCTGATTGAACAAATGGATTGCACAGAGGGTGAAGTGGTGCCCTTCTGAATATCAGTAGACCACTGAAATTTGGAATGGGTTAGAATCTTATTGTTTAAAGGAAGAAGCATCTCAAAGGTAAGACTTGTTCTTTGTGAGATCATTGTATTTACTCTTTCATCCACTGCCTCTTAATAGAGCAGAGATTTTAATCCAGTGTGTCATGGCATGTTATTATTAGTAGGGCTTCTGGAGGGTGCGAGCCCATCACTGGCAGTGCAGTATGCCTTGTCAATTGTAAAAAAAAATCCAATGGTATGCCTTGACTGGCATGTTAGCAGTTCTTAGTGTCTTGTGAGATGAAAAAAATTGAAAATCCCTGTTACAGAGAATGATGGTGTTCTGAAACTAGCTGGTGTAACTCAGACTGTGTGGAATTCTCCAAGGACAGCTGGGGCCCAAGGTATTTGTAAAGATGAGTAGAAATGCTGTGGCAACTTGAAAGCCAAAATGCTTTCTAGGCAAATGCTACCACAGAAACACTAGTTCTGGCTATATGGTATTACAGGGTATTACCTCCTAAGAATCCAGGTGGTCCTTATGGGAGTCAACATATTTTCTGCAAACAACCTTTGCTGCAAACTGCTGTTCCAGTACAAACTAAATCTGCAATCCTAAGCACACTTTCCTGGGAGTAAGCCCCACTGAATATAATGGGACTTATTTCTGAGTGGACAGGTTTAGGACTGCACCCTTAGCCACAATACAAACTATGAGACAACACTGTAGAAGCCTCAAACACACTTGCTTCTATGTGACTGTCATTGCATGTGCTATTTGCAATAGTCCTCCTTCCCAACATGTTCTTAGGAATCAGGTGCCCAAGTTTAGGTCAAGAGGGAGATTAATGGGAGTTCACCCATAATTTTTTCATCACTAGAATCTTTTTATAACCTCATGCCACTGTTCTTTGTTCCTTTAGCAAGCAATTAACAGTATGCCACTTCAGAAAACAGCCTCCCATTCTGCATTTATGAGTTAAGATTTGATGCCAACTTACACCCCCAATGGTGGTCCTGAAAAGAGAACACAAGCCTCAGAAAGCTAGTTCTCTCTCTCTCTCGTCTGCTGTTGGGGGTGTGAGTTGGCACCCCTCTTCAAGGCATGGTGCCCATGGCAATGCACCCCTCTTCTCTATCAATATTCATAAAAGGAAAGTTTTTTTCAATTTTTTGGTTAATTTTTGTTTTGTTCAGGGAATGATGTTTGTTTTTGCATGAGGCATTGAGGATGCTTCCCTAGCTCAGCATGGAAACTGCATATAAAAGCAAATTGTATTGGTGTATTTCACCCTAAGGGTCTTAATGCTTACCTGGTCAGTGGCATCACAAGAATTACTACGATGTGGTGAAGTGAAAGGAATGCTGTTCTATGGTAGGCATCAGGAATACAAACTAGGATATGGTAGACACTCCATACACTTTTAAATTAAATTTATTTATTGATTTCCCACCAATAAGATATTCTAATCAGTTGACACTGTGGACCCATTCCTATGCATGTCTACTTAGAAGTACCATAAATCCTGTTCATTGGTACTTACTCCCTGGAATGTAAGGGTAGGATTGCAGACTGTATTAATGGATTCTGAGTATGCTGGTACAGATAGAGCCTGGTTATCTGTAGAATTTTCACCTGTAGATCTGGCTTGGATCTGTCAGTGACACCATATGTCAGTGGTGCATGCCAGTAGCTTATTCCCCTTCATGGTCTTCATCTTGACACATGTCCACTGGCACAAGTATAAACCCAGTGGAGCAGTGTGGACTTATTCCAGGGCAAGGAAGCAGATGTTTGAATTTGGAGGTATCTAGAGGCCAAAAGTCCACCACAGGATGCAGTTTGCACCATGCTGACAAAGCTGTATTGCCATGCAGGAAGTAAGTGGGATTGAGCTGACCTTACAGAATTTCATCAGAACAATTAGTGTGGGTTTTCTACATTTGATAAGAACATGGCCATGGAAAGAAACAGTACTTTTGTTGCATTGTACATAGAACAGTGTGAGAATTTTCCAGAAGTCCCTTTCTTCATCATTTTACAGACTGGTTAATAGCAAGAAAATATTATTTGAGGAAAAGCTTCACATGCAGGTAATGAAGGCAATCACCTCTCCTTCTTTTGCTACCCCAAAACCTACAAACTACATCAAACTGCAGTTCACAGGTAAAGGTTAGCTGTGATTTGTGCTCCTGGAGCCCTCCCCCCATAATGCAAGCTGACTGCCATAATCTGAGCCCTGCTATCATTAACACGCAATCATCATCTAGTGTAGGTTATCTTCAGAGACGCACCATAATTTAAAATGGTTGCCCATATTATAGAATATTACTGAGTATATCTAGACAATGTAGCTGCCTGTTCTTTTTTCTTGCAGTGCTTATTCAACCACTCTTTTACCCATCACCTTTGGGAAGCATAGTTCTGCTTATGTGTTATCAGGATCTAATAAAGTGTGTGAAGTACCAAGCTCTGCCTACTTTTGAATTCTCATTCCCAAGTTAAAAGCTTAGATTATAAAGCACGCATCTGATAGGCCTTATCTGTTGAGACCAAATGAGCACTTAGCTGTCAGCACCAAAATCTGCACATAAGCTGCCAGTTGATTCAGTTTAATGCATCAGTTGCTTTAGAAGTGGGTGCAGGTGATACCTCTATACTCCATGCAGCTGGTGAGAGTCACCATCAGAAATCTCATTACTGAACTGTGTCAAATATTCAGCAGATGCTGCTGTGCTCCCAGGCATGGAATGAAAATCCATCAACAATTAGAATTTGAAGCTAAGAAAAATCACCCTTGCATGGGAGTATCATGTGAGATCCAGAGGAGTACACCCACTTCTTGTTTTACACATGTTTGACTTAAGGCACAATCCTGTCCAACTTTTCCAGCGCCAGAAGAACTGCAATGCACTCCTATGTGAGGGAACAAATGTCCCCTTAACTTGTGGAAGCCTCCAAAACTATTCTTCTAAGTTCCACCAAGTATGCAGTGCACACCCCATTGACAGAGCCACACCAGGATTGGAAAGTTAGATGGGATGGGACCCTTAGACATTTTTGGAAGAATGTGCTTGCTTCATTAGCACCAAAGCCTAATTTATGATTGCAAATGTTTAGAATAGCTCAGTTAAACTCTCTGTACACTTCTGCATGTTCAGCTGGCTGCGTAGCAGACATGCTTAATTTACATGTTTTTAAGATGAGGGCTGCTTTTCAAAAATATAACTCCCATGTAAATCAAAAGGCAAAATAACTTAAAAGAAAATCTGGCTAACAGCACAATCCTAACCATGTCTACTCAAAAGTAAGCCCAATTGTGTTCAGTGGATCTTACTCCCAGGAAAGTGTCTTTAGGATTGCAGCCTAAAGAACCATGAATAATTAGAAAGGTTGAGAGTGGTATTGTAATGGATGCAAAGATCAATTCAAGTCTTGTACCACATGTAAGAGTTGCACTGCATACTTTCTGCTCTTCCTATTTATTTTTCTATCGCACGCAATGATCCATGTGCCAGCTTTTTTACTGGCATTGCTTCTGTGCATTCATATTGGCCCCAGTACATAGATACTTACAGCACAATCTTATGCATATCTACTCACAAGCTGCATATGTATGACTTACTCCCAAGTAAGTATTCATTGGATTGCAACCGTAATTGCTATGGAGATCATGATGGGAAATGCATCACATGCTAACTGTTTTTCTGTTATGTTGCCTGTTACAGGCTCAGAAGAAAGGATAATAAAAGACTGGAACCCTAAAAGTCAATAGACAACAGGGAGGCTGACAGCGTTCATTGTTTTAATCATAAACTGTGTGATTTTAGCAGTCACATTGCCAAACTATATAATTTTTACAGTCCATTTTAGAGACGACAGCTGCCAGATGTAATGAATGTGATAGGTCAGCAACAAATGGAAATGCCTTGGCTGGCACTAGAAGCAGACCTCTATTTATTATTAGTGGTTTCACTGCTTATAAGAAGATCTATGAATGTATCAAGCCTCACTCTGAATTGTGAAAAGATAAATGCAATTTAAACTCTTCTTAAAAGGAAAGCAAAACCTTCAAACAGCAGTCACAACATTTTTTTTTTGCTGTGTAACATGTTCAGGCATAACACTAATGCTGTGGTTTTTAGACTACCTCTTTTGCTGTGTTAATCTATCTTCCTTGCACCAACCAAATAGAAGAAGTCTTCTACCAAAATGTGGAGGAGAAGTTTAGAAGTGGAAAAAAATTGTATTCCTCATTTGTGAATCCAATTTAAAAATGTATGCACATTAAAATGCTTTGCATGAAAGAACTATGTAAGTGGTACAGCTTCTTTAAACTTGACCACATGGCTCCTTCATTCACTGATATTTGATTTGACTGGTTTTGAGGGTCAGAGTCAGTGCAAAATAAAATCCATGTTACAGAAATATAAGTGCATAACTATTACTCTGGTTTTAATTGAGAAAAAGCGTAGCATGACCTTGGTTGCTTTTGAAAGGGATGCTGTTTGTGTCAAGGGTTGGTGTTTAAATGACAGTGCCAGCCGCCTCTGCAAATCCAGTGAGGTACGCATATCCCTCTCACTAAGATGTTCACAGCAACACCATCTGCTCTTCTGTGGTGCTGATATCATGAGCTTTTAAAAAATGAATCTTATTTGGATATTCATGTCTCATTTGTGTCTTTGGGAAAGGTCATTTTCCTGATTTATGAGTTATTTATTGTGTCAATGATTATTTCCTTGCACCCCAAGACCCTGCGTCTTGAAATCTTATGGATTTCTAGCTGCAAATTGAGTCTTGCTATTTTTTTTCCTTCTGGTGTTAAGTACCAGTTCTGTCCCTTACATCTTTGTTCCAACCTGCCCTTAATTTCCGACATTCTGTTCTCTTGATAAGTGATAGAAGAGGAGGAGGAGATGAAAATCTACTATTGAATTGGTTCTGAAATCTCAAATGGTCCAGTCGACAGGTTATCTTTCTACTGTAATCCAAACCATTTCTCCTTGGTTTGCATATCTCAAGCAACTGTTACTTGGTAACTAAGTCTTGCCGACAGATAGGTTGCAGACTGTAATAACACTTGACATAACGATATTTAATCTCCATGCTTTGAAAACATTGCATCTAGTTCCTGCTTCTGCAGTCTTTGCTACAGTATTCAAAGGCTTCTTTTGTAACAGATGCCACCATCTGTTTTCTCAAAATCTATTCCAAACATTGCTGAGAAAGATCCATCTGATTAAAGCTATGGTTTTCCCCTGTAGTACTGTATGGCTATGTGGGATGCAGTGGCTCCACTGGTTAAGACACTGTGCTTGTCATCCAGCAAGTTTCAAAACCCAGGAGCTGCAAGACAGAGTGAGCTCCTGCCTTTAGCCCAGCTCCTGCCAACCTAGCTGTTCAAAAGCATGCAAATACCAAGTAGAGACATAGGTACCACCTCAGTGGGAAGATAAACAGCATTCCATGCTGTCATGCTGACCACATGACAATGGAGGCATATCAGAAAGCGCTGGCTCATGGCTTGAATTGGGGATGAGCACGGCATCCAACATTTGTGGCTGGTGCTTGTACAGGCAGAAGGGCAACCTGCCTTACCTAATGTATGGCTGTGACAGCTAGAACATAAGGAAGGCTAACCACTGAAGAATAGATGCCTTTGAACTATAGCATTGGAGAAGACTTTTGTGAGGCCCTTGGACTGCAAGGAGATTAAATCAGTCAATATGGTTAAGGTCATACCACCCGATCTACTAGCACAAGCAGCCTAGTGTAAGGCTGACCAGGAAAAAAATGGTCTGTCTTGCTCTTGAGTTTTTGACAGCAGGTTGATAATCACCTACAAATGTCTGTAGAGTGAGCTCAAAGGTTCCCAGCTTACCACTCAGCCAGGCACACCTGCAGCTGAGTACTGCATATGAACTTTAGTGCAACAAGATCAGCAGTGATACACTGATATAAGGAACCAATTAACCTTAAATTAACCTTAAAAAAGTATTTTTTTGTGTTATGGGGCTCTGATCAAACACAGCCCGATTCACAAATAGGCCAAACCTGGGCCGACTGAAAATACTATGGCTATTCCTTGCTAATTTGTGTACTGATCTTATGCATGTCTACCTGGAAGTATGCCACACTGAGTTGTAGAACTTACTCATAGGTCAGTGGGCACAAGATCACAACCTCAGCTACCTTGCTTGATTGTTCATGATGTCATGTGATAGGATTTCTAATGGTGCTTTTAGATGTTTAAAACCCTATCAATTAAGGCTGCATTTATGTAAATTTTATAGTGTCAAGCAGTTAAATAGTTAGGGTTTGTGAAGGGTTGCCAATTGTCTAGATTTTGTCCCTGAAATCACCATTAGCATGGGCTGAAGCAAGACTTGGTAATGCCCCAAATTTGTAAAACACACACGGAAGGTTAATGTATACACTGTTCTCCTGAATATAGTCCACTTTACACACAGCTGGCTGGAACTGTCTACATCTTAATAGGGGGACAAGATGAAAATATTGCATAGATACAGAACTGCATACCAGAACCAATACTTTCTCGTAGGTATTTTTGGTTTATTTCGCTTGTCTTTATGTTTGTAGGTGCTAAGCACGATGCGTTTCTTTACCACTCACTATTTGGGCACAGGAGCACCTTTGAAAGTGGGTTTCTCATATTTAGCTAGTGCCTAGTGGAAGAACGACAGTTGCTGGCATTGCATATGTTGTCACTCTAGCATAGTATGCCTCCTCCCAGTGGCTGTTACATGCCATCTTCTTGCGTTTCCTTTCAGGCTGTGAATCTTTAGGATACAGAACTATCTTTCCATAGAAAGAAATGTTCACTGTTTGGTATAGTATTGTATAGTATCATATACATATTCTGAATACTAAATGAACAGTGATAAAAAATGTGCTATGGTGCAGAGCATTACTGATTACTTATGGCTCACCACAGCAGATTTCTGTCATAATTATGGACAGCTTCCTCATTATGATGAGAAATGTTCTAGTGTGTTTACATTTTTTGCTCCAAACTTCACAAAACAAACTTCATAAAACAACCATAATAACCAGTCAACATAGTATGTGTAGTCCCAGGGTCTGAGCAGCGAGACTGGTTTGGTGAGTGTAGCAGAGAAATAAAGGATGCTAATACTTAAGATGGCTAGCATAAACTCAGGAGTTAAATATTTTCATGACAGTGTGGATGGACAATGGGTTTCTGTTGGTGTTCTTTTGAATTGTTTTAGATTGTGAGTCTTTTGGGACAGGGAGCCGTTTCATCTCTGTGAATTTTGTGAACTATTCATTGAAAAGTGGTATATAAAATTGATTGATTGGATAATGCGCCAACATTTCAGCAGTTATTCAAAGTACACTACAGTGGCGCCTCACGTAACAAATTTAATTCATTCCGGAGGCATGTTCTTTAGGTGAAACATTCTTTACGTGAAGCGGATTTTCCCATAGGAAATAATGAAAACTCAGACGATTGGTTCCACAACCCCTAAAATATTCATATAAAAATATTAACTGGATGTAAAAATGATGACAGAACACTGAGATTGAATTCAAAACATGCATTCAATGTGCATGATCTTATGAAGTCTACTTAGGCTGCAGTCCTAAAGACACTTTCCTGGGAGTAAGACCCATTTAACACAATGGGGCTTACTTCTAGGTAGACATGGTTAGGAGGCTGCAATCCAAGGCACTTTCAAAGTGTCTCCCCACTTTCTCCCTCTCTCCATCCTGAGCCTCTCTCTCCCCTGCTCCCTTCTGGCTAGCCTTGAGCTGCTTCCCTCTTCTCCACTGCTCTTCTCTCCCTCTGCCCTGCGGATGCCCAGCCACAGGAGGAACAGCATGGAAGTGTTGCTTTCACTATGGGCAGGTGCGCGAGGCAGCCCTGATACATTTTAAACAGGCTGCCGGCCAGCGTGTCTGCCCCAACTGCCAACAAATGTTTTCTTTACGTGAAGCAGTTTCTTTATGTGAAGCAGAATCCTAGAGAAATTTATGTTTGTTACGTGAAACATACTTTACATGAGGCGCCACTGTACTAGCAAAAGTTACCTGCATTGGGGGAGTAAAATTTCAAGAATATTTATAGGCTTGGGCATGGCTGAGCACTGCTGGGCACTGACAGGCACTGGGGATCAGAAGGTATCAGGGCTGCGGTCAGGGTAACCAGATGCCAAACTGAAAATTCCTGAACCCCAAGGCCAAAATTCCTAATCCCAGATCAAAATTCCTACCCGCTTAAAAAAATTGCCACAAAAGAATGTTTTTTTTCAGTGTTTTTACCATAACTTTTGATAGGAAGGAGAGATATCAAAACGGACTTTTGCATTGGATTCTGCTCTTCAATACAAATCCAATGACATATGGCATGATGGGGTACTGTGGACTATCGCACAGTTTCAAAACAAAGCCAAAATGTAGGACAATGAAGCCAAAATGTAGGACACCTGGACAGGAGGCTAAAAATCTTGACAAATCCTGGTTTTTCTGGCCATATGCTCACCCTGTGATGGGCATCAGCAGGCACCGAGTATTCCTACTGGGTAATGTTGTGCAGTGGAATTGTTGCACAGACTTGGGATGAGTCTTCTGTCTCTAGAACTGAAGGACCCACTCATACTCAAGGCCTATGCAAGGGATAATACCTAAAAGGAGCAGCCATCTTGTGTAGTTGGCTTCCAATGAAAGCTCTGCCCAGGAGACACACAGGCTCTAGATTTCAGTTGAAACAACTAAAAATGTCTTGGATCTGCTGCTTGTTATTGTGACAAGGGCATGTTTGCACTAAATTAGTGTTCTTCAGCCTATGGGTCAGGACCTCAATGGCGTCATGAAGCCCCATTTTGGGGGTTGCAGCAAGCAGCCTTTCAAAGCCTGTACAAAAAAGGGCTTGGATCCAATCCAATAATAACACTTAATAGAAAGTTCTTGATGTAATCCTCCACAGCTTCTTCTTGCTGTCTTGTCCAGCAGCTTCTAATTCCAGCCCAGCTTAGGTGGTACCTCACAGGGTTGTTGTGAAGACACAAGAGTTAGGGAAAAATGGGCAGACTGGGTGGTGATAGAGGCAGATCAGGTCCTGAATAGGAGTGGGATTGATGGGTTCACTCACTCTATAACCTGCCTATCCTGTGCCAAAGCAAATGCCCAAAGTGCCCAACAGAACTTTTTAATTTTTTTTCATCACAACAACCCTGCCAGGTGGGTGAAGCTGAGAATGAGTCACCCAAGGTCACCCAAGAGCTTTGTGGCTGAAGGATTACTTAGGCTGGAATCCTAAAAACACTTTTTTAAGACCCACTGAACACAATGAAACTTATTTTTGAGTAGACATGGTTAGGATTGTGCTGTTAATTTATTGGGGTCCCAGCATGAAAAAAGATTGAATACTCCCACGTGATATGTTTCCCAGAAGGACCACCTCATCTGCCAACTTGGTGCTGTCTCTAAAATCTACGGTTAACAAGCTTCTGCAGAAAGATCCCCTATTCATAATATTTCCCCCTTCACAACCCACAGATATGCAGGCAGCCATTCTCCTGGACAAGACCAGTCCAGTCTTTGGTCATTGGTCAGTTAGGGCTGCTGTCTTATGACCTGTGACCTGTCCTGGAAGCATATTCCTATATTTTCACCTACTGCATCAGATATAAATGTAACAGGTCAGGTTTTCCCCCACTTTTACGCTGGGAAAATTCACCGATCTGCCTGTGGCTACACCAGTGAAAAGCACAATACCTTGACAAGAAAATACTCTGGCAAATCTAACAGATGACCCATTCATAGGCTGCAATCCTATTTAAATTTCGGGACAGCTTAAATAGGCTTGTATAGTATTGTACTGTTCATCTTTTCTTCTCTGTCCCACTCTTCCCGCATTGATTGTGTTGAGCCATCATAGGAGAAGCAACAATATGTAACTCTGACATCCTTCAAGTCTTCACCTTGTCCAAAAGTGAGGTAGCCATGCCAGACCAGTCTGCTGAGCTTTTCTGTCCTTGTTTAGGTCAACCACTTGTTTCCTGTGCTTGACATTTGCCTCGGTCATCACCCCTTGAAACAAAAACAATTCTATTGCTCATCATTGTCTTGTCACTACAGCTTTTCAACTGATAAATTTGGGATTAAAATCGATAGAGGAAAAGCAGCATAGGAGAGATGATTGGAATGTGAATTATCTAACTGCCTTATTTAGATAATTGAGGTATTTATTTGAAAATTATTGAGGTATTTATTTATTATTGAGGTATTTATTTGAAAATTATTTGAGATGCAATCCCATGCATGAGCTTAAGTGATCCCTCCTTCCCAGAAGAGATTGAAAACTAGGTGGGTTTGAAGTTAAGATTAAGATAAAGATAAGATTTAGATTAATTAAGATTTCATGGGGTAAGCAAGCTTGCAAAAATCTTTGGGCCAGCTTCTTTCAAGAAAGGCTCTCCTAGCAAGAAGCTGTCCTGAAGTTAGAGGTGCTCTAAAGGTGTATGCTAAAGCTGCAGTCTATCCACACTTACCAGGAGTAAGCCCCTTATACTATAATGGGATTTACTTCTGAGTAGTCGTGCATAGTATTGGGGAACTAAGTCTCTGCACCTTTCTGGGCTTTAAAGGAAAATCAATGCACATTTCTAAGGAATACATGAAGCATTCCCCCTTCCCCTGAAACACACAACAATCTCCCATAGAGTACAAACATTTTTCTATTTCCATAACCTTTACTGGCATACAAAGAGTACAAACAAATGTTACCTAGCCTTTCTATCACATCTATTCCTGTTATAAAAAGAAATATTAGGATGTTAACAGAGCCAGCTCATTCATGAGTCCAACTGAGGCAGTGGCTTCAGGCACCATAATGGTTGGAGGTACTATGTAGGACATGACAAAATAAAAGACCTATCTATCTATCTATCTATCTATCTATCTATCTATCTATCTATCTATCTATCTATCTATGAGCACAATCCTAACCATGTGTACTCAAAAGTAAGCCCATTGTCTTCAATGGGTCTTACTCCCAGGAAAGTGTCTTTATGATTGCAGCCTAACTAATCTTTCATGTGGTTAATTTAAACACCATCTTGCTTATATATTAAATTTAAAATTGTTACATAGAATTTATTGCATAGTATTTGTTAATTACAAGAATGCTACAAGGAAAAAAAATTCCTATACGTGTATGATATAGTATGAGGAAGAGGACATGACCTAGGGAAAAACAACAACCACAGGTGCCTATGGTCACCCTGCTGGCCCTGATCCTGCCCCCTCTCCACCTGAAGGCACTCCATCCCTCTTCCCAACCCATCCAGCCTGGGAAGCAGCCTTGGCGGCGGCTGCTGCTGCTGCTGCTTCATCATCATCATCTCCTCCTCCTCCTCCTCCTCCAGCAGCCCTTAGGGAGGAGAGGTGGAGTGTGGCTTGCTTGATTGCAAGGCAGACCTGGCATGACACCGCTTTGCGATGAGTGGAGGGTGGGGGGACCACTAATTGATGGGGGAGTGGCTGGGCTGGAGCTGGGGGAAGTGGCTGCGAGCTCCTCTCTGCTTCTGCCTGCCGGTGGGTAGCAGAGCCCAGCAGTTCTCCATCTGTCTGCTCGCAGCCTCCAGCCCTCTCCGGAGTACCTGCAGCAGCAGAGGGGTCTATCCGCGGGAAAGGGAGTCTCCCCTTGGCTTCCCCCATTATCCGCGCCCACCCCCCCACCCCTGGAGACAGGCAGCAGGGAAGGGTAAGTCAGAGTCAGTCTGTTTTGGGGGGGGGATGCACATTGGTGTCCCTTAGGGGCACAAAGTCTGACAAGATCTATTTGGGGGTATCTTGGTTTGAAAGGATAGCCACTGATTGCCCCATCCTATATCCATGTCTACTCAGAATCAAGTCCCATAATAGTCAATGGGACCTACTTCCAGGAAAAGTGTGGATAGGATTGTGCTTTGGGGTTGCAATTCTAGCCACATTTTCCAATCAGTAAGTCCCATTGACTATTATGGGACTTACTTCTGAGTAGATAGGCATAAGATTGGGCTCTTAGGCTGTGATTCCTACCCACACTTTCCTGGAAGTAAAGCACCACTGAGTATAATGGGATTTACTTCTGAGTAGATAGGCATAGGATTGGGCTCTTAGGCTGTGATTCCTATCCACACTTACTTGGTAGTAAGCCCCACTGACTATAATGGGACTTATTTCTGAGTAGATAGGAATAGGATTGGGCTCTGACGCCGCAATCCTATCCACACTTTCCAGGGAGTAATCCTCACTGATAATCAGTCAATCAATCAATCAATCATATTTATATACCAATGTTCAACTAAAAAGTTCACAAAGCGGTTTACAAGAAAATGAAAAAAAAAAATATCTAATTAATAGCTGTATCATCGTGGGACACTTCTGAGTATGCATGCATAAAATTGGGCTCAGCCTGCAATCCTATCCATACATTCCCCATTGACTCTCATGGAACTTACTTCTGAGTAAACAGGTAATAGGATTGGGCTGCAACCCACTTGTTTGGACCAGAGATGGAGGGAGGGCTCAGAAAACTTCTGCCCTGCAATCTGCAGCTGGGAGGAAGAGATGAGAAGAGAGCCTTGGAAATCCGGGAGCTGCCTTTCATTCTCCTTCTGACAGCACAAGCCGATGTGGGTCTACACAGAAGTAGAAAGTCCCATTGTGCTCAATGGCCTTACTCCCCAGCAAAGTGTGTACATTGGAGGATATCAGACTTATAGAATGAGGATTGCACACATCCATATGTCCTGTTTTTCCAGGACAAATCCTCCTTTTCAGCCAGGTGTCCTGGGAATAACTTCATTAACCATTATTTAATAAATGATATGTTATGATTTAAAATTTAATAATAAGTGATGTAGTGTTTAAATTAACCACATGAAAGCCGTATCTGTGTTCTTACATTTAATTTTGACATGTCCTACATTTTTCTTGGGTGTCCTACATTTTGGGGGGTCTTTTCCTCTTTTGCAGTTATGACATCTGGTCACCCTGCACTTACCGGAGAGTAAACCCCATTGACTATAATGGGGCTTACTTCTGGGTTGGCTTGGGCTCATATGCTTCCTTTGCATATGAGCCAGGAAATGAAAGATGCTGCTGCAGTCCTATCTGCACTTCCTTGGGATGGATTCAGTGGCGCTTACACCCAAGTAAACATGCATTGGTGCAAGGTTTACTCAAGAGACAGTCCCATTGATATTTAATGATGTTTCCGATTTACTAGAAGTAAGTCTATCTCCCTCTTCCTCCAAAGAACCAGAACCTATATGGTTCTTGTTCACCAGGTGGTCTATGATGGCTTCCACCCTGTAGATCTGCCCCAAATAATCTGTCCCAAAGTCAGTGGTTTTATTTTATTTTATGTGTTTCTTTTTTGCTGTTGTGTCTGATTTGCTCAGAAAGAATTCCACTTTGCACATTTTATTCACTACATTTCTGTTCTGCATTATGGAACCCAAGGAGGTGTTCCTATGTGGAACCTATGAGGAACTCATGGAACCTATGAGGTGTTCAGGAGGGTATGCAGCCCACACTGACCTAGATCCATCCGACTGGGCTCCGTGCCTCATCATGTGTCCTTTCAGATCATGCTCATTCATGTTAACTCCCCATCTGCTTCCCATCCCATCCCACTTCCTCCTTTTTTTCAGTTAGAGCAACTGACAGCCCTTGTAGTATAGTTACTGAAAGACTGAGAGCTCAATCCTTTGCATTTCTACTCAGAAGTAAGTCCCATTACAGTTAATGGGGCTTACTCCTAGGAAAGATTGTTTAGGATTGCAGCCAAAGCTATTGTATATGTTCAAAGGGAATCCTTTGGATCAAAGGGAAGCCACCACTCTCCCAGTCTTGCATCTGAAATATGAGGGAGCAATAATATTGCCAAGGGTTGTTGTACTGAGATAATGTACTAAAGCACTTTGAATGCCCTAAGATATAAATGTGGTCTTTTCTTGAAACAACAACAACAAAACTCTACAGTTAGCTACAGCAGCTAAATTGGGAATATCATTTCCACAATATATTGGTGTGCAATGTGCTTTACAGTCCACAAAAATAGATCCCCAGTGGTATATTACTGAGTAGATTTACTTCTGAGTAGATAGGCATAGGTGTATAAATTTGGGTGTATATCCCCCATTTAAAAAAAAATAGAAACAAAGACAAGCAAGCAACAGTTCATCTATAGAATCTAGAGTAACTATATGCTTGCTGACAGAGGGACCGATCTGATGCCTGGATCATTTCAGGAAGTGAGACCTGGCAAGTCAGACAAACTAAAGTAGGGCAAAAGGGAGGACATGTTGGCAAAGATGCAAATTTATTTCAAGAACTAAAATTTCAAGACTCTGTGGACTGTATGTTTAGCCTATAACCAAATCCACAGTTATGCATACTCTAAGCCCAATTATTTCAATAGATTACTGTCATTGGAATTGTGATCCTTGTAAATCGATTTTGGATGAGAGCAGATTCTCTTTGTATGTGTATGTTGTAGAGAGAGAATTACCATATGGAACACGTAAAGCACATTGCAACAGTGCAGTTTCCAGGGTTGCCAGTGGGAAGTGTCAGAGCAGGTGGCAGTGTGTGCAACAGCAGATAAGTTCATGCTAGGCAATACAACGATGTGAGGAATGTTAGTGGCGGAACAGGAGGGTGGTGGTTATAGAAGTGGGCAGACAGGGCCTGGCAGGATTGGTGACACCAGTGCCCTCTGTACCCTACCCCCATTTTGGATCTGATCCACTGACACAAATCAATTCATATTGGTGTCTCAGTGGTGGGCTCCAGCAGGTTCGCACCTACTCTGTAGAACCAGTTGTTAACGAGAGATAGGACATATAAAGTTTAAAAATAGCCATTTAAAAGTGGCTGCCAGATGGGCAGAGAACCGGTTGTTAATTGCTTTGAATCCCATCACTGGTGTCAATGTTTTTGCTGGCACAGATCCAAGAAAACTTGTTGCTCTGGCTTTCCCCTCCAAAATGCAAAAATTCCCTGTACATTGCATTTTTTTATTTTGGGGGGGGGGGGGGGGAACACAAACAGAAATAATTTGTATTCTGATTTGCACATTTGGAGATTAAAAGGGGTAAGGTCATGGGAAAAAATACTAAAGGGATTCACACTTAAAAGTTGCATTAAGGTGTAGGGTTAAAGAAGTGATCTGGGTTGATGTAGCTGAACTGTGATCGTTTTCATTGTAACCAGTGTTGTAGTGGTGCAAGGGAGCAGTCTGCCCTTGGGTGGGTGATACCACTAGTTACCAAATTTGCAGTTGTTGGGAATAATACTATCATGCTATATACCACTGGATGAGTAATTTACAGCATAATACAATGAAAAAAACAGAGTGAAATATCTCCATTCTATCAAATGTTATGGCCAAAAACCCAGAAACAAAAATGATTTCTTATGCAATAAGTAATTTCCTTAACTTAAAATGGACCAATGAGATTGATTCATTGAGCTAATAAGATGCGTTGTGACACAGCATAGAACCTATAAGATATTATTAAGTGACACCCTTAGCAAAGTGGCACAGGGATGGATCCAGTGTTTATTAAGGGAGCTATGAGCACTACCAGGTAGATAGACCTGGGCTCCTGTCTGGACAAGAACCTCAGATTTACCTTCCAGATCTGTGCTTCCATTCTAAGACGGCCCTCAGGAAACGCAGATCTAACTGCTCAGTAAAACTGGATTTCTATCCCTAGACTAAATGAATGGCTAGTCCAGATGGCAGTCTAGACTGCTATCTGCTGGATTGCTGGACTACCATCTGGACTGCCCTTATGAGCCACATCTTTCAGGTGAATGAACCTGGGCTTCTGCCTGGACTTGAAGCCCACATCTACCCAACAAGTAGAACTGGGCTTCCATTCCAAGATTACCATCTGGAATGCCCCCTGAAGCCACAAAAAGACCACATGTTGCTGCTTACAAGGAAAAGGAGGACAATTAAGATTTTTTTTCCAGAACACCAGGCTAAAAAATAGTTCATGTCCTGGAAAAAGAGGACATTTGATCACCCAAACTCCATCCCCTGCAGAATTATGTATGTCTCAATCATGTCCTTGTTGCAGGAATTCCTGGGCAATAATGAAGCACTTCGAATATGCCAAAAGCAAAGTGCTGCTGCAGTTAAAGGCTCCAGAGGGCTGATGTAGCAGAAAGTGACCTATTCCATACCATAGTTGAGTCTCAGTACGAGCATCAAATTGTCCCACTTGTGCCTGTGTTAAGACTGGTTTGTCAGCCTAAATGGTAGTCACAGAGTAAGTCTATCTAACAGACATTAGTTAGCTGTTTAAGATAACAAACATAGAGAAAAACTGATTTATGAATTGTTCTTTAATCTTGAAGAAGGTTAGATATCAGAAAAAAAATTCCTGATGGTGAGGGCAGTTCGGCAGTGGAACAGATTGCCAAGGGGGGTAGTGGACACTCCCTCACTGGGGATCTTCAAGTAGAGGCTTGACAAGCACCTGCCAGGGATGTCAGGGATGCTCTAAGGAAGATTCTTGCTACAGGCAGGGGGTGGACTAGATGACTATTAGGTCCCCTCCAACTCTATGATTCTATAACCAGTATACTGAGAGGGACTGGCTGCTACTATTACACCTGCAGTTGTGGACCTGTTTGAAGGAAAAATAAAGACTTATGACTTCTTCCAAATGAAGTTTACTTTCCATTAAAGTGGGGTTCATGTAGCACAATTTATGATGAAGCAAGTAGAATGAGCTTTTATTCCTTTTTTTCTTCTGTGCTTGGATTCCAGATCCTCCTAGTTGGGTTTAGACCACCCTGACCCGCTCAACATGCTCCCAGTTTTTTCTGCCTAAAGAGTGGTGTTTGCCTGGCAAGCAGTGAAAGCAGTGGCATCATGGACCTGGAGGATGAGTTGCCCAACACCACCGCTTTTTGGTTCCCCTCACCTTCTCAGTTTGAGAGCTTCTCCTCAATGACTCCTGCCTCCAATGCATCTATCAACATCACAGGCCAGCCCTATGACCTAACTAGCAATGCTATCCTCACTTTCATCTATTTTGTGGTGTGCATTGTGGGCCTGTGTGGCAATACCCTGGTCATCTATGTCATTCTCCGCTATGCCAAGATGAAGACCATCACTAACATCTACATCCTTAATTTGGCAATAGCTGATGAATTGTTCATGCTTGGGTTACCTTTCTTGGCAATGCAGGTGGCTCTAGTTCACTGGCCCTTTGGGAAAGCCATCTGCCGGGTCGTCATGACAGTGGATGGGATAAATCAGTTCACCAGCATCTTCTGCCTCACTGTAATGAGTATTGATAGGTACCTTGCTGTAGTACACCCCATCAAATCTTCTAAATGGAGGCAGCCAAGAACAGCAAAGATGGTGAATGTAGCTGTGTGGGGCATCTCCCTGTTGGTCATCTTGCCCATCATGATATATGCTGGCATAGCCAACAACCACGGGAACAGTAGCTGTACCATGATCTGGCCAGATGACTCTGGTGGTTGGTATGCTGCTGGCTTCATCATTTATGCCTTCATTCTGGGCTTCTTGGTGCCCCTCACCATCATCTGCCTTTGTTACCTGTTCATCATCATCAAGGTCAAATCCTCTGGTATCCGGGTGGGCTCTTCCAAAAGAAAGAAGTCAGAGAAGAAGGTCACCAGGATGGTCTCCATTGTGGTTGCTGTTTTCATCTTTTGTTGGCTGCCCTTCTACATCTTTAATGTCTCTTCAGTTTCTGTCCTTATTGTGCCGACACCCGTCCTCAAGGGCATGTTTGACTTTGTAGTGGTTCTCACCTATGCCAACAGCTGTGCTAACCCCATCCTCTATGCCTTCTTGTCTGACAACTTCAAGAAGAGCTTCCAGAATGTCCTCTGCTTGATGAAAGTTGGTGGCATGGATGAAACTGATCGGAGTGACAGCAAACAGGATAAGTCCAGGCTTAATGAAGCCACAGAAACACAGAGGACATTACTCAATGGAGACCTTCAGACAAGCATCTGAAAGACCTCTACAATTATCTACTCATCATCCGCCTTCTTCTGTATAGAAGGCGGCATCCAATAACGTCAGATCCAGAGCCCTGGTCCTTATCTTAAAGGAATAGTAAATGTATAAGAATTCTTGGTTCCAGGAACAGAATTGCTTCCCAGCCAAAGGCAGGGTGGCTTTAAAAATATTAATCAAAAGGAAAAGTTCAGTGTTGGGGTCATAAACTAGAAACACCAATGGGTGTATGCCCACTTGTATATGCATGTTTGAATACATGGTTTGGGAGAATTTCTGTGGCAAATCTATTTGAATTTGAGATAAAAGAACCCTTCAAAGGTAAGATTTTCCAATGTGTACAGGGTTTAGGATTTCAAATACTCCATCTATGGGTTAAGTTAAAACACACACACACGGCTGTCACAGTAAGAGCACCTAAGAATAAGCATGGGTAGGTGCATGGTGACCATATGACCAGAAAAACCCGGATTTGACCGGATTTTTAGCCTCTTGTCCGGGAGTCCTATGTTTTGGCTTCATTGTCCTACATTTGGCTTCATTTTGAAACTTCACGATAGTGCACAGTACCCCATCATGCCATGTGTCGTTGGATTTGTATTGAAGAGCAAAATCCAATGCAAAACTCAGTTTGGAGATATCTCATTCCTATCAAAAGTTATGGTCAAAAAACTGAAAAACAAAAAAATACACTTTTTTGGCAATTTTTTTAAGCGGGTAGGAATTTTGGCCTGGGATTAGGAATTTTTGCCCTGGGGTTCAGGAATAATCTGGTCACCCTGGGTAGGTGGATAGAGATAAGTGGTAACTTGAGTTATTATGTTTGTTCATAAAATGGTAACTTTGGAATCAGGACCACAAATATTCATAGCTTATACAGTATACTTTTGGGAAGAGGGCTACTTGCAATGAGATCCCCTTAATCTGATCTTACAGGAAATTGTTATTTTTGCTTTGCCTCTCTCTCTTTGCAAGGTCACTTCCAGCGACCAGTATATATGCGTGTGTGTGTGTGTGTGTGTGTGTGAGAGAGAGAGAGAGAGAGAGAGAGAGACACTTTGATGGTATGTCACAAGTTCTTAAAATGAGGAATTTATAGATCCAGTATCTACTAGTGTACTATTCCAGTGTTTATAAATTAATGAAGGACCCAAGTATTATTTGTCAATGACTCAGCCTTACTCTAGTTGCTGGATGGGAAAAAAAACACACCATGATATAGTTTCTGTCATGCTTATTCTTCTAGCATCAGGAAAAATTCACATCTGTGTGTTGATGGTTGCAACACCCAGCATAGGGTGTTGAACTTTAATGTAGGGGTAGCGCTTTAATGTAACCTCTAGTAGCCATAGGGATATTACCTTCTCATCCAACATTGATTGCAGCTGCCAATCAATCAAATCTGTCTAGACCAATTGAAAATCAGCCAGGTTACAATGCCAGAACAGATATCTATGCATCCCCTACAAGTGGAAAATGAATAAGGGATATCTAAGGATCCCTTATACATAGAAGATGTCTATGTCCTGAGTCTACCAGAGATGTGCCCCAAGGAGGATTATGGTAACTTTGCCATGCAAACCTACCCATATCTAGTAGGACAAAATCCCACTTACAGAGTTTACTGTCAGGTAAGTGTGTACAGAATTGTACCTTTAGAGACTCTGGATGCGAGAAACTATTTTGTGAAGACACCAGCCTACCTTAGCTTTATTCAGAACAAATAAAGGTTGGTTATGGAATTGTATATATTGTATCACAGCAGAGCATGTGGATTTGGAATGACATTTGGATGTTCTGCCTCTGTATATGAAAACAAAATGTTTGGGACTAGCTATGTTGTGACTTCCATGCCCCACACCACACAGCTAATGGTGCTTCCTTGTTCTGTCCTTTCATGTTGATTTTTAGAGTTCTGACATTTTGGAAAGCAGGAGGCTTGACTTGGTCACGGGGATCATCACTGATTTGCAGACAGTCCAGAGCTCCAGCAGACATGCTTGCTTTCTCTCTTTTCACATATACATGGAGGGAAAAGAGCTTGGGTTCTTCTTGCCATTTTTGGAACAAGTCCATGGTGAGATTTAATTTGTGAAAGCAATTGGATCCTAGTCAACAACTGGGGGGGGGACCTGAGATTCTTGGAGCCAAGATGCTATGGAGACAGATATGAATAGTACAATTAGAATAGTTAGGGCAGGGATCACATGCTTTGTTCAGATGAAAGCTTGACATCATCTGTCTTGCGGTGTCACCATGGCTATACCACTTTGTTGTAAGTCCAGAAGATTGCAGGAGCCTATCTGATTTTGAATTAGATCTGGCACTGCTCAATCCCACTTCGTTCCATTGATTTTAATGAAACTTGCTTTCAAATAAATTTGGCTTAGTATTGCCACCTGAGGTTTATTTTCTGTAGGACCTCAATAGGCTTTATACAGCAGATTGCAATCTATAATATGCCATTGGAGAGTAGCAAATCTGACAGAACCAAATAGAATCCTGAAGAGTCTGAACCACTAATTTGACCTTTGATTTGGACTTGCAGGTTTGCTGTCTGATCGTGTTTGTGAATATTATGTTCAGTGGTGTGAGTGCATAAAATCCTCATGGCTGTTATTCTCCTATCAGTCTTTGAATCAGGCTTTATTGATACAGGTAGACCATACCCAATAAAAGCTCAGAATACAAAGTTGGGAACAGGTAACACTTTTATGAGTCAGGAGCAGAACATCATTTCATTGAGACTCCTGTTTCAGGTATCAAGTGGCTGCATTATTTCCTTTCTTGCATTTATTTTAATTATGGCAGGGGGTGTCCAAACATTTTTGGCAGGAGAGCCACACTATATCTGTGGCCATCTCTCTGACACTATCCCTACAATCCAGAGTAACTACGGGAGCACATAAGAGACATTACGTGTACCCGTAGTTACTGCACTACCTAGTGAAAACCTATGGGAAATTCATATTGCAATCCAGAGCAAATTGTTCTTACACCGGAGCAAAGACTCCACGTAGTTACTCTGGATTGCGCCCTATGTTGAGGACTAGAATAAAATAATTGATTTCAATTTCAGATTTGAATAAATTTATATAAATGAATATATTAATTGATGGAACTTCTGAATGAATGAATTCAAATCAGTTCATAAACACGTTCTAACACAGAGAGAGTGGAGGTGAAGGCAACCCTAACCCTAACCCCAGCCCTCAGAATACCCTTTGGTGGTAAGGGGAACAGAGCTGTCCTTGCCTCCAGAGGACTTCAGGGCCAGTTGTGGGAGCTTGCTATGGGCCACATGAAGACTCATTATGGGCCGCATCTGGCCCCCTGGACACACATGAATTACAGATACATGAAACCATAAGTAAAAGAACTTGATTAGCCCTGTCTTGGCAGGAGTTAAGAAGTCATTGCCATGCAGTTTGATTTTGTTGCATAACAAAATCAAAAAGATGCATAACATAACCAAAAGTCTAGATGATCAAAAGGTATTGTTTCTTTAAAAACAATTCTGAAAACAACCTGCCCTAGCAGCTAGCTCTGCTGCTGTTGAATGTTCTGGTAGTAAGTTTTTATTTACTAATTGTTCAGAGCTTAGGTTTTTTTTATCCCTATAATAGTGAATCCCACTGAATGTATGTGGACCTACTTGTGAAGTAACCTGAATATAGTTGTGCTACTTGAATGCTTCAAGCAAAAGCAAGGCTGGCCTTAGGGCAATGTGACCAATTTGGCCAAATTGGCCTCCGTGACTGGAGGAACCCCACACTGGTGTGGTGAGCAGAGCGAATGTTGCTACAGCCAGTACCTTGCTCTCCAGCTGATGGTTCAGCATTGAATCTTCCATGCTGAAGTGTCAGGAGGAGAAAGTGGCAAGTGGAACACTGTTGCAGGATGGCAGCATCTGAATCTAGTTGGAACACAATATTTGATTATGGTCCATGTCCAATTTAAGGCAAAGCAGTACCTTTGCCCATTATAAACCAATTAGACCACTTTCTCCAAATTGTGCCTAAGTCCCCCTCCCCATGCATGGGAAACTTACTCTACTCTTGTCAAATACACCTGATAACACATTGCAATGGACACCTAACACCACATTGAATGTTTTATAGAGAATTAGCAACAATTTTCTGAATTCTTAAAAAGTCAGTAAAGATATAAAGCCTATAATAAATGTTTATTTCTCCAAGATTTTACAGACCTTGCCTGTAAACTGGGACTGCACAGTAAACATTTCTAATTGGGCCTCACAGCTTCTAAATTCTGGTCACGAGTAAAAGAATATTGTGGAGATACTGTCGTGTTGCCACCTGCTACTAAGTATGCTTCAGCTATCCTGCACAGTAGCTAGCGGTTAATATATGTTGGATAGAATGTAAAAGAGAGACATTTTAAATCTGCCCAAGATAGATTTAACATTTACATTTGCAAAAAATACAAAAACCAATTTAAGCTTCAAATTTTTCGATAGCATGACGTATGTCAAAGGCCTGACTTTCCAGAATGGTGCTGTCTTTTTAAAGAGATACAAGTAATAACAATCAGCTTCCATTTTTTGTGACTAGAGGAGAGTTTGAAAATCAAAGTTCTCCAGAAGCAAAAAGGAGACACAATTGTCATTAAGATTTTTTTCACATCACAAAGACCTTTCTTCTCCATTCCATTCTACATCAAAAATGATTGGATGCATAAGGGAGGCATAAAAAAATTTAAGCCCCATTTGATAAACTTTGTCTTTTAATTCTAGATAAAACATTCATGAGATTTTGGAGTCCAATGAAGGCTTAAGGTGTGTGATACTGAAAAGGCGACTTTGCGGAGGGGGTCATGGGCCAGGTGACCATATAGATTGGAGGACAGAGTGCATGTACCTTTAACTATTGCATAGAAGAAGGAATTTAAGCAAGTGCTATTTTTTAAACCCTTCTATGTTGAGCAAAACTTGACTGAGGCTGCAATCCTAAAGACACTTTCCTGGAAATAAGACCCAGTGAACATTGGGGCATGCTTTTGAGTGGACATGGTTAGGATTGTGCTCTAAATCTATATGGTCACCTGGTTGTGGGTAAAGTTGATCTGTTGATCAGTTTCAAGCTGAGCTACCACCCTATTTCCCCAGTCCCAGCCCCCCCTCCACACACTCCATTTGTCTACAGATTGTGAGTGGAAGGCAGCCTCTGGTATTGGGAGATAGTGGAATTGTCTAGTCCAGTGGTTCTCAAATTTTTAGCACCCACTTTTAGGACCCACTTTTTAGGACCCACTTTTTAGAATGAGAATTTGAAAGCAACCTGAAGTGCCATTATCAAGCAGAAAAATTTTAACAATCATAAATCCTACCCACACTTACCAAAGAGTAAGTCCCATTCAGTATCATTGTTAAAAGCATATACTGTATAGTAGCCTGTTATTACATTAAGTATGTTACATTTCCCCCAAATACAGAAATAAAATGGTATCAATTCTAATATAGTAAAAATAGAACATTGAAATGAATGGGGACCCAGTTGTAATTGGTTCACAACCCACTTCTTGAGCAACACCAGTCCAGTCTCAATGATACTAGGTCCAAACTTGCTATACACTGATTTTTTTATACGTGAATTTGACTCCAAACAAATGGCCACTGTAAATTACAGTTTTAAAAACTGCTTTTCTATTGTTGTAGAGACTGTCATGCAAGCAGTCATTCCATTCTTCAGTCCCAGACCCTGCAATCCAGAGTAACTACAGGAATATGTTAGAGGCACTTAGTCTGGATTGCTCTGTGCATTTCCCTTGAGTTGCACCGTAACTATGTTGGTATAAAAGGTCCTGTAGTTACTCTGGATTGTAGCTGTTATCAAACAGATATCAAGGCACTGCCTTGTTCCATTAGGTGCAATGGAGGAGCAAAAAATCTGGAATTGGGTCTTTAAACCTATTTTTCCATTGTTTTTGTTACACACAGAATTTTTTACCCACAGGAGATTCCAGAACAGAATCCTATACAGAACACCTGTAGTTATAGCTTCCGTATGATCTCAGCAACAGATTCTTACAAATGGAAACATGAGGAAAGTAGATTTTTCCACCATCCCCTGCACAATCTCTGTGTAATGTTGTGTGTCATAATGTGTAGTGGTGTCTCATATCAAGGGATATGTAATAATCTCTTGTGGACTCATAGAAGACATGATCCCTTTTGTCTTCTCTATTAATCCAAGTAAATATTAACTAAGGCTTTCTGAGGCCTGTGTGGGATATGTCACCAAGGATAAGAGAAAGCAGCATGTTACATTAAGATGAAAAATTGCCTCATGGCTGTTTGGTGCTGATACAGTCAGGTGCTTTTTCAGTAGGTTACGTTTTAACACCGTGACCACCAGGTTGCATCAGAAGGCTTTAAGAGGCTTAGTGTGAAGTGGGTGACACAGGAGCATAAGTATGTTTCTAGATTTATTTCAGCAAAACTCTGCAGTTAATACAGCTATGCCCTCCTACTCAGAGATTTATATATCTTTCAGTACATCAAACAGTCACTTGGTCAATTTCTCCCACGCAAAATGAAAGATGGAGAACATACAGCTGTAATCAAGTGATGTAGAGCATTATTTTCAAACATTTTCATCTCATGGTACACTGACAAGGTGCTAAAACTGTTGAGGCACACCATCAGTTTTTTGACAAGGGACATCATACCCCTGGCGTGGAGCGCACATTCCCCAATAGCCCTTTTAATAAATGCCTCTCCCCAGATACCCATAGTGAACTGATGAAGTTGCTTGATATTGAGTGACACCTGGCTTGTCTAAGTCTGAGTCCTCCTGACTCAGTACTGTATTATTTTCTCTGCAACTGTCAGTGGCTCTCCAGGCACCTTGTCAGAGGTATTTTTCACCATCTTGATCACTTAATAGCAGGGATTCATCCTAGGACCTTCACTGTACAGATCATGTGCTCCATTCCAGGGTTTCTCAACCCCAGTCCGGGCACCACTAGAGGACCTTGACAGCTGCCTGACCAGTCCACAAGAGGACTCTTCTATGTGCCTCTTCCCCTCCTTACAGCAGGAGGCCTCTGTCGAAGAATTGCAGCCTCAGAGACCAATCCTATGCCTGTCTACTCAGTAGTAAGTCCCATTGTACTCAGTGGAGCTTACTCGCAGGAAGGTGCTCTAGGTGGGGAAGCCCTCCCTTCGGGTCCCCAGAGGCACAACTCTCCTCCCACCCATGGGCTGGTCCCTGAAATTTTTTTTTCCCACAGAACCGGTCTCTGGGGCCAAAAAGGCTGAGGACCACTGCTCTACCACAATTATTTTAGTCCCCATTTTGGGACAATTTTAATTTTGGGACAATTTCGGGTAATTATTTTAGTCCCCATTTTGGGACAATAATGCTCTAAAACTAAAAAGCAACATAGAAAGTATTTATTTATAGTGCTCAAATATGTTCAAAACACACATAAATCTGATGTATACGATTGTTTCTGAGCGGAAGATGGTGGTTTTAGAAACCAGCGTTCCCACTCCAAAGGATTCTCTGTGGCTATTGCTTTTAAACAACAGCTTCATCCATTTCTCAGCTGAATAGCATTATAGATCTTCTCTAATGAAAACACATAATGGACATTAAGGGAATTAGTTCTATCCTTGCTTTTTTACTTTGTCAAAAGTATGTGTGAAGAATTCAGATTCAGTGTACAGTGCAGATAAAGTCCCCTCTGCATCACAGTCCCATTCTCAACAATTGTTTGTTTGAAAAATATCAAGCATGCAGCTTCCAGTAGTCTGATCTGGCCCTAAGATGAAGGCATGTGAATTCACACATTATTCGAAGAGCCAGGAAAAGGAGGTCTACCCAGTGTTAACTCAGGTGCTGAAATCTTCTCTCCTGGCTGCACCTCTCACAGTGTGACCAGATCATGTTCTCTTTTCCAGGACATGACCACTTATTTAGCCTTGGAAAATAACCTAAATGTTCTCTTTTCCACTGTAAACGAGTCCGTACAGGAAGCACATAGCCTTCGTGTAATTAATAAATTATATATAATATGGTTTTTAATTTAATAATGAGTGTGGTGCTTAACCACAGGAAAACATAAGAGTGGTTTTAGTTTTTATTTTGTAATGTCCTATATTTTTCTGATATGTTCCACATTTTCTTTTGCATCCAAGACATCTGGTCATCCTGATGGCTCAGCAAATTATAACAGTCCCAATGAGGTTTAATGTGCATTGTTTAGCAATTTATTAATCTTTTTTAGCATGACTTCAGGTAATGGTTTTCAGTCTGAGGTTCTTTAGAAGCTTATCAGACAGGATTTTTTTTTCATGAAAAAATTGTTAATGGGGAACCTTCTTTTCTGAAAGTGAACTTCTTTTCTATAGTGAACTCTTCATTCCCTAAGGCAATAGTTCTGGTCTAGAGGTGCACAGAAACATTTTTGACTGACTAGTTCCAGGAGCAGACTCTGTCCATAGGGTTGGGCAGTATTGAACTCAATACTGGGGAAAAGCAGAAAGCCTGTGTCCACAAGCATTGCCTTGAGAACTGGCTCCAGTATGAAGAAATTAGACCGATTGGGACAGATGATTGCAAAAGATGAGCATGTGTGTTTTAATGTAGGATCACATTTCCGCGTGTCTTGTAGGGCCATTCTGCAGAACACTAATACTGTATGTGTGAATGAGGGTGATGAGATAGACACACTGGTTGTTTGAATGTTTTTTAAAGGGGCAGAGGCAACCCATATTGGTGACAGATGCAGTAGAGGGCATACTCTAATCTGTTCTATATCCTGTTCTACAAATTATATGTGCAAGGGATTTGGAGTACAGTAGGACACTCGGGAGCACTGAGACAGCATAACCTGCTAAAATATCCCCTTCTATGAAACTATGAAAAGTTGGGGAGCCTTGTCCTCTTATAGTTTCTGGTCACTCTTTAAATCAGACCTTGAACATAGATGAGATGTTTTTGATCTTTTAAATTCTGTATTTACTTGAATCTAAAGCTCACCTTTTCCAGCCAAATTCAGTCTCCCAAATCAGGGTGCGCATTATATTCAATGGTTAATTAGATTTGAGTAAATACACTATTTTGATTATAAGTATAGGGTGCACATTAGATTCAATGGTGCATTAGATTCGAGTAAATACAATAACTTTTAAGATAGAACGCCGGAATCAGATGGTCCTGAAAGGACCATCTTCTGGTCTAACAGGTTTTAAGGCAGGTTTAGAAAATGTTCCTGAAGCTTTCTCTTCAAAACATCAAAAGGAGCAAGCTACCACTTGCTATTATGTTCCATTATTTGCTCTTACTACTATATTAGGAAGTTCCTCTTACAGTTGAATGGTTCCTCTTACACTTTCTATGTTCTTAAAACCATCCATTATTTTCCTACCCTCTGATGGTTCTGAAAACCATCCATTATTTTCCTACCCTTGGTGGATTGGGAGCACAGCATAGTCCCCCTTTATCTGAGACCTTTTTTAAATTTTGGAAAAAACTGCTGCCCAATTTGTAAATGGCACTCCTTTGCTCTGAATTAAAATGCACCCAGTTCTTTCAACCTGAATCCATAGCCCAAAGACACCTTACTGTGCACACAGGAAAGTGCAATAGAATAGATCAAGGGATTCAATGAGGAACACATAGAAATAGATTGGTGAAGATTTTTTTTCAGCTTGTTAAATTTGGAAAGGAAACAAAGAAGGGAATAATGTTGGAGAATAAATGATGTCCAACTCCCATCAGTTGGACATAATTTCCTATCCTGCTAGACATCTAGCTGTTACACTTCCCCTGGGAGTGTTTTTAGTTAATTCAAAATAAGCAACATGGCCCAACCACAAATAAGCACATATTGATTTCAGTGGTGCTTGCTAAACACATGCTTAATTTTCCATGACCAAAGAAATAAATAGAACTTGAAAGAGGTTAATTTTGGTTAGATTATTCCACTTATCAACCAGTTCCCTCTTCTGTTCAGGTGGTGAAGAATAATGTTACATTTTAAAAGCAGTAAGAAACACTTCAGTAATTCTTCCACCACTTTGGGTGCAATCCAGAGTAACTATGGGGAGTCCTTGCTCCGAAGTAAGAACAATTTGTTGTGGACTGCAATATGAATTTCCCATAGGTTTTTACTAGGTGGTGCAGTAACTATGGGTACACATAATGACTCGTACGTGCTCCCGTAGTTACTCTGGATTGTAGACTTAGTTAAAAACAAGTGTACTTGTTTTTCTTTCTAGAGTAAGCTCTGAAAAATGGATCTGTGGGTGTTTGGCTTAGATAGGGGGAAAATGCCCATGGCAGACTCCTATCTGTGGCATCATCTTTGCTTTCCCCTGCAATCCCTGGAGCAGTTTTACTGCTTTGTTATGATTATGTTTTTGGAGAAAGACACTTTCCTTGGAGTAAGACTCACTGACACAATGGAGGGGAGTATCAGATAAATCTACCTATGATTGAATATGCCTTTGCTACGTGTTCAAAACGGTAGCCAGTCTAAAGTACATCCTCAGTACAAGGGGACATGTGTAAAAGTGAGGGGTGAAAAACATTTCACTTGCTACTACTATGTCTGTAACTTCTGAAGCTAGGATCACATTGTAATTGAAGAACTGGCTGATACTGCACCTAAAATCTTATAACTGCTCACACTTAAAGTTACAGACTATTTATTTGCCTTTGCTTTAGTTACCAAATAGACCGGTGTCAAAGTAATGCATCCTGTAGGTGGATCCTTGGGGTTTGACCCTGTGTTTCAACAGGGAGTAGAACAATATAACTTTTACCTTTAAAATGCTTCAAAACATCCCTGGCTAGATTGAGGCACAGCTAGTAATAGATTTTCCCTACGATCCAGAGTAACTATGGAAGCACGCAAGAGATATTTACGTTGACTTAGTTACAGC
This sequence comes from Cryptoblepharus egeriae, assembly GCA_030015325.1. Classification (NCBI taxonomy): domain Eukaryota; kingdom Metazoa; phylum Chordata; class Lepidosauria; order Squamata; family Scincidae; genus Cryptoblepharus; species Cryptoblepharus egeriae. The sequence goes on along the minus strand of JAREYC010000002.1, from coordinate 104,366,558 downwards.
ACCACCTAGTGAAAACCTATGGGAAATTCATATTGCAATCCAGAGTAAATTGTTCTTACGTCGGAGCAAGGACTCCCCGTAGTTACTCGGGATTGTGCTCATAGTCACCGTTAATCCTGAGAAACGCTACTCCTGCCATGCTTTTGCATGGCTTCTCCCATTGCCTCGCCACATGCCGCATATAGGGGGGTGAATACTATAAGGTCTGATCAGAGGCAGTGAAATAGAATGTGTATCCATGGCAACACCATGTTTTACCCAACTATGCGCACACATTTCACAGAGGTGGGAAACCATTATTTTGCTTTCTTAATGTACATCTGGTTCCAGGCATGCTGTAGGGTATAGGGTAGGAATGATGATAACGTTTGATCTCTTTCTGTGCACTAAGTAGTTTATTCTTTAATGCAGTGATTTTTAATCACAGTTCTGCCTTCTTAGCCCATTTCCTTTCTTGGCCACCTCCTTTAGATTCCTCCCAATTGAACGCATAAGCTCATTTTCAGTCCGTGACTCCCCCCCCCCCCCCGCCCCTTTTGTCTAGTAGTAAAGACTATAAGCTCCTATAGCAGATACAGGGCACAATCTTAACCAGTTTAGGCCAGCAAAACTCACCATCTCCACAGTCCCACAGTGGATGGTGAGGCCAGCACATGACTGTGCACTGGCCCACTCTACCTCCCAAGAGTAATGCAGAAGTGCCTTATAGTACTTTTGCAACACCCCCAGCCTAGGACTTGTGCAGGAGTTGACCGTACCATGAGTTAGGATTGCTCTGACAGTCATTTCTGTACAACACCAAGCACATTATTGATGACAGATTAAGCATTTATTACTAAACTAGCAAAAAGCGTACCCGCGTTGCAGGAGTAAAATTCCCCCGTACGCCATCCCCCCACTGTGCATCAATTCCCCATGCACATCAAATCCCCCATGTTCATCCACCCCATACACATCAACCCCCATGCTCATCAACCCACCATGCTCATCAACCCCCCATGCACAACAACCCCCTATGCCGTCAGTCCCCATGCACATCAAACCCCCATGCACAACATCCCCCCCATGCACAACCCCTCCCTCCGAACAACATCCCAGTGCACCAGGCACCAACCACCAAATTGGCTGGAAGTTAGTCAGTCTTCCATGTTAAGTATAGGACAAAAACACGCTGCATCCCTTTTCAGCCCGTTAAGGGTTAAATTTCTCCACATTTGTTCTTGGTGGGTGTTCAGGTAACAGAAGGAACTCCCTCCCTGAATTTTTCATGCTTCTAGATCAGGGGGTTAGGGCAGAGCAGCCCTCAATCACCGATTCTTCAATGCAAAGTATAGGGAGAAAAACGCGTTGCGCCCCTTTTCACCCCCTTAGGTTGGAATTTTCGAAAACCGGTTCTTATTGCGCCCCTCCATCACGGAAGGAACATCCACCCCAAATTTCACACTTCTAAGCCCAGCAGTTTTGGCAGGGCAGTGATGAGTCAGTCAGACTTGTATATATAGATCATGACCAGGCACTAGTCTGAAGTTGCAGTCTTAAGTGCATGGGGTACAGTGGTGCTTATTTCTGAGTAGACATGCCTAGGATTCTGCTTTTATTTCCTCCTGCTTGGAAATATCTCCGACCAATTCTCCAACAATAAATGCACAACAAATGCACAACATACATCCTAGTAGAAAAATAGTGCAGTCACCTCCCGGTTAATGTATGAAAACCTTCACAAAGCCACACCATGTGGTGAGGAAAAGCTCAGTTTGGTTCTCAGTGATACTTCAGAATCGGACAAGTCTCTTCAAATAGTAGGGGGAATGATTTGGTCAAACTGTGGTACGGGTGCTGTGAAAGTGTGAATTGAGCCTTCCCAGGCAGATGTGGAAAGGCAAGAGTGGCTAAGGAAGTCATCAGTTCTTGCAAATGCTATGCAAATATTATTGAACATAGTGCCAATGAGCCTCTGCCATTTCACACATACACAGGTGTTTTCCAAAGTCACCTACTCCTCCATGTAAACTACATAGGTGTTTCCTAAAGTCACTTACTCCATGTATTTCTAAGTCTTGCTACTCATGATAATTCCTAAGACTGACACTGGGAATTCTCAGGGGAGAAAAAGGACAGATCTATCATGGTGCTCACTCTTCTGTCTGCTGAAATAATTTTTGTGGTAGATGGACAAGGAGTTAATATTAGTATTTTTTTCCCTTAATTATAGCCTATGCTATATAAAAATTAAGGCTGCAATCCTAAAGACATTTTTCCTGGGCATAAGGTCTATTGAACACAATGGGGGTACTTTTGAGTAGAAATGATTAGGATTGTACTCCAAGTAGCATACAATAAATTCAAATGAACTTATAATCAAATTGCATTAAAACCGAACATATTACGAAAGTCATTAATTAGTCTTCAAGCAATATATTCAAATTATTGCAACATGTCCTTCCACTGGGATAATATATTATCGGACCACCGTGGAAAAGATCTGAATACCTTTTAACTTTAAATAGAAAGAACCTCTTCTCCGCAAGAAAGACCACTTTGTAATTCCTTGCCTGTTCTCTCTCTTATGCAACTTCAAATTGTTTTAGCAGCTATAATCAGTGAATTTCAACCACGGTACTGTGAAGGTTTGGGGAAATGGTTAGCAAAAGCCAATAGAGTGTGAGCCCTCCTTCAGATGCATGGCATGCCTTGTCAATAGTCCAAAACCTAATGGTGTCCCTTGACAATTTTAACAGCTTGTAGGTGTGCCATGAGATTTTTTTTAAAAGGCTGAAAATCACTGTGCTATATGATCAGCAGAGGAAGGATCAGGCTGTAACTATTCTCTAGAAAACTTGCTGTTTTTATAGTTCTCTATGACCCTCCGTAGCTGATTAAGCACATGATTCATTTATAAAAATAGTGCATTACATGTTAGTTTGACAAAATCTCCAGTGGTCCTGCCTACTGATGAAATTATGTACTTTTCTGACAATGGAGAAACAAAAGTTGTTCAGTATACACCTCAACTGGCTTTGTTGGGGTGGGGGTTGGAGAGAGACACAAACTGATGTTTCAAGGGTGACCATTTTTGTCCTTGATTGGGTTAAAATCCAATCCCGTACTTAGAACCAGAATATAAAAGGTATATGTTGTACTATTGCAATCCAAAAATTCCTAAGCTGCCTTTGACCTCCCAGTTCTTGCTAGACTTCCCTAGAGACGTATTGCCACTTACCTTACATATTTGCCCATATTTGTTGATAACTCACAGATAAGTCAAGGGCAGGTTTTGAGTTAAAAATCATGGAATTTTCTATTAACCTCAGATATGTTGAGGATTAAATGTAGGTGTCTGATTATAATTTTGTCTGATTTTACCTGAGACCAGATCCTGAAAAATAACCTACCACTGACTGTTACCTAAGAACTGTTCAGTCTCTATTATAAATGTAGTAAAAGATGATACATTTTTTAAATACTGGTCTTCACAACCTTCTTGTAAACACACGAGTAAATGTACTGTAAGCGACATAATGGTAGAATCATTAATCAAATTCTTCTTTGAGGTGCCTGATATGTTAAACCAGATGCTCTACGTATAACACAAAGCTACACATAGTTGCAACCTGATTTGCTCAAAAGTAGATCCATGCTTTCCATGGATGTTATTCTTAAATAATGGTGCACTGAGCTCTAGCCTGAGACTTTATTTAAGGTGGATAGGAGAATGATATGCTGATGTTAAAAAACTAGACTGCTCCCAAATATTTGCTATAGAAAGGTTGGGTGTGATCATGCCAAAGAGAAAGAGGCTTGCTTGATTCAAATGGAAACCTTGGGTCCTGGCTTGCTTTTTTTCTCATAAGGGGTGAAAACATTGAGTTTGGCTGCAGCTGTGAAGTCTCACTGCATGGAAACTAATAGCCCTATCATTATCTCTGCATTTTCCTCTTGCTACCTGAACAGCCCTCATCTGAGGCAGAAATTTTCATCTTATAGTTAGGGATCTTGTCAGAAAAAATAACCTTGCCTTTTGCAGGTCCCAACTTGTATTACCTACGGTAATTCTTGTGTACGTGACACAAATCCAAATGTTTGTTTGGAGGCTATATAGAATTTCCACACTGTGGAATAGCAAATGGCTATGTTATCATCATCAAATAATTTGCTGTTTAATCAAAGGGTCATTATAAAGTCATGAAACAATAAAAGGAAATCAATTTCCTTCAGGGGGACTTTAGCAATACATATTAATACAAATGGATTTCTTGTCAATTCACTACATTTACTTCTGCATACATTCTGCCTAGCTTCCATGCTGCATCTGCACATTCAGAAGCACTATATATATATTACACTTTTCTTTTGGCTGTGCAATTCATATTCTGCTTTAGATGGAGCACTAAGATTTGACATGCAGACCAATAGTGCAGATATAAATTTCCTTCTAGGCATAGCATTTATGGGACAATAGAGTATAATACCATAGATCAAATATATCTGTGATCCGCATATGCAAAATCACCAGTTTAATCGAATTTTATGGTGACATTGCTTGGGAAATTGTACTGCCGTCGTTTGAAAGCTTAATGCTAGAAATGATCTAAGAAGGAAGCTAGAGGTTAGATCATGAAAGCAACTCACTGATGGATGTGACTTTTTGCTCATTTAGGCTTTGATTTAAACAAGGAAATGCTTGCGGCTGATTTCTTGACATACAGGTTAGATAAAGGAGAAACATCACATTAAAAAAGAACCAGTTAGTTGCTGAGAGTGACCTCCCTACTCCATATCTAAGGTAGCCCCGCTGAATCTGGCTATACTTTCCTTAATTCCTTGCCCTTGCTGGTCATTTATACCCGACTACCTGTAGAGAAGATGTTTTCCTAATCTTTCTGGTGAAAACTCTACTTTCTTGCACTATAAACTTACTCTATTGTTGAAACATGAGGGCAAGGTGACAATAGGAGAGAACGTTTGAAGCGGCTATAGAGAACTGCTGTAGCAATTTTGCTATCATCCCTGTGTATTTATCACAAAAGTGCCAGCAGGATGCTAAGCTGACTGCAGGAATGCATTTTCACCCCAAAACATCATTGGAACGAAGCACCGTTGAAATCAATGGAACAGATACTTAGGACACAGATCTCAGCCTCTGCTATATGCTAAACACTGGTTTACATAAAATTGAATTTTACTTTATCATACTGCCCATATGACACACATAGATATTTATGTTTCCAATATGTATTGTATGTGTGCTTGCTTATATATGCTGTAACTCTATGATTGTAACACCAGTGTTACAAATGACTTTTCTGTACCCGATGATTTTAATTCATTACCTTTGGATATGTACTTTTATAAGATGTCTTAGTTGTGAAATTCCCACCTCTTTGTGCAAGGGAGACTCCATGTTGTAAACTTACCTGTAGAAAATGAAAGCTCGAAGCTGGTTAGGAAAAGGTATGTGAATGATCACTATCCATTTTGAAACAGATCCTGGGTTTTCAATAAAGTTGTGTAGCTCAGACTAACTTTTCTCAATTTTAAAGAAAGGAAATATCAGGTCTCCTGAAGTTTACACTCAAAGTCATTCTTACCACTGGCATCAGTACTGATTTTGATTACATCTCAATATCCTGAACATCAACAGACATTCACTCAGAAATAGTCAGGATGATAAGCCATTACAAAGGTTCCCAAAAAATGATTACATCCATATCCTTAAAATAGCTTACTTTGGGAGCTCACATTAAAAAATCTGTTCCTAAAACATTGTTATGTTTCAACACTATCTTCAGAGGAATGTGTGTTACTAAAGAAAAAAGGTTAAAATCCATAAAAATATTCAAAAGTGTGTGGTTCAGACCAGCACAGTTACCTGTGCTGAACTATCACTGAAGTTACATATTTCAGCAAGTGCAGCAGCATTGTGAAGCAATCTGGCTAGTATGGGACCAGCTGCTTGATACCATGAAACGCTTTGTGAAAGGAAGAGTGATGTAAGCAACGGTAGATTATATGTAGGTTCCAATTTAATGTAGTGGTGAATACTAGTGAATTCTACTAGTCCTACTACATTCTAGAATTCTAGAATTCTACTGTGAATTCTGCTAGTCCTACTACAGGCATTTCTCACACAACACTGTTCTGTGCTCTTTCACATAGCAATTTTCTGTTTTCTAAGAACATATCCACAGCGTTTATAGGAATAATACTGTTTTCGTGCCATAATGCCAAAAAGACCTGCAGTGAATTAAAAAGTGGCTGACAATTTTAGCAGACAGTGATAGGCAACAACCTCATTCATCATCTACTAAAATATGCAAGTTTCCACTGATTGTGATTACATCCTAGTGACATCAAGTGACATCTCTGAGTAATACTGAGTAGTGGCACTACAATATTTTGATTGCCATAAATCCCTTCCGTTTCAGCAGAGAACAGCAGTGTAGTATTTATCTTGCTCTTGACTCCTTGGAAATCAATTAATTGCACTCCAGAAGCACATAATGTTTCTATCTTTGGAACTGGATAACTGAAGGATGATTTTATGTAGTCTTTGCAGGATGGTGTTACAATAATGTAATATTGCAAAAGGATCATGAGAGAAATGTATTATGGAAACTAACTTTAAACTTCCCGTCAATTGCAATCCCCTCACCCCAGTTACACCAGTGCTTCCCATCGTGCAAGTGGTCATAATTTTTTTCACAAGAAAGGATGGAGGAAGAAAAGTAGCAAAGAGTATGACTTTCAGGATTTACGAATCTTGAGCCAGAAGACTACAAATTCCATGCCCACAAATACAAATAGCTGCTTCTCTCTAGTCTACTCTGATAACATCACAACTGTGTGGCAGTCATGGAAAGTTGTAGCTCTCAAATCTCCTATTCTTTATTACTCACAGTAACTTAAACAATTATTCTGCTAGCACATATCTAGAGTTATGATATCTACAGTAAACAAAGTTCCTAATTGATAACCCATTTTATGTACTGCCTGATCTGCAAAAACTCAAAGAGTATAAAATGTCCAAAGACAGGAATAATATTTGTGTCTTGTTACTGTTACTTGTCACTGTATTGTGGTCTTATAGTCCATGTTTTGAATGGAAGAGACATCTATGTACTCCTGTGCCATACGGCACATAGTACACGGCACACAGCAAAACACTACAAACTTATACTCCACATTAACTCAAAGGAATACACTTTTAATCCCTCTTGCATATGGTGTGATCAGTCGTATGCAGCATTGAAAAGAAATGGCTTAAGTCAGAATAATCCTGATTCAGTACTAATGATGCAAACCAGAAATATACCTTAGCATCATCCAAGCAAATGTTCTTGTTTTGCTGAAATTTTCTTCAGGTAGTACAGTAACAGTAAATGCATTTTGAAACCAAGGCTAAGAAGGATGTAAAGGGGACACACACAATATAAATGAACACACACACGTCATTTATCCCCAATTTCTTAATGAAAAACACAAACTCCTCAAATTGCTGTTTGAACCTGGGAGCCAAAAGTGTGGATTAGAACTACTGCAGACATTCTTCTCTTACTCACATTCTTCTCTTAATCCTGGCAGCAGGTTTGGCCAGGTTTCCCCAAAGTCACGTGATGGCTGGCCAGGTTTCCCCCAAGTCACGTCAACCATGGTTTGGATGACTCCAATACAAGAGAATCTCATCACCACATGAGACAAAATGCTGAAGACAAAAGGCATTCTTCTTTTACACGGATTGGAAACTCTGACAAGACATGCTTTGAATAGGGGAATGTTTATGAACTTTCAGGCAGATCTTTATATCTTCCAATGAACTACCAACATGAAGATTGCAATTTATAATCATTTATATACTAAAACCATTCACTGGAAATCTAATCTGCTGGAAAAGAACATTAGTGTGTCCTACAAAGAAAGATATGTTGGCAGGGAATAAAGCTAGAGAAGCTTTATGCTGCTATTAAAAAGGGGGGCGCTATGTTAAATTATGAAAGTACAGATAATAAACTCACTTCTCTGTAGCAAAGATGATGAGATGCGCTGAAGTGAATAAAATTGTTTAACAATAAACACACACCATCTGCATTTCAGCTATTTGAATGCACTTTAGTGTGTACCAGCGTGAAGCTGCAAGCCGACAGCACTGCAGACATAAAATGCTTTGGATCTGGTTAGCCTACTGTTCTATTCAGAGTTACTTTGGAGTATACCGGGCGATTACAATGTGTCTTTATTGCCAAGTAAATACTGTACAATTTAGATTGGGCCTACCAACGCAACATCACACATGAAATTTGAAATCTGTATGTTGCTCTTCTTTACCTGTATCACTGAGACGTGCAATCCTAACCTAGGCCAGCACATTCGTTGGTCTTCCCATTCCTGTGTTGATGTAGGGAGGTAAGCGCATTTCTGTGCACCTGCCTAATCCTTCCTCAGGAGTGGCGCAGAAGTGTCTTATGGCACTTTTGTGACACCCCCAGGTTAGCACAGGATTTACGCTGTGACTTAGGCTGGCCTAACTGGAGATTAGGATTGCAGCCTAACTGAGCTATACTTGTGCAAATGATTCAGAAAGGACATACCAAACAACAATCTTCAAAACACTTACAGTAACTGAACCAGAACAGACCAAAAATTAATTCTTCTGCTGATAAAATGTTTTACTAAAATCACTTAAAATCACCTTCCTATTAATTTTTGTTCATACTTTACATTTGCTGTTCACTTCTGATTCTGCACTTGTACTTGTCCTTTATTATCCTGATGTAATTTATATCATCATTCTGTAGGTATTCTCACCCTACACTGCAGCTGAGGCCAGAGGGGACTTCCCTGAGGCTGCCTAGACAGTTCATGACAAAGGCAAGGCTGAAACCTTGAAAGTTCTAGTTTGCAGCTCAGACTTTTGGCTGCAATACTGTGCAAGATCCATAAAAAAACCAGACAGTTTCTGTCAGTTGTCACAGAACCAGGAACAAGTGCTTCTTAAGCAAAAACATATGGAAAGTCAAGTGATGCTTAGATATATTATCTTCCTGGCCTGAGAGTGAATCGCTCATTGCATTAATAATCTGCCTACCTAGAATATCCACATCCAAATTCAAGAGGTTTCTTCCTGAGAATCTCATGGACATGAATGCGATCTGAGATGCACTGCACTTTTTGGAATCAAAACATACAAGTACATGGTGTAATTCTAAGATGATATTTTCAGGCTTCCTCTGGTGTAAGAGCTAATGCCAGGATCATCCTGTACCTTTGAACGTTCCATACTGGCACAGCACAGTCCCTAACCGCAGGACTGATAAAAGCCACCACTCAGGACCTTTGAGCTGGCCTGCAGACTTCCCCACCCCCTTCAAATAAGACACTCTGCAAAGAGGTTTAAAGTTATAAACATAAAATATATTTTATTAAGAAGACACAATCAAAACCAAAATGCACAATTGAGTCTTCAACCCTTTTAGGAAGCTTATCTTAGCTGATCTATCACAGTAATCCTTAAGCTAATGTAGACTTGACCACTCACAATTTGCATTTGGAAAGCAAAGTCCTTTAAGTTCCAAGAAGCTAAACATTAACCATTGACTTGCTTCTGGTGGCTCCAGTCCAGGCAGTCTCTGGCAAAGGCCATGCTCCATGGCTTGCTCTCTAGCACAAGATCTTTCTTTCCCCCAAACAAGCATACCATCTGAACAAGATCTTACTTTTATATCCCCACTATAGTCCACTAATTATAAACATAAACTTCTAGACATAAAAGTGGCTAGCTCAGCCACTTCTAAAGAACTTGTGATTTACCAACTATACTCAACTCAGCTGTCTTAAATTATGCCCAGCTGCAGTAAATTCTGCTCATTCCCACATGTGGACAATCAGAAAACCTTGAGTTACAACAACAACCCTTTAAAGCTGGTGAAGATAAGGAACGTTGTCCACCCCTCTTTTCCAATGCTTGTAGGTGCCATGGATTCATGCTCCCCAATTCTCCCCTTTTGTTAGCTGGTCAAATTAAGGGCAAATTGATCTTCATTTTTTCTAATGAGCGCAGCCAAACATTGCTGTACTCTTGCTCATTACCCCTTCATTATTAACTTCTGTAAGTTACTCTAAATTTTTGTTTATGTTAAAATATAAATGTTATGATGGTTTATATTTTTGAATTTTTAAAATTTTGATCATTAGCCCCTTTGGATCTTTTGGTTAATAAAGAAATGCAGGATATAATCACTTTACATAAGTAAAGTAAATTCAACCACACAGTCTGAATATATTAAACAATCATAGTATTTATCAGAAAGCACAGTTGTTAAGTAAGGCTGCAATCCTAAACACACTTTCCTGCGAGTAAGACCCACTGAACACAATGGGGCTCACTTCTGAGTAGACATGGTTAGGATTGTGCCCTAAGACTGACTATAATGGGACTGACTTCAGAATAGAGATACACAGGATTGTGGCTAAGTACGGGTGCAATCCAGAGTAACTATAGGGAGTCCTTGCTCTGGTGTAAGAACAATTTACTCTGGATTGCAATATGAATTTCCCATAGGTTTTCACTAGGTGGTGCAGTAACTACGGGTGCATGTAAAGTCTCTTATATGCTCCTGTAGTTACTCTGAATTGTAGGGTATGTCTACTTATAGGGGGGCTTTGGTAAAAATGTAATATTTTCCCTGAATTCTTTGAATACATAGAAGAAACCATACATATTACAAATAGATTGAAAAGATATGTTCTTGTTGCCACCTAGTGGCTTATCTGAGCAATTAGCAATAATTGTTTTTTAGGGTGGCGACCCCACCTTTGTAGCACCAGGGACCAGTTTCATGAAAGACAATGGATGTCAGGCTGGCTTTTTACTCATTTAGGCTTTGGCTTAAACAAGTAAATGCTTGGAGCTGATTACATGATATAAAGGTTTGATAAATGAGAAATTTACATTCAAAAAGAACCAGTTTGTCAAGGAGAGTGACCTCCCTTCTCCTTATCTAAGGTACCCCTGCAGAATTCCTCAATTCCTTGCACTTCCTAGTCATTTAGACCTGCCCACCTGTAGATAATCCACCTGTAGGAAAGGAAGTAGGGATGGTCTGGGGATGATTCAAGCACATTATATTTATTTCCCGGGAGTAATATACTCCCATACTGCTCAATTACATACTGCACAATTTATTCATTGGCATCCTTCAGTCTTGAAAGACTATGGTATCGTGCTCAGAAGTGGAGGTCCTAAAACAGTATCTTTTATGACTAAACAGGCCAATTTGAGAGTGGCAATCCCATCCACACTGAGGGCAGATACAGCCAGTCCCCTGCCCAGCCCCCAGATTTCGCTGTATCTGGGACTGCCTCTTTGTCTCAGCCTGCCGAATGAGTGTCTCTTTGAATTGAAGAAGGCCTTGCTGCGTCTTTTGCCTCCACGCTGAACGATCAGAGGTCAGGGTTTCCCACCTGTTGATGTCCATTCTCATGGCCTTTAGATCCCTCTTGCAGACATCCTTGTACCACAGCTGTGGTCTCCCTCTAGGGCGCCTTCCAGAGGTGGGCAGTTACCGGTACGGCCCTACTCCCGCGTACCGGATCTTGTCGTTGGGCAACCGGGGGCGATCCGGTAGGCCCGTGCATGGGCAGAACCGACCGTACTGGTCCCCAGCCGCTACCGACCACCGCGGCCGCCATTTCTAATCTGCGCGCACGCAGCTGCAGCCTGGAGCCGCCATCTTTAAATCGCACACGCATAGAGCTCCGCACGCGAAAACAGAGGTGGAGGCTTCTCCCTCCACCTCTTGGCCAATCAGAGGCCCTTCTGAGCACTCTGTGATTGGCCAGGAGGAGGCGCCTCCAGCCAATCACAGAGCGCTCACAAGAGCCCCTGATTGGCTAAGAGAAGCCAGCCTGCGCGCGCAATTCAAATGTGCGCTCATAGGTTGGCTTCCCCCACCCCTTCCCACCTCTGCACTGCCTGAGCAGGCTCAGCGGGGAGCCAGTTGCAGCCTCCCCGGCCTTCCCCGGGCCTTATCCCTCCCTCTCTCCCTCCCTCTGCCATAGTCCTGGGAGGCTCCGAGGCTGCAGCCTTCAGAGCCCTCATCTCTCCCCTCCCACCTTCCCCCATCCTTCTCCTGGCCTCCGTGGCCTGGAGCCAGGCTGCAAAGGCCCCTGGCCTCCCCCATGCCTCTGCTCCTGACCACCTCTGCCACAAGGTAAGTTCACCCCTCACTATCTTTCTCTCTGCCTGGTCCCCCTTCTCTGCCCACCGCAGTGCCCAGCCTCAGTTTCCCTTCTCTGCCCACCCCAGTGCCCAGCCTCAGTTTCCCTCCTCTGCCCACCCCAGTGCCCAGCCTCAGTTTCCCTTCTCTGCCCACCCCAGTGCCCAGCCTCAGTTTCCCTCCTCTGCCCACCCCAGTGCCCAGCCTCAGTTTCCCTCCTCTGCCCACCCCAGTGCCCAGCCTCAGTTTCCCTTCTCTGCCCACCCCAGTGCCCAGCCTCAGTCTCCCCCTTCTCTGTCCCCCCCTCAGTGTCCTGCCTGTGTCCCCCCTTCTTTGTCCCCCCTCTGTCCTGCCTGTTTATCTAGCTACCTGCCTGCACTTCCTTTCTAACTTACTTTCTTTACTTATTTTCTCTGTATCTATTTAACATTCTCTCTACTTAATTTAGTTATTTTCTTTTGTTTTCATGGCTTCTTACATGTATATGTTAGGATTGTGCTGTGTTGTGTTGCATTGCTTTCAGGGCGCCTTTACATGTATGTTTCAGGATCGTGCTGTTTTGTATTGCATTGCTTTTAGGACTTCTCACATGTATGTGTCAGGATCGTGCTGTGTTGTGTTGCATTGCTTTCAGAGTGCCTTACATGATCATGGATCAGGATCATGTTGTTTTGTGTTGCATTACTTTCAGGGCGCCTTACATGTATGTGTCAGGATCGTGCTGTTTTGTGTTGCATTGCTTTCAGGGCATCTTACATGCATGTGTCAGGTTCATGCTGTGTTGTGTTTCATTGCTTTCAGGGCATCTTACATGTATGTGTCAGGATCGTGCTGTTTTGTGTTGCATTGCTTTCAGGGCATCTTACATGCATGTGTCAGGTTCATGCTGTGTTGTGTTTCATTGCTTTCAGGGCATCTTACATGTATGTGTCAGGATCATGCTGTTATGTGTTGCATTGCTTTCAGGGCATCTTACATGCATGTGTCAGGTTCATGCTGTGTTGTGTTGCATTGCTTTCAGGGTGTGTTACATGTATGTGTCAGGATCATTTTTTTCCCAACTATAGTTCAGCCCCTGACAGTGTCTGAGGGACAGTGAACTGGACCCCTGTTTAAAAAGTTTGAGGACCCCTGTACTAGGAGTTCTCCCAGCCTTTAATTAGCTGCGCACACATGCGCAGTGATTTTTTTATATTTCTGTAGCAGCTAGCTGGGGCTAGCTGCTACAGGTCCTAGCAAGCCCCCAGTCCCCCACTCCACCTCACCCCACCCCCCACTCACTCTCCCACCCCCTGGAATTGGCTCTGAAGAGCCCCCACTGTTCCCCAGTCACCCTCCCACCCCCCACAATGCCTGTGCACTGCAACCTGAAGACCAACCTGACTACTCCGGTTTTTTAAATTTTTTAATTTTTATTAAAAACCTCCCTGGCCCCACCCGCTTGACCCTGGCCCCGCCCCCTTGACCCTAGCCCCACCCCTGACCCAGCATGGCCCCGCCCACTTCCAGAGAACCGGTTCTTGGGCCAGGCCGGGCCCACCACTGGCGCCTTCCCTGCGCTAATTCTCCATACAGGAGGTCTTTTGGAATCTGATCATCGGCCATTCTCACGACATGTCCAAGCCAGCGTAGACGTTGCTTTTTCAGAAGTGTGTACATGCTAGGGATACCAGCACGTTCCAAGACTGCACCATTTGAAACTTTGTCATGCCAAGTGATGCCAAGAATACGTTGGAAAGAGCGCATATGAAATGTGTTCAGCTTTCTCTCCTGCCACGCATGGAGGGGCCAAGACTTGCTGCAGTACAAGAATGTGCTCAGGATGCAGAATGTGCTCTATAGACCTGGATCTTTGTATGTTCCATCAGCTTCTTATTAAGCCATACTCTCTTTGTAAGTCTAGAAAACGTGGTAGCCGCTTTACCGATACGTTTATTCAGCTCGGTATCTAAAGAGAGAGTGTCGGAGATAGTTGAGCCAAGGTACACAAAGTCATGGACAACCTCCAGTACATGTTCAGAGATCGTTATACAAGGGGGTGAATCCATATCCTGCCCCATGACTTGTGCTTTCTTCAAGGCTGATTGTTAGTCCAAAGTCTTGGCAGGCCTTGCTGAAACGGTCCATAAGTTGTTGAAGGTCTTTGGCAGAGTGAGCAGTAATAGCAGCATCGTCAGTGAAGAGGAAATCCCGCAAGCATTTCAGCTGGATTTTGGACTTTGCTCTCAGTCTAGAGAGATTAAAGAGTTTTCCATCTGATCTGGTCCAGAGATAGATTCCCTCTGCTGCATTTCCAAAGCCTGTTTCAGCATGACAGCAAAAAAGATCCTGAATAAAGTTGGCGCGAGGACACAGCCCTGCTTCATACTGCACAATCAAGCACATATTGCACATACATTGTGCAGTAATTCAAGCACATTACATTTATTTCCTGGAAGTAAGCCCCACTGAGTATAGTGGAACTTGCTTCTGAATTGAGCATAGGATTGGGCACTGACTGAGGCTCCAGTCCTATCCACCCTTTCCTGGAATCAGTAAGAGGAATGGAGGCAGTTCATTTCTTTGGGCCCTCCTGGTACTAATTGCCCAAGCGTTCGTAACCTAGTACCAATTTGTACCTACCTCCTGCCCTGCTCCCTCCCTGATATGCTTTCTCCCCACCTTTTTCTTACCTCCCCATCCCAGAGTCCCTTCTTCCCACCTCTCCCCATCCTCACCTCTTCACTCTCTGGCAGTCCACCAAAACACTAGCATACCCCCACAGTAGCCCAGTTATTGCTAGCACTGAGGTGAGGGCCTGCAAACATGCTTTACGGCATGTTTGTGATACTTGGCTGCAGTGGTGGGTGGTAGTAAGAACTCAGGTTTGGTCCCCAAGTATGACAACCAGTGTGATCAGGACAAGGTTTCAAAAGTGAAATAATGGGGCTTACTTGTTCCATGTTGTGCGCACTCATTTTATTGTTTACTGATCACTTTTATTATTTACTGCTTGATCACTTTTACTGTTTACTGCTTGATCACCTATAGGTCTATCTGGACATATGCCAGCCATTTTGTGAAGGAGCTTAGGAAAGGAGATGTGGTGCATTCCAGTGTTGCTGAGATCAATCCATCCTCTGTCCCTATGCTCCCCCTGATCTTCCTCAAAACTACCCCTCTGGCCCCAAAAGTAACCTCTTGGGAAAAAGTTTCCTCTTGGGAAAAAGGGAAGGATGCAAATCAAATAAATAATAATGACCTCCTCTGCCAATTTCCCAAAGCAAACAAAAGCCTCTGCAGCTGCTGTTGTGCAACTGCTCAATGGTGGCAGCAGTTTTAGTGGCACATGAATGAAACTGGATCAACTTTCACAAAAATGACCTTGCACTCCCAGAACACTAGTTCAAGGTCCAATGGTGGCCTGAATTATATTCAAATATACATAACAGGGAGCATACCTACGAAGTAGGCCCGAGTTTGGTCTCAGGCTTCCCCTGAAATACTGAAAAATTGATTGTACCATCACACTCTGGAATGTGCTAAGCCTTAGAGGTGGTAAGCATGTTGTCACTTTGACTGGTCATGAGACAAGTTAAAACAGAGAGGGCTTCATGGTTAGGCTCTGACAAGGTCCAAGATTACCAGTCCTGCTCTGCTCTTCCATGGGGCTGCAGAGCTAAAACTTTGAGATCAACCAATCATCTTGTTCAAGAGCAGAGTGTAAATGGCTGAAAAGGGCTTTGAAGTGAATCCTGAGTCTTGGCTGTAGCCACAGCTGACTTAGGAGGGAAGCCACAGCTTAGACTGGAGCAAGAGAGCCCCAGGGTAAGAGCTGGAGGTGATTTCTCAGAAGGGGGAAGTTGCAAGGCAGCCCTCAAAGGATGACTGTTGATTCTGTGCTGGCCCAGTGGATTACAGTGTCCTAAGGAGGGAAGTGGAGGAAAAGGCTGGAATGGAGCTAGAAAGTGGGTGCCAGCCTGGCACAGTGGTTACTGCTGAACTGGAGGCTGGGACAAGGGGGGATAGGATTGTGTTCTAAGCCAAACACCAGTGCCAACTAGATAGATAGGATAACAGCAAGAAATTCAGAGTATTGTGATACACAACACACTGCAGGGATAAATAAAAGACAATACAACTGCACGTAGATTTGAAAGTTGGTCACAGCTTTATTAACATAATAACAGCTTGCCTAAAGACCAGTGTGAAGAATGACACTAAATCCCTGATTATACATTTCAAAAAGTAAGGAAGGAGGGCTATGGCCAAAATTTTCAGCCAAAATTGTGCCTCCTCCATCTCTCCAACCTGGTTCTACTAGGTGGGGGATTTCCTGGTGGAACCACATGCCCCAGATTTATTTGTCCTAAAACATTTGACATCTGCTTTGGGTTTAGTCCTCCTATCCAGTCCTCATTAATTTCCCAGTGTCATTCCTGGGTATAATGGTGATCTGGATGCAACATCTTTCATCCTATTGGTTGCCATAGCTGATCTGGGTGAATCGGCAGGTGTTCCTTTCTTCCTCATCACTTCATCAGCATCCATCCCAAAACTGAATTCCCAGTGGAAGAGGATGACCATCTCAGACAGAAGGAGTATGCCTTTTTTGGTCAAACGTAAAGGGTCAGGAGTCATCTTCAGTGGAAGAGGATGACCATCCTAGATAAGACTGGATCTTTTTTGGTAAAGGATCAGGAGTTATCCCTCTCAAAGATGAGTGTCCAGTGGAAAAGGATGACCATCCCAGGTAAAAGGGCCGTACTGTTCTTTGGCTGAGGGTCTAATTAGTTCAAAAGCCTCTAATAAGTTCAAAAGCTCCAAAGCTGTCCCTTCACAGTGGTCAGAAATTGTTCAGTTGTGATGATTGGAGAAGGCAGCACCCTGGATGCACTGTTCACACTTCACTTGGAGGAATCACCTAAGCCAAGGGCTGTCCACAGCCAATCCTACGAAGAAGCATCTAACCAGCCTCCTAATGCTAAAACAGCAATGGGACCTGCCCACCCGGAAGAGCATAGCTGGTTGGGATAGACAGTGGAACTGACTTATGGGCTGGACCCACAAATGTGGTTGCCCAGATACCCATCCCAGATCTGCCCCTGCAGATGGGGTGAATAAGAAGAGGGATCTGTTTAAAAGAAGGAGGTGGGTTAGCAGGGGAGGAAGTTGGCGGGAAGCTGGAGTGGGACGTCTTGCACTGCTGAAGGAGGAGAGTGAGAAGAACCACTGGGCAGGGGCAAGGCCAGATCCCCCCATCCACAATTGTGTTCTAGTTTGTTTACAGACATGGGTTCAACTTTATCTGTAACGTCGTTGTTCAAATGATGTGCCCCTGTAAAGAGAAAAGAGACAACAGTGTTAAATAGTAAAGACTTTTGTTAGATACTTACCTGAGTTGTTTTTCCTTGAGAGCGTTGTCTGGAATGGAAAAAGACGAGGGTGAATCTCTGGATTTCTCTGGGAGAAAAAGAGGTCGTGACATGGGCCATAACGTTTTATAGAATTCAGTTATTCCAGTGAGGTTTGTTTCATTGCCTTATGCATTAAATTACCTTTCCAGTGATATACTATATAACATGATGGTATTATCATTCATACATATTTTTCACAAATTTAACCACTAGTGTCAAGTTAAGTTTGTTACCCCCCTAAAATTTGTAGCATGGTGCAACAGTACCCTCTGCACCCCCCAAGCTATGCCACTGCTCTGGACATTCTTTTAGGAATTGTCCATAGATCAATACTTACCTTATGTTTCTTTAATTGATTAATTGATTCCTGCATTTTTACACCACATCCCAGTTAAATGAATTTCAAATTTATTGTTAGCTGTTAGACAAACCCCATACACTCTCATGTGGCATAAACCACCCTGAACATCCATGCATTTCTGAACTATAGTTTGTATCTGTCTCTACATCAACTGTATCAACTTTGTCAGGTTAATTTTTTAGATTAGGAAATGAGATTGAATTATGGCAAAACTGCTTTGGGTGCCCTTTGGGGAGAAAGGGAGAATACAAATCTAATAACAATGGGTGCAATCCTAACCCTGTCTACTCAGAAGTAAGTCCCATTATATTCAATGGGGCTTACTCCCAGGAAAGTGTGTTTAGGATTGCAGCCTTAACCTAATAAATATCAAAATAAATATCAAAATAATAAATAACAAATCTAATAAATAACAGAAGATACCCCTGTTTCATGATTAATTTCTCTCCTGATAAAGATAAGAATGCACAGCCACAGTAAAAGCATTTGGGAACCACGCATGAGAGTGGAGTAAGAAGGGACAATATAAGTTAATATATGTCACCCCAGGGCTGTGGGTGGCGCAAGTGGTAAAGACCCTGTGCCTGTTATCCAGCAGGCCAGGGTTCGAGACCTGGGTTGGCCCCACAAGACAGGGTGAGCTCCTGTCCTTAGCCCAGATCTGCGAAGCAGCTGGATCCAATTGTATTGGCTCTGCCTTTCCATTGGACTCATTCAGTGGCGTGGAGAGGGGGGATTTGCTGCTTGGGTAACAGTCTATCCTCCATAAGAATCTAACCCAGGCTTTCGTGCTTCGCATGTAGCGTATGCAGCACCGAGCACGATACCATAGTCTTTCAAGACTGACGGAGGCCTGCTTATGTCACCCCAATTTCTTTGTGAAGAACAGAAATTCCTTAAATTGCTGCTTGAATATGGGAGCTAAAAGCAAGGATTTTAAATGTTGCAGGTATTCTTTTACTCCTGGCAGCCACACCCTGCAACAGGCCGGCCAGGTACCCTCAATGTTGCGTCAACTGTAGTTTGGATAACTCCAATCCAGACTAAGCTAACCCCACCACCACTATGGGACCAAATACTGAAGAAGGTTTTCAGATTTCTTCAACATTTCAGTTTATGAACTTTCAGGCAGATATTTATATCTTCCAATGAACTAGAAACATGAAGATTACAATTTATAATCATTTACAGTGGTACCTCACATAACAGAATTAATTCGTTCCGGAGGCAGTTTCTATACGTGAAACTTTCTTTAGGTGAAGCGGATTTTCCCATATGAAATAATGGAAACGCAGATGATTGGTTCCACAACTCCAAAAATATTTATATAAAAATATTAACTGGATGTAAAAATGATGACAAAACACTGTAATTGAATTCAAAACATGCATTCAATGGGCATGATCCTATGAAGTCTACTTAGGCTGCAATCCTAAAGACACTTTCCTGGGAGTAGGACCCATTTAACACAATGAGGTAGACTTCTGGGTAGACATGGGTAGGAGGCTGCAATCAAAGACACTTTCTTCTGTAATCCAAGACACAAAGTGTCTCCCCACTTTCTCCTTCTCTTCATCCTGAGCCTCCCTCTCTCTCTCTCTCTCTCTGCTCCCTTCTGGCTGGCCCTGAGCTGCTTCCCTCTTCTCCACTGCTCTTCTCTCCCTCTGCCCAGCGGATGTCTGGCCTCAGGAGGAACAGCATGGAAGTGTTGCTTTCACTATGGGCAGGTGCGCTAGGCAGCCCTGACACTTTTTAAACAGGTTGCTGGCCAGTGCGTCTGCCCCAACTGCCAACGAATGTGTTCTTTACGTGAAGCAGAATCCTAGAGAAATTTTTTTTTGTTACGTGAAACTTACTTTACGTGAGGCGTCACTGTATATGCTAAAACCATTCACTGGAAATCTAATCTGCTGGAAAAGAACATTAAGTGTGTACTACAAAGAAAGGTATCCCGAGTCTATGCATGTCTACTCAGAAATAAGTCCCATGATAGTCAATGGGGCTTACTCCTTGGTAAGTGTGGATGGGACTGCAGCCTCAGATCCCAGGTCTATGCATGTCTACTCAGAAGTAAGTCCCATGATAGTCAATGGGGCTTACTCCTTGGTAAGTGTGGATGGGACTGCAGCCTCAGATCCCAAGCCTGTGCATGTCTACTCAGAAGTAAGTCCCATGATGGTCAATGGGACTTACTCCTTGGTAAGTGTGGATGGGACTGCAGCCTCAGATCCCAAGTCTATGCATGTCTACTCAGAAGTAAGTCCCATGATAGTCAATGGGGCTTACTCCTTGGTAAGTGTGGATGGGACTGCAGCCTCAGATCCCAAGCCTGTGCATGTCTACTCAGAAGTAAGTCCCATGATGGTCAATGGGACTTACTCCCAGATACGTGTGAACAAGATTGCAGCCTGAGTGACAGGAGTGCTCTGCATCGTCACGTGACATGTGGTGGAACGAAGGGGCTCCAGCGTTCCAGTGACCAAGATGGCTCTGCAGACCCCGCTTTCCGAACTTGGAGCTGCGCTGCCCTTCTCTAAGATGGCGTCCGTGAGGCGTCAGGGCCCTTTTCCAAGATGGCGCCCAAGTCGCGTCAGAGCCCATTTCCAAGATGGCGTCCGTGACACGTCAGGGCGGCCGGTTCCGTGTGACGGGGGCAACCATGGCGGTCGCCGAGGCGGCTGTGGCTGCGGCGGCGCTGGACGCCCTGAAGCGAGGCGGCCCGGGGGCGGCGGAGTCGCTCTTCGAAGCCTACACGGCGGCGGACCTGCGGGCGGTGGAGCGGCACTTGCGGGCGGGCATCGAGGGGAAGCGGGAGGAGCTGCGGCAGATGGTGGGCGAGCGTTACCGGGACCTCATCGAGGCGGCCGACACCATCTCCGAGATGCGCCTCAGCGCCCAGCGGCTCCTCGAAGCCGTCCGAGGGCTGCAGCAGCGCCGGGCAAAGGGCCGCTCAGGGGCCTACCCCGCCCTCCAAGGCTCCGGGACTCAGCAGCAGGTGGGGCTGAGCCCACTCCCACCCACGCTTCCCTGGGAGTAAGCCCCATTCACTAACATGGGACTTACTTCTGAGTAGACATGCATACGCTGGGGCTCTGAGCCTGCAGTCCTGTCCACGCTTCCCAGGGAGTAAGCCCCATTGAACACAACGGCACTTACTTCTGAGTAGACAGGCAAAGGCTTGGGCTTTCTGGGTGCAAACCTCGCCATTCTTACCTGGGTGTAAGTCCCACTGACTATAATGGGGCTACTTTGTGAGGAGGCATGCACAGGGCCAGGCACTGAGGCTGCAGTCCTGTCCACACTTTCCTAGGAGTAAGCCCTGACTACTGGAACTTACTTCTGAGTAGACATAACATAAGTCTCAGGCTGCCATCCTGTTCACACTTACTTGGGAGTAAGCCCTATTGATTGTAATGGGACTTACTCCTGTGTAGACACGCATAGGTTTGGGCTCTGAGGCTGCAGGCCTGTCCACATTTACCTGGGAGTAAGCTCTATTAACTATAATGGAGCTTACCTATGTGTAGGCATGCATAGGGTTGGGTACTGAGGCTGCAGTCCTGTCCACACTTTCTGGGGAGTTAACCCCATTGATTATAATGGGACTTACATCTGAGTGGGCATGCTTAGGGTGGAGTACTCAGGCTGCAATCCTATTCACTCTCTGGCACTCTCCCATGTCCCAATATCCAGCAGTGTTTGATCTTGTGCATGATGCTCTAGATGTCTTGATTTTGAATTGCCCTAATCCTAAACAGATGCCTCGTTCTGAAATAATTCGTTTATTCTCTCTGTAACAATGTATTAGGAAGCAGAAAGATAACCTATGCTTACTCTGCAGAAGTATTTAGCAAATTGTTCCTTGAGAGCAGTCCTTAAATTGCAGGTCCAGGACGCCCCACCAGATTATGACACTGTTTTTTGGTGATTCATGAAACTTTAGACCAGTGTTTCTCAAAGTGGGGGTCGGGACCCCTTTGGGGGTCGCTTAGGGCTTTCCTGGGGGTCGCCTAAAGACCCCTGGTGCAGGGGGCCAGGTCAGGCTTGCCAGACCTCCGGCTGTAGCTGTGCGCGCACTGGGGCTGACTGACAGCCTCAGGGCCCAATCCTATTAATACCTACTCTGAAATAAATCCCATTATAGTCAGGGGGCCTTTACTCCTATGTAAATGTGGATAGGATTGCAGCTTCGGCCCAATCCTATGCATGCCTACTCTCAGATAAATCCCATTGTGCTCAACATGTGCATAGAACACACATTTCATTTGTAACAATGAAAATACATCCTGCACATCAGATATTTACATTACGATTCATAACAGTAGCAAAATTACAGTTATAAAGTCGCAACAAAAATAATTTTATGGTTGCGGGTCCCCAAAACCTGAGGAACTTATAAAGGGGTCATGGCGTTAGGAAGATTGAGAATCACTGCTTTAGACCATCTTAGACCAACTTTAGCATCAAGGTTTAGACAAGCTGCTACTTCGGGAGAGGAGGACTGCTTCCGAATGACCATTGTTACTTATACCCCTTAGTATTTATAAATTAGGCGGCTGTCTCAAGCCCTCAGAAAAATTTGAGAATTTACTTTTGCATTATACTTTTGCATTGTTAAAACAGTGTGGGCATTGTCTGTTGAAACAGATAAACCATTAAAAGAATAATAAAAGAATTTTTATATTATAAAATATAACTTTCACTACATGGTCTGTAACTTATGCTTACTTCCGGTCTTCTAGACTGCCATCCTTCATTCTACTCAGTTGGCAGCATCTCTACAGTAGCTTCTTTTACATTCTTTTAGATCTGGGGTAAGGTATACTCGTGTCTGGTTTTGTATACAGTATTTCTATCAGCCTAGCAGTTTAAAAGCATGCAAATGCAAGTACATAAATAGATACCACTTTGGTGGGAAGGTAGCGAGCCAGTGACAGGCCAGCTGGTTTCCTCAACATCACATTAAAACATGGATTGGATGACTATATAACGCTGGATAACGCCACCATATGGGACAAATGCTGAAGTTGTCTTCTGTATGCAGTGTTCGTTTGTAGTTTTATAACAGTGGATAAACTAATGGACATATGTTTACCAATAGTTCTTTCTCTAAACTTCTTTTGGTAATATCTTCTTCGTAATGTATGTTTTTGCCCCGTTCAGACAGTTCAGTCACAGGAGAAGTTCTACTGTTTGGCAGCACAGATCCAATTGCTGCTGCAGATTCCTGAGAAAATTTGGAGTGCGATGGAAGCCTCTCAGTACTTGTATGCCACACAGTTGTACCTGCTGTGCTGTCACCTCCATAGCCTCCTGCAGCTGGATTCTTCAGGTTCCCGTTACAGTCCCATCCTGGCACGTTTTCCAATTCTTGTACGGCAGATAGCAGCAGGTAGCCATTTCCGGTAAGTAGCCTCTAATTTGCCTGGTCTTACAATGACTGATTTTGAATGGTAGGCCTTCCTGACATAAGGACACAATGGTATGGGATAAGATACATGTTGTCTACTGGGGGGTTAACATAAGAATCTGTAGTGTTGCAGTTACATTGTAGCTGCATTACAATTACTGCAATTAAAAGCAGGATGGTATAGTGGTTAGGGAATAAGACTGAGAACTGGAAGAGCCAGGTTCAAATCCCCCTTTAGCCATGAAGCTTCTTGGATGACCTTGGGCGAGTCACTCATTCTGAGCTTCACCTACCTCACAGAGTTGCATGTGCAAAAGGATTAAAGATTTTTTAGCTGCATTGGGCATTTGCTTTGGCATGGGAAAGGTAGGGTATATATGTATACATAAACACATCACTAAACACAGATCCATATACAGTGGTGCCTCACGTAACAAATTTAATTCATTCTGGAGGCATGGTTGTTATGTGAAACATTCTTTATGTGAAGTGGATTTTCCCATAGGAAATAATGCAAACTCAGACGATTGGTTCCACAACCCCCAAAATATTCATATAAAAATATTAACTGGATGTAAAAATGATGACAAAACACTGGAATTTAATTCAAAACATGCATTCGTGTACCTCTCTCATAGGATATATCTGTAATTAAGATGCTTTTAGTCTTTTGTGCTGGTCTATTGACCGTAATAAAGGTTTATTATTATAAATATGCATTCAGTGTAGAAGTGTTGCTTTTTTTAGGCAGCCCTGACGCTTTTTAAAAGGGCTGCCGGCCAGCACGCCTGCCCAAACTGCCAAAGAATGTGCTTGTTATGTGAAGCACAATTTGTTACGTGAAGGAGAATCCTAGAGAAATTTTTGTTTGTTATGTGGATCAGTTGTTATGCGAGGCAGTTGTTATGTGAGGTAGCACTGTGCCTCACTCAGAATCTGCTAATCTTCTATCTATCTATCTACAGTATTTATATACCGCTTTTCAACTGAAAAGTTCACAAAGCGGTTTACAAGAAAATGAAAAAATTAATAGCTAATTAATATCTAAAGGGTTCCTGTCCCAAAAGGGCTCACAATCTAAAGTGCAAAAAGAACACCAGCAGAAGCCACTAGAACAGACACTGCTGGGGTGTGGAGGGCCAGTTACTCTCCCCCTGCTAAATAAAAAAGGAACACCCACTTGAAAGAGTGTCTCTTGACCAGTAAGCAGGGGAAATTCTGAGAATTCTGTGAACCTTGGTTTTCAATTTTTTTCTGCTACTAGGCCAGATTTCTGTAAAGTTAGAAGTGCATGTCTTAAAATGTTAAACCAGTGGTGTTGCAGGTGTGGGAGTGGTTAGAGATGGGAGCGCAATCTGTTCACTGAACCCAGTGTTTATCCAGGTATTGTACATACAGTATGACTCCCAGCATAGCTGTCAAACCAGAATCTCTGCTATTTTGCATACAAGGAAGAAAAGTCAGCGTTGACAAAGTAAACAGCATTCAAACCATTTTCTGAACTGCTATTAAAAAGTAAGACATTCTGGTGTCTTTAGTCCTGTGTTTTGTTTTCCTTATAGAAAAAGGAAGAAAGCGTGTTGATAGATTTGGTAGATTTGGCAGCGCTGACAAAATTTCCCTTGATGTTGTAACCTTAGAAAATACACTAATAGTTGGATGCTGTACTTGTTTCCCAAAGCTAAAAAGTCAGTCCAGGAGCTAAGAATGTGCGCATAGAGCCTCAGTCATAATTTCTACCATGGCACCAACCATTTGCCTCCATTCCCAAACAGGACAGGTGTTGCGGTTGAGATACTGATTTGAGTTGCTGCATTCTCAGTTCCTTCACTGCACTTTTCAGTTGGAGGAAATTGCATGCATCACCTGCTTACATGTGCTTCTTTTTGCTGAATTTGGAAAGTGTTATTTAGTGTTGGAAAGTGTTGTTTATATCTGATAGTTCATCTAAATTAGTATCCTTTCTTCGGAACATATTTCTAATATTGTCTAAGATCTAAAACTGAGGAGATAAATACAAAATTAGGAAAATATGGGGAAGCAGGTTCTTTGTCCCTTGCTGGAAGTGGGCTTAGATCTAAAATATAATTTAATATTATTTCTTATCTCATTAGCATGGGTTTGGAAATGCCACAGAATTATCAAATTTGCCATGCAGAGCAAAATATGATTTACTTCAGAACTTTTGGTGTATATTATACAATTGAAATAGCTAAACTTTCTCTTTGCCTCTACCTTTGAAGTTTTCTTCTCAGTAATATATACCTACCAATGGCATCTACTCACATTTCTCCAAATTAGGTCAACAATTCTACAGGAGAGCAAATCACTACTGAAATGCCAGACTGTTTTAGACCAAGCAGTCGCAGAGGCCTTATGTTCAGTTATGCTCCTTGAGGGGAGTTCACCACGCCAGGCTCTGGCAGACTTCTTGCTGGCTAGGAAGTCTGCAATTCAACAGCTTCTGAATCAGCCGCATCATGGTCAGTATACACATTATTGCCTCTTAAAACAGTGTGTGTATGGTCCAATCCGTTGTTTACACCTTCAGCTGCAGAGACTGAACTACAGGTAGACCCTTGGCATCTATGAGGTTTGGTTCAAGGAACCTCTGTGGATATTCATTTTCACAGGAACTTCAGTGAATATGCATTATCATGTTATATAAAAATAATTGTTTACAATGCTAAGGCAATGAATCAATTTTCCTTTCCCTGGTCTTAAAACAGATTCATTTCAGGCAGACACTTCTCTTCTATATTCAGTTTGCTTTGCAACATAATGCAGTGCAAATGGGAAGTGATTATCACACTGTTCAAGCCCAGGGAAGGGAGGGGGTCGGCTTCCCTACTGAAGCTGAACCTAAGCTGAAGCCTTTCCCAGCAAGATTAATTGCCTGCCACAGGCTGTTTTTAAGCCTTTAACTGCTGCTTAACAAATGTTTATCTTTTAGTATTGAGATAAAATTGGTGATTTAAAAAATGCTGATAATTAGGTTATACCTGTAATACAATTATCCACATTGGCAATCTGTATTGATATAATGAATAGGCAAAATTAATTTCAGACTGGATTCCATTTGCTAGACCAGAAGCCATTTCAGCTTTTTCTGGGAATGCTACACTATCTGGACAGTGTGAAGAACCTTGTCAGTCTTCTCTGGAGTGGCCACTTAGAATTTCGATGACTTCATGGTGGGCACAGAATTACACAATTAAGAACAACAAAATTCAACTGTGATTCTCCAGTTAGGAATAATGAGCATGATCATGTAGTGTTGCATCAACTCCTAGCTGATTAGATAACTTGCTCTGGGGGCTAGAATTAATAACTAACTGGGTTGAACCTAGCTATAGACAAGTACATCAGAGGAACTGGTGTATCTTTCCCAGTAGACTTTATGCGTGACAGGTTATATTCTTATATTCAGTAGATAAAAAAGCCGAGATTGTCATTTTGTCCCCTTTAGAGTTTTTAAATTTGAAGGATAAGAAACATGCTTGTTATCCACTGCTCTTTTAAATTTCAGTTAACCAAAACAGGAGGATTTTTGTCTGTCCATAGTAATGTTTCTGCCTCTCACAGCATACTGTATTTTTAGCTGTCTAAAAAGAATGTGTGATTGCCAATAGTTAATCAACAGTTTGATCTGTAAACAGATGCTGGCATTAAAGCACAAGTCTGCTCCTTGGTGGAACTTCTAGCCACCACCTTGTTTCAGGCTCATGCCCTCTTCTACACTTTACCAGAAGGAATGGCTTCAGACCCATCACTCCCCTGTGGCTTGCTCTTTTCAACACTGAAAAATATCACAAGCCAACACCAGGCAGGTAAGCACCTAGTTTCGTAGAATGAATATTCCTTAATTTGGTTCAGACTTGGTTTTAATTCTCAATGAATTAATCTTTCGTTTTGCTTCACCCTTCTTCTAGGTAAAGGCATGACCATCTTGAAAGAAGAAACTAAGTTGAGCAGCTGGTTCAAATACTTGCCCCCATCCATCACAGAATTCCAGCCAACTCTCCGAACCTTGGCACATCCCATAAGCCAGGATTACCTTAGAGATACACTTCAGAAGTGGATTAATATGTGAGTTGGCAGACAGTCTCTCTCATTGGCAATGATTCGGTGACTACACTGCATTTTTCTGTGAAAGCATGTAACTTCAGTTGTCTCAGAAAGGTTGCAGTTGAAAATTTTGCTTTAAACACCTTCCAAAGGTTGTAGATTAAAATCATGAAAGGGATACCATTTGCAAAAGTCTACAATATGTGTAGATTTTGTGAATGCTTTGTCTTTTAAACTCTCTTCTTAAATTGGTCACAGTGTAAATACCACTGCTTCCAGCTATCTGGGGATTTGCCATTTATGTTGCTTCTGTCACTGTTTATAGCACTTATGCATCCTAAAATTGTTCCAGCTGCCACGTGAAAACTGGGACTAAATTTAGTGGTGATGGAGAGAAATATTGGCTTAAGCGTCTTCCCTTTTTCACTCCAAATTCTGCAAAAGTGGAAGCTCAAAATACAACATTTATAAAATCCCCTTCTGACCAACACTATTTATTTAAAGTAGTGGTTGAATGACAAGTAGCTATTTGAATTCTTCAAGTATCCTTGCGACCCACAACCAGCTCTTACAGTACTACCAAACAGTACTGCTTTTCCAGAATTTCATGGGGCTACCTATACTTAATGCTTTATGCTGGAGGAGTCTGAATTCTCTGTACCTATAATCATCACATTGGTTCATTATTCCATATGTTTTGCCTTTGTTAAAACCAACACAATAAAGACCCGTCTCATGTTGTCACACAAGTCATATTCATTGCAGTTCCTAACCTCAGCACAATAAGCAATATCCTGCAACTCCCTGTGTAGTCCAGCACCTATCTTACCTTGCACCTCTCTTACCTTACCAACTCACCTTTCAATATGTTTTGCAGGTGCAATGAAGACATCAGATCTGGTATCACAAACTTGCTGGTTTATGTGAAGAGTCTTAAAGGTCTTGCTGCAATCCATGATGCTGTTTGGGAGCTGTTAAGCAGTGAGTCCATGAGCCAAAACTGGGAAATAGTGTGTAATAGGCTCTTGGACAAATCTATCTCTTTCTGGGATGATCTATTGCAGCAGCTCTTCTTGGACAGATTACAGGTAACTATTAGCAGAGCCTGATTATATAGTGCAAGGAGTACAAATTTTAGCCAGGACTTATTCTGAGCCAAGGAGATAGATCTTCCTGGTTTTGCAGAATAGTTGAGAGCAATAAATCAGAGCTGTTAGTGATTTTTTTAATACAATATTTTCCCTTTGTATATAATGAATATAGTCACACAAGGAATGTTGTCCATAAGAAAACTATCATCACTGTAAATAGAATTATCAGAGTTTTATTTAATCAGCTATTTTGTCTCAACACAGATGAGCTTGGCTCTTTAAATTAAAAGATAAACATTCTTTAAGTAGCAGTTAATGGCTTAAAAGCAGCTTGCCTACCATGGCAGCAAGGCTGGTAATGAAGCTTGCCTTAGAAAGGCTTTGGTTTCAGGTTTCAGCTTGGAGGCACCACTCCTTCCTTTCCCCATGTGATTATCACATGAAGACAAAGTGATAATTAATTCTGCCTTCTTTTGTAAGGGGAAGCTTCTGAGCTGAAACCAAATTGTTTTAAGTCCTGGAAAGGAAACTTGATTCATGTTGATTAATTGCCTGTCTCATTACCATGGTAAACAATTGCTTTCATATAATATGAAATTGGCTAACCGTGAAAGTTCCTGGAAACAACTGGCAAGGTTTAACCAGTATTGTTGGAAATTTCTCTACCTGTGGACAACCCTCTTGGCATTCATAGTTAAATAAGAACCATGTTTCTTGTTCTTTCCTTGTAACTCTCAACCTGAAGATTTGCCCTTTCTGTCTGTCTGCACTGCTTTCCCAAATAGAAAGCAAGATAATTTGTTTGATAAAACTGGTAAGATTTTGTTTCCTAACTAGCTTCCCAATCACCTTCTGATTTCCACTGTTTGATTTCATTTTGACATTTCACATTGTAGAACTATATGAAGAATTTTGGAGTGTCAGGAAGAAACAGTTCTTACAAATATCCCTAATCTCTAGAAATTCATATTGACATGAAAGTTTATGTGCATTTTTGCTTCTCCATGCATTCATCCCATAATTTTGGTTGGTACTGTGATTAGTGATGCAGCAGCTGATCCTGTGTAATGAGGATCTCCTGTGTAATCTCCTGTGTAATGAGGATTTCTTTCCTTTTCTAGACTCTGACAAAGGAAGGGTTTGATGACATCTCCAGCAGTTCCAAGGAACAACTTATTCTGGTTGTACAGGACCTTGAAGCTAAACCTGGCACCTCTACTTATAACAAACATACTGTGTTTGAACATAACATGGCTTCTTACTTATGGTCAGAGAGTCCTCATGACTTGCCACCAGATTCTGCTTGGATCAGTGTGGCGAACCGTGGCGTGGTTAGCAAGAGTGGATTGTGCATGAAGGCTCAGGCACACAGCCCTTGCGTTCAGAACTTTTGCAGTGCTCTGGATTCCAGGCTGAAGGCCAAGTTGGATGACCTCCTTTCCTACTTACCCTCAGAATCCCATTTATCTAAAGAGACTGTGAAAGTACAGTCTAGGAACTCAGCCTTTGACAGGGATGCTGATGCAGGTACCGTGGAGGAATTGTTGCGCAGCCATTGCATCCGCTGTGTGGATTATTTATTGGGTTGTATTAGGGAAGAGTTGCATGATGCTCAGGATGTGCTGAAAGGCTGCACGGATGTTTTGCACAATCCTAAACTCAATACTGTACTCTTTATGGGACGACTTTGCCGGTCACTGGGAGAGCTGTGTCCACACCTGAAGCAGTGCATTTTGGGTAAATCAGGTAGCCCAGAGAACATGATGAGGGAACCCTGGAAAAAGGTGGGCAAAGGGAAAACTCAAGAAGTGAACCCCATAAAGGCTAAATGGCAAGTACTAAAAGAACAACTATTGCAAGTTAGCCTGTCTGCCTACCAGATTTGGAGCACGGCTGTTGCAAAGGTGAGTGGCATTCTCTGGAATTATTCTTTTTGTTGTGGTTTGTATCTTTGGAAAATGTGAGAGAGGTCTTGCTAATTGTGCAAACAAATCTTTTAAATAGGGAGATTTCAAGGGAGATTTAAACAGGGAGACTCTTATTGACAAGAGTCTTGGTTTTTCTTGGTTGATAAGAGCCTTAGTTGCCCTCAACTGGCTCTAATGTGGCATTCATTTGAATTTGCGGAATCAAAGCTGCAGCTCCTAGCTTTTTCTCCACTTTCCTGATACTTTAGCCTCCAATAGGCTAAAGTGAAACAAACTGCTTGTTAGGGGAATGGACTTTTAATTTATATGTTTTAAATTAAGGATTTAAAATTTAGTATTTTGAAGATAGAAGCACACTGCCAATGTCTGAATTGCAGATGTCAACTTTCGGACCTTTTTAAGTATGAAAAATGTCCAAATGTGGATATTCATGTAACTGCTTTAGGCCAAAAGCTTATAGGCCAAGATTCTCACTTGGGCACGACTGCATTTGACTTGACTCTGACACTGTCCTGGTGTTTGTATTTTACCTAGGCCCTGGTTCAGAGCTTCACACAGTCATTATTGAAAGGTGAAGCTGGATCTGTTCTGGCATCAGCTACCAACTGGGAGGAGATTGAAATTGAGGAGGAAACGGAGACTGGAAGCAGCGTAAAGTCCAAAATCCGGCTGCCTGTCCAGGTAGGGTAGAACAGGGGGCGAGGCTGGAAAACACAGTGTTTTGATCAGTAATCAAACTGTACATTGTCTTCAGTGTTATGCAAGACAGAAGGAGTTCCTTCTCCAAATTGTCCCAAAGACAAGCAACAGAACTAGATTTTGAACCAAATGTGTCTGTGCCCTCCTTGAGTAGGCTCCAAAATTCTATAATATATACAGTATGATCTATAGCAATTCTGGTTTTTTTCCTTGATCAGAAGTTCCTGCTTGAAGTGGCTTGGAATTACAGAAGCCCCAATACAGAAAGTAGTAATTCACATAGGGCTTTCTGACAGGGGAGGCACAAGACTTGTGCTAGCCTGGGGGTATCAAAAAAGTGCCGTAAAGCACTTCTGCGCCACTCCTTTGAGGGGTTAGGCCATTGCACAGACATGTCACACAACTGTGGTAACAGGGAGGTGAGTGAGTTGTGCTAGGCTAAATTGGTTAGCATGGTGCCCACAACTGATCTTGAAATCAAGGTGCAACACTTTCAGTAGAAACTTGTGGTGTTGGATCACAGAAATGTGTAGGTAGAGCCTATGGAATTTAAAGTGTTTGCACGTAAACTTAATCCTTATTTTAAAAAAGCATATTTCTTTTATTGCACCATGATTCTATTCACAGCCGTCCTGGCATGTCCAGTCCCTCCTCTTCAACTTGTGCCAAGAAATCAATCGGGTTGGAGGACACACTCTTCCAAAGATCACTTTGCAAGAACTACTGAAAGCCTGCCTAACTGAAGTACTGGGTGGCTATGAAAAGCTGTCAAAAAAGAAACAGGAAAAGGTATGGTACGGGTTGGTGGACTGTTGCATAGTTTTAGATAAGCTCATTTTGGGAATCTTCCTGCAAAATTGGGATGAAATTATAAGTTACTGAGATAATATCTTCTGATTTTATCAGATTTGATAATCAGGAAAGTGATTCTGAATTACTGAGCTTTAGCTACAGAACTGACATTTTGAATAGCTTGGTTAGTTGTTCTGCATAGTTCTGTTGAATTTTGGGCTCCTTAACAATTATAAACTGAATAATAAAAATATATACAGTGGTGCCTCTCATAAAGAGCTTAATTTGTTCCAGAAAGTGAATTCGTTCCAGAATGCTCCTTAAGTGAAACGCTCTTTAAGTGAAGCAGATTTTTCCATAGGAGATAATGGAAACTCAGATGATTGGTTCCACAACCCCCAAAATATTCATATAAAATATTCATATAAAAATATTAACTGGATGTAAAAATTGAATTCAAAACAAGTCTACTTAGGCTGCAATCCTAAAGACACTTTCCTGGGAGTAAGCCCCATTTAACACAGTGGGGCTTACTTCTGAGTAGACATAGTTAGGAGACTGCAATCAAAGACACTTTCCTGGGAGGCTTACCTGAGCTGCTGCTGCTGGAGTTTCAAGTTGGTTGGTGAGGGCACTTGGGGGCAGTTAGGGACAGCTGCATCTGGCGCCTCCAGTTAGAGGCAGCAGCGCTGGCCGGCAGCTCTTTTAAAGTGCCTCCATGCGGAGCGTCAGGGCTGCATAGCGCACTTGCTTGTTAAGTGAAGCGGAACTTGTTATGTGAAGCAAGATTTCTTGGAAATTTTTGCTTGTTATGTGAAACACTTAAGGGAGGTACCACTGTATTTTCCTGCATTCTGGAAAATCTGTAAGAGAAGGCAGTGAACTTGAGTAGTGTGGGTCCATCTAAGATTTTGTCAGCCCGATCCCCTACATTCACCTTTGCAGAATTCGGGTTGGTGCTACATGTATCCATCACAGTGATTTTCATCCTTTTGGTCTCATGGCATACTGGCAAGGTGCTGAAATTGTCAAGGCACACCATCAGTTTTTTTAGCCATTGACAAGGCATGCCATGCTATTGGTAAAGGGCTAAAATCCCCAATTACCCTACCAACAGATGACCCTCCCCAAACTCCCATGGCACAACTGAGGACCATTATGGCACACCACTGAGCCACAGCACAATGGTTGAAATCACTGATCCATCAGGATGTGTTTCCATGTTGGTTCCTCAGCTTGAGTCATGAAAACATACAGGTGGTAACCCACAGAATTTGTTCAAACAATAAGGTCTTTTTAAAAAACAAACATGCACACAGCACTTAAGACACAGGATGCAGTATGGAGTGACTACAAGTACTGAACCACATCTAGCTGTGATGACTGCTAATTAAAATTTTCCCTTCTAAATTTTGTGTGAATGATTGGTAAGTCAGGCCCCCACTTATGAATAAACCTGCCCAGAAATGTCTTTTCTTTTATTTCCTTTCAGGAACAAGTGATGTTATTGATCACTCAGAATAGGGCTTTGCAACTCCTATATGATCTTCGGTATTTGAATATAGTCCTGTCCCCTAAGAGTGAAGATCTGAAAAGCAGCAGAAACAAGCAGGACTCCAGGTGCTGTACACTGTCAAAGGCTGAGTGTCTTCAGCTATGGCGCTACATCTTGCTCAGTTTGTAACCCTTTGAATATTGCTGTATCCTTAGCAGCAGAACTGAATTCTGTTCATCTAGTCCCATGATGACTCATCATGAAATAGGCATTGGATTAGCTGTTAAATGCACGTGAGGCTACAACCGGGACCAACCAGGTGTCCTAAGCACCTGGTTACCGATACATTTGGAATATATTCCTGTCCTGTCTGGCTTTTAGTAATTCAGCACTCTTTTTCCATCCTGATCACAAACAAACAGCACCAACAGTTGGTGTGATTTAAAGGTTTTTGATAAACAACCACCCTTAATAAGGTGGGTGGGGTATACTTTTGGTGCATGTTAGTTTGCAAAGAAATAAAAGCAAATCAGCCTATTGTATACATAATTTTTTCTCCTCTCTTGGTCTACTAACAAGATCAATACTTTCTACTTATTAGGATGGTATTTTTTTCCTGATTCTGTAGCTTGGGCACATAACTCTATGTCCAATTATTTCATAAGGGCCACTTAACAGAGGTTCATAATTTTGATGTTTTCCATCTAAATGTGTGGGATAAAAATCACAACAATTAGCTTACATTCATGCACAAAGAATCAAAAGATCAATGGCATGTGATTTATGCATATATAACTTGCACAACTGACTAGACTTGGATACTATCAGGTGCTTGCAAAAAACATTCAAAGACCTAGTAGCTTCAAGGTTGTAGCTGTTAACGACTAGAATATGTGGAGCACTCATGA
The DNA here is from genome assembly GCA_030015325.1 of Cryptoblepharus egeriae. Taxonomy (NCBI): domain Eukaryota; kingdom Metazoa; phylum Chordata; class Lepidosauria; order Squamata; family Scincidae; genus Cryptoblepharus; species Cryptoblepharus egeriae. Next base: position 104,332,198 of record JAREYC010000002.1, on the reverse strand, counting down.
AACACGTGAATCCCTAGATCCTTGCGTAGCAGGGAAGCTGCTCAACTGTAATTGGAGACAAAATATTTAAAGATGCATTCTAAATTCTCTCCTGGGTTAATGGACTGCTCTTAGCTGGTTAACTCATTGCAAAGTTTTTTTCCATTGCACAATAGTTGTAAACTGATTTAAGAGTAAACTCCTGCTTTGTATGTTTTCACTTGTTTGTTTAGAAACTTCCTGTGAAAATGTTAACTTTTTTGGTCTCCGAGTTTGCAAAAATTCCTTGTCCTATTTTTCCTCTCTCCCCTTTTTCCAGGATTGAGAAGCAGACAGACTTCTTGGAGAGCTACATAGATCCCTTTGATTTAGATGTCTTCACTCCACACTTGAATAGCAACCTTAACAGACTGGTGCAGCAAACCTCTGTAAGTTCCAAGTAGTTTCCTGTTGGAGCATATAAGTTTCCTGCACCATTAATATTGGCTCCATGCACACAACACAGACTAGTATTGATGAAGTAGGGTTGGAATTGTAGTGGTTTAGATGTAATGGGGGCAGTGGTTTCCTGCTATGAGAACAAGCCTCATTTCTGTGACATTGGAGTTGACGTTCAGACTGCTGCTCTTACAGCTTCAAAGGCTGCCGATCTGATTCCTGGCATATCTTGAAGTGCTTTAAAAACCCATTACGGCTTAGGACCAAGATCCTAAGTGACCTTCGTATTATTTGAAGTTTCTCTTTAATGTGCCACTGCCAACTTAACTTGGTGGGAAGTGACATGGAAGAGGGCTTTAATTGTGATGGCACCACAGTAATGGAGTCTCTGTAACAGATGTTGTCTTCCAGGACTCACTGTTAAAGTACGGTCTTGTAAATATACCTCTGTGACTATGATGCTCCTTAACAAAATATTCATCACATTGTGTCCTAGTGTCCACCAAGAGCTTTCACCAGCTCATTTTTTTTTCAGTATAGACCAGTCTGTCCTTGAATGGCTTGGTGCACTGGGCAACAACATTTAATTTACCATAACTTCATGTATTTACCATATGCTAAATAAATTAAAAATAATGGAACTTTTGCCTTTAGAGTTGAGAACCTCTACCTCCTGGCTACATTTTAAATACTTGTTTGATTATCCTTTAAAAAAATTACTTCCTCTGCTATTCTTTGTTTTGTTGATCTTTGGATGCTGCTGCTAATGCTTTACTTTGTCTATCACTATTTCAATTTTAATTGTATTTATGGTTTTAAAATTGTTATGATCAAAGTGCCTTGGTCACAAGGAGAGAGACACAAGTGAAAAAGTCTTACATAAATAAGGCAATGGTAAAGTATTTCACAATTAGCTTAAAACAAGACTTTTCCACAAGGTTATATCAGGTTTGTTTTTGGAAGTTTTATTGATCTTCGGATGCAATCTTAACCAGTTTAGGCCAGCCTAACTCTCCTGGCATATCTTCTCGTGGTGGTGTGGGGACGTCGGTATAAGCCTGTGCGGTGACCTAACAGGAGTGGCATAGAAGTGCCTTACAGCACTTTTGTAATACCCCTAGGTCAGCACAGGATTTATGCTGGAATTTATGCCAGCCTAACTGGAGCTTAGGATTGCAGCCATAGAATATTAATGGTTAAATTCATAACTAGTACATTTTACATCCAAATTATGGAGGGGAAATTATTTGTTTTTTAATTTAGAGAATAAACTATTTTAAAGCAAATACAAAGCTGACAAATCACATTCTGTTAATGTATCTAGATTTTATTACTAGACTGATTTGCAGTCAAACTTATGCTGACAAGCCAATAATCTTTTTCTTTACTGTGAAGGTCTTGTTTGGCTTATTAACTGGAGCAGAGAACCAGTACACTAGCAGAAGCACTGCCCTGACCTCCCAAGAGTTGCATAACATCCTGCCTCTAGCATCTAGTTCTAGTCAAATCAGGTAAGCAGTTCTACAGGTAGTATAGTACTCCTTGTAGACAAAGCATTGGACCTGTTTATCATCATCTTTTTGTTTTTAAAGATTTGGACTGTTGCCACTCAGTATGTCAAGCTCTCGCAAGACAAAATTGGCTGTAAGAAACACTGAACATAAAGCTCAGGTTAGTTCCTTTTCGGCCAGTATTTTTTTCCTGTTATTTAATGGTTGACAGAGGAATAGTGTTTTAGATCCTAGTTTCATGTGGTGCCAAGGACTTATGCTTATTATATACTTATTTATTATTATTATATATACTCCTAATATTAAGAATATTTCTTAAGAATAATATCTGAATAACTTTCTGTTCTTGAAATGTTACCTTCTATTTCAGTGAAAATTGAATGACACATTCACTTGGCGAAAGTTGCCATTGAGTCCAGCAAGAGTTGGTTGTCTGAAATACTGTATTGTTAGGACAGTTACTGGCAATGCTTTAAAAAAAAAACAATCCTATACTTCAGCAGAAGAAAAATGCAGATGAGGATGTAGGTGCACAAAGAATTTACTTAGTGCTCAAAAACCAAAAAGAAGATTAAAACTGGGGCCTAACATGTATCTTAGCTATGGTGAATTATATGGCTAACAGTTGTTCACAGTGGAGCGCTGGGAAAAGTGGTTAGAATGAGAGGAACTCCTTAGAAACAGCAGGGTTCAGTAGAGGATGGAAAACATGGGGGGAGGGAGAACTTGAGGAGACAGTATGGTTTTTGGGGTGCAGGTAAGTAGAAACCATGTAAGGTTTGGTTTGTGGCAAAGATTTGAGGCTGATGGTAGCTTACTATAGCTCGAACTGGGGACTGTAGGCAAGGATGAGCCTAGAAAAAAGTTAGTGCATCTCTCCCACCTTCGCAGACAAGAAGGAAAGCAAAACAGTAAGAGCCCAATCCTGTGTATTTCTGTCAACCAACGTTACTTATCCTTATTCTGTGATGCTTGAGAAAGTATTGCAGGGGACAGGGTGGCAAGGGTACAAGACAGGAGATTCTCCCTGAGCAAACAGGGTTTTCAACAAACAGGTAGGGAGGTCTGAGGCAAAACCTAGCCAATAATCAGTGTGATAGCGGCCTTGAAGGAAACAGGGCAAGGTTGGTGAGTTGCCTTGTTAGAGGTAAAGGACACTTGCAGAAGAAAGCAGCTCATGAGATTACCTGACAAGTCCTTGCTATCTCAGTAGTTTCAGTACCACTCAGGGGAAGAGAGGTTGGAAAGGGGGTTGTTACAGATCTCTGGTGCAGCCTTACACAGTGGTTCTTAAATGAAAGTAGTTTAATGCTGCATCAGCTTTAATAGTAGTTTAATGCAGCATAGCATTAAACTAGTTCCATAGGTCAGTAACAAAGCAGGATGTGATTGGCAAAGAGAGAACTATAGACTATCACTAAGCATTGAAGCCTCTGATTCTTAAATAGGTTTTCTCCATAGAATCTTACAAGATTCTAGGAGGGGTTGACTCAGTCAAGTGATCTCCTACATGGGGTCAATCAAGGTTTCTGCCTTTATTGCCCCATTCAATAGCTAGTTGGAAGTCCATTGGTTTATTTCTCACTTTAGCTTAAGTTTTGGGTTGGTGAGGACCATCGAAGCTGTGAAATCCTTCTCTTGTTTTATAAAGGTTGTTTTATAAGGTGTTAAGATCCTTACCAGGATTTGGACCTAATAAATATCTTAATTTTGGAGTTGTGAAAACTCAGTTTGAAAAAACAAGTCTCAGATTTGGAATAGTGAACTCTTTAGTGTTTATATCAATTTTGGAGTGGAAGCACATAGTTTCATTCAAAGTTTGGGCTTCCTGCCTTTGGATCTGTGGCCTCATGCCCCTTGTTCTCCTATGCTCAGCAACTATGGGCGCAATCCAGAGTAACTACAGGGAGTCCTTGCTCTGGTGTAAGAACAACTTACTCTGGATTCCAATATGAATTTCCGTAGGCGTTCACTAGGTGGTGCAGTAACTACAGGTGCACGTGAAGTCTCTTACATGCTCCCGTAGTTACACTGGATTTGGGGGTAAGTATTTATGCATAGAATATCTCTAAAACACCCTGAATTCAACCTAACTAAAATATTAGTCAAGTAACACTACTCAGATGTACAAAACCCCAGCTTTTTCTGTTTTTTTAAAGGAATCAATGTGTGTCAAAGGAATGCTTGTCTAACTCTGCTTTGTACCCTTTGTTCCAGTATGATGATGACCAGTAACTCCTGAAGAAGTCTTATTAGGGTATTAAAGCTTGTGTGAACTGAGTGGCTTTCCCCCTTTGTAGGCATCTATGCTTGTGTGTGCATTTGTGCAAAGCTGTTGCTTTGCTACAGCTGTTTCCTATAGCTCATGGAACCTGATAACTTCCTTTTCAAGTGTATCATAGAATACAAACAATTTCCTGGTACCGTTAAGTCAACAGTAGGAATTATTGCTTTGTAGTACTGCAGGTATTAAAATGGATTCTTATCTAAAGCTGTTCCATTTTACATCTACCACACAAGAACCAAAGTATACTCATTCTTCATATGTAGTAGAACTATGTATACACCATATAAGGTAGACAATTTCAAGTCTAAAAACAAAACATAATGTTTAACTCCAGTAATATAAACTATGCCTCTATACTGTGCGCTGAAAATCCCTAATAATTCTGCACAATAGCTACTCTTGATTTGCACTAACTTTATGTTCCCACTTGCATAAATGGAGGATTTACTTTCACAATACAGACTTTTGAAGACATTTCCAAGCAGCAGGCCAAGTCTTGGGCAGTGGTTGTAGTGCAGGATCCTATATTCTCTGCACCTTATCTGATTTGTCACTTGCCCAACTACTCCATTTCTGTGCAGCCAACACAGGGAAAGTCAAATCTCACCATATGTTGGGGCAAGTACCAAATAGCAACTGCATACGTATGTACTTGTTTAGTTCCTTGTAACTGTTAGTGAGCTGTATCTGTTCGTTCTAGATTAAAACCAGACATGGGAGAAACTAACTTTTTGTTTTCTTTAAAATTATCAGATTCCAGGTCCTGCCCTTACAAGAGCAGAAGAGACATTTCATCCTGGCTCCCTTTTCAGGCAGCTTGCAACAGAAGATGACACATCAGCCCCATCCTTGTTCAAACTTGGCTGGCTCTCCAGCATGACTAAGTGATCCAATAAAATGTGAACTATTGTACTCTGAGCAGTGTTGTTGAAGCACAAGCATCAGGCCACCTATTTTACAAACCACTTCAGAATAAATACTGCAACTTGAAATTCTTTCCTTTACCTCGTCACCATATTAATTAACAGTAATGTTGTTGCCTAAACCTGCCACATTAACTACTTTAAAAGCCTGTTTGACAAACAGTAAAAAATAATGTTTGCATTCCTATTCTGACCTATACAGCCATCTAACCCCAATTTGTTACCCAGAATTTTCAAATTGCCTATATATGAATGTTTAGTTTCTATGAAATTTACCATAAAAACATATTCACTATTTATTGAAATTAAAAAAAGACTTATAAAACTGAACACAAATGTTTTAAAGATTTTACATAAGCATCAGTTACTAATGAACAGATTAAGAAATCAGACTGAACTCATTATGCACTCCTATAATACAGAAGTGGATTCTCAGACCCATCTGGATACCTGCCCACCCTCCCAAATCCCGAAAGACTCCTATAAAAATTGCTCCAAAGCCCCTCTTGCATTGCAATAGTGCAGCAAACCACAAGTAAACAATTGCCTGTTAACCTGTTATTCCAAATACAGACTGAAAAGGCAACAGGCATTTTGTGCAATTTTAACAAACTTTTAAGTTGAAATATCCCGTCACACAGTATTGTCCCCCTTCACAGAAGGCAGGGAATTAGCTGGGTGTATCATGTTGGGGGACGACCCCTGCTCTGTAAGCTGTGGAAATGTGCCTCCTTCAGAATCTGGTTGATGTGGAAGTAAGGACCTTGGCATAGTGCAGACTGCTCATGCAAAGGCTGAGGTGGGGTCACTGGGCTTGATCCTGGCATCGTCTGGTGAACGTTTGTTTCCGGCCCACTTCCTCTGTCAGGACTACTTATGCCGCTACCGCTGCTGCTGAAACTACTGGTGCTGCCACTCTCGCTGCTTGAGGACTGCAATAAAAGATGGACAAGAATGCAGGTTATCTCAGCTTTAAATTATAATTATCTATACATTTCAGTTCAACATCTTTTCTATATGACAATTCTCTCTACTGGCCCCAAAAACCAACGGGCTGTTCCTACAGCAAATTCAGTCACTGACAAATTGCACCAATGGCAGGCAATAAGCATAAAGGAACAAATCCACATTCTCCGATTACTATGTACTATTTCTAAACTGCAAACTGCCACTTGCTGAATTTGTCACATACCAAATTCACTTGCCTTAGAAAATTCATTATCTTAGAAAGTTTATGTTAGAGATATGACACTATTTCAGTTTTGCAGGTGTACATTTTACTGTTAAAGAACATATTTCTAAAAATTACACAATGATCTACAACAAAAGATTTAATCTACTACAGCTATTGGAAGCTTTTACTTCAGTTTCTGAATCAATTTTTTCACTGCAAACAGACATACAAACTATCATGAGTAGTTCAAGGGCTCTAGTTATGGTAATATATTTCACACATAATGTTACACTTTATGATGTCACTTGTATAAAGCAGATAACAGGCTAACTCTTTGGCCTTGTCAGGTTTTTAAAACACCATTGCACAATGTTTCGGGAGGAAGAGCTACTAATCAGGTGCACAGATACAAGCTTCCAATCCCATAAATATGGAAAATAAATATAAATATGGAAAATGTCAGCTGGGTTAGTACATGCCTCCCCATATATTTGTCCCCCATGTATGCGCAACTCCCGACAGCAGGCACATGAGCAGGTATGCTCCTGCCTTACCACAAGTATTAAAGGGAGGCTCTGCTATTTCTCTGAAATAAACATGTGCAGACATTGCAAACTGAGCATCTGTTGCTCCCATTCATTGCAGAACAGGAAACTAGTGCGTAGCAGTCACCACAATCAGTGGAAGGTGTGGTCTCCAAATCATTTTCCCAGCCTACTTGTTTTGTAAGGACAAACAAGGCAGGGAGAAGAACCTGGAGCCACAACAGATTTCCCAGCCACAGCACTCTTGGCAAGTTGAAAGAGGATCAGAATCCCAGCTGATAGTCATGGAAAAAATGGAGTGAGGGCTTGTTCATTCACCACCCTTCCAATGGTGCTACTCCACACAGCTGGAAGAGGCCTCTGGGTCCTCCTAATGACAACAACACCACAATTCTACCACCAGTAACAAAATCACTTCATGATGGGGTTCATTAAACCTGCACTAGGTCACTACATAAGTAGTCTTTAAGTTCCCAAAATGTAACAACTCAATAGCACTTTGAAGTGGAAGAGACCTGGACTTACAGAATACTAAACAAACCTGAATGACTGATATTTAGCACATATATTGATGATTCCTGAGGAAAAGCCTCCACACTGATATTCATAGCTGAATTTGCAGCTCCCATACAAAGGTGAACACAGAGGCTACTTGTACACAAGAAAAAATAGTTTTTGAATGTAGTTGCCAGCTGTATCCAGAAATACATATTTTCAGCTTGTGTTAATCACCTTACACTTTGTTTTAGGCAGGTGTGCAACTAATTAAATTCAACTAATAAAATGAGTTAAATAATCAGGAGATAGTCAACTGACTAAGAAGTGGCAACAGGACCTCTCTCACCCACACTGAACTAATTTGGAGAGTACATTTGGCCAGGCCTACCAAATCATTGCACATCAGCACATGTGTGCCTGTCTCCTCCCTACCAGTTTTGCTACCACAGACTGTGGAAGACACACTACCATCTCCCCATATGATTCATGCTGTTTAAATACATTAGTAACTGTAAAGGTTTACACAGCATGAATTCTTCACAATGATTATAAGGAATGATAAAATGCAGAGAAGAAAACATGTATGATCATTCCCTTCATTGAATGGTAAGTGGAGCACATCATATGATCCAGCTCAATGATCAAATCAACATTGATCATTTTTTTAATGCTATATCACCCTTTATCTAAAGTGTAACAGGAGTATACTAGTCTAAATAATGAAGAATATTAGTAATGAGCCTTCTGTCTTCTTAAGTGTTCCCCAAGTGGTTAATCAACACAAATCCCAACAGTACCACAGCAGTGAATTTGAAGCACATCCTACCTCAGTATCCCAGGAGTCCTGAAAAACAGAATTTTGGCTACTGCGTTTTGTTTGTGGGATAAGCCCATCATCCTCTGTGCCATTTCGTCGTCTCTTCCTATAAAGCAACAGGAAAGGAGACTGTTACTGTATTTTTCATACTTTAATAAAATGTATGCTAAACCCAAATATTATAAGAACTACAAACTTATTTAACAGTTACTTTACAATGTACACATTTTTCCTTATTAAGGAGTCAGACATGAAACCAAACCAAGGAGAAATTCATATTAAAAGATGTTGAATTACCTGAATGTTTTTAAAAAAGAAGCTTTTCCTCTTTGTGGAAATGAGGTAAAAAATTCTTCATGGTGGACAAAATTCCCTTAATCACCTCTTAAAATTAGACTACCAGAACTCTCCCAGACCATTTGAGAATCCAAACACAATACTCCAAAGTTACCTACGCTGTACACTTTTCTAAAAATAAGCCTGAATGACACTTTCCTTGGAGTAAAGCCCACTGTACACAATTAGGCTTACTTCTGAGTAGATATGGTTAGGATTGTGTTCTTAGTATTCTTCCAATCCATTGCCTTCTGCTACATATCACTAAGTTATTTTACTGATATTTTACTGTGGGTGGCGCAAGTGGCTAAGACACTGCCTGTTAACAGCAGGCCAGGGTTCGAGACCCCACAAGACAGGGTGAGCTCCTGTCCTTAGCCCAGCTCTGCGACGCCAGCTGGATCCAATCGTATTGGCTCTGCCTTTCCATTGGACTATTTCAGTGGCGTGGAGAGGGGGGGATTTGCTGCTTGGGTAACAGCCTATCCTCTATAACAATCCAACCCAGGCTTTTGTGCTTCGCATGCAGCGTATGCAGCACCGAGCACAATACCATAGTCTTCCAAGACTGACGGAGGCCTGCTTTTACTGGTAAGGTAAAAGGCCAATAAAAGGCACCCTGGAAACCAGGGGGTGTCGAAGGTCAGCAATAGATTCACAAGTATTCCCATGCTCCATACTTGTGTGATGGATTTACATTCTTTCTGAAAGCAACATTATTTGTACACTTTCTATCCAGATGAGTAATTTCCCCAAGCTCCTCCTCCTCATCTCAAATACTGGTAGCAAAAATGAAAACAGCCACTGCAAAACAGTTATTCCCATTCCCATTAACTGGAAACCACTGCAGAAGAATAACATAGTCACTGGTATTGAAAGCTGCTGAGAAGTCCAAGAGCGTCTACATAGTCACATTTCCCTCCCCCGCCCCCCAATCTATTTTAGGAGTGACCAAACAAAATTCTCTCCCAGTACCAGACATGAAGTCTGAAAGGGCCTTGAAGTGATCTAAATAATATGTACTATCAGAGTTATCTGGAATTTTGAGTCAATAATATGCTTTGTCTCTTGCTCCAAAAGGGGAAATTTTATACTGGTTGATGGTTGTTTCTTGGCCAAATTCAGCAATGATTTCTTCAAGGGTAGTCAAATCACAGCTTCTTTTAAGGCTATTAAAACTACCCCTTATCTGAAGGATGAACCCACCTTTCACCTAAATTCATAGTTCCCTTGGACTGCTCAAATTACTTAGGATATGCAAGGGTCCAGAGCACGTTATGGGATGCATACTTTCAAGTTGCCTGTCTACTTCCTCAACCTGAAAGATAACCAAAATAATAGCACTAGACGGAACATTGGCTGGGCTAAACATGATTTTAGCCAATAGCTAAGCAAGGGTCTTTGAGGATCAATTCATTATGTTATTGAATTAAAACAGGTTGAGTTTCATAAACAAAAAAGGCCAAAGGCACCAAATTACCTATTTTTAATATTTTTGTGGACTCCACAGAGCAATGACATTTTCTGTCAACATGGCTGTAAGCTTTTAAAAAAGAATTTAAGAAAATTATTCATCAGTATCTGCTGCTATAGTCCCATTTCTGGTTGTTAATTTTCCCTATGCTGTTATAACACTGTTACCTCATGAGATTAAGAAATGGCATTATATGGTGTCAAATTTATATTAGACAATAGAAAGAAAAAACAGTACCATGCTAATACTGTGCAGGGATAAATTCATCAAGAAATAATCACAGTCTTATTTATTTTCAAAATACACTGACATTAGAAAGATGTCATTGATCTTGTTATCTTTACTAGCACAGTATCTGTGATGGATAATTTGGCTATTGGAAAAGGGCTTACAGACTTTTGAAAGCAAAGAGGGCAGGAAAGGACAATTAACAGATGGTACATAGTCTCAAGCTGTTTTAGACCTACCCAGCAAATAGAGGAACAAAAGTGAAAAGATGAAAAGGACTCATTGTACAGCAGTGAAGTTGTGTACAATTATGATATACCATACATGCTATGAGGGATTCCCTCTTGGTAGTGAAAAACTCTACAAGTGGTCACTAAACAATTATACTAAGAACTAATTTGAAATAAAGATGAATTTAGTACATTCTGTCTACAGCAACTACACTGAGTCTGTAAGATTCTCATAATGTATTGTGAGAGTCAATGAGAAAGGCAGTATACAAATTCTGGAAATAATACAAACTGAAACTGGTATTGGTATTGGTAAACTGAAGCAGGTGTTGCAAAGCGGATGTATCACACGCAAGGGGTTGCACCACATCAGTATAAGTTATGCCCATTCAAGCCAGCAAGGATTATTGCAATAAAAGTCACTGTAAGGATCAGAGAGTGATTTACAATTTGGAGATACACATTCAATCGATCCACAGTATTTATATACTGCTTTTCAACAAAATGTTCACAAACTAGTTCATAAACCCGCTTGGTGAGGAAGCGCACTATGTCCAGGTAACTGACCTCACTGTGTTACTGTGAGTGGGAAAGCAGAAATCTGAGTACAGTATATCATAAAAGGTGTCCCACTAGCTCAGGCCAAAGGTCCAGTTTCCTGCACCCCACAGTGGCCCAACAGATGCTTCAGGGAGCACAGCAGGCAGCAAGAGACCTGCATCCTGACCTGCATCTTTGTGCCCTGCATGCTGAAGTAGTCTACATCTCAAACTATGAGGTTGCACATACCCCTCAGGGCTTGTAACCTGTGGACGGGCTTTTCCTCTGGTAATTTATCCAACCCTCTTTTAAAGGGCACCCAGCCTGGATGCCACCTCTCAAATCCTGTGGCAAGGAGTTCCACAGATTAACCACAAGCTGGTTCAAGGCTTAATTTCTTTTATCCATCCAGTCTTTCCCAGTATTCATTTCCACTGGGTGCCTTCCGATATCGTGTGTCTAGGCCAGATGCCGCTCCCGCATCCTGTAGCAAGGAGTTCCACAGGTAATCACAGGCCGGGTCAAGGCTTAGTTTGTTTAATCCATCCTGTCTCTCCTTGAACTCGTTTTCAGTGGGTGGCCCCCAGTGCTACGTGTGATGGCATCTGGGCCAGGCGTCATCACCACATCCTGTGGCAAGGAGTTCCACAGACTAATTATAGGCTGGTTGTAAGAAATGCTGCCTCGAGGACGGGGAAGGCACCTGCAACTGTAAACAGGCACATCCTGAAGTACCACATGAACTGGCTGACTGGAAAAGAGGACAAAATGTAGGACGCCCAAGAAAAACGTAGCACGTGACAAGAAAAAAGCTAAAGACATTCATACACGTTGCTTTCACGTGGTTAATTTAAACAGTACACCACTTATTAAGTGTAATTAAAGCGACGATTTGTAAATTTTATTATTTATTATAAGGAGGTTACGTGCTGCTTGGTGACAAGGAAAAAGAGGACAGTGAAGATTTTTTTCCAGGACACAAGGCTTAAAAGGAGGACATGTCCTGGAAAAAGAGGACAAGTCCTGAAAATGGGGTACATATGGGCCCCCAGTACCTCAGTGGGGGGAGGGGAGGGCAGCCAGCCCTGAGAAGCAACTGTCAGACGGTTTAACTGACCCTCCCCCACAGCCAACGGTCACCCCACCCCTCCCCCACCTCAGAGGCACAGAGCTGCCACTCAACAAAACCCCGCCCCTTTTCACACCTGCTCGCTCCCCTGAAGCGGCCCCTCCCCTCTCAGGCAGGCCGACCGCGTAACGTTGGAAGCTGGCCCCCGCCGGCCACCGTCGTCCTCCTCATTCCGCGACCCCCCCCCCCCCGCTCACCTCTGTCGAGCCTCTCCTCGCTCCCCGGGCACAGGCCCTCGGCAACTCATAGCCGGGCCGAGCCGGGCGCCGCAAGAACCGCAGGCCCCAAGGATGACACTCCCCCCCTCTCCTCTTCAGTCGCCGCTTCCGGTGTGAGAGTCTTCTGCGCAGGCGCGTTGACGGTTCGGCCAGAGCGACCCCCTCCCACCACAGGTTCCTCGGCGGCTGCGATGCATTGGCTGCCTGAAGCGGAGTCCCCGCCCACCAACACCGCGCATGCGTAGTGTGACTGCACAGTGAGGGCACGCGCATGCGCGGTTGTTAACGCCCAGCAGCCCGACCTTTTCCTTAGCGCGCATGAGTGAAAGGGCATTGTCTTCGTGACGTCACAGTATTCGTCACAATGATGCTTGCAACACGACCAGCCTATGATTGTTGACCCTGAAATAAATTCCGCTGAGCTCAGTGGCTGAAGAGCGCGCTGGGAGTTCTAGGCTGGCATTTTCCTCCTTGTCACACTTACCTGGGAGTAAGACCCATTGACATGAATGGTCTTACTTCTGAGTAGGCATGCAAAGGATTGATATATTAAAGCTGTTATACTATCCTCATGTTATCCTCCCACCTACATGGGAGTAAGACCCACTGACTTGAATGGGCTTGCTTCTGAGTAGGCATGCAAAGAATTGGGTTATTATCCACATCTTACTTGGGAGTAAGACCCACTGACTTGAATGGGCTTACTTCTGAGTAGGCATGCAAAGAATTGGGTTATTATCCACATCTTACTTGGGAGTAAGACCCACTGACTTGAATGGGCTTGCTTCTGAGTAGGCATGCAAAGGATTGGGTTATTATCCACATCTTACTTGGGAGTAAGACCCACTGACTTGAATGGGCTTACTTCTGAGTAGGCATGCAAAGGATTGGGTTATTATCCACATCTTACTTGGGAGTAAGACCCACTGACTTGAATGGGCTTACTTCTGAGTAGGCATGCAAAGGATTGGGTTATTATCCACATCTTACTTGGGAGTAAGACCCACTGACTTGAATGGGCTTACTTCTGAGTAGACATCCTTAGGATTGGTCTCCTAAGCATGAGTTGGCATGCATGCATAGAATTGGGGTCTTGATTAGTCCCATGGACCCATCCTAGTCGTTTTTATTCCCATTGATTGCTTTATTCCCATTAATGAGATTTATTTCCATTTTTTGGTTGAATGGGATTTTTTTTGGTTGAAATTTTTTTATCCCGCATTTCCCATTCCAAAACAATTGTCCAAGGAGGCTTAGAGCACAATCCTAACCATGTCTACTCAAAAGTTGGCCCATTGTGTTCAGTGAGTCTTACTCCCAGGAAAGTGTCTTTACGATTGCAGCCTTACTAAGGTCCCTAAAAAACGAACAACAAATACAACAGTTAAGTTTAATTAACTGAGAACAATTAAGGGTGCAATCCTAACCCTATCAATTCAGAACTAAGTCCCATTATATTAAATGGGGCTTACTCCTAGGAAAGTACGTTTAGGATTGCAGCCAAAGTTCACCACTATTGTGGAGTTCAGTGGAATTCAGAGTTCAATCCTAGGTTTGTCTACTCAAAAGCAAATCCCAGTGGATCTAATGCAGCTTACTTCCAGGAAAGTGTGTTTAGGATGCCAGGATTAAGAGTGCTACTCCGGACATGTTTCTCTCTGGTTTCAACGAAAGACCACAACCAGGATGATCAGACACAAAGGGAGACAAAACTGCCTCTATCTTTAGCCTTTGTGCAGTAGAGGGAATTTTGGCAGATGTAGCTTTTTAACCCCTTCCATGTTGAGTTGCACCTGCTAGAATTATTAAGGGGTAAAGGCACAGGTTCTCTGTCTCCCTTTGTATCTGGTCCGGGGTGATCATAGTTCTTTTTTCCAGGACATGTCCTCTTTTTTAGCCTTGTCTCCTGAAAAAAAAAAAAACTTCATTGTCCTTTTCCTTGTGAGCAGACAGCATATTTACAAGCCTTCTGGTAATTAATAAATAATATGCAATAAATTATATGTAAAAATTTTACTACATCTTCAGCGTTTGTACCGCATGGTGACAGTTCTGCTTGTTGTGGATTGGAGTTTCATCTCTATTCTGTATTACTTAATTATTACATTTACAACCGTATATGTAACAGTTTTTAAATAAATAATATATTGTTGAAATTAACCAACTGAAAGCAATATATATATTGCTTTTTATACAGAGCTTTTTATATTGAGCTTTCAGTTGGTTAATTTCAACACTGTATCATTTTTATTATGATATTTTATTATGATATAATATTATTTCATATTTTAATAATATGAAATATTATTTTAACACTATTATATATATAAAGTATTTTTGGCTTTTATTCTGCTATGTCCTACATTTTTATTGTGTCCTACATTTGTGGGGGTTATATCATATGGTCACCCTATTAATGCTGAGGATTAATTAAGCATGTGTGATTTTTGCAATGTCACTGAAACAAACAACCTTTCCAGTGCCACAGTTACAGTGCAATCCTATTCATGTCTACTCAGAAGTCAGCATCACTGTGATCCATGGGGCTTATTTCCAGGTAGATGGATTTGAGGATTACATTTCTTGTCAAAACCTACAAGCAAAAGACAGGATACATGGTCACCCTGCCCATGCATGTCTACTCAGAAGTCAGCTTCATTGTGTTTAATGGTGCTTACTCCCAGGTAGATGGGTTTTTAAGATTGCATCTCCTGCCTAGAGGCCAAAACCGACCCCATCTGATCTGTGCAGTTAAGGATGCAAGCCTAATCACACCTTCCTGGGAGTAAGTACTATTGAACTTAATGGGACCTACTTCTGAGTAGACATGCTTAGGATTGCACTGTAAGTTTCCTCTGCTCATTGGAGGATCAGAGCTGCCTTGCCTTTGCTGTGGCGCACATGAATCGTAGGAAGGTCATGTGCCAAGTCGTCAGCACCAAGCGCAGCAGCAGCTGGGACCACAAGCCTCCTGGAGCACCACTTTCAGTTTCCCTGATTGATGCCTCCAAACAGCTCAGTGGCAGCAGCAGCAGCAGCTTCTCAATCACTCAGAGGGAGAATGGATGCAGATCATCACCCTGCACTTGCAGGATCAGGTCTGCATCTTGCTGGGCTGAATTAATTGCAGGAGTGGAGTCTGGGTGGTGTTTCCACAAGTGCTGCTGTAAGTACTGTAGCAAAGTAGTGTTAACTTTGTATTCTCTTTTCCTTTGGAGAGAATGAAACCAGTTGCTAAATAGCTCCCCTCCCTGATCTGGGCTCAAAATCAATCGGGGGATGGGAGAAAGTTGCTTTTGTGACTCTGCAAATAGCACTTTTAGTTCTGGGCTGTTGCTTGGTTTTTTGTGTATTTTGTTCTGCAGGTGGTTCTCGTAAACTTTCCAGATATTAAAATTCCACCTAAACCATAAACAATGAGTAGTTTTAATTGAGGATGTTTGCAGTTTCATACACTGGACAGCCCACACATGATCCAGTTCTTTTCCCTCCAGTGCCCTCCCTTTGTGTGTACAGCCTCCAGGATACAAAGCAGCAATATTTTAATGCAATAAAGAAGCCTTTTACAAGAAGAATTTTCAAGTGGGCCTGAATAAAGTATGGTAGCAGATTCTAATCACTTGGTTCCTCCTACTGAAACCTTGGGTAAGATTGTGCTGTCAGTATTTTTGGAGCCAAAAAGCATACACAAAAAGCTTAGACAAGCTTAGCTATACCACTAAAATTTTATGTGTGCATGAGGTTTATCATCTTAAGGTGTTTTCAGATGGAGTCTTCAGTACAGGGGACACACTGGTTACTCTGACATTACAAACAGCTCACTTGATGTTATTAGTTTGTCATTCTAATGTTGGTCATCAATACTTTCCTTGTACTTCACACATTCATTTTGCATCTGTGTAATCTGTTAACAAATGCTGATGCAGTATAGCTGCACCTGTACTCTTTATTACAGAATCTGGATGGTAAAATCGCTTAGGAACTTTATATATTTTTTAGAGTGTCTTGGACAATGATTTTCCAATTGTGGACCCTCCAAGCCACACCCCTGAACTTTGGCTGACAACATCTACACCTTTATTTTTCAGCTCCTAATTCATTTTATTTCATTTATGGTTTTGGTGTGCCATTTGGGATGCAGAATTGGCAGGCATTTCAAATTATATCCCCCATCCATGTAGTCCAGTGCAAAGCTCAAAATGTTGTCCCAGAAGTGATGTCACAACTGGAAGTGACGTCATCACTGGATATTTTAAAAAAGAAAATTGGGGAAAACCTGCCTTCTCCTCCTCCTCAGCAGTTCACCACCCATTTGCTCTGCTAGTGGCATAGCTAAAGCACCTATTTGCTCTCTGCAGTCAAAGAAGATTTTGTTGCCCCCCTATCCTCACAACAACAAAATCACATTTAATTAAGTTTTTAAAAAATGAAAATTGTGTCCCTTCTTGGTTAAGGAACTGTGCTGCGGCAAAGAGGAATTGTTCTTCTTTCCAACTTTTCCATGAAGAGGAACACCACTTAGACATGCCTGTATAGACAGTTAGCATGGGTACATGTTTTGTGATAAATGTAATTAATATGATAAAAGTACTGAGAGCTGATTCATATAAACACCTCCTTAGTTCCATACAGTATCAGATTTACATCTCATTGGCTCTCAGCACCATCAGTAACATGGGAAAGTTTGAGTTTCGAAAATCCACTTTTGTTTCATAGGCTTTTGTGTTTTCATTTTCTGTTTTAATTGACCATAACCTTTGATAATATATATTCCAATGCAGTTTGTTGCATTGCATTCTGCATAAAATTACCTTTCCAATGATATATGACATGATGATTATCTTTTGTACATAACCCGTTTTTCACAATTTTAGTCACTATTGTGAAGCTCAGCTTGTAGCACCCCTAAAGCTTGTATCTGCACTTCTCCTAGCTACACCATTGCTGTCCTATACAATCTATAGTATTGTCATCATAATGGGAAGCCATACGCAATGGCCAAATTGATAAGGGGGACTGTTTGTCAAAAATGGTTAGGAACCTACTTAAGACAACCACTGGGTTGTCTTACTAATCTATAAGACTGGAAATAGCAAGACTAACAATAGAAAGAATTGCATTTATTGGACTCTTGCTTTATTTTCCCACAGGAAAATGGCAGGCACCCCTACAGGAGTGGAAATCTGTCCCTACTGCAGAAAGCCATTTAAGCGGCTCAAATCCCACTTGCCTCACTGTAAGCTGGCAGGACTTGAAGCTTCATCTGCTTTTGACTTTGGGGAACCTTTCTCTGTTAATGCAAAAATCAGTAATTCTGTCACACCTAAGTTATTGAATAATGAGAAAAAGAAAGGACAGATTAAGAGCATAGGCACAGACAACAAGAAGGAAAAACCTGACATGGCAAAGAACAAAACAAAAACCAAATCACATTCCATGGAACCGGTGGATGTTGCTGGATCATTAACGCATGGCAATCTTCTAAAATCAGACACGGATGTACAGAAGCAAATGAAACGTGCTCCCCAAAAAAGGCTCCAAACAGAAGGAAGCATACCCATAGTCACTGAAGAGGTAAGAGCAGATGTGCAACCAGCTGAGAAGGCTCCTTCAGTAACAAAGCATGCAGAGAAGTCGCCTAGCAAACAGAAAAGCAGCAATAAAACTTTGTCCAACCCCATTCCAAATGGGAAAAAATCCTCAGAACGTCTGAGCCAGAGAGCTAAGGAGGCATCTGCAGAGCAAAGGGTGCCTGGTTGTCTGGATTCTTCCATGAGTGGACTTCGACCTGCTCCTCAGGGACCTCTGGCCAGAGTTGAACTAGTGATTGAGAACCATCGTGCAAGAGTGCTGAGGAATAGGCCTCAATCCTCTGTGCCAAAAGTCCCAGAAAGTGATGTCACCAGGGACAACTGCAAAACAGAATGCCCGCCGGTGGAATCCTTATCAGGTAGTACAAAGGTTGCCATGGCTGGTGGGCAACAAATTGTTGTGGTTACAGAGAAGGATGGAGAGAGAATTTTAGGTACGCAGCTTGTGAGGAATGTTTGGAGCAGAGAGAGAGAAAATACAGTGACTGAAGTTAAAACAGCCATGCCTGATGATAATAGCTTTGCAGATAAATGTAAGGAAATCACCAACATTGCTGCAGAAGTCAAAAACATGAATGGTGACTATCAGTTATCTGTCAAAGGACAGGCACATCTTCAGAAGTCTGCTGTTGACCACACTCTTGAGTCCAGTCAGTTCCCTTCATCCGTGCAAGCCTTCAGAGAAAGAGACAAAATGCCTAACAAACAAACAGAAGTCAAAAGCATGAATGGTGACAATCCGGTATTTCTCAAAGGACAGGCACATCTTCAGAAGTGTGCTGTTGACCACAGTCCTGAGTCCAATCAGTTCCCTTCATCCATGGAAGCCTTCAGAGAAAGTGACAAGATGCCTAACAAGCAAACAGAAATCAAAAGCATGAATGGTGACCATCAGTTATCTGTCAAAGGACAGGCACATCTTCAGAAGTCTGCTGTTGACCACAGTCCTGAGTCCTATCAGATCCCTTCATCCGTGGAAGCCTTCAGAGAAAGAGACAAGATGCCTAACAAGCAAACAGAAGTCAAAAGCATGAATGGTGACCATCAGTTATCTGTCAAAGGACAGGCACATCTTCAGAAGTCTGCTGTTGACCACAGTCCTGAGTCCAATCAGATCCCTTCATCCGTGGAAGCCTTCAGAGAAACAGACAAGATGCCTAACAAGCAAACAGAAGTCAAAAGCATGAATGGTGACCATCAGTTATCTGTCAAAGGACAGGCACATCTTCAGAAGTCTGCTGTTGACCACAGTCCTGAGTCCAATCAGATCCCTTCATCCGTGGAAGCCTTCAGAGAAAGAGACAAGATGCCTAACAAACAAACAGAAGTCAAAAGCATGAATGGTGACCATCAGTTATCTGTCAAAGGACAGGCACATCTTCAGAAGTCTGCTGTTGACCACAGTCCTGAGTCCAGTCAGATCCCTTCATCCGTGGAAGCCTTCAGAGAAAGAGACAAGATGCCTAACAAACAAACAGAAGTCAAAAGCATGAATGGTGACCATCAGTTATCTGTCAAAGGACAGGCACATCTTCAGAAGTCTGCTGTTGACCACACTCCTGAGTCCAATCAGATCCCTTCATCCGTGGAAGCCTTCAGAGAAAGAGACAAGATGCCAAACAAACAAACAGAAGTCAAAAGCATGAATGGTGACCATCAGTTATCTGTCAAAGGACAGGCACATCTTCAGAAGTCTGCTGTTGACCACACTCCTGAGTCCAATCAGATCCCTTCATCCGTGGAAGCCTTCAGGGAAAGAGACAAGATGCCAAACAAACAAACAGAAGTCAAAAGCATGAATGGTGACCATCAGTTATCTGTCAAAGGACAGGCACATCTTCAGAAGTCTGCTGTTGACCACACTCCTGAGTCCAATCAGATCCCTTCATCCGTGGAAGCCTTCAGAGAAAGTGACAAGATGCCTAACAAGCAAACAGAAGTCAAAAGCATGAATGGTGACCATCAGTTATCTGTCAAAGGACAGGCACATCTTCACAAGTCTGCTGTTGACCACAGTCCTGAGTCCAATCAGATCCCTTCATCCGTGGAAGCCTTCAGAGAAACAGACAAGATGCCTAACAAGCAAACAGAAGTCAAAAGCATGAATGGTGACCATCAGTTATCTGTCAAAGGACAGGCACATCTTCAGAAGTCTGCTGTTGACCACAGTCCTGAGTCCAATCAGATCCCTTCATCCGTGGAAGCCTTCAGAGAAAGAGACAAGATGCCAAACAAACAAACAGAAGTCAAAAGCATGAATGGTGACCATCAGTTATCTGTCAAAGGACAGGCACATTTTCAGAAGTCTGCTGTTGACCACAGTCCTGAGTCCAATCAGTTCCCTTCATCCATGGAAGCCTTCAGAAAAAGTGACACGATGCCTAACAAGCAAACAGAAGTCAAAAGCATGAATGGTGACCATCAGTTATCTGTCAAAGGACAGGCACATCTTCAAAAGTCTGCTGTTGACCATACTCCTGAGTCCAATCAGATCCCTTCATCCATGGAAGGCTTCAGAGAAAGAGACAAGATGCCTAACAAACAAACAGAAGTTAAAAGCATGAATGGTGACCATCAGTTATCTGTCAAAGGACAGGCACATTTTCAGAAGTCTGCTGTTGACCACACTCTTGAGTCCAATCAGTTCCCTTCCATGGAAGGCTTCAGAAAAAGTGACAAGATGCCTAACAAACAAACAGAAGTCAAAAGCATGAATGGTGACCATCAGTTATCTGTCAAAGGACAGGCACATCTTCAAAAGTCTGCTGTTGACCATACTCCTGAGTCCAATCAATTCCCTTCATCCATGGAAGCCTTCAGAAAAAGAGACAAGATGCCTAACATACACCTACGTTATCTGGAAAAAGATACTGCTTCAGATTCTGGGACTATCATGACAATAGGTCAACGTTTGGAAACAACTTTGAATCAACCTTCTTTCCACACGTTCGAAACAACGGCTGCTCGGTGGTTTTTGACTCCTGATGCTGACCCACAGCCACGTTCCTTGGGACTGGAGTGGTTCCCAGAACTCTATTCTAATTATCACAGATTAGGCATATTTTCAAGGAGGCCGACTCAATGGGACACAAAAATCCCAGAACCCCAGCTGCTTATTCTCCCTTCTGAAAATCAGCAAGGTAAAATGGGAACATTTAAAATCACTTTTTTACAGAAAGAACATTATATACTACTCTCTGGCAAGCTTGTTTGTTGATGTGGTGATTAAGTCATGCATGGTTTCTCCTGTAGGATGAGGTAGGCTATATACACCACATATACAGTCTTGCTTAAGAATCTGTTAGTTTTTGGGATATTTGGTTTTAAAACATTCTGTATTTCAGGGCAGGCCCAAGTTCAAAAAAAGAAAAGCTGCATTTCAAAATTCTCATATGGGTAAATGTAATAAAGAACTTTACTGCTTCTTCCTCCCCGTTTCTCCAGCTCCAGGTGCAGACGGGTTTATATTTCAATGATGCAGGACCTGCACTTGTACTTGCAGTGGTACAGCAGTCCCTGGCATCTGCAGGTAGGGCTTGGAAAGACCCTGATGGTCTGATCAACTGCTACTAGTTAGTGTAGAACAATGGTTTTCAAACCTTTGAACACTAGGACCCACTTTTTCGAATAAAAGTCTTTCATTACCCACCAAGTGATTTTATGGCCGGAAGTAACATCATCCATTTATGCTTCATACCTAAGCCATGATCAGTCCAAGGTCCACATTACATGGTATGTTTGTGCTGTTATTTTACATAGCTCTGAATTCTAACATTGTAACTTGCACATCAAAGCAAGATGTGCTTTGATGTGCACAAAGCTGGATCCTTCTTCAATCATACAGCCCTCTCTCCTTTGCAGCGTTCTGCCTATTCAGAGCTCTGTCCTACCAGGAGCCTACCTTGTCCTACAGCTCTCTAACCTGTATTTTCAGCTCTGAATTTTCAATAGCGGCTGAGCTAGGTGCTGTGCAACCCATCACCTGAAATTGATTCACAACCCACCTATGTGTCTCAGCCTCTCAGTCTGAGAAATGTTGGTGTAACCAGTGTTCAAATCCTGGCCCGGGGGCCAGATGCAGTCTTTGATGAGCCTTAGTGTAGTCCATAGAAAGACCCCTCCATCTGTTCCTGAGGCAAGCCTTGCAGCCTCCAAATCTGTCTTTAACACTCTTATATGTAAGTTTATGTAAATTCAAATTTGAAATGTAAATTTTCTAGTCCCTGACACAGTTTTAGAGAGATGTAGTGTAGACTGTACCAATTTAGGTGGACCAGTGGCCAATTCAGTAGAAGACCATATCATTGATCCTGTGGCGCCACCTTCATATCCTTGATGTGGTGCCACCTTTATCCTTGATCCTTGCCCCCATCTTGTCTTTGTGGAAAAAAATGTGTCTGAGGCAAGGGAGATAATCTTAGCTGGGTCTGTAATGCGCACAGACATGCAAACAGATACATATGCGCACGCACACACACAGTTAAGCATGTGTGATTGCAGAGTTAAGCATATTGTTTGAAAGCACCCTGTTGGAATATCTAAACTGCAAAGGTACATCGATTTTATTGTGCATTTAATGGCTGTGGCTTTTCTCAAATAATTTCTGCAGACTATAGTTTGCTGAGAATTGTGTTAGCAATCACTAGCTACTCTCTCACAGAACTACTTACATTTCCATGTCGCCGACATGGTGGCTTTGTTGTTGATGTGGTACCTGTCATAAGCTGTAGTCTCATTCCCCTCCCTGTATACATGCGTGTGAATATATTAGTCCAACTTTTCTGTTTCCTAGTTCCTCTGGCAGAGAGGTATCTGATGGATGTAAAGCTTCAAGACTTGCCTGCTTGGCTGGCCACTCGTAACTTGTCTCCACATGGGGTGCTTGGAGCACCAGGCAGAGGTGAGAGCAAATCATTTGCTGTGTCTTTTTCAATTCCTGGCTATTGATGGACAGGGAGCTTTGTTGATAACAACTAGAGGCTGGCATGAAAATTGAGGTGAGCTGAACAGCCTCGATTTCATGTATGAAAAAGAAAGGTTTGACAGGCTTCTTTGAAGCAGCTGGCGTGAATAATCAAACCACTCCTGTCTGTCTTCTTTAACAGCCTGGAACAGATACTACAACAGATATATCAATGTGAAGAAGGGCCAAATGGCTGGGATCTCGATGCTGCTGCTGGGCTACTGCATCCTCAGCTATGGCTGGCGCTATGAGCACATTAGTAAGACTTCTTCCTTGGCATTTCTCATTTTCTCCAGGGAGTTTTTTCTTCAATGCTAGTGCAATTTGAACATGTCAGACAGAAGAAACTTTCATTCCTAGCACATGTATAATAAAGGCACCCTGGTCAGCAAATAGTCTTATAGAAGAACCACATAAATCCACCATGTCCCTATTTCCCCCTTGAACTGGGGGCCATACGCTGCTTTCAAGGAGTCAGATTTGACCTCCCTTTCTTGGTCTGTTCCTCTTGGTCTGTTCCTGGTCTGCTCCTAGAGCATAGACTTTGCTCTATGTCCCCAGCAATTCTAGTATGTGAGCCACTTTCAGACAGGGAATCACCTGCTTATTGTGTTATGTAAGCCACTTTTTTGTTGTAAAGTGGTATATAAATATTATAAATAAATATAGCAGTTTTATTTTCTTTCTTCTTACTAGAAGAGCACAGTCGCAGGCGGAAATACCACTGAAAAGGATTAAAAGCATGGGACAGGCTGAGCATAGATCTTGATGTAGACCTGTTCCTGGAGTGAAATGACATGTTGAAGAATCCTGCAAGAATGGCCTTGTTAGAGAACCAGAAGTACTTCTGCTGATTAGTTATTTATTCTATGACAATCCTTCGGACAGTGAGGAATGATGTTATTCAAGGCATAGATGGATGAGCTGTTGCAATTTACTGAGAATTGTATTTGCTTAAAAAATTTAAAAACCATTAAAAATGTGGTGCCAAGTTGGTATCAACTGGCTTTCGAGTGTTATTTATTATTTTTCATGGCAAAAGGCCCTCCTTTTCCAATCCAAACCCAGAGTACATGAAGATTACTTAGTCTGGATAAACATACCTGGTATTCAGCTCAAGTGGGAATCCATCGAATATACAGCATTAAAGTCCAGGGATCACTCCCTAAAGTCCAAAAGCTGCTTTTGTGGGTGATCACTTTAGGTTCAATGAAGAGCTACCAGGAGAAGATGATAAATGGTATAGATTGGCTGAGCCTAGTCCTGTCTTTAGGCTGAGTGATTTGTGAAAGGATTCACCTGATGAATGCTGGACAAATATCCCAAACAAGTCAATAGTGCTACAGTAATGGCTTTTAAAATGGATCGGGAATAACATTAATAATGTACTGTTCTATTTCTGGAGGAAGTAATCCATGCCATTAACTACCTCAGATGCCCTTTGGGCAGAACTTTGCCTGTATAGACAAGAGAGAGGCTGATTTAAATCAGAGCCAGCTCTTTTGTACTCCATAAGAGTGGTTTCATTTTCCTCTTTAGAATTCAGTAGTTGTGGAAACCTCACAGTTACAATTAATCGCTTATACCAATTAATTGGTATAACAAGCAATTACCAGTGAGTAGGAGGAAGTATACAATTACCACATTTTGCTCGTTCCTATGAAACTAACTCATACTGCCTAGGTTGTACTAATGATTTTCCTAGTTACTTTGACTCTACGCCAGTGGGTGTGTGTTTCACAAAGAATACCATCAGTCATACTTGGCCACGAATGGTTTGTTCAATCCGTTACCCCTGTGATTTCTTTAATAAGACTATACCACCCTATAAAGAAAATATAAAAGGAAATGAAATTTCAGTCAAATTCGGGTTGATTCAAGCAATCTACAAAAGGCCAATGTGCCTATTTTGAACCTTAGTATCCAATCTGTAAAACAGAAACATGAACTCACTGCAGACGACAGTTGTTTTCATATTTACAGTGCAGTCCTATGCATGTCTACTCAGAAGCCAACTCCATTAATTGAACTTACTCTCAGGTAAGTTTCAAAAGATTACAGCCTAAGGCTGCAAGATTGCAACCTAATTAATACATTGCATGTTGTAAATTGTGTAATTTAAATTTAAGAATAAGTAATATAGGGTGCACTCCTAAGCACACTTTCCTGGGAGTAAGACCCAATGAACACAATGGGGCTTACTTTTGAGAAGACATGGATAGGATTGTTCCCATAGTCTGCAATTCTAAGCTCCAGTTAGGCCTACCTAAGCCCTGGTATAAGTCCTATGCTGACCTATGTTGTCACATACGTGCAGTGAGGAACTTCTGCACCACACTTAGGGGATTTAGGCCAATGCACAGGCAAACGCAAACCTCCCATCACAGAAAGATAAATTTCTTTGGAATGTACCCATTGTGCTTAATTTAACCACATAAAAGCAATATACATGAATTTTGTCATGTCCTGCATTTTCCTTGAGTGTCCTACATTTTGGGGGCTTGTCCTCTTTTCTGGTTATGACATAGGACATATGACCATGTCCAAGGGTCATAGAAAATTCCACTATTTTTTGCTCAAAACCTGCACTCATCTGTGAAATTGATTTATAGGCTGCCATTTTTGAGAAGGAACTGAGAAGAGATGAGCCAAAGTTCCTGCTCCTCCTGTTCTAAATTGTCAGGTGTTCATCAAGACCCCTTTCTCTTCCTCTAAAGTAGAGGTAAACTGAAGGACAGATTTCACAATTCAGGTGCTAGATTTGGCCAAAGGGTCACCCAAAACAATCTAACTCTAAACAATCCCAACCATGTCTACTTAAAAGTAAAACCCCATTGTGTTCAATGGGTCTTACTCCCAGGAAAGTGAGTTTAGGATTGCAGTCTAAGAGTAGAGAAAAATAATATAATTTAATGCAACAATATAACAGGGATTATAATCAAAGAACACTACTACCTCAGAAAAATCACAGAAGAGTATAAAATAACAAACAGTTAAAGTCCTGATACACTTGGGGTCAACTCCGTACCTATAAGGAGTTTCTCAGGAAGATATTAAGACAGAATAGCAAAAAAAAAAAAAAATGAAATGGATTAAATGTGATACTACAACCAAAGCTCTGCTAGCCTCACCTACGAAGGATGTGGCACTTGCAGCTGTTCCAGCTGTATCTTAGTAATTGGGACTGTACACAGTGAATGCTGTTCCTAGGTATTATACAATTTAAAGCTGAAAGTGTGGCAAAGTTTGAAAAAAAAGATTCAGATAGCTAATTTTCTGCTCTGAGAAGAGGTAAAGATACCAGTGATCAAATTAGTCTTTAAAAAGTCTGAGATGCATTATACACTGTACTAAAATTTTACTTCTTGCAACCGATATTTTGTTACAAATTTAATCCTTAGCAGGCCTCTGTCAGACTTGAAAGACTATGGTATCGTGCTTGGCGCTGCATACGCTGCATGCGAAGCACGAAAGCCTTAGTTGGATTGTTATGGAGGATAGGCTGTTACCCAAGCAGCAAATCCCCCCTCTCCACGCCACTGAATTAGTCCAATGGAAAGGCAGAGCCAATACAATTGGATCCAGCTGCGTCGCAGAGCTGGGCTAAGGACAGGAGCTCACCCTGTCTTGTGGGGCCGACCCAGGTCTCAAACCCTGGCCTGCTGGTTAACAGGCACAGCGTCTTAACCGCTTGCGCCACCCACAGCACACAAATAAATGATTAATTAATACAATTATCTGTTTATCAAGAAACCTAGCTGTAAAGTTGATAAGGGAAAGCAGTTCTAATATTTCATTTTGTCTAGGTTCTATTATTTGTTTCACCAGATGCTTTCCAATGTAGCTACAGTATCTTTTCTGGCCTTTTCACACCATCCAAAGTTGTACCAATTCCTCAGTTCCTGAACTATGCCAATCCTGTTGACAGCCATTATATTCACATACTGCACATCAGTGTTTCGCAAACTTAGGTAGAAATTTGTTTTCTCTGTTAAGTCTTTGCAGAAAAGGAGCTGGGGCAATGATGTGATCCTAAGGATCATCCCCCTTGCAGATTCCTTTGCAAACCTTCCTGTGGCTAGAAAATAAGGGAAAAATTTTGGGCGCCAACACTCAAAATGAGACCCACTGCCTTTTATCAACACTGACCTCCCAACCCTAGAGAGCCTCTCCTATCGGTTTTCATGTAGACCAGTGGTTCTCAATCTTCCTAATGCCATGACCCTTTTATAAAGTTCCTCATGTTGTGGGGACCCCAACCATAAAATTATTTTTGTTGCTACTTTATAACTGTAATTTTGCTACTGTTATGTATTGTAATGTAAATATCCGATATGCAGGATGTATTTTCATTGTTACAAATGAAATGTGTGTTCTATGCACACATTGAACACAATGGGATTCATTTGAGAGTAGGCATGCATAGGATTGGGCCCTGAGGCTGCAATCCTATCCACATTTACATGGGAGTAAAGGCTACGCTGACTATATTGGGATTTTTTCAGAATAGGCATGCATAGGATTGGGCCCTGAGGCTGTCAGTCAGCCCCAGTGCACGTGCAGCTACAGCCTGACCTGGCCCCCTGCACCAGGGGTCTTTTGGCGACCCCCAGGAAAGCTCTAGGTGACCCCCAAAGGGGTCCCGACCCCCACTTTGAGAAACACTGATGTAGACGTTCAAAACAGATGTGGAAGACTAGATCTCTGTGGAGAGGAACACTTAATATTTCAGCACAAGACTCTGAATAATTGCAAAGTGGTGTCTTCAGCTTCCAGACCATACAGTTAATTCAAAAGAACACCAGGTTAACATCAGGGCTTGGTCCAAACCAAAGTGCTGACTGATTGGGGAACGGCACAAAAATACCAGCTAGCTCTTTTCTCTTGCAAGTGTAATCTCTGCCTCTTCTTCACACTCTTCCTCAAACAGTGAGGAAGGTTCCAGATAAAGCTCTTTGAGAATTTTGGAATTGGATGGCACGTTCCTGCTGCAGGTAGTTACAGTTGCCTGTAGATGGTGATAAGGTGCCAACGTAGCCATAGATCTGATTCAGAAATACAAGATGTTTGACAGGCGTGTGCAACCTGCACATTCCTTGCAAGAATGGAATTTATTAGCAGTGCTGCTGCCAGAAAGGCTTTGGTGGGGACTATAACAAAACCTCCCCCTCTTACTATCTTATTTATGTGACTAATTAGTATAATTCATATTTAAACTGTTGTTTCCAGATGTGTTTTAACAACTTGAGTGCCTAAATAAACCTCCCCTTTGCAACCAAAGACTCCCTATCTCACGTTAAACACATACTTTGTTCACCTTGCTGGAATTTATTCAGGTCTGATTTCTAGAATCCTGATCTTCTGGCCAATTGCCAATTTCTGTCACCACACAGCAACTATCATTGCAAATTGTAATTTTTTGTATAATTATGCAAAATTATAAATTACACCCAGATGAGACAGACATCTACCCTGCTGAAAGGAATATGTGTTTCTGCTAGGAAACTATCAAGGGATTATACCCTGAACAGCTCTAAACACCTTGATATAGAAAGTTTACATCTTTCAGAAGAAATAAGTCTTGAAGCAAGTCATCCTTAAGGAGAATCTTCCTTTGATACATCTGACATCCTTGTCTTCTTGAAATGTGTAACGCCTATGCCAGTGGTATTTTCAAGTCCACAACTTCCATTTGTCTCATATGAATATAGATGCCATTCATTCCTCTAGGAAAAAAGTAAAATGGTGCAGTTGGAGACAATACTGTAATGGGGTAATTAGTCCACCACCCCTTGGCCAGCCTGATCTCCACCTGCAGTAATTGCTGTGAAAAAGCATGATGCTTACATAAGGATGTAGAGTCTTGATTTACAAAGCCTTAAAACCCGAGTGTATCTATTAGCATCTCTCCTTTTCAGAGAGCTTGAGATATAGGTTTTCAAAAATACAGAGAAAATGTGAATTGCCTGTAAGTATACAGAGCCTGAAATAATCAAGATCCCAGGCTGTATTCTGGTCTGAGAAACTTCTCCCCTCAATTGTTAACACTGTTATGCTGCAATCCTAAAGACACTTTCCTGCGAGTAAGATCCATTTAACACACTGCGGCTTATTTTTGAGTAGATGTTTGAGTTACTTTTGAGTTAGGATTGTGCTTCTAGCATTGGAAACAGGCTTGTGTTGCTGCAGAACCCATCCCAGACAGATTTTGGAAATGCTCATTTCAAGGGAGCCTCTTTAATTGATAATAAACACTGTATCAATTTCACAGAACATAATAAAATTACCTTGTTTCTAAGTGTGCAAAAATTCCACTAGCTTGGCCATTTCTGGTAACTATGATTAGCGGAGAGACAGCAAGGAGAACTTTCTAATATTCCTTTCTGCAAAGGAGTCAAGCTGCTAAGAAGAAACTGCTGGCAAATACATGCATTTTTAATACTGCATAGATAGAGGGCTGTGAAATTCCAAAGCTTGGCTATTCCTAAGAAACTGGTGCCATAAAATATATCCACTGGCCTATTTTGTGCCAAAGATCAAGTGATCAAAATTTCTATCGGGATTTTATTTTCCCCTGGAGGAACTCTCTGTAGTGGGTTATTGACAGCATACCCAAAACTATATTGAAGCCAATGGCTGCATATTAAAACTAATCTCATTTGAAATGCCTCCAAACCAGAGACTGCTCTTGCACATTTTTGGCTTCTTCATTCCAGGATCCACCAGCAAAGGATTCAGTTACTGAAGTGGAAGATTTTTATAACCCTACAGACTGGGCAATAGTAGCAGCAAACCAGTATTCCAGATACGGGATGATACCCGAGTGCAGTGTGCCAACCAGACAGCAGGTGTCACTAACTTTCCATTTTCATTTGTATGCACTAGGCATATACTGTATCAATATAGGTCAGTAGATTATTGGGTAGGAAAAGGCAGAGGTTATGTCTGAATGTCAAACACACAACGTAAAAATGCTACTGACAAAAGCTGGAATCAGAGTATTTCTGTTACTGGCATGGAAAATAAAACAGTACTGACGACAAGCAAAGCTGCCCCGTTCTTGGATCAGTATGAAATGCACTGGGTTTATGTTTGGCTCTAGATTACTGCATGATTCAGGGCTCTGATCTGTACATTTGTATCTGTCTCCACAGACACAAATGAATGCTAAAGATCTAAGGAACATTGCTAACCCCATCCCAAAGTAGCAGGATAGTCATGTTAATTTAAATAGTACCATCCATGCACCTGGCAAACAGTGAAAGTGCTTTATTTTAAGAAACGTTCCTTAGTCAACATCACTGAAAGTTGATAGTTGGATAGTTGAAAATTCCAGTAAAGTCGTCATCTGGGGTGATTGTATAATTCAGGGGTTGCAGCAGGGGACAGGCCCACATTCATTAAGGCTCACTGCTTTGTCAGTATGAATGGCAATGGTAGCGTCCACGAAGGGACAAAGTACAACACTGAGTTTTTCCGTTAGTGCTCTACTACAGCAATTTAATTACAGAAGCAGAACACAAACCTAGGTTTCTAGATCCAAACACTGCATCTGCTTTTGGCTATTTCTATAGCTAAATATTTGTAGGGCCTAATTGTCTTTTAAGCATCATCATATATGAAAAACACTGAGGCTACAATCCAGAGTAATTACGAGACCTTTTACACCGATGTAGTTATGGTGCCACCTATGGGAAATGCATAGAGCAATCCAGAGTAAGTGCCTCTTACGTCTTCCCATAGTTACACTGGATTTTAGGGAAAGACAAATACAGCATAGCAATTTATAGCATGGCAATTTACAACCTGCTAAATGCGGAAAGGACAATTCAAAATTGATTTCAGTCTTGGGTTCTAGGAAATCTAGTTGGCTGCTAAGACCTGCAAATATTTTTGCTTCCCCCAAAATTTTGGAATATCTCAGTATTTTTAAATCATAATGCAAAGAGGTAGGGTCTGCTATGAGTGTGCTACAAAGTTTTTTTTCAATTATAGCTAGACAGTATATACTTGCTTTGTAAAAACCGTCCTCTCAAAATGGCAGTATCCCATTTTAGTTATCTAGCTTATTTGCATATAAAGCAACTCTTTATTTCTATGAGCCTGGGTTAACGCTTGCTAAAACAGGTTGTGAGAAAACCAAACTAGTCTGCAAGGCTCTCAGTGGAATTCTGGGGTTCTCTATTACTCCTCACAGCTTGTTTGCAAACGCGAAAGGCCTGGATAAATTTTTGTGAATTTTTTGTTATTCAAATACTACTGTATAAATAGGATTAAAAACACCACAGAGTAAAACTGAGTCATATCTGTATCTATGGGAAAAATCCAGAGTAACTACAGGGAGTCCTTGCTCCGGTGTAAGAACAACTTACTCTGGATTGCACTATGAATTTCCCATGTTTTCACTAGGTGGTGCAGTAACTACGGGTGCACATAAAGTCTCTTACGTGCTCCCAGTTACTCTGGATTTGGAGGTATGTTTCTTTACAAAGGACAAGTGGTCCAACCAAATTTAGATGCATGTAAGCCCCATTTATTTCAATGGGAATGTATGCTGAGCCCTCTCACTGAAGTTGGTGGGATATAGAAGGGTGTAGTTTTGACTACCTGAATTTTGTAAAAAGTCTAAGAATTAATTCATCAAAAGAAGAACAATTCATCATTGTTACAGAGATGAACATTCCTAAAAAGCTGAGCTGCCACAGCTAGACTTTTCATTTTAGACGACAATGAACATTTCAATGCTGATTTTTCCTGTACCTTCATTGGGCCCTGAAACTGCTTTTCCTCTGTTACTTTGGCATTTAGAGCAGAGCACAGTGCCTGCTCTACATTAACTGCCTGCTCAGCAAACCAGAGCACACTTTCTGCTCTGTCAACCTGCAGTAAGTTGGTGCTGTCAAATGAGAGGCTGAAAATGACAGGTGTCTGCAGAGATAGGGAGTGCAATGCTTTGCTTCTCAATGGGAATGAGTCCCTTCTCTGACAATCTCATGTTGTACTATCATCCATGCTCCACATATGAGGCAGCTGCACAAGTATTCAAGGAAAATAATAAAAGCACGCCTCCTTCAGTCTTGAAAGACTATGGTATCGTGCTTTGCACTGCATACGGAACACGAAAGCCTGGGTTAGATTGTTATGGAGGATATGCTGTTACCCAAGCAGCAAATCCCCCCTCTCCACGCCACTGAATTAGTCCAATGGAAAGGCAGAGCCAATACGATTGGATCCAGCTGCGTCGCAGAGCTGGGCTAAGGACATGAGCTCACCCTGTCTTGTGGGGCCAACCCGGGTCTCGAACCTTGGTCTGCTGGTTAACAGGCACAGCGTCTTAACCGCTTGTGCCACCCACAGCCTAGGAAATACAGGAAAATGCAACTTTTTAAAAAGCAAATTCTAACCACAGAAAACTGGATTCCTCATTAACTGGTCATTTTCAGGGGTTTTACTGTTCTTCAAAGATAACCTGATAGTAGCTGCAGTTCTGGTGTTGAGACTTGGAAGATCCAGGTTCAAACTCCTGTTCAGCCATGAAACTTACTTTGCGACCTTGGGCTAGACTAGTCACTCTTTCACAGCCTTGCCTGAGGACAAAAGGTAGGGAGGAACTGTGTGCACCACGGAGCTCTATGGAGGAAGGGCACTATAAAAATTTGAACAATAAAAAAACCACAGCAAGTCTCCCAGCTACGCATTACATTATTTAAAGGTATCACTAACAAATCAGATCTGCACAAAGCAGTTTACAGTGCTTGCTTGCTTAATTGGTTTAAAAGCTGTAAGATAAAGGCAGCAGAGCATGGACAAAGACCACACAGAGGGAAAGATGTCCACATCAGCCCCCCTCTCCTTCCACGTCTTTGCAGGGCTCTGGATCTATAGCAAAGAGCAGCAGGCTTCCGTCAGTCTTGGAAGACTATGGTTTCGTGCTCGGCACTGCATACGCTGCATGCGAAGCACGAAAGCCTGGGTTGGATTGTTATGGAGGATAGGCTGTTACCCAAGCAGCACATCTCCACTCTCCACGCCACTGAATTAGTCCAATGGAAAGGCAGAGCCAATACGATTGGATCCAGCTGGCATTGCAGAGCTGGGCTGAGGACAGGAGCTCACCCTGTCTTGTGGGGCCGACCCGGGTCTCAAACCCTGGCTTGCTGGTTAACAGGCACAGTGTCTTAGGCACTTGTGCCACCCACAGCCCAAATAGCAAACAGAACCTATTACAAATAGGTACAGCAGTAAGGTAAAGCTTAGCCAGTTAACAGCTCCTCTACTCCTTCAGCTTCCTCCCACTAGCTATACTTACATGCTGGTCTGTAATCTCATCACAGACCTGTAAGGTCAAATCCTGAGTAGAGGGCATAGTCAAAACCACTATCATCTCACTCCCACATGGATTCACAGCCCTAACAGCAGGCACTTGGGAGATAATGCTATTCTGGGTAGAATAGTAAACAGGATCGTAGATGTGTCCTTCTGGCTTCAGGATGACCTGGAGGTCACAAATGGGTCTATGGGGAAATGGCAGGGATGGAGTCTGCCATATGTAAGCACGTTGCCGAATTTACATACTGTATAAACTAAACAAGGTATAGCTTAGGGCCCCACTCTTTTGGGGCCCCCCAAAAAAATTAAAGGAAAAAAACTGGATGTATATTTCTAAGAGATAGAAAACCAATAAAATAAAACCTACACACAGCAACAATGTTTTGTGTTGTGTAGGCTCCTATGATGTAAGCAGTGCGCCCTGGCAGCCCCATATAAAGGGCCCCATTACCTTCAATAGCTTAGGGCCTCATCAAACCTAAATCCAGTCCTGTGTATGCAGATCACAGAAGCCAACAAGCAGCTCAGATCTGAAAATTCTTACTATGATGCTTTAGACAAGCTCCTGTCTCACCGTTTGTGCAGAAAGTTGTACGAAAAGTTGAACAGAAAGTTGTCTCACCCTTTGTGCGGAAAGATGTACTGTGTAGGCTTGTTAGAAGAATCACATTCAGATAACATTCATGAGGTGTTCAATGCACTCCCCCCCCCCCCAAAAAAAAAATCCCACAGATTCTGAGGTGTGTGGTTGTCTGGACAATCAGCAAAATGCTTGAAAGCCCCAGGCTGCATGTGCAATCATACACATATTGTAGCCCCCCCTCTCTGTACCCTCCCGCACCAGAAAAAACCAAAAACAAAGGGTAGGATCAGGAAGAGTGTATATAATCCTAATCCTTCCACTCTTAGAAAAAAAGCGTTAAAGTATATTTTGCAAATCCCTGGTTTGCTCCGACTTGGAGTCAAGCTTGGAACTCCCTTGGGACCACCTGATGCATCACTTAACAGACAGTAACCCAATCAAGGGAAACTGAAAAACAGAGGTGCAACTTCTACTAGACTGCTGGATAGACAGGCTGCGGGGCTTCTAAGCAATAAAGAGCACAAACTATTCATTTATCTCCAAGGGTGTCACCAGTTTTCCAAAGGGGTTAAATGTACAAACAGCATCATCATCCAGCACATTTTGTGTGCATCATTTCATGTGACCTCAAACCCTGGTTCCAGCCTTCTTCAAATTCATCGCCTTGCCTTTTCTCACAAAACAGAGACTTTCTCTTTTATCAGGCCATGCTACTATTCACTAATACATTGGCTGTTTTGGAAACAGAAGGCTGAACCTGCCATTCAGCTGAGCACATGGGCCTCCCCCAGCCAGCTGCTGTTCTTTCTTTCATAGAACAATGGATCAGTGTCCCAGGCTAGCATTTCCATTGTATCAAGGACTGGATCTCGGATAGATCGGCATTGGTTATGCGTTGGCCTGCACAATAAGAACTTGCCTCTCCAACATGCTGGAAGCAGAGGCTCGATATACTGTTATTGCTTGATATGTATCATTCCAAACTACCCCACATATATATACACACACATTACTTTTAAGACACTACCATTCCTAGCAGTTTGCATCTGAAATATGCAACAGATCAGGGCTTATTCTCCCAGCTTCCAGCAAGCACAGGAAGTAAAACCTAAGATAGGCTTACATACCAAGCACGCCTATCTGAGGCAAGCCAGATCCTTGCTAACTTCTATTGCTGAAAGTTCACATTACCCTCAGGGGGTGTGGAAAGTGCTGAGAGGGACACAAAAGATCAGATCAGTATTCTCAGAGGACAGAATGTTATGAAACCAGAGGCAGCCGAGGTCCCCATGTTCCTTTTGTGTGTTGTGCCATGCCTAAGGCGTTGCCGAAAAGGCTCTTCATGGAACAAAGTACCCTGCTGTACAACTCTTGGCTTGTGAGTGAAGCCAATCAATTCAAAGCTCAAGAAAAAGCAACTGCATCAAACTGGAAAGCAGCAGTCCACAGACTGGCCAGGACATGGAAATGCAGCGTGCCAAAAACTAGGTACCTAAATCCTTGATTATAAAGGAATTATTGTCCACCTGGTGATGGAAAACTGAAATCAGCATCCATTGTAACTGGGGAGGTGAAGCAGTTGCATTTCTTTTGAACATCATCTTGGTTCAAGGAAGAGGAAGTATAATTTAAACTTGCCTGTTGTGCAGAGCTGACAAAAGCTATGTTGTGCAGAGCTATGGCAACCGGAAGCAAGTTTCTGTGCTTTTGCTAAGAATATTCTTATATCATTTTACTGTGGCATTACTGGAAGATTACACAAGGCTCACACAGGGTTAAATGGGAGGAGGGAGAGGGGGGATTGCCTGCTTCCTAACAAAATACTTTTCAAAGAAATCCTGAGCCCATTAATTCATTCATGGAATTCGAGGTAGGATGTAGTGCCAGTTAACGGTCTTAGGCTGCAATCCTTATCTCTAGTTAGGCCAGCCTAATCCCAGGTACAAGTCTTATACTTACGTAGGGGTGCAAGACCCTTCTGCACAACTCCTGGAGGGTTAGCAATTAGAGAGGCATACACCGACCTCGCAAAACCATCACAGAAAGATAGGCCAGGTGTTAGGCTGGCCTAAAATTCTTAGGATTGTGCCATTAGTTTCACAGTAGTCTTAACAATGAATCCCAACATTCTTTATCCATAGGCCATAAACATCACTGTTCTGACTACAAAAATGGTAAATTACAACCCAGAAATGAAAGGGACACACAACACAACTCTGCATTAATTCTGCTTTACCTCAGTAGATAAAGGTCAACACATAAAACTCTACATTAATCCAAACATTACTGTATTTGGCCTGTATTAGTTCTGCTGGATCAGAATACTCCACGCATCCCTTTAAATCAGACAAAAGGTTGCAAGAAGAGTTTGAGTTTAAGAGTTTGCATTTTGACCTCACCAATTAGAGCTCTACCATCTAATCCAGCTTTTCCTCCACCCTTCTTCCACAAAACCATACAAAACCCATGTGCAAACCAAGAAACTCCCAGAAGTGATGTTTTTTTCACTATAGTTTAATTCCTTTTCATTTTAAAACGTATTTCCATTTTTAAAAAGTCCTCCATCAGATCCACAGAACAAACACCTGTACACACGCCAACGGGGATCACAATCCAAGAGAAGGAGGAAGACTACTCCCTGCAAAAGATGGGCACATCTAATCAAACAAAAGGCAAAAAAAAATTTTAAGTTACTGTTCAATGCCCAGCAAAATATGAAGCAGCTGCAAGGCCAAAAAGAAAAGGGTGGGTAATAGGAATGTCAGGAATACCTCCCACCCCAGGAAGAAGAGAAGGACTTAAAGGAGTATTTATGGGGAGAAACCAAACAATGCAGCATCTCCTTTGTTCCTGGAATGGAGAGCGCCAAGATTTTTGTGCTTTAGTCAGCCTTGCTGACATTCTAGAAACCCAGCAAAGAGAAGATGAGGCTGTGCCAGGTAGACCACTTCTGGTCTTCATTGTAGATGTGCAAGAAAGCCACATTCTTCCAACAGCCTCCATTGGTTGCCTTAACTACACTAATGTCTGTCAAGGCATCCTGTCTGCTTACATGAGGACGAAGAGTATGGAAACAGCAGACAGGCATAGATTTTGGCCTTTTTCGTGTGGTTCAACTGGCCGTCACTCTTGGAATTTTCCTCACACCGAGGAATTCCAAGCAGCCTCAGAGAAGCAAAGTATCTCATTAAAAAATTGCCACTATAAAGAGTTCCACCTGGCCGCTATCAAGGGTAAAACATTTTTCTTCCAGGACAGGAAGGTGTGCGCAGTCTGCGGCTAGGAAAGCTTGCGTTTTTACTATTCTCATTTTTCAGGACCCCCAAGTGAACCAAGAGGTCCCAATGTAAAATGCAAAAAAGGAATGGCTGCACATCTTCCCCCATTTCTGTTCCCAATGAGTTCTGACAGCTCTGATGTTTAAAGGACTTTTCAAATTCCTAGCTCAAATTCCAAAGTTTGTAGGTCTTCTAGGAGGCCTGCCCACAGGGAGTGAGAACTGTTATGTTTTTGTTTTCTATGAATAGGCGACCTCCTTAAAATTTTGTGCCAGGTCTAGAACAGTATTCTTCAGGACAAAAAAGAAACTGAGTACTAAAAAGTGTAAAAGGAAATATATATATTAATAGAGAAACAAGTGCTTTTGAGCTTTGTTCTAATATTTCAGCTCTGTATTGCTATAAATGGGTAGCAGATAAGGTAACTGAACCCTTAAAATAAGTTTCTCTTCTTTTACATCGTAATCCTCTTCTGGAAATAATGTTCATCCACATATCCTTGGGTAATTTCCTTTTATAAAACTCCAGAACATATAATAGTGTACTTTTAATAAAGTGATTTAAATTCCTTTTTCTAGCTTGTTCCCCTCTTCCCATCCCCCAAACCCCTCCAATCCTCAGAGGGAAAAGTCTTTTAAATAACCCACTTATGGGAATGATGGTGGTGAAGACTAAAGACTGAGAAAGCTGGCAAAGGATTTGACAACTTTTTCTGAAACACCATTTATTCCAAGATCAGTTGCAAGTTAGTTCTTCTGGAATCAAAGGGAATGTCAAGCTTAAACCACTTTTTTTATACTCTTATCTCATCATCTTCATCATCCATAAAGGAGAATTCCTTGTCTGGCTGCTTAGAAAGGTCATGCCTCAAATCCTCTGGAACACCATGGTTTGTTCCTCTAGAGACTGAACTGCGCTGTTCCTCCCCAACGGATGTGCAGCTGGAGATAGAACTGCTGTCCATAGTCAGACGACTTGTAACGCTGCGTGCTGAGCCAGGACTGTAGGTTGCGGCTCTGCTGTCATCATATAGAGCCATGGAATCCTGTGGAAGTTTGCTTTCCTGGTTAAGCCAGGGGGCTGCTGATGGCTCCACAGCACCCCCATCCCTTCGGGAGTCTTCTGCACCTTGGTAACCAGAATCCTCTTGCTCCCATGGGTCCTTATCCATGATGCTCAAGACATCACCTAGCATAGAGGGCCCTAAGTCAATATGGAAAGACATGATGGACTCTGCATGCTTCATACCATAACTGCTCTTGGGCACCACCAGGGGCAAGTCAGTTATGTCACCAAAGGCTCGCTCTTCTAAGCCAGGACTATGAGGGCCAGAGCTGGGGGCTGCAGCTGCACCATTCATGTGTTTCTCTTCAGGGGTCTTCTCTTCCGGCACTTTTTTCACAGGGCTAGAGGAGAGACTCTTGGGAAGCTGTTTCCCACCACTCCTGTCTGCTTCCTTCTCTGTGAGCTGTGGCAGGGAGACTGCGTTCTTCACAAAAATAGCAGAGTCCCTCAGGGAGCCCAACATGTCCCGCCGATCCCCACGTGTCACAGACTGAGACCGTTTACTGCTGCGAAATTTCCGTGACAGCAGGCTGTGTTTGGAAGATGAACTCACCTCTTCAGCAACCTCCTGTTCACCCTCACCAGCTTTGCTGTTGAGAAAGGAGGTGTCTCCAAAGGCATCACCCGCTCGGCCCACATGCATAGTGTGACGGAAGTCTCCAAGTGGGGCACTGATCATTTCTGCTGTCAAGTCTGCCCGAGAGCGACGTTTGGAGTTGGCAGAATTTGTCACTAGCTGCTTCAAAATAGGCATGTTGGTGGCAGATGTGAGCCTCTGTAAGGAGAACCTGGAGCGTGTACGATTCCTTTCTGTTCCAGAGACAAGGTTATACTCCCTCTGCTTCACAGGCCTCAAACCTCTTGTTGGCTTTCAGATAATCCAAGTCTAGAGGAGAGAGGAGAAAGAAGGGAGGGTTAGGTTTCGGGAAGACACTAGAGAGATCATCTACTTTGTTCTTTGGAAAGCGTTTGAAATGAGAGGACATGTCCTTCAATAGATTACTGAATGATATGGTGGCCTTACAGAAATGAAGAGACGATAGTGAGAAATAGGGCACTTTGGCTTCAAAATTATTCAGATACCCATATTTACTTGAATCTAATGCACCATCAAATGTGCACCCCCACTTTTAAAGGCTTGAGATTAAAAAAAGTTTACTGGCTATTATAATGTGCAGCTGCAAAGCAGGTTCAAAAATTTTAATGCTTATGATAATATGCATTTATGATAATATGTATACATGCATATATGCCTGCATATCTGATAATATGACAATGAGTTTATGTTATGGTTTTTACCTAATTGCAATACTTATACAACAATGGGTTTGTTACATTTTTATTACAGTATAGTAGTTGAACTAAATACTGACGTATACTTATAATCACAATACTTTATTTACTCAAATCTAATGCACCATCGAATTAAGCGCACCCCAATTTTGGAGACTAAATTTGAATAAAAAATGTGATTTCAGTTAACGTAATTCAAAACTCCATATAAGAAAAGAGAATAACTGTGGTAGAAGATATAATGCAGCAAGTAATGTGCAGGGGGAAAGAATGCCAACTTTGAAATGATACATATTCCCCCCCCCCTATTAAAGTCTTATCCTTCATATTTGATTTACTGCCCAGAGGCTGGCTTGGCTGCTCCACTGAGCTTACATCACTGTTAGAGAAAGGAATGAGAGAGAAATGTCTGTCTGCTCTAAGAGAACATGGCTGATGTGCACGTTTGCAGTGGACTGAGCAATACCAAGGCATGCTTTCCACTCCCCTTCTCAGAAGCTTAGCTTGCAACATACTGCTATTTTTTCTCCCATGGCCTCCACCTCTTCTGAAACGTTTAATTCACTCTGGAGCTTCTCGTATGTTCATAGGACAGAGAGGTCAGTAACCCTTTGGACAAATCATGAGATCTGGCTTATGTACTTTGGAACTAAGATTTTACCAGTGCTGTTAGCAATTGCACTTAATAAATTATCTGGCAAGTACATATGGTAGCTCTTCAGAGCCCACAGCCCTTGGATCTTAGGATGTGTCATGTCTGGAGAGGTGAAACCGACTTTATATTTTTCAGAATTACTAACAGTGAGAGTGGGGCAATGATGTATCATAATGTCCACTGCATGGGATAAGATCTGTCACAGGGATGCACTGGCCTCCTGCTCAAGAGTGATACCACTGGTTTCAGAGAAAAGCTAAAACCACACTATCAGCCCTGTTGCAATAGATACATAGCAGTTGGCATGTGCTACTAATATACATAACATATTATTAACTTTTGGATAGTGCTGATGACAATACCTGTGCTGAAACTCATTTCTTCTACCATGCTCAGAGGCTTTTCCCCCTTTCTTACAGTTCTATCTACAGCTTCTGATGGCAGCAGAAGCAAAACACACAAGGTCACCTCCTCGATTTTTTCAAAGCTGGGCATAATCAGATTGCATGAAGCCTAGACGTGGCAAACTTGGTTAGCATCAAGGTAATAGTGGAAGAATGTCTAAAAATAAGCATGCAGATATCTTGAAGAAAGCAAAAGTAAATCAGTAACAAGTGTGGGTTTGCGAATAGGAGATCATGCCATCAAACCAGTCTAGCAAGGTGATGGAAAAGAATGAAGTATACAAATACGCCTTGTAAGTAGTAGATACTGATACTTCAGAGATACTAATACCTGACTTATTTATATATTCAAATTCCTAAAACTGAAGAACCATTGGCAGGTTGGGTCACCATGGCTGTAGATATTGCTTCAGGCAACAGAGACTTCATTCTCTTTGAACAGATCCAAGCAAGTTTCAAGAATGCCTCTAGTCCATGCATTGTACAGTTCTTATTGTGCTCACCTATTCCATTATGCTAAATCATGAATTTATGAACTCATAAAGTTCAGGAATTTATAAATTTATCGAACCATGAACATTAGAAGCAGATGGAATGAAAACTGCATTCAGCCTACAACTGGATTGCAAGAGGGGTGGACAAGTTTTGAACATCTCCCTTGCCCCCATGACCTACCATGATAGTCTGAGCTAAGGAATTTGACAGTAATTCTACTTATCTCCAAGAGAATGAGTAACAGGACAAAAATTTTTCATCATTTTGACACAGTTCTAGAAGTTAATTCTCTAAAGACAGTCTCTAAAATGTCTTTAAACAGAAGATTGGACAAATTTTTATGTTTATCACAAGTTACAAGCTACGTGCCACCTCCAGGTTTTAGAGGTATAGAGGTTTATTTCTGAATGCCATATACAAGGAAGTGACCACAGGATACAAGCATCTTATTGTTTTGAATGCATCTGGGCCATGCAGGAAGCTAGACTAGATAGGCCCTTAGCCTTAGCAGCAGACCGTTTCTTTATGTTCTTAATGTGAAAATAAAGGGGAAAAGCTACCTGAAAAGTACAAAAAAGATACACTTCTTTTATTGTTTGCATGTTTGAAATGGGCAGTTTGGAAGGCTGCTCAAAATAACTATATCGTGAGGGAGCAAAGGCATTTGGGATAAAGAGAATCAAGAAAGCAGTAAGTCACGGACACTGAAGAATTTGAAAACAGACAGCAATACAGGCCATGAGAAGTAGCTGCCAAAAATGCCTTGTACAAAACAAGCCAAGAGAAAATCATTAAGAACATCACACAAACACACACTTGTTTAGTTGATACAGAAGGACAAAGAGCCCGTCAGTGCTCAGGACGGTGACTTGTCAGCCTTGCCATCCATGCCCCACATTTCACTACGGTTTTGCCAGCTTCAGTGTTGCCCTAAAGTTGGGAATACCCAGATCTATGTCAAAAAGAGGGATAGAGTTTAGTTCCCCCTGAAAAGCAACACTCCCTTTCAGTGACATACACACACAGGACTTCACGGGATATGCCTCTTTTTGTCATGATAACCAGGCTGACACTTCCTAGCCTTAACATAGGTCACATCAGAATGTGAATGGTAGGAACGTTCCATTAAAAATTTATGTTATGTGGCCTGCCATTATCCCAATTTGGATGCAAATTTTGGATGTTCTCTACAATATTTTGCCATGTTCTGCTGCAATGAAACAGCCACACAAAGCAACAACCACACCATCTCAACAATGGGAACATTTCTCCCCCCCACCCTGAAAAAAATGCAAATTAAACTATGTACATACATTGATTGTTGATATTCAGTGACATCACTGATCCAAACTTGATTGACTACGCAACACCATGTTTGCTACCAAATTCCTAACTGGCTGAGATCACAAGGAAAGCATAGAGCCCTCCCTACTGGTACTAGAGTACCCACCAATAAATAACCCAGGAAGTGCAGATAGAAAGTGCAGAAAAGGAGGAGGAGAAAGAGACTTTGGGCAAAATCCAGAGTAACTACAGGGAGTCCTTGCTCCGGTGTGAGAACAACTTACTCTGGATTCCAATATGAATTTCCCATAGGTTTTCACTAGGTGATGCAGCAACTATGGGTGCATGTAAAGTCTCTTACAATCTCCTGTTACTCTGGATTTGGGGGTTTGGCAAATTTTTCACACAATTTCCCAAATCAGAGAGCAAACATTCATTATAACAGTAGATGTAACAACTCCAGGGTAGCTGATCCGTTGGCAAGGCTTGAGAAGACTTACTGGGGGAAAGAACACAAGCTGACACTTTTATCCAGTTGCAGATCCACATCCAAAGTAAAACTTTGCACATTTCCCATTTCATTCTTCATGACTTATGGACTAAGCAGATTGTGGTCTAAAAGCTCTTGTATAGTGATTTTCAAACTTTTTCATCTCATGGCACACCATCAGTCAGACAATTGATAAGGCATCCCATGCTAATGGTGGGAGATTCAATTCAATAATAATCCTAATAGACTGCAATCCTAAAGACACTTTTCTTGGAGTAAGGCCCATTGAACACATTGGGGATTACTTCTGAGTAGACATGGTTAGGAGTGAGATTTAATAAATTTGCCAAAATTCCACAGCAAACCTGTAGACTATTTTTGGCACACTGGTTGAAAATCACTGCTCCAGTACCATGAACATAGTATTACTTGAGTGTAAACTGAAGTTATAACCA
This sequence comes from Cryptoblepharus egeriae, assembly GCA_030015325.1. Lineage (NCBI taxonomy): Eukaryota > Metazoa > Chordata > Lepidosauria > Squamata > Scincidae > Cryptoblepharus > Cryptoblepharus egeriae. The sequence goes on along the minus strand of JAREYC010000002.1, from coordinate 104,288,986 downwards.
GGGTGACCAGATACCAAACCCAAAATTCCTGAACCCCAAGGTCAAAATTCCTAATCCCAGGCCAAAATTCCTACCCGCTGAAAAAAATTGCCAAAAAATGTATTTTTTTGTTTTTTTGACCATAACTTTTGATAGGAAGGAGATATCTCAAAACTGATTTTTGCATTGGATTGTGCTCTTCAATACGAATCCAATGACATGTGGCATGATGGGGTACTGTGCACTATCACAAAGTTTCAAAATGAAGCCAAAATGTAGGACAATGATGCCAAAATGTAGGACACCCAGACAGGAGGCTAAAAATCCGGACAAATTCAGGTTTTTCCGGTCATCTGGTCACCCTGGTTATATCCAATGATGAAACAAATGTTCATAGAGAAGGAAAAGTTCAAATTAGAGTATGCATAAAAAGATGTATCATAAAATTCAAAATGCTGTAATTGAGCTTCCCCATTACGTAGCTGCGAAACCTAAGATTTCCCACTGAGCGATTAAAAACAAAAATGAGCGATCAAAAACAGAACCACTGTAGCATGAGCATACACAAGTGCCAAGGGTATCCTCAGGATTTGTGGGCATTTAATGTCCATATTTCTTCAGTGCTCAATGTGCATTGGCAGATTTTGGTTTCTCAAGGTTCTCAGCTTTCTCAGTATGTGAAAGTCACACTTGTGACTATAAACACAAGTGTGCAAATGTACAAACAGTGCCTGGCATACCATACCCTAAAGCCAGAGAATTGACTTTGATGTCACTAAGGTCAAGAGAGCTTTAACCTGCTGCTTAGATCTTTGCTCCTAACCTAAACATGCAGAGTAAGTTATGTCAAGCTAGCAGCAATTCTCCAATGCAGCTTAATTCAGCTTTTCCTGGTGCAGAATGCAGTATTTTGTTTCAACAAATATGAATACTCTTAACTTTGATCATGACTGGGGTTAAGATCACATAACAAAGTCAAGGAAGAGGCAAGATCAGAACCTTGGGTTGATGAAACAAGTCTTAATGCCTACTTAATAGGTAAAAATTTAAATATCAAAAGGTTCTTCTATTTTGGGACAGAATAGAAGTTTCCTCTGCTTATCTAGTAATGCTTATTCCCTGCTGGGTCCTACAGTGACTCCCTACAGTAAGCTGAACATAAGCCTTTGCTCTGCCAGTTGAGCTTGGCTACAAAACACTGGATTCTTTGGCTCTTCTACACAAACAGGAAAATTCCCAGCAGGGAGCATTTGTGGTGTGGGAGAGAATGCTATGCTTCAGCTTGACCATCTATCTTCCTGAAAAATGGGTGACTTATCAACTTTCATACTAGTTTCAGAGACTTTTACTGCAACTTTCACTGCTTTCAGATATGGGCCAATCCTGAAAAGCTATAGAGATTTTCAACAATTATCAATCTCCATCAGAGAAATGCTGTACCAGTAATTCTAGGCTGTAGCAAGAACTGAGATAAGGAAAAAAGTGACCAGAAACTACCCAGCTTTCTTTCAATCATGCCTAAGAAATATGGATTCGGCCTCTGGGGTTTCTGTTCTGCTAGGTTTGGCACCTCACAATTTCTGCACGCATTTGTTGGGCATCAGCAAGTCATGCTCCCTTATGTTTTTCCTCTTTTTCTTCCAAAAAGGAAACGTTGGGGGGGGGGGGGGGGAGCCATGAACCACCATGAAGCATCTTTAAAAATCAAGAATGCCTCCACCTATTGATTCAGGGTTAGCAAAGAGATCAATACAGCAAGTTCTCAACTTATGACCTTTCAAGATACAAACTTTTATAGATACAAACACCCCTGCAAGATGAAGAAGCAAGATATCCTCAGATGTTATGCATGCAGAACTGAAAAGACACAGAAATATATGCATGCATTATATGCTTCTTTGAGTGAAAAGCAATGGCCACTCCACATCTATAGCTATGCAGATGCAGCAACAATAGCATGCATAGATTGTCATGCAAATAGCCTTTCAAACAGCCTTTCACTCTCTCTTTAAAAGCTATCTTTGAATTTCCATTTTCACACACACAGGATACATGAGAAGGTACAAAAGTCAGAACATGTACTGGTTCTTTGCAATGCTTCAACTCTTACCTTCTACAAAAATGAGAGCTGAAATTTGGTTAAGTTGCATGCAATGTGGCACATCAACCATTCATTGGTTTCCTTCAGTCTTGAATGAGTAACCAATGAAATCTTTACTTGAATTTAATGAGAGGCCTAATTGATCAATGGCAGCAACAGAGGCGACAAGAGTTAAATAAGGTCATGTTGTTCTGTGGTCACTGCAAAGGCAGCACTTGAAGGTTGAAACTCAGGGTCTTTCCAGGCTCAAAGGGGAATTGCCTGTGTTGTGCACAGACCAATCCAACCACTGGCTTGTGTTTTCCTCTTGGTATTTTTAATTAAGATTTGTTCACACTGTACGCAAAAGGGAAAAAGAAGAAAATTCTCAGGAGAGAATTCCTCTTACCTGTTTCTGTGCAACAAAAGCTGGCCCTTATTTCTTTAACAGGAAAATACTTTAAACTGGGGTGGGTAAATGTGTTTCGAAAGGCATAGATGATGTCAGAAGGAAAAAATGCTCCAGTCAGGTAATTTGTACACTGTTGCAAAATCATAAACTAGAAAATAAAATAGAGCTGTATTTTTAAGCATGCTTACTCAACAGTTAACTCCACCAAAATTAATAAGACTTATTTCAGTGGAAATACGTTTAGGATGGGAGCATTAAATATCCCATTAGATTTCTGAAATAAAGCTATTGCTTCCTCTGCTCCTAATAATATAGGAAGCAATAGTGCAACTTTTGAATATTTTCAGCTGAAATATTTTTGGCTTGTTTCCCCTTTTGAAGTTCCGAAAATTACAGAGCAAAATTGTGCATCAACATGGTAATTTCATCCAAAAAAATATTCAAGTGGTGGAGTACTGCTGGCCATGAAAACTTGTCATCCTACAGGAAGCAATGTGTTGCCTTCCCCAGAAATGCCCGTTTTCTGCTTCCAATGATTGGGCAACAAGTCCCACTTGCCCCCATCCACTTTCTACTACTTGAAAGAAGGGTGTCATCAGACAGAGGGGAAAATGCCAGCATGTCAGTAAAACCAATTCTTCAATTCTGGGGAAGGTCAGTTTGCTGAGACCCTCAGCCTGCAACTGAAGAGAAACACAAGATGCTTGAAAAGGTATGTTGGAAAGCAAGGAAGGTGCAGCTGCTGAAATTTCTGTGGTAGGGAGGCTTGAGTAAGTTTTTCACTAGTTGGGAGAGGGGCTCCTATGACTAGCAAACTGAAACTGTGTATAGTAAGAGTCATCTTTCAGATTTGCTCAGTTTGCTTTCAAATGCTGAACTTCAGTGGCTGTCCCCGTCCCCCCAAAATGGGGAACTACAGATCCCTCTCAGCCACATCCTTTTCACTATACCTTCATCTTCAGTCAATCCTCAGTGATCAATCCACTTAATGCATCTTCTGTCCCTGCTCTGTCTACTGAAACCATTCCAGTTAAGCTAAACAGAACGTCCACTTTCCAAGCAAGACACTTCCAAGTACTGTATTGGAAACTGGGGACAACAGGATAATTGCTATTGTTTTTACGTTTGACTAGAAGCAAACTAGCAATTGGGCCAACCCCAATCAAAGTACAGATAGGATCCAAGCACTAGCTTAGCAAATGAATTCAACCCCCAAAGATAAAAATGTGGGTCTTTCACCCATGCCTATCCAGTACTCTCCTCCAGGCAGCCTGATCCTCTAACCCAGCCTAATGAAGAAGAGCTCAGTGTAGTATGAAACTTGAAGCAAGCATGTGCTCTCCACTCACCTCCACTCCAGGTTGCTCCACCTCAGAGTTCACAACACCACAGTGGAGCCAAGCAGGGAGAAAACCCTACAAACCTTTCGTTTGCACTCTCAGATTGATGCTCACATAACCCTAAATATGCTGCTTAAAAATAATGGAGGGTGATATTGTTTTCAACTGATTTCCCACCCCCCACAAGAAGTTAGGTGTGCTGTGTATAAGGAGTTGTCATTGCTGAACAGTCATATTTGGGATGTGCTGTCTAAGGCTATAACAGCTAAGAGTTTACTTCAGGGAGTAAATATACACAAACCGTACAACATTTGCAGGCCACATGCACCGAGAGCATCAGCATAGGTCTGCTCTTTTCCAGTCACGTGGCTAACGGGGGTGACTGCATAACTGGAGTGTGTCTTGCTGGCTGTCTCACCATGTTTGCACTGTAACCACTGAGGGAAAGAGGCACCTGCCTTTTCAAGGACACTTCCAGTGTTTCGAGTTATACTCTTTCTAGTGTTCAAGGATGCACATGCAGCTGTCATGAAGACATGCCCTGAGGGGAGCCTCTCTGAGCCCATTAAGCAGCTCCGTATGACAGACCTAGTTACTCAAAGCCAAAGATGCCAGCTATGGTGACTAAAACTGTAGTCTCTCCATGAGGGGAAAAAAAGGTCACCACACTATTTATGTATTATGCATGGCACATGGCGGGGTTTGCACACACTACAAAACATCCAAATCTACCGGGTGAAGGGGAAGAACCAGTTAGGCCAGGTGAATAAGACACGACCCACTGAGAAACCTTGAGGCTGGCCCTGCTGGCACTGTGATTCATAGAAGACTGGCACTGATGATACATACTGTATGAAGAACGGGCATGGAGCAGGATCTGGAGCCCAGCCATTGCTTCAAGGCTCTTCTCCGACTCAACCCCTCTACATGCTCATGACTGTTGCCCCGCAGATCATTCAGAGCAAGTTGGCTTTTTTCACCAGAGCTCCCACTGATGAGACAGGAAAGCACTCCTGGTTTCAAAAGCTGATCTGGCGTGGAATTCTATGTGACCAAACTACAGCCTGTAACTAAGAGTTGTGACACTCTGAAATTAAGATGCCACAGTTTATCTGAAAGAAAAAAGGATACCCAACTATCCATCAGAAACTAATTATCCAGTCGCTTTTTTAAGAATATGAACTGTACTCTTACTTTAAAAACCTATGCACATATCAACCTAGTGAGATGGGAAACCAAGGCCAACAATAACTATCAGAGCAGGTCCATCTAGGCCATGTTAATCTTTTACTTTTAGTGTGACTTAGGGCGCAATCCAGAGTAACTACGGGGAGTCCTTGCTCTGATGTAAGAACAATTTGCTCTGGATTGCAATATGAATTTCCCATAGGTTTTCACTAGGTGGTGCAGTAACGATGGGTGCATGTAATGTCTCTTATGTGCTCCCGTAGTTACTCTAGATTGTACTCTTAAAATTGGAAAATGCATATAATTAGTCCTCAACTCCACTAGGGATAGATTCTTGCCTGGGATACAGCCCCTTATCCCACCAAGAACACAATAGCTCATTTTCTGGAAAGCTCCAAGGATAGATACGTCACTCAGGAGAAGCAAGTTTCGAAGAATGTTCTCCATGGCTTCTTGGTTGCTCTCATCTCAGCCTGTTCTCTGTTTGTTGCCCCTCTACATTTTCTTTATGGTTCATCACTCATTGCCCATGCAAGGCAAGAGCAGAAAAATCTTTTTTACAAGGTCCAGGTAAGCTGTGGCACTTAGTAACAACGCTGCCATTCTCTTCCTCTCTCTTTACTTAGTGGAGGTTACCGAATATGAAAGAGTGTGATTACAAGTCTCCAGCCTGTCTAGGTTTGAGACCTCAATGCCTATGATTCATACTTCTCTTGATAACACTACTGATATTGGACAAGTCAGCAGAGCCATTTAGGATGATCACCTAGCCAATACTTTAAAAATAAGCAACTGAAATAACTAAACCAAGAGCAGAGGCAGGCCACATTTAATAAAAGGATTATTAATAAAAGGATATTCTACCTCCTACACAAACACATCCAGCCTTGCAGGAATGCATTAAAGACTGAAACACAGAGATCTCTATTTACTGGCACTATTACATCCTTAGGGACCATCTGAAAACACTCCATGAACTTAGCTCCCTGATCTAGAAGGTCTCTACACACTTCTGACCTTAGAAGAGATGGTTCACTTCACTCACCTTTTTCAGGAAACACATGGATTAGTGTCTAACTTTCCAATTCTTCCACAATACCCATTGCCGTTTGGGTTCCCTTTCACCCATCTCCAGCACTAGAAAAAAGGGAGTCTGAAGCAAAATCTTCCCACCACTACCTAGCTGCTCTATGAATGCAAAACTCAAACCTGTAGGTGATTGCATTGCTGCCTTTCTTTACTGCTCAGACCCACGATCAAGGGTGCTGCATAGAAGAGAATCCATTCTTCTCCTGCTTTACTCAGTGTGGAAAGAATAGTCTTTTTATCTCCCTCTGCAGCCAAGCCAGAACCCAAGACAAGACCCTGTGACAATTACTGTATGTTGCTTCTCGGAGACAGCTAGAGGGAGAGCAAAGCTTCTCAAACCATCTCCCGATAAAAGTTTTATCAACTGCAAGGCCATTAAAAAATTCATACAGACAATAGGTGGCCTGGCTCAAGGTCAGCCAAGTCCATCATACTGTTAACCCACTGTCTATACTCAAATACACAAGGTGTCAAGTTTTTTTTTACTCCCCCCTCCTTTTAAAGAGAGTGACTAGTTTAAATTGATCAGCAAGGGAGTAGGGGAACAAAGATGCCACAACCCACATCTACGGTCAGAAGAGTAAATATTATTAGGCGTTATTTCTCAAGCACCTAAAAAAACAAGACATTGTACAAAGACAAGACCAACAACGAGAAGGCTTACAATCTAAACAGATAAATAAGAAAAGGAACATAAGCAGGGGATCCTGCTGAATCCGGCCAAAGGCTCCTCCAGTCCAGCATCCTGTTTCCCACACTGGTGGACCAGCTGTCTCTGGGAGGCAGAGAGACTGCATACTACTGTGCTGTCACTGAACCAGAGGTAGCACATGGGAAGGGAGGGAAGAAGGTAAGACAACTGAGAAAGAGACAAATTAAAATCTCAGCAACTGGAAGAAGTTACTAAAGTCTCTTGAATCAGAATATTGTATATTATAGAACAAAGGAGCAGCACAATTACTCTTATTGAGTGACTCAATTATGTGAGATCAATTTGCAAAAACCAGTTTGCATAATCTTGCAGCAAGGAGGATCTAACACAGTTCTTCATACATTAAAAGCACACTCCCCTCCCTTTTCTGATCATGTACCTGAAGATGAGGAATTGAGGAAAACAGGAATGAGGAGGCCCCAGAGGGCCATATGGAAGCCACAACAAAATAGTTCCATCAGTTTCCCTTTCTATTTAGGTTCACATCCAGAATTAGTGACACTTTTCATGTCTCTCTCAGCTTTGGAGAGCTGCACATGCATCCCAGATAGAAAGTAAACAGCTTTGAGAACATTTTGGAAATCAAAAAGATCAGGATCCAAAGTCCAATTTTTAAATCCTTGTAAAAAAGTTTCATTGTATAGTTTACATGTGGACTTAGCAAATTTCCCCAGAATTCAGCTCAGCTTACACCCTAGCAATTATATTTAGTTCAGACACCCAAGTATTATAATTCATCCAACAACATGGTAGTTCAGTTATTTTTAAAAAGAAGCAGCTAGATTTGCAATATTTAAGGTACATGTTTTCTGATACTCTGATGCAGTGATCCAACTAGTGCATACCCCTGTTATCCTCAATACACCCTATTCTCAATATTCTATCCAAATAATCTGGGCCACAGGAATGACCACAGATGGCAACAGGGATGCAAATCTCCAGAGTGAGCCTCCCAACCCTGACATTCATATGAAGACTGACTACCTCCCACACAGTGGTTTTGTATGTCTAATTGCAACATCAATGTCAGCTGCCAACAGAGGCTGAGAACTTCAAAACATGACTGGCAAGATTCAAATGTCAAGTTCAACCAAATGATCAACTGGGAAGTGGATTAACTCATCACAAGAATTCTGATCCTTGTGGCAAGCAGAGATCATGAAGGTGGCAATCTTGAGAGACTCTTAGATCCATGCATGAACAGGTTTACACAACTGATCCTGGGTAAGACCACAAAACCCAGAATTGTTGGCATTAGGCAATCCAGCATTGTAGAATTTGTCCCACCACTTGTAGCCAAAGAATATAGTAGAACATTATTTGTATTTTCATCTCAGGCTTCCTCCAAGAAGCTAAGAGTGGTCTGCATGGTTCACATATATGATCATGCAAGCTCCATTTTGATCGTTCAGAGATGCTCATACATACTCTTGCTTTTTCTTCTCAGCTCAAAGTGAATTTGCTGAGCAGACCAGATTGAATGAACCTATTGGAACTTATTCTTGGTTCACAATCAAGGGATTCTTTACTTTGGTGCTCAGATTAAAAAAATTAGAAGGAAAAGTTTATACTCTTTTCAGGCCTGGCTTATCCCAACACAAATGCCTGGAGCTGAACACATGGCCTGTGTGAACACATGGCCTGTGTGAACACTAGGCCTGGAATACAGCCCAGAAAGGTCCATGGCATATTATGGATCACAAAGCAGCACATTATGGAAGGAAAAGGGCACAGGAGCTGAGCTTTGATCAGAGTCACTAGAGTGCAGATTGACCCTCTGCAATCACCAGCCTTTAAAGCAAATTAAGAGTTTCATCTAGAATAGCAAAGAAAATAAAAGGAAGGAGTAGGGAACAAAGTCTTCTTTATTGTCTAAGGCAGTGATTTTCAACCTTTTTCATCTCACAGCACACTTAACAAGGCACTGAAATTCTCAAGACACACTATCAATTGTTTTTACCATTGACAAGGCACACCTGACTGTTCAGTTTCCCCAATTTTCCTATTAATGTCCATCCCCAAATTCCTGTGGCACAGCTGAGGACTATCCACGGCACAATGGTTGAAAATCACTGGTCTAAGGCTAAGCCAAAGGTTATTTCTACTATAAAGGCAACGAACAGTATTCTGGAGATCTCCTCCCTTCCCATGTGTCTTTAAGATAGTGTTAAACATTTAGTTCATTGCAGTACTATCAATACTACCTGGCTTTTGAAGTTTTCTTGGTCATTCACTCAAAAAGCAAATTTTGGGGAATTCTGCTACACTCATTTTCCCTCCTATGACTCTAAAATAATTTAGACTGGCATTTAAGACCAGCACCATTTACCCTGCTTATGTTAAGTGCATAAATGAAATGTGCATCAAGGAATTGCACAATTTTCTAAACTCACTGCACCAAACTTCTGATCCTGCATTCAGTTTTACTATCTGCACTCTAAAGGTGCAAGACAGAAAGTGTATGAAGAAGGTATGGTAAGTTGCTCTAGTCTAGCAGACTGGTGTGGCTGGAACAGTGATAGCTGCAAAAACCTGAACAGACAAGCAAGAAAGGCAAACACTTTTGCTTCTATTCACATACCATTGTATCAGAGCAAGCTGCCTAGAAGCAAAAATTAAAACGATCCCCTTCCAACATGTGATACATTACGACTAACAAATGCATTGTTGCACAAGTTTTCATTAAAGTACTGTAGAATCAGTTTAATCAGATGCATTGATTTGTTATCCTTGGCGGGGTGACTATGCACATATATGCACATCATGCATAAGTGCAAAGTACATCAAAAGCAGTTGACATGCAAGAAATACAATCTGATCAGTCCTATGTCAAGCTTAAGTGTACAAGATAAACACAGTTAAAATTTACAATAGCAATTGTTAGTGATAATACAAGTTGAGCTCATTTACATGCAAAAGCGCAAACAGGGCAATTCCTTTATAAGGGAACAACAAAGATATCACAAAGCATTGAGAAAGCTTTCTGGATAATCTTGTTCAGACTGGCTATTAAGCAAAACAAAGAAACAAGAGACAAAGTTAAGCCTTAGGGAGAAGCTCCAGTATCTCCTGGTTGAGTTCAGGGGCTTTATGCAGACCTGAGTTATTAGCTTTTACTGGGACCAGAATGTACTTCAGTTTGCACCAAGGGTTACAACTGGGACAAACACAGCAAATGCTATTTCCCCATTTGATTTAAAATATAAAATTTAGCAATTGCTTGGTGCCACCACCAGCATCTATGAAGCAGATGCTTCATAGCATCCTCCTTGTTCATTTCCTGTCTTGTTCATTTCCCCAGTAAATTGTGGAAAATGTTAATCTGTGGTTGATTCAAAAAACTTAATTGTGATCAGTATTGATCTCCAGGCTCCCATGAAATAAATCATGACCGTAAGATGTTACTGAATGCTGACATTCTCTCGAGCCGAGGGCATCTCTATAAAAATGTTCGGGTATGAAAAGGTGGTTTGCTTGTTCTAAAAGATCCAAGCATTTAACATTCTTTTCACCATGCAAATTGCTGACCTCTCCAGGAAGCTGGAACAGCATTGGACTATCACCCCATGGGGCATCTAGGGACAGGGACAAAGAGAAAGTTTTGTTCATGTGAATGGTAGGACTGGCCCCAAAACAGCCACAGTCATGTTACTTAGAGACAGGTGAAACCTCTTAGACTGATTGCAACCAGTTCAGGATCCTGTTTAGGCATTGAAATGTCATGTCAGATAATGAACCTGGAATGCACAACTCAGCAGAAGCCACATTGTGGTCAGAGCCGTTGTAAGTCACTACCCTTTGGGCACAATAACCCTATGTAGGAAACCAGCACTCTCAACTCTGGTCACAGTAGAAGTTAAAAGTTTACTGTCTCTCTCCTAGAGATTCAACCTGGCCGTTGCTCATCTACAGGTGGAACTTTGCTTTAATGCAAAAATAGATTTAAAGAACTATTGATAAGCACTTTGACAAACTTCATGCTGCAGAAGAATAATGCTGCATTGGGTCAAACAAGGCTAATAATTGCTTATTGTCAGAACATAGTCAACTGCAAGAACTGAGCTGTTTGCGAGGAGTGGGGGGGGGAATCAAGGCATCTAGCCTCAAGTCAAATGAAACTTCTTTAAGCTGTGGCTTATTTTGCAAGTGGCACAAAGCTGATTTGTTTTTGTGCTGGCCTGCTCTAGCAGGTAGCCATGTCTACCTGTAAGGAAAAAGCATGGCTAAGTACACATCTTGCAACAAGGACTGGAAAAGCAAGTCCACGAGCAGGTGTGTTGGAGATGAAGAGTCAACTGTCAGATACTGGCACACAATAACTATGTAAGCTACATTTAGCATCAATATGCATCAAAGAAGCATCATGCTGCACCGCGTTTATCACCAGCTTGGAACCAGACATCACCCCAATTCTGATCTTTATGCATTATCGGCCTCTCAGGCATTGTATCAGAATAACAAGATGCAGAGGAGTTTGACAAATCTCAGTTTCTCAGCCATCCCAGCATGCAACCAGAACCTCAGAAACCACATCTAAGTTTAGACATGAATGGAAGAATCAAAACACCTGCTTTATTGCCTTCCCAGAAACTCAACAGGTTTGCATGTGTTGTGGCTACAAAACATGGACTAGAAATTAAATTGAGATTTTAATCTATTAATTAATGGTTCCTCTTGGAATAACCAGACACTTAAAAAGGAAGCGGGAAACTTTAGCCAGTGCTGTTTAAATTCCAGAAATGTTGAACACGGGTGTCAGTCTCCCGTTTGTCCATAGGGTAGCTGTCTCCTGCAAGCGTTGTGGACTAGTAAGAAGAAAAATCACAGCAGCGAAACCAATATATACAGGATCAATGAACTGCTGGCAACTACAAACACTGAGTACAGAGGGCTTATGAACAGCACTTTGCAGATAAGGTCGATCTAATCCGGCACAACTTGGACACCATATTAGGAGCATCTATTCATGCCTGTAAGGTGGTGGTTGGCTGAAGTGGTGGTAGCTAGGAACAGGGCCTTCTCAGTGGTGGCACCTTGCTTATAGAATTCTTTCTCCCTGAAAATAAGAACGACTCCTCTCTGGAGACCTTTTTATTCACGGAGGCTTTTAATCAATGTTGGGGGCTGGTGCTTTTTAATGATATATTATTATTTTAATAGTTGTGCTTTAATGTTGTAATTGTTTTTTTAAATATATATTGCTTTATGTTTTTACATTTATTGCCATCTCAAGTCCTCTTTGGTGGTGAGAGAAAGATGGGATAAAAATAATGTAAACTAACAAGTTCTACAAGGAGGCCTGTACACTATATATCACTCACAGAAATACCCTATACATGTTTAGTCAGTATTAAGTGCTAATATATTTAGTGGAACCACTGGGAAGGTGCATAGCCCTCCTTAAACTGCCGGCAGGAACCCTATATTGTCATGCTGTAACCTTCCACTGAAGAACAGCCTTCAACATGTCTTAAGTGTATAGACTTAAGGCTATACAATTCCTGGTATCCAAGAACACAACACAGGCCATGGAATAAGTAGACACTTCACTGACTTGAAACTTGTCTTCAAACATTTAACATTTTCCAGCCCTAAGCACTACAGAGGAGAAACTTCACCAGTACACATTATACAAAATGGATGGACCCAGCGGACCAGTAGTCATAATCAAAAAAGAGGACAAGACCCCCAAAATGTAGGACACTCAAGAAAAACATGTAAGAATATAAGCTGAAAACACAATCATGTGGTTAAACACTATTTTTATTTACTTACTAATTTTAAACTACGTAATACATATAATTTATTAATAAGGCTATATTTTGCCTGCTCACAAAGAAAAGGATGATAATGAAGATTTTTTCCTGCAGAGTAGGTTAAAAAGGAGGACTTTTCTTGGAAAAAGTGGACATACAGTCACCCTGGGATGGATCTATTTCTCCTGCATTTGAGTACCTTCATCTGTCTGCAAAGCTTCTGCAGTCATAAATTCCAAATAGAAGAGCTAGCCTAATGTTAGTCCAGAAAACAGCATGATTTAGTTGGGACCTTTTGGTACGAGGTGAAGTAGAACTCGATAAAAAAAACTTGTTTAAATAGCAAATGCCTCGCTTAGATGCTTTTAACATTCCCACTTGATCAGACTGAAGATTGAATTTTCTTTGTCCAGAACTCCCCCTTGGATCCATTCAACCAAGACAGCACTATCTTGGGTACTTTCTTCAGTGGAACTTACTTCTCTGAGTGACATGCATAAGATCAAGATAACTATCACAACTGCCTTCTGCTTGGCAGTGCACGATGCATTGTAAATCCTGAAATTTCCCCCTTTGCCAGTTTCAGGCAATCCAGGGAGAGTTTGATGTGCTTGAAGATACTGATGCTAGACAGGAAGTGTTCCAAGAATGTGAAGTCATTGATCAGTCCCCTATATGTATATGAAGTCACTGATCAGTCCCCAAAGGTATATGTATGATGTGCAGGAACCTAGTTAAATTATTGATCACCTCTGGGGCCCAAACACTGGCCGACATCCTGCCACTGACATTTAAAGGAGCATCATCGCTGCACGGACACAGAACATACAGATCCGATGGAGCCAGGCATGCAAGTTTGTTTGTTAAGAGTGAAAAAGCTACCTTGACAGCCAGCAAGAAAACTTTCAGACAAGTGCGTCCCTGTCTATTGCCGGAGTGGACCCAACGGCTGCACAACAGGGCCACTCATCCAGGACTTGGCAGGGTAGCCTGAAATTTAAGCAAGGCTGAGGAACGAGAAGCAGAACACTAGCAGTTCCCTTTGTCTGGAACTTGGTTTCACAGCTCTTTGTGAAGCTGAATTTCAATAAGCCCTCTTGGGAGGGAGACAGAAGCTCTCTTTCTCTCACACCCAGACTCTCTGAAGCTGGTTGTCCCATTCGACTAGGGTTGCCATAATTCTTTTCCATAAATGAGGACACAACCCTCTGACCCATTTGCCAGTATGTGAACACAATACCCCCAAATTGGGACTGTCCCTGGTTTTCAGGACATATGGCAACCCTCCATACGACAACAACCCCAGAGTTATCCTCCTGGTAAAATACATAGGAAAAGTGCCTCTGATGCCCCCATGCCTACAAATAAGCAACAGATCCAGGTGTTGCTGCTGCTGCTGCTTTAGGATGAGTAGCTGGTCGCTGTGGTTTGGGGCTTGTCGGGAGGAGGGGAATGACACACCAAATCAACATGCTCCTGGCATTTCCTGTTCATTTGCTCACTTTTTCTCCCAAGTTTGAATAGAAGTGGAGAAAACAAGCACCTGATCTAACATGCTACACGTAAGAGGAGTTTCACTGGATCAGGCCAAAAGCCCATATAGTCCAGCTTCCTGCAGGGTGACCATATGTCATAACCAAAAAAAGAAGACAAGATTCCTCGTAAATGTAGGATACCCAAGTAAAATATAGGATGAGACAAAATAAAAATTAAAACACTAATTATTTAGTGTTTCCAGGTGGTTATATGAATATCTGAATATCTGTATATGTAGATACAGTATATGTAATAATATGTATATTGTATATAATAGTTTAAAATTTAATTAGTAATATAGTATTTAAATACACTATAAGTGTAAATTTAAATTTAACTACATAAATGTAAAACTATTACATTTAATTTATTAATCAACCTTAGCTGCCAGCACAGAGAAGCTCCCTCCCCCCAAGCAGGGACAAGACTCCTAAGAAAAATGTAGGCCATGAAAATATAAGCTGAAAACACACCCACACATATATTTATATGTAGCTTTCATGTAGTTAATTTAAACACTATATTACATATTAAATTTAAAATTACTACATCTAATTTATTAATTACAAGAAGGCTTAATGTTGCCTGCTCACAAGGAAAAGGAGGATAATGAAGATTTTTTTCCAGGATACAAGGATAAAGAAGAGGACATGTCCTGGAAAAAGAGGGCATATGGTCACCCTGTGCTGCTGTATCTCACAAGACATAAGATGCCTCACAAGACAACACACTTCTGTTTCCAGTGGAGACAGAAAAGAAGTTTTCAGAACTAAATACTGAATTTTTTCCTCTGGTTCCCCAGAAGTAGCTCTGCTCACCTACCTGCTTCTTTCCACATCCAGCTCAGTGGAAACCAAGGTGCCTCCTTCCCTCTGAGCCACACCAGCCCAAACCCCCACCAGTTCTCTGATCAGGGTGAAGATTCCCAGACTGAACCATGCATGGGAGGGAAATAGGAAAGAGATCCTTTGCTTGGGCTACTCCTTGCTATGCAGCAGCATGCCCTGGATTCCCTTCCAAGTGTATTAAGGGAATCCAAGGAGATCCAGGGATGATGGACCCAGAACTCTGTCCCCTGCTTTCCCTGTACCGTACTTTGTTCTCCACACACCCAGCTGCAGCACTCCTCTCCTAACACCATGGCAGGCTTTCATTCATCAGATTTTAAAGAGACACACTCACTTTTTACCCAGACAATGGGAAGATATCTAGACTGATCAACTAGACCAGATTACCCAATATAAATCCCAAATGCTGAATTATATTTTAAAAGGCTTTGCTTTTCCATTGATCAGAATGATGAATAATAAAGTAAGTAGATTTTTCCATTGCTCTAGTTTGGGGTGGTGGTCACTCCTCCCTTCCCCATCAGTTTTGCCTGCCTTCCTTAAGAAGAAGCTATATGATGAGGAGGGATATATGGGCAGGGAAAGACCATCAACCCATGGATCATAAAAAAACCAATGGTTCCTTTGATGCCAGACTGCAAAACCAGCAATTTTGAGGAGCCTTTTTGTTTTGTGGCATTTAAAGGGTGTGAGTATCTCTTGTCCTTAATTTTGGGCATGAACCGCACCCACCTACCCATTTCCTTTTGGAAAATCATTTTGGGGCTAGGGCTGGATCTTCAAATAGCATTTGAATGGGAATCAGATGGAGAAACCCAACCCTATGATAGACAATGGGGCTCACTCAGGAAAGTGGATGGGATTGCAGCCACACTGCCCAATCCTATGCACGTCTATTCAGAAGTCCCATTATAATCAATGGGGCTTATTCCTAGCAAAGTGGATGGGATTGCAGCCACAGAGCTCACTCCTATGCATGTCTACTCAGAAGTATGTCCCTTTATAGTGAGTAGAGCTTACTCCCAGGAAAATGTGGAGAGGATTGCATCCTGACTAAGCAGGGGGAGGAAGATGAGCAAGAGAAGGAAGGGCAAGCAAGGCAGGCACTCCTTCCCTGCACAAGGAAGTGGAGCAGCATCAGGCAGACAAAGATCCATCTGGCGCATCACTGCTCAATCAGGCTGCAGTCCCATCCACTCTTTCCTGGGAGTAAGCCCTATTCACCATCATGGGACTTACTTCTGAGCAGACATGCACAGGATTGGGCTCTGAAGCTGCAATCCCATCCACTTTCCTGGGAGTAAACTCCATTGACTATCATGGGATTTACCTCTGAGTAAACATGCAAGAGGGTTGGGCTCTGAGGCTGCAGCCTTAGCTACACTTTCCTGGGAGCAAGCCCCATTGACTATCATGGGACTAACTTCTGAGTAGACAGGATTGGGCTCTGAGCCTGCAGTCCCATCCACACTTCCCAGGGAGTAAGCCCCATTGACCATCATGGGACTTACTTCTGAGTAGACAGGATTGGGCTCTGAGGCTGCAGTCCCAGCCACACTTCCTTGGGAGTAAGCCCCATTGACCATCATGGGACTTACTTCTGAGTAGACCCATGCAGGATTAGTCAGTTCTCCTTCCTTCCAGACCCAGCCAGCCCTTGCTCTTCCCCCTCCATCCACTCATTCATTCCTCCCTCCCTACCTGCTGGAGATCCCCAGTGGCTGGAGAGTGGAGGAGGCTGCTGCTGTCCCCTGCTCAGCCCTGCACTCCCATCTTCCCATCTCCTGCCAGCTCCTGCGGAGCCTCTGCCAGTGCTGCTCCCTCCCCGGCTTTCTTCTTGGGCTTCAAAGGCTCCAGCCCAGCCCATCCTCCCTCCACCTTTTCGGCCCTGATGTCACAGCCCCGCAGGCCAATGGCTCAGGAAGACGTCAGCACCCCAGCTCACTCTCCTCCATTCAAAATCTGGCTGCCTCTCACTCTCAACACCCACCACTCAACACAGGCTCACCAGGTGTCAGAACAAAAAACAAGAGAGGACAGGAGCCCCCCACCCAAAAATGTAGGACACCCAAGAAAAATGTAGGGCACCACAAAATAAAAGCAAAAAAACACTTACATGTAGCTTTCATGAGGTTAATTGAAACATGGGTGACCAGATGCCCCCATTTTCCAGGACATGTCCTCTATTTTTAGCCTTGTGTCCTGGAAAAGAAAGAATCTTCATTCTCCTCTTTTTCCAGGGTGACCATATGGCCTGTTTTTCAGGGCATGTCCTCTTTTTCAGCCTTGTGTCCTGGGGAAAAAAATCTTCATTGTCCTCCTTTTCTTTGTGAACATTCAACATGTTCAATTCTTGTAATTAATAAATTAGATGCAATAAATTATAAATAATAGTTTTAAATTTTATAACACGTAATATAGTGTTTAAATTAACCACATGAATATCTATCTATCTATCTATCTATCTATCTATCTATCTATCTATCTATCTATCTATCTATCTATCAACGGCAAAATCCAGAGTCACTATACGGAGTCCTTGCTCTACTGTCAGAGCAACTTACTCTGGTTTGCAATATGAATTTCCCATAGGTTTTCACTAGGTGGTGCAGTAACGATTGGTGCATGTATAGTCTCTTACATTCTCCTATAGTTACTCTGGATTTGGGGGTAACTAACTAACTAACTAACTAACTAACTAACTAACTAACTAACTACAACATTTATGTACTGAGTGTTTTTAGCTTTTATTTTGTCACGTTCTATATTTTTCTTGGGCGCCCTGCATTTTTCTGGGGGCTTGTCCTCTCTTTGCAGTTATGACACATGGCAACCCTGATTTAAATACTATATTTCTTATTATTAATTTTAAATAATATTACATAAACTGATATAAATACACATATAAATAATATTACATATAGTTTTATGTGTAATTTATTGATTACAAGAACTTTACATGCAACTTGCTTAAAAGGAAATGAAGGACAAGGAAGATTTTTTTCCAGGCTAAAAAAGAGGACACAGCCTGGAAAAAGAGGACAGGTGGTCACCCTGAATATGTTCTTAGTCTGGGCAGTTTGTTGGTTATCCGAAAAGCCAGGGTTTTGGTTATTCAAGCAGCCCAGCAGCCTGCTTGAGCCAAAGTGTGCAGTGATGCAAAGCCTTGTGTCATCACAATCACTTGGGAGGGATTCAGGGGAAGGAGAGGCTTTCCCTATACAGGTACTTTCTAGTTGTATATCATATTTTCATTGAACATTTCTGGGCTTTTTAGACGTAACCTTACAATTTTTGATTCTCCCTCCTGCCACACCCCAAACACTGAGGACTAGGAAGTTGAGCTTTTCAAATAAACAGCTGAGGTTTTCCAGCTTCTGAGTGACCAGATTAATTTTATCCTAACCACAAAAGAGGTCAAGACCCCATCCCCAAATGTAGGTATCACAAAATGAAACACCCATACATATTGCTTTCATGCAGTTAATTTAAACACTATATTACATTAAATTTAAAATATGCCTTAATATGCCTTAAAATATGCTGTAACTGGGAGTTAGGATTGCAGCCTTAATTTATTAATCACAAGAAGGCTGCATGCTGTCTGTTCACAATGAAGACTTTTTTCAAGGGCTCTAGGCTGAAAATATGACATGTCCTAGAAAAAGAGGACATATGGTCAACCAGTGGTGGGCCCGGCCTGGCTCGACTACCGGATCGCCAGAAGTGTGCAGGCTGGGCTGGGGTCAGGGGGCAGGGGGCGGGGCCGGGGAGGGCTAAGGTTGGCGCATGCGCAGTGCTCTAAGGCTACAGTCCTAAAGACAGTTTCCTGGGATTAAGACCCATTGAGCACAAAAGGGCTTACTTTTGAGTAGACATGTTTAGGATTGAAGTCACCAGGCTAAAAAAAGAGCATCTATCCTGGAAAGGAGGCAGGAATCCTAAAGACAGTTTCCTGGGAGTAAGACCGACTGACTAAAAGAAAAAGGGGCCCGGGAGGCTGTGTGCTGCTCCGGCCGGCTGCCGCTCCAGCGGCCAGAGGAAAGATGCTCCGGCACTGGGGCTTGTGGGGCGCCTTGCCGGGCAGCCGCTTGGAGCGGCAAATTAAAAAGTGCCTGGCTGCCCACTTTAGCTCCGCTCTGAACCAGTACGCCCGGTTATCACGCCTGGATCGGTAGTGGGGGGGGATAACAACCGGAATGGGAGATCCAGCCCGAACCGGTCACTGCCCACCACTGATGGTCACCCTGACTGATAACACACACATGCCTACAGAGGAGTTTGTTTTAGATTAGGGCAGGGCATCCAAACTTTTTGGCAAGAGGGCCACATCATCTCTCTGACACTGTGCTGAAGGCCTGAAAAATGATTTAAATTTCATTTTTGAATAAATTTACATACCCCTATATATATATATATATATATATATATATATATATAAGTCACTGACTCACTCACTGACTCATTCACTCATCAATGCCCAGCCAAAACCGCTGGTCCTAGAAGCGTGAAATTTGGGGTGGGTGTTCCTTCTGTGACAGGAGCCACTAACAACTGGTTTTCAGAAATTCCAACCAGAAGGGGGTGAAAAAGGGCGCAAAGCGTTTTCCTCCCTATACTTTGAATTGAAGAATCCTTGACTGAGGTATGCTCTGCCCCAACCCCAAGGGGCTGAAAAGGGGTGCAACGTGTTTTTGTCCTATAAACATGGAAGACTGACATCCAGTCAATTTGGTGCTGAGTGCCTGTTGCACTGGGAGGTGTTGTTCAGAGGAAGAGGTTGCACTGGGGAGGATGCTGCACATGGGGGGTGTTGCGCATGGGGGTGATGCACGTGGGGAGTTGATGCTCATGGGGGTTGATGCTCATGGAGGACTGATGTGCATGGGGAACTGACGCGCATGAGGGATTGTTGCGAATGGAGGTTGTTGTGCATGGAGATTGATGCGCATGGGGATTGATGAGCATTGGGGGATGTTGTACATGGGGGTTGATGCGCATGGGGGGTTGATGCGCATGGGGGATGTTGCAGATGGGGGATGATGCACATGGGGATGATGCGCATTTGGGATGTTGCACATGGGGGGTAGTTGTGCATGGGGGGTAGTTGTGCATGGGGGTAGTTGTGCATGGAGGTTGATGCACATGGGGGATGATGCGCATGGGGGATTGTGCACATGGGAGTAGATGTGCATGAGGGGTTGATGTGTATGGGCGGTTGATGCGCAGTAGGGGGGATGTCGTATGGGCAATTTTACTCCCACAATGCTGGTACACATTTGCTAGTATTTATTTACATA
Source organism: Cryptoblepharus egeriae (assembly GCA_030015325.1). NCBI lineage: Eukaryota > Metazoa > Chordata > Lepidosauria > Squamata > Scincidae > Cryptoblepharus > Cryptoblepharus egeriae. Next base: position 104,268,746 of record JAREYC010000002.1, on the reverse strand, counting down.
TAAGAGTATATTAGAGACATATGGTTCGCTGGCAGGCCTGAAGCTCATCATTGAAGCTCATCACCATTTGGATACCCCTGGCCCTCCCTCTCTTTCTTTCTTTCTCTCTCTCTTTCTCTCTCTCTCTCTCTCTCTCTCTCTCTCTTTCTTTCTTTCTCTCTCTCTCTCTCTCTCTTTCTTTCTTTCTCTCTCTCTCTCTCTCTCTCTCTCTCTCTCTCTCTCTCTCTCTCTTTCTTTCTTTCTTTCACTTTTACAGATGTTTCTGTTTACAGGTTTCTGTTTGGTGAGAATTTAGCAGGACCAAGCAGCTAAATCTCAGCTCCTCCAGATGCTAGCCAAGTGTTATACTATTTACTCAAATCAGTATGCTCCCCTTTTGGGGTTTGATCCCACAGGCCCATTGCTTTAAATGCAACTTCTGCAGACCATAATCTGCAGTGTGTGTTCCACTGCCTTTCTGGATGCCTGGGTGCATTTTCCTCTGCCTTTCTTATAATATGTTCTGGTTTACTCCTTGGTACTGTTAGCAGTGCTCTCTTTTGAGGAGAGGAGTAGTCTATCCTGAAATCCTGTGGCTTTTTTAATCACACAGAAAAACTAGCTTTTTGCATTGTTAACTTTTTACTTATCTGTTATAGTCAGTTGTTGTTTAGCTATTAAAGAAGATTGCTACTATCTGTGCTACTATCAAGCAACTAAGGTTAAATTAATTCATTACACAAGTAACAGCACAATTAGGAAACTATAAGTACAAACAATCCAATTTGTTTTTTGTACTGGCGCAGGCCTATCTGTGCTGGCGATGTCATAAATGTGCTGGATGGCACCACATTTGCATCTACCTGAGAACTAGCAGTACTGGCACATAGATAGTCAAGTTAGTGCTGGGTGATGCAGGGAGTGGGAGAGGGTGGCAAGAGAGTTTTTTTGGGGGGGCATTTCAGTTGTGGGAAGGGAAAAACAGGAGGCAGATAGGGTTCAGCAGGGGAACATGATTAGGAGCAGCACTGCACATACTATACCCCCTTCTGAAGCAAGATTTGCACCTGTTAACTAGCTTGTTTGGATCCAATAAACCCAAGAGAAGGTGTTTGGGGCTTTACCCAGAGGAGAGAGGAATACGGTATGTCCCCTTATCCCCATGTGACCTCAACTGCCTTTTAACCTGAGTTAGCATATAGTACAGCCCATGCAGCCTGGATGTGCTGCACAGGTTAGTACTGGGCTGTAATTTATGATGGTGGTATTGGTGGCGATGATGATGATGTACTATTTCACAGTCACCAGGTGTTTGACTGGAATTGGTGTTTGACTGGGTTTGACTGGATATTTTGTCAATGCCAAGAGTTTTCAGGTGCCTGCCAAGGTCTTTGGGCACTGCACCCAGTGTGCCAATTACCACTGGAACCACCTGCACTGGCTTACACCAGATTCGCTGTAATTTGATTCTTAGATCTTGGTAGCGGGAGATCTTTTCCAGTTGTTTCTCCTAATTCTGCTGTCACATGGAATGGCGATGTCAACAAGCCACACCTTACTCCTTTCTATGATGATGATATCTGGGGTATTGTGTTCCAAGACCTTGTCCGTCTGTATCCTGAAGTCCCACAGAAGCTTGACCTGCTCATTTCAGGCTTGTGGTCCCACCAATTTTTTGCCACTGGCAGATGATACTTATTATTATTATTATTATTATTATTATTATTATTATTATTATTATTATTATTATTATTATTATTAATGTTTTGCATACAGAACACAAAACTGGGAAAGTGGAATCCTGAGGTAGGAAGCATTCCTACTTAAGACGAAGGGCGCAATCCTGAGTAACTACGGGGAGTCCTTGCTCCGGTGTAAGAACAATTTGCTCTGGATTGCAATATGAATTTCCCATAGGTTTTCACTGGGTGTTGCAGTAACTACGGGTGCATGAAAAGTCTCTTACGTGCTCCCGTAGTTACTCTGGATTGTAGGGATAGCTAAGAGTTCCTCTATGCCGCAGCATTAGATTTGGGGCCTTTTGCCAGAATTGCTCTATATTCTTCCATCTCCATTTGGATAGCAGTCACGGGTGATGTTTAAGAGGGAATCCCAATCTGATGTGTCATCTAGAGAAAGCTTTCCTTGCTCCCATCTGTGCCTCCAGTGCAGAGAAATTGAGCTGTCTGTGTTTAACACCAAGACTGACTCTGGAAGAATGCATCATGCAAATGATGTCATGTTTACCTTTATTTTATCTATTTACTGTATATAAAATTGAAATGTCACTGACTCATTCACTGACTCACTGATTGACTCATCAACACCCCGCCAAAATCACTAGACCTAGAAACGTGAAATTTGGGAAGGGTTTTCCTTCCATGATTGAGGCCCCCATTAAGAACCAGTTTTCAGAAATTCCAACTGGAAGGGGGTGAAAAGGGGGCAAACTGTTTTCCTCTCTGTACTTAACAATGAGAATCCCTGACTGGGGGACTCTCTGCTTCAACCCCTAGACCTAGAAGTATGAAATTTGGGGAGGGTGTTCCTTCTGTGACATAAACACCCACCAAGAACCGATGTGGAGAAATTTAACCCTTAAGGGGCTGAAAAGGGGTGCAATGTGTTTTAGTTCTATACTTAACATTGAAGACAGACTGATCAACATCCAGCTGATGCACTGGGAGGGAGAGTGCACAGGGGGTGATGGTGTGCATGGGGGGATGGTGCGCATGAGGGGATGATGCATATGGGGGGATGATGCACATGGGGAGATGGTGTGCATGGGTAGATGTTGTATGGGGGTGTTGTACATGGGGGTGTGGTGCACATTGGGGGATGGTCACATTGGGAGGACAGTGTACATTGGGGGATGGTACACATTGGGGCAACAGTGTGCATGAGGGGATGGTGCGCATGGGGGATGCTGTACGTGAGCATTGCGCATGGGGGACAGTGCGCATGGGGAATGATACACATGGAGGTGTTGTACATGAGGAGATTGTGCTCATTGGGGGACAGTGCACATGGGAGGATGGTGCACATGGGAATATTGTATGGGGGTACTGTGCATGGGGGTGTTGCACATGGGAGGATTATGCGCATGGAATAATGCCCGTGGGGAGATGGTGTGCATGGGGTGATGTTGTACAGGGGTATTGTGCATGGGGGGTGTTGCGCATGGGGGGATGATGCACATAGGGGGTGTTGCGTTTTGTGCACATGGGAGATGTTGTACGGGGATATTGTGCATTGGGTTAGGGTTAGGGTGATGTGAATGGGGGGATGGTCCATATGGGGGGGAAGATGTACACGGGGGCATGATGTGCCATGGGGGTATGGTGTACCAGGGGAATTTTACTCTCACAATGCGGATTCGTTTTTGCTAGTTTATAATAATATTTAAAATCTGCACATATACACACCTGTACTTCTCCCTGCCTGAGCTGCTGTGGGCGCTGGAAATGCTGAAAAACAGCTTGATCCTATTCTTGGCATGACCCTTGCAAAGGAGCTTACTACTCAGCAGAGATGCTCAGGATTGGGCTGTAAGGATGAACCTTTCCCCATTCCTTCCCAGAAGTATGCTGCATTGATTGCAAAGGGATTATTTATGAATAGAGAGGTGCAGGATTGGGTTGTAAGTAGGCACTCTTCTCCACCCATTCTGATGGTGGCAGGGCAGGATGAGGATGGGGAGAGACGGTGTTGTTCTGGGTACTGGCCTGCTGGCAATTGGGGCAGCAGTGGCCCCTCCTGGCAGTGGCTACAACGGGCACCTTGGTATGCCACCAAGAACTGTTCCATGTGCCAGCCTTGGCACACATACCAGGGGTTGTCTACCCCGTCTTAAATCATATCCTTCTAAATTCGACAGTTTTCAGTTTTGTAGCAATGAGCATTGTTTCTGCCATAGAACAAAATACGATGCATAGTACAGTTGAAATCTATGGACTCCAGCATCCATATATTTATTATTTAATGTTAGATAAATGGTTGACTCCTGGGCTCCATGGGAGACACTATCTTGAAATCATAGTTTTTTTTCAAACTGCATGTTTGCATCGACTGAATGGGTAATTCATGATTCCCACTTTATTCATAGGGAAATTTGAGGTATGATGTGTGAATTGTGCCAAGGCTTCTTATTGGGTTTGGAGAAGGATACAGTTCTGATCCCCCATCCAGTGTGCCAGTTGCCTTTTCTTGTGACTGTTTGAGGAAAACCAGTCTTGATCTGCAACTAAAACTAATTTGAATGAAAGTTGCGCATAGCTAGGGGAGCTGCTCTGTGGCCAGGCACTACTGGCGGATTGTATGTCTGTGCGAGTGACAAGACAGTCAGGAAAGATTAAACTCAATCTCTTGGGCTGGTGGGGAGATACTGGATGTGAGATGAAGGCCTAAGGATCTCCAAACTTGGCAAAGCAACTGGGTGGCGATGTTGAAAAATGGTTTTTTGGGCAGCGGCCAGTCTTAATACTCAGCCACTTGGATTTGGCAGCAAAACTAGAACACCCATCCTTCTAGAAACAACAGAGATACTGCCTGCTGTGGTCACTACTCTGTTCTTACTAACTTAGGAAGAGAGCTTTAAAGTCCTTCAAGATCCCTTTGTTGAGATAACAGCTTTGTATTAGTTACTTCTAAGGAGGCAAAGGAAAAGAACTGGGAGGAAAATAATTAGCCACTCTTATCTTTTAAAAAACAGACCAAGAAACAAGCCATACCTCCAGATTCCTCTGTGTAATAATTGGGCTGGTGAAACAAATGTGCATTGGCCTTATCTAATGAGATTCAGTGGCAGCCCAGGGAGTTCTTTAGAAAGGACACCGCCTGATAAAAGTGTGTTTCTTTCCCTAATTGGATATCTTGCAAATGTTTTCAAGAGAGAAGCTGCTTTCATTGTTCTCTCTTTTATCACTGCTCCAAGAACAGTGCGTCTGCGTTTCAAAGTAGCACAATCCAGCATCATTTAAGTGCTTTCAGAAATTTCGGAAACATTTTGGATAAATACAGACGGGAGGCCCTGCTGTCACAAGAGCTCTGGCTTGGCTCAAACATAACACTACCAGTAGTATTTAAACTCGGGGTCAGGACCCCCTTGGGGGATTGCAACCTCTGGTTAGGGGGGTCACGTGGAGGTGGGATCTGCTATCTTGAAATCTGGCACTGGGCTTTCCTGGGAGTACGTCTCATTGAACACAATGGATGGAACTTACTTCTGTGTAGACATGAAGGAGATGGCATCAAAGTGATGTCACATCTGGTAAGTTTGGCAGGTGGTCCTGGACAGATTTTTAAGTATGAAAGGGGGTCCACAGGCTGAAATTAAGCACATAACCAAAGAAGCCACAGTGAGCACAGAATTTAGCACTTCAGCCTGAAAGAGGGGGGGGCCTCTTTTTTCTCCTTAGTGGTCCTTTTTTGCTTTTCCTTAGGAGCTTCATACAGGACCGGACTTAAGAGCTGTAGGACCAAATTTGGAACATTGTTCTGCAGGGCTCCAGGGAGTAGAAATCACCCATACTACTCACCATTTTCTCACAATGGTGAGTAGTATGGCACCCATAAGTAGAATAATGGTGTTATGATGAAGTTGGTGCATCACTGTTGGTGCCAACTGATTCCAGAGTTTGGACCACTGATTTTGGACCAATTAGAGGCTCTCCTGCAGCATAGCTCTGCTCACTGTACTGGTCTCATATATGAATGAAGGTATGCATTGAAGTGAGAGGTGCCACTTGTGGCTGTGGGTGATCCATTCTTGGGACCCTCAGTCATGGGGCCTGATTAGGCCCCATTGGCCTATGGCCAGCTCTTGCTGCAGCGATCCCAGAAGCAACTTTGTCTGCTAGAATGCTAAGGAGCTCATGTACAGATGCTACCTCTTTCTTACAATTCAACATATGACTTCTACTACCATAGACATCAGAAGGATCATATTCCTTCTATTGCATTTTGAGAGCCAGCTAGATATTTAAAATTGAGGAACAGATTTTCTGAATTTTAGGGTTGCTGTTCCCCTATCATATGAAAAGGGATGATTATATCACAAGAGGGGATACGAGAGGGGCTCTTGTGTATTATATCACAAGATGGTATAGGATAGCCAGTGGTTAGTAGGTAGGAAATTTGAAATTTGGAAGATCTAGATTCAAATCCCCCAGCCATGAAGCTTCCTGGGTGAGCTTGGGCCACTAATTCAGTCGCAGACTTACCAACCTCACAGAGCTGTTTTGAGACAAAAAGATAAAAGCTTTGTAAGCTGCAGCAACATTGGCATGGGACAGGAGGGGTATAAATACTTTTAAAAATAAGTAAAATATGATGATTCAGTCAGTGTCATACATTTTGGCAGAAGGGATCTTAATTGTGACCAATACTAGAATTGGTATCATGCTTGCCACTGAACATAATATCTTGGGTGAGACCTCAGTCTTGGGAGTACAAGTACTTAACAAAATGTTTAATTCACACTTTCACTGATTTTTACTGATCAATAGGGCATTTGTTAATCTAGGATAGCCAGGACTCTGAGTCATGCATATTGCTCTTCTTTGCAGGTTATTTATGCTGATACTTTTGGATAGCCCTGTTATTAACTATACAGTTGTATTTTCATGTGTTAAGGCATTTTAATTATTCAAATGTACTAAACTACTCTCCATTCTTTCTTGGGGATTTGCTGATGCTACAAAAATCCAGCAATTGCCTCCAGTAAGTGCAGCGGTTCCAGGTTGAGGTCAGAGTCTGTTATCAGGGTATAAAGGAGGATGTAGCATCCTGATGAGAAGGCCTGTTGTGCACATGAAGGGAGCTCCTTGGCTGGTCAAATCAGATTCCATTTGAAACTATGTGATGTGATATATTAGGCACCATGCTTCAGAAGACTTAAAGGGATAGCCACTCCTGATGAATTCCATGGTTCAATCACCACTGCTGATGGAAAGTCAGTAGTGATTGTGCTGCCATTAGGGTTTTTTTTCCTAATAAAATGTGAGGACCATTAGAAAAAAAAAAATAAGTTCTTACAGTTTCATTAGAAGTGGCTTGAAAGCTCGTATTCTTGGGAGCAGTGAATTCATGGTCTGCATTGAACCAGGTTATTCTTAACTGTAATAACCCTGATTTATAAGGGAATTGTTTTGTCCAGCAAAATATAAATAAATCCAGTTCTGCTTTTTCTACCAGAAATTAGAATTGAGTATCAGGAATGAAAATAAGATTGCCTTTCGCACAGAAGTGCTCCTTTCTGTGTGCCATGGGCATGACTTATGGCACATTGGTGACACCCCATGGCAGCAGTTAGGTCACATCAGTTTGGTCCGTCAAAGGGCTGAAAAGAATCAGAAGGTCTACTGCATTGCCTGTATTGGCAATGAGGCACTTCTGGGATGCTGACATATCTCAATTAAGCCAGTCACTCTTCAGTTCAAGAGTCCTCTCTAAGAATGATGAGCACATTTTGATTTCATGCGATTTTCATTTATACATTTGTACAGATCTTTAGCTGTGAGATATACACATACCACCATCACTCCTGTGTAAGAAACTTGATTATTTCAGAGATCTCAGAGATGAGATTACAATCCAGAGATGCTCTGCAGCTTTGTTAATAGGTCTATGGTGGAGTATTTCATTTTATAAGTACAATTTTGCTGTTGTCATTTTATAAGCCCAATTATGCATTTGGATAGCGTTAGTATGCAAATATCATTTTGGACTTTCTAAGAATAAATAATCTAGTGTTTAAATTAGCCACATTAAAGCAATATATATGCGTGTTTTGCCTTTTATTTTGTCATCTCCTACATTTTCCTTGGATGTCCAACATTTTGGAAGGCCTTATCCTCTTTTCCTGTTATGATATCTGGTTACCCTGTCTTGGAACAACATCTACTGTAAGTCCATCCTGTGAATCTGTGGTAGTGTGGAAAGATCTTGAGTATTTTGGGCAGCATGGATTTCCCAACCATCTTCAATTAGATTGAATTCGATAGTACTGTACATGCATTTAAAAGAATAAACAGTGACATGTAAAGGTGGGAGGGCTTAGGGAAGCCAGGCTCTGTTCCTCATAACCTTCATCATGGTGCTATCCCTGCTACTTGTGAGATCTTTGCTGCCTCTTCCTGTGCTTGACAAAGTGCTGATAAGTGCCTGTCTTTTGCCTTGGGGAAATACTCAAGTCATAACAGCAGAAAACTCAGCAGTTCTGTCAAGGCTGATTGACTTCCAGCAGTCTGATCCTCAAAGACAACTAGCTAGTCCAGCTCCCTTTACTGTACTCCCATGTAAGCATCAGCCACTGAACGCATGCTAAACCCATTGACAATCAAGTGCATGAAGCAGAATCGCAGTGAAAAATAGCTTTCCCTTCCTTTGCCACTTTCCCTGCCAGAGAACAAACCGCTCCCTCAAGCTCTGGTGAAATTTAATGTACAAAGCTACTTTATACTGTCTGAGTCTTGCATGCAACGGAACCAGAGTAATAGTTGGCTTTCGTTACATTCCACTTCAATTATCCTTATTTCATTTTCTCTTTCATAATTTGGAAAGTCACACACATCGACAGACAGAGACATTGATGATGATTTCATCATTTAGGATGGTGATGTTCCGTGTGATCCTAAGCATGTCTACTCAAAAGTAAGTCCCATTGTGTTCAATAGTAGTTACTCTAGGGTTGCCATATGTCCTGAAAAAAGGTGTTCACATACTGGCAAGTGGGACGGATAATCCCGTCCCAATTTTGTGAAAGAGAATGGTAACCCTAACTTACTCCCAGGAAAGTGGGGTTAGGTTGTTTCCATTGTGTGACAAAATTAAAAACTGTTAGGGTTTTGCTTAGGTTCAGCTGTGGAGGGTGTATAATGGGGAGGGGTTGGGCAGGGTGGGAACGGATGGATGTAATGGGGCACATATAGTGCAAGCTGTGCCTAGGAATGGGGTGGGTTGAGCAGAACTCATGAATACTGAATCTTATCCTCTTCTGAAGCCTGAATGTCCAGCATGGGGCTACATGGACTTGTATCAGTCAAGTGAAGGTGAGGGCAAAGATCTGATTAGCCCCCTGGTGCAGGCTGGATGAGCTGTGGCAGCTACTGCCATAACTCAAGTCATTTGAGTGATCAGATCAAGTGGAGCTGAGTCTCTGGACGCCATCATAGCATGACAATATTGTAATGAGAACCCAATAATGCATTTTAAAGTAATTTGTTCCAAAACCTCAGAAGAAGAGGACATTTCAAGCCCAGACTCAGTCTTCTGGCTACAACACATGTCTGAATTTATTGTAAAGCGTGTGTATGTAAGCAGGGAATGGTCCACTGAGGGGGGGCCAGTGAGGGGGGGTCTAGAAGCTGGACTAATAATCCGCATCAGCATAAGGTAGAATCCTCTTGCATGTGCCCATTTTGATTGGCATAAATCCAGCCAAAGTCAGGAGCAGGCAATTGAGATCTATTCCCCATCAAAGCAGCATATTTTTCCTCCCAATATAAATGCTGGAAGGTTCATTCTCCCGCCTTTCCGCCTGCGGCTTTGGGGAGGCGTCATGTGCTTTCCATATGTGAACATGTGCAAAGAATGTGGCTTTTTATTTAAGAAAGGGGGGAGGGGATCAAATCCAGCTTGTAACAACTTGGAAAGTGCATCAATTTCCAAGCACATGGGAGGAAGGACTGAGTAAATAAGCCCCACCGTACAGGAACCGAACAGGCAGGCCGTCACAGATATGTGTTGCTGAGATAGAAGATGCTCAGCACAGCTGCTAGGAAGCTGTGTGGGGGAAGGGAAGAAATTTCCTGGGCCTCCTGGTGGGTTCAGAATTGCATTTCATTTTTCCTTTCCCTCCCCCACCACCATACCAAGGGTTTCCCTCCCTCACCACTATTCCCCTCTTCATATAAGGGTTAATCCTCTTGGCTGCAGTAGCAGCAGCGAGCTACACCAGCTTCTATGTGAGTGATGATGGATGGGATGTAAACATGCTTTGGGAAGCTTTGCTTCATCGCAGGATAAGTGGGTAAGGCTCTAGATTCTGCCCACTAAGACCTTTGAGATTGCAAAAACAGGAGCATCAATATTAGCAAGGAGTTGGCCAACAGGCATCATAATTCATGGCCAGGGAAGAGAGAGATGGATTTGTATTTGAAAGAGGCAGTGTTATGGCAGAGGACTTTTGTTGTCAGAAATAAGGTCATCCTCCACTCCTCCAGGGGTCCTGGTGGAAGGCTTTCCCGAGAAGCCATTTAAAGTAAAATACCTGTAGTGTGTTCATAAAGTGAGGATCGTGCAGCACAATCATTCAGATGTGGGGAATATCCATGTTCTGATTAGAACAATAGGCATAGGAGTTGAGTGCATTGCTTTTTATGTCAGCATATCATTTGATTAGGAGATTTCTTGATATTCAGGGTCAACTTCTATATAGTGTTGTGAGACAAGTTTGTTCCCTACAGGGTTTTCAGATTATTACAAAAGTAGGCACTATGCCATTGTATTTAATTTGTTACTGTGCCCTTATGAGCATCGGGCATTTATATTGGCCACATGCAATTCATTTCCATCAGCAGTTTTTATGGAAGATATAGTAGTATTTCTTATAGTGAAAGTTTGTTTACTTGTTTCTTACTCATATGGTCTTAACATTGCCCTTTCTTTCAGTCCTTACATATTCAACAACTTTTTTTAATGGGCTAACTCTTCAGGTGTCAGTCATTCAATTGAGAAATTTGTTGTCATCAGTCAACCCTGCTATAACCAAGGCAAGGCCATGGGGGCTTTTAAAAAACTTTTAATAAAATGTCATACTTCTTCTACATGACTATTTGTTTAACTGTTTGTAATTCTCTCTCTGTGCCAATAAAGGTTTCCAAATCTATCCATGGTGCAAACAATCATAAGGACACAAACTCGCTCATATAAGCTGCTTCATGCGTGTGTGTTATGTGTGCATGTTTGCACATGCATTTACATGGGTATACTGGATCCTGAGGGCAGCCACTTTTTGGCTTGTTCAAGCCATTTGTTACAGGGTGACACATGGAACCACCAATCCAAAACTTCTCAGTAACCAGTGATTAAAAGAAAAATATATCATGTAATGTCATCCAGTCAGCATTTTCCTAATGTCTGTTTCATGGATTGCCACTTTGCATGTGTGGTTCCTTCCCCACCCCCAACTACACATAACTGGGAAGACAACAGGGTGGGATGCAAATGGTCAGTACCTATTGATCTCCTTGTAAAAGGAAAGAGATCTTCTACCAAAATTTTTCCTTTTATCATGGCTGCTCACGCCAGAGATTCATTGTGGAGGACCGTTCAAAACATGGCAGATAGCAAAGATGATCAACGTTGCATCTGTCAAAATAATTAAAAGAAGGGGCAAAGCCACAAGTGAGAGGGGTTAATTCTAAGTGTCTATGACCCCTTAAAAGTAAGAGGTGGGGCTAATATCACTAAGTATCCAAAACTGCCAGTAAAACATTTTTCTGCACGTACCTCTGCCAGCCACACATCTCTTCTTAAAACTACCCATTGGGAATTGGGAACTTCTCATCTTTATATAAGCCCGAGTTTCCCCTTGCCTGTGGTAGCGTTGACCTTTTCCCTCTGGATGATCACCAACTCTTCAACCTTGATCTTTAATGTTCCCCTCTTTAATAGGTTTCAGACTTGTCAATTAAATTACCAGTCACTAGGGCAGCTGCTCTAGAGAAGCCTTTATTACCTATTTCCTGGCTCTGAATTAATCTGTTTCCAGCAAGCAGCCACATTATCCAAGTCAGAGGTCTGGCACTGGTATCAACAGTTAATTAAATCCTAGTCTCCAGGGTGCCAGCTGGCCACTTTCCTCCCTCGGTAACCTTTTGCTAACACTGATGGGTTAATGATGGGATTTGTGTTATAGCTCGAGTCTACCCACATCATATACAGTACATGGGCATATGAAGTTGGTTTTATTAAGATAGCCTTTAAAAAAAAAAACCAAATTGATAAAGTTGATGCTGGAAGGCCATGCCATTGAAAGTACAGACTAGTCAGCAAGACAAGCTGGACGTTTTGTGAAATGCTTTGAGCCATCTCCAATTCGGCTTCATCTGCCATTCCAGCCATTCATTTCCCTGAGGCTGGAATCCTAAGCCCCAGTTAGGCTGGTGTAAGACCCATCATGAATCCTGTGCTAGCCTAGGGATGTTGCAAAAGTGCTGTAAGGCACTTCTGCACCACTGTTGGGGGACTTGGGTCAGTGCCCAGACATGTGCCACACTCCCCACACCACCACAGGGACAGGGAGTGGGTGAGTTGTGCTGGCCTAAATTAGTTAGGATCATGCCCGTAGTTTCACCTAGGGAGTTGCCAGAGAACTGTTGTCTTTCTGAGATAAGTTGAACAAGCATGTATAATAAATAGAGTTCTGGAGAAATCATCTGGATAAAACAGGCACACAATTGTTTGATTTACCTACATGTTTACCGTATGTGCTTGATAAATAACATGAATCTGTACATGTTTGAGGTGACATGAAACTCAAACATGAATGTTTGTAATTAGACACGGAGAAATACTTGCAAGGTTATTGCCCATCATATCAAGTAAAGAGCATGGATGTGCTGAACCAGTCTGAGTTGTAGCTGCGTCCGTTCTCATGTTCAGCATCCTCTATATTTTCTGTTAATGTGTTACCCATCCACTTTGTCTTAAACAGGATGATTCTCATCCTGGCCACAGATTTATCTGCCAGTATTGTTTGTTTGATTTTACAGCTGCGGAGATCTCAGGCTTGGTTTAATTTGCCCACCATAAGTCTCCTCCCCCTGGATCACCAGATGACAAGACCCACAAGACATTAAAAGCTTAACAGGGCTTTCCCACGCCAGAGCAATCCCACACTGCAATCTGATACTGGGTTGCTGATCAGGGCACACTAATGCTGAAGTGGTGGAATAAGGAGATGTATTCATTATTCCCTATTACTGATTATCAGTATATTGTAAGAAAAATTCAAATAGGTATACACTGAGAACTGAATACAAAATATGCATGCATCCAGATGTTTGTGCACACTATACACGAAGGAGTGGGGCAGCTCTGTGTATTACCTGATCAGCATATTTATGGGGACTGCATGTGGACTACTACATAACTGTGTGGGTTTTCTGAGCATGTTGACCCTATATTTTTGAGAGAGAGAGAGAGAGAGAGAGAGAGAGAGAGAGAGAGCGCTTCATGGATCTGAGAGATTTAAACTCTGGACCCCCCTGGCATACTCAACACTAACTGCTACAATAGTCTTCCTCACTTGCTAGTGTGGGGAGAACTGTTTATGCAATTAGATTGTGGCTCCATGTGAGCATACACAATGGTGCTTGGACACTGTTTTCTGTTGAATGCACATTAAACAAACCCTATACATATTTCTTGATCCTGCTGACTTTCATCTTTTGTATTCTACTAAATTTGATACGTGTTCCACCAAGAGATGTTGGACCTGCTTACTCGTGACTTTGCCTCATTGGTAAACAGGTGACTGTATAGGCTATCTGAGCAGCACAGTTCCTGGAATCCAACTCCTTGCTGAACATGGCACCAATTTTAATGGGCTCTTAAGGTTGGCTGTTGTTTGAAGGTACTTACATAGATTTGTAGGCTTTGTTAGGGATTTTGTCCATATTGACACCTTGTCCAAAGCCATCATTTCATCATAGTACAAAACTTTGTTTGCATTAAAATAGAATGGGTTTGCTTATTGTCATGGGAAGTGAAATAGTGAACAATAGGAATACGTGACCTGTCGTCCATAGATATCCTCATGTACTTTCAACCTCTCCCATTTTTTGCTTCTGACTCTTGGCATATAGTTGCTTTAGTCTGTACCAAAATCAGGCTGCCACCATATCATTTTGAAATTTCTACTTGAACCTCAAAGGAGAGTTGCAATTTCCTGGGTTCCTTTTTCACTCTCTTTTTCACATATGAAAAAAGCTGGCAAGTGAAGTGCAGAACTGAATTATAATAGGTTTTTTGGGGATGAGTGCCATAGTCTAAAGCAGGGGTCTCCAAACCCTAACTTGTCGGCCATATGCAGCTTGTGACTAGCTTCTGGCCTACAACCAGTCTCTCACCCCGCAAGAGTCTCTGACCCAGTTGACCAAATCTGACTGGAGCCGTGATGGGGAGGAAATGGGGGTTCATTTAAGTGTTTGCTTTATTTCTATGCTGTGTGTTGGTGGGTGCAGAAATTCTGGAATTTTGAATCCATTTATTAATCAAAGTTCCATTTCTAATGTACTGTGTATACATGTGTCCCTTGTTATCCACTAGTGTTCCATTCCAGAACCCCTGTGGAAAAAAAAACCAGTGGAAAAATAGATTTAAAGACCCACTTCCAGGTTTCTTCCTAGTCCATTGCTCCTCATGGAATAAGGTTGTGCCTAAGTAGCTGCAGGGTTTTGAATCTGGAACTCCTTGCTGACACAAAAAAATGTGTTCAATAAAAGTAGTTTTTAAAAAATAAAACCTGAGTTCCTTTACAATGGTTAGAAACAGCTTTTATAACTGTTGTAGAGAGTAGCAATTGGAAATAAAAAGGACTTCCTGTCTGTACCTGGCTTAGCTGAAGTATGGATTGCATGAGTGCCTCTTCACAAGAGGAGAAAAGCAGTTTTGTAAACTGTAATTTGGAGTTGACATTCTTGTTGACTCAAATTGGTGTACAAAAAAATCAGTGTATTAACAAGGTGGGACCTGTATTTAAGTTTTATCTATATAATTTTTTCAAGCCTTCAACATTGTTCCAGGTATTTGATAAGGCCTTTTGGCCAAAACATTAGTTGACCACTGGTTCATTCATTGGCATCCTTCAGTCTCAACTGTGGTATCATGCTCTGAGTGTCCTCTCCAGAGCACGATGGCCTGGGTAGATTAATATGGAGGATAGACTGTTACCCAAGCAGCAAATCCCCCCTCTCCATGCCACTGAAATAGTCCAATGGAACGGCAGAGCTGATACGATTGGTTCCAGCTGCGTCATAGGAGTTACCAGAACGTGATTGTACACAGTCACAAGCTGCTTCCAGGACTCCGGCTCTGGATTTTGCCTTGAGGTTGACTCCTGAAGCCTTTCCCATACATGGGTATAGCCACAAGGCAGTGGAAGTTGGAGGTGGGAGTTTTCCTTTTCCAGACAACCCATGGTCAGTGGGATTTTGGACAGGTTTAGTCTGGCTACCCAACAAAGGCCTGTCTGGCATGGTAGGGTAGTGTAGCTACTGGCAGGGACCACTGGTTTAAACTAAAACTGAACACTGAAAATTAAGTTAAAAACTCCTGATAAAAATGAAAATTAAAATAGAATTAAAACAAAACCAAAACTTAAAAACTGAATAAAAAACAAGCTAAAGCTAAAAACTAAAAGCAAAAATCAACACTAAAGAGCAAAAACTATGTACTAGAAACTAAAACCTTGCATTTCACCCACAACTTTGGGGGACTTCCTCAGAGGCTGCTCCAACTTCCTCAGAATCTAAAACTCAAGGCTCACCTATTTTTATATTGTAATGAATTGTGCACTGAGTTAGGGTCTAATTCTTGTGATTTCTCTTAGGGTAAAAGCCTTACCCTCCTCTACTTAGAAGTAAGTCCCATTATATTCAATGGGTCTTACTCCCAGGAAAGTGTCTTTACGATTGCAGCCTTCTTCTCTTTAGCCCTTAAAACTAGATCAGAGCAGTGGTCAACCTAGCTCAATAATCCTGATGGGTGAAACAAAGATGAGAAACAGTGCACTTGAATGAATATATGACTCCCTTATTCAAACTAAGCTTCGAAAGGCACTAAGACTGAGGAACAGACAGACATGAGCTTCAGAAAAGACTGCTCTGCTTGTCTTTAATGCTATAAACATACTGTCTGTGAGCTTGTTTAATCCTCTTTTAAATTAAGTGAGGCTGCTGACTGTCACAGCATTGAAGAACACATTGAGGATGCCTTTTGTCTGCCACCGCCATTCAACAAACTTCACATTTGCTTCTTTAGATAGGCGATTCCAATTGCCTGTGGCTACAAATTACAGAATTTATAAGTGATGGTGATAATTGCAAGACAGTTCTTGCACGTAACAAAATTAAAATAATTATAACAATTTAAAACATAATAATAAAAAACCAGAAATGGTTCAAATTGCATTTTGATTCTTTATTAAAAGGACCCTATGTGCCAGGCTCAGTTCTTTGTAACCAGGCTCTGAAAACAATGTGCAAATAAAGGCATGGGGTGAGGTGAGGAAGGGGGGTCATAATGGATGTAGCTCTATCCCTAGTACTCCCAGGAAAGAAAGGAACCCAATCAGTATTATGTTAATTGTCTTCTTTCCCACTTACTACTCGTATTTTCTGGGTTCCTTTTTGACTCTCCAACTGATGAATTGGTCAGAAAAAGAAAGATGGCCACCACAGACCCTGGGGCTCAGTAGGCACTCTATATATGTGTGTGTGTGTGTTTGTGTGTGTTCTGCTAGGCCAAAAAGAAACAAAAATACATAACTTCCTGCCTGCCTGCCCCACACCTTTGTGTTAAAACCGAAATAAGAAAAAAACCACACACCCAGAGAGAGCGGCAATTTTTAATGCATTGCATTAGCACTGCCTGCCCACTACTTTCTCTCTCTGCCGTCATGTCTGTGGCTGTGAATAAAAACAAAAACCAACCATATATAAAAGGGGGAGCTGGGGAAAAAATATCTCCTTTTCTATGGAACTGAAGAGAATGTTTCAGTTTGATACCAGGAGGAGAGAAAACGCTGCAGTGAGGCGTAAAGTACAGCCCCCTGAGGTTCTCCATTCTAAAGCCAAGTACCAAGGGGCTGTGCAGCATTTGAATTATCAAGTTTCTATCTATTCCCTGAATGCCCCTTCAAATTGCACTTGAATTGGTTTGGGGCTTCCCCCCTTCTCCTTCCTCTCTCCCTGTTCAATGAAGTGAATGGGGAATAAAGGAACGGAGAAGAAATCAGGGCACTGAGAGACTATCCAACCATGTGGGATGGATTCTGCCTTGTGTCTTGGTTTGGCTGCAGGTGCTCAGCTCTCCAACAAAGCCGGGGAGAGGGATTTGCCCACGGTGGTGATACATCGTATATTTGAGCCAAACGACAGTCTCTTGACTACAATGTCCTCCCATCCATTCTCAAATGCACTCTCCAATCATTACGTCAAAATGCATAAAAAGAAACTTTGTTGTTTCTAGTTAGCACCATTAGGTTGTGAACTGTGAGTGGAAGAGCAAAATGGAAGCAAAACTGGTTCTGAGCAGAGATGCTGTTTGCCCTTCATAAATCCAGTCAAGATAGCCACGGCAATCAGGATTCCTATCCATGTTGTTCCAGCTTCCCAAAATTGACACGGTAATGGTTCACTGGGTGGACCTTGGAATCGTCCTTTGTCATTGGCCAGTTGTCAGGCTACCTGGAGCACCATTCCCATTGGCCAGTCTTTTGCACATCACACTTAACATCACACTAACATTACTTTTCTGGGAGCACTGGCTGCGGCTGCCCAACTGGCTCGTATTTACAGTTTGCAGAGCCCTAACCCGTTCCCCTCCGACAAAAGCTTTGGCTGGAGAAAAATATTTAAACCCAAAGAGACTATTCTGAGAAAAGTCAATTCCTTGGTTCTTTTCTCTGTCTGGAAAGTCGATCTGCAAGAAGGTGGTCATCGATGCCAAACGTTGTCTTAGCTTTGGGGCTTCCAATCTTTACCCTGTTGCCTTCTTTCTTTCAAGCTCCTGGCTTGCAAACAGGCGTATCTCCTGTCCTGCTCCAGGTGCGTGTTTGCAAACAGGTGATTCCTCGGAAGAGCACTGTGCAATACTACAAGAGGCAGCAGCAGTAAATGATTCCAAACTCAACTAAGACTGATTGTCTCCCACATGATCTTCTTGTTGCCTCTGAAAAAATAATAATTCTGGACCAAAATGTTCTTTATTGGTGTTATTATTAAATCCATTATTTTTCTTCTTAATATCTTTTTCCCCCCTCTTTTCCTTCTTGTCTTCAAAAATGTCAAACAAAAGAAGAAAACCCAGCAATTGGGGCTCTGGAGCCAGGGGCAAGGCTACTAGGGGGTCGGTAGAGAGTGCTCTGTTGGCTAGGAGGGTTGACCGGAGTTTGTGGGGTTGGAGTCCTACTGGGTTTGGGTCGAAAGAGGCTGCCCTGTTGGGTGCTGGTGCTATTGGACATGGGGCAGTGATCAGGATCACCTGAGTCGCTCTCTGTATAGCTGTAAGCCTGAGCCCGTGAGATGCCCTTTTGCTGGCGTCTCCAGGAGTTGTAGTAAGTTGGGTCACTGATGTAATGGTTGACAAAGGAATGGGCTTTCTGTTGGTTCTGTTCCACTTCATACTCACTGTCACTTCCCTGTGGAAGGAAATAGAAAGACTGAGCTTTGAGTGAAGGATTAGGGATATAGAAAGGAAACCCAGCAGCTTGGTAAGCAAACATTAGCAAAGAAGAGTAACTTAAGAGGTGGGTGCAGTCAACCCTCTGTTCCCCTGTACTTGATTTTCTTGAACTCTGTTTGCAGCAGCAGAAGCTTAAACTTTATCAGGCCCCAGTGAGCTCAAACCCATGCAAAGAAACTGAAAACAAGCAAGCAAAAGACAACTGGTATAAAAGAGTTTGGAGATATATGTAGTACGATTAGAAGAGTCTCACAAACATATGTGCTTCCCCCCAGGCGTACATTCATATACACAGAAGTACTAGAAGCTTTAAAACATTTACACAATAAATTAATTCACCAAACTTGAGTAGATTGGGCAGTGAAGAATTTTAATTGGTATAGCAAAAAGAATACCAATTTTAATTGGTATAGCAAGGTAAAAAGAAAGGTGGATAACCTTAAGGACTCTATAATGTGAATTTTTAAAAACTTAGAAGTCCTTTCCTCCTAACAAATGGTAGTTTTTGTTTATTAAATGTTGATAAGTCTTTAACAGTGCACACTAAACTGGCCCAGGAGTGTCGTGAAAGTGTCATTTGCACCACTTTCAGGGGAGGTAGGCTGGTGGATGGACATATGCCACATGCCAGTGTGAGAACCATGGAAATGGTGAGTTGCACTGACTGATCCTGGCTGAGCAATGGAGTATGGGGGGTGGGGAAGGTCAGGGAAGAAGGCATTTCAGGGTAGGGGAAGGGCAGACAGAGAGTGTTCCTGGTGGTGGACTTGCAGAGAGTAGGAGAAAGCGGGGGGGTGGGGAAGCTGGGATCTGGCACTTGTGTCAGAATACATGCCCCATTCACGGGGCAGGAAGCAGCATGGAGGTTGCTTTGGTCTGCTCTGAGTTGTGCAACTGAAATTAGTGGTGCAGCTCCAAGTTGTCCTGCTGAGGCTGCTGCACCACTAACTGGGGTGAGGAGAAAGTTTCTCTTTGCCCCACGATAGTGAACCAGCAGCCCCAATCTTGCTCTGGATATAGTGCAAGGACACTGAGCTGCCTGTTAAAGCACAGTGGGCCCACCTGGGGACCAAAATTTTTGGGACACTCCCGTAATTATTTAATTAATTAATATCCATATTAATTAATATGATTAATTAGATATTAATATTTTCATATTTTACAAATCACCTTACCAATAGAGAGCATAATCCTAACCACATCTACTCAGAAATAAGCCCCGTTGTGTTCAATGAGTCTTGTTCCCAGGAAAGTGTGTTTAGGATTGTTGTGTAAACTTCTGTTTTATTCTTTTTTGGGAGGAGGTAGAGTTGCCTTTCAGGAGCACTTGTTGAGCCCCTTCAGTGGATTGGGACCCTTCTGGTAGCCTTGCATTCCTCTATGCCTGACCTGAACATGAGCATAGACGTGTTTGCTTATTCGTGGGTAAACACATCTATGTAGCTCAGTCCCACTTTCTGTAGGACTCAATGCAATTATCAATGACTTCCTTCTGGGTTAATTTGTGGGGACTGCGCTCATTGGATAAGGCCCATTCTGGGGACGTTGGATTCCTCTCAATCTGACCTTTCCAACGGACTAAGGCAGTTTTGTCTACTCACGAGTAAAGATGCGATACAGCTCACTTTCACTTTCCATAAGGCTCCATGCATTTTTGTTTTTTAGTTTTCTGGCCACAACCTTTGACAGGATGGAGATATTTCAAAGCTTTCTTTGCACTGGTGTTTGATGGAAAATATGCATTCAATGGTATATTACATGATAGGTTTATTTTTAAAAAAATCCTAGCATTTTAGCAATTTTTGTGAGTTTTGTCACTCCTAGTGTGTTACCCCCTTGAGGTTGGTATCTGTGGCTCAGGGTACGTCACTGCCTAGAAGGTTTTATGTCTGAGTGAGGATCTGAACTTAAAGGTGGAATCCTAACCAATTTAGGCCACATAACTCACCTGACATACCTTCCTGTGGTGGTGTTTCCATCTTATACTCTGCTCACTTATTTTTTTATATTTCTTCCAATATATTTAAAAGGCATTTTATGTTGAAGTTTTGATAGTGAAATGTCTCTACATTTAATTATTTGGGAATTTTTTTTTCATTTGTTGGCAAATGCATTCATATTACATTTTTGTCTTTTGGCTGTTACAATAAGTGGGAGCCACTTCATATCCACTGTGGTTCTACATTTCTTTTACCAGAAATGGAAGTAACATAATCATGGTTGTATGGTACAGGACTGTGTGTGACAAGAACAGGCTATGAATGGCTGGAGTAACTGCAAATGGATGGTGAAGCGGAAGTGGGAGAGGGAAGGGGATGGCTTTCAGCAGGAAGGGTAAGGATGTACAACCCTGCAAATGGCAGGCTGTATACAGATTATTTGCTTACCAGGTAAAATAATAATTCAAAACAAATTAGAAGAGCACCTCTGCTGTGGTGCTGTTAGCTATAGCTGTGCCAAAATGGCTATATCTGTATCCTATGGGATCAGGGCAGCCACTAGATATCTCCCTGTGGGAAAGGAGAATTATCCTGGGTAATGGATATCCTGTGTCTGCTGTTGAGAGGGTGCAGATTCCAGAAGAACGATGTTAAGTTGCCTGGAAAGGGAGTGGGAGATTGGACATGACAGCAGCTTCTGCCGCCATCCCAGGCCCAATCATCCTATCCTGTCCAGTTCTGCCCTCCCCTGCCTTCCCCCATCCCCCCCCCCGCTCTGGGAAGCTTCACTGTCACCCTATAGTGATACTTCTGGTAGTTACTCTGCAATGTTGACCCTGCGGTAAGACCTAGCATCAATGGTCCTTCTTTATTGGGTGCTGCAAACATACTTCATGGCACATGCATATCGCCACTGTTGGTGATGACTGGACTGGATCTCCAGCTGCCAGTCCTGGAGGTTAAAATTGACCAAACAACCCCAACCAGAAGCGAATAATATGCACTTAGTTTCTTACTTCCCTCTCATTCTCCTCTCCCTGATTCTTTATCCCTGAGTTGCTTTTTCAGATCACATAACTGTCATATTGTTCCACATAAATGGAGATCATAGAAAACTGCATTAAAAAAAATTAATTGCACTACTGACCCTTTAAGCTTTACATCACCTTTTATATCTCTGGTGTGCCAACTCAAGTCTCTAAAGTCATGCTCTCTTGTATAGTTCCAAAAGACAGAATCAGTCAAAAACCAAGTGTTTCATCTATGGGAACATCTGTATTTTTTTTTAAATTGTAGCATGAAGAAAAAAGAGCTGGTTGAGGTGGGGCAGGCTTGGCTCTCTTCCCTCCTTTCAACTCCCCCCTCTGGTTCCCCTAATTGAATTCAGCTTCTCTATTTGCAGAGGCACAATAGGGACCATTCATGAGAATCCTCAGCCCAGCCAAGGGAGCGATCAAGTGGCAGCTTTCAGCTAGTTCTGTTCTTAACAGTTCCTCTAAGGTACTTACACTGCTAGGGGATAAGGGAGGAGGAAGAGGATCTCGCCTTCCATGTTATGGAGTAGAAATGGGGAGCCACAAAATGAAAATGAAAGCTTCATGTTACACATCTTGAATTTAAGGGTGTGGTATGGTGGATTTCTTTGTCTCAGAGATGTAGGGATGTAGAAGCAAGATCAAAAATAAAATATTTCACATTCAAAACTGGGTCTCCAAGCACACCTGGGTCAAAGTCTGAAACCATCTGGCCTTTAGCACATAAGGTGTTTTAGATGGAGGAAGATTATTTAAGACCAGGTTTTACACAATATCTTCCAAGATCTCACTGAAGATCCATGCCTTCCCCCAGCAACAACTCCCACCAAATGATAATGTCACTGAAGTAATATCCATGCCCCCGGTTGGTGAAATCCTCAATATCTGCCTGACGTGGCACCCCTCAGTCTTGAAAGACTATGGTATCGTGCTCTGGAGTGTCTTCTCCAGAGCACGAAGGCCTGGGTAGATTAATATGGAGGATAGGCTATTACCCAAGCAGCAAATCCCCCCTCTCCACACCACTGAAATAGTCCAATGGAATGGCAGAGCCAATACGATTGGTTCTAGCTGCATCGCAGAGTTGGGCTAAAGACAGGAGCTCACCTCCTCGAACCTGTCTCGAACCTGTCTCCACCTCACCTGTCTCGAACCCTGGCCTACTGATTAATAGGCACAGTGTCTTAACCACTTGCGCCACCCACAGCCCAATTTCCCTTAGACTGGACCCTTTTAACAACTCTGAAGCTTCTTTCAGAATCCCAGAAGGCTCATTTCAATACAACATACATTTTTCTGGGATGCTGTCCTTTCTTTGAGCATCTTTATCTTTTCCTTTGACCAGTGATGTCCAAGATTTTCAGATGCAGAAAATAAGGTACAGTAATCCCTCACAGGCTACATAAAGAGAGTATGTATGTTCCCCATGTCCACTGTAGAAAGCAGCTGATGACTGGGATGAGGGAACTCACACTCGGCTTCTCAGCTTGAGTTCTCAGCTTGTTAATACTTATTGGATGTGTACTATTTCATCCACATATTATCTGTTCATACATGAAGCACTAGACTTGCCACATGCCTCACAAACCAATCCTATGGGTGAAGCCACTGTTGGAACATGTGTTCCACTGGTAGGCTGGTGCTGAAAAGCTTCTGAAGTTTTTACAGGAAGGCTTGAGCCTTCCCAGCTGCATCACTGGACCACTGGCCACCAGCCAGAGCAGCTACACCAGTGGAATTGGGCAGAATGGGGTGAAACTAGGCTGGGAAAGGATGAAACAGAGGAAAGGGAGGCTATGGGAAGGGGTGGATCCAGTGGCAATGGAAAGTGCCGATCCTATCTCGCCCCCTTTCTCTCCTCAGACTTGCACCAGCAAACTTGCTAGTGCAAGTCTAAGGAGAATGAGAGCATCTGAACACAGTGGAGCTTACTTATGAATAAGCATACACTGGAGTTTCTTAATGTTTTATTTCCTTTCATGTTTACATATATTGAAATAGCTTCCTCTGCCCTTGCCCCTTTAGAAAACAACTCTTTCTTTTGCACTTATAGCAATTTATTTGCAAATTGCTGTCATTACTATAATGATTACTCTCAATTTGGAAAAAGCAAGTCTTATCTTTTAAGCAGTTGCTTCATACTTCCCAGAACCTTCTGCTATAATTGGTGAAGGGATTGTCTTTGAGTCTGTTCATGTGTGCCCATTATAAATCAGAGAGAGAGAGAGAGAGAGAGAGATTTTTTCTCAGGAAAAATAATGTGTGCCACTTGACAGCACTATGTTTGCAGAAGAGGTCACTCCCTTGAATGTTCTAGTGCCCAACAAGACAGGCCTAAAAAGCTTCCAAGACTACCCGAAGTGTAGGGTTGCCATAATTCTCTTCAACAAAACTGGGACAGGATCCCCTGTCAAACTTGTCAGCATGTGAACGCAATCCCTGAATACCGGGATGGCCTTAGTTTTGCAGGACTTATGGCAATCCTTCTGAAGTGGATCACAGACCTTTGCACCTGGTATATTTGCAGCCTTGGACACATTGCCTTGACAGCAATCCCTCTGCCTGTCTAATTGAATTGCCAGTTGTGGGCCAGCCTTTGACAAGAGTTCTGTGCCTGGCGTGAAGACCAAGGAGCTATTTT
Organism: Cryptoblepharus egeriae; assembly: GCA_030015325.1. Classification (NCBI taxonomy): domain Eukaryota; kingdom Metazoa; phylum Chordata; class Lepidosauria; order Squamata; family Scincidae; genus Cryptoblepharus; species Cryptoblepharus egeriae. The sequence goes on along the minus strand of JAREYC010000002.1, from coordinate 104,244,681 downwards.
GCTCTAGCCTAGCTGGACTGCCAGCCATCTCCTGCCAACCTCAGGACTGCTAGCATCTTGTTGCCACTGACAACACAGCAAGGGAAAGAAAGGTCCAGCAGTAAGGCTGAGTATGCCCCAATCCTGACTCTGTCAGGCAGATGACGGTCTGCCTATTCCTCCCCTGCTGATACCCAGCTGGCTCCTCTTAATTATCAGTCTCTAAATTCATCTAGAATCTGGGATGTAGGTGGAGGGGGGGAATCCGTTCCAAGTAGGGATCAGAGTATTTAGTTTACAATGTGTAAAAAGAAGAATATTTTCCTTTCTGCTCTGCCTTTGCCCCAGCACCTTCAGACATTCCTCCAAGAATAACCTCAGGCTTGATAAAAGAAAGTTAACGATGCAGGCAGGGCCAGCTTTAAGCCCACTGGACCAGTTGCTCCTAATTTGGCCCCTCAGCTAATGGCCCCCCCCATGCTAGGATAATACAGTCTTGTCAAATGCATGTAGCAACATTTTGCAATGGACACCTAATAATACACCGCAGGTTTTATAGAGAACAGCAACAATTTTATCTTCCATTTTAATACAGAGTTATAAATTTTATTTACCGGTATATTTATTTATATAAATTTTACTTATATCTTGAACAGTGGTATTTGAGCATTTTAGCCTGGGACCCCCAGAATGACAATCTGTCCGGGACCCCTGGAAGTGATGTTATGGCTGGAAGTTATATTAAAAGTGCCTGTTTCCTGATTCCAATATGACTGCACCCAGCTTCTTGCGATCCCCCCTAAAATGAAGTTGCAATCTCCAAGGTGGTCCTGACCCACTTTGAAGACCATTCATCCAGAAGATTCTACAGACCTACTGTATAAAATTGGGGCCACACATGTTTCCAATTGGACCCTACAGCTCATATCATTGCCCTTAGGTCCCCCTGTTTCTGATTCTGGAAGCTATGGTGCTTGCAACAAAATTTTCAGAATCCTGCATGTTCTGACATGCTTTAGTGGTTTCAGAAACTTCTAATGAAACAAAAGGTTTTGCCATGCAACCATAGAGGTCAATTGTGACAGTGTGACACAACAATGTCATGTTACAGTAGGAGTAACCTGTTACTCCTAAGGAGTTAACTATGTTAAACCAGGAGGTCTTTGCCCACCTGCAACAATTTTATGTCAGCTAAGCCTTCTACATCCATCTACAACCATGACAGGACTTGCAAGATTCCAGTAAATGTCCAGTTTATTTTGGAGTGAGACCTTTTATTTTGGAGTGAGACCAATTCATCTGACTTATATCCTGCCTTTCAGGCCCCAAAGGACCCCCCAAGGCAGCTTACAATAAATGATTTTTAAAAATACATGTGTGAAAATATAATTCAATTAAAAATTAAAATTCAATTAAAAATTGACAAACAAAACAAACAAATAAAGGGTAAAACAAAACAAATGGGGGCAATGGTGAACTAAAATGCCTATTGAAATAAAAATGGCATTATCAGTGCTTTTTTATAGATATAAAGGTGGGGGAACTCACCATGAAGATGTTATTTGTAATCATAGGCATTTCTATTTGGGCACCACAAAGGTGCTGGTACTCAATACCAGTGAGTACCCCCTCAAAAATACCCCAGCAACTCCCAGCATGGCTCACCTGTGAGTCGGAGATTTCGGAGGGTTTCTCAGTGAGGCTGCTGCTCTCAGCTGGGATAAGGTCATTGTACTTGGTGACATCCTCATCTGAGTAGTGCAGAGAGCCTGGGCTAGGCCGTGGTGGGGACCTCGAGAGAGATATGGAATCTCTGAGATTTTATTCAGAAAGAGAAAGTGTTTAGTGTAGAAGAGTGCCCCCCACATATTTAGTGCGTCTCCTCTCCATTCTCCCACTGCTCTGACAGCTGCTGTTACCTTGTGTAGATGCCATTCTTTCGGCAGAAGGAATTCTTCACTGACAGGCGTCGGTTGTTCAGCTCCAGGGCAGGGAAACTGCTTTCATCCAGGCTGACCATCTCTCCATGACCAAGTGCATTTGACTTGGAGTTACCCCCTGAAAAATAAAGCCAAGGGAGTATTACAGCTTGATCCTAGCCTGAGCCAGCACTGGTCTTCCATTTGCTGCCCAGGAAATAGCTGTTGCAGATGTACTGTAAGGCATGTGGTGGTAGTCAGAACAAGGAAGGTGGGGACGGGGATGGGGACGGGATGGACACAGTTAGAGTGATGGTTGGAGGAACACCAGGAGCCATCAATAATAACTTGCTGAGCAGTCAGTAGGCATTAAGGGGTGGTGTAGCGTGGGGCAAAGACCGTGTGAGGATAAAACTGGTGGGAAAGGATGGTTCAGGCCCATGAGGGGGCAGAGTCAGAGAAAAAGGCTGCGATATATATATTAAGGCATGTGCAAATCCATTACAATTGGTCTATTATTTGCTAACTTGAAACATACCTCAATTTGTAATTGACAGAATTAGTGAGGGCTGCTGATCTCTCTTTTTTTAAAACATATTACTTGATCTCTTTTTTATTTTCCATATAAGAAAACAAAAGGATTTAAGCTAAAAGTTTTGAAAAATTGAACTATTCATGTGATCAACTGTTCGGATGCCAGGGCAGATTATAAGTCAGCGTTTTAATCTCATATATCCTTGCATGCTTCCTCCTGTCCAATCGAAAATCACTAGCTCAAAAACTAAAAAAACTCCTCCCCAAAACTGAAGTTTCAGTTCCCCATACGAAAGCTTTATTTGATCCAGCAAGCCTCATGATCTTCTCAGAACCTGAGGTATGAATTGTGAACCATTCTGCTCCAGGTGCTTGTGTTCACTTCCTTCTGAGGACCTCAGGGAAGGGTGCATGAGTGGGGACAGATCAGTGGTAGAGCAGATACTTTGCATGCAAAATGTCCCAGGTCTTGTACCTCCATTCATAAAGACCTTAGACAACACAGCTGTAAAAGACATCAGCCTCATACCCTTGGAGAGTTGCTGTCAGTCAGAGTAGATGGAGGGGATTTTCTGGACCAATTGTCTGACTCCATATAAGACAGCTTCATATGTTTCATAGAGTTGTACATGGTATTTTGCAAGGACATAGGGAACCATTTTGCAAGGACATAGGGGAACAAATCCCTAATGCATATCCTCAGCTGTGGATGGCTACAGATATGCTATATACCAGGGGTCGGGGAACATTTTTACCTCTTACCCCAAAATATATTTAGGTATGTGGACATTACCCCCTTGATATGAAAAGAAGGAAAAAATATATTATTAATTATTTGAATTCAAATATGTGGCTTTTGGGGAGCTGGAAGAAAAGTTTGAAGTAGGGGATAAAATAGTGTTGGATTGGACAGGATGACCATATGGTCTGTTTTCCCAGGACATTTCCTGTTTTAGCCTTGTGTCCTGGAAAAAAATCTTCATTGTCCTCTTTTCCCTTGTGAGCAGGCAGCATGTAGCTTTCTTGGAATTCATAAATTATATGTAATATATAATAGTTTTAAACATACATTACTAATACCTAATATGGTGTTTAAGTTAACCACATGAAAACAATATATATAAGGGTTTTTAGCTTTTCAAAATGTCCTCCATTTTTCTTGGATGTCTTATATTTTGGGGGGCTTGTCCTCTTTTTGTGGTTATGACATATGGTCACTGCATATTGGAGAAATGTGGAGGTCAGGGTGACCATAATAAAAAAAAGAGGACAAGATCCTGCAAATGATTGAAACAAGTGCAGGATTCAACTGGAGTGGGGAAGAAAGTCCAATCTATTCAAGTTTACTCAGAAGTAAGACCCATTGTAGTTATTGGGCTTCCCATGAAAATGTGACTAGGACTGCAGCTTCAGAGCCCAATCCTGTGCCTTTCTATTGAGCAGCAGACCATTACAGTCAGTGGGGTTTCCTTCCAGGAAAGTGTGGAGAAGATGCTGCCACAGATCCCAGTCCTAGGCATATCTCCTCAGAATGAATGCCCATGACAGTCAGGGGGTGTTCCTTCCAGGAAAGTGTGGCAGCATGTAGCCTTCTTGTAATTAATAAATTATATGTAATAGTTGTAAATGTAATAAGTAAATATAGGCTGCAAGCCTAAAGACACTTTCCTCAGAATAAGACCCATTTAATACAGTGGGGCTTACTTTTGAGTAGTCATGGTTAGGACTGTGCTCATAGTGTTTTAATTATTCACATGAAAGCAAAATAGGTCAGTGTTTTTAGCTTTAATTTTGTCATGTCCTACATTTTTCTTGAGTGTCCTACATTTTGGGATTCTCTTTTATGATTATGAGATATGATCACCCTGACACAGGAGCATTGAAATGGTCTTCCAGAGGGAGCTGGATGGACGGGGGCTGTTTAGAATACAGGTGGACCTCAACAGCACCCAAAAGAGGATGGCTTCTCTTTTCATTTCTGTCCCTGAGTAACACTGCAGGTGAGTCACTGTTGATCTCTCTTCCCTCCAACCCGCCCCCCACAATAGCCTGAACTTCTTATGACCCTACAGGGATTCACACCTTTGCTTGTTTTGATCTCTGATTAGGTGCTAAGAGTAATCCATTGCAATGCCTGCCCTGCTCTGTGCTGGTCATCATGCATACCTGGCTGTGTCATTCATATGCAAACCCAGGTGGTCCGTTACCCCCACGAATTCCATTATTACCCAAATTGTGGTATTTCACCCCTGTTCCCTGACCTCTGCTATATACTGTATATAAGGGTGGAGTGAAAATGACAAATTTTTTTTTAATTTTAATATTTCCTAACTCAGCAATGGGTGCTGTTTGGCAAAAAAACAAAAAACAAAAAACCAGTGCAATCACTCATCGTCTTCAGGTTTCCACACAGGGGGTCAAAGAAAAGAATGTTAACTCAATAATTAAAAAAAAATTCTTTTTTTTAATTTTAATGTTTACAATAGCTTTATTTTCTGACTCAAAAAAACTGGAGTGGCCCAGATGTCTTTCCATAAATCTTCTGGAAAAAGCGGTGAAGAGGTAGTTCATTAGTATGCAATAAGCATACAAAAAGGCAATACAAATATTCACTTAGGTATGGAACCTCAAGGTGGCAACATTTTGAGCTGAAATTTGAAGACAATTTGTTCCAACCAGTTTCACATTATATAATGACTTAGGCATAGTGAATTTCGAGAAAACGTTTTTTCACTCCGCCCTACAGTGTACATGACAAAACACATATTTCTACATCTGGCTATACTCAAAAGGAAAATGTCCTATGTGAAGCAGCCTTCAGAACTGAGAAAATCCTTACAAGTCCTTGTTCCCAAGAATACTATTCCCCAAACTCTCCCCCTTTTCCATCCAGTGCATTTATCTAAGGGGAAAGTCTAGATTTTCCTCACAATTAAAGCAAAGCAAACACAGTCACATTCCCTTGCCCTGATGACCTCTCCAGCTCTGCGGCTGCCTCTGGCAGTGACTGGGGCATGATGTTGTTTATTTAATTGTCATCTTGGCATGGCGTCAACAAGGCCATTGACTTTTCCCCTAACATCCTACATTCAAGCCTTGGGGAGGAGATTTCACAGGATTACTCCATCCCATATTTTTAAAAAAGAGAGTCAAGCCATGTTCTTTGTATCTCAACTGAAATGACAGAGGACGGAAAAGAAACTGTTTTTTTTTTAATGGTTGAGAGAGCTATTCTTAAAACACTAATGGGAATTACGGTGACTGGAATTGAGAAAACTCGACCATTGAAAGAAAAGTCATAAAAATGTCAGAAGACTGAACATAATCAAGAAGCAACAGAGATCTAATGAAGAACACAAGGTGGATTTTAGTTCAAATGGACCAACATGGTCGTGGTTGGACTTTGTGATCCAGTTGATAAGATTATGACTTGAGAAAGCTCTAGAGACAAGAATATTATTTTTGTTTGATGCTACAGAGCAAAAGGAGACCACCTAAAGGCTTCAGATCAGCAATTTTCAGCCCATTGTGCCAGGGAACAGTGGTGTGCTGTGAATGGCTTACAGGAATGCTGTGGAAGTTTGAGGAAAGATCATTTAATAATAGGACAATTGGGTTTAATGGGCCATTGGGATGTCAGCTCCCACCAGGAGCACGGTGTGCTTTGCCAACTGTCAAATAATGGTGGTGTACCTTGTAAAATTTGGCACCTTGTCAGTGTGCCATGAGATTTAAAGGAGTTGACAATCTCTGCTCTAAAGCAGTGGTACTTGAGCATTTCAGCCTGTGACCCCCTTCTGAGAATGACAATCTGTCTGGGTCCCCATGAAGTGATGCCATAGCTGGTAGTGACATTAAAGGTGCCCAGTGCCAGATTCCAAGATGGTTGGAATCCAACCCAGCTTTTCATGATCCCCCTGAAATGAAGATGCGACTCTCCCTGGGGGGAGGGGAGGGGGTCCTGACCCTCACTTTGAAGATCACTGTTCTACAACCAATGGCTCAAACTCATCTTTTGGCTCAAACTCTACTCCTGATGAAATGAATCAGATTTTCCTCAAGATGATATTGATACCCACCTGAGTCTGACTTCTTGGAGTACTTCTTGCTCTGACCACGAATAATAAGGACAAAGACCAATAGAAGGATGAAGATGAGTCCCACCAAAGCAATGACTACCAGGAACCACCACTCCTCATAGAAAGGGTTGGCTTTTTGAGCTGCAAAAGAGCAGACAATACAGAGGCATTCAGGCACTCTCTTCTGTGAAAAGGTAGTTGACTTTCTGGCTTATGTACATTGAGGTGATGAACAAGTCTGGCTTTAGAAAATGATATACTACTTTAAACCATGTTACCTGAGACTGATGGGGAGGGAGTGCTGGGAGTCCCATAGCCATAATCATTGACAGCAATGACCCGGAAGTCATAGCTAACTCCCTGCTTCAAAATATCCATGCTGAAAGTATATGAAGTGACTTCCTTGGGGATGTCCTTTATGAGAATGTCCCAGAGCCCCTCATCTGGAAGACAGAGATCAACGGAGTTATGAGAAATGCATATGTGTACACTGAATACTTATTCTACCCCACATCCCCCCAAAATATAGGAGAAAGATGGCCCGATTCCTGCCAGGGAAGTGGGCCCTATAAGGCTAACTATGTACACTAAATCTCCCCTTGTCAGCAATTTGGCAATAATGTATACGCTACTGTATTTTCAGGTACGTAAGTATTTGACGATACCTTTCCAGCAAATACAACTGTTTGCATGTCTGCATAATGAGCATGCCAGTGTTTTTGTTTTTTCTTACGGTTGAAATAAACGTTGGTCCAATAAAGCTCAAGTAAACTTTTATTAAATGAATGCACTAAAATCTCTATAAAGAGATTAAATAAAGCAAAACGAACTTGAACTCTAAGGAACAGCTGAGGGATGGAACAAGGTCCCCACAACAGGATGTGAAACAAGGATATTAGGTATAAATCCACCCAGAAAGGTTAAATTTTAAACAATTCTAGATTTGTGCTTCTCAAGCCAACCCAGGAGATGCTTCTGTCAATCAACTAGTTGTACTGAAATTTTAATCTGGTGAAGACGTATACATGACAGCCTTTAGAATTGGCAGGAAAGGGGGTCACATATAGTCTTATTATATTATATTAGTTCATTATATTGGTCCATATATATTATATGGAACCATTATATTGGTTCCATATCAGCACACTGCTGTTTGCTTCTATCTCCAGTGCAGCCAATATAATTAAGATCAAGTAAAACATTTTTCAGTGTTAGCAAGTAATAATTCTGAACTGAGGAGAGTCAACAGCTCACTGGGAGCCAATGCAATCCATTTTCCTATACATAATACCTAAGCTTCCAAATCACACTTTCCCCTCTCATGAACTTTTTCAGTGCTATTAGACAACACTGTATTTCTGTTGTTATTAAGCTGAAACTTTTCAAAAAGTGCCGTCAATATAGACAGTGTGATTCTTCATAGCAGAAGCAAAACACAGGTCTCAGTTCCAAGGAGCTAACAATCTAGTTTGATGGTGGATTGAGGGAAAGACTGAGGAGGGTAGAAGTTTAAATCTGATTAATTCTATTCATATGAAGTGGTCTTCATTGCACTTGGGATGAACGTGGAAAGGGAGGGTTTAGCAAGGCTTTCATGGAAGAGGAGGATTGCACAGAAGTGGTTGAAGGAACTAGGAAGATTGTAATTACAAAGAGTGCAATCCTAACCTAGGCTGGCACAACTCACTGGTCTTCCTGTTCTTGTGGTGATGTATGGAGGTAAGTGCATGTCTGTGCCCTGGCCTAACTTTTCTCTGCAGTGGCACAGAAGAGCATTATAACACTTTTGTGACACCTCCATTACAGCACGTTATGTGGCTGGTGCTGGACTTAAGATAGACTAATTTGGGATTAGGAGTGCACCCATAGTTAAGTAAGAAGAGAGATGCAGCTAAAAGGGCAGCAAAGCAGACTCGTGAGAACCTCTTAAGATAACAGGAGACCTTCAGTTGATGGAGGATGCAGAGTCAGAGGAACAAAGTTGCCAAAAGGGATATAATGGATTAGGGAGTGAAAGGTAGAAAGCAAAGTGTATATCCCTACAATCCAGAGTAATTACGGGAGCACATAAGAGACATTTACGTCAACGCAGTTATGATACCACCTAGTGAAAACCTATGGGAAATTCATATTGCAATCCAGAGTAAATTGTTCTTACGTTGGAGCAAGGACTCCCCGTAGTTACTCTGGATTGCACCCATTGTCTAAACAATTCATTCCATACAAGATATTAAAAGTGCTTATTGATTGGCTGATGCTACATTTGATTTTACTACCTTTTGCTCTCTTTACCCCACTTGCTGCCATTCACACATACAGCAGGAAAAAAACTTAAAAGGTGTTTATAGTAACATGAGCAGAAAATGCCTCAAGGACAGGGAATGGAGCCTTTCTACCCTGGTTGCTTCAGTTCAGGGACATGAGCCTTACTGGCCATTAACAGTCACCTCACCACACCATCTGCTCTGTCCTCTGGTCTCTGAGAGGCTGTTACTCACAGCAGGCTCATTAAAAAGTAAGTCAGAGTCCATTTCAAAGCACTTGGAGTGATTAATCCCCTTGCATCTGCCCTGCTCTCAGACTATGAGTTCAATCATCACTCCCTCTACTCCTACCACTTTACAGTAAGGAGGGGCAGAGTGTTTTTTTTTATTCTGAGAGATCTCTTGGTCATGGGGATCCTTCCTCAAGTAGCCATGGTAGATGCAAACAATCTGCCTTTTTGAAGGAGCTGAGTTGTAAATAATTATAAATTATGTGCAGGGCACATAAGGAAACCAAAACATAAAAGGAAGGTAGGGCAACTTTCAAGTTTTGCAGGGCCCCTGGTGAGCCTCCAGCATCCTCTTCCTCTTTTTGTTACCTCCATGGCCCCCAATGAGTGAGGAGGTGACTTATGGTTGCAGTTATTGTCTCTTCTTTCTTCCTTCATCATGTCCCAAACTTAGCAATAGTGGTCTGTTGTTTCTGTTTCCAAAGAAACAAAGCTAGTGGCTTGACTGGGGAAAGGGATCAGGCATAGTACTGGTACCTGAAGGCCGTGCCTCAATAACGTATCTGGTGATAGGTCCTTTGCCTGGATCACCGCTTGACCAGTGGATGGTAATGGCTGATCCATATCTGGAGATGAAGGGCTCACCTGGAGGACCTGGAGCACCTGGGAACCAAATCAAGAGTCATTATCATCATCAGAAAAATGACAAGCTCCCCTCACTTATTGGACAGGTTAGGGACCACAGCACCATCCAAAAGTGAAAACGGTTGAAAATCAATCAACAGTACGTATTTCTATACTGCTTTTCAATAAAAAGTCCACAAGTAGATGTAAACCCAATATTTTTTTTGTTTATAAATGTTGCTTCAAATGCTTTTTTACCTTGCAGATTGCAAATTAGACCAAGAACTACAATGTGAGGGAGAGCAATTTTGGCCTTTAGAACAGCTGAGAAAGAGTGGAACATGTATTGAATGAATGAATTCTGGGTATAACTGAAAGGTGATGAAAGAGTAGATCATCAGAAAATGAACCATCAGAAAGCAGGGGACCTGTATGCCATAAAACTGCCATGAGCATATAATCAGGGAATTATTTTGTGACCTTTCTCATTAGCCAGGACTCAACTAAAATTCTGAACTCAGAAGCCTTCTAGGATATCAATCAGATTGCTAGAAGTTTAAGGCTACTAAATTCTTACATCCACTATTTGGACAAATAAGCCCCTAAAGTGGAAGGTTTAGAGCAGAATTGTCCAAACATTTTGACAGTAGGGCCACATCATCTTTCTGACACTGTGTCAGGGGCTGGATATATGATTTACATTTCAAATTTGAATAAATTTACATAAATTTACATATAAGATTTTTATTAGATCAGGAGGATTACAAGGCTTGACAATGGAGCTGAAGAGGGATCTTCCCATAAGCCGCATTTAGGCTCATCACATGCTGCATCTGGCCCCTCTGGACACAGTGGTCTAGAGTATGCATGTTAATGGTGCTTTGAATCTAGACAAAGGGTATTTGAGTTGATGAAGTCTACTGGAGAGCACTTCATTTGTATCCAGGCTCAGCAGGACTCAACATATCTTTTCAATGCCAGAGTTAAACCCTGGAAAATATGAAACAGGAAGAGATGAAAGTAGCCCTGGTCAGGTATAAATTATGTTTCTTTCACAATGAAATATTCGTCATATTATAGAAGTTAGGGAGAAAGGCTTCTGCTTAAGAGGATGATGTCTCTAGACAGATGTATATCTCTAGACAGACATAATATCTCTGTTCCTACAGCTAAATGCTGGTGCCTGTCATGTGTTGTCCTACTTCTCCTCCTTTAGTTCCACAGCAACAAACCAATCAAACCATCAACAAACAAGTCTGGTTTGGGCTGGTTGCACTCAAGAAAAAAATCTGAGTATTACTTATGTGATTTTGCAGGAGCTATAGGAGCATGTAGTGTGCCAGCCGAACAGCTTCTAGTACCTTCTCCTGGCCCTGTAGTGATGTTGGCTTCCACTTCTGGACCATAGGTGAAGGTTTTGGCTCGGATCCGGAACCGATAAGTGACACCTTCTGAAAGATCTTTGATTTTAAGCCACAGTGGGCTGTTTCCCTTTACATCCACAGTTACGATCTTGCTAACACCTGTGGGACAGAGAACTGAGTTTTAGGGATAAGACATCTGATATCATCAGGCTCCTTGTGAGGAGGGAAGACCTTAAGCTAGGCAGCCTCAGTGCACTGAAACTCAATGCTTAGGCTCAATTTTCTGAGGCTTAGGATGCAGTCCTAAAGACACTTTCCTGGGAGTAAGACCCATTGAACACAGTGGGACTTACTTCTGAGTAGAAATGGTTAGGATTGTGGTCTTAGTTTCATTCTTGTGATTTAAAGAATGGTTGTCCTCCATGTGGGGATAGATAATATCAAGGTGTGGGTCTGTGCTGCTGCCGCTGAGCCAGAAGTCTGTTTCAGGGCTAGTAGCCCAATCCTACACAAATGCCACACAGTGATACAATGGAATGCCCTCTGCTGAATAACCTGCCCTGGTGGGGCTGTGCATTTCATATATGTGTGTGTTGGGCTGCTAGGCATAGGTCCCAGTGGTTGCAGCCTACATGCTGTCACTGCTATTGCCATGCCAGCAATCCTGGTCTTGTGATGATAGTATACAAGTTCTAACAGCACAGGGCTGAACTGGGCTGTTATTCCTATACCTACACAGAGACCCTTCCCAGTTTCCTCACCATCCACAGGCATGCAAGGTTCATAGATGAGCCGGTAGCCCTCCAGGATCCCATTGGGAAAACGTGGAGGGTCCCAAGAGACATTCACAGAGGTGGTTGTGAGTTCACTGAATTTGATGGTGCCTGGGGAGCTGGGGGCTGTGAAGAGAGAAAGAAAGGCATTAGCATTCAGGGGAGAAGATAAGGTTTCTATTTACGGCATTGCCTTATGAATGAGGGTGGCATAACTGTTGTCAATTAAACTCCAAAAGAAAATATGTTCCATTGAGGGAAATTCAAGTGATCTTTTACAGTCAGTGAAGGAAAACAAGACTGATTTAGGACATGGAACAAAGGTAGGATGAGAGGAAAAGCAAGTATCTGGCCCAAAGCAAAAGAAAGGGACCACACAGGTTAGGAACTTAAACTCAATGCCATATTATTATTGAACAAAATGGCCCAGGAGATCAACATCTTTGCTTAACCTCTGCTGAGGAGAGTTCCCTAAACTCTGCTCAATCTCCAGCCCAACTTCCTTTGGATTTGGGCATGTAACTACGGTAATTTTATTTTGCAACACAGCAGTTAGCAATATTCAGGCAAACCAGATATTAATAAAAGGAAAATATAGAGATGTCAAACTAATGTCTCCCTTGTAGAATTTTTACAGAAGATAAAGCAGGCTCTACCCTCTTCTAGCTCGCCATCTGTCATCTATAAAAAAGCCTTTTTTGCTAGTTTCTAAAATTTTCTTCTAGGCCTGGATCCAACACTGGTTTGGTTGACATCCTTGGAGAGGGAAGAATTAGTGCTCATGGGAGGAGTTAAGCACCTTTCCCAAACTCTTTCTAATTATACTCCTGCAAGTGTTTCTCACCACTGTGTCCCTGTTGGTGGGACAGGATCACCAACAGGGCTGTTGTGAGAATGCACATGAAGACAAGTAGCAAGCGCTCTGTATAGGAACAGTGCTTTAAAGGAGGCCGATAATAAGAATCATTGTAAGAATGCTTTGAATACCAGAAATACTATGAATCATGTTAATAAATAAGCTATTGGTAAATAAAATGAGCACAAGGTACTAAACCTCTGGAAACACTAGGTTGAATGCTTCATGCTATTTTAGGAGGTGAAAGCACTGGGGCAGAACATCCCCATACACAGTCTTTTGGTTCAGAAGAAGGAACTGGCAGAAGAAGGAACAGACTCTCTTTGATCCTCTATGTGCTATGATAGGGCAGGAGGGAGTGGAGGATATGATGAAGGAACTGCAGTTGGGAAACCAGAGAATGATGAGGAATGGCTAGTGCAGAAGGCAAGAGAATGATTCTGATGGAGACTTGAAGAAGATCAATTTCTGGCTGGACTGTCATAGAGCACTTGGTTTCTGCGCAATTCATGGCTGCCGTGCCTTGCCATCTTATCCTGTGACAAATGAAATTCAACTTCAGGACCAGCTTCAGCCACAATATGATCCCAGAAATGTCTCAGTGTGCATCTGTTCAATACAGTACTCGAATATTTCTGTTTTGAATGCTTGTGCCCAAGTCAAATGTGTTGTTTTCACTGGCATTGCTGGCCATGTGTTTCTCTCTCTCTCTCTCTGTAATAAATTCTGTTTATTTGTGAAGACTCATAGACTGCAATCCTTAACTAGGCTAGCACAACTTATTGGTCTTCCTATTCCTGTGATGATGCAAGGAGGCAAGCAGAATGTCTGTGTATCGGCCTAACCCTCCTCCATGAGTGGTTTAGAGGTGTCTTACGGCCTTTTTGTGACACCCCCCAAGTCAGCAGAGGACTAAAGCTGGGACTTAGGCTGGCCTAATTGGAGGTGAGGATTGCAGCCTAATACAAGCCCTAAAAATATTTTTATTTTTTAAAATAAAAATTTTTATTTAAAAAATTTTAAAAATAAAAATATTTTTTTTTATAATATAAAAAGTGTGTTTGAAAAATAAAATATTAATCTAACTATATATGTATTGAGATGCAAATGTCTGACATACAAAAAAACTCGGCACAAATGTCCGGGACAGTTTCCCAGGACACAATGGTCTTGTTGCTATTCAATAAACTAGGGGTTTTCACTCTTCAGCACACACAAACATTAAAATCTCAGAAAGCTGAATTTCTAATTTTTGAAGACGCTCTACATGACTTTGAACTGTGCTTATGATTAAAACTGTAAGTATCCAAGAGGATGCCTAACTGTAATATGCCAGCTTTATTTGGTAAATCCAGGCAGGTGCAAAATGCTGTGGCTGTTGTTGCTTCTTCCTGACCCTATACTTTGCTGCTTGTTTCCCTGACAACCACTGCCATGCAGAAGGCACTTCACATGTCTAATTTGTCTTGCAAGATCTCTTGCTTTTGCAGGACCAGGACACTGCTGTGAAGGAATGAGTAAATTAGCAATATTGTATTGCTAATCTGTTGTGATGATGGTTTGGAGAGGAGGTTGTGAGCCAGATCCTCAAACTCACAGTATTAAAATTGTGAGGTTTTTAAAAATTACAAATTACTTGTGGATTTTCTGAGTCTTGACACTACTGCTGTAATCATACCATCAAAATTTGCTAGGCTTTTTCAGTAGAAGGCATTGGGTGGTCTTGGACAATCCATTGTCTTTTAGCTTGGGCTAGGGTGGGGAGGGCAGACCCGGAAGGGTGGGAGAGATGGTGGCAGAATCTGCTGCCGAATCCTGTACCCCTTGTGAGACAGAAAGGCTGAAATAGTTGTCTTTGTTCTGTGCCTTCTAAACAGCAGGTGCAATCCAAGGACACCAGTTTCTAGCTGTGGTTAACACAGGTTAAGTCAGGGGTCTCTGACTCTCCAAACCCCAGACCTGAGGCCAGATGTGGCACTCAGCAAGCCTCCATCTGGCACACAGACAAGCCATGTAATCCTCCAGAGGCAAGGAGAGCTCTGCCGTCCACACCTCAGGAGGATATCTTGAGGGCATTATTTTTCTCCTCTCTTTGCATATGATGGTGCTTATGAACTGGTTTGAAAGAGCACCTTCTCTTTGTGCATTGGAAAGAATTTATGAACCAATTTAAATTTGGTTCCCTCACTAATATATTCATTTATGTCAATTTATTCAAATTTGAAATGGAAATCAATTCTGTTTTTTCTTCCACTCCCTGAAATAATATGGCATCCCTGCCAAAATGTTTAGAGATCCCTGGGTTAAGGGAATGTTTGTTCCTTATGCTGAAGAGTTTCAGGCCTCACAGGATGTATTTTGGTGCTCTGCTCCTTGTGGTGGCCTTGGATCTTAGTATTGAACTAAGGGGAGAAAAACTTGATTGAGGGTACAATCCTAACCAACTTTCCAGCACTAGCATAGCCGTGCCAGTGGGGCATTGTCTGCAAAATACAGTTGAAGGGGGCAGGCTTGGAGGCCTCCTCAAGGTAAGATGATGTTTCCTTATTTTGAAGTTGTATTGTCCTTAACCCAGAGCTGGTTAGGATTGTGCTCTGAGATCTGTAAAATTATGCTTTGTGTTGACAAAGTGGATAGATCGAAATACTGCAACACAATGCTACAGAATTCAGGGGAAGGATGCCAGTTGCAGGGGAGCAGTGGTGGGAATATGCCTGGCTATGCCTGTGGACTTCTCAGAAGCAGTTGGTTGGCCACTGTAGAAAACTGAATTTTGGACTTTGGCCTGACCCAGCTGGCTTTTTCTTCCATTCCCACCAAGTATATTTTTCACAAAGTTAGCACTTGTGCCATTCCCACATTATGATAAATACAGTTTTTTTGGAAAGACTTGTTAAACGTTCAAGTCAGAGATGTTAATGCATGAAGCAAATTGCACGCTGTCCTGTGCAGAAAACAACTTGCAGGATGGTCCACACAAACATGTTTAATACCCTGCTCCTAAATTAACACATGAAAGTTCAACTGGGTGTGAAAAGGCCCTCACAGATTAACTAGCACTTGCCCCATCACTGGAAAAAGCTTATCAGGGAAGACATTCATCATTAGATTAACTACCAACTAATTGTCTGAACTAGTCTTATGTTCTTTAAGAGAGATACACTGGCCCTGTAAGTAACAATAATAATCCCTTGGATTTCTAAGGCAAGAAATCCTTAAACAGTAGCATCTTATGTGATAAAAATGCATTAATTTTCAAGCTCGCAAACAGGCAGAATCTTGAACCCTCAATTTTTTTTTCTCACCAAGGCAGTAGGAACTAACAGAGAGACCATTGTATCCAGCATTAGGCAGAATGCCAGGTTTTTTGCTGAGTCCATTCAAAATCACTGACTTGAACCTTTGGAGCTGCAGTTTTAGAGCCGAGTGGGGGCCCCTCAAAGAGGGGAAATGGGAGAAAATATCCTAAACTGCTCCAGCCAAAACCATCATTCTTCTTATGTTCTTTCATGCTGTGCCAAGAATAACCTCAAGGATCCAAGGAGAGGGAAAAGTCTGATACAGATCCTGCTTCCTCTTTGCTCAGGGGGAGCTCAGGATCCAAGCCCAGATCCTCAGCAGTGCCCTTGGCTTCAACAGAGTTTTATTAGCCAATGCCACAGGCTGTGGATATAGCCCATAAGCTTCTCTCCTCATTTTTTGTTTTGTTGACTTTGATCTCTAAACATTTAACTTGAGGATGTCACGGAGGCATTGTTGGAATGAAGGGAAGGGAACAGGTGAAGCAAGGGAACAAACAAATGTCTATTGATGATGGAAGTGCATAGATGAAGTCCACAGACTTCAATGAAGTCCATAGAAGACTTCAGACTAGAGAGGCATATATGTCTTTTGTTGAACAATGCAGCCTGAGTTCATTTGTTCAGCAATTTTTCTATATGTATAGTCAGCAGTGTACTCCTGCTGTGTGATCTGAACCAACTTTCCAGCACTGGCCTAAGAGCAATGCAACTCCAAAGGTAGGGGAAAAAACACTGCCTTACCTCTGTGGTGGTCCCCCAAATGCAGTATGCAACATGTGCCCCACTGGCACAGCTATGCTGGTGCTGGAAAGTTGGTTAGGATTGTGCCCTCAGTGCTCAACTTCTGGTCAGAAAGGAGGTGCATGTTCACGGACAGTAGGAGCTTTGGGATGAAGCTTAAGGGAACTCAGAACCCAGGAGATATATTAAGGATCAAAGGAGTGGCTGAAGAACAACACAGAGATATAGATTTGAAGTGAAGAGGAAGAACATGCAAGCCTAATGGGGGGATGTTGATTGAAGTTATGAAGTGACATCAGACAAATGCAACTCAAAGATTTGCTGCCTTTATGAAGAAAAGTCTTCTGGACATAGACAAATGCCTTCTTATCATGGATTCTCATTGGAGGCGAAGGACTGTGCTGCCTGGTCCTGCTGTATAGGGTAGGGACCCAATTTCTTGAATGTGCAAATATGGACCCAATTTCTCACCCTTTCCTTGAATGTGCAAAGGTTTGGGGTGGGAGTCAGCTGCTATGAACCTGTTTCCTCTTCATGCTTAAAGTGAATTCAGAGAACAACTGTGAGAAGGGGACTATTAACATCACACCAGTGGACTTTGGAAATTTAGGGTTGGGATTTTGGGAGTGAACGACTTTATACTCTTGATCTTGTCATTTTCAGGCTGATGACAATTTCATATATTAATGAAATTAATAATCAATTATCAATTCTTTCCACTGTACAACGGAAATCTCAGAAATGGTACTGTGAAATAGCAGTAGGGATTGGGGAATGCTAGTATTAAAGTATTATTAACCATTTTAAAAATCTGCGTTAGGCATACAACATCTGAACAATTTATGACATGAATCCTTAACACTCTCCTGCATCTCAGGATAGCCCCTGCTAATGTATAGGCTTTGAATGTCCAGCAATGGATAGTAAATGAATTGGGACATCTCCTTCCCACCTGCTTGCTGGGTCCTGATCTTGATGGGGACACTGCGAGGTCCGTCACCTGCAGCGTTGAAGGCCAGGATGCTGACAAGGTAGGCTGTGTAGCCAGTCAAATTCTTGAGTTTAACACCGTTCTCCGGAAGGAAAAGTGTTTTCACCCTTTCAGTTTCATTCTGACGCTGAGCCTCCCAAAAATATATCTGCATGGAGAGGAATGAAAATATAGTGAATGGTGAGGACAAAGAAGAAAGGAAAAGTTTCAATACCATGCAGATGACTACATATTTCTCATTCTAGTCTTGTCATATGGAGCTTTCAGCTGCCGAAATGTGCAGAAGTGTTTCCCAAGTTAATTCTATCTCTGTCCCCTAAGATCAAATTAATTCTATTTCTAAAACTAACATTGTGTACTTTTTAAAATAAATGTTTTTATTAATTTTTTTAAAGAAGAAAAAAAGAAAAATAACAAAAGGAAAAATAAGAAAAATAGAACAAAAATATTCTTGAAATTTCTATGGCAAGTGCAGAATTCTGGGTTTACCTTTCTTTAGTCTAATATTCTACCACCTAAAAATCTACCATAATATTTAACAATTCTAACAAATACAGAAAAAAGAAAATAAGTGTTATATAACAATTGTCTAGTTATCAAATCCATAATTCATCTGACTCATCATCCCTTTCTTGCACAGAAAGTCCATGAATTGTTTCCAATTATTCATGTTCATCCATGAACTACCAAGCAATACAGTACAGACAATCCATTTTCAGTCTTGGGTCATGGTGCTGAATCAAGACTTAGTAAATGGTGCTCTTCTGAAGTCATTCTTGGGTAATATCCAGATTTCCACAGTGAAGCTGGACCATCCCATCAAACCATGAAGTCTAGGCGTCAAAGAGACTGCAACAAGCTGGCTCCATGGAAACACTTCCCTGCACCCTTTTAGTTTCTTAGGAAACAGGAAAGCAACTTTCCAAAACTTTAGCTCTGCTAGCTTTTAAGATGTCCTACAGATCATTGATGGGAAGAGTGACTCTGTAGTGCTTGGCAAGAGACAACGTCCAGCTTCAGTAAGTCATGGTTTTGGGGCATTGTCTTTGCCACAGCCCAAGGCAATGACTGATGTTGTCTTTAAGAACTTTGCAAGAGAAGACGATGTTGGGGTGAGGTAGGGGTGTCCAAACATTTTGGCAGGAAGGCTAGATTATCTCTCTGACATTGTGCTGGGGGTCGGAAAAATGATTTACACTTCAAATTTGAATAAATTTACATATAAGAGTATATTAGAGACAGATACAGAGGATTACAATGTTTGCCCGCATGCCAAATGGGGCAACTTGCTGCAGGCCACATAGAGGCTCACTGTGGGCTGCATCTGTCAAGGTTTGGACAGCCAGGGCAAAGGGATGAATTACAACCTGCCCTGAATTAAGACCACGTAGCATGTTATGTGATGGCAAGCAGTCACAGTCTGCAACTTCAGGTACATCTGGAAAAATGTCATGGTTTGATGTAGTTCCCTTGCAGCATGGACCTAAAAGATGTATGTGGCTGGAAACATGCACCTGACACACAAATGCATTGCAATTTTACAAGTACAATAAAATATTTTATGTACATTTTGAGCTATTTGTTCTTTATACAGCTCAATAGCATCATTTGCTGGTGGAAAGTGAAACTGCATTTTTCCCAGAAGTGGTAAATAAGTTCATTTCTTGTTCATTTCCACTCTCAAAGTGTTTTTTGGGATTCTGCACCTTCAGTTCCTATAAATAAATCCAGTTTTGGCTTTAAAAAGGACAGAGCACTCACTGAAATGGGACACAATATCTAAAGACTACTTAGGCTAACACAGGGACATGATTTTCCATGCGAACAAGCATTTCTGACTGATTTGCCTGTATAACACCTAAAGAAGGCTATACAAGACATTGTGGTATATTTCAGTGATAAAGATCAGAGAAACAGCTGTAGATGTAACTTTGCTCCAATACCTGCAATGCAGAAGATTTGGCTCCTTATTCCCGAACTTCTGGTGACTGGTTTGGGGTTGGTGGGGCCAATTCAAAACTCCCTACACTGAGAAACTGTGTCAAATTGTCTTGTCGTGGGAGTCTACAGTCTGGAGGTCTTGACAGCTTTGGAGAGGCCTGAATGAAACTAGGGACTCATACCCAATCCTAAAGGTCTGCCACTGTCACACCACTGCAGCTGAATGTTGGCAAATGAGCCATAAAGCATTTTTGGAGTTCCCAGAGCCAGTTCAAGACCAGTTGAGCATGAGAGGGAAGCAATGGATTGGACAATCAGAAGAAAACCAGGATTAGTTAGTAATGTAGTTCAGTTCACTCATAAATCTTTAATTTTCACACTTAAATCTTTTAATTTTCTTGGGAGAGGAAAACCCCTTTGTTCCTATGGAGGAGAATCCATCACCCCAAATGTTCCCCAACATGAAAAGCACTTAAGCTCACAATACATCACCCAAATTCATTCCCCCTTATCCCCTAATACCTTGTAGCCTTGGATGTCTCCATTCTGTGCCTCAGGAGGTGGTGGTTCCCATGTGATGTCAAGCTGGGTGGCTGTGGCACTCTGGATGGCCACGTTCTTTGGTGCAGCTGTGGGGACTGAAGAGAATAGAAAGAAGTGGCATTGAGAAGGTGACAGCCTAGAAACAGACATGCTCATAAGCATGGGGATGTAAGTTTGGCTTTGAACTGGATGGTTAGTCCTGAATGATTCACAGACAAGTTCATGACTAAAGACACTTGTTGACAGTTATCTCTTAACTGGCAAGGAAGTGGATCTTTTGGCTTAATATATAGTAACAAACAGAGATGAGACAGAAAGTGGAACTGCAGACAGGCAAGCCCACAGTGAGCTCAAAGGAAGCGAGTCTTTTCAGATATACCACTTACCAGCTTCACCTACAAATACCTCCTGTGGAGGGCTGGTGGGTCCTTCACCAACAGCATTGTAAACTGTCATTCGGATTTCATAGCGACGATGCTTGTTGAGATCTGGGGAGGGGGAAGGTAGAGAACGCAAATGGTCAAGATGAGATTAGAGTGAGGCAGGATTCAACTGTCAGCCATACCTTACACAGTTCCCATATTCTTATTCTGTATTGTATACATGCCAGAAACTCCTTCTTTGAGAAGCAGAAGGAGTGTGATTTGTAGTAACCAGTCATCTTTATGCTTAGGCTACTTTCAAAATAGTGGAGCCCATGTTATTTGCTGCCTGCTCTCATTTCATCTGTCCTCTACTTTCAAGGCACTATCCCCGTTACCTAGTTAAAGACAGCAAGTATAGGACAGTATAAGGCAACTTCTTTGTTCCTAGTCCTCATTGTTGTGAGCAAAAGTGTACAAAATGAAGACAGTGTTTCCTCTGAGATTAAACTGCTTAGGGTTTTCTGAATGGGGCTTTCAATATGCAGCAGAAGGTATTTCTTACTTGCTCCATTCTTCCACACTGATGCTGGTCTTTATTCCCTGACCGGGTTTATTGCTCCAAAAAAATGCCTCAAGGCTCATCCCTCCCATTTTTGCTATTTCTCTACTGAATAATTTTGAAATTAGGATAGAGAAAAACATTGCTCTTAAAAATTGTTACTTGGGATAATATGGATAGAACTTCTATTTGTTACCCAGAACTCATCTGTTCTTATGTATTAAAAGGTCAAGTGATTGTGTATAATTTCTGGATTTTGCTCATGTTGAATGTGCAGAATTTTCTTTTTTTTTTAAACTACCAAATTTCAGATATGAATTGAAAGCAAAAGCCACTATCTTTGGAGACAGGAGACATTCTAGATTCTCAAAGCTGAGTACCTAATAGTACAGTAAAGGAAGGAGCTGCCCCTTGCTCTTTCGTGCCCTTGTGACATTATGGGGATCTAGATAAGGACCTATGAAAGATCACAAGCAGAGACAAGTGCATGGATGAGAGACCAGGCACCCACTTACTGTCCAGCTCGTACTGTGTGAGGGAGGCCTCAGTCAGGTTCCGCATGGCATACGTTGCTGTGGGACGGCAGGTGGTCAGAAGGGAAAAGTAGTCAGTGCAGGTTAGCAACACTTAAAGAAACATTTTGACAATGCAAGCAGGATTAAGGGGCATAATCAGGAGAGAAAACACCTAGTACAGAAACTCACAGTCATAACAAAGAACACTGAGTAATCTCCAACAAAGTACTAGGAAAAGGGACAAATACCAGAGGGAAGGATAGAAATCAAAGCCACCATACAAGACAAACAAAACTAATCAGACTGGAAGTGGGCATAAGGATGACTTCGGTCTAACCTCCACAATGACTTTGAAACTTTCAATTGCATGCACGGAATAACTTCCCCAGGCCTTGTCTGAGCCAAAATAGTGCCTGAAGTGGCATGCAAATTCCACACACATCCAAAGCTTGTGCGCATGGTAGGTAACACATACATGTGCCCCAGTGTAGCCGCCTACTCCTCCTCACTCCCTAAGAAGTTGGAGTGGGCATGAAGTGGTACCCAGCAGGGCAGAGATCACACTAGTCTTTGAGCTACAGCATCACCTCCTTCCACCCCACCGCCCTGTTTGAAATAATGAGGACAGGCAGGGCATGCTGGGCTCAAGATAAGTTGACAGGGATGGGTATAACCATACTTCACCTCCTCTTGCTCTTCCTGCTGCTTAGTGGGTGAGGAGGACAAAGTGGCAACAGAGACTTTTTCTCCCTCTGGGAAATGTGTGGAAGATGATTGGGGTGGCAGCAGCAGCCCTCTTTTCCTCTAGCACCTACAACAGTGCTACAGGAAAAGAGGATCCGCTGCAGCCGCCCTGTCTTCTTCCTACTAATTTTCAGTGAGTGATATGAAGACTGGGGAGCCAACTGATGTAGTTCAGCAGGAAGCAGGCCAGAGGGGGCAGTCAGAAGATGCATGAAATCCCAGTCAGTTAATTGCTCCTCCCCAACTTACCACATGAAGCATTTCAGCAAGTAATTTACATTTTTTCATGACATATTTATCCAAATGCATTTGGGGCCAGTGATTTGTTATTTCATACAGTTTGCAAGTAAATACTTGCAAGCCACAATGATTTCCTATTGCAGGAAAATATTGTAATTGTACTCACAGGTCAGTTCTGTCCATTTTGCACTGGGATTGCCAACACTGCGTGCAGTGAAGCCCCTCATCCCTTCATATGGAAGCTCCCGATAGCGGATGCGGAAACCTAGTAAGATGCCATTAATTTTGTCCTCAGACGGCGCCTGTGTGAGGAGAAAGAATACATCAAGGCGGTACTCCTACACAATATCCACTTCTACCAGCATAACAGATACATGTTGCTGTCTTACAGCAAAAGGATTTTGTGCTGTCCTATGAAGGCCTCTGAATGTGCCCAGAGGAGTTCAGGTAGCATGTGAGGCAGCATTTTGTGGTCCTGGCCCTGGGCAGTGCAGGGGCCAGGATTGCAACAACCATTTAATACATTCTATATTCCTCTTTGGTGGCACAATAAATGGTGGAAGATCTATCTTCTTCTGGCCCTTGGTGTACATATATCAAATGAGGGTGCAATCCAAACCACTTTAAACTAGTATAACTCACCCGCTCCCTGTTCCCCTAACAGAGTGGGGAGCTTGGCACTTGTCTGTGCATTGGCCTAAACCCTCCAAGAATGGTGCAGAGGTGCCTCAAGATACTTTTGTGAAACCCCAAGACCAATACAGAACTTGTGCCTGCCTAACTGGGGATAAGGATTATACCCTCAGACATATATTCTCATATTAGATTTTGAGATTCAACAAAGACTGAGATTCTGCAAGGAGTCACCCTTTTCCTACATACCCAGGGGCACCATCACAATGCTATGTTTCAGCAACGGGGCTACAATCCTAACCTGCAATCCTAAATTGGCATAAGTCCTATGCTGACCCGAGCATGTCACAAAAGTGCTGTAAAGGCACTTCTGCGCCACTACTGGGGGAGGGTCAGACCAGTGCACAGACAGGCGCTTGCCTCCTTACATCACCACGGGAACAGGAATATCAATGAGTTGTGCTGGTCTAGGTTATGATTGCACCCAGGATCACTCACTCCATTGCTGTTAAAAAACTTTCTGTCCTTTCAGTAACCACCATTACACTGAAAATGTGGGAATGGGATTAAAGCAAACAAAGTAAAAAAATATGCTCATGCAAATTTAGTTTCCATCATACTATTTTTATTCATGCTCGCATTTTGCAGGCTCAGACACAATTTGGAATTGTGCCTGGATTTGGGCACAATAACCAAATAACCTTAGGGTGCTTTGGAGAACTACTGTATCATATACAGCAAAGCTTCACTGGCTATACCTTTTCCTTAAGAATCTGACTCCTGACCATTGTATCACTACCACTCAGAATTTCAACGGGAGAGAAGAAAAGATTTGCTACCATACCTGCCAACGGATCAACACTGACGTGGTGGTGTGTGGTGTCACTGACAAAATAACTGGAGCTTCTTCTGGGGCTAAGAGGAGAGAAAAAGAATGTCTAAACCAATAGAAGGTCAAAATTCTTCCTGTCTGAGGTATGGGACACCAGGAAATTGCAGGCTGTGAATCTTCCTGGTATGATGTAAGCAGTGATGGGATTCAAAGAAATTAACAACCGGTTCTTTGCCCATCTGGCAGCCACGTTTAAATGGCTATTTTTAAACTTTATACGTCCTATCTCTTGTTAACAACCAGTTCTATAGAGTAGGTGCAAACCTGTTGGAGCCCACCACTGGATGTAGGATCTAAGATTCTTCTGGCCATTTGAAAAAGCTATAGATCAAGGCCTGATGTTTCACCATGGCTGGTTTGAATTTGAGACAATTTGGTGTTGGTGATGAAGGCTGAAGATCATCACCATCTCAGAAATTATGGGTAGAGTTTGGATCCATTTAAGTTTTCTTGAGGTGGATTGTTTAGGCCCAGTTGACAGAAATTTGCCTGATCCTCTGCACAGTTAGATCTATAGCATATTACTCCTGAATTCCTTTTGGAACAATAAGCTTCCTTTGTGTTACTTTCTTTGTATCTATTTATCCTACAGACCCCCAGTTGTCCGTGTAGTCATTTGGATCATTTTTAGTCTGACTAATATTTTTCTTTGAACTGAATCCCAGACTTTCCCATCTGCCTCACCTCTCTGTCTGTCTGCCCAACCCATACTACAGAAAATAGAGTTTGGTGTCCAAAACGGCCAGTCTTAGAGCCCAATCCTAAGGGGTTAACACTGGGACTCTTGGGTAGTACTTTTGCAAACCCAAATGCCAGGCCAGCACCAGAGCTAGAGCAGCGCTGACATGTGTGGTTTTCATAGCTTGGAGTTCTATGTGGACTGCCAAGCTACAGAGAGCTGAGGCGGGGTATGAAGGAGGTGTGGAGGGGGCGTTCCAAGATGGGCAGAGTGTGGGCAGCAAGAGTACTAAATGGAGGGAGACAGCTTGGCTCCACCAGATCCCAAACCTCTGTGAAGGGCTGTGCTCTTACATGGAGGTTCATGTTCTGCACTAGCTCTCCCTTGCAGGGCTATTCCACTTACATTAAGGATCAGGAGCTTTCATGCAGCCTACTGCTAAAATTTAAATTTAAATACTGCTTAAACCATTCTGGTGCCATGTAAGCTCAGGATTGGGCTGCCCATGTCATCTCCTACTGTTGTAATACAAATATGACTACTCCAAGAATAACCAGACTCAAAGAACGCTAGACTTTGGGTTTTGACTAGCTTAATAAAAGACTGGACACCAAAGTCAGGATTGCTGCAGAGAGGCTGGAAGACACGGTTCAATTGATTTACCTCATTTTATAATACATATTTTCACTTCTTAAGCTATCTAATTCTGAAACAACCCCGGGTCCAATGTATTCACATACCAGCCTGTAGTGTGGTGAGTGACTCTGACTCTTCACTGTATTCGCTGTCTCCAATGTCATTTGTTGCTTTAACCCGAAATTTATAGGTAGTGAAGGGCTTGAGCCTGCAAGAAAAGCATCCAATAATTGGTTTGACCTTGCAAGAAGAGTCTAGTCTAGCTACCTACTGAACCTTAATTCCCAAAATTTTTAGCCAACCTGGCATATCTGAGTGATCTGATGGACAGCCCAAGACTTAATGATTCGCTAGCAGGAAAAGTTGGTTCTAACTGGGAGTGACATTCTCCAGGTATGAAGTCCAACATAATCCTATAGCTTGAAGAACCACTCCAAGTCAGGGGGTCTTTAAAGAACAGACTGGCAAATATGATAGTTGGAGGTATCCCTGCCTTCCTTTCCCATGAGTGACCTCCCTTCAACCCAGCCTCACCTGCTAACTGTGAAGGATGTGGTGTTGTGATTGACAGAGGCAGAATGCAGGACCCATTTTCCTGCAGGGAGTTCTCGTGTTTGCACAGTGTAGTACCGGACTGGCGAGAGCCCATCACTGCCAGGTTCCCAAGACAACAATACACTCCTTGCCTTGACATCTTCTTGTAGTACAACCGGCTTGCTAGGAGGTTGGGGATGGTCTAGGAATGAGAGAGGCATGAATCAATGACTGCTGGTGGCACAGAATGAGCAAAATGGCTGTGAAAGTAAAGGTGCACTAGTTCAAAAGTGTTATCATTAGCTATGTGTGATCACATAGATGTGCGATCATGTCAAATTTTGTCTACGACAAAATTCAAGTAGAGAAAAGTATATTTTGCAAAAGAATTGTCCCTCTATATGCTGTATCTATTAAGCGATGTAGACATCTTAACCTTTCTTATCCCATCCAACCTGTAGCTTATTGGCTTATTATAGCAAAGAATGTATGCCACAAATCAGTGTATTGGAATAAGAGTCAAAAGTCAGTAGACTTTTTGGATTTTGCAGGAAAAAACAGTGAGACTTTCAGCATTTAAGTATGACATTCCCATCAGCCTCTTTAAAAAGACTAACCCTACAATCCAGAGTAACTATGGGAAGACATAAGAGGCATTTACTCTGGATCGCTCTATGCATTTCCCATAGGTTTCCCATAAGTGGCACCGTAACTACATTGGTGTAAAAGGTCCCATAGTTACTCTGGATTGTAGCTGATAGCTCTATAAGTTGTCTCTATGAAACAGATGAGGCTGCATAACCTTTTTCTAGGTGAATTGTGTTTACCAATTTTTCTGTTCTTTAGATAAAAAAATTTCCTTCTGAAAATGCAGAGTATGGGCTTTCAAAGAATTTGATAAGAACAGAGGAGGGATAAAAGGAAGAAACAGCAAGCATTCATGAATGGCCATTGGGCATGCTGGGACCATTGGTTGCAGAAGAGTGATGATAGGTGATAGCTTTTCTGATGTTCAGTGCTATTGTTTGTTTATAATGGGTAATCTTGGTTTTGTAGGAAGAGCAGGGATATGTTTGGTGTTTCTTATAGGAAGAATAGAATACTGTATAAATAAAAGTCTCATTTACAAAAGGTTACCGGGTAGCTTAGGAATGAGAGAGAGGACATATTGTTCATCACCATTTATAACCCTATCAATTGGTTGCCTTTCACAAATATGCAGTCTGATCGCTTTGATACATATCCTTTTCAAATTTTTCTGGATCACTGAATGTACTGGATATATAGAAATCTGGTTGGCAGACATCTGTAGCATGCTCATATTTGTTTTTCAGTGAATAAAGACTTATGTAGCTTGAGAGGTGGTTATCTGTGTAAATACTATACGAGAGCCAGCCTCATTTCCATGTTGAGAAGGTGAAGGTCATTACATTTTGCAGAATGATGTTGAGCTTGAACACGATACACAATACTGCAGAAGAGAAATGGCTGGAGAAGAAAGTACAATACTAAGCAATTCCTCACCAACCTTCTGGTTAAGAAGCATTCTAGTGTTGCCTTTTTATTTAAAAAAAGTCATTGGGAGAAAGATATATGTGTCTGGGTATCATTTCAAGTTTACATCAGAAGCAATTGAATTCTGGTCTATGTCACTTCAGGAGGAGGCTGATGTTTGAATGCCTTGCCATGTAAGAGTACAATCCTCACCATGTGTACTCAAAAGTAAGCCCCATTGTGTTCAGTGGGTCTTACTCCTAGGAAAGTGTCTTTAGGCCTGCAGCCTAAGAAACCTCCATGTAAGTGCACCTGAGAGAAAGATAAGTACTGCATTTCAGTCCTTTTGCAGATGTACTAGAACATTTCAGGATATGCAGGTATCTGTTTATGTAAATGGACAGTCATGATATGTCCCATGATAAGGGAATTCTATCTACCCTGCTTCCGATTATGTGTGACTTTGTGTGTGAACATCAGTACCTTGTGTTCAAAAATATCAAACACTGTCTCTTTTTGGCCATCATGGCACTTCTTGACATATTTACCTCTCTTTTCAGTGGTGACAACTAGTGCCTCTGCTGCCTCACCCCAGCCTTTCCGGGTCTGTGCTGTGATACGGAAGAGGTAGGTGGACTCAGGCCTGAGATTAGTGGCAGTAAACTGACGTGCACTGGGGTTCAGTACTTCCACGCTGGCTGAATTGGCAGTGGTGGTGTTGAGACGGTGGGTAATCTGGTATGCTGTATGCAATTGGAACATGTTGTTAGTATATTGTTGGCAGAAAGAGGATTATCTCTTATTGCTATCCTTGTTGCATGCCAAGAGAAAGAAACCAACCCAAATGATGCAGATTGAATCACAGAAGTAATTTTAAAAGAGGATTTCCTTGGACTGGCCCACAATTAGCAAGGTGGGTTTGGTGTTTTATATTCCCAGGTTTCTTTTTGGTAGCAACCATTGCCATCCAAAATGGCAGGCATAGGGAATAGAGCAGCAGAAGTTGCTCAAGGTACTCTGGTCTACAGTGTTTGCATAGGTGTTACCTGCTTACCCAGAATGATACCATTGGGAGCAGCTGGCGGCTGCCAGATGAGCCGTACAGAGGTTGTTCTTACTTCAGGGAAAAGGATACCCACAGGGGGCCCAGGCACTGCAATAAACCAAGATAAAGAGAATGGGTGTTCAGACAGAGATATCAAGAAAGAGAGCCACAAATAAAAGGAGAGAATGGACTGAATGCATATATACACGAGCATATATATTTGCACGCCCCTTGGTACACTACACCAAAAGGTGACACTTCTTGCTCTGTTTATTCCGGGATTGGGGCTTTGTTTAGCGATATGATACTGTAGGGTTAAGATCTTACAGTGATCACTAGTAAACAGTACATAGCTTTTATACTGCAGAGGCTAAGAAACTGACTTATGCTATGAATTTACTGGGTGGTTTTAGGCAAGCCATAACCTCACATTTACAATATTGAGAAAATAATAGTGACTAGTTTTGCAGAGTTCTTGTAAAGAATGGGGAAATATATGGAAATATATTTGTCTACAACAGCATGGGTTAGGTTGCTATCTCTAGGGAGAGTGGTGTGAAAGTGCTTTATGGCACTTTTGCAGCTTTCCTGGGCTGTGCAAACAAATTGCACTGGACCAAATGGGCGCTTGTTATTGTAATCCCAACAAATAGAACTTCACAAAGCATAGGCTGAGTTTGTCCACAACATAAATTTCTCTCTCTCTCTCTCTTTCTCTCTCTGTGTGTGTGCATTAAGGCTTTGGCTTTCCTTTTGCTCAGTTTGCATGGAATTGGGGCTTCTACTCCTCCCATTCTTTAATGTATTTACTCAGCACTCCTTCTCCTCCACTTTTCCTCTTCCTTTCTGCCCTGTTCTCCCTTTTACAATCCAGGGAGAAGCGAAGGAAAAACAAGATAATAGGCAGACAAGATGGCTCTTCCCTACCAAACTGCTGCCTGAGGTGACCACTTTAGTTGCTCACCCACCCATGGTCACCTCAGGCAACAGTTTGAACACCTCACACAGTTTCAACCATGACATAATATTCTGTCTTTGGGTTGCTCCCTCTCCCAATAATATTATGGTAATTATGGCAGGATGGATGGGGTACTGGACACTTACCATCATCCAATGTGCGCTCGAGGATGGGTGGGTTGCTGGGCACACCATCACCAATGCGGGTGAAAGCCAGCACCCGGATCTCATATAAAACATACTTGCTCAGGCCTGTGAGCTGAGCACTCCGTGAGGCATTGCCCTCCACTAACCAGAACTGGGCCCTTGCATCTGAGTCCTTCTCTTTATACATGACCTGAAAGGTAAGTTAAAGAAATGATGGAAGTGTGTTAAAGTTCTCCTTTTCCAGTATTTCCTTCAGTGCTACAGCTAGACAGGAGGTGTTCCTTTCTGCAAAGCTGGTAGACTAGGAGTCCGGTATAGGAAGCAGAAAAGCTATAGGTCAGAAGGGGACCACAGTATATTTCTAAGAAGCAAAGATTAGAGGTTGCTGTTTACTATTATGCTAGACATACACACAGATGTGCATATGCACACATACCCCACACACCCCTCCTGAAGCTTGGAAGGTGAGCACTGGGTTATCTCTTTTAAAGAGACAGATTTGGGGACACAGGCATTGTGCATTGAACATGGGTGGCTCCAGCACAGTGGAAGAGCAGGAGCATAACACTGGGATGACAGTGAGCATTGCGGGCAGGTGCTTGGCATAACAGGAATCTGGAGGATGTAGCGAAGGGCCAAGCACTGAAAGAGACAATGTGGCATGGACTGCAGTGACAGGAAGTTGCAATATGGGTTTGCATGGCACTGGCAAATCCAGATATATGAAGGACGGAAGAAGAGAGGAAACTGTCTGTCAGGGAAAGGCTGTTCTTTCCAATACTCACCTTGTAGCCCAGAACAAGGCCATTTCGGTCAGCCTCTGGGATATCATTCCACCGCACCAGCATAGAAGTGGAGGTGGTAGCGAGGGCAGAAACATTGGTGGGTCCAGATGAAGGCACTGCATGCAACAAGAAGAATAGGAGAGTCAGCACCACATTGCTAAATTCCTCTGAGGGGGCTCCGTAATCATGGGGTCACCACAGCAGAACCCAGAACTCCACATGCAAAGTTCCAGGCAGGCAGTGAGGGGACTGCTAGACTATCTGAAGGCCTAGCAACAGGGCTGGGGTGGGGAGGGTACCTGACTCCCGGGTTCGCCCCACCACGGTCTGACTCCATGGCCCAGGCCCAATGGCATTGAAGGCCTGCACCTGCACTCGGTACTCAGTCCACTCTTCCAGATCCTCAATGGTGAATTCACGTTCCACACGGTCATGGATGGTATGGGCCAGTGTGCGGCCACGCCCATCTAAACGTGAGTAGCGCAACCGGTAGCCAACGGACTCAGGGCTGCCATTGTATTCTGTCTCTGGCAATGGCTAGGAGGAATAAAATAAATGTTATAGCTGGCTGTGGATCTGTTGCTCTCCTCTCACATGCCCCAATGGGGAAGGTCTATATCAGAGTGTAAAAAACAACAGTTTTTTGTGCCAGGATGGGGGAGGCAGGGGTGGTTGGAACAAAGAAACTAGAAGTCTTGAGATAGTCACCAGGGATTTACTGTCAATAGTCATAACATGAAGGAAAAGGGAGTGTTCTTCACCAAGGGGAACAGACACAACTTGTCCATCAGGACCTGACTTCTTCCCCCTCCTGTTGACTTCATGCAAGTGGAAAAAGATTCTCCTCCTCTTCCCAGTCTCTTAACCTCTTCTCTTTCTCCCACTTTCTCCTTAGGATTCCTGAACCCTCCTTTCCCTCTATGGGTGCAATCCAGAGTAACTAAGGGGAGTCCCGACGTAAGAGCAATTTACTCTGGATTGCAATATGAATTTCCCATAGGTGGTACTGTAACTATGGCGACATAAATGTTTCTTACGTGCTCCCATAGTTACTCTGGATTGTAGGGTACGTATGTTGCACTTCCTTCCTCCTAAGAGCCCCTATTTTGTCTTTCTCTTTCTCCTTGCCTCTGCTTGGCTCCAGCCTCTGCACTGCTTCTTCCTTCCTTTCTGCCACCTGATCCTTCACTTTCTACTCTGATGCCTTCCTGCTGCCCATGCTTGCTCTAACCCCCAGGACTGCTGCCAGCTGCATAGCTGATAAGGGGATGGATGAAGGTACCATTTTGTCCACATCATGCAGGAAAAGAGGGAGGCCCATTAATCTATTTTCTATAGTTATTTTCTAGTCAAAGCCCCCTTGCTGCTATTTACCCAAGAAGAGGCAATTTTTCAGCAAATAAGTTGCTTAGGGGTGCAAATAGTTGATAGGGTGGTATAATTACTGAGGAAAATGATGTGAGAATAAGAGAATAAGAATAGGAGAATAAGAACCTCTTCTCTTCTTGTGGTTTTAACCAGGATTTGACCCCTTGCAGTGACTGCTTTTTGTGAAAGAAGAGCCTCTTCTGAGACAAAGCATGTTTTTAGATATTCATTTATAGGCGTGTGTTGTTTATGCCACAGTCAGCCTTGCTTGGTGTTATTAACGCCACCTGCTTCCCTTCAACCCAATTGTTTACAGATCCATCCAACAGGTCAACAAAGCCTGGATGACTAATTCAGTGTGATTCGGCTCCCACTGTTGCTTTGTTACTCTGTATTTCCCCCACCCCCATTAGGGGTCTTTTTCTGTTCCTGCTCACCATCCATCGCAGCCAAAGGCTGGTTTCACTGGCAGTGCGCAATGTAATATTGGCAGGAGATATATCAGGAGGGGCTTGCAATGTCTGGATCCTGCGGGAGGGCTGGCTGGCTGGGCTGGTGCCTACGATGTTTACTTGTCGCATGCGAAAGCTGGTGGGAAAAATGGGAAACACATCAGTGGTGAGAGGAAACATTAATTCATCTACAACCCAATCCTAACTAAATCTCCTCTGCCAATGCAGCTGCACTACTGGAGCACATGGTGCAATCTGCAGGGGGTTGGATGAGACATTGTAATAGAGGTCTCCTACAAGTAAGGGAACTTTTATTCCCTTACCTAAGAAGCAATCCTCCATTAGTCCAAAGGGACACCTCAGATCTGCATCAGCTATTTTGCTGGTTCAGGTCTGAGCTGAGTAAGGGAAAAGGAAATGGGATGAGAATATCAGCACAAGTTGCTGCCATTGATATCTGCCCCTATGCTGCCCTTCCTTTCCCAGACACACCTCCAGCAATATTCTGCCCACTTTCCACCCCATTCCCTCCACCACTGGTGTACTGAATCTAGTGGAAGCAGCACTGAGTGGTCAATTATATACCCCTTAAAAAGGAAGAGTTCTCAAAGCAGTTTACATATAATGGTAATGACACAGTTGTCTGTCCAACAAAGTTGTCTGTCCAAGAAAGGTTCATAAACAAACAAAAAAAAAAAAATAAAGGAGCCACACCTGGCCTTTCAAACTTTCACATTCACATAGCCTAGAATGGAATCCTTGCTTTTTAGCTCCTCTCTTTTCCTCTTGAGAAAAACATCAAGATACAGAGAGTGTTAACATGCATGGCTTTGTTAGGGCCAGGTTTTAAGGCCCTATAAGGCCAGGTTTTCATATCACTTCTCTCCCTGATCTATCAAGTCCTTGAATTATAAAGAGATACATAGGAAGGCCCTTAGGTAATTCACTCCTCCCTAATACACATAATAGTATTCAGCAGGTAAGGGAACCAGGTCTCATCTGCCTTTCCTGCCTTCCTGCAACCTATCACACTCACCTTTATCATGCTGTTTTCCCGGAAGAACAAAACAGACAACTTCCCAATAAAGAGAATCATTCAAAGGGCAACATATATGTGAATGCCTGAGTGTTAAAAGATGTGAGCGCATGTATCCCCGAAATTAGTAACTGATAGCCTAGACAATACCTTCCCCTTTGGGAAGCATCCTCCCTGACGCTATCCCAGCACCCACCTGTAGTATGTGTAGGGATTGAGGTTGGGCACCTCCATGGAGCGGGCATCTGGTTCATTGGACAATTGGTGGATAAGGGTCCACTCTTCACTCTCACCAACCTGTCCCACCTGTGGGCAAGCAAAACACATGCGCAGGGTAACAGTGGCACCATCACTGCTGACATTACTATTCATTTATATCTCTGGCCCTAATATGTTTTTTAAAACATCAGCTAAAGTATAAATAAGTATAACTTTGTTTTTCTCAGAAACTGAAAAGAGGACACTTGCCTTGTATTTCTACACCATAAATAAATATTTGGACAGACAAAATTTCATAGAAATCACATATTGTACCCATCTAGACATCTGGGAGGATAAATTGCTGCTATCTTGTTATATTTATTGAATGTGTTGGCTGCCTTTCTAGAAGAAAACAATGTGTACTCAAGAAAGCAATAAACACACAAAAAATCCAAAGGAGAAAAACAAGTATCAGAATAAAAATTCTGCACATAAGAGTACTTCATAGCAATAAAATTGCAATCCTTCTGTGAAAGCAAACTCTGCCTTTTCCAGCTTCTAAGATTTCACCAAGCACTGTCCACACACCTCCAAGCCTATCTTGGCAGCAAAGGCTAGAAATCTATTTCTTTAAAAGTCAGTACAAAATAGAATGAATCTGCCCCAGTGTTAAATTTTGTGATTGCCAAATATAATTGTGAATTACACACAGGTTTCTTATGGTTTCTATTTTCTGTTTTCCTTTGCTTACTCTCTGTCCTGAAATTGCTTTACCCTTTTCATCCCCTTGTCTCTCAGATTGGAGGAGAGGGGGAAATCTAAAAATACAGGAGCTGAACTAATTACACTGAGTAAATTGAACTAATTACACTGAGTAAATTGAATGCTTAACAAAAGTAAGAGTTTGGGTTTTGTGCCACAGAAAAGACACACACTTCACAGTAGACAAGATCCTTCAATGTGAATATTGTGTATCCTAGGAAAGGAATGAAATTGATAACTCTTTGCCATTGTCCATTTTCTCAGCCATTGCTTACCTGAGCTTCCACTTGCCATCTGGAAATGGATGTCTTGCCATCATAACCAGGACGAAACTGAAGGGTGACTGACCGAGGACCAATGTTGGAGATGCCCAGGTTGGTAGGCGGGCCAGGGAGTTCTGTGAACACAGGTAAAACATCTCTATTTACAGCCCTCAATGATGCATCAAATACAGAATCAAGAAAATTCCTATGAGTAGGATGGTTCATGTTTCCTGAAATACTAAGAAATAAATGCTACCATGGGATGACTCAACAGATAAAACATTTTTTCCTTCTTTACCAATAGTTTTTGTCTATTGGGTCTTTTCCAAGGGAGCAACTATATGTGTGCTATAAAAATACAGTATGCACGTAACAAAACTGTCCTGGTTGCTTTTCATAGGAAAAAGGGTTTTGAAGGTGGAAGTTTTGAACACAGAAACAGTGGAGGAAAGATACCATTAACTCTTCATTTGTCAGTATCTCTGTTCTGTATTGCTTACACTCCCAGCTCTTTATTTCCACCATATACTTCTAAGAGCAAGGTGAGTGCCAGAGATCCAAGGGCAAGATGGTATCAAATTCATATTTGGAATCTTACTATTGGCAAGAAGGGGGAGAAACAAAGAGGAAGAACAACTTGAAGGTGTTGTTTTGTTGCTAAAGATACCATCCTTGTCTCTTTCCCCACAGACCGTCTGCTGGAAAAAAACCCACAAAAATCATTCTCCTGTATTTATTTCTTCATAGCAAAAGCCCCTGGTGGAGTTGGTTATATGCAAATATGTGGTTTATGTGGTTTCTTCCTCAAGCACATAGGAAGCATATAGGCCCAGCAGCAGCAGATTCTTTTATGCCAGTAAATAAACCCAAACTCTACCCAACAAACAACCCAAGGATCAGAAAACAGAAGAACAAATAAGTTTTCAAAAGCTTATTAATGATGCATTCTGATACTGCTACACCCTTGGATTGGGCTTGCCAGTGGCACAGGCCTCAAACAAATATTTGAAGTGATTCAAATATTCATCAAATGCAAAACTCCCATCTTGTGAAGGTCGCAAGGGGAGCTGTCAGTGTTTTCTATAATTTCATATTCATTACTTCAATGTTTGTTAATTTAATAACGTTAAAGCTTGTGAGTGGTTGGTTGTTGTTGGATTGCAAGCGGCACACTATCTGCTTGCAAGAACAAGACTCACACTTGAATTAATTGAATTACTCCAAAGAACAAATATTGAACCTAATTGAGATTGGCAAAGTCAAAGTTCGCAGAGCCAAACTGAATTAAATCAAATATGAAGGGGGAAAAAACTATCTGTTCATGAAAATGCATCTTCAACATTCTGTTCACGAGGACTTGAATAAACTTGATGTAGATTCCTCCTTAGAAAGGGGAAGAGTTTCCTTTGTTCCCACTAAGCTCTTAATGTCATAGCTTTGGTTTGGTGCTTAAAGGTTAGAAAAGCAACAGAAACATACAGAAGCTTTGAGTTAATGTCTGCCTGGGCTCATATGTCATAGATTTTCTGCTTTGAAGGATTTGATCGCCAGACCACTTATGCAACCATGCCCAGTGTGAAACCCTTCACAAACACCCAGACTTGCTAACAGGTCAGGTCAGGATGGGAAACATGTAGGATTGCACAACTGTGTATTCACAGTTGGATGTCACACCAAAATAATTAAAAACACCACCCACTGAGCATGCTATGGATCCAGAAAAAAAACAGAAACTTTCCACATGGCCAGAGGTTTCAACAATCCTTGCCATCCTTCTGCTGTACTGTCAATTACCTTGTTGCAAGCAGAACCTCTACGATAAGCTCACCTGGTGGCACTCCAGAAGAAATGGTGGAGGAGGAAACCTGTCCCTGTCCCTTGGAGGTCATGGCTGCAACTTCAATTGTGTAGGTAGTAAGGGCTGTGAGACCAGTGACACGGTATTCCAGAGTGACATTAGGCAGGTAGTGTGTTACACGTGTATTTGTACGGTTATATTCTTCCCAGGATATCCGATAGCCTAAAAGAACCCAAAGGATACTCAGGCATACAACCTCAGAACTTTCACTAATACAAAGATGAGAACAAAAAACTTCAGCACACCTTGTGGCCCTAAGCTTAAACCCTTACGCCTTCTCAGCTAGCCTGTTTGGATCCTAGTTAATGTCTCAATGTTCTCATTGGCTCATTAGTCTTTTTTGAAATCTATTCACTATGGACAGGTTTGCTCCATGAAGCATAGGAGAAACAGACGACACAGTTCCAGTTTGCCCACGCTGAAACAGAACTGAAGCCAAAATGGCTCCTGGGTTAGGAATCCTTCTATCTGGTATCACTATAACTGATAGCACGGCTCTACAGGGAACCTCTGCAGAAGCTTACTTAGGTAGTAAAAAACCAAAATACACAAAAATCTAAGAAATAAAAACTTATTGAAAAGTGCTCAACTGTGATTTTTTACAACAGAATAATTAAGAAATATGTTCCTCCTCTCTGCCCAAGCTTATCCATGCCTCCCTCTTTTGGCTGAAGTGTCTCTTACCTGTCAGAACACCATTCTTTTCTAGGGGCTCTTGCCAGCTGACCTTCAGAGATGTATCCAGAATCTCATTGAAGCTGAGGTGTCCCACTGCGCCTGGAGCTAGTCAAAACAATCCAACCACCCAGAAAGCTAAGTTAGAACAAACAATATGAATTCTTCCAGGAAATAAAAAATGGAAGTTCCTTGTCACTCACACTTCCCAAGGAACATATTCAAAGCCTCTCTTAGATAGAGTGACTGCTGCAGAAACAGCCATGATGGCATTAGGAGCCTTCAGAGTCACTACATTCTCAGCAATGAAGCGTCAGACTCTACAACTGAGGCAGCAGTAGACTCAGACTTCCACATAGGAAGATGCTGTTTAACCCATCTTGACCATTGAATTAGGGGGAGTGTAGACCCCCAGTGTCAAGGACATACAGGAACTCAAGAGCTGTGCCTGTGCGCAGCTCCAAAGGGAAGCGTCGTACCATCCTCATGGGTGCGCACCAGCTGTGGTGGGCTGCGGGGTCCGTCGCCTGGCGTGGTGAAACACAGCACGGAGGTGAAATACTCTGTAAACTTTTTAAGACCCGGAATGTAACCCACGTGGATATTGTCTTGGAAGTTGGGCCGCACTGTCACCACAATCATGTCTTCTTCTTGTGCTGGTTCCCAGGCAATCAGCTATGGGAGAGTGAAGGATATTAAGGTTTTCATCAGGAGGCCTTACTATGAATCCATTAGTTATAAAGATTAATGATAACAAGGTAGGGGACTGGCAAAAAAAATTGTCAGGCACACAAAAGTGTGTGTGTCAAGATGCTGTCAGCTGGGGAAGTTTTAAATTGGTCTGTTTTAGTTTGTCACTAAAATTTAAAGGAATAAAGAAAAAAAAACCTCAGTTTAATGCAATTAATATTTGAGCTGCATGCAATTAAATGAATTAACAACGAAAAAAGAGCAATCACTGGTTCCCTTTTCTGTCACATGAAGAGCATGACATGCCAAAGCTCAAATTGCTCCAGGAAGGAATCCCAGTCACACACTGCTGGGATGCTCAGGCCCTTTTTCAAGTGACCCCAGTCAACACCTTCAAGTTCATAATCAAAACTGAACATTCATGATCATGTAGTCCATCTAAGCACCATCCTCATGTAAGCAAGAGAAATTCAAACAAGTCACCAAACCTGCCAGGGAAATAGTGATGCAAAAAAAGAAAGCATGCCAGCCTTGATTTAAAGATTCCTCAGGGGCAGACCATGGACCACACCGGCAAACTGTAGTTAATTAGGAAAGATTTAAAAACAGGATATTGCTTTTGTGGGATTGATGCTCTTCACTTCTAAAAAGTTCAGAGCAGTTTACACAGGGATGCCAAAGTTCTCCCATCCAGACATTGATCAAATCCACATCTGCTTAGCTTCAGGAGCTACACAAAGCTGCTTAGCTCCACAAAGGCCCTCTGTGCAGTGGTGGTTGAAGAAGTCCTGCCAATGGAGGTAAGATGGCAAGGTGAGAAGAATGGGGTAGGAGGAAGGGCATAACAGGGGACTGTTATAATGGTAGCAGTTGACATGGGCAACTAGCACCAAATACTATCCCTTTCCTTGCTTCTGTACATGTTCTCTTACTTTTCTTGGATTTGCACCAAGTAGAGAGTTGGCACAGGCCTAAGGAGACCCACTGGTGAATGGGAGGCAAGGATAAGTATTTTCCTTGTCCCCCAACCCCCTTCCCACCATAGCACACAGCACAGTTTGTTTTGGCACAGCTGCGTACTATGGTGGGAATTGGACTGCTAGAGCCCTCAAGTAAATGCTCCTATTTCTCCTTCTTAGAACTCATCTGGATCTCAGCTGAACTGTCTTTAGTTCTTCCCTGGGGATATGTTTTAGCTCTTAAAAGGGCAGCATCTGGTAAGTGAAGCCACATGGTATTTGGATGCAAGAGCAAGTTCTGTAAATAGAAACTCTTATAAAATATTTCTGAATTGGGTGGAGGTTTTTGTTAAGAAAAACAAAGAGCTATTATGTTCTTTATTTTCCAACTGTCCCTTGCAACCCAGTCATTACAGCTCATGCCCAGAGGAAATTGTTGAGTGAAACTGACCTGCTTATTGTTTTTGCCCAAGTTCAGGGATAAAAACCACAAAAATTATAGGCTGGGGGGAAGAAGAAATAAGGAATTGATTCTTAGATTATGTTGCATTCAACAATCCAAATAGCTCTTATCAGTACTGTTGTGTAGGTGTAAATATTATGTTTGTCACTGAAGCATTTATCTCAACAATCAACATCATTGTATAAGTGGTTAATAAATGGTATACTTAATGGCTGTTGGTTTTCATGTGCTAACAGCCCTTTATTAATGTTGTTGTCCAGAGCTAGAATCTGCAGTACAGAATATCCAAACAGTAAAATGAACCCTGAAACATGTTAGATTCTAGAGTTTTCCTATCCTGTAGACTAGATTAGGGGGTTGGTTTAGGTGGCCCTTTTCAGCTCTGATTGAAGAAAGAGATACATTCAATAGTTGAAATTCAAGCAACTTATTCTGCAGTTGCTTGAATTAACCTTTGTGGAATATAGAACAGCTGAATGATTGTGGAAAGTGTTCTGAGGACTACAGTCCTGGGCCACAATATCAAATGTTATTTAGGGTGCAATCCAGAGTAACTACCAGGAGTCCTTGCTCTGGTGTAAGAACAATTTGCTCTGGATTGCAATATGAATTTCCCATAGGTTTTCACTAGGTGGTGCAGTAACTACGGGTGCACGTAATGTCTCTTATGTGCTCCTGTAGTTACTCTTGATTGTAGGGTTATATTTTTACTCCTTTATTGAAGATACTTTACAGAGAAGGGGGTATATTGAGGGCTGGGAAGGGGGCATAGATATTGGCTGCAGCTGCTCCATAGATAGCCTGTTTCTCTCCCTGGTTTAAATCCACCATCTTGGGTTCACTCAGAGTTGTGCCAGCCAAAAATATGGTGCAGGTCCAAGTAGATCTACTAGGGAAGTTGAGGGAACACTGGAGGAAACAAATTTTCCTTTATCCCCGACTCTCACAGGATACAGCATAGCTGCACTGGAGGAGGGATTTAGTTAGGATTGGAGGAGGAGCATAGCTGCACTGGAGGAGGGATTTAGTTAGGATAGTTAGAACAACCTAATGGGATTCTAGCTAAGGCTTAGGGAGCTAAAAGAATTGGCCAGTGGGACAGGTGCCTAGGTAATATCAAATTCAGACAGTGGCCTCACTAGGTAACCAGACCAGGCATGCTAAGGTGGTAAGAGGACCTGGTATCAAGGGTGTGTCAGACCCAGGGAATCATAAACCCAACAGCAACAAGGGAAAGCACAAGAAGTAGTGTAGGGAATGCAAAAAGAATAGTAAACTGTGTCTCAGGAAAGACCTTGTTGCTATTCCAGTAGTATTTATAACTGACCAAGGATCTGACAAAGTTGCTTCCTGCTAGAACAGAGCCAACTCAGGAACTGAAGTGAGACCATAAGGAGGCAAGTGCTAAAAGCCTCTGGGTAAGACTCCAAAAAAGCACTTGGCTATTGTGGCTCAGATCTTGACTGTGGTCATTCGAGGCTGGCTGACTGGCACCTATGCTCAGGTTGGACTTTGGTTGGACATGGATGCATGCAAGCAATTTGTGATTCTAGTCTCAATGCAAACTTGCACAATTACACCAGGAGTCTCCCTGACAGCCACATGGAGATTCTTTTAAAATCTTCCTCTTGGCTTTCTGTTCCTCTGATCTTTTTTCCTCTTCATCTGCGACTCTTCAAAGACATACAGAAAAAC
The DNA here is from genome assembly GCA_030015325.1 of Cryptoblepharus egeriae. Lineage (NCBI taxonomy): Eukaryota > Metazoa > Chordata > Lepidosauria > Squamata > Scincidae > Cryptoblepharus > Cryptoblepharus egeriae. The sequence goes on along the minus strand of JAREYC010000002.1, from coordinate 104,203,894 downwards.
AGAAACTTGCTGGGATTAAAGGTTGCCAGTGGTTGCTCTGAAGCCGAGGTGTCTCCTGAAGGAGCCATGAATAGAAAACTGTTTCTCTCCTCAGAGACTAACATGGAACTGAATTTGTAAGATTGGTCTAAGTGGGAAACAAATTAAAAAGCACTAAAAGCAGCCCATTCACAGCTCCGAAATGACACCTGAATTTTTCTCACTATTTGTGACTGAAGACAAAACCCATTTCTCTCATACAAGTGAATGACTGCCATTCACACCTATGGGTTAAGTTCAGGGCTGCATTTTAACTGTGCAATCCTAAGTGGCTACTGGGGCCAATGCAAGTCGCTTGAGGCCCCCTCCCTCTTAGGAGTGCGGCAAAAAATGTCATAAAGCACATCTGCAACACCCACTGAGGAAGAGAGACCAGCTCAGGATGTTGTACTGACCTTGCCATGGCAATGTGGGCCTCACATTACAGTAAATTGTGTGGACCAATCTTGGCCAGAGCAAGACTCTCGAGGGGCAGGGAGGAGCCAGTGGGAAGCATTTGGGGGCAGGAGAGTAGTCGGAAGGCAAGCAGGGAGTGAGAGGTGAGGCTGGGTCCTGGCACATGTGCTGGATCCAAACTCTGTTCCCGGGGAAGTGCAAAACAGCCCACGCTGCTCAATTGCAGTGGTGCAGATTCAAGTAGACCCGCTGGGAAAGCTGCAAAGCTAGCTAAGGGGAAAACTTTCACCTTGCCCCACAGTAGCACAGCAGCGACCCCAATCTTCTGCTGGGTGCAGTGCAGGCAAGCAGCCAGCTTACTCCAGGGCAAGTTTGGATTGTTATTTCTCTAAAGTGTTCAGGGTGCTGTACAGTCCTTCCCCCTCCATTTGTCATCTCTGTCCTGTGAGGCAGATGGAAGAGTGACCGGTCAAAGGTCACTCAATGAGTTACATGGCTGAATGGAGATGTAAATTGAGTGTTCCTGACACTGACCACTATATCACATTGGGCACAATGCTAACAAATTTAGGCCAGTCTAACCCATCGGGCATATCTTCCCATGACGGTGTGGGGAGGTCGGTATATGTCTGTGCACTGGCCTAATCCCCCCATGAGTGGGGCAGAAGAGCATTATGGCACCCCCATGTCAGTACTGGACTTATGCCAGGGCTTAGGCTGTCCTGACTGTCCAGCCTGGTTAGAATTGCAGCCATTTTTTTTTACTGGGGAAGGCTGTTGCAGTGAGACAAAAACCTGCATGCTATCCCTGATGTATGGTAACTTAGGTTTTAGTATGACCACACAATATGTGTGTCCGCACAATGCATTTCTATGCAGAGATGCGCTGCATTCCCCTCCTCCCTGGAATCCTTACAACAAACAAATACTCCCACTGCATACATCCTGCCCATTGTAATGATGAGGATTTTGCTAGGGATTTTATTGGCAGAGTTAACATTAGCACAGTGTAACAAAGCAGAATATGAATTTCTCACATAATCTAGCCAGATTGGACCAGATCATGCATTGTATTTGTAGTAAGATATGTCTCAGTAGCTGTGCTAGCTTGAACCCTGCCGAAATCTGAACTGAGCTTTGGGCCTCTAAACTGCCCATTTATTGTCTGGCAGCGGGATGGCTAACTTCTTAAGTCTCTGATGCCATCTGTTTTAGCTACTCCGTGAGAACAGCTCATTTGTATTATCTACAAGGGAAGGCTGTTGTAGAATGCAGGATAACCAAGGTCATTCACCATTAAGGACTTAATGCCACATAAAATGAAAATGTGTTAACAGATCCCCACACTGATTTTGTCATTTTTATAAGAGAAACAGCTGCTGAGAAGGAAGAGCTAGAGCAGCGCTTCTCAAAGTGTGCTTCTAGGCACTCTGAGGCTCCCAGAGACTTTTCAACCAGGGGTTCTATGATCACACCATATGTGGTTGCCATCTGCCTTCTCCCAGCCCAGTTTTCTCATCCCAATTTCCTTATGCCATCTCCTCTACTTGTGGCTCTCCCTCCTCATTCCTCTCTTCTGGCTCTTTGACTTTGTTCAGCAATGGGCTCAGCATGGCACCACCCTCTGAATGTGTCAGTATTTTGGTGCTCCCTGAGACTCCAGACTCTTTTTAGGAGTGTAAAAGATTCCAGAAACAAAAACATTTGAGAACTGCTGCTCTAGAGTGAATCAGCTGCAAGCAGAGGAAGTATTAAGCCCCACTCCCTTTTCTCCTCCAAATCCCTTCATTCTAAATCTGTTTGTTCTGAAGAAGGAAGAAGCCATAGGATTGTTACATCTGTTTCTATGCAATGCACAGTTTCCAGGGCCAGCACCCAAGCAGTTTGCAGGGCCAGCACCTTAACCAGATGAGGCAATGGCATTGTCCTTCTTTATTATGTGAATTTGGCTTACTCGGTAGCCCAAAAGAGCTTCATTCAGATAGGATAGATAAAAGGGCTGCCAGGCATTCCTACTTGCATATAGTCAGGGAGCTGAGAGAGCTTAATGCTGCTCTTGGGTCACTAATGGTGACCCTAGTTGCAAGAAGAGGAACATTTAAGGAATATGGGGCTTGGATCAAGGCAAAATACTGCTTTTGTCTAAAGCCAGCACAGTGTAGCCCAGAATTTCAGGTAGGTTCTTAAAGGTGTCCTGCCAGGGAATGAAAGAAGGCCAAAAAGATAGAAAGACAAAATAGCTAGGACAATATGGGGATGAAGCATGTTGCATTTCCTATGGTTGAGAAGAACAGCAGTGGCTCATTTGGATCATGACAGCATCATAGTGGCTTGTTTGAATCATGACAGTATCATGCTAGCAGTGAAATCCAATGCATGTTGGGAGTGAGTCTCATTGATTTCATTAGAAAATCCAGTGCATTTGCTTTGGATACAGGAGCTGGGGTACCAACTGCCTATGCATCTTTTCAGCAGCCACTTTTCTTTCTCAATATTTTTGTCTATAGAATAGGGATTAGAGGAGCCTATCTCTTGGTTGAATTATGTAAGCCACCCTATACATTGCTTATATATCTATATCTGTATCTGAAAAGTGTACACTAGAGATGCTTAAAATATTTCCTTCAAATCCTCTTTTTATTTGGTGTTGATTAAATATCAATTAATGGCAAAAAGGAATGGTTGGGTTTTAATAAGTGTGTACTTATTCATCCAAAACAATATTCAACACAGGCTGCCTGATTAACTGACGCTGATAACAATGCATAATCAGCTACTTTGTCATGGTATTACATTCAAGGATGTTTGGGTGTTTAATTGGCACCGTGCAAGATAGCCTATAGCAAGTTAATTAGATACTAATTAGGCCTCCAAAAATACTAATCAAAAATACTAAGTGGCATTTAATAAGTATGTTAAGTATCCTTCTTAACATTGGTTATCTCATTTGGCAGCAATTAAATTCCCGAACTTCTTTGGAGTAGATTAAGAAACAAGTTTTAATGTTTTAATTCAATTTAATTAATGCAAATTTGAATTAATTACAATTTGGAATTGAGTACATGAGGCAAGGCTCCCATGTTAGTGCTATATCATAGTAAATATATTTTAATAGAGAAGGTTGAAGGAATGAGATTAACAAATTAGGTAAAATTCTTTTTTAAAAATTATCAGTTATAGAATAACAGTAAGCTAACAGGACAGCCCAAATTCAATACACCTACATGTTAAATGTAGAGGGCTTATTCTATCACCTGGCTGCTCAACTGGAAGATAGCAATGCTCCTCCAAGACAAACACTGGAGCAAAACTATTTTACCTTGCAAATTACCTTGCTATTTCAGTTTGGAGCAAGTAAATTCAGTAGATTCCCATAATGCAATGCAGAAACTAAAATAGCAGCATTGAAGATGGCTGGTTCATTTATGTAAGGAGTTCCAGTTAAAAACAACTGCCAAATATATTTGGAATTATACCATTACTGCTACACAGGTACATGTCATTTGCTACACTGTGTAATACTGGTACATGCACATGTCATGAAAGAGACTGGAAGCAACTACACATTTTGGCACATCTACCAACTTCTCTACAGTTGATTGTGGGATTGCTGCCCTTTTGGTTGCTCCAGTACAAAGAAGAGGGCTATGCGCTGTCACATAGCCAGTCAGAGCTAGAGCCTTATGGCTGAAGGAAAACCTGGAAGAGCACTGTACTTGAGAATCACAGATCTGGCCACGGTAATTGGCGGCCTCAGGAAGAGCCCCATGCAATGATTAATGCACCTGAAGTAGCTAATGAAAAGAGGCAGACAGAAATATAGACAGCACAGCAGGAGCATTAAATCCCTCCTGATGGGAGGCTGTAGAGGTACAGAGCTGCTAGGCAATGAGGGAATGATGAATATAGATTCCCAACTAGTTTAAGGATCAGCTGAGGAGAAAGAGAATTGCATGGGGCCTGTGATAGTGGGGCTTGAAATACGCCAATTCTGACCTACCGTATATAGACTTCTTGAGACAAAATAATTACCTGCTTACTGATGTTAAAAATGCACACAGTGAGTTCACATTGCCACTTACCTTCATATAGCACTTGGTGGAAGCCAGTGACAATGACCAGGCTTATCTGCTTGGTCGCATAGATAGCCAAGAAGTGCTTTAGCCTAGTTAGTAGGAGGGTGTCTGGTTTAAACTTAGAGGAGAGTTGTCTTCTCCTCCTCAGTGCAGTCCCTCTTACCTTATAGCCTTGGTTGATGCCGTTGACGAACTGGGGGCTGGGTGGGTTCCAGGTGAAGCGAATGGTGGTGGAGTTGGTGGCCTCAGCCTGCACGTTACCCGGGGACACAGTGGGAACTGTGAGAGGGGAAGTGGAAAGGAGGCACCTCAGGAAGAGTGGTCGGGATGGGTGGCCACTGGAAACAGCACCATCTGCCTAGTTAGGTGGCCCTAATAATGGCCTCCCCCTCTAAACTCAGAATTAAAGTTCTCAATGTGAATCAAAGTTTTGAGAGATGAGGTGCCTATGTTGCTTTAAACCTACCCGCATTAGTATCACACACTTTCAGAATGCACTAAGATCTGATCCCCACAAGAGTGTGCATGCAGGAAGATCCTACAAGTTCCTGTCCAAAATATGCAGTGCACCAGGTAAGCAGCCGTACCAAGCGAATAACTTGTGTTTGGCAGCAGGTTATGTTTTGGTCCATGTCAGCCTCCTTTTAATTGTACTGGGTACATGAAGCCGCTGTGCAACCAAATCCAAGCTTTCCCTTCCTCCCATGTCCATGAGCCTGCAGCAAAACTTACCACCCTGAAGAGTCCACTCTGTGACTTTGGCACTGTAGACACCCAGCCCAGCACTATTATATGCAGCCACCTCAATCTCATAATTGGTCCAAATGATTAGATCTTCTAGCAATAGGTTGTTGACATCAGCATTGGTGATGTTCCTAAACTGGTAGCCAACAGGTAGCCCAGACAGGCAAAATCTGAATAAGGAACAAGAGACAAAGTATCAGATCTGAATACATGCTATCATCAATAAGGGTATTCAGTGTGGAAATCCTCTGCTCTCCCTCTTTCAGACCAGGCAATGGAAGAATCCAAAAGCTGAATAAAATCTTCCCAAAGTCTCTCCTTCTAGAGATAACAGGTCAGAAACAAATGCTTGTGCTCTCCCACCTGATGATGTAGCCCTTGAGGATGCCATTCTGGTGGTTCTCAGGTGGGGGCTGCCACTGGATCATGATGGACTGGTTGGTGCGGCCACTGGCAATGACATTTTGTGGAGGTGCAGTGGGGGGTTCCTCAGGTAGGGAAACCCTGGTGAAGGGAAGATAATACAGAAGGCTTGTTCCAGGACTGGTTCTCTTAATGCTATACCAACTATTCCTGACCATGTCAGGAAGGTAAACCAGTCATGTCATAGTAAGTGCCCAATTATTGTTCTGTGCACAGATATAGATGGAGACGCTGTCTCCATCTTATTCAGGACATATGAAGGGAATGGGGAGACATCCAAACAGTGGGAGGGAGAACATTGAGAGAAAGACATGCAACACTTTTCAAGTGGTCTCCTCTTCTATTTAGTTGGGGAAGAATAAATATCTCTCTTCACCTATGCAAAGTGTCCGTTCCAGTAGTTGTTTGCTGGTATTTCTTCTATATTTTTTGAATGTGAACCTTTTTTGTGACAATCATTACGTTAGTGGATTTTTCTCTATAAAGAACTTGTTTTACTGAAAAGCTGTGTATAATTTACTCGAATATAATGTTCACCTTTCCCAGCCAAATTCAGTCTACAAAATCAGGGTGTGCATTACATTCGATGGTAAATTAGATTTGAGTATATATAGTATTTTGATTATAAGTATAGGGTGCGCATTAGATTTGATCGCACATTAGCTTCGAGTGAATACGGTATTGATAATAATGCCAATCTCACCTGTCTGTGTCCTTACTGAACTGGCCTTTGCCGACATCATTGACAGCACACAGACGGAACTGGTATGAGCGGGCAGGAACCAGGCCTCTCACAAGCACCGAGGTCACTTCAGGGTCCACGCTGGCCATGAGCACGGTCCAGGGAGCATCTGCCAGGCACATAGGAAGGTGTAAAGAGGAATACTGCAGCAGGTGAGCAAGGTTTTAAGTGGGTGTTCCTCTTTTATTTAGCAGGGGAAAAGTAACTGGCCTTCCTCACCCCAGCAATATCTTTTATAGTGGCTTTTGCTGGTTTCTTTTGCATCTTTTTAGATTGTGAGCCTTTTTGGGACAGAGAGTCATTAATTATTTTATTTTCTCTATAAATCTTTATGAGAAGGCTTTATGAACCTTTTGTTGAAAAGCAGTATATAAATATGTTGGTTGGTTGATTGATTGATTGACTGACTGATGGAATGGGCTCTCTTTTTTTGTTTTTTAAAATACCTAAGCATGTTCCTCTTTGCTAGAAGCCCATGGACTGAATTTTTATCCAGCTTAACCTAGAATATGAACAAACAGGCTCCAAACTGTCAGTCAGGTTTTCAAAGTGTAAAAGGTCCCATAGTCTTTAGGGCCAGGATCCAACTTCTCTCAGCTGTATTCAAAGGACCATTGCCTAACAGAGAAAGCCATTCTATTTTAGGGGCACATTCAAAGTCAGGGTGAACGAAGGCAGCCATTTTGACCCTGGATAACACTTTACTGCTGTGCAGAAGCAGATTCACTTTAAATGCAGGGACTATGATGGCAACAGACTCCTGATACAGAGGCAGCCTGAGCCTTGAGAATAAAACATCTCATGAATGGAGCTGTGATAAATCACAAGCTGTTATAAACAGACTTAGCTAAAAGCTACAGACACACTTCAGAAAGCCTCAATCTATTGTCAACCCACTCCCAAGCAGTCTTTCTTCCATCAACTCTTTAAAGCGCCACTAGCCCAGTCCTGCTTGCCCACCATGGGAATGGCTTTTCTGGCTGCACCCTGGCACCTCTGTATAACAGGAAGATGCAGAGCCTTACTGTTCTCGGAGACTTCGAGGATGTAGCGTAGCAGAGGGCTGTTTCCATCAAAGGGCTTGGTCCAGGTCAAGTTGATGGCACGTTTTTCTACTGTACTCAGCATGCCAATGGGATTTTCTGGAGCATGAGGGAGCTGCCTAATGAGGATGATGGTTGAAAAGATTTATTTTAGAAGCTATCAATGGAGAGGGTGCCAATCAATGGGAAACAGAAGTCCTCTGGAGAAGGTTACGGTGCACCAGATTACCTTTCAGGTCTACCCGAATAAGCAGCAATTCTGGGTTTGATAGGAATAAACAGCAATCAATTTGCCTAATCACATGGTGTGGACATAGAAAAAGCACCAAAAGACTACAGTGGTTAAATCATATTTTGTGAAATAAATAGGGGGTGATTTTGAGGATGATGTGTGTGAGAAGAAATACACAGAAATATCCAGCCAGGAGAACAGTTACTACATCCCGATGAATTTTCAGGTTGAAGTTGCCAGATAGAACTGCTATTTTGGTGACCTTTCTGTGTAGGGGGTAGAGCCTACTTCTCCCCCAGGTCTCAGTTGTAAAACTGAGCTTTATAATGCTTTCAGGGGCTTTTCTGAGGCTCCTTAATGGCTGTGCATGACCTCTGGGCAACTGTAAAGGCTGTAAAGTCAATGTGTGGTGTCTATGGGCTCCATACACTTCTGGAGGCTTCAACTTGAGCCACATCTGACTCACTTCAGGGGACCCCCATTGAATCAGATCTGTGGATATAAAGTCCTCGGATAATATGTAGTCCTCGGTTCTCGGTTCAATCTGTATGTCCAGCAGCATGAGTATTGCTTCAGCAATGGTGTGATCACACACTGTTTGAGTGCAAGTAAATAATACGAACAGTTCTCTGCTTGGTTTAAGGCCAAATAATTTCCACAACAATTCCATCCAATTGAGTGCTTTACTCAAGAGGACATGTGATCATCCTATTTGGGAGTCCCAATAACATATCAACCTCCTTTTGCTTCAAGATATATTGCTCCTCACCTGGTGGGAGGCAGAGCCTTAATATTTTGTCCTTACCGGACTCGCAGGTGGGCACTGCGAGAGTCATTCCCTCCAGCAGACACTACCCGACAAGTGTAGGTGCCGATGTCACCTGACCAGGTCTGGGCAATGTGTAAAGTGCCTGTGTTGTCCAGTCTCAGGCGTGGTACACTCTCCACTTTCAGTGTTATGCCATCCTTCTCCCACACATACCTGGAGCAATACAATGAAATGGGGAATGCTTCTGCATGGGGTCAAATCTATTTACACCCTACCCTGTCTATTTCTCCAGATCTGATAAGACCTATAAATCAGCAGAATGCATATGCATTAGAAAAATTTTTCACTTGCCTCCAGCAGGCCTCCTGATTACCCAAGCCCTGGATGCAGTACATACTTTGTCTGCAAGCCTGAATCATTCTTTAGGGAACAAGTTTGGGCTGTTATTATCCAAGAATAGGTCCCATACAATATACACACATTTCACAGCAGACAGGCAAAAAAGAGTTTGTGGGCCATATGGATTTATGTGCAATGCCTGGTTAAATCTCAGAAGCAGGGGAAAAGACAGACCTTGGTAACCAGCATAGTTCTTTGTCATTCCTCCTTATCAGAGGAAGCAGAATACAGTGACGCCTCACATAACAAATTTAATTCATTCTGGAGGCATGTTTGTTACGTGAAAGGTTCTTTACATGAAGACGATTTTCCCATAGGAAATAATGGAAACTCAGACAATTGATTCCACAACCCAAAAATATTCCTATAAAAATATTAACTGGATATAAAATTAAAACAAAACACTGGAATTGAATTCAAAACATGCATTCAATGTGCATGATCTTATGAAGTCTACTTAGGTTGCAATCCTAAAGACACTTTCCTGAGAGTAAGACCCATTTAACACAATGGGGCTTACTTCTGGGTAGACATGGTTTGGAGGCTGCAATCCAAGACACTTTCATCTGCAATCCAAGACATTTTCAAAGTGTCTCCCCACTTACTTTTTTCCAACCTCTCTCTTTTCCCTGCTCCCTTCTGGCTAGCCCTGAGCTGCTTCCCTTTTCTTCACTGCTGTTCTCTCCCTCTGCCCAGCAGACCCCCAGCCACAGGAGGAACAGTGCGGAAGTATTGCTTTCACTGTGGGCAGGTGCGTTAGGCAGCCCTGACTCTTTTTAAAAGAGCTGCCGGCCAGCGTGTCTGCCCCAACTGCCAACGAGTTTGTTCTTTACGTGAAGCAGTTTGTTACATGAAGCAGAATCCTAGAGAAATTTTTGTTTGTTACATGAAACATACTTTACGTGAGACGTTTGTTATGTGAGGCGCCACTTTAAATGATTGAAACTAAGTAAATATAGGCACATTAAATTTGCATAACTGAATTCATGTTGCAGAATCCAGTCCTGTTTATCAGCCCTTTTTCTTTTCATCATTAGCATCTTCTGCTATCTTTTCACTGGAGTCCAAGACAAAAGTTCCTCACAACATTGTTCCTTTGCACCAATTAGGGAACACAACCGTTCTTTTCCAGCATAATCACTAAACCAGGCACCAGATGGCAATGTAGGCTTGTGGTTTTTAGACAGGTGCTCCTTGTAATACTTTTCCCTGTTTGTGTTCTTAGGGACAAAGAGAAGTGGCTGGAAGATTCCTGGCTTTGTATATGCCAATGTTCCAACAGGAACACTCAACATGAATTTTGGGTAAATGTGAATGAGTACTCTCAGGTCATAATAATGGCCAGATATTGGCTACTTTTCCAGCACTCAGCCGCTATGAAAAGGAGTACTAAGATTCAAACCTGAGCAATGTCATGCTATCAGAGGCCAGGAGAAGGTTCCTGTGTAGCAGTGGCACACATAGGTCATTTGGCACCCAAGACCCACAATTTTTTGATGCTCCATACATCAAAATTATTTAGTTAATTATTATCAGTATTAATACATACAATTAATTAGATATTAATTGGTATTTTCATGTTTTAAAAATCACCTTACCAATAAAGCCTCTGTGTTTTATTCTTTTTGGGGAATGAGGGGTGAGGCTGCTTTCTGGAGCACTTGTTGAGCTCCACTTTCCCTGGATTGGGACCAATCTGGTGGTCGCATTCCTCTGTGCCTGAGCTGAACACAAGCCGAGGCATGTTTGCTTACTAATGAGTAAACATGGCTGCGTAGCCCAGTTCCACTTTCCATAGGGCTCAATGCAATTTCAGGAAATTCCTTCTGGGTTGATTTGTGGGTGCTGTGTTCACTGGAGCAGGACCCTTGTGGAATGTTGGATTCCTCTCATGTTGGATTCCTTTCTTATGTTGGAAAGTTTGCCCTTTCCAACATACTAAGGCATGTTTGCTTGTTTGCAAGTAAAGGTGTGATATGGCTCAGTTTCACTTTCCATAGGGCTCCATGCATTTTTGTTTTTTAGGTTTTTGGCCATAATTTTTGATAGTAAGAAGATATTCCAAATCTGTTTTTGCTGGAAAATGCACATCCAATGGTATATGACTTGATAGGTTTATTCCAAAGCATTTTAGCAATTTTAGTTTCTCCCCAGTGTGTCACCTTCCTGAGCATGGTACCTGGGGTCCAGGGCCCTCCGGCCTCTCCTAGGGATGTCATTGCTGTGTAGCAGGAGATGCCAAGCAAGGAATTAACAGCTTCACTTTGTATGTCCTAGTTCACTTTATATGTTGCTAATGTCTGCCAATGAAAATGCTCCTGGAATTTAGCAGTAGTTCAATTTCAAATTTAGAAATAGGTCTTAAGCAACAGCATTTATCCATAACCAGATGTCCCATGCCTTTCAGGATCTTGGGAAGCATCTTCTCCTACTGCTTACAAAGAAGCTTGACTGTTCCTTGGAGCTGGCAATACCCCTCACCTCCAATCAGATGGTTTTGTATTTCTCTCTCTACCTCTCCTTCTCCAACTTGTGCATTAATAATTGCTTGCTCCATTGATAGCTTCTGCTCTTCCCACATCTCTTTCCTTCTCATTAATGTCTCCCCACAGACTGGACCTGCCACATACCGGACTACCACGCTGGGATCATGGGTCACGCCACAGGTCATGGAAGCTTTGGTGCCTTTGATGACACTCTGATCCTGAGGTGGGTTGGTAATGTGTGTTCGGGCTGCAGACACAGGAAAACAAAAGGCAACCAGAGGCAGTCAGAAACTGGATGGAAATTGGTTACGGGGCACAGAGCGGGTAGAAAGAGGCTCATTTATAGAAAGCTTATGCTTTAGTAAAAATGACAATAAGTTCTAGTGAATGTTGTCTTCTAAATAGAGCCTAGGCTAAGCCCATGAGGAAGGATAAACACTGAATTAAAAAAAATTAATCCACCTCCTTATTTCTGGACTATGTCACCCTACATAAGTTTTCTCAGGAGAGTATTATTCCCTACAAGCCCAGCAGGGGGCACTGATTCACCTCAGCCTGGTGCTTGGCAGACCTAATTACGACTGTTTTATTAGACAAAGTTAGAGCTGCTTTAAAAGGTGATGGAGGTGCCCTCAAATCAAATTTGACGCCCACAGTCCACATGCACCAGTTACTTTACATTGCACTGGTCTTGTGCCTGGCTGCATTGCCAACTGATTAGGAAAACAAGCTTTGTATTTTGCCCGTGCGTTGGCACAACTAACTCTTATTTTACTTTTGCAATAAATACTGAATTTGCATGATTCCTCAAACTGTCCCTTAAGAAATGTGACTGAGAGGTAAACTATCAGTGACAGAAGAACGATTTGATCTCCTAATATTTTCCACATCCTTTTATTAATCCTTTCCTTTTATTCAAATGCAGCAATGGGTGGTGCACATCTATATGCATGCCAATTTGGTTGGACAGGGGCGAAGGGGCATGGGCTGCTAAAGCCTTATTGCTGCAATGTTTTCTTGTTAGAACATTTTCCCACCCACTCTGCTTTCAGCTGTGTGAGGGCTAAATCAAGCATTCACACCTCTCCCAGCTGCTGCCCAATACCAAGACCCAAACCAGAAGTGAGATTTAGTTGGAGAAGAAGTGCTATCCTTGTCCAAAAACCCAGACACATTAGCATGAGTGGTGAACCAAAGCCCTATAACCATAAAGCCCCTTCTGTTAGAGGTAGGCTTGACATATGTCCTGAAAAACAGGGACAATCCTGATTTTGGGGGATTGTGTTCACATACTGGCAAATGGGACAGAGGGTCCTGTAACAATTTTGTGGAAGAGAATTATGGCAAGCCTAGGTAGAGACCCCAGAGCAGAACATCCTGAAGCACATATAAACCTGATTCCTTTGCATTGGGAGCATTGTGATCCCACAATCTGTTCATATGTGTAGCCAACAAAGTAGGTGTGAATTAACAGTGACAGAATGTGAAGTTCCTGCCTTTTCAGGCTCTCCACTCCTCATTGTGGAGGAATGGAGGCTGGGAAAGGGGGTTGAGATTCAGAAGAACTGCTTGGAGATATTCAACACTCTGCAAACCTAGAACAACTTTACATGCTACCCTGACTGACTGATTGAGGCTGGCTACCTCCTTCCCATAATGGATTTCCACTCTGAATTAGAACAGGAAACTAAAGAAAATTTTAGTCCACCCCCTTGCCTGCATTTAAGGGAAAGAAAAACATTTGGACAGCCAATCACAACAATCTTCCACATCATAAGGAGTTTAGTATCAATGTGCTGAAAGTGTGGGGGATAAGATAATGAAGCAGTCAGATTTAGCTTCTGGTGAAAGAAATTAGCAAAAGAAATTAGCAGGGTAGCTGAGTGAATGGATGCATAGTACGGATGGTGTAAATTCACTGCAGGCAAGGAAACAAAAAGATTGAAAGAGGAACTGATAGGAATAAGGACTAGGATGAATGACACAGTGTGAAATTTCTGTCCAGACTTGTGCAAAAAAAGAAAAAAGTAAATTATGCTTCTTCAAGAAAGTACAAAAACGTGTACTAAAATGAGAAGTGGAGCACAAACAAGCAGCAGGTTGTTCAAAAATTGATCAGGCTGGATGCTCACATAGAGCATGCTCATGACTTGATGACTGCCCAAGGTGTGATGATTTGCACATGTGAAAAGCCATCACAAAATTCACACCAATGGGAGGAGGAATTTCCATTCCACCCAATGTCATCTCAACCTTTATAGAGGAATCTGTTCCAACATATTGTTGTGACTCTACCCACTGAAACTGTCAGTGCAAGCCCTTCTGGGAACCATCAATGAAGGACATTTCATTTCTGAAGAACTCATCCAACTTTCTGAATGAACAAATCAGAAACACGACACAGGCTTCCCCTCCTGTGGTTCTACAACATCTGGTTGTGGTTCTACAACATCTGTATCATAACTACACCACATTATATAGTGGCAAGGCCATATAGTGAGGTCCTCTGCCAGTTGTCTGTAGAGCGGGGAGGTAAATAAAAGAGACACCTTACCCCAGACAACAAGTTCCGCAGACGCCTCATCAACACCTCGGGAATTAGTGGCCAAGCAAGTGTAGCTGCCAGCATCTGAGATCCGTGTAGGACTGATGAGGAGGCTTCCTGATTCCAGCAGTGTAAAACGAGGAAGTTGCACTGAACCACTGGCAAGAATTCGCTCGCCTGCAGAGGAAAGAAGCACAGTTTTGTTGTTAGGTCCATGGTCCTTACCTTCAGCCCACACTGCAATAACCCTACAAACCAGACTAACTATGGCAGCATGTAAGAGACATTATGTGCACCCGTTGTTATGGCACCACCTAGTGAAAACCTATGGGAAATTCATAGTGCAATCCAGAGTAAATTGTTCTTACACCGGAGCAAGGACTCCCCGTAGTTACTCTGGATTGCGCCCTATGTCTTAAAAGACCTAAACACTAATCCTGACCACAGCTCTTCCTTATGTAAACCATGTTATTATGTAAACCAGGCTGCATGCCTGATGCAGGGAGAAAGAAACTGCAGACTTTGGGAGGAACTCCTTCACATCTATTCAGAAGCCATGTCATAGTTTAAGTCAGCCCTGCTGTACATTACATTACTGATTTGAACAGAAGTGTGGCCTGGGGGGGTCTAGGTCTGCAGGTCCTGACTTAGCAACATCAGCTGTTGTGTGTGCAATTTAGGGTGCATTTTAAACCTAGGCCAACATAACTCATCAGTCTTCCCATTTCCATTTTGATGTAGGAAGGCAAGGACATGTCTGTGCACTGGCCTAACCCTCCCTGAGGAGTTGCACAGATGTGTCTTATGACACTTTTGTGACACCCCAGGTCAGCACAGGACTTACGCTGGGGTTTAGGCTGGCCTAACTAGAGCTGAGGATTGCAGCCTAAGAGCACAATCCTTACCATGTCTACTCAGATGTAAGCCCCATTGTGTCCAATGGGTCTTAGTCCCAGGAAAGTGTCTTTAGGATTGCAGCCTTAGTCTTGGTATAGCAAAGTAGGTTAGGGCAGGTCCAAAAAACATTGAGATATGAGTACAGAAATGAAGTTCTGGATCAGGTTGGTATCATTTCTTCCGCTGATCTCTGCGCACATTCATTCCTCCACTTGTCCCCAGAAATGTCAAGGATCAAGGGAAACAGAGGTGAAGGAGGGACTTTTGCCACCTAATTCCTGTTCCTATGTTTCTGCTGTGCCTCAGTGAGGGAGACCAACTAAGGTGGTAGGAGGTCTGTTCTTGTTGGTTTTCTTGCCTATTATTAAGGGTTAATCATTAAGGATCTGTTTTCATTCTGTCTGAAAGCCATCTTGGGCATTAAGTGGAAAAGAAGCATTTAAAAAACCCTTAATAGAAGAAAATAATAATATTTACCCTGGCCCCTATAACTGGCTTTGTAAAAATCCTTAATAATTTCCCAACCCACCATTACCTTTCTGCCAGGTGATGGCTGGTCTCGGAGCCCCTGAGGTTTCACAGCTGAGGACCACGGCCATTCCGTCAATCACTGTGCTGTCCAGAGGCCCCTTGGTTATGTTTGGGGCAATACCTAGAGTGGGGGAAAAGGCAGAGGAAATATTTCTGGGAAATGTTCTAGAGAATGTCCTTTTCCCTTCCCACTTCTGAACCCAATGCTTCAATAGAGTCTCAGATGGGAAAAAAGACAAACAGTGCAATCCTAAGCATGTCTACTCAGAAGTAAGTCTTATTGTATTCAATGGGGCCTACTCCCAGGAAAGTGTGTTTAGGATTGCATCCAAAATAAAAAAGACCCCTATCCAGGTCATAACTAACTTGCTGAGTGAAAAGAGCAGCTTGCTGTGCTTTGATCCCCTTCACACAGTCTCTCTCCTTACCAATCCAGAATGAGTCTGAACTCTGAATACTTAAGAAGAGGGTAAGGATTTTTTGTAGCCTACCTCTGTAATCAAAAGGCTGCAGAAGTGGAGAAAGGATCTTTTAATGGACATCTAATTTGCTATCTGAAATACAGAATCTCTTAATTATGAAAATCCTATATTGCTCCACTGATATTGGCTCATTTCTCACTTGCCAGCCTAACTTTTGCCAAAAAACACCCACACTTCTTGGTACCTTTTTTAGGGTCTTTGACTAGACACTAAAGGATCCATCCTGCTCACTACAGTACATCAAACAGTACCGACTGCCCAACCCACCTGTCTCTCTACTTCTTGCAAGAACTTCCACATCAACTTCTGCTTCTTGCAGTCCTTCACCACCTCTTGGTGGTGCAAAAACAGTGAGAGGGAATTGGCCAAGAACCTTGAAAACAAAGCAGTTGATGGCACCTACTGGTAACAGCCAGGTACGTGGAGGACTGCACCTCTCCAGCAGCATTGCGGGCAAAGCACTGGAACATGCCTGTATCATCTGGCACCAACCCACTGATCTGCAGGCTCCCATTGGGAAGGAGTTGGAATCGAGCAAGCTTCTCCACTTCAAGAAGCACTGCATCTTTGTACCAGAACATGCTGGGTGGAGGAATGCCTGAAATGCAAACATACATATTTGTTTTCCCTTCCTTCCTAGGTGTATGGAATCAAACAATTAAATTAAGCCTAGCCTGCAGATGGTGCGATTAATAAGTGATGGGGAAATAAACATTTTTCCTACAATGATCTCCATCTTCAACTGATTTTGTGCATTTGTGCATCCTTCATTTGAAGTGTGTTCATATGCTTGTATGACTGTATCAGACT
Organism: Cryptoblepharus egeriae; assembly: GCA_030015325.1. NCBI lineage: Eukaryota > Metazoa > Chordata > Lepidosauria > Squamata > Scincidae > Cryptoblepharus > Cryptoblepharus egeriae. Next base: position 104,187,280 of record JAREYC010000002.1, on the reverse strand, counting down.
GAGAACCCAATACTATAGGCTCTGTGCGGGGTTGCGGCAGTGTCTAATGTCACAAATATGCCATGCGGGGGGGGGGGGGGAGCATGCAGGAGGTGTTCCAAGGTAGGGAAGGGCAGGTAGGAGGTATGCCATAGGTAGGGAGGTGGGTCCAGAGGAGCCACTCCTCTGAATCCAGAGCTTCTGTGAAGCTTACACCTTTACATAGAGGCTTTCTTTCTTCACCAGCAAAAGAGCTGCTGGAAAAACGTGTAGCCCCATAGTGTACTGCTTGCTTACATGGGAAAAAGAGACCAATGTCCCCTTCCCCAAGGAAACTCAGACAGCCACTGTGGCAACCAGCTCACCCAGAGGATCCCATGGTGGCTGTTCAGGTGCCATGGAATCTTGCCATCATATGCAGCTCTGGATTGAGCGGCCCATTCTGTACACTCAAGATCCAGTGAATATTTTCTCTACCAAGCTACAAACTCCTACCTTCTTAACTTTAGTAACTTTACTGAGAAAACACTGTCCCTTGGCATTAAGCTTAGATCATACTGGTATGGGACTGGGAAATCTTGAAGGCGATGGACATCGAGGGATGTTCAATAGTGATTGATTTTGAAACAATATTGCAAAAAAATTCCTTCTGCTGCTCTCTTCTTTAAGTCCCTGGTAAAATGTACCAGCAAATATCAGAGTTGCAAAAAATGATGTAATGACTTGGATTTTAAAATTTCAAGCAAAAATAGCTTCCTTTGACAAAGCAATAGCAGAATTAAGGAAACATGGAACTACAAAGGACCTCAAAATCCGGTTATTTTTGCAAAATATGTATAACATGGAAGAAAGAAAGGCACTAGGCCTCATCTCATCAAAGATGTTTAACACCATGCTGTTTTTAAAATGATATACTGATGATGACTTAAGTAAATCCTTTGGGAACTCAACAATCCGGCCTAAATATTTTTAGAACATGGCTGCTAATTCTTAACCTCAGGCTTGTATCCTGCAATTTAAGCTCCCAATTGCTTCACAGGCATCTTTGGAACTGATTCAGGATACTCTACTCCTTTCACATTCAGCATAAACATTGACATTTCATCTGTGAATGTGTTAGCAACTAGCACTGGGCTCCTGTTTTCAGCTGCCTAAATATTCAGGCAGAAGTTGGTGTGCCACACTGGTTTTCTCAGTCTTTTTTGGATTGTTTCTGAAACTTGCTTTGGTAGAAATTGGCTTGTTTATACATGGATGCTTAAAGTGGGGAGAAGGAAGGGAAGCAACATGCAAATGGTAAGACCCCTCTTCATTTTCTGGCTCACATTGAAATGGCCCAGATTTAGTTTGATGGAAAAACTCCTCATTAGGACAGTGGTTCTCAAGCATTTCCACCTGGGACTAAATGTCTGGCAGCCTGAATGCCCCGTTCCAAGAGGGCATTGCCCAATGCCATATTCTAAGATGGTGGTGCCCAGCTTTCTGTGATCCCCTGAAATGAAGCTGCAACCTCTCCAAGGAGGTCCTGGTCCCTAGTTTGAGAACCACTGCATTAGGACTACAAAGGCATAGGCTCTTAAGAAATCCTGTCTTAAACTCGCAAAAGCCATTGCTGCTAGACCATGCTGAGCATGATGAAATGATGATTTGGCTCAGTATAAGGCACACTGATATGTCCCAGTTTATAGCACAGAAGGTGCTAAAATGGCAAGATCATAACTATCCTGGTTTGGGCAATACCAAGAAGCTAGACTACATGATTAGGATGCTCTCTTGTAAGCTTGAGAAAATTACCTTTAGCTTGGCATGGAATCTGCACTACTTTCTCCATCTCAGCTGTGATGTGTCTCTCTGGTTCCTTGGTGAACTGGGGTGGCTCTGTAAAAGAGAACTCAGATAGGGAGACTGGCCATGCTTTTTTCATTCCAAATTATTAGCTGACTGACCCGTTGGTATATGCCTGTCAACTTTAATGATTTTCAGGTTCATAAGGTTCACTGGCAAGAATCTAACTATACTGGAACCCAATAAAAGCTTCCTAGATTCAATACACTCTGATCCTGTGCACTCATTGCATCTCAACCCACTTCCTTCAATTCCTCATTTGCCTTTTCCCATCCTTACCCAGCACAGAGAGGTAGGCCCCCCGAACCACAGAGGGCACACTGCTACTGCGTAGCACAGCTTCACATTCGTAGTAGCCACTGTCGCTCAGTGTGGGGTTGAGGATAGTCAGGCGGCGGTTGTAGTCACTGATGCCACTGGAGACAGGTACCCCACCCTTCTTCCAGATGATGTGAAGCTTGATGAGTGGCCTGATTAGCAGAGAAGTCTGTCAGAGGGGAGACCCTTGGCATGGGGCCAGTGTCACTGGAGAACCAGTAGGACACCAAAGTCCTCTACAGTCAAAGGGACCTCATACCCAGTACTCCAATTTCCCTGTTTTGTTTCCATTTTTAAAAAAGCATGTTTAAAAACAAGCTGATCTTGAAAGCAGGGGTAAGTTTATCTTTCTGATGGACCTTGGAGGCCAATTGCTGTAGTCATGAAAAATTATGTGGGTCATGGGAATCCTCTTCATAAACTGGTTGGACTGTGTGGCATTGGTGACACATTGGTGTGCTGCAAATGATCCACAGGTGTGTTGTGGGAGTTTGGGAGAGGGTAGAGCCATTGGGAGATCTGAGCATCCTGATGGCAGGTGATGTGTGCCTTATCTATTGTCAAAAGAATGATGTGCCGTGACAATTTTAGTATCTTGTCAGTGTGCCATGAGAGTAAAAAGACTGAAAATCATTGGGTAAGAAAATGGTGTGCTAAGTCCACAACTAAACCCCAACCCTGATAGCTTAAAACAGAATAATTTCCAGACCATAACCTTTTACCCATGAACTGACGCACTGGAGAGGTCACAAAAGACAGGGCAGAACATTTTGTGGGTTTGATGCTCCATAGAAAAGTAGACTTTTAACTGATCACAAAGTCATTGTCACAGTTCCATACAGCTATATATTGTGCATGTGTTCTATGGGAGCTATACCTCCCAATCACCCACAACAGACACCAACTGCAGAGGCTGGCAGGCAAGTGGAGACTCACCTGGCATTGGCTACACACTCCAGGGTCACCTCTGAAGTGCCAGTGACTATGCTGGTGTTGCGTGGTGGAATGATGATGGTTGGTGCAATGGGATCAGCTGGACCACCTACATCTGAGAGGAGAATGAAGAAGTGTTGGCAAATCCAGACTTTGACTCATACACATACAGAATGATTCTCAGTATATGTCTATACAAAAGGCACATGGCCCCCATCCATCTCTCCCTCTCCTTTGAGCTGAATACTACTGAAAAACACCAGGCTTTCCTCAAGTTCAAGTTCAAACACCTTTATTGGCATAAAACACTATATAGACATAGAAACATCATGCATCCAGGACTGAATATTAGACATCTTCAAGCTTAACATTACAAATATACATTGACCAGGCTTTCCTGAATCATTTTTTAATCAAGAATAAGTAATAACCATCTCAGTAATCATTTCATTGGACTCAAAATGTTGGTGATAATTCCAGTGATCAAGGTCCACTATTTTCCTTGACCTCTGCTGGCATACAGTATGTCTGTCCCATTCAAGCAGTTCTCTGAAAACATTACCATGCTCATACCAGTTGGTCAGATGTTCATCTTCATCCACCATACTAATTTCTCCCAAACTCTCTAAATCATCTACTCCCAAGGTCATTCCTAAGAAACCTCTGTACGCACTAGTATACCCAGGGCCCACCTATGACAGAACCCAGGACTGTGTGTTTGCTGTGATTCAGTGGAAGCACCAAAAAGACCAGTCTCAGCAAGAGTCTTGTTATTGGCTGCATAACGTAGCAACTCAAGAATCTAAAGGTTTTTTAAAAAAAGATTCTAGTCATTCTGTTTGGGAAGATAGGCCTGGAAAATCTGGTGAAATCTCAGAAACCAAGGCAGCTGATGAATAATATTTTTTTGTGGTCAGGAGGTCAGATTTCACATAGGATACAAGCTGTTTCAAATACCTGCCCTATGCTGCTTTCTCATAGTTAGCCTCTCTCCTCTTGGCACAACATCTGCAGAGGACTCCACAGAAACCCCTCTCATGTATTGGATGGCACCAATCCTATTTTACTAGCAGGTCAAGACTGATGACCAGAGCCTAAATATCCAGACTTCACAAGAGCTTAGCAGGGGCTAGTAATAGCAGCTCCTCTGCTTTTCTTATCTGTTCCTCACCCACCAAACCAGCTAAATGCTTCCCTTTATCCCATTCTGTTCTTACACCTCTGGCACTCATTGTCATCACAGGTCTTCCTTCCTGACTTGTTCTTCAGTGTTTATCGGTAAGCACAGCAAAACCCTCCCTTCCGTGGTGCTCCCATTCCGAATGATGATGTGGCAAAAAAGTTAGAAATTTACTGTTTCATACTTTCTATCCCACCTGCAGTACTGATTAAAATCTCCCACAAGGCACATGAAGTGCGAACAAGATTAGCATCATGGGGGAAAGTGTCAGATTTTTGTTGAGAGAAGTTTGTCTATGGAGATGGAACTCATAAGGTCTCTACCATCTCAAAAAGGCAAAGGTGTCTTACCCCTCCTTGCAAAGCTCTCTGGTTTCCAAGTCTCAGAGGAACCTTATGATCTAGTACCAACCTCAACCATGAAATGCCTCTGCATTCTTGCCACCTGTTTCTGATCCCCAGATGGGCATTGGCAGGTGGCAACAAGAGAAGAAAGCAGCAACAGCAGTGGCAGCGGCAGCAGTAGCAGCAACAGGGTAAGTACATAAAGCAAAATAATTGTGGTGATAAACCCCCTCCCCCTCATGTGTTGGCTGGGATCACAAGGTTGCTGATATAGCTGAATCCATAAAGGCATACGCTATGGTGTTTATTGCACTCTGAGGTAAGGCACTCCAGATTAATGGGGCAGGAACAGGAGGGGGGATATAAAGCCAGGTTCAGGAGACATAAAACAGCTGTGAAGTAAACATCATCTGGAGGGACTGAGGAATCACAGGCCGATTCATGTGGATTTCATGGCTTGGCTGGGAGGCAGAATGTAAGGCCATTCCCAAAGAACTGAGCGTTATGGGGAAAGTGAATTCAGAAGTGTTAAATGAAAGGGGAAATTTAATAGCTGCAGGGGTGCTGCAGGTCAGGAGAATGGAAGAATTGAGATGAGTGTTTCATAAAGCTGAAAATGGGACAGCAAAAGAACCTGGTTTGGTGGGTTTACTACACTGAAAAAAGAATCAGCTCTGTCATTAGAGAGGATGCATTGGCCTATCTCAGATGGCAGGTTCTGGGGACTACTATTAAATGTCAATTATTTAGGCCATTGTTATGCTTTTAACTATCACAAGGAGGAAGTGGGTCCCATGGGTCCCATGAGGAAGTGGGTCCCATCACAAGGAGGAAGTGGGTCCTGAAGTTTGTGCTTCAGGTTCCCAAAATTATCTTGGTGAGAAATTGAAGAAATATTGTGGAGATTGAGTCAGTTGCATTCTGACTAGAGTGGAGAAAGGATCCATGAATTTTTGGGTTTTTAATTTTATGGCCATAACCTTTGTTAGGAAGAAGATATTTCAAATCTGTTTTTTTGCATTGGATTCTGCTGGAAAACACGCATCCAGTGGTATATGATTTGATGGGGTTATGGGATTTTAGAGATTTTAGTGATTTGATCACTTTCCAATGTGTCATCCCCCAGGAATGGTGGTACTCGCGGCCTAGGGATGCCTAGAGATACTCTCTTAGGGATGTCACTGGAAGTAGGAAGGTCAGGGTGGTGACAATAGAAGTTTGTGGATCAAAGGTGAACTAACTGGCCCCAGTAGTTTGTTGTCAGAGCCTATGGGGTGGTGCACTGGATTAATTGTTCCCTTGTTCAGCGTTGAAGAGGGGACCCAGGAAACAAAGGAATAGATCTGAAAATTTTGTGGGATCCATTTTCCATGTGAGAAGTGTGCAGGGGTACATCATACCTGGGAGCAGGATAAAAAAGACGGTTTTGGGAGCCAAATGAGAGCTGGAAATTTCCTGAGATCTCAGAAAATGTTTGTGTATTTTGTGTGATGACAAACATTCACAAAGTCATCCTAAATAGTTTTACATATCTTAATTTGTAGAAATGATCCAATGACTTTGTGAAATTCTGATGTTCTGAAAAGAGACCCAAAAGAGACTTTGTTCTCCCATCACAGGGAGTCCTTCAGAGGGAGTACTTCCCTCTGAAGGAGGGAAAAGAACAACATAGAAGCTGCATCTGTTGTGATTCCCATTCTGTGTACTGCAACCAGCAATCTTGCTTTCAGGGAGACTATATAGGTTGTATACGCTGATTGTATAGACTGTATAAGGGAGCAGGGATAGGGGCCTCAGCCACTGTGATGTAATTAGAGCCTTCTAGCTCTTGCAGCTGTGGCCCAAAGTGTATAAATAAATTTGGAGGCGGCAGAAATGTTTAGTCAGCACCAGCCGGAGCTTCGCCAGAGATTTACTGCAAATTAAATTTGGGCCCAAGCCAGCAGAAGCGACAACAGAGAAGCCAGATGCAAAGAGATGCTGGTGACTGGCTGAGCTTTAGGGGCTTTGTGGCTTACAAGAAAAACAAGCAAGACATAAACTACATTCTCAGCCCATCTCAGACTCAGGGTCAAACTAGATGGAGCTTTAAGCATGAGTGAGATTGGGGCTAGAAAGCTTAGTTTCTAGACAACGAACAGCAGCCACAACTAGAGGTACACACAGACTAGAAACATGGCAGGTAACTTTTATTATGTCAATATCTCAACATTTCATGATCTGCTTCTTGTCTATTTTCAAAGCCCCCTTAGCCTAGGTTAAGCAAGAGCTCCTACACCTTTAACAGCTGCATGACAGTACGGAAAGAATCCCAGCCCTACCAGGAAAAGAAGGTGACAGCTCAGACAAAGCCCTTTCCATGGATTCTCAACCCAAGAGGTACTTACTCTCCACAGTCAGTGTGATGGGTTGGCTGGTTTTATTGTCTCCATTCTTGTCATTCACTGCTTGCACATAGTACCTTCCAGCATCAGGTGCTACTGTTGACAGGATCACAAGAGTGTTCTCCAGGGTGATGGCTCTGAGGGAAAAGAAGAATGGTTTTAGTGCAGAGTGTATTTCAAAAATGTGGAGATCCCTTTCAAGAAACTGAAACACCCCCCCCTATTTTGTTTGTATATTAGTTGCCTCAAGTGGCAGAGTGCTGATCCACCCTCTTCCATACAGTGCAATATGGACAGGGGGGGCCACATGTCTTCCTTTTTCAGGACACGTTGTCTTTTATAGCCTTGCGTCCTGGAAAAAAAATCTTAATTTCCCTCCTTATTCTTGTAAATGGGCAGCATGTAGCCATCTTTTAATTAATAAATTATATGTAATATATTAAATAGTTTTAAATTTAATAATAAGTAATAGTGTTTAAATTAATCAAATGAAAGCAATGCAGATGAGTGTTCTTTACTTTTATTTTGTCATGCCCTACATTTTTCTTGGGTGTCCTACATTTGGGGGGGAGACCTGTCCTCTTTTGTGGTTATGACATATGGTCACCCTGAGTATGGATTTCTGTTGACTCACACTGTGAGAACTGATATGGGAACTCCATTTTTGCATAGGAACCTTGACATTCTATTCTCATGGATCTTAGCACTCAGAAGCAGTGATCTCAGTTCTTCACTGATGCTCTGCTCCTATGTCTATGACTTACAGTGCAATCCTAAGCATGTCAACTCAGAAGTAAGTCCTATGAGGTTTAATGTTATTTACTCCCAGGAAAATATAGTTAGGATTGCAGCCAAAGCCAGGTACAATATAGTCTGGCACAGTATTGTCTGGGTTACACTCTGAAGGGTTGAGATGGTTTCTTTTGTGTTGCTTTAAATTGCCAGGGAAGAGAAGGGAAAAAAAATTAAATTATATGACACTGCACTGAAACCAGGTAGAATCCATGTCTGAAAAACATATCACAGTTGCAGTCTTGGAAGTATATTACGACTGGGTAAAGATGCACCTTTTAAATGGTGACATAATTAGTGGGAAGAAAGCAACTATCCACCGCCTTTTGTTTCCTTTTTTTAAGGAAGAATGTTGGGATATAAATTAAATAAATACATAGAGCACAATACTAACCATTTCTACTCAAAAGTAAGCCTCATTGTGTTTAATGGGTCTTGCTCCCAGAAAAGTGTCTTTAGGATTGCAGCAACTAACAAACTAACTAACATCACTGTTCCTGATGCCTGTTTTTGATCTTTGTTTAGACTGTGAACCATTTTTGGACATGGAACCATCTATAGTTATACAAAAATATAACCTTTTTATTGTGAATATTTTATTGAAAAGCATATAAATATTCTTAGTAGTAGGAGTAGTATCATATGGCATTGTTACTTGTCCTGGTGTTGCCCTAATTCCTGTCCCTGCCCTCCTACTGTCTCTTGCCATCCCCTGTGTTGACCTACTGATGCCAGGAGTAGTTGACAGATCATTGATGCCTGTCCAGTCATTTGCTGTCCAGTCCAGCTGTCCAGTCATTCAGCCATTCTGAATGGCATGTCACAGTTTGATATAGCTGTAAAGGACAGTCACATGGAGGTGGGCTATTCCCTCTCCCTTTTCATTGGAGGGGGAAATGGAAAATGGTGCTTTGAAATGTGAAGCTACTTCTTTGTACTGAGTATGGGTACTTTGAAATGTATGGATTTTTTCTGTATGACATCTAACTGTTGTATTGGGGTATTGAAAGGCTTTGAAATGAATGGAATTGTGAATGCTTTGAAGTCAGCTTGAAGTTAGCCAGAAAGTCATGGCTTGTCCGGTTTAGGAATAAAGCTGTCAATTTGGATGGAAAATTACTATCTGAGAAGTTTGATGGGGGATCTCACAGTTGGTTGCTATCTCTGCTGGCTAAGGAGATGGAGATTGGCAAGGTTATTTCACAGGTGTGATTTGAAATTATGCCAGTTACTTGACTTCCTTGGCAGTTTTGACTCAGCAGACATTTTGGAGTTATGGCATTGGATGAGACCCACAAGAAGTTTTGAGAGTTTAAACCCAATTGAGAAGAAGTCAGTAAGAGAGAAGCAGTGGGAAAGAATTTAGTCCCTGCAAAAGGAGTTATTGGGAAGAAAATTGGGATGAGGCTTCAGGTAAAACTTCCATTAAGGGTCAACTATTATGCCCACTGTAGGACATTGGGTTTCCATAGTCCACAACCACTGAGATGCCCCTTTCCTGGAGACCTTATTTGACAGACCTCTTGAGGGTGAGGATCTTTAAGGCATGCCTAAGAATCCTGCCAAGTGATCTGAGCTAACACAGCAGAGCCCAAGATGAGGGACTAAAGATGGGACTGATCACAAGGCAGGCATGAGGTCTACTGGTGGATTGATTCCAGACACTCTCAGTCTAGTGAAGGAACTAACCAAGAACCCCATGAGAGGTCTTACCAGGTGGCAGACCTGTGGGAGAAGTATGTAGAGAAGTATAGAGAGGAGCGTATAGAGGAGTTGGAAACAGAGATAGTACTGCAGCATAAGAACTGTGTAAGCAGGATCCTTTCTATGGGGAACCTCAATCTGTCCTATGAACACAACACACCCCCTTGTTATAGCTCCTCTTGTAGGATGACCTCAGGCCCTAGAGAGGTCACAATAAATGAATACAGGTATTATTCAAACTGCTTGTGTGTGTGAGAGAGACAGAGAGAGGGGAGGGGAAGAGGAGGGGGCAACACTTGTAAGCTAAACAGATTGGGTTCCACTTTTCACCATAGCTCTAGTCCTTAACCTGTTAGGTAAATGAGGGACAAATATTTGTGCACATATTTGCTCAATCATTTATAGCTGTATTTTTAGTGTACATTTCATTACATATGTGTACACAAGCTAACAAATACATTGTAAAAGTGCCATCATACGGGTATGCTTGGAGCCTGGCTTCATGTGCAAGTATCCCACTGCTTTATAAATTTGGGCTTTATAAATTTCCTTCTAGATGCTCAGAGCAGTAAACATGGGATTTCCAGGGGGGTTTCCAGCTATACTCTGCCATGAACTGACCTGCTTTGCTTCAGAACTACAGCAGACACTTAAAATCTAGGAGAATTCAAGTGGGCTGCAATCCTAATCTCCATTTAGGCTGGCCTAAGCCCCAGCACAAGTCCTGTACTGACCTGAAAGTGTCACAAAAGTGCAGTAAGATACTTTTGCCCCACTCTTGGGTGTGGGGAGTTAGGCCAGTGCATAAGCAAACACCAATGTCCCCACACCATCATGGAAAAATAGGTCAGGTGAGTTAGGCCGCCCTAAATTTCTTAGGATTGTGCTCATGTTCTCCTGTACTTGTGGAAATCGTTGGACAGATTTCTGTAACTGTGGGCACAGGCACATATCTGCAGTGCATACATGTTCATGGAGAAAGGCAAATTGATTGGGAAATTCTGAAGTGTAAGTCAACATTTGAAGGCTTTTTGGTAGGGTGTGATTGCTGAGAAGTACAACCCACTGACCAATACACAATGCAGTCCAGGTGACTCTGATAAGGTTCTAGTGGCTGCAGCTGGGCTGCTGCTTCAACTGAGATAATGATTAATATACCACTCAACAGTGTGTATGTGCGGGCACGTGTGCACATGCAACACATATAACCCAGAAGAACAGAAAGCTGAAACACACAAAACATTTGCAAAACACTGACGCTACTTTTACCTCAGATGGGGAAAAAAGAAATCTTTCCCATTTCCTGTGCCCACCTTTAAATTATCCCAGTGAGTAAGCAAGCGCTTGGGAGGAGAACAAGTTGGATGTTCACAGATTAATAGTTTTCTTTTTTTACAGAATGATCTAATCTGCCTGAGACATAAAATGGCTGGGGGAGGGGGAATATATTTTACCATTAAATTTGCGATAAAGGAGCTTTATCTCCTCAAACTGCCTTCACAAATGGAAAGGCAACCAGTTCACTTCCTGCATAATGGAGGTTACATATTCAATTCCAGCACTCTCTCTCTCTCTCTCTCTCTCTCTCTCTCTCTCTCTCTCTGTGTGTGTGTGTAAAAGAAATCTAACAGCTGCGTATGTTGAATCTGTAAGGGCAGGGGTGCATGCTTTTTTTAAAGTTGTCAGCAAGCACATTTTCTGCTACACATGTACAGTGAATGAGGCTGCAATCCTATTCACACTTTCCTGGAAGTAAGTTCCACTGAATACAATAGGACTTATGCCTGAAAAGACATGCACAGGATTGTGCCCAGGCCCCTGAGGGTCATAATGGTGAACATTGCATTTGTGAGGATGTATGTGCATGTAAAAATTCCACCTTTTAAAGAGGAATCATGTAACTCGGGACCAAATTAGATGAGATGCTAAGAGACACACAATCAATCTCCCAATCTTCTTTTTAAAGAAATAGGAATTCAGTTATGATTCTGGTCAGAGCACCGGGTTTTCAACTCTTTTCAGATGCTTTTCCTTTCAAAATCAACCCCTTCACCACATCTGCTGTAGCACCATAAGAAAAAAAAGATAGGGAGACTCATTTCTAGGTGAGGAGATTAGAGAAAGCCTAGTTTTAGCCACAGGTATACAAGCAGCCTTTGCAGACATAAACTTCAGTCACGACTGAGGGACTGGAAGCAGGCCATGGAATTGTGCGTTCCCTTGTATTTCACATACACATTTTCCTTGCACACTTAAACCATCTTTCATTCTTATGTTTGCACCAAGGCCAAATGCCAGCAAGTGACACCTTTAGAGAATGACTTGTTCAGAACCCCACACAAACTACTATCACTGCCTACCCTCAGGCCCAGCCAATGATTTGCTGGCATTGCCTTTTTCCCTTGCAATGCATCCAACTTGGAGTCATTCTGGGGCATTTCTCAGTGGAGGGCACTTTTCCCACACAATGCCCAACACCAGTATTAATGACTGGAGCACTGTAGGGGAAAATGGAAGTTGTCAGCAAGCAGTTTTAGAAAGGAACTAAAGCACTGAAGAGGGAATTGAGGCAGGTTTAGCTCATTTTAAAAGGATGAAAAAAGCATCACCTGCCCCAGTTTCCTCTTCTATGCAATGGTTAAAGGTAGAGGCATTCTGTCCTCCCTTATATATTTTCACCATGTAGATGGACCAAAGACAGAACCAACTAGGTTGGGCTAATCTCTGAAAATGGTGGTAGTAATATCACTATATGCAACATCATTATGAGGGAAGGGCTACCACAATGAACCCAGGTCAGGGCTTTGCTCCAAAAGCCCCAGAAACTCAGGACGGGCACTGACTGTGTGCATATGCTATATACCACACATTACCTGTATGGTCACTGATGTTGGTATAGTTTTGTGTTTGTGTGTATATGTGCATATGTGTTCAGTGTGAAATAAACATTTATTAGAAATAGGCTGGTTTTTAATACAATTTCAAGTTGGTTGGATTCACTAGGGACAATATAAAAGAATTATGTTATTCAGTGATGGAAGTATTGTTACATCTGATCTAATTTGTTGTCAGGACATGTAACATAAGATTAAGATTTCAGGGTTATTAAGTTTTAAATGCTGCGGGGATTGTGATAAACAGAAAATGATGGTGAGAACAAAAGTAAGAAACAACAAAGGAAGAAATGATGAAAAGGGGAAGAAGAAATGGCAAGAAAGGAGGTTTACTTAATAGTTGGGTCATGTCCAAATCTTGGAAACAAATAAGTACCACTCCTTAGGTATTTTAAACTTTATGTACATATAGAATGAATGACTGCAAATAATTTTAGTTCTGTAAGGAAGAATGGGATTTAATGAATCATACTGTTCCAAGATGTGGATTCAGAGGAGCACATGAGCCACATGTGCTCCTCTTGTTCCACCCTCCTGTTCCAGGCCAAGTGTTCACAGCTGTAAAGTTCCAAATGCTTTATTAGTTCTCTTTTATATCAAGTTCTATGTTTTGCATATGCTCTTACTTTTTCACTGTTGCGTTTTACAACTCACAATATTTTTTTAAATGCAAACTTGGATTCTCAGAAGGGTTTGCTCCACAAGCACATTTGTGGAGGTAAAAGCCGCTTTTTCCATGGCTATTCTTCTCTTTCTCACTTCACTCACAGGCAGAGTTAAGGTGTCCTTGCCTGCTGAGCGCACTGATTGCTGAGAAACCAGTTTTACATACAGAATAGCAGCCAGCAGACAGAACGCGATTCCAAGAAAATGGCTGAGGTGTTAACACATGACAGCACGGCCAATTGGGTGAAGACAAAGTGATGCTACACCTGCAAAGCTGCTACCTTGGTGGAAAATGACACAACCCTCCCCCATCTGTCAAAGGTTTTCTTCAACAGCAATTAGCAGGAATGTTTAAATGAATCAGCTTTTTCTTTGGGCAGAGAGACAGCTTTTAACAAATTACTCCAGAATTACACCACTGATCTGATTGATCCTGCTCCTTGATGAGTCACACTAATTCTAAAGCTCAATATGTAAAGTTATAGATAATATGTAAAGATGGCAGTCAAGCTTATAGATATACTTTTCTTCTACATTCCAGTCATACAGGACACTTCATACAAAGACAGACGTTCCTATGTTCTGGTACTAGGAGTGGCCCTTGGTACTTCTGGGCTCTAAGAGCTCCACTGGAGAACTCCTATATGCCATAAGATAGTTTCCCATTTCACCAAGGGTGGCTTTGGGACAGTTTTAATTCTAGCAGAGTTTTCTGGAACAGTTTTTATTATTTCTGACTGCATGGATTCCTCATCAGCATCCTGAAGACAAGGAAGGTGAATCTATGCCATCTATTTATATAAAAGTCAGTTCTAAACATTGATTGCCCATCTTCTTTCAAGTGTGGGTAACAACTGTGCCAACAGGACATGTGCTTCATCTAAAGGAGGTCAATCATGAAGATCTTTTCAAGCGGAGGAGTGTGAGCAGATGTGTACAACCTCAAAATGCCAGATGCGAGGGTGGGGGCTGGATTCAGGTGTCTTATGTGCTCCCTGGGACATCTGGTGGGTCGCTGTGTGATATAGGAAGCTGGACGAGATAGGCCTTTGACCTTATCCAGTGGAGGCTCTTCTTATGTTTTTTTAGGGCACATTTATTCCCTTCAGAACTGCAATGACACTGGTTAAAAGTAGATAGGAAATTGGATAGGAGTGGGCCATCATTTGCATTCATAGGCCCAAAAGATAGCACCCTCGGTTTCTATGAGACCTTGACAGCAAAAGTTGGTCTTTCCATGAAGCAACCTGAAACAGTAATGAAGGGCATCAAGGTTGGAAGGGTGGCAAACAATCCTCTTGAGCCTGGTGGCCTATCTGATCTTCTACCTCCCTGGGTGCAAGCTAGAAGCAGATTATAGTGTAAACAGCCCCCTTCTCCCTCATACACTGCTGGGTAAAGGAGAAGGAGGAAGGGAAAAGCATAACAGCTCCAGCAGGAAGTAAGATTGGGAATAATGCAACATAGGTAAAAGACTCTGGAAAAGGGTCCAGCATCAAGGCAAGGCAGAAAAAGGAATGCAAGCTTGGGGATGCGGAATGAGAAGGATGTCATTCAAGCTTTTCAATTGCAAAGGACACCTGGAGGCTGTTCTTGTGGGTCATATATACACTGCAGCCTGAATATGGAGGCAACATTTAAAGCAACATTTACTGCACATTTTCTACATGCTGGATCCCTTCATAGCCATGTAACCATAGCCTTTAGCTTCAGACCCTGTGAGTGAACTATGCCTATGAGTATACAAGCAGATAGTTGGCTGCTAGGAAAGCTTCCATCCTTGAAAAATTATCCTTCGCTGGAGGGGGAATGCTATATCTCACTATAAACGTGTCTGTCTGCATAAGGAGACATGGCAATTTTTTTTCTCCCTCTTTCCTCAACAGAATATTACAACCCTTAAGAAACAGCAAATGCTCTTCCTTATATATATCTCTCTCCCTCTCCCCTTTTCTTTTAAATTCATTTTCTCAATGATAAACAAAGCCATTAGATTATCAACTCTATCTCTGTATTTTAATGTGATGCATCTCAGACATCTGTTAAACATACTTAATGTTAGTTTAACAAGGACACATTCAACTGCATTCTCTCACACTTTCTCCCATTAAGAAGGGACGTGGCATGATTCGTTCAGATAAACAGAATAGTTAATGTGTCTGTCTTGTGCCTATACTATGGGGGTGAGGGTTGGATAGCAGATTGGTAATGGTTTGCATGTAGGGTGTGTGCTTCATACTTTTTTATGAATTATGTATCACATAGGCTACAATCCAGAGTAACTAAAGGACCTTTTAGACCAACGTAGTTACAGTGCCACCTATGGGAAATGCATAGAGCAATCCAGAGTAAGTGCCTCTTATGTCTTCCTGTAGTTACTCTGAATTGTAGGTTTAGAGGGTTTAGGCGACACATTCTGACGTATCGATATACACAGTGCCATATATTTTATCACATACATTGCCATACTATATTTCTTTAATTTAGCATAATGGGACATGGACAGACGAATCCTCATTTCACAATCATGAATCTGAAACAACAGATTCATTCCCTAGAGTGGGACAGTTTTCTCCAGTTAACAAAAGTGATCCAGAACCATAAAAAAAACCCATGACCATGCATGCCAAACAGCTGGGAATCTCCCACTCACAAATGTTACTGCCAGATTCACTTTTCAGGGACAGACCCTTTGAACTCTCTTATGAATATTAATCAGCTGTCCTTGTTGTGAAGTGGTTGATAGAGCCAGCACTGAACAGAACTGGCACACGAGTAATGCTTGGTGGTGCTTCAGAGGCAGGGTGGGAGTGTGGGCCATCAGGCAAAGTGGCTCCTCAGGGGCCAGTTAGCTGGCAAGTGTGATGAAATGCAGAAAATCCTACAGAGACATACATGCAGTACTGCCCACAAAGAAAGGAAAGGGAGAGCCAGAAAGAGCTTCTGAGACTCATCAGGTCACATGTAATAGGGAGACGGTCTACTGCTATGCCCTGGAAGGGGGGCAAAACACTATGGGCTCAATCCAGAGTAACTATGGGGAGTCCTTGCTCTGGAGCAAGAACAAGTTACTCTGGATTGCAATATGAATTTCCCATAGGTTTTCTCTAGGTGGTGCAGTAACTACGGGTTACTGTAGTTACATAATGTAATGTCTCTTACGTGCTCCCATAGTTACTATGGATTGTAGGGTAAGTTTTCCAATTGCTTGGACACCAATATAAAGTGCCCCCCCCCTCTCTGCCCTTCCCTTTAGAGCTATTTGGAGCAGGGAAAGTGAAGTGGAGGAGATGCCGTTATCTCATTTTGTTAGATTAATGGCTGTTGGTGAGGGGAACATCTTATACCAGTGTTCAGACACCTGAAAAACCTTGCTTTTTTCTCCCTCTCCAGAAATTCCAATGGGAGACACACTACTGTAAGAAAGAGAATTTTGAGAAAATGTATAGAATTTGTGCAGTTTAAAGAAAGAAATAGGTATGTTTCTGACAGTCTTGGTAATCTTTTGCCAAGGTCTCTATACCTGTCAGGATGATAGTAGTGAACGCCTTCATTTGTATTTGTTTGTGTGTCAATGCAATCCTAACTTGCATTGGAACAGGCAGGCCAGTTAGACAGAACGAGTTCAGAGTTCAGCTAGAATCAACTAGATTCAACTAGAATCCAGCCCAAGTTCAGAACTGCTGCACAACTATGGGGAAAAGGGAAACTTCAGCTGGGATAACAAGAGATAACTCACTGGGTCTACTCAGATCTGCAGACCAGAGGTAGTGCAGAGCCAAGCAGCCTGAGGCTGCTTCCCATCACCAGGGGAACAGGACTTGATTTGGTATATCTGTTGGGTCCCAGCTCCACCACCCACTTTCTGCCCGCCTGCCTCTGGGAATGCCTTCCATCTGCCCTGAGATTGGCCAGAGCAACTTGCCATGGCATGGGCTCTGGAAAGACACAAGGAGACAGTCCCCTGTAGTGGCCTGATCTACTCACTGGGTGTTGTGAATGTGCTTTAGAGAACATTGCAACAGCTTATGCTGGTGCAAGTCACTTCCACTAGTGTAAGTGGAGCACTTGGATTGAGCTCCATATTTGTGTCTGTGCGTACACATGTGTGTTTTGCTATGGGAATTGATGTTCAAGTTCATCTATGAGAGGACTATCTTAGATGAGACAATAACCGATAATAATATTTGGACCAGTACAAGGATCTATAGAGGCAGAAATTTGCAGTGTCCAGATTTCATTCCCGTGCCTTGCTAGGGAACTTTTGCTAGGTACTGATTCTCCTGTTATGGACAGTATGATAGAATTTCAGACATACTACACACAACAGATGCACTACCTTTACTGGAAAATCTCTAGAGATTATAACCTCAGAACAAATAAGTAACAACTGTCTAGAAAAGATAATCTTAAATTGGCCCATTATGAGAGAAGGAAGCATGTTATAAGAATCTTCCTGATTTAACTCAGCTTGACAAGTCAGTCCGCAGAAGCAGTAAGGAAAGGAAATCTTATTTTGAAGGAGGTTCTTGTTAAATGGTTATAGTCTTTTTACTCACATGCGGCTGCTGGGGGGAATTTTCCGCCCATCACGGAACCACGTGACTTGCGGACGAGGGAAACTGGCAATGCGGGGGGCACGGATGACGGCAGCTTCACCATGGGATACACTCTGCTGCTTCTCAATCTCTTCAAAACTGCCCATGTCTAAAAAAGAAACAACAGCAAATATTTCAACTACAAGAAATCATATTCTTGGCATTCTCAGATGCTGGCTGCAGAGTAGGCACACCGAGGTCTTTGACTCCCAAATCTAGGTAGATAAAACTAATGGGAGACCAGCAACCGTGGAAAATGGGATTTGTCAGTCATCAAACATCTTGAAGAATGCTATTATCACTCCTAAATATCAAATAGCTGCTTCAGGGCCTCGTGTGGTTTCCTCCATCTGTGGAGGGGCTGCACAAACATGCTTGTGAGGTGTCAGAACTGAACAAAATGCAAAATTACATAGGCTTTGTTGGAGATTGTTGCTGGGTCCAGAGGCTTGGAGGCACTGGGGAACAAAACACCTCAATATAGGGCAGCAAAACCTAGGTTTTTCTGCCCAGCTAAACGAAGCTCATCATCCATGTAGAGCTGAGAATTCTCCGAGTTTTGCCTGGTACTACATGAACAAAGGTGCTATCAAGCATCTGACAGATCTCTCTGTATTGCTGGTGGGCTACGTTTGGCTCAATAGGTCAGAAATTGTGCAGGTCTGTCCATCTTAATGCTTTGCTTTGGGGAGAAGGCAGTCCACATAAACAGCTGAAACTGACTGAAGAATTTCTGTCCGCATATGCGTTTGTTCATGTAACAAACTCAGTTTCCCCCCATGTCAGAGCTACTTCATACAGCATAGTTTGTTTTTTGGTAATGGATTGTCAAGTGCAAAACACACACATATATATAGTGGCGGTGATTTATAAACCACACCTGTATGCATAAATGGCAGTTTTCTCCTTGGGGGAGGTGGGGAAATCAAAAATAAAGGGCCTGTTCTATTCTTGATTACTGCTGATGTCTACTTTGAAAGGTGGCAATTTAGACACATGAGCACCCTTCACAAATGACATGATACACACGTAGTTTGTAGCTGGAAATCTGTTCTTGGAGAATGAGTGAATCGCATGAAATGGCCAGGAGTTGCAGCAAGGAAATTTGCCTTTCTTTAAACCGAAACACTTTTCAGTGAACCCTGCCTGTACAGATTTTGTATAGAAGAGATGACAGAAATGAGTGTTTCATGTGCTTTAGACTGGCAATGACCTGTGGTAAAAATCAAATGCCTTGTTCTCCCACATTCAATGCAATCTCGTCTGCTTTGTACACATTCATCTGTGCCTCACCCACCCCATACACCCACACTCGCTGCCCTCTGCTTACAGTTGTTTGACACCCCTCAAACACTCATGTCTACATTTTGATGCGATTCCCCTCCACACACTTTTTGACCAATAACCTTGATATTTCGGGGATGGAGGTCGATGTGGTGCTGCTGTTTGTGTGCTGGAAATTTATGGCACCTTTAATAATAATAGTACTAATGACAAAATGGGGGTGTGGGGAGACATTTTATTGACTTGCTTTAATTGCTGTAATTAAAAACGTGTAAAGAATCTCTTTTTAATGACTTGGCCATTAGCATTAGCACAGCTGCCTGATTAATTTCCCATTAGCTGCCTGATTTGCCACCAACCTTTGGGGGGAATGACTGTTTTTTGGGGAGGGAAAGAAGGTGATGATGGAGAGAGATGGGGGAATGTATATCTTTTAGGGGTGATTTGTAAAGGTTGGAAATAGTATAGGGCATAGGCTATTGGCTAAGTGCTCAAGTAAAAAGTGCTTGAGGCCTGGCTGTTCACATTTGCTTATAGATGAAAGGTGCACCATGATTTACAAACTGAATGTTAGGTTATGTTTATAGATCTCCCTTTTTCTGTTTTTGATAGCAATTATTCCTTTTCCTAATTTTTGGTGGTGATTTTTCTTTCTGACAGAAAAGCATAGAGTCATGAAACTCAGAATACTAAATCTTGGGATTTTCACAGCACTTGTTCAGGCTACAAGCCACAAGGTGCTCCATCTCCACACCCCTCGCCAAGCCTTTGCATTGGCTGTTTGGATTTTAATTTTCTCTTGTGGCTTCATCTCATAGATCTTCATTCCTCAGAATGCTGATGAGGCACCAAGTCCACTTAGGATGATTCGTGATGGAAAGAGCTTCTAACAAGGAGCGTCAGAGGGAAGTTAAGCCCCTACTGTTGAAGATGGTGGCCTCAGGGCTTCCAGCACCCAGTAATTTCATCATGAATCTTGTCGTGATGGAGGAAAGCCTCTTAAAAACGGAAACCACAAGACTCCTTGGAATTATCATTTTTCTTAAAGCAGCTTCTAGTCTACACAACTGCAGTGTAATAACAAAGTACACAACAGAGAGGAATGGTTACAATTTAGACATTGGCACAGTCTTTGCAGTGATACAGTATAGCAGCAAGTTGAAGGAGGTGGGAGAATACACGCATAATAAGCAGATGATGGACTTCAGTTCTTACGTTATCTGTTGCTCCAAATAATAAAAAAATTTAATTAAAAAAAACAAGCCTCAGGCAATCTTTGAATTGACTTTTGCATTATTGGAAGCGTGACTTGGGATTTTGAAACTTAAGAAGAAAAAGAAAAGCAACCCTGAAGTTGTAGGCAAAGAACATAGAGGGGCAACATCAAAGAGAGGGAAAGGGGAGAGATGGAAGAGCCCAGGCAGGAAGGAAGAAGGGAGGGATGCTGCAGCCCACCGCTGAGACCGACAGCAAAACTCCAAGCAAATCTTTCATCAGTCTTGACACTCTTGTGCTCCTGGTTCCCCTCTAGCACACAGCTCTCCTATGAAGCATCACTTTCATTAGGATTAATTGCACTGTCTTCCTTTGCAGGGTGGCACTTTTGTTCTGGAGGCAAGTGTCCATGCGTGACAGCACGGAAAAGCTTAGAGGCGCCTGTCATCCTCACCTTAAACCTGAAGGAATAGTCTCCCTCCCTGCTATTGCCCTGGCCTGACAGTCATAGCTTTGTCCTGTGCTCTTGGCTTAGCTAGCAAACCTTCCCCTTCTGCTTTGGGCTCTGGAAAGCCTCACACGTGGTTTTAGCTGACATGCAGAATCTGTCAACCCAGCCCTTTGTCAAATGGACCCCGTTTCCTACACAAGCTGGGAAATTAAGCTTGAAAACCCCAGGATATCTCAGAAGAGAAACAAACCAGGCAGTAAGAGGAATCAAGGCTTCTGACCCCTTATGGATAGTGTCCCTTTGGGACACAGACACCTTCTCCATCATAAAAAAGCAACTGATCCTACAATCCAGAGTAAGTACGGGAGCACGCAAGAGACATTACGTGCACCCGTAGTTATGGCACCACCTAGTGAAAACCTATGGGAAATTCATATTGCAATCCAGAGTAAATGTTTGTGTTATACAAAAGCAATTGTTTTCCATAGTAACAAGGCCAGGCAATGAACAATATCAATCAAATTCCCTTTCAAGGGACTTAGATCAGCTCAGACTTAGACCCCCTTACAAAAAAATTAAGAAGTGATTGTCTTTGTGTAATAATCATATGGGAGAAGGAAGAGGTCTTCCTCCCAGCTGAAGCCAAAGCTGAATTAATTGCCTGCCATGTTGCCTTGGAAAGCAGTCTGTGCTTAAGCCATTAACTGCTACTTGAAGGGATGTTAATCTTTTAATTTGAAGAGTCAACCTTATTCATGTTCGGACAAAATCACTGATATACACCTGCACAAGTTACGACACATATTAGAATTATATACAGTATAATAGAGGACCCTGGAGATAGCTTCATGTTGTAGCACAATGTTTCCTAAGTAGCAGAACACTGTTTAGCAAATGATTCACATGGTCAGCTAAAGCTGGACAGGAAGCAGATAAACTGAAGTCCACTTATGAACCCCCAGGATAATGAATCCCCAGGATCATGTAGTGCCTGAAGGTTGTTAGAAGTTTTGTAAGGAGGCAGGATTTGGGTGGGCTTTGGTAAAAAAGCACTTATGTTCTTAAGCAAGAGTGCATACTCAGGATCTTGATCAGTAACACGTTCACTATACCCAAAACTTTAGTGGACACAAAATGCTACTGTCAAATTGTTATCTAGGGTGTGACAATCATATTATATATCATCCCACTGCTAGAGCAACTCTAGCTGCATATTCATTTCGGAACCCAATTTATGGTGTTTGTTCTCACCTTCCCAGCCCTAAACTGGCTTCGGATTTAGTACCTGAGTAGCTTAAGAGCTACCTTTGTAACCCTACAATCCAAAGTAACTACGGGAAGATGTAAGAGGCACTTACTCTGGATTGCTCTATGCATTTCCCATAGGTGGCACTATAATTACGTCAGTGTAAAAGGCCCCATAATTACTCTGGATTGTAGCCTAAGTGTTCTTTGAAAGTTTATATGTTCCTCCTCAACCTCTAAGGCTTCTTATTGTCCCACTAGCTCTGGTATGACAAGTATCTGTGAGGAGCAAAGCTGTCTTGGTCGTGATGCCAGTCTTGGGAAATCTTCTTCATGAGAAGGCCCATCTTGTCTGCACACTTCGTTTTTAGATGAATACCAGCACCTGGCTCTTGAATGAGGACTTTGGCACAAGCTATAGGCTTCTTGGCTATTTTGTTCTGCTTATGTGTTAGGCAGAACAAAACTGCCTAACTCACACCCCTCCTGAATTGATCTGCTATTGTTTTTCTCTTTCACATTATTCACTTCATTTTAGTATTTTATGATGTTTCTTCCCTTTTGCTTTTGATACTGTGATTTATTGTTGTGTTTTTATTGCTGGCAGAAGAATGGAATGTTAAATTTAAAAGAAATGAACAAATATTCAAATACATCCTCTTGTTTTGTACATCTTAAACAAATTGGAGACCATGAAGAAGGTAGTCCACCCTTATAGTATACAATGAATATGAGTCTACCTATATGGACTTTCTTGCAACTGTTCCAAGAAATTTAACTTCCTGATTTCTCATCCTGATCAAAGCCCTACTCAAGTTTTGCAGTGTGGAGAAGCCAAAAAGGGACAGATATATTTAACGAGCAAGAGCTGCTGTGCTCAAGTGGTTGCTTCTTTCCTTCTCAACCCTCCCAGCCCCACAGAATAGCTTCTTCCCAGAAACGCTACCCACAGCTTTCCAGAGGCATGAGCCTAGGCATAGTGCGGTGGAAGGCAGCCCACTGATCTAGATTCTGCCACCAGCTAAAGATTTGTCATCTAAATTCCGGCCTTTTCCCTGCATGTCGGAGAGACCAGGGCTGATTTATATGGGCAGCTTGTCCCTGCGTCAGGCAACGGTGCTGTAATTGTTATAAACATTGTTTGCTTTCCCTGCCTTCCAGAGGGTGCTGCTGCTGAGGAGAGCTGCTTGCTTTTGTTAAAAGCCATCTTAGGGATTTAACACTTCAGGAAAACAGTCTCCTCAGGCTGGTTTTTCTCTCACACGCCGTTCTATTAACAGCCTTCAATGCTGCTGATCTGAGAGCTCTCCCTCTCCCCAAGCTATCCACATGTTGGGAACCCCCTATAACCCCACGTATACATACAACCCAGCATCCAAACTGCCCTGTTGTTGTTGTTGTTGTTTTTTCTTCAAGGGGCTAAAGTTCAGATCACATATGAAAAGAAAACCTTTTTTTGTTTCATTGGTCATGAAAGGCCAGAATATATGAATGTTGCAAAATCTGAAAAGCACTTAACAACGAAAGCAGCTAATAAAATAGAAGGAGCATTTCTGTGTAATCCCTCAACCTGGAGGGAAAGGACATTCCTTATGAGATTTGAAGTTCTGTGATTTGGCACCGCTACAAAAGGTCAGTTTATTGTTGCCAGGGGATTAATAACGTGTGATAAAACTGGATAGTGACTTCTCATAGACAGAGCATGGCTGCAGAGATCTCTTCCATTATTGCTATAGCAAAAATTGTGTAGCTTGCCAAATGGTGTCCTTTAGAAAGCCCTCGACTTTTTGTCTGAAAAAGGTGGAAGAGGCCCTGTCAGATACTCCTCTGTCCCTCTGGTTCATCCCTTGCTTCATTACAAGGTTCTGCCATTCTTTTCATTTGCATTTCCCCATCTTCACCTTCCCATCTGCTTGCTTTCATTCTATTTTGCACTGCTGAACTGAAGAGCACTTTAGCACCCAATAATTTCTCACCTAACATTTGCTCACCAAGGACCATCACTAATCTTGTTATTGGATGACCTTGACTGCTTGTTCTATCCAAGGAAATGCTTTCACCAGAAACATTTTTGTGAGAAATAACAGGTGAGGATGGGAAGGGTATCACTGCCCCACTTATCTCAGCCATCCTTGCAATAATTGTATATGGATTGTGATGCAAGAAATACGGGCAGGTTTAGAAATGCAGTACAGGAGGGGCTCTGGGTGGGAGTAAAGCCATTACAAGTGTATGGTAGAGATATTGTGTAGATATATCCAAACCATTCAAGAATTTTGGGTGGTGGAGTGACCATTTGTAGCAGAGGTCCCTTCTTTTATCTGGAAACGTGCTGGTATTTTCTGCCCTCCTCTCAAAGCCTGCTGCATGTAAATACTGTATGTGAACAAAGCCTTGACAGTGGCACTTTCAAAAGAAAAGCCGCTTTTAGGAAGGGAGGGATTTAGAGTGAGAAATGGAGTGAGGAGGAAGAGAAATGAATACTTTTCTCATGGCTTCAAATTGGCCTTCTGGACTGCTTCCTCTCTGCGGCAGGTTCCAGGGGTGGGGATTTTATTAAACCTGTAGTACCTTCAGCCCAACTCTTCTATTACAACCAGGACACCCTTCCACCTCCCTCTCTGAAGACCATCAACTTTTCAAGGTCATCCTATTTCTTATTAACCTTTGTCAGCACGACCATATGTCATAAACAGAAAAGAGAACAAGGCACCTCAAAATGAAGGAAACTCAAGAAAAATGTAGGACATGTCAAAATAAAAAGAAAAAAAAACCCCACATATATTGCTTTCATATGGTTAATTAAAACACTGTGACTACAATTCTACAGACACTTTCCTTACTTTTACTTTAGGATTGTGCTCTATATTTCTTATTATTAAATTTACAACTATTATATATAATATATTTATTACAAGAAGGCTATGTATTGCCTGCTCACAAGGAAATGGAGGACAACAAATATTTTTCCAGATATTAAAAAAGACATGTCCTGGGAAAAGAGGACATATGGTCATCCTGGCTTTTGCTTCATTTTAATCAATGGCTTGCTCCCCATTTCTTTGCTATTCCCCAACCATAATCTTGCCTTGGGACATATGTCCTGAACAGCTTTCTGGGATGTTGTTCAACCCTGGGTGCCACCACATGCATCTCTACTTACATGCCACCTGCACTTCTGTCTGCCTTTGCAGCAGAGCTCCCATCCGGTTGCGCACGATACAGCGGTAGAAACCGGCATGAGTACGGTCCAATGATGTGATCATGTACCTAGAGAGGGAAAGAGAAAAGAAGATGACTGAATGGATCAATGCACTACACAATCGATGAGGTGCACACTCAGGGCAACTGTAATCTCGTACATCTCCTGATAGGCTAAAGTGAATTACTGTTGTGTGCGCTGTGGTGGCATGGCTTGCATCTGTACAAGCCTTTATTATTTACTTGCTGATTGATTGTGCAGCAGCCTTTACGCTCTGTTATGTGGGCCAAAATTAATAAAATAAGACCTAGAAGATCTGTGGCTGGAACAGAGCGATCAGAGGGAGAAAAAAGAAAAGCAACAAGTAGGACGCATTGGCAGCAACTGATTCTACGTGAAGCAGAATTTTGCCTCTTGCAACAATTTATTCAGAAAACTTGAGGCTTCATACCCACAGGCACATCCAAGGAAAGGAGGGGAGGCTGAATGTCAGCCTTGGATCTACTCTCCTTAGACTGACATATTCCTTTTGTTCCAACTCTACAATTATGTTTCTTCTTTGGGAGGAGATGGGAGACTCTGACCAGGCCGCTGTGGTTGAATTGACCTAACAAAGTGTATAGATGGAATATTGAGGATGAAGGAGAGAGGTTGGAGAATCACTTCTCCTCGCTGCGATTTGGTTCTTCACGACTTCTTTATTCAGGGCTGATACCAGGGACTTTAAAAGGCTGCAATCCAGAGTAACTGGATTACACCAACATAGTTACGATGCCACCTACGGGAAACCTATGGGACATGCATAGAGCAATCCAGAGTAAGTGCCTCTTATGTCTTCCCGTAGTTACTCTGGATTGCATTCTATGCTGAGTCATTCTATGCTGAGTCATCCTATGAACCAATACCTTTTTTACCCATGATACAGTGAACTCTGCCAGAAATTCCCTCTACTTCCAGCCAAAGAAGAAAAGATTCAGTGAAACCCTATAATGAACTTCAAAACAAAACCCAGCATTTCTGTGATCATTATCCAATCCCCGCATCCAGTGTTTCTCAAACTGTTGGTTGGGACCCACCGAATGGGCTGCATGCCTATTTCTGGTCGGTTCCTATTCATTTCAACATTTTATTTTTTTTCATATATTAGACTTGATGCTACAAGGGGAACATTTAGGGAAATTTACTGATCTGTACATTTAACCAGCTACTATGTGTGTTTATTTTAGTAATGAGAGTGAATGGGACTTGCTCCTGGATAAGTTTGGTTATGATTACAGCCTAGGATTGTTAAAAATTTCCTGCTTGATTATGGGCGCAATCCTGAGTAACTACGGGGAGTCCTTGCTCCGGTGTAAGAACAATTTGCTCTGGATTGCAATATGAATTTCCCATAGGTTTCCATTGGGTGGTGCAATAACTACGGGTGCACGTAAAGTCTCTTACGTGCTCCCGTAGTTACTCTGGATTGTAGGGAGAGTCACTTCCAATCATAACATCACTTTAAAAGTTTGAGAACAACTGCCCTAGACCTCCCCATTGGATAATCTATAAAAGAGACACTGTAGTAATATATGGAGAAGAAGAGGTTTTTTGGGAAGAAGCTGGGCTGCTGTGAACTCTTGACTTCTGTTTGCAGACTCCAAGCTTCAAAGACAAACTCTTGCTCTGTGTCACCAACATCACAAAACTTCAAATGAAGAAAATCACAGGAACTGGCCAGGTCTCTTAAGCATGTACAGTTTAAGACCCTGAGGCATAACATTCTTTGCCCTTACATATAGCAAGGAAGGGATAAAATGAGCAAGGGCAAACAACTGCCCCTACAGGTTTATCAAAGGAAATGTCCATAACACAATTCTAGCTACTGTGATCTTCTTCCTTCCATTCCTCCCTAAGTTTTAATCAGCCTCAAATACAACATTTACATGCTGTTTCCAACATTTGTTAGCAATATACAAAGTGGAGTAACAAAGAATGACTAAGGCTGCAATCCTAAACACAATTTCCTGGGAGTAAGACCCACTGACCCTGTCTTACTTCTAAGGGGGCTTACTTCTAAGCAGACATGGTAAGGATTGTGTTCTCCAGGTGCAATCCTATTAGAGATGGAAAAGCCTGAGTGGGGGGAACTGGAAAAACTGGGGGGAGGGAAGGAAAAAACTGGGAATATTAATATTTACCAACTTTACAGGGTTGTTGTAAGGACAGCACCAAAACAATATATTTGAATCACTTTGTACATTCAAAAGGTTCTATACCAATACAATCTGGTCCAGACCACAATGCAACATGTGGATGGATCAATGTGCCATCAATATGGCTATAACTGTATCTTGTGGAGAAGACTGATGTTTGAACTAATCTCCACTGGTGGTCCTCCAAGAGATACAAGAATGAGAAAAGCTGCTAAGGAACCTTTTGGTCATCACTAAAGAAGGCCCTTGGAAGGATAAAGAGGCACAAGAATGAGAACATGGCTTGGGGAAGCCTGGGGAAATTTGCAGTCACAATGAGGAGGAACATTAGGTCATGAAGAAGGACAGCATGGAGTGATTTGGAGCAGGGAATGAAAACATTTCTTGAAGGCTACAGACCTACCTGTACAATCTGAAAAGTCAGAATTAATCAGGGTCATTCATTTATGTAGTTTCTCTACAGCAGTGAAACTAGATGATGGAAAAGCAGAGGAAATATGTAATGGAATACAGCCTGCATCCAGCCCCCACACTCTTAAATTTAATCAAGTACTAAAAAGTGCCAGAGGCTCCTTTGATACGAGTTTGTTTGTTCTTTCTAATATACAGTTTAAATTAAACTTTAATAATGAGGGGTGATCATCTAGCAGCTGCCTCAAAGTCTAGAGACACCTTCCACCCATGCTGCTTTTTGCCTGAGGCTGGCAGGAAAAAAAATCATCTCTACTCTTGGATCAAAAGGGCAAAGGACCATCGTCCAACAAAGTAGGTCAGTTGTGTATGTGCACCTCTGATGTTGACATGGTGACTGCCCATGCTGCAGCCACAGACTGGGAGTCTATGAAGAACAATAGGAGGGAGAGAGCGAGAATGACAGGAATCATCTTGCTTCCAGGCTCCAAGGTGATGCCAATGGTTTAGGTTACTAAGGGCAATTGTGCATGAATGGCGCTGGCAGCTGCTGTGGCTCTCCAAATGTTCTCTTTTGATTGAAATGTCAGAAGAAGCCCCGTAGAAACAGAAAACAAATGGGAAGCCAAAGGCTCATTTAAAATATCTATGTATCATAGTGTTACTTGGATGATAGTGATACTTGGGTCTCATGTGCAGGCACTCCACTCTTCCAGCCCTGGTCTTATCATTTACAGCTGTGCTTCTCAAACTGGGAGGTCCCCAGTTCTTGTAAAGTTTTCCAGCTTCCTTTAAGGAGTAAGGGGAAAAGCAGCAATGGGATCCCTAGGGATCATGTCCATGCTAGGGATTGGGGGAGCACTTTAGACACCTGGCAGGGGTCGTGACAGAGTCTGGGGAGCCCTGCAGAGTGTTTGCAGGGCACGTTGGACTTCTTGTTTTGAAACATTCCTGAAACGAGTTGAACTTCCAGAAGTTGAGCTTTTGTTGCAGTTTATTCTTTCTAAGTGAAAGTTTTATTCTTTCTAGTGAAAGAATAAAACTTGCACTATTTCTAAGCTAAAAGTCAGCCACTGGAGGTGCTGAATGTAATACATACAAATTCTGGGAGACCTGGAATACATCGGTATATACCTCATTCAGTCACTAGAGACAGTAAGTCTTCAATTCTAACCCACAGTTTGGCTGAAATAAGTCCTGGCACAAGTCCCATGCTGGCTTGGGGATGTCAACTGCTGTAAGGGGGCAGTTAGGCCAGTGCGTAGATATTCATCAGCCTCCTAACTCCTTCACAGGAATGGGGTGAGTTATGTTGGCCAAATTGGTTAGAATTGCACCCTCAATGTAATGAAATGGAATGGAACGGAATAATTCCATTCCATCACATTCAGCATCTGTAGTGGCTGAATTCATTATATACCCTTGTTGGGAGACCTGGAAAAGCATCCTTTCAGCTATTTTTAGCCATGAGAGCATGGGAACCACATGAGCTGCATGGGCAGGACAAAAGCCTGTGGAGAGCAACATTTGATTCCATCCGCACCAAGATTCCCCTTTGCCATGAAGTTTGGACTCCAGAGTCTAATACAGTGATTTTCAATCTTTTTCATCTCATGGCATACTTAACAACAAGGCACTGAAATTGTCAAGGCACACCATCACTTGTTTTTACCATTGACAAGGCACAGCAGACTATTCAAATCCCCCAATTCTCCTATTAATGAATGTCAGTGTCCAAATTCCTGTGGCACACCTGAGGACTCCAAATCACCATGGCACACTGGTTGAAAATCACAGGTTTAATAGGTTGAAATTATTCAAGCAGGCATCCTGTATATTTCCTTCTTACTTTTCCCATACTCCTTTGTCACTTGAAAGTCTCTCAACTTCACAAGTGTCACAAAAGCAGACTTATATTTGCTACTGTACTGTCTTTCAAAGTGCTGTCTTTGGAGACTCGTGTAAGAAAGGCCTTGTTTCTTTCCTAGTCCACAGATGAAGCTTGACCACAATCAATACCTTTACTGCTCTGCTTATCAGTGCTGCCATCCCTCCTGCGCCACAAACAATCAACCAAATCAACAGCAAGCTTGTAACACAACCACTCAACCAGTAACACTCAGCTTATTCTTCAATAACCTTGTTCCTTTTCTAGGATGGCTGGAACCTTTAATAGCATTAGTCTCAATAAAGTTTTAATCCCAGATGTGGTACTTTGGCAGGCTGACCAGACTCTGGAACCCAAAAAATAGGACAGGGTCTCCCAAAAGTCCAGATTTTCAACAGAAAATCTGGACATAAAAAACTGCCCCCGTGACTCAGGAGTAAGCTCCATTGATTTAATAGACTTACTTCTAAGTATATATGGAAAGGACTGGGCTTACCTGGTGCTTGGTGGGACTCACTTGGGAGGGTGCTTGTGTAACTCTGCTCTGCCTGTGTGTGTGCTTCCACTTTCTCTCCAGCTGCAGCCTGGACCACAACTTGGGCTGCCTGGCAGAGATCGGAGGCTGTGGCTGTCAGTGCCTGCCTGCCTTGGGCACCCTTGTCCACCCATCTGCTGGCTGTGCCTGAGGTGCAGCCAGCCTCTGTAGACAGTGGTGACCGGACCAATCTGTCAGGTCCACAGGACTGTCTAGGACTGACCAGGACTGTCAGGTCCACAGAGGGTGTCTGCACCTCGGGTGCAACCAGCAGACAGGAGGACAAGGGTGCCCAGAGCAGGCAGGCAGTGGTAGCCACAGCCTCCAATCTCTGCTGGGCAGCCCAAGGCCTGGTCTGGGCTGCAGCCAGAGAGAATATGGAGGTGTGCACACCAGCAGGGCAGCAAGGTCTCTGGAGCAGTTGCTTCGCCCATGCCTGGCGTGTGCCTTTGGAAACATTGCTTCCGATATAGGCGCTGCGTGTGCATGCAGAACTCCACAATGCAGCTGTGCATGCATGCACAGTGCATTATTTGTCAAAATGGCTGCCCGGCTGACTGAAACTTGGCCGTGCTGTACTGGGGCAACCAGTAAAGTGCCCCAAAGCACCCTCCCACACCCAGTTGCCCAGACAATTTCTTATTGGACTGGACGGTCTGGTCCAATATGTAAAAGCTGGACATTTGCAGCCATTTCCGGTCAAATGGGAACTCTGTACTTTGACTTTGCTAGCAGACTATGGCTACAATTCTAAAGACACTTTCCTGGGAGTAAGACCCATTGAACACAATAGGGCTTACTTTTGAGTAGACATGGTTACGATTGTGATCAATGAGTTGTAGCAAACTCTCTCCTGAAGACATCAAGTGAAGTCTGCACAATAAACTCTTAAGCCAAATCTCTAGCAAGAGGCTGACAGATGAAGCAAGGACTCAAAGATTGTCCTGGCTTATTAAGGATGTGTGCTAGTTGCTATTGCTGCTTGTTCTTTCTGCCTGCTTGCATATCACCTCTCCTGCAGTTGCAAAATCCTATATCAGCTGACTAGAAAGTCAGCCTGCATTGATCAGAGGGCACCAGCTATGTGTGAATTTCACAGCCTTGAGCACAGTGCAGGCAGGCAACTCAGAAAGGGGAATGACAGTCATTGATGTAAAGGATACTATCACATCCAGATGCTGCACCCTCCACAGCATCATGGGTCTGATAAGTGAACTTGAAATTGTATTGGCTCCAATTCATCCCATGGGCTTTCTTCCACCCCAGGACTGGGACCCCATTCTGCCATGAGAGTGAGTATTCCAATTGCGCCTCTAGGTGGCAGCATTAGACCCCCCCATACTCAGAAGCTCCCATCAGGTTAAATTAGGTCAAGGGCTATAAGAGTTTTCATAGCTAGTTTATATCACTCTGCCCTTTTTCTCAAGGCCCTGATGTTGGTCCCTTATCGGCAGAGTGAAAGGGCAATAGAAAAGTCTGAGAGGAAGGCATGCCAGATGTGATCAGTATATGTCCCAGTGGGTGGAATTTATTTACCAGTTAGCATCAATGTGCCTGGATGTCAAATGGCAGCAGCCATCAGGCTCCAGTCATGGTTCATCATTGGGCACTAAGTCAATGGGCAAATAATACCCAAAGTCTTGACAATGCCTGAAATGAGATTTGGCTTGATGGTTTGTTAGGAGGCAAGCCTGCTCTCTGCAATTGGAATTTCAGGACTCTGTTCTGGGGGAACCCCTAAAGAACAACAACAACAACAAAAATCAAGAATAAAAAAGACAGACTGGCTGCTAATGTTTGCACCTCAGAATTGGGGTCAGGCTCAAACAAAGAAAAGAAAGAAGTTAGACATGCTGATAGAGGGAGCTTAATAACAGAAGGGCCAATCCAAGACACTGGATACAGCATTCCAAAAGGTAATCCTCCTTACTGGAGGATGTGCCAACCTCTCCCCCTTCTTTTCTCCAATGCTGTAGCTCAGCACTTTCCTCCCTCCTCAATTCCTCTTCCTCTCTATCTCCATGTCAGAGAATGGAAGGAGGAGCAGCAGCAATGGAAGCAGGTTGGTAGTCAGACACAGGAGCCCGCATTATTCATCTTCAGGAGAAGTGAATCTCCTCCCTTTGGTTGGCCTTATGGATGGACTGGTCCTGGGAATGTATCTTGCATCTGGGCTAAGGCATTCTGGAATGGCAGCTGCCCCTTATAAAAGCAGGAGGAGGCCACATAAGAGGCCACATTGTGAAAATCAGGAGTTGGATTTTTAAAAATCTCAATGGATCCTTAATTCACAGTGTGAATGTGACAGCACAACTACACTGAAAACATGCCTGCTGCCCAGTCGTGCCTGCTGCTGCCCAGTGCCTGCCAGAGGCCACCAGGACCCAGTCCATGCCAGAGCCCAGTGCTAACCAGTGGCTGGTGGCTGGCCAGACCCGCCAATGCCCACAAATATTCTTTAGATTTTTATTCCCACAATGATTTTATTCCCACAATTCAGCCAGTTTTCCAAAAGACTCAAAATTACCTCATGACTATAAGACCAAAGTCTATGCAGTACCTACCTAATTGATTATATAATTTTTTGTTTTAAAAGTGTCTTTCATATTCTTGACAATGAGAGACATGGACTTATTGCCTAAGAGACTGGAAATCAAATTTCACATCAGTTGGGGGCCCATATGTGACATATTTCGTATCCATTATTCTCAAATTACTGTAAGTGCTAAGGTGTCCAAACATTCTCTGGTTTACTTATCTCAGTATATTTTACATCTTTTTCCTCCTTTATGTTCTCCAACTTGTACCAAAAGTGTACTCTTCCAACATGGTGCCATCCAAATGGCACAACAAGAAGAGTTTTACTCCTCAACCAAGAATGGAACTCTTGGGAAATATGGGATTCAAAGATCACAATAAATATGAGATGTATTTATTGGGTCAATACCACCTTGATTTCAAACTTCACTGCCTTAATTGTTTGTACTGTGATTTTTTTTCTGGACAGGAAATACCAAAAGCTTCTGCAATTTACTGAACTGCAATCTTCTGTAGTCTGCCTTATCAGAAATCAGGCATTTTGAATCCACTGGCTAACAATCTTATAGGTCAGGAGCGGCAGTCTAGGTAAGCCAGGATGTAAGTGGGTGTAAACCCCAAGATGGGCCACCAGAGTTATGAGTAAGCCATCGGAGGTAAGACCATGGAGCAGCTGCTCAAGATACAGGAGAGCTACCCAAATGGCACACTTAGAGTGATGCACCTCTAGGTTTGTCTGCCAGAGTCCTTATTTTGAGACTCCCCCCCTATCTTCTGCAGCCTGACACTGTATGCATCTTAGACACTAGCATCAAGCATCTTGTGCCACCTGCTGAGACAAGGGGACAAGAGATTTCTGGCAGCTGGCTCGACAGCAATGTGAGGACTGCTAAGATGGATGAGTTTCTAAAGACAAAAGACATTAAGAAAGTAAAATAACCTGTGGAAAGCAGTGGGGACTGTGGTGGGAGCATCTCCTCCCCATCTGTTGTTGTGCACCCTTTCAACATTGAGTCCTTGAGTGTCAGTGTTGATATTTAAAATGATCCTCACTTGCTTTAAATAAGATATTTCAATTCCACCAAGCTGTCAGGGGCTGAGGCGGACACCGGGAATAATGGGCAGAGTCTCCTTGTATTGTCCTAGTTAATAAATCAGCCACAACAGCAACACAGACAAAGGCTAGGAGAGAAGCAGAGAATACAGAGGTAAGGACACTCACACTCATACCTAAATGCACACTGTAAAACTGCTCCCACACATTTAGACTCCCATAAGGGAACACAATCTCTCTCTCTCTCTCTCTCTCTCTCTCTCTCTCTCTCACACACACACACACACACACACACACACACAGCCCATTTAAACAAATCAAGAGCTGGTGTAATTTTTATTCTCCACCCTTCTCCCTCAATGCATCATGTGTTCCACTGCCACATTTCCAGATACCATTCGTCTCTTTCCTATTCCTAAGAACAAGATAAGACTGTGGCTTATCACAACGATGAGAGCTGCTGATTGACTGGACACACAAAATAACTCGGGGGAGAAATAGCCAAACACATGACACAACCCTTTTCTAACAAGTGAGTTAGGCTTAATATTCCCTTTTAACAGACATGTCATCCACATGCAAAGGTTATGATACAGTGAATGGATTCTCATTGCAAAGCAGATTACAATATTTTGTCAGAATCAGTGTTTGGGAATTAAATAGGTCTTGCTCCATTTCTAGGTAGCAATTCCAAGTAACTGAAGCGAGAGCATTTCCAACCTCTGTTTCACCTTGTCATGAGAGTGTGAGACAAGCATAACCGCACCCACTATGTCCTGATCCCTAAAGTCTTTGTAGGTACTTACCATGTAAGGAAAGGGTAGACTGTTCATGTCACAAGGAAATTCCCACTCTAGAATTCTACCCTCTCCATACTTCTGTTTACCCCATGCCTGTGTGGGAGCCAACAATGCATGACACTTTACACCATCACTGCCTCCCTCCCTTCTTTCCCCATTCAGCTGTTTTTGTGAGTGAACATTGTCCATATGAGATTGATCAGTCATTCAGAAACTTCTCCAGCCATGAGTCAGCAAGCAAGGATCAGTGGGGTGCAGCAATCACTCAGTCCAGACTAATATTTTCCCCTTCTCCCAACCTTCAAGCACTGAGATATAATACATGGACTTGATTGGCTTAAGTCATGGCCATCCAAGATTCCCTCTTAGACTACTGATACAGGAATACCTTCAGCAGTAATCACAAGAGTGTAAGACTGCTTGCACGGATTTCACTTTCGGATTGGTGCAGTACTGTGCTGATACAGAGATCACAGAGCAAAGATCTCATAAACGATGAACTGGGGATTCAGCACTGATGTGCAACCCCTGTATTAGCAAGACTGAGTCATCTTCCCTGTTCTATGCCGATGACTAATATCTCTGCTGTGTAGTTGAAGGAAAAGGCTTTTTCACATGAAGAAGCAAAATGTGTTTGTTGTGGCATTTTGGTGCCTTTCATCTACAAAGTACCCCCCTCCCTCTAGTCTGTGCAAGCTTCATGCCCAGCAGGCATTCAAACAGCACAATGTGTCGACGTAAAACAGTTATGCCACCTGCACAGACATTAAAAAGTATTCCTGTGACAGAGGCAAACACATCTTGTTAACTGAACAAAGTAACAGCTCAAAAGTTGAGACAGCTCAAAAGTTCACAATCATCTGGTTCAGAATATGAATTTCTCCAGCTTCTAATGCTCAGCTGGCCTATCCGTAGAACATCACCCTAGAAATGTTTCTTTATCTAGAAGTATAAAACAAAATTTGCACATGCATGGCCAATGCTCTGGCTGATATCTAGGTGCATATACAAACCTTCTTTAATGTAAACTTATTTGGATGAGGAAATGCTCATTGATTGTTGTGAGCTATGTGAACATACCATTGGATCATGCAGATTTTTGCTTGGTGAATAATTTCTCTATTTGGGTCAATCAATTCCCTTGATTGTTTTCTGTAAACATTTTATGTGGATGTTAGTCAGATCTAAAATACCATACTTTTTGTCCCTGCAAGTGTGGGTGCTTATGTCTGAATTTCAAAACAACTTTCTATTACAGATGCACCATGAGGTAGAGGCAGGACAGGTGAAATCTAACACTCCACCCTAACACACTCCTAAGGTTCCCATCACTAGATGCTTCACTGCCCTATATATATATTGCTTCATCCTTGGCCCAATTTTTCACACTCCTTTCAGCCACGTATTTCAATTAGCCTTGACTCTGAGCTGCAGCTGACCATGTGATTGCTGAAACGATGCACTTAAGGCAGCATGTCTTAGGGTGCAATCCTAACCTAGGCTGGTACAACTCACTGGTCTTCCCATTCCTGTGGTGATGTAGGAAGGCAAGCGCATCTGTGCACTGACCTAACTCTCCACCAGGAGTGGTGCAGAAGTGTTTTATGGCACTTCTGTGACATCCCCACACCAGCACAGGACTTATGCTGTGGCAGAAGCAGGCCTAACTGGAGCTTAGAATTGCAGCCTTAGACTTGGAGACACATTTGCAAACTGCTTAAAAAGCCACAGGTTCGTCACGCAACAGTATTCAAAGCTGTTACACATAGTGTAAGAATTATCTGCATCATACAGGAAACTCATATGGCAGGACGCCAGCCACAGACTGCCTGAAAATGGTGGCTGCCACCATATATGACAAGGATCATACGAATAGATCCTCAATGTCAGCCTATTCAAACAGGTCTTGTATTGATTGCAGGCTATTATACAAATGTTGTGAATCCATTCCACCCTCCCTGCTCTCTTCATGAAGCATTACTGTCTTTGTCTGACTTGTCTCTCTAGTTATTTGTCTATTGATTGTGTGTATTACTGGCCTATAAAATAATGAGCAGTATGAGGAAGATGAACAATGAACCACTGCTCAGCATTTCTCATAATTCCTGAGCCACTTAATTACATTCACACATAGCAAATTTAAAACCAACCGCTTGCAGGATGAAACAGTGCTTGTTAGATTGTTTTGAGGAACCCAGGCATTAAGATGTGAAGGGTACTGCTATACAGCTTAGGGTCAAAGGGAAGATTGGGCTATGTCTGTAGTACAGGACTCGTGCCCTTTTCAAGGTTGGATACCAGTTCTTCAAACTACAACTCCCAAGAGGCAAGATGGTAAAGTGCATGCACAAGGCACAATGCATGTGCCTACATTAGAAGTAAGTAGTAACCATGAGCAGCATTGGAGGGCACTGTAGTATGGTGTTTGGTGCTTGGGTGTGTGGTACAGTGGTTTCCCCTCTACTATATAAGGATTTGCTTTTCTATGCATGGCTGATGTGGTTGCATTGCTGGCATGGCACCCCTCAACTGGTGGTAGTTGGTACTTGGTAGTGTTGCCACAGATCCTGGGAAAGTGGCCGGCACTGCTCTTTAGTTCTCTGGTTTTTACTGTGGCTTTCTTCTCATTTTTGAGGCTTCTCATCTTTACATGCATTTCCTTCTATCTGCTGCCAGCATGATGGGGACCCTGTTAGGTCTGCCCAGTGAGTTCCTTTTGGCATCACAATTAATATAACAGGGAAATAAATTTTCAAACTTTATGATTTTTTACTGAGAGCCCATTGGATAAATACTTATGTTTACTATTCATGGAGAGTAAATATACTTAAGAAATAAAATGATTCTTAAATATCAAACATCTCTCTTACAGCTCTGAAGTTTACTGTATGTGGCTCTTACATTAAGTCGATCTGGCCACTCTACATTACTATCTCCAAAGATTCCATATTATTCACATCAGAATTATTTATAATCCCTATAGATCTATCTATGGACAATAACATGGGCATCTTCCCAAAATCTCCCTTCAGTTGGTTTTTAATGGTATGTGTGTTTTTATTGATGAAGATCCTGCTTACATTGCCTGCATGTTCACGCTTAGTGCACCTGTTCCCTTGCCACTTGGCAATACAGACCGAATGCAAGACCAGCGCTCAAAAGTCAATGGAATTCAACCTTTCAGTAATGATTATTCCAGTCTCTCTTATCTTTCAGGCTGCTGGGCTCCTTACTTTCCATTCTTTGTCCCTTGAGAGCATTTCAGACAAAGCTGTGAAATCTCCTTTGGCCTCTGATGGAAAATTGAGAAATTTTGTCCCTTGCCCATCAGGTTTGTGATGTGAGCCACCCCAGCAGGCCCAATTAATGGGCTTCTTCACTGCACCAGCAGAAGTTAAAGAGGCCATTAAAGGAGTCTCTCTCTCTCTCTCCCTCTTTCTCCACTCCGCACACCTGAACAAATGAAAACAGCCCTTAGAAAGGAAATAAATTATCCAGCGTTGCATGGCTTTTCATTAGTAACCAAATAGAAGAAGAGCTTTTGCTGTCTGCTGGCTGCTTGCTTGCACAAGCTTTTATCAGGTTAGCTTTAATTTTGATTTGTCTCTGATCTGCGTCAGCAAAAATTTGTCAATGGCTCTAAACAAAAGGAAGCACAGCAGCTCCTCCTGCACGGAGGGAAGATAATTGGCAATGGGAATATATGGGAGGGGGCCCTAAAAGGTTATGGTGCCTGTCTGTGGCTGTGGTGTTGAAGGGTGTTGAAGGCTGTGGCTGTGGTGTTGAAGGACAACTGCACACACACACCTACAAAATGTGACTGCTCCCCAACTGCCAGATGCAATATGTGACTCCCCCAGTATGTTTATTCTAATTCTAGTTTATTTAAGCTCCTCTCTTCTGTCTTCTCCAAAGTTGAACTGAATAAATTTCCCATTCACCCATTTTCCCTTGTTTCCTAGAGGGTTAGAATCACACTGTCTTTGGTTGAAGAAGAGAATATTTCATTCTAAGTCCTTAATGTGCGACATGGACCAGAGGGAAAGTCTCTCCATTACAAAGAGTGGTATATTTGCATGTCCTTATGTTTCACTCATGGAACAATTCTGAAGTCCCCTTGGGCCGGTGCAGTTCAGGAGTGGTGCAGTGCAGTGCAGGAGTGCTGCATTGCTGCTCTGGTTTGCTTTAACTTAGGCCACCTCCAGAGATGTAGGTACGAGATGATAAGTCTGAGTAGACCCATAAAGGCAGTTGCAGCCTTACACTGTGGAAGGGAATGAGCCTCCCCTTCCCAAGGCAGCATGGCAGCAACCTCTAACTTACACTAGATACAGTGCAGGCACAATTTCTTAAATCTTAACTTAGGGCGCAATCCAGAGTAACTACGGTGAGTCCTTGCTCCGGTGTAAGAACAATTTACTCTGGATTGCAATATGGATTTCCTATAGGTTTTCACTAGGTGGTGCAGTAACTACGGGTGCACATAATGTCTCTTATGTGCTCCCGTAGTTACTCTGGATTGTAGGGTTAGTATTAATTCATGACCCTGAGGTCTTGTGGGGGAAATGGAGTACAGTAACATTTTTCTTCTTAGACATCTGCTTTTGTCCAGTCAGTTTATAACTTGAGTCCCTATTCACTAGGTTATGTGGCATTCCTCTTTCTTTGGGACAAGAACCATTCAATTAGATTTCAAAATGAACCAAATACCCAACCCAATACCCTTTGGAAAACATTATGTCAAAATGGAAAGGGTTTAAAATCTACAAAGGGTTTGCAGGAAAGATCTGTGAGCAGGAGGTGGCAAGAATCTAATCTCCTGTCCTTTCCCATAAATCCCATGAAGCCTCTGCATTCCAGTGAGACACCTTCACTAGAGAAAAATCTTGTATCAGGACAGGGACCACTTCTGTCAGTTATACCTGAAATCTACAGTATATGGGGACGTTCAGCGTGACAAATTTTTCTCCTAGTATCCTAGCTAAGACACCAGCCCTGCTGAAACTGCATTGGCAGAGGAATAAGAGAAATATGCATAAGGGGATAGAAAAGCTGGTTGGAACTTAGAAGGAAGGGGTTCTATATGTGACTCTGCCACTGATCTACTGGAAGCCTTGGACAAGCCAGCATGTCTCAGTCCCTATATACAACACTTATCCACCACAGTGGTATTCAGTAACAATAAAGCTATGGCTAAAACAATCTCCTAATAGAGGATTATTAAAAGAAACATATTTTAAGTCGATTTTGAATGAATTCCAATGTTTGCTGAGCTAATTCAAATTCACAGTTGGGACAAGGCAGAGAAACTTATCCAACCCTGTTAAATGGCTTGTATTACTAGAATTCAACAAGCCAGTCTCAAGTTCTAGAGCTAACAATGTTTAATAAAATGCATCAAGGTCCCTTCAAAATATTGGCTAAGATCCCAAAGACATGCTTGCTTAAACTGTATTGATTTTAATAAGACAAAAGTATGGAGAACGCCAGATGTCAGCCACTGCTTGTAAAGTATATAACTTGGGTACCACAACTCAGATCCAACAATTGGACAATTATTATTATTAAAACAATACCCCTGACATTTGCTTTAGTACAAGTATCTTCTGTCAGTGAAAGTTATTTGTGAGATGTGGGAGAATGCAGGTTTTTGCCTTATCAGTGATGGGGCAGAGCCTCAAAATGGGATATAAATTCATAAGAAGAGCCTTCACTGGATCAGGCCAAAGGCCCATTTCGTCCAGCTTCCGGTATCACACAGTGGCCCACCAGATGCCTCAGGGAAAACATATGATACCAGCATCCAGGTGCCCTCCCCTGCATTGGGCATTTTGAGGTTGTTCATCTCTACACTTTCCCCTCATGGCTTATAACCTGTGATGGTCTCCTCCTCAAGGAATTTGGCCAATCCCTTCTTAAAGATATTAAAGCTAGATTCCATCTCCACATCCTTTGGCAGGGAATTCCTCAGACCAACTACATGCTGGGTAAAGAAATATTTTCTCTTTTCCTTCCTAACTCTCCCAACATTCAATTTAAGTGGATGTCTCCTAGTTCTGGTGTTATGTGGAAGGAGTTAATTCAGATTGCAGACACTAGAGTTTATGGTCTACCCCACTGGTGCAGATTTCCAATAGCATCCAGACCTTTTGTAGTGTGGGTGCAGGGAGACTAGATATCATAACCACAAAAGAGGACAAGATCCTCCCCCCCAAAGTGGGACATCCAAGAAAAATGAAGTACATGACAAAATAAAAGCTAAAAGCTAAAAAATAAAAGCTAAAAAAACTCACCTATAGTGCTTTTCTTTAAACAGTATATTACTTATTTTTAATAAGTTTACTAACATTATTATTACATATATCTATTACATATATAATATTACATTACTTTAAACAGTATATTACTTATTTTTAATAAGTTTACTAACTTATTATTACATATATCTATTACATATATAATAATTTTATATAATTATTATATAAAACATATTTAATAATTACATATTACATATGTATTACTATTAACTATTAATATAAACTATTACACATAATTTATTAATTATAAGAAGACTACATGTTGCCTCCCCACAAGAAAGAGGAGAACAAAGAAGTTTTTTTCCCAGGACACAAAGCTAAAAAAGAGGATATGTCCTGGAAAAGCATACATATGGTCACTCTGTCTGGGAAGAGCCCAATCGATCTATGTTGGAGCCCCCAAAGCATACTCTTCTAAAATTTGTCTGGATATGGTAAAAGCTGGGAGAGTTCTATCCTGATGATCCATAACAAGCCAAATTCAAGCTGTGGATTACGTGGCTGATCTCCCAAATGTTCAGCAATACAATCCACTTTCTCCAGATTATTTCTGGCAAACTGAAGGTTGGGTGATTCACGCAGCAGTATACATTATTGCTACCACAGATTGCTATTTATAAGAATTACATTTACAACAAACCAGTGAGGAAGTAGGCCGTTCAAGGATATATATTAAGAAATTAGACAATTCACGGAAAGGGGTCACATAGGCAAAGCAGTGGGGATACGATAGCCTGATGGCAGCTTTGGAAATGTTAATTACCTTGGAGCCTGCTGATATGCTGTGACAGGGCAAGAACTATGCACTATACTCACTATTCTCTCGCACAGCCCACAGAATTATTGAGGTGATACACAGATAACTCAGTGCTTGCTAGCAGCTGCAAATAGCCATAAACTATTTTTTCTCAGTATGAGCTACAGGTATGTATTTAAATCAGGCTCCAAATTTGTGGCTTCAATGTTCTGTTATTTTCCATGTTGCCAGAAAAGGAATGTTTCATAAGGAGATGCCCTGAAGGGGGGAAATCACAAGAGATGGTTCTGTCTTGGTGCTTTTGAATCCCCTCGCTCTACACCACAGTGAGTCTCTTCCTTGACCACTGGTGGGCAAATCCTTTGCTAACTGACATCCTGATGCATAATAGCTTAATTAAGCTCCCCTCCTGGGTCCATCAGAGGTAGCTAAGTGGTCCCAAAGGTCAGGGCCGGTAGAAACCCCTATGCTGCCACTATGCATTAGTTCCCAGCATATAATGACATGTTTTAAATTTCACTTATTGCACACTAAATTGGAATGACACAAACTGGTGGTGTTTATTTTCAAAGCCTGAGAGAAGCTTGCTGAACAAACATGGGAGGCTAGTAAAGCGGATGTGTGTGTCTCTGAGCCACTGTGCAAAGTTTGCTGCAAAGGGAGTCATTGTGACATGCCAAATACTTATGAAGGCCTAACATGTGTTTCACTAGTGTGCATGTACAGAAAAACACCATAAAATGCTTTCTGAGAGTGTAAGGTGCTGGTGTAGCCTTTCTGAGAGTGTTAGGTTCTGGTATAGCCTTCTGTGATCTGTGAACAGCATTTTGTGTGCCTTCTGCAGTCATGCCAGCCCCATGACCACACAAATGTCTTCGTACAATGCTGAATTTAAAGGCTTAGAAATGGGGAACAGCACTGCATCCTAAATCAGTCACGACAAGCAGTACAACCTGCAGGAGACATGTTTACACTTTTTAAGGCACTGGTG
Organism: Cryptoblepharus egeriae; assembly: GCA_030015325.1. NCBI lineage: Eukaryota > Metazoa > Chordata > Lepidosauria > Squamata > Scincidae > Cryptoblepharus > Cryptoblepharus egeriae. The sequence goes on along the minus strand of JAREYC010000002.1, from coordinate 104,144,760 downwards.
CATCAGGTGGAAGGACATAGCTTTCCCACTGGTGCCAAGGTTTTGCCAGGCCAACAGCACAGGGAGAGAGGAAGGCAGGGAGAGGGTTGGATGGGTCAGGGAAGAGTGCAACAGGCAGCAATGTCAGACAGAAGGCAGATCAGCCTTAGAATATCTGATGTATTCAAGCCTCCTTCCTGATCCTGATCTGCCTGCACAGATCAAAGTGGATTTTTGTGTGATACTGCTGTGCAAATCCAAGTTGATCAATTGTAGGTACTGAGGTTTACCCAAGGGAAGGTGACAAATGTCCCCTTATCATGAGTAAACCTCCAGCAGTCAAAAATCCTCTGTGGGATGTAATATAGCATAGTACTGCATCACCATGCAAGAATTTAGTTAGGACTGACAAGCAGTCATTGAATCAATGGATTATGAACCCAGGAAAGCAAGTGTTGCCTCACCCATGAAGATACTGCCCATTTTCTATTGGATGAGAGATCCAGCTGCTTTCCCAATAGGGTAGATTCCTCAAGGGGAAGTCTAGGTTGTGTCTGCTACAAGAAGTAGGTTAAAAACAAGAATTAACTAATGGTAATTTTTCACCCTAGGCTTTCACTGTTTACACTGGGATTCTTTTCTAAAAAAGCAGGCCTCCATCAGTCTTGAAAGACTATGGTATCGTGCTCAGCGCTGCATACGCTGCATGCGATGCACGAAAGCCTGGGTTGGATTGTTATGGAGGATAGGCTGTTACCCAAGCAGCAAATCCCCCCTCTCCACGCCACTGAATTAGTCCAATGGAAAGGCAAAACCAATACGATTGGATCCAGCTGGCGTCACAGAGCTGGGCTAAGAACAGGAGCTCACCCTGTCTTGTGGGGCCGACCCGGGTCTTGAATCCTGGCCTGCTGGTTAACAGGCACAGCATCTTAACCGCTTGTGACACCCACAGCCCTTTTTTTTCCTTTTCTAAAGGGGGAGTGCTTTCCCCTCCAGAAAACTTCTCTTAGGTGATGCTACAGACAACAGGACAAAGCTCCTAGTATGTCAGGAAAATAAATGGAAAGAAGACAGATGAAAAGTCTCATCATTGATCTCCCAAATAAAGGGCCACATCAGAACAATGATCTACACATAGAAATCACCAGATCAGCAAATATACTGTTAACCAACAGGAAAGTGGGATTGACTGCTGAGCACTTGCTTCAATCAATTTTTAAAATAGTCCTCAAATGATTTCAGAAATTATTTGCAGGGCTAATTGGTCCTTTCTTCTCTATCAACCGAGCATCTTTTACTTGGCTGACTCCCCAATTCTCATTTTTCAATCCTTCCACTGCCACTCAGGCAGCACTCCTAACCAATTTAGGCCTCCTACTCCCCATTCCTGTGACGGTATGGGGAAGCAACATATATCTGTGCATTGGCATAACACCCTCCCCCTCAGGAGTGGTGCAGAAGTGGCACTTCTTATGGCACTTTTGCGACACCCCCAGGCCAGTTCAGAACTTGTGCTGGGATTTATGCAGGGCTAACTGGGGATTAGGCTCATAGCCACACTTTTGAAGACTCTCTCCCACCTGTTGTATTAAGTTATTCCAAACCTGCCCAGTCCTTCAGTCCACTTAATGCCATGAGGCTGAAAAACTAAACTGATATTATTGATAGTGCAAAGTCTACTTTTGTATCCACAATGAGTGAAATGGCAGGCTGTCCTATGCATAGTATGCCAGTGTTCCTGTGTGTATATGATTTAGCTGCAAGTACACTAGAGCCAAAATGCATCCATCCATCTACTCAAAGACTTAATTTCCCTGGAGAAGGAGAATTACCCCTATGAAAAACAATGTTAGCAGCTTACAGCACCAAAATTTTAACAGGGTATATTCTCCCAAAGGTAGATAATGACGATGATTTTGAGAATGCAAAGGGTTTCATGTATATTGTCTTTACACCATCCTTCCAGTAACATCATTCTCTTAAGGTAGGTATGATTGTCCACATATTGCAGATGAAGAGCTGAGGGTCAAATTAGTTGTGTGTCTAATTCACAACATGGCTGGATGCGGGTTTACTTTTATTTTTATAAAGCAGGATAGAGGTGTGAAGCATGGCAAAACTGTTGCAGAGGGTAAGAAGGGACTTCGGTACTTTGAAAGCATAGACTTTTTCAACTTGACACAGCATACATAGAATACAGTTAGGGATCAAGATTGTTACAAAGGCAAATTTCTAAAGCCCTTTTGCCATCTGCCACAGTTCTGTCAGGGTTCATCCCCTCAGGCAATGTATAAATACAATGAACAAATCCCACCAGTCATATCACATGGTGCAATTAGGTGCAAATCTAATTTTGGCCCCACTACCCCAGAAGGATGTGGTTTCTTGATGCCATCAAAGATTCATGGCAGACATGAGATTCAGACCAGGGATGCCCCAATGTTTAGCTCAGATTGCAATCCTGTACACACTGAACTCAGTGAAAGTAGACATGCCTAGGATTTGACTGCTAGTATCTTAGCTATGACAATATGGATAAACTAGGGGCAGACATCTATCAGTAAGTGTTGCCAGAAAGTAGGGAGTATCCTATCCATGTTGGTGCACATATTTGCCTGATTGTTTTGAGTGTTCCCCGAGCCATTAAAAAAATAAGGGTGTATATTTTAGTTAATGGGAGTGAACCTTTAGGTTAAATATGTGAACTGAAAAGGCCTTGTTTATTTCTGCCTTTATTTGCTGTTTTCAACAAGAAAAGAAGTGAAAAATATAATCTTTCCTTAGCACACATGTGGATTCTTCAAACAAAATACAGTATTGCCAGATTTTTTTTAGCAGAAGCCAATAAGGAACTGGAGCAAGATTTGGATGAAGAGTCTGGGCACAGCCCCTCTTATTAATATGCTGTTGAATGAGTAATTAATTCTTGGGGGGACATGTATTTGAATAGTTATTGTGGGATAATGAAATGTCAAGTGATGCTAAGCCTCTGTTAAGTGTGTTTTTAAACAGCTCCCGGCATCTTAGCAGGCATACACGTTCCCAACACCTCCACAGGCCGAGCGCTGTCCTTGGCATGCAGCAGCAGGGGTTTCAATCAATATGTTTTTTAACAGTCCCACTGGTATTTAATCAGCGTGTGCTAACTGTATTATTGAATCCTGATTCAAGGCAGCAGCCTCTTTTGACACACACACACACACACACACACACGGGTGGAACTGTTGCTGCTGCCAAGCTCTCAATAAGAGGGTTTTTCCTTACCATGTAAGCAGGAAGAATTTCAAGCTTTATAAATCGCCAACTGAAGTGGCCCTGCTTGGACAATAGGTATGCATGTGCATTCATCAGCATTGTATTTCGAAGGAGTGGAGAAAGCAGGGAGCAGGAGAAAGAGAGAGGCTGAGACAACAAAGTGGTGAATCGTATTTCAATGCCAAAAGGCAACATGATCAAGGTCAAATGGCCCAGGGTTCATCCTCAGTAGATATAGCCCAGCATCTTGCATAGTTATTTCCACTCCTGGATTAATGACTGAATGATGGCAAGGACTGTGATATACTTTAATTAATCAGAAGTCTGAAAAGCTGTCAACCACAAGCTTTCTGAATCATAACCAGATTGAGAAATTAGGGCTAAGAGACCTGTGTCATGCAGGCCAAGCCAGCAGGAACAAGCTGCCCTAAAACCACATAGGAATCCAGGACAGCCAGCATTTGGAAACAAAAAAGAGCACTAAGCCCATTACAGCACAGAAGACTCATGGCAAACCCATGACCTGAGGCACAAAATACTGAGCATTATTTCACTCACAAAATAAAAGTCCTCTTATACACATTTTAACAATCCATAACAAATCCCTACCAAATTGTTTTGTGTGAATCCATCCTGAAAACCTCTCTGCCAACAGTACACCAAATGAAATGAATGAAGCTGCAACCCTAGACACACTTTTCTGTGAAGATATGCATATTATTTTTGTAGTGAGGCTGGTAGTAGGAACTATGGGTACTTAAAACTGCATCAGAAACTGCACCTTAGATGTTAGGTGCATGTTAGATATATGTTATGCATACATGTTAGATGCATGTATACCACATGCTGTAACAGTTCATGCTCTGGAAGAGAACTGCAGAGGGACCAGAAAGTCTTGAAATAATATGACAGAAAGATTCACATGGTATTCCTTCATTGCTCTACATCTTTCAACTCATGATCACTCATTAGTTGGTTGTCTATGGTGGATTGCATTTGTTTTGCCTCATCTTTGCCACATCCATCTCCAACTTGGGAAGAGTTTGGTCTGTGGCAGATATTGGTTCAATACAAGTACATGGCACATAACAAAGAACAACAATTCTGAGATACATAATGCAGTGACTTCTTTTTTGGAGCTTCAGTCACAGAGTCAAAATTGGAAGGGACCTACAAGATCATCCAGACTAACCTCTTGCCAAGGCAGGCTGTCCAGAACCACAACATCCTCAATAAATGGCTATCCAGACTTCAAATGATGGAGAGACCACCAGCAAGAAGTTCCAGTGACAAGACAGGGAAGGGTTATTGTGTCCTTTGGCAGTCAAGAGAGACTGGAGGCCTTCATTAGTCAGATTCTGATAGGAAGGCAGGAACTAATTGGATCAGAGTCCTAATATTTTTATGGGCTGATGCAAGTCAAGAGGAAGAGCCCAACTGGTTTCTTGTATTAGAATTGATGTAATCCTAAAGACACTTTCCTTGGAGTAAGACCTATTGAACACCATGGGGCTTGATTTGAGTAGACATGGTTATGCCAAGAACCCCAAAGCCATCAAAGGAGGATCAGGGGCCTCAGATGTTTGTTGGTTAAGAAGCAGGCCCAAATCCAAAGCCTACTTCTGCAACCCAGTTGGAGGATCTGGACTCAAGGGGCCCTATCCTTCTGTTCTGTTGTTAGGTAGTGGTAGAATTTACCACTTCAGATACAAACACAGAGGGCTCAAAACTAATGCTCTAACTCTCTGTCTCCCCACAAACCCACCAACTCACATGCACACTCATAAGAAAGTCTCTGTAAGGAGAAAACTAGCCTGTCAGGAAGAAGGCTGGGTTAGAATTCTTTTCCTGGTTGCCTATGCAGTGGGGATAATGGCTCCTGGGACCCTTAATTATGCACATCCCAGAGTCAGCTACTGCAATTTTTCTCAGAAATGGGGGGGGGGGGGCTGTGAATTCATAATGGGCAGAAACCCTTTAGCAAGAGGACCACAGCGCTTTGTAATTTTAAAAAACATAAAAAGCACACAGAGCCTCATACATACTAAAAGGAATGGGATGAAGGAAATACAAATTATTCCCAGTGTTTCCCCCCCCCCTCATTTTATAGGCAAAAGTCTTCTGGGCCGTGGTCGCAATGGCAGGTTCTTTACAGCCCAAACTAGAGCATTTGGGAAGAATTATTCATGTAAAGATTTCTATTTTACTGGGTAAGCTGAGTGCCTGCTGAAGCTAATATGTGAGTCAAAGACCTAATTAATTTTGCCTCTGACAGAGGCTCTCGGGGAGACATGGGAAATCCTTCCAGTGACTTCTGGATTCTCAAACCAGATGTGATGTGGAGCTAGTGTGGAAGCAAGAAGGGACCATTTTGGAGAAGACAGATGTGCATCTAATACATCTTTACCTTTCCAGCCATCCTTATGCCTAAGCCCACAAAGTCATACTTGTACATACCTCCAATAATTTCAAGTGCCAGAACTCTAATAGGACAATCTCATGTGGTAAATTATCAGCCCTAACCAATCTGCATGTTAAATTTCTCGCGCAAGAAATAAATATGTTCAAATCGCTAGAGAAGATCCTTGGTACGGGGAGGATTTCATTAAAGACATCAAAACTGCCTGATTTGCATGTGATGATTCCTCACAGGAGAAAAGAACCCTGAAAGCCCACAGGAGATCCATGCATGGGAGAGATTAAAGCTTGAAAAATCTTATTAGCCTAGGGATGGCGAAGTGCACTTTGGAAAAAAGGAGTATAAATGAGGATGCAAAGTGCACAAGGCAAGACTGGAAAGGAGGGGCTTACACTCTCCTGTCCTTGAGGAAGGTCACACTGTTCTGAGAAGGAAGTCAATGCTTAGAAGCAAAATGTTCATCCCATCATGGCTACATTTAGACAATCTCAACGGTCTCCTTCTGAACTTGGAGATCTATGAATCACCGCACCAGGCAGGGGAAACAGTAAGCGGGAAAATGGGCGCTTTGCAGAGGCTTGCACAGCCAAAACACAACAGGTGGGATACAAAATTAGATCAAAGTAGTCTCTGTTAGGTCCTAACCTTGACAAATCTTAGCAAGTCTGCTTGTCAGAAACTCCAGCAAGGAGCGAAGCTTGGCAGGAACCCACGTACGTCACCGGGAAATCTCACTAGGTCTTTTTTACAAGGCCGAAGATGCTACTCAGCAAGAAAGGGAAGGGGGGGGGAATATCCTACAGATACAAAACCTTCACTGAATGAAAGGCCTAGCTGTGCAACAGCTTTGCTCGCAGCCAGCACACACTTTGGAGACCCCTCTTAGCATTACTCGCCCCTCTCCCGGAGCCTGGGAGCCACGTTATGGAGGGAAGAAGAAAGGATGGTTGCTATAGAAACAACGCAAATGTTAGAAGATGGGCTCCTTTCTTGAATGGCGAGAGGGAAAAGGGAAAGAAACCGACTTATTAGCCTTCAAATGACATAATGAGTTAAGTGCGGCTCTGCTGAGGGGCCGCTGGACCACATGCTGTGTTAATCAACTTGCACAGAAGCGTCACTCCTTTGCTCCTTCTTTACTTCACTGCCATTAACACACACCTACAGCAGCCACAACTCGTGGAAGGGGCTGCAGAGGAAACGCACAGGCACATCCTAGTAAATTGGACACTGGCATTCAGGAGCTGCTTTGACAGGCTTGTGCCTTGTGAATGTTGCATGTTTTTTTCCCCAGGCTGAATGTAATTTGCCTCACATTTTAATGAAAGAGCATTCCACGCAAGACAGTGCGTCAGGATGGAGGTCAGCAGTGCTCTGGACTCCCAAATCGTGCACTGTGAAGACGTACTCACATGTACATACCCCGACCTGGGTTACACACTCAGAATAAAGAGAAGTCTGTGATTGCAGAATCATTCTGGTGACACTGTAGCAGTGTACACACAACATATTTTCAGGCACAGAGAAGCACTGTTGTGAAACTGTCACAATAGCAACAGTCACATGCATGTGTGTGTTTTTAATCCCACCATGTTCACCAATAAAATCAGATTTTCATAACACTTCAAGGAATACTTGTGACTAAATTTTACACAGTTTTACATGCTGTTTATGAAAGAGAATAGCAGGCCTCTGTCAGTCTTGAAAGACTATGGTATCGTGCTCTGCACTGCATACACTGCATGCGAGCATGAAAGCCTGGGTTAGATTGTTATGGAGGATATGCTGTTACCCTCTCCATGCCACTGAATTAGTCCAATGGAAAGGCAGAGCCAATACGATTGGATCCAGCTGGCGTCGCAGAGCTGGGCTAAGGACAGGAGCTCATCCTGTCTTGTGGGGCCGACCTGGGTCTCGAACCCTGGCCTGCTGGTTAACAGGCACAGTGTCTTAACCACTTGCACCACCCACAGCCTTATAAGGCCAACAATAAAACACTTAAGGGAAAGGTGCAATTAGCTTCTATAAGTTGCCTCAGCGTATCTGCAGCTGTCATAACATCATTTTGGTTGACATGGGTGACATCAGAGACTGACAACTGTCTTCACTTACAGCTTTACGTTCAATGAACATGTAAAAGAAATAAAAGGTTACATTGGCCTTGTTTTCCTCCCAAATGTTCATGTATTTACTGAGTGAAATACTTGAAATTTATTGCAAGTGAAATACATTGCAAGGTCCAACTTGTAATGATTTGTGTTAAAGCAAGGAAGAATGGGCCCAGTTCTATCTGCCCCTCTAAAGGGTGGAGGAATTTGTGGGAAGAAGGCTACAATCCAGAGTAACTATGGGATTGTACTTTTACACCTATGTAGTTACAGTGCCACCTATGGGAAACCTATGGAAAATGCATAGAGCAAGCCAGAGTAAATGCCTCTTACATCTTCCCATAGATACTCTGGATTGTAGGGGAAGGCTGATTACTAATATGTTACTAATATGTTTCCTCAATCAATTTCTCTTTCCCCCTACTCCAGCCTAGAGACATTTTTGAAAGTTTTATAAATACAGTAAAAGAAATTTGCAACTCCCCTATTAGAATATGGAGATATCGCTTAGACACCATATAGCCTTTAAAAGAAAAACAAACAAACAAACAAAAAGGTCATGGTACCTGCCTGCACACAGCAATGTCTCAAAATTTCAAGAAATTGTTTCTGCTTTTGAAGGAAAGATTTTGTTTGAGCTACACAAGCTCCCTTCTCCAGCATTCGTTTTCTTTCTTTCTTGTTGCTATTGTAAAAAAAGTTTCCCTTGGGAATAAAATTGATTAAGTCTGCAGTTCTAACCACACTTGCTTTGGAGTAAATGGGATTTACTTTTAAGGAAAAATACAAAGGAATCCAAAATTGCTGACTGTTCCTCAAGGTCACAGATTCAAAATTTGTCTCCTGCAGGTGTAAGTCACTGCTCAACCTCTGACTCTTCCCCATCCATGCCAAATAACTTGGGAGCAAGCACAAGGAAGGTTGAAATTGGCAGCACTTGGTATAACACTGAATGAGAGGTGATGTGTTTGTCCTTACTGGTTTCTTGTTCTCTGATCATAGCATGTGATGGGCAGAAGTCCAGTTGGCTACTCCTATGGTACCAAACTAGAGCACAAGCCCTACTGGGCTAGGCTGGGCTAAGTCAACCCAAGATTCCTTTTATTGACACAATAAGGATGGAGCTAAGAGTGAACTAACAGGCTGTGCTATCCAAACTTGCACTTGAACAGGCAAGCCAGTGTACCTGCGCTGTATCCAGAAAATGTTTGGGGCTGTAGCTGCAATACCCAGGGCAATGGGAAACTTTCCCTTATTCCCTGGGGAAAGCAACAGTAGCCATAGTGGGTCTATTTGGATTGCTCCACCAAAATCAATGCAAGCAAAACAGAACAGCCTGCACTGGCAGAGGATGGGGTTTGGAGGATCCAGCACAAGGATAGGATCAGAGCTGCCTCCCACTTCCTGGTCATTTGCCCACAGTTCTGCCCTGCTCCCCATTCCAGAATACCTTCCACCAGTCTCTTTTCCAACCTCCCCAGACCAGCCAGTGCAAATTATTCTCCTTTGATGCCTGTGGAAAGGTGAGGAGGCTGGTGCAATTCCCTGCACCAAAATCCCCTCTTTATTGGGTGTTGCACATATGTTTTATGACACATTTGCAACTTACCTGGGCTGGTACAGGAAACTTGTGCCAAGCCGAGTGGGCACTTAAGAGTACATCCACCGTCTCCAGTGCCAACCATGTCTCCAATGCCACCAGTCTCCAACAGCCACCAATATTGTTGCTTGCTGCTCAGGTAGACAACAGAGATCAGGCAGAGCACACTGGACAGCCTTTTTATCTGGGCTCACCCAATGGGAATATGGAACCTCATCCTTATGTATGTGTCTCTTGATACCTTCCCATAATACACCATGCCAGACCTTCCAGTAGACTTACATATGTGGCATTAATTGATGACACCACTTCGGCCACTGAGGTCGTATGATTATATACTGTAACATATGCACACTGGTGCCTTAACTTACTTAAGACATTAGCTGCCTACAGGCATTCTTATTTTCTGGCAGATACAAAACAGGAAGCATAGAGTAGGAATAACTGAACCATTTTCAAAGTAAAGAGCATGGGATCCCCCCACGGATCTGACTCAGAACGTTCCTTACATTCCCAAGCTGTTTGAGATCAAATCAAATAACTTATACTATTTTTATTTACTGAATATATAGGAAGCAGCTGCAATTAGTCATTAATTTAAAAAAAACCATTCAGCAAGGTTCCTCCAGCCTTTTGTTATATGGTACAAATGTCAAGCTGCTGTGATGAGAATAACATTGCTGCCACAACAATGGGAATGGAGAATCATTCCTGTTGCTCTGCAGTAACAATATTTTCATTGATCGTGAAACAACGTCAATCAGACATGCTGTACACAAATATTTAAAACCACTGATGTGCTAGTATTTTCTATCAGACACTTAAAAGACCTCAGGTTTCAGTGAGAACAAACACAGTCTCTTTGCAAGTCAATTTGCCAAATCTGATGGTTTAAACGGCCTTCTTGCAGGATATTGGAAGTCTGCCAATGTCTTGTGGACAGCTCCTCAAACTGTTATATGTCCAGGTAGTCAATGAAGTTGGAAACAGAGCAGGACATTTATTTCTGAAATTGGAACTATCCTTTCTTATGATGGAACCCTAGGTGGGAAACAACCATTAAAACACACCAGATATCACAAAACTACATAAATCCAATATGTAGCTGCCTTCTGCAAGTATGCTTTGCCTCATAAAGAGGAAAGTGGGCATTTATTTCCTTCTGGGTAGTGATCAATGCACTTCCATAGGAAAAATGTAAGAGGTGGAAAAAAAGAAATTTCCTTTTGCATTTCCAGATGCTTTAAAGGCTGAGAAGGTTTCCTTAGCCACAGGATCATGGCCAATCCTGCATCAGTAAGGCAGCTTCCATGTATGACTGCAATCCTAAAGACACTTTCCTGGGAATAAGATCCATTGAACATAATGGGGCTTACTTTTGAGTTAGTATTGTGCTCTAAGTAATTGATCTTAGTGGCTGCTCATTGGGATGTGCATTGACATCCACACTGCAGAGCTCATTGAACTGGCTGGATGTATCCTGAAACGGTGACAGGAAGGTGCATCCATGATGGGGCTATTATTTATTACCCTCATGGACAAACTAAAATCAGGAAACGTGTATGAAGGTTTCTTGTCCCCAAACAGCATTTAAAACATTCAACCTGGACTACATTGACACCATAGAGAATACTTCTGACTGCTAAGCTGGAAGAATCAAAACAGATACTTTATTTATTAGAATCTAATGCACACCCTATACTTATAATCAAAATACCACATTCTAATTAAACATCAATCGAATTAAACATTCAAATCTAATTAAACATCAAATCTAATGTGCACCCCAATTTTGTAGATTAAATTTGGCTGGAAAAGGTGAGTATTAGATTTGAGTAAATACAGTAAATTTAACTGTGGAAAAATATTCCCCCAAACACTGTATTTATTAATAATTTCTTGCCTGCCTACTCTTTATACAGTATGGGGGTTGCATAAAAACAATACCATATAACTTGACAAAACAGGCAGAAGAGCTATATCACAAAATGTCCTGTACATTCCCTCTGAATAAAATAAAGTTTTAAACTTTCTTTTAATTGTTACATGGGAAATATTCTGGTGGAGTCCACATTGTGATATATTCTGGGCTACTGGAGCCTTTGCTACAACATCTCTGCTCTGCTCCATTATTGTTCTGTAACTGAAGGAATTTAGGGTAGGCCCAACATGTGGGGCATCTAATGTGGACAGAGGTATAGGTCATGCCTCGTTACAGATCATTCCCCATTTTGAAACCTTTAGTATATTTTTTATAAAATCAGTAGACACCAATAAGTGGAAAAATAGCTTTAAAGACCTACTTCCATATTTTATACTTTTTCATTGTTGCCCCAGTGACAACAGAGAAGTAACCAGAATTGGGTCCTTAAAGCTATTTTTAATACTGAGTTGTTTGCAACCAGTGTTATTTAACAGTGCAAATGTAGGAAACTGGATGTTGGTGCTTTATTACTTAAAGGCATTAAAATGTGGCCTCCAGTTATCACTTATGAGTCATATCAGTGGATACTGAAGTCCCACCTGTATACCTGTAAAGGCCAAGGCTGCAAGAAAATTCTTCCACCCAAATTTGTGCTGGTGATTTAAAATAAAAACCTAATGATGGTGTGACCAGGGGGAAAGGATATGTTTATATCATAGTCAATACAACCCAACAACAGACTTGTTTAAATCCAAGAAAATGAAGGACACTTGGCAAACCACCATTTTTCCTGTACATCCCAACTAGTTATAAGGAGGCAAAAAAGAAAACTTTCCGCACCCGCCCCCCCAAAAAATGTAGGATTTTTTTCTGGCCTAACATACCTTCATCTTTCGTCCCTGTGGAAATGAGGGGTAGCATATGGTATAGAAGGCAGCTAGGGAGAAAGGCTGAAAACATGGGGGGCTGGGGGAGCCTTCTTGGATTACATTTGGCTGCAGTCCAACATAAAGTTGGCATTATGTCAATGAATAAGAACTGCAGTATTTTTCTCATGTAAAAACTACACACACATTTAGTGCATGAAAGACAAATTTATGCAGCCAAGCATGGGTTAAAGATATTGCCTAGTTGCTTTTGTCCCAAAGGATTCCTATGTGCTTTGCAATATTAAACTGTAGATGAGAATAGCTTCTCCCACCACTGAGCTCCACCACCTGTTGAGCTGAACAAGGCAGCTGTTTAACACAAAATAGCAAACAGAATAGCACAGTGAGAAGAGATAAAAAAATCCAGGGCTGGAGAGACTACAAATTATACTGTGTGAAATGTCATAGGAAGCGATGTCCAGGGTGGCTGGGTTGATGTGTCACCAGGTTCCAAAGGGTATCATTACTATTTTTCAAATACATGAAACAATTTGGGGTTCGGTGGGGCATTCAGCATCTGAAAAGCAGCTGGACATTGCAGATACTCCTGAGTTTCAGGCTCATCAAGGTTTCCAGTAATGGAAACATGTTTGTTACATATGATTTTATATAGCTGTCAATTGGGAGCACAGACCACCTCCTTCTGAGGTTCATCCTTTTCTAATCAACAAGGGTGGAAGCACTCCAGCAGTACTGTCTGCAGTATATTTCAATCTTATTCATCTCAACCTTTTCCAGACAGGATGAGGCTCAAAACTGGAACTGGTGCTATCAAATCAGAATATAATTCAAACTGGGTACAGGCACATGAACTCAGGACTAGATTCAGATGTACAACAGGCATGCCAAATCAAAGAATAGTCACACATGACTATGGAAGGATGAAGCAAGGATTGGTACAATTGACAGTTTCAGGAGCTGACATGGGATTAGAAATCTGCTTTCTTTGTAAGCAGGTCTCTGAGATATTGACAAATTGTGCAACTTTACTGGGGAAGACAAACAGGAACATATATATGAGCCAAAAATTAATCAAATCCCATAATAAAATGAATTTGAAATAAACTACATGAAAATAACATTACTGTCTCTAATAGAAATACCAACAGGTACAAACTGCAAGAGATTTGGTTGGATAGCAGGAAAAAATTCCTGACACTAAAAGTGCAATCCTAAGCATGTCTACTGAAAAGCAAATCCCATTGTTTTCAACAGTATTTACTCCTAGGAAAGTGTGGTTAGGATTGCAGCCTAAGGGCGCAATCCAGAGTAACTATGGGGAGTCCTTCCTCCGGTGTAAGAACAATTTGCTGTGGATTGCAATATGAATTTCCCAGAGGTTTTCACTAGGTGGTGCAGTAACTACAGGTATACGTAATGTCTCTTATGTGCTCCCATAGTTACTCTGGGTTGTAGGGTAAGTGTATTTTGGAAGTGGACCAGGGGAAGCGGTGGACTCCTTCACTGGAGATCTTTAGAGACTTGACAAGCACCTGTCGGAGATGCCCTAAGAAAGCTGTTTTCAACCAGTGTGCTACGGTACAATGATTCATAGTTGTGCCATTACAATTTGGTGGAAGGTGATGAGCCCTGGCAGCAGGGTGTGCTTTGGGTAAAAGCATACTTTGATGGTGTTCCTTGACAATTTTAGCACCTTGTCAGTGTGCACCTTGCCATATGCCATGAGTTGTAAAAGATTGAAAATCACTGCTCTATCTTCTATGAGATTCCTTCCAACTCTATGGCTCTATGAAAATATATCCCAAATATGAAATCTATATACTGTGGTGCCTCACATAAAGAGCTTAATTCATTCAGGAGGCATGCTCTTTAAGTGAAACAGATTTTTCCATAGAAAATAATGGAAACTCAGACAATTGGTTCCACAACCCCCAAAATATTCATAAAAAAAATTAACTCGATGTAAAAATGATGACAAAACACTGGAATTGAATTCAAAACATGCATTCAATGCGCATGATCCTATGAAGACTACTTAGGCTGCAATCCTAAATACATTTTCCTGGGAGGAAGCCACATTTAACACAATGGGGCTTACTTCTGGATAGACATTGTTAAGAGGCTGCAAACAAAGACACTTTCCTGGGAGTAAGCCCCATTTAACTCAATGGGGCTTACTTCTAAGTAGACATGCCCTACAATCCAGAGTAACTACGGGAGCATGTAAGAGACATTACGTGTACCCGTAGTTACTGCACCATCTAATGAAAACCTATGGGAAATTCATACTGCAATCCACAGCAAATTGTTCTTACACCGGAGCAAGGACTCACTGTAGTTACTCTGGATTGTGCCCATAGTTAGGAGACTGCAATCAAAGACACTTTGCTGGGAATCCCAGTGGCTTTTCCACTTTCTGGAATGCCTGGTGGGGGCATTTGAGGGCTGTTAGAGGCAGCAGCACTGGCTGGCAGCCCTTTTAAAGAGGGCTGTGGAGTGTCAGCATGTGGAGTGTCAGCGCTGCATAGCACACGTGCCTATAGAGCACTTGCTTGTTAAATGAAGCGGAACTTGTTGTATGAAGCAATATTTCTTGGAAATTTTTGCTTGTTATGTGAAATGCTTGTTAAGTGGGGTGCTTGTTAAGCGAGGTATATAAAATTGAAAAGTCACTGACTGACTCACTGACTCACACACGCACTGACTCATCAATGTCCAGCCAAAACCGCTGGACCTAGAAACGTGAAATTTGGGGATTTTGTTCCTTCCGGGATGGGAGGAGTCACTAAGAATCGGTTTTCGGAAATTCCAACCTGGAAGGGGGTGGAAAGGGAGGAAAATGCATTTCTATACTTTACATTGAAGAATCCCTGACTGAGGGACGCTCTGCCCCAACCCTTGGACCTAGAGGCATTTGGGGATTTTTCCCTGTTTTGGGGAACGTATGGCAATCCTATTCTCCCCCTAAAAAACAACTCTGTCAAACTAAGTTTTCCTCCTTGGTTAGTTGGCAACCCAATTCAAAGGGAGATCCTGACAGTATTTCACTGTGTAATTTGGGGAGTCCCTGATAAAATACATCTATAGTTTCAAGAACTTCTCCCTGTTGACACCTTCAAAAATGCTTCCATCAAGATGTAGCAAGAGCTCTTTCTTGCCTGTAAGAATTATACAACTTTTAATAGGAAGTGGGAAAAACCATGAAGGGCCAAAAAAAAAAAGAAAAAAAAGAATGACCTCTCCCCACCTCTGAATAATCCTTATAAAAATAATGCAATGGTAAAGATTTCCTCTGAGCACTTCTCTTCCTTCTGCTGATCATCCATGAATCAGCATAATGGGAACTTATGTTGGAAGCCACAGCAATTCATATGTGCAGCCTTTCTTCTTTTGAAGTAATAATCTTTGGATTATAAACTTCAGCTTAGTCAATATATATCATATTATCTAGCTAAGGGGAAGTTGGATGAAGCAGGAAGGAGAGAAGGGAGTTCTGAATCTTTTTCCTATGTATAGATAGCGGCAAATCAGGCTTGATTTGAATTGCTACTAATTTTTGTCAACATGTCAAGTGTGAACCTGGAAGTTCCTATTAAATTATTAAAAATTCTGAATGAAAGAAAATAAAACTATAATGCAGTTAGGTTGTTTGGTCTTATTGGTGTGAAGTATTCTGTCAGATCATACCAGGTTTGTTCTGGTTACACTGGTTACCAACTTGTTTCCAGGCGCAATTCAAACTGGGAGTCTCAATTTTTAAGGCAGGCTTTTAACAACCAGAGTCATGATTATTTTAAGTAACTCCTATTCAATCTGTACAAACCTGTTCTGGTGGTCTGTTCAGCAACAGCAGCCCTGTTGATGGTATCCCTGCTTGCTAACATATGACAAGGCGCGATGACAGGTAGTATAATGAGTACTGAACTTTCAGATGTTTGATTTTAATAAATATTAGATTAATGCAGCTAGAGTGCTTGTGTGTGAACCAATGATAGTGTGGCTACAGCAAGCTAAAGACATTGCTGAAGGATTACCACTTTCAAGCAAAAAGTAAAGTGCCAGGAATGCTTTTCATACATCCCATGGCCATCACTTCCGTCATAAAATTCTGGTGTCATGACTGACACCATAAGGTAATAAGAGATGAAGGGTCATTAAACTTGAAGGAAGGAGGGATGGAGCGAGAACATCAGATTAGCAGACTGATGTCATCCAAAAAGAGAAAGAAGAGATATATTCAATAAGAGCCAGTTTAAATAAATAAATTCAACAAGCCCAGTTTAGCAGTTCGTCAGAGATAGTCACTGAAAAAGAAGCAACATTTTATAAGTAGCATACTATATGTTTCTGATGGCAGACATGAAGGATGCCCACTCAGATACTTCTGAATACAGTTTAAGGAGGAGAATTCTAAACTGCATTGGTTTGCATTTTAAATTGTAGGGCTTTTCTCACCTTCCAAGCTTTGATGCTCAATGCAAAAAAAGCTGGGTGATCTTCCTCCCCACCCTGGTCTTCCTCCCTACCTGATGGTCTGTGCTGCAGAATTATGCAATTTCTTCCTATAGAACTAGAAATGGTGTTGCCACATCTCCTGCAAAAGCAATGGGGAGTGATATGTAAGCTATGGCGGTCAAACCAAGGAATTCTGCCTTTTACCTTGAGTAACTCCCTGCAGTGAGACTCACTTGATTCAAGATGATTGTGACAAACTGATTATGTATCCTGGAGTCAATCCCAAAAGACCATCAAATTCACTGAGAGACTTGAAACTAAAGAAGTGGCACATCATCCCTGCCTAACTCTGGATTGTTTTCTTCAGGGACAGCCAGCTTTTCAGCATTTGGTGCTTCTGTATCTTTAATAGTTACACAGACTGAAGGGGGCAAATTTGAGCTTTCACATCAGGGAACAATAAACACTTTGTGAGTCAGAGAAGCTGCATGTCAAGATGACAGTTGTGTAAAACTCTTAAAGGTACAGGAACCAAAATGTCAAAAGGTACACAAGAAAGGGCACACAAGTTCCCTGCATAGTTTGCCTTTTTCATCCCTTTTGACTTCTGAGTAAAATCAAAAGAATCCAAGTTTGTTTTTTTTTAGACTTACTCTTCTCACTGACTGTTCAATTGTTCCTCTTTAGATTTGCCAGAGATTCAGTCAATCATAAGATTTCTTGTGATTTTATTTTGTTGCTTGATTGTGTAACAAGGCAGTGGTAGTTTCTCCCATTCATGTGTTTCCCTACCATAATCTTTCCTTCCAACCAATCTCCTGTCTGCTGTAGCCAGCAGGCCAATTGGTATGGAAAAGGAGTAAGGATGAAAGTCCTGCAAGGGAAGGACAGGGAAGCTTGACTTTTACTTCAGAAACAAATTTAAAGAGGAAGGGAAAATCTCAACATGGCAGCTGTGTTCCTATCATTACATTAGGCATTGGGACAAAGAGCAACCTGTCCCTAGGTATATTAAGTGTCGGCAGATAGAAACTTTAATTCTAACAGTAAGATGATGATTAGACATGTGGAAGAAGGGGCAAGCTGCCATTTGAAATCACAGGAACCAGTACAGTATATGATTCCTCCCTTGCCCAAGCTGCAGCTCCTCTTCTCATCATGGAAAAATGAGTTCTCAGGACATTCAGGGACAGCTTTGTACAGCTATTTAAATTTAGGGATGAATAACTGAAGACCCAGAACCAAATCTAGCTTCAAAAAAGTACCAGCTGCAAAAAAGATTCAACAACAACAAAAAAGGTTGATAGCCTCTCCTATCATCCAAGATGTGGGAGCCCAGGGAATGATGACTGGAGAGAAGTGTAAGGACTTTCCAACCTCAAAGTGGTCCCAGAGTTGATCAAGAACTGAATTTTATTTAATTGCATTAATTTTTGTAACCCATCCTTTCTTTCCTTCCTTCCTCCACTTCTGTGAGGTTACCCTAAATGGAAATCCAGTGAACCTCATGATCAGGAGTTGAACCTGGGTCTTCCTACTGTTTTATGTTATCTGCTATAAAATGCTGGCTACCATGTACATTGACTCTACTGTTACTGTCAGCACTTACCTGTGTGACAGGTGGAGAAACAGAGGAACATAAACCAGAGCTGGTTCAAACTTAGGCATTGAGTACCATAGCTTTGACAACCTACATTCCCTCTCCACAACTAGCCCAAGAAAATCTATAATGCAATTACATCTGTTTGACACACGTGTGAGGCAAAAAGAATCTCGCCGTCGGCAGCACCATTCACTGCTAATTGCAATGCGCCTTTGCTAAGGGACAACTACAGAGCAATTTTGTCGAGCACAGAACAATCAAGAGAAGGGGAGCACTAAACACTTTTGACTTGTGCAATTATTCCCTCTCTCACCCTTAAAAATGGTTAAAAATTCCCCCCACTGTTCTCTGAAACAAACCCCTAGTGATTCTCTTTATTTACACAAAATGCCTCACAAATGCAAGAATTGCAAAATGCCAGGAAGGGAATCTGCAGCAGGACCTGCCTGCCTCAAAATAAAACGGGAAGCCACCAGGAACGTGATTTCAGATCACGTTCCTGCATCTTGCAAGAAGCCCTTTGGGGAAATGTGTGCCTCTAAAGAAGCACACATTTGTACACTGGTGGACATGGTGCATGGCTTGGAAGACAACACCTATACTGCACAACCTGACAAGGGTGGCCTGCAAGGTACACAGTGTTTTAGGTATGGATAATGCTATAGCCTCCTTTCTGGAAAAATAGGAAAGTTGCTACCTAAGCCATGTCCTTCTTCACAAATATTGCTTTTACATGTAGTGCCCCCCCAACTGAAATCTATTCAGGCCTTTCTCTGATCAGCTTTAGAAACTGATCTGCAGTTTCTGCATAATCTGCATAATCTGATGTCCAGGTAAATGCCACTTCCAGAAATAACCCGCTTAATAACTTTATAAGAGGTCCATATTCCATTTTTTTCCCAAGACAGGCAGTCAAAGTTGAGAAAGTAACTTGCCCAAGGTCATACAGGAAGAACAGAATCAGCAGATATGGCTCACAACTTCTAGCGTGACAATTCCTCCTACTACTCTAGGATTGAGTTTGGCAGTGCCAAAAAAATCTCTACATGCAATGTTGATAAAAAGGAGATCCAATGAAAGATATTCTGAAGTTGCTAAACTTCCCAATTGTGAATTCAAGCTGCTGTTTAGTAATAGACTATGTTTCCATCATTGTGGGAGTAAAATTTCAAGAAAATTTGTGGATATTCATGAGAATATCAGTAAGAATACAGCTGGGCATTGGCGGTGGGAACTCTAGGGCACTGATGGACACCTCAGGGCATTGGGCACCTGCAGGCACCAGCCACTGGCACTGCCACTGAGTGGTAGGCACTGGGCACTAGTGAGCAGTGGACACCAACAGGTACCAGCATGCACCACTGTACAGCAGGCATCTGTGGGCACAACTCGACACTGGGCATCCCTACCAGGCAGTAGACTCCATCAGGCAGTGGGCACCACCAGATATCATTGTGCAGTGGGCAGTAGGCACCAGCAAGCAGCAGGTACCACTGGGCAGCGGGCAACACCAGGCACTGGGCATCTCTATTGTGCACCATCAGGCAGCAGGCACCACCAGACACCATCAGACACAACCAGACAGTAGACACAATAAGGCACCACTGGGCGCCAGGCATCCCTGCTGGGCAAGGGTACCACTGTCCACCATCAGGCAATGGGCACCAGTGAGTAGCAGGCACCGCTGGGCATTGGGCACTAGTGGGCACCAGTGGGCAGCAGTCACCATTGGGCACTGGACACCACCATGCAGGGGGCAGCAGACACCACCAGGCACCATCGGGCATTGGGCACCACCAGACCCTAAGCATCCCAAGGCAGTGGCACCACAAGGCATCCATCATCTCATCTATTTAGGACCTTTAGAGAGTTGTATGGATTTTTGATAATTTATCCAAAGGTCTTTGAAAACATACAAAAAGCACAAAATGATATTGAGAACATAATGATTAACAGTCCAATCCTAAGCTGGTCTACTAAAAAGTAAGTCTCATTATGTTTAATAGGACTTGCACCTAGGAAAGTATGCATAGGATTGCAGCCTAAATGATCTTCATCAGTATATAATGTTCCTCTGCGGGGTGAAGTTCCATAGTGTAAACATTCTTTGAAAGGGATGATGGAGACAGAGGTGCTTGCAGAGCTCTAATATATTACTCTTATTATTTAAAAGTATTTTAACAAGTTAAATTAGAATCAGTAATAGAATCTCCTACATGACCTAAGTGAAAAAGCAATGCTGATTATAACTGTCAATCAATTTACAAAATTAAGTCAACAAGTGGTCAGGACACTATTCTTCTTACAATATTCTTACAGTCACTTCTGAATTATTCTAGATCTATTTTATCCCTTTCCTGGCACTAAAAGGAGAAATCAGCAAGCTCTGATTTCTCTTGTAAAGTTTCTCTGTTACTTAACTTGTTCTTAAAACTGAAAACTCAGCTGAGCAGAAAAGTCAAGACACAATGCCCCACATAGAAGAGGGACCTCCCCTGTGATCAAAAGCAGCCCTCACTTTCCCCAAAGGATTAATATGTTTCTAAACCCGTTAACTTTTAATTACCGCCTGAGCAAGCTGGCTGAGAGCCATCTACATCTCTATTAAAATTCAATTTATGCCCATCATAACTAATTCTGCTGCCCTGGCTTTCTACCGGCAGCCTTCAATATCCAGGCAGGATGTCCAAAGCTTCATCTCTCTGCATTAAATCTCTAAAGGGACATTGTGTGTGTGTGTGTGCATGCGTTCTTGTGCATGATTGCTGCCGGCCTGAGGGCAGAAGTCTACATCTCAAGTGAATAAGGAAATGGATAATTTTGAGGGAGCCCCTTGTTTCATAGAGATGATTGGTTCATTTGGATATTCCATTCTTCATATCGTACACTCATTCTTGCATTAGAATTCTTGCAGCAAACAGTACATACAGAGCAGTGATGGGATTCAAAGACATTAACAAGCAGTTCTATGCCCATCTGGCAGCCACTTTTAAATGGCTATTTTTAAACTTTATATGTCCTATCTCTCGTTAACAACCGATTCTATAGAGTAGGTGCGAACCTGCTGGAGCCCACCACTGATACAGAGATCCCATGCATGTGTGCAAATTTCTAAAACATCAGTGCACATGCAAATAGGAAGCAAAGAAGATTTTCTTATGTATAGTATTTGCACATGGTATTGTAAGGTTGTGTGTACATGTTAGATGCCACAGGTTTGGTGGCTGTGGGAAATGCTGGGGTACAGTACATCCTGCAACAATTATAATGTATAAAACTACCCGGAACTGACCCCTGATGTAAGAACCCAGAAGCCTGGTTCTAAAGGCTTGAGATAGGAAATTAGTTTTATGAGATTGAGAATGTTACATCTTTATAACCACCACACTATAATGTATCAAGTTATTTCTTTTGCTTTGCTACTTTTGGGGTGAAACAGATTTTACAGGTTCTACAAGAAATATAAAAACTAATGCAGATCAAGCAGATCCAATGCTGATTAACCAGAGAAACAGCACAACACCACTGTTTGTGCATATGACGGCACTATGACATCAGGTCTGTCTGCAGGTCTCTTGTGCATTCTGACAGTGGAAGGAACACATGTCGAATGCTTTATAGTCTTGTTAGCCAAACGTGCCTCTAAATGCATCCTCTCCATGCTGCTAGGTTTCACTTCCTATTCTGCATTATCCTGATTGGCAAAATGATTCTATAAGCACAAAGAACATTATACATAAAGAGCCTAGAATTTTTCTCCCAGATTCACTCCACTTGACCTCCCCTCATTTAGCACAGGCGGTGATAACACATCAAAGTGGAATGTTTTTGAGATTGAAGAATAGGAGAATATTGTTTCTGCTTTATTTGTTTTCATTTGTGGCGGCACAAAATAATAATGTGTCACCACATCTAACAAGTATTGTGCAAATGGAAGAGTCACCTGGTTTTTTGCTCTACGGATATTCTTAAAGCATGCATATAAAAGAAAGCAAACTTATAGACAGGGTTCTGTTTGAAAAATAGCCATGACAAAAGATCTGAACACTGGAGTGGTACCAGATTATAATCCTTGCCATTGTTAAGATTAAAATCCTTTTAAGGAATTGCAGTAAGCGGCATCACCACATTGTCCCTGGTCATAAAGATGCCCAGCACCTCACATTCCCTCCCTTAAGCTCTCAAATGTGCCATGGCTTGGAAACGATAAGAAGCAACAGAAGGCACTGTAAATATCTCCTCCAAAGCTCAGTGTGTGCCCCCATGTGTCTCTCACATTCTCTGTTATTATGATGATGAATATTTATATACTGCTATTCAACAAGAAGTAGTTATCAAACTGGTTTACATAGTAAAATTAATCAATAAATAGTCCTCCAAAGGATCACAATCAAAAAACAGATGCAGGAGAGACACCAGCCACAGCTACTGGATAAGATAGCATACTGGGGTGAAGAGGGACAGTTACTTTTGTGACAGCACTTTTGTGACACTCCCCGGGTTAGCACGGGACTTGTGCCAGAGCTTAGGCTGGCCTAACTGGAGCTTAAGATTGCAGCCTGATTACACACTTTCCTCTGAGTAAGCCCCACTGAACCCAGCAGGACTCACTTCCAAGCAGACGTGCACAGGACTGTACTCTGAGTTTCTTAGCAAAATAGCCTGGCTTTCTTGCTCAGCTCTGAAGGGGTCCAGCTTGACAGAAGCACTCAGATATCCAGCTCAATTAAGTCATAGCTGTATGAAGCTGCCTTGAAACAGGAAGTTTTTCCTCTACTTCTCTGAGGGGAGATTTGAGCCTGCTGTCCACAGCATGCAACGTGGACCAGGCATCCAATAAGACCCGTTTCGGCAGCTGTCGGTGAGGGGACTGTACACTTGGTGACACTGCCTTCCTTCCAGGGGGGTCATAGAACGAGGAGGTGTTTCCATGGCAGCTAGATGCCTTTAAGTTGGATGCCTTTCAATGGGGAAATGGCTTGTCTCGGGCTGAATTATTGATTAAAATGGGGAGGATGACATACATACACGGAGGAGATGTTGAGAAGAGCTCGGCTTGATTTAAAGACAGGCCTCAAGTGGCCGTGACTCCATGACACTGGCTTTCTTTTCAAATTACCAGCAGGGCCCAAGTGAAAGGGAAAGAGATGGAGGGAAAGTTTTTGATGGGTCTCTACAGTCGACGGAGACAGAAGGGAGGGAGACTGATGGGTAGCCAGAAAGCAACATTACTAGGAAACTGGATGGATAAACGCTGGCAATCAGAACAGAGGGTAATTAGCACGCTATTTGAAGAGGAAACAACTCCTCCAAAGCACCAGGCTCTAGAACAAAAGCGAATAAAAGTGTCTTTTCATCTTTGGGGTTCTCTGACTAAATGGTAACAAATTAGAGGAGAAGACAAGTGCTGCACAAATTAGCAAGCAGTGAAATTCAGATGGCAATTGCCTGAGGCCATTTATAGCTCACCCTCCATCCCTTTAGCTTTAGGGTCCAGCACTAACTCCATCCTCCTCACCATCCTATTTGAAATAAACAGAGTGAGTGAAGCGCATCCCATTTTAACTGAAAAAGTTGGCATGTAGGAAATAGGTGGCAGCAAAACTCCACGATAGGGGGTAGGAGTTGGGTAGACTTCAGATGATTTTTCTGCCTCTCCTAGATTACCAAAATGCTTTCCAAAGCAGGAGAGAGCAAGGAGGCGGCAGAGAGCAGCTTTGCCTGTTTTTTGATAAATGGAAGAAGAGGTGCACTGCCACTGATCCTCTTTTTGCTTGCTGAAAAACAATAGGATGAACATCAAAAGCAGCCTCAAGGATGTGCCTAGTTATACTATTGGTCATACTGGAAATCTTGGATCTGATCTAGGAGAAACAAAGTGCCAAGCTTATATCACCTGCACTCAGTTTTGCTAACCTAAACCCTAGCTGTTGGTCAAGACCATTCATGTGACTGTGGCCACGAAGCTGACTCTGTTTTTCTATATTAGTCAATCAGAAGGAAAACACCAGAACCTACAAAATATCACACAAGGAGCTGGCTAATTTATAAGTATTTATTCCAGCTATTAACAAAGTACATTGCCTTCTGCACTCTCATTTCACCTGGAGTAAACATAGGAAATTGCAACAATCAATGTGATTCTTAAACAGGTTTATGTTGAGACATTACACTGTTCTCATTTTGCTTCTGACTGCAACTGTCCTTTTCCATTTTTCCTTTTAAAAAGATATACTGCACTCTTCTTATTCTTATAATTTGCTTGTCTATCCAGAACAAAGAGCTATTGTCTATTGCTCCTTGACAGATGGTGCAGGACCATTTCCACCCAGGTCAGGTGAGGGAGGTAAAGAACTGATGTCTGCAAGGTCAGTAGCTTCTTGGGAATCTGCCTAGAGCAGATTCTCAAACCTTGGCTCCGGGACCCACTAGTGGTCCGGGACCCAATATTTGATGGTTACAGGGCAGATTAGGCTATGTGCATCAAGAGATAGACAAATTGCTACTTGGGTGATCCTTGCTTTTCATCACCATTACAGTTATGACTTTTAGCATTTACAACTCATGGAACAGCTTCTAGGGCCTCAACACTAGAACCCAGCCTCTAAGGTGCTCAAACTTTTTTAAAGTTTGGAAAACATTGGCCCCTAGAGCCATTAGGTGCCATGCTGAGGGATTCCCATAATTGGGTTTCCTTCAGACAGCTCATTAGTCTTTTTGACTGGTTATCTAAACAAAAGGTGGGAAGGTCCGGCTTACAAGCAATTCTATGCTTGTCTACTCAGAAATAGGGCAACTTTTGCAAATGGTTACTGCACACACATTCCCAATCTTCTCTCAATGAGAGCTTAATCTATATGGCTTGGACAGAAGAAGTCTGAGGGGTGGTTGTGATCAATGTATATAAATATTTGAACAAGGGAAAGCCACAGCTTTGCAGCATGCTCTTCAATCTTGCCATCAGAGGACTACCAAGTTCTAATACCTGGAAGAAGGAATTGGACAAGCTTAAAATAAGTGTGTTTCCTAGCAGAGACAGTAATTAAAACACAGAAAATGCTTGCCAGAGGAAGCTGGGAGGGCTCAAAATCACTTGAACTCTTTAAATCATGTCTAATAAGGATGCTTTAAGGTGAATGTCAGGTGCAGACCGCACGTTACTTTAAACATGTTGTTTATTCCTGTGCTTCCTTTTTAAGTAGCAGCTGACGGAGGGCCCACTCAGGATCAGGACTGCAGCATGGCAGGCAGGAAGGTTAATTCCAGCAGTGCTTTGGTCCCTTGGAACTTGTATGCAAACATGAATACATGCACACACATGAAATTGTTATGTTTGCTTAGGAGAGAAGCTGCTGGTCCAATACAGGTACTTTGCTCCCTATCTTGATCCCCCACCCTGCATGCTGCTATTTAAAAAGGAAAAAAAAGAACAGACCATTTGTTAAACATGTAGTCCACCTCCTATCCTTGTAGCATGCAGGACATCATGCCAAAAACTATCATTTTCATGTCCTCCTGATTATGAGGGATATGAAGCTACAAATTTTCTGAATGACTGATCAAGTTTGTGGTCCATGTATTTTACGCTGATGGATTTTACACTGATGGGTCTTTTGTAGCTGGCCAACTATGGTGGCCTCAAGGGTGGTTCTTAAGAAATGCTATGAAGGTTAAGCTCCCTATGATGAACAGATACTTCAGCCCTAACGTTTGTCAGATTAAAAAAATTTCCTTTCATTCCAAGATAGTCAAATGGACAGACAAAATTCCATGTATCTATTTTCTAGTAGGGAAAGGAAACCCAAACAAGAAGATCAAAACAATACCATTGACATTAAGCAAAATTCAAAGAATGCTATACATGCTTTTATTGCACACAACTCTTCTTCAGGCTAGATGTTAGTGCACAAACTAATTAGTGCATATATGTTGTCTCTAGTTTGTTTCAGTCTTGATAGTAATAGAGGAAACAGTCTAAGGGAGCAATCCTAACTTAACTTAAGACAACACACCCATCTCTCCATCCCTGCAGTGATGTGGAAAGGCTGGTGCATGTCTGTGCACTAGCCTAACCCCCACAGGAGTGGCACATAAATGCCTTAAATAATTTTTGAGACACATGCAGGCCAGCACAGGTGCTGACTTAATCAGGGGTTAGGCCTGTGCCTTATGTGAGAAGATCCAAGGTCATTCATTCTGGGTCAGAAGGACACTTGAGCCGCTCTCTTTGAAAGTAAAAAAAATCAGCCATCAAGAGCAGGACAGCACACACATATTTGAAGAACAGGTTCTAGCTAACTGGAGTTAACTACACGTTCTGCTGATGTTCACTTGGAAAGTTTAGGTGTGCACATCAAGCAGCTGACCTCCATCTTGGAGGAAGGTATGGTGTCAATGTCTTTGTTTGCAGATCAATAACAGGAAACTAAAAAGTGGAGGCAAAGAATTCACTTTTATGGACTGGGTCATCATAGCCTAATAAGTATGATATTACGACAGTCAGAGCTGTAGACATTTTCCAGGAACATTGTTTCAGAGTTCAGAATGGTCAGCAATGTTAGAAGATGGGCAATTCATTGGTAATTGGAAAAACTATGTTTAGCTTTGGGGATAAGACAGAGTTAATCTGGCTGAAAAAGGCACAAATACAGCTTACCCAAGAAATTCCTTCTATTTTGTCTTTCAAAATTCAAGAGGTACACAAGGTGACCATATTTCCTCTTTTTCTAAGACATGTCCTCTTTTTTAAGCTTTAGGTCCCGGAAAAAAAAATTCTTCATTTCCCCCTTTTTCCTTGTGATTAGGCAGAATGTAGCCTTCTTGTAATTAATAAATTCTATGTAATAAATTACATGTAATAGTTTTAAATTTAATAATAAATGATATAGTGTTTTTAAATTAACAGTACAAAAGCCATATACATGAGTGTTTTTAGCTTTTATTTCCACATGCCATACATTTTTCTTGGTGTCCTACATTTTGGGGGGCCTTGCCATCTTTTGTAATAATGACATATGGTCACCCTGAGAGTTACAGGCCAATCATTCTCCAGTTATAGTAAACAACTAATTTGCTAATCTACACATCCCTTAAGACACTGCTCTTCCCATCCTCCACCTTTTGAGTTTTTCCAGGGAGTGGAAAATGTCACACTTCTAGTTTTCCTTGCATGACCTTTGCATGCAACTACAAACAATTAAACACTCTCTGCCCCCAGTCCACCCTTCTAGTTGCTCCACACGGGAAAAAAATTGATTAAAGAATCAAGAGCTGTTCCTCTGCTTGAGCTGAGAGTTGCAAATGACACATGCCTCAAGGGCTTTTACTATCATGGGGATGATGATAGACAGCAGACTGCAGGGACAGAACTGAAGGCGAAAAGGAGGAACAGTAACTGCAGCCACACAAGCCCCCTTGGAGGGACAGACGGCTAGTCATCTTGTACCTGTATTCCAGTGAGAACTTGGTCAGCTCCCTGTTGTCATGCAACCATTTGAACTCCAGAGGCCAGCTGCCTTCTGCCATGCAGGTCAGGACCAAGCGATTCCCCTCCAGATGAACCTGGGTACGCACCGGCTCAGTCTTGAAATATGGAGAAACGTCATCTGCAAAGACAAGGAAAAGGAGTTTTTAGAATAATGTACTTTTTCCAAGTACTCCATAAAGAGCACAGAAGCTTTGATACTGGATCAGACAAAAAGTCCATTTATCCCATATCTTATCTGTGATGCAGTCACTATCGCTTGTTTCAGAGAAGAAGAATGAGAATCTGTCCAAAAAAAATTCTAGAAAGATCTAGTCCCTGAATGGTAAGAAGTTGTAAGAAGTCCTTCTTATTTGGATATACAGGTGTCCTTTGTTATCAACAAGGGCTCCATTCTGGAACCTCAAATGGATAAAAAAAATCTGTGTATAAAGAAAACTGGAAAAATAGGTTTAAAAACAAACTTCCAGGTTTCTTGCTTCGCTATTACACCTTATTGAATAAGGCACAATATCTCAAAATCTGCAGACTTTTGATTCTAGGACTGAAAAATGGAATGATAGCTTGCATGACAACCTGTCTACAACAGTAGAAAAGCAGTTTTTAAACTGTGATTTGCAGTGGCCATTCATCTTGGGTCAAATCCATATATAAAAAATCCATGTATAACAAGGTTGGACCCGTACTGTATTAAAAGCCATTAAATGCACAATCTTAAGATTGTGCTGGGCTGACAACAAGTTCTTTGTGCTAGTTGGGAAGGTCACAAACATGCCATAAAGCATATCTGTGCTGTAAGGCATGTTTGAGTCTCTCTGAGTTTCAGCCAAAGACTGATGCAATGATGTGTGCCTGCTCATGGAGGCTGCACCCAACCTTTCCACAACTTCCAGAGATAAGTCTGCACCAGCTGAACTCATTCAATACAAGTATTGGTGAAAGGGTAGCAGGAGGTGATTTGGGGTAGGGAAGAATGGAGGGAGGTGCTGGGAAAGCGGGGAGTGGGTGAGTCAGGATCAGGCAGCTCTGGGCTGCTTGGATCTGCACCATCTCTTTAGGTGGTGCAGATCTGTGTAGACCCATTGGGGCTGATGTGGCTCTCCCTGGCATAAAGGGAAGCAATCCCCCAAACTTGAACTGGATATGGTGCAGACCAGCAGCCTCTCCATGTTCTGCGGTGTTTTTGCTGCCGTTAGATTGATTTCAAATATCACATGCTTCCAAGAGATACATATAACCAGTGAGAAATCTTATCCAAGTTGTGTAGTGACTGACCATAAGGATAACATCTTGGTGCTTTCTTCAGTTTTATTTATTGATACTATGGTACTTTGTATCCTGGTCTGGATGATTGTGTTCTGGTGAACTGCATTCAGGTCATTAGTGTCCCTGAACATTTGCATCCGTCTTTTTTTAGGTCCAGTTCATTTGCATCCTACTTTAACAGGGCAAAAAACTGCATGTTATATATCCATAGTCTCTTATTTCCAGCCCTATCCCTACATTTGCATTTTTTAAAATAAAATGTACATCTAAATTAAAAAAATACCTTCACTGGAACATAAATGTATGGGACACTGAAAGAATGGACAGAAATACTGGAACACATTTGTCTAGGATCTAATGGTGCTGTTATTTTATTTACCAATTCAAACCAAGTGTCTAACCCAGAATGCTGATTTTTGTCAAGCCGATATTGCCCTAACAAAAGTGTGCTGCTTAGTTTCCATGGCAAAATGTTTAACACAAGGTCATTTAGATGTTGTTTCAAAAAATACAAGGTTTATTTCAAATAGAGCATCAGATTTATACCGTATGTGCATAATGCATTTTGGCCTATTGAAAATATTTCACCAATTGCTGCATTGTTACTCAGGGAAGACAGCAGTCATCTGATGAAGACTCCCTCCCCAGTAATCACAGCTGTTGTTAGTATTAAAGCCAAGGCACCACAGCGCTTCCAATGCAACTGAGTTAGGCCCCGGACAAACCTGTATTTATGGTCATTAGGTCTAGTATTTCAGGTGCAGACATTATGCATTGACTTAGCATAATCAACTTGCTACAAGCACCCCAAATAAGAAATGGAATGATAGAAAACCACTGAAATATAGTAGAAAGTAGAATTGCTGCATTGGCACAGAAAAGGAAACTTTTGTCTTCTCAATCTTTAAAAAGGGCTAGATTTAGACCAAAGTATAGATGTAGGAGAAAATGGCATCTTGATGCAATGTTTGCCATGGAAGAAATGAGAGGTAAGCTCTGCATCTCATGAGAAGGAACAAGAGCTAAGCAGTGACAACTAGAGGAAAAACATGGGCACACTGTAAAAAAGAGGGGCCATGAGACCTGCCACTTCAACCGTACGGAACCTACCCACATGCTCCTGATTTTGAAGGCCATCTGCAACTTGAAGGCTCCTATGGGGCATTTCTGGTGGCAGAACTCCTGGTTTGTGGCCATTAAGTGCCACAATGGCATTATAAAAATTGTATCGCAGTCATGTGCTTTAGGGATGCCAGCACAAATAGTTGGAGGCTTGGATAATGTGCTGGAGCATGAGGATGGTGGAGTAACCTACTGATAGAAGTAACCTACTGACAGAAGTAACCTACTGACAGAAGTAACCTACTGACAATTGGCTGGCAGGAGTACATGGGAGTTAAATTCTTACCTCTCCATGATAGCATGCAACATTTTGTTGGTGCACTGCATGTTATGGTTGGAAGGAAATGCAATTGATCCCTAAGTGTAGATGATTTTATTACTTATTTATACTTTCACTGCTTATTGTTGCAATCTCCTTGAGGGTGTTAATGCTGAAATGCCACATGAATACATTTATTTATATTCTGATTAATTTGAAGAATCTGTTCTCTCTGTCCCTATGTTCTGGTAAATGCCTTTCCGTTACCATTTTTTGCCCCTGATTCTATTGTCCGACATTTGAGTACAATCCCAGGAACAGGCCTCTATCAGCCGTGAAAGACTATGGTATCGTGCTCAGCGCTGCATACGCTGCATGCATAGCACGAAAGCCTGGGTTGGATTGTTATGGAGGATAGGCTGTTACCCAAGCAGCAAATCCCCCCTCTCCACGCCACTGAATTAGTCCATTGGAAAGGCAGAGCCAATACGATTGGATCCAGCTGGCGTTGCAGAGCTGGGCTAAGGACAGGAGCTCACCCTGTCTTGTGGGGCTGACCCGGGTCTCGAACCCTGGCCTGCTGGTTAACAGGCACAGTGTCTTAACCGCTTGCACCACCCACAGCCCTGAGAGAGAGAGAGAGAGAGAGAGAGAGAGAGAGCAATCCCATGCTGACAAAATCTTAGGAAGAGAATGAGTCTCTGCCAGCCATAAATTTCACTTCCTGCCAGCAGAGGGAGTCAGCACAGTTGTTTCCTTCAGTTCAGGAATGGGGGGAAGAATAGGATGATAATTGCCTATTTGCATGCATTAATACATTTGCATTTATAAACATCTAAAACTTCATGAAAAGATAGAGTGCTAAGCCCAGTCAAGCCACACTACCACTAATTCAAGGCAAAACACAGGCAGAAAGCCTGAAGAAAAAGGAGGATGATTGAGGTTAGGGTATGTCCTAGGAAGAGGAAGAAGAAAGAGGAAGACATGTCTCCTTTGAATCTGCTCATTTATTTGCATGTAGAGTTGTTTTTAAAGGTAAAGGTGTCCCCCACCTGCTAGATATGACCAACTCAGGGGAATGGTGCTCATCCCTGTTCCTTAAGCCATAGAACCAGTGTTATCTGAACCAGCGTTATCTCCGTGGTCATGTGGCCACTTGATAAATTACTGTCAAGGCATGCAGAACATTGTTACCTTCCCACCAAAGTGGTGCCTACTTGCTTTACATGTTTTTGAACTGCTGGGTTGGCAGGAGCTGGGCCACTGATGGGAACTCACTCCATCTTGTTGCACCTGGCTCTTGAACCCTGGCCTGCTTGTTGACTGGCATGACATCTTGACCACAGCCAAAGTGTTATTTTTACATGTTTGCAAATTTCTCTCTCTTCCTACTGGCTGTCCAGTGAAATCAAACTGCCCTCTTATTTCCTTCATTGCTTGGCTGGACATGTTCTTCTCTGCCATTTTTCCTATAATCTGTCTGCCCTTTCACTGGTGGCTGTTCCAAACCTGTATTGCCTCTCATTTGGCTTAGGATGAATATGCCTTCCTTTCTCCCCAGGAAACATATTGCATCCTTCTGGTTACTGTAATTGCTGAGATGAAGCAATAACAACGAAAAAACTTTCCCCTGATTTTTAGAATGCACTTCAGTGCCTGAGCCTGAGAAAGTGAGCCAAAGACTTGCTGGTCTGTGGTTTGGGCAATGCAGGAACGGGCTGGACGCCCTCTGCTATTCTCTCCGTCTGGCTAGACTGCACAAACCATTTTGCATTAAATACAGTAGTTACAAACCAGCTGACTCGCCCCAGTGGCTTTCAGAAAGAATTTAAAGCCTACTATTCCTATGAATGTGTATGGTTGTACTCTGCACTGTGAGTACAAGATGGATGATGACCAAGCAACTGAACAAACTATTACCGTTCACTATTACTTGAACTAGTACTTTAATGTAATACCTGTACTTGAAAAAATAGGAGAATCTAAGGACATTTTTTTAAAATAAGCAATGTATTTTCCCATCCTTTGTAAAGACATTCAAAAATACCATCATACACAATTATTTTCTAGTCCTGCCCACAGCCTTGTCAAATACTGCCAGTCCCTGCCTGATGCTGAGCCAGACTCTGCTCCTCCCCCCCCCCCATAAGTACTCTTCCTCCGCTACATTTACAATTCCTCTCTGCTTCCTCTTCCTTTTCTAATCCAGGGAGTGGAAGGAGAAGGAAGATCAGTGGAAAGAAACTGGCGGACGGAGTTGGGTGCCTTCCTAGCAAACGCTTCCTGAGGCAACTGCTTCAGTTAGCCTATCATTGCAGCCCTTTCAGGCTCTTGTTGATAGTAAGACTATTGGTAGCCTCTGGCAAAGAATACAAATGACTAAAAAACTGTTCCTCCTATCTGTACATTTGGGATTGCCCCTCTGCATCTCCCGCCAACACACCACAGAGTCATTTGCCAAAACACTTTCAGTATATTAAAAAGTCTGAGGATTTTGAATACACATAATTGCCGACAATGAAATGCTCATAAGGGATGGGTGAATAGCCTGGTCTTCACCCCTAAATCAGTTGAGTCCTTTGAGAATTCCTGTCAGATGAACAAAAAAGTTTGATCAGTTTTTTGAAGCTTTCAGAATGAAAGCTCCAATTGGAGCTTCATGATCCCCCCCACCCAAGAAAAAAATGGAAAAGGGGCACAAGGAATCACATAGCGGTCCCCAATGAAGATTGGAGTAACTTGATGACCCATCAAACAACTCACAACATGCAAAACAACCTTTTCTAGTTGGGCATCATTTCACCAAATCACAAGCTCCAGGGTGCTCTTTCAGGAAAGGACTGCTCCAGACACTGAGAGGCAAAATCAAGAGCCCTACAATAATTTTATATAGTACAATGTCTGAAAAAATGCCATGGTTATTTTCATGGATATTTCAAATGAATCTTGGAATGCAGAAGTACCTGTTTTTTTTAACCTCTACCCAGAATGCAGGTTGCTGTCCATTGCACAGGAGAACATGTCATGAGGGCTATCATAGGGTAGAAGTATGGCCAGATGGAGTAAATAAATAAATAGCTATATTTATTTATTCCTCCCCCTCTTTTGTATGACACCCTTCATCCAAGGAGCTCAGCATGGAGTACATGGTTAGAACCTCAAATGATACATTCACCACAAGTGACCCAAAATTCAGGCCAAAAGACAAAGCAAACAAAAAACAAAAACCAGATCCGAAACCAATATGATCAGGCCTTCATTTTAGGTTTATACTTTAAGGAGGAAAGTGCTATCATTGTGGACCAAGTGCATCATTTATATATGTGCTATCATAAACATGAACAGACCATTCATGAGGTGTGATGAAATAGCCACCCACAGTGGCTGGTGAGGAGAAGAAACAAACTGGCAGGAGATGGCTTGTGCCTGCCTGCCATCTGCCCAGCGACTATGCAATGCTGCCTCTTTTTCTTGCTCACTTTGTGAGAAGAGGATGGATGGGCAGCTTACTTTCTCCTCCACAGCTGCTTCTTCAAAGCAGATCAGGAGGGGAGGATACTGGAATATCTAGGATTTCCCCTTTCTGGCCAGTTTCAAAGAAGTAGCAAAAGGTGGAGAAGGCAATGAGGAAAGAGATCTAAGTGTACACATTAGAGTTCATGAAAAGCATGGAATGTAAGCATGGCCTTAAGTACCACACTGACATTGGCTAGACTGATGTATAACTGGAACTGAGGGCACAATCCTACCCAACTTTCCTGTACTGGCATATCTGTGCCCGTGCTCAGAGGTGGGCAGAAGCCGGTTCGGGCCTACTCGCCCGAACCAGATCTTCCCTTTTCCCTGACGCTGGCGAACCGCCAGCATCAGGGAAAGTAAAAAAGAGGGCGGACCGGTTCGGGCCGGGCCGCCAACTTTTTTACTAGCGCACTGCGTCTCCTCCTGCTGGAGGATACGCACATTGCGTGCGCCGACTCTAGCACACGCGATGTGTGTCTCCTCCCACTGGAGGAGACACACTGCACATGTGCCGGAGGTTGGCGCATGCGCAGTGCGCCGGGGTTGGGGTCCACCCCTAGCCCACCCTGCCCCTGACCCCGACTCCACCCCAGACCCTGGCTCTGCCCCCGACTTCCGGCAAGCCGGTTCTTGGGGGAGTTGGTGCCCACCTCTGCCCGTGCTGTATCCTGCAGTTGAGGAGCTGTCAGGAAGATCTCCTCAAAGTAAGATAATGCTTGTTCCCTTACCTAGAATTGTCCTTACCCTAGAGGTGGAAAACTACGTAGTTATGATTGTACCCTGAGGCAAAGACACATGTGAGGGTGTACAGATTTACTACATACTTCAGAGAACTCAGTCCATATCTTACAGACTGGTGGTCTTGCCCCCCTCCACCCTTGCCATCCTGTGCCATATTGTCAACAGTGACACAGCCCTGACCTCTCGGCCAACTCCGCTCCTACCTGAGCCATTTAGTAACCATATCAACAAGAGCTTAAAGTCCATCTAGGATTTCTCTAAGCCGCTTTGCTTCCTTTATTCCAGGCTGGCTTAATAACATTTTTAAAGTCTTGCTGGGCTTTTAAGATAGGGGGTGGAACAGGGCTGAGGGAATCTGAAGATGGAAACAAGAAAAGCCCAGTCTGCCATTTTATTTGCTATGTAAAACTGTTCGGTTGAAGTGCACAGCTTCATTTTCTGTTTAACAAATGGAATTCCTTTTAACTTCAAAGGTACATTCATATTTCCCAACAGCTTTCAAGTATACTTTGAATCACATTATTCTCACGTATACAAAAGAAAAAAAGGAAAAAAAGTCCCAACGCCCTCCTCAGTTCTTTAGTTCTTGGTATCAATTTGTTATAAAACAATAACATTCCAAGGCCTCTGTGATTAAATTCCTCTTTTCATGTGGGACCAATTCAGAAAAAGGGAAAAAGAAAAAGCCTCTTCAACCAACAAACAGTGAACACACACACATGCAGAAAGCGCCATGTTAAAAGGGTTTAAGCTTTTCAAGCCCCCACGCAGGGCAATTTGCTGCAAGGTACACATTTATATTTTATTGCTTCTCTTGTCCTCTGGGGCTTTTTAGAAGCTGAACAAACTAAAGAGTGTCAACTTCAAGGCAGTAAAAGGTTTGAAGTGCGCACTTTCCTCCAAAGGTATCACCATTTCATGCAAGGGTTAGGGATCTGACAGCCCTTCTGAAAAGAAAATAGAGTCAGCGTAATCTTCATTTGCAGGTATGTTGCTGGGCTCCCTAGGAATGCAGCCTTGCCCCACGTTGTAAAGAAGATGCTCAGGTTACTTTTCACTACCTCTTGCTTGCAGTTTGAATGGATGCTGATATGATAAAGTTCTACCCCAAACCCATTTGCCAGTCCTGGCTTCTGGCCTTCAGGTTGATTAGCTTTTAACAGACACTGCTAACTCACCTAGTAGGTTCCTGTGACCTACTGTTTGATTAAAACTAGGGATTTCCAACTTTTTCTGGTATACTTCCAATGCTGAACACTTGTCTAATACATACAAAATTTGCATACAATCTTCTCCCATCACTTTGCCTCATTATCAAGCATTATGTTTAAATGTGGAATTTGTGACTATAATAAAAATGGTTTTTGAGATAAAAAGCCAGATATTTTTGGGTGGGTGGGTGGGGGGGAAACCTTTGAAAAATCCAGTTGGAACTCTACTTTTTAAAACTGATAATGCCACATCACAAATGTGAATAAGGGTGGAAAAGTAATGGAACTAGGAATAGAATAAAAGGGGCACAAGAAGCTTGAGTTTGAGTAGCAGTCAAGGCAAGAAGAGTAAATTCCAAAGTACAGTAGACTGCATCAATATCCACTGGCTTCATACTGGTTGCCACCAGTGCTGGATTTATGTATAAGCTAAACAAGCTGTAGCTTAGGGTCCCACTCTCTTGGGGGTCCCAAAAAAAGTTAAAGGAAAAAAAACTGGATGTATATTTCCAAAATATAAGATAAAAAACAAATAAAATAAAACCTACATTTAGCAAAAATGTTTTGTGTTGTGTAGGTTCCTATGATGTAACTCATGGGCCCTGCCTACACCCTAACATATCATTTGCTCATATAAAAGGCCTCATTACGTTCAATAGCTTAGGGCCTCATCAAACCTAAATCTGGCCCTAGTTGCCACTCACAGGGGCGAATGCTGTGTATCTCCTCACTTCCTTTTGTGCCTGAGATGATATCCAAGACCTCTGTATTTACAGTCATATTAGCTCACTAAGCAGACCGGATCCTACACTCACAACGTTAATAGCATAAGCCCTGTCATCTCAGATCACTAGACTATGAAAACCAATATATTTTTAGAAATCTGAAACAACCCAGCTGGCCATAGATCAGTTCAACTGATACAGATCATCAGATGTGTTCTTGATATGGGAATGCCACAAGGCACAGATGACCAAGTGCTAATGTGCTGGAAGTGTCGTGAGCAATCATCACACGAAACAGACTAATTAAATTGTGCAGGTTAACCTTACTGCACCTGCGAATAATACTGAATGTGTTGATCTTCTTCAAGTAAACAAAGCCAATGGTTCTGCAGACTTTTCAACAGGTTCAGTGCCTATGGAGTTACACTGATATAAATCAACTTAAAGGAAAAGGCTAATCAGGAAAGCAAAGTCTACTCTTGTTTGCAATCAAGGGAGTAATCAAATGAGGTCTTTAAAAATAAAAGCGGTGGGGAAACATTTGTATGGGAAAATCCTATAATATAGTTTCTTCCCTAAACTCTGTTAGTTTCTCATAGTAGAGAAAGCACAGATACACCATGGAAAATAATTAAAGGGATTTTGACTCTTTGTAGCCATTCATGCAGCAGTAGGAGCTTTTGATCTCGCTCACATTCTGTCCAACTGCAGTCCCTCGTGGGTTTAAATTCCACCCGCTAAACACATTTTTATAGCCTTCCAATTCCAAATGCTCATTCGCTAAGGGTGCAATCCTAACCTAGGCTGGCCCAACTCACTGGTCTTCCCATTTCCATGATGATGTAGGGAGGCAAGCGCATGTCTAAGCACTAGCCTAATTCTCCCCCGGAGTGTGGCACAGAAGTGCCTTTCAGCTCTTTAGTGACACCTCCAGGCCAGCATGGGACTTGTGATGGGGTTTATGCCTGCTTAACTGGGATTTAGGAATACATCCTAAATGGGTTGTGTGACAGCAATCTACCTTTCTCTGTCCCTCCCAGCTTTCTTTTCCATTTATTTTTTTTATTTAGTCCTCTTTAACAAATTGTTTCCTGCCTAAAGTCAAGCACTCTCACCTCGGCAAGAATTCTTGAGGTCTGGGGGGGGGGGGGGGGAGAAAAGGAAGAACAACAATGCCAATCAAGACAAGTGCCCTCTGTTTTAGAGCCACCCCCCACCTTGATGCATTCCTGCAGTGGAAATAACTGTAACAGAGAGGCCTATTGTGCTTCCAGTTGCTCTGTTAAGCTAAAAGAAAATAGGATAAATAATGCTTTGGAAAATGAAAAGGGCTATTTCCTAACAGCTTGACATGACCCATGAATACCTTATGTTTTTTCAACTTACCGTGTATCTGCCAAGGCCGTTTTCTGATTGCACAAGCCTCTCGGCTCTAGTAGTGCTTCCCCCAACATGGTCACTACAGG
This sequence comes from Cryptoblepharus egeriae, assembly GCA_030015325.1. NCBI lineage: Eukaryota > Metazoa > Chordata > Lepidosauria > Squamata > Scincidae > Cryptoblepharus > Cryptoblepharus egeriae. The sequence goes on along the minus strand of JAREYC010000002.1, from coordinate 104,106,731 downwards.
AAAGAGGCTTCTTCTATCCAGAAAAGAAGATAGGAACTAGGGATGGATTGAGGAGAACACTTGTGCTTTGTTGCTGGGAAAAATACTGCAGCTTTGCTGATCATTTCAAGGAGAAGTAGAAATTCCATGTAGAAGATCAATGGGATTGGATAGTGAGGCAGTATTGGATTTTAAGGGGAATTATAGGTTTTAAGGTGCATACAGTCAGGCAAGTTAGAGCCTGCATAAAGGTGATGGAGACTGCAGACATGGTCAGTGGCATTGGGGCAATATGTGCAAAGACAGCGGTGCTGGCCTAGAATGGGTCCTGGTGCTTGCTTCCTGCAAGCAACTGCAGCTTTGCTTCCCTGTATTCCTTAATTTTTTAATGAAACCTTTTTAGCATAAAACATTATCAACAACACTATCCAATGGTACCGACAATGACAGAAAGATTCAGCAGCTTTAGGAATTATACAATTAACAAAAAACAACAACATATAAACAAATCTTAGGCTATTCAATCACAACACATTCAGCAGAATTATAATTTTAGCCTACATCTCTGGAGCTCAACAAAGCAAGAACAAAAGATGCAACATTTTTAAGTTTCTCTCTCTGCTCTATGCGTTGATAGGCAGCATGGAAAGAGGCTGCTTTAGCCCATCTCCTGAGGTTTGCAACCATAAACTTCTGGCATGGGTTTTGATGCAGAAGGCAGGATTACACCATATGTGTGTTTTCACATCCCTTACATGCATAGTTCACTGATCCCTAGCTGTGGACTTCAGCTTCCAAAATCCCTCTGCAACCCACAGGAGTGGTGGGGTCGCACTGGCCACACACAGGCAGATTCTGAGTGTCACACTCAAGCATCCTTGGGCCTGACCTTCAGTAGCCTGTGTTCCAGGAGGACATTGCCTCTTCCAATTAGATGTTTCTCAAACACAAAGGCATCCCATGTGAGCCCTTGACATGGCCAGTTGGACCTGAATGCCCAATAGCTAAAGGATGTTGTTCTTGCTGGACCCTGACCACAAGGATGGCCAACCCATAAAACTCTCTGTCTGCCTGATAATGCAGTTTTTCTATAATACCATGATTTCAAATGTCTAGGAGATGCATCTTTCTTATTGAACCTTATACTGATGCTTCCCGTAAGAGGAAAAGAGGAGGGAAACAGAGGGGAGTTCAGTCATCCCACAGCATCACAAAGTGCTTTTGCACTTTTCCTGTTCAGTGAATGAAGCTGAAGATCTGTCTCAAGTGGCTACCTATCCCAGAAATAAATATAACTTTTATACCACCAATCCAATGGTATAGCTGCATGGATTAAAGGATGTTGTAGGATTTTTTAAAGGATTAAAAAAATGTATGTAGGCACCACCATAAAATATTACAATAAAACCCGTAGACAATTTCCTCATCCCCCCCCCCCCAAAAAAAGAGGCAACAAAATGAGATAACCTTTTTGCAGATTTTGAAAAAGAAAATGTATACTTTTCAAAAAAGTTTATACTGTCTCTAGGATTATAATGAAATTTGGGCTGAATCTAGCCCCTCAAAGAGAAGGAATTTTGAGTCTGCCTCAAAATAGCTGTGATGTTGTTATTTGGGACAAAGATAGAATATCCAGCTAAGACAGCATCTCCCTATGTTCAAAGGGCCCTGGCAGAGCATATAAGAAGAGGCAGCCTTTGAGATATATAAGTCTATGAGAGTGTGGCGGGGCAAAGCTGCCTATCACTGTCATTAGTAGTGATTAGCTGGAGACAACACAAACACCAGCAAAGTGGAAGTGACATTGCTTCCAGGTCCTTAAATGATGGAAGAAGAAACTGGGTGCCAATGAGGGATGGGAGAGAACAAGGTTTGGAAACCTAGGCCAATGCCCAAACAACCCAATGATTGCCTTTAGTTCTTTGTTTAAGCCCCTTATTTCCATCATGATTTGTCTGATTTGTAACTGTATCTGGATATGGCAGTAGGAAAATGGTATTTATTAATCCTATACGACTGACATGCCCTTTAGACACTGTCCCCTGTCCCTGGGATCTAATGTCCTTAGGATGGTATGTCATTTCTCCTCTACATTCAGGAGACTAGAGGTCAAATTCTTTTGCTTGCACATAATTCAGTATAACACCACAATTAAATCTGAATTAACCAAACACGTATTCCAATTCCCTAAAACTTGTCTATTAAGATAGATAAAAGTTCCCCAGTGTCTGAAGTCTTTTCTGCACTATCAGTCTTTTTGGACAATAAATGTGCATTTGCATCTTGTTCATGGTGCACATTCTGCACCTTTTCTCTCAAGGTGGTACTTCGGTGTCACATTTTACCCACATTTAAATGCCAATAGTTACAGCCTGAGTTAATGTGTTACTGTCCTGAGATAGCACAAAGATTGCTATTGCAATGCCTGAATGAAATGTAGTTTGTGGTTTTGTCCCTGTTGGATATTGTTTGTGATGCAATTAGTGATGAGGACAACCCCTCCCACTCCATAGACTATAACATTACAGAATCGCTCCAAGCACACACAAGGGAGAAGGCTCAGTGCTATGAATGGATGAGAAGAATGTTCTTTTCCTCTACCACCCTCCCTCCCTCATCAGGTTTCATTCATCCCGTATTCACGGCATAAAAGCCACATTAAAAAACCAACATCCGCATTGTTAAATAAGATGAGCCCATTTGCTACACATGTTCATTTACTTAATGGTACCTGCCAACACAAATTAAGGTCCTTATGAACAGAAATGTTTAGAACGTGTTTTATATCACACTGCAGTTTTTTAAAAAATATTTTATTCATTTGCATTTGTAGCAGGGCTGTGTTTTATATTTTATTGATTCCTGTAAAATAGTATGTGTCAAAACTACTATTGATAGAGTAATTGGACTGGTTTGGCTCATTGTGTACAAAGAGAAGCCGCTCCACAATATTTGGGCATTTGCTCAGAGGGAAAAAATACGGAGCCCCTGCCTACAATGAACTGCATGGCATCAGAAAGCAAAAGCTTTCAGACACTGCACAACAGGGGAGTGAGGGGGGCACAGCTCCACAGGTGAACTGGACTCATCATTCCATGATTAGACTGTTAAGTTTCTAGTATGTATCTTGCTAGTCAATTTGCTACTTTAAACATTTTTATATTCACACATTTCACACTCTGCCCTTGGTCAAGCTTAAGACTTCTCAAGAGATGCAATCCTAACCTCCAGTTAGGCTGGCCTAAGACCTGGTATAAATCCTGTGCTGACCTGGGGATGTCACAAAAGTGACACAAGACAGTTTTGCGCCAATCCTGAAGGAGGGTTAGGCCAGTGCATAGACATGTGCTTGTCTCCCTACATCACCATGGGAATGGGAAGACCGATGAGTTGTTCCAGCTTAGGTTAGGATAGTACCCTTAGTGCCTAAGCACTGATTGTTTCCCTTAACCTGATGGTCTACTAGACATCATCTCGTTCTCCTGCATCCTGGATTTTAAAGGGAAGAAATGACAGAGCAGAGAAGGAAATATGAAGGTGCTCCTCTTCAATTATTTCATTTTTTTCTTCTCTGTAGTTCCAGGGATAAGAAAGAAAAGCAGCAGGGAGGAGCGGGCAGATGAAGGTGGGAACTTCCCACCAGGCTGCCATCTCAGGTGACAACTTTCATCAATCTCGTGGATGAGCAAAGGTGGTGACCTGAGGTGTAAACAATGGTGGGTGCCTTCAATTCTTATTAAAACTAGTAACTTCTTAGGTACAGAACTTGAGGCCCACTGTTTATAAAGTGGTTCCAAGCTAGATACAACAATGAGTACATTTTTGTGGTTCTCACTGGTGCAGAAGGAACAGAATAGGCAAATGTGGCTCCTCCTAGCCCCTAAAAATATTCAGTTCTACAACCAGAGTGAGGGCCCCAGAACAGCTGGGACAAGCATATTTTTGGGGAAGGCACTGCTCTTTGGGGAAAGAGTTGCCAGTGATGTGTTTTTATTTAATGACTCCCAATTGGGGTCCTTCCACTTAGAATGCTGCTAACTTGATTGAGAAGGATGTCCGCCTTGTTCCTTCCATGCCATGCGGTTTGAGCAGATAATCAAAGCCAATTCAGGGCCCCATTAACGAAGAAAGCCACGGCTGCCAGCCCTGGGCACAACTGCCGGGTAATTGCAAGATCAGAGGGGGAAGATTGGAATGTCTGTGCAGCTGGGGAAAGCCTATTTAGCAGATTATTGGAAAAAGGAGGGGAGTCACTTTGAAAACAAACAAGGTGAAAATGGATTGGCTACAAATTAGTGGCAATGTGGAGGAAGGATGGAATACAAATTGGCGGGCCGTACACAGCAGCTTCAGGAGAGAATTAATGGATGCTGCAAGGGCGCAGAACTGGGACCCTGCCAACGATGAAGGGGACACAGCTTGCCCAATGTGTATGGAAAGCTCAGTCATCTGTTGCATGGTTTTGACATCCAACTTGTGTGAGGTTTTTCTTTAAAGCACTTTCCCAGAGTTGGGATCGAGACTTCTGAAATTCGTATACATTTAAATAAATTAAAGAATGCAAATATGTAATGAGCATTAAGGCTGCAGCTAATTTACATCTTTTCTGGCATGTAATTAGCCAGTATTTGCATAAGATTTGGATGACTGGAGCATATGTGAAAGTGCAGTGCTTCTTTTATGATACAATAATCTGATATTTTAAATGTGGTTCAGTTCTTAACCATTCTCAGTAAAGTGAATTGAACAAGTTGAAAATTGGGGACAGGAAGGAAAATAAATTATTTTTACTTACTACTATGTTTCTGTTGCCTTAGAATTCCACCCCCCTCCCTGTATTTTCACATAAGCATCTTTGATCATGGGAGCCAGAAGCCTTTTAAAAATGGAATTTAGAATTCCTAGAATTGAAGCTGCAACCTAATGGCGAAATGAAAGCACCTCAGGAAGTCATATAGTATACAGACATGGTGTGTAATACACTTCATTAATATGTCTAAGGGTGCAGTCCTAACCTAGGTTAGCACAACTCATCAATCTTCCCATTCTCTTGGGGATGCAGGGTGACAGGTGCATGTCTGTGCACTGGCCTTGTCCCCCCCTCAGGAGTGGCGCAGAAGTGCCTTACAGCACTTTTGTGACACCCCCCAGCCAGCACAGGACTTGTGCTGGGGCTATTTCCAGCCTAACTGGGGGATGGGATTGCAGCCTAAAGCATATATTTTAGATATTCAAGCTGGAGACAAATTTGATGGTGAAATGATAGATATCAGTGGCAGGTAAATGTATCCAACTACTGCCTCTACCTTTGATGGTTTTTATTTTTAGGGTACTCTAAAAACTGGCAAAACTTCTTTGCTTGTTTATGACACCGGGACACAAGAAGTGTGCATGCATATTAGGGATAATAATGTCAGTATTACACCACTAACTAGTAAGATAAAACTATCACTTATCTCCAGTTTAATCACATTCTCATCTGAAAGATACTTTACTGGGAATCCAAAGCACTCTACCATCATTCTTTTTCATAAATTATTTTGTGAAATAATTCCAATGATAAAATATTTCCAGATTTTGTTCACACAATATGCTACATGTTGTGTGAACAAGTCTCCATTGCTATTTGTGATTTTGCAGTTTCTTTGCCCATCTTGGAATGCATCTTGTGAAAGGTACCTGGATTTTTCCATATCTGTTGCCCAGGACAAAACTACAACATTCAGTTACAGTATATACTTGCACTCCCACAAGCACTTTAAAAAGAAGAGCTATCTGAACCTTTGGAGTTGTGAGTCAGGCCTCCAAAATATGTATCATCAGGAGTCTTATTAAGTGGAGGTCTCTTACAAGAGCTTGTTTGTTACTGCTTCTCTCGGTAGGGAAGATGGAGCTTATAATTCCCTCTAAGATCAGTCTTCGTGCTCATGTCTTTAAAAAAAAAACACCCCACTGAGAACACGATGGGGATAGATGTCACTGGTTTACTGCAAACTCTTAGAGGACACATAATGAGAGGGATTGAGTCAGACACCATTGTCCACTTGAGTTCTGAAACAAGCAACAATGCTTTTATGATTAGGAATATAAAAAAAGAAGTCAACCCACAATGGAGCCAATTAGACCAAACACAACAATTATCATTTTTAAAAAGGGGGGAGATCAGGGTTCAGCTCAGATCCCTTTTGTATGTTGATTCTGATTGATTCAGCCTGTTTGGGTATATTGAATGTTCCAAGACACCACTTCAAGTATCTGATGAATTGACTGATAATCGACAAAACTGTATGCTACAATAAACATGTTGGTCTTTAAGGTGCCACAAGGCTCTCTGTAGCTTTAAGGATTTAAAAAATTTCATGCAGTCAGCAAGTGAGTAAGTAGTCAAGGTTCTGGAGGTTAAGAACTGCATGGGCCTTCTGATGTTTTCCCATTCTTTTTCAACAATTCCATTTTTTATATTCCCTTGTTGCTAACCCCAAATTCTTAGTTTTCATCCATCCTACATCTCTATATAAATCTGCTTCCCACTCTGCTCTTTTCTTACATCCCCCACCAATGTTTCTTTTACTTCTCCAGACTTGGTCCTTGGCCCCCATTTTGGAGCTCGGCTTGGTTGATGCCACCTTTGTGCATTCTCTGTCCTGTGCTACCTCTTCCTTCTGCTGAGCTTTCAAAGTCCTAGTTCTTGGCTGTAAAAGGGATGCTGTCTAGAAATTTCGTGTTCAGAGGGTGATGGTTGGGGAACAGATAGCTTCAGGGCAGTTCAAAAGAGAACATTTCAACGTAGATGAGAGAAATCCTTGGTCTGTGGTATATAATACTTCAGGGTACTTCAGGGAATCTCATTGCTGCTCTTAAGCACACAACAGTGTAGTACCTGAGCTGAGCAGCAGTTAAAATAGTGGAAACTTGAGGCTTTGTGTTTATTCCTGGACCAGGCCTTTAATGTTGATACAGTTCTCTGTGCACAATGGATCTTGGCCTTATTTTTCTCAAAAGAAACATTTCAATACTTTCCATTCTGGTTCAGTTTTAGACGTTTTTTGATTATCTCACTGGCTGCGTTCTGCTCATACAGGTGAGACATTAATTTATAACTGAATTATTCCTAACATCTTGGTTGTGTGCCAGCTCCTTCCCTTCCTTTCCCTCCCACTTTACACAGTCATATGGCATCTTCCCAGCTGTATAGGTGGGCACAAGCACAAATGTGAAGTTATTACACTCATGAAACTAGGAAAAGATTCATCAGCTCCTCCCTCAATTTTATCTCTTCAGCCTTCACCTTCAGGAGGATGGCATCATTTAAGGTCGATTCTGCAAGCATGCCATGATCAATTTTTGTGTGGCAGCAGCACAAGTTTCCCATCTCTGCGGAGTGGCTCACCACTTTATCTATATCAATGCTAATCTGAATGTAGCAGTCATGTATCCAGGGCTGAAGAAAAACAACTCGCCACCCATAGGGAATTGAGTATAGATCAGGCTTTGGTTTCTAGTGCCACTGCCACCTCCAAGTTGCTAAGAAATGGTGAATAAGCCCACCCAATCTTCAACAAAGCAGAACCACAAAGATAATTTACTACATAGAATCCTAGAGGGGATTCTATTTCCTCACCTCCTACAAAGAGACCCTGGGGATTTCATTCAGCAATCACTTAAGGAACATAGGTATGATCAACTGGTGGTGGTGTGTGCGTTGCAGAAAAGGACAGCTATATCACACACACCTCACTCTTCCTCTGAGATACTCATATCATCTTGCTGTGCTAGTTGTGACCGAATCTAAGGGTGGTGCTCATCCCCGTCGCAAGGCCAAAGAATCAGCATGGCCATGTGGCCAGTATGACTAAACACAAAAGCACAAGGAACACTGATATCTCTCCCACCGAAGTAGTACCTATTTATCTACTTGCCTTTACATGCTTCAAACTGCTAGGTTGGCAGGAGCTGGGCAAGTAATGGAAGCTCACTGAATTGTGTAATACTCAGATCTTGAACCACCAATCTGCTAACTTTCAGGTGGGCATAGCATCTTTAACCACTGAGTCACCCCATTGCCATATGCAACTAAAGATACAATAAAAAGCAAGCTATTTCAACAACAATTTTAAAATTTTCCACATTTTAGATCATATCCAAGGAAAGCAACTTATCATATCATGTGTCTTTCAGTCCTAGTATTCTCACAGATGAGATGCTCACATAGATGTTCAGAGGTATTTGGTAATATGGTGTTCTTGGAGAAACATGCAACCTGAAATCCAAATGATATAACTATGTGATCACACAACAGGGAGTATGAAAGTACTGGAATCCAGAACTATTGAGAACTAAATAAGCTGCTGTTATCCCCCATCTCTGTCCCACTGTCTAGCCAGCCCAATAATTCAAAAGCTTTCCCTGTCCCAGATTTTTCCAAACTGTAAGCTTGAATTCCTTATGGATAATACAACTACAGGCCAGTGAAACACTGCAACTTAGGCTGCAATCCTAACCACACATTCCTGGCAGTAAGCCTCATTGACTTTGATGAAACTATGGCTGCAATCCTAAACATACTTTCCTGAGAGTAGGACCCATTGAACACAATGGGGCTTACTTCTGAGGAGACATGGATGAGATTACGCCTTTGCTTTTAGAATAGATCTGCAAAGGATTGTGCCCTTACACTAGGAGATCCACTGAAAGAAAATTTCTCGAGAAGAAAGAAAATTTCCATTGAAGAGGCTCTGATGCAGTGATGGGATTCAAATAAATTAACAACCAGTTCTATGTCCATCTGGCAACCGTTTTTAAATGGCTATTTTTAAACTTTATATGTCCTATCTCTCGTTAACAACCGGTTCTATAGAGTAGGTGCAAACCTTCTTGAGCCCACCACTGCTCTGAAGAGTATTGAGATCACTGAACCATTCAATACAATGGGTAGCATCCACAGGTTTCTTGTTCAGGATCTGGAGGAAGAGTGGAGTAAGGAAACCATCCACTGTTCTAGCAATTTTCTTTAATGTATAATTCCCTGCTCCGGATCTTGCTTTTCTCAGCACCTACACTGACTTAGCAACCAAACTTACTACTCCCCTCCTGCTTCTAGCCATTGACTGATACTATGTCTGTTTGTTTCTCACTTGGTTTCTGAGGCATGGCATGGTTTATGCTCCTGTCTGGCAGACGGTTCCAGTCTCTTTAGTTCCACCACCCTCTGCTCCCCTCCTCCCTCGGCACTGCCCTCACTGCTGCAAATGACACACCAGAGCGATTCCATTAGCTACTCCCAGAAAAAAAATTGGCAAAGGGGAAGTGAGGTTTCATGGTCCTTTAATTAACCCCGGGCAGGGATAAAATGAAAGCCACAGAGAGGGCAAACAGATGCCTGCAATGCTAAAATAGTCTGTGGTGGAGGTGATAAGAAGGGGCTTAAATGATGTTGGGGTGGTTGAGCCAATTTTGACCAGGGCTGGGTAGGTGGGTTCTATTCCTAGAAAAGGGAAAGACAGGAGGAGGAGGAGGAGAACTAAACCATCACTTTTCCCCTACCCGCCCATTTTCTCTTTGGCTAAGTCTGTAATTTCTGTCATTTATGGCAGCAGTAACCCACTGTAATTAAAGGAGCAAATAAAACATGCACCAATTAGCTGTGCAGTCAGCGCTGTAATGGAGCCACTTCTCAGTGAGGCACAAGGCCACTCTCTGACAAATACACAGCAATGTTGCCCGGGTATCAGTCACTCAGCGGTGAAACACAGCCACCTCTTGGGTAAGTCATGGCAGATGTTTTAACGCACACACTCAGCTGGGTGAGCACAGTAGGCAACTATCAACGATGGAAACTGCTTCACAGAAGACTGCCTCGCGCATCCCTTGTGCAACTGGCCAGTCAGCCGGTCACTTTGTTTCTCTTCAGGCTGCCATACTTCACGGTTTCCTGTAACAGAGGACTCAGACAAACACTGTGCCACAAACATGTCAATTGAAGCTGATGAAAAATGGACACTGAAAAGAGGAAAGGAATCACCAGCCACAGTATCTGCCATTGCACTCACCTTGCCAAAGCCTCCATTTGCAGAGGAGTCTCTTGTGGCAAATGTCAGAAAAACAACAATTACTGTTGTTGTTATTAAGAATATTTATAAAAGGTAAAGGTGCCTCCCTGCAGGTTGCCCTGCTAGTCATGACCAACTCTTAGGGTGGTGCTCATTCTTGTTAGCATGACTAGACTCACAAGTTCACAGAATGCTGTTACCTTCCCACTTAAGTGGTACCAACTTGCGTTTACATCCTTTTGAACTGCTAACTTGGATAGAGCTGGACAAGAGACAGGAGCTCACTCCATCATGCAGTGCTCAAGTCTCAAACCATTAGCGGCCAATCTTCAGGTTGAGAAGCACCATCAAACCACTGCAGCCCTTAAGAATATTTATATGCTTTTATTTTTTAAAGAATATCAAAGTGAACTGTATGGCCAAAAACAAAACAGTAATAGATGTAAAAATAGTTCCAATAAAAACCTTTCTACAAGACACAATCTGAAAAAGGGAATATAAGTGTTTCTGAGTGAAATCCAAACTTGTTATAGTCCTGAAATGTATTGTTTAGATATAATCTCCATTTTTAATTTCTAATTTTTGATTTTTTTAATTATTAACTTGAAAATTTTAATGTAAGAAGTTCTGGACTCATTAAATAAATAAATAAATAAATAAATAAATAAATAAATAAATAAATAAATAAATAAATCTGAAAAAGGAAGACATCAGCAATAGCCAGTGGGAGAGAAGATGAATAGAGGTAATAGAGATAAATAAATAATAGAGATAAATCTGGGATGAATAGAGATAATCACTCTTCCCCACTAAATAAAAGAGAACACACACTTTAAAAGGTTTCTCTTTGCCCATTTAGCAGGAGCAGTTTCAATAAATCCTAAACCATCCCATCATTGGCCATCTAACTTTTTTATCATTGCATAAAAAAATCACTGCAGTGCTGGCCACCAACAGTGTGGCCAGAGAAGTGCAAAATAGTAAGTAGTGTAACATGAGTGAAGCAGCCAACCCACTCAGCCTCTGAGCCTTTTTGGCAGCAACAGCAATGCACCTTTGTGAACATTTCATTGAAAAGCGATATATAAATACTGCTGGTGATGAGGGGCTGCTTGCACAAGTAACCGTTATGTACCCCTTTAGCTACGTCACACATTGCACTACCTATATGCCTGCTATCCCTCCAAACAGAGCCGGTGAGTTACATGTGATTCTTTGGCTGCAATCCTAAAGACAATTTCCTGGGAGTAAGACCCATTGAACACAATGGGGCTTATTTTTGAGTAGACCTGGCTAGAGTTGTGCTCTTCATCTCCGTTTAGGCAACTTATGAGGCCAGGCCTGTTTGCCTTCAATAATAAGACTGCCTTGCTCAAGAAACTGGTACAGATGGTGAAGGAAGAGAGATACCCCAGGGTCTTGAAAGGATTATAGACTAAGACTTGATTGGATACATTTAGTATTGCTGTGCTCTATCAACATGAGCTCCCATCTCTGGTGGATAGAGTGATCCAGCTTCGGTGGGAAGGAGCTACAACTTCCCAAATGTTTTGTAATGTGGTTTGTGTGACTTCTAATTTGATTTTAGAACAACTAAGGTTCTTCTTGCCTCTTTGAAGTGCCAGTGCCATCTGCTCTGTATTCAAAACAGAGAAGAAGTGCAGATGCAGGAGAAATGTGCTCCTTAATTTGGCTATTGATCATGCAATTGTTAGGCCACGATAGAGTCATCAGGGTTAGATATTGTTATGCTCTCTGTTCCTTAGTGCCATCTGCTACATCCCACAAACAAAGCTTCGATCAGAGACCCCTATAATGTTCCGAAAACTTCCCTTGTATGATGAAATCTCTTTACATGATTAGGCAGTCATTTGAAAGAGGGACAGTTGCAAATTGGAGATGATTTTAAGCTGTCATTAGAAACACAAAACATTCTTAAGCCTGATGTGCTTTCTGATGATACTTATTAAGAGCAGGCAGGCCAATAAAGAGGGTCTAAGACATCCAATAAAAAGAACTGGGCCTACTGGTATCTCACAATAAAAGAACTTCTGTGCTTTTCAAAGGCTGTTTTGGTTCCTTTTCAATCTGCAGTTTTCATGCGGTCTTAAAAATAGAACCAATTAAAACTGACTTCCCACAAACCTCCATCAATTCAAGTTTAATCCAGATTCTGCCCCATCTTGGGGGATTCAGAAAACAAAGATTTTTGTTAGTGATTCTGAGTTGTGAATCTGGCATAATCTTGACCAACTGATGAGATGGGCTGCTCTTTACCAAGGAGTAAATGCAGCAACGCTATTCAGCTGCTAGTAACTGCCCGCAGCTGTCACTTGTGGAGGTACATCACCCCCAGAGTTGCCACATATCCCCCAAAACAGGAACAGTCCTGATTTTTCAGGATTTTCAGGACAGTCCTTGTTTTTCAGGATTGTGTTCACATACTGGCAAATGTGTCAGGTGGTCCTGTCCCAATTTTGTGGAAGAGAATTATGGCAATCCTAGTTGCCCCTCTCAACCTCATTTCAGATCAGCCTGTTGTTATTCAACAGTCTAACTGCTTTCCCTATGTTCCAGAAGCACATAGGAATAAAACCCTCAGCTTTATCTGCCCCAGAGATGCATACCCCCAAATCCAGAGTAACTACGGGAGCACGTAGAGACTTTATATGCATCTATAGTTACTGCACCACCTAGTGAAAACCTATGGGAAATTCATCTTTGAATCCAGAGTAAGTTGTTCTTACACTGGAGCAAGGACTCCCCATAGTTAGTTTGGATTTGCCCATAGGAAAATAACCCCCAGCCTTCTCTGCCCCAGGGGATCATGGGAATAGAACCCTCAGCCTTCCTTCCCCAGAGACACATGGGAATACAACCCTCAGCTTTCTCTGCCCCAGAGACATATAGGAAAACAACCCTCAGCCTTCTCTGCCCCAGGAGACTGTGGGAATAGAACCCTCAGCCTTCCTTTCCCAGGGACACATGGGAATAGAACCCCAAGCCTTCTCTACCCCAAATGACCATGGGAACCCTCAGCCTGCTTGATTGACAGGGAACATGTGGACAAACTAACACAATAGTCAAGGCTCTTATATAGATAGATTTCGGAAGTGGAACAGTTTGGAATCTCTTCAGAGCAATGAATGGTTCACTCAATACCACAAGACCTCTGGAGGGAGGAAAAAACTGTTAATACTGCTGAATTCCAAGCCTCACTGCACTTACTAGACAGACTGTCATTCAGACAACATTTGCTGTGGACACAAGTAGGTTTACCTCAGACAAGCCTTGCCTGCTTATTCAACGGTCAGCTGCCACCCAGAACTGGCTGCATTTCAGCAACATGGCTGGGTATGTAGGCACAATCCAAATAGTAAAGCCTCATTATGCTTTCACAGCTGCTCCCTTCACTTGCACAAGGCCACTGCCGGAGGCAGCCACTTTGCTCATGCCTGGGAAAACTGAAGCAGAAAAGCTGCTAACAAGAGAAGGATCCAGCGCAAGAGACTGGAACTGGGAAAGTGCTGTGGTGATTGGTACATGGGGAAAGAAAAAGTGATGTAGGATACACAAAACCGGGATGAAGCAACTGGGACACTGTACATGGCAGTGGTTCTCAAGCATTTCAGCCTGGGACCCCCTTCTGAGAATGACAAATTGTCTGGAATTTTTCTTCCCCCTTAAGTGGTGAAGTCCCATTGTCTTCAATGAAACTTACTCCCAGGAAAGCAACCTGAATGTCAAGATTGTGACACCCAGTGCCAGATTTCAAGATAGTGGTGCACAGCTTTTAGTGAACCTTTTGTGAACCATCGCTTTTGGTGAATAAGAGAGGTAATAGGAGATGGGGGAGAAGAGATGAGAAGATAAATTCAATATGTATGCCACACAGACACAGGCATACATATACTTCTGAGGCCACATACAAACACAAATACAGGTACACATATCCCAACAGTGAATTCTTAGCCATATAATTCCAGATTCTACACAACTCAGTTCACAGAAGAACAGCATTCTTCTTTTACCTAAATTTACCTGCCTGTTCCCTGATCCTCTTGCTAGTAACTCCTGAGTGGTCACAATTCTGTATGTGACTTGGGAAACAGGGACTACCTCATCGGCACCATTAATGGTAACTGACGATGTCATTATTCAGTTGGAGCAGGGGACGGAGGATGATTGACATTTTGTCAGGAAGGAACTTCGGTGACTCGGGGGTGATTGATGGGCTGAGTGTATCAACAGGCCATTTCCAATTCACTCCCTGCAATCAACGGCTGCCCAGGAGAAGCGTAATTCATTCCCCTTTGCCCCCCTCCCAGACCAATCTGCCGCTTCCCTTCCAGCATCAGAAAATATCCAAGTGACACCTGACACTGTTGCCTACAAATCATTCCCAGTCCAGTCCATTCTATTTGGCAGAGGCAAGAGGAAAAAGATGCTAATCCCAGAGGTGTTGCTTCTGGGCCTTCTGGGCAATGGAATCACTTGGGAGGCTATTTTGGAAAATGGGTCTCCAGGAAGAGAGATGCCACCCCCTACAACTCGCTCTAGCCCAGCCATTCTGTCAAGTATTGGTAAGCTACTGCAAAATTGCAGTCTACTTCAGAGCCCATCCAGGTGGCACTCACTGTGGGAAACTGGAGCTATGATTGCATAATGATCCCTACCGTTCAGACCAGAGAGGTGGTTCCACCAGGGTCTAGAATTGGCAGAGATGAATAGTGAATGTGTGTCTTCCGTCAGTCCCCCATACCCTTCCCTCTTAACAGATCCCTATTTTGTCTTGGACATATCTTTATTTTTCCTGCTTCAACACTAAACCAGGAATACATGAAGCTGCCTTCTCAACAAGCTCTTAAACACTTTCCCTCATCTGACCTGTTTCCTCCCAGTGCCCTCCAACCTAAGGCCATGGTTATTAAAGTGCTGGACTTGAAAATGGATATAATACACTAATAATTATGGGAAGCCCAAGTTCAAATCCCTGTTCAGACTTGAAGCTCACTGGACACCCTTGGGCAAGCCGCTGTCTCTCCAATTAATCTACCTCAAATGTTATTTATTGCAAGGATAAAATCTTAGCCCATATGTGCTGACCTGTACTTTTTGAAGCAAAATAAATGGGCAAAATAAATACAGAATTGCATCTATTCCAGCTGACTGACACTCTCGTCACATCTTCCCCAACTTTTGCCAGCTCATGCCAGTATGGTTCATATCTTGCTTGGTCTTCTCTTCCCTCTCTGCTTTTCCTTCTAACAACACAGCAACACATTTCTTCTCTTACATCATCTCCTTTTCCTACCACCTGTAACCCTAACAATGTCATCTTCCATTTAATTTCCTCAATCCACACTTATATTCAGCCAGCCTGGTTGCAATCCTTCCATTTCCTGTGGGTGGCAGCAGCCACAAAGACCTCCAGCATCACCCTTCATTGCCATCCCATTAATTCCTCTCATTCCCATTCCAGATCCATTCACAAAAAAATAAAAAACAACAACAACAACACAAAAACCATGGAAAGGTAGTCAGGAATGCATGAACAGCAAAGGTCATTGGTTCAAACCCTAACATATATAAACACATATACAAAGCTGATAAGTTAAAGCACTCGACATCACTGTGAGGTTTATAGTGCAGAAGGGAACAAATGAAGCACACTTTTTTACACCTCCCTGCAAGATATTCATATCTGTGCTTCCCTAAAAAAGTCCACTCCAATATTTCATTGGCTTGCCTGTTCACAGACATAGCTTCTACATAAATTTAGATAACACTTATGCCAATATTACTTCCTCCCTCCATACATACTGACACCTCCCACATTCTGCGTATACAGACTGTGCACAAGCACCATATACACTTGCGCCCCTTCACACAGCCCATATGTGCATGGAGAAATGCTCAAGCCCGGCCCACACCACTGGGTGCATCTGTGTTGTTGGCAGCAGTCTGTTCCCCCTGCCATGCTTTCCCATTGGTGGTGGCTCAGACTGGTCCCTGCCATCAAAGGTTGTTCAGTCTAATCCTTTCTTTGCCCATCTGCTGTGGCTGTTTACACTCTGCTTGCTAATTAGAGACTAATTAGTGAGTGCAGAAATTCATCACTTTCCAAACACATATAGTGGTGGGGAAAAGCCAGAGGCACCGCCAGCAACATCTGTTCTGCTGCTCACAGCCAGGGCAGCCAAGCTATGTGGTCAGGATAAGTCAGTGCCCAGTTTTTGCCAAGTGCAGGGACCACATAACGGCATACTTCTTCCCTTTTCCCAGCAATTACAGGAGTGCCTTTAAATCCCATGTCACAACTCTTACTCCCACAGCTCTGGAGTCACCCGTCCCTTCAGTCCTAAATCCTATTCCTCCTACTACTTGGGTTGATGTATTTCAGTCACAATGTTAGAATTCTCCTGGTATTACATCATTGAGCTCCCCAATATTCTGCATTTCAACCCCCCCCCCAATCCTGATTATTCATTCAGGGAAATGCACAGGTTTCAAGCAGGAATTTGTAGCAAAGACAACCATTATATGCCTGTCATTTGCCCCAAGTCTTTTCTGGCAAGCTGGAACCCTCTGGTGTCTCACAAACCTTGTTAGGAAAAGCCAAGCTGTTTTTTCCACTGTAATTAGTCACTGAGGTACAGAGAAATTCATATTCATGATCATTTTTATTAATATCTCCGATACGGGTGGTATACCACTGATGGCGTCCACTCTTGCTGTGTTTCTATAACCAATCACAACAGCAAGTATAACCATGAGAGTTAACAGTGGTTTAATCCCTTTTGGTGCCTCTCACAGGAAAATATATAAAATGTCCTGTTTTGCTTTAAACCTCAAAAAAGCGCACACACAGTCATAGACGAAAAACGCAATGTTGGCCCTGTTTGATCATATATCTGACTCCTTAAGTTACTTTTCTGAGGGTTACACAAGAAGCAGGAGGCAGATTTCAAGAAGGAGCTGAGAGAAAGACAGGGCAGTGTCAGCGTCTGCATTACAATGCCGAGAAAATATCAGAACTCTTGGTGGGAGCAGACTTAAGAGTGCCAAAGCATATCAAAGAAGCCGGAAGAAATGATCAGTGGAAAATGCTAAATTCCAAAGAAACATTTTATTACAGAAATACCACCTTGGATACCTTTGTTTGGAGGCAGACTTTAGACAATAATGCCTGTCTGGAATGGAAAGGTTAGTTATCCCTTCCTGTGTGCAATTGTCTTGATCATGATTGGGCCCCTTGTGGCTACTTGAATCAAAATACGCACACATACAAGCAGGCACAGCTACACATTTAACACAGCACCAATTTGCAAAAATTTGCAAAAACATCCTTGCCTGCTGAGACAAGTCGCTGTTTACACCTGAGTGACATTTATGAGCTAGTATAATGTATTTTGTATGCATATTGTTTTAATTGCAGGAAACCACCCTGGTTTCAAGAATAGGGTAAGATATAAATACCTCAGATAATTGCATGTGTGGTAGTTAGATGAATGAGCACAGGGTGCAGTGCTTAGCAACCGGCACCCACTTGCGGCCCATCTTGTCCTGAAATGGAGTTTAAACTGGGATAGCAAATTGCTGCCATAACCCAAAGCTGCTGCAAACCCAGTGGAAAGAAACAGCTTTGGGTAAATCTCCCTTCAGTAGAATGGGGAGCCCCCCAAACCCCATAGTTCCTATTAAAAGCTGGGTAGAAAAAGCTAGCAATCTGGGAAAGTGGGGCAAACCAGCTCTTAACCATGTGAACTGTTAGCAAGCAATGGTCAGCCCAATCCTATTCTCCTCTTGAACAGACAGATCAGCTGATTTAGGCAGGGTTGGAGCTGGCTGAGGCACAATCCAGGGCAAGGAGATTCAATTCCAGTACTGCAGTAGCAGCCCAAATGGGACAACTCAGATCTTTGCCTCCTACAGAAGTGGTACAGATCTGAGCAGCCTGGTACTAGGCTGAGCCACCGGGAATGGGAGTTAGGATTCAGCCGAGATGCCAGATCCCTTGCTCCCATGCATAGGTTGATCCACTGCCCTCTATTCTCCTGCCCTAGAAAGCCCCTACAGTGCCATCCCTTGTCCTCTTCGGACCCCATCTGATGGCTATCCCAATATACCCTCTGCTGGTGCTGTTGGTGCTGCATTTAACCTCTAGAAGCTGGCAAGTCCTCTGTTTAAACCTCCCAACTCACTGGTGCACTTTTATATTCATATACGTATACTTATGGCATTTTGACAACACAGGAAGACCAGGGCAGGGGATCTGAGCCAGCCTAAAGCACTTTTTAGATTGCATCCTAAAATAGTAAACCAAAGGAAGTTTAAAGAGTTTTAAATTACACCAAATTATGCATAGAGGATAGGAGAGAGAATCAAGCCTTTGCAATGATGAAACAAGCACCTGCATAGGTCACAAAGTGGATGGGAATCTGGGCAAAAGACTCAGAGATTAAGAGATAAATTGAAGGCAAAGCACTAATACAATTTTTCAGGGTACTTGACCTACACTATAGACCGTATTTCAAGATTTGGGGACTTGTTCTGAATTCTTAAGCCTGGGCCAGGGCAAATCAACCAATGGGTGCATGATCCTATGTTTTATTAACCCACTAACCCAAAGGTTAACCCACTTTCCCTGTGGGGCTGTACAATGTGAGCCACTTAAATTTTCTGCCCCTGGGAACCAGGTGGGTGTCATGGTGCAATGGGCTGCTTCATACAGTGGGGGTACAGCCCATGGTGCAATGGGCTGGTTTTTGTTTACAGTGGGGGGGGGGAACTGTTTGCTTACAGCGGGAGGGGGGAATTGAAAGACAAACCATGAAAAGCAGGGCAAAAATGGCAACTGTCTCTGAATGACTCAGCTGTCCTTTCTGGATACTGAACCTAAATAGGAGTCTCATGCTAACCTAGCAGTTCAAAAGCAGGTAAATGCAAGTAGATAAATAGATGCCACTTCAGAGGGAAGGTAATAGCATTCTATGCACCTTTGCCATTTAGTATGCCAGCCACATGACCACAGAGATGTCTTTGGACAATGTTGGCTCTTTGGGCTTGTAATGGGATGAGCAAAGCTCTGAGAGTCAGTTACAACTAGCAGGGCAACTGTGGAGGACATTTTTACCTTTGTGAGCCCCATGTCATTTAGTAAACGGTAAAAATGAAACAGGTGAAAGACAGGTTTTCATCACAACATTTATTTTAAATCCTGATTTCTGCCCAACCCAAATGTATAGAATGATCAGAAGTACCAATAACCAAACATACCGTCTGCCTGGTTTTTATCCTGTCTGCTCAGACACGCATTAGTAGCCATTCTGTTAAAACTGTTCCTGCAATAGCAGTCCGCTCCTTGAAGGCTATCTCCAGATCAAGCTGTCTGAGACATACAGATATTAAGAGGATCGGGATGGGGTAGGAAAGAGGGAGAATGAAAAAATAACAAAAAATGGAGAGAGATCTCCCTTCCCTCTTGTCCCTGCTGGCCTTTTAATACTAGAGGGGGACTAATCTCTCCTAATGGGATCAAAATCTTTGCCACTTTATTTACATAACGGGCATTCGATGCTTTACCCCATGCATTAGAGAAAAGGGGAAAGCATTATATAGGGCAGGAGAGCATTGGGACCGCCCAAGAATGATTCTGATAGTGGGCTATGGAATCTAATACCACCTATAATGAGAAGGGGGAGGGAGGGGGAGATAGTATGAGCGACTGTCTCCACCACTCCATAAATCCCTTTGTATAGAAGGGACAGCAGTTTCTAAGCCTGCAAAATTGATGTGGATTCCCTGCCAGGCAGCCAAATGGACAAGGCTTCTAACAAGGCAGATAAAGCCATAGTCCATCAAAAGGGATTAGAAAACTGTCCATCCTGCCATATACCAACCCATGTACACCAACCCACCTGCAAACACAGAGCCCACTTCTAGAAAAAAGCCCACTTTTAAGGTTAGATCTACTAATTTTGGGTTTATTTTTACACTAGCTTTCCTCCAAGGAGCCAAGAGGGTCCCCAGCTTTTATCCTCATAACCATCTTGTGAACCTAATTCAGGGGAGAAATGGCATGTGGCCCATGGTAACTCATTTCACCATTACATGAAACATCCTGGCCTACCACTTTAACCACCAAACCCTGGCCCGGTGGCCATATGCATGCCACGGAGTGCCTTAATGAAGCCCAAGGCAAGACCCCCACCATCTGGCCCATGGACAAGCCTATTAATCCTCCAGATCTATCTCTAATACTCTCTTATATGTAAATTTATGTAAATTAATTCAAATTTGAAATGTAAATCATTTTTCAAGCCCCTGACACAGTGTTAGAAAGATGACGTGGTTATCCTGCCAAAATGTTTTTAGTATACTACG
The DNA here is from genome assembly GCA_030015325.1 of Cryptoblepharus egeriae. Classification (NCBI taxonomy): domain Eukaryota; kingdom Metazoa; phylum Chordata; class Lepidosauria; order Squamata; family Scincidae; genus Cryptoblepharus; species Cryptoblepharus egeriae. Next base: position 104,086,317 of record JAREYC010000002.1, on the reverse strand, counting down.
TTATATATGTGCTTAGAGGATGTATCTCTATCATAGGAAAGAGAAGTTTTGCTGAAACTGAGAATTTTATTGGCAAACCCCCAAAAACAAAATTAGGGCTGCAATCCTAACTTGCAGTTAGGCCGGCCTAAGCCCCAGCACAAGTCCTGTGCTCCCGTAAGGCACTTCTGCACCACTGCTGGGGGGAGAGTTAGGACAGTGCACAGACATGTGCTTGCCTCCCTACATCACTATGGGAATGGGAAGATCAATGAGTTGTGCTGGCCTAGGTTAGGACTGCACCCTAGGAGTGGAGTGGTGGAATATCCCAGATTCACTGAGCTGAATGGAGGAAGAGGCCATGAAAAAAGCAGGATAGTCCTGTTTCTCAGAGGACAGGTCTGTACTATTCTACCTTGTTTCTACTGATGTTTATTAGTTGTACTATGTTGCTTATAGCACATGGGGTATCTGATCATTCCAGCACTTCTATATTAGAAGCATACCCAAGTATTGCATGTGCTGTGACCTTCTGGAGTTGTTTTTCCCTAGAGCTATGCATATGGTCTGTTCTGGCCTCCATCAACAACTCTTTCACTTTCAGTAGCATTTGATCAATTCATTCATGCTATTGCATCTGCATGCCAATCATCAAAACCACCACCCCTTGCTTAAGGCAAACATATATCTACCTCTTTTGAGCAAGGAAAAGTCAAAAGGAAGAGAAGGACATGACAAGCTCTGCTTGCAAACGACAGCTGTGATGTTGCAAGACTTGTTTTTTATCTGCACATAGTCTTGTAGAGGGATCAGATAAAGCTAGGCAATTTACTCCCCTTCAAAGCCGATACAATTTTCAGCATGGTAGCACTGAAACAACATGCTGAGTCCTATGTGTCTGTAATGCTTCCAACGGACCAATATCTCTGTAGTTCAGTCCTGCAGCCATCCCATGACCTGACCCAACTGGGCCCAGATACACCACTGGGGGTGGCAACTAATGTATAGTAATGTGGCTTCATGCATTCATTCTTGCTTGTGGCACAGAATATTGATCAGATCTCACATAGCCTTAAAAGGACACCCTTGGGGTAATTTGTTAGTTGTTGATAATTCCCAGTAGCGTTGGAAAAGAACAGAGAGAGAGAAAGAGAGAGAGAGAGAGAGAGAGAGAGAGAGAGCTGTCCATTAGCAAGCAATATGTTTCTTCAGGCAGTGAAAAATACCGTTTGAATTCTGGTATTAGCATTAAGACTTGGAGAGCTTTCAAAGACTGTTTTCTCATCATTGAGAATTGAAAGGCAAGGATGGAGGGAGGCAGTGAAGCATGGGAGGGAACATAAGCTACAGGCCTGTGTTCCTGGCCTAGCCCATATTTTGTTGCAAGAAAAGATGTTCTCAAGGTCACAGGTCTCTGATGATCTTCCCTAATGCTGATTTTACTTCTCGTCAGGTATCCAATGTCTTTAAAATGAGACAATAATGTTTAAGGGTGCTGAAAGTAATTTGAAAGAAGCAGTACTTGTTGTAGTGTGCATGAGCACACGTATTTCCATTGCCCAACAGATTGCTTTGAAACCGGCTTTATAGGTTGTTTTGGAAACAATAAGAAAATATCTTTTCCAGAAGCAAAGTTGGAATGAGTGTATATACAATGTATAACACTCCCTCCTTCTAAGTCGGTTCAGCACTCTGGGAAAAAAAATGCTCTATCGACTGTCTCCAGTCTGAGTTGTACTCATGAGTCAGGCAAGCATTCTGTGCTGCTTTCCTTCCCCATTTATGATTTCATTATAATTTCAGCATTCTCTAGTCAATTCACGATAAAAATGTGCTCATGATGAACATGTATCCATATGGGCCTCCTGGGAAAGGGAATTAGTTCTCTGAACTAAGTATTCTCTAAAGCTGTTTCCCAAAAACCACAACCACATGCACACATGTACAGCCACACACAGATCTGTGGCACCATGAAGTCAACTGGAATGATCACCATGAGCAACACATTGGAGAAAGCAGAAGTTATGACTCTGGGCCTGGGAAAGCTTGTCACACTTTCCTGAGGTCATCAGTCTACCATTTTCTGAAATGAATCTGCCACTACCCCTTTCTGCTCTTCCTTTGTCAGGTATGCTAAATCTGCACCAATATCATTATGGTGTATTTAATCCCAGCACAGCTGCAAGGTGTGAAAGTTAGCTGGGTAGCATTAGTGGCTGACAGCTGCATACCGCAATCCCTTGCCAGCTTACTTGCTGGTGGCACCTCACAACAGCTGTTAGGAAACAACACGAGGTGCCATGCATGCGGGAATGTGGGAAGCAAAATAAAAATTAAAAAAATCAAGATTCCTCAAGGATCAATCATCTAGGACCCCTCCTTGAAATGGCAAGATTTCTTACTGCCTGACCATGGACCATCACTGACCATATTTTATGGGTAGAAACATCCAAAGAAGAAGAATCTTTTTACAGCTTCATCAGAAGAACCTGTCAGGTGCCAATGAACACAAGAAGCCAGTGCACTGTGAGCAAGGAAAGTGGACGATGAGAATGGACTGGAGAGGCAGCAAGTTGTGATAGGATATAAAACATTTTTGTTCTCTGCTCAACTTCAGCAATTGCTCTCAAATAAGTATACAAAAAATAAAGAAAAATGTCTTAAAATTGCAGACTACATATTAGAACAATGAAATGCTGAGAAGAGCTATTTTATAAAAGCAGAGCAAAGATTTCCCCCTTTTTCTTGAATGCCGTGAGAAAGGGAGCCAAATGAATAGCTCATGGAAAAGATCTCCATGACCCAGGCAGCAGTACATAAAAATGCTCAGGCATACCTGAGGAGTCTAGAAGATCAAAAGATGTCCACATTGCTATCCATCACTGATTGCAAGCTGCTTGTTTAGAAAGTGGTGTTGAGTCAAACCACCAATATTGGCATGCTGCAGTGAACACACGTTGGGATTTGGTTATGTTGCCAGTCATCTGCTTTGTTAACATTTGGATCTAGACCTGAAATGTCTTGGCAATGGGGTTGAACAACAGTGTCACAAAGACACTGGCTGGCCCAACTGGAAAAGTCTGGTGAAGCCTTCGGTTGGCTTTAGTGTAAAGAAGAAATGTTGTGTGAACCAGCCCTAAGTCTTATACAGAGATGCACACACAAACTGCATGCACCTCCCTTCAATCATAGCTTCTCACAATTCACTGTACAATTTACAATTCCAACCCATAATTTTCTCGCTGTCTCTACTTTTCCATTTCTCAATCTTTTTATATCAACCCCACTGCTCCAGTCCTTTGCTCACAGATCTGCAGGAGCCCAATACTTACTAGTCATCTTCCATTATTCCAGTCCTGGGACTCCCAGCTGCTATTCATTGCCTAGATTTTGCATCTCTGCTTTGGTGGCCCTGCACTCACACAGATCTGTCATGCCTCTCAACCTCAGCTAGTTAATAAATTTTCCTTCTCTGCTCCACACCATTAACATCCTTACATATTCAGCCATTGTTTTCTGGCATGCATATAAATGCAGACAATAAAGATGCTCTCGGAGGCATCTGGTGGGCCACTGTGAGATGCAGGAAGATGGACTAGATGGCCCTTAGGTCAGATACAGGGGTATGAGATGCAAGATGGAGCCGGAGGCTGGTCTAAAGTAAGAGAGAGAACTGGGGATAAAGCAAGGGAATTTCAAGCTCTGTGAATGCATTGATTGCAGATACAGAACCACCAAGTCATTGTTTGCTGGAAGAAGTATTAAAGGCTTGGATACTATATGGTTGGGATCGCTGAGGAATTGACAGCGAACAAACAGGAGTTGTGAAACAAACAGAAGTTTTGCTTCCATACGAAATACTGGTTGGCACTGGGAAATCTTTGGGGCTGGAAATTCTGTTCTCAGGTGGTCAAGGGGCAGCTAGGAGCCCATTAGCCTAGTCTCTGCAAAGAAGTGCATGTGAAAAATAGCTTTGATCAGGTATGGAAAAACTTATCTGAACTTGCCCAAGGCTTGAACTTGAGATGGCAAAGCATAAGAGGTGAACAGCAGATCCTTTTTTTCTTTTGCCATTTTCACCTCCTTCTCCTCATTGCCTTTGAAGAAAAGCAAGGCTCCCTTCAATCCTTCTCTGCTGAGCTGAACATCCAGTCCTCACTACATCAGTGCTTCTCAAATATTTTGAACTAAGATTCCTTATCTAAATTTTCTAAATTTTTTCAGACTCCCACTGCATTAACTGTTTTGTGGACAAGGATGGAGTGATTATTACGCACAATGGTGCACAACTTGCTGCTGTGCACAACAGTCTATTGAACAGGTTGGCCAGACAGCAAAGGTTATATTTTCAGGAATTCTACTCACTCTTATTGTCCCTATAAAAGTGATATATAAGTACTGTTGGTTGGTTGGTTGGTTGGCCACGTCAGCCCAACAAGGGGACTGTCTTGAGTGCTCATCTCAGCACTGACCCAAACAACAGGGACTTCTTACTCTAGCTGCAGCTTGCAGCTACTCAGGGAGAGGAGTTAAACACTCTCAGCATTCATTAATCCCATCGTACAGGTATTTCTCTAGTTTGTTCTGAAACACAGTTGGAAAAGCTTCACTCCAGAGAGGTGTCTTTGTCACAGGCTAGAAAGGAAGCACCCTCTGGTGGCTGCTTACAGTTCTGTTCTGTAACTATCAAAACAGGACAAAAGATTGGAGATCAAGTCACATCTCTGGAGACATCCTAGTCAGTGGTGGGCTCCAGCAGGTTCGCACCTACTCTATAGAACCGGTTGTTAACGAGAGATAGGACATATGAAGTTTAAAAACAGCCATTTAAAAGTGGCTGCCAGATGGGCAGAGAACCGGTTCTTAATTTCTTTGAAGCCCATCACTGATCCTAGTGCAGAGGATCCAAAACTTTTTAGACTGGTGGCTCCCCTGACCTACTAGGCCAGTAGCTGAAGGTCTCAATGAAGGCTACAATCCTATACATTGTATAGGGCAACAGGTTTTTTTTTGCAAGGATTCAATGGTTCCCTTGCTCTCCAGATATTCAATGGTTTCCATGGCTCTCCAGAGAGCAACACTTCACAGTTAAGAGACTGACAAGTGCTATGAAGCCCTAGCTGCACCTTAAATGATAGATGTTGAGATCTGGCAGATTTTCTGCACTGTTTTCTATTTGTGGCTTGTTATCTCTCACATAAGTCTTTATGATGTGGTATCAATACTCTGTTTTCAATTTCTCGTAAGACCCTTATAGGGTTCAGTGATAAAACACATGCTTTCATGCAGAAGTTCCCACATTAAAGGTAGGCCTGGAAATTACCAACTTATGTAAACAATATTGAGCTACATGGACCACACATCTGACAGCTTCGTATACTCCTGTTTTTCACCTGAATGGTGGATTCCAGGCTATTCCAAGAGCCAAATCAGCCAATGCATGGGGCTAGTGCACTTGCACCAGTACTAAGGAAGGAGACCTGCTGAGTTTACTTACTCACTCTGAATAACAAATTCTGGACAGCACCAGTACAAAGTACAAGTGGGAGCATAGTACTTCTGCATGTGCTATTTACTGTATTTGTATTCCAGTTGTCCACATAGGATCCTCAGAGGGGATTGCACTCTGAAATGCTGTACACATATGATATCAACAATAGAGCATATAATATAAATTCTCATTTAGAAGCTCCATTTCAGTCTAATTTGGACAGCAAATCTGGCTTATCTCTGTACAAAGGAAATTCCAAAATTGCAGTACCACAACACTAGGCTCACGAACTGGATCTTTTTGGCTGATGGAATTTAAGAATAGTGCATCACCACTCCGCCTTATAACATGAGCAAAAGGTTCAGAAATTGAATGTACTATCCCCCACATGCAAACATACCTGCACATAGTAAATGCTTGTAGTAAATCAAGGAGAAAACATCAAAACCAAAACTACAAAAATTCAGAGAGGTTGACTTCCTTCTGCCCCATCTAGGCTAGGTGCTTTGGTGAGCCATCAAACAGTTGAAGGCCTTTTTCTCCTTCTAGAGGTGGGATTAAGCCACACAAAGGCTCATGAAACTCATGAAATATACCAGCCTGAGCCAAGATATTTGCAAATTCTCACAAAACAGCCTTTGTCTTGGAAAACTGTTGGATAGCCTTGCTTCAACTCCTTTTGGTAACACTTCAGGAGCTGCCTAACAAAAAAAGCAACTGCCAAATGTGTGAGAATGGTTTCTGAAGAAATATTAAAAATCCACTGAATCTACTCCAAGCGAAGCACATGGTAAATAAAGGCAAACAATCTGTTGTAACAAAAGATGAAGGGCACAATCCTATTCATGTCTACTCAGAAGTAAGCTCCACTGTGTTCAATGAGTCTTACTCTCAGGGTTTTGGATTGCGGCCGAAGTTGTTTTTTCACACATACAAGGATCCCAAAAGGCCAGTACTGCATGTGGAGAGATAGGCCAGTACTGTGTGTGAAGAGGTCAGGCATCACAGGTGTGGTAGAATAAATACAACAGTCATAAAAGACACTGTTTTAGGACCTCCACGTCTGAGCACGATACCATAGTCTTTCGAGACTGAAGGATGCCAATGAGAGGAACACATACATAAATCAGTAGTGAAAACGTACCCGCGTTGCAGGAGTAAAATTCTCTCTGCATGCCATCCACCCATTGTGCAACAACCTCCCAGTCACAACATCCCCCCATATGCATCATCCCCCATGCACAACATCCCCCTAAGTGCAGTGTCCCCTAATGCGCATCAAACAACCATGCACATTGTCCTCCCATGTGCATCATCCCCATGAGTATTGTCCCCCATACGCACCCTCTGTCACAGTGCATCATGCACCAAGCACCAAATTGGCTGGATGTTGATCAGTTAGTCTTCAATGTTAAGTATAGGACAAAAACACATTGCACCCCTTTTTACCCCCTTAATGGGTTAAGTTCTCAACATTGGTTCATGGTAGGTATTGATGTCACAGAAGGAACACCCTCCCTAAATTTCATGCTTCTAAGTCTAGGGGTTGGGGCAGAGCGTCCCTCAGTCACTTCTAGGCCTGGTGGTTTTGTCTGGGCGTTGATGAGTCAGTGAGTGAATCAGTGAGTGACTTTTCAATTATATTGAAAATTCCAAATACTGAGCCTGAGGAAAAAATTAGGACATATTGAACCAACATGGAAAAATGTTGCATAATGATGTCTCCTCCTCAGCCCTATATATAATCTATATCTATATATCTATATCTATATATCTATCTATCTATCTATCTATCTATCTATCTATCTATCTATCTATCTATCTATATCTATATCTATCTATCTATCTATCTATCTATATCTATATCGATCGATCGATCGATCGATCGATAGATTATATATAGGGCTGAGGAGGAGACATCATTATGCAACATTTTTCCATGTTGGTTCAATATGTCCTAATTTTTTCCTCAGGCTCAGTATTTGGAATTTTCAGGCTAAAAAAGATGACCTCTGGAAACCCTGGAGTGCAGAGTACCTGAAGTGAGTACCACTCACCACAGACAATAATGGATAGAGGCTTGTCAGGATCACATCTGGCCCTCAGGCCTGGTTTTGGAGATTCCTGGGATAGAGGCTTAATTCATTTGAGATTAATTCATATGCAGTAATCACACATAGACTGGCGTAGGAATAACTATGAATTCTGAAACAGCATGGATCTAGTTTTACAATCCTTTGTCATAGATTTGTATTATACTTGACATGAAAAGGTTGTGCAAAAAGGTTGTGATCTGACCTGACTGTTCCAAGTCTAATCCAATAACTAGAAGTTCCTATTCTTGCTTTTTAAAGGCTACATGATGTTGTAGTTTCTGTCAAGCACTACCACATCTAATGTCAAACAGTCAAAGATCACTTTATTTAAAGATAGTGTTTGCTAAATAGAAATTATTTGAACCAGTCTAGAGAAACTAGCCAAACAGGCGCTGATCAAAGGAATATTTGGGAGCAAACAACATGAAACAGGACTAGATTTTCACCTAGTAAAAGTAAAAGTATTGTGGCGTCACTCATTCTTTGCTCAAGTTATATCTGTAAATAGTCAGGTCAGCAGAAAGCAATGTTCAAGTTACTTTCTCATTGCTTCTTATTTGTTAGATATGCATTGAAAATGCAAGTTATGGAAAAGTCAGATAACTAAAGGGGCATTCCAAGCTGCACTCTGTGCCAGTGCAAGTCTCTTGTGCCAGGGAAGGTCACAAACATGCCATAGTACTTACTCCGAAAGTGTGGTTAGGATTGCAGCCAAAGTATTATTTCCTTTCTAGATCAACTTTTGAAAGGCTTGTATAGCTAGGTAAACCCTGATAGAGTATCATTTTAAAAAGTGGTCCTGGGGCTTCACATTTCTAAGGGAGTGAAATCTGCAATTGGAATAAGACAGTCTATGGGAATTGACTTTGTGAACCCACAGATATCCTTTTGAAAGGAATTCCTATTTTGTGCATTTCCAGAAGTACCACAGCACCATTTTACTGAGGAAGGTTTATGGGTGTGCTAAGAATAATGACAAAATAATCAAAATATTTAAATTATCTGCTTACTCTTGACCTTGAACCTGTATTTAGAGGCACATGTGCATTTCAGTCAGTGAAAAGCATACTTTAATCACAATGCAAACTGATCCAAAGCACAACCTTGAACTATGAGAAAAGGTTTAGCAGTCAGCAACAACCAATTACCAATCATCTTGCTATCATCTATATATATAAAAGAGAAAAGTCACTGACTGATTCACTCACTCACTGACTGACTCACTCATCACTGCCCTGCCGAAACCGCTGGGCCTAGAAGTGTGAAATTTGGGGTGGGTGTTCCATCCATGACTGAGGGGTGCACTAAGAACCGGTTTTTGGAAATTCCAACGGGAAGGGGGTGAAAAGGGGCGCAACGCGTTTTCCTCCCTATACTTTGCATTGAGAATTGCTGACTCCTCAACATTCCGCCCCAACTGCTGGGCCTGAAGCATGGAATTCTGGGAGTTCCTTCTGTCACCTGAACACCCACCAAGAACTTGTCAGTATGTGAACACGACTCCCCCAAATCAGGACTGCCCCTGTTTTTGGGGACATATGGCAACCCTAAGCTTGAGTCAGTGTTGTTGGTTATATTCTCCTTAATTCACAAGCAGAATTTTCTCAGTGTTCAAAGAAACACATAATTCTCCCCCCCAAAAATTGAAATCAGTTTTAGCAAATATGCCCTTGCCTCAGTCTTAGTTTTTCTGCACCATTGTATTGCCATCTGTTTTCCAAAGAAATCCTGGATTATTTTGAATCTTATCGGATGTTTTTCAATGAGAATCTCAGCAATGGCCTGCCTGCAACTACAGATTGCCTCCTGCCCTGCACAGTGTCAGGGTGGCTGCATTCAAGGGCACATTCTTGATTCATGCAGAGCAATAATGAGATGCCACAGGCCTGGTCACATAGTTCACAGGCCTTAGTGAACTGCATACCCTGAAAGGTGCTCCACAATGCACAGGGGTTTCTTGACACAATGTGGACAGGCTTTCCCTCGGAGGCAGAAAGTCTGAAAATACCCACTTTCAAAGGAAACAAGGCAAAAAAGCCTTAAGGCTAAACAGAAATCTGCTGTCTGTACAAGGCCATAGCAAGATGGATTTTTGTCTGTGTCATCAGGAGCTACATTTCAGCAGATCTTCTTTGAGGTAAAAGGCTAGGCTGTACGGCTTGCACAGGCAGGGAACTGCTCTGTTCCAGGATCGCACATGAGGGTGGAAAGTCCAATATTTTGGTCAAACATGTCCAAGCTTGTGTCTCCACAATAGGGTGACCATACAGAATGGAGGACAGAGTGCCTCTATCTTTAAGGATTACATAGAAGAGGAAATTTAAGCAGGTGCTGCTTTTGAAACCCTTCTATGATGAGCTAAACCTGTCTAACCCTACAATCCAGAGTAACTACGGGAGCACGTAAGAGACTTTACGTGCACCCGTAGTTACTGCATCACCTAATGAAAACCTATGGGAAATTCATATTGCAATCCAGAGCAAATTGTTCTTACACCGGAGCAAGGACTCCCCGTAGTTACTCAGGATTGCGCCCTAAATTCCTTCTTCTAAGCAATGCTTAAAGATAGAGGCACTCTGTCCTCCATTCTGTATGGTCACCCTGCGAGTCCAGCAGAACCTTGGACATGGTGCTCTTTCCTGCAAAGTGGCCTACAGCACTTCTCATTTGTGTTCAGGTCTACAGCCAGCTGAGGCTAGGTTATTTTAAACAAACACACTTCCAGTAAAAGGCCAACTGGGGGTTGAATTCACTCCTGTCCATTAGCAAGCTGTCCGAGAAGAGGCTGCATGCAGCGGGAAGCTGTATCATGCGCATGATGCAGAAAAGGATGGGGTTCCCAAGGCGGCCAACCAGTCCGGCACCCTCTACCAACAAAGTCTGTAAAACATCCAACAGTGTTGTGGAGCTGCAAACTCTGAAATGGATTAACCCAAAGCCAAAGAGATGCAACAGCTGGGAAACATTACAGGAGAAACTACAATAAAGACCCATGAAGAGCTCTAGTTCCTTACTGCCAAACATGCACTAATAGGCTGCAGCCTTGCCTGATTCACAAACCTCCTGGGAGCTGAACCGCAGACATCGGGGTGAGCCAAGCAATAACCATCCTTTGGAACAGAAGAGATGGTTCAGTGGCTTGATTTTGCAAACCTGTTTCAGGATCTCCCTGAACACAAACCTGCCAACATCAGAAAGACCAAAACGAAAGAAAGAACAAGAAGTATCTTGGCCCTTTCTGCATGATCAGTCTACTGCACAATTATGAACACCGGTTTCCTCTTGCCTTTTCTGTAGCTGCCTGTCACAGAGACAGGGTAGGACTTGTTTGACTATTGATCTGACCTTGTATGGCAAAGTTCATGTGTGGTTATGATATCCTAGAACAACGGCTTGGGGAGTCCTAAACATCTGTATTCATTGCTTCCCCCCCCCCCCACACCAGCACATGGATCAAGTGCAAAAAAATTTCTACCACTCTTTATTACTCCCTTCTGATCCAGTTGCTCTTTCTGTTTGTTGTATTTACCTCTCAAGGGGTAAAATTAGAGCTAAATATTTTCAAATGAGGGCTTTCAATGGGGGCTTTCAAAGTAAAACGATCCCTGAACAGTATCTGAACAGTATCGCTGTTCACCTCTGTTGGTTGGTAGTTGTTGTTTTGACCATCTGCGACTGTGTCATACCAGATCCCAGCTGATGCTTCATCTCCCCAAGTTAAAACATAGCCAATCAGGGTTCATGTTGGAAACATGGTTGCATCACATCACAGTGCAGGGATGGCCCATCAACAAGGAAAGGTGATATGGGTTGCACCATGAGAAGATTATGGGGATGGGAGAAGGGTGGCATTTTTGCAGTGCTGTTCATGTCGCTTTGGCCACTGGCCACATCCCTTCAACCTGCTGCACTGATCTGCTTTTCATCTGCTAAAAGCAAGCAGAAAGCAGATCATCTGTTCCTTGCTCAGTTTCCTCAAATCCAGAAGTATAGGTTTTATTCACCTATAAATATCATTGTGTGTGATCCAGTGGTGGGCTGTAGCTGGTTTCACCGGCTCTATAGAACCGGTTGTTAATTTTGGCCCACCGCTAGTGATCTGGTTGCTAGTGGTGGGCCAAAACGTGGGCGAACCGGTTTGCCCCCGAGGAGCCCACCACTGCGCTTGCGTCAATCTCCGCCAAGGTCGGCGCAGGCGAAGTCGTGTCCTCAACAGGACGCGACTGCGCATGTGCCAACCTTGGTGCACGTGCAGTGCGCAGGGTTGGGGCTGCCCCTCGCCCTGCCCCCTGACCCAGGCCCCGCGCCCTGACCCCACCTGGCCCGCCTACTTCCAGTGAACCGGTTATGAGGTTGGGCCAGGCCCACCCCGGTATGATTCCTTTAAATTAAACAGGGATTTGCACATTTCTGGAGTTGCAAAAACCACAAAGTAAGAGTTTTTTTTTGTATTTGTAGTGCAGAGGTGGTGGCAATAGACCCAAGGCAGTGTCAGGCAGCCTTCCAGGTCACGCTGCCTCTGTCATTACAGAATCAATACAATTTGCTATATGCCGACACCATTGTGAACAAGCAAAGCAAATGCACTGACCTCATTCTACATTATAATGCAGTTGAGTATATAAGAAGTGACCCTTGAGGATGCCAATGATCTCCTCTCTCCTCTTCCCCTCCCTTTCCCAGTACCCCTCAGTTGGGGGCACATAGGCTAGGCAGCACTGCAACTTACTGAGCCATTAATTTCAAGTGGACGTCTCTTCTTCCATGGATTAATTCAGCAGCTCAGCTACTTCACAAGGCCCTATTATGCAAACTATATGAGAATGAGTAGATCATATGTTCAGAAATGGAGAAAGACCACTGGATCTCATGGGCCTCCTGCTGGCTGAAAATAGTTCTTATGTTTCACTGCAGCTGAGAATTTTTGGGTGATGGTAAGGAGGGATAAGTAACGTGCCAGAAGTTTGTCCAGTTAGTTTTTTTTTTCCTCAAACAGGAAAGCTGAATTGTGTGCAAATGCCAAAAACCATAAATGTTCATAATAAAATTGCCAGCAGCAGTGTTGAACCAGGTATTCCAGCCAAGAATTGTCAATCCCATTTCCACCAACTGAGAGCATTTTGGGGCATTGAAAGAAAAAAAAGAAAAGATCAAACAACTACGATTAGAAAATTGATCCCAAAAGGGAAGAGCCAGCTCGACGTTTGCCTAAAAGCCTGTGTGCTATTTATACACCATTAAACACACACATGGGGAACCAGCTAAAAGCTGAGATGTCTCCAACATCTATATAGCATTTTGTTTGCTTCTGATTCTATGGAAGGGGGAAAGTAGGGAGCAAGAGCGACAAGGAGACCTAAATCTTGGTTGAGGAGCCAGTGGAGACATATTCATCCATCTAAAGCCATGGGTACTTCTTCGGTGCATCCCTGAGTACATTAGCCTCATGAAATTTGCACCATGTCTGAACACTTGGTTCCTTCAATAAAGGCACGAAATATAAGCATCCCTTATTCCCTCACATTGCCACACACATCTACCCTCCCATTTAAAATGTATACAGCATATGTTCATTGTGGGCATAATCCAAACAAATTTAGGCCAGCATAACTCACCAATCTCCCCATTCTCGTAATGGTGAGGAGAGTCTGGCATGTCTGTGCACTGGCCTAACCACTCCCCTTCCAGGAGTGGTAAAGAAGTACCTTATGGCACTTTTGCAACACCTCCAGGCCAGCACAGGACTTGTGTTGGGACTGGTGCCAGCCTAACTGGGGATTGGGATTAACTCTTTGGGATTCACCCATTACTGTTGTTTTCTCTTAATGTTAGTGCTTTTATAGGACCATCTTCTGAAACCTTAAACATTTTTCCATCCTTGCAAATCCAGAATTTGACAATCATATAGGAACGTGGGAAAGTCCAGTTTTCGATTAGGAAGATTTCTATATTGTACTCCCAAAGTAAGAAGCACTGGGAAATCCCTTGGTCCTTACAAATGCAGCCTACTATCCAGAGATCATTTTAGAGCCTTTTCAAGATGCAATTGTTGTAGCTTTCCCCTTCCATAGCCACTATTCCTCTTCCAAGATCTTAACCCTAGCTGGGTACCATGGGGTCATATTTAACCTTGATCTTCTTTGACACCTGCTTTTTTGAAACTATTGTGAGTAGTGACCACATCTTTCAAGTATTCCTCTATTAGGCCCTTCTAATTGAACGCACAAATGCACGAACGCACGCACACACACACACACACACACACACACACACACACACACAATTGTCCCAGATCAAAGGACAAGTCAACCAAATTCCTCCATGCAGCCAATTCCACAGTAAAAGCCAATGGCAGAAGTAAATGTTTGGCCTTCAGCAGGGTCCACTTTGTTGTACTATCATGTATTTTGTTTCTCATGCCTAGTAAGATGAATTTGCTATATGGGAAAGCACTTGGTTAAAATTCATGAGCCCAATCCTATGTACGTCTACTCTGATGTAAGTCCCATTAAAGTCAGGAAAGTGTGGCTAGGATTGGGCTGTGAATGTGACAGCAAGCAGAGCTCTTCAGCCTAATGAATGGCTAAGAGCACAATCCTAACCATGTCTACTCAAAAGTAAGTTTTATTGTGTTCAATGGGTCTTACTCCCAGGAAAGTGTCTTTAGGATTGCAGCCTAAGTGAAAACACCTGTGTATGATATAAGTTATTTGTAAGTTTCTGAGATAAATATGCCTCTGTTCATCAATATTTTTATACAAATGTTTAAAGTACAAACTTAGCGGGAGAAAAACTAAAGATTTTTACAATGGGATCAAATTAACCCCATGGTACAATTTATTTTTATTGACCCCCATGGTACTATTGAGGAGACTTTGCTCATGGTATCTGGCTAGGGTTTTAATTGGAATGAAGCATTTTCTCTTGCGTCATGTGTGGTGGAAAATCTGGAATCTTATTTGCTTATGATTCAGTTGCAGTGGCTGCCTCAAAACTTTGTAAAGGACATACGGCATTTTTGAATTCCTGTCTGGATATCATAACCAGCGTTTGCACCAGTCACTTCAGTTCTTTCCCCCATAATCTGAACCCCAACCAATGGCATGGTTGCTGCTTCTATACAGTACTATGCTCCAGTCCGTTTTCTCTTAATGGTTCCTTATAAACTCACATTTCCATGTAGTTTGTCCAGAAGGTATTAAGACCATGCATGGATAGTTTGGAAGCCCTTTGAGACCCAGGGTCCAGAGCATCTCATGTCACACACTTCAGGTCCACTCAAACCAAGATGAGGAACAACTGTTTTCTTGGCCATGCCTCTTCTCAACCTCTTGTGTCTCTCTCTTCCCCCCCCCCTCCCCACAGGGATATTGTTCTAAATCTCCTTGCCATCAAAATATCATCAGAGCTGCACGGCACGGAGAGAGATTAAAAAACAATAAAGAGAAAACGAAACCCTCCGCTATAATTACCAACCCTTCGCCGCCAGCAGCAGCGGGGAGGGGAAGGGGAAAAATAAAGAAAAGAAACCCACTAAAATTTTAATAGGAACCACTGCATTTAATTTAACGACACATTTTTTCAATTACCAGAATAATTGTTTTATTCATAAAATGAGTTTCCATAAAGAGGGTCATTTTCTTTTGTTTTTATTATTCATTTGTGCAACATATTCAAGGCATAATTCTCCATCCCTGAAGGGAGAGGGTTTGCATCTGGGTAAACAGGCTACGTGTGTGTCTCCATTTTAAACCCCCCCTTCATTTCTGATCGTTTCACACCAGTTGGGCGTATCTGACCTTAGCGTTTTAGAGGCTGCTGCTTTAAAGGCTACTCAGTACAAGCTGTTCGCCATGTGTCGGAGCCAATTTGTAAAAGGCCTCTGACCTGTGCCGTTTACACAGACAGCTGGATAACACAGCTCTGCATCGCCAAGCTGAAAGTTAAACCAGTGTGGTGACTTTTATGACTTGAACATTACTCTTAAAAGTATGGGCAGCAAAGGATTCTGGGAAGACAACTCCGTTGCTGCAGTTGTCACTTGTGCTCATAACAATATCATACTCTTGGAAATGGGGTGATGGTAGTGGTGGAGAAAATGCAAAAGCAGGCTTTGCAAGCTTCCTTCTGTATTGTACTTTGTGCAACCATGAGAAGAACTGCGAGAATCAACAGGGAAGACGTTCCATTCTGAGAACCAACAGGGAAGCGATAACAAAAAATAGATATAAAAAGGCATTTAAAAATAAATGAAAAGTGGCAAGACTTCCCAAAATCCTCGCATCCAAAAGAAGACAAAGAATATTTTTGTTTTCAGAAAATACTTCTGTACTTGTGGTCTCCATAACCTAATCATATACCGCCTTTATGATAATGTGGCAGCGTAACCTTGTTGTAGAGGACACCTCTGTTGCAGGGGGTTAGATTTTACTAAAACCTTTCAAGCAATGGAAGCGTATAAAGATAGGGGGAAATGCACCAGGGTACTGTCTGGAAGGATAGGAATGAGGAGCAGACCCTTGCACAGATGGCTTGAAATTGCGTCTAGTGGAATGTAGTAAGAATGAGAAAGTAGTTTTGAACCACCTGTCTTTAAAGCACACATCCCAATGATCACATGTGACTGAAAGGATGCATGACTTTGCAAGTAGCATTGAAAAGTGGAACCTACAACAATTGGAGGGGTTGCAAGTTTAGAAGGATGATGTCTGGGGCTGAGAAAGGACATGCTGAATCAAGACTAATGAAAAGGACCAGATAAAATCATGATAAATGAACAGCAAGCATGCAGGGAACAGGCTAGGATGTAGGATGTAGGGCAACTTGGAAGGGTAAAGGTAGAGCACAGTAAAGCAAAGAGGAATATACAAGGTGGAATAAAATCAGTGGTGGGATTCAAATAAATTAACAACAGGTTGTATGTCCTAATAACCTAAATTAAGCACAGGTTCTATGTCCCATTAGTAACCGGTTCTCAGAACCAGACGCTCAATAGCAAAGGATTCTATAGAACCTGTGAGAACCCCCTGAAGCCCACCACTGAATAAAATGTTCTACACATGAACTGTTGACTATTGTTGACTATACAATCAGCAGCTCTCCTGTTTCCTTTTATTGGGGCTGCTGGGAACTGGGAGCTCAAGCGAAAAAACACTGCAGAGATTCCATTTCAAGGAAGGATAGGAATGATGAGAGATTCCTGACTGACTATAGATGGACCTCTGTGAAATTTATAAAATCCTATATACACTTTTCTGGAAGTAACTCTGAATACAATGATACTTCTGAGTAGATATGCAGTTATGCTGTTAAGAATATCATTGTTCAGGAAAAAGAAGGACTGTCAGTTATGAAATACGGCAAATGGCCCCGTAGTAGTTGAGTTAGGACTACACTGCTGGGAAACTGGCACTTTCTTTTGTAACGCTGAGACTCAGTACTAGTCATAAGGGACTGTTATCTTGCATTTCCACCATTATAGAGCATCCAAGTCCGTTTACAAGAGGCATAAAATACAAGGCCAAAAAATACAAGAAAATTCAATAAAGGACAAATAAAAATAGAAAGCTGCATATACAAAAAAGTATTGATAGAAGCTATTAGTTGAGAGAAGCCAAACCACATGAAAGTAGTTGTAGCTTTGTAATTTCAGATTCATTCTCACTCTATGTACACAAGTTGTGCCTAGAAGTATTAAAAGGAAGACTCATCCTGTTGGCATTTGAAATACACAGGACAAAAAACCAACCATTTCCATACTGTGCAACATTGGCCAGAAGCAAAGTAACTCTTTGGGCTTCCATGGGCTGAGTTATGGGTTCACTGTGACTTATCCCATCTGTCCACTTGCCAAATTTCAGGCAACTTTGGAAAAAGAAACGATGGGCACATATTTCACCTTGCAGAGGGCCTCATACTATTTGCACAGGCATTTACAGAGCCTGCATTCCAGTCAATCCAGATGAAATCCATGCCTGAGGGGACAGTAAGTAAATGGGGAGACATGAGCCTCTCAGCCAAAAAAATTATACATGAAACTAGAACTTTTTGCTGTTCTTGTACTAGTTGCACATGAACATCAGGCACTAACTGTGTGGTATTCTCAACAATATGTAACTGAGCTCTAACCCTGTTCTGCAAAATGAGCTGCTGCTTCAGAAGGAGGTCATTTAATGTGGAAAAGTGACAGGATGGAGAAAAAGCCTTCAACCTTTCCCTGCCAGTGACCTCTGTCTGTGAATGCCCTGCTTCCTACCCTGTCTCCAATTTTCCTACCATTCATGCATGGTTCCAAGCACACCATTTTTGAATTCTGTGAAAGGAAATGCTGTTAAGTTGGTGGCGGGATTTCTACCACATTTCTCTGAAATTCCTTTCTGCATAAATCTGTACAGGGGCTCATTACAAAATTTCATCCTCCAGATGAACTTCAGAATATTGTCTGTGGCCATACCGTTAAGGACATCCAGAGCAAAAAAACAACAAGCATCAAGTCAGAAATAAGACACTGCTAATGGAGGCAATGCCTGGAAAATGCCCAATTGTTCACTTTACTCTCTCTTGTCAGGGTGAAACTTTGTGATTGATCACAGCCATCCAGAGCAGTCACCATAGTCCCTGCAGAATGCACTTCCTTGCCCTGCTGCTGCTTCACTCTCTGGATGAAGCAAGATTTTCCTTCTGCTAAATATAGCTCGGTTGGCTACAGCATGTACAAGCCCTGCTTCCCAGACACTGCCTCCTTTGGCTGGTCTCCCAGCTTCACAGCTACAGGCACCCCTGGCCCCTAAAAGGCTGCCAAAATCTTTTCCACTGCTTTCATCAATTGGAAAACAGGCTCATATCCTGTCATTTTTGAGCATCAGTGGAATCCTCAGAATGCCGCAAGGACAAAACAAGCTTTCTTCCTCTAGGGCTCAAAAGCAGCTGGTATTGCCCAAATAGCATGATCGAAAGAGTAGGCATATCTTAGACGTAACAGTCATGGGAGCATGGTGCAGGGCTTCTTATACAAGTATTTATAGGTTCCTGAACTAAAAAAAAAAGTAGTATGCCTGTATGCACAAAAATTCTAAGAGTGTTTCATTCCAGCACACTAGAGGGAACTGCTCCATTCTAACCAACATGAATCAGTCCTCACACATACATCAGAAAGAAGTGAAAAGGTTTTGAGATGGCAAAAAGGGCTCTATTTTTATTTAAATAATTTTATACTTTAATTTTTAAAAATGCCAAAGTGATTCACAGATTTAAAAATGACAACACAAACCAAATAAACGGATAAACAACAGAATCAAAAGAAAACTGCCCAAGGCAGAAAAAAGATTTAATAGGTTTTAAAAAAAAAAAAAAAAAAGTAAAGAGCTAACTCTCCCAGGAAGGGCATTCCAAAGTTCTGGGGCAGCAAGGAAAAAAAAAGCTTCTGCTTCTTACAGAGGCTAAAGTACATTTGATGGAATATTTCACAAAGTCTTACTGGTGCTTCATAATTGCCTGTGGGAGGAAGAGGGCAAATGGAAAGAGGTTTCTGTGAGATAAGCACAATCTGAGCCATAAAGTGTTTTGTGAGCATTTGGCTACATTTAGTTGTGCTGGCTACATGACTACAAAAATGTCTTTGGACACACTGGAATTAATTTTATACAATATTTCAAATATTTTTTTAACAATTTTGTGCATGAAAACACAGTTTGCACATGAAACACAGTTTGTGATTTAATTTAGAAAGAAAGAAAGAAAGAAAGAAAGAAAGAAAGAAAGAAAGAAAGAAAGAAAGAAAAAGAAAAAGAAAGAAAGAAAGAAAGATCATGTTGGAACTCAAAACTCAAAAAAGTTTGGCTGGAAGTTTCACTGGACAAATGTTTTTGTTTTGTTTTACAGGAACATTACAAAGCTGATTTCTGAGGCAAGCTGATTTGGTTTCACACATCATTAATCCCAAGTCTTTCTTCCAACAAGCCTACCCATCTTTTCACACAAACAGGTTACATTCACTTCCTCTTTCATATGCACACAAACCACCAGCAGCGAGTTCAGATCCAGGTTCATTAAAGTGGCAAAACAAGGAATCAAAACAGATCAGGAAATCATCCTCCAAGCACAATCAGGGTTGGAGCTAATTTCTAACCTTCAGGTGTGTGGCAAGCAGGCTACACTCTCAACCATGCACTCATAGTCAAAGCATACAAAGCTAATAATACAAGGAAGGTGAGAGTTAAGAGAGCTAAAAGAAAGAAACTAAAATGCCTTGAGACAAACAGAAAGCCTGAAAAAAGGACTTAAGGCTGCAATCCTAAACGTCAGTTAGGCCAGCCCAAGCCCTGGCATAAGTCCTGTGCTGATCTGGCAGTGTCACAAAGTGCTGTAAGACACTACTGCGCCACTTCTGCCCCCGTCTTGGGGAAGATTTAGGCCACTGCACAAGCATGTGCATGCCTCCCTTCATCACTATTGAAATGGGAAGACCAATGAGTTGTGCTGGCCTAGGTTAGTATTGCACTCTAGATACCCTACTAGGACTTTCCTTAGAGCTGAACTGTGAATCCTGGACTTGCTGAAGCCTAAGTTATTTCCATCTCACAATCCTCAATCTCAGCTTCAATCCTTCATGCGTCTGGATTAAAGACTATTGGGACATCACAGCCATTACTATCTACCACCTGGTTTTGTTGCCAACTCCCCCATGGTGCTTGGAAGGCAGAACAGTGCACCAATTCAATGGCATGCTATGGTCCCCATTTCTTTTTAATAAGTGAACGGATGCTCAGGATCAGTGAGAGGGAAAGCCAGGTGAGGAGACAAAGCCTGGACACAAAAGCCCGAGAAGCGAGCGTGCCGTGCCTTGTCTTCACTCTGGGGCTGGAGGAGCCTCGTATTGTGTACGCTACATTTTCCGCTTGTTAAATGTCAGCATGCGGTTAGGAGGCATGAATGTTTCATCAGCTGTTGAGAAAGTGGATGTGCTGATTAAATGGTGCAGATTGTGTGTATGTACATGCCCGCGCAAGATGGAGTGGAGTGAAAGTGGCTGGTGTGGTTGTATGTGAGAGAAAGTGTGCATTGATGTGTGAATGGGCAAATAAATGATGGTTACAATCCTAACCATACTTTCCTGGGAGCAAGTACTATTGAACACAACAGGATTTACTTCTGAGTAGACACAGGACTGCACTGAATGTCTGAAAAGAGCACGCATGGGAGAGTTGTCTCTATATAAGCAATTCCACACAATATAGACCATCTCCAATGACTTGGAGGAAGGGATATGGGGGAGCGTGATCAAATTTGCAGATGACACCAAGGGCTGTCATAGGGAGGAAGGGGCCAATTTGTTCATAGCTGCTTCTGAAAGCAGAACTAGAACCAATGGGTAGAAACTGAAAGAAAGGAGATTCCGGTTGGAAATCTGGAAAAAATTCCTCACGGTGTGGGAGGTTCAGCAGTGGAACAAATTGCCAAGGGAGGTGGTGGACTCTCCCTCACTGGGGATCTTCAAGCAGAGGCTCGATGAGCACCTGTCGGAGATGCTCTAGGGGGAATTTCTGCTGCAGGCAGGGGGTTGGACTAGATGACCTACTAGGTCCCTTCCAACTCTATGTTTGAGAGAGACAGTGTCCAATCTTATCAAACTTTCCAGCAAAGGTTTATCCACAATGCAGCCTTGTCGTAAGGGAATGCATGTTCTGATACATGAGAAATCCCCATTGACCGCTTCTCCTCCCTATTATCACTAAGATTGTGAAGACTTTTAGTGAAACAAATAAACTATGACTTACTGACTGCTCCTCTGCCACAGGATGCAGTACACACTCGACTGGCACAAATGCAGTACCAGAAAATTAAATAGGATTAAGCCCAGAGTAAATACTCAATTCAACATATGTTTTCTGCAGAGGCAAGTGAGAACTTGGTCTGTGAGCAAAACAATACAGAGTCTTCAAATGTATCATGTTTATTTCTACATAAGCATTCATGGACTAGAGCTGTGGTTCCCAAACACTGTGGTTGGCATTGGGACCCACTTTTTCAAATGACACTCTAGTCAGAAGATATGTTTATTCTACTGGGTTTTCTGAGAACCAAGGATGGTTTCTGTTCTAAAAATCAACAGGAACTTCTAGTCTTTGTAAATCGATTTTATAAGTGAATATCGGTATGGTTTTATTACTATTTAATTCCAAGCAGCTCTGAGGGAGCAGCCTATAAAAATAAGGATAAAGAAAGAAACCAAATGTACGGGGTAATTCTGTGCAGTGAGAGATGTGGTGCAAGCAAATTTTGTTGTGACCCCACCACACCAGTTCCTCCAACCTGTGATCTAAGCCAAGATTGTTACCCTGGACAAAATGAATTTGCCAAATGTCCAACTCTCCTTGGAATGCACAAATTAGACTTTTTCTTGCTTGATTCTAACTGGGTGAGCGACATTCTCTTTTATATTTCTGTTTCATCCTGAGAAACGAGGCTAAGGTAAATGTGAACTTTGATGGAGATAAGGCAGGCTATTTGCTAGGAACAGAAAAGTAGCAAAGAACAGAAGTCTGAAAATGAGAGAAGTCTTCGCAAACAGATAAGAGAACACATGCCAAGCAAGACGAGGAAAGATGGACAGCTTCACAATGCAATATTAGGACAGAAAAAATGAGGTTGTTTAATGTGATAAAGGATGGATACGATGTAGCTTCTGTACATACAAACATTTGTTATTAAGCTCAGAAAATCAGGACATTTAGCTGCACTTTTTCTCTAGTGATGCCCACTTAGAGAACAATCCTAACCATGTCTACTCAAAAGTAGGCCCCATTGTGTTCAATGGATCTTACTCCCAGGAATGTATTTTTAGGATTGCAGCCATAGTCAGTGATGGCTAGGGGCATTCCAGAGGGGGTTTTTCGCTCAGGAGTCTAGTGGGATGGAGCAGACGAACTGTTGCATACAAATGCACATGAGAAAGCTTCAGCAGCTTCTTTTTCAAAATAAGAAGCAGCTTTAGTATAGTGGAATCCCGAGTAGAGAAACAGAACCCTTTCCCTCCCATCTGTTTTATGTGCTTTCACCCCTCCATCCAGGTTTCAAATGCGTGATTAGAACTGATAAAATAAGGTTCTTCTTTACACAATGCATACTGATTTATGATATTTGCAGCCATGAGATGTGATTATAACCACTAGTCTAGATTTACATTTATGTGTAAATTTACACTAGTCTAGGTTTACATTCATGAACCCATAGCCATATGAAATGTCTCTATCATCAGAGGCCAGTCAGCATGCAAACCTAACCAATGTAAGCCAGCATAACTCACCTGCTCCCTATTTCCATGCTGGTGTGGGGAAGGCAGCACATATCTGTGCATTGGCCTAACCCCCCAAGGAGTGGCACTGAAGTGCCTTATGACACTTTTACAACACCCCCAGGATAGCATTGGACTTGTAATGGGACTTTTGCCAGCCAGCCTGAGGCTTAGGATTGCAGCCTCACTATCAGTTGTGAAAATAAAAACATTATATAAGAAGGGATCAAGCCAAAACCCCATCCAGTCCAGTTTCCTGTATCTCACAGTAGCCCACCAGATGCCAATGGGAGCACACAAGATAACAAGACATTTACATCCTGGTGCCACTCCCTTACACTGGCATTCGGAAGTAACGTACTTCTAGAACCAGGAAGTTGAACATACCCATCTTGGCTTTTAACCATTAAGATTTGTTCTAGAAATCTGTTTAATCCCATTTTAAAGGCATCTAAACCTGATGCCATCAGTATATTATGTGGCAAGACGTTCCACAGACTAATTACATGCTGGATAAAGAATTGATTTTGTCTATCCTATCTCTCCAAAACACTCAATTTAGTGGATATTCCCTGGTTCTGGTTGTATGTGAGTAGGAAAAGAGCATTCCGCTATCCACTCTATCCATTTCTTGCATAATTTTAATGCCTTAGGAAACAATCCTACCCAATTTAGGCCAGAACAACTAACCCGCTCCCCATTCCTGTGGTGGTGTGGGAAGCTCTGGCTGCAATCGAAGCTTCTAGTTGGGACAGCATAAATATGGCACAAGTCCTGTGCAGGCCTGAGTGGGTCACAAAAGAATAATAAGGCACTTTTGTGTCACTCCTGGGAGAGTTAGGTCAGCGCACAGACGTGTGCTTGCCTCCCCATGCCACCACAGGAGTGGGGAGCTGAGAGTTACACCAGCCTAAATTGGTTAGAATTACATCTGAATTATGTTCTCTCTTAGATGCTGTTTTTCTGGACCGGGGGTGTCTAAACCCTGGCCTGGGGGACAGATGTGGCCCGTGGCGAGTCTCAATGAGGCTGTGGCAAGACTCCCCATCTGGCCTGCGGGCAAGCCTTGTAATCCACAGGATCTGCCTCTCCTATACTCTTATACAGTATGGAAATTCATTCAAATTTGAAATGTAAATCACTTTTCCTAGCCCTGAGACAGTGTCAGAGAGATGATGTGGCCCTCCAGCCAAAATGTTTGGACACCCCTGTTCTAGACTGAAAAGGTTGTAGTGAGCAGAAGAGGAGAGGGCTTCTTATAGGCTTCTTGTGGGTATCTGGTTGGCCTTAGGGGGAAGTAAGATGCTTGACTAGGGACTGGAAAGGATTTAGCTGAGCCAAATGATTTTTCTTGTAAGGATGTATCTAGACTAGAACCCCATAGGGGGAAAGGAGCTCATGGTCAGGTGAGAGAAGAATGATTTAAATAGAAAAATTTATATCTGGAAAATATTAAATACCCCCTCTCCAATTTATCCACTTGAAGATCGCAATCTCTCAAGGCTGTTTTGCAACTTAAAAATTGTGTATACTTTGTTACATGCATTTGGTTGGACATATAGGTTGGCCCTCTGCAGGCAAGGCTTTTGAAGTACTCTGACCAGAGCATGTGCATGCTTCAAGAAGAGAAAGGCAGGTCTTGGCAGGCACACAGAGCTATACGAGCAGCCCTGAGTTTAAATGGGTTTCTTTTCTCTATTTCTTTGTCAAAAAGTAGCAAAATCGCAAAAGCGAAAAAGCTCCTTTTCCCGCCACTCTAATCTCCCTCACTCACACAAAGTGCCACAGGCAAAATCTAACCTCAGTAAATATTTGCTAAAGCAGGAGAAGAAGCCGGAGGGGAGTAAGTTGTTTAATTTTTATGCATTTGTTAAAAGTGAGAACATTAAAGGGAAAGGCGTGGGGCACCACGCAGATGTGGTAGGGGGGAAAAAAGGAGATACATACAGAGCCAGAGCCCATGATCAGCTTCAGGGAAAGCTTTTATTCAGAGTCAAATTTCTTCAGGCTCTCTCTCTCTCTCTCTCAAACACACACACACACACACACACACACACACACAGACATATGTACGCACACAAGGAATGGGGGATATAAAGAAGTTCCCTAAATTTCAGGCATTGGCTGCAATCCTAAAGACACTTTCCTGGGAGTAAAACCCATTGAACACAATTGGCTTACTTTTGAATAGACATGGTTAGGATTGTGCTAAAAGTATGCTTGCATTGGAAAATCAAATCCACTTTTTTGGAAAGTTTGAAACATGCTCTTTCTTATGAGGTTGGATTGAAAGCATTTCTAAAAAGTACTTTTTTGCAAAATCAGATTTTAAAATATCCTATTTGGGGTTTTTTTTTACAAAAATCATCAACTTTATACTCAATTTGTACACTAATGAAAAGAGCTAGGAGGTTAAAATTACACATTCAGAAACAATGTTTTATTGAGATATTATGTGCTAAATTTCACATTTGTTACTTCACTATTGTGGCAGCTATACGGTGTTAAACTTTGAATTTTTTAAATGATTGTTTTAGTCAACTTTGCTGAATGGAGCCAAAATTATTATTAGTTCCATTGAATAGAGTGAAAAAAAGTTGTACAAGCTAGCTCAGTTACATTTGTTTTGAAAAATATCCCAAAGTTGACAAAATCTTATACTTGTCCTGTACATCAACACAGTATAGGGTAAAACAAACTGCTGTATCTCAATAACTATGTGAAGCTATAATTTTACAAAAGTTTGTTTGAGACATGTAGAACTCTGCATACACAATTTCATCAAAATCCGTGATGGTCATGCAGGGAACCCTAGACCACTTGCCATTGAATGACCCTCTTGAAACACAGATCCCAGCCAGATGGGACTGACTGGTATGCATACCAACTATTAGCCCTCCTTGCACAAGGCCCCTGTATCAGACTCTACAAATACTCCACAACAGTGGTTCTTGAGCATTACAGGCTGGGACCCCTTCTGAGAATTAATCTTCTGGGACCCCCCCCCCCCAAGTGATTTCACAGCCAGAACAGGAAGTGCCATCACTGTGATGCCAGAGCTCCTCCATGTCTACTTGGAAGAAAATCCCAAGTAGACATGGAAGAAAATTGTGTCCATAAAGGGGGAGCACCAGCTGCACAGTTCTTCATTCATAAGGTCTCTGCTTCCCATTCACAGAACACCATATTGCACTGCTGCTGCTCCATTAAAATGCAGTAAGGTTATGCTCTGAATTGGACGAACTTCACCCCAGCCATCCTTATGAGAAGCACTGGCCTTGCTAGTTGGATGGGAGCCCTCATTCAAGCTAATGATCAACCCATTCAAGTTCACCTCACAGCCTGAGGGGGTGCTCCTGTTAGCTGGACGTCTGAGCTCCTGTGGCCCAATTAGCACTCTCCAAAAGCTGGTAAATGGCCAACAATATTCCCTCTACTGTTAATTTTGGTTCCTTGACAGAAACTCCACCAGCTCAGCACAGTATGGAAAGTTGGACAACCTATGACATCCTAAACTGCCCCCCCTCAACACTTCAGTTTGTCCTGCAAATAGTTCCAACAATACAGGCCATCCTGGCCAATGCTATGTTATGCTACATCCTACATGTAACTTTATGCTCATTAGTCAGAGCACATGGGAACAGCATTGCTAACTGGATACATACAGTACAGACCTACTTTAGTTTTGAAATAAAGCTAAAATCCTTCATTACAAATGTACAATATTCAAATTTTTTGGGGTCATCCTGAACACTTTAATAAGTATCCCCTGAACATTTAAGATCCCAGTGCCAATATTCCCATCTTCCATAAATATGAAAATAGATACTGGAGACAGGACAGGAATCTGTTTGTATAATTTAGGGAGAAAGCTATGAAAAGAACCAGGGCAGACTCTGGTAAAGGACAAAGTGAAGTAAAGATAATAAGACAAAATTAATTTAGTGGGCATCTCTCGATGCCAGAGGTTGAATGGTTGAGTTGAATAAGTGCACTGCCTCTCTCTCCCAAAGGCAGAGAGAACATTTACAGATGTTAATGAATCTCATGCATGCAAATTCTCAGCTATCCACCAACAATGGATATTCTCAGCTATTCACCACCAATTCAGCTAAAACACTAGCCAGACGATTAATATACAAGACAGGATAACACAACATAGCCAAATGACATGGTAGCCTTCATTTTAAGGGACTGCGGATAAAATCCTATCCACACTTTCCAGGGTGTAAGCCCCATTGACAATAACAGGACTTACTTCCTAGCAGCCATGCATAGGATTGGGCAGTTACTCATGCTTTCAGTAGTTAGGTTTGTAATTATTCTGCTGGCAATAAATTAGAAAACCTTTGCCTTCTAGGTCACCAGTTCAAATTTCCCCTCTGCTGTTCATCTGGTGTGTCACTTGTTTAGGATATGCAGATGTGGAGCATCATTAAGTGAAAGCCCCCTGGATAATTAGCAAAATCCACATCTAAAATGTATTACTGTATACAATTTGGTACATGTGTGTGGGAGGTAGGTGGCAGAGTGAAGGAGTGTGCCACTTGCAAACCAAACGGGTGTGTGTGTATGTGTCTGTGTTACAGATCTGAATTCTTCCCTAAAGTAAAATCCTAAAGAGGGCTACATTAAACATTGGAGAAACACTCTAAAATATGACACTCCTACACAAAGTAGTACAGTGCAGAAGTGGGGTTAACAAATAGGTTTAAAATAAGTAGATTACAAACATGGGAAGAGCTGCTTTCCCACTATACTATAAATATATTTATAGTTTATATTTATACTATAAATATAGCAGCGTGGCACTCTTTAGTTCATTCCCCCTCCCCAATAAAAATGGCCCGTGCTGTAATGTGAGTGTTGCCCCTTTAACACCCTGTTTTTGCCTCTACAGGGACAGGTAGAGCAGTGTGTGCGTGACAATAAGGCCCCACTTAATGCAGACTAAGTGTCACTGCCTTAGAGCCCATGCAAGCACCAGTTTCAGCCCTATTTCTTCATTAGAAAAACAAGCTGCGAGGCTTCCCAGCCATCAACAAACCACAATTCAAGCAGCAAATAAAGTGTTTCTGTTCCACGCCCAATGGCTGTTGTAAATCTCCGGCAAACAGCGATTGAATAACATCACATTTCCATCTTTTGATTGCTGACACGGCCAACTTTATGAACCTAAAAGGGTGGGTTTAAAACAGTAAAGGGGCAGGCTGGGCAATATTTCACTGGGAAGGAGTGCCAGTGTGGAGAGATGAAATTTGATGTTGTCAGAAACACTCAGCTCTTTATCCGATTCACTTCCCCCACCCGTTGTGTAGCTCCACCTGAACTAGGAAAGGAAGCAAGACTGCTAAAGGAGATAACTGGCTAAGACCCCAATTCTGTTCAACTTTCCAGTTCCAGCATAACCAAAATGCAACCCTGTGTTAAGGGAACACATGTTCCCATATCTTAAGAAGTGACTGCCCCTCCACAACAAGATGCAGCATACACCTACTGCATGAGCAGCGGAAAATAGGAAAACAGGAATAGGATTGAGCCTTAACACTGAAATCCTACCCATACTTTCCTGGTAGTAAGCTCCACTTACTATAATGGGACAAGTAGACAGGGATGGCAATGGGCTCTTAGGCTGCAATCCTAAGCTCCAGTTAAGCTAGCCTAAGCCCCGATATAAGTCCTGTGCTGACCTGGGGGTGTTAGAAATGTGCCATAAGACAATTCTGCACCACTCCTATGGGGAGGGCTAGGCCAGTGCACAAACATACATCACCATATGAATGGGAAGACCCACAAGTTGTGCTGGTCTAGGTTAGGATTGCACCCAGTATGTCACACACACTGTTAAAACTATTGTCTTTCAGACCATTCCTGGTTTCCCCCTTTAAAAAAAATTTCCCCCATGGAATTTTCTGTGTTGGATCAATACTATATAATGAAGGATAGCTTCATAAATAGCTCATAGGACCAGGAAGCCCTCCTGACTTCCTGAAGTGAGTACTTATGGAAGGAAACATATCAAGAGAGACATGTTGGTTTAATAATTTGCTTTCCGGTTGCCTTTTAATCTCCATGCCCAATTTTGCTCGGATATTTTCACTGCTCACATCATTGTTTGATTGCCAAGAAGGCCTTGCTTTCTTGCATCTTATTCCCAACCCCAAACCCCCCTCATTTTGGTGAATTTTTATCCTTTTAACAAACTTTTGCTATTGTTCCACTTGCTGAATCATTATTGAATAATAGTTGTCTCACCTCCCTGGACTACCCATTTGTGCTACTGTCAGGCTTTCAGTTCAGGGAGTTCCCTGGGATTTTGGCCTGTCAACCAGTGGTTCTCTCTGCTACAGCCACCATCTTGGAATGGAGCACTCAGGCGGCATTCCCTACTTTCCTGAGAGTAAGTCTCATTGAACAAAATGGGGCTGATATCCAAGTAGACACAGAGGAGATCTGGGAGGTCTTGAACAGATTGTCATTCTTAGAAGTGGTACTAGGAACCATGGATCAAGAACTTTAAAAAATGACTTTAAAAAATGGTTTCAATTTTGACTTGAAACTCACCTCTTGCAAAGTTTAGCTGGGATTAAGAGTTAAGCAAGGAGCTCTGGATTGATGTATGAGTTTGATACTTGGAAAAAGTTCCTAACAGCACTGAAAGCCTCTGTAAATAAATGCACACCTAGCAGCACTATAGATGAAACTGATGAGGAAAAAAAAAACAAATTGGATCAAGAGTTAACCATACATCAGACTAGAAGAACTTGGTATTGGATGCCCAGAGCCAGCAGAGATGGTTTGTAATCTATAATAATGACCTCAAAAGCCAAAACAACGCCTTTTAAATAGGAGATACTCCCAACCTGCTCTTGTGGATGGGTATTTAACTCCAGCCAATGTAGGCAGGAGTTCTTTTGCTGGCAATAAGGTGTTATTGAACAAAATGCCACGGGCACCAAAAGAGACAAAGATTTCAGACACCCATTTTACATTCCAGGTTTACTTAAGGTGTGAAAACACCAGTCCTTCCCCACAACTCCTGTTGTCTCTTGCAGATTCTACCACAAAAGAACAACTTTAAGATGCACAGACATTTTTGCATTAAGTCTGGTGGGCCAGCAGAGTAGTCAAGGACAGAGTGGGGCTGTGGGTGGGTTTGAACCAAGAGATGTTGGGAATGCGCCATGGCAGAGATGCTGCAAATGAGGCTGGCAGACTCTTCAGAGGCAATGCACCCAACTCTCTTGCTCCTGAATGCAGGCACCTGCACTTTAATCACTCAGCTCATGCCCTCCTCCCAAGGTAGCCTGGAAACAATTACTCACAAACAATAGCAACATGCTGGCATAATTAAAATACATGAACAGACGCTATGGGAGGGCGGGAGGCAAGGCATCAGGAGGCACTTCAAAAGGCAAATCTCCAGACATGGCACACAAAGTAGCACTAATAAAAAAATAGCCATCAGCCATGCTTTCAAACAGGCCTACAATGCTGTGACCCCTGAAGATGGGTCTATACCCTCTTTTTTACATGGGGGGAACTATTATATTTTGTTATATTGTGAATTTGGATCTTTAAATTGCTTTGAAGGTCCACTGAACGACACAGAAGGTGCAATCCTAACCAATTTAGGCCAACACAACTCACCCAACTCCTTGTTCCTGCAGAGAATTAGTAGAAACATTCTAAATATATAAATAACCCCCAATGCCCCATTTTCCAATTTAAACTGGAAACTGTTTTGCAGATGGATAGCGACAGAGCTGAGATATGAACTCAGGTGCTCAGTATTCTGTTTCTTACAAGCGGTAGTAGGATCATTTGTGTGTGGAAGGATATACACTACAAACCACCCCTTCAGACAGAGCTGAGCCACTGGGGAGAAGCTAATTCTCAGCCTTGGAAGGGTTGGCTTTTTTCCAGCTAAGTGTGCCCAGCTTCAGTCTTTCTCTCTCTCTTAGCAATTGATCTTTGCTCCCCTGGGGGTGGCCCTTGGCCTCTGAGCTATACACGCTGCTTGTTTAATGGCCGCCAGAATCTATTAGGGCTCACTTAACTGTAAACAGAACTGTGCGCTGGCTCATTATGCCCAGTCAGAGTTTGGGAGTCCGTAGGCGGGAGGTCAGAATGGGCAATGCCCTGTTACTGGAACAAAGGCCCTCATTCCCTTGCAGCTGTTCCTGGAAAGGTTGATATGTGGCTAGTATACAATGCCCAGCAAATGATTCGGACAGATCTGCAGGGAGGAGGAAGGAATGGGTAACAGTTGGGGAAAAGACAAGCAGCTTACAAGAAGTTCCTCAAATGACTAAGTTCAAGCATAGGCAGAGTTTGTATACATATTCTCTGTAAGGCAGTTGTGGGCAATCATTTTGGTCCAAGAGTCACATTGAAATAAAAAAAGCAGGCCTCCGTCAGTCTTGAAAGACTATGGTATTGTACTCGGCACTGCATACGCTGCATGTGAAGCACGAAAGCCTGGGTTGGATTGTTCTGGAGGGTAGGTTGTTACCCAAGCAGCAAATCCCCCTCTCCACGTCACTGAATTACGGTAATCCAATGGAAAGGCAGAGCCAATACGATTGGACCCAGCTGGTGTCGCACAGCTGGACTAAAGACAGGAGTTCACCCTGCCTTGTGGGCCTGACCCGGGTCTCAAACCCTGGCTTGCTGGTTAACAGGCACAGCGTCTGTTATCACTTGGTGATGGTTTACAGACAACATATAAAAGGACTGTGAGTCTTGGTTGATTTGCTGGGGGAAGCTTCTCTGAGTATAGACAGACAAGCTGAGATTGTAAGTCTTTCTAGGCTTGGGAACATTGCTCTGTTGTGCTTGGTAAGCTAGCTCAGAGGATATACGGTTTCCTGAGTCTTTGAAAATCATTTAAGAGTACTTTTGCACAACTCTGCCTAGGATTTGGACAAAAAGCACAGAAATATTTTTGTTCTTGGTGCACTTTGTAAGCTGTTTGATGAAGAGGTCTTTTGCATCAAGCACACAGATGTTGGCTTGAAAATCAAAACTCACAAAATTCCATCCACCTCTAATGTTGTTATAAGAGCCAGATTACCCATGAAAATCACTGTTCCATGACTTTCATTAAAAAAAATATTTGAAGGCTCTTTTGCAAAATCCCTCTGCTAATGTTACACTACTCACGTGAGCAGACCACTCACGTGAGCAGATACTTCTATGAGTAAGCAAACTTTAGTGACGTCTGCAGTAACTCTGAAGGCCAAACCACACGATACAAATAAGCCTGTCATTAACTGCTGGATTTAACACAGGATATGGGCTACAAGTGGGGGAAAAACATTTTCAGGGTCCAAATCCATAGGAGATCACAACATACAGAGGCTTTACAATTAACTTCTCAGATCTACCAAAAAATTATCATTAACTTCTCAGATCTATCCACAAAAATTCCATGTCATCTGATAGAGTTTAGCTTTGATGGTGGCAGTAGCTGGGTTTTTCCCCTTTTCTTTTTTATCAAAATTTTTTCTCTCACCATGGGACTTACTAGTTGCCATTTCCCCTCCTATGGAATATGTCAGGAAATAGCCATGTGAGTTTGAAACATACTGTGGCCTGAACCCTGAACCTTCAGCAGAATCAGGTTAGAGAGACTTTACTGGCCCATACTACAAACCTCAAGCTGCATACTTATTTATAAGTATGTTCTTCATAAAAAAATCTTATCTCCCTCCATTTATAAAAAATGCACATAAGAAAGGATAGTCTGAACCTTTCTTCCTGATATACTAGTTTTCTGCATGCGGATGGTTTTCACAGCAGAACATTTAAACAAGCAGTCCACCACCTGCTACCACCTGTAGTGGTATAATATGGCAAAGCTTTACTGCCTGAATCTCTCTTCATAACTCTTAAATCACTGGAATGATATCTCCCCATGACATATATTTTCTGCAGGAAGGTGAGGAGGTAGGGCTATGCCTTGGGTGTTCTGTAACTGTTGTGATCAACCTCAGTCATACAAGGCTAATTTCTGTTGAATGTGTAAGAATGTGTATGTGTGTCTTTATAAAATGCACACAGTTGCCAGTTTTTGGAAATGAGTTCAGTCACTGTCCTCTCAAAACCCCTTCTCCTGGGAGAAACAATAACTAAGTATGAGACTGTGAAGGGCTATCCTCCATTTGAAGGCACAATCCTGGCCAACCTTCCAGCACTTGCTTAGCTGTGCCAAGGGGACATGCGCTGAATCTGGCAGTTAGAGGGTAATCACATAGACTAGGCTAGGCAATGTTTGTTCCCTTACGTAGGAGTTGCATTTCTCATACCCCAGTGCTGGAAATGTGGTTGGGATTGTGCCCAGTGCTCTATTCTGCTCCTGCTACTGCTACCAACACATTAGGAACCAGATGATTCTTTCCTTTCCCTGAATCAATTTCAGGCCTCGCCCTTTGAAATAAAGAAGCCATTTCCCAATCATTGACATGAAGCTGCCATTCACTTGAGTAATGAAAGGGTGACAAGCAAGCAAACTTGATTCCCCCAGCTCCAGGCTAGCTGTCACCGCTTTAGCCAATGCACATACTAAAGTGGATTTGTACGTAGACGGTGTCCTCGCTGTCAATCAAACACTGCTTCACGTCCCAGCCTGGCCAGGCTTGGATCTCTAAGCAACTCTGGCACACAGAGATGGACTGACAGCTCAGTAATTGGGAAGGGAGCAGCCAGCAGCCCAGGCTCCCCATGTTTAACTCTCTGTATTTGCAAAAGGAAATTGGGAATGAATTTCCTGCGGCTGGAACATCAAGAACCCCTGAGAACAGACATGCCTCTGTATCCAGAGGATAAGCATAATGGGGAAGGCTGCTACTAGCTCCCTCCACAGTCATTGTTGATGCTCAATTATATGAAAGACAGGTCCAGGTAAGGCCAAACCATATTCTTGACCTGTACTAAATATATAAAGACGCACTGAAATATTGCTCAATAACATGGGTAGGATTGCCACATGTTCCGAAAAACCAGAGACAATCCCGATTTTGGGGGATTATGTTCACACACTGGCAAATGGGACAGAGGGTCCTGTCCCAATTTTGTGGAAGAGAATTCTGGCAACCATAGACATGGGGGAAAAAGCAAAGAGAGAAGAATGAAATATCTGTTGTATAACTATATACGTATGTTGATGCTATGAAAATTCAGGCATCAAAACGAGAAAAGTCTTTCAGTGAGCAAGCCTGTGAATTCTAATTGCTGGACATACAGAATTTAACTGGGTGAATTCGACAATTCACACAGCTTGCTTGGCAGCTGAAACACAAGGCACCTAAACAAATTAAAACAAGCAAATGTGATAAGCAAATGAATACCAGTTAGTTTAGGAAGAAAGACCCTTTGCTTCTCCAGCTGCTCATGACAGGTGGGCAACAATCACAAGATATAAAATAATCCCCCAACATTGAAATACATGCGCTAACAATAAATTGCAAATTCATAAACAGCAAAAGGCAAATGAGGATGTTATCAAGCAGTGAAAGCGGAGCTAACTTAAACAGCCATTAGAGAGCTGCCTGCCAACCTTGTTGCAAAATGTGAATGTACGATATGAAGTTCCCCAACATTTAAAAAATAGGAATTGGTAAAATTCCTTTCATTTTCTATGCACTTTGAATATTGGCTTCAGTTCTAGTTAACTGCCCTCTTTAACGATAAGCGGCTGAAAGATACCAGTGAATGAGTACACAAGGGAGTAGACACGGTGCAGATGGGGGTCTCTTAGCTCACACTGAACCCTTCACAGTGCTGTTACTCAGAAGGTGGGCTAGGATTCAGTAATCAAAATGTACTGAGCTGAAACCTTGCACGTTTCTCTGAAGTCTGTCATAAAAGCAGAGAGAAAGAAGGCCACAGAAGGCCACTTGTGAAATTTCTTATACAAAAGATGGGTATGCTATTCTGTGTCTGTGATCTGTGCAAAAGTAATACAGAAGAAGTAACACAAGCACACCTATTTAGTAGGGAAGATACACATTCCCCAATGTTAGCTTTTCAAAAAAATGTGCTTTTGGGGGGAACAACTGTTCAAATGTATCAATTACAGTGGTGCTTTTGTTTATGGGCGTAATTCGTTCCGGTAGCAGCTTTGTAATCCAAAATGCTTGTATATCAAAGCAAAATTTCCCATGTGAAATAATGGAAACTTGTACAATTTGTTCCACTACCCCAAAATATTTATATTAACATGATTACAATACTGTAATATAATGCAAAATAATAAAGAAAATGTAAAATATAAAGAAAAATAAAACAAATTAACCTGCACTGAGTCTCTCAGGCCTCTCAGGCTGCAATCTGCCCACCTAACACAGGAGTGGGCCCCACTGATTATAATACAGCTAACTTAAACATGAAAGGCTGGGTCTCTTAGGGTCCTTTCCATTGCCCTGCCTTACACAGGAGTGAGCCCACTGATTATAACAGGGCTTACTTTAAAGTAGACATGCAAGGCTAGGTCTTTCAGACTCCTTTACATTGGTCCCTTAGATAGGAGTGAGCCCCATTGACTGTAATAGGCTTATTCCCAAATCCAGAGTAACTATGGGAGCACATAAGAGACTTTACATGCACCTGTATTTACTGTACCACCTAGTGAAAGCCTATGGGAAATTCATATTGGAATCCAGAGTGAGTTGTTCTTACACCGGAGCAAGGACTCCCTGTAGCTACTCTGGACTTTGCCCTTATTTCAGAGTAGACATGCATAGGCTGGTCTCTCAGGAGAGGCTAAGCAGGTGCTGACAGAGTGCCAATACTGGCTGTACCTTGGGCGGGACTATTTTTTTTTGCTTTTATTGCAAGACATCTCTTGTTTTGCAAGACAAAATTTATTAGAAATGTTTGCTTGTCTTACAAAATGCTCTCAATCCAAAAACTCAATCCAAGGTTTTACTGTAATTTAAAGCATTTTCCAGGAAGCTTGCCATTAAAAAAAGCAAAACAATAGCCAATAAAACAATTTCATCAACAGGTACAGCACAGGCCTATACATGTCTACTCACTGAATTCAATGTGATTTATTTCTATGATAACGAATACAGAACCATAGCCTAAGAGAATCAGCAATAAACATCAAAGAAACTAGCACCCTACAATCCAGAGTAACTACGGAAAGACATAAGAGGCACTTACTCTGGATTGCTCTATGCATTTCCCATAGGTGGCACTGTAACTATGTTGGTGGAAAAGGTCCCATAGTTACTCTGGATTGTAGCCTAAGTTTACCAAAGGTTGAGAAAACAACAAAGTTTTCACTTGGTGCCTAATAGAGGTGGCACAGCCCCGTGTCATTGAAAAGAAGTCCCATCCCTGGTGATCCAGTGTGAATCTCAGTTGCAATATGGGGATAATGATTCTAACATTGAAGGCTTGTTATGATCTTGGAACAACACAACATCGGAACAAACAGTAGTTTGCACAATCTGAAAGCACTACATCAATGTTAAGTATTATGTCCCATGTTTGGCTCATAATAAGGTTTGGGAACCACAAAAACAGGAAGTTGGATCAGATGGGCCATTGGTCTGGTGCAGTATAGCTCTTCTTGTTTTCTTAAGGTAGGCCTCAAACTTGATGTGGCAGAACTTGATGTGGCTCTTGAACACTTTGCATTGTGTCCAGAAATAAACAGGGAGCCAGTGGATCTTTCAGCAGATGACAAAATGTGTTCATCACACCCATGTAGGGGTGTTTGTGCATGTAGCTGATCTTCTTTAGTAAATATCAGTTCACAATATGTTTCCTAGTATGGAGAATCTGGCATCTGGCACAGAAGACCAGGGACAGTAGGGACTTAAAGTGTCTGCGATGCACGGCTTCCCTTTTCCTGCCATATTCAGCTCCTATGTTGGGGAATGACCAGAAATGCCTGAAAATGAAATGAAAATCACTTCCTTGTGATGTTCTGAGCATGTGCACTAAAAGAAAACAATGTGAAGGAAACAAGAGCAGCTCATATCTGGTATGCATGGGCCTGAATTCTTAACCTCCTGGCAGCCCTGGCATCAATCATATGACCATAAACCAACGGCTGATCCTAGAAGTATGGCTTGTGCCAAGGGAAGAGACTCTCAATGACCCCTACATTGCCCTGGACTGTTGCAGTTTAATGGCTCCTATTTAGCAGGATTTCCCAAAACTGCCCTTTCTGTGGTGAGCTATGAAAATCTACCTGAAACACTATCCTGATGAGTGACAGTGCTCCACACCTCCAAAGCACTCGCCAGCAGAGAGGCATTAAACACAGTTATAGCTCCAGGCAGACCGTTTAGAGAGCCAATTAAAAGGACGGCAGACACTTCAGTGTAATTTCACATTTGCACACAAGCAAACAAAAACACAGACACTTTTGCATTCCAGAATCCCCAAATGAAAGGGACAAAAAGCAGAGATGTTGGCCTTGGCTCTCAGCGGCAATCCCATAAAAAACAATTCAGAAAGTCAGTGCCTCTTGGTACCATCAGCAGGGCATTTACCTGAGTGGTTTTTACCGCACTGGGAAACAATTAATTAGTCCCACTTTAAGGCATTAATATCTTCTTCAATTATTTTCTGTTACAACAATTGCTTTACTACATGGAAGATTGCATTATAGATGGTTACATTGAATTATAGATGGTTACAGTTGGGGTTCATTATCTCAAAAAATCCTTATGGTTCTCCAATCATAGAGGTAAATTCTACAGGGAATTCTAATGTGAATGGTGATATCATCTGATGTACAAAAGATGGGCTTGATGCTGCATATCTTTATGCTCTCAAACACTGTTGTACCCATCTCTGTTACATCCAGTATTGTCTCAGGCAAATCATGCTTTGTTAACCTCAGCCCCTCAACTGTAAAATGGGAATACTGTACCAGTGACTTAACACTGGGTTTGTTCTAGAAAATATGCAGCATCATAAGTAATAATGTATCAGATTTTATTGGAACCAGACATATCAAGTTGCCAGGATGCAACCCTGGAGATTTCTCCTTTCCCTTTAATTCTCCTGCTGCACTGAAGCCAGCTTGGGAATACCCCACAGTGCAAATGGCATGCTCTTTCCCGGGGGCATAGCTAAAGGGGGCAAAACAGCAAGTGCTGAAATTACCAGAACAGTGTGTAAGAAGCCCCTCCAATTCGCCATTGGAACCCTTCAGGCAGTGAGACAAGGCCATGCGCAGGTGATACCTTTTGGTCCAGCGTGCACTTTGCAATGCTGTTTCTGCCCATAAAGGCTCTGATGACAAGTGGGGGGAGACTGTTTACACAGTGTTGTAGTGCCTACAGTACTTACTGTTTCCCAGGTATGCCTCCCAGGTATGCTACTTCCCTTTCCCAGACAATGCCCTCTCGGGTCCCCTGGAAAGAAGTATGGAGGTGGAAGAAATGGAAGAAATACAGAAGAAATGCATGGAAGAAATACAGAGGAGAATCATGGCAAGAGCATTAAAATATCATTCCCCACTGTCCTATTTCATTTCATCTTTCTTTATTAAATCCAGGGAGTGACAGGGGGAAGAGGAGCAGTACAGTAAGGTGGCTGGAGGAAAGTGCTCTGTGACACTGCAAACTGAGAAGACCCTTTACATGGATGGGCCACCCTTGGTGGTAGCTGTGGATTCTTCCACCCACCTCCCCCCAGGATTTTTTTTTGCCCCATTTCCTCCTGTATTTGCTGAACTAGCTGCATCCACAGAAATTGTTTCACCACTTCTATGAAAAAAATATGTAGCTTTGTGAAGTTCTCTAGGCTTTTTGCCGTCCCCCCCTTTTTTCCCAGCTGAAAAACTTGGAAGAAATGAGCAAAACAATGCATATCTCAGATCTCTAATCTCAAACTAATTTTATCTAGAAAATTGACAATTCAGTAGTGCCTTGCAGGTACCTCTACAATAGGTCTATATCCATACCAGAACTTGTTCACAGATTGGTTAATAATCATTTGGGGCATCATTTAAAGAGGAGCACACTTTCTCCTGTAAAATGATTCAAACTTCATGAGTGCTTTTTATCAAGAGCAGCTACCCAGATGTTGCTCATTCCTTCAACATCTTGAATGAATATTATTTTAAACAATCTTATATGCTAAATGTGCTTTGCAAAGGCATAAACCCATTTGCTTGTCAACAAAGAGATGCCTGTACTGAGGAATGGCCCTTCAACAGTTAGTATGAGTTACTAAATGGATCCACAAAGACTGCTCTTACCACCCAAACTTTGGTTTTGTTTTTGCTATTTAATCCTGAGTATATCCAAGAAGAGGCCTTGATGTGAATGTTGTACATACACACACTGGCATACATATTCCAGCTGAAACCTGGCTTCCCTTCATTGTCATAAATTTTTTAGTGCACAACCTGTATGAGGTACTTTGCACTGTTCATTTATAGTGCAATTGTCACTCTTGCTTAGGACAGCACAGATTCTGGCACGAGTCCCATGCTGGTCTTGGGGTGTCACAAAAGTGCTGAAAAGCACCTCTGCACCACTCTTGGGGGTGGGGGGAGTTAGGTCAGTGCCACAGAAATGTGCCAGCCTTCTCACACTATCGCATGAGGGGAAATTGGTGAGTTGCACTGGCCTAAATTGGTTAGGATTGCACCTCCAGTGGTGCACTAAACCTTTTGATTTGTACTGCAGCCCAGTAAAATTGAGCTTCTGGGATCTGCTTGAAATCATAATTAGCATGAGCCTCATGCCACAATGTTCATGTGCTAGAGATACAAAGCATCTTGCAATTTTTCTTCAACTCTAGAGAGAACTAACAGGTATAGCCTAGAGCAGTGTTTCTCAACCAGTGGTATGGGTACCACCAGTGGTACTGTAGGTGGTATCTGGTGGTACTTGCAGGACCCACAGTCTCCTGCCACCTGGCAGTAAACCAGTGAAATGATGCATCAGAGAGTGGTAGGAGTCTTAGCTCAGCAGGCAGAGCTCCAAGCATAATATTCTTAAAAAAATAAAAAGGCTGATCCTGAGCCTCTCACTGGTGCTTGTTATGTCACCTCTGGCCTTCCAGATGTGTAATTGCTTGATTGTGTCACTTTCCAGTCATGACATATCTTCCAAGTTAATGACATCATTATGACTTGACAGATTGTCATTCTTAGAGTGGGTCCTGGGGCACTGGCCTAGTGGCATCCAAATATTTATTCCTTTGTGATGCATACAGTATTTCTCTTGACCTAAAGCTGTAGTTCATGTACAGAGTGGGCCAAAAGTAGGCTTAGAGTTGTTTCATTATTGCTTTCATGTTCTAGATCCAATTTTTCCAAACAATAATTCGAAACCAGTATTCTATATCCCTTATCTATGTTTTGGAAATGTACATAAACTGTATTGAACAAATATGATTGTAACAAATACTTATAAATGTAAAAAAAATGTGTTTTTTTAATGTAAAGTACTTACCTACTAAGTGTAAGCCTACTTTTGGCCCACTCTTTGTATTCTGTTGTGACTTGCATCTGGATCAAATGGGTAAGAAATAACAGCATCTGTGCGGGAAGCTAAACCTCTCTCCCCAGAGCTTCAGCCATCACGATTCATGAGAAATCTGCCCTTGCTTTGCAGCAGGTATTTGCTCAAATTTAAAAAGAGAAACAAACCATCCCAATTATGGATCCCTGTCATCTCACTCAGTTAGCAGTCATACAGCGAGCATGTCCTGCACATGGTTGATGTTCACACTCGCCCAACAGACAATTTGCTTACCTCCAGTAGCACAGAAAATGGTAATCAATCACTTTTGAAGTGAGCAGGAGCACAGTACCATGAGAAACAGGTGTGAGAGCTTGTACAACTCGACTGGACTAAACCAAATTGCAATTGATCAGGAAGGGGTAAGCACAATATTATGCGTACACAATACTGTACAACCACTTTGCAGATGTTTTATTCAAACATGCTTTGAAAATGTGTTTTTAACAGAATGTGATTGGCTATTAGCAATTTCTTCATCTGAAATGGAAAATCAATTATAATTGGTTACTCAATTGTAATAATATGCATTATTGGAATAAAAAGCCATCATCAGGTGATTTGAATTTGCATTGATTAGGTGACTGGCTGGTCAATTATCTATGTAATTGAATATATGATTTCAAAAGAATATAGCAGCTTCAGGGGAGGGCTGTTTTCATTGGGAATAACTGAAAGGACAAGGATTCAATACTTTCTTCCCTGTGTGCTGTGGTTTTGATCTTGATCTCTGCACTGCTATTTTAATAAAGAGAAAACAAAACCACAAGCATAAACATGATTAACATTATGCTTGCTTTGACTCCCTTCCCGAAAAAGTAGGGACAATCTGTGCACATCTTCCTGCATGACAGACAATTGGATACTTGGATTTGTGCATAATAAAGGTGATCTATATATTTTTTTTATTCTTTCTAGAAAAAAAGACTCCCAAAATATTAAGTGCTCTCATTCCTTGACAAGGTCATTCAAAGCCCCTC
Organism: Cryptoblepharus egeriae; assembly: GCA_030015325.1. Classification (NCBI taxonomy): domain Eukaryota; kingdom Metazoa; phylum Chordata; class Lepidosauria; order Squamata; family Scincidae; genus Cryptoblepharus; species Cryptoblepharus egeriae. The sequence continues at coordinate 104,044,975 of JAREYC010000002.1, read as the reverse complement.
CAGAAATCAGCACAGGCTACCAAAAAGAACAGTGTGGAGTAGAATAGGTATGTGTACAGCAGCAAACAAGGAAGCAGGATCCCAGTCACAACCCATAGTCTCGTCACCTGGCTCTAAATGAACCTCATTGCCGCTCAAGCTTGACAGCCGTCCGGTGCCATATCATGCATCAAAATACAATCCAAGTCTGCCCAGCTACATCAGCCCCAGCAGAAGCCCATCAGGCGTTTGTTTCAAATGCCAAGCACAATGGGATGCAACCTGAGCAATCAGCACAGACCCAGGCAGCAAGGTCAGCCCAAGACTGCCTACAAAAAACAAGCAGCGGTGACAAGATATCTGCTATGTGCGGGGGTGATGGCTGCTGTTTGGCTATGCCAGGCTGCTCTGTGAATGACAATGGAGTTTTGAGGAGCTGTGTCCATGAATCCAGAGACAAGTCACCTACAATTTGTCTGCTCCTATGTACAGAAGTGGTTAAAACGGTAGCCCGGAAGAGTAAATAAAAGTGACAGACCAAGAAGGCAGCTCTAGAATGGCAAGAAGGAATCTGAGCATAGACTATAAACTCTGCAAGGTGACAAAACCAACAGAATTGCAAGAATATCTGAGGTTGCCAACTGCTCCAGCCAGCAGGCCTGGAAACTGGGAACTGTGATGCGTTGTCCTGTTACCATTTTCAAAATCAGTGCAGTGGATGCAGAACAAACTGTCACATTAACAAGAGAAAGGGCCTGAAAGTGAATATATTTAGAGCTATGTAACTCGTGGTGGATTCGCTCCACCACCTCCGGATTACCAATTAATAATCACATCCAAAAAGCAACACATCTCTGTGAAATGATCCCAAACAGTTCAGCTTATTTGCTCTCATTTGTACCACGCTTTCATAGTGTGCATACTATACTATTATTTATTTTTCACATTTTTATACTGTCTTTCGTCCAAAGTGTTCAGGTTGATATACACAGTTCCCTTTTTGTCCTCACAACAACCAGAGAGGTAAGCAAGGAAGGGTGACCATTTGTCCTGTTTTTTTTTATTCAGGACAGGTCCTCTTTTTTAGCCTTTCATTTTCATTTTTCTTCTTTTCCTTGTGAGCAGACAACATGTAGCCTGCTTGTAATTCATAAATTATATGTAATCAAATATATGTAATAGTTTTAGATTTAACTAGCGAAAACATTCCCACATTGTGGGAGTAAAATTCCCCCATACACCATCCCCCCAATGTGCACCAACCCCCAATGAGCACCATCCCCCCCAATGCACACCATCACCGCCCTCTGTACCCTCCCTCCCAGTGCATTAGCTGGATCAGTCAGTCTTCAATGTTAAGTATAGGACAAAAACACATTGCATCCTTTTCACTTCTTTAAGGATTAATTTTCTCAGTATTGTTTCTTGGTGGGTGTTGATGTCACAGAAGGAACATGCTCCCTAAATTTCATGCTTCTAAGGGGTTGGAGCAGAGCATCCTTCAGTCAGGAACTCTTCAGTGTAAAGAATAAGGATGCATTGTACCCTTCTTCACTCCCCTCTGGTTGGAATTTCCAAAAACTGGTTGCTTGTTGGTGCCTCTGGCACAGAAGGAACACCCTCCCCAAATTTCATACTTCTACATCCAGCGGTTTTGGCTGGGCGTTGATGCGTCAGTCAGTGAGTTAGTGAGTCAGTGACTTTTCAGTTTTATATAAGAACTAGCGAAAGGCGTACCCGCATTGCGGGAGTAAAATTCCCCTGTATGCCATCCCCCCATATGCATCAACCCCCCATGGATAACGTTCCCCCAGGCGTAACAACCCCCCATGCGCAACTTCCCCCATACACATCAACCCCCCATGCGCAACTTCACCCATGCGCATCAACCCAGCATGCACAAGTTACCCCATGCGCAACTTCTCCCCTGCGCAACTTCCTCCCATGCCCAACTTTCCCCATGCACAATTTTCCCCATGCGCAACTTTCCTTCACATGCATCATCCCCCATGCGCAACTTCCCCGTGTGCAACTTTCCCCGTGCGCAACTTTCCCCGTGCGCAACTTTCCTCCATGTGCATCATCTCCCATGCGCAACTTCCCCATGCGCAACTTCCCATATGCGCAACTTCCCATATGTGCAACTTCCCTCCCAATGCCAACTTCGCCCTGTGCGCAACTTCCCCCGTGCACAACTTCCCCCCGTGCGCAACTCCCCCCCGTGTGCAACTTCCCCCGTGCGCAACTTTCCCCCGTGCGCAACTTCCCCCGTGCGCAACTTTCCCCCTGTGCGCAACTTTGCCCCGTATGCAACTTCCGCAGTGCGCAACTTTCCTCCATGCGCAACTTTCCCCATGAGCAACTCTCCTCCATGCGCAACTTCCTCCCATGTGCAATTTTCCTCCCATATGCAACTTTCCTACATGCGCAACTTTCCTACATGCACAACTTCCCCCATGCTCAATTTCCCCTCATGCGCATCATCCTCGCCAGTGCAACCTTCTCCTCCGAACAACATCCCCCAGTGCACCAGGGTCTGAGCACCAAACTGGCTGGATGTGGTTCAGTCTCCCATGTTAAGTATAGGACAGAAACACGTTGCCCCCTTTTCAGCCCCTGAAGGGTTAATTTCTCCAGATGGTTCTTGGTGGGAGTTCAGGTGACAGAAGGAACTCCCAGAATTCCATGCTTCAGGCCCAGCAGTTGGGGAGGAATGTTGCTGAGTCAGCAATTCTCAATGCAAAGTATAGGGAGGAAAACGCATTGTGCCCCTTTTCACCCCCTTCCAGTCGGAATTTCCGAAAACCGGTTCTTAGTGCACCCCTCTGTCACAGAAGGAACACCCACCCCTAATTTCACGCTTCTACGCCCACCGGTTTTGGCAGGGCAGTGGTGAGTGAGTCAGTGAGTGAGTCAGGGAGTGACTTTTCTCTTTTATATATATAGATAATCAATATAGTGTATAAATTAACCACTCAAAAACAATATGCATGTGGGTTTTTAGCTTTTATTTTATCATGTCCTACATTTTTCTTGTGTGTCCTATATTGTTTTTTTTTCGTTATGGCATATGGTCACCCTGAGAGTCTGGCCCAAGGTCATTCAGGAAACGTCATGGCAGAGCAGGGATTTGGATTTTCCAGGTTTAAGTCTACAGTCTACAGTTGGACACCCTGGAGTCCAACTCCAGAACCACATCATCCTGGCTCTCCAGCTATGCAACTTTCATTTTCCTCATGTTTCTCCTGGACCTTGGATTTCAGTGCTATTTACAACTCAGATCCCTGACCCAAGGTTGCCCAAGGCTTCAGTAATACTAGATCATTAGCAAAGGCTGCAATCCTAAGCTTCAGTTAGGCCTGCCTAAGTTCCAGCATAAGCCCTCTGCTGACCTGGGGATGTCACAAAAGTTATATAAGGCACTTCTATGCCACTCATTGGGGAGGGTTAGGCCAGTGCACAGAAATGTGGTCACCTCCATAAATCACCAGAGAAACATGAAAACCAGTGAGTTGTGCTGGCCTAAGTTAGGATTTGGCTCAAAATGAAAGGATCATCTGGAGGGCTATGATGTCCTTAGGCTTGACCTTCTAAGCACACACACCAGTGGCATCATTAGGGTTTGAGTCACCCCTTGCAGGTGGCGAGCATGTCACCCCCATGATGGACCTTCTCCCATGCAGTGGGTGTGGCAACCCCTAGTTGCAGGCTTGCCAACATGTCATTGCAAACCCCTGCTGGTTTTTTGACTATAACTTTTGACAGAATGGAGATACTGGTTTGTTTCCAAATGGTTTATTTTATTACATTCTGCTGCAAACTATGCATCAAATGATATATAATACTGTGCAAAGGTATTAAAAATCTCAATTTTTGACAGTAATGAATGATACCTTCCTCCCCTGGCCTGCACCCCCTGCAACACCTTCCTCCCCTGGCCTGCACCCCCTCTAGCAATGCCACAGGCACTCATCCTGGCATCAAGTGAAGCAGGGCAAGCATAAGACTGAGGGGACCGAGATGACGAATGTAGTATTTTGTGCAGAGAGATACATAGAGAGCAAGGTCACTGGTGCATGTACTCAGTTTGGAAAAACAACTGGAGGCCTGCCTGGAAATAAATGTTTCATGATGCTGCTTTCTAAAAGCCTATCAGGACCAGACCAGGGCTATGGGCCGGTGCGTCTTGGTTTGTGTATGTGCCTGTGTGTGTTTTCGTCATTCAATCCAAGGTCCCTGTGCTGAGTTGCTGGAGCTGCAAACTGGAATCTACAAACTGCTCCAGGCAGATGAACCTGTTGTATCGACCTAGCAAGGGCAGAGGGTCAGGTACCTAGTAGGACTGGTCAATGTGGAGGATTCATATGGCCTGCCAATCACAGAACCTGTTGGTGCAGACCCCATCTCAAATGCATCTAGTGGTTGTCTTTATGCATGTATTTTTAAACAAACCAATTTAAACTGACACTAACTAGATCGGCAATGACATAGTGAGCTAGAAAAATGGAAAAGAAATCTACATCTATCTTAAGTGTTGGTGTGGACACCAATGTCCTCCAGCCACCAAACTGTCCCTCCTCTGGTTCTCTTCATAGCTAGAACTTAAAGTAGTGTTCTTCAAAGTGATGGTTGGGACCTCCTGGGGGGGGGTCAGGACTTCATTTCAGGGGGGGGGGGGTCAGTCCCTTTAATGTCAGTTCCAGCCATGATATCACTTCCAGGGTCCCAGACAGATTGTCATTATCAGAAGGGGGTCCTGAGCTGAAATGCTCAAATATCACTGACTAGAGAAACCTTCAGACTTTGTATGGGCTGCTGCACAAAGGATAATTCTGGAGCAGGAATGCTTTTTTGATTTCCTGACCAGCAAGGCAGTGTGGATAGGGTTAAGTTTTGGATGCTTTATCAGGATTTCCTACCATCTTGACAGCAGGAATAAAGTCTTCAGAAGTCTCCTCTCTCTCTCTCTCTCTTTCTACAGCAGGGGCGGTTCCAGTAAGTCATCCACAGCACCCATAAAACATAGCTCAGTTTGGAAAGAAGATTTTTAAGTGGCCCATAAAACCTTTAACGGCAGCAACCTGGTCCACCTTTCTTGTAACAGAAGTGGATCTCCTGTTCTGGATAAACTCCAGCACTGCAGGCTGCAGCCAGCAAGGTGTGGGGTCTCCAGGAGGATGTCCAAAGGAGGTCGGATCCCTGTTGGGGGATGGACTGCCGTCTACCATGCCATGGGAGATAATCAACTCCTCCACTTGCCAACATCATCACCAAGGGACTTGATTAGCACTTCCTAGCAAGAGCACAGCTCCCCATCGCTCAGATCACACTGTAGGAAGCATTTGCATAGCATAGTTCACTTTGTCTTGATTGATCCCATTGGAACCGAGGAGCCGAGCAGCTGCAAAGAACATTTTTTTCAAGCCCCTGTAAGAAGAAAATCCTTTTCTCCCACCCCTCTCTCCTCAACAACTTTCACAGTCTGGTGCTTGTAATAGGGGATGCTCTCTGAATACCATGAAAGATAGTTGGCTCAGGTGCAGACTAAGGAAGGGGCATAAAGGTTCACATCCAATGCATGCTCACCTTATCAAGTCTGCTCTGGGACAGCTCAAGAGTGCTAGATAAAGGAACAAAACTCTTGCTGTTCAAGCCTGTTGTCCCCGAAGCAAGCCCACAGTGTTCAATGGGACTTTCACCTTGGTACTTGTACAGCCTTTGGATCAAATTAAACATAGTAGAATTCTGTTTCTCAGAGATACTCTTTAATCAGAAGCACCATTTTTTACCATATGAAAAAAACTGAGGTTACCTCTTTTCCTTGCAGTGTTTTCCTCTGAAAACAAACTGCTACCCTGTTATTTGCCCAACACCCTCCTAATCAACTATTTACTAAAAATTATTCCTTTATATACAAATAGAAGCTTGAAGCATGCATGCAATTTTGGTAGAAAAAGAGCTCTGTTCACTTCTAGCTCCCCAGATGTGTCAGCCTTTTGGGGCTGTCTTTGGATTAAGAGCACGATCCTAACCATGTCTACTCAAAAGTAAATCCCATTGTGCTCAATGGGTCTTACTCCCAGGAAAGCCTTAGGCTGCAATCCTAACCACATTTTTCTGGGAGAAGATACTATTGAACACAATGGGGCTTACTTCTGAGTAGACATGTTTAGGATTGCACAGGTCTTGTAATCTGGAAAGTTTTCCCAAAGTTGTTTCCTGCTGTCTGGAGTTTCCACTTTGGTAACAAACCACCTTTCCCCAATTAATTCCCAGTTTCTCCAGTATAAGGCAAATCAGAGAGCAGGGACATGGCTGTCAGTTGCAAACCACTTGTCTCTGTGCACCCCAGTCTGCCATGTCTTACAATTACACTGTATAGTTTGGCATTTGTGTGCTTGCTTTTCTAATGGAAACAAGCTGTGAACTGGATCTGGAGTAAGGCTGAGACAGACCTAAAGTTTCCCATTGATGTCATGGTCCCAATCTGGGTCAAGCCCCTCTGCAATGTTGCTTCTGTTACAACAGCCAAATGAAACAGGTTGCATAAAGGTCATTAACAGGGGAAGGAAGAAGGCACCAGAACAATGGATGGGTCTTGGTATGAGGGAATTCAGAAGAGAGAATTGAGGCAATTTAGCTCAATTTAGCTGGTTTAAAAAGCAATTTTTAACCAGCAATTTAGCTGGTTTAAAAAGCAGCACCTGCCTCAATTCTCCCTTCTATGCAATGGTTAAAGCTAGAGGCACTCTGCCCTCCATTCTCACCATTGATGATGGACGCTTGTCACACATATGGCATTGCATCAAGTCAAAGCTCATATTTTGCAATAGATTTAGGCAAGTGTGCATAAATTCCATGTTATACAGGAGCGGAATAGTATCTTTCATAACTACTAACTTAAATGAAGTATTTAGTTTAAGGATAATGTGAAGAACTGGGGGAGTAAGGTGTTAACTCTTAGGGCACAATCCTGAGTAACTACGGGGAGTCCTTGCTCCGGTGTAAGAACAATTTGCTCTGGATTGCAATATGAATTTCCCATAGGTTTTCACTAGGTAGTGGAGTAACTACGGGTGGACGGAAAGTCTCTTACGTGCTCCCGTAGTTACTCTGGATTGTAGGGTAAATCTCAATTCACTCTCACATCTTTTGGGGGCTACCACAAAGCCCAACACTTTTTAAAAAACACACTAAAGTTTCAGTCTGGTTGAGTTAAACTTGATTAGCAAGGCGCAAGCATGAGTGGGCAGAATGTGAATGGCCCTACTGTAAAGAACTGTAATTAAAAAGCAAAAGTGAACTTTCTTAAGATAAGCAAACTATACAAAAAAGTTGGCTGCTTCCGTGAACAGAACACTACAAAGCCAACTGATCCGATTGAACTTAACCAGTAGCAGGATGACTTGTATCATACCTCAGTTCTGCCTCCTAAGACAAAAGGGTGATAACAGAACAATGCAGAAGGCATCAATATGGCAATGCAACAGCAAAGTTTATAAGGTCAGCATAATTCAGCTTTGGTGGTGAAAATTGACCCTACAATCCAGAGTAACTATAAGAAGACATAAGAGGCACTTACTCTGGCTTGATCAATGCATTTCCCATAGGTTTCCCATAGGTGGCACTTTACTACAGTATGTCGGTGTAAAAGGTCCTGTAGTTACTCTGGATTGTAGCCTTAGTGTTATTTTCATAAATTTATACAATACAAACAGGAGAAAATATGAGGGGCTCTGCAAACTCAGACCAAAGTATGTCTAGTACTTTACCCTCTAGTCCAGAGATTTCAACCTCTGGCATTACACACAGCGGTACTGTGGATGGTCCACAGCTGTGTCTTGGGAGTTTGGAGAGTTAGTAGTGTTTGAGTCCCCTACCAGCAGCATGATGTGCCTTGTCATTGGAACAAACAAACAAACAAACAAACAAACAAACAAACAAACAAACAAACAAACAAACAAACAAACAAACAAACAAACAAACAAACAAACAGATATTGTTCCTTGACCATTTTAGCACCTTATCAGCATGACTTGAGATGAAAAATGTTGGAAATCACTAACCATCATCCAGTTTCCTACATTAACTATCCAGATGTCTCAGGAGAGTACACAACAGAATTCAAAGGCAATTGCCCCTCTGTGTTGTCTGCTGGCAACTCTTTTCATTGGTTTCATGCTGCCTCCATGCAGCCATCACTGAGCCATCATGTATAGACTGATCCACTATGAATGGGACTAATCCCAAAGTATACACACTCTTGGTTCTGAAGCTTAAGTGAATGGACTTTGCAGAGGAAGTGTTTCAATGAGAGATTTACAGAAAGAAAGAAGGGGAGCTTCTCTGAAAGAGAGAGCAGGAAAGGCTGTTCCAGATACAGACAGTAGCCAAAAGGGAAGACAGAAGAACGAAAGAAAGGGAGACTGAACAGTTTGTGTGGATTCAAATGAGATGAGAATCTCATTCAAATGAGAAGATGAATCAGGCAGAACCTAGAGGAAATCTAACTGGGACAGAGGGACTGGGGAAATTGCAAAAATAAACCATCCAGTGACATATCACTGTTTTTAGAGGGTATCCTACATTGTTCTGACCATATTAAATATAAGATGATGCAATTTTTGGGTCCCCATATTAGATGCTATAACACTCCTCCATTCCTGCTTGGCTCCATACTTCCCTCACTTGGCAACTTTCTTATGATCTTGAGCTCAGCATAAATAAGAGGTGTAGGGCAATACTGAAGAGTTATTAGATTCTGCAAGACGTTTAGAAAATGCTAGAAATTTTCTAGCATTTATTTATTTTCTAGATTTTCTAGATTTATTTATTTACTTGCTTGCTTGTGAGGTCCACTACCAAGAGAAGCAGCCAGTCCTTCCTAAGAGATATGGAGGATTTTAGGTCTTAGCTGAGAAACAGTTGGACACAGTACTTTTCAAAGTGACCAGCAGATATAAGAAATGATGCTTCCAAGATAGGATGTGCTTATTTTCATATAGCTCTATGGGTATTGGTCAGGATGCTGACTTGGGCTTATCTGGCTGGTTCTCTGAGCCAGCAATTTCCATCACACAACAGCTTGTCATAACCGACCCCAGCAAAAAAGAAGCTGCTTTTAGAGGACAGAAAGGTCTCCATCTTAATTTTCAGTGGGGAAAAATTATTAGTTTATTTTGCCCACTCTGGAGTTATCAGAAAAGGTAAGGCTGCTGTGACCCAAGGACGGGCGAGGATTTTTGTGAGTGTAAGGCACTGTTTCTATATGTGCATGCCAACTGGGTAACAGTTCCATAGACATAACTTAGAAGGAAATATTTTGCTCTTTTGCTAGATCTTAAGTATTGGAGAATATTCATGAATTGAAAAAGAGGGCTATAAAAGTACACCTATATTTTACACAGTGTTGTATCTTTCTGTGTTCCTTTTTAGATGGGAGTAGAGCTAAGGCAAGAAAAGGAGAGATGGCATTTTAATGTAACTGTTGCTCAAAATTCAGGGTAGTCCACTCTAGCTTACAACTTCTTCTTCGTAGACACCTATGAAGGTGTAGGTGTAGACACCTACGTAGACACCTACGAAGGTGTAGACACCTTCTTCGTAGACACCTTCCTTGACTTTAGGAAAGATAGAATGTTTCAGAACCTGCATGAGCAGGACTTCAGCTGGACAGATATCCAACAGATATCCATGCTGGGTTAATATTTCCTTTTAATACAACCAATAGTTTTTCAGGAACTTGGAGGTCTATTGTTGAACTGCCACAAAGCACACCCATTTTTCATTTTTCTTGCCCCCATGGCCACCATTTCTCACATTTGTTTTGAAGTTTGCTGGTGTTTCAAACAGTATCTAAGAAAAGCCAAAACTTGCTCCCAGCATTTCTGTAATACATTAGATGCAAGTGAGTCTTGAGGCACATCATCTCATGAGTACCTGATAGTCATTCCATGATAAATAGTGCATGCTGAAACATAAACACAACCATCTCAGGCAGTGGCTCAAGTAATTTTGGAACTGTTTTCAATTTTTAAACACCACCTTCTCTGCCGGGTCCCTTCTCTGCTGCGACCCTTCTCTGCTAATACTTTAGCAATAAAGGTGTCTGGAAATGGTGTTGATTATTTTACTGAGAAATAAGCCATTGTGTTCATTATGATTTGGGCTGTAATTTTACTTTCCTTACCAGAAAATAACATCTTTATCCATCAGGTTGAAATCTGGTGCAGTCAATTTCACCATTCCATCATTTTGTTTGAGAAATGGGCAAAAGGGAGAATAGGAGAGTAATTGGCAGACCTTCCTACCCCACACCAAAAGGACGCCTCCTTCCACTTCATCTCTTTCAGAAAGTATCATCTGCATAGTGGAGTCTGACCTTTCTTTGAGATAGTCTTCCTTCTTTTCCAAGTCAGTTTTTGCTAGTGAATAAAGTTATTCCATTTGTTTTGGAGTTTTTAGCCTTTTCCATTTCCCACTTTTGTTCCTTACATATTTTTATCTTCCCCTGCCAGAAGCAGCTTGTTTTACAAGCCAATAGCTGTTTCTTGACCTTCCCCCAAGACTGAGGTCTGCCATATGAGAATGTTCCCCTTCACTTTGATCTTGGCCAGCTTGGCCTGTCCTCCCTGCAAAGCTCATTTATCACCCAGTTTTCTTGCACAGAATGGAAGGCACGATGGGGCTGACATCGTTTATCGCTGCGCCATTATTGATGACCTTTCAAAGCATGCTCAGGGCACCGCTCCACTCCAACACTCCTGAATTATGAGGTCATCAATTATCCAGGTAAATAAATGAGGTGTCCAAAGCTGTGACCCATTCTCACCCCCCACCTCCTTCCCCACCCACAGTATTACACTTATTGTTCAGGTTCCTTAGTCACCAAACTCATTTTCCCTGCTGACCTTTTTTGCCAGGTGGGAGTAGCTCAGAATTTGGGAGATGTTTGAAGAAGTGAAGAAGTCCACGCATGAAATATTTTTAGGTGCTGGGTATGAGTCAGAGATGCATTCAAGGTGAAAATAAAAGGGACCAGCAAAAAAAAAAACCCAAAACTTGACACCAACAGGTTGACAAGTGCCACGCTCACCTTACCCTAATCAAGGTGTTCCTATTCAATACCTTTATGGAGTCAATGTGAAGGAAGCACACAATATTTTGAAGATTATTTTTATGCATACAATTGCTTCTTTTTTAGAGGAAGGTGGGGTGCTGGATCACACAGTTCGCCTGATTAAGTTTATAATTCTATGCTCATGAGTGTATGCTCATTGTACAATTATATGATACGACTAGCGAAAACGTACCCATGTTGCAGGAATAAAATTCCCCCATATGCCACCCCCCCTGCACATCCTCCCATGTGCAATATCCCCATACAATATCCCCCTGTGCTCACCCTCCCCCAATGTGCACCCTCCTCCATGTGCATCATCCTCCCATGTGCACCGTGCACCCCATTAGCACCATATGCAACACACCCCATGTGCTCTGTGCCCCCATGCACAACACCTCCATACAACATCCTCCCATATGTACCATCTCCCCATGCACACCATCTCCCCGATGCCCATCACTCCCCATGAGAATCACTCCCCCACGTGCACCATCCCCCACGCATACCATCACCCCCTTTACACCCTCCCTCCCAGTGCATCAGCTGGATATTGATCAGTCTTCAATGTTATGTATAGGACAGCCCTTTTCAGCTCCTTAAAGGTTGCAGCCCTTTTCAGCTCCTTAAGGGTTAAATTTCTCAATATCGGTTCTTGGTGGGTGTTGATGTCACAGAAGAAACACCCTCCCCAAATTTCACACTTCTGGACCCAGCAGTTTTGGTGGGGCACTGATGAATCAGTGAGTAATTGAGTGACTTTTCACTTATATAGATAGATAGTAGCAAGCATGGATCTGAAATATAATGTCTATCCAAACATCTGCAAAAGGGATAGCCCCTCCCACCTGACTCCAAATATCACTTGTCTCTCCATCTTAGCTGGACAACAGAAGCAAGCAAAATATAGAGTTTATTCAGTGCCATGAATAGTCTGTCTCTGGGGATCTTGAAAGCAGTCAGTGGATTGCCCTTTCTGCACACATGGAAGAAAGTACCAGACAGTAATCTACAACGGTTGCTCATAAACGTAGATTGCTTTATCTTTCTTCCTGCTAATATGTAGATAATTGAAATAGATAATTTCAGTGCCCAGTAATAAAAGCAAAGAGAGAATATTATTTCTTAGGTACCCGCCCTGGACTTGGACTGTTTTACATCAATTCCTCAAATAAAGGAAGTCTAACAATGTATTTTAAGACTGTTAATCTGGCAATTTTGTAATATCTCATTTTTAACCCCTACTTAAGAAAATAGTTACTAAAGAAACTGATATGCAGTTAGGTGGACGTCTAATGAGCTGGTGAGCAGGGAATCATTCTGACATAATGTTTTATAAACACATCAGTGTAAAACTCAAGTGCACATATCACTGTTAGAATCAGGGCACAATCCTAACCAATTTAAGCCAGCATAACACACCCATCTCCCTGTTCCCATGGTGGGGTAAGAAGGCTGGTGCATGTCTTAATTCCTCCAGGAGTGGCGTAGAAGTACTTTCTCCAGAAAGTGGCACAGACTTGTGACAGGGCTTTATGCTGCCTAACTGAGGGTGAAGATTCGAACCTCACAGTGGCGCAGATTTTCATTTATGAGTGGCAATTTAAGTGGAATGACTCATGGATTCCAAATATGGTTTTCTGGACTTTACTCCTCTCCAAAGGTCCAATTCTCAGGATCCTGAATTCTACAGAAAATTAAAATTTCAAAAATAATGATTAAATAAGTGATATGTGATCTGAGAGTTTAGGTTTGAATTTGGTGTGTTGCATTTCTAAAAGATTTTGCATACAGTCGGAGGCAGTATGTGATTGTTCCACTTATGGATCCCAGGGATGGATCCTGGCTCTTCACCTACCTCCCTGCTGCCATAATTTTGTCTTTTCATTAGATTTGCAAGCCTTTTGGTCCTTTTACCTTAAACAGAATCTCCCCCAAATCCAGAAAAACTATGGGAGCACATAAGAGACTTTATGTGCATCTGTAGTGACTGCACCACCTAGTGAAAACCTATGGGAAATTCATAGTGGAATCCAGAGTAAGTTGTTCTTACATCAGAGCAAGGACTCCCCATAGTTACTCTGGATTTTGCCCTCTGTCATTTTTGTAGTCAAGGGTAAAAAAACCTTTGTCCCTGAATGTCCAAGAGCACTGTGTGATAATGTTGATAATGCACCTTAGGGGTCTTTTTGAGGGTGTACTCATCTGTACTGAGTACTGGCACCTTTGTGACCCCCTCTCCCAGCAGACATGCATATGATTACAAATAACATCTTCATGGTGTTATTCATACCCCCAACTTTATTTCTAGAAAAAAAGCACTAATGCGATCGCATTTGTACTTTTTAAAAAGACTGCAAAATTAGGACACGGCAAACATCCTTCAAATCACCGCCAGCGCTCTGTCCTCAAGCTGGCTCCCACTACTTACTCTCCAAGGTCAATCATCTATCATTGCCTCCAAGGTAGTTATGGAAGTTTTGACACCTGCTTTTCAAGCTCTTCTAGCCAATGAAAGAATGAGATCCCCCTGTCTCCTCCCATAAATGCTTCACTGCTTAGCCCTGACCTTTCTTCTGCCTGTTTCACCAGTGCTGCTGGTAATTAGAAAGCTTTGTTCCCCTTAGCGCTTCAGAGAAAGTGTGTCACCTGATGAAAAGTCAAAATCTACATCTCAATAGTAAGCCCTCCCCAAGAGGAGCTGATAGCCACAGGCCTGTCATCAACTCTTATATGGAAGTCTAGACTGCTAAGGAAACTGTCACTTTGCAATGCAAGCAAGGTTGTCTTTTTCTTTTATTTCTTAGTGCATTACGTGATTCCAAACTCAACTCACGCCTGTTCAGAAAAGATTCAAAAATATGAAGGAATGTATGTTTGCATGTTATAAGGTGAAAGGGCACATAACTGATATTGGTACATTATCTGTATATATGGTGATTTTCAGAATTAAATGAACACCACTGAGATTCCGTGTCCCAATGAGATGACCATCCAGATTTAAAAGCAGTGGGGAACAAACAAAGGTAACAGAGAATGAATGTCAGCAGAAGACACATCCATTTAAGTTGGAGATGAGGATGAATGGTTTACGTCAAAGGTTTTATTGCAGTGACAGATTTTAAAAAGGGATATGAAGGAAGAGACAGATGGCACTATGAAGGTGTTCTAGAAGGGAGCTTTGGGTGTAAGCCACAGCAAGAGAGAGCAGGCAAAGTAGTTTAAGAAGACATAAGATTCTGCATTTGCTACTATAGTACTTCCTTAGAGAACAGGCTTCTACATCACTGGAAGAGTTAGGAGATCTGAACGCTGTTGATGCTATTATACTCTGAATTTCAGCCAAGCTGGTAAGTCAATTGTTGGGAACCAACAATTAAAATCCATCTTCCTATGCTGCCAAGCACAGACCAGGCAGCAATGGATGTCTCTAAAGAGCAACCCTCGCCCAGGTTGAGTTGGAAATGAATTATGATTCTCTTCTCTTCAGTGATATTAAAAGCAAGTTGGGGTGGGAAAGGCATAGTTCCAAGAGGTCACCCTAGTCCTCCTTGTAATACAGACATTGCTGCTCTTCAAGAGCAGCAGTGGTCTAGAAGGAGATATCTCCCTGCATCCCTTACAGCCGAAAGGACTTTATGCCACTGGTTCTCAACCTGTTTGAGCATTGGCACTGGGATTTTGAAAGCAGTGTATTCTATATGGCTGGCAACAATGTTTTTTTTCATGATTTTTTCCTCCTGGGTAAAAAAATAATTTTTTCCAGCTGGGCAGTGGATTATCTGGCTAATAAAATAATACAGGAAAAGACCTCCACATCCCATACACGCATTATGGTTGTCCCTATCTAGACCTCCCCCACCCATCATGACTACTGTTTTTTTTTTAAAAAAAGATAAGATAGTGATGATGTGTCCCTAACTTGACCCTAAAGGTGCTATTTTACAGCCAGACCTCAGAGATGAGCATTCTAATCATGTGTTGGAATAATCCAGCTGTCTGGCCTGTTGGGGCTGGTGGAGATGCAACTTGGGGCAAGGGGATGTTGCAGTAGTGACCCCAAAGGGCAGATGACTCATGGTGCTAGGCTGGGCCATCTAGTAGGGATGTTAGGTTTCAGCCTAAATGCCAGATCCTGGCACCATCCCCTCTTGCGCCTCACCTGCCCATGGTCCTGACCACTGTCCTCCTCACTGCTCAGAACATCCCAGTTCTGCCTTTCCTGATCCTCTAAAACCCTCCATGCTAGTCTAGGAAAGTTGGCACAAACCTACCTCTCTGCATTAGTGTGAAGGCCGAATCTGTTGGCTAGCACATGGACATGCTCCAACCTAGCCAATGCACAAGCATGTTTGCCACAATAATAGCACAGTGACTTGCACCAGCCTAGCACAATCCTAGCACTGTACTCTAACAACCCAATCCTAAACTGGCTGGAGTGCTGGGCCTGCCAAAATGTCTGCTTTGGCATCCTTCCTTGGGGGAAGAAGATATTCATCCCTTTCCCCAGGTAAGTAGCCCTATATAGGGACTATTTTGGACATCCAAACAGACTTCATGAAGTGTTGTGGTTTCTGCAAAGCAGTTTTGTGATTGTTAGGGTATTTTTTTTAAAAAAGGTATTCTGTCTTGTAAGTGAAAATTTGGACACAACAAGCCCAGCTGGAAGCATATGATATGACTGTTCAGTTTTCACAGTGACTTAAGCTTACAGCAATCAGCTGTTTTTAACAGAAGGAAAAGAGTATTACATTCTCTGGGTTCTACAGTTCAGTCAGGGTGCCCAATGCAACATGATCCCATTAAGCCTACACATCAGAACGCAGGGGGACTCTAATGGAGAAAGAAGCATTTACAAGCCAGAGGCCTGCCGGGAAATTAACCTTTCCATCCTGATTGCCACATGGTGGGTACTCAGCCAACAATTGGGAAACTTGCTAGTAGAAGGAGAGCTAGTCCCAACACTACAAAAGTAACCTTCATACCTCTGATATTTGCTATGAATAGCTTTCTTTTCATACATGCATTTTCACTGCTTTTCTTTTTGTGATTTGGGGACAGGCCACAATCATGAAGAAAATGTTTGGCTATTCAGAACGAGAACAACATTTCAGATATGATTGGCGACCTGATGCCTAACATCACCCTTACAACATGGTTCTCAACAGGATCTCAATACATAAAAGTAGATCATGTCCAGAAATATTAAAGAAAAAAAATTTGTGGTAGAAAAAAATGGCATGGCAAGGAATGATTAACACTACCGGCCCCCTGAAGCCTCCCCCAGCCATTTTGTGTAAAAATGTTTGACTATAAACATCTGGTGGATTTGCTTGATTAAGGACTCCCAGATCTATGGAACAGGAGTCTGCTGGAGTGGTAGCTGTGGCAGTTTCACAATTAGGAGACAGCAGAGGGAGCTGGGGATTGTGAAGGACAGAGAAGGAGAAGACAAAACAGACAGGAGGTGACGAGGAGGCAGCTGGATGCTTGGGCCTAGGAAAAAAAAATTAATAACATTCTTATAACGCATGAGAATTAAAGTAATCCCAAAGCCAACTGTTTCATTTCAGCAGAGAAAAGCATTGCTGAAAGGGTTTCCTCGACTTGAGGTGATCTCTGCTGCCTGGCAAACTCATCAGTTTTTAAAAGATATAAAATTGGGACCTGCCAATGACCAACACTGTTTACAAACCCCTTTTCTAGGAGACGGGACGGGCAGAGCCAGACAACATATGGGGTCACATCCACTTCCAGACGGTGTCTCATCCTACCCACCTCACTCTAGAAAAAGGACAAAAGGCCAATTAAAAAGTAATCGGCAAACACCCCCCAACTCCTTCTGTTCTGATTTGTGCTCTTCCCTTTTTGTTTATAGCGGATAATTGTGGGCACGTCTATTAATCTTTGTAACTCACTTTGTTCCGATCGCATTTGTCTTCCTCTTCTTCTCTCTGTCCCCCTGCTGAGACTGGGAGCTTAAAATTCCTTCTGGCTATTAATTAAAAGCAAGCTCTCTCTTATAGTAAGTGTACTTGCCACAAATTAATAGCGGCCTTTCTTAATCAAATCTTATCTCCTCCAAACGTACGTTGCGGGAGTTTGGTATCTTGGTCCACCAGGGCATAAAATTTAATTTCCCCTACCCCAATTCCTCACAATTTGGGTCAAATAATAGGAAGGAAGGAAGGAAATAAACATCCCAACCGATATCTGGACAAGTGTGTTTATGTTTCATGTGAACTCAAGTGACACAAAGCCTTTTTAAAAAACAGGAGATCAAAACAGTCCCAGAATCATCTCCCCAAAGACGTGTTCCATTTCTCAGTCATTTACCTCGTTTAGACGCAGCTTCAGAGGACAGTCTTAACATTTTTGCATTATTTAAATAGTACCGAATGAATGAGCAAGTGGGTTTTATATTTCCTGACCTGTGTGTGGATTTCAATTAGTTACGAGACCTTTTCTCCCCTTGATTATCAGCTTCAGTGGGTAAGATGGGAATGTTAACATCACACACACTTGCCACTTATGACATTCAAATCATTTATGTGCAAGAGTAGCCATGGGCTTTGTCTCCACAAACGTTGCAATTTCCACTTTCTCAGTTGTCTTGTAGCTGTGGGCCTTTATTTGTTTGACTTCTCAAAGAGTGCTGCAGCCAATAGTGGCTATAACCATGATGTTGCTGGTATAGATCTCACATCATCTCTGAAATCACTATGTGGCTTCAAGCATTACTCAGCCTGTAACCTACTTACTTGCTTGTTGTATGGATTAATAAACCCTTTGTACAGTAAGATCCTGGCTACAATCCAGAGTAACTATGGGACCTTTTACACCGATGGAATTATGGTGCCACCTATAGGAAACCTTTGGGAAATGCATAGAGCAATACAGAGTTAGTGCCTCTTATGTCTTCCCGCAGTTACTCTGGATTGTAGGGCTTGACTCCAATGTAGCAAGTCTGTTTCCTTGAAGCCAAGGTAACTGACCTGGTGTAATGGAGAGCCAGAGACGTGTGCAGGGATAAAACTCTGGGAAGACTGGGGATAAAATGCAGACATTCAACTCCTGGGTTGATAGCTCCACTATTGTCACAGAGAATGAGAGTCTCAGGAAAGGAAAGCATCAGTCCGAGAAAGAAGGAAATTAACCTCTATAAGGAACCCACCCTTGGATGATGACTTTACATCCTCTTGTGCCAGGAATGGTCCTCTATGGCTCAGGGTAGGGGGCTAACCCTGCTCCCACCACTGCAACTAACTCACGTTGTTTCCAAGTCTCTCTGAAGGAACCACTGTTCAAGATTATCCAGAAGAGTAAACAGAGGGGACCCATACCGGTGGATACCATATCCATGGATTCAGTTACTCAACCATGTTTCCCTTGTTCATACTCAGCATTTACAGTACTTATATCCAGGTTTTCAGCTATCTGCAGGAGGTTCTAGAACAGAATCCTTGCAGATTAAGGGGCATGCATCTAGTACAATTGGGAAATGAGACATGCCCTACAATCCAGAGTAACTACGGGAGCACATAAGAGACTTTATGTGTACCCATAGTTGCTGCACTACCTAGAGAAAACCTATGGGAAATTCATATTGCAATCCAGAGCAAATTGTTCTTACACCGGAGCAAGGACTCCACGTAGTTGCTCTGGATTGCACCCATGGTTATTCAAGAAACACAGTTAAAAATAAATAAATAAGAGGTCTCAGGAGAAAAATGCACACACCAATAACAGTTGAAAGAAGACACAGTATATAGATGTCTAAAGAAGTGTATGAGCCAAGATTTCCTAACACTCTAGAAAGGACAGAAAGGGATATTTTGATGGGTTTGCTCTATATGTAAAAGTGAGTGTAAACAGAATAGAGCACTTAGGAGATCAGGGTTCTCCACAGAATCATTAAATGCAGAAATACCCATCTCTAATAGAGATGGGGATTTGATCGCTTTCCTCATAAATATATTGAGGGTGACCTTGACTTGGAGAAAGAAATCAGGGAGGCATCTGTAAAGGAAGTGTTGTAGTACTAAGTGCCCTCAATTACCCTCACATAGATTGAATAAATTCTTGTTCAGGCCTCAACGAAGAGACAAAATTTCTAAATACACCAGCAGCCTAATTCTACCTCCAACATTTTACACCTTGTGAGCATGATGATGGAGTATACTCTGCATGCTGTAATACATACTTGTATTATAGTTCTCATGTGTACTATAAATAAGCTCAGAAAAATTCATTCATTTATGCACGTTCCATCTCTAATGTATTCATTTATGTAAATTTATTCAAATTTGAAATGTAAATTAATTCTTTTTTTCTTGCACCCCAAAACAGTGCAAAAGTGATGATGTGCCTCCCCTCCCCTGCCAAATTGCAATCCTAAGCATGTCTACTCAGAAGTAAGTCTCATTATGTTCAATAGTACTCAGTCCCTGGAAAGTGAGTACCTAAGGCTGCAATCCTAAGCTCCAGTAGGCTGCCATAAACCCCATCCTAAGTCCTGTGCTGAGCTGGAAGTGTCAAAGACCCATAAGTGCTATAAAACACTTCTGCGCCACTCCTTGTTGGGGGAGGGTTGTGCCCATGCACAGACATGTGCTTGCCTCCCTACATCACCACAGGAATGAGAAGACCAGTAAATTGTACTGGGCTAGGTTAGGATTGCATCCTTAGAAGCAGAAACTTACTGAATCCAACAGGAAATGGGAGCTAGTGAGAAATTACTGAAAGGTTGGAGACAGCAAGTTTTTGACAGTAGCTTGAATAAAAGAGAAGGAGAGAGATGAGTCAAGGAGGACTCCAAGGAGGAAAAATATAAAGAATGAATAAGAAGATGAATTACCACTCCTAGCTGTAAGACTTCCTGAAGAGAAATCAAGAAAGCACAAGTCCACCAAAACCCAAGAGCATAATAAACAGAGATGAAGAATGATCCATGGTTTCAGACTCTGAGAGGTGTCAAGCAGAAGAAAAACAGAACTCTGATCATGTATTTAAGGAAGTAAGAATTTTTTTAAAAAAATGAATGTGTAAGTGATGCAATGACAAAAAAAACCAGACCAGAAAAAAATCTAACCATGAATTATCAGAAATCAGAGCCCAATTCTATATCATCATCATAATCAATATTTATATACCACCTTTCAACAAAAAATTTACAAAGCTGTTTACAGAGAAAATGAAATAACTAATGGCTATCTATATATACTCCCCCACAAATGCAACACCAGCATGTCTACCCCTGCATCCTGTTAGGGTTTAGGGGTTGTAGAGGTTTCATTCTTTTACATAGTCTTTCATTCTTTTACACATTCATTCATTCATTCATTCATTCATTCATTCATTCATTCATTCTTTTACACTGCAGCATGGACAGGTCTACGTGGACCTGTGCTAGGGAAATATTTACTCTCTCTTCAGCATTGCTAAGTTCCAGGGCAGCTATTCACAGGGTCAATTTCCTTACATGCAAAAATTATAAGAATCTTACGTTGTTTTTTTAATTACCCATTTATTTATCAATATGCAAACTAAGCAAAGAGAAGCAGGCGGCCACCCTCCAAGTCATTATACAGCTGCAGGTTTCCCAAAATAACCCATATGGTTTATTGCTTACCAGCCAAAGTCCTCTTTTAGTTAATGCCCAAATACAGCCTACTTTTTCTTTCCCATCCTAATAAGGAAACAGGAGCCAGTGAAGGGATTATATCAAAGGAGAAATATGGGGAAATCAAGATACAAAGAAAAAAGTCATGCTACGCAGGTGTGATCAAGAAATTCTTGTAGTTTCGTTACAAGTCATCAAATGCCATTAAGAATGCAATCAAGCAATACTAAAACCTAGAGAGATAATACTGTAAAATCATAAGTTGATGAAACACACTAGCATTCCTGTTTCATATGATTGTGCCTACCTCAATTCACGTACATTCACATACATACAGAAAATGCACTTGCAGGTCTCTCACCATTTTAAACTGTTTTTCTTTTTATACCTTTTATAGGTATATTCTTATATATCTTTTTTACATAAACCTCTACCATATACCTCCTCAAATAGACCAAGAATAGGCCAACCTCTTCAACAGTCAGTATAGGCTCTATCCAGTGGTGGGCTTCAAGGGGTTCTCAAAGGTTCTATAGAACCCTTTGCTAATGAGTATCTGGTTCTGAGAACCGGTTACTAATGTGAAATAGAACCTGTTGTTAATTTAGGTTTATGGTCATCGAACCTGTTGTTAATTTATTTGAATCCCACCACTGGCTCCATCCATTAAATCTCATTTCAGCCTCACACCAGAAAAGCCAACCAGCCTTGCAGTAGAGTAGCTAATGATCATGTAGCCTGGAGCAAAGCTCAAAATGTTGCCCTGGAAGTGATGTCATCCCCAGGTATTTTTTCAAAAGAAAATTGGGGGAAAACCTGTCTCCTCCTCAGCAGTTCCCCACCCATTTGCTCTGTTAGTGGCATAACTAAAGCACCTATTTGCTATCTGGAATCAAAGAAGATTTTTTTTGCCCCTTCTTCCCCCTGCAACAACAAAACCAAACTTGATTAAGTAAAAAAAATGAAAATGGTGTCCCTTATAGGTTAGGGAAACTGTGCTGGGGCAAAGAGGATTGGCTATTCTTTCCCTGCTAAATAGAAGAGCTTTCATACATTCTGAAAGCTGTTTCGTATTAACACTTTATTAGTTCCATAAAGTATCAGAATTACATCTCATTGGCTCTCAGAGCAATCAGTAACATAGGAAAGTTTGAGTTAAGAAAATCCGTTTTTGTTCCATATGCTTTTGTATTTTCATTTTATGGTTAATTGGCCATAACTTTTGACAGAATATAGATATTCCACTGTGGTCTGTTTCATTGCATTCTGCATAAAATTACCTTTTCAACGATATATTACATGATGGTATTATCATTTATACATACCCCATTTTTCATGATTTTAGTCACTGGTATCAAGCTCAACTTGTAGCCTCCCTAATTCTTGGAGCCTAGTGCATCTGCACCCCTTGCACCCACCTAGCTACACCACTGCAGCCTTGTTTGGAGGTCTGTAAATGGACTCACAATACACTCGCAGAAGATAATCCTGGGAACACCAGCATTTCAAAACCATCATCTCCCCTTCACCTTCATATTTGTGACACAGTTCCAACCTTGTTATACATCAATTTTTTATACAGGGATTTGACTCAACATGAATGGCCACTGCAAAACACTAAAAAACTGTTTTTTCTACTATTGTAGAGAGCCCATCATGCAAGGAATCATTTCATTGTTCAGTTGAGCCAGGCAAAGGCAAGGGGTCCTTTGCATTTCTAATTGCTCACGCCCTCTCTACATCAGTAAGAAAAGCTGTTTTAAAACAATTGTAAAGGTACAATTTTAAAAAATTTCTTTTAACACATTTTTGATATAAGCAAGGAATCCCAGAATCAAAGCCTTGCAGATATTGAGGCACAACCTTATTCAATTCCTAAAAAAGAAATTTTTCTTTCATTCTGAGAAGGATCCTGGTCATAACGTTGGGATACATTTCACCCTGGTATGCTTAACTGAAAACTCTACAACCCGGGAGTGAAATATATGGCCCTCATTATACAGAACAGAAAACAAGGAAATGAGAAACTAAATCACCATTTGAAGTCCATAGCAAGGAGAAAATGGACACCAAATCAAATTCCACTCACCTTCAGACAGAATCTGTGGATGCCACCTGCCTCATTTTGTTCCCAAGATAAGCATATCGAGAATGCACATTCCTGAAAAGCAACGACTTTATAAAGCAATGGTTTTCAAGCCATGTTCTCAGGAAGCTTGGGGTTCTTTGGAAGCTTCTCAGACTTCCTCAGTGTGAAAATAAGGAATGGTGGACAATATTTTCTTGAAAGACAGCTTATCATAGCCAGTTCTCCACTCCAAAATGTCGCCACAGATAAGTGTTGTTGTGACATGTGATTAGTTCACATGTGGCAACAGTGAAGCCCCCAAGAGCACGGCCAAAGACCCACGTGACCCTCACGTGCGCTTACAACATATTCCAGAATCTTCTGAAATGTGCAGAGAGTTCTGTGACCCACAAGTCAACTTGGAAAGCCTTCCTGCAAGATGGAAGACTAGAACACAGTATTTATGTGAATTTCCTTTTTATTTTTGTTAAAGCATTGACAAAATCCTTCGAGAGTGGAACCCTTCTTTTGTTTTATTTGACTATCATCTTTCCTTGCACTCCAAAACATCCCCATGTTTGTTACTTTCCTTCTTGACAAACACTCCTTTGGCGCCTCTTGAAAATGCAATTGTATCCATAGTTAACATAGCTACACAGTTTGTTCACTCTTCATTCAGGCACCAAGGTCACAGGGGGAAAAAAACGTGAGTGAATACAGAAGTCGTCCTGCATTATTAGGAAACTATGCTGATTATTTCACTTTCTAAAGTACTGATGATGTACTGAGAACACAAATCCAAACAAAGAGGAAAGGAGGCTGCTGTAGTCCTCTGCCCTAACCATTGTAATGAGAATTATTCATCAAAAGACGAAACAAATAGGTAATCACTAACACTGAAAAAGCGGAAACAACGTATATTGTATATTCTAAGCACTTCTCACATAAAAGATTCTGTAAAAGTACTCAAGGAAGGGGCACATATCCTGACCCTTAGAGAGTGCTTTAAAAAATCATAACCTGATCTTGGAAGAAAGTAAGTTTATGGCCCAATTCTCACAAGGGCCAGAGTGTGTGTGTTTCACAGTTATGCGCCATTTCAGAACCAACAAAAAGCCTTCTGGTACATGAAAGATTATAATAACATGTCGCAGTCAGTTGCAATCCAGAGTCAATAAGGATGAGATATTTTGTGCTCACATGAAGAAACAATAGCTTTGCTACAGAACAATTGCTGTATACTTTTTCACCACTTTGAAAATACCAGGGAAGACAGGCCTGCAAAAAACATACACAACTTTTGAGATGGTCACAAAATGGTTTGGGGAGGGGGAAGAATGAAACTGTGTTGCTCACTGTAACGTATACAATTCAATAGGTAGTATTCAATAGGTTTCTTTGATATTGTTGCAACCTCATTCTGGGGGGAAATGGATTTTCCTAAGAATAAAATATTGCTGTTTCATGGGCTGAAAACAATATGATTTCCCCTACAACCAGCTACTACTGTACCTTTACTACGCAAGGAAACCAAACAAAGCAAAAGGCTTGACCAGAAAGGCCCTTGAGGTACTTGAGAGTATAAAAGGACAGACTCCAGCAAGGCTGAAATAACTGCCAGAACAAGCAGGTTTCTAGAGTCTGAATCACAGGCTGAATAGTCTCCTCTTTTTATACTTTAATTTGATTTCACACTTTTTCAGAACATTGGCAAAAGTCAATTAGCTAATTTGCTTTGTTTGCAATTCATAGATTTACAATTTGACAATTTGCAAGCTGTTGTTTTGGTATTGAACTCGCTCAAGTTCTTGCCCAACCTCCAAGGCACGTTAGCACATGGTTCAAACCTTGTTGACTCGATAGGTGATTTCAAATTATAACACTGGGAATTTACAAATTGCAGAGCAATAAAGAATAAGTGGACGTGCCCCCTGCCTTTCTAAACTGGAGATAAATCTCAGTTTGAATTCATTACCCCATATGTCTTTTTAGTACTGGTCTAATCAAAGGCCACTGAGAGTTTAAAGGGAGCAAGAAAATAAATGTCTGAGGAATGGGGGAGTGAAGTAGCTACACACTCTGGCTGTAATGCCTTTAGACTTGGCAGCTGCAAACTTTTCCCACCATCCGTTTGACATTCCAATG
Organism: Cryptoblepharus egeriae; assembly: GCA_030015325.1. NCBI lineage: Eukaryota > Metazoa > Chordata > Lepidosauria > Squamata > Scincidae > Cryptoblepharus > Cryptoblepharus egeriae. The sequence goes on along the minus strand of JAREYC010000002.1, from coordinate 104,020,042 downwards.
TTCATGGGTGCTCTTCCTCTCAAGGTCATCCCTGCCCTTCACAAGGATACCATTTAAAGGTGATTGATGGGCCTGACTGGAACAACATAATTGGTCAGCTAACTGGCACCACATATTCTTCCTGCACACTCATTGTTTGGCATTGGGACCCCATATGCAGTACAGCCATCTGCTAGGCCCAGCTTACACTGCTTGATTCATCTACGGTAGAAACTGACAGGCTCCTGTTGAGAGCCATCAGGCAGCAAACAGAGATCACAGTGAGGACATGTGGAGGAACACCACCAAGGTTACTAGATAGGACACCTTCATTTGGCAGCAAGGGCATCCCCGTCTGTCCACTCCCCTTAGGATCCTCCATGTAACATGCTTAAGGAAGGCCCTATGTTCCTGCCCTCTAATGCCTTTGTATGTGTCAGCTATTTAAAAGTGTAAGAAGTTTCTGCACAGCTGTTTTCTTCCTATTTTAAAGGTTATGGGTGGTAACAATACCTTCTTATCATTGCCTGAGAGACTGTGACTTTCCAAAGGTCACCTACATCAGTTTAATGATGAATGTGGGTTGCCCAAACCTTAGGTAAACTCTCCTTTCAAGTGGGGTGGACAGAGAATGAAAACAGCTCCCAGTAGGGTCAAGAATTAGTGCCAGAGGCAGACAATGTTGATACCGTTTCTGGCAGTTAGAGATAAAAAGGTATCTTCTGTACAGGCCTTACTTTGTTCGGATAACAAAGTCCACAAGCAGAAGTGGTGGGACTCAAAACGTGCTATCTGAATAGCAACTAAAAAGCAACAAAGGCCTGGTCAGGGAACCCAAGAGGCAAAGGGTTAAACATAATCTGTCAGCAGCTGCTGCTGCAAATCCATGCAAGGAAGTCAGCAGCCAAGAGGGGTACACAGCAGACAGGTCATCGTAAGATGTTGCATCACTGGTGCCTGCCTTATTTTTTTTCTACTGCTGCAACTCTGCAAAAGAAAGCCCTGCTTCTGCTCACATGCATACTGGCGCAATTTGCCAAGCAGTCCAATATGACAGCCAGATCATATGAGCTCATTCATTTCCCTTCTCTGGCTTCTCGCTGGTTGCCCTACCTTCTTATGGTGTCATAGTCCTTTGGGCTCCTGGCAAAAGACGCAGACTCCTAGAGCCAATGGAAAGTCCTGGGGTTCCCTGTAGCAGTACCAGGAAAATCTTGGGGGGGGGGGACCCACAGGATTCTCTGTCTATGGAGGACATTCACCACCCTTTCTATGGATCTACATCTTTCTATGATGAAACTTAATGAGATGAGTTCTTCATAGCCAAAATCCCTTGTTAGCTCTGCGTTCTTGCAGACCCTTTGGGATGCAGGTCTCTTCCATCCTCTGAAGAGGACATAGGTGGTCTTATCTTAAGATAAAGCTAGTTCATTACAGACCCCATCGCTGCCTAACCATGAGGCTCTACACAGTTAGAAGAAAATGATGCAGCTTTACAGAATGTCAGGAAGAAGAGGAGCAGGGTAAGAATGCTAAGCAAAGGGGATGAATGGGGAAATATGTGTTTGAGAACCCTGGGCCATATGGATATTTTCCTTTCCAGCTTTTACAACTTGGGAAAGGACCATAACTTGATGGTAGGATGGCTGCAGAAGCATCCAGGTTCTATCTTGGTTATCTTTAAGTAAGTAGGGAAAGTTCCTGCTCTAAATTCCAGAACTCTTGTCAGTCAGAGTAGACAGTGCTGACCTAAGGTAGGCCAATGTGAAGGTAGCTCCAAATGTTCAACGTGGAGTACCCCTGCTTTAAGCTGTGATGGAAGGATCTGTGATTCCAACTACATTTGGACCAAATAGTTCTCCTCTTCCTCCTGTGACCCCCTCAGTCACAGGGAAAATAAAAACAGAAGAGCACAAAACCATGAGACCACAGCTCCAAGGCAACCCAGCTGCTTAAAGCCAAATCCTTCCCAGCGGGATGTGGTGGCCAATTCCCCTGCAGGAACATATGGTTATAAAATCACTTCCCGCCCACAACTCTTTGCTTGCACTCGTATGACTGTGTCTGATCAGATTTGGGATTTCTTACAAGGGCTAATCAGATTGCAGGAGGGCAGTAACTGGATTAGGCAGAAGGTTTCAAAGCAAGGGAGGCTCAGGCCCGAAGTAGCTGCTAAGCAGTGCATAAACTCTAAGGCTTGTGATGTGCACAAGGGCAGCCTCATTTTTGGCATTACAGCACATTTCAGAGCTGCTAAAAAAGGCAAAGTCCTCATGGATGAAGTGGCTCTGTTGCTTTTCCTGATCCTGTAACATATTTGTGGAAGGCCTACTGGTTGTGTTAAATCAACCCTTGGGTTTATATAGCAACAGTTCCTATCATCAGTGGGATAAATGGGCTTTGCTAAAGTGTACCAGGGACTGTAACAGTAGGGCTTAGGTGCTTTACACAAACTCTGAGCTCCTAAATCAGCTGACTCTTTGTTGTGTTAAAGCACCACTATTATAATGGCTGGAACTAGCATTGCAACTTCAAAACTTCATATACTCGGAAATGTGCCCCAGATTCCTCTGTAAAACATAGGGATTCTGTAGCAGGCATACAGAAGTTCCTTGACATATGTCAAACTGGAAAGCATCCTGAAGGGAGGAAGTTTGAAAACCACTGAGATACTCCACTGTGTATCAGCTACATAGGTTGTTGAATACTAAATATTGTTGCATCTTGACTATTATCTATATATATAAAAAAGTCACTGACTGACTGACTGACTGACTGACTCACTCACTCACTCACTCACTCACTCATCACCGCCCTGCAAAAACTGCCGGCCCTAGAAGCGTGAAATTTGGGGTGGGTGTTCCTTCCGTGACTGAGGGGTGCACTAAGAACCGGTTTTTGGAAATTCCAACCAGAAGGGGGTGAAAAGGGGCGCAACGCGTTTTCCTCCCTATACTTTGCATTGAGAATTGCTGACTCATCAACATTCCACCCCAACTGCTGGGCCTGAAGCATGGAATTCTGGGAGTTCCTTCTGTCACCTGAACTCCCACCAAGAACCATCTGGAGAAATTAACCCTTCAGGGGCTGAAAAGGGGGCAACGTGTTTCTGTCCTATACTTAACATGGAGGACTGACCAACATCCAGCCAATTTGGTACTCAGTGTCTGGTGCACTGGGGGGATGTTGTTAGGAGGAATAGGTTGCACTGTGGAGGACGCTGCGCATGGGGGGTTGGAGCGCATGAGGGGTTGGTGTGCATGGGGGAAGTTGCACATGGGGAAAGATACACATGGGGGCTGAGTTGCATGGGGGGAAGTTGTGCACGGGGAGGTTGATGCATATGGGGGGGATGACATATGGGGGAACTTTACTCCCGCAATGCGAGTATGCTTTTCACTAGTGTATTATAAAATATCAGTGGTTAGATATCAAATATATTATAAATATATAGAAATAAAACATAAATATATTAAAAATATAAATGAAATAAAATATCCCTGAATGTCAAGCACAACAATCCACATTCATGCTTCATATGCAAACAACTCAAGACTGCCTGAAGAATATTTGACATCAAAGTCTGCAAAAGAGACTTTTGAGGAGCATTTGTGGAAGAAATTCAGTTCAGCTCGACATGATTCCAGCCATGTTTACTGCAGGCTGAACAACATAGATTTTCTAATACTTTCAGAACCAACATGATTTGTGAGTGAAATGGAAAAATAGGAATCTGTCTTCCACTGACAGCACAATCTTAACTCCCAGTTAGGCTAGCACAAGTCTTGTGCTGGACTTGGGCTGATGCAAAAGTACAGAAAACTACAATGCTGATGGGTGTGGGGGAGGTAGGACAGTGCACAGATACATGCCAACATCCCCTCACCACCATGGGAATGGGGAAATGGGTAAGTTGCACTGGCCTAAATTGGTTATGATTGTGCTCTGAGTCAGACTATTAGAATGCAATCCTACTCGATGCTGGCTCAACCCATCAGCCTGCCTGTTCCTGTGGTGATGTAGGGAGGCAACTGCATGTCTGTGCACTTACCTTCCCTTAGGAGTGGTGCAGAAATATCATACGGCACTTTTTTGACACTCCTAGACAAATAGGGGACTTGGGCTAGGACCTCTGCTGGCCTAACTGGTGAGTAGGATTGCAGCCTGAGAGCACAATCCTAACCATGTCTACTCAAAAGTAAGCCCCATTGTCTTTAGGAAAGTGTCCTTAGGATTGCAGCCTACGTCTGCAATCCTAAAGACACATTCCTGGGTGTAAGACTCATTGAACACAATGGGGCTTACTTTTGAGTAGACATGGTTAGGATTGTGCTCTTAGAGTCTACTGATCTCTGTATTGACCACTCCGGAGGGCAAAAGACAGAGGACTTCTCCAGTCCAATCAGGAAATGTTAGAGATTGAATGTTATGTCACCTGAATTAAGCTAGGGTAGGGCATCTGGCAAATTTTATAAAGGGGCACCTACAGCATGTTGGCCTGGTAGAAGTGATGCACAGTGATGAACACCATGCCCAGTGCATTGATGAAGCATACTTTCCTGATGCATGATGTTTTCTGCTACAGTGTTGGCCTCATGTGCTGTTTGCTAGGCAGGTGTGACAGTTTGGCCCACCATCACGGCATCGGGCTGGGGATCACCGAAGGCAATGTGGGCTCTCAGCCACAGGTAGATGGCAGTAGAGAGACAAGTGGTGAAAGGGAGCAAGATGGGGACACTGGAGGCTACGGCAGCTTCTTTTTACCTACCATGGTTGCTGTTTTAGTGCTCAGGTGGTTGCCAGATTGTGAGATGCTGCTTTCAGCAAGACCGGTTGCAAGCTGAAAAGTGTGAAGCCCTTAACTTATATTACTTTTGCTACTAGGTTAATCTCGCACTGGTGTTCAAGACCGCCTACTGAGCAGGTGCATTTCTTTCACCGAAATACAACTCCTCCCTTAACAATATGGGAGCAGCACTATAGGAACTTTTTTCGTTATCAGCTGCAAGGAGGATAACAGTAAAGATGGAAAGATACTGTGTGTGAAGACACCATGTGAGGAGTTGTGAGGAGCTCATATTTCATGATGCAACAAACTGGAAAAATAGAAAAGATGGTGAACATACAAACCCTGACTTGAAGACAGGAAAAACAATTCTTAAGTCCAGTTTGGACCACAGAGCAACTGGCATTTTCTTGACTCACAAACCTATTGTCTTCAAAACCAGAGGTGAGAGGAAGTCTATAGCTTGTGATGTGCACTGCAGCCGAAGCAAGCAAAAGCCCTGTGTTTTTTCCAGAGTGAAGACAACTGACAAAGCAGAATGCTAGGAGGGGAATGAGGAATCTGGCCTTGGCTGTTGTGTAGGGGCATTAGAAGGGAAGCTACAGGGGTGAGGTGAGACAGTCGGGTAGGCCATGGGGCTGCTGAGATAAAGCTAACATGGCCATGCTCAGCGTTGGACAATTCACACTACAGGTTAGATCTGACACAGTGACAGTTTCTCGCTCCACAAGAGCATAACTATGTGCAAAGAGCAAGCATCTATCAGAAGACCTTGCTGGTGTTTTTTTGGGGAGGAGGCACAGCCTGCCATCTCCCTGCAGGGACACCCATATATGTGCGATATAAATGAAATGTGCTGACAGCTTACAGCACTGACAAGCAGTTTGATGGTGTCCAGAGACAGGCCCGGCTTGGAAATAGTGTCCTGGTCTTGTCATGGGCGATGAGGGAAAAGGTTGAGAAGGTTTCTACGCTTCTTTCCACCATGTTTATACAACTGTCTTGCACTTGGCAGCTCACAGGCTGACAAGTTCCTGACAACTTTTGTCCTAGTGACCTCAGCTGTTTTTAGTTGATGGTGCTGGAGTTGCGCAGAGGTGTCTGATCTCTTTGCTCTGTGTGTGTGTGTGTGTGTGTATATGCGCACATGCAAATGGGCAAGTCTGCTTAGAACAAAAGAAACAGAAGGATGGAAGGGCTGCCAAGTCTCCCCTCTTTGAATTTTGACAACTCTAGACACACATTCCCCCAGCCCATTATTAAAAACAATCAGACTCCATGACTTCCATATGGATAGAGTTCTTCCTTCAACACTACAGAATCCAAATATTTAAAGTTGCTCTGGTTTCTTGTAATGTGGGAAACACATACACACAAACACACAATTCTTTTGAACAGTACGAAATTAGAACAAGCATATGAAAATGCTGATTTGTTCAACCCATCTAAGCAGCATCTCCTAGCAGCATCTAGCAGCATTATTGCCATAGCCACAATTTCTTAATGAGCCCTGAGAATCTGGACTGTTGTACTTACACAGATGAAAACATATGAGAATATTATTTTGCTCCTGATATTTTAAATTGAAATCTTCTTTGAAAAGCACAATGATCAAAGAAAGAGGCTATCCCCCAAAGACAAAAACCAGCAATGTCTAACAGTAGGGGGGGGGGGGAACGGACCCAAAGAGAGCCTTCTGACACCTTAAAGACCTAACCAATTTATTGTGGCATAACCTTTGTTTTTCATCCACGAAAGCTAATACTACAATAAATTTGTTAGCTTTTAAGGAGCCTTAAGATTCTTTGTTGCTTTTGGCAAGGAAGACTAATACAGCTCCCTTTCTGGAAATAGAAAAAAATGTCATAATAAAACAACAATAAACCAAAGGAGAATTGCTACAAAATACCGTTTCAATATACATCACAGTGCTGAAAAAGTCTGGGCACTATAAAGCATATCCTGGGATTACTGGAATCTGCTCTGAGCCTTCAAGGTAGGGTGGGACAGAAATCCAGCTTCATAAATAAATCTACAGATATTAGATTGGGTATTTTAATGCATTAAAGTTCCCTAAATTCTTCCTAGGATATTCCAGTTTATCAGTTAAGACACTGTGCCTGTTAACGAGAAGGCCAGGGTTCGAGACTGGGGTCCCCACAAGACAGGGTGAACTCCTGTCCTTAGCCCAGCTCTGTGATGCAGCTGGAACCAATCGTATCAGCTCTGCCTTTCCATTGGACTATTTCAGTGGTGTGGAGAGGGGGGATTTGCTGCTTAGGTAACAGCCTATCCTCCATATTAATCTACCCGGGCCTTCTTGCTTTGCATACAGCGTCGCGCACAATACCATAGTCTTTCAAGACTGGTGGATGCCAATCCATAGGCACACCACAACCACTGAGCGGTGTTTGGCCACTAACGGAATATCCTCCTTTTGCCAATTCTGGGGATCCTCAATGCTTTGTCAGCTGCTTTTAACTGTTTTTCCTCAGGCCTTGTTTATGAGCTGATAAAATCCATTGTGAAGCTGGGGTCTCCTGGCTCCCTCCCAAGGTTTCTTGGGGGTTTGGTAGCATTTACAGCACCATGAGCTCTTCAGCCTCTCATCAGCCAATGACCAGCTCAATATGTAAGTCTATAAAGGGGTATTTGTGTGATCTGCCTGCAGTAGCCTTGAACATTCAGAATTTATTGGAAGCCTGCACACAACAGGTTAGAAACAGACTTTTTCAACATACCAGTTTAGGGGCTACTCACAATGACAAAAAAAATACAGCATGACTGTCCTAAGCTAGAACTTCCATAGTTCAAGACTACCATAGACAAGCCTTCCTCTCCCCATCTCTGTCAGCTTCCACTGCTTGCACTATAATTTGAAACAAAGAATACAGTTTCCTCCCTCATATCAGTAGCTGAATTAAAAAAGCCAAGCCAGATCAGCTCACTAGCCATGGCTGTTTTGGGACAGGGAGTTCCAATCTAATCGAAATGTATAAAGTCCTCAAATTGGCTAGGGAGCCAGGAAGGACAGCCACTCTGTTTTCTGCTTGAACAACCTACTAGAAGAGAAGATTAAAGGGGACGGTATCACTAGAGAGGCTGCTGGGAGTTGGTGAGTAGGTGGGAATAAATATAATAAAGGGGGCATCAAATTTCAGAGGCTATCCTAGACTCACAGTGCAATACTAAACTCTGGTTAGGTTGGCACAAGTCCCTGCCTAACTCCTGTGCTGGCCTGAGGTGTCACAAAAGAGCTATAAGGCACTTCTGCACTACTCCCGGGGTGTGGGGCAGGGGGAGATCAGTTAGCTGTGAGAATGAGGAAATGGATGAATAGTGCTGGTCTAAATTGATTAGGACTGCACCCTAAGTCTGGATGTGGACTAGTCAGAAGTTGATTGACAAGGCAATGCTAACTTATAGCCCATCTCTATGTTTAAAATAAAAAAAGAGGAAGAGGAAGAAGAGAAAAGCCATGATGCATGTGTGAACTGGACATTTTGTCTGGTCATAGAAATTTAGGGCAAGTCTTACCACGAAGTAAGATACATACATACACCTTGACCATCTCTCAAGTTACATTCACTAACATAACTGTGGATGTAACAGATGTACACGTACATAACAGATGTAACTTTCCTAGCTGCTTGATTCCTGGTTTGCTGCAAAAAAGATGCTGGGCACATCTTCCATGCTCCCTTTTCCTACGTGCATGCACATATACATGGGCAAATCTGTGGGCCTATTTTATTACATTTTTTCTAATTAATGTCTGCTTCCAAGAACAAATGCTCAGCTACTGTAGGTCTCCAAAAAGCCCTGGGGCTGGATTGTTAACGAGGAATTTAATTTGTTAATTAAAAGCAGGATGCCTTCATAGCAAGCTGCTGTGCTACAGCCCACCTCTCCGAGGAGGCACAATGGAAGGAAGGGACTCAAGGCACCTTCAGACATGCAGTGCATGAAATTAGGACCAAACAAAAGCAAAATTGGTGAGGGGACAAAAGGCTTGGTTGGTTGGTCTAGCACCATAGCCAGCCTGGCCATTGCAGTGGGTGTGTAATCTGCCACACTGGGACTGCAGAGAGTCTAGGCTTAAATGTTCCTCACTGCAGAGTGATGGAAGGAAAGCTCTTCTCAAGAACGGGGTAAAACAGTGGTTCTCAAACATTTCAGCCTGGGACCCCCTTCTGATTGAGAATGACAATCTGCATGTGGACCTCCCGCCAGAACTAATGTCACAGCTGGAAGTGACATCATACAAGAAGTGACATAACTGTGGTGTCAGAGCACCTCCATGCCTACTCGGAAGTAAGGCCCATTGTATTCAATGAAACTTACACCCAGATAGCAGCCTGAGTGCCCCAGTTCAAGAAGGCAGTGCACAGTTGCAGATTCCAAGATGGCAGCACCCAGATTTTTGTGACCCCACTGAAATGATGAACCCCCCCCCCACAGGGTCCTGATCCCCATTTTGAGAACCACTGGAGTAAAGCATTCCCCACTGATATTATAGTACAAGTAGTTCCACATGTAGGCTGTATATAAACTTTTATGTCTGTGTGTAGTTACAATATGTCATGACCTCAAAAGAGGAAAGGACCCCCCCCCAAATGTAGGAGACCCAAGGAAAACGTAGGACGTTATGAAATAAAGCTAAAAACAGACAAGTATATTGTTTTTATATTGTTATTCTAAACAATATATTACTTATTATTAAATTTAAAACTGTTGCATATAATTTATTGCATGTACAGTGACGCCTCACGTAACAAATTTAATTCGTTCCGGAGGCATGTTTGTTACGTGAAGCGGATTTTCCCATAGGAAATAATGGAAACTCAGATGATTGGTTCCACAACCCAAAAAATATTCATATAAAAATATTAACTGGATGTAAAAATGATGACAAAACACTGGAATTGAATTCAAAACATGCATTCAATGTGCATGATCCTATGACGTCTACTTAGGCGGCAATCCTAAAGACACTTTCCCAGGACATTGCAATTCTAAAGACACTTTCCATTTAACACTCCATTTAATGGGGTTTACTTCTGGGTAGACATGGTTAGGAGGCTGCAATCCAAGACACTTCCCAAGTGTCTCCCCACTTTCTCCTCCTCTTTGTGCTGAGCCTCTCTCTCCCCTGCTCCCTTCTGGCTAGCCCTGAGCTGCTTCCCTCTTCTCCACTGCTGTTCTCTCCCTCTGCCCAGCAGATGCCCGGCCACAGGAGGAACAGCGTGGAAGTGTTGATTTCGCTATGTGCAGGCATGTTAGGCACCCCTGACACTTTTTAAAAGGGCTGCCGGCCAGTGCGTTTATCCCAACTGCCAACGAGTTTGTTTGTTATGTGAAGCACAGTTTGATATGTGAAGCAGAATCCTAGAGAAATTTTTGTTTGTTACATGAAACATACTTTATGTGAGGCATTCTTTACATGCGGCGCCACTGTAATTTATTAATTACAAGAAGGCTATGTGCTGCCCGCTCCAAGGAGGACACTGAAGTTCTTTTTCAGGACACAAGGTTTAAAAAGGGGACATGTCTTGAAAAAAGGGGACATATGGTCACCCTGTGGAGCAGCAGAGGCCATGAGCAAGCACTGCAATGACTGCGGTGTCTTTTCCAAGTGAGGAAAGTTCACACCAGCATTTTTTCAGTATGGCTTTTGAGACTAGCAGAAATTGCTATATCCCCTTCCTCCAGCCTCCTCACCAACCCACCCTTTTCCATCAAGAGAAAGGGAGTATCTGGCGTCAAACGGTTTTTGCCTCAGGCACATTTTTCTTTTGCATCTCTGGGCCTGGCCCCAAATCCATCTTTGACATAGCTGCGGGAGCAGCCTTAATCCCAGCTGCCTAACAGAGCTCCATTCACTCCATGGGCTGTTGACACAAGTTCAGAAAGAGCCTCTGTGTCAATGAGCCTGGAAAGAAATAGAAGCGTCTATTGAGGCAGCTCCTCACTCTGCTAGAGAAATGCCAGCCTCGCCCTGCCCACCACATTGGAAAAGCCAATATTTCCCCTTTCCAAAAGCCCCCCAGCACACAGGCTTTTTGTTCAGCACCAACGGCCAAACTGGTCCCTCTAAGAGAAGAATATCTTGATTTGCAGCTGGAAAGCTGAAAGCTTTCCTCTGGGAGGAACAAAGTACTCGACCTCTGAAAATCACTCTTTCCCCTCTACCCATCTACCTCAGTGTGATGACAAAAATGTGCATCACAAATAGGGTTGCCGATCTTAGGATTCAAAAATCTAGCCATATCTGTTTCGTTCCTTTCTCTAAGAAGCTCAAGGTGCAAGGCTATCCATACTTTCCTGGGAGTATGTCTCATTTCCTACAGTGGGACTTGCTTCTGAGCAGATAGGCAAAGGAGCAGGCCCTCCAAGGGATATATATATATATATATATATATATATATATATATATATATATATATATATATATATATATATATATATATATATATATATATATGCCATTTTATCTTCAAAACAACCCTGTTAGGTAGGTGATGTTGAAAGATAGTGACAGGTCCAAAAAACATCCAGGAAACTGTGTGGCAAAATAACTTGAGTTTAACTTCAACACTATTCACTATTTTAATCACAATACCCGCAATTTTCAGTCATTGTGCCACAAACGATCAGGCAGGTGTGCTGGGGGGAGCTGGCGGTAAAATGTGCCTTGTCAATTGTCAAAAAATTGATGATGTACCTTAACAACGTTAGCACATTGTCAATGTGCTATAAGATGAAAAATGTTGACAATCACTGCACTATACCAAGCTGCTTGCTTGGCAGTATAAGATGTGAGCAGGATCAGTAGCAGTCCATCAGTCAATTTAAAAGAAAAGAAACAAATATCGCATGCTACTATTAAAATTAAGTGCCTTCTTAACCCAAATATTGCCAATTTGCTAGAATAGTCAGATCAGTGGTGGTCTGTAGTGATTAGACCAGTGACTAATGCTGCAATCCTAAGGATACTTTCCTGGGAATTGGACCCACTGAACACAATGGAACTTACTTTTGAGTAGGAATGGTTAGGATTGTGCTCTTATTCTCCTTACTTGCCAACTTAATATTAGTACCTTTCTTTTCATATTATAACGAGCCCATGGGTACAATCCAGAATAACTACGGGGAGTCCTTGCTCCGGTGTAAGAACAATTTACTCTGGATTGCAATATGAATTTCCCATAGGTTTTCACTAGGTAGTGCAGTAACTACGGGTGCACATAATGTCTCCTACGTGCTCCCATAGTTACTCTGGATTGTAGGGTAAGTTTGCTCACAGTAATGGACAGCCAGCAATCTCCTGTAGCTGAGCAATTCCTTTCCCCACTCCCACAACCTTGAATGGTGACAGGCCTCCTTCTGAAGAAGTGTGCAACTATGGGCTCTAAATGCCTGGCTTTTCATTGCTCTTCTAATCTCCACAATACCAGCAGCCAATCGCCTGTGCTTACTTTACTTTTTAAGCTCAACCCTGATGATCTGAAAGCAGCAAGGTACCTTTTTTTAAATAGCTCATCAGCTGGTTTTGGTTTAAACACCTCACATCAGCTTTCTGGGTTCTGCTGTAGACCTGGTATTGTGGGCAATAGCATATATGTGCATGTATGAACAGTGGAAGCCACAGCGTTAATCATTCACTATTCTGCTGTTGGGTGAATGTGAATTCACAAAATTATAAAGCCATCAGATAAGAAGGAAAACTGTACATACTAGATAGAGAACCTACCTATTTATGCAATCAGAGATAGTCTGCCCTTTGTTTACATTTATCTGGACATAGACAATGTTTTAATTAAAAAGAATTAAAAAGGTTCTTCCAATATGGAAATTCTCTGTTTCTAATTCCTAGTAAAGTGTGACATTTACATATGTGTGTTCATGTGGTAGAGGGTTAAAGACCCAACTACTAACATGCACCAAGGATCAAAACAAGTCTCTCTTCATTGTCAATTCTGTGTTTTCCTGGTAATTCTGCAAATGAGCTCAGTTTACACGATGTACAAATCAAGTTGAAGATTTATTTCCACTAATGGCTGCTTACATTTGATCCAGCAGCTTGAAATCATTCACACCAATCTTAGCCTGATTAAATTTTATTTGCTGGCTATTTTACAAACAACAACCACACCATTCAAGTGTAATTTTTTCTGAAGTATGTTGCTTGGGTCTGATTAGTGTGCAGTGACATCTGGACAAAATAAATATCATATTTTTCTACCAGAACTATTAAGTATTACTATTACGCCATTTGATATAAACACTGATATTTATTAGTATTATAATTATATCATTTTTCTATCAAAAAATTTACAAAGCAGTTATATAATATAAAATGGTTATGTGTATATTTTCTGTCCCAGAAAATATGGGGAGAAGCAGGAGTAACTGCTTGAACAACCTACTAGAAGAGAATATTAAAGGGGACGGTATCACTAGAGAGGCTGCTGGGGGTTGGTGAGTAGGTGGGAATAAATTAATATAATAAAGGGGGCTTTATTATATTAAAGGAAACACTCTGCACTGGAGTTAATAGGGTTCACTAACTACTCAATCATATATTAGTAAAGAAACAAACAAGGAACTAAGGCTATGAATGCAATCCTAAGAGCACTTTCATGGGAGTAAACCCCATTGAACACAATGGAGCTTTCTTTTGAGTAGACATGGTAAGGATTGTGCACTTTATCTGCTTAAAGTGATGAGACCAGTTCTAAATGGTAAATTGAAAAAACAAACAAAAAAGCAGTAATTCCATAAGCTGCATACTCAAATCTCACAAATGAGAAACATATGCTTTCAAGCTGAAATTTCATAAAGCATTAAAAATCATGTTCATATTTTCTTGTTCATTTCATATTAGTGTTGTATAGAAAAGTAAAATGCTATCGAGATAAGTTCAAAATTTCACAGCCAGGAAACTAGCTGTATTGCCCCTAAAATCAAGTCAGCCCCCCATCCTGACACCACCACTGTACTAACAGCTTTCATGTGATGGTGGCATTATTCCCCATGGGGTCGAGGAGGTTCCAAGGGAGAGGCCTTGGGTATACTGCCCCCCCCCAAACTGGGAAGGGAAGGTTATCTGTCAGCATGGGGAAAAGCTCAAGCACCTGGAAAAAGTGGTTCCACCTGGAAAAAGTGGTTCCAAAGGGCAGAATCAAAAGAGGAGCCTACGTGTATTGGGCAGGTAGATCTGGGCTCCAAGTCTAGGCAGGAACCCGGGTCTACCTGCCCAGGAAACCTTGGCTATGGAGGCCAAAATTCAACCAGGAGCTTAGCTCTACATCCACGGTTGCCCTGGCCTCTAGAGTTAAAGTAGCTCTCATGTCCCTTCAATGCAAACACTGGATCTGACCCTGCTTGGAAAAACCCAAGTGTAAGGAGGCCCATACAGATGAGTGTGAATGGTGCTTTGAAATGAAGATCCGGCTTTCTTCTTCTGCTGCCAGTGTTGGGATCCTCATAGTTCCCATGAGTTTTCAAGAAGCCACTGCAAGTTTTCAGGGTCTTTATAGTCAAGAGCAGAAGGGTCTCTGACCAGAGAAATATAGTTGCATAGATGTCAAGTGTAACTTTAGTTGCCTCCTTACTTGACATAGAAAGTGGTGCTGTCCACCTAAGATCAGAAATAAACTAATTAGACTATAGAAGCTCAAAGTTTGAAGATAGCTGGCTCGTTGGTGCATGCACACACACAAACATACTCACACCTCTGTAGATAGGTGTGTGTGAGAGGTTCCCACAGGGACATCAGGCTGCAGCCTGATGCTTCATCTTCATTTGCTGCTTGTCAGTTTGTGTGGTCTTTTTTCAGCAACCCCTGCAACACTTTGCACACTCCCTCCTCCCAAATGTGCTGCCAATGTTATAAATCCACATTTTCAGCACAAACCCACTTGTCAGGCCACATCAGCACACAAGGCTGGTACAGACTGGCCTGTTCCTTTATACAAGAAGATGTCCTACCTAATCAATCAGTACTAACACAAGATAGGTGGAAAGGAAATGAGAGGGCATCAGGGCTGTGAAGTGGGGGTGGGAAGAAAGAGGAGGAAGGATCAATTTATCATTGTAATTGGTAAAAGAATGGAAGATGTGGGAGTTGGCTTGAGCATTTGTTGATGCCCAACTCGTGCCCTGCTTTGGCGTGATGAAAATAATATTTTTCCTGGTCTTATATTTGTGTCCCCAGACCTTAGGTTTGAAATCTCTGATCTAGACACTGTGTAAATGTGAGACTCCACAGTAATATGAAGGGGGAAAATATTTTGTCACATGTCTCTTGTCTCACAGCTATGGTTGTGAGACAGTTATGGTGCCTTGCTATTCTAGAAGGAAAGACCTCTTTTGATCAGCCCAGCCACTAAATTAAACTGTTGCTTGACAAGCTTCTGGGTTCCTGACCATAATCACTCAGTCCAGGTTTGTCCTATCTGAACCCATGTATTCCCCTGGAAGATGTGAAATCCACTTAACAAAATCTTGGTATTTGGGGGAGTCAGTGGCACAGAAACAAAGCTCTTTATGATCTGAAGTGTGCACCTTCTTGCCCTTTGTCTGAATTGATTGTTTGTAATCTCTTATTATTAATAATTTCTTTATTTTCTGCTGCTCAGGCACACACGATCTCTCAAAGAGGCTCACATCCATCAAAAACTCAATAGTGTACTGATGGCCCAGACTGTACATAAATAAAAATTAGACACTGGCTCTGCCCTCAAGCTTATAAACTAATTTGTACATCTGGCAATTCAGCAGGTCACATCCATGACAAAGAAAGCTGGTAATAGATGGTTGAAGAAGGACCTTCTGCAGCTGGTACCAAGGCTGGCCTCACTTGTGCAATCCTAAAATAACACCTTCTTCTGGGAAGGAGTGATGTGATCTGTAGTTATTGATTGGTTTACATTTCTTGGGGGCTGGCTTAAAGGCTTTTGGATTGGAAACTATAGTTTTAAAAAATAATTGTAAACCTTGTCTCTGTGTACAGTTTTCCCATGATGTGACTCATCTGGGCTAAAGATTTGAGTTCTTCCTCTGATAGTACCCTTCATGGGCATTGGAGTGACTTCACCCACCAAAGCTAGCCATTGGTTTTCTTTAACAGAAAGAAATAAAATCTTCCCGTTCAGGTTGATATTTTGTCTGACTCCTAGTTGACCTCCTGACCACAGCTTGATAGTTCCTTTTCGCTCTGGTTGGCGATAACTGTGGGCTTCCACTTAGGGTTGCCATATGTCCCAAAAAACAGGGATAATCCCAATTTTGGGGGATTGTGCTCACATACTGGCAAATGGGACAAGTGTCCTGTCCCATTTGTGGAGAGAATCATGGCAACCCTACTTCCACTTGCCAATGAGGCTGCCATTTTGAAGCATCTATTCTCTGTAAACCCTGTAGTTATACCAGTAAGTGACTTTTAGCGTTCCTCCGCATCATTCAGGATAGATTCAGACAATTTCAACCAGAATCAGGGATCTACACGTCTCCATATCAAGTATTGTGTATGGGACCTTCTATAGATTCAAAACCAGAAGGACGCAAGAGTGAATTTGTGTCAAGGGCTGGAACCTAGGCCATGCAGAGGCTTTGTAACAATTAAATGACAATCCCTAGGCTCTGGAAGCTGTAGCAGGAAGTTTATTTTGGCTGGGATATTATGCATTCAGGGGACCAAAGGCTCTGTTGCTTCTCAGCACATTCATCCTGACCTCGATCTGTTAATTGAAAGTCTTGTTTATACACGTGATTGTGATGCCAAAGATAATAGTGACAGTACGTATCACATCCAGTTCATAGCAGGTTGTGACTAGAGGGCTAGCCAAGAGGTTGGGATCCTGTCCAAATGTGGCTGTTGGGCTACAGCAACATGAAGGGGGAGAATAGATTTTATCATTACAAGTCCAAGCCAGCGACTAGGCAGCTGCACCCTCTGTTTTAAGAACAAAAGAGGCAGGATGAGCAAATTACACACATTGAATATAATTACGAGTTTCGTTTTGTTGGTTTTCCCACCCCTAGTTAGTGAACCTTGTGCTACATGTATTTTGTTTCTTTGGTGCCCTTCATAGCATTTACTCAGTTACCCTAATTCCATTTAGGATCCCTGGCAACGCTCTATAGAACAAACCCCGCCTAGGAATCTCCCGTTTCATAATTGGTTTTAAAACAACACTTGCACCATCCTCCTTATAAGGAGGCAGACCACTCTTGCCAGCCACTGGACTGACTCTCTGTTTCAGAGAGGCACACACAGAGGTAAATGCTCCTGTTTTTGTGGCTCCTCAAGCAGACCTGTCTTCTGGTGGATGCCTCCTTTCACCTACCCTACAGTGAAACTTGTCACATGGAAAAGAGAGAGAGAGAGAGAGAGACAGACAGACAGACAGTACTATGTAGAGTTTCACAGCTTGCTGTCCAGAGACAGGGCATTCACAGGCAGCACTTTACAAGGTAGAAGAGTTGCAATGTTGGAATAAAAAATGTGCCTGCCTGATGCGAAGAGAAAACCAGCTGCTACATGTATATGGCAAAGAGCTCCTGGGAGCTCTCTTACACCCAGGTTGCTGGAATAATGAGCGCAGGAGCGGAATAGAAAGGAGGACAGGCAGGTGCTGGTTAGCTGATTGGTGGCACAATTCATGTGTGAATGCTAAATTTGGGCCTCTGTGTGGTTACCTTTCAGGGAGTGTTTCAAATGCCCTGGAGCTGTCCCTTCCCACCAGCAAAGTTGTGTTGCATTCACAGCTCAGGTCAATGGGTTGGTTACAAATGCACCTGTCAGAAGATGATAGTTTAAAAATAACACCTTTACCTGCCTTCCCCTCAGATATTCACTGAGCTAATAAGGCACCTTGGGGCAACAGGAAAAGAGAGTGGAAAACAGGGAATGGATTAGAAGAACTGGTATCTAATAAAACTTTAAAACTACAAGTTTCCAAGGGCCTTTCCCGCATGGCCCTCAGCGATGTAACTGTTACAGCAGCAGTGCAGCCATGAGGCCCGTTTGGTTTGAAACCCCTTTGTCTGTCGTCACATCTAAAAGCACATGGATGGATTACTCCAAGGGCACCAAGAGAATAAAAGACTTCTGGTGCAATCCTAAGAGCACTTTCCTGGGAATAAGCCCCATTGAAGTCAAAGGAATTTACTTCTGAGTAGACATGAATAGGATTGCACTGTATATCTTCTTTTTCCATTCTTACCCATTCTAAAGCAATGGCCTTTTCCATTCAGTCTTGCTGGAGAGAGAGATCTCTGCTGCCTTCGGCATATTAGACAAAGAGCTTAAATGCAATACATTTTCTCACAAGAAGATCATCAACAGCTGAAACTATGTCACTACCACAACTGAAAGCAGAACTGAAAAAGGAATGGAATGAGAATGGAAATAACTTCCTAACTTGAGCATTAAATAATAACATGTATAATTATGTGGGAAGGGGAGATTTGAATCATATAATCATAAAAATCAATAATTCTTGACTAAAGTCTACTGGGTGAGCTGTGGGAAAAGTCCAACAAAATTGGAAACAGAGGAGTGTAACAGTCAGCTGCGTGATGGACACCACATATGTCACAAAAACCAAAAGTTCGCAGCAACCTGACTTTCTGCTGAAAGTGGGGGAAAGCTCAGTTTAGCTGGAAAGTCATAGCCAACAGGAAGCTTCCAGGCAAAAATTAGGTATTGCAAAGGGAATTGTGTTGACAGAGTGCTGGGGCTCAGGACCTGGAAATCTTCGGGGTTAATTAGCTTCCCCCCAAATGTACCAGATTCATCATCAGCTTCACTGCTTTGTTGTAAATGTACCCACAGCTATTCCCATTCACAGAATGAGTACTTGCTTGTAGAATCACAGTCTCATGTTGTATACACTTATTGTCTTGCTCTGTCATAATTTGGCTGCCATTGAATACAAATGGGTGAACAATGATGGTGGTACCCCTTGCAAGGGAAACTGAGGTCTTCCATTGTTGTTTCCATTTCAGTGTTCCATTATACATATGAATTGTACAGGAGGATGTAATGAGAGTCTGTCTTGAGCCCCTCTGTCCTTTTATTTTAGCTTCAGTAGGCGATTGCCCCAACAAATTGTTTCATATTCACTATGACACCCACAACACTGATCCAAACCTATTGAAATGTATATTACTGTGAGAGGCACATCCTGCCTCCAAGTATAAAAATAGGGTGAGCAAGTAAGGTTATGCCCTTCCAATGGGAGAAAGTCAGTCCACATTAGAACAATCCAAACATGGGATTGTATCCTTATAATGCAAAGAACTAGGATGTGCTAAACTTAATTCCTATATTCTATATTCTGAGTCTTAGTGCTGATCAGAAAGCTTCAAAGAATAATCCTTCCTTTAAAAATACAATAATGGTCCTATTTTCCAGTGTTTCATGGCGATGTGGGATGGCCTGTGACCTGACCACCCATTATTACCAGATGTATTTCTCTCCAGTGATAGTATGTTCTTCCTTAAACGGCTTTTGATGTATTCAACAAGGCACAACTAAAAAGGGGAATAAAGTCGAGAATGGGGATTAAAAGAGGATAAAGTGAGTCACCAAACTCAAAAAAGATGGTGATGAGTTATGGACAGTTATCAGCTGCTTTGAGCTTTATACTGGCGGAACATACATTTTGTATATAAATAAACAAATGAGAGCCTAAAACATTTTTAGTTATTAAAAAGGTGCTATGAAGAAATAGTCTGCACAGATGGTAAGAATTGTAGGATTCCTTATTTGAACTGAAGTTCTTACTAGAGAATACAACTAACCCTACAATCTAGAGTAGCTACGGGAGCATGTAAGAGACATTACTTGTACCTGTAGTTACTGCACCACCTAGTGAAAACCTATGGGAAACTCCTATTGCAATCCAGAGCTAATTGTTCTTATACCGGAGCAAGGACTCCCTGCAGTTACTCAGGATTGTGCCCTAATTTAGTAACTGAAGCCACGTTAATAACTTTATATTCACATTTTCATATGGAATATAGACTCATAGAATGTTAAGAGTTGGATGGGTCATTGGAGGCTATCTAGTCCAACCCCAGTGTTCAGCACAGACAAGTACAATATCCCAGACAGACAAATCAACAATAACAGCCCAATCCAGAGCAACTAATCTGTCCACATAAGAGCCCTTAGGTTGCCCTATCTAACACTAGGTTGGAGCAACTGCAAGATGCTCCAGCCCAGTTACTCTGAAGGAGGCTTAGGGCAGAGCAAGGCAAGATAGGGTGCCCTAAGAGAGGTGGACCTGCTCTGCCCTAACTGGGGCAGCCTAGGCAGCTCAGGAGAGGAAAGTTGAGGGCATGTTTAGCATTGCCTAGGGCAGAGCAGTTACTCTGTTTCCAAAGCCTGTTTCCAAGGCAGAAATGCCCTCTTCCAGTCCTCAGAGTTATACCACCTCAGGAGCAGGTATAGTAATGAGTAGACCCATAGGGGTCCATGATAAGGCCCGAGTAAGAATGGCAGTGCTGACCAAAAATCTGAGTTCTTGGCCAGCCTAGCTGCAACCCCTTCCTCTCAACCTCAGGATATGGAACAAACTACGGCTGCCCACAAACCTCAGGATACAGCAGGCCACTCCAAGAAGCCCCTTGTATTCACTGTAGAATGTACTGGCATCTCATCAGGGACTCCTTAGAAGGCAGGCACCCAGTGGCGTCACCAGACTGGTGCGGCTGGTGTGGGCTGCATTGGGGATGCGCTCCGTATGGGGTGATGTGCCGGAGGAGTTTGACTGTCCTTTGGCAGGCCCCGGGCGTCAGCACCCCCATTCAGGCCTGCTCCAAGGCGGAGCAGCAGCCAGAAGCTGCCACTTGTCTGAGGAGCTGGCCTGAACGGCCATCTGAGGTGCACTGCGCAGAAACACACTGAGCATGCCGAACAGCTTCAGAGGAGACTTCCTTAGAGCAGAGAAAGTCCGCGCCTCTGCACAGCCATTCGGCCTCACTCAGGAGGTGGAGCGGCAGCCGAATGGCTTCAGAAAGAGTACTGCACAGGCACCAACTCTGACGCCTGCACAGTCTCCCCCGAAGCCATAAGGCTTCAGAAAAGTACTGTGCAGGTGTCAGAGATGGTGCCTGCGCAGTACTCTTTCTGAAGCCAGTTGGCTTCAGAAACAACTGCGCAGGCGCCAACTTTGGTGACTGCGCAGTCCAGGTGGGGGGGGCGCGCATCCCAGGGATGACGCACAGACTTCCGCACCAGGTGATGTGCAGAGTCATGTCACCACTGTAGGCACCACAGCTGTTCCTTGTTCAGTGTGATCTGAGGGGTGTCTCCTCAGGAGCAAGTCTTCCCCTTGTGTCAATTACTTAGCATGCTCTGGAGCAGTTAGGGCAGCCCAGGCTTCCTGACTCTCTGGATTCAGCATAACTTTCTGCTCTGGATACAGAATAGTTAGGAGAGTGCAGTTAGGTCAGAGCAGGCTGAATTTGCTCTGGATTGCAGCCTAAGTGAGAGCCAAATAACTCTTACTGGCAGAGAATTCTTCTTCATATTTAGCCTAAATTTAATTTCTTTTAGTTTCAAACCACTGGATCTCTGCCTTCTGGGGTCACTGAAAGGAAGCCCCCTATCTTATTCTGCATGTCAGGCTTTTGGATACTTGGCTATAATATCTTCCCCCACCAACCCAGTTTTTCTCTCCTCCAGGCTAAACATACCAAACTGTTTTAACTGTTCCTCATAGGATCTGGTTTCCAGACCTCTCACCATCTGCACTGCCTTGAATTCCCTTGAATACCTCTGAACCAGTTCCATCTAACCAATTGCCTTCATAAAATGAGGTGCACAAAACTGGATATAGTATTTCAAGTGAAGTCTAATAAAGATTAAACTTTGTGAGTACTAAAGGTAGGTTGTCCTGCTAGTTGTGATTGACTCTAGGGTGTGATGCTCATCCCCATTACAAGGCCAAATAGCCTGCGTTGTCCAAAGACACTTCTGTGGTTATCATGACTAAATGCCAAAATGCATGGAACGCTGTTACGTTCTCACCAAAGTGGTACCTATTTATCTACTTTCATTTCTGTGCTTTAGACATTTGTCAAAATTTCAGTACCTAGGTTGTCAGGAGATGGGAGATTAACAGGAACTCATTCTGTCTTCAGTACTTGGGTCTTGAACAACCAGCCTGCCAACCTTCAGGTCGACAAGCACAGTGTCTTAAGCACTGAGCTACCATAGTTGTAACAAAGATACAATATAATAAATCTATCATCTCTTATGATCACTCAACCCCCACAAAAGTATGCAGCATGCACTCCATCATCACAGCAGCATTGGCAAAAGATGTTGGGAGAAACGGTTGGGCTGTTTGACACATAGATCTTTTCACATATGCTACCAGCATCCCGAATTTCCCTATCCTGTACTTATGCCTTTGATTTTTTGTTCCTTTACTTTTGCCTCCACTGAACTTTATCTTGTTGGTCCAGTGATCAAGCCTGTCAAGATAATTTTAAATCCTAATTTAGTCTTTGATAGTGTTAGCTATGCCCCCCTCCAGCTTTGAGTCATCTGCAAACTCGGCACAAATTCAAATTGATTGGCATGAATTGATAAGAATTCCTCCATCCAATCATCCAGCTCTTTATTAAAATATTGAACAGCACTGGGCCCAAGAGCATCCTGTGGCCCTCCACTCAATGCTTCCCTCCAGGTTAACATAGAGCACTTGCTGGAAACATCTAACTTACACAAATATTCCTACTATCATTACAATGTTATTATTACGTCAACCCTCTCCTAAGACTAACATGCAGTGGCATTCTAGAGTCTTTCCAACATAAATCTATTTAGCAGAAAGCCAATTCCCAGCATTCTGTCTCACTCGCCAAACAATGTGTCTCACTATAGTGTGACCATGCAATAAAAACCCAGAGCATAGCTAAATGTATAATAATAGACTTGATTCTTAATCTTAACCACTCGTGTCTAATAATAAAGTGGTTTTAGTCTATCTTCCAGGGGTGTGCCCCTTTATTTTATTCCCATTTCTTCCTATGATAGGGAAAATGTGGCATATCTGAACAGCTTTTTTGGAACATGCCCTTCTGGCCTGACACAGTGTGCTCAGTTTACACCAACTATCTTACAAGGGGATTTTATTTGTATGTGCTTGTATTTGTGAGTGTGTGTGTATATGTGCATACTACACAAAGTCCATGTAGTATACAATTATGCCTTCTGCACATACTCAGCCCAGTAATGCTGAGCATTTTGCTAATATATTATAACTAGTAATAGCACATAGCTGTCTCTTTTGGATGTACAATATAACAACGCTCATCAGTAAAAAAAAACCCAGCATCCCATCTTCCCATGTTTTCTTTGGTGGCTGGAATGCTGACAGTTGGAATGTTGGCAGTTCCCTCTCCTCAACTAACGTGGAACATTGGCCAGGAAATGCAGGCCACTCACACATAGGTTAATGCATTTATATAGACAGAAGCCAGGAAAATTCAAAAGAGTTTCAGTAAGGTGAGCCGTCATTCTCAGGGGGGTTTAGTGCTTCTTGATGAGACATTCTTGTCCACAAGAGAGTGCCAAAGATGCACTGAAAAGACACATGATTCCCTTGAATACCACACTAAATTGTGACATACTGTATACATACAGCAACAAAAACAAGTTCCTAACGCACAAAACACCCAGCACACCTACAGGCAATTATAGAAAAGGCAAAAACAACTTACCTACACAGGTACGCCTACACAAAACATGGAGGAACATTTTGTCAGAAAAAAGATCTCAGACATCCCTCACATCTAAGACTTCACAACATCAGACAGAAATGCTGAAACTTCTATAGAAAAGATGCACCAATTCTGCAGTTATTAACACTCGCCTATGATTTCACATTGATATCCTCTGCGGATGGCCTTTTGCCACAATCCCTGTCTTAACCAATCCGAATGTAGTCCGACACTCCTTTGCTGGCCTCATGTCATGTGGCCAGCTATGTTTTAGCTATGTTTTTAGTCTGTTTTTATTGTTCGAGCTTTTTAAATTTAATTGTATTTTAATTGTTTTTAATTATGTTTTAATTTATATTTATAATTCAATTTTAATTGTGTTTTATCCTGTTGTTAGCCTCCTTGGGCTCCCTCTTGTAGGAGAGGAAAGGCGGGATATAAAATAAATAAATAAATAAATAAATAAATAAATTCTTGCTCCCTTCCCCCAACTGATCAATACATTGCTTTGAGCAACCAGCCCTAATCACCTTCCCGCTTAAACTTCTTAAAAGGTTATAAATCCCTCCGATTTGCAGCCGGGCTATAGCAATGCCTCAGATTCTGGGTCACTCTTCAGATCTCTGTGAGTCACTCTGATGAGTGCGTCGATTTCAGTGGTGCTCTGGCGGGGAGAGAAAGAGGAGGCAGCAGTGCTGCTAATTTTTTTCTTAGGAGCAGCTTTCAATAGAAAGGACCCGAGGGGAAGGAACCACACTCACAGGTTGCGGCTTGTGATGTAAGAAGAGAGGCCAAGACACAATCCAGGTGCATATGAATGTGTGAGGTCTGCAGGAGCTTAGCATTAACAAAAAGGCAGCTGTTGCAATGCCAGGCTGTCAAGCCAATTGCGTGTTTCTAAAAAAGAGGTGATGTCGCTCAAGCTTGCTTTACAAACTTATATTTCTGTATATATATTCCTTGGAGCTTTGCTCCCATATACCAAGTGTATGGGGGTGGCTCCAGTTAATGCTAAAGACACTGCACTTTCTTTATGTTCAGATGCTCAATTAATCCCTATGCTGAGCGTGTAGGTAGAAGAGTCTGTTTAATCAGAGTGACAGCACTCCCTTTCTCTCAAATCAAGAATCGAAGTCAGTAAGCTTCACTTTTCAGTTCTTGATACATGCTCCTAACCATCCCATGCTTCCAATCCTGAGTTTCAAAATTCCTGATCATGTTCTTTATAACTTTTCTTCTGAAGCACAGAATAGGCATTTAGCCTGGTCACTCCCTTTCTTTGGGCGCAATCCAGAGTAACCACGAAGAGTTCTTGCTCTGGTGTAAGAACAATTTACTCTGCATTGCAGTATGAATTTCCCATAAGTTTTCACTAGGTAGTGCCTTAAGTACATCAACATAAATGTCTCTTATGTGCGCCTGTAGTTACTCTGGATTGTCAGGTTTGTCTTCACTGCCAACTTCATTGGCATTTTCTTCATCTTCCTTGCCATTTAACACCCTTAAAAGACTGAAGTGCTAGCTCGGAAGTAGTTGGGGACTTTGGCTGCAATCATCAACACACTTTCCTGGGAGTAGGCTCCATTAAATACAAAACAACTTACTTTTGAATAGACAGGCTTTGATTTCACTGTTTATGTATCACAAAATTAAGTCCAGACCAAATGGAGATCTTCCTGGGCCTCAGATGCTGGAATCTCACCCAGGATGACCAGACCAAAAACTGAAAATTCCTGACCTGGTCACTTTAAAGTCCAGATTTTCATGTGAAAATCTGGACTTTTATTAAAAAACAATGTAGGACAAAATGTAGGATGTCCTACATTTTGTCCTACATTTTTTGAAAAAAAATTGGGGTCTGGGGAGTCCTTTTGGGGGGTGTGGGAGGGTGACTGGATGTACTGGGAAGCACTGGGAGGCATTGGGAAGCATTGAGAGCTGTTTACACTCAGCAGTGGTTAGACGCAGCTAACCGCTGCTGAGATATTCAAAAAAATGAATGCGCGTGCAGCTAATCTGTGGCCGGGAGAGCTCCTAGAGCGTCTCTGTGTAGGCAGAGACCTCAATTGAACTCTTCCTCACTTTCACTTGGCGTGTGCCGGAAGGGTTCAGTTGAGGTCTCCGCCTACGCAGAGACGCTCTAGGAGCTCTCCCAGCCACTGTTTAGCTGTGTACGCATGAGCAGTTAATTTTTTTGAATATCTCAGCAGTGGTTATCCGTGTCTAACCGCTGCTGAGCGTAAACAGCCCCCAGTGCCTCCCAGTGCCCTCGGATTGCTGGACCAAGGTGCCATTGATCCGGCCTGTCCGGACCAATCGTGAAATTCCTACTTGGTCCGGGCATTTCCGGGTGTCTGGACCCCCTGATCTCACCCTGCCCTGAAGGGGGTTGCATTTTTTCTGAAGGAGGAGGTTCACAGCTTGGGGATCCTTCTGGATTCTCCATTGCTGCTGGATCAACAGGTGACAATAGAGGCCAGGAGGGTATTTGCCCAGTTGAGGCTGGTGCACTAACTGCTGCCTAATCTTTTTTTATGTTTTGATGTCAATATTGTTTTACTGTTTGTTATATCACTGGTCAATTTTCATTTATGTAAGCTGCTTTCAATGTATACCTACTGGAGGGGAAAGACTTTTAAGTAAGATAAGAGGTAAGATAAGATAAAGGAAAGATAAGTAAGGTAAGTAAAGCGGGGCAGAGAAAAACTGAAGGAAAACATGAAAGATTGCAAAGCAAATCAAACATGGCACTTCTTTCCTTCCTTCCTTCACTTTTCCATAAGCTCAAAAGTATCTTTCATATTGCTAAGGGTAACATTTCGCAAGTGACCCACCTCCTTTTAACATGAAATGAGAGTCTGTTATCTAGAATCATCTTTCTTCTGTTAATTAGCACTTCACTGTGGGTACATTCGTATAATATTGCAGAATAATCACCAAGTTTAATGTCTCAGATGTTACATAAAACATGGTGTGTTGATGTGTGTGTGAAAGATAGCACGGTCACACCAAGTTTGTAATAAAGTTGGATAAGGGTGCTGCCCTCGCCCTCCCCGCCCACAGCATTACACAACCGATTCAACCGTGGTTTTCCATGACATCTGGACCAGGCTGAAGAGGTGCCATTTATTTCTCTGGCCTGAATTCTCTCTTCAAATAAATGCCCTCCCTCAGGGTGAGAAGGGTGACAGTCTATGTGATGCTTGTTAAAGGTGATGGGGAATGTCAGGCGACGGAGTGCTAACAGCCATAGTGGAGGAAAGGTCACGTCTACAGCAATAAGCTTCCCAGAAATGACCGTTCTCTGTGGCTGAGAACATGAACAGCTTTTGATGCCCTTCGCCTAATGCCACAAAGATATTGAGGCTGTTCCTGCCACATCTAGACCCCAAGTTCTAACAGTTTCTGTCCTACAGACATCAAGGTTTGACTAACCAAATGTGACCTGAGTCAAACCATGGCTTCTGGTACACTGACCTACTTCTCATCATGCAGAACTCCTGAAGAAACTGAAGACACCTCCTCTGAAACATGAAATGTTTTGCTGTTTGAAGCACAGAATCCTCTCAGGAATGACAGGACCTGTTGCTTATCCTCTGCCCTAAAGAATAAGTCAGAAAGTTTGTCTTCATTCAAATCTCTCCTCATAAATCTCATTATTGGCTTGAATCTTTCAATGTAATCCCCCAGTCCTCATTTTCAGCTCTCCATTTGTCATTCCATTTGTCTTTATTTGCTCTTGACCCTCTGACGGTCATCACACCATGTTCCATGAGCCTTACCAATCATGCAGTGGAAGCATATGAAAGCAGAATTTGATTTTCTGGAAGTTGGAAGCAAGATTTGTCTTTTTTCAAGTTCCGCGCACACTGCTGACCTTGTATGTTAATCATAATGATAAAACAGATGACAGGGCAAAATCCATAGCAGTTACGGGCCCACGCAGTTACGTCACCCTCTAGTGTTATCTTAACTGCTCCGGAGCAAGGGGCTTAATTTCACTTTAGGATATAGGCCATAGATGGTTGTCACATGGCCCTAGTATCACATGGTCCATAGTACTTGAGAAACGGAAAATTGTTTGCTTGATGTTCACTGCAACAAAGGGAGCAATTCTAATCAATTTAGGCTGGTCTAACTCACTGGGCATATGAGTATTTTCCTGAGGTGGTGTGTGGAAGTTAGCATATACTGGTGCACTGGCCTAACCACCCCCTGGAGTGACACAGAAGTGCCTTAATGGCACTTTTGTGACAACCCAAGGTTAGCAAAGAACATATGCCAGCCTAACATGAGGTCAGGATTGCAGCCTTTGTTGTGTTTTGTTTCCTTTTCAGGCCTCAGCCTATTCTATGCTTTAGCTTTCTGATATCATCCCTGGAGGTGCAAACAATACTAATGTACTATTCCTTTGTTTACTATATCTCCACCCACTCCTAATGCTCTGGTCTTTGTGCTCACCTTTTCAGACAGCTTTTTGTATCATCTCTTTGGTTTCCTTAGATGTTTCACAATTTTTGTTCTTATGGGATGTGTTTGTGCCTTTTTTAATCTTGCTTTCCAAAATATTCCATCCTTTTTGGATTCTTTTCTCCTTTAGAAATTCTAGCTATGGTATATAACAACTTTCCTTTCAGCTCCTGTCAACCTACCATTTCTAAAGCTTGCAAATACAAGTAGATAAATAGATAACACCTAGGTGGGAAAGACAACATCCTAGTGACAGGCCCCTGCAAAAGGCTGGCCAGGTTTCCCCATGTCATGTCCATCGTGGATTGGATGAAACTCCAATCCACAATAAGCAGGCATGATCACCACATGGTACAAACTCTGAAGGAGTTGCCTTTGCCTAACCACATATTAAAATCAGCTGTCATGAAATACAGATTGCACATCTGATCAGCGGCGTCACCAGACTGGTGTGGTTGGTGCAGGCTGCACCAGGTGACGCGCCACCTAGGGGTGACGTGTCAGAGGAGTTTGACACTCATCCAGCCGGCCCCATTTGGGCCAGCTCCAAGTAGGAGCGGCAGCCAGAAGCAGCAACCAGAAGCAGACTTGGACATGTGCAGTGCATGCCTCTGTGCAGCCATTTAGCATCGCTAGGGAGGCAGAGCACCAGCTTCTGGCTGTCGCTCTGCATCCCGAGCAAGGCCGAATGGACGCAGAGAGGCATGGACTTCCTCCTCTCTAAGTTGGCTTCAGAAACGACTGTGCAATCCTGGAAGGGGTGGTATGTGTGTCCTAGGGGTGATGCGCTGTGCCCCGCACTAGGTGACGCACACACTTGGGTCGCACCTGCATCTGATTACTCTTAGCTTTCCTTTCCCTCAATATCATGAAAGATGACATGGTCACTTTCCCCCCAAAAGTCTTGTCTTTTTCACTTCAACCAATTCTTCTCCATGTCTAGTGTGTACGCAAATTACCTCTCTCTCCCTCTCATTAAGAAGTTTTCCATCACCTCATGTCTCTTTTTGGGGGGCGGTGGTGATTGGGTTCTTCCCCAATGTATCCAGAGGGCCATGAATCACCCTTCATAGGAATATGAAGTCCTAACTCTCTTGTATCTGACTCTTCTTGTATCATTTGCTATAGGTAGGATTTAGTAAGTTAGTAAAAATCAAATTCTGGATATAAAATATATTATGGAATTCTGTAACTAAGAATATATTTATAACTATAAATATATTTATTTTAATATGCATTGTTTCAAATTGGTGGCACAAGTGGCTAAGACACTGTGCCTGTTAATCAGCAGGTCAGGGTTCGAGACCCGGGTCAGCCCCACAAGACAGGGTGAGCTCCTGTCCTTAGCCCAGCTCTGCGACGCCAAATGGATCCAATCGTATGGGCTCTGCCTTTCCATTGGACTAATTCAGTGGCGTGGAGAGGGGGGGATTTGCTGCTTGGGTAACAGTCTATCCTCCATAACAATCCAACCCAGGCTTTTGTGCTTCGCATGCAGCGTATGCAGCGCCAAGCACGATACCATAGTCTTCCAAGACTGATGGAGGCCTGCTGTTTCAAATTAGTGCCATTTTTGAGGTTTCACAAAATTTGTCTGTAGGTTAAAGAACAGTACATGTAAGAAAAGAGAATGGATAGGAATGATACTAGAGATACTAAGAACCAAGGAGCTTTGCTGAGTATAGCCTCCCAGAAGCCATGCCCAAGATTTTATTTGGTTTTCAATCTTCAGCCAACATTACCTGCACATTTTCAGCTGTTTTCTTATAACCAGAAGGGATTTACAGTCCAAGACTATCTAAATCCCTGCACTGTGGTGCCAGCACAGCTTTTGCTGTATCCCATGGGGGATTTTCAGCTGCTCCAAGCCACCACGGGTCAATCGCTGGTGCAAGTGACTGCTTGTTGAATAGATGCACAGTTTATTATTAATAATATCAGCACCTGGACTTTTTAATTTTATAAACTTTCCAGAGAGCAGTCTTCAACAAACATTTTTCCCTGCGTTTTCCTCTTTCTCTCTCCCTCTCTCACACACTTCTACCTACCTCTAATTACCTACCTACTTCTAATAAAATACATGTGTACTTCTACTAATTACCCGTGCTTTTATTTCAACTAATCTAGTGATAATAAACTAAGCAACCCATTCATACTTGCTGCATGCAAAGTAAAACTTCTCTTAAGCTGTTGAATACCTTAGTTATTTCAGTTTGTTTTGGGAAATAATATCCATCAGTGTTTGATGCTCATTTAGGGCGCAATCCAGAGTAACTATGGGGAGTCCTTGCTCCGGTGTAAGAACAATTTGCTCTGGATTAAAATATGAATTTCCCATAGGTTTCCACTGGGTGGTGCAGTAACTACGGGTACACATAATGTCTCTTATGTGCTCCCGTAGTTACTCTGGATTGTAGGGATAGAATCCTAGAGTTGGAAGGCTCATCTAGTCCAACCCTCTGCCTGTAGCAGGAAATCCTCCTAGAACATCTCTGATAGGTGCTTGTCAAGCCTCTGCTTGAAGATTCCCAGTGAGGGAATTGACGTTTATGAGTTGACTTTTACAGATATATCTCCTTTCTAACCAACTTATTTATTTATTTTATTTCTATTCCATTTTTCTTCGTAATGGACCCAAGGCAGTGAACAACATGCTAAAAGCACATACAGATATTTAAAACACAGATATTTAAAGCACATTTCAAAAACATTAACAACCAAATTAAAACAACTCTTTTATATACTAAAAGCAACTTAGAGCAATTTATAAGCCCCCCCCCCCCATTTAAAAGCTTTAGTCCATAAAAACGTTTTTAGGACCACTGAAAACTCTGAACAGAGGGAGGAGTTCTCATTTCTATGGGAAAGGAGTTCCAGAGTTAGGGTGCATCCACTGAGAAGGCCCTACTGCTAGCTGCAACACTCCTCACTTCTTTTGGTGGTAGTTCCTCCCTGATGACCTTAGGTGACTGTGTCCTTGTACGGACGCAGGCAGTCCCACAGGTACCCTGGGCCCGAGCCGTAGAGGGCTTCAAAGGTCAAGACCAGCACTTTGAATTCAGCCTGGAACTGAATGAGCAGCTGAAGCAATGATCCAACAGAGTCAAACCGATGGGCCCCAGCAACCACACAAGCTGCCACATTCTGCACTATTTGGAGTTTCCAGACCATCTTCAGAGGCAGCCCTACACAGAGCACATTACAATAATATAGACATCACTAGGGACTGGGTCACCGTTGTCAGATCTGAACGACTAAGGTATGGTTGCAGGAGGCGGAGCAACTAAGCAAAGGCTCCTCTGGCCACAGCTGACACCTGGGTCTCCTGGAGCACCTGTAGATCCAGGAGAACCCCAAGCTGCTCCTTTAGAGGAGTGCAACCCCCACCCGAGCAGGACGATATTCCAATACACAAGTTGACAATTTCAGTTTTCAAAATGTCTTTGTTTTGTTGAACTGCCAAAAAGAAGTCCTACTTTCTGGTATCATCCCCCATTCCAAGAGGACAATTGTTAGCATGTATACTCCGAAGTATACAGGTTATCCTCACAAGTTGACAGGTTACATCTGACTTACCCTCATGTACTACTTGTATTTTAAACCGCATCTTAAGTTGATTAACTTTTCAGGCCTTTATATCACCAACCATAAAAACAGCACGAGAAAATGAAGGAAAGGTTTGAGGTTTTTTAAGCTGCGTGAATTAAAAGACTTTACAAGAAATTAAGAGACGGCAAGCAACAAAATAACATGCAGTGACTTTTTTATACAACACATTATACTTTTTGGAAATGTGTTGCCAGGGGATACTGTCAAAATCAAATTTTATAACAGCGTCAAAGAAAGAAACAAGAGGTTTGCAGGAGGCATAACAAAGATTTTTAAGCTTGGGTTGTTTGGGAATGAAAGCTACATATCAGAAGTCCCTTATGTAGCCACTGGACTCATTAAGTTAACTCAAGAGGATAGCTTATCCTATCATGCTCTGTGACTTTTCATAGAGAAACTCAAAGCCTGCCTTGATGTTTCATGACACATTTGTCTGTTGCTGTTTGAAACAGGTGAATTAGATTTGCTATTGACCACTGTAAACTACAGCTTTCTGGAACATAATTGAAAGAAGTCTACCATGCTTTGTCCGCAACACATTTTGAGTTCTTAGCATCAGCTGTTAACATTCTTTAGCTAAAGTGAATTTGTCACTACCAGGGACTGTACCATAAAGGAATAGTTGCAAATAATACTTACAGTACAATCCTATGCTTATCTCCCCAGAAGTACGTTCCACTTCTCCAACTGTGCTTATGCTTGTAACATTATTTTAAATCCCAGAGAATGGGTAAAGAACTTCACCCTGAATATTGACTGAATCCATATGTGTTTTCAGACCACATCAGACTGAGAACACAACCCTACCCAATTTTCCAGCACTAGCATAACTGTGCCAGTGGGGCATGTGTTGAATCCTGCAGTTGGGGCAGGGCTGGATTTAGGTGTGATGAGGCCCCAAGCTATTGAAGGTAATGGGGCCCTTTATATGTCCAGCTGTCCTTTGTCAACAATAAATTGTTGCTGTTTTTTCTGTTGAATACATGCTATATGGTAATTTATGGACCTAATAGGTATCTGAAGCCATTTGTACATAACCAAATATGTATGTAGGTTTTATTTTATTTGTTTTTTATCTTATATTTTGGAAATGTACATCCAGTTTTTTCCCTTTACATTTTTTGGGGAAAATACAAGTATTTTCCCCAAGAGAGTGGGGCCCTACGCTATAGCTTGTTTAGCTTATACGTAAATTCAGCACTGAGTTGGGGGGACTCAGGAAGGCCTTTCCAAAATAAAGCAATGTTTGTGCCCTTACCTCAGAACTAAAACTGATCTTATGTCAATTATGAAAAGTTGGTTAGGATTGCGCCCTGGGACTACTCGCTCACTGCATAATTTCAGGTACAAATTGATCTGGAATACAGATGTCCCTTGCAGGGGTGTACCAATAACAATGCGCATCCATGGCACACATGACACCATGGCTATGTAACACACAGCCACACATGATATAATGATATAATCAAGCACATGGGCTCTTCACAGCCAGCTGGAGAAACCCGCTGGCCAGCTGCAAGGAGTGCATGCGCAGCTCAGCAGCTGAGTCATGTATGTGCCCTTCTGAACCAGCTACATTCCCTGGCTGGTTCAGAAGGGTGTATGCACAGATCAGCTGGAGCCACACATGTGCCATTCTGAGCCAGCTGGGGAACACTTCTCTGGCTGGCACAGAAGGGTGCATTGCTGCTGAGCTAGAGCCATGCACACGCACTTCTGAGCCACCCAGGGAATTTCTGGTCATGTGGTCACCCTGCATGTGCAGCTCAGCTGGAATCGTGCATGTGCCTTTCTGAGCCAGCCAGGGAGTGTTCTCTGGCTGGCATAGAAGGTGCTGGGGTAGAGGAAATGCTTGGTGGGTTGGTACACTTGCAGCCACCAGCACAAATGTGCCCATGGCACAAGACACCTCGTGCTGCATACTTGGTATGCCACTGGTCCCTAGTTATCCACTAGGTTTCCATCCTGGAACTTCCCATGGATAAAAAAAATCAGTGTATAAAGAACATAATGGAAAAATAGGTTTAAAGACACAGGTTTCTTGCACCTCTATTTTGCCTAATTGAATAAGATAAGCCTTAATATCTACAGGAGTTTGATCCTGGGACTGAAAAAGAAAATGATTGATTCCATGACTGCCTCTCTAAAACAGCAGAAAAGCAGTTTTTTAAAACTGTAATTTGCATTGGCCATTCATGTTGAGTTAACTCTGTATATAAAAAAATTGATGCACTCTTTCTCTCCCCCGCCTCCTTAAAACAATCTAATATCAGACCAAGGTTGCAAACTCATGTTCATGCAGGGCCTCCTTCTGGCATCTCATGAAGCATCCTATACACAGGTATCATATATAAATATTGGAGCCAGCAGCCATTCAATGTGTTTGGACAAAAAACTCAGACAGAATTTTCTGCCCCATTATTCTCAGCTTGTCTGTCTGTGTTGACACTACGTTCCCTGGCAAGGGTGCTACGATAATCACCCATCAGCCACCGCAAGGATTCTCCCAACAGCTAAGTTCTGAATTAAACATGCTTCCTCCTAATGAGTTGATTTTATTAGTTTGTGAACACATCAAGAACTCATTATCAAAATAAACATCAATTCACTTAAGCCTGCTGCAGATCCCCACACACGCTGGCAGACGTAGATACCGGCAGCATCACAGCTGCAAAGTGAGTCAAGCGTGACTCGGCAGGAGGAGACACTCACGGCCCCCTCTTCGAGCAGCATTTCAGCTGCTGGCCAAGTGTGTTGCCAAAGTAACCAAGGCCTGGAGGAGAAGCAAGGGTAGTCTCCACCCCTATGCTTTCTGCAGAGAAAGAGTACTTTTGGAAGGCAAGTCAAAGAGGATGCAAGACTTTCTGACAATTTCAGCACATATCCCCCAAACTGGTTCTATTTAAAGATACTTTATTGTCATTGTCCACAAATACATAACAAAATTCAGGTGCACTGTCAGGATAAACTCAACTGATCACTGGAGTGTCCTCACAGACTATCCTGTTAGGTAACTGCTCTATGGGCAGCTCGTAGAACTCTTCTCTTCCAGGTGGGATCCTTCACAGTGTCATCATCATCACATATGGCATCAGTACACATCTGGAACTGTACTTGAGACACTTCTGCCAATTGAACTAAAGACAGATTCACCCAGAAAGGAATTAGGTGAAAACTGGGTGGAGGGACAATAAATTAGTCTGGTTGCCAAATCCTATCCCCCAACAGCATAGATGGCACCCAACAATTCAGGGGGGAGAACAGAAGGCCTGCAAATATTTTTTGTGTAGGCCTCCTGATGGCCTATGGGTCTCATCAAATCCATGCAAGTTATAAATCTGATGTAAGTCAGTAGGAGATAAAGGGGCTGAAAAATCCGAGATACGATTTGGCATGTGTGCTTTATCACCAAAATCCTCCCCCTGTGCTCTGCTCCCCACCTGCTTTCTTCCCCACACTTGCCCATGACATCCAAAACTCCATCTCCCCAGCTGCCAACTTACCAGCACATGAGGAGCATCTTGGAGCTGCTGTCACCTGCTCCATGCCTCTTCCCATTTTGGAAATGGCTCTGCAGTGTACAACAGCAGCCCCTGTTTCCAGACCACCGTAAAGTACCTTGTTTTGTCAAAACACTAGTTTTGGGAAAGTGTTTTGATGGGGGGGGGGGGGGAGGAATAATTTGGAAGATCAAAGGGAATTCCACGGTGGACATTTGATTCTGAGCTAAGGAATCTCTTAAGCAGAGCAATCTGTGTAATGGCCCGTCCCTAACTGGGAACAACCAACTCACTCCTGGCAGCATTAAGCATGAAACCACAGAGGGAACAGATACAATGTAATGCATTGCTGTCTGCTTCTTTGAACAGGATGGGCTAATCTCACTTCATCCTTTTTCATGGTTGTCAGCTGTTTTCAGGCATTTGGGCAGCCATGAGATGGGAGGGCCTTGTGAAATGTTTCATATTGTTTCTATTGTTTCATATTCCCTGCTATCATCCTGCCATGCTGGGGCTATTCATTAACACCAGTAGGAATAGTCCTTTCTTACAATGTTCATACCTGCTCCTCACTCCCTTCTCAATGGCATTCTTCTTGCATGGTTTGGGAGCCAAGCCCTACCAAACCTAGCTGGAGGAGGCATTCTGAGATGAGCAGGCCAACTAAGACATCATAGATGTATGGATCTGAAAATTATCTAGTTTCCTGACAGACAAATCACATCATTTCCTCCTCACAATACATGCTAATGTTGGACAATTGGAATGCACTACTCAAACTGATTTTTATGCTCTGTCCTTAAAAACAAACATACTTTACCCAAAATTCTGGGCCTTAGGCATGAAAATTTGGTGGAGTCGCTTGTACATCTGCCAGGATTTCCACACAACAGCTGTGTGTGAGTGTATTCTTCACCTTTACTAAAGGTGTTTTTCTCATGCCATGCTTGCTTGCACAGCACAATGATTTTCACTCACCTGACACTGGCCTGGGACACAGCCTCACAAGAACTGAGACTTTCTCATGACACTCCTGAGTACCTCCCAGCCCATGATGAAGTAAATGAATGAGCCTGTCAGTCCTACAAGGAAAAGATTAAGCTTTCACCTGACATTCCTCTGAAAGCACTCTCAAGTGGAAAGAGCAGGATTTACCACAGTCTCTTGGCCCAATTTAGGCTAGCGCAACTCACACAACTTCTTGTTTCCGCATTGGCTTGGGGTGGCCAGTATGTGTCTATGCACTAGCCTAGTCCCCCCAGGAGTGGAGCAGAAGTGACTTACAGCACCTTTATGACACTCTCAGGCCAGTACAGGACTTAGAATCATAGAATCCTAGAGTTGGAAGGTACCCAGTAGATCATCTAGTCCAAACCCCTGCCTGCAGCAGGGAATCCTCCAAGAGCATCACCAACAGGTGCTTGTCGAGCCTCTGCTTGAAGATCCCCAGTAAGGGAGAATCCACCACCTCCCTTGGCAATCTGTTCCACTGCCGAACCACCCTCACCGTCAGGAATATTTTCCGGATATCCAACTGGAATCTCCTTTCATGCAGTTTGTACCAACTGGTTCTAGTTCTGCTTTCAGAGGCAGCTAAGAACAAATTAGCCCCTTCCTCCATATGACAGCCCTTCAGGTAACTGAAGAGGACAGTCATGTCTCCCCTCAGCCTCCTCTTCTCCAGGCTGAACAGACCAAGCTCCCCCAACTTTTCCTTGTCGGACTTCCCTTCCACCTCTCATTGTTCTTGTCGCTCTCCTCTGGACTTGCTCCAGTTTGGCTGCATCTTTCTTCAAGTGAGGTGCCCAGAACTGAACACAGAACTCAAGGTGAGGTCTTACCAATGCAGAATAAAGAAGAACTATAACTTCTCATGACTTGGAAGCTACAGTCCTCTTAATGCAGCCTACAATGGCATTTGCCTACTTTGTACTCACGTTCAACTTGTGATCCACAGCGACTCCAAGATCCCGCTCACATGTTGTGCTGCCAAGCCAAGTATCCCCCTGTGTTTTATACCTGTGTTTTTGGTTTTTATTGCCTAAGTGCAGAACCTTGCACTTTTCCCTGTTGAAATTCATTCTATTTGTTACAGCCCAGGATTCCAGACTATTCAGATCCTCGTGGAGGTTTTTCTGGTCATCTGTTGTGTTTGCTACTCCTCTCAGCATGGTGTCATCCACAAATTTGATCAGGCTCCCCCGTATCCCGCCATCGAAGTCGTTGATGAAGATATTAAAGAGAACTGGGCCCAAGACAGAGCCCTGTGGCACCTTTTGCCAAGACTTGTGCTAGGCTAACCATGGGCTAGGATTGAGCTGTGAAACAGGTAACTAAACAGTATAGCAGCATCACTAGAATAACTGTATTTTCTATCAAACATCAGCAATGACTACTGAAACAGTAAAATGGGTTACTAAACAGCACAGTAGCATCACCAGAATACCTGTATTAGCTATTAAACATCAGAAACATTAGCCAAAACATTTAAATAAGGAATACCCAACCTTTAACATCAAGCAAGAAAAGGGCAATGTATTACATACAATCTCATTTACCTAAAATGAAAATGGTAAAAGTTTTTAAGTGCCATGACAAAAACAACATATTCAGCTACTTCAGCTTTCTCGTGACATTTCAGTGTAAGTGCAGAGTTCCTAGAGATTGCCAGGCTTTGCTTGCAGAATATGAATTACAGTATTATGTGTACTTGGAAAAAATAGTTTGGTAGAATTTCAGCTAGGCAGTAGACTATGGAAGAAGTACTAGTATTTCTATTACTGTTTCTAGTCTTGGTAAGATGTGGCAATAATCTCAGTAAAATGAGATTACTGAGTCAACATTCATAGGATTGTGTTGCTAGTCTTTTGTCTGTAGAGAGCAACTGCAGGTTTATCAAAGAATCATCCCGATCACTAAATATCAGTGATATCTATGTCCAGAATTAATGATCCAAATAAAACACACATTAGTCCTAATCAAAACCTGTTTAAGTGGTTATGCAGATGACACCCCATAGACTCAGACTGTACTCTTTTAAAAAAGTATTCTTCAAAAATGCAAATGGCCAATACAAACCTACCTAAACCTTCCCATGCTGATGCATCAGTGCCAGTGCTTCTTGTAGGGAGGTTTAGCACATGGGAAAACTCTTCAGCGTAAGAGGGCATTTGTCTCCTCGCCCCAGCATCAACACTGGGCCAACCCAGATGTATGCCACACATATAGCTGGTCCAATTCTATATTGATCTGTATTGTTGGACTGGTCTCAAGAAGAGGGATATGATATGACACACTCTAGCACCCCTGATCCCACCCTCAGAGTGCAATTCCCCTATGTCCTCATCCGTTGCAGCCTTTCCCCCACACCTTCCACATTACTCTTCCCCTGTGTGTTATTAACTCAAGTGCTCTGAGAACGCAGTCTCGCCTGTGTTTGCAGCAGTCTTGCCTGTGGAATATGCACCCCACAAGCAAATAGGGCAGATAGGACTGGACCAAAAATGCTGCATTCCAAAATACCTAATTCTTCCCTGTCAACTGAAACATCTACAGTTAAAAAATTAATTTCATCTCAGCATATTCACAGAGGATAGATTTCACAGAAGAACAAATGGATGTCTTTAAGTTTGTCCTCTAGAGTCTACATCAAGGTCATCTTTTTTGCCTTAAAAATTCATGATGAATGGATAAGTTGTTACAGAAAAGGGTTAGTTCCCTATGTTGCCAAAACAATTGATTTTTATGTATCGGGAGGGGGGGGGGGAATATATTCCTGGAAAGAACATGTTGAATAAATGCAACTATAAAAGGAGTAGTCAATGGGTAGCACTCAAGCGAGATTAAATCCAACTTTTCTCTTCAGTGTTGATTTATGAATTCTCCTTTAGAACTACATTGATAGGCAGACACAAATCACAATCAACAGCTCTGGGAACTGGCAAAGCTACCTACAGGAGTTGATTTTTGATCCAAGCTCATTTCGTCCTCACGGAAAAATGACCAAAAAAGGTGAAGTTACGGCAGTGAAGTCATGGGTTTTACCTTGTTGTTCTTTAACCTCTGTCAGTCACTGGAATGTATGCATGGTCCAAAGGTAGAAGCTTTTACCATCCACAACCCAAACACAGTTGTGAAGCCATAGAACTTTCCCATTATTTTTTATGGTTTCTTCAGGCTATGTTGTGCATGACCTGTTAGCTGCATCTACAGCAGGATTAAAAAAACTGGTTCACAAAATTGGGCATTGGATACAATGCCCCTGTGTCAGGACAGCTTTGAATACTAGTATAAGAGAAGATGGTTCTGGGGACTCCCAGGCCACTTAAATTTTTTTTAAAGCACAGGTTTTGCCTGAAAAATGCCTCTCCTCCCTTATTGTTAATCTTTTGGTGTGATTTAAAGGCATTCTCTACAACCAGACCTTCCCTCCTTATCCCCCCATCCACTCTCCTGCACTGCAAAATTAACAGTAGGACCATCGTGTATGCTGTGACTTGTTTGTCTAACTTTGCATTATTATACCCTTGGGTTCATTCCCAGCAATAGTTATTTAGGATTACTGTCATTGTACAGAATGCACTGAATTATGATGAATGCACTTTGTGGGTGTGATCTTGCCTGAGGACAACATGCAGAATGACTGTGCTAAGCAATTCTATAAGCATCTTCTGAGAGTACAAAGCATTTCACATGTACAAGGGGCAGCTATATACATAGATTCAGTTATCTATGGGTCAAGTTTGGATTCCTTGTCTCATGAGAAGGATCATATTCCTGCTTAGGAACGTAGCAACTTAGAATATAGGAAGGACACTCATCAAAACAAGAGGGAGATAAAAGCAAGTCAGTAACATACCATTTGGGGAGAAGAAAAACATGCTACCTGAATCCTAGAGGTCCATGGTATGATTGGGGGATGAGGAGGCAAGAGAAACTGTCTAACAGAGGAGGACAGCACATGCTCTAGTTTGGAAGAGACTTCGCCAGGGTCATCAACCAAGAGGTTCGAAGTTCCAGACATTGCCCTTCTAGTCCTTCAGTTAAAGGCATTGATTTGTAACTGGTGTGCAATGGCACATTAGTGTATCACAAATGATCTGAAAGTATACTATGTGAGTTTGGGGAAAGATCAGACTGTATTTACTTGAATCTAATGCTCACCCTTTTCAGCCAAATTTTGTCCCCAAAATCAGGGTGCACATTAGATTTGATGGTTAATTAGAGTAAATACAACATTTTTATAGACTCATCATGGCCACTGATAAAGACACTCAGAATGACACTCAGAATGACACTAATGGCCAAAATTGTGAAAACAGGGTATGTGTGAATAATACCATCATGTATAATACCATCATATAACTGAGAAGGTAATTTAATGCAGAATGCAATGAAGCAAACCGCATTTGAATATGTGTACTTTATCAAATGTTATCACCAAATAACCAGAAAATGATAACACAACTGCCTATGGAACTAAAAGTGTTACATTTCTTAACTTAAAACTGACCTGTATGCCATGGGATAAAAAAATGAAAATTGCTGACTTTAGGGTACCCGTCCTCTAGGCTGCATAAAGACTTATTAGGAAATGAAGGAAAGGATCCCCCACATTACACCAACAAATTTTGTATTTGTGACAGTTATCATTAGTCGCTATACCTATATGCGAAATATTTATTTTACCTATATGCGAAATATTTATTTTACCTAAAAAAATGTATATATAGATACATTTTTATGTTCTATTTAATGAACATATTTTAGCAATGTTGAAAAGTAATCCTCATTTTCACATTTTTAAGCACTGCACTGAGAGATCATTAACCCATGCAGAATGAGGGTAATTCTTTTTTGACTTCACTTTGCTTTTCTTCACTAACAACACCAAATTAGCCTGCCTGTGAAGTGATATGGTGTCATCCAGTTTACTATGTATTATCCTGTTGGTGGGAATCCCTGACTAGCTGAAAAGTTGGAAGATGAAACAATGTCAGCTAATAAGCTCTGCAAAGAGGTGGACATTCTATAATTAAGACTCTGGCAGGAAATATGCTGGACCCAGAAAGCTCTATTTTCAGCCTTAAAATCAAAACAGGCAAAATGCATAAGAAGTACATATTGGGCACAGTTACTGAAACAAATTAAGTATAAATAAGTATAATTAAGTATAACACTGAAACAAATTATTTGACTATATAATCTCTTCAAATGCTCTGCAAAAAGCAGAACTCCTCACAGAAATTAGTTGAGGAATAAAACTGTATGTTCCAACAATGCATGTTCCAACAAGGAAATGAAGAGGACAGAGAAACCATTGCATCACTGAATAATCTGAAACTGGGGCACAGATGAAGCAAAGTTATAAAAAGTGATCAAACTGTCAACTTACACCATGGCCATGATTTCCACCATGGCCCACATCAGAGAAGCCCGATGTATTTAAGGAATAGCCTTCCTCTGCTGTTGCCTCTCCTTCCTCACACACCATCATGGGGTATACTGAACTTGATAGAATCAATTATCCACCATTAACAGTTAGTGAATTGGTTCAGACAATACTCCAACTGGCCCCTGCTGAGGATATTATGGAAGAGTGTGGGCATGCATGATTCTCTCTCCATCTGGTGTGCACTCAGCTAATCCAGAGCGCTAGGATAGTGTGATGGTTGGGAAATTGAACTAAGGGTGCAGTCCAGAGTAACTATGGGGAGTCCTTGCTCTGGTGTAAGAACAATTTGCTCTGGATTGCAATATGAATTTCCCATAGGTTTTCACTAGGTGGTGCAGTAACTACGGGTACATTGTAATGTCTCTTACATGCTCCCGTAGATCTGGAAGATCCAGGATCAAATCCCTCGTTGACCATGAAGCTTCCTGGGTTATCTTGGGCAAGTTACTTACTTGCAGCCCTGACTACCTCTCAGGGTGGTTGTGAGGATAGCAGGAGGGGAGGAACAAGAGCTTTGTAAACTTCCTTGAGCATTTGTGTTGGAAAGGGAAAGGTAGGGTATAAATGCCTTAAAGAAATGAATGAATGAATGAATGAATGAAATAAAACAAAATAAAGAATCACACAGGTTGCAACACTTACCTGGGTGTATGTCCCAAAGATCACTTTTGAATTCACTATTCATTAGCTATTTTTTCATTTTCTTGTAAACCGCTTTGTGAACTTTTCAGTTGAAAAGCAATATATAAATACTGTAGATAGATAGATTTTGATGAGACAGGATTGCATTTTACTAAAAGTGTAATGGAAACCAGAGTATCATGCCCATTTTTTTAAAGCATTGTCCAGACATGCTCAGCTGAGGCAAAAAATAAAAATAAAAAATCAGCATAATCTGCAGCCACTTGCTTGTTTTTAATACATATTTTAAATTAAAAAATTGAAAAAAGAAAATTATTTATCTCTTTATCCTGTCCCACCATTTCAAGAATACTTTTGCTGATATATTTTTAAATGTCTTGCAGCCTTGCTAGGGATCTAAAAAAAAACAACTACTGTGGACAGCAGAGGGACTATTCTGCCCTTCCCCCAGCAGCAAGGCTTTCCTGAATCTATTACAGGAGGAAGGACAGGATAATTGGAGCTGGTGTGCATTTTGCAAATAGCAAAATGAGGAAGAAAATCCTGCATTTTTGATCATGTGAGAAAGGAGTCCTTAGTGCTTATTCTGCTTACATAGGACTTGCAATTGCCAACCCAAGAAAGAGGAAACACATTAATGGCTTTGCAAGTGCTTCAATTAGCTATTGTTAAATTTAGGGAATGTTGCACATAATACAATGCCTAGTGTTTTTTTTTTTTTTAAAAAACCAGAATTTCTCTTCCTTTCTGTGAGCTAATTGTCCCATGGAAATGCCCTCTCATTAGAAGGAAAACTTACACAGGCGTACAAAAAATGATCAATTAAGAGGCTCTAAAAATAACCCTGCACTTCATCAACTCATTATGAGTCATAAATAAACTAATATGGCTGGGTAACTCATCTGTATGAAGCTGCCCTCTCTGTCCTCAAGCCCTCTGCCAAGCTGGGAGGAAAAGCTTCCTCTAGCAGAGGAACAATTGGGCACAATACAATATGGAGCAACAGAAAGCAAGCAGGGACAGGTTCTGTCACATCCCACCATATTCTCCCATTTGGGCTCCAGTTCTGGGCCTACTTGCTTTATTGATGGGAATGCTGGCATCTCTGAAGGCTCATTTTACATTCACTGTTGCATAACAATGGATGGAGAAATCCCTAGAGGGCAACTGAAAGCAACAGAAGCTGAATCACCTTTCTAACACTGCCTTCTATATAGTATTTTAACCACTACTATAATCTGTACTTAAAGGTAAAGGTATTCTCCCACAGCTTGCCCCACTAGTGGCGACCAACTCTAGGGAAATGTTTACCTCCATTACAAGAATAAAGAACCAGCATTGTCCAAAATGCCTCCATGGTCATGACCAGTGGTGGGCTCTAGCAGGTTCGCACCTACTCTATAGAACCGGTTCTTAACAAGAGATAGGACATATAAAGTTTAAAAATAGCCATTTAAAAGTGGCTGCCAGATGGGCAGAGAACCGGTTCTTAAATTTTTTGAAGCCCATCACTGGTCATGACTATATGCCAAAGTGCACAGAACGTTGTACTAGTCCTACAAAAGTGGTAACAATTTATCTACTTGTAGTTACATGCTCTGGTACTGCTAGGTTGGCAGGAGCTGGGCAAGTAACAGGAGCTCCGTCTCTCATCCAGTACTCAGGTCTCGAACTTCCATCCTTCAGGTTGATGAGCACAGAGTGTTAACCACTGAGCCACAGATACTACTCCTTTATTAAGGCTGCAATCCTAACCACACTTTCCTAGAGTAAGTACTATTGAACACAATAGTAGTAGATATGCTTAGTAG
This sequence comes from Cryptoblepharus egeriae, assembly GCA_030015325.1. NCBI lineage: Eukaryota > Metazoa > Chordata > Lepidosauria > Squamata > Scincidae > Cryptoblepharus > Cryptoblepharus egeriae. The sequence continues at coordinate 103,976,044 of JAREYC010000002.1, read as the reverse complement.
ATATGCTTTGGATTGCACTATAAGGCTGCAATCCTAAAGACACTTTCCCGAGAGTAAGTCCCATAGAAAACAATGGGGTTTACTTTTGAGTAGACATGGTTAGGACTGTGCTCTTGTTCTCTGTCTTCACTTTGTGTGTGAAGGCAGTGGAGATGAGTGAGAGGATGGAGGTGGACACTCCCCACCGTTCGGCTTCCTGAGGCAACCCCCTCAATTGGCCTCACGATTGGGCCAGACCAGGCTGATGGTCTTCAACCCAAAAAGTTACTGGCTTTAGGGCAAAGGTTCCCAAACTCTGAGTGAGTTGGGAACTTCATAAGTAGTGGTGGGGAGGCTAGTGAAGATGATAAGAGGCATGTAACTTGCTTTAAATACTAGTATGCGACTCCTTGGAGCTACACTAGTTCCAAGTGTTGAGGCGGTAAGGTGACTGTAGTCATGTCCAGCTAGGACATGTGGTGTCCAGCTAGGACATGAACACTGTGGTGTTCACAACACAGTGGGCACTGACTCTGCTTCATTCTGCCATGGTTCCTTTCCTGTTTCTCTGCTGGTGGGATTGTGTGCCTGTGGTCAGTTTGTGTCCCACTGCTAGTGGGGCTTGATTTTCTGACTGCTGCCCTGGCATCTATGCAGCAGCTGATGGCAGAGGAATTTCTACAGTGGTGTAGCCATCTTTTCTTTCGGATATATGGCAGTACACTGCTGCTTGCCAGGGACAGGATTGGACTGTTATTTTCCTTAGTTTCAGATCATGCATGAAGGGTAGAGAAGAATAGTAAAAGAGCAGATGTTTGCCTTCATAGTTGTGAGAGAATGGATGCATGAATGAAATGTGAGAATGAGAGTATGGGGGTGGAGGTATGGCTGAAGGTGGAATGATTTAAAGCAGTGGTTCTCAAACATTTTAGCCCAGGACCCCCTTCAGAGAATGACAACCTGCCAGGACTCCCCAGAAATGATATCATGGACAGAAGTGACATCACTGTGATGCTGCAGCTTCTTCATGTCTACTCAGAAGTAAGTCTTGTTGTGTTCAATTAGATTTACTCAAAGGAAAGTCCCCTGAGTGCCCTGTTCCAAGACAGTGGTTCCCTGCTTTTTATGTCCACCAAGGGGTTCTGTCCCCCACTTTGAGAACCACTGATTTAAAAGGGGCTGGACAGAATGTGAGTTGTATAGATCAGGGTTTCTTAACCCCTGGCCTGAGGATCACTGGAGGTCCTTGGCATCTGCCTGACTGGTCCACAAGAGGACTCCTCTAAGTGCCTCTTCCCTCACAGCAAGAGGACTGTCAGAGGATTGCTGCCTCAGAGACCAATCCTATGCTTGTCTACTCAGAAATAAGTCCCTTTGTAATATATGGAGCTTACGTGGTGCAAGTGGTTAAGACACTGCCTGTTAACCAGCAGACCCGGGTCGGCCCCACAAGACAGGGTGAGCTCCTGTCCTTAGCCCAGCTCTGCAACGCCAGCTGGATCCAATCATATCAGCTCTGCCTTTCCATTGGACTAATTCAGTAGCATGGAGAGGGTGGATTTGCTGCTTGGGTAACAGCCTATCCTCCATAACAATCTAACCTAGGCTTTCATGCTTCGCATGCAGCGCCGAGCACGATACTTGAGTGTCTTGAGTGATACTTGAAAGAGACACTCTTTCAAGTGGGTGTTCCTCTTTTATTTAGCGGGGGAGAGTAACTGGCCCTACACACCCCAGCAATGTCTGTTCTAGTGGCTTCTGCTGCACTTTAGATTGTGAGCCCTTTTGGAACAGGCACCCATTAGCTATTAATTTTTTTTCATTTTCTTGTAAACCGCTTTGTGAACTTTTCAGTTGAAAAGCGGTATATAAATACTGTAGACAGATAGACAGATAGATAGATAGATAGATAGATAGACAGATAGATACCATAGTCTTTCAAGAATGACAGAGGCCTGCTTACTCCCAGGAAAGCACAGATAAGATTGCAGCCTCAGAGTCCAATCCAATGCCTGTCTACTCAGAAGTAAGAACCATTATTGTCAATGAGGCTTACTCTCCAATAAAAGTGACTAGGATGGCTTTATGCATTTTCAATGCATTCTGCATGGAAAAGGGTTGAGAATCCCTGCTCTGAGTAGACATGCATTTTGACATTGGGTTCTCACCTGCAATCCTATCTGCAGAAACCTAGCAATAGCTCTCTTTATTATAATGGGATTTACAGCTGGAGTCAGCTGTGCTGTGCTCTAGGTGGGGAAGCCAGAGGCAGAAATCTCCCCCCACCCCTGGGCTGATCCCTGGGAATTTTTTTTCCACTGATCTGGTCCCTGGGGTAATTTTCCCCAGGTAACTTGAGATGGAAGTAATAATGGAAAGGTAACAAATGCTGGTCTTAAAATGCCAAGGAGGCCAGAACAGGATTCCCTTTGCTTCACTCTGCCATTTGGATTAAAACACCACACTGCACTGCTCTGAAAGTGACCAAATATTCGGAGTAAACAAATGCAATGAGGACCATCAAGCCAGCTGCCTCAGCTTGCTTTTAACCCCCCAGACCTTCCATGTGTCCCACAGCCAAGCTTTTTCCAGATCCAATTTGCAGTATTAGCCACCTTTGCTCCATTGGTAGGATATAGTCATTCATCTCCAGTTGCTAACTCAACTCATTTCTCTGTGTGAGCCTCCGGGGCTCAGAAAGGGTAAACTGGCAAACTTTTTGATAATGAAAATCTATCACTGCCTGGCTACCTTGGATGTTGAGCCCCAAGTCCAAGCAGGAGCTCAAGGTTAAAGGACACAGAGAGCTTTCACAGGTAGCTCTCCTGCATAAAGGCAATTAGCAAGTACCGCTAAAATTAGATCAATGACTTCCTGCTGTTAATGGTCGAAAGCATCACAGCTTCATTTCCCTGCCTCCTCCCCCCTACGAGGACCTTGGCATTCTTGTGCGAGGCTTGGCAATGATTTATGTCATGCACATGCAGAATAAGCTGTGGGGATCTTAGTTCACAAACCAGCTGGTACGTCTTCTGGAAGACCCTACAACACATGAACAACATTCACAAAGTGATGACAGCAGAATAATATAAGTCAACACTCAAGAAATCCTAGAGGCATCCTTAAAGGCTCTTCCCCTGACCTATGCTGAAAAATCAGTTGGTATGTCCACAACAATGAAGTCCCACTACAATGAATGGTATTGGATAGGGGAGGGGACATGGATCAAATAAATCTGGGTTCAAATTCCAGCTCAGCCATGAACACACTACTTGAACATTTGAGTCGGGTTTCTGTGTTTGTAAAGTGGCACCAATTGTGACCTGCCTTACAAGGTTGTTGCAAGGATGTATGATGCATGATTGTTGAAAGGATGTATCAATTTGTGCATTTCACATACTGTAGAAATAATTGGTATCAACAGCAATGTTAAAATAAAGACATGATTAAGGTAATTCACCACCTATGCCAGATGGGTGCCAACGTTACATGTCTTGCACCAGCAAAGCCTGCTTTATGGTTTGGAAGCATAGAGTCAGAGGAGACCTTTAGGTGGTTCTAGTCTTACCAGTAATGAATATAGATCTGTCTACTTCCCTTCTGAGGGCCCTCAAGTCAAGTCACCCCACCCACAACAGGTGATTGGTCTGCTAGTCTGTATGTGTTTTCCCAATTAAAGAGACACCATTTGGACAAACCAAGCTGGATGATCCGCCAGAAACAGACATCATTTGCAAAGGAAATTGCCAGGCAGTCTGATCTTCAGAAGCTGGTTGATCGGTACTTTTACATGCAACTAGATCAGCCAGGTTCCTGCCATTAATGGCTGAGTAGCTTTGCTGCTACTCAACACAAGAGTTCTTTGATCTACACAGTGCTGCTATAATAATCAATCCAGGACAGCCACTCCATGCCTATTTTTTGCCCAAGGTCCATCGAACAGTTTGTGTTTCATCAATGAAGCAGTGCATTTGGACACTGTACATCTAGGATGCTGAGCAAGTTGTTTCCAGCTTCTGTTTACTCTGTGGTGAAAACTGGGTTTCCTAGGCTCAACGAGAGGGCTTTTATTATTTTCTATGCTCTCAGATTGAACCCTGGCAGAGAAAAGAGTTTCCTGGACAGAAAACTTTGATGAGTCTTTGCAGACATTATGGACTGGTTCTGTTTTTCAGTTTGAAAAAGGAGAAATATTGAAAGCCTAGCCAGGGATGACATTAAAATCATCATTTGGTCAGAGTCACTCCTTTTTAGTTCTGTCCTTGTCAAAACTTACACATTTATATACCAACTGTAAAGAGGGCTGCTGAGATGAAAGTGCTCCATTTACATGTTGATGTGTCAGTCTCTGAGCTGACCACTCCCTGGACCATAAAAGTAAGTGAGGGATGAATTACAGAGTAGAGGAAAGATGCTCCTCTTTCCTCTTCTGCAACCTTTTCTCTCCCACTCTGACTCCCACTTCCTTTTACAATTCAGGGGGTGGGAAAGAACACTGCAGAGGAGTGTACAGGGAAAAGTGGTTGCCTCCCACCACCAATCTGGGCCTGACCTGCATATTAGACTTACTGCACAATCCAGAGTATCTATGTTGACGTAAGAAATATTTACTCTGGATTGCTCTATGAATTTCCCATAGGTTTCCACTTGGTGGCGCCGTAACTACGTTGACGTAAGAGCTCCCACAGTTATTCTGGATTGTGTTGTTAAAGGGTATGCAGATGGGAATCTGCTTCACCATGAGAAGAGTCTTCTTTCTACATAAAAGCCTTGCGTGTAAGGGTGTCCGCATCTTCTGGTCAACATTCCATGTCAATCGAGAAGGCTGAGGAGAGGGAACTATGAACATTCCACCTATCAACTGTCAACATTCTAGCTACCACAGACAATATGGGAAGATGAGATGCTGGAGAGTGGAGGTGGTTTTTTTTACTTATGAATGTTGTTATATTGTATTTTTGCAAGTGACAGCTGTGGGCTGTTTATACTAAACCTGAAGTTTAAAACATACTCTCACATATGAGTCAGTGGGATAGCACTGGAGAGCAGCAGTTGGCTGTGGCTCACTTGTCTCTACGGATGACATACTTGGGGCGTCTTTTCTTTACACCTTACATTATTGTATATACACTATACTGTAGGTTTGCAAAGCAAGCAGTCCACCAAACTGCTTTTCACAGGTTATAGCTGAATTTAGAGAACCCAGGATTACTTTAAAAACCTATTCCCAAAGAAGGCAAGCAAGAAATAAATAAATTCCTTCTCTCTCCCAGACTGTTTTGGTTACAAAATAAAGAAGATACAAGGGTCACCTCTGCTTTGTCTCTGTTGAGTACATATATTTAATAAGCTTAGCATTTACTATAATGAAACAGAAGTTAAACACAAAGTGCCATGAAAAGAGGCTCATGAAGAGGGATGGATGAAGGAGAAGGGATGCTAGAAATGAGAGAAGCAGAACTAAGAGAAACCAAACAGGCTGAAGACAAAGGAAAGCAAGCTACTCCATTGGCCATGAAGCTTCCTGGGTGAAGTTGGGCCAGTCACCATCAACCTCCCAGGGTTGTTGTGAGGACAGCATGAATGAATGAATGAATGAATGAATGAATGAATGAATGAATAAATAAATAAAAAATAAGAGAAAGAAAGAATACTCCAACCCAAGGCATACATGCCAGGACATCAGCCACTGCTCTATATCTGAGTGAATGTATTCAAAGCAGAGAAGTCAAGCCCCCAAGTATTCCGCAATGACTTTCAACATCTGAGAACCAATAACCTTCTTCAGCCCTTGTCAAAGGCTCAGTATTGCACTTCAAGAGATTGGCTGGACAGCATTCATCCATCTCTTACCTCTGTTCTGGCTGCTCTCCTTGCAGCCTCGGCCAGCCAACGCTTAGTGCCTGATGCTGTCTCTTGCCTTGCTGCCAAAGGCTGCTCTGCAGTTTTGGCCCCGTTTAGTGGTTTAAAAGCTCTACTGATGCTATTAAGACTCAATTCAGTTTTCTGAGAGTGGCCTCGTGCCTCTCTCTTGCCAAGCGTTTTTGCTTGCAGAAAATGTGAAATGGATTAAAACCCCTCTCTTGGATTTAGATGCTTACTGTAGACATTGTCTCTAAAGTGATCATCCTAATGGTGACATTAAAAGACATTTATATCATATCAATGTGACAAAACAAATGCAGTGCAAAACGGTGAGATGAATCAGAGGAATTTTTTTATGTCCTCAACAATATGCATCATCACTGTCACAGAAATGATGGCCAAATTCAATACATTAAAAACTCATCCAATGCTGCAATCAGAAAACTCTACTGGTTTTATGAGTGTTTAGAGTTTCTGAAAGTTATGCAAACTATGATTTTAGTGGACAGGGTGCTTTTCCTATGAGACGGGTTCAAACCCCAGGCCAGCCACGGACTTGCCCTATTTAAGTCACCATGGCTGCAATCCTAAAGACACTTTCCTGGGAGTAAGACCCATTGGACACAATGGGGCTTACGTCTGAGTAGACAAGGTTAGGATTGTGCTCCATATCTCAATCTCAGTTTCCCTATCTATAAAACAGAAGCAGTGATCACCCTCTCTTGACACTGCATTGACTGCAAAGCACTTACATAGAAGAATAATAGAATCCTAAAGTTGGAAGGGACCTAGTAGTTTCATCTAGTCCAAGCCCCTGCCTGCAGCAGAAAATCCTCCTAGACCATCACCAACAGGTGCTTGTCGAGCCTCTGCTTGAAGATCCCCAGTGAGGGAGAGTCCACCACCTCCCTCGGCAATCTGTTCCACTACCGAACCGCCCTCACCGTCAAGAAATTTTTCCAGATATCCAACCGGAATCTCCTTTCTTGCAGTTTGTACCCATTGGTTCTAGTTCTGCTTTCAGAAGCAGCAAAGAACAAATGAGCCCCTTCCTCCATATGACAGCCCTTCAGGTATCTGAAGAGGGCAATCATGTCTCCCCTCAGCCTCCTCTTCTCCAGGCTGAACATCCCAAGTTCCCTCAACCTTTCCTCTTAGGGCTTCCCTTCCATCCCACTGATCATTCTTGTTGCTCTCCTCTGGACTTGCTTCAGTTTGGCTGCATCTTTCTTAAAGTGAGGTGCCCAGAACTGAACACAGAACAATTAAAGAGATAGTTGCATACATTAATTGCAGTCCTTTTTTCTAAGTAGGGTCTCCAGATGACCAGCAAATGAATAAAAGGACAAAAAGGAGAGGATGAACAGAATATTTTATAGGTCACTGTTTCTCACTTAGCACCAGGACCCACTTTTTTAGAATGAGAATCTGTAAGTTAAATCTAAATTTAGGCTGAACTGCATTCAGTTACCAAATTTTCTAACCAAAATCAAAATTTAACCAATTTACTTTTCTGGTTTTAGCTATAAATTTTGTCATAGTTTACTTGCATACTTATGAAATGTGGAATTCAAATTTAGTCTATCTGCTGTATTATTTAATAGCCATTTAACGAGATTTTCAAGTACAATCACAGTAAGAGCTCAAAAATTCCATTGCAAACTTTCTTTTTTCTCACACACAAAGAGATCAGTTCCAAAAATCAAATGCATATTGTGTGAAATTCAATATAAGTACTCAAAGAACTAGACTTCAGGCTCTAATGCTGAGCACAGCTAGATGCCCTTGAGAGGTTAAAACAGCAGTGCATGAACTGCCTTTTCCATTATGAAGTCCACAGCATTCCTCTTAACATTTAAAGGTGCAAATAGCAATGACTGAGTGGGAAGAACCTGCACAACTGACCCAGCCTACATTGTGACTGGTCTTTAAATATTACAGTACCACCAAAGGATGGAACCACAGAAAACAGCCCCCATGCTGCTGTAATGTCAAACAGGCACCTTATATAAAATACTTTCTACTAACCACTTTGTAACCTCAGATGCACTGAGGAGTGGAAAGAAAATTTGTTTATGCTAATCAAAGATCTATTTTCAGACCATGTTCTGAACAAAGCTGAGAAAGTTTCTTTACTGAGAAAAGTGGATTGGTATGTCACATTTAACAACTGTTTAGATGCGTAGATGTCCAATTTGTCCTAACTGATATGTAATTTATCTACTTTTAAATAGCACAGGGACCATAACAATGGAGATCTGATTGATATATTAAATGTTGATCAGCCTGAAGCAAGTGGAAAGCGCAATATTCCAGCTAAAGGCATCCTACATCATACTATCATACTACATGGGTCACAAGCCAGTTTCAGACGGATCCTTATTCATTTCAATGTAGATTTTATTTTTAATATGTTAGACTTGACTCCTCCAGCAAGTGCAACGAAGCTGCCAGCACAGTCAGATCCAGCATCAGATAAGTTGTTGGTGGGGGTTGGCATTGGGAGGGATGGAGTGGGGAATGAAACTTGAATGTTTCTGGTTTGGGGCAGGATCAATGGCACTTGTCTGTGGTTGTATCCCCTCTCCATTTCTTTCTGCCTTACATTCTTCAGTAGCTATTTTGCTGGTGCACACATCCATCCCATTTCTATGAGGACAAACGAAGGAGACTGATGAGGTAAGTCTAACTGATGAAGCATGTCAAAAGTAAGGAGATGAGGCCACTGCAACTGTCCTACCAGCATTACCACCACTACAAGATGCAGCACACATCTCAACAGTATTGGGCTATTAGTTTCTTTGAATACAACCCAGGTGATCCGGTCTCACTGAGATTTATGGGAGTGATTTCAACACAACAGACCATGACAAACCCATCAACAAATTCTTATAACAAATGAGCTGCTTACATTTTACACTGTATTCATACAATGTACACTGTATTACACTGTATTACACTCTTCATACAGACACAATTTCATTTGAATATGCATGCATTTAAAATGCAAGATGCAAACTGGACACTTGGAGAACATACTATACAAATTGCATCAACCTCTGGGCTAGGATCAGTGGCTCTTGCGCATTTCTGCCCAGGACACTCTTCTGACAATCTATCCAGAAACTGCCCCCTCCCGCCCCCCAGAAGTGATGTTGTGGTCGGAAGTGACATCATGCAGGAAGTGACATCACTGCGATGCCCATGCTGTTCCACGTCTATTTGTAAGTACCGTAAGTCCCATTGTGCTCAATGAGACTCCCAGACAAGTATGGATAAAAGCCTGAGTGCCCATTCCAAGATGGTGGCTTCCAGTGTGAGATTCCAAGATGGTGGTGCCAAGCTTTTCGTGACCCTCCTGGAATGACGTCATGACCCCCACTGGGATCCCAACTCCCACTTTGAGAACCACTGGCTAGATAAAATATAAGCCCTTCAGTGTGTGACCAGCTGCTTGTTTTCTCCCTCTGCTTGGATCAGGACATTCAGCTTAACTGAGTGGTATGCCTCAGGCATGTGACTAGATGTTTGGTTTGCACATCTGGCACGCTGGTTCACAAACATAGTGGCATGGTGTTGTATGTTGTAGTACGCAATTCATTCAGTGTTGTTTCTTCCTATGTGCTTCTCTGTCGCCATTCACTGAAGCATGCTTCTAGCTAATTCCTGACTGAAATCCTCGTCCATAAAAGGTCCAGTCCATACGGGAATTCTTCTTGCACAACAGAAGCCCACCCTAGGGAAGTGACAGAAAGCTATACAGGATCACAGCTGGGAGACGATGCCCAAAATCAGCAGAAAGGAGCCTCTCCGCCTCCTGCAGCTAATAATATTTGCTCAAGAAAACAAAGCACAGAGTCGGCAGGGGGCTACATACCAGTTGCTGCTGCCATGGAACAATTGGGTCCCTCCTGGCCAGGCAGACCCCCAGTTCTCAGCATCAGGTTACCAAGTTCCCAAGCAACTAAACTGCATGCCAAGCCTCAGCAAAAGCATTCCTAGGGGAAGCTGTGGGAGGGAAGGAACTGCTGCCTCCCAAGAAACAGGTGGCTTTTGTCAGGCTGGTGAGGCCAATGCCTGAAATTGGAGATGCCCATAGGAATGCAAGACATGAGAAGGATCCGATGGGAGGAAAGGGGGCAAATGGAATTGACGGAGGGAAGGATTATGCAAGAAATAGCACAGCAGGTTTTGGCAGTGGTGGACTGAACCATCTTGGATTTGTGCTTGTGCCTCATGCCCACCCATCCTACCCAGTGTGATGAACTTCTGTAGCTTTCTTTCCAGGGTCTGGACTGGAGTGTCAATTTTCCAGCTAGCTCCCGAGAAAGAGGGTAGGACAAATTGTCATAGGGCATGCAGGTTTCAAAGAGCACAGGGCACAGTCTCTAGGCCAGAAATTTCCACCACTTTTCACCGCATGGCACACTGATAAGGTGCTAAAGTTGTCAAGGCACACTATTAGTTTTTTGACAAGCCATAAGAACACCATAGAACTGCAGCTGACTTATTGGTTAAGGGCACTGTGCCTGTCAATCTGAGGATCGGCAGGTCAGTGGTTTGAGACCCGAGTACTGCAAGATGGGGTGAGTTTCTGTGCTTAGCCCAGCTCCTACCAACCTAGCAGTTTGAAAGTATGTAAATGCAAGTAGGTAAGTAGGTACTACCTCAGTGGAAAGGTGTTCTGTGCGTCATTCCGTGAGTGCCTCATTCCAAGATGACCACATCCAATGTGAGATTTCAAGATGGCGGTGCCCAGTTTTTTGCAACCACCCTCTGAAATGAAGTCACAAACCCCCACAGCGATCCTGACCCCAACTTTGAGAAGCACTACTCTCTGAGCAGCATTCATACCTATGTGGGTGTAATTGTAATAAACTTTTCAGCACCGAGGTAAAGGGAATGTAACAATGCAACTCTGAGGTAACAAACATTGAAGAGGCCTCCATAACTGCCCCCAGTTGCAGGGTGCAGCACATGCCCTGCTGGGACAGCTATGCCATTCCTGGAAGGTTGGTTAAGACTGAACCCTAAGGCTGCAATCCTATCTACATTTTTCTGAGAGTAAGTCCCATTGAAAACAATAGGACTTACTTCTGAGTAATCCTGCATAGGATCTTGTCCTTAGTCATTCTTTTCCAGTGTGCTTATAGAATTTGGTAGGAAGGCAAATTCCACAATGGCAGATTACACAGCTTCTCTCAATGCATAGCCCTGGCATTGAGTTAGCATACGTTCTTGCATTCATTAATGGGCAGATTTATTAACTGCACAAACTATACGTGCAAATGACTGTGGGAAGAGGACAATGAACTCCGAATAAACCATGAAGGGGGAGAAGAAGGGAACAAAAGACAATTCCACATTTATGTCTTTCCCTGGACTAGGTCAGCTCCAGCACCTGAAAGGCCATGTAGCCAAATGAGTATGACCCCATTATGCCAGAGAAGGTTAGATGGTAGCTTCTCCTTAATATACCAAGTGGGTCATTACTCCAACACCAACATATAAACACTAGGTATCTGCTCCATGATTTAGTGCAGGTTGCCACACTGAGGGAGCAATCCTAACAACGTTTTAGCACTGACCCTGCTACAGTGCAGCCCCACAGTAAGGCAACAAACATGTCCTTGGTTGACCTTGAGGAGGCCTCCTTGACTACCTCCCCCTTGCAGGATGAACTGCATGCCACATTGTCACAGACTATGTCAGCACTGGAAAGTTGGTTAGGATTGGGCCCTAAGATGCAGAAACCTGAGGTTGCTGGCAATACACCAAAATAGGTTCTAACATAGTTTAGCGTCACAACAAACCACAGGCTCATCCCCAGAGAGGACAACAATGCCTTCTAGGCAACTCAACAATGGTTAGAAAAGTGGTTTTCCAAAAGCGGGTCAGAACCCCTATGGGAGTTGCAACTTTATTTTGGAGGGGGTGTGTGAAAAGCAGAGCACTGTCATCTTGAAATCTGGCACTGGACGCTGCCATCTTAGAATGGGGTACTCTGACTGCAATCCATAATTTCCTGGGAATAGGGTCTCATTCCACATAATAGAATTTACTTTTGAATAGACATGGAGGAGCTCTGGCATCATTGTGAAGTCACTTTCAGCCATGACTTTACTTCCAGGTCGACTACATCACATCAGGGGGAAGTTTCCTGGATGGATTGTCATTCTCAGAAAAAGGGTTCCTGGCTTAAATGCTCCAGAACCACTGGGTTAGATATGTCTGTGGGTCATTGATGTTCCTGGAATGGGCTCAGATGAAATGGGAAGGTCCTCTCACAAAAATTGAAAGCTCATCCCATTGGCATATGTGCCAATGGACACTGGGACTGAACAAGAAAAAAAACAAGTAGTCCCTTGCCTAATGCAGAAGAAAAGGTACTTCCAGTTGCAATACCTTGGCTCTTGCAGATGCCAAAAGAGAGGATAGCAGAAGCCATTCCCCAAGCATCCAAAAGGCAATGCAGTCTTCCTGACAAAGCAGGATGAATGGTGCCCTTGGACTACCCTTGAGATTCTCAATAAAGCTGAATCATAAAAGGTTTTCTCATTTACTTTAAAATTGGAGTGCTAAAAGATTCAAGGATATTATACCCAGCTCTGCCAAGGTGTGCAGGGCCAAGCAGCGCAAGACTCTTACTGTCCTGGTGCCAGAAGCAGAGCAACATCCCTTCCTTGCTAAGCCTTTTCTCAGCTGATCCTGCAGCAGAAACCTCAGAGGACATTGCCCTCAGTGAAGAGCAAGAGGTTGAAACCACAGTAATACACATCAGACCTTCTTGCATACCCAGATATGATGAATGTTGGGATTATTGCTAGGATTATGGAGGAAACCAATTAACTAGCCAGCAGTGGCATAGCCCGGGGAGTGAAGGGGTGCAGTTGCACTGGGCAACAAACTTTAGAGGGGGCTACAAGCTGAGTTTGACACTATTGCATAAAATTGTGAAAAACGGGGTTATATATTGTTGGACAGATAATTTAATGCAGAAAGCAATGAAGCAAACGGCATTGAAATATCTATATTCTATCAAACGTTATGGCTAATTAATTAAAAATGAAAACACAAAAGCCTGTGGAACAAAAAGCAGATTTTCTTAACTCAACTTTCCCATGATACTGATTGCTCTGTGAGCCAATGAGATGTAATTCTGATACTGTATGGCACTAATAAGGTATTAATAAGAATCAGCTCTCTGTACATATATCATATACAGTTCATATATCATAAAACTGTTTTACCCATGCTAACTACTTAGAAGAGGAGCACTTTTCTAAGTAGTGCTCCTCTTCTATTTAGCAGTAAAAAAATAACCATTCCTCTTTGCCCAGGCAAGTTTCCATAACCAACAATAAAGGACACAATTTTTATTACTGTATTTCATTTAATTAAATTTTATTTTGTTGTTGGGGGGAGGACAACAAAATCTTCTTTGACTCCAGATAGCAAACAGGTCCTTTAGCTTTGCCACTAGCAGAGTAAATGGGAGGTGAACTGCTGAGGAAGAAAAGGTAAGTTTTTTCTTACCTCTTTTCTTATTAAAAATTACTTTTTAAAATAAAGAAATCACGTAAAAAATTTTTAAAAATTTTCTTTTAAAAAATATCCCGGGACGACATAACTTCCAGGGCAACATTTTGAGCTTTGCACCAGGCTATGTGTTCATTAGTTATGCCACTGCTAGCAAGTCATCTGACGAAACCTTGTGCTTGCCCATGTTAGTTTCCCCGTGATGGAAAGGAAGGCTATATCAGGGCAGCAAGTAAGCTCCATGGGGGAACAGCTTAATTACCAGCTCACAATTATGTGCTAAGTAATAAAGGGCCTCTCTGCTTTTTGGCCTTTGCAGACAGGCTGCCAGAAGGAATTGAGCAAGCACCCTTATGTCATCAGTCATTCTGCCGAGCAGAAAAGGTTCCAGCTGATAACCCCTTCTCTTTCCCTTCTGCTATCTGAAGTCCAAATAGGAAAACTGCTCTGTGCTCTTTTTCCTCCAGAGCAGACTCATTTATACAGCCCCATATTTCAAGCAAACAGACCACTCATTTCCCTGGACTTTACATCTGCTTACGTAATTAAGAGCAAATCCCTGGTTGAAGAGTGAGAGCTTCTGGACAATCAGAGCTTTTTATGTACCCATATGATAACCATACAGCATCTTATCCAGAATCAAAGGAGTTTCTCCACTTTGGGTTTCAGTTCACAAGCTATTTTAGAATGACATATAGAGTGCTGTTTTTCAAAGGGATCTGGTTGATCATCGTCAGAATGTGGGACTGGATAGATCCAGCAGTTCTTATATTCCTACATGATCAGGACTGATAACCAAGAACTGTTTTCTCAAAGCAACAATCTTGGTTAAAGCTTGGTTATACAAACCAAGACAACTAGCATAAAGATAGCACATCAGATGGAGGATGAGGTGATAATAGAGTTCAGCACAAGCACAAGCATGGCCCATATGATGCACAGGGATGTGACAAACAATATGAGCTCATGGTCCTTCCTTCTTCCCACCTACCTATGTCTACCAGAATTGGAGTAACAGCTTTTATTTATGTTCTAAATTTATGGTCTGACATTATGTTCATTTGAGATTGTTACACTAAATCAGCAACCACAGAATCCATCTATGAGATATATTATCAAATGTTGAACACATTCCAGCCGCACAATTCCAACTGAGATATTCGCCAAGGCTGGTGAATATCTAAATGAAGTAGCGTTTTAGATATCAGATAGCACAATCCTAGGCATATCTATTTAGGAGTAAATTTCACGGTGTTCAGTAAGTTTTACTCCCAAGAAAAGTGTGGATATGATTGCAGCCTTAATCCAGATATTACAAGGTTGAACCTAAAAGGATGTTCCCTAGATAGCAAACATATATCCCAGGACTATTCCCTGACATTCAACAGCATGCACCATATGGAACATGTACTGCATGGTTTGGTGGGGATGCTCAAATGGTCAATTTTTATTTACCTACACCAGGTAGGCTCACTGATATGGCCCATATGAGTTTCATATGAGTTTCTAAGTAGTGCTCCTCTTCTATTTAGCAGTGAAAGAATAATTGTTCCTCTTTGCCCAGGCAACTTTCCCTAACCAATAATAAGGGTTAGGGACTTTGCTGGCATATGGCCAAGGAGAAGAAAGCAGGATCAGTTAAAAAAATCACAGAGGATCTCACATGAGCCTTTGACATTGAGATCCAATCTGTCCAGCCCGCTCCTTGCCCCATCCTCCCCATCCCTGTCCTGAACTTTTCCTGACCACCACTCCTAGACATTTTATGTAGTACTGCATGGGGTGGGAGGCAATTCTTTCCATGACCACTGTCCTCCACCATTATCATCATAAATCCTTATTTATTAAAAGATAAAGTAAAAGTTGAAAACATTCTACCTTATTTGTAAAAAATCACATATTTGCACATGCACACATATTCACCTTGGCTCCTTAGAATGCAAAACATGATACATATTTAGAATGCAAACATAGAATGCAAAACATGATACAAAACATGAAAGGACTGTGATTTTGAGCACAATCCTAACCATGTCTACACAAAAGTAATTGTGTTCAATGGGTCTTACTCCCAGGAAAGTGTCTTTAGGATTGCAGCACATGTCACACATACTATTAAATCTATTGTATTTCAGATTAATAGTTTTAAGTTACCATGCATTTATTTTTCTGTATTCATGGAAATGAGTGTTGTGGAAGAATTGTCAACCAGTGTGATCATTATATCCCCCAAATATACATTCGACTCATGTTAACGTAATAATTTTTTTTAAGCAGTGGCTTAATCATGGCTGCTTCATGAACAATCTTCATGGCTCAAGGTTTATTTTGGTTTTTTTCCCCAGCAGACAATCAAATTTATTAGGAGATGCATTGGTGTGGCAATTGCACAAATTTGTCATTTATTCAGAAAAAAACAGAAACAAAGCTCAAGTATGCAATTTCAGGAGGAAGTGTACATATAATAATATGAAACCATTTGCTTTGAGAGGGTGACAAAAATGAAAAGAAACAGAGCAAGAGAAATGAGGTGGTCAAGACACTACTTAAATCTAAATACTAATACAAACATTCTAGTGTCTTTCCCTTACCACCCTATTCAGAGAGTGGTATTTCCTAGTCGATGCACAATACGATGGAAGATTTTCAGTGCTATGCTAAGCATATCTACTCAGAAGTAAGTCCCATTATAGTCAATGGGTCTTACTCCCAGGAAAATGTGGATAGGATTGCAGCCTTTATCTCCCTCGCCAAACATCTCTAGTTATACAATGAGGATTCCCAGCTGATACACTGTCACTGTATTTAGCTTTAGCCAATGGCATCTTCTACACACAATGTTCAAACCCAGATTGGATGAGCTGGCCAAGTGCCAAACTCCCCTTCTATCCAACCAAAATAAAATAAATGCTAGATGCACCCCAGTGTTGCTTATAGACCAATCCTTGTGCCTGTCTATATGGGACTTATTCCCAAATAAGCATGTTTAGGGTTGCAGCCTCTAAGCCAGTGCCACTTTGCTGTGGCACACTGGTATGCCACAATTGTCTGCAGGTTTCCCACAGGATTTTTTTTTTTTGGTGGGGGGGGGGATCATTTATCAGTAGGGCTATTGGGGAATTTGATCAATTTCAGTTTCATTAGCTTTCTTGGCACTTACCAGCACTGTGGTGCACCTTATGGGTTGTCAAAAAACTGATGGTGTGTAGTGATGGAACAGTATTGAGATGGAGTTGCTGAGACAAGAGATCTGGTTTGGAGCACACTCTCACCACCCCCTCTGGAGGAGTGTGGGGGCCTCATCTCTTGGCTCAGTGCAACTATAGGGTGCAATCCAGAGTAACTACGGGGAGTCCTTGCTCCAGTGTAAGAACAATTTACTCTGGATTGCAATATGAATTTCCCATAGGTTTTCACTAGGTGTACCATAACTACAGGTGCACGTAATGTCTCTTATATGCTCCCATAGTTACTCTGGATTGTAGCATAAGTTCATCCTGTTGTCCAGTAGTGAGATTATAAGGAGAAATGAAATCTAAGAGAAAGGCAACCTAGGACAATCGAAACCTATATGTAATCCTATGTACCACATGCACTGAAACACCAATCACGGCTTTGCTGTTCGTGTAGCATTTGAGCTTAATAAAAGGCAACTGAAGGGGAGAAAAACCCCGAGAGGATCTTGAGACCAGTTCCTGAACTTTTTGTCTTTGTTACATCTGGCCCCTGACACTTTGTCCTTGCAACAATGGTGTGCCTTGGGAGGCATATTGGGCAAATGGACAT
Organism: Cryptoblepharus egeriae; assembly: GCA_030015325.1. Classification (NCBI taxonomy): domain Eukaryota; kingdom Metazoa; phylum Chordata; class Lepidosauria; order Squamata; family Scincidae; genus Cryptoblepharus; species Cryptoblepharus egeriae. Next base: position 103,958,875 of record JAREYC010000002.1, on the reverse strand, counting down.
TCAAATAGATAAAAAGGTACCATTTTGGTGGCAAAGGCAACATACTGGCAACATGGCCCTGCAACAGGCCGGCTGGTTTCCCCTTGTCACATCCATCATGGATTGGATTACTCCAATTCACAACAAGCAGACACCCTCACTACACTAGACAAATGCTGCAGAAGTTGCCTTTAGTTACTCTACTGTCATTAGCAATAAACAGCAGGAATTTTTCTGCTTGTGCAAGTTCAAGTATTTTCTCCTTTCCTGTTAGGTCATAGGTCAGTTCAGGACATACCACCCTACAGACACGGGAAGTAGAGACAGGGAAGGAGTAAAACTATGCTAACGCATAGGATGCTGATCCTTGGGTTTTTTAATGGACTAATCATTGTAGACTACCCCTTCCCTGTCCATTTAAGGGCAACCTCTAATCCTGCCTCCCATCACCAGTATTAAAAGTCTGAAATCCAAGAAGAAAGCAAGCAGTGACACCTGCTGCCCTGGCCTACAACACGTCTCAGATATCAGCACATCCTAGTGCCCCAGGCAAAGTGTGTAGCCCTGGCTCAGCACACCCTCCAATGCACTATGTTTGCCTGTAGGGCCACTTCAAGCATCCTTCTTAACAGAGCAGCAGCAGAAGCACAGCCCACCATCCCGCTGACATGCCATTGACTGCAGTGCACAAGAGCATCTTGCCTTCCTGCCTTGCACCCTATTAAATCAGCAGAACTGGTCTTCCTATGTTTCACCATCACATACATTTTTTCAGGTAGAGAACAAATGGAGTAAATAGCATGAAGCAGAGCCAGCGTACAGCCCTTGCACCCGTCCAGCAGCTCCCCTCTTGTGGCTCGTTTCTGGTCATTAGCGCAATCACATCAAGACTGACAGCAGCATATTTATGGCTGTACTGAAGCTGGCCATTTTTCACCCAGGATTGTGCAACTTGATAATGATCCTGGAGGGCGGCTAATGTGGGGGCGGGGGCACATGCTTACAGCTCATTCTAATGCCTTAATGCCCCAGTTCCCTATATCCCCAGCTATAGAACCATTCAATGGGAAAGCGCCAAATAATCAGGAGGGATTATTTTGTTCTGCTCTACTGTTCCATCTGGGCAAGCATGCCTATTAACAAACTTGGCTGGACTGACTCAGCCTAATGGCAGGTGTTACTTTTTCTATTCCCAAAACCACTTATTTGAATAAAAAGCTGGCACCAGGATCTACTTGGACTGAAAGGATCAGGTGGAATGAAATCACCTCTGTGCTGAAGTTTCTACCATTACTTGATGGTGCTTGGTTTTTCATCCAGTACTAGATTTTTGTTGAGGGTGCAGAGAACAGTTCTGCAGGTGATAGTGCTTCTGCAGTGAAACAACATTTGTCCATCCCAAATCAGGGGAATCTAGAAATATGTACTTTCACATCACATTATCAATTGTGGAATATGGAGGATCTGTGTTTTGGGCTGCAATCCTAACCCCCAGGTGGATTGGGCACTTCTGTGCCACACCTGGGGCAGGGTTAGGACAGTGTACAGACAGGAAAACCAATGAGTTGTGCCGGCCTAGGTTAGGACTGCACTCTTGGTTGCACAAAAAAGAAAAAAATATCTGTTAAAGTATGGCAGTTTCTTCTAAAACCTTGGAATACAAAGCAAGAATGAAGAGTGGAGAGAAGAGGAGGCTTCCAAAGGCCAAATTATTCTTTCCAAACAACGTATACCACTGGAAGGCCTTCCTTCTTCCAAAACACTGTTTTAGGAAATGTTCCATCAGCTATACACAAGATATTGGTCTTTCTGCTGCAATAATGGGGAGGACACGCAGGCATCCTATACACAGTAGGTCAGACTCATACTCTCTGCAATTATTTCTGGCTCTACAATCTGTGACTAGTGTTTGCTATGCCTGGTGCTCTCGTCAGGAACATCACCTCCCACCCATTGCTGACTATATTTTTAAAATAGGCTCCTGGTGAGCAATCCGGATTAATGCCTGTTTTAGCACTGGAAAAATCCATTGCAAATGGAAACAAACTATGTAATTTCAGCAGGTGAGGGGGAATAGAAGAGCAGTTGGCATGTAAGTAGAGGAAACGCCAAGCTTTCTAGTTCTGTCCAGAACCAACAAAGCACTTCCTGCTGATTACAAACAAACAAACAAACAAACAAACAAACAAACAAACAAACAAACAAAGAAAGAAAGAAAGAAAGAAAGAAAGAAAGAAAGAAAGAAAGAAAGAAAGAAAGAAAGAAAGAAAGAAAGAAAAGCACCCAGAAATTGTGCTGGTTTCTTGAGCCACTTCATTCAATGTGTTTATGTAAGTTCATGCTACCATGTGATTTGTTCTGAATGATGCCATTAAGAAAAATGGATGGCTACTTGTCTTCAGTACAGCTAATTCTATTGCATGCCTCAGGATTGAAAAAGATTAAAAACCCAATCAGAACTAATTTCCCCAATGCAGATGCAGCAGCATCAATGGGATATGTACTATAGAGGGGGGCAGTTGTGGAATAATCATCAAGATAACAATATTGCTCACAACATCCTTTTACAACATTGCTTTCTCAATGGCTATTTTGCTGGTTTTATGTCAAAGATAAAAAGGAAGGAGAAAGGGAACAGGTACAGGATTGCAAATAAGTTGCTGCTCCTGTGAATATACCCTGCCATCCCTGCCCTGAAACTCAGTCATCCTTCTCCTTTTGCCCCATTCTTCCCAGTGCCCATTCCTTGTGCCAGCTTACCTGCATTCCTGTAGGTAACCAGTAGCAGCAGTTTGAAGCCGTGGCTCCAAAATGGCTACCAGCAGTACACCATACAGTTTACAACTGTTAGGATTCAACTTTAAAATCAGTTGGAGCAGGGCTGAAACCAAAGAAGAATGGGCAACATAGCCTCACCTTCCTCACATACAGGATAGGATGAAAGAAAAATTTTAAACTATAGCAACTTAAGGTGTTAGCATTAACCAAAAACAGATTCTGATGTTTTACTACAGCTATATGAGTTTGTGTAGTAAATACGGTTTAATCATGTCTAGAGCTTCAAGCACTAGTCAGTGAGTGGACACACAAGTATCTGTCCAGATTCCAAACTGTACAGTGTGTTCAGACAGCAGCTACTAATCACCACCTCTTGCTTCTTTGGTTGGGAGACATATATTACAACTGGTACCAAGTTGCCACAGTGGAAGGCACTGGATGCATAGATTCAGCTAGCTTTTCCTAGGCTGCCCATTTTGTAATTCTGTAATTCATCATCATAGGGGCTGTGAGTGGCGCAAGTGGCTAAGACACTGTGCCTGTTAACCAGCAGGCCAGGGTTCAAGACTCAGGTCGGCCCCACAAGTCAGGGTGAGCTCCTGTCCTTAGCCCAGATCTGCGACGCCAGCTGGATCCAATCGTATTGGCTCTGCCTTTCCATTGGACTAATTCAGTGGTGTGGAGAGAGGGGATTTGCTAATTGGGTAACAGCCTATCCTCCATAACAATCTAACCCAGGCTTTCGTGCTTCGCATGCAGTGTATGCAGCGCCGAGCACGATACCATAGTCTTCCAAGACTGACGGAGGCCTGCTAATTCATCATCTTATTAGTATAAATGCTACAGCTTAGGAAAACCTTATGCAGAGCTTCTTCTTGATTTGTTGGGTGCTATCCACCTGTTTGTCCCACATCAGATGAATCTGGTTGGAGTTGTATCACAGAAGCTTAGCGGTGCCAAAACCTTGCAAGTGTGAATGGAGTAGGGAAAAATGTTACTATTCCGAGCGTGCAGGAGTTAGAACAGATGAACAGAGATTTTCTCTACCTCCACAAAAAAGTCTCAACTAGCATTTTCTTTCATTTTAAAGAAGCTTTCCAGCTGTTGGAAAGTGCAGTGCTTGAATGGAAAATGGTTTCAGCTTGCATGTCACACAGGACTGAAGCCACAGCTGTGAGGGTCAGCAGGAGAGATTCCTTTCAACACCCTCTTACCCCTTGAATAGCAGCCACTTTTCATGGCTTTTGCCTCTAGAATTCAAAGGAGGGCTTTGGCTGAGTATGAAAGGAAAGATCTATATGACAGCAAGAAGAAAACACCACCCAGCACTCAGATCCTCAATGGCATGGGTCATTCTCAGGCTTTCAAGGATCTTAGAGAGAAAGCAGCAGGTATGTTAAGAGAGAAGGGTCACAGGATGCTTGAGGCTGTGGTGATGGGAGGGGGGAGAGACTAGAAGAGAAAGAAGTGTTTTCAACTTCTGTTTGTGCAGACATGAACACAAAAGGATATTTGAACACTTCTGACAACTCTCTGAGCACCTGACAACACATTGTGGGTCATAAACCACAGCTTGCACCAATTCTTGGAACCTCTCACTATTCCAGATTGCTATTATTAAACCCATTTCTGCATAGCCCACAGGTGTAAGGAAGAGCAGGTGTACACATTTGATCCCTGTGCATATACGCAATGTTTGGCACAAATGGCTGAATTTGGAATCAGGATACTCTCCACACCCTTACCCAGGCCATAATTTATTGAAGATTAATCTTTACCTATGGCACCATAATAGGATCATCCCAAACTCTTATGATTCTGAAATGTAACATTTGCTAGATGTCCATTGTGTAAACCAGTGGTCACTAGACTTTTTGGCCAAAGTCCACATTAAGTATTTGGCACAGTGTTGAGGGCTGGAAAAATTATAAATATAAAATCTGAATAAATATATTAGAGATAGAACTTAGATTAATGAATAAATGGGCTCAAATTTCCATAATTTCTGCAACCACCATCACACGGCACAATAATTGGTAGGCCCCCATTCCTACCTCACCATCACAGAGGCTAGCCAAAGGCTAGTTAGAGGCTCACAGTGGGCTTCATCTCCCCCCTGCCCCTAAGCTGGATTTTGGAGACCAATGGTATAAACAAATAGCACAAGTGGTGTCATTCTACACTGGTCTTGCATATACATCCTAGGCTCTATAAACCAAATATCACTGAGATCACTGCCAGTGATGGGACATTATAGTCCAGAGTCGCTGTAACAGAGTCACAACACACATACACTGTGCAGGTAAGTGCATACTGCCAATTATATTCAACCATGCAATTATTGATACTAAGGCTGCAATCCTAAAAACGTTTTCCTTGGAGTAAGACACTGAAAACAATGGGGCTTACCGTACTTCTAAGTAGACATGGTTAGGATTGTGCTCTCTGTAACTGTTCAGAATAAATTTTATTTTATGGACTGAGCTTTTGAAAATGCAGATTACAGTACTTGTTACTTGCTGACTTCCAACAAAGTACAAACATACCCCCAAACATGGCTAGAATGTAAAAACTGATGTAGTGAATGGTGCCGAAGTAAAGCTTTTGGACGGCAGGAACTGTATCCAAGTGGATTGAAGAAACACTCTGCCAGAAACCACACTTTTTAATTAAGCTATTGAACGATAGTAACATCACCTCTTCTTTTGGGCACTTCTCCAATCATGCTACTGATTCTTCCAGCTATAATATACTGTACCAGAATTCCCCAACACCTGCCAAAAAGGAAGCAGGATTTCAAAAGAAGATAAAAGATTTTGGTTTTTTAAAATCTAAACTATCAACTTTGTTTAACCTCAAGCATACCACAGATCAGAGAATGTATGCCAGGCTTAGGTTATGTTTTTATCTGAAGCCCACATTGCCTCTAGCTGCACAACTCTGCTGTCGACAGCATTCGTTTCCCCACCAGTACTCATGAGTTTTCTGAAAAAGTCTCCGCTACCACCCATCCCATCCTGACCCTGCTTAGCTTGAAAAGGATCCCTGCCCAAGGCAGAAACGGTTGCAAGCCACACAATTCCATTCCAAAAAACCCTGAATGCTCTCCATTAAGTATGACTCAGGAGGCTGCATCAGTATTGATGGAGCTGCCTCCAATACAGCTTTGGAACCATTGTAAATCTGGAAGAATTTCTGAAACATTTCTGGAAAAAGTCTGAAAAATACCAAGTTTCCATCACCTCATATTGATTAATTTAAATTTAATTTATTTTAAATTTAAGAGATTTCTATCCTGTGTTTCTCCTCAGTGGACACAAGGCAATGGAGCACCTGAGGAAAGCCAGTATTTACACTGGGAAACCCATACAGGTGTGATTTCCTATTTAGTAATACCTAAAATCCTCAGAGCCCTTCACTAAATTACAGTGTGCAACCCTAAGCATGTCTATTCAGAAGTCCCATTGTGCTCAATAGTACTTACTCCCAGGAAAGTGTATTTAGCATTGCAGCCTAAGACTGCACTTTCCTGGGAGTAAGCCCCAACGAACACAATGGAGCTTACATTTGAGTAGACATGGTTAGGATTGTGCACTTAGGTCCATATCCTAAGATCAAAATAAGCCCTTTGCTCTGGAGCAGTTAACATCAATACCTACTGCTGGATATCCATGCAAAACTGACAACAAAGTTTTGAAAGTTGGCAGGATAGATTGACGTTAAATAAGTTTGCTAATGACAGCTTTGGATATCATGATGAGGTGTTGTGCTATGAAACTTGTTTTATTTGGCACTGTCAATATCTGTGCTTATAAATGCTGATGTAAATTCTGAATGTTTATTTAGTTTTAGTATAACATTTCATATTTAAAACTTCTTGGGAAAAGCGTTTTCTTTTGTGCAAGGTTCTAATTTAAAATGACTATACTGTATATATAAAAGAGAAAAGTCACTGACTCACTCATTCACTCATCACCGCCCTGCCAAAACTGCCGGGCCTAGAAGCGTGAAATTTGGGGTGGGTGTTCCTTCCATGACCGAGGGGTGCACTAAGAACCAGTTTTTGGAAATTCCAACCGGAAGGGGGTCAAAAGGGGCACAATGCTTTTTCCTCCCTATACTTTGCATTGAAGAATTGGTGACTGAGGAATGGGTGAACATCTTCCTGTTTGGGTCAGAAATAATTGGCTCCTTGTAAGAATTCCCTTTCAAAAGCAACCTGTAATCATCCCCTACCTACAGTCTGATGCAATACAGCTCAGGAAAAGCTTTGCCATTGCATTCTGCTGAACATATAAACTATCATATAAATTAATGGTATGGTCAGAAGGTATGTGGGATTGCTGGTGGGAGAGCTGGGATCATTTTAATATTATTATTATTAAAGACTTAGGTTTTGTTGTTTGTGTTATGCCAGTAAAGGTTCCTAAACTTATAAATTGTCCCTTAAGTAAAAACATAACACTTTTCTTTTCACTGCTATTAATACTCACGTTGAAGTGGGAGGAAGCCATGTTTTGCTGGAAGATTTGAAAATAATTTATTTATAGCCTGATCCTGAACATACTGTATTTACTTGAATCTAATGCTCACATTTTCCAGCAAAATTCAGTCTCCAAAATAAGGGTGCATATTACTTTTGATGGTTAATTAGGTTTGAGTGAATATGGTATTTTGATTATAGGTATAGGGTGTGCATTAGACTTGGTGGTGCATTAGATCTGAGTATTTCCTAGGTCTAATTCCCATTTATATTAACACGATATGTACTTCCATATAAACATGCTTAGCATTACAAGCTGATAAATAGCCACCATTTGAATGAACAGAATGAGGAAAATCCACTTACAGTATCACAAAAGGAGAACTTTTAGTACTGAGAAGCCCTAATGGCTATTTCAAGTGATGTTTCTGGGCTAAGCCTTTGCCTACTTCTAGACTCTTCTTCAAGCTACTCTATTCCTTTTTTATTATGTATGAGACCAAGGGGGTGGAATCACCTAGAAGCAAAAAAGAGAAAAGTGGTTCTGACAAGGTGGGTCAAAACCTATCAGCAGATCACTGGAGCCTGCAATGACTGATGTACGAGGAGCAGGTGACCTCTGCCTGGCAGCATGACTTCTGGTAAAGACACAAGATTCTTCCGGTGGATCCTCCTAACAAACACCCAGGAACAGCTTTTTCTTATTTTCAACAGGCACTTTACTTCTTCAAAGAGTTTCCAGTGTCAGCTGTCTTCATCTTTTCGTCAGAAAAACACATCAAAGTTAAATGTAACCAGGGAAAAATATATATATATCAGAGAAGCTTCCCTCTCAGCATTGGAAACAGTGCCAGATTTACGTATAAGCTAAACAAGCTATAGCTGAGGGCCCCACTCTCTAGGGGTTAAAGGAAAAGAAAAAAGTTAAAGGAAAAAAAACCTGGATGTACATTTCCAAAATATAAGATAAAAAAACAAATAAAACCTTCATTCAAAACAGTGGTTTGTGTTGTGTAGGTTCCTATGATGTAATTAATGGGCCTGCCCCATATAAAGGGCCCCATTACCTTCAGTAGCTTAGGGCCTCATCAAACCTAAATCCGGCCCTGATTGGAAATGAAATTTCTCACACCAGAGAGGGATTCCTTGCTGTTTGACCTAGGTGGTCAGACTAGGGGCGCAATCCAGAGTAACTACGGGGAGTCCTTGCTCTGGTGTAAGAACAATTTGCTGTGGATTGCAATATGAATTTTCCATAAGTTTTCACTAAGTGGTGCAGTAACTATGGGTACATGTAATGTCTCTTATGTGCTCCCGTAGTTACTCTGGATTGTAGGGTAAGGCTGCAATCCTAGACACTTTCCTAGGAGTAAGACTCATTGAACACATTGAGGCTTACTTTTGAGTAGACACGGTTAGGATTGTGCTGTAAGTGTTCTCGGTGGTGATCCCTGGACTTCATTCAACCTTCCCAGAAGTTGGATGCAAATGGTTAAGAAAGGGCAGGTTAACCAAAGGCTCCCTGTTTGTCCAGGATGGTCTCTGATCCGCTGTCTACAGTGGTTACAAGCTGAGGAAAGATGCTTTCAGCTGCTGTCGGGAGAACACAAACCAATACATGGAAAGAGATCAGAGTGCAGTGGTCCCAGAGCTGCTTCTCAAGGTTACACAGACAATAGTTCTACATTACCACACACACGAGCGGCCCCTGAGGCCAGCTGCTGTGCTGGGTCTCAGCTCCCTGGCAGAGTCATTAACAGTCTGCATTACGGCAAATAATATTTCCTTCCTTTACAATTATCGTATCATCAAAATTTCAAGGCTGCACCAGGCCACTAATGGCTTCCTAAGAAGCATCAAATTTTAATCTCCCTCTTCCCCCACTCCAGGCTGCTCACCCACAAGCTATTTTCCTTCCTCAGCTGCTCCACATAAGGCCGGTAACTAATGCACTGGCCAATCTTAAGTAAGCGCAAAGCTTACTTTGCCCAGTTTCAGCTGTGCCCAGTTTCAGCTCTGGGAAAATGAGAAGCAAGGAGTGGAAGGTGGCTTTTTCAGAAGGGAGTCTTGTACTGCCACACAGAACTGAAGAAGAGGATTGCATCCAAGTCCACAAGCAACTAGATATTCATGGTGCAATCCTAACATATTTAGGCCGGCATAACTCAATCTTCCCGTAGTGGTGTGGGGAGGTTGGCATATGACTACAATATGTACTGGCCTAACCTCCCAGGAGTGGGGCAGTAATATCTTATAGCACTCTTGTGATACCCACAGGTCAGCATAATTTAGGGACTTATGCCATCCTAATTGGAAGTTAGGACTGCAGTCTCAGAGGTACACTGCCTCTGAACCAGGAGGTTTCAGTCAGGAGTAAAAGCCATTGGTAGAGGTGTTTGAGAGTAAGAGTAAGAGAGGATTACAGCCCAAGTCCTACTGAACACAATGGGCTTACTTCTGAGTAAAACAAATAACACTGTTTTCAAACACCTATAGCCACCAAGTCCCCATATACAACCATATCTTAAAACAGCCATCGCCATATAGTGAGAAAGTGAATTCCACAGGTTATTTATGCTTGTAGTTACACTTATACTCCTATATCGGTCTTCTCTCACCGAGTGATCCTGATTTCTAGCGTTGAGGGAGAAGGATGGAAAAAATATTCACTTTCTTTCTAAAAGTTAATGAATCTTTGCAGGTCCCCTCAGTAGACATTTGTTCTAAACTAGAAGGCCCAAAACATAGTAGACTTAGCGCACAATCCAGAGTAACTACGGGGAGTCCTTGCTCCGGTGTAAGAACAATTTGCTGTGGATTGCAGTATGAATTTCCCATAGGTTTTCATTAGATGGTGCAGTAACTACGGGTACACGTAATGTCTCTTACGTGCTCCCGTAGTTACTCTGGATTGTAGGGTAAGGCTGCAATTGTAAAAACACTTTCCTGGGAGTAGGTCCCATTGAAAACAATGGGGCTTACTTTTGGGTAGACATGGTTAGGATTGTGCTCTTAGTGAAAATGCTTCTCATCATTTTGGTTTCCAGCTCTCTAATATCCAGGGCATTACTAGGGATGGATTGTCACCTGAAAAGGCACATCTGCTGAGCTGGATAAAGCCGCAACTTTCAAAGAGGAAAACATGCTTTCCCATGGAAATGTGGGCTGTTCTTAGAGAGAAAAGAGCATTAAATTGGAGCTTTCCTTCCCTTGACTGCTCTCTGCCAAGCCAATTCCCTATCCATTTCAGATCCAGAAAAGCTGCCCCTTCTGAGGTTTATGGGGGAATTCACCATGCCAGGGATGAAGGATCAAAACTACATTTTTTTATTTCACTGTAGTGTGTATGTCTACTGTGAAATTTTTTAAAGAGCAACTGGCCCTAAGAGACCAGTAGTATTTCTGTGGTCAGGAAAGAATGTTACTCCATGCCAGATTGATTGGTGATGTTGAGGTTTTGTGTTCATTTGAATTTGTGTCAACACCAACATCCTGGCCTCAATACCAACAGTTCTGGCTGGAAGATAATGGCACCAGTTTTGAGTGTGTGGACTGAAAAAAATAAAACATGAAATATCTATAATTCTTCTCCTAGTTTTACTCCAGCTACTACAATCCAGGCAAAATGAAACAAAAAGTCCATAAGGATCAAGTCTTGGCTTTGCTGAACTTGTGTGTTGACACTCAAGTTTTTTCTATCCCCTGATTATAGTAATGGAAAATAAAATCTGGAGGGTGACAAAGGCTGTACTTAATGCCACCAACCATCCATGACTGACCTGAAGTCCCCAAGGATAAGCATCAATCACCAGGTGACTGCTAAGAGAAATCCTGGAGACTTAACAGAATCTCCAGGAATTTCCCATATTTACATCATATTAGGGGAAAAATATCTTCAGTTATAGCTTCAGTCAGAATAGGCAACCTTAGTAAAACACAGACATAGGGCACAATCCAGAAACTACGGGGAATCCTTGCTCCGGTGTAAGAACAATTTGCTCTGGATTGCAATATGAATTTCCCATAGGTTTTCACTAGGTGGTGCAGTAACTACAGGTACACATAATGTCTCTTATGTGCTCCCGTAGTTACTCTGGATTGTAGGGATAGGCTGCAATTCAGAGTTAGGGCAGTGAGGAGTGTCCTAGCTGGGCTTCCCCAACTATTCTAAATCCAAAGCAGAAAGTTACGCTAGATCCAGAGAATCAGCAGTCCTGGGCTGCCCTCACTGCTCCAAAGCATGCTCAGTAGGCACCAAGTCACTAGCACCTGGGGAGGGCTTGCTCCCAAAGAGACCATCCTCAGATTACACTGAACACCAGAGTTTTCTTCTTACAAATTCAAGATGAATGTATTTTTACTGTTCCATCCACCAGTACAATACAACTGAAGGAAACAGTTGTTTCTGTATATGATATTCATATACAGCATATATGCCGCAGGTGTGGTATGGTGGTTGAGTGCAGAGCTGTTGAAGTTAGCTAAGCAGGCAAGGACCTAAACAGAGATTGAAAGCTCCCATCCAGGAAAGTCATGAGTCATCAGAGCCAGAAGCTGTTGCATTTTATAGCTTGGCTGACCTGAAAACGCCTGCTGGAAGCTTTGAAGGCAGTTTCATCACCAGATGTGATGACCACACTGAAGGATTCCACCTGGGAGAGAAGAGTTCTATGAGCTGCCCACAGAACAACTACCTCATCTGTGGTGGTGCATGTACATGCAGCAGCTCAGCATTCCAGTGATCAGTTGACTCTGTATTATGAAAACTGCACCTGAATTTCATTGTATACTTATGTACAATGACAATAAAGTATGATGATGATGTTGTACATCATAGTCACCAGGTATTTGACTGGTACTGGCACTGGTATTAATTATTGTTATTTGGATCGTATACAAGCAAATAGGAATCACAAAGGTATCATCTCAATATGTGTGAAGCTCCTAGGAGTGCTGCTTTTTGTAACTGTGCAGTTGTTATCTTCTGGAGGCCCATTAAGTTTAGATGTTCCTGGAGGCTTGATGGAACCACTTCAAGGGCATCTATTATTATTGGAATTACAGTGTCCTTTTCCCTCAGATTCTTTGAATTTCTCTTTGTAAATCCTTATCCCATGTGATCTTCTCATATTCTTTCTCTTGAAGCCAGCAATCTCTGGGTTTTGAAAAGTCAGTGATGATTATTCCGTTATCCCATGGATATGAGGTGTAGGAAATTCCCAGTAGAAGCCCCAATTTCTTTCAGCCCTACCTGCGGTATATATTGGCTTGGCCCAGCCCAGATTTTATTCCATTGACATGCAATACAGGACCATTCTGGGATCCCAGCACTATGAATAAAGTATCAAACTTGCAGGAACTGGTATTAGGATAAATAAAGCAGGCAACACATAATGATGGATAAGAGATATAAATGATATCTCTTATCATGAAGGTCAATGATAAGACCTTTAATTATAAGAGAGTATTATTTCTATGGAAGGGTAAGACCAACATATAAAACGTTGGGAGTATAGTTCTGTGATGCTTTGTACGTCAAAGCACATTTTAAATGCAGAAAACCCCAGGTTCAATCCTTGCATCTCCATGTAGAACACATAAAGTCAACTCTTTAAAGGCTGGAGAGATGCTACCTCTCAGTGCAGATAACACCAAGTTGGATCAAAGGTCGGACTCCGTATTAAACAGCTGTGTAAATTCTAGGGAGAAAAAATGGTGACAATTCTACTTCTGCTTTTCCTACCATGAAAGCTACATTGAACTACTGATCTAGAGAGGAAAGAAAGTGCTTAATGCAAATGCTCTCTGAAGCAATAGTCCTGCCTGGCAGCCAGAGGCATGTGGGGCTGTGGAGCCACTTCAACTGGGACTCCGCTCCGTGCTTGGGGGCCATCAGTTCTGTGACATATTACCCTCCTGACAAACACAGCATTCCACTGTGGATAATTAGCAATTGGCCCTAATCAATAAGTTATTTTTTGCTCTAGGTAATTAATAATTACATGGTGAAGCTCTACAATAATTACACTTTCAGTGCTCCTTCCCAGATTATCCTTTTGCCTTCTTAAACAACAAAAACAACTGTGGGTAATAAAACCTTTCACTCCTACTCAAGAGGAACCATTAGGGCAGTGGGTTTTTTCCCCCCTCTTTTTAGGATTTTTGTTGTTTCTGTTTCATTCTTCTGCCCTTGCCCCCCTTCTTTGTTTCTCAAGCTCTTATTGATCAGTCTTTCTTTAGCTGATGGAATCGATCATGCAACAAAAGACTGATGTCTGCTCAGATCTTTGGAAGAAGATGCCAGACGATTGTACCCTCTTGACTTCCAAAACATAAGACTGGAAGCTTCTGAAAGAGCTCCTCCGGTTGGAACCTGCCAATACAAATTTTAAAACAATGCAACCTTGTGATACAAAATAGGCTTTTGCTACCACAGCAAATGCATTTTTAAATGGTAGTCCTATTAAGAAAGGGGAGAGCACCCATGCCCATTTGTCTCTGCACACCACCTTTTCCAGTGACTGTTGGTATTTCTTCTACATGTTCTTTAGCTTGTGAGCTTTCTGGGGACAAGGAAACATTTATTTATTTATTTATTTAGTTATGTGACTATTTAGTTTAGGTATTTATTTATTGAGTTTGCGAACATTTTTGTTGAAAAGGATTATAGAAATATTCTGAATAATATTAATACACAACTTGTTTCCATTTGTAAATCTTGTGGCTGAGCATGGCATCATATAAAAAGATTATTTTTCATATATTGCATGTTTTGCCTCACATGTCAAACAGATACACAAAAACAGCCATGCACTGGGATCGCATGGCCTTTTATATTCTCTCATGCTGTGATTTTTCAACACTGATCATTGTTCTCATGGAGTTTGGGTACAATGATGGCTGGAGAGATCAGTAGACGGCCTCTGTTTAGCCCAATCACAGTGCAATCCTAACTTGTGCTAGAACAGGCTGGCTGGCATATCTGCACTATATCCAGCACAGGTTCTGGGATTGCACAACCACAGGAAAGGGGAAGCTCATCTCCTTTCCCTTAGTAGGGCTATAGCAGTCCAAAACTGTCTACTCAGACTTAGGCCACCTCTAGAAATAGCCAAATCTAAACAGATGGAAGCAGCCAGAGTGCTCAGTACAAACATCCATGTTGTTAAAAATGGTGCTGTTGGCTGAGATGCTACTGAAAACTTCCATTTGTATCACTGATTGGCTTATCTAGCAATCGCAAGGTCCAGTTGGAGGCAATCATGAGCCCATTTGGGAACAACATCCATCTTACCCCCAAATCCTCGGGAGCATATAAGAGTAACTACGGGAGCAAATAAGAGACTTTATGTACACCTGCAGTTACTGCAACACCTAGTGAAAACCTATGGGAAATTCATATTGGAATCCAAAGTTGTTCTTACATTGGAGCAAGGACTCCCCATAGTTATTCTGGATTTTGCTCATAATGTGATCTGATTTTAAAGTGAACACACTGTAAAGTGTGAGTGTGTGTGGAGGATCCAGTGAATTTAACAATGCCTCATTCAGAAGCAACTTCACATATTAGGTGGAGATAAATCTTGCTTTGCTATAGATCTGCAGTCACCAAAGAGCTGCAGCCAATCACAGTCCCTAGACAAAAATGCATATGTCTCATTTACACTTCCTTGCCCCTTTAGGGCACACGATTCTTCCCTCACTTATAATAACCTGACAATAAACCTGTGATGAAGACTATGCTCACACACACACACACACACACACACACACACACACACACACAGTCACCAACTCCATGCATGCAAGGCCCATTTCCGCAAGGTTATTTGGACCAGATTGGGTCCTACTAATCTGACTCATTACCCTCTATATCACATATAGCACACTAAAAATATAATGTGTACACTGGCCCTTTATTTTGGAAACTGACTGACCTGCCCCAAAGGCACATAGCAAGGATACCACAAGGCAGCAGATAAATCAACAAGTGTCTAAAAAAGAGTAAGACAGATCACATTTTTAAGGCAAGGCTTTTTCTGGAAGATGTGAACAAACTGATCATGGCCAGCTCTGAGATGATGGATGGGGAATCCAGACACAGTTCTCAACTATATAAAGGGCCATTACAAAGGGCAGTTGTCTACATGGTCACCAATGGGCCAATATGAGGAAATGGCCAGAGCTGCAGGAAGGCAGAATTTAATTTAATTACTAGAGAGAAACTGTGAGAAAGTCCAGGACAAAAATATTGCCATGAGAGGTCTTTATGAACTGGATGTACCAAAAAAAGTCTTATGGGGGAAGTTAGAGAGAATTCTTCTGTTGATGTCTTTGCTTCATACAATCAAACAGCAAACATAAAACAGCAAATAGTTTTTTTTTACTCTTCTATCTACGAACTCATACAAAAGTCAGTTCCTCAATAAGATTCCATGTCCCAGGCACCAGAATAGAAAGGTATTTCAAACTGAGCCCAGACTCAGTTACCCAAATCTATCTGTAAACATGACTAAATTATCAGACAGATAATTGTTAAAAGCACAATTCAAGGAAGTAAAATCTGGAGTTCGGACCTTTTCTGCTTCTCCCAACATCATCAATTTTCTGGCCAGTTTTGCAGCAAGAGAAGGTCAACAATCACACATGCCACCTGGTTATGTCTAGCTTCTCATCCAGAGATCCATGCACAGAAGTCTCCTAGCTGGACTGGTATACTTAGGGGTACCACAGCTTCTAGACTCTCAGCGGAGAGGATTGCTGAATGTAGTCTTTCACTAGAATAATTGGTTCCTTCTTGTTCCAGAAGAGATGCTTGCATAGTTGAAGAGGTGGAGGTGGATACAGCACCAAAGAGACCATATCTTGTACTTGCTTTGCAAATAAGGGTGCAATCCAGAGTAACTACGGGGAGTCCTTGCTCCGGTATAAGAACAACTTACTCTGGATTGCAATATGAATTTCCCATATGTTTTCACTAGGTGCAGTAACTACGGATGCATGTAATGTCTCATATAAGTGCCCAAAGAGACATAAAACAGGCCATATGGTAGATACCAACTGAATATTCCTCCATGGAAACACTGAGGGTAACCTTGCAAATAAGGCCACAAATCTACTACATCCCAAAATAATTCTAGGTCCTTCTTCCACAATGGAAGTCACACAGCACATTACCAGTTAAGGGCTTAAAAAAACCCATAAAACCCATATCATGTCACCTGTTTCACTGGATGATATGGAGGAGATGAGCAAGAAGAGATGGATGGAAGACTACTGTGTCGTCGTCCCTGCAACATCAAGTTGGGCCTCAAGTCTCCAACTGTTTCAAGGACACAGTAGTAAATTTATTGTATTTCAGACCATGGGATTTTTTTATCAAGGCTATCTGGTGTTGTCATGACTTCCTTTTTATTCACTCTTACACAAATTTGTGTTAAATTTTAACTGCAGGAAACATAACATGAAACGCTTCTGTCTTACAATCAGAAAACACAATTTGCTGAAAAGCCAATGCAAAAATCAAGTGGAGCACATTATGCCAATTTCTCTTTCAGTGTCAAACACACAAATATTTCTTCAGATCAGATGTGACCATCTTTAAAGCAATGATGATAGAGGTGAGAACTTCCAAAATAAAACAGAAAAAAGTTCAGTGTGCCAGCATAATAGGTTCTGATGCCTGAGAGCAAATACAATGCTTGGGAGCCCAGGAGACAGAAATTCAAAGACAAGGAAAAGAAGAACTCAGCAAGCGCGAGTGAATCAATCAAAGAGACCGTCACAGTTTCTGACACAGAGGCCCTTCTGGATAATATACTGCAAGTTTATCTGTTATGTTCTGGACTTAATTATGGTGAAATTATGGCCTAGGTGCAAAGAAGAGGCAGCACTAAGAGCCAGGAGCACTGAAAAGGCTTTGGTGTCGTCAACTGCTGGAAACAATGACTATAAATCAAAAAGGGAGAGTATAGTACATCCTATGTGCCTTGGATATTTTAAACCCTAGAGAAAGAGTCGGAGGCTCTTCCATAATCACATAGTTGGCCATCTCAGCAGGGAATGCATCCACAGAAGCTGAGCTGTCCTGAACTAGGAGTATTGTATAGATTTAGAACCCAAAATAGTAAAAATAGTTCCACTGCTGATAAAGTGGATATATCTCTTGTGTGAATGCTCCTCCACGTCAAGAGGTTACTCCACATCAAGGAAAGCCTTCCCCCCCATTATTGCTTGCTCTAAGAACAACTGGTAATGGATGTTGCAACACTTATTGCAACACTACATCACTGGAGCTGAGTGATCTCTAGAGGTATCACTAGGGTTTGTGTCACCCAGTGGAAGAGTGCAGTGCATCGCCCCCAGATAGCCTTCCTCCTATACAAAAACCATATAGAGTAAATTACAGTATAATACAGTACACACAGCTTAAATATAGTGCCATTCTTAGGGGTGATGCAACCTCCATTAACTTCGTTTATTCATTTTAATATATAAACGTACAAGTCACCCAACAAATCGCTAACCAGCTAAAAAAAAAGGAGGGACAACCATATGCCACTCAGGCTGGACTCTAGCCACACTTTCCTGGCAGTAAGCTCCATTGATGATAATGGGTCTTAATTCTGAGTAAACAGGCATAGGATTGGGCTCTCATAAAATCACCCAATCCTAAAGAGGCTAAGTGATGGCAATGAACCCTAGCACGGGCAATGAGTGTGATAAACATGCCATAAAGCATATTTACATCACCTGGTGAGTAAGGATCACTGCCCCTGCACCAAGCACTGTCAGGAAAAGGACCATAGTAGGGGAATTTTGGAAGATTCCCCGCCATCCCCCCCCCCCCGTGATAGGGTGCGGTGCTAGCAGTGGATTCTTGCTCAGAATCAACCAGGGTACCAAAGGTTAACTATAGGGCTGTTCTCCTATAGTTGCACTATAGTGCACTATAGTCTCCTATAGTGAATGGGTTGCACAGCTTCAGCCATTAGAGGCAGTCAGGTCAGTACAGGATACAGGTATCTCCTGCTTGCTGAAGGTTCATATTCTGATGATCCACTCAACACAGGGGCATCACTAAGGTTTGTGTCACCCGGTGCGGTAGGCATGTGCATCACCGCCTTGCAGTGGGTGGGGCAACACTTGGATGGTGGGCGTGGTTATGTGCCATTGACCCACCTCCACTAGTTTTTCACCTCTATTACACATTGTAATAGAATAAAGATATTGCAAAGTGGTTAGTTTCACTGCATTCTGCTGCAAATTATGCATCCAACAGTAAACTGTACAACATGATGGGATTATTTCTACAAACCATGATTTTTGCCCTTTTGGTCACTAAGGGTGTCACTCCCCTCAAGGGTGCCTTTTTTCTAACACCTAGTAAAGTCCCTGATCTGGACCATTTTGGAAGCCTTGCATTCCCCTGGACTGACCATCCATACCAGCCAAGGCAAGCTTCCTTACTGACTAGTAAACATGGCTGTGCAGTTCACGTTCATTTTCAGTGCACTGCAGTGCCATCAAGGACCTCCTTGTGGGGTGAATTGTGGGGGCTGTGTTAATTGGATCAGGACAATTCTCATGTTTTTTTGATTCCTATCAGTGTGCCCTTTCCAATGGACTATGGCATGATTACCTACTCATGAGTAAATCCACAATATGGTTCACTTTCACTTTCCATAGAGTTCAATGCATATTTTAAATTTTAGGTTTTTGGCCTTAATGTTTAACACTGTTTCAAAATGGATTATTGCATTGGACTCTGTTCTTCAATATGAATCCAATGGTATATGACATGATGGGGTTTTCTGCACCATTGCGAAGTTGACTTTTTGTGTCCCCCAGTGCACATCACTCCCCCAGGGGTGTCAGTTGGTGAAGACCGCACCAACCGCACCCCCTCGTGATGCCATTGACTCAACACCTTTCAGATATACACAGAACTCATTCATTCAATGCATGTTCCACTTTTTCAACCTCTTTCTGCTCTTCTAAAGGTCAAAATTGCCCTCCCCATGATGTAGTTCTTGATCTTATCCCATTCCCCGAAAGAGTTATTGAGAATCCATTTGCAGAAATCTTTGTGTGGCAGCAAGAATTTGCAATATAAAAGGAGCATTTGCAATTTGCTAGCTAAAAAAGCATTGGAAACAACATTTATAAATTTAAAAAGACGGTTCACTTTCAATGGTTTTCACTTTTGGACAGTGCTCCAGTCCCTAACCCAGCCAATAAATGGCAGATACCTGTATAAGAAGCTGGAAAAGGGAGGTTTGCATTGTAGTTGGAGAGAGAGTGGAGGACAGAGAGACTAGATAGCTCAGCGGATTAACTTTCTGGCTAACTTTCTGGCTAATACTTTCTGGCTAACTGACTAATTAACTAACAGACTGATTAACAGAGGGTCCAATCCTAAGCATGTTTACTCAGAAGTAAGTCTTATTCAATGGGACTTACTCTCAGGAAAGAATGTTTAGGATTACAGCCAGAATGGCTGTTTGATATACCTGCTAACTGACTGACTTGACTGGACCAATGGACTGGTGGATAAACACAAACTGGTGGAGGTCTGGCCTAGAGGGTAGAGCCTCCGTTTGCCTGAAGATAAGAGCTGAAGGTTGCCGGATCGAGATAACTGGAAGTCAGATCCGAAGCAAGACCTTGAAAAGCGGCTGCTGCAGCTGAGATTTTACATCTGCTTTTCACTGGGAGTGAAGGAGCTTTCTCAGCTGCCCTTCGTGAGAACTGAAGGAGAACTTGGTAAGCCAGCATTTCAGACATCGGGGCCAGTGTTGTAACCAGACTGTGAATGTAACATCTTGAATGTAGTGTCTCTTGAAAGATAGACACAATCTGTGTTTGTAAAAATCCCTTTGGGGATTTAGAATTCGCCTGTCATGTAAACCGCTTTGATTAAAGATTGAGGAGCAATCCAAAATGTCCAGAAAAGCGGTATATAAATGCCTAGTTATTATTATTATTATTATTATTATTATTATTATTATTATTATTATTATAAATGCCTAGTTACTATTATTATTGGGCTGTGGGTGGCGCAAGTGGTAAGGCACTGTGCCTGTTAACCAGCAGGCCAGGGTTCGAGTCCCGGGTCGGCACCACAAGACAGGGTGAGCTCCTGTCCTTAACCCAGCTCTGCGACGCCAGCTGGATCCAATCGTATTGGCTCTGCCTTTCCATTGGACTAATTCAGTGGCATGGAGAGAGGGGATTTGCTACTTGGGTAACAGCCTATCCTCCATAACAATCTAACCCAGACTTTCGTACTTCGCATGCAGCGTATGCAGCGCTGAGCATGATACCATAGTCTTTCAAGACTGACGGAGGCCTGCTTTATTATTATTATTATTATTATTATTATTATTATTATTATTATTATTATTATTATTATTATTATTATTATCATTATCATTATCATTATTGACACACCAACTAGTTAATGGCCAAATGAATAGATACTACTGAGTGATGGAGACCTGAAGTAGCACTACTATACTTAGACTCAATGGAAGGAGGGACCCTGCAGCTCTGTAGCCAAACCACCTCCTAGTCTTCCTGCCAGGGCTGAAGAACAACTCTAGAGCTACCTATGTTTCAGCCAGGGGGACAAATTAGCTAAAAGTGGACATAGGTTCACTAGGCCAGGTTAGAACAGGAATTTGGCAAAACAGCCACCAAATCTAAGTACGGTCCAACGTAGTGTCTCTTAAGTCTGCACTAGCAAAATAGCTGGCTCAGAGGCGTGGGGCTTTGTCTGGAGGTGTGGGGAGGACAAAAGTCCCCTTCCCATAAGGAGGCTTCAGGCTGCCTCCCAGTGGCTGCTGAATACAGAAGTGGCCACTTTGGTGCAGCTCCTCAAGAGGGCGATGAAAAGCTAAGGATTTAGTTGCACAAGTTCTAGTTTTAACTCTGATGCAAGGAGGCAACGTCATTCAATGTGGGGCAAAAGTGGGGCTACTGTCATCAGGTTCTGGGTCATTGTTGCACACAGGCAATGGTGCTTTGCAAGCAAGAGCAGCTCATCTATCTTGTAGGATTGACCACCATGTTAGTATGCTCTTGTGCCTTTAACAGCAGGTTAATCTGTGGAAATCAGCAAGTGACGCTGTTTTTGACACAGAGAAAAGCATATCTTGTTAATATCTTCACGTCGAGTTGTTATTAAAGGACAGGAGGAGGAGTCAATAACAAAGTTGGCACCCTAATCTCATGTGATAAGGCACAGTTGTCCCACAGTGTCCTATCTCATAATATGTGACAGGTGATGCACAGGCTCTCTTAATTCTTGGTTTTAGCATTAAACTATCCCAGACCTTCATCAGAAGATAGCCTAGCTGTTTATTTTGACAACTTTATGTCTCTTCCCAAAAAATTTCAAAACAAACACAAAGCACTGTATACACTGTACTGTGGGTTACAAAGGAAAGACGAAAAATGCACAAATTGAATAAAATGTATGTACTCTCCCCATGTATGTACAACAGTGCTGCAAGCTTATCCATCTTTAGCTAGGAATAAGCCCCATTTTAGTATAACGAGACTTGCTTCTGATTTCACATGCATAGGATTGTACTATATGTCAAATTGGGGTAAAACTTATTCAGGTTCATGTCCATACGACAGACTGGGTGTGAGTTTATGCAATGTCTCAGAACCACTGAATAAGATAAACCCCATTTTGCCTCCTGAAAGTCTGCCATAATGAGACTGTTTCACTCTCTCTTTCTCACACAAGTGCACCCTTCCTCTTGCTCTATCAGGTAGTATAGAGTTTCCAAGACAGTACATTGGCCTGTGCAACCAAATCAATGCTCTATGCCTAAAGAGGGAGTCTATTTATGTATCTCATTCAGATAATAGAGGCTGCTGAAAATAGTCTGCACAGCACATAAGCATCCCGGAGGCAATTAGCTTATCGCAGGGTCCCGTGCTGGCTTGTGGCATTCACCGGCCATGGGCTGTCACAGAAGGGCACTCTCCAATGACCTTTTTTCAAAGGCAAACTCTTCATTTGATTCACTTGAGTGGGTTTTTCATAGCTAAGCTCCAACAACTCTAAAGAGCAGAAAATGGACAGAATGGAACAGTGCAGCAGTGGATAAGGGTAGGGGGGACTTGAGGGTGTCAGCAACTGGTGGCAGTGCTGACATAACCCCATAGGCTCTTACGGGATCTTTAACTTGAAAGGGGCACTCATATTCACTTGCATAAATGGTTAATCTTAAATGTAACATTACGGTGATTCAAGCAGGGGGAAGAATAGGGCAAGCTTTTCCTTTCATCTCTCCAGAGATAATTATACAACAACTGCCTTGCAAATCCCACTATCATCCCATTATGCACTTGAAGAGTCCTGCCACATCTCTACCCACGTCTCCACAGTGTTTTATTGTGCCATGGTTTACAAGGGAAGTGTGGTGTCAGTTTGCACCGGCTACCTTTTCTTACTGCAAATTCTCCTTGTTATGAGCCCAGCTTTGCTATTACATGACTGCCAACCATGGGGGGAAAATAAATCAAGTGTGGGACAGAACCCATATAATGCCTGTGTGTGCCTTGTTTTGACCCAGACAACACTCCTGCATCACTGAGAATAAATCTCTCCTGGCTGGGTTGTTATCTCGACAGGTCAAGAGATAGAAAATGAGGAGAAGGGAAGGTGCCTGGGTGAGATATATACAAGCGCCATAAAACCTGCTCTAGCCATTTGAAGCGGCTGTGTTTGGATAACTAACCAAACATTGGATCAATCAAGGGTTGAAGTGGGGGGGGGGCACACCTGAATCTTGAGGAGCCCTGAGAGTCTGGAAGTAGGAAAATAGGGAAACAGCAAGAGACAGAAATCAACACTAGGAAGCATCCAGTGCAGGCTGCCGCCAACATCAGCTGCCTGCAAATCAGGTATTAAACCAACAGGTGAAGCGGTACTTTGTGGATCCATTCCATACTCTCCTCCCTGTTGTGGTCTCTTATCTGCCAGGCACCCAAGTCAGTGTCTGCTTCCTTCAAAAAACCCAAGGCATTCGGGGAGGACAACTTGGGGTTCTTATAGACCAGCGAGATTTTTTTTCAAGATATGCCTTCTTTTTTTAGCCTTGTGTCCTGGAAAAATCTTCAATGACTTCCTTTTCTATGTGAGTAGGCAGGATTTAGAATTCATAAATTATCAGTGCAGTCTTAACTATATCTACTCAAAATGTAAACCTCATTGTGTTCAATGGTTCTTACTCCCAGGAAAGTGTCTTTAGGATTGCAGCCTACATGTAGTAACAGTTTTAAATTTAATAAACAGTCATATGTTGAAATTAACAACACAAAAGCAATATCAATGAATGGTTTTAGCTTTTATTTTTGTCAAGTCCTACATTTTTCTTGGGTGTCCTACATTTTTGGGGGACCAGTCATGACATATGGTCATTAACCCTGCAGAAAAACAGTTATGGAAACAAATGACTCTGAAGGAAGCAGAGAAATCTTCCCCCTCCCCACTCCAGATTGTCTGGGGCTTCAGCCTTAACCTTTTTCAGGGTCAGTGGGTGGCCAGAGAATGGCATGCCCTGACCATTGTTTTCAATGGAAGCCTCTCTCTCTCCCACCCCCCTTCGGAATTCCTCCAGTGGAGCCCAGCCATGCCAGTCAATGGAGCCAGGAATGCAGGCAGCACAGGGTGAATGAGTGAATGAATCCTTGGGGAGGCAGCTTTGCAATCCCCCCTCCAGACTACAGGCTCCTAAAAATCCAGGTCACAATTTATATGGAGGTGGGAACTTGTGCAGGGTGGATCCTTTTGGGGCAAGGGTGGTGTGTGCTCTCTTCACAAGTCTCCCACAGTGTTCAATTCCAATTTAGGCTGCAATCCAAATCATACTTACTTGGGAGTAAGCCCCTTTGACTATGATGAGGCTTACTTCTCAGTAGACATGCATATAGGATTGGACTCTGAGGCTGCAATCCTCTCCACACTTTCCTAGGAGCAAGCCCCTTGACTATCATGGGACTTACTTCTGAGTAGACATGCATAGGCTTGGGCTCTGATGCTGCAATCCTCTCCACACTTTCCTGGGAGCAAGCCTCACTCAACATATGACTGACTTCTGAGTAGGACTGGCCCCATAGGCTGTTACCTGGGAGTAACCCCATTGATTTCATCTGAGAAGACATGCATAGAATTGAGGCTGCAATCCGAACCAGACTTCCTTGGGAGTAAGCCTCGCTGACTATCATGGGACCTATTTCAGAGCAGACATGCATATGTTTATTGTCTAGGGCTGCAACCCTAAGCCAACCTACCTGGGAGTAAGCCCCATTGACCATCATGGGAGTTACATCTTAGTAGACATGCTAAGGATTGGGCTCTTAAGCCAGGGTTTTCCGGGGGTGGGTGGAAGAAGAGAGTGTCCCTCCAAAGCCTGTTCCCACGTGTTGCACATTCTTCTCCCAGGTGATCCCGATTCCCAGGGAGGAATTCACGCCTATTATGCACACAAAAGACTGGCAGGGAAGCCGAAGCACCGAGCCTCTTGGAACGCACAACTATGCAGGTCTACTCAGAAGTAAATCCCATTAAACCCAGTAGGGCTTATTCCCAGGAAAGTGTGGCTAGGGTTGCAACCTCGCATGTCTAGGATAGGGGTGTTAATTCCATAGTTCTATATACTGTAGTACATAAACAATCTACACCGTAGGTATATAAATACCTCCTCTACATACGTACAGTACAGTGTCTGCTCATTCAACTGGGGAGCCCCTCTTTTAGTCCCCTTCACAGCCTCCTTTTATCTTACTCGCTCTCCATTGTCTGCTACTACCCCTTTCTCTCCCACTCTACTTTGATCTCCTGATTACTTTTAAACAGACGTTTCCAGGCCCGCAGACGACCGACCAGACGTAAACTTGGAGAAGCAGTTCTCCTCCTCCTCCCCCCCACATCCATCAACAAAAGCAGCCTCTGTTTCCCCCACCCCTAGCAGAGCAGGAAACGCACCGGATGAATCCTAGCCACACTTCAGTCCCATCCTTACACTGCAATCCGATCCACACTTACTCCAGGGAGTAAGCCCCGTTGTTTATAACAGGACTGAATTCTGAGCAGACGTGGCAAGGATTAAAGTTAAGTCGCGCACAAGCTCCTATTTGCAGACTCCAAATCTACTCAGAGGTAACTCCTACTCTACACAGTGGTAGAATTGAATGCTATTCTAATCCACTCAGAGGTAAGTCCTATTCTACCCAGTGGTAGAACTGAATGCTATTCTACTCTACTCAGAGATAAGTCCTGCTCAGTGGTAGAACTGAGTGGAATTCTATTCAATGGTAAGTCGCATTCTAGTCTGCTCAGAGGTAAGACTTGTTCTACTCATAGGTAGAATTTAGTGCTATTCCACTCTACTCA
Source organism: Cryptoblepharus egeriae (assembly GCA_030015325.1). Taxonomy (NCBI): domain Eukaryota; kingdom Metazoa; phylum Chordata; class Lepidosauria; order Squamata; family Scincidae; genus Cryptoblepharus; species Cryptoblepharus egeriae. Next base: position 103,933,220 of record JAREYC010000002.1, on the reverse strand, counting down.
GAGGTAAGTTCCATTCTACCCAGTGTGCTATTCTACTCTACTCAGTGGTAAGTCCAATTCTACTCAGTGATAGAACTGAATGCTATTCTATCAGAGGAAAGTCTTATTCTACTCAATGGAAGAATAGAACGCTATTCTACTCTACTCAGAGGTTAGTCCTATTAATATAATCAATGGGACTTACTCCCAGGAAAGTGTGGGATAGGATTGTAGCTTCGATCGCTGAACCTATCAACTTATTTCCCAAGTCCAATCTATTCCCCCATCACAAAGTCTGCGGATGAAGATCCTAGTAGTCCTGTTAGTAGCATGTGATTCATCGTAGACTTACGTCGCTGCTTTACAATGGGTTTATGTTCTCATTGCACTGTCTGTCCCACATAACATAGAAAAACATAGCTAGGGGGTTTCAAGGATTACCTTGAGCTCTGGCTGCTGGAGCACCAAGAAGAGCGAGGATCGTGCAACATAGTAGCTCCAAGTAGTTGCCAATTGCTGCCATGATTCCCAGTGATGGAGAGGGCTTGAGAAAGAGGAGGAGGAGGAGAACTTCTCCGGGAGTTTTATTTTGCTTTCAAGATAATCCCTTATTTTTCTTTTGCTTGCTGAAGGATCCCAAAGGGATAAGGGAAGGGGATTTGGGGGAGAAGAAGAGGAGGCGATTCTTCTTCTTCCACTTGGACACTCGTCTTTGTGTCCTGCAAGGTGACTCCTTCCCCCCAAAAGCTCATCAAACAACAACAATAGGATAATGATATCCTATTAAAAACCCCTCCAAAAAAGAGAGACCCCCCCCTCAAAAAAAAAGTCTAAGGCGGAATGTGCAACAGAGCCATTCTCTCCATCCTCCAAAGGGTCTTGTTTTGTTGCTGCTCACCTCCCAGCGCTTACTCCACCTCGCAGTTCTTGGATCGTGTTGAGAGAGGATGCATGTAGTAGCAGCACCCGGAGAGTCACTTAGACGATGTAGTAGCGGTTCAACAGGGTGGAAGGAGTAAGAGTATAGAAGGACCTTTTCCAAAGAGGCTCCGAGGAGGAAAGAGATCCTCAAAGGTTACGAAGAAGCGAGATCGATCCAGTCCAAAGGCAAAGTACAGTAAGGAGGTGGACATACACACAAACACACACAGAAATACCCCCGCATGCAACTTTTTTCCTGAAGCCGGAAAGAGGGTGGAAGAAAAGTTTTGGGGAGGGGGAATCCGATTTTTTGGAGGGTGTCTCTCCCCTCCCCGGTTCCCTCTACTCAGCCTTTACAAGGAGGATTCCCCATGGCTGAAGGCAGCAGGCTGCTCCTCTCTCCACCGAAAGCTCCCCTTAGATCCAGAACAGGAGCTTGCAATGGGTCTCCACGGGGTGGTTGCTCCAGCGGGGCGGCTGAAGCTGCTGCTGCTGCTGCTGCTGCCGCCGCCGCTGCTGCTACCCTCTCTTTCCCGGGCTCAGCAGCAGAGTGAGCCCCAGCTCAGCTCTCACCAGACCCGGCAGCTCAGCAGTAGCACAGAAACCTCAGCCCGAGGTAGGCGGAGAAAGAGTGAAGCCGGCAGCGCCACCTGCTGGCCGACGTGCGCTGTGCCAAGGGGGTGCAGCCACAAGGCTGCAAAGAGTGACCATACAGTAGACTAATGTACTGGATACTTTTTCCAGGACAAGTCCTCTTTTATAGCCTTGTGTCCTGGGGAAAAATCTTTAATATCTTCTTGTGAGCAGGCAAAATGTACAAAATGAATCAATTATATGTAATAAATTTAATTTGCATGTCATTTAATTTAATTTAAAACTATTCATAAATTTAATAATAGTGTTTAAATTAGGCCAGGGTGACTAGATGTCCAAACCTCAAAAGGAGGACAAAGTCTTGGATTACTCTCTGCCTGGCCTTGCCAGTGGACAGTGGCACGTTTGCCTCCTCATGAGTAAAGCCATTATATTGGGCACTTCCACTTTCCCATAGAGCTCAATGCATATTTTTTATTTTTAGTCTTTAGGCTATAACCTTTGATAGAAAGGAGATATTTCAAAGTAATTTTTGCATTGGATTCTGCTCTTCAATATTAATCCAACGACATATGACATGATGGGGTACTGCACACCATTGGAAAGTTACAGATTAAAGCCAAAATGTAGGACAATGACGCCCTTTTGGAGGACACCCAGACAGGAAGCTAAAAAAGAGGAGAAACCCAGAAATTTCCGGTCATATGGTTACCCTGAATTAGGCACATGAACAGTACAGTCCTAAGCATGTCTACTCCGAAGTAAATTCTATTGTATTCAGTGGGGCCTACACCAGTGGTGGGCAGCAGCAGGTTCGCACCTACGCTATAGAACCGGTTCTTAACAAGAGATAGTACATATAAAGTTTAAAAATAGCCATTTAAAAGTGGCTGCCAGATGGACAGAGAACCGGTTCTTAATTTGTTTGAAGCCCATCACTGGCCTACACCCAGGAAAGTGTGTTTAGGATTGTAGCTGAAAGAAGGGGCAGGGTGAGCATATATCCCCCTTTTCCAGGTCATGTCCTGGATTTTAGCCTTCTGTCCTGGGGAAAAAATCTCCCTTGTCCTCCATTTCCTTGTGAACAGGCAGCATGTAGCCTTCTTGAACTTCATAAATTATATACCAGTATGTAATAAATTATATATAATAGTTTTAGTAATAAGCAATATAGTTAAATTAACCACATGAAGGCAATATATAAGAGTGTTTTTAGCTTTTGTATTCTCAGGTCCTACATTTTAACTGGGTGTCCTACATTTTGGAGGGCCCTTGTCCTCCTTTATTGGTTGTGACATATGGTCACCTTGAACAGGAGTCTCTAAACTTTTTGGCAGACGGGCCACTTTCTGATACTGTGTCAGGGGTCAGAAGAAAAAAAAATTGATTTTCATTTCAAATTTGAATAAATTTACATAAATGAATATACTGGTAATAGAACTTGTGAATGAATGAAAGAATGAATTTCAAATCAGTTCCCAAACACTTTCCAATACACACAGAGAGGGTGATCTTTAAACCAATTTATAAAGCACTTTCATACATAGAGGAGGTGTGTGCAGCTTCTCCAGGCCTCAAAATACCCACCCAAGTTGTAGGGAGCAGAGAGCTCTGCTCCCCTCTGGAGGATTACAGGACTTTTTGAAGGGGGCCAGCCATGGGCTGGATGGAGGCTTGCTGAGAGTCACATATGGCCCCAGGGCCAGGGTTTGGAGACCCTTGTATTAAAGCAATATATATGAGTGTTTATTTAGCTTTGTGTATTTAATTTTGTCATGTCCTACATTTTTTGGGTGTCCTACAATTTGAAGTTGCCTTCTCCTCTTTTGTGATCTGAGAGCTAGTTTCCTGTCCCGGCAGCATTTGAGGGACTGTGTGAGTGGACTGTGTGAGGTGATGGAGACAACCTCTGCAACAACTCACATTCCAAGCTGCCTGGAGACCCCCTCAAAGTTTGCACCCAAGGTGGGAAGGTCCAAACTTATGAAACATGCGCAAGAGAAGAGCTGTCGAAAGATCAAGTTTTTACATGGCACCGGCGGTGGGGGTTTTAAGCAAAGAGGACCAAGCATCCTGAAATGTAGAATGTTTGGTAGGATGTTTGATGTTTGGTAGGATGTTTGAAGGTAGGACCTTCAAGGAAAATGTAGGACCTGACACAAAACAAATAATAAATAAATAAAAGCCCAAAACACTTGTACATTGATTTCATGGAGTTAATTAAAAATTCAAGGGCTGTGGGTGGCGCAAGTGTTTTAAGACACTGTGCCTGTTAACCAGCAGTCCACAGTTTGAGACCCAGGTCGGTCCCCACAAGACAGGGTAAGCTCCTGTCCTTAGCTCAGCTCTGCGACGCAGCTGGAACCAATTGTATTGGCTCTGCCTTTCCCACTGGACTATTTCAGTGGTGTGGAGAGGTGGGGGGGGTTACTGCTTGGGCAACAGCCTATCCTCCATATCAATCTAACCCAGGCCTTTGTGCTTCGCATGCAGCGTATGCAGTGCTGAGCACGATACCATAGTCTCTCAAGACTGATGGATGCCTGCTTTAATTAAAAATTCAAATTTACTAGCCCTTGTAAATTATTATTCAATACAAGTTTCAGCTAATTCAAGTATTAGTTAATTGGCTATCCAATTTGGTTAATTCAAATTTGGTTAATTAGTTAATTTTAATATTACTTAGTAAATTTAAAACTATATTACATCTACAGTAGTAATTTATTACTTACGGGAAGGCTACGCAAATTTTAGCAGAGACCTGCTCACAGGGAAAAAGAGAACATTTTTAAGTTCTTTTCCAGGACACAAAGTTACAAAAGCAGACATGTCCTAACATATGTAAAGGACATGAAACAAGAGAACAACTGGTCACATTGCAGTGGACAGAGATTATGATTTACTAGATTTACTAGATCTTGTAAATTATTACTTTTTCTCATGTCAGAGAAAAGCTGGACTTGGTCTTAATTACTAGGCCTACCTAGGGGACTAGGACATCATAATATATTTACGAATAATGTGTACTGAACCAAGCAGGGTAGCTTTTTGCATTTGACCAATGGTAATTTTGTCAATATTCAAATGTTTTAGGTGTAATTCAGGCTTTTTGAAACTGCACCTAATGTGCCAATCACCATAGTTATGACCACTGCTAGTCTGCACCACCACTTTCATCTTATTATTGTTTTTGTTGGTATATCTGCTGTACTGCTTTTCAACAATTGCCCTTACAGGTGTGTGGTTCTCCCCTTGCTCCTTTCTTCACCAACTGTTCCAGATGTTTAGAAAAATAGAGGAAGAATGTTTTGCTGTGCACCACCGAGTCAGTGCATGCATAGTCAAAACCAGGGCCCGCTGACTTTCATGGGAACGTGTCCCTGTACTGCAACTTTAACTGCCAGGTGCGAGGAAGACATAAGTGGGCACAGGAATAACTGCCAGAAAAAAGATATGCATCATTATTACATGATTCCATATACTTGTTCTTTCACTTACAGCCTTCTCTCCTGGCCTCCTTACCATATCATGCTCTTCACTCAGCTCTGGCTTCTCTCCTTCCTCTTAGAATACAGTACCGATCACTTTGTGGGGAGGCAGACACACTGTAAAGGGGCCATGAGGTGTCTTCAATTTTCTCAGTTGTTTTTTGTCTGTTAAATTCACCTTTCATTTATTTTATTATAAAAATTTATATCCCGCCTTTCTTGGGCAAATTAGCCCGACTCAAGGCGGCTGCCATAAAACATAATTAAAAACAAAAATAGAACAATTTGATAAAAACAATCAAAACATATAGCTAAAAACAGCATAGATTAAAAACAATAAATTAAGCTTTCATCGCAGCTCTGGGTCCATAGAGCCTCTGCCTCACTCATTTCAAATTTGCCTCACTCAGACTAACAGCACAAGCCTAACCATGTCTACTCAAAAGTAAGCCCCATTATGTTCAATGGGTCTTACTCCCAGGAAAGTGTCTTTAGGATTGCAGCCAAAGACACCGAAGAACAACAAATATGTTTAACCCACCCCCCAAAAAGACAGATAGTCTGAGGAGGGGAGTAGTAGTAGGGCTCTTTCTGCCATTATGGTTCCCTTCAGAACTTCTGTTGTGAAGGGTTTTTGCAGCAGTAAAAACCACAAGTGTCACCACACATTCATTATTTCAGCTCAAGGCTCTAGTCTTGCACATTTTTAGTTACAACAAACAGTGTTCACCCATTTCAGTGTCATGCAACACCAGAGTCTCTATCCTTCATGGTTGCAGAGCAACATTGACTTGGTGTGACCTCTTGGCTCATGGTGACCTTATGCTGTAGAGAAGGCTAACTTTGGTGTAACCTTAAAGGAAGCAAGAGGGCAAGAGCATTGCACCTTGCTTGTTTCCCTCTCATTGGCAGTACTAAAATGATGGGGGGAGGGAGAGATATGTCCCTTAATGAATCTGCAAGCCTCGCCCCTGACTCCTCTGCTTTTTAAAAATCAAGATTATGTAGCTTCAGGGTGACCAGTTGTCATAAGCACAAAAGAGGACAAGGTCCCCCCTAAAAACGTACGACACACAAGAAAAAAGTAGGACATGACAAAATAAAAGCTAAAAACATTCATAAATATAGCTTTCATGTGGTTAATTTATTAAATTTAAAACTGTTACATATAATTTATTAAATGTAATTTATTAATTACAAGAAGGCTACATGCTGCCTGCTCACAAGAAAAAGGAGGACAATGAAGATTTTTTTTCCAGGTAAAAAAAGAGGGCATGTTTTGGAAAAAGAGGACATATGGTCACCCTACGTAGCCTTCTAAAAGCAGTAGCTAAGAGGGGGCATTTGTAAAGGTAAGAGGACTTGTAATTCAAGCATTGCCCGACAATGCTTGATTCTGTTCCTTCTTATAGGGAACAGGAATTTTATACTTTTGAATGAGAAAGCCAGCACCTGTATCTATTTAATTTCTGCCTGCCATACAATTAGTAAAGAAATAGGAGCCTTGGCAGGAAAAACAGATGGCAATCCTAGGCATAAGCTTTGACGGAAGTATTGCTGAACCTTTCAGTACCAGTGACCACAACAAAACAATTAAGTTTCAACACATCCTTGGATGGGAAATCATTCCAACATCCCTTCATTTAGGAGAGCACATGCATTAGTTGCTGTTGCTGTGGGGCAAGTGCAGGCACATGCTCTTAATGCTCAAATAGCATTGCTTTGTGAGAGAAAGGAGGGCAGATAGGAGCTCTGCTCCAAATGCCATAATATAACTTCAAGTCTCTCTCCAATTCCCTTGTCATATTCTTGAAGGAATGCACTGACACACTAAGGGGACAGGATGGTTCCCGTGGCCTTTAGAATGAAGTCTGAAGCACCCTCATCAGCTTCATCCTTTCTCAGCTTAAGGACATAAAAAAGAGCCAAAGGCCCATCTAGTCCAGCTTCTGTATCACACAACAGCCCACCAGATATCTTGGGGAGCACATATGGCACCTGCATTCTGGTGCCCTCAACAAGCCTTGGAGGGGCTTTTATCAAGCTTTAATGCAACAATGGTGATCACTCCAGAGAAGGGATTTTCAGCCAGTGGTACCAGTCTCTATAGTAGTACTTCACAATATGGGAAGTGGTACTAGGCCCACCAAACCTGCCAACCTAACAGTTCAAAAGAATTCAAATTCAAGTAGATAAATAGAAACCACCTCTTTGGGAGGGTAACAGCATTCCATGTCCCACACTGTAGTCATACCTGCCACATGACCATGGAAGCAAGCATCTTTACACTGGCTGTTCGGTCTAGTATCAGAGATGAGCTAAGTTGGTATGGCTAGCAGCGCAAACTGTGGGGGACACCTTACTCGGCCCCACTGCTATGGAGACCACATGTTAGTGCCCCACCTGGTTTGACCATGTTGGAGATAGAGTGATGGGCCAGAGGTGAAGAGCTAAAACCTAGTGCTAAAACTAAAACCTAAGTGCTAAAACCTAGCACTTCGGAAGAGCTGTTTTGGGGGGAAAGAGGGTGAAGAGCAAAGCTTAAACCATAGGGTAACCTAAACTGTGCTCAAGTTCAATCTCTGGTTATTGTTGTGGTGGTACTCACAGAAGTGGTACTCTGAATGGTGATACTGAGGAAGGTAATAACTGAAACTAAAACACCAAAAAGCTGAAAACACCTGCTTCAGAGTGCAGGGAGTTTTCCCTTGCAACACAGCTGGGTGTCCATGTTTCACAGCTACTGTCTTCCATCTGATAAAGCTGTCAGCTGTAATTCTTCAGATGGTCATGTAATTCTTTGTGGTCTTTGTGGATCAACTTTGATAGCAGGCTTGAACTTTGAGTGTATAGGAAACACAAATACACATGTACTTGACATTATGCATGCCTGGATAGCATGGATCAGTGTAATAATGCTGCTGTTGACTACTAGTAAGACGCTTCTCTTCTTGCAAGAGCAGACTACTAGCAAGAGGTAGTAGTAGATCACCAAGTTCATGATTTGGGTGAACTGAGTAACAACAGGTGTAGTCTGGTGGTTGTGTGGAGGGCTGCCAGAAGACTCCTAAGTAGGAACGGACTGGGTTGAATTTTTTTTTAATCTGGTGGCCCGCTTTGAGATACAGGAAGCTGGACTAGATGGGCCTTTGGCCTAATCCAGCAGAGGCTCTTATGAATAATCTCTCCTTCTCTCCATATTTGATCAACTAGAGCTCTGCCTGCTCCACAATAGGACTTACTTCTGAGTAGACATGCTTAGGATTGCACTGTCAGTCTAGAGAAACTCTGCATGTTAGAATTACCGTATTTACTCAAATCTAATGCGCCATCGAATCTAATGCGCACCCATTACTTATAATCAACACACTGTATTTACTCAAATCTAATTAAACATCGAATCTAATGCACACCCTGATTTTGGAAACTGAATTTGACTGAAAAGGTTGTGTTAGATTATAGTAAATACAGTATATTCTGTTGTCTCTCTCTTTTGTTTGTTCTTCAAGTTTTCTGCCTTGCTATCAATACATAGAACATATAGTGCTACATTATCACCCCCATTTCAGCTGTCATCCAGAGGTGGGCTCCAGCAGGTTCGCACCTACTCTTTAGAACCGGTTGTTAATGAGAGATAGGACATATAAAGTTTAAAAATAGCCATTTAAAAGTGGCTGCCAGATGGGCAGAGAACCAGTTGTTAATTGCTTTGAATCCCATCACTGCTGTCATCTCAGGACCACTGGTTAAGTCTTGAGTACCCAGAATCTTTGTCCTTGTCCTTGCACTTCCTTCTCCTTCCAGTCTATTTATCTTCCCCCTAACAAATTTCAATATACTGAATGAATTAACAAATGTTAGGCCTCATTTTCCCCCCAGATTCATTGGTGTAAATCCTTATTTGCATTTTTCATCCATGATTTCATCTTCCTTTCTCTACCAAATCACAAAGCTGTGCTGTTGGAAACTACATGGGTCCTTGCATGCTAACTGCCCCCTGCCCTACTTAAAAAAGTAATAAACTTGTAATAAACATCTGTTTCATTTTGAATTTCTACATGTTTATACAAACTGATATGTATGATGCTCAACTGGTCACAATTTGGTTCCTTTCAAACATTCACACATTTTATTATGATTTATATACTACAAAATTACAAAGCTATCACATGAAACAGGAGAAGAAAGAAAAATTAAACATCGTACCTCAAATTTACAATAATTTAAAAATACTACATATGGTCATACACATCCCACCTTTTAATTTATCCTTCCAAATCACTGAGAACATAAGTCCATCTTTTCTCAAACCTATTAATTTGATCTTTATGATGAATCCTCTGGAAATACAGTAAGTCAATTTGGAAGCAATTTCAATTTCCCATATCCTACAAATCAGTCCTCTGCTGGAAACATAATTCTTCCAGTTTGTTGGAAAATTATGGCTGCTGTCAATAAATAAAGCAGTACTTTATGTAATTTCTACATCTTTCAATTAACGCAACAGAATAACCTTAGGCCCCATGGGTAACTGATAGCCTGTCAATTCATCTATAAATTTCACTATGAACACCCAGGATGAAGAGATCTTTGAACAAGCCCAAACCATGTGAAACCAATATACCAGAGTTGCTTTATAATGCCAACAAACATCTTTTATGCCCATATCTATAGTGCTTAACCTATACCACTGGATTCACACTTCCAATAATTCTCCTTTAAACCAGTTAAAAGCAGAGCCAGCAGTACATTTTCCCATTTTAAACTGCATTCTGCATAATATACTTACTGCTTTAATTCTCCTGTTTTTTTAAAAGGACCGGGAGTAAACAAACATTTTGGCAGAAGGTCCACATCATCTGTCTGACACTGTATTGGAGGCTGGGAAAAATTTACATTTCAAAATTGAATAAATTTACATAAATGAATACATTAGAGATGGAACTTATAAGAATGAATGAATTTTACTGAGATTTCTAATATATATGAGAACTACAGTACAGTCATGTTGAGCCACATGAGAACTATGAATTGTTTGCCACATGCCTCTTGCTCTGAAAACATACAGACAAGAATTACATGGACACATAGGTTATTCAAAGACAAGGGGGTTTTAAATACTGCCGGTGGGCCAACATGTGGTCCAATGGACCAAAGGCTTACTGGAGACTGGGAGCTCTCTTCAGGTTGAACTGGGAGTACCCAAGGGCCTCCAGGCCTGAGTTTGCCCATCCCTGCCCATACCGCACATACCGGTATATAGAGTACAATCCTAACCATGACTACTCAAAAGTAAGCCCCATTGTGTTCAATGGGTCTTACTCTCAGGAAAGTGTTTTTAAGATTGGTGCTGCAATCTATTCCTGTTTCTGTTCCAGATTGTTATTTTTTAACTGTCTTATCCCCATGGTCATTGCGCTTTGCCATAGGTACTGAGAAGGCTGAGGTTTAATCCACTATATTAATTTATCACCTCATAATATATCTTTCACAGTTTTTTTTTCTTTTCCTTATCTAGTTTACTGACATATGTTGAGGCCAAGCCCTGGCAATATGGCCTCCCTGAAGGCCTACCTCCCTTCTTTTCTCAAACATTACTGTTTTATTAACTACTAATTATATCTGAATTCAAAAAGCATGTCTCAAAACAGCTACTACTTTCTCTTTTTCTTTCCTAAATTACATTAAAACTCCTCCTGCTATAAATGTTAATCAATTCATTCCCTTGCTTCAACTATTAAGTGCAAATGTATATCATTAGTCCTTGCTACATAAGAACATTAGTCATTTAAAGTTTCCACATTATGTGCACTTCTAAAATGAGGTACAAAGAGGAACCTTGTTGCAATGATGCACTATCACCAATATGCACAGATATATGTGGTCAGCAATGACCTGTATGTGGTAAAAAAAAAGGAATTAACAAAGGAGGTGAAAACTGTGGGTAAGCTGTTTATGCACCAGTTCCAGAATTACATTTTGAAATTTTCCATCATAAATAAGACAGGAAGTCTTCTTAAAACTTGAAGGTAGGACAGAGGAAAACCAAAGAGTGTGGTAAAATATATCATAATTTAGAAAACCATGAACTGAAAGATGCCAGTAGATTCAGAAAGTTTTGTCCAAATAAAAAGATATATATATAGAAATGAGCTCCACATATGATAAATTAAATGCATGTCGATAATCAGGGAGGCTTTTGAAGACCAATTCCTAGATATTTAAAAACTCCTAATACATAAAAGTCTTTAAATACATCAGGGGCAGGAAGCCAGCTAGACAGGCATTGCGCTCTGAGTCGACAAAGATGTAATAGGAGCACTCAGGGAAGACATGGAAATTGCTAAGGCATGTCAACGAATTCTTTACATCTGTCTTTACTGCAAAAGATGTTGGAGAGATCCCTCACCTGAACTTTCCTTTTTTAAAGGCAATAAATCAGAAGAGTGTCAAGGAAAAATGACAAACTATTTTTAGGACTGATCTGCAAGCTGAATAGCAACACATCACCCGGCCCAGGTGACATTCACCTGGAAGTTCTGAGTCTAAATGTGAAACCGTATAGTTAAGGTATAACATGTATTAGAATATGAATGAAATCAGCCTGTGTATGACAGGGCCAGAAGGGGGATATTGTTATCCCATTTTATAAAACTAGGGCAGCAGCCTTCAACTTTTCACTCTCAGGAGGCCTGTCTTTAATACAAAACTGCACCATTGGATATATTCATAACCCTCTCTCTCTCTCTCAGTCTCTCTCTCTCAATCTCTCTCTGCTTTTTTTAGGGTCACTAAACAAAGGGTGGAATTTGTCACGCAGAGTGGTATTTGCTAAATGCCCTTTTTCTGTGCAGTGATTAAAGAATCTACTTAGCCCCTCTTTCTTTACAGGGTCTTTCACTGCTCTTTTACAGTCTTAAAAACAAATGAGCAGTGCATACAGTACTGTGTACTTCTAGTGTAACTCACTTAAAGTTTCAGAAGCATTGCTGGCACGGCATTGGGCTTAGCACAGGCCTAGGCACCCACAGTCATTGTAGAAGCCAGATATCCAACGCCTAAAAGCTCCTGGAACAGCTACTATTGTCCACTTGCAACCCAAAGGCTTCATCATTGAGTTATGACTTTGTTATGGTGGATAGCAACAGTGGTGCCATTTTATATGTCCTATAGCCTGCCTTCTTAAAATGGTTAGTGGCTCCTTAAAATGGTGAGTGTCCACTGCTGCTGCTGCTGTTGCCCACCATCACCCAGCATGCCCAGAGAGGAAGGTTAGTCTATTGGAGTAGGCAGCAATTGCAACTGACGCTTCTCCTTCATCTCTATCACCAGAAATGGAGAAGGAGGATCAGCTGTCTGTTTCTCCATTAGCTAATCCAGGCAATTAGATAGCAGTGGGGGAAGAGGGGCCGAGCATCTGTATGGTAACATTCCTGCAAGGCACCTACTCCTCCTCAGTGGCGCTTGGTCAGTGGAGAAAGCAAAAGGAGGAAGGTTGGACACTTTCCTTTGGTGTTACAAGGATGGCAGTGCTGAAGGAGAAGCATTTTCCAATTGCTTTTTTACTTTCCTGGATGGCATGGCAATATCAGGGACGTGAGGAACCAAGTGCACGTAAGCGCACTGACATACCTATTGAGAACCTTCCTTTCTCACCCTCTGTGTTGCCTGGCTATCTGGAAAAAACTAACTGGACTGTGGATGGATGCGCTGGACCATGGCAATGAAGAAACAGACTTCTTCATTGAAAAAGAAGTTTTCCTTTAGTTTTCCCAACTGATATGACATCATGGGAAGGAAGCAGTCTCTCCACATAATGGCCCCGACATGAGAAAATGCTGTGGTCCTAGAAAAGATCCAAGCAAAACCAAATATCAATTCAAGGTACTACCACGTTGAGGAATCATCACTGCACAGAAACATTCAGGAAAATAAAATACAAAGCCCTCAGTGAGGGGTTTCAGAAAGATCTCTCCTACATGCAAAAAGGTGGCATGTGGAACTCAGCTTTGCAAACTGAAATATATGTAGGAGTCTGACAACTCTCAATCACACAGCCATCTTCTCAGTGGTATGATAACTATCTTATCTTTTCAGATAAAACTCATAGCAGAAAGATGTGTTGTGTGGAAATCTTAAGCATGCATTTTCAGGGCTCAATTAGGAAACAGGCCCTTTTCTCATTAGCTCTGTACAGTCATGATAGTTGCACTTTGATCCTTGCAGAACATTGCCAAATACTGAATGTCCATCATCAATAAGAGCCAACTCCCTGGTGAAGATGAACACAAGAGAGAACTGGGCTAAAGTATATCTGTTGAATTGGATCAGCCTTACTATTAAGTTCTCTTATGTGAACTATTGGATTGCCTTTATTTATTTATTTGTTTGTTTGTTTGTTTGTTTGTTTAGCTTTAAATGCCACAATTCTGCCCATGAAGCTTAAGAACACAAGAGCCTCCCTTGAATCAGGTCAAAGGCCCATCTAGTTCAGCTTCCTGTATCACACAGCAGCCCACCAGATGCCTCAGGGAGCACATATGTCACCTGAATCCAGGTGCCCTCCCCTGCATCTGGCATTGTCCTTCTATGTTCTTTTTGTCTTTCTATATCTGTATACCAAGCTAGAAAAAGCATCACTTGCCAAATGTTCACAAGTTTTTGGAACATTGAGATCTAAAAGTTTTATTTGCCTTTTGACTGATGTTCATAAAAGATGGAAATACAAATATCTGCCATGTTTGTAGGGTTTTATGATAGAGGATTAGGATTTGGGAACTGTAAGATATTATGTACAGGGTGATTCAAAATGAGTGGGACAAAAAGAAAATATTGCTTGCCATATATAGGCAAGCAATATTTTCTTTTTGTCCCACTCATTTTGAATCACCCTGTATTCCCACTTGGTTGAGGCTTAGACAACCATAGTTTTGCATTATCATTACTATCATTTGGTTTTGCATATATTTTGCTCCTGAATCTTCAGGAGTAGAGATGCAAAGTACAACTTCTCCTACCACTGTTCCCTACTACCACTGTGCTTCTGAGATAAGAAACTGCACTCTTTTCCATCAAACTATGGAGATTCAGCCTAATGGGATTATTCCTCTTTAGCTTCACCTTTATTGTTAAACCAGTATTATATCCTGGTGTTCTGCAGAATGAACACCAATCGGCTGCCACATAAGCTCCTCTGGCAAAAGCGACCAATCCACTGGGGAATTCAACGAGCAGCACCGAAGAAGATGTGGTTCAAACCAGTGGTGGTATTCAGATAAATTAACAACAGGTTCTATGTCCTAATAACCTAAAGTAACAACAGGTTCTATGTCCCATTAGTAACCAGTTCTCAGAACCAGGCGCTCATTAGCAAAGGGTTCTATAGAATCTCTGAGAACCCCCTGAAGCCCACCACTGGTTCAAACTGGTTGAGCAAGACCTAAAGAACCAGCGACTCACCACTGATGAGGCTAGAAACATCACCATCAATCACCAAGAGTGGAAGCCCATTGTGAATGATCCAGAAGCACCTATAGCTGCATATTGGTTGGGAGGGCAACTGCCTTGTCAATCGCCAGCTAAGGACTGAAGAAGAAGAAGACATCCTGTACTAATAAATCTATTGCCTGATTTAATTGATAAATCAATATTTAATAAAAGCATTATGTAATGCCCTAATTAATGTAAATTAATGTAAAGTTTAAAATTCAGTTGGCAAAGCAGAGGCATGCAAACTGGTATAGCTTTGGAGATGATTCACACCTACATTGACCATCACACAGCTGGAATGCCTAGAAATGGTTGGTTCTTTGGACTTTACTGTTCTTTAACATCCATCCAATTTCATTCACTGAGCTTCTCCATCTCAGTGAGAATGTTAGGATGGAGGTCACTAATTATCCTGTGAAGAGGAGAGCAGAGTAAGAACCAGTCCAAGACATTTGTTCATTGGTTCCTCTAGTTGCCAAGACTAAGGATGGATTCAGATGACTAAGAACTACACAAGCAGATGTCCTTGTAAGCATATCTTCAAGCAATTATCTGCAACCCCTACCTTGAAGTTAAGCCATGTTTTTCCTATTGTTGTCCTTTATAGGCAATAATTTTCATGTGGTAGCAAAATATATACAAAGTACATATTGTACATACAAAGTACATACAATTTTCTGCAATATCAGGCCAAATTGCCATCTTCCAGTACCCTCTTTCCAACATTGGCTCACCAGCAGCCTTTAGGAATCCCTAATCCCCAGCAGAAGAGAAAGGGATTTTTGATCCTGTCATTGCTCCCTTGATATTCAGAGGGACATTGTTGCCAAACCAGGAAGTAGTACTAAGCCTGTCTTCCAGGAATTTGTCCAGTCCCTTTATAAAGCCATTTAACTAGTGGCTATTGCCACATCTTATGGCAACAAATTCCACCGAAGAATTATGAGTGGCATAATGAAGAACTTCCTTTGCCTGTGCTAAATTACCCACCAGTGAGTTTCAGTGAATGACCTTCAATTCTAGTATTGTGAAAAGGGTGGGGAATCCTCTCTCTGCCTACTCTCTCCACACCATGCATAATTTTATAAATCTCTAAATAATAGATCTTAATCACAATTTTTCCAAGCTACAGAACTTTACACATGATCGTCTTTCCTTGTAAAGAAGATATTCCAGCCCTTGAGTAATTTTGGTTGCCCTTTTTTTGTGCCTTTTCCAACTTTTCAATGTCCCTCGTAAGGTGCAGTGACCAGAACTGTTCAGAGTATTCCAAAGTATCACAGATTAGTACAAAAGCACTTTGTACACCCTGATACTAGATGAATGGAAATGCTGGGCTTAACTGCAGAGTCAGAGACCACACATGATGGCTACAATCCTAAAGACTTCACTTCCTTACTTATTGCAATCCTTACTTCTTGGGAGTAAGACCCTTTGAGGGCTTAAGACAATGGGGCTTACTTTTGAGTAGACATGGTTAGGATTGTGCTAGATGTCTTTCCCACACTTATAGTCACCATGCTTCCATCAAACTTTTCAAGCATTTTCTATGTGCCTCCTAGACAGCTGAGTCTGTCCTATATCCATGATATTGTAAGCAAGCTCATTTGAAACAAGCCTGATACTGCAATTTCTGTCTTTTATTTTTCTTTGTTGCATAGAATGTGAGTTCTATGTGCCAGCTTTGCAGATAAATCAGAAAAGTTACTAGTCTATAAACCTTTTTTGTAGAATATTTGCCCTTTTCATAACTTTGGCATCACTGGTGGCATGTGAATGGTGTGAAACTTTGTACATACACAATTTTTATTATAAGAACACTTTTGCCTGGAAATAATTTTTTTGCTATAAACATTGTATAAATGTAAATAGCTATAAACATTTTATAAATATGTTGTTATCATATAAATATAAACATTTTATAAATATCTTTATAAAGATCATCTGCACTAATGCTTTCCATGCTCCGTCTTGGTAGAAACAGAAAATGAAACTTCTAAGGAACACTGTAAAAAATCAAAACCCTACCGACTCACACCTTATAGCGCCTGATGTATTGCCCATGATTAAAACTCCTTGATGGTGTCTGCACAATAAGACAAAGAATCTGCACAGACAACAGGACAGCATAGTGTGGAATACAGAAACCCCTGGAGTGGCACAGTTAGTAACAGACTGTTGGTATTATCCTGAGTTCGTAAGAGAACGTGGAACACATGTTCAGAAATTGATTTTGTTATCAACCTGATCATGTTTAGTAATAGTAGTAATGTCTGTGACAACAACAGTTATGGCTTTGAAATGGTGGATCTGGGTGAAGCTGGAAGCATATTGTACTACATCCTATGACTTCTGCCTTCTAAGTGGCAACCATTATTGTGGAAACCCAGGCATGGGCACAGTGATGCACACTTGGAGTGTGAGGAAAGTCAGTTGTATGAACTGTGGTTTAATGGTTCCATCATTTAGCCAGAAAATTGCTCCATCTTAACTTGCGTCCTCTCTATAGCAGTAAATCTCAATTAGCCCCCTCTCTATAGAATGAATGGTTAACACTTAACACAGATATTGTGATGATATCACTGGAGTTGTGCATACCCTGGTTTGGAATGATGGATAAACTCAAGTCAGATTGGTTAGATTACATGAACTGTTCTCTGCCTTCACACCCACTCCAAAAATAGCCCCCAAAATTGGAATTTGGATTGGCTCGGATTAAACTAGAATATTTCTACTGTTTGAGGATGGATGAGGAAATAACTTTACTCAGCATAATCTGAGCCAATCTGATCTAAATCCAATTGAGCTTTCCACTGTATTGGAATTATCTCCATGGAGGAAACATCTGTTTTTCTATTGATTCACAACAGAGACCAGAGGACTGGTATATTTGGTTTGTCCTGCTCTGACTGCACCTAATACACCAGCTTGTGTAAATTCACTGCCTCAGGGCCACTTCAAATATGACATCCCCCCACATTCAGTAAAACAGGCCACTGTGTGATCTACACACAGAAGCCTCTTCTTTTTCCTTATAGGGGAGGTTAAAGCAATATACAAGAGATGTCATGTCTGAAGTGGCTCTCAACATTGACTGCTAATATAAAAGGGAATATAAAAGGGATCTCTTTACAACTCTAGGTTTCTGGTTAAAGTTTTTTTCCCTGCATGGTGCCCAGACAGTTTTTGCAGAGTCACTTGAAAAGAAAAGCAAAAGCTGTATTTCATAATGACCACTTAGTTCTTCATTAACCCATAATCCACTTCCATCTCATGTGGCGAAGGGATAACTCCAAGCTATTTGGAGTTTTTCTCATCTGTTATTTCGCATCTGTGTTGGAGGGTGTATCATTGGGTAGGTCTAAAAAAAAATAGCTGGGTTTGAATTTATTTTTATTCACAAGCCACAAACAAGGCACAGGAAAAGGAATCAAGAGTCTATTTGAAAAGTCAAAACTTCTCATCAAAAACCACATTCTATATACTCTCCTTCCTGGCAACCTAAAACTACTTGAAGGCAGAAATGTTTCCAAAAGTGAATTTTTCCCCACTAACTATCCATGTCTCCTTGTTTTGAAAACAGCACCCTTTGTACGCTGTGCTGTCCCTCATCACTGGGTCACAGCTGGAGGGTTCATTTTCCCCAGTGGTAACTGACTCAGTTGAAATATAGTTACCCAGGGAATTCCCACAGACCCTACAATCCAGAGTAACTATGGGAGCACGTAAGAGACCTTACGTGTACCCGTAGTTACTGCATCACCTAGTGAAAACCTATGGGAAATTCATATTGCAATCCAGAGCAAATTGTTCTTACACCGGAGCAAGGATTCCCCATAGTTACTCTGGATTGCATCCAGAGTGGTTCCAAGCATCCAGGAGAACCAGAACTGAAGAGTCAGGAGGGTGACAAATAGCATCTGTCATTCTGATCAGAGCTGTTATTTTTGTTGGCAAGAGTAACTTTTTGAAATTTTGTAGCCTTGTCTGACAGGTAAGTACTTTGCTTATGATGGTATTAATAATTTGCTTCTATTAGCTACAGACATGCCATAGTGGATAGATTCCAAAACAACAATTAACTTACTTACTGAAAGAGCAGTGAAAATGTAGATTTCTAACATCTGTCTGGCCTAGCTGGTTAAGTCCCTTCCTGTGCTTAATTAAAATTACTTTAATACGGTTAATGATTGATGGCTAGAGTCCATTGTGAGTTTCCCGGCATTTTCTATCCATACTTTTTTTCCAGGTTCAAATTGATTCTCCTGATTCTTATAATATGGGAATTTTATTAAATGACAAGCTGTGATTGGTTCTTTAATACCTGTCCTACTACCCTCAACTTGGTTTGAGAAGATACTGTTTCTCTGGAAAAGAAAGACACCTTGGCAGACATTGTAAATGTGGATGGCAACAACAGAAAGTTTCATGGCAACAATAGAAAGTTTGAGAACAGGTTTTATTGATATGTGTTCATTCATCTAGTTTATGGATCAAAATCTTGTTTATAGAAACACGTCTGTCAGATATTGTGCGATAAATTAAGATGTTTGAATTGTGCGATATTGTGCAATAAATTAAGAAGTTTGAATTCCTGTAGTAGATTCTGTACACTCTTCTGGACAATCTGAGGACGCTGGGGGCAAAACTCAAATAAACTGGTCTTGTGACATCTCTATATAGCTTTACTCACTGCAAGTTATTATGGTGCTTACAGGCAGCAGTGAGCTCAAGAGGAGTAATTGCAACTTGCTTAGGAAGGAAAGCAGGAACAAAATAGTTACTACAGTAGAAAAGTCAGGGCAGGACCAAATGTTCTATTCTTGGATGCAACTTATGAGAGAAAAGATAACATCTTTGCACATGTGTATAGAAAAGAGGGGAGAGTGAAGAACTGAATCCCGAAGATCTGTCCATTCAATCAGGAAAAATTGCTAGAAGAAAATGCTCAAGGAAAGCTTTTTTTTCTTTGCATGGGAGTTAATGTTTTTAATCATTTAAAAATGAGCATTTTGTTTTTAATCTGCATTTAAATGCTCTTTTAAAATATGATTTTTATTGTAATTTTTGTTAATGTTTTGAGACCTTTTTGGCCACCAAGGATTAACTCAAAATGCCAGATGCAGGGCAGGGGACACTTGGATGCAGGTGTCTTGTGTGTTTACTGAGACATTTGGTGGGTCACTGTGTGATACAGGAAGCTGGACTAGATGGGCCTGTGGCCTGATCCAGTGGAGGCTCTTCTTATGTTTTTATATTCTTAACTAGTAAAAGGTGGAATGACGATGAAAATAAAAACCACCATAAAATAAATAAGCTAAGGAATTTCAGATGGTCGTGATTAGGACAGAATCAAACAAGGGGAAAGAGAAGACTAGCTATCAACTGTGGCTATGCAAGAGGCTACCCATGTGATAAGGCCTAGTTGTCCTATCATACATTGCCTGTATAACCAGACACTGAATAACAGCTTTGGGAGTCCTAAGCTTTCAATATCGCACAACCTGTTCTGATACAATTTACTTCCATTTTGAGTGCCCTTCTGTTAATGGAAGATATGTTACACTAAGGTTATAATATTTCAAGCCAGTTTTGGAAACAGTCTTAGGGCACAATCCAGTAGTGCACTTGTGTTACCCTATCTCTCACTGGGCTGATCCAACTGATGCTCCACCCTAGTTATTCTAGAAAAGGCTTGGGGCAGCCTAAGACAACATAGAGCTGCACTAGCTGGGCCAACCTAAGTGGTTCAGGAGAGGCATGTTGAGGACATGTTTAACATTGCCTCGGGCAGATTCTGTATCCAGAGCCTGTTTTCAGAGCAGAAATGCCCTCTTCCAGCTCCTCAGAGTTATACCACCTCAGGAGCAGGTATAGTAAGGAGTAGACCCATAGGAGCCCATAATAAGGCCTGAGTAAGAATGGCAGTGTTGACCAAAAATCTGAGTTCTTGGCCAGCCTTTCTGCAACCCCTGCCCCTCAACCTCAGGATATGGAATAACTACAGCAGCCCACTAACCTGGGAATACAGCAGGCCACTCCAAGCATCCACCCTCCACTAGAGGAACTGCTGTATTGCATTCTCATGCTGCAGCTGTTACTAGTTGTCAGTAACTTCTGGGCTTCCTTCTAAGCTGTTCCTTGTTCAGTGTGATCTGAGGGGCATCTCCTCAGGAGCAAGCCCTCCCCAGCTCTCACTGACTTAGCATGCTCCAGAGTACTATGTACTTTGGATGCAGCATAACTCTCTGCTCTGGATACAGAATAGTTGGGGCAGCCCAGCTAGGGCTCTCCTCACTGCCCTTACTCTGCAATCCTTTGGTTGCAATTCTAAGTGCTCTTTCCTGGGAGTAAGCCACATTTACTAGACATGAATAGGATTGCACTGTTACAGTCCTGTATCTAATTCAGAAACCATGGCCAATAGGTTCAATGGGATTATTACTATTTTGGTCGGAAGGTGTTTGGCTGGAATTGGCTCTATTGTGATTTGGTTCCTATCCAAGGAACTAGGAATCACAAAGGTATCCTCTCAATATGTGTGAAGTTCCAAGGAGCATTGTTTTTTTAACTGGGCAGTTGTGATCTTCTGGAGGCCCTTTAAGTTTAGATGTTCCTGGAGACTTAATGGAATCACTCCAAGAGAACTTATTATTATTATTGGAATAACTGTGGCTTTCTTTTCCCAGATTCTCTGACTTTCTGTCTGTAGGACCTTATACTGGGTGATCTTCTCATGTTCTTTCCCTTGAAGTGGACTATCTCTGGATATTGCATTGTCAATTATCCAGTCCTGTTTTCCTCAACCATGGTGATGTCTGGTGTATTATGTTCCAAGTGGCGGTCAGTTTGAATACGGAAGTCCCACAGGATTTTAGTCTGTTCATTCTGACTATCTTTTCTGGTTTATGGTCCCACCAGTTCTTGATAGTGACTAGGTTGTATTTATTATTATCATTATCATCATCATCATTATCATCATCAATCATCAACAGTAATACACAGCAAACAAGTTTTCTATGTTGGTTTTTGTAATATCATTACAAGTTGATTATTATATTATTATGATTATTATTATTACTTTATTTGTATCCCACCTTATTCCCAAAGACTCAAGGCATCTCACAAACAGAAGAATACAGGGTTAAAAACATCATCCTGAAAAACATCAAGAAAATAAAATACATTAAAAACCAATTAAAATTGTATTAATACAATGCAACATTTAAAAAGCAACAATACATTATAAAAGACTGGAGAGTACTGTAAAAACAACAATTATTCCAAGGCCAGTGCACATAGGACTGTAGCTTTAGTAGAGTGCCATTTTATGAAAGGACAATAATCACACTCTTAAGATACTAAGGCTGCAATCCTAAACACACTTTCGTGGGAGCAGGCCCCAATGAATACAATAGGACTTACTTCTGAGTAGATATGCTTAGGATTGCAGTAGGGCGCAATCCCAACAAATTTAGGCTGGACTAACTCACCTGGTCGAAGGAGGACGGTGTATGTCTGAGCAGTTGCTTAACCCCCTAGGAATGGGGCAGAAGTTCCTTAACAATACTTTTGTGACACCTTCAGGTCAGCACAGGACTTATGTTGGAGCTTAGGCCAGCATAGGTGGAGGTTAGGATTGCAGCCTAAGACAAGTTTGAATAAATGGATATTGCTATCAGTCCCCATTGCTGCTATAAGTCCACATTACTTCCCAGTTTTTAATTGCTCTACCTCCTTTCCTTTCACAAACTGCCCTCTTGACTCTGAACCACCTTGCATAGGCTCCTTCTAATGCGTTGAACTTCACAGCCAACTTTCTTTTTTTACATGTCTCTGCAGAATTTCAGCAGGCTAAGAGCCCTAGCAATCTCCACTTCACCAGTCCCACTGCTCAAAAGCTGTAACAAACCAGAAAGTTGACAACTCTCAAGTTTCTGTGTATCAGCACCAGCAAAGCATTAGCCATAATCAAATCAAAGCCTTAAATCCCAAAGGAGAACACTATTTACTTCTATACTGAAACAAAGAAATTCAGGCAATTAAAAACAACAACCAGGGACCAAAATATATCTTGAATTAAAAGCAAAAAAACGAAGAAAGCTGAGAGGTATTTGGAAAACCATATAAAAATAAAGATCATCAACTAAACTGACTTTTTAAAAGCCCAAACAGCAAATAAAACTGTTCAGACAATCCAGGATGGATTGTGTACATGGTGAATATAAGTTCTGGGTCCACATATTTTCCTTCTCCTCTTTCCTTCTTTCATCTTAATTTTTCTCTCAACTTTCCTCTTACCTCATCTTTCCCGCTTACCTGTACGCAGATCATCTCAGGATCTGCAATTTACAAATTTGGATATGGAATGGGAATAAGATTTTAGTTTCATATTCTGAGTTAAAAATTGTCCTGCCTTGGCCCCAATGACTTGCTCCCAGCTCCCATCAAGCCAAGCCTCAGGATGTGGCAGAATGTAGCACTGTCCCTCTTTGTCCAGTTGTTGTCCCTCTTTGTCCAGTTGTTGAGACTTTGCTGATGAGGACACATCAGTAATGTCTGTCCCAGACTCATGAGAACAGTGTAAGAAAGCACTTCTGGCTGAGTCGAGTCTCACTGCAGTGCCAGCTGGCGCCAATGGGCCAATGCTTCCAATTAATGGGAACTGGGGAAAATGGCCACCAGGTGAGTGGACGTGGACTAAAATCTCCAAGCTTTGGATGATACGTAGCCATAGTTTAACCAAGAAGAATTCCCTCCACCATTGGATATTGCTATGCCTTTTTGGCATAGCTTCAACAGTGCTGCTGGCAGGGGATAGGATTGCAGCCTTAGTTATAGCTGAATTTGATGATGTAACTGTCTATAGATTTAATTATAAATAAAGGGAGGGTGGCTAATGAAATAGGGCAAAACTACATGCGCGTAGAAGAGCTTCTGCTGAGAGTTTTTTAAAATAGAAGTTTCATGCACTAATGGCATGGAGGGCGTGCACAGGATCAGGATCAAAACCTGCAGCAAACTACCAAATCCATCCTAATCCTGGCACTGTTTTATCCCATTTGCACTGTTAATTTCTATTTCTAATTAAACCTAAATGGAACCAATTGCAGAATTAAGTGCACATCAGACCCAAAATCCCCTGTGCCAGCATACTTCTAAATGGCATTGTGTGGTTACGGTAGTGTCATAATTTCATCATCCTAAACTGAAGTCAATGTAAGTGTGACGCTGGACTTCAGCTGTGTCTGGGAAAAAGGAGTTGTTAGGGTGGAGCAGCCAGCTTAGTTACAAACATCTTTTGCAAGATAACGCCCACCATTCTAGAAGAGCCCTTTGCTGACTCTACTTATGGGTTTTTTTTAAAGCATCAAGTATACCAATTTTAGCAACTACAATTTTTATAGCAAGCTTTGAAGTGATTCACTCTGGACTTAAATTCCATTTACTTCTGAATAGCTATATTGACACAAAATGTTTGCTCTTTATGATATCATAGAATCATAGAATCATAGAGTTGGAAGGGACCTAGTAGGTCATCTAGTCCAACCCCCTGCCTGCAGCAGGAATTCCCCCTAGAGCATCTCCAACAGGTGCTCATCGAGCCTCTGCTTGAAGATCCCCAGTGAGGGAGAGTCCACCACCTCCCTTGGCAATCTGTTCCACTGCCGAACCACCCTCACAGTCAGGAATTTTTTCCGGATTTCCAGCCGGAATCTCCTCTCTTGCAGTTTGTACCCATTGGTTCTAGTTCTGCTTTCAGAAGCAGCTATGAACAAATTGGCCCCTTCCTCCCTATGACAGCCCTTCAGGTATCTGAAGAGGGCAATCATGTCTCCCCTCAGCCTCCTCTTCTCCAGGCTGAACATCCCAAGTTCCCCCAACCTTTCCTCGTAGGGCTTCCCTTCCATCCCACTGATCATTCTTGTCGCTCTCCTCTGGACTTGCTCCAGTTTGGCTGCATCCTTCTTAAAGTGAGGTGCCCAGAACTGAACACAGTACTCAAGGTGAGGTCTCACCAGTGCAGAATAAAGAGGAACTATAACTTCTCGTGACTTGGAAGCTACAGTCCTCTTAATGTAACCTAAAATGGAATTTGCCTTCTTTGCAGACACATCACACTGCTGACTCATGTTCAGCTTGTGATCCATGGCGACTCCAAGATCCCGCTCACATGTTGTGCTGCCAAGCCAAGTATCCCCCATTTTATACCTATGTTTTTGGTTTTTATTGCCTAAGTGCAGAACCTTGCACTTCTCCCTGTTGAAATTCATTCTGTTTGTTACAGCCCAGGATTCCAGTTTATCCAGATCCTCCTGGAGGTTTCTCCTATCTTCTGATGTGTTTGCTACTCCTCCCAGTTTGGTGTCATCTGCAAATTTGATCAGGCTCCCCCGTATCCCTTCCTCCAAGTCATTGATGAAAATGTTAAAGAGAACCGGTCCCAAGACAGAGCCTTGGGGTACCCCACTAGAAACGGACCTCCAGGTTGACACAGAACCATTTACTAAAACCCTTTGAGTGCGGCCATCGAGCCAGTTGCAGATCCACCTAACAATTGCCCTGTCTAGCCCATATTTTTCCAACTTCCTAATTAAAATGTCATGTGGGACTTTGTCAAATGCTTTGCTGAAGTCAAGATAAATGACATCCACAGCATTGCCACTGTCCAGTAAGCTCGTAACCCGATCAAAAAAGGAGATCAGATTTGTCTGGCAAGATTTATTCTTGGTAAATCCATGCTGGGATGTTTTGATCACGGAGTACTTGTCTAGATGTGCACAAATTGTGTGTTTTATGATTTGCTCTAATATCTTGCCCGGGATTGAAGTCAAACTGACTGGTCTATAATTTCCCGGGTCTTCTTTTTTCCCCTTCTTAAAAATTGGGACTACATTTGCCCTCTTCCAGTCCAGTGGCACTTCTCCACTCCTCAGGGATTTCTCAAAGATGATCGACAGAGGCTCTGCAAGGACATCTGCCAGTTCCTTCAGAACTCAAGGTTGCAGCTCATCCAGTCCAAATGACTTGAATTCATTTAGGCCAGTTAAGTGGTTTCGAACCAGTTCTCTGTCAATCTTAATCTGCTGTTCTGCACCACCCATGTTTTCATTACCTCTTTGGGGATGTAAACACATCCCCGAATCAGTCAATGATCCCGCACCCCCATTTGCACAGCCCTCCTTCTGTGAATAGACGGATGCAAAGTAGGAGTTGAGCAGCTCCGCCTTCTGCTGGTTTCCAGACACCTGTTGTCCATCCTTGTCCAAGAGCAGCCCCACCCCCTCGTCTCTCCTCCTGTTCCTCTGGGCATATCTAAAGAAGCTCTTTTTGTTATCTTTGACTCCCCTGGCCAGCCTCAGCTCATACTGAGCTTTGATGTATGGTTATGTATGGTTGATGTTTTTATTACCGTGCTAGCCTTCTGGATTGTTCAATACAACTTTCCATACAAAACTTTTATATGATGTTATTTTCTGGCTCATGGCAATCTGGAGCAGGGCAGCATCATAGCAAGGTGGGGGAAATGCTGCAGGCAATGCACTTTGTAAGTGCCTCCCCCACTCACTGTCAGAGTCATTCCCCACAGTGAGTGCAGGTGCTTAAATAGCATCTCTCATATGTTGAACCAAATAGCATCTCTCATATGTTGCCATTGCTATCCTGACTGGCTCCAATGATGGGGGCAAATAATACTTAGAGGGTGACAGCACAATCCTAACTTGCACGGGAATACACAGGCTACCACTGGATGTGCTGTTGCCTAAGCTGGGGATGGCCTAAATTGGAGGATACAGGAGCAGTGGGAGAAAAAGAGGCTTGGGTGGGAGGCTTGGATTGGATCTGCCTCTTACTTCCCTTCCCACTTCCCTTCCTTCCACACTCTCCCCACCCTGGGATGCCCCCACTTTCCCCCAGCCCTCCCCAAACCCTTGCACTGATCTCCAAAGGTTAGTGTAACTCACTCTCTGCTTGGGTCCTGCAGAGGTGTGGGCTGGTGGAGGAAGATCACCACATGGAAGTGAACCAAGCTAGCCTCCCTAATTGTGCCACATATGTGCTTTATGGCATATTTGCAACTCTCTTAGGTCTGTGTAAGATCATTTAAGGAACTTTCTGTGAGTTGCAGCACCTGCAGCATTTACCATTCCTGCTAGATGTGCTACTAGGGCAGGGAAAGGACCTTGTTGTCTACCAGTATAGTTTTGTGTCCACCTCTTTCTCCTGTATCTCATCAATCAGTGGTATTGAAGTGACATTGAACAGAATAGTCACTGTGACTCATCCATGTTCACTTTCCCCCTCGCATAGGAAGCATTAATTTAGCTCAGTCAGGGTGACCAGATTATTCCTGAACCCCATGGTCAAAATTCCTGAACCCCAGGACCAAAATTCCTGAACCCCAGGGCCAAAATTCCTAATCCCAGGCCAAAATTCCTATCCGCTTAAAAAAATTGCCAAAAGTGTATTTTTTTGTTTTTGTTTTTCAGTTTTTTTGATCATAACGTCAAAAATAGGAAGGAGATATCTCCAAAGTGATTGTTGCATTGGATTCTGCTCTTCAATATGAATCCAACAACATATGGCATGATGGGGTACTGTGCACTATCACAAAGTTTTAAAATGAAGCCAAAATGTAGGACACCTAGACAGGAGGCTAAAATCCGGACAAATCCGGGTTTTCTGGTCACATGGTCACCCTGAGCTTCGTACTGTCAACACTAGACCTTGGACCATGACATTGCTCTTGAGTTTTCACACATACCACATAGGCTTAAGATATAACATCACTTAAAAGAAACATAAACATATTACAGGCTGTTTTATAACCACAGTAGGTACAGTTCTTTAAAGCAGTGCTTCTCAAAATGTGAGTCAGACCCAGCAGATATGAACGAATTTCAGCCTCCATTCATTTCAAAATTTTGTTTTTTATATACAGTGGTGCCTTGTAAGACAAACTTAATTTGTTCCGGAAGCAAGTTTGTCTTACAAAGTGAATTTTCCCATAGGAAATAATGGAAACTCAGATGATTGGTTCAACAACCCAAAAATATTCCTATAAATATATTAACTGTATGTCAAAATGATGACAAAACACTGTAATTGAATTTAAAACACAGTAACATAACAATTACTGAAAAGGTTTGCAAGTAGCCTGACCTAGAAAGAAGCAAAGCATCCCTAAGATTACTCTTCCACATGCAGTACAGTATGGAAAACCAAAGGACTGCCCATAACCCAGTGATTATCAGTCTTTTCAACTCAAGACACGCTTACAGGTGCTAAAATTGACAAGGTACACCATCAGTTCTTCTACAACAGATAAGGTACCTGTACTGTAACAATGATAAAGCACACCTTCTGCACAGATCCCACACACACCTGGCCAGTGGTGGGCTTCAGGGGTTCTCACAGGTTCTATAGAACCCTTTGCTAATGCGCGCCTGGTTCTGAGAACCATTACTAATGGGACATAGAACCTGTCGTTAATTTATTTGAATCCCACCACTGCTCCTGGCTCCGACTGCTCTCCTGGATTCCAGGGAAGGGAGTACTTCAGGAGGTGAAGAGGTTTCCTGGGGAGAACATAGGTAGATCTAGGAGGTGAAGGTGGGGAGAGAGTGGTACTCCAGACAAAACGGATGCAAAATGGACATGATTCTATGATGTCTACTCAAGAATCTGGTCCCATTGCATCCTCCCTGGAGTGGGATCCCAGTCAGGGAGGGAGGGGGGAGTTGGACTCCAGGCTTCTCCCTGGATGCAAAGGGGACATGATCCAGTGCTGTCTACTCAAGAGTCAGGTCCCATTGCATCCTCCCTGGAGTGGTATCCCAGGCAAGGATGGGGGTGATGGGGAGAGAGGGGTGGTTGGAGTGGGTCTAGGCAGAGAGGGGGTTTCCTTCAGGAGGGTTTCCCTCCTTCCTCCTTTCTGTTTCCCTCCCCAGCAGGGTTTAGCTGGATGGCGAGAGGCTAAAGATGCTGAGATGGAGAAGGGCTGCTTGGCAGCGGTTAGGCTCAGCCAATACTGCTGGGCCAGCCTGTGCTGGGCATGCTGGTGCGGCAGGTGGGCAGGGAGGCCGTACCTCTCCTTTTCCCCATCTCAGCCACATGGACCCTGGCCAATCTGGGTTTATCTTACAAAGCACATTTGTCCCATGCAGCAGGATTCCTTAAAAATTTTGATTCATCTTTCAGTCTTTGATTCATCTTTGATTCATCTTTGATTCATCTTTCAACGTCTTACCAGGCATTCTTCTTACGAGGTACCACTGTATTAGACTTGATACTGCATGGTATACAACTGAAATAGGGGAAATGTTACAATTTTGTATTTTTAACTACCGGCAGGTGTATGGTTAAACGTACACATATGCTTTTAACAACGTAAGTTAATGGGGCTTATTCATGGGTAAGCGTGGGTAAAATTGCAGCCTCAAATTGTTAAAAAAAGTCCTGCTTGATGATGTCACTTCTAGTCATAACATCACTACCAGCGGCACTTGACAGATTCTAATTCTAAAAAGTGAGTCTTGGTACTAAAAGTTTGAATAGAGGAAGACAGGGTGAAGGTAGGTGCCAAAGCAGGCGTGGCAGAAACACACTGGGAAATGCTGATTTCACAGACAAGATGCATTATCTCCAGATAAAAAATTCTGGGATATAAAGTTGTGACTATTGATCATGCAAACAAATTTCATTTTGTCTGTAACCACTTTGTGAACTTTTTTTTGTTGAAAAGTGGTATATCCTGTAAATACTGTTGAAAGAAAGAAAGAAAGAAAGAAAGAAAGAAAGAAAGAAAGAAAGAAAGAAAGAAAGAAAGAAAGAAAGAAAGAAAGAAAGCCAGCCAGCCAGCCAGCCAGCCAGCCAGCCAGCCTTTGGTTTTAGAACACCTCCCCTACAAATGACCTAGATACAAATGCATGTTTGTTTTTTTCACCTATAACTCTAAGTTGTCAGAATATCGTCAGAAGTTGCTCATACAGTTACAGAAAAATTCAACATCATGATTTTTTTTAAAAATGGATATGTGGAACTATGCCACAAAAATATTGGCATAGATTGCTGCCTTCTGCAGCAAATGCTAGATTGCTGCCTTCTGCTCCATCAGCAGCTACTGCAAGGATTGCCTTTGGATCAATGTGTAGCTCCACCTCCTGATCAGCCCTTTGGCTCCACCCACATACCAGAATATTTTCAGACAAAAATTGGCAACCTTATCTAGTTCTGAGACACTGGTACTGCTCACTGACCTCTCCAATTTGTTTCAATCCTGGTGGAAATTAGTTTGGCATAGGCTGTTGGTATATTAACCTGTACTCTTCCCATTTTTTGTCTGGCTTTTCTTGTGTTCAACTTAGATTTTTTTTTTAAAGGAAACCTTTCAGAGTTCAATCTTCTTTTGCATTCAGCATGAAATTAAATGGCTGGGGATATGCTGGGAAATAATGAGCCTTTTTCATATACACACACATGCACATACACGCACACACAGGTAAGCGCTCAGTAGTGCAGGTAGTGCAAATTGATTTGGGAGGCAGAACTGGTGTGCACATTAGATCTTTTCTACCGTATTCACTGTCTTAATAATGGCATCACAGGAGGCAACAATATCAGGGGCAGCAATTGTGCAAAGACAACTCCTTGCACAGTACAGTAATAAGTTTTTAAAACTAAAAGAGCTGGAGCAACTAGTCTGGAAAAAGAAAGCAGAAGTTGGGCTGATAAAATATTTTTGAAGGATTTGAGGTATCAAATTTTTAGGAGGCAGCATCAAATTTTTAGAAGCCAAGCGAACAGAGAGATAAATAAATATTTTGGATACTTATGTGCCCTCATTCATTTCTAGGTGATTCGCAACCACGTGACTAGCATTTCTCAAGTTCCAGGTAAGACCATATCTCACTAAAAGCTGGAGGAGGATTTGGATGTGGGAAAATTGCCACACACAGACACCCAGAAATTTGCATACCCTGGGAGGTAACTTTTGGTGAAGGAATAAAGGCATGTTGTGTTTCTTGACAACAATTCCATGGGTGTTCTATCACTTCAGTTAGAAGAATTTCAGTTGTAGATTCTTATGTTTGCACAAGATGAGTAGCAATGAATTTGTTCCAGCACACTTCTCATAGGTCTTAATTGCTGTGCATGAATGTCATTGACCTGGAGGTATCAACTCATTTTCTGTCCTCAAATAAAGGCTGTAGTCCTAAGCCCCACATTTTACATCAAATTTTTCCAATACTTCTGTCCTGTTACAAATATTGTACATTAACAGGCTTTGCAGATTTTGGAATTTTTCCAGGGAGGAAGACGACAGAGAAAAACCTAGACCAGAAGGATGATGATTGTGGGATTTTGGAGGACATAGGGATAGGCCTATGGACTGACAAAAAATGTTGTATACAATGAATAAAAGATTCTTAATACTGTAAACCTGAACCTGCTCATATTCTTCCTAGCTTCTAGGTTATTTAGAGTGAACATCTTCTCATCTTAAGCTTTTATCTTTAACCATGACAGATAGAAACATGTTTTATATATGAAAGTCAAACCTCTCAGATTTCTGCTATGTATTACAAATTCCATTGGCCTTCACATAGATCAAGTTGATGGCCACACCAAAGAAAAACAAAGCAATAAAACAGGGCAAGAGAGATAATACCTTTCATTTGGAATAACTAGTATTTAAAATACAGAATGCAAACTTGGAGTCATACAATTTTTTCCTTTCTTTTCGGGACGTTTCTTGGCTTTAAGAGTTCTTTGAATGCCTGACATCAATACTGGCAAGTGTGTGTAAAAATCCTCACATGCAGGGGACCACATGGGATCATCTGGGGACTTTTCTGGGCTTTTGGATTTCATTTAATGCAGGACATCTTTCCTGGGAGGGGAGTGATGGAGAGGAATCCTTATATATTAAAGGGGACCACATTGGATTCCTGTCCCTCCAAGTAAGCATTAAATTTAAAAAATATATCTGAAAGCAGAAACCTATCCAGGGTTTCTCCAAAAAGAGACATTTCTCCCCCCACTACCCCTCCCTCCCCAACATCAATAGCTTTGTAATAACTTATCTGCATTATCCAAAATAGAAAATTCTCTCATGCCAATTGATGCCAGAAGACCAGAGATGAGGAGCTGGATCTAGGATCCTGCAATGTGCTGGGCATGATCTTCCTTGCCCCTTCTTGGAAAGACAGAATAGCCAGCAGGATTAGTTCTCCCTCTTGTAATGCAAAAGGGGATTGCTAATGGCCCCTTGGCCTTGATTGGACCAGACTGCCTGCAGGAAGGGGTGAACACACACTTAGGGAACAAAAACCAAGTTATGTGAAAAATGCTAGGAGGGGCAGGCAGCTGCCTCAGAGGGGGACAACACCCATACCAGGCCCCTCTAGTAGCTATGGCCCTGCCCCAGTGCCAAATGACCTAGGTGCACCACTGCTTGAAACTTACAGCCCAATCCAGAGCAACTAATCTGTCCACATAAGAGCCCTTAGGTTGCCCTATCTAACACTAGGTTGGAGCAACTGCAAGATGCTCCAGCCCAGTTACTCTGAAGGAGGCTTAGAGCAGAGCAAGGCAAGATAGGGTGCCCTAAGAGAGGTGGACCTGCTCTGCCCTAACTGGGGCAGCCTAAGCAGCTCAGGAGAGGCAAGTTGAGGGCATGTTTAGCATTGCCTAGGGCAGAGCAGTTACTCGGTATCCAAAGCCTGTTTCCAAGGCAGAAATGCCCTCTTCCAGCCCTCAGAGTTATACCACCTCAGGAGCAGGTATAGTAATGAGTAGACCCATAGGGGTCCATGATAAGGCCCGAGTAAGAATGGCAGTGTTGACCAAAAATCTGAGTTCTTGGCCAGCCTAGCTGCAACCCCTACCTCTCAACCTCAGGATATGGAACAAACTACGGCTGCCCACAAACCTCAGGATACAGCAGGCCACTCCAAGAAGCCCCTTGTATTCACTGTAGAATGTACTGGCATCTCATCAGGGACTCCTTATAAGGCAGGCACCCAGTGGCGTCACCAGACTGGTGCGGCTGGTGTGGGCTGCATTGGGGATGCGCTCCGTATGGGGTGATGTGCCGGAGGAGTTTGACTGTCCTTTGGCAGGCCCCGGGCGTCAGCACACCCATTCAGGCCTGCTCCAAGGCGGAGAATCAGCCAGAAGCTGCCACTTGTCTGAGGAGCCGGCCTGAACGGCCATCTGAGGTGCACTGCGCAGAAACACACTGAGCATGCCGAACAGCTTCAGAGGAGACTTCCTTAGAGCAGAGAAAGTCCGCGCCTCTGCACAGCCATTTGGCCTCACTCAGGAGGCGGAGCGGCAGCCGAATGGGTTCAGAAAGAGTACTGCACAGGCACCAACTCTGACACCTGCACAGTCTCCCCCGAAGCCAAAAGGCTTCAGAAAAGTACTGCGCAGGTGTCAGAGATGGTGCCTGCGCAGTACTCTTTCTGAAGCCAGTTGGCTTGAGAAACAACTGCGCAGGCGCCAACTTTGGTGACTGTGCAGTCCAGGTGGGGGGGGGGCGCATCCCAGGGATGACGCACAGACTTCCGCACCAGGTGATGTGCAGAGTCATGTCACCACTGTAGGCACCACAGCTGTTCCTTGTTCAGTGTGATCTGAGGGGTGTCTCCTCAGGAACAAGTCTTCCCCTTGTGTCAATTACTTAGCATGCTCTGGAGCAGTTAGGGCAGCCCAGGCTTCCTGACTCTCTGGATTCAGCATAACTTTCTGCTCTGGATACAGAATAGTTAGGAGAGAGCAGTTAGGTCAGAGCAGGCTGAATTTGCTCTGGATTGCAGCCTTAGTCTCGGTTATCAGCCAGTCATCAGCCACCTGGCCAACCAACCCACCTCAATACTTTCCAGCTTCAGATAACCAACCAGCAGTCCAAAGGAGTGGTAATCTGGATGGTTGGCCCCTTTCCATTTTCCTGGTGTTTGTCTGTTTGTTGGCATGTGGTCCATGTGTTGCTTTTTGTACTCCTCTAGTCCTTTCAATCTCTCTTTTCCTGACTTTGGGTAGGAGCTGGTAGATCTGCCTCCAGACCCTTTCGTGTCTGCTTTGTTAACAATGACTCTGAGTAACAAGGGAAATCACTGCTTCCTTACAGCCCTTTCTCAGAGGCTGGAGGCATTGGTGAAGAGATCTGGGAAACTGAAAGTTAACTCCCTCACCTAAAGGTGCAAGCTGTCAGAGGGCTTAACAGAGAACCCTTGCTATTCTTCTGCTGGGTGGCTGTGAGTCTTTTGTTTTTGTGAGGCAAGCTGTGGCCAGCCCAGTTAGCCTTTCCCAAATTCTTCTGCATGTGCCAGCAAGGCTCAAGGTGACCAGAAGTGCTCTTTTTTGAGGACATGTCCTCTTTTTTAGCCTTGCATCCTGAAAAAACAACTTCATTGTCCTCTCTTTCCTTGAGATTAGACAGCATGTAGCCTTTATATAAGAAATAAATTGTACATGACAGTTTTAAATTTAATAAGTTTTATTGTTAATATTTTTAATATTATTAATATTTAATTAACCCCATGAAAGCAATGTAGATGAATGTTTTTAGCTTTTATTTTGTCATGTCCTACATTTTACTTGGGTGCCTTACATTTGAAAGGGCTTTTCCTCTTTTATGGTTATGATGACATATGGTCACCCTGGCAGGGCCAAATCTTGTGCTGTATTCTGAAGACTGTATTCCCACAAAACCCATGTCTCATGGGCTAACAGTCTCATGTTCATACTAGGACACATTAATTTCTCTTCTGCTTACCTCCCCTCCCCATCTCTTTTCCAACCTCATTCTGTTATAAAGGGAAGCTCCATTTTTTAGATCTGGTTGATTTCAGGAACATACCAGTATATCTCTCACTTCATCTTCACTGCCTTCCCTCCTTCTTCTGCTAAAAAATGTAATCATATATTTCTCTTCCTTGAATCTGCTTTCCTCTTCCTTTCCTTGGAACCCTCTTCCTCCCAACTCCTTCCTCTTTTCTTTTGCTAAGAAAATGATTTAGGAATCTTTTACACTTAGGCTAAGATCGCTAGGTGTATCACATTCAAATTTTAGAATATTGGGTCCCACTTCTTAATTCCTTTATTCTCTTGCCTCCTCCTTATTCTCTTAAAGGACACCCTTCTTTTTGGAGTGCATCATGAGCCAAGAGTCAAATTTGAATCACACATGTGAGTGCTCAGATACATATGTGAGTGCAACAGATGCATTATTTCACATGGTACACAGATGGTAATAGAGCCTTGCTGTGATGAAGCCTGAAAATCCCCATTTTAAAGCATTTAATTTATTAGAAGAGTAACTAAAAAAGAGAGAGATTTTATAATCAGCAATAACTTAAGTAGTAAGACCTAATTATAAAAAGGACTTATTAACTGAGATAGAAATAGCTCTAAGTAATGTGAAATGAAATGAAATTCTGTTTAAAAGAGAGCAACTAAGCCCCAACTTTTAAAGCAATATTTGATCAGGATGAAACATGAATTATAGAAGACCGAGGGTGGCTCTCTTCCCGCATTAGACTTGCATGTGCCTCTGTGTGTGTGATCACGGGGCAAATCCAATCTGACATTCCAGCAGCGATATATGGTAGGTGTAATGCATCCCCAAGATAATGTTCCCTTGCCTTGAGTAGGCCTCCATTACTGCCCCCTAGATAGATCCAACTATCTGGAATGTTGGATAGGACTGAGAACAAGCAGTGCTTTTCTTGGCTATGGATATATGGGTAGGAAGCAGCTTGCTTGATCACAGCAGGGAGAAGAAAGGAAGAAAGATAATTCATTGAAGGAGAACACTCCAGCTTATAAAAAGTTGTGTTTCTCATGACTGCGATACCAGAATATCAGCCCCATCATGTGGCCTGGCTGGAAAGACAATGGTAGCCAGTTTTGAATAGTATTTGACAGCAGCCTTACTCTGTATAACCAAAGGCAAGCCTCTGAACTAATTGTTTCAAAAGCAAAGCTTCTCCTAAATAACTGATAGCTGGAAAAAAATAGCATATACTGTAAAAGGGGGAAGAGATAGAAAAGAAGCAAAGAAGAAAACAAGTAGCAATGTGTTCACAAAGACCTGTGAAATAAACTGAGCCCTAAACAGTTTTGTGTGTGTGTGTGTGTGAGTGTGTCCCTCCTCTTTCCTTCTCGGTTCAGAGCTCCCCATCCCTGCTAGCTTCTGTGCCAATTAAGATTTACCCTTCAACCCTGAAATAAGTCCATTCTGCAACCTACTGAACTCTGCAGATGGCCGTTTAATATCTCTCACCTAATATGGTAGGTGAAGTGTAATGATAACAGCAGAAGCAGAGCTTAGAAAGCATAGGAACTTGGAATGTGCTTTGAGGAGATGCAAAGAGATTAAGGCCAGCCCTTGTATGAGGCCAACTGAAGGGGTTGACTAAGGGAAGAGGTTTGTGGAGGGACACCCATCTCTGTACATCCATTTACCTCCATTGTGCCTCCTTTTCTTTCTACTCCCTGGACTGGTAAAGGATGTGGAGTGCTGAGCTAGAATGTTGGAGAATGGGAGAGCCAGAGGCAGGCACATCATTGGAAAAGGGGGTAGCAATTGGCATGCCAAGTAACCCCTGCTTCCTTTGGCAAAGGTGACAAATTATTTTTTATTTATTTTCCTAATTTATACCCCGCCTTTCCTTCCCTGCAAGAGGGAGCCCAAGGCGGCTATAGTATTTTCCCATTTAAAATAAAATTATGGTGTTTTCCCAGTTAAAATGAAAATCCTATTCTTAAAACTCACTGGGTAAAAATGGAGTTATTTCAGGAAGAATGGAACTGTAACCAAATGGATTCTATGTTCAGTTCTGTTCTGTTTCCACTCGTCATAAAACAAGTACACACTTCTAGTGGGTAACAATGAATGACGTTTCAGAAACTTTTCTGACATCCCTGAAGATCCCTTTCATTGGTCAATTGGGTGGATGTGTTCTTAGCTTTGTACAGCTCTTTGATTCTCCTTCTGACTAGGAGATAAAATAAGATAAAATTCTGATTCTGATAAAACTCCTTCTTATAAAAGAAGAGCAACCACACAATTCTGTGCTGTTTGTGTAACTAAAAAGAATAGCATTCTCAGCTTGATCTTGGGTTACCTTGGTGAGGACCTTTTTGTTTCTGCTATAAGCAGCCCTGACAATAATCACTGCATGGCAGTACAGATATTTTAAAGGCCATTTCTGTACATTATGTCTTTGACATTTGATTTATTGGATAGGTTGTTTATGGAAAAATCATCACTATCAAATGTAAAAATGATGCATGTAGAAATGCTGCTGGCTTATGAATATGTTATAGTATGACATGGGTTAAGGCCAGCTGACGGATCTTTTCTTCTTTGGTCTTGTGCATTCAGTGCCGGATTTACGTATAAGCTAAACAAGCTAAAGCTTAGGGCCCCACTCTCTTGGGAGCCCCCAAAAATTTAAAGAAAAAAATGGATGTACATTTCCAAAATATAAGATAAAAAACAAATAAAGTAAAACCTAAATACAGCAACAGTGTTTTGTGTTGCGTAGGTTGGTAATGGACCCCGCCTGCTAGCCTGCTCCCTAAAATATGTCGACAATATATTGACATACAGATGGACATACAAAGGGCCCCATTGCTTTCAATAGCTTAGGGCCTCATCAAACCTAAATCCGGCCTTAAGTGCATCCTTGGCTTGTACTGGAGTCCAAGACAGAAGAAGAGAGGTGGAAGTTGAATCAACACTGTTCAGGTCAAACAAAATAACTCACTTTTCTTTCCAACTGAGCCAAACTGCAGAATGGCTAGCCTTGATGGAGTCTGAGATGGTTTGGTTCAGTTTGCAATTGAGGAACCCCTTTATATCTCCCACTGATAAGTACTAGGTTTATGAGATCTGAGACCCAAATTTTTTTTTCAACTTTCTTGTGCTAACGTTGCTGCACTGCAGCTTCAAGGAAAGGGTACAAGTAGGTGTACATAACAGGTAACCTCATAACTGAGTGGGACAGGAGGAGGGCAATCCAGGACTCCCTCCTCCTGTGCCATCTACCCCACCCAATGCACAGGCACAATCCTGGATTTGCACCTGCACAATGCCTCCCCAGCTTGACCACTGAGGAGATAATGTGCAGGTCCAAGCCAAACAGGTCCAGTTTGCATCTGCGCGATGACACCCCAGGAAGTTGAGCTGGCTTGTCTGTCACTGGGCTGGGGAACTGGCAGGCTGGTGCTGCCTGTAGGCTTGCCAGACCCTGTGTCCTGGCCAGGTCATAACCCTGGCTGGGTTATGATCCTGGAACATGGGAGTCACCTGGTTTTTCCAGGGATATGGCAAGCCTAGGTACAAGCATTCCCACACCTTGAGGAGGTCTCAATTATTGCCTCCCCACTACAGGAGGCAGCGCATGGCCTATTAGCATGGCTGCATCAGTGCGAAAACTGGAAAGGACTAGGCTCTGACTGAGTCAAGTGACAGGTCACAATATATAGGGTTACCATATCTCCCTGAAAACCTGGACTGTCCTGGTTTCTTGGATTTGTATTCACATACTGGCAAGTTTGATGGGGTTCTGTCCCAGTTTTGTGGAAGAGAATGGCTGTGGTTAGAGCTCCTGTCAGAGACTTCTGCCCCCCCCCCTTATAGAACTATAGTTCCTCAAATTCCTTAGTGAGAAGAAATGTCGCCAATATGACTGTAATCCATGTCAATATAACATCATGAAAAAAATAGAGAAGAAAAAAGAAAGAGTGAGAGAAGGCAACATCAATAAATGAAATATTGCAGTTTTGGGTTAAAGATGGGTCCTGAATCTGAAAAAGCTGAAGGTGGCAAAGCTGAATCTGAAAAAGTTGTAGGTGGTCTCCTACATTATTTCCTACATTATTTCATCTCTTTGGCCTCTACTAAGAACTCCAAATCCCCCCATGATTTCTTGCATCAGCATTACATTTCTAGGTTCCTATTAGGAATTTTGGATTTTTTTCCAGCTATACCCAATACTGCACCCACAAAGATGGTCCTGAAGATGAGAAGTTGCTCTTTCTCACCAGCATATGATGTTTGCATATTGCCTGAATCCCTGGAAGAAAATTATGCCAAAAATACCAAACAAAACATAGGAGCCCTTGTCTGCCCTGGTGGGGGTATCCTAAGAAACTCACTTCTTTGCTCCAGCAAACACACAGTAGTAGGATATAGATTCTAAAGTACTGGCTCGGCACGGGAGAGTGTGTAGGCACATCTTCTGTTAATAAGCTAACCAACTGCTGCATTTATGTAATTTTTGTTTTACAGTTATCATTCCCTGTTTGCTGGGAGCTTAATCGGTTTTTAAGTGTGATTTTTCAGGCTAAAGCTTTGTTTGAGGAAGGGATTGGCTTTTCTCTCTGCAGCAGAAGAGGATCTACTATAACTAGTCAGCCTCTGTCCTCTGCCCCTTGTCCCAGGCCTTCCCATGCACCAAAGGATCGTATATTGACTTTGAGAGATCAACAATAAGCTGGTATTGACAAACACCAAGGTTTGTATGAAGATGCACTGACCTGCACTGTGAATATCAAATGAGGCAAGCCCAAGGTCACTATTTTTACCTGTGGGAATGATAAATAAATCTTGATAAGAGCTGAAAATGGAAATCGATGGCTCTGTTGTTGCTGAAATCCGATTGGCTTCTCAGAGGACAAGCATATTTGCAGGAATGTGTGTCTTGCTGACCTCATTGCTGCCTTCTCCAAAAATAGAGAAAGGAAGAGCCAAGTGTGAGTTGGGGGCTGATAGGTTTGAAGTTGTTGGAATATAGGAAATTGACCTCCTGCTTCAAGGTAGGATTGTATTTTGGCAGCAACCATGCAATCCAAACCAGATTTCTGCACACAATCATACAGACATCTTCCCTCATGGTTCTATGGCATGAATATTGCATTTTCCCAGTATTTGCTGCAGTGTGTTTTATATCTGGAAGAATTCTCACACGTACACAAATATATATATACACACACACACCCCTCTCCAGGTGGATATCGCTTCTGTTGCTTTTGTGATCGCTGCAAATGTTTTTGCATAGTGCTATGTGCACCTACCTGTTGGAAATTGCCAATGCTGAAAATTACAATTGTGGTGTGACCTCCCACCATCACTAGAAATGGAATAGATATTGAGTCAGTGGTGTGGCTAGAAGGGTACAGGGGGTGCAGTTCCACCGGGCCACAAGCTTTAGGGGGGCTACAAGCTGAGCTTGACACTAGTGACTAAAATTGCAAAAATTAGGGTTTGTATGAATGACAATACCATGCTGTTACATATCATTGGAAAGGTAATTTTATGCAGAATGCAATGAAGCAAACTGTATTGGAAAATCTATATTCTATCAAATGTTATGGCCAATTAACCAGAAAATGAAAAAAGCATATGGAACAAAAAGTGGATTTTCTCAACTCAACTTTTCAATTATACTGATTGCTCTGAGAGCCAATGAGATGTAATTCTGATACTGTCTGGAACTAATAAGGTGTTAATATGGATTAGCTCTCATTTCCATATACATATACTGTATCATAATACAGTTACCCAAGCTAAATGGGTATAAAGACACTTCTAAGTGGTGCTTCTCTTATATTCAGCAGGCAAAGAATAATAATAATTTCTCTTTGCCCCAGCACAAATTCCATAACCAATAAGGACATAATTTTCATTTTTTAAACTTAATTAAATTTGATTTCATTGTCACGGGGAGGGGAGCAATAAAATCAGAGCAAATGAGTGACGAACTGCTGAGAAGCAGGAGGCAGGTTTTTTTTCCCCAATTTTCTTTTTAAAAAATATCCAGGGATGACACTTCTGGTTGTGACATCATTTCTGGGGCAGCAGTTTGATCTTTGCATCAGGCTACATGATCATTAGCTACGCCACTGATTCTACACACTGGTGAAGCAGAACAGGAAGAACTTAAGTCAAGTTGCTGTTTTTGGTGGCAACCTTAGGATTCTTATGCCTGTCTTTTCTCCCTTTCTCACCCTCATCTCTCTCAATCAGGGAAGTACTCACAAACAGGGGTCTTGAAACTTTTTGGTCAAAGGGCCACATCAAAAATCGAGCACAGTGGGAAAAAATTGAGCACAGTGGGAGCACAGTGGGCTGGGAAAAAAATTTAAATATAAAGTTTCAATAAATACATTAGAAATGGAACTTTGATTTATGAATAAAGGTGCTCAAATTTCCAGGATTTCTACAAGCACCAACACATAGCATAGAAATAAACCGTACACATAAATGGATCCCCATTTGCTCACCCCACCCTTATAGCTCCAGTAATGTTTGGTCATTTCGGTCAGAGACTCGTAAGAGACCAGAAGCTGGCTGCGGGCTGATCAGAGCCTCAATATGGGCCAAATGTAGCCCCCAGACCTGTGTTTGGAGACCTCTGTATTATTCTATGAAATGGTGAAAATGAGAAATAGCATTGTTCTCTCGCACAAGCAATGCCTCACCATTTCATTGATAGTTTGCTTTGATATTATTGTACTTTAGTTATTAGAAGGCTCTGCACTTCCCATTTTCTGCACTGGTAAATGCATCTATGCTGTCTTTTAAAAAGCCAAGGGAAAGAAAAGCTCTATCAACTTGCCCTGTGGGAACCAAAGATTTCAAACAGTCTGTTTTGCATGGTGACTTCAAAGCAGTCTGCCCTACAGTGGCTAGAATGTGAGTGATAGATAAGCTGAAAAGATAAGCTGAAAAATCTCTGATGCTTCCTAAAATGGTGGATGCAGAAGCATCATTTAAAAGTCAGTCTGCCAAGCCAGCTTGGTAGTGTGGAAGATAAATGATTACTTTTATGGATACATGAAGGATACATGAAGTTGCATGTGTCATAGGAGCATCCTGCACCTACAGAATAAGGTCGGAGCTCTGAGAAGGGAATGTCAGTGTTCAGATGTGTTCTGTAGCAGTCAGACATTAATTCTCTGCATAGGCATCATGCTTCACATGGATGATATTCTCCATGCACCAAAACCAAAATACCTTTAATCAGACCACACACAGGCAATGATGTTAAAGACTCTTGCAGAACAGGCAGCAAATTGCTCAGGCAGCAGCTGATTGAAAGAAAGAAAGAAATAGAAGACACATTAAGTCGCATGGTGATCCCTTCCCTAGGGATGCTAGAGACAATAAGAGTATTAGCAGAGCAACAAACATTCCCTGGGGTGCATTCAGCACTTAGCCCCCTGAGACAAACACACACACACACACACACACAGAGAGAGAGAGAGCTGTGTGTTAGAAGTCAGTAAGAAGAGTCTTCAGTACACAGAATTACCAGGTGTCAAAAGATCATTGCAGCTGATGTAACTTACTGTGCAATCCTAAGCATGTCTACTCAGAAGTAAGTCTTATTATATTCAATGGGGCCTACTCCCAGGAGAGTGTGTTTAGGTATACAATTGCAGCCTTAGTGCCCACATATATGCAAGGCTGGCTTTAAGCCAACTGGACAAATTGCTCCCAACTGAGCTCCATGCCTAATGAGCCCTGTTCTAGGGTAAACTGTATGCAATTTATATGTAATTTTTTTATTAAAATTTACTCAGATCTGATCAACTGAGTCCATTATTAAGTGCAAATTTTTATTGCTTTCTTTTCTGCCAGAAAAGAATTGAGAGTAACTTGGATAATGTTCTGCAAGATAAGCAAACATTCTAATCAATTTCGTTTTGATATACAAGCGATGTCTTGATAAATAAACAAAAATAGCACCTCCTTTGTCTTTCCTGAGAGACCAGCCTATGCATGTCTACTCTGAAGTAATCCCTATTATAATCAGTGGGGCTCACTCCTGTGTAAGGGGGGAACAATGGAAAGAAGCCTGAGAAACTAAGTACAATCCTAGCATGTCTACTCACAAGTAAGTTCTATTGTATTAAATGGGGCATACTCCCAGGAAAGTGTGTTTAGGATTGCAGCCAAAATAAAAAAGACCCCAAGTGGAACCCCTCAACCCCTAGGAACATGCATTCCTAGCCTTGCATGTCTACTTAAAAGTAAGCCCTATTATAATCACTGGGGCTCACTTGTGTATGAATATAAGAGGAATACAAATATGGTAAAGGCTAGTCTTATACAGGCAAATTTTGGGGCCAAGCTAGATGGGGCCAAGCTTCACAGTTACCTTCAGAGGCATAATTATCATGTACCCAGTGCAAAGCTCAAAATGTTGCCCCAGAAGTGATGGAAGTGATGGAAGTGATGTCATCCCTCAATGTTTTTTAAAAGAAAATTGGGGGAAAACCTATCTCCTCCTCTTTAGCAGTTCATTACCTATTTGCTCTGCTATTGGCATAGATAAAGCACCTATTTGCTATCTGAAGAAGATTTTGAGTTCTCCCCACCCCCCACCCAGCAAAGCAGGCCTCCATCAGTCTTGGAAGACTATGGTATCGTGCTCGGCACTGCATACGCTGCATGCGACGCACGAAAGCCTGGGTTAGATTGTTATGGAGGATAGGCTGTTACCCAAGCAGCAAATCTCCCCTCTCCATGCCACTGAATTAGTCTAATGGAAAGGCAGAGCCAATACGATTGGATCCAGCTGGCGTCGCAGAACTGGGCTAAGGACAGGAGCTCACCCTATCTTGTGGCACTGACCCGGGTCTCGAACTGGTTAACAGGCACAGTGTCTTAGCCACTTGCGCCACCCACAACCCCCCAGCAACAACAAAATCAGATTTAAATAACTGGGAGTCACCGCTGGGTGGCAGGTATCGGTATTGCCTCTCATGGTAAGTGTTTGGGGGTTTCCTTTTTTCTGTGTGTTTTTGTTTTGTTTTGTATTTTAGGGTTTACTGTTAAACATTGTTTTGATGTTTTACTTACGTACTATTGTAGTACATTGTATATTTATTATGGAGCACTGTAAGTCACCTTATGTATTTGCTTTGAAAAATACTTACTTTTACTAACCGGTACTTACTTATTTATACATATTTTTACTTACTTACTTGTGAAGGGATTTTCCAAAACCTGATTCAGATATTCCTGAATTCTGATTGGCCTAACAAGCCTAAACATGTCTAATCAAAAGTAAGCCCTATTGTGTTTAATGGGTATTATCCCAGGAAAGTGTTTCTAGGATTACAGCCATAGGGCACAATCCAGAGTTAGGGC
Organism: Cryptoblepharus egeriae; assembly: GCA_030015325.1. Classification (NCBI taxonomy): domain Eukaryota; kingdom Metazoa; phylum Chordata; class Lepidosauria; order Squamata; family Scincidae; genus Cryptoblepharus; species Cryptoblepharus egeriae. The sequence continues at coordinate 103,889,573 of JAREYC010000002.1, read as the reverse complement.
AGTGAGGAGTGTTCTAGCTGAGCTGCCCCAACTATTCTGAAAGTTAGTACAGAAAGTTATGCTGGATCCAGAGAGTCAGGAAGCCTGGGCTGCCCTAACTGCTCCCGGGCATGCTCAGTAGGCACCAAGTCAGTGGCAGCTGGGGAGAGCTTGCTCCTGAGGGGACCCCTTTCAGTTACCACCGAACAAGAAACAGCTGTGGTGCCTGCCTTAGAAGAAGGCCCTGATGAGATGCCAGTACAGTCAACAGTGAATACAAGGGGCTTCTTGGAGTGGCCTGTTGTATCCCCAGGTTAGTGGCTGCCGTAGTTGTAGTACGGCAGCCATAGCCTGAAGTCGACAGGCTGGGGTTGCAGCTAGGCTGGCCAAGAACTCAGATTTTTGGTCAACACTGCCATTTTTACTCTGCTTTATCATGGACCCCTCTGGGTCTCCTCATTTCTATACCTGCTCCTCAGGTGGTATAATTCTGAGGAGCTGGAAGAGGGCATTTCTGCCCTGGAAACAGGCTCTGGATACAGAGTAACTGCTCTGCCCCATGCAATGCTCAACATGCCTCTCCTGAACTGCCTAGGCTGGCACAGCTAGGGCAGCCCAGCTCCAGCTGTCTTGGGGCAGCCTCTGTTGCCTCAGGCTGCTCCAAGCCTTTTCCAGAATAACTAGGGTAGCCCATCTTGCAGTTGGGTCAGCCCAGTAATAGATAGGGTAACCCAAGTGCATTTCTATATTGTGCCCATAGTCACCCATACAATTGTATCACTTCAGAATACAAGATCAGAATTGTTTGTTGTTTTTTAAACAAAAACACTTCCCTCTCTCCATGTCTAGGTTATTTCGTAAGATAACCTCAAGATAACCATTGGGAAGAACATCATAAAGCACGTGATGATCCCTTCCTTTCAGGGATTCATGGGGGGGGGGGGGGCAGGGTGACCATATAGAATGGAGGACTGAGTGTCTCTACATTTAAGCATTGCAAAGAAGAGGGAATTTTGACAGGTGCTCCTTATTAAATCTTTCTTTGTTGAGTTAAACCTGCCTAAATTCCCTGTTCTATGCAGTAGTTAAAGGTAGAGGCACCATGTCCTCTATTCTGTATGGTCACCCTGGGAGGGGGTAGCTGATAATACACTTGTGCCAAGCCCCTGGTCGACCACTATGGAAAACAAAATGCAACAGAATTAGATGGCCCTTTGACAGGATTCACCGAGACAGCTCTCCATGTTATGTAAGGAAGGGGAAGTGCTTCTAGTCCTCAGGCTTCATAATGAATGAAAACCTGGAATGGAAAAGGTGACTGAAGCTGTTTGCTCCCTGTTTCATCTCTCCCAATATACACCACTTGCCAATTGCTGGGCTTGCCTGTCGTTCTCACACAGTTTTCCACAAAGTACACACAAGATTTTATTATAGGCTGGGAAGATTGGGGTGAGGATGTTGCCACAATCCACGGTTAGCATGACACCAACACATCTGAGGCACTTTGAGAACAGCAGATGAAAGGTGGTAAAGACAGGGAAAGCATTATCGGTTAAATGAAATTCTATTACTATGGGTCTCTTCAGCTGATGCAGTCCTTTTCCAATTAGGGGCAACTCTCCCCATCAGAAATTCATTTTAGAGCACCCTCTTTCAAACAGCTGTTATCTTCCAATAAATGGGTGTTCACTGAAAATCAAGAAAAAGGAGAAGAAGATTGCCAACATTTTTTTAAAAAATCAGCTGAAAGCCTCTATTGTGTGCAGGATTAAAAGATTAAAAAGTCAGCTGAAGGGGCTAGTTTTGTATTTCCTCATGAAGAACATGAGGTCTTAGCACAACATTTTTAGCACAATTAATAAATACAATTGAAGACAATTGAATTGCTCGTGTCAGTTGACATGCTGCACTCAGAGCTAAGAGTGAGTCCCTCATTCAACACCTTCATTCAGTAGGACCTGAATTTGGAGCAGAAAGAAATAATAATAATATTTAGAAGGAATTTTGCTGCAAGTTAAAACAGAATCTCCACTCTTGCCTTCACACATAGCCTAACAGCATTTTGTTTTTCTTATATAACTGAGTACTGGTTGCTTTTTCAGAGATGCCTCTTTTTTCCCCCTTCAGGAGAAATGAATTCACACGACTGTCTCAGAATTTGTCTCGGGAAGAAGACATGCTTCCTTCCCTTTCTCTCTGCTTGGTGTTTTGAATCCATGAAATGTTAGTAAGAGGTTTTCTCCAAAACACTTAAGCAGACAATGCAGCTTTATAATTGTTGCACATTTTCAGTGGTGCTTCACAGTAGGCTCTGGATCAGTTCCTCATCTGTCCCTGTAAGTGTTTTCTGTGGCACAGATTGTGAAACCTTACAAAATTCTACTCCTCTGCATGGTTGCTTATTTTAGTTTATGGGCTGCTTTCAGTTGGATGAGCAAATCTTTGACATCCCCAAAAATCACAGTCAGGTTGCTATCTCCGTGCCCTGAAGTTATTGTCTTTTTGCAAGACACCAAAAAATGTGTTTTGAAAAATGGAAGCTGACCTAAGGTGGAGAAAGGAAAGTGAGTGAGTCCTGGTGGAAGTCAGAGGGCAGCAGAGGAATTAGCCTGAGATTGCTGGCTGGGGAATTTGGTTAGGAAAGCAATTTATTGATTCTAATAAGGTCAGGACCCACATTTCATAAGCAATAATTGGAAGAAAGCAATAGTCCTCTCATGGTGGAATTATTACAACTTCAGAAGGCATTTTGGTGCTATTTTTGTTTGTTTTTTAAAATAGTGGGACACTTAATTTGGGGAGAGGGAAGGAGGTGTAGGTAGAGGGGGATAGGTAGAAACACTTATGTCATACACAATGGAAAATTTCAAAGAACTACCATATGTCCTGAGTTTGAGAGAAAATATGTACCTCATAGCTAGGGACCTGCAAAAGGCAAGGTTATTTTTCCTGACAAAGAGGTGTTATCTTTTGTCAGGAAAAATAACCTAATCTTTTGCAGGTTCCTACTCATAGCCCATCTAACTATTTTTTAGTCTCTCTGTGATGATTTCATAAATGATATTTTGGCATTATTTGTGCCAAGTTTCCAGACACATGTTGCCTTTTGGCAATGCTGGGCAGAGGCAAGGTTGCAGAGGACCTCTTTCTTTCACTGAGCTCTTAGGGTTTACTCTGACACATGATGCATTTGTAGAGACTAAGATCACAATCCTAACCATGTTTACTCAGAAGTAAGCCATATTAATTTCAATGGGTCTTACTCCCAGGAAAGTGTCTTTAGGATTGCAGCCATAGAAATCTTTATATCTCTTCACTAATTTCATGCAGTCCCTATGGCTTCCAGCCAAATCCAGAGTAACTACGTGAGCACGTAAGAGACATTATGTGCACCTGTAGTTTCCTTGTGAAAACCTATGGGAAATTCATAATGCAATCCAGAGTAAATTGTTCTTACACCGGAGCAAGGACTTCCCGTAGTTACTCTGGATTTTGCTCTTTGTTTCTTCCAGCTGAACTGTGGTATTTGCAAATTATTTTTTTGTAGTAATTCAACTGGTTCCTCTTAATATCCATTGTCTTTGCCCCCTCCAGAAAAGACATGTCAGTCAGATGCATAGGTTAACGGCCATTTTATTAATTCTTAAAACAAAAATACCTGCAGCTAAAAATGCTATATTTTTACATTAAAAAATGTAATTCAAGTATTCCAGTGCAAATGCCACTAAATTGGGAAAAAAACAGTAGTAACAATTTGCCTCCCTCAGGACAAACTTATTTCCAACCTTAAAGGATCTTTCAAGGCCAAACCTAAGGTAATATTTTTGTACTCCTACCAGAGGGTTTGCCAGCCAGTCTCTTCAACTTATACTAGTATCTTCTGAGCAGTTATGGCTCAGTCTCTGACTTTGCTCAGGATGTGCACCAGTCACTGGGCCTGCATGCCACCTGTTTAAAGTGATCAAAAACAAGGGAAACAAGGAAAGTCTAAAACTACCACATTCAACCCTAATGCCAGTCTTGGTAGATGAAAAAAAATACCAGCCAAAGATAAATCAGTCTGCAGCTAAAAAAATTTCTACCAGTTCCCAAAAAAGAAATAATCTTAGGACATAATCCAGAGTGAGGGCAGTGAGGAGAGCCCTAGCTGGGCTGCCCCAACTATTCAGAATCCAGAGCAGAAAGTTATGCTGCATCCAGAGAGTCAGGAAGCCTGGGCTGCCCTACCTGCTCTACAGCATGCTCAGTAGGGACCAAGTCAGTGACACCGGGGACGGCTTGCTCCTGAGGAGACCCCCCTCAGATCACACAGAACAAGGAACAGCTGTGGTGCCTGCCTTTTAAGAAAACCTGGAAGTTCCTGACAACCAGTAACAGCTGCAGGATGAGAATGCAATACAGCAGTACCTCCAGTGGAGGGTGGATGCTTGGAGTGGCCTGCTGTATTCCCAGGTTAGTGGGCTGCCATAGTTGTGCCATATGCTGGCAAGTTGAGAGGCACGGGTTGCAGCTAGGCTGGACAAGAACTCAGATTTTTAGTCAGCACTGCCATTCTTACTCTGCCTTATCATGGACCTCTATAGGTCTCCTCATTACTATATCTGCTCTTGAGGTGATATAACTCTGAGGAGCTGGAAGAGGGCATTTCTGCCCTGGAAACAGACTCTGGATACAGAGTAACTGCTCTGCCCTAGGCAATGCTGAACATGCCCTCGACATGCCTCTCCTGAGCTGCCTAGGCTGGCCCAGCTAGGGCAGCCCAGCTCCACCTGTCTTGGGACAGCCTATATTGCCTTTGGCTGCTCCAAGCCTTTTCCAGAATAACCTGGGTGGCCCATATTGCAGTTGGGTCAGCCCAGTGATGGATATGGTAACCCAAGTGCACTTCTGGATTGTGCCCTTAGACTAGGAGCAGGAAAGGGGCTCCAAAAAGGAGATGGACTGATGAAGCAAGGGAAGAATGTCCTCAAGGCTGTTCAGCTGTTCTGCTGCTACATGAAGTCCAATAGGCATTTCTTATTTTTCTGTCTCTCTCTGGTGCACTTTTGTGACGGCAGGAGAAAATGTGGCAATGTGGTAGTGTGTCATACATGAAGTTGTTGGGCACCTGTGCTCCCTCCACACAGATACATTTCCCTGTTATGTACATTGCTCTCAAATACATTGACCTGGAGAAAAGAAACAAAAATGTTCATTCCAGAACTGTATGTGTTTGTGTCTGTGCGCGTGTGTGCTATTTTGATGTCCCACTCCAGTCACAACAATTTTATGACTTTTGTGGCATAGCACTGGAGTCCCATGTTCTGCCGCAAGTGTGTGTGTTCATCCAGACCACTGCAGATCCATGATCAGAAAAGCCAGAAACCCTTCTGTGAGCTATTAAAGAGTTGGCAGTCCTTCGAGTGCCTTAATGAGCCACAGGACCAGGAGTGGAAATACTTCCCACTCACTTTCCAGGAATGACTTGGCCTTTTATAGTCACTTGGTTGTCCTAAAAACAGCTCCCCTTTGCTAGCTGTTACCTAAGAGGAAGACCGGAAAAGGGCTGGGGCTTGAAGCCAAGGAACTGTGACACCCAAGTCTGGAGCAAAGACTAGCAAAACACTATGGAAACAAGCATCCAGCAATTTTTCCAGTCTTGTAAATGGGAGGGAGCTCACTCTTTTCCAATTTTCTGCTAGTGAGCATGGCTCACCATCATGCTCCATGCAAGCAAGGCTGAGATCAATAGGTCAATGGCATCATTAGGGTTTCCTGCCAGGGCAACAGCTCACCTGTCTGTCTGTCTGCCTGCCTGTGTGTGTGTGTGTGTGTCTGTCTGTCTGTCTGTCTGTCTGTCTACAGTATTTATATACTGATTTTCAATTTAAACGTTCACAAAGTGGTTTACAAAGAAAATGAAAGAGAAGCCTTCCCTACCTCGATTTCCCCATCACTGACAGGCCCTCTCAACCACACATTTCCCAGCACATTTCCTAGCCATATACCAACTGTTCTTGGGATGTTTATGCGCCAGTCCTTAACATCTGCCATCATGGTTAGCACATGCATTTCATCTGATACACTGCAGGAAGCAACTCAGGGTTTTTTCAAGCTGACAGCATTGATATGGTATATTTTAAAATAGAAATAAGATGAGACTTGATTAAACAATGTAAGAAAGAGCTCCCACTAATTGCTATTCAATCTACAGATCAAGCAGAAAGCAGAATAAGACCACTCACATCCAGGATTTTATCCAGGAGGAAAGCATTGTCCTGGCATATCGAGGATTGGATGGATGAGCTGAGAGGAGTTGTACTCATCCAATATTGTCTGCCAGGTTTCCAGATGCTGCAACAGGCTCAACTAAAGGGGTGGAATGACAGGGTCGTGATGGTCTATAATGGCACAATCCCCCTTACAGGAGACCTGACCTGAGGTCATCAGGTTTGACTGCATCTGTGTAATGCTGTGTGGGCAAGGCAGGATTGGGATTTGTGTGTGTGTGTGTGTACTGTCCACCCTGCTGTCCAACAGTCTTCCTGCTTGATCCTGCCAAGGTAATTTCTGGCCTGGCCTTGGTGCCCCCCCACAGTTGCTCATTGTAGGAAATTTCAGTACCCTCACTGAGACAACTGGAATAGAACGGACACATAATTTCACAGCTGCCATGGGTATCATTGGAATGTCTCATGTTATACCTGCCCCCACATGTGCAGTGGGACATACATTGGATCGGTAGCTAGTTCTTAAGTAATTTATTACAACTCCAATCTTGCTATATGCTGATTTTTCTATACATGGATTGGACTCAACATGAATGGGCACTGCAAATCAGCTTTAAAAACTGCTTTTCTACTCTTGTAGAGAGGTAGTCATGCAAGCAATGATTCCATTTTTCTGTATCAGAATCAAACCCCTACAGAATCAACTCCAAGAATTGAGGCACTACTTTATTCAATTAAGCATAATAGAGGAGCAAGAAATCTGGAATTGTGTCTTTAAACCTATTTTTCTATTGTTTTCTTTATACACTGATTTTTTAAAAAAAATCCTTGGGAGGTTCCAGGACAGGACCCTAGTGAATAAAGAGGAACATCTGTAGTTTGTTATTGATACTGATACAAAAACCAGCCCCAAATTGCTTCCTTCCCCCTTTATATCCTGAAACAGTCTCTTGCCCTTCATGTTTGTCCTGTTCTTTCTTTGCTCTCTGAGCCCCCAGCCACCATCTTTTAGTAGGCCACATCTTTTATTCTTTGTTTATAGCATTACACATTTAACCAGTATAACTTGATCTAATACCCATATGACAGTTAATGAGGTAAATCACATAACTCATAACAGTTTGTTTATTGCTGCCCTCTCTATTTTTAGATGCTTTTATCATTATTATCTACTGCTGCATTTTATGTTTCTTTTATACATTTCTGTCGTGTACTCTTTATATTAATGTGTTACGTGGGCTTGTGCTTTGACTTTTATTGTTTTTTACTATTTTTAATCTTCATATTTGAATGAATATCTTATGCCATCCAGGGTGCTTTGTTTTGGGGGAGTGCTGGAAAAGCAGCTTATATATCTTTTAAAAGCACATTTAATTAAATAAAAGCACAGCGACAGCAAAAAGTTGATAATGTGGGTGCAATGGCAGTGGTAGCATTCAGTCTCAGAAGGTCTGAGAAAGGCAACTTCTGTTAAAAGTCATCAGTCACGTACATTTCTATCATTTCCTACTGTGCCTTCCATGGTTATTTAGTGAGCTGACTCAATAAGAGAAAGCAGACCTTTCGTGCATTCAAGCACTTCAATTGTAATTGAGTTACAATTATCATTGCAAAACTATAATGTGCTATCGCTTTATCTGATAGCATGAGATACACCCTAAGAGTGGGTTTTGGAGATGCTGTAAAAGCTGAAAGTGTTGGCATGTGCTGGAAAGGCTGCCAAACTGCATCATGATTATCACTTCTGAGTGGCACTCTTCATTTTCTCAAGGCGTAGACTGCTTGTGCATTACATTAATGTCTAAGGACACGTGCCCGTGTAGTGTATTTCAACTTGGATGTCTGTGTCTTTATCATCAATGAATTCATGACCCAACTACATATTGGCCATTAAGTGGCAACTCTTTCAAAGACAACTGTACAATACTTGTATGTAGTCTGCGCAAGAAGGCAGAAAAGGAAATAGCTGGTTGTATTGTTAATTAACTTTTAAAATGAATCAAATATTGGTAGATGTGCGATATAGCATTAGAACAATGTACAGCCTCCAGAGAACAAAAGTAAATGGGATAAAAGGTTCACAAAATGTGGAGATGCAGACGCGAAAAGAGACAACCTTGCTGTTGTATGTGTGTTTTGAAGGCTTGGAAAATGTCATGGTGCTGAGAAATACAGAGAATACAGTATTTATCATTCTATTAAAAGCCCTAAATAAACCACAAACAGATGCAGAATTGGGGTGGGGGGTGGATTGTTCTGTCTAGATACTTGTACAGTTCATTTTATTCACAACAACACTGTCATATCTGGTGGGAAGAATCATTATTTTCTATGTACATTATATTTCACATTGAGTGTTGAGAAAATGCACTTTGCTTTGCAGTAAAAGTGCAACCACTTTCCTTTGGGTAAGGTCGTGTATCCCAAGGGTTGCATTACAAAGTAAAGGCAGAGGTCTATACTTAAGGGGAGTGGCTTCAAGTTTACCAGTGTTTGAATCTCCCTTGGGTATCCTGCCTTTGCTGTTTATGGTATCACAAGATCTGACGATGATTTATTTGCTATAATTCAAAAACTATTAAGGAGTCCCTGAAGTGGCTGCTGACAGCCATTTCACCAAACGCTTCTTCGCCTCATCGTGTGCTCACCTGCCCACCAAGGAAATGAAGGCAAACAACTGACCCAAGACCTGCTGTACTGATTTACTTTGACAGCAATCATCTCTCTCTCTCTCTCTCTCTCTCTCTCTCACACACACACACACACACACACACACACACATAAATACGAACATGCATACGCGCGTGCACACACACACACATAGATAAAGCTTTTTCATGGATATTAACTCTTGGTGTTCCAGAGCTTGTTTTGTTGAAAGAGGACAATCAACATCATGATTCTAAATACAGTTGTCTCAATATGCCTATGTTGTAGGCATTCTTGTGCTCTGGGGAAAAAACTCACTCTCTTGTGTGAGGGTTATCATTATTAAGTTTGTCTGGTAAATAAGACTTCAATTCTAACCTCCACTTAGACTGGCCTGTGCTGGCCTGCGGGTATCACGAAAGTGCCAGAAGATACTTCTGCCCACTCCTGGGGGAATTAGGCCAATGCACAGGCTTACACCGACCTCCCCCAACTCCAACATCAAGGAAAGATAGGCCAGGTGAGTTAGGCCAGCCTATATAGCTTAGGATTATGCCCTAAAACTGATAGCTCAGTCATATCCTCCACCAGCACATAGCATGCAGTGCCACTGATAGATTATGCCACTCTGGAGAGTGCATAATCTATCAGTGGCATTGCATGCTATGTGCTGGTGGAGGATATGACTGAGCTATCAGTTTTAGGGCACAATCCTAAGCTCCTGAATGAGAACCAGACAGTCTAGAAGAGGTAAGTAAAGGTCTTTGTTACTTACCTTTCCATAGTCCACCTGGTTTATAATAACCAGGGTGACCATATGACCAGAAAAACCTGGATTTGTCTGGATTTTTAGCCTCCTGTCCGGGTGTCCTACATTTTGGCTTCATTGTCCTACATTTTGGCTTCATTTTGTAACTTTGCGATGGTGCGCAGTACCCCATCATATCATATGACTTTGGATTCGTATTGAAGAGCAGACTCCATTGCAAAAATCAGTTTTGAGATATCTCCTTTCTATCAAAAGTTATGGCCAAAAAACCAAAAAACAAAAATTTAAAAACCAATTACATTTTTGGCAATTTTTTTAAGCGGGTAGGAATTTTGGCTTGGGGGGGTAGGAATTTTGGCCTTGGGATTCAGGAATTTTCAGTTTGGCATCTGGTCATCCTGAATAAGTCTCCTCAGACCCATGTTAGCTATTGAGTTGGTGCAAGTCCAAGGCGATTCAGGGTAAGCATCATGCCAGGAAAAGGAGGAGGAGGAGTAATTGTTACTGAAATTTTGCCCCTTTGACCAAACCCAGTTCCTGCCCTTGAACTGCCCATAATCTTCTCCCCAGTCACTCACATGGTAGCTACCCAAGACTTTAATTTCTCTGGCAGGCATATTTAATTGCTCTAGCAAGCACTGGCTAGAAGTAAGCAGAGCATCTGAGTAATGTCTATTGATGGGTTTTCTTTAATCTTAGCCATACTTTGACATCAATATCGCATTGCTTTGTGGCCAGCCAGTTTTTAGCCCCTTCTGTGGCATCTATTTGGGGATGCATTATCCAGTTGGTCAGGTGTCTGTCATATTTTTCCCCAGTTCAATAATTTTGATATCGAAGTAAGCCACTTTGGGGATTTTCTGTCTTGGATAAGAAAATGAAACAGAAAATAAACAAACAAGAAAGCACATTGCTATATGCTGCAGGTCAACCAATTATTTTGTTGGGGAAATTCAATTTAATCATCCAGGGTATCTAATCAGTGTTTTTGAATGGTCAGTAGTAAGGCAACACTTAAATCACGTGTGTCAAACTCAAGTCCCATGGACTGAATCCAGCCCGCCTTTCCATTTCATGTGGCCAGTGAAAGCTTCCTCCTCCCCCACTTCACCCCATTGACTATAATGGGACTTATTTCTGAGTAGGCATGCATAAGATTGAACTTTGGCCCTTGGGAGACACCATTAATGCTAACTTCAGCCCAATGTATGAAATATGAATGCCTCAGTGGGGAGGGCAGTTAGTAATGCTAATACATCATCAGGGGACAAGTGCACAGTTTAACCCCAGGGCCCACCCAGCATCCCAGGATTTCCATTGTCAGTGTTTCTTAGTGGAACCTTTGTGTAGAACCAGTGGTATCACTAGTGTTTGTGTTACCTGGTGTAGAAGGTCAGTGTGTCACCAATATGATGGGCTTCCTCCCATGCAGTGAATCAGACATTGCTGTGAGCTCTGGGCATGGTGATATACCATCATCCTATCCCCACTTTTTGACTATGGCTGCAATCCTAAAGACACTTTCCTGGGAGTAAGACCCATTGAACACAATGGGGCTTACTTTTGAGTAGTCATGGTTAGGATTGTGCTGCATATCTTTTTATAGGATAGAGTTTCCAACTTGTTTGTTTCATTGCATCCTGCATGAAATAGTGCATTGACTGATATATAACATGACGGGCTGTGGGTGGCGCAAACGGTTAAGACGCTGTGCCTGTTAACCAGCAGGCCAGGGTTCAAGACGCGGGTCGGCCCCACAAGACAGGGTGAGCTCCTGTCCTTAGCCCAGCCCTGTGACACCAGCTGGATCCAATTGTAACGGCTTTGCCTTTCCATTGGACTAATTCAGTGGCATGGAGAGGGGGGATTTGCTGCTTGGGTAACAGCAGATCCTCCATAACAATCTAACCCAGGCTTTCGTGCTTCGCATGCACCCATATGCAGCGCCGAGCATGATACCATAGTCTTTCAAGATTGACCGAGGCCTGCTTATTGTTCAAAAATACCTTTAGGCAGGGAAAGTCTGCATGCGCTTGCGCACAGTAATTTTTTGAAAAAAGGATGCCCACAATGCCCGGACAGAGTTTGTGTGCCTGGAGATTTTACTTTGATTTTGATTTACTTTCAGTCTTGGCAGCCCTTGTTGTCCCACCTCCAACTGGGCCCTAAGTGTCCCCAACTGCAGCCTGAGCTTCCCCAGCAGCCTTCCCAACGAAGGTAAGTAGATATCTACTCAGAAATAAGCCCATTAATTCAATGGAGCCTACTCCTGAGTTTTAAAAAATGTAGGACAAAATGTAGAATGGCCTACATTTTGTCCTACTTTTTTTTTAAAGTCTAGATTTTCAGTTGAAAATCCAAACTTTTGGGTGACCATGTCCTACATTTTGGCTTTAGGATCTGGTCACTCTGTCTCAGTCACACACCTCAGGACATCCTCTTAACCTAATGGAGGGTCTGATATAAAGTGGAGTTATATAAGGTGGGATGTAAGATCTGAGGTGGGCCTGCAGAACAGCTGCTTTGAAAGTGTGCACGTTGCTTGCTTCCTCTCTGCTTTACTTGTATATTTGTTAAAATTTGCAAAAAGTGCCATCAGTCCGTAGAGCTGTTTCCTTTAACGGAAGCCAAACCCAGGGAATGCTGTTCTTGGAAAATCTCACTGCTTGAGGAAGTGGGAAAATACACCACAACATTGTGGCAGGGTGGATGGAGAAAGCTGGAGTCTGTATTTTAGATTGTGAGCCCTTTTGGGACAAGGACCCATTAGCTATTTTTTTTTCATTTTCTTTGTAAACTGCTTTGTGAACTTTTTAGTTGAAAAGCGGTGTATAAATACTACACACACACAGAGAGAGAGAGAGAGAGAGAGAGAGAGAGAGAGAGAGAGTTCCAGCTGTATATATGTAGCTGGAACGCTCAGCTGAAGAATGCTCAGATGAAGTAGGGTGCCCTGACAGATCAAAAAATTTGGGTTGTTTTAGAAATTAGTATCTCTTTGGGGCAGCAGGATAACAAGATTGGGGGCTCTGTTATGGAATGGAGGGATCATTCATATAGTAAGGGAGGGTGCGTAGTAAGGGGATGAATGCTATATAGAATACCTTACCCATTCCTGTTTGTAACTTGCATGCCCATCAGTAGCATTATCAATTCTTTTGTGAACAACAGAAATATCTCATATTTTTAAAAGCATTTGATTCCAAGATATCAGTGCAGGCAGAGAGAGAGCACAGGAAAATATACTTCGCTGGCTCTGCTGTCATTTACATCTCCATGGTCCTTTCTTATCTCTCTGTTAACAAAACAAATCTGCCGAATTACAGTGTCTTATTTGTGGTCGCTTTATCATCATCATTATCATCATCATCATCATCATTATTCCTTCCAGCAGCGGCAATAGTGCTAATGTGTTTGGGAGCTGTGATGTGCTGAACAGCCTCTGGTTAGGATGCACTATGGAATCCCAGCTATGCAGCCACACAAATCAAAAGCAAGTAATTACAAGCACTGGGGAATAGTGGAAACAGGCTGGCAGCAATGGCCTAGTCCTCATAAACAGCAGATGAGATGGGAAACTGGTTTCTGGCTGTACTGCTCCAGACTGGGGACGGGGGTTTTCTTGATTGAATGCCCCCATAGTATATACACATAAAAATATAATTTATGTCCTTATGTCTTATTATCAAGATTTTAACCCCAACTTTCCCCAAAATGGCTTCAGGTGCAGACAGGCATTCTAGGGCATATTTTTCTCCTTGACATATCTGGTATCTCTTTCTAGGAATGTGTTCTGTTTTATTTTCCCAGTTGTTCAGGGTGACCACCATATGGAATGGAGGACAGAGTGCCTCTACCTTTAACTATTGCATAGAAGAGGGAATTGAGGCAGTTTTAGCTCATCATAGATGGGTTTAAAAAGCAGTACCTACCTCAATTCCCTCTTCTATGCAATAGTTAAAGGTAGAGGCATTCTGTCCTCCATTCTATATGGTCACCCTGCAGTGGTTGAGCTTTCCACCCTGTGAGTCCCTCTTATACAATTTAGATATAGGTTTACCATCCCCTCTGCGGTTTGTCAGAATGAAGCCTACAGCATATAATATTGGAGCACTCTTTGATTTTTTAAGTCATAACATCCGGTGGCCTCTGTTCTACTGTTGCTATTCAACTACTACCTCTCACTGAGTCTGGGTCTGGAACTGTCAATGCCTGAACATCCCAGTCTATAACATCTCTGTTATGTCTTTGCTTAAAAGCTACTCACCATGGCACATATACATTGTAATATGTTGAACTGCAATATTTTTGTGATCTAAGTATCTAGGAGGGTTGACGGTGGTTATGATAATTCAGAATAACCCTCCTGTTCTCACAGTCATGGCTTCTGTGCCTTTAATATCATTGTGACAGGCTGAAATTTAAGTAATTTTTTTTCCATCACTGCATATTCAAGCTAGAAATGGTGGAATCTGTGAAATTTCTCCCAGCCTTATAGGGGCCTGCCCAAAAAAGGCTAACCCTAGTTTTCAGGGACACTGAAAACTTCTTCCTTCTGGAGACAGTAGCCCTGTTTTATATTCATTCACTGAATGAATGTGTGGAAAGTTGAGAGAGAGAGAGAGAGAGAGAGAGAATGTTTTTACTCAATACATGGCTCCATTCTTGACTTCTGCTGTCCTCTGACCTCTGCAGATCCAGTGGAAGTTTAAAGCAGCCTCTATGCACTCCCTTGTGAAGGATCTGGAATCAGGATGACTATATGTCCTCTTTTTAAATCTTGTGTCCTGGAAAATATCTTCATTTTTCTAATTTACCTTGTGAGCAGGCAGCAAGTAGCCTTGTTGTAATTAATAAATTACATGTATAATTTATTATGTATAATAGTTTTAAATTTTATAATATGCAATATAGTGTTTAAGTTAATCTCATAAAAGCAATATGCATGAGTGTTTTTAGCTTTTATTTTTAGCTTTTATTTTTGACACGCTCTTTATTTGAGCATGTCAACTCAAACTTAACTCTTTATCTTTTTCAGTTTGGTCACCTTGTTTGGAAATAACCCTGGAATTATAAGAGCCCCTAACTGTGGATACAGAATCTGCAAGCATGCATTTGCATGTGCCAAGGGACACCAGCACTGTTACCTAATGAATGCCTGGAAGTCAGAGTCAGAGGCCAGCAAATCCAATCTTGCTCCCAGTATGTTTTCATTCAATTATATAAGGTGAGTATAAAGCTTTGGGCTTCTATTTAATTCCTGCTATTGTATTTTTATTTTTATTATTTTTCTTTGTGCATTCAAGTGGTCTTAAGAAACAAAAAATAGCCTGGTGTGCAAAATGGGTGTTATTAGGCTGTAGAAGCAAGCAAGCTTGTGCTACGATGGGGAACAGGACTAGGGAGAGATCAGTGTTCAGGGGAGTGCATCCTTGAAAGTGACTGAGGTCCAACTACATGTTGGAATTGGGCCTCCTGGCATTCCAGTCATATTATATACAGTGGTGCCTCACATAAAGAGCTTAATTCATTCCTGAGGCATGCTCTTTAAGTGAAACGCTCTTTAAGTGAAGCAGATTTTTCCCATAGGAAATAATGGAAACTCAGACAATTGGTTCTACAACCCAAAAAATATTCATATAAAAATATTAGCTGGATGTAAAAATGATGACAAAACACTGGAATTGAATTCAAATCTTGCATTCATTGTGCATGATCCTATGAAGTCTACTTAGGCTGCAATCCTAAAGACACTTTCCTGGGAGTAAGTCCCATTTAACACAAGGGGGCTTACTTCTGAGTAGACATAGAAGACTGCAATCAAAGATATTTTCCTGGGAGGCTTACCTGGGCTGCTGCTGGAGGTTCAAGGAGGTCTGTGGGGGTACTTGGGGGGCAGTTTGGGGCAGCTGTCTCTGGCATCTCCAGGCAACTGCCCCCAAGTTGGGGGCAGTTAGAGGCAGCTGGCAGCCCTTTTAAAGAGCCTCTGTGCAGAGTGTCAGGGCTGCATAGGATGTGTGCCCATAGTGTGCTTGCTTGTTAAGTGAAGTGGAACTTGTTATGTGAAGCAAGATTTCTTGGAAATTTTTGGTTGTTATGTGAAACGCTTGTTAAGCGAGGTGCTTGTTAAGTGAGGTACCACTTTATGTCCATTAGATCAAAGAAAATGCATGGAATTGGGCCTGCTACATGACCTCTAACATTCCCTGTTTCACTAATAAAGTCCAACGGACCTTCAGCTACAGATAATAGAGACAGTACCCAACTGTCCTATTTTAATTTTAATTTATTTTCCATACATTTATACCACACTTTTCCTTCCTGGCTTTACGAATCAATATTTTTTTAAAAATTCACCTTACCCCTGCTGAAGAGGCTGCCTTGTGGAGCATTTGCTGAGAAGGTACATAGGATCAGGACCATTCTGGAAGCCTTGCACTCCTTTGGACTGCCTTTGCACTGAACTTGCTTACCTGCAAGTAAATGTGTCTGTACAGTTCACTTTCATTTCCAATACATTTTAATGCAATCGCCAGGGACTTCCTTCTGGGTGTTTTGTGGGGGTAGTGTTCATTGTATTGAAATGATTTTGGTGTCCTTGAATTCCTCTCAGCCTGTCCTTTCTGGCACACTATGGCAGCTCACCTACTCATGAGTAAAGTCATGATATGGGGCATTTTCAGCTTCCATAGAGTTAAATGCATATTTTATAGGATTTTTGGCCATAACATTTTATAAGGAGGAGCTACAGGGGTGCCTTATAAGACAAACATAATTTGTTCTGAAAGCATGTTTGTTTTACAAAGCATTCTTTGTACAAAGTGAGTTTTCCCATAGGAAATAATGGAAACTCAGACGAAACCCAAAAATATTCATATAAAACTATTAACTGTATGTAATAATGATGACAAAATACTTTAATCAAATTCAAAACACTGTAATATAATACAGAACGCAATTACTGTAACATTAATAAAAACATTGTAATATACTGTATAGTAAAATAAAAGAAAAGTCTTTCTGGCCAAGGATGACTTATCACTGAAACAGTCACTGGTGTCTTTTTGAGCAACTTTAACAAGGAACCTCTCTAGTGACACTTGCTTTTGTCTCCTTTTGAGGATTTCAGGGAAATGTGACATTGCATTGTCATTAAACTGGTTCATCGCTTGCACAGCTATAGCCTTTTTTGTGTGGTGCTTTTCTACAAAATTTTGCACAATTTCCCAATGTTTACAAATGTCCTCAATCTCATTTAATTTGGGGGATTCCTCCACCTTATTCTCCTCCTCTTCTGCAGATGAGATCTGCTCCATTACCTCTTGCTGTTCCTCACAATGCAGATCCATCAATTTGTTCGTTTTACAACGAATTTTCATTGTAAAACTGTTTGTCTTACAAGACACTGTTTGTCTTACAAGGCAGAATTCCTTAGAAATTTTAGTTTGTCTTATAAGGTACCACTGTATTTCAAAAAGGATTTTGCATTGGATTCTGCTCTTAAATATGCATCCAAAGGTATATGACATGATGGGATTTTGCACACAGTTACAATGTTAGAATTTTTGGGTCTCACAGCCCCACTGTGTGTCATCACTCTGGATGCATCACCTGGTGCTTGCTGCACCCCCTGCACCCCCTTGTTACTGGGTTTAAGCTAGGTCTCTGAACCCAGAAATAAATTATGATGATGTCACCATGTTCATGTTATAGCCACTCACCTCTGGGTATGAAGGGCAGAAAAACTGGCTCTAACCTACTAGCCTTTGGGAATAGAGTTCTTTTCTTACAGTGTGTTTGTGCTGCTAAAGATCTTGCCATCCTCCTAACACAGTAATCCTAATAAAAGAGGCATTAGATGAACCAAATTGGGATCATTCTGTCTTTGAGTCAGACACCCTCTCTGTGAACCTACCCTATATGTGAACCCGCACCCAGCATAGCACAGTGCCTTTGATCCTATCTGTAGCTATTAGTTACTGTGCTAAAACCAGACTTTTTCACTGCTTGCTGTACCTTGTCTAGTCTGCAGCCTTCAGTCACCAAAACAAACTGTAAGAATGTTGTGCATCGGAGGAGGTAACATGTAGAGACACCCGGTCTGAGCTAGATATGCTTTCTTTTGTTAAATGTCATTCATGGACCATATTAATAATGCACTTTATTTTTTTTGTTACATCCTGTCTTCCCATCACCACCCAGACTTTTTAGTGGCAGAATTAGGCAATAAATAATAGATATTAGTAAATTATATATTTACTGACTCACAATGCAGGATGAGCTGAGAAACCTTATTCTGCAGCAAAACCACAATGTCAAGCCAACGGTAAATCAGATGGAAAATCTTACACTGTGTGTATACATTTATGCGAAAATGGTTTTTCCACCTTCTGTTCACAGTAACATTCACCAGCATACTAAAATACATTCTTTGGGACATTTTGCATTTTACACAGCAACAAATGTGGCTACTTGGAAAAAAGAGAGCAGCAGCCTGTCTTCTACATTGTTTTCTACATTGATTTACATTTTGGGTACACTTTAAAAAGATCTGAGTATGCATTTAAAAAACATATCACTTGTGAAATTCCGATAATTGTGAAAGAAGTTAAAAGAAGCTTGCCAGAAATGGTCTTGTGGTGATTGCATTTGATGGCCATAATGTAAACTTACCAGTTCAGAAAGCCTGGTGTACGTATTTGGACTCTGTATTCTGCTTGGCAGGCCTTTGTGATACAGTGGCAGCAATACAACTTGTGCTGCACCCCACAAGCTGACTAGGCAATGGGGACTAAGCAGTGGTAAAGTTTTTACTTAACTGCTCCAAGGTTCCTTGGTCTCCAGTTTGCTTACTTGGATCTATGCCATTGTAAATTCAGTAGCTTCAATAGCTGCTGTTGCCTCCAAGATCTATCTCTCCTGCTCCAGTCCAGCCCTCTCTCCACCCCATTCCTCCCTAGTGCTCCATTATAAAGATATAGTGGAAATAGAAAGGTGCAGAAGAGAACAACCAAAACGGTTACTAGGCTTGGGCACCAGCCTTATGAGGAAAGGCTACAGCATATGGGGGCTCTTCAGTTTAGAAAAGAGGTGTCTGAGAGGGGTGGGGAACATGATTGAGATTTTAAAAATTACACAAGTGATGGATATACAGAGATACACTTTTTCTTTTCACACAACATCAGAACCAGAAGACATTAAAAAAACTGAGTGTTGGAAGACTTAAGACAGACAGCTCTTCTCTTTGCATGTTCCCCCTGCGAACGTACTTGCATGGTGAACAATATGGAGTCAACTAGTGTTCAGTGCAGACTTTGGGGGTTTGCACTTACACCAGCTTTCTGCCACTCCAGCAGCCCACAGCATGTCGTGATAGATCACATGATCTGTCATCATGCCTAGTCCACTATTGTCTGTGTGGCAAACCCATTGAGGGGTGGGCTTGTTTGCAATTCTGAAAATTTCCTTTCCTTATTGTCCACCTTCTTTAGTACGTGCTACATGAAGTTCTGATTCTAAACCAGGGGTCTCTATACTTTTTGGCAGGAGTGCCACATCGTCTTTCTGATACTGTGTCGGGGCTGGAAGAAAAAGCAAATTGATTTACATTTCAGATTTGAATAAATTTACATAAATGAATATATTAAGCTTAGAACTACTGAATGAATGAATTTGGTCAATTCATAAATATTTTAGCAGAGCTTGTCACTATGTGGGATAAACACTAAATAAAAAAATAAATTCATAAACACTGTCTAGCACACACAGAGAGGATGATCTTTGAACCAGTTCATAAAGCACTTTCATACAGAGAGAGGAGATGTGTGCAGCCTTTCCAGCTCTCTAAATACCCTTGTGAGAGGTGGAGAGAAGAGCTCCTCTCACTTCTGGAGGATTGCAGGGCTTGCCCAAGGGCTGGATGGAGGGGACTTCCCAAGGGCCAAATGGAGGTTCATTCAGGGCTGCATCTGGCAGCTTTTGATAGCTAACTCCATCTTGCAGCACCCAGGTCTTGAACCCTGGCCTGCATGGCATCTTAATCAGCTGACCTGATGCAGCCCTCTTACAAACACATGCAAGAAAACCCTAACCGCAGCAGCTATTTCTCTTAATAGTCTACTCCTCAGCTCATAAGATTGGCCTGTTACTACATTTTTATGTAGTACATGGCATGTTCAACTCATATAAGCCATTTGGTTTGGCCTATAGAATTAGGAATCAGTTAAATGGTATATCTCTCTCTGGTATGGTACAGTACACTATTCTTATCTTGGACTGTACTGTGATTTGAAGGACAGAAACAAATTATTGAGGGGTGTTGAGAATGGATTATTTAACATTGTAGTTCTCCTATCTAAAGCAGCATCAAAAGCAAGAGAAAAAGAAGTGTGTATAAAAAATTCACCTCTAAGGGGCAGGTAACTGAGCGCAGGCTTGGTCATTCCATAGCATAGAGCTGCTTTTATCCAGTCCCCTGTTGCTTTTAATAAGAAGTGGATGGGAGGGGGTCAAAATCAAAGCCAAGTGACCCTTTGTCTATTGTCTGGACATCAAGGGTGTCACAAAATTACTGCTGACTTATAGTCTGGTTAATGGATTCAGGATGGTTCTTGTTGAGTAATTATGTTCAATGAGTTTCAGTCAATAAAATTTGCTATCAATTGTCACTTTGTACAATATCAACTCTAATGGGTTCAGGTGTGCAAACAGATTGAGGTGAAAAGTGCTGATTTATTTAAAACACGCACACTGAGAGAGAGAGAGAGAGAGAGAGAGAGAGAGAGAGAGAGAGAGAGAGAGAGAGAGGACAATAATTATCACTTTATTTTATTTTAGAAAGAAATGTTTAACATAATTTAATTGAATGTTACACAGCAGGTTCCAGGAAGTGAAAACAGTTCTGCCACATCACAGAATGTTGGTTTTTCAAAATAAAAAATTGGTTATAAACAAAATTCAGAAACAGAAAAACTTTTTTTGTTTAGTTGCCTCAGACAGATTTTATGGTGTTTACATGTGAAATCAAGAAAAAAATATAATTGTTTTGGACAGCAGAAGTTGGAATGTGTCACAATACACACTGTACATCATCACATGGCCTGCAAGCAGAAATGTATGCGATTATGTCTTGTGGCATAGATTTGTACTTCATGTGCACATTCACAGTATGGTCTACTTTTCCATATCTATTTTCTATCTATTTTCTTGCATATCTATTTTCCATATCTATATAAAAAAGGCATCTTCATCATCCTCACTGACTGATCAACACCCAGCCAAAACCGCCAGGCCTATAAGCGTGAAATTTGATGAGGGTGTTCCTTCCATGATGGAGGGATCCACTAAGAACCAGTTTTCGGAAATTCCAACTAGAAGGGGGTGAAAAGGGGCGCAATGCGTTTTATAAAACTAATCTTCGTCATTACTGACTCATCAATACCCTGCCAAAACCGCCAAGCCTAGATGCGTGAAATTTGGGAAGGGTGTTTCTTCTGTGATGGAGGGAGTCACTAAGAACCAGTTTTTGGAAATTCCAACCGGAAGGAGGTGAAAACGTGTTTTCCTCCCTATACTTTGCATTGAATAATTGGTGACTCATCAATATTCGGCCCCAACCCCCAGACCTAGAAGCATGAAATTCAGGGAGGGAGTTCCTTCTGTCACATGAACACCCACCAATAACTCATGTGGAGAAATTTAAGCCTTAAGGGTCTGAAAAGGGGTGCAACGTGTTTTTGTCCTAGACTTAACATGGGAGACTGATCAACATCCAGCCAATTTGGTGTTCTGTGCCTGGTGCATTGGGGGTGGGGGGAACATTGTTCAGAGGAAGACGCTGCACTGCGGAGGATGCTGTGCATGAGGGGGTTGCACAGGGGAAGATGCTCATTGGAGGTTGATGCGCATGGGGGGATGATGTGCGTGGAGATGTTGCGATTGGAGGTTGATGCACATGGGGAAATGATGCGCATGGAGGTTTAATGCGTATGGGGTGATGTTGCGCATGGGGGTGTTGCGTATGGGGCGTTGATGCGCATGGGAAGATGCGCATGGGGGTTGATGCTGCGTATGGGGGATGTTGCGATTGGGAATTGATGCACATGGTGGAATGATGCGCATGGGGGTTTGATGCTCATTCGGGTTTGATGCGCATGGGGGATGTAGCATGGGGGATAATGCGCATGGGGAGATGATGCGCATGAGGAGTTGATGTGCAAGGGGAATGTTTCACATGGGGGACTGATGCACATGGGGAAGTTGCGCATGCGGGGTTGATGTGCATGGGGATGAACATGGGGAATTTTATGCATAGGGGATTTGCGCATGAGGGTTGATGCTCATGGGGGAATGTTGTGCATAGGGGAATGAAGAATGAAGAATGAAGAAATAAGTCAATTTCATTAGAAACCATTCCCAGGCAAGAATTCAGTAAGATCTAAGGTCATTTAACATTTGAAAATTAGAGTTATCCACCCTTCCTAAACTGTACTTGGCATGGCTGCAGGTGCAGAGCTCAACAAGGGAGGACATGCCCCCTTCATCACCATTAGGTCTGGAGGCGAGTAGTGGGGGAGACAGGCTGCCCAATACTGGCAACACCTGGAAGCAGGGAGGGCTGGAATGCTCCCTCTTATAGGAGGTGCCAAAAATTTAGGGGGCTTCAGGTAGCATGGGGCCTAGTGATGCCACTGTACTGCAGTTTATCTTTGATGTTATTTCTCTATCTTTTGGGTCTTTCTCACAATCTTTGCACTTCTTCTCTCTTAATATTTGCCTTATTTGGTATAACATCTCAATACATTCTCTCTTGATGAGCAAATCACTTTATTTTCTGTCTTTGCATGTAATACTAGCGAAAAGTGTACCCGCATTGTGGGAGTAAAATCCCCCTCTATGCCATCCCCCCACTGTGCATGAATTTCCCCATGCACATCTACCCACATGCGCATCCACCCCCACGTGCAACATCCTTTCTCGTTTCTCTGACAGCATTCCTCAAACATTGCATTCCTATAGCAACTAATTTTATCTTGTGTTTTTAAATGTCCGTGTTTGACACTGGTAACATAAAACGGGAATAAATATGCTCTGAGGTATTCCTTAGTACTAATTGGTAGTATCTTAAATTGCGCAAGTATTCCTTCGCTGTGGCACTGAACTAATTTGATCCAAATCCTATCATAGATCTGAGGAGGAGGATGAAGATGATGCACATCGATGTAAGTTGATGCATGTCATCAACTTTGTTTTTGAGTTGGACTATAGGTTCATTCCAATTCTGTCTCATCTTAGCAGTGGATCTCCAGGCAGAGTCTAATCATCAGTCCAGTTACCTGCAATCCTCATAAATGAATTTAACACTTTCTGCATGCAGAGTATATGCTGCTTCATTGAAGTTCAGCTCTTTCCAAGAAATGTAATCTAAAGTCTTGTATTCTTTAAATTCTACTTCTGTATTATAACAATTTTTTTTTACTGTGGCACAAAAACCTGTGTAGCTTACAAATAAAATATTTTTAAACAACAAAAACTATACACAGATAAAAATTACAATCTGTTCAATTCTTTTTATTCTATACACATTAGTTCCCAAAATATTCTAAAAACATAACATATTGCATAAAATGTGTTGTTTCTTGACAATATTTCAAACTCAAGTTACAGAAAGATCTTAAAATCATTTGTAATAAATGACTCCCCAAGATTAAAAGGAACTCGGCTGCCAAAATCTGTAAACTACTAATCTGCTTCCTTTTCAAATGTGGTTGAGACAGATGATCTCAATCCCTGTCTCTCCCTTATATATTGTACTGGAATAAATTTCACGAATAAACAATGTTTCAATATGAGGGCGTGACCCATATTAGATGCCTCCTGTCCAAAACTATACAGGTGTCCTTCCTTATCCATTAGACTATCGTTCCATTCCAGAACCTCCTGTGGATTAAAAAAAATACATTTATAAAGAAAACAATGGAAAAA
This sequence comes from Cryptoblepharus egeriae, assembly GCA_030015325.1. Classification (NCBI taxonomy): domain Eukaryota; kingdom Metazoa; phylum Chordata; class Lepidosauria; order Squamata; family Scincidae; genus Cryptoblepharus; species Cryptoblepharus egeriae. The sequence goes on along the minus strand of JAREYC010000002.1, from coordinate 103,865,984 downwards.
TAGGGTTAAAGATCCACTACCAGGTTTCTTGCACCTTTATTGTGCCTAGATGAATAAGGTACTGAATTCTGATACTGAAAAATGGGAATGATTGCTTGCATGACTATCTACAATAGTAGAAAAGCAGTTTTTAAAAAATTGACTTTCAGTATCCATTTGTGTTGAGTCAAATCCTTTTATAAAAATCCGTGTATAAAAATGTTGGACCTGAATTTGTTCTTAGAATTCCTTCTTGGTCATGAGTTGTGTCTGATGAAACCTCTCTTAGGAGTAAATTCTCCTGGAGCCAGCTTTGGAAATCAGCACAACCACTTTTAAATAGCACAATGAGATGTGTTTCAGAAGAAGCCTTCAGCCTATGCAGTTCTGCAGCAAATGGATGATGCACTTTTTGAAAGATGTGTGCGCATGTGCATGCTTCTTTGCCATGCAATGTGAAGGAGCCAACTGTTGTATTGTTCCAATAACACAGAACATTTTCCCACACTGATGGAACAATCCTAACTCCCCACACAGTGAGGTAATGGAACCGGCATGGCTTCCATTGCACATGAGGAGGGTGTTTTGTCCTCTGGAAGTCTCCTTGGGATAAGCCTCAGCAGCTGCTGTAAATCAACTCAGACCTGTGCCAGCCTGATCACTATCATAAGTCCACATTAACATGGGAAGGTGGATCCAAAATTGGCATGCGCCACTGCCACCAATCCCAATACAACTCCTTTTCCCCTCAAAAGTGTCCCAACCACCTGTCATGCGGGTGTCCCGGGGTAGTGATGTGGGTTGACGTGGCTGATCTCCCTCCAGGCCCACACGCTCCCATCGCCGCGTCTTCACTAAAATAATCCCACGGGGACACAGGGGGAATCTCCAAAACAATACTTTTACTCTCTTCCATTACAGAGGCTCGGTGCATGATGGTTACAGGTAGGTACACAGCTTATGGTTACAGGTAAGTATACAGCTTACAGTTGCAGGCAACACGTTAAACCAACTCAAACAGGAATCTTCAACCAGAACAGGTAAGGCTTCTCATAACTGGGTTCTCCCCCTCGTCCGCAGATAAGTCCCCTTTGAACTAGTCCTCCTCCAAGGCACAGGTAAGTCACTACTGTTACCGAGCACTTGACAGCCCCCGTCCTTCCGACTCTCCTTCCAAGTGCCCGCCCCCTGATCTTCCCGCTCTTTTCTTTTTATCAGAGCCAAGGTCCATGCCCTCTGGGGAGTCTCCACCCCTCTTGGCAAGGAGGGGGTGGGACCTTGCTCCACCAGGCCGGACCCCTGTCAAGCCCGGGTCTCCGGAGGCTGAAACCCCCAGGACTCCCTCCCCCGGGCTCCCAATAGGCCCTCACCTTCCGGTCCCTCCAGTACTCTGCCACCCTCCTTTTCCTTTCCTCCTCTTCTCATTGTTCCCGGGCCAGCATCTCCCGCATCTCCTGGGGGGTCAAAGTCTCTGCCAAGACTGCCTCGACTTCTCGCTACCGTCTTTCTCTTTCCATGGGAGGAGTGCGAAGACTGGTGTATCGGGTGGCAGCCCCGCAGTGGCATTCTGGATCCCCTTCCTCCCGGGAGAAGTCCAGCCACATCATGTCCTCAGCAAGCTCTTCTTCGGGGGTCTGTCTCCTCGCACCACACCACCCTCCACCAATACATCTGTTTCTTGTACTGCTGCACATGGGGGTGTAGTGTAGTGAGTTGAGCAACTGGCCCAAGGAAGGTGGGAAATAAATAAATAAATAAATAAATAAATAGTTGGGATAGGGCCTATAAAAGCTATATACAGCATTGGCTAATCTGCCTTTTTCTCTTTTGAGATGGGAAGTGAAGCTTTCTCCAGTTCAACTGAAGTGTATGAAAAACCTACAAAACCCATTTGACAGTGAACACAATAAGATGGGAAACATATATGATGGTATCGTGGGCAGTGATGATGCTATCAAACTGTCTCTCTGTCACTCTTAAAACGGCTTGTCACTCTACTGCCTTGAAAGCCACATATAAAAACATTAGGATGGAATCAGGCACAAATATCTTTTCTCCTAACCCCACTCACTGTCTCACACGTTCAGCCCCCTCCCTTTGCACATTGTGAATGAATCACCAATTCTGTTTGAAAACAGGTCTGTCGTTCTGATGATTTCATAGACTGCTTTTTTTGTTTTCGTTTCACTTCTTAGATAACCATATGGTGGCAGAAAACAAAGACCACTCTCCATCCGTCAATTTGAAACCAAAAAGAAACAAAACATTCATTCCCGGAAAATGGGGTCTCTATAAGTTGTCTTCTCAGACTTTGACTCAAGGCTCAATGAGAACGAAACAGCTTATAGTGTAGCCATTGTAGAGAAGGAGAAATAAGCTGGTCCACATTTTCTTATAGATTCTTTTCTTCACACGTTCATTGGAATACTAGTATGACCATACTAACATTAATTCTAGACTATGATACATGGAGTTTTCTGATGCATATAGATCCTTCAGTTCATTTCGTTCATTCTGTCTCCCCTTCCCAAACATATGTTACTGATGTGCACAAAAGCCACTCTACAAAAAGATTATTTCAATGTGATAATTCAGCAAGATTCTTTCTTATGTGATGATCCGTTTCTGTGATCTTAATAACCTAAATTAACAACAGGTTCTATGTCCCATTAGTAACTGGTTCTCAGAACCAGTTGCTCATTAGCAAAGGGTTCTATAGAACCTGTGAGAACCCCCAGTAGCCCACCACTGTGATGTACTGGTGCACAAATGTGCTCCTATGTATTCAAAGAAAATTCACATGAACCAATTTGGATAGAATTGTATGTCCAAAGTCACATCAGGTTTGCTTGTTACAGTGTGAATAAGCATAATAGGGCTTAAGAGGACGAAAAACCCCAAATAAAGGGAAAGCTGCAGCAAACAGCAGTGTTGAGATAAGTTGCGGGGGTGGAGGTGGGGGTCCACACTCCAGTCAAATCTAAACTCGTTGGACTTCAACAACTCTACTCAAGTCCAAGTTATGCAGATGTCACAAGCAGCATGTATATTTTGGGGAGAGGTCAACTTTAAATTATAATAAATTATAATTCTTCAACCCAAGGTAGGTGGGATTCTGTGACCCATACAAATGATGCAAATTTATCAAAACAGTGCACCATTTAATCTGTGATTTTTATTATTATTTTGTAAAATGTATTTTTGTTTTGATTTTCATGGGTGGGAAGTAACCATGGCACTGGATTATTCAGATGAACCTCTGACTTCTGAGATGTCAGCAGTTATTGCCAGCACCTTTCCAAATACATCGGTGGCCAGAAGGTCTAGAAACCTGCTTTAAAAATGAGTGAGAGCTGAAACAGTAAAAGGTATTGGGGGATTACACAATGCCATACTAGGTCTCAGCTCATATCCAGTCAATAGTGGGACAACTACTGCTTCCCAATGCAATTTGATTTTAATAACATTTTAGAGACACACTGCACTCCCCAGCGGAACTAGGCCTATGTAATAATATCCCAGGAACAAGAGACCAATCATCCTCACTACTGGGACTTCCTAATGAGGCAAAATACTTTGGTGTTGCTCCCTTTGGTGGTGACCCACCAATAGCAACCTGTCTTGGGTCAATCCTGATGGAAATACCTCTCGCCCCAGAAATGGCCACCAGTGTGGCCAATTGAGAAGTCCTAGTGGCAGACCTTCCTCACTGACCTGCTTCTCTGTTGCCTTTTCCCCAACAGCTTCTGAGCTGCAGCTGGAGTAGTTCATTATGCTGATTGTGATGTTGTTGAGAGAGGAAAACAATCTGGTGATGTGTTTTGGCTTTGGCTTGATCATTGGGGAAATATCTCTGCCCTGGAAATGACCAATGGAGGTGAGGGTCTAATGTCCTGGTGGTAAAGAGTACCTTTACTGGGTCATGCTGCAATTGTTCCTTCCCCTTGTCTACCAGCAACACTTTTATTACAGGATACACCAGTTTATTAAATTATTGGGGCTTACCTTTGCCATTCAAATGAATACAGATAACACTTTAAATATAACTTACGGTGGCGGGTATACAATTCCATGAGAAGAACCATGAAAAAGCTACTCCCCATGTAGAATAGCCTGGATGATACAACTTGCCTAGTCCAAACTGGGGTTATTTCATTGGGTCACGGTGGTTCAGCTAGTTCCAGCCAATCTATACATAGACAAGGACGGGGAAATTGTCGACACTGGATCTGTCTTCTGAAGTCCATGTTAACACAGAGCCACGCCTCTTTCTCTGTGTGGGACTTTGATACAAACAAGTGGGATGAGTGTTATTGTTATTAGCACTTTTTTGGACTATGCTTTCTGTATCAGAGACCAGAGTACTCTTTGGGGTGACTCCTGATTCCTATGTATATTTTAGATCCTTCACTCAAAGGAGTATCTCTTTACATGGAATGGAGAATTTGAGTCATGCCGGAGGTTTGCTAGGGGCTTCAGAGCCAAAACATCAGGTGCAGCTGAGTTCTGTGTACACGCCAAGAAAGCAATAAAGGGAAAGAAGCATCCCATTGAGAGACAGAAGTGAAGAGAATTATATATAGGGAGAGAGATTAAAACAGCACACGCAGTGGAGGAGAGAGAACAGAGGAAATTCACTTTACTTTTTTCTATTCTTGACAGAATTCCATTATTCTTGGCCAGATGAAAAACACATCAACTACCACCCCTTCCCTCCAGCAGCCTCAGCAACACCTGATGGGGTGATATTTAACAAATTAGGCGAGCAGAAGAAGGGGGCTGCTTGGACTCGATCATAAACCTTGGTGCACAGCCTGTAACTCAGCATTTGAGCATGAGGCAATCTGTCTTCCTGACTGGAAGATAAAATGGTTAAATTTCAGATAATCCCAGATAGTAAATTCCCTATAAGCTAAAATCAATATTGGCACAACTGTGCGTCATTAAAAACTAAATGAACATGACAAAGCTAAGCAGTGGCCTATTAAACAAATGAGCTTCTTTCTACATGGAACAGTAGGTTATTAAATCCTTTATTACAGGCAAGTTGCTTTAAATCAGATTCTATATATGAAACAGTAGGGTAAAAATGTTTTTATCAAAGGAATCTGGGAAGGAGGAGGTCATGGGGGAAACAAGATCACTGTGGGTAGTAGGGCAAGAGTTCCCTAAACTCTTTGTTGGTAGAATGCTTTGCAAGAACATTTTGATTATGTTTGCATTTTACTGGAGAGCTCAGACTGTGAGCTTAGTTTAGCCTTGCCCTAAACATGAATGCAGATCACCGTTCACCGAGTGTTAATCCATCCTTATTTTGAAGGATGTCATGCACAAACAAGTTTCCAAACTAATGTGCAGCCACAGTGTGGTCAGTGGCTGTCAGAATTTACCTAGTAGGGCAAAGGTTCCCAATTTTTTTTTGATAGGTGGATTTCTTGATCTACACTGTCTTTGGCTGCAGCGCCCTGTTAGGGCTACAAATCCTTTACATTGTATATGGTGATATGTTTTTTTGTGAGGTTTTGGTAGGTCCCTATGGCTTCCAGGGGAGCTGTAATTTACAGAAGAGGACTTATTGTAGTAGGAGATAGGGAGTAGAAAAGGTTGGGAAGGTGAGGGAATGGTAATCAGAGACTGTTGATATCTTCTAAGATGGAAAAATAAGTGGTGACCACAGAGTTTCTGCTTCTGTGTGTAGCTACAGTCCCCTGTGCCTTGTCAAAACATGTAGCACAATGAGGAGGACAGGATACTAGAATCTGAATATGGCACAGGGGATTGGGCCACTTTCCATTTCAGATGAAGAATGTACGACTTCTGAATGTTGCCTTACATAAGAAACTCTCAAAACTCAACCAGGGCTGGTCAACAGCTTGTGGGCTCCTGGATCTTTAGCAATTTTCATAAACAGCACCTGCTGAAATTTCCTCTTCTATACAACTTTTAACAACCCAGGAGCCCTCAAGCTGAAAGGTTGGCTGCCCCACACTAGTCCATCAAAGGGAAATTCTGTCCCACACCATTCCCTGATGAACTGATTTCCTATTTGTAAATATTTGTTTAATCAATTTTTTCACTCTTAATTTTCTATACACATTAGGAAGAGAACATACTAGATGCAAATTACAATACAATTGCAATATTACAAGAGTAATGAAATTTAATTTCTATCTTTATTTTATACATACATAATAAGATAATCTATAGTCTTTCATTAAAAAACTAATACCAGTAATTCTATAAACTAATTTATAACTCAATTTTACGATACTGAAAAGAAATCCAAACTCCTGTACAAATTTGTGAAATCCACTACATAATAAAACAAATGCAATCCAGGTTTCCACTTGTAATTCCTCAAATTGAAAAAGGTGTCAATGTGTTGTCAGTGATACTGTACATAGCCTTTTAAGGAGAAATCCTATGTTGGCCTTATAAGCCCCAAGACAGGTTGACCTGGGCTGCCCTAGCTGGCCCAGTCTCAGAGGTTCAAGAGAGGCATGTTGAGCATTGCATGGGGCAGAACAGTTACTCTGTATCCAGAGCCTGTTTTCAGGGCAGAAATTCCCTCTTTCAGCTCCTTGGAGTTATACCACCTCTGGAGCAGGTATAGTAATGAGGAGACCCAGAGGGATCCATGATAAGGCAGAGTAAGAATGGCAGTGTTGACCAAAAATCTGAGTTCTGGCCAGCGTAGCTGCAACCCCTGCCTCTCAGCCTCAGGATAACGCAGAACTACGGCAGCCCACTAACCTGGGGATACTGCAGGCTACTCCAAGAAGCCCTTTGTGTTCACTATAGACTGTATTTGCACTCTCCTGTTGCAGCTGTTACTGGTTATCAAAGACTCCTCATAATGCAGGCACCACAGCTGTTCCTTGTTCTGAGGTGTAATCTGAGGGGGGTCTCCTTGGGAGAAAGCCCTCCCCAGGTGTCACTGACTTGCTGCCTACTGAGCATGCTCTGGAGCAGGTAGGGCAGCCCAGGCATCCTGACACTCTGGATGCAGCATAACCTTCTGTTCTGGATTCAGAACAGTTGGGACAGTCCAGTTAGGGCTCTCATCATTGCCCTCACTCTGGATTGTGCCCAGAGAGAGAGAGAGAGAGAGAGAGAGAGACTTTTTCGGCAAGAGAAATACAGTAGATCAGGACAATTTCAGATTTCTCACAACACATCTTGTTTGCTCTAAGCTTTGTATTTGTAATTACCGAAAACAGAGCTAGTAGAGTATACATCAAACACAATATTTAGGGCACTACATCTTCTGTGTTATATCACATGGCACTGAGTTTAGGTTTCTTTGATAGGAATTATTTGTGAGGCTGTAGTTTCTTCACATTCTTTCAGATTCACACCAATCCCTTTCATTCCTTTCATCCTTGATTACTACATGAATACTATATATAGGAAGGAGATCTGAAGGCTGAGAAGTTGTCACATTCAAGAAGAGTAGCTGCCAGGGATGGAAGGAACCAGCAATCTGGACCGATGACAGTGCAAAGCTACTGGAGAAAAGAGGCCATACTTGTGACCTTTATCATATATTGTTCAATCAGATCTAAATCAGCAGAAAGTAACTTCTTCCATATCAGGCCGGGTTGTGAGCCTTCAGAAGTGTACCCAGGTAAGAATGAAGATCTGCACGTTGAGCATGAGTGACTCCATTTAGAATGAGTTTCCATTTTAAGAAATATAAGAGCACTTAACAGAACCAGATAGTAGGGGTGGGAACTTGAGTCACATGTCTCAAGTCCAAGTAGTAAAAACACACATTTCAATGACTCATGTTCACTCAAGTCAGGTGTGTCACTAACTCAGGAACTAACTTGAGTTTGAGCAACTGACTCAGAAATGAGTTTCCACATGTGCAGACTGAAGTATGCCTGTGGCTGGGCATGCTTGATTACTTTTTCAGTGTGTGAAAAAACTTCTGGGTTAATAATTGAGATCAGACCAGATCAGAGCAGGAAAGTTCTAGCCAGGAGGCAGGAAAGGATTAATGTTTTGCATCAAATGGGCATCTCTAAAGGAACTGATGATCATAGGACAAAAATGGGTGTGTTTTTTTCCTCTGGATGAGGGAGGGCCAAAGGAAAAGCCCACAAGAGGTTCTTGCCTTAGGATTTGTCTGGAGCGGGGGAAGGGAGATGAGGAAACCAGATAATTGATCCTCATGGCTTCAGCCATTGTTACATATGAGGAAGAAGCTGGTCATTTCATAACAGGCAATGGGATTCCTTCAGAATACAGCTGCAAAGAATTGGTTGGTACTCTTAATGCAAACTTCATGGCTGCTGCCACGCCATGAAGGATGGACAGAGTGATTGAGAACATGCAACAAGTTAGTGTCACCCCTGAAGATGCCTTTGATCTGGCCAAGTGGAGAAAGACATCCAAACAAATGGACCCTGCTCCTACGTGGGATAATCACTAGGACAAATAAGAGCTTTCATAAATTAACAGATACATTATTCAATCCAAAACACAACTCAAATAGCAGCAGGATGGAACAGTCTAGTTGATGACTATGGGCGCGATCCTTCCAGCTACAACCTTCCAGCTGTAAGGTAAAGGCAATTATCTCTCTAAGGTCAGGGAACAAAACTTTTCCTGACTTTGAGGATATGTCTGGGATTGCCTCCCAACTGGAGGATGCAGCACATGTTCACATGACCATGTCATGTCCTCTTAATTCCAGGACATGTCCTCTTTTTTGTTGTTGGCAGGTAGCATTGAGCCTTCTTGGAATTAATAAATTATGTGTTATAAATTATATGTAATACTTTTAAATTTAATAAAAAAGTAATATAGTGTTCAAATTAACAATATGAAAGCAATATATATGAGTGTTTTTAGCTTTTATTTCATCATAGCATTTTTTCTTGAGTCTCCTGCATTTTTGGGGAGTTGGGAGAGGGTGTTTGTCCTCTTTTATGGTTATGTCATCTGGTCACCCTCCACGTGCCCCATTGGCACAGCTATGTCAGGGCTGGAAAGTTGGTTAGGATCTAGGCCTAATGTGCCTCTCCAAAAGGAAAGAGAAAAGCATGCAGCTTACAGCTCTTTCCAATAGCAAAGAAAGAAGCGGTATTCCTAATTCCGTGGGAAAGCATGTTCCACAGCCTCAGGACATACACTGTAAACGCCCTGTCTCTAGCAGCTAGAGCTCTTACATTATGTATGCACTGTTGAAATATAAAGAAGGGGCTGATTAGAAGAACAGATTCAAAGGGTAACAATGCAACGCATATGATCCTCAAATTCATAAACAATGCAAACATATAAATTTTCAAAGGCTTTCCAACTGATGTAGTACAAAAAGTCTTCTGTGTGAGACTAACCAGTCTTACACTATGGTGCTTTCCTTTGTCAAAGAGTTCTGTTTTCATTCAGCAATGTAATGGAAAGATTTAGATGTTGCTATTCCACTTTGACATGGGTTGTGTCAGAACAAACACAAGGTGCAGTCCTAACCAAATTTCCATCACTGTCATGGTTGTGCTAGTGGGGCTTGTGCACAGGGGGTGGGGGGCAATCTCAGTGGCCTCCTCAAGGTAAAGCAATGTTTCTTCCCTTACCTTGGAGTTGCATTGTCCTTACCCCAAAGCTGGAAAATTGATTTGGATTGCACTCACAGATATGTAAATGCTCCCTTTATAATCAGATTGTCTGCTCTTCATCCATCTAGAGTCTGGGCTTCTACCCTAAATAATTTGACAGATTGGCTTGGGATCATAACACCTAAAGAACTGTTTTCTCTCATACAGACCAGCTCATCCCCGAAGATCTTTAAAGTGGGGGCCCGCCTTCTTTGTGTGCTTAATCAAGGGGGCAGTGGTACAAGGTAAAAGTGCTGGCCCCATAATGTGGACTTCCCTCCAGAGCAAATTACAATCAGGCTGCAATCCTAAAGACACTTTCCTGGGATGTAAGACTCATTGAACACAATGTGGCTTACTTTTGAGTAGACATGGTTAGGATTGTGCCCCCAGTGCCCCCATTTTGTGCCCCCCCCTTTTCCAAATAGGCCTGAAGACTTTCCAATCTTCAAATCTTTCCATAAACCTTCTCAGGATAAGAACATCAATATCAACTGGTAAAAACAACTAGGTCACAAACAGTGCAATCCTATTCATGTCTACTCAGACATGAGTAAGGGTGCAGTCCAGAGTAACTGTGGGGAGTCCTTGCTCCGGTGTAAGAACAATTTGCTCTGGATTGCAGTATAAATTTCCCATAGGTTTTCACTAGGTGGTGCAGTAACTACGGGTACATGTAATATCTCTTATGTGCTCCCGTATTTACTCTGGATTGTAGGGTAAGTGGAAGTAAGTAGAAGTAAGTTCCACTGAGTTCAGTGGGGCTTACTCCCAGGAAAGTGCACTAAAGATTGCAGCCAAAATCTGGTACGCAAGGTGGTTTACAACAATTTTTTTTTAAAAAAACATACACAATACAACACCCATACTAAAAACAAGATTTAAGCCCACGGAATCTTAAAGCCCACAGAATCCAGGATATAAAAGATGAAAACATAAGAAAAACAACAGATGATTAAAATTCCAGCAGCCAGACCCCTCCAAAAACCCAAAAATATTACCAACAAATTCCTCCTCAATCCTGAGAACTGAGGAGGAATTTGTTAGGTGGTAATATTTTTGGGTTTTTTTTTTGGGGGGGGGGTGTCTGGCTGCTAGAATTTTAATCATCTGCTGTTTCTCTTATGTTTTCATCTTTTATCTCCTGGATTCTGTGGCTTTAGGATTCCGTGGGCTTAAATCTTATTTTTCGTATGGACGTAGTATTGTGTAAATCTTTTTATGTTGTAAACCACCTTGAGTACCAGATTTTAGCTGCAATCTTAAGAACACTTTCCTGGAAATAAGCCCCACTGAACTCAGTGGAACTTACTTCTGAGTAGACATGAATAGGATTTCACTGTTTGTGACCTAGCTGTTTTTATCCATTTGATATTGATGTTCTTATCCTGAGAAGGTTTATGGAAAGATTTGATGTACTTCCAGACAGTCCGGAATAGACAGTCCAGAATAGTTGATTCAGTCAACTAAGTGATTGATACCAATTCATAGTGATAAACCTCCTTTTTTGACATATGGAAGTTTGGATATCATGTAAATTCATCTAACCCTACAATCCAGAGTAACTACGGGAGCACGTAAGAGACATTACGTGTACCTGTAGTTACTGCACCACCTAGTGAAAACCTATGGGAAATTCATATTGCAATCCAGAGCAAATTGTTCTTACACCGGAGCAAGGACTCCCTGTAGTTACTCTGGATTGCGCCTAAGTTTTTAGTTCTGTACCTAAAATGGCATCAAATTTATGGCCACATAGTTTTTTTCAACTTTTCTCTCATTGACCATTTATTCACAAACACACCCACTTTATCATACAATACACATTATGTGGGTGCAGGTGCATATTTTGGAGTGGTGGGTGATGGGACTGGGCTATTAGTAATCTGATTTTCTTTTTCAGCAGTTGCTACTGTAGCTTTGAGGATGCTGAGCACAACCCTTTTCACTCTTCCTTTCCAATAGAGCTGTTTAATTAATGTTCTATCAAGTCTTCCACGTTCCTCAGAACTGTGCTTCCCATCTCTCGACCAGCTTCTCTGTCACTGATGGCAGCCTGACCAGCCAGCTTCCCTAATACTTGCATTCAGTTTGCAGCAAGGATTGATGGGCTTATTGACCAGGCTGAAAGGGATAGAAAAAGTGAACAATTAATTATATCAGATCTCTCTTTGCCTCTGTTCTTTAACGGAAGATTAACACTGACGCCAAGGGAGATGTAGCTAATTGCATTGTATAACTTTCATAGCAACAATTGCTTCGGCTGGGGTCAGCCATTAACTTCTGGGAGAGACCCAACTCTTTTCCACAAAATTTTAGTGCCCTCTTTTGGTGTATCTAGAAATGTCTTCTGATAGGGTGTCAAGAAAATTGGGTGTAATTGCAGCTGTAGAAAACTTGAGAAGTTGATGCTGCAATATGGGCTGTGGGTGGTGCAAGTGGCTAAGACACTGTGCCTGTTAATCAGCAGGCCAGGGTTTGAGACCCAGGTCGGCCCCACAAGTCAGGGTGAGCTCCTGTCCTTAGCCCAGCTCTGCGACGCCAGCTGGATCCAATCGTATTGGCTCTGCCTTTCCATTGGACTAATTCAGTGGTGTGGAGAGGGGGGATCTGCTGCTTGGGTAACAGCCTATCCTCCAGAACAATCCAACCCAGGCTTTTGTGCTTCACATGCAGCATATGCAGCGCCGAGCAAAATACCATAGTCTTTCAAGACTGACAGAGGCCTGCTTTTTTAATATGGTGCCTCAACATAAGCCTTCACATGGTTTGCTCTGCTGTTCTGTGATGGGTTGAGGACTCAGAAGGACTCATGATGTGTATGAGGTCTAGTTCAATATTTGCTGAACCTAACCATGCCTACTCAAAAGTAAGCCCCGTTGTGTTCAATGGGTCTTACTCCCAGGAAAGTGTCTTTAAGATTGAAGCCATATTTTACCTGAGTAACATTATTTCTTTGTGCTTTTTTCTCTTTTTTCCTTTGGGCCATCCATGTCAGTGCCCAATCCTATACATGTCTACTCATTCAGTGGTAGTAGAAGTAAGCCCCATTATAGTTAATAGGGCTTACACTCTGATATGAGTGGATATAATTTCAGCCTCACTGCCTTAAAGTGTCATTTCTTACCTAGCATATCTTACCTGGTACAGGTTTGTCCTCTTTTGTCTCACCTTAGAGTAGCCTTGCATGTCTAGTATTGCTCTCTGTATCAGTCAGCCACTATTTAGGAACCTTTCTAGTTCAGCTTCTGCATGAAATGAACCTTTGGGGTTGGCCAGTGGACAGGAAAACCAACCACATGCTTTGCTCTGCTGCTGTTCCAGGACTGTGGTTTTAATCTCCGCCACCACAGAGTTGGGTCAGTTCATGTTTCTCCAGCTCCCTCTGGTACATCATTTATTCCTGAAGGGTCATGCCTCACTTGCCCATTTCCCCATCTTTGTTGAAATTGAAAGTCAAGAAGTGGAGCATGCTCCAGCGGAGCCAGGCATAGTTCAGCATGGTTCAGTGAAGAATCTGAAATGAAGGGGGCCACTGGGAGCTGCCAGCTCAACCTTCCTGCTCTTCATGGCATTGGAATCATATTCTTTGAAAAGCTGATTTTGCACATGCTGGAGCTTCTGTGCTGTAATCTTAGAGGAGGCTTGACAGAGGTGGTTGGCTCTGTGTTTTCTTGACAGCCTCATATCTTTAAATCACAGCACAGCCACCTCCTACTCTTCCACGACAACCACCCCCTTCATCAAAGTTGTGTTCAGTTTTGGAAGAGTGACCTTCCGACTTATGGATGCTTGGCTAAGATTATTCCTAGCCCTTGTTTGGTTTGTAATGAAGGTGGTGCTGCCATATTGATCTGTACCTGAGACACCTACCAACCCCCTCCCCCAGATGTTCAATCAATACTGTGCTGCCCTCTTTTTTGACATTGTGAAGAGCGCAAATAAAGAGGGGAAAAACAAACTTTTGGAGGGAAAATACGATAGGCATTTACGAGAAAATACGATACAATGATAAATTGTAGTTGTTGTTTCCCTTGGACTACAAAGAGATCAAATCAGTCAGTCTAATAGGAAATCAACCCATTGGATGATGTTGAAGCTCAAATACTTTGGCCACGTCAGCAGAAGGGAAGATGGTGTAGAAAAGACCCTGATGCTGGGAAAAATTGAAAGCAAAAGGGGACAACAGAGGATGAGTGGTTAAATAGCGTTACCCAAACAATGAACATGAATTTGTACAAACTTCAGAAGTTAGTGGAAGATTGGTGGGCATGGCATGCTGTGGACCATGAGGTCATGAAGAATCAGCATCATGAAGAATTCAACATGATTTCGGATGACTTATTTAGACTATCAGTCACCATCTGGTTGGACCAAGAAGATCTCCTGCACTTATACATTATAGTGGTACCTTGGTTAACAATTGAGCTGGATTGTGAGTATTTTGGTTAATGAGCAAAGATTTCCAGGAAATCTTTGCTTGGTTAACAAGCAATGCCTTGCATAACGAGGAAGGCATTGCTGCAATCCAGGTTCCCTCACTGCCAATGCAAGTGGCAGAGCACTGCTTGTGCTGGTAACTGTGGAGAGGGCTCAGGGAATCCTGAAGCACAGTGGCTGAAGGTGGGGGAAGGCGGTCATCTCTATGAGCATCTCAAGAAGGCAGTGGGAAGGCAAACTCCCCCCTCCGTGACCCAAGTGGGTGCTGATGAGGGAAATAGCTTTCCCCACTGTCTTCAGCCACTCCTCGCAGTGGCTGAAGACAGCAGGGAGGCCAAGATCCCACATCACACAAGCAGTGAACCACCACTTATATTGTTGGTAAGGGGGCTCAGACAATTGGTTCAGCAAACCTTCAGAGGGTAGCTGAACCAAATGTCTGAGTTTCCATCATTTCTAATGAGAAAGCTCAATTTGGTTTGCGAGCATTTTGGTTTACAAGCATGCTTCTGGAAAGGATTATGCTTGTTAACCAAGGTACCACTGTATTATTCATAGCAATATAAAGATGCTGGACCCAAACCCAGGAGCAGAGTATGAACTGGACCCTTATTGAGCATATCTACCAAGAGCCCTTGAACAGACTTCAGTGCTGGGATCCTCATGGACAGTATTTCCCTGACCAATCACCCCCTTCTATGCCAGGAGCCTCACACCTCATTAGTATCTTCTTGCCATTTGCAGTTGTCAGACAAGCCAGGCTCTAAATCTCTGTGAGCTCTCCAGTAAGGGGATGGCAGATGGGAGGAATAGCCTTGCTTGGGGAAGATGAGGTTGTAGTCATTCTTCAGACTGGTTTGCAGAAATTTCCAGCCAAGGCTGAAATCCTAGCCTCCCCTTAGGCCAGCCTAATCCCCGTCATAAGTCCTGTGCTGACCTGAAAGTGTCAAGCAGTAAGACACTCCTGCCTCACTCCTGGGAAGGCAGGCACAGGCATATGCCTACCTCCCTACGCCATCATGGAAAGTCAGGCCAGGCTAAATTGTGCTGTAGCCCTATGTGGTGGGCAGACAGATGGACTTAGGCTGGCATCCACAGGCATCTGTCTGCATCTGTTGCAGTTAGGAAAAGACAGAAGAACTGTAGAGAGACAGGTGAGACTTCCCTATGGCCCAAATCAGAGAGGAAGGAGATTTGCTCAAGCTGGAAGTTGACTCTTCAGCCAGATTCACAATAAAGGAATGATTTGATTATTCACAATAAAGGAATGATTTGATTATGACGGGAAGCCAACAGCTTGAAGGGTCTGTATCTTTTTTTTCCTTCCATCCTTCCAATGAAGAGGTAGATCCGGTAGGCTTCCCTTCATAATCAAATCATTCTTTTATTGTGAATCTCTTCTCCTTCCTCTCTGATTTGGGCCAGAAAGAGTAATGTAATGAGTAAAGAGTAATATGGATGTAATTGCCTGTCTGCAATCCCCTGAAAGATCCCTCCTGTGAGGAGGAGAAGAGGCACTTAGAGGAGTCCTCTCGTTGACCGGTCAGGCAGCTGCCAAGGACCTCCAGTTGTCCCTGGACTGGGGGTTGAGAAACCCTGCTCTGGGCCACAAGATGACTCTATGTGTCTGTTCTGTACATACTATCTCCTATGTCTATAAATTTTTTCTGTGCTATTGATTTCTATCTGCTGTACTTTATTGCTGAAATTGTAAGCCACCTCCAGGATATAGCAAGAAGTGATATATAAACCTATAAATAAACAAAGACATGGGGGACGACTTGGTTGACATTTTATAGTTCCAGTCTGAACACTCGGTGCCAATATAGTAATATAGTGTCTGTTAACCTATGCATGGTCTTAGTAACCATTTACATGAGTTTACAGGTTTCTGACTTTTTTCTTGGGAAAAACCACTGGAAGAGAATGATTTAGGGCACAATCCTAACCATTTCTACTCAAAGGTAAGCCCCATTGTGTTCAATGTGTCTTATTCCCAGGAAAGTGTCTTTAGAATTGCAGCCAAAGGCTGCAATCCTAAAGACACTTTCCTGAGTATAATTCCCATAGAACGGAATGGGACTTCTAAGTAGCCTTGCTTAGGATTGCACCCTAGGAAGACTTGCTCCCTGCGTTGGTCTTAGATTACAGACTTATATCCCCCATGGCTTAATTTGGTGAAAAGGGAAAGTGTAAGCCAAAAAGACATACTGAGTATTGTGTGTACCTTGGTCTCAGTGAAATAGTAAAGGTCTGGGAGGGATGGGATTGCTGCCACCAGCACATGCAATATCCTATCTCCTTTCCTGGGCCTGATCCACTGACACAGATCAATGCAGACTTGCACAAGTGATATCGCTGCTGTGGGTCCATGTTGATCTAGCTGCTGGGGCTTACCTCAGAAAAACCCAAGGAGATCTTCAGCAGCTGAACTTTCCGCATGGGATGCAGCATAGTCTGCATTGGAGTGGGGGAAATTAGGTAGGATTTAGATGTTTGCCAACATTTGAACTGGTGCAATTAAAGGGCAATTTCTCTCACTGATACTGTGTTGATGGAATTAACTGGGGAAGAGGGACATAGACATTCTCCATCTGTGGTTGCTATCAGCAATCTTATTCTCTGAGGACAAACGCTGACTTGATGTTGCTCATCTCTGGCTTTGAAGCATATGTCCGCATGGCATTTCAGAGGATGCCTGGCAGGTGTAGATGCTTTCGCAAGCTAGACCATGTATGACCTCTATTGCAGGATCACTCAGCCAGGGTGAAGATCATCATCTGTTAATTAAGTTGACCTAGAAATTAGAGCAGAACATGAAAGCCAGTTGGATCCTAAATGCTTCTCTAATGGGATACAGAGAGATAATAGCAATGGAAATAATCTGGCCTGCAGTGTTCTGGCTATTCTGGCCTCTCTGAAAGATGAAGAACTCTGAACAGAAAATCAGAAGAATCTGAAAGCCGGGGCACTTCTCAAAAGAATCTGACAAGTATCCTGAAAGTCTTTGGTTTCTTGTACTATACATTATTTTAAGTCTTACCATGTAGATAAGTCCCAGTGCATCTTTGAGAGTGTTTAACCCTAAAATCATTACAAGATGTTTCTTAGTGAGGCTGCAATACTAAGCCCCGTTTAAGCTGACACATGTCCTTTGCAGGCCTGGAGGTCTGCACCATTCCACAGACATGTGCCAGCCTCCTACACCACCATGGATTGGGGAGACAGTGAGTTATGCCAGCCAAAATTGGTTGGGATTGCATTCTGAATTTCATTTAACATCGGGGCATAAATAATATAATATCTTACATTTTTGATACCTATCTCACCATCGTTTTTGAACTCTAATCCTGCTAAGAAGTTTGAGCTAACACATATGTGATGACTAAGATATAAATCCAGAGTAACTACGTGAGCACGTAAGAGACATTACGTGTACCCATAGTTACTGCAACACCTAATGAAAACCTATGGGAAATTCATATTGCAATCCAGAGCAAATTGCAGTTACACCACAGCAAGGACTCCCTGTAGTTCCTCTGGATTGCACCCTAACTCATCTTATTAAGGCATCCTGTCCTTCAGGGCCTTGTGCTGCCACAATCAGAGTTCCTTTATGGTGTCAGCTATATAGTGCTCTCAGCAATGGCTCCCAAAGTTGTTGGGGTCCTGAAGCATACCTTGTCACAGATGGGAAGGACAGAAAGACTTTCAGGGCAGGCATCAGGGACAATTGGGACAGGGAAAGAGGGTGGAGTGAATCTCAGTGACACTGGTATGTACCAGATCAAGTTCCCTCTTTCCCAGGCGACCCTGCCACTTTTCTCTCCTTAGTCCAATCAAATGAATGGCATACATCTAAGGAAATCTATAGGTGATCAGGCAGCCTACATGGAAAGGGTACCATTTTTATTTACATATTTTAACTTGCCTCCTGTTCCTACTGGATGTAGTAAGAGCTCTGTCAGCTAGCAGTGTTTGGTGCCAATGCTGGCGATAAGATTAGGCAGTTATAAAAAATATTATCTTTTATTTATCTTATAGCTTAAAATCACGTTTATTGAACTTAATGGGATTTTATAACTTCCCACTTTTATTTTTTTATAAATACTACCTCGCATCTTAATTACAACTATTCAGGAATGAATGTTCAACATAAACCATTCAGCTTGGGTAATAAAAAGCAATTATAGTTCTCCTACCATTCAATCTGTAAATCATATACAAATTAGTCAAATTCATAAATTATCCCAATAAAAGTAGTAGAAGAAAAAAAGCCCATAAAAAACATTTATATTGAAATGCATTTTTAAAAAATGAGACACAACATTTTCCCAAAGGGCTAATTTAATTTATCCCATTTATTAAACACCACTCAGAGACTTGGAGTGCTTCTTTAGTAGTTGTGTGCTGCCAAAGTTGTTGGGGTCCAGCCAAATCCAAATACAAATGAAATAGCCCAAAATTACATGAAAGAAAATGAACATACAAAATGTCCTAGAAATGTATTATTGCATCTAGAGACTCCTGTTACAAACAACTAGATTTGATGACGTTCCCCGAGCATATGTGCAAGAGACCTTATAGAAGCCACATCTCCACATTTTCAAAATGCTATACTAATTCTCCTGCTACCCTGTTGTTTTGAGATTAATATCATCTATATAGTCTTTTTTAGGGCATGCCACCACGATGAAGTAGATGCTAGTTCACAAATGTTTATGCTGAAATAAACTTTAAGGTGCTAAAAGACAGTTTATTGTCTCTATAACATTTGATTACTAAGAGCCTCTTTTATAATTTGTCATACTCATGTTCACGTTGTGATGGAATGTGACCATTTTCATTCATGCGCTGCCCATCTGTTCGCCTGGGAAGGAACAGTAGAGTTCCATGTCTCTTTTCCTTAACAATGTGATTTTCTAGACAAGCCACTTGAAATTTGTGGAACTTCTGGGATGATTATGATGATGAAGGATATGCAAAGAGGACAAAAAGGGGATGATGTTGATGATGAAGGATATGCAGAGAGGACAAAAAAGGGAATAGTGATATGTTGTATCAACTGGTTTTTACAAAATATTTCTTCAGATAAATGTCTTCAGAAGAAGACGCATCAAGGAATTTCTCTAATAATCAGTGGCATAACTAAGGATGTGCATGGGGTTGCAAGAAACTGAGCTTGACACTAGTGGCCAAAATTGTGAAAAATAGGGTATTTTTTTTCCATTCTGCCATCATATTATATATCCATGATATGTCATGCAGGCCATTGAGAGACTATGGTATCGTGCTCGGCGCTGCATACACTGCATGCGAAGCACAAAAGCCTGGGTTGGATTGTTCTGGAGGATAGGCTGTTATCCAAGCAGCAAATCCCCCCTCTCCATACCACTGAATTAGTCCAATGGAAAGGCAGAGCCAATACAATTGGATCCAGCTGGCGTCGCAGAGCTGGACTAAGGACAAGAGCTCACCCTGTCTTGTGGGGCCGACCCGGGTCTCGAACCCTGGCCTGCTGATTAACAGGCACAGCGTCTTAATCGCTTGGGCCACCCATGAAACAAACTGTATATCTGTATTCTATCAAAAGTTATGGTTATTTCACTAGAAAATGAAAATACCAACTGCTTATGGAAGAAAAGGTGGATTCTCTTACCTCAATATTGACCAATAAGTCTGATTGCTCTGAGAGCCAATGAGATGTAACTGTGATACAATATTGAACTAATAGTATGAGACCTTACATTTCCGTATGTCATAATATTGTAATTGGGCAAAGAGGCACTTCCAAGTGGTGTTCCTTTTATAATTATTTTAAAAGTCCGGGCATCACATCACTTCTGGTTGTAATTTTGAGCTTTGTCCCAGCTACATGATCATTAGGTATGCTACTGCTCACAATAATTGACATAACTTGCCTTGCTATGGAAGAGAAGCCTCCCTGGTCTAAATGCAAAGACATACCCAAGGAAAACATAAGCACCCTCTAATGATGATGAGAAAGAAACTTTTCTGAAATCCTAAAAGGCTACCATCGAAAGGTCCTGTTTTTCAAATCCCACTCTAACTTCTGCCAGCAGCTGTACTTGCAACAGGATCCTACCTGATGATCTTTGGGGAAGGGCTGGATTATATTTAGAAGTAGACTGTCTCTAAATTACCCTGGTCTCATACTATCAAAGGCTTTCAGCTGAGCCCAGAAATAAATCAACAGCCGGCATAGGTTGAACATGTGAAATGAATTGGGCCATAATTAACAGACAGGCATATTAATATAAATGTTAAGGTTTTTGTTCCAGTGTTCTTGATGTACTAGTACTGGGGCCTCCAAGGTTTTTGGCAGGAGGGTCACATCATCTCTCTGACACTGTGTTGGGGGCCAGAAAACCAATTTACATTTCAAATTTGAATATATTTACATAAATTTATATTTTAGAATGTATTGGATTTGACTACAAGGCTTGCCCAAGGGCCAGATAGAGGGGTCTTGCTGGGGGCCACATTGAGGCTTGCTGCATCTGTATCCCAAATGTGTTGCTAGTATCCACTAGTATCTCAAAGGTGATCCACTACTAGTATCACCACTCAAAGGTGAAACTACTTTAGTTGTAGCCATACTAGTAGCATCCAGACTATAATCATACTAGTGGATACTAGTATGTGAGTTTTCTAAAAAATACTGTAATGGAAAATTTTTCAATTTTTTCCAGATCCGATTTGGATGGGATCTGATTTAGTGGGCCTGGATTGTAATATCTCCTATTGTCAAAGCCACCCACCTGCTTTATGCTTATGACTAAAAGAGAGAAAGCAATCAAATGATGTATAATTTTTTTATTCCTAGGAACGGTCACCTGAGAAAATAAACCGTAATTGCAACTTTGTATATTCTCAATTTGGCTCTGTTTTTGTATGCATTCATTATATTACTAATTATTTTTTTGAAACAACAGATTTTTTTTAGAAAGGGAATGTTTTGAATGGGAAAATACAGCAGTGAAGAATTTTTCATCCTGCATTGCTACTCAGCCTATCTAAAGATGGACTCTGATCTGTTTAAAATGCTAGTATAGTATAATAGTAGATTAAACAAAGTCTGCAATCCTATATACACTTTCCTAGGAGTAAGGCCCATTGGATATAAGGGACTTACTTCAGAGTAGACATGCATAGGATTGTGTTCAAAGGCTTTAAAAAATACAAAGCTGCTTGGAAGGTCACCAAATACGAAAAGAACCCTTGACTTTTCACAAGTTTTTTTCATATTTGGTGGACTTTCAAAGTATGAACCAGAGTTTGAAGCAGAGATTAAACCTGAGAATTTTTATAATATTATAGGTGTTATGGCATTCTGCTATGGCCTTCAATGCACAGATTGGCATAGAATGTGGTCCTAGCAACATGGATAAGGACAGTATGTATGCTTGAAGGGGAACCATAGGCCATGTTTGGTCCCTAAACTAATCCGTATTGTTGGAGATCCTAATAATTTAAGAATGAACTAGTTTTTAGAATATGGGATTCTGAAATATATTAAAGTACATTTACATCCTATCTCTCTTTGGTTTTGCTTTCAGATTATGGCACTTCCCTTGGCAGAATAGACATTCATCTACAATTCTGGATTATGAAGAACTGCATTTAGAGTTAGGAAGGGACAAACTACTGTTAAACAATGAAAAGAAACCTTTTGAAGAGGATGGATGATGTAAGCAGATATCAGAAAAGGCAATTCTCCTTTTGAGCAGCAGGTGTTGTAGATGGTGTTTGTCCTCCGTCATCCCACTTCACATTCTCCACATATCTGAAGTAACACCAGAAGTAACTGGCAACATCATTGCTAGTTACTTCTTGGTTAGGAGGTGATACATGACAAACATGTAAGAGGCTCAGGTGGATGGGAGAGCTTTTATGAGCTGGGATCTCTATGCTTTGGGTCTCTATGCTTTGGAGGCTCCTTTCACTGCTTGTTCCTGGTGACACTGCTGGGGGTGTGTGCAGATGTCCCATGGTCCCATGAGTACCACCAGACACCACCACAAGTACCACTAGTGGTATTTGTAACCACTGGTTCAGAAACACTGTTCTAGTGATCAGCAAATAAGACAAATAAGAATTCACAAAACAACCTGTGTGCTTTGCCATGTTAACTTCCTGCCATGGTGCTGATTTAAAAGAGATTTCGGGAAACGGATTGAACAGCCTTTTAAGGAAACTAAAGCATCTCTGAAGCCTTGGAAGAAGGGACACCAGAAGGATCCAAAATAGGGAAAACCAGGTTTGAAAAGCAGAAAGTTGTGGATTTTCATCACTACTCTTTTCTTTTTTTAATGATTCTGTGGGTGGTATCTTTTGCTGACAGTAGATGAATGGCAGGCACCAAGCTGTGAGTAATGACACAGTTCTATTTCTTGTGAGTCGCTGCTCAGGCACCACCATGATGGTGAGTAACAGCCTGAAATGACAACATTTTTGTCTGTCTTTACATTGCCCCTTTCAACCTCTTTCAATTGGAGCTCCCTGCAGAGGAAATGGCCAATTGCTCTCAGGGTGGGCAACAGCTTGCAGGGATGCTGTCTGCACCCCCTTCTTTCTCCACTGAGACTCTGAGTAATCTCACACATTGCAAAATCGGTTGCCGAAAGGACCATGCTGTGTTCCTGGATCTCATTTTTATGTCAAGAAAAAGGCAATGTGAAGCATCGTTATACTGAGTCAAACTGTTAAATGTATCTATAGTAGTTTGCTATTATCTATATATTAAATGGCTATGGCTCTCCCAGGTTACAGGCTTTCTAGCCCTATGTAAAGGTGCTTGGGATTGAATCTGAGACCTTCTCCATGCAAAGTACCAGCTATGCTAGTGAGTTACAGTCCCTACAATACTAAAAATAAAATAGTGAAGATTACTTGAGAAATCAGCAGGTTAGTTGAATAAGTGGACTCCATGGAGTGGCTATGGATTTCACACATGAACCTGCACACTAAGATCTTCTCAGTAACTTTTTTTTTGGGTTCCTTTGACTTCATAATTTATGTGTGAGAGATGTCCTTTTCAGTTGTGTTACCCCCATCTTTAAAATTCCCCAGGAAAGCTCATTGGTTGCTGAAACTGATGTCTTTCAAGTATCAGTGATATTTGTTATTTGTCCAAGCCTTTCAGATACTATCAGATTCTTAACCCGTTTCAAATTTGGCTCCTATATCATTCTCCTGTTTTGACTATTTATTTTTGTTTAATATATTTAAAATTATAATGTGTGGTGGTCTGGGAAAACTGCAAAACTCAGTAGTTTGGAAATTTAAAAAAATAAATTTATACATATAAACCTGTGGAGTCACTGACCGACTCACTGACTCATCAATGCCCAGCCAAAACCACCAGACCTACAAGTATGAAATTTGGGGAGGGTGTTCCATGTGTAATGTAAGCACCCCACCAAGAAATGATTTTTAAAAATTCAGACTGGAAGAGGGTGAAAAGGGGCACAATCTGTTTTTATCCCTGTACTTTACATTGAAGAATCCCTGACTGATGAACGCCCTGCCCAAACTCCTGCAGTAGCATGAAATTTGGGGTATGTAATACTTCTGTCATAGGATCACCTATTAAGAACCAACTTTTAGAAATTTAACCCCTAAAGGAAAGGTAATGTGTTTTTGTCCCTATACTAAACACTGAAGAATGACTGATCAACCTCCAGCTGCAACCCCTGCACCTAGAAGCATGAAATTTGGGGAATGTATTCTTTTTGTGATGTGAGCACCCTTGAAAAACTGATTTGGTGCCTGGTGCCCACTGGTACTCACTTCCTGGTGCCTGGCAGGGGTGCTTGGTGGTGCCTGGTGTTGTCCACTTCCCACTGCCACCCAGTGGTCCCCAATGCCTAGTGGTACCTGATACCCAGTAGGGACATGCTGTGCCTGATGGTGCCAGGAACCTCATGCCTGGTGGTGCTGTGCCCAGTGGTGCCTGGTGCACAGTAGGGGTGCCTATTAGTGCTAAATAGGTATGACTTGTGCCTGTTGGTGTCCAGTGATGCCAGTTGCCCACTGTGCAGTGATACCTGGTAGGGATGCCCCATACCTGGTAAGGATGTCCCATGCCACTGTTACTGGTGGTGTCTGCTGCCCACTGGCACCTGCTGCTTGAAGGTGCCCATTGGAGCCCAGTAGGGGTGTCCAGTAGTGCCTGTTGCCCTCTGCTGGTTGTCCCTTGCCTGGGCTGCCTGATGCACGGTGGTGCCAAGTGCTGTCCAATGGTGTCTGGTGTCTGGTAGGGATGCATGCCAGTTTCTTCTGCTGACCGCAACCACCCCCTGATACCCTCCAGTGTCTGGTGCCTCTCATTCCTCAGTGGTGCCAGTGCCTGCTGGTGCCCGCCATCCAGTGCCACTGCCCAGTGCTCAGCAGTGCCAAGGGCCCACAAATATACTTTAAATTTTACTCCCACAAAGGCGGGTTCATTCTGCTAATTCATAAATAAATGAATATGAGGTGGACAGCACATGGTGAACATGATTGCTGAAGCAGATGCCAGTTTACAACTCAACCCACGTTTACCATAATTTCAAAACCAATCATCAAGTGTTGAGTAGTGGTTTGTGTTTGTTGTTTTTGTGTATGTATGTGCATGTGCATTTGTGTGTTAAGCTGCAATATTTTCTAATATGTTCTAAAGATCCTTCAAGTTAACATGACAAAGACAGATAGAACTTTGAATAGAATGTCCTCTTTCTGCCCCTCTTTTGTTGTAAGAGAAAGCCTCTACTGAGTTCATCTTCTCAGCCCATTATTATGATCACAAAATATTCATGCCCATCTTGAATTACTTGAACTGGCTTACTTCATTTTAATTCCAGCTTGTGTATTTTCTTAAAGCCCCTTTCATTCCTCTGACCTGTTCATTTCCTACCGTATCAGTCTTCACAACCAATTTCTGCAACAAAAATGAAGGTAATAATAGGTTAATTTACTATCCCTCTATTGCCATTTGACATTTTTATTGTTCCTTGTCAGCTTCTGGCCTCTTGTAACTTACAGGGTCCAAGCAGCCCTCAAAGTTTTGCCCATTTAAAGAATACAGCCTGTGACTGAATCAAATTATACTGTTTCAGAAGCAGAAAGCAGGAGAGACCATGTACTCATTGATGTCAGTCTACTCATTCCTGGCTCATGTGCCACTCTCCACTCTGCCCTTCCTTCTGCATTCACTAAGCAGCTTTCTTTGTCTCTGCCATCACAGTCCAGAGACAGGAATGGTGCACAGGCTGCACTGCTATTAGTCCCTGTGTAATAATTTAAGTGGCCTGATTGTGTCGGAGTCTGTGCTACAACTGGTATCTTGAGTTATAAATATTAATCATGCCCAATGCGAGAAGGAAAAACAGGGCTACAGAGGAGAAGGGAGGAATGTGTGCAGGTGGGGGGGGGGGAGAGAGAGAATGGACTGAGAGCCTTAAGAGACAAAAGAATCACTCCTTGCCTTCTCAACGGACATGCTGCCAGGAAAGAAGAATGATAGGGCTGTTGTATGGAGCAAAAGAAGACAGAACTATAGCAAAAAAACTTTCGACTGCCATACCATCTCAAATGATGTTTGCTTTCTTATTATCAGTGCTTCTCAAACACGATTGAAATCCTTCCAAAATACTGCAAAATGAGAGATCAGCGGCAGCTAAAGTCTTAGCTAGCTTTCTCTATCCACTTTGTGACACTCAGACCTGCCCATCTCCGAAGACTTTTTGATCCATTAGTATCAGTGATTCTTGCACCAGTGACTCTTGATCTAGGAACCTCACATTTGCCAAAACTCAAAATGTTGGGATCCCATTTTGTGAGCTATTGAGGCCTTAATGTACAACTCATGACTTTTTCAAGGCACGGGAAAAGATTAGGGAGGATAATGCAAAATCAGTACTTGCAACTGGCAGACCAAAGAAAGCTACTGGATTGACCAGACCCATTATAAATAATGAGACTTCTTCTGCCTTGCTTGATTGGCAGAGCAATGGCTTCTTCCTGCTTCAGTCTCTGCACCATTGACCGCAGGCTTACTTGAGACCTAAAAATATAGTTGTCCCAAACATCACATAGCCCACCATAATCCCATCTGGAATTTATGTGAACATAAATTCCAGCCCTTGCCAACCACTAGTCTTGCATGAGACCATTGACCATTTCTGCATCTTTAGGGTTGTAGCATCCACAGTATTCTTCATCCATGACTTGGAGTCCTCCACCAAGTTAAAGGTCCTTGACTACATATCACAACTATTTTGAATGTCAGAGGATTGACTCAAGCAAGGTTCATAGGGACTGCTCCTAGCCAAAAGCATATAGAGCAGGACATGCATTTCCACTGCTCCATGGGAGGTGGCACTCATTCTCCACTTGAGGCTGCCTCAAACGACATTGACAATGATTAATCACACAGAAGAACAGATTTAATGCCTTTCCCAAACAGCTTTTGGAAGGTGACAGTTGAGGTGATCAGGGCTGACATGTTGCCGAAACAGCACAGTGACAGCTTCACTGGCCTACTACTTATTGGCCTCTTGTATATGATGGAGTGGAAGGGAGAATGAGGGAGAAAGGAAACCACTTCTACTATGCATTTCATTTCAAGAGGCTCCTAGTTTTAATCTAACAACCAACTTGCAAGGTAGGTTAGGCAGAAGGAACATTGCCCAGGATCAATCAAGAGATCTGAACCTGGGCTTTCCATATTGTTCCAGTTCCAAAACTCTCACCTATACCTACATCACTTGTGACCCACCAAGCTGAATGTAGCTCATCAACTTTGCATTATGGCCTGCTAGATGCTTTATGGTTTCAGAAACATTTCACAGCAATAGCAAGAGGTTTATCATGCATCCTGTTGGTGGGTGACCTTAGACTGTGGACTCTGTCATCCATGATTGGACTGTGACCAACCATCACATGACTGTGACTGTCACCAACCATGTATGTCTTTTTCACCTACTTTTCCACATCGGGTTCTGCCACCAGAGCAGACTGGGTTTCTTTACAAATTGTGTCATGCTTAGTAGTCCTTGGTCTGATCTCTGTCATTTAAAAAAAGACAAATACTGGAGACTCTCTCTTCCTTTCATATCCTCTCTAGAGATCAAGATATTTACACATATAGATGGGACTGCTGAACCTTTCCTCAGCTGTACAAAAGAGTGGAATGGATACAGCTGTCAGAGGATATTGTTGTAAGAGCCCACAATATCTTATTGTGATATAGAGGAGAGGAGGAATTCCTCCTCTCTGGGAAATCCTCTGTGGTAACAAATAATAGACATCAGAGGTGTAGCCTTAAGACACAAGGTGCACCTTTGTAAGCCGCCTTTCCAACCAGCTCTCATTTTAGGTGCAAAGCTAGATTTATTTTAGGTTGTGAAAAACCCTTTTCCTGTGTTTTTACAAAAAACCACAGGCTGCTCACCTTTTTTCTGTATAACCTGGAAACAAATTAAATTTGTGCAACATTGTTCCCAAATTATAATATAACTCACAGTACTGAATAAAGTTGGTGTTTCTGCAGTGTGAACATTCAGGGTAATTGAAATAGCATGCATCCTTGTTTATAGAATGGTTGTCCATTGCTAGTGTTCATTTATTCCACTGACAAGAGAAAAAAATTGCAGATTTGCTGCAGAACTTAGAAAATCAGCTGATGGTTGATAGTTAAAAAAAACACTCAGTGAAAACCCATCTGGGACTAGCCTAAACCAGGGATCACGTATCCTAGAGGCTAAAGTACTCCTACAGGTAGATACATTACAATATGTATTCAATCTCTTCCCTCCCTGGAGAAGACCAGTCCTTAGTTTAAGTGGTCATGATTTACTTAACAAGGTGTGTACACTGCTGAGACCAATATGTCTCCCATTGCCTTAGGAACTGGTGGGATGGCAGAGAGAGGGTACTTGAAACATAAGAAGTTCCTTGAAAGGATTAATTGACATCGAATGAGGATTTTGGCATGAAAATATTCTTAGTAGACCTTAGAGGAAGAATATTCTCTGGAAGTTTTTCGCCCTCTTCACCTGAGGAAATTTCTACAAAAAAGGGTTGCTTTGCTGAGTGGTGTACCTAGGCTATGACCCAGGGCGAATTGTGATTTTGCTGCCCCCACAACAATTTAATTAATCAGTTCCAAAACTGTGCATTAAAAAAGTTTTGAATGTTTTTTTAAATCACATAAGATCATAGGAGGAGCTTTGCTGGATTGGAACAAGGCCCCTCTAGTCCAACTCTTTGCATCTTAAAGCGGTGAACACCCTAGAAGCAAACCCTAGATTTACAGCATTAGAAAGCACCAAGAAAACCACAAGGCTAGAGCATGAGCATGAGAAAAAACACACTGAAAGCACCACAGATCTGTAATTGCAATAGGCAGTCTGAAGTGGTTTTATTTTTTGGGTGGGGAAGCGTTAAAGTGTTATCCAAAATTTTAAAAGAGCTGAAAATGGTGTTTTATGTTTTTATTCCAAATTAGCATTTTAAATAATTTTTATTTGCATATTAAGCAGTCAGATAAAGTGTAAATGCTCTAGGAAGTTTTAAAAATGAAAGCAATTGCAGCCACAGGCATTTCAGAGCTCCTGGTATGATTTCAAATCAACCTGTTGTTGATTAAGTCCTGGAAGTCCTTAACTAGGAGGAAGCTGCATGGAAGAGATTATTAAATAAAGCAGAAGGGAGGGGGATAAAGCAAGCAACAGTGGCAGAGCTAGGGAAGTGCAAGGGGTAGCAAATGCATGGGGCAGGAAGCTTTAGGGGGGTAACAAGCTGACCTTGATATTAGTGGGCACAACTGTAAAAACAGAGTATGTACAAATAATACAGTCTTGTTATGTATCACTGGAAAGCTAATTCAATGCATAATTCAATGAAACAAATATCTGAATTCTATCATAAGATGTGGCTAATTAACCAGAAAATGAAAACTCCAACTACCTATGGAACAAAAAGTGGATTACCATAATTCAAAACAGACATATGAGACTGGTTGCTTTGAAAGGCAATGAGATGTTGTTAACATACAGTATGGAACTAATAAGATGTTAATTTGTGAGCTCCCATTTCCATACAGTTATCCCACTAACTGGATAAAGAGGAATGTTTTCAAATTGTACTCCTCTTATGTTGAGCAGAGAGAGAATATCCATCCTTCTTTAGCCCAGCACAGTATCTCTCACCAATAAGGAGCACACTTTTATTTATATACTTTTTATTTATATTAAATTTGATTTTGTTGTGAAGGTGATGATTTGAAAATCATCTTTGATTGCAGTGGCCCCAGTTAGGCCAGCATAAATACCAGCATAGGTGCTGGCCTGTGTTGTTATGGAAATAAGCCAGCAACAGGCTTCAAACTGGTCAAAAAGAATTTTAAATGATTGGTTTAACAACCAAAAACGCCACAGACTAAGAGGCAGGCAAGCATTTCAATAAATAAAGGGTGTTAAATTACATGTTGGAGAGAGAGAGAGAGAGAGAGAGAGAGAGAGAGAGAGAGAGAGAGACCCACTATGAGCAGAGAATGTTGTGAAACCAAATGGAAGGGGGCAAGAAGTAGCGTGTCAGCACACTGGCTGTCCCAAACAGCCAGTATGGAGTCTGCAAATGGTTAATTAAGTAATTTGTAACCATCTCATGATACATTTACATACAGGGATATGAGAAACCCCCCAAAGAGGGTTGTTCTTTCTATCAGGAACTTTTATGGAACCAGGAAACTCCAAGTCTTTGTGCTGGATCAGCCACATGGGTTGGCCTAGGGAAGTGATGGAGAACGTTTTAGAGACTTAGTGCCCAGGCAGAGCCAATTGAGTGTGCCAGTGCCCAGTGCACATGGCCAAAATGCTGGGCATGTGCACTGGGCTAGGGTGCTCTTTGCCCATTGCGCATGCCTGGACATGGTTGGCTGCTGAGGCAATGCTGGCGGGACTTGGCTTGTGTGCTACCCAAGAGGGCTCTGAGTGCTCACTGTGGCACACATGCCATAGGTTCATCACCACTGGCCTAGGGCTTTCAGGATGGAAACTGACTAGGCTTTAGATAAGTACAAGTTAAAATTAGCAAGTTAGACTTTGGCTGCAATCCTAATCTCCAGTTAGGCTGTCCGAAACCCCAGCATATGTCCTGTGCTGATCTGGGGGTGTCACAAAAGACACTTCTGCGCCACTCATGAAGGAGGGTTAGGCCATTGCGCAAGACACATGCTTGCCTCCCTACTTCACAACCAATGTGTTTCAACTTTGTCCAGAATTTTTTGACTCTCAGTGCTGCTAGTGTAAATATCCATTAGCAATGGTTTGTTAAAGGATGAGTTGTCATAAATAGTAATTATCATATCAGTTTGCTAAAATCAAATGAGAATAAACAAAAGCTGTAATACGTGAGAGAGGGGAGCATGGCGAGAACCAGAACTCACCCGAATAGTCATGATACCAGAGATTTCAAACTGCATCAGCCGGTGTTATCACTATCATGCAGTATAATATTCTCACCTCTACAAATAAGCCCGAAGGCATCTCAAGAAGTCAGGAGTTTATGTATCTTGTTTTGACCGTCCTGTACCTATGTGATCTGAATCTAATGTCCTCATCTACAAAACAGAACAGATTTCAGTCCAAAAGCATGGCCTTCCCCTCCCTTGCAGATAAAAATAAATAAATAAATAGAATCCCAGCAACTCGAGTCTGTTTTATGCAGCATCCGTCCTGATTGATACTTTGACAGCATGATGGATGGGATCGGCATATATTTTCTGACACCCCAGCACATCTTCTGCATTCTTTATCTGGAATGAGCCTCTGACAGAAAGCTGAAAATAAGCTCCTCATAACAGGAATCCCAGATAAAATTCCATTATAGACAGAAGAGTCAATCAAGCTCACATTCAATAGAATGCTCATCCTGGGAGACAGGAAGAAGGGTGGGAAGGAATATGCGCTGCTGGGGAAAATTTTTATGGGGCTGAAATAAGTCGAGATTCTGTAATAGTCAGTGAGTATAAATGTGTTACTCAAATACAGCTTGACATCCAATTGCCTTCTTTATCTTAGCTCATTCCACACACAAACACAGTGTGTTTTAGTATGTTAGTCCAGTGTGAACACATGGATACCCATGTCTTATCTGTCCTTACAAAATTTACCTGCAAAGACTACATCATCTTGACCCATTTCACAACCGCTGGGAATGTCACTGAAGTTGTAAACTTACATGCCTCAGGTGCTCATTAAATATAGTTAACTACGTAGGTCCCTGAGTGAGTGCTTCAGAGGCAGATAATTATTGATTTCCTTCTGTCATGTTCACCCATTCCCTCCCCCTTTTTCAGGGAGTTCGTGAACATCTCATTGTTCAGGGCTTTGTGAACATCAGTGACATGCTGCTGTGCTGTGGACATTGGGATGCACTTGCAGAGTCTGGGAGCAATCCAGAGTAACTACGGGGAGTCCTTGCTCCGGTGTAAGAACAATTTACTCTGGATTGCAATATGAATTTCCAATAGTTTTTCACTGGGTGGTGCAGTAACTACAGGGGCATGTAATGTCTCTTACTCTGGATTGTAGGGTCTGTCTGTCATTCATTCATTCATTCGTATGCTGCCTTTCCCCCTAAAAGGGCACCAGTTTGATGAATACAAACAGGGTAGCAGGGTGGCTGCCCCTACTCCTTACTTTGACTTCACCTTTGACTGTCCTTCTTTTGAAGAGGCCTACCAGGTTGCAAAACTGGCAGTTCTCCTCTAGTAAAGCCCAGAGTAAGATATTCAGACTTCAGGCCGCCTTCTGACTTGCTAGGATCATAACTGGAATGGAATCTGAATCCTTACTTCTCCCCCAGGTGGCTATTGGACTCTACAGGTGAGGTTCTGAGGCTCATGTTTCGTACTTGCACCCAGCCTGTCTTCTTTTCCACTCCTCCTTCTTTCTCTTTCCTTGAACCAGGTCTGGGCTGCCTTTTTTTTAGAGGCACTTTCCTTTCTCCACACTCAGCCTTCTCTGCATTCTCATTACCTTTGAGCACAATCCTAACCATGTCTACTCAAAAGTAAGCCCCATTGTGTTCAATGGGTCCTAAGCTGCAATCCTATACACACTTTATTGAGAGTGACCCCAAATCCAGAGTAACGACGGGAGCAAGTAAGAGACTTTACGTGCACCCGTAGTTACTGAACCACCTAGTGAAAACCTATGGGAAATTCATATTGGAATCCAGCATAAGTTGTTCTTACACCAGAGCAAAGATTCCCCGTAGTTACTCTGGATTTTGCCCAGAGACCCATAGAACACAATGGGACTTACTTTTGAGTAGACAGGCTTAGGATGACACCCTTAAGTCCCATGAAAGTGTTTTTAGGACAGTTGCCTATGTCTTCCTTCCTATTCTTCTTCCAAGGGACATGCTAGAGAAGGGAAACATGATGTTGTCATCAGTCAACCAAACATGATGTCATCATGTGTCCCCCCCCATTGTTATCATGAAATGTGTGGTAGAGGATTGGCATCAGCCAAGAGGCCACTGTAATGTAAAGTTAGGCACTTGGTTTTACCTTCTTACAATGCCATGTAGTCACTTTTACCTGGGATTAAGTCCCACTGAATTCATTTGGGACTCGCTTCTGAGAATATGTTCATAGGGTTGCACTGTAAGACATTAATCTAAGCAGAGGGGCAAAACGTATTCACATTTTATAAATGGCAAGTGTGGCATCCTATAAATCAAAGCATGTGTTTGCTATTCCTGTCTCTGCCTCTTTCTACAGTTGTACGATTACTTTCCAAGGCAGAAAATGAAATAACAGTAAATAATGCTTTTCAACCATCCATATCTCTCCAAATGATTTTTAAAATGCTGGTACCTGACCTGTTCAAGGACACTGACCAGGTCCTAGCATTTACTACGGGAAGATGTAGGGGTTGCAGGACTTTTGTGAATTGGGCAAGTTGAGCCGTCTGAGGTCCAAAACCAGATCTGTTTGTTTATTTATTGGAAATAATTATTAATTAATTAATTAATTTCCTTTCAAATGTTAAAACAAATTCCCAAGGCAACTTGCAAATTTTAGTTCTTCCCCTCTTGCTTTCCTCATAACAACCCTGTGGGGTGGGTGAGGCCAAGAGGAGTGACTGGCCCAAGGTCACCCAAGAAACTTCATGGCCAAAGAGGGATATAAACCTGGATCTTTCAGGTCTCAGTCCAAGTCCCTAACTACCACACCATCCTGCCTCTCACACTGTCCTGACTTCGACAGCTTGAAACAGTGGGTAATATTCTTTATTTAGTTTGCTAACTCAGCCCTAGAAACTGTGGGTCTGACAGTAGTTGAGAGAATCTTTTTGTCTGCCACTAACCTGAGGCTAAAGCTAGGAGATGGGCCATTGGGGATCAGTTTGCTAGCCTGCATAAAATCTCTCTTTTATATATATAAACCTCACTCCAGCTTTCAAGCAATGCTGGAGCTTATCATTACTGCATCTTTTCTTTTGAAGAGCAGGCAATCAAAGGCCGGTATTGTGTTGATAGATAGAACCTAGGAGGAAAAGCTTCCCTATTTTATTTTTTCCTGCAGAGAAATTTCAGCTCCAATATTAGTTGCAAACATCGATGAGCAAGCAGCTCGTATATCATCTTCCCGTAAATCACCAATCGCCCTGGTATGTAAGTGCCAGGACGCAGGGGATAGATGAAGCAGAAGGGGGGAATGGGGAGAAAATTCATGCACAAAATTGACATATGCTGAGAATGTCAAGAAGTATGCAAACACAAGGATTGTGCATGTATGTTTGTGCGCACACCAAGACAACACAGACAAGATACAGAACATGCTCTAGGTTGCTCTCATCCTACGTCCTCTACACAATGTGCTAAAATTAATGCCTTTATTTGGCCAATGATTAATAATCTCTAAAAGTAACAGAGACATTTTGCTGCACTAAAGACCAATTGCTTGCTGATTACGGTGGCAGGAAATGCTTCCTGCTGCCAGGATCCAGCTCAATCATTCTTCACCTTGAGAGGTACAGAAAGAAATAAGAAGTTTTTTTAACAAACTTGCTGAGCTACAAAAGCAGCACTGAGAAGGAAACAAGGTCAGTGGCTTATGAACTGCCAAGGGCCAGGTTGGTGAGTGAAATCGCTGCAATGCTTTGATGTACGAGTATAACCGGAGGGTCTAAAGAATCTGGTTTTGTAACATCATGAGATATTTTGCAAGCATCAAACCATAGGATTGGTTTTGGTTTAGGATTGCAGTACCTTAGCCAAAACTGCATACCTGCTAATTCTAACATGGAAAGTAGAAGGCCTTTGTGCCATGGCCAAGAAGGAGAGTGGGAAATGTGGGCTGAGCAAAGTTTGGGCTGAATCAAAATAGTTTATAAGGCTACAATCCTAACCCCAATTAGGGGGCGTAAGATCCAACAAAAGTCTGTGCTGGTCTGGGGGTGTCACAAAAGTGCTGTAAGATGCTTCTGCACCCCTGCTGGGGGAGGGTTAGGCCAGTACACAAACATGCACTTGCCTCCCTATGTCATGGAATTGGACATATGTCCCTATGTCCTCCTATGGGAATGGGAAGACCAATGAGTTGTGCTGGCCTAGCTTAGAATTGCACCCTAAAGATCTTGTGCTCAACAAAAATGAACTTGTTTCATTGGGTGCCTCGTCACAGTAGAGATAAAAGAATTCTAAACTTTCTGGTGTGACCCTGTTCCAAGATGCAGCTTGATACCAGGAGTGCCACTATGTTCCTACGATAAAGACTCAGGTTTGCCCATAAGAGTGAATTGCAAAGAGCGTGTTTTGCAATAGGATCAGTTCATTAGAAGGTGAATCTTTCCACAGCATAGATGTCATACATGTTGTCAGTGGCTATTGTCTATAGAGTAACTTGCTGAGAAAGGCAAAATAACACTGGCTAGCCAAAAAGTTGGCATCCCAGGTTGCCTTCGTTTTGGGCACATTAAGATGTACAAAGTATGTGCCGGAGTTGTTTTAGTCTAGGAATATCATATCTCCTTGCAAGGGAAGCAGATGATGACCTTCAGATCCCTTTGCATTCTCAGTGCTATGATTCCTTTGTACCAATCTAGCCTCTTGTCAGCGCAGAGAGTGATGGACTGGATTGCTTTTTGAGATGCCTCCTGTTCTTGTGATTCTCTAATTAGAAAAGTCTCCAACATGCATTTGCTCTCGACTTGCTCCAGCTGCAGGTAGGGAAAATGAGCCATTCCCCTTGCCTTTCATTGCCAAGCCCAGAAAATAAAAAGAAATTAAAAAAATAAAATAAAACCTGTCATGTTAACTTGCTGCTGTATGAGAAGTGCAGACACTGCCAAGGAGGGATGTAGCAGCTTGGCAAACAGGGAGATTTTTGTGTTCAGGTTTTTAACCCTTCAGCAGTGGGGCAAAACAAAGAGATTAGAAGTCAAAGGAAATACTGCAAATAACTTTCTCCTTGTCTCTGACCTTGAGATTCTCTTTAGACCAGAATCTTTCCAGAAAGGTGACTCTCTCCAAGTGGCAAGATTCACTGAACTGAAGGGAGAGAAAACCAGCTCTGGATAAACAATTACACTCTATTTACCTCTGACCATATGGTGCACGGGAAACAGGTGTGCAGGTAATGAAGAACCCAGCACCAATTAAAGCTGAAGGGAGAGCAGCTTTACATTCTCGCGGATTCTTTGTCTTGGGTTGTAGCCCATTTACAAATGAGAACTAAATAAGATTGAAGTGTGGCAGAAGCAATGCGGGGAAAGCAGCCCCAACTGCATGGCAAAAAACTGTTTGTGTCTTTTACCTGCAGCTGTATGCAGTTGCAAGCGCTCAAGGGTTGAGGGGGTGGAAAGAGAGGAAGCATGCTCAGGTGTGCCCTTTCCCCAAAGACGTGGTATTACCATAAAACATAATGGGTGGTATTAACTGGAACATCCATGTATCATTGCTGGGTGCCAAATGCTTGCAAAACACTGGCATTCCATCACCACTGTTTTAGTAGCACATTGTGTGGAAGAGGTACATTAAATACCTTATCCAAATCTGTCTCCATGGGTCAATCTGCTGCCGCCATTAGAAGCTGCTCCACCATTAGCCTAATGGTTGTGTGTACTATATTGTTATTCTGGGCACCTGAATACAGTACACAATGTAAGATGTAGGCAGCATACGGAATCTGGGGAAAAATCCAGCTTATAAAATATTATAAAACTGGCTGCTCCTGGCTGTCATTGGTGGAGAGAAAACATTAGACATATGGTGACCTCTTTTGCAATTGAACAACGAACTGGAGAATGATGTAGTCTTAATATGGTCAACAGAGTGAAGTTATATTTGCCACAAATTTTGGCCCACATAGTAACCCAGTTCCTTTTCTTCCAATCATACGCACAGTGGGCCTGCCCCTTAAGTTCAGTTCTTGTGCTTCCTCATCCTCCTCTATCACCTTTCAAGAAAATCCAAATGAGGCACTATATTTGCTTCAGACAACTTTTATCCAGATATATTGCACAAATATGCTTTAACCCTGTTGATTTGGATCCATTGTCTTCAGCTGTCCCAAAAATCTGTCCATGCAGTGACTAGAAGGTACTGTAGTAAGCAGCAGATTCTGCAGGGTCAGAGGGGGACATTGAGTGGGCATGAAGCAGATTCACACTTGAATATGAAGCACATCATTCTTGTGTTTATGGTACTCCTCATATGCTGCCTTGAAATCCACATCTGCCATTTCTGTTTACATTGGAGTATTCACATTTCTGGGTTCTCATGTTCATTTTTAGCAGAGAGGCAATAGAGAGGCCAATATCAGACTGGCATTTCAGGTTGTGCTGCTCCTATCTGTCACAGTAGTCTTGTTTAGCTGCTGGGAAGACTCAGGTCAATAGCATTCTTCTTTTGCCTAACTAGTATCTCATTGCCATTACCAACTAGATAAGCCTAAGAACATAAAAAAACTCTCCTGAATTAGTAGGGTTTTCTTAGGAGGAAAAAACCTCCTAAGAAAAACTAGAGAAGGGCTTCTCTAATCCAGCATTCTGTTTCCTACATAACTTGTCACCCTCTAGGAAGTTGACAAATGGGAGATAAAGATATATTTATCTCAAATTATTGAGATTCTGGTAATTCAGAGACATATTCCCCTGAACATGAAAGTAGCACACAGTCATTGAAAGACTCACCTAATTTTGAATTTGTCCAGTCTCCCTTTAAAGCCACCCAAACTACTGACCATCATCACATCTTAAGATGACAAATGCCACAGAATAATTATTTCTCTGTGTAAAGAGTATCATCTATATTCATCTATATTCATCTAAAATGTCCTGCTAAGCCACCCATCAATGACCTATGGTTCTAATATTTTGAGAGAGAAAAGATGCTCTCCAACCACTTGCTCCACACTAAACATCATTTTCTTATTCACAGTCCCCTTTTATAGCCTTTTTTCCAAGCTAAAAAGCCCAGAACGATGCAACTGTACCTCAGGATGACCAGATGCCAAACCCAAAATTCCCCCCAGTTTCTCCAAAATTTGTGTTATCCAAGCCAAAATTCCTACCCAATTAAAAAATGTACGACACCCAAAAATTTAGGACAAATATAGGATGTTAAAATAAAGCTAAAAACATTCATACAGCATTCCTGTACTTAATTTTTGCATAAATCTCATTGTAGTAGACCAGACACTAACCAAAAGCGCACATGTTTAAATGATCCAAGCAGTCAGCCTTTCTCATTCTTGGTCTTTCAGCCTCCTTTACTTTGCCCCCTTTCACAATATAAGATCCACTGACAATAATACTTTTGAGTGGACACAACTGGGCTTGGAGGCTTAAAACTTAAGCAGCCAGGAGTTATCCCCATCATCCCTGCCCTGAGAAGGTTGCCAACTTTACACCCAGTTCCTGCTCCTCTGCTTTGACAATAGCTGGATGAAAGCCCCCAAACTTATGCAACTCAAGCTCTTGTTGTGAATTACATGCTTTTTTATGCAGAGTATATATTGGTGGATCCATCTACAAAGGCATATGAGCAGGGAAGGCTGGGGTTTCTCTGGTCAGTTGGCAACCCTGCTTTAAAAAAAATTAATTTTTTCCCCTCTTTTCCCTCCAAGCCAAACTCCCAGGAAATGGCTGGAAAGGCCCCCAAATTCCTGACAGAGAGGCCTCTACTGGACTTCTGGACCCAGGGCCTCATTTCCAGTTCTGTCAGGGAAATTCTTGTCATCTTGACAGCCTGGCTTTAGCTGTCTAATAATTTTGTTGTTTTCTTTTTCACCTTTCCAAATTCTACAATATCTTTCTTGAGGTCACTGACCACCTTACATAAAATTATATTTAAATACAAAATGTTGGTACTGATGACTAATGTTGGCACTGTTTGACTAAGCATCTGTTGCCAGAGCTGAGCTACCTAGCCTTGTAGGTTCTATCCCCCTTTTGACCCTTTTCTGAAGAGAAGTAGGGTTACCTGGAGTAAGGCAGCATGAAGAAGAAATGCCATGGGTTAATGGGAGTGTTATGACAATAGCAGCCTTATTCTATCCTCCTACCAATGCATAGAATGCAGTGCCACTTATAAAGTGCATGCTTTATGCTGTGGTGGGAAGCAATCAGATAAGTTAAACATCTTTACATTTTTGTCACTGCAATACTAACCCCCAGTTCTGGGGGTTCCTAACCTGCAGTCTTAACCCCAGGTTCTGTGCTTGCCTAGGGATGTTGCAATATTGCCGCAAGTCACTTTTGTGCCACTTCTGATAGGTTTAGGCCCATGCACATATGTGTGCCATCCTCCACCCAGGCCACCACAGGAACAGGGAGATGAGTGAGCTGCACTGGTCTAAATTGATTAGGATTGTGCCCTCAGACTCACTCCTCAGATTTGCTGGTCCATCTTCTCCGTCCTCCGAATCACCCCTAGCCTCTTTACTTTTGTACATATCCCACTCCTGTTGCCACCTTCCACCTTACAGGTTAGCTACTGGTTGAAATATAGAGCCTCTGGCTGGTTAGAATTACCTTTCAGTGCTGGTTCTTTTATCTTCCTAGAAGAATAGCCAACCTCAGCCTTGTCATGGGCTTATAGCTTTTGCTGTTTATTTCTCTCTCTCTCCCTGGTCTCCAGTTAAAAAGGCGTGAAGGGGTTATAAAGTTAATCCCAGCCCAAGAGGTCAGTTTATTATCTGGATACCTAGATCAGAGATACATCTCTGCAAGATTGAGGAAAATGATCCCTGCTGACCGTCTGGTGCATGTTCATGTTCTTTGCTTGAGTGACATAACCCCATAATGTCTGGTAATGATGAAACTATGCACCTCCTCCCCGTCCAGAGTGATTTGATCAAAATATCAACAGGAATGGAACCTACAGAGATCCAGTAACTATTCTATTTACTTCAAGGGAGATTAAATGTTTCTAAAATACGAAACAAGCCTTAAATTTTATGGAAGCTGCTGTGTTTGAAATTAAAGGACAAATTCTTTGGATTAAATAGCATTCATCTGAAGCCCCATGATCTGACCAAAAAGTACCCTAAAATGTTCTTGGGTAGCTATCTAGTCAATGTGACGAAGATAATAGGGCTATTTACTGTGATGCTCTCTACATGAGGCTGCCTTTAAAGATAGTCTAGAAATGTCAGTCTAAAAGTCTTAAAGCAGGGGGAGCAGTGTTTGGATCTCATAATGTTGCTCCTATACCAACTCCACTTGTTACCTACTTGTTCAAAATGTGGGTGTTAATCTTCAAAGCTCTAGCTGTTCCCAGCCCTAGATACCATAAAAACCATCTTCTCCCTGTAAAACTTGATTCAGAAGCTGTTATGGATATGGTAGTTGTTACCAAAATTATGGAGTGCCCTTCTTAGAAAGTACAGTGGTGCCTCACTTAACAGAATTAATTTGTTCTGGAGGCAGTTTCTTTACGTGAAACTTTCTTTACGTGAAGCGGATTTTCCCATAGGAAATAATGGAAACGCAGATGATTGTTTCCACAACCCCAAAAATATTCATATAAAAATATTAACTGGATGTAAAAATGATGACAGAACACTGAGATTGAATTCAAAACATGCATTCAATGTGCATGATTTATGAAGTCTACTTAGGCTGCAGTCCTAAAGACACTTTCCTGAGAGTAAGACCCATTTAACACAATGGGGCTTACTTCCGGGTAGACATGGTTAGGAGGCTGCAATCCAAGACACCTTCAAAGTGTCTCCCCACTTTCTCCTTCTCTCCATCCTGAGCATCTCTTTCCCCTGTTCCCTTCTGGCTAGCCCTGAGCTGCTTCCCTCTTCTCCACTGCTCTTCTCTCCCTCTGCCCAGTGGACATCCGGCCACAGGAGGAACAGCGCAGAAGTGTTGCTTTCACTATGGGCAGGTGCGCTAGGCAGCCCTGACGCTTTTTAAATAGGCTGTTGGCCAGCACATCTGCCCCAACTGCCAACGAATGTGTTTCTTTACATGAAGCAGAATCCTAGAGAAATTTTTGTTTGTTACGTGAAACTTACTTTACGTAAGGCGTTCTTTACGTGAGGCGCCACAGTACTGTCAAATGCCTCATTTTCCTGCATTTTAGCAGGCATTAATAACACACTAATTGTCTCGTTCAGGCAGGCATTAAGCGGTAGTGATTGCTGCACTGATGTGTGGAATTGTTTCATTTTGTGCTGCTATGAGTTTGTAATGGATACCATTAATATGTTGATTGTTTACATATTATTTTAGTGATGTTGGTGTTTGATATTTTCTGAAAGGACTGAGAATTCCAACCAACCCATGGGAAAAGGCAAGAGGGGAAAGCAAGGCACTGACCAACCAGCAAACAGAAAAAAGGGGACTGTGGCACAGAGAAAAATAAAATGCTGATCCATTAACAAAATGGGTAGATAAAGGCAGATTTATACAGAGGCTATGTTCGAAATGGGCAGATAAGCAGAAGTTGGTACAGAGGGTACCAGCTGGAAACATAGCAAGCAAGGTGGAAACATAGCAAAACCCTGACACAGCTTATGATCCTGTCTCCAATTATTTATTGTTGTTCCAGGATGCTGCTTCTTTCACAATCTTGTATGTACATGGAGAGCAGGTGAGTGTTTTGTGAAGCAGAGGCTGCTTCCAATAAACAAGTTGGGCAAAAATGATCTGCATGTCTCCTCTTTATATAACTTATGGGCATCAACCCTGTGTGACCTGGGAGATTGGTCACCTCACTGGGAAGATATCAGTTGGGCTGATATCGGAATCTAGGGCTGCTGGAGATCAGGTAAACTTTGATCAAATTTGTTTCTTTATTTACCAGTCAGTGAGACTGTGAAGAAGGTCAGTCAGCACCTCATAATAAGAGCATCTACCTCAAGATGACTCAACAACCTGTTTAGGATGCCTTTGGATCTTGCAGCTGGAAACATCCACAATAAACATTGACAAGGGGATGTTTTACTTACATTCAACTTTCGGTCTCTCGCTCTGATTTGACTGTTTTGCAGAGAAATGGACACCGGGATTCTGTCTCCATATTTCCTCAAAAGACAAGGATTCCGTCTTGCCCAGCAGGGAACAGCATCTATTCAAACACAGGGGTTACCACAGGTCATGGAACTTGGCAAGACACCAGCCTGAAGTGACCTGTAATAACAAGCATAACAGCAGAATATTGAGGAATGGTGACCTTTCCTCACCCTGCATCTCTGTCTACAAAGGTGAGAGAAGTAATTTTTAGGAGGAGGTTGGGAGACATGAAATCCTGGTGGCCGTGTTACAAGGTAACAAACTGAGCTTGGGCCCAGAACCATTTCGCTTTCTCTGCCTTACTAGTATGTCGATCAATATATCACATGAAAAAAGTTCTGATAGCTTGTAAAATCTCTCTTGAGCCAGAGATAGTGCATTTTTAAAGAGGGATATGTATATCCATCTTTTCCTAACCTAATGGGAAAGCTCAAGGTGGCTTACATCAGGAAAATATAAAACCAATAAAATGACAAAAATTAAAAGTAGGCAGCAACTCAATATCGCAGTGCCCTGGCAGAAACATCCTTCCCAATGGATCACCATCCAGCTGAAACAATTATAACAATTAATTTATGCAACAGCTCATTTCTCTTGTTCCACAGTGACACTGTAAGTCTGACTGGCACTCCCTGAGAGCCCTTAGCTGGCATCAAGAGGAAGCTAACTACCGGTATGTCCAGCAAAGCCTGGCGCATGAAAGCACCAATTATTTCAATCTCATGTTGGTGTGGTGAATGTAGGGTTTTTTTTGCCACCATCTCTCAGACTTGGCACAGCCTTTGGATATTGTTGGGTTTGGTGCCCTATGCAGAGACTAGCTTGCCTGGCAAATTTCTTTTTTCCTCTCTCCATTTGCAATGCAACCTAGTTTGGTCAAATGAATTCGAGGAAGTGAGAAGAGAGGCTGACAGCCTAGATATGAATGGAAATGTAATCTGTGTGCCCCCAAGAGTTACAGCCATCTTTCTGCATATGTTGCATAAATACATTTCAGTCGCATCCCAGTGACACAATGATAAAAAGAAAGGAGCAGTTGTGAGAGGTAAGAACATAAGAGTTGTTGAGAGAATTAGGACTTAAAAATTTATTGTAATTAGTCTGTGGAACTCCTTGCCACAGGTGATGGCCTAGAATCAGGGGTGTCCAAACCCCAGCCCAGAAGCCAGATGTGATGACTTGCAAATCGTCAGCAAGTCTGCATTCGATCCTTAGCAAGAACCCTCCATCCAGATTGTAGGCAAGCCTATAATCTTCCAGAGGCAAGGAGAGATCTGCTCCCTGCACATCCAATGTGTGTATTCTGCAGGATGGGGAGGCTGTGAACACCTCCTCTCACTGTGCTTATCAACTGATTTGAAGATCACCCACTTTCTGTGTGCTAGAATGTATTTACCAACTTCAAAATTATCAAAATTCATATATTCATTCAAATAGGTTCCATCTCTAATATATTTATTTATGTAAATTTATGTGAATTCTTTTTTGTTCCTTCCTGGCCCCGACACAGAGTCAGAGAGATGATGCCTCCTGCCAAAAGACTTGGACACCATGGCAGGCCTACATGCTCTTAAAAGGGAACTGGATAAAATTCTGGAGGAAAAGTTCATCACAGATTACATGATATATATGTGCAACCTCTGGATTTTAGAAGTAGGCTACCACAGAATGCCAGATGCAAGGGAAGACACCAGGATACAGGTTGTCTTGTGTGCTCCCTGAAGAATCTGGCGGGCCATTGTGAAATATAAGAACTAGATGGGTCTTTGGCCTGATCCATCAGGGCTTTTCTTATGCTAATATAACAGCTGTGCTTCTCAAGAGCTGACATGGAGATAAG
This sequence comes from Cryptoblepharus egeriae, assembly GCA_030015325.1. Classification (NCBI taxonomy): domain Eukaryota; kingdom Metazoa; phylum Chordata; class Lepidosauria; order Squamata; family Scincidae; genus Cryptoblepharus; species Cryptoblepharus egeriae. The sequence continues at coordinate 103,822,575 of JAREYC010000002.1, read as the reverse complement.
GCTCTAACACCATCCTGAATTCAAGCCTTGGCACTTCCAGGTAGGGCTGGAAAAGACTCTTGTCTGCAACACTGGAGAACCCCTGTATAGATAGTACTGACCTAGATGGAGCAAAGGGCTGACTCAGTAGTAGGATATTTCCTATATTCCTCCTTGATTTGAGATCCTACTTGATCCAAATGGGCAGCAACCTGGTGAATAGCTGCTGCTAATTCATTCTAATTGATAGATCTAATGATCTACCTGGCCTCAAAGAAGACCCTTTCTGATGTACTGACAGAATACATGGAGGCAGCAAGTTTCTGACAAATAGAACAACTCAGACACTGAAAAATGGAGGACTTCTGTGTCTTGAACAGCTTCTGAAAGACAGGCAATTATATCAGGTGCTGTTTCTACTAGTGAATTCACCTCTTGTTAAGGTGGAGGAGCTGAGCTCTGTCCTCCTGAACGGAAACATTCACAACTCTGCTTCTCAAATGATTTTGAGATAAAAAGATGGAATGAAAGATCTCACAGAAGTAATCTCTGCTTTGCAAACATGATCATTCAGATATTGATGGCTTCTTATGACCATGAACACTGCCACAAGACTAATAAATCACATTACAACAAGGTGTTGAGGTAGCTCAGACTCTGCTCATGTATATCACAGCACATAAATGCCAGTGTGAATTGCCATAACACATCACTGTGGTTTATGATGGTCCATGTTCCTTCTCCGATTCTAGAACTGGAAATGACAGCCTGTATATGATCACTGCCAGTGTGAGCAAGGCAAGGTATGGCTTTGATACAAATCTTACCTTGAAATCCAAAATTATTTGTAATTTTGGGAAATGTGGATTGCAAATTCCAGGCCCTTGTGTGCCTCATTACCAGGTGATTAATAAGCTGGTCTTTGCTCCTTCTTATGCAGGTTATAGCCATGGTTTAGGTGGGAAAGTGCATAATCTGTTTCTTATTCTTTTAAATGGAGAAAGATGTGCTACATATTTCTTCTGGTATTTCAGGTCAGCAAACTGATTGAATGATGATAGCAAGGGGTAAAGTTATGCTTTTCCTTAGTTCAGGTTTGCTGTTAATCAAATAAAATGGGCATGGCAGCAGGAATATCTTATTTCCTGTTGGACAAAAACAGAATGGTTCTTGGTGCAGGTCTAGCTGCTGAAGAAAGGTGTGTATTATAAGTGGAACATTCATAAGCCAGGAAACTGTCACCACCAGGAAGCCCTGGCAGACCCGCATTATGTTCTCATTTGCTTCTGGGAGTCAGTGTTCCAGCAGCTGGCTTTCACAAATGCCCACTGGCACAGGTTGTTCTGTTATGATTGGAAGCACAATGGTTTGGGCCAAAAAGAACATGCTCAGTTTATTCCATATTGTAAAAGAAGTCTACAAGAGTTTTTGGAGAATATATGTGGGCAATTTTTTGGAGAAGATATACGGGCTAGTGGTGTAATAAGCCTTCAAAGTGTTAACACAGTACAGGGATGACATCACTTGTACCTGCAGTGTGTCTTCACTAAACATTGCTTTCATGAAGGTTGGTGTCAGTTCAGATGTGCCTTCTCATGCACATCAAAATGCTGGGAGTCACACCATGTTCCACACACTGCCGAGAGCATACTGGAGGAGGTATTGGTGTCTGAGGTTTTCATACATCATAGCATGCCAGGCTAAACAGGAGCCATTTGTCATGCTCTCTGGTGAGAATTAAAGACAACTCTCTTGAGGAAGAACATGGAGAAGTATACAACTTTTTTTCTCCTTAACCCTAATCTGAATCCTGGCAGGCTTCTGGTTGTCTCTTCATGAACTGATGACATAAGTTCCAGTTTGTGGTCTTCTTCAGGAGCTGACAGCATGTGCTTCCTGACTTGGCCCTCTCCTCATCATGTTCTTCTAATAAGTAGTACTTCTGCCCTGATCTGGTGGCCACAGTTAAAGGACTTTCAGACAGAGGCCATAAATCTATACAGCCAAAGAATGACCTCAGTCAGAACAGTGTATGTGGGCATAAGTCATTCATCAAATCTTTGCATTTTAACATCAATCAATAATGAAGATTAGGTTTAGGAGTGTAAGCTACATGTTCTGCTGATAGCAAACCCCATTTACCTGGTTTCAAAGGGCACCCAACTGGAAACATTTGCCTTCTGTAGCCTGTTTGGAGAAGTTTGGAATTCAAAGTGAAAAGGTTGTGCTTTGCTCCTTCTTAATAACCCTATCTTGTGAGATTATTAATGACCCTATCCTGTGAGATTCTGAGGACCAAGGCCTTCCAGGGTGCTATTGTGCATCTAGTCTGAAAACATTACTGGATAAGACAGTGGCATGCAGGATTCAACACAATTCAGCCAAAGAAGTGGAATTTTTTAAAAGGTCAGTGAAACTTTGACAAGGCCATTTGCACCTTGCTCAAAAAGCTGCCTACATGCTGGCAAGCCAGCAGATGTGCAAATGAATTCCTTCTAGTCTGTCAATCCCAGGGAGAGCCGTCTGATGCACTTCATCACTACCTAAATATATGTTACAATAGGAGACACTGAGAGAAGCTGTTTGCTACCTTTCCCAGCCAGGACATGTAACTGAGCACCTTTCCAAAGATCTTTCCAATCCTTTGTCACTGATTAATATGTGTTTGCCCTCCCTTATGGGACACACCCCATGGAAGAGCTATAGGAAGTTGGAAGAACCAGGCTCTATTTGACTCTTAAGAGGAGGTGATGCCAACATGACTTACAGCACAATCCTAATCATGTCTACTCAAAAGTAAGCCCCATTGTGTTCAATGGGTCATACTCTCAGGAAAGTGTCTTTAAGGAAAGTGTCCTTAGGGACAATCCAGAGTAACTATGGGAAGTCCTTGCTCCGGTGTAAGAACAATTTGCTCTGGATTGCAATATGAATTTCCCATATGTTTTCAGTAGGTGGTACAGTAACTATGGGTGCACATAATGTCTCTTACGTGCTCCTGTAGTTTCTCTGGATTGTAGGGTTAGAGTCTTAGACAGATGTAAGTTCTTCTGCTACACCTTTGAATGATGCATCTTATTCTGGAATAAGGGACATGGCTTTCCAATATCAGCAAAAGGATATTAAGGATATCCTTTTAAGTTTAAGTTGTTGAGAAAAACGCAATCATCCCTGTATAGCTGTATAGCCACTTTGCTTTGCCATAAGGCCAGATTGAGATGAATAAAAAAAACAGTGGAAGGCATTCTGCTGTTCAGAGCAGTCCTGCAAGCAATCATTCTTCAGCTGAGCCAAGCAAAGACAGGGGGTCTAATTATTGACTACCTCTCTACAACAGTAAGAAAAGCTCTTTTTAATCAATTGTAAAAGGACATATGGTACTTAATTTTTTTACACTGCTTTTAATTATCACACTTTTGGGATCAGCAGGGAGTCCCAGAATCAAACACATGCAGATATTGAGGCAGATCCATATTCCATTAAGAGGAAAAAACCTGGAAGTGGGACTTTGAATATATTTTTGATTTTTTTTTTACTTCACAGATTTTGTTTATCCATGGGAGATTCTAGAGCAGAAGATAACGAGGGACACCTGTACAAAAGGTGACCACGGAAGTGAAAGCAAAGGCACAGTGGTGTTCCTGGTGAGGGGCAGAAGACTAATTTTTTTAGGAGCAGTGACACCTGTGTAAAGAGCCCTCTCCTTGCCTTCAGAGTCAGCCATGGCTACAAATGCCTTTGCTTACAAAGCTGTGATTGACTCTGAAGCAAGGGGAAGGGATGCTATTGCATCACTTGAAAAACTTACTGTTTTGCCCCCTCTCCAGGAATGCCACTGAAAAGGAATGACAAGGGAAGGGGAAGGGCCTTGAATTTATTGAAGGCACAAGGGAGAAACAACACCTTCCTGTGTTAGCCATATAGTCAGTCTTTAAGTTGGGATGTTAGACAATTTCTCTCAAGTCTGCCTTTCTTCAGGGCCAAATTTTAGCTCCCAGGTGCTCCAGGAATTACCACAAACCTATACTGACTCTTCCTTCCAAATCGCCAATCTAGAAATAGCTGCTCAAATCCATTGCATGCCTCTATCGGTAATAGATTTCAAACCTCTCCTCAGCTTAACTTGGGTATGGGAGGAAGGGCAGGCATACTCTCCAGAGGCAGGCACCGTCACCCAGCTTGACTGCATTCACCCGTCATTCTTACATGCACAAACACAAGAACAGGCTTCTCCTGCTAAATAATTAACCTTCTTAAATTGCTCACATTTTCCCTTTGGTTTCTCTCCACATTTGTCATTATTCCATTAAGTGCCAGTTTGCTTTTGTTTCATTTATTCATGAGTCTGACTTGCTTTGCAGTAGTGATGATGAGTGGAGATGGGCATTCAGTTAAACTCTGGGGCAATTTGCTATCTTAATATACCCACTTTAGAGAATGTAGGTAATACAACCCAATCAGAAATATAGTCTACTTGAATTTCTGCCACTCTGGTACTCGATTACACCACTAGTTGTGGTGATGGCCTTTCCAAAGCTGTGGTTTGTTTGTGACCATGGCTTGTAGTGAGAATAGCATGTATTTATAGCATGGGCATGTATTCGTAGTATCATCAGCACACACTTGGTTACACAATGAGCCAAGAGAGAACTCTTGCATAGCAGACAAGCTTCTCTGGAGATGATTTGAACAGAGCTGAGGGGATTTCACCCATCACCTGTCTGCATCTAAGAGCACTTTTCACAATGTGAAACTCTTGGTTACCGTAAGTCGATCCTAGTTAAAATTTGCTGTATTGGGAAGTGGCACTGTATTCACTGCAACTTTTTCACCCCACAGACCTGCATTGACTGTGTATTTGCAAAGCTTCCAAAAGAAGGTAGATAGAGTATGTCATGGCTGAATGTCATGGCTGAACCTATGCATGTTCTGAAATGAACATTCATTCACTTCAGCTGCTAGCCAGTCAACTGCAACATATATCTATCCATTCAGTCCAGACTTTTCAGGGTGCAAAGGTTTTGTCACATACTTCAACTGCATTCCTCAGACTGCATAGGTACACCATCTGGCCTTACAACATATGCTTGCTGCACTTCCACTCAGTACACAACCCTGTTTTAGAAAGAGCGTTAAAGAGAGTAGCTGGTGAATTCAGTCTAGGCAATACAAGTAACTGCTAGTTAATCTTATCCAGTACCACACACTAACCATCACAAAAAGAAACTTTTACACTTTTGTGTATCCATCACAAAACATTTTGGGTATCCATCACAAAAATAATGTCACCTTCCATGCACTGAGATGGAACTATTTGCCTATGGTGCTTTTGTTCCACTCCCCCTGCCATGCCAAATGCAAATGTTGCCAAGATATTATACACCATGCCTGCTAGTAAGTGATCCTTGTTCTGACAAGACAAGCTATAAAGGAAAGCAAATAAACCAATTATGGGGAAACATCAGCAGAGCCCAGCCCTGTATTTCTCCAAGATGCTGTGACTATGCGCCTCCAAAACTGAGGGGGAGGTGGGTGGAGGGGGACCAGGCAGCCTAGGAAGGTACAGCATGTCCTAATTACACATTCTTTTGTGACAGCTATTGTCAAAAGATTAAAGGACTCAAACTAAGTTACTCCATGCCTCTTCCTCCCACAGCACAAATGCAGCATGAACAAAAGCTATTAGCGTGCCATCGAAAAAGGTGGAAGCGCATCTCCCCAGGTTTGTTTCCTGGATGTCGCTCTAGCTGCACGGCCTGTGTTGGGGCTACTGCATTTTACTTTTTCGTTTTGGCTGCTTTGATAGTTTTTCTCTCATTAAACTGAAGCAAAATAAACAAATAGAAGAACAAGGGGATAGTGGAGATATTAAGCTGATTCTACTGTTTTTGTCTTTTCTCTGGCCAACTTGCTTCTCTTCCCCATACTCTTAGGCTTGTAAGCAGTCTGGAGAATCATTTAGCCCCTTGCAGACCAATCATCTGTATATCCTGAATGTAGGACTGACTCATGGATGTCGCCAGGGTGGTACAGCTGGTGCCAGCCGCACTGGATGACACACCCCAAAGAGGGGGTGATGTGCCAGAGGAGTTTGACATTCCTCCAGTGGCTATAGCAGTCTCTGAGCCCAGTGCACATGCTCAGAAGTCCAAGGGGCAGCCTGCCTTGCCTTGCAGCAGAGTGAACTGAGCACTCAAAGCTGCTCATGTGCAAACCTTTGCATATGCACAGCTCTTTTATAAAGCCGGCTGCTCTGACTGACTCAGGGCAGCCACCTTCACTGATGCAATGTGGATACGCTAAAGTTTGTGCTGGGATCCCACAGTAGGTGACATGGACCCTGGCGACAACCTGGGCTGACCAGTTCAGGAGGTCACTTGAAATAGTTGCCTGCCCTCCTCTGCTGCTCCTCTTCTTGCCCCCTATATCACCACATTTCCTCTTTCTCTTTGAATCAAAGGTATACAGTTGAGGTAGTAGTTAGCACATGGATATTTAGGGAATAGCAGCATTTTTCTCACATTTCTCCTCAGCAGACCACCTAGGCTTGCCTCTGCTTGCCTAGACTTAGCCACCTAGGCTTGCCTCAGTGGGACAGACTCATCTACCATGGAAGAAACCCCAATGGACAGTAAAGAAGAAACCCAAAAGTGAGCAGATGGGATGAGTGCTTTCGGCTACAGTCACACACAGTGGTTTTTTTTGTGATGCTTTCGGAAGAAGCCCAACATCTCTACCAATAGCAAATTTGCCTCTTCAGAACACTATTCCTGCCAATTCTCCTGTATGGATCAGAAGCATGGACTTTGCTCAAACTGGACACAAAAGCTTGAGGTCTTCCAAATGTGACTCTGAGTGTCTCTTCATGATTTCCACTGTAAAGAAACAGTACAAAGAAGATGTGACCATAAACCTTTAGTTGAAGAACAAATTCCTAGGCCACATCAATTGAATGAACATCAGTTGGGTGCCACATAAGTTCCTGTAGACCAGTGGTTCTCAATCTTCCTAATGCCGTGACCCCTTTATAAGTTCCTCATGTTGTGGGGACCCCCAACCATAAAATTATTTTTGTTGCTACTTTATAACTGTAATTTTGCTACCGTTATGAATCATAATGTAAATAACCAATATGAAGGATGTATTTTCATTGTTACAAATGAAATGTGTGTTCTATGCACACATTGAACACAATGGGATTTATTTCAGAGTAGGCATGCATAGGATTGGGCCCTGAGGCTGCAATCCTATCCACATTTACATGGGAGGAAAGGCCCCCTGACTATAATGGGATTTATTTCAGAGTAGGCATGCGTAGGATTGGGCCCTGAGGCTGTCAGTCAGCCCCAGTGTGCGCGCAGCTACAGCGGGAGGTCTTGCAAGCCTGACCTGGTCCCCTGCACCAGGGGTCTTTAGGCGACCCCCAGGAAAGCTCTAGGCAACCCCCAAGGGGACCAAGGGGGACCAACCCCCAAGGGGACCAAGGGGTCCCGACCCCCACTTTGTGAAACACTGCTGTAGAGAGAGCGACCTATTTACTGGAAAGTCCAACAAGCAGCATCAAAGAAGATGTGGCTGAAACTTATTGAGAAAGACCTAAAGAACTAGTGAATGACCACAGTGAGGCTAGAAACACTGCCACCCTTTACCAAGAATGGAAGCATATTGTGAATGATACACAGAATTCAGTGGCACCCATAGCAGTGTATTGGTTGAGAGAGTGACCGGCTCCCAAATTGCCAGATAAGGACTAAAGAAAAAGAAGGAAGAAGCCATATGCAGTTCCTGCTAGCAGCCCCGCCGCCCCTCCAAGAACTCCAACTGGCCCCAACAGGATAGGATTGCAACCTGAGTCTAACAAGACTCACCAATATGTACATTTAGGAATGTAGTCAAAGAAAAAGCTTTTGGAGGGGAACCATATGAAAAACTGCACAGAAAATCCTGATACCAGAAAGCAAGGATAGTACAGTTGCTTGACATAGAGCACAATCCTAACCATGTCTACTCAGAAGTAAGCTCCATTGAATTCAATGGGTCTTACTCCCAAGAAAGTGTGTTTGCAGCCTTACTGTAGTTGCAGCCTTACTGTACATTCCAAAGAGACAGGCTCAATTCCTTCTTACCCTGCTGATGAATCCATAATAAGCTGAATTACCTGCTTTTTGCATCAAATTTCTTTCTTTCTGAAATGATAAAGAAAGCATTTTCTTGCAGATGAAGGATAGATGCATAGTGCAGGGCACACCAATTCTATAAACAAGTGATGGATGGACAGACTCCCTCTGTTAATGGAAATGACCAGGAATGGGATGGAGATGGGTAGAATGAGGAGGAGATACAGTGGAGAAGAGGTGATTGGATTGAGGAATGGGGTGGGATGAGCAGTGGTGATGCATGCTGAATCCAAATCCCTTTCCTGGGCCTGATCCACCTGCATGAAGCAAAGAGGACTTGTCATCTATTGAGCTAGTACAAGTCCAGGTTGCCTCATAGCATTTGCTGGGGTTTATAGGTGATTTAGCACCCAAATATCACCTGCGGAAAACAGCAAAGCAACACTGGCCATGCTGCATGGCAACATGGGGATTTAGGTTGGATTGGGCTGTGTGTGATTTTTTAAAATATATTGTTATATATATTTTGATGTATACCAACAGTGTTGGGAAGAATCCCATGGGGCTTGACTTGAGTTGAATCTAGAGTCACTGCATCCATGACTCAAGCTGAAAATGAGTCATTAATAGGGCATTTTTACAAGTCTTCAAGTCATCCCTTTGTGACTCGATAGGACTCAAGTCAAGTTGCTCTGCCCTCTTTAAAATGTCAAGTCTCTCTGTCCCACAGAAAAATAAAGGGGCTGCTACTAGGGTCTGTGTTTGTCAGCACTCTCTATAAACATCCCCTGCTGTCCCTACTGGGTGGAATAGGTAGGAGGGACTGCAAGAGAGTAAGGAAGGGAGTGGAAAGAGGGAGGAGGAGGGTCTCAAGCAGGAGCTGTGTGGCTTAGTAGGATGACCCAGGGCTTGCAAGCCCTACTCAGAAGTAGTCCCACTTCACGTCGCTCAGATCTGGCCATGGTGACCCACGCCCTAGTGACATTGAGACTGGATTATTGTAATGTATTCTACGTGGGGCTGCCTCTGAAGATGGTCCAGAAGCTTCAATTAGTTCAGAATGTGGCGGCCCGTGTGGTTTCTGGGGCTCGTCGGTTTGACTCTGTCGGGTCACTGCTTCAGCAACTACACTGGCTGCCCATTCATTTCCGGGCTGAATTCAAAGTGCTGGTCCTGACCTTTAAAGTCCTAAATGGCTCGGGTCCAGGGTACCTGAGGGACTGCCTTCTGTACAAGCTGACCCATCACCTAAGGTCATCTGAGGGGGCCCTACTGACTGTGCCACCACTAAGAGATGTGAGAGGTGTGGTGGGCAGAGATAGGGCCTTCTCGGTGGTAGCACCCCGAGAACTCCCTCCCCTTAGAACTGAGGAAAGTTCCCTCAATACAGAGCTTCAGGTGGAACCTTAAAACCTTTTATTTTAAAAAAGCTTTTTAGGGGCAGAGGTTGGGGGACTCTTGTTGTATTGTTTTTAATCTATGTTGTTTTTAGCTGTATGTTTTAATTGTTTTTATCAAATTGTTCTATTTATGTTTTTAATTATATTTTATGGCAGCTGCCTTGAGTCAGCCTAATTTGCCCAAGAAAGGCGAGATATAAATTTTTAAAATAAATAAAAATAAAAAATAAACCAATCAGTAATGAGGTTTGCTGCAAGCATCCATTTGTTGAAAAGCGTGATCACCATAAAATGCCACTCCCTTCTGCATCTCATAAGTACATGCTTCTTAAACCAATTTTAAGGCCAGAAACCGTTCTCTCTCTCTTGCTCTTGCTCTCTCACAGACAGTGAAAATATTAGAACTTTAAACCTTCATCATCTGTTTCTGCCTTCCTAACACAATCTGGCTAAAGAGTTTTATCCTACTTCTCTGGTTTTGAATAATGGGGCTCTGACTCAAATGTTTTTCAGAGTCTTCCATGCGCAAGTCGGCAATTCAGTGTAAAACATGAATTTTCACATCTCCAGTCATCTAAGTTTCCAGCATTGTATACCAAGTGGTATACAAGTGATACTTGAGAATGTTTCTCATCAGTAGTACTTGAGGTGGTATTTACTAGTATTTGTGGGATCCTTGGATATCTGTGGCTCAGCAGTGAGATGAGCGACAAGATGTGACAAACATCATAGGAGGCTTGACTCGGTGGGTAGAGCTGCAAAACACTCTAAAAAGCCTTCCTGTCCACCTTGAGCCTCTTACTTGTGTTTCTCATGTCACATTTGGAATCTCAAACCAAAAGTAATTTGCAATGAGTAAGTAATTGCAAAGTACTTGCAAAGTAAGTAAAGTAATTAACAGTTACTTTCAGTGGTACTTCAAATAGATGGATCATGCGAAGTGGTACAGTGGTTATAAACATTGAGAAACACTGATGTATATCATGTTGTGATTTTACACTTGCAGTGGTGCATAAATTTCTTAACTAAATAACTAAATGATGTTTTCCCCTTGCAAAAAACAGCCTGGTCCAGAAAAGCTCAGACATACACCCACACACAAACACAAAACTACGGTTCTCAGGATATCTTTGAAGGGAGCTGTGGCAGCAAAATTCAGATTAAATGAGCTCTATTTTCCAAAGCTGAAATGCCTTTGTCTAGACACAGCAGTCGGATGCACATCACAGAGGTCTGAAATTGCTGCTGACAGGTGGTGAACCTCTAGTCCGGCCTTGCTTTTTGATAAGGATACGGAAGGAAAAGCACTGCTGGAATACCTTTGCAATGGCTCAGTCCTCTTTAACTTTTGCATCTTCCATGCTGCTCACAGAAGAAAACACAAGGGAGGAATTAAGGATAAAAAATTGGACGTTAGCCAAAGTCTTCCCAGTTAATGTGAAGTATATGCATTACCATAATAACTACCCACTTAATAACTGGCTTCCTAGTTAATTCTAATTGAAACATATAACGATATTTCTGAGCTCGAGTGGCAGCCTCCCGTCAACACCAGCATCTCCCTGGGACTCACTTGTGCTGTGAAAGCCAATGGTCTCCTTGAGAATTCGGGACAGAATATAACAGAGCCAAACAGACAGCCATTCTTGTATGCCTGCCAGAAACCACAGCTGACGATAAAAGCCATTAAAGGTCAGCAGGGAATAGAAAACTATTTATGTTAAATGTCACAGATTATACCGCAGAAACAGCCCGAGGAATCGGAAATCATGCTTTAAGAGGCTTTGCAGGCGCATGTCAACTTTAAGCAACAAACTCCTGGATGTGTCTTTCAATGATACAGTAACACACCGCTGATGCATGTTGGTTGGTCCAGCACATACCTGTTGAGTGTTGCTAAGGAATGGGAACACAAGCGTGTATGAATCCACATTGGTTGCTGTCTGGGATTGGACTTTGGCCATCAGCTTCAGTTTGGTAGGTGCGGGAGTGGGAAACATAAGTTCTGTACAATCCTGTTTAGGTTTACTCAGACATGCATCCTGTTGAGTTCAGTGAAACTTACGGCCCAATCCATGAGCCTTTTGCAACAGCTGAATGATTGCTCCACTGTTGCAAAAGGTCCAACAGTGGTACAAAGATCACCCCAGCACTGGGCTAATCTGAGCAACACCTGAAAGACACTGGCAGCATCAGAGACTTGTAGTAAGTTGGTGGCGCATGTGCGCTATGGGTAGAGAATGGGAGGGCAGAATGAGTCTACATAGGGAGGAGGTGGATCCTGGAGGCAATGGTGTGGCATATGCCAACTGCTTCTCCTCTGCCCCCCTCCCCACTACAGTATGCAGCATATGCCTTCTTGGTGCAGCTACATGCTATAGTCTGGTCAGATATAGAATTGGACTTTGAATTTCAGGAAACTTGGTGTAAGATTGCAGTTTTAAAGACCACCGGAGAAGGGATTTTCAAAAAGTCCCTGTTTCATCCTTGATTAATTTTTTAAAAAACATGGTTTTTGAACAAAGAGAGTTTCAAATTCATAATTGTTAGAACAGTTGGTTACAAGTAAGCTGAGATGATTAGAATGTTAAGATTTGAATATCTGCCAGTTGGGTGTGACAGTTGGAGAACTGTTTGGCAGTTGAAGCTCAGCTGTTCATCAGAGCAGAAGCATACTGGTTAGCTCTGAGGAGAATTAGACTGAAGGACTTGATTCATGTATATGACTTGGATTGTGTTAGACTACTCTAAACTTGTAAATACAGTAAATAGTTAATCTATTCCACTGTGTCTGTCTTCACTCTTGCGGCACCTAAACAGTCACAGGACTGTCCTCCCCCTTTTGGAGGACACCCGGACAGGAGACTAAAAAAGAGGACAAATCCGCAAATTTCCTGTTATGTGATCACCCTGCCATAAAGGAACTTGCTACACAATCAGAGACAGTCCTGGGGCTTTTTATGCCTGGGGCTGCCTACCACCTTGCCACCTCTGCCTGGCTGACCATATAGAATGTGGAACAGAGTGACTGTATCTTTAACTCATTGCATAGAAGAAGGAATTTAGATGCTGCATTTTAAACCCTTTAATGTTGAACTAAACCTGCCTAAATTCCCTCTTCTGTGCAATGGTTAAAGGTATAGGCATTCTGCCCTCCATTCACCACACCAAAGGATGTGGTGATGACCTCAAAGCCTTTAAGAAGGGATTGGACAAATTCCTAGAGGAACGGACCATCATAGGTTATAAGCCATGAGGTGTGTGGATGTGGACAACCTCAAAATGCCAGATGCCAGATGCACCTGAATATAGGTGTCATATGTGCTCCCTAAGGCATCTGGTGGGCTGCTGAGTGATACAGAAAGATCTATCTATCTATCTATCTATCTATCTATCTATCTATCTATCTATCTATCTATCTATCTATCTATCTATCTATCTATCTATCTGTCTATCTATCTATCTATCTATCTATCTATCTATCTATCTATCTATCTATCTATCTATCTATCTATCTATCTGTCTGTCTGTCTGTCTGTCTGTCTGTCTGTCTGTCTGTCGCTTTTCAACTAAAAAGTTCTCAAAGCAGTTTACAAGGGAAATGAAAAAATTAATAGCTACCGTAATTAATAGCTAACAGGTCCCTGTCCCAAAAGGGCTCACAATCTAAAATGCAAAAGAACACCAGCAGAAACCACTAGAACAGACATTGCTGGGGTGTGGAGGACCAGTTACTATCCCCCTGCTAAATAAATTAGGAACACCCACTTGAAAGAGGGCCTCTTGCCCAGTTAGCTTGGGCTCTAGCTAGATGGGACTAGCTGGGCCTTTGGCCTGATTCAGTGGATCGTCTTATGTTCTAATTCTATATGGTCACCCTGTGTGACCTGCCCCATGACATGGAAGTAATTGTATTGATGTCATCATCACAGATTGCTGTCCATCTGGAAGCCTAAAGCATTCAATTTGTTTTAAAAAAGTGCCATTTCATTAGTTCTTAAGCAATAGTTACTGGTTTCATATTACACATGAACTCAGCATTTGCTTGTTGGACCCTTGTCCTCCAATACAAAAAGAGCAATAGGCTTCAGTAGAGATATAAGATTGACAACTTAAAAATGGATCCATGTTTCTCATATGGAATGTAATTATCATATGTAATGTACAACTTCAGGATATGTTCGAGGCCAATCATTATAATAAGATTTAGATGAAAGATCTCACATCTTGTTGGCTATGACAAGTGGATCTGAGCTGAATAAATTAATACTGTTAACTTTTAAGAAAGTATGTAAAGTTGCTACTTGCACATAATTGAACTAGTTAAGTCATTTGATTACCTTATGTTGAATTTGTCATCCCATCTTTTGAGGTCTGATGCCTTCCTCATTACAACAAGTAATTGCATTTGTACCTATATTATACATTCATAGTGACTGTATATATAGCATTAGAAGTTCGTTTTGACTTCTGATTTTTTTTTTTGTCTGATGACTGTATTATATTGTTTTAATATTTATGTTGTATTTCGTGCTTTGGGAGAAGCTCCAATTAGAACGTTAACCTTCTCATTCACTGAAAGCAAGTTGGAACAGGTATAGTGTCCACCCCCTTCTCCTTCTAAAACAATGGGATGGTGGTTCTCATTCACCAGGTTGTTTAGAAGTGGACTTAGCATGTGGCTTTTGGAGTGGCAATGGGGAGCTTTATCCCTAGCCTTCCTTTCAGTCTAGCACTCTTACTCCTTCTGTTCATTTGAGCAACACAGAGGATGGAGACTGCATCCCAAAAGTTCTTTGCAGTAAGATAAGGGAGAACAAGTGCACTTCTGTCCCCAGTCCTTATCCCTTGCAAGGAGGAACATGCATGGGAATCCCTTGATGGGAAATTCTAAACTGTTGAGGAGGGTTGCTATATGTCCCAAGAATCAGGGACAATCCTGATTTGGGGGGATTGTGTTCACATACTGGCAATTGGAATAGAGGGTCCTATCCCAATTTTGTGGAAGAGAAATTTTGGCAACCCTACTGTCCAGCAGAGAAGCAATCCTCAAAACTAACCTACACCCAGTGTTGGGCAGACAAGTGAATGACTACAATAGAACACAAGTCCTTTGTTGTAAAATTATTTATGGCCATTTAAGGAGTGAAGATCAGCAATAAGCAGCAATGAAAAACAAATGCTCAGAGGTGGCAGACAGCTAAACAGAAGAGGCAAAATCAGTGGTGGGCCCGGCCTGGCCCAAGAACCGGTTCTCTGGAAGTGGGCCGGGCCAGGATCAGGGAGCGGGGCCTGGGTCAAGGGGTGGGGAGGTTTTTAATTTAAAAATAAAAAATAAAATTACTTACTTCAGAGCAGACCTGCATAGGATGGGGCTCTGAGGCTGCAGTCCTCTCCACACTGGCCTGGGAGTAAGTCCCATTGACTATACTGGGACTTACTTCAGAGTAGACCTGCATAGGATGGGGCTTTCCCTGGCCGGCCAGGGAAGGCTCCTGGAGGCGCACTGAGGAGCACGCGCGAGGGACTCTGAGCCCCCCAGCCGGGGAAGGCTCCTGGAGGCGTGCTGAGGAGCATGCATGGGGGACTCTGAGCCCCCTGGCTGGCTGGTCAGCTGGCCAATTGGCGCGCCCCCGGTCAGGGAAGGCTCCTGGAGGCACGCTGAGGAGCATGCGCAGGGGATTCTGAGCTCCCCGGCCAGCTGGGGAAGGCTCCTGGAGGTGCGCTGAGGAGCGCATGCGGGGGACTCTGAGCCCTCCGGCTGGCTGGTCACCTGGCCAACTGGCGCGCCAGGTTCGCACTGCGCTTGTGCAGTGCGCACTAAAACAAAGATGGCGGCCGGCATGAACCGGTCCGCCCTCTTTTTGGGTTTCCCTGTTACTGGTGGTTCGCCAGCAGCAGGGAAATTGGAAGATCCGGTTCGGGCGGGTAGGCCCGAACCTGTAAGTGCCCACCCCTGGGCAAAATGCAGGTGGAAGGGGGAAGTGAGAGGATGGACTAGAGAGGAAACGGTGGGACAGAGGCAAATCAAGGCTTGGAAAGGGATAGTATAGATCTTGTAGCTAGATCTTGGTGGTAGGGGTGCCTCTGATATCCTAGCAGGCTTGATCTGCCTTCAAGGGTCCATTTGAACTTGCTCCACCAAATTAGCTGGTGTTGATCAGAATATACCCAAGCAGGCAGTGGTGGCTTCAGGCCAGAGATCTAATGCTCCCTAACCTGTAGGAGATCTCTTGCCCCTGAAACTCTCCTGCGGGATTAGCATGATATCTGATGGTGTAGTTTAGTCAGCATTGGGGGAGTTTGGTAAGCCTGTATTGACCAAGTACAGCAGCAAACAATATTTGGGGTGATTCTTGTGGATCAATTATGTGAAAAATCAAATTTATGCAAATAGCTTGATCCTTCTTAGAGACTTGTTATTAAGGGTTAGAAGAAACGGGGACTCTGCTCTATCATGCAAACTGGAAGTCATGAACCCAAAGTGGAAATTGCTTCCAATCTTTTCAGCAGACCTTTCTGGATCACATGAGGCTAATAGAAAGGGTTGCCAGCCTGGAAGGATTCAGGGGACTATCAGGAATGCTTGGCTTGTCCTACCAGTGAGATGAGGTTGGTCATGGCAGCAAAACTTTGAAAATGGATGCATTAATAGACCTGTTCTCCATGAGTTGGTTTAATCCCCCTTTGAAATCATCCACACTCACAGCCATCACCATATCTTGCAGCAATGACTTCCACAGACTAATTATGTGCTGTGTTCCTCCTTTTGTCCATCCTAAAATCATCTGCCAATCAGTTTCAAAGAATGACCTGTGGCCGTAGTATTGTGAGGGAGAAAAGCTCTCTATTCACTTTCTTCACACCATGCTGCATAATCACAAAAATCTCACATCCAGCATTCTCACTGCCACACAGCTCTCAATCAAGCTGCAAACAGTTCAGAGCTAGGTTGACTCAGAGGTTGGCGATGATGTAATGATACCATTGCTGAATGCCAAGAAGATGCCACGCTGCCACTGCCTACCTATGGGAGGGCTCCACACAGCAGCATTGATTTGTAGGAATAAGACTTCACCTGTCCTCCGTAACTGCCTTCCTTTCTGGAAAAAAATCTTCAAATGTTGTTAGCATTATCTCATCACTGATCAACAAGGTGTTCCAAAAGCTCAAAGTTTAAGTTGCCTGCTTGCCTGCATGTCTCAGTCCTCTTGTGTAAATAGCAGCACTGATTTGGTAGGCCGAATAGTCCTAACATAATTTATTTGATTTATATGCTGCCTTTCTTCCTTAAGGAAGGAAACCCAAGGCGGCTACTTTACTACCAGCCTGCTAGTTTTCTAACTGCAGGGTGTTACTGTTCTGAGATGGGAATATTATGTCTTCCCTATTGACTATGATATTGTGCTCTCTCTGGGAGAAGTACCTGTTTATCTTTTGTCCAAATTCTGTCTTTTCCTTAAAAGAAGCCTAAAAAAGGGACAGAAGAGGAGGACACAGAAGAGGGGTCTGTTTGCTTTAAAGGGAATCATATGCAGCCACAGCCTAGCTGCTTGGAGCTGCCACAAGGCTCCCTCTTGTGTAATTTCAATAATTGGCCCATAATTAAGTAATTATTTGAGGAGAAGGTGCCATAGTCGTGGGAAGGCGTTGGCATGTATGCATGGAGGGAGGCAGGCTCCAGAGGGGCCGTGAAGTTTATAACCCTAATTTTGTGCTTCCTACAGCTGTCAAGAGCATCGGGCTGCACACTTTTGAAAGCAAGAAATGAAGCTACAGGGAAAAGCTGCCGCTGGGTTTATCCTGTTCAAGTGTGAGGGGTGGATTTGCTAGAGAGGAGCAACTTCTGTACTCAGAGTAGGCTCAGTGATGTTTTCTGCATATATGTGTCAACAGGCCCTGGCTGCAGTATGAGGCTAAGAGCACAAGCCTAACCACATCTACTCAAAAGTAAGCCCTATTGTGTTTATTAATTCACCTTTGGTGCTGACCTTGGTCATCAGTGAAATAATAAGAGTTTTATTCTATCCTTTCAGCTGGTGATAATATTGTGAAGTGAGGGTTTCTAATCTCATACAGGATTCCGGGTATACGGCACCAGGAGACAGAAGTTATTCTGAATAGATTTGTATGGAGTACAAAGTTGTGATATCGTATAATGTGGTTTTTATGAATGTGGCTGATTAATAAAAGGCAAGGATTAACATCCATGGAGACATGCATAGAAAGTTTTTTAAAAATGCCTTTCTACCATACATTAATCACCCAGATTATGTGGGGGAAAGTGTTTAATGCATTTTAAAATGACAATCTGCATTGCAGGAGATCATGAGAACACACCCTGAACTATGGAATGAAAATTTTGGTCTACATTAGTGACTGTGGAGAGAGTGCCCAAATCCCATTATATTCAGTGGGATTTACTCCTAAGTAAGTGTGTGAATAGGGCTGCAGAGTCAGCAAGTGAAATTTAGTCCAGCCAGGCAACTGAATTTAAATAAAATTTTGTTTTCTATCATTGTTCCCTTGTTTTTTAGGAGCCTTGAGATAATTCTGGTTAATATTGGAGAGTCTGTTTTCTCACATCAGGCATTTGGATATTAGGTGCAGAAATTGGATATTAGGTGCAACACCCCGACACCAGCACAGGTCACGTGCCAGCCTAACCAGGGGTTAAGATTGCATTGTCATTCATTCTATTTTTACCAGTTTTTCCCTGAAGGGCAGCTAAGGGCACAATCCAGAGTAACTACGGGAGCACATAAGAGACATTACGTGCACCCGTAGTTACTGCACCACCTAGGGAAAACCTATGGGAAATTCATATTGCAATCCAGAATAACGTTTTCTTACTCCGGAGCAAGGACTCCCTGTAGTTACTCTGGATTTCACCCTAAGGCATGTTTTAAGGATTGTTCTACCCATATGTTTTAAGGACTCTGCAGATCCGAATGAATCCTTGGGATTTGACAGAGAGGGGACAAACAGTGCAGTTCTCTTATGGGGCTTTAAAGAAAACTTTTGAGTTTGGAAGGCTGGCCAATGATTCTTGTTTCCCAATCTGATGACCCAACCTTGAGGAATGAGATTAATTTAGGGCCATTTCCACACACAAGCTTTCTTCTCTGCATTAGAAGCAAAGTCAAAAGAGTAACTTTGATAGGATGCACCTTCCATTTTCTTCCTATGTTAACAACATTTACATATGTGCATAAACCAATATAATAGGGCTCAAAGGCACTTTCAAACATTGCCATGTTTGAAAATGTCTTCGCAAGTCAATGTTCTTGGTCCTATGCGAGCAATTGCCTCGTCTCTTTCCTCCAGGCAAGAACAGGGTAGGGAGGTATGAAAAGGGTTATTGCTTTGGAAGTTATTTACCTCTCTGAGGGAGGAAAACAAGGTAGGCTGCCATTGTAATAAATAAGCCAGTCTTTAGCTAACATGTTCCTGCATAAGACACAGTGATTAAAGGAACATGGCTGGGAGCCCGTGTTCAAGCCAAAATGACTTGAAGCCAATAAAAGCTGCAGAGGAAAAGAGCAGAGCTAACAAATGTTTCATGTCTCAGACAGGGAGACAAAGAGGAAATAAAAGCACATTACATCATTGGGTGGCACAGAACTAAAGCCAGGAAGCTATTTCTGGAGATGGTCTGGAATCAGCCATGACGGCAATGCTCTTACAGATGTTTTGCTAGGCTTTGTCAGTGGTGGCTGTCAGACAAAAAACATAGCAAATAATTAAGACTGGGTGAGAAGGTTTCCACAGAATTTGCAAGGGAATGGTTGGGGGAAAAACGTCTCTTATGTTAGGGCAAATGGTGAAGTTAGGAACTCATAGTTATTTATCCAAGCTTCAAGTGTAGGAAGGAAGATGCATCCATCTCATCTCCTCCTCTAGCTACACTCTATTCGAGATAGCAGAAAACAAGCATAGGAATAGTGATCTAGTACAATGGTTCCAAAATGTTGTGCTGCTGTGACCCACTTCCATCCTCTGGGCTGGGTCATGACCTGTTGCTTGCTGTCACACTGCAAAGCATCATCAGGAGGCCACAGAGGTAGTTTCTGGATTGTGACAGGCCTGCCATCCAGTCCATTGACCTGTGCAGGTCTCAGAATGCTATGTGGAAGCAAAGTTGTGGAAGTTGTGGAAGCAGATTCAAAGTTCAGTCACTTAAACAAGATGGGGTTTTCAGGAGCCAGTAAAGTGGGTCACAAACTTGGCACAATTTGGAAGTGGCTTTTGTTGACCCTCAACAGTGCCTAAGAAGTTGGCAAAATTACCTAAGAATTCTTCCTGAAAGCATTTGAGAACCACGTCCGGTTTTTCATCAAACTTGAAGTACTCAGTCTTCTGAGGTGCAAGGTGGTCACACATGGCATCAGCATGCCTCAGGAGATCTTCTGGTGGCTTCTGAGAGATACTTTCATTTTTTGTCAAATCAGAAGTGCCTCTGAAAAGTGCTGTATCAGAGAATTGGAAGACTGCAAGACATTCCCATCCAGTCATGTACAAGGAGGTTTGGTGAGACCCTCCAGATGCAGCGGGCATTCATGTTAAGCTAAACAGATAAGAGGACCATACTGTTTAATCATATTTCTCAAATTATCATTTTCTTTGTGTTATTTCTGCTCCTGGCAGTGCCTGCGTTAGATGATTGATGCAACATGGGGAAATCTGGCTGGCCTGTCGCAGGGGCTAGTTGCCAGGATGTTGCTTCATGCAGCACCTGGGTCTCAAACCGCTGACCTGCGATCTTCAAATCAACAGGCACAGCGCCTTTAACCACAGAGCCATGAAGGGTTTCATATTTCTCAAATGCGAAAGAAAATGTTATAGCAAACAAACAGATCCCCATGCATATAGAGGGCCAACCTGTATTGCTTATTCTTGCCATTTAAAAATTTAACTGTTTTTAGTTTTGTGCTTTTCATTTCTATAAGGCATATTTTGGTAATTAAATTTGGCAATTTATGGGAAGCAGTGTGTGCAAGCAGTTAGCCTGGCAGTGGGCCCAAAATAGTCTGGCACATGCGCCGGGTACACACATCAATGCTGTGTGAAAGCTGGACAAATGGCAGATATGAGCTAGACTTCCTTGGAGTCCAACTCAGGGGTTGGGCCCTTTTCTCCACCACAAGCCTTCAAAGTATTTCCCTCTAATATTAAATTTTACTTTATAGTGGTTCATGGATTCACAGCAAATCTTCTTTAGCACAGTTTCAGAGGCCCTGAGAAAGTGCATCAGATGTCCAACTGCATCTTCCATTGGGGTGAGAGATAGTGGAGTGGAGGTAGTGGCTTCCTGACAGTCTCAGGATTTTATGCCAGCAAGTTAAAGTACTGATAAAAGAGCAATAAAAGGATGTTTTTGACAAACAAGGTGGGTATTTGATGGACATAAACAGATACCAATCATCATACTGTGAAATAGGGCTAATGTGATAGAAGTAGTGTCATATAAGTGAAAGTAATGTCATATAAGTGGTGAAGCTGATTAGGGGGACCAAAGCATGTGGACCAAAACATGGCAGGTATAATGCTTGTAGGATATCATATCCCCCACACCTAACAAAGAATGTAGTGGGTTAAGGTTGATGCTATAGAGGTGGTGGCTGTAAGTGCAGCAAAAGGGGGTGGTGGCTGCTGCTTCCTTTCTTTTTGTAGCTTTCCTCTTCCTGCAGCATATCTTGCAGAAACCATTGCTGTAGTTTATGACAGAATAGATCAATAATGCTGCAAAGATAAGACAAAGTGAAGCACCTTTTTGTAAACATGTGAACTGATATGAACAAACTTGAGGGTCCACTTTTCACCCTGAGGTTTCTGACCAACAGAGAAGCTGCTCACCAGTTCATGTATCTTTCTTTGTTGGGCACCTGGTTGTGAGGCACAACCTCCAGACCAAGGGGGAAGGGAATGTCAGATGGGCTTTCTTCAATCATGACGTTTGTTGGAGGACTTCTGAATTAAAAACAGAGGAGTAACTTCTTTATTTAACAGGTTCCAACAAATAGCAACTTGCTGAATTGGGCAAAGTCCCCATTTCAGGTGTGACTGAAGTCTTCCTCATCTGGGGAGGCAGTGCACCAATGCCTCAACCTAACTCTGCCTCAACTTCCACCCAACTACACTCAATGGTTCCTCACAACCATTGCTATTCCAACTGCCCTCTCCCAACGGCTCTCCTTGTCTTTTGCTGTCTTTACTGCTCCATTACCAGGTGGATTGTCTCTCACTACATCAAGAGTAAAGCTGTCCAGTTTTCTTCACAGTCTCCAGGTTCTCTTTGCCACAAGTTCCAAGTTCCTGTTACACTTATGGGGAAAAAAGTTGAGAATGAGCTGCAGAGCATTGCATTTTAGGTTTCTCCCATATATGTCGTTTCTGTATCCAGAAGGCTGGGGGCTGGAACAGATCCTACATGAAGGGGGGAGGGGTGCCTGTATCGTAAGATACAGCAAGTTCAGGTTCATTCTTCTCTTATGGCATCCTAAGTGTCAAATCCTAATCTGCCCATAAACTACCAAAAATTCCTTCCAAAGTTTTGCTTCATGATTCTTCCCTTCCTCATCACCAAGCTTTATCCTTGGGGTTGTTTTTTTTTTTTTGCTTTTTAAAGCTACTTTTCTTGTTTCCTATTATCCTATTTGCATTTCTCCAGCTACCTGTATATTTATGTAAATCCAGTCATCTCTGGCTAAATGTTCCTGTGCAGTGGATGTTGCTGGGGAGTGTACAAGCAAAAAGGTGCTTCTAGTGGCTCACTTGGATTTCGGGCCAGAGGATGCTCATCCACTGCATCAATTGGCAGATGTGCACATCTCCGGGGGGGGGGGAGGGGGAGAGGCAAAAGAGACTGAATCACATATGGTCAAGTGGGCTTGGCTATCCAAGTTCTTGGAGGGAATGAAAGGAGGTGCCCATATCTGACTCCCACATTTCTTCACACCAGCCAAAGCAAGAAGTTGTGTAATGTACATCCTCTCTTTCCAGTTTGCTGCTGCTTGACAGGTGGGTTAAAGATGGGCACAACTGGGGTGTGACTTACAATCACCTGTTGCATCCTTTTGTCCATGCCTCTCTTGGCAGAACTGCCCTGTTGTCTCGCTGTTGGTTTTCCACCTGCAGAAGGGGAATGGTGTGTTGTTCTGTGATGGAGCTGGCCTGACAGGTGGGATGGAGGGGGGAATAAGCAAGGGAATGTTTAAAGGAAATACTGAGACAGGCATTTGGCCCAGGATATCATGGTTTTCTTCCACAGAGCTGTAGTGGGCTTCTTCTCACTCATTGGGCTCACAATGCCCCCATCCCACGCCCTCCTGCCTGACCAAGGTTGGATGAACCATCTCCCTGCCATGCCCATGGAGTAAAGTGGGGATTTCTTTTGTCGATTCTTTTGGAACTGAGCAGGTAAAGGGAAGAGGTTGGCAAGTACTTCACTGCCACCGGACACTGGGTGGGCATGGGGTGTTGAAAGAAAGCCTCCAAGTACATGCACTGCCTGATAGCAGCCCTGTTTGTCTGCTGAGCCGCAGAGCAGTTTTTAGAGGGGAGCAACTTGACTCGAGTCTTATTGAAGGGGTGACTTGAAGAGTCCCCCATTATGATTAGTTTTTGAGTCAAGTTGCTGGGGATGGTGGTGGTGACTATATTCAACTCAAGTGAAGCCCTGGTGGTGGTGTTCTGTTTACTCATGGTTATTTTGTGGTTCAAATAGGCCAATAAGGAGGACCAAAAGTGGTCCTCCTTATTGTCAAATGATTTTTTCCCTCATCCTTTTTTATAATTTGTGGGATACTTGTTGGGATGGTGTCATTAGCAACAATATAAGTAAAATAATACTGCAGAAACAAGTCTTCAGAAGGAACATAAGCATTGCTAGAGACTTCATCAGTCAAGAGAGCACTCTATGTGTCAGGAAGGAAAAAGCAAGATCCTATTCCAAAGAAGCAATTGGTAAATGGCAGCTTCTGTTGTCCATAAAAAGGGTTCACGAAAGGAGCCCAAATCAAGTCTGCCAGGTCATAACAGAACCAGCTATTAGTGCCTGTGATCCTGTATAGGAAAAGGAAGTGAATGTTGGCATGGAGAGAGGGAAAAAAAAGACCCGAGAAGAATCGACAGCTAAGCAAAGATGGGGTGGGGGAAGAGTTCAATCAGATTTGTAAAGGGCATAATTTACAAAATCCGTCACATATTTTACTAGGCTGGGATTTACGGATTAGCCTGTAATACTTAGGCGGCTTTTTGTAATAAAAACTGAAGCGGTGGCAGCCTTGGGAAAGCGAAGAGAAACGAAAGAAGCAGCCTCTCTATCTCACTTTCATTTTCCCAGCATTTTTTTTTCTGATCTAGGCAGTGCCATTAATCTGGGCTTTATCTGCCTATGGAGAAGGATTGAGCTCTTTATTGGATTTTTGTCAAGAATAAATGATTTAGTTTGGGATATTGTGGAAACGATTTCTGTGGTATTACACCATCTAATAAATGAAACAGCAGGGATCAATTCCTTTCTTCCTCTGTGTTCAACAGGCTGGTTGAAATATGCTATATGGTTATTGGTTATTTAGAGATATATATCTACACACACACGTATGAACACACATACATAATTAAAGCAAAAGAACATGGGAGCTACCCATAGCGGATGTACAACTGATCCACCTGTAATCTAACATCCTCTCTGTAAACATGAACAGCAGTAGATCCTTTGAAAGTAAATTATGCAACAATTCATTGTCCATTATAAAAAACAAGGTTTCAGACTCGCAGAAAATTATAGACATTCTGAGCAAGTATATCAATAGCCAGACTACAGCAATAACTGTGATCTCATCATACGAAATTTATGAATGATTGCAAATTCACTGAATGCCAAATTGTTGTACAATTTAGGGTAGGGAAATTATAAAACCTGTAAATAAAATCAGCAGAATTGCAGTGTTAATTTTTGATGCATGCTTCTAGCTCTCAAGTTTCCATATTTCCTTTTAGTAATTTGGTAAACTGCCCAATCCCATCCAGGACTTATGGTGACAGATCCACCACTATAAGCCTCAGAGCAACAGAACAAAAGCTGTACTACCACCATGTACTTTGTAGTTGCACACAATGACTCCCAAACATCCCTCCAGAGCAAGTCTGACAGTGGTGAGGGTGGTTCAAGGTAGCATCATAAGCAGTTTGGTGGCAGGAAACAGGTTGCACAGGGGGTGATGTAGGAAGAGAAGGGGGAGGTTCTTGGTGGAAGTGATGCAGTCTGATGCACTTTTTCCACAGTGTGAGTCTCCTAAATTTTTTGCCAGAAAAATAGGCAAGCAAGCCTAGAAGAAGAAAACAGGAAATTTTACTTACATCTCTTGGGCTATCTGATCATGCCACAATAGCAGTCAGCATGTGCCCTCTCAGAGACACTGTGTGCTATAGGCTGTCAGAGGATAGGATTGGGCCCTAAATCAAATAAAAAAACTGTTACCCCACCCCTTCCCCCCAAAATCAAAAATTTTGAGTAAACCTTTCTCAATATAGCCTTATTTATGATACTCAAAATGTTTTATGTCCCCTTTCTGCCACACAGGGGCATTCAAGACAGCATACAAGAACGAAAAACCTACTGAAAAAGAAAAAAACAGCAATAAAAAACATCAGCAGACAAAATATATGAATTTCTCCAAGCTGCATTAAGAGAGAGGGGCAGGGGGGAAGATGATGATGATGGCTATAGCTCAATAAAAACCTCAGATATTTCCAAGCTGTTCACTCTCATGCTTAGGTACAGGACTGACCAGCTGATTGCTGGAGGCCTTGGGTCAAAGCTTGACACTGGGCCTCCCGTGGTAAACATGCCAGCTCCCAAATGCACATTGTGTGCTATCTTTGCCACCAGTTTGAAAGGTTCAGGGATAGGCCAGGCCACATGGTCCATCTGATGGCCCTTTAGCCAGTGCCTGATCTGGCCAACCCCTGATCCCATCCCTACCATAACCCAACATCCTTGTTAACCTAGTTTTCTTTAATTTTGAACACTTCTGCCCCCACCTATAGGCATCTATAGCCTACCAAAGTGACTGCCCAGCAATCTAACTGCAGGACCCTTTACTCTGGGATGCCATTCTGAAGTACTTTGCTCAAAATCCCATTCTGAAAAAAGCCATTTGTGCTCTTCCTCTCTTCATGTCTTGACTCAGCTGAGACAACAGCTCCTCGTCAACCCCTCCTGCTGAGATGTATTCAGATAAACCCAACCAAGCAGGGAACCACACTCACTTTTCTAGGTTAAGGGTGGGATCAACAAGTCCCAAGGTTACTCTCATGGAAATAAACTGATGATCACAATCAAACCTAGGTTAGATAGGTTGACAATCAAACTGGGGTTACTTACAGTTAAGCACATGGTGGTTTGTGTGTGGTCTAGCTCACCTTCTGCAGGGAATGCATCTCTGGGTGGCCAAGTCCTCACCGGTCTCTTGAGAATCAGAGAGATGTGACAGAATAAATACTGTACCAGACAGGGAACAGTGAAATGTAGGGAATAACGCAGCTTTTAAATTTGTCTGTATAATTGCTTTCTGGTGGGCTTTGCTAATATCCTCTGCTAATGCCCAAGTTATTTACAAGCCTGCTTGCTTTATTCTTTCTTCTTGCAACTAGAAGCCCTATCCCATTTTGTTTACCTCCTGCTTGTCTGGGATTTTTATAAGCTGATATTATTTTAACACTTTGCCTATATTCCCTGGTTACTGAGTGGTTGTCTTGTCTTAGATTAGCTTGAGATCAGTAATGCAGTTTAGGCTGAATCCTAACCTCCACTTAGGATGGCCCTGGCACAAGTCATGTGCTGACCTGGGGGTGTCACAAAAGGGCCATAAAACACTTCTGCGCTACTCCTGGGGGAGGGTTAGGTCAGCGCACAGACATGCCCTTGCCTCCCTACATCACCATAGTAATGTGAAGACTGATGAGTTGTGCTGGCCTAGGTTAGGATTTGAGTTTATTAATGCTAACTCCTATGCTCTCTTGGATGCCTTTTTAAAATCTCCCAATCAGGTTTCTCCAGAAAGGTATGGATAAAACCAGATTACAAGTCCCTTCTCCCCAAATCAGCCTCTGATTCAGAATAGGCTACAGTGGAGGCTAGGTTAACTGACTAGGTGCTACCATCTTTGGGCAGCTCCTGGCTTTTTTAAGTGCTGACTAACAAAAAAATGGCTGGCAAGCAAATAACAAAATTAGTGTAATATGCTCATTCTGGTGAGCCTCAATCAATAACCTCTGCCATATTTCAAACACATTAAACTTCTGAAGACTTTCCAAAGGCAGACCCATGTATAAACACATTAATAAAATTGAACCTACATTTACAAAATGGCATGCTTACTGGAAGGCTCCGTAATTCAGCATTAGCATTAATACTGAAATGTCCAAAACCCCACTGACTGTGAATGTAGACATTTTATTGGTCTGATGTATTTCAGTTACTCCACAGTCAAGCTGCAGTTGTGTCCTGTTCCTGCCCACAGCAGCACTGTTGTTTCTGGAAGCACAATCCTTTTATCCAGCACAAACAGTGTCAAATCTGCCATATGTTTTAGTGATCTGGCTCTTCATGGTCCTCAGGGAACTGCAGAAAGTGGAAAGGAAAATTAAATAACAGAGTGTCTACATACTACAGGACAGCCCATGATTCTGTTCAAAGATAGCTGCTTGTCTTCCTTCTCACTATATAGTGTCAGAATTGGCCGAGCCCTCAACCAAAGAAAGGAGTACAGTGGATTTTTTAAAAAAGACCCTCAGGCAGCAGGAGTGATGAGTGAATGGATAACATAAAATCAGAAACCGAGCAGGGTGAAAAAGCTGAAAAGATGAAGCGGACAAGGCCTCAGCCTCCTTGAAAGTATTTCCTGACAAGAGAATACAAAATAAAGAGATCCCTGAGCTGACGGAGAAACCATGAGAACTGAAATGCTTATGCATTACATAATAACTATGGCTCATTTACACATATATGGTTTTCAAAATTCAAACAGCTACTCGGAATCAGAAAATCTATCCGAGACATCTCCAAGATAATCTTGAGCACGTCTACTATTTAAGCATCCCAATCCAAAGCCTCAGTGGTGCCCAGTAGTGCCAAAATGGCCACCACTGCATCCATCAGGCTGGACTCAGCCACTGGAGTCTCCTTGGGTAAGGGAACAAATGTTCCTTTACCTCCATGTCAAGCCCTACCAGTCTCAATGGGTTTTGGAGTTCTGGTACAGGAGGACATGTAGCACTCCATGGCTTCAAGGGGGCAAAGAATTCAGCAGCAGCCTGCGTTGCAATCTCCACCCCGTCTTTGGCCCTATCCTGCCTCTGACCCGCCCTCCCCTGCCCAGTTTCACACTTCCTCCACCGTAAAAGTGTTGCCAGCAGCCAGCAAAGCAAATTACTACTGACCACTTGAAGGTCATTTAGGCCCAGTGCCAACGTCAGTGCTGGTCTGGCATCCTTCCCTCTGGTGCCAGAGTTCTTTATGGCACTTTTGCGATGGCAGTAGCCAGGGCAGCATTGTAGTGCCATCCTGGCTTGGCATTGATCAGGGCTTCACTCCTATGACTTCCATGGCACTTACTGCCTAGTAAGCCTGCATAGGATTATGACAAAATCCAGCACATATCAAATGTAACTCAGATGTAATGTTCAAAGTGACTTACTCCCAAGTAAGCATGCTTGGGATTTCAGCTTTGATTTTCTTTTGATCTAATGTGGAAGCCATGGGAATACCAGGCCAAAGCTCTGTTTTTCACAACAGGGAATGCTGCAGGGTTGGTATTTGATATGTCCTATCTCTCACTGAACAAGAAAAGAACGATTATAAAGAAGAGATAGAGGTTTTGGGTACCTGTTTCATACAGAGGGAAAACGTTATTTATGAAAGTGGAAATTATAAGAGGAGGTGCCAGAGGCAAGAAGACATTGCAAGAGCATTTGTCAATGTTGTGTATTCACTTGCTAAACTTTGCAACTATGGAATGTTAACAGAATAACTCATAAGAGACAGGATAGTTATGCGCATAAAAGAAGCACAAAATTATCAGCAAAGCTGCAGTTTGATTCAGATCTTCCATTAGCAAATGCGATAGCAGACGTGAGAACCATAAACAAACAATATTTGGATTTCCATGCTTGCAATGCAGGTGAAATTCTACTTGGAAACAAAAGTATAGCAAATCGTCTCTTAAAGTTTCATTCAACATTGTTTCCTTTTAAAGTGGGTCAGCCATTCCCAACTTCCTGGAGTTTTGCACATTGCAGGGCTAAAAGAAGCTGCTTCTGGGTTGTGGAGGATCCACAACCCACTTTCGTGATCTTGTCACACACCACACCTTGTCACTTTGCAACTTCAAGGCATTCTGGGGCATGACAATGCTTTGTGGTGTGGTGGGAATGAGCTCAGCAAGTCCGGCTCTCATGAGAGTGTGAAACTGGTTTAATTATAAATACAGGTGTAGCCTATTTAATTATAAATACAGGTGTAGCCTATTTAAGGGCTGTGGGTGGCGCAAACGGGTAAGACGCTGTGCCTGTTAACCAGCAGGCCAGGGTTCGAGACCCAGGTCAGCCCCACAAGACAGGGTGAGCTCCTGGTCTTAGCCCAGCTCTGCGACGCCAGCTGGATCCAATCGCATTGGCTCTGCCTTTCCATTGGGCTATTTCAGTGGCCTGGAGAGGGGGGATTTGCTGCTTGGGTAACAGCCAAACCTCCATAACAATCCAACCCAGGTTTTTGTGCTTCGCATGCAGTGTATGCAGCACCAAGCACGATACCATAGTCTTTCAAGACTGACGGAGGCCTGCTGCTTAGCCTTATTTATATGCAAATTATTTATATGCAATTTTGTCTCAAAGCGAATGAGGTTGGCTCTTTAAATAATGTCTCTTTAGTAGTTAATGGTGTAGAAAGATGCCTGCTTGCCTTGGTAAAGTGACAGGCAATAAATCTTCCACTGTGTCTGCTTAAGGATCAGTTTTCCGCCTAGGATTCCTAGGCTGAAAAACCCCTCCCTTTTCTGGGAGGGATTATCACCTTCCATTTGCAAGTGAATAAAGAAGAGTACAGCCTGAAGTGAATAAAGAAGAGAACAGCCTGACGTTGTTTTAAACCAGGGAAAAGGAAACTGATTCATTGCCTCCTTGACTAATGAATCCTAACTCATTGAGTCTATGAGTAAACAGAAATTCAGCTAGCATCTTTTCCCCATCTTAGATACTGCACAACAAGGAAGTTGAGTTAGGCTGTGCTGCAAACAGAGTGACCATATAGAACGGAGAACAGAGTGCCTCTACCTTTAAGAATTGCATAGAGGAAGGAATTTCGGCAGGGTTTGCTCAGCACAGAAGGGTTTAAAAAGCAGCACCTGCTGAAATTCCCCCTTCTATGCAATGGTTAAAGATACAGGCATTCTGTCCTCCATTCTGTATGGTCACTTTGGCTGCAAAGAATTTGCTCTGTTTATTGTTCAGTGAAGTGGCCCAAGTTTAAATCTATTCTTCTTGCATCTTTTTTCCGGAGGGTGCCAGGGTGTTTTGTTTAAAATTGTAGTTTCCAAAAACCTATCAACAATTTTTAAGTGAGGACTTGCTGTATAATGAATGGAAAGAGTAACGAAAAAGAGCAGTCAGCTCAAAAGGGCTTTTTAAAAACTAAACACAGTCTGAGATTTTGAAATGACAACAGTTCATATGCAGGGAATGCATGTGCAAGATGTGGTGAAAGAGCCACACATAACTGGCAGCAACAGCACGCAAAGGAGACAGACGGTTCGAGGTGCTACATGACACATAATGTTTTTGTCTTGCAAAAGTACATAAACACAGCGTAAGCCATTCCAGAGAAGGAAACATTAACGTCTAATGACATGTTTTAAGGATCCAAGGAGAACAGGTACCATCTGGTGTTCAAACATAACCCCAAAGGAATGCATTCTTAAATTTGGGGCTGATTATTCAGCAATTCATACAATCTGTGTATAAGAGAAAGAAGACTTCTCAGGCACAGATGAAAATCCAGGTTGGAGAAGAACTTCAGTATGTATATGCAGGGTAAACATATAGAATGTCTCTACCTTTAACCATTGCATAGAAGAGAGAATTTAGGCAGGTGCTGCTTTTGAAACCCTTTATGATAAGCTAAACCTGCCTCCATAAAGCTAACCCCTTTATGATAAGCTAAACGTGCCAATAATGCAATGGTTAAAGGTAGAGGCACTCTGTCCTCCATTCTATATGGTCACCCTGGTATATGTTCTTATATTTAAAGTAAGCGCTACAAATCTTGTGAGTCAAAGACTGGTGACATTCTTACACTTAAGCTATTTCAGTTCCATTGACTTATTTTGCAGTCCCTGGGATAAAACTGGCTTATGTTAAACTACACTTGCTTTAAGTGATTTATGGATTATGGTGCCAATCAGCAGAGCATTGAGTTAATTACTTCAGTCACCATAGTGATCTGGGTCATCCCTGAAGCCAAGAGCTTTGCTGTCACATTACTTGAATCTTCAAAATACCACTTCTGTAGTACAATACTTCTACTAGATATTGTTTTGCCTTGCTTACGCCTGCCAATGTAAGTTTAGGCTGCAATCTAAATTGGGGTGGTCAAACCTCGTTCATGTCAGACCCACATACATACAATAAACATCTGTTTAATTATTCCATTCCTGCTAACTTCAGTGCTCTATATGAAACAAGTTTGATGATGCTACCCCTGGTGTAGAACATATGATAAGCATGTAAATGCATCCTTATTGACATAGTATATAACTACTCTTACTGGAACGAAAACTAGGTTTAATACTCAGATTTTCTTAGAAGACTAAGATATACATGATCTGCTAGAATTTTAAAGACTATTCAGCTAGTTTATTATCTTTAGGTTCTCCTTCTAGGCAATTAACCTTACATCTCACAGTGGAGTAGCAATTGGAAAATTAGTCTCCCTGAAAAACGGGACACAAGTGAATCAATAACCTACCTTACACTAACCAGTTATAGATTTAAGAAGATGTTTAACATCCAACATTCAGAAGCACTTCAAAAAGAAAAATGTAGCAGGTTTTAGTCAGTGATGGAAAGAGCCCTGCAGGACTTGAGTTGAGTCTGGAGTGAATCCCCTGAGATTCAACTCAAATAACGAGTCATAACATGACACTTTCTGAATTGCAGAGTCAACCCTTTGTGATTCAATAGGATTTGAGACAAGATGAGTCACCTCCCCTAAAAAACCATACCGCAGCTCATACAGAGTAATGGTGGTTGCAGGGTAGTGCACATGTTTTGGGATTCCTTTTCTCTTTCTCCATCATCCATACCTACCCAATGTCTGGTGGCAGTACCAAACTTGCCAAACTCTTCCCTTTCTTACCCACATGATCCCACTGCAACAACAGAAACCCTTCTTTCATTCCACAGGCATGGCAGGGTGAGTGTTCATCCCAGCTCAGCCAGGTGGGAGGGTGTTTGCTTGGGGCACACAAACTGATCAAGTGAGCAAAAAGAAGCCCATCACATCTCTACAGATGGAAACAAAAGGGACACATGGGGCTGAATTGTGTCTTGGGTCTTGGCATTGTGTACCCAGTTTAAACATTCCCCTGCTGTCCCCCTTCTCCATCCCACCTGTCAGGCAGCACTGCAGAATGTCCTGACCATGACCTTTCCCTTCCTTCCCCTGCATAATGCCAGAAGAAAATCCCCCTTTCACTCAGCAGATATGGCAGGCTGAGGATGCATCTCAGCTCAGCCAGGGAGGAGGGTTTGGGGTGGTGCTGCGTGAGCTGAGTGAGAAGAAGGCCGCCACAGGTCCATGGAAGGAAACACATGGGGACACGTGGGCTGAAAGCCTGTCTTGGCATTCCCTATAATCATTTGCCTGCTGTGCCCACCTTCATGCCATCTGTCAAGCGGCAGTGTACAACACATTTAGCTGACCTTATCAGATTAGGAACTTATCACAATGGGCAGGTAACAGCTTAGACTGCAATCTTAAGCTCCAGTTACACCCAGCTAAACTGCAGCAGAAGTCCTGTGCTGAAGTGGGGATGTCACAAAAGTGCCGTAAGACACTTCCACACCACTTCTGGGGGCAGGTTAGACCAGTGCACAGACATGCACTTGCCACCCTATGTCAAAAACAGAAAGACGGATGAGTTGTGTGGCCTAGGTTAGGATTGCACTCCTAGAAAATGTGTTGTTCTGCCAAGTACTAAGGATTCTTACTATTATCTGCTTGCTTTCATGGATTTCTGATATTCAGGATCCTGCCAATGAGAGGGCCTAACCCAGGGTGACCATATCTCATAATTGGAAAAGAGGTCAAGGCCCCCCTGAAATGTAGGGCACGCAATCAAAATATAGGACATGACAAAATGAATGCTAAAAACACTCACATATATTGCTTTCATTTGCAAGTGGTTAAGACACTGTGCCTGTTAACCAGCAGGCCAAGGTTCGAGACCCAGGTCCCCACAAGACAGGGTGAACTCCTGGCCTTCGTCCAGCTCTGCGACCTAGCTGGAACCAGTCGTATCAGCTCTGCCGTTCCATTGGATTATCTCAGTGGCGTGGAGTGGGGGGACTTGCTGCTTGGGTAACAGCCTATCCTCCGTTTAATTTACCCAGGACTTCGTGCTCTGGAGAGGACACTCCAGCTTCGGATATAGCGTCGAGCATGATACCATAGTCTTTTGAGATTGATGGATGCCAGTGCCATGTTAACTGAAACACTATATCACTTATTATTAAATTTTAAATTTAAAACTATTACATATATTCCATTACATATTATTTATTAATTATAAGAAAGCTCCATGCTGCCTATTCACAAGGAAAAGGAGGACAATGTCTCTTTTTTGCTTTTTGCAGGACATAATAAGGCTCAAAATGTCACTGAATAAGAGGACATATGATCACCCTTTTTCAAAGAGGTTTACTTCTGTGTAAAGCTTGGGCTCTAAGGATATACACCCCTCCCCATTTCCTGGGTTTCAGCACCATTGACTTCAAAGGGACTTACTTCTGAGTAGGAAGATACAGCCTCGGGCTCTAAGGATACACTTTTTCCACCCCTTCCTGGGAGTAAGCTCGATTTTCTTCAAAGAGATTTACTTCTGAGTAGATAGGAAAGGCTTGGGCTGCTCCAAGAATGCACTTGAGGATACATCCTCATTTCTTGGATGTAAGCCCCACTGACTTCATAGGAACTTGTTTCTGAGTAAAAAGGCAGAGGTTTCTGATGCTGGGTTGGAGGCTTCCTCCTCCATCTTTTTTTCTGGAAGAGGGGGGTGAGGGGGAAGGAGAAGTGGAGAACGAGGAGAAGGGGTCGCCTCCATGCTTACAGGACAGAGGGAAAGGGGTGACGGAGGAGGTGAGAGAGCAGCAGGTGCACCTTCTCCAACCCTGCATGGATCCCCTGCTGAGCAACCTGCTGCTCTGCCTGTTGCAGAGGGGAGAAGCACCTCTTCGCCTGCCCTGCAGACACCCTTGCTCAGCAGGGGAATAAGAGGCACTGCTTTCCCTTGGCTGGCAAAGCGGTGCACTCAGGGTGACTATATGCCAAAAAGGCAACTTCTTCAGTGTTTGTACCATGTGAGACTGTATCCGCTTGTTGTGGGTTGGAGTTTCCTCCAATCCATGATGGATGCGACTTGGAGATACCTGGCTGGCCTGTTGCAGGGGCCCGTTGCCAGGACGTTGTCTTTCCCACTGAAGTGGTACCTGTTTCACCAAAGTGGTACCTATTTATCTACTTGCATTTGCATGCTTTCGAACTGCTAGGTTGGCAGGAGCTGGACTAAGGATGGGAACTCACCCCATCTGGCAGTACCCGGGTCTTGAACTGCTGACCTGCTGAGCAGAATTCCAGTTCTAACTCCAGCGTTCTAACCACTGAGACCTGCAGCCCAGGGTGACCATGTGCCATAACCAAAAAAGAGCACCAGAGTTGCTGCAGAGGCTACACTAATCTGGCACTTCTGTCCCAGCTCCACCATAGGGAAGGCTTGGAGGGCAGGCAGTCAAGTGGGGCAGAGGCACCAGGTCAGCGCATCCTCTCCAGCTCCTCCAGCATTCTTGCCAGGCAGGCTGCATTCTTCTCCCTCCCTGGTCAGGCATAGAAGTAGGCCAAAATGGAAGACACTGGTCCTCTTTTAGAGGACAGTCGGACACAACACTAAAAATGAGGACATTTCCAGGCATTTCTGGCAACATGGTAACCCTGGTCTACCCAGCTAGATAAACTCTCTAACCCCACAATGTTGTGGCAACACTGTTTTCAGTTAGAACAGTGGTCTCTAAAACTTTTTTCAGTGCAAAATTGTATATTTTACACATTTTTGTGGGCTGGAAAAAATTGATTTTATAAATGAATGAGTGAAATTTAAATGATTGAATAAATTTTACTTAGATCTTTTTGTAAGCAGCATGGTATGATTCAGAACAAATGAGAAATATGACAGTTACAAACATGCCAGCCATAGGATGCAATCCTAATCTAGGCCGGCACAACTCATCCTATTCCCATGGTGATGTACGGAGGCAAGCACATGTCTGTGCATTGGCCTAACCCTCCCCCAAGAGTAGTCTTATGTCATTTTTATTCTTATGGCACTTTTGTGACACTCCCAGATCAGCACAGGACGTATGCCTGGGCTTAGGCCATTCTAAATGGAAGTTAGGATTGCAACCTTAAACTGTGAAATGATACATAATACATAAAAAACCATACTTTAACATACCTTAGCTTTTGAATCAATGGAAGATGAATAAATATGTTGGAGAGAATATAGCTTTCTGCTATATTAAATAGGGATCCTCAGGCAGGGATCAACCTTGTTATGTAAGTAGGGGGGTTGGAAAAGTGGCCCAAGTCCTCTGAACGCACTCCAGAAAAAAACCTCTGGATGTGAATGAATCACAACTCTGTTTGTTTTTGGTCATATTGACTAGAGGCTCTCAAGGGACCAGAGGCTGCCCATTGGCTGGATCGCAGCTTGCCATGAGCTGCATCTGGCCCCTGGGTGGTCCCTGTGCTTTGGTGGTCCCTTCGCCATACAGTAATTCGTTACTAACAGTTCAAAATTCCCCTTCATGGCTGCAGCGTGTGAGGAGCCAGGGTATGTGCCTTGTCCTCTCTGTGTTTGTGCAAGTGCTTTCATCTACCTCTGCACGATAGAATAGGGGTCACCAAACCCTCTTCCTGAGGCCAGATACAGCCCTCGGCAAGCCCCCTTCCATCTGGAACTTGGAGAAGCCCTGTAATCCTCCAGAGGCAAGGGGAGCCCTGTTCTCCACCCTCAGGAGGGTATTTTGAGGGCAGGGGAGGTTGCTTACCCCTCCCCTCTCTATGTATGAAAGTGCTTATGAACTGGTTTGAAGATCATCCTCTTATCAAGGTACCACTGTATATTTATTTATGTAAATTTATTCAAATTTGAAATGTAAATCAATTTTTTTTGACCCTGACACAGTATCAGAAACAGGGCCTCACCAGGACTCGCGCCACCCGGTGCGTCACCTATTGCAGTGGGCAGGGCAACAACCTGAATGGTGGGCACGGTTATGTGTCATTGCCCTGCCTCCATTGGTTTTTTAGCCACACATTTTAATAGAATAAAGATATTTCAAAGTGGTTTGTTTCACTGCATTCTGCTGTAAATTACGCATCCAATGGAAGGGATTATTTCTACAAACCATGATTTTAGCCATTTTGGTCACTAACCCTACAATCCAGAGCAACTACGGGAGCACGTAAGAGACATTATGTGTACCCGTAGTTACTGCACCACCTAGTTAAAACCTATGGGAAAATCATATTGGAATCCTGAGCAAATTGTTCTTACACCGGAGCAAGGACTCCCCGTAGTTACTCTGGATTGCACCCTAAGTGTGTCATACCCTTAAAGGTGCCACCTTTATAACACTCTAGTGACTTCACTGGATCATTTGGAAAGTCTTGTATTTTCCTGGACTGACCTTCCACACCAGCCAAGGCATGCTTGCTTACTCGCTAGTAAACACGGCTAAGCAATTCACATTCATTTTCAATGCATTTCAATGCAATCATCAGGGACCACATTCTGGGGTGATTTGTGGGGTCTGCATTCATTGGATCAGGACAATTCTGGTGTCTTTGGATTCCTTTCAGCCTGACCTTTCAAAGGGTGTAAGGCAAGTTTGCCAAGTCGCAAATATAGTCGTGCTATAGGTCACTTTCACTTTCCATAGAGCTTAATGCATATTTTTTTGTTTTTTGGTCATAATGTTTGATAGGAAAGTGCTATTTCAAAACTATTGTTGCATTGGATTCTGCTCTTGAATACAAATCCAACGGTAATAGACATGATGGGGTTTTCCGCACCATCATGAAGTTGTATTTTTGGGGTCCCCCTGTGCGAGTCACTCCCCTGGGCATGTCACCTGGTACCACTTGCAATCCCCTGCAATTTCCTTGATCAGAAAGATGATATGGCCTTCCTGCCAAAAAAGTTTAGACACCCCTGCTATAGGCAACAAGCATTAACACTCCTCTCCACCAAATACACACAGACACACATACACACAGAGAGATTTAAATTCTAGTGAGACTGGTGAGGAAGCTGAACACTGAAGAATGACAACAACATTTTTAAGAGCTATTCCCTGCAGGCCAAAATAGGGACACTAACTTACTAGGGACAGGAACCAGAAATAGGGAGTGCTTCTGGTTAAAAAAGATGCCATGTACAGTAAGTCCTTTGAAATTCAAAACATAGTCTTGTGGATATGAGAGACAGTCTTAATTAACTGAATTTCCTGCTTCCCAGGATGCATGTCCTCTCAGACTTTAACAGGCAATTGCCCCTTTCTGAATTGTTTTTTTTTCTCGAGCTGTGTTCAAACAGTTTATTAATGCCAGCATGAAACTGGGTTGGTTGTGTTTCTCCCCAGGCCAGTTTTGTTCCGCCATAATTTGGTCTGAGCTAAGGCGATTAAGAAGAATCTTAGTGATGGATTTTCTAATCCCAGTCTGTAAAAGAAATACACTTTGATTTTATTATTTCCCCCTCTCTTCTTATTGCTGTCTTTCTCTCTCTTTCATAATCAGCAACTGTGGCTCTAGTACAACCACCAAAGCTCTGATGAAAGCATCTGTGTGAACAAGCTTCTTCAGACAAAGGCAGGCTTTGATTTTC
This sequence comes from Cryptoblepharus egeriae, assembly GCA_030015325.1. Taxonomy (NCBI): domain Eukaryota; kingdom Metazoa; phylum Chordata; class Lepidosauria; order Squamata; family Scincidae; genus Cryptoblepharus; species Cryptoblepharus egeriae. The sequence continues at coordinate 103,784,856 of JAREYC010000002.1, read as the reverse complement.
AGAAATCAAATTTTCTGATGGTCCTTCCATCAGAAAGTTGGTACAAAGTGGTGAATGTAGTGCTGGGCTTAAGAAAGGAATTACAGGGTACAAAGGCCTTGTTGGGTACTCTACTCAGCCAGGATGCTCGGTGGGAAACCTTCTGTCAGGCATTTTCTCTCCTTGCTTACATATTGTGATGCAAAAATGGGGTATTTCCATTAGATAATTATAATTAGTTACAGATTCTTAAATTCTTTGGAAAAAAATAATATAACAGCAATATAGTATTAAGAAAAACTGTATTAGGTAGAGTCAGGGTGATCACATGTCCTCTTTTTAAGGATATGTCCTCTTTTTTAGCCTCGTGTCCTGGAAAAAAATCTTCATGGTTCTCCTTTTCCTTGTGAGCAGGCAACAGGCAACCTTCTTGGAATTATTAAGTGATATGTGCTAAATTATATGTAATAGTTTGAATTTAATAATAAGGAATTTAGTGTTTAAATACTACATGAAAGTATTATGTTTGAGTGTTATAGCTTTAATTTTGTCATGTCCAACATTTTGGAGGGTCTTGTCTTCTTTTGCAGTTATGACATGTGGTCACTCTGAGTGGATCAGATCACCACTCTTAATACTCTCTGAAAGATGTGAAAAGATGACGTGTCCCTGCCATAGAAGTGCATGAGCATCAACAGCAGTGTCAAAGATTGGCCAGGTCCACAGGTGGGTTCTGTAGAATGGGTTGTTAAAGAAGGGGCGTCATCTTTGAATTGCATGCAAGTGTGTTTGAATTTCTCTTAAAGGGTCTCTGGGTCTGTCTTCCACTTCCTCTTCCCCTTCTGAAGCTCCCTCCCCTTCTGAGGGGGGCTCTCTCTCTCTCTCCCCACTCCTTCCCCTCCCTAAGGGTATTTTTTAATTTTAAAATACAGTCTGTTCCCATGACCATCATTCAGACAAGGCATTGCAACTATTCCACAGACACTCAGACACTGACTGCTGACATGGGAGGGTTTTGGATCACTATAAGCTCAATACTTTCAAGTCAGGGTGAGGAAATTCTTCATGCCCCAAACCTTTGAATGATGCTATTCAGGAAGGCTGTCTTTGCTAAACATCTTATTTTGATTAAAAACCTTATTTTTAGCAAGTTTTCAGAAGTTATTTCCTTGTGCAGTTTGCAAAGCATGATGGGTTTCTCATATGCAAATTAGGCAGCCTCTCTGGGTTGGTGTTTTTTTTTTAAATCAGGCACATGATGGACAGCTTTACAAAGGGCTTCTTGGGGGGGAATAGAGAAGTCAATATAAAAAGGTCTGGGAGCCCTCGGTGAGTAAAAGCAGCATCTGAGTGTTGTGAGAATGAGATCCTCCAGGGCTTTTGGTGGGGGCCATGCCTGCCTGCCTGCCTGCGTGCCTTTGCAGCCCAGTACTAGGCATGAAGAACTACTCAGTACTACCCAGTACTGCTCAGGAGGAAGCCACACAGTATAGTAGAGGACTGCAGCCTGTGGCCACAATCCTAGCCACACTTCCCTGGGAGCAATTCCCATTGACTATCATGGAATTTCCTTCTGAGTAGCATAGGATTTGAGGCTACTTTCCCATCCAGACTTTCCTGAGAGTAAGCCCACTGACTATAATGGGACTTACTTCTGAGGAGATTGGCAGAGGCTTGCTTGGATCTCTTCCTCCAGCCCTGTTCCTCCAGCTCTGTCTACTTTCCTGAGAGAAAGCCCACTGTCTATAATGGGACTTTCTTCTGAGTAGACATGGTTAGGACTGGGCTCTGAGGCTGCAATCATATCCACACTTACATGGGAGTAAGCCCCACTGACTAGAATGAGACTTACTTCTAAGTAAGCCTGCATAGGATTGGACTGTAAGGCTAAAATCCTGACCACACAGTTTTGGGAGTAAGCCCCATTGACTTGAATGGTACTTACTTCTGAGTAGACACGGTTAGGATTAGGCTCTTACTGGTTCTTACTAAGAGTGGTATATTATCTGGAAGGAAGTGGGCTTGTCATTGCCAGCTGCTGAACCTGTAATCAGCTTTCAAAGAATACTGGAAAGCAACATGAAAACCAGTGTTTTGGAGGGAAAAACAAAATTGCTTGGACACCCACTGCAGGATGCTGAAAGCCAGCTTTTGGTACGTTGATGGTGTGGTTGTCAATAAGAAGCCAAGGTGCATATTATCTGAGCTTTTTAACAGATGGTTTTAAACGATTGATTATGAATTATTACATCAAATTTCAACATATTTGCTATTTGTTAATTTGCAAAATCTCATTGAGGGTCTCTTTTTAGGATTCCTTACAACCTATGTTAGAAGGAAAGACCATCCATAAAAAACTCATTCAACTGTCGCTTACAGGAGCATCAATGCTGGTGATTATATTTAAGTATCTTGTGGCCAGAATACTTAAAAGACTGTTTTCTCCTACATAATCCTGTCCATCTGCTGAGGTCAAATGGGAAGTACCTGCTGTACATTCACTTTGAAGGTGAGGGTGCTGAGGATGCGTGAGGGCTTTCTGCCTTGAAGCACCCACAATATGAAGGGTTAAACACACACACACACACACACACACACACACACACACACAAACCCCACTTGGGCATGTTCACTTGATACTATACTTTCATTGCCCAACTAGTCTCATGTGATTCAGATGTGTATGTTTGCTGTGTTAAGCACGAGTGTTTGTGAATCTGCAAACATCTCCAATGCAATAAAAAAACTAGACTGGAAAAAGGGGAAAAGGTCCAGATATACGTATATGCCCCTTGAGTATGCATGTCTTCAATAGCAAACCAGTCCCTTGATGACATTTTGCTGGGCACAAATATTATCAAGTGTATATCCTATAATATGCATGCATAATTTTTACTGGGGCTGCAAGTTTATGAGTTGTCCACTTTCCACAAAATGAATTCATCTCACCCCAATCCTTGTTCTCCTTGCAATTTATTATTATTCGGTAGCTGCTTGTATGAGTTTGCCTTTGGGATGTTTCTTGCCTTTAGCATGAACAGTTAGTTCACTTGAAATCTGCTTGTCAGACCTCTAATCTGCCACTCCAGTATTTCAATCTGCGCACTTTCTGCCTTTTGTTATTACTCATAGGCCTGTGACAGCATTGGAGTGTTTCAGGAGTTTCCCTGCCTTAGCAGTAAAAGCTTTATGCTTTTACTTTATGCTTTATGCTTCAGATGTAACTTGTGAGCCCTGAGAGAAAGCAGCTGTGTACCCCAAAGTGTATCACACCCCAAAGTGTATCACAAAGTGCTTCATTTTCCAGCATCCAACCTGACAAGAATTCCTCCTCTGTTCCAAACTTTACTGCTGAAGTCTGGCACAAAAGGGTGCCTGCCTGCTTGTTCTTCATTGTCCCCACCTAAGTCTGTTGCCTGAGACTGGTACCTTAGCATGCCTGCTTTGGTGCCCCTCTATCATTCCCATACATTTTTTTCTCTCTCTTTAGAATAAGTTCAGCTGTGTTTGCATGCCCTTTCTAATGGCTTCTAAAACGGGGCTATTTGTCCTGTCTGTCTAGAATTTGGCAGGTCTGGTCCCATGGAGGGGCCCTTGAATGCTTACAAATCTTATGCCAGTTGTCTGAAAAACAATGTAGTTAGAAGCAGAAGAAATGCTTTTTCCCATTGAAATTAATGTGAACAAACAAAAGGGGCAAATTTTGTCCTGAGCCAAATGCAACTTCAACCAATAATTGCTCACACAAATGAGGTTTTCTACATCAGGAACAAATGTAGACACGCACTCCATATTTGTTTTCTTGCACACCTGTACAAGCGGTCATCTCTGTTCAGATGTCAGGTCAGCAAACGTGAATGGAGAAGCCTCGCAGTAAGCATCATGCCCGGTGGCACAATTGGTATTCTTTGCCGGCTAAGGGAAGGCGCACGCATTTTTTACGTTGCTCTTGGGAGGCAATCAAACAGGTGTTGCCCATTAATGAGCATGGAATTGCTAATGCTGTGGAAGTGCCAAGCCATTAGGAGCCTAACGCCTCACTCTGATTTTGATGAATGCAGGCAGCTGAAGCAGAAAGCAGCAGGGGCTGCACCTGCCACAAGTTTCCTGTATACTCAGAACAAAGTGACAAAGAGCACAATCCTAACCATGTCTACTCAAAAGTAAGCCCCAATGGTCTTGCTCCCAGGAAACGTCTTTAGGCTTGCAGCTATAGGCACCAACCCTGGCCAAACTTAAACAGCGCTGTGATTGTAACTCACTACCGTTAACAGATCAGTAGTTAACAGTCAAAGCAGGAAGTCAAAGCCACAATTGTGTAACTGTGTTATGAAACACACAGTTGTGTAATTGCGTTATGAAACTGTGAAACACACATGCTTATTAATTATACGTGTGCGTGCCAAACTTCTATAGGTCTTACATAACTTCTTGTATAACATCTTCGATCTTACATCTATCGGTCTGCCTTTACATTGGGGTGTAGGGACTGAACCTACATGGGTAAACTTCCAGAGGGATAGCTGTGTTTGTGTCTTGCTGCAGAAACAACAAAAAAAGTTTGCCCCCTTAAAGAATAACAAATATATTGTAGAATGCCATTTTATGGACATACAGCATTACCCTCAGATGGGACAATGGAGATTAATCTCCATCTAGAAGGATCCTAAGGAGAATTGATACCTAAAAGGGCCATTAAGGCTGTGGTTCCTGAGCCTTTCAGCCCAGGAACCTTTCTGAGAATGACAGTCTGTCCAGGAAACCCCAGAAATATTGTCATCAATCCGGAAGTGACATCAAGCAGCAAGTAACATTAGTGTGATGACATAACTCCTCTATGCCTCTTTAAAAATAACTCCCATTGAGTACAATTAGACTTACTCCCAGGAAAGTATGGTTTGCAGACTTTCCAAGGTAGTGGCACCCAGTGTCAGATTCCAAGATGGCAGCACCTAGCTTTATGTGCAACAAGGATAAAGCAAGCTGCTATAGGGAGGCAGAGGTGCTGCCCAATCACTATTATAGCCACACTATTCATTTATATTCAGGCAGCAGGCTCTAAGATGGGGAGGGGGACTTTGAATTTGAGGCTTCCTGCAACTTTAATTGTTCAGAAGACTTTCAGCTTCTCATCTCACAGCAGCTCAATGCTGAATATCCTTCCTCTATAATTTTTACAGGTCCAGGAGCCCTAAAATTCAAAGTTTCGCTGGTCCTGCTCTAATGCATCTTAAAACTTTTAGTATTAGAATAGATATTTATATTTTTTTACTTTCCCTATTAAAAATGTAGCAGGGGTGAATGAAGCAAGGGTTTGACCATGAGCCAGAAAGTTATGTTGCAAATATTCACACCATGTTTCACTATGATCTCCCAATCTGCAACTAATTATCACACTATACTGGGGCTTACATGTTTCTTATCCTCCATGAAACAGCAGCATAAGTTTGTACATGAAATGCAAAATCAGGCCTTTGCTTATATACACACCAACAAGTACTTTACTATCTAAGGGCAAAATCCAGAGTAACTATGGGGAGTCCTTGCTCCGTTGTAAGAACAAGTTACTCTGGATTGCAATATGAATTTCCTGTAGGTTTTCACTGGGTGGTGCAGTAACTACGGGTGCATGTAATGTCTCTTACGTGCTCACATAGTTACTCTGGATTTGGCTGTAAATCTTTAAGGGAGAGATCACATTGCTTTTGCATAGGGTTACCAGATACAAATGGAGACAAGAGTTCCTATACTTTTAACCATTGATGGAAAGGGGAATTTTGTCAGGTCCAACACAACATGGAAAGATTGTCTTTCCATACAACTCTGTCCCACTTAGTATCTGGTAACTACTTTTATATCTTTGTAGCATTACACTATTCATCTCCATTTTAAATACAAGTTTAGGAAGCTGAGCTGGGATTGGATATGAAACATCTGCTGGCCCCAGACACCAGATGAAGGGGGGTTATAAGCTGCCCTGGTGCCCCTGTACTTCCCAACATGGTGGCCGTGCTTTGCATGTGGCTTTGGGGAGCCACTGCAGCTGTTGGACTAGAACCAGCTCAGGCAGTGCTGTGCTGCCTCTCTGTCAGCCTGGGTGAGCCTGCCTGCTCTGCAGGGAGGCTGTCTGGGTACTGCTGGCCGGTCTGCAGCTCAGCTACAGTCCCCAAAACTGTGCTGCTGCTGCCGATTCAAGAGTGTGGACAAGTCGAAGGTGGGAAAGCATGAGCACACATGTTGAGCACATGTGGTGAGGCTGTCTGGGTTTCTTGCCCACCTGCCTGCAGCTCAGATGCATTTTCTGAAGCAGTGTTGAAGGCTTTGACTGTGTCCTCTACTCATCCTCCTGGTATCTGGCAGAACTCATTGTTTAAGTGGGGTCTTGTATCTACACCTAAGTGTGACTGTGATGCTCCTTGACAAAATATTCATCACATTTTGTCTGAGTTTGTCTGCCACAACAGCTTATACTGGCCCAGTGTCTGATTTTTTTAAAAAATATAGACCACTCTGTCCTGGAATGACTGGGTGGATCGGACATTAAAATATGATTTACCATAAGTCTATCTATTTGCCATGTTAAATAAATAAATAAATCCTCTAGGAGCTTCTGGAGGGCAAGCACAGAATGAAGAGGGAACCACACCCACTTTAGTGACTATGGCTGAGCTATGGGTGGGCTAGCAGGAGACCCAGACAGCCTTCTTGTCATATGTACTCCAGTCCTGCAATTGGCCACACTCTCTGAAGTGGCACCACTGACTTCTTCTCTGCCCCCTCTGGTCGCTGCTCCAGGACTAGAGCACACATGGTGGGGAGTCTGCTCAAGCTCTGCATTTGCCTGCTCAAGCCCTGGAGCAAATGGAAGGGGATGGAGTTGAAGCTGCATCTCCACTTCAGGGAGTGCTGAGCCATGGGAGGTGCACAGGAGGACCAGAGCATTCTTCCCCCTGGCTGGACAGAATCTCCAGGGTTGTTGGTGTCTCAGGGAGGAGGGCATGGAAGCAGCCTTTGGGATGGGTGGGTGGATGCAAAGGCAAGTGATGCAAAGGCAGGTGATGGGGAAGTGGCTGTTTCTGGAATTACTGGAGCAGTGGTGGGCTCCAGCAGGTTCGCACCTACTCTGTAAAACCGGTTGTTAATGAGAGATAGGACATATAAAGTTTAAAAAATAGCCATTTAAAAGTGGCTGCCAGATGGGCAGAGAATCGGTTGTTAATTTCTTTGAATCCCATCACTGGTGATACAGGAAAATAGAAGCAGTTACACTCAATGGAGACAATACAGACTGGAGTAGACAGGAAGAGTTACATGATTATGTTCTGTGGAGACAAGCAGCTACACAAATTGTAAAACACCTACTCTGTAAAAACCGGTTGTTAATGAGAGATAGGACATATAAAGTTTAAAAATAGCCATTTAAAAGTGGCTGCCAGATGGGCAGAGAACCGGTTAATTTCTTTGAATCCCATCATTGGACCATGGGTGCCAAATGACCTAGCAACACCACTGCCTATTGCGACTGCCAGTGGCCCCCATTCTGGAAGCAGCCTGTTTTGCCTCAGGGTGTTTCACCTGAAGAACTCTGAGCTGGGTTTCTTTGTATTGAGGGAAACTCCAGACAGAAGGTGAGACTGGAGTTGAAACAGAGCAATATGTGGCTTTGATCCAGGACTGGACTGAGTAAGCAGGCAAACCTGAGAATCTGTCAGTCTTGAAAGACTATGGTATCATGCTCAGTGAAGCACAAAAGCCTGGGTTGGATTGTTATGGAGGATAGGCTGTTACCCAAGCAGCAAATCCCCCCTCTCCACGCCACTGAATTAGTCCAATGGAAAGGCAGAGCCAATACAATTGGATCCAGCTGGCGTCGCAGAACTGGACAAAGGACAGGAGCTCACCCTGTCTTGTGGGGCTGACCTGGGTCTCGAACCCAGGCCTGCTGGTTAACAGGCACAGCGTCTTAGCCACTTGCGCCACCCATGTGAGACAAATATACTTGTATCTGTCTTATGATGGTGGGTATCAACATATAGCTTCTTTCTGGAAGTGAAGACAAAGATGGTGAGAAAAAGTGGAGATTTTCAAGGCACCAGCCTCCACTGAGCACAAGGAAAAACAATAAATACTCTTACTCCATACCCCAAATCTTGCTGACCCATCATCGCCAAATGGCCCAGTATTTTACTTTTCCCCTCAACGTCTGCTGCCTCAGCTCAAATGGAGGGTCTCAGTCACAGCTTGGAACTGTCTGAACTTCCACCATAGATCATCTCATGCCGGGCTGGCACAAATGGTGTCTAAAATAAAAAAGACCTCGGAAGAGGGATGGCTGTCAGGGAACATCTGTCACCCAGCACCTGGGATACCAGGAGGGAGGTGAGTGATTGGGAGATGACACAGCTAAAACAGCATGGCTTAAAGGGTGCGGGAAACATACGCTTCTTCTAGCTTAGGCTCATGCAGTTGAGAATGAGATAATGAATTATTACCTTTAGGAAATGAAACTGCTAATAAATTCAAAAGCAAAGCTGGGGAGTTTAAAACTCCATTTTTAAAAAAGAGGCGATGATTTATAAACTGCTTTCTGGCTTGGTATTCGAGCCCTACTGTCTTTCCTCGCAGTATGTGCCCATAACTCTCATTCCCTTTCTCTTGTTTTTAAACTCATTCTGTGGTCTGTAGTTTAAGCTAAAATGCATTTTGGGGACATTTGAAGCATTTTTATTTCAAAATCCTTATCTCTATCCAAAACAAATCAGATGCCAAATGCAGAGTTGAATTTGTTTCCCAAAATCGTTCTTAAATGTCTTCTTTGCAAGCTTGGGGCCATCCACTATTTACCAGATAGCATATAAAAGCTTGAATATTGGTTGGATATTCCCTAAATATTTGATAACTTAGGTAGCTGATGAGTCTGACAACTTTGGTTGGTGCAAAAAGGGTGCAGTTAATCAATCCACTGACGGGAGTTCAGTTTTTACATCAATACTACACAAGCATTGCCTTTGATTTGCTTCCATTCAAAGTGCTAATTTTGACCTTTAAAGTACTAAACAATTTGGGACGTAAATATCTAAAGGATGGATATCCTCTCATATGAAGCTGCTCACACACTTCAGAATTCTTTGAATAGATCCTATTTATTATGGATGCAATTCTGACTTTAGGCCAGAGATAATGGCCCAGCTAAGCTGGCCTAAGGAGGCCATACCCTGAGCTCACACTTAGGCCAAATCCACAGGGCTAGGAGTCCTCTAAGACTGGCCTAACTGCTGCTGAGGACCAAGTAAGTGCCATCGGGGAAGGGCTTGCTCCTGAGGAAACCTGCCCCAGCTCACACTGAACAAGGGACACCTGTGGTGCCTTGCCATATAAGAAAGCCCAGGAGTCCCTGGCAACCAATAACAGCTGCAGCATGATACTGCAGTATAGCAGTACCTATAGTGTAGGGTGGGTGCAATGGGAATGGCTGCAGGAGTGGGCTGTGGGTGTTGGGCCATATCCTGAGGTTGAGAGGCAGGAGTGATGCTTAGGCTAGCACAAGACTTAGAGCTTTTGCTTTTGCTTTCATTTTTATTCTGACTTATCATGCGCCCCTTTGGGACTACTCCTGCTTTACCCCTGCTCCTGAGGTGGCCTAAGTCAGAGGGGTAGGGAGCGGACATGTCTGCCCTGGAAACAGGCTCTGGATATGGCCTAATTGCACCATTCTAGGCCATGCCCCACATGCCCTCAGCCCAGCTGTGCTGAGCTTCCTAGACTAGCACTGCTAGGCCGGTGCAAGTCCATCTGTCTTGGGCCAGCCTAAGTGGACATACGCCAGCCCAGGCCTTTTCTGGTGCAGCTAAGCTGACCTATCTGGCATTAGGCTGACCAACTGCCAGATAGGCTGGCCTAAGTGCACTTCAGGACTGTTCCCTTAGTAATTTAGTTAGGCTGCAATCCTAACCACATTTTCCTGGGAGTAAGTACAATCAATGGGACTTACTTCTGAGTAGATATGCTTAGGATTGCACTGTCAGTTATTGTATTGTGTTTAAGTAAGTAAAATTAAATTGTTGTATTTATATTATGCCTTTCTCCCACACAAAGAGGACTCAAGAAGGCCGTTCCATCACTTTCATAGGTGCAGAGGGTGGACAGGTGAAGAAGGCTAACTGATAATGCCCGAGCCATGGAACTCTCTGCCACAAGAAACCAGGCTAATTTCCTCCCTCTGTGATTTTTCGGATCAGATACAAACAATATTTTTAATCATGCATTTTAACCATGCTGTGTGAAAAGAACTTCCTCCGTAACTTTTTATTTCATTGCAATCTATGGTTTTATTGTTTGGGTAGTTTTTATTGACATTTTAAAATAATGATTATTTGCTACCTTGAAGGTCCCATCAGGCAGAAAAGAAATGTTTAATAACTACATAAAAGCAATAATAAAAATAAAAGGGTAATAATATACTGGTAGCTGATATGCAATGTGATAAGCGTCATTTGCAAACATTTAGCCTTCAAGAAACATTTTCTGTATTATTTGATTGCTGTGGAATCCTTGAAGGATTATGGCGTAGGCAGAAAGCACCTCAGTTCACACAGGACACTGCTGTGCCTACCATCAATTGGGAATGGAGGATTATGTCCTTGGGCACACCTCACATTCTACCGCAGAGTCACATGGCTGATATTTGGTTGTTGGCATGAACAGTAATATTAGCTTTCTTACCCCCAAATCCAGAGTAACAACGGGAACACATAAGAGACTTTACGTGCACCCGTAGTTACTGCATCACCTAGTGAAAACCTATGGGAAATTCATATTAGAATCCAGAGTAAGTTGTTCTTATACCGGAGCAAAGACTCCCCGTAGTTACTCTGGATTTTGCCCTCCATCTTATAGAAATTAATAGTTACTGGTAACATGCTTGTAGGTTATCAGTAATAGTATTTATATATTGTACTGCTTTTCAGCAAAACGTTGCAAATCAGTTTACATGGTGAAAAAGAATGAAAGCATGGTTCTGATTCACAAAAACATTCATAGCCTAAAAAGAAAGATGCCAAAAGCAACTGAAGAGGATGTTATATGCAGAGGTGAAAAGCGGCAGTTATTTTCTCCTGCTAAATTTAAGAGAACCACCATTTGGAAAGGTATTAGCAGAAGTAAATGGTATTAGAGAGTTGACAAAATATGAGATCCTATCTCTGAAGCCTGCCAAACTGCCAAATTGAGCATCAACTCAGATGTTGTAGGTTAGTATTTAAATTGCAACATTGAATTTTGAACTGGAAATATCTTGTCCCAAATTTGAGTGGTGATATTGGTACACTGAAACATTTGCTGGACTGAAAGGCGGAGTATAAATATAGGAAATAAAAATCTATAAAACATTTGTAAATTTAGGCTATCCCCTGTATCCATAGGAATAACGTACAAGGATACCAGAATCCATGGAAAAAAAGGAACCCTCTTTCCATGTGATCTCTGTGCCCCAACACCTGTTAATTTTCTTTAGCTCCCTTGCTGTGGTGCCAAGCAAGTACTGTATGTATCTAGAAAGCTTATAGGAAGATAAATAGGAAGATAGGCTGGATGCAAGAAAAAGCTAAACAAATATTAACTGGAAATTCTCAATTTATTATTACAGTATTTATTAAATAACAGCATTTCTGTACTAGTTTTTAACTAAAAGTTCCCCAAATCAAATAGCTAATGGTAACTGGTGCAGCTTCCTCACTACAGAATCTGAGAGTTCCAAATGTGGAGATAGCTTATGACTGTTCCTATGTAGAGATGTGCAATTTTTCCATTAGTACTAGACGGCAAAAAGTAGGAAAGGGGGAAATGTGAGTCATTCATGCCTCCTTTCCACCACCTCTTGCAATGCACTGAAGAACTCTTAGAGGCTACATGGTCACCACCGGCCTTTTCAAGAAGATGTACACTTAATAATTTATGCCACAATATGAGTTGGAATGGGCTTTCCTCTGAGCATTTCTGAGCAAGATTGAGAAATGCTCTGCTGGGCTTTAGGTTAAATTCATGTGGCTTTCTTCACAGTTTCTGTTCAGAAGAACTCACCACTTTTATAAAAAGTACAAGTATAAGATGAGTGGAGGTTTAACAAGCATTGTGTTTCAGATGATCCAAAGGTGTAGGGTAAGAACAAACAATTCCATAATGGGCTTCAAAATCATGACATGAATTTAAACCATAACTGTGAAAGCAGGGGGTCTCTTTGCTAAGCTTTAAAGACTTTCTTCCTTTAACCCTATCAAGGCAGGGGATGGGGAAGAAAAACTGTTATGAACAGATTAAAGTTTATTAAAGAGAAAAAAATTATAAAGAGATGTAAAAGTTTCAAAGAGAAGTCTTTTTAAGAACTCATTATCATGACTGCACAGATTCAAACTCCTTAGTGAATCTACAGGTTTGTTTTCTGTCTCTAATAAATGAGATCACCTATATTTCCATGGTACCCCTTGCTTTGAATTCTTGGAGAAATTGTGATCTCTCTCATCAGGGACATCCAGTTTCCTGAACACTGTAGAGTTCCCTTCACTCTGCAGTTCAATATGATTAATGTGACCAACTTGATTAGCTGGTTTTCCCCTCTTTATTTAGTAAATGGTTTAAGAGGCATTGCTTATAAAATTTGGGTATAGATTTGAAGACATGCACCAGTTCAATTTAATGATTAACAATATATCTATCACAGCCCTTCTTCAAGGAGACCAGGATGGCAGACAATTCCCCCATGTTATCCTCATAAAATAACCTGTGAGTTGAGAGTGGGTGACAGATTGAGTAGCTTCATGACTGAGTAGAGATATGAATGTAGGTCTTCATACTCCTTGTCCATCAATTGTCTCTGACCACTACACTGCCCTCCACTTCTTTCTTGTTAGAAAGAATTTGTGGCGCAAGTATTTATAATAGGTTGTTTGTGGAAATTGCTGGTTTCATGCATCCAGTACAAACAAAGAATAAAAGTACAGTATGTGTCACTTTGGGTTGGATGTTGGATGTCATGAAGTTCCATGAACCAGTCATAATTTTTTCAGACTAAATTTCCTCAAAGGACTGATGTGAGTTTAAACTGGGGATGACCCAAGTCTGCCTTACAAATACTGGAAGAAGTTGGCATAACCATAACAACCTCCCCTTATCTAAAGTTTCAGGGCTTTCTAGTTAAGTAAGATGGCTCAGACATTTAGCCTTATCCCCCCAACCCCCCCCCCAAAAAAAATCACCAGATGTGGAAACACTGAACTGCTGTTAGTGAGACACCATGTGAGGTGGGAGCACAGCATTCTCCATGCATGCCTGGTTCCGTTTAGAAGGCAACTAGGGGAATGTGCCATTCCTTGTGGCTAATGTCCTTTTAATGACGCAGGAGCTCCAGCTACCATTATCTCTTGCACGAAGCACACATTGACGCGCATAATGACATAGCCTCAAATTATCCATCTTGTGCAAAGAAAAGAAAACACTGCGCCACGGACCTTTGTGTCGGAAAGAACAGTGCAAGTGCCGGCTCGAAAAGTCATCTCATTAAAATTTTCCTCCAGCTGCTCTTTAAACGACCCCTCCTCCCATTCCTATATATTTAATGAGATTTATTTGAGACAGTTATGGAACGTCACGGAAATGCCAGCGTGGTATTAAAGAAGAGCATATTTTTTCAGGAGTGCTAACAGTTGCCCATTAACACAGGTGTGAGCCTTTCTGCCCACTCTGTTGTTGTGATAGACAGCTCAGCAGGACAATGTTGCTGCTGCTGTTTTATGCTGAGACTATGACAAGTGATTCTGAGATGGCACTGTCTAGATCGGGGTGTCAAATTTGCATCATATAGTGGGCCAAATAATATTTGTGGTGCCTGCTGAGGGCTGGAAATGACATCATGAAGCAAGAAGTGACATCATTTAAGCAGATGATGGCCAGAAATAAGCACTTTGTTCTCACATAGAAACTCATTAGCTGCAAAGGGCAGAAGAGCAAATCTTGTTTATAATTTCAAGATAGGAGAGAGCAATTTTCACATTGAGAGAACCCAATTATAATGGGAACCAGAGAAATTGCTTCTGGGGGCTGTGTCTGGCCTGCAAGCCTTAAGTTTGACACAGATACTAGAAAGCTGATGTGGAGAAATGGACCAAACCCTTGGTTACTTTCACAGTGCTGATAGTCTGATTTGTTATGACCTGGTATGTAATCTCCTCTTCCTCCCACTTGAACACTGGCTAATGCTTAAAGTCAGCTGATTTTCAGATAGAAGCATCTCCTATGGAAGAAGCATATGAGGGGAGAGGTGGTGATTTATTAATAGAGTTCAGGCAGGTCTGGCCAATGGCATTCCTGGAGAGGGGGCAAAACACTATGTTTCATCAGGAGCAGCAATGCCTGTGTAGAGTGTCCATCTCCCTTGCCTTTAGAGCTACACATGGCTTTGAAAACAAAGGTTTTCATAGCCATGACTGGCTCTGAAGGCAAGGGGGATGTTTTATTTAGGTGTCACTTCTCTTGTCAAAACATAGTGTGTTGCTACCTCCAAGATGGTCGCACCCAGTGCCAGATTCCAAGATGCCAAACCCAGCTTTTTGCAGCCTCCCTGAAATGAAGTTGTGACCCACCAACATTTGAGAACCACTGCCTAGAGCAGTGGTTCTCAATCCTTCTAACACCACGGCCCTTTAATAAGTTCCTCATGTTGTAGTGATCTCCAGCCATAAATTATTTTTGTTGCTATTTCGTAGCTGTAATTTTGCTACTGTTATGAATCATAATGTAAATATCTGATATGCAGGATATATTTTCATTGTTACAAATTGAACATAATTAAAGCATAGTGGTTAATCACAAAAACAATTAAAAACAGTAATTTTAATTCATGAGGCCTCAGCCACACTTTACTGGGATGAAGTCTCTTCTGAGTAGATACAACTACTGATGGGGGTTCAGACTAGGAGAGAGAGGCTGCAGCCTCAGCCACACTTTACTGGGATGAAGTCCCATTGAATGTAATGTTTTTAACTTAATGTATTTAATTTAGGCTGCAATCCTTAAGACACTTTCCTGGGAGTAAGTCCCATTGAATATAATGGAACTTATATTAGACAGCCTCAGGATTGCACCCTACATTTCCTTCTCCTCCTTTATCTGGAAATAACTCAATGGAGGAGGAGGAGAAGGCTGCTGAGGCATCAGGTGGCTGTGGAGATGGGCATAGGCAGGCAGGGGGACCACCACTGAGGCTGTGGTGTTGAGGCAACAGCGGGTGCAGGCAGTGGGACCACGGCAGCAGCAGTACAGCTGAAGAGAGCGTTCCAAGAGGCAGTTGCCTCTATGCTGCCCTGGAGCGCTCTGAGCTTTTGCACAGCGGTGAGGGGGAGGAACCTCCTTGTCCCCCCCACTCCTCCCAGCCAGCCAATCAAAAAGAAGTGTGCACAGCAGAGCACAACATTCAAGCTGTGCACGCTTCTTTTTCAAGCTCAGAGGCAGGTGGAGCAGCAGCGGATGGGCAGGAAGGGCAGCAGGCATTGCAGGAGGCAGGGAGGAGGAGTGCAGGGAGGAGGAGGCTGTGTGCACATCACAGAAATAGGTGGGGGACTGTGTTTCCGTTTGTCCCCCACAAAAAAAGCTCTGCCTAAGACCATTGGAAATATGTGTTTTCCTATGGTCTTAGGCGACCCCTGTGAATGGGTCGTTCGACCCCCCAATGGGGTCGCGACCCACAAGTTGAGAACCGCTGGCCTAGAGGTATCTCTGTAGTTCCCCATGCATTCCTGGAGTGATCTGCATATTCTTTAGCTGGATGTTGATGGTCTGGGTATTGGTACACTTCAGGCATGGACTGTCATGCAATCAGAAAGAGCTGTTTTGGCATTGCAGCCAGTGTTATAAATTCAAGGCAATCCAATCTGGAGCTGTAATTGTCAGACATTTTTGTCTGCTTAATTTAGTGCTTTTGTTTTTAAATTGAGGGCACTAGTTTCATCTAACTCTACTAAAACCATGGCTGCTTTCTTCTTTCATAGATTTCTCAAACTGAAGAATCTATTGGGCTCACCTACTTTTAGGCTCTCCTACTTTTAAAACAGGGATGGACAGTGTAAAGAGAATAAGCTGCACCTGTTGAAATTCCCTCTTCTATTCAGCTGTTAAAAGTCCAGGATTCCTAATGTCCAATTTGCCCACCCCTGATTTAAAGATTTAGATATAGAGTACTAGCAAAATGTACCTACAATGCAGGAGTAAAATTTCAAGAATTTCAAGAATATGGGCACATCCTTAACCCCCTCGTGCAGCATCCCTCTATGCAACACCCCCCTGTGCAACAAACACCACCCTGTGCAACAAACACCCTGGGCAACAATGACCCCTGTGCAATACACACCCCATGTAACACCCCTGTGCTACACCTCCCTGTGCAGCATCCCCTTTTGCCACCCCCCTGTGCAACACCCCCATGCAACACAACCCCATGCAACATCCCCCCAAGAAACACTCCCCATGTATCACCCCCGTGTATCCCCCTGTCCCTGTGCAACACCCCCCATGCAACATCCTCCCATGCAACACACACACCCATGGAATATCCCTGGTGGAACACTCCTCTGTGCAACACCCATGCAATACCCAGCATGCAGCATCCCCTCAGGCAACCCCCCCCCTCTGTGCACTACCTCCCCTGTGCAACACACAACACCATACAGCACCCCCCGTGCAGCGCACACACACCCATTCAACACACATACCTGTGCAACACCTCCCCATCGAACAACCTCCCCCCATGCAACAATTCTCTGTGAAACACATCTCCTCTGTGCATCATCCTCCCGTTACCGTGGGCACCCCAACTGGACAGGTGCAGGGTTTGGGGCAGGGTTTTATCAGTGTTCAATGTTAAGTATAGGATGAAAATGTATTGCACCTCTTTTCTCCCTCTTAGGGGTTATCATGTACATACATTTCCTGGAATCATGTATCATGGACATACATTTCCTAGAATCATGGCCATACATTTCCAAGTCTGAATACATTTGGGAACCATTTAGTTCCTGTATCTTTTTACTTGGGAAGAACAACTTGCATCAGCATTGATAAAAATTTTCGCCCAGTGCACCAGACACAGAGTACCAAATTGGCTGTACGCTGGTCAGTCTTCCATATTATGTATAGGACAAAAAGATGTTGCACCCTTTTTCAGCCCCATAAGGGTTAAATTTCTCAACATCAGTGCTAGGTGGGTGTTGATGTCACAGAAGGAACATGCTCCCCAAATTTCATGCTTCTAGGTCCAGGTTTTGGGGCAGAACATCCCTCAGTCAGGGATTCTTCAATGGAAAGTATAGGGAAGAAAATGCATTGTGCCCCATTTTACCCCTTCTGGTTTGAATTTCCAAAAACCGATTCTTAGTGACTCCCTCTGTCATGGAAGGAAGACCCCAAATTTCATGCTTCTAGGCCCAGCGATTTTGGCTAGGTATTGATGAGTCAGTGAGTGAGTGAGTCAGTGAGTCAGTGACTGATTTTCATTTTTATATACTATATATAGATAAAATGTAATTTATATATATGTGTGTATGTGTGTATGTGTGTATCTATCTATCTATCTATCTATCTATCTATCTATCTATCTATCTATCTATCTATCTATATCTATATATAATATGTGTGTGTGTGTGTGTGTGTGTGTGTGTGTGTGTGTGTGTGTGTGTGTGTGTATACATACATACACACACACATTTGTGAATCTAAGAGCCAGCACTGTCTGGGGAGGCCTCTGTGGTTATGAGGCTGGCATGACTAAAAGCCAAAGTACATGGAACGCGATTACCTTCCCATCATTGCGCTACCTATTTATCTCTTGCATTTACATGCTTCCTAACTGCTAGGTTGGCAGGACCTGGGCAAGGGTCAAGAAGCTCACTTTATCCTGCAATACTTGGGTCTGGAACCCCAGCCTGCATGGTGACAGTGTCTTAACTGCTGAGCTGCTACAGCCCTAATAATACAGTGTTAGGTATTTGCAACCATCCCCCTCCTTGAAACATTTTGTCATTTTTACTTCCATTGGAATTTCTAGTGTACACAAATCCTGATCTCTGCCTTCCACAGGTGTAGCATTAGGAGATAACAATTCTAGCCATTGGCCAAGGACTCAATTCAATTATAAGGTTCATCTGCCCATGGAGAGTGCTGTACCATCAATACTAGTGACATCAAAAGTACTCAGTGTAGCATCAGAATATAAGAGAGCACTCTATAGAGGACTTATTTCCAGACTTTGTTCTAGCACTCCTAGCAACCAGCAATTGCCACCAACTTGTAATCTCAATAGGGTTATCACATAGGTAGTGGAAAGCTTATGATTATCCATAAGCTTGCCCTTATTTTGGGTCATGACTACTTAAGTACGTTTGAGACAGAAGAGAGTGTCAGATTTTAGTTGGGTTTAGAGGTCAGGGATGGGAAACAGGGTCAGTTGCAAAGAAGTGGATGAGGGCAATGACAGATAAAGAATCAGTTCATGCAGAAGTCAAGTCCAGTGCATCAAGAATGGTTTCAAGTGGAGAAGGCAGAGGCATCATTAACCCCAAGCAGAAAAATGGGCTTGCAAACAGCAAACCAGGGGCAGGGTGAGGCAAAACAGTCTTCATGATTTTCATAACGAGATGCTTTCAGACTGAAGTGCCCAGCCTGAAACAATAGTTAAATAAGGTTAGCCAATACCCTACTGGTTCACCAGATCACCTGCTTGAGAGCAGTGGTACCTTCTCTCGCCATCATCTGGGTGACTGCAGTGCAGTTCCACAAGAGAAGAGCTGCCCACCTAGTGCCAACGCAGTCATAGCTGGAGCTTTACATTATGCACTTTTTAAAAAAATCTCAAGTATATAATCAGCATTAAGTATGTGAATATTATATGTTTTAAAAATATTACTGGGTTGGAAACTATAATGACCAGTGATGAGATTGTTTTCAGGATAGTTTTATTTGAGAGCCTTTGAGGCCTCATAACAGCTGCCTTTGAAACTGTTTTTTACTTGATATTTTAATTGCTGGCCTGCATGACATTTTATACTGTTTTAATTGTATTTTAATGTTTTAATTGAATTTTATTGTTTTAAATTGTATTTTACTATGTGATTTATTGATTGTTGGATGCCCTCCAGAGATGCTTTGGATGCCCTACAGAGGGAAAGTGGAATACAAATCTGATAATAAATTTAAAGGTAAACAGGTAATACTGGATTCCAGTTAAATCTTCCTCCACGTTACCCACTGGGCCATGACACTCCCAGTAACATCTTTTTTCATCTTACAGAAACAAGGCCAGGCTATTGTCTGTTCCATCCGTTCTTCGTAGTTCCCTCCTTGCCTTTCTCCAGGGTAATCCCATCACTGGCTGATGACAACGGCTGTGTGTTTTAATAGAATGTTCTTTGTATAAACTATCTCCTTGCACGATTTTAAATTGCATTCTTATTTAGAAGCATTACACAGCTGCTGCCGGGCTTTTTATTTGGGGAGGGAGGGGGGAGGAAGCAGGCAAATGCAGCTCTGTGGTTGACAATAGAGAATCAGGAAACTGTATTAAACAGAAAAAGGAAAGGAGAAAAAGAAGGTGAGGGGATACTTCAGTTTGAGCCCATTTCCAAGCCTTCTCTATAGGCTTATCTGCTTGCCAGCAGCCAGCCTACAAAAGCAGGTGGGAGGAGAGCCGTCTGCTGCATTTAGTTAGCTAATCGGACAGGTAGAAGATTAAGTGTGTACGTGTGTGGATACGCACACAAATGCCAAACGCAGGGCAAAGCTTGCATTCAGAATCCTTATGCACAGGCCCATTTTTAGAAGAGGGATTTTTGCACCAATCCATCTGGCTGTTTTCGAGCATCCCTGTATAGCCGAATTGTTGTGTACATTCCTAAATTGTTGCTGTATCATTAACTTGTTCTGATGTCAAATTGCTGTTTCTGAACCTCTCACTCACCACATTCATTATACTTACAGCCTTCCTCTCCTCCGTCTCTCCATATTGGCTGTAAAGTCCTGTTAATCCTGTTTCAGATTGCTCCATTACAGAAAAAGCAGAGAAGCAAAGATGGGTGCTTTATAATATTTGTTCCCCAAAACAGAGGGGAATGCTCGTTCCATAGAGCTGGGCTGCTTGTCTAAAAAGTCCCGAAGGGTGAACAGAAGAGGAAAAGAAGCTATTTTAAGGATATGAAAGGATGGAATTATGTTACTGGGTACAATTAAGCCAGAGCTGAGCTGATTCTAGAATTCTTGCCATAATTTTATCTGATTTATATGAGGCCATCACACAGACATGTCCTTCAGACAACATGACTTTTTCCCACTAGTGAGTAGCAGCTGCCCTTCCATGATCAGACAGAAATGTTAACCTCAGTTGAACTGAAGTGTGTGTGTGTGTGTGTGTGTGTGTGTGTGTGTGTGTGTGTGTGTGAGAGAGAGAGAGAGAGAGAGAGAGAGAGAGAGAGAGACCCTTATCTTCAGATATATTGGTATCATCAGAAATATTAATTTGGAAATTTGGTCTCCCATCTTCTCTGATACAGGTGCTGACAACACTTCTGTGATGTGTGGCAAAGCCGATTTTTGCCACCCGGACAGTATTTCTGAAGCCTTCTTATAGTCTCAAGTGAAAAGGGCAGAAGATTAGAGCTCTCACCTACTATTGCTTAATATTTAAGTTTTGAGCACTCCTACACCTGGTGTCCTGAGATAGTGGTGGTACCTAAGTATCATTTGCATGTTTATTTATCCCTCTCTCCCCCTAAAGTTTCTCCTTCTGGCTGGCCTAATTCCATTAAAATGGGTCTCTGCCTCCCTGGCCATAATCAGCCACCAATTAAGAGTAGCTCTTTGAAAAGGCTTAGCCCTGACAAAGTTGCATCTCCTGATTGCCCTTTCCCATCCCCTGCCACATTTGGAGCATGGAATGTTGTAATTAGCAATAGCAGAAAGGGGAGGCTGCTGGGATCCCAGCAGGCTGAAGGGACGGCTGCAAAGGGGATTGGAGCTTTACTAATACACGCCAAGGATACATTGACCTCATATAGAAGTAGAACAGCAGGAAAGTTTTAAAGGCGCCAGACTACACATACAAAAAGAATGAAATAGAGCGATCAGCCCCCTTTCTCTTTAAGCAGTAACTAGGCTGAGAGGATGAGTACAGTACAGGGCCACTCCTGCTCCGGCCTTTGAATGTGTGCATGTGTGCACATACATGCAAGAGTATGGTATCTTCCGTAGGGATGGCCCAATTTTGTGGCCGTTCCAAAGGTAAAGACTCCATATCTGTAATGGAGTTCTGTAGTAAGTTCACACCTGGGAGTGCCTGCCTTCATCTAAAGTTGACAAACATCAGATGGAACAAGGCCAAGATCAAGCAGATAGTAGGAGTACCAGTTCCTGGTCCAAAGAAGGTGCGTATGCATAACCAATTTAAGATCCCCATCAAGTTTAGGAAAAATTCCACAATAGAACCGCTTTGCTCAACACACACTCCAACCAGTCTTCAGCAAGAAGGTCAAGCAGTTGAAGAGTAAATTTATCATGTTTCTCACAGTCACTTTTTGAACTTGAATGAGTTAGTTTTTCAGATTGGAACTGGAGGCTTGGGCAGAGATGTTTTCACGAAGCAATGTCCCCTTCACACTATCTCCACTGTGTTTGCTGCTCCATCTTGTTTTCATAACGCTTAAAAGTGTTATGTGGTAATGCTGCATCTTGGCAGTAGCCATATATTCATGCTTACTTGTTCTACCAGGGCTTACTTGTTCCACTATTTTCTTCACTGTTTCTTGCAAGATGGTGCTAAAATAAGGTCAACATTACTTCCTGCTCCTGGTCTTGTTCTTGTATGTTTCTGATGATGCTGTTGGGAAAGGGGAGAGCAGAACATAAACCCTCTTCCTATAGTAAACTCCACCACCATGCTAGTTGGCTTCTATCCATAAAACATACCCAGCAGCAGAGGCTGGTAAGATTTAAAAAATCTTTTGAAAGTCTGAATACATTTGGGAACCATTTACTTCCTGTATACTTTGACTTGAGGAGAACGTCTTGCATCAGGGTTGGTGAAAATTTTCATACTCTGTGCCTAGACTAGATGGGGAAACTGATTCAGTGAAACGTTTGGCTGTAGAGGATCAAGCAAATCATCAGGCTTGTAGGAAATGAATATCAGGCACAATCCAGAGCAAGTTCAGCCTGCTCTGCCCTAACTGCTCTCTCCTAACTATTCTGTATCCAGAACATAAAGTTATGCTGCATCCAGAGATTCAGAAAGCCTGGCCTGCCCTAACTGCTCCAGAGCATGCTAAGTAATTGACACATGGGGAGGACTTGCTCCTGAGGAGACCCCCCTCAGATCACACTGAACAAGGAACAGCTGTGGTGTCTGCCTTATAAGAAAGCCCAGAAGTTCCTGACAACCAGTTACAGCTGCAGTTCCTCTAGTGGAGGGTGGATGTTTGAAGTGGCCTGCTGTATCCCCAGGTTGTGGGCTGCCGTAGTTGTTCCATATCCTGAGGTTGAGAGGCAGGGGTTGCAGCTAGGCTGGCCAGAACTCAGATTTTTGGTCAACACTGCCATTCTTACTCTGCCTTATCATGGAACCCTATGGGTCTACTCATTACTAAACCTGCTCCTGAGGTGGTATAATTTTGAGAGCTGGAAGAGGAAATTTCTGCCCCTGCCCATAAGGAAATGTTGCCTTAGGCTGTCCCAAGCCTTTTCCAGAATATCTAGGGTGGTCCATCTTGCAGTTGGGTCAGCCCAGTGATTGATAGGGTAACTGAAGTGCATTTCTGGATTGCGCCCTACATGTCATTGGCTCTCAGAGCCATTAGTAACGTGGGAAAATCTGAGTTAAGAAAACCCATTTTTGTTCCATAGGCTTTGGTGTTTCCGTTTTCTGTTTAATTCTGGCCATAACGTTTGATTGAATATAGATATTTCAATGCAGTTTGTTTCACTGCATTCTGCATAAAATTACCTTTCTAACAATATATAACATGACGGTATTATCATTCTTACACAGCTCCTTTTTTATAATTTAATCACTAGTGTCAAGCTCAGCTTGTACCCCCTAAAACGTGTAGCCCAGTGCAACTGCACTCTCTGCATCTCTACAGCTACGGCACTGGTGTGGAGCTACATAAGTTATGCAAAAGTTTAGTTATGCTTGCACAAGGATAAACATGGGCTCAAACCTGTCTTGTGTGGTTCCCACCTTGCACCTTTGTTCAATGAGCTTTGAGCACCCTGCTTTGCTTGAGTATTGAGTGACTCCTCCCAGTTCCTCCTGGAGCAACGGGTTCCTTCCAGCTGGTGAATGACTCCCCAGAGACTTGACATACCTTCACTCACCTCCAGTTCTCTTTCTCTCTCCTTTTGCTCCACTTCTGCACCAGCACTGGGTGGGTGGTGGGTGAGAACACTGAGAGCTCCAGTGGTGCACACAAGTGTAGTTGCCAGCCATTCATTCTGGAATCCCAGTTCCATGTACTGTACTGTTCCATATACTGTACTGCTGCAAGGCCAGGCAGCAGAAGGCCCAGATAGAATTGGGGCCATTAGTACTTAAGGACTTTGTAGGTGTTGAGGGTACCCATACTACATTTGACTTGCTGGGAAGATGAGAGAATGCTTTGCAAACCTTTTCATGCAGATGTACCAGCTCATCCTCCTAGAGCCACCTTGTTCTTCTCCTTCAAATGAAACCTTGTTGGCATGAGTCTGTTAATGGGGTCCCAGTGGAATAGTCTGGGATCTTATGATCCTGAGCGCTGCCATCAGAAACATGACACTTGGTGCCATTCAGAAATAGCTTCTGACTTTTGCTAGGTCATTTGGCAGAATCTAACACTCCCTTGATTACCCATGTCTGTTCTCAGCAAGGCAAACCCTTTCAAAGAAGCCATGAGAATTAGAAAACCTAATTGCCTGGCTTCCTAGGAGAGAAATGGTTTTCAAGAATGGTGACTACAGCTGTGGTTGTTTTGTGCGCGTCCACAGCTCAGGATAATTGTGTTTTGTTGTCAGATCTTCTCCGCTAGCCTATTATGACACACAAGGAGGAACAGAACAACATGATATGCTTAATTATTTTCTGGTAGGCCAAGTTCCTTTAGGGAAAGATGGGTGAGAAGCCACAACAAAACCTATCTAGTGGAGGAGTTTATCCTAAAAGAAAACATGGAGCGTGAATAATTCTGTTAAGGAACCTTTCACCAAAGTCACAGCTGCTGGGAATGGATTCTTATTTATATCCCCAACTATGAGATAAAATCCAGATTGCATGATCTCTGATAATAGTATAATCAAGTTTTTTCTTGACCCCAGAGAGACTAACAACTACATCACTGTTAATATTTTTAAGTCTCTCAAACTGCCATCGCAGGAGGCCAATTAGTGTAAATTATAAAAGATTTTCAATAACGCATTCCTCAAAGCATAAAGATTGTGTGTCTAATAGAAATAGTTTTTGCAGTCTTGGCGCACTGAAATGGTTCTGAACAGTCAAAGACTCTTTTTGTAATTTTGCTTCAGAAGTCACAAGGGCCCAGTCTTGGTTAAACCAGGATTCAAGAGAGTGAATGTAGGGCAGAAGGAACCAAAGGAGCAATGAACAGAGAGAAAACTGCATTCCAGCCTTAGAATATTTCCAAACAGAGTATTCCCATACAGGTTCAGCCTAATTATATGTGGGGATTGGTTCCTGACGGGCTCCAATGGCAAGAAACTTGCTATTTGAAATCATAAGTTTAAAAAGCCAGAAAATGTTGTTGGCCTTTTGGCTAAGATCAAGTGTAGTTTCAGTGTAATAGTTTGCAGGGAGGTATAAGAGTGTGTGTGCTTGCATGTTTGTGTGCCCAGCTTTGCTCACCCTCCTAGGTAGGCAGTGTGTGAACATGCAGAGATTGCTCTGGTCACCCTCTCTCCCTGCCCTTCTATGCAAATGGCATCTTGCAGACAACCCCTGCAATTTGCCTCTGCCTCCTCCTTCCCTCCCGCTGCCCCCCTCTCTCTTTCACATGTTCAAACACACACAGAGAGAAAGAGAAAGAGAGAGAATGTTGCGTTCTTCCAATCTCACATGCCTTCCTTATCAGCTAGCCCAGTGTGTAGAGTGCAAGTGCTTCAAAGGGACAGATATCTCCCTTTTCTGGCTCTCTGTTTTAGACTTGTGGATGGGGGGAACCAGACCAGGATGTCCCTTTAATGCACTTTCATTCTACTGATGCCGCTATTGATTTATTCAGTTATTTATTCATTTACTAATGAAATGTACCTGTGTTGCAGGAGGAAAATACCCCCATATACCATCCCCACATTGTGCATCATCTGCCCCATTGTGCGTCATCTGCCCCATGTGTATCATCCTCCCATGTGCATCATCCTCCCACGCACATCATCCCCTCATGTGCACCCATGTGCATCAACTCCCCATGCGCATCACTTCCCCATGCACAACACCCCCCATGCGCAACATCTCACATGTGCATCAACACCTCACATGTGTATCACCTTCCCTATGTGCATCATCCCCTCTTGCGTAACACCTCCTCATGCACAACGCCCTTATGCACATCATCTCCCATGTGCATCACCTCCCTATGTGCATCATCCCCCAAGTGCATCATCCTCCCTTGTGCAACACCTCTCCCCCACGCACAACATCCCCCCATGCACACCATCTTCTCCAGTGCTCCAGACACCAAGCACCAAATTGGCTGGATGTTGATCAATCAATCTGCAATGTTGCAGTAAGTATAGGACAAAAACACGTTGTCCCCCTTTTCACCCCCTTAAGTGTTTAATTTTTCAACATCAGTTCTTGGTGGGTGTTCATGTCACAGAAGGAACACCCTCTCCAAATTTCATGCTTCTAGGTCTAGGGTTGGGGCAGGGCATCCATCAGTCAGGGATTCTTCAATGTAAAGTATAGGGAGGAAAAAGTGATGTGCCTGATTTCACCCCCTTCTGGTTGGAATTTAAAAAAAACTTGTTCTTAATGGGTGCCTCCATCATGGAAGGAACACTCTCCCCAAATTTTACGCTTCTACTTTAGGTCCAGCAATTTTGGCTGGGCATTGATCAGTCAGTCAGTCAGTGAGCGAGTCAGTGACTTTTCAGTTTTCTATGTATGGATTTATTCATTTACTAGCGAAAAGTGTACCCACATTGCGGGAGTAAAATTCTCCCATATGCCATCCCCCCATATGCATCAACCCCCCATGCGCAACTCCCCCCATGTGCAACTTCCCCCATGCACAACTTCCCTCCATGCGCATTCCCCATGTGCATCTTCCCCCATGCGCAACTTCCCTCATGTGCAACTTCCCCCCATGCGCAACATCCCCCCATGCGCAACATCCCCCATCAACCCACCATGTGCAACATCCCCCATGTGCATCTTCCCATGTGCAGCATCCTCCCAAGCGCAACCTCATCCTCAGAACAATGTCCCCCCTCCCCCGTGCACCAGGCACCAAGCACTGAATTGGGTGGATGTTGGTCAGTCTTCCATGTTAAGTATAGGAAAAAAATGCGTTGACCCCTTTTCAGTCCCTCAAAGGTTAAATTTCTGCACATGGGTTCAAACCAAACCAATTCCTGCACATTCACACATTGCCTGCTGAGGAGGGTAAGCAAAGTCAAGCACACACACACGCACATGCGCACACACCCTTCTCTCTGCCTTCAAATGGTTACATTGACATTCAGGCTGCAATCCTAAACTCCAGTTAGGCTGGCATAATCCCCAGCATAAGTCCTTTGCAGACCTGGGGGCTCACAAAAGTGCCTTAAGGCACTTATGTCCTACTCCTGGGGGAGTTAGGCTAGTTCACATGCATACACTGACCTCTCCACACCACTGGGGGAAGATAAGTTGACTGAGTTAGGCCAGCCTAAAGTGGTTAGAATTGTCCCCTTAACGAGCAGCTAAGTTCGTGTTGAGTCAGATCGGTGCAATAAAAACACACACATAATGAGGATTCACCTGTATTTGTTGTTTTCTGTAAGTTTATATTCACTTGCATTATTTTGCTCTATGATTAATTATGGGTATCTTTAGAGAATCACACTAGATTTTGAATGTTCTGCCACTTTTTTGTTTGTCTGCCTAGAATGGGGACAAGGAATTTTTTTCTTCTCTATTGCTATTTCCGGAACCACGTACTTCATATGGTCTCAAGCTTATCTTCCTTAGAATAACTCTCCCCACTCAAAAAGCTGGCCTTGGATCCCCAACCACCTCTACAGCTAAGACTCCAGCAGCTGACAGCTTCCTGTTGAAAAGCAGGTGATTCTCATTAGGTCATAGTCTGGCTCATTTATCCCTGTCTGCCCACTCCAGTCCAGTCCCACACAAAGGAACATAGTCATTGTCTTGACACTCTTTGAAATGCCAAGTCCTGCAGGCTCCTCTTTGTGATGCAGAAAGAGAAAGGAAATCCAGCGAAATTACATACACAAAAAAATGTGGGTGGATGTACAGTCATTTACATGCAGGCTGAAAAGTAATAAATCCTTAATGATATTTTGAGCATGCTGAATATAGATTTCTTTGATTATTTTTCATTAAAGAAAAGTTCCAATGGACAGAGCTTATTTTCAGGAGTTAGAACATCACCCTGGTCTCTACCTCCTGCCTATCTCCCAACCTTTGAAGATTTCCACTTGGACTTCTAGCTGATGCTGTTGATGCCCAGTTTGTTGTAGCTGCTAATGCAAGGCTAGCTTTGCAGCTTCAGTATGCCCAAATGCATGCATGGCACAGCAACTTGTCGAAAGGAGAAAACAAAGTTAAATAAAAAACAACGATGAATTGAGCAGGAGAGTGCATAAGTTACTGCCGCCCCAAGACATTCATAAATAATGTAGATGCCACGGGGTGGTGAAGCTTTTTACTCAGTTAATTAATATGTACAGTAACGCTCGCGCACTCGAAAAACAATGGCCCAGGCTCCTTTCCCCCATGTGCTAAGTAAAAATATTTCTTGAAGGACTGACACATTTATTATTTCCACCATAATTACCTTATTATGGAGCATTTGTAATAAAACACATTAAGGAACTTCAACCCCATACAGGGCTGGCACATAGGGATTTTTTGCTTTGAAAAATTTGTGAGGAGTTTGGCATTCTGAGAAAGTGGGTTAGTTCCTGTACAGCAGCCTTTGCACAGCACTGCTTGTGCCCCTTGTTCATGACCCCAAGCTTCCTTCCTTGCTATTTCAGGGCAAGTTCTCCCTCCCAGAAGTTCTACCATGCTTCTTGATTCCACATCAAAGCCTTTCTGACCTTGACTTCATCCCATCCTCCTCTCTGCATGCCTTGTCATGCACCACTTTGTGCATCCCACCTTAGCTCCACTGATCCTTTTTGCAGGTTACTGAAATTCTGTCTTTGCCTTCTGCATGCCTGTCACGGGTCCTACTAACCTTCCTTCTAGTCCCCCCCCCCCCACTGTCAGTGGACGGATCTTCCAGGACCACCGAGATCTGGGTGGTATCATCGTCTTCCTCTCCCAGGGTATACATCCCGAAAAGAGTCACTCACAGGTAAGTATGGGAGGGAAACACGTTTACTGGGTACAAAGCATAGTGGTTGCAAGTTAACTCATTGAGGCTTCTTTCTTACAGATTTCAACACAACGTTCCCGAAACCTTCCACAACAGGTAAGTAACATGTAAAACATCAGTCCAAACTTTAGCTGAGTCCCTCGCCTTACGCTTCTTTCTCTTCCCTTTCTCCAGGATGGGGTTACTGATGTCTTTCCTTCCCTCGTCCGCGGGGAACAGCGCTCATCTCCGGACCTGTCACCGGACTCTCCGCTGGCGACCGCCTTCTGCTGCTTGCAGCCGCTTCTTCCTTCTCTCTCCTTCCAGGGATGGGGTTCTGTGCCACTTCCACTGGCCCAGGATTGTCCCTCCAGGCCCTGTACGTTCCAGGCTCCTTCCAGGGCAAATCCTCCCGCCAGAGTGGTTCCTGCTCCCTTCCCTCCAGCTCTCTTATATTCCTCACCCCGCCTCCCATTTCTTCCCACCAGATTCCCACCAGCGACGGCACTCCTCCACGTGCATACCATCGGGTCGAGGGTCCGACCGTTATGCTTCTCCATGGCAGTCCCCCCCTCCCCCCAGTCCTCCATAGTTCCACCATGTCCTCCATTCTCCACACTTCTGCGGAGTCCGGAAAAGTCTGTATATCCAGGGGGTGGGGTAGTTGGGACGCACTCCCCCAGATGAACCCCCATAGGCTCCATGTTATACCTGGTGTAAGCATCCCAGTCCGGCTCACAATGCCATAGGTCAGGAATGGCCAGGGATGGAAATTGGTGGCCCACAAAGACTACACCAAGTCCCAACCCTGATTTACTTGCAGCCCCACTCTTCAGAGCCTACCTTTACTGTTTCCCCACCTTCCCACTCCCACTTGTGGGAATCATGTTTTGCAGCAAATCCATGGACTTTGGCATTTACATTTGTTGGTGTGCTTAATCTTCTGTAGACTTCTGCTTTAGACTTCCCTACACAGCTGCTGTAGAGCAGGTGTGCATAGGAATCCAAATTTCACAGAAAATGTGTTAGCTACGAAATATGTCCTTGTTATTTGTGTTATTCGTCTCATATGGTTTCTGTTCAGTCATGTGCAATCTTCTTGCTCACTTGGCTGCTGAGCTGGAATATGCCTCACAGTCTCAAGTGGGACTGGAGAAACTCTTTGGGAATTGCAAAGAAGGAGGCAGGTATGACTTCTGCAATGGGCCAGACAAGAACTTCTGGAAGGGTATTTTTGTGGGGGGAGAAGGCTAAACAAAATTATTTTAGCAATATCAAGTACTTCACTACTTCTTTCCAATGAAATGGATGTTGCAGTAGCAGCTCCTGGAACTTATGGAGAGGAACGTGTGACGCAAATCTTAACCAACTTTACAACAGTTTCACAACAGTGCCAGTGGGGCACCCACTGTATCCTCCAGTTGGGTAGCAGTCATGGAGGCCTTCTCAGGCTAAGGGAATGTTTGCTCCTTAGTGCTGAATGTTTAAAAAAAATAATAAAGGCACAGTCTGCATGGAGAGCTTGGTCTAAATATCTGGATATCTAAATATCATGTCTGGTCTCTTACTCAGCTGTTGTGCCCATGAAACCCAGACTGGCAGCAAAGTCCAATGCCAGCTGTACACTGGTGTAATGCATATTGTACCAGCACTGCTTTATGCAGTTGTATAGGACTAGTGTGTGCTGCCAGATGGCTAGTGGAGAGGCTAGAGCGTATAGTCATGTGCTGGCAGATGGCTGAAGACCTGCCAGAGCAGGTAAGGCCATGCAGGAAGATGGAATGGGTAGGGGGAACGGTGAGGGGAGGTCAGGGGTGGGAGAATAGAGAAGTGATAGGGAGGGGACGAGGGCAGATCAAGCTTGGGAGGAAATGGTGGTGTTACTCATTGAATCCTGACCCCTTTCCCAGGCCTGATCTGCTTTCTTTGTCAACCTGAGTCACCAATGGGCAGAGTTGACCCATTGGATCTGCAGGGGCTTTCCTAGGGCAAGGAACCAATTGATCCTTTACCCTAAGGAGACCTCCTGTTGCCAGAACTTCCCTAGGTGATTCAGTAGAACTGGCACCAGCACTGCTTCATTGCCTTATGGGGAACTGCAGTTAACTGGGCTGTGACTTGGCAAATTGCCCCATTTTGGTATTGTGTATGCCAGTCTCAAATATATGCCCACCTAGTCCTTTCATTTGCCTTTTTTCCTGCCAAACATTTTCTCATTACAAATCTTGTGGCCCTTGAGAACGGCAGTCACAAGTCTTTATTAATGAGAAGTGAACTGTGCAGCCCCTCCGAACAGCTTTGCTTTCCCTCCTTCTTTACTCTTTCTTTTTCTCCCATTGATGTGGATTTGTACAATCCTGTGGCAGCCATGTTGGCTGGCTTGTGTCCACCCAACTCCTGGCAAAATATCTGATGTGCAAAGCTCAAGCAATGTCTAGGGACACGAACAGAAGGACATCGGCAGAGGATGGGCCTTGCTAAACCAGACAAACGCCAGGTTGTCCCATGTGAGTACCCAGCAGATGGGCCAGCCATGTCAGAGATAAAGACCGGAACACAAGCCTCACTCGGCTGCATGTTGATGATATAATTTTCCAGGCTGGATTGGGATAAAAAGCTAAATGTTTGTTCCTCTTTGGACCTCAGCCCCAGGCATTGCACATTTTAGGAAAAAAACTGTCTCTCCTGTTAGCATCCTGTGCGGACTGTAGATATTATAAAGAAGAAAGTAAAGAACATTTTACAAAGTCAAATCAATGGTTCAGCTTCCTGAGAATCTTGATCCTGACCCTCTGACTGCAGCCAATTTTCAATGTTTTTGAGTGCCCAAAAACAGTGATTCAAGTTCTATCGTTTTTATTTGTTAACAATCTAACAGCCCAGTCCTTTCCTTCCTCGTTCTTCTTGTGCTGAAATGGATGCTGCTGTATCCGGTGGGGCTAGGGAAACCACCAGATATCTAGGCATATTTGTGTCACTGAAAGCTGGTGCTAGGATGCAGCACCAGCAGTGGTACCCAGTATGATAATCATTTGAGATCTTTGGCAGGATACATATATATTTATGCCCAAAGCATAAATGTTTCCGATTTTGGAGTCTTAGACCTGTTTCCCATTTTAGAGTCCTACAATCCAGGGTAACTGCAGGAGCATGTAAGACACATTACGTGCACTCATAGTTACTGCACCACCTAGTGAAACCCTATGGAAAATTCATATTGCACTCCAGAGCAAATTGTTCTTGCACTGGAGCAAGGACTCCCCATAGTTACTCTGGATTGTGCCCTTAGATGTTCTTTTGTGTTCCTCAGAAGAGTTTAGGACATTTTTGGATTTCAGTGCTTATAAGCTATATACGTAACAGGGCTGTTATGTCAAAACCAACTTCTATACTCATTTCAAAAAAAAGGACTGCTTGTTAAGACAGTGGGGAAAAACATAACAGGGAAAAAGGAAAATAAGAAAAGAAAGTTTACTGAACTTAAACCAAGATCAGGACTTCCAAAGTTACATTTTCTCTACACTTAGTTCAAATCCAATAGTCTATATACTATTATAGACTTTGTCGCCTCTATTTGTAGCTTCTATTTCCTGATTCATTCACAGCGCAAGCCAAAGATGGTACTGAGGTGGTGCAATTGCTTTGTACTGGCCTATGATCAGTGCTGGATTTATGTATATGCTAAACAAGCTATAGCTTAGGGCTCCGCTCTCTTGGACGTCCCCCCAAAATTTAAACAAAAAAAACCTGGATATATATTTCCAAAATATAAGATAAAAAACAAATAGAATAAAACCTACATACAGCAACAGTGTTTTGTGTTGTGTAGGCTATGATGTAAGTAATGGACCCCACCTGCTAGCCTGCACCCTAAAATAAGCCTTGCTCATTTCTATATATATGGTGCCTACATTCTGCATGGACTGGTTGCATGACAACATGTAGCATGCAACTGCAGTGCAGCACAGCTGAATGCAGGACATTCAATATTGGACATATAAAGGGCCCCATTACCTTCAGTAGCTTAGGGCTTCATAAAACCTAAATCCGGCCCTGCCTATGATGGTCACAAATGTTTTATAAAGCATTTTTGCACCATCCTATTTGAAAATTGTGCTGTCACACAGAGGTGCATGAGGACCTCCAGGCTGGCTGAACTCAGTGGGAAAGGGGCTAGGATCTGGTGATATGTTGACTCCCAACCATGATCACCTTTGGTTGCTCACAATTACTTTGTTTTGTGCCACCTCCAGTGTAGGCTGAGCAGACCTATTTGAACTTCAGCCAGGGTGACCAGATGCCAAACCCAAAATTCCTGAACCCCAAGGCCAAAATTCCTAATCCCAGGCCAAAATTCCTATCCTCTGAAAAAAATTGCCAAAAAATGTATTTTTCTTGTTTTTGTTTTTCTGTTTTTTGACCATAACTTTTGATAGGAAGGAGATAGCTCAAAACTGATTTTTGCATTGGATTCTGCTCTTCAATACGAATCCAACGACATATGGCATGATGGGGTAATGTGCACTATCACGAAGTTTCAAAATGAAGCCAAAGT
The DNA here is from genome assembly GCA_030015325.1 of Cryptoblepharus egeriae. NCBI lineage: Eukaryota > Metazoa > Chordata > Lepidosauria > Squamata > Scincidae > Cryptoblepharus > Cryptoblepharus egeriae. Next base: position 103,751,718 of record JAREYC010000002.1, on the reverse strand, counting down.
GCAGGGCAATGATGCCAAAATGTAGGACACCCGGACAGAAGGCTAAAAATCCGGACAAATCTGGGTTTTTTCGGTTATCTGATCATCCTGACTTCAGCAGTCCTACCTGGGGTAACAGAAAAGTTTCCCCTTTCCCATGTTAATATGGCAGAACCCCAAACCTATGCAGGCATGCTGGCCTGACTGTTCCAGTGCAAGTTAAGATTATACTTCTAGACTCCTCCTGTTTATAATAAATGAACTGGTTCATTAAAAAATTTCAACTTTCATTTTTCTGTTTCTCTCTCATGTAAGTTCTGCTTTTTGAGTTAACACCTATATGGTTGTTAACATTCAACTTTGCATAATGCAGTTTTTCCTCTGCTATTCTTTCATACATCTCACCAATAGCCCCTATAGAGGGAAAAACTAATGTAGGCTTTTGCAATGTGCAAATGATCACATTAGGATGTGAGGCTAACGGCACAATCCTAAACAATTTGGGCTGGCATAATTTGCCAATCTCCCCAGTCCTGCAGTGATGTGTGAATGCACCAGGAGTGACGCAGGAGTGCCTTATAGCACTTTTGTGATACCCCTAGGCCAACACAGGACTTGTGTGAGACTTAAGCCAGCTTAAGTGGGAGTTAGAACTGCAGCCATAGATACATACTTGTGATAATAGTCTTGGAAACTTGACTGTGATAATTTATACAATAAAACAAATAGGCTATTTCCAGATGTTCAGGAGGTTATATGGCTCCTAGTAAAACCAGCAGCTCTGTGTTTTTTCCTTTTCATTCATCATCATCCAGTAATATAAAATGGTGATATAACAACATTGTATACTTTGACCCTTCTACACTTCATTGGCTGTTAGAATCATAGAATCCTAGAGTTGGAAGGGACCTAGTAGGTCATCTAGTCCAACCCCCTGCCTGCAGCAGGAAATCCTCCTAGAGCATCCCCAACAGGTGCTCGTCGAGCCTCTCCTTGAAGATCCCCAGTGAGGGAGAGTCCACCACCTCCCTTGGCAATCTGTTATTGGTAGTAATAGGAAACCATGGGCCCTAATGACACTGGTGGCCCAATCCTATTTCTGTGGAGTGCCAGCACAGCTGTTGCAGTGTAATAAAGTGTGTTTTTGGCTCTGGATGGGTAAGCAGCACTGGACATGCTCTGTCCAACCAGTACCAAAGCGAGACATCTGGCGCCAGTGTTGTTGAAGACTCTGCCAAACAAAGCAAGGATGGTGGGAGGGAAAAATGGAGGCAAGGAGGGGATGTTTGGGGACAGGAGAGGGCAATGAGGGGATGTTTCAGGCATGTGAGAGGACAGGGTTGGCAAAGAAGGCCTTCACCTTATCCTAAAGTCCTTCCTGTCCCTGGAAGTCTAGCATGGGGCTTAGACTTGCACCAGTGATCCCTATCCCATCTGGTACCGGGGGCCACCCAACACCACCACTACCCCTCCAATTTCAGACCCTCATTTGTCATCCGTCTGCATTCCCAAGGCAGCCTCTCCCCTTTGCCTGCCCTCCCACCTACCACCCATCATGGACAGATGGAGGGCAGTGGGTTAAAGCAGTGCAGCCAATCAGCGTGCACTCCGGATCGGGTCAGGAGGCTCTGGTCAGCTCTGGCTGCCTATGTCTTGCTATGTGCACCTCCCCTGCCACCTTCCTTCCATTTTATTCCATTCCGTTAATTAATTTCAAATGTTCCAAATGGTTATGAGAGAGAAGATTTCACACTGGTGCACATACACAAGGTTTGTTTCAGGATGACCAGATGTGTCCAGTCTTGCCTTCCGCATTGTGAGGTGTATCAGGCCAATCTTTCTTATTCCTGGGTCTAGGGCAGTGATTTTCAATCTTTTTCATCCCAAGACACACTGATAAAATAGTCAAAGCTGTTCCCAAAAGAGCAGCATACAATATTTGTGAAGGGAATCAAGCACTGCCTCTTTGGTCATAAGATTGAAGGCTAGGCATTTAAATCAAACGGCGTCACTTCAGATAACCTTTGTCGAAGAATGAGCTTTAAAAGGGTATATTTTAGCATGGTTTATTAAGAATAACCACAGCAAGATGACATGAATAACAATGAAATACAATCAATTGAGTTCTTATGCTCTTACTTAGCTGGCTAACCTATTACAAACAACTGAGAGAAAGAGCAGGAAAAGGGGGGGGGGTTGATAAAGAAAGCAGGTTTTTAAAAGATAGCATATTACCTGTCCAGAGAGCGCATCCTTCCATTGGTCTGGCCATCTTTGGGTTGAAAGAGGGAGATTCTCTCCTTGGTGAGGGACCAACTCCACACACACTTTGAGCCAAAACCATAACTCAATTTATACATATTTTGGCACCTTGTCTACATGACTTTTTTGTTTTTTGGTTAATCTTTTGAATGTTTACTGCGCTACCCAGACAGGAATCAAACAATTTACATTGATGACTGACTGGATAGGAATTTGCATTGATTGCTGTCTGAGTGTTGACTGAACGTTGACTGTTAGCAAGACAATGGGACTTGCCTTAGGTAGGGGACTACAATATGCAGTGCAAGGGTAAGGATCAGAAAAGGTATATTTGACTAGGTCTTCAGTTTGGCCTGTATACTGAGGCTTACGGGAGAAACATATCCTTGCTCATACAATATATTCTTATATGACAATAATAACAGATTGATTTTGAAACCTCCTGGGTAACAAGGCACACTTGACTAGACTGCACCAGCCCTGCAACCCACTGGCCTCTGCAGGACTCAGAACTCATTAAAGAAGCAATCGGGAGTGACATCAGGTTTGCATCTGCAACTTTCTGTTTGCTTCCTGTTTGATATCACAAGCATTTTGAGGCTATGAAAGCCAATGGTGAGTTTTGCTGCTATAGTGCAACCCAGAAGCAGCCTTCGAAATCTCCCAGGAATGCTTTGAGATGTGACATTGAGCATCACATTGGAGCTTTGAGATGTGACATTGAACACCACTGCAGAGGACAAAATGGGTCGTGAAACTAAGACGTTTGGAAACTGCTGTCCTATTTAGTGAATAAACCTTATGCAGAAGCAACCCAGTGGTCCATTTTGCGAATTATTGTTTCCATTGACTGCCAGCAGCTCTCTTGGGTTTGACAGGGGTTTCTCCCAATCCTACCTAGAGATCCACCTGGGACCTTCTTCCGCAGTCAGTGTTCTTAGACATGCATCCATCTTGCCCATCTGCTACTCCATGTGCCAAAATGCTGTTTCCACCCTCATCTGAGTTAGAGAGAAAGACCTTATTTAAGTAATCGTACTGCAGATGTCTGGCCGGAATCCATGCTGAAGACTGTTGTAGGAAAGGGGTGGGCCGAGGAACATTTCCACAGCAACCTTCTCTGTTTTATGTGCCTTTCTGTAGCTCCTGCAGGCCATCCGGGCACTTGTCAAGCCTCCTGGAAAGGGGACAGGCATGAATGACTGTAATATGAGCCGTGAAAGTGGATATTAAAGGCTTTATTACAGGGTGATGCCTGCTAATTGCAGCACTTCTTTCAGGAAGCGGGAGAGATGATGAACGTCAAGAGACAGCACCCAATTATTAGAACTCAGTTGGTGTGAAGAGAAGGCGGTGCAGTTACCAGAACTTTATCTAACAAGCATCATCGGCCGTGAATTTAGAAAAATGAAATTTGTCTCACTGCAGTCTTTTCCATGTCACCTTAGTGTTGTTTTGATTATAATATTTTCTCTACAAGAACAATGAGGAGTTTCATTCAAGCAATGAGGGTTTTCATGCACAATCATTAAAATTTGGGGACTATCATTCTACTTAAAACAGCTGGAGATCTTGGGGGGAGGAGGGGAGGGGTCAAGAAAGTACCTTCCCCACCACATTTCTTCTAGCAGAATACTGGGCATAGTTTAGGGGGAAGTGATCTTCCACTAAATAACTTCATCCCCATAATTTTTGTGAGGGTAAAGAGATATAAAAACAAGAACAGAATATGATATCCTTTTAATAAGTCAGGATTCCAGATTTCCGAGAGTTAAAACACATTTGTAAATCATCATGTACATATTTATTCAAAATAAAAACAATTAGAAGTTTTAAACAAACAAGAAAAATAAGAAATAAGGAAATGTTCAGCAGAGGAATTACACTATTCAGCACAATCCTGTGGATATATACTCAGAAGTAAGTACCGTTTTGTTCAGTGGGGCTTACTCCCAAGGCAATGTTAAAGGATATTTCTAGAAATATGTTCCCATTATTGCCTGAGTTAATTTATGTTTTCCATTTTCTTTACCTAGCATGTGATTCGTCTGTGGAACTCAGTGCTATAGGATATGGTGATAACACCTAGCCTCAAAGAAGGGTTTGGACAAATTTTTAGAGCAAAGAACATCATAGGTTACCAGCTATGAAAGGGAAGAATGCCAGATGCAGAGGAGGCCTCCTAGAGAGAGGTCTTGTTGTCTTGTGTGATCCTGAGGCATCTGGTGGTCCACTGCGAGATGCAGGAAGCTGGACTAGACAGGCCTTTGGCCAGATACAAGGAAGCTCTTCTTACGTTCTTACTAGCAAAATGTACCCACTTTGCAGGAGTACAATACCCTCTGTATGCCATATCCCCATTGCGCAACACTCTCCCATGGTCATCATCCCTCCCATGTGCATCATCCCCTCATGAACCCTCCATGCGCAACATCCTCTCATTAGCAACATCCTTCATTCACATCAACACCCATGCACAACATCCCCCATATGCAGCATCCCCCCATGCATATCAACACACCATGCACATCAATACACCATGCACAACAGCCCCCATGCTCACCATCCCTCATGCTCATCATCTCCCATGAACATGAACCCTCCATACACAATATCCTCTCATGTGCACCATCCCCACATGCACACCCCCTTTCCTAGTGCATCAGGCACCAGGCACCTAACTGCTGGATGTTAATCAATCTTCAATTTTAAGTATAGGACAAAAACATGTTGCATCCCTTTTCAGCCCGTTAAGGGTTAAATTTCTCAGCATCAGTTCTTGGTGGGTGTTGATGTCACAGAAGGAAAACCCTCCCAAAATTTCATGCTTCTGGGTCAAGGGGCTGGGTCAGGACGTCCCTCAGTCAGGTACTCTTCAATGTAAAGTATAGGGAGGAAAATGTGTTGCACCCCTTTTCACCCCCTTCTGGTTGGAATTTCTGAAAACTGGTTCTTAGTGGATCCCTCCATCACAGAAGGAACACCCTCCCCAAATTTCACGCTTCTAGTCCCAGCGGTTTTGGCTGGCTGTTGGTGAGTGAGTGAGTCAGTCAGTCAGTTAATTTGCAATTCACTGGGAAACCAATTTGCAAAGGGGAACCATGGGACAAATGAAATTTCTTCCGTTCATAACATAGTCGTTCGTAACATTGAAAAGTTCTTAAACTTCTGACAATTTCTTTTTTGTTTAAGCCTGGCTGCTTGAAGTGATAATAAAATAGAGAAAAATGGAATATGTCCTTAGATGTCTACGATTGATTGTCAGTCACCCATGGTATTTTGAGAACAAAGAAATGGTCAAGCCTGTTGGTTTAATTAAAGGTTCTTTAAAAATGGGAATGGCTAAAGAAAGTTATCAGTAAGCCAAGGAAAGACAAAATGTGAATTTGATCATTATGGCCAAACTGATCATTAAAAGATGGAATAGTAAGAAACTTTTTGGACTTGCAAATATCTGCGGTTGAAGGGTGAATATGTATGAGGCTCATGAGATATTTTAATATTATCAAAGTTATTATATTAGCTAAATTAAGAGATCAACATTGATAAAAATTGTATGTAATTGGACTCAATTTATTACATTCTTGACTATAAGTATACTACGACTCAGGATTAGCTTACTTTTACCTCAGTTGTTTACATAACGACTGTCATGCGAAAAGCATAGTGTTCTGTAACAATTTTACTCCTTTTTTGATTTCTTTCCATTGTTTCATTTAAATCTTAGTGGGGCTGAAATATATGAAAGCAGACTGGGAGTATAGGAAGGTGTTTTGGAAAGTCCATGCCCCTGCATCTATAATATAGATTTGGTAGATGACCTTAAAGTTCATCCAAAGCGTGTCAAGCTACAGAAGGCTGGAGATATTTGCTGTCCAATCACCCCAGTGCTAGGCTAATAGCTCCTTTCCTCCAATGGTCTTGGAACATGTGGCAGCCCCATTATATTGAAACTTAGGCTGCAATCCTAAAGACACTTTCCTGGGAGTAAGCCCCATTAAGCACTTTAAAGACACATTAACCCTAAAGACATAAAGACACTCCTAAAGACACACATAAAGACACATAAATAATAAAGATACTTTCCTGGGAGTAAGCCGCATTCCTTTTGAGTAGACTTGGTTAGGATTGTGCTCTTAGTAGAAAAGCAGATATTTTGACACTTTAGTGAAAGAAATCTTGGAACCAGAGCTTATGCAATACTTTCTATTGTCATTGGCCCGATAATTGACAATTAAATTTAATTACACCTTTGAGAAATAATAGTGCAAGTGTTTTTAATGGGCTTACATAGGACAGATCTGATTTCCATGCCATACTGTCTCTCCCTAAATGAGATGGATAATGCAATGATGTTCACACCTTTAGCAAGGCTATTAGATGGGCTCAGCAGTAGGACAAATAGCACCGTGGGGAATATTTCATAAGATAGCAGCGCTATTGCTAAGAAGTGTTTATTCTTGTACTTATCAAAACCTAGAGGTTGATGACAGGAAGCTTGCAAGCTGTGTTCATAGTTTTCAGATTTACTTTGAGTTCCACTGTCAGGAGGTATAGGCACTGCTGACCCAAAACAAAACCTGCTTTTTCATGCTGGATTTAAGCTGATGTGCTGTAACTACCTGTTTGTTCCTAGATCGTCCATGGAATTCCTTGTGTTTTTTTGGCAACCCCTTTTTTGACTGGCTCATCCATGGATCATCATGCTCTGCAGGCAATCATCATTTTGAAGAGACTCATATTCTTGCATTTATTATGGATAGTTTTACTCCAGGGGTATCAAGTGTAAGGTCCAAGGAATATACAGTGGTGCCTTCTTAGATGAACATAATTCGTCCTGGAAGCATGTTTGTCTTACAAAGCGTTCTTTATGCAAAGTGGATTTTCCCAAAGGAGAAATAATGGAAACTCAGACAATTGGTTCCACAACCCAAAAATATTCATTCATGTAAAAATGATGACAAAACACTGTAATTGAATTCAAAGCACTGTAATACAAAACACAATTACTGTAATAATAAAAACACTGTAATATTTTGTACAGTAAAACTGAAAAGAAAAATCTTTATGGCAAAGGATGACTAATTATCACTAAAAGAGTCACTAGTGTCTTTTTGAACAACTTTAACAAGGAACCTCCCTAATGACACTTGCTTTTGTCTCCTTTTGAGGATTTCACAGAAATGTGACCTTGCATTGCCATTCAACAAATTCATTGCTCGCACTGCTACAGCCTTATTTGGGTGGTGCTTTTCTACAAAATTTTGCACAATTTTCCAATGTTTACAAGTGCCCTTAATCTCATTTGATGTGAGGGATTCCTCCTCCTTATTTTCCTCCTCCTCTGCAGATGAGATCTCCCTCCGTAACCTCTTGCTGTTGCTCACAATGCAGATCCATCAATTCGTTCATTTTACCATGAATTTTTGTTGTAAAACTGTTAGTCTTACAAGGCACTGTTTGTTTTGCAAGGCAGAATTCCTTAGACATTTTAGTTTGTCTTACAAGTTATTTGTCTTACAAGGTACCACTGTATCCGGAACTGTTTATGCAGCCGGAGTGATAATTGGATTGTTATTAGCAAAGGTGACATCAGAAGCCAGCCAGGGCAAGAGACACCCACCAAAAAGTTCACCTGGGTGAAGAGTTAAACCTGTGTAAAGTGCCAGCGGCATCCAAAGTGGCATCAAGAATGCACAAAGGGTGTAATGGGAGAAACCAGTTCTGTAATTTGCCCCAGCTATGTGGAGCCAACAATGTTTCTACAGTCCATGAGTTCCAACAGCTGAAGCCAGGTGTAATATAGTGACTTGAGGTTGGAGCTAGGCACAAAATGAGGGCATCAGGTATGGAAACCATTATCTCCTGCACTCTGTCAGCCAGATGCTGGGATGACCTACATATGCAAGTGTAGCTCTCATCTGAGTTACAGCTCTGCTTGCCTCTACCATAAAGGCACTACTGAATTAGATATTTAGTAGTGCAAGTTTTTCTTTTGTAAAGCCAACCATTGATCCTCAAAAAGTGATGAAGGGAAACCATCATTCGGAGAATCCATTTCACCCTTGATGGTCAAAATCGAAACAAACTTCCAAACATGTCTACAATATTCAGGTCTTCTCTTCTCTTAAGGAAACTGACCTTAATAAGCCTGCCTTGAGCTCCTGGTGTTCAGGGAAAATGGAGCAAAGTAGAAATTTCATTATTGAGCTCTTTCTCATATCTAAAGGCACCCACTAACATTGACAGTGTGCAGAAGAACAGAGTCTGTACATAATCTTGTTCTGTATCGTCTATCAACAGCTCCGTATTCAAAGGATTTGCATATTGGGGGTGTGTATGTCCTCCAGCCAGAACTGTTTGAGGTGAATTTTAAAGATGCAAAAAATGCATTGATTAATTATTTCTCATCATGCATATGTGGGAGCCATTCTTTTCATTTGCTCACTGTGAACGTTCGCACAGTTTTCCACCTGTAAGTGGCAGCAGTTCAATGTCAAGCCTATGTCCAGCTCTGGAGCTTCTGAAAGATTGAGTTCAAGATTAACTTGCAGAAGTTAATTGCAAAATCTCAAGCTATGTTTTTCCCCATTGGCAAATTATAAAGTCTCATTTTTTAAAAAAGTAAGCCTTAAAGCTAACATTTTCCACGTTCTCCCCTTTCATGAAGGCAGCAGCTCTTGTTTGATCGGTAACTGCCAAGCAGATTGCATGTCCGGACATCAAGGTCAGAAAATTATCGTAGCAAATCAATCTCTAAGGAGGATTTTGTAGCATAATCATTTTCAATAAATCTTCTCGTGTGTTAATGCCATGGCCAAATTAGAAGATGAAAAAAACTGTACTTTAAATAAGACCATGCAATAACTTTTTTTGTGAGGATGGGAGAGAATGAGAATGACACAGCCACCTTGCTGAAGCTAAGCAGATCTAACTGCGATCAGTGCTAGGATGGGTGATTGTGAACCCTCTGTATTTTGTTTTGAGTTACATGATGGAAGAATCTTTCTATAAAAAAGCCCTAAAGCCCAATCCTTACCATGTCTACTCAGAAGTAAGTCCCATTATAGTCAACGGGACTTACTTCCAGGTAAGCATGATTAGGATTGTGTTCTATGGGTCTTACTCCTAGGAAGATGTCTTTAGTATTGCAGCCTTAATCTGTGTGTAAGGGAGCTGTGCCAACCTAGGATATGATTGTACCCTATATTCATTAACTACATTTTTTTTCCTCCTCAACTGCAGCAGCAACATAGGAGAAAACTTAAGAATTACAGGCAGTGAAAATACACTAAAATCTTATGGAAAAAATGCATGATCAAACCTGAACTGGCTGGTTATGACCGCTGACTGGTTACGGCTGCTCTCCTTAACCACGTGCTTCTTCTATTGGATAAATGGCCCTCCAATAATAGTTTGTAGTCCTGTCTTGCAGCTGTATAGATCAAGTACATTGGGGCTTAGTATTTTGGCTAATGTAAATATGTTGTGTTGCTTTACCCAGCAATAACCAATCAAAAACATGTCAACTGGGGCAACTATTCACTATTATTCATTATTTCACTTCGTCTCATAATGTAACCTGCAGATCTGTTATTTTATACCTTTGAGTTATCTGATAATTGCTCTACAGTAAGGTTCTCCAAACTTTTCAGTATAAGTGCCACACTGTATATTTTACACATTTACACAGGCTGAAAAAATTTATAAATAAATTAATGGAATTTAAATGAGTCAATAGTTTTACTTGGATATTTTTTACCAGCATGATATGATACAGAAAAAATGAGAAATGTAACAATTATGAAGAAACAATGCTGAACTTAAACTGAGAAATCATAAATAATGAGTAAAAATGTCAAACATTAGCAATTGCTCTGACCAAAAAACAAGTAGTTGCAGACTGGAAAAAATACTGTGTTTAGCCATTTTGGCTCCTGAGCTGTAGTATGGAGACCCTAACTCTATAGTCAGCAAGAAAAGGGTGGGATACTAAAAGTGACCTCGCATTGCCTTCCCAGATCACAGCAGCAAGATCTTAACAGTTTCTTTCTACCTATGGATCCATTCAACTTGCACTGCATGGTGCCTTCATTTGTCCCAGAAGAATATGTGTTTGGTTCTTTACATTCTCCAAAGGGGTCTTCTGCTTTGATGATGAACCATACTGGGCAGCTTTGTGTATCGCAATGCAATGAAACTGCTTTTGAGATGACGGAAAATCCAGCTGTATGCCTGAAATTTTAAAGATTTGCACACCATATTTTTTGTAATGTTAAAGCATGAGAGTTTTCTTATAGTCTTGAATTCAAGCCCCATCAAACAAGTAAGATTTCATTAAATATAGGGTGTGCATTCTGATGTACCTGTAAAGTAATTTAGGTTATGTTATGCAAAAATGTTAGGTTAATGGAGGGTATTTTAAAAAAGAAAAGAAAGAAAAATAGGCAGTTAATTGTGACCTTAATGTGATAATCCTCTAGAATTCAGGCCACTGTCAGTCTTGAAAGACTATGGTATCGTGCTCGGCACTGCATACGCTGCATGCGATGCACGAAAGTCTGGGTTGGATTTTTTATGGAGGAGAGGCTGTTACCCAAGCAGCAAATCCCCCCTCTCCACGCCACCTCCATGCCTTAGTCCAATGGAAAGGCAGAGCCAATACGATTGGATCCAGCTGGCGTCGCAGAGCTGGGCTAAGGCCAGGAGCTCACCTTGTCTTGTGGGTCCGACCCGGGAATCGAACGCTGGCCTTCTGGTTAACAGGCACAGCATCTTTACCGCTTGCACTACCCACAGTTTGAATTTAGCTTTGGGGCTGTTTGGAAGCTGCAAGAACAATTGTGAAATCCCAAACACCTGTTTGTGGCCTTTAAGGTTACATTAGGGCATTTGCATATGGTGCTTAACTGGAGCTCAGTCTTACTGAAATTCTTGGTGCTCAGTGCTGGGATACATGAATTAATCTTGCTGGTGCAGCTATGTTGAAAAGGAGTGTGTTATCTCCAGTGCAGGGGTGGATCAGAAGGTTCTGGATGTGAAAAGAGATTTAAATCCCTTTGCTACTGTAAGCCTCTGACTCTGCAACGGGTCTCCTGACCTGCAGCAGCTCTTTAGCTGTACAGGTCTGAGGAGAGGAAGGAGGCACGGAAGCTGCAAAATGTGGGAATAGGACCAACAGCAAGCAACATCATAGCCAGATTCAGTCTCTTCCACAGCTTCCCTGTTCCTCCTCCCTCCCTGCCCAGTTTTGTCCCCTTCCCATCCTCACAGCTGCCTTACTTGTTCTAGTGGCAGCAGTGGGGTCTGATGACAGACAGAGAGCACTGTTGATTCTTGCAGAAGCACTCCCCACATGACCACCCACAGAACACTATCTGGTGCGCACTGTCAGCAACTATTTTGCAATGGTGGAACTCAATTCTGCCAATGGAAAATGCTCTGGCTGGCAGCACGATCCAGCATAGGAATGGTTTGCCCATAATGAACATGTATGTTCAGATTGCCTGCTTCTTACCAGTGGTGTAACAGCAGGTTTAGTAAACCAAATTCAGTGGGAAAATCTTCAAGAAGTCACTTCGGTGTCATTTTTATGGTTTGGAACCTAGTTAAGGTATAACTACTTTCTAAAAGAGTTACACCACCAATTCATGCCAGCATAGATCAACTGAATGGTCTTGAAGCACATTGCCGGAAGCAAAGAGACTTATCCTGCAGGTTATAAAGTAGCTTTTCTTTATCCTACATTCTTTCTCTGGGTTTAAATGCATCATGTCTTGAATTTTTGTGAGGGGTTGGGAATCAACTACAAATCAATAAGTGCCATAAAAGTACAATAAATGAACAAGAAGCCAGTGTCCATCTTTGCTGACTGGCAAAAAATGCAAGTTTTTGCAGCTTGAGTCTGAGTTATTCAAGTCAAGTTCCAAACATTGCCTTCTATTGAACCTCTCTTTCTCTCTCCTCCTCCTTCTTTTCCTCCACTTCTCCCTACGGTTTTTTCCCTTCATCAAAACAGCATCTTCCAAAACCATCTTCAATAAAGCGTGTCTGTCTGATTGATTTACTCCGTAGCCTTTGGGATCTGCTTGAGAATGAGGTGAAAGGAAGGAGGAGAAACCAACAGCAGAGCTGAGAACTTGAGTCAGGTGATTTGGACCCGAATTGCAGAAATGTATGTTTATCAGTAACTTGGCAAATCATGAGTTGTGCATGTTGAAGAGGAAATGGAAACTTGGACAGGTGGTTATGCAGGATCCAAGTCTATGTCTGGGACAATCCTTTGGAGGTAGCTTAAGTCCAAGTAATCCTATTAGAATTTCTGCAGCCCTATTCAGTGGTGGGCCCGGCCTGGCCCAACAACCAGTTCTCTGGAAGTGGGCGGGGCCAGGTCAGGTCAGGGGGAGGTGCTGAGGTCAGGGGGTGGGGTGGGGCCAGGGGGCGGGGCCAGGGAGAATTTAAAGGTGAATTTTTTTTTAAATCTAAAAATTAAAAAAATAAAGATTTTTTTAAAAAAATCTAAGTTTTTGTTAGTGCCCCCCAGCAACCCTAACCACACTTTCCTGGGAGTAAGTCCCATTGACTGTCATGGGACTTACTTCAGAGTAGGCATGCATAGGATAGGGTTCTCAGGCTGCAGTTCCAGCCACACTTTCTTGGGAGTAAGTCTCATTGACTGTCATGGGACTTACTTTTGAGTAGTCATGCATAGGAATGGGCTCTCTCAGGCTGCAGTTCCAGCCAGACTTTCCTGAGAGTAAGTCCCATTGACTGTCAAGCGACTTAACTTCAGAGTAGTCAGCATAGGATTGATCTCTCAGGCTGCAGTCCCAGCCACACTTTCCTGGGAGTAAGTCCCATTGACTGTCATGGGACTTAACTTCAGAGTAGTCAGCATAGGATTGATCTCTCAGGCTGCAGTCCTCTCCACACTGTCCTGGGAGTAAGCCCCATTGACTGTCATGGGACTTTTGAGTAGTCATGCATAGGATTGGGGTCTCTTCCCCCTCCAGGCTGGGGATGATGCTGAGCCAGGGGAGACCCTGGAGAGAGCAGAACAGCAGTGGTTCCTCTGCTGGGTGGGTGGGCGATAAAGAGGGAGAGGGAGAGAAAGAGAGGAAGGGAGAAGCAGAGAGAGAGAGAGAGAAAGAAAGAAAGAGGGGGAGGGAGGGGAGAATAGTTGAAGGGGCACCTAGGGACTCCTTCAGCCAGCCAGGAAGTGGGGAATAGTGGAGGAGGCAGCCAGGCCAGGAGGGGCTTGGACTCTCATGCAGGGGGGCTGCCTGGGCTTCTCATGGCCCAGGAAAGTGTATTTGGGATTGCTCCTGGCCGATCGCCAGCTGAAGGAGTCCCCCAGAAACGGAGGCAGGGAGGGGGGAATAGCAGAGGGAGCAGCCAGGCCAGGAGAGGTTTGGACTCTAGCGTGGGGGCTGTAATCCTAAAGACACTTTCCTGGGTCAGGAGAAGCCCAGGCAGCCCCCCCCCACACTAGAGTCCAAGCCTCTCCTGGCCTGGCTGCCCCCTCTGCTATTCCCCCCTCCCTGCCTCCATTTCTGGGGGACTCCTTCAGCCTGCGATTGCCAGGAGAGGCCCCAAGGTAGGGAGGGAGCTGGCAGGCGGGCTGCCTGGGCTCCTCCTAGCCCAGGAAAGTGTGTTTAGGATTTCAGCCTTTATCTGGGAGTAAGCCGTGGCTCTGGGGGTGTGAGCTCCAGTGCTGGGGCTTGTGTGGGCTGAGTGGCAAATGTAAAAGTGCCCGGCCAGCCTCTTTAACTCTTTAACTGCCGCTCCAGCAGCCGAACGAACCAGTTTCCTGGTTATCGCCCCCTCCCCGCAGCTACCGGATTGCCAGTGGCAGGGAAATTGGGACAACCGGTTCCTGTGATCCGGGGCGATTGGGTCTCAGCCCACCTGTGGTCCAATTCCAGAGAAGGGAACAAGTTTCCCTTCCCTGTAGTAGCACAATGGCAGTCCCAAAAATTATGCTGGATACAATGCAGGCTGAGTCAGCCTGTCTGCTCCAACATAAGTTTGGATTGCTCTCTAAAAAAGGTCAAACTCCTGGAGGGTGAAGGCTTTTCAATTGGCAAGCACTGCATGCTGACATGCCTGTTTACATGCAGACACAGGAAGTCCACTGAAGGATGATTGGCAGCATCATAGGAAGGACTAGCTTGACATTTGACTTGAAGAAATCCCTGGATTGCAGTGTGTACATGGTTGCAAATTCCACATGTGTGAGAAATCACAGATATAACTCATTTTCATCACTATTGCTCCAACAATGGAAAGGTTATTCTGGAAGAAAGGGCAGAGCCACTGCAGTTTAAGCTGTTTTGCAGAATAAAGACATTAGACAAATATTTAACCATTTTTGTCCAGTGTAAACAGCTGTCCAGATTTCAATTGCTATTAGAGACTGTGACACTGTGGTCAAATCTATCACTGAAAGAAATCAGTTCCCAACATTTCCACCTATTCTCACAATGTCAAGAAAAGAAACCTGGGAAGGATGTAGCAGGTAGAAGCAGGCTTGATTCAAGGTCACTAGGGACAGGGAGCATGGTTAACCTGTACCCTGGGGTTTATTTAGTGTATGGCAGTTACAATTGCTGGGAAATCCCTGGTGAGGTCCAGCAGTCAGTAAGTGAAGATTTTTGTACCTGGTGTGCAGGCTAGTCTATGTTGTTCTACCGGCAACTCCTAGAACTCCTCTCTTTCCAGGTGGAATCCTTCACAGCATGGTCATCATCCCATCTGGTATCAGGGAATGCCTTTAGCTTCCAGCAGGAATTTTCAGGTCAGTCACCTGTAATTGGTACACCTTCTGGCTCTGATGACTCATGACAGCTTATCAGCTTGCTGTTGCCCATCCAGGAGCTGTCCAGGTCCTTCCCTGCTTAGCTTTCTTCAGCCTGCACTAAACCACCAGACCTGTTGCCTGGGTTGTCCCAGGGTTATGTGAATGGGTATCAACTATTCTAATGGGGAAAATAATATGTGGTATATGGGAACTACAGTGTGGTCAGACTGACTCTACTCTGAAGCAGAGTGGCTCAGTTGTGGTTAGTGGATTTCCACTGGATATGTGTGCACATGCGCGATATAAATCTGGGATTCAACAAAGAAATCTTCCATTAAATGAGCCATTTCTATACACCTTTCTTGTTCATAATTATGAACTTCAGAAGTAATGTACATTGGTACATTCATGAATTCTTAGAAACGTCAAGAGAATAACTGCTTTATTGGGAGTTGTCTAAGCAACAGCTAATTTATGACATGTATTATTGGAAGATGCCTTGTTGTAGGCTACGGATTTGTAAGGTCTTTTACTGTTGTTTGGATTTGAAAAGTCAAAGCGAATTTTCTGTCCTTAATTTAATGCATGGCAACAGGCATAGTATCATCTTCCAGAAATCTTGATTTCATATTGCACAGATCTTTCCAATTCAGGCTGATATAAGTGTGGCTTTCTTATTTGCAAAGGTGGAACTAGGAAAAGAAAGGCAAAAAAATTCCATGAATCACCCTGAGATGCAGCCAGCAATAGAAGATGAAAATGAAGCAAAATGGAACATTTGCACTTAGAAAAAAAACCTGGGGACAAAGGCCTACCAAACTGGTGAGTTGTTTCTAAAGGGACAGATCTCGAAGCCTCAAAGCGATACTTGGATGGTCCAAACATAATAAATACATGGCAGGGAATAACAGACCACTGTCTGTAGGGAAGGTGTGAACTGAATGACCCAAAGAGGCCTTTTCCTCTGAGCATTTGTGGAACAGCCAGCAGAGTTTTTCTTTTAGCTGTCTCAGAAGTGGAAAGGTAATCAGTTTGTAAAGGATGAAAGAAATTTGAAAGAGATCTTGGAGTCATTGTGGAAAGCTCACTGAAAATCATCAGGCTGCTGCCATCAAAAAAAGGCAAACAGAATGTTAGGAAAGGCTAAGCGAATAATACCAAAGCCTTTCATAATGCCTTTGGATAAATGAATGGTGGGTCCAGATCTTGAGCATTGTGTATATACACCCTGTGGGAAAAAAGAATGAAATGGAACAAAATGCGAGATGTAGGATACCAGCCATGATTGTGGAAAGATCATCCCTACGAAGAAAGGCAAAAGGAATGGAGGCTTTTTAACTTCCCAAAGGAAATAAAAGGCCAACATAAAGGTGAAATGGGAAGGCACAACAGAGGAATATGAAATTACTGATCTTGCCCTGGTAAAGATGAACCCTTTTATACTTTATGAGAACTAGAACAACTTAAGAATCAATTAGTGCAGCACATTTTAAACAAATAAACCCCCAAATCCAGAGTAACTACGGGAGCATGTAAGAGACTTTACATGCACCCGTATTTACTGCACCACCTAGTGAAAACCTATGGGAAATTCATATTGGAATCCAAAGTAAGTTTTTCTTCCACCGGAGCAAGGATAAACTGGATTTTGTTACTCTGGATTTTGTTATATCCAGAGTATATATGATATATGTTATAGTTACTCTGGATTTTGCCCAAAAGGAAATATCTTTTTTTTTTCTCCTACCAATTAATATAACAACCTCACAAAATAGACAACTTTAAAACAGAAGAAAAAAGACAAAGAACTTTATCATATCAATAAAGGGACAATCAACAGTGTTTTATAGTCAAGGCAATCAAGGAATACAGCACCATTTGGTGTGGCCAGAATTTTGGAAACACCATGGATGTTCTTGTGTATAGCAAGTGGACAAGGCAATTTGAGAAGGCTGACAAACAGCAGTATGTTCCCACATCTGCGCTGGTTCTTCGAATTTCACTACCAAAAGTGTCACTGGTAAAGTTAAGGGAACTTGTCTGAGTTTTTCCTTAGTTGGCATGTGACATTCAGTTTGGGACCGCTCATGAGGGAGGCATGAGGGGGCATCATGTTATATCCAGTCTGGTTGCTTTGAGGCCTCTTGGCCTGGCTCCAGCCTGGAGTAGATCAGTGAGGCTTCAGCCTGCACTCTTCTCAAGGCACTGTTTGCCTAGACTCTACCTCCAACCTCTCCCTCTTCTCCCCTCCCTGGAGCCTTCCAACTTAAGTGCAGGCATCTCTATCCTCATCCCAAGAGTATAAGCTCAGGGAGTCATAGGTAAGGAGGACCAGGATAGATGAGAACCATCTAGTTCTATTCCTTCTCCACCTCCATTCCCTCCCTCCCTTGGCACTGCTCTTTCATCCTTGGTGTTATCCCCCAGCCTCTTGTAGAGAGGTACCTTCTACCCCTCCAGCCTTATCGTGCATCCCTGGATCATTCCAGTCCCCTCTCTCCTCCCCAGGTAGCTCCATCTCCAGTGAGGTGAGGGCAAACTAGTCCTTCTCTCATATTCAGGGATGAGGGACTCATATCCCCACATGCCCCCCACACCCACTTGTGAGGGCCACTAGAAGGAGTATCGAATTATTGAGCTTAAACCCTTGCACTGACTCCATCTGTCATACAAGCAGCTCATTTTAGCCATTCCATACAGATGAGTTACACACACCTTTCTATTATATGTGGCCAATTGCCAAAGATCTCTTGGGCAAGTGCCATTCTGCGGGTGAAGAATGTCTCCCAGTGTCCTCTAATTATAATGCTCTCATCTGGCAAGCCATCAGCCTCATCTGCTCATACTCCATCTACCTTGTGTGGGGAGGACAATCCAGCTTTGAAGAGAGAGCCCAGCAGACGCGGCCAGAAAGGGACTGGATGGGTGGGTTCCAGGCAGCCAGGCATGTCACACAATTACCAGCAGAAAATTAGGCCAAAGCTAAGACCCATTTTACTGTCTCTCTCTGTCTGAGTGATCATCAGCCTCATTAAAAAATGACTAATTATTATTCTGCCTCATTAGCAACTATAAATCTCCAGTGCCACAACTTCATTTTAAAAAATGACAAGTTAGCACTTCATTATATTCCATAGTGCCAAACATTAACCTTTGCCAGGCTGTTTTTCTCAAGCACCAGGGTGCCAGCTGATGCAGGGGTTTAAAGGGCACAAGAGTCTCTGAATAGGCAAAGCCAAGAACAACATTAGGGCCTTCATTTGGAAAAATAGCTATGATGATGGAGAATACGAGTGATATTCTAGGAGAAAAGATACATTTTTTGCAGTGAAGAATTTCCTTTGTTCAGACGCTGGGTGGTTTCAGATGAGTAGGTCAGTAGGACAAGATCAAGATTCCCTTGAAGCCTAAAACCTAAGGCAGAGAGTTATATGTTCCTTCCTAGCCTCTGAATACCCAGGGTCTGGATGCTTGTGTTATTTCAGTGATTATGTTATCTCAAAGAGGAAGCCTGTGATGGTCTCCAGCCATCTATAATATAGTCAGTGGATATATAACTTGGGCTGTTTGGACAGAAATGGTTATTGTTTGCTCTGGAGAATACCATTTCAGTCCTTGATTGTGAGAGCCTGGGTGCAAGCATGTCTTAAAATGATGGCTTGTCTGGGCTGGATCTACCAATAGGCCACACACACTTAAAAATGTGTTGTCTTTTAGGCAATGTGTACAGCTGTTACAGATGAAAAAGACTACCGTCTTCTTGTTGTCCTCTTCAACAGTGATGCATTTTTATGCCTGGAGTACTGTTTAACAAACACCCTCCCTATTTAATTTATTTAAAATATTCCTATAGCAAGTGCAATCCCGAGTGCTCAGTGGGCTGGTGCAAGAGATGCACTAACCTAACTAGCAGCCCGAGTTTTCATGGGCTGACAGAAGGGAAAAACTTCAATGGTCTGTCCAGGCCAGAGCAGGTTCTGGGGAAGGTGGGTGAAAGGCAAGGAGGAGATCAAGGAGTTGGGAGGGTCATTCTAGGGCAGGCAGATTTTGTGCCTGGGCGGGATGGCAAGGATCTGACTGTTATTTACTAGCAAAATTTACCTGCCATTGCAGGAGTAAATTACTACTCATGCACCAACACCCCAGTGCACCATCCCCCAGTGCACCATCCTCCTAGTGACCGTCTCCTCTTGTACAACATCTCCACTTCTGCACTACCACTGTGCACCACCATTGCCCCATCCACCGTCACCTCCCCGTGCAACATCACTCCACATGCAACACCCCAATGCACCTTCCCCCTATGCATCACCCCCTTTGTGCAACATCCTCTCCATAACCGTGCATCATCTCCCCTACACTTGTGGGCACCCCTTTCAAGATGCAGGATTGGGACTGGGTGTTGATCCGTCTTCAGTGGTAAGTTTAAGCTGAAAATGTGTTGCACCCCATTTCAGCCCTCAGGGGTTAAATTTCTAAAAATCAGTTTACATAACAGCTTACATTGTATCCTTTTGTCCTCACTAAAACCTTGAGGTAAACAACAGCTCTACAGGCACCTTGTAGAACTCTTCCAGAAGGAATCCTTGATTAGTGTGTCATTCAGATGCAGACATCTTCCATGTATCCCATGTGTCAGTCCAAAGAATTGGCATAGAAAGGATACACGTCAGGGGTCTCGAAACCCTGGCCTGGGGGGGCAGATGCGGCCATCAGCAAGCCTTGATACGGCAAGACCCTGGCAAGATCCCTCCGGCCCTTGGACAAGCCTTGTAATCCACTCCACTACATTCTTATATGTAAATTTGTGTAAATTTATTCATATTTGAAATGTAAATTAATTTTCTTGCCCCCGACATGGTGTCGGGAGATGATCTGCCAAAAAATCTGGAGACCTCTGGTTAAGAATACCACCTTCTTGCTGCCTGACAGAGAGCTGGCTACCAAATCCTCATGGGGAAGTGCTTGTGAGAAAGAAATTACTGCTGTGCAACTAACTTTCCTAAATTATATCACCCTTTCTGACAGCATAATTACCCCTTTAACACGCTGCATATACGCCCTTAAACAATTGAGTGTTATTTTAAGAGCTTTCCATTTTCTACCTATCTGATAATGTAGAAATTCATTTTACCTTTACCTTCATTGCACCAAGAGGTTGAAAGAGTTATATGAGTTGATAGAAACTGGTAAGGGTAAGAAAAGATGGGCAAAGAAATTCACATAATTTTTTAAAAAAACAACTGGTTGTATCAAAGGCTGCAATCCTAAAGACACTTTCTTGGGAGTTAGGCCCATTGAACACAAAGGGGTTTACATTTGAGTAGACATGATTAGATTGTGTTCAAAAGTTCCCTGTTCAATCTCAGCCAATGTAAGATATATTATCAAGCTTGTCTTCACAGTGGCAGCGTGGATGCTTTTGGGATGAAGAAGCTGTTTTGGAAAGGTCATGGTTACATGTAATTAATTCTGAGGTTTAATGACAAACATGGGGAGGCAAACAAAGCACTTCTCAGCTCGTGTGTGACATGAAAGAGTAACAATCTTGCTGATCAGAAAGAAAAGACCACATTTTGTGCACTTTTTTTCTCCAGCAAAACGTACTCCACCATCCTTTTTCAGCAATGCTTTGCACACCTTTATTGAAAAGGTGCCAAAAAGTGCCTCGCAGGAGGTGGTGGCAGGAAAATGGAATGTGCTGAGATTACAATCCTGTCCATGCTTACCTGGGAATAAGTTCTGTTGACTATAATGGGGGTTACTTCTGACTTGACACCCACAGGATTTGGCTGTGAATGAGGTACCGTATATACTTGCACATAAGCCAAGTTTTTAAAACTCTTTTTTGGAGCTTAAAAAGCTCCCTTGGCTTATATGGGGGTCAAGCAGCCATCTATCCAGCAGGAGTTCCCAGGAGGAACAGGTTTCTTTATATTCCTCCTCCTCCTCCCTCTCCCCAAAGGCTCCTCCATCCTCCCCCCTTCTTTCCTATGAAGCCTAAACAAGTTGGTGTCCAAATAAGTAGGTATACTTTAAAGTCAAGGTGAGAAGAATTTTCTGCCCTGAAGCCTTGGAGGGGGCTATTAAGGAAGGGTCTCTCTGGGGCTCTCTGAAGTCTATTAAGGAAGGGTCTATTAACCCTGGGGCTATTAAGGAAGGGTCTCTCAGCTAAACATCTTATTTTGGTTAAAAATCTTATTCCTCGCAAGTTTTGAGGAGGTATGTTTGCAAAGGGAGGGTCTATGCAAATGATGTCCCCTCCCTCCTCCCACTGTGTATGCTGAGTCAGGCAGGTTCATAGACACCCACTAAGAATTCTCTGAGGAGAGAGAGGACCTTTGAGTGCCTGCACTCCTCTCTCCATCCACTGCCTTTGCATACCTTTGCATGCCTCCTCAGAAGCAAGTCCCATCCTAGTCAATGGAGTTTACTCCCAGGTAGGTGTGGATAGCATTGCAGCCTCAGAGCCCAATCCTCTCCATGCCTGCTCAGAAGTAATCCCATCCTAGTCAATGGAGTTTACTCCCAGATAGGTGTGGATAGGATGGCAGCCTCAGAGCCCAATCCTCTCCATGCCTGCTCAGAAACAAGTACTGACTGACCATATGTCCTTTTTTCCCAGGGCAGGTCCTCTTTTTCAGCCTTGTCTCCTGCTAGGGAAAAAAACCATTGCCCTTCTTTTCTTTGTTTGCTGGCAGCATTGAGCCATGGTCAAAGGACTGACTCCCAGGGAAGCACTGACTGACCATATGTCCTCTTTTTCCAGGACAGGTCCTCTTTTTTAGCCTTGTATCTTGGTGGGGAAAAAAAAACCATTGCCCTTCTTTTCTCTGTTTGCTGGCAGCATTGAGCCATCCTGGTCAAAGGACTGACTCCCAGGGAAGCACTGACTGACCATATGTCCTCTTTTCCCAGGACAGGTCCTCTTTTTTAGCCTTGTATCTTGGTGGGGAAAAAAAACCATTGCCCTTCTTTTCTCTGTTTGCTGGCAGCATTGAGCCATCCTGGTCAAAGGACTGACTCCCAGGGAAGCACTGACTGACCATATGTCCTCTTTTCCCAGGACAGGTCCTCTTTTTTAGCCTTGTATCTTGGTGGGGAAAAAAAACCATTGCCCCTCTTTTCTTTGTTTGCTGGCAGCATTGAGCCATCCTGGTCAAAGGACTTACTCCCTGGGAAGCACTGACTGACCATATGTCCTCTTTTCCCAGGACTGGCTCTCTTTTAACTCTTATGTCCTGGGAAAATATCTTTACATTTACCGGTAACCGACTGATGCCTCAGTAAATGTTATTTTATTGGTATCTATTTTTATGGTATTTTGAAATGTACCAGTAGCTGCTGCATTTCCCACCCTCTGCTTATATGCGGGTCAATAAGTTTTCCCAGTTTTTTGTGGTAAAATTAGGTGCCTCGGCTTATAGGCGGGTCGGCTTATATGCGAGTATATACAGTAGCTGAGCTGATCTTCCCTTGCATGGTTTACTAGTTGGAGCAGAAGGTGGATGCAATGCAGACATGGAAGTACATCCATGTGCATCCACATTCTGTTGAAAGTAATCCAGTGTAGATGTACAACATTTGGATTACAACATGCATCCCCATTGCGCCTTTCCCAGATTCCAGTACTGATTTATAATTACAGCTGGCTTAGAGAAGTGCTAGCAGACACTAAATCCCAGTACAGCTCAGCTAAATATGGCATGCCTACCCAGTTGTCTAGCCCATACGAATGTTGTCTACATTCCTGTTCTTCCTGTAATTCTTCCTGAGTGTCTCCCCACTTCTTTTCACAGACTTTCATAGGGCGCAACCCAGAGTAACTATGGGGACGTAACTATTTGCTCTGACATAAGAACAATTTACTCTGGGTTGCAATATGAATTTCCCACAGGTTTTCACTAGGTGGTGCCGTAACTACATCAACATAAATGTTTCTTACGTGCTTCCGTAGTTACTCTGGATTGTAGAGATATAAACACTTCCTTTGCTCTTGGTGATGTGATCGTATCATCAAAACTAATTGGCTACATGGTTCTAGGATACTGCAATTCTAAGGACACTTTCCTGGGAGTAAAACCCATTGTAAAAAATGGTGCTTACTTTTGAGTAGATATGGTTAGGATTGGGCTCTGAGTCCATTATGTGATCTCTGATTGTCTGGAACCATGTGGACAAATGTTCAAATGGAGAGAAACCATGGCTGTCAACAGGTATGTGAAAGATTGGAAAGAAGGTTTTCCTATCTATTATCCCAATTTACAGTTGGATTGATCTTCCTTCCACAAGAGACAAGGCCTTGTGGGGTCCCTACTGATGCTGGAAACCTCTGACATATCCACCCCAGAATCTATCACTACTCAGGTTTATGAACATGACATTTCATGTCTCATTTCTGTTTCAATGTCCTTTTCTCTTCCTTCTCACAAGTGTCCCTTTTGTATACTGTCAATTTGCTTGTATGTATCAGAACAGGTCATTGGCATCTGATTTTAAAGAGTTGTCCTATGAATGTTTTGTGAAAACCACACAGTATGGCAAGGAATTCCATTATAATGCATACTGTGAAAGCCAAAATTTGTTGGCTTAGCTTGAACTGTAGCCAGTCTTTCAATGTCATTAAAAGTTCCTCTTGTCCCTGTTATCGGTCATTAGATTGATCTTGGCATCATTCCTGGTACAGATATATCATCAGAATAGAAAGGTATCATTGAGGAACTCAGTATATAAATATCACACTAGGACTCTGTTTCCTAGATCTGGCTCTAATGATTAAAAAGATCAACTGACGGAGGAAGCTTTCAGAAGGCAGATTTACTTCACTGGAGTGGAGATGAGCCTTTCCCACCCCACCCCTTAAAAACACATGGCAGGCAAGAGAGGCAGTAACGATCAAGGGCATACACTTCTGGACTGTTATTTTTAACTTCACAGTCTCCTTTTGGTTCTTTAAATAGCGACATGATGGCCCATCAAAATGTATTTAGGTTGCAATCCTATACTCACTTTCCTGGGAATAAGACCCATTCAACTTATAACAGGACTTACTTATGAGTAGGCATGCTTAGGATTGCACCTTTAGTCACTTATAAGCTCCTCCTCCCCAACCTGAGTGATGTAGATGACATCCTGCAATTTCATTTACACTTTTCAGGTATGTGGGAACTTTTTTTGAATAAGCCACTGTGGTATTTATACCATGAAATAAATGGATGAACGTCATTCAGGTGTCGTATGGGGTTGGTATGCATTTATTTTGCGATCTAGTAAACACAGATTCCAACAGGGTGTTGCTAAACAACCATTTTAAATAAGAATACAATTATCTTAGATAGCTGTGTTGGTCCGACAGTAAAAATCCACAAGCCAGTCTGGTAATACTGTTATTAGCCTGAGTGTGCACCCTGAAAACAAACATGTGCGTGTGTGTGCGTGTGTGTGTGAGAGAGAGAGTGTGTGTGTGAGTAGGTATGCACAAATTTCCTGTTGCAAGCTATGAAGCCAGTGAAAGCAAGCAGACATTAATCTGAGATGGAAGCATCCATTGCCACATGGTGATTATCTCTCTTAATTTGATGGTGTCCTATGGCTTGGCCTTCTTTGAGCGAGCTGGGATTCATGAATGGAAGGGGACAGGCCTGCCTGCAACAAGAGGTTTACTCTCCACATGTAGTAATGGCTATATCAATGTTATCTCCCCCGGAAGGTGGCCTGTGACAGATATATTAATGACACAGCACGGTGCTCCAAGGGGAAGGATGCACAGAGCATAAGGAATTCAAACAAACAGCAGCAACTGAAATGGAAGAAGATTTCCTCTTCTACAAGGGGGGAAGCTCTGCGCACATATCCACCATTGATTCTTTTCCATCTGGCAGTTCTAAGCTCAGGGGCACGGATGGTGCTTAGCCAAGTGTGACTTGATTCGATACTAAGATAGCCAGCACAGTGCTGTTGCTTTCCAGTACAGTAACTTAGGTTAACCAGAGAAGCCTGTGGCATGGAGTCAGGAAGGAAGGCATTGGTCAAGTCATTGATTTTCAAACTCTGTTTTTAGGGAACCCATTTTACATGGATTTGTGTTTTGTTTGCATTGATGCTGCAAACAAATATATCATCCATGCAAACAACTCCTGAATGAGTTGGAGAAGGAGGAGCAGGGAGGAGGGCAGAGAGATCTACTTATTATCTGGTATGCTTCTCTGTGGGTTCCCTTTGATATGCTTCTCTGTGGGTTCTCTGTGGGTTCCCAAGCTGAATACCTGGGAGGTATTCTTTATGACACTCATTACAGGTTTTTCCCCCATGTGAGGATATCTGGCAATTTTAGAGTTACATGGGCCCAATTGCATAGGCAAATCCAAAACTGATCAAGATTCTCGTCCTTTGTCCAGTGATGTGACATTGGCTTTTGAACAATTTTTAAACTACAGTGGTACCTTGGTTTACAAGCATAATTCTTTCTGAAAGCATGCTTGTGATACAAAATGCTTGTCTATCAAAGCAAATTTTCCCATAAGAAATAATGGAAACTCAGACAGTTTGTTCCACAACCCCAAAAAAATTCAAATAAAAAGATTACAATACTGTAATATAATACAAAATAATAAAGAAAAATACAAAATATAAAGAAAAATAAAAGGAATTAACCTGCACTTAGTATCTCAGGTCTCTCAGGCTGCAATCTGCCCCCTTGACTGATTATAATAGGGCTTATGTTAGAGTAGATATGCAAGAATAGGTCTGTCAGGCTCCTTCCCATTGTCCCCTTACATAGGAGCAAGCCCCTTTGACTATATGCAGAGTAGACATGCAGTGTAGACATGCATTGGCTGAAGATGCTGAACAGGTGCTGACTCAGGCTGTAATCCTATCCATAATTTCCTGGGAGTAAGCCCCATTGAACAGAATAGGACGTACTTCTGAGTAGACATGCATAGGATTGTGCCCTTTCTGCCAAAACTGGCTGTACCCTAACTGAGATATTTTTCACTTGCTTATCAAGATATCGCCTGTATATCAATAAAATTTATCAGAAATGTTTGCTTGTCTTACAAAACACTCTCAATCCAGGGTTTTACTGTATTTCAGAAAATAGGCTCTTTGCAGTTTTGTAAATTGGGTATTTGTAAATGCATATTTTGATAAATAAAAAAAATGTATCCCAGTGGCTTCTAACACAATCATTCTGAAAAAGGCTTGAAAAGGCAACTTTCAAAGTCGTGCTGAGGTTGGGGAAACTGTTAAGAGGGAGATTGAAACTTCTACAGGCGCTGAGATCAGTTATGCCTCTGCCACTTTTTCATCTTTATAGGATCATCTTGCAAGTTCTGACTAAAAAGTAATAGTCCTGCTTACAGTCATTGGTGTGAGAGTGCAGAAATCCTTGCTAGAAGTGAAAGAGACTGTTTCTTTGCTGTTTTTCTCACCTTTTACAAATGCCTGGATGATGTGTGCTCCAGTGCTTAAAAAGGAGTGTCCTCAGATTACAAACACAGGTGACTCTCACAGGAGCTGAAAATGACTAGTCTTAGCTAGGCTAAGTCTGAAGAAAAGTATTGTCCCTTTCATGTCTGCTAAAATCTCTAAGCCAAGTCTGAGAACTGGCTGC
The DNA here is from genome assembly GCA_030015325.1 of Cryptoblepharus egeriae. Taxonomy (NCBI): domain Eukaryota; kingdom Metazoa; phylum Chordata; class Lepidosauria; order Squamata; family Scincidae; genus Cryptoblepharus; species Cryptoblepharus egeriae. The sequence goes on along the minus strand of JAREYC010000002.1, from coordinate 103,725,064 downwards.
ATGGTGTCTGTGTGTGCCTACAAACGTGCATGCAGAAAAAAATGCACATTTTCTTGTCCCTAGACCATGTGTATTCCAGTGTGATTCCCCTCTTAGAACTATTGCTGGCATTTTAGTCACAATATGATATGGGAGTTAAGCTTTGCAGTTGTGCCATGCTCAGTCATTGATGGCTTCAATACAGCACAACAGGTGGCAAAAGCATTTTAATAATAACAGCAACAACAACAATAAGGCCAAAGAAACAGTGGAACATATCATATGTAGCTGCAGAAAGATCGTCCAAACAAACTATCTGGAAAGACACAACAAAGTGGCCGCCATGATACATTGGAATCTATGCCAAAAGTGCAACCTAGTCACAACCAAGAACTGGTGGCACCACAAACCAGAAAAGATAGTCCAGAATGAACAGGCCAAAATCCTGTGGGACGTCCGCCACTTGGAACATAATACACCAGACATCACTGTGGTTGAGGAAAACAGGTCTGGATAACTGACACTGCAATATCCAGAGATTGTCAGCTTTAGGAGAAAGAACATGAGAAGGTCACCCGGTATAAGGTCCTACAGATAGAAATTCAGAAAATCTGGGAAAAGAAAACCACAGTTATTCTAATAATAATGGGTGCTCTTGGAGTGATTCCATTAAGTCTCCAGGAAAATCTAAACTTAAAGGGCCTCCAGAAAATTACAACTGCCCCATTACAAAGAGCAGCACTCCTGGGAATTTCACATATATTGAGATGATACCTTTTTGATTCTTAGTTCATTAGTTCATTTCTCTGTTATAAATCAACATTGGTTGGTTAATTTTTGTTCAGAAATATCAGAATCAGGGAATTTCTCTTTCCAAAGTTGGAACATCCTTTTTTGGTAGACTCATTTTGTTGGATTTGACTTTAAGTAGTAGTACATTATTGCACAATTTTCTTCACACGTATACTTTTGACGTTGTAGTTGTGATTGGTCTTCTAGTAGCCCTGCAGTCCCTAGTCCTTGTTGCTCAACTGGAGATCCTGAGTCCTGTACCCCATTTTTCACCAGATGCCCAAGAACCTCAGCACCTGGCGCAGTCTTTGTTGACCCAAGCAGTGACCGAGCTGATATAGACTTCGTATTTTTCTTTCTCACCATATTATGGTATAGATTTTGGTATTGGGTGATTTTTTTCAAATTGTTTTCCTTTGATTCTATTGTTGCCAGGTATGGCAATATCAATGATTCAAGTTTCCTTTCTTTCTACAATCATGATATCTGGAGTATAAACCTTCCAAAACCTTGTCTGCAACTGGAAGTCTCACAGTAGCTTGACATGTTCATTTGTGACACTTTTTTGGATTTATGATCCCACCAGTTCTTTGTCACTGGCAGATGATAGTTGTGACATAAATTCCAGTGGATCATCCAAGCAACTGAACTGCGTCTATGTTTATAGTGTCTATAATATAGAATTGTGTCTATGTTGCTTGCAGCAGTCTGTGCAGTCTTCTTGTAGAAACTTAAAATGTGGTCAGTTCATTCATCCACATTATACTACTATTTCACAGCCGACAGGAGTTTGACTGGAATTAGCTCTCTTGTGCTTTGGTTCCTATCCAAGGAACTAGGAATCACAAAGGTGTCTCAATATGTGTGAAGCTGCCAGGAGCGCTGCCTTTTGTAACTGGGCAGTTGTGATTTTCTGGAGGCCCACTAAGTTTAGATGTTCCTGGAGATTTGATGGACGGTGGTTTATTTGTCGGCAGCAGTGGTTGCTGAGTCTAAACCCCTTTCCTAGACTTGATCTAAGCTTGATTTCACATGGACTTGCACTATTTATTTCACTGGTTCAGGTCTAAGTATACATCCCTGTGCCATGAAGACTTAGCCCTAATAAAAGAATTCTTCTTACCCAAAGAACTCTGAAACTCTGCCATCCCCTCCGCAGGATGCAATGAGAGCTGTTTTGGCATTCAGCAGGGGGCAGGAATAGTTCTGGGCTGCAAGCATGCATAATACTTACAAATGTTCAAAACACTTCACATGGATTATTTTGCTGTAACCCTTACCATGTGAGCCTTGTAAGAAGTGTCAGGCTTGCTATTTCCTGTTGCTGATTATAAGGTGAAAGCTGAAGTCGAGGAGTAACTTGCCTGAAGCCAACTCATGAGTTCACAGCAGAGGGAAGATTCAAAGCAGGGACTGATTTGCTGGCCACTTTCTTAGCCAAGAACCTTTGCAGGCAGGGCATCACATTGCAATGGCTCTGCTGGCTAGGAAAGGAATTGCATATGCCCTGCAGGGCTGTATTGCAGGTTGAGCGCTGGGGCAATGAGATGTCCTTGAAACAGGAGCACTTCCCTGTGGGAAGATATTTGAGTCCTGTGCAATGGTGAGAAACATCTCACTATTGCTCGCTGCATGACGAAGAGATACCTGGAAATGCCATTGGGGATTTAAGCCAAGTGACCCTTAGTCTGTGTTGTTTCCTCCCTTGAGGGGTTCCATTCTTCCTTTGACTGGAAAGTCAGACTGCATTTAAAAACAGCAACCAACAAATAGCTTGAGCTTTGTTTTATGCCTTGTACGCAGCCCCAAGTCTGCTGGCTCTGGATCCACCTACCAGCTGCAGACATAAATCATGTTTTCATTCCCTTTGTAGCTTTCTGATGTCTGGTTTCTTAAACCTTTCCCTGCATGCCCTGTCCCCCATGAGAACATACACACAGCAATTGTCTGCAACACTGCAAGGGGGTCTGGATTTACTCTTCTTATCAGGAGGCAGCAGATACTTGCCAATTGACGATGACGTGGAATGAACAGCCGTCCCTGCCAGAATTAAGAGGGCCAGCCCCTGGGACTTCTCCAAATGAGCTTGCTTACTCATGATGCCACCCCTCCAATACCCCTGGTTCTAGCACTCAGACTTCTTTTTCTCTACCTAAATATGCCTGCTACACACATAACACAGGAATTACTGTTCCCAGTTGATAAGCTTGTCTCCTGCTGTTGTTTTTCACTGCTCCACGAAGGAATCCTGTGTTTTCCTACCCTCTTTACTTTCTTCTAGCAGGGACAGAAGTTGTGTGCAAAGCATTATGGGCCACTGGTGGACAAAGGAATGAAATAGAATATGTTTTAGTTTACTACAGGTAGATGTTCATATAGTGCCAAAATAATGGGAAGTGAAGGCCACCTGCCCCCATCTTACATTCTGTTTCAGGTTTGGGTAAAAAACACTGGAATACCAACAATGCTTGTACAACACTGGAAGAGAATGTCGATGTCCAAATTACCACTCTTCTCTTTAGAGAACAGTCAAGCAATGATCCATGGCGTTAGTTTCTGTTGATTCGAAGGGGACAAACCGTTCTGACAGATTGGCATCTTTCAGAAATGATAGCTTATAAACATGCACTCAAGTATCAAACATAATTTAAGAAGAGAGCACTACAGACCAGAGAGAGAGAGAGAGAGAGAGAGAGAGAGAGAGAGGTGAATCTGAACGTAGGTAAGACACAGGCCAAAGATTCATAATCCTTATCAATTTAGGCCGCCAAAACTCACCCATTCCCGTGGTGGTGCAAGGAAGCTGGCGCATGTCTTTGCACTGGCCTAACCCTCCCAGGAGTAGCACAGCAGTGCCTTATGGCACGTTTGTGACACCTCAGGCCAGAATAGGACTTGTGCTGGAACTTATGCCAGCCTAACTTGTAGCCACATAGACTCCCAAGGGGTCCAGCTAGTGAAGCCATGAAGCATCTTCCCCCCACTACAGGCTACTATTACAGAAGTCGCTCAGTGAAACAACTTGTACCTGTGTATTGTCTTGCTCCTCTCATCTGCAACCTCAGGAGTCTCTGAGGAAGTCCATTTGTGAATGGGGAGGGCAAGAGAGGAGGTTGCTTCAGTATTCCTTCCTCAAAGGAGGTTGAGTACAAAGGGCATAGCATCTTCTGATCACTCCTTTCCCTTTTCCCATCCTATTGGTGCCTCACTTCAGTACCACTGGAATGCCAAGACGAAGGCAATTCCTCCTGAGATGGTTCTACTTTGTTTTGGTGCTAGGTTCTCCAGGAGTTGCTACCATAAACTCCTTCCATCCTGGGAATGTCTTATTTCCTCCTTCATGGTACACAGACCTCAAGATAACCCTGAGAAGGTGGAGAAGGGTGCTTCACCAGCAGTCCTCTCAGGCCACCACTGGTCTCCATAGGTGCCAATGCTATAAACTTCTGGCTGAGGCAGCTTTTCCTCCACTCCATGGCTGTGAACCTCAAGAGAAAGAACCATAGTTTCTGTGAGTCCAGTAAAACCTAATCTTTTTTAAAGCAGATGTCCATAAATCAACCGGTCATGTTAGCATTCAAAGGCACATATGTATACCCAACATTCCTGCCAGACTAGGACCAGCCTGCGTAAGGTATGATTTTACAATCACAGAAGCAGGGAACCCCAGCGGGGCTCCTGGAGTTGCACAAGCCCTTTATTGCAAAGTGCCTCTTGCAAATGCCATCCAATCTCATGAGGAAGACTTGAAAACAGAAAGTGAATGTCTGCAAATTTACCAAAAAACACCTCTTGCTGTACATATCACTGCAATCTCACAAGATCACTTTGTCATTTATCACACTTTTGCCAATTTACAAACCCTCCGCTTTTCAGTCATGAAATGCCTAGCTTGTTTCTGAGACCACATCCCTAGATGCAGTCTTCTTCGGCTCATACAATTCTTCCTTCATTGCCCCATCTGAGAACTCCTCATTATCATATCTTTGCATTAGTGCAAGCCCCACAGTTCTTGTGTGGACAGTATACCTTGTGTGGGAAAAATATAAGCAGTTGGAGCACTTTTCACACCAACCCTGTGTTGTAAGCTCAAGATAACTTGAATGGCCTGCCCTAGTTTTAATGTATTAAAGCAATGTCTGAGTAATTTCCAAAAATAAATAGAGGTTCTTTGTGGAACCTCAGGGAGTGATTTACCACTACTTTGCCATGAGGTAAACATACAGCCAAATTCATAGTAACTACGTGAGCACGTAAGAGACATTACGTGCACCCGTAGTTACTGCACCACCTAGCAAAAACCTATGGGAAATTCATACTGCAATCCAGAGTAAATTGTTCTTACACCGGAGCAAGGACTCCCCATAGTTACTCTGGATTTCTTTGAAAATAGCCTTAGTGTTTTGTATTTGGAATTCAGATGCCCCGCTCACAGATAAGGGGGTGAGGGAAGCAGGTGCAAGTTCGTTTGCTTTCTCACTTTTCAGATCATGACTTGAGCATCCAAGCAGTAGCAGGAGGAGGCAGAAGGCCTGCCTATCACCAACACTCCCCACTGAGAATCCCCACTGCTCACATCTCCTCGACTCCCGCTTCCGCGATCGCTGGTGGGGAAATAAATGGCAATTTCTCAGCAGCTGTCTAGGAGGAGATGCGGTGATCGATAGGGCCCTGCTCATCTGTGCTGTTTGATTCTCCCTCTGCTGATGCAATCAAGGTGCTGGAGACAACGGATGCCAGGCAGCAAGTGGTGTAACACATTCAATCAAGGAGCAGATGGGGAGCTGATGGAGTGTACCGCAGAATCACATTTGGGGCTAACAGTCCCACTCGTCCTATTCCCCAGGCAAATGGTCCTCTGGCAAATGGGAAATCTCTTCCCAAGGGAATCCAACTTACTCATGCTGCTATTTTTTTCCCACTGGGCATTGATTTGTCAGTTATGTTATTAAAGGGCAAACCAAACCGATCAGTGAAGAATCCCAACTCATTATTGACAAACCGCATTCCAAAGGCTGTCTGTCATGTATGTTTCCCGAAAATTCTTTGATCCAACCAGTTGCAAAAAAGAGGGAGTAATTAATTCAACCCTTACACATCAGCAAATAGAAAAAAAAACTGGATAGTACTTACATGAGTAGGGTTTGCATTTCCTGGTGTGGAGGCCAGAGAGGCACCCTCATGATGCACCTTCTCCCATACAGCAGAAGTGGCAAAACCCCCAGGTTGTGGGCATGGCAACACATCATTGCCCTTCCCCTGCACTTTTTAATAAATTTTGACAGACTAGAGATATTGAATTCTGCATGAAATTTAACATCAATTGGCATATAACATTATGACATTATTCCTAAAAATTGTATTTTTAGAAATTTTGGTCTGTAGTGATGTCATCCTCCTGTGCCTGTTACCCAGTGCAGCCCACACCCCCAGCATCTCCTTAGCAATGCCACTATTAGATTGGCCTGAAGAAGAGGAACCAGTGATAGAGTTCTAAACCAAGTCACACTTTGACAGCCACTTTCTCCTTGACCACTTCCACTGGTCCTGAATTTATCAATTCCTCCATCATCATACTGAGGAAATATTGTTACATACTCTGAGAAACATAGACATCCATCCATAGATATGGACCTCCTAAAATGCAAAAGAATTGAAAGTCTTCCCAGGCTGAGTTAACATTTTTTGAGGCTCTGGTCAGAAATGGATCCCTGATCAGTATTCAGGCGTACTGTGCCAAGTGTGGTAGATTGTGTGATGGGTCTTAAGCCTTTTCTCCTGTAATCAAAATAAACACAGTGCTAATTTGCTGAACACAAACACTGTAGAAACTCATTGTAGAACACAGTTGTGGACATTTTGGCCCGGTTATACTCTGGTGAAGACAGAAGTAGGGCTTAAGTCTCCCTCTCTGACAGTGGCAATGTGATCAGGAATTGTAAGTAAGGGCAAAATCCAGAGCAGTTACAGGGTCCATGTGGTTACGTCACCCTCTAGTGTTATTTTATGGAAAGTCACCTTAACTGCTCCATCGTACAGGGGTTAATTTGACTTTAGGATATGGGCCTAAGGTTGTTTTGGCTCCTCAGCCTCTGTGCTACTGAACACACACACACAATACCTACTAGCTCAAACCCTTTTACTGTGCACAAAGAGTATAGTGAGTAGAGGAATGATCTGCTTCCTGCTTAAGCAAGTAGGAAGTAGATCAATGCATTGTGCATTGGTGGTAGGTTGGAGGGAAGCGATAACAGAAGACTGAGAATAAGAGACACCCAAATCCACTGCCCCCTGGCAATCTGCCAGTAATGGAACACATAGCCTGGGACTCCATGGATGAGCTAAATCCACTCTCTTACAGTGGTGCTCAGTGGCAAATGTTGGTGGCCTGCCAATGAACCAAGACATACACCACCCTTGGACAACAGCCCCTTTTCCTTCATTCCCCCATCCCAGCTGCATTTTTCTTCCAACGGTTGTTTGTGAAAATGAGAGATGTGCTCCCCAATATCCCTTCAACTTGCATTCTTGGAACAATTGAAATAGCATAAAAGTCTCTCTCTGCACAGCAGAGCTGAAGAGCAGTTCCTTTTACAGAAGCAGTTTATACCTCCGGAGTGGCCTTGCTTTGGGGAATCACAGATATCTCTGCCATTCTTAGCAGAGTTTGTTTTGTGCGAAGTGAAAACGATTTGGTTTGCAATCTCATTTTTTGCCATCTGTCATTGCCTGTGACACCCAGTGGTAATAGAAGGGCCTGGGATCCCTGGATTTTATAGCTCCGCTCGGCAGCATTTCTCTTTTGGCGGGGACATAAATTTTGCTTTTTTGTGGGCATGTGTGCAGATTTTGCAAAATTAGTCACCTTTTTGCAAAGTGCTCTGTATTCTGAGCTGTGCCTTTGGGGTTTAGGGAAGAGCCTGGCACAGGATGCTTAATTAGGGGTCTGTCTTTTATTGGGAACAGCACAATGGCGTGTTGGCAAGACCCTGACAGCTTCCAAATGAAATAAGTTTTAGGGGTTTTGTTGAGGTGACCCTGACTGTATATCACAAACCAACTCATGTCTTTGGAGCCTGGATAGCCTTTAAAAATGTTTTGTGTTAGATAGGACCAGAACTAGACAACAGGAAGGAGGGAATAGAAGTTGCTGCCAGAGATGGAAGAGAATGATGGGAAAAGTCATGAGAGTGCAAACTCAAGTTGAGTCTGGAGTCATTGGACCCCCATGACTTGACTCTAGTCAAGTGACTCTGGGGTTTCTGCATGGGACCTGGGCATTTTGAAGTTAAAAGCACAACTCTACACTTGACTTGAGCAAGTTCCCATCTCTGAAGCTAGTATGAGGAACTCTGCACTGGATTTTTCATAGTTTTGGGTGAGACTGAGGGGCATCAGTGAAACAAAATAAGTACAGAGCTGCTTCAATAAAATCAGCAGAAAAGGTAAGATGGCATAAGTATTGGGATTTGTGAGAGGAATTGCAGGGGAATGTGGCCAAAGCTTGGCTTGAACCTGTAGCAATAGCAAAATAGCAACATTAGCAATAGCAAAATTAGCAATTCATGCATGCCTTATTTTTAAGAAATTGTAGCCCTAGACCAAGCTCTGTTGGGAGGGTCTTTAATTCAATGAAAGAGAAACTTCCTATGCTGAAGATGCCACACTCAAACTCTGGCCTTTGCAAATTCCAGTTAAAGGAACTAAAATCTTAAGGCTGGGAAATCATGGAGGACTGCTGGCAGTCAAAGTAGACAGCTCTGGACTAGATGGTCCAATGGTGTGGCTCAGCTTCATATAGTCATACTATCAAGCCCCAGCATTGTCTTGTGCCATGATTGAGACTGTCATATTTATCATTTGGTCTAACAGTGAAATTCTAAGCATGTCTACTCAGAAGTAAGTCCTATTGTATTCAGTGGGGCTACTCCCAGAAAAGTAAGTTTAGCATTGCAGCCTATGACAAAGATGGCATGTGAAATATCTCTAAACGAATCTCTAATCTATGAATTTTTTTCTCCCTCTTTCCATAACCAGCATTTCATTAACCATTCCTTAAAGCTGAAAGAAGAATTGATTACCTCTTTTCATTTTCATTTCAAGACCCTGCCCTTCACGAGTCCCTGTCTTAGTTGCCACTTATCCTCTGCTTGTGGCACCCACAGAGATTAGATTGGAACTAAAGCAGAGCTCACGTGAGATCTATTAGAAATTACACCACGGAGCAGGTGAGCAGCCCATGATGGATGAGAGCTATAAATTATCACTAAAATGACACTCTTTGATTAAGCTAAGTGCCAACTGTGACACCTGAGGCTTATTTATTTATTATTTTTTTAAAAGAAAAAATTAATAATCTTATCATGGTTTGGAACATCTCTTCCAAGAAAACCTTTCACTAAATTAAAAAAAATCCCATTCCATGTGCCTTTGAAATGCAGCAGAAGGCACATAATAGCAGCTACATACATATTTTAGGTAGTCACCAAATTGCTGTCCTTGCCTCCATTAACTTGAGTGGTCACTATCCTTTACTTTCTGCACAAGCATTAGATTCAGTGGTGGGCTCCAGCAGGTTCACACCTACTCTATATAACCGGTTGTTAACATGAGATATGACATATAATGTTTAAAAATAGCCATTTAAAAGTGGCTGCCAGATGGGCAGAGAACCGGTTGTTAATTTCTTTGAATCCCATCACTGAGTTAGATTCTACTCAGCACAGACTCTTCTTGAGCCCCTAATTTCACTCCTTGTTTCACTGTTTTCTTTCTGCCTATCATCAGAATTAAGCAAAATAATCATTGCACCTGCTAATAGATAAAGGAAAAGAAATTATTCACTTGCTTGAGAGCAGTAGAGTGCTGTTAGATAAATGGTAACAAACTGAACGGAGCTCCCAGAACTCCATATGGCAGGCCTATATAATTTTTGACTCATCAGGCTGAATCCCATCAGGAATCTACCCATCGAGTAGAGACCAGTCAGCCCTGATTCAATGCTAGTGGACTTTGTGACAATGCTCACACCTTGGCCCCTTGTTTTGGTGAGGGCTGAGTAAAGCATTCTTCGGGAAGAAAATCCAACTTCTAATTGAGGAGAGGAGGAGGATGAGGAAGGATGTGTGAAACTTTTGGTTGCCATAATTCTCTTCCACAAAACTGGGACAGGAGCCCTTGTCAAACTTGCCAATATGTGAATGCAATCCCCCAAAACTAGGACACTCCCGTTTTTTCAGGGACATAGGCCAACCCTAATGAAACTCCATTGAATCTTCCCAGCAGTGGTCAATTCTTTGTTTGCAGCTGCTGCCACTTTCACGGTGGTGGCCCTGTGAACAAAAGAACTGGTGAGAGGGATTTTAAACTGATGTATCTCTCTAAAGGCACCGGGAAGCAGCCCTTATCATAACCCTCAGGAAGAGACTCCAGCCATAATGAAGTACACAGCTCAATTTGATAAAAGGGATTTTGAACTGGATAACAGGTCAGCAAAATGCAGGGAATGTAGGATCTCAAAGAAGGGATTGAGGGACAAATTCTAAATTGGCCCTCAAAGTGCAGCACTGCTGACACAGCTTCTGCTGCATCTCATGGGGTGGCTGGAGACCAGGCCGACTGAGAGAGGTTAGCACAGAAACTGCCAGTATGGAGACTATTCATTCCTGGACCATCATCAGGGAGCAGAAACCATTGGAACAGCTGTAGTTATGGCACCACATGAGATACACTGGTAGAACACAAGATCCACCAGCATATCACATGGATAAGACTGGACCATGAGAAACATAGGTTCAAATCAGCAATCAAGAAGTATTGTATACAAAATACCTTTATTTGCCTAAAAGAATAAATGAAGAGATATTGCTGTGCCCTAACCACTATGTAGCATGTTCTTAGCCAAGAGTAGTGAATATATTTAATGCAGGAATATGTGGTGCACGTGAAGAAAAGAGAAGGGGAAAAACATTTCAGGAAGGATTTCCATGAATCCTTATGCTTTCACTCGAGAATGCGAACGGTGGAGAGAGAGAATTCAAACAGTTGGAAGGTTTACATCAAAGCTTTCAAGAGACTCAAAAGGCAGCACAAATGAAAGGTGACCATGTGATAGGACATTCCTGTATTTGTCTGGATAGTTAGCCTTGTGTCCTGCATTTTGGCTTCATTGTCCTCCATTTTTGCTTCATTTTGGAACTTCACAATGGTTTGCTGTACCCCATCACGTCATATGTCGTTGGATTCATATTGAAGAGCACAATCCAATGCAAAAATCATTTTTGAGATATCTCTTTTCTATCAAAAGTTATGGCCAAAAATAGAAAAACAAAAATATGCATTAAGCTCTATGGGAAAGAAATGTTCCCCATATTGCAGCTTTACTCGTGAGTAGGTGCAGCTGCATCACCAGATTGGTGTGGGCCACACCAGGTGACACGCTGCTGGGGGCTGATGTGCCAGAAGAGTTTGATACTCCTCCGGCTGGCCAGGCCTCAGCCGGCTGTTTGAGCCTGCTCCAAGGTGCTGCAGCAGCCAGGAGCTGCTGCTCCACCTCAGAGCAGGCCCGAATGGCTGGCTGTGGCACACTGTGCATATCCATGCCTCTGGACATGTGCAGTGTGCCTCTGCACAGCCATTCTGCCTCGCTCAGGAGGCAGGGGCAGCAGCCAGGAAGGACTTCAGAATAGTACTGTGCAAATGTCAGAGTTGGTGCCTGCGCAGTACTATTCTGAAGCCGGTTGGCTTCAGAAGTGACTGTGCTGGCACCAACTTTGGCACCTGCACAGTCTGGGAAGGGAGTGCACGTATCCCAGGGGCAACACGCAGACTTCTGCACTGGGTGACAGGCAGAGTCCATTGCCAATGCATAGGCGAACATGCCAATGTCAGCCAGAAAGGCCAGGCTGAGAGGAATCCAAGGATACCATAATGGTCCTGATCCAACGAACAGAGCCTCCAAAATCACTCCAAAAGGAAGCCCCTGATAATTGCATTGATCTCTATGGGAACTGAAAGGGAGTTTCTATACTTTACTCGCAAATAGACAAACTTGCCTTAGATATTTTGGACAGGCTGAGAGAAATCTGGTCCTGATCCAATAAGTGAAGCCCCTACCAGGCACCTCACAAGGAAACCCTTCCTCCAAACTCCACTTTGAAAGTGAGACTGTACAGCTGCTTTTACTCACAAGTAAGCAAGCATGCCTTACTGGTGTAGAAGGTCAATCCAGAGTATGTAAGACTGAAACTCAAAAGGAGGACAAGGTCTTGGATTCCTCTTATCCTGGCCTTTCCAGCAGACAATTGCAGTTTTGCCTACTCATAAGTAAAGCGATATTGGGCAATTTCACTTTCCCATAAAACTCAATGCATATTTTTTAGTTTTTTGGCCATACCTTTTGGTAGGAAGGAGGTATTTCAAAACTGATTTTTGCATTGGATTCTGCTCTTTAATATGACTCCAACAACAGATGACATGATGGGGTGCTGCACACCATTTCAAAGTTCCAAAATGAAGCCAAAATGGGGGACAATGGAGGACAATGGGGGACAATGGATGTCATCCAGATAGGAGGCTAAAAAAGAGGAGAAATATGGAAATTTCCAAACATATGGTCACTCATTGTCCTGATCCTGTGCACTTGGAGCTCAGCAAATGCTCCACAAGGCAGCATTGAATATTTTCAGCATATGCATGTTTTTAGATTTTATTTTGTCATGCCCTACATTTTGCTTGGATGTCCAACTTTGGGGGGGGGGGGGGGGGGGCTTGTCCTCTTTTTTTGGTTATGGCATGTGGTCACCCTGGATGAGGATCATGTCTGCTTTGAGCCACTTACATGGGCATTATTGGTGAAAACAGGTCTTGCAAAGAGGTTTTCAATTTCAAAAGAAATAATATAGTGTTGAAATTAAGAAAAGGAAAGCAATACGAGTGTTTTTTAGCCTTTATTTTAATGTCCTACATTTGTCCTACATTTTATTGGGTGTCCTACATTTTTTTAAAATATGTTTGGAATTTTGCTTGGATGTCAGATATTTGGGGGGACCTTGTCCTCTTTTGGGGGTTTGGGTATCTGGTTACCTTGCACAGATGGCATCATCTTCTTCCTCCCAAGGAATAGCTTGGAAGGAAAGAACATTAGGTTTAGCCTAAGCTTCTGGAAAGCAGTTTCATATATTGTCCATTCCACGTACAGAAATTCCCAGTGAAACAGTCTATAATACAGAGCTGGCATCAATTGGTAGAGGCCTGTTAACCAGCAGGCCAGTGTTCGAGACCCAGGTCACCACAAGTATGGATGAGCTCCTGTCCTTAGCCCAGCTCCTGCCAACCTAACAGTTGAAAAGCATGTAAAATGCCAGCATGTAAATGCAAGCATGTAAATGCAAGTAGATAAATAGGTACCACCTTGGTGGGAAAGGTAACAGCATTCTGTGCACCTTGGTGTATAGTCATGCTGGCCCCCCGACCACGGAAATGTCTTTGGACATGCTGGCTCTAAAGGCTTGTACATGGGGATGAGCACCACACCCTATAATTGGAAACGACTGGCAATTAACCTGCGGGGGGACTGGGTAGAGACATGCAAGGCTAGTGGTGAAGCTATCTGGAGCAGTGTTCCTACTGTCCATGATTCTAATGCCAGGGCAAGGCATAAAGAGAAATGAATATAGTGAAGGAAAAATCTGGTTCTTAACAGCACTTCTATAAGCAACACGCTCCCCAGGGTGTCTGGCAGCCACCACTTTTTCCTCCAGAGGTCCCCTGGGAATGATTCTCCATCATCACATAGTCATAATGCCAGAAGATTCCTAAGAGCTCCAAACAGCCTAACAGAGACTTGGATATACTGGAGCCTTTTATGGCAAGCATAAGACACACAAACAGAAAAAGAGAGGGGGGAATTCAGTGAAACTTACAAGTATACAGGCTTAGTATAATTCTGTAACAAAGCTCATGATAACCATATTTGAAATGCTAACAGCTTTCAAATAGTGGCTTCTGGAATATCTAGGATAGAGAATTACACCTTTTTTCTTTGGAGCAGACGGCAGTTTTTATGAGGTCCTTTATTGAATCACCCTTTGCCCAGCTGATCTTGCCATTTAGGATGTCATCACTACAACCAGCACGGATGGCTGGAGCCATGCCCTGCATCTCCACTTAGGATGGGTGTGCCATCCTCACAGATTGAGCCCCCTACCCAGAAGATGGTCATTCTCTAGGCTCAGCTTTTAATGATTTCTGAAGCTCAGAGTTCACCAAGAAGGCCATTAATTTCTCCTCTGCAAATGTCTTGGCTGTCAGAGCTGTTTATGAATTACGCATCCTGGACTCTCTGAATCCCCCTCCTTGCCATTCGCCAGGCAATAACTCAATCAGCAGAACAGGGTGGGGAAGCAGCCTCCTAGGAAGAGATAGAAGACTTCACTGAACATATAGCTTTGCTGTGCACTGGGAGATAGCAAGGACTTTAACACACATCATCAGGTCAAGAAAAATCATCCCGAAATGGGAAGAGGGTGGTGATTTCAGAGGTTAAATTATGTTTTTAGAGGCACCATCATAAATCTGAAGTCTCTTTGTTGATTCCAATGTACTTGCTATTGATTAAGAGAAGACTGGCACCATTTTGCAGAGGAAGAACAAGACACATACACCCAGTCTGATTTGAGTCTCATAAGTATCTCTTCCCCATCTGGGCAACACTAAAATTACTGTGTTAGATACACAGTTGCTTCTGGGAGAGTCTTGCTAATTATGGGCAAAATCCATAGCAGTTACGGGTCCACACAGTTACGTTACCCTCTAGTGTTATCTTATGGAAAGTCATCTTAATTGCTCCAGAGCAAGGGGCTTAATTTCACTTTAGGATATAGGCCTTAGAGCACAATCCTAATCATGTCTACTCAAAAGTAAGCCTTATTGTGTTCATTAGGTCTCCCTCCCAGGAAAGAGTCTTTAGAATTGCTGCCTTAGTGCAAGAGCAATTGACTGGAAAGAAGTCTGGAGAGAAGTATGGATTTGCACAGGAGCTGAAAAGTGTGCAGGAAGGTAAAGAGGTTTATATGAGAAGATAAGGAACTACATGAACATCTACATCTACATGTTAGATCTGTAGATCTGAGTGGTGTATATATGATTAGTGCTGCAATCCTATACATGCTTCCTTGGAAGTCAGCTCTGCTGAACATGATGTGACTCTCTTCTGAGTAGACATGCTGCAAATGTTCAAAGTATCAGGTGGTACATCTGTAGGACTTCTAGCAAAGTCCTGTGGATTCCTGCTAACCTTTCTCACACATCAGATGTGAAATATTTCAGTCACACTCTATTCAGTGTCACTTATCCCCAATGTAACGGTGTGCATCATTACATTCTAAAAACTACTCACTGCATTACAGAACTAGGATTGACCCTGGGAATTGTATTTTCCTTGCAGCAATCTGGTTTGAGATTCTCCTTATCTATCTGACATCCTGAAAGTTGTTGGCAGCCAGTATAGGCAATATTAAGCTAGATGGACCAAGGACCAGATTTAAGCTGCAATTCTAAAGACACTTTCCTGGGATTAAGACCCACTGAATACAATGGGCCTTACTTTTGAGTAGACATGGTTAGGATTGTGCTCTGTATAGCTGAAGGAAAATTCATATGCTCACCAGAATTTATACAGCACTTTTAGCATCTTATTTGTTGAAGAGAGCCACAAGTATGAATGGTTGCTATTTGCAAATGCCAGCAGAGAGCCCAGTCAGTGCCAGTAAGAACAATGGTGAGATTGGCCCTTAGTGGGAGGGATATATTGGGGAGGGATATATTGAAGTGGGTCCATTGGGGACCATAACATAGCAAACTCTATGTTTTTTTTTAAACAAACCCTATTACTTACCTGAGCATCATGTTCCCTGGCCAGCCCATAGCAAGGTCTGCATGCAAGGGGGCCAGTCAAGGATAGCATCAGGCTGATTTTCTTTTGCACACCAACAGGTTAGATTGCAGATAAAACACACTTAAGTTGGAACAACTAATTCCTGTTTTGTACAACAGCAAGTTTCCATAGTCAGCAATAGTTCAAAATTTCATTATTTTCAGAGAAGGAGTGGACCAATTTGATGTATACTCCATGTTGTCAAAACATGGACAATATTTTAAATATAAAATATTAACATATTGGGCGATTCCTGTTTTGTTCCTGGATGTAAGTAGAAACTCAGCAACTTGGATATCTGTAACTTGAATATCTATAACTTAGGAGCCAGTGTAGTTTTATCCCCAATAGTATTTTTTAAAAAGGTCAGTCTTACGGAGGGAGTACCAGCAGGGGATGGTGACGGTGGATCTTGGTCTACTGAAGTCCTTTTCCGATATTCTGCCTCACACACAATAGTACTTGTTAAATGCCTTATTTCAGTCTTAGGTTCTCCTTCACAAAAGAGAAGACATTATTTCATACACAAAAGCCTGGTTTTGTTGCTTCCTGTTCAGTCTTCCACAAGATACTGCTGGGCTAGCTAAGCCACGACCCTTTAGAATGTAGATTTCACTTTCCAACAATGAGGCTGATACAATCTCTAAGGCAGTGATTTTCAACCGGTGTGCAGTGGCACACTGGTGTGCTGTGGATCGTCTTCAGGTGTGCCACGGGAATTTCGGGATTGACATTCATTAATAGGAAAATGGGGGGATTTGAACAGTCTGGTGTGCCTTGTCAATGGTAAAAACAATGGATGGTGTGCCTTGACAATTTCAGTGTCTTGTTAAGTGTGCCATGAGATGAAAAAGGTTGAAAATCACTGCTCTAAGGCTTCTTTTCTCAGGGTAAGGGATGGCCCAGATGCCTTCAAACACTGCCTTGTTTTTGTCAAAGCCTGACCATGATGTGTGCAGTTCTTTCTAGGGCTCAGATAAATACTTGCAGTTTTCATGCCCAAATTTGTATGTTCAGTGAGGGAGAACCTTTCATCCAACAGTGAAGCATATTGCCAAGTATTGGATGTGTCTACTGTCTGTCCCCTTGTATCTGTGGCACAGCTTTTAACTGGATGCGCATTGAATTGGGCCTTTCCATTCCTGATGTGTTACCATGCAAAACTAGAGCTGAATCAGATTGATTGACTCCAGAATTTTTTGACTTTTCATCTTCTCTTTATAATGAAAAATATTCAAATTGTGAGGATAAATATAATATTCTTAGGAATAAACAAGTAATAAAAGACAATCAGATCAGATCATATTAAAATATAACTGAACATATGAAGGTGAGACTCCACTGTGGTTTCAATACTTCCAGTTAAGACAAAAGATCAGTAACTTAATGGATAACAATAGATTGAGAATGACATGCACAATATCTGAGCAATGTAGTCTGAACAGTATTTTGGGAATACTGACACTGTAATAGGAAATGGAAAACTTTTCTGGGAAATCAATTGCCAGAAGATAAATGGAAAAGCATTTTTACATCTTACTCCTGCAGAATCTGCATGCATTCATTTTCAAGGGGGGCGGGGGATTTACATAATTTCCTTATTAAAAATTAATGCTTAAAAATTCAAGGTGTTAAATGGTTAAAAGAATGCTACCTGTTGGAGATGTGAGGAGGAAAAAATAATTTTGTACACAGTTGATGGTATTGTTGGAAATTAGAGTGTATTGAATGAATGTTAATTCAATAAAATTGTAAAAGGTTGTACAATTCTCTGACAATCAGGGTAATATTAAAGGGTTATATTAAAGGTCTAGTTAATAAGGGAAATTAGCAGCAAATAGATAACAGCAAAAATGCTGGTCACTGCTAAACAGCAAATCTGTTAATGTGCTCTCCATTAGCAAGTGGCATAATAAATAGTGATACATTGCCAAGTTGGTAAAACTGATAAATTATGTACAATACAGATAAATCCAATATTCAGCATGAGGAACATTCATTAGTAATGGTGGATGAAAAACTGTCAGAGTAACCAGATGCCAAACCCAAAATTCCCCCAAGCTCCCCAAATTCCTGTCCCCCAACCCCAAATTTCTATCCAGTTAAAAAAAATGTAGTGCACCCCCAAAAATGCAGGACAAATGTAGGACGTTAAAATAAAGCAAAAAAACTCATATTTCTTTCCTGTACTTAATTTCAACACTTTAAAAATTGAAAACTTTTTAACATACACATGATTCTGACCCAGACAGGTAAGACACCCTCGAAGCAGTTTGCAGTGACACAAGCCAGCGTGTTCAGGTCATGCATGTGACCTGAACATGCATGATTCTGACACATACATGTAAGACACCCTCAAAGCAGTTTGCAGCAACACAAGCCACATGCAAGTGACTTGAACATGCATGATTCTGACCCAGATATATAAGATGCGCTCAAAGCAGTTTGCAGTGACAAAAGCCACATGCAAGTGACTTCAACATGCATGATTCTGATCCAGACATGTAAGATGCCCTCAAAGCATTTTGCAGCAACATAAGCCACGCAAGTGAAGGGAAAGGGAGGTGGGAGAGGTAAGTAGGGAAGGACTGGGCTGTATAGGCAAGGACCCCCTCACTCACTCAGGAGTAAGCTCCATTGACTTAATAGGCTTACTTCTTAGTAGACCTGGCTAGGATTGGGCTTACCTGAGGAGGCTGCTGGTGCCTGGAGGGAGGGTGCTTTGGGGGGATTAGGGGCCACCCCAGGTCAGCAAGGCTTAGTATTGGCCAACCAGACAGCCGCTTGCTACAATAGTTTGGCTGCGCAGGTGCACGCAGCTCAATTCCTGAAGCAGTGCTTCCTTAAGGTGTGGGCCAGGTATGGGTGGAGCATCCACTCCTGGGAACTGGCCACATTCGCACCTGCATTTTCACTCTCCCTAAATGCCTCCACAGGTCCTGTCTCAGGGGAAAGTGAAAGTGGAGGCGCACACCCTAATGCACACTTTATACGTCACAGAACTTTAATTCAGTGAATTGTCCTGGGAGACAAGAGGACACATTCTATGCATCCTATGAATTAATGACACTCCTATTTGTGCTCAGAAGTACAGTATTTACTCGAATCTTAACACTAACCTTTTCCAGCCAAATTCAGTCTCCAAAATTAGGGTGTGCATTAGATTCTATGATTAATTAGATTTGAATAAATATGGTATTTTGATTATAAGTACAGGGTACTTATAGAGGAACCATTAGATTTGATGGTGCATTAGATTCAAGTAAATACGGTATTTGCCATTTCAGAGAGTCCTATTAACTGCTTGGAACGGGGAGGTTGGAATTGGGAGGACTGGGATTGACTGATAGTGATGGCAAACCCCATTATGAACTGGTGTACCAAATTTGGAGGTATTTCATCCCAAATATAAAGGGGATACAATTCTGAACAAGTGGAGTTAGCAGGCTTGAGGAGAGGGAGGTCCAGCTGGTACATTGTTCTGGAGCCCATGGAGCTCAAAGAGGGCCTGTGAAAGAAAAATTTTAAAAAAGTTTACAAAACCAAATTTTAAAAAAGAAAAACAATATTGGATAAATATTTTGTACTTTGTGTGTATAGCAAAAATAACTGTACTTTGTGTGTATAGCAAAACTGCCTTGCACCCTTGTTTGACATAACCTTTATTAATCTGAACACTCACTGAACAGTTACTTATGTAATTTATTGAATTTTAATTTCATTACTTATTTAAGTTTGCAAGTTTAGTTTTATTTTGTTTATTAATACATTTTATATTTAATTTCAGTTTATGAATGGTTATGGAATGTTATCTCAAAATTCTGGAGCTAAAAAATGAAAGGAAAAAAAAATCTTGTGATGAGATTAATAAAAAGGGGTGACAGATGCTTTTTCAATTTGGCGTTAAATGCAAAACAAGCAAAACAAACCAAAACGAAACTTTAAATTCAGAACAGTGTGAGAACTGAAACAAAGACCAGAATCTCATGAGACCAATTTGGAATTTCAAGAAACTTCTGATCAAGTAAATTCTCAGTTTAAAGATTTAAGATAAATTTAGGGGGGGCATATTGTTCCAGCACTTAATAATCCTCTTGGCGGTACACAAAGTT
The DNA here is from genome assembly GCA_030015325.1 of Cryptoblepharus egeriae. Classification (NCBI taxonomy): domain Eukaryota; kingdom Metazoa; phylum Chordata; class Lepidosauria; order Squamata; family Scincidae; genus Cryptoblepharus; species Cryptoblepharus egeriae. The sequence continues at coordinate 103,705,246 of JAREYC010000002.1, read as the reverse complement.
AGTGTATCCCAACTCCAATAATAGCAAGTGCTAGGTGTCATGCAGCAAAATGTATGACTGAGAATAGTGATGGCACAATTGCATCTCTGCCATACTATCTTGTACTCAATAAGCTCCTAGACACTGATGGTTGCCTTAAGCATGAGTCGACATCCTCTTCTTGCTTATGTCTTCTAATAACCATGCTGATTTTACTCTCTATTGCACTGACAGTCTCCTCTCTGCTAATGAGCCTTGCAAAGAAACTCTACATGGGCTCATGGATGTTAGTCAACCTTTATTGGACACAGCCTTTACAAATTTAAATTGTACTTGTTCTTTCCAAGCAACACAGTTCCCTACTGTTTTCTGCTGCTCGCTCTCTTTCTCTCTCTCTCAGCCGACTGTATCCCTACCTCCACATGCTGTAATGACATAGATGTTCGGCTGCGGTGGTAACAAATTGTCCATATTATAACACTTTACATCTTGATACTAGTGCCTTCTTAAACAGCTTATCTGTAAACCAAGTGAATTTGCACTGGGATGTTAAGCAAATAGCTGTCATGTAATAGATGGGGTACCGGCTGAAATGAACACATACAAATGGCTGTAGCATTTACTGAAATGTCAGGCCGATCCCTCGCTGTTGTTGATATGCAATGGAATTGTTTCTCTTCAGTCTCTGGGTCCTCAACCTTCAGAGGCTATTTTTAAAAGTGTATTTAGAAATGCTTAGAATTACATGTGTGGATTTGAAGGGACATTGTCAAGGGACAAGACAGAACACCTGCCAACATCTGCATGCTGGCATTACTGCTGGGAGATTGGAAACAAAAAGCCCTGTTTAGGGTAGTTATTTAAACAACATGATCAATTCCCTTTTAAACCTTTTAAACCAATTCCCTGTTAAACCATGATCAATACTTTTCTTTTCTTTTTTTTTTTTTTTGCCTTTTCCTCAGTTCTGGTTCTGATTTGACAGATAGAAGGATTTTGCTAAAAGGATCATGTCTGCCTTGTCTGATCCACATATACAAGTGTTCATTTGTTTCGTTGTCCTGTCGGTCCCCCTGAGAGGCTTGTTATCTACAACTACACTTACAGAACCCCAAAGATAGCCATGCTTCAGCTGTTCATTGGAGATATTTTTCTTCATACCATGGGTCATCATTTCCCAGTATTCCTCCTTTCTTGATACACAGCAGGATCCAATTGGAAATATGCTCAGATATGAAAGAACATGGAATCAAGCGTTAATGTGAGCTGACACTCAGATTAATCCAAACATCCAAGTCTATTTTTTGGCCTTTACTGAAACCTCAGCACAAATCTACCATGCAGCTCTCATGGCTACTACCAGCTTTCATGGCTGGTATGCATGTGATTAAATCAATCCATGGATTAAAATGACATAGGGTGCAATCTTAACCCTGTCTACTCAGAGGTAAGCCCCATTGTGCTCAATGGATCCTTCTCCCAGGAAAGTGTCTTTAGGATTGCAGCCTATATAGGCACAGAGAGACAGGTTAAGGGCAAAATCCAGACTAACTATGGGGAGTCTCCCCCAGAATTCTCTCAGCCCTTGAACTTTGGTCCAAGGACCCTGACACTATGTTGTCAAGGCAAATTATTAAATCAACTAAGATACCTGAAGTGGCTGTTTTGACCTACCAATTACCCGGGCCCTAGCTGGACTGCTCATTTCTGTCAATACCTCTAAAAGAAACGTCAACTCTTGCTCCTGGTTTGACGCCGAGTGTTGGTCTGCTAAGCGTTTAGTGCGTCACCTGTTCCTTCTATTCTGGTCTCTCCCTTCTTCTGAGGCAAAGACCTCCTATTTTTACGCCAGAAGAAACTTGCGTGAGCTATTGGAGGTCAAGAAGCATAATTTTGCCTTGCGCAAGTGGGCCCAGTTGCTTGGTGCCATCTCTGCCAAGAACAGCAAGCTATTCTGGTTGCTGGTTTCCCGATCCAATTTGATTATTTCCTCTAATAACACTATGATGATTTCCCCTCTTGACTGGACTGCCCACTACACCAAGGTTTTCTCTAGCCAAGCCCTGCCATCTGAGCTAAGAAACCTCCCTTCAGACCTCCCCCTTTGGCCTCCTGTTAATAGGAGTGAGATTCTCGATCTGATTCGATCTTTGAAATCTGAGAAGGTCCCTGGGCCCGATGGAATTTCTAATGATCTCCTAATTAACAACCTTAATTGGTGGGCAGACCCCCTGGCCAATCTCTTTACCTTGATTGATCAGTTTGGAATCATACCGGACAATTGGCTAACTTCAATTTTGGTGCCCGTTTTTAAAAAAGGCAACCCGTCTTTACCAGGGAATTATAGGCCAATTAGCTTGCTCTCCTCTATTGGGAAGCTATACGCTAAACATCTGCTAACCCGCCTTACCATTTGGGCTTCATCCAAGGGTCTTCCCTGCTACGAGCAAATTGGCTTCCGCCCGGGTTCCTCAACATTGGATCACACGCTTATTCTTTCCTTTCTGGCTAGTTAACCGTCTTCTCTATGGAGTCCCAATCTGGATCGAGATCACTCTTAGAGATGTGGACCAGTTGGCTGCAACCTTTTTAAGGCGTATTCTAGGGGTACCTAACTCAATTAAATTGTCAACCCTGATTCTGGAGCTTGGCATCCACCTGCCCTGAGCTGTGGCCTGGGCCCTGACCTTTAAATTCTGGCTCTATGTTTTTTTTAATACTGCCTCCGATTCTTTACTTTCTGAACTTTTGAAAGACCCCTACCATTTTTCCTGGTTCTCTCTCTGTGAAACGAAACTTTCTGATATCGGCCTCTCCTTAGAATTTTTTTCCAATTGTAATTTTAACCAGGCGTTATCCTCTATTAAGGAGAAGTTATGGGAGGCTGAATCTGTATGGCTTATTTCCAACATGAACCCAGTGTGTTCCCCCCGTTTCTTTGGTATTTCCCCTTATCCGGGTTATGGGTCTTATTATTTTGAGCAATAGGTCAGTCCCCTTAAGAGGAGAGCATTTATGCTTGCCCGTTTAAACATCTTTCCCTCTACTGTTTTAAGAGGGCGATATGATCAAATCTCATTTGAGCAAAGGATTTGCCAGTTCTGTGGTGCTGAGCCTGATTCAGTCTCCCATATTCTTTGTTCCTGCCCGGCTCATAACACGATTCACACCCCTGCCCTTGAGCCTATCTTATCCAGTTTCACCGGACCTCCCCCAAATCTTGTAGGTTTCCTCCTCGAGGACTCCTCCAGTACTACAACGGATCTTGTAGCGAGTTTTCTGCAGAAGGTCCTAACTAAATCTTGTCTATAAGTGGCTTTTAATAATTTTTATGATGCCTTACTATTTTATAATGTTTTATGATCTCTTTCATTTATTATATATGTATGTTTTGACTGATGCCATTAAAGGTTTTGATTGATTGATTGATTGATTGATTGATTGATTGATTGATTGATTGATTGATTGATTGAGAACTATGGGGAGTCCTTGCTCCAGTGTAAGAACAACTTATTCTGGATTCCAACATGAAATTCCATAGGCTTTCACTAGGTGGTGCAGTAACTACAGGTGCATATAAAGTCTCTTATGTGCTCCCATAGTTACTCTGGATTTGGGGGTAAGAGAGATGCTGAGTTGATGTATAATGATGGATGATGCGTATTTCTGTTCTTCATATTATGTATGCAGTGATTCCTAAACTGTGTGTTAGAAGCCACTGGTGAATTGTAACCTGATTTTTAGGGGGTCACCAAAGAATGATTGGTAATATCAGATAATTGTCTCAAGTCCTGTGGCTATTCAAAACTCAGATACTGTGGCTACTAATTACCTTGCAAAGAGTGTAGCTACTGCAGTTATAAACTTATGTAAGTAACAAAAGATAAATCTTTGAGTGTCTTTTTCTGGTTATTATTACTTAAATAAATATTATTTCTTTCTACATGTCCTATCTAAGAGTTTGCCAAACCTAAGTGGGTCCTGATAGAGTGTCATTTTAAAAAGTGAGTCCTGGTGCTTAAAAGTTTGGGAACCACTGGTATACAGTTGTAATATGTCAAATGAATATGTTTCTGGAAAACTGAGGTCTGTGTGAAACTGCTGTATAGGAGGTAATTAGAACACTGTTCTAATGAAGATGTGTTTATCATGTGGTACTCACATGTACATTAAGTCAAAGCTTGAAGCATCATTGACCACAGCTGCTGTCTCTCCTGCATGGCAGTGGTGGAAGAAGAAGGTAGGACTCATCTTTGGATGAGTCAGGTTTCTTGTTGAAGGCATCTAGGGTAGATTGCCTTGCATGCTGTTTCCCCTCTCAGAGCATTTCCTAGTAGCAAAAATTGGATCCAGTGCTATCCATTCTTTCATCACACTGGCACAGCACTTCCCAGAATATGCCACTTTTGTTGGCTGTAAGTACAGCAGAGATAGCTATATTTGCCTGCATCAAACTTTTGAACTGTTTTATAGATTTTAACCATTTAAAAAAAAATAATGCTGTAGAAATTGCCTTCAGGACAAAGAATGTTATAATAAAAGTGTTATAGAAAGCAATCTTATAGGGGATAGTACTGCACTTATATACCATATATAGAAATAATCCTCAGAGTGGTTTGCAAGGCAAAAGAGAATGAAATGATTATCTGGAACAAAAGCAAAAACAAAATCCTAGAGCGCTGGATTGGCCCAGTAGGAAAAAAAATCAAAATACAATAACCGATAATAGCTTTATTAGAAAGTACATCATCTTAACCAAGCTTTCAAGTTCTCCTGAACACTTCATCAGGATATGGGTTAAGCAATGCAAAAACAGAGGAATGGCTAGCAATGAGACATCAGTCCAAAAGTCTGTGGTTTCTGTCTTTAAAATACAGGATAATTTAATTAAACAGATTCCTGCTAATTACTCTCAGTGCCAGACAGGATCTCATAAGAACATAAGAAGAACATAAGAAAAGCCTCCACTGGATCAGGCCAAACACTCATCTAGTCCAATTTCCTTCATCACACAGTGGCCCATCAGATGTTTCAGGGAGCACATATGACACCTGCATCCAAGTGCCCTCCCTGCATCTGGCATTTTGAGGTTGTCCACCTCTACACACATCCCTCATGGCTTGTAACCTGTGATGGTCGTTTCCTCTAGGAATTTGTCCAACCCCTTCTTAAAGGGATTAAAGCTAGATGCCATCTTCACATCCTATGATATGGAATTTGACAGACCAACTACACTCTGGGTAAAGAAATTTTTTCTCTTGTCTGTCCTAACTCTCCCAACATTCAGTTTTAGTGGATGTCCCCTAGTTCTGGTGTTATGTGAAAGGGAAAAGAGCATCTTTCTATCCACTCTATCCATCCCTTTCATAATTTTGTACATCTCAATCATGTCCCCCTCAAGTGCCTCTTTTCTAGACTGAAGAGCCCCAAACACTGTAGTCTTTCCTCATATGGAGGGGTCCCAGACCATGAATCGTTTTAGACACTCTCCTCTGAATCTTCTCCATTTTCTCTATATCCTTTTTGAGATGTGGTAAAATTTCACTTTACATGTGGGGCTGCTGGGATGAAGAAGGGACAATAATTGGTGGTTCCTCCATTTTTATAAATATAAGGGCAGCAGCAGCTCTGTTGGATAACTGGGTGACTCACAATCAAGAAACACTGGCATCAGTGAATGTGAGGGATGCTATGCTCAAATGTATAGGGACCATCGCTGCTTCTCTGTTCATATATGAAGGCCATCATCTTAAAAGGGGTCATCATCATCCAGTTAGCAGTATAAGCAGTGAATAACCATTCAGGATCTTCCCTTTGCAAAGCTCCAAAAGATACCTTGACCAATGAGTTTTTGGGTTTTAAAACCAGGGGATTTTGTCATTATGTGTAAATAAGTTTTTAGCAGCCCACTCCTATCCCTGCCATCACAGAGCATTCAGTGCCTCTGTCACAACCTATGATGCATGCCATGGCCTGCCAAATGTCAGACAGAGTGACAGAGGTGACTCAAGACATCTTTTTAAACTTATCTCCCTATAGCCTGTCTGTAATCCAGTGGATTTCCTCAGATTTAAGCCAGCTCTTTAGCAGAAACCTAAAAAGCTTTTGGGGCCTTTGTGGGCCTGGACAGAGGGATACAATCTGGTATGTTCTAAGATCCACCTATAATTGCCCCCTCCTGTCTCTAACTGGGTCTGACCCCAACCCAATCCATCCTGCCACCCACTTACTTGCAATGACTGAAGTTTCGTGTTCTCTTATTTTTTCTTGTTTTGTTAAATTTTTTTGTTGTTGTTTTGTTAAATTTTAATGGATGGTTTTCTGCTGGGTTGAGCATTATGGCACTTGTAATATTTTATGCGCTTGGCAATTTTTATCTCCTGTTATTCAAAAGCAAATTTTTATGTATGCTGAGAAATCACTTTCTGAAATTGTTTAAGGAAATTTAATTTTTTTAAAAAAGAACAGCATCTTATACCCAGGTAGAGATGCCAGCAAATTGTAAGAAAGTTGTTGCTTCCTTTGGGACCAACAGTAAGATTATCTACTTTCCCCAGGAGCTTGGCCAGGAAATAATCTCCAGTCTCACTCAGGATCAAGAAGCAATAACATATTATATAGTACATAAGTGTAGCTTCCTCCCATATCCTCAATGAGCAGCCCAAAACTATCCCTTGAGACTCTGCTGGATGCAGGGGTGCCAAAATAGCTACTGCTGCATTCAAAATGACTACTGCAGACCCCTGAAGATCTTTTTTGGGGTAAGAGCACATTTGTACCCTTCCCTCAGGGAAACCCTGCAATGTGGCTTCCCAAGTCTCTGCTACTGTTTTACCAGGGCTGACTTGAGAGCTTGCATATTGGGCTTTGCAAGAGCCCCTGCTAACTGAGCAAGAGGCAGTCTTTCAAGTGGGTGTCTCTTCTTTATTTAGCTGTGGGAGGGTAACTGGCCCTACACATCCCAGCAATGTTTTTTCATGTTGCTTCTGCTGGTGTTTGTTTTGCATTTTAGATGGTGAGACCTTTTCGGGACAGGGATCCAATAGCTATTAATTAGCTATTAATTTTTTTCACTTTCTTGTAAACCGCTTTGTGAACTTTTCAGTTGAAAAGTGATTAGACAGACAGACAGACAGACAGACAGATAGATAGATAGATAGATAGATAGATAGATAGATAGATAGATAGATAGATAGATAGATAGATAGATAGATAGGAAGGATATGCTGGAGAGGATATGCTCTAACAATCCTGTTCTTCCCACTTTCCCAGAATGTCTCACTCTGCTCCAAAGGCCCTCAACACTATCCAGGTACCTTATCATGCTATGGTGCCTGCTGGTGCTAGGATGACTGGCACTGGAATGGTGACATCTCTCCACTGGGTATCACAGACATGCTTAATGACCTGTTTATGACATCTGGCATTAGAGCTAGAGCCAGCACCAGTAATGGCCTACCTTAGGACTGGGCTCTAACTTAGCCCAGCCAAATCACACACCTTCCAACACAGCTATGGCTGTGACATGCCATAACCCAGTTTTTTCATGCTACTTTTTCAAATTCTGTCTTTAATGGGCTTGATGCAACCATGTCAAAATAACTGGAATAATGGCTGCAGCTGCATGTTCCTTCACATTGTTGAGTTTTCTACATTATAAAAAAAAATGAATGTGAATGGAGCCTAAATCGCTGAGCCAGAGAAATGCCCTCTCTAAAACGTGCTGCGGCTGCTATTTTGAAGACTGTACTACCAGAGAATGACAACAGGTCATTCACAAGAGAAGCTTTCTGGGAAGGCTTAGGCTGCAATCCTAACTCCCAATTAGGCCTCCGTAAGCCCCAGCACATGTCCTGTGCTGCCCTGGGGGTGTCACCAAATGCTTATGCACCCCTTCTGTGGGAGGGTTAGGTCAGTGCACACAGACATGCATTTGCCTCCCTTCATCACCACAGTAATGGGAGGACTGATGAGTTGTGCCAGCCTATGTTAGGATTGCATCCCTAGTTCTCTATTTTGTCAGTCTCCAAAAAATACCCAGCCTATGTAAAGCTGCCTTTCAGATGAAATTTTGTTTAACTTGTTGCTTCAAAGTTCAGTGCAAACCAGAAAGAGGAGCTCAAAAGAAGCAAGATAGGTGGAAATAAAGAACAGGAAAAACGGTATTTGCTGCAAGGTAAAGGGGAAATTTGTGAAAACATTAATAGAGAAGCAAAAGGTTGCTGAATTTGGCTGCCTCGTTCCTCCATCCTGCTGGGCTGCTTCTCTTTCAGCCTTTCTCCCTTCCCTCACAGCAAGGCTGCTTCCCTTGTCTGGCTCTCTTAGGGCAACTGCCTTGCCCTTGAATGCATACTAAGGCAGCAGTACTCAAACTCAGGGAGAGATTTACTCTCTCTCCAAGTCTTTGCCGAAGAGGAGCTGGGACATGATCACTAGGACTGTGTCCCTGCAGGGAAACAGCGGGGACAATTTTCTTCCTCCCCAGTGGTCTTGAAAAGTTTTGACCAAATCTGGGGAGCTTTGGGGAGAGCTGATCAGTGATAGAGTTCCCACAGCTGGAAATAAGTGAAAGTTTTCAGATGTAATTGAAGCTTTCTGCTCCAGTCCACTCCAATCGTGTCTGAAAACTTTCACTTCTTTCCAGCCATGGGGAGCTCTGCCAGTGATCTGCAAGATTCCCCAGACTCCAGAATGACCTGGCAAGACCTGTGAGGAGGCAGAAAATCACCCCTTCTTTCCATGCAATTCCCCCTCCCTTGCCCCATACTTTAAAGACCAGGGGATCTTTACACCAACTGGGAACTCACAACCCCCTGTTTGAGTAGCACTGCACTAAGTGGTTGCTTCTTGCCCTCTTTCTGTCCTCTCTGCCCAGGGAGACTCAGAACTCTATCCTATCCAAGTGCTGGAGTGGGTACATACTGCATCCGATGGTGGAAAGGCAGTCACAGAGGTTCCTCAAGTGAAAAGAACATTTATTCCCTTGCTTTGGGGTTGCATTGCAGCTGCTACAGCAGTTGTAATAGGATTGAATAGGATTGGGCCCTTGGTCCTTTGCTGTTGTGATTCCTGCAGCTCAACGTTCTCAAGCCCTGCCAAGGATTTTGCCGCTTCCAGCACAGCTTGACCTCCAACCAGGCCTACCTGCAATTGAAAATTGTTGCTTATGAAACTGAGCTTCCACCTCTCCTGCTCATTGTCCACCAACTCACCAAAATGAAAAGTCTGCTAATGCTTTTGTGATTCAAGCTGTGTAGAGCGTATTGCCACCTGAAAAATAGTAAATAGCCATTTAATTATGAAATAGTTTGTTTTCTTTTTACTAATTTTTAATTAATGGAAGCTGCAATCCTAACCACACTTTCCAGGGAGTAAGTACTATTAAGCACAATAGAACTTACTTCTGAGTAGACATGCTTAGAATTGCACTAAAAGTACTGTAAATTATTATTACCATAATAATAGTGGTAAATTATATGGGGAATAATAAAATCCTCATGTACCTTCTCTAGTTAGCCTAATCCCGGCAGTGTTCTGGTTTGAAAAACTGTTAGTATATTTCAAAAGATCTCGTGGTCACATGAAACATACTCTTTCCTGAGGCAAGAGTCTCCCTTGTCACCAAAAGGTATATAATATATCCAGAAGCAAAGCAAGATAGAAAGAGCAGCAAGTCCAAAATTGATGCCTTTGTCACGTTTGCATTTAGCTCACGTGAGTGCTTTGGTAAGTGTCTGGCCACGGTCTTACATATTCATCTATTTAGATTTATGCAAATGCATTCACTTAGCCAGCTCATTCATTTAGCAGGTCAAGCCTTTTTTATATTATTTCACCATTCACTACAATGTTTTTAAGGTTTTTATGACTGGCTTTTTCTCTCCATTTCTTTTGTGCTGAGACAAGCACAAACTTGTTTTTAAAAGAAAAAACATGAAAGAAGCTACTTTCCCTATGCATCCAGTTTTCTACTTGTTAACTTGCATCCTCTATAGATAAGAAACTGAAGGACAGGTGAGTTCTGGACTGTAGTGATGATTGCAAGATCAATTTGGAAGGCTTGGAACAGAGAGGAGAAAAATTATCTTGAGGGATCTGTATGCTCTCATACAGATGTATGAGATATATGCTTTGTAAAGTAGCTGGTCAAATTAGCAGAGGCCAATCATTTTATTTTTTTATTTGTGGATTTATATCCCATCTTCCCCATGCCAAAGCAAATGGCCACAGAGTCTTGCAAAGCATTTATTCTTTCATCCTCACAACAACCCTATGAGATAGGGGAGGCTAAGAGTGAGTGACTGGCCCAAGGTCACCCAGAAAACCTCTTAGCTGAGGGGGACTTGAAGCTGGATCTTCCAGGACTTTGTCCAAATCCCTAATCTCAACACCATCCTGGCTCTCAGTCATTCATTTTTAATATTAAGACATTATTTTGCACAGCACAGCTATATGGTCAAATCTAAATAAGGCAAGGAAGAGACTACATACAGAATGTATGTCATGGAACCATATTTCCAAATTCTAAGTTGCACAACATTTATTAAGTTAACAAAGATTTTCATTTGTTCAGACTTTCTTTGGAAATGTCATTCTTCTTTGGTTGCTTCTGATGGATAAACAGGTGAAACTTGGACTATTTTTTAGCTTTCTACAAAGCAGTTAAAATGAGAGTGTCAGTGCCTGTACAGGCTTCCCAGATCTAGCCACATTGGTGATCCTGGACCAGCACTAAATCTGATATGTGTTACTCAGAAGTAAATCACATTGTAATCAATGGATTTTATTCTCAGGGAACTGTGTATAGTTTTTGCAAAGTTTAAGGTGTGGCGGAGGGGGTTTCAGTCAGCAATCAGGATCCAGCATCTTACTTCTTATGTTCCATCATACTTTGCAAATTGTATATTGCATGAGCATTGCAATTAAAAAAGGACACTAACAAATTGCAATAATGGTCAGTCGATGTCACAGTACAGTCCCAGAAAACCTACATCTCTAAAACTTCAGCCCCACAGCTGGTCCATCAGACTCAGCATCTTGTCACTATGGGTGCAATCCAGAGTAACTATGGGGAGTCTTTCCTCTGGATTGCAATATGAATTTCCCATAGGTTTTCACTAGTTGGTGCAGTAACTACAGGTGCATGTAATGTCTCTTGCGTGCTCCTGTAGTTACTCTGGATTGTAAGGTATGTATAGCAGCAGCCAATTTCTGGCACATTACCTCTATGTCTTATCTGGCGCTCAGCCCTCAGCTTAGCTTTGGCTACCTCCCTGCATGGTTCTCTCATCTGCTTGTCCTACCTTTCACCTTGCCTGTTTGGAGAATCACTTCTTTGTCTCAGCACCTGACAAGGACCAAGAGGCGCAGACCCCTGGCTATGAGTTAACAGTTTATTTGTCAAGATTTAATCTAATCTTCATGCCAAGCCAACATAGCAAACAATACTTGCACCATGGGCAACAAATCTATTACTTGCTAGCAAAATGTAGATTTTTATGTACTGGGTTCCAAGATGAGATATTACACATCAAATGTGAGAGCAATTTCTCCCTACAGGACTGATGGGAAGAACAAGCCAAGATATAATGAGGGTGAACTTCTACCTCAGAGGACCCACAGATGCATAATCTTGATTCACAGGAAGATTTGGTAAATCATCCCTCTGAAACCATCATGCACATTTATGGGAAGTGAAATGAGAAGGCTTCCCACAATTTATGCTCAGTAAATCACTAATAAAGTTTTAAAACCTACACACAGAACTGAAATATCTTAGCCATGGAACAGTTTTAGATAGATAAATATCATGATAGTCTTGATCAACTGCTAAATGTTTAATGCTTTTTAACCTTGATATTTTGCAGCGATTCAATCCAACACCCAGATTCATTGCAGAGAAATCAAGGTCAGGTATTAGTTCTGCTTAACCAAACTTGATTGAACAATGTTGACAGGAATAAAATTTGGCCACCTTTGGTATCTACTTTTAAACTGTGGATTTTTTAAAAGATGCAGTAGTTTGACGCACTCTGCACAGAAAGGGTGTGCTAAATATCAGATCCATCTTTAACCACTACAGCAGAAGTACTGACGGAGAATGCAAAAGAGTGATATGCTGCAATCCTGAACACACTTTCTTGGGAATAAGACCCATTGGGTAAAATGTGCCTTACCTCTGAGTAGACATGGTTAGGATTGCAGCCTTAGCCTAGACTGGTAGGTACCATGCGAGTCTTGAGCATAGACCTAAAAGTACACATCCTCTCAACGGCTTGCTGAAACGGACTATCTATGATTCACATTTTCCTGTATAAGAACCAACATGCTCATGTCCAAAGTGGTCCACAACAAAAAGCTCTGAAAATGAATGCTTTGCTTATATTAATTAGACATACAGAAGAAAAATTGTGTCTCCATTACCTGTCAGTGTGTTTTTCTGTTCATTTTGTCTTTCAAAATTTCTCTTTTCTCTCTATGATCCATCACTTGCATTTTCTCTATCTGTTCTTTCTTCTTTTCATAATTTTCTGTCCTGTTTTTGGTAATTCCCTTTTCTTTATGTTTGCTTGTATCTTTCCCACCTCTTTTTTCGAGTTGCTGTGAACCTCTCCAAACATTCAATCTTTTCAGAGAAAAGGTGATAAGCAGCCCAATCCCATCCAATCCCTAATGACAACATTGTCTTCTGTTAGCATATATGGCTCAAGATGGGGCATACCTCTTCTGCTAATCACCCAACACAGCCAGATCTGCCCAGTCCCACCACTGTTGTCACCCTCACCCTAGCCTGTTACACCCCTCACCATCCCTATTTCACCCCTACATGTCTTACCTGCTCCAACATGTGCTCTTTCTGGATATGGCACCAGTGGGACAGCACAGGCTTCATACCTTCACCACTAACGTCTATGCTAAAGCAACTTATTTTATGGCACATTTGCACCAGCCTGCAGTTTTGGAATGCATGCTCTGCCAATGCAGAGCAAAAATAGATTTGTGCTTTAAGATTAAAGTAATAAGTTGCTGGAGATTGGGAGCCTTTGTCCTCTATGCTTTTCAATAATTTTTTGGGGGGAAAAAAATCCTCCAATTTGCAGGGAGATCATACAAACAAAGAATGATCACCCAGTGCTGCAAATACTGAAACAATATATGCATACATGATAAATTATAATATTGGCTCATATTTCTTTCTAAAGTTTTAATTAATTAATTAACATTCATAGACCATGTGTTATAGCTTCCGTTGAGTGTGACTTGTTCCAGTAATTTATAAACATTTTCCGTCTTTTTCAAATGTTATCTAGAGCTTTTCATCTCCATTCCAATACTACCTTTATTGCAGTTATTTTTATCAATAATCGTATCAGACCAACAAATAAGCAACCAATTTGCATTAATGGGGGCTGGTTCCGTTTCCAAAAACGTGCTAGTATGATTCTTGCACTGACAAGTACTGTAAATTCATTGCTAATTTAAGATTTCTAATATGATTACAATATTCTAGTATCTTACTTACCATTAACTGATTATGCTTCCAATACCTGAGTATTTTTCGACATGAACACCATATGCGCATAAATGTATCAGTTTCCTGACTGTAATTTCACCATTCCATAATATATTCACCATAATCTTTTTGATGTAAAATATCTATTATAATCTTCAAATAAGTCTTGATAGCCTTTATATCTCCAGCCAGATGCACAGAATTCAGCAATCACCATTGCTCCCCATTAAGTCCATCACTGCGAGCAGAGCTGGGAAGAGAATGACATGCCACTGGCACGGGTTCATTACAGTGCTGGGCTGCAGTGCAGCTTTTGATGGCATGGAGACAACAGATAAAAGGGTGGAACTGGGAGAGAAGAGAGAAAGAACAGGATTGGAAGACAGTGGCAGGGTCTTCCTCCATATTATGTGCTCCCTTCCAACCTACGCAGACCAACACAGGCCTCTACAGATCTTCATCCACTCACAAATGTACAAAATTGCTGCAACTGTATTACTTGGGTAGTAAGCACTGTTGTTCATGGTGAAGGATGTGACAAACGCTGTATACAAATTCTATATAGGTAAAAATAAAACACCTTTTTAATTTTTTTAAGTCAAGTCATCAATGTTTGTTAAGCTAAGCTCTAATTTTTTACTTCATTGTTGTAGTATAATGTCTTGGGAGAAACGGGTTGTAGCTTTCTATATTATAAGTACACTCTTCAAGTTGGACTTAACCTTGGAAAGTCTATGCTGCCAATAGGAGGTGTCTCTGCCAGTCCACATGTGATTGTACATTACCAGCCTCACATTAACCCTCATACATGTGTCCCACTAGCATGCTGGTCCAACAGGATCTGTCTGTAACAGTGCAATCCTAAGCATGTCTACTCAGAATTAAGTCCCACTGTGTTTAATAGTATTTACTCTCAGAAAAGTGTGGTTAGGATTGCAATCTAAATCTTTTAACAAAAACTGTTGCAAGAATTTAACAGTCCACATCTATTTGGCTTATATTCGTACATAAATTCTGTTTCCCCCCCATCTTTCTCCTCTTTTTATATCATGGTCGGTTTAGTAAGTATAAGGCTAATGTCTTTATCACAAGCTTTCTGAAATTTTTTTAATTCTTCAAAAATAAGATAGAACTCATTCTTTATCCCATCTGAACCAAGGATTTTTTATATTTAAAGTTCTCATTCCCTCTCTCACTTCTTGTGCCCTAATATCCTCGTTTTTTTCTCTGTGAATATTAGTCAGCTTTGGACTAATGGCAGCAAAAAATTGCCTTATTTTGTCTAATATGTACAAATTTTAAAAAATTTGAAACTAAGAACGAATCTCCTTATCAGTATACGTTGTCCATCATTTTTTCCTGAAATGTGTTATTGCCCTGTTTTCCTTTCCAGTAATTTTGCTAAGTTTTGCCTGGTTTGTTATTACCATATTTGAAGGATGTCTGTTTCACATAGTAGAGCAATCTTGCAGCCTTGTAGGTGTCAAGCAATTTAATCTTATTCCACAGCATATCAAGTCTCAAATTAGTTTCACTAGATGCTTTTTAAAAATCTACCTCCTTTAATAGAATCTGTCTCTTATTGTTTCTTTCTGGATTCTTTTGAGCTCACATGAGTGAAATCATTATTTCTCATATTCAGTCTCTCAAATTATGATACTGCTTCTACTCAGTGTTTAATTTAGACAAAACAAATCTTCAGTTCCTTGTTTAAGGTAAGCCTTCTTTATTTAATCAATAAGATGTTATTTATGCATCACCATTTTTCTTTGGAAGTCTCATTCCCTATGAATACTAATATCATGAGTGTAAATTTTGCACAAATCATGGAATCTATAATAACTTGAACTTTTTGTTATATATTGTAGTTTGAGATGTAAAAAATATAATCCATCCTGGAATACTAAGTCTTCCCGACAAGGAAGTATATAATTTCTCTTTCTAGGATTATGTATTGTCTACCAGTCATTGAATTCCTTTAATCTCAAACATGTCTTGAATATTCTAAGCATAATATGTGCTGCCCTCTGATTCAAGAAATCCAAAGAAATCCTCTATCAGCATTCAGATCTTTCTGCACATTCAGTTCTGAACATCTTTCTTTTTTTATTTGGTCACAAAGCTAAACAATATCTTGGCCACTTAGCCAAGATCAGACAAATATCGGCAATCCAGATCTTGTCAAACATCCTTAACCTTAAATGGGAATTTATATTGCATCCAAACTGGTATTCTCCCTTTTTTCTTAGCAGCAGCACAACAAATTCATCCTTTAAGTTAGTCCTAGTAGATTCCAAGCTATTAAAGGCTTCTTAGCCCTTTGTATATTCCTCCATTTTTAATGTTTATTGTCAGGGCTGGCCGAAGACTTCCTAGTATTTAAGGCAGTATTTAAGGCATTATAGGTCTTGACTCCCTTCCACCTGGTGATGCACCAGCACCAACTTCTTCCACTCCAAAGCTCATTCTCCATAGAACAAATAGAACAAGACAAATAGCAGAAGTGGTTGATGTATATTCTGTCTTCCTTAAGGGGTTTTTGTCCCCATAGGAGTGCTTCATTGAAAACATTTTGAAACTGCCTAACTCTAAAGAATGATCTACATTCAGGTACCTCCCATTATCTGCTACTAATCCTGTTTTGGCAACAAGCCTAATGACACCAAATCAAAATCTGAGCACTAGAGAAACAGATATACAAATGTTGACATGACTCCAGTGGTGGGCTCCAGCAGGTTCACACTTACTCTATAGAACCTGCTGTTAACGAGAGATAGCATATATAAAGTTTAAAAATAGCCATTTAAAAGTGGCTGCCAGATGGGCATAGAACCGATTGTTAATTTCTTTGAGTCCCATCACTGCATGACTCATGTTGCACATCACATAGATAGCTTCCCTTCCACCCATCAATGACTTCTTCCAAAGACCTTTGAATTAAAACAATAGAGCTATTGAATGGTTGCATAGAAGGTGAGAAGGAACTAGACAAGGTGAACCATGGAGAGTTTCCTCCAGGTCCATATGTCCTGTGGAGGGGGAAGGCAAGGCTACAGAGTGCCACATTGATATCCCCTTGGTACCCTTTTCTAAATTTTTCTATGAACTGAATGTTACTAAATAAGTTTCTATGTTTGTTTTGGTTATGGTATTCCCCCCCCCCCCAGCGAGATGGCTAGGGTCTGGGGATTTTTCACCCCCATCTTCAGAACTAGGTTCAGAACACTGTTTGGTACAGGAAATAGGAATTTTTTTGTGACTGAACCATTGCTGCTGGCAAGTCCTATTGCTTTAGTTACTGTTTCCACATGCACAAGTTGTTCTTCTGGTGTAGCAACTGAGGGAGCCCAGGTTCCTTCAGTAGCTGATCCTTCTTGTTGCAAAGAGCCCAAGTGAAAGATAAGACCCATCTCATGGGCTCCTGGGAACAGCAATTCTGCCACTCGAAGGAACCAGCAAAATGCTCATTCTGCGAAGGGTCAGCTTCAAGTTCACTTGTGTCGCTTCAAGACTTTTTATGAGTTTGGTTCCAAAAAGAGAGCTGCAAAATGTGATGTTATGTATCACAAATGGATGACAAGAGCCGTTTGAAACATTCACTTTACACTTTCACTAATTGCTTTGTACACTTCAGGGCAGAAATATACACTGGGGAGAAAAAACAGCACACGATGTGCTGAGTGGAAACATTTCCTTAAAACATGCCTTTTAAAAATAAAATAAAAGCATTGTCCCCTTTCATTTTTTTCCCCATTGGCCCCGTTTGCTTTTATTCTTATCCAGTACAACATGAGAGGTTTCTGGGGCTTCTAGGGCTGTATTACTGTTTCTCTGCAGATGATGATACACTCATTGTAGAGAAAATAAAATAAAACCAGTTTGACATCTATGAGTGATATGGATAATAACTGATAATCTTGCCTTTGGGCATGACTACGTACACCTGCATCCTGTGTAACAACTTCATCTATATATGTAAAACTGAAAAGTCACTGACCAACTGACCGAACCCTCCCACTCACTCACCTACTCACTCACCCATTCACTCACTCGTCAATGCCCAACCAAAACTGCCAGAATTTAGAAGCATAAGATGTTGGGAGGGTGTATACTTAACACTGAAGAATGCCTGACTAATGGACACTCTGCCCCAACCCTGGACCTAGAAACTTGAAATTCAGGGAGGATGTTCCTTATGTGACATAAGTACACACCAAGAACTGATTTCTAGACATTTATTCCCTAAGGGACTTAAAAGGGGTGCAACACATTTTCAGCCTATACTTTACATTGAAGACTGATCAACAACAAGCTCCAGATCCTGCACCTGCTTGGTAGGGGTGCCCATGGTGTGGAGGGATGGAGCACGAGGGGGCATGGGGGATGTTGTGCATGGGGAGATGATGTGCCTGGGGGATATTGTGCAGGGGAAAGTTTTGCACATGGTGGGTTGATGCGCAGGGAGGATGTTGCGCAGGGGAGGGTGTTGCACAATGGGGGGATGGTGTAGAGGGGTATTTTAATCCCGCAACACAGGTACATTTTGCTAGTATTCTTGAATACTACAATACAACACAATTCAATACAATACTTGAATTGTGAAATGTACCCACTACAGTGTGGGTACATTTCACTAGTTGTTTTAATGAAAATTTAAAGGGTAGGAAAGTTTCAACATAGTTGCATGCATTTATCAAATGTGCTGATCTCATAATTGATCTGCATTGTTGGCCACTGCGAAGAGGCATCAAAATAAGTTACGTATAATGGCTGTTTAGCTTTTAATGATAGGCAAGAAGGGGAAAAGCGTGTGAAATGCCCTACCAGAAAAGAGCAAAAGTAACATTTGCACTTTTTGCTGCTTTCTCAATATTCCTGGCTACTCTGCAATCTGACAAAAATAACACTTCAACTCTTATCGGCTAAATATATTCCCTGGAGGAAAGGGCATGGCCCCCTCCCTCGAGCAAAGAGTTTCAACTGGAGCGCATATAACCTGTGCCTGAGCAGATCTCTACCATTGCAGCTAGCTGCTTGTGGAACCTAATGGGGCATTTGATGTCCTCATTAGCAGTGAGACAGACTCATTTGTGCCTGCTGCTTGAGACAGTTCCTAAGTGTCTCTTAGCCAGAGCTGGAGGAGTTTTTCAGTGTGCTCCTGCTCCTGATTATACCTAAAGTGCAGCACACACATTTTAAACCTTCTTTGCTGGCCCTGCCATTGTTTCTTCCGCAAGCAACCTGGAATTCTCATTGCCACCCAATCTTGTGTGTCTGGGACAAATGCATGAAATAATTAATAGGACTGTCACCTATTAAAGCAAGTCAATTAATTGTACGAGCTTTTAATCAATAATCAATTAATAAGTCAATTAAACCTGCATAAATGGGAATGTGAGGGATACAATTGCCTTGAACAAAAGTCCTTTTAGCTTCTACAGGTAGACATCATTACAGCAGGGCTGTCATAGAAGAGACATGCCCTCCTGTCTGAGAAAGGGAATCTCTCTTCAAAGACAGCACCTACCATTCCATCTGCAGAGTTTATACTGAGGATAGTTGACTTTTAAAAAATGGCAACCAAGCTGAATGATATGTAAAGGCAGCACCTGGCAGGACTTTGGCTTCATATCTGCTGCATGTGTTCAGTGTATTTGGACGCAACAATATTTCAGCATTTGTCTTGGGTGTTTTAATAACAGCTGTGCTATTCTCCAGCTCAGTCATACAACGTTATCAGTGAGGAAGAGCTTCCAATACAGAGAAAAAGCCCATGATACATTGATTGTCTCCCTCTCCCAACCCGACTGAGAGTAGAGGTGGCCCTGAGGAAAAAATGTATAGGCTTAGGCTCAAATCTTTCCTAGCCCTTGGAAGGTTTAAAAAGGGGTTAAACCCCTTGGTGTTGAGAAATACTGAACACGCTTAGAGCTGGAGACTTACCCAAACATTCGAAAGAAGATATGGGACTTAATTCACTTGTGATTCAAGATAGTTTGGGTCACTTGGTTTTACAAGTAACCACACAAGAGAGTATAGTGGAGTATGAGGATGGCTACCAACCCAATCAGTGCCAATGTAGCCATTCCAAAAAAGTATGCACACCGTTTCATGGTGGTGGTGATGGGTCAGGGGAGGAGGCTCACAAACATACCTGCACATAAGAACATAAAAAGTCTCTCCCCCATCCCAGATCAGAGGCCCATGTAGTCCAGCTTCTTATAATAGTCCACCAGTTGCATCAGGAATCAGAAAACAACAAATGCCTGCATCCTTTTGCCACTCACTTGCACCTGGCATTCTATGCCATCATCACATACTGTGGCAAGGAGTTCCACAAACTAATTCCACCCTGAGTAAAGCAATATTTTCTTTTACGACACTCAATTTTAGTGGCTGTCCCCTGGTTCTGGTGTTATGTGAGAGGAAAAAGAACATCCCTTTTGTTCTCCTGTTCCCTCAAGAATCTCAGCTGTGTTTCATCTCTTTCATCTGCATCACACCTGTTTCTATCTTATCCTCCCCAGCATTCTGCCTGCCCAGATCCTGCAACCTTTTTGAATTCACAAGCACCTGAGCAATTGAGCCAAGACTGCCCCTTTTAGAGTATAATAATTCTGAATTGTTACCACTGTCCAATCTCAACTGTCCGTACAGCAAGAGGGCCATCCAGTAATATCTGTGATGAGCATATTGTCAGAAAATGCTGTTGCTGAAAGAGTTGAAACCTGCAACTCAGGACAAACAAAGACTGCAATCTGTAGCATTTGTGCTCTCCAGCCTTGTGGAAAAGAAGATGTAATTAATCAACACCAGGCTGATTGCTGACTACATCAAAACCGTAACTATACTGTGTGTAATCACCAGTTTGGTCCATAAAGACAGAATGGTAGATGTGAATGCCAGAGATAATCTTTGCCTTGAAAGCTGGTGCTTCTCAATCGGGATCCCATCTACAGTAAAAAATCTACTATCAAGCACTAGCTATGAAGATGAATGAAAGTGTAACAATTGTATTTAACTCTCAGAGCATTTCTCTTGTGACTTCAGGGTGGGTCAGTTCTGTTTGCTGGGAAATTGCCAATCAAGGCCAAAGATGGTCAACATCAGGAGGCCATGCAGAGATTGGGATGCTCAGCACATAAATTGTATCCAGTGGTGGTGGTGGCCTTCCAGAGGGAATTAAAAATATTTTTACTTCTGTGTAAGCCCCCTAATGGCCTATGGATCTTCTTGCTCTCACAGTTAACTCAGCTGCCAGAAGTCCAAGGACAGAAGGGAAGCAGGATGTACCTAAAGTAGATCAGATCTGGCATGAATGTATTCCGCCCAGATCTCTTCCTCCAGTCCTCCCCTCATTGCTTGTCCTACTCCTGCCTTGGAATACCCCAGAACCTTCTTCTCCCCACCCTAATTGCCAGTTTAACCTGCAGAGCCTTTTGGAGTTACTCCCCAGCTTTCTTGCCACCATAAATTACCTTGCTTTGCTAAAGCTCTTATTTCTGCAGCGCAAGGTTTCTCAACCATG
This sequence comes from Cryptoblepharus egeriae, assembly GCA_030015325.1. NCBI lineage: Eukaryota > Metazoa > Chordata > Lepidosauria > Squamata > Scincidae > Cryptoblepharus > Cryptoblepharus egeriae. Next base: position 103,684,226 of record JAREYC010000002.1, on the reverse strand, counting down.
TTTGCTGGGAAGACTGATCCTGAATCTTAAAGAAGGGGATTTCACGAGAAAACTCAGTTTTCCCCATTTTAGTGCTTCAATGCCCTTCTGAGCTGTAAGGATGGTCAATTATTCCACTATTGCCACAGGGACTGGATGGGACCAGGCAAGATAACGGCTTGCATAAAAAACACTTAGCGAGTTTAGGTTTGCCATAATTCTCTTCCACATAATTGGGACAGGACCCTCTGTCACATTTGCCAATGTGTGAATACAATTCTCCCAAAATTGGTACTGTCCCTATTTTTTGGGACATATGGCAACCCTAGGTGAGATCAAGGTGAGGTGAGATTTGAACTTTGAAATTTCTAATCCTCCTTCACACCTTATAATTTAGGACACAATTCTAACCAATTTTCTAGCATCAAGGTAAGGGAACAAACATTGTCTTCACTGGAGGAGGCGTCTGTGACTGCCCTCTCCCAACTGCAGGATGCAGCACATTTCCCAATAGCACAGCTATGCTAGGGCTTGAAAGCAGATTACAATTGCACCCTTCATTGTTATGCTAACTCTTAGATAAAAATCCAAACTGAGAAGAGATGCAATAAGAGTGACTGCTTATCTGTTGTCGATTGCTTTTTATTTTGTACTTTAGTTGTTGATTTGCTTGTTTTATTGTTATTATGTTGGGCTTTATGTTTGTATTGGTTTTTAATTGATGTAAGCTGCTTTGGGATTTCCCACTGGAAAAGAAAGGCAGGGAGATAAATATTTTAAAATAAATAAATAGATGCAGCAAGACAGTAAAAAGGATTGATTTGCATTTAAACATTGGTGCGGTCAGAAATTGGCACAAATCTTGAGAAAGAGCCTAATAAATAAATACATTAATCAATCATCACTAAATCAATTGACTACATCTGCATTCTGATGCAGAGCAGAGATCAGCAGCAGATTTGAGAGCCTGGCTTGATGGACTTTGCAAGAGATGGCTCTTTTTTCCACATTAACAACAGGCCCTTGTCAAGGAATTTGCTTGGTTCTCAATGCTCAGAGACAGATTATCATCAAACAGTTTAAACCACAGCCCCCCTGTAGTCTCCTTATGGCAGAGGTGGTAGGGAAAGGTTCTATCTGGACCTATGGCACATTGGCACATATATGCATTTGTCACCTAGCAGATTATCAGGAAAAAATTTCTGATGGTGAGTGCAGTTCGGCAGTGGAACAGATTGCCAAGGGAGGTGGTGGACTCTCCCTCACTCGGGATCTTCAAGCAGAGGCTTGACGAGCACCTGTTGGAGATGCTCTAGGAGGATTTCCTGCTACAGGCAGGGGATTGGACTAGATGACCTACCGGGTCCCTTCCAACTGTATGATTCTATGATTCTGAAAGAGGAGGTAGAGGACTCTGTACATATGAGCTGGGCTTACTGGTTCCTACAGATCATTGATGAAGAATGTGCAGTTTCAGAGAGCAAAGGTTTATCTAGTTTTATTCCCAGCCAATTGATTCAAAGGGCCCACTGGAATCCAAAAGTGGCTGTCCTAAAGACAGGCTAAAGTATAGTCATGAGGTGGACGGTTCACTTCAAGTGGTGGGTTGGAGGGGTGTAGGAAACTGACAAGTGTGGTTTGGCTGCTCATGACCCGTCTCCATCCTGCCAGTGCCAAGTTGCTCCCAACAGCAGAGAGTGAGCAGAAAGACCAGGGTGGTGGCAGCAGCCCATCTGCTAGACGTCAAGTGTTAACATGTGCCGGAGTTGCCAGAGGGAAGAAAAACCTGGCTGCTGCCACCACTGTCCTCTCCTTGCCCACCCAGATGCTTCCTAACATGTAAAGAAACAGGAGCAGCAGTTTAAGAAAACAGCTTGGTGGACAAGGAGAAGCAGAGATGGTAATTGGGAGCCCTTTCCACCCCTTCTGTCTTTTTCCCCTGCATGTACCAGTTTGAAGCAATGTGAAGAGCATGAGTCTGAGATGTGAAAGTGAGTCAGAGAACTTGGATTCAAATACTTGTAGTTAAAATTCCATTTTTCAAGTCACTCAAAATCTCTAGAGTCACAAAACATTTGGAAACTCGAAAACATTCAAGTTGGAACCCAGCAGACTTTTATTTATTTATTTAACTCAATTTATACCCCACTTTTCCTCCCCCATAAGGGGGAGCCCAAGGCGGCTAACATTGAAGAATAAAACATCATTAAAATTGCTAATAAATACAAATTAAAACATCATTAAAATACAATTAAAATACAATTAGAATAATTAGACTAGGAACAATTAAAAACAAATTAAAAGACATTTGTTAAAACAATAAAATAAAACACTAACACACTGCCCCCCACCCTCTGCCCTGTTTAAAACGCTTTTTTTAAAATAAAAGGTTTTAAGGCTCCACCTGAAGCTCTGTATTGAGGGAGCTTTCCTAAGTTCTGTGGGGAGGGAGTTCCAAAGCCGGGGTGCCACCACTGAGAAGGCCCTATCTCTGGCCACCACACCTCTCACATCTTTTAGTGGCGGCACAGTCAGTAGGGCCCCCTCTGATGACCTTAGGTGACGGGTTGGATTGGTGACTTGAGTCTTTTCCTGACTTGAGTTACCAATGGTGTTATGCTAACCAATTTAGGCTGGCCTAACTCACCTGGAATATCTCCCCATGGTGGTGTGGGGAGCTCAGCGTATGCCTGTGCACTGTCTTAACTCCCCCCATGAGTGGGACAAAAGTGACTTACAGCACTTTTATGACACCCCGGGGTCAGCACAGGACTTATACCAGGGCTTATGCCAGCCTAACTGGAGGTTAGGATTGCAGATCAAGTCTCCTGTGTCTGGGTGGGAGTCCTTGCTTACTGTGTTCAGGGGCACTCAATTTGAGTTAAATGTACGTAGAATAGAGGGAACTCAAGGGCTGTTAACTCAAAAATTCCTGACTTTGGTACTTGTGGGGAAACACTAAAATCACTCAGCTTGAGTTGAATCGTTGGGTTAGAGTAGTCTCGACTTGAGTCTGCACTTCCACAACTCTTTCTATAACAGCCAGGAGTGCTTCAAAATTCTCTGTTCATCCTGTTTATTTCAAACAGGATTGCACAGAGGTAGGAGATTCAACCCCATCTCATCTTCACCACCTGACTGCTTTTATTAAAAGTTAGGTGTAATAGCAGTGCTAAAATGTGAATGTGTGCATATGCACTAACTTGAATGCAAAGTTTTAGTTTTGACAGTTGGGTGGTGGATCTGCCCTAATTTAGATAGTAGATTCACTTAGGCTGCCTCAGGAAGGCCATAAATAGGAGTCCCATGCTGTTGCTCTCCTACAGCTGCTGTTCAGAGGTATATTACCGCAAGTTCATTGTAGCTCTCTATTTTATCTATGTTCATTTAGCGATTGTAGCTAATAGCCATCGACAGTCCTGTCTTCTGTAAACGTGTCTAATCCCCTCTTAAAGCCAACTAAGCTAGTGGCCATCATCATAACTCATGGCAGTGAATTCCATAAGGTAATTATGTGCTGTAGGAAGAATCAGTGTCCTTAATCAGCTTCTTGTCCATTTCATTTTTGACCCCCCATTTTATTATGATGAGAAGGAAAGAAACCTGCTCTTTCTACACTGTGAACCATTTAATGTCTTTATCATATGCCCCCCTTCACAGTCATCATTTTTCCAACCAAATAATTGCAAAGATTAAAAAAAACCTTTCCAAGTAGAAAAAATGCTCCAATCCCTTGATCATTTTGGTTGCCATTTTATACACTATGTGTCCTGAAACCCAACCAGTAGTTAGTACAGATGGGGAAGGCACACTATTCCAGGGTGACCAGATGCCTGAACCTCAAAAGGAGGAGAAGGTCTTGGATTCTTCTCAGCCTGGCCTTTCTGGCAGATAATGGCACATTTGCCTACTCACAAGTAAAGCTGCGATGGGCATTTTCACGTTCCCATAGAGTTCAATGCATATTTTTTATTTTTAGTTTTTTGGCCGTAACGTTTGATAGGAAGGAGATATTTCAAAACCAATTTTTGCATTGGATTCTGCTCTTCAGTACAAATCCACTGACATATGACACAATGGGATACTGCACAACATTGCAAAGTTCCAAAATGAAGCCAAAATGGAGGACAACGGAGCCCTTTTGGAGGACACCCAGACAGAAGGCTAAAAAAGAGAACAAATCCAGAAAGATCCAGTCACATGGTCACCCTGCTATGGACAAGCTTAACAGCAATGAAGAATAAAGTCATGGGAGTGCACACTCGAATCAGACTAGAACCAATGGACCCCCCACAACTCAACTCAAGTTGAGTGACTCTGGGATTTCACCATGAGTCTCCAAGGCAGGCTTTTTTTAGTTAAAAGCACTTAAGTCAATTCAAGTTGACTTGACCATTTACTTGACTTGATTTGAGTGTTCCCACAGTAAAAAACAAACACAAGAGACTTGGTGAGTATGTCAGGAAAACATGACTTGGTAGGTTCTGACTTGAATGTTTTAGAGTTTCCAAAATTTTCACGACACTGAAGTCTTGGAGTGACTTGAGAAATGGAATTTCTACAACTTGAATCCTTCTTTTGACTCAAGTCCCCATCTCTGCTTAGCAGCTCTTATTAACTGAGCCAGTTGTATGATCTGCTTGCTTTTGGCTTTGCCCTAGGCAGGGGATTTCAAGAAGAAATGAAAATTCCTTCAAAAATGTTGATCTTGCATTTGCCACTGCTGATTCCACCCTCCACAGCACAAACTTTGAAATAACCAATCTTGTTTTCTCGTCCACACACAAAAAAACTGGATTTCATTACAATAGTCAGACACCACCACAACCAGTTGGCTCCTTCTCAGAGATTTCTACGTAACCCTCAAGTTTCAGAATGGCAAAATGTGAGATGTTCTGCCCCCACTTGATTTGGTATGATTTGCAGTCCTTTGAGATGAATTACAATGGAATCTGACAAATTGCAAATGCAGGTAATTTGTCAGATCTTGAGTTCTGCATAACAATTTGCTTCAGTGTTAATTCCTTGGAGATGGCACAATTTTGACGCCAAAAGAGGGAAAAGGTTGTGATTGGTGGCAGTTTTATGTCCACCCTCAGGGGAACCAGTCGATTCTAGCGGAAATTAAATGTATCGGCTCAACATCAGGCTGAACTTCTCCGGAAATGATTTTAGGTGCCCAGGTCACACTTTTCATCAGACTCTTATTGAAAAACCTTTCAGAGGGAACTGGGGCCTCTTGAAATATTTAGCTTTGAGATCTGGTCCACTTGGCATGAGAGTTTGTCCCTGATACCCTGTCCAGTGCATGCTCTTCTATCCTTTATCTAGAGGATAACTCCCTCTAAAAATTAACACCTGGGGCAACTCCTCACACAAAACTCTTCCTGATGGGTTTTTCTTGCAGTCACCATATCATTTGTGACAGGTCCTTTTATATCAGTTTCCTCTTTGTGATTCAGATATTGGTTTTTGCTCGAGGGCTCAGAAAATGGCCTTTGGCCATAAAAGTTTACCACCATTTACATTTATGGATGTGTTTAAGGGAAGTACAGTGATTCTTGATTGACAAGGAGGGCTGAATGCATGGGATAGCAAGAGTGCCATGGAAAGTCAAACTTGCTTTCTTAGTACATTCTCCCCCCTTTTTTTACAATGACCATGAAGGAAAATTATTAGGCTATTTGTGAAGGAAAACCTGGCAACCCCCCCCCCCCAACACCCACACACACCATTTAAAAAAAAGAACTTTGCCTCTCCTGCTGAATATTGAAGAGAATTGTGGCATTGGCCAGATGACTCAGGGTTTCAAGGGTGGTTTTATAATATTACTGTAAGCCCTTGACAACTGTTTTGAACAAAATATGGGGATGCACACCTTCTTATAAATAGATACATTTTTAGAGGTCATTAAGAAGTGCACAGTGTTAATTGATGCATGGACCCCTTCCTCCTACTTCCCCATTAGCCCTCCTTTGTCTCTATAGCAACTCCAAAACAATCATTGTATTGTTATAGCTACTGGTCTGACCATACTTTTATTAAGCAGATGGAGGTTAATGATCCCAATTGGTCAGCTGATGGGAACTAATTTTTAGGAGTTTTTTGGATGGCTGAAGAATCCCTGAGTGTTTTCAAAGAGATGGCCATCAGAGCTTGATGAAGGTGACCTTTCCCAAAGGAAGAGGACTTACAGTGCAAACCAAAGCATGTCTACTCAGAAGTAAGCCCCATTGTGTTCAATAATACTTTCTCCCAGGAAAGTGTGGTTAGGATTGCAGCCAAATATGGTGCACACACACAACACACACACATAGAGGTGAATTGTCTGAAAATGTCTCCCAGATGTAAGACTCCCTGATGGATCTGATTTGAGGATCTAATTTGAGGATCTGATTCCAGTACTGATTTTGCTGCTTTGTAGGAGTGTCTATGGCTGCCATCATGTGCTTGACTTGGGTATTTGCAATAAAGCAAACAGTACTAAAATGCCATGACTCTCCTGTGTTTTCTCATAGAAAGAACATCCAATTCACTGCTGCTGTCCCTCAAACTTCTTACTGCTCAGCACAATAATATCCCCCAGCAGAGCACATTTTGAAGGACTTACATTAGCCCAGCACATATTTTATTCTGCTTCATTAATCATTTACTTCTTGTGACCCTCCTGAGATTTATTTTATCTCTTTGTTTAAAAACTCATATAATCTTATGATTATGAACCCTTAAATGGCAGTTTTTAATAGTGGGACCAATTTGACAACTCTCAGTAGCACTCTCTTCTTTCAGGCCACTCTGAGAAGATGAACCGGCATGGGATCCTGGGTGGCTGTATCCAAACATAAACCTGGCAACTGTATGCAGAAATTTGAAGCTTGAAACAGAACAAGCTGAAGGTGGTTCTCTGTTGATAATGCCACGACAAAAGGCTAAGGCTCCAATCCTCACCTGCAGTTGGGCTAGCCTAAACCCCAGCATATCACAAAATGTTGTAGACTCCTGGGGAGGTTTAGACCACTGCACAGACGTGCGCTTGCCTCCCTACATCACCATGGGAATGGGAAGACCAATGAGTTGTGCCAGTGTAGGTTAGGATTGCACCCCAATACTCATTTGTACCCAGCTTTGATAAACTAGTAGCTTAAGATTGTCCACCAACTGGAGGGACCAATGTTGCACCTCCCTGTTCCCTTTGATAGCATATTAGCCTTAAGTTCTCAAATCAAACCTCAAAGCCCTAATATAGTACATCTTCCCTGAGGTGTTTCAAGAATTATACTGTTCATACAAGTGGCTTAGTGGTTTAAGGCATTGTGCCTGCCCATCTGAAGATCGGCATGTTAGCAATTTGAGACCTGGAAGCTGCAAAGTGGAGTGAGCTCCTATTGCTTGCCCAGCGCCTGCCAACCTAGCAGTTCAAAAGCATGCAAATGCAAGGAGATAAAAAGGTACTGTTTTGGTGGGAAAGTAACAGTGTTCTATGTGCCTCGGCAAATAGTCATGCTGACCCCATGACCGCGGAAGCGTCTTTGGACAATGCTGGTTGTTTGGCTTAGAAATGGGGATGAGCGCAGCACCCTAGAGTTCTTTTCCAGTCTGATGGCTTCACAAATGTGGGCAAACTGATATACTCTGAGGTGTACTAAACTAGACAGCTGCATTAAGCTCATTTGGTTTCTAAACCATTTCTTTGGCTTAGATTCCTGGCAAGTATTAATCACCCAAGGCACAATATATTTTCTGATTAGTGAGGCATATTATGTGATTGTCAGCTGCCAGTCAAGTGGATTGATTAACAACTCAGTACAGGCCAGCACATTTTAATGCCATCAGTGTTTAGCACTGGCACAAAGGTTCTTCTATAAATCATATCTATGGAAAAAGATTGTTCAGTGAGTATCCTAGGACATGTGGTCAAACACCTTGATGCTTTATCCATTATGTAGGAGTAGATCTGAGTCTTTTCAAATTGCCAGAATGTGAGCTTGTTGTAACAAGGCAGCCAGGATGAAACTCCTTAAACTCACCCAGCTGAGATGTCTCTAGACATCTTCAGGAGCTAGGTGGCTGTAAATTAGGCCAGTCTCAATTGCTCCAGTTAAATTATGCATTAGCTTTTTAAACAGCAGTTTAAACTTAGAGTGAGATGGATTTTATCAGCGCCGCCTGATACCCACCTCGTGCTGTAAAATTCCATTTTAAGTAGATCAGATGGGTAATAATTTCCCCATTATGGAGAAGCAGAAATTCACAATTCTGACTAGACACAAAGGAGAACAATGCATATGGCTCAACCTACAACCTCAGCTTCACTGAGAGACCAATGCTATCCCGATCTACTCAAAAGTAAATCACATTACAATGGAGCTTACTCCCAGGTAAGTGTGGATAGGATTGCAGCCTCAAAGCCCAATCCTATCCAACTTTTCAGCCCAAATGCAGATGCACATCACACCCTACCATTACCGTTGCACAGTTCCTACCACTGTGATCTCTTGAATGTCAAGATCCATTGTCTATTGACTGCAATTTCAGTACAGCTGTGATGGCTTACCTACCCAAAATCCTTGGCACAAGACTTCTGCACCAGATTCTGAAACTGAAATCCAGGCTCTATCCCTGGAACGTTGGATAATGAGTTCTAAATTAGGATTATATCCCAGCCCCTGTATTTAGGCTTCTAAGAAATATTTCAAGATAAGCATCTGACAGTCTTCTGCTTTTGACGTTGCCAGGTGGATACCGAATCATTGTATATCTGTGAATATCCAAAGGTTTTATGGTCTCGCCTGCTGTTTCGTTGCACACCAGGAAGGAAGTTTTCCATTCATTATGCTATCAATAGCCTAGGCAGCCGTGCACTGGTTAGCTGTATGAGCAGTCATTACTGCTCTGCTCTAAAAACTTTGCTCCAGCAAGGATGATCAGCTAAGCAACCAGGGGAAAGAGCCGTTAATCGTATTGGTGCTAATAAAGGTGAGGGCACTTGATTATCTGGGGTGAGCACCATGCAGCATGTGGGTCTCCTCACTGCTCATTTTCCTCTCCTCTCCCCACCTCACAAAGACCTTCCAATTTGCTAGCTCTCACTCAATTTCCTCTTCTCAGCTAGCTGTGATATTAACTTTACAGTGAGTGATTTTCAATACAGCGGGGCAAAGAGTTACTAAGGATGCTGAATCCTTTCTGCTCCATGCCGCCTGTCCAGGATGCTCACCTGTAGATCATGCTTTCGTTTCATTGCTTTAGGCTGGGGAAATGGATCTGAGATAATTGACTAACAGTTCCCTTCCTCTGCCAGGGAGCATTAGCCCTTAAGCTCATCTATTTTCCTTATCTGCTTCTCACAACATTCCTAACAAGCCACTGAAAGGGACACCATGTTCTGTTTGCGACCAGTATGTCAACAGACAGGTACCACCAATCCGCATTTACAAATGGTGGAGGAAGGATTGCAAGAACACAAACCACTAAGATCCTAGAGATGTAGAGGTTAGAAGGAGAGCTGGTCTTAGATTTGTGTTCAAATCCTGATTCAACCACAATGGTTCCTGCATGACCTTTGGTCAATTCTTGCCTCTCAGCCTAAGCTATCCCACTGAGTTATTCTGATACTTGGGGAAGACAACTACAGGTGTCTCTTGTTAACCACAAGGGTTCAATTCTGGAACCTCCTGTTGATAAAAAAAATGAAAAAAAATAGGTTTAAAGATCCATTTCCAGGTTTCTTGCTCCTCCATTGAACCTAATGTAATAAGGTAGTGCCTCAATTTCTGCAGGGTTTGATTCTGGGACAGAAAAATTGAATGATTGCTTGCAGGACTACCTACCTACAACAGTAGAAAAGCAGTAGAAAAGCCGGAATGGCTGGCTAAGGTGCAACGCAAAGAGACGCACTGTGCATGTCCAAGCCTTTGGACATGCGCAGTGTGTCTGCGCAGTCATTGGGCCTTGTTCTGAAGGGCCTTGCCCATTGGGCCTTGCTCATATTTATTATTCCTTAACCACACTGTGAACCAGATTTGAATCTGTTGGATGTTCCTGAAGGAAAGCTACCCATGTAATGGCTTATTATCAGATATACAGTGGCACCTCACTTAAAGAGTTTAATTCGTTCCGGAGGCATGCTCTTTAAGTGAAATGCTCTTTAAGTGAAGCAGATTTTCCCATAGGAAATAACAGAAACTCAGACGATAGGTTCCACAACCCCAAAAAATATTCATATAAAAATATTAACTGTTTATAAAAATGATTACAAAACACTGTAATATAACACTGTACAAAGCACTGTAATATACAGTAACACACAACACTACAATAAAGAAAATACTGTACAGTACTGAACTGTACTGTATCTTTGAAAACCTTCATGGCTGGTGTGAGGGTTACAGAGAGGGGATGACTTTCACAGTCACTAATGGAGTCACTGCTATCCATTGGCTCAATGGAATCTATTGTCTTTTTGTGCAACTTTTAACATTCCCAAGATGCTGACGGGGAGCAGCTCTAGAACATTGATCAGGCACACCTTCCACGCTGCCACACACAGATCCCACATACAGACCTGACTCAGGCTGCTACCCCCGGACGTCCCATGATTTCCCTGGCAATGGAAGTCTATTCCAAACTTTGCCCAGGGCCCCACCGTAGCTCAAACTAGTCTCCTCATCCCGCCTGTGGGTTCCCTTGCCATGGAAGCCTGTTCCTAACTTCCTCAGAAGTGCTCTTTATTCAAGACAGTGCTCTTTATGCAAGTCAAAATTTCTGAGAAAATTTTGCTCTTTATACAAAACGCTCTTTATTCAAGATGCTCTTTATTCAAGGTACCACTATGTTTGCTTATGGCCTCAGCCTCATTTGTTTATTTTTCTTCTTGCATGAATCATAGTGGCTCTTTAACGCAGCAATTTTCAACCTTTCTCATCTCATGGTACACTGACACATTGCTACAATTTTTGGACGCACCACCTTTTCTTTGACAATTGACCAGGCAGCTAGCCCCCAAATCCATGTTTACTCAAAAATAAGCCTCATTGTGTTCAATGGGTCTTACTCCCAGGAAAGAATTGCAACTTTTGTCTATATATATATATATAACTGAAGGTCACTGACTGACTCATTCACTGACTGACTGACTCACTAACTCATCAACGCCCAGACAAAACCGCTGGGCCTAGAAGCATAAAATTTGGAGAGGGTGTTCCATCCATGACAGAGGCACCTACTAAGAACCAGTTTTGGAAAATTCCAACCAGCAAAGGGTGAAAACACGTTTGGCGCAACATGTTTTCCTTCCTATACTTTGCTTTTAAGAATTTCGTGACTGAGGGATGCTCTGCCCCAACCCCTGGACACAGAAGCATGAAATTCAGAAAGAGTGTTCCTTCTGTGACATCAACGTCCTCTCAGAACCAGTGTTGAGAAATTTAACCCTTAAGGGGTGATAAAGGATGCGACATGTTTTTGTCCTTTACTTAACATTGAAGACTGAGCAACATCCAGCCAATTTGGTGCCTGATGCATTGGGAGGGAGTGTGCACTGGGGGGATGGTGCGCAAGGGGGAATTGGCCAGAAGTTGCGTATGCACATGGGCCAGAAGTTGTGCATGGGCTGGATGTCATGCATGGGCCTGATGTCGCACATGGGGGATTTGAAGTGCAGGGGGGGGGGTTGAGGTGCATGGTGGGGTTGCTACACATGTGTGGGTTGATTGCATGTGGGGGTTGATGCACATGGAGTTGTTGCGCATGGGGGTGAATGCAATGGGGGATGGCGTACAGGGGGCATTTTCCTCCCACAACACAGGCACATTTTACCAATATGTAATATAAGTTTGGGTGTTGAGTGACTTTGTATTCCCTTTGCATCCTCTTGGCCCTTTCCTGGTGTTACAGATTATTTTTCTTGAATTGAAAAAAGCAACTTGTTCCATGGCAAGGGAGAGTTCTGTACTGAGTAGCCTACACAAACACTTCCCACACAGGAATGGTCCTAACCATGAGCAACAGATACAACACAGATGAGGGGGAGAGCTGGTAAGATGTCTTGAGCCCAAGGGACCAGGAGATGAGGGGCTCAGAAACCTGACCCCACTCAGATTATCCTTCTTCATCTTGGGTTTAGATTCTAACCTGCAGTGTACTTCTTGTCCATCAGTACCCACTTACCAAAACTGGGAAAGTCTTAGTAGAAGTGGTAGAGCAGCAGATCCTGAATCTGCAGCTCTAGGACTGAGCCTGATAGGGGTCGTCAGGGTTGGGAGAAGCAAAAGAGCTGAGCTGCGGCTGGGATTCTTTGAAATCTAGCCATACCTATGGAATTCTCTGTTTAGGATTGCAGGATGTATGTAAAAATGATGACAAAACACTGGAACTGAATTCAAAACATGCATTCAATATGTAAGATTCTATGAAGTCTACTTAGGCTGCAAAAGACTTGCTCTGTAGACTTGCTTTGCTACATCCCTTGCATCTTAGGAATGACAAAAATCAGAATGACACTGATTGATCTCCAATTAAATATTAGCTGTTCCCTCCCCAAATGTCAATCTCCTTTTTAGAAACCACCTACAGTGCAATTTTCCATCTCTATCTCTGTCTAGTGTACTGAGCATTACTACTATTTTCTAACTATTTTTCTGCAGTAGAGGTCTGCTTTGAGTTGGCAGAGAAATCTAGACCTGGAGGATGTAGGAAAGATTTACATATTTCCATTGAGAACCTTGCTTTCATCTTGGCTGGTGCTACCAAAACAACCTGCACCACCATTCCTTCTCTTTCACTTGGAAATTGCATGACTGAATACTAATCCTGGATGTGCTGGGGCTAGATCTTCAGACTCCCCAAGGCAGAGTGAACATCCAGGATTGTCAAGGTTGCCTGCTTTAAAAATCTAACATTTTACTCCTTGGGGTTTAAGCCTGTCTAGTCTTGTTCTGTTGGAGAATAGAAAGGACATTTGATGGCCTCCACAGGTTCATTCAGATCCCACAGAGAGCCATAAAAGAGTCACAACTTCTCGGTTTCAGGGTCCCATTGCGGGTTGCGATTCTTCTGACATCACTGTAGCATTATTTCTTTCACATTGTCTTGCAGCAGTGATGGTATAAATCAGTGTTTCTCAAACTGTAAGTCGGGACCCACCAAGTGGGCTGCAATTTCAGGTGGCCCCCCATTCATTTCAGTATTTTATTTTAATATATTAAAATGCTAGATTTTAAATAGATTTGATGCTATCACGGTATATTTTGGGAAATGAAATTTGTAACCTGCTACTATCTTTATACTTTTAACAGTCAATAGGACTGACTCCTGGGTAATGTGAGCAGGATTGCAACCTTGGATTGTTAACAATTCCTCTATTTAATGATGTCAGTTCTGGTCATAACATTATTTGTGGTGGGCACTGACAGATTCCAGTTAGTTCCCGTGCTAAACATTTGAGAACCACTGCTCTAAAGGGTCTTTGGTTGAATAGAAAGACATCAAAATCAAGAGAGTTGGGATGTGATTTGTGACTTTTATAGAATTGTAGAGCAATGGCTGTTGGATATTAAGATATTAGGGTTTCCATGTTAATACAATGTTCTCTCTCTCTCTCTCTCTCTCTCTGTGTGTGTGTGTGTGTGTGTGTGTGTGTGTGTGTGTGTGTGTGTGTGTGTGTTTACCTCCACATATAGACCACTTCAATAACAACCTATGGAAGAAACTCATGCGTAACTCCCTTTCTTTTGAGCTAAGATCAGGCCCTTCCTGTTAACCTTTCAATGTGGGCTAAGGACATTCCTTCTTTGCGTAGTTGGCAAGAACCCACCAGCTTCTTTTGCTATTGTTGTTCAATACTATAAACTTGGTTGCTGTATTTTTATTATTCTCCTGTTTATATTGCTTTTATGACTACATGTTTTATTATGAATTGTTTTTTAGCTCCTCTGATTCTGTTAGTTTATTTTATTATACTTTATTGTGATTTTTCTATTTTTAGTCTGTTAGCCACCTTGAGCATTCCACTTTTTCAGGAGAAGAAATTGTGTCTGAATGGTTTAAAGAAATCAATTAATTTATGGGAACCAGAACTGTTTTAGGATTATTAACTCTGTATTATGGACACGGTAATATTAACAATGTCAGAGTGATATCTTTTTTACTTGCTTAACTCTTGCCAACTAAGCAGTTCAAAAGCATATCAATGCAAATAGATTAAAAAGGTATGACTTTGGTGGTAAGGTAACAGTATTCTGGGTGGATCTAGCATTCAGCCATGATCATGGAAGCATCTGCAGACAATATTGGCCCTTCAGTCTTGTAACAGAGATGAGCATCACCCTTAGTGTCAGTCACGACGAGCAGGGCAACCTGCAGCGGACACCTTTACCTTTAATATTAACAAAGTCATGAAGAGATGTCGGCAATGGTGTAGTGATAAATTTCGAACTGTAGGAGCTCATCATCCTCAATAGCCACACTCCATAGCCATGTTCCACTAAGGTTGCAATCCTTAAGACACTTGCCTGGGATTAACACCTATTGAATACAATGGGCCTTACTTTTGAGTAGGTTAGGATTGTGCGCAAAGACTAAAGAGCAACAACAAAAAAATCAACATCAAAGTTATTCTTTAGAGCATTCTATTTTCCTGCCAGTTATTCCTAGATGATTTCATTTACAACTTGGAGTGGGTTGGAGTGGAGTGGGTGAGTCATAGCTCCTCAGAGAGCCACAGAAATTGACCAGTGAAGCCATGAAATGCTCAAGAAAAACCCATTGCCTTATACAATGTATAGGATTATAGCCCTAATGGGGAACCACAGACAATGGCCCAGTAGGTCAAGAGAGTCATCAGCTGAAAAAGATTTGGGAACCACTACTCTAAAACAAATATCTAAAAAAATTTAAAAATGAATTTAATAATATACCAGATATAAATAGTATGTTAGATTGTCATCCTACACATGTTTACTCAGAAGTTAGTCCTACTGTGTTTAGAAAAAGGGCATAGCCCTAGGAATATCTATATAAGAATGTAGTCGTAGAATTGGCTAACATCCATCTTTATAGGTACCACATGCATATTTCTCCTGTAAAAATGTACCAGAACTCCACTCCCCCTCAGCTACACCCTCCGATATTGGAGATGGAAAACCAATTTCAGCATCTATATCTAGCTCATTCTAATATAGATGTTTAAAAGAGAAATATATTTTATTGGATGACAATGTTTAACGGATAATCTTTGCCTATTTTGGCAAATAAAAATGGCCCTCTCTGATGTTTGAAAAAGGAAATGATATGTAGACATGTTTGACATCTATCCAAGTGTCCCAACATTGCATTCCACCTCTTTTATTTACCCAGCCTCACTCATAAGATCCTACAAATGGTCAATTAATGGGGAAGAACATCTTAAGTCATCTTAACCAGGAAGCTTAAAAGAGGTTAAAATACCCAAACAATGTGCTCAAAGGAGGCACAGTATGCCTATATGACATTTTCTGAAGCGACATTCATATACGGTTTTCTATGGCCTAATCTATAAATCAAGTTTGTAAAGGAACACACCAAATGGCAAGGATGAGAACGTACATTTGTGTTGAACATTGATCTTTGCTACTTTTCTCATATGCATTGACAGCTTTTAATGTTATCTCTTCTACAGTAGATTGAAAGTATTCCTAACATTGTCATTTGTCAAGGTGACATTACTTTATATTAGTCATGGTTCCACTGAATCTCTTGGTATAACCACTCAATATTAGTAATTCCAAGTTTGGTTTTTTTAAAGTATTAATATCCTAGAGGGCGGTCTGGATTGGGACCATAGGAAAGGACCTAATTCACTGCATTTCCATAGTCCCAATCCATATTCCACATACAGAGCTGCTATTTTTACCCAGTCAAAAATGATTGGTGACCATCTAGAATGGTCACCCATTGTCCAAATGGTTCCCATTTGGCTACTATTACACAAAAAAGCCAAGGACTGGAGAACTACTTGCATACTTCTTGTAGGATGTCATTTGCTAAATCTGTTAAATCTAAATTTCTCTTTAGAACCTCTGAGAAAAGAAATGTCACAACCTCCTACGGAAGATGACTTCACTGCTGAACAGATCTTTTAACTATAGAAAGTCTTCTTTTCTAACATTTCACCTAAATCTTTCACCTCAAGAGTTCTATCCTTCCCCCACAAAATTATCTGATACATTTCCATGATTTGGTGGAATAATAGGAGGAGGGAAATTCAGAGATGAATTTTGAATAGCTGAAGCAGGCAATATTGTGATAAATAAAGTCAGATTACTGCTGGGGACTTATGCATGATCAATAATCCATCTCTCCTTACCTAATTAATGCAAATTAAAATTGTTGCTCCCCTGCTTTGCAGTGACATTTTGTTCCACAAACATACTTCTCCTGCATGTAAAATTCAGAAAATAGACACACAGGGAGAGAACCAAGGATTTCATGTGCTGCCATGATCTTTGGGGACCAAGTACTGCAGTTACCTTCCTATCAAAAGACAATTTCAAAGGCAAAATGCAATAAAGGAGATACGAAAGGCATGGTAAAATTGAATTGTTCACCCTTACCAGGGATCTATCTACTCAATGCTGCTATGTCAGAGATATATCAATTTGGGAAAGCAATGATGTGCAAGACACATTAGATTTCAATAGACCTGGTGCCATAGTGTTAGAGAGTACCAGGAAGGACCGTGAAAGGACACTCCTTCTTTGTCCAAAACTGCTGGCATCAAGATTCCTTGAGAAGACAAATTCCAGAGAATTAGGCTCAGCTTAGTATGGTCAGAAATGTTTTGATAATGTATCTGTTGGATTATTTTCATATAAACTGCCTTGATTGACTTTTGAAGGGGAAAGGAGAGATATAAATAAAGTATTTTCTGTGTAGAACTACCGTAAAGAAGGCCTGGAAGTATCTGTAGATCTGAAATGGGGCAGAAGCTAATCCCAAGGAATCTGCATCAATATTCAAAGCTCTGGGTAGCTGTTCTTAGGCCTAATATGAAGTGAACCCAAATTATTCCAAATTTAATCAATTACTGTTGCCAATTAGTCCTCCAAATTTCTAGCTCACCCTTCCATTCTCCTGAACTTAGCAAGTGAAGGGACAGGAATTATGGTGCCACCAATGTTTCTCTTTTTCTCCCCTTTCCATTTCCTCTCTGCTAGACTAGACAGTGGTGGGCTTCAGCAGGTTCGCACCTACTCTATAGAACTGGTTGTTAACAAGAGATAGTACAAATAGAGTTTAAAAATAGCCATTTAAAAATTAGAACCAGTTATTAATTTCTTTGAATCCCATCACTGAGACTAGACCTTCCTGAGGTGGCATGGGGAGGCTGGCGCAAATCTGAGCACTGATGGCACAGAAGTGCCTTATGACAATTTTGTGACTCCCCAAGGTGAGCATGGGACTTTTGCAGGCATAACCCCTGTTAAGGCTTAACCACTGCTTGTGTGGTGTGATGAACAAAGATCTCCAGAGGTGGAGGAGGAGAAAGGTGCAGGTGTGGGAAACTACCCTACAATCCAGAATAACTATGGGAGCACGATAGAGACATGTACGTTGACGTAGTTCTGGCACCACCTAGTGAAAACCTATGGGAAATTCATATTGCAATCCAGAGTAAATTGTTCTTACGTCGGAGCAAGGATTCCCCGTAGTTACTCTGGATTGCACCCCTATTGGCTGGCACCCCTGTGGCCCGCCACAGAGAAGTGGCGAAGTAATACACTGCCTTAGTTATGCTGGGTACTTGGGCCTGCATTAGGGAAGCTAATTCTGCTACTGCTGCTCTCCTAATGCCAAACAAGGGTGACCAGATACAATGGAGGACAGAGAACCTACAGTATATAGAAGATGAATTTTGACAGGTGCAGGTTTTAAAACCCTTCCATGTCAAAATTCCCTCTTCTATACATGGTTAAAGATCGGTGCACTGTTCTCCACTATGTCTGATCATGCTGTTTCAAGGTCAGTTTTAGGAGAAAGGGAAAAGACAGCTGTAAAGAGGAGCATGGGCTTGTGCAGGTATAAGTTCTTGTAAGCGTGAGCGTGTGCAGGTGTAAAGCATTTGCAGGACCTTTTGAGTGCTTGATAGATCAAGATCAAAAATTCAAATGGGACTGGGGGAAGTTAAGGAAAGGTGAGTCACCACTGGCTGAGACTTTGGGAGGGGGCTGGCTTGAATTGTGTAGTGCTATGCCATTATAGTGGCTGTGTTCAGCTTATTTTTGAGATTTGTGATGTTGTGTTGATTGAGTTCTGATTCGTATTGATTGTGAGAAAACTCTGGTTCATGCCGTGCTTCAGCACCTTCCTCACCATTGATCTGGGGATCCAAGCTTCTTGTGTCTAGGATTAGAATAAGAATACCCAGGAAGGCAAAGTGAAAAAGAAAAGCCCTCTAGAAAAAGGACTCCAGTTTGCAATCCTAAAGACATTTTCCTGGGTGTAAGACCCATTGAACACAATGGGGCTTATTATTGAGTAGACATGGTTAAGATTGTGCTAAAATGCCTTTGATATGTAAACCTCTTTCCAATAACTCTGCCCGAGCCATCCTTCATTTCTTCAGTCCTTACTTCTGAGTAGACATGGTGTAACTGTAGTCAATCAGGCTAACGCATAAGTAAGCATGAATAGGATCGCAGACTCCATGGTTGGACTTCCATCCATACTTTATGAGTATAACAAACTATATCCCTCCATGACCTGTCGAGATGTCTCAAGGATGAGGTTGGGGGAAGCCAGTCCTTCATTCTCAGACAGGCAGCAAAAGCATTGATCCTGCTGCCTGCTTTGGGGCAAAGCGATCCAGAAATGAAGGTGCCTGAGCAGCTCTGTTCTCCCAGTGAAGCCTTCCTCTGGCTTCTTCCAAGAAGCTCAGGAAGGATGCACACCCTCCTCTCTGGGAGCCTCCTCCCTGGGAAGCAAGACTGGGAGAACCTAGCCTCTCAGGTATCTTGCTTCCTTTTTCTCTCCCCAATGAGGGAGTTTCAGATGTGCTCCAGAACTGGCAGGGCAAGTAGCTCAAGAGATGGAATTTATAGGTGCACTTGCACCCCTCTCTATTTGGCACCTGGGACAAATGTCTTCAGGTACACATTTTTAGATACGCCACTGCATCTTTGGTATATTGACGTTGTCTAAATAATCGCACATCGCAAGTAGAGACCAGCTATCAAATTTCATCCTGCCAGGGTGAGGGGAAAGACCCCTTGCAGTCCCCTTTCTCTTGAATTAAAAATAATAATCTTCTTTTTGAAATGTCAACTGTTTTCACGGGAGTTCCTGCTTTCCATTCATCCTCACCCCATCCTGACAAAACAACACTGAAATCTCCAGGAGACATTTCATCTCAATCAATTAGAAATTAAATGCTTTCTTACAACAATGAGAGGAGGCTTTAATTTTAGAGCTAATTAAATATCAACAATTGGAATGTGGCAGCAGACACTTAACCTGAAGTAACCCCACTGTTTAGAAAAGAGGAGAATGCATGGGTTGTCGATGTGAAGTGAGTTGTAGCAATTTTAATATCAGCTGTCACACTCTAACAGTTCTCCTTTGTCTGGCCGTAGCCCAATCATCTTTGCCTGTTTCCTCCAGGACCATTCTTGTGTCTGTGCCTGTCAGAAGATTAATTAAGTTGGCGGCCCAGCAGAGGATCAGATCTTGTGCTCATGTCCACAGTTGATGAACCCAAGTCAGGTGGGAGCAAAGCCCCTGCTTCCAGAACGAGCAATGGAAAATAACATTTTCTCACCACCTACATGGAACCGTCAATTAGGGTTGCAGCCCAGAATCTGGCTGACAGTTCATTAGAAGTCATTGAGTTATTAACTGTGAAAGCATATTGCTCACTTGGGTAGTCTTGGAAATGGCCAGGTCCCTAGGATCAGACCTTCATGTGCCAACACTTAGTCCTGGATTGGATTCTAACTAATTGGAGATGCAGAAAGGATATTGCAGGTATTATAATGATTCGGGAATATTTATACTACAAACAGAACATTGGTTCCTTTGCTCAAATTGTTGTGGGTTCCCCCCTCCTAAAAATGAGGAAATAACATTTGCTAAGGATGCTAATTATTTTTTGTCATTCCCCTCACAGGAATGATCAGATTATCCCTGGGACAGTGCTACTCAAACTGGGCTTTGAGTAAATGTCCAGTTTGTGTAAATGTCCCCAACTCCCTTTAAGAGGTAGGGGAAGGGGGAAAGCAGTAGAGAAATCGCCAGAATCATATCCCTGAAGGGGAATGGGGGAGAGTTTCAACCTCCCCATGCATCCTGCCTGGTCCTGCCAGGGTCTGGTGGTGTATGGGGAGCTCTGGAAATCAATGGCAGAGCTCCCCATGGATAGAAATAAGTGAAAGTTTCAGACGTGATTGAAGTAGAAGTCAGACTTCCAGTTTAATGGGCAGCAGCTCCATTTCTGCGTTCATTTCCATGTGCATTTTTTGAGAGGCAGGGCAACTTAAATCCCGTCCTATAGAGTTATAAGGGATGACTCAAGGACTTAAAAAGTGCCTCCATTCTGACTCATTTTCGAGTCAAATCGTGGAAGCAGTAACTCATGGGACTTTTCCCAATGGACATTCATGCTATCCATAAAATATTTTATGTTTCCATAAAATCTTACACTAGAATCACATCAAAATTTCTGTCGACTCTAAGGAGTTAGCTTGCATATTATGTTGCAAGAACCTTGTCTCTGATTATTCTTGTGACTTGAAGACCTGCATAGCAGAGTGAAGTTCTGCACCACCATGAGAAGGGGGAAAAGCTCTTCTACTTTATCATTTGCAATGTATCAGTTATTAACGGCAAGGAGAATAGAGAGCTTAACAATGCTATTCATGAATTTTTCTGTGTGTGCTGCCATTTACAAAATTTTGGAGTTAAAAGATGCCAAACACTTCGTGAACTTTGGAGATGAATTCCATTAATCCTGAGCAGTGAAGTTAACTTTCCATTGTGGTTAACCCTGAGGATGTTGTCTTTGGGGGGGTGTGGTGGATTTAAACCGACAATGCCAGACTGCATTGTGATATTGTTTTTTTCCTTCTCCTTCATTCATTACGGTTTATTATTTTTTCTTTTGTGCTTTCCACCTAATCTGCTTAACCAACTCAGTTGAACAAAACATGCAGGACAGATGATTTCCTTGGCATCACGCTCGCTCTGAATGGCTAATAGCATAGTTGCTCCTGTATTTAATAAAAGAGGCTGACAGGAAAATTCAGGCTAACAGAATTATTTCCTTATTAAAGTGATAGGTTGATTTTCCCCCCGATATTTATTCATGCTGCCAGGCTTGTCTGCAGCTGCAGTTCTTATTATTTCCATTCTACATGTAATTAGGTGGCAAACAGGCTCTGTCCAAATAGCATTTGGTGGCTGCCGTGCCATGTGCTGCAACTGCTGTTGAAGCCTTCCCCTGCAGGCTGTGAAAACAACCAGGGTGACTGCACTTGTGTTACGTGACTCACTGGATCATGTGATGGCTCCATCCCAGAAGGAGACGTCTCCTCTGAGGGCATGTTCAAAGGGCATCTTTCTGAAATCCCTGCTGAGTGTTATAGTTAGAGTTGATGGCGGTGGTACAGACAGAAAAGGCATGGGAAATAGAGTTGCCATTAGTTTTTCTTAGAAAAAAGCTCTGCTTCTTTAATACAGAAATGACCAATAGAAACCAGCAGGTTTCAGGGTGACCATATGACCGGATTTGTCTGAATTTGTCCTCTTTTTTAGCCTCCTGTCTCGGTGTCCTCCAAAAGGGCTTCATTGTCCTCCATTTTGGCTTCATTTTGGAACTTTGCAATGGTGTGCGGTACCCCATCATGTCATATGTCACTGGGTTCATATTGAGGAGCAGAACCCAATGCAAATAATCAGTTTTGAAATATCTCCTTCCTATAAAAAGTTAATGGTCAAAAAAACGAAGTCAAAAATATGCATTGAGCTCTATGGGAAAGTGAAAGTGCCCAAAATCGTGGCTTTACTGGTGAGTAGGCAAATGTACTATTGTCTGCGAGAAAGGGCAGGCTGAGAGGAATCTTTTCCCTAGCATCTTTTGGGCAGAAAAAATAGTAGACTTTCCATTTGTCAGGCAGCTATTAAAGACACAAAAACAAAGTCAGGGCATCTCCAGACATACTGAGAGAAAGTGAGCCACGCAGAAATGCAAGGTGACCAGCTACAGTAGAGGACAGAGTGACTAGACCTTTCCTTTAACCATTCTGCACAAGTGGGAATCTTGGAAGGTGCCGCTCAACATGAGAGGGTTGAAAAACTACCTCTGACAAAATTCCCTCTTCTAAACAGTGTTTAAAGGTATAAGTGCTCCATCCTCCATTAGATCTGGTCACTCTGGCCTGAACTTAAGTGAGGAATCATTTAATGGGGAAGGGTTCTGTGGTGGAATCTGTTGTTTTTCCTTGAACTTGAGGGTCTCCTCCATTCTCTTAAAACTCATTAGGTTTCTGGTCTTTATGTTTGGAAAAAACTTTACTGCAAAACACAGTGGCCACTCTCTGCTGCAGCCATAGAAACTGGGGTGGGGGGCCTGTTACTGGCTCCATAATCTCAGGAAACCCTAGACAAGTGAACAATCCCAGAATGCAGAACAATCTGTAGTTATCCCCTGGTCTCACTCCACATTCCTCTCTGAAGTATATGCTGCAGACTCTCAATTGCCCATTGGCCTTCTGTTTGTCCTTGACAACTCCACTATTTTTACTCAGAGCACAAAGTTTATATTGTCTTGATCACATCATGTCTCTCTCTTGACTATTTAATAGCCTCTAAAAAAGAAAAACTCACCCTCCAAGAAAGGTAGTTGTTTTTGCTGTTCATTAGAGGCCACATCTGCTATTTCAATGCTGAAATAGCTAAACAGTCTGTGAGCTTTATCCTAGGCATGTCTAATCAGAAGTAGATCCTTCTGTGTTCAGTGGGGCTTACTCCCAGGAATGTTTGTATAGCATTTTGCCATTCATGGAGCTTACCACCGCTTACCAGGGAGTCAGACTCTGAGAAGATCTCATCCTGGTGCACTTCTTGCCTAACACACCATCCATGGGCCTTAAACTTTCTCTTCAAAGTTCTTTTTAACTCTCCCTTAATGTACTTGTCAACTCTTTGACTCATGCTGATATTTAGCCTTAGATGGAGTTTATCATACACTTTGGGCTGGATTCCTTAGCAATGGCTTCCCAACGTATGTCTTTGAAGCAAAATACTTGTATTCCACAGCCTCACATGCACACACCATACTTCAAACATAATGGTGTCAACAGATTTTGTCAGGTTTTGTTAGATATATTAGTCTGTGGCAGTAAAAACAACGAAGAGTCTTGTAGCAGCCTAGAGACTACCTGATTTATTGTGGCATAATTTTCATGGACCAGAGCCCACTTCATCAGGTGTATAGAGTTATCACCTAAGCTTGTCAGTGTACAATGTAGTCTAGAAAAGAAAGGGAGAAAGAAAAGATTGTGTTTTTTTTTAACAAAGTCATGCCATAACATCAAGAAATGCCAGATAGAGTAATTGTGTCACAGTACAATGCTGAACACAAATGAATACAGAATCCAATCAAATCCTTTTCCCGTTTCTCAAAATAATCATGTAGCAAAATAAACTGCAATGTGTGAAGTGAGGCCAAGAGTCTCACCCAACTTTTACAAAGCAATGACATTATATTGATATGCTTTTAAAATTCCACATATTAATTTAATTATTTTTAAAATAATTTTCCCGAGGTTCTCAAAATGGGACATCGTCAGTGGTGGGCACCAGCAGGTTCGCACCTACTCTATAGAACCAGTTGTTAACAAGAGATAGGACATATAAAGTTTAAAAATAGCCATTTAAAAGTGGCTGCCAGATGGGCAGAGAACCGGTTCTTAATTTCTTTGAAGCCCATTACTGGGCATTGTGACATACCAGCCAGAGAGCTGAGGGCTCTGCCCACTTAAGGGATGAGGAGGGGGGGGGGGAAGGCAGCAATGTTAATCACCAGGATCTCATTGCTATTGAGAGGTGCAGGGATTCACTGGACTCACAGAGCCTGCAGCAGCCCCTCAAAAGTGCAGGAAGCCTGGTGTCAGCCTTCACAAAGCCCCCCATGCTATGTAGTGAGTGAAAGTTGTAATTGCAAGGTCGTGATTGCAACCCACTTCCAGTTTGCCACTGCTAAACTGGAAGTGGGTTGCAGTCACAACTTTCACTCTCTCTGCAATGTGCGGGGAAGGCTGGAAGAGACTGGCACTGGGCTCTCTGCACACCTGGGATGTTGATAAAGGCTGGGTTGGATCCAGGCAAGCCCCTGCACCCCTCACTAGTAGTGTTATCCTGGTAAATGTTGTGTCACTGCCTTCCCTCCTCTGCTGCGCATTTAGTGGCTCAAATTCTCCCTGAGTATGTAACCCTTAGATGACAATCCGGATCCAGAGTCCGGAAATTCAAATTTATGCAAATTAGGCTATTTTTAGATGGGCATCTAAGGGACCACTGCCCTAGAGCCTAATCCAGTGGTTCCCAAACTGTGAGCCATGGAATTGTGCAGTGTGGGTTTTGTCTATCTTGACCTGTGCAGGTGTCCACATGTTGTGTCAACCAAACAGTCTGAGGGTTCTATTCTCATGTGTCTCTGGGGCACAGAAGGCTGAGAACTGTCAGCATTCCATTTGCATTTGAACTGTCATTTCTAACTGCCTCTGGGACAGATAACAGGCCAAGCTGAGTGCAGGCTGGGGGCAATAAAGGAGAAAGGAGGCAAAAGGGCAGTTGAGATGCTGGAAAGAAGGTGGATTTTACTAATAAATGTTGTTATATTGTACCTCTGCAAGTGACGGTTGAGGGTTGTTACTACTCTATACAGTATATAAAACTGAAGATGCACTTACTAAAGGGATGTTGCACATGGGGGATGTTGTGCATGGGGGTTGATGCATAGGGAGGTGATGTGCATGTGGTGGTGATGTGCATGTGGGGTGTTGCTCCTGGAGGGATGATGCACCAGAGGGATGATGCGCATGGGGGGTTGATGAGCAGGGGGGTTGATGCTTGGGGGGGGGTGATTCTCAGAGCAGGTGATGCAGATGCAGGGGTGATGCACATGTGGGGGTGTTGCATATGGAGGATGATGAGCCTGGGGAATTGATGTGCAAGAGGGGTGTTGTGCAATGGGGGATGCTGTACAGGTAGAGATATTTCACTCCTGCAGTGCAGCACAGAGTACCAAATACGGTGGGACTGTCAAGGAGATTGGGAGGTTTTGGGATTAATGCTGCAGTTTTCATCCAAATTTGCCCTACCATGCTTTATTAAATGGGGAGTAAAGCTTCCGTTGCCTGGCTTCCTCAAGGCCACTTTTTTATGAGCAGTGGATTCATAAAAGGTATTGGACTGCCACTGAAAGCTTCCTTCCTGACTCTTGCTTGAGTTCTCAGAAGTTCTTCCTTATTTGAGACCTCTTGCATCCTGTTCCCCTTTTAAAAGCTGCCACTGGCATCAACCTTAAGTTATAAGCTTGAATGAGTCATGTCTTAAAACATTTCTCTGAGTTTGGCAGGTTAAAAAAAGAAAAGGAAAAGATGAAGGGTTTGAGAGAGAGAGATTTGAATGGCGGATTTCTTCCCTGCACCCCATATCAGACATTTGAACTATCAAAAGAAGCTTCTGTCATTCCATCAGCACAGGTGTTGGAAGAAAAAAATTGATTGCAAAAAGGGTGGCTGGGTCCTTGCCTCTTCTTTTAAATGTACTTACTAACCCCAGTTCTGCAATTGTTTCCTTAGCCACAGGCAGGTGAGGGGGGAAAGTCCAGAGGTCCAACAGGTGTTCTCCTATTATCTTGAGGCAAAATCTCCAGCTGAGATTCTAATAGCCTTAACCACAAACTAGCCACCTCTTTATAGGCTAATGGCTCAGCTGAAACTTTTTGCAGCCTTTGGCTACAATCCTAACCTAAGCCCCGGCATAAGTCCCATGCTGGCCTGGGGGGTGTCACAAAAGTGCAAAAAGACACTTCTGTACCACTCTTGGGGAAGGGTTAGGCCAGTGCACAGATATGTGTTTGCCTCCCGACATCGCCACGGGAATGGGAAGACCAATGAGTTGTGCCAGCCTAGGTCAGGATTGCACCCAAAGTGAAATTTTTGAAACACTGGGTACCTCTGAAGTCAATGCTGCTAAAACACCAGTGAAGTGTGACTTGAGTGTATTCAGTTATAGTTGCACCTTCTTTCATAGTAGGGCTCCTACATGATTTCTTGAAGCATATTTCTTGTCTTTCTATGATAAGAACAGCTAGCAAAGAATCACTGAATTGTTGCTAATTGTGCTACAGTTCAAGCTAGGGATGGCCTGTCCATGAGGCCAACCGAACTGACTGCCTCAGTCAGCAAATTGGTAAGAGGCATCCTTCTGTCTGCGCTCTTGCCTTCACTTGCTTTTCTGTTCCTCCCAAACTGCAAAGAAAGGGATCCCTGAACTGACATTGTGAATGTTTTATTACTTATTTTATTTATGGATTTAACTGCATCTTGCCATCATGTCGCTCCAGACCCAAAGGTAGCAAAGGAGAAATCTTGGATTAGGATTTTATTTCATTTTGTCTCTAATTTCAAATGTTTCTTTTGTGCTTGTTTGAAACTTGTCCATTTTCTTTTTTAAACTTTCTTAAAATAAACTGTTTCTGGTTTAGAAAAACCATTGGCCAGTTTCATTCCCTTGAGTGGGACGCTTGCATGGATGGCTAACAGGTTGTGTATGTAGGGGCAGAAGAGCTGGGATGAATTAAGAAAATTTATACACCATTTTTTAAAAGGAGTAGTTCACAAAGCAATTTAGACGGCAAAGCTGATAAAAAATGTTTTCCTTTAACTAAAGCAGTGGTCTTGAAAGTGGGGGTTGGAACCCTCTCACGGGTCACAAGCTCAGGTAAGGGGGGGTCACAAGAGGGAGGGATTCACCAACTTGGAATCTGGCACTGAGCTCATTGAACACAATGGGACATACTTCTGAGTTGACATGGAGGAACACCCCAAAGTTTGACAGGGGGTCCCAAACAGATTTTTAAATATGAAAGGGGCTCCCAGGCTGAAGAACTACACTCACAATATATTAGGAAAAGAAGTAGGAGGAGTGGAGTGAAAAGGGACAAAAAGTTGCTCTCCCCCTGATAAATATAAAATGACACCACTATGAAAGGTGCCTCTTTGCCCAATTAGAAAATTACTCTTGCAATAAGAAACTCCAGCAATCAGACTTAAGTCTCAGGAGGAAACACACAGGATGGTGCCATCCTTTTGTTTTTCTGACACTCTTGGTAGCCATGTATCTTTTATGGAACTTGGAAGACAGACAGTGCAATCTTGAGCATGCCTACTCAGAAGTAATTTCCATTGTGTTCAATAGTACTTACTCCCAGGAAAGTGTGGTTAGGATTGCAGCCAAAGTATCATGTCTGCTGTGTACCTGTAGGGTGCCCATGGGTTTATGACCTGCATTACAATCTTAACCATTTCTACTCAAAAGTAAGCCCCATTACATCCACTGGGTCTTATACCCAGGAAAGTGTCTTTAGGATTGCAGCCAAAGTCAGCTGAGTGATGTGATGTACTTCTCTGTCCTCTATCTATGGTGTGCTATGGAGGTCTTCCACAATCACTACAGAAGACATGCCGTTCTGGGCAATTTGTCAGCAATCCCTTTAATCAAAAAGCTCTGGTTTCAATGCCAGCATTGTACATGCCAGCCCATATTGAAATTACCACCCTCCTCAGTGATTACAATAAAATGTGGAAAAAAAGCATTAAAGCACCTGGGCATGTAGCCATCTAGAATAGTAAAAGCAATTTAGCTTAAGGTAGTGAAGTCAAGAGTCAGGTCAATGCAATGTTATTTATGGTGGCCATCCATGTCTCAGCTAGGACACAAACTCTGGATATTGGCTGACTTGTCACATCCTTCGATGGACAAGTTCAGGTTGTCCTTGTGAGCCAGTATGTGTCAATCACCCATTGTAGCTTTTCTTTAACAGCTAATCATAGGCAAATATCAAGGTCTCATGACCTTTATTTCCACCTGACAACAGGTCAGCAAGACTGACTGAAGGAAGACGTTTGAGGGGAAAATTGGCAAGGAGAAGAGAAAAGGTTAATTTTCTCCTGTCATTCCTGACCCAGGGTGCTTAATAAGCTCCTCACACTGGGAAGAGGCTAACATTTCAATGGCCTTTCCTTCTTTCACATACTTTGACTCTGGCCAGCAAATGTTCACTCCATGGTGCACAAATTACATGTCAAGAAGGGAGTGGAAAGGCTGGCCAGACCTTTTGAATGAACAGGTCATTTTGCTTGCAGTGGAAAGCTCCTCTGCGAACTGGTCAAGCTACCTCATATATTAGAATGAGGATGACCTAGAGCAAGGGTCTCAAAACCCCAGCCCAGAGAGCAAATATGGACTTCAGAGCATTTTATTTGGCTCCAGATATTCTCTAGGCTCTCAGGGCTAAACATAACCCCAAGATACATGGGGGATTGTTTCGCATGGGGGGATGTTGTGCATGGGGAGTTGATACACATGTGGAGTTGATCTGCATGGGAGGGATGATGCGCAAAGGGGGCTTGGCACACAGGGGTGTATTTTATTCCCACAACGGCGGTATGTTTCACTAGTATAAATATACAGTGGTACCTTGCTTAACAAGTGCCTCGCTTAACAAGCGTTTCACATAAAGAGCAAAAATTTCCAAGAAATCTTGGTTCACATAACAAGTTCCACTTCACTTAACAAGCAAGCATGCTATGGGCACGCATGCTATGCAGCCCTGATGCTCCGCATGGAGGCTCTTTAAAAAGGTTGCCAGCCAGCGCTTATTGCCTCTAACTGCCCCCAACTTGGAGGCAGTTGCCTGGAGTTGCCAGAGGCAGCTGCCCCTAACTGCTCCCAATACCCCCACCAGCCTCCAGCAGTATCCCAGGTAAGCCCCCTGTCCTCCATGCAGCTTCCTAACCATGTCTACTCAGAAGTAAGCCCCATTGTGTTCAGCTGGACTTGATCCCAGGAAAGTGTCTTTGATTACAGCCTCTTAACCATGTCTACCCAGAAGTAAGCCCCATTGAGTTAAATGGGGCTTACTCCCAGGAAAGTGTCTTTAGGATTGCAGCCTAAGTAAACTTCACAGGATAATGCACATTGAATGCATGTTTTGAATTCAATTCCAGTGTTTTGTCATCATTTTTACATCCAGTTAATATTTTTATATGAATATTTTGGGGATCGTTGAACCAATCGTCTGAGTTTCCATTATTTCCTTTGGGAAAATCTGCTTCACTTAAACAGTGCTTTACTTAAAGAGCATGCCTCCAGAACAAATTAAGCTCTTTATGTGAGGCACCACTGTAAAGTTTATTAAAATTGAAAAGGAGCATCAAGTTTGTGATTTGCTTATTTGTCCCTCATAATGTTTTTTTATAAACTAAAGGTGTCCCCTGAAGGTTGCCCTATTAGCCATGACTGAATGTAGGGTGCCGTGCTCATCCCCTTTTCTAAGCTGAAGAGCCAGCACTATCCAAAGACACTTCTGTGGTCTTTGATGGCCAGCATGACTGAACACTAAAGAATGCTGGTAACACAGAATACTGTTACCTTCCCATTGAAGTGGTGCATATTTATCTACTGTACTTGCATTAACATGCTTTTGAACTGCTAAGTTGGCAGGAGTTAGACAAGAGATGGGAGTCAACTCCATGTTGCAGTACTTGAGACTTGAACAGCCGACCATGTCAACTTTCAGATCAACAATCCCAACTTCTTAACCACTGAGCAACTTCAGCTCTCTATAATCAAAATCAAAACCTTTTATTAACAAAATCTATAATCTAGGAGCACAATCCTAACCGTGTCTACTCAGATGTAAGCCCCATTGTGTCCAATGGGTCTTACTCCCAGGAAAGTGTTGTTAGGATTGCAGCCAAAGTCTTTTAAGAGCTTAAAAACATCCCTTTTGTTTCTTCTGTAAAACTGGAAAAGATTAATTTCAGCTCTTTGCTGGCTTTACAAGACTCTTTGGAAGGCTAGGGAGGCTGTGTGCAGGAGATGGAGATGGGAAGATCTCCAGGAGGGTGATGGGGGATGGCAGCCCATCCAGTGGGAAGGATGGCAACTTGCAGTCATGGCCCCAGATGGTACTAGGATCAGGATTGCCACTGCTGAAAGGATCTCAACTGTACTGAAGATCACTAGTGTGAATGGAGTACAATCTGAAATCTTCTCGAAATGTTTTGAGCCTCTATAGAAATGGGAAGGGCTAGATATTTAGGAAATGCATTCCTTTACTCATGACTGATTGGAATGCTCTGCCCTCCAGCAGTGTGTGCACCTACATGCACATACATAGAGACTCAGACTTACGCTGTGCACGCACCACAAACATTTGTTCCATTATTTGCTTAAACACAGTCACAGTTGCTTTGAGGAAGCCTATGGCTGTTTTACTGAGCAGGCAGCTGAAGCAAGTGTTATATTGAGTTTCTCACCCCCTCTTCTAAACCACCCTCAAATATTCTAAACAGATGGTGGCCACGAACACTGAATATCTCTTACTGGTAATGAACCTTGTCACCCTCCTGCCTCCTCAGAGCTTACAGAAGGGGATGTGGAGGGGCTGCAAGGAGACTGAATAAAGATGATTTGTTTCTTGCAAAAGGAGAAGGGAGATGAAGGCTCTTGATGGCAGGATGAGAGTTTGGGTGCTTTAGACTGCAATCCTAAACACACTTTCCTGGGAGTAAGAGCCATTGAACATAATGATGGGGCTTAATTCTGAGTAGATATGGTCAGTGTATGTAACATCTGCAGATTGCATTGACTGTAATAATGAATTTTCAACCTGGGGTGCAAGGCTAACCCAGAATGAGTACATCACTGTCTTGTATATCAGCTGAATTATTTAGAACAGGGATGTCCAAAACCCAGCCTGGGGACTACAAGAGGCCCATGAAGAACCTTCATGTGGGCTTCTACAAGACCCCTCCATCCAGCCATTGAGTAAATTACACTGTCTTTGCCTTTTGAGGGTGTTTTGTGGGCCAGGGAGGCTACATGCACCTCCTGTCTGTGTGTGTTTATGACCCGGTTTGATCATCACCCCCTCCCACTTTGATAGAAAGTGGTTGAAATTCATTCATTAATAAAAGTTCAGTCTCTAATATATTCTCCTTCTTCAACATTTTTCTTATGTGATGGCATGGTCCACTAATGTAGATTGGAATAATCCAATCCATGTTTTGAAATGACCTTCAGGAAACCATCTGGCATGTTGCACAGACTTGTTGCTGGGTTGCTTCTTTCTCATCAAAGAGGTAAGTATGTATCTATTTGCATTAGGATGTTTTCAAACTCCTAGGTTGGCAGGAAGCTGGGACAAGTGATGGGAGCTTACTCCATCCTGCAGCATTGGGTCTTGAACCACTGACCCACCAACCTACAGGTTGACCCATGCAGCATCTTTAACCACTGAGCCATCACAAACTCTCATTAGTCTCTTATTCAAATTTGAAAGGTAAATTAATTCTTTTTTCAACCCTCAACACAGAGTCATAGAGAGGATGTGGCCTTCCTGCCAAAACATTTTTGCACCTCTGACTTAAAATAATTGGCTGAGTTCAGATATGCAGCAGGGGATGAGCACCTGGAGAATATGTAGAACTGTCTCACAGCTTGTGATAATAATGCTCAGCTCACAGTTTTGTTGAGCCAGTGCCTCCATACTGGTGTTCTCTATGGAATCATATCACTTGTTGAGTTGCCATCACTAAAGGAATCCAGGAATTGGTTTGTCAACTAACTGGAGTAAGCCCACATCCAAAGCAAAAGCAAGTTAATTCATGCACTACCATTCCCATTGAACATCAGCATATTGAATCTTCTAATCCACAAGATACCATAGAGTACACTGTTGTTTAATAATGGCTCCAGATACACATGTAAGCAAGTCTCACGGGCAGGAGAAAGCAGAAGGAAGTCAACATAAGTCATTAGTTTATCAGACCTGGAGGAAAATGTCTCCCCATCATTTGAACATCAGTCATCTTCTGTACATAAGCTAACCTCTCTCATAGATGTTACCAAGAAAGGATGGTAATGTGGCCACAATGCTGTTCCCATCCAGTGCTGGGTTTCTGATAGTAGGAGCAGCTGATGTTGCAGAGCACCACTTGGATCATTTCATACTTTGAAAGCTTGATTCTTAGTTTTGAACTGGCTGGGTCATGATGTAGGACAGGGTCTTCAAACCCCAGTCCAGGGGCCAGATGTGGCCCTCAGTGAGCTTCAATGTGGCCCCTAGCAAGACCCCTCTATCCAGCCCTTTGGCAAGCCTTGTAATCTGTCCTAATACATTCTTATATGTAAATTTATTCAGATTTGAAATGTAGATTAGTTTTCCGACCCCCGACAGTATCAGAGAGACAATGCGGCCCTTCTGCCAAAAAGCTTGGAGACTCCTGATCTAAGAGTATTCCATAGCATTTGCTTGCCTTGTGTATGAGCTTGTTTACTTATATAGCCTTTAAGGTTCTGCTGTTTGTCAACAGTATTCTCCCCTGTCGTTCAAAGACGGCTTTGCAGGATCGCAGTGATACCTCTGATGCTTTCCCTATTTCCACCCAGCACCCATCAGGAATTGTAGACAACCATGTAAATTTCACAACAAAATGGTGTTATTTCATCAGAGTTTGGCTCACTGAGGAAACAAACAATTTGTGAAAGAGGCAGCAAACAAACATCCTTGTCCACATGGATCCTCCCCAAGAGACGGACTGCCGGGCTTCATTACAAAGCGGATGCAAATTCTGTTAGTGGTGGATGTAGCAGGGAATGAGCTGTGAGCAGTTCCCTGGTGCTGTTGTTTCTTTTTCCATCTCATAACAGGCGCCTCCATTTCTGCAATTTGGCAAAACTGTCAGAACAATTTGATCCGGAGCAGTGACGATGAATGCTTCC
This sequence comes from Cryptoblepharus egeriae, assembly GCA_030015325.1. Taxonomy (NCBI): domain Eukaryota; kingdom Metazoa; phylum Chordata; class Lepidosauria; order Squamata; family Scincidae; genus Cryptoblepharus; species Cryptoblepharus egeriae. The sequence goes on along the minus strand of JAREYC010000002.1, from coordinate 103,651,199 downwards.
CTATGGTCCAGAGTGTACCTACTCTGCGTGCAACCATTGCAACTCCATCTTCAACTCCTCAGTAATCATATAACAAACAAATCAAAGGAGGGAGGAAAGAGGTAAATGTCCAAATGCACAGGCCAAGGTGTACAAGTTGATCTTTTGTCCTTGTTTCCCCAAGCAGGAAAGTTCAGTGCAAGGATTTACCGGTCTCAGGGTGCAATCCTGAGTGTCCCCTAGGCTGCCCAAGTCACTTGCCCCAGCCCCAAGTATTACAAACATGCATAAGGCACATCTGCACCACAATGAAGGAGTGCAGAACAGATATGTGCTGGCCTTACTGTACTGCCCCATGCCTCCATAAGCTTCCATGGGAGCAGCACAAGGGGGGAGTTGCCTTGGCTTTTGCAGGCCAGCAAAGGTCAGAAAAGAGTGGGGAGGGCGCAGCAGGGAAGAAGTGAAAGAGTGGAGGTGGGCAGGCAAAAGGCAAGATCATGGGTGGGTGGGAAGGAGTGTGGTGGAACCACATGTTCATTGCAGAGGACCCTAACCCATGCCAAAGTGGGGAAGGTAGCAGTGGGAAAATGTCATGGGCAGTTTGTGGGACATGTAGACAGGATAGGGGGAGGCAGTATGCAGTAGGAGGAAGAGAATCTTGGCAGCAGTCATACCTGCTAGAGCTTACTCTCCTTTCCTGGCCTGGGCTGACCTCATTCTTCTCATTGAGCCAGCAAAATATCTGGTGAGGTCTAAGAAGATCCACTGGTGACCAGGTGGCCTACAAGTAGGTAAGTGTGCCATTTGGCCACCCCATGATAGAATGCAGCACATGCTCCCTTGAACAGCCAGATGCTGTGAACTGGCAGGAAACAAGATTGTACTGTTAACATTTTAAATGATTATATTAATATTTTTTTCAATTCCATTTAAGGCCAATGTAAATATTTTCCATGGAAAATAGCTCATCATTGGGATTACAGTTACTGTTCCCATAATGAAAGAATATTGCAGCTCAAATCCTGGTGTTTCCAGAAGTCCAGAGATAATGAATGACATTGTATGTTCAGGAACACCCCTAAAGGGCACAGCACAGCAAAGCTGTGTTGCTTTGGCAACATAGCAGCCAAATGGGAATATTGTTCAGAAGCTGGCAGGAACTGCTAGAAGCTACAGGAGGTCTCCTCGGGGTAGAGCAACATTCCTATGACCAGTTATAAACCCCAGAAGCATCTACGGGGGCAACTATAACCTGTGCCAACCCAATCATACATGCAAGGCTATGGTATGTAAGGCCTGGTAAGAGGCTCAAAACTGGAAGAGAGGTAGTGCGTATCCTACCCCCTTTCTAGATCTGATCTTCCCTCCATCACACCCCATCACCAATCTGTTCTGCCCTCTCCCTCCTTCATTTAATCCTTCCCCCACTCTGTTCAACCCTGTCCTCTTCTCTGTCCAACCCTATCCTCCCCAACTGTATCCAAACTCATGAGCTGACTCACCTGCATCAGTGGGTTCTGTGAGCCAGCAGATGCACAGGAGGTTGCTGCAGCCTCCTTTCCAAATAAATCAAAATCTGCTACTATATATAGCTCTCAAAATATGTTTTGATTCTCAGTTATGTGCCAGGATATACATGGTATAAGATGAACATAAAACATTAGAATAATGTCCCAAACAAGCATCAAACGATTTCCAGTTTGTTCAAAATTCATTCAAAGCTGCAAAGACTTTTCAAGGTCACAAGTTGTTTCCACTTTACTGTTTTAAGTTTTCTCTCTCAAGTTTTTCATGGATTAGATTCAAGGTCACAAGTTGTTGATGAGTATTCCCAGGAATGTCTACTTTGTTTTGAAGTTATAATTCTTCCTCAGAAGCTAAAAAGCATAACATATATTGAACATATCCATTGCACATTGAATCATATTAATTGCCAAATTTTTTATAGGTCATGTACATCACTTACCCCCTGAGTGAGTTAAAGTTTCTCAAGGAAGGCAATTATTTCTCTTTAGAGATAATCCTCTAGAGCGTTGTTGGAGACCAGCCTTCTTAACCTGATGTGTACAATGTTCCTCATTATATATCTGTCATAGGTCTCAGGATTAAAGGTATATCTAAAACCTGAGTTTCCCATGCCTGATTTAACCCCAAGAATAATATTGGGTAAAAAACCTACAGGATATTTTGCTTGTGTCAGATGTGCCTCTTGCCCCCAGGTATGGGAAACTCAGGTTTTAGATTTACTTGATCAAAAATTCTTTAAAGTTCTTAACAATTTCACAAACTGCTCCACCGAATGGGCTGTATATCTCCTGGAATGCCCTTGTGGCTATCAATATGTGGGCTCCTCCTGGAGGGCCATAAAATATGCATAAGAGAACACAGATCCATGATTAGAAATGGAATTGTAGAATCTCCACATTTTTTTGGAGAAGCAGCATGACTGTACTGATTTTTGTTTTTTGATTCTGGAAACCATCAAATCTCACCTTTATGACAAATCAGATAGATCCAGGACTTTGTTACAGAGAGAGACTTATTGGATCTGTAGACTAAAAACATATTTCTCCCATGATTTAAATGTTGAAATAGATTTCTCTAGTTTTATATAATACAATATACCTTTAATCCTGAGGCCCATGGCAGATATATAATGAGGAACATTGTACACACCTGGTCTTGGACAACTCTAGAGGTTTATCACTAATGAGAAACAATTGCCTTCCTTGAGAAACTTTAATTCACTCAGGGGGTAAGTGATGTACATGACCTATAAAAATTTGGCAATTAATATGATTCAATGTGCAATGGATATGTTCAATATATGTTATGCTTCTTAGCTTCTGAGGAAGAATTATAACTTCAAAACAAGGTAGAGATTCCTGGGACTACTCCTCAACAACTTGTGACCTTGAATCTAATCCATGAAAAACTTGAGAAAGAAAACTTAAAACAGTAAAGTGGAAACAACTTGTGACCTTGAAAAGTCTTTGCAGCTTTGAATGAACTTTGAACAAACTGGAAGTTGTTTGATGCTTGTTTGGGATATTAATAAGTTATTATTATGTTTTATGTTCATCTTATACCTTGTCTATATCCTGGCACATAATTGAGAACTAAAACATATTTTGAGAGCAATGTATAGTAGCAGATTGTGATATACTGGATTTATTTGGATTCTAGAATTTCCTGCTATTCCCTCATAATTTGTGATGCTGCCTCTTCTCCAGCATGTCTGCTATGCTTGTCAGTAGAGGTTGCTTAATGGCAGTTATGGCAATCCAGGACCCACAGCTTCCACTTGTTTAATACTAGTTACATCAGCAGGTGAGGTGACTGGGATTTGAGCATTACTCGCATACTATTTCCTTCAGTTTCCCTTTCCACCAAAGCACACAGTCAATGGTGGGCTCCAGCACGCTCGCACCTATGCTACAGAACCAGTTGTTAAAAAGAGATAGGACATATAAAGTTTAAAAATAGCCATTTAAAAGTGGCTGCCAGATGGGCATAGAACTAGTTGTTAATTTCTTTGAATCCCATCACTGCACACAATGTGTACCTTTTTGGCACAGCTCTATCAGCTTTAGCGGTGGCGGGTAGGATTGGGCCGAAGGCAGAGAACATACCATATTTTGGGGGGTATAGGGTGCCCCTCCATATAGGGTGCACCTAGATTTAAAGAAGGAAAACAGAGAAAAATGTTTTCCTCCTTTAAATCTAGGTGGTGGCCATAGCATGGCCTCTTTCAGTTTTTGCAAGACTGGGGCAGCCTGGAAGAGTTTGCATGATGGCCTCGCGAGACTTGGACATTCTGGGAGAGGCTGCACAATGGCAGCCTCTCCCAGAGCATCCAAGTCTTGTGTGGAGGTCATGCAATGGGATGGCCACACACAATAGCAGCCTCTCCCAGAGTATCCAAGTCTCACGTGGAGGTCACGCGATGGAATGGCTGTGCGAGACTTGAACGCTCTGGGAAAGGCTGTGTGATGCCTCCATTAGACCCGGACTGGCTGTCATCTCTGGGGTATAGGGTGCAGTGATATTTTTACCCCCTTCTGGGGGCAAAAATATTGCATCCTATACCCCAAAAAACATCGTACCTTTCCTATGTCCTATAGATTCTCATCCTCTCCAAGTATTTGAACATTGAAGATGGCAGTTTGGGGGACAGAGAAAACTTCTTGTACTTGCTTACTATGCTATAAAATAATGTTTTTATTTCAAATATATAGAGGTAGGACCTCAGCAGAAGGAAGGTTGGGAACTCCCCTGCTATATAAGGTTCTGAACAAAGAATTGTTTTAAAATTGAAGTCATGGTCATAGTGTTTTATTTTTAAATTCTCAAGGTCGTTGGATTTATTGGCTGAACTTACTTTTTATCAGGCACGACTGAATAAAAATGATATATATCTTTGCTTGCTTTACAACATCCTTCTATGGTTATTAAGGTCTCTAAAAATGTTTTCTTTTAAAAAAGGAAGAAAGAAAGAGAAAGGAGAAAATCCAATAGGATCTTGGCAAATGATGGATCACTGGAGATAATCCATCTTGTCAGTCTAGGACTGCATAACCTTGATGTCATTGCATATTCCATTCCCTGGCCCAAATTTACAATTTGCCTACCTGGCTACAGGATAGAATACTTGAAGGCTCCTGTGTTAGCCTGTTTTCCATCAGACAAAACTATCAGATTGGCTCAGCAGGACCTTATGTAACCTTCTCTGTCATTGTGTCTAGTATTCGAGGATGAGGAAAGTGGGCTGGGTATCAACATTTTATTGACTACTTGACTACTGATTAACAAAATTGCCTACCTCAGTCATTCTCATACTTTTTGGAGGCCATGGAGGCTGTTGCCTGATTATAAATGCCTAAGGGTGTGATCAGGTAAAGGTGATTGGGTAGCAGTGTTGCCCCCAACATTCTGGTTTCTCTACAGGCCCCCCATGCCTCCGACACTGGCTGACAAACAGCTCCTTAACCTGTCACTTGAAGGGCAACTGAGATAACTCCTTAACTGAAGAGCAGATGGAAGAACTCAGCTCAGCTCGCCATGTATGGAAACGTGATGACCTCAAATGGAGAATCTTCAGGCTAATGAAGGCTCCACCCTCTAGACCAGACTTCCAGAAGGTATTCAGACCAGTTTCAGTTATCACTGGATAATTAACTTACAGAGCTAGATAATTTGCTTGGCTGCCAGCAGTGAAAATCCTGTATAGAGTAGTTTTTGAAACACCTGGATCATGGGATGGTTTTCACAGATAAAATCACTTTGTGAAAATTCTACTTTCAGAGATAACACCAAGTTGACTTTGGCTGCAATCCTAAGAATATTTTCCCGGGAGTAAGCCCCATTGAACTCAATGGAACTTACTTCTGAGTAGACACAAATAGGATTGCACTATTTAGCAGAATCTTTTCATTGGCAGAGCAATTCCAAAACTCAGGAACCAGACTCACTTGAAAATTATACATTTTCAGTAAGCACATATCATTGTATCCGTGGTATGTTCAGCACTCTAAAGTTGTGCAGCATTTTGTCTGCAGTATTCAGTCCAGTTGACTCCCAAATAGTCTATGTCAGGTTTAAGGCCACCAGAAATGAATGTATATAGGAATATAGCTGTTCCCAGGAGAAAGGGTAAAAGTTTGAGAAAGTCTAGTATTTGAGAAGGTTCTGAGGAAGTACTGTAAATGCATCAGGGCCAAACGTTTGAAATACTTAGACACAGCTATAAATTGCCATTTTTCTATTTCTGGTAACACATAAACCCACTGCAAATCCACATAAGAAAAGAACTGATCTTGGAGCCCATTATTTGACATAAAGCTTGAATTTGACATTCAACCCGTTTCTTCTACCAGATTTGCTTTTGAGGAATACAAAAGTCCAAGGCTTATTATACAATTCTGCATTTAGGACTAATTCTCCCATCATCTTATCCCTGCTCAAGAACGCCTTAATTTACAATAAATTTTCTGTTACAGCCTCACACAAAGATAAAAAAAAATTGTGTCACTTGCACTGGGAAAATAGAATAGGTTACTTCAGATACTGAGTGCCAGCATGTGATTTACAGTGCAACCCTATACCCAAGAAAGCTCTGAGCCCAACATCTGAACCACATCTTTCATAAAACAATTCCATCTAATACAAAGATGGAGGCAGAAACAAGAGCCCAACCAACCCAACAGTGTCACAGCCCTCCCTCTCACTCTGCCAGCATCCATGGAACACCCAGTGATCATGGGGCAGAGTCCTGTTGACAACCCCATGCCACAAGACATTTACCACTAGCAATGGTTGCTGCTGAACTGGTTGCTTGGTTAATTAATGATGGTGGAGGTAGGCCTGCAGACATCACTGTCCTGCTGACTCTCACTCTCCCCCCTCCCCATTGAAGGCAAAAGCTGGCAGATGTTGTTTTGGAGATGGAGATACATGGGCACAGCATTGCACCTGCATCCAGAGCTTAATGTGGGCAGATCTGGGACTACACCTGTCAAACTTGGTTGCCACTGGCAGAGCTATAGTTGCATCAGCATGAACCGTATCCTGTATCAGTGGTTCTCAAAGTGGAGATCAGGACCTCTTTGTGAGTTGCATCTTCATTTCACAAGGTCTCAAAAAGCAGGGTACATTCATCTTGGAATCTGGTACTGGGCTCTGCCATTTTAGAATGGGGCATTCATTCTGCAATCCATACTTTCCTGGGAGTAAGTCTCATTAAACACAACGAGACTTGTTTACTAATAGATGTAGAAGAGCTCTGGCGTCACAGTGAAGTCACTCCCTGTTTGATGTCACTTTTAGGTGTATAACATCACTTTTAGGTGATGACATCACCTCCAGGGAGTCCCAGACAGGTTGTTATTCTCAGAAGGGGGTTCAAGGCTGAAATGCATGAGAAACACTGCCCTGCATTGAGAGATATAGATGTATTGCTATAAACATTGCCCTTCTTTTAAAACGAACTGTGCTTTCACAGCAATCTCACAGCTGTGAAGGGAGATGACTACAATCGTTAGTTTGCCAAAGGAGAGGTGGCATAGCTCAGGCCTGCTGGGCAGAAGCCCTATCCCATTAGCTGCTCTGGAGAGAGGACTGCCTCTAACTTTGAAGGTTGTGAGGAAGAGCTGTCAGTAATGAAGAGGGCATGGTGACCATAAACAGAAGCAGATTTCTTTATTATGGGTTATAATACAAGTCTAGAGTAGCCTCCCAATGGTATTTTGTATTTTCTTCTGTTTTGTATATTTAATGCATCCCTTAAAAAGAATTACCAGGACAGTGTCTTTTTCCTCTCCTTTTAGCCTCCCATCCAACTTCTTCACCTGATCCTTATAAATGAAATTCACAGCCTTCCTCCCACCTATCTCTTCCTCCCTATGTCCATGGGCCTAAAAGACCTATTTAAATATGCTTCAGAGTGCAGGCAAGTCCAGCTGCACTGTGTTGAATTCAGAAGGATGTGTTGAATCCACATCAGAAAAAGGATCTGCTTTTGGATCTCAAGGAACCAACTCTAGCCTAATTTCTTATCCCGGGTCTTAGTGCTGCAGTTAGTACTTAATTTCTAAGGGGACTCATCATTTCATACCAGCTTCTTTCCTGGAAGAGGGAAAGGATGATATGAAATGGGCATAGTTAAAAGAAGAGCAGTGGTGCTCCAAGACATAAGGTATCTGAAAGAATCTCTTTTCTACTTACCCATCTAGTCCATTGTTTTCCAACTCTGGATATTTTGAGTCATGTAACTATGGCTGCAATCCAGAGCAAATTCAGCCTGCTCTGACCTAACTGCACTCTCCTAACTATTCTGTATCCAGAGCAGAAAGTTATGCTGAATCCAGAGAGTCAGGAAGCCTGGGCTGCCCTAACTGCTCCAGAGCATGCTAAGTAATTGACACAAGGGGAAGACACAAGGGGAGACACCCCTCAGATCACACTGAACAAGGAATAGCTGTGGTGTCTACAGTGGTGACATGACTCTGCACATCACCTGGTGCGGAAGTCTGTGTGTCATCCCTGGGATGCGCCCCCCCCACCTGGACTGCACAGTCACCAAAGTTGGCGCCTGCGCAGTTGTTTCTGAAGCCAACTGGCTTCAGAAAGAGTACTGCGCAGGCACCATCTCTGACACCTGCGCAGTACTTTTCTGAAGCCTTTTGGCTTCGGGGGAGACTGTGCAGGCATCAGAGTTGGTGCCTGTGCAGTACTCTTTCTGAAGCCATTCGGCTGCCGCTCCGCCTCCTGAGTGAGGCCGAATGGCCGTGCAGAGGCGCGGACTTTCTCTGCTCTAAGGAAGTCTCCTCTGAAGCTGTTCGGCATGCTCAGCGTGTTTCTGCGCAGTGCACCTCAGATGGCCGTTCAGGCCAGCTCCTCAGACAAGTGGCAGCTTCTGGCTGATTCTCCGCCTTGGAGCAGGCCTGAATGGGGGTGCTGACGCCCAGGGCCTGCCAAAGGACAGTCAAACTCCTCCGGCACATCACCCCATATGGAGCGCATCCCCAATGCAGCCACACCAGCCGCACCAGTCTGGTGACGCCACTGGGTGCCTGCCTTATAAGGAGTCCCTGATGAGATGCCAGTACATTCTACAGTGAATACAAGGGGCTTCTTGGAGTGGCCTGCTGTATCCTGAGGTTTGTGGGCAGCCGTAGTTTGTTCCATATCCTGAGGTTGAGAGGAAGGGGTTGCAGCTAGGCTGGCCAAGAACTCAGATTTTTGGTCAGCACTGCCATTCTTACTCGGGCCTTATCATGGACCCCTATGGGTCTCCTCATTACTATACCTGCTCCTGAGGTGGTATAACTCTGAGGGCTGGAAGAGGGCATTTCTGCCTTGAAACAGGCTTTGGATACAGAGTAACTGCTCTGCCCTAGGCAATGCTAAACATGCCCTCAACTTGCCTCTCCTGAGCTGCTTAGGCTGCCCCAGTTAGGGCAGAGCAGGTCCACCTCTCTTAGGGCACCCTATCTTGCCTTGCTCTGCCCTAAGCCTCCTTCAGAGTGGGCTGGAGCATCTTGCAGTTGCTCCAACCTAGTGTTAGATAGGGCAACCTAAGGGCTCTTATGTGGACAGATTAGTTGCTCTGGATTGGGCTGTTAGTGCCACCAGCAGTGGTGGGCTCCAGCAGGTTCGCACCTACTCTATAGAACCGGTTGTTAACGAGAGATAGGACATATAAAGTTTAAAAATAGCCACTTAAAAGTGGTTGCCAGATGGGCAGAGAACTGGTTGTTAATTTCTTTGAATCCCATCACTGGCCGCCAGTTCATTATGGCTGTGATGCATGGTGTTATTGCTCTATTTCTTTCTGCCTATATCTATCTTTGACTAGCTCTGATGAGGAATATGAACATGATTACAGGTTCCAGGTAATCTGTATCAGGGTAAGATATGTGAGATAAGTGTCTGCTGAAACTAAGGGATTTCCATGGAGTAATGACTCACCACAGCATAGTGTAGTAATTGGCTTGGTTTTATTATGTATCAGGGAGATAATATCAAGGCAGAAGAGAGGAAAGGGTAGTTACTCTCTCCAGATAATTTGGAGTCAAATCCTCCAATGCCACTATTCTGTAACCAGAAAAAAAAAAAATCCAAAATTTGTTATTAGGATATAGTACTCGAATTTACATTAATTTAATGCACTTTTGAATTGCAATAGAATTGAAGATGCTCTCCAACCAGTAGCACAGCATCAGGCATAAATCACAGTGATATCTCTAATGTACAATGATTATCATGCAAATAATATTTGCTGGCTTAGCTTGCAATTCCTTATTTTTGTGAGCTTGACTTCTGGAAAAAAAACTTCATAACAACTTTAGCACTTGAAGCAGACTTCTTGTCAGATAATGAGTGCCATCTGTGGGTATAGTTTGTATTTACTACCTGGATGGAAGTCTGGAACAGAAAGTGCTGGTTGGCACTGGGATGCAATGGGCAGCCCAAATCCTGAGCCGCCCAGCAGGCACAGAAGCAATGGCACCAAAATGGCTGCCGCTTGCATCTTGTGTGTGCCAGGCAGCCACTGGCATATGTTTAAAAAGGGGGGGACGGGACATTCCCGCTTGAGAGGCTACTGAAGTTTGCATTTTTTATTTTGTCCAGAGTTCAAAGTTCCTGCGTCAGTCTAGAAGAATAGACAGAAAATCCAAAAAATGGAGGACCAGAGCTCTCCATTACTCCCCTCGCACCCTCCTCCATCACCTGCTCCACCTCCTCCCACTCAGGGACATCTCTCCCCCACTTCAACAAACATCTTCACCACCTGGAGATCTTCCCTAATTCTCCACAGTATGTGGCAGGCTTCCAGCACTGGGCTCAGCGTGGACAAGTTGGCACCAGCACTGACATGGCATTGAGTGTCACAGGCATGCCTTGTTTCATGTTTGTGACACTTGAGGTGCAAGTCATAGGTCTTCCTGTTCATGTGGTGATGTAGGGAAGCAAGTGCATGTCTGTGCATTGAACTAAACCTCTCCCAGGAGTGGCACAGAAGTGTCTTATAGCGCTTTTGTGACACTGCCAGGCTAGCACAAGACTTGTGCTGGGGCTTAGGCTGGCCTAACTGGGGATTAGGATTGCAGCCTCAGAGCCAGCATAAGGTGGCACTAGCAGTCCAGAACTGAGGCAAAAGGCCAGGAAACTCCTGCAAACTATGGTTTGCAAAGAATAGTTACCAGCAAAGCACACAGTTGGAAAAAGCAATGGCTGGAACACTGAAAAGCTATCCAAATGCATGTTCTGATCTCAGTTGAAAGAGAGAGACACACAAAATGGGTAAAGTGATATTTTAATGGGCCAACTAATGTTAGTGAAACAGTATCTAAGCTGTTGAATCTCAAGTACTTTAGATCATTCTGGATTGCTTGTGGTCTGACAGCAAAGCATTTGTTTTGCTTCAAACATCTATTATTCAGAAGCTGAAGAAAAATTAGCTAGGAACCCAGATAAATATAGGATTATTGACAATATTAACATAACTGTCAAAGGAACCACAGGTAGGATTAGTTAGATGATTAATAGTGCAGTCTTTGCATCTTGATTGGAAAGTCAGTGCCAGGTCGGGGGGCAGAGGGATGCAGCCTAGGGACATGAATGTGATACCTAAACTGGCATCTCTACTATATTGTATATATGTAATGATTTAAGTTAAATGTGATGTGTATTTCATCTGGAACATAGAAAAGACACAATATACAGTAGTATCAGGTCATAAAAGAGCAGTTTTGTACTGGAAATACAGAACGGCGTCTGAATATGGTTTATGAGATCAATATTTTTTTCCGTGAGGATGTTGTACTTACCAGTTGTTGCAATACTAGATTGTATATTCCATGATTGCTTTTTGTGCCACCTGCTCTGCTGAAGGGAGCTACAGAGATCCACACATAACAGTACAACATTATCAGGTTATTCTCTCATCTCCAGCAAATACCAGAGGGGGAAAGAAGTCTCCCGAGCCTCCCTGTACACATCATATAAACTTTACTGGTACAAAGTCAGGCCATTGATCTATCAAGTTCCCTATTGTAAGGTAGCCAAGGGTTTCACATGAAACTCTGTACTAATATCACCTGGAGACACAGGAGATCTAACATGGGATGTTCTGCATGTGAACCACATTTCCAACTGCAGCTTCTTCTGAAGCTTTGCACACTACACTAGAGCAAGCATCACCCTCCTGAAGTCGGCTCAGAACATTTATATGGCTTAACACCTATACAAAAGCTGATCCATTAATAAGATAGCCTAACGCTTTGCAATGAGTAACTTAAGTTGGAAGGGGGCAAGCTGACAAGGGTAGTAATCCATGCCCCACATCTCCCTGCCCATCACCAATGCAGTTATTTCAGTCTGTTCTGTGACTCCTTGCTATTCACTCAAAGTAAGCAGGTGGAAGATCTGGCAGCAGGGTACCCAGTGGTGGGCTCCAGCAGGTTCGCACCTACTCTGTAGAACCGGTTGTTAACAAGAGATAGGCAATATAAAGTTTAAAAATATCCTTTTAAAAGTGGCTGCCAGATGGGCAGAGAACCGGTTGTTAATTTATTTGAAGCCCATCACTGAGGGTACCCATATTGAATGGTGGACAAAGTGTCTCTACCTTTAACCACTGCATAGAAGAGGGACTTTAGGAAGGTGCTGCTTTTTCAGCTGTTCTATAATGAGCCAACCTGCCTCAATTTCCTCTTCTATGCAATAGTTAAAGGTAGAGACACTCTGTCCTCCATTTTTCATGGTCACCCTGACTGACAGTGACAGTCTCCTTCATCCTCCTCCATTCTCCTTCCTCTCCCATCTCCCTGCATCCTGGCTGCTTAAGAAAGCAACTGTGTGGGCTAGGAGAGGGTGAGGTGGAATCTTTTCACCCTATTCCAGCTTTGGATGCCTGAGGGGAGGGGGGCAAGTCTCTGCACCTTTTGGGTCCTGTTTGAAGGGACCTGGAAGAGCAGCACATGCTGTGCTGTTTCAGGACATATCAGACAGGGCCTGTATGGAAAGACCAGGTTGCACCCAGGTATGCAGCTTTAAGAGGTAACTACAAATCACAGGAAGCTGCTTCTCCACGTTTGCAATAAAAATTCATGTTTCACCCATAAAGTAAGATTTTTGGTGAATGTGCCTTGAACAAGTCCCATTTTGTTTTTGTTTTGTTTTTTCCTTTGACACAGCTTCATATCCCCTGCTAACTGGGCAAGATGCACTCTTCAAGTGAGTGTTCCTCTTTTATTAGCAGGGGGAGAGCAACTGGTCCTACACACCCCAGAAATGTCTGTTCTAGTGGCTTTTGCTGGTGTTCTTTTGCATTTTAGATTGTGAGTCCTTTTGGGACAGGGACCCATTAGCTATTAATCAGCTATTACTTTTTTCATTTTCTTTGTAAACCGCTTTGGGAACTTTTTAGTTAAAAAGCGGTATATAAATACTGTAGATAGATATGCACCTACTCATAAACCTTACAGTCACAATCCAGTGCAAGATAACCATCCAGCACATTTCCTAATGTGCTAAAAGCCTTTTGTGAACAGTGCCAGTGGTACATCTTTCTTCCCTCCCGTCCATGTCTCTTTTCCTTCCCACTTCCAGGATGCTCCAGGCTCTTAACCAGAAGTCATCATAGGGCTCCCCCAGCCATTAAATGATTGTTTTTTTACCCAGTGCTTGTGGATGATTCATGTTTCCTGTCAAAGTTAGTCAGAAAGGTCAAGGGATAGCAGAGATAAAATGTTAACACTGTCCAACTTAAATTGCTCTGGTCATGTTCAGTTAAAAAAAAATACTCCCTCCTTTTCACTCTTAAACATTCAGTCTCTTCTTCTCCTTTCTTCTATTCCCTGCATCTTTCTTACATTTTTTTTCTTAACCTAGCTCTGGCTGTGAACACTGGTGTGAAATAAAAAGGCATCTGTGCTCACAGATGTAATCAATTGAATTGGCAAGTTGCCTGCGGACACCTATGAGCTGCATATCCAATTACAGTGCGGAAGTTTGGTCCTGTACATTCCCCTCTGTCTTTATTTTCTGTTTCTCAATTTTTTCCCAGCCTGGCTTTAATCTGCTTGTTGTTTTCTGCTTTGCATTTAATAGCAATCAGCTTGCCTATTGCATGTACTTTGATCAAACTCTCTACATATCCGGGATATATCAGAAGGACTGCCAGGCTAATGTGCTCTGGCTAACACAGTTAATTTGGGCATGGACTGCTAATTAACCCTTTGTATGGTGGCATGGAAGCAGGTTGGTAAATACTGCACTCTTTAACTATGGGCACCCCAATTCATCTCTCTCTCTCTCTCTCTCTCTCTCTCTCTCTCTCTCTCTCTCTCTCTCACACACACACACACACACACACACACACAAACACAAACACCATCATCTTGCAATATAGGCCTCCGCCTAATGAGTTTCACAGGTTAGTGGTAAATTAAACAATTTAATGAGCAAGAAACCTGCAGTTTTTCTCAAGACTGGAAATACAGTGGCAACTGGTGACTGTTGTTTTTGCATGGTTCCAGCTAAATTGCTTTTCAAAATGGCAGATATTTTAGGGATGTTGCTGAAAAGCATCCAGTTTGGGAACTGAATCTTTAAGGTTGTGACTGTTAAAAAATACTTCAAATTCTTATCCTGGCCAACCAATTTTTTTCAAAGAAAAAGGGTCAACCTATTCATTTGTCGTCTGCATTGCCAACATCAGGGGTGTGTACCATCTGAAGCTTGACTGCAGATCCCTAAACTGCCAAGGCAGGACACTCAAGGCCAAAAGAATCCGTCAGTCATCATTTTTTCCCTTCTTCTTCCCAACCACAAACAGGAGGCACCAGCACCACAAGAGGGCAAATTCTCATTTGCAGAGTGTTTGAAATGAAAGAGACAGTGGAGCAACTCTTCCAGCCAAGAAAGCAACTCACACGTGTGAGAGTGTTCGAGGAATAAATTGATGCTTGCTCCTTGGCAATTTTGTTTTGAAGTTTGCTCATTTGCTTGTCGACTAAAAAAATTTTCTACCTGCTTTTTGTCCCTTGTGTGACAATTTTCACCTCTCCATCCCTGCCAACCTCTCCACCATCATCCAGCCCTTCCTTTTCCAGTCTCCTGGGGGAGAGAAGCAGCGATCCTTGGGGGAGAAGCAGCTATCATGGAAGACAAGAGGCATTTCTGCTTGAGAAGAACAAGCTGAAATCACTGGTTTAGGTCTCTCTCCATCTTGCAGGCCAGAAGCCATTTTGAAGCACACTCTGAGCAGGCGTGTATGCAGCAGGCAGCAGCTGAAGCAATTAGGACTGTGAACATTCATAACCACCCGAGTGATTTCATGACCTCCAGAAACGCTTTCAATTTCCCTGCAGATATTCAGTGCTTTGCTATACTGTCAAAGCCTTTCTTCGATTCATAAATAAATTTCATTCCTTTTCAGCTGGATTCCTCAAAACACAAACAGCAGTTGTCTCCTGAGCTTTGACTGAGGTGGCCAGTGAAGCTGCTGTGGCTTTCATGTGCCAGTGGGATTGAATACCGGATAAATTAGAGGAAGATCAAAGGAAGAGATTAAGGAGGGGTGAAGAGAGAGATCTCATAGAAAAGAGGGGGGCCCAGAGTCAGCTGTGTGAAAAGTCAGCTTTTCTGAGGAGGCTGCCGACTTTTCAAAGAACCATTTGACAAGAACTCAAAGAAGCTTATTTGATTTAGTGCAGTTTTACACTGTGGTCAAAACAGCACCATCCATCGCTCAGACTGCCAGTGGAAGTGATGGAGATCTATGGTCTCTAACAATGTGAATGGGAGGATTGCAATTGCTATATGAAAGGAGGAAGGAAAGTGTCAGGGAAAATAACCCCTTTGGGAAGGAAGGCTGACAGAGGCTGCAGTCCTTAATGACACTTTCCTGAGAGTAAGACCCATTGAACACAATAGGGCTTACTTTTGAGTAGACACAGTTAAGATTGTGCTCTAAGCGCAGTTGTGCCTAGAAGTTGGTGCATGTAGCCTACCTCTTTTAGACCAACAGCTAAACCAGGAGAAACCGTTGTATCTGTTGCCACTATCCCAGGCTACAGAAATCAAGCAGAAGAAAGCAGATGGGGGACACTTAAAATCACTTAACCCAAGCATTTGTAAAAATCAAACCTACAGTAATGTCTTACAGGTCAAAAAATGTAACAATACACTGAATTACCTATGAGATCAAGCATCAGAATTTAGGTTATTAACAGTCCAAAATAAAGGGGAATAAATAAAACGGGGAAAGTTTCAAAATACAGAAAAAGGCAAAAATAGAGGAGATAAAGATGTTTTCATATATTTTTTACTACTAGTGGAATTTGGGTCCACTGCTAGCAATTCCCTTGTCTCTGACTTGGAGAAAGAGAGCCACCTTGATTCTGCTCATCAGGTTAATGATAGTATACTGTGGTATTATCTGCTTTGAACAGTGGGCCTGAGAAGATTGCTCTGGTACATTTGGAAAATGGTGGTCAGCTCTGTGACCACCTGGAAAAGTAAGACAGAGAAGGACATAAGTTGGGTGAGGGCATCCTTGTATTAACTATGCCCAAAACCCCTTGTGATGTCACAAAACATTCTCTGTATTAACTATGTTCAGAGACATCAGAGGTGGCTATCAAAATGTTTATTGTGGAGTATGTGATGTACTTTGTGGTCTTCAACCACTGGTCCAGGGCCCTATGCCAATTTGAAGCACTTGACAGACTTCAAGTGCTGGAGCCGGTGGTTGGAGCAATGCAGGAAAGCAGCTATGCACTACCACCCTTACCTCTTTGGCTGACTGAGCACTGTAATGTGAGAAACGCTATGAGAAGGCACAGCACATGCAAGAGTTTCTCCCACCGGAATCCCCAGATGCCTGAGCAGGAGAACAGGAGGAGCAGATGGCCGGTGACCCTGATGTGTGCCTGACTACTTGTGGGTTAAAAAAAGCAGGCCTCCGTCAGTCTTGGAAGACTATGGTATCGTGCTTGGCGCTGCACAAAAGCCTGGGTTAGATTGTTATGGAGGATATGCTGTTACCCAAGCAGCAAATCCCCCCTCTCCACACCACTGAATTAGTCCAATGGAAAGGCAGAGCCAATACGATTGGATCCAGCTGGCGTCGCAGAGCTGGGCTGAGGACAGGAGCTCACCCTGGCTTGTGGGGCCGACCCGGGTCTTGAACTCTGGCCTGCTGGTTAACAGGCACAGTGGCTTAGCCACTTGCGGCAGAGGGGAGGGAAAAGGGAGAGGAAGAGGTCTGCAGAGGAAGTGGGTGGGGAGCACTCCAGCTGGGACACCGTACACATCTCATTTCTCACTTCCCTCAGTCCCCCATTCCTGCTCTCCTATTTTTACTTGGAAGATAAGTATAAATATAAAAGGGCTGCACACAGCTTTCTAAGGGCCAAAGCAAAGCTTGAAGCATGGAAGGTGACACATTAGGGCACCACTACATTGCTCCAATTCCAAGATGCCACCATTGTCCCATAAAGGGAAGGGACAGCCACATAATTTTGCTGCCCCATTGTAACTGAAGGCTCTCAAAAACAAAATGAGCCATTGATCAAACAATGAAGTGAAAACTCAAATCATGCTTCAGTTTGCAAGACGCATGCCTGGAATCTGTTCAAGACTGAGAATGTCCAGTACTGGCCTTGTTTGTGCACAGAGCTCTCCAGCTACCATCTAGCAACCTGATGCTAGCAGTAAAATTGCTAATTGGCCCTTCTTAATCCCATGATGTGGAAACCCTTACAGTTGATGGGGGAACTGCTTTTTTGCTCCCTCCTCATATGACTTATAATAACTCACCCTTCTGAAGAGCATCCATGGTGCCTCAACTCCAAATGCCTTGCAGCTGCTGCTGATGCCATGACAGGCGCCAAGAGGGAAGGTCTGTGTGGGGAGGTGTATTTTTAGCTTTCTCATTAACCAAATGCTTTCAAATTAGCCTTCTATTAACCTCGAAGTAGAATGAAAGCAGTTGAAAGTTGTTTTTTTTTAATTCTTTCTTCCAAGCTCAGACTCCTATAGAATACCAAAGTTCTCATGATTAACATTAAGTATCTGCCTTGGAACTCTAATAAGTGATATTTTGTAATGCTTGACTTCGACGGCATAATTGGTCCAGATGAAAAGAGTGCCATGAAAGTTGCCTGAAATCTGACATGGCCCAATCAGTTATCTATCTCTATAGCTCCCTCTAGTTAGGGCTGTTTACTG
The DNA here is from genome assembly GCA_030015325.1 of Cryptoblepharus egeriae. Classification (NCBI taxonomy): domain Eukaryota; kingdom Metazoa; phylum Chordata; class Lepidosauria; order Squamata; family Scincidae; genus Cryptoblepharus; species Cryptoblepharus egeriae. Next base: position 103,633,481 of record JAREYC010000002.1, on the reverse strand, counting down.
TTTAGATCTGTGTTATTCTGAGGTACATGGAGCTCTTCTTTATACTCTTCTTTATACCCTATATGTATAAGAAATTCACAATGTTAGTGTGTTGAAAGTTATGCAATAACAAAATACAAAGATTTAGAAATCAAAGTTCATTGTCTCAGGGGAAACACCCTGTACAAACTCAATGTACAACTAGGGATGGAGCACAACTTGATAACTCTAACTCAAGAAACCATGCATATTTCATGACTTGTACACAGGGGCCACATCACCCATTGCGGGGGGTAAGCGCATCACCTCCAGCACTGTGTGTCACCCCCAGGACAAGCACAAACCCCTCCCCAGGACTGTATAGGTGCTAACCTGTGTGGGCATCACAGCTCAGTCTGGCGCTGACTCCCATAGGGACATGTCAGGTTTTTGCGGGGCTCCATAGAGCAGTGTTTCCGTTTATCTTTTATTTATTACTAGCGAAAGGCGTACCCGCGTTGTGGGAGTAAAATTCCCCGTATGCCATCCCCCCATATGCATCAACCCCCGTGGATACCTTTCCCCCATGAACATCATCCCACCATGCGCAACTTCCTCCCATGCCCAACTTCCTCCCATGTGCAACTTCCTCCCATGCACAACTTCCCCCATGCGCAACTTTCCTCCATGCGCAACTTCCTCCCATGCCAACTTTCCCCATGCGCAACTTTTCCCCGTGCGCAACTTTGCTCCATGCACAACTTTGCCCCATGCGCAACTTTACCCCATGTGCAACTTTCCCCTGTGCGCATCTTTCCCCCGTGCGCAACTTTCCCCATGCGCAACTTCCCCATGCGCAACTTCCTCCCATGCGCAACTTTCCTTTCATGCGCAACTTTCCCCATACACAATTTCCCCCATGCACAACTTCCCCCAGGCGCTACTTCCCCCAGGCGCAACTTCCCCATGCATAAATTTCCTCCATGCGCAACTTCCTCCCATGCACAACTTTCCCCCGTGTGCAACTTTCCTCCATGCGCATCATCCCCATGCGCATCATCCCCCATGCACATCATCCCCCATGCGCAACTTCCTCCCATGCGCAACTTCCTCCCATGCACAACTTCCCCCATGCGCAACTTTCCTCCATGCGCAACTTCCTCCCATGCGCAACTTTCCCCCGTGCGCAACTTTGCCCCATGCGCAACTTTCCCCCATGTGCAACTTTCCCCTGTGCGCATCTTTCCCCCATGCGCAACTTCCTCCCATGCGTAACTTTGCTCCATGCACAACTTTGCCCCATGCGCATCTTTCCCCTGTGCGCAACTTTCCCCATGTGCAACTTCCCCCTTGTGCAACTTCCTCCCATGCACAACTTCCCCCATGCACAACTTTCCTCCATGCGCAACTTCCTCCCATGCGCAACTTTCCCCGTGCGCAACTTTGCCCCATGCGCAACTTTCCCCCATGTGCAAGTTTCCCCTGTGCGCATCTTTCCCCCGTGCGCAACTTTCCCCATGTGCAACTTTCTCCATGCGCAACTTTCTCCATGCATAACTTTCTCCATGCACAACTTTCCCCATGCGCAACTTCCTCCCATGCGCAACTTTCCCCCGTGCGCAACTTTGCCCCATGCGCAACTTTCTCCCATGTGCAACTTTCCCCTGTGCGCATCTTTCCTCCATGCGCAACTTCCTCCCATGCGCAACTTTCCTCCCATGTGCAAGTTTCCTCCCATATGCAACTTCCCCCCTGCGCAACTTTCCTACATGCTCAATTTTCCCTCATGCGCAATTTCCCCTCATGCTCAGCATCCTCACCAGGGCAACCTCTTCCTCTGAACAACGTCCCCCAGTGCACCAGGGTCTGTGCACCAAATTGGCTGGATGTTGTTCAGTCTCCCATGTTAAGTATAGGACAGAAACCCGTTGCCCCCTTTTCAGCCCCTGAAGGGTTAATTTCTCCAGATGGTTCTTGGTGGGAGTTCAGGTGACAGAAGGAACTCCCAGAATTCCATGCTTCAGGCCCAGCAGTTGGGGCAGAATGTTGATGAGTCAGCAATTCTCAATGCAAAGTATAGGGAGGAAAACGCGTTGCGCACCTTTTCACCCCCTTCCCGTTGGAATTTCCGAAAAATGGTTCTTAGTGCACCCCTCAGTCACGGAAGGAACACCCACCCCAAATTTCATGCTTCGAGGCCCAGCAGTTTTGGCAGGGTGGCGGTGAGTCAGTCAGTGAGTCAGTCAGTGAGTGACTTTTCTCTTTTATATGTATAGATTTATTTACGAGATTTATACCCCGCCTTCCTTGGCGAAGGCCAACTTGAACACAGGTACCTAGAGTATTACAGTGAGAAATGCCATGATCCAGCCCACACTAAATGGTTGCTCTGGTATATCTCATACAGTGGAGAATGCCCCTTCTGCTTCCAGGCAAGGAAAAATTAACTTCCTTACCTGTGAATATCCTAATCTTGGAAGAAGGCTTTGTATCCACCACACTGGGTCATGGCAGCTTTCCACTGTTGGATCCTTTCCACTGTTGGATCCACTAACTGATCCTGGTCAGTTAGGTAGGATTTCTTCAGGCTAGAATCTCTCCATATCTGACACAGTTTTGCTTCTGGTCAGGGGCTAGGTTCCTATGCCTATTAACTGCTTTTTCTTGCCTTGTTTTTCTGTTGGAAGTTATCTGGCTATCTGTTTTTGTTCAACTTGCTGATTGATTGGAGATGCAGCTTCACATCTCAGGCCACAAAGGGAGGATTGAACCATTGCTCTTCAGTTCCAGGATGCCCCAGTCTATCCCGGAGGAAGCAAAAGAAAGTTCAGTCCTGTCTCAAGCAATGGGAGGGATGAACCCATATAGTGGAGAATGCCCTACTTCCTTTTCCAAGTATAGGATCTTTATATGGACTTGAGTCAAAATAACTTGAAAACTTGCATGGACAAATTTGTTTGTTTGTTTGTTTGTTTTCTTTATATCCCACCTTTTTCTATAGAAGGTTTCCTTTTATCCAATTTTCTATACTTAAGCTGGATTCTTTCTATGCAAGACAAATAGCAATGGCTGCCTTTATGACTCGAGGTGACTTTAGTCAACTCGGGACTCAATTTGAGGAAATGATTCTGGCACATCCCTGCATACTACTCTTAAAAACTGCATATGGGCAAAAATGTTATTTGGTCATGATAAAATCGTCTCATCCTGAGCCAATGCTCGGAAATAACATGTCTGCAACTATGAAACAGGGACAGCCCACCAGGTGAGTCAAATGGCCTTTTTTGAACTTTCAGTAGTTTGAACGCTAGCCAAGAAGTTAGGAACTAGTTATGTTTTGTCATAATATGTGGCATGTTCTCCTATCTGATAGGCTGTTATCCTATGCCACCACTTCCCAGATATTTCTTTAGAGACCTTGGAGTTGTGCCAAGTCCTGCCATCACTATTGGAACTGTTGTCACTTGTTTTCCACAGAGACACTGAACTTTACTTTCTAAATCTTTGCAATTTGCTACTTTTCCAGCAACTTTTCTTATAGTTTGCTATCTTCAGGGATTCCAACACCAGTCCATGTTACCTGTTTCTTTTTGTTCAACCACAGTTATATCTGGTGTATTATATGCTTTGTCTTCATATTTGTTTGACTTTCAATGTCTCACAGCATCTTCAAATGCTTGTTTTCAACCATTTTTTCCTGACTTATTGTATTTTCCCACTATTCTTCCATGGATGGTAGTGCATAGCGTACTGCATATAGCTTTCTCATATCATTTCTTATAATCTCATTGTTTGATTTTACTGTCTCTGAAAATAATATGGTCAACTACCTCTTCCTTTTCCTTATATAGTCGACATTTGCTATCATTAAAGATCTTTTCAACTCTTGTCTTTATTACATTTTTGTTTGTAATTCTTATGCTTGTATCATACACAAGCCCTTCTGATTCTTTTCCAGTGTTCCGTTTTGTAATAACCTTTATACTTTGTTTCACTAGCAGAAATCTTCAACCACCATTGTTTTGTTGTAAATAAAGTTGAGCAATATCACTACGAGAATCATGGTTTCTCTCATTTTGGGGTCTGGTCAAATTCTAGAGCTAAGCTGGTGTAATTTGTTCAACACCAAGAATGTTAAGGTGATTTCCTTTACTGTTATTGTTATATCACTTTTCAACAAAATAGTTCATATAATGGTTAATGGGCCCAATCCTATGGGTCTGCTGCACTACCAGAATTATTTTTTCTAGTTGAGAAGATTGCTTTCCAGCAGTGGAAACATAGAATTAGGCTGTGGTCCAGTTCATCCAGTGACTGCAATCACTTCATCCCAAAGAAGAAAGAAAGTCCATGTAGTGTGGGAGAAAAGGAAAGCTATGGCAGAAAGTTCTAGGTCAGATATTGATGTGATTGGATGAGAGGAGTGGAGGCTGGATGGGATGGCTGAACAAGACAAGGCTGGACAACAGTGCTGGGAAAAGTCATGGAGAGCAGACTCAGACTGAATCTAGAGACACAGGACCCCCATGACTTGACCCAAGACAAGTGATTCTGAGATGATACCATGAGTCCCCAAGTTAGGCTTTTTCAGGTTAAATGCACTCAAGTTGACTCGATTTGACTTGACTCTACACTCGAGTCGAGTGACCCCAACATTGTAAGCAAGGACCCACACCTAGACGCATGAGACTTGGTGACTCAAGTCAGGAATAGACTTAGGTTTGGGGTGGAAGATTCTCACTTGAATGTTTTAAAGTTTTCAATTTTTTTGAGATTTTAGAGTCTTTGAGTGAGTTGAAAAATGGAATGTTCTGAGTCTTTTGACTCATGTTCCCATCTCTGTTAGACAATGAAGTTCAGAGAGTGACTCAGCTGACTTGTATTAGAAGCAAGAATTGTATTCTGCCTCAGGAAGTCACTTGCACATGCTCAACCTAGCACTGAGTGCACACATGGTGTGCACAGAGTTCAATCTTTTCACCTTGTCACTTGTCGATGATCCAAGCGGAAGGCTACGTACTGGGAAAATTTGAAACTCTACCCCCCACACACAAACTACTTACACGCAGTGAGGCAAGACCCATCAAAAGCAAACTGATGAAATGTTTTCAAGCCTATCCGATATGAACCTGATGATGACAGACACTTCGAACATCTGTCAACTGTTTGCAAACTGAAAAGCCGTGTTTGCCTACTTGCTTGGGACTGGGTGAAAACAAATGGAACAGACAGCAAATCACACACCCAGAAAACAGTTCAGAATTTGGAGCAGACAAAATAATAAACATGGTAAATCAGATTTGGGGCCTGCTGACCCACGCTGTCTCTCCTATGAAGCACTGTGATATACCAACTATCTAAAATCACATTTGGGCTAAGCTAGATGAATGAGTTTCCGTTCCAACTCTGTCTTTCCCTGGATGCTGCCAGTGAAAAATGTCCCATCATAATCCGGTTGAGGGCATTTTTCACAGAAACGCTTGAGGAAATTGCTTGCTGCCAGGAAGGTGTTTATTTAATGAACGTGTTGCTAAACAGATAAAGATGATTTTCTGCCCCTGATGGACTATAGCATTGCAGTAAATTACAGAGAAGCGGAGCTAGGCCTGTCACATACCTAGTCCTTTCAGCTTGCAGTGGTGCTGAGACACAAGAGTTAGACTTTCTGTCAAGTTGTATAGCACAGATGTATATACAGGAAGCAGGATGAGTGAGACCACCAGGCCTTCAATGTGATTTGTCGAGCAGGAGTCGCTGGCAGGTAAAATAACACTGTAGTCAATGCTGCCATACCTTTTTTTGAGTGGGAAAACTGTTGGCATTTGGATGCATCCCTGCCTGCAGGACTCTTGCGGGAGTGTAATATTCAGTCACCAGAGACCTACATGTCGCTTGATGGTCCTTAACATGATTTCCTTCCTCTCTTCCTTCTCACATTCTCTCTCCACAGAAGGATGTGTGCTCCGCAACAATAAACCACTACTTCTTTCCTTGACTTCTACAAAAGGAACAGCTTCTAGGATTCTTTGTTCTGAAGTATTTAGAATCTTATGATTCATGACGATGCATGTATGACCTGTGAGTAAAATTACTGATGGAACCTTAACCAACTCCCCACTTCTGTGTATGTTTTATTGATAGCAACAAGCCTGAGGATGGGATATCTTATCATTGGAAAGTGGTCTTTGCTGATTGCTGTACCCTCTTTCCACCAAAAAAACATAAAATTAAATTATTATTATTATTATTATTATTATTATTATTATTATTATTATTATTATTATTATTATTATTTTCCATAAATACACAGTTTCGTGCTGGTTTCATTCACATCACCAGTTGGACCCTTCCCAAGAGTCTAGGACTGTGTGATGTAGTGGCATATAATTTGTGCTGATCCCAGAAGAGAGGCTTTCTGCAGGTGGCAGAGTGATATTTTGTCAGTGCCAATGGTTTTCAGGTGCCTGCCAAGGTCTTTGGGCACTGCACCCAGTGTGCCATTTACCACTGGAACCACCTGCACTGGCTTACACCAGATACGCTGTCATTCAATTCTTAGGTCTTGGTAGTGGGAGATCTTTTCCAGTTGTTTCTCCTCAATTCTGCTGTCACCTGGAATGGCGATGTCAACAAGTCACACCTTACTGCTTTCTATGATGGTGATATCTGGAGTATTGTGTTCCAAGACCTTGTCCATCTATATCCTGAAGTCCCACAGAAGCTTGACCTGCTCATTTGCAACCACTTTTTCAGGCTTGTGGTCCCACCAGTTTTTTGCCACTGGCAGATGATACTTTTGGCATAGATTCCAGTGGATGATCTGGGCAACAGAGTTGTGCCTCAGTTTGTAGTCAGTCTGCGTGATCTTCTTGCAGCCACTTAGAATGTGGTCAATGGTTTCATCCACTTCTTTGCAGAGCCGGCATTTGGGGTCATCGGCTGATTTTTCAATTCTGACCTTGATGGCATTTGTCCTGATTGCCTGTTCTTGGGCAGCAAGTATCAGGCCTTCCATCTCCTTCTTCAGTGTTCCACTCATGAGCCACAACCAGGTCTTATTCTGATCCACGTTTCCTTCGATCTTGGCAAGGAATTGGCCATGCAATACTTTATTCTGCCAACTGGCAGTCCGAGCCTGAATTGCACTTTTGCGATATTCATAGTTTGTCTGCTGCACTTTCAACAACTTTCTCTTGCTGACTTCAACCAGAGCAGATTCCTGGCTCCCTCACACATAATCTGCTAGGGCATGTTTTTCTTCTTCCACCGACTGCTTCACTTGCAAAAGTCTTCTGCCCCCTGATCTTCTAGGCAGGTACAGCCTGTCAACATCACTACGTGGATGTAAAGCATAGTGAATGGTCATTAATTTCCTTGTTTTCCTGTCCAAGTCATCCAGTTCCTTTTGTGTCCAGTTCACAATGCCAGCAATATACCTAACTACAGGAATGGCCCAGGTATTTATAGCCTTTATAATGTTGCTGCCATTCAATTTGCTCTTCAAAATTTTTCTAACTCTTTGTATGTATTCTTTGCTGACCACAGTTTTTACATGCCTGTGCTTGATATTGTCCATCTGCAGTATGCCCAGGTATTTGTAGGCTTTAGACTGGTGGCTTTTAATGGTTCGACCATTCGGCATTTCAATGCCATCACTTTCCGTGATCTTCCCTTTCTTTAGTGCCACTGTGGCACATTTGTCCAGGCCAAACTCCATGTTGATGTCGGTACTAAAGACTCGGACTGTATTGGTTAGTGACTGGATTTCTATTTCTGACTTTCCGTAGAGCTTCAAATCATCCATGTACTATTATTATTATATTATATTATCATCATCATCATCATCATCATCATCATCCACTGATCCTGCTTAGCTTTTTCAGGGAAGGGGACAGCTCAACCTCCATACCACATTTCCTGCTCTATATTTTGAATAGTGTTCTAGTTTCCTAAAAACCTGGAATATATCTAAAAAACCCAACACAAACAAAACAGTTCTAGATGTTAAATGCTATGTTTACTTGAAGTTAACACTCACCTTTTTCAGCTGAATTTAGTCTCCAAAATCAGGGTGCACATTAGAGTCAATGGTTAATTAGATTCAAGTAAATGTGGTATTTTGATTATAAGTTTAGAGTGTGCATTAGTTTCAATGGCACATTAGATTTGAGTAAATACTTTAAATTCTGAGCTAATTGAATTTACAGACAATAGAAGCCCTGGCTTCTTGAGAATGATGTCTCTTGTGTGCTTTAGAAACACACAGACAAATTATGTAGGAAGAAACTTTTGCACATATATAGCAATGCAGGAGCAATCACAAAAGCTGTCATCACTTGGAGCAGTTAGCTTGGGTGGACATAAGCTGAGAACCCATGTCCGTCAGAAGCCCCACCTGGTAAGCCAACCCCTGAACCCTAAATGCCATTGGCAGACATATGGCTGGGAGATATGGCTCAGTTAGGCTGGGAGACGTCCAGGTACAAATTTGTGCTTGGCTTTGGGTGTCACAAAAGTGTTGTAAGGCTCTTCTGCGCCTCTCCTTGTGGGTTAGGCCTTCCCACACCACCTCAAGAATGGGCAGACAGGCACATCCTGCCAGCCTAAATTGGTTAGGATTATGCACTCAATGTGCCATTGAGGGAGCCTATGAAGGGTCTAGTGCACAGTATTGCTCTGAGACCCCAGTAAGCATGATGTTGGCTCTAGTGCCACACTTGTAAGGATGCATCTCTCGCTCATTCAGAAACTCAATCCTACTTGGGCTGAAGCAAGGAGTATGTCTCTCACAGCACTCACCACATAGGTACTGAAAGAGACACATGTGTCACCATCTCACTGATGTCATTAGGATTTGTGTCACCCAGTGTGAGAGCTTACTGTGACACCCATGATGGACCTCCTCCCATACCAGTCATGGGGCTAGTTGCTCTTTGGAATTCTGAAGGTAAAAAAAGTGTTTTCTTAAAGCAAAGAAACCTTAATAACACTAGTTAAAGTGAAGGAAAAGAGGGTTTGTTTGTTATCTAGTTCTGGAATGGCATATAATACAGCATAGATATTGTCCCCATTCTGTCTGCATAATGGTGACCATGGATCAGGTATTTGCAAGAAGAAAAGCAGTCACAGTTTCTGGAATAGTGCATGGCTGTTTTTTCTGATGGATCTCAGGGAGCAATTGCATTTTAATGACCCAGTCCCCCTAACTGGGTGTACTAGACTCAACAAAGTCCTGATGAAGCATCATTACAGATGAAATTCTCCTTGCATGCAATTATGATTGTTTCTTGTCATCATGCACAATATCCTACCTTGTTCCTGCCAGTCTGTGAATCTGCAAGGCCCTAAACATGGCCTGGAATGAATGGATAGAGTTGAGTTTAAGTCATCCAACTGCAGATGCAAATAGAAAGTTGTAAATAGCAAGAAAAAAGTTCTTGGTAGCAAGGCTGGTGGGAAGCCTCTGAAGGACCTAAGATAACTTCCTAGGAAAAGGAAAAATTGGTCCAGCAAAGCTCAACTGAGTCCTTATATCTCCTAGCAGTGCCTGATGATTGCCATCACAGCTTGTGACTCATGGCACTGTTGTGACATTCTTGAATAGTCCCAGATTGTTCCTTCTGTGTCCTCTGCTGAAGACAGGAAGAAGGATGTGAATGAATGAGTCCATGCAAATTTCTTTCTTACCCTCACCAAACCCAGGAAATGTTAGCATTTTCTCTGCACAGTCTTCAGACTCTGCAGTTGTTTCTTTATTCATGTAAGGGATGTATACCCTGCCTACACAAATGTCTGAGGTGGCTTACAAAACTGTAGTTCCTCTGCTCCTGCTATCCTAGCAACTATTCTGTGAGATAGGTAAAGCTTGGAGTAAGTGACTGGCCTAAGATCACCCCAGGAAACGTCATGGCCAAGTAGGGATTTTAACCTGGAACTTCCATGTGCAGGTGACCGGATTGCCAAACCTCAAAAAGAGGACAAGGTCTTGGGTTTCTCTCAGCCTGGCCTTTCCAATGGACAATGGTATGATTCTTACTCTTGAATAAAGCCGCGATATTCAGCACTTTCACTTTCCCATAGAGCTCAATGCATTTTTTTATTTTTTTTAGGTTTTTTTGGCCGTAACTTTTGATAGGAAGGAGATATTTCAAAACTGATTTTTGCCTTGGATTCTGCTCTTCAATATAAATCCAATGACATATGACATGATGGGATTACTGTACACCATTGCAAAGTTTCAAAATGAAGCCAAAATGGAGGACAATGAAGTCCTTTTGGAGGACACCCAGACAGGAGATTTTAAAAAAGGACAAATCCAGAATTTTCCAGTCATATGGTCACCCTGTCCGTGTCTCAGTCCAACTCCCTAACCACTGTATCGTCCGGTGGATTCTGAGGCCAAGAGACTTCCAAGACAGGTGATCCCAAATCAAATGTGTTATGAGAGCAAGTGCCATCAGGATGGTCTAAGAAAGCTCTTACCCGTCATCACTTCAAGTATGTCTACCTCATTTTTTCCCTCTGAATCCTTTTTTAGCCTTTGTGTGGCTTTTGGAATTGTGCTCTAGTGGGATAGGACCACATAAGTGAGCCCAGTGTTGCAGGACGGAATGTGTTGTTTAGATCCAGCAACTGTTTTTGCCCCATTAAGGACTGAACAGTTTGTCACTGAAAAACTCCTTCTCTCTGTGTAAAAGATATTAAGTCATCTGAGGTCTAGTACATGGATTTCTGGCCATTTTGTTGTTGCTCCCTCTTCCCCAAAGCCATAAAATGTTAAGAGAAATATCTGAGAAGCATTATCAACTTACTGCAGAGGACAATGCTTAAGGGCACGGAAGAAGCCATCAGTTTATAAAGCATATGTTGGATAAACTCCAACGTAATTAGGGCTCTGTGAGTCGGTTCTCTCACTGATGCTTTTATTTCAGAAGAGCAATCTACAGTAGATACGATTCAATAAATGAAGTAATCTGAGAAACAGAAACACAAAGAAATATAGAAAGGATATGAGGGACTGTTTTGTCTCCTGAGAAGCTGATTTCTGGTGGTGCAGTGATGGACATGTGTAAGTATTCCTTCACTTTTAATGCCCCTTTTCCATGGCATGATCATTGTCCAGTGATAGAACTCAAGTCAAGAGTTACGTTAGTAAAATATGTATTTTGTGGTTAATATGATTTTTATGGAGAATGTGCATAAATATAGGTGATTGTGCACATTCCTATGAAGGAATAAGGTACGTGTTTAAGAAAGGACAATGTATACAGGGACAGTCACACACTACCTGATCAAAATACATAAAGTAAGGTTGGAGACGGCACAAGTGAGGGTCAGGACCCCCACTATGACAACCATTAAATACTTATCTTCCCCTTCAAGCCCCTGATGGCATGCTCTCTCCTCCTTTCCCTGGCTGCCCCCCCCTCCTTGTTCCCAGGCAGATTAGCTTCCCAATCATCAAGGGCAAAAGCATCCAGGTGGGACTTCTTTAGGAGGTCTTTTGGTTCACCACCACAATGACTTTCATCCACTGTAGGCCATGCACTGCACACTCCTAATCCCATGCTATCCTTTCTACTTATTCATCTAAGTCACTTGACAGCTTTATTGAATAAGCACTCAGGTCAATATTAAAAACATATCATTAAGTTATCTTAATTAAAAGATCTTAATGAGATTGTCCCAGCAGAGCTGATTTAACTAAACCAGGGAACTGAAGGTAGCATCAGCCCTCAACACCTATCTTGTTTTATTTTTACAAGGAAAAGCTTCTCCCTTTCCTCCTTTAAGGAGTCTGAAAATCAAATTAAAAGAAAAAATGAGCAGCTGCATTACCAGAATACACACCACGTGAGGGGGTGGGGAATGACAGACCCAGATGTCTCATCTGAGTAAGGGAACATTGATTCCCTTACCTTAAGTGTCCAGCACTGTAATGGGTCCCCTCAGCCCTATGCCAGCCATTTCACTGGCACAAGTCGAGGTGGATCTGGAAAGGCAGAATAAAGCACCAGTGGAAGATAGGATATCAGTGGCACCACTGCTGCTGAGACTGTCCAGCCCATTCCACCGGAATCCACCCAATCTTCTCTCCATCTCCCCACTCCTCACTTTGCTTTACACACGTCCATTCCACACACCTCACTGACTTACTGATACCAAGTGATGTGATGTGATAGATCTACTGGCAGGCAGAGGCGTACCTAGGCAAAATGGCATCCGTAGCAAGGATTGACATTTCGCCCCTATCAAAACATCTGAAACCCACCTTTTAGCTAATGTTACAAGTCAATACTATCAAACTATTGTAATACTAGAAGTCTTTCAGCTTTTCATTAAATTTTGGTAAGTTTGCATAACTATTTTCAGTTCCTTTTCCAACTCTTCCAGGACCACAACCAAGTAAGTCCAGGCTGTCCGGACATCTGGCTTTCCCTGGACACCTCCAGTATTTATTACCTTGTTGGGGGAGTAGGGAAATGCAAGAGTGCCTCCGGAATTTACGAGCCATGAGCCGAGCTGCAGCTCAGATTTCCCTAGCCCTAAAACTCCAGCCCTAAAACTTAACCCTTTCAGTGCCTCTTATCCCTGCCTCAGCCAAAAATTCAGGCTGTGCTCCACTTCTAGATATGCAAGGTAACTCCTGCCTGGGGATACTCTGATTCCTCCTTCCCAGTCCTTTACATCCTGGTCCTTCTGGCTCCCTACAGTCTGCTTTTGCACTTTGCACACCCTCAAGAGCACTGCAGATTTCTCTTGGTGGTTCCAGATCCCACCTCCGTGATGCAGAGATGTCCTCCTTTCTATCCCCCTCCCTGCTTGATATCTTGCTTGTGTGTGTGTGTGTTTGTGTGTTTGGGTCTGAACCACATACATTGGTATCACTGGCTTGTGTTTTGCTACTAGAAACGGTTGCTTTAATGTCTGGCTCTGAATCATACATTTTACAAGGTTCTCAATTTTAAAGGGTTGAAATTAAGTACAGGAAAACAGCCCTGTATATGCTATATGAGTATTTCTGCTTTATTTAACATGTCCTACATGTGTCCTACATTTTTGCAGTGTCCTTCAATTTTTTTAAGAACATAGGAATTTTAGGGATTTTAGGGGTTAAGGGATTTAGCATTTGTCATCTGATCACCTTGTTCAAAAAACTTAGTGTCTGGGCATAAAAATAAATATCTGCTTTTATTTTCCATAATGCCAAAACACAAGTGCCAATTTTTCCCCAATTCATTCAAACCTCAACAGAACTTACATGAAGCTGAATGCCTCATTTGACAAAGTTGTTTGGAAAACTTTGGGGACCCCCAAAATTGGTTCCACAACCCCCAAACCAGACTGGGACAGGGTGAGTGAAGAGTTCATCAATTTTCAATTTAAAATAAGTAATATAGTGTAATATATTATGTACAGGAAAGTGTTTTTAGCTTATTTTAGTGTTTTTAGCTTATTTTTACATGTCCTACATTTTGTCCTACATTTTCCAGATAGAGAGTAGGAATTTTGGCCTTCGATCAGGAATTTTGGCCTTGCTGTTTAGGGATTTTGCGTTTGGCATCTGGTCACCCTGAGTAAGTCCCATGCTGGTCAGCTGGCCTTACCTTCAAGCTAACTTGAAGTTACACTTCCACATACTTAGGATCTGACCATTCCAAGCCTGGAAAGGGGGGCAAGAGAGACCTGAAGTTACACAGACATCTGTTCCCCAACCCTAGCTGCCCCTAATCAGAGTGACCACATGTCCTCCTTTTCCAGGACATGTTCTCTTTTTTAGTCCTATGTCCTCGAATAAATCTCCATTGTCCTCCTTTTCCTTGTGACTGTGCCGCATGTAGCCTTCTTGTAATTAATAAAGTACATGTAACAAATTATATGTAATAGTTTCAAATTTAATGAGTAATATAGTGTTTAAATTAATACTATATGACTTCTTAGCTTTTATTTTGTCATATCCTATATTTTTATTGGGTATTCTACATGGGGAGGGCTTGTCTTCTTTTTGGGTTACATCAGGTCACCCTGCAATAATGGGACTACTTGTGAGTAGAGTTATGGAAGGCTGGGCAGTGTGATGCTCTAATCCTATTCACTTTTACCTGGGAGTAAGGCTATTGACTGTAATGGGATTACTTGTGGGTAGATCTGTGGAAGGCTGGGCAGTGTGATGCTGGAGTCCTGTAAACAGCAAATGCAAACTGGTGCTGGAAGGGTTGTTGTCCCTTTTCAAGCCCTTTGGGGTGACAAAAGGGAAGAACTGCTGGTGGTTTAAGGTAATGAGTCTGGGCTCCTTTAGGAGGGAGCTCTCTTTAAGCTCTCTTTAAGGTAAAGATCTGGGCTCCTTTAGGAGGGACAGTTATCTCCTGGGATGCTGTTCATTGCAATCTGCAGAGAAGGGAAGGGAAGTGCGGATAGCCCAGCATAGCAGCCCCTCCCCTTTGAACTGCAACCAAAGAGGATGCCTGTGGGAGGTTGGCCTCCTTTGAAGTGTGCTCGCGGGGGTGGGCAGGGGCAAAGTGCCTTTGGCTTTGGGTTCCTCTCCATGGGCAGAGTCCATGCAAAAAGCATCCCCTGCTATACCCAGTTATGCCTCTGCTGCCACCACTGCTGTTTGCCACTTGCAAACACTTGCAACCTGGCTATTTCCAAAAGAGGGTCATGTTTGCAAACACTGTAAAGGTTTGCAACAGTATGCGGCCAGGACAATAATTCTTGTGGCATAAGATCAACTTCAAAGGGGGCTGCTCCTCCTGTATCCATCTTCTTTTAGGCTGCTATAATCGCTTGCAGGAGATATCAACTTAGGGTTGCCATAATGCTCTTCCACAAAACTGGACTTGACAGACCCCTGTCAAACTTGCCATTATGTGAACACAATCCTGAAAAACTGGGATTGTCCCAGTTTTCCAGGACATATGGCAACCCTATATCAACTATCTCCTATGGAAATGTGCACAGTTCTTCCTCACCCCTCCTTTTGTGCTCTGAAAGTATGTCCTCCGATGAAGAAATCGTTAGTGTAAGAAAGCTAGGAAAGAGGACTGTGCAGTTTGCTCAATATATTTGTGTTACTCTTTGGAGTTACTAAAGAAGCTGTGCCACTTTCCCACACCACGGCATAATCCTCATCTGTCCTGTTGCAACACAAGTAAGCACGCCTTGGCTCAGTCATCCTTCCCATAGCACCTACCACCATCTACGACAGACAAACTAAGAAATAACCAGAAGAGGGGGGAAATGCTCCCTCCACACTCTGGAGCGAGATCAGTGCTGCTATATGATCAGTACTGCCAGGGAATGGGAATGGATGGGAATGGCCAGCCCAACACAATCTCTTGCTGCCTTTGGATGGACAAACAACAGTTGTTAAAATGGAAAAAAATCTCCCTCCAGTACACTCTCTCACTCACCCTCTTATTTTATTGGCTGTATTGGGATTCTGACCATGCTGCCCAGTTATTTCTGCTCTGAGCAAACCTCAGTTCTCCCCCAATATCATATGACATCACAATCCTGAGAAGTGCTGGTGCAAGCCGGCTGACATGCCTGCACTGCATCCACCACAAAGTTGGGGCTGCAGCTGAGCTACTCTGCAGGCTGGTACCCTTCAATGGGCCGTCACAGCATATCATAGGAAGGCACAAACTGCATATCTGTGATATACATGTTGGCACAAAGGACTTGCATAGGCCCAGCACAATCTCAGGATTGTGTCATCAGTGTTGGAGGGCTTCATAGACCAGCCTTTCTTTGGCATGTACAAAAACATTGAATAGCCAGTTTTGTGTGGAATCATAGGCAGAAGTTATGTAAAAAAATCAAAATAATATTGCATGTTGGGACAGACTAAAACTTGTAAAGCTAAGATCCTCATGGTTGCCTCTACTCAGGTCAATAGGAGGAAGGGGAGAAAAGCTGAAACCAGGAATTCACATTTCTTTTGTGTCCAATATTGCTGACAAACTGAGATTTCAGTAGAGAAGCTTCTAGGAGAATCAAAAGATAGTTTGAACCAACATTTCACCTGGTATTTTTAGTTTCTGATATAAGTAATGTCAAAAACATTTGCTTCAACTGTTTCATAGATTCTGCGGCTGCTTCTCCCCAAAGTGATGCCAAAGACTCAATCCACATGATGCACTGGAACATCACTGACATTGTCTTGAATAGCAATTTTTTTGTATAGATTCATGTATCAGTTTGAGTCTCACAGGTCTTTATATGTACATTTGGTGAGATCCCAACCACATATATTTCTGAGGCCTAACCAGCAGGCCAGGGTTCGAGACCCGGGTCAGCCCCACAAGACAGGGTGAGCTCCTGTCCTTAGCCCAGCTCTGCGATGCCAGCTGGATCCAATCGTATTGGCTCTGCCTTTCCATTGGACTAATTCAGTGGCGTGGAGAGTGGGGATTTGCTACTTGGGTAACAGCCTATCCTCCATAACAGTCTAATCCAGGCTTTCGTGCTTTGCATGCAGCGTATGCAGCACCGAGCAAAATACCATAGTCTTCCAAGACTGACGGAGGCCTACTTTATATGGTGTAGTGGACTGCAATTCACATATTGAAGTGGGTTGGAAATTGGATATTTTGGATGCCAGTTGCAATCAAATGAGAATAAGAGAGCAGGGTCTCCACCCCATTTTCACAGAAATGTTCCATATCATACCAGAGGGAGGGAATCCCTTACATAGTGTTTGCCTTTGGACAAGCCCGCTTAGCTTCCACATCTGTGAAATGGGGTTACGAGGATTTACCTCCCTTTTGGGGGGTAATCTGGGAGGATTAATTTGTGCCACTGTTATGGTTGCATTACAGTAGACGGTGCCAGCTGCATAGATAACACGATTAGAAGCCATTCTGCAGTCACAGCCTGCTTCTGGGGATATCGTATCACACTCTGTGCAGCTGGGAAGAAATGACCCGGAGTAATGGGCAATTGAGAGCAGATTTATTGCCTTGGCTCGAGGTTATAAATCCTATGTGTTGAATCCCAGCACTCGCAGAGTAACGCAAGTGGGTGGCTGGTGGTTAGGTGGAAAGGGCGCTTCTAATGTCAACAGTGTGTCCAGTCTCAGAAAGGAAAGCATTTTGGCGATTTATGGATTTGAAAGGTCAGGGGGTCCCAGAGAGACAGTTCAGCCTAAACTTCTTTATAGGACTGCCATAGAATAGTTTAATTACTCCTATATGAAGTCCATTAAATGGTATGCTGTGGCAGCACCCTTTCCAGAATTGCAATTGGTCTTGATTCAGTGTAATGGAAAACCAAAGTTCTTGGACATACTATTTCAGAGATGGTGAGCCTTCTGAGTTTGGTCAGTCAAAAATCTGGAAACTGCCCACCTCTCTCTCTCTCTCTCTCTCTCTCTCTCTCTCTCTCTCTCTCTCTCTCTCTCTCTCACACACACACACACACACACACACACACACACACCAGACAAAAGAAAAACAATTATTTACATGTTCATTTATTTAAAAAATACAGACCAAAAACATATCATATAAAACATCAAATAATTACAAAAATGAAATACGAACAAAATAAATTTAGTTGTTGAGTGTTTGTGTCACCCAAAACATCATGTCATCTTTGACATGGGTGTCATAGCTTCACCATCATTCGACGATTCCCATAATTAATCACTGGATGTCCTCCAAAACATCACACTAAGGCTGCGTTCCTAATCCATAGTTAGGCCGGCCTACGCCCTGGTACAAGTTCCATGCTAACCTAGGTGTGTCACAAAAGTGCCATCAGACACTTCTGCGTCCCTTCTGAGGGAAGGTTAGGCCAATGCACAGATTACATCACCACGGGAATGGGAAGACCAATAATTTGTATCAGCCTAGGTTAAGACTGCATCTATAAAGTCCCATTTCTACCTTGAATTTCCTCACTTTTAACACCCATTGATTGCAGTTTGCTCTTGATGCAATATCTACTGTAAAGATAGGAAGAAAGAGCTACTGTTCAGCAGTGAAATTCAGGCATTGCAAACATATCGCCCAGGGTCAGTCCAGCTGATTTGTAGTAGCCAAAATTATCTGAAAGTTGTCCAGTTTGCATGGATTGTACTGCATTGCATCTGATGGAAGCTTAAGCATTACCAAACATAAATCAGTGCTTCTATCACACATATTTATCCATATGAAACTTGAGGTATATTGTACTAGGTCTTGCGTTGGGTCATCCCAGATCTCACAATTCCATGCAGTTTAATGAAATTCCTTATTTCAGACAAGTAACAGCCCACACCTGCTGCTTGAGGAGGTACAATATAACAACATTTATCCTTAAAAACCATCCACCTCTCCAGCATCTCATCATTCCATATTTTCAATGGTGGTCAGAATGTTAACAGTTCCCTCTGCCTGTTCTATTGACACAGAAAGTTGGCCAGAAGACATAAACAACCAAAGAACCAAAACATAGGTTAAGGCATGTATGTAGATAGATAATTATATATCTATTGCTGCAATCCTAAAGACATTTTACTGGGAGTAAGAGCCATTGAACACAATGGAGCTTACTTTTGAGTAGACATGGTTAGGATTGTGCTCCTTGTCTCCCAAATGTCAATCTGTACAAATCAAGAACACATGTATCATAACATGAATGGCTAGGATTTGAAGCCACCCATATGGTGGCAGGTCCTTTCTTACAAGTTGCAGGTTCAGGAAGGATGTCTCCTCCCTGAGAGGATGACTCTGTTGGGGGATGTGCTGGGAGCCCATTGGGGCATGTGTTGTGGGGACTCCCGCCCCACCAATCTACCCTACAGCTGCCACAGGACTTGCAGAAGCTTAGAAGTCCATTATAAAAAAATTGCAAGCCATGCAGCAACTCAAAATTTTTGTTATGTTCAAATTGTACATGGAGCTTAACAAAAACATGATTCACTACATGAGTGAGAGTTTCAATGTAGATTTTCAAGCTGCTGGTTGTCCCACAGCTAGGGGAGTTCTCCCAAAAGTCCTCCAACTTCCCTGGTATAACCTGTAGAAAAGGTGAGGGAGCAAGAGAAAGGTATATTCTCAGCTTATGGTGGAATTGTCCCTGCCTGCAAGGTGTGCTCAGCCCCAATGTAAACTGGGGAGAGGGTGGAATGATCTGGGAATCTAGCAGCTAAAGAACATGAACATGGTTGGAATGAGCATGAAGAGGCCAAACAGGTTTGTGTGGATTGTGCTTGAGAGAAAAGATCTCAAACCTGGCCATGTCTTTGTTCCAGATGGGTCATCCTCCAGATGGGACATCCTCAGCATGTCCTTTTCTCTCCTGTACAGGACAAAATGCTTGTTCTACTATGGTACCTTGAACTGGCTGATTTACAGCCCAGTCCCATCCTTTGCAAGCATACCTAGTAGCTGTGCCAATGGAGCACACACTCCCTAAAATCCAGAGTAACTATGGGAAGACGTATGAGGCACTTACTCTGGATTGCTCTATGCATTTCCCATAGGTTTCCCAGAGGTGGCACCATAACTACATTGGTGTAAAAGGTCCCGTAGTTACTCTGGATTGTAGACACTGCATGCTATGGTGGAGGAGTATACAGACAAGGGAGAAGTAACAAAAGTTTGTTTCCAAGTAGACCACCAAATCTTCTGAGATCCATGCTATTTCACTGCTGTAAGTCTGAGAAGAAAATGCAGATTGGGTTTGAAAATTGGGAGTAGGATCCAGCAGTGTGTACTTTTGCTGCTGAGATTCACCCTCTCCAGATCACTGCCTGCCTTGACTATGCACTGCCATATCTGCTGAAGGGTGGCCTGGGCGGGCTGTTGGTGCATGTAAAAAGCTGCCAGTCATTTCTTCTGATGACTCCCTCACACTCAGCAGCACCAGGCCACTTCAGGCAGCACTGTGCCATTTATGGCGGTAGAACACGCAGTATCATCCCCTCATGATAGGACTGAGCCACAAAATGCTAATCTTTAAATGACAACTGCTGCAATCCTAACCCATACTTTCCTGAGAGTAAGTATTATTGAACACAATGTGACTTACTTCTCAATAGACATGCTTAGGACTGCACTGTTTGACTCCTTTAATTTTGCACTAGTCCTAAAACCAGTGGGATTCACTTCCTAATAAATATGATTAAATTCAGGGTAAATTTAACAAAAGTTGAAAATTGATGTGCTGGGAAATAAGGGAGGAACTTGCTGGCAACCCCATACTGTATTCTTTCTTCTGCCTAGTGGCATCTTTTTTTCAAAAGTACCATGCTGACCAAAAAAAGCATTCGGATAACAAGGAAATTGTTCTTGTCGAGAGTTCATAAAGCCAAAGTAAATTACTCCCATGGAGTTGGACAGGAAAGAAAGAGAATTCTTTTATTCCTTTTGTATACCAGTATACAGCACAGTTCTTACGGCAAAATAAAATGTTTTTTTTTTCATTCAGCCCTTCTTGAACTGGTTTTGGGGATGGGGTGCATCTGGGTCCTTCAAAGGGCACCAATCTCCTCATTCTTGTGTTTCCCAACAATCAAAAGGTTTGCCTGATGGGAATGTTGTGAGTGGGAGGAAAAGGTAAGGATGCGCAGTGATGGAGGACACTTTACTGAAGGTGGGTTAAAACACAGGAATTAAGAGTTATTGCCATTCCATTTATACTTAGCTATGTGGATCCTGATGGTTTATTTTTTTCCAAGGGGGGAAGAGGCAACCCCAACATATAAAGAACAAAAGTGCTGGATAATTGTAGCAAAATGGGATGATAAGTAATGTTTGGTATCCTTTCTATAACTGTTCCCTGGGGGCCCATTATGGTAATTTTTCTTCTATAACTGGCAAATTGTATAACGAGTCAGATGATAAACTAGGAAGCAAGACAAGAATTTGCATTTTAATACAACTGTCTAAATCATTTATCCACATAAAGGCTGGATGGGACACTCTGCAGATTTTGCCGCATTCTTAGTAGCTGAGGGGTCAGATCTCTGATTCACCCATCTGTTGTGCTTATGGCCTTCCCATGAATGACCTCCGGCAGCTTACAATATACCCCTTTCTGCACCCCCAGGACAGAATGTCCTTGCATTAGTTCCCATGAGTATTAAAGTAAGTTAAGCCAGAAAAGGTACACTGTTAGTGAGGCAGAGATTGCTGCGGCTTCTCTATTACTGTGCTAGTGTAGTAAAACAAACCAACAGGTATAGACTACTGAAAAAAGATTACAAAGTTGCAATAAAACTTTATTTTCACACAAATCTGTTCAACACTAACCTGTTCCCAGAAATAGGTTTGTAGGTACTCTGAACTAGAATGTCAGTCAAGGCTGCCACGTAGTGTACACCAGATTGTGCACTGCACAAAGGCACAACATCTATGGGAACGTCATTCACATAGGAAGGAGGTGGAGCACTGGTGGAATCTCATTTCCAATAGGGATTTATCTAATGTGCTCAAAGGTGCTGTACAGGTTAGCAGCAGCCCTTGAGTCATTCATCCCCCATCAGGATTTGCAATCTACATTCCAATCATATACATATATGCAAATGTATGCAGATTTAATCAATTAATTACCCATTAATTTGATGAAAACTCATATGATTATAAAAAAGTCTTTAATCAGGTGACATCCCTAGACACATTATCTCTTTGCTACAGCGGATTTCCAGTCTTCTTTAAAGCTCCAGAAGTCAGGCCCAAGGGACTTGTCTCTGGAGATGCAGGAGCATTTTGGTGACGGCAGAGGAGAGAGGAAATTAATTGACATTCCTATCTTTTGGTGGCCTAGAAATTGGTGAGAAAAGCTCCTTCATATCACAGTGCCTTTCACATGTTTGCTAAACTGATACTGAGACTCATCTGGGTCTACCCATAATTCCATCCAAGGACTTAATTAGTAGGTCCTTGAACCAATTCAGATCAAGAGGCAACCTAGCCCCTCCACATGCACAAAGAGCTTGCACCCTCATGGCAGTTCCAAAAAGGAAACACTTCTAAGCCATCCCCATTCCCTTCTTGGCTGGTATGAGAAAAAATCTTCATCATTAAGAATATGACCTTGTTTGGACACCTACCTAAGAACAAGTCCATTTTTGTTTGGAGAATGAGATATCCGGTGAGTTTGTAGAAATTCGCAAAATAGTGGGAATTAAAGTTGATGTTAATCAATCCTGTTGATTTCCATTACTTCTGACCATGTGGAACAACTTCTATTTGATAATGCAGAAAGAGGGCTTTGGTGTCTTTATTTTGAGTCAATTGGATGAGCCATTTGGAGGACTGCAGCCTTAGATATGCTTCAGATCACATTCACCTTATCACTTGTGCTGGTTACAACTGCACACACATCTGTTTTGCTGTGCAGGCCTGTTGTGCAGGAGAACAGATATGAGAGCAATGATTGATATACTTGGGTTTGCTCTTTCCTTGAAAGAAAATGAAGGATCTATGTGGGAAATTCATTTTGTTTGAAGTGAGCACCAGACAAGTTAATTTGAGGACAGCATTGAATTTGGTTGAACTAGAACAATTATTTTCAACCATGTGCTGTGGATAGTCCACAAGTGTGCTGCGAGAATTTGGGGGGGGGGATGTTTGTTAAACAAAAACTTGGGGATTTGAACAGTCTGGTGTGCCTTATCAATGGTAAAAACAACTAATGGTGTGCCATGAGATGAAAAAGGTTAAAAACCACTGAATTAGAACCTGACTAAATACTTTTCTTCAGAACAGAATACTCATGATTGATTTACTAATTCAAATTTGAAAGTTGAAACTGGACACGTTCCACCTCTGAATGGTAAATAGTATAACTGAAACTATTCCGTTTATCAGCATCTTGGTCAAATTAAGGACAAGATCTTTGTAGAAGGTGGACCATTTTTGAACATTCCTTTTTATGTACTCAGCTGAGTACAGGGGTCAACCCCGATTTTGGGGGATTTTGTTCACATACTGGCAAGTGTGACAGAGGGTCCTGTGCCGATTTTGTGGAAGACAATGTGGAAGATTTTTGTGGGCCGTCCCTGTTTTTAGGGACATGGCAAGCCTACATGGGAGAGCAGTGAATGAAACCATCTGGTAGCCGTGAGACCTCTGGAGGAGGACAGAATGATGTGGGACTAGAGCAGTTGTACTCAAAGTGTGGGTCACAGCCTCAGTTCAAGGAGGTTGTGAGAGGGTGGGATCCGCCATCTTGGAATTTGATGCTGGACTTTCTTGGGAGTAAGTCACATTGAACACAATGGGACTTATTTCTGAGTAGACATGGAGGAGCTCTGGCATCACAGTGATGTCACATCCTGAAAAGTGTCACAGGGGGTCTCGGACAGATTTTTAAGTTTGAAAGGGGTCCTGGGCTGAAATGCCTATCATTGGACTAGACGAATCTTGCCCCACTGGATCCTGAAGTCTGGATCAGCCAGAATACACAACACAGAGGCTCTCTTGTCTGTGCCAGCAAAACAGCAATCTAGCACAGATGTGAGGAGATACACTGCTGGGGCTAGGGCTTTCCTCAGAGAAAAGGTACAAAATCCCACTTTTCAAAGGAGACTACTGGTGGTCCACTGGAGATATGAGTAGCTGCTTTGATGCTGTTGCTCCAGCAGGCACAGGGAAGCAAAAATCAGTCTGTGTCCATGCCCCAAACTGTGAAGAGGACCGCGCAGCAAATGCTGGCTGACATGGCAAACACAACAGAGGTGCAGGCAGGAACAGAAACATGGGAATGTTCTTGCTGAAACCGAAGCTTTAGAACAGGGTACATTCTTCCAGGAAACGGTTTTTCTGAAATATTTGGCCCTGGTTTCCTCCCCTGCACTTTTCAGCTGCTTTTTTGGCCACATCAAGTCAGTGATGTGTAGTCACCCTTCTGGTAACAAGGCTATGGCTATAATCAGGTGTCCCACAGAAGAACCCATCAGTCTTTTTTTTCTCTCCATTTGCTATTGTTCCTTCCTGCTCCTTGTTGACCTTCCATCAGTGTAGCGACTCAGACAATTGAAACTCATTCAGTTGGGACCTGAGCATCGGAGCCACCTGGAAGAATAGGAAACACATTATGTGAAGAAAGCAATTTACTTTGCCTGCAATTCAGGCACATTTTTTTCCTTTTACTTTCCATTGTTGCGCTGTGCTTGCAGGCCTTGGTGGAATATTTCCTCCTCTTAAGCTAAGAAAAAACTGTTTTCTCCTCTGTTCCGATTTTCCTTGAAAACATAATCCAACGATTTTATGAGTATTATTCAGTGAGTTGAGGCACAAAATGCTCAAAAGTCGTTATTCAAGCCTCTAAAAAGGAAGAGACTAGTATAAAACATCATGTAATTAGAACATAAAAATAATGTATTTTGAGGTCTTTTTATTAGTTCGCTCTCTATCTCTTTCCCTTTAAGCTTGGCTGCTGCCATGTTTTCAGGTTTTTACTTTAAACCCATGAGGGTTAGAAACTTCAAAAAGACAACTAAAATTTTCTTACTTCTTTTGTAAGACCAGCAGTTAACTTGACGTGGCTTGAGAAATTTGTGAATGGAGCTCTCCCAATTAGAGTTGAGAGGTCAGATAGTTGATTATGGCCATTTAGATTTCAAGGTCCCATTTTGGGGGGAGAAAAGGTGAGCCTCTCACCACTCTCTGACACTGGAATTCACTACTTTCTCCTACTTCCTGAAAATCTCCATGGTATCAAAATCACCACCAACACTGTTCCTGGGTGATCAAGTTAGGAAGGGCTTTTCAGATGGTAGAAGGTGCATCCACAAGGCACTCCAATTCCTTAGTAAGACTATTGGTCCATCCCTAGTTTTATCTACATCGGTTGGTAATGTTTCTCCGGGATTCAAACATAGGTCTTGCAGCTGAATCTGGAGATATCAAGGATTGAACTTGAGGCCTTCCACTGAACTCCAGTCCTTCCCTGTAACAAATATTTTGCAGGCTTTCAGATCTTGAGTGGGCATGTATGCCTCATGATATCAAAGAAAAATGTAAGGAAATATGAGTCATGCATTCTGTGTTTAGGATCTGATCCTATGTGGTATTTTCAGCCACTGTGATGGAGACAAAAGCTTATTCTACAGTGCAGAAGTGGTATCCTTCATGTACAAGACATGAGAATCAACCTTTTGTCATGTTGATCTCCCCTAAACCATATTCTTCCCTACTACAGATTGCCAGAAAGAGTACCAGAAAATCAGGATTTGCTCTGCCAGCATTGCACTGTACACAATGCAACAGGATTACACTACCCAAGTCTCTTTTCCTCTGCCTCACTCCAATGCACCTTGTTTGACATAACTGCACAAATGTGTGATTGCACATGATCTTTTAGTTGGCACTAATAGCAGAGACAGATTCCAGAAGTACTGCAAGAGAAGTGTGTTGTTCACTTGAACAGGAACAGTACTTTTCAGGTCTGATCCTATATGCAAAGATATGCTGTAAAGTTGTGCTGCCAGTACTGATGTATACACACTTCATGAAAGTTGCCTCTGTCTATGAAATAACCAGGAAAAGAAAGAGCCCTTATGTGAGAATTTGTGATTTTCTTTCAGGAACTTTTTCTTATAATGAAGATGCTATCAAGCTGTCAATAAAAATCAGATAAGACGCCTAAAATCCCATCTAATAATCAAGAATGAGTAAGTGATTAAATATTCTCTTAAGTGCATGCATGAGGCTTTTAAATGGCCAGAGCATTGGGCAAAATCCACCATTTAACATCACACTGTCAATATTTGATCAAGCTTCTATTAAATGTTACAGTGACTTAACTGGATCAATGTATGAAGACAATCTATTGATTTTACACAAACACACACATACACAGAGAGAGAGAGAGAGAGAGAGAGAGAGAGAGAGAGAGAGAGCAGTCTAATCTCCTTAGAGCCCCATCCTACCAGTAGTAAGCCTCACTGTGTTCAATGGATCTTACTCCCAGGAAAGTGTGATTAGGACTGCAACCATATATTACTTTAAAATCATAAAAATTGCACAAGATTATCAAAATATAACTTTTCATTTTATTGGTCAAAATTACATATTGGGCAGCACAATCCTAACTTGCACAGGACAGGTGGGCTGTCTTGTCTGGCTGTATCCAGCACAAGTTTGGGGCTGCTGCTACACCACTGCATTGTCAAGGGAAACTTTTCCCTTTACCCTGGTGAATACAGCAGCAGCCCCAATGGGTCTACCCATACCTGTGCCAACTTAGGGGCCAGGAGCTGCTTTGTGCTACCTAGTAACAGGGCTCGGATCTGGCTAAAGTGCTGGGCCCCAATCCTGCCTCCTGTTCCTGACTTCCCTCCCACAGTGCTGCAGTACTGGCCTCCACATTGAAACATCTTTTGTCCCCCTCCACCTCTTGCCTCCTCCCACCCTCCCAGACCCTACAATGGCCAGGTTCAGTCAGCACAACTGATAGGCCTGTGCTGATGTCCTCTTCTCACCAAGTGTCACAGACATGCTTTACCGCAAATTTGCAACAATACTGGGCCAGTGCAAAGGACTTGTGTCAGCCTGAGTGTGCAGTCTGGATTGCACTGACAGCAATCTGAGCCACGAATGATTATTTTTAAGAGTATAGGCGTTCCCCACTTTCTGACAATTTGTTTTCTGATGGTTCTGCTCTTTCAACACATTACAATTATACCTAGAACTCATTCATTCAGCATTTGCTCCACTCCTTCATAGTGGACTAAAAGCTAAAATTATCTTCCCGGATGTTGATTCGCATGTGAAATTGTGATCAAAACGTTTTTGGCATTTCTTATTACTTTCTTCAGTAAATCACCACCATTCAAATACATTGGATATTCATTTCTCACGCATGCCTTTGTTCATTTTACTGTAATTTGTTGTGCATTTTGGCTCTGTGTTAATAAATATATGTTATTTAGGCTTTTGCAAGTGATATTTCTGTCTTTTTGTGGCCATTCTGCAAACTGAAAAAGTTTTTCAGTTTTCAGTTTTCAACAGTTTTCAATTTTGGACGGTCCTCTAGGCTCTAACCTGTCCAAAAAGTGGTGGATGCCTGTATATTATTGGGATAACAAATGCTTGTATGCTATATACATTTCAAGCTTTACAGAGTTCTTCATGCTATAGACACTGAGAGTTCTGTGAAACCTGATTGCTTTTTGGATTCATAGACAGGACTCAGTTTGTCAGAATATATTAGAAACCCGCTTCATTCCTAATGCCCCACACCTATATCCAATTCCTAGAAACCTGCTTTGCAAGTAAAATGGCTGGTTAGAAGAGCTTTGATTCTATCTATCCGAGCTTGAACAAAGATTATTATTATGAATATTTATATACCGCTTTTCAGTTCACAAAATGATTTACACAGATAACTGAATAAAGACATGGCTTCCTATCTCAAAAAGGCTCACAGTCTAAAATGGATGCAGAAAAAAACTCATGGAAATATCCACTGGAAAAGACACTACAGTGTGATGAATAGGGTCAATCATAAAGTTCTCACCACATAAGTTAATATTTGTTCCCTTCCCCAAAGGTAGGTTTGCCCAATGGGACACCTCAGATCTGTGCAAGCTACTTTGCCATCTACTTTGCTGGCACAGGTACTGGGTGAATAAAGGGAGAGGAAAAGGGGGAAATGGAAAAAGGATATTGCTGCAAGTGACTGCATCCAATATTTGCCCTGACATTTCTCTGTTCACTCCCAATCCTGTCCTCATTCCTTCCTCATTCAAACTCATTCTTTCACATTCTGCCCCTTCTGCTGGCTTACTGCAGTAGGTTCAAATGTGTTCTCATAGTGAGGCTGTGGCATCACTGCCTCTTGTGGCAGCGCTTGCAAAATGGTCACAGACCTTACGCTATGCACACTACTGGCATTTTTGACAGGGAACACTGTTCTGCTGTACAAATAAATCCTCTATATGCTGACCCAGTCCTACATACAATTGGGCTGATACACACATAAAAACAGTACATAAGAGCATGTATGGCCAAAGGGCCCGTCTAGTCCAGCTTCAGTGGTCCAGCAAATGCTTCAGGGAGCACAACACAAGAGAACTGCATTCTGATACCCTCCCTTCCATCTGACATTCTGAGAGAGACTATTTCTAAAATCAGGAAGTTGCAAATACCTAGTGTTTTTTTTAGAAATAAAGGTGGAATACTCACCATGAAGATGTTATAAATGTAGAGGTGCTCACCATGAAGATGCTATTTGTAATCATCATCATGTCTACATCATGCCACAGAGGTGTTAGTACTCGCCACAGAGTAGCTGGTACTACTGGTGAGTACCTCCTCAAAAAGACCCCTGCACATACCCATCTCAGTTTGACTTTTTCTCCAAAAATTTGTCCAATCCCCTTTTAAAGAGATATAGGATGTTCATAGGCAAGTCCATAGGCAAAACAGGTGGGATCAGTGGTGGGCACCAGCAGGTTCGCACCTACTCTATAGAACCGGTTCTTAACAAGAGATAGTACATATAAAGTTTAAAAATAGCCATTTAAAAATGGCTGCCAGATGGACAGAGAACCGGTTCTTAATTTCTTTGAAGCCCATCACTGGGTGGGATGCCATCACCGCATCCTGTGACACAGAGTTCCACAGACTAGTTACACACTGGAAAAGAATTAGTTTCTTTGGTCTGTCCTAACTCCCAACAATCAATTTTAATGGATGTTCCCTGGTACTGGTGTTGTATGAGAGGGGAGAGAGAACATCCCCTATCCTGCGTAATTGTGTATGTCTCATTCATGTTCCCTCCTCAGGAACCTTTTTTTCTAACACTGAAGAGCCAAAATGCTGTTGCCTTTTCATAACTAATGGCAATTGCCAGAGGCAGAGGGAGGTTGACTCAAACATCAGATCCCCACTGAAGGCATTTGGCCGAACCCACCAACCTCCCAAAATACTCCTTGATCCGAGGGTGAGCATTGCAGTAAAAGACAAGCCAGCCAGCGGATAGTAGTAATACTTTCACCTTAGTATGAGAAACATTTCAGTCACAACTTGCCTTTCCTGGCAGAGAGTTGTGCTCCAGTAAGAGTTAAAACTTAAACCATCTTTGTAGAGATGCTGCTGCAGTAGAAAAGCCTTTCTTCCATACACTTCATCATACAGGGAAATGAAGAGCAAAGCTCATGCAAATTTAAAATCAAGTTTAAAATTCATCAAAGATCCATGCTATGGGAAAAGGAAGGCAGTGTCTCTCAGGCAGGCTGTGAGAAATAACAGTGGCTCCTGTGCAGGGCCGGAGATCATGGAGGAACCAGGTCTTGCAGACTAAATGTTATGAGTGCTTCTTTTTTTCCCTGTTCCTGACGAAAAGTGCATTTGGCTCACAGAGGATGTTTTTCAATAGCACTCAAGGATGCCTCTCAAAATTCTAGATTTTTAGAGATGATTTCTTTTTCACCACATGAAAGGAATTTTTTTAATGCTACTATTATTGGAAACTACAACTGTCACTAAACATGTTTCCTGGTTTTATGTTATACATTTGATATCCATTATTTTTTTTAATTAATGGATAGGGGTTTTGGAAAATGAGGTTTAGATAAAGAATATATGTATAGCATGCAGACTAGAGAAACAATTAAAAATAAATTGGAAGGAATGATGTTCTTCTGTCGGTTGTAGGCAGCAGACACTCATTCTACACAACAGATGTGATTGTTAATGGACCAACAGGGGGTCCCTTTCTTCAAGAGTCCTGTATGGTCTGAAAATGACATTTTGTGGAGGAGATGCACCAGAGAGAGGGAGGGAAGATGGAGAAGAGAAGAAAAACATGCATTTAGATAATTTATACAAGTTTAATTTTAAATGGAGAGGACAATTAAGGGTCAAATTAAATTGTACTTTTAAAATAATCATTTATCTAGTGCTTGTTGTTTTTCATTATATAAACAATTCCTTCCAATGGAATAACCTGATCTAGACCTAAACTGTCAGAGACACATGCACACCTTTGCAAT
The DNA here is from genome assembly GCA_030015325.1 of Cryptoblepharus egeriae. Classification (NCBI taxonomy): domain Eukaryota; kingdom Metazoa; phylum Chordata; class Lepidosauria; order Squamata; family Scincidae; genus Cryptoblepharus; species Cryptoblepharus egeriae. Next base: position 103,603,588 of record JAREYC010000002.1, on the reverse strand, counting down.
GATGGGAAGGGCAATCACGGAGGACACTTCAAGGTAAGGAAAGGGTTCTATGTGATTTGAAGATAAGTTATATCAGTTCATAACATTGAATAGGCAGAACTAAACTGAGTCAACCAAACACATACTCTAATTGAAATATGCAGGATTAGGATCCTGTTTCTGATTGGTGACTTACCCTACAATCCAGAGTAACTACGGGAGCACGTAAGAGACATTGCATGCTCCCGTAGTTACTGCACCACCTAGTGAAAATCTATGGAAAATTCATATTGCAATCCAGAGCAAATTGTTCTTACACCGGAGCAAGGACTCCCCATAGTTACTCTGGATTGTGCCCTTAGGGCCAATGGGCACAGCAGGTACACCATTCATAATGGGAACATTTGTTCCCTTACCCTGGAGCAAGTCTCTACTGTTCCAGTGAGGTTCCTCTGATCTGTACCAGTTATTTTGCTGCTATAGGTCCAAGGTGAGTAAGAGAGGCAGAACAGGCTAGGATACAAACATTAGACTGCAATCCTAACTCCCAATTAGGTTGGCATAAGCCCCAGCACAAGCCTGTGCTGGCCTGGGAATGTCACAAAAGTGCCGTAACACACTTCTGAACCACTTCTGGGGGAGGATTAGGCCAGTGTACAGAAATGTGCTTGCCTCTCTACATTACAGTGGGAACATAACAAGTTGTGCCAGCCTAGATTAGGACTGCACTCCTAGTCACTGCCACCAGTATCTACTCCTCCATTCACTGTTCTGCCCTCTACCAACCATTCTCCCCACCCAGACATTCTCCTATTCTTCCCCATTCTACCAGTCTCTGTTCCTCACGCACTCTCTGTGCCAACTTGCTGGCACCAAGGCACTTGAAGGCCACTTGCTGTGGTGGTTTGGCTCCATCTAACAATATGACACAATTTGCAGCATTGGAAATGATAGTTTGCTGATGGTATATGAGGCCCCTCTCAGCTCCCATTTGCACACAAGGATGCCATTTGCTGCCATGGCATATTTGGGGATAAGTAGTTTGCTAAAGGCAGGATTATCAGTGGCTCCTGATCTCCTCCTTGAAGAGCTGGAGGGGAGTTCAAAGCCCTGAAACATCTGGTCAAACCCTGCCAAGACCAAGCAATGCTATTGCCAAACTGGGCATAAGAAATTGTGTGGCTAAATCATGGCTAGTTTGGATTTCTATAGAATGATGTTTGCAAACTGAAAGTGGAATGGTGGAGTATGCAGTGGGCCAAGGACTTAAGCAGCTGATGTAGGGGTGGATTGCAATTCAAATTCAGTAATGCATCCCAGACTGCAGCAGAAGGAACAGCTGGAGGATCCAGTTTGAGATGCTGAACTGGTGAGTGATGCTTCCTGCATTCAGTGCACATAGGACCTTGGATGTCATGCTCCTGAGCTAAAGGCCCTGATCAATACTGACTGCCTTCCCATCAGTGGTGGGCTCCAGCAGGTTCGCACCTACTCTATAGAACAGGTTGTTAACGAGAAATAGGACATATAAAGTTTAAAAATAGCCATTTAAATGTGGCTGCCAGATGGGCAGAGAACCAGTTGTTAATTTCTTTGAATCCCATCACTGTTTCCCGTGATGCCTTGAGAGCTACAATGCCTTTTGTTAACGCAAATGCCTGATCAGACTCTAGGATTACAAACCTTCTCCTCTGTCGTTTCATTCTCTTGTGTTGCTAAACGGGGCATGGAAAGAGCTTTCCCAAAAGCTGTCGGGAGCCATGAATGAAGGATTTAGCCTGGTATGGGAGGTAGAGCGTTAGTTCTCTGCAGCTAGTGTTCAAGAGGATTTTCTGGCTCCTCTTTTCTGCTTTTCACATGGATTAAAAGTTTTAACATCTTGGCCTAGCTGGGAAGGAAATCCTCAGAGAGTTGATCTGTACACAGCTAGTCCCATTAGCTTTTCAAAGCAGAAACAAACAGGCCGTGTATGGAGGGGAGTTCTGTGAAGGCTGGTTAATATTTCATCCAGTAAAGTATTTGATGCTGTGCCGGTCACTCAGGCAGAAGCAGCTGCTAGCTGCCCAGCTCCCTGAGGGAGTCCAAGTCTCTGTCTTCTGGCAGGCATACTCACTGGTTACTCCAGGCTCCAGCCTGATTAACTTTGGGATAGAGATACTGGCTCACTTTGCCACACTCCTGCCCAGAAACAAGCTTTGGGGATTTGTAAGATTCACCTCAAAGAAGAGCCAATATGCTGTGAATGAAAATGCAGGAGGAATGTCTGTCTCTCTCTTCCCCCCTTCCTTTGTCATACAACTCTTGGGGCTGGTATGCTACATGGGTCTTCAGGGAAATGTATATTTTCCACGGGGTCTACTTAGTACACCAATGCGATGCACCATATGGAAGGAGGGGGAGAGACAAACCTCCCATCTTTCCCTCATACTGAAACCAGAAGGTTGCCGTCACTGCTGCAGTCAGTAAATGTAGTTGAAAAGAAAAAAGAGAGAGTTGAGAAAAATGAGGGTGGGTGGGTTGAGAGGGGAGAATGGATAGGAAACTGACTTACAAATTCAGATGGTCTCGGAAATTAAGCAGAACTATTTCCAGATTTTCAAAAGTAGGTCATCTGATTCTTTGATCCAAACAGGAAAAATTATATATCACTGGGCCAGCCACCCATTTGTAATTTTAGATTGCAACATTTCCCACCCATCGAGAGGACTGCTGTGATCTGAGGGAAACTGTGGCACTATTACTGCAGGAAAGAGCAGAGAGATGCTGAGCAGTGGCAGCATTCATCCACTGAGGAGGACAAAGAGTGAGAGAAGGAGGCAGTCCCAGCACTGATGGAAAGGAAGCCCCCATCTTCAATGGCAAAGGTATCTGCAGACTAATGAGAAGATCTCAGGGTGGGCAACTGATTTCAGCCTCTGCATTGGAAACTCCTACCCAGCCTGTGGTGGTATATCTGCTACAGGGTACTTACTCCAGCAATCCATGACGCTCTTGCTGGCCCATCTTCTCTCATGGAGCTCTGCATTCCTATTAGTCACTACTTGGTGGCAGTGGCCTCTTCCTACTCATCACACTATCTTCTCAGATGTCACTGCTCAGCACAGGGGCCATATTTTGAGCAGAGCAAACTCTGAAAGACCAGCAGTATTTATTCCACCCACGAACTGTCAGAGCAAAGATACTGGCCAGGAATTATTTGCACAGCTTCATATATAGCTACCTTCATATTATATTGAGCCAGTGTACATACAATCTGTAAGTTCCTGCATGGTTTAAAATGAATGCACGTGCAGCCATTCACATGAAAGCAGACACCTGTGCATCATAACAAGGTAGTGGAACAAAGATTGCCTTACCTTGAGGAAGCCTCCGTACCCTCTAACTGCAGGATGCAGCACCTGTCCCACTGGCACAGCTATACCATAGCTGGAAAGTTGGTTAGGATCATACCTTAAGAATCCTATAATTCTCACATGACCAAATTTTATCTCTGTCAAATCCCAAATTCATCCTGGATTCTGCTCTGCCTCCCCCAGTACCCACATCTCAAGAATTTCCCAGGAAAAAAGCAGTAGTAAGCCATAGAAGAAGCCTTGTGTAGCCTCATTCTTGCTGGCTCAAACTACCTTCTTTGTGAGGTGAGAAGTCAGATAAGTGAATGCAATCCTTTCTGTGCCAATGCTGTGCCTGGCCCTGGCTGCAAATTGCATTATAACTTCATTTGTACTTTAGCCAAAGGCTAGAGCACTTGAAAATCAAACCAATAAACCATGGTGGAGATTAATAACATAATTAGAATAAAATGTACAGAAAAATAGTAAAGAATCACAATTCTTAATAAATTTTTCTTATTCTAATGCAAAAGAAGCAAGCTTCATACACATATTTTCTTTCTTTGCCTCTGAGCAGAAAAAAAATAATTTTGTACAAAATTTTGTACAAAATGCATCCTATCGAATGCAGGTTGCAGTAAATCATCCCTGCATTCATTACAGGACAAGTAGTCAAATGGTGGCAATTTTTATATTTCACCAGAGATCAGACCTACAGCACAGTGATGTCATTCAGAGTCGCAGGTTTTTCCAGAGAGGTAATCAAACACATCAGATTGCATTGATTAGGACCTCAGTATCATAAATGCTTTCCGTAACAGAAAATTTGCCAAGTTTACTATTCTGGGAGTTTTCACAGTAGAAAATAGTTTTTAAAAGATGTTAACTGCGGTGTTCATCACATCTAAATCCTGCCAGGATGCCTTCTCCTGAATCTTTTACTATATCAGTCCTGGCTTGGCTTTGATCAGAACTGCTCTTGTTTGGGGCTGCCTCCCTACAGTGCCAGCTCTGTGCCCGTTCCACACAGCAAATTACACCCGCCAATATTCACAGCCCTCTCCTTGGCCTTGTGCCCCCCAAATGCAGCTTGCGTCACAGCTGATCTATGCCCCCTGTTTATCTGCCACTTTAGGAGGAAGTTAGAAATGCATTTGATATAAATTTGATAGTGAAATGCTGGCCTCTCTTGACAGCTTATAAATAGCTTCTTGGAGTTCAATTTTGAGATTCGGGATTTTTTTTTTAAAAAAGCCAACAGCCCCCAAAACCTATCAACTATCTATCTGCAACACAATCAGTGGTGACATGCCTCTCTATTTCCCACCTCCCTCCAGATTCCATTATGTCCTGCAGTATGCTCACGGTTCCTTAATATCCCATGGGAAAAGAGTCCATTAAGACAAAGACTTATATCAATCTCTCCCTTCCAACTTAATTAAGTTTTTATAAACATTCAGCCCCATATGGAAAAAAGGCAACCCAGCACCAAATTACCAAGGCAAATAGAATCCAAATGAAGTTATTTTCCCTGCCTTGTTTGAATCCGGTTTTAATTAGGCAGCTGTTGGGACTTGGTGTTGCCTGCATGTAATTGTGTCATTGCCATTCATTAGAAGTTTGATTGGAGTTATTGTTTGCTTGCCTCCCAACGTTTTCATTTCTTCTGTTTTCCACTGGTGACCTGGCCAACTTTGCCTTTCAAGTAATTACAGTTTTAGCTGCAGACATTATTTATCTATTAGGGTGGCACTGCAGCTGTCTCTGTCCTGGCTTCAGGAGTGAAATGTTGCTATTCTGCCTTTGCTGAGCATTTGGATCCAAAGCTCAGAAGGACTGGGCAAAAATAAAAATAAAAAATAATTGTCCAGCATCATATGCCTCAACATGTTTATCTAATTGGCCATACTGTTGAAACTTTTCAGGGCCGGCCAACTTTACTTACTCTTGGCACAATTCTAACCAATTTAGGCCAGCACAACTTACTGTTCTCCCCATTCCCACAGTGGCATGGGGAGGCTGGCATGTTTGTGTAATGTGCCACAGGTGAGGCACAGAAGTGTCACAGAACTTTTGAGACGCTCAGGCTGGTATGGGACTTGTGCTGGGACTTATGCCAGCCTAATCAGGGTTTAGGATTGCACTGTCAGCCTCACATTTCTTCCCTTTCATAGCAGTGGGCTGAGGTGGATCAGTGGTTAAATATGCTGTGTTTGTCAAGTCTCAAGTCGGTGGTTTAAATCCTGAATACTGTAAGATGGTGTGAGCTCCTGTCTCTTGACCTGCTTCTGCCAACCTAGCAGTTTGAAATCATGTAAACCCAAGTAAATAAAGAGGTACCATCTCAGTGGGAAGGTAACAGTGTTCTAAGTGCCACATGACTATGGAAGTGTCTTTGGACTGTTTGCAAAATCCATAGCAGTTATGGGTCCACGCAGTTATGTCACCCTCTAGTATTAGCTTATGGAAAGTCATCTTAACTGCTCCGGAGCAAGGGGCTTAATTTCACTTTAGGATATAGGCCAGTGGTGGGCCCGGCCTGGCCCAACAATCAGATAGCTGGAAGTGGGTGGGCCAGGCCGGGGACAGGGGGCGGGGCCGGGGTCAGGGGGCGGCGAGGGCCAGGGGCATGGCTAGGGCTGGGGAGGGCCAGGGGCGAGGCAAGGGGTGGGCCCCAACCCCGGTGCATGCGCAGTGCGTGTCCTGAAGCTCGGCAACCAAGGGTGGCGCACACACAGTGCGTGTCCTGAAGCTCAGGACACACACTGCGCATGCGCCAACCTTGGCGTACGTGCACTGCGACCGGCCGCACTGCGCACTGCAGCTGGCCAAACCGGTACGCCCGGTTTTCTGCCCCCCCCCCGTGACTACCGGATCAGCAGTGGGGGGGCAGAATGAACAACCGGTCAGTGCCCACCACTGATATAGACCTATGAGCGCAATCCAGAGCAACTTCTCCTTGCTCTGACCTAACTATGCTGCCCTAACTATGTTATATCCTAAACACAAAGTTATGTGTGAGGCAGAGAACTTAGGAGTGCCCATAACTTAGGTCTGCCCGTAATTGCTCCAGTGCAGTGATCCACATAAGTTACTCCATCGGGCATGCTCAGAAGGCAGCCTGTAAGTGCTACATGGCCTGCAGTTACACACGAGTTGACCTGCTTCCACATCACTCAGAATCACTAGCAGCTGACCAAACTGCTGCTCTCCTGATCACATGGGGAACCAGCTGGCAAGATGGGGGGAGAGTAGCTGTCAAGCTGTCAGAGTGCCTCCCCAGCATGGTGGACAGGACAGGGCTGTTAGGGGTAGAAATGGGAAACAAGCTGCCCCCCTGCACCCCCAAACAGGCAAGGTGCCCCAGGAAAAGCCCAGGCATCAGCAGGGGCAAGATGCACAGAGGGATACATATGTGTGTGTATTGTCAATAAAAACAACATCAACAGATAAACATGAGTGTCCTGTGGTCTTTGGCAACAGTCCGGAGGAAACATCAGCATTAAAGGTACAGCATGCCAGATGTAGGGTCCACACTCAGGTGGGCTGGGAGGAGAGGGAAGACCCCGTCCAGAAGGCAGAAGGCCCAGGAAACAGACCCCCTTGCTGGCTCAGGCAGGGGAGGGGCAAGGGTCCCCCAAGCAGCTGGCAGAGCAGGGGGCAAGGGGAGGCAAGGGGGCTGCCAGGGGCATCTGTGGGGAGGGAATCCTGGAAGAGGGCACAGGAGCCCACCTGGGTCTGCCAGGAAGCAAAAGCACATCCTGGGGCACAGGGGACCTGGGGCTCCCACAACAGGGCAAGGGTGTCTGATCACTTGTGGGGCCACTGCCCACCCAAAACCTCTCACTTCACAAGCCTAAAGGGTGACATCAGGCCCCAGGAACCCTCTCTCAGCCCACCCCAGTGACTCCCAGATGGCCTTTTGCAGACACAAAAGGGGGGTCAGTTCACATGTGTACTTGTTCATAGGTTTGCAGTTGCTCCTGCTCGTTCAGAGGGTCACAGGGTAGGGGGGCTTCCAGATACAGAACAGTCTCCAGTGAGGATGCAGTGGGACCCCAGAATCAACCACATTCAGATTGAGCACATGGAAGGGATGACACAGTGCCTGCACCTTTAAGCAGTGCCTGGACCTTTCAATATCTTCAGACTGTAGGCAGTTTGAACACAGCACTGGCATCTGCCTGAATTCCCTCATCTCTGCAATGCTCACAGGTGGTCTCACTACTTCCATGTGGCCTCTTGTTGTGGACTATCCAATGCTAAGGAAGCTACAGGCAGCCCCCTCTCCAGAAACAGAGGACCAGGTCTGGATGCCATTGGGGGTCTACACTGAGGATGGGCACCCCTGTCTCCCCCCCAACTAGGTAGGCACTGCCCCACTCACGCATCCTCAGGTCATCCCTGGAGCTCTAACTAGCTTTCCCCAGCCACTGATGACAGCAATCATATGCATGTGTTCATTGTGAAGTCCTTAAAATAACTACTACTACACATGTTCACATCATTAATGTTAACAACGTATCTGACGACAGCAACATTGACGAATTGAACTGTAAATTCGTCAGCAACACTGACGCATTGAACTGTAAATTCGTCATCAGGCAAGGACTTCACCTGTGATGTATCATACCATCGACTACGTAGTTGTTAATTCGTCATCATTAATAACATCAGCTGTGGAGGGGGAAGTGATTCTGTGGCTCAAACTTTATTAGGTATGGATGGTGCTTGTTTAACTCATGTGATTGGGACAGTGGGGTTTGTGTTCTTGGTAAGTGCTTGTGCAAACATGTCTGAAGGGAGATTCTTCCCAGGGCTCCTTGCAGGGATCCAGTGGCTTGTACTCCTGAATACACTTTCCTGGGAGTAAGCCCCATTGAACACAATGGGGCTTACATCTGAGTAGGCATATTTAGGATTGCACTGTGTCTCCTTCCCAGTGGAATGGCAGCCTGCTGCCTGCTAGCCTCCTTGCTGGTGAGACACCATCCTGCAAAGACAGAAGCACCACAGGCAAAGCTTTCATTGGTTTTGCTGAGCATGGAATCAGATCAGCTGCCAAACTGTGCCCTTTGGCTTGCCGGCAAAGATGAGTGGAATCAGCACCTGCTGGCTGTGTGATCTGGCAGTCAGTCAGAGGGGCTGCAAGGACAGAGACCACACACACTTTTGAGGGGTGAGTGCCCTTGTTTCCTGGTGGGTCTGTGTGTGCACCCCCTTACCTTGGGGGACCAGTTGGGTTGGAAGGCAAACCCACAAAGGACCTCACAGCATTTCCCAACAAGTGGGCAAGCCCATTTCCTGGTGAAGCAAGCCCCCCTTACACAGGTGTAAGCCCCACTGAGTATACTGGGGCTTACTTTAGAGTAGACATGCAAGACTGGAGGAAGATGAAGGAAATTTAAACAAAAGAGGTGCTTCCAACACCCCCCATGCAGCCCTCCTTACCTGGTTGGAGTAATTCTGGGGAAGAGAGAAACAACAACTTGCAGAGACATAAATATGGTATTGGTAACATTTCATCATTGCAAGATTGCCTGTATAGGTGTTTTTGAGTTTTTGAATGCAAACTTTGCTCAACACCCCCACTTATCTGATTGGGGTACCTGTGGAGAGGGAGAAAGAGAGAGCAACAAACATACAAAAAAATTGCAAAGTCTACACTCTAATCATATATCACAGATATCATGTTGTTTCATATCACATCTATATCATATCAATATATCATCATATATGGACCTTATGCGTTCATGTGTTTGTGGGGAGAACGCTCCCCAAGAGCAAAGTGCCCATTGAGAGAGAGCAGAGTGACATGGTCCGTGGCCAAGCACTCTGCTTCTCTGAAAGGGAATTGTGGGTCCAGGGGTGGGCCTTTTTATGGGAGGGTAGCTGTGAGGGGATTGGTCGGCCACTGGGGTTACGCAGGTACTCCACATCCTCAAGTAGGAAAGTACTGCCCGTAAGGTTTGGTGCAAAAATTTTTCAAAGTCCCCACTTTCCCCAGCCCCTACTTCTCCTTAACATGGAGACCTATGGGTCTCCTCGTTACTAAACTACCTCTTGAGGTAGTATAACTCAGGAGGCATTTACGTGTGCCCATAAGCCTCTGAAAATGTTCAGGATACAACATAGTTATGTGGAAGGGGGAGGAACCTAAGACACGCCCCCAACATGCCCCCAAAACGCCCCCTGAAAAAATAAAAAAAAATCCGTACGTCGACGGAGTTACGTCGACGGAGGGTTTTCGTTGCTCCGCCGACGTTGAAGTAATTGCGCCAACGCAAACGTCGTTGCGTCGCCGGAGAGATGCGCCGGCGTAATTGCGCCAACGCTATCGGCGTTTCCGTTGACGGAAACGCCGTTCCGTCGGCGCAAGAGCCCTTGCGCTGACGGATTAGTTGCTATGGATTGGGCTGTATGTGGGCTCTTCCACCTTGTTACAGGGATGAGCACCCTTCCCTAGGGTTGATTACAACTATCAAAGCAACCAGCGGGGGACACCTTTAGCTTTCTAATATGTCTAAAAGATCTCTGACTCAGGAGATGCTTTAATGTGGTTTGTAGAATTAAATGTTCAGAGAAATAAAAGCAATTAATGATTAACCTAATATGAACTTTCACAAAGATCATAGAGAAGACCTGCATAACCAAGACATTGGAAGTTTGGAGCCTATGTGCTTTTAATTTTCAGAATTTGCTCTGTTACAAATTTGTTGTTTCCTTTTTTACTCATGTATTGTGCTGTGTTGTGAACACTCTCAGGTTGTCCTTTAATTCAGTCCTATTGAATTGATTTCATCCAAAAACCCGCTAATCAAAATCTAATTTCAACTTTGTTATGAAATAAGTGGATTACAGAGAGTTCGGGACCTAGGCTTGAAATACCTAGGGAGGTATGCACCTGCTCCAGGCATACGTCCAATTTCCCCCATTAGTTTTTCAGAAGGTATTTTCAAAGACTACCTTAGACTGCTTTTCTGAGCTCTGGAAGTTCAAATAGCATTTTGTTGATTCAAAACTCCTTTGATTTGGGGAAATGGCATTGGTGTGTGCTATTTTCTCTTTTTGAAAGCTCTAGCCATCTGTCTCTTTTGCTAGCAACAACAGTCCCTAGCAAAAAGTTCGAGCAAAAGCCCCTTTTCCACTTTTCCAGCATTTATCTTATTTATTCCTTTTGTCCTCACAACAACCCTGTGAGGTAGATAAGACTGAGAGATGGTGACAGACGAGTCACCGAGGATGCTTCATTGATGAGCAGGGATTTGAAACTGGATCTACCATGTAAAAGTCCAACACCAGAATCTGGCTCTCAAATGGTAAACTTCAAAAGAGCTACTATCTCTTTTTTTCATGTTCTGGAAGCCATGTTGGAGCTTAAATTGGATTACCAGCCATGCCCCTCAATTAACGTAGGGATGGGCACCACAACAAAAATAGCAGCTACTGCCTCTCACAAGGCACTGAAGAAACGGGGAAGAAAGCACCTTATCATTTTCTTGCACAGATTCATCAAACCTGGAAGTGCAAGACTTCCAGTTTTATTTAAAGGGATTGCATCTGCTGTCCCTGTAATGCTGGGAGTCATTCTGTGCAAAGCAGAATTCTTAGCTGGAAGTCTTGCACTTCTGGTTTTAAGGACATTTAAGGAAGCAAGGAAAGGAAGAAGATGAATTATCCACGTCTTTCTCAGGCAAATAGGAAGCAAATCCAATTTGGCTTTTTCCCTGGTAGGTTGTCCTTTGAGTGGATGGATTTTTGGAAACAAAGTATTTTATCAAGGGCATAACTTCATAGCAAACATCTATTAGTTTTATAAAGATTTAACAGTCATGACCTCCCTTCCAAAGCATCCTGAGAGTGCAGTTTGATGAGACGGCTAAGAATTCTGTAATTCTTTACCCCTCTTAACAGAATTATTGAACTGAAGGCTCTCCTTCGAAAGGAAATGTCTATTAAACAAGTTTCCCGTCTCTAGTGTAGATATTTCCCTAGTTTCCTCTTATTTCTGAAGCTGAATTCATTGCTTTAATTAATTCCTTTCTCAGTTTTATTAAAGTTCCTTTCAATAGCATATCCAAGATAGACCCTTTGGGCATGAGCCTAGACACTGTACTGCTGGAGGGGCACAGACACCAAACTTAGAGCACATGTCTACTAACCATGTCTACTCAAAAGTAAGCCCCATTGTGTTCAATAGGTCTTACTCCCAGGAAAGTGTTTTTAGGATTGCAGCCGTACTGATGCAGTCAACCTCGCTCACATGCTTCTTAGGTTCAGGTTGAATAGCGTCTGCAAATTATTTATTTTGTTTCCATCAGTTTTCAGCATGAGCCCATGTATATAACTCAGAAGTAGGTCCTAGCAGAGGTGATAGATCTTATTGCCAATCCTTTGCATATCTACTCAGAAATAAGTCTACAGAGCCTGAGAAGACTGAATCCCAAATAAGTGTGTCTAGGACCACAACCCTAATTTATGACAGCCAAATAAAATACATTTCTAGACTAATGTAAATTGTTTCCACTGCATAATGGCTCACCATGCACTCAAGCAGCAAACTAACCACCAATCTCGTGTCAGCAAAAGCAATTTCTGAAAAACAGATTTGATTGTGGGTTTGCTGCAGTAGTCACCAAATTCTAAAATGAGGGGAATAAAGGCTGTACAGTTGTGCTTCTCAATCACAGTTAAGGTGAAAAAATATTCAAAACATGTCCAAGAGAACATAAGAACATAAGAAGAGCCTCCATTGGATCACAGAATCGAGTCCAGCTTCCTGTATCACACAGCAGCCCACCACCTGTCTCAGAGAGCCCACCAGATGCAACCAGGTGGCCTCGCCTGTATCTGGCATTTTGAGGGGTGTCAGAATCAAAGTCTGATTTAACAGTGCACTGAAACAATGAGGTCCTAAGAAAAATGTTAGAGCTTGGGGGACCTTGAATGCTGTCAAAAACTCTGTGCTGGGACATGATCCTGTACGCTTTTACTCAGGATGATGGATAGAGTGACCAAGACTTTACTCATCTGTGTTCCCATGCTTTGTCTGCGGACATTAGTAGGACATCATATGTATCTCCATGCTGCAGCATCACCTGCTAATTTCAACAGGTGCTGCAGCTATTAAAAATTTCAGAACATGGCAATTTTTCTTTTTCTGGACAGCTATAGCTTTCTGCATCTTGCATATGAGCAGATGAGCTGCTGGGAGTGGTATTAGGTGCTGCTTGAGAACCTCACCTTTCATGTCTAAAACAGCTGCTGGCTGTTTTATGGCTTTACTAGTGAAAAGTGTACCCGGTTTGGGCTGGATTGTTGCTTGTGCCCCCCCGCTACCGATCCGGTAGCTACAGGGAGGGCACAAAACTGGGCGTACCAGTTCGGCACACCCGGGGAAACCCTACACTGCGCGTGTGCTAAGCTTGACGCACGCGGAGAGTGCCGGAGTTGGGGCCCGCCCCTCGCCCCGCCCACCCGCATCCGCAGCGTGCTGGGTGGGTGGTGTGCCCTCCCCAGCCCCGCCCCTGCCCCTCCCCAGCCCTGCCCCTCCCAGGCCCCGCCCCTGGCACTCCCCGCCCCCTGACCCCAGCCCCACCCCCTGACCCCGGCCTGGCCCGCCCACTTCCGGCGATCCAGTTGCTGGGCCAGGCCGAACTCCTCATGAGCATCATCTCCCCATGCGCATTATCCCCCATGCGCAACATCCCCATGCGCATCATTTCCCAATCACATCCCCCATGCACAGCATCAACCCCCATGCGCATCATCCCCCCATGCACATCTTCCCATGTGCAACCACCCATGTGCAGCATCCTCCCCAATGCAACCTCTTCCTCCGAACAATATTCCCCCCCCCCCCAGTGCACCAGGCACGGAACACCAAATTGGCTGGATGTTGGTCATTCTTCCATGTTAAATATAGGACAAAAACATGTTGCACCCCCTTTCAGCCCTTTATGGATTAAATTTCTCCACATAGGTTCTTGGTGGGTGATCATGTGACAGAAGGAACTCCCTCCCCGTATTCCATGCTTCTAGGTCCGGGGGTTGGGGCGGAATGTTGATGAGTCAGCAATTCTTCAATGAAAAGTATAGAGAAGAAAACACGTTGCACCCCATTTCACCCCCCTTCTGGTTGGACTTTCCAAAAACTGGTTCTTGGTGACTCCCTCCATCACAGAAGGAACACTCTCCCCAAATTTCACGCTTCTAGGCCTGGCAGTTTTGGCAGGGCGTTGATGAGTCAGTAATGACAATGAAGATTAGTTTTATAAAACGCATTGCGCCCCTTTTCACCTCCTTCTGGTTGGAATTTCTGAAAACTGGTTCTTAGTGGATCCCTCCATCATGGAAGGAACATCCTCATCAAATATCACGCTTATAGGCCCAGCGGTTTTGGCTGGGTGTTGATGAGTCAGTGAGGATGATGAAGATGCCTTTTATATATATAGATAGAAGATGGCCAGAAAAGTATTGTTTAAAAATGGGATAAGCCGTGCCTGCTGTGATATCTCAGGAGTCACTGGGTTGTTTGAATGAGATTGTCAAAGAGCAGAGAATTCACCTTCACTACTCTACATAGTCCTGCATCTCTCCTTGCCTTACAGAACCAGAACTATGTACTGTAATATTAAATCTGCGAAATATATAATGCAAAAATTGCACAGATTACATAATTTACACAAATTGTAGAAACTAGCTTTTCTTATCATGTGAATTTTTTCTTTTCTCTCTCTCTTTTTTAGCATAGTTACGTATTCGTACCCTTCTCGTACCTTCCTAGTATAGAAAACGACAACCAATGACTGTAACAATTTAGAACGTTTCTCAAAATGAGACAGAAAAGGTTGAATATCCAAGCATGTTGTAGATGGAGGAAATTTAATAAGACATAATTCACACAGTGATCTGTGTAGAAAAAAAATCTACAGCCACTTTGATTTGATAGGATGGCTATGGTGGCAGGAGACAGTGTTCCTTCTCGCTCTTAAAATGACAGTCAAAAGTAGAACAAGCATACATAGTACTGGAAATCCCGTCATCGTTTGCACACCAGATTTCCCTACCTATTGCAACCCCCACTCCATCCCACAGACATACACCTTGACATAGACTTATAATTAAAGTTGACTAGTGTAAGAAAATGCATGAAATGTATCAAATACTCAATTCACAGTGAATGTTTTGCTCTGGCAATAATATAGACAGCTGAGGAAAGTTTGATTCTCACTATCTTAATGCCGTGATCCATCTCCATATAGGGAGTCAGCTGGCCCCAAAATCTCCCCATTGCAATAAAACAGGAACAATTTGTCAGCCAGCGATTGGGACAGAGGAAAGATTGAAACAACGAAATACTTTCTACTCTGGTGCCCCCAATCCCTATAGATGCCGGAATCATCATATTTTCTACGCCAGTGCTCCCAATACAAACACATTCGCAGATCATCATCAAAACACACTGAGGAAAAAAAAAAAGAAAACACAGCCTGGGGAGATTTGGGAAGAAAGGAGTGAGAATGGATTGGATTGTGTAGACTGCCTGCCATTCGGTTGGAATTGGGCTAGTATAGTTAAAGAATTGGTACTATATAGCCCAAAGTCAGTGTAAAGAACTGAAGACATGAGCCCCCTTGGCTGTTTTAAGAAATGGTTGATGCAACATAAGTCCTCCTCTGACAATTCCTCAACAAGCAGCCTGAACAAAGGGAAGAAGGGAGGATTGTGCCTGCCCTCTCTGTCCCCAACAAATGCCAAAAACATTTGTGTTTGGGCATACAGTTGGGCTGTATAGACCGTCCATACAACGAGGAGCCTTGGTTGCACTGGAATTAAGCATGATACCTGATTAAATAGAAGAGCCTGAATCTAGAGAAGGGCCTTTCCTGGGCCCTTTACATGCTTCTGATGAGAGATCCACCTGCCATACTCAGTAGGCTCAATCCCATCTCATTTCAGCTTCTTCAGGCTATACATGAGGCTAGTATATTAATGGGGTAAGGTATGTTCTCTACAAATCGGACAGGGTGTACAAGAGAGGTAGTGGAGTCAGTCAGTCAGTCAGTCAGTCAGGGTGGTTGCTTGCTGAAGGATCAAGTCTTAGAAGGTTCACCAAACCATGTCAACCCCCATTATAAGCAGCAGTGGCTGTGGGTGGCGCAAGCTGTTAAGACGCTGTGCCTGTTAACCAGCAGGCCAGGGTTCAAGACCCGGGTTGGCCCCACAAGACAGGGTGAGCTCCTGTCCTTAGCCCAGCTCTGTGACGTCAGCTGGATCCAATTGTATTGGCTCTGCCTTTCCATTGGACTAATTCAGCAGCATGGAGAGGGGGGATTTGCTGCTTGGGTAACAGCCTATCTTCCATAACAATCTAACCCTGGATTTTGTGCTTTGCATGCAGCATATGCAGCGCTAAGCACGATACCATAGTCTTTCAAGACTGATGGAGGCCTGGTGGTGGTAGTAGTAGACCATTGGATGGGGATGATGGGGGCAATTCAGTGCAGGGGTTTGCCCCAGCAATAAATATTTATTTACCAGAAATTATAATCCTACACTTCTCTATTTATGTCCTAACCAGTCCTAACCAATTTAGGCCAGCACAACTCACCCTTCTCCCAATACATGCAGTAGTATGGGGAGGCCAGCACATATCTGTGCAATGGCTTAACTCTCCCCCCCAAGAGTGACACAGTACAGCACATTTGAGACACCCTGTCAGGCCAGCATTGGACATGCCAGCCTAACCAGGGGTTAGAATTGCACCTTCAGTCTCATAAATCCATTCTGAGTTAAAGCAATCTACATTTTGTTCCATAAGGCAGTTGTGTTTTCATTTTCTAGGTATATGGCCATAATGCAGATATCTCAGTGTGGTTTGTTTCATTGCATTTTGCATTAAAACACCTTTCAAGAGGTATAAAACATGATAGTATTATTTGTACATGCAAGATTTTCACAATTTTGGCCACTAGTATCAGCTTATTTCCCCTCTCAGTTTATTGCCCTTCTAAATCTTGTTGCCTGATGTAACTGCAACCCCTGAACCCTTTTAGTTAGGCTGCTGCACATTGTGACACTAGCAGCAACTTCTTCAATACTAACCCTACAATTCAGAGTAACAATGGGAACACGTAAGAGACGTTTACGTCGATGTAGTTATGGCACCACCTAGAACCTATGGAAAATTCATATTGCAATCCAGAGTAAATTGTTCTTACGTCAGAGCAAGGACTCCCCATCGTTACTCTGGATTGCGCCCTTCCTGCTGTTATGAAAAGACTCTCTCTTATCAAGGAGAGATGATGGGAGAGACCAGGAGTATGTATCATACCAAGTGAGTCTTGAGAGACACCTAAAGACAAAAACATGTAGACATGCTTTACAGCGCATTTGCTACGCCCTAGGCTGGCACAAGGGTCTTGGGTCAGTCCAAATGGGCAGTTGGGATTGCAGTGCCTGGGCCAAGTACTATCCAACATTTCAATGACGATGCAAAAGCAATTCTGAAAAATGGGTTCCACCCAGTACTAAAAATTTTGAGAACAATTGCCATACAGATTGTATGTGCTTGGTGATGGTTGTTTTCTTTTTTCTAACTGGAGCAAACTGCATTTTCAGGAGGAATGTTCAGTGGGGAAAAGTTATTCCCCCAATCCAAATAAGGAGGTCTGCGGCAGCTATTTGTGCAAATTTAAAGATAATGGAGGTGCATTCATATACGTTTGTTGTGATCTTCCTGAGGGTTGGTTCCGGTGGAAAGAGCAGGAAAGAAATTTGTTTATACATAAATATGAATACACAAGATTCCTGCATCTCTGTTGTCACATTAGGTTTGTCCCTGATGTCTTGCAGGCATGTGGAACTCGGAATTCTCTGAGCCCTTGTTCAGAAGACCTGCTCTAAAAGGCTCTGAACTCAATGTGCCGCCTGGCAGAGCTGAGTTTATCTCTAGGAAGAATAAAGCAGATTAACTGTCCCCTGAGCATTTGCTCCCTTCCCTTGATAAAGAGAATAATGGAAATTATTAGTTGTTTCCTGCCATCTCCAGGACTGTCAGAGAAAAGTTGTGTTTTTGTTTTTTTTTTTAGCATGGCCCAGGGAATGTAATCATGATTTTGCCATTGAGTCTCTTTCATCCTTGGAGGAAAAACACCAGCTCTTCGGTTATGTTCAAAGACACAATTTCCCATTGTTGAGGATTTAAGCAGAGAATTTCCCACTTGCCGCTTTTTGTGTGCGATGTCTTTTTCAATTCTTTTTTTCATTGCATTTGGATAAACCTCTTTGCTGTCAAAGTATGATGTGCACGTAACCCTGGGGAATGAAGATGTCTGTCTACCTAAGCCCAGTGGCTCCTATCCTTTTTCTTTCACTCCATCTCATAGAAGGGAACAAACAGAGAGTTAGATGGCTGTCACCATTTTTAATCGACATCCAAAAGGTACGCTCCTTCACGGCCATCTTGGACTGCAGTGGCCATATCTACGATCCAGTCTTGACCACATTTTTTATTTCTCCCAAGAACAACTGCAATGTTATTTTTCCCTCCTCATAGTTTTTAAGGGGAAAAAGGAAGGATGAAGGTATCTATCTCTTTGCAGTGCTCACATGGAAAGATGGAATTCTCACACAGGCAAGAGGCAGACCAAAGTGCTGGATCAGGCATCAGGTGACCTTCTCAGAACAAGGGAACATCATCTCCTCACCCAGAGATTTTCAATCAGTATGCCACATCAGATTAGTGTGCAGTGAACGGTCTGTTGGGATTGGGTCATTAGTAAAAATGTTTAAGTGAAGAAGATTACAATCCTAACCATGTCTACTCTGAGCTCCACTGTGTTCAATGGGCCTTACTCCAAGGAAAGTATCTTTAGAACAACAGCCAAAGAATATGTCCAAGCTAGAGAACCTTCTAGCAACATACTTGGTTCTTTAGGCTGGTATTCAGGGGCTGGGCCTTACAGCTGGCATTGAAGAGAGAGCATCTGGGCCTATGCAGGTCTTAATCTGATAGGATTTATTGTCATTTTGATCTTGTTATACCACAAGTCATTTAGAGTTTAATTGTGTTTTTCTGATGTTTGAATGCCATATCCCATCTTTGGGGAACAGAACGGTATACCGAACCCATGTAAATAAACCATTTGTCACTGTTTGAGAGGGTTGGCAAGTCTTAGGAGAGGTCAAAGAAGGGGACTTTGCCTCCCTTGGGTTACAGAAAAACAATTCCAAGGGGGGCATCTAAATGAGCTGCTACCACTTCCCAGAATTAGCTTAAGTGACAATCGCTTTGTACACACATGTTTACAATCAAGAGCAGATGGTGCGGCTATTGGATCGATTTCAACACCACTCCAATGCATTCAGCTGAGCCAGGGACTGGAAGAAGACATGACGACAGATAAACACCCTGTATGCTGTTGTTGATCTTCTGAGATATATGTTCACTCTCTGCAAATAGGTAGACAGGTCCCGTGCCAGCTGTCAGCATTTTGAGTTGGCTTCCTGGGCTCTCTAAAAGAAAATACTTGGGGATTTGATTATTTGGCAGAAGAGGTGGGGATGAATCTACAGATAATCACCGAGGACATTATTTATGTTGCCAAATTATTTATAAAGAGCAGAAGGCAAAAAGAATCACACACCCCACAATCTGAGTTCTGATCAAAGGGATCTGTACTTTCCAAAACATGACATAATACATGAGGGTAACTGACAGCAAGCAAGCCAGGTAATTATTATTTTTTTAAACGTCAACAGAAATGAATACTGGGCCAGGTTAGTGTGTGTGTGGAAAAAAGAAGAGAATCCCAGCCCAGCGAACAGTCCTGTTAAAAATAAGACCAGGTGGGTAGAGCTGTGTGGGGGATTCTGATAGCTTGGACTAGACAAAAGGGAGACTCTGTCACAACAACACCACACATTTGGACTCGTCTTACAAGGCAAACCAGATTTTGTACAGTTAATGTGTTTAAAAGGCAACCAAAGCTAGTTTGGGGATGACTCCAAGAGTAGCAAATGAAGTCTTCCAGCTGGCAGCTTCTTTCCCCCACCAGGGCCTATTCTGTGATCCAGGAAATCCAGCCTAGAATAGCCAAGCAGCTATATTTAGGGTCATGTCCATGTACTCTCAGCATTTCCTTTTTTAAATCCAAAATGCAGGGCCAAGAGAGCCTGATTCTGCACCAAGGGAAGCTGAATTCTGTAGTGGTGCAAGGTGGGCAAGGAACTTGGGATTCTTCTCCAGCTTGTCAAGAGAAGGGGCAAAGAAATATGCAGAGTACCAAATCACAAAGATGTCCTTGAGGCATTAGTGAATCAAGGTGTCTCTCCTGGTCTCTATAAAACCAGAGACATTATATGTGTTTCCTGAGGCATCTGGTGGGCTGCTGTGGGATAGACGAAGCTGGACTAGTTAGGTCTTTGGCCTGATCCGGTGGAGGCTCTTCTTATGTTATGTTCTTAGACTCTGACTAGGGTGGCAGAGAGTGGCTGTCATATAAAAGTTATGTTGACTTGTTGAACCAACAAGAATGGAAGTTTTACAACTGATATGAGTTTCCTCTGCCTGGAACCTGCAAGATATGCTGCTTCTTAATTGCTTGCAGATGAGGAAAGCTAGAAAAAAGAGCAGCTCAATAGAGCATACCATGAAAACCTGTGTTCAAGATAAGGGATGGCCAACCTTGCCTTGGAAAAAAATAGGTTATTTTACAGTGTGGCTAATGAGCTCAGAGTCACTCCGAAAAACCCTGACTCATTGCAGCTGAGTTTCAGGTATGGAAGGGGAAACCATCCACTGTGAATAGTGAACCTGATCTCATGTAGCCATCTTGAAAGTTCTGCAAAGTCCTGATTAGATAACGAGGTCAGGACACATATAAACATCCTCCTTCCCAAAGATCTACCGTATGTCTCTTTGGAGCTCAAGAAGCTTCATGGATGATCAGGGAGTTTAATCTGGATCTTCTAGCTTCCTACTCGACCTTGGGCCTGTTCCGATCTCTCAGTCTCACCTACTATAAAAGGGTTGTTGTGAGGACAAAAGGAATAAATAAAATTTATTTATTCACGCCAGTGCAGAGATTAAATGAGAGAGTCATATTACCCAACCTGGTGATGATTTTGGCAGCCAAAGTCCATACAGAAGCAAGAGGAACAATGAATGTAATAATGGAAGTCCTGAGAAGAGAAGGTTGCCAGAATCAAAGTACAGTGATGGCTCATGAAACAAGTTTAATTTGTTCCAGATGCATGCTTGTTATGTGAAATGCTCTTTACATGAAGTGGACTTTCCCATAGGAAATAATGGAAACTCAAGACGATTGGTTCCACAACCCAAAATATATTCATGTAAAAATATTATAGCTGTATGTAAAAATGATGACAAAACACTGTAACTGAAGTCTACTTAGGCTGCAATCCTAAAGACACTTTCCTGTAAGACCCATTTAACACAATGAGGCTTACTTCTGCATAGACATGATTAGGAGGCTGCAATCAAAGACACTTTCCTGGGAGGCTTACCTGGGCTGCTGCTGGAAGTTCAAGGTGGCCGGTGGGGACACTTGGAGGCAGGGGCAGCTGCTTCTGGCACCTCCAGACAACTGCCCCCAAGTTGGGAGCTATTAGAGGCAGCAGCACCGGCCGGCAGCCCTTTTAAACAGCCTCCACGTGGCGCATCAGGGCTGCATAGTGCAGGTGTCCATTAGGTGCCAAAGCGGTTTGCTTGTTATGTGAAGCAGATTTGTTACATGAAGCAGGATTCCTTGGAAACTTAGATTTGTTATGCAGAACATACTTTACATGAGGCACTTGTTATGTGAGGTGCCACTGTACAAGACGACTTGAATGTGAGCAGAGGGGACAGAAAACTGGGAATGTATAAAATGTGACAAATTTTGGTGAATGACTGAAAATAGGGAGTAAAACAAAGGGGGGGGGGGAATCAAAGGAAAGCCCAAGGCATTAGTTCTATTCTGATTATGCGGGCTGAGGAATGGTTTTCTCTACCTGGAGAACAATGACTGAATAAGGCTTTTGTACCTGATGGAACGTGATTTTTTAAAAGAATACAGAGTTTATACAGAGAATAGAAGTTGGGTAGAGGAGGAAGGTTCGGTCTTGAATATACTAATTGTGAGTTAAAATATCCAAGCAAATAATATGAACATTCTGTAGTACAGGGACAAAGCTGAGTAGATACCAACTTAGTTAGTGGATGTGAAGAGGAACCAAGAAAGAACTCCCCTTATAGAAATGCTGAATCAGAAAGACAGAAAAAGAACTGGCTGAGTTTTTAGGAGGAATTCTGGCAAAGAATTGGAGTCAGACTTGGAGATGGAATTCAGACCCCATAAGTCAGTCTCTAAGGAGGGGTGAACTTTACAAGTCTCCAAATTCTTCTAGACTATGATTAAATTCCAAGTGGAGATGAAATGCCTGCTTTGCTTGCTAGGATGAAGCTCCAAGTCTCCATCACTTTACAAAAGGAGTAAACTGAAATGCTGCTGGGGCAAAAACCAAAAGAGTGTAACTCTTTTGCCATGTCTTCATGCAAGACACATGGGAATTGATTTCCTTCCCTAACACCCACATTGCCCACAATTTATTGAGCTGGGACTGTGCACTGTTAACTGAATTGGGGTCAGGTAGGGGTGATCTGAAGGACTGAACAGAGGGCGGGGGCAAAGGAGAGAAGAAAAGTCAACCTCCTGCAGAAGACTATTAGGGGTCAGAGGGTTCCCATTCATGGGATTTTTGCTCTACCCCAAGTTTTGCTGGGCCAGATTTCCAAAGGAGTCACTTTGCAAAGCAACATTTCTGCCTGATTTTGCCAATAGGCTGCTTTGTCAATCTTAGTATGGGCTCCAATAAGGAAATATTTTCATTTAGGGGAAGAATAACTCAGTTCATTTCCAAGCCTGTGATAGAGCTGATCTGGAATGTCTCCTAGACCCACTTTTTGACAAAAAATCTGCAGGTTGGCGGTGGAGTAAAATGCAACAGGGTACATGGGAATTACACAGCAGGGAGGTCAGAGACAGAGCACTTCTTAGTGAGGCAGGATCAAGTGAGTGTTTGGGGAAGGCAGCCTAAAGGCAAAGATGAAAAGAGGAGGTTCAGGAGAGGACACAGGAGAGAAATGGGTCAGAATGATTCTCATCATTAAAGTCAGAATCACCAAGATTGAGATATCGCCAGGGAAGAAGATGATAACCAAGGCCTCAGGGTCTCCAGTGGCTATTGATAGGGGGTCAGCAGACTGACACAGGGCAGTAATACAGAGATGCAAGGGTGAGCAGAGTGGGAATCAATGGTATAAGAAATAGAGAGGTGGGAATGGGTGAGCAGAATTGGGAAGTGGCAACATTATTCAGTTGTGTGGCTGGCTTCTCTGGCACCAAGGCTTGTAATTTGTAATGTCACATCCAGAAGTAATTGCAGGGCTGCAGAGCCTGAATGGTATCAAGAACAGGTGACCATAGGCACCTTTGGACAATGCAGGCTCTTTGACCTTATAATGGGGATAGACAACACTCCATAAAGTCAGTGATAACTAGCAGGGCATTCTGCGGGATGACACCTTTACTTTTACCTGTACCCATATTGCAGGTTCTCAAGTGATTGTGAGCCATTCTAAGCAGCCAATTGCTGTTTTGCTTTTATCCCACTTTTTGAGAAGAAAAAGGCAAAAAACCTACTTGTTTTCAGAGTGGCGCACAACCCCTCTGTGTGTTCCCAGCCTGACATTCACTCAACACATGATACCCAGTGTTCTACACTCCGAGCCCTGCCTTAACTATGCCACTATTACGGGTGTCTTCAGGATCGAATGTTTGGGAGAAGAGACCTACAATGGAGATCAGCAAAGGACAGGGGAATATTGGGAGGGCAAGTTTCAATGAGGGCAAGGGGTTGAAAGGAACAAAGGTTGGTGGGTATTTTCAAGGTATGAATGCTGCATTTCTAGGTCAAGTGAGTAGGTCATGCATTTGCTTGTATCTAGGAGAGGACAATACTGATATTATGGAGGATATCATATATACTGAGGATGATGTGGAGGCAGAGAGACAGGGAGCCACAAGAGATAAGAACGGATCAGAGAGACAAAAAGAAGTTGACCTTGCCATGATATGTGCTTTTTTTGCCTTGTGTCTGGAAGAAATCTTCATTGTCCTTATTTACCTTGTGAGCAGGCAGCATGTACCCTTCTTGTAATTAATATATTATACATAAATAGCATAGCAGGCCTCCGTCAGTCTTGAAAGACTATGGTATCGTACTCGGCGCTGCTTATGCTGCATGCGAGGCATGAAAGCCTGGGTTAGATTGTTATGGAGGACAGGCTGTTACTCAAGCAGCAAATCCCCCTCTCCACGCCATTGAAATAGTCCAGTGGAATGGCAGAGCCAATACAATTAGTTCCAGCAGCATCACAGAGCTGGGCTAAGGACAGGAGCTCACCCTGTCTTGTGGGGCCGACCCGGGTCTCGAACCCTGGCCTGCTGGTAAACAGGCACAGTGTCTTAACCACTTGTGCCACCCACAGCCCTAAATTTTACATAGTAAATTATATATATATAATAGTTCTAAATTTTACATAGTAAATTATAAATTATATATGGCCGCAATCCTAAAGACACTTTCCTGGGAGTAAAATCCATTGAACACAATGGGGCTTACTTTTGAGTAGACGTGGTTAGGATTGTGCTCTAATAGTTCTAAATTTTGCATAGTAAATTATAAATTATACATAGTAAATTATATATATGGCCGCAATCCTAAAGACACTTTCCTGGGAGTAAAATCCATTGAACACAATGGGGCTTACTTTTGAGTAGACATGGTTAGGATTGTGCTCTAATAGTTCTAAATTTTACATAGTAAATTATAAATTATACATAGTAAATTATATATAATAGTTCTAAATTTAATAAAAGTAATATGTTTAAATTAACCATATTAAAGTTCTCTCTCTCTCTCTCTCTCTCTCTCTCTCTCTCTCTCTCTCTCTCTCTCTCTGTGTTAGTTTTTATTTTGTCATGTCCTATCTTTTTCTTGTGTATCCTACATTTTGGGGAGCCTTGTCCTCTTTTGTGGTTATTACATCTGGTCACCCTTAGTATGAGTCAGAAGGTGCAGTGCTGTCTATAAACTGCTAGGGAACGAGGAAGCTAACATCTACTCAGTCTGGCTTCTTGCTGAGTTCTTCCAAACATCATTTCCCCCCCACCCTCAATAACCTTTATTGCACTAAGGATAAACTGTGAGTGTTTTTACTGCACACACTTTATTCTATAACCATGTGGGTTAAGTGCTGTGTAGTTGGTCTGGCTTTAAAGAACATGGCACAGAGTTGTAAATATATTTATTTTCTCATTTCTACGCAACTGAGAGCCAGGCCATTCCAGTCAAAGGAGGTGAAAGTGGAGGATATTACAGCTGCCTGTCTCCCTCCTTGAGAATGATAGCCTTTGTCAATCACTAAAGGGCCAGGAGACAAGCAGAAACTCATCACAATCTAATTCCTTCTAACACTGCTTCCTAAGCAAAGGGATTCGAGACTCTCTTGTGCTACTGTGAGTGGGGGAAAACTGGACTCAGCTCCATAACCAGAGATTCGATGGTGTGTACATCAAATCCCAACATATGACCTAACATGTTTTGATATTCATGCAGCACTTAACATGGACTGAAAGGGACATTTATGCAGGCTAGCTTTTTTGACCACAGTGTTGGCAAGCTCTTTGCTGGAAGAACAGTCTCAGGCTGTTGTCAAACATGATGCCATAAAGCCCTTTAGAGCCTCATGCACACTATTCATACAGTATGTGACTGCTGTTATAATATGGGATAGAGTGCAGAAAACATTGTTTTAGAAGTGGTGTCAATGAGAACCACCTTCCTAGGGAAACAGGATGGTAGGTGGCAATCTGGACCAGACTGCATTGGGGTTAAAGGCTTGAAGCACCCTCATACCGTCATCCCAATCCAGAGTCTGCCCCCCTCCCAGCTGCTATTGTCTAAGAAAAACTAAACCCACCAAGACCAATGACGTATTCAACTGCACAAATAGTTTGACCTCCAAGTACAGATTCCAGGCAATGTAGGTTTTACAGTCACATTATTCACTTGCAGTCACATACCATCACATGTTATCACTTTTGATAACACCTTTAACTTCCAACCGCTAGAAAGCAAGTGGCTGTATTTCCTTTGTCGCTCATGAGCACAAAGGCAAAATAAAAATCTCTTTTGCATAGCAAAGTCAGATTGAGTTTATGACACCACAGGACAATAGTAAGAGATTGGTAAACTGGTGACCAGGAAAGATGGAACAGACTAGTTCTGTCGTCAGGGCTAAGACTCAGAAACATCAGGACAACATGTGAAGAAATAAGCCCCATCACTTGACCAAACATCTTTTTTTCCAGGACATGTCCTCCTTTTTAGCCTAATGTCATTGAAAATAACTTTAAAATGTCCTCATTTCCCTGTGAGCAGGCTCCTTTAGGCAGAACATAGCCTTCTTGTAATTAATAAACTATGGGTGAAATCCTAATAAATTTAGGCCAGCCTAACTTACCTGGACTATCTTTCAGTGGTGGTGTGCAGAGGTTGGTGTATACCTGTGCCCAGGAATGGCACAGAATTGTCTTACTGCACTTTTGTGACACCCCCAAGTCAGCACAGGACTTATGCTAGGGCTAAATGGAGTTTAGGATTGCAGCCTATATGTAATAAATGTGTTGTATAGATTTATATTTAATAATAAGCAAATATAGTGTTTAAATTAAGCACATGGAATCAAAATAAGAGTATTTTTACCATTTATTTTGTCATGTTCTACTATTTTTAGGTTCTCCCTCCTGGGGCATCTTTTGTGATTATGACATCCAGTCACCTTGCCTTTTCCTCACTACTGAATCCCTGCACTGAACACAATCCTAATCTTCAGTTAGGCCAGTTCACCTTCAGTTAGGCCAGTTCAAGTCCCAGCGTAAGTTTTGTGCTGGCCTGGAGATGTCAGAAAAGTGCCAGAAGGTACATCTGTGCTTCTCCTGGCAGAGTTAGGCAGCACACAGACATGTACCTGCCTTCCCACACAACTACAGGAATGGGGAGATGGGTGAGTTGTGCTGGCCTAAATTGAATAGGATTGCACCCTCAATCCCTCCAGTATTCCTGGGATTTAGGGGTTCAAGATCAGAGGGCAGAGAATTGAGGGTGAGATTGTACATGATCACTTCTTATTTTAGAAACAAAATCCTGGAAACCCTGAACTCACTTGGATTGCATTCCAGTGTACACTCACTTGGACCTGAACTCACAAGGACTTCTGTCGTATCTTGTAAAGGATCTGCGGAGCTGTTAATTGACAAGCAGGATAGAAATCTTATTAATGAAATAATGCCACCTATCAGCTTTAATTCCAGAGGGACTGCAGCACAAACTTCCCTTCTCCCATCACGAACTGCTGCTTCTCTTTTTGTTACCCTCATGCCATCTTGACAAGCCAAGGAGGACCCTACTGGTTTCCTCTTGACAAGCTGACCAAGGAAATGCCTCTTTACCCATGGCCCTAAGCATCCCTGTATAGGGAGCACATGCCAGTCACTCCATTTCAACAGTACAGGTAAATTACTGTACATTATTCAGAATTGTAAAGATTCAAATGTTTTTAGCAGACGACACACCTCCTTGACTTCATTCCTGCATGAGCAAATTTCCAGGCACACCAGCTGCAGCTTCCATCCACCCAGGGAGTCAACTGCTTTGAGGGAATTTGGTTTGATAATTGAATTCCCTTTTTTCCTTACCATTTAGCAGATCAGCTACTATATTTTGAGTTGTTTTCATTTGTGGCATCACCCAGATCCATATATATTTTTTTTCTCCCTGTATATTTTGAAGTCTCTGCTAATTTGATTTCCTTGCTTCAACCTGCGCTTTGGTTGTCTTTCCTGTCTTTATTAACTGGCAGCAGGGGAAGTGAACGCTGACAGAGGGGTGTGCGTATTTGTGTGTGCGCTTAGAGCAATCATCTCCTCTGTATGAAATTGGATTCCTTCTGCATTCACGCTTATTAAATTATGCCTGGTGGAAGAAAACACATTAGTCTGCAAAAAAGCTAATCTTTGGAGGTTACTTTAACACCTGCCTCTTGGGACACATTGGGAAGTCTTCTGTGAAGGCCACATTTAGCTGACCCAACACAAAAAGCGTCTGGGGCAGCTGGTTACACACCACTCCTGACAATGTTACTCCCTTCATTTTTCTGGAAGGTAGAATCTGGGTTTCTTCCTGCTACCTACACTAATTTACAGCCCTCTCTCTGTTTGCTATATCAAAAGAAACCGGCAAGATTAACCCATTAACTACAAGAATGACATGAATTCTATACTCTGGCTCTGGGTTCTGGTTTTAACTTCTCTATTATGGTCATTTATCATGTTTGTCCTCAAGGATTTTCTCCATACAAGGTAACTGGAAACAATTTTTTAAAAGCAGAAAATCTCACTGTGCATGACTTAGTAATGTGTGATGCAAGCTCAGGTTTTATGCTGACATGAGAAGTCAGTGGGATTATTCATACATTGTATGTACACATACAGGTTAATGCGTAAATGACTGTACATACGTTCATTATAAAAGTCAACATGAGAATGGGACCCCATTGGAAACACAAAGTAGAGGCTGAATGTTCTGCTTTATGCACATTGCACATGAATAACTGTATGGACCTACAGAAGGCCAGTCCAAGCCCTGCTGATCCCTGAAGTGGCATGTCAAACGCTGTTCACCTTACCAAGGTAGAGTGGAAAGATCAGGGCCAGCCTCTGTTCTTTTCACTCTCCAGTGGTCTTCCATCCACCCTTCCTCTTCATCTTTGCCCCCTTTTCATTTTCCAATTCAGAGAGTGGAAGGAGAAGGAGGAGCAGAGAAGGCATGTAGGCAGAGGTCAGCCCCCAGTCACCCATCTTCTGCCAGAGGAGATCATTTCTGTTGTACTTGTGGATAGACCTGTCTTGCACATATACATCAAGAAGATGTATTCTCTGTAATAGATTGTACACATGCTGAATAAAATCTGTGAATAAGGCTATTGAGATCAATAGCTTCACAATATGGGCAGTTGTGATGATATGTTCTTATATATATGTGACAGAAAGTACCCCTTGACTCCATCAGGAAAAAAAATGTCATGGGTAAACCAGCCTTTAATTTTTTTCACCTTTAAACAATCTTGGTTTTCAGGGAAAATTGGAGAAAGAAAGCAAAGGAGAGGGACATTTCCTAATAAAATGTAGAAAATGAGAGTAAGGACATTTAACCTTTTCCTGCTCAATCTGGGCATCAATTGCATTCCCTGAATAGTCCATCTGCTACTGTTCAGATGGATGAGGATTGCAGAAACTTTCATCTGATTGGCAAAGTACAGTAGTTCTGTCCTGTTCAGAATAAATCTGGGTCACCAACTTTACCTTTACTGATTATAAGAGGTGACTTCTTTTGTGGTGAACTTTGTATCAAGGCACCACTCTGGTTAACTTTCATATAAATGAACACAGCAGCTGGGTGTGGCTATATATACTAGACATTTGTCTTGTTGGTTTTCAGTTGAGCTGCAGCCTGGGTCTTTTGGGACCAGGGTAACCATATAGAATGGAGGACACCTTTAAGCATTGCCTAGAAGAGAGAAGTTAGGCAGGTGCGACTTTTTAATCCCTTCCATATTGAGCTAAACCTGCCTAAATTCCCTCTTCTATGCAGTGATTAAAAGTAGAGGCACTCTATCCTCCATTCTGTATGGTCACCCTGTATGGGAATAGTGTTTTAAAGGGAAACAATTCACTTCTTTGAATCGTTAAGATGTGATGCTGCCAGATTCCTTCAACATCAATGAGCAGTAGAAGGAATTAATAGTAAATGAAATTGTCAGAACAAACCTAAACTCTGATTAAGCTGGCACAAGTCCTGGCCCAAGTTTTGTGCTGATATGGGGGTGTTGCAAAGTGCCATAAGCACTTTTGTGTCACTCCTGGGAGTGTTAGGCCAGAGCACAGATAATGCACCGTCCTCCCCATGCCACCTCAGGAAAGGGAAGATGGATGTGTTGTGCTGTCCTAAATTGGTTAGGGTTGTACCCTGTATTGCTTATGCTTACTTTGGGCTTCTCTTTGCTCCTAAATATGGTACCTACCAGGCATTAACTCTTACAGTAAATTATAAACCGGCCTCCTTCCTTATACTATTGTGCTATATTCTCCTTGCAGTGGGGCCCACTGGATTCCTTTGGGGGACGGCACCCTCTCTTTTCCTACTAAAGTCATCAAAATCATTTGCGTGACTTCTGTTTTCCCCAAAACAAGGAAAGAAGGAACAGCCCACCTTGGAACTGCCCTTCAGGCTGCCCTTGTGATATAGCTCATCCTTCTGGTCCACTAGAGGTCAGTGTTGTGCTAACAGTGATGTAGTAGCCTTAGATTTTTGGTACCGCCAACACAATTTGTCACCATCTTATAGGAAAGTCATTGGGGGAACATTTTGAATTAATCAAGGGTCTTACTGGCTGCTGGAGCCAATCAGAAATCTTCTTTGAAAGGAGTATTTTGTGAACAGGCCCAAAATCCATACAGGATCGTTAATATGGACCTCAAGAGGCCAAGGACTGTTCTGTTGAGCTCTTAACTCAAGTCAGCTTCTTTTAGGGGCTGCTTTAAATATATATTAAAACCATGCTTCTATACAGATGGTTAGACTTCCTGCTGAATTACTGGCTTGCAATTTCTTTCTTTCTCTATAGCTGTGACCGAACTTCATCCACAGATCATGGCGCATGTTTGTTGATTGAAAAATGGCTAGTTATGTGGCCTTAACAAATATGTTTGTTCATTTAGCAAGGCTTATAGATTGCTTTACAAGTTCTCAAAGTGAAAACTAATAGAAAGTAGTGATAACATAATGAAATGCTAACCATGGGCACAATCCAGAGTAACTACTGGAGCACATAAGAGACATTATGCGCACCCGTAGTTACTCCACCACCTAGTGAAAACCTATGGGAAATTCATATTGCAATCCAGAGTAAGTTGTTCTTACACCGGAGCAAGCACTCCCCATAGTTACTCTGGATTTCACCCTATGAATAACAACAAACAATCCAGCAGGAAAAGGTTAGCATAGGTGTCCAAACCCTATCCATGGAGCCAGATATGGCCTACAGCAAGACACCTACATCGGGCCCTCGAGCAAGCCTTATAATCTATGTTTAGATTATAAACATAGATTATTATTATTATGTAATCTAAGCCTTATAATCTCTAGGGGCTAACAGTGTCAGAGAGATGATGTGGCCCTACTGCCAAAAGGTTTGGACACCCCTGGCTTAGACAACTGATTACATGCTATGTTAATAGCCAACCTAAAAAAGAAATTCTAATTTGTTGGCCTAAGGCTGCAATCGTAACCACACTTTCCTGGGAATAAGTACTATTCAACACAACAGGACTTACTTTTGAGTAGACATTCTTAGGATTCCACTGTAAATGGACAAAGGCTGCAATCCTAAAGACACTTTCCTGGGAGTAAGATCCACTGAACACAATGGTGCTTACTTTTGAGTAGACATGGTTAGAATTGTGCTCTTAAACTTGAACTTAGCAATGCTCAGGCTAGGGTTCATCACTGAGAAGTCTCTGTTCACTATTGATGTCAGAGGAACTCTGTTTGCCCATTAGTACTGTTGGAGAGGTAAATATTGGAGAAAATGTTCCCTAAACAACCTAGTCTTAGGTCATAAAAAGTTAAGGGCCACCAGCAATTAAAATTATAGTGAAAACTAGTGTAACTCCAAGAGATTCTTTTGGCACACTGCATTCTGAACAAGCTTCTAGGGTGTCTCCATGTAAAGAACTTTTACACTGGGCATGTATGGAGGTTAATAACGCATGCATAACGGTAGCAACATTACTCTTCTCCAAGAAGGAGAACAGCTGAAATAGTTAAATTTTGTCAAATGTACTCATATCCATTGCCTTCACTTGGAGGGCCAAGAGAAAGCTTGGATTCAGCTGTGCTCCAAAAGTTCTAAACTAGTTTAGGTTGAGATCCTTTGAAACCTAAGTATTTCCTGTTTACATCTCGGATTCTGAGACCGTCCACTAGGAACAGTTCTCTATTGTCAGCTTTGAGTTTCAACATGTTCATGTTTATTCAGCCCATTCCTAACCTCAGACAGTTACTGAGTGAAGAAACTGACATATCTGGTTCAGAAAGAATCAAAAAATGAAAACTGTGGGTGCAATCCTGACTTATTTAAGCCAGCATATCATCCGTCTCCCCTCTCCCAGGGTGGAGGAGGAAAAGTGCATGTCTGTGCAGTGGCCTAACTCCCCCAGGTGTGGCACAGAAGTGCCTTACTTATTG
The DNA here is from genome assembly GCA_030015325.1 of Cryptoblepharus egeriae. NCBI lineage: Eukaryota > Metazoa > Chordata > Lepidosauria > Squamata > Scincidae > Cryptoblepharus > Cryptoblepharus egeriae. Next base: position 103,571,840 of record JAREYC010000002.1, on the reverse strand, counting down.
CACTTTTTCAGCACTTCCAGGCCAGCACAGGACTTGTTCTGGTCTAACCAAGGGTTAACCAAGGGTTAACCTAACCAAGGGTTAGGATTGCACTTTGAGTGTCGTACACTGATTATCATCCACTCTGAAGTCTAGACAACTCATCTTAGTGATTTCATGCAGATACTGACTTTGCTAAGGGCACGGGCTGCAGGGGGTGACGTGTTATGAAAATGAAATTACTACTGGCCAAAATGTTTAAAATTAATACCATCATGTTATAACATTCAATGTGTACTTTCACACAGAATGCATTGAAACAAACCAACTTGAAATATCTCTATAGTACCAAAAGTTATAGCCAAGAAACCAGTGGAGACAGGGCAATAGTGTATTACCACACCCATCACATTTCTCTCGTGACATTTATAAGCACAAGAGAAAGGCTTGATCTTTGCAGTACCTCACAAGAAAGTTCTCCAAATGGAAGAACAAAAATCCGCAGGTCCCAGGAAGCTCTCCATGAAGTTGGGGCAGAAACACTACAACGCAATGCCTTGTACTTCTTGTCCATAGTCATTCAGAAGTTTGATGATGCCAGAAACTGCTGAGAGGTCGTGAATCAACAGAATCGTTTTTGTTCTGTCTCTCTCCTAGTGATGATCTTCAACCAGTGTGTTCGAGATTTGTTTCCGTACTATACTCCCTGTACAATGGTCCTTGTATTTCCTGATCAGTCCTGGTATTTCTTAGCCATTGGCTGTCTGGTCAACACCATGAAATTGGACACTGATCCATTCCATGGGGATCCAGAAAGCGCATCCTTAGCAATGGACCTAACGTGTGATAACTCCACACCTAATATTGTGCCCAAAATAGCTTGCTAAAAAGAACATGATTGCACAAGGAGTCTCAAGTGGACAGTTGCCCTGGTGCTGACCTAGATTGCTGAGATCAGGAGGGTTGCCTTCCTAATAGAGAAATATGTATTTATGTTTTCCTATATGAAGCACACTTTGCTTCTGGTATCACAAGTTAAGGGCAGGAATTTCTCTCCCCAGGTTGACATAGCAACTATATGTAGTTGTGTTTCTCAACCCACTTACTGACCACCACTGATTGAGACTCTTGTTTGAACGAAAGCACATTTGGAATTATTCTCTCTTATCCTGCTTCTTGAAGTCCCAGGAGCTCCACTGCAAACACAGAGCCAGGCCTCCAGCTAACAAGGTCTTTTGCTGTTTACCGTAAAGCAGAGGGCAGCTCAGGAGTTCGAGACTAGCTGCTTCATCAAAACTTATTAGGGCAGCCACTTACCTAGTTTTTCCATGGATGCGATGGAGTTCATATGCAGCCGTGAGGCACAGATGTTCATTAATTTTTGTATACATTTTTGAACAGGTGTTTTCAGTTCTTCATTTTTATTTAGGCCAACATATACTTGATCTTGTTTAACTTCATACCCCCACCCCGCCGCACCCATCTCTGCACTATTAGTCCGTTCTCTGTGTTGGTTGTTTTTTGAGAGAGAAATACTATACAGTGGCACCTCGCTTAACAAGTGATCCACATAATAAGCAAAAATTTCTCTAGGATTCTGCCTTCACATAACAAGTCTTGCTTCACTTAACAAGCACACTCGTTGGCAGTTGGGGCAGACGCGCTGGCCGGAAGCCCATTTAAAAAGCACCTGCCGATAGCGAAAGCAACACTTCCACACTGTTCCTCCTGTGGCCGAGCGTCTGCTGGGCAGAGGGAGAGAAGAGCAGTGGAGAAGAGGGAAGCAGCTCAGGGCTAGCCAGAAGGGAGCAGGGGAGAGAGAGGCTCAGGATGGAGAGAAGGAGAAAGTGGGGAGACACTTTGAAGGTGTCTTGGATTGCAGCCTCCTAACCATGTCTACCCAGAAGTAAGCCCCATTGTGTTAAATGGGTCTTACTCCCAGGAAAGTGTCTTTAGGATTGCAGCCTAAGAAGACTTCATAGGATCATGCACATTTAATACATGTTTTGATTTTAATTCCAGTGTTTTGACATCATTTTTACATAGAGTTAATATTTTTAAATGAATTTTTTGGGTTCTGGAACCAGTTGTCTGAGTTTCCATTATTTCCTGTGGGAAAATCCACTTCACATAAAGAGTGTTTCACATAACAAGCATGCTTCCGGAACAAACTAAACTTGTTATGTGAGGCACCACTATATACCCAAATGCCTTTAAACATCTAGTACTGTATCACTGTTCTACTGCAACTACATTTTCTCTGTGGCATCTGGTTGTGTGTATCCCTGGCAAAAGAATACTAACTTTAGCAGCCCATTGGTTTGGATTGTAATGGTGGCTAATTTGCCATGGATGAAGTAACTATTAGTTAAGCATCAGTGTAAAAGCCAATTCTTTTCTGTAACAAATTAGTAGAGATCATATTATAGAGGAAAAGGTACTTGTGTATTTGGGGGGGGGGGCTGGGGGCAGGCATAGCTAAAGGAATCAGGACAAAAGGTGGTGGGATGAGGCCCCTTCTGGCTCCCTGCAATTTGAACATAGTGCATTGCGCACAAAAGATGCTTTCCTACAGCATTTTCAGGTAACTGTCTTTGAAACAAAACAAATTACTGCCAAGTGAAAGGTGGTGCAGTTACTACGCAACCATAAATGTAAACCTGGAGGTCTCGAGTTCAAATCTCACTTCACCCATGAGCACACTAGGTGGTCTTATACAAGCTACTACTACCAGCCCCTCCCCACAACTCCTAGGCCGGCACAACACAACAGTGTTCCCGTTCCCAAACTGTTTTGGTGAAGCAAGCACATGTTAGTGCACTGGCCCAACCCTTCCCCAGGAGTGACACAGATGTGTCCAGTGGCACTTTTATGACACCCCCAGTCAGCACAGGACTTATTTTGGGGCTTAAGCCAGCCTAACTGGAGTTTAGGATTGCAGCCTTCATAAAATAACCCTTCATAAAAAGGTTATTCAAAAGAGATGATGTAATTGTTACATTAAAGTCTAACTTCTTTACCAGGTTTCATGTTTTGACCAAATCAGGGTGATGTGTAAATCTTCACTTCTTGTTGGCCATCCTTTATATACATCCTTTATATATCCTTTATATACATCCTATATATAAAGGCCATCCTTTATATCTTCTATATATATCTATATATATAAAAGAGAAAAGTCACTGACTGACTGACTCACTGACTCATCACCGCCCTGCCAAAACTGCCAGCCCTAGAAGCGTGAAATTTGGGGTGGGGGTTCCTTCCGTGACTGAGGGGTGCACTAAGAGCCGGTTTTTGGAAATTCCAACCGGAAGGGGGTGAAAAGGGGCGCAACGCGTTTTCCTCCCTGTACTTTACATTGGAGAATTGCTGACTCATCAACATTCCCCCAACTGCTGGGCCTGAAGCATGGAATTCTGGGAGTTCCTTCTGTCACCTGAACTCCCACCAAGAACCATCTGGAGAAATTAACCCTTCAGGGGCTGAAAAGGGGGCAACGTGTTTTTGTCCTATACTTAACATGGGAGACTGAACAACATCCAGCCAGTTTGGTGCTCAGACCCTGGTGCACTGGGGGATGTTCAGTGAACTGAAAGAGGAAGATGTTGCACTAGCAAGGATGCTGCGCATGGGGGGAAGTTGCACATGGGGGGAAGTGGCGCATTGGTGGATGATGCGCGTGGGGAAAGTTGCGCATGAGGGGATGATGCACATGGGTGGAAGTTGCGCCTGGGTGGAAGTTGCACATGGGTGGAAGTTGTGCATGGGGGGATGATGCGTATGGGGGATGATGTGCATGGGGGAAAGTTGAGCATGGGGGAAACTTGCGTATGGGGGATGATGCGCATGGGGGATGATTCGCATGTGGGAAAGTTGCACTTCGGCGGATGATGCGCATGGGGGAAGTTGCGCATGGGGGATGATGCGTATGGGGGAAAGTTGCGCATGGGGGAAAGTTGCGCATGGGGGAAAGTTGCGCATGGGGGATGATGCGTATGGGGGATGATGCGCATGGGGGATGATGCGCATGTGGGAAAGTTGCGCATGTGGGAAAGTTGCGCATGGGGGAAGGTTGCGCATGGGGGATGATGCACATGGGGAAAGTTGCGCATGGGGGAAAGTTGCGCATGGGGTAAAGTTGCACATCGGCGGATGATGAGCATGGGGGAAAGTTGCGCATGTGGGGAAGTTGCGCATGGGGAGAAGTTGCGCATGGGGAGAAGTTGCGCATGGGGGAAAGTTGCGCATGGGGAAAAGTTGCACATCGGTGGATGATGCGCATGGGGAAAGTTGCGCATGAGGGGATGATGCACATGAAGGAATGATGCGCATTGGTGGAAGTTGCGCATGGGGGATGATGCGTATGGGGATGATGCGCATGGGGAAAAATTGCGCATGGGGAAGTTGCACATGGGGAAGTTGCGCATGGGGTAAAGTTGCACATGGGGTAAAGTTACGCATTGGCGGATGATGTGCATGGGGAAAGTTGTGCATGAGAGGATGATGCGCATGGGGGAAGTTGCGCATGGGTGGAAGTTGCACATGGGGGATGATGCATATGGGGGAAAGTTGCGCATGGGGGAAAGTTGCACATGGGGAAAGTTGTGCATCGGTGGATGATGCACATGGGGGAAAGTTGCGCATTGGGGGAAATTGCGCATTGAGGGAAGTTGCGCATGGGGGAAGTTGCGCATGGGGGAAAGTTGTGCATCTGCAGATGATGCCCATGGGGGAAAGTTGCGCATGAGGGGACGTTGCGCATGGGGGTATGATGCGCATGGGGGATGGTGCGCATGGGGGAAGTGGCACATGGGGTGTTTCTGCGCCATGGGGGGATGGCATAGGGGAAAATGTTGCACCCGCAATGCGGATATGCTTTTTGCTAGTATATATATATAAGAGAAAAGTCGCTGACTGACTCAGTCACTCATCACCGCCCTGCCAAAACCGCTGGGCCTAGAAGCGTGAAATTTGGGGAGAGTGTTCCTTCCATGACGGAGGGGTGCACTAAGAACCGGTTTTCCGAAATTCCGACTGGAAGGGGGTGAAAAGGGGCACAATGCGTTTTCCTCCCTATACTTTGCATTGAGAATTGCTGACTCAGCAACATTCCTCCCCAACTGCTGGGCCTGAAGCATGGAATTCTGGGAGTTCCTTCTGTCACCTGAACTCCCACCAAGAACCATCTGGAGAAATTAACCCTTCAGGGGCTGAAAAGGGGGCAACGTGTTTCTGTCCTATACTTAACATGGGAGACTGACCAACATCCAGCCAATTTGGTGCTCAATTCCTGGTGCACGGGGGGGGGGGAAGTTGTTTGGAGGAAGAGGTTGCACTGGCAAGGAAGTTGCGCATGGGGGGATGATGCGCTTGGGGAAAGTTACGCATGGGGAATGTTGCGCATGGGAGGGAAGTTGCGCATGGGGGAATGTTGTGCACGGAGGGAAGTTGCACACGGGGGAAAGTTGTGCATGTGGGAAAGTTGCACACGGGGGGACTGATGCGCATGGGGGACTGATGCGCATGGGGGACTGATGCATATGGGTGATGTTGCATATGAGGAGTTCAGGCACATGGAGGGATGATGCGCATGGGGGGACTGATGCACATGGGGGTTGATGCGCATGGGATTCGATGCACATGGAGGGAAATTGTGCATGGGGAAGTTGCACATGGGGGAAGTTGCGCATGGGGGGAAGTTGCGCGTGGGAGGAAGTTGTGCATGGGGGGAATTTTGCGCATGGGGGAATGTTGCACATGGGGGGAATGTTGCTCATGGGGGGAATGTTGCCCATAGGGGAATGTTGCATATTGCTCATGGGGGAATGATGCGCATGGGGGATGATGCGTATGGGGTTTGATCCGCATGGAGGGAAGTTGCGCATGGGGGGAATGTTGCTCATGGGGGAATGTTGCTCATGGGGGAATGTTGCGCATTGGGAGAAGTTGCGTATTGGGGAAGTTGCGCATGGGGGAAGTTGCGCATGGGGTGTTGATGCGCATGGGATGTCGATGCGCCATGGGGGGATGTTGTATGGGGAAATGTTACTCCCGCAACGTGAGTACGCTTTTTGCTAGTACCTTTATATAAGGCCATCCTTTATAGGCCTTGCTATCTGTGAGGGATCAGTTCTTGGACCTCTCATAGATACAAAAAACCATAGACAACAAAATGCACTTTTTTGGTCTCTTAAACCTATAAAAGCAATTGTACCTGCACTCCAGTTGCCTCCAGAGGGCTTTCTGAAGCTGCAGCAGCCACGTGTCTCATCCCCTCTGGACTTTAGAATTAAAAAACCCTTCTATTTCCTGTTTCCTTGGGAAGCTGGAATGACATTTTTATGCCTTTTATGCCATTTAAAGGCAATTTTTTTGCCTTTTTAAGGCATTGTGAGGCCCAAGGAAGCCCTGGAGGTTTGTAAGAGCCATTCTGAAAGCTGCAAAGGCCACAGGTGGATGCCATGTTCTTGAAAGGCTTCAGAAATCCCTCTGGATGTGACTGGAGCACAGCCACAATGGCCATCTGAAGGTTCAGATGGGGCTAAACCTGGTTCAATGACCTATGTCGAGCCAGATCTGTGGATGTAAAATCAGTGGATAAACAGGCTCCACCTTTAGCACTTTTAAGTGTCAAATTATACTTTTTAAGAGTGAACACAGTGTAACAGCTAATTGACTGTGTTGTGACTGTGAAACCCAATTCAATTCTCACCTCCGCCACAAGCATAGGAGTGTTTTAGGCAGGACATTTTTGTCAGGAATGTGAACCGGGTGTTAGATTTTGATCAAAGGCTAACTTTCAACCCACCCACCCCCCACAGCTATCAGGTACATTATCAGGTACGTAACCCAAACCTAACTCAGTCTTTCTCTCTGCTTTACTTAGCTCATCAAAAGGATGTCGCACGTTTAAAACGATGAAAAAGTCTTGAGCTTCTTTTGGCAGGGTAAAAAAGGAAGAAATAAATAAATGAAAACCTCTCAACATTTGCTTCCTCATCAACCTGCAATGAACAATTAGAGCCCAAATATACTGGCCTGTCTCACAAGGCTATGGTGGGATGCTATGAATCACTCAGAATCCTCAGAAAGACTACATCAACGCAAAACACTAAGTGTTGTTAACATGTAATTAAAGACGTAGAAGACAAATTTCCTGTTTAACATTCCCTCTGACAATGATATTGCCCTGCTACCAAAATTGAGATGATTACAATTGTGCAATTATAAGTAACCCCAACAGCCCCAAACGCCAGAGTTGAGTTGCTTTCAACAAACTGCAGGAGACAGTCCATTTGGAGGGAGAATCTGCCGTTTCTCTTGGTTAGATAGGCAGGTGCAGAAATTCCAGAGGCCCATCGCTATTCATTTGCTTGCTTTTCAAGTGCTTGGATAAGCATTATGAGGAGGAACGGCGGTGTGGTCACCTAGCAACCTTCCTTGGTTTTCAAAACAGGTGATCCAAGGATGCTTGAAATGTAATATAATTGATGAGGGGTGGGGAAGAAACCGGCACTGAAATAGCAGAACAGCAGTCTACCAAACACCATCCATTTTCAGCTTCGAGTGGTGAAAGAGCGGCTTCTTCAATCAGTCTCTCTTGCTTGCTGATGAAAAAAGATGGGGTGAGCAAGTCCCTCCAGTCCGCTAAGTTTGTTCCGGTGAGGTCAGTTCCAGGTGGTAACTCTCCCCGCACAATCAACTCAATCTGGAGTGGAGAAGGCAGGGGAGAAAATATCTCCCAACTTGCAGCTTTCCATATGTTTGGGGCTGGAGTTGTTGATGTGGACAGTGCCACCTGTGCCACCAGCTCCTTTCATATGATCTAGCAGCCAGAAGAGTCTCGTCAGCCCTGTGCTTGTCATCATGCGAGCCGATTCAGCAAACCAGGCCCCACAAGTATCCTCCCTTGGCACTTTGCAACCCACATGCCCTTGATTAGTATAGTGCGGCAGTTCCTAGAACTAGCTGGAAGGAAATGGCAAAAGGTTTCTTGAGAATTATGTTGTATGTCAATGACGAATGCTCCATGCCCCTTTAAGCGGGCAGACTTCAGAAAGATAGCCATACATGTTAGTCACACACAACAAATTATTTTGAGGTTCTTAAGAATAGCCACTTTTATTTGGTAGCACGACTGGGAGCAGAATGGCAGGTGCTGCCCTGCCCTATAAGCACATCCTTCCATTCGTTGTCAAAGTCATTCAGGGCAGTGACTATTTGGTTCAGCAAGCCCCTGAGCTTTGCCGTTGTTGCCTAGAATGATTCCAATGGTGAATGGGAGGAGATATTTACAAGGGGTACTGTGGTGCCTACAATAAATTACTGATTTGGTCCCTTCTAGCTATGTGGAGTTTTCATTGGGGCATGAATTATGATTATGGAAGAGAATAAACAGACAATCAAATGCAGGCAGTGCAATTCAATGCATGTTTGCTCAGACATAATGGCCCGCTGTGTTTAGTGGGGCCTAACTCTCAAGGAAACATACATACAATTACAACCTATAACTAGTAATGAAATTGCTGACCCTGGGATTTCTCTGTCTTCCAGAGTATTCTACAGCACACCAAAATAAAGTTGGCAGGCACTGATAATAAGATTCAAAGCAAGGGAGGTTCTAATGGGAAGCCACCCTGTTGGAATTCATTAGTACATCTGATGCTATATAATTATTCTTTGCACAAATCCTGAAGCTTTTAGCTTCCGACAAAAAGCAATATACCTACTCAGTTAGGAGACCACTTCACACCTCTGTCAAAGTGGACTCCAGCCTGCAAATACCCGCTATAATAAATGTATTACTTTCTAAGGTGAGAAGAAATGCTTCATAGTTTTTAAATGGGAAGCTTCCTCCATAATAAGCATGAACAGTTTCACTCATTTTCCAATCAGCACTTCCAGTCATACTGTGAAGAAACTTGGTTATTTCAACCTTATTTACAGTTGATGATAGTGTGAACAGTACTTTGCCATATAAATTCTGATGCTTTGAGGATTTGAGTTTAAGATGTTTTGAGACTGCATGATCCTATCCAGCTTTCCAGCACCAACACATACTTCAAAGGGGGGTATGCACTACATCCTCTGGACGGCACTCATGCAGATCTCCTCGTGGAAGCATTTGTTCTCTTCCTTAAGGGCTACATTGGTGCTGGAAAATTGGATAGGACTGAGCCCTCAAGCTGCAGTGCTATGCACACTTAGGGCGAAATCCAGAGTAGCTACAGGGAGTCCTTGCTCTGGAGTAAGAACAAGTTATTCTGGTTTGCAATATGAAGTTCCCATAGGTTTTCACTAGGTGTTGCAGTAACTGTGCGTGCACATAGTGTCTCCTACGTGCTCCCGTAGTTACTCTGGATTGTGCCCTTACTCTAGGAGTAAGTCACATTGTCTAAAATGGGACTTCTGAATCATTTCAATTAATGACTGGGCACAAAGTCAAATGGAACAACAGTATCTGTTCTTTCTATCACACTGACTCTCATTCAGGTTGTCTTCTCCCCAACCCACTTTGAGCCCTGTTCCTGAGAGGCATTTCTGTACTATTATCCCTTCATCTCTAGCATAAGAAAAATTGCTGTGTGATGAACAACATCTATAATAATATAGCAGTCACCAAACAAGACACCACTCTGTCTAAGAAAATCCCTTCCTGTCCTGACCAGTGCTTTCCATTCTGCTGCAGCACCACTTATTTATCAACTTAATCACTGCATAGGGACCCTTTGGACAGTCATATTTATTGCCCAGCATCCCAGTGGACTGTGCATCAGGGTGTTCAGGCAAACATGACTGCCTGGTTGTCAATTGAGTAGAGCAATTGAGTTGAAAAATGAACAGCATTGTGGCTGAATGGTAAGTGCCACTCATGGCAGGGAAGGGCTTTCTTCAAATCCCATATCCCAAGGTCCTCAACCTTTGCAGGACCCCAGCCCAGTTCCGTGGAAAAAAATTTTCCATGGACCAGCCAGGGCTGAGCATGTGTAATTTGCTCCAAACAGGAGCAAACTGTGTAAACGCAGCCTAGTGTCCAGGCTGCGTTGGGCTGCACATGCTGAGATTACTCCATGTAGTAGTAATCTGGGCTTGTGCAGGCCAGCACCCAGACTACGCATGCCCATTTCACTCCTAATCGCAGCCCAGTAACTAGGCTGCGTGTGCCCATTACCTACCTGGCCTGGAGTGAACTCAGTCAGGGCTCTGGCCTTCAGTCCTGGTATGGCCCAGCCAGCAAGGCACTGTAGACCGGCAGTGGCCCATAGAACAGAGGTTGAGACTCCTGCTGTTTCCAGCCACTAGGATGGATTTTAGTATAAAATATAAAAACTTTAATATAAAGTTTATATTAAATATAAAAACTGATTTTAATATATAAAATTATTTTTAATATAAAAACTGATTTTTCTGTATTGGTTTAGATGAGCTCAGAACATCTCCCATCCAGTCTCAGTAACCTGAATGTCCATCACAAAGGCTTCAACTCAAATCTGCACTGGACTGCCAGGGAGGCTGACCCAATGCTAGGAAAAATAATGGGACAAGCCAAAAAACATTGGCACCCTGTCGGGTTTGGCTTGTGCCAGTCTGTTGACCAGTGCCAGCCATCTGACCATGGCTGTGAGAAGGTCCAAGGTGTTGATCCTAGGTTTCAAGCCTTTACATTAGCCCATCAGAAGATTACGGTAAATACTTTCTTGATCCTCCAAAATCTCATTATGAGAAACAGCTAGTTTGAACCAAAATGTGTTCAGTTCTAGTCCTGACAGTGCCGCCTCTGCACTGCTGTCTCTGCATGTGATTAGACATGGAAGTGAACTGAGGAACTACAAGAAAGCAAGTGCTTTCTAGTGTCAAATTCTACTGTATTTTATTTATCTCTGAATTCAAATGCCTGTTTTCATTTATTTGATCTTTTAGCATTTCGTCTTTTCCACTTTAAAAACCCTTAATTCTGCAAATTACGTGCCTATTTCTTTCTGACCAGAGCTTGGCACTATTACCACTTGGTTCCTGACAGATCTGCTAGGGGCTAACATTGCACAAAGCAAGTGCAGAGAAGTGGTGCCAAGCCAGTTTTTTTGGCATCCCAAATAATTCTTGGAAAGTTGATGTTAAAAAAACTCTGGTAATTGGTCTGTCCCCCAAAGTGGGAGATGGGGTGAGGAAGGGCACACTCTTTTTGGTATTTTCTTTTGCTGGTGACAACTATTCCTTTCTGGATGGTCCACTGCCACCCAATAGCTACGCACAGGTGTGTGGGGAGGTCAGATACACAAGCAAAATGTTTCTCATTCCTGCAAGCTGAATAATGGATACTTCACTCAGTCCACCTCTGAACCCATTTTTGATACCTGAATACTAATCTGGAATTAGAAGATGGTTATATGCAGACTCATCCTATACCACTTAGGTGCTGTGGTACCAATGACAAACCATGCACAGTGGGTGGAAGGGCAATGCTTCCTGGCGTATCTAAATTAACATAATTCTATTAGAATCCTGTGTGATGCTCTGTTCCTTTATTTCTCTTGTTGTTTTCGCTTTTTGATCATTCCCTGTGCCACTTTGAAATGGAGATAAACCAAGATGGCCCTGGGGTCTTCTTTGAAACGTGATGCCAGCAATACCACTTGCAATAAGCCACGCTCCTGACACACCGAGACTGTTAAATCAAACTGGTTTGAGGCTTTAAAGACAACTTCGTTTCATGGTGTGTTTATTTAAAAATAATTTTTGAACGTCTATTGTTGGCAACATCACAAAACAAACATACTTAAAATGATAGATTTTTTTTTCTCCTTTCCCTCTGGGTCTAAATTCGTTCTTTTATTTCCTGTGTTCTATTATTTGTCTTGACTATAAGAAGAGAATAAAACTCAGACGGCGAAAGCAGAAGGATGGGAAAGCAGCTGAACAGTTCCGATTCTGCACATGAAGCATCAACCAATTGGAATGTTGGTACAAACTTATAGTGGAGGTGGAAAGCAGGTATAGGGAAAACAGAAGCATCCTGTTGGGTAGTTAAATCCATAGCAGACAGAGGGACATGTACTGAGTTGCAGTAAAACTAAATGCAATGAAACAAAATTTAGTTATGCAGAATAAAAGACATGTTGTGAACAGTTCCAGTAAGTCAGGAATCTGATTTGAGTTTTAATAGGAAATCTAAACTTTTTTTCACATGCAGAGCCCAATCTTGACTACGTTTTCGTGGACTGATAGCTGAGGGATTTATGGTGCTGCTTGCTGCATCAAAAACAGGGGAAATTTCAGGCTGTTGACAGTTTTCACTCAAGTCATTGATAATGTTGAGTGGAGTGGTGACATATTCATCAAAGTAACTGACACTGTTTAGGCAGAAATATAAAAACATCCACAAAAAAACAAATTTAGAACCAATTCATGTGTCATTCAAACACAGAACCAATGCTTCATCTTACTGATTAGAATAGATACAAATTCAGCAGTTGATGTGCCAGGGATATGATAATGTAAGGCTGGGCAATCAGTCTCAACTCCTATACATGGTTGTTTCAGTGGCTACTGGTTAGCTACAGTAGATTTGGTGGCCTTTGGGTACAATCCTGCAGGGCTCTCTTGGATATGCAAACATGTCCCAAATCTACCCAAGAGAGTTTATAAAGGGTGTTAACATTACAACTCACAATCCACAGATAAGAAAATAACAAGATGCTATCTTTCAAATCATGGAAAAGGAGCCTGAACTTGTACAGGTCTCCTCTTCCAATGTGGCTCTGCATTCACAAGTAGACTACAGTGGTGCCTCTCATAAAGAGCTTAATTCGTTCCGGAGGCATGCTCTTTAAGTGAAATGCTCTTTAAGTGAAGCAGATTTTTCCATAGGAAATAATGGAAACTCAGATGATTGGTTCCACAATCCCCAAAATATTGACTGGATATAAAAATGATGACAAAACACTGTAATTAAATTCAAAACATGCATTCATTGTGCATGATCCTATGAAGTCTACTTAGGCTGCAATCCTAAAGACACTTTCCTGGGAGTAGGCCCCATTTAATACAATGGGGCTTACTTCTGCGTAGATGTTAAGAGGCTGCAATCAAAGACACTTTCCTGGGAGGCTTACCTGGGCTGCTGCTGGAGAATCAAGGCGGTCAGTGGGGGCACTTGGGGGCAATTAGGGACAGCTGCCTCTGGCATCTCCAGGCAACTGCCCCCAAGTTGGGGGCAGTTAGAGGCAGCAGCGCTAGCCAGCAGCCCTTTTAAAGAGCCTCTGTGCAGAGCGTTAGGGCTGCATAGCATGCGTGCCCATAGCGCGCTTGCTTGTTAAGTGAAGTGGAACTTGTTATGTGAAGCAAGATTTCTTGGAAATTTTTGCTTGTTATGTGAAACGCTTGTTAAGCAAGGTGCTTGTTAATTGAGGTACCACTGTACTAACACTCACAGGTAGAGGAACCTCAATTGAGGGGAACAAAAATAAATGAACCAAATAATTTTTCCAGGAAAATATCTTCTCCACATATTTGTGATTTACAATTACAAATTTACTTCTAAAAAGCATTCCAGTGTCAACAGAAAAAATGTAGTATAATCCAACCAGACTTTAGCATTTTAAGGTTTTATGGCAATGGAAAGAGGAAGCAAAATATCACCTGCAGATTACAACCCCTGTAATGTGTTCTGTCCTTGGAGATGGGCACACTCCTATCCATGTCTACTCAGAAGTAAGCCTCATCTAGTTCATTGGGATTTACTCCCAGGAAAGTGTGCTTAGGATTGCAGTCTTTGTCTTGGTTGGTAGACTGCTGCCACCAGGGAATTGCCACCCCTCCTTCAGGAAGGAAGCTCTCCTCCTTCCACTGTGATACTTTTTCAGAGGAACTCCACTTCCAGGATTTTTTGAGTGTCTTTTTAAAGACATGAATGGATTTAAGGGGTCAGGGGCAGCAGTTGTTCTCAGGATTAAAAATAGATCAACCAGTTATATTTCAAACCGAGATCTATTAACCTTCATATTAACAATAGGGAAGGGCATGGCAGGATGGATTCATGTGACTGAAAGAGAACAATTACACGGACGAAAAGGCAGTCTTCTGATTGGTTTTAAATTAATCCCAAACCAGATTTCTGGTGAAATCATTATTCTGTCCCCCTCTCTCCTATGACCACCCTACATGACCACCCTACATAACCAGCCATAATGCTAAAGTGCATCCAATGATGGGGAGGTCAATCAGGCAGCCCAGGAGAGGTCAGAAAAGTATTTTTACTTATAAAATTATTATATAAAATATATTATAAAAATTTGTATGCTTAAAAAAACCTATTCTCCCACTGCATGGTTGTCAAAGAGTCTCATCAGGTCTGCACCTGATGGCTGGCTTAAGCCTAAGGAGTCTCAAGGGAGTGGGTTTGCATTGGGAAAAAGGGATAGGATTCCAGCAGATGCTGCTTGCCACCAAGATCCACTCCCTTCTTCTTGAACCATCAACTAGATCCCCATGCCAATCTACCCCAGAATTGTCATCGGTGCCACCATACCTGCTTCAGCACAGCAGCCAGAAGCCACTAGCGCATGAGCAGAGTGCCTAGCCATTAAATAGCACAAAGCATCACTGCTGCTTTTGTGACACCACAGAAGCATTTAATGGTAGCAGATTATAAGATCTGCTGCTGTAAGAACCCTATGGGATTGGGCCATAAGAAGTGTTACCCTTACAAAACAGTTGCTACCAACAGCAATAATAGGCACTCAGCTATGTCCCAATTTCACTATTACCTGCATCTTTCTCCCAGCTGCCTCTAGGAAGCCTTAAAGCAGGGTATCTGCACCGGGTGGCTAAATTTGTATTTGTACCTCTTTACTTAAGGTAGTGTACAAACATAAGGGACCAGATTCGGATCCCATCCATGCTCTTCCTTAAAAAGTCATATGCTGTTCATGTATATAGTAGACCCCAGGCTATTATTTCCAGAGATGAATGTGAAATTATTGTTATCCAGTTCAGTGATTTTTAGGTTTTTGTTTGTTTCAAGGCCTCTTGTACTATTTTGTTCCTGCCTAAGCATCCATGACACTTGCTATTTTTAATACTGTATTCATAAGCTTGAATATGGATTCAGGAAGCAGGTGTGCAAAATGAATTAATGTATCAATCTTGTATAGAGTACCTGCTTCACATATTCCATAGTATTTATGATGGGGAAGGACAAAGATTTGCTTGAAACCCTTTTGGGTTATCAGATTTAATAAGACTCTTTGGAAAACCTCTCCCCATATACTACTACTGCTACTGATGGTAGTTTCATCATGTATTTGTTTCTGACCTTGAGTCATTCATGCATCATTTGCAGATTTGCATCTAGAACTAGGATGATGATGTCAAGATATTTCCTCCTCCATCTGTGGCAAATGTCTCCTCAAAACATAAATATCCAAGTAATCTATAACATCTGTACATTTGAGGTTCCAACGAATCCCACTGGTGTTTTGGGTGAACATTTCAGGAATATCCATTGTGATTAAAGACATTGTCACTGTGATGATAGCACTGTGGAGGATATTATTTACTTGTTTTAATGTTCCATTTGCAATATGTGAAGCAAATCAGACCATCAAGCCTGGGGCATGCCAAGCAAATAGTTTAACACAAAGCTATAGCCCGGCCCTTACAAAGTGACAAGACCTAATTTATGGACATTGCTCTGAATTTGTATTTGATATTTGGTCAAGTCAACAATAAAAAAATGCATCACTGTTCACAAACAGGGAGAAAGTCACTATGGAGCAGTAAAGACTGAGACAAATTTAAGAACATGTGTACCCTATAGAATGAGTCATGGGGTTTAACTGTCCAACATCCTGTATCCAAACATGCTCCTGGAAATCCACCAAGACACGAAGGTAGAAGTTCTTGTTGAGGTTTGACCTCACTTTCCCCAGCAAATGGTATTCAGAGCTATATAATGCCTCTTAACCTGATGATATATCTATAAAGTCATTTAAGGTGCAATCCAATTCCAATGGGGCATTTGGGTCAGCAGTCACAGAAGCTTGCTCTAGCTAAGGCAATGTTTGTTCCCCAGGGCGTACAGGTGCCCGGAAAGCCTTGGACAGGTCCGGAAATGGGGGGGGGGGGGTTTGGACCGGACTGTCCGGTCCAACTGGACCCCTGTCTGGCATTCTGGGGGGGGGGGTGGGAGGGTGATTGGGGGCACTGGGGGCTCGCTACAGTAAGTATCGGTTAGCCGCGGCTAACCACTACTGAAATATTAAAAAAAACAACTGCGCATGCGCGCGCAGCTAATTAGTGGCCGGGAGAGCTCCTAGAGAGTCCCTGCGTAGGCAGGGACCTCAGTTGAACTCTTCCTTACTTTCACCTGGCGCATGCCGGAAGAGTTCCAGAGTAGCTAACCGCTACTGATTGTAGCGAGCCCCCAGTGCTCCCAATCACCCTCCCACCCCCCAGAACTGGCTCTAAAGAGCCCCCACTGCCCCCAAGTGCTCCCAATCACCTTCCCACCCCACTGGAACACCTCCCTAGACCCCAGGTAAGCAAAAAAAATTTAAAAATGTAGGACATCCTACATTTTGTCCTACATTGGTTTTTTTTTTTTTTAAGTCTGGATTTTCACATGAAAATATGGACTTTAAAGTGACCAAGTTAGGAATTCCAACTTTTGAATCTGGTCACCCTGTTGTTCCCCTACGTTGGAGTTGCAATGTCGTTACCCCAAAACTGGAAAAATGGTTAATATCATAGAATAATAGAGTTGGAAGGGCCCTAATAGGTCATCTAGTCCAACCTCCTGCCTACTGTATAGCAGGAAATCCTCCTCAAGCATCTCTGACAGGTACTTGTCGAGCCTGTGCTTGCAAAATTATGGACTCAGTCTTTCAGGAAAGTGTCTAATTCCATTTTCAAGTCACTGAAGCTAGTGGCCATCACATCAACACATTTTGTGAAACAGTCATAAATTGCTTGCTTATACAGAAACTGTCATAAATTGCTTGCTTATTTCCGTAGCAGGTTTAGAAGCCACAATTCAATGACAAGAATCAGTAGAATACACTTTTGTGTAATATAGGCAGAATAGAAACAGCTGAAAAGACTGCTACCTGGTGAGGTTTTCTAAAGAGAATATACAATTCGGACCTCCCTATTCATGACACTTGGTTCCAGGAAGCTCCATGAATACCAATTTTTGCATTATACCTAGGCAATTAATGGTAAATGAATGAAGTGGTAAATGAAAAAAATGCTAACAAAGCATTTGAATCAAGATGAATCAAGATGAATCAAATTCTTTTTCAAGTGGTTTCATTTCAGCTCAGAGCAATACAGAAGTGATTATCACTTGTGGGAAGGGAGGAGAACTGCCTCCCAACTTAAGCAGAAACAAAACAGTCCCTACAATCCAGAGTAACTACGGGAGCACGTAAGAGACATTACGTTAACCCATAGTTACTAAACCACTTAGTGAAAACCTATTGGAAAATTCACATTGCAATTCAGAGTAAATTGTTCTTACACCGGAGCAAGGACTCCCTGTAGTTACTCTGGATTGTGCCCTAACTCAAACAGAAACTATAGTTGAACTCCCTACAACCTTATCTCAGGCAAACTTAATTGCCTGCCACCTTGCCATGGTAAGCATGCTGTTTTTAAGCCATTTACTGATCCTTACAGGATGTTTTTCTTTTAATTTTAAGAGCCAACCTCATTCGCTTTAAGACAAAATCACATATAAATAAATTGCATATAATTAGGTTACACCTGTATCTGAGAGACCATAACTAAGAAGGCACTCCTTTTGCTCATAAATTTCTAAACCCAGAGGGTGTTTCAGGAGAATATGATGTTCAGACAGGTGTATGTGGAAGAAGTATGTGGATCTGCAGTGGCTCAGTGGTTAAAGATGCTATACTTGTTGACCTGAATGTCCGCATGTCAGAGGTTTAATACCAGAGTACTGCAATACCAATTGACTCCCTTTCCTTGCCCAGCTCCTGCTAATTAGCTCCTGCTAATTGCTACTTTGGTGTGAAGGTAACAGTGCTACATGCGCAGCTGGCATTCAGTCATGCCGGCCACATAGCCATGGAGGCATTTTCAGTCAATGCTGGCTCTTCAGTCTTGTAATAGGGATGGGAACTGCTCCCTAGAGTCAGTCATGTCTAGCAGAGCAGCCTAAGGGGTACCCCTTTACCTTAAAGTAGAAGTAGCCAGCACTTCAGGTTCAACCATATGCAGACCAGCAACTGGTCATGTTTTTTCAAAACTGATGAAATAGATTCCATTCCATATGTCTTGTGTGAAGAAGTATTTCTTTTATCAGTCCTGGGTGACCTCTAGTCACAAAACTATAAAAGTGAGAAAGAGAAAAAAAATTCTCATTTTTCTATCTCATTCTTCATTGTCTGGGTGCTCAGGTGCTAGGCTCTTATGAGAATGATTGACATCTCAGTTCTATGTAAAGCCTTGGATGGAATTGCAGAACAAACAGTGTGGCTTCTTCCACCAGGGATTTTTTTAACTGCTGGAGAAAGTAAGGGGACATATATCAACTTGTCCTGGGATAAGCGCCAGCAGTGCTCATTGCTGGTACTAGCCCATGTTGCTCCATGCAAGCATATTAGACAAAGGAAGGGTTTTTGGATTCTATATGTGCTGCTGCCACCTAACATGCCCGCTTCCAGGCCTGATCCACTTCTTCACCATCCCATTCCTCCTCCTGTGTTCTGCTTTGCTGTGCTGGTTTGCTCTGCTTCGCTATCTGTGAAATTTGGTTTCAGGAATCTCTGTGATTGCCCATTTTCGTGTTATACTAAAAAAGGTATTCGTGTTATACAAAAAAAGTTACTTACCATGATAACAAGGCTGGCAATGAATCCATCTGAATCAATTTCCCTTTCCCCTATGCTGATAATTAGGTTACACCTGTACATATTCCACTAGTGCTAGTCTTCAAAGAAATAGACCATAAAACTAATGCTTTCTGTGCATGTGTGTTTTTAATGACCTTTCACGAAGCAGTTAAGCAATTGGTTGTTCTGAAGTATGCACAACAAGTATCTCACACTGTATCTGGGAAATATAACAGGCCCTAAAACTATTTTGTCCACCATCTGGGGGCCAGAATGGACTGATGATTCTGGTGTTGAACCAGAAGATCCAGTTTCAAATACCTACTGTGAAGCTTCCTTGATGGCCTTGGTCCAGTCAGCCTCCCTTCTCAGGGTTGTGAGGACAAAAGAAGGGAAGAAACCATGTACACCAATCTGAACTCTGGGGGGAGGGTGGTTTAAAAATCTGAAAAATAAAAATGAATAACTTCATTACATGAAAGAAGAATAGGCATATACACCTCTTTTCCTCCCACATGGAGCAATGTTGTGAGGACGTTAGCTGCTCCTCATGGAAACCCATTTTATGCCATTCTTCTTCCTCAGCAAAGGAAGAAGACATTGAGTTGATTACCCACATGAAATGCTCCCCCCTCAAGTGTCAATCTGTATGTGTTGATGGAAAGATACATTTCAAAATACATAGAGAATTACTGGCCATAACTTGGTTAATTATGCATTAATTGTCGTTTAAATTTAGTATCTCTTTATAACCTAAAAAGATCCCTAGATATCTTATGTACTGTGTGTTTACACAAAGATTGTTCACACTGTCTTCAATGGAGCTTACTCCCAAGTAAATATCCACAAGATTGCGGTCCCTTTAATTTATATTAGCATCATTTCTGTCAATCACAAATAACAAAAGCATGATCCTTTATCGAAACTAGAAATGGGGGGGAGGGGAGACTGCCACAGTTTAATAATGATTATTTACATAGAAATTAGAACAGATATGGCAGAGCCAATAGGCATTCCCGTAGGTACAGGGAAATTATCTCTCTTTGTTGCTGCATCCCATCCTTTTTCTGCCCCCTTCTCCCTCTGGTGAAGGCCTTTAATCAAAAATAGTAGCCTGCAGTCAATGTTAGTTTTCTGGAATTCATACCATAGTCTCTCTTTATAGATCAAATCATAGAGCAATGAAAGATTGGCAAAGGCTGTGTAGAGATGTTTCTTTTGGCCCGCTGAATATTTATGATTCTGTAACAGGATAAAAGAACGGCTCATAAATGATCCCCCACATGGAAATCCCAGAAGCTTTTCTACTTGAAGAGTCTCCCACCCTTGTTCATTTTAAATGGCTTGAGAGAGGTGCTCCCTTGCCTTTCAAAGAACAACTGGATAAAATGGGAAGAACAAGTGAATGGGGAAACCCATACCAGCTAGCCACACACTGCCTCAGTTCCAGTTTGAGTCAATAAATTCTGTTGTAGCTATGCTGGTCTGCTTCTTGCCTACTGAAGCCCACTACACAATACTATGGAATAAAATATCTGCACTATGGAATTCCCTCACCTTTGAATTAAGATCAGCTTCTTCACTATTAACCTTCTGGTGAAGCCTAAAGACTTCTAAACCCTCTTTTACTTGGTATTTTATTGCTGACTGCATGACATTTTATACTTTTTATTGTAATTTATTGTTTTAATTGTATTTTACCATGTGTTTTACTGAGTGTTAGCCACCTTGGGTGCCCTTCAGGGAGAAAGGCAGAATACAAATCTAATAAATAAATAAAATTTTAGAATTTTTTTCTAAAAAATAATTGTGTGGTGAATCTAGATTTTTTTTATGTGTACAACTTGCACATAGAACTAAGAAAAACTCACCTGTCTCCCTGTTCCCATAGTTGTTTGGGAAGGCCTAACCCCCCCCCTCCCCCAGAGTGGCTCAGAAGTGTCTTGTTACACTTTTGTGATGTTTTTGTGGCAAGGTCTGTGGCACTTTTCTAATGAACATAATGAGCTTATTAGAAATCCCTATGCTCATTAGAAATCAAACCCTCTTTCAACCCAATGATGATGTCCGTGAAGTTACATTGGAAGAGCAAGGCGGATGCTGCTATTGTAGCTGAGGAACACTCAACATGGTGGTTGTTCATGACTGGTGGATTCGCATTCTTGTATATTTTTGCCAAGGTTGGCTCCACAAGCAACTTGGGGATCAGCTGAAGTTAAAGAAAGAGAAGTATAGGGAGTGGAAGACTGGAAAGATCACCAGGGAGGAGTACAGGCAGGTAGCCTGGTCCTGTAGGGAGGGGGTCAGGGATGCTAAAGCTCAGTATGAGCTGAGGCTGGCCAGGGGAGTCAAGGGGAGTCAAGGATAACAAAAAGAGCTTCTTTAGATATGCCCAAAGGAACAGGAGGAAAAACAAGGGGGTGGGGCTGCTCCTGGACAAGGATGGACAACAGGTGTCTGGAAACCAGCAGAAGGCGGAGCTGCTCAACTCCTACTTTGCATCCGTCTATTCACAGAAGGAGGGCTGTGCAAATGGGGGTGCGGGATCATTGACTGATTTGGGGATGTGCTTGCATCCCCTAAGAGGTAATGAAAACATGGATGGTGCAGAACAGCAGATTAAGATTGACAGAGAACTGGTTCGAAACCACTTAACTGGCCTAAATGAATTCAAGTCATTTGGACTGGATGAGCTGCAGCCTCGAGTTCTTAAGGAACTGGCAGATGTCCTTGCAGAGCCTCTGTCGATCATCTTTGAGAAATCCTTGAGGAGTGGAGAAGTGCCACTGGACTGGAAGAGGGTGAATGCAGTCCCAATCTTTAAGAAGGGGAAAAAAGAAGACCCGGGAAATTATAGACCAGTCAGTTTGACTTCAGTCCCGGGCAAGATATTAGAGCAAATCATAAAACACACAATTTGTGCACATCTAGACAAGTACTCGGTGATCAAAACAACCCAGCATGGATTTACCAAGAATAAATCTTGCCAGACAAATCTGATCTCCTTTTTTGATCGGGTTACGAGCTTACTGGACAGTGGCAATGCTGTGGATGTCATTTATCTTGACTTCAGCAAAGCATTTGACAAAGTCCCACATGACATTTTAATTAGGAAGTTGGAAAAATATGGGCTAGACAGGGCAATTGTTAGGTGGATCTGCAACTGGCTCGATGGCTGCACTCAAAGGGTTTTAGTAAATGGTTCTGTGTCAACCTGGAGGTCAGTTTCTAGTGGGGTCCCCCAAGGCTCTGTCTTGGGACCGGTTCTCTTTAACATTTTCATCAATGACTTGGAGGAAGGGATACGGGGGAGCCTGATCAAATTTGCAGATGACACCAAACTGGGAGGAGTAGCAAACACATCAGAAGATAGGAGAAACCTCCAGGAGGATCTGGATAAACTGGAATCCTGGGCTGTAACAAACAGAATGAATTTCAACAGGGAGAAGTGCAAGGTTCTGCACTTAGGCAACAAAAACCAAAAACATAGGTATAAAATGGGGGATACTTGGCTTGGCAGCACAACATGTGAGCGGGATCTTGGAGTCGCTGTGGATCACAAGCTGAACATGAGTCAGCAGTGTGATGTGTCTGCAAAGAAGGCAAATGCCATTTTAGGTTGCATTAAGAGGACTGTAGCTTCCAAGTCACGAGAAGTTATAGTTCCTCTTTATTCTGCATTGGTCAGACCTCACCTTGAGTACTGTGTTCAGTTCTGGGCACCTCACTTGAAGAAAGATGCAGCCAAACTGGAGCAAGTCCAGAGGAGAGTGACAAGAATGATCAATGGGATGGAAGGGAAGCCCTACGAGGAAAGGTTGGGGGAACTTGGGATATTCAGCCTGGAGAAGAGGAGGCTGAGAGGAGACATGATTGCCCTCTTCAGATACCGGAAGGGCTGTCATAGGGAGGAAGGGGCTCATTTGTTCATAGCTGCTTCTGAAAGCAGAACTAGAACCATTAGGTACAAACTGCAAGAAAGGAGATTCCGGCTGGAAATCCGGAAAAAATTCCTGACGGTGAGGGCGGTTCGGCAGTGGAACAAATTGCCAAGGGAGGTGGTGGACTCTCCCTCACTGGGGATCTTCAAGCAGAGGCTCGATGAGCACCTGTTGGGGATACTCTAGGGGGAATTCCTGCTGCAGGCAGGGCGTTGGACTAGATGACCTACTAGGTCCCTTCCAACTCTATGATTCTATGATTCTATGTAATCCTTGGTGCTTAAAAATCTTTAAATAAACATTCCTGGACACCTACAATAGCTGTGGAAGTAATACCTTTAATAAGATGAAGGGTATAAATAATAAAATGGAATCTATAAGTAATTACATTGTTATTAATTAAGAATGATGAATAGAAAGCGCCTAATGACTGCACACAAGTTGAGTCCTAATGGCCTTGTTCTCAACATGTTAAAATTGATTTGCCAGAGGCCAATGAGGAAAAAGAAATACTGTATGGCCACGGAGAAGGAAATCAACTATAATGAGGAGTTGTTTTTTTTAAGTCTGTTCTGTAGAACCAAGCAAACCACATTTTGAACCACATTATGCATAACCTACATAATAATGTCTTTCAAACCTCAGTAAAAGGCATAAGGATGAGAAGAGGGAAGGATATATTCAATGGTGGGCCTGGCCTGGCCCAACAAACGGTTCCCCAGAAGTGGGCGGGGCCAGGTCAGGGGTGGGGCTGGGGTCAGGGGGCAGGGAGGTTCAGGGGCAGGGCTGGGGAGGGGCAGGGCTGTGGGTGAGGATGGGCGGAGCAAGGGGCGGGCCAAGCTGGCACAAGGCAGGCCAGCTTCAGCACAGGCACCGTGCCTGCGTCAACGTTGGCGCTTGTGCACAAGTTAATTTTCAGCTGTGGCGGCTGCCATTTTAATTTAAAATGGCAGCTGCAGCGGCCGAATTTTTTTTTTTAAGTTAAAGTGCATGCACGCACTTTAACTTTTTAAAAAAAATTCTGGCCACCACAGCTGCCATTTTAAGTTAAGCTGCCATTAGGACCGCAGCCGAAAATTTAAAAAAGGCCCTGAACTGGTTAACGCCCCCCCCCCCCCCGCCGCTACCAGATTGGTAGCGGCGGGGAAATAACAACATCCAGTTTGGACGATCTGACCCGAACCGGTAACAGCCCACCACTGGCTAGGGAAAGGTGTATTGCTCACAGACATTTGACAGCTACAACAAACTCAGCACTCAATAACAGCAATGGCTATGTAAGCCATGAGTAAGCCTTGCATTCTTCAACCACAAATACTTCAGTTTCTGAAGAAAAGTGATATCTCTTCAACCAAAGGCCTAACTTGAGAGATGAAAGATGAATTCTGTATAGCACACAATATACACATTCATCATACATCACGCATTAATGCACACAAAAAGAATTATCTGGAAAAGAAGTAGGTGTGGAGGTCCCTAGACTTGTTGCCTGGTCACTGAACAGAATTTCTCAAAATAGCAGGTAGTTTTGAAGGAGGTGAAGTATTTTAACACTGGTTAAAAATGTGCAGTTCAATGGTTGATTTTGTTTAAAAAATACTCCATTGTTTAAGGGTATATTATCAGAATCTGATATACTATAAGCATTTTCTGTATAAGAAAAGAAACTCTGGCACAATCCTGACCAATTTTCCAGCTCTGAGGTGAAGGAAATGCAACTCTAAGGGAATAAATATTGCCTTTACCTTGAAGTGGTTTCCATAATTGCCTCCCAACTTCAGGATCATGCACATGCCCCACTGGCATAGCTGTTCCAGTGCTTCAAAGTTGGTTAGGATTGAGGCCTCATACTTGTTTGTTGTCAGGGCATTTGATTTGAGATAAATGATCGTTGCGGGTAGGGAAAAACCTTTTTGTTGATGAACAACTGAATCTGAGGCAATCCAAATTTGAACCATCTGACATGCATTGATTTTTCAATAGAAATATTAGGTGTCAGTTTTTTTAAATATCCTCACAGTCAAGATATCATTTCAGATTTTAGTAGGGTACATGTTGATTTCAGGCAGCCAGTGAGGCTACAAGGCCTATACATGTCTACTCACATCCCATTATATTATATGGGACTCTCAGGAAAGTGTCTTTAGGATTGCAGCCTTCTTCTGCCATTTTCTGTTGCAACCTTCTCTTCCATCTGCTTTTTTCCGTGATGGCTCCTGATGTCTTCTTGTGTCAGGGTGAAAGGGATGGCATGAGAAACATTCAGAGTTGGCCTGAAACAGGAATGAAGACGCAAGTTCCTTCCTTCCTTTTTGAAGGCTGCAATCATAGTAAGTTCTCAATCTTTCAATTCTCCAGATCCCTTTACTCACATAGTCTTGGGAAGCTCCAGCACTGCACCAGGACAGAGAGAGCTCCAAAGGAAATGTCAGGGAGCCCCAAGTCTCCTGCAAGCACATGTTGAAAAATGTTGTTATATTCAGTTACCTGAGAATCCCACTGAAGAAAATGGGGCTTACTTTCAGAGTAAACATGTATAGGATTGTATATAGGCACTCCTATTTTTTCAGTAAGATGACATTTGATAAAGGATGTAACATTACCAAACCCGCTCTGGAGTCAGGGATGGCCTGTTAATTATAATAGGCATCCTCTCAGACATTCTTGTAATGATTATGGAGATTCAAACTACATCTTACTTGGCCATTCCTTGCAATCACTGGGAGTTTTTGTGAAGGCCCTTCTGCAAGCGTAAGTCACAGTTAATTAGCAGTCTGTCTTTTTAGCATTGTTATCTCTTCAGCTCGGCACAATGCAAAAGAAAACAGCGTGGCGCCAGATACGTGACTGAACTCAGCAAACTGGTCAGGTGAGCACTGGTTGGCTTAGTTCCAAAATGCAACCAGCACAAAACTGAGTGACCATTCCACATCACCATATTGGGAGCTATCTGATGGGAAGTCCAGCAGGGCATATGCCTTTGAACTGTTACAATGTTCATCTGTCCCACTTTTTTATTCCTTTCATTACTGCGCCTGTGTTGTTCTACTCCTTTCCCCAATTCATATCATATCATACCCTTAAACATCATTTGCAGAGACTGGCCTGGGCATTTCCAGTCTTCTATATTTTTTCTTATGTCTCTTTCCAAACTCTGCCATGGTTGCATCAATGGTTGCAACTCTGTATGGTTGCACCAATGTGGGCATCAATTGTAGGTTTTGCCACTGTCATGCATTCCAAGAGAACAATCAATATGCTCCTGATCTCTCTTATATGCAAGTCTGTACATTTAAGGCAATAAATCCCTCCCTCTTTATCCTGCTCTGCACTCCATCAGCCCCAAAGCATGGCAGTACAATTTAGAGCAACTCCATTTATGAGTCAATGATGCCTACACATCTTCCTTTGTGAAGCAGGACTTTTGTGATATTACCTTGGAGACTAATTAAGCTGAATATGAGTGCCAGAACGCCTTGACACCAAGAAGGTTAATGGGCCGAGCCTATCTCCCTCTCAGAGATGAGAAGCCTGCATGGAAGTCAAGTTGGCGACATTAATTGTCGTATCGAGCGGAGCGAAGTGAATGCGTCTGAAGTCATTCTTTGCCATTACATTAATGGCATTGCTGTGCCTATGTTCTTTAAGTAATTGGCAGTCTTTTTTCTCACAGGTCTTGTCCTCCATTTGCTTTCACAGAAGATTAGACACTATTGTGTACACTATCTTCTCAATGCATAAGTCGCATGTATAGAAATCCAGAATATAATACGTTGACAGGACAAAAAGACAGGAGCAGGGGAAGGAGGGATCATGAGAGAGAGAGAGAGAGAGAGAGAGAGAGAGAGAGAGAGAGAGAGCAATGAAAATATGTCAGGTTTGTCTCTTCAGCCTCGGTGCCCCTCTATTGAAAAGCAAAGCTATAAGCGTGACAATATCCATTATCTCTGGAATCTGATCTGCATTTCATTTTTTATGAAAAAAAAATTAATTGAAAGTGTCCGGATTGCAGCTGCTTTTGTTTGTAAAAAGCAAACTCTAAATGTTTTTTGGTACACAAGATCAAGGAAGGTCAGAGCTAAATTCAGACTATGTAGTCTGCTTTGTGTGGTTTATTCAGAGACGGCTTTGCAGCAATGCATTAGTATTCCTATTCAGCACATAAGAGGCTGATAACTCTGGATTCTGCCACATGTGAAAAAGAGCGATAATTTATCAGAACCTTGACTAGTGCCCCACTCTTCTTTGCCTGGCCTAGTCCACATCAATTTCTCAGCCTGGTACATATTACCAGCAATAGATTACCATGTTGGTCACAGAGCATGAGAAAGTGCAAAGCATACAGGATAGGACAAAGCAATGATCCTAGTTCTACTCATACATCTTCAAACGGTCTCCCATTATAAGGTGTGCTTGGTTAGGTTATCTATCATTGCTTTGACTTTGATTAGTAACTAATATACTGTTCATTTGCTAAGAATATAAGAGCCCTGTTGGATCAGACCAAATGCCCATCTAGTTTGCCTTCCTGTATCTCACAGTGGCTCACCAGATGCTTCAAGGAGCACACAAGACAACAAGATACTAGCATTTCACTGCCACTCATCTGTATCTGGCATTCTGAAGGAGCTTTCTGACATTTTATTTACTTGGGTGCAACATGAGCCACTTTATGAAACACAGGCAGAGGTGGGCCCTGACGGGTTTGGGGCGGTTCCCAGGAACCAGATGCTCCAATTTCCCCGCCGCTACTGATCCAATAGCGGCGGGGGGGGGGGGGGGTGCGATAACCGGGTGGACCAGTTCAGCCGCTGGAGCGGCAGGGGCAGCCGGCCGGGCACTTTAGCCCGGCGAGGCGCCCCACAAGCCCCAGCGCCGGAGCATCCTTTCCCCAGCTGCTGGGGCTGCTGCGGCAAATTTAAAAGTGACCGGCCAGCTGCCCCGGCTGCTTCAGCAGCAATGGGGCCAGGACAGTGTGGCTGGGACTGCAGCCTCACAGCCCATCCTCTGCATGTCTACTCAGAAGTAAGCACCATGATAGTCAATGGGGCTTACTCCCAGGACAGTGTCGCTAGGACTGCTGCCTGACAGCCCATCCTCTGTGTGTCTACTCAGAAGTAAGCACCATGATAGTCAATGGGGCTTACTCCCAGGACAGTGTGGCTGGGACTGTAGCCTGAGAGCCCAATCCTATGCATGACTACTCAGAAGAAAGCACCATGACAGTCAATGGGGCTGACTCCCAGGAAAGTGTGGTTAGGGTTGCTGGGGGTACTAACAAAAACTTTTTTAAAAAAAAATTTATTTTTTTAAATTTTTAGATTTTAAAAAAACTTTCTGCTTTAAATTCTCCCCGGCCCCGCCCCCTGACCCCGGCCTGTCCCCGCCCACTTCTGGGGAACCGGTTGTTGGGCCAGGCCGGGCCCACCACTGAACACAGGTGACCAAGCCGGGCTGTAGTCTCAGCCCAGGGAGCTCTCTCCTACTGTGGTTGCTCTTCTGTTGCAACTATTGGGAAAAGCACCTCCCTCCTCCATCGCCCAGAGAGACCCCAGGTAGGAGCAGGCAGGGGGCTGCAGAACTGGCAGACAGCAGCACCTGGGCATGCTGTTGCTGCCGGGGCTGGGCTGGGGGCAAAGGAAAGGAGCCTGAAAGACCAAGCCTTGGATGCCTACTCAAAAGTTCCATTATAGTCAATGGGACTTACTCCTAGGAAAATATGGATAGGATTGTAGCCTCACTATCCTGGGAGTAAGTCTCACTGAATACAATGGAGGTTGCTCTGACACTGTCACATTTACTAAGAGTCACTTCCAGTCATGATGTCACTTCTAGTCATGACATCACATTCACATCCCAGCAAGTTTGACAGGGGTCCTGTCCCAGTTTGGTGGAGCAAAATTATGGCAACCCTATGAGAAATAGGGGTTGGATCCAGCATTACTGTCAGGTCCCATCCGCACCTCCTGCTTTATGTCCTGGAATGAATTGGTACAGGGAAGTTCGATAGGATCAGGCACACATGTGAGATTAGCCCTACAATCCAGAGTAATTATGGGAGCACATAAGAGACATTATGTGCACCCGTAGTTACGGCACCACCTAGTGAAAACCTATGGGAAATTCATATTGCAATCCAGAGTAAATTGTTCTTACACCAGAGCAAGGACTCCCCATAGTTACTCTGGATTTCACCCTTAGACCCAGTTCCCACTAAGATATGGCAAAGCCAAAATTGTACGTGGTGGATTATTGTGTCAGTATGAACTCCAGTGTGGAGATCTTGGACTTGCATGTCCTGGATTCAAAGTGAAACAGTTGTCCATGTGGTCAGAGCCATGGATTATGTACAACTGCACTTGATGTAACAATCTAGAACTGCTCTTGTGGGATGGAGGGAGTGTGGAAAGGAAGGGATCTGTGTTTATCAGCAACAGATACTCTGATGCGTATCGATCTGAGGTCACCAGCTATTTGCAGGTGCTAAATACAACCTGCAAAAATCCTGTAAGCACAAAAGCAGTTTTAATTCTTCCTCCATCAGCAGTTTGAATCTAGGACCCGGCAGCTTGGTTTTACCGGTTTTTAAAATTATGAGGTCTGAGCACAGTACCAGCCCTCGTTTAAAATGGAAATCAAGTCACATAAAAAGGGGCAACAATCTGGCATATACAGGAAGAAAAGGAGATGAATCAATTGGACTTGGCAGCTGTGATATCCAGAACCAGAAAGAATATGTCTGTCTGTGATGTGAAATGTAGAATTAAATGGAAGGGCATTCGGAACAGCTCACTTTTGGCTGCTAGCCTTTTGTAGACATAAGGACTTGATTCAGAGACTGTTTCTGAGTTACAAAGGCTGCATTTGGCTGCAATTGATTTCAGTGTAGAGCTGAAATGGGTGGCCAGCCCACTCTTCTAGGGCTGCATTACTAATTATTTAAAGATGGAACAAGCAAGTTAAAATGAAAGCATTGGAGGGGGGGGGCATTTATAAGCAATACACCGGCCATCCTAACCTCATTTGCAGCTCAGTTGTCACTGTGTGCATAGGCAGTTTCCAGACCTTGATGTATTTTAATCAAATAAGCACCAAGCTGCTATTAAAGCTAAAGAAACAGTTGCTTTTTAAGTTTATTATACTACAGGCAGGCACAGCTTTGAACCACCAGGTCAAATGCAGTCCATCAGCCACCAACTGTGGACTGCAAGGTATTTAACTACCCTCCTGTTTTTGTATGCCCTTAAAGAGATACTGGTCACAGAAGACTGGCTACAGTGGCTTGGTGGGTTATGTGCGGTGCATGTCTTCCATAACAGCAAAGTCAGAACTTTATATAAAAATGAGGAGCAGTAAAAATGTTCAAGTCTATTGATACACCAGATAATTCTTTTTTTCTGTCAATAAGTTCCCTGTTATAAAAATACCCCAAGATGCAAGGAGCTGGTCCCCAGGGAGAAAGATACCATAACTATTTAAAGCTTTTAAAAGACATACTGAAGTCTACTTCAGGTGTTAATGTGTGCTTCCAAGTAGTACGTGGATGTGCTACCTGCATGTAGGTCATCATGTACGTGCACATGTGCTGATTTGTAGTAAAGTTCATGCAATACTGTTTGGCTACTAAAGAATAACTGTGGCTGCACAATTATCTGCATCATATTAATGGGTGGAGAGAGATCCAACTCAAGACCTCCTGATAGTTGAGGCAGCATGACAACTTATTCAATATGGCAAACTCTGCTCCTTCACCCCAGTGGCAGAGGTGGTGCAGGTGCCACCCATTGGAGATGAGGGTGACACTCTGGGGTCACCAAAATTGTAACTTTTTAAGAATTGGAGTAACCCCATGATGTTATATATCATTGGATGTGTATTGAAGAGCAGAATCCAATTCAAAAATTTATTTTGAGATATCACTTTCCTATCAAAAGTTATTGCCAAAAAAACTGAAAACTGGAGATAAAGCTGCCACCTCCTCCTCAGCAGTTTACCACCCATTTGCTCTGCTCGTGACTTGGCTAAAGCACAGTATTTGCTATCTGGAGTTGAAGAAGATTTTGTCATCATTGTCCCCAGCATCAAAGTCAAAATTAATTAAGGGGGAGAAATGAAAATTGTGTCCCTTGTGGGTTCTGGGGCAAAGAAAAATGGTTATTTTTTCCCTGTTAAATATAAGATGAGAACCACTTAGAAATGCCTGTACTGTATACCCAGTTAGCATGGGTAATTATATTATGAATTATGTATATGGAAATGAGAACTGATTCATATTACACCTTATTTGTTCCATACAGTATCAGAATTACATCTCATTATTCAAATTTTTAAAAATCAAAAATTTAATTTTTATTTTCATAAATTTGTAAATAATTTTTAAAATTTAATTTAATTTTTAAAATTTAATTTAAAATTTTTCATTTTAATTTCCTTGATGATCTCACATCCTGTATGACATCACTTCTGATGCATCAAAGACAAATTGTAATTCTAGAAAGTGGGTCCCAATACTCAGGATGACCATATGACTGAAAATTTCTGGATTTGTCCTCTTTCTTAGCATCCTATCTGGGTATCCTCCAAAAGGGCTTCATTGTCCTCCATTTTGGCTTCATTTTGGAATTTTGCAAAGTGCAGTACCCAATCAAATTATATGTCATTAGATTTGTATTGAAGAGCAGAATCTAAAGCAAAAGTCAGTTTTGAAATATCTCCTTCCTATCGAAAGTTATGGCCAAAAAATAAAAATAAGCATTGAGCGCTATGAGAAAGTGAAAGTGCCGAATATCATGGCTTTACTTGTGAGTAGGCGAATGTACCATTGTCTACCAGAAAGGCCAGGATGAGAGGAATCCAAGACTTTGAGGTTTGGGCAGCTGGTCACCCTGCCAATACTGCAATTGGGTTTTAATAAGGTGACATAGGCTGCAATCCTAACCATACTTTCTTGTGAGTAAGTACTATTGAACACAATGGGACTTACTTCTGAGTAGAAATACTTAGGATTGCACTGACACTTGAGGCAAGGGGGTGACACCACTAGTAATCACAACTGTGGAAATTGTGGTTTTTAAAAATTATATGCCATTCAATGCTTAATTTACAGAAGAATACAATTAAAAATGTTGCGGAGAAATATCTCCATTATGACCAAGAATACTAGAAAAAAAAATTAACCATTTAATCTAATCTAACAAAAAGTACATTTGCTTAATTTAAAATGGACCAACAAGACTGATTATTCAAAGAGCCAATGAGACATTATGACACAGCATGGAACTTGGAACCACTGTTTGTGTTTGAGGGGCAACCATGAGTAATAACTTAACTCCAGAGCCCAGGCCAAGCTAATAAGTAGATCTGGCCCTGCCCAGACTTGGACCTCAGATCTTCCTGCCAAGTAAACCAGGGCTCCCTTTCCAAGACTGACTGGAATCTGGAGGGTCTCTTTGAGGCAAGTAGACCTGGGCACCAGATGCTAAAGTATACCACTGATGTTCACCCATTACTTGTGAGGAAATATACCATGTATTTATTTTCTGGCCATTATTATTGTTATTATTCTTATTATTATATTGAAAATCAACAGTGATACACAGCAATTTCATGCTGGTTTCATTCACATCACCAGTCGGACCCTTCCCAAGTGTCCAGGACTGTATGATGTAGCTGACCCTAGAAGAGCGGCTTTCTGCACTTGGCAGAGTGATATTTCGTCAATGCCAATAGTTTTCAGGTGCCTGCCAAGGTCTTTCGGCACTGCACCCAGTGGATCTACCTGTACTGGCTTACACCAGATTTGCGGGGGAGGAACTATGTACACCACCCTTAATTCCTTAGAGGAAGGATGGTATAAAATATGAAAATATTAATATTGAAAATAATAAATAATTTTGTCATACGGGGTGTCAAAAAATTATGGGATCAGATGTCAAATGAACTAGCTATGCCTTTTTTCCATCCTCTAATGTTCTAGCTCAGGAGTGATCAAACCATTGCCCAGGGGCCATTTGGCAGCCTTCGGGGACCCTGAATTTGGTCTGCAGGGAGGCCCCGTCTTTAATGAGCCACAGACCAATTAGAGACTTTTGGAGCTTGCATTATTTTAACCTGGTTCTGAATAACTATGTCTCCATGTGTTTCTTGGTCTGTATGTTTTCAGTTCATTTCTGATTCCATCCAGGTAATGATGGGCATCACTGCAGGTGGGTTTTTTTTTTCCAGAATATGTTCATATTTCCAAGGTTTGCGTCTCATTTTCAAAATGTGCCTCAATTTCATTTCCAGCTCCTGGTTGCATTAATATGATAATGATGAGTCATTTAACACTAAATTCCAAGGGTGAAGCCAATTACCTGTGTGCATATTGGTTAATGGTGGAGATGCTAATGAGACCTTTTGGTGCTTGCATGAACTGAAATTGACCTATCAGAAGGTGTGATTCCAGCTCATCTAAACTGCTGCTGCTTGACTAAAATTATCAGGGAAGTATTAATATCACAACAGCCAGGAACAAAGAAACAAATGCAGCTGCATTGATTTGCCATACTTTTCTCATTTGGGCTCGCTTCTCAGATCTTTAGATCTCATCCAGGCTTTAAAGCCAGTCTGTAACACAGGATGATCTGGATGACATGCATCAAAGCTCCTCCTTGTGGCAATATCATGCCCAATTCTGGGAGTAGCAGGACTAACACGGGAAGGAACTTCCTAATAGCTCAGATATTCTGATGTTCCAGAATTATTGGAAAAGTATCCACCATAGAAGCTTCCATATCCCCAAATTTATAGCAGAAAAGATATTTAAGTTTGAATCATTTGAAATTCAGTGTGAAGCTTGTACACTTTCTAGGGTGCTATCACAGAAGTACTTTCCATTCATATATGCATTTTCCCGTGAAAGTGGAGGACATCTAGATTACTGCAGCAACAGTTGCCTCTCCTTATAGCCCAAGAAGCTACTGCTATAGCTACTATTGATAAGACACAAGGGGTTTGGGGTCTCCATCTTGGGCAGGGTCAAGAAATGAATGCGTATACACACCATAAGTATATGAAACAGGTAAATATATTCTCTTTCTTTCTGGAAGGCACAGTGGTTACAGGCACATGTAACATCAGAGGATAAGTATCAACCAACAGTAACAACCAGCAGACAGCAACAGAGTTCTTTGACAGTCTCTCCCTGGCAGGGCTAGGCCAGCTTTGCCTCACCCAGGTTGTGCATATGACGGACTCCGGCTGCGACAGGGCACCGATGCCCCAGCCTCCTTACTCCTTCAGCACCGATTGCCCTCCCCGCTTTAGTGTGTCCCTTTTATTCCTCCCTCTCTTTCCACCTGCTCCCAAGATCCTGATAGGAGCATTGGGAAAACAGGGACCTCCTTCACCAACTCCCTGGGGCTGGCCTGAAATTTAACCTCCTTGTTAAATTTCTCTTCCTGTACTTCTCCTGTGCCAGTTTGTTCTCTGGCTTGCTTCCACTCCTTCAACGGCCTCAGCCACTTCAATGTCTTCCTCCTGAACCCCTGTCCTCTGAGATTTATGAAGTAGGGTGTACACCCTCCCACCCCAGCAACGTCACCTCATCAGAGAGGGAAGATGTAGTAGGTCCATCTCTCGTTCCTCAGCAGGAGTAAGGATCTGAGGCTCGCCACAGGGCTCTAGATTGCTTCTGTTTAGGCAATTGTGTTCAGATTCAAACAAGCTGCAAGTTGTATATGTTTTTCACAAAAGTGTAAGGAATCAGTAAACTTTTTTTAATGAGTCATTGTTTTGCAGACTCCCAATAAAGCCAACAAGCAGCCATGTTAAAATGTAATTGTCATTAAAACAATTTTTTAAAATGTTGGTCTGGCAGTCTCAAAACCAGAATAAACATTTTTTTTTCTAATCCTGGAATAACAGTTACTATCTTATTTTAGTAATATAAATCTATTTTAGATAGTGAGCCCTTTTATGACAGGGACCCATTAGCTTTTAATTAGCTATTATTATTTTTCCATTTTCTTTGTAAACCGCTTTGTGAACTTGTTAGTTGAAAAGCGGTATATAAATGCTGTAAATAAATAATATCTCACTCAGTTTTATGCTGCAGGGGCAAGAAGATCACCACCATCAGCAGCTATTTGTTGGCTGAGCCAATGATGTCTGCAGGTGCTTCACCACCAGTGGAAACTTTCAGCCTCCTAATTAGCTGTTCTTCTTTGAAAATCAGGAGAAATCTAAATTCCTTTGTTCTCTGTTCAGTGAGGAGGTTTGGCAAACGTTTTAATTAACATTGGCACCTTGAATCTCTTCCATTCACCATGTTTCCCTAATGACAAACCTATCTAAATGCCTTTTTTTATAGGGGGCATGTGTAGTTTGCCCCATCATCAGTGACACGGGCATTAGGATAACAGAGACTTCTACTAGTACTGGTTTAGCAACACATATCTCTTCTACCAATAAAATCTAGTGATGTTCAAGAATTCTTTGTGGGGAGGGGAAGAGGGACAGGACTCATTTATCTTACTTTATGCTTCCTTCTCCCTAGACAATGCTGTTGTAACCATGATTTGTCTTAGTATATGCTTAGAGGCTTTCAAGCAATACCCCAGTTGCCTTGCTTCTGATTCTTCCAAATGAACCCTTAAATTTATGGAAATAGTACCTAAGCTTTTGAGCACTATTCTTTCATTCCACTATGTTTGCAAAGCCAATGAGCCAGGAGTGTCTCCTTCTGTTTTAAGGAGTCCGTATATTTTATGTTATTTTAAGGTATTCAAAGGAATACAGTCTTTTTCATATATAGCATTTTGCAAGGCCTACTTGATTTTATACCGGTGTTTATCCTAAATACCTCACTAGTTTATGCTAGTATAAAACTAGGTTAGTAGAAACTAGTATAAAATCTATAACTAGTATAAAATCACTAGATTTTATACTGGTGTTTATCCTAAATATCTGTGTGTGAGAGAAAGATATATAGTATGTAAGAATACTATTACGTGTAAAAGCCAATTCTGAGGTCTACATTCTGGACACATCATTCTGAGGGCTGGAGAGGTGGCACACAGCCCAAAGAAATGCCCAAAGCACAGCTCCAGTTGTGTTAGGAGGGGGCGGGGATGGTCCTATAACTCCACAAGTATGAAAAGAGATTTCATGGGCCATATACAGACCCATGATCATATGTTTGTCTTATGAGAGATAGTCTCATAAGAGACTGTTTTAGGGCAAAATCCAGAGTAACTATGGGGAGTCCTTGCTCTGGTGTAAGAACAACTTACTCTGGATTGCAATATGAATTTCCCATAGGTTTTCACTAGGTGGTGCAGTAACTACAGATGCACGTAAAGTCTCTTATGTGCTCCCGTAGTTACTCTGGATTTGGGGGTTAGAGAGCTAGTCCAGAAAGGCAGTTGAAGCAGGTAAGTAGAGGGATCAAGAAAAGAAAGATTTAGGTGAGAAGGTAAGTATTGTTCTGGTGGGTCCCGAACCGTCGTTCTCAAAAGTGCATCCCATGCTACAAACTTTGGAAACCTCTGGGATAGAGATTTAACCAAAATTTGACGATTCTGAAAATCAATATGACAAATGGTAATAGAACTCTCTTACCACTGAACCTTATTAATCTCTGGGAGTCTGTGTTCCTTCTGATTTGATCCCAGTCTGCAGCTTTGTTGTCTCTAATAAATACTACAGCAAAGGAGGGGGGAAGCATTGATGTGTTTTGTGATCTCTATGGATGCAAATTCTGTCAAAGGATACTTTGCAGGGAGAATAAGCACATCAGCAGGGGCTTTAGAGATACCAAGAGGTAAATGAAAAAGCTCAAGGGATAAATGTACTGTGTACTGTAGTTGTTTGCCCTTGGAAGG
This sequence comes from Cryptoblepharus egeriae, assembly GCA_030015325.1. Classification (NCBI taxonomy): domain Eukaryota; kingdom Metazoa; phylum Chordata; class Lepidosauria; order Squamata; family Scincidae; genus Cryptoblepharus; species Cryptoblepharus egeriae. Next base: position 103,535,198 of record JAREYC010000002.1, on the reverse strand, counting down.
ATGAAATTATAGGTTTCATTAGCGAGCTGCACTGCACAGCCACAATGCATAAGCAGAACATATTTATCCCATTACTTCCTCGCCCTGCTGGGCTTCTGGCACGTTGTTAATGGGAAACTTGTGGAATGTTAGGATTTACCTGGTGCATTTGGCAACGAGGCAGGTTTACACTGTGTGGTACAGATGGAACCAGGGCATTCACATTCACAGTCTGTCGCTAGCGAGATAGCAGATATGTCAGGCCTGAAATCCCCAGGTGATCGGTGATGCCTGAATCCGTCCATGGCACAATCACCCTGGATGTTCACGCTGCTGCGAATTTTGAGATACAAAATAAAGCAATAACTCTAACAGGAGGGATATCTGCCAATGTAGCAATAGACAGGCTTTTGAATGACATATAACTCTTCATCTGCTGCTATAAAAACTACATAGATTTCAGATATCAGGACTGGCACTGATGCTTGAGACACAATGCCAAATGCTATTGGTTCTCAAAGTGGGGATTGGGACACCCTACTTGACAAGCTGAGCTTGTCAAGAAATTTGGCACTGGGCAGTGCCATGTTGGAACGGGGCACTCAGGCTGCAATCCATTCTTTCCTGGGAGGAAAGTCACATTGAAAACAATGGGACTTACTTCCAAGCAAACATGGAGTCTCTCTGTCATCACAGTGATATCACTTCCTGCTTGATGCCACTTCCATCCATGACATCACTTACAGGTTGGTGACATCACTTCTGGACATCCCATACACGCTGCCATTCTTAGAAAAGAATCCCATGCTGAAATACTTGAGAACAACTCCTCAAGTGTTCCTACTTACCAGATGAGGGGCTCAGTGCTCTCCTTCCACCCAAGTTTCATATTTTCCTCTGTCTCTTCTTATTTTTCCAGTCTAAGGAGTGGAAGAATAAGGTAGACCAGCAGAGGCAGGCAGACAGATGGGTGTTCCTCCATCAAACCACTGCCTGAGGTGACTGTTTCAGTTGGCTTCACAGATGGGCTAGCTCTGTAAGATATACACTGAACAAAGATAATGACTCAGAAGTAAGTCCCATTGTGTTAAATGGAGCTTATTCCCAAGAAAATGTGTGTAGGATGCATCTTTCTGCCTGAATCTTCATTGCACCAAATAGTTTAATCTTAAGAGAGTGGCCTAATGGGAAGAGGTCTTAGATGGCAATACTTACCCAGGAGTAAAACCCATTTTATTCAGTGAGGCTTACTTTTTGGTAGATATGCATATCCAGTGTACTATTACAGTAGATTGATTGAGCACATCCTTCACACGCAAACAACACCAGCATTTCCACCCAAACAAAACTCAAGCCTCTGTTAATGAGACCAGAGAGATCGCCTGGAAGTCAGGACAATATGACCGGTCTGATCCTGTGCTTTCCCCTGCACCATTGATGCAACCATGCCAAAAAGGCATGCACTATATCCAGTGTGGGAGGGGGTAGATTGGGAAGCTTGGGAGAGGTAAGGGAACACATTATCTTTGAGTAAGTGTTCTAATAGCCAAGGGATCTCCTGGGACCTGTTCCACTGAGTTGAGCAAATCTGATAAGCAAAGGATATCCTGGGAGACAAGGAGGATAGGATACAAGCACAGGTCATGTGCGCCAGTTCACATGCCTTCCGCCATCACATTCCTTCACTTCCCCCATCCCATCCCACTTTCCCCCTGTCGCTACCACTATGTAACTTGGCTGGTTCAGCACAGTCCATTAGGTGGTTGTGGCACTGCCACCTATGGAAGCAACGCTTGCAAAATGGAAGCTGACAGAGTACTGTGCACATAATTAGCAGCCATTTTGTGGCAGCAGCTCTGTTTCCATTTCATACACCCTTTCACTACACATGTTGTTTAGCTCTGCGCATAGTTGTTGTGAGGAGCCATGGGGAACCATGATCTTAAATGGGACCATGACTAAGAGAGGGAATTTAAAAAGGCAGCCCTATACCAGATCATTCTCCCTGTCTCTGACCTTCTATTTGCTGGAAGACAGATGTTCTATTAGTGCTAATTTCTCTTGGTTCAATAAGCCCTGATAAGCAGCTGTGCTCTAAGTCATGATAAAAGGATTAAACACCTGACAAGTGATGGTCTTGATTCAGATCTCTAGACCCTCTGGCTGCTGTTTAACAACAGAAACTCACACACCTACAGTGCCAAGCAACACGTTTAAATTCACAGTTTGAGGGGCTGCAGTAGCTTAGTGGTTAAAGATGTTGTGCTTTTCAACCTGAAGGTTAGCAGGTTGGTGCTTCAAGACCTGAATACTGGGTGAGCTCCCACCCGTTGAGCAGCGCTTGTCAACCTAGCAGTTTGAAAACATGTAAATGCAAGTAGATAAATAAGTACCTCTTGAGTGTAAGGTAAAAGCATTCTGTATGATTAGCCACATGCCGGCCACATGACGACGGCGGCGTCTTCAGAAAATTCTCTTTGTCCTTGTAACAGGAATGAGAGTTGGTCACATTTATTCTCTATTCTCTAGAGTTGATCACAACTAGCAGGGCAACCTGCAGGGGACAGCTTTACCTTTACCAGGCTAGATGGGCCAATGTCTAACTCAGTGCAAGGCTGAGTCACGGTTCATGAAGTGACCAAAGAATGACACTAACTAGTGACTAGAAGAGAACTTCAGAACTGCAGTGGTAAATATTTGCAATGGCAGATCTGCACTGGCAAATTTGCAGCTCCAAATCCCTGCCTACCTGGTTGTATTGTTCTCTGCAAAAGGGTCCTGAATGCCAAATCCGAGGCCTGTCTTTTAAATATGTGGTGCTCATTAGGAAAAATGTTCACCTGTTGAAAAGGTATTCTTGTTCATGTCAATTTTTCAGACTTGACTATGGCTTCACCATCACACTGATTTTACATATGCTGTTGGCCAGGTAGGTAGTGATCAAATACTTCCATTTCAGCTCATACATCTTCCGCAGCAGCGAGTGAAGACTCCCCTTTCCTTTTATCTTCACATCAGCCACAGTACATTTTTGGATGACATCCCAGAGTACATTTCTTTTTACTTAGAACAGAACAAAATTGGAAGAGAACGCAATGCCCTTGCTAGTGTCTTTCTGTTTGAGATGTGATGGGCTGAACTAGTTCCTTGCTGTTTGGCTCTTGCTAAGTAACACTTCTGAAAGTCCCTTTGTAACAAGTCACATATTTGTCACGTTCCAAAGTCTTCACACTTGGGGCCAGTTTATGCATTATCATTGTGCTAAGGTTGCTACTAGAAATAGTTGGGTGTGGGCAATGGGGGGAATTGCTGTTGGCCTCAGAGGTGGAGGAGCAACATCAATATAAGTACCATATAACACCCATATAACACACCCCGTAACTCCATCACAGGTAAAGGGGTCTATACAGGACTTTTTCTGGTCTATGCAGGACTTTTTCTGGGGATGCTCACCACTACGGAGTACCAGCACCTTTTTCCACATGCCCCTTGGCAGCTAATTAATAATTAGACATATGGAGAAGACCTGTGGTGGGTATTGGCATCTTTTTCCCCAGAAGAAAACACTGGATCGACATAAAATGAGCCACCAAGGTGTCAAACCTTGGCCAAAACTCCAAGGCCTCAAGCCTTGTATATATGCTTAGCTATACAGTCAATTGTGGACATAATACAGTGCTCAGGTGTGAACAGCAGAACCCATTTACCTTTCCCCCACTTTGTCCAGCTGCCATGGCTATTGATAGAGGACTACACCTCGGTGGCAGTTGGAAAGTGAGGCCTATAGTTTCACAAGCGTTCTCCTACCTATTCTCCCATAAATCAGAAACTGATCCAGAGGGTTTCATTTCATGTGTTTCAGACTCACAGTAATTATGACAGGGATCATACAGGTTCATGGTTTTGTGACGTTTTCTTTTCAGTTGTGTCATCTGAAACTTAAATCCTTTTGTGGACTCTGCACCAACTGCAACCTATGCACCCATACGTATGTGGCTTCTTTTCTGAAGGAAATGGCCTTCAGAAAATCTACTTTAGCATAGTAACCTTGTCTGTAGCCTTTACAGGACTAAAGTTTGGTGCTTCAAGGAACTTGATGGCCCTCTGTGTTCTAAACGAGTCATTAAGGCTGCATTTCTAAACACGCTTTCCTGGGTGTATGTCCCACTGAACACAATAGGACATACTTCTGAGCAGACATGCTTAGGATTGCACTGTAGGTTGCCATAACATGGTGCCATAAAACCTATTCTGGATTCTGAATGTGGCAATTTCTCCTAGCCTCCCCCTGCACTGGACCTCAAATGAATAAGCAGCCCAAAGACCAGTATTTATTAATTTGGGAAATGTTGACATTCTGATTATTGTGATTAGGGATGACAGTGTTAACAGAACCTTGAAAGCTTGAAGAAGACAACCATAACAGTGCAGTGGTGGAAGATTCTGCTGGCAGAAGACCTCCTCCTTTTTCCTGTGCTTGTGTTTAATTTAGTAGTAAAGCACTTTTGAGGGTGATACTTAAGTCACTGAGACTGCATCACTGCTTAGCATTCTCTCCATGAGTCTTGCAGGTAATTAAACTCAGATTAAAAATGCAAGCACAGGTGATCCTTCATCTTCCTCGCAGCAAGCGTAGGCAAGGAGGTGTGAACTGGCGCCCAGTGGGAATGACGAGAAAGAGCTCTCTTTTGACTTTAAAGATAAATGTCCTCTGTGCAACTGGGAATCTCTGAAATGTTAGCGATTGATGCAGTAATAGAGATGGCATTCTGCACATATCCAGAGGGAGCAACGAGGGCCTTATTGGGATCGTGGCCAGAGTCAAGTACATGCGGCCACAGCAAAAACCAAGACATTTTGTCAGAGTTACTGCTGAAGGGCAAATGCACTGAGAGTCTGAAAGCCACTGCCATATCAAGCCCCACTGAATAATTTTACTTTTTGCTATTTTGTTATAAATATAAGGTGTCCTTTCTTCTAATCATGCAGTCTGTCAGGATGATGAATTCCATAACTAACTGTTTAAGGATTTATTCATCTCTGGCATGGATCAGGCCAACATCATTCATTCAAGTCTAGCCTAAAATGTGGGAGAGGAGGCAGACATTAATAGATTATGGGAAGGTTGTGGGCTTGACAAAAGCTGGGCAGAATCCTCAGCATTGGGCTCCAGTGTCCAACCTTCTGGGGTGGGTGGGGGCACGGGGGGAACAATATAGCCAGCCGTGGCTTGGTGCCACTATGTCTGGCAAGCCATGGCTAAAATTTAAAAAAATGGTCTGCGCATGTGCGCGCAGCCTATTCTTTCCTAAAGCGTTCCTAGAGGGGTGTTTCCATGTAGACGGAGATCTCTTCTGACCTCACTGAAACTTTCACTTCCTAATTGGAGGCAATTGCCAGTGAGGTCTCTGCCTACACAGAAGTGCCACTCTAGGAACACTTTAGGAAAGAATAGGCTGCATGCTCATGCGCAGACCATTTTAAAAAAAATTTTAAGCAGTGGCTGGCCAGACTTCACCAGCTGCAAGTTACGGCTGGCTATAGCATCCCCCCAGTGCCTGCAAGAACCCTCCCACCTCCACCACCCCAGAAGGCTGGACACTGGCCTAATGGCCAGACAGTCTGGTCCAATGGCCAAAAGCCTGACTTGTCCGACCAATTCCGGCTTTTGGACAGCCTGCCTTTAGAAATGCTGGAGTGCTGGATTAAAGCATCCTTTAATTAGGTGTTTCACTCTCAACACAGACTAAAGTTGCTTACTACTTTGGGAGTGGGGGGATGGGAGAAATTTTGTGTTTGAACACCAATAGCCATCACTGTAAGTTGGAATTGCTAAAGAATGCTATTGCTATAAGTATTGCATTTTCTTTGTTGCTGAGATGAATTGTGTAGAAGACCGCTGTTAACATGGATTTTTGTAAATGATATGTTTGATCCAAATTGTTCAGTTAGGTAATAGGATTTATTATGAGGAAGAACCAATGCATGTCTTGGGACAATAAGCAGCTGTTACTGGATTTAAAAGAACACAAGGCAGCCATCAAGGCACTGCAATTTGTGAGTAGACGCCAGCATGCTTGGCTCAAAGGGTAAGGGAAAAAAATGTAAAAAGAGTAGATTATATGGTAAATGGTATGTGACCCTGTGGGGTCAAGAAAGATCCTTCTTATCAGTTCTCTTCAACAGAAGACAAGATGAACAAATAGGTTAAATTGTCAATACAGTTTCAATGGGCAGAACTATAATATATTATTATCCTCTCAGGTGAAATGGTGTCTGTACCCATATTCACTATTGTGGATCTGATACATAAACCATTGTAGAACATGGAGTGAAGTCCAGAGTAGCAAACTGCTGATTATGACCGTACATCCTTTAAACTAAAATGTTTTTCTGTTCTTCTGCCATGATCCAGTGGTGATACAAATTATGATGCCTCTTAAGTTGCAAATGCAACAGCAAGATGATCTAGAATTATCTATTTGCAGAAATTGATAGAAAGTGTGTCATTCCCTGCCTGAAACTCAGCCTTAAATTCAGGACCACGTGGCACAGCAGAGGAATGTTAATACAACTTATAGCTCCATTATGAGTAGTGATGAATGTTTTTGCTCAGATGGTAGACTAGACAAGATCATTTTATCTATGAGTAGAAAATGCAATATTCCCTTTTATTTGAATTTTGGCAATTTACTTATAAGTTCAGAGTACAGTAATTCTGTCCACACTTACCTGGGATTAAGATCAAAAAAGCAGCAGGCCTCCGTCAGTCTTGAAAGACTATGGCATCGTGCTCAGCGCTGCATTCGCTGCATGCGAAACATGAAAGCCTGGGTTGGATTGGTATGGAGGAGAGGCTGTTACCCAAGCAGCAAATCCCTCCCCTCCATGCCAGTGAATTAGTCCAATGGAAAGGCAGAGCCAATACGATTGGATCCAGCTGGCGTCGCAGAGCTGGGCTAAGGACAGGAGCTCACCCTGTCTTGTGGGGCCGACCCGGGAATCAAACCATGGCCTGCTGGTTAACAGGCACAGTGTCTTAGCCACTTGTGCCACTCACAGCCATGATCACAACCATGATCTTATATGTATAAGATCACATATACCAGGTAATATACCAGGTAAGGAATGTTGCAGTGGCATAGTTAGGTGCCAGGACACATACTTTTTTAACACACCATACAAAAAATTAATTATCTTTATTAAATTAATCAATTAAAATCAACAAAAATATTAATATATTCATAGTTCACCCTTTTTCAAAGGAGTACAGACTGCAATGGTCAGAAAATAAATGCAATGAATATTTCCTCATAAGGAATGGATGAACCTCAGTGCTATCAGCTATCACTCCTGTGTACATAGTCACATAATATCCCTGCATCTGGAGCCCAGGTTTGCCTGCCTGAAAGAGCTGGCTGCAGAGGTTTGGAACTGGAGCTTAGGTCTACCCAGCAGATACATTCTGGTTTAGAATTGCCATAATTCTCCCACAAAACCAAGGTGGGACCCCCTGTTCCATTTGCCAGTACATGAATGCAGGCACAAGCTGTTAAGACACTGTGCCTGTTAACCAGGAGGCCAGGGTTTGAAACCAGGGTCCCCCCCAAGACAAAGATTTCCTGCTCCAGGCAGGGAGTTGGACTAGATGATCCACTGGGTCCCTTCCAACCCTATGGTTCTATGTTCCAAAACTGGGGGGTGGGCTTTGGTTTAATATTGTTTTTACTGTATCTTTTAGCCTATATGTTTTAGTTGTTTTTATTGTATTTAATTATTTATGTTTTTAATTGTGTTTTATGTTTCTGCCGCCTTGAGTCAGGCTAGACAGCCTGAGAAAGGCAGGATACAAATTTTTTTAATAATAATAATAATAATAATAATAATAATAATATGGCAACCCTATCTTAGCTTCAAATCTGGAGCCCAGGTCTACTCACCTGGAAGAGGTGGCTCTTGAGGGCACTCTTAGAAGGGATACCCATGTTATCCTCTAGGTAGATCATCAAGTTTTTAAATCAGGGGGCAGGTCTACCCATATAGTTGACCAGGGTTCTGGAGTTAATCTTGGGGCCCACCTTAATACAAACATTGGCTCTGCCTGTGTCACACACCACCACCCCAGGATATCACCTTACTAATACCTTAGTGGTTCCATGCTGTGTCATCATAACATTTCACTGGCTCTTCAAATAATCAGTCTCATTGGTCCATTCTGAATTAAGGAAATTACATTTTATTACATAAGACAATTGTATTTTTGTTTTTTGGCCATAACACATGATAGAATGGAAATATTTCACTCCAATATTTTTACTGCATTCTGCTGTGAATTATACATGTAATGGCATACAGCAGGATAAGATTATTCCTAACAATTATGATTTTCACAAATTCGATCATTCGAGATAGCAGCCTGTGTGGATCACCCTGCCCATCTGGTAGCTATGCCTCTGCTATATTGGGACTTACTTCTGAGTAGATTTGCATAGGCTTGGGTCCATAGTCTCCTTTTCTCAAGAAACAGGAACAGCTTTCTCCAGCACAGCTGAAATGTGGGTTATATTAAGGGTGTGAAACATGCTATTCATCTTTCAAATAATAATGCCCTTCAAAGAAAAGAAAAGCCATGTCTCACCAGCTGATTCTGAAAATTTAAAACAGCATCTTTATGAACTGTTAGCAAGTGACATTATAATCCCTTGTCCTAGTTAGAAAGAATAGTGGTGCATTGAGGATTGTTAGGGTTTGAATCTAATAATGAAACATGTTTGGTCAGGCAAGTTGATTCAAGGCTGATGCAATACTGCAGAAGGCTGATGCAATCTAGCTGATGCAATCTGTAACTGCTCTTACAGCATGATTCAGCAGAATTGGAAGTGCTGAGTCACTGGTCACATGACTGCAATATCTCTAACTGATTGGTGTTTCACTATATTTAAGTGTGTATGAGATTATTGCAAAGTGTGGGTTACTGAGGAGGAGTATTATTACTGTTTGATACTCTGAAAGACTGGCCTGTATCTGTGGACTGACTTGTGGACTGTTTGACTGGATTACTGAGACTGGAATAACCCTGCAACTGGATGTATGTATATGACTGATCTACTGCTTTGACCTTGGACTGTGTTACTTGACTTATCTTCTGCCTGTGTTTTGAACAATATAGTTATCTTGAACTATAAACAGCTGTGTGTGTACTTTGTGCTGCTGCCCTCTCATCCTCTGCACAACTACTCTGCTTAGCCCTGCTAATCCTGCAGTGACTCACATTCCTAACAAGGATGGTAGCGGATTACAGGTCTCACCACAGAAAGATGCTTATCCTTTACCCAGAATAGAAGAAACAAATTGTCTATGCTTTTTCTGGGTCCAGATGGTTCAACATCTTGATTTAAAGAATGGACATTACCAAATTGAATTAAGCAACAAGGATAAGGCCAAAGCAGCATTCACTCCTCTGGGAACTTGGCAACTCTCTATAACACTACAAGGACTGACTAATCACCCAGCACCATTTCAAATAATAATGGAGTCTGCATTGAAAAGATCAGACCACACCAAAGACTTGAAACAGTGGCATTGATGGGGAGTGCAGCCTATAATGATGCACATGGGGGTGACACCACAGATCGTCAAAATTTTTAAAATCTTGGTATTTTCAAATAATACCATTATTCAAATAATACATAATAATGCTAATAATACATGAAATTGATGTATTCAAATAATATATGCGGGCTCCCATCCAGATTTGAAGCAAAGATAGGGTTGCCATTTGTCCCTGGAAACAGGGATTGTCCCTGTTTTCGGGGATTGCGTTCACAAACTGCCAAATGGGACAGGGGGTCCCACCTTGGTTTTGGGGAAGAGAATTATGGCAATCCTAAACCATAACATCAATTGATATGCAATGAACATATTTCACACTATGTTGAAATATCTATCCTATCAAAAGTTTTAGCCAAAAAAACAGGCAAGGATGGGGCAATGATGCATTGTCATGCCCATTGCACAGGAGGTGGTCCATCATGGGATGACCTGCTGCTGTCCCACAGCAGGGGATGCAAACCCTTGTGACACCACTGCTGTGAATTGCTAAGAACATTCTTAAAGACTGGATTTTACCAACAGCTTGTGAAAGACTGCCCTGTCATGACTAAATCTTGACAGTGCTCTTGGGGTATAAGAAACAAAAATGTCATGGCAGTAAAAGAACAGTAAATAGCTCCTGATCTCAGCATCTCTGATGGTATTTGCCCGCTGGATACATTTATTCATACATATACTTCTTTGTCCATAGTCTTGTATGATCCTGAATTTAAAGCTTCATTCCAAGCAGGGAATGACATACAGTTTATACTGTACCTCTACCATGCACTCTACCATGAATAGAAGGGAGATTTCAAAGAAATTGCCTATGCCAACTAGGGTCTAAGTACAAGTGAAATAAATTGCCCAGTGCATAAACTGGATTTCCTTGGACCATATCAGAGAAATTCCTGGATGACTACCTGTGTGGAGTAAAATATGAAGTGACAGTTCAAAGCAATTCTCTTGCCTATGCTCTCACAACTGCAAAATTAGATGCCACCTCCAGCTGGTGGCTGACAGTATTGTCAGATTATTATTTCACCGTCAAATGCAAGGCAGGTAAATTGAAAGGAGAAGCAGATAGGTTGTCTTACCATCCACATGAACCAAGGTTAAATAAAAAGTGCATTAAAACTATAGGAGCACATTTCAGACTGGTTAGCAAGGACTAGGACAGAATCAGAAACCTGGCAGGAGATGCCAGGGACACTATAAGCAGTGCTTTTATGTTATGTCAAAGCTTATCCAGTTTTCCAGTGTCAATGCATCATCAGTGCTGGCCTGCGATATGGGAGCAATCATTCTCTTACCTTGAGGAGACCTCTCTGTCTGCTCCTGCACCACAGGATGTAGCACATGCCCTGTGGCATGTTGGATAGGATTGGACTCAAATGACTTTGTTTATGTTGTAGCATATATTACTGGAGATCATATTGAAGATAGTTATTGATTCAGTTATTGCCTTGTGGTTGCCTTTTAATGACATTGCAGTGCCAGGTAAGTATGACTGTCCAGAGCTATGGCCTGAAACTCCCAAGTGTACCTGGATTCCACTTTCACTACTGAAGGGTGATGTAGAAAAATGCTATGTCATGACAAGAATAGTTCAGCCAAAGTATGAAAATAAAATGTTCAGGTGCAGAAGAAGAGAGCCAGGAAACTCTAGTTCAGTTACCTTTGGGAGATTTAATTTGAATGAAGGGGTATTCCATCCATGCTCTATCTGAACATCACAGGCAAACAGTTTTGAACACTAGCTCATGCCATAACAGACCAAATAGCTCACTTGTGTGCTACAACGTGCTATCTTCTTCCACTGGTGGCTTTCATCTCTTTTTGAACCCAGCACAGATAGACTGTCAACATATATAACAGGACGGCATTTGATGTCTGAAATTCATTCATGTTTAATAATGTAAGGTGTGATTACCCACCCAGCAAAGGAAATTTGTTGTGTTATATATTTTTTAAACTGTGTAATTTTTTTAACCTGACAGTGTCCCTTTAATTAAGCAATCAGATGAGCTAGAGCGCAAGTAAAAACGTGCTAATTCATGCCTAACAAGTTAGGCACGAGGCCAAGAAAGAGCCTCTTACTGCAATTAAAAAAATTCATTAGAAATGTTTTATTTTACTGTGGGCTTCTCTTTTTTCGCTGGGTAATTTAACAAGAAAAGTAATAAGTTACAAGCAAGGGAAGTGCTATTCTATTAATCTTCCAACTTGGCAATTTCAAGGACCAATTGGGGTCCATGGATTCTAGTAAGCACTGGGTGATCATTCCTGACCCCATCAACTAGATAAAAGAGGAATAAGATTTACATCGAAGCCCTGGGAGATGGTTTTGGTTTGGAGGCCAAGGAGAAAAATCAAGTTCAACCCCTAAATTTGATCCATCAGCTGCCTTTATTTTGATCTGAAACTCTCAAAAGAGGGTGAAAAGAGTGCCTAAGTAGTCGTTTATTAACAGTTGTAAGTATCATTAGGAGGAGTGATGTGGTGAAATATAGATTAGTGTAGGATAGAGCAGGAGATCAGAATGCCATTTTTCCTGTTCAGAATATCATTACACATTCCATCGTGGCATATTACTGAGATGATTAGTGGCATCAAATGACTTCTGATAAATGATTATGTGCCATTAAAAACATTAGTCTGTCTGAAACCAGCACAAACAAATGGCCGTGCAGGGGATGAGTCATTAGTTTTAGAGGCTGGTTGATGTGACAGGAATGGCAGGGAAGTGTCTCACAAATTAGCGAGCGCAACAAGTTACCGGGGATGCGGTTGAGGAAATTTCTTTTGGAATTGAGGGATCAATAGTTTCAAAGCCGAGAGAGGGGCAGCGTAGGAGGATGCTGTTATTGTGGTTGACTGACATGAAAAATATAGATGAGTTGTGAGCATAGCATGGCGATCATGTTCAATAGTAATAGGAATAACAGTTCTTTTCCAGTAGTGATAACAGATCATCTCTTTTTGTAAAGCTTCTTCAAGAGCTTTTTTTTTGTTTCAGCCAGTGTTTCATCTTGATTATTTCATCTGCCCTGGTTGTTGTTGTTGTTTTTTTTCAAATAATGTGTTAAGTTGTTTCTTATTGTTTTATAAATTGGCTTTTAATTGCATTAGTCACCTTGAGTGCCTGGATACAGGGAAAGATAAGATGTGAAGAAGTATTTATTCAGCACTTTCCCTCACTAATTATCCATGTCAGTAATTCTTGGAACAGTCTTGGAAGGCTGGCCAGTGAAGGAACTGAGGGTGAGGGTGTGTGCTCATCTATGGCCAATGAGCTCCTGGTGGACTTCAGCTCTGAAGCAAAGACTTCACCACAGCAAGGTACAGAGAAGTTATTTGAAGGAGGCATGCTTGCATATGCAAATACATTGTTTGGATGATTGTGAACCAGATATAAGACTACCTCAGGTATAAGGTGGATACATCAAGACCACCTCAGGTAGGCCCCCAAAAGGATTTCTTAGCATCTTTGCTTGCAATTTCCTCTATTTCCCTTCCCAAAGCAACAAAGCAAACCCCTTTTCTAAGAATATAACTTAAGAGCCCCATTGGATCAGAGCAAAGGCTCATCTAGTCAAGCTTTCCTCACCAAGGCTCACCAGATGCCTCCAGGGAGCAGTCAAACAAGACATCTGCCTGCTCTTACCACTCCCTTACAGCTGATATTATGAGATAACCTACTTTTAAAACTAGGATGATGTGTATACCCAGTAAGATGCATATATAATTCCTTGGAAAAGGAGAGATGGCAGCAAAAGAGGTGGTGGAAACAGAAAATTCCAAATCATGTCCAAAATATGGAGCACTTTCTTCTTTCCCAGAATCCCTGGACAGAACCAGTTCAATGTTCTATGAATCTATGGAAAGCACATATTTTTTTCTTCGCCTCTCCCTTCCCCAAGGTCAGGTTTTTGTCTCAAAGCAACAACAAAGAACACAATGAATGGAAGTCTCTCCCACAGACTTTTTCTTGCAGGGAATCCTCAAACAGGGACATGTGGGATAATGTGGTCCATTTGTATATCTGCCACCATCGCCACTTCAGTGGGACAGTAACAGTAGGAATGAGCTGGGGATGACAAACCTTAGAGTTAGTCATAAGTAGCAGGGCAACTTGCAAGAGACACCTTTACCTCTATCTTACATTATTGCCACCTTCTTATCTGCCTCTCTCTTTCCTACGGGAAGGGATTTTTGTTTGTTGCCAAGGGAAAGAGGAAGCCACTGCCAAATCTAGGTTTTACTGACTAGTCAAATGGAACAGTTGAAAAACCCCAATGCTTTAGGGCAAATAGCAGTAACTTGCCTGCCTATTTCAAGTTCATAGTGCATTCTCTGTCTTAACTATTGCGATAAGCCCAGTTCATGTTAGGCTACACTTCTGCTTATCGTTAAATAAAGCTAATGGAAGTGCTCTGCAGAAAGCCACTTCAGCCAATTTCATTACACAAAAGCACAACCGGATGGGGAAAAAAACATTTGGAACAGTTTAAATATGCCTTGGAGTCTGCCGCTCTGCCTTCAGGATTGGCATGCTACTCATGTGCCCTAAAATGGCACTCGTAAAGTGATTGCCAATTTCGTTCTTTGTTAATTCATATTTGATTTTATTGAGAGGCACATTTGTTCAGCTTCAATCAGGCATTGGTTAACTTAATATTCTGTTTCTGTGATTTGTGACAGACTGTTGTTATCAGAAGTTGCTGTATTATTGACTATTCATATGGCTACTTCAGAATCTAATTGGCAAAGGGAGATGGAAACCAACCGTTTTGTCCAGTGGTGGGCACCAGCAGGTTCGCACCTACTCTATAGAACTGGTTCTTAACAAGAGATAGGACATATAAAGTTTAAAAATAGCCATTTAAAAGTGGCTGCCAGATGGGCAGAGAACCGGTTCTTAAATTTTTTGAAGCCCGTCACTGGTTTTGTCCCTACATGCAGGATCTTGCTTTGGACATAAAATGTGTCATAATGTCAAACTTTGCACAGAACAGTGGACTGGATGGAAGTTACCTTTGATGGAAGATCCAGAAACCAAGATAGGAAAAAAAAATCCCATCAGCTACCACACTCCTAAGTAAACCTGGGAATAAGTTCTGACCAGCTGGATTTTGATGAAAAGCACACACTTAGGGTGCAATCCAGAGCAAGTTCAACCTGCTCTGCCCTAACTGCTCTCTCCTAACTATTCTGTATCCAGAGCAGAAAGTTATGCTGCATCCAGAGAGTCAGGAAGCCTGGGCTGCCCTAACTGCTCCAGAGCATGCTAAGTCAGTGACAGCTGGGGAGGGCTTGCTCTTGAGTAGACCCCCCTCAGATCACACTGAAGAAGGAACAGCTGTGGTGCCTACATTATAAGGAAGTCCAGTAGTTCCTGACAACCAGTTACAGCTGCAGTTCTTCTAGTGCAAGATGGATGCTTGGAGTGGCCTGCTGTATCCTGAGGTTAGTGGGCTGCCATAGTTGTGCCATATCCTGAGGTTGAGAGGCAGGGATTGCAGCTAGGCTGGCCAAGAACTCAGATTTTTGGTCAACACTGCCATTCTTACTCAGGCCTTATCATGGACCCCTATGGGTCTACTCATTACTATACCTGCTCCTGAGGTGGTATATCTCTGAGGAACTGGAAGAGGGCATTTCTGCCTTGAAACAGGCTTTGGATACAGAGTAACTGCTCTGCCCTAGGCAATGCTCAACATGCCCTCAACTTGCCTCTCCTGAGCTGCTTAGGCTGCCCCAGTTAGGGCAGAGCAGGTCCACCTCTCTTAGGGCACCCTATGTTGCCTTGCTCTGCCCTAAGCCTCTTCCAGAGTAACTGGGCTGGAGCATCTTGCAGTTGCTCCACCTAGTGATAGATAGGGCACCCTAAGGCCTCTTATGTGCAAGGAATAGTTGCTCTGGATTGTGCTGCCTATCTAAAGAATGAGCATACATAGAGGAAATATGTGCAAATCTGTTGCATAGCCTGTTGGCAATCACAGCCATATTTTCAGTGGGATGAAAATTTAGTATGAGAGAAAACAGATGCACTTCTTTCCACAGGAAACCACGTTAGGCACAGGGCTAAAGCTGTCCTTTTCAGCTATAGGTCTAGTTGGATGATGCTCACTAGGCTGAAATAAGTTTTCCCCACATCAGCAAACATCTGTTAGCTATCAACATCTAGCAGATAACCAGTGGTTAGAAGCAGGTTCTGTAGGAGGTATGACAGCAACCAAGTAATGAGTCAGCTTTAGTCTAGCTCTAGACTTGGGTTACAGTCTTGGCTGCTAGGTTTTCTTTTCCAGACAAGTCCAATGATTATTAGACTCAGATTCTGATGGCTTTGGGCATAGGGACTCTAAGAGCCCTATAAGCCTATTTTCAATCACTTTCATCTCAGGGCACACCAACAAGGCACTAAGTGGTTGAAAATGGCTGATCTAGGGCAGCTACATCTTGAACTTCTGACTTCAGAGGTGCAGCCTGGCCAAGCATAGGATATTCCAATATCTGGAAGAGACCTCCAGGACTCCTCCACGCATAATGCAATATGAATTCTGGTGGTGTAGCTATAAGAGTGAGTTGGTGGGGTCTATAGGGATCCCTCAGGGATCTCAAGCCTTCAAACTGCAAAGTGAAGTTGAGATCTTCTACATGCAGTGGTTGTGCTCTATCATTATGACCACTGACTCTTAATCATGGAAATCCTTTCTATATCAGTGATCACATAGTCCTGATAGTATCCAAACAATCAAGGAGTATTCCAGTTCACACTGCACATGTGGAATTGACCCTAAACTTGAGATGGTGGGCAGTTCTTGCTCACATAAATCAATGTCAACCAGACTGTTTTCATGCTCTCAAAGGACCTTCAGAGTCAGACAACACAATATAAGGCAAAATCTGAATGCAGTGCTGGCGTTAGCATGTCTTTTCTCCAAATCAGAAGCACTGACCTTTTAACATTATATTTTCAGGCATCTTAAGACTCATCTGTGCTTCCCAAGAGCACAGCAGTATCTTTTGAAAATAATGTAGGAAGTGGCCTGGAGACTTCATTAAAAGCAGAGTTAATTGAGGTTAACAAAGTCAAACTTTAGGTGCTGTTAATTAATTCATAGGCCTGTAGAGCTTGAAGAAAACTGGAGGTAATCCAATACCTTCTTGTGTGCTCAGGCAGGATATTCTGTAACAAAATATTAGGAATATATCGGTAACATGAAGCCAGTTAATAGTCTTTTCTGAAGCCACATTCTAGCATTCAGTCATCATTAACTGGAAGGATTAAGGAATGTAAATATTTCTGGGAAGAATTTTGTTTGAAAAATAAACAAATGTATAGAAAGATTTTGGGGAACATAACACACAAATTTTATGTGTAAACAAGAGGAACCTGATCCTGGAAGGACTGATCTTGTGCTACAGGATGGGGCAGTCATCTGTAGATTGTAGTCTAGGGCAGTTATGAAAATGAAATGCAATAATAAAACCAGGTGAATGTGGTGGACCATTTGGCCACTGTGCAATTGTGTGGCATATGAAGAAGGTACATGAAATTTCCATACTAGTTGGCTTCACATCTGTGTTGAATAATCATCTGCAGAGCCCACTGTACACAAAAATAGGACGTTTGCAAGCTAGCACAAACCACACTGGTTTGTTGTTGGTGTTCTATAATGCTTGTCTTAGGTAGTGGTGACTTCACATAACCAGCTGAACAAAAGACTGGAAATTCAATTCTGCAACAGGTGACCTAAAATGACTAAATTTCCAGCCGGTTGTGTGAATCAAGGCAAACTTTAAATGTATTTTTGTATTATGAACTGGAATGCTAAATGTATTGGGAAGAGTATACGGCAGAGGGGTGGCCAAACCACAGCTCATGAGGCACATGAGGATCTTTGACATATGACATTTGGCTCTCAGAAAAAAAATTGGCTAAGGTCTTTTTCACATATCATTATAAAAGGTGGATAAAACTCAAGTTTTATAATTATATACCAGGTATAACTGAGATTCTACCAGATTAATGTTCATGGTGAGTAAATATATTTAAGAACGTATGTAAATACTTCTACACTGTGGCTCTCCACCATTTGAAGTTTATCATATCTGGCTCCTACATTAAGTTTGGTATTGTGTGCTGATGACAACCACATTCTATAGCCTGTCTCAACTAAGTTGTTATAGACAAAATGTAAAAAGTAGAAACAGGGACATGGACAAGATGTCAGAACCAACATATATGATGCTGACTAGAAAGATTCATGTGCTTATATGGACACTAGCTAACCTAGAAGAATACACGAATTTTCCCAAAAAAAAAAATCAGCTCCATAAAGATGCATGTAATCTTTGGGAAAATAGAATACTTTGGTGGCTGTAAGAAAAGAAAGCAATCCTCTCTTAATATCTTTGCCTTGTTCCCCATTGTGCTTCTGTTATGCCACTCCGGGCCTTCCTCTAGGATTGCATTCCAGGCTGTGTCATTCAGCCAAGCAGGGATAGTTTTTATTCTCTTTGATTTGGCATGTAATTACCTCTGTCCCTTTTACATGCAAATTTGAAGAGCACTTCTGCCACCTATTAGGGCTGGCTCTTGAAACTAGCTTTTCCTATGGCTGATTTAGCAGTACAGTGCTAAATCAAAACTAAATGAGAAAGAGACACTATTACCAACTGACATAAAGGATCTATTTGTGTGAGTTTGACATTGTCATCACTGGAGTGTATCACTCATGCAGATCTCACTAGTCTCTGGTCTGCATGGACTAGCTAGCCTCTATCCTGCATGGACTAGGTATCTCTGTGAGGCTTATGGATATGAGGCTCATGAAATCATGAAAAACTTCTCTCAAATCATCTTTCAACAACTGATTCACTTTCTATAGACATTCTTCCCTCCTCTACTATTCCTGGTTGAAGGACACATGCTAAGGCCAGTTGTAACTTTCCCCATCTTTATGTGAGCTTTTGGAATAGTCTACAGATGGCTACTTGCTGCGTGGCCCAAAATTTCACAGGAATGAAGTTCTCTGCCCAGCAGAACATTTATATCCCAAACCAATGACTTGGATCTCATTGCTTGGATTGGATTCTTTGTGTAATTCATGTGTTCTTGCCAGCCAGCTTGCAGCCCAAGGACCAAACAGAGGAATGGCTGAGCTCCCAGAGGCTAGATTTCTATGCCATTTGCTAAGCCTGTGCCTAATTTGACCTTGATTACCTTGTGAAATGAATGAGGAATGTTAGACTGTATCCCCTGGCAGTTGCTTCTCATTTTATGGGTTTATTACAGCTCTTTATACTGTAGGCCTAAAAGAGAAGAGTGGCCTACAGCAGTTTCTTTTGCTGGATCATGTTTGTGATAACCCAATTCCAATTTGGCTTCACTGTTGCCTCTTACATTTCTCTTGTGGGAATGAGACAAAAAAGCATCACAGGATGTGCCAGTGCTACAGTGGAAACATCCTTTTGCTGTTCAGACATACTCTTACTCTTGTCTGGGGTTCCTAATGTGAGACGTCTAGGCTGGTAGGGGTCAGGTGATCTCCCAAAAGCAGCCTCCCCACCTGACTGGTTGGGATCCAATAAGTGGGCAAGCCGCCCACACTCCCATCTCTGTGCCCTTTCCCTGACCCATTCTAACAGAGATGGTGCATATCCTTTCTAAAGATATTAAGGCTGTAATCCTAATCTCCATTTAGGCCAGCCTAAACCCCAGAATAAGTGCTGTGCCAATCAAGGGGTGTCACCAGGTCACCTCCAGTGCAGTCAGATACTGTGCTATAGGATACTTCTGCACCACTCCTGGGGAAGGGTTAGACCAGTGCAAAAACATGTGCTTGCCTCCGTATGTTCCCACTGGAACAGGAAGACCAATGAGTTGTGCTGGCCTAGGTTAGGATAGTACCCTAATATCCTTATATAATCTATATATATAAAAGAGAAAAGTGACTGACTGACTGACTCACTGACTCATCACCGCCCTGCCAAAACCGCTGGGCCTAGAAGCGTGAAATTTGGGGCGGGGGTTCCTTCCGTGACTGAGGGGTGCACTAAGAACCGATTTTCGGAAATTCCAACCGGAAGGGGGTGAAAAGGGGCGCAACGCTTTTTCCTCCCTATACTTTGCATTGAGAATTGCTGACTCAGCAACATTCCGCCCCAACTGCTGGGCCTGAAGCATGGAATTCTGGGAGTTCCTTCTGTCAACTGAACTCCCACCAAGAACCATCTGGAGAAATTAACCCTTCAGGGGCTGAAAAGGGGGCAACCTGTTTCTGTCCTATACTTAACATGGGAGACTGAATAACATCCAGCCAGTTTGGTGCACAGACCCTGGTACACTGGGGGATGTTGTTCAGAGGAAGAGGCTGCACTGGAAAGGATGCTGCACATGGGGGAAGTTGCGCATGGGGGGATGATGCAAATGTAGGAAAGTTGCACATGGGGAAGTTGCGCATGGAGGGAAGTTACGCATGGGGGAAGTTGCGCATGGAGGGATGATGCGCATGTAGGAAAGTTGCGTATGGGGGAAGTTCCACATGTAGGAAAGTTCCACATGGGGGGAAGTTCCGCATAGGGGGAAGTTGCGCATGGGGGGATGATGTGCATGGGGGGAAGTTGCACATGGGGGAAGTTGCGCATGGGGGAAGTTGCGCATTGGCAGATGATGCGCTTGGGGAAAGTTGCGCATGAGGGGAAGTTGCGCATGGGGGAAGTTGCGCATGGGAAGAAATTGCGCATGGGGAAAAGTTGCACATCAGCGGATGATGCGCATGGGGGAAAGTTGCACATGAGGGGAAGTTGCACATGGGGGAAAGTTGCACATGGGGACATGATGCACATGGGGACATGATGCACATGGGGACATATGCACATGGGGTCATGATGCGCAAGGGGGAAGTTGCGCATGGGAGGAAAGTTGCGCATGGGTGAAAGTTGCGCAATACCACCCATGGGGGGATGATGCGTATGGGGGGATGATGCACATGGGGGAAGTTGCACATGGGGACATGATGCGCGTGGGGACATGATGCACGTGGGGACATGATGCGCATGGGGTCATGATGCGCATGGGAGGAAAGTTGCGCATGGGGGAAGTTGCGCATGGGGGAAGTTGCGCATGGGTGGAAGTTGCTCATGGGTGGAAGTTGCTCATGGGGGGATGATGCGCATGGAGGAAAGTTGAGCATGAGGGAAAGTTGCACATGGGGGATGATGCGCACTGAGGATGATGCGTACGGGGAAGTTGTGCATAGGGGAAGTTGCGCATGGGGAAGTTGCGCATGGGGGAAGTTACGCATTGGCAGATGATGCGCATGAGGGGAAGTTGCGCATGAGGGGACGTTGCGCATGGGGGAAGTTGCGCATGGGGGGAAGTTGCGCATTGGCGGATGATGCGCATGGGGAAAGTTGCACATGAGGGGATGATGTGCATGGGGGATGATGCGTATTGGGGGATGATGCCTATGGGGGTAATGCGCAAGGGGGATGATGCGTATGGGGGCAAGTTGCGCATGGGTGGAAGTTGCACATGGGGGGATGATGCGTATGGGGGATGATGCGCACGGGGTAATGCGCATGGGGGAAGTTGCACATGGGGGAAAGTTCGCATGGGGAAGTGGGGCATGGGGGAAGTTGCGCATGGGTGAAGTTGCGCATTGGCAGATGACACGCATGAGGGGAAGTTGTGCATGAGGGGAAGTTGCGCATTGGGGATGATGCGTATTGGGGGATGATGCCTATGGGGGTAATGCGCACGGGGGATGATGCGTATGGGGGCAAGTTGCACATGGGGACATGATGAGAGTGGGGACATGATGCACATGGGGTCATGATGCGCATGGGGGAAAGTTGCGCATTGGGGTTGATGTGCATGGGGGAAAGTTGCACATGGGGAAAAGTTGTGCATGGGGATGATGCGCATGGGGGGATGATGCACATGGGGAAAGTTGCGCGTGGGGGAAAGTTGTGCATGAGGGGACATTGCACATGGGGGATGATGCGCATGGGGGAATGATGCGCATGGGGGATGATGTGCATGGGGGAAGTGGCACATGGGGTGTTTCTGAGCCATGGGGGGATGGCATAGGGGGAAATGTTACACCTGCAATGCGGGTACGCTTTTCGCTAGTTTCTAAATAAAGTTATTCTGCACACACCACATCCCCCAAAGCAGTGGTAGTCAAGTTTTGGGGCAGAAAACAAATGTGACGCAGTTTGACATCCAAAGCCTTTGTGCATGCTGCTTTATAAATGCACAAACACACCCGTATCTCTGTGTGGCTTTGTTTTTAATTGGTGAAGCTGGGAACCAGGCCACGTGGAAGACATAAGCCGGAAGATACAGCTGGCACCATGCCATAACAAAACTGTCCTCTCCTACTTCTCTTTGGGCACACCATAAACTGTCAGTGCCTATGTCATTTATGGGACCTTTTTCTGAATAGTTGCCCAATTGCACCTCCTATCCAAGAAGGGTCAAGAGAAAGAGCTGGAAGAAGCAGCACCGTTTTGGAAAGCCAATTATTCTCGTGTGACCATTTGGAACAGTCACAACGCCAGAAGGGCTGTCTCATCCCATCATCCCGTATTCATCCCTGCATACATCTGATTACTCTTTATTCCCTTTGGATCAAGCAGTTTTTCCTCCTCCCTTCCTGATGAGATGCATGTGTCTGGCAAGATCTCTGGCATTTTAGTGCTGTAAGCCTTTAGGAAATGACATGTCTAAGGATGCTGACATGGAGGGAGGGAGTGAAAAGAGTTTTTGTGGCCTTCCTCTGAAGTGCTGCCTAGCAATGGGGCAGGAGACTATGCTTGCTCCCTCTGTGGTGGGAGGAAGCGGTGAGAAGGTTTGGAGAAGTGTTTTCCCTGAGAGCACTGAGGGGGTGTCAGCTAAGTGCTGCCTTTATTCCTAAGGTGAAATGCTACTATTTGTGGAGCTGCAATCATAGAATCATAGAATTCTAGAGTTGGAAGGGACCCAGTAGGTCATCTAGTCCAACCCCCTGCCTGTAGCACAAAATCCTCCTAGAGCATCCCCGACAGGTGCTCATCGAGCCTCTGCTTGAAGATCCCCAGTGAGGGAGAGTCCAATCCTTTGTGAACTGTTGGGATCACACCTTTGGCAGAACTGTCAGCCTCCTGGCATGACACTTTCTTGTCTCCTCACCGAAACCGGCATGGCTAGGAAGAACATTCTTGAGGGATAGCCATCTATCTGCGCACAACAGAGCAAGGAGAATTATTTCAGAGCAAGAAGAAGACATGATACGAGCAGATCCTAAGACCAAATTGATATACAACATCATTCACACCTTCACTTTAGGAAGTCTTCTGGCCCATTATACTAACTTTGTACCCTACGTAACATTGTTGTGATCAAATTTCCCTGATGTCTTCAAGCTGGACTTGCAAGTCATATTGTCCCTTTCTACACACTTAAGCACAAGTCTTGTTTTAAAATTGCAGCTCCATCTTGAAAACAAGGAAACCATTGTTTAGTGACCAATGAACCTGTACAGTCTGATGCTCGCTCTGTGGGCAGAGAGATATGGGCAGACATACACTGAGCCACAGCCCATCCAGACAGTAGGAGGGGAAGAATTGAAATTGTATTCCATCAGCCTCTTGGAAGGGAATGTGGGCCAGGCAACAACCTTGTTGGAGTTGGGTCAAAATTGAGATTGAGGGAATACAATTTCAGTTCTTTCCTCAGAAGAAACTGGAATTGTACTCCGTGTGGGTCTGATATTCCTCAATCTACCAGTATTAACGGCATCCAAAAACTGTCACTTGAAATGGTCACCTCATCTGTATTCATAGTAGGGCTCCCTTGCTTCTAAACCTGAATGGTAAACACACCATCGTAAACTAGGAAGTTCTGCTTTATCCTTCCTACTGTCTGGAAGGACTATGGCTCAGTGGATGCAGAAGTTCCCATGGCCATCCTGCACAACCCAACAGAAGGTGGAAAAAAATTTTCTGAACATCTAGAACAGGGGTCTCCAACCTTTTTGGTGGGAGGGCCATATCATCTCTCTGTCACAAGGTCAAGGGCTGGAAAACTAATTTACATTTCAGATTTGAATACATTTACATAAATTTACATGTAAGAATGTATTGGAGTAGATTATAAGACTTGACCAAGGGCCAAATAGAGGAGTCTTGCCAGGGGGCACATTGAGGCTCACCGAGGGGCCACATGTGGCCACTGGTTTTGGGTTTGCAGACCCCGGATCTAGAATATTGCTTCTGGTCTGTGCTGACCTAGATCTGTTAATGGTCCAATTCAGTATAAGGCAGCTTCTTTTGGCTTTTTTCTGGCAGTCCCAAAGTGGGCCCATTTCTTCAATAGTGAATATGCAGTTTAATATCTTGCACAATAAATGAAGGCTTTTACAGAGTTTTCACAGGATTCCATTGCCCACTGTGTATTAGCAAGGGCCAGACGAAGCTCTCCCCATCTTCCTTCTGTTTCCTTTTTTAAGATGCCATAAATCTAGTTAATAGTTACATCCGGTGCAGAAAAATCAAAATGTCACATCAGTAGAGACGGTTCAATTGAAGGCGTATTGATTGTCACAGAGAATATTCTCACTTTATTCACCTACTTAGTTTCTTCCCCTAGGCACATATGAATTCATCAAATATTGTCACGGCACATAATAACACTTGTTCCTTGGTGTTGATGTAACAGCTCAAGCTTTCTACCAGTTCCTCTGGTCACGTATGCATTTTGGAAAGGAACAACTTCTTCATAAAATGAACATGTTGGAACTCTAATTCCTGCAGTCAGAGTACCATCATGAATGATACCCCCTTGCTTAACCTGAGCCAAAGATGGTGAAAAAACTGTATATATAATGCATATATGTACTATAAAAATGTATATATGTACTATAAAGCAAGCATAAACTGATGTAAAGGGAACCCTTTTCCCCCACCATTAGGACAACAGACATCTCCGTCACAGAATGGATGAAAAAACCAAATGAGTAATTGAGATTCATTTGAATATTAACAAAAAGTGCACTATTTGAGGGATTGGACTCAACAAAATTGGGGCTTTGAACTGCCAGAATTTGGTCCTTTATGGCAGCACAAAAGCCAGGCTCTTGTTGAATGCTGTTGAGCTGCTGCCATAAATGTCAAAAGGCTTAGCATGTGGGCAGCGGCCCCAAGAGGCTTTGCAGGTGACAATAATATGGCAGTCGAGGCAGGCTGTGGGTGGAAAGGGGAATAATGGGCATGTTGAGGAGCAACTAGAGATATGGAGGGGAGAGAGAGAGGGGATAGCACGGGACTGAGTAGAACCCCCACACCAAGGAAGCTTATCCCTGGGTTAGGGAACAATTGTTCCCTTGAGATCTAGAATTCCACCACTCCCTCCCCAGGCTGCATTAGTGGAGAGGGACAAATAATAGGATTGGGCTATGTGTAAAACATTGCTAAATTAAGTAGATCTGGAGAATGGATCACCTTGGAGGTCATTCCTATCCAGCTGGTTTGTGTGTGATTGCCTGTAGGTATTTAGAGATATGGGAAAGGCACTTGTTTTCCTTTTAGCATATTGTCTTATTGTTTGGTTACATATTTCCAGCAATGAACCTTTGGTTCAGGGGCCAAATCTTGCCTCAATTATTTATTTACAGTATTTGATTTATATCTGACTCTTTCTCCAAGAGGGATAGGGTAAGCCTCACCCTTTCCATATTTCTATCTATCTACAGTATTTATATACCACTTTTCAACTAAAAAGTTCACAAAGTTGTTTACAAGAAAATGAAAAAACAATAGCTAATTAATAGCTAATGGGTCTAGTTAATAATTTGCTCTGAACAATGGTGACGTAGAGTAACCTGAGAGTGACTGGCCCAAGATAACCAGTAGGCATCATGTCTGAGAAAGATTTGAACCATGATCTTTGGACTCCTACTTTATACTTTGAACACTACACCATGTCAAACATGTCATT
The DNA here is from genome assembly GCA_030015325.1 of Cryptoblepharus egeriae. Taxonomy (NCBI): domain Eukaryota; kingdom Metazoa; phylum Chordata; class Lepidosauria; order Squamata; family Scincidae; genus Cryptoblepharus; species Cryptoblepharus egeriae. The sequence goes on along the minus strand of JAREYC010000002.1, from coordinate 103,509,637 downwards.
AAGCCTTGACCCTCTGTACTGATCATTTGTAATGATAATGGTTGCTAGTGTAATGCTCTACCCAACCATCAGCTTTAGACTTCTCTAAAATATCACAACAGTTTGTTGTGGTCATATTATGCAAACCTGTCTGGAATCCAGGACATATTATTCTAATTCTTTTATCTGATCCTCATTTTAATATATCTCATTTCTTTTCCCTTTGGTCTTTGTGCTCTGTACCCTTTGACAAAACAACAATAAAAAGAAATCCATTTGAAAAATCCACAGAAAAACAACAGAGACTCTTTTAAAGCAAGAGAATTAAATCCCTGCTCTAATTTTACCTACTTGCAATATCTGTCGATTTGACAGTATTTTCATATCACCAGTTATGGGAGCAATATTTGTTGCTGCCATAGATCAATTTTTGTTAAACTGATGTTTAAAATTACCTCTGGTTTTAAAGCACAAGAAAGTATGAAATGAGAAGCTTTTATAGACATAGCATTAACTTCATTTATGATTTATTTGATTTTTTCTATATACCTTTTAAAACATCATTTATTTTACTTGGTTTAAACTTTTCTGTTTGTCTTCTCAAAGCCAATAGCCAACCACTTTAACGAGACCATCTCTGTGCTATTTAAATTAACTTTACAGGTTATGGGCTTTATTTTTTAAACGAACTACTGCATTTCAGCACAATAAAGCATTTTTGTGTGCAGCGGGAGAGATTTCAACCATGACAGCTGTCAGCTGTCTATGGTTCTCTCCATCATCCAACTAGCTCTTTATCCTTCAGAAAGGCCGCTCCCTCGAGCATTTTGGATAAAGGTTCTTGTATTGCATTTCATGTAGCAGCTCCTGGGGATTAACAATAATGTACATACACTTTTAAATACTGCCCCGTTGTTTAAACATGTGTTATCAAATCACAATTAGGCTAGAACTTGTCATTGGTTTTCTTAACCCATTCTGTGCAAGATTGATTTTTCTGCAATACCGATATCTTAAAACATACTTCAGACTGTGAATTGTTTATATGTTCATGGATAAATGCAATCTATTGATTTATGTGTGGATTCCACATGAATTCCATATTTGTGAATTAATTCCAGATCTGTGAATTAATGTGCCTCTCTTTCTGGTATATGTGACCAAGTAAGCAATTTATGAACCCAGTGATGGGAGAGAGCTCTAGGGCTGATGCCTTCTTCCATTTCCATAGATCTGCCCACCATAGCCACAAGGACAATACCAGGCAGAAATGGACTTTCCTTGAAAGCCTTCCTCCCAGTTGAATGAAAAAAATTTCCCTAAACCTATCCAAAGCATGTAGCAAAAGGCCTGGAAGTTTAGGACAAAGTTCTGGCTGAGTTATACCAATGACAAGTGAAGAGTTAAATATTAAAAGGCCTTATTAAAATACCACAGAGGGGAATGTGACTGTGTAATACAAGGAAAGAAAGACAAGAAAAAGCAGACTTGGAAAATGGCTTAGTGCCCATGTATGGATCTCAGCAAAAATACAATCAGACAATTACAAACTTAAGAGCTAAATAATTCCCAAACCTTTTAGAGCACTGGTTCTTACTGTGGAGGTCCTTAGGACACCATTACAGCCCATGATCTTCAATAACGTGGATGGAACTATGACACAGGATCAGCATTTCAACTCAAAATTGGAGCACTTGTTCATCTCTTTTGATTGTTACTGTAGTAGGATTTCAATATGTAATTTCATAAACTATCAAATGTCCAGCACTAACTACCATTGCACACTGGCATAGTTAGGGGGATGCAAGGGACAGTCCATCCTGGTTTCCACCCTGGGAGTGTGACACCACTACGTGACTAATAGCACAATCCAGAGCACAATGGGAGCTCTTAGGTCAATGTAAGAAAAATTACTCTGGATTGCTCTATGTATTTCCCCTAGGTTTCCACTAGGTGGTGCCGTAACTACATTGACATAAATGTCTCTTACGTCAACGCAAGAGCTACCATAGTTACTCTGGATTGTGCTATAAAATAGCAAAAATTGCAGTTGTTAGGAATAATGCTATCATGCAGTACTTAACTCCAGAGCCCAGGTCAACAAGATGGGTAGACCCTGCTTGGATTTGAATCCTTCCAAGTAGTCATGATTGGGACCACATCTTCCAGGTGGGTAGAACTGGGCTCCTGCCCACAAATCCAGATGTGCCTGCCAGATTGAACTGGGCCTCCATTCTCAGACTGTCTTCTGTAGTCTGGAGCCACCCAAATGGGTCTGGGCTTCCACTCAGATTTGAAGCCCAGATTACCTGCTAAGACCTGGGCTCCCTTTCTGAGACTGCCCCCCTGGAGCCACTTTTTCCAGGTGGATAGTCCTGGATTGCCAAAAATCCAGGTTAGTCCTGGATTCTAAACATTCATGATGGCTTATAGTCTAAAAATTAACCATTGAACCTCCAGATGCAGGGGCAGTATGTAACTGAGTACAATTTGCATAGGCCAGATAGCAGGGCAGGGTACCAACATTTATGCATTGCTTCTGGGCAAATATTCACTGTAGTTTTCTGTTCATTATTATACCTATTCATTTCATGTCATGACAACCCTACCACAGGATTGTCATGAGGACAAAAGAAAGGGAGGAAACATGGACACTATCCCAAGCTCCTTAAAGGAAGGCTCGCATACAAATATGAAAATGATAATGAAATAAGATAATAATCAAGTAAACTTGTCAAATCTGGTGTCAAAAATTTATAGGTCATCATATGTCTTAGCTATGTCACTGTCATTGCATGTGTTCACATTTTAATACCACTTCATATTATCAGTCAAATGCTACAAAAATGTCATTTCATGTCAACTATCACTTATTACTTATATAATATGTCATATATTACTTATCTGTTCCTAACCCCCAAATCCAGAGCAACTACAGGAGCACTTAAGAGACTTTGGGCACAATCCAGAGTAACTACAGGGAGTCCTTGCTCCGGAGTAAGAACAATTTGCTCTGGATTGCAATATGAATTTCCACTACATGCAATATTTTGCAATAGGTTTCCACTATATGATGCAGTAACTACGGGTGCACGTAATGTCTCTTATGTGCTCCCGTAGTTACTCTGGATTGTAGGGTGAATGTGCACCCGTAGTTACTGCACCACCAAGTGAAAACCTATGGGAAATTCATATTGGAATCCAGAATAAGTTGTTCTAACACCAGAACAAGGACTCCCCATAGTTACTCTGGATTTTGCCCTAAGTCAATGTTAGCTCATCTCTTTTTTGTAAAGACACATAAGGTATGCATATATGTTTATAGTTTTATGCTTAACCTTTATTTTCTGTGGTTTTGCATCTTACATTGAATGTGGTTGCTTTGTTAGTATAGTTATTTTGCATTTGTAGCTTGCTGAAAATATAATTTTTTCAATACTTTCTGAAAACTGAATACAGAGGTACCTTGTAAGACAAACGCTTTATAAGGAGAATGCTTTGTAAGACAAACTAAAATTTCTAAGGAATTCTGCTTTGTAAGACAAACAGTGCCTTGTAAGACAATTTTGGCAGAGTTTGGCAAACAGTTTTACAAGGAAAATTTGTTGTAAAATGAACAAATTGGTGGATTTGCATTGTGAGCAACAGCAAGAGGTTATGGAGGATATCTCATCTGCAAAGGTGGAAGAGAATGAGGAGGAATCACTCACAAAGGAGATACAGGACTTTGTAAACATTGGGAAATTGTGCAATATTTTATAGAAAAGACCCACCCAAATAAGGCTGTAGCAGTGCAAGCAATGAATCTGTTTAATGACAATGCAAGGTCACATTTTGGTGAAATCCTCAAAAGGAGACAAAAGCGGTGTCATTAGAAGGTTCCCTGTGAAAGTTGCTCAAAAAGACTCTTCTAGTGAAAATTAGTCATCCCTAGCCATAAAGGTTTTTCTTTTCTGTTTTGCTATACAGTATATAACAGTGTTTTTATTAATGTTACAATAATTGTGTTCTGTATTATGTTATAGTGTTTTGAATTTGCTTACAGTGTTTTGTCATCATTTTCACATACAGTTAATATTTTTACATGAATATTTTGGGTTTTGGAACCAATCGTCTGAGTTTCCATTATTTCCTATGAGAAAATCCGCTTTGTAAGACAAACATGCTTCCGGAGCCAATTATGTTCTTCTTACAAGGCACCAATGTATTAGATATCAGTATTGAATAAGATATAGCAATCCTATCAGATATACTCAATACAATCAGGTATGCTGTGTGGTTTTCAAACTAGTTTCCATGAAATTCTGGGTTCTCATGATGAGTTATAACAACTGAAAGACAATTTTCCCACCATTTTCATCTTCCTCTGCATATTGTAACATATACGCTTGGTTTAAAGCGTTAGAACATGACTTATTACACTCTGCAAAGCACAGATCTGCAGTAGGCTAAGAAGAATCCTTGGCAAATGTTGATGTTAAATGTGTTCCATGAAGGTAACTTCTGGACTATACAATATACCCCCAAATCCAGAGTAACTACGGGAGCACGTAACAGACTTTACGTGTACCCGTAGTTACTGCACCACCTAGTGAAAACCTATGGGAAATTCATATTGGAATCCAGAGTAAGTTGTTCTTACACCGGAGCAAGGACTCCCTGTAGTTACTCTGGATTTTGCCCTAAGAGACCACTGAACATTCTCTATACTATTGTGTGTTCTCTATCAATACTGAATGTCAGCAGTGAAATATAGTGGTAAATATCTGTTTCTAGAAATCAAAGACACCAATTTTATACAATCATAAAATGTTCAGAAAATATGTGGTGAGTATCCAATCAAGCAGTAGTTGGTTATTGGGAGAATATATAATATCAAGATTTGCAAAAGAGGATTATGAGATTCCCTGGATGTAAATTCATTTCAGCTCTGTAGTTCTGCTTCAGAAATATACTAAAGCATTTGTCATCATAATCTCATGTTTTTCAAAAAACAAAAACAAAAAACACCCTTTACTTTTAGTATTCCATGGCTACAAAAAAATGGAAATGAATGTCTTATTAACATCCTAATCACATGCAGCGACGATGCAGCTGTACAGTCCCAGGACCACCGTGGTTCCAGAATGAATGCAACAAAATCCTGAGCACCTGCTGGAAATTCTAGGGACTTTATGCCCTTTCCCTGAGTAAAAGAAGGAGCTCCACAATGAAGCTGCAGTGGGACCTCAGTTTAAGAGTATAATTCATTCTGGAAATAAGCTTGTAATCCAAAACGCTTTTGTACAAAAGCAAATTTTCCCATAAGAAATAATGGAAACTCAGACAATTGTTCCACAACCCCAAAATATTCAAATTAAAATGATTAAAATGAAGTAATAGATCAACTGATGATGCTGTGTCTGTCATTGTGCATACTGTACTGAGTCATTTGGAACAGCAGGGAACATATGTAAGGCTGTTGTTTGTGGACTACAGCTCTGCTTTTAACACCATTCTATCCAGCAGGTTGATTTCTAAAATGTGCAATTTGGGTATTCATCAGAAGATCTGTGTGTGGGTAAAAGACTTTCTGACAGATAGGCCACAGTCAGTGAGAGGATGGGATCTCACTACTCTTCTACTCTGACATTAAGCACAGGAGCTCCTCAAGGTTGTGTACTAAGCCCTTTTCTTTATTCTTTGTATGCACATAACTGCACCCCACTGTATAACAACAATGCAATTATCAAATTTGCAGATGACAACAGTGGAGGGGCTCATCAATAAGAACGATGAGTCTGCATACAGGAGTGAAGTACAAAGGCTGATACTGTGGTGTAAAGATAACAATCTTACACTCAATGCTAAAAAAACTAAAGAACTTATAATTGATTTTAGGAGGAAAAGAGAAGAACACTTACCATTGCACATAAATGGCGAGGAGGTGGAGAGGGTTGGTAGTTTCAAATTTTGGGGCACTTACATTTCAGCAGAACTTACATGGAATACAAATACGAATATGCTGGTAAAGAAGGCACAGAAGAGGCTGTACTTCCTGAAGATGCTCAGGAAGATGAATTTCTCTCAGTGTCTACTTCTGTCCTATTACCGCAGCACCATTGAGAGTGCCCTTACATACGGGATTTTGATATGGTATAGGAGCAGCTCTGTTGGTGATAAAAAAAAAAACTCTATAGAGGGTCATCAAAACCGTCAGGACTGGTCTCTGGATGTCTTATAAATTTCATTGCATGTTGTTAGGAATGTGAGTCCCTGCAGGATTAGCAGGGCTAAGCAGAGTAGTTGTGCAGAGGATGAGAGGGTAAACACAAAGTAAACACACAGCTGTTTATAGTTCAAGATAACTATATTGTTCAAAACGACAGGCAGAAGATAAGTCAAGTCACACAGTCCAAGGTCAAAGCAGTAGATCAGTCATATACATACATCCAGTGGCAGGGTTATTCCAATCTCAGTAATCCAGTTAAACAGTCCACAAGTCAGTCCACAGATACAGTCCAGTCTTTCAGAGTATCAGACAGTAATAATACACCTCCTCAGTAACCCACACTTTGCAATAATCTCATACACACTTAAATATAGTGAAACACCAATCAGTTAGAGATATTGCAGTCATGTGACCAGTGACTCAGCACTTCCAATTCTGCTGAATCATGCTGTAAGAGCAGTTTCAGACTGCATCAGCTAGATTGCATCAGCCTTCTGCAGTATTGCATCAGCCTTGAATCAACTTGCCTGACCAAACATGTTTCATTATTAGATTCAAACCCTAACATTCTCCTCCTTTGGACAGGTAAGTTGTTCCTTTACAGTTTAAGATAATACGCATCGTTTTATACAGTTTTCATATACATATTCCATACAGTTCACAATGCTCATTGTGCTTAGCAATGTTTTGTGCCTTTGTAAAATGGTCAGGAATATTATTTTCTGTAGCACAGTATTCTAAACATATTAACCCATTTTTCACACTTTCTCTCACATTGTGGTATCTTATATCAGTGTATCTTGATCTAGATTTCACAGCAGAAGAGTTAGCCATGGATATAGCTGACTGACTGTCTTCATATACAGTAATTGGATAGTCAATATTTATTTCTAGATCTTTTAACAGTTGTTTGTACCATATTAGCTCATTACATAGGTAAGACAAACAAGAAAATTCAGATTCTGTAGTTGTAACTGCCAAATGTTTCTGTCTCAGTGATTTCCATCCTATAATTGCATTAGCAAGAAATATAGCTATTCCATTCATAACCAGATTGTTTTAAACCATACAGAGATTTTTTCAGTAACCAGCAATCTTTTCCAGTATTTGCAGTTACACCTGGGGGTTTTTGCATATAAATTACATGCCTTAAAAGAGCATTCAAGTAAGCAGTTTCTATATCACAATGAGTTACAATATATTTATGTTTTGCAGCCCATAGAAGTGCAACCCTTAGCGATTCAGAGCGTAAACATGGTGAAAACGTTTCATCATAACAAGTAGAGGTTTGTGAAAACCCTTGAGCAACCAGTCTAGCCTTGCATTTAGTTACACCATTTACTCCTTTTTTCAGTTTAAACACCCATCTGCAGCCAATAGCATGCTCACCCGGAGGCAGTACAGCATCCTCATAGACTTGTAGTTTCTTTAAAGAATCAAGCCCATTGTTAACAGCTGTTTCCCAAGCATTTTTGTCTTCTGGTGACATGGATTGCAGATCATTATAAGATCTTGGCTCTACTGATACTTGACAAATTGCACCAGGATTATAGCGATCTGGAGCTTTCTGTTCTCTGGTGGAGCGTCTCAGTGGTATAGGCTCCTGTTGTACAGAGTCTATTGGACTTAGCCCCTCTTTTGTTTCTTGCTCCTCCTCTCCCAAGACCCGAGAGTGAGGTAAAGCAGAACTTTCAGTTTTGGTTTTTGTAGCCAATTTGTTGCTAGGCAATGAGATAGGAGATTCAGAATTTCTTTTTCCAGAAATGTCAAAGTCTAAGGAATAATGAGGCACAAATTCATGTTGTAGCCTTTCCCATCCACTTTGCTCTAGGAATTTTGCACTAGCACTTTTCCAAATTTGAGTTGAACCAGGAGTACCAAATCGATAGGAATTATGGTTTGATTCATAACCCAAGAAATAAAGTTTTACACCCCACACCGAGAATAAAGAGCCGGAGACAGATGCTGGATTTGATGGCCACTTTATTAAAATATAACATATTTAAAACCCAACAAAAGGGGCTGCTAATTTGTCGTGCTGGTAGCTAAAAAATAAGGGATGGCGAAAGCCTGGCTCAGGTGTCACCCTCGCAAGGATACCCATCAACACCAACCCGAAGGTCGAGACAGCTGGGCGCTTGGTCAATCAAAGCAGCTGAACACTCGGTACACCCGAATTAATGCCCGGCCGAACCAAGCCTAACTTCCCAGGTACAGGGCTAGCCATCCCGACCTACGTCCGGTCTGGTACCAATAGGCAAGGGATGCGTAGCACTGACCCTGCTGTCTCAGGCAGTCACCGAAGGCCTATCCTGCCTACTCCAGCACGACACCTGCCACACGGGGAACCTGGCTAGAACATGGTTCCACCGCCCCATTAAAGACAGGTTAGCAGCCCCCTAACTAAAAACCAAACATATTCCTCTATGGCCAAATCACTAAGGTGGACCCCATCTGATCTAAAAAACAAGGGGCAGCTGCCACATGACGTGACGGTGATCAATCACCAACCCACCCCAACACTCAACAAAAATGCGCCCGTAGGCGTAGCCCGCATACAGGCCAAATCACAATCCGGGTGTCCTTAGCCCCTCTCCAACCCACCCGGCAAGGAAGGAAGACCAGACAAACCGGACAGCTGGACACCCCACTTCACAAGTGATAGGTCTTATCTAATCTGCACCCTGAGGCCCACCGTCCTCGTCTGGGCCAGATCGTTCTCACCCAGGTGCACCAGCAAAACATCAGGGGGTGGGCTGTCACGTAAAAATTCACTGACTATGGGCAGCAGCTGACCCCACCCCATACCTCTCTGGACAGCCCAGGCAATGCACACGTCTGGACCGAGGCCAAGACAGGAGCCGGCACCACTGCGTTCGGTCCCACTTCTGGGCCCAGAAGAGGATGGAGTGGCCAATCACCAGGACTCGAAGAGGTCTTGATGAAGAGGAGTCTGCAACACAAACAAAGAGAAAGTCAGTAAATAACTGCATCAAGGCAGAATACAACTCATCAAACAACACAGCAAATGAGCTCCCCTGAGCATCATTTGTGTACATGATACCGAAAAGCAGCCGAGCGCCATCGTCCGATGCGCCGGATGACCTCTTCAGTGAGCCCTACACTAAAGGCCAATGTAGCAGCGCCAATCCGAAGGGAATGGACCTGTAAATGTCTGGGGAGAGACCAAGAGTGGTCACAACCCAAGCAAAAACAGCCCGAAACTGAAAAAATGTAAGTGGAGCCCCGTCCGCATGTTGGAACAAGGGGCCCACAAAATGAACCACCCTGTCTCTATAACGAGTTAGAGCCCGTACTGGGCACAGGGCATGGCCGGGAATAGCCCTCAACCTGATTACCACTCCCCGGGCCCTCTGGTCAGTCTTGGACCTGCGTAGCCGCAGGATACAGACCGAGCTTTCAAGGGTCACGTCCGACCACCACAACACCCAGGAAGGGTCAGCAGAACGAGACCGCACCAAAAACCTTGCTGATCCGAAAGGCCCCAAAGAACATAACCAGAGTCACAGCCCGAAAGAGGTCTCTTTCAAAGTCGGAACTACAGCACCGGCCAAAGGCCTCCAATAAATACCCCAAAATCTTGACAGTCACCGATTTCCTCTGATCCGGGACCGAGGGTCTGTCCCTACGCATGCCCTCCAGCATGGGTCGGACCTTAAAGTTTTGGGTAGTACCCACCACTCCTTTCGGGCCAGCCATAAAGGCCAGGGCCGAAAGGTACACAGAAATGGATTTTGGGTGCAGGCCTGATTCAAAAAGGAAAAGCAGAAACCTGAGCAAGATGTCCACAGGCAGAGGCCATTCCACAGGCAAGCTTTTGGCCTGGCAAAAGGCCTCAAACTCTCCCACCTTTCTTTCACAGCTGCTCCTCATCAAAGGAGCCAGGGAACCCATAATCAACCTTTGCGCCCTCACGGTCCAAGGCTCCACAGCCACTCGGGCATGGGGTTTGGGTCCTGACGGGCAGCCGGGGTGAGTTGCCTGAAGCGGTCGTCCTGAAAACGAGACAGAGCATCGGCAACACCATTTTCAAGCCCCAGGATATGACTAATCGAAACTACCAAGTTAATGCGCAGGCACTGCAAGACAAAAGCCCGCACCAAACACATCACCCTTGGAGAACGAGAAGTCTGCTTGCGAATAACATGCACAACAGCCTGGTGTCACACCAAAATCGAACTGTAGAGTTCTGAAATTGGTCGGCCCAGATGTGTACAGCTACTACAACTGGAAAAGTTCTAGAAAGGTAAGATCACGCACAACATCACCGCCGTCCATGAAGGAGGCCAGGGATGAGCACACCATCTTCCCCTAACATAAACTCCAAAACAGTGGCCACCTGCAGCTTCCGAATTGACCTGCAGGTCAGCCTTGAGAATCTGGACTTTCCCCCAGAAAGAAGTGCCATTAAAGTCAGACAGGAAGGTCAACCAAACCTTCATGTCATTCTTTATGGCAGCCGCCACCCTCACCCTAAGGTGGAGTGCCTGCAAGCCAACCATGGCATCACACTGACGCCAAAGGAAGGCCCGACCGGGGGCCACCACCGTACAAGCAAATTTAAATGACCCACCAACACCAGCAAATCCTTCAGCGAGATTTTCCTCGCATGCAAGGACTGCTCTAAAAGGTAGCGCAAGGTAACTAATTTGTCCTCGGGCAACCTGGAACACTGCGCCAAAGTGTCCAATTCTATTCTCAAAAAGGTCAAGGTGGTGGCAGGCCCCTCGGCAGCCCCAACTCCTCTGCCAAGAGAGCACCCATCTCTAAACAAAGGCTCTGAAAGGAGGCAAGTAGCCTGTCACACTGAGCAATACGCGCCGCCCCCATAAAAAGAAGTCGTCCAAATAGTGGACAACCCTCCCAAAAGGGGACCTTGTACGCAGGGCCCACTCTAAAAAGGTGCTAAAAGCCTCAAAGGCTGAACATGAAACAGAACAACCCATGGGCAGAGCTCTGTCAACGTTACCCCGCCCTCAAACCACATACCCAGCAGGCAGAAAATCACTTGGACGAGTAGGGAGCAGCCGAAAGGCTGACTCCACATCGGTCTTGGCCATAAGGGCCCCAGACCCGCAGGTTTGCAAAAGCCGAACTGCCTCATCCAGTGAAGTATACCCAACCGAGCACAGGTGAGGGGGAATACCATGGTGAATTACCCGAAACTGGCCCGAGGCCTTCCTGGGTACAACACCCAAAGGGGAGACTCTCAAATTCGGAAAAGGGGGGGGGACGTAAAAGGACCAAGTACTCTGTCGGTGGCAACCTCCTTGGCCAACTTTTTATGTACAACAGCCTCCCTACCCTTCACCGACTTCAAGTTCGCCGCCCAGAAAGCCTGAGCCGGGCGAGGGGCCGGAATTCGGAAACCCACAACGAAACCACTCAACAAAAACCTAGCAGCCTCCCTATCAGGGTAGGCCTCAAGCAAAGCAGTCAACACAGACAGCTTAACTGGGGTCGGCCCCTTTTACAGCAACCTCTGGCCCCGGCACCTTAAAACCCTTTCGCTCTTGAGCAGGCGCTGGCAGGGTGCTTTCCGCCACACACTGTACAGAGGTGGCTAAAAGGGGGGGGGGGCAACAAGTTCTGAAAAGGGGCACAACATGTTTTTCCCCTATACTTTCCATTGAAGAATTCCTGACTGATGGATACTCTGCCTCAACCCCTGGATCTAGAAGCATGAAATTCAGGGAATGAATTCCTTATGTGACAGGAGCACCCACCAAGAACGAGTTTCTAGAAATTTCACCCCTAAGGGGTTGCAAAGGAGTGCAACGCATTTTTGGCCTATATTTAACATTGAAGACTGATCAACACCAAGCCCCAAATCTTGTAGTGCTTGGTAAGGCTGCCCACAATTGGAGGGTGTTGGATGGATAGGGGATGTTGCAGAGGCAGGGGTGTTGCACTGGGAGGATGATGCGGGGGGGGCACAATGGGGGGAATGGTGCATGGGAGTATTTTACTCCTGCAATGTGGGTGCATTTTGCTAGTACAATAATATAATACAAAATAATAAAGAAAATACAAAATAAAGAAAGACAAAACAAATTAACCTACACTTAGGATGCAATCCAGAGTAACTACGGGGAGTCCTTGCTCCGGTGTAAGAACAATTTGCTCTGGATTGCAATATGAATTTCCCATAGGTTTTCACTAGGTTGTGCAGTAACTATGGGTACACGTAATGTCTCTTATGTGCTCCCGTAGTTACTCTGGATTGTAGGGTCTATCTCTCTGGTCTCTCAGGCTGCAAACTGCCCCCTTTATACAGGAATGAACCTCACTGATTATAATAGGACTTACTTTAGATATGCAAGGCTACATCTCTCAGGCTCCTGTCTGCCCCCAATGGCTGTAATAGGCTTACTTCAGAGTAGACATGCATAGGCTGGTCTTTCAGGAGAGGCTGAGGAAGTGCTGGTGGAGCACCGAAACTGGCTGTATCCCAGCAGAGAATACTTTTTCACTTGTATGGAAAGAGAAAATTTATTAGAAACGCTTGTTTGTCTTGCAAAATGCTCTCAATCCAAGTTACTCTCAATCCAATGTTTTAATCATTGGATCAAGAGCCTCTATATAGCACTGGCAGGTCTACCTGAATACTCTGCCAGTCCTGCCCTCTTCCCTCCCCTGCCATACCTCTCACAGTCCCCCACCCCTTCCATCCTGTTTACAGATGGACAGGGCAGCAGAGCTCCAACACAGCAAGCTTGGCATCAGCTTTCTTTTTTCTATAAAGCCACAGTGGGCTTTTAAAATGAAGTGGGATGACTTGTCACAAGTCTTTTAGAGTTGCAAAAAGGTGACTGATGCAGGACGCCATCTAAAACAATTTAAACTGGCATAACTAACCTGGCGTATCTTCCCATGGTGGAGTGGGAAGGTTGGCAAATGCTTCGCCAGGCTGCTGCTAGGAGCGGCAAATTAAAAAATTTAAAAATGCTGGCCGGCTGCTGCAGCCTTTACCTGTCACGCCAGTGGCCAGCTGCAGCCTGAGAGATTAATCCAATGCTGACTACTCAGAAGTAAGTCCCATGACAGTCAACGGGACTTACTCCCAGGAAAGTGTGGCTGGTACTGCAGCCTGAGAGATCAATCCTATGCTGACTACTCTGAAGTAAGTCCCATGATAGTCAGTGGGACTTACTCCCAGGAAAGTGTGGTTAGGGTTGCTGGGGAGCACTAACAAAAACTTAGATTTTTTTAAAAAATTAATTTTTAAAAAATTTTTAGATTTTTTTTAAAAAAATTCCCCTTTAAATTCTCCCCAGCCATGCCCCCTGACCCCGGCCACGCCCCATGACCCCATACCCACCCCCTGACCCTGCTCGTCCCTGCCCACTTCTAGGGAACCAGTTGTTGGGCCAGGCTGGGGCCATCACTGGTCCATGTGGCCACTGGTATCTGGTTGCAAATGTTGTAAGTGGAAGAAGAGGTAGCCTACAACATGCTTGCTTTAAAAAATACTTGGTATTGGGCTAGTTTGGTAATCCTCCACCAAACTGAAATTATTGCTGGATTACATCTTACTTTATACTATTAATGGTTCCAGCAAGTGGCCCACTCATACAAGGAATATCATACTGGAGGAAAGGACTGGTAGAACTCTGCAGATCAGTCTCCATCAGCAGGGATTCTGGTTCTGGAACACACACCATGCCCAAAGAAATGTGCTTAAAACTGAAACATTGTGATTAATTACGTTCTACTGCAAAGATGCCCTTTTCTCCTTCACGCATTTACGCCTTGAATTTCCTGGCGTTTGCTACTCCTCTGAGAAATGTAAAGAGAGGTGCCACTGTTTTTGATTGGTTGGTTGAAATGTCATGTCACGACACTGGTTGTGGGTCCATCATATCATTATCTGCACCCTACCTCAACCAGGGCCTGTGCTACTTTTTAAAGTGACAGTGTGCTTGCTGAACATCGCCATGGTCATAAAGCAGAGCTATCACTTGCGACCTCAGTAAAGGAGGCCTTTGACTTTTACAAGGGAGGAGAAATGAGTTTTCGGTGGCATTTTAAGAGCAAGCCCTGCATATTGTGCTCGCTGAACTCCAATGCATTGGCAAGTCCCTTCACTGACAGGCCTGGGTACTTCGGCTTATTGAATTTTTTTTTTAACACAGCTTCTGATTTACAATTCATAACCTGGATTATATTGCAAGTTCAGCCCTGCTGGGGTCGGTGTGTAATTTAGATCGAGGAAATATTTGCAGAGCTTTCAATTCCCTTGACATCTGAACGAGTGAAATGGATTCCTTCCCTGGAGCATTGATGCCAACCATATAAAGCAGGGGTGGGGGCTGGAGAAATCTAGAGAGAGTTAAACACTGTGTAGGGAGGGGGTATTGATATTCATAAAGGAAAAAGAAAATCCCATTAGCCAGAATCTCATATAGGGAACACTCTAGGTTTTTGCATGTTTGTCCTACGGCTATATGACAAGGCCTGGGAAATATATACTGTATATAGCTGCATGAATAACTGATGGTAAAAAAAGACAGATTTCTTCCCTTAAAATGAGACCTTTTTCGGTATAACTACTGTATGCAACTGTATAACTTATATACATACTGGGTTCCTTGAATGTTGTCACGTTCCCGTCCTCCCCCTGTGTCCCTCCTGTCCCTATGTGTAACATACTTTCCCACAGGATGGGATACTTGGGTGACATCTTCTTCCTCTTCAGCACCATACATGTCGAAAGAGAGACTGACCACGTAAGTTCAGTATCAAGATGACTTTACTCAATTGGGCACAGAGCTTGGTGGTTGCATTAAACTTGTTCTCTTCTTACAGATAAAAAGTTCCAGGGAACAAAACACTTACACACAGGTAAGTCCAACTTCCCCTCCCCAGTCAACTGTAGGCTTCCTTCAGCCTGATCAACTCACAACATTGTCTCTTCTCTTTTCCAGGAGCCCCTGCTTTGCAACTGACAGTCCTGATGCTCCTCCCGCCCAACTGAACTCTTCCCGCTCTTTTCAGCTTATATATCCCCCTCCCCTCGTCCCCGACTGCCCCTTCCTCTTTCACAAATCCAGGTCAAATGTTGGACCTCACCATGAGCGTACCACCAGATGGTCCCACTGTGATCCCTCTGGATGGTCTGAAATGTCCTCGCCCTCTATTTCTCAGTTCCACAAGTTTTTCATTGAGCTGACTTTCACAGTGTTGGGGAACTGTCTTATATCTGGGGGGGGGGTGGGTGGTATGTGGACGGTGATGCATAGAGACTCTCGCCCATGTGCACCCCCTTTGGTTCCATATTATAGTAGGTGTAGGCATGCCAGTCAATCTCACAAATGTATATAGGTAAAAGGTAAATGTGTGACCCACAAGTTGCCCTGCTTGTCTTTATTGACTGTAAAGGGCAGTGCTCATCCCCATTACAATGCCAAAAGCCAGTGTTGTCCAAAGACATAACTATGGTCATGTAGCCAGCATGACCAAATGTGCACGGAATACCTTCCCACTGAAGTAGCACCTATTTACCTACTTGTATTTACATGCTTTCTAGGGAACAAAACACTAGGTTGGAACAAAACACTAGGTTGGCAGGAGCTAGGTAAGTTAACAGTAGCTTATGCTATCACCATGAGGTATTCAGTTCTCAAATCTACCAACATGCTGACCTTTATGTTGACAAGCACAGTGTCTTTAACCACTGGGCCACCACAGCCCACATGAATGTACGTGTGTGTGTGTATATATATATATATATATACTGTATATGTTTATACCACTGTTAATCCCTTTAGCAATGTACTGTACTTTCAAAATGGCAGCTCTTTTCTGGTCTGAGACTATAATAAAGATAAAAAAGTAGGCCACCGTCAGTCTTGAAAGACTATGGTATCATGCTTGGTGCTGCATATGCAGCTGGATCCAATCGTATCGGCTCTGCCTTTCCATTGGACTAATAAAGATAAATTGAATTTAAAATGGCAGCTGCATGAAGTTTGCTGTTGATGTTTGGGAAGTGTGTGTACGAAAGTTGTAAAGTTTGCACTCTTGAGTGTAGATAACTGGGGTTGCCAACTTGCTTTCTAGCCAAGGCTCCTCTATTTTTGCTTGCTGAGAAAAGTTTTACCTGCTGAATTTTGGTTTGCCAGGTAGCTGTTTCAGACAAGAACCTGAGAGGAAGATTGATGAGTATAGAAAGACTCACAAGTACATTGTTAGTTATCAGTGTAAGTACATAGGAAAGAATAGCTGTTGAGGAAGACAAAGGCTACAATCCTAAAGACACTTTCCTGGGAGACACTTTTCCCATTGAACACAACAGGGCTTGCTTTTGAGTAGATATGGTTAGGATTGTGCTGTAAGTCAGGTTTGGACCCTTCTCTATTTTTTTATGCCCATGAACTGAAAACAGCAAAGCCTCAGCTTCTTCCACTCTTCCATTTCCCTGGCTTGTTCTTCAGTGGCTCACCTGGAATCCTTTCTGTAACAGAATTTGGGGATAAAGTAGGCAGCAGAAACTGCAGCTTCCATACTGCCTACTTGTCAGAAAACGGGGAATCTCCAGAAAAGAAGGAATTATTATATGTTTGCAGCTTTTTTCCCCTCTTCCCTCCTTCCTCCATTACCTTCCTTTTTTGTCTAATCTCTTAAATTATAAACTGTTGCAGCAGGCGCTTTTTCCTGAAATGTTTGCACAGTGCTTAGAGCACATTATGTGCTTAATGACAACAACAAACCTAAATGCAAAAGTGTGCGTTCTGGGGTATGCAAAAATGGCTGTTGTGCTGTCTTAAAAAGAGTCTTTTTTCCAGCAAAGGAATCTAAACCAATTCGATATATTCACTACACAACTTTTGCCCTTTAGGAATAGGCCCATTTCAAAAAAGGATGGTGGCACCGTTGGCTTGGGAGCACAGCTTGGCAGAGAAGATTGGTTGGTCCCAGATTAAAATCATCCTCCCACTTTTTACAGGTAACTGGAAACATCTAAGCTGTCAGTATCATTCAGCACACAGTACAGAGTCTCAATTCATGGAGTAGTGTGTGCAGCTCTAAATCCTATCAGGATACAGAGAAGATAGCGGGGTCTTGTTGGTGGTGGTACCTAGCCATGAAATTCTGCCATCAGTGATTCAGCTGGCTTCCTTTCTACCCCTTTAGATAGGCAATAGTTGAAAACAACCATATATAGACATGCTTTTCAGTAGTGTTTTCCATTCAATTTATGATTGCTGCTGTTTATTCTGGATTTTCTTTTTGTTATAGTTATTGGTTTTATCAGTCATTGATTTATGATGATGTAGCTGCCTTCAGGGTTCTGTTTCAGTGATGGGAAACCATGATATACAATATTTTAATAAATTAAAAAAACTGCATCCAGAAGATCTCTATGTGGAAAGATTGTGGCTACAATCCTAAACACTTTCCTGAGAGTAAGTCCCATATAAAAGAATGGGATTTACTTCTGAGAGAAATGCTTAGAATTGCACCCTGTATCTACCTATGGATTGCCCTTGAGAGACTGGAACATAAAGTCAAATTCTTTTCTTTTGTATTCTTTCAAACTCTGTTGTAGCAGTTGGGTGGTTTCTTACTAATGTGAGGCTCTAACTTTCTCTGTTGAAGAAGGGATGGCTTCAGGAAGTGCCATCCAGTTTAATTAATAAAGGATCAGTATCTGAAGGGGACTTCTGAAGAGGCTTTGATGAACACATAGAGCCTCAAAGATTATGAATGACCAGCTTTTTTCACTTTATTAAAAGAGCATCACAGACACAACCATGAAGAAAATAGAAATCTGACTTTTGATGTGAACATCACAGTGGAATAAATCATGTATGAATACACTCAGCGTGGATTTGTTTTACTGTTATATGCAATACTGACTGTCAAAAGAATGCGGCAAAATATCGCTAGGCCTCTGTGCAGAATTATATCCAACAGAAACCATAGAGGGCTGCCTGCATTGATTAGGCATAAATAAACCCAGTATTAATAAACCTTTAATCTCTCTTGCATTGGTACTCTTCCCTCCCCCCCAAGTCCTCAACCCCCTTCTGCATTGGCATCCCCACAGATTAACCTTAACCATAATGATCCTTGTAAAGCTTTACCCACTTATCTATCTATCCATCTATCTATCTATCTATCTATCTATCTATCTATCTATCTATCTATCTATCTATCTATCTATATACCGCTTTTCAATTGAAAAGTTCACAAAGCGGTTTACAAGAAAATGAAAAAAATTAATAGCTAATTAATAGCTAATGGGTGCCTGTCCCAAAAGGGCTCACAATCTAAAATGCAAAAAAGAACACCAGCAGAAGCCACTAGAGCAGACATTGCTGGGGTGTGTAGGGCCAGTTACTCTTCCCCTGCTGAATAAAAGAGGAACACCCACTTGAAAGAGTGTCTCTTGCCCAGTTAGCAGGGGTTTTAGACCCTTAAACCCTTTAAATACATTTTTAAAATACATTTTGTGTGTAAACGCTGGTCTTTATTGTAAATGAGTGCAAACAAAAAAAAGGCTAAACATTCGTATATGCTTTCTGAACTGAGGACAAATGGCCATATTGTAAAGATTCTTTAACAGATTGCCACCATTTTCCAGGAAATTGTTTCCTTTGCAAAACTGTCCTAAAATCATCTTCTAAAACTTTTCTAAATATTGAAAATATTCAGTATTAGCAAAATGTACCTGCATTGCTGGAGTAAAATACCCCTTATATGCCATCCCTCCATTGCTCATCAACCCCCCATGCGCATCAACCCCGCATGTGTAACATCCCTCCATGTGCAACATCAACCCATGCGCATCATCACCCCACACGCATCAACCCCCCCCATGTGCAACATCCCCCCATGCGCAAGACATTCTTGGTTCAGACTTCACTTCTACCTCTCCTTGCTGCAGCCTCTCTGCCCATTTTAAAAGTGGAGGGGGGGGAGGACTGATTATATCACTTATCCACATCACAGGGACGTTACAAAGATTGCGACAAGATAATGTGAATGAATTGTTTTGAACATTTGAAGCAGTACACAAATGCCAAGTGTTTTGATTAAGCATTAAGCTCCACTTGCTCTGTATTCTCTTGTTTAATGAATGCACAAACAAGTACACCTATATTCCTTGTTATCAGTTGTTGGCAGACAATGGTCTGGGCGTATAGTGCAGAATATACACAGGATCTGCTTGCACCACAAGTCAATTCTTTCACCAGTCATGTTCTTGTAGAGCTAATCTCTGCCAGCTTAGTCTGATACAGCCATGAGGAGTAGAAGGCCACAGCATTATTCCTTCCAAATAAATACAATACGCATAAGGCAGTCAAGCATAAAAGTACGTTGCACATAATTTCCCTTACACCTCCCTTTATTTCTGATTTCCAAACAGCTTTGGGCACCTTGTGCTTTTCAGCCTTGATCCCCTAGTCCTCATAGCACAGAATCCTAATTGCTGTGTTTCATCTCTCTCTCTCTTCTCTCTCTCTCTTTCTCTCTCTCTCTCTCCCCCCCCCCCCCGACTTAAAATGATTTTTTGAGGCAGCTGGCGTCAAGGGAGTACAGCTGCTGCTAACTTATCCAAATGATTTATCTTAAGATTCATACAGAATTCATTGTGTGGGGAGCTTGGGCCTGTTGGCGTTTAATATTCATGTGAATTGGGAAGCTGCGTTAATCAGAAGGTCCGACCATTTGTACAACCCCTTAATTGTGGTTATGGAAAGTTGTGTCCAACTTTTTTTTTCTGCCAGCCTTGCTTGTGCTTCTCCCTGGACTATCTGCTGCTCAGTCCTTGTATATATTTTACAACAGTGGTGTATCTATTTCACTGTGAAGTAAAGTAACATGGCTGGATCAGGTGGCCTGTTTGAAATCCCAAAGAATACAGCAAGAGAACAGCACACAACATTGTGTTCATCGCTGCCTGTTAAAATGCAAGGACCCTGCAGTCTTGTTAACAAAAGGCAGATTACTGTAATGCAAAGACGGATCCTAGGTTCACGTGCACAACTCATCCTGCACAACAATCGAGGATATGCATGTGGGGGAAGGAGTTGAACTGAGGTCCTCACAACAACCCCATGAGGTAGGTGAAGCTATGAGATTGAGACAGGCACACGGTCGCCCACAAAGCTTAATGACTGAGCAAGGATTTTAAACTAGCATCTTTCAGATCCAGCTCTCAAATCACAATATCAACCTGGCTGTTAGCTTTACAAAATGAAAGATTAATCAGGGGCAGGGTGACCAGAAGCCTGAACTTATAAAGGAGGACAAGGTCTTGGATTCCTCTCAGCCTGGCCTTTCTGGCAGACAATGGTGTGTTGCCTACTCTCGAGTAAAGCCAAGATATTGGGCATTTTCACTTTCCCATAGAGCTCAATGCATATTTTTGATTTTTAGGGTTTTTTTTGCTTTTGATAGGAAGGAGATAATTCAAAACTATTTTTGCATTGGATTCTGCTCTTCAATACAAATCCAATGACATATGCCATGATGGGGTACTGCACACCATTGTGAAGTTCCAAAATGAAGGCAAAATGGAGGACAATGAAGCCCTTTTGGAGGACACCTGGACAGAAGGCTAAAAAAGAGGACAAATCCAGAAAAATCTGGTCATATGGTCACCCTGAATCAGGGGACATATGTGGTGGTTTGAATGAAAGTTTGTTGGTCACGATATACACATTCCTTCCACTTTTTCCTCCAGGTAACAGGTTCTGGCAGTTTTGTAATTTATTCAAAACCTGCAAAACCTCTATTACTATTGCAAAGAAAAAATGAATCAACTTAGATTTTATATTAACTTATTTTATATGCATAAATTGTTTTGGGTAAGAAGTTTGCCTTAGGCTGAAAATATACAATAGTATTTTAGAAACACAAAAGTAGTTTCTGAAGTTCTTTGCTAAACATATTTCTTTTATTCCACTTTCACTCATGGGGCAGAAGGTATTTCTAGAATTAATTGTGCAATTGTCATTGACAAAGGGTTATATCCATGCTGATAAATATTTAGACAATTAAAGTTTCCTGCTCAAACGAAAACTTTTTAAGGTGATTTGTTCTTGCTGTCACTATAAGCACACCCTATTTACCCTTTGCCTTCTCAAAGGTAAACGTCTCAGAATGTATACAAATTGCCATCTTATCCTGTAATTCCTAGTCATTTGGGATGCAATCCTAAGCACGTTTACTCAGAAGTCCCATTGTGTTCTATGGGACTAACCCTACAATCCAGAGTTACTACAGGAGCACATAAGAGACATTACGTGCACCCGTAGTTACTGCACCACCTAGTGAAAACCTATGGGAAATTCATATTGCAATCCAGAGCAAATTGTTCTTACACTGGAGCAAGGACTCCACGTAGTTACTCTGGGAGTAAACACACTTTCCTGGGAGTAAGACCCATTGAGCACAATGGGGCTTACTTCAGAGTAGACATGGTTAGGATTGTGCTCTTACTCTCAGGAAAGTGCGTATAAGATTGTAGCCCATGTCTGCAATCCTAATCTCCAGTTAGGCCAGCCTAACCCCTGGCATAAGTCCTGTACTGACCTAAGGCTGTCACAAAGTGCCATGAGGCACTTTTGCCCCACTCCTCAAGGGTTTAGGCCAGTGCACAAGCATACGCCAACCTCCCCACACCTCCACTGGATGTTATGCCAAGTGAGTTATGCTGGCCTAAACTGGTTAGGATTGCACCCTAAGTGCCTTAAATTTCTATTCATCATCTTGTCTGCTCATTCTCTGAATTGTTTCCAGCTTCTCCATTTCCTTCTGAAAACAGAGACCCAACAATTGTTGTCAAGATCAGGTCTAACTGGTGCTGCGTACAGCAGATCTATTACCTTCTGTCTATTACCTCCCATGACTTCATTAGCGGCATCTGCTTTCCTGCCAGGAAGGAAGGCCAGGAGAGGCAGCCCCATGCCGGCTCTATTGACTTGTTAGTTTATCCATGCAGAAGGGCGGCTGTGCTGTGATCTGCTCAGCAGCTCGTTCAGACATTTTCCACTCCACTAGTCCACTTGTACAAGGCAAGGCAAGCCAACTGGCGCTGAAGCCAAATCCTGCTGTTGCATTACTGATATGGAATCTCTTCAGAGCTGTGACAGCAACAGGCAAGCCCAGCAGGCAGGAAATATGTCTCCCTGGCCCTCTTTGCTCCTGTGCAATTGGAGCAAATGGTGGATGAATGACCAATGAGGCCTGTGGAACAGGTTTAGCTACAACCTCCTGACCAAGCGTTTGTACCAGGTTTGTTGCTGACCACAGAAGGTCATTTGAAATATGGACTTCATATGGTCAAACAGCTGGCCAACTACAGCCCACACGCCCAGAACATTTGAAAGCATGTGCTAATTAGTAGTTTCCAGTGACACCACAGTCACGTTCAAGAATTTACAGCAAGAAATCTCTGATATTGTAGGATCTCTCTCTCTCTCTCTCTCTCTCTCTCTCTCTCTCATTTTTGATCGCACAGTGCCATCTCTCCATCGTACAGATTCAACCTGCTTTTTGACTTAATTTGAAATGCATTTCATAGCAGAGGTCTCCCTGTGAATAATATAGGGAGGGTGACTGGAAAACTATCATTTATTCTCTGTTAAATATGCAAGTGAAAACGCACCAGCAGTTGGACTGAAAAGAAAGGGGAACTTTTGTTGAACTCTAACTCTGTCCCATCTTAATCCTATTATGGAGATACAGCAGCATGTCTCCATCTAAACCAGAGCAACGACAGCCCTGCCTTGTCAATAGGCACCACCACATCAGAAAAACTATCATGCCAATGTAGCTTGGACATCAGCACAACTCCACGGAGTTCAAGCTGGGGAGGAGACTGTAGTGTGAAATAGGAGGGATGAGCATGATGTGGGAGGGACAACACTCTATGTACCCAATAACCTAACCCCTCTGAGGACAACAGACATGTCACTGATGGCATAAAAATGTCACACAAATGACAAAGTTAATGGGGGAGATTCCCCATTGTTCCTTATGGGACTATTCCTACCTATGCCACCCCTTGCCCCACCCACATTCCAATGGAACATAGTTTTTTCTTGCCCCCCCCCCCCCAATTTGGGGACCAAGTGTGTATTATTGAATTCTTACAAGTAAAGTGCATACAAGATGTGAATTGGCTGCACTCAGGTTCACTACTGAGATTTGATTTTAAACTGAGGGCTCAATCCTAACCAGTTTTGGCCAGCATAATTCACTTGTCTCCCTGTTTCTGTCTTGGAATGATGAGGCCAATGCAAGTCTGTTTATTGGCCTGATCCCTCCAGGAGTGGTGCAGAAGTGCCTTATGATACTTTTGTGACACCACTAGGCCAGCCCAGGACTTGTACCAGGATTTATGCTGGCCTAATTTGGGATTAGGATTGCAACCTGAATATCTAGCTGGATTTGCAAAAACTGGGAGAAAATTGGAACTCTTATCATAGCGTCTACAAAAGAATTCTGGACAGTGTCATTTGATAAAGTGCAGAGAATGATCTGCTGAGATCCTAATCCCTCTCCCCAATAAAACTGCATGTCCTAGCGTTCCTTGAAAAGAGGACGTTACTAATACACCAATTGAAATCAGTCGTGTGGATGGTCTCCTCGTTTCTAAATGAGGCCTATCCTAGCTGTTCACTCAAAGCTTAGCAACCGAATTCCTGTCACTGTAGCATTGTCCAAATGTTTTGGCAGGAGGGCCACCTCATCTCTACAGTATCAGAGACCAGAAAAATGATTTACATTTTTAATTTGAATAAATTTACATAAAGGAGTGTAAGAAAGACAAATACAGAGGATTACAAAACTTGACTGAGGGCCAGATGGAGGGGTCTTGCTGTGGGCCGCATTGAAGCATGACACAGGCTGCATCTGGCCCCTAGACTAGGGTTTGGATACCCCTGCTTTATAACTATAAACTTCAGATATAGAATGAAATAACGTCAGAGTTGTTTGTACCCAGACTGACAATATGTCATGACCAAAAAAGAGGACAAGCTCCCCCCCCCCTGCACAATATAGGACACTCAAGAAAAATGCAGGACATAAATTAAAAGTTTTGAATATACTGTACATTGCCTTCATGTAGATAATTTAAGTACTATATTACTTATTAAATTTACAGCTATTACATATAATCATTAATTATAAGAAGGTTACATGCTGACTGCTCACAAGGCAAAGGAGGACAACTGAGATTTTTTTTTTTTTTTGAGGACACAGGGTTAAAAAAGAAAACAAGTCTTGGGAAAACAGGACATAGTCACCCTGTTTGTACCATTAGTGTCTGCTTTGAAAAATCATGCAAAAAATGGCTTCCTAAACAACGAAGTTCTCATTTAAAAGCAGGCCTCCATCAGTCTTGGAAGACTATGGTATTGTGCTCAGCGCTGCATACGCTGCATGCAAAGCACGAAAGCCTGGGTTAGATTGTTATGGAGGATAGGCTGTTACCCAAGCAGCACATCCCCCCTCTCCACGCCACTGAATTAGTCCAATGGAAAGGCAGAGCCAATACGATTGGATCCAGCTGGCGTCACAGAGCTGGGCTAAGGACAGGAGCTCACCCTGTCTTGTGAGGCCAACCCGGGTCTTGAACCCCGGCCTGTTGGTTAACAGGCACAGTGTCTTAACCACTCACGCCACCCAACAAAACAAAAAGTCACATTTCTAGCTCACATTGTTTCGATGGCAACTTCGGGGGCGGGGGGGAATTGCAAGCACTGTGTGCTAAAGATAAAGGTTACAAAATTTCTGGAATACTTGTTAGAAATGGGAAGACCATTTTTTTACTTGGTTGGATGGAAAAACGTGTTTTGGAAGCACGTTTTGCCCAAACACAGCCAGCCTCAACTAGAGATCCTGCTGTGTTTTGAGTTACAGTCAGTGGCCTGTCTCATGTTCAATGGCTACAAGGTTGTCTGAACATTGACTGGGCCGCTTGATAATCACTTTTCTCAACTTTACCTATCATGAGGTTTCTGCAGAGTGTGTGAGCTGCTTGGCCTGAAAAGGTTTCCAGCTCCAGCTGATTTCTGGCTTTGAGAAGACAACACAGCAAGTGGCCACAAAGCCCAGAAAGACAGCAGCGCTATTGAACTGCAGTCCCTTTGAAAGCAGAGTCGGTGCTTTCTTGTCTTTAATCAGTGGCAAGGAGGCAGGCTTGGCTTCAAAAGACTTTATCAGTTGTAATTATACTATAAATGCTGCAACATGGGTTATGAGGAAGAAAGCATCTTTCACTTTAAAAGGAGGCCTGGGCCTTTCTTATTACCAGCATTTCTTGTCCAGGTCTTCCCCAATAAATTGTTGCTCTTAGGATTATAAATATCCTTTCCACGTATTGGGGTGTTTTCAGTCTGATTTTGTGGAATGAGGATCACATTTGGCATCCCTGTCAGGATCGGATGATGCCAAGGACCAGACTCACTCATGATATCTGTGGAGGAAGATCCTCCACTGAAAGCCTCCACATATAACAAAATCCCAAAACAAGAATCAGGGCATCCTGAAAGAAACTTCAGATTTGTACCACTAGCAAACTCAGTGCACAATCCAGAGTAACTACAGGAGCTCTTAAGAGACATTTACAACAATGTAGTTACGGTGCCACCTAGTGGAAACCTATGGGAAAGTTATAGAGCAATCCAGAGTAAATTTTTCTTACATCGACATAAGGGCTCCCGTAGTTACTCTGGATTGTCCAGTTAGCCTACTGGACAGTTTCGCTGTTGTTCAGCAAAGGGCCCTCCAGGCTTTCTATCCCCAGGGCACAATCCAAACCATTTTAGGCTGGCATAACTCACCTGTCTCCCTGTTCCCATGATGATGTGGGAAGGCTGGTGCCTGTCTGAACCCCCAGAAATGCCTGTCACTTTTGTGACACCCTCAATCCAGCACAGGACTTGTGCCAGGACTTATACCAGTCTAACTTGGGGTTAAGATGCAGCTCCAATAACATGGGGCTGCAAAGCATCATTTTGCAAAGAGCCTCAGAACAGTTTCTGACACTGACCTACCTACACACCCACTATTGAACCATGAAACATGAAACACACTATTTTGGCCCACTATTTTGTCTGTGATGGATGAACATGTGCTTTGTAACAACACAGAAATCCAGCATGCCAGCAGAAAGTCCAAATCCTTTCTGCACAAATTGGTGACTATCCGGATGCCTGTTGATCCAAATAAATCCAATACAGAGATGAGAGGAAGGCAGATTGGGTGTGGAACATGGAAGGGATTGGATGAGTTGGCTGAATAGGCCTGGAAGGAAGTAAGTATTGATGGTGCCCGCTCACATTGTACCAAAGCATCTTCCTGGACCTAATCTGCTTGCATAGTTCAACACAGATGTGCAGCAGCAATATCACTGGTGCAGATCCTAGTTGACCTGGGACTTATCCCCTGACCCTGAGCAGCCAAAAATTCCCCATAGGATACAGTGATAGTTGCGCCTGAACCACGGCATTGCCTTATAGGGACATAGATAGGATGGGCTGCTTGACTATGACAGATGGATAAATTTGGCACCGCTCACCTTTTATGAAATTCTAGTGTCGATCCACACCTGATTATTATTCTATCCTCATGTGGAGGCAGCTGGTTAGGAGGGAGGCAGACAGACAGGCAGTGACAGGTAGCACCAGCAGTCATGAGCATGGCAGACTGAATCCCAGCAGGAGGCACAGAGAGAGGTATGGAGGAGGCATGAAAGCTGACTGTGTAGGAGTTGTCTTTCTAAGTTGCTTCAATTGAAAGAAGCCCCACTAGCTTCTTTGTGATAAAGTCAAGGACAGCCATCCAACTTCCTCTTGACCTCCTCAACATCATTCTACATGTAATGGAGAAAAACCAACCAATTATGTACCTCATTCATTCTTCAGATAGTTTCCTTATTACTCCTGCTGGAAATTGCACTGGAGACAATTCCATATCTGGAGAATCTATTGCTCTTTCTATACCCAATCTGCTTTAACAGATTCATTAAACATTACTACAGCTCTGGAAGCAACAACTATTTATTGGAGACATAGGAATACATAATGCCATGGAAAATAAAATGGTCCACTACTAAAATTACTAACCTACATGGGGCAAATGACTTTGATTTTTTTCTCTGGTCATTTGCTAATGGTGCATCACTGGGTACTAGGTTAACAAATCTCATTTAATTCTGAAATAGCAATCATCCCACAGCTTTCCAAAAACACCTTGCTTTGGGCAATCAGTGATGGAAAGATGGACAAGAGTCAACATGGCATAATAGATGGAGAAAATGAAAAATACCTTGGAAGTTCAAGGAACAAGAAGGCACAGCAAAAGCTCTGCTCAAATGAGGTGTCTACTTCCATTATATTTCCATAAGAACTAAACCGAATGCACAGCTCTGAAATGTGGTATAGAAACCTGCAAAGTTTGGGAGTGGAAGTGCCAAAAGTATTCTTATATTAACGTTTTCAGAGTCCAATGCTATCCTTCCTCTCCTCTTCCCCAATGCAGTCACAGCAAAAAGGAGCATTATTTCCCCTTTTCCCTTGCTAAGACTTCCACTCCATCATGGGTCTCCTTGGACCTATGTCAGCTCTATAGACCTATCATAGCTATATAACTATGCCAGCTCTATGCCAGCTCTGTACAAGTCTTAGGGCACAATCCAGAGTAACTACGGGGAGTCCTTGCTCCGGTGTAAGAACAATTTGCTGTGGATTGCAGTATGAATTTCCCATAGGTTTTCATTAGATGGTGCAGTAACTACGGGTACACATAATGTCTCTTACGTGCTCCCGTAGTTACTCTGGATTGTAGGGTAAGATGAGAAAAGGAGCAGGGAAGTTTGCAAAAGAGGAGGTGGGATCCAGTGTGGGCCATAACCACTAGATCCATCCCTTCTCACAGCCTTCCCCTATGCCTTTTGCTCACTCCTTATCTCTGCCACATTGCTGCCTTACCTTCTCCGACAGGTACAATGACATCCAGGTATCACTGCCAACTGTTTGCAGTGATGATTCCTGATGGAGCGCTGTGGAATAGGGTTGAGCTTTAAATTGTCTCTGTGAATCCATGTTCTCTGCAGAAAAGATGCAGGCTTGTGGCTGGACTGCACTCATTTTTATAACTAGGGTACTTAGACACATTAGCTACTTGGCATACTTGTGTGGGCACTTGCAAGACAACAAGCAAGAGGTCAGCAAACAGAGCAGTGGCAAAAATGGTCAGTCAACAGAAAAGCTGAATCCTCTCTCATTGATTGAAGCTTCTAAAGGAAACGGAAGTATCATTGGATTGACAGCACGTCTCAGCTCTAATAATACTTCGAGGGAGCGATAATTGTTTCTTTTTTCATTCTCCATCTCCACAATGCTCACAGTTCTAGACAGATTAGCTGTGTTGCAGTACAATACCACCCTGACAAGGTTTCTTACTTATGGAGCATTGGGTTTTTAAATCAGACTTTTTTCCTATTTAAGATGGTAGTATAATTGTCCTAATTAGATAGACTTATTTTGAAGAGGGGTTTAAAAAGAATAATCAAGTTGTAAGTGACATTGCCTGGACCCTGCCTCTTCTTACATAACTGTCAGTGCAACTTAATCTGAAAATTATGCATAAAATAAGGAGAAAAATTAACATAATACTCCCTTGCAGAACTACAACAAATTGGACTTCATTTTTCTGTTATGCCAGTGGTGCAAACAAGCTGCAGGTGGATAGAAAACAAGCCAGAACAGAATTCTTCAGGTTTCTATTCTGGTGTCCGTAGTTGCTTGTCGCCCAAGTTTACATCCTGAGAATGTTATGTGCTTTGGATGATTACCTAGCAGCATATCAGATTGGAGAGTTATTATAAAAATAATGAAGAAAGACAAATGTGGGTTATAGCCACCTTACTGCGAAAGAACTGGGCTACCATATTGCTGATGAGAGCCACTCACTTTGATCATATTACACAAGTTTTAAACCAGCTTTGCTGATATCTTGTTTGCTTCTGGGCTGAATTCAAAGGCCTTCAACCTGATTGCCCCAATTGGCCTGTAACTGGATTGACTTGAGAATCACCTCCTGGCCCAAAAATCCTGCCTGGGTCCACACTCCATAATCTGGTGAGATCAACTCATTATTAACACACACACAAAACACAGGGTGACCATATGTCCAATTTTTCCAGGGTATGTCCTCTTTTTTAGCCTTACATCCTGGGAAAATTGTTCATTGTCCTCTTTTTCCTTGTGAGCAGGCAGAATGTAGCCTTCTTGTAATTAATAAATTACAGTATATATAAAAAATTATATGTAACAGTTTTAAATTTAATAATTTGATTAATAAAGTGTTTAATTAACCATATGAAAGCAAATATAGGCGAGGTTTTAGCATTAATTTTGTCATTTTTCTTGGGTGTCCTATGTTTTTGTCCTCTTTTGCTGGTATGACATCTGGTTACCCTGAACATACACACCCACCCACACAGATGCCCAACATTGATTGAAGCTGTTTTTTAGGTGATCAGTTCTTAAGGTCTGCATTTTTATTATTCACTAGCGAAAGGCGTACCCGCGTTGCGGGAGTGAAATTCCCCCGTATGCCATCCCCCCATATGCATCAACCCCCCATGGATAACTTTCCCCCAGGTGTAACAACCCCCCATGCGCAACTTCCCCATACACATCAACCCCACAAGCGCAACTTCCCCCATGCGCATCAACCCCCCATGCGCAACTTCCCCATATGCATCAAACCCCATGCACAACTTTCTCCATGCGCCACTTCCCCCATGTGCAACTTCTCCCCATGCGCAACGTCTCCCCATGCGCAACTTTCCTCCCAGGCGCAACTTTCCCCCCAGGCGCAACTTCCCCCATGCGCAACTTCCCCCCATGCGCAACTCTCCCCATGCGCAACTTCCCGTATGCACAACTTTCCTCCCATACGCAACTTCCCCCATGCGCAACTTCCCCATTCATAACTTCCTCCGTGTGCAACTTTCCCCCATGTGCAACTTTCCTCCATGCGCATCATCCCCCCATGCGCATCATCCCCCCATGCGCAACTTTCCTCTCATGTGCAATTTTCCCCATGCGCAACTTTCCTCTCATGTGCAATTTTCCCCATGCGCAACTTCCCCCATGCGCAACTTCCCCCGTGTGCAACTTTCCTCCATGTGCATCATCCCCCCATGTGCAACTTCCCCATGCACAACTTCCCCCATGCGCAACTTTCTATATGCGCAACTTCCCATATGCGCAACTTTCCTCCCGTGTGCAACTTTCCCCCGTGCGCAACTTTCCCCTGCGCAACTTCCCCCATGCGCAACTTCCTCCCATGCGCAACTTTCCCCGTGCGCGACTTTCTCCCATGCACAACTTTCCCCATGCGCAACTTTCCTACATGCGCAACTTCCCCCATGCACAATTTCCACTCATGCGCAATTTCCCCTCATGCGCAGCATCCTCGCCAGCGCAACCTCTTCCTCCGAACAACATCTCCCAGTGCACTAGGATTTGAGCACCAAATTGGCTGATGTTGGTTAGTCTCCCGTGTTAAGTATAGGACAGAAAGACGTTGCCCCCTTTTCAGCCCCTGAAGGGTTAAGTTTCTCCAGATGGTTCTTGGTGGGAGTTCAGGTGACAGAAGGAACTCCCAGAATTCCATGCTTCAGGCCCAGCAGTTGGGGCGGAATGTTGCTGAGTCAGCAATTCTCAATGCAAAGTATAGGGAGGAAAATGCATTGCGCCCCTTTTCACCCCCTTCCCGTTGGAATTTCTGAAAACCGGTTCTTAGTGCACCCCTCAGTCACGGAAGGAACACCCACCCCAAATTTCACGCTTATAGGCCCACCGGTTTTGGCAGGGCGGTGATGAGTGAGTCAGTCAGTGAGTCAGTCAGTGACTTTTCTCTTTTATATATATAGATATTGACTGGCAGCCAAGCTTTTTTATAATTTGCTGGTAATCTTAATTGGATCTCATGATTGGGTCATTCTGCTTGGGGCTACCTCCAAAGAAGCTTCAGCTGGTACCAAATGCTATGTGCTTTTTGGGATGCTGGTCTGCTGATAGAAAAAAATCACATACCTCAATGTTTTCCTGTCTGCCCCAGCTTTCATTCTGGACCTGGTTCAACGTATTGGCCATAAAAGCCTCATATGTGGTTTGGGATTTTGATATCTGAAGTATCATCTTGCCCTAAATGAAACTTCTTTCACACAGTGATCACCATCACAGCCCCTGTTCCAAGTTCCTTCACCTGCTGAAGCATACTCAGTAGGGAAGTGAGGCAGATATTTCTCCATTGCCATTATGGAATGCTGTCCCAGCAGTGACCTGGCTATTTCTTTCCTGACAATGTTTAAGTGGCTGACAGCCCAATCCTAAGCATGTCTTAAGTACAGTAAATCCAATTTTAGTCAATGATTCTTACTCCCAGGTAAGGGTGGTTAGGTCTGCAGCCTCACACAGCCACAAGAGCTGTGGGTGGCACAAGTGGTTAAGACACTGTGCCTGTTACACTCAGCCACTCGGCCAGCAGGCCGAGGTTCGAGACCTAGGTTGGCCCCACAAGACAGGGTGAGCTCCTGTCCTTAGCCCAGCTCTGCAACACCAGCTGGATCCAATCGTATTGGCTCTGCCTTTCCATTGGACTAATTCAGTGGCATGGAGAGGGGGATCTGCTGCTTGGGTAACAGCCTATCCTCCATAACAATCTAACCCAGGCATTCATGCTTCGCATGCAGCATATGCAGCGCCAAGACCGATACCATAGACTCTCAAGACTGACGGAGGACTGCTCATTAAAACACCTCATTTTGTTAGCTCAGCTGAATCACTGTGGTTTTATTCCTTAATTTGCTCCATTTTGGATTTTGGGTGTTGTTGTTATTGTTATTTTTAAAGCTATCTTGTAATCTGTCCTGAAATTGAACCAAAAATTTTCAGAAAAGGTTTTCATGACCTTGAGATTTCACTTAGCAGCTCAGCTCTTGCTAAGTGCTGTGTACGTGTTTTCTTCATACTGAAGTATGTATATCATTTAGGAAACCTCAGTAAAATAAATAATAGGTAACATGTTCTCAAGTACACATATTACTGCCCAATTTTAGGAAGGGTGCACAAGCATGCATACATAAGCACAGTTCATACATCTTGCTCACATACACTATTAATTCTTTTTCTGCTTACACCCCCATTGTCCAGTCTTCTTAATATTCATCTGTTAAAGAATCATGAGGAATTCCCAATTTTTTTCAAATAAACCAGGGTGTCCAAACTCTGGCCCAGGGCCCAGATGCGGCCCACAGTAAGACCCTCCATCCATCCCACGGGCAAGTCTTGTAGTCCTCCATATATCTCTAATAGTTGTATGTAAATTTATGAAAATTTGGAATGTAGGTAGACACTGTGCCTGTTAACCAGCAGGCCAGAGTTTGAGACCTAGGTCCCCACAAGACAGGGTGAGCTCCTGACCTTAGCCCAGTTCCTGCCAAACTAGCAGTTCAAAAGCATGTAAAATGCAAGTAGATAAATAGGTACCACCTTGATGGGAAAGGTAACAGCGTTCCGTGCGCCTCGGTGTATAGTCATGCCGGCCCCCTGACCACGGAAGTGTCTTTGGACAACGCTGGCTCTAAAGGCTTGTAAACGGGGATGAGCACTCCACCCTATAGTCAAAAACAACTGGCAGTTAATCTGTAGGGAGACATTTAACACACTATCAGAGAGATGATGTGGTCCTCTTGCCAAAAAGTTTGGAGACCCCTGAAATAAGCAGATTTTCTTGAAATTGCATCACTTAATATTTT
Source organism: Cryptoblepharus egeriae (assembly GCA_030015325.1). NCBI lineage: Eukaryota > Metazoa > Chordata > Lepidosauria > Squamata > Scincidae > Cryptoblepharus > Cryptoblepharus egeriae. The sequence continues at coordinate 103,476,629 of JAREYC010000002.1, read as the reverse complement.
ATTTCCCTCATTCCTTAGCAGGCATAAATGTTCAGTCAGTTACTCCATATATTATTTTCACAGGCTTGCCAGCCTGCTGAACTTGTTTAATGCTAGCCCTGAAACTCTGTATTTGAAAATGGGTGGAAGATGAGGACCAGCATGTCCTATTAAAGAGAGGCCTCTGTGGTTCATGACTGAGCCATGAATCCTCTCAGGCATCTCACCCCAGCAAATCTTGAGGTTCTGGAAACATCTGTCTCCTGTTATGAAGGCCACTTCTTAAGCCCAGCTTGTGTTTACACGGCCAGTAAATATAAAGGCAAATGTCTCTAAAGATAAATAACCCCAGAGAGAGCAATCCATTCAAGTCCAACCTGTGTTATTAGTCAAAGGTAAATGCAGTTGCAAACCAATGAAGGGAACGGGTGGCACGAGTAGTCCATGGGCCATTCTGAGCAGCGTCTGAAGGACAATGAAGTGTGATCTTGTGCCGCTCAGTGTAGCAATCAGCAGCAAAAACACGACATCAAGCATTTCGATCCTACTTTCGCCCATCAGGCTTTAATAAAGATAAAGCTGTTCAATTTCCCAGCCCTGCTGCAGGTAGGGAGTGAGTGAGCATTACTACAAGGACTACAGGTCCAGGGTGGATACTGCAGTGCGTAATGGAGAAATGCAAGGCTTTGCATAGTGGCAGGGAGCCATGGAGACATGGTACCCATCTGTTTGCTCAGTAGTGGCTTGCTTTAGGAGAAAGATCCTGGGGGAGTGCACAAATGCCATTAGGGCTACAATATGCAGTAAAACACACTGCAAGGGGGAGATGGTTAGGATTCTGAAACCAAGTCTTCTGAGAAACAGTTATAGTTTGGTGTCGATGTCCCGACTTGCTGCAATGCCTTGGCACTCCAGATAGCACAGGAAACACCCAGCTGGGGAGTAACAAATTGCACTACATCATCAAAGTTCAGATCCTTGTCCAGCCTCGTCTGGATCACTTGGGCATGTTGCTAGATACAACTGGTGGACAACTTGTACATCACAATTACATGCCAAGTCTCAGAGAAGGGACCACTCGGCAGGCTCACAGCATTACAGCAGCAGAGGAAGTGCACCCTGATGCACAAGGAGGGATCATACCAAGTTCAAACCATTTTCAGGGTTGTGTTTATTTTTATCTTGCTTTTTCATCTCCATCTTATCCTTTGCTAATTCTCTTCTCCGTTGACTAATTGATCAGAGTCTCACTTTTGCCCCTTGCATTTTCCCTCCATTGTTTGGATTCTCCAGTCTTTTAATGAAGTTCCTGTATTATTACTAGTATCCCCTGCATTCTGAAGGTTCATTTTCTGACAATCCACACTTTCAGCACCTTTCAGTTATACCCATTTCTAACTCATTCAATGCATGTTCCTGCTCTTTCAACCTCTTTCTGCTTTCTAAAGGCCAAAATTGCCCTCCCAAATGTAGTCCAAAGGATATCATCATTAAATGCTTGGCACTGCAACCATTCTGCAACCTGTCATTCCCCTACACATACCTTCCAAGAATTTTCCAGATATGCTCAAGTATGTGTGCCTCTGCATGTATGCCTATGAGTACAAACATCCGTATATATTGTGTGTAGCTGTTTCTGAATGTGCATATGCTCATAAAAGGTTGGTAGCCACTTTGTGAACTTTTAGTTGAAAAGTGGTATATACGGTGGATAGATAGTCCCACTTGTGTGTGCACCCATTCATGCGCGTGTTTAACACACTGCATATACTTAAACACTGCAATGAAATAGTTAGTACAATCTACATTACAGGAACACTAAAAATAAAAGCATCCATATAGCTAATACTACACATTTAAGCACATGTGTGCATGCAAGTGAGTTTGATTCATTCCAGGTTGACCAGATGCCAAACCCAAAATTCCTGAACCCCAAGGCCAAAATTCCTAATCCCAGGTCAAAATTCCTACCCACTGAAAAAAATTGCCAAAAATGTATTTTTTTGTTTTTGTTTTTTGGTTTTTTGACCATGACGTTTGATAGGAAAGAGATAACTCAAAACTGATTTTTGCATTGGATTCTGCTCTTCAATACATATCCAACGACATATGGCATGATGGGGTACTGTGCACCAACACAAAGTTTCAAAATGAAGCCAAAATGTAGGACAATGATGCCAAAATATAGGACACCTGGACAGGAAGCTAAAAATCCTGACAAATCCAGGTTTTTCCGGTCATCTGGTCACCCTGATCATGCATGCGAACATAAGTTTGATTCACGCATGTCTGTGCACGCACACATGCACGCCTTCAGATGTAAATAATGTACACAAGTATAGGTAGTACAAATCGCACCAGGATGATGAAACACATCTACCTTTACGCTGCCCACCCAGCAATGAATTTTGTGTCTTTTCTTTCCCCTTCTCCCCCACATGCCTCCAGCCATCACTGTTGTTCCTAGACATGCTTTAATAATAACCCATCTTTTAGACTGGAGGGGGAAAGAAGAGCTGCTGAGGTTGCTAAGTTACAGGATTCAAACTCCTGCTACCTCCAGGTCAAACCTAAAATGAACCCCTTCAGGGCAAGCAATGGCAGGAAAATAGCTTTCATACCTGACAGTGTGCAGAGCTAAACATCTTAAGGTTTACATAGACAAGGGAATGAGGAACAGTTTTAAAGTTGTAGGTTCGCACCTACTCTATAGATCTGGCTGTTAACGAGAGATCGGACATATACAGCACAATCCAAAGCAACTAATCTGTCCACACAAGAGCCCTTGGGTTGCCCTATCTATCACTAGGGTGGAGCAACTGCAAGATGCTCCAGCCCAGTTACTCTGGAAGAGGCTTAGGGCAGAGCAAGGCAAGATAGGGTGCCCTAAGAGAGGTGGACCTGCTCTGCCCTAACTGGGGCAGCCTAAGCAGCTCAGGAGAGGCAAGTTGAGGGCAAGTTTAGCATTGCCTAGGGCAGAGCAGTTACTCTGTATCCAGAGCCTGTTTCCAAGGCAGAAATGCCCTTTCTAGCCCTCAGAGTTATGCCACCTCAGGAGCAGGTATAGTAATGAGTAGACCCATAGGGGTCCATGATAAGGCCCAAGTAAGAATGGCAGTGTTGACCAAAAATCTGAGTTCTTGGCCAGCCTAGCTGCAACCGCTGCCTCTCAGGATATGGAACAACTACGGCTGCCCGCAAACCTCAGGATACAGCAGGCCACTCCAAGAAGCCCCTTGTAGAATGTATTGACTGTATTCACTGTAGAATGTACTGGCATCTCATCAGGGACTCCTTATAAGGCAGGCACCCAGTGGCGTCACCAGACTGGTGCGGCTGGTGTGGGCTGCATTGGGTGACACATTTCGTATGGGGTGATGTGCCGGAGGAGTTTGACAGTCCTTTGACAGACGGAACAGCAGCCAGAAGCTGCCACTTGTCCTTGGAGCTGGCCCAAATGGCCAGCTGAGATGCACTGTGCAGAAACACACTGAGCATCCCAAACAGCTTCAGAGAAGACTTCCTTAGCATGGAGGAAGTCCACGCCTCTGCACAGCCATTTGGCCTCACTCAGGAGGCGGAGCGGCAGCCGAATGGCTTCAGAAAGAGTACTGCACAGGCACCAACTCTGACACCTGCACAGTATCCTCTGAAGCCGAAAGTCTTCAGAAAAGTGTCAGAGATGGTGCCTGCGCAGTACTCTTTCAGAAGCCGGTTGGCTTCAGAAACAACTGCGCAGGCGCCAATTTTGGTGACTGCACAGTCCAGGTAGGGGAGTGCACGCCTCCCAGGGGTGATGGACAGACTTCTGCACCGGGTGATGCGCAGAGTTGTGTCATCACGGTAGGCACCACAGCTGTTCCTTGTTCAGTGTGATCTGAGGGGTGTCTTCTCAGGAGCAAGTCCTCCCCATGTGTCATTTACTTAGCATGCTCTGGAGCAGTTAGGGCAGCCCAGGCTTCCTGACTCTCTGGATGCAGCATAACTTTCTGCTCTGGATACAGAATAGTTAGAAGAGAGCAGTTAGGGCAGAGCATGCTGAACTTGCTCTGGATTGTACCCTTAATGTTTAAAAATAGCCATTTAAAAGTGGCTGCCAGATGGGCATAGAACCGGTTGTTAATTTCTTTGAATCCCATCAGTGGGTATATGATGTGGGCTGCATGTACACTAGTTTATGTAAAGATGAACTTCACTTACAACCCAAATCCCTTCAGCTCCCTGCACAGCTATGCAGCAGTGCCAATGCAGCATCTGCTGAATTCTGTGGGAGAATTTTGTAAAGGAAAGGGAATGCTTGTTCCCCTACCGCAAAGAAATGCCCCATGGAACCAGTTGGTAAAATTGGCTCCTGAACAGCCTTACATCTGGTGGGTGTCCAGCATTCATTGCCACATGGAACTGGCCACTCATTGCTTCCGGTGGAAGTCAGGATATGCTTTCCAGAAGAGTTGCATCTGCAATAGCTGCAAACATATTATGCATGTAGAACCTGTGTTCTACTGCATAATGCTCCCCTGGGATTGTGGCATTAATTACTAGTGCTTCTCAAGAAGAGTGTTCCCTCTTGCGCTGGGGTCTGAGAATCAAATTGTGCTCAAATAGGATATTCCAAGAACCAAACTGGAAGTGATTGGAGCAATGCATGCACACATCTCCAGTCTCTAAAAACTTTTGTACATAGCAGTCATGGAGGAAGTGGGGAGATCATGCTAAAGGGAAGGGAATTAACCCTGCTAACTGGGCAAGATGCACTTTCTAAAGTGGGTGGTCCTCTAAAGTTTAGCGGGGGGGGGGGGGAGTAGTAACTGGTTCTCCTTACCTGAGCAGTATCTTTTCTAGTGTAAACATTTTCTCTGTAAACTGCTTTGTAAATTGACTTTCCCCCATGCCTGCTCTTTGCAGAAGTTTAAAAAGAGAAGAGATGCGTTCAGGCATCTTCATCATCGCTTCGAGTTTGGTCCTGATACTTAGCATTTTCTGCACTGAGTTAAATGTGACAAAGGAATTATCTTCTGCCTAGCTACATGGATGCTTTTAAGCACCAGAGAGAAACCATCATTAGGAAACAGAGCTGTCCTAGGGGCATTTTGGAAAGCTCCCCTATTCTCCCCCCCCCCCCATTTGCTAATCTCCCCAAGCCCAGAATCACATGAATATAGTCAAGGCGTTGAACTTCCTTTTATCTTTTGGGTTTCAGAAGGGAAATCCCACAACTTGGCTCAAAGCAGTGTTCTCCAGAGGGAAAGCCATCCAGACTCTGAAGAGTCTTTGCAACTCAAACACGCTAATGAAATGCAATTAAAAGAGAGCTCTTAATCTCTCTCTCTCTCCCCCCTTCTCTCTCTATTTCTGGCTCCCTCCTGAATTTAGCAAGATTGCTTAGGGAACAAATTCTGTTTCAATGACTTCACACCTCAAGTGTCTGGAGTACACCTGGCCCACTTCTCAGAGGAATAAATTGAATTTGTGTTTTGTGGAGAACTCTCTAGATCTGCACTGCATTATACACATCACCCCTGCTCCCAGCTTCTGGAGGTATACATAGCCTGCAGCCTTCACCATCATCTGGATGTCCAGGCAGCTCCTGCTTTTAGTAAGGAAAATCAATTGAAGGAAAGTACAATAATATTGCTTTAAACTCTTCAGCAGGTAAAGACAGAAACACACACTAAATTTCTTCTCATAACACAACTATTTATTACTATCAACTAACTGGAAAAGTCCAGTCCACAGGGTGTGCCATGGTGGGACTGCAGGTGTGCCATAAGAATTGTTAGTATGGCCACTGGGAGGAGGAGGCTACTGCTATCAATGGGTATACCTTGTCAATTGTAAAAAAAATACTGATTGTGTGCATTGACAATTTTTATACCTTATCAGTGTGCTGCAGTGGCATAGCTAAATATCAGCTAATCCGATGCAAAGCTCAAAATATTGTCCTGAAAATGATGCCACAACCAGAAGTCAAGTCATGCTGGTCTTTATGAAAAAGAAAATTGGGAGAAAACTCCTTCCTCCTTTCCCCAACCAGATTACCATCTACTCTGCTGACTTCTCCCAGCTACTGGCATAGCTAAGACATCTATCTGTTTTTTGGAGTCAAGGAAGATTTGGTAGTCCCCTTCCCACAACAAAATCAAATTTAAATAAATAAATAAATGGCCCTTATTGATTACAGATTACAGGGATGGGTATTCTCGCCCCACTAAATATAAGAGAACCACTTAGAAGTGCCACTTTACCCACTTAGCAGCAACTGTATTATGAAATATGGAAATTGGAGCTACATATATTAACACCTTATTCATTCCATATCATAATTAAATCTCATTGGCTGTCAGTGTAACTGACCTCACAGTTCAGTAATGAGTTAAAGAAATCCACTTTTTGTTCCATAGGCAATTGGTGTTTTTATTTTCTGGTTGATTTGACAGAAGAACACAACGTTTGACAGAAGAACACAAATATTTCAACGCAGTTTGCTTCATTGCATTTCTGCATTAAATCACTTTTCCAATGATATGTAACATGATGGTATTATTATTCATTTTACGCATTTTAGATTGCGAGCCCTTTTGGGACAGGGACCCCTTAGCTATTAATTAGCTATTAATTTTTTTCCTTTTCTTTGTAAATCACTTTGTGAACTTTTTAGTTGAAAAGCGGTATATAAATACGATAGATAGATAGATAGATAGATAGATAGATAGATAGATAGATAGATTGATTGATTGATTGATTGATTGATTGATTGATTATTCATACATACCCCGTTTTTCATCAAGTGTCAAGCTCAGCTTGTTGCCCCTATAGTTTGTTGCCTGCTATCCGCTGCTCCACCTAACTATGCCACTGGTGTGCTGTGAGATGAAAAAGGTTTAAAATAGCTGACCTGAGGAATATTGGCTAAGCTATCCACATATGATTTTGGTACAAACTGAAATTATTTCTTCCTGTTCATTCAGGTGGCCTACCAGATAGGTCTTAGGTCAATCTGATGCCTTCTGTTCTCATAATGCCCAACACAGAAAGTTCAAACTCTCCCAGCTGCCTCAGAATTTGAGCTATAGCAGTGGTTCCCAAATGTTTTCAACTGGCAGCTCCTTTGACCTCCTGGGCCATTGGCTGTCACTGCCCTTTAAGCATACAGTCCTATATATTTATGGTGGTATGTTTTCAGATGATTCTCCTACTCTCTACGCTGTTTCCACAGCTTCCCAGGGAGCCACATTTCACAATTTGAGAACCACTGGCCTATAGACTCAGACCAACCTCAACAGAGTTTTCAAACTTGCAAGACTGGCGTGGAGAAGAGTATACAGAAAAAAACTGTTGGTACCATAAATGCAAGCAGCCAGTTGCTTGACCCTTCAATCAGGCCAGACTGTCTGACCACTCCTCATTGGGTGATTCACTCCACACTGAATTAGAGGGTGATTCCCACCAAACTCCTCTCCGTCTGAGGATGAGGGGCTTCTTGGCCTCCCACCCTTTCTACAGTCTGAGACTAGCTGACTGATTTGGGGCCGGGTAGGAATTTTTATGTGCTAGTCTGATTGGCATTGGTTGTCTTTTTTTTTAACCTATCACAGACTGACGCTAAGTTGGGAGGGGTAGGTTGCATGACTAAACTAGGTTCACCATTTGACCTTGCATCCAGCTCCCTTGACCATTTGGGGGTAACACTAAGATATAGCCTTTGCATTAGGGCACAATCCAGAGTTAACTACGGGGAGTCCTTGCTCCAACGTAAGAACAATTTACTCTGGATTGTAATATGAATTTCCCATAGGTTTTCACTAGGTGGTGCCGTAAATACTTCAAAATAAATGTATCTTACATGCTCCCGTAGTTACTCTGGATTGTAGGATAGGTGCAATATGTAGCCTCGAATCAGGTGATTTGCCCTACTGAGAATATCCAAAGGCGGTAGAAAACTAGGTTTGTCTCCCTGCCAGGCACCCCACACATCTTGGGGTTGAGGTTTTGTGATGTACCCCTTTTTGTAGCCTGCTGCAGATTTTTAATAAAGTGGCCAATTTGAACCCAAACCTTCCAGTCTGCCGTCTTTATTGGAGATGGCACATATAAATTATTTGTTGTTGATGTTAAGAGTACTGTACCTAAATATTGTTTTTAACAAGAATAAAATAATCAATAAATGGTTCCCTGTCCTCAAAGCACTGTCAGAGCGTGCTTGACCGGTAGTGGGATTCAATGTCTCTTTAAAACTTCTGCAAACTTGGTGTCCAGAATGCAAACAAGTGGCAACTATGAGCATAATCCTAACCATGTCTACTCAAAAGTAAGAACCATTTTGTTCAATGGGTTTTGCTCCCAGGAAAATGTCTTAAGGATTGCAGCCTATATCTATCTTGTTAAGAAGATAATATCCTCACATACAACAACAATATATAAATGCTACAAACAAACATATATATCATGTGGGACAGTTTTGTTGCATAACCTTGCAGCCTATTCCCAAAGCTCACCTAAGCAAGTTCCTTCAGAGAAGAGAGTTATTGAGTTTGTAAAAACAGAAGTTTTATCATCCAGCAGAGATTAAAGTTTACAAGGCCACCCACATCTATAGTTTTTGTCACTAGTCCCGTCTCTAGCGAGTAACAGTATTATCAACAACATAGCATGTTGTGGAAGCTGGAGACTTGTGTCAGAATGATAAATAAGATGAGAGGACAAAACTCTTTGTGAACTGGATCAGATAATTTGCTAGGAAGTAAATGAAGGCTAACCACACTTTCCTGGGAGTAAGTCCAATTGAACACAATAGGACATACTTTTGAGTAGACATGCTTACTAAACCATCTTAGCTATATTTTTATTATAAATATAGTACATGAAATAGTACATGAAATTTGTTTTATTTCATCTTGTAATCACATACACACCTGTGGGGGCTTTTTATGATCTACAGTATGCTCATAAGTTAATAATGTTCAAATCATTTTCATATGAATGTAAAGCCTACTTAAGCACTATACTTCTCCAAAGTTATAATTTAAAACAGTGGAATGGAGAAAGTGCAAATGTGCTACCCTAAATGTTTTTAAAGTCATACAATATGCCACTCAAACTCAGAACTGTGTGGGTGTGGGGGGGGGGGGTCTAGCACATATATTTCTTTTGGCTGTGTTGGGATTTATTTTTATTCTGATGCTTGATAGTATTGTGTTGTTACACTGAAAGTTTAATTGTCCTGATGCACTATTTAAACTATCCTTTTTGGATTATAAGCCACGCTGAACCTCCCCACATGAATAGGAAAAGTAGAATCAACATCTGTTAAACAAACTAATGTGCATGCACATCTCAAAGGGAAAAATGCACTCACACAGTATACATGTGCAAGAACACAAACATGCCTGTGTGTCCCATGCACAAAGCACACACTCAGGCATTCTGTTGCAGTTATATATGCATTTTATTATTACAGTATTATCTGTAATATTGTTACAGTATTTATTATATATCTGTAATATTATTACATACAGTATATATGCATTTTATTATTACAGTATTATCATTTTATCTTACAAAATGAAGAGTACCCTAGAATGTGGGTGAGAGAAATTTCCAGTGGTTTGTGCCTGAAGCTTCTCATTTGACATGAGGGGAGCGGCAGATGCCCTTGCCATCACTAAGGTGACTTGTGATGTTGTTTTGGTTTTTTTGTATGAGCACAGTGGCACCTTGCGTTCCCTCCTGCTGGGTCTTATTAGCGAGGACTGGAGATATTCATCAAGATAGATTTGCTGAACAGATGTGCGTGGTGGAGGCCAGAGCTGTGAAGCAGAAGTGTGAAATTGATCCATTTCCCTGACTGGCCGGTGAGATTTGCCTGGCTGAACAAATTCGAAGAATAGCTTTTTCTTCTTCCAGATTTGTTTTCTGTGACTGAACTTCTCAGTGTATCTTAACACTGTAAGAGTTCAGACTTTATGAATAGAAGATACAGATTAGAGACATATCTGCATTGTGAGGGTAGAAGAATAATATCAGACTAACATGATAGTAAGCATACAGTTGCCATTCCACATGGCAACCTAGCCATTCAAGTCCCCCTCCATCATGTTGAGTAGATTGTATCTTGTGTTATAACATTATGGTCTTGTTTGTACTCCTCCATCCTCACCTGTCTTACCTGTCTTGCCATCGGTTGTCAATGATGATGTGGAGCAGGAGTGGGGAAAGGCCAACTGTCATATCATGATGTGACACACATGAAGTGGTACTATCTATATATATAAAAGAGAAAAGTCACTCACTGACTGACTCACTGACTGACTCACTCACTCACTCATCACCGCCCTGCCAAAACCGGCCTATAAGCATGAAATTTTGGGTGGGTGTTCCTTCCGTCACTGAGGGGTGCACTAAAAAGCGGTTTTTGGAAATTCCAACGGGAAGGGGGTGAAAAGGGGCGCAACGCGTTTTCCTCCCTGTACTTTACATTGGAGAATTGCTGACTCATCAACATTCCTCCCCAACTGCTGGGCCTGAAGCATGGAATTCTGGGAGTTCCTTCTGTCACCTGAACTCCCACCAAGAACCATCTGGAGAAATTAACCCTTCAGGGGCTGAAAAGGGGGCAACGTGTTTCTGTCCTATACTTAACATGGGAGACTGAATAACATCCAGCCAATTTGGTGCTCACACCCTGGTGCACTGGGGGATGTTGTTCGGAGGAAGAGGTTGTGCTGGCGAGGATGCTGTGCATGAGGGAAAATTGCACATGAGTGGAAATTGCGCATGAGGGAAAATTGCGCATGGGGGAAGTTGCGCATGTAGGAAGGTTGCGCATGTAGGAAAGTTGCATATGGGAGGAAAATTGTGCATGGGAGGAAAGTTGCACATGGGGAAAGTTGCGCATGGGAGGAAAGTTGCGCATGGGGGAAGTTGCACGTGGGGGAAGTTGCACACGGGGGAAATTGTGCATGGGAGGAAGTTGCGCATGGGGAAAAGTTGCACATGGGGAAAGTTGCATATGGGGAAGTTGCGCATGGGAGGAAATTGCGCATGGGGGAAAGTTGCGCATGGGGGAAGTTGCGCATGCGAGGAAGTTGCACATGGGGGGAAGTTGCGCACAGGGGAAAGTTGCGCACGGGGCAAAGTTGCGCATGGGTGGGAAGTTGAGCATATGGGAAGTTGCGCATGGGGAAGTTGCACATGGGGGGGATGATGCACATGGAGGAAAGTTGCGCATGGGAAAGTTGCGCATGGAGGGAAGTTGCGCATGGGGGGGAAGTTGCGCATGGGGGAAGTTGCGCATGGGAGGAAAGTTGCGCATGGGAGGAAGTTGCGCATTCGGGGAAGTTGCACATGGGGGAAGTTGCGCATGGGGGGATGATGCGCATGGAGGAATGTTGCGCACAGGGGAAAGTTGCGCACGGAGGAAGTTGCGCATGGGGGAAGTTGCGCATGGGAGGAAAGTTGCGCATGGGGGATGATGCGCATGGGGATGATGCGTATGGAGGAAGTTGCGCATGGGGGGATGATGCGCATGGGGGGATGATGCGCACGGGGAAAGTTGCGCATGGAGGAAGTTGTGCATGGGAGGAAGTTGCGCATGGGAGGAAGTTGCGCATGGGAGGAAGTTGCACATGGCGGAAAGTTGTGCATGGGGGAAGTTGCGCATGGGGGGAAGTTGCGCCTGGGGGGAAGTTGCACATGGGGAAAATTGTGTATGGGGAAAGTTGCCCATGGGAGAAATGTTTCGCATGGGGGAAGTTGCGCATGGGGGAAGTTGCGCATGGGGGAAATTGCACATGGGGAAAGTTGTGCATGGGGTTTGAGGCATATGGGGAAGTTGCGCATGGGGGTTGATGCGCATGGGGGAAGTTGTGCATGGGGGTTGATGTGTATGGGGGAAGTTGCGCTTGGGGGTTGTTACGCCTGGGGGAAAGTTATCCATGGGGGGTTGATGCATATGGGGGGATGGCATACGGGGGAATTTTACTCCCACAGTGCGGGTACGCCTTTCGCTAGTACTGTATATGGAGGACAGGATGCAAGTAGATGCACAATTCCCATTTTGGACAGCATCTATCCATTTTCTATCATGTTTGGTTTGGCCCTCAGATTGTTCAGTATAAACTAAAAACAAGGTAATGCAAACAAATGAATGAACAAATGAAAGAATTGTGGTGCAATCCTAACCCCTGGTTAGGCTGACACAAGTCCCGTGCTGGCATGGGGATGTTGCAAAATTGCCCCACTCTGGGGAGAGGGGGTTAGGCCAATGCACAAGCATGTGCTAGCCTTCCCACACCACCTTGGAAAATTATTCCAGGTGAAGTATGCCAGCTTAAATTGGAAAGGATTGCTCTCTGAATGAATGAATGAATGAATGAATGAATGAATGAATGAATGAATGAATGAATGAATGAATGAATGAATGGCGGTTTCCACGTAAAATGAAAAGATGTTTATGAGCAGAAAAGTTCCATTCTGTGCCACAACATGAGTTAAGACATGCAGCATATGTTAGCAACTTTTCTCAGGCAATTCACAGAGCAGGTAAGAAGCCCAAGGTAATCTGAAACAGCTGGAATTGATTCAATACATAGATCAGCTTTGCCTATTTAGAGATGAAAATACAGTCAGGATGGAAAGAGTGCATGGACAAACCCCACCTCTGCACCAGTACAGTCACAACACCAGTATAGTCACAACACTGTACCCAGGGATAAATTTTCCCTGTAATGGGAAATACTAGATGCTAAACATTCCCAATCACAGGAAAGATCTCTCTCAAGATACAGCATTTATCACTGCAGGAAAACATACTAGGATATTTGCATCCTGAAATATTGTGTTATGTTCAGGTCAAATGCATCCTGGTCATTGGCATCCTTTGGACATTACCATCTGGTTCCTTTTTGCACCCCATTATAACTGGGCAACAAACACCATGTTATCCCCCTGCTGTATATAACACAAATATCCAGGACTCAAAAAGAACAGATGCAAAAGCATCACACAGCATTTGACCAGGATGTAATGGTCCTGTCATTGAAATAGAGTTGGAGCTGTAGAAGCATGTCAGTATAGGGGTGTCACTTTTGCTCGTCTCCCATGACACTTGTAGATGACACATCCCCTAATGATACATCTCCATAGGGAAATGAGCCCCTGAATAGGGATTATGTGTGACTGTTCTCCATGAGGCTGAGTAAATAATCCATGGCAAAGTAAAGAGCCTGTGAGATTTGCTGCCAGTTAATCACTTAACTGATTTGGTCTATCTTGAATTCAGTCTCTCCCCATAACCAAATAAATGATATTGATTGCAAAATTACAAAGGATCCAAATCATTATTCTGCCAATATATGCTTAAAAGTGGGTGATGCTGGGCATGGGTGTCTCTTCATTGTATCTCATAAGTGCAAAGAGTACTTGTGCACTGGCTGGTTTTCCTAGGTAACCACATAAGAATAGACCCTGCTGGATCAGGTCAAAGGCTCATCTAGGTAAGCTTCCTGTATTTCACAGCAGTCTACCAGATAACAAGATTCCTGCATCCAGATGGCCTTCCCTGCATATGGTATTTTGAGGTTGCGTACATTTTATATACAGTGATACCTCATGTAACAAATTTAATTCGTTCCAGAGTCATGTTTGTTAGGTGAAACATTCTTTACATGAAATGGATTTTCCATAGGAAATAATGGAAACTCAAACAATTGGTTCCAGAACTCTTAAAAATATTCATATAAAAATATTGTAAAAATGATGACAAAACACTGGAATTGAATTCAAAACATGCATTCAATGTGCATAATCCTATGAAGTCTACTTAGGCTGCAGTTTAAACACACTTTCCTGGGAGTAAGCCCAATTTAACACAATGGGGCTTACTTCTGGGTAGACATGGTTAGGAGGCAACAATCAAAAACACTTCCTTCTGCAATCCAAGACACTTTCCAAGTGTCTCCCCACTTTCTCCTTCTCTTCATCCTGAGCCTCTCTCTCCCCTGCTCCCTTCTGGCTAGCCCTGAGCCTCTTCTCTCCTCTCCACGGCTGTTCTCTCCCTCTGCCCAGAGACACCCAGCTACAGGAGGAACAGTGTGGAAGTGCTGCTTTCACTATGGGCAGGTGCGCTAGGCAGCCCTGATGCTTTTTAAAAGGGCTGCCAGCCAGCGCGTCTGCCCCAACTGCCAACAAGTTGTTTGTTACATGAAGCACAGTTTGTTACGTGAAACAGAATCCTAGAGAAATTTTTGTTTGTTACGTGGAACATACTTTACGTGAGGTGCTTGTTACATGAGGCACCACTGTATATGGCTAGTAACCTGTGATGGTCTTTTCCTCTAGAAATTTGCCCAATCCCTTCTGAAAGCCAGTGAGGTTAGATGCCATCACCACATCCTGTGGCAATGAGTTTCATAAACTAATTACATGCTGGATAAAGAAATATTTTATCTGTCCTAAATCTCCCAACATTCAATTTAATGGATGTGGATTTTTAGTGGATGATCTGGTGTTATGTGTGAGAGAAAAGAGCATCTCTCTATCCACTCTACCCATACCTTGTATTATTTTGTATGTCTCAGTCAAGTGCCCCCATCTCCATGGACCTCTTTTCTAAACTAAAGAGCCCTAAATGTTGGAGCCTTTCCTCATACATGAGGTGTCTGGACCATTAACCATTTTGGTCACTCTCCTTTCAGCTTTATCCATTTACTCTATATCCATTTTGAGATGTGGCAACCAGAACTGGATGCAGAACTCCAATTGTGGCCTTACCATCGATTTGTACAATGACATTATAATATCAGCTGTTTTATTCTCAGTCCCTTTTCCAATGGCCCCAAGCATGGAATTAGCCACCAGGTATTGGGTTGACACTTTCATTGAGTTCTCCACTAGCACCCCTAAATCTTTCTCCTGCTCTGTCACAGACAGCTCCGAGCTGTCTTTGATGCACACATAGAGGGAATTTTGAGTCCTTCTGCATGGTGGCTTGTTTCTATAATGGCTTATTGCAGGAACTGGGTAACACCCCCCCTCTCTTTTACACACACAAACAGAGAGAGTGAGGTGTATGAGAGAGAGTAATGTGTATTAGAGAGACCGAGAGAGAGAGAGAGAGAGAGAGAGGTGTATCAGAGAGAGGTGTATCAGAGAGAGGTGTATGAGAAAGAGAGAGAGTGAGAAAAAAAGAGTGAGTTCCCTTAATAAGAGAGGTGTATGAGAGAAAGAGAGAGAGAGAGAGAGAGAGAGAGAGAGAGAGAGAGAGAGAGAGAGAGAGGTGTATATGAGAGAGAGAGAGAGATATGTATGAGAGTGAGAAAAGAAGAGTTCCCATAATAAGAGAGGTGTATGAGAGAAAGAGAGAGAGGTGTATGAGAGAGAGTTCCCGTAATAAGAGAGGCGTATGAGAGAGAGAGAGAGAGAGAGAGAGAGAGAGAGAGAGAGAGGTGTATATGAGAGAGAGAGAGATATGTATGAGAGAGAGTGAGAAAAGAAGAGTTGCCATAATAAGAGAGGTGTATGAGACAGAGAGAGGTGTGTGGGAGAGAAAAAGGTATATGAGAGAGAGGTGTGTGGGAGAGAAAAAGGTATATGAGAGAGAGAGAGAGAGAGAGAGAGAGAGAGAGAGAGTTCCTGTAATAAGCTGTTATAGACACAGCCACCATGCGGAGGTACTCAAAATTACCTCAATGTGTGTGTCAGCCCTAATGGTGGACAGAGCTGAAACTTTGCAATATCCTCCAAAAGGAAAGGCCTTAATAGCCAGCATTTAATAGACAACTGTTGTTGTCCTACTTTCTTTTCAGTAGCTGGTGAGGAGTGTTTTTATTAAAAAAAGAATGATTTTTGTGTTCCTTCCTCCTTTTGATAAGAAATGACTTGTCCATTATCTGGTGAGCTCTGGGCTTTGTTGATGCACTTTCTTCCCCCTGCCTGCCTCACTTTCATGCTTAAAGGGATGTTGCTCTATTGATTTCTGTTGGAAGTGGCTAGCACGCATATTAAATGCCACGGCTCCGGCTGTTCTATGTTCTTGGGCAATTTAGCTGTGTGGAAGATGCAGAAACATCAGAATGAATTGAGGTGGTCAGTGGGTGACACACACCCCTCACCATGCGAATTCCCCTCTGCTAATCTTCAAGATGCAATCTGCCCTTTCAAGTTTTCACTTTGTGAGTCCCCAGCATGCGGCAAAGGAAGATGACCTCTGAACATAAGAGGGTAGAATAAAGAAAATTGCAGAGAAGAAGTCAGCAGCAAGCCCACAATCCGTGTGAGACTAAAAACAGAGCAGCCTCACCTGGGAAAGGCAAATAACTGATTGCACCAAGCAATTACCGGTTGCTGTGGTCCAAATCCTCAGATGATGCAGTTTGGTAGAACAATGCTGAGCTCACAAAACTTCCTCTCTTTCAACTTTGACTCCATTATCCACACTGTTGTCAAGGAAGTTGGCAAGATTTTGAAAAAAAGGGCTGAAAACACTCCCAGAGACAAGATTATCCAAGGTCATTGCTATTTTGTTCTGAGGATTAGATGTGATATAGTGAGATCAGGAGGTTGTAAAAGGGCTATCTGTGAGAAGATGTTTTCAGAACTGGGGAACACCTAGGAAGGCCCCCAAATGTTCCAATTCTAAGCACCTTCTCTCTCCCTTCATGGCAGAGGTTCTCAAGCATTTCAGCCTGGGACCTCATTTTGAAAATGACAATCTGTCCAGGTCCCCACCACCCCCAGACATGATGTCATTAACCTAGTAGTGATGTCATGGTCATAAGTGACATAAACAACAAGTGCCATGATTGTGATGTCAGAGCTCTTCTTTGTCTATGCAGAAGTAAGCCCCATTGTATTCAATGAGACTTCCAGGACACGAAAGATTGTGGCGCTCCCTATTGTAGCACCCAGCGCTAGATTCCAAAATAGTGGCTCCCATATTTTCATGACCCCACTCAAGGGGACCCCAACTCCCACTTTGAAAACCATTGCTTTATGGTTTCTATGTCTTCTAGCATTGTCTATACTCTAGCCATTTCACATTTTGCATCACATGCTCCTAGAAGAATGTCAACCCCCATGCGCAACATCCCCCATGTGCATCATTCCCCATGCACATCATCCCCCATGTGCATCAACCCCCATGTGCATCAACCTCCCATGTGCATCAACCCTGCATGCGCAACATCTCCCCACGTACAACATACCTTCATGCACAAAACACCCCATGCACAACATACCCCCCCATATGCAACATTCCTTCCACCCACCTCCCAGTGCTTCAGGCACCAACCACTAAAATGGCTGGATGTTGATCAGTCAGTCATCAATGTTAAGTATAGGACAAAATATGTTGCACCCCTTTTCAGCCCTTTAAGTGTTAAATTTCTCAACATTGGTTCTTGATGGGTGTTTTTTGTCACATATAGAACACCCTCCCTGAATTTCATGCTTCTTGGTCCAGGGGTTGGGGCAGCGCATCCATCAGTCACCAATTCTTCAATGCAAAGTATAGGGAGGAAAATGTGTTGTGCCCCATTTCACCCCTTCCGGTTGGAATTTCCAAATACCAGTTCTTAGTGACTCCCTCCATCACAGAAGGAACACCCACCCCAAATTTCACACTTTTAGACCCAGTGGTTTTTCAGTCAGTTAGTCAGTGAGTCAATCAGTGACTTTTTCAGTTTTTTATATACATATATAAAGTTATATATAACCATATATAGAATCAAATATAAAGTTATATATAACCAGTATATATAACCAGAGCAATAGGCACCCCTGAGAAATTCAGATAGAGTCAATTGTGTGGAACAGTGAGCATGGGCTTTGCAAGTAGAGTGGTACATTGTAAGACGAATGCCCTGTAAGAGGAATGTTTTGTAAAATGAACTAAAATTTATATGGGATTCTGCTTTGTAAAATGAACTGCGCTTTGTAAGACGAATGCCCAATTGGCTGGGCTGTGTGGCTGAAGTGGGACATCTCCTCCTGCCTGCAGTAACAGCGACAAGCCAGCAGAGGGACATACAGGCAGCAGCTTTGACTGGGTCTCCCAGCCAGCATGTCTGAGCCTCCTGCAGCCACCACCTTAAGGTAGGAAGTAAGAAGAACGTTTTGTAAGACAAATATGTTTCTGGAATGAATTAAGTTTGTCTTACAAAACACCCACAACTGTACATGTTAGTTCTTTTAGAGTTCCAGAAGTGCTGGGTTGGGCCCCAGGCATCTGGTTGGGCCCCAGGCATCAGGACCATGGTAAGAGAAGGGACCTTTAAGCATGCTTCCCCACACATGGTCTAAAATTTAGACTCCTCCACCACTACAAATGTTGTTTTACCAAAGGGAGAAAACCACTCTCATAATGCAAATGTAATTTTTCTCTTCTTGACAAATAACTGCTGGATTGGAGAACCAGGCTGGGACTTCATTGGAACAGGGTAGAGATGATTTCTTCTCCCCCTCCTGGTTGACCTGATCTAAAAGGCTCCAATCCAATTGCTGTTTAACATTAAAATAATACAAGGATGCACTTGCCAGGCTTATATTAAAGACCCATCACCTGAAATGGATGGTCATTACTGTCTACTTTCTTTCCATCCATAGAAGTCCTGCTGGCAAGTGGATTCCTGAGTTGGGGGAAAGGAAGAGAACTTTCCATCCCTCAACAGCTTTGATTACCTTAGCCTAGTAAAGAGACAACCTTGGTAATATAACTGATATTTTTGAATCTTACTGTGTAGGCACAGATGCACTTTTCAAGTATTGTCTTGGTCCTGAAGGATAACTTCCATTTTTTTCCCAAGTCCCGCTTTATGTCGCTCAATGACTTTGCAAAAGTCTTATACATTTCAACCAAAACTGAGAGATAAATGAGGTTTTGCCAAATACAAGACATAAGTCATAAAGGAGATGTGGATGCAGGAAGCCAGTGAAAGCAGCAATTGGATGAATCTTTAATTAATGGATCTCAAGAAGTGAACTAATTGAACCAATATCTATCTAGTAAATGTAACTTGTGAAATACAATGGCCATTAAGCAAAGACGTCATGCCACATTGTATATTGGACATTCATTTAGTATATGCCAAAATCTGACTTTGAAGTAATCACAAGAACTGATGAGTATATTATACTTGATTGTTCTGGGGACCTCTTCTCAAAAACATCTCCCTCCGATCCCATCATACCTCTCCACCTCACAGAGATCACCCTTTGATTTGAGTGGAATCCAGTGGGCCTATGGCTGGTGCTGACAGAGTGCAGACTGGTACTAAGCCAGTGCCAGCACTGACCCGGCACTTAGTGTCACTAGCATGCCTTATGGCACTGGAGGAGGGCCAGCCCTGACACTTTAGGATTGGGCCCTAAATGTCTCATTCATTTAGTAGCCCTCTCAAAATATCGGACACCAGCAGAATATTCTGCTTGTTTTGATCTTTGTTTTTTAAACACAAATCAAGCTCAAAGACCAAACAAGTCTGACCTGAACTTTTTGGATGGATGACAGCTCCCCATTAGGGCAGTAATTCTTTACATCAGGGATATCAAACTTGTTTCATACAGTGGACCAAAGTTAGCATTTTTGTTGCCTGCTGAGGATCAGAAGTGGTATGATTAAGCAGATGGCCAGAAATCAGCACTTTGTTCTCACATATAAATTCTTTAGATACAAATGACAATAGAGAAAATGTGCAAATCTTGGTCATGTTCTCAAGATATGAAAGTGTAATGATCATACTGGGAGTGTCCAGTTATAACAGGAGCTGGATAAATTACTTCCAGGGGCTGCACTCAGCTTATGGGCATTATTTTTGACACTCCTGCCTACAGTATACACAGTATAGGAAGCAAAATTTTGTGAGGTATCTATGGCTCCCCTGGCTGGTTTCTGTGACTCCTTAGAGAACCACGGCTCTCGATTTGTAAATTACTGATCTAGAGAAAAGCAGGGATGAGGAGATCAAGGACAACTTTTTCAGGGAAACCATGGTATGTGGCCATCCAAATGAAACCCTTTTGCAGTGTTGAGAAAACTCCTGTGGGGCTTGACTTGAGATGAGTTTAGAGTCAACACCTCTCCACAACTTGAGTCAAAAATGAGTCATAATGAGGCATATTTAGAGTTCTCAAGTCACTCCTTCATGACACTGTAGGATTCAAGTCAAGTCACCTTCCCCCTTTAAAAAGTCTGCCATGGAAAAAAATAGAGTTGCTACCAGGTTCTGTGTGATGGAGCTCTCTTTAAACACCCCACTACCCCACTTTAAGCACCCCAGAGTTAAGAGGGATGGGAAGGACTGCAAGAGAGCAGAGAAAGAAGAAGCAAGAGGGAAGAAGAGAGTCACAAGTAGCAACTTCCTTTGGCTATAAAAGGACACATTAACCCTTCCCTGCCACATGGTTAGAACTCCCTGACGCTCACCAGGTCTGAAAGACGGCCCCACAAGATTTTCATACAATGTAAACAGTAAGCAAGCATTCCCTAAAGTTTAGACACAGGCAGACTTGACTTGGTGACTTGAATATAAGACTTGAGTCAGTGGGAGCCTGATTCAAGTGTTTTTCAGTGTCTTCCATGTGTGTGACTCACAAGTTAGCAAGTCAGCAAAAAATGTGAATTTTTACAACTCATGACCAAGTAACTCGAGTTCCCAACATGCCACCTGAATCTTGCTGCAGTACAACCTAGAGAGGGTGACCAGATGCCCAAACCTCAAAAGAAGGACAAGGTCTTGGATTCCTCTCAGCCTGGCCTTTCCAGCGGATAATGGCACATTTGCCTACTCAAGAGTAAAGTCACAATATTGGGCACTTTCACTTTCCCATAGAGTGGTGATTATTTAAGGATAGCAAAGAGTAGGCCAGCAGGTATGTCCACAAACCAATGCCACGCTGGTGCAGGAAGGAAAGGACATGGGACTTACAGCTACAATCTCTGGTTTAAGACCCCTGGTGAATAATAATACAAAGTTGCTGAATTATGGAACATAGTTTCCTGAATAGGTTTGCCTAAACACTAACAACAACCTCACCTGCTGAGCGCTGTACTCCAACAAAAAAAGTAAACCGTAGCACAGCAAACAGCATCTAAAAGGTAAGTGGTTTATGGAGGAGAAAAAGGGCATACCTGGAAAGCAATTTAATTAATCCACATAGGTGGGA
Organism: Cryptoblepharus egeriae; assembly: GCA_030015325.1. Lineage (NCBI taxonomy): Eukaryota > Metazoa > Chordata > Lepidosauria > Squamata > Scincidae > Cryptoblepharus > Cryptoblepharus egeriae. The sequence continues at coordinate 103,455,491 of JAREYC010000002.1, read as the reverse complement.
AGGTGCACAATGTAAAAGGCATTGTGTAGATGAGCGGTTAACTGTGTCACTTATGTTGAAAAAGCGCAAGAAGCCAACAAAAGTGCAATTACAGCACTGTTCCATTAACTCCTCCCTTACAAATTAATACCAGGGACATTTCTGGGACATTTATTTGTACAGCTTAAGGAAGTTATGTTATATGCCATTTTTCAGAATTTCTCCCAATCAGAATTCTGTAAGAAATCCCATTTGTTCACCAGTCATTGGCCAATATTAACCAATAGAGAAATATAACATGATAAATGGCATCCATGGCAGGTTTCTATTGCTCAAGTTGCTAATAATGAGAAACTATCAGTGAACCTTGAAAGCTTCCCAGGTCCCTGGAGCTTCTTCTGCCACTTTAACTTATTTTGCTAAGCCTTTGTACAACAGGCATGCTAAAGAGAGCCATCTACACAGGTCGTATTAGAAGCTCTGAATCAGAGACAACATTCATGTTAGTGCTGACTTTCTTTATAATACAGGAGTCTGTGTTTCTCTGGGTCACTGTCAGCCCCATTCCAGGGAGGTAAATCAACATTGTAGAGATCCATTCTAACAAAGAGGCACAACACGAGTAGCCTTTAGTCATCTAAGAGCGCAATCCAGAGCAACTTTTGGTTGCTCTGACCTAACTGCTCTGCCCTAACTATGCTATATCCTAAACACAAAGTTATGTGTGAGGCAGAGAACTTAGGTCTGCCCATAACTTAGGTCTGCCCATAACTGCTCCGGTGCAGTGATCCTCATAAGTTACTCCATCGGCCATGCTCAGAAGGCAGCCTGTAAGTGCTACATGGCCTGCAGTTACACACGAGTTGACCTGCTTCCACATCACTCAGAATCACTAGCCGCTGTCCAAACTGCTGCTCTCCTGATCACATGGGGAACCAGCTGGCAAGATGGGGGGGAGAGTAGCTGTCAAGCTGTCAGAGTGCCTCCCCAGCATGGCGGACAGGACAGGTCTGTCAGGGGTAGAAATGGGAAACAAGCTGCCCCCCTGCACCCCCAAACAGGCAAGGTGCCCCAGGAAAAGCCCAGGCATCAGCAGGGGCAAGATGCACAGAGGGATACATGTGTGTGTGTGTTGTCAATAAAAACAACATCAACAGATAAACATGAGTGTCCTGTGGTCTTTGGCAACAGTCCGGAGGAAACATCAGCATTAAAGGTACAGCACACCAGACGCAGGGTCCACACTCAGGTGGGCTGGGAGGAGAGGGAAGACCCCATCCAGAAGGCAGAAGGCCCAGGAAAGAGACCCCCTTGCTGACTCAGGCAGGGGAGGGGCAAGGGTCCCCCAAGCAGCTGGCAGAGCAGGGGGCAAGGGGAGGCAAGGGGGCTGCCAGGGACATCTGTGGGGAGGGAATCCTGGAAGAGGGGACAGGAGCCCACCTGGGTCTGCCAGGGAGCAAAAGCACATCCTGGGGCACAGGGGACCTGGGGCTCCCACAACAGGGCAAGGGTGTCTGATCACTTGTGGGGCCACTGCCCACCCAAAACCTCTCACTTCACAAGCCTAAGGGGTTACATCGGGCCCCAGGAACCCTCTCTCAGCCCACCCCAGTGACCCCAGATGGCCTCCCCCTCCCATGGCAATGATGCTCCCAGGAAGATGCAGACACAAAAGTGGGGTCAGTTCACATGTGTACTTGTTCATAGGTTTGCAGTTGCTCCTGCTCGTTCAGAGGGTCACAGGGTAGGGGGGCTTCCAGATACAGAACAGTCTCCAGTGAGGATGCAGTGGGACCCCAGAATCAACCACATTCAGATTGAGCACATGGAAGGGATGACACAGTGCCTGGACCTTTAAGTATCTTCAGACTGTAGGCAGTTTGAACACAGCACTGGCATCTGCCTGAATTCCCTCATCTCTGCAATGCTCACAGGTGGTCTCACTACTTCCATGTGGCCTCTTGTTGTGGACTATCCAATGGTAAGGAAGCTACAGGCAGCCCCCTCTCCAGAAACAGAGGACCAGGTCTGGATGCCATTGGGGGTCTACACTGAGGATGGGCACCCTGTCCCCCCCTCCCAACTAGGTAGGCACTGCCCCACTCACCCATCCTCAGGTCATCCCTGGAGCTCTAACTAGCTTTCCCCAGCCACTGATGACAGCAATCATATGCATGTGTTCATTGTGAAGTCCTTAAAATAACTACTACTACATATGTTCACATCATTAATGTTAACAACGTATCTGACGACAGCAACATTGACAACTGGAATTGTAAATTCGTCAGCGACGTTGACGAATTGAATTGTAAATTCGTCAGCGACGTTGATGCATTGGATTGTAAATTCGTCATCAGGCAAGGACTTCACCTGTGATGTATCTATGTAGATACTATGTAGTTGTTAATAGTCATCATTAATAACATCAGCTGTGGAGGGGGGAAGTGATTTATGGCTCAAACTTTATTAGGTATGAAGGGTGCTTGTTTAACTCATGTGATTGGGACAGTGGGGTTTGTGTTCTAGGTAAGTGCTTGTGCAAACATGTCTGAAGGGAGATTCTTCCCAGGGCTCCTTGCAGGGATCCAGTGGCTTGCACTCCTGAATACACTTTCCTGGGAGTAAGCCCCATTGAACACAATGGGGCTTACATCTGAGTAGGCATATTTAGGATTGCACTGTGTCTCCTTCCCAGTGGAATGGCAGCCTGCTGCCTGCTAGCCTCCTTGCTGGTGAGACACCATCCTGCAAAGACAGAAGCATCACAGGCAAAGCTTTCATTGGTATTGGCTGAGCATGGAATCAGATCAGCTGCCAAACTGTGCCCCCTGGCTTGCCGGCAGAGATGAGTGGAATCAGCACCTGCTGGCTGTGTGATCTGGCAGTCAGTCAGAGGGGCTGCAAGGACAGAGACCACACACACTTTTGAGGGTTGAGTGCCCTTGTTTCCTGGTGGGTCTGTGTGTGCACCCCTTCCCCCTTTCACTCTACAGCCCCCCCTTACCTTGGGGGACCAGTTGGGTTGGAAGGCAAACCTACAGAGGACCTCACAGCATTTCCCAACAAGTGGGCAAGCCCATTTCCTGGTGAAGCAAGGCCCCCCCTTACACAGGTGTAAGCCCCACTGAGTATACTGGGGCTTACTTTAGAGTAGACATGCAAGGCTGGAGGAAGATGAAGGAAATTTAAACAAAAGAGGTGCTTCCAACACCCCCCATGCAGCCCTCCTTACCTGGTTGGAGTAACTCTGGGGAAGAGAGAAACAACAACTTGCAGAGACATAAATATGGTATTGGTAACATTTCATCATTGCAAGATTGGCTGTATAGGTGTTTTTGAGTTTTTGAATGCAAACATTGCTCAACACCCCCACTTATCTGATTGGGGTACCTGTGGAGAGGGAGAGAGAGAGAGCAACAAACATACAGAAAAATGCAAAGTCTACACTCTAATCATTTCATATCACAGATATCATATTGTTTCATATCACATCTATATCATATCAGTATATCATCATATATGCACCTTATGTGTTCATGTGTTTGTGGGGAGAATGCTCCCCAAGAGCAAAGTGCCCATTGAGAGAGCAGAGTGACATGGTCCGTGGCCAAGCACTCTGCTTCTCTGAAAGGGAATTGTGGGTCCAGGGGTGGGCCTTTTTATGGGAGGGTAGCTATGAGGGGATTGGTCAGCCACTGGGGTGACCCAGGTACGCCGTATCCTCAAGTAGGAAAGTACTGCCCGTAAGGTCTGGTTTGAAAATTTTTCAAAGTCCCCACTTTCCCCAGCCCTTACCTCCCATTAACATGGAGAGCTATGGGTCTCCTCGTTACTAAACTACCTCTTGAGGTAGTATAACTCAGGAGGCATTTAAGTGTGCCCATAAGCCTCTGACAATGTTCAGGATACAGCATAGTTATGTGCAAAGGGGAGGAACCTAAGACACGCCCCCGAAACGCCCCCTGAAAAAATAAAAAAATCCCTCCGTTGACAGAGGGTTCACGTAGTGGCGTCGACGCAACGACGTTTCCATCTACACAAGAGTCGTTACGTCGACGGAACGATGCGCCGGCGCAATTGCATCAACGCTACCGGCATTTCCGTTGACGGAAACGCTGTTCCGTCGACACAATGACTCGGATTAGTTGCTCTGAATTGGGCTGCCCTTCAGCTTTATTCACTTTTGTCTTGCCTGTCCTCTAATAAGGGCAAGGCTTTTCCCCCCATTGTCTTGCTATCCTCCTTGTCTACCTTGGTGGATTCAAAGCATGGCCTGTTGGCCAGGGGTACTCCTAGGTTTGGTACACCGCTGCTCTGAAGAATTTCAAAGTTCCTCTTTAGGAGACATATCTTAGAACAGTGATTTTCAACCTTTTTCATCTCACGGCACACTATTTAGAGAATAGCATGGAGAGATAAGATTTCTTAAATGAGCAATGCAAAGAAATTGAAGAAAACAACAGAAGAGGAAGGACTAGAGATCTCTTCAAGAAAATTGGAGATATCAAAGGAACATTTTGTGCAAAGATGGACACAATAAAGAATGGTGCAGTTTTAGTCGAGATTAAGAAGAGGTGGCAAGAATACAAAGAGAAACTCTATAAGCAAGTTGTCCTGATAACCATGATGGTGTGATCACTGAACTTGAGCCAGACATCTTGGAGTGTGAAGTCAAGCTGGCCCTAGAATGTCTCTCTAACAGCAATGCTAGTGGAGGAGCTCTAGTTGAGTTCCTTAAAATCTTAAAAGATGATACTATCAAAGCAATACATTCAGTCTGCAAGCAAATTTGAAAACTCTACAGTGGCCTCAACATTGGAAAAGATCAGACTATGTTCCAATCCCTAAAGAATGGCAATGCCAAAGAATGCTCAAATTACCACACAATCGCATTCGTTTCACGTGCTAGCAAGGCAATGCTCAATATCTTACAAGGTCAGCTTCAGCAGCACGTGACTCGTGAACTACAGAAGTACAAGCTGGTTTTCAAAGAGGCAGAGGAACAAGAGATCAAATTGCCAATATTTGCTGGGTTATTGAGGAAAAAAGGAAGTTCCAGATAAATACTTTCTTCTGTTTCGTTGACTATGCTAAAGACTTTGGTTGTGTGGATCACAAACGAATTGTGGCAAGTTTTCAGAGATGGGAGTACCAGATTATCTTATTGATATCCAGATAAACCTGTATGTGGGTCAAGAAGCAACAGTTAAAAACAAATATGGAACAATTGAATGGTTTAAAACTGGGAAAAAAGTAAGACAAGGCTATATATTGCCACTTTGTTTATTACATTTATATGGAGAATACATTATGCAAAAGGCCAGGCCACTCTAATGGCAGAAAGTGAGAAGGAAGTGGTAAGGCAAATTTTGATGATAGTCAAAGAAGAAAATGCAAAATATTTAAAAAATTTAAAAAACTCTAATTCTGGTCCCATCAATTCATGGCAAATAGAAGGGGAAGAAATAAAAGTCATGACAGAATTTATTTTGGGGGGCTCTAAGATCACTGATTATGTTGATTGCAGCAAATAAAAGACATCTGCTCCTGAGGAGGGAAGCTATGGCAGGTTTAAAGACAACTTAATTAAAAGTTGCCAACAAAGCAACAAAATTTGTTTGTTGCCAACAAAATCACCTTGCCAACAAAGATCCATCTAGGTAAAACTATCATTTTTCCTGCGGTAGTATATGGCTGTGAGCGCTGGACCATAAGGAAGGCTAAGCACCAAAGAATAGATGACTTTAAATTATGATGCTGGAGAAGATTCTTGAGGCTACAATCCTAACCACACTTTCCTGGGAGTAAGTAATATTGAACATGGAGCTTACTTCTGAGTAGACATGTTTAGCATTGTGCCCACAGAGTACCTTGGACTGCAAGGAAATAAAACAGTCAATCCTCAAGAAAATCAACACTGATTGTTCACTGGAAATATAGAAGCTGAAGCTCAAACACTTTGCCACCATCACGAGAAGGAAGGACTCCTTAGAAAAGACTCCTTAGAAAAGACTCAGATGCTGGGAAAAATTGAAGGCAAAAGGAGAAAGGTAGAGGATGAGGTGGTTAGATAGTGCCACCATGGCAATAAACATGAATTTGGCTAAACCTTGGAAGCTAGTGGAGGATAGGGTGGCCTGGCATGCTGCTGTCCACGGGGTCACAAAGAGTTGGACACAACTTAACAACTGAACAACAACAAAGCTCATTATGTTCTGTGAGATTTCGGGTGTGTAATCCTATCTGAGATTTTATGTGTCCTTGATGCATACCTTTCCCCCATCAAAAATAGCTGTGGAGAATTCAGTTTAATCTTTTGTTGTTCATTCCCTGATTCTGATACTCCTTTGTCAAGCAATCTCAAGGTGTCCAATATTACAAAGAGGAGGTGGGAACCCAGATTCCAGTATGAACCACATAGTATGCCTGTTATTTAAAAGAAAAATCCAACACTGAACAACACTGAAGCTGAAACTTTCAAAACTGGCCATTTTGATAGCTGCAAAAAAGTATGCCTCCTTGGAAACAGACTTTGCTCTCAGGGGAAGAAAAGGAGCAAGTCAACTCTGTTGGTTTCCATAAAGCACTTCTGGATTCTCAGCACAGTAATTGAGATCAGAATCCAGCTCTAATTTCAAAATAAAATTTGAGTTCTTCAAACAGCTTCCAGTGCCTGGGGGAAAACTTTGAACAGTGTTTTATGCTCCTTTTATCCTATAAGAGGCTGGGTTCTGGTCTCATCATTGCCCACGAAATTCAGCACAGATTGGGGAGGGGAATAGAGCCTGTTTTTGATCCCCCCCCCCTTCATTCTCATGTTCCAACCATCTGCACAAATCCAGGATGTTATTTTCATAGGGTTTAATCTGACTGTTCTCCAGCCTCGAAGCAGTTTCTTTCATTGTCTTCAGCAAAATAAAGAACAAACGGCAGAGACAGAAAAAAATGATTTTGTCTCTGAATTGGTTTGGTTGTGAGTTTCTTCCTTTTTTCCACCCAAAGACTCTCTCTGGGCCTCAGCTGCTATGTGAGACGCGGGCTGATGAATGATAGGGCATCTTTCTTGACATCAGGTGTGAATTGATTGGTCCTCAACCACCTTGGTTCAGAAGACAGCTTTCTTTCCTTGCCTTTTTTAAAAACAAAAATCAGAAAAGAAAATACAGCGTGATTGCAAATAGTTTTCAGTCACTGGTAATAATAATAAATGTATTCAGCAAATTGCACTCTCTTTGGAGGAGCTCATCTCTGTGCAAAGCCTTTCTTCTCAGCACCAGAGGGGGAAAAGAAACCATAGCAAACAGGGGGGAAAATCAATTTCTAATGCACTTTGTTCATTGAATAGAGGAAGTTCAATCCCAACCTGTCTTTTCATGTCTTCTATTAACTCTGTCAATTTCCCACCTCGTCTTAAGTTTCCAGGATGAACACATTTCTGCAGAAATGAAGGGCCTGCAGTTAAGTAAGAACAAGTTTCATGCAGATACTACTCCCCAGGGGCATCTCACGCCCATCCAGCATGATGTCTGCAGAGCAACAAGTAGAAGACAATGAAGCCCTTTTGGGGGCACCCAGACAGGAGGCTAAAAAAGGAGAAATGCAGAAATTTCTGGTCATATGGTTCCCCTGTCCCCTGTCTCAGAAGTTCTCTTTGTGCTGAATTTGACTCTAGTAGGTAACTGGCCCTTCCTCCCACATTTCTTCTCACCAGTATATTCTGGAGAAAGGGGAGTCTGCACACCTATTATATCTCTGGCTTGTCTTACTGCCTCCTGACCCCTGAAGGTCCTGTCCATAGGCCTGTTCTAACTCTACTCCTAGAACTCACTTCTGCTGGCTATCATCCTTACCAGGACATCCTAGGTAATGCTGGCATAAACCAAAGTTTGAATTATAGGCAGGTCATCATAAAGACTCCTTAGCATGTACAGCTCTCCTTATAATTGCAAGCAATGATGACCTGAGATGGGTTGTCTATTGGGTGCCCTGGAATAAACCTGGGAGAACTGCAAATCTGGGTCAGTTCTATATAAATTATCTCTTGCGGTGGCAGCTGTGTGGCAGCATCAGGACACGCTAGAGGCCACCCTAATTCCACCAGAACCCATATGAAGCACATCTGCCTTCCTGAGATAATGCCTGGTGGAAGGCAGAAGGGGACATTTTAAAGGTTAGAGTTCAAAGCTGCACTTTGGATAGCCATGAGAACCAAGATAGTGTGCCTCTGTTTCACATCTGCAAAATTAAGAATCCCTCCCCATCAGTTAGTAAAAATTGAAGGGAAATTGTAGATGGTATGTCCAGATCTCAATGTATCTGTACACCACATGAGCTTTTGGGGTGACTGATGCCACCTTTAATGGAGCTGCAGGGCTTCTATCTATCTATCTATCTATCTATCTATCTATCTATCTATCTATCTATCTATCTATCTATCTCTCTCTCTCTCTCTCTCTCTCTCTCTCTCTCTCTCTCTCTCTCTCTCTCTACAGTATTTATATACCGCTTTTCAACTGAAAAGTTCACAAAGCGGTTTACAAGAAAATGAAAAAAATTAATAGCTAATTAATAGCTAATGGGTGCCTGTCCCAAAAGGGCTCACAATCTAAAATGCAAAAAGAACACCAGCAGAAGCCACTAGAGCAGACATTGCTGGGGTGTGGAGGGCCAGTTACTCTTCCCCTGCTAAATAAAAGAGGAGCACCCACTTGAAAGAGTGTCTCTTGCCCAGTTGGCAGGGGTTAGCAGGGGTTAGCTAACTTTTCGGTGTAGATCTTTTAGATCAGATGCTGCTTAAACTGATGCAAACACATGTATCTTTACAGTGCGATAGCAGTCTTTCACCACTCTCTACATTACATTCAATTCCTCACTGAGCACATTGGGAATTGAGAATGTTCCTACATCAAAGTGGAAACAACTGAATAAAATGGCAAATTAATCCATTAGACCCCAAAACATGATATAGGACAGGAGCTCAGCTGGTCTACAAGACACTCTTTACTCTTGTTTAATTATTTTAAAGTGCTTCCATGTGATGACTGTCTGTGGGTTGCTGCTACTGTGCTCTCTCTCTCTCTCTTCTATTTACAGTCATTCAAACTGAAGCCACCATTTCCTAAGAAAGTTATGAGTATAGCTAAATTTCCTTGTCATCGGGCTAAGGATATTGCTGATTTCTGATATAGAATAAACAGGGGAGAGGAAGAAGGCCTGATATCTGCATCTGAGTATGCCAAAGAGGATTAGTTCCAAATGTCTACGTGAGTCCAGGCAGATGACGGTGCATGGATATAGGCACCAAAGGTAATGAGGTCTCTAAATACTGTTCCACGACCAATGCTTTTCATTATCTGTTTTGACCTTGACTCCCAAGGAGGATAAATTGGAGGCGGAAAAGCATTCCAACCTCGCAAGTGGAACTTGAAATATTTTGTCAGCAATTGTTGGCAGCCATTAGCAAAAAGAGTGACCTTAAGAGTGTGGGTGTGCATGTGTACTTGTTTGTGTGTGTGGACTAGTCCTCCACCATGGCTCAGGTTCCTAACGTTGGGTGAACTGAGGCTAAGGGCAGGCATCCACAGATAAGCATTGTGTGGTAATTGCCGTACTATCAAGTATCAAGTTCCTGTCTGTCAACAGTTGATGCGATCCCTTTTCTATAATGGAACCCTCAACATTCATATATTCTGATTTAATGGTGATTATAATGACTGTAGATTCCCTCAAAGGAGCAGCTGCTTTGCTAATGTGGGTTCTCATGGTGATCTGATGAAAGATATTTATGGGCCTGAGAAAGAGAGGGAGGGAGGGAGAGCGAGAGAGACTCTGTGTGTATGTGTATGTGTGTACATATACACAGGAATATTCAACAGTTTAGTGAATATTAATGTATGATTAAACACTTATTTTTTCGCCCTCTCTTGTGTGCTATGCATCTCTTCTTGCATATTCTGTATGACTACTTTAAGGAGAGTATAATTATGCATCATAAAAATATGTCTGCCCTTGTATATGTAAACACAGATATGACTGAGTACCCTTTCGCAAACAGCCCTTCTGGCTTCCACAGCTTGACAATAAACTCTGTTAAACATATGGCCGGTTTCCAAGCAGCTGAGGGTGACTCTTTAACTCGCAATGGCTGCCAGCAGAAGGGCCATTGCCTGGGAGGGAAAAGGAAGGCAAAGTATACTTGTACAGCAAAATCTCACTGAGCTAGGAGCATAGTACGTTTGGCTGCTATTTACTATTGATTCTGAACTCTTCGATGTTGGGGAAGAGGGAAGAACCCCAATATCTCCATTTCCTCCTTTCTTTGTCTGGCAAGGTTTTTAAATGACCTTGATGATGCTGCATTTAGATAAACTGTTCTGTACAGTGGCCAAGCTGGCTAGTGCAAGTGGCATATCGGAGAAAGGAGACTGAGATTTTTATGTGTTTTAAAAACTCAGATTATGGGACCAAAAGAATCTAAATTCTGTATTGTGCAAATTGAGGAAAATTTGCATGCATTCCTTTGGTCTCTGCATCGTTTATTCTGCCTTTTTCAGTCACAGGTTGCAACACTGCACTAAATGGGACACTTAAATGCTGTTTGTCCACAGATTTTGGGCAATCCTGCTGAGCCAAGTTTTTGCTTTGAAGATGTAGCCAGGTGTAACACTTTAAAGCAGTGGTTCTCAATCTTCCTAACGCCATGACCCCTTTATAAGTTCCTTATGTTGTGGGGACCCCCAACCATAAAATTATTTTCGTTACTACTGCTGCAGTGCTCTGCACACTTTCCTGGGAGTAAACCTCACTGAACTCAATGGGAATGACTTCTGAGTACACATGCATAGAATTGGGCTCTAAGGCTGCAATCCTAGCACTTTCCTATGAGTAAGCCCCATTCACTATCATGGGACTGACTTCTGAGGAGACCTCCATAGGACTGGGCTCTCAGGCAGCAGAGACAGCCACAGTTCCCTGGGAGTAGCCCCATTCACTAACATGGGACTGACTTCTGAGGAGACCTCCATAGAATTGGGATCTCAGGCAGCAGAGCCAGCCACTGTTTCCTGGGAGTAGGCCCATTCACTATCATGGGACTGACTTCTGAGGAGACCTCCATAGGATTGGGATCTCAGGCAGCAGAGCCAGCCACTGTTTCCTGGGAGTAGCCCCATTCACTATCATGGGACTGACTACTGAGGAGACCTCCATAGGATTGGGATCTCAGGCAGCAGAGCCAGCCACTGTTTCCTGGGAGTAGCCCCATTCACTATCATGGGACTGACTTCTGAGGAGACCTCCATAGGATTGGGATCTCAGGCAGCAGAGCCAGCCACTGTTTCCTGGGAGTAGCCCCATTCACTATCATGGGACTGACATCTAAGGAGACCTCCATAGGACTGGGATCTCAGGCAGCAGAGCCAGCCACTGTTTCCTGGGAGTAAGTCCCTTTTACTATCATGGGACTGACTTCTGAGTAGACAGACATAGAACTGATCTCTAAGGCTGCAGTCCTAGCACTTTCCTGGGAGTTAGTCCCATTCACTTATCATGAACAGCAACAACACTGAGGGGCTTACTTTTGAGTAGAGCACAAGGAGCGGGGCACAATGGTTGGTGCACTAGTGGGGCACCCACCAGACAGCCCACCCGCCATTGCTCTGGCGCCACGCTTACACCACGCTCACACCTCAGCGCGCTTCACTCTCAGCCCACAGGCGCACTGAGGATCTGCGAGGAGGGGGAGAGGAGGAAGAGACTGCCGTCTGTGGTGAGTGCGTCGGGCGCTTCCCCACCCCATGTCTCCACATCGGTCTCCCACCAGCTCAGAGGCTCCTTCTGAGCTGCTTCTCAGCGGCTTCTTCCAGCCGCAGCGGCTCCAGCATTTCTTCCAGGTTTTTCCAGCTGGCTCCCTGCACCAGGGGTCTTTAGGCAATCTCCAGGAAAGCTCCAGGTGACCCCCAAGGGGGTCCCAACCCCCACTTTGAGAAACGCTGCTTTAAAGCCTTCCTTTGCATCCAGAAAGAATATATTTTTAAAGGAACCTAAGGTTCTCCAAAAATCCAAATTCTGTTGCCAGTATCACACAGCATATACTTTAAAGAAATAAAACAGCCTTCAACATATGGCAATCTTTGGCACCTAGATTTTCCCATTGTTTGCCATCCACTTTCTCATAAGAGCCCAAAAGTCAGCTTGCAGCTCTGCAAAGAGGATCTGCAGAATGGTAACACAAAAACAACATCTGCCTGAGTTTGCAGAGTGACTTTTGTGCTGAGGTTTGTGAATCGGTCTTGTTGACTCTGCCGATGCTTACTTGCAGCGGTGTGTTTTCTTATGCCGCTAACAAAATGGCCAGTCGTGGCAGGTGGAGTGCACACAGAGTGAATGCTTTTATATTGTAAAGACTGCACAGTTATCCTGTGAACGGTTCTTCCATGCATAATGCATGCACATGCATAGTTTTTATATAGGTCCCTTTGTTCCAGGAGGAATAAGTCTGTGAAAGTTTGATCCATCCCATAATAACTCTAAGCTTTTACTGTTTAGTGACCATGTTACTATACATTGCTTTTGTGTGCACCTGGAGTAGGAAGTTTGAAGACACATTGTATCACTACATGAGGTCCCTGTTAGTAGAGACCATCTGGATATCCAAAAGGATCCAAATATGCTCCTAGCAAGGTGCCCTTCATAGATATTCTCTTTCTCCCTCAAGTTTTGGTCTTATTTTAGCAGCAAGACAGCAGCAAGACAGTACTATATTTACTGGACTCTAATACGCCATTAAATCTAATACGCACCCTATACTTATAATCAAAATACCACATATACTCAAATCTAATCAACCATCAAATCTAAAGCGGACCCTGATTTTGGAGACTAAATTTGGCTGGAAAAGGTGAGGGTTAGATTCGCATAAGTACAGTGTTTTCCTAGGAAGGTAAGCACCGGCTCTGAGCAGGGGCTTCCAATTGCCAAAGTTTTGAGCCAAACTTCATGTTGCATTGAACATGCTGTTTGGTCTATGTGTACTTGGGATTCATTCATTCATAAATAGGAGTCAAGGGGGTGAACCACTAGATCATGACCCCATTGTAGTGTAAAGAAAGCTTTAAAACTTTGGTCTACTAACTTTTGTTCAAAGTCAACAAGTAATGTCCTCCTACCTATAGCCTACCTCCTACCTAAGTAATGCCTCTTACGTGCTCCCGTAGTTACTGCACCATCTAATGAAAACCTATGGGAAATTCATACTGCAATCCACAGCAAATTGTTCTTACACCGGAGCAAGGACTCCCCGTAGTTACTCTGGATTGTGCCCTTATCCATATTTCTGCTAGTCCTATGCTACTCCATTGGTTCCCTCCATGCTTATGGAGGGAGGATCTGATGCTTCTAGATCCAGGGGTTGGGCTATCATAAGTCAGATATTCTTCAATGTTAAATATAGGAATGAAAATATATTGCACCCCTTCCAATTTGAATTTCCAAAAATGGTTTCTTAATGATGCCTACATCATGGAAGGAATGTCCTTCTCAAATTGTATGCTTCTAGGTCTGGTGGTTTGGGTTTTGGCTCAGTCCGTCTGTCCGTCAGTCATTGTATCTTCAGTTTTATATTCAGTGTATAGATTAGGGTGCTGGGGTGATCTGAAGATCTGAAGGTCACTGGCTTGAAAACATCGGAAGCTATGTGAGGAGAGACCTTGATGCTAGGCTGTGGAATATGTGTGAAGATAAGAAATTCAGCCATAGCTGAGTCTGCGCCATTAGGCAAAACAAGCAAGAGGTCCAATCCAATCAATGACTAGAATCATTGGTCCTGATCCAATGAACACAGCCCCACAAATCAACCCAGAAGGAAGTCCCTGATAGTTGCATTGAGCCCAATGAAAAATGGAACTGATCTACACAGCTATGTTTACTCATGAGAAAGCAAAGGTGTCTTGGCTCGTTTTCAGATCAAGCACAGGGGAATTCAAGGCCACCAGAATGGACCTAATCCAGTGAAAGTGGAGGCAGAAGTCCTTCAGAAGGCATCCTCAGCCCCCCACCACCCAAAGAATTTTTTTTTTAAATTTGTAAGGAGATTTTTAAAATATGAAAATATTAATTTATATCTAATTGTGTTAGTTAATATTGATAATAATTAATTAAATAATTTTGACGTTTAGGGTGTCAAAAAAAATTTGTGTACCCCAAGTGCCAAATGACCTAGATACGCCACTGTAGGACCCAGTCCTATCCAACTTTCCAACACCGATTCCTGCTGAAGTAAGGAAACATTTTTTTCCTTCCTCTGAGGTGGACTCTGACTGCTCCACCACCACAGGATACACACCACACAGGCCTTGTTGGCACAGCTGCATCAGTGCTACAAAGTAGGATAGGATTAGGCCCTCAAAAACACCAGAGAGTAAAAAAGAACCTCTTTCCTAGACTAGCTCTTCTAACCTCCCATTAAACATGCCTTTAAATTCCATGCTCCTTTTACATTCAGTACATCATGATTTCCCCTCATCAGATGATAAAGAAGCATCGACCAAGCTAGTTAAAGAATTTAAAACACTGGTAGCCTCGACAGCATGTGGAGCAGAATAAGTATACATTCTTGGTGTATACTGGTGATTAGTATACACCTACACTGGTGATTAGTAAGGCTGGGTGAGGGAGGGCAGTTCTTGCCTGTGTGAGTGTCAGACACAAGATAAGGTATAAGACATTAATCAGAAGGGTGAGTGTCCCCAGAATATGTCTTTGCATAGGAATCTTTAATGTGGAACCGGTGACTGTGAAGTTGAATATAAAATTCTGTAAAAGGTTCTGTAGAAGCTAACTGTCTCTTTTTGTCTTTTGTAAATCTCTGCTTATCTCGGCAGAGAAATTACACCGACCGAACACGTGCTATAAACTTAGGCTTGTCTACTCAGAAGTAAATCCTATTTAGTTCAGGGGAGGATTACTCCCAGGTAAATGTCTACAGGATTGCAACACTCCCTCCTGGCTGTGATAAGGAGAATGTCTGAATGAGACTGGAGCTGCAGCATGGAAGGGGTCTTTAACTGCCCTATAGCCACACTTGCTCTCCATCTGGGCTGCTATTTTTCCTGTGGGAGCCTATGGGAACTTCCCTCCCCCCCAAAAAATAGTGGCTATAGGTAGGAGGACTTTGAAAAAAAAGTTAGTAGACCAAATGTCTACTAACTTTGCCTTTAATGCCAAATGCCTTTAATGTCTCTTACGTGCTCCCGTAGTTACTCTGGATTGTAGGGCCAGGCAATATGCTTTGTCAACTAGACCAGACAGATTGCAGAAAATAAATATGAGAAAAGTGTTTTACGGCAGGAGTAAAAGGCAAAAGGGGAAAACAGTTTCTCAAACAGACATATGCAGAAAAGAGTTAGGTGGAAGGCCAAGATACAGATTTCATAAGCATGTCCTCTCCTTGTTTTCAGTGCTAAAGGAACAGTATGTAGAGACAGGTGAGGAGAAAACAGCACACCCGCAGCATCTCTTTTCCACTTCTTTCTACATTTTATTACACAAAACTTTCATTTTTAGAACAGAAATTGTCTGCTTTTCTGGGTGTGGGTTTGAAAATGTGTGTGGGCCAGCTGCTTGGGTGACCATACCCAAATGATTTGGAGCATAATCCTATGCCCCCCTTCCTCAGAGGCAAGCCCCCTGGAGTAGTAAAAGTTGCCCTCAGGGTGGGAACATTTGCCCCTTTTGGCTGGCAACTTCTCCTGGGATATATGAGACACAAGAAGTCTGCAAAGGATGGAGAGACAAATAGGGTTTTTCTCCAACAATAACAAAAATTCCACTTTGTGTGAACATAAGGTAACAAGTTCCACATGAGTTGGAATGCATGGATGTGTTCACAGATAAAATTTTGAAATTCAATGGAATTACAACACACTTGACAGAGGCATGTATGTAACAGTATGTAGGAAGGCCTGGCAATGAGGCTACAGAACTGGAATGCGAATTATCTCAAAGACAGAGGCATACTGGGATGAAGAAGGAGCAGTGTGCTCTTTGAATAAACATGTACAGTGGCACCTCACATAACAAGCACCTCATGTAAAGTATGTTCCACCTAACAAACAAAAATTTCTCTGGGATTCTGCTTCATGTAACAAACACACTCGTTGGCAGTTGGGGCAGACGCACTGGCCGGCAGCCCTTTTCAAAAGCATCAGGGCTGCCTAGCGCACCTGCCCATAGCGAAAGCAACACTTCTGCACTGTTCCTCCTGTGGCCGGGTGTCCGCTGGGCAGAGAGAGAGAAGAGCAGTGGAGAAGAGGGAAGCAATTTAGGGCTAGCCAGAAGGGAGCAGGGGAAAGAAAAGCTCAGGATGAAGAGAAGGAGTAATGGGGAGACACTTGGGTCTTTGATTGCAGCCTCCTAACCATGTCTACCCAGAAGTAAGCCCCATTGTGTTCAATGGTGCTTACTCCCTGGAAAGTGTCTTTAGGATTGAAGACTAAGTAGACTTCATAGGATTATGCACGTTGAATTCATGTTTTAAATTCAATTCCAGTGTTTTGTCATCATTTTTACTTCCAGTTAATATTTTTATATGAATATTTTTTGCGTTCTGGAACCAATCATCTGAATTTCCATTATTTCCTATGGGAAAGTCTGCTTCACGTAAAGAATGTTTCACATAACAAACATGCCTCTGGAACGAATTAAATTTGTTACATGAGGCACCACTGTAGTATTATTGAAAAAGAAGGAGGGTTTATAGTTTTACTGGAAAGAAAAGGGGGTTTACACAGTCAAGGATTCTCAGGCTACAATCCAGAGTAACTATGGGACCTTTTATACCGGCATAGTTACGGTGCCACCTATGGGAAGCCTATAGGAAATGCATAGAGCAATCCAGAGTAAGGGCACAATCCAGAGTAACTACGGGGAGTCCTTGCTCCGGTGTAAGAACAATTTGCTCTGGATTGCAATATGAATTTCCCATAGGTTTTCACTAGGTGGTGCAGTAACTATGGATACACGTAATGTGTCTTACGTGCACCTGTAGTTACTCTGGATTGTAGGGTAAGTGCCTCTTACATCTTCCCATAGTTACTCTGGAATGTAGGGTCAGGCTGCCCAACACATAGCCACAAGATTCACATGCAGACTTTATCACAGAGGCTCTTGAAAGTTCAGATCAAATTTGGTTTACTAAAAGTAAACTGAGCAAGAGGCAATCTTTCAAGTGACTGTTCCTCTTATATTTAGCAGGGGGAAAGTAACTGGCCCTTCTCATCCCAGCAATGTGTGTTATAATGGCATCTGCTGGTGTTCTTTTTTGCATTTTAGATTGTGAGCCTTTTTGGAACAGGGACTCATTAGCTATTAATTTTTTTTTATTTTCTTTGTAAACTGCTTTGTGAACTTTTTAGTTGAAAAGTGGTATATAAATACTGTAGATAGATAGATTTCATGAAAAGGAGAAGAATGTACAACTGAACATGTTTTTGGTACTACCAGGTATTCTGGTTTGGAATGTGTGCCCAACATTTCTGATTATAGCAGATTAAAATGACATACCTAAGTTGGCTGGAAATGCACAGTTAATTCAAAGAACAATCATTCTGAAATAAGAAGCATATGCCACATATCAGGGAGTTGTGTTGGTCCCTTAAAAACATACAGTCCAATGTAAGAGCCATGTAAAGCATGACACATTGTGATGAACTGCTTTTTATGTTCACTGGAATGCTACATCGAGCAGGCGGGAGATGATGCAATGTCTCTATCCCCCCAGGAAGGAGGAGATTAAAAAAAGATGTTTCTGTGCATGACAGAAATCTCCACAGCCTATATTTTGGAAAAGCTGAAGATTCAGGTAGTGTTAAACCCATAGAAAGATATAATCTTTTGTAATTCCAAAAGCTGTGTGTAGATAAGCATAAACTTGGCATACCCAGGAAGACTGTTGCATCAACTATTCCAAGTACTGTATTACTTTGTAATGCTTCCATTCTAAATTCATTTAACAATTATGCCTAACTACACATCTTCTTTCTCACAGCCCTTTGGCCCTATTGTGCTTTCCCCATTCTCCATGTGCGTGCTCACGCACATGCCATAAAATTGCAATTACCAGCACTTCATACGTCCAACAAAGTGGACTTCAGTTCACAAAAGCTTTCACTGAAATAAATGTGTTATTCTTTAAAGACCCTTTGTTCTCTGGGTACATAAGAAATATGTTTTTTTTTAAAGAAGCTTAAACAAGGCTTTCTGCTGACAAGCATGTTTACATATTAAGGCTATATATAATGTATGAGTCTTCACCCCTTTAAGAGCTGAAAGAATAACTCTGTGTAAATGGTCCAATTTTACCCTGTCTTTCTTCAAATATACTTTGATCAGTGCATGACCTGAGAAAAGCTTTTGGCTCCATCACAATAACATCTGCAAGAAAAACTAGAATAATCTTTCTTTAGCTACTAGTGTCTTTTGCTAAAGTAAATGTCAATTACCCAGACACCTGATATTGCTTGCTTGATAGAAACATCAACTTCAGCAGCACAGCATCTGAATGTCTTTTTCTGGCAAGTATGTCCTACCTTATGAGTTAGAGTACAATCCAAACTTTCCCTTGCACTGGCCTGGGAAGCTCACAAACATGTCATAAAAGATTCCACATTGCCCTTTACCCAGACACAAGGATGCTCACTGAATTATCAAATCATAAATGCTGCATTGTTTCCAGATACATTTGAAAGGCTTGGGATGTGGTGTGATAATTAGGGCTCAATATATATTTCTTTCATTACCCTTATCCTGCCTTTCCTTCATGACAAAACCCCAGGCAACATTCAGACACAGACAGGACCCAGATACCAGGTGCTCCATTGGCTGTCCTCATAATATAATGCATACAGTGGCGCTTCAAGTAACAAATTTAATTCGTTCCAGAGGCATGTTTGTTATGTGAATCGTTCTTTACGTGAAGTGGATTTTCCCATAGGAAATAATGGAAAGCCAGACGATTGGTTCCACAACCTCAAAAATATTTGTATTAAAATATTAACTGTTTAATATAAAATGATGTAAAATGATGTAAAAATGATGACAAAACACTGGAATTGAATTCAAAACATGCATTCAATGTGCATGATCCTATGAAGTCTACTTAGGCTGCAGTCCTAAAGACACTTTCCTGGGAGTAAGACCCATTTAACACAATGACACTTTCCAAGTGTCTCCCCCACTTTCTCCTTCCCTTCTTCCTGAGCCTTCTGGCTAGCCTCGAGCTGCTTCCCTCTTCTCTACTACTGTTCTCTCCCTCTGCCCAGTGGACGTCTGGCCACAGGAGGAACAGCGTGGAAGTGTTGCTTTCACTATGGGCAGGTGTGATAGGCAGCCCTGATGCTTTTTAAAAGGGCTGCCAGCCAGCACGTCTGCCCCAACTGCCAAAGAGTGTGTTTGCTACGTGAAGCACAGTTTGTTACGTGAAGCAGAATCCTAGAGAAATTTTTGTTACGTGGAACATACTTTACGTGAGGTGCTTGTTACATGAGATGCCACTGTATATAGTTTGTGGGAATGTGTGGAAATAAATCAGGGCCAAAAAGTATATATACAGAGGAGCTCAATATAGGGCACTATTCCTTATCTGCAGCATGTGGCAGCAGTGTTGTCATAAAGTGATCTACAACACTGATTTATCTAAGATGGATGTTGTGGATCAGTGGAACTTCTGCTATGCAGTGCGTCTCAAACTGTGGGCTCAAGGTGCATCAGTTAGTCAGAACCCAGTTTTTGGAAGCTTGCAATACCGGTAGGGCTGATCAGGCTATGTGCATCAAGGATTAAACAAAGTGCTACTGGGAAGCAGAAGCACTTCTTCCCAATCAACCTTAATAAGTACAAACCTTGGCATTTATAGATCAGGCAGCAGCCTCTCTAGGACCTCTAATAATTTTGGGAATGACTGTGTTATGGGATTGGCTTGGGAGTGGGAATATCTTCTTTGGCAGCATCAATAGGCAGAGGAGGTAGAGCCACTATGTTGACGGGGGGAGGGAACAGCAATGACAGTATTGAAGCCATGTCAGCCCTACCCCACCATCACCTCATCAGAGCCGTCTCTGATTGTTAATCATTCATTTCCTAATGAGATTTTTAGCACATATCCCCTCCTTTCCCTAGTAATTAGAAAAATCCTCTTTCCGCACTGGTGGTAGGTTTTCCCTCCTCCCCTTGAAAGCCCCAGCAGGTTGGATTTTAAAACTAATCAAGGACTTGAATCTCTCGAGCGAGTGTCAAGCCCCTTGTTTTCATTCCTGCTCTCGCTTTCCAGTCACCTAGAGAACCTCATGCATCAAGTAACTGAGAAAACCTCTTAATATTCCGTACATTTCCCAACTTCTCTGCCTGCTGAGACAGGTAGCACTTTTTCATGAGAGGCCACCAGCAGGACAGATCCGTGGAGCTGGCTATTGTCATTCAATAGCTGGTGGGGATCTTGGATAAGGACACTCTGCTTCTTAGAGTGGAGGGACTGGCACACTGGTCAGCTGCCTAGAAGGCACTTTAAGAGGCTGATGCTCAGATTTCCTGACACACAACCAGCTCCTTGGATGACCTTGGGTTCAGGTGAAGATGGTCTCAAAGATTGGAACTGGATTGTTTGAGAATTGGAAAGGTGAACTGGAATGAAAATAATGATAGTGGGCATAATGGAAATGTGGTGGAATGCGGAAAATCCATGGGTTACCACAATCCCAGGCTGTAAAATCTAGGACAGACAGAGGGATAATCCCAGGATAGGTAGAGAGAGGGGTACTAGTGATTAAAGAAGGGGTGGAATCTGCACAGCATTAGTTATGCATAGCTAATGATCATGTAATCCTGTGCAAAGCTCAAAATGTTGGCCCAGAATTTACGTCACAACCAGAAAAAAATTGGGGGTGGGGGAACCTGCCTCTTCCTCAAAGCAGCTCACCATCCATTTGCTCTTCTGACTTCCACCCAGTTAATTGCATAACTATCTAGGGTCAATGAAGATTTTGTACCCTCCCCAACAATGTACCCAAATGGGGTGGGACTAGAACCCATGACCCCTGGGGCACTATACCTAGATTCTCAGAGAGACAACCAACATAGCAGAAGACTACAAGAGGACCACGATACAAAGCTAGCTTTGTTACATGTGTACACATGGGTTCCACCTCCACTGGGAAAGGTGAACAGCAAACAAAGACTGTGCAAGCATTTTTATAGCGCATTATTGGTAGGGGAGGGGTACAAATGCCTGAGAGCAAAGTTTGGATCCCAGTTTGCCAGTTTTTTGCACAAGGTTGGGATTCAGGGGTTGACGACAAGCAGTGGGTGGGCAGGCTGGAAAGCAAACTGCAATGTGTCCTCAACTTTTTTTGAGGCTGTGCACTATCAGGGCTGCTTGAGTTTATTGCTTAGGTGCATAAAACAATGTTAGCTACCTTCCACCTTTATCATTTCAGCCTGGATGTTCTATGCCTGGCCTTGTATTGTTTTTCTCCAGTCCAGAGCCCACACCCCTTGCTGTGGGGGCTAGATTATGCTAAGGGGAATTGGGCCTGGGACCTAACAAGATATTAAAACAGGCTCTCTAACAGTTTTAGGACAGAACACTTGTCATACATAAGCAAGCAATTATTAATTACAATTATTGGTTACGAGGCATTTCACAACAGGAACGCCAAGAACAACTGAACAGTCCATGTCCTTGCAGGTTTTACATTATTATTGTTCTAAGGCACCTTGATCATTGCAAGAGGATGGGAGTAGTGCTGGAAAGTGTGGAATTAGACACAAAGCCTGGTTTTTTCGATTACAACAACAAGATCAAATTTAATTAAGAAAATTAATAAAAAGTGTTAGAGATACTGTGTTGGGGCGAAGAGAGATGGTTATTCTCTCCCTGCTAAATATACAAGGAGCTCTATTTGAAAAAGTTACCCAGTTAGCATAAATGATATTATATGGAAATGGGAGCTGAATTACATTAACACCTTATTAGTTACATAGAAAAACAGAATAGTCCCACAGGTTGCCCTGCTAGCCATAAGACTGTAGGATAGGGTGCTCATCTCTAATATAGGCCACAGAGTCAGCATTGTCTAAAGGCACTTCAGTGGTCATGTGGCCGGCATGACAATACACCAAAGCACATGTATCATGACCCTTATACTTCCATGCTTTTCATTGATTCTCAGAGCAATCAGTTTCATAGTTCAGTTTTGATTTAAGAAAATCTATGTTTTGTTCCATAAATCAGTTGTGTCTCATTTTCTGGTTAATTGGCCACAACGTTAGATAGAATATTACTGCAGTTGGCTTAATTGCTTTCTGCATTAAATTATCTTTCCAGTAATGTATAACATTACGGTATCATTCATACATATTCCGTTTTTCACAATTTTGACCACTAGTGTCAGGCTCAACTTGTTGCCTGCCTAATTCTTGTCGCCTGGTGCAACTCCTTAGCTACACCATTGGAATCTGCAATTTAGAGAGTGAAGGTGCATCCAACTCCACCATAGAATTGCCATGGGATAAATTGCCAAGCATAAGGAAAGCTGTAATATTGGGGGCGTGCTATCATCCTCCAGAATAAAAATATAAAAGATCTCTAAAGGAGACCTTGAAATAAGGAAACAGATCAGGGAGGTGTCAAGGTGTCATCGTATTTCAATCCTCACATTGATTGGATTAATTCATGCTCTGGTCATGAAAGAGAGACTGGATTTCTTGCCATCATAAATGACTGTGCCTTGGAGCAGCTGGTCATGGAGCCCACCAGAGGAATGGTGATTCTGAATTTAATATTGTGCGGTACTCAGGATCTGGTTAGAGATATTTTCTGAGATGTTGGGGAACAGCTGTAATCTGTTACACCATATATGCTCAGGGACAAGTGCCAAATGAGTCTGACACAAAAACCCTTGACTTCTGAGGGGCAGACTTCCCTCAGATCAGGAGACTAGTTAGAAAGAATGTGAAAGAGTGTGTGGAGGTTGTTTAAAACAATAGTAACAGAGGCCCATCAGAACTGTGTACTACAAAGGAGGAAGGGTTCAACTAATTCCTGAAGGGTGCCAGTATGCCAAACAAGCCAACTTAGGGAGGCTGGAAACAGCAAGCTTCTTCCATAAAGCTTTCTTCCAGGCCCAGATGGTATTCACGCTAGAGTTATTCAGGGACTGAAGAATGATGTTGCCAATCCCTTGACAAAAAATATATAACTTGTCCCATAAAATGGCCACAGATTGGAGAATAGCAAATGTCATAACAACCTGTATAAAAGGAGGGAGATGGGATCTGGGAAAGTTAAGGCTGATCAGCCTAATATTAGTTCCAGGTAAGATGGTTTAATGCCTCATCAAAGTTAAAATCTTAAAACACACTGATGTACTGAACATGCTGAGGGAGAATTAGCATGGCATCTATAAGGGTATGTCTTGCCTCGCAAACCATTTAGAATACTTTGAAAAGGTCAGCCGAGCTGTAGATGCAGGAGAACCTGTAGATATTTTTTTATCTAGACTTTCAGAAGGTGTTTGATACAGTTCCTCACCAAAGGCTGCAGGGGAATCTCCACAGTAAGGGAAATAGAGAGCACGTCCTCTCATGGATGGGGAACAGATTGAGGACCAGAAAAAGTCAGTGTCAATGGGCAATTTTCTCAATGAAAAGAGGTGAAAAGCAATGTATCCAAAGGGTCTGTCCAGGACTGGTGCTTTACAACCAGGGGCACAATCAAAGGTAACTATGGGCAGTTCTTGCTCTGGTGTAAGAACAATTTGCTTTGGATTGCAAAATGAATTTCCCATAGGTTTTCATAGGCAGTGCAGTAACTACGGGTACACATAATTTCTCTTACGTGCTCCCGTAGTTACTCTGGATTGTAGGGTAGTTCATAAATGACCTGGAGACAGTTCAGCAGCAAGGTGACCAGGTTTGTGGATGACACCAAATTTTGCCAAATGGTGAAGACCAGAAGAAATTGTGAAAGATTCCAGACTGGGAGAATAGGCAACAAAATGACAGATATATTTCAATGGGAGCAACTAGAAAGTCATGCACAAGGGGAAAAGAATCAAAATTTTATACAGACTAATTTGTTCTGAGCCATTTTTATTTTATTTTATTTTCCTAATTTATACCCTGCCTTTCTTCCCCTACAAGAGGGAGCCATCTGTGACAGATCAGAAGAGAGATCTTGTGGTGTTGGTGGACAGCTCGATCAAAGTGTTGCCCCAATGTGCATCAGTGATAAAGAAGGTTAATTTTATGCTTGGGATCATTAGAAAAGGTATTGAGAATAAAATGGTTAATATTTTAATGCCATTGAACAAATTAGTGGTACGGCCACAGCTGGAGTATTGTGAACAGTTCTGGTCACCACATCATATAAAGGATATAGTGGACATGGGAAAGGTGCAGAAGAGAGCAACCAAAATGATGTTTGGGCTGAGCCACCTCCCCTATGAGGAAAGACAACAGCATTTGAGGCTTGTCACTTTTCAAAAGAGGCACCTGATAGGGGACATGATTGAGACACATAAAATTTTGCAGGGATGGATAAAGTGACTAGAGAGATGCTCTTTTCCTTCACACATAACACCATAACCAGGAACAACCACTAAAATTAAGTACTGGAAGAGCTAGGATAGATAAAAGAAAATATTTATTAACCCAGCATGTAATTAGTCTGTGGAACTCCTTGCCACATTATGTGGTGATGACATCTTGCCTAGATGCCTTTATGATGAGATTTGACAAATTTCTTGAGAAAAGGTCCGTCATGGGTTACAAGCATGAAATATATGTGCAACCTCCTTATTTCAGAAGTAGGATACATCAGATTGCCAGAAGCAGGAGAGGGCAGTAGTAGAGGCAAGTCTTTTTGCTTGTGTGCTCCCTGAAGCATTTAGTGGGCCACTGTGAGAGCCATCGGGGCTCTTCTTACACTCTCCATGAGTTTATGGGATTCAGATATACTCAATGAGTATATCTGCTTCTCCTCCTCAATCCCCCTACACACAAACCTCATGTGTACTTATTCATTATTAAATACATCCCATCCATTATAGAAGTCTCAATGCAATATTCAGACACTGAGCAAATGTACAAGTTCTTTGCTTCAATAAGGTAGCTTCTATAAGGCATCAGATCCTATTTTAGGGCAGTGGTTTTCAACTTTTCTCATGCCATGACCCCAAATCTGTCAATCACTCATTGACTGACCAGAGGCCCATCACCAATTCTGTTCCCTTTCCAGGACTCATTCTGCCCATCTCTGCCCCTGATGCTGCCCATACTGTTTCCTCCCAATTTTGTGCCTTCACAACAACCCAATGAGGGAGCAGCCTGAGCAGGACTGATCTTCGGAGCTGCAGGAGAAGAGCAGAAAAGGCTGTGCAGGACCAAGAAATCAATTTTAATCTAGCAGTACCATTAATGGATTGGACATAAGCTTTCTCTTGCATGGGCTTTGAAAAGTTGCCACAACTTCCCAAATGAGGGTTCATGATTCCACTGGGTGAAGAAAAATGCTTTGAGTTATATGTGACCTTCCAAACCGCAGGTGTCTTCCTGGTTGTTTATGTTCCCACTGGACTTTCTCCCTTTCAGTTGAGTGACAAAGAAGGAGGAATACCCCAGCAGGAACACATTCCAAACATTGCTTTCAGCCAGCAGAGAAAGGCACCAGAGACTTACTGGTACCTGTTCACTCCACCTGAGTGAGTTTTTATAATCAGGACCAATATCCTGGGAGTCCCAGAACCTCCCAAGATGATCAGCAAGGATCAAGCAAGCACTGCTTATACTTTTTAATGGCATCTCTGGAGGCCCTCCTCAAGAAACAAAGTGTGTCTCCTTTATTACTTTTGCACCTTGGCCACTGCAGGGTCAACTCAAGCACAGTGCTCTTCCAGTCTATGATGTAGGTCTGTTTGCAGTGTCTGTGTTCACACTGCCCTCTGCTGCAAAGAGTCCTTAACTGCTCCTATGGTCATTGGCCACTACAGTGTATACATAATACATAGAAAGGGTGAGTGTTCGTGTCTCCATAACTGAAAAGCTACTTAGGAGGAAATGAAAGCACTAGCAGGAATGTGGATCCAAAGAAGAAAGAATCAAATTACTGGAAAGTAGGTTTAAATGAAAATCGGGAACCAGGTTCTAAATATAAAACAAAGACATTTCAGGGAGGTTATTGATTGTCCGTCATTTGTAGCCTTTAAAAAGTCAGGAAACACATCTCAAAGTGATCACTTAGGCCAATGATTTGAGAAGAGGGTGAGAATCCCATTCCTCGTTATATTGCTCCCAAGTGTCAGACTTCATGATTGGGGGGGGGGGGGGATAATAGCATCCTCCAGCACCCAACTCTGAAGCATTATTAACCACAGTCTAGCAACCTTCAGTATCACAGCCTGCTCAGTTCCAGGCTTGCTTTAATGGGGAAATTAGTTTTTTCCCCTCCTGATGCAAAGAATTGTTCCAGTTTTCTGTATATATTTCTCATGCTTATCCTGGCATATATGATCAGGGAATCTACTTATGGCTTCATTGGCATCCTTCAGTCTCGAAAGACTATGGTATCGTGCTCTGATTGGAAGTTCTGAAACAGCATCTAGTGTGGCTAAAGAGGCCAATTGGAGAGTGGGAATCCCTTCCACACTGAGGACAAATACATTCCGTCCCCTGCCCAGGTCCCAGGTTTCGCTGCTTTCGGGTCTGTCTCTTTGCTTCAGCCTACTGAACAAGTGTCTCTTCCAGTTGGAGAAGGCCATGCTGGGTCTTTTGCCTCCACGCTGAACGATTGGAGGTCAAGGTTTCCCCGCTGTTTATGTCCATTCCCAAGGCCTTTAGATCCCTCCTGCAGATCTCTTTGTATCGCAGCTGTGGTCTCCCTATAGGGTGCTTTCCCTGCACTAATTCTCCATATAAGAGATCTTTTGGAATCCGACCATCAGCCATTCTCACGACATGCCCAAGCCAGCGTAGACGCCGTTGTTTCAGAAGTGTGAACATGCTAGAGATTCCAGCACATTTCAAGACTGCGTCAACTGGGTGTTCATCTGTTACTTAGCAGGGGAAGAATATCTGGTCCTCCTCACTCCAGCAGTGTCTTCTCTGGTGGCTTCTGCTGGTTTATTTGACATCTTTTTAGATTGTGAGTCCTTTGGAGACAGGGAGCCATTAGTTTTCTCTTTAAACCACTTTGTGAACTTTTTGTTGAAAAACAGTCTATAAATACTGTTGGTTGGTTGGTTGGTTGGTTGGTTGGTTGGTTGGTTGGTTGGTTGGTTGGTTGGTTGGTTGGTTGGTTGGTTGATTGTTTGAATGAATGAATGAATGAATGAATGAATGAATGAATGAATGAATGAATGAATGAATGAATGGGGAGAATTTCCAGGTTTGTGAGTACAACAGGGCCAGCCTTGCTAAGGAGGAAATGGAGTTCCTACCAGCAGACACTGAACAAAAAGACCGCATTGCGGTAACGATGTCTTGTATCCAAAATAAAAGGTTACAATCTTTGAGCCAAAAAATGGAGCTGGTGGAGGGGGGAAGGGGAATCTATCTTTGTAACTCAGTAAGTGATCCAGATGTCCTGGAGTAGCCAATTCTTGCCCTGTTTCCCAGTCCCTGACTCAGGTTTACAGTTGCTCTGTCCAAGTTTCACATTGTTATTACTAAAGTGCCTTGTTGCTTTTTTACTGGCAGGACCTTGCCTGAGCAAATTGAGATTCTGAGGCGTACTATATATTTATCATCATCACTGCAAAAGACATCCAAGGGTGACCAAGAGTTCTGGAAGGCATTCAGAGAGTTGCTAACAAACTTCCAGAAAACAAGAAGTGGGCAACAGGGCTTTAATATGGCACCAGTATTCCTCAGACAGTTTTGGTTTAAGGGTCTCAGGACTTCCTGAGGAGGTGAGACTGGAGCTTCATTAGGTGCAAGGTCTAGAAACCAATTACTGCATCTTGCTGGATGCACTTGCTGGATGAAGAGAGTGAGGTGGGCAGTACCAACTTCAGATATTTGACCTTCAAATGACATACCTTTCCCAGCCCCTCTCCATAAAAAACACACACAGGAAAGAAAAATACACTAAATATACTACTGACCTTGTGGTTGTGTGAATGGGGCTGGACCTGCTCACAGTCACTGCATCCAATTCCCACATAGGAATGTGCAAGATGGAATGTGCAAGATGTGGAATGTGCAAGATGTGGCATTAGAAACAACCTTAACTGGATTTGAAGGGAGATATACATTCATGAAGGATTGTTCTACTAATGTCATTGAGCCGTAATGGCTATATAGAAACTCCATTTTCTAAGGAAGCTATACCAGTGAATACTGGTTGTTGGAATACCAGTTGATAGAGAACAACAATGAGAATGGGTTGTTGGCTACATAGCCTGGTTATGGGTTTCCCAGAGACATTTGGTTAGTCCCAATAGGAAACGGGAGGCTGAACTAAATGTGTCTTTGGTCAGTTCTTACATTCTTATGCCTATCACTGACAAGCTGTGTGACTTTGGGTGAAAACCTAACCTAGGCCAGCACAACTTTGCATTGGTCTTTCCATTCCCATAGTCAGGGCCTCCAAGAGAAATTTTTTAAGGTGGTACAAAATCCATTTGGGGCCCCTAAGACTTGCAAAATTATTTTGAAATTGTATGTATGTATGTGTCTGTATGTATGTATGTGTGCATGCATGTGTATATATGTATGTATACGTGTGTGTGTGTGTGTGTGTGTGTGTGCACATATACCATATTAATTTGTTAGTAACAAACACTCAAATGCTCCTTTAGTCATGGGCCCCTCCATGGCTCTTGAGCCCCGGAACAATGTACCTGCTGGACCCCCCTCTCATAGGCCCTGCCCATAGTGATGTCTGTGCACTCACCTAACCCTCTCCCAGGAGTGTTACAGAAGTGCCTTTATTGCACTTTTGCGACACACCCAGGCCAGCACTGGACTGGTGCAGGGACTTAGGCCAGCCTAACAGGGGATTCGAATTGCAGCCTTTGTTGTCTTGGATGAGAGCAATACCTGTCTTCTTCTGCAGTTCAGAAGCTTGGCAAAGGTTGCTGGGCATGGGAGCCCATGAATTCTGGGACATCCATTAAAGTAAAAACCACAGTGCTTCAGGAATTGGATCTTCTTAGATATTTTATATTTAGGTTGAATTTTAAAGCACACACAGTAGGATCTCAGCCATAAAATGCTCACATGCCCACCCAAAAAGACATACCAGTATGCAGTAAAGGATTCCCTTAAGGAATCCCCTGGCAATGTCAGTAGCAGTGAAAGTAGCAGGGCATTGTGTCAAAGCCTTACACCAACTGACAAGACAGATCTCCAGTACCCGTTTAAACTAGGAGCAGCAAACACTTTCCAGCTTGCCTAAGGGACTGGAATAATTAAACTCCATGTCCAAGTCCTGAATGACATTCTTTGCTACCAAGATATCCTTTATGTTCCCATAAGCATGGATCAGAAAGAAGAAAAAATGGAGCACTTGAAAAACCAAATCAGCCATGAGTGCCTAAAACTTCTTCATAAGCCGGCTAACTCTGAAGCAAATTCGGAATCTTTGACGCCTGTTTTCAAAACTCTACCCCTCCGGCTATTAAAGCAATGGTTGTCGTCTTTTAAAGTTGTTGCTTGAGAAAGGCTTCTAGCCAGTCAGCTCTTTTTAAGGTTCCAGGGGGCTGCAGCAGACCAGACAAGGCTACGACATTGTGAAAATCCTGGCTTCTCATCTTCATTCATTTATTAAATGAAGTGCGGGCACCTCTCTATTTCTTTAAGGAGCAGAAAGATTACTACATTCCGCATGGAAAACAATTATGTTGTGGGTGAACTGAATAACACCAAACAGAAACAAAGTGGACTGCCATGCAGATGTGGCTAGATCCCCAATGAATAGTCAATCAAATGTTCTTAGGACTCCTAGCCTGCGTCAGCATAGATTGAGCAGGCTGAATGGACTGCACTCTGTCTAGCACAGGTTAGGCAGGGTGACCACTTGTGCTCTTTTTCTAGGAAATGTGCTGTTTTTTAGACTTGTGACCTGGAAACAATCTTGAGTGTCTTCCATTTCTTTGTGAGCAGGTAGCATGTGGCCTTCTTGTCATTAATACATTTTATGTAATGTTTGTGGGATTAAATTTAAATGTTTAAATTTAATAATAGTATAATGTTTAAATTAGCCACACGTAAGCAATCTATGAGAGTTTTTAGTTTTTATTGTGTTATGTCCTACATTTTTCTTGCATGTCCTACATTTCGGGAGGGGGGTCTTCTCTTTTCTGGTTATGCCAGTCATCCTGAGGTTAGGAGGCAACTGGCGATCTTCTTTTGGTTAAGGGGCATATTTACCCTTATCCTAATGCACCAGTCTATTTTTTTTAATCTGTGCCAGTTATTTAGCTACTGCAAATCCAATAAGGCTGGAAGGGCTGGAAAAGGATTTACTAGGATGTGGCAGAGGAAGCCTTCAATGATCCCACCTATGTTGGGTTAATTCACCCAAAATTCCTGCTCTCCTCCCCCAACCTGTGACCTTCCCTATACTCCTTCCTGCATTGCTTGGTGTCTTACCTATTTGCCCCAGTGGCTGCGCGTCCAGATCTGCTTAAACCCTAAGTGTTGCATACATGCTTTACAGCATATTTACACCTTTGGCTGGTGCAGGCCCAAGAAGATGATAGGATTACACTGAATGAAACCTTCACATAAAATTGTCAGATCGTGGCCCTGAGTCAGAATCTGTTATTTAATTGTTCCAAGATAAAAGGTTTTATGCAGATATAAGGAGTGTGGGAGAATAGGATATGTCAGCACCAGAGTGGAAGCCGCCTGTTTTGATAAGCCAGCATAGACCCCTATAAAAAAGGCAAAATTGGATATGATAAGCACCTATACGTAAACGAACATACAATTTTTTAAACAGGTAGATTTCATCATTCAGTGCATAGCACATGGGAAGATAATATCTAGTACCTTATTAATTTAAACAAGGATTGGTAATTACTGGCCTGGAGGCAACAAATTTAATAGTGTCTTACACAAAAACAAAACATTAAGCTGGGAATAACAGTATGGTAGCTCATAAAGAACTGTTTCCTGTGCTGTAGTTTGGGGTGGTTGAAAGCCTTTTCTGGAGTCTGCTTCTGAAGGCATGTAAAATTTTAGTTCTGTCCGGTCTGTTACACATTTCTCAGATCTGGTTTCTAGGCCTGACATAGTAATTAGGAGAAGAAGAAGAAACTATAGCAAGCTTTTCCTCACAAAATCTTAATTCTACCACCTTGTATCACTTCTGTAGTGGTACAGCTTAGATGGGGACTCCAAAAAACCTCAATTTAGGGCACAGTCCTAACCAATTTAGGCCAGCCTAACGCACCTGGCATATCTTCCCATGATGGTGTAGGGATGTTGGCATATCCCTGTGCACTGGTCAACCCTCACCCCACACCCCCCCCCCCCAGAGTGGAGCAGAAATCAGCAGAAGATTTATGCTGGGGCATATGCTGGCCTCGTGATTAGGACTGCAATTTTAGATTAACAGCACAATCCAGAGCAACTAATCTGTCCACATAAGAGCCCTTGGGTTGTCCTATCTATCACTAGGGTGGAGCAACTGCAAGATGCTCCAGCCCAGTTACTCTGGAAGAGGCTTAGGGCAGAGCAAGGCAAGATAGGGTGCCCTAAGAGAGGTGGACCTGCTCTGCCCTAACTGGGGCAGCCTAAGCAGCTCAGGAGAGGCAAGTTGAGGGCAAGTTTGCATTGCCTAAGGCAGAGCAGTTACTCTGTATCCAAAGCCTGTTTCAAGGCAGAAATACCCTCTTCCAGTTCCACAGAGATATACCACCTCAGGAGCAGGTATAGTAATGAGTAGACCCATAGGGGTCCATGATAAGGCCTGAGTAAGAATGGTAGTGTTGACCAAAAATCGAGTTCTTGGTCAGCCTAGCTGCAATCCCTGCCTCTCAACCTCAGGATATGGCACAACTATGGCAGCCCACTAACCTCAGGAAACTCCAAGCATCCATCTTGCACTAGAAGAACTGCAGCTGTAACTGGTTGTCAGGAACTGCTGGACTTCCTTATAATGTAGGCACCACAGCTGTTCCTTCTTCAGTGTGATCTGAGGGGGGTCTACTCAGGAGCAAGCCCTCCCCAGCTGTCACTGACTTAGCATGCTCTGGAGCAGTTAGGGCAGCCCAGGCTTCCTGACTCTCTGGATGCAGCATAACTTTCTGCTCTGGATACAGAATAGTTAGGAGAGAGCAGTTAGGGCAGAGCAGGTTGAACTTGCTCTGGATTGTGCCCTTAGTACCTTATACCATGTGCACAGAAAAGCAATACAGGTATCTACTGGTTTCTGATGGTTTGTTTACTGATGATCCACTCTTTCAACACCTTTTTATAAAACCCGATTCATTCAATGCATGTTCCGCTCTTTCAACCTCTCTCTGCTGTTCTAAAGACACTAAAGACAAAATTTTCCCTATTCCTAGTCTAGCTCCTAGTTTAATCCCATTCCTGAAGGAGTTACTGGTAATAATAATCCATTTGCAGAAATCTTTGTATGGCAACAGGAATTTGCAAGATAAAACGGCATTTGCAATTTGCTAGTTGTAAACTTGGCATCCATCAGTCTTGAAAGACTACGGTATTGTGCTCGACACTGCATGTGAAGCAAGAAGGCTGATATGGAGGATAGGCTGTTACCCAAGCAGCAAATCCCCCTCTTCACGCCACTGAAACAGTCCAATGGAAAGGCAGAGCCAAAACGATTGGATCCAGCTGGGGTTGCAGAGCTGGGCTAAGGACAGGAGCTCACCCTGTCTTGTGAGGACCAACCCAGGTCTTGAAACCTGGCTTAACAGGCACAGTGTCTTAACCACTAAAGCAGCATTGGAAAAAACATTTATAAACTAAAAAAGATTGTGTTCCACTTCTCAATGGTTTTCATTTTTGGATTATGCTCTGCTCCCTTTATCTTGTCCAATAAGTGGGGGCTGTGGGTGGCACAAGTGGTTAAGACACTGTGCCTGTTAACCAGCAGGCCAGGGTTCGAGACCCGGGTTGGCCCCACAAGACATGGTGAGCTCCTGTCCTTAGCCCAGCTCTGCGACGCCAGCTGGATCCAATCATATTGGCTCTGCCTTTCCATTGGACTAATTCAGTGGCGTGGAGAGGGGGGATTTGCTGCTTGGGTAACGGCCTATCCTCCATAACAATCTAACTCAGGCTTTCATACTTCGCATGCAGCGTATGCAGTGCTGAGCACGATACCATAGTCTTCCAAGACTGACGGAGGCCTGTTAAGTGGGGGGGGGGTGTCTGTAATGGTTCCAGGAGCATCAAACGTGACATGATCTTGTCCAAAAACAAAGCAGGGGGCTTTGTGATGCATGCAAGGGTATTTTCCAGAATTGGCTCACTGGTGTAATAGGCCTAAAGATATCAGGGTGCATGTTTCAGCTCTTTACTCCCAAATATGTACCAACTATTATTTAATGATGATTATTAATATTTTTAATTCAATCCCACCCTTCTCCCCTTGGGGAATTTACGGTGGTTTACAATATCAGTTAAAAAGCCAATCAATACAAAAATACAATAAAGTTAACAGCAGCACACCAAAACAAAATTATGAGGTGATGATGCTCCTATGTATCACTGCCACTGAATGGCAGAGAGTAGTGAGACATTCAAGCGTCTTCCTCCCTGAACAGAGTTGTTAACTCCTGAAACAGTCACCCGAGGCAGTCAGTTGCCAAGGGGTGCCCACTTGCACATATTCTTCCTCCTCCTCTTATTCCTTGGAGTAGAAAAGAAATGGGTAAGGAGTTGAAAAGGAAGAGCAGAAGAGAGTAGTAGAGCATCTCTGCTTCTCCACTCGGGCCTTTAAGGTTTGGTTGGTAGGGACATTGAAGAAGGTCTCAGTGGCAGCGGCACCCCATATATGGAATCTCCTACTTTGTGATGTTCACCTATCTCCTTCCTTGTTTGTGTTCTTAAAACCCTGATTCCTTAAGAATATACATAGAATCCCGCTGGATCAGGCCATAGGCTTATCAAGTTCAGCTTCCTATATCTCACAGTGGCCCAAAAGACACTTCAAGGAGAACTTTAGAGAGGGTGAGCATATGTCCTCTTTTTCCAGGATGTTTCTTCATTGTTCTCCTTTTTTCTTGTGAGCAGGGAACATGTAGCCTTCTTGCAATTAATAAATTGTATGTAATAATTATTTGTAATACTGTAGTTTTAAATTTAATAATATGTAATGTAATGTTAAAATTAACCACATGAAAGCCATAAACATTTTTATTGTTTTTAGCTTTTATTTTGTCATGTTCTACATTTTCTTGGACGTCCTGCATTTTGGGAGCCTAGTCCTCCAGAGACCTACATTCGTCCCTGCATCTGTCATTCTGGGTTAAACCTAGACAGGCTAGTTCTTATACGACTAGAACTAGGGACAGGATAATCTCCTTCTGAATAATATTTTCCTATCCAAGTGATAAGCCATCCTTTTAGGCTGCCACGCCTAACCCCACAATCACAGCCTGCTGGGGAACACAGAGACTTGCAAAAAGCAGGATTTATCCAGCCAAGGAAATAAAGAATTCTCTAGTGCTTCCTCTTTTGCTCGGAGAAATATTCACTAAAACAAACCAGAAATGAGTGGGGTGAAAGTCGCTTGCCATCAGAGCCTTTCTAAGAGCACCTCCGCAACTTGAAAGCACGTCACAAAAAGGAGCAGAGGTCCCAGTGCATGGCAAGGTTAAATGCACTGTGATTCCAGCACCACGTGGAACCAAGAGAGGCTTTTTAAATATAAAACCAGTAGCCGTAGGGTAAATTAAAGATGCTAATTTAATTTCATTAGATCCACAGAGCAGCGAGTTGTGGGAGGCAGGAAATGCATTTGATGTCTTTAAAAGCTGCCGTTTCACATATCTTTTTTTTTTCCTTTTCCAGAAAAGTAATAACAGCTCTGGTTGTTAAAGATACTGACTTTGAGGAGCTAATGATGCTCATGAATTATTTTTGTTGATTTATACCCCCACTCTGATGTTAAACAACATTAATAAAGAAAAAGTGAATTCATTTCCCAAGTGGACCGAGAGATACCTTGCTAACAAGGGTTGATGTTCATTCACTGCAATTAATTGCTTGCTGTGTAGTAAACTTCCCAATTCTGCTGCAATAGATAGCACTTCTGAACATAACTAGGCCTATCACTAGTATTCACAATAAACAAAAAATGGATCAGATGGTATTGTCATTGGGACACATTAAAAATCTCACATTAAAAGTCCAACAGTTTCCTCTATTCCACGTCTTTGATCATTGAACTTACGTCAACAAGGCTGACAGATTCTCCTGTTAGTTACTGGCTTCTATGTCAATCTTACAGATAGGTTTTGAGTCAAAAGTCATGTAATTTTCTATAACCCTGTTATATTTTGGGGGTTAAAAATAGGGAAGATGAGGACACTTAGGGAATGTGTTTGCCTATAGTTTTATTTCATCTTATGCCATCTGATTCCTGAAAAATAACTTCCATGTATCTGTTACCTAATAAATCTCTAATTTATTAAAATATAGTAAAAGATCATAAGATATAATTTTATTCATTGCCTTTTTAACTGCTGGTCTTCACAGCCTTGATGTAAACACTATCAGAGTAAGTTCACTATAAAAACATACCAATGATTAAACAAATTCTTCTATAAGGAGCAGTTGAGGGTGGAAAAAATAATACCCCCTTTGTCTCTGTGTTGTAAGCAAGAGAAATGCTGATTATAACTATAAGGTAAAAGGCAAGGGTTTTCATTGAGGGCATCAGATCGAATGGAAATTGTTCAACTGGCCACAAAGTGGAAAATTCTAAGAGCAAAATACAATACATGTACCTATATATGTAATTCTTGCCTCTGGCTCCACACAAACCATGCCCACATCCCACCTCCCTATTCAACCTCCTTCCCTCTTAGGTTTGGCCAATACACTTCCAAACTGGCTCAATCCACCCCTAATCAAAAGCTGGCAGTCTGTATCTGACAACTCCCAAGCACCCTTCGGCACCAGCTTATCTGTTAGTTTCATATGGTTATATTCTAGACTAGACATAGAGAAGTTCATTTTTCCATTCATTGTATTCACTTATTCAGAGACATTTATCTTCTCACTCACTGTATCAACTACCAGCACAGGTTGCTCATTTAGCTACACTGATATAAATGCTCGTTTGCAATTCCACATTCTTACAGATCCTTGGACTATTTAGCCAAAATAGGCTCACCTTTTTAATATTTATTTTCTATCTATCGATCTATCGATCTATCTATCTATCTATCACTTTTCAACTAAAAAGTTCACAAAGCGGTTTACAAAGAAAATGAAAAATTAATAGCTACCGTATTTCTCGGCTTATTACACGCACCGGACCATAAGACGCACCAAAGTTTAGAGTAGCAAAACAAGAAAAAAAAATATTCTGAACCAAATGGTGTACTAATATATTTAATAAAGTATAGCAAAATAATATTTCAACCATGTAAAATCAACAGTGGTATTAAGAACCATTATCACTGTCATTAACAAATGAGGAAAGACTTTAAGCTTCAAGCATTCTTCTAATTTTCTGGAAACCCCAAAAACTCATCATCTCTAGTGTCAGGGATTTGTGACTTTTGCACAAATCTCATTGCAAATGGTCCAGGAAGATAGGTAAGTTGGGGGGGGGTCTTTTGGGTGTGGGGCGATCCAGGTAGGTAGGGAAAGGTGAGGGGATTTAGACAGATAGGGAAGAGTGAGGGATGCACAGGCATGGAGCAGCAGGGACCAAAATTTGTACCGCTTTTAAAAATTGCCAAAAATGTATTTTTTTTGTTTTTATATTTTTGGTTTTTTGGCCATAACTTTTCATAGGAAGGAGATATTTCAAAACTGATTTTTGCATTCGATTCTGCTCTTCAATACGAATCCAACGACATATGACATGATGGGGGGTAAAATGCTCCAGGATTGGCCCTATCACTCTATAAGACGCACTGACATTTTCCCCCTCTTTGGGGAGGGAAAAAAATGCGTCTTATAAGCCGGGAAATACGGTAATTAATAGTGAATGGGTCCCTGTCCCAAAAGGGCTCACAATCTGAAATGCAAAAAAAGAACACCAGCACAAGCCACCTGAACAGACACTTGGGGGTGTGAAGGGCCAGTTACTCTCCCCCTGCTAAATAAAGGAGAACACTCACTTGAAAGAGTGCCTCTTGCCATCTTGCCAGTGAGTTATTTGATATTTGAATATTTTTGTGGCAACCCAACAGTATCTCATGTATCACAGTATGGGATGCAATCTATCAAAGATCACATTTGCAACAGCAGCAAAGTGTTTACATCTTTCAGATGGCATCTTCCTTAGTACTGATGTGCCACAATCTTGTGCACCTGTGAATGTGTTTATCCCACTATTCCTCCAAGGAGTTTGGGGTAGAGTATACAGTATGGCTCTTCCTCTCCCACCTCAATTTTAGCCACACAATGCATATGCAATAACTTTCAGAGTCTTTAAGCAAGCAATTGAAGGAACAGCCAGACAATGGAGCTAGTTAAATTCAAAGAGACAAATGGATTTTTTTGTGGATATGTTGCTTGGGAAATGGAAAAAGGTAATGAAATTCTTTTTGCAGGTTTTGCACATCACTACACACAATATTTTGCAGGTATCACCAACACCCTGTACTTCTTGGATGGTTTGTACAAAGGCTTTTCTCTTTGTTGACCACAGATTCATAAAGTACTTACTGAAAGTGCAAATATGCCTTTCCTGTTTCAGTTCTGAGCCTCTAAAATTGCTTCTGAGTTTTATAAGTAGGGTAGACAACTGTATCTCCAAACTAGATGGCTTGCTTAAAAAGAATGGGTAGGGTTAGCTCGGAGTTCAGCAGTTTATTTGCTTCTTTCTATTATTAGGATTGAAATACTTGCCATTGCATACATCCCTAACATTTACAGTATTAGTGAGCTAAGGATGACTTGATTCATAGATGTGCAAATGTCTACATGTCTTTGGGAGATGGCATTTATGGAAGTTTTGATCAGCCTGAAAATAGCAGGATAGTATGTGCAGATCAGGCAGAATAAACCTCTCAGATACCAATAGTGTGACAGAAAAAATTGTCACATCAGAGCAGGGTGACCATGTAGAATGGAGGACAGAGTACCTCTGCCTTTAACCATTGCAAAGAAGAGGCAGGTGCTGCTTTTTAATCCCTTCTATAATGAACTAAACCTGCCTAAATTCCCTTTTCTATGCAGTGTTTAAAGATAGAGGCACTCTGTCCTCCATTCTATATGGTCACCCTGTGTCAGACACCTCAGCATCACAAAAGGAGTCTGTAGGATATCATGGGCTCAGAGGCTGAAGAGAGACTGTATAGATTTCCCAAGAAAATAAAGGGGAGGAATCTCCAGGAACCGTATCTGTCCATCCTCAACCCACCATGGTGTCTCTTTGCCAATGTCCTCAAATCATCCTCATCTATAAAATTAAGTGCTGTGCAGAAAATTACAGTTCTTTGTATTCAAAATCAAAGTATATAGAAAATGTACATGTATGTATGTATATATGTATGTAGAATATGTATGCATGTATATATGTATATAGAATATTTTGCATGCCAGTAGCAAGCTGTCATTATTCATCTATTTAAATATTTTTAATCAGGAATTTATATCCCATCTTATCATGCTAATGCTAATGCCCAAGGTGGCTTACATGGCTTTTTAAATCCATTTTGTCCTCACAGCAGCCTTGTGAGGTAGGTTATTGTTCTATTGGGAGCACATAGAACTCTTCTCTTCCAGATGGAATCTTTTTATGGCATTGTCATCACATCTGGCATCAGGGAATGTCTTCCAAGCTTCCAGCAGGAGTAGTTTCAAGTTAGCCAAGGTGTAAACAGCAACACCTCTGGTTATGTTTTCTCATGACAGTTTTATCATCTTTCAGTCTCTCATCCAAAAGTTACCGAGGGCTTTACCTGCTTAGCATTCTTCAGCAGCCCTTTGCTCAACCACCAGACCACACCTGCTGCCCAACCTTATGTCACACCTTTCCCCTCTTGCATTTCTGAATTTTACTCTAACCAAAGTGGCTTCAGTTGAAGGTCTGGAATTAAAAATGTTTTTTTCTTCATTCTTACAAAACCTTTTGCTCTATTAGTATAGTTCTAGTAATTTTATTTGCATTTTGTGTAGGCATGACCTTGCTGTGTGTCTAAAACAAAAGGACTGTCAGAACATATTTGAAGCACTAGTGAAGACATTTTTTTAAAAGTGAGATCTCTACCCCTTCATCTCCTTCCCTCCCAGACTGCCATGTCACCACCTTTTGATCCTCCATCTCTCTCCCATTAGACACCCTTTATGAGATTTATGAGTGATTCAAATGTTAATATAGAATTATGCATGATAAGCATAGACTACCTTGCCACTTAATGATTTTTAATCCAAATGATCTATGAATAATGGCTCACATTAAGGGGAGCAGGAGAGATTGAAAGTAATGAGGAACGGGGTTTACTAGGGTAAGGATGGTGGTGGGGTTTTCAATACCCTTAGGTTTGTTGTGCAATATGGATAGTGCCTCCCATGTTAGTATGATTATGCATGTCCTTTCAATGTATACATTTCCTGCTGTATGTCCTTTAAATGGCAAGCAGCCTTAGCGTGCCTTCTTCTCCATGCCTAATCTGTGCTGTATTAGAGCTGCCAACTACTTCATGCAAATCTTCCTGCAAAGATTTGTAGGAAGTGATGACTTCCTGCAAATCTCTGGTGGCTATGCCCAGACCAAGTTGAGGTGATGCTCAAATCAGCTCCTTGCTCCTCAATTTTGCATCACCCCCATTTTCTTTCAGTTGGATGTTTGTACTTCCCTATCATCATCTCCCTCCCTTCCTCCTTGTCTATACAAAGAAGGCTGGTTAAGGGGAGTACAATATTGAAACTATGTGAATCATGTAGATTAGACTCTCAGTGCAATCCAGAGTTAGGGCGGCAAGGAGTGCCCTACCTGAGCAGCTTCAATTACCATTGAGGATACTATTCTGTATCCACTATTGTGTACTATTCTGTATTAAAGCAGGCCTCTGTCAGTTTTTATAGACTATGGTATCATGCTCGTCTCTGCATACGCTGCATGCGAAGCACAAAAGCCTGGGTTAGATTGTTATGGAGGATAGGCTGTTACCCAAGCAGCAAATCCCCCCTCTCCACGCCACTGAATTAGTCCAGTGGAAAGGCAGAGCCAATACGATTGGATCCAGCTGGCGTTGCAGAGCTGGGCTAAGGACAGGAGCTCACCCTGTCTTGTGGGGCCAACCCGGGTCTCGAACCCTGGCCTGCTGGTTAACAGGCACAGTGTCTTAACCACTTGCACCACCTACAACTTACTATTGTGGATGCTATTCTGTATCCACAGCAGGAAGTTATGGTGAATCCAGAGAGTCAGAAAGCTTGGGTTGCCCTACCTGCTTCTGATCAAGCTCAGTAAGCACCAAGTCAGTGAAACCTGGGGACGGCTTGCTCCCAAGAAGATCCTCCTCAGATCACACTGAACAAGGAACAGCTGTGGTGCCTGCCTTAGAAGGAGTCACTAACAATCAGTAACAGCTGCAGCCATGAGACTGCTGTACCTAAATCCCCAGAAGCTTGTGTTGATCCTGCAGACTTTCTTCTTTTTCTAGTGTAGGGATGTCAGAATCCACCACATGCCTCCCAGAGAAGAATTCACTTCCTTGTATCACTAATTTTTTTTAATTCTCCCCTGCTGCTCACACACATTCGAGTTTTGTCCTCTAGATCTGTGCTTCACCTCACCTTCCCAACACAATTACGTGGATCCTGTCTACTAAGAAAATGTATGTGCAGATACAATTACAAATGAAACAAACGGAGCCTTCCATGGCCATTTGTCTTCATTCGGCCAGGATGGCACAGGACATGGCAGAAGTAATTGCCGTCTCTTTGCAACTTTCCTTTCCCTCTGAAAATGAGAGGCCTAAATCCTGAAGGTTTTTGTGCCAGCTGTCTGTC
This sequence comes from Cryptoblepharus egeriae, assembly GCA_030015325.1. NCBI lineage: Eukaryota > Metazoa > Chordata > Lepidosauria > Squamata > Scincidae > Cryptoblepharus > Cryptoblepharus egeriae. The sequence continues at coordinate 103,414,346 of JAREYC010000002.1, read as the reverse complement.
TTCTTCCACTGGAGCTCAGAAGGCAACTTTAGCTGAAGGAAGTTTCATGTTGCAGTTGTTTGACTTTACTATCAACGTTACCTTTTTTGTAAAACTGCCTTTTTATATGACGGCTCAGTGGGTAAACATTTTCTGTAACATCAGGAAGGGAAGAAGACACATCTTGGACACAGATGCCTTATTTCCTAGGAAAGAAGATATCTCGTCACATAAAAGAGAATGAACTTTTTGTTCCCCAGACTGGGAAGCATTTCAGACTCATTAAAAAATACTTTGACAGTGTAGACACAAAAAACAGGAGGGAAAAACAGGGAAATGTAAAGTTTCATATCTTGATCATGACGGTTTGTAAAGGCAAACAGCAGGGTTGGGAACATGACTCAGATGACTTGGACTCAAGTCACAAAAATGCACATTTTTCACTATCTCTGCAAATGAGTTGCACGCATGGAGGACTCTGACAAACACTCAAGTCAGTGCCTTGAAGTGCTTTCAAGTCGAGTTTTAGGGGACAGTGACTCTAGACTTGAGTCAAGTCCCATTGGATTTTACCATCACTGGCTAACACCACATAGTCGTGGAGACTTGGGGATTCTCTATGATTGACCCAAAATCTGTACAGTTGTCTGCACTGGGACAGACAGCATAGAGGGTTGTACAAGAATTTTTTTATTTTTGTTTAATGATTCCATTTATTTTCATTATTAAAACTTTCATTCATTTGGTTATTCATTCATTCCAATCACATTTGTGTTCATTATTATTTCATTCATTTTTGCTCTTCTCATTCATTTTCATTTCCTTTTCCATTCAGTGACAGATGGGCTGTGCAGGAAAAAGTGCTGCCAGAGCAACACTGCTCCCTGTGGGAAGCGGACTTTTGCCCTGCCAGCAGTAATTTTTTGGAGGGTAGGATATTTAATTAAACACAGAATCTTTTAGTATTCAATCCTACAGGGTATTACACAATTCTAACCCTCAACCTATTTAGACAGGCCAACCTAGGGTATTGCAAACATGACATAAAACACATCTGTGACACATGAATGTGGAACACAGGCTGGCACAGTGAGTTGCACCAGCCCCCCTGTGCCACTCCATGTCCTTCACCACAGGTGGTGGGTGGGAAGTGGGAGGCGAGATTGGAACCCAGCAGTTATCAGGATCAAGTACAGGCAGTACAGAGGAGCCTCAGGCCACTCTGCTCTGTTCAGCTCTGTACCACCTCCATAAGCGGTATAGATCCAAGAAGATCCATAGAGGCTTCTGCCTCATTACCTGGGATCAGGAGATGCTACCATGCTACCAGAAACTCCTTGCTTCGTGATAGCATGGCAGCAGCCCTGAACTTGCCCTGGATACAGCACAGGCTTTCTAGCTAAGATTGCACTGTCCAGCACCTTGAAACACAAACATGATTACTAATCCACTTGCTTCAAAGACCGCTCCAATATAGGGCTCCCTGCACCCCAAGAATAGTATTTCCAAGTGCACCAAGTATCCGTTGGGTTTTTCCCAGCTTGCTTGAGATTGGAGGTCATTTTTTTGTGTAGCCTTTCAGAGCCCACCGAGCACTGTGCACATGAAGCCACATCACTTTCCCTGCTCTCTCCTCCCACCTTGTAACCTCCATCTGTCCTATTACTGCTTCTAGGGCAACAATGAAAAAGGATGACTCTGACTGAGTCACAAATGAAGCCACTGACACCCACAACATCCTGTGTTCGCGGCCCTGGCATTCATTTCTGTGCTATACAAATGACACTGATAGGCTTATTTCCTCATATTTTTCATCCCTCATAAAACACTCCCTAGTGGCACAGAGGGTCCTTCCAAACACCATAACCATTGCCAAGACTTCTCAGTCTCGCATCTGCATGCAAGGAAAAATCTGCCATGTTTTGGCAGAAACCTCTGCCGACCTACCTCAGGGCAATGAAGGACCTTGCCTCAGGATGATCATATATCTGGAAATTCTCGTATTTGTCTGGATTTTTAGCCTCCTGTCCGGGTGTCCTCTATTTTGACTTCATTATCCTGCATTTTGGCTACATTTTGGAACTTCGCAATGGTGTGCTGTACCCCATCAAGACATATGTCATTGGATTCATATTGAAGAGCAGAATCCAATGCAAAAATTGGTTTTGAGATATCTCCTTCCTATCAAACGTTATGGCCAAAAGAACTGAAAAACAAAAATATGCATTGAGCTCTATGGGCAATAAAAGTTCCCCATATTGCGGCTTTACTCATGAGCAGGTGAACGTGCAAGTAGGTGAACATGCAATGAGTAGGTGAACTCTTGAGAAGGTGAAAGGCCAGGCTGAGAGAAATCCAAAGACACCACAATGGTCCTGATCCTCCAAAATCAACTCCAAAAGAGGCCCCTGATAACTGCATCAATCTCTATGGGAACTGAAAGGGAGCCATATTGTGCCTTTACTCACAAATAGGCAAACTTGCCTTAGATATTTTGGGCAGGATGAGAGAAACCTGGTCCTGATCCAATAAATGAAGCCCCTGCCAGGCACCTCACAAGGAAACCCTTCCTCCAAGCTCTACTGCATTAAACCCTTTTGAAAGTGAGACTGCACAGCCAGTTTTACACTTTGCTGGTGTGGAAGTTTAATCCAGAGAGTGCAAGGCTTCCAGAATGGTCCTGATCCTGTGTTCTTGGAGCTCAGCAAATGCTCCACACAGCAGCAGTTGAGTGTTTTCCTTGTCCTTATTTCCAGCAGCCTAGTATAGGGTTTTTATTTTACTGTGGCTATTGTTAAACCACTAGAAGTAGAAACTCCTACTGGTTTACTGCAAATAACTCAGACACCTATCAGAGATCCCAGAATTGCCTTCGACCTAAGGTTGCCATATGTCCCACAAAACCGGGACAGTCCCAAAACCGGGTTTTGGGGGATTGCATTCACAGAATGGCAAGTTTGACAGGGGGTCCTGTCCTGGTTTTGTGGAAGAGAATTATGCTAACCCCACTTCTACCTGTCCGTGCTCTAGCAGTGTACTTGTGCTGCTTTCTGACAGTGCCACCTCTTCCACTGCAGCATAATACTGTAATGGTCCCTTCCCTGTGGCATTTCCTCTTAGGGAGCCAAACCAGGCCTGTTCTATCATAGTTTTTTAATCTAAGACATGGCTGTTGTTCTGCCAGACCATGGTGAAAGTGGGAGAAAGATGGAAATAATCTGCTTCTGGTTTTTAAGATTGTTCTTATTGTTTTAGAAGATCATCATTCATCCCAATAATGGTTTTATGGATATAAACAGCTGGTGGCACAGACGCTGGGGCTGATCTATGTAAGCCAACATGTTTCCCCTATTCAGACTGGGCTTCAGAATGCAGCTTAGCATTGAAGAGAGAAAAAACTAACCACATTGCAACTTACCATATTTTTTTAGATTATAAAATAGAATTTTCCTTCTCCAAGTAGGTGTGTTACACTCCACATAACTTTGTGGAAGGACTACAACATATGCAAGTACTGGTACAGGAACCCATGGAATGGTCCACCAAAATGTTTGATAGTTGGTCCAGTTCTTGACTGGTAAAGCAGAGAGCAAGTTCGTATATATAACTAATTAATTAGTTAGCCAAGGCACAGCAATTTCCCAATTCAGAGGGGAGCAAAGGAAAAAAAGGAGTCTGATAAGCAAATTCTGAAGAGGTTAATAGTTAGCTGCAGCCAGTCCTAGGCAGAGAAGTCATGTAAGGAAGCCAAAATGGTTTTTCCTAATAGTGAAAGGTTTTTGGGTAGACAGGCCAAAGGAGAAAGGTAGCATTAGCAAACCACTATCATGGCCGGCAATCTGGTAAGCCAACCTGGTGGGGGCACAGTTTGTGAATGGGAAAGGGTTGTGTTCATAGAGGAGCACACAGTGGACATAGTAAAGGAGGGAGAAGTAGACCTTCTTTTCCAAATTTCCTGCCCTTTTCTTTCCTTCAACATACACCTGCAAAATGGTCGGGTTTTATCTGAGAAGACCCATATGCTGCCTGTAGACATTTAACCTACCTCTTGTTTGCCTTCAGGGTACACACAGCATACCTTAGCATGCATCAAGTACCTTTCTATCACCACTTTTTGTCATAGCATGGCAGGGGTTGGGATTGGGCCATTAATTTGAAGTTTACATCCCTCTTTCATTTTTTACACATGCAGTTTTCCAATTTCACCACTCCACAAGAATGCTAGATCCCAAGAGCACAGTACCAAGAGACAAAAAGGCTTTCTGGCAGACAAGAATGTTAGAATACCAAGGCAAAGGAGTCGCATAAACAACGAAGAAAATGACATAAGGAGATAAGACATCAGGCATATGAGAAACATAAATACATACATATAAATACAAGACTGACACTGTGTGGTTTACTCAGAGATAGAAAACTCTAGGGGTCCAATACTTTCCAATTTTCTAGCTCTGGTGTAACTGCAATGCAGTCCTGTACCTTGAGATGGTCCATCCCCCACAGGATGCAATGCACACTCCACACGATGCCCGTCCCCCACAGGATGCAATGCACACCCCACTGGCACAACAGCACCAGCCCTGGAAAATTGGATAGGACTGGGCCCTTTGTCAGGATAAGATACTAAAGATGGAATGAGCTTAGCACAGAGAAAAATTTCCTGTGTGGATGATTTACATGGTTGGAAATTTGGAATTTCATGCTCAGAATGTGTGCATAGCAGCCTATGCTCCCTCCAACCTATGGAAGATTGGAGCGTGTGAATATTCCTCCTTTATTTGGCTGAAGAGACATTTTAATATTACTCATAGACATAGGATGGTTTGTGTGAGTAAGGGCTTTTCTTGGCAACCATCAGTCTTGAAAGACTATGGTATCCTGCTCTGAGCGTCCTCTCCAGGGTAGATTAATATGGAGGACAGACTGTTACCCAAGCAGCAAATCCTCCCTCTCCACGCCACTGAAATAGTCCAGTGGAACGGCAGAACCGATACAATTGATTCTGGACAAAACAGCATAGACAGAAGATATACAGGACAGAAAATATTAGGTTTCCACCTTAGGTTCACTCCCAAGCAAAACTCACATCCCTCAAAACATATTGAAGCAACTGAATATGCTTTTTGGTAACAGAGGCAGAAGAACATTAGTAGAAGAAGACCATGGCCTTCATACCCTGTTTATGAATTTTCCAGAGACATTGGAATTTAGGTGGATCTAGGTGGGAAACAGGAGTCAAAGGCTCATGAACTGGATGAACCTTTGGCCTGATGCAGTCAGTCAGGACTTTCTTTCCTTCCTATGAAGAGGACATGCAAAGCTATGCAAAGTTATCATGTGGGGCAGGGGGTGAGTAAGGAACGTGAGCCAGGTATGGAGATGCCCTATCTCTGAATGGCAAAAAGGTGATAGTGATGGATAGCAAATGTTATAAAGAATAAAAAAGAGGAAAAAGTTCAAAGATTATTGGAAGCATATTGTAGTGTTAGTCCATGGTGCTTGCAGTCAATGCAAACCGCTAGAGTGGGGCAAGATGGTTGCCCATTCATTCAACCAATCAGGCCCTCTTCTACATTTGCTGCCACTCCACCGCAGTGGGGTACCTCCTATTCCTTTACTCTTATTCAGTCTGTTAACCCATGGGCCAGGGTTCGAGACCTGGGTCGGCCCCACAAGACAGGGTGAGCTCCTGTCTAGCCCAACTCTGCAATGCAGCTGGAACCAATTATATCGGCTCTGCCGTTCCATTGGACTGTTTCAGTGGCATGGAGAAGGGGGATTGGAAACTTGGGTAACAGCCTATTTTCCATATTAATCTACCCAGGCCTTCGTGCTTCTCATGCAGCATCAAGCACAATACCATAGTCTGTTGAGACTGATGGATGCCACTGCTAAAATTATAAATCATTATATAAATGATATTTATTTAATGAATAGCTAAATAAGCCAAACTCTCACAGCACACTTGTGGACCACTCGCAGCATACTGGTTGAAAATTGCTGCCGTAACAACTCAATCCTGCTAAGAAAGATTCCAACTCTGTCTGAAACTCTCCACAGTTTTTGAAGTCAGCGTAGAGAATAGACGATGAGATAGATGGACCACTGTGTTCTGATTCATCCTAAATCATCTTGAAAATTTTCAGGCTCACAATGAGCTCATGGCTGTGGTGTGACACTGCTCTCCCAAGATCATTTGTGCACTCTGCCGGCAGTTGATCATCAGAACCAATTGTCCTATTAAGCTCTGCAGAAGTGGGATGCAAGGCTTACGTTGGCATCTGCCTGATGTTTGGAGCAGCATTTGGCACCAAAGTATCTCACACCACACTAGTTTTGTCTCTTAAGAGGCACAGAGTGTACTTGAAGCCTCCTCCAGCTTCCTGTGGCATTGTATCAACTGTCATTGGTGCAAGCAAATCTTTGGTCCATAGGCCAGAATTTTGACAGCAGCTGTAAACTGTCTGGACTGAAGAGTGGCCAGGCAGGAAGATGCCTGTGTCAGCAGCATTCAACTGGGCTGAAAACTCGGCTGGGTGACTCATCCACCAAGAGTGGAACTCTGTGTGTTTGGAATAAACTTCAAGCCTCTTCCATTTCCCTCTTCACTTTTATTTCATAAGTGCTTCTTGCTTAATTGGTTACTGACCAGTTTGCACTAGATGATGTTTCTTTATCACTGGAAGTTCAGATGAGTTCAACATGCAATTAGATAGCCTGCAGTTTTCCAGAGAGTCCTGCTTCAAGGCCATGAATATATCCTCCTGTGGACCATCCCAACTGACCAATAATCTATGGCAAATAATTCTTGGTTCAATGCATTCATGTACAACCTTCCTTTCTCCTATTGTAGTTATATTAGGCTAGTTACATGGTGTCAATCAATGCTAGTTATCACAGTCTGCATAGAGGACAACGTGAAAGGTTAAGGAACTGCATTAAGTGGACTTAAATGAAACCCATGAAATGGGGCTGACTTACAGCTTCTTAATAATATAAATGTGCAAGCATTATGAAGTCCTTATTGATCTTACATATCCAAGTGATCCATCACCCGATGAGATAATAAGGTGCAATAAATATATAAAATAATAGTGCATTAACCTAAATTACATCGATAGAGTGCAAAACCTCACCAAAAGAAACACAGCAAGTCCCTGGTGGGGCAGAATGTTTGCATAATGTGCCTGTTGTAGGAACTGACGTTGCTTTAAACACTAGACTGACTTTCATACTACAGGAAGCTAAGCTTCTTGAACAGGAATAATGTATAATGTCAAAGAGTAGAAGATCCCCCAGAGATTATTTAGTTTCTCCACAGAACAACACAAACATATAATTTTTATTATATGTTCAACACCAAAGGTTCAAAATGCAAATTCTCTAGGGCTTCGGCCCATGAAGGCTATTCACCTAACATAACCTTGGAACTCCTACTTTACCTGGATGTCTGGCAACACTGCATTGTGGGAGATCAGGGGACATATGTAATTATTTCAGCTTTGCACAGATAATGAGAAGGAAATCCCAAGGCTACATTAAAAGCCGGATCAACACTCTGTGAACACTGTTTTCAAAAATTCAGGGGAAAATCTGTCTTCTCATGTTGGCCGTACTCTCCTGAGGGTTCCCTGTCATGCAGGAAGAGCTGTCAGGCTTACAAAGGGGCCATCAAAACGATTCAGTCACAGAACAATAAATGCATATTTGTTTCTCATTTCCAGCACACTATCGAGGTTGCACATCCATTAAGAAAATACATTTTCACAGAGTTCAAACCACAGGCTTTTATTCCTGGGAAAAGGAATACAAGCCTAATCTCCCCAATCCCCAAATGTATTCATGCAGTAATTGCTTTTAGGATTCGTAGGCCATTGCTTGTGACCCAGGAGGAGAGAAAAGCTACAGTAGAAAGCTTGACTGCTATTGCTGCCATCTTGGACAAGTAGAAGTTAATTTGGGTGACCCAATTGAGGAGCGGGAGACAACGTGAAAGACAAGGCAATAGATCCAGCTAAAATGTCCCAGTATAAGGTTTTCTCCAGTCTCTGCTTCACTAGATCCTGAACTCTGTGTTAACGCCTCATGGCCTAACAGTGATTTCTCCAATTCTGTGCCAGTGTAATGGCTGCTGCAGAACTGAGTAGTCCCTTTGCAGAACTATTTTCCTTACAGAGGGGAAAGGAATAAAAATCCCCTTTTCCTGAGGAGGTGGCAGCAACTGCCTAGACAGTGACAGATGGCATGGCAGCCATTTTGGCAGCCCTGCACTTTGGGATTGGGCCCATTTTCATTAATTTGTAATTTCAGCCACTTCTCTCTGTCCCTTACAAGTGATTAGAATGGTGAAATTAGATCCAGCTGCAAATAGTTTCTGGTCTGGTCAATTTCAAAGAAGAAATAAATGTATATGGGTATGTTATTTGTCATTTCAATCATTTAAAAATTGCAGAAAGAACCCCACAGAGCTTTGAGCAGAAGGGTATTCACCCAATGGACACACACACCTTCATCATGATGTACCCGAATGGAGTGGGACTCAAACCCACAACCCTTTAGGCACCACCCAGGTTCTTTGCAGAGGCAACCAACATGGAAGAAAACTACAAAGGACCACAATACAAAGCTAGCTTTATTACACGTGTACACATGGGTTCCACCTCCACTAGATACGTGAACAGAGAACAAAGCCTGGACAAGCATTTTACAGGGCTTTTTTTAGTAGAGGAGGGTACAATTGGCAAGGAGGAGGGGTAAAAATGACTGAGGGCAAAGTTTGAACTCTGCTTTGCTAGATTTTTGTGCAAGGGTGGGATTCAAGGGATGATGACAAGCAGTGGATGGGCAGGCCGGAAAGCAAACTTGCAACGTGTCCTCAACTCTTTTGAGACTGCGCATTGTCAGGACTGCTTGCGGTTATTGCTTAATTGCATAAAATATGTATTTTTGCTATGTTCCATCTTTATCTGGATGTTTTTGTTCCTGGCATTCTACTGTGTTTCTGGCCTAGAGCAGCTGGGCTTGCTATGGGTGCCAGAGGGGAATTGGGCCTGGGTCATTTGGACCTAACAAGATATTAAAAAAGGCTTTTTATAACAGTTTCAGGATAGAACACATATCATATATGGGCAAGCAATTATTAATTACAAGTATTGGTTACAAAGCACAAATATCTTTAGGAAACAGTTGTACAAGGCATTTCTTCATAACAGGAACTGTTTTGGATCTCCAAGAATAACTAATGTCTTTGGCCTTGAAGCTTTGGTCAAATGCAAGAGGATGGAGGGGGCTGGAAAATGTGGAATCAGACACAAGGCCTGGATATGTGGGAACAATCATCATTCCCACATAGATTACAAGATACTTTTGTATTTCAGTATTTCAGTTTTTTAAAAAATATATAAACATAATTTGAATCACTGAAAAATCTTAGTACAGATGTCCCTTATTATCCACTAGGGCTCTGTTCTAGAACTTCCAGTGAATAAAAAAATCCATGGATAAAAAACAATGGAAAATAGATTTTAAAATGCTTCCAGGTTTCTTGCTCCTCCATTGCACCTAATGGAATAAGGTAATATCTGCAAGAGTTTTATTCTGGAAGAATGGAATAATTGTTTGCATGACTTCCTGTCTACAACTATAGAAAAGAATTTTTTGAAACTGTGATTTGCAGTGGCCGTTCATTTTTGAGTCAAACCCATGTATTAAAAAAATCCATGTATAACAAGGTTGGACCTTTACTAATTTTCTCAGAGATTGTATGGAACATAAAAACTCATCTCCATGCCTCTGGAAAGCTACAGGCTGTTCATAGATTAAAGGTTCTTGTGTAGGATGGATACATTCCAGTAATTCAGCTGACTCTTCCAGTTCAGCCCTATAAGCAGGACACTCTTGTTACAGTCTGTTACTATGTCCCTCCTAACAAAGTGTTCCCATCACTGGCCATATTCCACAGGCAAGAGGCTATGTCAAAGCACTCCTGATAGATGAACTAGCTACCGTTTCAGTATCTAAACTGTTCAGCATAAGCTTCTCTTCCCACCACCTCATGCCTGACCTTCACATTAATCAGTTTAATATTTTTAAAAGCAATCTGCAGTTGAAAGTGCTCTATAAGTACCAAGAATTTTTATTATTTTAATAGTCCCAGAAATATATCACAGAGCTAGCATAACGTCTATCTCTAGGCTCTGCTCAGACATTCAGACGTTCTTGACAACCATTCTTAAGAATGATTTTAAATTTCATTTTAATAATTTTTAATTTGGTTCAGGAATTGGCAGGTGCTTCATTGCCAAACATCCTACTCATCCCGTGTTTTTTCCTCACAACACAGGTTTTAAGTGAGGTTTTAAGGAAAGCTTTGTACCTACTCTGATTACTGCTCTGACAGACCCTCCGGACTGAAACACTACACGCAATCAGCTGTCACTCCATCAAATGATCCTGGTCTCCCAGGTTTTCCCAGGCTTAACTGCATGGATGGTTCTGACCTTCACTACTATTGCTAGAAACGTTTGATACTACAGGGTCTGTTATAGGACCATCACTCCAATATAATGCCTACCAGTATAATGTCTACCTACTGGTATAATACCTACCAGTACATTGATTGCATTCCAATCCCCCTTGCAGATCTCCTGTCTATATATTAGTCAGAAATGTACTTTGAGCAAGAGGAATGCAAAGTATGGGAAAGTAATTTGGATACATAAGAAGAGCTCAGCTTCCACTGGCCAAAGGCCCATCTAGTCCAGCTTTTTGTATCTTACAGCTGTCCACCAGATGCCTCAGGGAGCACACAAGACACCTGCACTCAGGTGCCCTCCCCTGCTTCTGGGATTTTTAGTGGATGAAACACTACACGCATGATTCTGAAAAACTAGAAACACCAACACTAATTCTGATGTTATGTGAAAGAAAAAAGTATCTTTCTATCAACTCTATCCATACCTATTTTTGAAGGGGTGTGGCTAGGATTTGGGGGGCCTGCACCAGGTGATGCGCCCAGGGGGGTTATGCACACTGGGGGCTGTAGCACCCCAAAAAAGCAACTTTGTGATGGTGCACAGTACCCCATCAAGTAATATGTCGTCAGATGTGTATTGAAGACCAGAATCCAATGCAAAAATCTGTTTTGAAATAGCACCTTCCTATCAAATGCTATGGCCAAAAAAACTAAAAAATTTGCATATTGCAGCTTTACTTGCGAGTAGGCAAACGAGCCACAGTCTGTCAGAAAGGGCAAGTTGAATCCAAGAACAACAGAAGGGTCCTGATCCAGTGAACACAACACCCACAAATCACCCCATAAGGAAGTTCCATACTCCAAGATTCCCCTTGCATTGAACCCCATTGAAAATTAAACTGCACAGCCAAGTTTACTCACGAATAAGCAAATGTGCTTTGTCTTGTGTGGAAGGAAGGTCAGTGCAGTGGTGCAAGATTTCCAGAATGGCCCTGATCCAAGGGACCTAGAGCTTAAAAGTGTTCCCCAACTCTGAAAACGATAAAAACTGGCTCAGCAGGTAATGTGAATTTTTATTTAAACAAATTTTATTTGTAAAGTCAGGTGATAGTCCAAACTCCTCTTCCCCCTCTCCCCAACCCTAATTTCCTGTACTCATTCTTTTGGGTTGTTAATGCTTTTTTTTAGGGGGGGGGGGCTTAAGGCTGTTTTAATTTTTTAAAAAAATCAGATGTCCTTCTTTTTCAGGACATGTCATCTTTTTAGCCTTGTATCCTGAATCTTCATTGTCCTCCTTTTCCTTGTTGTGAGCAGGCAGCTTGGAATTAGTAAATTATGAGTAAATTATGGCTGCAGTCCCAAGAGCCCACTGAACTCAATAGCAGTTACTTTTGAGTAGACCTGGTTAGGTTTGAATATGCAATAAATTATATGCATATGTAATAATTTTAAATGTAATATTCAGTAATGTAGTGTTTAAATTAAGCACATGAAATCAATATACGTGAGGGTTTTGAGCTTTTATGTTCTTTTCTTGAGTGTCTTACATTTGGGGGAGCCTTCTCTTTCTGATTATGACACATGGTCATCCTGGTCTCTTGTAAACATTATATACATTGTCCCCATATAAAGGTAAAGGTGTCCCCTGCATGTTGTACTGGTAGTTGTAACTGACTGTAGGGTGCAGTTCTCATCCCTGTTTCTAAGCCAGCACTGTCCAAAGACACTTCTGTGGACAGAGGGCTAGCATGACTGCCAAAGGCTGAATGCTGTTTTATCATCCCACCAAGATGGTACCTATTTATCTACTTGCATTTACATGCTCTTGAACTGCTAGGTTGGCAGGAGCTTGAGTATGGTCAGGAGTTCACCCCATCTTATAGGACCTGAGTCTCATGCCCTGGCCTACCAGTTAACAGGCAGAGTGTCTTCACCACTTGCGTCACCACAGTCCATATACATTTGGTGAATATATAGAACTGATCAGTGCCTGGCTGGGAAGCCACAGGGAGCACCAGTAAGCTGCTCTGAGCTATTTAATAATGGGAACCTAGTTTACATGGGGATATGAAACAAATCTGCATCCATGCTGACAAGCTGCATTTTACAGATGAGCAAAATTAAGTGCCTTGAAACTGAGGTCATTGCTCATAGTTACTGGAGTTACTTCAATCTGAATTGCATTGGTCGTTAATTTTGGATTGTGTTGGCGATACAAAGGAGTCTGTTACCTTTAGACCCACTGGTGATACTTTTATAATTTTCTTTCACACCACAATCATGCTTGATGAGCTAGACATTGTTAGATAGCTTTTAACAGCAGTCCAGATGGTGATAGGCTCTAAATGAAACACAACAACAGATACACCATCTATATCAGAGCAGTTATTAAGGATTTGAGACACGCTATATGATAAAATTGACTAATATTATCAGAGTCAGGGAAGGAAGGCAAGAGGACAATTTGTTTATCCAAAACTAGAGTATCTTTATTACATTCCATAAAGAATGAAAAAGTACAGCATAACAGTTTTTCTTATGTGTTTATTAAGAACAATGCAGAGAAAGGCCAGAGCACAGTAAAAAAAACAATTTGCATATTTTTATTGTATTAAAAGAATTGTTCTACATTTTGTGTTCAAACTCTGAAAATGAAAATAGGAATAAGAAGAAAATGCGGTCCTGCCACTTAAATGGAATCCTGAAAGTCATAGGGTTAGGACAGTGATTTTTTCAACCTTTTTCATCTCTGACCATTGAACAAGGCACACCATGCTGCTGGTAGGGGGTTCAAATCTTCTGATTGCCCCACTAATAAATGATCTTGCCCAGAGTCCCATGGCACACCTGCAGACCATCTGTGGCACACCAGTGTGCCATGGCACAGTGGGTTGAAAATCACTGGGTTAGGAGACAATCAACTTAATCCTACCCCATGCCAGCACATAGGACACTGGGCTGCTGTTGTAGTGGCCTTTATATCCTGCATGCTGGCAGGGGACCAGACCAGCTGGGAGACGTAAGAAAATAACTTCATTTATTTACCACCCTGCCTGCTCTTTCACTGGAGTAGATTTGAAAAATCTGCCAGAAGTATGTTAGGCCCTGGAGAGGGGTATGATGAATATGGATTTGGATATGATGGAAGCCAATATTGATGTGATCCATCCTTGACTGTTCCATTCCCTGCTCCAAATCTCCTCCTCTTTCAGCCACTCTACCAACAGACACTTGCCAGTAGTTAGTCTGAGTGGTGCCACTGGTCTGCCAGTTGTACCAGCAGCAGTGTTTCACAGACCAAAGTGGAAACCACCACAACACATACCTCACAGAACGTCAGTGTACTGTAATAGTAGGACTGGCCAATAAAAGTGTGATCCTAGGCATGTTTACTCAGAAGTAAGCCTCACTGAGGGTAAAGAGACTTTCTCACTGGTATGTGTGGATAAGGCCATAGCCTAAAGTCCTTTTTGGAAATGTCTGGTCCACCTCCATCCAAATCAGTGTGCATCAACTAGTCATAGAATCATATAATCCTAGAGTTGTAAGGGACCCAGTAGGTCATCTAGTCCAACCCCCTGCATGTAGCAGGAAATGCTCCTAGAGCATCCCTGACAGGTGCCCGTCGAGCCTCTGCTTGAAGATCCCCAGTGAGGAAGAGTCCACCACCATCCTTGGCAATCTGTTCCACTACCGAACCGCCCGAACCGGATATAGGATATCCAATCGGAATCTCCTTTCTTGCAGTTTGTACCCATTGGTTCTAGTCCTGCTTTCAGAAGCAGCCATGAACAAATGAGCCCCTTCCTCCCTATGACAGCCCTTCAGGTATCTGAAGAGGGCAATCATGTCTCCTCTCAGCCTTCTCTTCTCCAGGCTGAACATCCCAAGTTCCTCCAACCTTTCCTCTTAGGGCTTCCCTTCCACCCCACTGATCATTCTTGTCACTCTCCTCTGGACTTGCTCCAGTTTGGCTGCATCTTTCTTAAAGTGAGGTGCCCAGAACTGAACACAGTACTCAACTGTGGTACTAACCAATACTCAACGCAGTACTCAACTATGAGGTCTAACCAATGCAGAATAAAGAACTATACCTTCTTATAGCTTGTAACTACAGTCCTCTTAATGCAGCCTAAAATGGCATTTGCCTTCTTTGCAGACACATCACACTGCTGACTCATGTTCAGCTTGTGATCCACAGTGACTCCTGCTAACCTCTGCTAACTGGACAAGAGGCACTCTTTCAAGTGGGTGTTCCTCATTTATTTAGTAGGGGGAGAGTAACGGGCCCTACATACCCCAGCAATGTCTGTTCTAGTGGCTTCTGCTGGTGTTATTTTGCATTTTAGATTGTGAGCCCTTTTGGGACAGGGACCCATTAGCTATTAATTAGCTATTAATTTTTTCATTTTCTTGTAAACCGCTTTGTGAACTTTTCAGTTGAAAAGCGGTATATAAATACTGTAGATAGATGTAGATAGATAGACTCCAAGATCCCTTGGATCTTGTGCTGCCAAGCCAAATAACTCCCATTTTATACCTATTTTTGGTTTTTATTGCCTAAGTGCAGAACCTTGCACTTCTCCCTGTTGAAATTCATCATTTCCAATAGCAGTGTGCCTACCAGTAGTGCGTCTACTAGATCCCATCAACTGCAGAGTCAGCCTTGGTCCACATAGGCAAAATCAAATGTATGGAGGGTTCCTCAAGCCAATCTGAGCTCAGCCAATCTGAGCTCTGAACTGTAAGAAGGAACAGAGTACTCCTCTGTGCATTCATTTGCCTCTGTTCCATGTAGGTATACACAGTCATGAGGATAATGACTGGTGTTCAAGGACATGGCTAGCTAGCTTGCCCCTTTACCCCTTTATGTTGAATATATAGTGGTGTGAGGGGAGAAAGCTTCTGAAAAAGGGCATAAATTACCCTGTAGGTGCTTTATATTCCAAGTATTAAGGACATCACAAACATTTTGGGAACTTATTATGGAAAATATACAGTGAGTCTTTACTGGCAGTGTTAGGTCACTCTGGATGAATAAGCATGGTATAAAATAGCATTAATTTTGTGAAGTGGAGCTCCTTGTTATGTGTGATGTTTGGTTTCAAATAGTTTCACCCATTGCACCACTAATCTATGCAATAAACTGCCTTGGGGAGCCATTAATGTCAGTAATGTAGCTTATTATTAAAGAATTAAAAAACTGAAGAGAGAAATAAGCTTAACACCATCATTGTCAGGGATTAGCCGGACTTGACTCAGGTTTCAGATAGGGGAAAGCTCTCCTCAAAGAAAAATTAAGGGGTCCTTCATGAAATCCAAAAGCTCTGCCAAACTCCCCAATTTTATCCAAACCATGCTCCCTGAGACCTCTAAAAACAGAGACAGGCAGCACAATCCAGAGCAACTAATCTGTCCACATAAGAGCCCTTGGGTTGCCCTATCTATCACTAGGGTGGAGCAACTGCAAGATGCTCCAGCCCAGTTACTCTGGAAGAGGCTTAGGGCAGAGCAAGGCAAGATAGGGTGCCCTAAGAGAGGTGGACCTGCTCTGCCCTAACTGGGGCAGCCTAAGCAGCTCAGGAGAGGCAAGTTGAGGGCAAGTTTGCATTGCCTAGGGCAGAGCAGTTACTCTGTATCCAAAGCCTGTTTCAAGGCAGAAATGTCTTCTTCCAGTGCCTCAGAGATATACCACCTCAGGAGCAGGTATAGTAATGAGTAGACCCATAGGGGTCCATGATAAGGCCTGAGTAAGAATGGTAGTGTTGACCAAAAATCTGAGTTCTTGGCCAGCCTAGCTGCAATCCCTGCCTCTCAACCTCAGGATATGGCACAACTATGGCAGCCCACTAACCTCAGGATACAGCAGGCCACTCCAAGCATCCATCTTGCACTAGAAGAACTGCAGCTGTAACTGGTTGTCAGGAACTCTTGGGCTTCCTTATAATGTAGGCACCACAGCTGTTCCTTCTTCAGTGTGATCTGAGGGGGGTCTACTCAGGAGCAAGCCCTCCCCAGCTGTCACTGACTTAGCATGCTCTGGAGCAGTTAGGGCAGCCCAGGCTTCCTGACTCTCTGGATGCAACATAACTTTCTGCTCTGGATACAGAATAGTTAGGAGAGAGCAGTTAGGGCAGAGCAGGTTGAACTTGCTCTGGATTGTGCCCTAAGATGGCCAGACTTTCTCTGCCTACTTCAGTTTGAGTGCTGCTGCAGTCCTCACTTGTCCAGACCTCCAACCAGGATGATCAGAGTGGTGCATCATGTTTTTCTTGACACAGTGCTAAAACTGGGGGATAATTGGGGGCAAATGGACTGCTTGATGGCCACCCTGTGGTTTCCCATCCATTTGTTCAAACTACATCTGAGAAGCGCTTCTGTCAAAAGAAAGGACATTTGGCTGGACCAAGGACCACACGGGCCCACCCTGGCAATTCTGGAATTGTTTTCTTGTTCTTCTGAGAAACTGTTCTGACAGCTAGTGAGACTTTCTTGATACCGAACTTAAATTTAGCTAATTGCCTCTTAAGTCTGTTCTTTCTTGATGAGGCCATGTTGTCCTCCCAAGTACACAGCAGCTGAACAGCAGGGAAAAAGACTTTTGCTGCCACCTCCCCCGATCCAATTTCCAGCAGCATCTGGACCCCAGCATGCCAACAAAGTGATTCGACAACCCAATGCAAGTCCTAATTAAAAGCAATTTCTATGTCATATCCTGTTCACCACCATATGCTGTCACCATTTGCTAGCTTTCACAATGGATAAGCTTCTGCTGCTCCACTCCAGCGTATAAACAACTAGCCACACTCTCTCACACTTGCTGTGCTGGTGGTGGGATTTTGGGGTTGCTCTCCCTCTCATCTCCCCCTACCTCCACCTTCTGCCTGCCAAACTTGGGAGCATTAGTATTCAATATCTCTTCTCTAATGGGCCCTTTTCATGCCGGTTTGATTTTATTATTATGCCAAGAAGCTTGCTTAATTCTCTGCTGTCTTTCTTCTGCACTGTTGATTTACACTGTTAGTGTTTTAATTATACAATTCAGCACTCCTTAAAACATGAAAAAGTGCTCAACTTTTCAAGCAATTAAAAAGCAGCAGAGTATATCAGGCGATCTCAGACGAGATAAGTAAATCAAGCAATTTAAAAATTCCGTCTGGTTAAAAAAAACCCATCATCCCACAAAAAATAGTCTCTTTTGTGTTTAGAAAGGGAAAAAGCAGTTTAAAAAAGTGCTCAGACACAGCACATTCCATTTGTTTTATGACATTGTCAATTTTTTTTAAACTTGGACGTTCACGAGGAAGTTTGAAAACATAATTGAAAACTTAAAACACCTATCTGCTGTCCACATGCAAACTGAGAGCATTCACACAGTCAGGACCATGATCACAAAATACTGTGGTCCAGCCACTTGGGGTTACGTATGGCCAATGCAGCATAGGATTCACTCACCAAGAATTAGATTCATGTGTACATCTATCACCATAGAAATGCAATCAGGAGAACTGAAAATGATCTCTGAAGCCTATTCTCTTTCAGTATCATTCTGAACAACCACCATTGTAAACAAGGTGGCACAGAGACATTTGGACTAGACTTCTTTGTCCTATTATTTTATGTATTCTCCTTACACCTCTTGACCTGCTTCCAGTTGATAATGGTTTCTCTTGGTTGCCCTCAATATTTGAATGGTTTCCTGTGGTCATCAGCAAAAGTGGCACAAGGGGCTTTCTGAACAGGGAAATCTCCTATACCGAATATAGAAAGGTAAGCACCTTCCATCCATCACACTTTCTGAACAAAAGGTTAACCTGCCACATGCCCCATAGAACAAGGCATTTTAAAACAAGGCAATTTAACTCCAATTGAAGATTATGCTTAGAAACATGGAAAGGAAATGGAAGCGGTGACCATCTGCAGAATCAGGAATTGCAAGAGCTGAGGTTGCTGAGCTGAGGCTTTCAGGTTAGAGCTTTCATTAATGCCCTTCATCCTGCATTACTGTGGCTGTGGGTCAAAGGAAAGCTTTGCCAGTCCCCAGACCAAAATCTTTGATATCCATTCCTTGCAGATTCTTGGAGAGCACTTTCTTTAGTTGTCTAGAGTTGATGCTCCGTTTGTGCTTTATCCTGTCTGCCCAGGCTATAATGTACGTCCTTCCCATCTTTGTACAAGAACACCCATGTATGTCCTCTCCCATGAAGAATCAGCACCCAGCTCAGAGCTCAGTCCTAAGCACTTGCTCAGCTGGTGCAGCATCTGCTGAGCGAGATGAGAATCTCCTCCCTACCCCCAGTGCTAATTTCTGACCCCTCAACCAACAGTACAAACACAGTGGAACAAGGCCAGATCAGGCCTGGGAGAGGGACATGATTGTCAGAGGCCTCCTCCACCTGTAGCCTAACCCCCTTTCCAGCAGACAGCTAAAGAGTTGGTGGGGATCTAAGTAGCCCAATAGGGCAGGCAGGAACATTACTCTGGTTAAGGGGGAAAATATCATCTTACTCTGAGGAGACTTCCAGCCAGCTCCCGTCTGGCAGCGCCAGTGCAGATTAGGTTTGGGCTCTCTCGTATTTAGTCTGGTGCAGGTGAATGGTGTTAAATCACATTTTAGATGCCTACTAGCTAATGCATAGTCTTCCTAGATCTAACATGGCTGGATCACAGAAGAGCAGAAACGGCTGAGTTGACGCCTCCTAACCAAGATACAAGATGTTTCCTTTTAAATCTCTTGACATAATGGAAGATGTAGGGGAAGATAAGTAGCAGCTGTTCCTCCTGCCCACTGGCAGCAGAATCCTAACCCCTGGTTAGGGCAGTACAAGCCCCAGGCCAGGGGTGGCCAGGGGTGTCACAACCATGCCAAAAGGCACTTCTGTACTACATGGGGAGATTAGTCCAGTTCACAGACATGTGCTGGCCTCCCCATACCACTGTGGGAATGGGGAGATGGGTGAATTGTACTGGCCTAAGGGCAGAATCTAGAATCCACTTGGGCTGCCCTATCTATCATAGGGCTGGCCCAATTGCAAGATGGGCCACCCTAGGTATTCTGGGAAAGGCTTGGGGCAGCCTAAGGCAACTTAGGCAACTTAAGGCAACTTAGTGCCTACTGAGCATGCTCTGGAGCAGGTAGGGCAGCCCAGGCTTCCTGACTCTCCAGATCCAGAATAACTTTCAGCTCTGGATTCAGTATAGTTGGGGCAGTCCATCTAGGGCTCTCCTCACTGCCCTCACTCTGGATTGTGCCCTAAATCGGTTAGGATTGCACTATGAATTCCCAGGCCCCCCCCCCCTCTCTCTCTCTCTCTTTGGGAAGCTAAATACCGGTTGGCACAGCACATGGACAATAGCACTGGAGATCAATTGGGCTGGGGGCACTGCAAGGCAATGGTGTCTGAGACTGCTTACCAGTGGATGCCCAGCACTATAGGTTAACACAAAAGTCCCATTTCCCACTGGTTGTGAGGCTTTGAGGAGACCAGTTTGCCTTACCCTTTTCTCACAGAGTTCCCATGATATCAGCAGCAAATAAGATCTTGGTGAGTGAACCGTAGGCTTATCAGAGACAGTCAAGAGTTATGCCCATCTCTTTCCATAGCCCAGGAAGTGAAACGACCAGCAGAGAGGGTAATTTGGCCCTTTATCCTTGTTTTTAAGCCTGCTTTAAATAATGCAAAGAGTTCTCTTCTCCCGAAAGCTCATTTAGGCAATTGTAACAAGGACTATATTTAATGTAAATGGAAAGAGTGAAATCAGAAGGATTTATGATAATAATAACCCAAATGTAATAATGTGGAGTAGGTCAGATTTCCAAAGAACAGTGGATTAAAAGGAGAAAGAGAATTTTGCTCCAGAATAGAAGCCAGGGCAGAGGCTGTTCCTAAGCTTCTTGCACACAGTGCTCCAACACGTATTATTATTGCAGTGGCTGATGTGGTCTTGACTTGTGACACCAGCGCTCAAAGGCTATGGGAGGCAAAAAGCATGCAGATTTTCCACCCCAGTCCAACTATTTCTTTGTTACATCACAACCTGCAGACTTGCAACACAGTCCTGTCTTCTTAAATCGGCAATACTCCAAGAGCAGATCATTCAAACTTTGTTTCTCATTAACAAACAACTTGTAAGCACCCAAGAAACCAGGTGCTGCACATTCATAAAATTAACCATGACAAATTTGCCTGCGAGTTGATAATCCAGACAGACAACACATAAGGAAAGAGGGAGGGGCAATGGAGAAGTATTCAGGTAACATTACAACCAATTAGCACATATTTCTTTTATATGAAGACTGACATCTTTGCAGAATGCACTCATTTAGTTAATACGCATTTTACATACTGTTATGAAGTTCAGAACTGCTACTTGGCAATGTGGGATTGGTTGGAAGGTGTCATGACTTTAAAAAAACCTGTCAGCCTGATAAGTAACTTCTAATTTATTGAAGAACAGACACTGAATACATCAACTGTACCATCCATCAGCAATACCTTGACGTATTCCTTCTAAATCAAACTGACCAAATCTAACTCTGTCAAAGACCATAAACATCTCCAATTCATTCAAACTGAAATATTTTCAGAAATATCTGACTCAGCTTCAAAGCTTAAGAAATACAAAGCAGACGCTGACTTCCTTTCTATAAAGCCATCGTTTTCTATTTCTCCCCACTTCCTTCTTATGCTGCTCTAATAATCTGTTAGAAAATCAGAAATTACCTCAACCTCATTAGAGAATAGAGAAGCTGCCAGAAGTATGATTTATTTTACTATGTAAAATGCTTTGTGAACTCCTGTAGAAAAGCTGTATACAATTATTATTATGTACTATTTCACAGTCGCCAGGTGTTTGAATGGAATTGGCACTATTGTGATTTGGTTCCTATCCAAGGAACTAGGAATCACAAAGATATTGTCTCAATATGTGTGAAGTTCCCAGGAGTGCTGCTTTTTGTAACTGGGCAGTTGTGATCTTCCGGAGGCCCATTAAGTTTAGATGTTCCTGGAGACTTAATGGAATTGCTCCAAGAGCACCTATTATTATTGGAATAACAGTGGCTTTCTTTTCCCAGATTCTCTGAATTTCTATCGGTCCTTATACCGTATGATCCTCTCATGTTCTTTTTCTTGAAGCCAATGATCTCTGGGTAATTCAGTGTCAATTATCCAGAACTGTTTTCCTTCAACCATGGTGATGTCTGGTGTATTATGTTCCAAGTGGCAGTCAGTTTGAATACAGAAGTCCCAGAGGATTTTGGCCTGTTCTTTACTGGTTTGTAGGCCCACCAGTTCTTGGCTGTGACTAGGTTTTTCTTTTGACACAGATTCCAATGTATCATGGTGGCCCCTTTGTTGTGTCTTTCCAAATAGTCCATTTGGGCAATCTTTCTGCAGCCACAGATGATGTGTTCCACTGTTTCTTCAGCCTCCATGCACAGCCGGCACTTGCTGTCTTTCTGGCTCTTGTCTGTTTTGGCCCTTGTTCTTGGGCTGCTAGTATCAGGCCTTCTGTTTCTTTCTTTAATGTTACTTTCCTCGGCCATTACCATGTTGCTTTGTTATCAATATTAGTATTCTCTTGAATGTTGTTCAGGTATTACCCATGCATTGCCTTATTTCGTCACCTGTCTCCTCTGCTCTTAACCATCTGCACTTTGTAATCCCACTTTGTTCCATCACACTTTAGGATGCCTTCTTTGTGAGCCTCTTCTAAGTGTTCTTCTTGACTTCCCCTTAAATTCTCTGCCAGAGATCATTTTTCCTCTTCCACTGATTGTTGGACTTGAGTCATGCCCCGTCCTCCTTCCTTACGTGGTAAATATAATCTGTCTACATCACTTCATGGGTGTAGTGCATGGTTGATGGTCATTATTTTTCTGGTTTTCCTATCCAAGTTATCCTAGTCATTCTGAGTCCATTTAACTATGCCAGCAGTATATTGAACCATTGGTATGGCCCATGTATTAATGGCTTGGATGGTATTGCCAGCACTGAGTTTTTATTTTAGAATTTTCCGGACTCTTCTGATATATTCCTTTGCTACCCTGGACTTGACTTTTCTGTGTTTAAAGTTGTCAGCTTGGAATATGCCAAGGTATTTATAAGCTGTTTCTGGTTCAAGACTTTCTATTTCACTATTGTTTCACTTTCATTTCATTTTCACTTCATCATCATCATCATCATCATCATCATCATTATTAGTCACATTATGACTTATGAAAAACAGGCCATCTGAATTCATTTATATAATATTTTCTTGATGGCTAGTGTCAGGTTTGTGAAAGAAAAATTATTATCCATTACCTCATGGTGTGCAAGAATCTAATGGCTATTTCCATCTCAGTCATAGAGGAACAATGTAACCAATGGTTCCAGTTGGGTTGGATAAGATTTTGGAGCTTGTTTGCTTCAGGATGTCTAGTGTCTTCCTTTCCTGTCACCTACTAATAGAGATGTTTGAAAATAGTGTTGCTTAATTTACTCAGATGTAAGCCCACTGTGTTCAGTAAGGCTATAAACCTATCTTAAACCTCTGTCTATTGATTCAGAATGCTACGTGAGGAAGAGTCTTGCTATGGGTCACATTGAGGCTCAACACGGGCACAGACTAAGAAAATTAGTCTAAGAACATTGTATGGATAAAATATGTGTCTGACCTGTGATGAGCCTCAATGTGGCACTCAGCAAGGCTCCTCATCTGGCCCGCAGGCAACCCTTGTCTCTGGACATGTCTCTAATACACTCATATGTAAATTTATTCAAATTTGAAATGTAAATCATTTTTCTTGCCCCTTAGGATTTTCTCTCAATCCTAACCTCTCTGAGCTCCAGCTCTGAGTTCCAGCACTGGCACAGGGTGTCACAAATGTCCCATATGGCAGCACGTGGGGAGGAACTCAGCCTCAATGGTGCATGAATGGCAGCCAGTGTTCCTCCAGCACTGGCTGGGGTTAGGGAGTATGAGGAGTAGGCAGAATATGTCAGAGGACAGGGCAGGGCAGGGTGGAGGGGAGGATCAGGCCATGGGATGAGGAGCAAAGATGGAAGCAGATTCCACCACTGTATCCTGTGATCCCTCCCAGACAGGGCAGCCCAACGTGGGCCTCCTTGTGTTTATGCCCACTCAAAAGCGGAGGCAGATCTGAGGAGTCCCATTGCAGCTGTCCCATCACTCCAGATAAAGGAGCAAACACTCTTACCCTAAGGAGATTCCTGACACTAGCCTGGCATCCATATGATCCAGCAGCCCTGGATACCACCAGACGTAGGAGTGGGCTGCTCTTCCCATGTGGCTGTTCGAGCTCTGTTCTTATGGCTGTTCAGGCATTTGTACTGAGGTCGGTTGACTCTCTTCCCTAAAAGTTTCCCCCTCTGGTTTCCTTCTCATTGTTGTATTGGTGATGCATTTGTTGGTGATGTATATGTTGGATATCTGAAGTAACCCAGTTTAAGATACAATACTGTATTACAATTTTGTTCATCACAGAGTTATTTGTTTTTCTGTATTTTTACAATTGTTCTTCATGCCTATGGTTAAGACAAACAAGCACCCAATAGAGCTGTCTTCACAGAACCTTTAGCTTTAAAAATGTGCATTTCTCAACAGCATGGGGGGAAATGTGGTTATATTTAGGTGCTATGAACTGTATGCTCTGCATTGTTAATAGACTCTGACCTCAAGTAATAAAGTACACTATATGTACTTTTACAAGAGGGCTGGATCTGGCAGTACAGCAAGAAAGCTGGTTGTCTATCAGCCAAAGATTCCATTTGGCAGATATATTTGAAAATAAGATAGAAATTTGATATACAACAAAAACTGGCACATAAAAAGTGCTTAAAAATAGGTATTGTGTCAATTGGCTAGGGGCAGCATGATCATATCCTCTAACTCAGCATGCTGTTTAACAAAATCTTTGTACAGGTGGTGCCAAAGGATGTGGAATGAACCTTGTTAGAGGTGAGGGTCAAACGAAAAGACATTATGTAAAACAGCATAGGTGATAGCAAGACTGGATGTAACATTCTTCCCTTCAACTCCAACTTGATCAAAATGATGGGCCCAGAAAATTTAGATGGTGTTGTCAAGAACAGATTAGAGAAAATAAGGAATTCTGCAAGGCTTGCTTCTTTTTAAAGGCCTATTTTAAAACACAGATTCTACTTCCAAGTTTCTGGTATGGGAAGCATCTGTTATGTTTTAATATCACGGTTTGTGGGGTCTGAAAGAGTGCAAGTGATGCAAATAGTGTGCACTATCCAAAGAATTGCATGACTAGTTCCACAAATCCAAAAGGAAATAGGAATTTGGCCTATATCCTAAA
Source organism: Cryptoblepharus egeriae (assembly GCA_030015325.1). NCBI lineage: Eukaryota > Metazoa > Chordata > Lepidosauria > Squamata > Scincidae > Cryptoblepharus > Cryptoblepharus egeriae. Next base: position 103,389,564 of record JAREYC010000002.1, on the reverse strand, counting down.
GTGAAATTAAGCCCCTTGCTCCAGAGCAATTAAGATGACTTTCCATAAGATAACACTACAGGGTGATGTAACTGCATGGATCTGTAACTGCTATGGATTTTGCCCTTTGTCTTTCTTGAACGACAGCCTCTCTGAAAGGCAGACCTCTTTTTCAAAGCAGTTTGTATTACAGCATGGGGTTGTGCCTTTCAGTGGGATGAAGTCAACAATTCCTTTGGGTATGGCCAAGCAGCTCTTTGGATCTGAGACCACAGGTTGAAAATGCATGAAATGGTAGATGTGAAAGAGGATATGCGCTTTATAAAGCAGCTGCGCCAGTTGAAAAGCAAAAGTAATTAACGTTCATGTTTTTCTCTTTCCACTGACATGAAATGAGGAATACATTAGCAAGTGCACAGTGGAAGAGACAGATTTTGTACTCCTGAAAACGGCAAACACTTCTGTGCTTTGTGGAGTGGGATTTTTGGGGTCTTTTAAAGTGAACATTTGATGTATTGTAATGCACTAATTAGATTCCCCAAACAATTGTTCAGCTCAGCACAGGAGATCTATAGCAGGTGCTTTTTGTACTCAGTTTCAGTCATTCCTTACTTCTGAAGTAAAACACAGTAGGGTATTAGGGATTTAATAAAGCTGCTGCTACAGAGTGAGACTCACCAAATTGCCATTTTATAGATGAGCATCATTTGCCTCTTTCTGGTTGAACTATGGCATGGAGCAGACAGGCTGGGATCTTGGAAACATTACTTACTCCATATACCAATTTATTTCGAAACATTCATATTCTGCTTTTCTACCCCATTAGCTGTAAGGGCCAAATCCTATCCAATTTTCCAGTGCTGATGCAGCAATTCCTGAGATATGTGTGATGCATCCCACTCTTGGGGGGGGGGGGCAGTCCCAAGGGCCTCTCAAAGGAAAGAAATGTTTTTTCTCTTACCCAAAAGTTTCATTGTCTGCATTGACACTGGAATGTTGGTTAGGATTAGGCCATCAGGTTTTTAAATACATGGACATACTGTACCTGCCATTAAGTTAACAATCTCAAGTTAAGAGGCAGATCACACATAAGAATGCAGAAAAATTGTGGTATACAGATAACAAAAGCAACAAACAGTTACTCATTCAGTTGGAATCCCATAAGTGAGTCATAACTGATCTCTCATCTGTTTTGAACCTTAAAATATCCAGTTTGAAGACGCTCTCCTAGATGAAGTAGGTAGGTCTAGGCTCTAGATCCACAGGCTTTTATAAGTAGGCATCAGTCAAACAGGAAGAACCAATGAAACCGAAAAAGAGGAAAGCCATTACCGGGAAGCTAGCACTACTTTAAAGTTTCTCTTCCAGTCAGAACAGAACCAATTTTGCTTTTAAATATATCATAAAGGTTTCAAGTGGGGTAAAAGTTCCCAAGAGTACAATTCTAAAGCATTTTAAAAATAACAAATTGTTTAAATAAATATGCCTTATTATTCCAATGATATTTAAGGAAAAGTATGCAGCAGCAAGGAGCAGGAAGAGCATTACCCACAAGTATCTGGACTAAATCATGTTTTAAATGAAGATCTATGGGGCACACATTTATATGCACAGCAACACAGAGAGAGCTCTGTACAAACAGAGATTGCCATGATCTGTTGAAGAGCACTTTAAGTCAGAATACGGAACAGTTAATCCAATATTTAAGAATGTGTATAAATTCTTCAGTAGAAATAATCTTTTCCAGCAAAACTAATGGATGCATATGTTCTAATTTTTAAGACAGAGAAGAATATGTTTACAGGAGATTCTTATAAGTCCATGTCTTGATTCCTATAAGCCCATTAAATGTAGGCTCTGAACTAGGGTAGCAATATGTCCCAGAAAACCAAGACAGTCCCAGTTTGGGGGAATTGCATTCACATACTTGGCAAATTTTGACAAGTTATTTTGGAAAATTATGGCAGTTTTGGAAAATTTTGGGAAATTATGGCAACCCTACTCTAAACAGTCATTTTCAATATTTTTCTTCTCATGGCATACTGACAAGGTGTTAAAATTATCAAGGCACATAATCAGATTCTGGACAATTGGAAAGGTGAGGGCATAGAAGAAGAAGAACAAGGCAGACCACAACCTTCCTGGTTGCTCAAAAGGGAACATTAGAAAAGTTACCGTACATATATGACTGGTTTGTCACAAAAGAATGGATGCTGAGGAATTTACTGGTTGATGCTGAGAAAGCTTCTGATTGGACAGAAAGGGCACGTATCAATGAAATAACACAAAGTTCATTTTGAATATTTTATATATTCTTGGGTAGATCATTGCATTGTTTTCTGACAGCAAAAATGATGTTTCCCCCCAAGCCATTTTTTTTCTTAAAGAGTTATAGTCAGAGTTATCCCCTTTCTCCTGACTCTGTATAAAATCTGTAACCATTAGTGTTAGGTCAAATCACATCAAAATATTCTTGGAGTTAAGGTATTTGAAAATGAACTCGAAAATGTAGATATACTGACTGCACCTGGGTTTGAATCAGATTCCCCTAAATTCTTAATGAATATATCAGAAGACTTTGGCTTGGTTGCAGATTATGACACCAACTAATTAAAATCAGATGCATCAGGGCCCAACATAGACAAGGAAAGTGGAGATAATTACATTTTGCTTTGCAAGTTTTCAATTAATACTTCCTGTAGGTTCCTTGCATAAAGGTCAACTTAGCATAACATGAAATATACTTTTCACACACACGTACACACACACACACAAACACACACACACACGAGAGAGGGGGGGGTTTAGGAAAGACTTTCAAAAGCCTAGACAAATACTGGAGACCTATTTTTGGCAATGCACTATGAGCAGCTTGAAGGGAATACAACTTAGGAGAGGTTTTGCAACCTAATATCCAATACCTCCTGCTTCTGCTGTATTGGTCTAAATGTGAAGTGATGCAGAAGCCACAGGATTAGGACTAGGTGGCAGATATTCACAAGGTTATAGTAAAGGGGACAGATACAAATGGGGGGGGGAAGAAAAGAATGGGAAGTGAGGGAAAGAAGTCAAAGTGGCTTCCAGGGAAGAAGGCAAGTGGGGGTGATGGGTGAAGCTGTATAGGGTGCATATGGTTTGTCCAGGTTTGAGGAGTGAAGCACAAGGAAGGTAGGAGAAAGATGGGGAAAAGGTTCCTCACCTTGCAAGGCACCAGGTTAGTACAAAGATTCTGTGATGGTTTGTTGAGGAAGTGGTGCATGAATCAACTCTCAGACATGGCAGGGGGAGGTGGAAGGAGGAATGCACATTTTGGGGTCTATGCTTAGAGCTTTTATAATGTTTTTGGTCCCAAACCAATGTAGAGTCTTCTGTGAGATGAGCTCATCTCAGATCATCTCAGAAAATGAAGGATTTCTTGAGGGATTTCTGTGCCCAGTCCCAGGAGAGGTGGCCATTTTGTATCGTGCCACACTTTGCTCAGGAGGCCTGTGGCTCAGTTGGAAGAGAGCTGTGATTGAGGCTACAATCCAGAGTAACTGCAGGAACTTACACCAACATAGGTATGGTGCCACCTATGGGAAACCTATGGAAAATGCATACAGCAATCCAGAGAAAGTGCCTCTTACGTCTTCCCGTAGTTACCCTGGATTATAGGGTGAGTTGGCAATGAGGTGAGGGTTTTCAGCAGCCAGAGACACTCTTTTGTGACTCCCAGATGATCCTGTATTTCTTAAAGCCAGAAGGCACCCAGGAGGCCATGGCACTTATTAGCAGATCTGCAGAAAATTGGAGAGCAAGGCTGCTGCTTTCAGAATTTTACTAGAATTTTACTAGAAGACTCACCAATCTGGAGAGGGAGCATGGTTACTCCAAGGAGTAAAAGTTTACCTTTTTCTAATGGTTTTCAGGTCTGATTCCTTGGAATCAGCTTGCTGAAAGATGACACACACTTTGCCTGGGTCACATACTTTCCCTGTGTACACCTAGAACCTCTGGCATATGTTGACTTCTATGTTGGGCAACAACAGGAAGCAGGAGTGACTGTGGACTGTTCTGATTCTTTCCCTGGCATTGTTTTAACATATTCCCAGTGTATCAGCAGCATTGGGGTTGGACAGCCAGGAACTGCGAAATAGCATTGGAAGAAGACGTTGCTGCCACTGCTTCTCCACTTCCAACAGGTAGGCCCTGACTTGTTTAGTTGTGATGGGGAACAGCTCTCCTTCTCCCTATGCTGCCTGATTCAAACCTTCCTGCTCTGGCACAGAGACTGGGCAAGCCAGCATGGGCCTCTATGCCAGTCCAGCCAATTCCCAAGTATGTGCATATATGCCTTATGGCACAGTTCCCTTATGTGCCAGCACAATATCTCTTGAATTCAAGCTTTTCACTTAATAATGTATTGGGTAGTTCTAAAATGATGTTTGCAGAAAAACCTGTAGCAACCTTGACTGATGTGCGTGGCAGAAAGACTCTGATGGTCATGCCTGCAAATACATTTACTGGTGTATGGTTATGTAGACTCAATGCTGTTGATATTTTGTTGAATAATTAGCAGAAATTTTTTTTTTTGAACAATAAAGAAAATATGTGTACAGTATTTGGGATCCTTCAGAAATCCTCTTGAAATTAGTCATTTTTTAGTGCTCAAGTAATTGAGTCTGCCTTAACACCTGCAATGACATTATAAAGGTGAAAGTGCTGCCGCAGGTTGACCTGTTAGTTGTGACCGATTCTGCAGTGGTGCTCATCCCCGTAGCATTGTCCAAAAATGTCTCCAAAGCAAATGAACACTGTTACTTTCCGCTGAAGTGGTACCAACTTGCACTTACATGCTTTTCAACTGCTAGTTTAGCAGGAGCTAGGCAAGAAGTGGGAGCTCACTCTGCCTTGGAGTACTTAATACTTCAATTGCTGACCTTTAGGTTGACAAGCACACTGTCTATAACCACAGAATCACTGCAAACCTGCAATGATATGTTAGAAAAATTCAAAAATTAACACAATGTTGGAATTAAATTTTGCATTTCAGAGACTTCCTTTTGCATTTGCAGTTTGACCCAAGGAATATTTCTTAAAACCAGAATCTGCTTCTTCATAGTGAGTTTTGAATATAGTGATGTTAAATGTCAACAATTTAACAGATGATATCTCTTTCCCCATTTTCTAAATTCAATAGTATCCATACTGTTGGGAGAAAAAAATAAGGCAAATATCAATGTATAACATAAGTTATAGTTCAATATCCAGGCCATCACTGTGAGTGACAAATACGGAGATCAAGAATATTTTCCATGCACTTAACCTGAGCACCGTGTTCTCAGAAGTGACAAACACCCAAAGTCATTCATTGATCAGAGAGTAATTAGCAGATTGTCTTTGGCACAGGGTTCATCTTGTCTGCTAAAAACAGTTATTCTTCATCATGACTGAATAATCACTCTCTTCTCTTCTTTTCACAGAGAGTTTTCAGGCCAGACATTTCAGGATCAGTCAATAGTCTGTAGTGTTAAAAATGGAATGGCAAGTGCTCCATTAACTACTAATGGCAGCCCTTCAACCAGTCCGGGCACTTGGGCTCCTCCCCGGAAGCATGAATGGGAGGCCAGATGCTGCAGCTGACAATCTAGATCATTGTCTTGCAGCCACAGAGCCAGTCAAACAATGTAGCATCTCCATTTGAATCCACTGAAAAAATAATAATAGTATTTATGTAGCACTGCGCTAAAGTGTCTTATTCTCTAACTTCTCCATAGTGATTAGAACAATACATTTCAGTGTAAAAAACTGTTCCTGTTAAAAGATACATTTAATAACTGTAACAAAAAACAGAAACACTCATGAGCCAGACACAAACCCCCTAATTCCAGCTTGTCGTTTGAAGGATGAATGATATGAGTGACAAAAGAAGGTTATTGCTGTTTCATTACAGCTACAAGACTGGGGAGCAGCATCTCTTTGTTTCAATCCCTGCTACATTAAGCAAGTGTTTGCCAAAAAGTCTATGGACAATCTTCATGTGTTAGAACAGCAATGAATTCAGTCTGGCATGGCAGGATTAAGCCCAAGTTTATGGCAGTGTTCTTCAATCTATAGGTAGTGACCCCTAAGTGGTCATGGAGGGGTCATGGCAACTTTCAAAGCCTTTTCAAGTCAACAGATCCAAGCAGGAAAGGACTTGGATCCAATCCAATGATGGTATTGCCTCATTGAAGCTAGGTTCTTGATTTAATTCTTACTCCATTGTCCTGCAGCTTCCAACACTGTCTGTGCTCAGGCTGCTACCTTGCAGGATTGTTGTGAAGAAATGGGTCAGATAAGAGAAGTAAGGATTGCACCCAGATCTATTAGAACTTTGCTCATTTATACTCTACCTCTTCAGCGAACTCACACCCATGGAGTGAGCAAACCAGCTTAAGCTTCAACAGCAGTATGGATATCATCTTTCAGGGTTGTTGTAAGGCTTCCACAGGTAATGCATGTGAAGTGCTCCACAAATGTGATGTGTAAATGCTACCAGGAAAGTCTGATGAGCATCTGTATATGTGGTACACATTGTATAGAAAATTTATGCCACTTCTTACTTTGTTGATGATGTAACAAAGAGATACATGCCTGGATTGTTGAAACATATTCAAAAGAAAAATGTTCCATAAAGCTGAAATTCTTCCAGTGTCATTGAGGCAAGCATGTTTTCTTAGGTGATGAAGGTCACAGTCCTAACCAATTTTCCAGCGCTGGCTTATTTGTGCCAGCAAAGCATGTATTGCATCATGCAGCTGTGGAGAGTCATGCAGGCATCCTCATGGTAAGGAAATCTTTGTTCTTTTACCTCATGGGACTTATTTCTGAATAGACATGCATAGGCTTTGGCTCTCAGTTTGCAGTCCTATCCACACTTTCCTGGGAGTAAGCTCCGTTGACTCTTAAGTGATTCTTATATACCCTGCCCTGCCTGGGCATCCTAGAGAAATTGCATTGCTCTTATCCCAGAGCTGAAAAAATTGTTAGGATTGTGCCGAGACAAACATGCTAGATTGAGAGTAGCTAAAATTGCAGGGGCTCATAGTGTAAGACAAGATTTATGGAAATAAATTTCAGAGACTGTAAATGATCTAATTCCGGATGTTTCAGTTACTATATCTTCCTTTGTAGAAAGTTTTTATGTTGTTTTTATAACACTTTGATGCTGCTATCAAGAAAATGTTTTGTGTGATCAATTTTTGTGTGTTTATGTTAATGTCATTGTTATGACCTGTTTCATTCCACAATAAATTGTTGACTGACTGCTATTTTTTGTACGACAAAGAAAATATGTGAGTGGGTTAGCTAAAGAAGACCTCTTTTTTGTTTTGTTCTGTTCATCTGTCTACTGCTCTGGAATGGCATAATTACTCTGGAATAAAAGCATCTGGGAGAAAAACTTAGGCCAGAGAATCTTGTGAGAAAGAGATGATTGTACAGATGAAGGAGCATAGATCACCCACTATGTGGCAGCCATTTCTGGGATCATTTATTGTTGCTTGCGCTCCTGGAATGTCAGTGTCGCATTTTTCATAGGATGAGCATATCAAAGGCTAAGGAACCCTGCACTCTGCTTAGTGGGTAAAGAGCCATTCTTCATTTAGCAGAGGACAAGCAAGCAGTTACCTTCTTCATCCCAGCATTGAGTCTTTTCCAGTGGATGTTTGCTGGTGTCTTTTTGTAGACCTTCTTTGGGACATGGAGTCATTGTGACCGCCATGTGTAACACAAGCAGCCTTATGAGACAACTAGAGGTGTTAGCTGTGCCTCAGCTGATCTAGCATATTCTGAATGTTCTTAAATGCTGCTTATACAGTTGAGCAGTACAGGTACAACCTTGTTTTACAAGCCCCCAGAAAACCAGATAAATGTACAGGTCCAACCTTGTTATATGCAGGTTTTTTATACACAGATTTGACTTAAACGAATGGCCACTGCAAATCACAGTTTCAAAAACTGCTTCTTCTACTGTTGTAGAGAGACAGTCATGCAAGCAATCATTCCATTTTTTTCAGTCCAAGAATCAAACTCCTTCAGATATTGAGGTACTACCTTTTTAAATTAGGCACAACAGAAAAGCAAGAAACCTGGAAGTTGGCCTTTAAACCTATTTATCCATTGTTTTCTTTATACATGGATCTTTTTTAACCACATGATGTTCTGGAACAGAACCCTAGTGGATAATGAGGGATGCCTTTACTGTAGACTACTGCTTCACAGTAATATGTGAGCGAATGGGAAGAACAGCACAATCCAGAGAAACTACGGGAGCTCTTGCATCGACATAAGAAAAATTTACTCTGATTGCTCTATGAAATTCCCATAGGTTTCCAGTAGGTGGCGCCGTCGTCAACGTAAATGTCTCTTACGTTGATGTAAGAGCTCCCATAGTTACTCTGGATTGTGCTGGAAATCCAACTTCTCTCTTGGTATGTTGTCTTCCAAAATCAAACTGCAAAAACATATCTTGCTTGAGACTTCCCTTGCTACTTTTATCATCAGATGCAGAGAGTAAAATTAAACCTATTGGATAAGTGATACACCATAACTTTCATTCCAATCTGTCATCATATTTATCCACCACACATAAATTTCACACTAAGGATGTGTTAAGAGGTAGAGTAGCCCTTAATAGATGTTCATGTGAATGTGTGAGGATCCATGAAAAAGTATTTTTTTTTCTATTTCTATAGTTTATTTTTGAGCTATTTCAAAAAATATATGTACAGTTTGGTTGGCTCTCTCTCTCTCTCTCTCTCTCTCTCTCTCTCTCTCTCTCTCTCTCTCTCTCTCTCTCTCAGCAGCTATCCACCCAGACAACAGGTACAAAAAACACACCTCTTTTGTTTTCTCTTTTAAAATAGGACTTTAAAGGAGGATGAGGACAGAGCCAGAAGGGGAAATAGAGGATGTGGTGTGAAGTATAGCTAATCTCCACCTCTGCTCCTAGAGATCTACCTCCCTTTTCAAATTCAGCACCAAAGGAAGGAGGGGCAGGGTTGTGATAATTGTATTGATAGGGTCCACGTGGCCCCTGTTGCCAGGCCAGTCAGCCATCTCTCCCAGGTGGTCATCTCACCCAGGAAGGAGCTTACAGAGCATATTTTGTAATGAGGTCTTTAAAAGCCCTGGGCAGCTCAGGAGCTCAAAGCTCTTATAGGTGCCCCCATCTGCTCCCAAGTGAATTTCTAGGGCCCAGGGAAAGTGTGGCGAGGACATACAGTACTTCAACCCACTCCTTTCTGCTGAGGTTCAAATTCCCTCTAAGGCTAACTACAAAGACCAAGTAGCTGAGCCATCTGCTTTGCCTGCTTGTAATGGATATGCCATAGACTAGTGCAACACCACCAACCATCACCCCAGAGTACTAGGAACATACAAGTCACAAAATTCATTGCACCGACTATTTCCGTTTCTTTTCTCTTGGACAAAATTTAGCACTTTGTTTAAAACAGCTAAATGATTTTAAGCCTCTTTCTGTCAAACCATTAGATTTTGACTACTCCTCATCAACTCTTACAACCATTTCCATCACTTATATATTGCCATGTTCACCGTTTTATCTCTTTCCATGAAAGTGTCATGGAGAGTAATCAAATGATTTCTGAAAGCCAACCAACATCATCACCTGGCATGAGTGTCCCTTTTCATGCTCTTCATTATGAAAGCATAGAAACTGCCTTTCCAAAAAGTTGACACTTCTGACAACTCACTTCTATGCTCTATTGTAAAAAGAGCTGGGGTGTAGTAGTGGCATTGCAAGAGGGGTGCAGCTACATCAGGTGATGCACACAAGGGTGACACCACTGCTCATCATAATTTTTAAAATCTTGGTATTTTTGAAAATGACCGTCATGTTATATATCAGGGGTGCTTAAACTTTTTGAAAGGAGGGCCACATCATCTTTCTGAGACTGTGTATATAAATGGTGTCTACATATAAATAAATATATTAGAGACAGAACTTATACAAATGAATGAATTCAAATCAGTTTACAACTTTCAAAAACAGAGAGAGAGGGTGATCTTCAAACCAGTTTGTAAGCACTTTCATACACAGAGAAAAGAAGCACATGTGATGCCTTCCCAACCGTCAGAATACCCTCCAGAACTGCAGGGAACAGAGCTCTCCTCATATCTGAAGGATTACAGGCTTGCCCAACAGGTAGGTGGAGGAGTGTTGCCATGGACTGATGGAGGATTGTATCTGGTCCTCAAGCTGGGGTTTGGATATCCCATTATATATCAATCAATGTATACTTTCATGCAGAATGTAATGAAACAAACTGCTTAAATATCTGGATTCTAACCAAAATTATAGCCAAAAAATCAGCAGGGGCTAGGAGATGGTACCTCACCAAAACCACAGCCAAGGACATTATCCCCCACACTGCATGGTAGGGGGCTCATCATAAGGTTGATGTCCTGGTGTTCTATGCCAGAAGGTGCAAATCCTAGTAATGTACCAAGTTGAATGTGCTGCACCCCACTCTTTCCTTGACAGAAACTGATGGGATGTAAATGTAAACTATCTCTGGTCAGTTTAGTTCCCTGCCACTGAAACTTTCCTTAATATCAAAATATGCTTTTTCAACAACTCTTTGTTATATGTTTATAACAAAGCAAGCTAATAATGCCCTCACTGAAACTATTCAAAAGTCAGCTAGGGTGAATCACACACATACGTATGAAATGAGTTTGGCCTTCTCATTTCATTGTCAGGCTGTACCTTATTGTACTTCATTGTGGGATGATATCCTTGACTATTCAGATTGTCACATGCATGAACTTCAGTTAAGTGCTTGCATCTATAGATTCAGTAACAATATAGATCAGCAGCAATCATATGATGTATAACCTGCAATTCATTTCAAGTGTACATTTCATTTCTGAAGGACTGTGAAGTCCTTAGAAAAATAGGTGCCTGATGGTATTCAGATGTATAGTTTTCAAAATAAATGGAGTTTTACTCTGATAGACAAGCCCTACAATCCAAAGTAACTACGGGAGCACGTAAGAGACATTTTGTGTGAAAACCTATGGGAAATTCATATTGCAATCCAGAGCAAATTGTTCTTACACCGGAGCAAGGACTCCCCGTAGTTACTCTGGATTGCACCCCTAGTCTTTGAGACTTTGGTGCATATTATAGTGTGAGCCAAGTAGTAGAATAAGGGGAATGCCACTATAATGTGGGCTGTCCTCCATCTAGCTAATTGCTGTACAACAGCATTTATCAAAGTGGGGGTCAGGACCCCTTTGGAGGTCGCCTAGAGCTTTCCTGGGGGTCGCCTAAAGACCCCTGGTACAGGGAGCCAGGTCAAGCTTGTCAGACCTCCAACTGTAGCTGCACACATCCTCTGCATGCCTACCCTGAAATGAATCCCATTGTGTTCAGTGTGTGCATAGAACACACATTTCATTTGTAACAATGAAAATGCATCCTGAATATCAGATATTTACATTACGATTCATAACAGTAGCAAAATTACCGTTATAATGTAGCAACAAAAATAATTTTATGGTTGGGGGTCCCCACAACATGAGGAACTTATAAAGGGGTCACAGCGTTAGGAAGATTGAGAACCACTGGTCTACAAAATATTATTCACAGGTTATAATCAATGTTTATTTCATATAATAGTCATTTCTAAGTTAATGCACAAAGTCCATAACTTGCCAATTTCTCCTGTTGTTAGCAACCAACTCTTATTGTATAATGGAGCTTCAGAAATATACTTATGGCCCCAATCCTATCCCACACCACCATCAGTATTGATGTGAAGGCAAATGAGAGGTAAGTTAAAAAATTTCCATATCTGTATAAGCCCTGGTGCTGCCTGTGGATTTTATCAGACTAAGGGTGCAATCTAGAGTAACTACGGGGAGTCCTTGCTCCGGTGTAAGAACAATTTACTCTGGATTCCAATATGAATTTCCCATAGGTTTTCACTAGGTGGTGCAGTAACTACGGGTGCACGTAACATCTCTTACGTGCTCCCATAGCTACTCTGGATTGTAGGGATATACCACTTCTTATGATAGAATATGTCGGGGGGAGAGGGGAAGAGTAGAAGATTTTAAACCTTCTACAACCAACATGTGTTGTACTCACCATCTTCATTTGTTCACATAATTATTATTTCTGCAGCTTCCACCATCTTATACACATTATACACCTTCAACATGTTCAGAGGTTATCTTCTGCATGTTCCTGTGTGTGGCTACTCCACCCCTAACATCGGCCTATATCCTAAATTAAGCCCCTTGCTCCGGAGCAGTTAAGATGACTTTCCATAAGATAACACTAGAGGGTGACGTGACTACGTGGACCCGTAACTGCTATGGATTTTGCCCATCTTCTTCCCCCCCCACTCCTCCCATGATCACTGTATTTCTGCAATTACAATCCCTGAACAGAGGAAGATGTTTTGGGAGAGGGATCAATTTCATAGGGATCTTTCTCCGGTTCAGTGTTTATCACTTTAGATAAATGTTGATTATAGCGAGGGCAGAAGCAGTGCTTAATGGGTGCATTAGAGCAGGGGTGGGGCTGACCACATGCTCATGTTCCCCTGAACACTTGGGATAACTTCTAAACAGGGCTATAAATGTCAGATGAAATTAAAAAGGATATATTTTAAAGTGAAGTTATGAAAATGCAAACCTCATTCTGCAGTAAATATCCAAACTGTCACTTATACCACAGTAATTTGGCACGGAACAAGATAAACATATAGACATTTAAAAATAAGTGTGCTTATGTAGATATGTTTCATACTGGAAATACATCATTAGAAATATCATTATCTGCAAAATGGTCAAGAATCCAACTTTTCCTTAAATTACCATATTCTTTGTAAACACCCTGCATAGCTTTTTTCTGAGCTTTGCAGAACTATCTGGGAGAGAGCTGTGGTGTGAGGAAGCAGACCCCAGAGGAGGAGCTAGCAGAAGACCTCCTCTGGCTGGACTTCTCCAAGGAAGAGGGGGATCCGGACTGCCACTGCGGGGGAGCTACCAGATACGTCAACCCTCACACCCCTCCTATGGAGCGAGAGCGACGGGAGCGAGAAAGTGAGGCTATTATAGCCGAGACTCTTACCCCCGAGGAGCTGCAGGAGATATTGGACAGAGATGAAAGGAGAGGGGAGGAGTGGAAGAGAGAGATGAGGGAGTACTGGAGGGATAGAAGAGCCAGAACACTCCAGAGGAGCGGAGGAGAAGTAAGGGGTCGGTTCAGCCTGAGGCGCCCAGGGCTTGACAGGGGTCCTGCTTGGTGGAGCCGGGTCCCACCACCTCCTCGACAGGAAGGGTGGCAACTCCCAAGGGGGTGGGGACCCTGGCTAGGATAAAAGGGAAAAAAGCGGGAGGAGGAAGAGGGAGGTGACGTGAGGCTAGACGTCGGATGGTCCTGTGCATGGCAGCCTGAGGGAGTCAGGAGAGTGAGTTTAAAACGTTAAAAGGAACCTGCCTGTTGCAGGAGGTTGAGTTGTGGGGTGATTGACCTTGTTACGTGGAACAGTTGTACGGTATAGGATACTTACCTGTAATGTTGGAAGGACAAAGAACTGTAACCATACGCTTGCTGTACCTCTCCTTGAGAGTGTAACCACTATGCAGTATACCCCATTGATGGAGACCAATAAAAGCATCATTTTGGAAGTCCCACCAGTGTCTCCCTGGCAATACTTCAGTGATGACGCCATGGCGGGGGCGTGCGGGACAGTCTCGGGATCTAATGTGTCAACCCATATAACCCCCCCCCCCCCCCGGGACGCCCGCATGACAAGGGCACCTGAAATATCAGCAGTTACTAAACTGTGGGTCTGAAAACCACCAGAGGGTCATGACCCAATTTTTTTTTGATGGAAACTGACAGGGCAGTTTAGAATACGTGCATCAAGGGTTAAGTGCTATTTTGGAGGGTCACTGCTGCTTAATCACCATTATAGTCCTTGCCATTTATAAATCAGGCAATCGCCTCTAGGTCTCTAAAAAGTTTTAAGTATTTTAAGCTGAATGCAAGATGTATACTTACATTGCCTCAGCTGACTCTTCCTTCTTCATCCCACACAACTGATGGATTTCAGCTAGTTCATCACCCCAAAAAGAACTGATAAAACTACGGCAATTTCACAATCTTCAAAAAGGGTTCCAGTAGTGGGCTTCAGGGGGTTCTCACAGGTTCTATAGAACCCTTTGCTAATGAGCGCCTGGTTCTGAGAACCGGTTACTAATGGGACATAGAACCTGTTGTTAGTTTAGGTTATTAGGACATAGAACCTGTGGTTTATTTGAATCCCACCAGTGGGTTCAACCCTAAACATTATGCTGCACATGAAAATAACCAAACTGTTTATGCAGGGATTACAGGTCCCTGTTAGAAGTGGGTTACTGTTAGATTTAAACTACAATCCAGAGTAACTACGGGAGCACGTAAGAGACATTACGTGTACCCATAGTTACTGCACCATCTAATTAAAACCTATGGGAAATTCATACTGCAATCCACAGCAAATTGTTCTTACACCGGAGCAAGGACTCCCCGTAGTTACTCTGGATTGTGCCCTTAAACAGTATTGCCAAAGATTTTGGAGGGACATTGGTGCATACGTCTGGAAACGCATGTGTTGGCCTTAGCCTGACTTGACTGTTTTAACCAAATTGAGCAACAAGATGATTACAACACCCTTGTAATTGCTGACACAGCAATGGGAGGTACAATGGAAAAAAGGAGATGGTCCAGATAGTACGTGTGGTTTTCTGGTATCTTGGCAGGGCCTTAGAAAGAGCAGCTGGAACCCATCCCTTTACAAATAGCTTCCTTCTCTCCCTGTCTGCTTCATCCGCTCCACCGTCAGCCCCCGTTTGCAATGCAAAACCAGCTGCTTACATCTGCGCTGGAGTCTAATGGTCTGTCCAGCATTCGTTCAACCTAAGATATGGGCTGCGAACCATACTGTAAATGTTTGTCTAAGCCTTCCCAGCTTAGGGAAGCCTTCCCAGTTTAGGGAAGCACTCTGCAAAACACTTTTTCATACTATCAGGAAAGCAGTAGTAGCCTCAGTATCATATATAGTGGTACCTCGCTTAACAAGCATTTCACATAACAAGCAAAAATTTCCAAGAAATCTTGCTTCACATAACAAGTTCCGCTTCACTTAACATAACAAGCAAGCGTGCTATGCAGCTCTGACACATGGAGGCTCTTTAAAAGGGCTGCCAGTCAGTGCTGCTGCCTCTAACTGCCCCCAACTTGGGGACAGTTGTGTGGAGGTGCCAGAGGCAACTGCCCTAACTGCCCCCAACTGCCCCCACCAACCACCTTGAACCACCAGGTAAGCCTCCCAGGAAAGTGTCTTTGATTGCAGTCTCCTATGTTTACTCAGAAGTAAGCCCCATTGTGTTAAATGGGGCTTACTCCCAGGAAAGTGTCAATGATTGCATCCTCTTAACCATGTCCACCCAGAAGTAAGCCCCATTGTGTTAAATGGGGCTTACTCCCAGGAAAGTGTCTTTAGGACTGCAGCCTAAGTAGAATTCATAGGATCATGCACATTAAAGCATGTTTTGAATTCAATTCCAGTGTTTTGTCATCATTTTTACATCCAGTTGAAGAGCGTTTCACTTAAAGAGCATGCCTCTGGAACGAATTAAGCTCTTTCTGTGAGGCACCACTGTAGTATCATATACAAAAGGGTAGGGTTGGCCCTGCTACCCCGAGCAGATTTGACAGGGAAGGCAGAAGGTGACTTCTGGAAGTGGCACTTCATAGTTTGCACTCAGATTTTCTGGGAAGATGGGAGGGAGGAGAATGGGACAAAGCGTTTGGATCCAACACTTAATTTAATTTAATTAATTTATATCCCACCTTTCCTCCCCTGCAAGGGGGAGCTCAAGGCAGCTGACATCAGGGAATAAAACATAATTAAAATAGATCATAAATAAAGATTAAAACACTATTAAAATATAATTAAAATACAATTAAATTGAATAAAAACATGCAGATTAAAAATATTTGTTAAAAACAGTAAAAACAATAAAAACAACTGTCCCCCCACCTCTGCCCCATTTAAAATGCTTTTTTTAAAATAAAAGGTTTTAAGGCTCCACCTGAAGCTCTGTATTGAGGGAGCTTTTCTCAGTTCAAAGGGGAGGGAGTTCCAAAGCCAGGGTGCCACCACCGAGAAGGCCCTGTCTCTGGCCACCACACCTCTCACATCTCGTAGTGGCGGCACAGTCAGTAGGGCCCCCTCAGATGACCTTAGGTGACAGGTCGGATTGTACAGAAGAAGGTGGTCCCTCAGATACCCTGGACCCGAGCCGTTTAGGGCTTTAAAGGTCAGGACCAGCACTTTGAATTCAGCCTGGAAACGAATGGGCAGCCAGTGTAGTCGCTGAAGCAGTGGCCTGACAGAGTCGAACCAACGAGCCCCAGCAACCACACGGGCTGCTGCATTCTAGACTAATTGCAGCTTCCGGACCATCTTCAGAGGCAGCCCCACGTAGAGCGCATTACAATAATCTAGTCTTGATGTCATTAGGGCATGGGTCACCATGGCCAGATCCAAGCGACTCAGACATGGTTGCAGCTGGCGGATCAGCCAAAGCTGAGCAAAGGCTCCCCTGGCCACAGCCGCCACATGGGACTCCAGGAGCAGCTGCGAATCCAGGAGAACCCCCAAGCTGCGAACCTGCTCCTTCAGAGGGAGTGCAACCCAATCCAGAACAGGATGATATTCCAATACCCGAGTCGAGGACTTCAGGACCAGGAGAACCTCTGTCTTATCAGGATTTAATCTCAGCTTGTTCACCCTCATCCAGTCCCCCACTGCCTCCAGACAACGATTCAGGACTTCAACCGCCTCCTTGGACTCAGGAGGAAAGGAGAGATAGAGTTGGGTGTCATCGGCGTACTGATGACACCTCACTCCAAACTTCTGGATGACCTCTCTCAGCAGCTTCATGTAGATGTTAAATAGCATGGGGGATAGAATGGAACCTTGTGGCACCCCGCACCGAAGAGGCCAGGGTGCCAAGCAAGCATCCCCCAACACCACCTTCTGGGACCGGTCAGCCAGGAAGGAGTGGAACCACTACAAAACAGTGCCTTCAATCCCCAACCCGGCCAATCGACCCAGAAGGACACCATGGTCGATGGTGTCAAAGGCTGCTGAGAGGTCCAGTAGGACCAACAGGGACACACTCCCCCTGTCCATTCCCCGGCGTAGGTCATCCACCAAGGCAACCAAGGCTGTCTCTGTCCCAAACCCCAGCCTGAAACCAGATTGGAAGGGATCCAGATAATCAGCTTCATCCAGGACCCTCTGAAGCTGGGACACCACCACCCGCTCGACCACTTTGCCCAGAAATGGGATATTTGAGACTGGCCGATAGTTGTTTAGGTTTTTAGGGTCCAGGAAGGGTTTCTTCAGGAGGGGGTGAACCACTGCCTGCTTTAATGCAGAAGGCAACACCCCCTCCCTCAGAGAGGAGTTCACCACCCTCCCTGTCCATTCGGCCAGTCCATCCCAGGCCAATCTGATTAGCCAGGCTGGGCAAGGGTCCAGCGGGCAAGCAGATGGTCTCACACTACAGAGAATCCTGTCCACATCCTCAGGTTCTACAAGCTGAAAAGAATCCCAAAAGATGGACAAGAGAGGTGCCCCAGGGACATCGTTGGATGTTATTAAAGTGGCGTCCAAGTCATGCCGGATCTGATCAACCTTGTCTGCAAAGTGTTGGGTGAACTCGCCACAGCGAGCCTCCATGTGCACTACCACAATATTGCAGGGGCCAGATGGAGTAGGCCCCGGACCACACGGAAGAGCTCTGCTGGGCGGTTCTCTGCGGATGCGATGGTGGTAGCAAAGTATACCTTTTTAGCCGCCACCACCACAGCAGAGTAGGAATGCCAGTGAGCCCTGGCCTCTGCCTGATCAGAAACAACACGAGTTTTTCGCCATCGTCGCTCTAAATGTCAACCTTGCTGTTTCAAAGCTCACAGCTCCCCAGAAAACCAAGGAGCTGCGTTTGATCTATGGCAGGGCCAAGGTTGCTCAGGAGCTATCTCATCCAGGGCCCTGGTCATCTCCGTGTTCCAGAGATTGACCAAGGAGCTGGGTGAGTCGCCAGCTCTGGCAGCAGGAAAATCCCCCAGAGCACTCAGGAAACTTATGTTAGATCCCATGTGCGCCTCTCTGGGCAGCAGGAAAGCAGCCTCTGACTGCTTCCTTCTGCTGAGACTTAGTGCATAAGGGCAGTAAGAAGTGTCCTAGCAGGGCTGCCCCAACTATTCTGAATCCAGAGCTGAATGTTATGCTGGATCCATACAGTCAGGAAGCCTGGGCTGCCCTACCTACTCCAGAGCATGCTCAGTAGGCACCAAGTCAGTGACACCTAGGGAGGGCTTCCTCTGGAGAAGACCTCCCTCAGATCACACTAAACAAGGAACAGCTGTGGTGCCTGCCTTAGAAGGAAGCCCAGAAGTTCCTGCCAGCCAGTAACAGCTGCAACATGAGAATGCAGTCACACAGTACCTCTAGTGGTGGGTGGATGTACGGGGCTTGTTGGAGTGGCCTGCTGTATCCACAGGTCAGTGGGCTGCCATAGTGCCATATCCTGAAGTTGAGAGGCAGGGGTTGCAGCTGGGCTGGCCAGGAACTCAGATTTTTTGTCAGTCCTGCCAATCTTACTCTGCCCTATGGGTCTACTCATTGCTTTACCTGCTCCTGTGGTGGTATAACCATGAGGAGCAGGAAGAGGGAATTTCTGATCTGGAAACAGACTCGATATTCTGGATTCTGTTCCAGAATAACTAGGGTGGCCCATCTTGCAATTGAGTCAGCCCAGTGATAGTGTAGCCCAAGAGTACTTCTGGAGTACTAAGAGTACTAAGTGCCCTTAGGCCACTTCCAGAAATGTCCTAAGTCTGAGTAGACCTACTGGGATTGCTATTGACAAGTCTCCCCTTCCCTGTAGAAGCACAGTAGCAAAATATGCACTGGATCCAGCACAGGTTTCTAGCCTCCCTGAAATATTTAAGATTGCCCTTCTCAATAACAAAATTCTGAGACATAATGCAACCTGCTTTTCAACCATGTTGTAGTTAAGATGTAGAATCAAGTCATATCTGCCCTTCAGGTCACCTCATTTCTTTCCATTGTGCAGCTGATACACTTACTTCACACCATGATTGCAACTTATCCTTCATTCCTCTATTAGAAGCATATTTTATGTCTTTACATAGGGATTTATTCAGCTGGACTCTCCCTAAGATGCTACTGAAGCATCAACTTTACAAGTACTTGTACATAATTAGGATTTAAGCGTCCTTCAAAATTCTATGGTTTTATTAAAATTGTCACATTGTGCAACTGGGTATTCATGCGGTGCAGTCGAAAACAGGCATCTTTTGCTTTCATGTGTAGTTGGAAATTGTTTTTATTCTGGTGTTTTTGTATGTGCATGTGTGGGTGTGTGGGTGTGCTGTCAATTTATTTTAACGTGTTGTAAGTGTACATAAGGCTGCTTTGCACTGCACAGGCACAATAATGGCACAGTATAAACTAATAGGGAAAAGGGTGTTACATAAGATATAAGTTTTGCAAGACCTCTGCTTGAACACATTTGCATCATGAGGCAAGTCAAAGAGAAGTTTGCCTCTAGCTCATACCATGTGCATCACAATCACACTGCTACAGAATTGTTATTTAAGTTTTCAGAGCACATTGCATGCATGCAGGGTTACTAACTAATTCAGATCCCTATCCTGAGCTCTGCATAACATTGTTACCAATGTGCCATAAGGCACATTATGGGGCTCAGCACTAACCCAGAAGTGATCGGGAGTGTGGGGGGAAGGCAGGGAGGACTGTAGGGAAGGAGAATGGAGGAGTGTGAGGAGAGAGTGGGCAAGAGGCATGATGGGGAGACAGCTGGACAGGAGGAGGTGGGACTGGTGGAGTTCAGATCCTCACAACCCAACACACAGCTCTCTGATTCTCCACCAGCTCAAGATCTGCTGCAGAATCAAGTAACCTCTTACCCAGGGGGAAGTGGACAAAAGTCCCCTTCTCCCGAGGAGGCAGAGGCAGCTGTCTGGGCATATCAGATGCCACAGCAGCCATTTTGCACAATGATAGATCAGGATTGAGTTGTCAGTAAGGGACACGCTTTCTGTACTTTCAAGAGCGTTATCCCAGCTAAGCTCCGCTAGGAAAAAACGAGGTAGAAGGGGCAATGGTCCATAACAATTTTTATGGGTGCATGGTAGGAAGGTGTTTGTTTAGCATATATTGGGAACAACAGTTAAAATCCAAGCCTGCCATTCAAGGAGAATATACAGTATGTGGAAATGTCCAAAGCTTAGTTTTTCTGCTTAGTTTTTTGGTTTGGGGAGAAAACCAAATGGACAAATGCACAAATGGGATCAAGGGTGAAATCAGTGGGAGCTTTCTTCCCCCAATGGGGAAGATCAGTGGTATATCTTTTCCCACCCATGCTATCGCCCCGATCCACAGAGCTCCCTGATCCAGCTGCTACTTAGTTGAGACAAAACAAGTATGTTTATACCAAAAGCTTATGCTTTACAGTTTCACCCCAGATGGGTGTGAGTCAGAGCCATGACCCAAGACATGAGGGAGACTGGAAGACAGGCAAAAAGGATCTGCCAGCAAACTATTTTGAACCCAAATAAAAATTTTGATTCCTCACTGAAATATTTGGCTTTCGCAAGATTTCCCCAGATTGCCTTAAGAGTGGTGCTTCTGAGAGTCTCTGGGAGCGGAGGAACTGACCATTGAAGCCTTCTTGGTTTGTGTTTTAATTCTTTCTAAGAAGTCTTGTATTAACTTATTCCTAAAGGTGAAACTCTGCAAAAACTGGAGAAGCCATCAGTCTCTTCATATGGATGGAGCAGCTCAATTACTCTGCTGACAGGTGGCAAACAAACCTAAAGAGACAGGCTGCAGGCCAGGCATGGCAACAAAGCAAGCAGACTGTACAGGAGTGCTACTAAATGAGCCAGGATGGAATGGAAAAGAGTCTGACAACAGAAGTGTGTGTGCACATTAGAATTGCCAATGTCCTCTATTGCACAGAATCGCCCTGATATGAAAGGTCTAAAGAACACATTACCACTGCCTAGAACCAAATATAATGGATGTCTTCCGTTTTACACCTGACAGTATTTGAAATAAATATTTTTTTTATGTTTTGAAACTCTAAAACACATATTTCTGTTCTTGGAAAACATTCCCTGCATGGGGCTGATTGAATGGCTGGCTGAGGCAAAGGAACGGTTTATTGCCATATACGTACCAAAAGCATGGGAGGAGGAAGAGATTTGCTTTCTGAAAAAGTATCTTCAAAATTAACTCTTTGCCTGTTTTACTTTCTCCATGTTCCATTTTTTCTACAGTTTCCCCCAATTAGAGAACCTACCTTCCAACTGCATTCTCCAAATCCTTTAACTAGTTCTATTCACTTAATGCCTTTCTACTACAGTAATTTGGTGTCTACAACTAGAAATGTTTGGTCTTCCTATCCTCTTGCAAAAACACTGGCAACAGAATGATTGATCTTTCTGGAGTCCATATGATTCTACCTATGGTTTTGCCTTTCATTCTCACTAACCTGTTTCCCAGGCAAAAAAAAAAAAAATCAAGCATGTTGCTTGCCACTTGGTTTATTCCTGCCCTTGTGCTTTCCTCTTTCATTTCAAAATTTTACACTGTTTTATGTCCTTGGCAGGTTCATTCCCATCCACATAGAGAATTATATGATAAATCAGAGTATGTTGCCACATACGTTCTTTCAGCCACATGCATCATGTTGCCAGCTTCCAAAACAAGTAGAAATGGTGCAAGCTCAAAGATGTGCATGTATCCTGCAATTTCACCATTCAAAGCCCACATGAATAAAAAAGGACTAGTGGGCTGTGGGTGGTGCAAGCCGTTAAGACGCTGTGCCTGTTAACCAGCAGGCCAGGGTTCAAGACCCGGGTTGGCCCCACAAGACAGGGTGAGCTCCTGTCCTTAGCCCAGCTCTGCAACGCTAGCTGGATCCAATCGTATTGGCTCTGCCTTTCCATTGGACTAATTCAGTGGCGTGGAGAGGGGGGATTTGCTGCTTGGGTAACAGCCTATCCTCCATAAAAATCCAACCCAGGCTTTTGTGCTTCGCATGTAGCGTATGCAGCGCCGAGCACGATACCATAGTCTCTCAAGACTGACTGCTTTTTATGGCATATGTGCATTAGTGCTACTCATGACATGCTTATAACTGAACCAGGGGCATTACTAGGGTAATGTGGGTGATGTGGTCCGCACCAGGTGACATGCCTAGGGGGGTGATGCACACTGGGGGACCCAAAAAATGCAACTTTGTGCTGGTGCGTCATGTCATATACCATTGGATTCGTACTGAAGAGCAGAATCCAATGCAAAAATGCATTCCTATCAAAAGTTATGGCCAAAAAATGCATTGATCTCTATGAAAAGTAAAAGTGCCACACCTCTCTGGCAATTCCAAGGATGGATAAGATTTCTGATAAAGATATAAAAATTGACCAAGGCTTTTTGATTTGGTTGAAACTCTAGATATTGTGGATATTTAGAGACAGATTAATGGAAGTGCAAGAGGGTATACTTATTTTTCAGAAAGACATAAATCTTTTTCTCGAATTGATATGTTTTGGATCTCTAAGAGTTATTTATTAAATGGAACAAAAGCTGAAATTTTACCAAGATCTTTATCAGACCATAATCCAATATCATTGGCAATTAAGAAAAAAGTAAAAGCTTTAGATGGAGGCTAAATGAGTTGCTACTTCAAAAAGAAGAAATAATAAAAGAGACTAAACAGAATTGAAATGAATTTTTTAAAATTAATTTACCTTCTGCCTCACCGTAGACGGTTTGGGACAATTTTAAAGCCTTTCTGAGAGATTCCCCCACTCCCAAAAAAAAAAAAAAATGCTGAATGAACTAAGCAAAGATGAGAGAAGTTTCAAAGTCTCACTGAAGAAAAAGTCTCACTCAAGAAAAAAGAACAAGAGTTGATAACATCTCCAACAGATGTAAAAATAATACAACAGCTTAAAGTTTTACAGACACAATTTTCAGTGATGACTACAAAACAAATGACGTTTGTTAAACAGAAATATTTTGAACAAGCAAGTAAGTAGGGCAGATGGCTTGCTTAAAAACTGATAAAAGAAAAGATTAATTAGAAACTTACAAGAAAATGGACAAACATATACAGATCAAGTGGGTCTGCAAAAGGTTGTTTCACATTTTAATTCAGATTTGTATAAAAATCAAAAGGTAGACATTATAAGGTTAAAACAATTTATTCAGAGACAAAATTTATCAAAATTGACACAAGAGCAAAGATCTATACTGAATTATAGATTTACACCAAGAGAAGTGGCTGATGCAATAAAAAGAATAAAAAAGTTCCAGGACCTGATGGAATTCCAGTAATTACAGTGGCGTCTTCATGTAACAAGTGCCTCATGTAAAGTATATTCCACATAACAAACAAAAATTTCTCTGGGATTCTGCTTCATGTAACAAACTGTGCTTCACGTAACAAACAAACTGATTGGCAGTTTGGGCAGACGCGCTGGCCGGCAGCACTTTAAAAAAGCATCAATGCGGCCTACTGTGCTTGCCCTAGGCGAAAGCAACACTTCCGTGCTGTTCCTCCTGTGGCTGGGCATCCACTGGGCAGAGGGAGAGAACAGCAGTGGAGAAGAGGGAAGCAGCTCAGGACTAGCCAGAAGGGAGCAGGGGAGGGAGAGGTGTTGCCCCACCCACTCCATGGGGGTGATGTGCTGGTCCTTCCGCACCGGGTGATGCGAACAGTCCATCTCTGGCAGCTATTCTGGAACCATCACCACCAGTCATGGGTCCGGCTTGCCGCAACAACTGGATCGCCGGAAGTTGGGGGCGGGGACAGGGGTTGAATGCTTGGTGCATGCATAGTGCATTTCCTGTAGCTGGCTGCAGGAGACTCACTACACACACGCCAAGCTTGGTGCACGCATAGTGCGTCTCCTGTAGCCGGCTGCAGGAGATGCACTATGCATGCGCAAGCTTGGGCACGCGTAGTATATGGCTTCCCCGGGTGTGCCGAACCGGTGCGCCCGGTTTTGTGTCCCCCCCATTGCTACTGGATCGGTAGCGGAGGGACACAAAGAGGAAGCAGTTCGGGTGATCCGGCCCGAACCGCCCTCAGCCCACCTGTGATCACCACCAAAGGCAGTAGTGTCAGCAGCCTGCAGGAGGAGGATAGCTGGTTCAGGGAGTGGGCAGTTGTAGGAACTGGGGAGTATATGGGTGGAAGGAGAAGACATGAGGCAGGACAAGGAAGGGTGTTGGAGGATTCTGGCAGATGCAGAGGGGAAAAAAGGTCTTTTTTCCCTTCCTTCTCTCTTACTCTCCTTGGTTTTGAGCAATCTGAATGGTTGGCTCAGATCTGAGGAGACCCATTTGGGCCATGGAGGTTTGCCCAAGAGTAAGGGGAACAAAAGTTCATTTACCATGAGGAGGATTTCATGATTAACTCCCAGCTGTAGGAAACAGAACATGTTCTGTTGGTGGTTTGGGCTTCAGTAAGGGTTTATTGTTGTTGGTCTGTTGCTGTTGTTATTGGGTTGTTGTTGGTCTGTTGCTGCTGTTACTGGGTTGCTATTCTGGTGTCATCAAGTGTAAAGGCCCATTCAACTTAGAAACAGACATGGAAGAACCACCTTGCAATGACAATGACTACATGTAAGTGTCACTTGCCAACAGGGCCTCCCCCTAATCCAAAGTATCACATTGTTGTGCGGGAAGAGAAAGCGAGAGAGAATAACTGAAATTCACACATGAATTAATGAAGTCTGGGTTGCAGACTTAAAGATGAACTAGTGCTATTCCTCTCTCACTTTTTCGCTTTCTCTCCAACAAAGTGGAGAGAGAAAACAGCTTTGAAGGCAGAGGCTGGCTCCATGGGAAAGCTCATGGTTGCTTTCTTCATTTCTCCTTCAACCGGTTGCAGTCAAATTGGGATAGGTAAAGGTTGCTCTGAAGAGAAGAAGGGTTTTTCTACAAAGCTCATTGAAACTTGCTGATCAGTGATTGTTCAACCAGTGTTATCTCCCGTACATTCATGCCACATCTCACTCAAATCTTTGCAAGCTCCATTCACAGGCGTTCTTTTTCATGTTCCTTGAAGTAAAATAGACATAAAAAATGTAGAGTCAAGAGGCTAGTCTGAAAATTCCCTCACTGCATTCAGTACAAATATATCTTTTTTTCATTCCTGGGATAGGCTTCTTTGAAAAACAGTCCAGCAAGGATAACTGATGAAAGACCAGTAACAGAAGGTGCCTACTGGCTAACGCTTATGACGCCAACAGCGCACCTCCCCCTCAATCACTGAGGCAGTATTGCAAGTGTTATTTTAAATGCTTCTGATTCTTTTTTTTATTAAGTGACAGGTGAATATAGAAACAAATGATCATATATATTCCTCTTTTAAAAACAATTTTAAAAGCAGACAACATCAATTGCATGAAAAGAGGGGCAATATTGTTGGCAGACACACTACTGAAATTGCTGGAATTTATGTTTGGAATGCAAATTGCAAAATCTTATATCTGTCTTCATCCTGACAATGGATGATATTATTTAGATTTTGGAACTGATGCAAAGCTCTGCTCAAAACACATGGGGGTCTCTGTTGCTGAATCAATCATCATGAGTGTCTGTAGTTTTTGCTCTTCTTGTTGATCATGCAATCAAGTTCCATATGGTACACCTTGTCACAATTGTGATGTTATCTTGGGGTATGTGGGGAAGGAAACAAGTGTGTGAGATTTTCTCAGCAACAAGATACAGTATAGTTGTTTGAATACTAGGATGTAAAGTCTCCTCCTCTGAAATACTGCCTTCAGGAAACATCTCTGGATTCTTTGCATCCATCAGTCTTGAAAGGCTATGGTATCATGCTCGACGCTGCATGCAAAGCACAAAGGCCTGGGTAGATTGATATGGAGGATAGGCTGTTACCCAAGCAGCAAATCCCTCCTCTCCACGCCACTGAAATAGTCCAATGGAATGGCAGAGCCGATACGATTGGTTCCAGCTGTGTCACAGAGCTGGGTTAAGGACAGGAGCTCATCCTGTCTTGTGGGTACCCAGGTCTTGAACCCTGGCCTTCTGGTTTACAGGCATAGTGTCTTAAACAAAAAAATGAGTAATAACTGTGTAGCAAAATCTAGATCAATTAGATACAATGTTCCAAAAATACTGCAATTCATTTGCTGTTAAGCATACCTGATAAAAGTAGACCTGCTTCCTGCAGGCCACAACTGTTCCTTATACTCCATGATAGAATTGTCCCTAATAAAAGCATAAGGCACAGTTGTGGCTGTAGCTCTTGCCATTCTCATACCCCTCTTCACATATGTCTATGGTGTCCCCTTTGGCGGAGGCTTCTGCACCAGCAGGGCAATTATTGTGCCAGCTTATATGACAGTACAAAAACATATCAAAGGGATGCAGTGGCATAGCGAGGAGGATGCAGCTGCACCAGGCAACAAGCTTTAGGGGGGCTATAAGTTGAGCTTGTCATTAGTGGCTAAAATTGTGAAAAACAGGGTATGTACTGTCTGAATAGTAATGCCATCATGTTATATATCATTGGAAAGATAATTTAATGCAGAATGCAATGAAACAGACTACACTAGAATATCTGTATTTTATTAAATGTTATGGCCAATTAACCAGAAAATAACCATGCCTATGGAACAAAAGTGGATTTTCTTAACTCAAAACTTTCCCATGAGATTGATTGCTCTGAGAGCCAATGAGATGTAATTCTGATACTGTATAGAACTAATAAGGTGATAATATGAATCAGCTATCATTTCCATATACATACATCATAATATAGTTACCCATGCTAACTGGGTATACATCCACTTCTAAGTGGAACTCCTCCCATATTTAACAGGGAAAGAATAACCATTCCTATTTGGCCTAGCAGTTTCACTAATCAATAAGAGACACAATTTTCATTTTTTTTTACTAAATTAAATTTGATTTTAGTGTTGCAGGGATTGGCGGGGGACAAAATCTTCTTCAATTCCACATAGCAAATAGCTGCTTTAGCTATGCCATTAGCAGAGCAAATGGATGGTGAACTGCTGAGGAGGAGGAGGAGGCAGATTTATCCCCATTTTTCTTTTTAGAAATTCCCAGGGATGCCATCACTTCTCACTGTGACATTGCTTCTGGAGCAACATTTTGAGCTTTGCACCGGTCTACTTGATCATATACCACAGCAGGGATGGAACTGGGCCTTTTTTATTTGTCCAGTCTATATATATATAAGAGAAAAGTCACTGACTGACTGACTGACTGACTGACTGACTGACTGACTCACTCACTCACTCACTCACTCACTCACTGACTCGTCACCGCCCTGCCAAAACCAGTGGGCCTTCCATGACGGAGGGGTGCACTAAGAACCGGAATTCGGAAATTCCAACGGGAAGGGGGTGAAAAGGGGCGCAACGCGTTTTCCTCCCTATACTTTGCTGACTCATCAACATTCCTCCCCAACTGCTGGGCCTGAAGCATGGAATTCTGGGAGTTCCTTCTGTCACCTGAACTCCCACCAAGAACCATCTGGAGAAATTAACCCTTCAGGGGCTGAAAAGGGGGCAACGTGTTTCTGTCCTATACTTAACATGGGAGACTGAATAACAACCAGCCAATTTGGTGCTCTGTGCCTGGTGCATGGGGGGGATATTTTTCAGAGGAAGAGGTTGCACTGGCGAGGATGCTGCGCATGGGGGGAAGTTGCACATGGGGGGATGATGCGCCCCGGGTGGAAGTTGCGCACGGGGGGAAAGTTGCACCTGGGGGGACTGATGCACATGGGGGAAAGTTGCGCATGGGGGTATGATGCGCATGGGGGGACTGATGCGCATGTGAGTTGATGCACATGGGGAAGTTGCACATGGCAGGATGATGCGCATGGGGATGATGCGCATGGGGGACTGGTGCGCATGGGGGAAAGTTGCTCATGGGGGGTTGATGCGCCTGTGGGAAAGTTGCACCTGGGGGATGATAAACATGGGGCAAGTTGCGCATGGGGCAAGTTGCACATGGGGGGAAGTTGTGCATGAGGGGATGATGCACATGGGGGGATGATGCACATGTGGGAAGGTGCATGGGGGATAATGTGCATGGTGTGATGATGCGCATGGGGGGATGTTGCACATGGGGGAAGTGGCGCATGGGGGATAATGCGCATGGTATGATGATGCACATGGGGACATGTGACGCATGGGGGCATGTGGTGCATGGGCTGTTTATGCGCTGTGACAGGATGGCGTATGGGGAAAAGTTATTCCCACAACGTGGGTATGCTTTTCGCTAGTATCTTATAAAGGAATTCCATAATTAGTAGAAGGGTCATTCCATGTCAAGTGATCTAGTTTTGGAAAAGTGCCCTGCATGACCATCAAAGATTTTGATGAACTTTTGTATGCAGAGTGCCACATAACACAAACAAACTTTTCTAAGTTATAGCTTCACATGTGGAATAGTTATTGAGATACAGCGGCTTGCATACATTTTTGTGCCACATTAAACATTATAATGGGAGAGATGTGTATCTGCAAGGAGTCCAGGACATAAAAGGTGCATGTCAGGGAGATTTCTCCAATCACAACTCCCCAACATACCTTTAATCAGTGGTGGGCTTCAGGGGGTTCTCACAGGTTCTATAGAACCCTTTGCTAATGAGCGCCTGGTTCTGAGAACCAGTTACTAATGGGACATAGTAACCATTGTTGTTCTATGGACATACAACCTGTTGTTAATTTTGTTATTAGGGCATAGAACCTGTTGTTAATTTATTTGAATCTCACCATTGCTTTAAGTGTTTAGTTAAATGTGCTTGTACTGCGAATACTGATGTGCTTCACACCAACGGGGTGAACGTGACCTAGAAAAAGTACCTGAATCTAGATTCTCTATGTCCAGTTCAATCACTCGAGTAGTCCCTGTACCCTAGCAATGCACTGCATTGATAACATTTTCTCTTGCATGTGTTGCTTGGCCATGGAAGGCTTATGTTCTGCCTTATAACTTGTAAGGTTTGATCTGTTTTCACAGTCTGAGTGCACAAATGAACCCCAATTCTCCAAGGTACATTAGCATCCTGAGACATTATTGACATGCTCACACAGGCCTATCCGAAAGAACCTAATTTTAATTTTCCCATCTATTAACATATACTGGCCCCTAGTGGCCATGTGGGGGCTCATCAGGCAATGGCACTCAGGGACTGTACTTCCAATTACGGTGGAATTCCAGTTCTTCCTCCAAAATCTAAGGCTTTTCTGGATCTCTTTTCATAAACAAGTACTGCAAAATCAATTGTCAATAAGCTTTGATATGTAAAGGTGGTATTATAATACAATCACTGACTCAAGAAATCTCTGCTCAGAAAATGGACACCAGCATGGAAAATTTGAGACAGAACTTAGGATTATTCCTAAATTAAATGAGATTAAAATAAATGTCATTTCAAAAGCAACACACAAAAAGGTCAAAGATCCCCTGTGCAGGATTCACGATTTAGGAAATCAAAGATAATTTCTGATTGTCTGACTCTAGGGAGCAAGCATAAGGTTTGCCCAAATGAATGGAAGCACAAAGTAACAAACTCAGCTGGGTTATCACAATGTTTAATCACAATGTTTAATGGCCAGATGTTTAATCTGGTGTTTTATTCTTCTCCAATGTTAGCCGCCATGGGCTCCCTCTTGTAGGGGAGGAAAGGCTGGGTATAAATTAGGAAAATAAATAAAATAAATAATCTATTTATATAAAATTGAAACACTGATTGTCTGACTGACTGACTCATCAACACCCCACCAAAACCTCGGGGCCTAGAAGTGTGAAATTTGGGGAGGGTTTCCCTTCTATAATGGGGGCACCCACTAAGAACTGGTTTTCAGAAATTCCAACCAGAAGTGGGTGTAAAGGGGCGCTACACGTTTTCCTTCCTACACTTTACATTGAGAATCCCTGACTAAGGGACGCTGTGCCACAAACCCCAGACCCAGAAGCATGAAATTTGGGGAGGGTCTTCCTTCTGTGACAGGAACACCCACCATGAACCATTGTTGAGAAATTTAACTTTTAAGGGGCTGAAAAGGGGTGCAATGTGTTTCTGTACTATACTTAACATTGAAAACTGATTGATCAACATCCAGCCGATTTGGTGCCCAGTACCTGATGCACTGGGAAGGAGGGTTCACATGGGGGGATGTTGCACATGGAGGGATGTTGCACATGGGGAAAGCTGTGCATTAATAGGGGTTGATGCGCATGGGGTTTGATGCGTATGGGGGTTTGATGTGTACGGGTAATTGATGAATATGGGTGGTTGATGCACATGGGGGTTGATGCTCATGGGGGATATTGCATATGGGGGGATGTTGCGCATGAGGAGATGTTACCCATTCAGGGTTGATGTGCAGGGGGGTGATGCGCATTAGGGGTTGTTGCGCACGGGGGGATGATGTGCATGTAAGGATGTTGCACATGACAGAATGTTGTGCATGGCAGGAAGTGACATATTCAGAGTTGATGCTCATGAGGGGTTGTTCCACATGAGGGGTTGTTGCACATGAGGGGGATGTTGCGCATGGGGTGGTTGATGTGCAGGGGATTGTTGTTGCGCATGGGAGTTGATGTGCATGGGGGATGTTGCGCAGTGGGGGGATAGTGTGTGGGGAGAATTTTACTCCTGCAATGCGGGTATGTTTTCACTCGGTTTTTTTATAATTTTGTTTATAAATGTTCTTGTGTATAGCTGTACTAAAATTATACCCATTATTGACATCATTGAAATGGTCTTCCATGAAAGTGCAGTGTGTAATGACATAAATGTGCACTGGAGCAGAACAAATATTGGTGTGTGTGTGTGTGTGTGTGTGTGTGTGTGTGTGTGTGTGTGTGTGCTGGGAATGAAGGAGAGAAGATGTAACATGGACCTTTCTCATTCTTCATCTCTGTCTTTACATTACCAATTCACACTGATCCCACATAGTGTCAGAAAAAGGGAATTGTTCTTTGAAATTAGATAAATTGAGAGTACAGCATTGCAAGCTCTATGTATATATACACATGCACTCAGATCACAAGCAGATCCTCCACCCCATCCCAGCATACTCAGCCTCATCAAAAAGAAATTTTTGAGTCATTAAAATACAATAAAATAGAAATTAAAGGTAATCGCTCTGTAAATTATAACTAATGGAAACATCAATTGTGATTTTTATGATCAGCATGAGTGATATCCAGAAACAGGAGCTGCCACAGCTGCAAGGAGAGACCTAAGCAAGTAAAGGAGCACAGACTCTCACTAATCAGACATGCTGTGAACTGCCAACCTCCTATTAGGTAATAGCTTGCACACTCATAGGAGGCTTGCTAGTCTTGCAGATGCTTTTACCCATGCATAAAAAGGTGATAGCTTTAATTTGACTAATAAAACATTAGACCTCTGAGTATAAGTAACAACAGAGTCATATCGTAAACACAGATATGCTTGAAAAAATCCAAAAATGGTACCTAAAAAAGTGGTCAGTCAAAGCCATGTGAAAATGGAGCGTATGTGCTCAGTGTGACCTCAGTTTGAAGGGTATGTGCTCAGTGTGAGTGAGTTGCTCAAGGAGAACTTGGATGCATATGACGCAGCTTGTGAAAGGGAAGAAAGGGAAAGCGAGGCAAACCATTTTCCCTCCAGGCACTCATGCACATGTATCTGACTCCAGGCACTCATGCACATGTATCTCCAGGCACTCATGCACATGTATCAAGGGTTCTCCTTGAGTGATTCCCTCACGGTGAGCACACTCCAAATTAGAGTTAATAATTAATTGAGAGTTGGTAAGCACATGAGAAGCTGGCCACCCACTCCATGGTGAAGGAGAGACATGCACCATAATAAATAACATGGGACATGTGGAAGTTCTGCTTACAAAGACTTAATAGAGTCTAAATGGCAAATCAGTGACTTAGGTATCTTATATTCAGAAAGCACAAGAATAGCTGAGACAAGATCCTAGAGACAGGAAACAATGTCAATGGAGCACTTACCAGTTGTGTATAACCTATAATTCACAATGGTGTAGCTATAAGGGACACAGGACTACATTTTGAGGGTGCCTCAACGCACTGTGCATGTTACCACTTCACCTTGCCATTGGAGCCATTCAACCATTGGAGCTTATGACAAATGGTTCTTATGCTAAGAGGAAGGGGCAGCTGGCACAGCCCATTGAGGCACCTTGCAAAAATAGGTGCTGTGCTTCCCTTGTTGACGGTAGAGAAGCCAAGCAGTGTCCCAAGGACCATGTTTTGGGCAGTAGACTGAAACAACGTAAGGAAAATAGCAGTGGTGGGTTTCAGGGTGTTCTCACAGGTTCTATAGAAACCTTTGCTATGTCCTGGTTACTAAAGGGATATAGAACCTGTTGTTAATTTAGGTTGTTAGGACGTAGAATCTGTTGTTAATTTATTTGAATCCCACCACTGGAAAAGAGGCCTGAAAATTAAGAGGGAATGAGGAAATCTGAAAGAAGGTCTACTGGCAGTGGCATTCCTGGGGAGGGAATAAGGAGAGTTGTTCAAGACACCATATAGGAGGAGCAGCAAAATGGCTTCCACCGCCTAGTTGCACCCCCATCTCAGTGCCGCTGTCCCCTCCTCTACAATTTTTTTTTAAGAGAAGGAGGCCGGCTAGGAAAGGTTTTGAAGTGGTCACACAGCCCTTCTGAGATTTTCTGAAAGGCCTATTTGGCTCCTTCTCTTTAATAGAGGAAGGAGGGAGCCATAGTCTTGAGGAGAAGGGTTGACTTCTCCTCCAGATGCCTTCCCTTCCTCCTTCCTCCTTCCTCCTCCCTTTCAAAAAAAAGGGGGGGAAGAAGGAGGTTTGTCCAGAGAATGACTGCAAGTTCGGTGCAGTTCAGAAAGAAATCAGGATGATGTGATGATGTTACTGTAATTATTTCCATTTGAAGTGGGCAGCATTTGTTTCCTCCACCCAGTATGGGTGGCCAGGTCCTGATGGCCAGGACCATAGGTTGTAGGCTACAAGAAGAAGACATGAGTTTTGTTTTTTTTGTTTTTTGAAGAACAAAGTGGGTGGAGAAGAAACTTTAGAATGCAGAGGTGAGAAAGCTAAGGAGGCAGTTGGGCCAAAGGAGTGTGGCAGGGCAAAGATCTGGCACTTCAGTTCACTTACTAGTTTGAATTTACATTGGACTGTAACCCCCAAATCCAGAGTAACTATGGGAGCACATAAGAAACTTTACGTGCACCCATAGTTACTGCGCCACCTAGTGTAAACCTATGGGTAATTCATATTGGAATCCAGAGTAAGTTGTTCTTATACTGGAACAAGGACTCCCCATAGTTACTCTGGATTGCATCCTAAGTCTGCATCCTTGTGTGTTTGAAATGGTCAGATAAGCAACCTTATAGAACACACTCCTCACTTGCTGAACATACATCTGTTGTGGTTGCATCAGTCCAAGTCAACCTATCTGCTGTTAAAGTAAGACATATTGATGAATGTCAATTTGGTTTGTGAACAGTAGTTCTGAAAAAGCTCTGAAAAAGCTGGCATTGACTTTTCAGAGAGATTTCTTACCACTCCCCCAGGAAGTGAAACAAGGGAGTCAAGATCCACAGGCTTTCTGCAGCACAAGCTACAAAATGGAAAGGTCTCCAAGGAGCTGTAATTCCTTGTTCTCTGTTAAACAGCTTTGTTTAATAGGCTTGCAACCACAACAAAACAGGTAGATTTTAGTGAGTTATAAACATCTCCCCCAGGTACAGAGTCATAATTACTGTTGCTCACTGGCAATCTGTCTTTTTCAACACGCCACTTCACAGGATTATTCTTAATGGTGACAGATTTGAGCATACAGGAACAGGGTGCTTTTGGACCCTCAGCCAGGATGGACACTCAGGTTGCACAATATCCAGAAGTACTTGCTGCCAAGACCATCCGGGCAATACATCTCCCTTCTAGCTGATGCAAGCCTGGCAGCTGTCACACCTGCCCCCCTCACATCAAGATAAAACTTGTGCAGTATGCAAATTGCAATGCACTTTATGTGAGGGACCGGGGGACTGTTATGCCAGATCCAAACCTAGACTCCCAGGCAGCCATGAGCAACCTCTGGTTGTTCCCATCCGATCAGATTTAGGCCACCTCCAGAGGATGAGCCTCATCTTCCCTGCTGTACTGCAGCAGCAGTCTCAATATTGCCCTTAATACAACACAGGCAAGCCAGCCCGCCTGTTCCAGCACAAGTTAGGCTTGCACTGCCCATCTCCTACTCAGAGCTTCATAGTCTGAAATGACCCTCTCATAGCTATGCACAGCATTGTCATTTGTTTCTATATGAATGAGCAGGAAGGAATAGTGATCTGTGGGTTTGACCAACTTCAGCAACCACGTACGCTGCCCTGAGCTCTTTAATAGTGATATAATGCCTTCACTGATAACTTCTTCTCTCTAATAACGTAAACTTTCCAAGATTCCTGAGTCATTCAGTTTTGTCTTTGTCTCTTTTCATATCTGTTCTTGACTGCAGAACATCAAGTCCAATTGCCTTTCTTAAGAACTGATCTGCTGAACATCCACCCCCTCCCTTGTCTGGAATTGGATTTCAGTTAAAATTATTACCAGCTTTATTAGGACACCCGACGTCCATCCGTCCCCCGATTTATTACAACACAATTTGGTAGAACTGGAGTTTTCTCTTTGCTTTTTCATCCAAAGGACTTCTATAATTACACTATTGGAGCTTTCTGGGGAAAGCAATCAATAAAAAGGGAAACCAAAATACTTCTGTTTTGCAGAGATTACATTTGAAAAAATCATTCCGTCTCTACTTTTAATTTTCTCTTTTGCCTGAAGCAGAGAAACTGAGATCAAAAGCAATGTCGAGGGACAGGCTGGGTAGGTTCTTTGATGTGGGACCTATCAGTAAAGGCTGAACATCAGTGATCAATAAAAGTAGGGGCACCTTAAATGATTAGATGGGCCAGTAATGAAGGTTTCCATCACTCATTGGGAGGCACAATTTGCAGGATGTGTTCTTTAGTCTGCTGCATATTTCTTATCACAGATCAAAGTTTGCAGTGTGGTATTTTTTTAATGCACATTTTTATGGATGAAACACATGCATTATGGGATGTCCTGGCTTCTGTGGTTTAAAAAGCATGTTAACTAGATGGAAAGGGTTCAGAACAGAGGCACAAATGTGGCAAAGGATACAATCCTAACCTAGGCTGACAAAACCCATTGGTCTTCCCATTCCCATGGTGAAGTAAGGAGGCAAGTGCATGTCTGTACACTGACCTAACCCTTCCCCAGGAATGGCACAGAAGTATCTGAAGACGCTTTTGTGACACCCCCAGGTCAACACAGTACTTGTGCTGGTACTTAGGCTGTCCTAAGTGGAGATTAGGATTGCAACCAAAAGGCCTGAATGATCAACCTTGGGAGGAAATAGTAAAAGAATTATCCAACAGAATATTTGTTCAATCCAACAAAGAGATGCTCCTAACTTTATTTTGGATTGTGACCTTTAGCCTAGCAAAAAGATGACTGAAGAGAGAGGGGCTGATACTTCTCATTCACTGGAAAATGAAGGTACAACCTTTATGCACCTAATTAATTTGAGGAGGACTAGTCACAATGGATGCTGGTAGATAGATATGCTAAACTTTGGGGGAAATATTGTGTTTGTAAGAGCAGTTAATGGACCAACCTAAGAAAGGCATTTAGGTATCAATTTCCACAGAGTGTTTCAAGAAAGAGACAGGAGAGAAATCTTTTATGAATTGTAGAACTGTGAGATTTTGTAGGACAAGTGACTGATCTTTTTAAAAGTCCTATTATTTGAGGGCTGAGGAAAAAATTGGGACTTATCTTTACTCATCCAAGCAGGAATGTGGTAGAATGTTAGTTAGATCCTAGTCTTAACACAAATAATGTTTCTTGTGCAGCACATGGTGTTAGTGTTAAGTAAACACCATGCTGCACAAGGTGTTTAGTAAAGGTTGTGCTTATGTACCATTAATAGCTGTATGTCTTCAGTTATTCAGTTCAATATAGTTGCTTTTTGTTATCACTGCACCACTGTAGTGGGAAAAGTTGCACCCTTGAACTTCTCTCAGTCATACAATAAAATGCATAGGAATCCCATAAAACCAGATTTGTCACTGATGTCCTTTATGTCTCCCTTGCAATGGGAGGTTCATTGATTTCATCCTCCCTTGGGCAAAGACACAAGCTTTCTCTTGTTGCCACCTAGCGTCTGGGCCCCTGTGATTGAAGGAAGATGGTTATATCCAGTGGTGGGTTTCAAATAAATTAACAACAGGTTCTACGTCCTAATAACCTAAATGAACAATAGGTTCTATATCCCATTAGTAACCGGTTCTCAGAACCAGGTGCTCATTAGCAAAGGGTTCTATAGGTTCTACAGGCAAAGGGTCCAGGAGAACCCCCTGAAGCCCACTACTGGATATCCATTCATCTCTGACTCCCCGCAACTCTGCATTTCACCAAAGTTTATCTAAAGCTACCGATATTGCTGGTCTCTAATGAATCTGTCTTTGATGGGACTCTGCTGTCCCACTGGAATTTTGGTGACCTGTCATAATGGTTTTGTTGGCTTTCTTGCTCTCAAACTGGGTGATTTACATGGTGCCAACCAACCCTTTGTAAAGCAGGCTTTTATTTGAAGTCAGCCACTATAAAAAAAGATCTTTTTAATCTTCTCACCTTGGGAACAACAGTGACGCTCCAGTAATTACTTTTGAATATATGGCCATTACTTTAATTGCTCAGACCTGTTGCCTAGGACTCATCTGATGTAATACAGTAAAGACGTCAGCCTGTTAATCTCTTTCTAGTTTTTCTCCATTGAGAGG
This sequence comes from Cryptoblepharus egeriae, assembly GCA_030015325.1. Taxonomy (NCBI): domain Eukaryota; kingdom Metazoa; phylum Chordata; class Lepidosauria; order Squamata; family Scincidae; genus Cryptoblepharus; species Cryptoblepharus egeriae. Next base: position 103,352,524 of record JAREYC010000002.1, on the reverse strand, counting down.
TATGTGTCCCCAGTGAATAATTGGAAGCTAGAGAGTGAAAGAGCAAAACAGAAGTCTAGAAAAATAGACTTCCAGGGTGCCAACTAATAAAATGTCACTTAGAGCACAGTCCTAACCATGTCTACTGAAAAGTAAGCCCTATTTTGTTCAAGTGTCTTTATGATTGCAGCTTATGTCAATTAACTTTAAATGGTTAATCAATGTACAAAGTTTAGGAGAGAAACTCTACAGTTGCATGAGAGCTTCTTCACAGAATGAGGAAATGTCCATTACCGGTAAAGGTCCAATACAGATAAAGCCATGTTGATTATGTTTAACCTCTGTATTTTTGATCTACCACCAAATGCCAAATGCAATCCAAAACAACATACCGTAAATGTTTAAACATTTGAAACAGAGATTGGTGTCCACCTGGAGCATCTAGTTTTCCTTACTCTAGTTTTCCTTACTTCAAAAACTTGGTGAAATTCATTTTTAGAACCTAAGATTTCAGAATCTTTTTTAAAAGCAGGGAGAGAGGGGCATTCAAGCAGTTCCTATGGCAGGGAGTTCCACATCCAGGGAATCGCCACAGAAAAGACCCTGGTCCCTGTCCCATTTGCACAAGAGCCAACCCTCATTCAGTGATGGTACATAGGTCTCCCTGGAAGATTTCACTACTGTATATGGGAGGAGGAAAATACAAGCACTATACAGGTATCCCTTGTTATTCACTAGAGTTCCATTCAGGAACCTCCCTTAAATAAAAATATCTGTGTATAAAGAAAACAATGGGAAAAGAGGTTGAAAGACCCACTTCCAGGTTTCTTGCTCCTTTAGTATGTCTAACTAAATAAGGTTGTGCCTCAATATGTACTGGGGATTGATTCTGAGCCTTAAAAAATGGAATGGTTGCTTGCATGACTATCCATCTACAACAGTAGAAAAGCAGTTTTTTTAACTGTGACTTGCATTGGCCATTCCTGTTGAGTCAAATCTGTGTATAAAAAATTTGCATATAACAAGGTTGGACCTGTACAATCATCTGGTTTTCTGGGGGCTTCCCAGTAATCACTTTGACAGATGCCTGCTATAATTTAGCTTTTGTGGGATAGGAATAGTGCAGCAAATCCCAGAGGAGATTTTTGCTAACTCTCAGATTTCATAATTGTATCATTACATACTCAATAGACGAAGAACAAGGATTGCTGCTGTAGCTATTATAACATCAAAGAAAATGTACATTTGCCCAGCAACAGCAGAGATAGAAGATGCCCCTTCTTGGCTAACATAATTATGACATAATTATACAGTTCTTCCAGTTATTGTATACCAGCTGTAAAGTTTTGACATTCGCCCTCTTTTGATATAATAATCCCTGCCTGTGCTGAACACAAGGAGGGAAGAGAAGAGCCTTGCCCATTGACCATTCACCCAATGCCAACGTGCCCACCTACCTTGCTTCCAGCAAACACACATTTTGCACTATTGAGAAAGAGAATATATGCATGCATTGTATTGCCAAGAACCTGACAAGAGGGACGCTATGTTAGAACCAAATGTTTTGTGGGGAAGATGATTGAGAGCCCAGTGGCCAGTGGGATGACACACTGGCAGGTGTCAACAACACTCTTGAGCCAGGAGTGCCCAGCATTTGTCCAACAGTGTCATTTGATGATGCCAGCTGAGCATGACATGAGTCATCACATTCTCAACATAAACCACTGTTAAGTGGCCCTGTGAGGGCTCCTTTAGGGGTGCCCTCTTTCTTTAGCAGGGGCATACAACTGCCCCCGTTCACCCCAGCATGGCATCTTTTCCAGCAGCTGTTGCCAGAGTCTTTTCTGAATGTTTTTAAAGATTGTGAGCACTTCGGGGACAGGGAACCAGTCTTTAAAGGTTTCTGAAACAACCTCAGAATAGCAGCAGCATTTTAACTCTGTTTTAGATTTCTGATCGTTCCAAAGTCACCCATAGCCCTTGCAAGAGAACAGGGCACAACTCCCCCAGCTCTCAATTTTCTCTACTTTCTCCTTGGCCTATAGTCACCACTCTGAAATGGAGCTTTTGTGCTGAAAGGTGCTGACACGTATGCCTGAACAAGACTGCAACAGCGGCACTAATGCAATCATTTTTTTTAATGTAAAGGGACTGTTCTGTCACTTATTCGGTCTGGATTTCATGTAGGTCACTGTGATTTATGGTCTTTAATTTTCCCCAATACTTGCTCTTCTTCCTGCCTTCCCTACAGCATGTCAGATGTTTATCTCCTCCCCTCTTTCTTTTTTTTTAAATTTGAAACATCCATCTGGCGATTGCCATGATTGGAGAGTTTGCAATACTGAATGCATTAATGGCCTGACAGCTCTATCGATTTCCTCTCTACCACTGCATAATGCTAGATATATACAAGCTGATAGGCTAGCCCCCTGTCCCTTACTCTCTGAAGGGCTGGTACATGTCTCAGTAGCTAATGTTCCCTTTCTCCATCACATTTTGATAGATTGGGAGATGCCATCTCTGTTAGACTGAAGATAGATGCTTCCCGGCTCCAAAATCATTTTCCTAGACAGGGCGGAAATGTCCTCATTTCCTTTGCTTGAAAGATATGGCATAGGTGGTTCAGCGTTTCAGATGACAAGAGCTATCTTTGTTGTAATTTGGTGAAATCTTTTCCATTTAGATTAACTATTTTTAGATAGAGCTTTACTCCTGACTGAAAGAGCTATAGGAGATGGGAAACATCTTTCCTTTAAAGCTTTTCTCTAAAGCTTCCTCTAAAGCTAAAATTCAATGAGACTAATTCAATTAAACAGGTACTTTTAGAATTATGATATACTGCAATGCTTAGAACATATGTGCAGTGATTTAGAGTACCCAGCTATTAAAAGAACCATATAGGGACTGTAACAATCACCATATTGATTTTACTAAAACAGGACAGGAGATGAACCTGCCAATGCAGATGTGCCAACAAAGTGCACACTGTAACAGGGAGGGGTGGTTGTAGAGGCCTCCTTGAGATAGGGTACTCTTGTTCTCTTGCCTTGGGATAAACCTCCACTGCCCCAAGACATCTCTTTGAATCTGTGTCAGCCACTTGGATGAAATAGAATCAAAGAACAAGGAAAGAGAGAGGAAATGGGTTAAGGACCAGTAATAGGATCATGACAATGGCAGGACTATCAGGATCTATCCCTCCCTTCCTTATTCCACCTCCAAACCACCCCCAGTGGCACCAGGATGCAGGTATCTTGTTGTGTGTTCCCTGAGGCATCTGATGGACCTGTTATAGGAAGCTGATTACGACAGGCTTCATTCAGCAGGAATCCTCTTACTTTCTTATGTTATAATCTGAATGTTATAGAATTTTATAACATTCTTATGTTATAATCCTATAACCCAGGAAAGACTTCCAACATGAACAGAGTGCTGCATTTCATACTGCCACTGATCTCCCAGAAACAGCATGCAGCCTAGCCACTTCTGCCCAGGAATCTGGCACAAGGCTTGCCAGGGTGACTGCAGAAGTGACTGCCTGGTTTACATTTCAGGGGAGACTGGCAGCATGATTCCCTGGTGAAACAGAGCATTCTGCTCACATGAGGGCCAGATTTGGCAGTGTAGGATCCAGTCATGGATTCATGGTCAGTGCAGGGTATGGAGCACCCTTTTTAAGCATTTATTCTTAGCAAAATCATTAGTCATACTATTCTATACATATTATCAACATAGATAGCACCCCCAGACAGGATTCCATCAGTGGATCACACTCCCAACCCAACAGCTTTCCACATCTGTGCCTAGTCTTGAGCACCAATAAGGGAGAATGCGGAAAGGGGCATTGCACACTGTCAGTTTGCTTTCTGCCTGACTAAGGCACAATCCTATATATGTCTGCTCAGAAGTAATCCCCATTGCCTTCACTGGGTCTTACTCTCAAGAAAGTGTGCTTAAGATTGCAGCCTAGGTTAGAGATTATATGAGCTGTTTTTGATCTGGAGCTGAATATTCCAGAGTGTATATGGATATTGTGTTCCTTGTACAGGGGGTTCCATCTAACTGGGGTCCTAAGATGGTCTTGTCTTGCCAAGTAGTAGGATAACTTCAGTACACGTCTATGATCTAGCACAGCGTTTCTCAAAGTGGGGGTCGGGACCCCTTCGGGGGTCACCTGGAGTTTTCCTGGGGGTCGCCTAAAGACCCCTGGTGCAAGGGGCCAGCTGGGAAGACCTGGCAGAAATGCTGGAGCCACTGCGGCTGGAAGAAGCTGCTGGGAAGTGGCTCAGAAGGAGCCTCTGAACTGGTGTGAGACTGATGTGGAGCCTTGGGGGCGGAGAGGTGCCTGACACACTCACCACAGATGGCAGCCTCCTCTTCCTCCCCCCTCCCCACAAATCCTCAGTGCGCCTGTGGGTTGAGAGTGAAGCACGCTGAGGTGTGAGCGTGGTGCGAGCATGGCACCCAGGGCTCTGGCAGGTGGACTGTCTGGTGGGTCCCCCACTTGTGCACCAACAGTTGCGCCCTGCTCCTTGTGCTCTACTCAAAAGTAAGCCCCCTCAATGTTGTTGTTGTTCATGATAAGCGAATGGGACTTACTCCCAGGAAAGTGCTAGGTCTGCAGCCTTAGAGTCCAGTTCTATGCATGTCTACTCGGAAGTCAGTCCCATGATAGTGAATGGGACTTACTCCCAGGAAACAGTGGCTGCTCTGCTGCCTGAGATACCAATCCTATGGAGGTCTCCTCAGAAGTCAGTCCCATGATAGTGAATGGGACTACTCCCAGGAAGCTGCGGCTGGCTCTGCTGCCTGAGATCCCAATCCTATGGAGGTCTCCTCAGAAGTCAGTCCCATGATAGTGAAGGGGGCTATTCCCAGGGAACTGTGGCTGGCTCTGCTGCCTGAGATCCCAATCTTATGGAGATCTCCTCAGAAGTCAGTCCCATGATAATGAATGGGGCTTACTCCCAGGAAAGTGCTAGGACTGCAGCCTTTGAGCCCAATTCTATGCATGTGTACTGAGAAGTCATTCCCATTGAGTTCAGTGAGGTTTACTCCCAGGAAAGTGTGCATAGCCCTGCAGTAAACGAGCCCTGCAGCAACGAGAATAACTTTATGGTTGGGGGTCTCCACAACATGAGGAACTTATAAAGGGGTCACAGCATTAGGAGGACCGAGAACCACTGGTCTAGCAGCTCAGAAAGAAGTAGCATTACTTTGAGTGCAACTTTTGTTGGTTGGAGATTTTTATTTGCTTATTTATTTTAATGACTAATATTTCAGCTCTCCCACCCCTCCCTCAGCACATGGAGCCCAAGGCAGCTTACAACTTGACAATAAAACATAAACATAATGAACAGTCCATTAAGGACATAACAAAATGCAATAGAAGCAGCATAAAAGCTAGCAAGTTAAAAACAAAACAGCAAAGTGAGGGTCATGGCAGAGTGAAAAACAAGAATCACTAAGAACAGCATTTGAGGAGGGGAAAAAACCAGATGAAAGGGTTTATCCTCCAACTGGAAGACTAAAAGAGTGGCAGTTCTCAGCTTTAGAAATGGGAATTTTCAAGCACTGGCACTTTCAAGGAGATGGCCACCATCTCCTGGCCACCAACAGGCTTCAAACAAGGGCAGCACAAAAAAGATGGACTGTCAATAAATCACAGGTGTTGCGTTGTCACTTGACTGACTTTCATTTGAGAGTTGCTCTAGAAGAATAAAAATACATAGCTGCCTTGGGCATCCATTGTTTACAGAGGAAAGACGGGATGTAAATCTTGAAAATAAATGTAAATAAATGAAATAAAGGTCCCGTTTGGATATGGAGGCATTACCAGGTGGTGGCTGTGGTGTGTGTGTGTCCCTTAGCCATGAAGCCTCCTCGGTGACTTTGGGCCAATCATTCACTCTCTGCATCACCTACAGAGGGTTGTTGTGAGGACAGCCAGAGGAATTAAAGCATGTGAAATCATGTGAAAATGATTTCCATGAAGGAAATCATGATTTCCATGAAGGAAATTTCCATGAAGGAAAATGATTTCCATGAAGGATTTCCATGCAAGTGTGTGAGTTGCTCTTGGTTTCTACTAAACAGTGTTGGCCTCGAATCTGGAAGATGCTTTAATAAAATAACTCTCAACAAAGGGCTGTAATTCCATTTCAGTTTCCTTGTCAGACAATACAGTAAACAGTTTTCCCACCAGAGTTTTCCCACCACAAGTTTGGGAAAACAACAAATAAGGAGAATTGCAAACACAAAAAATTGTTAATACTGTATAGGTAAGAACGAAGGACCCATCCATAACCTTTTAAGACCAATTTCTTGTAAAATATCTTGTTTGTCTTATGTTGGTATCTTCTAATTTTAACATTTGTGTTCCTGCTTTTTTATTACATTAAATGTTCCCTCTTTTAAGTGCTGCTGACATGTTTTTATAACCAAGGGGTTGCAAAAGAGGGGCTACCTAGCCGAGTACCTCTTGTGAATGATCTCAATAGATTCTGTAAAATACTGTACCAGTTCAGCCCCTCATGGGAAATGTTTTTCATGAGACTTAATAGCAGAATAACAAGCAAGTAACAAAAGAGTCTGATTTCTGCACATTCTGAAACATGCTGGACCAATGTTTACTCTTGTGGCTGAATAGCAGTATTTTACTTGTTCCAGTTTATTTTTAAACTATTGTATAATCCAAGTGCCCTCTTGTGTTAAACTGTGTTATAGCATATACAACAAATGTACAGTAGGTGATGCATAATAGATACAAGGGCAGGTAAACTAGGACTATGAATTAATTTATCTCTCTGTTGCATAAAGGAAGACTGAAATGGATAACAAAGCACAATTTGGTTGGTAAAGATTGTGAACACTGAAGTACCCCAATTACATGCATAAACAGACTTAAGTGTACATCACTGCAGCTGATGTGTATAAGCTTGTAAATATGTGCAAAAGCTTGTAAATATGCCTTTATGAGAACCAAGCAAATAGTAGCAAGGTTATGAATACTTTAGATTTTTTTCATCAAAGTAGATGGGAAGCAAAAGGAGTAGGATGGAGGGCTGTACATATATACAGCTTGTATACAGCTCTGCAGCTTGTAAAAATTTGAAAGCTTTTTAAAAAATGTTCATTTCCATTCGTTTTTGTAATAATAAAGGGAGAATGAAAAACACAAAAGTGTTTTCCAGCTCTTCCACCCACTTTTGAAAACTTGATTTTTTTTAAAGCTACACAAATCGTGCATGCGTGTGTGTGTGTGTGTTTGTAGATAGATATGTTTTTTGTTTTTGTTAAAAACATACCTCATTTTTTGTGTTTTATGACATTTTCCAGTAATTAAATACAGAGGACAATCCTAACATGTCTACTCAAAAGTAAGCACTCTTGTGTTCAATGGGTCTTACTTCCAGTAAAGTGTCTTTAGAACTGCAGCCACAGTAGGTGACTTCCCTTAAGTAGAAACAATACTGTGGCTTGATCTGCTGAGCCTTACATTAAGTTTATATAATTTTTATGTATTATATATTATACATAAAATATATTAAATATATATTATTTTATTATATATTATTATTTTATTATATATGATTATATATAAGCCTTACATTAATATATATATATATATATATATATATATATATATATATATATATATATAATTCTATGTACTACATATTATACATAAAATATATTAAATATATATTATTTTGTTATTATATATTATTATTTATTATATTATTATATATAAGACTTACATTAATTAATATATATATATAATTCTATATACTACATATTATAAAAAAATATATTAAATATATATTATTTTGTTATTATATATTATTTATTATATTATTATATATAAGCCTTACATTAATTTTTATATATATATATATATATATATATATATATATATATATATAATTCTATATACTACATATTATATATAAAATATATTAAATATATATTATTTTGTTATTATATATTATTATCAACCAATCAACAATCAATACAACATTTCAACAAAAACTTCAGAAAATGGTTTGCAGAAAAAAATAAAAGAAGCAATGGCTCCCTGTCCCTATTATTAATTAATTAAAATGTTTAGCAATTAATTAAAAGTTAATATATTATATCTAAAATGATAGGTATATATTAATCTGTACCAACTGAAACCAGCTCTAATTCACCCTTATGGCAAAGACAGTCACTGTCTCTCCCATGTTATGAACAAAGCATTCCTTTTCTTCTCATTGTAGCAATTCCATCCCCCCTCCCCCCCCAAAAAACCCTAACGCGATTGAGTTAACATTGCCTCTCTTCTCTTTCCGTACATCAACCCTAGAGTGGCGTTTAAACTACCCGGATGCGGAAGTGCTAGGTCTTTTCTCTCTCGAGCGGATTGACGGTCGGTTTGAGGTCCCGGCGAGCGGCCGTTTCAATCCCTTGCCATCCGTGGTCGAGGTGCTTGCGGGGGACGGGCGACCAGGTGGCGGTGAGAGGGTGGACGGTGGGGAACACGTTGGTGGGGATATGGGGGAGGGGAGGCGAGGGGGGAGGCCGGTGGGGGCGGTTGTTTGGGGGACGGTTCCCCCGTTCTCGTGTATGAGCCCGCCATGTTGGTTTCCCTTGCAGGCAGCAACCGTCGCCAGAATCTGTTGCCATGGTGAGTACGAGAAGGGAGGGGGAGTGAGTGAGGGGAGAGGGGAGGGGGAGTGAAGGGAGGGGGGAATGGAATTCCTGGGACTCCCTGACTGTTCCAGTGCAGGTAAGTCAGTGCCAGTGCTGTTCAGCTGAGGCAGCAACCCTTTGCACGCTTCCCTGGGAGTAAGCCCCATTGAACTCAATGTGAGTTACATCTGAGTAGGCACGCCTAGGGTTATGCTATGAGATGTTCCTGTCTCACATGGTTGGGAAAGCTGGTGAATTTTTACTTGCTACCTCCAGCCAGGTGTGCCACAGGTCTATAGGGACTATCATTTATTAGTAGGGCATTTGGGGGATTTGAGCGCCGTACCAGCAGAATGGTGTGCCTTATCAAGGTCAAGAAAACAGAGCGTCTTGACAATTTTACTGCCTTGTTGGTGGGCTGTGATGAAAAACACTGAAAATTGCTGCACAAGAAAGTACAGGAAGCAACTCTTGCATGTTTTGGGAACTGCCTTTGTTGATACTTAAGAATATGTTGGGGGTGGTGGTCCTCGTGTCATGTGCCAGATTAAAAAATATACTTCCCTGGCTTGTTTCTTTTCTAAATTCCGATACACAAGCATGTATAATAATACTATATAAATAAAATATTAATAAGCCTTGAAGGATGTTTTTCACTCTGTGAATTTGAGTTGGTGTTTTGTCTTTAAGAACATGCATATTGCTTCTTCCATGCATATCACACAAAATGATTTCATATTGTGGATATTGAGTGGCTGGTTCAGGACGGAAAGATATGGTGTCTGGGCTGCCAAAAATAAGAAGAAACAAGTAACCTTGGCATTGTATAAGACTTGAAAAGAAATTGTAGAGTGGATTGCTAAATTATAAATTACTGTGGGTACTTTGCACTTTTAATGATAAAAAATTGTATAAAACATCAATGCCAGTATTCAGGAGCCTTTAACTTTGCTTATTACAGCCTCGTAAAATTGAAGAGATCAAAGACTTTTTGCTCACAGCCAGAAGAAAAGATGCAAAATGTAAGTATAGTTGTGATTTTTTACTTTGTCTCTATGCTAAAGATGATGCTATTTTGAAACTGTAATACAGACAGTTGTGAGCTTTTCACTTGTTACAGGGAAGAACACTTATGATAAATCAATATTGGCTAGAACATAAAGATAATTTATCTTTTATAAAGCACTATATTTTTTCACAGAAGTTGGCAGTCCGGTACAGTATTACAAATCCGTGGAAGTCTTTGTTCTGGGTGTATCTAGTCATATGACTTTTTGGTACTTACTGTTACTTTGAATAGTTCTGCTGGTCCTGAAGATCAGATTTGGTGTGGTCAGATAGGCCTCTTGATCTCTGCCAGCCTCACACTACAGAAATTATCCTACTTAAAACATTCAAGTTTTGATCTTTGATACAAACAAACTTCTGGGACCTGAAAACAGCTAGTTCCAGGCCTCAGAGGTTTGTTCCTACCTCAGAGTTGTTTTCCAGTCTCCAGAGTTGGCACAGCAGCTCTCCCCTAGGCCACACAGGCTCTAGAGCCTAAAATGGACTTCTACCACCAGATGTGTAAACCCCAGGGAGAGCTTCTAGATGCTGTCCCCAGTCCTGCAGGACTCATTTCAGAGGCAGGGGAGGATGTCTCCCCCACCCCAGGCACTGGGAGTCCTGGTTTTACTCAGAAGTCCAGCACATCTTTGTTGGACTTATGAACAAAACAGACGTATGAACGAGCTCCTAGAATGGAACTTAAGTTCATAAGTTGGGGACTTCCTGTATTACTCTTGTCACAGTTGATTAGGAGAAAAGCAAGTAACAATATACAGTTGTACCTCACGTAACAAGCGCCTCACTTATAATATGGTCCACGAAACAAGACTAAATTGCCAAGGAATCCTGCTTTATGTAACATCTGCTTCATGTAACAAGCAAACCTCTCTGGCGCCTAATGGGCACACACGCTCTGCAGCCCTGACATTCCACGCGGAGGCTATTTAAAAGGGCTGCTGGCCAGCGCTGCTGCCTCTAACTGCTCCCAATTTGGGGGCAGTTGCCTGGGGCGCCAGACGCAGCTGCCCCTAATTACCTCCAAGTGCTCCCACCGGCCACCTTGAACCTCCAGCAACTGGGTCTTGAACCCTGGCCAGCTGGTTAATAGACAGTATCTTAACTACTTGCACCACCACAGCACTTTCACACACTTAAGAAATATGCTCCCCAAATTTCATGCTTCCAGGTCTAGGGGTTGGGGGTGGGTGTTGATCAGTCAGTTGTCAATGGGTATAAGACGAAAACATGTTCATGTCATGGAAGGAATACACTTCCCAAATGTCATGCTTGTAGGTCCAGTGGTTGTGGTAGTGTCCATCAGTCAGTGATTCTTCAATGTAAAATATAGAGAAGAAAACACATTGCACCTCTTTAATCCCATTCAGGTTGAAATTTCCGAAAACTGATTCTTAGTGGGTGCCTCCATCACAGAAGGAACACCCTCCACAAATTTCACGCTTCTAGGTCTGGTGATTTTGGCTGGGTGTTGAAATAGTCAGTGTCCTTTCTATTTTATATCACTGGCCTGCAGTCTCTCTGCTAATCACTTGGCACTAAAATTATTTTCATATTCTAGCCATAAAATGTCAAAGTTAGAAGCTTTCTGTAACAAAGCATCCAATGGATCTGCCAGTAGGAATTCTCTCCCCTCCCCCTTCACTCACAGTGCACTTGCCCCCATCATGTGAACATCTCATCTCTTTCCCAACCATGCTTCATATCCTGTCTGCTTTGTTCAGTAGTTTGCACTTCTAAAAAGTTGTCTGAGAAGATGGGGCTAATTGCTTCATGACTTACAGGAGCCAGTTGATCCTGATGCTTTGGAATTCAGTTCCAACTAAAAATCAAAATTGGTTTTTCCAAAACCCTACTGGAAAAAAGTTGTAATGCCAATGTGTGGTGAATTGTATTTGTGGGTAGTTTACTTGTAAAACTTAATACATACTCAAAGCTTATTAATGATTTTACAATTGTCCCCAATAGAAATTGCCTCTTCTTGAGTGTGTTTTTACACACTTACATAGGGAAAATGCCTACTTGGATATGTAAGAGTACATTGTGCAAAAGAATTAGTATGAGCTGAATGTGACTTTGGTATTACAGTGGCATTTCTTTCTCAATTTGTCAACTGATTAGATTTCTTAAAAGTTAAGCTGACATTCATATATCTTAATAGATTCTTTTCACTGCAGTTCCAAATAGCCCAATACTGATCGCTGACTTATAGAGCAGATAAGTCCTACAAGATGGGGAAACTGGAGTAATTTGAAGCAATTTAATAGGCATGGGCAAACCGCCTTATCATGTAAAACACTTCTGATGCTTTGAACATCAAAATTGTTCAAAGCATTGTTCAAAATAGCCCAATTGTATGCTCACCTACTCAGAAGTAAGTCGTATCATGTTCAGTGGGGCTTGTTCCTAGGAAATCATGGATATGATTGTGGCCTAAGTTATGTGTAGAAAAAGTCACATATGAGCCATATTGCTAAACATTTCCACTGAGATGGTGTTCTGATAAAGTACTGTTACATATTCTGTACTATTGGAATGTGAATTTGAAGTCAAGTACTGTAGTTCTTTGAAAACTGGTCTAAACTATAAGTTTAGATTGATTTCTTTTAGAAAGGAGAATTCAAAAAGTATTAATTCTATGAGACATCAATCAACCGTTTTACTTAGCTGCAGTAGTTGGGACAGATGAAATCAGAATTGAAACTTAAGAAAATTTGCATGATGGATATTTTTACCCATTCTGTATTCTACAAATACTGAAATTCACATTTTCCCCCCAACAATCCAAGCACCTTCATACAAAGTCTTGCTTTGTTCCAGCCACCTTTATAATACAATAGTTTTGGAGAATAAAAATAAAAATGTTTGCAAAGCTACATAAACTTATACAAAGGTTGGTTGCAGTCCTTAAGTAGAAATGACTGGGCAGCCATGGGCGTGACAGTATGGTAGTTAATACTTTTTATCATTTATAGTCTACTTTTAAGTCCAGTACAGCCAGCAAGACAGGTGTGCACACTGTTGCAATTTGCAGCAGCACAGAGGATCATGGCATCATCAGACAGGTCTGCTGTGCTTGCTCCTGTTGGAGACCATTGCTTGCCAAATAGATGGGTTCAGGCCTAAGGAAGAATTGGGAGGAAGTGTACATGCAAGGGAGGAAGGGATTGATCCCAGCAGGGATTGAGGATGGCATTAGAAGTTCCCACTAGATCTTATTCCCCCAGCCCCCTCCTGGACCAGAAAGCTTGTGCCAACTCTGGTCTGCACCCAGAGTGATTTGCTAGTGCAAGCCCAAATAGCCCATAGCAGTTGATGGGGCTTACTCTGGAAAAGACAGAAATGTTCTGTTTCTCATCCCATGTTATTTGCAGCAGCACCTTTTCTGTGCCATTGTATCACAGCGCGGAAAGATAGGATTGGGCATTTTCTACATATTTCTTTGAAAAGGTTGTTCATTCCTAAATTATTTATACAGCTCCAGGAGTGGATTTGCATGGGTTCAAAAAGGTAGAATATCACTAGGATACAGATGTAATTTTGTCATGACTGTGCTCACCAGGGAATAAAACAGGATTTAATCAAAATCATTGCCTCAAAAAGAGATTGTATCTCATCAGGCTGTGGTTCTGCTGTTAATACTGGTCAGCTTATATGAAATGTTAAATAGTGCCTGTGCTAACCCCAGTATTCTTACATTTAGCTGTCAAGATCAAGAAGAACAAGGACAATGTGAAATTCAAAGTGCGTTGTAGCAGGTATCTGTACACGCTGGTGATCACAGACAAGGAAAAGGCTGAAAAACTGAAGCAGTCTCTGCCACCAGGTAATTGAATTTGAAGGATACTGAATTGTAGGAAAATACTCTGCTTTTGTGAATGTGGTCTTAATTTATTTTCAGGGCCTACTGAATACATCTCCTTCCTTTATCTTTCAGACACACACCCAAGGCAGTTGATAAAAAAGAAACACAGATTAATAATCCAATTTGCATAGTTTTTTATATCAATACAAAAAGATATTCTCATAGTAGACAGCCAGTTTAATTTCTGAAAATAGCAGCATACCCAAGAGGACTTCATACAATATCTGTGGGGGAAGGTCTGTTTGGAGACATGACTTTATCACAGTCACACTTGAAATTGAAATCTAGTTGGTTTATGCTCTTAATATCCATGTTTGGTTAAGTGACCACCCCATCCCTTGTTCTTTCTTTGTCCAAACATTTTGGCGGGAGGGCCACATCTCTGATACTGTCAGGGGCCAGAAAAATGATTTACATTTAAAATTTGAATAAATTTACATAAATAAGAGTATTGAATAAATTACAAGGCTTGTATGCTGGCCAGATGGAGGGGTCTTGCCATGGGCTGCATATGAGCCACATCTGGCCTCTGGCCCAGGGTTTGAACACCCCTGTCATAGAAGAACAGGTTTTAACATGGTGTGTTTGGGAGTTCTAGGAGTTTAGCATGTTGCTTTGCTTTAAAATCAGGTTTGAGAGTTTTTTTTAAAGATGTCCTCAATACTTCTCAAATCAAATTTTAAGAAGGGTTTGGCACGGGCACAACTAAAATGGGCAATGGTCAGTAGTTTTAAGACAGTAGTAATCAGAATGAATACTTCAGTAGTTGGGGAAAACAAAGCTAGATGTCCAGTTGAAAGATAAATTAGTGAAATGCCATTTATCCCATGAAGTATATGGCGTTAGACAGAAGTTCTCATGTAACAATACTTGTAAGATCTAATAAGATCAGCTTCGGAAGCTGTGTGTCTCAACAGCAGTGGCTTTCCACCTAGGAAAGAGAAGGCACAAGAATGGCATCACCTCTCTTGGTGTGAAATGTCATTGAACATTCAACGGTAATAATAGTACTTGTATGAAAAATCCTGCAAGTCTATTGACCACCAGGTTCACAAGTCAGCTGGTTGCGTGGTCAAGCTAACAAGCCTTGGCAGGTTGTGGCTGGAATGTAGTAAAAACCTCTAGGGGTTTATCCACCTGACAAGCATAAGTAATGAAAACAGAAGCTGTCTCTTCACAGCACTTTAACCTACATTTTCCCATTCTTTTTAGGTTTGGCTGTGAAAGAACTGAAGTGAACCAATCGTGCCTGGAATTTGGCCATGGGTTGTAATAAAGGAATGAACTGTTTTTCCTTCTCAGTGTTATATTTTATGAAAGGTGACTCAGGCAGGTGGCTGCTCCCAATACAACTCTATTCTTTGGAGAGCAGCAGCAACTCATGGATTTCTGTTGCTGGTCTGAAAAGCTTTGTGCATCCACTTGAGAATGGGGCATTATAACCTCAAGTCAGTTTGGTCATTCTACTAGCCACGTTCTCTGCTTGCTTAAGTTTTTAATCCAAAGAATTCTAAAATAGAAAGTTCAAACAGTCATAATATATGGATACCATTTTGAAGAACACATTTAATGCTTGATTTCAGTATCTTTTAGAGTTCATATTTAACAGATCTTCAGCTAAATCCCAGAAGTGGCACCCAAATTCATTACTTCCTCAAAGCATTCTGCAGTACACTCACTGTGAAACCCCATAGTATGGAAACTCATAATATTCCCTTCCACTCTCCTCCATGGTTGATGGGGGAGAGTGGAAGGGAATATAAGTTATTCAGCCGTGAGGTCTGAGTAGAAGTTGGCATGGGCTTTGACCTAAAAAAAGGAAGCCAAAAACAATGATGGGAACATTTACTGTCTGGTATTATCAAAGACTTCAGGAGTCTGCACTCCATGTAACTATCTACATCTATATATATATATATATCTGTTCTAAACAGGAGTCAGTTGCCAGTAAACTTCATCTCAGCTTAGCTTGATTTCATTGATTGAAATATATTTCTGAATTATCTCCTGTTAAAAATTTGAACCCAGGTTCTTAAAAATAGAATTCAGTCCACTTGCAAGTGAGGATGAATATGATCATTTGCAGCTCTTTTACAAACTGGAACTGTTACATATTTTTCTATTTAATATTAAGCCTTATATTTATTTCCTTTGTTATATTGGGAAGGTGAAAATGGAGATATCTAAATCAAGGGAAAATATTTAGACAGGCTGGAAATGTCATAGTATCAGATAACTCATAGTAATACGATGAGCTAATTACAAGAAGGATGCACGTCTATTTTCATTTACATTGATGTAAGTTGTCACAATGAGGTGAGAGCAGCTTATATCAAGAAAGACATAACCAGAATAATAGCTTATATAGGCTTAGCTATATAAATTTGATATTTGAATTTTATCTCAACACAATAAATAGAAGACATTTCCAACAATGAGAGAGAAAATTCACTAATTTCTCCTTCCTTTTGACAGCCCTTATTGGCATTTCTCTTCTGGATCTAGAGGGCCCACTATCCCTGGGCTTATCCTATGCCAGTGTGGTGCAGGGTGACCATATAGAATGGAGTGCCTCTACCTTCAAAGCATCCCATAGAAGAGAGAATTTAGGCAGGTGCTGCCTTTTAAACCCTTGTATGTGGAGCTAAACCAGCCTAAATTGCCTCTTCTATGCAATGGTTAAAGATATAGGCACTCCCACACCTGAAAGCCTTGCCTTTAAACTACAGTGGTACCATGGGTAAGGGACGTTTTGGGTAAAGAACAAAATTTTCTCAGAAATTTTGACTTGCGTAAAAAACATTGTCTTGGATTAAGAAAACTTCTGAGGATGTTTAGAACAGGCTTCCATGGCAAGGGAACCCACAGGGGGGGTGAAGGGGGGACAAGGGGACTAGCTTGAGCTACAGTGGGGTTCTGGGCAAAGTTTTGAATAGGCTTCCATGGCCAGGGAACTTGTGGAGTACGGGGGGGGGGGGGGGGGCAGCCTGAGCCAGGTTTGTATGTGGGATCTGTGTGGCAGCGTGGAAGGTGTGCCTTTATCAATGTTCTAATGCTGCTCTCCATCAGCAGCTTGGGAATGTTAAAGTTGCACAAAAATACAAGGATTCCTTTGAGCCAATGGATAGCAGTGACTCCATTAGTGATAGTGAAAGCACAATCTTAACCATGACTAATCAGATATAAGCCCCATTGTGTCTAATAGGTCTTACTCCCAGGAAAGTGTCTTTAGGATTGCAGCCTAAGTAGACTTCATAGGATCATGCACATTGAATGCATGTTTTGAATTCAATTCCAGTGTTTTGTTATTTTTTCATCCAGTTAATATTTTTATATGAATTTTTTTTTGTTCTGGAACCAATTGAGTTTCCATTATTTGCTATGGGAAAATCCGCTGCACGTAAAGAATGTTTCATGTAACAAACATCTTTCTGGAACGAATTAAATTTGTTACGTGAGGCGCCACTGGTTTGTGAGCAGGTATCAAACCTGGTTTGTGAGCATAATTCATTCCAGAAACAATTCATTTCACTAGGAGTCCAAAGCATTTGTATATCAAAGCAAATTTTCCAACAAGAGATAATGGAAACTCAGATGATTCGTTCTACGACTTGAAGTCACTGGCTAACTCACCAACCCACAACCAGAAGCATGAAATCTTAGTGGAAAAACCCACTAAGAACTGGTTTTTGGAAATTCCCACTATAGGGATAAAAAGGGGCGCAACATGATTTCCTCCCTATACTTTACATTGAAGAATCCCTGACTGATGGGCACTACCCCAACCCCTGGACCTAGAAGCATGAAATTTGGGGAGTGTATTCCTTCCATAACATTCCTTGCACACCCAACAAGAACCAATTTCTAGAAATTAATACCTAAAATGCTGAAAAGGGGTGCAACACATTGCTAATTGGGGGTACTGTACTACAATGATTCCTCTTGACCAATTGATCTCAGAAGGTGGTTCTGGGGGACTCCTGTTTGCCACCTTGGCCCTGGAGTGTGGGGTGCCACAGGGCTCTATACTGTCCACTAGTTTCAACATCTACATCTGGCTTGTCCAACACACGGCCCAGGATGCAAATTAATGTGGCCCTCCTGCAAATGCTGGCCGCCACTGGAAAAAACAGCTTTGTGGCAGCTTTCAAATTTTGCGCGCCGCTGTGTGCGCTGCTTTTTTCCCGGGTCTTGGCCTGGGCAGGACAAGAGAGGCAGGAGAGAAGGAAGCGCCTCCCTGCTTCTCGGCCACTCAGAGCACTCCCAGGCAGCCTGGAAGCAACAGCCTTCAGGAGCACACTCCTCACGGGCCACCTGTGCTGCCACCCATGGACCTTGTAGCGCCAGCTGCAGGTCCCGCAAGCCACCCATCAGCTGCAAGCTGCCTACCCACAGCCTCTTGAACTTCTCTACTGACCTCCAGGTAAAGAGGAGCAGAAGGAGAAGTAAAACTATGGAAAGTAGTCTGAGAGCCCAATCCTCAGAAGAAAACCCCGTTATAATCAATGAGACTTACTCCAAGGTTAAACTTAGAGAGGATCGCAGTCCATCCTATGCAGCATGCCTACTCAGAAGTAAGCCACGTTAAAGTCAATGGGGCTTACTCCCACATAAAGGTGACTATGGTTGCAGTCTGAGAGGCTAATCCTATGCATGCCTATGTTTTCAATGGTTTTTTTTTGGATGATCAGCTATCGTTATGTGCGGCCCATCACATATCGTATGTGTGGCCCAAACCAACTCATCTTCCAGTGCACCCGGGAAGCTAAAAGGTTGGACACCCCTGATCTACAAGAAATCACTGGGAGAGATCGTTCTGGGATTTGGAGTTGGGTATCATTAGTATGCTGATGATACTCAGCTCTATCTGATCACCAAAAACCCGGGTGGCTGTCTCTTGTCTTGGAGCATTGCCTGGAGGCTGTTGGGATTTGGATGATGGCAAACAAGCTAAAATTAAATCCTGACAAGACAGAGGTCCTCCTGGTTCAGAAATCCTCAAAGCGTGTACTGGATTATCACCGTACTCTGAATGGGGTTGCACTCCTCCTGAAAGAGCAGGTTTGCAGCTTGGGGGTGACCATGGATTTGCAACTACTTCTTGATGCCCAGGTGTCAGATGAGATCAGGAGTGCCTTTATCCAGCTTCGGCATTTGCAGCCATACATGTCTCAGTCAGATCTGGCTACAGTGGTCCATGCCTTAGTGACATCAAGTCTAGACTACTGAAACGTGCTTTATGTGGGGCTGCCCCTGAAGATGGTCTGGAAGTTACAACTAGTGCAGAATACATTGGCTCGTGTGGTTGCTGGTAGTCGGTGGTTTGACTCTTGTCACGCCATTGCTCTGGTGATAACACTGGCTACCCATTCGTTTCCGGGCCCAATTCAAGGTACTGAACATAACTTATAAAGCCCTAAACAGCCAGGGACCAGCGTATTTGCAAGATCGCCTGCTTCCATATAATCCAGTCCGTTCTCTGAGGTCATCTGAGGGTCCCTGTTGATCAAGCCACCAGTGAAAGAAGTAGGAGATGGCGGCCAGAAATGCGGCCTTCTCAGTTATGGCATCCATTCTGTGGAACTTCCTCACCACTGAATTAAGGAAAGGCCTCTCAGTGTTATCCTTTCAGTGAGGCCTTAAAACTCTTTTATTTAAACAGGCATTTGACGGCTTTTAGAGGGTAAAATTATTGTATTGTTGCCTGCCTGTTTTTTAACCTGGGTTTTAATGTGTTTTTTTACTGTTTTTTATAGTTTAATAGTACTTAATTGTATTTATTATCTATTTTTAATGGTATTTTATTGTGGTTTTTAAATGTTGTTAGCCATCTTGGGTTTTGTTAAGGAAGTTTATCAAGTTTATCATTTATTAAGTTTATCAACATTTTTGGAAACGTTTGCTTGCCTTGCGAAACGCTCTCCATCGAAGTTACTCGCAATCCAGGGTTTTACTGTAATGCCATCAAGCACAACCACTAGTTGAACATAAACTGAGTGCTCTTCAAAATGTTGCCCCTAGATGTCACTAACGTTTTTAAAAGTCCAATTGTGTTTTTAGGATAGGCAGGCAATATATGGTCTTATAACAAGTGAAATAAAAAAGCAGTGATTTTCAATCTTTTTCATCTCATGGCACACCATTAGTTGTTTTTTACCATTGGCAAGGCACACCATGCTGTTCAAATCTCCAAGATTTCTGTCAATAAATGCCCCTCCACAAATTACTGCAGCACACCTGAAGTTATCCACAGCACACCAGTCTTCCATGGCGCACTTGTTGAAAATCACTGTCTTAAAGATTATTTTTTAACTCAAAAGTTAGAACTCGAGATCATTCAGCTCATCTCCTGGTCCAGAATTCTCTGTACGTCACACATGTCAACAAGCTGCTAATTAAGTGGGCATGTGGGGTTGAAATGGAACTTGTCAGTTTGGAATAGGTGTTCTGCTTGCGGATCACGATAGTTTGATGCGCTAAGTCTGCTAAAAAGCTTCTCTTGCTTTCAGAAACATAGGTGGCTACTTGGGGCTGCTTTCCTATTGCTAGCTTTCAATGCACAGCTGCTTACCAACTCACAGGAAGATGTAAGAAAGAAGAAACAAGGAAGAAGATAACCTTGCAACAGTGGGCTGAAGTGGAACGAGCATTGCTTGAGCTGAAACCTGGGGCTGTCTTAGAGGCACTGGAAGAGTGAACTGTTGCTGCTCTGTAAAAACTTATTTTAAGAATATAGTTCACTATGTGGTTTTTAGCCAATGGTACTTACCAACCAGTAAAACTCTCAGCTATTAAAATTTTACAACACACCTCTCCTATAAAGTAATCTGGCCCAAATCACAGCATAAAACATCTAAAACCATAGTTAGTACACAATTAGTACAGTCAAGATGTAAAACTACAAAAAAGCCAGATCCTTGTCTGCTGTATTATAATATGAAGTGGAGGGGCTTATCCTGGTTTTCATAAGGCTAGTGTCATTGCTAAAAAAAGGTTTCCAGCTGCTTTGGGTCAGATCCTGCAGGTTTCCACTTCAGGTTCTGCCAGATTCTGATAAGTTAATTGATTACAAGTATGCACAGATGTATCAGTTTTAAAGTGTTAATCCATGTCACTATTGATGGAGAGAAAGGAATCTGAAGAGAAGAGAATAGCAGGCTGTATCCTAAAGCAGCAACATCAGATCTCAATGGTCTCTAGAATACATACAGTATTTGGGAACCTGGACAAAGCAATATCTCCAAATCTTCCAAAACAAGCCCCGATGTGTGCCTCACCTCATGGAGGAAGATCCAATACAATGTGCATAGTAGCATACATATGCATGTGTTTGTGCATTAGGAATCCCCCTTTTAGGCTCTTGGACCGGCACAATGTGACAGCAAAAGGGAAAGGAAATCTTTTTCCTCCCAATTAAGTGCGTAAAGGATTGCAGCTGTCAGTCTCAGAAAGCAAACAAAACCATCAAACTGGATGTTTGAGAAAAGCAAACAGTCTCTGGAAGTTGCAGCTAATATGAAAATACACCTACGGCGATGATATTAAGGTGCAGAATTCTTCACAATTCATTAGGATATTACTGAGATGAAGATGAACTGCTCCTAATAGATTGAAGAGAGTACTTATGATGATGCGTAATAATGTTTGCTTTTATTTAAAAAATATAAATATAAATCACAGAAATAATACACAGTGGTCATTGCATGGTTCTTTTTGCTAATGCCATTTCATGTTTGCATAAAGTCAAGGAAAGACCACTTGTTTCTATATAATCACTTCCACTTTGTACTCACATATGGTTTTTAATGTCATAAAAATTTATTTCTTTCCAGTGTGTACTTATTAAATGCTGCTGTGCCTACTGCTCCTGCAGAATTAACAGTCTTTGTTATGAGACCAACAAAATTTGAAGTGAGGGAAATAAGGAGAAACACAAAATGTAAAATTGACAATAATCAGGTGCTAGTAATTTTTGGAGGAAGACAAATCCTGTTTTCATAGCACTCCTGCTTTCACTTCCTGCTCTTAGGGTACAATCCATAGTGAGGGCAGTGAGGAGTGCCCTATAGCTGGACTGCCCCAACTATACTGAATCCAGAGTAGAAAGTTATGCTGCATCCAGAGAGTCAGGAAGACTGGGTGCCAAGTTGCTCCAGAGCATGCTCAGTAGGCACCAAGTCAGTGACACCTGGGGTGGGCTTGCTCTGGAGGAGACCCCCCCTCAGATCCCATTGAACAAGGAACAGCTGTGGTGCCTGCATTATAAGGAGTCTTTGACATCCAGTAACAACTGCAGCAGGAGAGTGCCAATGCAGTCTACAGTGAACACAAGGGGCTTGCTGGAGTGGGCTGCCGAAGTTGTGCCATATCCTGAAGCTGAAAGGCAGGGGTTGCAGCCAGGCTGACCAAGAACTCAGATTTTTGGTCAACACTGCCATTCTTACTCTGCCTTATCATAGACCCCTATGGGTCTACTCATTACTATACCTGCTCCTGAGGTGGTAAAACTCTGAGGCGCCGGAAGACAGCATTTCTGCCCTGGAAATAGGCTCTGGATACAGAGTAACTGCTCTGCCCTAGGCAGTGCTCAACATGCCCTCAACATGCCTCTCCTGAACTGCCTAGGCAGCCCCAGCTAGGGCAACCCAGCTCCACCTGTCTTGGGGCAGCCTATGTTGAATAACTAGGGTGACCAATCTTGCAGTTGGGCTAGCCAAGTGATAGATAGGTTAACCAACGTGCACTTCTAGATTGTGAAAATAAAAAATTATACAATATTTAAGAGAAAATCCATTTTCAGAGGCAAGGCAACTCCTTCCTACAAACACTCTTCCCACTGTCAGCAGAGAGCAAGGATCTAAAAGTATTCTTAGGCTGTTTTAGCTCCACTCCTGCAGTGACGAACACAGAGAATTATGTATATTACAGTCCTCTGCAGAACAGAAAACATGTGCGGGAAATAATTTTCAAGGATGTGACTCAAACTGTATTTAAAAGCACCATCTAGAGGAAATGGGAACCAAAGTTCACATTTTAATAAAAATCTCCCAGGCAGTGCTGATGAATCCCAGGCCCACCACTCGCTGCTCGTTGCCTGCCCATATTTCATTTGCTGATGCTATTTCAAGAGAAGCTCCTCAGTGGGATAATGAACAGGACGAGGAAGCACTAACAACTGCAGGCAGGTGTCCTGCCTAACAACATATTGCAAGTGTCCAGTGTCTTATCTGACAGAAGTTTCTCCTCTGCATCGCAATATAATAATGAAAATTATACCAGTGCCAGGAGAACAGCAAGGTGCCTACTATTATTAGATGGTGTGAACTACTGTATTTCAGGATATGAACTAGAGCTGAAACCACAGCTTCAGACCCCTTTTCCCACATCCTTGTTCAGTGATGGGCTTCAAAAAATTTAAGAACCGGTTCTCTGCCCATCTGGCAGCCACTTTTAAATGGCTATTTTTAAACTTTATATGTCCTATCTCTTGTTAAGAACCGGTTCTATAGAGTAGGTGCGAACCTGCTAGAGCCCACCACTGTCCTTGTTCTGTTCAGCTATATGCATTCTCATTTACACCACAATTATTGCCATGAGCTTTCACAAGTTAACAAAAGCTTCTTGTAGTAAATAATTGCTGTATTTAAGAGTATTAAATCCAGTAAGTTCTATATTAGAATATGTTTACTGGAGGTAAACACTATGAGGATGTTCTTCAACATTATAAATACAAATATAAATTTCTAGCCATTGATTTGCATGATTGTTTAAGCCTAACTGAATATTCTCTGGTTTTCTGTATGTTTTGTATTTTCTCCTTTTTAATTTTTTGGCCTCTGAAGATGCCATCAGAAGTAGAAGGCAAAACAGGCTTAAAACATCATGCAAATCAATCGCTAGAAAACCCAGAAACCAACCTGCAGCAATCTGGTTTTGCCAACCCTTGAGATAACCAAAATCTTTTCTTTATCAGACTTCAGGACTTTTGTGCTTGTGGATGGCGAGATTTCAGTGTGGCCAATGATTGGTTACATTCACATCCTTTGGGAGGAATTCTGTCAAAACAAAAAGAGTAAACAGCAAAACAGTGAATTTCTTGGAAGGCTTGTGAGGATGGTATAAAAACAACAAATAAGATACATATCTTGGCGTGCTACTGATACACGGACTCAATTCATTTATGTTGCAAATGCTGCCTTTCAGATCAGAGGCTTATATTGGTTGTTTAAATATAATACAAAACTGTGGACTGGTGCTAATTAAATGAGGATCAACATCAGCTTTTGCTTCTCACATACTTAGATTTCCTTCCTTACTTCTTGTGTCCTTAAAAAACCATAGTTTGTCATGACATCCAGCTTGGGGTTTGCATTTCAACCCAGAAACAGAGCAAATCATTGTATGTCACAGCAAATACAGTTTCCCTATAAGCAGGATTGCAAACCCAGTTCAAGCTGTAGTTTGGAATCCCACTTATGCGTAAGCTATAGTTAGCCCAGTTTGGGTATATAAGATGAACCTCCCTATTAGTGACCTTTGGTTCCAAAAACCTGCATAATTAACTATTTTCATGTTATACAAGGACAATTAGTTAGCATGGTAACAAGACAGGCAAGGTCTGCTAACAGCCCTTCAAAGAGATGACCTCCTGTAATTTGCAAGCATGTGCAATTTGCAATGCACGTGCAATGTGCAAGCAGTGTTAGCTCAGAGCGATTCTCAAGTTATTTATTACTTGAGGGAAGGGAGAGTCTCTGCCTCTTAGGCTGGAACAGAAAAAGAAATTCACAAACTTTTAAGATAAGCTTAAATTCACAAACTTTTAAGATAAGCTTAAGATAAGCTTACCTGCCCCTGCTATGGTAAGCAGGCTACCTGCCATTAACTGGACTTCAGGGAAGCATATCTTTCAATTTAAAGAGGCAGCCTCATTCACTTTGAAACATATAACAGTGGTGCCTCACATAACAAGTTTAATTTGTTCCAGAAGCACGTTCTTTAAGTGAAACGCTCTTTAAGTGAAGTGGATTTTCCCATAGGAAATAATGGAAACTCATTTGGTTCCACAACCCCCAAAATATTCATATAAAAATATTAACTGGATGTAAAAATGATGACAAAACACTGGAGGAATTGAATTCAAAACATGCATTCAATGTGCCTGATCCTATGAAGTCTACTTAGGCTGCAATCCTAAAGACTTTTTCCTGGGAATAAGCCCCATTTATTTTATTTATTTATTTTAAAAATTTATATCCCGCCTTTCTTGGGCAAATTAGCCCGACTCAAGACGGCTGACATAAAACATAATTAGAAACATAAATAGAACAATTTTAAAAATCAATTAAAACATACAAGCTAAAAAACATATACCGGTGGATTAAAAATTATAAAAATGATAAAACAAGAGCCTCCCAACTTCTGCCCCCTTAAAAAGCTTTTTAAAATAAAAGGTTTTAAGGCTCCGCCTGAAGCTCTATATTGAGGGAGCTTTCCTCAGTTCTAAGGGGAGGGGTTCCACAGCTGGGGTGCCACCACCGAGAAGGCTCTATCTCTGGCCGCCACACCTCTCACGTCTTTTAGTGGCGGCACAGTCAGTAGGGCCCCCTCAGATGACCTTAGGTGATGGGTCGGATTGTACAGAAGAAGGCGGTCCCTCAGGTACCCTGGACCCGAGCCGTTTAGGGCTTTAAAGGTCAGGACCACCTCTCTGAATTCAGCCCGGAAACAAATGGGCAGCCAGTGTAGTCGCTGAAGCAGTGGCCCGACAGAGTCAAATCGACGAGCCCCAGCAACCACATGGGCCATCACATTCTGAATTAGTTGAAGCTTCTGGACCGTCTTGACAGGCAGCCCCACGTAGAGCACATTACAATAATCCAGTCTCGATGTCACTAGGGCATGGGTCACCATGGCCAGATTTAACACAATGGGGCTAACTTCTGGGTAGACATGGTTAAGAGGCTGCAATCAAAGACACTTTCCAAGTGTCTCCCCACTTTCTCCTTCTTTCCATCCTGAGCCTTTCTCTCTCCCCTGCTCCCTTCTGACTAGCTCTGAGCTGCTTCCCTCTTCTCCACTGTTTCTCCAGTGGACGCCCGCCACAGGAGGAACAATGTGAAGTGTTGGTCTCGCTATGGGCAGGTGCACTAGGCAGCCCTGATGTTTTTAAAAGGGCTGCTGGCCAGCATGTCTGCCCCAGCTGCCAACGAGTGTGCTTGTTAAGTGAGGCAACACTTGTTATGTGAGGCAGAATCCTAGAGAAATTTTTGCTGGTTATGTGGATCACTTGTTAAGTGAGACACTTGTTATGCGAGGTACCACTGTATAGGCATTTAAAGTTCTGCTTGTTCTGATTAATTATAATTAATTAATTATAATCAGTTCTGATTAATTATAATCACATATAATTAAGCTACACCTGTACTGCTGTTGGCCATAAAACTGGAAGTAAGGGAAGAAATCAGTAGGCTGAAGGAAGGAAAGCACATGAGCACAGGGTTTATGCACACAACACCAAACCATGGCTTGACATTTTCTAGGACCATAGATAATTGAACCACCTTAGCTCAGGATGGTGGGACGCCTGTTGGCTCTGCTTGGTTCAAGAAGGGACCTTTTCCAGTCCATCTTTTTAGATTATCAGCCCTTTATAGCAAAGGGAACCTTCTGTTCACTGTGGCTGCAATCCTAAGAACACTTTCCTAGGAGTAAACCCCATTGAACTCAATGGAACTGACTTCTGAGTAGACACAAATAGGATTGCACTGTTAGTTATTTTGTCCAAACCTCTTTGTGAACTACCTTGTTGAAAAGTGGTTGAAACTTTCTGTAATAAGCTGCAGATACCAGGAACTGAACCAGAGAGCTACTGAATGGGAAAAAATGTGTTGTCCCAGAGGAAGAACCGTCTCCACTTCCATTCCAAAGTGTTTAATACAACCAACTAGTCCAAGATTGCTGCGCATATACAGACATATTACTTGAATTAAACTGTTACAGGGGTTTGCAAAGAGGGCTATTCGGGCAGCCAAGCTAATTACCATTCCCAAGAAAAGAGCCTTGAATTGGAAGGGTGTGAAAGATTCATTGCATCAGACTGGAGGCCTTGACATCATGCTGAAAACACTTTGGGATTTATACACTCTATTAACCAAAGGAATAGGAAGCTATAAATACAGAGCGCAGCTACTGTGATTCATAGAGGCTAGAAAGCAGAAACAGCCTATTTAGTTGTCTGGCTAATTTCCTGCAGACCCGTTGCACAACTGTTTCCAACAAATGTAGGGGTTTTCTGAGTGCCTTTTTTCCTTGAATGTAGTTTTGTTTTGAGCTAGTAGTTTCTAAATTAAGCCAAAATTGGTTCTCAAGAGGGGCATGTGCAGAAATGGAGCTGATTGCCATAATACCAGTGAAGTGGAAGAAAGGGCTGATTCTTAAAACTGGGACATGGGAAAGGAGGACGAATATGATGTAGCAGAAATGTGCTTATGTCTTTAAAAATAGGCTAAAATGTGTAATAATAGTTTATGAAATGGCAGAACTTTCAGTACCAACCAATATCTAAGCATACTAGGTAAATATTTTATATTCTCCTTTCTATAGCTTCTGTTATAGGTTGTAGGACCAACCTGTGTTAGGTAATAGAAAAATAGAGATTGGTATTGTTATGGTCTCACATCTCCAGGTAAGTATTCTATATGAGAAATTCAGGGAAATCAAATTTCTAAAAGTTGATTTTTTCCTGGCCATTCTTTCTTAATGAATTAGTTGGTCTGTTTGGGCAAAGGAAATATTTCTTGAACCACTTGGTCTGGCAGCAGGGAGGGGAATCTCCTGAGTCTCTGCAGTTACTTTGGAAATAACAAGCTGTTTATGGTGATAATCCATTTCCCTATTATAACAACTCAACAGAACCATTCTAGGAACCAAATTTAAATGACAAGCAGAGGAATTGCACATTTCTGTAAAAACATCACACCAGAGTGATTACTGAACATTCAACCCACAAGAGGCAACCGGTTGACAATCATGATAATAGTATATCTTGAGTAGCAATGTTTTCTTCAGAGGACCTATATGGAGCTTATAGGGTCCAAAAGCTGAAGTCTTGAAACACCATTATTACAAGATGAAAAGATGAACAAGGAAGCCCCTGTTTCAAATCTTACAAAAACAGGCCAAATCAGATGGCCTTAGGGAAGTTACTCCCTTTCAACCTCATTCTCTCACACATACACACGCAGTCACGCACACATATATGTGCACACCCACAGACACACATGCATGTGTAGCGAACACACACAAGTCTGCAATATGGAGATGATAATCATGACTCTAATGTAAGGGTTATCCAAACTATGGCCTGGGGCCCACACCCGTCCCACCAAAAGATTTCATCTAGTCCTCATCAACTTAAAATATTTTTTCCCATTCATATAATTGAACAATTAACATGTGCAGATCTGACTCCATACTCTCTTCTATATGGTCAGAGTGGTTGTCAGGCTTGTCATCATTTTCAGTCACTTGGGCCATATGTTCTAAGAACCTCAAAACATAGTTATTCAGTGTTAACCTTACCCCTACCAATAAAACAATTCAGATTTCTGCACGTTGACTCTTCAACAACATCATAAAACAATTGAGGAAAGCGTTACACACAATTAGTAAAACTTTTGCACACACTAGTTTTGCACGAACTAAAAAAAAACTACATAGCTTTGACAACAGATCAGACAGAGCCGGTCTGCCATGCATCATTTGTCTCTAGCCCTCCACCCTATATAAAACTGATTCTTTTTCAGCCCATAAAATGTGTGAAACATACAGTGTGGTCCTCATATTGAAAAGTTTGGAGACTCCTGCCTAAATGATTATGCTAAGGCCTTTTGAGTTAATATACAATGAGTTACTTTGAACTCAGTAAAGCACAATATATATGGTGCCTCAGCAGGAGGCTTGGTAGGCAACAGGAGAAAAATCTCATTTCAATAAATTGAACTGTGTGGCTGTAGAAGGTGTTCAACATGAAAAATGCAAGGTATATAAAATACAACTCAAATGTATAAGGAAGAGCTATATATGGCCATATATTTCACAGTGGGGTAGAGGGAGAGTTAAAACTAGAAGCTGATTCCTACTGTGAAGGTAGCACAATTTTTTAACCCCTACAGCAATGACGTCTAGAGCACAATCCTAACAATGTCTACTCTAAAGAAAGCACATTGTATTTAATAGGTCTTACTCCCAGGAAAGCGTCTTTAGGATTGTTCTGCTAATCTTTTTGCAATGGGTGTTGTATATTGCCATCTCTGAGTAAGCTGCACAGTGCACTGAACAGCTCTGAATAAATATACATTGGACTGCACCAGGCCTTTTTCTGGGGGTACTCACCAGTACCCAGTACCAACACCTTTTTTCACCTTCCCCCCAGCAGCAATTTAATTTGTCATATGGGGATGACTAGCTATATTGCTATGGTGAATACAGCATCTTTTTCCCCCAGAAAAAAGCACTGGATTGCTCTATAAGATTTCTTCTTTAGAACAATGAAGTCTGGCATTTCTTCAATCAAGTCCATGTGTTGGTACGAAAAGGAACGTCTGTCTGCATTCTTCCCACATTTCTGAAAACAAACTTAATATTTTTAATACCTAAAAGTGATGGGACAAAATTTTCAACTCTGAAATTTTTTTTTACCCTCTTATGTAGAATCTAAAATGTCAACATTGCTACATGCCCCTCCTTTGGTGCTGACACCCATATGGAATTCTCTAATGCAAATGTATTCAAGTTGAATTCTTCTCTTAGATAAACTCATCAACTAGAGCTGTTGAATGAATTTGGAAAATGACATATAGACATATAGAGCTGGAGAAGATGTGTGTAATAAATGTCTTTCAATCATCTAGGCAGGAATACAAAATCTTACCCAACTTTTAACATTTTCTCTTGAAAGGGAGAGCTTTATTTTCCTTGTCCATGAAACAGAGTATAGTGACTATGTAATAATGTACTGACTATGTAATAATGTAATGTAATAATAATAATATTCCAACAGATAACCAGTTGGAACTGGGTCACATGGGGGCACAATCCTAACCAATTTTGGCTGCCACAAATCACCCATTCCATGTTCCTGTGGTGGTATGGGGAGGCTGGCACATGCCTAACCCCCCAAGAGAGGTGCAGAAGTAACTTAACAAGTAACCTGTTAAGTAAGAGCATTTTTGAGACACCCCCAGACCACCATCGGACTTGTGCCAGGACTTATGCCGGCCTAACTGGGAGTTTGGATTGCAGCCTGGATCTGGATTCTTTTTTTTCTGAACACTTTTCTCTTGTATTGCTGGGAATCATCTCTCCATTCCTTCTAACCTTCCAACATCTGATGAATCCTTCATACATCTGATGAAACTGATGGCACTGATCTGTTCACTTGTGTCATAATAAACCAGTTCATCTTTAAGAACCACCAGATTCTTTACTATTTTTGTCACAATAAACTAACATGGCTGATCGGAAACAAAGACTACAGAAGCAATGCTCTCCCAATAACAGAGTTGCCCTGAGTAATAGGAAGAGAAAGTATATTGTCCTGGTAAGAATTGTTTGCACCGCAACTAGCTGAATACTGTAATACTCATATCTTTTATTTCCCAACCTTTGAGCAGCAGGTCAGATGTGATTTCATTTATTGTATTTCATTGATTTGCTAAGGAACCTGTCCTTGCTTTAAAAAAAGAAACCTAGATTGATAGAATAGTCATTCATAATATGCCGCACAAGGCCATTCGCTCTTTCCTTGGAGAATTCCTCTAACCAAGCTCATTAGATATAAGTGCTGTGTGGAAAAGGGCTATGCATTAGCATGCCTACTCAGAAGCAAGTCCCACTCCTGTCAATGAGACTTACTCCCAGGAAAGGGTGGATATTGTGTGACCAGATGTCATACCCAAGGCCCCTCCAAGAAAAATTCAGGACATTCCAGAAAAATGTAGGACATGACAGAATAAAAGCTAAACATATGTATATTGCTATTACAGTGGTGCCTCACATAAAGAGCTTAATTCATTCTGGAGGCACACTCTTTAAGTGAAATGCTCTTTAAGGGAATCTCCCATAGGAAACAATGGAAACTCAGATGATCGGTTCCACAACCCCCAAAATATTCATATAAGAATATTAACTGGATGTAAAAATGATGACAAAACACTGTAATTGAATTCAATGTGCAAGAGCCTATGAAGTCTACTTAAGCTGCAATCCTAGACACTTTCCTGGGAGTAAGCCCCATTTAACATAATGGGGCTTATTTCTGAGTAGACATAGTTAGGAGGCTGCAAAGACACTTTTCTGGGAGGCTTACCTGGGATGCTGCTGGAGGTTCAAGGTGGACGGTGGGGGCAATTGGGGGGCAGTTAGGGGCAGCAGCGCTGGCTGGCAGCCCTTTTAAAGAGCCTCCGTGTGGAGTGTCAGGGCTGCATAGCACGCGTGCCCATAGCAACTTGCTTGTTAAGTGAAGCGGAACTTGTTGTGTGAAGCAAGATTTCTTGGAAATTTATGCTTGTTATGCGAAACGCTTGTTATGTGAGGCACTTGTTATGAGAGGTACCACTGTATATGGTTAACCTAAACACTATCCTATATTATTATTACATTTAAAATATAATATTGAACCTATTACATATAAATTATTAATTAAAAAAACACCATGCTGCCTGCTCACAAGGGGAAAAGGAGGACAATGAAGATTTTTCCCCAGGACACAAAGCAAAAAAGAGGTAAAAAAGAACATTCGTTCACCGTTATTGCAGACCTATTAATAATTGCAGACCTATTTCCCACACTTCCAGTGCAGGGATCATGATCCCCTGAGCATGCAACTTTCTTCACACTTTCCTGAGAGTAAGTCCCAGTGAGTCTAATGGAACTTCTGACATACTATGCATGTCTACTCAGAGGTAAATCCTATTGATATTAATGAGGCTTACTCCCAGGAAAGTATAGACATGATTGCAGGCTGCCCTAGTCCCCCTGGGACTATGATTTGGCTGAGATCCTCTCCATACTTTCCTGAGAGGAAGTCCCATTGATTGAGCCTAAAGGGGTTACTTCTGAGTAGGCATGTCTATTTAGAGGCAACTCCTGTTGACATTAATGGTCTTACTCCCAGGAAAGTGTAGATAGGATTGCAGCCCTGCTCTCCCTGGGACCATGATTAGGCTGTGATCCTGTCCACACTTTCCTGAGAGGAAGTCCCACTGAGTCTAAAGGGGTTACTTTTGAGTAGGCATGTCTACTCAGAGGCAAGTCCCATTGACATTAATGGTCTTACTCCCAGGAAAGTGTAGCTAGGATTGCAGCCCTTCTCTCCCTGGGACCATGATTAGGCTGTGATCCTGTCCACACTTTCCTGAGAGGAAGTCCCATTGATTGAGCCTAAAGGGGTTACTTCTGAGTAGACCTGCATGAAGTTCACTCATTCACGAGAGCCGGTGCTGCTCCTGCAGGGGGCAGCCGCTTCTCCTCATCCCTCCTCCTCGGGCTCAGGCGGGGCCTGGGAGCTGCGGGCTCTGAGGCGAGGCTGGGCTGGGCCAGGAGAGGAGAGGAGAGCGGGTCTGACTGACTGACTGACTGAGGCGGAGGGCGAGGGAGCGATGCTGCCCACGGCGCGCGCCGACTACCTGGCGCCCTGGTGGGCGTCATGGCTGCACGGGCTGCCCCACCTGAACTGGAGCCTCCGCCCGGTCCCCAGCACCTTCCGCCCCCAGGACCCCGACTACCAGCAGGTGAGTGAGTGACCCCCAAACCCCGGCCCTTCTCCAGGGACTGGCCGCCCTGCAGCCCCTTCTCCCGCCTGCAGGCTCTGCCCTTCCCAGGGAACTCCATTCTGCATGCATTGCTTTCTTCCATCTGTCCTCTTTTCCAGGACGCCTCCTCTCTTTTCCTGGGAAAAAGCACCTTCATGGTCCTCCTTTTCCAGGGTGACCATCATTTTCCAGGACATGTCCTCCTTTCCTAGCCTTGCATCCTGGAAAAAACACCTTCTTTGTTCTCCTTTTCCTTGTGTGCAGACAGCATGCAGCCTTCTTGCAATTGATAAATTTCATGTAACAGTTATAAATTTATAGTGTGTTTAAATTAACCACATGAAAGCAATATCTATGAGTGTTTTCAGCGTTTATTTTGTTTTGTCCTACATTTTTGGGGTGTCCTACATTTTGGGGGGACCTATCCTTTTGCAGTTATAACACTTGGTCACCCTGTACATGGAAGCACATGAAAGCAATACCTATGAGGGTTTTCAGCATTCATTTTGTAATGTCCCACATTTTTCTTGGGTGTCCTACATTTTGGGGGGCTCTGTCCTTTTGCAGTTATGATATATGGTCACCCTGTCCATGGAGGATCCCACAGTGCAGGGTTCTCCTGAGATGCCCTCCCTGTCCCTTTGTTTCCCCTTGCTGTTCCCCCTTTCCCTGTGCTGTGGAGCCTGCTTAGATGCTCCTCTTGTCCTCCCTCCAGATTTGCCCCTGCCTAGGATTTATCACCATCTCCTACTAGTGCTTCCCTTCATCTGTG
Organism: Cryptoblepharus egeriae; assembly: GCA_030015325.1. Lineage (NCBI taxonomy): Eukaryota > Metazoa > Chordata > Lepidosauria > Squamata > Scincidae > Cryptoblepharus > Cryptoblepharus egeriae. The sequence continues at coordinate 103,319,355 of JAREYC010000002.1, read as the reverse complement.
TCCAGTCCTTATAGCCAAGCCCCTGCCAGATCTTCCCAGCCCCTCCTTGACCCCCTTTGTAAGACTCCATTCCCCCAGGGTGACCCTATGTCCTCTTTTTCCCAGACATGTCCTCTTTTTAGCCTTGTGTCCTGGAGAAAAATATTCCTTGACCTCCCTTTCCTTGGGAACAGGCAGCATGTCACCTTCTCGTAATGCATAAATTATATGTAATAGTTTTAAACTTAATAAGTAACATAGTATTTAAATTAACCACATGCAAACAATATATATGAGTGTTTTTAGTTTTGACTAGTGAAAAGAGTACCCACGTTGCAGGATTAAAATTCCCCCATACACCATCCCCCCATGGTGCAACATCTCCCCCATGGTGCATCAAGACCCCACGTGCAACAAATCCCCCATGTGCATCATCTCCCCCATGTGCACCCCCATGTGCAGCATCCTCCCCAGTGCAACCCCTCCCTCCAAACAACATGCCCCCCCTGTGCACCAGACACAAGAACCAAATTGTCTGGATGTTGTTCAGTCGTCCATGTTAATTATAGGACAAAAACACGTTGCACCCCTTTTCAGCCCCTTAAGGGTTAAATTTCTCCACATGGGTTCTTGGTGGGTGTTCAGGTGACAGAAGGAAAACCCTCCCCAAATTTCATGCTTCTAGGTGGGGGCAGGGGGTTGGGGCAGAGAATTCCTCAGTCACCAATTCTTCAATGCAAAGTATAGGGAGGAAAACGTATTGCGCCCCATTTCATCCCTTTCCGGTTGGAATTTCCGAAAACTGGTTCTTAGTGCACCCCTCAGTCACAGGAGGAACACCCACCCCAAATTTCACGCTTCTAGGCCCAGCGGTTTTGGCAGGGCGCTGATCAGTGAATCAGTGACTTTTCTCTTTTATATATATATATATAAATAAAAGAAGATGATTTTGCTGTATCCTATCTTTTTCTTGAGTGTCCTACATTTTGGGGAGAATTGTCCTCTTTTGTGATTATAACACATGGTCACCCTGTCCTAACCTCAGTAAGTATTTGAATATGCCTTTTCAATCAAGCTCCAGAGTATCTTTTAACTATTGAATTGTGTGTGTTTATCTGAAGCTGCATAGTGTGATTGTGTGATATGTGTGATAAATATCCAGTATGTGTGATAAACTGCCCCAGGATGCAGTCTTATGCAGGTCTGCTTAGAAGTAAGTCCTATTGTGCTCAGTGAGGCTTACTCCCAGGAAAGTATGCTTTGAGGCTCCAATCCTATCCACACTTACATGGGATTAAGCCCCACTGAACATAACGGGACTTCTGAGTAGACTCGTATAGAATTGGGCATCAGGCTCTACAAAATCTGCTCCTGGGTTGCAAATGGAAATGGGGGGCGGGGGAACTTATAACGAATGTTTCATTTGAACTTTGTAAATGGTTAAAGAAGCAGGGTGGGCACCATATATCGCTATATAATCTTAAAGGTTATGGTCGCAATCCAGAATAACTACGGGTACTCCTTGCTCCGGTGTAAGAACAATTTACTCTGGATTGCAATATGAATTTCTCATAGGTTTTCACTACATGGTGCTGTAACTACTGGTGCACGTAATGTCTCTTACGTGCTCCTGTAGTTATTCTGGATTGTAGGGTATGTGCTCTTAAGCATGAGAAAACAGCTCTTCCATTTGGTTTTCTGAAACTGCTTCCACCTCCTCCCCATTTACTCTCTCTCTCAACCTTAGATGACCTCCACACCCCCATGCCTCATCTGTTTCATTATTCAGATCTTCCATAAGCTAGATCTGTTTCATTATTCAGTCTTCTGTAAGCAGAATCTGTTCTCTATCCTGGAATTCCCTGTGTATCCTTAGGATGCTATAAACCTTTGTAAATACTGCCCCCATTCACCTCTGCTAATTTAGCTGGATGTTTGGGATATGTCATTTGATGTCCTTTGCCTCTGTATTGTGTCATCTCTAGCTTGGGAAACTTCTGTTTCATCTGATGTTGTGGCTTGTTCCCATCACATCTGTAACACAGTTTCTTAATTATGTACTTGGTGTTTGTGTTCGTCTGGCAAAGGAGAGTTTGGTGAACTCTTACTATGCAAGTAGCATAGAATTGCAAGCTATTGAGAAATTATAAATTTTTTTTGGAATAGATTCTATTCTAGTAGCAATTAGAATAAATACTGTAATAAGTTTCTGGTTCGGAGAGCAGAGAGGGCATGGAAAAACTGCAGAAGCAACTTCCCATCCTCAGTCTTCCTCACCTCACGGGGTTGTTTTAGGAACAAAAGGATATGAGAAATTGAAAAGTCATTGACTGTCTGACTTACTCATCACACCCAGCCAAAACCTCTGGACCTAGAAGTATGAAATTTGATGTGGGTTTCCCTTCCATGATGTGAGTACCCACTAAAAACCAATTTTTAGAAATTTAACCCTTATGGGGGTAAAAAAGGATACAATGTGTTTTTCGTCTCCATACTTAACATTGAAGACTGACTGATGAACATCCAGCCCCAACCCCTGGACCTGGAAACATGAAATTTGGGGAGAATATTCCTTCAGTGATGCAGGGACCCACTAAAAATGATTTGGTGTCTGATGGTGCCTGCTGGAACCCAGTGCTTGCTAGTGCCTGGTAGGGATGCCTGTAGTTCCATTGCCTAGTCCTGCCCACTGCCACCCGGTGGTTCTTGGTCCCCAGTGCCTGGCAGGGATGCCCATCCTGGTAGGGATGGCTGGTGGTGCCCACTGTTGCCTGGTAGAGATGCCCGATGTTCAGTGGTGCCCAGTGCTCAGTGGTGTCCTGTGTTGCCTACTGCTAAGTCGGGATGGCCAGTGCCTGGTGGTGCCCACTGTCCGGTGGTACATGGTAGGGATGCCCATTGCCCAGTGGTGCCTACTGATGCCCACTGGTGTTCGCTGCCCAGTGCCAGTGCCCTGTGCTCTGGAATTCCTGCCAGTGCCCAGGGTCCTCAAATAGTCACAAATTTTACTTCCACAATGACGTTGTACATTCAGCTAGTAAGTAAGTAAGTAAGGTAAGTAAGTAAGTTAATAAATAGTGCCACATAACAATTGCCACTTTTGCATATGCTCTTGGAGTCTGTGGAGTACGTGTATTTTTAGTTGAGAAACATCATCTTTATTACCTTTGAGGGTGTTCAGAAGCTTGTTCTAAAACTTGCTTGCTTGAGGCTTTGTCATGGTTGGGGCTTACATGGCCTTCTGAATTGCAGGGCATCTGAGGCTCTTTCCTCACCTTGCTTACTGGCAGAATTAACTGGCCTCTAACTAAGGCAGGACTCTTGATTTCTTAATGAGCCTTTTATGAGTTCTGAAAGTGGAAAAGATGTGAAGACAGATGTTGTCTGTCTACCTGGATCTGCTGTTTTAGCCATTCAGCTTGATGTGTGTCAGCCTGTGCAAAATAAAATACTGTTTTGGTGTTTGCCTCTTTTTTCATGACATTATTTTCTGTTTGTCAGAATATTGACTAGAAGAGGAATTGCGTAGGGTCACCTATTCTTTCTACAAATAATACTCCAGTCAAGAGTACCAAGGGAAAGTGCTGTTGAGTTCATCCTCTTGTATTTGTTTCAGGCTGGCCCTGCATTCTGCTTTTGTACATATTTACTTTTGTTCTTGACACACTATTTTTGCAGTGCATTCAATGCACACAGTGAGTTTTTTCTTCTTCTTAAAAGCAGAAATTGCTGAAAATGCCCAAACAAATGATATCAGCAGTGGCTGGTAAGGCCTGCAGCTTCCTAAATTTTCTCTTTGTTGGGATCATGCTGGATCTGCTACCCTGGTGGATTCCGCCTGCTGCAGCTTTTCACCATGCCAAGAGATTTTTGGTCCTTGAATGTGCCTGCCCACATCTGTCACCAGCTTGGGGCCCCTTGCCTGCTTGCTTTGAAGATGGGATTGGCAGTGGCATGCGAAAGGACTTTTTTATTAGTGGCCCTCAGGTTTTGGAGGCTGTAAATTCCAGATTACTGCAATTTACAAACATCTGGGTGAGGAAAGCATCTCAAATGCCCAGCAGATATATCAGAAGGTGGTTGAATGTACATTATTTTGTGCTTGGGTTTCTGTGATTCCTGCCACCTTCAGATCCATCGACAGTGCATCAAGGAAGGGCCCCTTTTATAAGAATGATGGAAAAAACAGGTCAATGAATGGAGCCACACCAATGGATGCTGGAGCTGGTGAACCGGTCTACCCACTGAGTCCTGTTGTTGCCTGACAGAGCACATCTTTTTACAGTGATAGCGACACATTTATGGACAGGTGTGAATGGTGCAGGGTGCTTGCTTTACGGGAGAGAATGACCTAGGCTGGTCCCATGGCACCTGAATTGAATTGAATTGACACCAAGAGACCTTGGAGAAGAATTTGTCAGAGCAGTCATATCTATCCCGTTCTGTCTTGCTTTGGTGATTTCACTTATTTTGGAAAATTCCATGCATACTCTTTTCTTGCATAACAGATTTGAACCCTGAAACAAAAGCTATATCTTGATTATTGAATTGGTGCAAGGTTACTCCATGGCCTAATCTAATTGATTGTATGTTAATTGTGTCCCTGGCCTCCAGAGCACAGGTGGGCTGAAGTAGGTTCTCAGAATTTAGGGATGATGTTAGGTAGCTAAGAGGGGGCTGTCATCTTTGAATTGCATGCAAGTGTGTTTGAATTTCTCTTAAAGGGTCTCTAGGTCTGTCTTCCCAGAGGTGAAGCTCCGCTCCCTCCTCCTTCTTCTTCCCCGTCTGAACCTTCCTCCCCTTCTGCGGGGGGCTCTCTCTCCCCCTTCCCCTCCCTAAGGTTATTTTTTAATTTTAACATACAAACAGTCTGTTCCCATTACCATCATTCAGACAAGGCATTGCAGTCATTCCACAGCACACTCAGACACTACACTGCTGAGATGGGAGGGTTTGGATAACTATATAAATGTCTCAAAGATCAATACTTTCAAGTGAGGGTGAGGAGCTTCTTAATGCCCCAAAACTTTGGTTGATGCTATTCAGGAAGGCTGTCCTTGCTAAACATCCTTTTTTGATTAAAAACCTTATTTCTAGCAAGTTTTCAGAAGTTATTTCCTTGTGCAGTTCGCAAAGCATGATGGGTTTCTCATATGCAAATGAGGCAGGGGATGGGGTTTTTTTTTTTAATCAGGCACTTTGATAGACAGCTTTACGAAGGGGTCCTTGGGCAGGAATAGAGACGCCAGAGCTACTGAGAAAGGTGTAGGTGAGTAGGTATTGGAATATCATCCTGTTCTGGATGGGGTTGCACTCCCTCTGAAGGAGCAGGTTTGCAGCTTGGGGGTTCTTCTGGATTCGCAGCTGCTCCTGGAGTCCCAGGTGGCGGCTGTGGCCAGGGGAGCCTTTGCTCAGCTTCGGCTGATCCGCCAGCTGCAACCATACCTGAGTCCAGATCTGGCCACGGTGACACCATGCCCTAGTGACATCAAGACTAGACTATTGTAACACGCTCTACGTGGGGCTGCCTTTGAAGACGGTCCGGAAACTTCAACTAGTCCAGAATGCGGCGGCCCGTGTGGTTGCTGGGGCTCGTCGGTTCGACTCTGTCGGGCCACTGCTTCAGAGACTACATTGGCTGCCCATTCGTTTCCGGGCTGAATTCAAAGTGCTGGTCCTGACCTTTAAAGCCCTAAACGGCTTGGGTCCAGGGTACCTAAGGGACCACCTTCTTCTGTACAATCCGACCCGTCACCTAAGGTCATCTGAGGGGCCCCTACTGACTGTGCCGCCACTAAGAGACGTGAGAGGTGTGGCGGCCAGAGATAGGGCCTTCTCGGTGGTGGCACCCTGGCTTTGGAACTCCCTCCCTTTAGAATTGAGGAAAGCTCCCTCAATACAGAGGTTGGGGGGGGGGGGCTTTGGTTTTATATTGTTTTTACTGTATCTTTTAGCATATATATTTTAATGGTTTTTACTGTATTATTTATGTTTTTAATTGTGTTTTATGTTTCTGCCCCCTCTAGTTGGGCTAGACAGCCTGAGAAAGGCGGGATACAAATTTTTTAAAAATAAAAATAAATAAATAGGAGTGCATCTGAGTGTTGTGAGGATGAGATCTTCCAGGGCTTTGGTGGGGGCCATGCCTGCCTGCCTCCCCGGGTGCCTTTGCAGAGGCTTGGATCTCTCCCTCCAGCCCTGTTCCTCCAGCCCTGTCTATTTTCCTGAGAGTAAGCCCACTGTCTATAATGGGACTTTCTTCTGAGTAGACATGGTTAGGACTGGGCTCTGAGGCTGCAATCATATCCACACTTACATGGGAGTAAGCCTCACTGACTAGAATGAGACTTACTTCTAAGTAAGCCTGCATAGGATTGGACTGTAAGGCTAAAATCCTGACCACACAGTCTGGGAGTAAGCCCCATTGACTTGAATGGGACTTACTTCTGAGTAGACACGGTTAGGATTGGGCTCAGGCTGGAATCTATCCACACTGTAGTCCTCCCCCCCCCCCCCCAGATCTCCCCACTTCATCCTGCCCCTCTGAGAAATCTCTCCACCTGAAATTGTGGGGAGGCAGTCTGGGGGGCACCTGAAGAAATAGCCCCAGTTCCCATCCTGCCCCCCAGGAGCCCAGTCCACTGTCTACTCTGAAGTAAATCCTATTAAAGTCAGTAGGTTTTACTCCCCTGTGAGGATAGGAGTGTAGCCTCAAAGCCCAATCATCTGTCTACTCAGAAGTAAGTTCCATTGTAATAGTGAAGCTTACTCCCTGGAAAAAGTGTATAGGACTACAGCCAGAAGCTGGTTTCTAAGAGTTTGTAATCCTATGCCTGACTACTCAAAAGTTAATCCCATTTCAATCTATGAAGCTTACTCCCCGGAAAGTGTGCAGAGGAGTGCAGCATTAGAGCCCAATCCTATTCTTGGCTACTCAGAAGTAAGTCCCATTAGAGTCTGTGAAGCTTACTCTCAGGAAAGTGAATAGGATTGCAGCCAGAGGCTGGTTACTAAGAGCTCAGTCCTTTGCTTGACTACTCAGAAGTCCTATTATATTCAATGAAGCTTACTTACAGGAAAGTGTGGACAGGATTATAGCCTTAAGTAGTGGCTTAGAGGCAAACCTCAGCCTGCAGAGGGGACACCACAGACTCTGGTCCTAAACTGTAGATCAGTGTTTCTCAACCAGTGGTATGAGCACCACCTGTGGAACTTGTGGTGTGTCTGCTGGTACTTAGGCACCTGGATGCAAGTGTCATATGTGCTCCCTGAGGCAGCTGGTGGGCCGCTGTGTGATTCAGGAAGCTGGACTAGGTGGGTCTTTGGTGTGATCCAGTGGAGGCTTTTCTTATGCTTTTATGTTCTTATTTGTGGCACACGTTCCCCCTGAGAGCACAACAAGACATAGCACATAGGAATAAAGTACACTGAACTCAGGGGCTTAATACTGATTGATGCGGTCGCAAGTGATACCATTTTTTTTTGTAAACTAAGGGTTAAGGTGGTGTGCCCTCCCCAGTCCCACCCCCTGACCCTGGCCCCACCCCCTGACCCAGCCTGGCCACGCCCACTTCCGGAGAACCGATTGTTGGGATAGGCTTGGCCCACCACTGCTCCAGAGCATGCCAAGAATTCATTGCCACAAAAGAGGCACCCATTTTGAGGGGAAAACAAACAATTTGAGGGCTCTTCATGTTCAGGAGTAAGGAGTTTGTGCTGAAAGGGGCCAATCGGGGCCAGCAGTGTGGGGAAAGACAGTTTTTAGTGCTTGTTGTTACAGCTATAATAGTAATTTGATAAAGAGTTTCCTAACAAACTGGTTATCTCAGTTTCACATGCCTGTTGCTGGTGGGTTGTGTCAGGGGTTTTAGACATTTTTAGTGGGATATAAACTTCCACTATGTCTCTTCCAGTCTTTCAAGGGCAAATGCAACATTGCCCTTGATGCAAGATTCAACATTGTGATCTACCAGCAGATAGAGCTGGGTCTCAGTAGATTGCCAAAACTTCTGCACTCCAGAGACACAGGAGCACGCAGTGCTCTTATCAGTTAAATGTGGCTTTAAGTTATGAAGCTGGACTTCTGGTTCCTAGATTCTTATTTGAAATAGAGTTGTACGAGCATGTCGGTTTGCGTTTCATATCTGAGCTGCTCATCCACTGTTGTGTATAATAAAGAACTGGAAATGAGTAATCAATTTTAATCTCGTTTTCAGGCTGCATCTCGTGTTTTCCCCTTCTCATTCTTTTGGACATCTGACCCCAGAGAGGGCACTTCTTCCTTGCTGTGGCAGTCAGCTTCTCCTTGATAAGGTTTAGTTGTTTGATACTGCAGAGTGCTCCCAGGAAGCTTTGTGTGTGCATTCCTGATCCATGTGCTGCACATGACCAGTTGGTGAGGAGGTGGAGGTTGGGGGCTTGCATTGGGATGCAGGCCAGCTCACACCATTCAGTGGAGCTTATGGCTGTCTGCAGCAGCATTTCTGAGCAGAATCCTAACCATATCTACCCAAAAGTAAGTCTCATTGTGTTCAATGGGGCTTACTTCCAGGAAAGTGTCTTTAGGATTGCTTTGCCTACCTTGCTGATAGTCATGCAGCAGCTGTCTTGCTTTCAGCTGGAGCAGCAGCCACTCCCAGGGACCATCTCTTCCTTTCAGTAGGCTTGTAGGACTCCCATACTTGCAGCAGTGGCAACCAGTAGGGAAAGAGCTTTTTGAAAACAGGGTGCAGGATTGTGTGGAAGGATCAGTGTGTTTCTCTTAAGAATAAATTCCTTTTTCCCAAATAAATTCCCTTTTTTCCAAAAAAGTGAGGTGGGTGGATTGGGGAAGGAAGGGAATTCCCTTCTGGCATAACAGTGTCTGTGTGGAAGGGGTAGGGAATGGGTTTTTCCATGTGCCAAATAAGAATAAATGACATTATAGTTAGTTGTGTGGGTCAAATTTGACAAATTCACAGTAGCAGAAAGATACTCTTATTAGGGCAAAGTTAAATGCCTGTATTTGTATTTTTTTCTTTATGTTAGTTTCTATGTGTATTTGCTATTGGCTAGAAAGAGCAGCTTTCAACATTTTGTAACTCACAGCTCACTGACAAGGCACTAAAATTGTCAAGGCACAGCATCAGTTTTACCACTGTCAAAGCACACCATGCCTCTGGTAAGGTAAAGGTGTTCCCTGCAGGTTGCCCTGCTAATTGTGACTGACTGTGACATAGATTGGGATGCTTATACTAATTATAATATGGAGCCCATGGGTGTGCTCATGGGCATCTGAGACCATCTGAATTAGCCCCCCCCCCCCCCCAGACATCAGACTTCCTTGATGCAGTGGAAGTATGGAGGATATGGTGGAACTATGGAAAACTGGAGGGAGGGGAGGACCAGCAAGGAGGGGCATCACTGTGGGCCCATCTCCGCGGTGGTACGCACACGGCAGTGGGCCGTCATTGGATGGGATCTGGCGGGAAGAGATGGGAGGAGGTCTGAGAGATTTGAGGGAATTGGAGAGTTTACTGCAGGAAGTTTTAGTTCGGGAGGAGCTACCCTGGAGAGAGGGTGGTGTGTACCAAGCATACAGAGAGGACCCGAGAAAAGCTGGACGGGGCAGACCAGCAGCACCCCACCTGCAGTATCCTCCCTTAACAGTAAGACTCCTACGGCTAGAGTGACAGCCACCCCTTTGGCTCAGGGGAAGAGAAAGTGCGGACCAAGAGAGCGAGCAGCGGAGCTTGGAGTGTCCTGCCAGGAGCCTGGAAGAAAGGGAGTGAGCCAGGCTGCAGCCTCTGAGGAGACAGATGTCCAGAGGAACCCCGTCCTAAAAGGAAGAAAGGGAGAGTGAGAACTAAGGACTTCAAGTTCTGTTGGACTTTATAGTTGAGTTTACTTACCTGAAATCCAGGGTTGTTGTACTGGTTGGACCTGCCTGTCCACGTTGGATGGGGGGACCTGTTGTAAAAGAAAAGAGAATTGTTAAGACATGTGCCTGATAGTAACCACCAAGCTTTGAACAAGTAAACGTCCCTTTCCTTTACTCACCGTGCAGCGTGTCTTCTGTTACAATGTACAGCCTAGGTGAGGAAGAAGATGAGACACAAGTATCTGTGCCTCTGGATAAGCATGTCACTGCCAGAGAAGGGAGAGAGACGGGAGGGAGACGAGATCATGACACTGACACTAGAGAGTGGTGCTCATCTATGTTTCTTAAGCCATAGAGCCAACATTGACCAAAGACACCTCCATGGCATGTATGCTGCTGGTGGGGGACTCAAATTTCCCTAATGCCCTATTAATAAATGAGGACTCTCCAAAGGTCCCACAGCACATTGGTGTGCCACAACATACTGGCTGAAAATCATCAATTCCATCCATTTGTTCATTTTACAACAAATTTTTGTTGTAAAACTGTTTGTTTTACAAGGCACTGTTTGTCTTGCAAGGCAGAATTCCTTAGAAATTTTAGTAAATCTTACAAAGCGTTTGTCTTACAAGGTACCACTGTAATTATAGTCTGAATGTTGGAGTTGTTCTGCCTCATTTATTTGCATTGATTGGCCTACTTTTTCCAGAGGTTTCCCTATCTTGTCCCCATAAACAAGTTTTTTTTGGTTCCTCATTAATTTTCATTTGAGGAAAAACACGCTGTGCCTTTAGAAGCCACAGGTTTATTCCATAATTGAACTTGATACTACTAACTAAACACACAGTGAGCTGTTGGAGAACAATGTTAATCATTTAACTCAGATTCACTATGTTCAGTTTGACTTGGACTGTAATTTACCTTACTCACTGGAAGTAAACACAATAAGAATGTTGTCACATCTTGGTGTTTAAAAACGTTCAAAGCAGTTATCTGTCTTGGATTAAGTAGCTAACCATGTGTCGCTAGCCATATATTGCTTTGAGTGTTCCTTATTTGTAAAATGGTTGTACTATACTAATTAGTGGTCTATGTTCCCGTATTTTTGTATAGCACTTTTAGGGTTTGTTGTAGGAATCCTTGATCTGAGGTAGCTCAGTGAAATTGTACAGTGTGATTACAGTTTACACCTCCTGTGTTTCCATCTTGTAACTGGCCTTGTCTGCTCAAGCCTGATGCCTGCCCACTCCTACTTTAGACCCAGTTCCACTATCTTCTTCCTGCCTGAAGGAGTGTTAAAACATGTTTAACTTTCTAACATGTTTGGGTGAGTAAACACAAAAATGAGTTTTTACTATCGTGTCAAAAAATCAGTTTATCTTCCATGGAAAATTAATTGGTTTTGGCTTAAAGCATTAACATTTCCTGTTTTAATATTACTCTGTTGGTACACTGTTGCATATTTCAATTCGGTTTTAGCTACAAAGTTGTGATTTGTATAAAATAGCTGTGGATTTAAGTCACGCTGGTATGTAAACAAAATCAGCAGAAGTGTAGATTACATACTGAGTGCTGAAATTGTGCCAGTCTGCATGCTTTTCTGGATGAATTGGGTGTTTTTGGTTTTGCTTTTTTGTTTTGAAGGAAGATATAAAATTAAAAATTCATGTGACTTGCCAACTCGCACTACTTATTGTGTCTGCTCTCATCTTCATACCTTCTTCATTTGCAAATATAAATCCCAGGAAGTTCAGCTCAAAGACATCTTTCTCTGCTTTTTGCAAAATCTTTTCATATGATTTGCTTATCCATTTCCATTCACTCTTCCTCTAACATATCTGTGGGCTGCTTCTTGCATAATGGTTGCCACTGAATGCTGCATAGTTGAAATAGAGGCATTCTCTGAAATAGAAGCATTCTGGCTGTCTCAGACGTGTAGGGGACATGCATGCATATGTTAATGCGATCACTTTGTACTGTCCAGAAAACATGCATGCAAGGCCGGTGCCCTTTACTTGCTCACCAGTGGTGTGGGTTTCAGGAAAATTTTCTGGAAGCATTTCTTAAATCATCTGGGATTAAATGAGCATGTTTGTTTAACTTCTGTTTGGTGAGCCAGATAAACTGCATGTATGTTATAAGTGTGCCAGATAAATTGCATGTATGTTATAAGTGTCTCAAAAAGTTTTTCCAACAGCCCAACATATTTTAACTAGAGTACAGGTCCAACCTTGTTATACATGAATTTTTTATACATGGATTTCACTTAACACAATGGCCACTGCAAATCACAGTTTAAAAAAGTGCTTTTCTCCTGTTGTAGAGACTGTCATGCAAGCAACTGCTCCATTCTTCACTATCAGAATCCAACCCCTTCACTACCTTATTCCATTAGTCACAAAAGAGAAGCATGAAACCTAGAAGTGGGTCTTCAAACCAATTTTTCCATTGTTTTCTTTATACATGGATTTTTCTATCCACAGGAGGTGCTGGAACAGAATTGTAGTGAATAACAAGGGACACCAGTATTTAATTGTGGGGGATTAGTTCCCAATTATTCAATAAAACCACATTTAATTGTCAACCTGCAGTAGGATCTTGTTTAGTCAGTACACATTTGTATTTTTTTGTACACTGTATTGGTCAGTTGTTCTTGTCCACCCGAGCTCGGCATTTACAATGAAATACTATTACAATTAATTTTTTGTGATCCTGTCCACACCACTTCTCGTTGTGGGTTTATTCTGCCTATGGGGTTTTGGCTCCTTATTGGTGAAATCCTCCCAGTTATGTTGGCAGGCATGCTAAATTCAAACTGGGCTAATTGAATCCAGCACTTTGAGTAATTTCCCATGTGGATGAGAGACTTGCATCTTTTGATAAGTCAGAAGCTAGCTAAAGTGGGTAATGGTATTGATGAATCCTCGCAGTAGGGTGGGGAGAATTGGAGTGGTATGGACTTTCACTTAAATAGACATAATTGCAGCTATTCTTTAGGTGATGTGCCTAGTCAACAAATTAATGGAAGAGAACTTTGTGTTTCTCTTCCTTTGCTACTGGGAGGGAAATGTTGGAATAATTTAGCCTGAAGTGGCCCATTGCCCACATAGCAACTGTTATAATTGTAGGATGACTAAGAGCACAGTCCTATCCAACTTTCCAGTTAGTATCCTGTGGTGGTGGGGAGACAATCATGGAGGCATCCTCATGGTAAGGAAACATTTGTTCCCTTATCTTGTGGCTGATGTGCAGGTGCATCGGTTCTGGAATCTTAATAATTGAATCTGTAATAGATTCAATATTATATTTTAAATGTAATAATAATACAGTATTGTGTTTACGTTAACCATATAATAGCAATATACATGTGTTTAGCTTTTATTTTGTCATGTCCTACATTTTTCTTGAATGTCCTTCATTTTTCTTGGAGGAGCCTGGGCTGTGACATCTGGTCACCCAATGTCTGCTCTTTCCTGGAGTAAGCCTCATTGACATCAATGGGATTTCAGTTATATAGAGAAGAGCTGATTCTAAAGAAATCTGCACATGGTGTCTACCAAGAATTTAGTGGGCCTGACAAAGCACCTGCTTACTCCTCCTTACTCCTCCCTTTTCTCTTCCCCACTCTTTAAATGGACTAGAGGACCTTTAAATGAAGTGGTGGGTCACAATTCACCAGTTTGTGATTCACTTTGAACACAACTACAAATTTCACACAATGAAGTGGTCTGCAGTTAAAGGGATATTGGGCCCCAAAAAGACCCATGCATAAAAGCTCCTCAGATCTTCCTACATTATTGTGAGTTGTTCTACGGTGCTCAGCAGTATAACATGATGTGGTTCCTAAAGCTATAGATGAGCTATATTCTCTGTAAAGATCATGGATTCTGCTGTGGTTGCCTGATCTAAGCAGATTAGATGACTTCTCAGGTGGCTTCTAAGTCTAGAATTCTGTGATTAAGTGGAGCATTTCTGTAGGCTCTGCTTGTTCCGCTGCAAAGGGAATATAATTGGCAAGGTCTGTGTTGCTTGGAGGAATAGCTCAAGCCTGTCAACTTGCTGAAGGACTGTTGCCAGCCATGCGGTGTAGCTTGAAATGTGGTTCCAACAAGCTACTGCTGCCAAAAGGAAATCCAGCTCTCAACATGCTCATTGTGTGTGGGTCAGGACAAGTACAAATGCACACACGTCCCTTGGGTTTGATGAGAATGAAAGTGCTCTGCATTCTATGTGACCTCCCTGCCGACTATTCATTTTGAATTTGGGAAATTGGCCAGATTTCAAGAAGGAAAAGCAGTCTCTCTCAGAATGCAGAGTGTATATTCATTACCTCTCTCATTACGTTGGGAAGTCTCCTTTGAATCCCTGGGGTTGTCTTGCTCTTTAGGCTGTCCATTTGGTAGGAGCATGCCAAACAGAGAAGAAAGCTTTATTACCCTGTATCGGGAGAAAGGCCCAAATCCACTTAAGCGCATGGCTATCCAGTAATGCCCCTTCAAACAAAGATAAAGACTGTTGTGGGGACTAACCTTTAGGCTGCTGAGTTAACACAAAAGCTGCTGGTCAATTAGAAGTGTCCAACAGCAAAGCATTCTTCACAGTTGTGCATTAAATGTTGTATCAAATCGCTAGTTAAGGTAATGCTGGTTGTCTAAAAGTAGTAAGTTCTGGATGCTTCTATTTCCATTGAACTGGTTGTACAACCTGTTACCTCTCATTACCTTGGTACTACCTTCCACTGAATTGGTCATACAAAGGTCCAGATTCTGCAGCTCTGCTTGTAGATAACATACCTTGAAAAATAGCTTTGGCGGTACCATGGTCTCTTGGTATTTTAGTGGGTTCTGTCTGTTTTCTAGAATTTGAAAGAATCATGTCCTGTGCTAGTTTTTGGATTTGCCTCCTTTGGGAATTTAGTGAGATCATGTGTAAAGAGAGGTTTACAGAATGATCTGGAAAGCAACCACAAAAACGGGAAAATGCTGAATGCCTTTTTCTGAGCAAACGCATGGAATACCAAATGAAAACTTGGCTTTATTTTGAATCCAGTTCAAAGGAGGAGATCGGCAATCAAAACATAGAAAGTATACAAATCTAGGAACCTTTACCTTGCTGTACTTCCTCTGTCTTCACCTGTGCATTCAATACAGTTGTAATGTATTGTAATGTAATGTATTCAATACAGTTTTTAATTTGGAAAGACTTGCAAGCATTTATACAGGTGTCCAGCATTATCCACTAGGGTTCCATTCCAGACTCTTCTGTGGATTAAAAAAAAAATCTGTGGTTTAAATACAGATTTTAAAATCCACATCCAGGTTTCTTGCTCCTCCATTTCTCCTAATGGAATCAGGTTGCACCTCAGTATTTGCATGGGATTGATTTTGGGACACTCTGCTTTTTGTTTAACATATTTTTTTTTTGTATCAGCAATTAAAAAATAAAAAGCATGTCCATTTACAATTGCTTAAAAACAGCTTTTCTTACTGTTGTAGAGAAGGAATTAGAAATTCAAATTTGCCTGACTCAGTTGCAAAATGGAATGATTTCTTCCATGATGGCCTATTTCCAGTGACCTTACAAGTTGAGTCAAACCTGTGAATGAAAATCAGTGTATATTATATCAATGTATGTTCTTTGTAAAAAGAAAAAAAGGTTTGGCTTGAGTGCAAAATCGTGCCTCCCTCCAGTAGTGTCATGTGTCTTCTCACCCACCCATAGATGGAAGTGGGGAGGAGGGGAGGTGTACATAAGGGAGGGAAGAGGAAATTCCTCTCAGATGAAAAGCAGCACCTGCTGAAAATCCCAATTCTATATACTGCATTTACTTGAATCTAATCTGCCATTGAATCTAATGTGCACCCCAGTGTCATAATAAAAATGTTGTATTTACTTTAATGTAATTAACCATCTAAGATCTAAAGCACACCCTGATTTTGGAGATTAAATTTGGCTGAAAAAGGTGACTGTTAGATTTCAGTGAATACAGTAACTGGTAAAGGTTCCAGGATCCCTAAAGTGGCCCAGATTACCTACCCCTGTTCTACAGTGACTGCTATATTTTATATCAGCCAGCTGTCCTGTAATTGTAAATGAAAAGTGTATCTACTACAGTTGGTTCCAAATGTGTGAATTCTTTGCAATTATAGTATGTCATGGTAACTTCCACCTTCTTTGTTGCAGCAGTCCCCTCTTTCTGATGGTTCATTTTTGGACAGTTCAGCTATTTCAACACCTCTCAGATATAATTTCAGAAGTCACTCGTTCATGCATGCTCCAATCTTTCAACTCTCTCTCTCTGCTCTAACCCTTCTCCATGTGGATTTGCTTTTGACATTGTGATTAACATTGGTTTCTCTCTCTCTCTCTCTCTCACACACACACACAGAGAGAGAGAGAGAGAGAGAGAGAGAGAGAGAGAGCAGCAGGCCTCCGTCAGTCTTGGAAGACTATGGTATCGTGCTCAGCGCTGCATACGCTGCATGTGAAGCACGAAAGCCTGGGTTAGATTGTTATGGAGGATAGGCTGTTACCCAAGCAGCAAATCCCCCCTCTCCACGCCACTGAAAGTCCAATGGAAAGGCAGAGCCAATACGATTGGATCCAGCTGGCGTCGCAGAGCTGGGTTAAGGACGAGCTCACCCTGTCTTGTGGGGCAGACCCAGGTCTCAAACCCTGGCCTGCTGGTTAACAGGCACAGTGTCTTAGCCACTTGCGCCACCCACAGCCCTAGAGAGAGAGAGAGAGTGAGAGAGTGTGCATGCACAGTAAATTTAGCTCCAGATCTGTTCCTATTCCCAAAGGATTAATGAGAATCATTTGCAGAAATCTTTGTGTGACAGCAGGAATTTGCAAGCTAAGTAAGGCATTTGCAATTTGGAAGCAACATTTGTAAACTAAGATAAAGGCTGAGTTCTCCTCTTCCACCATTCCTTCTTTTCATCACAGGTCTGGTCCCTAACGTGTCAAATGAGTGGGGGATGCCTGTATGTACCATTAAACTGTACAAGGGAGGGATTTTCTGTTGGCAAACATTCTGCATTCATGTGTGCTCATTCACAGATTTACTGATGTTGTTAAGATTCTGTCCCAGAAATGCTGGTGATGAAATTGATCTTATCTGTGCTTGTGAGGAGCTGTGTTAATCACAAAGTATACAAAGAAGAAAAAAGTATTTTGAGAGAGCCAAATTGTATAGGGCTTCCTGTTCGTTATCTTTGACCTGATTCAGAGGATTAACTGTGAAGCCTCTGTTTATGGCTGAGTGTGCACCATTATGTGCGCTGGTATGTGCACCTGTAGCAACATGTGTACCAAAGTGGGGATCTTTCTCCATGCAACTGCCAGTGGGGCACAAAGTTGGCACAATCGCAAATATTCTGCTACCTGGGTTATGCTATCTTATCTTGGTCTCGATCCTGCTAACTTATCTGCCATAGCATCAAAAGCTGCTGGTGGCAGTGTCCCTCCAGAATGCAAACAATTGGTGCAGTAGCCTTTGTCATTGCCACAAACATGAAGAGTCTGGAAGTTGGCCCAGCCAAGTGTCCTTGAGCTAGTGCAGTGATTTGACTCTACTCCAGGAGAGAGACTGTTGTGGGCAGGGAAATTTACAGACTTAAGAGTGTGTAAAGTCCTAGTTCCAATCCCCAAATATCTGTGCTTTCCCTTGTATCCTCCTTTTCCTAAGGCTACTCTAGAATCTGCCATACATGCTGCATTATGGGCAGGACTATAGAATCCATCAGATTTCTGAATCTAATTTTTTTAGGCATCGTGAAGGCTGAGTATTCTTCCTTCCACTACACCAGTGATTTTCAGTCTTTTTCATCTCATGGCATACTAAAAAGGCACTGAAATTGTCAAGGAACACTATCAGTTGTTTTACCAATCAATTGTTTTACCAATGACAAGGCTCAAATCCCCCAATTGTCCTACTAAGTTTGCAATCCTAAAGACACTTTCCTGGGAGTAAGACTCATTGAACACAATGGGGCTTACTTTTGAGTAGACATGGTTAGAATTGTGCTCAAAGTGATCTCCTCAAACTCTCATGACACACCTGAGGACCATCTGTGACACACTGGTTGAAAATCACAGCACTACGGAATGTAGCACGCACCCCACTATAACAACAGCATCAGCACTACGAATTGGATCAGACTGGGCCCTTTGTTTGCTATCATCCTGGCATCACACATGGGCTGCAGAAAATCCAAATACATTTTTTGATTCTCTGAGAAACCACGGGAAGGGAGGGGAGAAAAGTGTTCTTGTATTAAAATGACAATGAAAAATCAATGCTTTCCTCATTCTTGCATCAGACTAGGTTGATAGCAAATTGAACACCATGTTGCATGTGTTAGTCTTCTTCCCAAGTTGTACAGTAGCACCCATAAGCAGAGTGTGTGTGTGGTGTGCGCGCACGCACACACCAGCCATTTACAAGAAGATAGGGCTTTGTTTCTTTTGCTTGGTGGTAAATGGTAGTTCCTGGGGAGTGTGTGTGCGTTGCATCACTGGCCTCATCAAAGGCGCAGTGCCAAGACGAAACTGAGCATCCATTTATCTGCTCTCAAGTGTGTGTAGCTGACGGAAGTGGATGGAATTTTTCTTCCCTCTCCTGGATCTCCCTCCTTGCGCTTTCCTCTTTGTGGAGCTCAGGCTTGGAAATATCCCAAGATGCGCACCATTGCCGCTGAAAAGCCTGGCACTACTTGGGAAGATTGGTGCCAGCTGGGAAGCAGTTTGCGGAGCAGGGCACAGCTGTCCACTCTGGGGGATTCCTGCTGTTTGTCCTTCATTCCCAAGGGCACTTAATGGTGTTGGGGAAATGTGCACTGAGCGCTTTCATGGCTGGCGGAAAATAACCGGCTGTGGGGGTCTGTTGTCAATTAAGGGCACTGGTTCACATAATCCTCCGCTTGCTTTCCTGACCATGGCAAGCTATTACACACTGTCAGGCACGGTGTCAGCAGAATGTGTGCCAGTGAACTCAAAAGCGTTGGCTTCCAGTGCAGCACATAGCAGAATACTGCAGTTTTTGTGCAGTCGTAACATTTAAGCACGCATTTCATTCAATGCCTTTTAGTCTTCAGGCTCCCAGAGGCCATTTCTCATTGAACTGTATGCTGTGATTAATTGATTTACCTGCAGGTTGTGTGTTTTTTGGCTACACATTTAACAACAAATGCATAAAAACTTCTCAATGTCCTTCCCCCCCCCCCCCCTAAGCCAGGCTGTTTTAAAAAGGGTTGATTTTCAAGCAGGGAAGGGTGTGTGCATGTTTGTGTGCACAGAAGCAGAAGAAATCCACCCTTTTAGAATGGTTTATCTTCTACCACTTGGATTTTTTTTTAAGGTGGCTGAAAGATTTGAAGTGGTAGCTGAATTGAGTGATTTGGATCAGAAGAAGCAGCCCCGCTTGGAGGCCTTGGCTCCCTAGGCAAAGAAACATCACACTGAGCAAAACCTGCCTTTGTTCTTCTGTCGCTTCAAGTTAAATGGCTTCCTTGCATAGTGAGCTGATGTGCGCGCTCTTGCAGCAAAATGCTGTCTGGTGTCAGAGCTATGGATTTGTGGAAAAAAAAATACTCTTTCTTCCAGCCTGTGACCTTGCAAGGCCCTTATCAGATTGTCTCATTTGATACTCCATATACTGCAGTCCAAACGGGGACTTTTCTTTGAAGTGATGTTGTGTGCCTGGACGGACTGTGCCTCCTTTTACCCAATTGCCCCAGCACTGGTTTGAACCTGGTGATGGGAGCCTTTGATCTTAACCCACACTGACAAAGCATCCTTCTATCCCAATGGGTAGAAGTGACACCCCTTGACAGCAGCCAGGAAAGAGCTGGGAAAAGCTGCTCTCTGCCTGAAGCAATCCTTGTGATTTTTTTTTAAACATTCACTTCCATTTGGGGCCCCCTCCCTACAAGACCCTAACTGTTTCCAGGATCAGTTTTTGAAAAGCAGCCCCACAACTTCTCTGTGAAGTCAATGAGACAAACAAAGCTTTATTCATGGAAAGAGTGTGGGTGACTCTCTTTTGAGACTGGTAATTTTCCCCTTTGTGCAAACCTCATTGCTTAATTGTACGTTCCTTGGGGCAGGGGACTGTCTTATTCTTTGAAAAACACCGTCTATATGGATGGAGTGTAGAGATAAAATTATATGCACCTAATATCAAATACTTGCTTATGTAAGGGAAAAAAATTATTTCTGGATTGATTTGCTCTTGTCTGACTGTGCAGAATTTTACTTACCGGTAATTCCACATAACCGTAATTTTAGAAGGTAAATATTACACCAGTAAAGAAAATGCCTAACAAATGAGGTAGAAATAGTGACATTCCCAATTTTAAATCTTTAAATTCATATAGATGGTCTTGGGTGAGATGCTCATTTTATCTATCTCAACACTCTTCTCTGACTTGTGACAGCCAGGATTTCCAGGGCATTGGAAAGAATATCTTAAGAAATTGATGGTAGTTATTAGAAGTTACACTGGAGCACTTTTTACTCTTGGGAGGGAAAAGCTTGAGTAAATCTTTGGTGTTATTATCGGCACAAAAGCAAATGGCAGTGTTTTGTGAGCTGCCATTTTTATGTGGCAACAAGGATAAATGAAAGACATGCTGATGGGGGTAAATAATCTGCTAGATGTTGCATCCTCTCTCTTGCAGTTGTAGGTGTGACTTTAGTAACTGCCTAAGATTGGAGATATTGTTACTTCTTGGAAAAGGTTCTTGTTGGCATACATGAGAAGGTAGGCTATATTGATGGACTGTGTAGGACAGCATGTACCAGGTCAAGAAGAAAGAAGAGAGTTACTAGTGATTTTTACTAGTGATGCGGTTAGATTTTTAGGTCAGGATGTGATCAATGTGGGCTTTGCTGCTGACTGTAGCTCGTGGGTGTGTTGTGCTCTGATAAATGGCAAACGATCTGAAAGGCCCCCTTATGAGACTTTCTATGGCTCCCACTCAGTTTCTTGATTCCTCTCTATGCTTGATGCTGAAGTTTCATCCTCCTTGTGGCCTGGTAGCACAGGACTTTCTTTCTTCCTGGCCTTTTCTTCTGCAGCCATATGTAGAACAAATCAGGGAAGCAGCCAATGTTTCCCAGATTGTTGGAAACCGGTACTGGTGGGGCCTTTCGTTCTGCTTTTCTTCCTATCCAGATGAATGGGTGAGAAAAGGGACCAATCCAGACAATTTTTCTATCCCTTTGTATCTATAAGTGTGTAGATTGTGTCCTGAGAAGCAGCAATTCACTTGATGAGCAGTTTATCCACCCCTTAAGCCAAGGCATCAAAGTATTCTCTATGACCCAAAGTTAATCCCAGAAGATCTTCCTGCCTTTCATTCATTCTGTGGCGGTGCAAAAACCTGGCAGGACAAAACTCACTCCAAAGTGGCACAGTTCGATTCAAATTTTGCAGCAAATGTAGGTTTTTTTCAGGTATAAGCAGTTGTATGGAACTGGACTATAGAATATGACGCAGTATAAAAGGGGCAGCGTCAGCTCCTTTGACTGATCAGGTTTGTGACCACGGGATGCACCTCTGTAGTTCAGTCTTATAAGTAAATCACCTGTTTTGTTTTTTTTAAAAAGTCTGCACCTATTTTGGTCTGTGCTTATTTTTAAAAAGTCATTTGTGCCGCATTGATGGCTCTTATAGGCTTGTCTTTTCCTTTCTTGTTAATCTGCAGGATTTGCTTTCCCAAAGGGAGCAGACAAGTGATTGCTTGTACTCAACAAGGTTGGGGTAGGGTTGCCAGAATTCTCTTTCACAAAATCAGGACAGGACCTGATTTGCCAGTATGTTAACAAAAATCCGAAAAAATCAGGATTGTCCCTCTTTTTGCAGAACATATGGCAACCCTAGGTGGGAGTTATGAAATTGAACGTCAGGACAGAATAACAGATTTTATTTCAGATCCATCAGACCTAAATTTGACCATTAGCATGAGTATAGCTGGATCTCTCTCCCAAATCTTTAAGGGAACAATCCTAAGTGTTCTCTGGGTTAGTAAAAGTCCCTTGTGCCAACCTGTATCACAAAAGGCACTTTCTACCATTTCAAGTGCAGATGTTGTTTGGATGTGTGCTGGCATACCAGTGCCACCACAGGCTTTGGGAGGTGGTGAGGTTGTCCTAGCTGAGCTTGGCCAGAGCTGGGGTCTGGAGGATGTGTGGGGAGGGCAGGAGGGAGGCATTCTGTGGTGATGGTGAATGTTTCCAGTGCAGGCAGGTGGGGAGCAGGATGAAGGGCAAGAGCTTGGTACTGCCATTTGCAGGCAGCCCATGGCAGTCCAGGCTGCTTGGATTTGCACCATTAAAATTGGTGCACAGATGCAAGAAGATCCATGGGGGTTGTTGCTGCATTAACCGGGCTAAGAAGAAAAGTCTCCCCTTGCCTTAGGTTGGCACAGCACCAGCTTCAAATGTGTGGGCATGCCAGTCTGCCTGTTTCAGCAGAAGTTAGAATTGTGATATAAACAATAGTATTTACTCTCAGACTGAGTAAGGATTTTGCCTTGGTGCTCCTTTGCATCTGACTTAATTCATGGTCCAGTACAACACCAGTAGAAGACTCTGTGAGCATCAGGAGCTGATATGCTGAAGATTTTGGGTGAAAGCTAGAGAAGTTGGCTGGGAGGCAGCGTGCAAATTACAATGTTTCATCAGACCCTGATAGGATCCACTGGGAATGTAAATCTTTATGGGAAAAGGGGTGAGGACAGTGATGCAATCCCCAGGAAGTGCTTTGCCATCTTTTCAGTGTTTTAAGACAAGTTTTAAAACTTGAAAGCACAGGCCTTCCTGCACCTCCTGCAGCTGGCTGTAGCCTGTAGTAAGTATAAGCATCCCCTTTCAATCTTATTAGATACATTGTCCTATGGATCACATAGCTGTCCTTGTTCCTTCCCCTCCCCCTTAAAGTGACCAGGAGAAAAACCTATAAGTTTGAGAACCACTGGACAGTATTCCAAAAGTCTACCAAGGAAAGTATCCAAAGATGTTTGGTCAAACTGAATTGGCTATTTCCCTGAGCTGTATTATCCACAGTTTAATGCATGACAAATCTTGAAGATCAACACCCATGCTTGAACTGCTGGAGGAATGAGAAGGGAATTATGATATGGCAAGATTTGCCACTGGTCCTATGTCAGATCCACAGTGCAGTGGACCCCAAGCATGAGTTGAAAGACCCCAGTTCTGGCTAGGTCTGCCAGGCTACACAACCCAGCAACAGCTTTGCTGCTCAACAGTTTGCATACTAAGGGCGAAATCCAGAGTAACTACGGGGAGTCCTTGCTCCAGTGTCAGAACAACTTACTCTGGATTGTAATATGAATTTCCCATAGGTTTTCATTAGGAGGTGCAGTAACTACGGGTGCACGTAAAGTCTCTTATGTTTACTCATAGTTACTCACATAGTTACTCTGGATTGTAGGGTAAATCATAATCATCTAAAATCTGTTCTGTTCAGTGCTGTGGAGAACCTCATGAAAGTTCCTCTTGGAGAACAATATATTAGCTAATGTGTTAGCTAATCCCGAGCATGGCCTTGCTTTGATGCCTTCCTTCACCTCTGAGTGACCTTTTGCTTTGTGCCTCAGTGTTTCATCTGTCAAATGAGGCTAACTCCATTGCCCTACTTTAAAAATAAGTTGAGAACCATGAGAATAAATATATTAAAAATAATATGTAAAGAAGGTGCATAGACTCGTCATAGGAATGCCAGAATGCTTTGGTGCTATTGTATTTTGAAAACTTCAACAGATTTTCACAATCCCAGTTTTTTCCTTTAATTGTCCATTGTAGAAAGGAAAATACTGAGCTTTTTCAAGAGCCCCTCCAACAAAGGTAAGGAAAGCCAAGGTTGCTTGCCGTATATGGTACTTCATTAACCTTGCCTGTGAATGGCTCAACTTGATATGCCATTTGATGACATATCAACATCAGCAAAGTGATGGCAAACAGCATATTAATAGTCTTTTATTGGGTTTCATTGGCCGTCACTATCTGCCATCATGCTTTGCTCAGTGATTATTTGTGACTGTTGTAGCCTGTTAATTCATAGTTTGGTGTGCTGCTGGGGTGGACTTTTGCAGATACCCCAGATCACAGATAATTGAGTCTGTGATCTTCAATCCCTTAGGCCCTCTGAAGGGGACAAGAGATACAATCCAAGCCCCTTTGGTGAAGCCCACAAGGGCAACATATATCTGTGGTAACATTTTGGGGACAAGACATATCTGTCCTTGTGAGCTTCAGAATACCTCTTGGAGCCCCCAAAAGCTTATGGTTTCCCCAAGAAACTGGAAATGATGTTTTTATGCCATATAAGTAGGGACCTGCAAAAGGCAAGGTTATTTTTCCTGACAAAGAATAACACCCCTACCTTCCCTTGCTGCCCACCCTCTCCCCCCACCCTCCAAACCTATGTGCCAGCTGAGCTTCGACGGCATGGATTTACTTTCCCATACTGCCACTGGTGATCTTTTTCCCCTAAGCACATTTACAACCCTCCCAAGCTGGCAAAAGGGGCTCAGGATGTCCCTAGTAATTAGCTATTAAGTTGAACATAAATGAGTTAAGGAACTAACCGTCTAAGCTTATGCATAATTACTCAGCTAATCTTACCACAGTCAATGGAACTTACTCCAAGGAAAGTGTGCACAGAACAGTAGCCTCAAAATTTCAAGTGCCACAATCTGTATGTGAGGAGGGCAGCAGCGAATCTTTGATTTATTTGCCATCAAGTAGGAGAGGGGATACTGTTCCTTACATTACATGTTCCTTGTGCAGCACTTGCTTTTTGATTTGAGTAGTCATTGTCATAAATGGACTCTTTGATTTATACTGTATGTGGCATGTCCATCTTTATTTTTTAAATATGCTGTACTAATCTTTTCACAATAATAGTTGACTATGACACAGTCTGTAGGGCATCCTTAAGACAGCCTGGAGGCTGTAGCTTGTGCAGAATTCTGAATCTCAATAGCTGGCAAACAAGAGCGTATATATTTGATCTTGTGCAAACCTTGGTAGCTGTCAGTGAAGTTCTGGGCTCAGGATGATGGTGATGACTTTTAAACTAGGCATCCATGTCTTGGAATTCCCATCTTGGAGTGTCTCTCCATTCTTCAGCCCACCCACATTCTGAGATCTTTGAAAGAGTTGTGTTCCAAGTTTCTTTTATTCAGGAATTGGGTACAATGCAGAGTCTTTTTTAAAAATGTTTCAGTGGAATGACCTTGATTAAGAAGACGCTCATGTTCTTTTTTGGCTTAGGAAACTGTTTAAGGTATATCTTACTAGGGCCTAGAGGAGATTGAGCTGAAGTGATAAGGCTGATTTTAGTGTTGATGCATTTCTGTATTTGGTGTCTCCATTGCACAAATTTTGAAAGGTAGATACAAATGTACCTCTTACCTATACACATCTTTCCCTGGCTTGAGTGGTGCTACTTACCTCATTAAAACATCTATTGTGCACTATTTTTGTCAGCTGCACCTATCTAGACATGCATCTTGCTCTGTGCTCTTAAACTTTTGAATGCTGTATAATTGCTCTGCCTTGTCCCTTTTCAGTTTTTCAGTTTAGCATATAAATGCTCTGATGTTTAAACAGAAGATTCTCCTCATGAGAATCTACCCTTTAATACAGAAGAGTGGCAATGAGAGTGCCTCCCAACCAAAGTTGTGCAAAACTACATCAGATGTTTGAAGCCCAGTCTGATAAAAAGGCCAGTATATATTCTGGGATGGCAGAGGAAAGGTTAAATGAAGAAGATGCTCCTGGGATGACAATACAAGGTCAACAGTGCTGTCTTGTATATTGTGTTCTCGTAGCATGAAAGCCTTGAATATGCTGGGCAGGAAGCCAGAATGCAGGCATTGTTTGGTATTAGAAGGAATCTGCATACTTCTTGAAATCTGGCACATATTTTAAACTGCTTAGTAAAGTAGGATAGTAAATTGTGGATATTTGTGCCCACAACCCAGCTAGATTGCATATTATCCATACCAATTCACTTGAACCTATATTACCTTAAACATGTATCATTCAGGATGTATTTCAGTTCTGGTACTCATTTGATCTTGGGTGAGAGGTAGTTAACCTTAATTTCTTTTAACTTAGGGCAAAATCTAGAGTAACGACGGGGAGTCCTTGCTCCAGTGTAAGAACAATTTACTGTGGATTCCAATATGAATTTCCCATAGGTTTTCATTAGGTGGTGCAGTAACTGCGGGTGCACATAATGTCTCTTACGTGCGCCTGTAGTTACTCTGGATTTGGGGGTTAAACTTTACTTTGCAGGTGTTCTTGAGGCTGCCCAGTGAGTTCACTCCAGCTGTGGTGATGCTTGAGTCCAATCCCTACAGTCATATCTGTGGCATCACTGGCTTGTGTTTCTTCCTCTGTCTTATGGACATTTATACACATCTATACACATATATAGATCAGTTTTTGCTAAATTAATCTGTAATGGGGATATAAAACCTGAAATGCTTTCTGTGCCTGAATGATATTTGCATGTGACATAAATGCATTGAATGTTACCTGATAATGCATTTAATGTATTACAAGAGTGTCTAAATGTTGCATAAAGGCACAGAAGACAACACTGGATTCACTCAGCTTTTCTGGATTCACTCAGCTTTTCTTGCAGAAGATTAATGCTCAGATAATGTTCAAATTATCTTTCTTACCAGCCTGATTAGTGTGACTGCACAGGGAGAAGTCCAGTGCATGAGTTGGTACACTGATCACAAGCTAAACATGCCAGCAAATCAGACAGTTCATGATACAATTGAATTTCCAGACCAGCAGTTCTCAAACTTATGGGAGCCACAATCCACTGTGGCCTCCATAGGTCTCCAAAATGCTTATAGAAACAACCAGAAGTTGCCCGAAGGCACTTTCTAAAGCATTCCAAGGCCCACAGAAGCCTCTGGAGGTCATACTGGGCCCAGCATGATGTAGGAATTACCTCTGAAATGTGTATCTGTTGTGTCTTTTTTGTTCCAGTTTTTTGTTCCAGTTTTTTGTTCCAGTTTGGAGCCAGAGGGAGGCAAGGATGGGCAGGTGGGCCCAATTTGTGACCCAGCTGACCTTGGACCATGAATGATCAATGTAATTGTAACCTATTCCTTGTTCAAGACAATCTCACTGTAGTGTAAGAATATGATCCTTGGATATTTGGGTAATTTTGGCTGTCTCCTATCCACCATTATCACACCTTGATCATTTGACACATAATGCTTCAAGGTCACCCATATTTTGTTCCAAAGAAACTTAAAAATTCTGTGCTGAAAATAAACTGTGCAAATACTGTGATCAGTTTACAAATCTTATTATTAGTCTGATACATGAACTATTGAAGGATGTGGAGTATTCTTCAACATTGTGGCAGAATTGTATAGGGAGGGATAACACTGGGTATCTTGGATAACCAGCATTTGATGTCTCCAATATGAAAATCAGAAGAATCAAGTGTTTGCATGCCTTTAAACAATATGCCCTTTTATATGGGTTTAATCATTTCTCCTATGCAAATGTCAGCATTTTAAGCTCAATTTGGCCATGTTAGCTTTTAAGGAAGTGGTTCCCAAATATTTTGGCACTGGGACCCACTTTTTAAAATGACAGTCTACCAGGATGTGTACTGGTAAACTTTATAAGAGGTTTTTTGGATTGGTACCTTTCTGGTGAACGTGTATTCCCTTGTCCTTCATGTTGGACCAAAGCACAGTCACCTACTCATGAAAGAACATGCACATTCTGTTTTTTTTTCGTTTCATAAGGCACAATCCATATTCCTTGTCTACTTCTATCTATATACTGCATATAAAACTGAAGACTCACTCACTCACTCACTCACTCACTCACTCAGTCACTCATCAACGCCCAACCAAAACCGCTGGACCTAGAAGCATGAAATTTGGGAAGGGTGTTCCTTCTGTGATGGAGGCAATAAGAACCAGTTTTTGTAAATTCCAACCGGAAGGGGGTGAAAGGGGGCACAACGCATTTTCCTCCCTATACTTTCCACTGAAGAATCCCTGACTGAGGGATGCTTTGACCCAACCTGTGTACTGAGAAGCATGAAATTCGGGGAGGGTGTTCCTTCAGTGATATCAACATCCACCAAGAACCGATGTTGAGAAATTTAACCCTTTAGGAGCTGAAAAGAGGTGCAGTGTGTTTTTGTCCTATATATAACATGAAAGATTAACATCCAGCAGTTTGGTGCCTGATGCACTGGGAAGAAGGGTGCATTGGGGAGGGTGTTGCGCATGGGAGGGTGTTGCGCAATGGGGGATGGTGTATCGAGGGTATTGTACTCCCACAAAACAGGTTCATTTTGCTAGTTTGCTATAAGATTGTCAGTTTTGTGGCCCACCAAAAAATTAAGTTGCAATCCTCTGATGGGACCTGACCCACAACTTGGGAACTGCTGTTTTAAGGCATGGTAGACTCTTTACCTTGGAAGTTGCCTCTTGGAATGTTGCTGGTTGAACTGGCCGCAAAGCCTCTTTGGTTTAATAGTGGTTAGTTCCTTTTGCAGCGCATCCTGCCTATGCTTCCACATAATGCACTATTTATCTCCCTTTTCTTTTCTCTTCAGTTTTTCCTCCCCCTTCCTGCCAGATGTTGCTTGAAGGTTGGCACTGATTATTTGGCTTGGGCGGAAACATAGCCAGTCTCATGAGAGCCTTGTAGGCTAGATTTTCCCAATATCTTGCTCTGCTTGACTGGAAATGCAGTCTTCCCATAGGTCATGCGGTCAGTGGGGAGGGGGGGGTCACATGATATGCCGGCCTGCTGCTAGCAGCCTAGTCAAAGCTTTTCTTTGGTGCTTCTTTGCTTTGCTGCTGCTGATTAGAGCTAATAGATATCTTGTGTTGCTTTTGCTGTGTAATTCCTGATCTCATTTGTATTTAACACTATCTCTTCCTGACCATGTAAGCTAGTATGGCCAACTGGGTTTTTAAAAAAATCTGCTTTGTACTCCACTTGGTACTCCACCCCCAATCTGTCAGTAGTCATCATCCTTCCTGGATACATTTAGAATCGTGCAGGTTGTCTCCCACATGTGCTGCAGACCTACTTGCATATTTTGACAAAATTATTTGCCGCCTCCGCTTTCTGTGATATGTGCTTCTTTCCTTTGCATATTCTGCACGTCTAATATGGTTTGTGGTCTAGTACTGAAACCACTCTCTGTGTGTATGTGTGTTTAATTGTTAAATCATCCTTGAAAAGCTAATATTTGCAGAAACGTATGCTGATTTGGAACCCCAGCCTCTAGACCAGTGATTTCCAAACTTTTTTATCTTAACAGCATGCTGACAAGGCACTAAAATGATCAAAGCATTCTATCAGTTTTTGGATCATTGAAAAAGATACACCGTGCTTCTGGTTGGCAGGTTCAAATCACACCAGTATGTAATGGCACAGTGGTTGAAAATCCCCACTCAAGACTTTCCAAACATTCTTGAATTTGTACAATTCCAGGAACCCTGGTTCTTCCTTAGCTCAGCTATGGAGAATGACATTACCAGCAGCTCTCTGAGCAAATGGCAACTTACTGGGATGCTTCAACAGTAATTGCTTAAGCTGGCTATGCTGAAGTTTCTACTGTGCAGCTATTTTCCTTTATACATAGTTAGCTTAATTGTGGCAACAAAGACGAATTGGTGCAGCTGTTGGCATATTGTTACCAGGGACTTAGTTAAATGAAGAGAAAACAGCCTTCGTAAATCCATGCTGAAGTTAACTGTTGGAAAGGGGATAATCCTATAGACACCTGTGCTCCAGTTTGGGTAATACTCCCCAGGGCTGCAGAGAGAAAGCTCACTGCAGTGTGCAATAGCCTATTTTTGCACATGTTGCAGCTGTTTATACTAACTTAGGGTGCAATCCTTACCTAGGCTGGCCTTCCCATTCCCATGGTGATGTAGGAAGGCAAACACATATCTGTGCATTGGCCTAACCCTCCCTCAGGAGTGGCACAGAAGTATCTTACAGGATGTATGCCAGGGCTCAGGCCAGCCTAACTGGAAGTTAGGACTTCAACCAAAATCACCCCTCCCCACTGTGGGATTTGTTGAGGTATGTCATTTAGGATGTCTGGTGGGACCATTTCAGCCAGAGTATGTACTTGAAGCAGTTATAAAGCACCACCCACCCTCGTAGAATGTGTGCTATTTTGGCTCTCAATTTCAACTTCAAATACAACATAAATTGTGTAAATTGTGTGTGTTGGATAATAGATGTAACTTAAATCTATAGATTGTAGCCTTTGCACATTTGGCAGGCCTTCTTTCTTTGCTGTGGATTTGCAAATAAAGCAGGCCTCCGTCAGTCTTGGAAGACTATGGTATCGTGCTCAGCACTGCATACGCTGCATGCAAAGCACAGAAGCCTGGGTTGGATTGTTATGGAGGATAGGCTGTTAGCCAAGCAGCAAATCCCCCCTCTCCACGCCACTGAATTAGTCCAATGGAAAGGCAGAGCCAATACGATTGGATCCAGCTGCGTCGCAGAGCTGGGCTAAGGACAGGCACTCACCCTGTCTTGTGGGGCCGACCCGGGTCTCGAACCCTGGCCTGCTGGTTAACAAGCACAGTCTTAGCCACTTACGCCACCCACAGCCAGGTGTGAATTTTCTCATGAGGGTGTGAGGTGCAATCACAATACAAGATAAAGAACATTTTCATGAAGCAAATCCCTCAAGAGTGAAGCAGAGAGCCTGCATTTTTCTCAGGGGAAGCATGAGATGTTTTCAGTTTGAAGTTGGGAAACTGGAAACCAGCTTGGAATTGTTTGGTAGAAAGGGTGTTAAGGGACTTGCATTAGGGTTGACAATTCTGGTCACTTTTATAGCCTCAGATGCATCTTTGTACAGTGGAAATGGGGTTAGCGAACTACCAGTTTTGGGGGGCCTCTCCTCCTTTTTTGCCTGTGTATCTTAGAGAGAGAGAAGAGATGGAATATCCTGCCAATTGGCCAGATGGAGGCCATCTGCCATTGGGCTTCTCCTTCTCTCATAGTGGTCCCTCAACAGCCATTTCACAATTTTAACAATTATGTGACATAATGTAGCATTGGTATACAGATCGCTTGCTTTCCTCTTCCTTCCTCTTTTCTCCTTTTTGCGTCATTAGATTTTAGTCGTTATATGAAAATGGCCTTGAATGTGTCAGCAAAAAATAATAATAATAATTTAGATGTGATGTTGAAATCTCTTTTCTCTCTCCTTCCCCAGTCACTGCTTTTGTTGGCCCTTGTGGGAGCTGTCTTTTTGGGCTTCAACCTAGTTTTACTTGGCATCCATCTTATTTGTATGTTCTGCTGCAAGAGAGAGGAAGAGTCAGAGACCAAGAAACCCAATTCTTGCTGCATCACCTGGACTGCTGTGGTAGCTGGCCTTATCTGCTGGTGAGTTTGTTTTTATACTGCGGAGCAGGTGGAGTGCTTGCTTTGGTACCTTTGGCAAGTTGGTACAAGTTGTAGCTAGGCTTATAGGAAAAAATTCCATATAATAAGTGCTGTGAAGGACAAGATTACTTTAGACCAATGCACAGATTTTGTTAAACAAAGAGAAAAAGAAAGTGTCACAAAGAGAGTCCATCTCACTTTCATTGAAGAAAGGTGCAGGTCTTTCAGTTGTAGGTCTCTTCCTATTTTGTTTTGATCTTCCTTGGCATGGTAGAAGGGAGACAGCTTATATAGCTTGCGCTGAAAATGTACATCAGGCTGTCAAGCTTTGATACAGTGGGTTGAAAAGCATTCATGGAGTCTGCAAAGGACATGACATAATTAAGCAAAAAGCGATGCCATTAAATAGGTGCTGTATGTATTCTCATCTACAAACTCATTAGCTGCAAATGCCAGAAAATATTGCAAATCTTGGTCATAGTTTCAAAACATAGGAGAGCCCAGTTATCATGCATGTCACCCTTTTAGCAGTATGCCCTTTTGCCAAGGCATCATTTCATAGCTTAGCAGCTAAGCTGGAAATCTGTCCTTTAACCACTCTGGGTATGGTCACAGCAGCACAGCACCCAGGGCATTGGAACCCCTTGCCACGCTGGGTACACCACTATCCATTTCACTTAATGTTTAGTCATTAAGTCATGTCCAGCTCTTCATGACCCCATGGACTGCAGCATGCCAGGCCACCCTGTCCTCCACTAGCTTCTGAAATCTGTCCAAATTTATTGCCACATTGACAGTAGCATATTCCGACCTGAAGGACTCATCTTTCAACATCATATATTTTATCCTTTTGACACTGAAGACCATAGGGTTATCTTGACAACATACTGTGAGTTCCTGTTTCCTTCTCCAGTCAAACATTTTGTCTGAATGCTCACAATTTAAAAAGATGCAAAAATACACCATCAGAAACCACTATAAAAGACACTGCTGGTGTGAGGAGAGCCAGGTGTGAGGAGAACAAGTACCCACTTTGAAAGAGTGCCTCTTGCACAGTTCGCAGGCGTACATCATGTTCACTTCACAGGGTTCACTTCATATACATGTGACCAATTCGTACTTTTCTTGTCCCATTGCACTTCTCTCATCTTAACCCCAGCTAACTGGGCAAGAGACACTCTTTCAAGTGGGTGTTCCTCTTTTATCTAGCGGGGGGAGAGTAACTGGCCCTCCACTCCCCAGCAATGTCTGTTCTAGTGGCTTCTGCTGGTGTTCTTTCTGCATTTTAGATTGTGAGCCCTTCTTTTTGCATTTTAGATTGTGAGCCATTAGCTATTAATTAGCTATTAATTTTTTCATTTTCTTGTAAACCGCTTTGTGAACTTTTCAGTTGAAAAGCGGTATATAAATACTGTAGATAGATAGATTCAGTGTGGTTGCTTCACCAGGGAAGGAGAGGCAACTCATCTGTGATCTTGCTGACAGCTTGCTGAAGGTGTCGTGAGTTATTGTCTTTCCGTTACAAGCCAAAGAGTACCCCACACACCTAGGGTGTCTTATGTGTAAGGGTTACAGGCCATTGATTGCCCTTCCCTGTCTTGCTCAGCTGTAAATCCACTTGGCTGCTGCTCAGGGGTTCCAGTATGCACTCTAGTGTTGTTTTCCTCAAGAGGGGTTCTGTGCTCTGGTACTACAGTAGTTCCTCTTGTGGCTAATCCTAAGAGGGGGATGGGAGGGTAGAGCAGTCCTTTAGCTCTTAATCCCACCCCCTCAGCAGATGGCACAGCTGGCTGTCTGAGGTTGGGTGAGGCATGAGGTTAATTGCATATGGAGTCTGAGACAATTAAAGGAGGACAGCAGGGCTGGGAGTCCCTGGAAAAGGAAAGCTTCATGCCTTTTCTTTCTCCTTCCCTTTGTATTCTTCTCTCCACCTCTGTCAATTTCCTGGACCAAGAACAGGCTTTCATATGATTGGGGAGGCAGGTCTCCTCCCTCTGCTCTGCAATATGCCTTCTTTGATTGAAAGCAATTAAAAAGAGGGCATTAATTAAGGATGTTTTGTGAAGAAACAGTCTCATGTTTGCTCAGGAGTGTGTGAATTGGCAGCCCTGTGGGTCCTGATTTATAAAACCTCTACTGAGGCGCTCTTCCAAAGGAGGTGTTTACCTACATAAAAGAAAAGGCAGGAACAAGAGATTAGGAGCTGAATGAGTTCTGGTGCTGTCAGACCACTTGGGTAGGCTTTCCAGTGATCAAACAGACAGAATCAACCAGTAAGAGAATCTGCAATCTAACCGTGGTTTTCTTTTTTCTTTGTGTTCCACCATTTAGATCTGGATTTAGCCATATCTTGTTCTGTGACCACAGTGACTACTTCCTATTGATGGTACACAGGGCACATGGCTTGTGTTTCTGCCAGCAGAAGCTGAACTCTTGCCCACGGTTAGGTGGCAAGGTGGCATGGAGTACAAATTTCAGATCTACTCATGATAATGAAGTGAGCCCAGTGTTCAGGACCAGCTGCCATAGGTGTTTTTTTTTTGGGGGGGGGGTGTAATCGCTATGTGGAAAGTAGGTATTTGTGATTTTTAAAAATGTTTTAGTATCTATTTTGCAGGGTGTTACAGCTGAATGGTGAAGATCATCTAGTTTTCAAAATCAGTAGTACAGTTTGCCACCTTTTGTGCAGCTGCCATTTTGTACATTTCTCATGATGGGATCAGAACATTAAGATGTATAAGTTGGAGAAGTCAT
Source organism: Cryptoblepharus egeriae (assembly GCA_030015325.1). Taxonomy (NCBI): domain Eukaryota; kingdom Metazoa; phylum Chordata; class Lepidosauria; order Squamata; family Scincidae; genus Cryptoblepharus; species Cryptoblepharus egeriae. The sequence continues at coordinate 103,285,304 of JAREYC010000002.1, read as the reverse complement.
TGGGACTATAGATGCCCTGGGCCTGTTAGATAAAAGAATCCTTTCCACTAAAGATCTGTTTCCTATACTTGACCTTCAAGATAATTCAAAATGAAAAATCTGTTCTAAACGTCCCTTGACCCTCCATGTTGAGTGATCACTGTGCCATTGCATGGAGCATTCATAGTCAGTATAATCCATTGCTTTTTGATTGCCTTTTCTTGTCCCATCTCTGATCTTTTCCCGTGTCTTTACAGATTATAGGAGCATGACTCAGTAATATTTGAAATATAACACATTTCAGCCCCTGTCCAGTCTTGGATTCAAATGCAGAGGAACTAGCAACCTCGTCATCATTTGATATACAGTAAAATTCCAGGAGTCTGGCACATTCGGGACCTAGGTAGTACTGGTTTATCAGATATGTTGGACTATCGGAAAATGCAATCCTGACCTGATTACCCCTGGATTTAGCAGTGGGTTGCTACTTATATTACTACCATAGCCTGACTTAGCTCTAGGAGCTAGGGAGCCTGAAAGGGTATTGAGTTTGCTCTTGAGCAATGCCAGACTACATGGAGTGCTGGATGTTTGGAGCCCAGGATATTGAAGTGTGCATTTAGTGTACATTTCTTCCTCAGTAGGTTTGTTGGGAGATTCACATGGTGTTTTATTGGCTCTTTCTGTGACCACATAAGCCTTTCTCAATCATCTCTTTCAATTCCATGTTTCAGGGACTTCCTGCAGCTGTACTACTTAATTATTTGAGGGTGATCTGAGCTTCCAAGTGTGGGGGAAGGATAAGAATTTTTCTTCTGTTAACTGAACAGAGCTATCTGTGTCCAGAAGAAAACACGCTTAATTAAAGTGGCATGTTCTTCCCATGACTCGGTTTCTTCCTTTCCCCAAGCACGTGACTTCCAGAGTTTTGGGTGTATTAAAACTCTGGGTGTACTATATCTGTGCAATATGATAAATGCATAAGCCATGGATGGGTAAGACTGAGTAGGCAGAGTAATAAATATCTAAGTGCTTTTTAAATCTCCATGGTGCTCTGATTGCAAGTGCAACAATATAGAGCCAGCTTCTGGGCATCTGGACTCCTAAATGCATACCAAATGCATTGATAAGAGCAATTGAGGCTCTTTTCATGCTATGCTATGTCTAGCTTGCTGTTGATGTTTTTCTGTTTGCGGCATGCCATAGAAAGCATCATTTAGACAGGGGAGTGGGGGTGGAAAATTCCAAGTTTCAGATTTTTTTCTGGTTCTTCAAACCTCTTTACAAGTTCAAATCAGTCAAGCTTGCTTTTTCCAGCAAGGAGTATTCTCCCCAAAGACTTCGCCTGTTTCAGGCCCCTTTTCCCTCAATTCCCCCTGAAACTTTCTTAATGACTTTGTGAATGTCTAAAAACATCTAAAAACCTTTTAGATGGAGAGTGGGTGTGTAGGTGTGGATAGTCTACTTCTGCCTGCTGAGCAGCAGTGCCTCTCTCTAGCCTGCTAACTTTGGGTGATTCATGTTAAAGCTTTTCCATGGTGGGATGTTGAATGACAGTGTCCCAGGGAAACTGGTTTGGGAGACAACTGCTAATTACCGAGGGGTCCTCTGTTTTCTCATGGTTATTGCTAATGTGAGTGGTCCCTCTGAGATATTGGATGTACATTCTGCTCCCTCCAATTACAAAATCAAAGTCCAATTAAAAAATTACAAAATCAAAATCCAATTAAAAAATTACAAAATCTGTGGGAGGCCAAGGTCACAGTTTCTCAAAAACTTACCTGGACGCTGAGCCAGGTCCTCAAAATGTCACAACAGCCTGTTCGAAAGGCCTTCTGGATGTGACCAAAATATCCATGAAGTGTAGGGAGGTTATGAATGACCTCCCCCAGATCTCAAAACATCTCCTGAGTGCAACTGAAGTCACTGATGCAAACTGCTTCTGGTTGTGTCCTCTGAGGCTTGAACTTGGCACCCACGGATGTTCAAATCTGCAGATGCCAAGCTTGTGAGTTAGAAAGGCCTGTTATATTTTGTGCTGTATTGTGTGATGTTTTGTGCAAGAGAAGAAAAGCCTGCCTGCTTTTAGAGCTCTGCTTTTCCTTTTAAAATGCATGTGAAAACCAAGTGGAAAATTATCTGGCAAATTACAGTATTTGGCATTCAAGTACTAATGATTACATCAGAAGCAGTCTACAGATAACAAATCCAGCAAAAGGAAAACAATGAATGTGAAGTAAGCAATGTATATAAGAGCCCCCAGAACTCCAGGTACTTCCAGTGAGTGCAAATAAAGTTCTAGAGGTGACTGTGGAGGCAATATTGCATTGTCTACCAGTTTTATGTGCACAACAATACATCTTTTGTTCATGAAATATACATATACAACTAAAACTGAGCTGTCTAATGCATAGTATTAACATAAACTGCATTAATGACTTGAAGTGATATTTATTTTACTTCCCGCATCAAAAGTGGAAAGTACCCAATGAAAGTGGAAAGCCTTAAGTTTTAGCTTTGTTAAAATTTTCCCTTCAATCCAGAGTAACTATGGGAGCACATAAGAGACACTATGTGCACCCGTAGTTATTGCACCACCTAGTGAAAACCTATGGGAAATTCATATTGCAATCCAGAGTAAATTGTTCTTACACCAGAGCAAGGACACCCTGTAGTTACTCTGGATTGCACCCTTTGACTTGGTAACTATCTCGCCAACTCTACACACTGGAAAATCTCCACAGCAGTGCTCAAAGTGTGTATATGTTAAAAGGTTTTGAACACATGGATAAACTTTTATTAGGTAGGGAGTTTCCATGACACTGCAGTCCTGCATGCTACTGGTACAACTATACTGCCTTGAAAGCTTTCCACTATATTACTAGTGCATTTGGGGTCATTGTGGTCTACAGCCTCTTTGTGAATGTATGTGTGTTTTCCAGTGACCTTCAGTGTGGAGTATGTAATAAAGGCAGGCCTTTGAAACTGACGGCAAGAAAGATGGCAATAATTGAGCAGTGCTTTGAAATTTTTTAGTCTTTCACATATCATCCACTTTTAATAACACTACCCTCCCTTGAAGGAGTTCAGTATGGTTTATGTTACTCTAGCCTGTTCTCATAAAACAACCCTCCAGGTAGTGATTGGACCAAGGTCATCCAGTATGTGTCATGGCTGAGTAGGAACCTTGGGACTTCCTCATTCAAGTCAAACACTTTAACCACTATGCTGCTTCAGCTCTTTCTGGAAAAGAGGGATTTTTGAAATGCACATTGCTGTTTAAACAGCAGCGTCCATTTGAAACAAGGAGCTTGTTAAGTGGAAAAAAATGATGTGGGGACTAGTCAGCAGGAACCAATTAATTGACCAAAACAAGGATTTGCTCATCCTCATGTGGTTGAGATTCCTGCTCTCAACATTCTTCTGCAGAGCATGAGTTAAATGGTCATTTCTTCTTCAGAAGATCCCTCAGATCTTTCTTCCCTGTGATCTTGGGCTTCTGGCTGTTTTAGTATAAGAGCAATAGGATCATCTTTTTCCCTTTTCATCCATCATAATATGATTGTGTAACCTCAAACAATGGCTCCAGTGCTATTAGGAAAAAAAGGTTAGGATGTCAACCTGTGATTGTGGGACCATGTTGTTGCATTTCATTTTGAATGAATGTGGCTACCCCCTGGGTGCAGACATGTGCTATTCTACAAGTTACTCTTGAACAGCCCTGCTCCAAATTGGGGTAGAAGTTATGGATTTTCTTTGATCTTCTCATATATGCAACAAGGATTTGAATGACTCTGGATTGCCATCTCTCAACCTGGAGATTGGAGGTAGGGGGAAGAGAAAAAAGCATGACGAGGAGACATTTTGTAGATGCTTCCCCCCCACCTGCCCCAAACATTGCACCACTGTTTCAGGGACAGATTTGATCTCTCAGAAGTTGCTCTTTTTGGAGCATGTCCCAGAACCTGGAATTCTTTCCTCGCTGTGCACACTTTCCCTTGAAGCTTAACCAAGAAGCAGCTTTGATCCAGAACAGTATTTCTTTCGGTAGATTCTCATAATCTGCTTAGTCCAGTCTTTTGCCTTTTGGCCTAAATCTCTCAGCATTTGGTAAGGAACTGATTTACACTTCAGCAAGTTTCTAGCTTGTAGTGTCCTTTTAAGCCCTACACTAGAAGGGGATGAAAAGCAGGTTGTGGTTTGGTTTCAACTGACAGATAAAAATAAATGCTAAAGGACAAGGAAAGAGAAACCATCCTGCTATCACCTTTTAAGATTGGATTCTTACAAGTCATCCTTGAACTTTCTGTTGAAGCCAGGGTTGGAACATTCTTCTCTCCTCACCTTATAATGGTCATCTAAATTCAGAATCCATTGAAAAGAGGTTGTTTTTGGTTGTAATAAAATCTCACCAGTGTTATAAATAGAGGCTGATCAATTTCTTATCAGCTGTTCCCAGATTCCTATGGTTTAAACACCTTCAGAATGAATTAGCAGTTCCTCTCTATAGGTAGATCATTGTAATGAGACACTTGAAATGCATAACCCATTTCTCCATCTCTCTTCCACTACAAGCCCTGATTCCATTGCAGTGTCTGTGAGCACAGTTCATATATTAGTCAATTCTTGCAAAGAAAGCTCTTTCATGAAGGAGATAGCATGACACCTGCATGTGGATCATCTTGTATAACAATTGCATTCATGTATGTTTCATGTATCCTAACTCCTGTTTAGGTCAAAACAATTCCAGGCACAAGTCCCATGCTGGCCTGGGAGTGTTGCAAAGTACTGCACCACTCCAGGGAGTGGGGGGTTAGGCCAGTGCACAAACATGCCACAGGAGGAATGGAGAGATGGGTGAGTTAGGCTGACCTAAATTAGTTAGGATTGTGCCCTCAGCAAGAGTTGCCATATGTCCCAAAAAACAGGAACAGTCCTGATTTTGGGGGATTGTGTTCACATACTGGCAAATGGGACAGAGTCCTAACACAATTTTGTGGAAGAGAAAATGACAACTCTACTCTCAGTTGCACTTAGCCCCCAGGGCTCATCCCCAGGTGGGTTTTAGGATGTTTTCCCATACATATCTTCATGTGATGTGGCTAATATTCTTCATCTTACTGTTTTATAGTGACAGAATGGATGATTGCAGGCTCTCTTCATGTCTTTGAGAAAGTCTTGTTTGACCAAGCCTTGCTTTTTTGATGGGCAAATTACAACTGTGGCAAAGAACACTTTTCATTTGTTACGGCCCTACCTAAATAAGTATGATATTAACAGTGCTTAGCCTTGGTTTTGTAACCTTCCCCCACACCAGTATTGAATTCTGTGCACTTGATTTGGGGCTGCCCTTGAGGACAACCTGGAAGCTTCAACTGATGCAAAATGTGAGCTCCTGTCCTTAGCCCAGTTCTGCGACGCCAGCTGGATCAAATCGTATTGGCTCTGCCTTTCCATTGGACTAATTCAGTGGTGTAGAGAGGGGGGATTTGCTGTTTAGATAACAGCATATCCTCCATAACAATCTAACCCAGGCTTTCGTGCTTCGCATGTAGCGTATGCAGTGCTGAGCACGATGCCATAGTCTTTCAAGACTGACGGAGGCCTGCTTTTTTATATTGCTATATTTAGTCCCAGGACTCAAAACAATTATAAACATCAAAGCAAAACAACTTGATGAGGGATTTGAATTTTATCAGCCACATATTATGTGGCGCTTCTCTTTACGTTAATGAACCAAAAGGTCAGAATATTCAATTCTTTTTACAGGAGATGCTGTTTAAAAGGGCACAATGATACTGCAGTGTTGACAAAATGAACAATGTCTTTGGGAATCTATTTAAGAGTACAATCCTTACCATGTCTACTAAAAAGTAAGCCCCATTGTGTTCAATGGGTCTTACTCCCAGGAACGTGTCTTTAGGATTTCAGCCTAAGACTTTGACTGAATGGAGCCTTCAATAATGTGTTCCTCAACTATTCCCAACCATTCTGGACCATTCCTATGATCCCAACTGGATCATGTTGCTTGCCTTTTGCTGCTGTTCCTCCTCTCTATCATGTGTCGTGTTTCCCTCTTGGGAACATTTTTAAAATGACTTCTTTATTTACATAGTTGTACATAAAGAAGACATTTAAAAAAACATCTAGACTGCAATCCTAACCTCCAGTTAGCTGGCATAAGTCCTGTGCTGAGCTGGAGGTGTCACAAAAGGGCCATAAGTCGTGTTTATGGATAAACACTTGGGGAGATGATTACAATTAAGAAGGTAGTTGTTGTTTTTACTACAATATCCCATTTTCCTCCTTCCTGCCTTTCTGATCCAGCAGCAGGAGGCTTTTCTACCTACCTGTTTTGAGGTATCAAAAGACAGAATTTTTCTCACTGGAATGTGGGCCGTTGTGTGTAGGAAAGGTGTCCATTTTGGACGTAGTGAGGCAGCAGTTCCCTCTTCTAAATAGCAGAGATCATTCTTACATCATTGGGGAGAGAATTGGGGGGACAGATGTATTAGGCTATTGGTACTCAAACATTTAATTCCCACTTCTGAGAGTGGCAATCTGTCCAGAACCCACTGGAAGTGATGTCATCAGTCTGGTTGATGTCATGGCCAGAAGTGACATAATCAAACCGGAAAGATGTAATTGTGAAGCTAGATCTGAGAGTGATGTCTCATGGATAGCATAGCACTACTATTCTCACCTATAACCTTTTATTGGGATATTCTTAGCCATTTTACCGTCACAAAGTGTAATAAACAATATTCCATTTACAACCTTGACACAAGCAAAACAAAATCTAAAGTTTAGGGTTGCCTGATGACTTTAGTAGGGATTGAGACGAAATAGAGCGTGTCTTCCAATCCCAATATTTTCTATCATATTTGAAGAGTTCACGGGTATTCAGGAAATTTCTCATGCCTTCTCCCAGGACCCAAATGAACCTCCTACAGGTCAACCTTCATCACACACCAATTGTGGGTTAGGAGCTACTTATATCTCAGATGGGAAGAGGTATAAGTCTGAACCTTGATACTGCCCCTTGCTGTGAATAAAAATACAGTTTCTGTTCTCTTCTTGTCTAACCCACATTTATTTCTCTGTTTCGTTCCTAGTACTGCTGTTGGCATTGGTTTCTATGGAAACAGCGAAACCAACGATGGAGTATATCAACTGATATATGCCCTTGATAATGCTAATCACACCCTCTCAGGAATTGACTCACTGGTAAGAGATGTGATAGGCTGCACTTGTATGAATTTTGCTTTCATTTAGCATAGGCATTCTGGGCCTGATGGATTCTGTGAAAAGCCCAGAGTTGGGAGCAGCTGTCTGAGAACAACAGCAAAATCAATTTGAGTGTCTCTTCCTAGGTTGGAGCACAAGAGCTTGCAAAAACAAGGCATCAGTTGTTGAAACTGCCTCCATCTCCATTTTATCTGAAATATAAATTCTAGATGCTTAGGCTGTCCCTGCATTGGGAAGAAGGGCATTTTTTCAGTGGGAAAAATGGAAGGGGAAAAATTTCAGATGAGACAACGATAAGGAGGAATGGGAAGCTTCCTGTTTTTTTTCTTTTTAAATCACTGTGTTGGATGTGCAACTACATTTCACTTTCTCATGGATGTCTCCTGATATCTATGCCATGCTCAGTTGCTTTCTTTGATCTAGTAGTGGAGGGAGCCAAGGCTTCTGGCGTTGATCGGATTTAGCAAAAGTATATGAATGACTCATCAGCAGAACCCAGAAAAAGGATTGAAGAACTTTTGTTCTTCTATATTATTCTGCCATCCATGCCCTTTTTTGTCCAGTGAACCCCAGGTTTCCTTCTTCCGTACAGGGTATGCAGCTCACCATACCAATTCAAAGACCAGCAGTATGTACTATAAATGCTTCCCCTCAGATAAATGCGTTATATTGCCCCTTTTGAATATGGCTATCTGCATATGAGACAATATTTTTTGCTACCTTTTTCAAATCATCAACCTCTGTAACCTGGCCCTTTGTATGAAAATTGGGATCAGAGACATCCACAATGACAGGGTTATCCAATGCAGCCTGTCTTAAGCTGCTGTTTTTTACAAGTGCTCTCAAAGTAGTTTGATCTAAAAACAATGGTGTCCTGCCACAGATTACCAGGATCATGCAGCACCTTTGCTGGGTATAAACCCTTGCCCATGCAGCACCTTCGCCGGGTATGTGCCCTGTTGGCAATCTTCCCTTTGCAAGGGCAATGCTGGCTGCAAAATTGGCAAATTCCAAAATTTTAACCATAAAAGTGGACACTCTTGCTTGCATGCATGGATTTCTGCAGTACTCCTTGTGTGTGGCTGTCTATTGTTCCAGAGGATTTTTGGTTAAAGATGAGGGGAGCTGTGGTCAGGAATAACTAGTGGACACACAGAATCTGAGGATGGCAGAGTTGTTGGAAAACTTGCCAAGCTTAGTTGTAAGCACAACCTTTATGGAGAGGGGCTACTGCCATGGTGGAAACATGTAGGAGTTTGCTATCCCCTTTTGACTATTCTTGTCATATTATGTTGTGCCAATTTCTATGCAGTATCCAGGCCAATTTCTATGCAGTATCCAAAAGGGATTTCTTTAAAAGTTTAGGCAGTCTGCCAGTCCTTGCAGCAGCACAACTGTGCCATCACTCACTTGGTCACTCTGAATGAGGAAAGCAAGTGAGATTTGGGGAGGAAATATGGGAAGTTCAACCTTGACTTTCTGAACTCTGTAGTGAGACCTGACTGGGCCAGTTGTTACAGAAATTCAAGTGCAAATCAAGCTGCTAGGGCAGTTGCCACTAACTACGCTGAGTCTAGCAAAAAGTAATTTTTTGGTAGCTCTGGATAATGCCATGTGTCAGGAACCCTTGTGAAGTAAGCCTTCTATGCAAGGACTGTTCTTACGAGTGACAAGATCACTGAGACCATAGCCTTTCATATAAAAGCAAAGGCTAATGAATCTGTACCTCAAAAGTAGCAAAGGATTTCTAGATCTTACTTGTATTGATGTTGTCTATTTGCTGTCTGTTTGCTGCTTTCCCACGTCTATCCTTCCCTCTTTTCAGGTTCCCTGGAATTAATTTGCCAATTTGCTTTTTGTCACTGGTTCACATCCTTCTCTAGAGGGAGGCCTGAAGCCAAGGCCCTGAGTGAATGCCATTTTGGACTTCTGTGTTCAGGCTTATTTATTTCATTATTTTATACCATAGCTGTGGAGGATGGGATGGGAGGGCAGTGGCAGAGGGAAGTTTTGTTTTCTCCTTCCTTTCCACTTGTTGGATCATAGGGTGGATATGTTCTCACTGTGAAATGTTGAAATGCAAAACGTCCCTGGGAATAGGGAACCACTGCTTTAATCAGGCCACAGTGACATTTCCTTTCACTCAAATATTGATGAGTAACAGGACCAGTTTTGTGTAAAGGTCAACTGGTTAAATATAAAAATATTCAATGTTTTCAAACCTTTTGGGATCTGTGACACATTATATAGGGTGTTCCATAAGAGTCCGTACATAGTAAAAAGCTTCCATACGTAGGAAAAATAAACCTTTTTATTAAAACCACTTTTATTTAACATCCCCAGATCACACCCCACTTGGTTTTTATCTTTGGGGGCATTTAAAGGTCATGGTATATCAGTAAAAGATACAAAACACGAATCATCTCAAGAAACCTATCACCAACTCTTTTACAAGCATAACTCCAGCTGCGCTTATACATATTCTTCAGCAGTGGAGGATACACACTGAAATGTGTTTTTAAAACAGTAGTCATCTAGAGCATATTATGTAAATTAAAATGGTTTTCATAAAAAATGTTAATTTTTCCTGTGTATGGAAACTTATGGGACACCCCATATATAAGCTCTATAAATTATACAAAGAAATTATATATGGTAAAACCTTGAATTGAGAGTAACACGGATTAAGTGTTTTGCAAGACAAGCAAACATTTCTAATAAATTTTAACTTAATATATACACAATGTCTTGATAAACAAGTGAAAAATAGTCCCGGCTGGGATATGGCTGGTTTTGGTGCTCCCCCAGCAACTGCTCACCCTCTGCTGAGAAACCAATCTTTGCATGCCTACTCTGGAGTAAGCCTATTACAATCAGTGCAGCTCACTGCTATGTAACAGGGGCAATGGAAAGTAGCCTGGGAGACCTAGACTTTCATGTGGAAAGTAAGGTGTATATAATGGGGGGATTGCAGCCTGAGAGACTAAGTGCAGGTTTGTTTTATTTTTCTTTATATTTTGTATTTACTTTATTATTATGTATTATATTATAGTACTGTAATCATTTTTATAGAATATTTTTTCCTAACTTAACAAGTTAAATCGTCTTGAGTTTCCTTTATTTCCTATGGAAAATTTACTTTGATATATAAGCGTTTTGGATTACATACATGCTTCTGTAACAAACTATGCTTGTAAACCAAGGTACCACTGTATATGATTAAAAAAGCAGGCCTCCGTCAGTCTTGAAAGACTATGGTATCGTGCTTGGCGCTGCATACGCTGCATGCGAAGCACGAAAGCCTGGGTTGTATTGTTATGGAGGACAGACTGTTACCCAAGTAGCAAATCCCCCATCTCCACGCCACTGAATTAGTCCAATGGAAAGGCAGAGCCAATACAATTGGATCCAGCTGGCGTCGCAGAGCTGGGCTAAGGACAGGAGCTCACCCTGTCTTCTGGGGCTGACCCAGGAATTGAACCCTGGCCTGCTGGTTAACAGGCACAGTGTCTTTACTGCTTGCGCCACCCACAGCCCGATATGATTATATTATATACAATTATACATGATGCCAAGTCAGATTGAGTGTGGTTAAAAAAAATGAGTTTCTGTCCAAACTTCTCAGCCAATTAGTGCCTCAGAATATCTTGTTGGCACCACAGCAGGCATCCTGCCCTCTTGACTGTGTTTGGGCATGTATGCAGTTAGACTTGGGTCTTCTGTCATTTCTAGAGGCTGTAGTATGCTTGCACGAGAGGCCTTCTAACTAACCAACAACTGAAAAAAAAATTAGGTCACAAAACTATAGTTTGGAACGCACTGGTTTAAGTGATGGTGTGAAGTTGAATCAAAGTGATCATTTAATATAGCATATGATTTAATATAGCATGATTTTATACCACTTCTGGGAACACTCAGCAGATACGCATGTTCTGGTGAGTAGTTTATAGCATATAAACCATGCATTACTTCAAGTTGCCATAGAAAGGGGTTTGTAGCAACTTGTATTTTGGAAAGGAATTTCTTCTTTTGACATCTGCTCAAGATCAGTTGACAGAGGGGAGTTTAACCTTTAATCTTTTGTTCATGTACAATATCATTCACACCTTTTATTTTAGCACATGTATACATGGTGTGATGATGCTTGTTCCTCAGATTGTAGGTGTAGAATTGAGGTGATGGTGATCGTACTGATTTAACAGCTGTAGTATAAGAGTGCAGTATCGCATGAACTTGGAGAATCCAGTCAAATTGTTGTGTTTCTGCTAGTAACCAGAGACCTCCTTGGCTTGTTAACAGCCTTTTGGTCTTGATTTGTTAAGGTTGATCTAGGCCACCTTTTTGCCCATAGAAAATAGTGAATAGTGCAAGGATTTCAACTTGCTGCTTCTCAAGGACCTGTCTGTCTTTTCCCCAGGTCTCAGGAACCACAACACAGATGAAGCTGGGTCTAGAGCAGCACCTGGCTCGGCTGAATGAGATCTTTGCCACCCGAGGAGACTATGTGCAGACTCTCAAATTCATGCAGCAGATGGCAGGCAACATTGTATTGCAGCTCTCAGGACTCCCTGTCTGGGGTGATGTCACTGTAGACTTGTCTCAAGTAGCCAGTGATGTCAGCTATGTGGAGTATTATAGGTAAGTGAAAGTGGATGTTGCAGAGTAAGAGTTGGGTGGCCATTCTGGATCCTTCCCAGCATGTTCTGTAGGAGACAGCTTGAGAAGTGTATCTTATTTTTGCTAAAGGAGATTCTTTGTTAAGCTCCTGAAACCATTAAGATAACATTATCTTCTCATATGAATAGAATGCTTAAAGAGCTTATTACATTTATACTCCACCTCTTTTCCATTGTGGAACTGAAGGCATTGTAAATGGAGTTCCCAGACAGTCTGTCATCAAGACAGTCTGGACCTGCTTAGCTTAAGCAAGGCTATTGTATCATATGTTCTCAGATAATATCCTGGGGTTATATTTTCATAGTATCATTGCATGGTGGTATTAAAATATTATTTTTGGTATGTGTTAGATGCTATAAATGCATGCATGATTGCATCTTCATGGATGAAATGAAATGTTGGCACCTGCAACCTCTATGTTCAGTGACACACTTTTACTGAAAAGTTTTTGTTTCAATGTTTGCTTCCCCAGACCATGTTTTAGTGTGTGTATGCTCTAGTGACTACAGTGGTACGTCTCATAGCAAGCTCCTCACATAAAGTATGTTCCACATAACAAGTCTAAATTTCCAAGGAATCCTGTTTCACATAACAAATCTGCTTCACATAGCAAACCCCTCTGGTGCCTTACGGGCACGCGCACTATGCAGCCCTGATGCTCCACGCAGAGGCTGTTTAAAAGTGCTGCTGCCTCTAACTGCTCCCAACTTGGGAGCAGTTGCCTGGGGCTCCAAAGGCAGCTGCCCCAACTGCCCCCAAGTACTCCCACCTGCCACCTTGAACCTCCAGCAGCAGCCCAGGTAAGCCTCCCAGGAAAGTGTCTTTGATTGCAGACTCCTAACGATGTCTACCCAGAAGTAAGCCCCATTATGTTAAATGGGTCTTACTCCCAGGAAAGTGTCTTTAGGATTGCAGCCTAAGCAGACTTCAATTACAGTGTTTTGTGATCATTTTTACATACAGTTAATATTTTTATATGAATATATTTTGGGTTGTGGAACCAATTGTCTGAGTTTCCATTATTTCCTATGGGAAAATCCGCTTCACATAACAAGCATGCTTCTGGGACGAATTAAACTTGTTATATTTTTATCCATGAAGACAGACCAGCAAGTTGCTGAGGCACCCTTATGTCTAGGCAGGCTTCTCAGCAGCTCACTCTAAACCAAGTTATCTATGGTGCTTGGAAGTTCTGCTGTATTTGGTGGAATGTGGTACTAGCATGTTTAGCCCCAGATGGAAACTATCTATTCCTGGGAGTGTGTAGAAGAGTCTGCTGGCAGTTCTGTTCCCTGGGGGATAAAAAATACTCCCAAGAGTTGGGAAAGCTTTTTCACAAAGCATGGAACTCTTAAAATAATCTTTGTGACCTATACTGACCTTATTGGTCCAATCAGGGATTGGCACAGGACTGTGCCATCCGTATGACTGCTTTTCTATCCTTACTGGGCAGTGTCTTTCAGAGGGATACTGTCAAATAGAATGTGGATTTCCCAGATATTGTAAAGATCTGGTTTGTCACTTAAACTGTTAAAAATAAAAAGCAAGAACTCTAGATAGTTCCCAAGGAAAAAAAAATGCTCTAAAACTCTCAGCAGTTCCTTTGTAAATGAAACTCAAGAATTTCCTCAGTTTTAATTGCTTGTGTGTATGAGTGGGCAAGAGAATTGGATAAATAACAATTTTGATGCCTTAAAAAACACCAAGAACACACCTTCTGACAGAATTGTCCGTGTCAAGATCTCTGACAGTTTTTGATGTCCCTTCTGGCTACCTTAAGGCTTATGAAGGTAATCCAAACCACACTGTGGACCTGTGGTGATCTCCATACATATTACTCACGGTTGCCTGATAGTTCTGTCATGCATGGCAAGGAAGCTTCTCACACTGCGATGATTCACTAGGGTCTGAAAATGAACCTGACCATGCAGCAAAGAACTGTGCAGCAAGGTCCTCTGGTGGCACACGTGGTTAAGACATTGTGCCTGTTAACTAGTAGGCCAGGGTTCGAGACCTGGGTCACCACAAGACGAGGATCTCCTGCAACAGGCAGGGGGTTGGACTCGATTATCCATTGGGTCCCTTCCAATTTTATGATTCTAAGAATATGGACAGCTGCAAATTTATCATGAAGCTTTGGGTTGAGCGGCTTGGCCCCAAAGTTTGTGGATCTGTGTTGCTCTACTGTAAGCTGTTCAGGAAGGAGTCTCTGGGTTGTACAGGTTGGAGTATATTGGTGGAAACCAGAAATTAGTCTAGAGCTCTCCTGGCCCTCCTGCTGGTGACCTTTATCTTCCAAATTTAGCAGATTTCCTTGGAGCAATGATGATGGACCCCAGGCTGCTAATGCCCAGCTCTTGGTCTCAGCAGAGGAATTTTAATTGGGTCCTTTCTGACTCCAGGCGGTGAATTAAAACAGGAAGAATTCACTGATTTCGCTCCTCCTCCTCTTCTGTAGTGTTAATGAGGCAGAAAGCACTGGCTGTGAAGAGAAGCAGCATCTGCAAGGGTGGGAGGGATCAAAAGCCTCTTTTTGGTAGTGACAGAAGAGAGGAAATCACTCACGTGCCCCAGAGACAGGACTTGCATCTCATATGCTGCAGCTTGTACAATCCTGTGCATCATGGCTGTATCTTTCCTCTTGAAACAAGGGACACTGGCACTTGGAAGACTAGAAAGCCATGGGAACTCAGGAGTTGCTAAATTCAGAGCTGATCCCCTTCTTCAGAGTGGGTTAGGGGAAATTTTCGCCAAGATACACCAAATTTCCTGTTCAGAAAAGCTGAATTCTGCCAGTCATGTAAATTAGATTTAAGCAGCTGTGGATACATTTTGCCTCTTTCATTTATGGGGAAGAGCAGAGAGCTGTGCATGGTTTCATTGTATCCCTAGAGTGCTCAACTCATTCTGTTTTCCAAAACTACATGCATGTACATTTTAACAGCTGTCATCTAAAGGATCCTGAGCCAGCCCATTTATGAAATCAGTTAACACATATTGCACCAGCCACAGATTGCAAGGAGTCTGAGGGGTAGCACTTCTGGGTGCTTTTGACACAGTTTCTGCTGCCCTTTGATCTAATCCACTATTGATGCAAACCACAATGATCTGTTTCCTCCTCACATGAATAAGAGGCAGATCGTTCCATTCCTTGCTTTCGTCTCATGTGCTAGTGTCAAATCTGGCTGCATGGGAACTACTTTATTTGTGCTGTCTTCAAATAAAACTGGGACACCCATATTCTTGGGTTTAGCTGCAAGTCATCTGAAGCATGGCATGTGTTTGGTGTTTTTGTAGAGTAGAGTAGACCTGAGACAGTATCAGGTAGAATTCCAAGTTGTGCCAAGATGTTCAAAACTTTAAATTTTGTACCAGCATTGCTGAGAGGAGAAACTCTTGAAATAGAAGTAGAGAACTTTTCCAGATGGCTTTCTCTGTGTTATCTCTCTCAGGTCCTGCTTGTGGGCTTTCCCAGAAGAATCTGGTTAGCCCCTTTAGGAAACAGGAGAGTAAATTAAGTGGATCATCCCTCTGATTCAAGAGTGTTTCTATTTATGGTGTTTTGAGGAATGTGGGAAAGACTATACCAAGCTTCTTCTGTGGGCATGTTATCCTGAATGATCACTTGCTGTGATGAGCTAGCCCACAACAGTTGCAGCTTGCAGAGGGCAAAGCTTGATTTAAAATTTTGCGCGGAGATTTCTGGCATCTTGAACCTATATAGCTGTTTTATTCTGAGTCATACCTTTTAGTTCATCTTTCTTGGGAGCGGGGAGGTCTATGCTGACTGATACCTGAATCTTAGAATTTCAAACAGGGACCTTTCCATGCCTTGCCTACCTAGAGATCATAAGACCTGAACCTGGAACATTCTCTGTCACTGGGTTGTAACCTCATCTTTCTAAGACAGTTGGAAGCTGAATTCACAATGAACTTTTGGCATAGCTAAACTTTTTAGGCGTAGCTAACTTTTTCCTTCTGCAAAATGCTGCCTACGGGGGGAGGGGGGGCACACAAGGCATAAGCAGACATGACCCAAATATAATCTCTTACTTTTCTATTTTTCATGCTTTTGCTTAAATAATGCAAGTAAAAATAAAAGTAATGTCACGCTGTCTGAATGTGGTCATGCTTTTTTCTCTTAATTATGATAACTTGAGCCTATGTAACATCTATAAATATATTAGCTAAAATTGCAGTGACAATTATAAATGCTTGCCCAAAAGGAAAAAATTCTCATGGGCTTAACATAGCATTTGCATTTTCTACCCCTCATTCATTCAAACACAAATACAGGCTTCTGCTCGTAATTCTGTAATGCAGCTTTCTGTGACTAGATTTTTGTCTTACAAAACATTTATGAATTGCATTTTTGCAAGGGAAAAGAGGGTTCTAAGCAGAACCTACCTGATTCTGCCATTCATACTACAGTCATCTCTGTACATTTCATCTCTGATTATCTTTTCTAGAGTCCCTCAGGCCTCTTGTCAAGGGGTTTCCTTGTCAAAATGTAGATCCTTGGAGAAATGTATACTTGTCCTGCTGCTGTTAATCCAGTAATTTAAGGAACCACAATCCTCCAGGCTTATGATTGTTGATCTTGCTTGGTTTTCAGCATACCTCTCCTCACAGCCAGTAGTGGGCTTGGTGGCTTGGCTTCTTCAGATCCCTCTTGGTCTTACCAGTTTCCTTTCTTCACAGGTGGCTTTCCTACCTCTTGCTGTTCATCCTGGACTTGATTATCTGCCTTGTTGCCTGTCTGGGGCTAGCTAAGCATTCAAAATGTCTGCTTATTACGTGAGTATGCCTGGTTATTTTATGGGAAAAGAAAATGTTTATCCATGTAGAGTGCCCAGCTACTCTTCACAGTGCCTGATGTCTTGGGAACCAAGAGTGCCTTTCATGTCTAGGAAGGGCCTGGATGGCTTGTTCCCTATCTGGCTATCCCCAGGGCAGCGGTGGAAGGGTTTCTCTCAGGATTCCATAGAACTGGTATGGTGAAGTCGGAATAGAACTCATGAAGTAATCTCATGTGTCCTGTATTCGATTTTTCTAAAGTGACTTGGGTCATGTGTGTACACACACACACACACACACACACACACACACACACGCCCTGATCACAGTGAGAGATGTCTTAAGGATGTCTTAAGGATTTCCCACTCATTCATTATAAAGCTCTATCTAAACATACTTATTTCTATATTACCTTTCTCTGGTTTTACACAGGCAGTTTAAATAGGCATACTAATCCAAACCATTATTTTTCACTGGTGTTTTTACAATATGTTCTGTGGAAAAGACTCAAGTCACCTGAAAAAAAATCACCAAATGTTGCCTTCACCATGTGGTTATCTCTTCTGGCTGTGTGCCATCAAGCTTTCCACACTTACTATTTTTTTTTAACAGTGGCCTTGTTGGTTTGAGTTGGCCGTTTCATTTCATTCTCTTTGCATATATTTCTTGGCACTTCTGGGACATACTAGTAAGGATGAACAAATGACAGATTAGACAATAGGTTGCAAAGATGTCCACTCTAGGTGCTTGCCATCGGCAGTTGCTTTCTTTCAAGACACATCATATTCCTGACAGCAGGCCTCCGTCAGTCTTGAAAGACACACTTGGGAGTTAAGCATGGAAGGGTTTTTAAATGAGATAGATACATTAAAAGCAGGCCTCCGTCAGTTTTGGAAGACTATGGTATCATGCTCAGCACTGCAGACGCTGCATGCGAAGCATGAAAGCCTTGGTTGAATTGTTAGGGAGGATAGGCTGTTACCCAAGCAGCAAATCCCCCCTCTCCACGCTGCTGAATTAGTCCAATGGAAAGGCAGAGCCGATACGATTGGATCCAGCTGGCGTCGCAGAGCTGGGCTAAGAAAAGGAGCTCACCATGTCTTGTGGGGCCGACCCGGGTCTCGAACCCTGGCCTGCTGGTTAACAGGCACAGCACCTTAACTGCTTGCGCCACCCACGGCCACTGGTTTGAAGAAAGCTTTGGGTCAATTCTCAGATTACTTTTTTACCACAGATCTTATGCTGAGAAAATGCACAGATGTACCACAGTTTTCCATATTGTAAAATCTGAGGAAATGTGATACTTGTGGGGTTGTTCCCACATCCTATTTTACATATTCTTTGCATTGCAGATATGTATTTGCCTGAGTGGGCATAAATGAACCTAGGAGCTATGATCGAATTGGACCAGGAGTTGTCCAGTGACCATGTCTACCTGAACTAACTGTTCAGATAGTTAACGGTAGGACAGATAACGGGCCTTCAATTCCCACTTCCACTATGGACTTATTTTGTGGCCTTAGGCAACCCCTGTTGCCTTACATTATCTGCAAAAGGGGTGTAATTCAACTTGTCTGCACAGGGTGTTTTTGATGAATGCAAATGAAAGTGCTTTATGTGCTCAATAAGTGTGCACCACACATGGTGGTGGCAATAGTATTTTTCATTCCCAGTCTTGGTGCTACTTTGGTGAATCCCACTTTTTCTCCCCTCCTGTTTACCTTCTGTCTGTAGGATACTGTGCTGTGGACTTCTCACACTCATTTTCAGCTGGGCCTCCTTTTCAGCAGATGTTTCGGCAGCTGTGGTAAGCTCAATGTTTGAGGCATAGGTGCTGCTTTTCTGTTTCCTTTTAACCAATTTGTTAAAACAGGGCTGGTTTTGAAAACGGAAACTGTAGCTGCAGAGCATCACAGTATTTTTTCATATCTCTTATGCTTCTTTTTTGGCTACCCCTCTACCATAGTTCTCATTGGTAACTAGGACCTAACTCTCCAGCTTGTAACTGCTTAAAGCCTTGATGGTTTTGGATGTACTTAAAGCAGAGCAAACACTTTAAATTCCCTGCTATTCCTGTTGTAGAGTGCTTTTTCCTGTACTCTTCTTTCCTTAACAGTGCCTTGTTTGGTTCCCTGTTTATTGCTAATATGTACTAGGATTTACACACTCATTCTGATTGAGAGTCCAAAAGGGTTGGTTTTAAAGTGTTAATTCACTTGGTGGAATATATGACTTACAAGTTGCCAAGTTGGCTAAAAGCATACATTTTTGCAGCTCAAATCAATGTTACCTGACTCTAGTTTGCAACACTACTTTCGTCACTGTCACTTCTGCCTTCCTGAATTCCTTCTGGATGACCTTTCATTAAGACTTCATATTTCTCCTTCAAATTCACATATTCTAGGAAGCCTTAGGCACCTGTCCTTAATTCCTGCTCTGAAACATAAGCTTAACAAAACTGAAAGGCTCATATAAGCTGCAATCCTAAAGACACTTTCATGGGAGTAAGACCCACTGAACACAATGGGGCTTACTTTTGAGAAGACATGGTTAGGATTGTGCTCATATACTTCCCATGCTTCCATTTGTTTTTATGCATTTGTGTAACAGGGAAATTCCCCATCCCCTCCCCCCAAAATTAAGCTTCATTTGTATGATTTACATTTAATTCTGACTATCACAGGGTACCAGCGATTTCTGCATGGCTCCAGATAAGTTCATCTTGAACATGACACAAAGTCGCCTGAGTGCAGGTAACAGTACTTCTTTAGGCATTGTTTGTAAAATGTCAACAAGTTATTTCTTTGGCATGTGTGAACCTATGAAGAACATAACCGCAGGGCCTGACTCCAGCATATGTGTAATTCTGTCCTTATGGCTGCATTTCTGTGTACACTTATCGTAGTGTAATTCCCACTGGTCTGAGAATGTCTTAGTAGACATGCACATTAGGTTGCACAGTATCTGCCTTACAGAGGCAGTCCTTTTCAAAGCAAATGAAGTACAGATCAAACTGGGAGTTGCTAAAGTTTACCATGGAACTACTTTAGACTCTACAATGACCTCTCATTCTGCCCCTTGAACTTTGTTTTGCAGAAATTGTTAGCTACTACCTATATTGCAGCCAGAGTCTGCCCAACCCTTTCCAGCAGGTAGGTACCTGACCTCCCTGGTAATGTGTCTCCACTGTTGTGTCTCCAATCTACCTGTATGGGAAGAGATTGTTGTTTCATTCTTATTGACCATCACTGGACAATAGATTAATGCTCTGAGGAGGTTTATGTAGGGGGTGACTTTTCCATGTTTTGGGCTATTTAATGATAATGTGACAAACTCCACCCCTTGTGTCTTAATTTTCAATGCCTGGTTTCCCTACATCTAGCATGTTCTAGATTGTCACTAGGAAAGGTGCTAGAGAAACCATGAACAATAGCTCCCCGTCCCTGGAGCTATTTGCCAGCCCTTCGTCTTTCTCAGCTACTTAATGTTGGATTTCACACTATTGATCTTTAAACTTAAGTTTTGTTATGTTCAGAGACAGAGGAAATGAAAGTTGCCCATGTGTAGAACCCCAACCAGCGTTCATAACTGTTAGGGAGTTCAGTGTTTTGGATGGTGATTTGTAATGGAGAGGACAGGATTTGGATGTGGCTGGTATTGACCTGCTTGCTTCAAAATATTGTAGTTATACATATCCCTGCCTTGTAAAATGGTGGAGGCTGTTGAGATTTATGTCTTATGGGTAAGACCGATAATGCCATATGCCTTGTTCTTTGTTGTTAGGCTCTGACCATCTATCAGCGCTCCCTCACGACTATGCAGATTCAGATTCAGGGCCTCATGCAATTTGCAGTGCCCCTTTTCCCAACAGCTGCGGTAAGACACAAACAAATATAGCTCTCAACTATTTTATGGAGCAGTGCATGACTACGTAGTCCTTGTTGTGGAAGCTGTGAATTATGTACATGCATTAAAACAAATTTGCACCTTCTGTTTTTGAGAAGAATGTTTGGCAAGGTGTGAAATGGATGTGTGAAATAAGGGACACAACAGCATGGAGAATATCCAGTACTGTACTTTGCTGGACAGGAGTTCTGTATTGCAAGCAGCAGAAAGTAAGCAAGTAATAAAGATGTCATGAGTAGGAGAATTGGGAAAGGAGACTAGAGATTTGGACAGCAATTCTTCTGGAAGCATCTCAGGCTGCAAAAGAATTCCAGTTTTTATAGCCAGAGATCCTGAGAGCAGTGAACAGGGAATAACCTAATTGTAACCCAGTATGTAACCCTATTATAGGATTCTGTGAGTCTCTGTCTTTGAATAGCTCAGAACCCAATTGGTGCATTCATTGTCACAGTTTTGGCCCACCATCCTAACTACCTGGTACTGTTCCAGGTCAGAACAGAATGGTCTGGTCAGAATGGTGTAGTGCTCAACAGAATGTGGGAATAAAAGCAGCAAGGGACAAAATCCCTCAGCACCTTTGAAGGATTGTGGGGAAGTGTGCAGAACTATAAATTCTCATTTTGTCTTGAATGGGCTGGAGATATATCCACTCTGGTATTATTATGTCATCTTACTGACTAATTTTTCTTTCCCTATTATGAATATACCATGTCCTTCACTTCTTTTCCCTTTGTTACAGAAAGACCTGCTTGGCATACAGCAGCTGCTGAACTACTCAGAGACTAGTCTACACCAACTAACTGCCATGTTAGATTGCAGGGGTTTGCATAAGGTGAGCAGTGTAGAAGTTGCAGAGCGCTTTTGGGACCATTGGTCCAGCACTGACCAACTCTCATTTCCCCCCTGGATTACAGGATTACCTGGATGCCTTGATTGGGATCTGCTATGATGGGGTGGAAGGCTTGCTCTACCTTATCCTCTTCTCTCTTTTGGCTGCCGCATCCTTCTCCACCATCATTTGTGCCTTCCCCCGTGCCTGGAAGCACTTGGCCAGCAGGTAAGGTGGAAGTGTCACCTAGGAAGACACACTTGGGAGGTAAGCATGGAAGGGTTTGAAAATGAGATAGATACATTAAAAGCAGGCCTCCATCAGTTTTGGAAGACTATGGTATCGTGCTCAGTGCTGCATATCTGCATGCGAAGCATGAAAGCCTGGGTTAGATTGTTATGGAGGAGTGGCTGTTACCCAAGCAGTAAATCCCCCCTCTCCAGGCCACTGAATTAGTCCAATGGAAAGGCAGAGCCAATACGATTGGATCCAGCTGCGTCGCAGAGCTGGGCTAAGGACAGGAGCTCACCCTGTCTTGTGGGGCCGACCCGGGTCTCGAACCCTGGCCTGCTGGTTAAAAGGCACAGTGTCTTAGCCACTTGCGCTACCCACAGCCCATTAACCATCTGGTTTTATCTGGCCCACTGCTTTGGTCGATTGAATGTGGTGGAGGAATAAAGAATGTGTCAGTGCTAGTAGTGACCTGAAAATGCTTCTGCATGGTCTCCTGAGAGCAATTAAGAGCATAAGAGTCTGTGGTCAGCAGGCCCACATGTTTGTAGGTCCTCTGCTCTCAATTTGCCAGTAACCCACAACAGAGAGGGTGAGTATGCTTGCATTCACATCCCTTGTTATCCATTTGTAACATCCATTTCTTAACACATCTGACACTTCACAAGTTCCACTTCCAACACTAAGGCATCTTAAACAAAGAAGACAATGAATATCTTATGCTTTGTGTCATCAACCACCTCAAGTGACCAGAGGGGTTTTTTGTTTTTGTTTTTGCAGATATTTGAACCTTGAATGTTTTGTCATACAGTAGGATGGGGAAAGTGTTCGTCTTTTTCCTGGTGTAGCATTTCTTGCTGATGGCATGGAATATATTTCAAGAAACATCTGAAATGACCTATAAACTAGCAGTGGGAATTGTTAGCTTGATTTTGCTAGCAAGTGTCTCCTTGCATCCTGGAAAACCTCTTTTTCCCTGGCTGCTAGATGTAAATATTTTCTTGGCAGGATAAAACTTGTTGGACATGGTGGATTGAGTTGGCAAGTCAGCTCAGTGTTATTGCATTGTGCGCTGTTTTGGTTTAGTTTGTTGCTGTGGTTTGGGGCTTTTCTGATTTTTGGGTGTATATGTATCTTGATTTATTTCTGATTTTTTTAAATTTTGTGTTGCACAGTACTTTAATTTTTGACAGAAAAGTGGTCTGCAATTCCAAAAATTTTTTTTGTCTTGTCCAGAGATCAGGATTATGATGACATAGATGAAGAAGATCCCTTCAATCCACAGGCCAGACGCATTGCAACCCACAACCCTAGCCGAGGACAGCTCCGTAGTTTCTGCAGCTACAGTAGCAGTCTGGGTAGTCAGACAAGTCTCCAGCCTCCTGCACAAACCATCTCCAATGCGCCAGTGTCTGAGTACATGTGAGTATAAGATGTCAATAATTCATTTCTTAAATCTATATCTGGCCCTGAGAAGGGTTGTCCCAAGAACCCTGCAGATGTTACCCAAGCTTTTTTGAGTACCCTGGATACATAGAGGAAGCTCCATTCTTTGCCCTCATTGTCTGAGACCATTTGTCTCCTGTCGGAAACATGCTATCTTTCATATTTGCTTCCTTTTCTTCATCATTCTCTGGGAATCATGATTTCTCTCCATTTCACTTGCACAACAGTTGGCAACGATACACTTTTTATTTTGGATCTTTGGATGTTCTCAGCAATCTATGAATGAGCTGATTTTGGGCACCATCTCCCTTTTAAAAGCTCTTGTGAATTCCCTTTCTGGGTGGGATGCTACGTGAACGTAAACCTTTAAAATTCTAATGTTTGGGGAAGGGATGTATGTATATGTGTGCGATTGTTGCTGTAAAACAGGTAAAGTTTTCAGGAACTATTTTCTGGACTTATTATGGGCTAATATTTTGCAAGCCACTGATTTAACTTAGAGCTCTTTGTCTTCCATTCTGTTCAAATGCCTAATTTTACATTCATTCTTTTACCAAAAGACCCATGTCCTTTAGCAGATATCACCTTCACTTATCTTTTAGTAGCTCTTCATCAAAAAGGAGGAGCATGTGGCATTTTGAGGTGGATCACTGCTCTTTCCCATGTATTTTATTTGATTGTTGTGGTTCCAGTGGATTACAAGGAAGTGAAGATTTATTCACTGTCCTTTATTGTGACAGCAATAAAGGACAGTGCATTCTCCTTTTCCAGGCCCTCTATGTATTACAAGGAATATGTGGCTGTGCAATAATTAATCTCTGAAATCTTGTCACCTGTAATTGGATGCAGATCATAGTGTCATGCTCCTTAGTTTATTTTCCACAAAAAGCTATGTCCAGGAAAGCGAGTAAGGAAGACTTATAGGTTGGTACCATTTACACTAATGTGTATGTGAATCTCAGCCTGCTCTTGCAACTCTTGAATACTGATAGCCTTTTCCTCTTAGTTTGGTAATTAGTTGATAGCTTAGTTAGGTGGATCCAACACTTGCCTGCTTCCCTGAATCAGGGAGGGGTACCCAATGAATTAGATGTGCTGAATGTGTAGAGTGGCAATTTCCCCATTACTTATTTCTGCTCTTGCCTGGGTGCATCATATTATTCCCAGTATTTTTCCCTGCTACCTGGCAAGTGGTGCTCCTCCTGTATGTAGTAGGGGGAGAGAAACTATTTCTCTTCACCCCAGCCAAGTGCCTTTTATAATAGCTGTTACAAGTATTTTTTTATTTTTTCTAGACATGACTTCTTACAGGACAGGGAGCCATTTAGTTAACTGACCCTACAATCCAGAGTAACTA
Organism: Cryptoblepharus egeriae; assembly: GCA_030015325.1. Taxonomy (NCBI): domain Eukaryota; kingdom Metazoa; phylum Chordata; class Lepidosauria; order Squamata; family Scincidae; genus Cryptoblepharus; species Cryptoblepharus egeriae. Next base: position 103,260,834 of record JAREYC010000002.1, on the reverse strand, counting down.
CAGGAGCACGTAAGAGACATTACGTGTACCCATAGTTACTGCACTGCCTTGTGAAAACCTATGAGAAATTCATGTTGCAATCCAGAGCAAATTGTTCTTACACCGGAGCAAGGACTCCCCGTAGTTACTCTGGATTGCATCCTGAATTAAACTATTCTGTTATATACTATATATACAGTATATCACAGAAGTGAGTACACCTCACATTTTTGTGAATATTTTCTTATATCTTTTCATGTTACAATTCTGAAGGAATGACACTTTGCTACAATGTAAAGTAGTGAGCATACAGCTTGTATAACTGTTAATTTGCTGCCCCCTTAAAATAACAACACACAGCCATTAATGTCTAACAATAAAATATTTACAAAAATGTGAGGGTTGTACTCACTTCTGTGATATTCTATGATATTATATACTGTGATAATATAAATATATATAAAATACTTGAACAAATATTTGGTCTAGTATCGTTTTACAAATACTGAATGAAGACTCTCATGTAGATCATGCTTTCTTTGCTCAAGGACGCTAGGTATCTGTGGTTGTTTGGGAATAACAAGGTTTCTTTTGTGAATGTGTATGGATTTTGCTATTTGAATTGTGGCGTTATTTTTGAAGATTGGGTGTGCTATCCTGTTTTGAAACAATGGCTTCTTGCATGTACATACCTTAGAAGAGAGAATTGAATTTGCTTCCCTGCATGTATTTTTCAAATGTAATCTCAGAAGCAATCCTTAAAATGCCTGTTCCAGACATGAGCAAGTGGGAGCTGTTTCAAATGTGCTGCTTCATGTTACACAGTAAGTCCTCAACTAGAACGGGGCCTCCTAGGTTTCCTTATAAGGTACATAGAGACCTGACATAGGGGGACATTTTTCATGTCACTGTTTCCCTTCTGGGGATTCAGAAATGAGTTCTACCACAGGTATAGCTAGCTGAACACTGTGCAGCCAGACTAACTACTTAGTGGTCTGAACTCAGTAAAACCTTCAGAAAGTCTAGCACAAGGTTATCTTCCTCCTCTCCCTCACTTCTTTAGTGAGACATGATGGAATAATGTTTGACAGCCCCATGGCCAGTGGAGTGAATGACAATCCATTTGTCTGTCACAGGATGATTCTTTCTGGTAGACTTTTCCCCCTCAGAGTTTAGGGGAAAGGTGATAAATCCCTTCACCTGAGTGAGTGCTGCGGGCAAAATGCAGAGATAAAGCGAGTTGAGAGACTAGAGAGTTGAAGAAATGTTGGTGTGCATCTACTTTCTCTCTTCCATTCTCATGGTAGTGCAGGGATGGTGGTGGGGGAACGAACACCTACACTGAACTGCTAAATATTAGTTAGCAAAGGACAGTGGCTGATATTCTGCCACCTGTGCTCTAGAGACTATTGTTTAATGGAATAGAAACAGCCAGTACACAATGTTAATCTTTCCCTTCTTCCTTCCTTAACCCTGGTCCCTCTCCTAGAATGGTTACTTGTGTAGGAACACAAGGGAACTAGTTCCTAGCCATACTCGCATGGAGTTCATATAACAGACTATCGTCCTGACCTTACTCCTCTCTACCTGCAGGAACCAAGCTGTGCTCTTTGGTGGGAACCCACGCTATGAGAACGTCCCACTGATTGGAAGAGGATCGCCTCCCCCCACGGTACGGTGGGCGTCCGAGGCCAAATCATTTTTGTAACAGACCCTTTATTTCCTCTGTTTTTACTAACACACTCTTTTTATATTTAAAAGACTTCTTTAAATTGGGACGAGGAAGCCTCCCGCTTATGTCAGAAGCCAAAGTAGTTTTGTTTCTGATGTTAGAGATGAGGAAAAAAATTCTTTTTTATCCATTTCCCTGCCCTGCAGACCAGACCTATCAGAAAGAGACAGTTCTGAAAATTTTTTGTCTCTATTGGGAGGCCAAAAGAGGTGCAGGAAGTCCTGCCTTTATGGAGGTTGGTATTTCCTCAGTCGTATTATAGCATCACCCATAGAAAGCCTAGGGTGTGGTCCATTAAGGCTGCATCATTGAAAACGTTGCATGGCAGTAGGCTGGAGGCTCCTCCATTTTATGGCATGGGATGTCATCCACTATCACATCTTCAGGCATGTGTGAGGCTGCTTTGCAAACCTCATTGGCTTATTGGCAGCTTTCTGTCCACTGATATCTGCAGCTTTGCCAGATGTATTAACTCGGTGCCATATTTTTTATATAAAATTCATTTCTCTTGTGTGTATTAATGTTTTGTTTAATTGTCTTGCTTCTGGAGAAAAGAGTTGCACGTTCTAACCATCTAGAAGAGGATGAATGTATGCTCTGTTTTCTCTTTCATCTTTTTAAAATTATAATTGCTTCAATCTTTCCTCCAAACATATCCCACTGTAAGCAAAAACACTTAAGTTTGACATAATGTTCCTTTAAATCTCATCTTGCCTGCTAATGTTTGCTTTGTTTTTGCATCAACTGTTTTTGGAGCTTATGTCGCCTTTCAAGAGTAAGTTGCTTATATTGTTGTTCTTTTCTTGATTTGGAGCTGTTCTCGTTTTCTGTTTTTACCTTTTGTTATGACTTTCCATAGTTTTCCTTGTGCTGTGAATTTTTCCTCCCCTCATAAGCAATGGAATTTCTGGAGTCTGGACTCCAGACTTCTATTGTAGGTCTAGCCCAACCCTGTGTTGGACTGGGTTACAACACAGAGGCATTTATGATAGCAAAACAGTTCCACTGTCATAAAATGGCTGCTGATGGAGTGCACTTCCACATCAACAAGAGTTGGGGGGTGGGGTGGTATTTTCCCTTTTGAAGTTCTGAGTTACATTGTATTCACAGATATAATGTAGATTAGAGATTTATGCTTAAAAGGGACTGGCTAGCTTGACTACAGAAAGTAAGTGTCCCCTTTTTGGGGGTTTATACTCATTAGTTGTCATCGGTTGGGAGTAGATCCCATGCACCTTGACTGAATGCTTACTGTTCATCCCTGTATCTAATTTATGCTTCTGTTTTGCATGGTAATGTGGCTCTCATATACTGTTGGGCCTTCTGACCACTCTGTAACACACAACTCACTTTTATCTCTGAGTGGCTTTCACTGATGCACTTATTCATCATATGAAATTGACTGTCCCAGGAAAATTTACACCATTATAGATGAGTCTTTAATATGCCATTGAAGTACCAAGGAAAACTGTATGTTGCATGATTTAAATTGTTTTTATGCATATACTAGCGAAATATACCCGCATTGTGGGAGTACAATACCCTCCGTACCCCATACCCCCATTCTGCAACACCCTCCCATGTGCAACACCCATGCACATCAAACTCCCCATGCACAACATCCTGTTATGTGCATCATCCCCCCACGCACATCCATCCCCCATGCGCATCCATCCTCTCAAGCGCATCCATCCCCCCATGCACAACCAACTCCCCATTGTATACCAACCCCCCATGGGCAACATCCTCCCATGTGCAACATCCCTCATGCTCATCACCCCATGTGCACCATTCCCCATACACATGAACCCCCCATGCGTAACATCCCCACTGCACATCAACACCCCTGCGCAACATCCTCCGTATGTGACAAAAACACATGGCACCCTTTTCAGCTCCTTAAGGGTTAAATTTCTCAACATTGGTTCTTGGTGGGTGTTGATGTCACCGAAGGAACACCCTCCCAAAATTTCATACTTCTACGTCCAGGTTTTGGAGCAGAGCATCCCTCAGCTAGGGATTCTTCAGTGGAGAGTATAGAGAGGAAAATGCATTGCATCCCATTTCATGTCCTTCTAGTTGGAATTTCTGGGCTGTGGGTGGCACAAGCAGTTAAGACGCTGTGCCTGTTAACCAGCAGGCCAGGGTTCGAGACCCGGGTCGAACCCACAATACAGGGTGAGCTCCTGTCCTTAGCTCAGCTCTGCGACGCCAGCTGGATCCAATCGTATTGGCTCTGCCTTTCCATTGGACTAATTCAGTGGCGTGGAGAGGGGGGATTTGCTGCTTGGGTAACAGCCTATCCTCCATAACAATCCAAACCAGGCTTTCATGCTTCACATGCAGAGCACGATACCATAGTCTTTCAAGACTGACGGAGGCCTGCTTACTTAGTTGGAATTTCCAAAAACCAGTTCTTATTGGGTGCCTCCATCACAGAAAGAAACACTCCCCAAATTTCACACTTCTAGGTCCAGGTTTTGGGACAGAATGTCCCTCAGTCAGGTATTAGTGGAAAGCATAGGGAAGAAAACGCATTGCGCCTCTTTTCATGCCCTTCCAGCTGGAATTTCCAAAAACTGGTTTTTAGTGGAACCAGTTCCATTATGAAAGGAACACTCTCCCCAAATTTCATACTTCAAGTTCCGGGTTTGGCTGGCCATTGGTGAGTGAGTGAGTCAGACAGTCAGTCAGTTCTATATATAAATAAACTTTTCATTTATATATATATATATATATATATATATATAGATATATATATATAGATATATATATAGATATAGATGATATATAGATATCTATATATAAATAAACTTTTCATTTATATATATATAGATATAGATAATGATAGTTGCTGTGAGTACACATGGTAGAGAGGGAAAAGTAGCATAAAATACATTACATTAATGGTAGATCTTCAAGCAAAGGCTTGACGGTTGGAGCTGACACTTTTGATGATTGGCGCTAAACTAAAAAGACGAAATAGCTTTGAAGGTCCCCTTGAACTCTGATTCTTTGACAACATTTGCTGTTTCATCTGCCTGAGAGATCTGCAGAAAACTTTCAATGTTAAGATGGCTTGCTGGTCTGCCAGATAGGAAAGTTACGTAGGGTGTATGACTGCTCAGTGGTTAGGGAAACAATTAGAAATATTTAAATAAACCCATTGAAGGTCCAGAGAGAGCAAAAAGGCAACTTCTTCAGTGTTTATAACATGTGGTGACAGTGTCCGCTTGTGTCCATGGAGTATCCAATACACGATGGACACAATTTGGGAAACCTGGCTGGCCTGTCACAGGAGCCTGTTTCCAGGACGTTATCTTTCCCACTGAAGTGGTACCTATTTATCTGCTTGCATTTGCATGCTTTTGAACTACTAGGTTGGCAGGAGCTGAGCTAAGGGTGGGAGCTCATCCTGGGCTAAGGATGGAGGCTTATCCCATCTGGAAGTACCCAGGTCTTGAACTGCTGACGAGCTGAGCAGAATTCCTATCAAGCAGTGTTCTAACCCCAGCGTTCTAACCACTGAGCTACTGCAGTTCCCCCAAAGGTGCAGAGAGAGCAAGTAGGTTTATATCAGTTTGGATGGACTTGGCCTCTGTTTGTGAATATTACACCTAATTCAGACTGCAGTTCTGACAGATCCCATTTGGTGTGTGCCGCCCACACTGCAACAGCCAAATTTTGATACCTGTTATATGCACTGAACTCTCCAGAGCAAATCTGGATTCATTGCCAGCATAATTTTTAATCTTGTGTCTTTATAAGGGACGGAAGTTCCAAAGAAAATATAATGATGAATATTCAGTAGATTTGAACCAAAAGCTTACGCTCTCCATTGTTCTTCCTGTGAGACAATGAATTGGAAAGAAAAGAGCAGCTGAAATTTGAATACAATTGTAGCTGCTACAATTGAATTGTTTGGATTTTAAAGCCAAACTGACAATTGTTCTGCTTCTCAGGCAGGAGCTATTTTTAAAACAAGTGTTTAAATGCTGGGACTCGACCAGCTTGGGAAGTTTTAATCTTGCTGTTGCAGAACTTGCTGTTTGAAACCTCAAAGATGAGACTAAAACTAAATGCAGCCAGATTAATTCAGACCCCCTCCTTTCATGCACGCTGAACAGTCCAATTTAAATAGGATTTAAATCTCCTAAGGAAAGGCTTTCAAGCTTCTTTGATTTCCAGAAAAAAGACTGTGAATAACTTTTCTTAATACTGAGAATTGGAACAGACTTTTTCCCCCATCCCAACAGTCCCCACCCCTCATATACAATTCTTCTTGGAAAATAACAAAAGCAGTGCTTTAGTGCTGTGTTTCTAATAGTACCAGCAGATTAAGATTCCATCCTCACTTATTGGGTGGGATAAAGTAGCCATGCTGTTATTTCAGCTTCATTTTCAAAAAACAGTGTTGGATGGATGTTCTATATATGACTTTGCACAGTGAAGAAGCACTGGAAATAATGAAATGCCATTTCAAAGAAAAGTTAATGAAATGTGAGGCAGTTCAGAATGAATGGGATTCATCTAGAAAGAATTCTACCTTTGAGCTTATCAGTTGGAGGGAGAGCATAGGGAAGCGTTCTGTTTTTAAAAACCAGTGCTGGATGGTATACTTTTGCCCACCTGAAGATGTCAGTTCTGAAAGGAATATTTTAAAACATAGGTTTGTAAGTTGGAAGGAGTTTGGCAAGGAAATATGGTTACAAAAGACATCAATATCCAGGGGTCTTTTTGAGGGGGTACGCACCTGTACGGAATACCGGCACCTCTGTCGGGTGAGTCCTAGCATGCACACACACACACACACAGTAACACAAACACACTGGTGAGTACCTGTGAGTATTGGCAAGTAAGTTTTGGCCCCTATTTTTCCAGAAAAATAGCAGTCAATAACTATTTACTTAAATAGGATTTACTTCCCACATTTCCCATGCTAACACATGCCAAGCCCAAAGTGGCTTACAAAGTTTACTTTTGTCCCCTCATGCTTCCTCACAACAACCTTGTGAGATAGATGTAGCTGATTGGCCCAACGTCACTCAGGAAGCTGTATGACCAAAGGAAGATTTGAACCTAGATCTTCCAGGTCTCAGTTCCGCTCACTAACCACTACACCATCTTGACTCTTAGGGTGCATCTATTAGATGCCTCCTGAGAGGCATCAATTTGAGGTTCTGCTACCCAGCATCAGGGCAAAATCTCATTATTCCAATAACAAGATACCCATTGGTGGTGTTGAATCTGTTCCCTTCCGGGAGCTACATGGTTCTCCACCCTGTTATGTTATTTAGACATCAAAGTTTAGTGACTTGCTCATAGCTGTCTAGCAGCCCATATAATATCTAAGTAAATATTTGAACTCATATTTAAAGCAGGCCTCTGTCAGTCTTGAGAGACTACCATCTTAAAATCCATTGTTCAATCCACTGTACCCTACTGAAAATGTGCAACATTTTCATGTTCCACAAAGATAATGTGTTCTACATGTATTCCCTCAACCTTTGTTGCAGGGAATACATGTAGAACCCATTATCTTTGTGGAATAGTTGTATATCTATTATGCTTACACATCACACACAAGAGCGAGAGCGAGAGCGAGAGCGAGAGAGAGAGAGAGAGAGAGAGAGAGAGAGCACAGACACCCATGATAGCTTTTGATCTGGATTGAAACAGCATTTCTGTTCTAAGCAAGAGTGAATGCTTAGAATTACACAGCAGACGTTACTCAAGCCTCAAAAGATATCTCAATTATCCACTCAAGAAATTAAAAACTTAACACAGGTTCACAGGGCCCACTTTGACTATTAATTTTAGCACAGAAAGGAATGTGTAGTCAGAGAAAACAGGTCCCACCAATGCACTGAAATGCTCTGAAACACCAGCCTTTAAGATCTCTTCCATGTATTCTTCTGAGGATGTCACTGCAGAAAAACTCTTTACTCACAGTAGGTAGGAAAGCAACATTTATAAATACATTAGCATGAGGATGGGGTTTTTAAACACACTGCCAGTTTCCCTCTGCACCTAAAGAGGAAAAGAGCAGCAGCTCCCTGAAAGGCTGACACTTTACGCTTTGGTTTATTCTGTGGGAATGGGGAGAGAAGTGAGTTGCACAGGCCTTTTCTGACCATCACAGAGGTTTGGAGAAGGCAATGAGGGAGCATTCCTGGGGGCAAATGGATGGGAGCAGGAGATGGAGGTGGGACCCAGTGGTATGCCTGATCCCAACCTGTTCCTCCATGTGGTGCAGAGCACCCAGACATTGTTCCCATCTACTCGGATTTGCGCCACCACCAGAGGCAGTGCAGATCCAAGTAAATTTCACTGGGACTGCTTCATTACAGTTTGGTTGGGGTAGTTGGTTGTGAATCAGCAGTTGATGGGTTGGATCCAGAAAAGGGATTGTAGCAGAATACCAGTTTAATTTATGCTATCAGTGGGGGTGCAGTTTCTGGCACCTCTCACCTCTGTCAGCATCCTTTTCATCAAATTACATACTAGTCCAAGTGATTCCCCAACTGGTCTTTTTGAAGAACAACTGGCTGTCCAGCCTGTGGCATCCGTTCCACAAAGACTGGTTCTTCTAGCAGTACTCTGTCTGGTTCCAATCGTGTCTCTGTTTAGTTGTTTCTGAAACACTTGCAGGGCTGAGCAAATAGTCTGTGGGAAGAAAATTGAGAAATCTTTTATTTTGGGCAATATTTATTTTATTTTCTCATTTTGAAAAGCAGTAGCTAAGTATTTTTAACAACAGCTGGTTGTATAACAAGCCTGCCAAAAATATGTTGTGTTGGGCAGGATTTTTTTGTGTGTGTTCATATAGGGAGTCTCCTAAAAGAAGATTTTCTACTTCTCACCTACCCACTTCCACCCCCTTTTCTTCAGTGACAAAAGTTCAAGTGCTTGCTTTGTTTTTGTTTCCCAACTTTCATCTTGCTTGGCTTTTCAAAATAACACAATGTGTCATCTTTGGCATTATACTTTTCTTTATTCTGGATGCTTCTTTGCATTTCCATTACATCTCATTCCACCCATCACCTATAGTTGGGGTATAGTTTTATTGTTTCCAGTAACATGGATCAGGAAAATTTCAACAAAATGCATACAGTAGTCTAGACCTAATCTCTGCTGTTGTCATTATGTGGGACTTGACATGTGTTGGGAGGGAGCACCTTTCAATTATCTCCATCAGGCAAAACCTGAGCCGTAGTTGGACATCTAAAGTATAACTTCTCTCCCCTCATTTCTTCTCTCCCTAGTATTCTCCAAGTATGCGAGCCACCTATCTTTCGGTTAATGATGATCACAGGCGACAGTACGGCAGCGAATTTCCAGCCTAGCACTCAGCTTGTGGAGAAAAACCCACAAACAGAGTTTCTATAGCAGAACCTGGCAACAACAGAAGCTGTGTGGACTGCAGGGCATAGGGCTGCCTCATGGTGAGATGGCAAAGAAGGACTGTTGGAGAGGGCGTCAGTTGAAGATAACACCCACTGGCACTCCGGAGAGTCTTCCAGGGGTTATCCTAGGTGCTGATCTGGCAGCTGTTTGCTCACAAAGTTTAGTCTTCCTCTTCTGCACACACAGGATGGCACCCAATGCCTCCATCTTCTGAACGTGCTTCCTCTGAAGCCTTCTCCTTGCCTTGTCATCTCCTCCTGTGCCCTACCTGCCACCAGTGCATTGTTCCCCCAAAACTATTTTTTGGGAGGGCAAATTATGGTTTAGTAGACTGTACCAAGTTTATGCACAGTCCATCAAGTCCTCTTTTTTCCCCTCTCTGCACTAACTTTGGGGGGATTTTGTCAATCATTGATGGCATGGTTTGGTCTTCCTTTATTTTATTAGTGCAAATAACAAGACCAGTACACTGTACACGTAAACAGAACACTGATAGGTGGTGAACCATGACCTAAAGGAAAGGGGAAGTGCTTGTTGCAAAATAAAATGCTCCTCATTTCTGATTCAATGCAATACCAGCCTCTGGAACAAATTTCTCTGGAGATACATCTGCACAAAGCCTCATGTTGGCTTGGCACTATTCTTCATTATCATCTCCCTTCCCTTTCATAGCCTGGTTTGGTGCATATGGTAAGAGATCCACACAGTATTCTCCTTTATCACCAGTTCCTTTGGTCCAAGAGAAAATATGAAACTTTCAAGCCATTGTTGTGGTGGCCTCAGGTATTAATTGGAACAAGCTGAATTTTTGTTTGTGTCTGTATTTTTGGGTTCTGTATGTTCTTTTTTTCCACTTCCATTGTTTTATATCAAGTGTCCAAAGAGTATAACACATTTTGTCTTTTTTAAAAGTTTTATTAAAGATTTAAACATGTTTTTATATATGTATGAATATTTTGCAAGTTGACTTTTATTTTTAGCGCTGATTTTTTTGGTTTTCCTAAGCAATTAAAACAAAACAAAATTTAAATTAACCTCTCTCCAAGCAACATAATGCCATTGGTCTCTGTATGGAAACAATTCAGGTTATTCAAGCATTCTTTCCACTATTTTTTGAATATAATATCTTTCAATACTATATTGAGTGGATGTCTGGAGCACCTGAAAAAATCAAACTGAACTGGTGCGTAATGGAGTGATAGCTCCAGATAACTACAGTGAAGGTGTTACTGACCATGTGGTAGCACCATTTCCCTTGAGTAATGTCTGTCTGCTGTGTCCTGCTGTAACAGTATTGTCATAGCAGTTAGGTTCTTTTTAGAGGTTCTTGAAATTCCAGCTATTGGAGCTGATCTTGCCAAAGTAGATGATAATGCAGAAATTTGCCACAGTTTTCAGCAGCTGAATTATAAACAGAACCACAATCCCTATGTCTGTGCAGCAGTACCTTACTATGCCTTTCTTTTCCTGTGCATGTCTGCCTCTCTGGAAAAGAAGAGCCTACCTAGCTGATGATAGGGAGTTGCTAGGGGTTGGGGAGAAGCCTCGGGATCAAACTGCATTCAAATATTTTGAGTGGCATGTTTTTCATCTGCAGGTTCTCGAGTGCCACACTGTTTTAGGCATTTCAACTTACGCCTAAAGCAGGTTCTCTTTATTGAAAGTCAGCTACTTTGCTTTTGTTGTGTTGAGTTTTCCCAGTGCATCGTTCTGTACTTTGTACCTTGACATTGTTAGAAAACAATATATAAACACACTCATGAGAACACCAAGGGTTGGGTCTACCCACCCAAGCACAAAAAAAACCAGAAAACCTTTTCCCACTTAAAACAGTGCAAATGACTCCAGGTGAGGCATCAACCTGGATTAATGAAGTTTTGGGTGGCATATTCTTCAGAATCGCTATTGCCAACCACTGCACAGGGTTAAGAGTGCTAAAAACTGCAAGGGTATAAAGTTGCCCTCCTCAGCATACATTGCCACATGCTGGTTTTACTTACTTGACAGCAAGAACTCACTGTGTTTTTTATCAAGAATTACTCTGTACATATCATGTGTTGCAGCATTTATACATTCATCTTTTTGTGACTGACTACAGCATAAGGCATGGGGGATGGGGAAACCCTGATTTTATGCTTTTAATCTTGTCATTGTAACAATACCAGGTAAAACTGTTTTTAAAACGCATGTGAACTAACCTCATCTCAGCGCTCCTTTTGGAGCTATGCCTGATTTGTATGTACTGACTGGGAAGTAAATAAACACTTGTACCAAAAGGAAACCTTCAGTTGTCTGGGTTCTTGAAAAATGTCCCTATCTCACTCCAGTACTTAGTCATATGTTTGGAATTTGCCATTATTAGCTACATCTCTGAGGGGCAAGAATCACATGGATTCATCGATCAAAGTGGACAGGGTACCATTTGTTTTAAAAACACATGCAAGAACTGAAACTGGTGTGATTCACTTCATGACCACAGAAGAATCTTAGAATCAACAGAAGCTAATTCACAAAGAACATAGCTTTTGTAGTGGAAACTTTACCTATATTGGAAAGTAGTGAAAGTCATTTAGGTCTACATTGGTATTAAGCTGGCTAGTTTCCTTACGTAATGAGGCTAAGTGCCAGCAGGTTGAAGTGGCAAATGACTGGGGGTGGGTGGGTTTGCACCCTACATTTGCCCATAACCCACCCAGCTGCTTTAACTGGCATTCTGATTCTCTTACCACTTTCTAAGCATGATCAAGAGGATTGGGGGCAGCAACAAAGGTGATGGCAGTTTCTCCATGATGGCTATCTCTTGACTCATTGAAGGGTTGATGGCCCAACAGTGAGGCCTCAGAGATAAACAGTGGCAGAGAATAGCTTTATCCCTCATCCTCCTCCTCCCCGTTTCTTGGCCTTCTCCAACTGCAAAGCAACCATTAGGTAGCCTTCCAAGGGCCTCTCATTATCAGGGTTGCAAAGGTTCAGCTGGAGTCTTTGAGATGGTGCCCAAGATGATGGGGCATGTCTGGAAGTGGAAACAAGTTGACAGTTCTGCACAACCCAGTATCAATGTCTGATGGTGCACCAGCACAGTACTGGCAAGAGTACTAGGTCACCAAATGATAGGTGTCAATTTTGCTCTTCACAGACAACAAATTTGCATTTAAAGAGGACTGACTGTAACACTATTTCTGAACTAAACTATTTGTGTAGTGGGAAAAATTAGCTGTATGTTTGAGAGATTGGCGGCGCGGGAGAATAATTACATGTTGAAAACTAACATGGGAAAACTAACATGGGTAGAATTCAGCCTAGGTTTTTCTGACATGTTGATAGAGCAGGAGGGTTTTTCTATCTGACATGTTGATAGATGAGGAGGGCTATATGCAGGCAACCTTTTTATTCCTTTTTTACAGAGCAATATTTAAACTTGTTTCAAAAACAGTTTTGATTGAAATGACTTCAGAACAACTGGAAAATGTTATAATAGGCACCTGAACATATTCTGAATTGTGGCTCTTAGTTCTAGAGAGGAGTGCCACCTTATGGCAAAACCCGTTCTAACATTAAATGAATAAGAACAAAATGCACTTTCAAGCTGAATAGTTTTTAGACAATAAGGAATGCAACTAAAACCACATAAATTTGTGCCGGGCTGTTAAGTTAGGGAAAGGTGGAATATATGATTGATTTAATAGAATTGCATGCACTTGTTTCCATTATACTGAATATATCTAAGGATTATGTTCAGTCAAGCTGTTAAGTTTGCTGCTTGATTATTTGATAAACTTAAAAAAAACAACCCCAGCAATAATCTAGAAACTGCACTGTTTTTGCCAGTTGAAAGCGTATATTAAAATAAAAGAAGGCACTCAGAATTAACTTGTGTGTGCCAAATTGGAACTGGAAGAACAAAGTGCTTTCTTCTGATATCTCATTTGATATGTGAAATGAGTTATTTTGATATCATATTGGTTGATTTTAAAATGTTAAATAGTTTTTTGGGGAAAAGGGAAAAGGCAGATTTTCAGAAAAAGATACCAGTGTCTTTATCAGCCTTAGTAAGAACATCCATGACTGTCCAGCTATGCAATGCAGCTGCATTTTCATTGCTTTAGTAGATTACAGCTGGATCATGTTAAAGCATTACAAATGTTAATCGCAAGAGATTTAAAGAGCATTAATAAGTGTAAAGCTACTGTGTTGCATACTAAGAACTCTGGAAGCCAAATAATTATATTCCGAATGCTAAATAAACTGCTATATGTATAGGATGACAATGAAACCAGGTCACATGTTGCAACTGAGCCTGAAAGAGTTACACACACTTCATATTCATAATTCACACACATTTCCATAAAATTTGAAGTGCTGCCTTGTATGTAATTGTGTAAGAGCCATTGGCCCAGTACAATAGTCAAGGCTGTACTTCAGTACAACAGAAACTTGCAAATGACTTGACAAATGTTTACCAGACTGTGGGCTGGGACCCACCAGTGGGTCACAACTTGATTATTGATGAGTCGTGAAACTGGCCAGCTGATAGCTGACAAGAAAAATGTATTTAGCCCTTTGGACACCATAATGATGAATGTAGAGCTCAACAAAAGGTAGTCTAACCAACCCCCACCCCTGGTAAAAAAGATATAGATTTGAACAAGGGATAAAGTAAAACTTTATTCTCATAAAACTATGTGAATCCTGATAGTGTCATTTTGAAGTGGGTCCCTGTGTTTAAAAGTTTGACAGTGTTGGGCTTCAGGGGGTTCTCACAGGTTCTATAGAACCCTTTGCTAATGAGCGCCTGGTTCTGAGAACCAGTTACTAATGGGACATAGAACCTGTTCTTCATTTAGGTTATTAGGACACAGAATCTGTTGTTAATTTATTTGAATCCCACCACTCAGTGATGGGCTTCAAAGAAATTAACAACCGGTTCTCTGCCCATCTGGCAGCCACTTTTAAATGGCTATTTTTAAACTTTATATGTCCTGTCTCTCGTTAACAACCAGTTCTATAGAGTAGGTGCGAACCTGCTGGTGCCCACCACTGCACTAGACTAGACTCAAAGCAATGCTTACAGAAGCTCTCTGTCAGTTTCATCATCCAAGCAGGGTTTAGTTTTAGGACTTGAACTGGTTTCTTCAGTTCAAGCCTTATTCAGCCTTATGAATAAGCAAACTGTGCTTGGGCTCCATAATACATGTTGAATTTTGAGAAAATGTCAATCTCCCCAGCCACTCCATATTTTGGAGATATTTTGCTGGATTTTAAAAATGAAAATGGGGACTTTTATCTTTTGAATTTTAAAAAATGCAGCAGAGGCATTCTTGTAAGCTAACAACCAAAAATGAAGTACAAGTGTTGTAAATATGCTTGAATCCTTGAAACTGAAATGTGTTCCTGAGACCTAGAAAATACAATTTCTGCTCTAATAAAATCATGTTTTCAAAAATAGCTGCTCAAGAAGTCGTTGGGTTGGAAAAACAAGTTTCCCTATCTCATCCGATATCTGCGATGTTAAAAGTTTCATCTTGGTTTTCTTTCAGCGGCTTACTTTTTCCTGATAGGTTTTCAACAGTGGCACATTTTCACAATGAAGCCTTTTATGATACATTCTGATTTTCCATGCTGCTTGCAGCAGTATTTGGAAGGAAGCCACTGCTAGAAAGTAGCTGTTTTGATAGTAAATGGTTCTGCTTATGACTGTTGGCAGTGCATGGCTGTTGGGTCATTTGATTCTATAATAAATCATTGAAATAATATCAAAAAAGAACAGTGTTTTTTTAAAGCATGTCATGTGTTTGTGGCAAACAGCTGGATTTGGATAAAATTTGTTCCCTTGTGAGATCAGATCTTAAAAGCTGTTCTCGTCAATCAAAATCTCTTTTTACAACAGGATGGCTGTGTAATTTTTCTGGGTGATGCAAGGTCTTGAGAAAAGCAGATGTACTGGTGTGCATAGTAATTTCCCCAGTCTCTCACTCCAAGCAGATAGTTAATAGCCACTGCATAGAATGAGGCTTATAGAGGATCATTTCACAGAAGAAGATATTGCATAATATACATAGTACATTGTATATTGAGAAATGGAACATGTGATTAATAACTACCACCGCCTTGTAACTTGAAGATTTAAAGCTTGGATGGGGGATTCTGGCAAGGAACAAAGAAGATGGACTTTTAGGGACAAACCATAGGCCTGTCTACTCAGGAGTAGGTCCCACTGTGGCCAATGCGGCTTACACCAACGTAAGTGTGGGCAGGACTGCGGCCTCAGAGCCTGATCCTAGGCCTGTCTACTCAGGAGTAGTCCCACTGTGGCCAATGGTGCTTACTCCCAGGTAAGTGCTGGCAGGACTGCAGCCTCAGAGCCTGACCCTAGGCGTTTCTACTCAGTAGTCCCACTGTGGCCAATGGGGCTTACTCCCAGGTAAGTGCTGGCAGGACTGCAGCCTCAGAGCCTGACCCTAGGCGTTTCTACTCAGGAGTAGTCCCACTGTGGCCAATGGGGCTTACTCCCAGGTAAGTGCAGGCAGGACTGCGGCCTCAGAGCCTGACCCTAGGCGTGTCTACTCAGGAGTAGTCCCACTGTGGCCAATGGGGCTTACTCCCAGGTAAGTGCAAGCAGGACCTATGCCCAAGGGAGGAGGCAGCCCGCCCATTCTCAAGATGGTTCCTCCCCCTTTCCCATGAGAGGAGTATTCCCCCCCACTTTTTATTTGAGCCTGTCCTGTGCCACCACGTGACGTTCTGTGGCGTTGCTAGGAGACAGGTAAACAGTGCTCCTCCAATGGGCTGTACCTGAGTGAGTGTGAGAGGAGCAGGGTAAGAAGTCGCGGGGGGGGGGGGGGGAGGAAGAGTGGCGTTTGTATAGAACAGCCTCGCGCCCCCTTCCCTGCTGCAGCTCACTTTCCTCCCCCCTCCCTCTGTGGAATGGTTCAGCCCCCACAGCCCTCCCTCCCTCCCTCCCTCCAGGGGCTCAGTTCCCCACCACTAGTTGATTGGTCTTCAGCATCTCTGGCTGGCAGCCCAGTCCTAGGCAGGTCTACTCAGATGTAAGTCCCACTGACTGACTTCTCAAGGAAGGAGGGCTTTCTTTCCTGGTAGTTCTTACTCCCTGGAAAGCATAGTTAGGACAGCAGCCCCAAGCCCCACAAGTGTGACTAGGGATTCTGCACATGCTCAGAGACACTCTTATTGCTTATTCTTCATATGCTCCACAGCTAAGCTGTGTCACCAAATGGACAAGAACAGCTTTTAGAAGCCTCCCTTTCCCCACCAGGCCTTTCCTTTTGCTTTCAGTCTTTGACACTTTTGTTATTTTGTTGCCTTTTTTAGCTTCAGGGCCAGTGCTCACTCACTCTCAGCCTCCCCTGCCTCGCAGGGTTGTTGTGAGGACGGCAGGAGGGAAGGAGTCCTTGGGCCGAGCACTCACTCTTAGCCTCGCCTACCTCACAGGGTTGTTGTGAGGATGGCAGGAGGGAAGGAAGACCTTAGTCTAGTCACTCACTCTCAGCCTCCCCTACCTCACAGAATTGTTGTGAGAATGGCACAGGGGGAGGAAGATCTTGGGCAGGCACTCGCTCTCAGGCTCAACTACCTTACAAGGTTGTTGTGAAGACAGCAGAAAGGGAGGAAGACCATGGGCCAGCCACTCACTCTAAGTCTTGCCTACCTCACTGGGTTGTTGTGAGGATGGCAGGAGGGGAGAAACTTAAGCTTTGTAACTTGGGCATTTGCATTGGTATAGGAAAGGCAGGGTGTAATAAAACCATGTAGTCACCCTGCATTTGAGCATCTTTGTCCTAGCTCTGTTCTGCCTAGGAATTCTGAATCCCAAGAAATAATTTTTGAATCCTAGCCTGACTGGCCTCTACCCCTATTCAAAGAAGCTGCCCTGTGAACGTGTGCGTTGATAGCTTTGATCTTTGAGCCCTGGCATGTTTACGAACCAGCTGGGCCATAGAAGTTTCACTGCCTTAAGCAAAAGATAGTGATATGTCCTCTAAAATCTGTGGCTTGTACAGAAGCATCACTTTATTTAAATTAAGGCCATTCTTCCCAGAAGCTTCCTTCTTTCCCAGAACTTATTTTGCCTTTAGCTGCTTTTCTCCATCATTTAGAAGCTTTTATCTATCTATCTATCTATCTATCTATCTATCTATCTATCTATCTATCTATCTATCTATCCATCCATCCATCCATCCATCCATCCATCCATCCATCCATCCATCCATCCATCCATCCATCCATCCAGATTTCCTCCAGCAAAGAAGACTATTTGGGGACCATTGCTGCTCTCCTCAATTTCTTTCTCATAGGAATCTCTGCGGCTCGAGAATAAGCAGAGGCTTGCCCAGAATCTACAAGAGTCCATACTGTCCAAATAATGATATACTTAAATATTTATAAATCAAAACATGATATGGTAATTGGAAGATTGTTTCACTCACTGGCGATGCCATAGTCCTCTAGTGGCAAGTGGCTGTAATACTCATGTAACCACATCCCTTATGGAAACATCAAGATTAATTGATTTTCCAAGCTGGGAAAAGAATGGTAGTTTCCCAGTGACAAAACACTGTGTGTGGATGCTGATAAAATGCAATATGAGTATGACAGACAGATGTGCTATCTTAGCTGAACATGCCTGGGGTGTTGTCATGATACTCCCGCCTTGATCATTTCAGTTTTGTTTATCTCTTCTCATTGATTTGCCCCTAGCTGGTAAATATGCTAGTAAATTGCCCCTAATTGTTTTATGTATTTTGATTATTTGTATCTCCCAATCCTCAAAAAAGCTTTCTATAGACTTCTGTGATACAGCCCCCAAACCTCCAGATAGCCCTCATTCCAGATGACGGCAGAGACCCACAATCAGCTTTCCCTCTATTCTGCAATCTATTCTGCAGCATAAACCTGTCAAATGGAGCAGAGGCTCTTTCTGGAGCAGGGTGTCAATGCAATATGGGGAGGAATGGGAGCCACTGAAGCTACTTCTCTAGGCAGCATTTGGGGCCAGGTTTTTGGGCACTAGAATCTACTGCTCCTGTCCATTAAAAAAACCTTGAGTCAACCAATATTATTGGTCTCAACTTCCCAGCAAAGTACTATTTGTAGAGAGAAAGTAATGACTGATGTGTTCAGTTATATCAAAGGAGCAACAAGGCCTTTTTCGCTTCCATTTACAGTGAGCACCATGGAGATAGTTTATGTTTACGTGAAGAAACGCAGCGAGTTTGGTCGACAATGCCAATTTTCGGACCGGATGGCAGAAGTCAACGTGGACATTCATCCAGAGCCCGAACTAGCTCTGAATTTTATTGAGAGGGATCCCATTGATGGTGGAGTGCAGTGTGCCAGTGAATTATCAGAACATGAGGTAAAATGAAACTATCTTGAAAATGAACTTGAAACAATATATGAATTTCAGCCATTCATTTCCAAGCTGCATGACTCCACTAGCAAATAATGCTGCAATCCTAACTTCTGCTTCAGCCAGCATAAGCCCTATTATAAATCCTGTGATGACCTGGAGTATATCACAAAAGTGCCATAAGGCATTTCTGCCCCACTCTTGGTGGGGTTAGGCACACATAGGCATACACTGACTTCCCCACACCATCATGGGAAGATATGCCAGGTGAGTTAGGCTGGCCTAAATTGGTTAGGATTGCACCCTAAGAGGAACATGATTTGGCACAAGGACTATATAAGCAAGGAATCTAGACTTCTGTGCTTTTAAAAAAACCTGTTCTAATGTACTAAAGCAGTACAATGTGGATTTTGTGGCAGTGGGTAAATTCAGATGCATGTGATAGAGCCAGAAACCCAAATGCTTTTCAGATTTTCTACAATGGAATAGAAATGTTAAAATGTGTGAGACATCCTATATACATGCCTTGAGTGATGGATATTTCCCTCCTGCTTCTTAACATGTTGCAATGCTACTGTCATTAAAGGGATCTCCTTCCAAACAAACCATGCTAGGCAGAGCCTCTTTTATACTAGCTTTGCCAGTAGTCATCATTAAATGAGCATATTCATTGTAACAGAGAACAGAGTTGCATCTCCAAAGTATATTTTCATGTGGTATAGCTCCTCTTCAAAACCCACATATGGATGATAAAGATAAGAAAGTCACAGTGGTAGTACTGCTCATTCACTGGTTGTGAAACTACTTGCAAATCAATGACTATAATTTTAAGAGTGCCAGGGCTTCCTCTCCCCCAAAACCTGGAAACACAGACTATGCTATAAGCAGCAATTCTTCTTTTAAACTAGAAAAATCCTAATATCTCCATCCTCACAGAAGCTTTAAGTACGGTAGTTCACATTTGGTTTCTTGACCATTTTCTCTGTGAGATCACTCTTGTTTAAAAGGTTGCAGTGCCACTCAATTGATTGAAATATCTGCTGGGTATTTGCCATTGCTTAGTAGATGAACATGTACTTGGCATATGTGAGGTCCTATGTTCAGTCCCTGCCTAAGGTTAAGCAGCAGTACTGGGGAAGAGCTGTGCCTGAGGCCTCAGACAGCCACTGCTAGTTGTGTGAACAAGACTGGGTTACGTGACCAGTATTCTGACTCAGCATAAGGCTGCTTTGTATGTTCACTGGCTGCCTATTGTGGGCTACAACTGTGCACACTGTAGTTTGCCCTTCAATTTCTCCCAAAGTGGCATTATGTGGGAAAAATCACATGGAAAAAATGCACTGCTGGATCTCACGTGTAAACAAATATACAGTAGTAAGATGATCAATGCAGATAATCAGGCACTTTGGATATATTTGCAAGTATAGTTGATGGCATGTATCGTGATACTCCTTTTCCATTAACAAGTGGCATCTCCAGCTGGTTACTAAAACACTTCCTTGTATGCCACAATCATTAGAAGAGTCACTGTGACTGATCCTTATTTGTTTTTCACTGAGATACCTAACAGAATTTATCTACATTGACAATAGATCAATGGTGTGCTAACCAGTGGCAGCCCTGGCCCTGGTAGTGCCCAGTGCCAAGACTGCAAGCTATCCTCCAGAGCCTGAAAAGCATCACTTCTAATTCTGTGTAAGAAGCTGGGTTATGTTTAAAAGGCTTTAGAAGGTATTGTGAGGCCCGAGAAACCTCTCAAGCCATCAGAAGTCTCTTTAAGGGCTAAAAAGTCACTTCCAGTTTCTTCCATAAACTGAAGAACATTTCCATGGAAATTGTGTTGTTTTTTTTTTTGGTTCTCCAGAGCTTTTACAAACACCTCTACAATGCGCTGCTCCCCCACCTTCAGAACACTTCTGGACTGGGTGGTGTGAGGAAGGTTGTGTCTTTTCTAGTGTCAGGGGTGGATGGCAGCATGGTTCCACCACCACCCTACCTGGACCTGGGGTATTTGTCTCCCTTGCCCTCCCTCAGTTACACCAACTGGCTCTAACTATTTGCAAGACAGGTCATGTTTATTTAGCTTTTGATAATGATAATCATTTTAAAACCCAAGTTAACTCTGGCTTTTCTTTACATAAGGTTAACACAGAACGGATTGAAATGGAAACAAGGGGCATAAACCATGTGGAAGGTGGCTGGCCCAAAGATGTTAACCCACTGGAAATGGAGCAGACAATTCGATTCCGGAAGAAAGTGGAGAAGGACGAAAACTATATCAATACCATCACGCAGCTTGGCAGTGTAAGGCCCCTTGGCTGCTCTGTTAATAAAGCTAGGCATGCTGTTTCATTTTTGGTAGCATCCCAGAGTTTGTTCTTATTGATTCATTCTGCTGCTTATCTTGTAGTTGATGGATCATTGCATCAAACAGAACAATGCCATCAATATCTACGAGGAGTACTTTGAGGAGGAAGAGACGGCAGCAATTACAGATGAGCCTCCCTCAGCAAAAACTATCAATGTCTTCAGGTAGCACCTCGACAGCAGGAATTTGCTTCCAGTACAGTCTCAGTTGATTGTTGGTTGTGCTGCTGGAGTGATTTTAGATGGCCACTGAATTCAACAGAAAGAGGCAAGGCCATCCCATCCATGGGGCCAACTGAAATGGTCACCTCATGCAACAGATTGTGCAGGGGATATGCCCACCTGTGTCCTCCTCCTTATTTCCACTGTTGCATGAGGAAATATGGAGGGTAGGGAAATGCTGAGCAAGAGGATTTGGTTTTCCAATCAGTTGAAGAGTGGAAAAAACAGAGGCTGGCACATCATTTGATGTGAGGCAATATTTGGCATGTGTCCTCAGGTATCTGGAAATCTTGGCCTGGCCTTGAAAGCAGGCATTGTTGAAGCTTCTTTTGTGATTATGCAGGCATAGTCATTAAAATGATTATTAACCTCAAATTATTTGGATGGTCAGTATTGAATTAGTCTGCCTTTTTTGCAGGCAACAGGTTTTACAAATTGTTTCCAGTTGCCATTCATTATCAGTCCCCTAGAGCTTGCAAGCACTGTGAATATCTTCTTGGTTATTTTCAGTTAAATTTTCAAGGTTAGGAAGTTTGATTATTGTGAGCTTTTTTGTCTTTTTTTGATTACGGTACTTAAGATTTGAACTAGATGTTCAGTGGCAGGCATAGAGCTGGAAAACCTTGTAACTGCCAAACAAAACAGTGGTGATGTCGGGGTCACAATTTGCCTATGAAGTAGCAAGTTAGAGATGGGGTACTTCTCCCTCCCCCTTTCCCCACTGCCATTTCCCAGACTTGTGTTTGTGCATCAAGTGGGAGGGAACAACATTGGAAGAAAAAGGCCAACATCCTCCCATCATACCCTATCCCATTACCTGTGTGCTGACTAAAAGCAGGCCTCCGTCAGTCTTGAAAGACTATGGTATCGTGCTCGACGCTGCATATGCTGCATGCGAAGCATGAAAGCCTGGGTTGGATTGTTATGGAGGATAGGCTGTTACCCAAGCAGCAAATCCCCCCTCTCCACGCCACTGAATTAGTGCAATGGAAAGGCAGAGCCAATATGATTGGATCCAGCTGGCGTCGCAGAGCTGGCCTAAGGACAGGAGCTCACCCTGTCTTGTGGGGCCAACCTGGGTCTCGAACCCTGGCCTGCTGGTTAACAGGCACAGCGTCTTAACCGCTTGCGTCACCCACAGCCCACTGACTATCCCAAGTGTTAAAGGGTTACTTCCGCCAAAAGGACTGGGAATGGGGGGGGGGAATACTGTGTTTGGAATGTGACACATATTCATTGATTATCTGGATGAACTTTTAAGTGATGGAAGTAATGCCAAAGAGCTTTAAAAAACTCTGGGAAGGCACACATGTTTGTCGCATCTTTGGCAAGACATAAAGGAGAACATCTGTATCCTCCATCTAGGGAAAGGCCTTATTCTTATGCAACTGCTGACTGTATTAATAGCAAACAAGAACCAAATCAAAGACTGGGACATCTTGATAACTGAGTTCTCACCAGGTTTTCAGCAGAAAATATGCAGATTACAGTGGAAAGATGGAACAGCATTAGTAGTATCAAACAAGAAGGATTTTGGAATTCACAGTCTGTGGTGTTGGAATATTATATGCAGAAGACACTGAGAAACAGTATACAGTACTAATTAAGCCATACTGGCGACTTTTGATACACTGATATACACTGGATTTATAGGGGTTAAAGCCTTGAACAGAAAACAGTTCAGTATACAGTTTTTCACCAACCAGCCTTTGAAGGATTTCTGTAGTGCACTTTTCTCAAATACAGTACTTACTAACAGACTGACACAGCCTCTAGCATGTTAGAAAATGAATACCTTTGTTCTGTGTTTTATTATTTAAAAAGGGACCCAAATCCAATCAAGAGAACAGCCACACACCTCTCCTGGCACCCTGACAGAAGCCGGAAGCTGGCGGTTGCTTATTCATGCCTAGAGTTCCAACGGAGTTCCAAAGACATGAGCTTTGATTCATATATATGGGATCTTGGTAAGAGAGGAAGAAGGTAGGAACATTATTTTCCCTGCAGAGGGCCTCTTGATCTCACTCTGCATTGTCTTGCTATCCTTTGCACTGTGGAGAACATTAAACATTGCCAGACTAATGCAACTCATCTGGCTGTGGGTCTTCAAAGTGGGGGATGGGACCCCCTTGGGGGTCGTGACTTCATTTCAAGGGGGTCATGAAAAGCTGGTACAGCCATCTTGGAATCTATCACTGGGGACCTTTAATGACACCTCCAGCCATGACATCACTTCTGGGGGGTCCTAGACAGATTGTCACGCTCAGCAGGTCCCAGGCTGAAATGCTCGAATACTGCTGTCCTAGCACCTGGCCTCACTATTCTGCCTCTTATCTCTCAACTATGCCATTCAGTGCAGCTGCACACTGAGGTGAATTTGCCCCATTTCCCAGTTCAAACACTTTGATTCATGACATCTTTCTAGTGGGTAGGTGTGGGGAGGAGCAGAATAAGTAAAATAGAGAAATCTTCCTCTTCATACTTAAGAATGGAGACGGTCAGATGGAACAGTCATGCAATCCATGACTGTTCCTTCCGCACAATAATATATTTTCTTTCTTAGAAACCCCCAACAGACCAGAAATGCTGATCCGGCCTTCTTCACCTCTGATCTGCTTAGAATACAACCCCAAAGACTCTCATATCCTGATAGGAGGATGCTACAATGGGCAGATTGGTAAGGGCAATAGATATATAGTAAAATGCAAAAATGATATGTGTGCATGTAAGTAAATAAATATGTACCCTTCATACTACCCCTCACTGGCTCTCACTGTAATTATATTTAAACTAATTTGGACTCTTATTGGGATGAAAAGGAAATGCTAATTTGCATAATCATTTCAAATAATATTCCTTACAACATTCATGATTATATATGCTGATGCTTAAAGATGCCTGCAGCTTTCAAGTTGTGCACAAACACATTCTCTCTCTCTTTTTTTAAAGTCAGCCAGCTATGATGCAAAAGGAAAATAAATTGGATTCAGTTTCCCTCAGTATTTATACCTGGTGAATGATCATTTATTTGGTCTGATAACAACAGGCATCCACTGCAGGTTTTCAAAGTACAGTACCAGGAACAGTTTTGTACCAAAATTAAATAATGAGTAAAGTTTTCTTCACCAATTGATTTAGATTGTCAAAAGCTTCTGGAAGGCTGAAAATGCTTACTGTGACATTTCATCACTTGGCACATAAGCACTGAATTAATGCTATCTTTACACTAGAAAATATTATGCTATCTAAATACTGTACTGTTATCTATTATTCATCTCGATAAATGCAGCAAAAAGCTGATTTGTCTCATGAATAAATTCATTGTTAGCGCTCTGATTCATACCTGTTCTGAACCAGTCAGAATTCTAAAGGAAGAAAATGTGGCATCATTTCTGGAGTTTAATTTATTTAACTTTTATGAAATTTGTTCCACTTTATTAAATTGGCAGTCATCTCAATTAAGAAATAATCACAACACACTACAGTTAATTGTTTTCTGAAAAGGGGGGAAAGAAATTAGTAAATAATCCTCCAACTGTGTTCAACATGTAGATGTTTCAGCAGCTGTCAAAATCAAAGTGACTGTTAGAAAGCATCAACCATGCAGCTACAATGCCTGTGTAACCTCACGCAGTAGATTGTTGGAGGGCCACTAATCTCTTTCTGATGCCTCTGCTACTCCTCCCTCTCCCTGGATTTGAAAAGGAAGAGCAGGGCAAGAGATGAGAAGCAGATGCTGGCACAAGGATGTAAGGGGGCAGCATATGGCATGTTGCCTCAGGTGTCAGGAGGTGAAAGTATCAATACGAGAAAGTGTTCACAGTATAGTTGTTTGTCCCATTATATGTCCTCTGCAGAAACAGTGAATCTGTTGTCCTTAGCCTCCATCTTTGGCTGTGCACCAGTGCGGTATGCCATCAGTCTAGCCTCCAGCTGCTACATCTGACCAAGAGGTGTAGAAGCTGAAATCCTGTGATGTGGCAACATTCCTCATGTTTCCTTCCATGTTGACACTTCTATTATATCCTCACCAGTGGACAACTTTGCAGGAGGGAAATTTATAATTCAGTCTACCCCCCAGTAGCACTCTCATTCTAACACCCCACCAGCCAGGTTTTTTTAATGGAACAACATTGTGTGTTTCCAGCAGTATGAATTGCACCAAAGAAAGCAGCAGGTGAACCTTTGGCTGCACTGCCTACCCTCTCCCATACTCCCATGTCTCACCTTCTTCAGGCAAAACTTGTGCTCTGTCATTGACATGCAGCCTCACAACTTTTTTTTACTTTTTTAAAATGGGGATGGTGGTGGTGGTGGTTGCATGAGTTTGCAGAAAAACAGCCTGAATGTATAGGTCACAACAAGACTTTCTTGCTGGGCCTTTTCAGAGCAAGGAGCAGCTCTATAGCTGCTGTTGTGAAACATCACCCTATAGGCAAAAGGCCTTATTATTCAGAATCACCCCACCTGATTAGCTCCAACAGTTTTGTGCCACTGTTTTAAGCATTCCCCAAGGTCTCCTTTTGCCAAGTCCATTTATGATCCTATTACTTTTCCATTCACATCTGCCCTTTCATTTAATTGTACTGTCTTTTATGTTTCTGTTGCCATTTTCAGCAGCAGATCAGATATGACAGGGCATATACTTAGGGACGTTGTCAGGCACTTCATAGGTGATGGAAGAGAGAGTTGATTTCACCTTAGGCCTCTCCAGGCATACAGTAATGATCCCATGAAACACATTCTGTCACTTCTAATTGCTTAATTATAACGGAGCTGCAGACTGCAAAAGCAATTCCCTGCTGAGTCGACAGAGTTTCAGCCCATCTGCTAGCTTCTAAAAAGAAAGGAAGATTTCTTTTATATCTGTCTTTGATAATAGAGCCCTTTTGATATCAGTCTGAGGGTTAAAGTGAAAGCCAGAAACGTGATTAATTTCTGCTTCTACCATAGCTTGTGTGTTTTGTTTTTTCCCCTGTAGAATGCCAACCATGACATCCAAATAAAAATCTTCACTGTCATTTGAGGTGGTAACTCCATTAGTTTAATCAGTCTGAGGGGTTAAAGTGAAAGCAAGAGATACGTGGAGAATATGTCTTTCTTCACTTCAAGTTGTTACTACTGCCTCTGCAATTTTGGATACCCATCCCCTAAATATACTGCTGCTGATAGAATGATGGTATGTTAATTAACTGCAGGGGAAAGATGACAATTTATTCAACTTTACTTATTTGTCCCAGTGAAATTGTGCTTTGAAAAGAAAGCTAGAAGTGGCATACAATGTTTCATGGCAGTCCAGATAGATCAGTAATAGCCCTTTTCCACAAATGATACTTAAGTTGCCCCTCTTAATTTTTGTGTCTGGACATCAGATGCAGAAGCTACATACACTAGATCAGTGGTCTTCAAAGTGGGGGGTCGAGACCCCCTTGGAGGTTGTGACTTCATTTCAGAGGGGTCACGAAAAGCTGGATACAGCCATCTTGGAATCTGTCACTGGACCCCTTAAAGACACTTCCAGCCACGACATCACTTCTGGTGGGTCCCGGACAGATTGTCATGCTCAAAAGGGGGTCCTGAACTAAAATGCTTGAATACCACTGCTGTAAATGGACATTAGATTTAAAATAGCTATTGATATTTTCTCCTTTTGCCAACATAAGAGAACAACAGTTTTTAAAAGATCCTACTCATGGAGGCGTAAGTGAGTAAAGCTGATTTATTATATATATATGTAAAGCTGGTTTTTATGAACAATTATATAGACTTGCACAATAAGTAGACTGCAGTTGCAATGACTGATAATCCAGTGTGATTGGGCATCACTGGTAAGAAAATTCATTGATCATCAAGCTGAGTTAAATAAGAGCAAATTAGTATGGAATTTGATTACAGCTACAAATGGGTTGGTTGCTAAGAAAGGAAGTGAGAGATCCTACTCCTCGCCAAGAGCAGTGAGCAAAAATTTGTAAGTTAACAGAAATAAATATCTGAGTTAATATAAGAAGGCCAACACACTTATTCCACCATCAGCTTTCAAGAACAAGAGTTCACCATAAGATGCCTTCAGTTAATGAGATAATTTCATTTAAAAGACTGTTGTCAAAAGAAGTTTACTATCAGTTTATTGACATTTTACTGATAAACGGCTCCATTTTACAAGCGGATGACAGTTGGATTTTAACAAATTCAGCTGTTTGTCTATAAAGTTAATATGTTTTCCGTGTTGTTGTTATCAACCTACGGGTAATTGTTTGTGCATTATTTGTATATTTGTTGTGTCTGTTGGTGTTATAAACATTGCTCTTTATGTTCAGTCAATACAATTCAGGAATGACGCATTCACACTAAAAGGTTTCATATCTGTTCTCAGAGATTAAAATTTTGGTTGCTTTTTGTTCAGGAGGTGCAAAGGACCTAATTAAATTTCTTTGAGTGTTTCTCTTCTTGCGTTCATATTCCAGGAGCTTGATACCTATTGAAATAGCACAAGCTAGAATGTCTAGTAACATAATAGCCAAAATGAAATAAACTTCTGTTAACCGTCTTTTAGAAACAAAGGAAGATTTATGGTAGCCATGATACAGAAAGCCTGATAACAGAGGATAGAAGGAACCCACAAGTAAAGGAGAACACAAGGTTTAAACAGTTGATGTCTCTTGACTGTCTTTTGCTTGTTCTTAGCTTATTGGGACACCCGAAAAGGAGGGCTACCAGTGGAATTAAGCACAGTTGAGCTTGGCCATCGGGATCCTGTGTACAATGTAATCTGGTTGCAGTCAAAAACTGGAACTGATTGCTTTTCTGGCTCTACTGATGGGCAGGTAAGGAAAAAACAGGGTCACCCTAGATATTCCTGGATAGTCGACACAGCTAACCACATTATAATGGATGGCCCTTGCATAGGCAAGGTGACATTGACACAACCGTGACAGAAGACTTCTAGATGTGGAAATGTGCTGTATTGCTATGGCATTACACTGTGCTATGAAGCTATAAGAATGATTTTCACTTGCTTGTGTTCTTTTGCCCTTGATTGGCCCAAAAAACGATTGGCACTTCAACACAATGCATAGTACCTGTTTCTTAGATACGAATCTAGGAAAGTTTGGGTATAGCAGATCATGCCTCAGAACTGAAGAGTTAACTAAATAGTTGACTTACAATATAGTCACTTACATATAGTCACTTATATATAGTCACTTATAATAGTCACTTACAGCCCTTCAGTTCAGTGAATTAGGAGCAGAATCAGCCAAGACTGATGGCTAAAGGAGGTCAGGAGGCTAGAAGATTTCTGGCTCTGCAAAAATATACAGTCAAAGCAGATATGCCTGATCACTTTATGCTTCCTTGGGAAGTACAACTAAAAAAATAGACATGTACCATCCAGAAAATCCAAAGACAAGCATAATGTATTTTCAGCCTCTTGTTCTTGTAGCAAGGTAAAGGATTAGGACTTTTGAAATCTAGTTAGAATTTCTTATGGGGTTGAAATTGGCAGCCATGCTACCCAGAAGAAACTTGAAATTCTCAATATAGCCTGGCCATTTGACATTTTACAAATGAATTACAGAACAGTGTACTGATTTTCATCTCTTAAAAGCCGTAACAGAAAGCTCCTGTGTGATGAGATGTCATTGGATGGTAAATAGTCCACCTTACATCACCTATACTTTATGGGAAGACATCACCTGTGTAACAATTGCCAAAGAAAGAGAAACAAACATGCACATTTTTCTTTTCCAGGTATTGTGGTGGGACATCCGTAAATTAAGTGAGCCCACTGAGACGCTGGTAATGGACATCAGCAGGAAAAGTATACTGGAAAATGCTTTAGGAGCCATTTCACTTGAGTATGAGCCAACCATGGTGAGCTCTTTCTGGATTCTATCCCTTACCACAGTATAAAGTGTTTTTTTTTTAAAGCTATTTGTAACTTGGCACAAAAATCCATTTTTATGGACACTGTTAAATACAGTTTACTAAAATTAAAAAGGGGCTAATCGGTAAGATTTAAAGCCCTCCAACTGGGTGCTTTTTTGTTCTTTTTTGTGCAAAAACTTGCCAACTGGGGTTCATATATAGAGCATTAAAGAATAGAATTTGCATAGTGAATGTACTGTATATAGGCTATTGTTTAAAAGGAGCCAACAACAGTAGGAAATACCCCCCATGATCTTCAAAATAGTGTTCAGTTGTGGGAAGATCAGGTCCCAAAGGGCAGGGCAGGCCCACTTAGGCCAGATATTAACCTCACTCCTGAGTGTCCTGGCCTAGCACATCTTTAGGTGGCACATATCCAATCAGGGCACTATTGTACAACAAGGGATAAGTAATCCCACTTGCCCTGGGTTGTGCCACAGTCAGCCCAAATCCTGCTCTGGATACCGCACTGGCTAGTCCACCTGCCTGTTTCAGTATAGAATTAGACTGTCAAATTCTTAGCCTCTGTAGCTTCTCATTTAAGGTTGTGGAAGAGATTTCTTCTCTTCAGGTCTCACTGAGTATAATAAAATACCCATCTGCCTTCTTTTCAATTTTGTTATACAACCTGTGACATGCTGTCATACCAGGGCAATAATGGCCAGCAACTATGTCTTGTAAATTGGAGCATTTATTGAAGAATCATGTGACTCAGTCTAAATGGCAATGCACTGTTCACCTCCTTATTGGGAAGAATTCATTTTCTAACCTTGTATTCTAAAACGGTTGCGACTTAGGTTGGGGTGTGGAAATCAGTCGTAGCTTGTTATGGGTTTAATCTCTACAGCCAGGAGGGACAAAATCTTGATAAGCAGCTTCATCTCTTTGTTACAATGCCAAGCAAACCTCTAATCACTGAGACAACAGGTTTGCTGAGCGCCATCAAAGGCTAAACTGAAAAGCAGCACATACACACCACCATCATACAAACCTGAAAAGCTTTGAAAAGAAAATGAGTCTATACCGCCAAAAAAGTAAATAGGCTGAAATTTAATTAATCTGATTAAATTAATCAGAATATATTATTCTCTTCCCCCCATACCAGTGAGTCATAGGCTGCAATCCTAAGATCCAGTTAGGCTGGCATAAGCACCAGCACCAGTCCCATGCTGGCGTGGGAGTGTAACAAAAGTGCACCACTCATGGAGAAGGGTTAGGCCAGTGCACTTGCCTTCCTACATCACCACAGGAACAGGAAGACTGATGAGTTGTGCCAGCCTAGGTTAGAATTGGACCCATACTCGGTATGCTGGGATGGGGAAGAAGATGGAAGCATTCATTTTTATCATGTTGTTACTATGGTGTGTCATGGTGACCAAATGTCCTAGTGTACTGGAAAATAAAAACTTAAATGTCCTCCTTTTCCTTGTAAGTGGGCAGCATTTATCCTTCTTAATAGGTTATATGTAATCATTTTAAATTTAATCAGTAATATCGTGTTTAAATTGATCACAAGAAAGCAATATATATGAGTGGTTTTAGCTTTTTATTTTGACATGTCCTACTTTTTTCTTGGGTGTCCTACATTTTGAAGGGTTCTTGCCCTCTTTTTTTGGTTATGACATATAGTCACCCTGTGGTGTGTGTGATCTCAGGCTCAAGATCTATGGCCAAGTCACAGTATCTGCAGTGCATATCAGAAAAGGAAAGTGGAAGGAATTGCTTCAGTAATCATTATAGGCTCCCAAAGGGAGGGTAATGAAGCCCTTTGCAAGAACTGACAGATTATAGGAAATCTGTGAAGCAGCAACCTTGGTTCCCAACTGAAAATTTAAGTGTAATATCCGAGGCATACTGATAAAGGAGTTTGATTCTGTCAGGACTCCATTATTTACCATTGCTGCAAATTCTAAGGCACTCTCCAGTCAATTGGCACCTTTCCATCTTTGAGCTACCTCAGCTCTGGCCACTTGATAGCAAAATTCTTGGAAATTATCTAGCCAGGGAGCCCATAAAGCTGGCTTCATGCAGAACTGGGACTATATAATTGCCTCCTGGTCAAAGACCAAATCCTGCAATGCCATCCTGTTTTTAGGGTCAGGATCCAGGGATTTTCCTCTTTCAGTGAGAAGTGTTTGAGTAGACATACTGTTCAGACCACGTTCTATTCAGCTATTCCCCTCCTGACATCCACAATTCCTGCACTACTTGGTAGTGTTATTTTTTAAAAAATGGTTCCTTTTTGAACTGATTTAGATATGGCTCCTTTCAGGTACAGGAGTGTAATAAAAATTGTGGGTGGCACAAGCAGTTAAGACACTATGCCTGTTAACCAGCAGGCCAGGGTTTGAGACCCGGGTCGGCCCCACAAGACAGGGTGAGCTCCTGTCCTTAGCCCAGCTCTGCAATGCCAGCTGGATGCAATCGTATTGGCTCTGCCTTTCCACTGGACTAATTCAGCGGCGTGGAGAGGGGGGATTTGCTGCTTGGGTAACAGCCTATCCTCCATAACAATCCAACCCAGGCTTTCGTGCTTCGCATGCAGCGTATGCAGCGGTAAGCACGATACCATAGTCTTTCAAGACTGATGGAGGCCTGCTTTAATAAAAATTGTCAACAGTGTGTTCCTATGTATATTTACTCAAAATATACATAGGTCAGTATTGTATTCAGTCATTTTATTCATTATATTCAGTCAGGCTTACTGTCAAGTAAACAATTGCAACCGAAATGACTGTTTCTTGCAGCAATGGTTCACCATTTCATGAATCTTTTGTGTTTTTTTTAAAAGGTCTTTGTTTTATTTAGTCCTTTGGATAGTGTACATTTCTTTACAGTGTTATACTATACAGATCTGTATGTTTCAAACTGTAGGGATTGTAGGGATATTGCCTTCCTGCTGTTGCACTAAATCTAAATATAACTTCAAAAAAAAGTGCAGGAGGGGCTCCTGATTTGTAATACTACAGGGGGCTTTAAGTGGCTTTAAGAACATTAAGGCCACAACCCTAACCTCCAGTTAGGCCGACCTAAGCCCCAGCATAAGTCCTGTGCTTATCTGGGGGTGTCACAAAAATGCTGTAAGACACTTCTGCCCTTCTCATGTGGGGTAAGGCCAGCATACATCTACTTCACCATACCATCATGAAAAGATAGTTCAGGTAAGTTAGGCCAGCCTAAATTTCTTAGGATTGAGTCTTAAGTGGCCTTGGTGCAGCAAAACAGCTGCAATTTTGAATACTGGTATTTGTATAATACTGGTACTCCAGCCTATCTCATGGCTGGAGGGCCTCTAAACTCAGCACCTGTGGATTTGAATATTCATGAATTCCAAACCTTGCAGGGGAAAGACCCCCCAGAAGCTTCAGAAAGGTATTTCTATTTCTTTTTCAGCAACCAGCAACCCTTACCCAGGGGTGTCAGTAAGGTTCGCATCACCCCCATACATTTGGTGGGGCAACAGTATGAATGATGGATGTGGTTATGTGCCATTGTTTGGCCTCCACTGGTTTTTTTAGCCACACATTTTAACAGAATAAAGATATTTCAAAGTGGTTTGTTTCACTCTATACTGCTGTAAATTATACATTCAAAGGAGTATAACATGATGGGATTATTTCTACAAATCACGATTTTAGCCGTTTAGGACGCAAGGGGTGCCTTCAAGGGTGCTCCCTTTCTAACACCCTAGTAATGTCCCTGATTGGAACCATTTTGGAAGTCTTGTGCTCTCCTGGACTGACCTTCCACACCAGCCAAGGCTTGCCTGCTTACTCACCAGTAAACACAGCTGTGCAGTTCACATCCATTTTCAATGAATTTCAATGCAATCATCAGGGACCTCCTTCTGGGGTGTCTTGTGGGGGCTGTGTTCATTGGATTAGGACAATTCTTGTGTTCTTTGATTCCTCCCAGCTTGCCCTTTCCAATGAACTATGGCATGTTTGCCTACTCATGAGTAAAGCTGCAATATGGGTCATTTTCCATAGAGTTCAATGCATATTTTAGTTTTTTTGCCATAACTTTTGATAGGAAGGTGTGATTTCAAAACGTATTTTTGCATTGGATTCTGATCTTTAATACAATTCCAATGGTATATGACATTATGGGGTTTGACACACCATCACAAGGTTGCGATTTTTAGGTTCCCCAGTGTGCATCACCCCCATTAGGTGCGTCACCTGGTGTGAACTGCACCACCAGCACCACCCTAGTTGTGGATTTCTGCTAGATTTGTGGAAATCTGCTGGATTTCTAGTGAATTCCCTAGTGACACTCCTGCCCTTACCAGTCCCTGTGTAGGTGGTCTTCTGAGACATAAATAGGTTGCACATGCGATCCTAGATCCTTCAAAAGGCTTCTCAGATGCTTCAAAAGGTAATTCTGTTTTTCTGGCACTTTTCCCTCATGGGTTTCATTATCCATGGAATTTGATATCCATGGGGTGGGGCTGGGGGACTATCCTTGAACTAATCCCTTGGGAATCAAGGGATGTTTTCTGAAAATGCATTCACTCATTCGATTTGTATTCTGCTTATCTTCCAGAGAAGACATAGGATGGCTAACAATAAATTAAAAACAACAGATGATAAAATATAATTTAAAAAAAAATTATATAAAAGAAGTAAAAGCAGAGAATATAAAAACAAGAAAATAGTAATAGATATCTGTTAGAAGCATGAAATACCTAACAACAGTCATCATAGGCCTCAAAAGTCTTCAGGCTTCTCTGGAAGGACAGTCACGAGAAGGCTTTCCTTAACTCAGTGAGGGAATTCCATTAAATGGGTGCCATCACCAAGAAGGGCCTGTGTCTGGCTCTAACTTATTTCAGTTTCAGCATGATCAACAGGGCATTCTCTGATGACCTAAGAGATTGTACTGGGTTATATGTAAGAAGGCATATCTCAAATACGCTGGTCCCAAGCCTTTAGGGCTTAAAGCTCAGTCAGCACCTTGAATTGGGCCTAGAAATGAACTGGTAGCCAGTATAGACACTGGAGCAGAGGCATGACAGAGTCAAACCACCCACTTTCAGTAACCACATGAGCCTCTGCATTCTCCACTAACGGCAACTTCCAGACAATATTCAAAGGCAGACCCATGTAGAGCACATTGCAATAATCTAATGGCAAAGTAAAGTAGCTAATTTCTCTCCTTTTCATACACAGTGTTTGACATCCTTCAGGTAATGTTTATTATACTACCTGCAGAAGTCCATACCTGCTGTTTCTTGTTGTTTTATTCTTATTGTATGTGGCAGCACTGTTTAAATTAAATTTTAATTTAATTTAATTCAACATTAATTGCCTGTGTGCTCTAAGTCAGGGTGATCATATGACTGGAGTTTTCTGGATTTGTCCCCTTTTTCAGCCTTCTGTCTGTATGTCCTCCAAAAGGGCTTCATTGTCTTCCATTTTGGAACTTTGCAGTGGTGTGCAGTATCCCATCATGTCATATGTCATTGGATTCATATTGAAGAGCAGAATCCAAAGCAAAAATCAGTTTTGAAATATCTCCTTCCTATTAAAAGTTATGGCCAAAAAACTAAAAATAAAAAATATGCATTGACCTCTATGGGAAAGTGAAAGTACCCAGTATCACAGCTATACTCATGAGTAGGCAAACGTACCATTGTCTGCTGGA
This sequence comes from Cryptoblepharus egeriae, assembly GCA_030015325.1. NCBI lineage: Eukaryota > Metazoa > Chordata > Lepidosauria > Squamata > Scincidae > Cryptoblepharus > Cryptoblepharus egeriae. The sequence continues at coordinate 103,226,188 of JAREYC010000002.1, read as the reverse complement.
AAGGCCAGGTTGAGGGGAATCCAAGACCTTGTCCTCCTTTTGAGGTTCAGGCATCTGGTCACCCTGCTCTAGTGAACAGTATGTAGGACACCTGGAGTTTTCCTAGACAATGGAGTGGATGCTCCACCACCTGAAAATCACATTCTGCTGTATTTCCAATAACAGCCAACCAAGTTCATGGTAGGAACTGAGCAAGGGGTGGTGATTTCCTGCAACCGCAAAGCCAAGACTCCAGCCGAAAAAATTGTCAGCACGTTCAGTGGACACCATGGTCCCATCTATTCTCTGGCTCGAAATCCTTTCTACCCCAAGAACTTTTTGACAGTTGGGGACTGGACTGCACGCATCTGGTCAGAAGAGAGCAAAGAATCCTCAATCATGTGGACAAAGTAGGTAACACATCCTTTTGGCGTAATAATTGTAATAACAGCATATGTATACTAGTAATGATAGTAGCAGATGCCTTGTTATGGTCTCTCGTAGATCGTGAGGTTTTTATGCAACTAAAATCTACCCTACCTAAGGGTCCATATTTTTGGTCTTATGTATTCACAAAATGCTTGCCAAGACAACAAGCTGGCTGTGGAAGTCCTTTAAGGTTGCTCTCCTCTTCATTCAATTGTCGTTTTGATTGATGTTTGTGGCGATGTTTGGGGTGATAACATGCTTTAGCCAAATAATTAGCTGAAAAGTCCCTGCAGCAGAATGACAGTGTCAGTGTCTGTGCACAATATGCAAGGCAACTCCAGTCAGTTAGCACATGAAGTTTCTTCCAGTTCTCCTGTTCCTCAATGTATTTGATTGTCTACCAGCCATAGGGTGAAATCCAGAGTAACTATGTGGAGTCCTTGCTCTGGAGCAAGAACAAGTTACTCTGGATTGCAATATGAATTTCCCATAGGTTTTCACTAGGTGGTGCAGTAACTATGGGTGTGCGTAATGTCTCTTATGTGCTCCCGTAGTTACTCTGGATTGTGCCCTTAGAGTGCTGCCCAGACAACAGTGCAGAGTTAAAGTTCTGCTGGATTTCTTGAAAGGGTCTCCAGGAAGAAGGAGCAGACAGTAGTGATTATAAGCAGGTTGTATTGGGGGCAATACAAATGGCAGAGGACTGAATATAATTAAAGCTGCATTTTGTGTCTATGTTTAAATGAATCAATTCATTCATTTTCTGCTCTTACAGCAAAATTAAGAGTATTGTATGTTTGCTTAATTGAGCACAATATACATTTTGCATCTCACAGAATGCAGAAAGATGACTGAATGTTTATAACCTAAGAAAGCCAGTTGTATGATCATTTCCCCCTTTTTACAGTGGATATACAGCCAAAGAAATGCTATTTTCCTGTAAAACTGCATCTTCAACATATAGTGAGAATAGCAGCACTTTGGGATGAACAGGACATGTTCCAAAAAATGCTTTATCTGCGACAGGTACCATATGGCTTACCTCACAGATTCATGCTGGAGCACCACTCGGCCAGCTGTCTTCTTCACCACTAAGATGGATGGGACCCTTGATGTCTGGGACTTCCTTTTCAAACAGAATAACCCAACCCTCAATCTGAAGGTGATTCCTGACAAGAATGAATCTGTGTTTTGTCTCTATTTATTTATAGGTGGAACATTAACAGTGCAATACTAAGCATGTCTATTCAGAAGTAAGTCCTATTGTATTCAATGGGGCCTACTCCCAGGAAAGCATGTTTAGGATTGCAGCTTAGGTCTGCAATCCTAAGCACATTTTCCTGGAAGTAAGATCCATTAAATACAAGGAGGCTTACTTCTGCGTAGACATGGTTAGGATTGAGCTATAAGTGGCTTTGGTGCAGATATTTTGCACAATACTGATTTTCAGACACTTCTTTCATGTATGAAGTTTATCTCTTAGGGAAAATGTGCAAAGTGAGGGAGTTGGGAAAACATAATACCATTTGAATAAACTCCTGCACAATCTCACTACTCTAGCCTCAGTCTGTTCTTCTGGGATATTTGGAGTTTTAGATGTTCTGAAAGCTAAAAACATTTAAAGCTCTCTCTTCTCTCTTATCCTGTTCTCTCCCCTTAGGTCTGTGATGATCCTCTCTTCAGCCTGCGTTTGCAGGACAATGGACGCTTTATTGGCTGTGGCTCCAAGCTGGGCACAGTGACCCTCTTGGAAGTTTCCTCTGGCCTGTGCACCTTGCAGCGGAATGAGAAGAATGCAGCTTCCACAGTGAGTGTCTCTCTTCTTTCAGAGGCAGAGTCAGGGCCTGAGTAGGCACCCTTTTCTTTACAAACAGGTTGGGGTTTCCTACTTTGCAGTGAGCTGTGATTCTCCTTGAACCTACATCTCTTTACCCAGTGGTGGGATTCAAATAAATTAACAACAGGTTCTATGTCCTAATAACCTAAATTAACAACAGGTTCAATGTCCCATTAGTAAACGGTCAACAGAACCAGGTACTCATTGGCAAAGGGTTCTATAGAACCTGTGAGAACCTCTAAAGCCCACCACTCTCTGTGCCTTTCCAAAATGGATCTTTGCCCCTTGCCTATATTACTTTTTCAATCCCTTTGCAGACTTGCTGAGCATAATTATCTACTGTAAATGTTTATTTACTGGTTTGGGTTTATTTAGTTGTTTTGTATGCGTTTTTTTCACTTGAAAAATTGCATTGGGGTGGAGAACAGGAGACTAGCTTAGATTTTTTACAGGGCTAGTGTATATAAAAAAAAGCTGTGGGTGGCGCAAGTGGCTAAGACGCTGTGCCTGTTAACCAGCAGGCCAGGGTTCGAGACCCGGGTCGGCCCCACAAGACATGGTGAGTTTCCTGTCCTTAGCCCAGCTCTGCGACGCCAGCTGGATCCAGTCGTATTGGCTCTGCCTTTCCATTGGACTAATTCAGTGGCGTGGAGAGGGGGGATTTGCTGCTTGGGTAATAGCCTATCTTCCATAACAATCCAACCCAGGCTTTCGTGCTTCGCACGCAGCATATGCAGCGCAGAGCACGATACCATAGTCTTCCAAGACTGACGGAGGCCTGCTTTTTAGTGTATATAACATTCCACAGTAATCCCAATCATAAACTGATATCCATTTAAAACCTATCCATGTTTTGTCTACTTTAAGGAGAGAACATGGTGAATAGATCCACTTTCTGTGCAATGAAATGATTAATTTCAATTCAGTGATGGTGCTGGTGGTTCAGTCTCCCTACGATGCAAGCCACAGTTCCAGATATTTTGTATTCCTCATCTGCACCAGGGCTTGACAGAGCCTTTTCACCTGTAACACTTCTGTGCATCCCAGATGTTTGAACGGGAGACACATCGGGAGAAAATTCTAGAGGCTCGGCACCGAGAAATGCGGCTAAAGGAGAAGACTAAGGCAGAGGGCAAGGAGGACGAGACCAAAGAAGAAGTGGAAGAGGAGAAGCCTGCGGAGGTCCTTGCTCGGGTGCAGAAAGAATTCTTCGAAGTCATTGAAAATGAGCTTCGGCGCAGGGAGCGTGCAAAGACCAGGCTGAAGTCCTTAGCAGGCCAGGTAAGGAGGTGCTGTCAAGGGAAGGGTAGACATTCCAGAAATGCCCCTATGGACTTGCCATCTTATAGTGAGGGGGGCAGAATGGAGTATGCCTTGAATGGCTAGGTTTGCATCTTGATTATAAGACAAAACCAAGAGAGACTAAGGGCAAAATCCAGCGTAGTTACAGGTCCACTCAGTTATGTCACCCTCTAGTGTTATCTTATGGAAAGTCACCTTAACCGTTCCGGAGCAAAGGGTTTAATTTGACTAGGATATGGGCCTAAGGCTCCAATCTTAAACACACTTTCCTGGGAGTAAGATCCATTGAACACAATGGGACTTATGAGTAGACATGGTTAAGATTGTGCTCTATATATCTGTCCTGGGGGTCACTTAAGTAAAGAAGTAATTTATCCTGCTTTGGAGATTCTAATACAGTGGCATCATCATTCATGGTAAGAGATGGCACTAAGTCTCCAGTTTGGCAAAAAGCTTACATCAGTTATACATTATTGTGTATAGTACTATGTACAAATAATTATTGTACACATCGGTATTGCGTATCAGAAGGAAGCTGATTTTAAAATAATAATGAAAGGGACATTTAGCCAAAATTTATTTTTTAAAAACAGGTTTGATTTTACCACATAATGGATTGTTCTCTCTCTTTAAGCCATATTTGCCAAATGTGTCCAGCAGGGACCAAATGTGCACACCCATAGTCTAGGCAGAAATAGATTAACAAAGTAATTCCCCCCTCACCCTCCCCCCAAATAAAGTTTGAATTGATTCCCTGCTTTATGAATGGGTTATTTTGCCTTAGGAGTTAGAAAGCAGGCATGGTATTGTAGTTAGAACTCTAGACTAGAACCATGAATGTTTGGCTTTCTAGAATCCTTTCTCGAGCATAAAGCTTCCTATGATATTTTTTATCAGTATTTTGCTCTTGTTAGTGAATTTTATTCCCAAGGTTTTGGAGTGAATTTTATTCAAGGTTTTTGATCTCCCAATTGACCAAATGATTTTTAATTTTAATTTTTAATTTTCTCTTAATTAAGAAATTGCTCTCCCTGCTTAGCAAATTGATTATCCTGCTCTTGAGCGTATTCCTTGCTTAGAATTAGTTCCAAATTCTCAGAAGAACTCAGATTTCTAGAGCTTTTTAATAGGGACTTTTAGGTATTGGTGGGGTGGGGCACGGGCCTAAAATCTTCTTTGACCCTGGGAGTTATGTGTCTTAGCTGCACCACTGGTTTCAGATTGCCACAACAAATCTTTCACTGTCCTTCCTGTAATTTTTAGGGTGAGGAGTTTGAAGGTGAAGCGGATGAAGTGAGTTTACTCCCTAAGGTCAGTATACCTCCCCACAGTTCATAATACCCTTGTAAATATATACTGTATAGAATTTTCACTTTCTGAATTTCCAGGTATCCATGATGATCAGGTTCATAGGACAACCACACTGTTAGTGCAATCTTAAGACCTGATTAGGCCAGCACATGTTCCAGCACAAGTCCCGTGCTAGTTTGGGGGTGTCACAAAACTGAGGCACTTCTGTGTCACTCGTGGTGGGAGGGCTTAGGCCAGTACATAAAGATGCACCAACCTCCCTCTCTAACTACGGGAATGGGGAGATAAGTGAGTTGTGCTGACCTAAATACATAGGTTAGGATTTCACCCTGTATCAAGAATTTTCTGTAAAATAAGAGCATTACACTAGCTAGACTATATAGATCCTGTTGATTTCAATTTTTATTTATTTTTTAAATACAGTGTTTGCATCCTTCCCTGTGTTTCCAAGGCTGTTAAAAATTTAACATAGTAATTTTAAAACAGTAATACAATAGTGGCACACAATCCTGTGGGCCAGCATCCTGGTGGAACAGTGTACTTTATGGCAGTTGCAAATGTGACTTGCTATTCTGCACTGCCAGGCCGTTTCCACTGCCAGGCTGTTTCCACAAGTGGTCACGGCTGCGCACCAACTACCTCTAGAAAAGCCCAAGTTCTGGTAAGTTAGTATGTAGAGATGGCATTGACAATTTGGGATGGGTCACAACTCTGCACCATTTCTGTTTCATATGGATGGAAGCAGTGGCAGCTGGGAACTCAGATTGTGCTAACTTTGATTTTATCAAACAGAAGAAGTGTGGAGCAAGGAAGACTGTATATTGCACTCTTGATAAAGACAAGGGCGTACAAATGTGCAACCCACTTATTCACCCACACTCCTTCCCTCTCCAGCCACATGGGTATATGCTTAGAAAGGCAGCTTTGGGGGGGATTAAAACATTTGGGGGAATACTCTGTCTCAGGCACCAGGACATCTTGGGCCAGTTCGGGATTTGGGTTACCATGGGATTCTTTGCTGCTGTTCTGTATGGGGTTTGGAAGTATCTACAATAAGGGATACTCTTTATCATTTTCCTTTTAGCACTTCTTCTTCCCCACAGTTTTTTTGCAGACACAGCAACCTCTGGTGTTCAGGGTTGATCTGTACATTCAATAAAATCAAAATCAATGACCTCTACTGCTCAGAGTTTATCTGTACATTCACCAAAAGCATGTGACTCTGGTACTGTATCCCCTCAAACTGCAGTTGAAATGTCAGTCTTTTGAATACATCTCATCTAAAAAATATATACATAACTGAACATAGAAACTAGCATTAGTGTGTGGTTAGGCTAGAACCTTTTCCCTTCCATGCTACTTTCTATGGGCACTTGATCTATTTGCATCTGGGATGACAAAAACATGCCAAATGGTTAAAATTACCACATATTGTCAGAAGTAGAATAGTCCAGAAAAGATTTACCGTATGATTTAGTGGATCTTGTCGCATTTGCATCTCAGTATAGTGCATTTTGAGGCAATAAACAGGAATTTAGATAAACTTTGCAAGCTGGTGGAGGATAGAGTGGCCTACGTTGCTGAAGTCACAAAGAGTTCGACATGACTTAACAACGAAACAACCACAGTACCTTTTAATCCAGAATGCCCTTCTCTAGGGGAAGCTTGAAAAATAATTAATCCTACTTTCTTTTCTAGCAAGAGCAAGAGGAAGAAGAGGAGGAGAAGGAAGAGGAGGAAGAGGAGGAAGAAGAGGAGGAGGAAGAGTGAAGCCTGGTGTTGAGTTAGATGGACTTTATATTCTTCCTTTGTTGGACTTTTGTTCTCTCTCTGTTTGTCATTTTTCTACAGAACAGACTGCAGCAATAAAAGTAGCAGCATTTTTCTTTCTTTGCTCCCTCTACTCTATTTTAGTCAAACCAACATCCAGCTGAGCATTGAGTGCCTTTGCCATGGAAACTCAGAGTAAATCTCAACAGTCACCGGTCAAAAATAAAATTCAAGATAGTTGTGGTAGATGAGTTCCCACTACTGGACTGAAACGAAACAAAAGAAACTTCAGCGTGAAGTGCCATTAAATACTACATATTGGGAAGAAAATTCAATGCTGGATCTGCAAGATCAGGGAAATGAGCTGTTTCTTCACACGTGTAAGGGAGAACAAGGTGTGCTGGTTGAATAAGGCCTATACCCTAAAGTGAAATTAAGCCACTTGCTCCAGAGAAGTTAAAATGACTTTCCATAAGATAACAATGCAGGGTGAAGTAACTGTGTGGACCCGTAACTGTTATGGATTTTGCCCTAAATCCAAATAAGGATGCAAATGTACCAGACAGAACTCAGAGGTTGGGTTTGGAAAGTATGCCTTGACAAAACACCAAATTACATGTTTAGAGAGAAGGTTTTAAAAGAGAGAAGGTATTAAAAGAGAGGACCAAAACACCAGTTTCCAATGCTATTCACACAAAAGGAGGAAGTGAAAGGCTCAGATAAGGGGTGTCAAACATAAGACCTTGGGAACAAATACAGCCTGTGGAAGTTTTTTATCTGGCCCTTGGGTTCTCAGCTGCTGAGCACTGCTGAGGTGTCGTTGTAGAAAGGACAACTCATGTGATAATTGGGCTCTCCCATATTATGAAATATGATAAAGATTTGTGGATTTTCTCTTCTGTCATTTGCAGCTAATGAGTTCCTCCTGATATCTTCAGGTTCACATACAGTGTGCTCTAAGCACCAGTTGCACAGGAACAACATCTGGAGTGGGGGATGCCTTCATCTCCTTTTGGGCTCTCAAAGGCAGATAGTTGGTCACTATGAGAAATGGTATGCTGAATTGGATAAACCTTTAGCCTGCTGTTCTGAGGCTCTTCTTTATATATAAAAGAGAAAAGTCACTGACTGACTGACTGACTGACTGACTCATCACCGCCCTGCCAAAACCGCTGGGTCTAGAAGTGTGAAATTTGGGGTGGGTGTTCCTTCCGTGACTGAGGGGTGCACTAAGAACCGGTTTTCAGAAATTCCAACTGGAAGGGGGTGAAAAGGGGCACAAGTGTTTTCCTCTCTATACTTTGCACTGAGAATTGCTGACTCAGCAAAACTCCGCCCCAACTGCTGGGCCTGAAGCATGGAATTCTGGGAGTTCCTTCTGTCACCTGAACTCCCACCAAGAACCATCTGGAGAAATTAACCCTTCAGGGGCTGAAAAGGGGGCAACGTGTTTCTGTCCTATACTTTCCATGGGAGACTGAACCACATCCAGCCAATTTGGTGCTCAGACCCTGGTGCACTGGGGGATGTTGTTCGGAGGAAGAGGTTGCGCTGGCGAGGATGCTGCACATGAAGGGAAATTGTGCATGTAGGGGAAGTTGCGCATGTAGGGGAAGTTGCATATGGGAGGAAAATTGCGCATGGGAGGAAGTTGCGCACAGAGGAAAGTTGTGCATGGGAAAAGTTGCGCATGGGGGAAGTTGTGCATGGGGAAGTTGCGCACGGGGAAGTTGCGCACGGGGGAAGTTGCGCATGGGGGGATGATGCACATGGAGGAAAGTTGCACACAGGGAAAGTTGCGCATGGAGGGAAGTTGCACATGGAGGAAAGTTGCGCATGGGAGGAAGTTGCGCATGGGGGGATGATGCGCATGGGGGAAAGTTGTGCATGGAGGAAGAAGTGCATGGGGGAAGTTGCGCATGGGAGGAAAGTTGTGCATATGGGAAGTTGCGCATGGGGAAAGATGCACTGGAGGAAAGTTGCGCACGGGGGAAAGTTGCGCACGGGGGAAAGTTGCGCACGGGGAAGTTGCGCATGGAGGAGTCGATGCGCATGGAGGAGTCGATGCGCATGGAGGGAAGTTGTGCATGGGGGAAGTTGCGCATGGGGAAAGGTGCGCATGGGGAAAGTTGCGCATGGGGTTTGATGCATATGGGGGAAGTTGCTCATGGGGGGTTGATGCGCATGGGGGAAGTTGTGCATGGGGGGTTGATGTGCATGGGGGGAAGTTGCACATGGGGGAAGTTGTGCATGGGGTAACTTGTGCATGCGGGGTTGATGCGCATGGGTGAAGTTGCGCATGGGGGTTGATGTGTATGGGGGAGGTTGCGCAGGGGGGGTTGTTACGCCTGGGGGAAAGTTATCCATGGGGGGTTGATGCATATGGGGGGATGGCATACGGAGGAATTTTACTCCCGCAACGCTAGTATGTTTATACCCTTTCGCTAGTATGTTTATAAAAGGGTGCTTTAACCTTTTGCCCTACTGCATGTTTGATCCACACATAGCTTCACCAATATATCCATATTTATTAGAATCTAATGCACCATCAACTAATATGCACCCTGATTTTAAAAGGCTTGAGATAAAAAAGAACCTATTCTTGTGATTGTAATGCTCAGCTGCAAAACAGGTGCAAAATTTAAATTTACTGCATTACACAATGAGTTATATGACAATAAATGGCAATGGGTTTATGTTATAATCTTTATCTAATTTATCTAATTACTGCTAATTGCATTACTTTATAAAAGATGGGTTTGTACTACCTTTTTATTACAATAAACAATATAGAGTAAACAATATAGAGTTAAACTAAATACTGACCTAAACTTATCAAAATCCTGCATTTACTGAAATCTAATGAGCCATTTATTCTAATGTGCACCCCAATTTTGGAGACTAAATTTGGCTGGAAAAAAAGGTATTAGATTTGAGTAAACATGGTACTTTCTATTTGCCCTAGATGTAGAAGGCTTATTGGCCCACTGCAGGCCTAATGTGTTTCTTGGCTAATGGATATTCCTCCAAATGTATCACACTCTTCTCCGTAACAGAACTAAGTGGGGAGTTTCCTCTCTTTCACCTGGCCAGCTCTGATGGAGAGAAGGTCAAGTATCCATCACCTACTTCTCCTTAAGGCTTGAGCCTTAATTCATCATGTCAGGTTAAAGGCTGCTGTTGCTTGGGTGGCACAAGATTGTCTTTTTTCTTGTATCTTGTCGTATTTTTAAGAGTCTGATCTGGAAGCTGTTGGCTGTCTTGCTTTTCTTTCTCTTAAGAACCATCTGCGCTTTTTCAGCAACGGAAACGCAGCAGAGACATTTTTCATCCCTTCTCCACCCTCCAGCGTTTTTAATGGTGCATAAGCACACACTATAGTATCCCACACTATTAGCCCCAGTGCCCATCCAAGCAAGAATGAATGTCGGTGATCACAGCAGTGTCAACATATCTACTGCTGATTATTGCAGGGCAATGTCTGTGCCAGGCGCTGCTGGATGAATTATTAATGGGACGATCAGCTTGCAGTTCATGTGCAACACTTTCTCCTGGAGGTAGAAGCAAAGGGTGAGAGTAATAGATAGGAGCTGCTTCCATTGGAGTCCTTTTACACTTTACCCACGGGCAAACAGAATTAGCTGCTCCTTGAATTAGGAGCCCCTGTGGATTGCCCATAGTTATTTCAAAACCCATTTATTCATGATATTTTGAAGTGGCTAGCACCTTGATTTTAAAATGATATAAAATACTTTAAAACATTGCAGCTTTGACGCCTAAGCACATCAGAGATGAGCTGCAAATCTCATGTTGGTATATTTGAACAAGGGACGTTTTCAATTGGGGGGTGCCTTTAGAGAACTTCCAGTCTATGGGAGCGACTTGGGGATACATGTCTATGGGATACAGTCTATGTGAGCGATTTGGGGATACATGAAGCAAAGCCTCAAATGATGATCCCAGCAGATGGACAAGTACCTGAGGGGGAAGGCAGCAATGATTTTAGATCACTTTGCTTGATCTCTGATCATTTTTCCTCCATAGTATGCAAATCAGGGAAGTCAAGGTGGACCAGGAAAGTGGTTTACTGAGCTCTAATTTGTGTGGCTGTGGCTGAAGTTAGGCAAGAGTTGAAGCAAGTGGGTTTGATCCACAGAAGGTATGCAAACATTTATTTTGTCTCACTCCAACCTATGCGCCGATCAGTTTAGGAAGTTTTGAAAACAATATAAAAACTTATTTAACAGAGGCAGGATGAGCACACACATTATGCGCCACCTATGGATTTGGGATTTTTTTCTAAGGAACTCAGAAGCCTATCATCAACTATCAGGCATCATGTTGGAAAGATACATTTTTTTCTTATTAGCAAAACTGTCTGCAGACTTCTAACAATATTTAGATTTGATAAGGTGTTAAGGTCAGGCAGAGAAAATTACTCCAGGGTCTGGATCCAGCAGACAAGTAATCAACTGGCCATCCCTGGAATACATTAAACAGGACAAGGTTAGTTAATTCTTCTTCATGCTTACTGAACAGGATATGAAACAGATGTGAGAGCAAAGAGATTCACTGGTTTTAAAATAGATTTGGATAGTTACCAGAAGAATGATGGTCCGTAGCAAAGGTGTGCTTGAGAATGATGAAGGGTGTCATAATTGCCACAGAAGGCTGAAGCTTAGCTGCTAAAATGGTTGTGCTCTGCACCGAGGATGTTGGCAATGGACCAAATGTTGGTGTAGGGACTGAACTACTGAATCAGTTAGATCCAGCAGAGGAGGAGACCTTTAAGATGTGTCTCGCTCAGCACACCATACAGCTTGGTCATGTACGACCAAGTATGTACATTTCATTCAGCAGATCACAGGTTTCTCCAGAGTATTAATGGGTGAAAGGAACTGCTGAAAGGAACTGAAAAGAAGCCAAGTCTCAGTCTTGATCACTCAGATGCTCCAGTGATTTACAGACACAACTCAAAATCCCTGGGAACAACTATTACAGAAATGCCAGGTATGCTAGGCATTCTGCCTGGTCTTGTACAAGAGAAATTGTCTCCAGGAGAAATTGACCCTATGAGGACGTTGATGACAAACAGCTTCGGAATAACTTTTCTTCTAAGTTGTCTCTCTGCTTAGTCTTCTTTTTAGGGTAATTAATATGAACTAAAGTCAGTATGCACAATTATAACTGCTATGGAAATATCCCAAGAACCTATCTGTTCTGTTCCTATCCACTGCTGTTCCTCACTGGCTCCACAAAATACCTCTGGACCAATGCCTCCCTCCACGCATTTCTGATTATGAACTACGTTGCAGTGAATGACACAGTCCAAGGAGATGTTTTAAGACCAGCCTTGCTAGAGAGCTTTAAACCTGCCTCCTCATCCTAGCAAATGAATGCCAAGTATTCTGGAATAGGAAATAGAAAATTGAGAACTATGAGAACTGTGATAAGCAGAAAACACAGGCTAAAACTCCATGTAAGCTGCCCTGATTTTCTTGGAGGGAGAAACAAATATGGCAGACAAAAATTAAATTCAAATAGGCAAGATGGGTGCAATTCAGTACAAAACATACAGGGCAAACCATAAACACTTGACTGCAATCAGACGTTTTTAGCCAAATGCACATTTTTGCATGAACACAGGTGTGTTCATTTAAAAGGTGGATGCAATGGCCAGACACCCTTGAAAATGCAAAACTAGCAACTGTTTCTCATGCTAAATATACACATTTGGACTATTAATATGTGATGAGAGCTATAAGTGCGCCAGACTCTTCTTTGATTCTTGCAACTTTGCATCCAAATAAGCCTAAAACAACAAAATTGGACCCTCCTTTCATTCAGTGGCTAATTTCTAGAGCAAGAAAGCCATGACTGATGCCTAAACTGAAGGCATATTGGATTGTCTTCATTGAGAGCCCTCCTAAACTGAGCAGATTGGATTATGTGAGTTACTAAAAAGTTACTACTAAGTTACTACTCTGTTGTTGTTTATTAAGTTGTGTCTGACTCTTTGTGACTCCATGGACCAGGCCATCCTGTCCTCCACTAGCTTCTGAAGTTTATACAAATTCATGTTCATTGCCTCAATGACACTGTCGCTGAGTGACACCTCATTGCCTCAGTTAGACACTACTACTGTCTAACCACCTTATCCTCCACCTTATCCCCTTCCTCTTCGTTCAGTTTTTCCCAGCATCAGAGTCTAAGGAGCCCTCCATTCTCATGATGTGGCCAAAATATTTGAGCTTCAGCTTCAATATTTGTCCTTCCAATCAACAGTCAGGACTGATTTCCTGCAGGATGAACTGATTTGATCTCCTTGCAGTCTAAGTGACTCTCAAGTAGGGTTGCTTTAATTCTCTTTCACAGAACCTGGACAGGACCCCTTGTCAAACTTTCCAGTATTCGAATGCAATACCCTAAAAAACTGGGACACTCCTGGTTTTTTGAGATTATGGCAACCCTACTCTCAAATGACTTCTCCAGCAATATAATTCAAAGGCATCTATCCTTTGGTGATCAACCGTCCTTATGGTCCAGCTCCTACAACCATATATTACAACAGGGAAAACCATAGCTTTAACTAGACAATCTTTGTCAGCAAGATGTCTCAACATTTACGTTGTCTAGCCCTGCCATAGCTTTCCTCCCCAGGAATAGGCATCTTTTAATTTCATGGCTGCAATCACTGTCTGCAGTGATTTTAGAGCCCCCGCCCCCCAAATAAACTCTGACACGGCTTCTATTTTTTCTCCTTCTATTTGCATGAATTGATGAGACTAGAAGCCATGATCTTGTTTGTTTGTTGTTGTTGTTTGCTTTTTGGGGGTGGGGGGAGTTGTTGTTTGTTTTTGATTTAAGTTACTAAGTTAAAAGTACTGTCACTTTTACTACAAAGTTACTACTATTAAGTACTCTCCAAATTACTACAACTACTAGGTTACTCCTGCTAACTGGGCAAGAGGCACTCTCTTTCAAATGGGTGTTCATCTTTTTTTAGCAGGGGGAGAGTAAATAGCCCTCCTCACTCCAGTGGTGTCTTCTCTAGTGACTTCTGCTGGGATTCGTTGACATTTTTTTATATTGTGAGCCTTTTGGGGACAAGGAGCTATTAGTTATTTCATTTTCTCTGTAAACCACTTTGTGGTTCTTGAAAAGTGATATATAAATACTGTTGATTGATACTATTAACATTACAGTGGTACCTTTGTTTACGAGCATAATTTGTTCTTGAAGCATGCTTGTAAGCCAAAACGCGTGTATATCAAAGCCAATTTGATATACCAAAGTGAAATAATGGAAACTCAGATGATTCATTAGGGCTGTGGGTGGCGCAAGTGGTAGTACGTCAATACATCAAGTGGTAGAATGCAATACAGTAGTACATCTGCTGGAGGGTGGATGCTTGGAGTGGCCTGCTGTATCCCCAGGTTAGTGAGCTGGCATAGTTGTGCCATGCACTGAAGTTGAGAGGCAGGGGTTGCAGATAGGCTGGCCTATCTGGTCAACACTGCCATTCTTACTCTGCCTTATCATGGACCTCTATGGGTCTACTCACTTCTATACCTGCTCCTGAGGTGGTATAACTCTGAGGCACTGGAAGAGGGCATTTCTGCCCTGGAAACAGGCTCTGGATACAGAGTAACTGCTCTGCCCTAGACAGTGCTCAACATGCTCTCAACATGCCTCTCCTGAGCTGCCTAGGCTGGCCCAGCTAGGGCAACCCAGGTACACATGTCTTGAGGCAGCTTATGTTGCCTTAGGCTGCTTGCAAGCCTTTTCTAGAGTAACTAGGATGGAGCATCTTGCAATTGAGTCAGCCCAGTGATAGACAGGGTAACCCAAGTGCACTTCTGGATTGTGCCCTATGTCTCTCAGGCTCCTTTCCATTGCCTCTTTTACATAGGAGTGAGCCCTATTGACTGTAATAGGCTTACTTCAAAGTGGACATGCATAGGCTGGTCTCTCAGGAGAGGCAGAGCAGGTGCTGGCGGAGCACCAAAACTGGCTGTATCGAGGCTGGGACTATTTTTTGCTTGTTTATCAAGACATCACTCGTATATCAAGTCAAAATGTATTAGAAATGTTTGCTTGTCTTGCAAAGCACTCTCAATCCAAGGTTATACTGTACTAGTACTATTACTGATTTCTATTACTGTTTGATTGATACTATTACTGTTGATTGATACTAATACTATTACTACAAAATTACTACTAAGTTGCTACTTCAATGATACTAGTAAGTTGCTTTTCCTAAGTTACTAGTACAAAGTTGCTACTCCTAAGTTACTAGTAAGTTGCTACTACTAAGTTACTACTACAAAGTTTGTACTTCTAAGTTACTAGTAGGTTGCTACTCCTAAGTTACTAGTAAGTTGCTACTCCTAAGTTACTAGTAAGTTGCGCCTCCTAAATTACTTCAAAGTTACTACTAAGTTGCTACTACTAAGTTACTACTACAAAGTTGATACTCCTAAATTACTAGTAAGTTGCTACTCCTAAGTTACTAGTAAGTTGCTCCTCCTAAATTACTACAAAGTTACTACTAAGTTTCTACTACTAAGTTACTACTACAAAGTTGCTACTCCTAAATTACTAGTAAGTTGCTCCTCCTAAGTTACTAGTAAGTTGCTCCTCCTAAATTACTACAAAGTTACTACTACTACTGTCAGCCGGCAGAGGGCAACGGAGAGAGGAGCAGAGCGGGCAGGCTGCTCCTGTGTGTCAGTCAGTCACCAAGAGGAAGCCTGCCTGCTCCTGGTTGTTGTGTACAGTTTGGCAAGATCTCCAGGGGAGCCACAAAGAGACAGCAGGAGGTGTCAGACGGGCCGGGAAGAAAAAGGCTGAGCCTCCTGCAGCAGATGCCAGATGGGAAACAGCAGAGCCCCCCGAGGAGAAGAGCTTTCCAGGGGCTTGCAAGAGCTCTCCAAAGCGGATCTTGCAGGGGGGCTGCAATCACCCTGGGGGTCAGTCAGTGCTCTGGAATAGGGGCTCTGATGACTCCCCCTTCCCATTGGGAAGCCTGCCTGGGGGTGATGTGACTGGCCAGGCTCTGATCAGGGGGTAAGAGAGGCAGTGAGACTGACCAGGCAAGGGACACACACACACACACACACACACACACACACACACGTGGCTCCTGCGCTTCTTCTGGGGGAGCACCTGTCATGATCATGAAGGAGACCAGCGACTCCAAGGACCAGCAACTCATGGTGAGCTAAGTTCCTGGCATCTTTTCATCCAACTCAAATCCATCCCTTTGATCCATCCCTGGCTGTGGGATGGGATGTGGGGCAGCAGGGTGACCACAAGTCCTCTTTTCCAAGGACATGTCCTCCTTTTTTAGCCTTGTATCCTAGAAATAAAACTTCACTATCCTCCTTTTCCTTGTGAGCAGGCAGCATGCAGCCGTCTTATAATTCAAACATTATGTGTAATAGTTTTAAAGTTAAGAGTAAGTAACTAACAGCACAATCCTAACCATGTTTACTCAGAAGTAAGCCCCATTGTGTTCAATGGGTCTTGCTCCCAGGTAAGTGGGTTTAGGAGTGCAGCCACAGAGTTTAAATTAACCACATAAAAGCAATTAGTTTTTTTTTATTTTGAGCAATTTAACCACATGAAAGCAATTAGGTTTTTTTATTTTAGTTAGAGTTTTATTTTGTCATGTCCTACATATTTCTTGGATCCACTTTTTTCAGTTATGATATATGGTCACCCTGGATAGGGGGAAGTACTATAGTGCAATGCAAGGGTGGGATTGCTGGAAATAAGCAGAGAATGCTTTTCTTGGCAACAAGGAACCAGCCAAATACAGTAGGATGGAGGAGATTAATCCCTGAGGGAGCTGATGAGGGGACCACATAGATGGTCTTAGGGATGCCCTGTGGTTTTATGAAACCTTCATCAATATTCAGGGCTGACTTAGCTGTGCTCCAGGTCTGAACAGTAGTATTTATGCAATGGGCTTGGCTAAATCCTCTTATGCCGCAGACGGACCAAAGAGATTATGCCACTGTCAACATCTTGAGCAGCTAATAATTATTTGGGATGGATGCAGACCTCTGTCTGAGTTTGCTTTCCCACTAAACTGTATTACTTAAGTGCAGCCAGAGTTACTAGATAGATGGATGGATGGATGGATGGATGTATTCAAAGCAATTAACAACCGGTTCTATGCCCATCTGGCAGCCACTTTTAAATGGCTATTTTTAAACTTTATATGTCCTATCTCTAATTAACATCCAGTTCTATAGAGTTCTCCTTTGGTTATCCATTGTGGTATATTACTATGAAAGAAAATGTCATCGTACATATGCACAAAAAAGCAAGTCTCTGATCAAGGAATTTGCAATATAGGTATAAAAGTTTTATGTACATTTAATGTCCAAATGCCTTTTGCCCAAACCTCAGCACACATACAAGTAAACCTCTTGATATCTTATCAATTACTTAGCCTTTTTGGGGGGCATAGCTGACTATTTGGAGTTGACTCTCCTGGGAAGTCTTTGAGGTGATTTGGATGATATCTTGGTCAGGGCTAGAATGGCTCTTTCACGCAGACAAGTGTCACTGTATACTATATCATTAAGCAACAAAGATCCATATGACAAGAGCTAGTGGCTAGTATTCACTGGCTAGTGTCTCTGAACAATCCAGACTTTCCATTTCAGATGTTAGGATAGGTGCAATGCCACTGTGCGTGTACAACAAAGGGAGAAATCCTATGCGTGTCTACTAAGAAGTAAGTCCCATTATATTAAATGGAGCTTACTCCCAGGAAAGTGTGTTTAGGATTGCAGCCACAATGAGATTGTACAGTTGGACTAGAGGAGTATTTGTGTATATACATGAACTTGAGATCCACCTGTGTGAAACAGAATTTTGAAGTAAAGGGGTCTTTATAGAATATTTCCATTGCTGTCGTTATTTTGTATCAGAGGAAGAATAGAAATGAGTGGGTCTTGTAGACTGAACAAAACATATGCACAAGACCTGCTCTCTCCAGGAATAACTTTTTATTAACATTTTTAGAAATGAATGAACTTCTAAAATTGTCTTGCCTGAAACTTGTGTCCTGTAGGTTTTAAAAGATGTTCCTTCTAAGTTCAGACATAATGGAAATAAAGAGAGAAACGAATTCTACACATGCTTAAGAATACTCTTTGCAAGGATCCATCCTACTCAAATCAAATAGCAAAATCCTCCTGATTTTAGCATCAGGAGGTGAAATCCAACTTTGCCCACACTTGAACTATAAGGGGACGTTTGATCAACAGAATTAAGGAACATCTTGCAACTTCGGGGTGTTGTCATTAGAGGGCAAATGAACCTTGTTGATTCTTGTGGCTAAAGTAGATTCTGTCGGTTTGTGGCTCAGCAACATGGGAAGCCGGAGATGCGGCTCTCCAGGCGGTGTTTCCTTTCTTCCAGGAAAAAGGCTGTAATTGTCTGTGTGCAGCTGCCCGCCAGGACTCTGCAAGAAACAGATTATTGTTTCTCTAGACGGGCAGTGCCTCAGGTGAGGTGCACTTGACAGGGAGGAAGAGGAAGACGTTGGCCAGAAGTGTCTGGTGTACAATTCAGCAGTGGAAGGAACTTTCTTCTTGCTCCCTGTTACTGGCTGGTGATGGAGCAGAGGGTCCCTGTGCAGGTGCTAATTGCCACCAACTTTGCTCTCCTTCCTTTCTTGCTAGCCATGCCATCTCTCCAACTCATCTCTTTCCTCCTTGCATTCTAGGTGGCCCTTCGCATTCGGCCCATCAGCATGGCAGAGCTGGAGGAAGGAGCCACACTCATAGCCCACAAAGTGGACGACCAGGTGATCGTGGGAACTTTTCTTGACTTCTCATGAATTGGGGGGGGATGGTCACTTGAGTCGGTCATCTGGCCTTTGAAACATCAGATCAAAGACAGTTTCAGATAGTCATTGTGGACTGGGCTTCATTTGCTGGATGTAAAGATGCCACAAGGCTGAAAGTAGGACTGAAACAGAGCCCTTATTGGGTGGGAGTGGGCAACTGGCAAAGGAAGGAAGATGAGAAAGAGAAATCCTGGCTGTGGTAGAAGGTGAACTGGAAGTCAGAATAAAGGTGGTCTTTGTTAGAGTATGTGGTGGCAGATGAGAGATCAAGAGCTATTAGATGAAATGTGGATTGGGAATGAGGAGCATCAAAAGATCATTTTGAGTGCATGTATTTTGAGTGGAGGTAGCAGGCACGGCATCAATCTGTGGTTGTTAGATTTCCAGTCCTCAGGGAGTCCTTTCCAAGTAAATTTGTAAGTTCTGCATCTTGCAGTGTAAAATACAGTATATTGTAAGGTATGGGGAGAAATCAATGCAGTAAGGCTTTGTTATTGCCCCCAGATCCACTGTGCATATTTGCACAATCCTAATCTTGTCTACTCAAAAGTAAGCCCCACTGTATTCAATGATTCTTACTCCCAGGAAAGTGTCTTTAGGATTGCAGCCAATGTCTCTTTCCCTGTCTTTCAGAGAAAGGGTTCACAATACTGTATGTTCTGATTAAGGAATCCCCAGATAAACTCATGAGGAACCCCAGAGTTTCTAGGGGTTTCATCCTAATTCCTCAGTGATATAAACTAAATGGCTAGCTAGGAGTTTTGGATGGGTAGCAATGAAGGGACAATGCAGATGCACCCAGTAAAATAAAAAGCAGGCCTCCGTCAGCCTTGAGAGACTATGGTATCGTGCTCGCTGCATACGCTGCATGCGCTGCATGCGAAGCATGAAAGCCTGGGTTGGATTGTTATGGAGGAGAGGCTGTTACCCAAGCAGCAAATCCCCCCTCTCCACGCCACTGAATTAGTCCAATGGAAAGGCAGAGCCAATACAATTGGATCCAGCTGGCGTCGCAGAGCTGGGCTAAGGACAGGAGCTCACCCTGTCTTGTGGGGCCGACTCGGGTCTCGAACCCTGGCCTGCTGGTTAACAGGCACAGCGACTTAACCGTTTGCGCCACCCACAGCCCTTGATGCCAGTATTCTTAAAGTAAAGCCCAGTATTCTTAAAGTAATTACTGTACTATCCTACTGTACTGTATTATGATGTAAAGACATTCACTTCCATTATTGCCCCTTGCTTCCTGCCCATCAAGAGTTCAAACCTTGCCATAAGGCAGCTATTTTCAACCCTTTTCATCTCATAGCATACTGAGAAGGCACTAAAATTGTCAAGGCACACTATTAGTTTTTATACATTGACAAGGCACCTTGATGCCAGTAGTGGGCTCAAATCCCCAAATTGCCTTTTTAAAAAAGACTCTGTCCAAAGTCCCACGACATACCCACAGATCATCTGTGGCACATCAGTGTGCTATGACACAACAGCTGAAAATCGCTGCCATAGGTTTAAAGAACTCATATCTTGCCATAAGATTTTCATAGCCTCCCTTGGACTTTATTTCCTTAACAAACTTCTCTTTTATGTTGTCTTCCCCAGTTTCTCTTGGGCCTCTGTTTTCTCTGTTTCTTTCATTCCATTCCAGCTCTCCTCTTACATTATCTGCCTCCTTTACCCAACCGTCCTCCTGGCTCACCTCTGCTTTGCACTCATATTCCTCTCGAAAAATGTCTTTGCTATTTCAAACACTACAAAAGGACTACAAAAGGATTTGGTTTTGGATAAACCAGAAACAATTCTATAGCAGTTCCGGCTATATAAAAGCCCCGAATGGTGGCCCAGAAACAAATATAGATATTTTTTAGCAGACATCGTGCAATGAATGCAGCAAGAATGGGTGAAATCTGGAATGTAAAACTTAAATCGATCCCTGCATGTAACTGCATCAATAAATGAAAGTTTAATGCTTGCTTCATGCTTCAAGAGCAGCTGGCAAGCTTTACAGGTCTATGAAATGGAGCTAGTCAGGAGACAGACATTCTGGCGAGTCTGAATTCACAATTTATATTCAGCACTTGTATTGTCCACTTGCAGGGTGTGTAGTTGTGGCTTGGTCAGTCAGAGGCATATCTTTCACCCAAATGCTAGGAGATGCCATAAACCTCATGATGCAGATGCCTTACTTCCTCCCACCACCACTTTCTGTAGAACATCAGTACTTTCCTCACAACTTCACAGCATAAAGAACATCAGCTTCTCTTCTGTCCCAATTGCCTCAGCTTCTCTGCCACTGATTTCCATGCCTTAGGGCTTAATCTTAACCAATTTAGGCCAGCATAATTCACCTCTTTCAAGTGGGTGTTCCTCTTTTATTTAGCAGGGGGAGAATAACTGGCCCTACACACCCCAGCAATGTCTGTTCAAGTGGCTTCTGCTGGTGTTCTTTTTTTTGCATTTTAGATTGTGAGCCCTTTTGGGACAGGCACCCATTAGCTATTAATTAGCTATTATTATTTTTCCATTTCTTTGTAAACCGCTTTGTGAACTTGTTAGTTGAAAAGCGGTATATAAATACTATAAATACTAAATACTAAATACCATCTTCCCATTTCCATGGTGGTGTGGTGACGCTGGCACAACTCACCTTCTTCCCATAGTGGTGTGGCATGTCTGTGTACTGACCTAAACCCCCAGCCCAGGAGTGGGGCGGAAGTGCATTACAACACCCCCAGGCATGGGACTTATGCCAGCCTAACTGGGGCTTAGGATTATAGCCATAGTCACACTACCTTTCCCATGAACCTCCTCCATGATCTGTTTTCATTGCCATTTTCCCCCCTTCCATCACCAGCAGTTTTTTTATATGGCAACCTTTTGAGATGTGTAGAATTAAGCTTGGAGGAGACATCTCACCACTAACCAATGTCTAGATCCTTGATGAATCCAGAGGGATTGTATTTTTAACATAGAATTCCCTGCTGGTGCCTGTTTGCTGTCTTTGAGGTGTTCAGAGTGAAGGTGGTAAACCAAGCTTCTCACCTGAGCCAAGCTATTTGTGGTGCTTCCACCTGCATTTAACGGTCTCAGAAATGTGCCTCATTAGCAGCAGATTGGTAGTCATGCTTGGTTCCCGCTTCCTGGAATCAGGAGGGAAATATGATGTGTTGTTTAGGAGGATATTTTTTCACTCCCCTTGAGAATTGCTGGGAAAAGCTGACATCTTTGACCCAGCAAGCTTGGCTCCGAGGACCCAGACAGTCTCTAGTGAAAGCTGAGCTGTTGCGTCTGTAAGCTATACAGTCTCACTTCGAGAACGTGCATCAGGTTTAGCCAATGCAGGGCCTTTTGGGGAACTTTCTGAGCTGAAAACAGATGATACTCTTTTTTTTAGGGAGAGCTGAATGTTCACGATGTCTGTATTAAGCCCTTTTTCACCTCAGACAGATAGGTTTTGTAGGTTTTTAGTAATCAGATTTTCCTGGTTTTGTTAGACCAGTTTTGGTAAATGAGTTTTAGGTTGTGTTTTTATATACCAAGGCAGCTGACAACAAAATGTGCACATCATAGCAAGCCAAACTGCTCATATATAACTTTCAACTCTCATAAAAACTATTGTTTATCACCGGCCTTTGAGAATAGAATCTTATCTCCTCAGGATAAGGGAAAAAATGCCCCTTTATGTATGTAACACTAATGTGGCCATAATAGATCTCCTTAGATCTGCACCTACTATTGTGCTGGTGCAGAGACCTGTGCTCAGGGTGACCTTATGCTGGCACCCAAAAAGTAGGGCACAGTTCCCCAAAAGTCCAGATTTTCCACCGAAAATCCGGACTTAAAAAAAAGGTTTTGGATGACCCTGTCCTCCTTTTTGGGTGCCAGCATAAGGTCACCCCTTACTCAGGCATAAGCCCATTGACTTAATGGGCTTACTTCTGAGTAGACATGGATTGGCTAGGGGGCTTGCTTACCTGGGCTGCCAGTGCTGGGGAGGTGCTTGATGCTTGGAGGTGGGGAAACTGGGGGGCAGTTAAGAGGCAGCCGCGGCACGGCGCAACTTAGTTTTTGCCTGCCACTGCAGCCACTGTAATTAGCATGCGCATGCAGCGTCAGGGCTGCATAGCGCACATATGTGTGTTGCTTCAATTATGAAAGCAACACTTCCTATTTCTCTCTACGGCCAGGGTGCACGCCTCCTGGTGACCTGGTCAGACCAGTGAGAGTGAAAGTGTGTGTGACCTGGCCAGGTCATCAGGAGGTGCGCACGCTGGCCGCAGAGAAAAATAGAAGTGTTGCCTCCATAATGGAAGGAAAGCATGCATGTGCACGCATGCTAATTGCAATGGTGCCGCAGCAGGCAAAAACCCAGCCGTGCCATGCTGTGGCTGCCTCCTATCTGCCCCCAAGTGCCCCCAACCACCCTCCCAACCACCCCCAGACAGCCAGACGTTTGTCTATTGGACTGTACAGTCCGGTTCAATAGCCAAAAACCGGACATGTCTGTCCAATTCCGTCTGGGAAGCCTGCCTGTGTTGGGTATCCCAACCTGGAAAGGGGCTCAGGATATCGCAGCAGAGCTTGCCACTATCCCAGGTCAGTTCCTTGCCTCCCCTGTCCTCTGTCCAGTATACCCCCTTTCCAACCACATACCCAGAAAAGCCTGCCTCCAGCAGGCAGCTGTTCCAACCATATGAAGCTGTCCACATCTGTCTTTAGACATTGAGGCCCAACACAGACTAGCATTTGGTTCTGCATGTTCTGTACATGTCCACAAAGGTGACTCATGGCTCGTAGGACTGGGCCCTATGTAAGACTAAAGTGAGCAGGAGGGAGATTGAATGGCTGCAGATTTCAGAATGGGATTCAAATGGGGGATGCATGCATATCTGCAGGGTATGACCATGAATAGTAAATGGCTGTGCCCAGACCCTCTAGGTTAGTAAAGACAACCAAAGAACCTATAAAAAGACTATTTCAAGAACTATGAAGAAATGTTTTTCTTCAACTTCTACATCAATAAGAACTTTTCACGTGCAACAATATCACTTCTATGTAGGAAATTTTGCATACATTGTCATTTGTGTTTCATTTGTATTTCATTTGCCCATGCAAGAGGAAATCACAACTGACGGATGCTTCCCAATCTATATGTCATGTGCACTTGTGTCAACATTGACATGGGTGTACTTGTCATGCATACAATACACACCGGAAGTAAATAGCTGGATTGGAGGATTCTCTGAGCTGTAGGCAAAGCAGAGGGCCATACTGTTAACTAATGAACACCTTTGAACAATCATGTACGCAACCAGAGTACGCATGTGAAGAATCCCTCCATTATATCCATCCTTGAGCTTTGCATCTTTTTTTCCTTTGACTTCTGATTGTCTTTTTTGGTTTCTGTAGCAATAGAAGGAGCAGGAACCACGTAGAGGACAAGTTCCTATCAAAACAGGAGCTGGTTGAGCCTTTTTTTTGGGGGGGGGGGGGAGATGGAGTTGCTAGCGATCACTACTTATTCCTGTTCCCCACTGACGATGGATGAGTCGTCATCCCCCCACCTTCTCCTGCAAGGTTACCCTGGAGATGTCCTGCTACTGCTGCCCCATCCAGCTGGGAACAATGTTTGATTGGCGGTGCCAGCAAATTGTTTACAGGACTAACTTGTAGTCATGACAGTAATGCTTGCGCTCAAAAAAGGAGTTTAAGCCATCGGAAGAACAATCTTCGAAATGTTTCCGGTACACATTAAGGGATGAGTGGAGGGATGATAAGAGATCTCTTTTCCAACATAAGCAACAACACATACAAGCCTCAGGTCCGAGGTTGGTAACAATTTCCTTCCTTCACTGGCTTCGTACCCCATGCGCTAGACCAGCGCTGAATTTTCATCAAAGCTGATTGTCAGGCCAGAACTCAGTCTTTCTTTCCGTGCATTGCCTACCATCAAAGAGAAAAATTTCTCTGCCTGATGCTGGCACTCCTAGCGGTTTCTTCTGCCATCCCTTCCAGATGGAAAAGAACGATGACCCCGTGTTCCTTTGTGTTTGTTTATTAATTTAAATATATGCACATTTTAATGTGCATGTTGCCCAGCAGTGAGATTAAGCTGTAAAAAGGGCAGGTGGAAAAACAAACAGATGAAACCCATCACTGATGAGCTGTTTTCAGAATGGCAAGCTGGGGACTCAAGGTGAGGGATTCTTCTGTGTTTCGAGATCTAAAGAGATTCTGACTTAAAACAGAATCTATTTTCTGATGGTTCTTGCTTTGGGAGGTTTTGGATGATTCAATCACATCTGCAAAGGAGATGAAGAAGCAGTGTCCACCCCGAAGAGATAAGACCAGAGCAGAAAGTTGAAAGATAGTATCCCTACAATCAAGAATAACTACGGGAGCACATAAGAGACATTACATGCATCTGTAGTTACTGCACCACCTAATGAAAATCTATGGGAAATTAATATTGCAATCCAGAGTAAATTGTTCTTATGCTGGAGCAAGGACTCCCCGTAGTTACTCTGGATTGCACCCAAAGGCTCAGTGGTAAGAGTATTGAATTGGGACCAGGGTTACCCAAGTTCAAACCCCCTCTCAAAACAAAAACTCCAAACAGCTGACTAGGAGACCCTGGGCCAAGCACTTTCAGAGCCAAAACCTACTTTGCAAGGTTGTTGAGGATAAAATGAGTAAGAAAGAGCACATGTACAACCCTGAGCTCCTTAGAGGAAAGGAGGATAACATCATGCAGAGAGGCCAAAGGTGGGATCCTTGAGGTCAAAAAGGCCTTCACTCCATTCTCTCTGGTCGCTTTTAGCACACAGTTTGGAAATACCTGCACTGTGCAGTACTAAAGGACCCTTCAAGAAAGATGAAAAACCTTGTGATGCGACCCCCCTGAACTTCTTTATTTCCTTGTCTTCTCTTTACCTGAGCAAATGTCTCTCCTCTTCAAGAGTCCTTTCTCCTGAGGTGTGTGCGTGCTGTGCCTTTGGTAGCTGAACTGGATAGTTTGATGAATTGCTACCTGTCATGACAGCTATGAAGCCCTTCTTCTCTTCTTCTGAAAAAGGTGACTGTCCCTCACTACCGGGGGTCACCTTCAGCTCCTCTGCTCGGGCTTCAGGACAGGACCACACAGAGGCCCAATTGTCTGGGCGAAGTTATGAGGCCGGCCGACAGAGTTCTTGGCATTGTTTACAAAGCGCCCATTAACGGCCACTAAAACAAAGTCCTGATTCTTGAGGCACAATGGGCAAGGAAGCTGCCAGCACAGGCTGTTCTTGTTGCTGAAAACTACCTGCAGCTTCACCTGACACAGGGTGATTATTCAACAAGCGCATGAGGAGGGGAGAAGAAGGGGGAACATACTTCACTATTCTATTTTCCGCAAAGTCTCAATATTGCTCCCCACCACACACTCCCAGATGTGCCACAGTCTGATACACTCTTCTACAATTCCTGATCCTTACCATTGCTTCCCCTGAAATTCCTAGCCCCGTATGCCATACCCACCGGCCTCTTCTCCACCCCTTTCAACACACTGTTCAGAAATACTGTCCTCTTTCTTCTTGCTTCACTCTTCTGCAGACTCATGAGCTTGCCAGAAGCCATTCCATGCACAAGTGCACACCGGAGATTGTGCACCTTCAGATGTTCGTGCTTGGCACAACCACTGTGTGTGTGTACTGTGAAGATGTGTTTGCTGACTGGTTGGATGCTCCAAAGGGAATGTAGAAGTTGTTGAAACATACAATTTGGAGTAATTGAGGGACAGTGGCTTGTTATTTTGCCTAACTGCCCAGTAATTACAGCTGTCAAATGTCATATTATGAAAAGTGAGCAATTAGCTTGTCCATGCTTTTAAAGACATGTAAACAGTATAAGCAGGCCTCCGTCAGTCAGTCTTGGCACAAGCAGTTAAGGCTCTGTGCCTGTTAAACAGCAGGCCAGGGTTCGAGACCCAGGTCGGCCCCACAAGACAAGGTGAGCTCCTGTCCTTAGCCCAGCTCTGTGACGCCAGCTGGATCCAATCGTATTGGTTCTGCCTTTCCATTGGACTAATTCAGTGGCATGGAGAGGGGGGATTTGCTGCTTGAGTAACAGCTTATCCTCCATAACAATCCAACCCAGGCTTTCGTGCTTCGCATGCAGCGTATGCAGCGCTGAGCATGATACCGTAGTCTTTCAAGACTGACGGAGGCCTGTTTCGTAAACAGCAGCTGTCTGAGATAATGAATCGGGATAAAGGTCCTCATCCCATCATACACCATGCACACTTTATCCCATGCAAAGGGATAAAGGTCCTCATCCCATCACACTCCAATCCCAGTGTGTATTTTTCCCCAACAATCACTTGTGCAGTAATGTCACATGATTTCTTCAAACATGGAAATGCAAGACTTCAATTGGATTTACATGCAACACACAAATGAAGGAGTGCCCACACTCCATGTGGCCCCTTTAAACCAAACCAGAAGTCTTGCAATTCTGCAACTGAAGAAACCACTCAAGATCTGTGGTAAATGGCTGCTTGTCTGTGTTTGTGCGGAGTTGGCGGGCTCAAGATTGTGGCCCTGAGCCACTTCAGATGGAGATCTGGGTTGTCCTTCTGCTGTCCTTCTACAAACCCACACCAAGCACATGTATAGAGTACCTACCAACTTCCTTTGATCACTTCATTTTGTTTGGCAAAGTGGGATCCCTCCCACAAAAGCTGATGCCATGCTATGCCACATCTTGAAAGCGCCCCAGAATCTTTTGGTGATTTTCCTGCCACAGATCAACACAGCTTTGCTACCTTCCTAAGAGCACAATCCTAACCATGTCTACTCAAAAGTAAGCCCCATTGTGTTCAGTGGGTCTTACTCCCAGGAAAGTGTCTTTAGGATTGCAGCCTAACTCATTGTAGGCAAGAGCATACTACATCAAGCAGAGTGAGAAGCTGGCAGGGGGCCTATATATGTGTGTGTGGGTGAGTTGGCTAACAAAAAGAAAGCAGATTGAGAAAATAGAATAAAATAAGCCAAATTAAGCTGAAATAAAAGTTCATGTCAATTCAAAATCCAGCAAACATTTCAGAATATAAAAGACTCAGTTGTGATCAAAGTGCATTTTTGAATGCTGGGGGAGACTTAAAAGCTTAAAAATGCTTGCGAATGAACTGGGAGTGAATTCATTCATTCATTCAATTTCTCGCTCATATTCCTCCATTAACACTCGGGACAACAAATGAAAATCAATTAATGAAAATCAGCAAATGAAAATTAAACAGTTAAAGTGCACTTGAAAGCCTAAGATATAATCAAGTGTCAAAGTATTTGAAAGCTGTTCTTGCGCAGCTCCATGTTCCTTCCAAAAGAGGAAGGCTTTCACTGTCTGCACCTCACCTGTTGCCAGGTTGACCACAGAGGGAGAAGGCAGGGGAGGCAACTGCAGTGGAAGGCTCAACCAAGTCCCCTGCCTGAGGCCATTTTGGAGGTACTGACCCATCTCACGCAGGTCCTTCCTGCTGGAACTGGTTCCAGAGTCAGGCAAAGGCTGGAACAGTGATTTTCAGCCACTCTGCCATGGCACACTGGTGTGCTGCTGAGAGTCCACAGGTGTGCCATAGGAATTTATTAATAGGGCAATTGGGAGATTTGAGCCCCCTTCCTGTAGTATGGTGTGCCTTATCAATGGTCCAAAAACTGATGATGTACCGTAACAATTGTAGTGCTTTGTGAGTGTGCTATGAAATGAAAAAGGATGAAAATCATTGGGCTACAGGCTGGGGCTGCCAAAGACGTTAAAGGCAACTGAAAACTAACAGTTTCCTTCCCTCTGTAGAATAGAGATGCGTTCATGTCAAGGGACCTTGTTTTGTTCTTTTGGCTCCCTCCACCCCATGCAGCAGCCATTTAAGCTTCCTTTGCAACCATTCCAAGCTAATTAATGCCTGTGTGTGGTTCAGTTACTTTAGTAGCACTGAAGTGCACTGAAACGCTTTTGTGCGCTTTTATTGCTGCAAAGGCTAGCAGGTGGAGCTATTAATTTCCTTAATTCACCTATTATAAGGCTCCCTGTTCCTAAAGGAATAATCATGCTCACAGAGTCTTTTAAAATCCTATGAAAGCCCTGGTAAGTGGTCCCTGCTGCAAATGCTCTTTGCTTCTTGCGTCCCTCCGACTTTCCAAGCCATCTTCTTTTATCAGCTGCCCAGTATGACAATTGCCTTACACAGAACCCCTTTTAAGGCCTCTTGGAGATGGTGAAACCCAACCTAATGTTGCAGTCTGGGGCAATCTGATCTCAGAACGACAAGCTGCACACCCTAGGGACAGATGCTGACATCGACTGTGCCAATAGCCACTCTTGTCACAGGTATCCAGTTCTCTTACTGGACAGTTCCACTCAAAAAACCCTCATCCACAGCCTTTCGGTGTGTGGAGTCATATTTGCCTTGTGCAGATGATCACCTTCGGGAAGCCTCTGGGTATGATACAGTATTACAGAATCATCTCTAGGGAACCGGCCATAGCAGAATAGAAAAAAAATTCCGGAAAAGGTTCACAAATTTGATTAAGTTCCAAAGTCTCATTTTAGTGTACAAAAAAATCATTTTATTCAAAAGGAAGCAACATCTTCCTTTTCTTCTGTGTCTGTAAAAGCTCCAAACACTGCACTGTCCCTAACCAAAATGCAAATACACATGCTATGCCAGCACATACGTACATCTTTTTCTCTCAGACTCCACTTTTGGTTGCTGGTAGTGATGGGATGGGATTAGATCATGGTGTTCCTGTAGCTGGTGTGTGCTTGATCCCTTTATGCCTGCAGATTAGGGTTGTCTGGGATGAGAGTAGCACAAAAGAAGATTAAATATGTCTGGCCAGGTGGGCGGACACCTGGATTAAGGGCAATTGTCCACACTGAAGCATTAAAACTTGACCCAGGCGTCTTCCTCAAATTCCTCTTCTGGCTTTCATTTGGGTTCCTTCCTGGTTAGAACACTCTTAACATACCACCTGTTGATAGACCAATGTTGATGCTACTATTCCTTTGGAAACTCATTCCTTAGTTGCAAATGGCTGAATTCTAGATTTCCCTGCCAGATCTGGCCCCTTCTCAACCCTTCAGTGAAGACTAAGTCCTTTGGACAAATAATCTCCTGCAGATGAAAGGCTTGTGACCAAGCCAGAGGGGTCAAATGCAAACAAGTAGGCAAACTCTCTGGAAGTTTCTCATTGATTTTGAAGAGGGAACAGAGGAAGAACAATCTTGCAGTTTCCCCATCAGCTCCATTCTCCTGGTAGCTGATCTTTTTTGTTCCTCTGTGTGTTTCCCAGCAGCGCATCTCGGCTCATTACCGCTGAGCAATCTAATTAGACAGAAGCCAGTTCCCAGCTTCTGCCCAGGGGGACCCAGGTGTGCTTTGCTGGTTATTAAAAACCTCCATAACTTAGAGGAGAGAGTTTCAGGGAAAAAAACAAAAAAACAGGCAAGTGATAAATAAGGAGGCATTGCAGATTCTGAGGTGATGATCCAATCTAGAACTTTGGTTAGCTGCAGACTTTAATCAGGTTGTTTCCTGAAATCTCTTTTATGCCATGATTGTCACTTTGTCTCTGTCAGAGTAGTGTACCAGAGGAGACGATCCACAGCTAGTTGACAGGATCCAAACCACCACCTGGTGCCGTCTCCTTGCCTAGCTTTCTGGCTCCTAAATTTTACCTCCAGTTTCTCAGACCATCAAGATCACTCCAGTCTCTAGATGTCAACTAGGTAACATACACTCCCCTTCTAGATGTGGGTTATAACCTCACACTCCCTAATTTTCTGCTGATCAGGAGTAGTTAAAATAATAGTCTGGAGAAATGAAAGGATGACAAAGATTAGTATTAGAGGGCTACTTATGGTGAGTGAAAGTTGGATGTTGGATGTTGGAGAGTATATTTGGTTGGAACACTTGCTACCCCTTGGAGTTAAACCTAGTGGTGATTTCCATATACAGCACCAAGTTCAGATATGGCCTTCAAGTTGTGCAAATCTAGTTAATTGGCTACACGTGCAAGGAAGTGCTGTCAAAATGGCCTGAGGGTGATGGTGGTGTGGGACAGTTGTGTTTCTATTTCTGAGTTCGTTGACTGTGGGTTCTGAAGACAGCCCAATATCCAGTGGTGTCTCCTTAAAAATCAATCAATCAAAATGCAACTGGACATGGAGAATAGTTTTAATCTGATTTGATAGTAAGTCCAGATGTGGCAGAGAGTTTATAATCTCACTGTCATTCCTGCTCAAATGTTTTACATGTACAGTATCTGAATCACAACTTTTAAAAAAACCAACTCTGGATAACCCATTTGGCCAGAATTAAGAGTGGAACTGTAAAATGGACAATGTCCCTCTTATCATACCATTTGAAGATATTTTTGACACCACTGCATGACTCATTCGCCATTCTAACTGGTGCCAGCGTGACTGTTATCTATTCCTTTCTGGCAGGGTAAGAGAAGAAGTATCAGTAAATCCACATAGTAGGAAAGAATGGATTTGGAACTGGTTTACTGATTTGGCTGCCAGACTTCTCCTTTGGAGCAAAGTGAGAACTCTGAACAGACATTATCTTCTCCGCTTCCCAGGTGTCACTTACCTCTGCAGTGCAATATGTACAACAACCTCTCTGTTCCATGCAGATGGTCGTCCTGATGGACCCAATGGAGGATCCTGATGACGTGCTCCGCGCCAACCGCTCACGGGAGAAATCATATATGTTTGATGCTGCATTCGATTTTGCTACTACCCAGGTAAGGGGCCCACACATCCATACCTACATCCGCAGGACCCTAAGAGCCAGTAGAAGCACTTGTTGAACAACAGTATATGTGTGTGAGTATACACATGCGTGCATGTTTTTTTTTTCATGAAAACCAGGTTGGGGGAGGGAAGCTACAAATTTAATCAGAAGAAAGGTAGAGGAAATTTAAGAGCAAGGCCAACTCAAGAACATGATGCTGATGCTTACCCAGTGCTGTTCCAGCTTCTGCTTCTCCCACTCTTGATCTCAACCCTCTCCCCCACCCCATGTTGATTCTTCTTCTCTGTTCCCCCTCTTCTTTTCTAATTCAGGGAGTGAAAGGAGAAAAGGGAACAGTAGAGACAGGTAGCTGGACAGAGATGGGTACCCCCCACAACCTATCCACCACCTGAGGTGCCTCCTTCACGGATGAACTGGTCCTGTTTAAGAAAGCACCTAAAATTATTCCTAAGGAGAATTTTCCCAATCAAAATCATTCTCCCCAGACTCCTCACCAACCTATATATTTTTCAATGAAGATGGAAAAACAGCTGGTTGAGTGTAAAAAAAGAGGGGAAAGTGTTAAACAGCCTCTCTCCTTTTCTCATGTTTCCACTCCTGACTGCAGCCTCTCCTGGCTGCTTTTTACTTTCAAAGAGATCATAGAATCATGGAGAGATGCTCCATGTAAGGAGATGCTAACCAGAAGATGCTTACATTTGCCATGTAATATCTTGCCATGTGACATCTAGTTTGATCTTCAGACAGTTCTGTAATCCCAGCCTCCCCTCCCTTCTTTTCTCCTGTGTAGTAGCAGGTGGTAGGTGGGATGGCTGGGCCAAATCACCAACCAGCTCCCATCTCATGAGCTCTGTTTCAAACTAATGTGCGCATTAAAGTGAAACTGGAGCACCTTGAGTGAGATCTGGTACCCCTTGGCCAGTTGCTGCTCCTGAGTTAGAATTGGGAAAGCTTGTGGAGGAGCTGGACCAAGACCTCTTAACACCTGAGACGGCCGGTGATGGCAGGTCAAATGTGTGCCTCTTTGCCTGACAGATGCGCCAACCTCTGTTCCTCTCACTGTCGGGTGTTCTGCTTAGTACTACCCTCCCAAGAAGAGGACCCTCCTCTTCTTGTCTCCCTCTTCCTTTTCCCATTCAGATAAAGGAAGAAGGGACATTGGAAGCAAATGGGAGAAGAGAGATATGTCTGTCTCTTCCCCCAAATTGCTGCCTCATGAGTCAACTTCCTCAGGAGGAACGGTGGTGGAAAAGAAGTGGCTGAAACTAGATTACCAAGCAGTAGATAAACACTGGAGGGGCATTGCTTTGGAGGAGTGAATCATGGTGGCTCTATGCAAAAATGTGAGACACTGGATTCTCTTGATGCTTAGAGTTTTTTGCTCTGGTTTGTGTGATCCTGTAGCAATTCAATTAAAATAATATGTTTCTCACAAGAGCTCTAATGAGATACAGGCTAAGGTGGGATTCAAATAAATTAACAACAGGTTCTATGTCCTAATAACCTAAATGAAGAACAGATTCTATGTTCCATTAGTAACTGGTTCTCAGAACCAGGTGCTCATTAGCAAAGGGTTCTATAGAACCTGTGAGAACCCCCTGAAGCCCACCATTGGTACAGGTCATTACTACACATAGGGGAAGAACACACAGAACATACAAAATCACAGAAAAGCTCCTTGTCCAAGTCTTAATGTTATGTGTCTGGTCTTTGATGTGGTGTGTCCGCCTTCCCTGCTGCCCTCCCTCACTCACTTGGTTGCTGCAGTTAAGTTGAACCTGGACCCAAGTTATCCTGAGGAACTCTGACTTAAGATGGCTCACTGTGGCAGGGAATAAGAATTTCTAAACTACTGTGTTGGGCAGGCAGCAAGTAAAAAGGTAGTGAAGCAGACAGTGTGTTAGAGGAGAAGGCAGTGTTTCCATCTGCTTCCTCAAAAGTACTCTAATGGTTTCTTCTGAAAAAAGTTATTTCTTCATGCTTTCGTCTCCCCTTGCAGGAAATGGTCTACCGTGCCACCACTAAAGGCCTTATTGAAGGTGTCATCTCTGGCTACAATGCAACTGTATTTGCTTATGGCCCTACCGGTAAGAGAATAGGATCTGCTGAGGATAAGTCCAAGGGGTACCATTTTGACTTATAATGATAATGGGGGCAACCAGGCTCTACAGGCATTCAGACAAGCTCCAGAATCAATCAAACAAGCTATAAAGCTGCTATCTTTGTGATGGGTGCCTGGCTGTTTTCTCTCTGAGTCAGGTTAGGATCAAAGGAAGACATCTGTAAGTCAGGTTGACTTGTTGCTTTTTAACACCCTCTTCTGTCCTATTACTAATGGGACATGAACCACCTCTGGCAGCAACCTGAGTCAAGTAACTGGAACAACAATATTTAACATCTATTTAAGGTGTATATGGAATCTCATTTTACCATGACTCCACAGTGATTTTTGTTGTACTAAAAATGTCTTCTGTCAACGGGCAGTGGCAGCACAACAGAGTGGTTCAAAGAGGCAACTATGATGAGGCAGATTTGTAGATTTGGGTATGTGTGCTCCCACCATCTCCACCCTCACCAATTGAAAGATGTTATCTTTTTACCCACCATATCTCTTCCTCCTCTTTTCATCTCAGGCTGTGGAAAGACCTACACCATGCTTGGCACAGACAATGAACCTGGCATTTATGTCCGGACTCTTAATGACCTTTTCCGTGCTATCGAGGAGACCAGCAATGACATGGAGTATAAGGTGTCCATGTCCTACTTGGAGGTGAGTCGGGGGGATCACTTTGGGAGCAGGGAAGTCATACCTAGCTGTCATGGCCCACAGATGAAGAGGCATTGCTCACTGAAAATGGAATTATAGTGCCCCAAGATTCATTCCTGCTCTAAAGCTTTCCTTGGTTAATTGGTTACCCCTTCCCTAAGTTTCTTCACATTAAATGCCCCCTGCATCCTATCTGCCTTTATGACTGGTGTGCACATCAAGCTGTGTACTGATAATCACCTTGGCAATATATGAAGATTGAGACTAGTATAATATTGACACATATTAGAAGCTCGGAACAAACAGACTCCATTTGCCCACCACATTTGCCCTCCATTTGCCCCCCCCCCCCTCCACACACACTATGAAACAGAGAAATCAGCAACAAGAGGTAGAGCAAAGGGATCTACAATCTTTTTTTCTCCACTTCATGAAGAAGATGTGGGGAATTGAATTTGAAGCTGTCTGATGGTGTGACTCTCAGATCTGGCTTCCTAGAATCCTGGGCAGCATAATCCAAACTGCCCAGTTGGGCTGACACAGTTCCTTGTGTCAGCCTAGGATGTTGCAGATGTGCTGCAAAGCAAGCCTGTGGCACCTGAAGTGGAGGGGAGGCCAGATCAGGGAGTTGTTACAGCCTCCCTATATGTGGGCTGCAAGCCAGTGACTTGCACTGGCTGATTTTGTACCTGGGGGCAGGTGGGAAGTGTGAGGGAAGGCTGGGACCCATCACTTTTGCTGGATCCAAGTCCCATTTCCCAGGCAGTACTAATATACTATGTTGTGTAACAATGATCCAAAAACCAGGCAGGGCCCATAAGCTGTATCTAAGGTTTGGCATTTACCATTCTGCATCCCTGTGCCAAGATCTATCTACAGTATTTATATACTGCTTTTCAACACAAAAGTTCACAAAGTGGTTTACAAAGAAAATGAAAAAATTAATGGCTAATGGGTCCATTAGATTATGGTTTCAAAATGGGTTACAAAAGAGCTCACAATTTAAAAAGATGTCTAAGAACACCAGCAGAAGCCACTATAACAGACATTGCTGGGGTGAGGAGGATCAGTTACTCTTCTCCTACTAAATAAAAAAGGAACACCCAACTTGAAATAGTGCCTCTTGACCAGTTAGTGGGGTAAGAAAGAAATGTGCTTGAAAGATATGTGGTGCCACAATAGAACAGTAAGCACTGCTCACTGCTCACTGGTTTTTGGATCAAGGTGGGTTTTTGGGGGACTCATCAGTTTCCAGTTTAAAGACCTCTGAGAAAAAAGCTTTTTTATCCATGGAATGATATGCAGTTCTATGCAGTAACAACAGCTAGTTCTAAAGAGCATAACTAAAGGATTCTCAGTGAAACAAAGCTCATTTAAGTGGCCACTTCTTAAAATGGTCTGAGCAAGCCTTAAACAAAACCATGCTAAAAATAGCCTGATAAAGTTGATAAAGTTCTTCACCTGTCTTGTCTTTAACTAGATCTATAATGAAATGATCCGGGACTTACTCAACCCCTCCCTGGGCTACCTTGATCTGCGGGAGGATTCCAAGGGCATCATCCAAGTTGCTGGGATCACTGAGGTGTCCACCATCAATGCTAAAGAAGTAAGTTATAATCAATCAATTATAGAAGTAGATCCATTAATTTCACTACTATCAATTGCAAAGCAGTGATCCCAGCTTAAGTCTTAAGTCACTCTTAAGTCACAAGAGTGTGACTTAAGGCACAATCCAGAGTAACTATGGGGAGTCCTTGCTCTGGTATAAGAACAATTTACTCTGGATTGCAATCTGAATTTCCCATAGCTTTTCACCAGGTGGTGCTGCAACTATGTGCTCCCATAGTTACTCTGGATTGTAGGGTAAGGGTACAGTCCTAACCTAGGCTTATTGGTCTACCTGTTTCTGTGGTGATGTAGGGAGGCAAGCGCATGGATGTGTACTGGCCTAACCCTCATCCATGAGCGATGCAGAAGTGTCTTACTGCATTTTTGTGACACCCCCAGGTCAGCACAGGACTTATGCCAGTGCTTAGGCTGGCCTAACTGGAGGTTAGGATTGCAGCCATAGACATGTATTTTTCAGTGCAGATTGCTATGGGTTGTTCTAGGTGAAGATCCACTCTGGCCCATTGGATTTAAAGAACAGGAGCTTTGTTTAATTAATGATCCATCTAGCCCAGTATCTTAGCTCTTGTGAGGTACAAGATTTACGTTTGTTGTCAGGGACGCTGTCAGCTTAGCATCCCTGCTTACCATCCTGGCTAATGGCCCACAGATAATCAGATCATCCTTTTTACCCTTATATTAGTGTCTTGGTTACAAGAGATTAGTGCACTTTCAGCAACCTGGCTGTTTGTTGTGTTGCTTATTGAAAGGTGAGAGAGGTATTAGGCTGAGTTTATAAAGGTGATTCTTATTTGTATTTGGATTAGATTTTGAAGCAGGAGAGAAAAACATGGGCAGAGATCATGCAAAGGCATCTTCAGTCATGGGCAGTGGTTGAAAACCAGTCTCTCATATGCTTGAATTCCTGCACCATTACAGCAAGGAGAAGTAAAGACTCAACTTTGCAAATGAAGACATGTTCCTGTGCCTGAATGGTACATGTGTGAGAAAATTAGCCAGGCCAGTACCTGCTCTATCTCTCCCTAAAGTGTCCATCCTAGGATGAGAAAGTGTATTTCATCTTTGAAAGAAGAAAAGTGAGGAACATTGAAATACAGTATTGTCATGAGACATCACTAAAAATAGACTTCTAAGTGGAAAAAGTGGTATAGTCCTTGCATAAAAAGACTGTGGAAACAATATAGAAGTCATACACAGTTCCCCAAAAAATGTATACAGACAGTAATTTGGCCTTCTTCATGCATACAGGGATCAAAAAGTTTGCAAACTAGAGCAGTATTTCTCAACCAGTGATACAGGTACCAGCAGTGGTTCTTGAGGTGGTGTCTGGTGACTCCTCCAGGACCCCGTACTGTACTTCTGCTGTGAAGGGTGCAATGTTCCCTAAGGTGCTTCACTTCCATGTAGATAATGCAGCTGCTGATGAAGGGCAATAAACAACGAATGCAGGAACCGACAGCAGCCAATCGGACTTCTTCCCGTTCACATGCAGTACTGCAGGTCACCGTGCGCCAGAAGAACCGTGTCAAGAATATCATGCAGGAGGTGCGAGTGGGCCGGCTCTTCATGATTGACTTAGCTGGCTCTGAACGGGCCTCTCAGGTAGGAGAAATCCTTAAATAATCAATACATACCAAGAAAACTACTGGAAGGGTAGGTGGAGTAGTGAGGATTGGAAAAGGCCACATTTCAGTGCCAAAATACTGTGATAAACCTGGTAGTGCAATAGGACCCCAGCTTAAGTCTCTACCACCACCAAACACACAAGATTTCTTGTCTTGATGTCACTGAGAGAAGAATTTAAGTGTGCACAGGAGCATCAACTCCTCTTTAAAGAATGCCAGTTGGGCTACAAAGAAGGTCTGGGTTCAAGCTCAGTCTGCTTAGTCATGAAGATCCCTGGAATAGTCTGGGGCCAAGCAAAATTTCCAAGACTGGAGTATTGTTGTAAAGTCAAAATAGGTATTGATGGAGTATTGTTGTAAAGTCAAAAGCCCTGTTGTCTTAGCCCAAACCTGGAAGGAAACTTCAAACCCTTCGCCCTAGTTCGCTTGCACAATTGCACCCTTCCCTCTTTTTTGAGTGTCATGGTTTTATCCTTCTCCAGCTTCCTTGTTCCAGAGTTTCCACCTGAACACAATCTTCTCTCCTTTGTTTCTGGTTTAACTTATCTAAAGTTTCTTCTGTGCCTGCCTCACTGTTGGTTCTTTCCTCCCGTTGGCTGTTGCTTTGAATGCAGCTTCAGGCAGGCAGGAGAGAAAATAGTTTCCATCCCACTCTTGACATGGCAACCCAGAAAAATGGCTCTGTTTTGTCCTGTGACTGATCTTTGCCAGAACAATGTCTTCATTCTCACATCCATCCCACTTTCCTCCTCCTACAGACACAAAACCGTGGGCAGAGAATGAAGGAGGGAGCTCACATTAACCGCTCCCTGTTGGCTCTGGGCAACTGCATCAATGCTCTCAGTGACCGGGCAGGTGTCAAATACGTCAATTACCGGGACAGTAAGCTCACTCGCCTTCTAAAGGTAGGTACATCACTGGGCAAGAAGTGGGGCACTCATATCCTGTGGTAGGCAGTGCCAGCAATCTGTTGTACATCAGGCCTCACATTCTCTTCTAGAGG
Organism: Cryptoblepharus egeriae; assembly: GCA_030015325.1. Taxonomy (NCBI): domain Eukaryota; kingdom Metazoa; phylum Chordata; class Lepidosauria; order Squamata; family Scincidae; genus Cryptoblepharus; species Cryptoblepharus egeriae. The sequence continues at coordinate 103,187,871 of JAREYC010000002.1, read as the reverse complement.
CAAACCACACTAGAGTGACCAGGGTGTCCAAATGGAATGGAGGACAGAGTGCCTCTACCTTTAACCATTGCTTAGAAGAGGGAATTGAGGCAGGTTTAGCTGAACATAGAAGGGTTTAAAAAGCGGCACCTGCCTCAGTTCCCTTAATGGTAGAGGCACTCTGTCCTCCATTCTGTATGGTCTCTATGAGAGTGACAAAAGGCACTGTGCCAATATATGTGATGTGTAATTAACCTAAGGGTGGAACTAAATGTTATTATAAACAAAACTGGCACCTCTGTGGAGTCTGACCACAGCCTCAATATCTAATACAACTTCCTCTTCTCCTGCTGTTCATCTCCTGTCCCACATTATTGGCTGCTGATATCAGGGAAGCACATAGTGTGTCAAATTTGGAGATGACACTAGGCATGCTGTTGTGACAGTAGACATGGGGCTGCTGTATTTGCAGAAGCCCTATGTCTCTTGTTACATTTAGCCCCAAATCCTAACCATCTTTCCAGCACTGACACAGCTGTGCCAATGGGCAAGTGCCACATCCTGCAGTTGGGTGGCAGTCATGAAGGCACTCTCAAATAAAGGAAAGTTTGTACCCTTTTCTTGAAGCTGCATTGCCCTTCCTTCAGTGCTGGAAAGTTGTACTGCACATATTGTTGTTGTTGATCTAGAACTACCCATGCTATACGAAGGATGAGAGGACACACACCAGTACCCTATTCAAGAGGCTTACAATCTAGAAATTGACACAGACAAGAACGAAGGGGAAGAAGGTGAAAGTATGGTTAAAGAGGAAAATATGTGATCGTTTCAGTTATATGGGGAAGATTGTTCCAAAAGGCCTAATGGAAATACCTACAGTAGAATGATATACACCTCCTGATGTACATTTCCTCACAGCCACCCCACTCTACATCCCTAGCTGCTACTGGCAAAGAAATACACAGTGTAATGTAGACAAAGTTCCAACTTAATAGGAATCAGGTGGACCTGAATGTTGACTGGGCATATAGTGCATCATCGGGCCCATACAAAAATCCACAGCATTGCTCTTTTAATCCAGGACTCACTAGGTGGGAACAGCCGGACAGTAATGATTGCTCACATCAGCCCTGCCAGCAATGCCTTTGAGGAGTCACGGAGCACCCTGACCTACGCTGAGCGTGCCAAGAGTATCCGCACCACGGTACAGTCCATCAGGCCCTTCTCCATCCAATTTTCTGATTATCCAGAATGCCTGTTTCTTTTATTCTTCTTATCAGTGTCAAGTCCATGTTTGTCTTCCTGTCCTGAGCATCTAAGTGTTCATGTTAGAAACCTGAATGCTTAAATGGTACTGGCATGGATTTTTCAGGTACATCTTATTCCAAACTGTAATTACTCTATAAGACATACTGGATGTCTCATTTCAAAACACCAAAGCCATATATTTCCCAAGGCATTTGACTGGCTAGCCCTGAAAACAGAGTAGTGGGTCAAGTGAAATTTTGATCTGATCCAGCAGAGCTTGTAGTATAAGTTACTCAGAGTTCCAATATTTTAAAAAAAAATCTTACAACCTCATAATTGTTCCTCTTTGGAAAAGTTGCTCCAAACCACTAACAGTCCAACTGCACTTTAATGCCACCAGTTTCTCAGTATTTCATTTTCTTCCCTTTTTACAAACATTCTCCAGCTTGCAAAGTGTTGGAATGTCCCCAACATTCATCAGTCCCCCATGCGCAACTTACCCCCATGCGCAAGTTCCCTCCATTCACAACTTCCCCTCATGCGCAACTTTCCCCCATGCGCAACTTCTCCTCATGCATAACTTTCCCCCATGTGCAACTATCACATTTGAAGGCTTCAGGAATTCCATGTTGGATGCCACATGTTCTCCAAACGCTCATCTCCTATTCTCTCTGGGCAGGTAAAGCGTAATCTTCTGAATGTCTCCTATCATATCGCCCAGTATACAAATATCATTGCTGACCTACGCAGTGAGATTCAGCGGCTGCAGCGCAAAATTGAACAACAAGAGCCACGCCCACTGAGGCCGGACATTCGCAGTATTCAAGGTTGAAAAATGTCCTGGGTGGGAGGGTTATTGTTGCTATGACATGGATAAAAGTATTTCCTGGCACATGTGTGTGTTTATGTGTCCCCAGCATCACTTAAAGTTGTTGATAGGAAATTGCAAATTTAAGGGAAATCAATTTTACCTTAAAATATTTTATACTACCTTATAAATTATACCTTTTATAATTAGTGAAAAGCGTACCCGCGATGCAGGAGTAACATTTCCCCATATACCATCCCCGCACGGCGCGTCAACACCCCAGGCGCAACTTCCCCCCGGTGCAAGTTCCCACCAGGCATAAGTTCCCCCCAGGCGCAACTTCCCCCCATGCGCATCATCCCCCCATGTGCAACTTCCCCCATGTGCAACTTCCCCATGCGCATCAAACCCCATGCGCATCAAACCCCATGTGCATCAGTCCCCCGTGCGCAACTTCCCCGTGTGCATCATCCCCCATGTGCCTGAACTCCTCATATGCAACATCACCCATCTGCATCATCCCCCATGCGCAACTTACCCCATACGCAACTTCCCCTCATGCATAACTTCCCCCATGCAAACATCCCCCCATGCGCGACTTCCCCCATGCGCAATTTCCCTCCATGCGCATCATCCCCCCATCCGCATCAGTTCCCCATGCGCAACTTCCCCCATGTGCATCATCCCCCATGTTCCTAAACTTCTCATATGCAACATCACCCATCTGCATCAGTCCCCCATGCACAACTTCCCCATGCGCAACTTACCCCCATGCATAACTTCCCTCCGTTCACAACTTCCCCTCATGCGCAACTTTCCCCCAGGCGCAATTTCTCCTCATACGTAACTTTCCCCCATGTGCAACTTCCTCCCATGTGCAACTTCCCCCCATGTGCAGCATCCTCGCCAGTGCAACCTCTTCCTCTGAACAATGTCCCCCGTGCACCTGGCACTGAGCACCGAATTGGCTGGATGTGGTTCACTCTCCCATGTTAAGTATAGGACAGAAACCCGTTGCCCCCTTTTCAGCCCCTGAAGGGTTAATTTCTCCAGATGGTTCTTGGTGGGAGTTCAGGTGACAGAAGGAACTCCCAGAATTCCATGCTTCAGGCCCAGCAGTTGGGGAGGAATGTTGCTGAGTCAGCAATTCTCAATGCAAAGTATAGGGAGGAAAACGCGTTGCGCCCCTTTTCACCCCCTTCTGGTTGGAATTTCCGAAAACCGGTTCTTAGTGCACCCCTCAGTCACGGAAGGAACACCCACCCCAAATTTCACCCTTCTAGGTCCACCGGTTTTGGCAGGGCGGTGATGAGTCAGTCAGTCAGTGAGTCAGTGAGTGACTTTTCTCTTTTTTATATTTGGAAGATTACCTTTTATGTTATATTTTATATTACCTTACATTAATTATAATTACCTTATAATCAAATGGGCTGTGGGTGGCGCAAGCAGTTAAGGCGTTGTGCCTGTTAACCAGCAGGCCAGGGTTCGAGACCTGGGTCGGCCCCACAAGTCAGGGTGAGCTCCTGTCCTTAGCCCAGCTCTGCGACGCCAGCTGGATCCAATTGTATGGGCTCTGCCTTTCCATTGGACTAATTTAGTGGCGTGGAGAGGGGGGATTTGCTGCTTGGGTAACGGCCTATCCTCCCTAACAATCCAACCCAGGCTTTTGTGCTTTGCATGCAGTGTATGCAGCGCCAAGCACGATACCATAGTCTTCCAAGACTGATGGAGGCCTGCTAGTAGTAGAAAATATGAATCTATCTGCATTTCAATTTAATGCAGAGGTGTTCATAAAATGGCACCTAGACAAAAATGAAGTCTGTGTATTTGGGGATAGTCAGGAGTATCTGCTTTGGGATTAGAGTGAGTCAGGAGTATTGAAAGACTGCAGATTACAGAAAATGGTTCAAATTAGAAAAGATCTGCTGCAGATTGATTAGAGAAGTAAGCTGGTGGTTTGGGACGGACTAGATCTAGGTTGGTCAGTGGAGAGCATAGTGGATTTGGGGAGGAAGCCTGTGGTATTTCTGCCACTTCAACATTTTTAATGTACTTTCTGCATCACGCAAGCACTTCTTCCTCCACCGTACCCCTCTTATCTCCACTATGCCTCACAGCTGAAGTACAGCTCCATGGAAACCCCTTTGAGAGGCAGGAGATGGACCAGCTCCGAGAACAGTTGATCAGCACCTTCCGGGAGCAGATGGATGTGCGACGCCACCTCATGGAGCTGGAGAACAATTACATGGAAATCCAAATTGAGAGCTCCCGCCACCTACTCACAATTGCTGAGTAAGCATAGCATTTAGCATAGCATGGGCAGAGTAGACTCCTGAGTCCTTTGGAGTGCCCAAATTCTGTCACACTGAACCTCAGGGTCTATGGACCAAACTACATATGATATGAAATGTGTTCAGCTTCATCATGTGGTTTTTTGAATAAAACAAAGGCTGAGAGGTTAGTCTGGCTTGGGACCATGACAGATTGGGTCCCAATCTTTATATCTCCTTCCTTCAGTTGCAGGGTAATATTGAGCTTTACTGATATATTTACAGTCACATATGGTGGAGCCTTACGGTAAGGGTGGGAAATCATTCTGGATATCTCTGTTGCCAATTCTTGGTCCTGATGTTTACCCTCTACTTTTTCTTGCCTTTCCCCCCACAACTCCAGCTGGGAACAGGAGAAAGCACGTAGGGCCCAGAAGTGGCGAGAGGAGCAAAGGAAAGAGAGCTACAGCAAAGACGAAAGCGAGAAGGATTCTGACACCGGTGATGACCTGTCAGATGTGCCAGAGCCACAAGAAGTGGCACTGGCGAGAGAACATATTGCCACCCTCCTGGGGGAGCAGGATAAACTTCACAAGCAGAAGGTACTTGAGGGGCTGACCACTGGTATTGGAATGGGGAAAGAAGGGTGTCAAGACTGTGAGCATAAGCAAATTGAAGTATCAGAGGGGATTGAGTGGTTTTACAGCCTGTAAGAGTCCTACAACATAAATTCAGTGACTATGTGCAATTATTTTCTGTGCCAGGCAGAGTTGGAGAGACGGTTCTGGGAAGTACGGCAACGTGGGCACCGGCTGGAGGAGGCTTTGCCTTGGCGCATCAGCTCCGAAGAACAACGGGAGGTTCTGAGCCTGCTATGTAAGGTCCATGAGCTTGAAGTGGAGAACACAGCTATACAGTCAGGTGCTCTGCTCAAAGACAACCTCATCCGGCACCAGGAGCGAACTGTGCGCCGCTTTGAGCGCCATCACAGCCTCTGCCACCGCATCATCTATGAACAAAGGCGAATCATTCATGGTATGGGCACAACTCAAGATTAGACTTAATGGAACTGTTATGTTTGCAGTCCTGTCAGCCATGCCCATGTTCTCCTAGATAATGCCATAAAAGAGACAAAAGTATCTCCAGTTCCTTGTTAGATTTTTTGAGCCCAATGTGTGTGCATGAATCATATTCCCTGATGCTGCCTTGGTATGAATGTCCCCCAGAAATTGGTCTTGCCTAATCCCTGGCTATGCTTTAGGATTGTAAAGTGATCTCAGTTTCAAACAAACATTGAAAGCTGTATGGAACATTTAATCCTGCAATTCATAATCCTCTTCTGATCCCTTTCTCTCTCCTTGCCAGAGTCTCAACAGCCAGTGCCACCCCACCTGGAAGAACTATATCAAGTCTACCAGCGTGAGCTGGAGGAAGGTGGCCTTGACCGTGTGGCAGCCATTGACCGTGCAGCTGCTAGGGCCCTCAAGGTAACTCACTACAGTGCATGATCTTTGAAGCCTTTTGGTCCTAATACACTGTACGACTCCGGCTAAAACTATAGCCACATGATGGAGATCATCTTCTGGCTGTAATGGGAGATCATCCACATGGAGAACATCAAGTCGGCTTTTCCAAACTATTCATCATAGATAGAATTTAAATCAGAAGCAGACTCTTACAGTTGATAGACAACATCACTTCAGCTTTACACATATACCCTTTTTTCACATATACCCTTTTCTGCATTTCTGTGGGATCACAAAACTCTTGGTTCCTGATGTTTTAAATCACCAGTGCCTTTACCACTTTCTTATTAGTACATATCTTTTTTGACTCATCAACATCCACCAGGAACTCTGAGCGGTGAAGCCCCAGCCCTGCAGTGATAAGCAAAGCAAAACAACTATCAGACCATGTGTGCTGTTTGCGTTGCAGGAAACATCAGTGCCAAAACTCCCCCCACTCCCAGTGGAGAGCATTGTGGACTCTGATCAAGATAGTGTAAGGACCCTGGGCTCTGAGTATCAGCAGCCGCAACAAAGGGATTCTCGGAAGGACACTCTCCCACCCCTTGTTCCAGAGACAGACAGGTAAGAGCTACGTGGAACCTCAAACCAGCATGTGGTGTGGGTTGTAGAAGAGTCAGCTACAGAAAATAGCTATAGGGGAAAATGATGGCAAAAAGGCTAAGCACCCTCCTGCATATTCCCCCTATAAATCCTGCTCTTCTCTAGTGTTAATCTTGCTTTCTCTTTTCCCAGCAGTGAAGCAAGTCAAGTTTTCAAGGCCAGCCCCCGGGCCCGGCAGATCAAGAATTCGGCAGTAGTGACACCACCTCCCATCCATGTCAACGGCATGATCAGCCAAGAGGTGTGAGCGACAGTTGGAAAAGGAGTGGCTTGATAGGCAAGGGGTGTGACTGGACTCCACTGTGAGAGTGTTTGCAACTTTGTCCATACAAGAGGGAGTGTTATATAGTGGGCAAGAATCAGCATGCTGAGCTGAATGAGGAAGAGCTTCAGCCAGGGCAATGGAGCAGCAAGAGTAATAAAAGGAGTACCAATATGATTTGCCCATAGATGCGCTTGTTATGCCATGGGAGGGCACCAGTGTTTGACTCCAGCAGGTTCACACCTACTCTGTAGAACTGGTTGTTAACGAGAGATAGGACATATAAAGTTTAAAAATAACTATTTAAAAGTGGCTGCCAGATGGGCATAGAACCAGTTGTTAATTTCTTTGAATCCCATCACTGCAGGGCACATGTAGAAAATGGGGCAGGGGAGTCCAACGTTTTGAAGGAAGTTCTTCTATGGGTCTGCCTTTCCCTCTCTCTCCACAGCACGTGCCCCGAGACAGTCTGGTTAGCCTGGGTAGCCAACGAAATTCATCCCCTGATAGCAGTGATCACTGCTCTGAGGGCATCCTAAGACATGGAGGTAACTATCCCAGACAAAGAAAAACATCTTTAAATTTCTTATGTCATTCTCTGTCTTCTCTCAATCAGTCCTGGAGTTGGCATAGCTGAAGTAAAGTTAAATGGACCAGTATTGGGCTGATATTTTATTTATTCTGAAACAAATACCTAGAGAAGCAAAGGGCCATTGGTGAGATTTTGGTGTTTTCCTGGTTAAACAAACCTGATTGAGATAAATGTACCGTAGTTTGGATGAGGGAAATATCTGACATCTGTGTTTTGCCAATATTCAAGTAGATGTTGCTACCATCTTCTTCCTTGGTGCACAGGTAAAATGGCACCATAAGAGATAACACCTGTAGTATAAGCTTTGGTGGACTGTTGTCATGCTAAAGTAAATTGACTGGTCTTGAAATGCTACAAAAAGTTTTTATGTTCTTCCTGCAAAGGTATTGTGAGAAGGACTCTCTCCCACTTTGCAGAATGAAAACAAAAAGCCTGTTGCTTTCTGGTGATACCAGTCTAATCAGCTAGGTAGTAGGGCATGGATGCCCCAAGACTGGTCCAAGCCAGTGTCAATTCTGCTTTAAAATATTAAACTAATTAAGAATATGCCAATGTTCTTATTGGATCTTTCCCTGGCAGAGTACAAGGCAATTATGAGTGGCACCAAAAGCATTGCTGTGAAGGCTGCCCGACGTCGCTCCCGTGTATTGGAGTCTGACCGGCTGAATCTGCTAGAGGCAGCCAAGGAGTGCAGTAGACTGTCTTTGCATTCTTTGAGTGAGAATGAGGATGCCTTGTCCCGGGAGACTCCTGCTGCCTGCCAGCCACCCAGCCCCAGCTTGCAGCATGCCGTCAGTGAGGATAACCTGTCCAGCAGTACAGGGGAGACTGTCCCAGGAAGAAATGTCCCCAGGCACTCTCCTGCATCCTGGTTGCAAGCTAGTAAAAAGGGAAGCAAGAAACAGGAGAAGAGGGAGGAATCACTAGAGAACAAGAGGAGAAAGCGAAGATCACGATCTTTTGAAGTCACTGGACACCGGGTATATCTTCAGTATCCCAGAATTTAATTAGATAGAATCAGGGCGCTTTGGCCCAGTCCTTTCAGAGGGCTTTGGCCCATCAGAATGGCAGAAGACAACCATTTGGTTGCTCATTTCTTATTAATCAGAGTTCTGGGATTGAACTAATTTCCATTTTGGTGTTTGCGCTGGGATCAGGAACGGGTGAGATTTTGGTAATTTTATTTTTTTTCCAAGTGAGAAATTTTGAGCTTCTACTAGCTTTTGCAGTCATTCCAACCTTGAGTGGATAGCAAAGAAGGACTGTCCATGAAGTGACATGGAGTGAAAATACTAGCAGGGCAGCAAATTAACCAGTGCTTCCCTCTGCTGTCCCCTCCACCCTGCCTCTCTGGTAGGCTCTCCAATCCTTTTCCCACTCATGAATAGAATGAGTCAGAAAAAGATTGTGGTCGTGTCAGCCCTCTTCTCCCTCCAGTGGAGCATGCTACCGCTGATAAATTCTCCCTGCAACATGCCTTGTTAGGAAACAGTTGTGAGGAAAAGGAGGTTCTCCTCTTTTCCCACTAAGCACTCCTCTGCATCGGTATGACCACCTGTTGTCCCCTGCAGCTCCCATGTCCGAAGAACAACGTTGCCCGCCATCATCCTCTAGAAAGCAGTTCTGAACACAAAATGATGGCAGTCGGCGGGTTGCCTAACACCCGTGGCATTGGGAAAGCTGCTGTACAGTTGTCCAGAGTGAGACTTCTGCAGGCCCATCCAACATCAGGTGGGTGAACTTCAGTCACTGAGGCCTATCTATATGGTACTGTACTATTATTCCCTACCTCATAAAAATGCCACGGATAGTAGCAGTTTTGGGATGATGATGATGATGATGATGATGATGATGATGATGATGATGATGATGATGATGATGATGCTTATCAAGTGTATAGTGATGAGACTAGTTAGCCTAAAACCTGGGTTCTAATCCCCAATTGGTTGTGGGTGACTTTGGACTAGTTAATATCAGTTCATTCTTTTTCATGCAGAATTAAATGGGGGTAGAAATTGAAGAGAGCTAAATATTCTGCCTTTAGCTTCGTGGAAAAAGCATGGGATAAAAACATGCATGAATTTCACCTTTTCACTCAAAATTAAATTTTTCTGGAAGAAACACCACTTTTCACAAGAAGGCTGTGTTGGGACATTGCACAGGCTCAGCTCTACTGAACTGGAAGCTGGGATGGGCTCAGGCAAAAAGTCAATGTAACTCTTATTATGGAGAAGTTTGAGGAGCTGAGGTGTTGCCTCAGGGAAACCTTGTTGTATGATTGCAATGCAATTACAGATGGATGCTAATTATTGTCTTCTTCCTTTCCTGTTTTCACCCTTCAGGCACTATTGAGACCTCCTCTCTTTCTGTCACCTCCAACCAACTTGGCCTATCCAAGAAAGCTGTCCAGACCAGTCAGCGCCAGCGCTTGAACTACATCACTGTAAATGGCACCAACCCTCACGGCAAAGAGGGCAGGAACCGGCGATGCTAATGGCTGAGGGGTCACAAAGCAGCTCCAGAAAAATCCCAGTGGTGCTTTGATGGCCTCCAAGGCACTGTGGAAATGTAGCTTACTGCAGAAATGGCTGTGGAACTCCAAAGGAAGGCCTGGCTGGTGGATTGCAGGTGTTCCTATCAAGGCTCCATTGAAGAACCCCTTAGTCCACCAGCCCAAAGCTCAATTGAAGCACTTGCAGCTGTGATGTACCTTTGTGTTAAGAGGAGAACAGAGAATTACAACTTCTGTGTGACCCATAGGGAAATGGGTCACCACATGCGCAATGTGTATGCTATATTTTTACATCTCTTTAAGTAGAGATGCCAATAATTTGGCATCTTTTAAATTAGCACCCTTCCGGAACATGTCACAGAGGGACATGTCACAGAGGGCTCTCTGTGACAGGGACAGTGACAGGGACAATCAGGAAGGGACAGTGACTGTGTATAGCTTATAGGTATTATAACAATTTTGACGGAAAGCAAACAGCAACCATATACCTGGAATTGGTTGGCCCCATCTCAGTAAGAGCGTTGGCCACCAATCTAAGAAATACGAGTATTTCTGGATATACGACGAGGTAGTGCCCATCTCTGAGATTATGCAGAATTTCTGATGACCTTGGAATTGGATAGGATGCCATGAAAACCTCTTTCAAAAACATCATCATGAGAGCTGAATGGTTTTAAAAAATACCTTTGATGAAATTACAAGCTGAGACTTTTGTACATCTAATGATCTGAGACAAGATGAACTGGGATAGAGTGAAAAATAATAAAAGCAATTTCATGCATTTTTTTTTCAGTACAAACTCTGAAGTATTTTCAGTGCCCTCTTCAATTTCTTTTCTATTCATTCCTTCCAACTCTGAGTTGTGGACTATTTCTACCAAATAGGTGCTTCACATCCACCTGACATCTGCAATCTTTGAAGCTTCCACTGAGAGTTGGGATTTCTGCCAGACTGTTAGAGATTTGAGATTTTTGGATATTTCCCTTGGATATTCTTTAACCCTCAACACAGACTGAGATGTGTTGAGAATTTTGGATATTCTCCTTGCCACTGAATTAGTGACTTGGCATACCACATTGGCACAGGGGCACCACCCACCTTCAGATGCCCAGAGTTTCTCCACACAAGAGTCAAATCCCTTTGTGACTTTCCTTTTACATACCCAAAGCTTTTATAGTTCTGACTTAATTTTCTCAGGTTGTTGCTCTTCCTCTGCAAGGAAGTACCAAAAGGAATTGAAGTGTTTCACTGTACCTAAGGGAGGTAAATGGAATGAAAAAGAGAGAGATCCATTTGTGCTCTGTGGTAAGCGGGACCAATGAGATGTTAGGACACCCTTCTAAAATCTCTCACATTACCAGATTGGAGTGCATTGGCATCCATCAGTCTTGAAAGACTATGGTATCATGTTCGATGCTGTATGTGAAGAATGAGGGCCTTGGTAGATTAATATGGAGGATAGGTTATTATCCAAGCAGCAAATCCCCCCTCTCTACGTCACTGAAATGGTCCAATGGAATGGCAGAGCCGATACAATTGGTTCCAGCTGCATCACAGAGCTGGGCTAAGGACAGGAGCTCAACCCATCTTGTGGGGACCCTGGCCTTCTGGTTAACAGGCACAGTCTCTTAACCACTTGTGCCACCCACAATGCTACACCGGATTGGAGTGATCCACAAGCTAAATAACAGTTCCAGAATTATTTGCCATTTGGTTCCATTCCAGTAGGTATTAAATCATTCCAAGTGCTGAAGACTTTTAGTGACTTAATATTCAATTTCATTTCCCTCTGCAGGTTTTAGTACTGCATGGAGAGTATCCATGAAATGGGAGGGAGCAAGAGCGTGCTGCACCCACACCAATGTGGTCCCAAAATTCCTCCCTCTCATGTATATTGTATTTGTGGGGATCTGGGCTTCAGAACTATGTTATCAGAGCCTCTTGCTCCGCACACCATCACCTGGCCACTTTCCATGTGAGCCTAATGTCTATGATCGGCTTCACCTGGATACACTCCCAGCCCATGGTTAGCAAAACCTGAAACATGAGATATCTTATCCTCCCTGTTATGACTAATAATACCAGCATGTATTCCTATTCAACATGTATGACTTTTGGATTGTTCTCATAATCCTTTTTTCAATCACAACCATCTTATACGAGTTGAGAAAACTTGGTCTGTTCAGCCTGAAGAAGAAAAGGCTAAGAGGTGATATGATCTCTTGAATATGAAGTCATAGGAAGAAGGCAGTCATAGGAAGAAGGCATGCATTTTTTTCTCAACTGCATCTGAAAGTAAAACTAAAATCAATGGGTACAAACTGCAAGAAAGGAGATTCTGACTGAATATTTGGAAAAAATTCCTCATGGTGAGGGCAGTTCGGCAGTGAAATAGATTACCAAGGGAAGTGGTGGACTCTCCCTCACTGGGGATCTTCCAAGTGGAGGTTCAACAATCTCCTGTTGGAGATACTCTAGGAGGTTTCCCTGCTATCGTCGGGGGGGGGGGGGGAGTGGACTAGATGATCTATTAGACCCCTTCCAACTCTGAGTTGCTTCTACCAGCCAGTTTCCATTATGACAAAGTTTCCATTATCTCAATTCCCTTTGGTGCAATTTAAAACATACTGCAGATTATTTCTCTGTCCCCAACATACAATCAGAATGTACCCCAACGGTACTTTCCCCCCTTTTTGAAACAATTCATGATAATATTCACAATACATACCTAGATAGTGTGAACATAGCACCTCTTCTACTTATTTATGAAACAATAACCAAAAAAAAAATTCAGAATGTCCACTGCAACTATAGACTGAGGGGGTTAGAAGAGTAGAAAGGCTTGGAATTCTTATAATATCTGTATAATGAATGCATCATTTTATTAGAGAAAAGCAACCACAATCACCTGAAAGATGTGGAGTGGAAGCCATTTGGATAAGCTAAAGACAGAGGTGCAACAGAACACAGGGGAAGGAAGTGGTTTGCATAAAAGAAGAACAGAGTGATGGGATTATAGGCTATGCTTTTTGGATTGGGACAGCTGCTATGATGCAAAGGAGTCTTGCGATACAAGCTAGCCTGGAAAAAAACTGTTTGTGTCTCTCAGAATAACACCACACAGTTGCCTCAATGACACATTTCCATTTATTATTCAGAAGTCATATGCCTGATAGTCCATCCAAAAGGCTGTAGATGTTACCTGCAGAAGTATCACAAGCACTATACCTCTATACCCATAGTCGGAAAACCCATGTTCTCCTGAACTGTCTCATCCCATTCCCTAGTTTGAGACCAGCAATGGGTGAAAACAATTCACCCATTGCTTTTACAGATGGGAAAGAATCATGACACATAGAATCTGTACTTCTGCATGATATATCATAGTACTTAGTAAATCCACTCTTCCTTGACTGAGGGTCCAATCCTAACCAGTTTAGGCCAGCATAACTCACCTATTCCCCATTCACATGCCCAGCGCATATCTGTGCACTGACCAGGTGCAGAAGTACCTTACAGCACTTTTGCAATACTCCCAGCCAGCACAGGACTTGTGCCAGTCTAAATGGGGGTTAGGATTGCCACCTGAGCTACAAATTACTATGACTGAGTGGCATCAAAACTCACATAATGACAAATCAAGTCATTCTCCCTAATAGCATTCCCAAATATAATTTTCCCTTCAACATTAAGAATTTGAATTTGTATCAGGAAGAGCAATTTCCATGTGAAAGACCAGTGTCGAGAGACAACACTTGGGTCTGCACAACAATTTTTTCTTAAGGTTGAAGATGTTATGATTAAGCAAAGTTGCTTCTGGTGTGTCTATTCATATCATTGTTTTCATCAGGTAAAGAAGTTGTGCATGCTTTTGTAGTGTTCAAAAATCTGCAAAACCTGCATGACCAAATGTGACAGTGAGGCGGGAGAAATGTATACTTACATATTAAAAGCAGCAATGTCTGTTTGTCAATGCTTAAAAACCATTGTCTATTTAGGAAATTTGAGTTGGAAACTTGTTTAGGAGGACCAGGGTCAGGAGCCTGATTCACAACTAGTAAAATATTTCCCTCGAAGATCCTGCCAGCTGATTTTGAGAAAAGCTGGTAAATCTGCATTTGTAAATAAATGAGAAGAACAAGGGAATAAACCTTATTTCTATGTTATTCCAAGGAGCTTATTCTAAAGTGCTTCTTTTTTATGTCTGTCAGCTTCCAATTATTCCATGGGAATACAAACAAATGGTCAGGACATGAACTCCATAAATAAGGTTCTAAATAGGTAAGGGAGACAGCTCTTGCTAAGGGTGTATCTCTGAGAACGATCTACGGTAATTTAAAGCACCATGAGATTCTCCAGTTCTATCTGGGATTCTTAAAAGAAGACGGAAAGGAGAAACAGAGAAAGGAACTTCCCACCCTCCCACAATCTTACGTGTTTTAATTCCCATCTATCTAAAATGAAAACAAGAGAAATGAAAAAGCTCCCAGATTTGCAGTTATTTGTATGCAGGGAGCACTCTGGGCTTTTCTGGCATACATATGCAGAGCCTGCACCCGCCAGCTTGTATTGGATATTGATAGGTTGCTGTTCTCCAATGCAAACTTCTGCCGTACTCTTCTATTTCTTGATCTTGATCAACGAATGGTAAACTGGCTTGATGATGATATGCAGGTGCAGAGAGTTGTCAATGAGGTATTCAGAGGTGCGCTTCTGCAAGTCGGCATGTACCAGGAAGTCAGCCACCTCATCTGTGCTCTGGTGGAAGCTGTAGGCATGTTTGACAAAGACCTTGCCTTGCTGCTTCACTCCTACCAGTATGGTCTTCTGGAAACTGACCCCAGCAAAGTCAGAGCTAGTGGTGGCTGGAGTGATAACTAGGCGGGGGCGCCCATCCTCGATCCTGATTGATTGGATTGCCCCAGAGACAGAGTCAGAGTAGACTGGGCGCAGGCTGACAGGGAGCCAGCGCGGGGAGAAGAGGACGTTCCAAGTCACTCGTTTGGTAGAGTCATGGTTGCTGGGGCCCAGTTGGGTCTGAAAACTGGTGCTACGGTCATCCCGGGCTGGGTTGTTAATGATCCACTGAGAACCCCAAGATGTGGAGAGGTAGTTTCGGGGTAAGAACATACTACAGTTGACGTCAAAGTATTTGGCAAAGTGGATGGGGGAAGCAGAATGGAATTGAAAGGCTTGGAAGAGCAGGTCTTTCACAGCACTGTAATGCTTCACCATCACTGGAGACTGTTTCTGAAGGTGGAAGAGATGACTGGGGGAGATCATTGGGTAACGTACAGACCTCAGCATCTTCTCCACCACAGGGTCATCCGGCTGGTGCGTGGCAACCCACTGCTCCACCGCTGTGTACAACTCCAGCTCACTTTGCAGGACAAGGTCAGAGCGTTCGAGCAACAGCAGCAGCAGGTCTATGCTCACAGAGGACCATTCTGAAGAGCTCATCACAGCAGAGAGGTTCCAGGCCAGGAATTGGAGGCAGCTCTCTTGTAGTGCCTCATCGCCAATCCTCACTGCGTAATGGTACCAGCCCACTACGTGACCCTGGTTTGACTCACTGGCCAGGTGGTTTTTCATATATTCAGCTACTCCACGCTGCAAGCTGGAGACACGATATTTGCTGGCTAGTCGGTGAAGAGGAATGGCTTGATGGAGGAGGATGGAAATCTCACCACAGTACAGATACCTCGAGGAGAAAAAAAATCTGAGTTCATTGTTAACTATTTTTTTTTATTCCCTGTTCTGTAACAGTGTTCATTCCCACAACACACTAACCTTACAATCCAGAGTAACTATGGGAGCACATAAGAGACATTATGTGCACTTGAAGTTACTGCACCACCTAGTGAAAACCTATGGGAAATTAATATTGCAATCTGGAGCAAATTGTTCTTACACCAGAGCAAGTACTCCCCGTAGTTACTCTGGATTGCGCCCTAATTCAAGATTATTCCCATAATTCTAGAATACAGATTTTCTACAAGATTTATCTTCAAATTCACTCTCAATTTTTAAGAGAAATTCTTCTTCAGGTCTAACTTTACAAATGCCTGTGTGTAACAAACCCAATAATTCACTTCTTATCCCCAAAGCCATCCCAGAAGAGGAAAATTTGCAAAAGAGAAGACGGGGGGTGAAGGGAGTGTTCAACCCTTCCTCCATTTTCTGTTCCTCCCTGCATGTTTACCCTTCCAAATGCATCCAATAAATTGTATGATTTCCAAGCACATGCACCTCTGGCACCTTATGGTATGTGGAGAGAAAAGCAACAGAAGTATCATTAAAAAATACAGAGGAGGTGCTGAATAACATAAGGAGACAAGAACAAAATGTGCAGCTTTATGCAATGGCTTGGGCACTGCAATACCCACATTCAGATCTTTGGAAAAATATGTGCGGGTGATTATAGGCAAATTTAACCCTTAGATTCCCAGGCGGGTTGATTTGACATGCATTTTTAATTTATACAAATTAGGCTATTTTTAGATGGGAATCTTTTAAAAGCAAAATAAATCCCCTCATATCTCTAAATCTCTTTGTTCTCAAATTGTACTTCCTCCAAGGTCAGCTTAAAAAAGTCCATCTCACCATTCTTATCCCCAGGTTGGAAGGTGAGTGCTTGGCCACAGTAACAATACCTGAGAAAGCCACCCAAGCACCCGTTGGGCTTATCATGAAGAAACCAGTGTCACTGGTCCACCTGGATGGATGGTTTATGGCCACCAGTGCATCCCTATCTGCCCTCTGACCTGCTCAGGCCCTATATGCTTTGACATATTTTAAGATGTCAAAGTGGAGAGAGTGCTAACCCAAGCAGGGGCTGTTGTGAAGAATATTGCAAACTCCATTTTGAAAAGTGCACCGTATAGCAGACATAGATTTTGGCAAGTGAACAAAATAAATGACACACTGTCCCTAAAGCTACAGCTTTCTTGTGCAACAACATCTGTTCTCTGGAGCTCAGAGAAGTCTCAGATTTAAAGTGGTTCATGATTTGGTCAGATGATTTTCACAGGCATCATCTGACCAAATACAATATTCTCTACAAGTAAAGCACTTTTGTGCCACCGAGGGCGGGGGTTAGGCCAGTGCATGGAGATGTGCTGGCCTCCCCACACCACTTATCTTACTATATTTGTAAAATTACTTCTTACCCAGAATGTCCCCTTTCTCTGAGGTGTTGGAAGCTGCCCAAGGCTGTCCACTCATAGGATGCTGTGGCAATCATTTCTGCGCCACTGCAGCCTTGGGTGTCAGGCAGCGCGAGAATGGACTACCCATCAGTGTACTCTCCCTGCTTATGTCGGCAGAGAGCAAAATCCACAGTCTCTTTCTTACCTGATGAACTTTTCAAAAAGAGCTGCACTGTCAGGTGGCTCATGCAGGGTAAGCGTGGTCTGGTTATGCAGGAGGCTTTCAAAGATCTCACTCTGCAAGCTGAGCATCAGCTGATGGGTGTGAAAGACTTTGATTTCATCAGAGCCAGTAGTGCGCACCCGCAGGGTAGTGTCACTGGCATTCCCATTTTGCAAGAGTTCTTGTAGGCGCTGCAGCATTGACAATGAGTGGTTGATGGTAGCCACAGTGGACTCCCCACTGAGGTCTGCCTTCTGGACTGCAGAGAGGGAGATAAAGAACAGAAGTAGGAAGGGTGAAATTGTAGGACAGGAGGATAAAAATAGGTGAAATATTATATTTTAAGAGAACAGCCTTCATTAATTTATACACACACAAGGGTCACTAAGTGGGAAAGCACAGAGCTGTTTCACATGATGCTTCTCACATGTGCGTTTTGCCTGTAGCTGACTGCTAGAAAAAGTGCCACTCCTGAATTAGGATTCTCATTGTAAAGGACAGTAGTGATTTTTTTTAACGGTCACATTTTTATCTTTGTTATTCTCATAGTGTTCTTTAAAATTTTCCTTCAACTACACAGTGGTACCTTGGTTTATGAACATAATTTGTTTGGGGAGCATGCTTTTAAATGCTTGTATCTCAAAGCAAATTTTCCCATAAGAAATAATGGAGATGATTTGTTCCACAACCCAAAAATATTCATGTAAAAATGATTATAATACTATAATAATAAAGAAAATACAAAATATCCAGAAAACTTTAAAAAAAACCTGCACTTACCCCCAAATCCAGAGCATGTCAGAGACTTTACATCCACCCGTAGTTACTGCACCACCTAGTGAAAAGCTATGGGAAATTCATATTGGAATCCAGAGTAAGTTGTTCTTATACCAGAAAGGACTTCCTGTAGTTACTCTGGATTTTGCCCTTAGTCTCTCAGTTCTCTCGAGCTGCAATCTGCCCTCTGATTAGGAGTGAGCCCCACTGATTATAATAGGGCTTTCTTTAGAGTCAACATGCAAACTAGGTCTTTCAGGATCCTTTCTATTGCTCCCCTTACGTAGGAGTGAGCCCCATTGACTGTAATAGGTTTACTTCAGAGTAGAGATGCATAGGCTAGTCTCTGGAGAGACTGAGGAAATGCTGGTGGCACACCAAAACTGATCGTAGCCTAGCCGGGACTATTTTTTCACTTGTTTATCAAGACATCACTTGTTAATCAAGTCAACATTTATTAGAAATGTTTGCTTGTCTTGCAAAACACCTTCAATCTATGTTGCTCTCAATTCAAGGTTTTACTGTATTTAATAACTGATCTAGCCACCAAACAAAAAATGAATCTTTGCTTACTTATAATTCCCCACAAAAGTTGAATAAAAAGTACCAGTGGAAGCTTATAATGCTGAGAGCGAGAAATGTTCCATCTCTTGAAAAACCTTTTCCAATCTTCAAAATGATTCTATACCTATACTAGATATTTGTGAACTGGGTATTGATTGACTGACTGACTGACTGACTTCGTTCATTCATATACATATATTGGAACACAAATGCCCAGGAAACAAAAAAAATGGATGCAAATTTCCAATACTAGGATGCATTTGATCAAGACACTGTTGTCCAGATCCCAATGGCCCTGTCATTCTTTGCACCTCAGACATCTTGTTCTATGTCATTTTCAAGCATCTAGGAAACTTGGTAGGAAACAATATACCATACTTCACTGCGAAATGATCCCAAACCCCAAAAAGACCAGTAGAATATATACTCAGTGATGGGCCATGATGAGTGCATCTTATCTGCTTCCCACAGTTGATGTTGCAATCCACAGTAAGTTCTTCTAGACATATTGGCCAGTATATAGACACCAGTTTTGGTCTCGTTGCGATTGTCAGATTCAGAAGCCAAGATTTGTAGTGTGTTGTGCCACATTGGGATTGGACTAAATGACCTATTAGGTTGTTTCCAGCCCTGTGATTCTATAATTTATAAAGCATGAATTACAGGTCATTCAAGAATAACACAACAAGCTTTGCCCAGATCCTGTCCCAACCTCTGACTGTCCCAACTGCTCTAAGAAATACATTTGTAAAATCTGATTTTGCAGACACTTATTTTTGGAGGTGGGGCGGTTAACTGTATGAGTGATATAAAGGATGGTATAAATATTTGATGGAAATCCTAAAGGCATGCCCCAGGGCTCAGCCAATGCACATGCTTAACCCTGTAAATTAGAATTATGGGATTTAACGCTATTTGCTAGGGAATGGCTCTGAAGGGGAGCTGTTGCCTCTCTGCCCTACTTGTACATTTCTAAATAGCAGCTGGTTGGCCACTATGGGAAGCAGGAAGCTGGGTTAGATGGACCTTTGGTCTGATCCAGCAGGGCTCTTCCGATGTTCTGCACTTTTTCTGAGTCCTTTCTTTAAATATCACTCAAGCATAACATACTAAAGTTTATTTTCAATATTTCCTTTATTTCCACATAACCATGGAGGTCACATGAGCTAAGTCCAATGACATGGGACCAGGGAACAGCACTAGCACAAAACATACAAGCCAAGATTGCAGAAGGTTGCCCCGCTCCCTCCTTTTGGTTCTTCAGGGATATTGTTTGGGTCCAGTTTTTATCAGGTGCAAATACACCATTTCAACACTAAAGTAGGAATACAGAAGCAGTTTTCCATGGGTTCATTCAAAGGTCCTACTGCGTAACAAAAGTGGCACCAATTACACATGGTTTACCATGAAACTCATAGAACATTGCCTCCCACAATATTTCTGTCATGTTTAAAAAGCACATCACTGATTCAGTCTGTAGATATACCGGTATATACTTTCTAAGCCATCTTTGGCATTTATGTTGGCATGGGAAAGGAAGGCTATAAATCCCTCAAGTAAGTAAGTAAGTAAGTAAGTAATTAAGTAAGTAAGTAAGTAAATAAATAAATAAATAAATAAATAAATAAATAAATATCACTCAAATCGGAAAGAAAAGTAAAACCTTGGTATAATCAATTCCCACATGCAAGCATCCAAAAATTACTAATTGAGGGTATAATCCTAACCTAGGCTGGCACACAACTCATCAGTCTTTCCATTCCTGTGATGATGTAAGGAGGCAAGCACCAGTCTGTGAACTGAACTAACCCTCCCTCAGGAGTGGTGCAGAAGTGTCTTACGATACTTTGGTGACACCCCCAGAACAGGTCACCACAGGACTTATGGCAGAATTTAGGCAGACCTAACTGCAGGTTAGAATTGAAGTGTTAGACCACCAAAAGCTCCCGCTTTTTTAATTAACATTTCTCAAAGCTCATGAGCTCTTTCCCAAACCTATGCTTGATGACCTGGGGGAGGTTAGTGAGGACCACAAATAATATCTAGCTAGTATGCTAAGCTTGTCACTGTGGACCTCCTCATAAAAGTCTGCCAGATTATTCTATTGTTGTGCACTTGAACATACCAAGGCAGCCATGCAAGGCAGGGTCCAAACCCTCAGAGGTTTACGGAAGGTCTGTGGCTCAATGGTAGACCACATCCTTTGGGTGTAAAACGCCAATTTTAATTCCTGAAATCTCCAGGAAGGACAGAAAAAAATTCCTCTGAAACCCAGCAGAGCTGATTTCAGTTTGTGTTGAGAAGACACAAGAAATTTCGGATGAACTATTTAATGTGTTTGCTGTTTATATTTGTCCTTGGTCTTAGACGGGTTTCAATAATCTTTCCAAAACTAGCCTACCTACAAGCAAATTACTTTTAAAAGATGATGATGAAGGCCAGCATTTTCAAGGTTTTAGTATGTCATCAGCTTCCAGATATGTCCCTGGTTTGCAGTAGGCCATGGCTGCCTCCCAGTCCCAAATGCTAGTCACCCTCTCCTCACAGCCCAGTGAGGTCTTGTGAGTAGCAGAGCATTCCCTTATGACTCTTGGGAGCTGGATCTGAGCCAGTGGTTTCACAGCCATCATTAATTCAATGAAATCACTGCCACCAGAATGAATTAAATTCTCTCGCTGAGCCAAGTTACACTTCTCTGCCTCCCTGGAGAA
This sequence comes from Cryptoblepharus egeriae, assembly GCA_030015325.1. Taxonomy (NCBI): domain Eukaryota; kingdom Metazoa; phylum Chordata; class Lepidosauria; order Squamata; family Scincidae; genus Cryptoblepharus; species Cryptoblepharus egeriae. Next base: position 103,166,648 of record JAREYC010000002.1, on the reverse strand, counting down.
AGAAAGCTTTGCCTGTTCCTGCTCTGGGTATCTTGGCTTGCTTCTCCTGCCCAGTCCAACTCCAGCAGGGAAAAAAGGTTAAAATGCAAAGGCAAAAGAATCCCACTCCCTCTTAAGGACAAAGCAGCACAGTGGGATGGGAGAAAAGGAGAAAGCAAACCAATACAGCTATTTTCATGAAAACATCACTTTTGTTGAAGCCTCTTGAGAAAAAGAAGAGTATTTGTGACTGTTTGCTCTCAGGCAGGCTCACAGCTGAAAAATATACCCCCTCCCACCTTTACCACCCCTACCCCAGTAAACTTCAGATTGTCAATCTTCCCATCAGTGTGCGTGTGGTCTCTGCGGATCCTTTATTCCAGTTCAGTTTGCCATTTGCATAACTTCCGACACTTGAAAGAGGAAACCGGGAGTGCTCATTTGACATTAAGCAAACGAATAGCATATTAATGAGAAAGCCACTCTCTTGGGGGGGTCACACTCTGCTGAAGTCATATTGTGATAAGTGACTTTAAAATAGGCATTTCCTAACATGTATACATCACCAGAAAACACTTGTTAGAGGCAATTAGTCTGACTTGTCATAAAACAGCTTGCTGTCCAATCGCTATAAGAAGAATTTCAAAATTCATGTCAGTAAAACTGTGATATTTAATTTTTTTTAAAGGGTGGAATATTATGTGCACATCAGGTATGGCCAGTTGGCAGATGTGCTCCAGGGAAGTATTAGTATTCCTATTCAATGAGGACAGTTGGAGGGACCACAACCTGAACTTTTCTTTGTACTTTCCTGCATCCACCATTCTGCTACTTATGTCTACGGTGAATCTGATCCACATATTATATCTTTTTAATCCATGTCTTATCCACAGGATTAACTTCTTCTAGAAACACAAGTGACACAGTTAACAAGCTGAGTATGGGTTTGGAAAGGAGAGATACAGCTTTTCATATCAGGGCCAGTTGAAAATTCAGCACAGAAAAGATGTGGGAAATTTGAATCATTTGAATACAGCGGGGTGCATTCTTTGGGGGGCAATTCTATTTTTGGTCATTTGGGGTTTCATGCCATCAGAGACTGTGGAGTACAGAACTAGATAAACCAGATCTTCAAGGTCAAGGTCACAGTGAGCATTGGCTGAATGAGTGTGCGGTGGCTGAACAAATTACACGCCCTATCAATTACACTAGCAGAATGGGCTAGTGATTGGGGAATTAGTCTGTGATCAAGCTTCAGTTCCCTCAGAGCTCTTTGAGTAACTTTGAGAAAAATCATTAACTTATTCGGGAGCAAGAGATATGGAATAATTTGTTCCGGAATGGTCCTAAAAAAGAAGTTAAAACCATGGATCACAATACGCAGTTGTGCACAGTCCCGTTATCCAAAAAAAAAAAAAAAAACACACAACCCAAGGATCACAATACACAATGTGATTTGATAAATTCATGGGGAATAGGAGTCTCTCATTATTTTTGTCAATTCAGTCAAAATTAATGTACTTGGCTAATACATTTTTGCAAAATGGTTTATATGGTATAATTCCATATCTTCCACTCCAAAGTAGGTCTTTCTGAATTGTTTTTAATTCACTCCCAGGTAAGTGCATATGGGACTGCAGCTGTAGTAATTTTCCAACAGTACTAAAGTTTTGCAACCCAAGTTCCGCTTTCTAGCCAATCCTATGGCTGTACAATCCAAGTTCCTTGAAGCATCCCAGCAAGCTCACCCTGCAACCCTCCATCCCAGCAGCTCTTCTCCTTACCTGCTTGGACAGCTAAGCACAGAAGCGACAGAGAAGCAAGGGAACAGGCCCATCGCCTGGGTGCGGCATGCCGGACCCCTATCACTTTTGCCATGGCTCCTTCCTCGAGCGTGTCTGCGGAGGGAATAAGCCCTCCACTGAGTGTGCTGATGTGTCTGACTCTTTATGTAGGACACGGACTCTCCCAGCCCCGCTTGCCATTGATTGGTGGAAAACTAGTAACAGCTGTTACCAAGGAAACCCCTTAAGATTGTGAATTGATTCCTGTTTGGGCTTTGTGGGACTTGCTGGGCCCTCGGCTGAGCCTCCCTGGGACAGCAGGACTACCTTGGACGCCCAGCACGCAGGAATCAGTAGGGTCAAAGAAAGAGCATCAATCCCCTTACAGTCGCTCTCGTGGTTTCTGATCATCAAACAACTGATTTTTTATTGCCCACTCAAAATACTTTCCATTTATACCAGCATACAAGGCACTCTCCAGTTATTAGTTATTATTGACCTTAGATTTGCAATTGCGACGCTGCTGGAATCAATCGTATCGGCTCTGCCGTTCCGTTGGACTATTTCAGTGGCGTGGAGAGGGGGGATTTGCTGCTTGGGTAACACCTTATCCTCCATATCAATCTACCCTTCATGCTTCACATACAGTGTCAAGCACAATACCAAAGTCTTTCGAGACTGATGGATGCCAAGTAAGTAAGATCTGCAATATAAGAGGAGGAGAAGCAGAAGATGTAGCGCTCAAATCTGCTTGCTGAAGCTTGTCAAACTATTTTCTCTGACAGTGAAGAAACAGCTTTGCACACTACTGTCATGGCCACAAGCAAGGAACGTGTTTCCTTCAGCTAACATGACACAGGCCTCCAAGGATATTTGAATTATGTCATGGCATATACAGTGGTCTCAGCCTCAACTCTCTGCTCCACTGTTGATCCACAGCCAAGGAAGAGAGAGGCACTTACAAATTGCCATGGCCAAAGGGCAACCAAGGAAAGTCCGATCTGTGCTGTGTAGGGCTTGCATAGAGTGACCTGCCCCATTCCAACCCAATGATACCCACTGGCCTCAATAGCAGGGAGTCCTGGCTCACCTGGCACTCAGGTAGCCGTTCTTTTGAGAGTTGCACCATCCATACGGTTCTGTAACTATAGTTGTAATCACAAATTTAATCTCCAGCATACCAGTTGTGCAGACTTCAAAATTCGGGGCTCATGAAAAATCTCAAAACAAAATACTTAAATAGATTCATTCTCCGAACCTTAAGCAAACGTGGCCTGAAAAACCTTTATAGGTATCTTTTCTTCCCAGAGTACTTAGAAAGTTAGCCAATAGTCAGTCTTTCAGAGTGAGCCTGTGGTGGGGGTTTTTAAGCTGAGCCAGCATCAAGGAAGCTGCTTCTACATGATGTGATCCCATCCAACAAGGGCAGGAGTGTGAGAACAATAGGATCACCTCAACTAAGTTGATAACATGGATTTCACACCCAATCATCACCTCCCAAGAGGAAGACAACTGTATGGGAAAGTCACCAGTAATTGTGGGAACAGGATTTTTAAAAAGTGTGGTTATATTATAGTGACAAATGAGTCAGAACCACAGACTACTTACCGTAATTACCATCAACCCATATTTTCAACTTCAGTTTTCCACCATCCTGATGAGTTTTGAATGGGTTTGTCTTTGAAATAGATTCTGCTCTTTAATTTCATCTGTTATGTTTTTTCCTTCATGGAAATTATCATGGTGGAAATAATCTGTAAGAAAAAGAAACATGTACAGATACATAGACTTTGCAACTTGTAAACGTTATTAGCCATAATTCCTTATAGGGTATACATGCAGTAAAACAGTCACGTGTGCAGTTTTTGTACATGATATGGCTACACACATGACCACATTGTGTAGAAAACTATACTTTTGTCTAGGAAAATCATTGTGAGAAGCCACATTTGCTAGGACATATGCCACATTTCCATCATTAGTAAATAATATTATATTGCATTATGTATTACGGATAGCTTTCTTTCCAAAAATGAGTAACAACTTAAATTTCAATAAAATGTAATAAAATAAAAGTGCAAGAGTCACACTTAAGAGGGACTCCAACGCGTCCTCATTACAGTTTCCTTCATTATGGATATAGTGTCCTAGAAAACATAGTATAGTAGTAGTAATCATCACAGCTAATATTCTGCGACATGAGGCTCTTTTTAAAGTGGTGCTCCTCTTATATTTTGCAGAGGAAGAGAAAATATGCCTTTTCATTCATTTTTTTAAAGTGGCTTGTCCTTTTTTAAAGTGGCTAATATTTTTCTGCAACTTTTTATATTGTGAGCCCTTTGGGGGACAGAAAGCCATTTAGTTACTATATTTGATTTTCTCTGTAAACTCCTTTATGAAATTTTTGTTGAAAAGTAAAATATATACAGTATATAATAATAATTATTGCTGTTGTTGTTGCTGCTGCTGCTGCTGCTACAACTACTACTACTACTACCACTACTACTATTACTACTACCACTACCATCAGTAATCTTAATTATGCCAACTTTCTCCCAAAGGAATCAGATGGGTGTTCCAATTTTACAAATGGTAATATGCTCAACAATCTCCTTTATTGCCAAGAGAACCATCTGAATTGGCTTGAGATAAAGATAAAATGTGTAGGTTCATCCATTCAGCCTGCCTGGTGGGACTTCTGTCCAGACCTTCAATGTCTTCTGCCAACATTCTACCCAAAATCTCCTGGACTAAACTGTCTGAATCTGCTAGTGTTGAAAAATTACATGATTTTTACTGCCTTCCTCTGGTTTCGAATAAGAAATCTCCGTTGTCTGAGAACAGAAATAGGGTTTCTTGCAAATACAGAATCTGCACCACGTTTTTTGTTTGCTTTTTTGTTCTCCAACAAATTATGACTGGGTGAAAATGATGGTGACCCGAAAGCTGATGCAAATTGGGGACACACAGAACCACTGTGAACTACAGTCTAGAAAATTAAATATGCTTATATCTATGTATGTGTGTAAGGGTACAATCGTAGGCTGCCACAACGCATTTAGTCTTCCTTTTCCAGTGGTGATGTAGGGAAGCTAGTGCATGTTTGTGTACTGGCCTAACTCCTTCCCCAGGAGTGGCACAGAAGTATTGTATGGCACTTTTTTTGATACTCCACGACCTGGGCTGGGGCTTATGCCAGCTTAACTGGTGGTTAGGATTGCAGCCTAAGAAACATTACTTGGCCAGCTAAAAGTGTGCTTTTACTGTTGTTTGTGAAAACAATGTGGTTGAAAGACCCTAAGGGAAAAATCATAGCAGAAAAGCCTGCTATGAAATGAACTACACCAAAGGCGGAGAGGAGAGTTCACACTTCACTTGCCTGCTTAATATAAAGGCAGATGCCAGCATAGATCCCATCAGTCCAGACAGCTACTCAATAAATGGGAACAGGCTAACATTTTCCCAGCTGTGGCCCCAACTGGATGCTGCATGGATGAAGGTCATAGAGTCTGTAGGAGCATGGCCCTAGGGCAGGGGCATCATGGATAGGAGTGCAGATGCATATGGAGCAGAGGCCTCAATGTGACTCTGACTGGTAAGAGGACATGTGAATGGCATGCTCATCAGGAACAGCATGCTTGAGGTGAAAAAAGAACCTGGCCATGATTTGTTTCTGGCCTACCCAGTGAAATAACTTTTCAGTGTCCCAAACACAAAAGAACCTTCCCCTTACTCCTATAAGGTCAAGACAGCACATGCCACAACACCATCCTTAAAAAAATTCTGGCAATCCCACACAGTTTGTTCGGAAAAATGCTACTGTAGCTGTAATGTCTTGGAGGAATCCTTTCCTATGAACCACTTGCCATATAAACAACCATACTATTGTGCAGGGATGGACAAAGTCAGTCAGAGGCACATCAGGCCAGAATCCTGAACCATTAGTGCCTATGGCAGCAGATGTACCTACCAAGGGATCAAACAGGGGGTATCTTGAGGGAAGGGGGACTAGAGAGTAGCAGTCTAGGTTTTCAACCCTCACGGCATGGTTGTCTATGTGAACATCACTGCAGTGGAAGCTGATAGAAAAGACAGTTCCACCCCTGGCTTGTCATGACACCACTGTGCCACAATAGAAAGCCACTGGTATAGCACTCCCTCCCGTCCTTGATCCTGACCATCTGAAAGCAGTGGGTTCTGGTGTAGAGGGGATGATGTGGAGGCGTCAAAGCATTTAGTCTTCTGTGACAAATTCAGCTGAGCTATAAATGGTGCAGAAAATTCCCACACGTAGATTTAAATCTCCCATAGGGGCTGTTATTTCTGCACATCCTTTCGGGATTTAGAAATGGAGCTTCCAGATGTTTATTTACTGACACAGTTATTGTGGCATCCGATTCCCCTTCAATCCTGCCCAGATGGCAAAGACAAATATGTATCCTAAGGGTATCCTTTTCACTACTAGACCTTGTTGTGCCACAGTGATAATTGAGAAATTGGTTCCTATATTTTTGAAATCTTCAGTACCCTTTTTGGTTCCGAACTGCAGGCAAATACTTGCCAAGAAAAGAGTGCCATTTGCATGTGTAAAAGGCGTTTACTTCACTACTGATTAATTGCTCTCTAGTAGGGTTGCTCTCTACGAGGGCTGCAGTGGCTCAATGGTAAAAGTCTGCTTGTCAACCAGAAGCAGATTGGCAATTTCAGATCTGCGTACTGCAAGACTGAATGAGCTCTCGTTACCTGCCAACTTTGCAGTTCAAAAGCATGGAAATGCAAGCAGATAAATAGATACCACTTTTAGTGGGAAAGTAACTATGTTCCATGTGCCTTTGGCATGTAGTCACATGACGACAGCGATGTATGTCTTTTGTCTTGTAATGGGGGTGAGCATCACCAATCTCCATAACGGTCAACATGATGAGCCACATACAATAAACTTCATATGGGAGCCACAATTTTAAACAAGCACTTAGCAGGCATCCATCAGTCTTGAAAGACTATGGTATGGTGCTCGGCACACTGCATGCGAAGCACAAAGGCCTGGTGGAGGATAGGCTATTACCCAAGCAGCAAATCCCCCCTCTCCACATCACTGAATTAGTCCAATGGAAAGGCAGAGCCAATACGATTGGTTCCAGCTGCGTCGCAGAGCTGGGCTAAGGACAGGAGCTCACCCTGTCTTGTGGGGCCGACCCAGGTCTCGAACCGTGGCCTGCTGGTTAACAAGCACAGTGTCTTAACCACTTGCGCCACCCACAGCCTTCACAAAGAAGCACTTAAATTCTTAAATATATTTACTCACAATGAACATTAAACTCATGGTTGAATCCAGTGGACTCTCAATTTATACCTGGTAAATAATTACTAAGCTGGAGAATTTCTAATTTACTTTTTATATTAATTTTGAAGCAAAAAGGACCTCAGCCAACTTATTTTATATTATAGTTAAAGAGCTGCATGTGGTTTGCAAGCCATAGTTTGGACACTCCATCCTAGAACTTCATCATGTAAGGGATGAATGAAGCACCGTGCCTATTCCTTAGAGACTAGTTAGTGGGAGACTCTGCTGCACCCTGCATCAGCGTTGCTTTTCAACTTCTGTGCTTCCTTTCACCCAAGAAGAAGTCATGACCCCGAATCAACAAATCTCATAACCCATAAACTTGCTCCTGGCTTCCTGAGCCCAGAGCAACCAGCAGTAGTTTTGTAACACGCACTGCTATCGTTGTTACCGCAAACCACTAAACCCTTATACCTCCGGGGAAGTGTTGAGGCTTTCTATTGCAGCCACTCCAAAGAAACTCCAGGAGACCTCAAGCATGTTTGCTTACCATTAACATCATCGGCTTTGTTGTTTGTTGTTGCCGAGCAAAGAGATGCAGAGGAAGAATATATGCTCTGAAACACACAAATGTAACATGAAAGGTAAAGGGGAAAAGTCAGCTTTGTGGAGTGGAGGCACTGACTGCTCTGACTCATGGCACTGTGGCAGATTCACATACCCAAGGGAATAGAGAATGGGGCTATGGGCTACATAAATCCACAGAAAGACTGTAATTTCTCCACAGCAGGGTGAAAGTCACTTTGTAAACACATTTTTGTCCTCATGGCTGGTAAGTAGCATCGTTCCTCCCTAGAGCATCACTGTAATGGCCCACTTGTGATGGACCCGAGATGTGCTCACTGTCACATAGGCGTGTGAGTTTATGATTCTGCCACATGAACATGGATCATGTAGTTGAAGTACAGATGCATCTTGATTTGGTACATGAGATGAGAACATCATAAGAACTTCCTACTTGAAAAGGCATTTCAGCAGTATACACAAAATGTCATGTAGGAAGCACCCCAAAGAATAGAGCACCTTCTACTCTACCAATGCAAATTGAAAGGGAAATGTGAAGCAGATTGAGGGCTGTGAAATAGAAGCAAGCGGATAGCCACTGTTTCAGATTTGGCAAAAGTCCTCTATGTACTATCCATACAATAATGGAGTCCAGGAGTTCATTCCAAGTAGGATTAATATAGGATGCTGTCTTATACTGAATCAAACCCTTGGTTCAGCTCACTCAGTATAGTCTATGCTGACCAGCAGTGGCTCACCAGGAATTCAGATTAACACCTTTCCATGCCCTTTGGAGAGATACCTGGAATCTTCTGGATGTCAAACATGCAGTCTATCACTAAGCATCCCCATCCCTCTTCCAAACCTAATTTCCCACTTCCACCCTCAAGTCACTACTGAGAGTTTGGTGATCTTTGGCAGTGGCATAGAATGTGAAGGAGAAAGTCCCCAAAGGTATGAAGGGAGCAGCCAGTCAACCATCAGTAGTGAATGTTGGGGGGGGGGGGCTTGTGAACTCTAGTAAAGAGCTAAGGGGACAGCATGCACAAGAGCACTCTAGATTCTGCCTATTGCCTTGAATGCATATCATTAATGCAATTTCAACTACAAATGAAAACTTGGAGAAAATCCACCCCTTTATAATTCCCACGATGAACGTGACAGAGTGGCTGAAGAGTAACTAATCGGCATTAAGGGCCTTAAGTTGATACACAAGGGCAAATAGCAGATGGGCTTTTTCCTGATTCACTAATCAAATTCAAAGATTTATTTCCAGCAACATGTTGTACCGGTATCTTTGAACTAGATTTCACCAAATCTGATTAGCTTTGGGTTTTATATAGTTGATTGGTTTGTATCTTTGTTAAGATGCAAATAAATACAACATCCAATCAAATGGAGTGGTTAACAAATGAACCAATATTCAAATGTTGACTCTATTAACATTTCAGCCTCGCTTTGCTTCTTAATAATCAATTTGTTTGGTTTTGTGTTTAAATTCATTCAAATTCGATCAGTCTGTAAACTTACAATGATAGGCTATGTTCTCTGTTCACGGAATTACCACCTTAATATTGAAGAATCACATAGTTAAAGGTCACCATTTCAGAGGCAGTTTGTTCCAAATGAGCAAAAATAATCAACATTTTCTTGCATGCTGCAATTGTTAGGGCCACCTCTAGAAACATGATTTCCCAGAACAAATATCACTTCTGAGAAGGAAAATCTGACAAACATGCCATGACATCTGCCAGATAGTTGCATTAATTTAAATACTAATATTCCTCCTGCCTTTATACCAGCTCTTCACTTTTACCTTGTTTACTTAGAGAGAGAGAGGTGGTTTCTTGAGCTGCTTACCTAACCCTTTACTTCTGAACTGCCAGACAATAGACTTTATGCAGTTAGTTTGTGGCCCATGAGTGCCTCCTCGTGGTCACCTTAATAGCCTGCAGGGCCAGTGTTTCAATCTATATTTCAATCTACTATGCTGTCCTATTAGCAAACTAGTACAGGCGTCCCCCACTTACTGGACGAGTTAGGGACAAGAGCACCATCCAAAGGTGAAAACCATTGAAAGGTGGAACCCAGTCTTTTTCAGCTTGCAAATGCAAAATGGCCACCCAAAAAGACATACATATCACTTGCTAAAGCCTAAATAACACATATTTATTAACACAAAATACATGACAAATTACAGTAAAATGAACAAAGGCATGTGTGGGTAATGCAGTGGTGTCGCCAGTGTGGTGCGGTCTGCAGCGGGTGATGTGCCCAAAGGGGGTGACGCGCACTGGGGGACCGAAAAATTGTAACTTTTTGATGGAGCATAAATCCCCATCATGTCATATACCATTGGAATTGTATTGAAGAGCACAATCCAATGCAAAAATCAGTTTTGAAATATCTCCTTCCTATCAAAAGTTATGGCCAAAAAACTAAAAATATGCATTGAACTCTATGGAAAGTGAAAATGATGCATATCTTGGCTTTACGCATGCATAGGTGCCATCGTTCATTGGAAAGGGCAGGCAAACCATCAGAAAACAAATTCAGAAAGTGGGGGATGCCTGTACTGTTGGACCTTGCCGAATTGGCAATTAATTGAAGTGTGATAAGAGGAACCTTCAGATGAAGAATATTGCTAGGAGAGTCTTCCCATGTGTTTTGCCGGAGCTCCAGCCAAGGAAGGTAAGCCAAGGAGCTCCTGCCAAGATAGAGGGCAGAATGAGGGCAGGGAAGGAATACAAATTAGGATGGGAACAAGGCAGGGAGCCTGCAAGAGCAGATAGATCCAACAATGCTGAATGCTGGCTCCTATCCCCTCCAGCAACAGCCCCCTTTCCCCATTTCTCTCCTTAGACTTCTGCTAGAAAAATCACTAGCGTAAAACTAGTGCACCAGCACAAATCCTGTGCAGGTGTGGGAGTGTCACAAATGTGCCTTAAGGCACTTCTGCATCACTCCTGGGGGGGGGGATGAGGCCAGTGCGCAGACATGCAACAGTCTCCTCCTGCCACCACAGGAACGGGAGATAGGTGAGCTGTATTGGCCTAAATTGGTTAGGATTGCACCCCGTGTCTCATTATCCATAGGAATCCATTCTGGGATCTGCTGGGATTTTTAAAAAAATCAATGGATACCAAATCAGTGGAAAAATAGCTTTAAAGAAAAACTTCCAGATTTATTGCTCCTCCAGTGTCATGCCAGAAAGCATTGTTATAGACACTGTAGTTGTTAATAGACACTGTAGTGCATTCAGCCTCTTGTTGGGGTGAATAGTGGAATCTAGTGGAATGAAATTATATTTAACAGCATGAAGGTGGGGCAGCAGGGGCTCAGTGGTTAGAACGCTGGTGTTAGAACACTGTGTTTAACTGGAATTTCGGCAGGTCAGCAATTTAAGACCTGAGTTCAAGATGCAAGTACTACAAGTACTGCAACTCCTATCTCTGGTCACTCCTGCCAACCTAGCAATTTGAAAGCATGTCAATGCAGGTAGATGAATAGGTCCCACCTTCGTGCTCTTTGATGTATAGTCATGCCAGCCATATGACCACGGAAGCATCTTTGCTGGCTTTTTGACTTACAGCACAATCCAGAGCAACTGGATTGCTGTCCACATAAGAGCCCTTAGGTTGCCCTATCTGTCCACATAAGAGCCCTTAGGTTGCCCTATCTAACACTAGGTTGGAGCAACTGCAAGATGCTCCAGCCCAGTTACTCTGAAGGAGGCTTAGGGCAGAGCAAGGCAAGATAGGGTGCCCTAAGAGAGGTGGACCTGCTCTGCCCTAACTGGGGCAGCCTAAGCAGCTCAGGAGAGGCAAGTTGAGGGCATGTTTAGCATTGCCTAGGGCAGAGCAGTTACTCTGTATCCAGAGCCTGTTTCCAAGGCAGAAATGCCCTCTTCCAGCCCTCAGAGTTATACCACCTCAGGAGCAGGTATAGTAATGAGTAGACCCATAGGGGTCCATGTTAAGGCCCGAGTAAGAATGGCAGTGTTGACCAAAAATCTGAGTTCTTGGCCATCCTCGCTGCAACCCCTACCTCTCAACCTCAGGATATGGAACAAACTACAGCTGCCCACAAACCTCAGGATACAGCAGGCCACTCCAAGAAGCCCCTTGTATTCACTGTAGAATGTACTGGCATCTCATCAGGGACTCCTTATAAGGCAGGCACCCAGTGGCGTCACCAGACTGGTGCGGCTGGTGTGGGCTGCATTGGGTGATGCACTCCGTATGGGGTGATGTGCCGGAGGAGTTTGACTGTCCTTTGGCAGGCCCCGGGCGTCAGCACCCCCATTCAGGCCTGCTCCAAGGCGGAGCAGCAGCCAGAAGCTGCCACTTGTCTGAGGAGCCGGCCTGAACGGCCATCTGAGGTGCACTGCGCAGAAACTCACTGAGCATGCCAAACAGCTTCAGAGGAGACTTCCTTAGAGCAGGAAAAGTCCGCACCTCTGCACAGCCATTCGGCCTCATTCAGGAGGCGGAGCGGCAGCCGAATGGCTTCAGAGGGGGTGCTGCGCGGGCACCAACTCTGACGCCTGCGCAGTCTCCCCCGAAGCCAAAAGGCTTCGGAGAAGTACTGCGCGGGTGTCGGAGATGGTGCCTGCGCGGTGCTCTTTCTGAAGCCAGTTGGCTTCAGAAACAACTGCGCAGGCACCAACTTTGGTGACTGTGCAGTCCAGGTGGGGGGGGCGCACATCCCAGGGATGACGCACAGACTTCCGCACCAGGTGATGTGCAGAGTCATGTCACCACTGTAGGCACCACAGCTGTTCCTTGTTCAGTGTGATCTGAGGGGTGTCTCCTCAGGAGCAAGTCTTCCCCTTGTGTCAATTACTTAGCATGCTCTGGAGCAGTTAGGGCAGCCCAGGCTTCCTGACTCTCTGGATTCAGCATAACTTTCTGCTCTGGATACAGAATAGTTAGGAGAGTGCATGCAGTTAGGTCAGAGCAGGCTGAATTTGCTCTGGATTGTGTCCTTAGTATTGGAGATGAGCACTGCACCCTACAGTCGGTATGGCTAGCAGGGAAACCTCTAGGAGACTATTCTATTTTGGAAGGTAGGGAATTGGATTTTGGTGCTTTTTTCCCTTCTTATAAGGTGGACCTTAAAGGTATTTAAAGGTGGACCTTGGTATCTGTGGTATGTCAAATTGGTGAATACCAAGATCCCACCCATATATCACATTTTCTTAGCATTCAAATATTTTTGGGCTGTCACAATGTTTTTTCCCAGTGAACACATCTATGGCAATTCTGAGTATGGTAAGGAATTGAATTGCACTGGTGTCAGAATAATGTCTGTGACGCAACTAGTAATGATATGAGGTTGGTGAAAAAAGTGGTAATGAAATAAAAACACCTCTGGTTTCTGCAATTCTCATTTTTAAAAACAATACAAAAACAAAAAAACTGAACTCTGAAAATATTAGTATTGGCATCCATACAGCTTGATGCTGTATGCGAAGCTCGAAGGCCTGGGTAGATTAATATGGAGGAAAGGCTGTTACCCAAGCAGCAAATCCCCCCTCTCCATGCCACTGAAATAGTACAATGGAACAGCAGAACCGATATAATTGATTCCAGTTGCGTCGCAGAGCTGGGCCAAGGACAGGAGCTCACCCTGTCTTGTGGGGCCGACCCGGGTCTTGAACCCTGGCCTTCTGGAAAACCATTTAATTTGTGCATGAGTAATGACTGTGGATGCATTTGCTGAAACTATACCAACCCACAGCATGGAGCAATCCTATCCATGTCTATTCAGAAGTAAGCCATTTTCACCCACCTCTATTAATGAGCAATGTAGTTTCTTGCTCATTCCTACAGCAATTGTTCTTTAAATGAAACATTTTTTAAAAAAATGTTTTTGATCTTTTTCCAAAGGCTATCCCTTCCTCCCCAAGGAATAGCCCACCTTTCACTAATATCTGTGAATATTATGTGCCCTTCCTTTTCCTGTACTGGACAGAGAGCAGAGCCCTGCTATCTATCATCCCTAAGTTTAATATGAATACTGTACTGCCTTTCAAGACCTCATATTAATCCTTTAAATATATATTTTTTAATATTGGTACTGCATTAGCCCACAGGAATAGAAAATAGTGATGGGGAAGTAGGTTATGCTCTGGAAAAAACTGACAGTTGTGTACTGAGAACTTTGGAAAGAGATACCCAAAGACAAGTGCCCCTTGACCTTTTTAGATGTTGACTACAGTGACATTGTCACCTTGCACACACCACTATCTACTACTAAGTGAGTCCAACAAACTGGGCAAATATGGATTCTTCTATTGCTAGTGGCGACGGTGCTTGGCACTGCCTGCCATTTGTCAGTTAATTGCTCGACAGTCCATCTGCTGATGCCTCATTTAGCCACTAGCATGAAAACAACAGCTTGCTGAGATATTGCACATAGACCTATAGGAGAAAGAAGGGGGGACTTACGGGAAGAACAGAGAAGTGCAACTGGGACTCAGACAGTTAATGGAAGCTAGAGAATAGTGTGGGCTTTTGATGCATAAGAGCCCTACAGCCAAGATTAAGAGCCCTTCAGCAACCAAAAGGACAGATCATTGACGCTACTTGGGTCAGGCAAGCAGAAATCGGGCTGAGCCATTTCAGACAGGGTCACCTTCCCCCAGGCCCAGTCATACTGCTCTCTGATGGAAGTCATCATGCATTTGCCATCTCTGAGAGGAGAATTTTGTGCATTCAGTTGTCTCCCATGTCCACCCAGCAAATTTATAGCTAAGAATTTAAGCCAAGGCCTCCGTGGTAGTAGAATCGCTATGGTCAAGCTGTGGTTGGTATGGTCAAGTAGCTGCTGAGACCTCCATGTGAGCAGAGGGTCACAGGTTTGCCCAGCTCAGCTGATCCTCCACCTCCCCATTGTTATGGCCTCACGCCACTCTCTGATTAATAATAGATCAGCAAGAGAACAGATAGGGCATTTCCTATCATTTAATTCATTTTCAGATCTCTGTTTCCTGGTGAGCAGGCATGGTTTGCAGAGAGATATTCTTCCTCTCTCATAGCACTTCCACCCAAACCCACACTTAGTGGAGCATCATGCCACATTTGGCAGCGGAAGATCACTCCTGCCCTCTTTTGTATCTGAAAAACTGCAAATCACATCTCCCAGAAGGAATTACTTGTATTTCATTGTGTCACTGCTGAACTACTTCAAACTGCACATTTCATGCCTGTGCCCCAGCAGGGTGACCATATACAGTGGAGGACAGAATGTCTGTACCTTTAATCATTGCATAGAAGAGGGTGGGTTTATCATGGAAGCTCAGCTCAAAATGGAAGGGTTTAAAAAGCCTCACCTGCTAAACTTCCCTCTTCTACACAATGCTTAAAGGTTAAAACATTCTGTCCTCCATTGTATACTGTCACCCTGGCACTGGGCACCAGTAAGCTTGGGCCCACCACTGCCAGCAGGAGGATGTCACACATTTTTCCAGTGACATTTCTAGAACAATGAGGCCACTCTGGATGAATTCCTGGCTTCATTCAGTTCAAATCTACCTTTCCTCTTCAGGATCAAGTTCTAGTCAAAAGGTCCATTGAGCCTGAAGAGTGTATAGTACTTATTTGGTGACTTCCTGCTGATTTATTAATATATTAATAAATATATAAAAAAGTTATATCTTTTTAAAGGTGTCCTTTTAACTAATAAGGCTATAAATGAACAGATGAGCACATCTGTAAAACAAAAAGGCAGACCATTTGCTGAAATATCAGTGAAGTCATCACTGAAGAACCAGTGTTTGATTTGTTGGTTTGGTCTATTTTTAATTCCTAAGCCCAAAGAAAGTGGAGCTGACTCAACAGACTGGACAACCCAGTTATCTGTGAGCTCTCTTTTTATATTATACCTGTTTTTTCGTTCTTTTGCTAATAGCAGCTTTGGAAGAGGAATCCATTTGAATTGGGACTATTGTAAGGGAGTGTTCCCTTCACTGTGGCCATGATCCAAATCCCCACTCCATCCCATGGCTGCTTTCTGAAAAATGAAAAGATGTTAAGAGTACCAGTCATATAATGTCCCTTATCATTACCAGGACCAGAGATTTTCAACCTTTTTCTTCTCACAGCACACTGTCAAGGTGCTAAAAATAATCATTGCTCACCATCAGTCATTGACAAGGCATACCTTGCTGCTGGTCAGGGGCACAAATCCCCCACCTGTCCTATTAATAAATGACTGTCTCCATAGTCCCCATGGCACACCTGCAGAATATTTGCAGCACATCAGTGTGCTATGACACAGTGGCTGAAAATCACAGCTCTAGACTTTGAGTTTTGCAGGTCTTGCATCAGTCAACTTTCAAACCACCCCAACTCTTTAAAAACAATTAAATCTGTCTTCACTCAAAGGATATATGGTCCAGAGATTTAACATGGACTATTTTCCCTTTTTGCAAACACAGCTATGAATCTAATGTGAAAAATAATAACCTCTACCGCTTCTAATTGATACTCATAAAATGCACCTTTCTTTTAGCTTTGGGGGGAGTATTAGGGTTTGGAAGACAGGATATTTCTTCCATAGCAGGTGTTTTTTCAGTATTCACATTCTGAGTAGCAACTTCCTGTTTGCAAAGCAACCATATCAGCCCATCAAATCACTGCTGAGCACCTAGTGGTGTTTACATAAGACAACGATCAGCAAGAATCAGTGAAGTGTATGAAAAGCAAAAAGGGGTGATAGAAGGAGAAGCAGGCTCCCTCTCTCACAAAGCCAGTTACAGAACCATTGTGGACCTGTTGCCCTGAGAGTTTCAAGTGACACTATATGGGCTGGATAGAGTTCGTGCCCTCGTTGTTTTTCCCAGATCTACTGCATCCTCTTCCTCATTTTCTGTTGGCCCACCTTAGGCCTCTCACCTCTATCCAGACTTTGCTGCCAAGGTCATTCATCTTGCTTCCTTTTTAAATCCTCTCATTGGCTCTTAGCCTGCTGATTGCTTCTAGAACAGGCTTACAATCCATACCCAATAGTTCTCAAACTGGGGGTCACAAAAAGCTGGGCACCACCATCTTGCAATCTAGTCCTGGGTGTTAGGAATGGGACACTTGGGAACGGGGCACTCGGAAATCCATACTTTCCTGGGAAGAAGTTTCATTGGGATTTACTTCCGAATAGACATGGAGGAACTCTGGCATCACAGTTATGCCACTCCGTGTTTGATGTCACTTCACAAGCTAAAAAGATGTAAAAGAACACTAGCAGAAGCCACTACAAAAGAGACTGCTTAGGTGAGGAGAGATAGCTACTCTTCCTCTGTTTAAATAAAAGAGGAGGCTCCACTTGAAAAAGTGCCTCTTGTCCAGTCAGCAGCGGTTACATATGAATTTCACACATGAATTTCAAAGCCTTGAAAAACAAAATAATGCTCATTTACAAATAACTTTTGTCATTCATTTATAAAGACAATGCACAAGGATAGTTCCAGAGATTAACCAAAAACCAAAGCTCCTCAGGAGGACCCCGAGGACCCCTGAGTACCAATGACAGTGCCCAAGTTGGCACCACCATAAACCATGTTCATTGACTTCCTTCCTCTAGAAGAGGATAGGCCAATTTCCTATTTTCCAGCGTGGGACAGAGAAAAAAGCTATTAAGATAATCCCTTTTATGCAGTATATTTGCTCATTGAGGATGAGGGTTATATTTTGCCGTTGCTGTCATTAAAACGTCAGGAAAGTATTCAACTACATGAGTGTCTCAAATCTGGACAAAGAATTATATGATTGGATAGTTCCTTGTACTTCTTACATATGAAGATGAAATAACAATTTGTGACAGAAGCCCAATCACTACTTTTCCTGGAGAAAACCTGCTGAGGAAAGGTTGTGCGGCAGGGAAAGGAATTCATAGAATCATAGAATCATAGAGTTGGAAGGGACCTAGTAGGTCATCTAGTCCAACCCCCTGCCTGCAGCAGGAATTCCCCCTAGAGCATCTCCAACAGGTGCTCATCGAGCCTCAACAAAAAGTTCACAAAGCAGTTTACAGAGAACATGAAATAAATGAAAGTAACCTTGGGTTCTGAATCTGGTGGCAGAGGGAAAATGCTAGGGGGTGATCTGAGGTGAAGAGGGGACAGATAGAAGCACATATATTGCATTTACAGTTTTTCAGCTCATAATTCATTTTCAAAAGCTGAAAAAAGCAGTTGGCAGGACTTTGTTTCATGTAACAAATACTGCAATTAACATTCAGTTAAGCTCTCACTGATCCAAAAGTTTCCAAAAGCTCTGTTTCTCCATGGATGAGTTTTCACCACTATTTTCACAGATTCCAGGTGTGCCTGTATCAAACATATACCTGCTGCAAACTAACTCAGCCTCTTATATACCCCTCCCTCCTTCTCTGCCTTATTCCCTCCTCCTGCAGCTAGCTCTCAAGAATTTGTTACTCAGAGGAGATGCACTGTTGAGCCATCTGATCCAGGAATACTGGCAAGGACAACAACTGCAACTACATCACAGCACTTCCTAAGACACATCAAGGTAAGTGAAATTCCATCAGGAGACATCCACTGTGGAGATTTATCTGACCAGCAATGCAATTTGGACTGAGTGCATCAGTGACTATATTGATCCAAGTGGTAAAAATTTCATTAGCAGCATGCTTCAAGCATGAATGTCTTTGGCAGAGGGTCATCTTCAGCAGGCAGGCAGGCAGGAAAGGCACCTATGATTGCCTATTTAAAAGATGAGCTGCAGAAGGCACTACTGTATGTGTTGTCTTCTAGGGCAGAGGTTTCCAAATTATGAGCCGTGGCTCCATAGGATGTTGCAGAAACCAACCATAGGAGCTGTAGAATCAGACAACCCTGTAGATAGCGGCCTTAATTGGGAGCTGTGCCCAACAGACCAGTAAGTCAATTGAACCACCATTCAAAAAAGTTCTAGGGAGATAGATGAGACAAGGAGTCTTACAGACCCTTAAAGGCAGACCATTTTATTCCCGGATGAGCTTTGGTGGGCTGCAGTCCTTTTCAACAGATGCAACCTACTTTTTCATTCCGAAGTCAAACAGCTTGGTGTTGGAGCTTCACTGGATCTGTTATTTTTATGACTTTTATCAATCTGCTACTTGTCTCCACCTGCTGGATTTTAGTTGGTTTCTGCTTTTTGTTAAACCTTTGTGAAGTGTTTGTAAGTAGTACAGTTGAATTCCATGGATGGATCATATTAGGCTGGATGAGAGATTTCCGTTTACTAGGAAAGAGTGGTCATTGGAATCTACTATCAAGGTGCATGCATAATCTCTCTAATAAGCTCTTTCATATTCACAATTATCCAGCCATCTAGCAGTAGGAATTGTACACTACTTTTCGATAAAGTGCTTTTCTGTCTGCCTACTTTTCCAACCTCATTTGGTGTCTACGCGGCTCAAATCCCAGGGCTTTTCTTAAGTGAATCTCTCATAGTGTATCAAGCCTATGTAGTGGTCACTACTAATCAGATTTGGATCAGATATGTTTGCAGCTACTTATGTCCTGGTACAACAGGTAGCAAACTGTCAAGTGGATTCCAACAACTGTGGTTCAATGGGTTCCTGGTCCACGGATTTGCATGCATGCACCTGAATTTTATCAGTTGGTCATCTACATTGGTTGAAGATAGAATCATCGAATCATAGAGTTGGAAGGGACCTAGTAGGTCATCTAGTCCAACCCCCTGCCTGCAGCAGGAAATCCGCCAAGAGCATCCCCGACAGGTGCTCGTCGAGCCTCTGCTTGAAGATCCCCAGTGAGGGAGAGTCCAGCACCTCCTTTGGCAATCTGTTCCAGTGCTGAACCGCCCAAACCGCCAGGAATTTTTTCCGGATATCCAACCGGAATCTCCTCTCTTGCAGTTTGTACCCATTGGTTCTAGTCCTGCTTTCAGAAGCAGCTATGAACAAATGAGCCCCTTCCTCCCTATGACAGCCCTTCAGGTATCTGAAGAGGGCAATCATGTCTCCTCTCAGCCTCCTCTTCTCCAGGCTGAATATCCCAAGTTCCCTCAACCTTTCCTCGTAGGGCTTCCCTTCCATCCCACTGATCATTCTTGTCACTCTCCTCTGGACTTGCTCCAGTTTGGCTGCATCTTTCTTAAAGTGAGGTGCCCAGAACTGAACACAGTACTCAAGGTGAGGTCTGACCAATGCTGAATAAAGAGGAACTAGAACTTCTCGCGACTTGGAAGCTACAGACCTCTTAATGCAAACTAAAATGGCATTTGCCTTCTTTGCAGACACATCACACTGCTGACTTATGTTCAGCTTGTGATCCACGGCAACTCCAAGATCCCGCTCACATGTTGTGCTGCCAAGCCAAGTATCCCCCATTTTATACCTGTATTTTGGTTTTTATTTCCTAAGTGCAGAACCTTGCACTTCTCCCTGTTGAAATTCATTCTACTGGTTACAGCCCAGTATTCTAGTTTATCCAGATCCTCCTGGAGTTTTCTCCTGTCTTCTAATGTGTTTGCTACTCCTCCCAGTTTGGTGTCATCCGCAAATTTGATCAGGCTCCCCGTACCCCTTCCTCCAAGTCATTGATAAAAATGTTAAAGAGGACTGGGCCCAAGACAGAGCCCTGGGGTACTCCATTTGAAACCGATCTCCAGGTTGATGCAGACCCATTTACTAAAACCCTTTGAGTGCGGCCATCAAGCCAGTTGCAGATCCACCTAACAATTGCCTCATCTAGCCCATATTTTTCCAACTTCCCAATTAAAATGTCATGTGGGATCTTGTCAAATGCTTTGCTGAAGTCATGACATCCACAGCATTGCCATTGTCCAGTAAGCTTGTAACCCAATCAAAAAAAGAGATCAAAAAGGAGTGACTGAATCAACCTGGGCAGAGAACAGAAATCTGCCTCAGGCTTCTCCATCAGCTGTTTTGTCCTTATGAGAGACACCTGCTGCAATCCTAAAGACACTTTCCTGGGAGTAAGACCCATTGAACACATTGGGGTTTATTTTTGAGTAGACATGGTTAGGATTGTGCTCACCCTTAGTTTAGATGCTCACAGGCAGAACTAGCTCTTTTGATAAGGAAGCACCGTCTTTGTAGAGGGTGGCAGGCTCAACATACCAAGAAATTAAAATTTCATCAACAGCTATTTATCCTGGTTCAGAAAATGACCACATTGATTCCTCCCCTTGATTTTTTTCCTCTCCTGGGCAATGAACAAAGGCCAGTGTTCAAGGGTTTTTCAGAGCTTGGCTGTGATTCCACTGTATTCTTCGTCTTTTGCCTTTTTGTTCCTGTTAGCTGGCAGGTGCTGAAAAAGATGAACATGACCGACCTGCTATGGACGAGCATTATGAAGGACCCAGACCGGGAGGACAAATCTCCCTGTGTGATAGGCACAGCAGCCATCATCTACTACTGCATCTTGTTGGGTTTGGGGCTACCAGGTAAGTTGAGACTTAATCCAGTTCTGTTCTGGTGAGATTTGGACAAGGAGGCATTGGAGAAGCGGATGTTCGGTGAGAAGGGCAAAGGAAAACCTTGAGACCCTAAGATTCAGGATCTGGGAGGGCAAAACAGGGTAAAGATTGGGTAAGGAAACAGCAGAGGATTTGGGGCGAGATGTTTGTTTCATATAACTATGATGATATACTAAAGCAGCTCTTTCTGCTTCAAAAGAAGTCAGCTGATGGCAAAACTGGAAAAAACCCTGAAATATTTTAAAAGCAATTTTTCTAGTGACAGTTTGTTCAGACGCTCCAGATAAAGGGAGATTCATCACTTGATTTCCAAAACAGACGCATTCCATATTTCCTGAACCTGCAAGTGCTGAGAAATTTGTTATTATCCAGGAGTCTCATAACACCAGGCTTCACCTATGACAAATGGGAAATAGCCATAAAGTGAACTACCTCAAAAATGAATTAACATGATCATTAAATCCTGCTAAAAGATATTACAGCTTTGTACGTAAATGGATGCTGGGAGTGTCATGAAGTAGAGTATATTATTATGAGAATCAAATACATTTTCATACAAATCAGCTTTTTTTAAAATGATGATTGCTGGAAGTAAAAATAAATTTTATTTTGTTTTTTTCTCAAATAATAGGATATTATGCTGCACAAAATCAGCCACTGTGTCGTAAGCATGCTACAGTTAGCACTGGTGGGAGTTAATTGTCATTTGTTGTACAAAATGAGGATGCTCAGAAATGAGACTTTCTGCAATTTTAAATTAGAATTGGAATAAATGTTAAAAAGTGTCCCCTGCAGGTTATCCTGCTTGTTGTGACCAACTCTAGGGTATGGTGCTCATCCCCATTTCTAAAGCCATAGAGCCAGTGTTATCTGAAGATGCAAGTGTGGCCATGTGGTCGGCATGACTAAACACCAAAATGCATGGAATACTGATACCTTCCCACTGAGGTGGTAACTATTTATCTACTTGCATTTACATGCTTTTGAACTGCTAGCTTGGCAGGAGCTGGGCAAGGTATGGGAACTCACTCCATCTTGTTGCACCCTGGTCTTGAACCCTGGCCTGCTGGTTGACAAGCATGGAGTCTTACCACTGAGCCACTACAGCCAATATTGGTATACATGCCACTAAATTAGCCACCAAAACACTCTCTCTCTCTCTCTCTCTCTCTCTGTGCAGTGCTGCTAAGGGACACATTTTATTTTCTGATCATCCTAGCAAACCATAACATGCTGTCAGGAAACAAATGCAAAAACAGAAGCAACTGGCCTTGGAAAGAAGGCTAATTAAAAAGAACAGATCCCCACCACTAGGATGTTATTTACAGAACTGAGCACTAGAGGGACACATTATCTCAAGTAGAAGTAGACAACCTAATCAGTGGTGGGCTTCAAAGAAATTAAGAACCGGTTCTCTGCCCATCTGGCAGCCACTTTTAAATGGCTATTTTTAAACTTTTTATGTCCTATCTCTTGTTAACAACCGGCTCTATAGAGTAGGTGCGAACCTGCTGGAGCCCACCACTGAACCTAATGCAATTCTGGATGAGCAGCAGGCAAAAAAGGACCTTATCAGAATATCATAAAGTTTGTCATGAGACTGTGCTAAGAGGAACAGAGGCAGATGGCTTTTGCAAATGGTGTGAAAGAGGATGAGAGCTGCTCTGATGTGTGGAGAAGATGCAGAGCCAGACCCAAATCACAGAGCTCAGATTGCTACAACCAAGAGGGCATTTTTCCTGAGGACCAAAATCCTGGACTTTAAAAAGACGGGATCTTCCATTCCACTTTCTTCCACTCCACTTTCTTTCAATTTCCTGAAGTTGTTTCTCTGAAGTGTTCCTCTGATGCTGAAGCCGCTGTGGTAAAGCCCTTCCGCATGGCAAAGTCACAGTCCTTCACTTGGGATACTACAAGGATTAGAGATCAGGGCACGTAGTAGCAATCTACCCAGTGGTGTCAGGCTTGGTGGGGAGAGTGGGGCAAACACTTCAGTCATTCTTAAGCATAAAAACTTAGGTGATAATAGGAAATAACTTTCTTATATTTGGCATGAATATATATAGATTTACAAACCTGTGTGTAATTAGATGGTTTAATGATCCAGGATTAATAATGATTCAGAAGTTTTGAGTATACCTCTTGGATGCTAACTCTTCCTCTCCTTGCTGTCCTCTCTTTGTTGTTCTAGCTAATATTTTGGCTGCCATTACACTATACCGCCTGGCTGCCCGCACCCAGAAATCCTCCTACTGCTACCTCCTGGCCCTCACAGCTTCTGACATCTTGACTCAGGTCTTCGTCATCTTTGCAGGCTTCATTGTGCAGGCAGCTATCTTGGCTCGTGAAGTTCCAGGTGCCCTCGCCCATGCCATCAACATACTGCAGTTCACAGCCAATCATGCTTCCATCTGGATAACTGTATTGCTTACCATGGACCGTTATGTGGCACTCTGTCATCCACTGCAGTATAGGGCTGTGTCCTACCCTGAGAGGACCTGGAAGATCATTGGAGCTGTATTTGCTGTGTCATTGGCCACTGGAATCCCCTTCTACTGGTGGCTAGATGTATGGCATGATATCTACCCACCCACCATCATAGACATGGTGCTGAAGTGGCTTCACTGCTTCATCATCTACTTTATTCCCTGTAGCATCTTCCTGGTGACAAATTCTATTATCATCTGCAAGCTCAAGCATTCAAGTGAGCCCAAGCGGTATCTCAGCAAAACTACAGCAATATTGTTGGTCATCACCACTGTTTTCATTGTCCTTTGGGCTCCACGGACATTTGTCATCATCTACCACCTCTACAAGTCCTCAGTTAGGGAGAACTGGAAAGTACATCTGGCTTTCGATGTTGCCAACATGGTAGCCATGCTTAACACCTCCCTTAACTTCTTCCTCTACTGCTTTGTCAGCAAGACCTTCTGGGATACTGTCCAGGAGGTGTTGGTATCTTATAGGCTCCCATGCACTCAGTCTCCAAGGAAGAATGGTCTTTCAGATCCAGCCTTGAAACCACTCAGGGTCTTGGATGGTACTTCGCTCTAGGAAGGTTATCTTTCATCTCTAATTAGTTCTGATTTTGGTGTTCCATTGCCCAAAAGACTACTTAGTTCCCTGAAACAGATAGATGTGTTGAATGAACCATTCTTGACCAGAGGCACTGGGCAACATACTGCAGGGTCTAATGTGCATGGATGTGTGCATTTTTGTGTGTCTGTGTGCGTTCATATCTATACATGTATTTTTGCATATACTTACGAGTATACGTACCTGTGCCTGGATGTATACACATAAACACGCAAGCTGTGTGTGATAGATTCTGGGTGGATATAGACAACTGTTTACCAAAAAAAATGGAAATATAATACCATGTGAGTGTATCCTCATGGGATGGCAGTTATCCGTAACAACCCACCATGTGGGGCTTGGATACCTAGCACTCTGCTGCCTTGAACCACAGAATTAACCAACCATTTTCATAATTTTCTTAGCATTATTCCTACTCCGGGCAGGTATCCAATGATGATGGATGATGACATGGATGATGACGCTTTAGATGATGTATGTGACATGGGGAAATCTGGCTGGCCTGTTGTAGGGCCTGTCACCAGGATGTTGCTTCTTGCAGCAAATGGGTCTCAAATCACTGATCTGCTAATCTTCAAATAAACAGGCACCACACCTTTAACCACAGAGCCACAAGGGATCCCAACAGAATGAACCAACAACCACCCAAAAATTTGTGGAAATGGGGATCCAGAATACCATGCAGTTTGAGGATCACATGACATGGCTTTAAGAACATAAGCCTTGCTGGATTAAGTCAAAGACCCATTTGGTCGAGCCTCTTGTTTCCCACAGTCGATTACATGTTGCCTCCGGGAAACTCACAAGCAGAAGAGAGAGATGGCAGTATTTCTCTCTTACCTTTGCTCCCCTGCAACAGGTCAGTGGCGTAGCTAGGAAGTTGCAGGGGGTACAGTTGCACCAGGCTACAAGCTTTAGGGGGGCTACAAGCTGAGCTTGACACTAGTGACTAAAATTGTGAAAAACTGGGTATGTATGAATGGTAATACCATCATGTTATATATTGTTAGAAAGATAAATTTATGCAGAATACAATGAAATAAACTGCACTGAAATATCTATATTCTATCAAAGGTTATGACCAATTAACCAGAAAATGAAAACACAAAAGCCTATGAAACAAATGTGGATTTTTTTAACCTAAAACTTTCCCATGTTACCAATGGTTCTTAGAGGCAATGAGATGTAATTCTGATACTGTGTGGAACTAATAAGGTGTTAATATGAATTAGCTCTCAGTACATATATCATAAAACAGTTACCCATGCTAAATGGGTATATAGGCACTTCTAACTAGTGCTCCTCTTCTATCTAGCAGGGAAAGAATAACCAATCCTCTTTGCCCTAGCACAGTTTTCCAAACCAATAAGGGACACAATTTTCAATTTTTTTACTTAATTGTGAAGTACTGAGGAGGAGGAGGTAGGTTGTTCCCCAATTTTATTTATAAAAAATACCTGGAAATGATGTGCTTCTAGTTGTGACATCACTTCTGGGTTTACATTTTCAGCTTTGCACCAGGCTGCATGATCATTAGCTAAGCCACTGCAAGAAGTAATTCACAGTGCAATACTGAACCCTAGGGGAGATGGGTGACTTACACTGCAATCCTAAAGACACTTTCCTGGGAGTAAGACCCATTGAACACAATGGGGCTTACTTTTGAGTAGACATGGTTAGGATTGTGCTCTAAGGCAGCTTAAACTGGTTAGGATTGCCCCCTCAGAGGCATACTGCTGCTGAACTTAGAAGTAGGACACATAGCCATCACAACATATGCTCAAATCCCAACATGGAATTTGCCTTCTTCACCATTGCTGGCACACATTGGGTTGATTTTTCATTGAGTTGAGTCCTATGACCCATGATCTCTTTCTTGGTTTTCACCAATGATTTCATATTTCAGTACTGTATACCAGGGGTCTTTCTGAGGGGGAACGAAACGGAACCAAGTACCAACAGCACTGTGTGAGTACCGGCACTTCTGTGGGTGAGTTTGGTGGTACCTATGATTGCAAACCTATGATTGCAAATAACAATTTCATGGTACCTGTGAGTACCATGTGAGGTGAGTTCCAGCACCTATTTTCTAGTGATGTTATCTTGGCTTTCTTAGATACCACTGGCATGGAAGCTAATTTAAAAGACAAGTTAAATATTGTGGTCAGAAGATCAGCAATTCCACATCTGAGTCCTTTGATGCAGTGATTTTCAACTTTTTTCGTTTCATTGCACACTAACAAGGCACTGAAACTGTCATCAGTTATTTTTACCATTGACAAAGCACAACAGGCTGTTCAAATCCCTTAATTTTCCTTTCAATAAATGACTTTCCTCAAACTCCTGCAACGCACCTGAGGACAATCTGTGACATACCAGTGTGCCATAGCACATTAATTGAAAATCACTGCCTTTAAGGGGTCCACCTGAAACAACTTGCCTGGGACTAGTACTGTGACCAGCATAGTCTTGTGAATAGATGATGGTTGTTGAACCACAGAGACCCAAGTTCAAATTCCTGCTCAACTATGAAGCTCCCCAAGTGACCTAAAGAAGGCCTAGCCTTCTTCACACATCCCTGATGAAAATAAAATAGAATAACTGCCATCCTTACTGCCCTATGGATAAAGGGGAGGATATAATACATAATAAATAACATGCCCCCATCCTGAAAAAGTGAAGAAATTTATTCTTTTCCTGCTGACCCCTGTGTGTGTGTGTTTGTGTGTGTGTACTGAGCAGTGTACTCTTAGCCTGCACTATGTACCTGAGCATAGGCAATAAAACTGAAAATTTGGAATGCACAGTAAAGGAGTAAAATGGTAGGCTTGCACAGCTCCAGTTCACAATAAATGTCCACTTCATGATCATATATATTTATAGTTGTCTATTTCTTGTACAATTCAAAGCAGCAGTTCCAGATATTGGAGGCAGAATGAGATTTTGCATATGTGTGTGTGTGTGTGCATCTTGTTCTTGTGATGAACCCATTAATGAAGAGAAAGCTGAAAGACTAAAGCTGCAATCCTAACCTCAGTTAGGCCAGCCTAAACCCTGGCATAAGTCCTGTGTTGACATGAGGGTGTCACACAAGTGCCAAAAGACACGTCTGCACCATTCCTGGGAGAGGTTTAGGTCAGCGCCTAGACATTTGCTTTCCTCCCTACATCTCCCTGGGATCAGGAAGACCGACGATTTGTGCCAAACCTTAACCCTAACCTTCCATCCCAATATATGATAATGCAGCCTTTCCACAAATGTGGCAATTTTTATGGGGCTCAGAAGTACTGTACTCCTGTTCATGTTTCTGTTTTTAACTGAATATGGCTAACCTTCCCACTGCCAAGACTAAATACTGTATTTCTAAAACAAAAGATTCATAGGGTAGCAGGCATAGTTGTGTGAGCAACTTTACTTGTGTGCATCTCTTGCATTCTCAAAAATTTACATGAACGTTCCTGAATTGAACATGGCAGGGAAATATTCAGATGCTGTTGTTTCAAATAATATAAGCTTTGTCAGTTCACAGTGGGAAGGGTGTTGCTTAGTGGCGGTGTCACTACAAGTACTATTCTATATGGGTTCCATGGTGGTGGCGCTCACAGGACATTTTCCTACCCCACATGAATCACTGACATGCTGTGAGGAGAAAATGCTGCCACTTTCAGTTGAGGTTTTTTCCTCACACTCTGAGTAGAAAAGCTGCCTGGCCACAACCCTTCTTAAACCGAATGAGATGGAAGCAATTGCTCACATTTCTGTGCCACAATCTCAAATGACAAACTCCAGGAATAGCTGAGGAGGGAGAACTCAACATTTGTCAAGGTAGAAAAACAGGGAGCAGAACAGCTGAAAGGCATCAATAGAGCACTGGGAGGATATTCGAGAGAGCTGGGACTGTGGCTGGCCAGCATACAAGAGAAATGCTGACCAAGTTCTGACCGAGCATTGAGCTTGCCCAACAAAAACCTGAGCCAGGACAATTCAGTCCACACTTTTAAGAATATGGCCAGTCTTCTCCTTTTCATACCACACCTTCTTGCTTTTGCTTCCATAATATTTGCTTTCGGGTGAGTTTTTTTCTTTCTGTATCTGAAAAGCTCTTTTCACACTCAGGGCTTCCAAATCTGGCTGCCTCCCAAGGATTACCAAGTACTACCGCCCAGAGTAAAAGACTGGCCCTATCTACCTACGCTCTCTCTCCTCCTCCTTTCCCTCCTCCAACTTATGCTCTCACACATGTATGGAACACAGCAGTATTTATTTCCACTACATGCAATCACAGACATGTGCTCGCTCTAACATGCACATTCAAACGTGCTTGTATATGCAGTTGTATAAATCAGCAACACAAATCTATATGTCCAATCATGGAAATGGGGATTTCTTGGCTGATATGTCCCCTGATGTAACAAATCCTTCCGCCATTTCAGAAAGTATGGTCAACTCTCACTCAGGGACTAAATCCATGCCTGGGCTGAATCACTTAAGACTGCAGGTGAGGAACTAATTTTTTTTAATTATTCACATGTGTAATGCATCTCAGTGACAAGAGTTGTAGCCTCATATTCTCCCCAATATGCAAGCTTTCCATATGCAGAGAATATCATGTGAACCTCTCATGTGGACTAGCAGCACAATCCTATGGACACTTACCATTGAGTAAGCCCCACTGAATATAGTGAGACTTACTTCTGAGTAAGTCTTTTTACTATTGTGACAAAATAGTAATTTACTATTTACTAATACTAATTTACTATTAGTGATACAGGCCAGAGAAAAGTCTACCTTGTCAGGAAGAACTGAATAGATAGTGATTTTCTCTATCTTCCAAATACTGTATGTCTCACACTTCTGAAACAGCGGCGTCTACGCTGGCTTGGGCACGTCGTGAGAATGGCTGATGGTCGGATTCCAAAAGATCTCCTATATGGAGAATTAGTGCAGGGAAAGCGCCCAAGAAGGAGACCACAGCTGCGATACAAGGACATCTGCAAGAGGGATCTAAAGGCCTTGGGAATGGACATCAACAGCTGGGAAACCTTGACCTCCGATCGTTCAGTGTGGAGGCAAAAGACCCAGCATGGCCTTCTCCAACTGGAAGAGACACTTGTTCGGCAGGCTGAAGCAAAGAGACAGACCCGAAAGCAGCGAAACCTGGAGCCTGGGCAGGGGACGGAATTTATTTGTCCTCACTGTGGAAGGGATGGACACTCTCCAATTGGCCTTTTTAGCCACACTAGATGTTGTTTCAGGACCTCCAATCAGAGCACGATACCATAGTCTTTCGAGACTGAAGGATGCCAATGCTATCAACCAGCAGTACAGGGAAAAGGCTGTATCTCCCCATAAAATACTAAAATGGAGATGCGTATTTTTGGGTTTTACATCCCATGCAATATTTTCTGGTAATGTTTACCCTGTCTGGGAATGAGGCTCCAGCATTGCTGTGCTCTGTACAGAATCATTTGGTTCTTGTTTTTTTAAACAGCCCTTGAAATAATTCAAATCATCAGTTTGCAATCTCTCTGCCAGCACAAGAGGGCACAAGAGAACTGATCAGGAAGAAAAGTGAAAGACTTTATAAAAGGTCTTTGGAATTTTGCTGACATGTTCCTGGAGTCTTTTTTTTTAAAACCAGAGGAAAAGAAACTCCTTTTTTTGCAAAGTAGGGTGTTATTTTCACACATAGCTGAGATTTGTTGCAAATGCTGAATCCTAACTTGAATTAAACAAATCAAGGCCTGCAATTATGCATGCATTTTTTAAACATAACCCATACTAAAGGTCCCAATCAGAAAACTAAAATCCCAGTTTTAATCCCTGACATTTCCAGGTAAGTCTGAAAGATTCCTACCTGGAGTCAAGAATCGATAGTACTAACCTAGATGGAGCAGTGGTCTGGTTCAGTATAAAGCAGCTTCTGCAAATAGTTCTGTTCTTTCTAATTATAAATGAGTCCCTGTGGCTTTGCTCAACATGTTTGGTTCAAGAGGGAGCAAGTCAGAGCTGATGAAAAGCCATAAGTTCCTATCCTGTCTCTTTTCCTAAGCAGTGAAAGTCATGATCCCGTGGGTTTTCACGGATGTGTTTTTAACTAGAAATATATTTTGGTAATTGCCGTCATATATAGTTGTTGTTGTTTGTTTGGTTTTTTTAAATAAAAAAGTCATTTTGATTTTATGCTATTCCTTTCAGAGGAGGGGATGTTTCCAGTGTCAGTGCCAGAATTTGTTATGGGAAGATTTTCACAAGAAGCAACCCAATGCACAGTCATACCAATTAATTGTGTCTTAGCAAACCATGCAAACAATTAACAGTTTAAAAACATCACAATTATATTTTTATATTTTTATTAAAATTAAGTTTATTTTAGACATATAAGTATATTTGAATTTACTTTTTTTTTTTTGCTCTTTCACACTAATAGGCTGGTCTCTTCCCTTGTCACCAGAATCCTTTCACATTCCACCTGCCAGTGGCATTGATAGGGCATGGGGTGCTGACTGCGTTAGGTAATAAAATATAAAAAGGCCAGTTAGCCAAGCCTCCTACCAGTGTTTGCCATGTCACATCAGTGGTCTCACTGCCAAGCAGCAGATGTTGGGGGGAGGGTTCCCATTCCCACAACTACCACCAGAAACCTCTGAAGTACCACTAGTGGTGCACATTCCACTGGTTGAAAAACACTGGTCTATGGATTTGTCCCTGCCAGGGCTGGCCCATCTATGAGACCAATAGAAATGGTTGCCCCCAGCAGCAGCATGGTGAGGCACCTTATCTTTGTCTGCTTATGCACTTCTACACTTTCTCTTTCTCCTTCTACTCTTAGATTGGAAAAGGAGAGAGAATAGAGGGAGAGGAAACATGCTGAGGGGAGGAAACTGCTGACATAGGGTGGGAGGAGCAGAGACTGGCATATCATCATGTAAAGAGGGGACAGCATTTGGCATACTACTTCAAGCATTAGGGCAGCAGTCTTCAAAGTGGGTGTCAGGATCCCATGGGTGGGTTGCAACTTCATTTCAGGAGAGTTACAGGGTGACCAGATGCCAAACCCAAAATTCCTGAACCCCAAGGCCAAAATTCCTACCACCCAGGCTAAAATTCCTACCCACTTAAAAAAATGCCAAAAATGTAAATTTTTGTTTTCATATTTTTGTTTCTTGGTTTTTTGGTCATAACTTTTGATAGGAAGAAGATATCTCAAAACTGATTTTTGCATTGGATTTTGCTCTTCAATATGAATCCAACGACATATGGCATGATGGGGTACTTCACACCATCACTAAGTTAAAAATGAAGCCAAAATGTAGGACAATGAAGCCAAAATGTAGGACACCTGGACAGGAGGCTAAAAATCCAGACAAATCTGGGTTTTTTCCGGTCATATGGTCCCCCTGGAGGGTTATGAAAAGCTGGGTGCAGCCATCTTTGAATCTAGCATTGGTTACATTTAATGTCACTTCCAGTCATGATATCACTTCCAGGGGTCCCGGAGAGATTGTTGTTCTCAGAAGGGGGTCCTGGGCTGAAATGTCCTGGGCCTCACTGTATTATGGGAAATATTAAGCTGGTCCTTCTCCCTGCTGCTAAGCAAGGAGTGCATTTAACTCCAGGAACTGACCTGGTGTACTGCTTCCCCAGCAAAGGGAAAAAAACAGCCAGCAGAATATTCACATTTCTAAATGTATATGTAATATAGGTGGAATGTATGTGTGTGGAGCCAAAGTCCAATGGTTACATTCTTTTGATTGTTCTGCTACACCATCTGATGTGGAATATTGTCCTATTACCCCAGAACCCATCATGGCTATCAGCAATGAGTGGAGAGGAAATTATATTCTTCCCATGCACAGTATTGATGCTCTGGAGCTACACCCTGGAATTGCAAAGTTCTGCAGTTGATCCTTCACTGGATTTTAATTCTTCTTCAAATGGATAACCAATTAATACAGGTAGGTAGGACTAAATGTGACCTGTGTTCCTAATGTAAACTCATACTGTGGCTAGTAAATAAACCAACAATAGCAAATAGAATCAGGTTAGAGGAATTGAATGTAATACAAGCATACAATAATATCAATGTGATAGTCCATTAAGCCCTTTAGGGTCATGAGTAAGTATAATTGCATGATCCCAGAATACAGAAAAAGGGGGCTCTCAGCTTTCTAAGATTTCCTTGTTTACTTTACCTTTTGTCTCCTTCCTCCACTACGAGGTAATGTCTGAAGCTCTAGGCCACAACTCCAGGGAAAGAAAGGCTTCTGGCATTACCTTTGCAGCCCTGACAATACCTTTGAAGGTGGGGGAGAAGCCTTCTGGAATTATGAGGATAAACAGCACTGCGGCAGCTCCTGCAGCAAATATGTAACATGAGAAGTAGCCCTAAAAACTGCAGAATCAGGCTATAGAATTCAAGACTCTACTATTTCAAAGTGCAAATTGTTTTGTTTTTTAAAAGTCCTTTCTATGTGCAAAAAGGCAACTTCTTCATCATTGGTACAAATATTTCGTAAATATAAATATGTATGTGGTGGGTGTTGGCTGTGGATTGGAGTTTCTATATGCATGATTAAACTAATATGCAAAATGGGGAAAGGTTTGATGTAGCTGATCCCTGGTACAAGAGGGAAATTTCTGTGTAAGGGGGCATTCAAAAGTCTAACTTTTCGTGATCAATACTAATAAGTAAGGACCTGCAAAAGGTGAGGTTATTTTTCCTTAAAAAAGGTACTTAGAGCAGGAAAAATAACCTCACCTTTTGCAGGTCCCTACTGATAAGTAGTTAAGACTGCAATCCTATTCATACCCTACAATTGAGAATAACTACAGGAGCCCATAAGAGACATTACATGCACCCATAGTTATCGCACCACCTAGTGAAAACTTATGGGAAATTCATATTGCAATTCAGAGTAAATTGTTCTTTCTCTGGAGCAAGGACTCCCCATAGTTATTCTGGATTGCACCCATATTTGCACTGGATTAACACTGAGTCAGACACGACTGAACAACTAAACAGAACAGTGTTGACTATAACAGGGCTTACTACTGAGTATACAGGCCTAAGATTGTGCTCTCATGTATCTTTTTATTTATAAATTGCTTTCTCACACCTTTCCAACCCACAATCTGAATTAGTTCACTATTACCACCTAATATCGTCTCCCAGCTTATTACAAATCTGCCTACCGCATGCAATGGCTATGAGAGTCCAGGAAGGAAATTTCCATCCCTTATACTTTAATCATCACACAAGATACAGTGCTTCCCCGCCCTGCCCCCCCCAAAAAAAAAACTTCCCCAAGCAGACTTACCCTACAATCCAGAGTAACTACGGGTGCACGTAAGAGACATTACGTGTACCCGTAGTTACTGCACCACCTAGTGAAAACTTATGGGAAATTCATATTGCAATCCAGAGCAAATTGTTCTTACACCAGAGCAAGAACTCCCCGTAGTTACTCTGGATTGCACCCTAAGATGCATTAATACCTGTAAATTTATCAGTTTATCAGTTCCTGAGCTAAGTAGACCACATTTCATAGTCTTGCAACCTTGTTGTTGACATGTCGGGAGAGCTGTGTTATATGTAATCATTATAGATGTCCTTAATAGCATGATACAAGTGAATAATTTTGTTCAAATTTAATTTACTATGAGCACAATCCTATTGTGCTTCAGGCTGGCTGTCGCAAGTATTCCAGAAAGCACATTGTGATAGTGGACTCACTGGTTACTCACTGGCAGAAAGGCTGTCCAACATATAAAAGAATTGAATTAGATTGCTATGCAAATACTCTATATTTTAATTTTTTAGCATATATTTTTTTAAAAGATTAACACCCATTTTAAACATATAGGACAGGCCTCTCAATAGTTTAATCAGGCCTTGAAAGTTATGTCTCCTGAGAATGGACTGCTCTCCCCAAGTGTTTCTTCTAATACCATCATCATCACTGATACTTTGCTGGAGCCAAGGACACCAAAGAAGTTTTGCTGTCGGCAAGCTCAGGTTGAACATTCCTTTGAGTCTCCTCCTCTGCCTGCCAGGAAAGGCGGAGGAGCGCGAAGAAAGGAATGTATACCCTGTGACCTCCATCTCCTCTGCCAGAGCCCAATGTCAAACAAGTCAAATAAGCCAGCCAGGCAGCATGCTCACTGCTGGTTGGAAAAAAATGAAGTTGCCACCAGCCAGCAAAATATGGGTTGGCCTTTTGGGGCCTAGTGTTGAAAGAACGCAGGACAAGGTCAAGCTGTTGTTTCATATTTTTTATTTATTATGCAGCTTAATGAATAGACAACTGTTTTAGTGGGTTCTGCTCCCCCCTCTTCAGAAAACAAACACGAGACTCAAAACACCAAAATCCACTGGGCTCCATTCATTACTGTCCTCACTCTCTTGTAAACATGTACTAGAGCTTCACTAGTTAGCAGCCGTGAGAGACCCCTCACACTCAGAGAAGTTACTAGTAAGCTGGATGTAACATTTTTAGAACATTTTCTTTCCTCATGGTTCCCATCTATTAACAGTTATCCTACAATCCAGAGTAACTACGGAAGCACGTAAGAGACATTATGTGCACCTGTAGTTATGGCACCACCTAGTGAAAACCTATGGGAAATTCATATTGCAGTCCAGAGTAAATTGTTCTTACACCGGAGCAAGGACTCCCCGTAGTTACTCTAGATTGCGTCCGACGTCAAGCTAGAAGGACAGGGATTTATGGTAACTAAGGAAGTTGATGAGTAGGAGCCGATAACTGTGTCCAGAGGCCCCAAAGCAAACATATTAAACTTGGCTTCATGCTCTCAAGTTACTGACCTCTTTTTCCAATATACTCCCCAGTCTCATAAGAGCCAGGAGGGAGGGCATCAGCTGGGTGAGAAAGTTTTGCCAGCTTGCTTTCTGGGTGACTTTGAGTCAGTCACTCACTCTTCACCTCACCCACCTCACAAGGTTGTTGTGAGGAAAATGGATGAAAGCTTTGTAAGCCACCTTGGGTGTTTGTTTTGGAAATGGAGGCAATAAATAAATGTTCACATACACTGTGCATCTTCCTGGGAGAGCTCCATACCATAGCACAACCATCACAGCTGCCACACAGCTGAATGAACTGGTGAGGGTTAGCTTATCTTAGAGCACAGTCCTAACCATGTCTACTCAGATGTAAGCCCCATTGTGTTCTATGGGTCTTACTCCCAGGAAAGTGTGTTTAGGATTGTTAACAATGAGTGACAATGTTCTCTTTTCATATAATTGCTGTCGGTTCAAACAAAAGACAAACTTATTTTCATTTCTTCTGTAATTCTGCAGAATGCCAGTGTAGTCCAGATTTTCCCATTACCCTCCTACAGTGTACAGGAAACTGTTCATCAGTTCCTGCCAATGAGTCCATTTTAGCTGGGACCTGAACAGTAAATGTCCAGCCATTTATTAAATGAATTCAGCCTGGCTCTCACAGGCTTGCTGTTAGCAGTTGGCAGGGTCACATATCTGGTGAGACCAGACATTTGCTGGGCCACCGTTACCAGTGTCCCCATTTTGTTAAGCATCATCCATAATGTTCTACTATGCTCACAAGGAATAGAGCCTTTTGTCCAGTGGTGGGCTCTAGCAGGTTCGCACCTACTCCATAGATCTGGTTGTTAACAAGAGACAGGACATATAAAGTTTTAAAATAGCCATTTAAAAGTGGCTGCCAGATGGGCAGAGAACCTGTTGTTAATTTCTTTGAATCCCATCACTGCTTTTGTCAGCATTGTGGGAGCTGCACCTGCTGTTATTTTAGTTGCTCCTGTTCTGTTACCCTTTCTCCAACCACATAGGAACGTTTGAGGTTTGCTACCCACTTCTCTCTGGGCCCAATTTCAGATGAACTGAGGATCAGAGAAAGCTACAGTCAGTAGGCTTTAGGGCAATGGTTCTCAAACTTCCTAATGCCGTGACCCCTTTATAAGTTCCTCATGTTGTGGGGACCCCCAACTATAAAATTATTTTTGTTGCTACTGCTGCAGTGCTATGCACACTTTCCTGGGAGTAAACCTCACTGAACTCAATGAGAATGACTTCTGAGTACACATGCATAGAATTGGGCTCTAAGAGGCTGCAATCCTAGCACTTTCCTGGGAGTCAGCCCCATTCACTATCATGGGACTGACTTCTGAGGAGACCTCCATAGGATTGGGATCTCATGCAACAGAGCCAGCCACTGTTTCCTGGGTGTAGCCCCATTCGCTATCATCGGACTGACATCTGAGGAGACCTCCATAGGATTGGGATCTCAGGCAGCAGAGCCTGCCACTTTTTCCTGGGAGTAGAATTCACTATCATGGGACTGACTTCTGAGTAGAGATGCATAGAGCTGGACTCTAAGGCTGCAATCCTAGCACTTTCCCATTCACTTATCATGAACAACAACATTGAGGGGGCTTACGTTTGAGTAGAGCACAAGGAGCAGAGCACAATGGTCAGTGCACAAGTGGGGTGCCCACCAGACAGCCCACCTGCCAGTGCTCGGGGGCCATGCTCACACCTCAGCACACTTCACTCTCCTCCCACAGGCACACTGAGGATCTGCGGGGAGAGGGAAGGAGGAGGCTATCGTTTGTGGTGAGTGTGTCAGGCACCTCCCCGCTCCCAAGGCTCCACATCGGTCTCACACCAGCTCAGAGGCTCCTTCTGAGCCCCTTCTCAGCTGCTTCTTCCAGCTGCAGCGGCTCCAGCATTTCTGACATGCCTTCCCAGCTGGCCCCCTGCACCAGGGCTCTTTAGGCGACCCCCAGGAAAGCTCCAGGCTACCCCCAAAGGGGTCCCGACCCCCACTTTGAGAAACACTGCATTAGGACAA
The DNA here is from genome assembly GCA_030015325.1 of Cryptoblepharus egeriae. Lineage (NCBI taxonomy): Eukaryota > Metazoa > Chordata > Lepidosauria > Squamata > Scincidae > Cryptoblepharus > Cryptoblepharus egeriae. Next base: position 103,129,618 of record JAREYC010000002.1, on the reverse strand, counting down.
TGATTTTCAACCGGTTTGCCACGGAGAGTCCATAGGTGTGCCACGGGAATTTGATGATTGACATTCATTAATAGGAAAACTGGGGGATTTGAACAGTCTGGTGTGCCTTGTCAGTGGTAAAAAACAATTGATGGTGTGCCTTGACAATTTCAGTGCCTTATTAGTGTGCCATGAGGTTGAAAATGACTGGGCTAGAACACCCAGAGGTTTTTTGGCTAAGGTCTAGAGCAGTGATTTTCACGTGGCACACTGGTGTACTGCAGACAATCTGCAGGTGTGCTGCATAACCTTGAAAAAATTCACTTATTAATAGGGAAATGGGGTGAATTGGGCCCCCTACCAGCCGCATGGTGTGGCTGGGCAATGGTCAAAAACACTGATGGTGTGCCTTGACAATTTTAGCCCTTTGTCGGTATGCCATGAGATAAAAAGACTGACAATCCCTGCATTAGGGGGAGGCATGCAGGAGTAGAAAAAAAACTGATTGCTGGCACTGGATGGGAGACAGGCAGTAACAAGGGGAGTTATAATGGAGAACAAAGGCAAGCAGTGGCAAAACGCCAGAGACCGGGCAAGGCTGGTGGTGGCAGCTGGAAATAGGCTGCATGATTCAAAATTGAGATTCTTGTGGTAACTTATTTTAAACCAGATCCTGGCTGAGGGAGTGTTCACACATTAAACTGTACCCCAATGCATATGTGTACCTGGATATAGTAACTGTTACACATGGGTACAGTTAACTCACACATTCTATTCCTTGCAGGTGCAAGTGGAATATGATGTACAAGAATAGCTGACTTGTAACAATAAACCCAGATACAATCCACACAGAAATGTGTGCCCAGTTTCAGACATTCTGTTGTTGGGTGCAGCACAATATGCCAACAGCATGTTTGTTATGAGAGAATTATGGCAACCTTACACAAGTGCATGCCACTCATGCCACTTTTGGGGACTTTAGCCCTGAACACAGGGAAAAGGGATATTTTGTGCTGGCCAAGACTGATCAGATTTGGACAGGGCAGGGATGAGTTTCAGGGCAGGGGATGGTGGGCAGCAAGCAGGACTGTGGATGGCCAGGCTGGAACCCAGCAGTTATGCCAGATTCCAACCACACTCCTAGGAAGCCTGCAGCAGTCTGAGGCTGCTCATAGTTGTTCCACCAAAATCAGTGGTACGAAGAGAAATCAGTGGGTAAAGTTTTCCTTGATAGTGCAGTAGCAGCCCCAGTCTTGTGCTGGAAACATTGCGGGTCTGCCAGTCTGCCTTTTTCAGTGCTAAACAGGATTACACAGTAAGTTATGGTATGTTGTGAATGAAAGTGGTCCCTGTGTGCAATTAATCTCACATGTGCATAGGAGCAAAAAAAAGACCATTTTTTTATTTATTTGGCTGCAAATCTAAAGACACTTTCCTGTGAGTAAGATCCATTGAACACTTTTTAGTAGACAGGATTAGGATTGCACTGTTTGTCTATGAATGTAATATTCATATCACATTCATATACTGTATTTACTCAGATATAATGTTCACCTTTTTCAGCCAAATTCAGTGTCCAAAATCAGGATGCGCAATATAGTTGATGTTAATTAGAATTGCGTAAATACAGAATTTTAATAATAAGTATGGGGTGTGCATCAGATTTGATGGTTCATTATATTAGAGTAAATGTGGTAGTATAATAATATAATATGTTTCTCTTAGTTTATGAATATATTTCTGTGTGTGAAATGCTGTTTCTATCTGTTTCATTCTTAGACCATGACCTGTATGTCTATAACTTGACATCACATCATGTCATCACCCTCTAGTTCTGTTATCCTTATAATCCACCCAATAGACACATTCAAGATATGGTCCAATCCTATTCTGGCTACTCTTCATGATGACCGCTCTTCCACTGGCACCAACTGCCATAAAGCAGTCACCAGTTATAGCCAGCACTCTGGCAACACACTATTTACTGGGGATGCTGGTGGGAAGGCCAGAGCCTTCCGGCCAGCACCAGCGCCTTCCTATCAGCACCAGCTGATCTAGAGTTACCTACCAATCCATGTTAAGAAGAATGGGAAGAGGCAGTGGTTGCTGGAAGAGGTGTGGAACAAGGGGTGGCTCTGAAGCACGCAATAAAGACCACATGATAACTTTTGGAATAATAACAAAGAAAAAAGACAATAGAATTGAAATGGTTAAGTATAGTTGATTCGAGAAGACCATTATCATCTTTTTTGCCTGAAGCTCTGACTGCTCAACCAGAGGCAGCAGCCTTCAAGAAAATAATGATTAAATGAGCCTCAGCCTGATACCAGCCCAACCAGTTAACCATTTCCAGAGAAACCCAGAATCAGTGTAATGTTTAGCATCAAACACAAACCACTTTGTGTAATGAGCTACTGATAGTTATGCAAACTCATACCTTAGTCTCTCTGAGTAGACAAAGACATTGGCTTTCTCTCTTTGGATTGGTTACTTGATAAGATTCCCAACTTTTTTTAAACTGACCTTGCTCTTGTGACTTTGATAACAGCTTATTTAGCAGGTAAAGAGGAAAATATACTACAATGATTGAGTGTGTAGCACTTCCAACCAGCTATTGCATTATTTCCTTATTCCTTAGTTAGCTCTGTTACGTTAACAGCAGGATGTTCTGTTCTGAGAAGGGTCTGAAAGTTCAAGCACAGAGTAGAATGTGTGTTTCTGGGATGATGTTTGCAAGTTGGAGAAAGATTGTTTAAAGCAAACATTACAACATATATCACTGGCTTTAAGATGGCAAAGCAATAACAACAAAGAACTCTGGAGATAAGATAGCAAGTGACATCTATTTATGCTGGCATCCAGGGAGTGCTCCATGAGAATCCCCTCAATGATGTAATGTTCTCTTTAGCATACCAGGCAACCAAGTTAATTGGGTCATTAGACCATGACAGAGCATTTTTGTCACCTCGGATACCCAAATTGTTGCAGTAAAATCCCAATGGAGACTTGAGGATTTGTGCCTATTACACAAGACCAATGGACAAACAAAACTAAACACACTTATACTAAAAGCAGCTGCAGACACCCCCAATTTATATTGGGGTGCATATCTTATTTAAATAAAATAAATTTTATTTAAGTGATTTACACCCTATCTTTCCCATGCCAGTGCCAATGCCCAAGGTGGCTTACATAGCATGAGTTCCCCTGCCCTCACAACTACCCTGTGAGGTTGCTGAGGCTGAGAATGAGTGACTGGCCAAAGATGCCAGAAGGGATTTAAACCAGTTACTTAAACGGGTTACACATAGGTGTAGCACACCTTCACTTTTCAAAATACCAGCTGCTCCTGTTTCTTTCACAGCACCCTGATACTCAGCTGGTAGATCTTTACCGGCAAGGTGATAAATTGGCAGAAAGTCTCTGCCTGGGTAATTACCTGGCTAATACAAGCTTGTCTTTAAAGGAACAGGAAAGCACCAGAAAAATGGGTGACAATGTAGTCAGTTTCTGCCACACCCAGCAATTCACTTGGAGGAAGAGCGCTAGTAACTGAGGGTCATTTATCCCACCATCCAAGATTCACTTGCAAGTCCCCTCACATGGAGTTACTGAGTAACCAGACAAGGTCACCTATCTCAGATGCATTTCAGTACATCGGAGATAAATTTCAGACAGCCCTGAAAGAGGGGCCCCAGGGCAGAGATAGTTCAGACCAAAAGGAATGTACAACATCAGAGGTTTTGCCCTGACTCATAAAGGGAGTCCTCTAGGCTAGAGGAATGGCCAATTTTCTTTTAAAAAAGGTCTCTCTGATGATCACTCAGATAGGATCAACACAACTCCTGTTGTTGAGAGAGGGAAGAAAGCAACTTGCAGCATGTCCTCTGAGATTACATGGATCAGTCTCAGTCAAGCCAAGAAGGAAGCACCAGATTTCCAGTTCCTGAAGAAGTGCATTCGTCTCAACCCTTTGGGGGCCATCGTCAAGGAGGAAGAGAGGTCACCAAGCTTCCACCAGCCACAGACAGAGGCACTTCAAGTGCTAAATAATTCATAGGGCTCCTGTTTGCTCAGACTGCCATTTCCTGAGTGGCAGAAAAATAACTGCAGAAAGCAAAGGCTCTCAGGGCCAGAGATGCATTGCCTGACCTTGGTATGACCTCCAGCTCACTGATGATTTATGGAAGCACTCTAGATATTTGGGTATGCCTGACGTGTTTTGAGAATAATGTGGCCCTTCATCTGAAGCTTGGGCCATTTCACATCTCCTGCTTGAAATGCTTTAGGCATAACAAACTTCCTGGAACGCTCCAATAAATAGTTTTGTTCCTCTTTTTGAAGTTCACCACACCTTGTGCATGGTTTTGAAAACTGGTGTTGTTCCCCATTGCACAACCACATAAATGGAAAGGCCTGATGATTTAAGACGAATATGTAAACAGAATTCTCTTAATGAGAATTAGGACATCTGAAAATAACTTTTTTGCTGGTTTTATTTTGTACTGAATTGTGATACATAATAAAATTCCCCAAAACCGTATTGTAAATGTTTTGTAAATGTTAGCTGACATAGTTGAGAAAACTAAAATATAGAGGTGTGTGCGCATGTGTTTTACTTGCATATATTTGAATTATATTTACAGGAAATGTAAGAAGGATTTTTTCTTGTAGAAATACCCTACGGAGAAACCAAAATGACAGAGACCTTTTTATACTGGTTTTAGTCTTAAGACAACTTGGGAAAAGATTGCAATTATGATAAAGCTGTTGTGCCATGTGGTTCCTTGTATGTGCACATACTCTTGGAATAAGAACATTAAAACAGCTATAACATATGCTTTGAAACTTCCACCCCAAGGAGATCTACACAAAGTTGACTGCACTACAGATGCATTATGTTAGGGTCTAGTTCTGCTCAGGTTGCTTGAGCAGAGACAGGTGGGTATTGAATTCAAAATGGTGGATAACTCACTTAAACAAGGAAAGGTTGGAAACAGGCCACAAACAGGTAGGCAGGAAAACAGCCTAGTAAGCAGAAAATTGGCAGCCTGGTAGCATCCCACATTATCTTAAAATTCAAGACGACATTGATTTTGTACACCAGGAAGTTGAAGGGGATTGGTAATCCTCGAATTCACAAGCTCCAAAGACTGCTGGCTAGCAATGTTCATTACAAATCTGATGATATGCCCAACAGATCTGGGAGCACAAAAGGGAAAGAGCTAGTCCTGCCTTCCAAGTTCTTGGTCAGAACTCCATTGCATCAGGCATACCACCAAGCAGAAAGTAGGATATTGCACATCTTGAATGAATGTATGGATGCATACTGCAAAAGGAAAATGTTGGAGCCACTTGCTTACCTTTCCAAGACTTACACTGGATACCAAGCATGATTTTTAGGAAATGAAATAGTAATGTGTACAGCAACATCACAGATTGATATGGGAACTAGCTTGAGAGGAAACAAAGCAATTATATTCTATTCTTTGTCTGCAAGGAGGCTACTATAAGGTCCAAGAATTTAAAATCTGGGGCTTCAATCTTAGATGTACTAAGTAAGCAGAAATGAAGTTGGTTTGAAATGCACAACAAATAAGGAGAAGGTGAAAGGAACTAATCTTTTCTCCTGTTTTCACCCCTTCTCTCCAATCTTTCAAAAGAATCTGAAAGAACAAGAAGTCAACAGCAATATTTAGGAAAACACAAAATTTATTTGCCAGATAACTCTGGGCTAAAAAAGCCAGCCTTAAAAATGACACACTTGCCTCCCTCCACCCCCACTTAAATAACACTTGGATTAAACAACAGTCACACACACACACCTAACCTCTTCCTGACATTCATTCACATTAAAAAAAACAACGGAATATAGCACATCGCACTTCATTACATATATAGAGAAGTTCTCACCCAACTGCTTTATACAGATACATGGTCAGGCACAGAATATTGTCAAAAACAGGTGGGTAGAAATCATGAGTCAGTGCAAGCCTCTTCATGACTCTGAGCAAGGGTAATTGGGACCTTCATGTTTCTGAGCACAGAAAGGGCAGTTCCTTCAGACAAGATGCAATCCTTCCATGCTACAGAATAAATCTGCCCTTCACATAAAGCTTAAAATAAAAGCTGGCCCATCTATAGAAGGCACTGAGTATACCAGTCTCAGAGGCCTGAACACAACTAATAAAAAGGCATTTTTAGAAGTGCACAAACCTTCCCCATTTCAATTCTCCAAACCTTTCAATCTCACCCCCACTGTAGCAAATTATGTTTCCTGCTTTTAATCAGAACAGCATAGCTTTCCTCTCCACAATGAGAACAAGAGATATGGTGACACATCAGGATGTTGAGAGTGTAAAGACTATGTTCAGGTCACTCACAACTAAACAACTGGTACATGTAATTTTTCAGGAAAGTGTGGTGCCATGGTGGCTAAACAAAGAACAGCCCAATGGCACCTGAAAGGCTAACAAATGTATTGTAAAATAATACTTTCTATAGTTCAGCACACTTTATCATGTATGGCTATCCTTGGTTGGCAAATACACACAGAACTAGAGAGAGAGACTGCAGAAGACATTTAAGAACAGAATATGCCAGGAGGAAATGTTACTACAAAAGAAGGCCAGAAGGTCCAGCAAGGAAAGAGACAGCAGTGTCACATTACAATACTGAGCTCTAAGATCAAGGAGATATGTAGTCAAAAGAGTAGATGATTCAAGCAGAGGAAGTATGACTCATTCCCAAAGAGTGATGAACAGGTAAAGCAGATGATGTACAAAACTCCAAAACTGGAACACAGTGCTCTGTGGTGAGCTAGCCATTTCCATTATGGAGAGGCCATGACGGACCCTGACAAATCTGCATATGAATAACAACCAGGCAGCTCTGGAGTGGAGTTTCCTCTGAAAGGCTTTTGATGACATATGGCCCTTTTCTGTATAATAAGGTGACACACCTATGTAGGGAGTCCTTTACTCACTGCACTCTGCTTCTGTACCCTTATATGTATATATCAGCCAGTGGAAGATGATACAACAAATGCATGTATTGGTAATGTGTGCTCTGGCCCATAAAAAGTTTCACTACATTAATTATGGTAGCCTTTAAGGTGCCACTGAACTTTTGGTTGCTTTTTGTTGCAATATGCTATCAACTCTTTGAAGGATAAGGTGCACCCTGTGCTACACAAGCCAATTTGTGCAAATGGCAGGCTGAGGATATTGTAGGATTTAGGCTCCAGCGATTGCGGAACTGATCAATATCAGTGGCTGCCCCAAAATTCAACATTAACAAGCACTGCTGCTTAAAGAGTTTCTTTGCTACATTAAGATATTTGAGAGGCCCAATTGCCAACTGAGCTTTTATTTTTAAAAAGGGTCTTTTTGACAATACACCTATCAATAGGAAAGAGCAGTTGACCAAACAGGGATGCACCATTTGAATCTTAAGGAAAAACCTCTATATACTCAATTACTTCCACTCATCACCAGTTGGTGCCTCTTGCAGGCTCTAAGGATGGCAAGGAAGACACCAATACATCAAAGACTCTACTGAAAGCACAATCTAACCAATTTTCCAGCATTGGCATAGTTGTGCCAGTAGTACACATGCTGCATCCTGCAGTTGTTGGGGCAGTCATGGAGGCCTCCTTAAGGTAAGGCAATGCTTGTTCCTTTACCTTAGAGTTGGATTTCCACACACACACAAGCTGGAAAATTAGTTAGGGTTGCACCTTTAGACTTTTAGGATGTTGCCCATACAATAAAAAACCCACCCTAGGCCAACTGACATAAAAAGAAAAACACAAAGTATCATAAACTCTTTGCACTGCCTTAATTTGTACTGTGGAAGGGAGCAGGGAGGCAGCAGGTGAGGGGACAATAAGGATTCTTAGAAAAGCATAGTGTCACATTCTGGAGCTTGGTCCAAAGGCAGCAGGGCTACAAGAGAGCTTACCACAACTCAGATAAAAAGTCCAAGAGTTCTTTCTACACATGAGAATTTCTCTTGACAGATGAACTGGCAACTACATGGACACCATTATAGGTTTTAAAATGGCACCCTTCTCAGTTTGAAGCACCCCCTTGTGGGATTTGGCAACAAGATGGAGGGTCAAGATACCCAATGATCCATCAAGGTGTTGAACTGGAGCTTAGGCAAGATCTTCTCAATTCCAGCAAAGGCCCATTTGTACAACATAAACAGGAGTGAGTACTGGGAGCAGGCCAGATATTTACAACAGAGTCAACATGGTCCGTCAAAAGTGGGGGGTAAGAAAAAGAGTCCCAATGTGCTGACTACCTGTTCTGCAGAGATGGCACTAAAAATCTAATTGATGGCTCCTAGGAGAGTAGAAGTCCCACTGTCCAGAATAAAAGCATGACAGGTACATCTCAGCACAGTAACTCAGATTTTCTACAGCAAAGGCCAAGCAGAACACACTTGGGATATGCATTACAAAAAGGAACTGGGATGAAATCTCAGCTCCTGGGATGAAATCTCAAATGGCTACCTGAGGCCTAGCCCTATTCGATGCTCCTTCACAAAGATGGGTTTTGCAAGGTTTCCCCAAGGAACAGGGCCTGTCAGAATCAAGACGTAGACATCTACCATCTGCTCTTGCTATATGGAGATGAAGCCTGAAGGAAAAGAGATATGGATACAGACAATAAGTTTCCTTTAGCATAGAAAACAAGCATAGAAACAACAGTCTCACCCACATTCAAATCAGTATAGTAAATTGAATTCCAAAGTGCATTAGTGAGATCTGTATAACATTATAACATTATATAGTGAGATCTGTATAAGCATAAGTGAGATCTGTATAACATTACCTTGTTACTTCAGAATCTGCAAGAAAAAAAGCAATGAACAGAATAGTTGAGAGGGACAAAAAGGGAGGTACTCACACAGAAACCCTAAGCATGCTTCTTCAGAGCAAGTCCCACTGAACACAGTGGGATTTTCTGAGTATACATGCACAGGATTTTTCTGTTAATGTATTAAGACATTTGTTCTCAAAATAGGATTAGGACCCCCTTTAGGTTCATGACTTCATTTAAGGTGGGTCACAAAAAACTGGGTGTTCCTATCTTGGAATCTGGCACTGGACATCGCCGTCTTGGAATGACAATCCATATTTTACTAGGAGTAAGTCTCACTGAATACAAAAGGACTTTTGTCTCCAAGGATGAGCTCTGACATTACAGTGATGTTACTTCCTATTTGATTTCATTTCTGGCCATGACATCACTTTCAGATTGATGACATCACTTTCGGGAGGTTTCAGACAGATTGTCATTCTCAGAAAGGGGTCTCAGGCTGAAGTGCTTGAGAACCCCTGTATTAAGAGAAAATAAGCATAGATATGCATTAAGACTCAGCATTAAGAAAAAAGACTCGGATAGAGTCCAGAACCCCCCCCCCCCAGTCTCAACTTCCAAAACGCTGCATAATACACACCTGTCCACTCTTCCCATCTTTCTGTGCCGCTGTCTGCTTGTTTTGTGAAATGTAGGCATCCTCAGCGCGCAGTGTGGAATTGGCACTACTCATGACTTGGCTGTTGGCTGTGGCACGAGGGAGAATGACATCATAGGGGCTATCCGACTAGAGGCAAGACCAAAAAACAGAGAGGGCAAACAGTAAGCTGCAATGTCAGCATAATTAAGGCTTTTCAACCCTCTTCAAGCAGGTTGTAAGAAACCAAACCAACATTCTTGGTGTATTCCAAGTAGTGGATTTCTTTTTAAATGCCAAAATATTTATCAGTCTGTAGAAAGGTCTCTTACAGGCTTAACCTTTCTTATTTCCATCACTGAAACATTTTCAGATGAGATTATCACTAATCTATTTGGCGTGCACAATACCAACTTTTCTCTGATTTCAATATAATTTCAGTAATGAAAATATGTAATACTTTACAGTGGATTTGTGAAGAGGCCTGCACAAGGGACTTGAGGTTGTAGATTTATATCCCACGATCCATACATCTACTTGTCCTGCTCCCTTATTTGGCAATAACACTAAATCATGGCTTGACACTGCAGGCAAAGCTTTCACCTCTCTTCAGGCTGCCAGCCTCTTCTCCTGGAACACCATGAGTCTCATTTTAAAAGCTTAGTCATATGCTACTCAGGAAGCAAAGGTACCGTCAAATAGGATAAACCAAACAAACACAACCACACCATGCACTTACAGGTCCTTTGTGCATAAGAGCCATCTCTGTGGGCTGGTACACACTCGTCAGCAGCTGCCCGTTGTATCCGCTATACGGAGAAATAGGCTTTTTAGCTGGAAAAGAAAAGCCACAGGACAACAACATTTACATATATGGCCTCAGGCACTTGCCGACACAAGATCCAGATGTCACGAAATATGCTGCCAGAACCAGAGAAGAACATCCGTCAAACTATCAAGAGGCAGATGGCAGAGGTAAAACTGCACATAAAGTTAAATCACTTTCTTCTCTTTCCATAAAATAGTTACTCCTAAGCCTACAAATGCTTCCTGAAGAATAAGTAAAGACTAATCTTTAGAAATTTGGGGGGGGGGGGACAAGAGTGCCACTGTTCACACTGTTCATAAAGTGGTGGCCTGCATCCAGGTATTAATAGGCACCAAAATATAAAAGAGATGAGCTGGAAGGGATTTGAAGTTGCAGGACTGGAGTTTGTAGGAAAATCTTTTTCTTTTCTTTTTTAAAAAAGAAGAGATTCCTGCTCCTCCAAATCTTCCAGAAATGATAAGACACAGAGAACTGCATTCATGTGCTCTCAGATGTTGGAAGCAGAAAGCAGTATTCATGTGGAGGTCCTCCTGCACCTAAGTGGAAGTGAGCCAGGACACTAAGAGTTGGGGAGAAATTGTGCTCAGAGATCATGAGACATGCATGTCTCCACCAAGGATTGATTTGGATCACCAGGATCACCACCAATCACCACTAATCACCAGGATTGATTTGGATCCTTTAAGTAGCTGGAGGCACTATCTCATCACCACCAAAAGGCTCATAAAAGGGAATGATGGGCTTTGAAGGTGGCATGCCCGAGGCCACACATTCATCATGAGCTCAAGCACCAGCTTAGAAAGTCTTTGGGCGCAATCCAGAGTAACTACAGAGAGTCCTTGCTCTGATGTAAGAACAATTTACTCTGGATTGCAATATGAATTTCCCATAGGTTTTCACTAGGTGGTGCTGTAACTACGTCAATGTAAATGTCTCTTATGTGCTCCTGTAGTTACTCTGGATTGTAGGGTAAGTTCTTCACATGTCATCCTGTAGTGCATTCACAACAACTCATTTAGATAAGAATGAATTACCCTTGAATTATCTCATACTTATGGTCACAGAGTTGTCATTTTTTCACCAGCCCAGTTCCTTTCCCATTAACAGAACAATCTGAAAGCATCCTTGGGCCAACACAAGTCCCTTATATGCTGGCTCAACATTGTCATAAACGTGCCATAAAGCACTTTCATACTCACTTTAGAACAGTGAGGACATGATTTAATGAACTTCAATTTAACCGATTTCAGAAACAATATTAAAGATTGTCATGCATGTTTTGCACATGCTTGTGTGCATTGTCATAATGCCAAAAGTCCATTAAATCAAAATACATTAGTGCACCACCGGCATTAGCAGGCATTGCACCCTCCATTAGCCTGCTTAAAGTGCAGGTGTGCTTTTCCAATCATGAATATAAATGGCAGGAAGGGTTTTGCTTGCTTGCTATAAGTTTAGGTGTCTTGTTGTTTTCAAAGCACAGGAGCACTGGCAGTGAAAATGGTGACAACTTCAAACAACTGCATGAACTTTAATAATTTATTCCCATAATTCAGTTTGACTTGTTTAAAAAAAAGAAGTATGCATTCTAATCAGTCATAAAAATTATCATTGGGGCAGTAAATATTGTCAGCTTCTTTCTCCACTATATATTTTATTTCATTTCCTATGCTGCTAAGAGATTTCTACAGCCTTCACCTCTGTTCATAGTGAGCTTTAGAAAGAAGTGATTGCTATATTTCTTCCATGCTGTTTCTTGCTGCTGGAAGCAAAATGGGGAAGTACTAAGTAATTGATCTACCCCAGCGCAAGAGCTATCAAAAGCCTTCTGGGGCTTTTGTTTTGGAAGCCAGCCATAAAACAAAACCTTGTTTGTGCGTAACTATAGCCAAAGTAGATTTTAATGAGCATACTGTGCTCGGAGACCTTCCCTAAACAAGGAAAAGTCCTCCAGGGTTTATGGAACTCAAGAAGAAAAGTTTGTGGTCATAAAACTGTTGGCAGCCATAGTTATATGTCTATGTTTTCACCAATCAGGTTTCCCCATAAAGAACTGTGGGAGAGCTCAGGTTCTGTGACATGGCAGCCATCTTGGTCAATACTGTCCTCAGTCGCACAAGATATTTCCACAGCCAGTTCGGGTTCGCTGCCCGTGTTGATACCAAGTCTTGATAAACTTGTTTTTAGTTTTCTAACGGAGTAACTAAATGAAAGAAGGTACACTGCCATCTTGCAGGAGCATAGTATACGTATCCCACTGAGAATACCAAATGACAAACAAAAGGAACAATCTGGGGTTGATGAAATGTTTGAAATAAGGATAGCTTTATTCTGTTCTGTAACCTATATTTTTCCTATCTGAAACAACAGCATAAAATAATTAAGTTAAGAATGTTTATTATTTTATTGATGTATATGCCGATAAAGGTTTTGGGAAAGAAAGTTAAGAACGTAATTAAGTCAATGTTAAGATGTTAAGAATGTAATTAAGTTAGTAATTATATTATTTAATTTTACCTAATTTATAATTAAGTTAAGGTAGCATTATGTAATTGAGACACACTATGTATAGAAGTAAAAGAGGTCATGAGATATAAGGATGAGAGAGCCAATTAGGCAATTCTCAAAGGTTTGTGAGTCACCGAACACCACTGTGATTTGCAATTTTGCATGACATGGAACAATGAACTAAAGATAGCTCTGTTTAGCTCAGCTTTGCTCTGCTCTCTTCATAAGTTCAATGTTGGGGCTTTATTTTGCAGGGATGAGTATGCTTCTCACCCTACAGAGAAGATACCAACATCCTGAGCATGTTTATCAAATCTTCATTCCATTGATATCAATGGAATGTCCACTAATATCAATGGTCTCATTTTGGAATGGAATATCCATTGCAATATCATTTTGGAATGGAATATCCACTGATATCAACAGAACTTGATATCATTGATTTCAATGGAATATGATATCCATAGATATCCATAGGACTTGATTCTTAGGAAGCACACTAGGAATTGCAGCCCAATTATTTGACCAAAATTCTGTTTATTGATTGATTGTTATTTACATTTAATCAGGGGTGTCCAAACCCCAGCTTGGGGCCCAGATGAGGCCCATGGGAGCCTCCATGTGGCCTACAGTAAGTCCTCTCCATCAGGCCCCAGGCAAGCACTCTGGTGGCAAGGAGAGCTCAGCTCCCCTAACTTCCATAGGGTATTCTGATATAGTATTATCAGACTGCACATACCTCCTCCTCTCTCTATGAAATGCTTACTAATTGGTTTGAAGATCACCTTCTTTCTCTGTGCTAGAAAGTGTTTGTGAACTGATGTGAATTCATTCGTAAGTTCATCTCTAAAATATTCATTTATGTAAATTTATTCAAATAAATTTTTTCTTCCAGCCCCCAACACAATATCAGAGAAATTATGTGGCCCTCCTGCCAAAAATTATGAACACCTCTGCATTAAATTGAAATGCAGATAGATTCATATTTTCTTCCACCAGCAGGCCTCCGTCAGACCTGGAAGCTATGGTATTGTGCTCAGCGCTGCATACGCTGCATGCAAAGCATGAAAGCCTGGGTTGGATTGTTATGGAGGATAGGCTGTTACCCAAGCAGCAAATCCCCCCTCTCCACACCACTGAATTAGTCCAATGGAAAGGCAGAGCCAATACGATTGGATCCAGCTGGTGTCGCAGAGCTGGGCTAAGGACAGGAGCTCACCCTGTCTTGTGGGGCCGACCTGGTTCTCGAACCCTGGCCTGCTGGTTAACAGGCACAGTGTCTTACCACTTGCGCCAGCCAGTGTAGTATGAAAATGTGTAGTCGTGGATGTGGAACCTGGATGCTCTTGATGCAACTCTGGTGGTCCAGGCAAAAAAAAAATCTGCAGTAGATACTGTGTAACCAACTTCATGACAGATGTCTAGATGATTAAGTAACTGATAGTTTAATCCTATTTGTGTCTACTCAGCAGTAAGATCCATTCAGTTCAAAGGGGCTTACCGTACTCCTAGCAAAGTGCTCTTAGGACTGCAGCCTGAGGCAAGAAACAGGTTGTTTCATCATAGGCCAAAACAGAAAAGTTCCAACAAGATATATCATAGTAGACAATGTAATAAAAGGGGAAACACATTGAGAACTTTCTCTCCATCAGGGGAAAAAACAATAGTAACTTTAACCCCAAGTCTCCCCAAGTTAGCAGAGTCTTTCTGCAAAACTATTTCATGCCCAAACTAACTAAATCTCAATGTATAGTCTATGTTGCCCGTCTGGTCTTCTTTTTCTAATAAAAAGGATATAAAAATGTGTTTCCCTTGGAGCCTTTCATTTTCCACTTCTGTGCACTCATTACTTGTGTCACCTCCTTGTTTTCAACTCTAGAAATGTTCATTCTGGCTTTTTTAAGCTACCTTTGGAGAAGGAGAGACAAGACAGAGCTCCACTGGTAATGATGCCTGCAGAAATAAAGGACTTTTCTCAGATTGTTTTCTCTTCCACATCTATAAGGTATCTTTACAACTTCCATTCATCAGAAAGTAGAGAAAGCAATTGGCAATATGTGAAATATAGGGTACAATCCTCACCAACTTTCCAGCACTGTCATAGCAGTGCCAATGGGGTATACGCAGCATATACAGGGTACAGCATATATGGGAAATTAAGCAGATGAAGCTTTCCCCAGCTTATGTTCATGTTCACCTGCTTAAAGGAAGATGGTCTAGACCAGCAAAAAGCTGGTAATATTGCATGCAAGATTGCTTCTACTTTAGAAATATACTGGGCTCCTCTTCTCCATACTTTGAGGTGAAAGTGGGTCAGAGGTTTTATATGTAAGGGATTTAGGTGCAGCCTATAAGTGTGAGGCAGACAACTGAGACTAGGAAGTGGGTTGACATGAGATTGTCAGCACAGCGGTTTGATGTTATATTGTCATGACAGGAAGCAATGGAGTAAAGCTTTCCTTCTTGTAGTGAAAAACAAGGTTTTCATTCATTCATGATGCAAATCCCATAAGCATTCCAACCTGGGATCCCTCTTCTGAGAAAGAAAAAGTGACGCAATGGCTGGAAGTGGCATCAAAAAGGAAGTGACACATCACTGTGATGCCAGAGCTCATCCATGTCTACTTGGAAGTAAGCCCCATTTCAAGATGGTGGTATTCAGTGCCAGATTCCAAGATGATGGAAGTCATGAGCCCCTAAAGGAGTCCCAACCCCCACTTTGAGAATCACTGCCATATTTCAGTCAGAAAGTTCTGTATGGCTTTAGCAGTGCAATGGCATCATGTGTCAACTAGGGAAAAGGGGAGTTCATTTAAAAAGAGTTCTGATTCCTCTGGTGTAATTGAGGTTGTAATCTTATCCACATTTACCTGGGAGTAAGTTCCATTTAATATAGGCTGCGATCCTAAAGGCACTTTCCTGAGAGTAAGACCTATTGAACACAATGGGGCTAACTTTTGACATGGTTAGGATTGTGCCCACAGTGGGACTTCTGAGAAAACATGGGTAGAATTGTGCTGCCAGCTTCAAAAAACTGCAGGACATGTAAACAAACCCATACATTTGCAAAGAAACACGTTAGATGACACATACTGCTGGTGATTCAAAATTCAAAACAGGGTTCACTTAAGTCATCATCTCCTGACCCCAATACTTGCCAAGGATTGAAGTAAAGCCAAGAACATTAGGAACAATTGTCATACTGCTTTTATTCAGAACAAATTCCTGAATGTATGTCATTAGCAAGGATATAAATGCATGGTGTTGTCTTGAAACATGGTGAGGTGAAATGTCTTGGTGTCCTTGCTAATAACATCAATTTAGGAATTGCTGTTCTCTTCATGCATTTTAAGCCAGGTGTCTTCTCTGCAAGATTTGCTTCCAAAGCTTTAGATCAGAACTATTTTTCAACTCAGGGTTAGCAAAGTTTATCTGAATTTACAAAGTATTCAGGTGTTCTTATAAAGGGTTTTGATTTGATCTAGCTATTCTGATTCTGTAAGTCTTATTAATTCCAGGTGTGACTGGTCAGGTAATCCAGTTATAAAGTAAGAGTGAGATCAGATATATTTTATTTATTTTAAAAATTTGTATCCCGCCTTTCTCAGGCTGTCTAGCCCAACTCAAAGCGGCAGAAACATAAAACACAATTAAAAACATAAATAATAAATACAGTAAAAGATAAATCAGAGCAGGATACCTGGTGTATGCTACCCAACTGTTACTGAATCTGAGTCACATTAGGGTGCCAAAGTTCGAGAGACAGTGCTAATCTCGTGCACATCAAGTGCACATACAGCTTCCCACACGAGCTTGCTACTAGTCTACAAGTTTATACGCAGGGCCCAATCTTAACCACAGTCATGCCTACAACCCTTTCAATTTTCTATCCAGGTACATCAAAAAGTGTTTGTAATCTGGTGCTGCAAATTGGCCATCCACAGGATATATGCTATGATCTAAAAGGTTGGAACATGAAGGAGAGAAAACCTAACTGTTTTTGAAAACATAATTGTTAAGCAAACCTTTTTACTATCTCAAAAAAGCAGAGCGGAATAGTTTCACCAAGTAGAGAAGTAAAGAATGCAATCCTCCCACAATCCCGCTTCACACAGCATACTTTTTCATACCTATAGCCAACAGAACTACCACAGCTACCAAACTTGGACCTACCTGAAGAAGGTTCATCCATGGAGAAGGCCTTGTTCTCCACAAACATACTCTGTGATTTCTGTTCCTTGAGGATTGTTTCATATCCCACCCCTCTGGTGGGATAGACATCATCCTCAAAGGTCTGTTCCGGTCCTGGTCTGACCAACTGTGAAATCTCAGGGATGACGTAACAGAAAACAAAGACACAGGCATTGGAGACAAGAGCAATGGCCAGTGTGGGGTCATCCCATGTTGTGTCCCCTCTCTTCTCGTTGCCATAAACATACATGACAATCCACACAACCCAGATGGCTATGGAAAGGGTGGTGGTGAAAAGGACAAAGATGGCATGCTTCCTCCAGTGCTTGTAGCGGCCACACAGGACAGACCAAGCAGAAACAAAGGTAGCCACTTGCAAGAACATGACATAGATGAGCGCCATGACAAAGTCAGCATTGTCCACTTTGCAGGGGTGCTTGGAGGCACTCTCATTCCTCACCAAAGTGATAATAAGCCACTCCGTATTGATGATAACCTCAACCAAGACAAGGAGCAAAGCAACACCAAAGGTAATCCATCCCCGGGGTCCATGATTTCGTCGGGCAAGGAAATTGAGGCAGAGAGTATGGGCTGCCAGACAAGAGAAGCATATGGCAAAGAACACACCAAAAAGAAAGCGGCGTGAGGCACACGTTGAAAAATCTTGCTTGACAATGAAGGCAAAAGTCAGGCAGAAAAGCCCAAAGGTGCCCACCAAAAGGAAGGCTTGGGTCCCTATTAAGCTCTTCTTCCTATGGTCCTGGACAAAAGGCACACTGGCCACTAGAATGACTGTGAGGACAAATGTGGTTACAACACCAAAACTGGCCACCGCCTCTAGCACAATTCCCCAGGTTGCTGATAGGTCACAGAGGTTGTAGTAGAGGGACTCCAAATCCTTGCCACAACCAGGTGGAGGAGATGTCTCTTGAGCCAAACATGCTTTGGTATGAAGTGCTAGGAGACAAAGGCATGGCAGTAGTGTCCTGGGTCCAACCATCATTTTGGAGAGATGGCAAGTATCCTTTGGCACTTGGGGAAGGAACTGAAAAAGACAGAAAGGACAAAGTTACAATCTATATGAAAAAGAACAATGTGCTGGGCCAGGTGTACTTAGTGTTAAAAGAAAGAGAAAAATGATGCTGACCCAAATTCTGTAATACCACAAGTATATTCACCTATAGCAGCTCAGCTAATGTTTGCTTATTCTGCAGCATTTGGAGAGGCAAAGAGCTATGCCAGGTGTTTAACCTCCACCATCAGATCGTAATAGCCATAAGAAATATATATTACTTTTTTGCACATAATAGCATATTCACTGTATGTCCAGTGCATTTGTAGAGTATGCACAGAAACTAGGCTACTTAGCACTTTCTCACTCAGCTGTAATAAAAGTTTGAAATTACCTTTTTATTAGAACTAGTAGGCCCTCCTTCAATGTTAGGAAGGCTGCTATATTCCTGTTATTAACCAGCAAGTTAAATTCAAATATCAGAGCATTATTAACCATGGTGACAGGAGAATTTTTTTTAAAAACTATTTTAATATCTTATGTTCAACTCATGTATAGAATTAAGTCAAAAGTCCAATGTACACATTATCAGCAAATTCTGCAACTGGATTACCCATATATTTTAATGAATATTGATATATATTCTGTTCTAGCACAGTGGTGTTTCTCCCCCCCTCCCCATCATGTTCTTTCCAAATCAAAATTAGACATACTATTCCCCATGTGATGTTAGACTCACAGAAGTGAACAGAAGTAGGGAGAAATCAGTTTGGGAAAATACCATGAGTGGGAAGGGCTTTCCCAACTGCTTTAAGCCATTTCTGCCCAACATTGCCCGCAAACAAGAAGGACCAAATGCACACACACTTATGGGAAAGATAGAAATGGCTTAAAGCAGTGATTTTCATCCAGTGTGCCGTCACACACTGGTGTGCCACGGATAGTCTTCAGGTGTGCCGTGGGAATTTGGAGATTTACATTCAATAGTAGGAAAATTGTGGGATTTGAACAGTCTGGTGTGCCTTGTCAATGGTAAAAACAACTGATGG
This sequence comes from Cryptoblepharus egeriae, assembly GCA_030015325.1. Classification (NCBI taxonomy): domain Eukaryota; kingdom Metazoa; phylum Chordata; class Lepidosauria; order Squamata; family Scincidae; genus Cryptoblepharus; species Cryptoblepharus egeriae. The sequence continues at coordinate 103,110,585 of JAREYC010000002.1, read as the reverse complement.
TGCCTTGACAATTTCAGTGGCTTGGTAAGTGTGCCATGAGATGTAAAAGGTTGAATCACTGGGTTAAAGCGAAAGTACTGTGTCTGAAAATCCGATCACAGATGCCCCACATAATGTGTAGCTTGGTTCTGGGATGTCTTGCCAATTCAGGTCACAACTGCTGGCTAAAATGAGCCAAAAGACATAGGCTGCAATCCTAAAGACACTTTCCTGGGAATAAGACCCATTGAACATGATGGGGCTTACTTTTGAGTAGACATGGTTAGGACTGTGCTCATAGGCTACAATCTTAACCTCCAATAGCCCAGGCACAAGTCCTTTGCTGCCCTGGAGGTGTCACAAAAGTTGCAAGACTCTTCTGCCCAACCCCTGAGGGGTTAGGCCAGTGCACAGGCATATACCAACCTCCCCACACTACCATGGGAAGATATGCCAGCTGAGTTAGGCCAGCCTAAATTGGTTAGGATTGTGCCCTTACTTCATATAAAGCATTTCTTTTTATGTCTATCCCACCACAGATGGTCTTGCCATGAAGCAATTTGAATCAGTCATATGGAGACAGCATCATTAGAAGAGCAATGACCAAATAAGCCCCCAGTGCACCTGTCCCTGGCCCACTCCAGCCTGCCTCTCCACTGAAGGCACTGATCCATTGAGAGCTGCTGCACTTAAAATTGCTTCTCTTGTTCAATTTTTGGGGATCAGCTTCTCCCATTTCTCCCTCCAGAATAGACAAAAAACCCCAGAAAACTCATAAAACTATCCATTCTTTTTTATAAAAACTTTGTTCCCCTCACATTTAAATCCGTAATGTCTTTATTTAATCCCCAATCTCTACCCCAGAGCCAGTCACTTCAGGCTATGCCTGGAATCAGCTGCACCCAGGTCTTAAGAAACCCTCAAAGATGGGCAGAGCAAATTACTACAACAGTTGGCACAAGTGGCTAAGACACTGTGCCTGTTAACCAGCAGGCCAGGGTTCAAGACCCGGGTCGGCCCCACAAGACCGTGGAAGCTCCTGTCCTTAGCCTAGCTCTGCGACGCAGCTGGATCTAATCGTATCGGCTCTGCCTTTCCATTGGACTCATTCAGTGGTGTGCAGAGGGGGGATTTGCTGCTTGGGTAACAGCCTATCCTCCATAACAATCCAACCCAGGCTTTTGTGCTTCGTATGCAGTGCCAAGCACGATACCATAGTCTTCCAAGACTGACGGAGGCCTGCTTTTGGCTAGCAGAGGAAGCTTCTTTCATTACCTTCCCCCACGCATTTCCAAGAGAGAGGCAAAGCAAGCAAGCAATGACAGAAGAAAGTAGTCTTCAAATTGTAGACGTACCACAGGTAAACAAGTCATGAGGGGGTAGAAATGGGAGCCAGTAAATTGCATAGTACTGTATATGCAGTGGACAGTACATTAACCAATTTGTGTGCGCACTAGCGTTCAAACATACACATGCATAGACATCTGATAGATTTACAAAATTTAGAAAGATTCTGTGTACAACTCACTAAAATACCCAAAGACAAAGAAAGAAAGAAAGAAAGAAAGAAAGAAAGAAAGAAAGAAAGAAAGAAAGAAAGAAAGAAAGAAAGAAAGAAAGACAGACAGACAGACATCAGGGTCAATAAGAAAGTCAGTGAAAGGGGCCTTGCTCTTCTCACTTTCCTGAAGAACAGCTGTCCACTGAAATCTGAGAGATGAAAGTTGGCTGGAAAATTGATTGACTGGAGCGAAGAGATATGTTCAATGCCCCATCAAGCTAAGATGACTGGTTACTTTTAGCATCACAAGGCCAGCCCATCCATAAGGCCAACTGAAGCCGTTGCCTTCAGGGTAGGAAGTTTTGGTGGGTCCAGGCCAGTCCCTATTTCTCTGCCTGAATTACCTTGTAAAAATTGTTTTAAAAAGTAGGGGGGAGAACATGTGCTGCCCTGAGCTCCTTAGAGGAAGGGTGAAATAAAAATAAAGAGCCAGAGAGGTCAATGGGATGACCTTCCCAGCCTTCTTGTTCTGCTATGCTTCAGTATGAATCCTAAAAACAGGGTAGACAAGGAGACAGTGTCTTTTCTCCAGAACACCAATCCCCAAATGGAAAGTTGTTTTGGGAAACATTGTCACTGTGGTTGGATTTTTAAAAAAGAATTAACAAATGGGTTCAATTTTTTTACACTATAAAACATTTCCCTGCCCAGCCGTGTTCCCCTGAGAAGGAATCCACAAGCTCAGACTGCTGGCCTTCCACTGGCTGCCACTCAACACTTCTTGGTTCCCAGGCTTAGAGGATTCCAGATGACTTCCTAAAGAGAACTCTCTCACATGCTTCCAAATCCGCTTGTTGTGTGGCCTGGATCACGGGCTAGTCCCCGCTTCAGGGGATTGAGGCTTTGTACTTCAATGTACAACCACTGCTTTGGCTTCCAGTCTTTTTTTGGGGGGAAGGCAGCGTCCTGGGCAAGCTGTGAACATTGGCACTCAACTTTATGAGGCAAGCTCAACATGGGTTATCGTTACATGTACTGACAGTGGGTTACATCATACCCTCAACATAGCACATACGTACTCTATTTGCACAAGAATGGCCTCCAACCCCATATCCAGAACTTTGCTACCTGACTAGGAGGGCAACCTGCAAGGGACACCTATACCTTTTTACAATATTTTGGTCTTTCCTCCTTACCTTTCAGACTTTTTTCTGAACTCTATGACACAAGGATTGAAACTAAATCCTTTTCATATCAACTCCTCTACGTATAGTATTACCAAAGAACCAAATGGTGTGATGTTGAACAGCCAAATGCATTTGCAGTATATTGCAAGGTGACACTCAGAGCAAGGATCCCACAGAAGCCTGTTTGACTGGCTTAGGTTAAGATCTCATTATCAGTCTTTGGTACATGTTTACTTTATGGCTTCTCACCCAAAAGGCCCAGCAGGAGCAGTGCTTCCGCAGTTCCAAACCACCAGGTTGTACATTACATAAGAAATTTTTTTGCAATAAGCCTGCATTATTTTTAAAGATTATTCCTTAACTTCTGGATGCTTCATGCCAGGTGCTTATAATCAGAGGGGAGGGTATATCCTAAACAGTGAATGAACAACAGGGCAGTCTGCCCCATTAACCCCACGTTCAAACTGCATAGCATACCGGTATATCCTAAACTATAAGAGCTTATCACTTTCTGTTCAACACCCAAAAATCACAAATGGGGGAGGGAAGGAATTAGATACTGGGGTCAATTTATGTTTCAGAAATTCTACCTTTTGGGGCAAAGGCCTGGTTGCATTTAACATTTGCAGAGCATGCAAAAAAAAAAAAAAAACACAACAGCCATAACTCCTTATCATCTCCATCTCCCTGCTAAGAAAAGCAGAACCTGCTAAATTTCTTTCTGCTATACATCTGTGAAAAGCACAAACCTCCTACCAGAAAAAGCAGCGAGTTTTACATCAAATGAGCTACATCATTCTGGTTTCAAGGAGGGTCATCTGACTTCAGAGGAGAACTCTAGATTAGGCAACTTTTACCCAGGTCCATTTTTAGCTCCAGAAACCTATGATTCCACAAAAATCTACTTGAGTGCTTATATGACATTTTTTTTAAGTTTACATAAATAAACAGTGTGTAATTGATCTTTTCTGTCACCAAACGAATGGTTTTTCTGATGTGGAATCTTAGACTCCTTGCCTAGAGAGCTATTTCCTACCTCAAAAGCAAAAGAGTTGTCTGATGGGGTAAATTGGCAGAGCTTTAGAGACACACTCACATGCTGCCTTTTGGATGTAAGTGCCAAACCAGCTTAAATAGCTACTCCCTGCAACAAAGCAGCAACTAATGGTGGCTTCATTTGAGAGTCAGATGATGATTATGTCGGCCCATGTATATCTTTCCAATTCATGCGCTCCAAGGAAAATTCTTCCCTGCAACATCAACTGGAGAGGACTTTGTTTTAGTGCATATTGATTTCTATTTTGGACCCCACAGCTGAGCTGTTCAATCATTTAGCTGCAATCACAAAAATGTACATATGCAAATACATCAGCTTACATTAAAAACTGCATGCAAATCTTTTTTGGTAGTAAACAAAATACCTCAAGCATAGGGTTTCACAATACACAGCATTATCTGTGCAGAAAAGGACCATGATCCAGAATTTGGAGTTGCTCATTGTAACAATGGGCTCCACCCCAACATGTTTTCTGTACGTGGAATAATAGCTGCACTTCACTCAGGAAAGCAAAGATTTCTGGTATGACTTGATACCACTTTGTGGATCCTTTCAAGCAGCTATAAAAAGCTGAAAACTTTGTGTGGAAATGTATGATCTCTCTCATCTCATCACTCCTCTCAGGAAGAAAGCCACAGAACTGAAATTTCATTCCAGGAATCACAGCCTATCCACACCAACATCAGGAGGCCTGCTGAACTTGAGAAATGCATATGATGTCTCCAGTCAAATGATCACACTATACATAAACTGTGACATTCAGCACATCTCTTGTGAACTTTGTCCAGGTTTCCATCATCTCTAAAACTACAATTTGCCTGCAGTAACAGATATACACAATAAACCTGCTACAGGCCAAGAGCACTTAGGGTCTTCCAGTGCATTTCCTGCAGCTGATACATGTGAAAATGCCACTCACAAGATGCCAATCACACACTTCCATTTCCCTATCACTTAAGCTCTGAATTCTAATCCACGCGATTATCTTCCGTTCTGTGATACACTACTAGACCTTATTAGGGTCCTTTATGTTCATCATTTTGCCATACTGAGGCAAGCAGGGATCCTATGAAAGACGGTCGTGTGATTTCTCCTTGCTCTTTTCTTTAGTCCCTGCCACAATATCTTCTATCACTACTACTAATCTGTGGGCCTATCTGACAGATACCATTTTTCCTGCACATGTGTAAGGAAGGATCACAATGCAGGCTTTCCCTGCCACCGTGACCACCTTTTTCTTGCCCACCATTTCTTACACCACATTCAAGCTGAGTAATTACTTAGCCTTGTAGATGCTCAGGGTTGTTTTGGTTCAATATAAACTGAGTATTCACATCTAAGGATGTGTGATAAAGCAAATGCTTTGCCTGCATAAGACTACAGGTATAATCCTGGGGATAATTGCTTGGAGTCTATGGAGCAGCCATTGGAACTAGCACCACTGGGAAGGTGGCCGAGTGGTCTGGCACATTTTACAAAATGTCATGCATCTACTTTTCCAATAATTTCTAGCAAATTCCATGAGGCATAAAGAGGATTGTGCCCAAGGAGGAAATAATCAGACACCAACACAATCCTGACCCGTGGTTTCCATGCCAGATCAGAAGACAGAGATCATTTTATTACATGTTTCTGTTTTGTTCATGTCCTTTTCCTGTGCAATGTGAAGGTAGTTCTTGAAGACAGCAAAGTTGGTACATGGCATTTCATACCTTATGCATGTTTATGCTCACCTTTCACACTTCAGAAAGTAATTAGAGAAGCCACTGTGCTGCCTTGGGCAACCCTCAGGACAGCAAACATTTTGTAGTGTAGCCCAGTTAGACAAGAGGTACAGATTGTCCTGTTATATGCATGATTCACTCCCCATCAGGATGAAGGTTATATTATTAAGGTAGGTGAAAGTGGTTATTGGATCTGGCTCAAGTGGTTTGGATGATTCCTGCTAAGAGCGTGGTGCACACAGGATGGAAAGGGTGTAAATGGCAAGGGAAGGAGGAAGCAATGAGCAACTATTTGTCTTGGCTTGACAGAGGGGAAGAGAGTAGCTTGGAATGTCAAGGGATGGCTTAACAGAAGATCACACCAATTGCTCTCAACAAGACACAAAACACCCTAAGAGGTAGCTCTGTCTCATGCAGAGTCAAGTAATTTGATCCCATGCATGAATGCATAGCAGAATTACATTTTTTTCCCCAATTCAGTGGGGCTTACTTACTCACTAGGTAAATGTGCCTAGGACTGGCCTGCTGACACCTTTTGTTTTGTTGCAGGCAAAATGGTGAAATAACAGAAGGCCGCACAGAAGATCAGTCGCAAAGACACAGAATAAATTCAAGAGGAAGGATGTGGTAGGTGTGTGGAGTGGGTTATATCACAGTCCTCAGCATCACAAGGTGGCTGCCCATGACCTACCTGCAACTGTCATCTCTAGCCAAACGTAGTGAAAAAACAATTTTAAGATTATAGAATCTGGAGAAAAGGAGATCAGAAGAAAGGTTTTCTGTACAAGGCCAGCCTTTAAGAATTACAGTAAAAAAAACCAGTTTTCTTGAAAAACCTGGTCAAAAATAAAGCAAGTCTAGTTAGAACTGAAAACTTGCTCTGATGGGCAAGAGTTCATCTGAGGGGAAGAAACACAGTGGAATTCTGGCTTATTCTTGTTTATTTAGTTCAGATGTAGATCAAGAAAAGGGTCTATTGCAGCATGCAGATTTTCTCTTTCCCGTCTTTAGCTTGGAAAGTTATTGCACCCTGCTCAGGAAATCAAATTCCCAATCTACTCAATGCTGTTTGTTCTATTTGCAAAAGATGGGACAAAGAGCAAAGTCTTCTGCCTCGCCACGTTCTGATGCATCACCCCAGCCCAAACAGTAGTTCTCCATCCTTGCACCCTTCCTTTCTCAGGCAACCTTCATAGGCACCATTTCCCTGCCAAGAACTGAACCCAACCACATCCAGAGTGATCTGCTCCCACGCTTCCTTAAGCTCATGTGATAATAACAAAGAGATCTGATCTTTTAATGTCATCTACCTGCCATTGAGGTGACACACCCTCCCCTCCAAGAATCTCAAGATGGCCTTCATGGGGATATCCCATTTTACACCCCCCCACCTATCCACTATAAACAGCAAAGTAAGTGAGCAGGAGAGCTTTGTGGCTGAACAGGAATTCGCATGCAGGTCTTTCTGGTCCATATTCAATAGTACACCATGATACTGTATTAGTCATCCACTCTTGGTTTATTTCCCCTATTTCAATCATAAATCCTTAGAAAAACCCCAGTTCAGAACAGGATGGTTGCATTTCCAGATCCCTTTGTTATTTCTGTAAAGTGAACTGCAACAAGGCAGAAAGAACACCTCCTATTATGCCTTGCAAATTTCCAGTCCTAAATCTCCTCACCAGCTGCTTGTTTGCTGGCTGAAATTTGACCTTTAAACAGAGAGGGGCTATTTGCCTCCTGTTTAAATAACCCTCTTAAAGATAGTATTGAAACCAGAATTGAGTTTTTCCTTTCTACTTTTTGATTTGGGGGGTGTTAACCAAGCAAACCCTTAAACCTTATAGATCACATAGGATTTAAGAAAAAACAGGAAAGCTAAATCTAAATTATAAACAAACAATATTATATTCATATAAAAGTGGTATACCAAATCCAATATTGCATCTACATGCATGCACTTAAGCTATATGTCTCTAAACCTACTAGCAGCCCAATCCTATCTACACTCTCCTGGGATAAGCCCCATTGACACTGGTGGGACTTACTTCTGAGTAGAGGACTGGGCACTCAATGATCCAGACTCAGACTGCTCCTAAACTGAGCCAATCTCCTGAACTCAGATTGCTAAAAAGGGAGGACAAAACTGCTCCAGGGCTGAGGGAGGAAGGATTCATGCTATAGGCTGGCATGAGTAATTAGTCCCATATGCCTAAGTGCTTTGAGAAGAGGAAGAGGGGTAAGTGCAGAAAGTGCAGACCCCAAAAAAGTTCTGGGGTCAGGAGTGGTGGAAGCAGGGTGACCAGATGTCACAACCCCAAAAAGAAAAGGCTCTCCAAAATGTGGTACACTCAAGAAAAATGTGGGACATGAAAAATAGGTATAAATCCTATCAATGAATAAAAATAAAACCTCAAAACACTAGAGAGAGAGAAAGAGAGAGAGACCATGTGGTTAATTTAAACACTATGAGCCAATCCTACTCAGAAGTAAGTCTCATAGTCACTGGCTTCCTTCCAGGCAAGTGTGGCTATGATTGTAACCTGAATTACTTATTATTGCATTTAAAAGTATTACATTTATTAATTCCAAGAAGGCTCCATGCTGCCTGCTTCCAAGGAAAAGAAAGACAATGTGTTTTTTTTTTCCCTCCAGAGCATAATGCTTAAAAAACGCATAATGTATAAAATGCATTAAAAAAATAAAGAAGATATATGGTCACCCTGGGTGGAAGGTCCCAAACTTTTGGGAGGGAGTGTGGGTCTAGCCCCTGGAGGGAGATCTCACACACACTCACACAGTCCTGTTGGTGCTGCTGCTTACCTGGTGCAGGTGGGAGGCTGAGGCTCCCCTGGAAGGACAAAGCCCAGCCAGCCAGCAGTGCCACGCGGCGCTCCTGCCTGCCTGCCTGCCTGGGACTCAGAGCCAGCCAGCCAGCCAGGCAGCACCTGGAGCCTTCCTCCCCCAGCCAGATCTGAAAGTTGAGGCTGCTTGCAGGCGCAGGAGGCGTGCCGGGCTGGGGGCAGAGACAGGGAGGGAGGGCGATGGAGAGGAGGCTCCCTCCCTCCCTGCTCTGGGAAGCTCCAAGCCTGACATCACTGTGACATCAGCCCCATTCAAGCTCTTCTCCATGGCCAGTTAGGCTGGCCTAAGCCTCAGCACTAGTCCTGGACTGGCATGGGAGGGTCACAAAAATGCCCTGAGACACTTATGCACCCCTCCTGTGGGAGGGTGAGACCAGTGCACAGATATGTGCTTGCCTCCCTACATCACCAGTTGTGCCAGCCTAAGGTTGCAATCCTAAAGACACTTTCCTGGGAGTAAGACCCATTGAACACAATGGAGATGACATTTGAGTAGACATGGTTAGGATTGTGCTCTTAGTTAGGACTGCACCCTATGTTACTTATTATTAAATTTATTATTTTATTTATTTATTACGTTACTCATTATTACAGGTAATTTATTAATTACAAGAAAGCTCTGTGCTGCCCACTTTCAAGAAAAAGGAGACAGTATTCAAGTTTTTTTTTCCAGGACTCAATGCTAAAATGTTTTAAATTATGTTTTATGTCAGCCGCCTTGAGTCGGGCTAATTTGCCAGAGAAAGGTGGGATATAAATTATTTTTAAAAATAAATAAAATTCAAGAATTGTCCTGGAAAAAGCGGACATACAGTCACAATCAATTGATAAGGGGTTCTTTCTTAGCCTTTCTTTAAAAAAAAAACTTTTAAATCCATTTTAAACATGCGTTCACCCTGGGAACAGTTGTCCAAACATAATTTCCAGTTCTTTTATTTTATATTTATATAAAATATATTTTTATATTTATATATTTATATTTATATAAATATTTATATTTATATTTCCTGTGAAGGAAAAAGGAAGGATGAGAAAGTAAAAGGGGGATCTGGTGATGCCTTAAAAATTAACGTTTATTGTGATATAACCTTTTCAGGGCCAAAGCTCAATTTAAGGATATGAAGAGTCATTCTCAGCTTACAGATACAATATATACACATACATATACACACAAACATCCAAGCATAGGGAAAAGATGAGGGTGTGGAGGATATTAGTGTGTAACCAGGTAAATGATGCAAAAGATACAGTAGGTGTGACACATGGCCATGCACAGCACTGCCAGAAGCAGGCCTCCGTCAGTCTTGAAAGACTATGGTATCGTGCTCAGCGCTGCATATGCTGCATGCAAAGCATGAAAGCCTGGATTGGATTGTTATGGAGGATAGGCTGTTACCCAAGCAGCAAATCCCCCCTCTCCACGCCGCTGAATTAGTCCAATGGAAAGGCAGAGCCAATACGATTGGATCCAGCTGGCGTAGCAGAGCTGGGCTAAGGACAGGAGCTCACCCTGTCTTGTGGGGCTGTCCTGGGTCTCAAACCCTGGCCTGCTGGTTAACAGGCACAGCGTCTTAACCGCTTGTGCCACCCATAGTCCACTGCCAGAAACCCCCTTTCAAAAGAGTTTAAAAAGATCTAGTCAGAGTGAATGTGATCTACAGGTATTCACAGTTCATTATGGCAAATGAACAGGTAAAACAAGATGAATAGTGTACCTAAACCACCAAACAAGATAATTTCTGTAATGAACTAACCTCTCCCAAAATCTTATCCAGTTAAGTCTGTAAATGAATTATCAACTTCATTCTGCAGTGGATCTCCTTCTGAAAACTTTCTGCTGCAGTGTGGCATACCAAGACTAGGTGGTGGAGTGAGGTGGAAATGTTCCCCTAGCGCTAGTTTTAAACTCAGATTTGTACGTATTTATGCTGGCCAATCAGATTGACTTTGTAACTGGTTCAAAGGTAATTGCTGGGGCATTTTCATTACACAACTTGTAATGTGTAATGAAAAGCTGTAGTGCCAACCAATTGTTACCACAAAAGTAGAGGATGACTAAGGGACAACCTTTTACTTTATTTTTAAGAAAAGAAAAGAGTGACATTCTGGACATAGAACATGGCCTCTATGGCCTTACGTCCTGTGTTAAGCACTACCTGAAAAAATGCTAGGATTGTGATTTGTTGTTATGGTATGAGAATGGTTCTCATCTGCATTCACACTGACAGCATTCAAGTCTAGCCCAGTTAATCCTAAATACTTGAAACTTGTTTCCTATCAATTGTACAAAATTTTGGTGTATCATTGGCCCAAATGGAAGATCATAGATTAACATTTCTTGGAGTACAGATATTTTCATTGATCCAAAGTTTGTCTTAGCCAAACCTCTATTTTCTTTAGATTCAGTCTCAGCAAAATCCTAAAATAGCACTTTTTTCTCTTGGGAGTGGAGTGTGGGAGGGATAAATTAGCCACCTAAATGTGGATTTACCCCAAAATCCAGAGTAACTACAGGCGCACGTAAGAGACTTTATGTGCACCCGTAGTTACAGCACTACCTAGTGAAAACCTATGGGAAATTTATATTGGAATCCAGAGTAAGTTGTTCTTACACCAGAGCAAGGACTCCCAGTAGCTACTCTGGATTTTGCCCTATCCTGAGTAGATCATAATCTTATAATGTATTTCTAACCAGGCATAAACATGAAAATGTTAACATATAAAAATTGTATAAAGTGTATTGAAAGACCAAAACAGGTTGCAGTACTTTAATCCCAGGGCAAATTCCATATTGGAATACTGAAATGTATATTTGCCATAGACATCTCAAAAGCAGAAGGAAGCAAGACTCATCAGAACAGAAAAAGGCCAAAAGCTTCACAGAAAGGACTTGTATAGAGCTCATTGATTTCTCCCTGTGGGCCTTTTGTTCAACTGGAACCATTATTAACACGATCTCTTTGGCAATGTAATTAAGTATCTGCTTTAACCCACTTCCCGCACTTTGGTACTAAAAAGACTGCACTGCAGAAATGGCTGAGTGAATGGACCTGGTGATGCAACAGCTATCTTTCTGTCTCTAGCTTGCCCCCACCTTCCTAAGGAAGAGTCTTGTGTGATACAGAAGATTGTTTTCCAAATGTTAAGTACTAGTTAACTCAGACCATTTCCCTTGTTCTGAGTCACTAATCATAGGGCAACTTTTTGTCTCATGAATGTTATCTGACAATAGTCTTTGCAGAAAGTGGAATCAGATGCAAATGAACAGAGAACTGGGAAAAAGCCATCAAAAGAAATGAAAAACGCTTGCAGCATTCTGCTAGTGAGAAAATGTTCTTTGGAGCTAGCAAACCCATGGCCTGCTAGCCCATCACACGCTATTGTAGACAGAAGCACCATTTATAATTACTGTAACAAGAGTGCTGCTAAGTGATGGGTTCCGGAGCGGGTACCCAAATGGTGGACAATACAGGAACCAATATGGGCTAATACATACTGGAGGTGGTGAATATTGGAAAAGAAAAACAGTTTCCTGTAATGGCATGAACTGAGCTAGAGTTCTTCACAAAAAATTAATCAGTGGTTTCTTGAAATGTCTACCTACCAGCATTAGGTCATCTCTACTTTCCCCTCATCTGTACGACCAAAATCAGTAGACTCCAAGCTCTCTACCAACCCTATGACAAAATCAGGCAGAGAGAAGCTTCTCTCTCAGTTATGTAGGGAATTTCCCCAAATGTTCCCCCACCGTAAGTAGGGGTAACCAAAAGTCCAAGACAGCTAGGGTAAAGCTCCACTCTAGCCACGTTCATCAGGCAAATGACAACTTAAAGTATTGAAACACTGTATTCATACACCAAAAAAATAGGTGGACATGGTTGGAAACAGTAAGGGACTCAGGCTGTAATCCTAAAGACACTTTCCTGGGAGTAAGACCCATTGAATACAATAGGGCTTACTTTTTGAGTAGACATGATTAGGATTGTGCTTTCAGGCAGTGATTTTCAATCTTTTTCATTTCATGGGACACTGACAAGGCACTGAAATTGTCAAGGCACACTAGAAGTCTTTTGACAAATGACAAGATACACCCTGCTGCTGGTGGGGGCTTCTCCTCCCTCAACGGCCCAAATAACAAATGATATCATTTAATTAATAAATGAATTTTACAAACCCCCATGGCACACCCGTGGAACACTCAGGGCACACTGGTTGAAAATCGTTAGACTAAGAAATAGAGCAAGTAGGCTTTGTAGGTGGCATGGGAGGTACCCAGATTTTGCAAAACTATAAGCAAGCATTTGCATGCAACATAAAAGCAAAACAGTTCCCTAAAATGTATTTGCTCTATGGTGCCTACTTATACTTACTCAGGGTAGGACACAGCTTTCTAGATGTCATTACACGTCTCTGAGCCCCAGTGAGCCAGGTAGGACCCATCATTCAGAGATCCATGTTGATTCAGCAAGATCAGGACACATCATACCTAAACACCTTTGAGCTTGGTCCTAAATAACTTAGGCTCAATGATAAGGTCTTTCTGAGTAATTTACAACTACCTTGCACCTCCCCCTGCCCTCTGACCAGTCAAATGAACTTGAATGTCCAGTCAGCTGACCTATATGAATCCCAGCAGGTGAGCTGGTTTGGGGCTATTGTTTATGGGGCTTTGAGGAAGAAGAAAATAATTAGCAAGCTACTGTCTCTTTGGCTAAAGCTGCAGTCCTAAAGATTTCCTGGGGGTAAGACACATAGAACACAATGGGACTAACTTTTGAGTAGACTTGGTTAGGATTGTACCCTAAGTGATCCTTCTGTAGAGGCACTTTCAAAATATTTCAGGGTCAGGGATGTTTTTTTCCAGTTGAATACTGGAAAATACTCCTGTACTTGAGGAGTATTGGTAAGTTGTTGGAAAGAGAGTTTTCCATGCTTTATTACAAAGATGTAGCAGCCCTATGGAACATATGAGTACAAAAATAATCCAAGTGGGAATTTATTTCTTTTGTAATGCAGTAATAGTCGTTGTTCAGCACCTGAGAAAAAACCTGACCTGTTCAAGATTTTCTGTTCTGTAACCTTTGTAGCTGTTCTATGAAACTTTGAGCACAATTCTAACCATGTCTACTCAAAAGTAAGCCCCAATATGTGCAATGGGCCTTACTCCGACAAAAAAGTGTCTTTAGGATTGCAGCCATAGACTGCTTATCATAAAGACAGAGTTGGAAAATCCAGAGACGTTAAAATTCTTCCCTTTTTCATCCTAATTCCTGCATGCACTTTCAGGCACTTAAGGTCCATAAAGCTCATTCTTTTACTGAAATCTGCCAAGCCATATGGTCATGCACTCAAATGGGGAATAGGTATATGAACTATACCAAGGCTGGAAAATGATATTTGCAGTTATCAGATACTATCACATCACCTAAAGGCTTACCGTATTTTCTTGAGTGACACAGGAAGAGCCTGCTTAGATTACAGAGGTTGCCAGATGGAGATGGCCCTCTGTGTGTGTGTGTGTGTGTGTGTGTGTGTGTAGTGGTGTGGCGTGGCGTGGCATGGGGGTGGTAATGTTGTAGAAGGTATGTGAACTGTGAACCAGGAAATCCTCTTTTCAAATCTTAGGCCAGTTATGTATTCACTTGGAGGCAAGCTGCAACCTCTTAATCTCAGTACTCTCCTTTCACAGTTATATTGAAATACTGTACTTTTAGACTTGTAAGAATAGTTGAAATACATAGAAGATCTCTGAATACATACCAAACCACTATATAAATATACTGCATTTGACTGTCCTTTTTCTTTGCATCTACCCACACATTCTCCTAGGCACATTGTTCCCTTTACTATCGCTGCATCATCTTCTGGAAATGGGTTGACTAATAGCCTTGTAATCAACCAGTTTCTGTAGGTGTTCTTTTGCGTGGGGATATCACGTAAAACACTCTTTCTCACTCTACCATTTCCTGACAGCTTAGGGGGATGCTTGTCTTCCAAATCCTTTTATTTAAAAGTTAAAAGAGGTTATCTTAAGAGGCAAATGCATCGCACAAACAGCAGGTGAGCAAAAAAGTATTTTGCAATCTAATGCAGTACTGAGGATTAAAAGATTTCCTGGGGAACAAGTTACAACTTTCAGCTGTGGTGAGAAAAAATCTCTCTGTAGATTGCACCACAAGGGAATGATGTATGTGTTCATTTCCCCAGATATGGACAAGCCCAGCTTTGGGTTGGCTGCCATAGACTGAGTTTTGTTTTGTTGTCATGGCATGGGGTAGTGGTGGATGATACAGACAGTGCTATTTTTCTGGAAAACAGGTGCCTGTACTCACCTGTGCAATCCTAAAAACATTTTCCTGGGAGTAAGACCCAATGAAAACAATGGGACTTACTTTTGAGTAGACACAGGCTTGTGCTCTTTGTGTCTGTGTGTGTGTGCTGGTACTCCATATGGGTGTATCCACTGAAAAAGACCTCTGAATGCAGAGAAGAAACTGGGCATCCGTGAGCCGACATTTCTGAGGGATTCTCCTCCTAAAGGAGAAGGGGTTGAATCACATGGGTTTGCAATCCTAAAGACACTTTCCTGGGAGTAAGACCATTGAACACAATGGAGCTTACTTTTGAATAGACATGGTTAGGATTGTGTTTATAGTCTCAAAATACCAGCCCTTAGCCCTGTTCTTAGGCTGGGAATTGGTTCCAGAAGGGAATAAGTCAGCTATTCTGGAGTCAGACAAGAACTGGATGTATGACCAGTTCAAAGGGCAACTGTATCTTGATTTAATGTAAAGTGAGATTGCATAGATTGTACAGATCTTAAAAAGTCATTCGTTCTTTCCAGGGAATCCTCTTGGGAGTTTATGGGAAAAATGGACATTTTCAGCAGAGCATCTGCAAACTACATATGTGTCCTAAAATATTTTAGAAATTGGAGCAGTTGAAGTGGTTTAAAAATAACTCTTGCACAGATATGGTCCAACTCTTCCATCTCAATAGTCATGGCACATTCTATTTCTCACTTGCCTCATCTCAATTATCTTCACCAGAATGATTTCAGCCAACATCAGATATTAGTAGGCTGTTAATATCTGGTCTGAAAAAACCACTTAGAGACCATGCCTATGCATGTCTACTCAGAAGTAAGTCTTTTTATAGTCAATGGCACTTACTCCCAGATAAGTGTGGATAGGATTCCATCTTCAGAGCAGATCTGGACATATACGGACCATAACCAAAGGTGCCATTTTTTATTTTTATTTTTTTGCATAGCACTTCTGCTATGAAGGTAGATGCCACTGGTGAATCCTGGCAGCAAACCAAGATTTAAAATGTCAATAAAAGATTTATAAAGTTCTGAAAAGAGATAAAAGTTTTGTCTTCTTTGGGATATGATCATCCCACAACAGAAATATATCTAATGTCCAGCCTCTCATATGTACTGTATATTATTATTATGTACTATTTCACAGTCGCCAGGTGTTTGACTGGAATTGGCTCTATTGTGATTTGGTTCCTATCCAAGGAACTAGGAATCACAAAGGTATCCTCTCAATATGTGTGAAGTTCCCAGGAGTGCTGCTTTTTGTAACTGGACAGTTGTATCTTCTGAAGCTTACAATCTAAAAAAGAGACACAAGAAAAGTTAATTCAAGAAAATAGTATGCTACTATGTCACTTACACTTACTTAAATTTAGTTACAATTATCAAAGGGTAATGAGATACACACAGGAGAAAAAGCCAGCATAGAGCAAGATGAAAATCACAAAACATAAGTTCCAAAAGTTCCTATTTGCTAAGAACAGTCTCCCTTTTCTAGTATCAGTTCCTGATAATTCACTGTCCCTACACTGGCTTTTGAAAATGATTTTTAAAACATTTTAGCATATATAATATATATGATAAACACACCAGGATTGCCACCCTTTAGACTTCATCTCTACCTGGTTTTATGTTGCACCTCCTATGTGTAGAGGGTCTCAGAAGTTGAATGAGAACTTGCTCCCAAGAAAATACAGGATTTTACTTTTTTAATAGGATTTTAGTGCCCTCCTTAATAGAGAGGACACAGGCAGTGTGTGTGCTGAGAAAGTACAAGCTTTCAAGGCAACAATCAAAGTTCATTTTTTTTTAACTGGCAATAAATTGTTTTTGTTTTTGTTTTGGGTGGCACAAGCAGTTAAGACGCTGTGCCTGTTAACCAGCAGGCCAGGGTTCGAGACCCGGGTCGGCCCCACAAGACAGGGTGATCTCCTGTCCTTAGCCCAGCTCTGCAACTCCAGCTGGATCCAATTGTATTGGCTCTGCCTTTCCATTGGACTAATTCATTGGCGTGGAGAGGGGGGATTTCATGCTTCGGTAACAACCTATCCTCCATAACAATCTAACCCAGGCTTTCGTGCTTTGCATGCAGCGTATGCAGCGCTGAGCACAATACCGTAGTCTTTCAA
This sequence comes from Cryptoblepharus egeriae, assembly GCA_030015325.1. Lineage (NCBI taxonomy): Eukaryota > Metazoa > Chordata > Lepidosauria > Squamata > Scincidae > Cryptoblepharus > Cryptoblepharus egeriae. The sequence goes on along the minus strand of JAREYC010000002.1, from coordinate 103,093,822 downwards.
GGCTGACGGAGACCTGCTTTGCTTTATTTACCTCAATTCTCTTTATGCAAAGGAAGGAACAGCCTGCCTGCTCTTTAGTCCATGAGGTCAACTAAATGCACACAGTGAGACTGTAGAGAACATCCTTCACTCAGGTAGTCTGAAGATGGGGCCTCCTGGGTTTACAAGAATGTCCTTGTTTTTAGTTGTGAGTAGATGGTATGAGAAAAATCTACAGGGGTGCTTTGTCTTTCTTGGTATTGCCCCCCTTGCCCAAGTTGGTTTGTTCTGTACTTTGTACTAGACACCTCCTGCAGTAGAGCTTAGCTGAGAAGCAGACAGGGCTTCAACCTGCTTGGCAGCTGCCGCCACCGCTATGGGAAATGTCCTTGACTCTTGAGCAACAACAACAACAAGCAAAGCTGCCTGGCCATGGGCCGCAGCTCCTGCCAGCAATAAATGCTGACCCATCACAGAAGGTGACCAGGACACATGCTGTTTCCTTGAGATTATTTTTTCTCACCGCTCAAGTTTATTTTCAAAGTGCCTGACCCTGGCTTGCACTAACAAGTAACTCCTTGGCACCCGCCTCTGAGTTCTGGTAGAGTTTCATGCACACTTCCCACCAACCTGCCAACCAAATGCAGAAGGGTAGCAAGAGGTCTCCCAAAATGCTGGGATCAACCAGTCCAAAGAAATGGCAAAAAGCTAACACTTAACAGTTAGGATCCAGATATATGTTACTTTTTATTAATTAAAACCTTTATTGTCAAAGCACAACATGTGTACATGAGATTGGCTGAGCCTCCCTGAGTACACCCCACCCAAACAATACACAATGCAATAACACAATACATAATTACACCAAAAATAACATTATTACACCAATGTGAACATGCTGCACGCTGCGCTAGCCTCACTAGTCTGTCATACTACATAGTTATAATCAGTGATGGGATTCAAAGAAATTAATAACCGGATCTATACCCATCTGACAGCCACTTTTAAATGGCTATTTTTAAACTTTATATGTCTTAATTCTTGGTAACAACTGGTTCTACAGAGTAGGTGCAAACCTGCTGAAGCCCACCACTGGTTATAATGCTATATTGCATTCAGGAGTCTGACAGCCCATGGATAAAAGCTGTTCTTCAGCCTGTTCGTATGACTGGCTATGTTTCTATATCTGCTGCCTGATGGTAGGAGAGTAAACAAGTGTGCGACTAGGGTGTGAATTGTCCCTGAGAATTTTCCTCAGGGAAAGGCAGTGGGTCTTCCAGTGGTGTCAGGGACAGCCCATGATGTTTTGCGCTGTGCTTTCTATCCGCGGCTGTCAAGCCAGCATCATGGTGCAATAAGTGAGGATGCTTTTTATCATGGACCGGTAGAAGGAGGTCATCCGTTGTAGTTCCACTTTGTTTTTTTTGCAAGACCCTGAGAAAACTGAGTCTCTGTTGGGCCTTCCTGGCCACCTGGATTGTATTATTTTTCCAGGTGAGATTCTCTAAGATGGACTCCCAGGAATTTGAAAGACCCTTTCCACACGGCCCCCCTCAGTGTAAAGCAGAGCAGGTTCCTCTCTTCTGCCGGAAGTCTGTCACCATCTTCTTTGTCTTGCTGATGTTTTGGAGCAGTTTGTTCTTTAAGTACAATGTAGATAGCTTTTGAACCTCTCCCCTGAATGCTGATTCAGCCCCACCTGTCATAAGGCTCAATACGGTGGTGTCATCTGCAAATGACACCATTGGATGGGTCAGAACAGGGGTCCTCAAACTTTTTAAACAGGGGGCCAGTTCACTGTCCCTCAGACACTGTCGGGGGCCGGACTATAATCCGGACTTTTGGAGGACTTTGTCCTACAATTTTAAAAATATAGGTCAAAATGTAGAACATCCTACATTTTGCCCTACATTTTAAAAACACTCCCCGTGGCTTACCTTTGGAGCCTCTGGTGTCTCTAAACCCCCACAGCCGGCTGGGGGGAGGCTGCAGAGGCGTGGAGGACCAGTGCGGATGGCTTTAAACCTCCCCGGCCGGACAGGGAGAGGCTGCTGCTGCACGGTGGTGCCACGTGGGTGCCCCCGAGTGCCCCAGCGAGGAGGAGCCTCTGGATGTGCAAAGACACCGCATGCCCTGGTTGTCCGGTGGGGGGCAGAACAGGAAGAGGCTCCTGCAGCCACCTTGCTGCTGCGAGAAGGAGCCTTTGGGTGCACAAAGACACCACACGCCCTGGTTCTCCGCCTCCCACACAGCTGAGGGCAGAGCACCTCTGCCAGGCTGTGGGAAGGCTGCGGGCTGGACTGAAGGCCCTGGCGGGCCGGATCTGGCCCGCAGGCCATACTTTGAGGACTCCTGGGTCAGAAGATACAAAATCATGCGTGTATAATGAGTACAGGTAGGGACTAAGCACACAGTCCTGAGAGGAGCCAGTGCTAAGCTTCAGGGAGGAGGATATGAAAGACCCTGCCCTCATTGTTTGTGGCCGGTCCATCAGAAAGTCTTTAATCCAGTCGCAGGTGAGAGAAGGAAAATTCAACTCAGTCAACTTTTTGATGAGAATGCTTGGCAAAATGGTGTTAAAGGCCAAGCTTTAGCCTATGAAAAGCATTCTGACATAGTTTCCTGGTTTCTCTAGATGACTCACTACAGAATGTCAAGCAGTAGCTATGGGATCGCCCGTCGACCTATTTCCCCGTAGGCAAACTGGTATTGATCAAAATCAGGTGGTAGGCATGACCTGAGATGTTGAAGAACCAATCTCTCGAAGCACTACATCACTACAGACGTTAATGCAACAGGTCTGTAGTCATTCAGGCTGTTAATTGCTGTTTTCCTTGGGATTGGGATGATAGTGGCCACTTTCAAGCACAATGGAACACTGGCCATTTGCAGAGAGATGTTAAAGATCCTTGTCAGGACCTCTGCTAATCAGTTGGCATAAGTTTTTATCACTATTCCCAGCACCCCATCTGGACCTGCAGCTTTACTGGGATTCATGGCCTTCAATACAGCTAGCACATGGTATTCATTGAAGGTGAGTGGCTGCGAGTCAGAGAGCTGGCTACAGGGTCAGGGAGTGGTGGGTTTCTTCTCATAGCTGTTTTCTTCTCATAGTGGGAGAAGGTGTTTTTCTACCAGCATGGCATCTGTTGTATTTCCCTTATAGTTGGTTAGGTGCTGCAGTCCCTGCCACAGGTTATCTGCTAGATGGGTCTCCACCTTTTGTTTATATATATTTTTTGGCCATCTTAATGCCTTGGCCCTGGCCTCCTTACATTTATCACTGTCCCCTGCCTTAAAGGCAGAATCCCGACCTTTAGAAGCATCCATACCATTTGGATATTTTATTTTATGTTACATATATGTTATAAATGCTAGCAAAATTTATATTCTGTTGCAGGAGTAAAATACCCCTCTTGGTGAATCACCACCCCCTCTGTACACCATCCCCCCCCCCACAACCATGGGCACCCCTACTGGGCAGGTGCAGTATTGGAGACTGGGTGTTGATAATGTTAAGTATAGGCTGAAAATGCATTGCACCCCCCTTTCACCCCCCCCCTTAGGAGTTAAATTTCTAAGAATCGGTTCTTGATGGCTGCTAATGTCACAAAATGAACACCCTCCCCAACGGGTTACATGTCTGATGTTTGTGTGTGTGTGTGTGTGTTTATTTTAAATAATGGGGGTTATGAGTGTGAGCTGTGGAAAGGCAACCCTCATTATTTAAAATAAACACACACACACACACACCAGACATGTAACCCTTTTAGATGGACTTGCAACTTGGGCCTTATTTACTTTTTAAACCTTCATTTGAAGCTTCCAGAGAAGCTTCCAGGAATGGCCAAACAAACCCCAGCAGGCCACATGCCACTTTTTTATAACATCCCAAATGTGCCACATAGGGCACAATTCTAACCGTGTCTACTCAAATATTTGCCCCATTGTGACACCCAAATCAGTCTCTTTGGTCCATTTTGAATTAAAGAAAATCAACTTTTTATTACATAAGACAAATTAGTTACATATTTTTATTTTCTAGGGACTTTTTTGCCCTAACGTTTGATAAAATTGAGATCGTTTCACTGAGTTTTTAAAAATGTCTTTCTTCTGTAAATTATGCATCCAACAGTAAGTAGTGTGATGGGGCTATTCCTACTAATTGTGATTTTAACTGTTTTGGTCACCAGTAGTGTGACCCACCAAGGGTGGCATCCAGGGCCTCCTCAGTCCCCCTAGCTACAACTCTGCTTCCCCCTAGGGGCTCAGAAGCTCTTCAAAATTGTGTAAGTTTTCTGCACTTGCAGATTTCTTTCCAAACCAAGTCATCTGCTGGCTTGACTCCAAGCTAATGTAAAAATTAACGAACATATTCAGGTTTCCTGGCTCAGATCAATCTGGCCCATCATTCTATTGTTGTTGGAACGATTTGTTTATTTTTAGTGCACATAGAGCTTCACCTTTGGAGCAAGGTTAGAAGGTTTGTATCTGGGAGCACGAATGGGCTATAAGAGCTGGGCAGCTTAATGTCAGTTAATTACCACTTTCATTTCAGTCCAGTCCATCCTGAACTGTTCCTGTTGTAGCAAAGATTTTCAGAAACTGTGCCATTCATGTAGCTAAGAAACACTGAACACAGTTTTCTCTATTTCATAAAGATTTACATTTATTAGGATACGCCCTAAAAAGAAAGGCATTTTTCAATGACAACATTGTTCAGAGAAAAAAAGAAAAGGCACAGTGTAAAAACCCTGAGAACAGTTTAATAGATGAAAAAAATTGAAATTCCATAACCGTGTAAACAGGGCTCAGCAATTAAACCTAGCTGTAGGCATTTGGTTTTGGAAACTAAGAGGTGGATCTCTGATCAAGACAGTATCCTCATCACAGCCTTATCTATAATGTGGTCAGTGTACACAGATGGATAAGAAAGAAGAATTAGGGCCCAATCCTAGCCAACTTTCCAGTGCTAATACAACAATAGTGCAGCCTTGAAATAAGGGAACAAATGTACCTGCCCCTGCACCAGAGAACGCACCACACACCCTGTTACCAGGGCTGCATCAGCAATGGAAAGTTGGATAGGATTGTGCCTGAATTCAGGTTGAGGAAAAACAATTGTATTCCCTGATAAATCTTCTACCACAGCAGAGATATCCCTGACAACCCACATTCAATGGAACAATTAATACTGCCATTGTTTTTCCAGTCATAATATGGCAGCAGGTGTGGTCTGGTGGTTACGTGGAGGACTGCTGGAGGGCTTCCATCTAGAAGAGAAGAGCTCTGTGAACTGCCTGTAGAACAATTATCTACCTCACAGGGTTGTTGTTATCCTATCACAAAAGGATAAACGTTATGTAAGCCACCTTGGGCATTTGGTTTGGCATAGGAAAGGTGCGGTATAAATAATAATACAAGAAGAAATCACTTTAAGGTTTCCTTTTTACTTTTCTCTTTCACTGTCAGCTCTGCATTGTAAAGCAGAATCCCTACAAAAGCCAAGAGGAGCTAAAGCCCTCTGTTCCTGAAGTTCCCAGAGCTGTGGCGGTGGGGGGATGGGAAGCAGTTTGCGCATTACACATGCTTTAATGGAGAATTAACAGTGAAAGCCTGGTCTGGTCTGGAGGATTATTCAACCAGATTACAATAAGATTCTTAAATGGGGAATTAGGTTTGCAAAGTGGGACAGACAATCCTGTACAAAGTGAGCTGTTAGATACTTGTTTGGAGCTGAGATGCTTTTATGAAAACACCAAGGACACAGTATTTTTGCTTCATGGACAGTACCCAATTTATATGGGCACATTATTTATTGATGCATAATTTGGGTTTATCTTATCAGATGATTTATTATTAGGGCAAAGTACCAACAGCTCTTATGTCCTGTACTATCCCCCTGCCCACTATGCTGCATTTGATGTCAGCTGCTTGAAAATTCTCCGGTCATAAGTCACTCATTATTTTTCACATTTTCATACTGTCCCTTCTCTGAGGAGCTTAGGGTAGAATACATAGTTCCTTCCCCTCCTTTTGTCCTCACAAGGTTGTGGTGGTCTAAGTGCAGCACTCAAATCACTACTGGCACAAGATGGACAATAAGAAACCACTGGATCATAATTATTATGGTTCCATTTGTAAGAATCAAATGCTGCAATCCTAAAGACACTTTCCTGGGACTAAGACCCATTGAAAACAATGGGGCTTACTTTTGAGTAGACATGGTTAGGATTTTGGACACCAACAGTGTTTTTCAACCAGTGGTACAAGTACCACTAGTAATATTTGAAGAGGTGTCTGTTGATATTTGCAGCACCCCTGATCACATGCCACTTAGCAGTGAGAAAAGGAATGTACGTGATACATTGGTAGAAGTCTCAGCTTGGTGGGCAAAACTCCAAAGCATGCTTTTTTGCACTTGAAAAAGCCCTCCCCAACTCCAGCCTCTTACTGGTGTTTGTCACATCTGATCTCTTAACTCAGAAATAACTTGTGATGGTATCAGTAACAATGATTGCCAGTGGTACTTTGTGTAGATCATTAGAAGTGAAGGACAAACCTTGAGAAACACTGATCAGGAGCAGAAGTGTGAGTCTGCCATAGATTATTCACATGTCACACAACCCCGTCCCAAGCTCTTAGAAATTCCCTTAGGGTTCACTCTTTTCATTCCATTATGTCCTTGTTGAAACTGGTACTTCTAAGTAGGATCTAGGCCTATATCCTAAAGTGAAACTCCAGAGCAGTTAAGATGACTTTCCATAAGATAACACTAGACGGTGACGTAACTGCGTGGACCCGTAACTGCTACAGATTTTGCCCCTAATGCTCTAAGAAGCTGCCCGATTCTAGACTACTTATTAGTAAGGTAAATTCACAGAAGTGGCACAACTTCCAGCTTACTCAGATGCCAAATAAAACAACAACTTCTTACTCTATCCAGGCAGAGGCCTCTTTGCTAAACATACTGGTGTTGGAAAGGGAAAAAGGCAGCTGCAAAGCAGGAGCAAATAAAGACTGTACCAGATCAACATACTGTGAACCAGCTATAGATTGCACAATAAGCGTGCTGATGGAAAATTGTGAGAGGCCCTGGAAAGTCATCCACTAAACAGGCAATAGGTTCAAATAACAAACAGCACAGATGTTGCTACAAAAGACTTCCATAAAAGAACTCCAGCTATGCGCTGTGTTGGCCTTCTCAATGTCCCCATGGAAATGCATTCCTCAAGCAAAGGCTTATTTATAGCCTGCTCTCACCCAAAGGAAATACTGAGCATGTCACAAATAGATTTGGGTGGATTGCAAGCCCCATGGAATTCAATGGATAAGATTTAAGTGGGTGCTTTGCCCTCCTCTGGAAATCAGCATGAATTCAGTATATTTGTTGTTGGCTGAATCATGCCCATAAAACCAGAGGTTCATTTTAAATATAGATGCTCCATGGCCCTGGATACCATACTGTCCAATCCTTCATCTACAGGACTATGCCACAGTCTGAGAAATGAACTCCACATGTTCACCTGCAGTGTGAACTGGCATTGTCCATGAACAGGATAAAGGTTTATGTAAACCAGGTTTGTGTATATTCTGAAGGAAGTTGCTTATTTGAAAGGAAATCCTTCATGCAAATGGAAGCTTCTTCAAACGTACAGGTGTTTGTCAACTTCATTCAGTGTGTGCCGATTCTTTTAGATACACATGTATGCAGGTGTGTGGGGAGACTGTGGTGACTCAGCAGTTAAAGACACTATGCCTGTGTACCTGAAGGTCAGCAAGTCAGTGGTTCAAGACTCAAGTGCCCTATGATGGAGTGAGCTTCCATCACTCATCCAGATCCTGCCAATCTAGCGGTTTAAAAGCATGCAAATACAAGCACAGTAGATAAATTGGTACTATTTTTGTGGGAAGGCAATGATCCCTTGACAGGCTGGCTCTCAATGTCACATCAAAACATGGATTGGATGATTCTGATCCAGAATAGTGGACCCAACACCATGTAGGACGAACGCTGAAGAAATTGCCTTTTAATTTTTTTAACATGTGTATGGGTGTGTATCGCATATAAAAAAACCTTTATGGAGTTGTTTTAAACATACTAAGACGCTCTCAATCACATTCACTTCTTCAAAAATGAAAGTGGTCATGACATGGGGGAATTTGAATATACAAAACAAAATGCCGCCCTGAAAACAAGCTTCTGCCATAAACAGAACCACAGTCTGGCGTTAATCCAGACTGAAAGCAAACAGAAAACTTCCACAGCCTATACAAACAGAATCTGACTCAGAAACCTAATACTCAAAACAAGAATAAGGAAAACACCCAATGTAAGCACCTCTTCTGCCTGCTCCAACCTCTTAGACCCCAACAATGGAAGAATTAAAAAGGAACACCTTCCACAGTCAAATCTAAGAAACGGTGCGACTCAGACACGGCACAAGATGGTGAAGCTCAACACTGAAACAGCGTCTGAAACGCTGGGTGGAAAAGATTCCTGCAATACAGTTTGAACCTCATTATCCACTGGGGGTTCTGTTTCACAATCCCACTGGATTAAAAAAAATCAGCATATACCAAATCAGTGGAAAAATAGCTTTACAGACCCACTTTCAGTTTTTTTTGCTCCTTTATTTTTGCACTAGAATGAATAGATGCTGTACTGAATTCATTTACTAGATATGCAGAATATTGGAACCTAATGGAATAATTTCATTCCATTAGATTCCATTCTTCACCCCCATCCAGTGGCTAAAGGCAGTATAGCATCTATTGCATTGGCATCCTTCAGTCTCAAAAGACCATAGGAACATTCTCCGAGTGACCTCTCCAGAGCACAATGGCCTGGGTAGATTAATATGGAGGATAGACTGTTACCCAAGCAGCAAATCCCCCCTCCCACGTCACTGAAATAGTCCAATGGAACTGCAGAGCCGATACGATTGGTTCCAACTGCGTCGCAGGAGTTACCAGAACGTGATTGTACATAGACATGAACTGCCTCCAGGACTCCGGTTCCGGATTTTGCCTCGAGGTTGACTCCTAAAGCCTTTCCCATAGATGGGTATAGCCACAAGGCAGTGGAGGTTGGAGGTGGGAGTTTTCCTTCTCCAGACAACCCACATTCAGTGGGATTTTGGACAGGTTTAGTCTAGCTTCTCAACATCTACGAGGTATATAGCATCTATACCAGGGCAACATTCTGGTTATACCAGAATGAATACAAATATATTTTGGGGCAATGATAGAGGAGGAAGATACCAGGTCTTTAAAGCCACTTGCAACCAGTACAGTTTAGCAGCACAAGGTGCTTTTCTTCGCTTCTTACAAGGCATTTAAAGGGGGACCCTGGTATCAGTAGTGAGTCAAATCAGTAGATATCAATTTTCCACTTGAATAGTCAAGTGAGCTATGTTATCTCACACCACACAAGGATCCAATTATTTTAAAGTATTTCCCTCCCCCCCCCCCCCACCAGGCACAGAGATTGTGAAGTGAGTGCCCTTTTCTTCGATGGGCGTTCAGCACTGGTTAGAGTTAAGTAACATTGTCAGCACCTTTGAACTGTTTCTAAAGCAAAGTACAAAAAACTAGCATGCAGATATCCTCTGACTAGCATAGAAATTTATCAGGTTTACTGGGTTTTAAAATTAAAAAATTATTGCATCTTCAATCACTGGTCGTTATTTTTTCATTTTCACTTTTTCCTATTGTGTATTAAGTTCAAAAATAGTGAACTCACAATAAAAAGACAGCAATATAATGAAAACAGAAACAGTCAGCCATAATCCCTTATTAGCGCATACTGTACAACTAAAAGAGAGGAAAAATAAACCAAAATTGTTTTTGTTTGTTAGCATATTCTGCAGTCTATAATACAGCACTAATAATTTCCCACTTGAACTACAGTGGTGCCTCACATAAAGAGCTTAATTCGTTCTGGAGGCATGCTCTTTAAGTGAAACACTCTTTAAGTGAAGCAGATTTTTCCATAGGAAATAATGGAAACTTGGGCGATTGGTTCCACAACCCCCAAAATATTCATATAAAAGTATTAACTAGATGTAAAAATGATGGCAAAACACTGGAATTGAATTCAAAACACGCATTCAATGTGCATGATCCTATGAAGTCTACTTACGCTAACGGCTGACCGTTGACAAGCTTCAGGTTGACAAGCACAGTGCCTTTAACCACTGAGCCAGAATAAGTATTTCATTTCAATGTCACTGAGATGGACTGGGCTAAAGATGCTTTGGGTTGAATATTAGCTCCAACCGTCAAGCAACAAAGGTGGAGAAAGAGCCAGCTGCATTGCTACCCTGTAACAAAAGTGTGAGGAGAGACTCCCAAGCTGGAAGCCCAGGAAGGCTGAAAAAATAGGTTGCGGACTTTTTACTGCCCTTTCAACAGTGTTTTGTACACATCAACAAGTTAATAGTAGTCTGATCTGCAGAAATCCTCCAGAAACACCCAGGAGCAAGCTAGGCACTTTCCTGGTCATTTAGCACCCACCAACAGAACAAGTCCAATAGGACAAGCAACAGCAGGCCCATAACAGAGGAGCTTTCAGTATATTCTGGATGCCTGTTACTCCTTAATTTTTTTTTTACTTTCAAAGGAAGCAACAATGGTTTGCTAAACCAGTCATTCTAGAATCAGATGCTCTTAAGCCATTGAGGTTGGGACTGGCTCAAACTACTGAGGTTTGAGATTAATTAAAACCAATTTGAGCTGGCTTGCAAAACTGTGGGTGTACTGTCCTTAATTAAGAGCATTCAGGAACATTAGAATACAACATTTAACACATGTAGCATTATTTAATTTCCCTTGCACAACACTTAGGATCAACCTCACTACACTTTAATATTCTTTTGTATCTGGAATATTCAGGGTTTTCCAATATTTCAGTATCTTCAGTTCATTACCCCCACTTCAACCTGCTGATTCCAATAGTCAGCTCAGCATATGTCTCAACCCCAATAGTATTCCTTCTTCAGTCCCCAAGGGGATATGAACTATTCACCTCATTTGGGTCTTTGTCAGTAGGCAGTGGGGGTAGGGTACAAGTCTGTGGCAACCTATAGCACCTTGCAATGATGATGCTGCCTGATTGCTATCAGCACTGATTGAGGGCAGATCCTTTTACAGTCAGCTTATAGGCAGAATCGGGCAACTGATACCAGCCTTTCAGAGGAGCTGGTACAGAGATAGGGACTTCTTCAGCATTTGACCCATGTGGTGATGGGGTTCTGCTATTCTGAATCAGAGTCATCCAATTCATATTTTGATGTGACACTAAAAAAACAGAGGCCTGTCAATGCCTGTCACAGAGGCCTGTCAATGATTCATTACCTTCCCACAAGGTGGGACAACTACTGCATTTGCATGCAAGTACTTTCCACAAAGTATTTATCTACTTGCATTTGCATGCTTTTGAACTACTAGGTTAGCAGGAGCTCAGATGAGTGATGGGAACTCACTCCATCATGCAGCATTTGAACTGATCTGCCACCTTTTTAAGGGGTTGCAACCGAACAAGGGAAGATGTTCACTCCCTACCTTTTCCCGTTTCTGTAAACAAGACTTTTTGCTCAGAACCTTAATAAATTCAGGTTGAGGTTTGCATGATTAACAAGGTGCTCATTCACATAAATGGGGCTGCATAGAATGTACTCCTCTCTCCACTTTTCTAAGCAGTCTAATGACAGAGTTGCAGACGTCTCCAATGTAAAAACGAAGAAAAAACAAGTTCAGGACAGATGCTGAAAGGGGTATTGTTATGGAAATTGCTTTAAGAGAGAACTTGCCAGCACTGGGAGTTCCCAAAACTGGACCACCATTGCATGCTACTTGGTCAGAGATCAAGTCAGGATATACGTTAAATTCAGAGCATCACTCAACCTGCAGTTATGTAACAGCCCAATGCCGCATTGAGGGTGCCTCAGAAGATACAAGGAGGAGCTGAGAGTTCACTTATTGTCAATGAATGTGTCATGATTCTTGAAATAGCCTCACTGTAACAAGGGGTAAGAGATGGTAACAGACGTGAGACATCTGCCGAAGGATACTGTTTGTATCAAATGATATTAACAAAAGATGCAGGAAGCAAATCAAGTAGTGGAATTTGCTACACTGAAACTCAGTTGCCTATGGGCACATCCTACCACCTACTGACAGATCTGTACAGTACAGTTGCTATCTTGTGCCATGTTCTCCTATCTCTCCCTCCCAAAAGGCCTGACTCCACCAAAATATTACCCTTATAGGGCAAAATCCAGAGCAGTTACCGGTCCATGCAGTTACGTCACCCTCTAGTGTTATATTATGGAAATTCACCTTAACTGCTCCGGAGCAAAGGGCGTAATTTGACAGGGATATGGGCTATAAAAACAAAAACCTGTAATTTTATGATTTTCAATTTTCACCCATGTCTTAGGCAATGACTGAAGATATTAAAACTCATAGAGCAGTAAAGGAAAGATACAACATGGAGAATATTTTCTGTACAACACAGAGAAGTTCGTGGTTTTGCTTATATAAGAGGAAAGAAGAAGTCAGTAATCTTAACCTACCAATCTCAGTTTCCCCTCATGGTAATGGTCCTAGTTTAATTTTATTTCTTTTGCAGAAGTACAATAGAGTCTTACAGACCTTCTGATACGAAGTATTTTCAAAGTTTCCTCCATCCATTTTAAAACTCTGCACAAGGGAGGCAACTCCAGATTCCTAGTTAGGCATTCCTATCTTTCCTATCATTCCAAACACAGTTAGGGTGGAACTAACATCAAAGAGAGGATTGATTGACAACTGCTGTAGCTGTAACAAGACTTTATCTTCAGCAAGAAAAGAATAATCTCCTAGCTGTGGAATCAAGACAGAAAACAACTTTGGCGGTTCTCTGCAAACAACTTAAAATAGTACTTAGTGGTTGTTGAAGTACTGTATCTTTATTCCATTTTAGTTTTACCCACTTTCTGCTCTAAAAGCCCCAGAGGAAACTGGACAGGATGAGGTCACAGTTTTAACATGAGATATGTACTTAGGATATCAGGTTGCAAGTATCAAGGGTCCTCCACATCTTTAGTCTTTTGTAACAGCTAACTGTATTTTTCAGGAGGGATCCAGCTTGGCTTTTTACCATTCTCTCACTCTCAAGCTGATTTTTCAATCCTTCACGTTCAAACATTTTTGGGAAGACGGGGATACAAAACTAGGTAGGCAAAAATTCCATGCTCCAAGAGTGTGAATCACACCTTTATATTCAAAGGGCTATTTCCAAAATGCTTTCTAGTCACAAATGAAATACCAAAACGGAGCAGGGACCCAGAGGGAATATTCCTTCACAGGTCCCAGATAAAAATCATCTGCAGCAAGCATTTACTTTGCAATCCTCTTTCTGCTAACACTACAGTGTATTCAATTGAAAGTTGCACCAGAAAGGTGTGATATGTACAATTTCCTCTGCTTCTAAAAACAATCGGTATAGAGGCCACCCAGTTGTTCCATCACATAACATTGGCTAGAGATCTGCTTGTCTAGAAGGTTAGACACATCCATGTTTTGCATCTTCACATACACCAGTCTTGACTGATGACTGAAGTTACATCTTACAGCACAATAACTGTATTGTCTGGAACAATGGAAGATTCCAACATCTCACACCGGCTTCCTGAGTTTGTCCACAGCAAGTTGTTGCTGCTGTTGTTGCTGTTGCTTACGCTTCTTTAAGGTCCGATAGGCTTCGACAACCCTTTCCCTCTCCTCTTGCACAATCCTCTGACGAGCAAGAGATGTATGGACTGCTTTATGCATGGAGAGTGTTTCACCATTGCCCAACAGTGTCCCTAACAGAAGCTGCTTCTGGCCAGCCTAAAGAACAAGAGAGAGATTGGTCAAAGCTAGAGAAGCATGAAGAGAAAGGGGGTTAAAGACATTACGCAGGAATGATCATAAACCAAAAATCAGCCATAAGCACAGGATTTCTAATAAATCTGGGTACCAGTATATTAATCATGTATCTATCTCCCCTTTATGCTCTTTGTGGCTGATCAAGTGAAATATTCCTGGTAAGGATAGCAGGGAAATTCAGAAAATTTAGGAGTCATAACTGGAAAACTACACAAAACTAGGTTACTTACCTTTTTCATAAGCACATTTTTCCTAGGCTTTGCAGTAAGGGTTGGGGGCTGTAAAACAACCTCCCCAAATTGCACTGTGTCTGAAAGGAACAGGAAGCCAGTTAACTTCCAGCTGGAAAATTTACTAACTAAGCAGCTAGCAAAATAAAATGTTTTAGATTATTTCTCACATGTAAGCAGATTCTAGTCTCAAATGCAGCCTATGGTATGCACACACACACTTTTTTCTATCATCGCATATAACAAATATTCTAGCAGAAATATAAGGAGTAGAGTTGCAATACCAGAGTTATCTGCAACAGGTTTACTGGTATTCCCACCACCCATACTATGCCTCAGTCCAAAACGTACTGCTGTGTTCCAGTCCCACAAAGAACCTTATCACAGAATCCACCACAAAATGTAGTAGTATCTCTTCCAGTTGTAATTGTTTTTATTTGAAGATGAAGTGTGTTGCAGTGAAAACTTTGGAAGGGGAGCGAAAGCCAGTTTCTATAGGCCTTTGTGGATATATATATAAGTAAGTCAATGGGCGCAATCCAGAGTAACTACAGGGAGTCCTTGCACCGGTGTAAGAACAATTTACTCTGGATTGCAATATAAATTTCCCATAGGTTTTCACTAGGTGGTGCTGTACCTACAGGTGCACGTAATGTCTCTTACGTGCTCCCGTAGTTACTCTGGATTGTAGGGAATGTCAGCTTGTTATCAGCTGCTGAAGACATACTGGTGGTTAAGAGTTCTCTACACTGGAAACACCAAGTGATCCACATAATGAACAGCAGTGGATTTATAGCTTAAGAAAACCCTAATTCGTCTAACATCACATGATAAGAGCATGATGAATCCCTGTTTCTGTACAAGAGTAGCTGGAACAGTATCAATAATTGATGATAATTTTGTTTAAAAAACGAAAGAAACTACCAAAGCTGTACTTGAACTGCTTTCCATGCAGAATGCAAGTTTCAGTGGGTATGAGAACATACCTATCATCAGTTTTCTCATCTAAAATTCTGATGTTCTAAGTGTTTTGGTCATTCCAAATCAGGTTGAACTGTCTTTGATTTTGGATTAATCACAAAACTAAACTTCAAACCTAGCAGCATCAGAAATATAACATACAGAAGAGCTTGACAAGTTTTATTCGTCTACAGTAGTGCTTCCCAAAGTGTGGATAGTGACCAGCTGGTGGGTCCCTGGCACAGAGGGTCACATTCTTGACTCTCCCATCTGCCCTTGCATTAGTTTAGCTCCAAATAGGAGCCACTGCAGAAGCCCCATTACTGAGATCTCTCATGGCCCAGTGACTTACTCTTCCGGCCTCTGCAGGTCTCATAATGGCCACCACAAGCCTCTGTAAGCAACTTCTGGTTCTTGGAAGCCACATCCTGCTTGTTTCCAAAAACCATTAAGCAGATTACAGGGGATCCTTTTCTTATGTCAAGAGATCGGTTCCTACGTAGTGACATTAGGTCGATTTCCAATGTAAGTCTATCCGCCCCCTCCAGCGAAGCCCCTGGCCAGCAAGGAGGAGCATGCGCACCAGCCAGAGAATCCTCCAGAGTGTTCCCTGGCCAGTGCATGCACTCCTCCTTGCTGACCAGGGGCTTTCATAAAAAGGAAGTTGAGTGGGTGGGTGGGCATTATCAGCGATGTAACTGCAAATGTAAGTCGGGTGCATCGTAACCTTATGACCCCTGTATAGAGTCTTCTGAGGGTCATTATGAAGCCCACAGATGCCTGTAGTTGCTGGGATTACCAAGCCAGGAGAGACCCAGCACCACCTGTAGCATCACAACCTATCACAAATAAGGAGACAGGTTATGGTGCTGCGAACCCCTGATCTAGAAAAATAAAGTTCCTCACATTCCAGAACTGTAATGACAGTTTAATAACCCTATCCTGAAGAACCCATCTCCAAGCAGAAACAGATCCCTACCTTTGAAAAAATCCTTCTCTAGCATTGCTGCTTTTTTCTCCTCTTTTTGTTTTTGGATTTTACTGAGTTTCTTCTCCAGAAATCTGGAAAGAAAAGTTAGTTGAAAAAAGATAGAAGAACCAAATACTTAAATTTTAACAGAGAAATGGAAAAGAATTAGTGACACCGAAACAGACAAAAAACACAGGAACTAAATGTTGTGTAACCATAAATGATCCAATCCTATATACTGTACAAGTCACTGAAAGCAAATGCCAGTCAACTCAGTGGATGTTATGTTAAAAAAATATGCATAGGACCTGGCTACAAATATATAGGCAGGACGTTCACTTTTAAACAAAGAACTCAGATGGGATGGCAACATTAGCCACTATTTCACTTTCATTAGTTAGATAGGAGATGCTGTCTTTAGTATCTCAAATATCACATACAAATTTTTGTAGCCACATTTATCACACTGCTCATTTGCTCTTGATGACACTCATCCTACACTTTTTAGATTCTTTAAGCAATCCATACTATTGCATATTTTGCATGCTAGATGTATACATCTAAAGCATTCTTTCAAATTTCCACAAATTTATTCATTTGCAGCTGTCAGCGATAAGCCTTCACTCGCAAACTGATTAAGATCAAAAGGTCTTCAACCCATTGACTAATAGTGGGGGAACACTCATTATTCCCATTTCCCAACATTGCAAGTAGCAACACTGTTACTACTTCTTCAATTCCTAACCAAGATTAAACATAAAATAATACCAGATCATTGATATTAACACATGGGCACATTCATTTATAATGCTGTCAAAGCATTAGACCAGTGATTTTCAACCAGTGTGCCACAGACAGTCCTCAGGTATGCCATGGGAATTTGGGGAGAGTCATTAATTAATAGGAAAATTGAGAGATTTGAACAGCCTGGTGTGCCTTGTCATTGGTAAAAACAACTGATGGTGTGCCTTGACAATTTCATTGCTTTGTTAATGTGCCATGAGGTGAAAAAGATTGAAAATCACTGCATTAGACAATTGAAGTTCCTCGCCCCACAACTAGCCAGAACAACCAATATCTGCATTCAACAGATGATGTCTCATCTCAACGGTCTGATTGCAGTATTGCCAAGCCCTGAGATACAAATTAAGGCAGGCTCAAACTTACTTTTTTTTCTTCTGGGACTTTTCTTGGGTTGGTTGTTCTTTCTCAGGCTCACGTTGTAGCTGGTTTTTGGTAAGGAAAAGCACTCGCTGGGTTTCTTGTTCCATACGCCGTACAAAGGAAGATTCTGACTCCCCTTTCCTTTGCTTGAATTTTGGTACAGGAATGTCAGTTTCCAAAGTAGGACTCTGCTTGTTTTCTGGGACTAAAGAATAAACAATGACTGTTGGACTCAGCAACATCGAAAGGACAAGAAGAAATAAACTCCCTTCACATACTAATTTAGCGCTCTGTAAAAACACTTCTTCCAGAAGTCACTTCTTTCGTGGCAAATTCTGAAGTGAAGGAATTTGGCATGTCACCTCATCCCACCTCCTGCATAGTTTAAAATTCTTGTTAAGAAACTAAATATTTACCTAGTTCATTTCGTTCCAGACCAGACACCTGTGGTGGGTTGCGTTTAAAACAAATGTAATTTTAGGTGTCGTAGTAAATGTAGTAAACATATCCTCTTCAGGTTGCCCTGCTAGTGACAATCTTTAACGGCAGGGTTCATACCCATTACAAGGTTGAAGAGCCAAGTTCTCCATGGTCATGTGGCTAGCAAACTAAAAACCAAAGGCACCTAAAACTGTTATCTTCGAACCAAAATATACCTATTTATCAACTTGCATTTGCATACTTTGAAGTGCTAGGTTTGTAGGAGCTGGGCAAGTGCTGTATGACACTTGTGCGCCACTCTTGGGGCAGGGATAGTCCCTCCCTACATCACCACGTGAATGGGAAGATGAATGAGTTATGCCAGCCTAGATGAATGCATGCTATTTGTATATTGCAAACATATATGCAACATGCATATATGTTTAATCATATATTAATCATATCCTTTTCAAGCAATTTATGTCTTATTTAGACAACTGGCACAATCATGCCAAGGTGGCTGTGTGTGCTTTAGTATATTATTACAAGAGAAAACCATAAAGTGTATGGAAAAGCATGGCTTTTACCAGGTTTCTTTTTCTTCTTTTTCTGGGGGTTCTTCATTTCCTCACGGCTCTTCATAATCTCCCGCAGGCGATATGGAATTTCTTGTTGCTCCAAGCATTTTGGTTTTGAGTTGACCTTCTTCCTTTTTTGGCTAAAGATTTCAGAGGGAGAAAGAGCATAGGCTCCGGCAAGGGCTAACCACGTCAACCTCAATGATAAGTTAAAATATGTTTTCCACCAGGCCGCTAGTTCTCGAGCTGTAGCACCCCAAACGCTGCAGAAACCAGTCAGGGGAACAGCGAAATTCTATTCCCACGTGCCCCAGTGTGCAGGGGAGGCTGAGGGTTCTATTCCCACCTGCCCCAAGGTGCTGAGGGTTCTATTCCCACCTGCCTCAAAGTGCTGAGAGTTCTATTCCCACCTGCCCCAGTGTGCAAAGGAGGCTGAGGGTTCTATTCCTCTGTGCCCCAAGAGACTGAGGGTTCTATTCCCACTTGCCCCAGTGTGCAGAGGAGGCTGAGGGTTCTATTCCCACCTGCCCCAAGGTGCTGACGGTTCTATTCCCATATGACCCAGTGTGCAGAGGAGGATGAGGGTTCTATTCCCACGTGCCCCGGTGCGCAGAGGAGGCTGAGGGTCCTACTCCCACCTGCCCCGGCGCGCAGAGGAGGCTGAGGGTCCTACTCCCACCTGCCCCGGCGCGCAGAGGAGGCTGAGGGTCCTACTCCCACCTGCCCCGGCGCGCAGAGGAGGCTGAGGGTCCTACTCCCACCTGCCCCGGCGCGCAGAGGAGGCTGAGGGTCCTACTCCCACCTGCCCCGGCGCGCAGAGGAGGCTGAGGGTCCTACTCCCACCTGCCCCGGCGCGCAGAGGAGGCTGAGGGTCCTACTCCCACCTGCCCCGGCGCGCAGAGGAGGCTGAGGGTCCTACTCCCACCTGCCCCGGCGCGCAGAGGAGGCTGAGGGTCCTACTCCCACCTGCCCCGGCGCGCAGAGGAGGCTGAGGGTCCTACTCCCACCTGCCCCGGCGCGCAGAGGAGGCTGAGGGTCCTACTCCCACCTGCCCCGGCGCGCAGAGGAGGCTGAGGGTCCTACTCCCACCTGCCCCGGCGCGCAGAGGAGGCTGAGGGTCCTACTCCCACCTGCCCCGGCGCGCAGAGGAGGATGAGGGTCCTACTCCCACCTGCCCCGGCGCGCAGAGGAGGATGAGGGTCCTACTC
This sequence comes from Cryptoblepharus egeriae, assembly GCA_030015325.1. Taxonomy (NCBI): domain Eukaryota; kingdom Metazoa; phylum Chordata; class Lepidosauria; order Squamata; family Scincidae; genus Cryptoblepharus; species Cryptoblepharus egeriae. The sequence continues at coordinate 103,074,399 of JAREYC010000002.1, read as the reverse complement.
CCACCTGCCCCGGCGCGCAGAGGAGGATGAGGGTCCTACTCCCACCTGCCCCGGCGCGCAGAGGAGGATGAGGGTCCTACTCCCACCTGCCCCGGCGCGCAGAGGAGGATGAGGGTCCTACTCCCACCTGCCCCGGCGCGCAGAGGAGGATGAGGGTCCTACTCCCACCTGCCCCGGCGCGCAGAGGAGGCTGAGGGTCCTATTCCCACCTGCCCCGGCGCGCAGAGGAGGCTGAGGGTCCTATTCCCACCTGCCCCGGTGCGCAGAGGAGGCTGAGGGTCCTATTCCCACCTGCCCCGGCGCGCAGAGGAGGCTGAGGGTCCTACTCCCACCTGCCCCGGCGCGCAGAGGAGGCTGAGGGTCCTACTCCCACCTGCCCCGGCGCGCAGAGGAGGCTGAGGGTCCTACTCCCACCTGCCCCGGCGCGCAGAGGAGGCTGAGGGTCCTACTCCCACCTGCCCCGGCGCGCAGAGGAGGCTGAGGGTCCTATTCCCACCTGCCCCGGCGCGCAGAGGAGGCTGAGGGTCCTATTCCCACCTGCCCCGGTGCGCAGAGGAGGCTGAGGGTCCTATTCCCACCTGCCCCGGTGCGCAGAGGAGGCTGAGGGTCCTACTCCCACCTGCCCCGGTGCGCAGAGGAGGCTGAGGGTCCTACTCCCACCTGCCCCGGTGCGCAGAGGAGGCTGAGGGTCCTATTCCCACCTGCCCCGGTGCGCAGAGGAGGCTGAGGGTCCTATTCCCACCTGCCCCGGTGCGCAGAGGAGGCTGAGGGTCCTATTCCCACCTGCCCCGGTGCGCAGAGGAGGCTGAGGGTCCTACTCCCACCTGCCCCGGTGCGCAGAGGAGGCTGAGGGTCCTATTCCCACCTGCCCCGGTGCGCAGAGGAGGCTGAGGGTCCTATTCCCACCTGCCCCGGTGCGCAGAGGAGGCTGAGGGTCCTACTCCCACCTGCCCCGGTGCGCAGAGGAGGCTGAGGGTCCTACTCCCACCTGCCCCGGTGCGCAGAGGAGGCTGAGGGTCCTATTCCCACCTGCCCCGGTGCGCAGAGGAGGCTGAGGGTCCTACTCCCACCTGCCCCGGTGCGCAGAGGAGGCTGAGGGTCCTATTCCCACCTGCCCCGGTGCGCAGAGGAGGCTGAGTGTTCTAGGGTTCCCTCAAGGAGGCCTGCAACTCCTCTAGCAGGGCTAAGGTTGGAATTCCCCTCCCCGACCTATCTTCGAGGGCTGTTGTAAGGAGCCGTATAATGAGGAGGCTCTTAAAGGGACAGGCTCTACTGACCTCTCAGCGAACGCCAACCCGCTCCGTGAAACCACAGGGGTCTGCGTTGCGCCCCGTCCCACCTTCCCCATAGCTGCCCTGTTCTCTCAGGAACACGTGCACCAACTCCAGTCTATTGGCCCCCGCGCTCTTTTCCCCGCCCACCTCAGCCCACCCCTCCTCCTCCATTGGAGCCTCTCTTTCTGGTCTCTGCCCACGAGCCTCTTCCCATTGGTTCGCTTACCCAGCATGACCTCTATCAGGCCTCTTCCATTGGCTCACTACCCATCACCTGCTGCGGCTATTGGGCGAGAGAAATGCCACTTAAGGAACTAGAGCCCGCCCACTGCGGAGGGAAGGGGGTGGGGCGTGGTGCTGCTGTGGCAGAGGCACTGTGGAGCAAGCTTTCACTATCAGGCTTCTTCCATTGGCTCCCCAGTCATCACCTCCTGTGATTATTGGGCGAGAGAAGTGCCAATTAAAGAGTTAGGCCCGCCCACCACGAGGGATGGGGCGTGGTGCGCAATGACTCTATCAGATCCTTCCATTGGTTCGCTGACCATCACACCTGCTGCGGCTATTGGGCGAGGGAGGTGCCAGTTAAGAAGCGAATCCCGCCCATTGTGAGATTAGGGGGCGGAGCCTGGTGCTTTAATCTCTATGGAGGGATGTGGTTGGGAGCAGCTGTCTGTGGTCGGGGACTGGTGGGGGCTGCCGCGCGCTCAAAGGTGAGGCAGTTGAGGGAGGAGGCAGTTGAGGGGAGTGGGAAGGGGGAAGGGCTATACAGGGTAAAGGAGTGCTCAGGTTAGGCTGGGAGAGTCAGGGTGAGGGTTCCTTCCCCCCTCACTCCACCAGTCCAGCCACCAACATGGACTGTTGGGAGGTTGAGGACACACCAAAGGAAACATTAACCAGTGGAACTCCATGCCACATGATATGTGGGAAGACATTTTGTGAGGGATGGATAGAGGGAGGCTCTTTTTCCTCTCACACAACACCAGAACCAGAGGACATTTAGAGTTGGGAGAGTTATGACAAACCAAAGGGTAAAAAAAGAAACATTAACCAGTGGAACTCCTTGCCACATGATAAGATGCAGGGGGTTGATAAAATGGAGGAAGGGAGGCTCTTTCCTCTCACATGACACCTGAGCCAGTGGACATCCACTAACATTGAATATTGGGATGGTGATGACACACCAAAGAAAATATTAGCCAGAGGAACTCCTTGCCACATGATATGTTGGAAGATGCAAGGGATTGATAACATGGAGGAAGGGAGGCTCTTCCATCTCGCACAACACCTAAGCCGGTGGACATTCACTGACACTGAGTGTGGTGAGTGTCAGGATAGACAAAAGGAAATATTATTTTATCCAGCATGTTATTAGTCTGTGGAACTCCTTGCCACAAGATAATGTGACAGTATCTGACTTACATGCCTTTAAAAGGGCTTTGGACAAATTTCTGGAGGAAAAGTCCCTCACAGCTTATGATCTGTTATAGGTATTTGTTTCTTCCTTCTTTTAGAAGTAGGCTACCTTAGAATGTCAGATGCATTGTAGGGCACCAGGATATGGGTCTCCTGTCTTGTGTGCTTCATGAGACATTTGGTAGTCCATTGTGGGATACAGGAAGCTTTTCTAGATGAATCTTTGGCCAGATCAGTTGGGGCTTAAGCCTGACCCTGCACTGTTTTGCTTGGAAGTCCCTCCCTCTGGTTTGTGATCATGAAACCGGAAGTGGGCTGTGATTTTGAGCATCTTTGCAGTGTGGGGAGTGCTGAAGAGGCTTGTGCAGGGCTCCCTGCACACCCCGGAAGCTGCTGCAGTGAATGGTGTGTGGCGACATGCACCTGTGCCTCTCATGTTGACCTCCTTGTCATTGCAAGTGCTTATCCTTGAGAGTTTGAAAACCACTAGAATACAGAATTAGTACAGTATTATAATTTAATTATATTTGTTTGTTCTTGCTAGGAATGTTTACATTTGTTCAGGCACTTCCAGGATTGTGGCAGCACCAGCCCCTGGCTCATGCACAGATGCCATCACAAATGCTTAGACCGTACGTGGAGACTGCCTGCAAAATTGGGCTGCGGACAACATCATATCCACACTGACTCTCAGGGAAATGGTTTCGAAAATGCTTCTTCTCGGATGGGGAAGGACTCAAGTTCTGAGCAAGCAACTAAGTTGTCAAAGGATAAAGAGCCTTCATTTGATGAACCCCCAACACTTTCCCCTCCCACTAACTGCTGCATGAGTGGATGCCAAAACTGTGTGTGGATTGCATACACTGAGGAGCTTCTGAAGTATTATCAGGACGGAGGAGAACGGGCCCTAGAAGCCATAGAGAAACACATACAGGATGAGAATCTAAAAGCATTCTTAAAGATGGAAATTAGATTCCGCCTGAAAAAAGATTAAAATTGGTGTTACTACTTGCTCACTGTGGTCTAACGCATAAAAAATATGGTTTCACATGAACAAGAGTGTGCCATACTCATATGTGGATTCTGGCCAGTTGGTGCAATTATAGTGGTGCCTCACATAAAGAGCTTAATTCGTTCTGGAGGCATGCTCTTTAAGTGAAGTGGATTTTTCCATAGGAAATAATGGAAACACAGATGATTGGTTTCACAACCCCCAAAATATTCATATAAAAATATTAATTGGATGTAAAAATGATGACAAAACACTGTAATTGAATTCAAAACATGCATTCAATGTGCATGATCCTATGAAGTCTACTGAGGCTGCAATCCTAAAGACACTTTCCTGGGAGTAAGCCCCATTTAACACAATGGGGCTTACTTCTGAGTAGACATAGTTAGGAGGCTGCAATCAAAGACACTTTCTTGGGAAGCTTACCTGGGTGGTTGGTGGGGGCAGTTAGGGGAGGCAGCACTGGCCAGCAGCCCTTTTAAAGAGCCTCTGTGCGGAACGTCAGGGCTCCATTGCATGTGTGCCCATAGCGCGCTTGCTTGTTAAGTGAAGCAGAACTTGTTATGTGAGGCAAGATTTCTTGGAAATTTTTGCTTGTTATGTGAAACGCTTGTTAAGCAAGGCGCTTGTTAAGCAAGATACCACTGTATATGATTTCTACATGAATTTAAGTAAAACTTAATAAATGTTTATGTAATATTTATTTTTAAATAAAAAAGCAGGCCTCCGTCAGTCTTGAAAGACTGGTATCATGCTAGGCGCTGCATACACTGCATGCAAAGCCCGAAAGCCTGGCTTAGATTGTTATGGAGGATAGGCTGTTACCCAAGCAGCAAATCCCCCCTCTCCACGCCACTGAATTAGTCCAATGGAAAGGCAGAACAATACGATTGGTTCCAGCTGTGTTGCAGAGCTGGGCTAAGGACAGGAGCTCACCCTGTCTTGTGGGGCTGACCTGGATCTCGAACCCTGGTCTGCTTGTTAACAGGCACAGTGTCTTAACCACTCGTGCCACACACAGCCCATATTTATTTTTAAATAAATATTTTAATCCACAGTTTATGCCTTTCTTTAGTATCATCACTGCACCCTCACCCCTGCTACCACAGCAACCTGCAGGGAACATCTTTACCTTCAGTATCACTTGAGGTGGCATACACCGAGTTTCTTGGTGGTCTTCCATACACTGGCCAGACCAAAACCTACTGGCCAAGTATCATGACGCTAAATGCATCATTGTGTAGTTACAGGCTTAGGCTTACTTATGTGAAAGGGCCACAGTTTTAATTGGAATCACAGCAAGGGCAATCAAGTACTTAATGCTTTAATAACACGAATAGCAGTTTAATCCTAAAGGTGCCATTTTCCACAAAGGTATTTTTTGGCTGCATTCCTGCTTTGTCCTGGTGAGTTGTGGGTAGGGAAAACAGTTTAAGGTCAAGGGTTAAATCTCTCCACTGCAGCAGGCCTCCGTCAGTCTTGAAAGACTTTGGTATCGTGCTCAGCGCTGCATACGCTGCATGCGAAGCATGAAAGCCTGGGTTAGATTGTTATGGAGGATATGCTGTTACCCAAGCAGCAAATCCCCCCTCTCCACACCATTGAAATAGTCCAATGGAAAGGCAGAGCCAATATGATTGGATCCAGCTGGCGTCGCAGAGCTGGGCTAAGGACAGGAGCTCACCCTGTCTTGTGGGGCCGAACCGGATCTCGAACCCTGGCCTGCTGGTTAACAGCCCTGAGTTTAATAGCATTCCCACGTGACTCCAACATGTGAATCATCTGAAGCCTATAACCATACAATAGTACATTTAGAGTGCAATCCTAACCATGTCTACTCAAAAGTAAGCCCCATTGTGTTCAATGAGTCTTACTCTCAGGAAAGTGTGTTTAGGATTGTAGGCAAAGTGTCATGTATACTAGTTTAGCCTTAGTTTCAGCAACATTACCTCATTCAGATACAACAGCACTGAATGACTCCTTAAAGATCAGTTTTATTTGTTAGTTGGAGCAGTCAAAGAGAAGGATACTGAGACCCATATTGATGGGAAATTCTGGGTTGTACATAATCATAATGGAACATATTTAGGCTGCAATTATGTTTAGGCTGCAAAACATGTAATTTGGGCTACGTTTAAGGGCCCAATCCTATCCAGCTTTCCAGTTCTGATGCAGCTATGCCAACAATGTGTGTGCTGAATCCTGCAGCAGGGGAACAGTCATGGTGGCCTCTGCAAAGTAAGGGATGCTTGTTCCCTTCCCTCAGAGCCAGTGGTGGGCTCCAGCAGGTTCACACCTACTCTATAGAACTGGTTGTTAACAAGAGATAGGACATATAAAGTTTAAAAATAGCCATTTAAAAGTGGCTGCCAGATGGGCAGAGAACGGGTTGTTAATTTTTTTAATCTCATCACTGCTCAGAGCTACATTGCTGCTGCGTCAGCACTGAAAGTTGATAGGATTGGGCTGTTACTGAATTTGGGAGGACTTATTTCCAAGGAAGCAGATCCTTGTCTGTTGGCCATACAATACTGATGTGCCCAATATCTTGGCTGCGGCAGCACTGGACATTAAATCTGTGGCATAGGACAACAGTGGTCAGTGTGATGGTCTGCTTCCACTTGCTTTCTTTTGTCAGACTTCAGATACAACCTAAGCATGAAATCTCATCCCCTGAACATTAGCTGTTTTGTTTTTTGCAGAAGGCAGTATTGTGAACTTTTATTTCATTATCACAAAAAACACCCCTAGTTTTACATGTCAAGCAGCATCAATGTATGTGGCACAATCCTAACTAATTTTCCAGCTTCAGTGTAAGGATAATGCAATTGTGAGGTAAAGGAACAAAGATTCCTTTACCTTGCAGTTGGAGGTCTCTGTGATTGCCCTGCAACTGCAAGAAGCAGTACAAGCCCCACTGGCAAAGCTGAAACTTTATTTGGATTGTTCCCTCTATCACTTTATAGAGAACCATTAATATAATGAAAACAGTCCTTGTTCAGAAGAGTTTCTCATCTATATTTCTTTTTAAACTGAGGTCTGTGAAGATAAATGCAGTCTAGAAGAGGATGCTTAGAGATTGCAAGGAAATAGTACTTTCTCATGCAAATCTCAAAAGTAAGCGAAGTTTAGTGTCACCAGTGGGAAGGAGAGCATTTTCTCTATTTTGTAGAAAGGTGCACCGCTGACTAGTTGTATCTCGTAAGAGCAAAGCGACAGAAACAGGAGAACATTAATAACAGTATTGGGTTTGAGTTTAAAGTGTTAAAAGCACCACTCATACATTATTTTAGACATTTTTACAACAATCTTTTAATGTTGGAATGGACGATAGAAGTGAATGGCCTCTATTTATGATAGTGAAAAAGGGATGACAGTTAAAGTCACAGCTGAGGATTGCATCAAATTGGGGAACACAACTGAGATTGCATCAAAATTATATTGGAGGCAGATCTGGTCCATGCTTCCATCATTCAGCCATTTGCAGCTCCTCTTTTATAGAAACGATGGGTTCTTTAGACTCTTATGGAAGAATAGGAACTTGCACTACAGTATATCCCTCCTGCAGGCAAGGAGGGGGCAACCTGCTGACAGCCTAATGTGTTGAACTGGCATTTATATAACAGTAAACCCTTGATTTACCAGACTGACTGGTGGAAGAGCTTCCACTAATGTCAAAAGTCCATTAAATCCGAATGCATTTATGAAAATACACACACACACAACATGACTGGTTTTTGAAGAAGCAGTCAATCAATGTCCATTATTTGTGAAGTCTGTTAAATGAAGGGTTCACTGCATAATGATTACTAGGTAAAGTATCTGCCAATGTGCCATAGGAGTCCATACTGCTGCATATAGCTGTTCTGAACATGGTGGTTGTTATTAAAATATTTATAATCCACCTTTCCCATCCTGAAGCAAACAACCAAGATGGCTTACAAAATACTCCATTAAAATGAACAATATGTTACCAACTGCCCAGAAAAATACTGAAGAAAAACAGATAAAGGTCAGTTTTTGTACCTTTAAAATAATATCTTCACGGTAATAATTTCCTGCTAATAAAATCAAAGTAAAGTAAAATCAGCAAAGTAGTGGCATAATGGGACTCCCATTTGGTTGTGTAATACATCATGTTCTAATAGATAGCCTTTCCTTTCCTTTCGTCAACCCCATTCAAGATTTGAATACATTCTGCAGTATGTTATATTTCCACCATCGTGCTCTAGAAAAGCAAGCTGTTCTCCTAGGTCTGCCTGCTGGGACAGTATCATTTACAATCCTTTCTTAATACCCAGCTCTGAAGAAATCCTTAGACAACCTAATCACAGTGTGCTTTAATGGAACTGCTGAACCTTCCACTAATTATAGCTAGCTGGACTTTGGTAAACAGGATTAAAATATGCTAGTTGTGTGTTAATTGAAGTCAGGTGGATCACTTCAGGTATAATGAAACCCTATTTTGTTTATAATTTAGTGCTTTGGCTGAAAAACCAGGGAAGTGAAATTGATTGTTTGTACATTAAAAACACAAAGCACCAGAAAGCTTTTGTGCCATGCTCTGATTTGGACTCCATGCAGATAACCCTTTGGGATTCTTGTGCAATGTCTACAGGTGCACTTTGCAGGTACAGGCGCTCTAATTTGTTCCAACATTTTATCCAGCTCCTGCAATTACAGTATCTCTTAACAGTATCTTAATGGGAAGACATTAGCAAATGATGGTGTTTGATTTTTGTGCAATGAAAATCTTTGCATACCAATTTCTGCAGATCAACACTATTTCACTTATGTTATATTTGCCTGTTTGTCATCAGTTAGGCAATGAAGTGAAGAAACAGTATCAATTAGGAACAGCTGAAAGGCAATGTAGACCAGAACCCAAAAGGGGGCTTTTTGCTTTGGAATGTGTCTGCCTTAGGCACTGATAACCTATATCTCCGATTATCCCAGTCCCTTCAGATGATCTTGAGTAAGATGAACAGGTGCCTTTTCTACATCATCCTGGCTTGAAGAAGCTATCTACAACATTTATATGCTGCTTTTCAACTAAAAAGTTCACAAAGTGGTTTACAAAGAAAAATGAAAAATTAGTGACTAATGGGTCATTTTGTACCTAACTCATGAAGGTCCCAGAGTGATAACCAGCTCCAGCAGCAGAGAGAAGCAGACTCTAAGATCATTCTTCTTTAGATGGTTGAGGCTACAATCCTAACTATACTTTCCTGGGAGTAAGTCCCATTGACTCTAATATGGGACTTACTTCTGAGTAGACAGTCATAGGATTGGGCTTTCAGTGAACATTTAGCCGATTTGTTGTGTAAACATACCCCCAAATACAGAGTAACTATGGGAGCACATAAGAGACTTTACATGCACCCATAGTTACTGCACCACCTAGTGAAAACCTATGGGAAATTCATATTGGAATCCAGAGTAAGTTGTTCTTACACCGGAGCAAGGATTCCCTGTAGTTACTCTGGATTTTGCCCATACACTCCCTGCCAGATAATAGCTGGCTATGCAGGTTACTGGAGATGATAGTCTCTTCTTTGCATTAAGAGCCTCTTTGCCTGCAATCCTAACCACATTTTCTTAGGAGTAAGTACTACTGAACCCAAGGGTCTTACTTCTGAATAGACATGTTTAGGATTGCACTGTTTTTGTGTAAACAGACACTCTGATGCAAGCTATATTAGAACTGTCTGCCTCATTAAGGCTGCAATTCTTAGCCCCAGTTAGGCTGGCACAAGTTCCGTACTGGCCTGGGAGTGTTGCAAAAGTGCCATAAGGCACTTCTGCACCAAAACTGGGAGGAGGTTAGGCCAATGCTGAGACACACTGCAGAAACCTACACCCACAGCACCACAGGAACAGGGAGACATGTGAGTTGTGTTGGTCAGGACTGCAACCTAAGAGCCTATATCGGTTGGGATTGCACCCTAAGAGCCTCTTTGTTTTGCTTTGATCATACTATCCACTATCCATCATAAAGCAAACAATTGTTCAGTTAATCAGTCATGCAAATATATCTACCTGTACATAGTTATTATATTTGATTGAGACAACAGGTGTCACTGGAAGTTTATTGAATCTACCCAAAGCAGCACTGGGGGCACAGAGCAAAGGAGCTCTAGAGACAACACAGGCAAATAATTATTGGTAAGAGGTGAAATACATCATTTAAAATGCCTGTTTCTGTCCCTTCAGGCATCTTGTTCATGCAAATGAGAAATAATTTACCTATCACTGAGGACAACACAGGATTAAAAACAAGGATCATAATCTGATTATGAGTAGCATAATAGACCTAGCCACCCATTTGAAACTTTCAGAGCATCTTTGAGTGAGAATAGAAACATCCTCACGATTTGGTCAGTAACAGCCTTTCAAACAAGCGCATCATCAGTATTTGGTAAGTACTGCTGTAGATACTTGGCCTCAAGTTGGCTTCAGGCAGCAAATGAGAAGCAACTGGTCCTGGACAATTGCCTGGACAATACCCCCACCCATTCCTTTCTCACTAGCTATCTAGGTTTCTTTCCCAAAATTATCCCCTCTACCCATTGAAAAGAAGCTGCAATAGAGGAAGACAAGTAGATGCTGACAGTCACTTGGATGTCACTTGGAGTGCCAGCCAATACAACATTATATTGATTGCCACTGGCATATGGGGTGCTGGCACTGATGGAGGGCTTTTGGGCAACAGAGGCTGCCCCAAGACAGGTAGACCTGCGCTGCCGTTGCAGGGCAGCCTAGGAGGTTCAGGAGAAGCATGTTGAGGGCATGTTGAGCATTGCCTAAGGCAGAGCAGTTACTCTGTATCCAGAGCCTGTTTCCAGGGTAGAAATGCCTCTTCCAATTCCTCAGAGTTATACCACCCCAGGAGCAGGTATAGAAATCAATAGACCCATAGGGGTCCATGATAAGGAAGAGTAAGTGTTGACTGTACTGGCATCCCATCAGGGACTCCTTATAATGCAGGCACTACAGCTGTTCCTTGTTCTGTGTGATCTGACAGGGGTCTCCTCAGGAGCAAGCCCCCCCCAGGTGTCACTGACTTGGTGCCTACTGAGCATTCTCTGGAGCAGCCCAGGCTTCCTGACTCTCTGGATGCAGCATATCTTTCTTCTCTGGATTCAGAATAGTTGTGGCAGCCCAGCTAGGGCACTCCTCACTGCCATAACTCTAGATTGTACCCTAGACATGGACTAAAGATCTTCTTAAGCAAGCAGTCCTCTGATATGGGAACTTTCTTCACTGGGAAGCCTGGTTGGTTTTAATGCTACCCACATTCAAATGGGCAGTAAAAATGTTTTTGCTCCATCATGATTTTCCTTGAATTTTTTCCCTTGAATTTTGTTATGCTGCACAGTTGATACGTAGAAAACTTATATCCAATGCATGATCTCTATTTGGGCTGCGGGGAAATGTGTATTTGATTATATTTTATACTTTTATGTTGTTGTTTTATGGTTTGTGTTTGTTTTCATATGTTTTATATGGCTGGTCAGTAGACCGTTAATAAAGAATTTGACTTGAACTTGAATTTTTTCCCCACTAATTTTCTTGCCTTGCTTACCATGTTTTTATTTCATTTTACAGTGGTACCTCGGTTTACGAGGACCTTCGATTGTGTATATTTTGAAAGAAATCTTTTTCGGTTTGCAAGCTTTACTCGGTTTATGAGCGGGTGCTAATACAGCCAGCATGGGGTCCCCAAGGATGCCTGTTGCATCATTGCCAGGGCATTGATGTATCTGGCATGGGGACCCCAAGATTGCAGAATGAATTGTCTTAGTTTCCAAATTTTTAATGGGAAAATTCACTTTGATATGCAAGCGTTTTGGATTACGAGCATGTTTCCGGAATGAATTATGCTCGTAAATCAAGATACCACTGTAGTTCAATTTCAATCATTTTATTAGTTGTTGCATTTTAGGCATTGTTGTGAACCACCTTTGTGGTCCCTTATTGGGACTAAAAGGTGACATATGCAGAAATTTTTTTTAAAAAATAAGTTCAACATTAACAAAGATGAAGGATTTCCCAAATCCAAAAAAAACTCTTTACAGTATTAGACATTAGTACAAAATTTAAAAAAAATTAAAAAGCATTTGAGGCATCATAAATCAGGTACAATCAGGGGAATTTCCAAGTCCATGCTGAGGAGAAGGTTTTCCAATAAAGAACATGTTCTCAGTTTAGCAAGGGGTCCCAAAGGATGGGGACAAAGTATTTTTACCTGGCAAAATATTTTTACCTCAGTTGTTAGAGCTCTCTGGGATCATAACACTCTGGTTTTAATGATTCTATCTAGCTGGAAAAGTTCACATTGCTGAAGTTTGGCAATATTTGGCAGGCAACTGTATGATGTTACATCTTCAGTGTTTGTCCCATATGGTGGCAGGATCCACTTGTTCTGGATTGGAGTCATCCAAACGATGGTTGATGCAACACTGGGGAAACCTGGCTGCCTTGTCACAGGGTCCTATTGTCAGTGGCAGTTATAGGATGATGGGTGGTAAAGAAGTAACTTAAGGCCGTGGTTTCCACAGAGGATGGGGTAGTTGCTGAAGAACCAAAAGGAAGTCCTGTGGGCCAATGATGGTCTTGCAAAAAGCATATACCGGTATATATTAGCGGAAGGGTTTACAAGGTAGAAGGGTGAAAATCTTGTAATCAGATTAGGATTTATTGAGGGATTTAAATGACATGCTAAACTGGGTCAGGCAAATGATTTGCTCTGTTTCATAAATCTATGTCAGTGTTAATTTATGTGTTTCAGTTTGTGTATGTGTAGTTGTGTGTTGCTAAACACTTATGTAGACTGAAATTCACCAAAGCCTGGCATCTATGTGCACATTCAACTCTGTCCTCTCTTCAGGTGCACAGAGATGCTGGACGTTTGGGAGGGGGACTGGGATCTTATTTAACAGAGAACATCTCTGTGCCACTAGCTGGGGGGAAGTAGTAGAACAAGTGGGTGGTGAGAAAATGAGGGGAGGAGATGGATTTTATTTTTTTAAAGTCTGAGTGTGACATTATTTCTGATTGTAACATCTGAGGCAACATTTCCATGTATGCATTGGACCATACCAGAGGTGTCCAAGGTGATATGGCAGGAGGGCCATATCCTCTCTGACACTGTGTTGGGTGCCGGAAAAATGATGTAAGTTTCAAATTTGCATAAATTTACATATAAGTGATTATTAGAAACAGTTTTGGAGTTTAAGGCTTGGCTGCAGGCTGGATGGGATGGTCTTGAGTCTCACCTTCAGCCACATCTGGCCACCCCTGGGCTACACGATCATTACTTACACCACTGATCGCTTACCCCAAGGAGACTCCAATGGCTGCCACAGGGCAAGTAGGATACAGCAGCAGTCATTTCAGCTCCACTGTTCCATTGGGTAAGTCATATTTATAAGTCTGGCATTCAGAAGTACCCCACATTTACTTGTGGTACAAGCCTCTCTCTCTCTCTCTCTCTCTCTCTCTCTCTCTCTCTCTCTCTCTCTCTCTCTCTCTCATATCAATTAATACCAAACTACAGGAGACAGGTTTTTCACCTTGGCATCATTCTTTCATCACAACCATGAACCCTGAAGCTCCCAAGCCAGATCTCAAATCAGCAACGAGAGTGATTGGAGGACCTGTCACCCCTAGAAAAGGACCCCCCAAATTCAAGCAGCGACAAACAAGGCAGTTCAAGAGCAAGCCGCCAAAGAAGGGGATCCAAGGGTAAGATATGAGAGAGGTTGCTTGGGAGAAGTTTAGAGAATAGTCCTTTAGCCAAAAACAACCATTGCATAGCCCTCTTTTATTTACCATCATTACTCAAATCAGTAGCTGAGCAGTCAGCATTTTCAACCACATCTCTGATTACCAAGACCATCATGAGGAGCAATATGCTCAGTCTATGAACTCACAAATGGGGGTAGACATATGGCTTTGTTTTTCCAGAGGAATGTCAATAATAGTCCTTATTTTTTTCTCCTCCACTTTAAATGACTCCAATTAAATTAATGTTTCGTTTTTCCAATACATCTGTGTTTGCTTCAAACACATTGCACTTATTTGGACAAAGCAAAGTTGAGGTTCTGCTAAAATTAAAACAGATAAGCTTCATGTGAACAAAGGCGATTTATATTTCAGACTGGCAATAAATGTAGATGTAGTGCTCTGTCTGGTTCTACCAAGCAATTCAGCTTGATTATTGGAGAATAAACCAAACTGAAACTAAAGGCACAATCCAGAGTAACTATGGGAGCACATAAGAGACATTACGTGCACCACCCGTGGTTACTGCACCACCTAGTGAAAACCTATGGGAAATTAATATCGCAATCCAGAGTAACTTGTTCCTCCTTTGGAGCAAGAACTCCCCGTAGTTACTCTAGATTTCACCTTCAATAGTGAAAATATCCCTGTAAATATGGACTGGATCAGAACATGTATGTATTCACAATATACTTTGGCTGCCATCCTAAAAACACTTTCCTGGTTGTAGATCCCATTGAACACAATAGACCTTACTTCTGAGTAGAGATTGCACTGACTGTTTTTTTCCCAGGAGAAGAAAAGATGTGGTATTACTCAGTTTGCATCCACCATAAATTAACAAAAATAACTTGCAAAATTATTGCTGTACTTGTGAGAAAGCACCCTGGCTTCCCATGTGAAGGAAGGAGGTGACACTGGAGTGCTTACTCATGAACACATTGGATTATATCAGTTAACATAGAGAAACTGCTGATAAGTAAACATCCTAAAACAATGTGACATCTATGTACATTTAGATGACAATTAGCCCCTTGGTAATGAAACTAATTTCTGAGTAAAGATACAAGGATCAGACCAAGAGTTTGAATGTTGCTGTGACATAGGTTGCTGGCCTTAATATACTCTCTGACATCTGTACTTATGGGTCTGCAGTGCACTCTAATATTCATCTCTCTTGGTGCTGCGGCAAGCAGAAATCAATGTGAATGCAGCAGGACAGCTGGTAGCAAAAAAGTAAAGCTCAGCAGACCCTAGGAACAGACATTATCTGGCTTTCTTTGCTTTGCACAAGTTCAGATTCTCATCTCTTTCCTCCATCCCCCCCTCACCCCAAAATTATTTGAAATTGTAATTCATATATTTAATTTTGTCATTATGGATATAGAATTTTTTAAAGTAGTAATGTATAAAAGTGGTCTGTAACAAGAAGTGAATTTTTATGCATTTCACTTTACAAAGCCATATAACCACCACAAATCCACAAATCATCAGTATAAATTTGGTGCTATTATGGTGTTGGTTCCCACATGTGTAACAGTACTACTGTGGCACTATGGCTAGGCCATGCTATACCTTTCAAAAAGCTAATTGTATCTTCATCTACCACTGCCATCACCCCACTTGTTGGGGGTTTTTGCAATCACCCTCTTTTCAGGGATTATCCTAAAACATTCCAAGGTTTGGATAAGAAAAAATATATCACCCCATGAAAATGTAATGGGTTATGTAATGGGGTTATATTTTTAATTATTATATATTATTATTTATATAATTTATACCCTGCCTTTCTCAACCTAGGCTGACTCAAGGCAGCTTATAAGAAAACCACACACACGCGTAAAATAATAGAAAAGACATTTAAAAAAACACAAATGTTAAATCACTTAAAAACACAGTGCCTCCCAAACTCCATCTCAGTTAAAAGCTTATTACTTTATTATTAAATAAGCTTATATATTATAAGCTTATTATTTTATTTGCACTGTTTAGAAAGATGTTCCCAGATCAAAGCAAAAAAATTGAACATTCTCTTTTTTTCTCTCTATAGATTTGGTGATGACATCCCTGGCATGGAAGGGTTAGGAACAGGTATTACAAAATTGTTATTATTTTCTCAGTGCAAGAATTTATTCCAGCATCTGCAAATCAGGGATGGCAAGCCTTAGTGGGAGTAGGCTTGGTTTGCCATTTCAGCCTTATGGCCTGGCTCTTTGGTATTATGTCCTGTTTCTGCTTTCCTGAGCATCATTCCTGCTATCTGTAGCTTGTTTTTCCTCTGGAATTCTCCTAAGAACCTGGATTCTGACTATTCCCCTGCTCCTCTCGCTGTGCGTTATGTCAAGCCTTCCGTTCTTGCCAACCATATCTTGACTGTTTTGAAAGAAGTGTATAGATTTCACATGTATAACTTCCTACCCCACCATCTCAGGCTGTGCTCTTCCACAACTAACAGGGAAACTATTGGTTTAGTTGTGGGAATGAATGAATAACCCTACAATCCAGAGTAACTACAGGAGCTTGTAAGAGACATTTACTTCGACGTAGTTACAGCATCACCTAGTGAAAACCTATGAGAAATTCATATTGCAATACAGAGGAAATTGTTCTTACGCTGGAGCAAGGACTCTCCGTAGTTACCCTTGAATGCATCTAGAATGACCAATCCTAACCAATTTAGGCCAGCATAATGCACCCATCTTCCTGTAGAGGCGTGAGGAGGGCAGTGTAAGTCTGTGCACTGGCCTAACCACCCCGCCCCCGGAGTGATGCAGAAGTGTGCTGTGGCACTTTTGCAACCCTCCAGGCCAGCGTGGGACTTATGCCAGGACTTGTGCCAGCCTAAACAGTGGTTAGGATTACTGTACACTGCCAATGAAATAGCCTACCCATTCCCGCAGACTCTGATTAGGCCCCTATCTGCCTATTGCTGGCAGGGTTACCATGAGTTCAGCAGACACCAGAGGATTTTAAACCTAGATTGCTTTCATGATTGTCATGCCTCTTTCTTTCTCTTAGCAATCTGCTGTGCTGGGTTTTTTTCACCTACTTTTGAGTACTAAAATCCTGCATGAGGTCAAGGGACATGTGTGAGACCTGGCCACATCACCGAATTGGTTTGCAACCACCCACTTTTCTTCCCCCAACTCAGTAGAGTCCGAGAGAAAGAGAAACCACATACCCTATACTCTCACATCCAGCAGTGAAGGGCCTGGCCTAACCTCATCAACATGGTCCCCTCACATACATACTGGCAGCTAGGCCAAATTGCTGGTTTTATACACCAGTGACTATGGCTGCAATCCTAAAGACATTTTCCTAAGAGTAAGCCCCACTGAACACAATGGGGCTTACATTTGAGTATACATGGTTAGGATTGTGCACTAAGTCCTGATCCGGAATTTTTAAAAAAGATCAGGCAGTTTGAGTTATTTTCATTTAGTTGGCAATGCCAGCTGCAAACACCAGCACAAAGATTGCCTGCCATTGCAGTCCATCTCCTCCCCCAAATGCCCTTGTTTTAGGGTTGGTTTTAGACACTCTATTCTTGTTCGTCTATCTGTGCCAAAGCATATCTAGTCTCGATGTTCTGTGGCTGCTGCCTCTGAAATACCACAGGCAGCTTACATGCTGTTGTAGTTCTGCTGATGCTTGGATCAGAGGATTTCCACCACACATGGCCTGTTATATCAAAGTCATCATGGATCTTTGGGCAGGCACCAGCTGTAGTCACAAAGCTTTTAACACTAAGCATGTTTGGACTGCACTGATGCACTCTTTTCTTTTTCAGATATTACTGTAATCTGCCCCTGGGAAGCCTTCAGCCACCTGGAACTTCATGAGCTGGCACAATATGGTATCATCTAATAGACAGACACCAGAAATGGGGCTTCCCCTTGTACCTTGGGACAGCACACATGATCTTTCTCTTATTTATGGTCCAAGCTCTACAAAGGGACTAGCCTAGTAGTTATCTACTTTCGGCTGCCACCAATTGATACAGTAAAATAAAACCCAGTGAATAAGCATTGGACTTGAGTTTATGCAAACTTTCTCTGCTCAACTACAAGAAATTGCCCCCATACTTGACCCATCCTGCTAAAGTGTGCAAAAAAATCTCTGCAAGCCTGAAAGTGACAGCTTTATGTGCACAGTGGGTGGCGCAAGCGGTTAAGACGCTCTGCCTGTTAACCAGCAGACCAGGGTTCGAGACCCGGGTCGGCCCCACAAGACAGGGTGAGCTCCTGTCCTTAGCCCTGCTCTGCAACGCCAGCTGGATCCAATTGTATTGGCTCTGCTTTTCCATTGGACGAATTCAGTGGCATGGAGAGGGGGATTTGCTGCTTGGGTAACAGCCTATCCTCCATAACAATCTAACCCAGGCTTTTGTGCTTCGCATGCAGCGTATGCAGCACCGAGCACAATAACATAGTCTCTCAAGACTGACGGAGGCCTGCTTGATTGGCCCAATTTGCTGTGATCCTCTTTTCCTTCTTATCTGTGTCCTGGAGATGACAAAAAGTTTTAAAGCAACAAAGGCACTCATACATGAAAACTACTGTAAAACTGTCTTATCTCAATAAGCAAAGAAGTCGGAGGGCACAGAGTGAAGGTTAGGGAGACTGCAGTTGCAACAGGGAGCATTTAAGATCTCATGTGGTGATAGAACTGGAATGCTGAAATTTAGTTCACTGCAAGAGAAAGCAGGAAGGATTAAAAATATTTTTTTAATGTCCCAACTGTGTAACAGTTCTGGTGCAGCCTCTATGCACAGGACCAGGCAGTGATGAAATTAGGACAACTAGGTTGAAAGGCTGTGCTGGTACAACCGCAAGTGCAACTATTGCCACTGATCCCCCCTCAACACACCCGGCTAGTCCTGATTTCCACCACAATCATCCCCTGATCTGTGTGTGTGCGCGCGCTTGTGCATATGTGTGCGCGTGCGCGCCCATCAACTGATTGAACTCACACCCATGGCCTACATGCTGTTGCAAGGCCACTATACCAACAGCTAGCCAGGATTTGTGCTGATGTAAAGCAAGCTGCATCCAGTGCACGGCCTGGAAAGACTTGGGCTAGTATTGTATCTAGATCAGTTATTTTTAACCAGTGTGCTACAGATAGTACTCAGGTGTGCCATGAGAATTTGGGGATTGACATTCACTAATAGGAAAATTGGGGGATTTGCACAGTCTGGTGTGCCTTGTCAATGGTAAAAACAACTGATGGTGTGCCCTGACAAGTTAGTGTGCTGTGAGATGAAAAAGATTTACAATCACTGTTCTAGATACTCATCAGACTCTCAGGGCAAAATCCAGAGTAACTATGAGGAGTCCTTGCTCTGATGTAAGAACAACTTACTCTGGATTCCCATATGAATTTCCCATGGGTTTTCATGAGGTGGTGCAGTAACTACGGGTGCACATAATATCTCTCTTACGTGCTCCTGTAGTTACTCTGGATTTGGGGGTCAGTATAATTAAGAGAGGCAATTCATCTCTGTACTTGAAGACATCTGGCTTCCCCAAGACCTTATCCTTTTTTATGTCTTCTCACCTCATTATATCTGGCTTGGAAAGGATGAGACAGACAGTGAAGGTCTTGGAAATTATTTCTCTTCCATATGCAGCCAGGCTTCAGTCTCCATTAATCCTGGGCAACATCACCACCACGTGAACTAGGCTGCATGATAGGAAGACCTTTCTTTAGCAGAGTGCTATCCTTTATATAACCAGCTTAATTCCAGGTAGGCGAGAAAGCTGGATGTGAAAGATTAAAATTGCATTGTATTGTCACAGCTCAGGTTGTCCCGTCTCCTTTTCTGCATTAATTTACTGATATGCTACAGGCAGGGAAAATAATGGCCAAAGATGCATTACCTGCCTCCTTAATGTTCTTGAGCTATGGCAACAACAGGCCAAAGAGACTATCAGAACGATGTCAGGCATCTGAATAACACATACAAAGAAGGCAACTTCTTCAACGTTTGTACTGTGTGGAGACGGTGTCTGCTTGTAGTGGATTGGAGTTTCCTCCACTCCATGACGGACGCGACATGGGGATACCTGGCTGGCCTGTCGGAGGGACCTGTCGCCAGGACATTTCCTTTCCCACTGAAATGTTCCCTATTTATCTACTTGCATTTGTATGATTTCGAACTGCTAGGTTGGCAGGAGCTGGGCAAAAGATGGGATCTCACCTCATCTGGCAATACTTGGGTCTTGAACTGCTGGCCTGCTAAGTGGAATTCTGGTCAAGCAGGGTTCTAACTCCAGCATTCTAACCACTGAGCCATTGCAACTCTTCATCTGCATAACATACGATCCAATGTAATAAAAATATTCCTAAAGCAACAAATGCTCCCCCTACATCACTGCCCTTCCATCTTCCTAGATCATCTCCATTTTTCTCTACAATGTCACTTTCACCTTTCTTTCCAGTGTAAAGTGCTTTCTATCATTTGCTTCCAAAATACATCCAGTTTGGGAAGAAGTTCAGGGATGTGCGTTCCTTTGAGTTGTTGTACATCTGAAAAAAAATTACAGGCTAGCAGTTGTGATTCTGGAGGCAATACAAATGGGGAACTGAGGCAATACAAATGGGGAAACCTTTAGAAGAAATCTGGATCACAGTTGTTGAACCCTGAATTTAGTAGATCCTTGGATCGCAGAAACCTGTGATCCAAGAGCTATTGGTTGAAGTGGCTAGAACATGAAGCTCAACATGCAAAAGGAGCAGTGTCCATTGCTATATTGTAAAATCAATAAAAAGCCAAAAGCTCTCATCAGATCAGAGTGCAAAGAAGGGGACCAACTCACCTCTTATAGCCAAAATGTCAGCAGACAACTACTCTTCCTCAAAGGGCTTACCCTCTATTAATCAAGGACTAGTACTCAAGAGTAAAATTTATTACCAGAAATGAATTAAATGCCTGAAGAAAGAAAGGCAAGAGTATATGTGATGAAGTGATGAAGCTTTCGTATGTGTGCACTCTGGATGAGACTCACAGGTGCTTTTGCTCCAGATCTATATTCCTTCCTTTCTGTCTTTCTCTTTAGTTCCAAGTCCTCTATGTCCTTGCCAGAATCCCCAAAATGCCGTGGTTGCAGCATGTTTTCCTAATTTTTAGTTATGATCTAAAGCAGTTACATTTTCTTTTGCTTTCACATCCAGTCTGTTCATAAATGTATAAAAGCTGCATTTTCTCAGTTTTTTGAGAATATGTGCATTGCATTACATTAAAGCAACCAAAGTAATAGGAATGAAGGTTTTTGAATCACACTGTCCTTTGAGAAGAATTTGCCCAGAGCCAGGAACATCTCCATGCATCTCTTTCATTGCCGCACACTAGTGCTTCACAGACCACATCATCTTCAGAATCCCATGATATAACTGTAAGGGAATATTTTGAAGTTATGTAATTAAAACCATAAGAGCCCTAACAGTTTAAAGTAAGAAAGAACTCCAAATACTTAGAGGGGTTTCTATAAACAAGGAGGCTGCTTATCTAAAGTTACAATGCACAAAGCACACAAGTTTTGCCAAACTATACATGTAACAGCTGATTCCCTGTATTCTTATTTTCTCTGCCAAACTCTGACATGGTGTACAATATTTATAGGCACTTTTATCCTACCTTTCTATTTTAGAATAAGCTAACAGATATAAAACAGCTAGCAGCAATCAAATATAGCTTGCTATAGCAGCAAAAGATATAGCAGTTTTTAAAAATACAGAGCCATTTAAAATCTGGTTGCTGTCAATAAATGACAAAAGGCTGTCTCAGAGTATTAGTATCGAGTCTCTTCTACAGTCACCCCCAAAGCATTCTGACATAAGTGTTTTCACTGACTGCTGAAAGGTGAGCAGAAACTGGACCAGGTGACCCTCAGAGTCATGAAGCTACCTGGCCTCATCCTCTCTTTCCTGAAGCCAGTTCCGATGCTGAAAGTGGTATTCATGTCAAAGTCAAAAAATGGCTTTGAGAAGGGATTTCTGAAAGCCAGTTGCTGGGTTGGTAGGAAAGCACCTCACCATAGATTTTTCTGCTGGAAATTAAGGTTATGCCCCAACTAGTCACTTGGCAGAACTTCTACCAGGCTTCTATCTTCCCCACTCTTTTCAAAACTTTGAAATAGACAGCGCATGAGGAAGAATATAATTGATACTTAACTATAGGCAGGCTATAGGTGCAGGAGCTTCAGCCAGAAAAGGAGGTAAAAGAACCACTTCTGTAGGCAGCCTTGCTTTAAATGGTTCAACTGTAAGTGAATGGGCAGGACCATACACTGGTTTTCTGTGGCTGGGATGGCATTGCCACCTCCTGCAAAGAGTGCAGCCCTGGGTCTCAGCATCTTGTGATACCCCCTCCCTCCAGCTATACAACTAGAAAAAAGGAAGGGCACAAGCAAGAGAAAGTCGGGGCAAAGGCAGATTGCAAACTGCACACACAACCTTGCCTGGGGAATTTAATGGGCAACTAATATAAAAAATAAAGGGTCTGCAATATCCTAGCTTTGAATATTGTAGTCCTCAAAAGATCATGAGAATAGTCCCCCTTTGTCTCGGACTGACAAGAGGGCAAATACATTGCTTCCCTCCTGGTCTTTAATTCTGAGTCCTAGCAATGGCAATGCTGATCAAGAGCTTATAGGCCAGTAAAAAGCTTCCTACTTCAATCATAATGAGAAACACAATAGAAAAGGTGATTGATGCAGTGTGATTAATAAGCCACCTATTCAGTTGGTGAACGCAGCCTCTAAGATAGATGGTGCTTTGAGCCACAAACTCCTCCACTTTCAGTATACCAAAGCCACACTGGGAGTTTGAGATAGTGCCGTTTTCCAGTGGATCCAGGCAGCAGGAAGCTGGAACACCACATGATTTCACCCCTGGAGAACTGCAGTTGAAATACCTGCAAGTAAACAACATGAACAGCCATTTCACTTTCTAGTATAGCACAGAAGTCCTATCTCACAGCTAAGGTGCTTCCAACATCCACTTACTTCTCAACACAAACGCACATATGTGTGGGCGTGTGCACACACAAACACACACCCCAAGCCAATGAAGGCCTCCCCAAACTATAAAAAGCATCCTTATATAGATCCTCTTAGTAGGTCAGATTTACCAGCCACTGAATAAGCTATTCAAAACAAATGTTGATAATAAGCTTAAAAAAATAAAACTCTGCATCCAGCACAAAACCCACAGCTAGTGCAGCACATTAACTAATTGACTGACAGCATCATGTGGGCTGTGGGTGGCGCAAGTGGCTAAGACGCTGTGCCTGTTAACCAGCAGGCCAGGGTTCAAGACCCGGGTCGGCCCCACAAGACAGGGTGAGCTCCTGTCCTTAGCCCAGCTCTGCGACGCCAGCTGGATCCAATCGTATTGGCTCTGCCTTTCCATTGGACTAATTCAGTGGCGTGGAGAGGGGGGATTTGCTGCTTGGGTAACAGCCTATCCTCCATAACAATTTAACCCAGGCTTTCGTGCTTCGCATGCAGCATATGCAACGCTGAGCACGATACCATAATCTTTCAAGACGGAAGGAGCCCTGACAGCATCATCAGCTTTAACATTGCCTGTTAGGACCAGCCTGCAGCATTTCCTGAATATCAGACCCAAGGGGTGGCAAGGGTAGAGTCAGCTGTGACTGAAGGAAGGAACTGCAGGGAGATCAGCCACACCCACAAAAATATATTTTTAATGATAATGGGCCACAATAGTATTGGGGTGCTTGCTGATTTACTGGAATGTACAGCAAGGATAGCAGATGTCTTCTCCATCTATTCTCTCAGCAGTCCTGCTATATTTTCTTTTCCACAAAGGGGATTGTATTTCTTGAGACAACAATTACAATGTCTTGTCCCCCGCACCCTAATTTGGAAGAATCCAAGTCTGATAGTGCCAGATTCTTGTTTGTGATATATAGGAGGAGCCTAAATAAAACCCTACTTAAATGTATGGAATGCCTCTGTCAGCACAGATGACTCTGAGGCTGCAATCCTAACTCCCAGCTAAGCTGGCACAAGTCCTGTGCTGGCCTGGGAGTGTGGCAAAAATGCCGTAAGACACTTCTGCACCACATCTGGGGGAGTTAGACCTGTGCACAAACATGCATTGGTCTCCCACATCACCACAGGAACAGGGAGAAGTGTGAGTTGTGTTGGCCTGAATTGCAAAGAAGCAATAAAGTGGGGTATGGGAAGAAAGAGAGGATTTCCAGGAAAGAAACAGTGGTATGTGTTTATTGGACACTTCCTTCAGTTTTCCAAGGGCTGTTGTTGTTTAGTCATTCAGTTGTATCCAACTCTTCTTGACCCCAGAGTGCAGTGTGCCAGCCCCCCCCATCCTTCACCAGCTGGTTGGTTTCCACCAAGGGCTGGTTTCTAGGAAAGCTGGCCCAGAGTTCTGCCATGGGTCCTTATAACACCATTCATGACCTGAAAACCTATTGGGAGTTACCATTACCAATAGTCCTGGAGATTCAGCCATCAAAATAATCATGTAGGCCCTGAGCTATGCTCAACCTGGTTCACCTCTGACTTTCTCTCTTTTACCTACCATTGCTTTTTTTCCCTCAACCAAAATGATCCCAGGTGTGGTGAAACAGTCTGGGTCAGAGAAGGATGGATGGAAAAAGAATGAAGCACCTTGTTCCAGGTGTACTGGAAAGTACACCTCATTCATTTCAGAGCACTTTGGAGGTGACTGGTGTTTGCTGCTATCACATGTAGCATGTACAGGAGTACAGTTACAATACTGTATTGTATGTAGCCCAATTCTATATATGTTAATTTGCTTCGCTACGTTATAAGAATTTTTTTAAATAAACAAGTGAACATGGGATCCCTATAGTATCCCAGCTATATTTGACCAGGTTGCATTTTCATGTTTGAACTGTAATATACATAATTATGGGATTTTCATTCCCCTTTTTCATTATTGCTTGTCTGTTATTTGGGATCAGAGTTAGTGAGGAATTGGGTAGTTATTGACAGAATAGTGCTAAAGGGAAAAATTTTACGTTGATTTTTATACTCACAAATTTGTTTTCCAGTCTAAGTAGGATTCTACTCCACAGCACTGAAAACCTATCTGAAGTTCATCCATGATGAAGTGGAGATCTGGGTCATCCTGGTACCGTTGTACTGCCACCATGAGAGATTCCTGTAGGGAGGCCTTGATTTGGTGTCTCAGACAAAGGAGAAGAACGCCCCCCAGAAGCTCAAAGATCAGGACGATGATAATACCTCCTGTGAAAAGCTTCAAGAGGCATGTGTTTTCAATTAGGGCTCCTGTACAGCCTAATAGAGACATAGTACTGGCAGCTAGGCCTGCTAAGACAAAAAAGAGCATTGGGTCACTGCCCAAAAGAGTTATCCTTTCATTTGTCAATGACTCCTTCTCAGAGAGACCCCAGATTCCTACGGCCAAAATGAGCAACCCAGAAATGGAGAAGGCTAGGTTCCAAACAACAGTGAAGTACTTAATGCAGTAACTAAGTGAGTCCAGAGGGTGTTTTGATGGCAGAAAGAATCCTTGTCCAGACTGCTTCCTAAGCCAGTCAGTTTCTTCTTCTTCTCCAGTGGGACTTGAAGGAATTCCTTGGGTGTTAGATGCACAAAATACATCCCGTCTCTCAGTCTGATCAACAGAAGGAAAAACAAGAAAATGTGTGTGACAGAGGTAGGAAAAGTGAAAGAATGATGGTCGAACAGAGAAATATCTTTTAAAAGGATATTTTCCTTATGTTACAACTGGAATACCATAAAATCAATGTGTCAGTGAAAATTGTTTCCTCTATGACCCTACCTCAGATGAGTTGGAGGCAGAAGTAAGGAATAGGCAAATGTACATGATTTCAATTTTTAAAAAAATCAATCCAGTTATTTGATTGCAACTGACAAATTGTGGCTGTTATCCTAGCCTCTAATTAGCAAATTCTAGCTGCAATTCCTGTGTGGATCTGGGAGTGTTAAAAATGTGCTGCAAGATATTTCTGCACCACTCCGGGGATAGGGTTAGGCCAGTGCACTGACATGTGCCAGCCTCCCCACATCACTATGGGAACAGAGATACAGGTAAGTTGTGTGCTGGCCTAAACTGGTTATGACTGCATCATAAGGGTGACTGAAAATTGCATTTAGCCTGGCATTGTAGATGTGTGGTATGCAAGGCCTATCTTATATGCAAAACTTCTTGTATGGACAAGGAATACCTTCAGCCAGAGGAAGGTGGTGGAGTTTCAGGAGCTATAAAGAAGGATGCAAGGTTACTGTATTTATTTAGTTATGTACTGTATATCTAAAGCCTGATTTCCAAGGTGCCTCATAAGAACCACTAGCTTTGTCCAAAGATGTTTCCTTGGTCATGTGGCTAGCACGACAAAATGCCGAAGTGCACAGAAGTGGACCTTCCACCCAAGTGAAACCTATTTATCCACTTGCATGCCCTCAAACTGCTAGGTTGGCAGGAGCTGGAATAAGTGAAGTAATGTTTTGTCATCTGGATTTTGAACTGCTCACTCATTTGAAGTTAAAGATCTCAATAGTCAGCTTATTAACCTGTGAGCCACAGTGGAATACAGTATTGGAAAACAGTATTGAAAATGGAATATAGTGTTATTGAAAGGATATAGGTGGGTCCAATGCATGTCAAACAGGGATAAAAGTGAAAAGGTAAAGTTTTATTAAGGTGAGAGATCAGGAAAATTTCTGAAACGAGGCCAAGAATTGGGAAAACTTATGAAAGGCAAATGCCCTGTTGCAAATACATGTACTGGGAGATTAGTGGTATGTTCTGTTGTCATCATCATTTTCTTAGCATTATTCCCACTCCTGGCAGGGTCAAGTTCAGATGATGGATGTAACATGGGGAAATCTGGCCATCCTGCAGCAGAGGCCTGTCACTAGGATGTTGCTTCATGCAGCACCCAGGTCTCAAACCACTGAACTGCCAATCTTCAAATCAACAGGCATAGCACCTTTAACCATGGAGCCACAAAGGGTCCCCATTAGTGACATGTACTGTACTTCCAAGTAAACTTATTTAGGATTTGCCCTACAATCCAGAGTAACTACGGGAGCACGTAAGAGACTTTACGTGCACCCGTAGTTACTGCACCACCTAGTGAAAACCTATGGGAAATTCATATTGCAATCCAGAGCAAATTGTTCTTACACCGGAGCAAGGACTCCCCGTAGTTACTCTGGATTGCGCCCAAGGTCTTACTATAAGTTCATGTTAATGACTGTGTATCAGGACTGACAACAGTAAGTTCCACATTTCCACAAAATCAGGGCCTCAGCAGCAGTGGCATTATTAGGGTTTGTATCACACAGTGCAGCAGGGCAGCACATTACTCCTATGTCTGACCTCCTCCCATGCAGTGTGGGGGTGCAATGTTGGCATGGTGTTGTACCATTTCCCCACCCCACTGCTTTTTGGCTGTATCTTTTGACAGATTAATTTCAACATTGTTTGTTTCATTGCATTCTGCATGAAATTGCATTCTGCATAAAACATTGAATGATATGGGATATCTAAACTTTTTGGCAGGAGGGCCACATTATCTTTCTGTGGGCGCAATCCAGAGTAACTATGGGGAGGCCTTGCTCCGGTGTAAGAACAATTTGCTCTGGATTGCAATATGAATTTTCCATAGATTCTCACTAGATGATGCAGTAACTATGGGTTCACGTAATGTCTCTTAGGTGCTCCCATAGTTACTCTAGATTGTAGTCTGATTCTATGTTGGGGGCTGGAAGAAAAAAAGAATTGATTTACATTTCAAATCTAAATAAATTCACATAAATGAATATATTAGTGACAGAACTTGTGAATGAATGAATTCAAATCAGTTCATGAACACACACAGGGAGGGTGATCTTCAAACCAGTTTATAAGCCTTTTCATCCACAGAGAGAGGGGAGGTGTGTGCAGCCTCCAGAGCCCTCAAAATACCTCAAAATATACTAAAATACCCCCTAAGGTGTGGAGAGCAGAACTTCCCTTGTCTCTAGGAATTACAGGGCTATTCTGATGGCGGGGGCTTGCCAGGGGCTGGATGGATGCTAACCAAGGGCCACATCTGGCCCCAGGGCCAACGTTTGGAGACCCCACATGACACTATTCTTTTAACATACCAAGATTTTAAAAATTTTAGCAAGTAGTGGTGTGCGCATCACACACACCCACACCCTCTAGTGATGCCACTGCTCAGCTGCTATATAGATGCAAACACTGTCAGAAAACTCTTTCATTCTCCTTCAGAAACAATTCTGAGTAATTCTCACTCTGAAAAAAGCAACATCATAGAAAGAGAACACAAAGTACTCCAAAGTCAAGTTCAGTGACAGTACACACTCCAGGACCTAATTTTTTTTTTACCTTTGGTAGCAAAGGCTTGGTTTCATCTTCTCTCATCTTGGGGTCCTTGAAGGACACCAGCTTCAGGAAAGTGTTGAAAAAGGTGCCAGGTTTCTCTTTCATTGTTTTTCGGCAAATCTGAAAATATTCTGTAGCTCTCTCAGTTTAGCCAAGTAATGTAGCTGCCAAAGTTGTGCACTGTACAGAGGAGAGGAGCCCCATGGCCGCCACCCACTAGTCATACTTGTAGCATGTGATAAATCACATTTTCTGGATTTAAGAGGCCAGCTATGTCTTGCATTTGATTTATCATAAGTTGTTACAGTTAGTATACTATTCACTCATCATGCCACACAGCTCAGGGCTCTTCATAGCTACACATTTAAAGAGTTAGAAAGACAAGCATTACATTGTGTTAGAACAGTGTTTCTCAAAGTATGGGGTCCCTGAGACCCCATAGGCTCCATGAACATACCGTAAGTGGCCACAGTCTGCCCAACACTGCACCATTCCATTGAGGCACTGGAGTTATAGGGCTAGACTCTACACATGATTCAACATAGCTCCTCTAGACACCTTTTACTTAAGGACTCAATAGATCAAAATGTTTGAGGACCACTGCAAAAGCATTCCAGACAGATTAATCTTTTTTTATTCTAAGCCTTTCCCATATTCTTATTTTGTCTGAAATCCACCTAAGAGTACTCTTGCGCAGGAAGCACAGTTACCATTGCTCAGGTTACAGAACTTACACACTGGACTCAGAACTGGAAGAGGTGGCTTCATGTTCCATAACTAGTGGCTATAAGCAAGTTGTTATTGGTTAGCCTCAGTTTCCCTTCTGTAAAACAGAAATACAGTACTTATGGAAACGTTCTGTGGACAAGCCTTTGAAAAACTTTGCTCATGCTGAAAGACCTGGAACTGTGATCATTACATTAATAACTGAATAGTGTAATTTATTTTTAGAAAGATATGATGCATTACTAGGAAGCAAAACAGTTCTGCAAACTTCACTGTCTTCCTTGCTGAGCTGGAGCAACCCAGGAGATTGTGAGGTGATGAAGGTAGTGCATCCTGATTGGCTAGCTACAATTATTGTTGAATATTAGGTGATGATTACTAATACTAGTGATAATTTCTTGAACATTTACCTAGGTCTCAGACATTTGAGAAGCTCTGCAAGCATGTCAAATGACACATCTGAGAACCTTCAGGTAAGATTTTTTATCCAGCAGTGATTGCTTTCTTTCCCATTCTACCCCATGGAAACCTAAAATATCAAAGCTGCTACCTTTAATTGTAACTCAAATGGGGTGGGGATAAGACATACTGAAGTTCTTCAGGTGATACATCAATTTATATGATTAAATGCAGGAATTATGTTGGGAATGCTCCAAATCTCCCCATCTTCCTTCCCACAAATCAGTTCCTTCCTTTTTTTTCCAAATCATAGTTTGCCAGCAAACATGATTCCAAAGCATGGTTGAAAATGGATTTGCAAGACATTGCTTGGTAAAATCCTGGTTAGCACTAAAGATAGTTTGCTAAATAATCTGTCACACTTATCTAAACTATCTTTCATATTGAGATATTTTAGGAACAGTTCAGTTAGGAAGACCCAGAGCCTTAATCCTATTACTCAGAAGTAATTTTTAAATTGCTCAGAAGTAAATTCCATTACACTCAAGGGAGCTTACTTTGGATAGGATTGCAGCCTTGTTAATTCATTGGGAATTTTCTTTCACATGCATACATAATGAATGCTAAAGCAGCAGTGCTCAGAATTTTAAAATGTTACATACACATCCAAAGTTCTGAGTTTCCAGTTTGGCCAGTATTTTGGCCTTTGTGGGGTGGGATAGAAAAAGAATTCCAGTGACAGTGATGCAACAAAAGGAGAAAAACTGTTTCCTACAGCATGCAGCCTTTACCCTGCTGGTTTAATATTACTCTTTGTTTCATCCAAAAAACAACAACCATTAACCAACTTTTATTCACAGTGTAAATATACAGTACTAGCGAAAATGTACCTGTACATCAACCCCACATACGCATCTACCCAACAACACCCCACTGTGCATCAACCCCCCTATACTTATCAACTCCCATGCAGACCATCCTCCCATGCAGACCATCCCCCATGCACATCAAAGCCCCCTGAAAAATACCCTCCCATGCACACCAACCCCATGTGCACCATCTCCCCATGCGCACCATCACCTTCTGTACACCCTCCCTCCCAGTGCATCAGCTGGATGTTGATCAGTCTTCAGTGTTAATGAAGACTGTGTTGCACCCCTTTTCAGGTGCGTTGCTCCCCTTTTCAGACCCTTAGGGATTAAATTTCTAGAAATTGATTCTTGGTGGGTGCTCCCATCATGGAAGGAATATCTTCCCTGAATTTAATGCTCCTAGGTCTGGGGATTAGGGTAGAGTGTTTGTCAGTCAGGGATTCTGCAATGTAAAAGCATAGGGAGGAAAATGCATTGCATACCTTTTCACCCCCTTCCAGTTGGAATTTCCGAAAACCTTTTCTTAGTAGGTTTGGCAGTTCCTCCATCACAGAAGGAAACCCTCACCAAATTTCACACTTCTAGGCCTGGCGTTTTGGTTGGGCGTTGAAGACTCAATGAGTGAGTGAATGAATCAGTGACTTTTCAGTGTTATATATAGAGAAGATTAAAATACTTGGTGGAGAGGTATCTATGTGGGCAAGTGTTCCCTTAACCAATCTTTAAACTGTAAATAAACATATTTACTAAGCAGGCATCCATCAGTCCTGAGAGACTATGGTATCGTGCTTAGCGCTGCATACGCTGTATGTGAAGCACGAAGGCCTGGGTAGATTGTTATGGAGGATAGGCTGTTACCCAAGCAGCAAATCCCCCCTCTCCATGCCACTGAATTAGTCCAATGGAAAGGCATAGCCAATACGATTGGTTCCAGCTGTTTCACAGAGCTGGGCTAAGGACAGGAGCTCACCCTGTCTTGTGGGGACCCAGGTCTCAAACCCCGGCCTGCTGGTTAACAGGCACAGTGTCTTAGACTGCAATCCAGAGCAAATTCAGCCTGCTCTGACCTAACTGCACTCTCCTAACTATTCTGTATCCAGAGCAGAAAGTTATGCTGAATCCAGAGAGTCAGGAAGCCTGGGCTGCCCTAACTGCTCCAGAGCATGCTAAGTAATTGACACAAGGGGAAGACTTGCTCCTGAGGAGACACCCCTCAGATCACACTGAACAAGGAACAGCTGTGGTGCCTACAGTGGTGACATGACTCTGCACATCACCTGGTGCGGAAGTCTGTGCGTCATCCCTGGGATGCGCCCCCCCCCCACCTGGACTGCACAGTCACCAAAGTTGGCGCCTGCGCAGTTGTTTTCTGAAGCCTTTTGGCTTCGGGGGAGACTGTGCAGGCGTCAGAGTTGGTGCCTGTGCAGTACCCTTTCTGAAGCCATTCGGCTGCCGCTCCGCCTCCTGAGTGAGGCCGAATGGCTGTGCAGAGGCGCGGACTTTCTCTGCTCTAAGGAAGTCTCCTCTGAAGCTGTTTGGCATGCTCAGTGTGTTTCTGCGCAGTGCACCTCAGATGGCCGTTCAGGCCAGCTCCTCAGACAAGTGTCAGCTTCTGGCTGATTCTCCGCCTTGGAGCAGGCCTGAATGGGGGTGCTGACGCCCGGGGCCTGCCAAAGGACAGTCAAACTCCTCCGGCACATCACCCCATACGGAGCGCATCCCCAATGCAGCCCACACCAGCCGCACCAGTCTGGTGACGCCACTGGGTGCCTGCCTTATAAGGAGTCCCTGATGAGATGCCAGTACATTCTACAGTGAATACAAGGGGCTTCTTGGAGTGGCCTGCTGTATCCTGAGCTTTGTGGGCAGCCGTAGTTTGTTCCATATCCTGAGGTTGAGAGGCAGGGGTTGCAGCTAGGCTGGCCAAGAACTCAGATTTTTGGTCAGCACTGCCATTCTTACTCGGGCCTTATCATGGACCCCTATGGGTCTACTCATTACTATACCTGCTCCTGAGGTGGTATAACTTTGAGTGCTGGAAGAGGGCATTTCTGCCTTGGAAACAGGCTTTGGATACAGAGTAACTGCTCTGCCCTAGGCAATGCTAAACATGCCCTCAACTTGCCTCTCCTGAGCTGCTTAGGCTGCCCCAGTTAGGGCAGAGCAGGTCCACCTCTCTTAGGGCACCCTATCTTGCCTTGCTCTGCCCTAAGCCTCCTTCAGAGTAACTGGGCTGGAGCATCTTGCAGTTGCTCCAACCTAGTGTTAGATAGGGCAACCCAAGGGCACTTATGTGGACAGATTAGTTGCTCTGGATTGGGCTGTTAACCGCTTGTGCCACCCACAGACATTTAATAATAATAGAGCACTGTCTAACCAGGATGATCATATATCCTCTTTTCCAGAACATGTCCTAGAAAAATGGCAATGTCCTCCTTTTCCTTGTGAGCGGGCAGCATTCTTATAATTAATAAATTACAGTGGCGCCTCACATAAAGAACGCCTCACGTAAAGTATGTTTCACGTAACAAACAAAAATTTCTCCAGGATTCTGCTTCATGTAAAGAAAGTGCTTCACGTAAAGAAAACATTTGTTGGCAGTTGGGGCTGGCACGCTGGCCAGCAGCCTGTTTATAAAGCATCAGGGCTGCCTAGCACACCTGCCCATAGTGAAAGCAACACTTCTGCGCTGTTCCTCCTGTGGCCGGGCGTCTGCTGGGCAGAGGGAGAGAAGAGCAGTGGAGAAGAGGGAAGCAGCTCAGGGCTAGCCAGAAGGGAGCACGGGGGAGAGAGGCTCAGGATGGAGAGAAGTAGATAGTGGGGAGACACTTTGAAGGTGTCTTGGATTGCAGCCTCCTTACCATGTCTACCCAGAAGTAAGCCCCATTGTGTTAAATGGGTCTTACTCCCAGGAAAGTGTCTTTAGGACTGCAGCCTAAGAAGACTTCATAAGATCATGCACATTGAATGCATGTTTTGAATTCAATTCCAGTGTTTTGTCATCATTTTTACATCCAGTTAATACTTTTATATGAATATTTTTGGGGTTGTGGAACCAATCATCTGAGTTTCCATTATTTCCTATGGGAAAATCCGCTTCATGTAAAGAAACTGCCTCCAGAATGAATTAATTATGTTACGTGAGGCACCACTGTACATGTAATAAGTCTAATATTATAGTTTTCAATTCAATAATAAGTAATACAGAATGAATCAGTAACCTAGACCTCACTGTGGGTTTTGTCAGTTATTTTCAAATTTGAATTTTTAACTGTTCCCTCCTTATCTGGCCACAAATTCCAATGCTGGATGTTATAATATGTCTATGTAGAGCAAGTGTGAGTGAAGCTAGAGGATGGTTGTGGAGTTGTGTGTGTGTGGAGTTTGTTTGTATGTGGGGGTTAATCTCGGGATCATCCTGATTCCAAAAAGGTATATGTCTATGTAGAGCAGGAGTGGGTGGAAGTAGAGGGGGACCTGACAGACAGAATTAGCCTTTTATTAGTATAGATTACATATTATATATTATATTATCTTATATATTGCATTTAATGTATATTATATATTACAGTATCTTTAAACATACGGTATCAAAAGTAGGTGGGAATCTATGTGGGCAAGTCAATACATTTGCCTTGCAAAACTTCAGTTTTGACTGAAAATACTATGGGCCTGATCCTATCCAACTATGTAGTGACAGTGCAGCCATGCCACAGCCATGTCAGTAGGGTGTGTGCTGCATCCTGTGGTGCAGGGAGAGCCACAGAGGCTTCCTCAAGGTCGCAGGGTGACCATATAGAATGGGGGACAGAATGCTGGTACCTTTAATCATTGCATAGAAGAGGAAATTTACACAAATGATCCTTTTTAAATCCTTATATGTGGAGCTAAACTTACCTAAATTGCCTCTTCTATGCAATGGTTAAAAGTATCAGCACTCTGTCCTCCATTCGAAATGGTCACCCTAAAGCAGTGGTCAGGGAACAGGGGTACATTACCTCAAATGGGGTAAAAATGAAATTCCTGGGGTTAGTGGATGGTTGCACTGTGAAGGCATATGCTGGGCATGCGTATGAAATCTGTTGAGGGCAGCGTCCCTCCTTATTCCTCTCGACAGGGTCCAGGGGCTGATGCCCACTGTGACAGGGAAAGGGGAACCAAGGGAAGCCCCCAGGAGCCAGCCAGAATGCGCACTGGAGCGCCCCGTCCACCGGCAACACACCCCTGAGAAGCACAGGGGTCCCAGCACCTGCTGCTTGCTAGACACTGGGGGGAAACTGAGGAGACACAGACCAAAAGGCAAGAGGCAGGCCCTGGGGAATGGGACTGGGGGAGCAGGAGGAGGGACGTAACAATATAGGGGAAAGCAAGGGACACTAGGGAAGGGATGGATGCAGGGTTTGTTGGGGGTAACGTCAGCATATCTAAATATATATCTTGGGGTAAAAGGTGAAAAAGTTCCCTGACTCCTGTCCTAAAGTATGGGAACATTTGTTCCCTCACCTTGGAATTGTATTGTGGGTGGTCTACTGCTAGAGATTTGGATAGGATTGGGCCCTCATTCCAGTAAAAATGTATCTCTGTGTGTCAGCACAATCCTACGCATGCCTACTCAGAAGTAAGTCCCACTGTGTGTTAAGTTGGGCTTACACCCAGAAAAGTGTGCATGTGACTGATTGCTGCCTGAGATCATGGTGACAATATATTTTCTTTTTCCAGGACATGTCCTCATTTTTAGCCTTGTGTCCTGGGGAACAAAATTCATTGTCCTCCTTTTCCTTGTGAGTAAAGCAGCATGTAACTTCTTGTAACTATTTAAGATTAAAATTTAATAAGTTAATATAAATTAACTTATAAATACTAATAAATATTATTAATTTAGAATATAAATTACCCACATGAAAGCAAAATATGAGTGTTTTATTTTGTCATGTCCGTCAATCTGGAGGGCCTTGTCCTCTTTTGTGGTTATGACATAATTAGGATCAGGCCACCCTGCCTGAGGCAAGTAAGGATCAGAGAGAGACAAGACAAGGGAACGAACCATAAGAGAGGTGCTAGCCTATGCATGTCTCCTCAGAAGCAAGTCCCACATGTTCAGTGGGGCCTGCTCTCAGGTAAACACACTCCAGGAGAGAGTAAACTCCAAATGATGACAGTGAGAGTTAGGCTGTAATTCTAAAGACACTTTCCTGGGAGTAAGACCCATTGAACACAATGGGGCTTACTTTTGAGTAGACATGGTTAGGACTGCACTCTTACTCCTGCACAAACGCTCACAGAAGACTAAAGAGCAGCTTTTCCCCACAGAATACACTTTGGAGAAGCTCGTAAGTTCAGAGGGCCAAATGAGCAGAGAGACCAAATAGAATGGAGGACCTTTAAGGACTGCATGGAAGCGGGAATTGAGGCAGGTGCTTTTTATGATGAGGGAAAAAACCTGCCTCAGTTCCATCTTCTATGCAATGCTTAAGGTACAAGTACTCTGTCCTCCATTCTATATGGTCTCCCTGCAAATGAGACCTCCATCTACCTAGTGATGGACGAGAGGCTAAGACCCCATCCTCTGCATTACTCATGCCATATCCCATTATCATCAATGGGTAAGTGTAGATAGGACTGCAGCCTCAGAACCCAACCCTCAGTATTGTGGTCCAGTGATTTTCAACCAGTGTGCCACAGGTAGTCCTCAGGTGTGCCATGGGAATTTGGAGACTGACATGCATCAATAGGAAAATGGGGGGATTTGAACAGTCTGGTGTGCCTTGTCAATGGTTAAAACAACTGATGGTGTCCCTTGACCATTTCAGTGCCTTGTTAACGATGAAAAAGGTTAAAAATCACTGTTGTAGTCAATGGGGCTTACTCCCAGGAAAGTGTGCATAGGAATACAGCTTGAGACCACAATCTTCTGCGTGTCTACTCAGAAGTAAGTCCCATTAGAGTTAATGAGGCTTACTCCCAAGTAGGTGTGAATAGATAGGCAGAGTGAGAGCCCAATACCACTGCGTGCATACTCAGAACTAAGGCTGCAATCCTAACCATACTTTCCTGGGAGTAAGTACAACTGAACACAATGGGAGTTACTTCTGAGTAGACACGCTTAGAACTGTAGTCAATGGAGCTTACTCCCAGGTAAGTGTGGACAGGACTGAAACCCAAGAGGCCAAGTTTGTGTGTGTTTACTCGGGAGTAAATCCCATTGCAGTCAATGGGGCTTCCTCCCAGGGAAGTGTGGCCAGGACTGAGGTCAGGGCCTGGGGATGGGGGTGGGGTGGGGTTTCCAGGTGACCAGGGCGGAATGCTGAGTCGGGTGGGCGTGGCCAGGGGAGTGGGCGTGGCCTGTCAGCCATTGGAGCCGGACTGTTTCTACCCGGAACGAAGTTTCCTGCGGTGGTGTTGCCGGGGGAGGGAGGGTGACGCGGCAGTATTGGCGGCGCGTGAGCAAGAGAGGGGCGGGGGCAGGAGCAGGAGCAGGAGGCGGCGCCACCGGAGCCGGGGCAGGAAGCGGCAGGGAGGACATGGCGGAGTCCATTGTAAGTTGGGTGGGGGGGAGGTCGTGGGAGGCTGTCCCCCCCCCTCTCTCTCTTTCTCTCTCTCTGCCCCCCATGGAGAGCACAGGAGGCCTCCCTCTCCCCCTTTGTCAGTTGAAGTGGGTGGGGGAGACGTTCTGGTCCCCATCTATGGGTCCCCCCTTACCTTGGGCTCCCCACACCTTCCCCTGGGGCTGTGGATAGTAACCCCTAGCCTAGGTGACCATCAGGTCTTCCTCCCATCTCCACAAGTGGAGGTGGCCTCCAGAGGGTGTGTGTGGGGTTTAGCCTGGGTGTACAGGGTTGAGGGGTTAGCTTGGGGTGTGCAGGGTTGGGGGAGGGGGTCCAGGGGTTGGAGGGAGGTGGGGTTAGCCCTGGGGGTTATGAGGTTGGGAGGAGGTGATGTAGTTGGGGGAAGGTGGGATGTTAACTTGGGGGGTACAGGGGTGGGGGAAAATGATACAATGGGGTGAGGGGGTCAAAGGGTTAGGGGAGGTGAGGGTTAGCCTGGGGAGTATGGGTTTGGGAGAGGTAGTGATTTGAGAGAGGTAGTGATTAGCCTGGGGGTACGAGGTTGGGGGAGGTGGTATGGTTGGGGGAGAGGTATGGGGTTAGGGGGAAGTGGGAGATTAACCTTGGGGTTACAGGGTTGGGGGGAGGTGATACAGTTGGGGAAGGGCGTCAAGGGATTAGGGGAGGTGGAGGTTAATCTGTGGGTTATGAGGTTGGTGGGGGTTAGCTTGGGGGGTACAGGTTTGAAGGTTAATTGGGGGTATGTGGTTGGGAGGAAGTGGGGTTAGTCTGGGGAGTATGGGGTTGTGGATTGTGGGGGGTGGGGTTAGGCTTGAGATTATGGATCCTCCTCCATTCTCTGCAAGCTCAGTTCCTGGCGAGTTCATGCTCAGGTTCTGTGCTTTGCAATCAGCGGTACTTGAGGTGGCACCCAGTAGTACCCGCTGGACCTCTGGGCACCTAACAGTGAGCTCTGGGATGTGACACATCAAAACAGAATTAGGAGAATCAGCTTGGTGGGCAGATCTGCAAATCATGTTTTTCCATGTTTGAAAAAGTGTCCCAGCCATCCTGGAGCTTTTACTGATGTCTGTTGCTTTGCACCTGCTCTTCCAACCCAGGAGTAACTGGCAATGATGTCATCTCCAGTTGGTTCTGGTGGTACTTCAAATATGAGGACCATTGGTTTTTCAACCCCTGTACCGTACAGGGTGACTATATGCCATAACCAAAAAAAGGACAAGGCACAACAAAAAATATGGGACACAAGGGGAAAATTGAGGACCATTCAAAAATCTATCTACCTGTCTATAGTATTTATATATCGCTTTTCAACTGAAAAGTTCACAAAGCGGTTTACAAGAAAATGAAAAAATTAATAGCTGATGGGTCCCTGTCCCAAAAGGGCTCACAATCTAAAGTGCAAAAAAAAACACCAGCAGAAGCCACTAGAGCAGACATTGCTGGGGTGTGTAGGGCCAGTTACTCTCCCCCTGCTAAATAAAAGAGGAACACCCACTTGAAAGAGTGTCTCTTGCCCAGTAAGTAGGGGTAAAATGAAAGCTAAAGCATCTACATATTGTTTTTAAGTGGTTAATTTATACATTATATTTCTTATTATTTAATCTGAAACTATTATATGTATATGCAGTGCTTTTTTTTTAGGGGGAAAAAGGTGCCAGTACTCACCACAAATCATCCTCATATGACTAATTAGCTACAGGAGGTGGGGTGGCTGTAAAAAGGTGCAGGTACTGAGTACCAGTGAGTACCCACAGAAAAAACCCTGTATATGTAGTTTTAAATACAATGTATTTATAAATTGCAAGAAGGGTACATGCTGCCTGCTCACACAAAAAAGGAGGATAGTGAAGATTTTTTCCTATGACACAAGGCTAAAAAAAGAATTTATCTCCTGAAAAAAACAGGACATATAGTTACCCTTTGTACTGTGGCACACTGGTGTACCACAGTAAACATGCACAGTCTGTAGTTATGCTGTGAGATTTTTGGGAAGGACTTTGTTTAGTAGGGCAGTTGGTGGATTTGAGCCCCCTACCAGCAAGCATGGTGTGCCTTGTCAGTGGTCAAAACAACTGATGGTGCGCCTTGATGATTTTAGCACTTTGACAGTATGCTGAGAGATGAAAAAGATTGGAAATAACTGAGGTAGACCACCTGAAGTGGAACAGCCGAGCACAACCGCTCAAGGTTGTTTGTGTCTTTCCGGCCTCAACCCCCTGTTAAAATGTCATGCTCCCTTTTTAACTTTCACTTGTGTGAAAATTGTTGTCTCCACCCAATAGATGGTGTGGGTGTGGCTACAACACAAATTACAGCTGCTTCATTCATTCTTCAAAGTTAATATTGGCTATTGTAGCAGTGATAGTGATAAACTACACTTGGATCTTTAAAGAACAGTTCTCAACTTCTTACCAAACTCCAAACCAATTTTTTTTGAGAGGGTGGAACATGACAATTAAGGGTGATAATACCTTTGTTACGAGATAATATCTTGTCATGTGGTAATACCCTAGTAGTTAAAGGGAATACCCTAGTTATTGTACCCCAGAGAGTTATTGTGTACTATATCTTCCTGCTACCATTTTGAGGCAGAGGGAAAGTAAACCCAAAATCTGGTGCTTGGATTTAGAGGCTCAGTTCAGTACAACTTTGCTTATGTATTTCTGTATTTTTTTCCTTTCAGTTAACTAAGTCTGCAATCCTGAAGTCACTTTCCTGGGAGTAAGACCCATTGAACATAATGGAGCTTACTTTTGAGTAGACATGGTTAGGATTGTGGTCAAATTCTTATTTCTTGGTGTCTAGTTTCAGGCTAGTAACTGTAACGCTGTAAGACGGCTGTGTTGATAGGATACTTGGCTACCTGCCTGTAAGTCATTGTGTCTCTTGTGAGCTGGAGGAAGTAGGTCAAGTGCAGTATGTGGATACAGTGAGATTAAACCCTTAACCTGTTTCAGAATTAAATTAGTAGAGGAGATCAGCCGAGGGACTGGGCTGTAATTGTCTCATGAGATCAATTCTTCTGATGTGCTGTGATGTAACAGCTGAGTTATTTTCTTTAGGCTGCAATCTTAATCTCTAGTTAGGCTGGCCTAAACTCCTAAATGAGTCCTATGCAGACCTGGGTGTGTCACAAAAGTGCCATGAGACACTTCTGAGCCACTCCTTGGGAAGGGTTAGGCCAGTGCACAGACATTCGCTTGCCTCCCTGCATCATCATGGGAACAGGAAGACTGATGAGTTAGGTTGGCCTAGGTTAGGATTGCACCCTTAGAGACATAGGAGTTTATATACCATTTGACTGTGCCCAGGTAGGTTGTGCAGAAGAACGTCAGCGAGAGATTTACCCAAGAACATTTGGAAGCATTTTTGACTTGTCTTCAGCTGTAGAAAGTAGGCAGCACATTAAAGAAGGAACTAACAAAGGGAATTTATGGCATTTTTGAGAATGCAATTTTAGTACAATTTCATATGGAGAACACTGTGAACACTATCTGACTATGCCCTAAGACAGGGATCTCCAAACCTGGCCTGGGGGCCAAATGCAGCCCTGTGGCGAGTCTCTAAATGGTTTGTGGATGGTTTCTGGTCCCTTACGTGCTTCTGACCCACTTGACCAGACACAACTGGAGGTGTGATGGGGGAAATGGTGGTCTATTTAAATGTGAGCTTTATTTCTATGTTGTGTGTTGGTGCTTGCAGGAATCCAGGAAATTTGAGCTCATTCATTAGTCTTATTTCCAACTCCTGTTGATTTAATTTTTTTTTTCTGGCCCTCAACACTGCCAGGTATTTGATGTGGTACTTTGGCCAAAACGTTTATAGATCCCTGCCCTAAGATAAGTGAACAACTTGCATGTAAAAGTTGAAAAGATACAGTAAAAGCACTTTATTCCTTAAAGCTCCAACAGTGCATACAGTTTGATATCACGTTGTGTGTTCTCATCTGTGAAGACAAAGCACAACCAACCATTAACTTTATTGGTTTCTGAATTGTTGGGTGACTGGTACGTGTGATGACCTTATGAATAGTTTCTTCACCACTATGATCCTATAGAATTAGGCACACATATCTTTGTAGGTTTGTGCAGAAAGGTTTATAATAAAATTTCCATTGAATGATGATGGAAAATTTCTGTCCAAGTTTTTGTGGTAATGTTGGCCAGGTGTGCCTAAAATGATACATTGATAACTGTGATAAAGAGGCATGGCTTTGCTTGGATACTGTTTTGGCATGCGGTTTACTCTTTTGTGTTGCTTGAATGTAGTTCTAGTTAAACCTGTTTTTGCTAGAGCTAGATCAACAACTTTGATCAAAGCTAAGCAGAATTTAAGCATTGCTCTTTCTGCCGCTTAAAACTGGAGTCTTTGTGTGGTACTCTTTGTTATATTTACATGCCTCTGTGATTGCTGATGTCCAGTTTTCATTGTTGACCCAGATCTGCAGTGCATTTGAGTCCTAGAATTGACAGGCATAGGGTTGGTTTCTGAGGCTGCAATCCTCTGACAGAGCCCTCCTGCTGAGAGAAGGAAAGATGCTCTTAGAGGAGTCCTCTCACAGACTGGTCAGGCAGCTGCCAAGGACCACCACTTCCCCGGACCGATGATTGAAAACCCCTGTTGTAGGTGACTTCTGATATGACAGATTTCCTTGATGGTGTTGCATGTGCACTGTGGGACACTTAATGTAAGAGTAACTGACAACTAGAAATTAACTTTTATTTATGCAGATGGACTGTATTTTTTTAAAAGTGTTTAAAAAATGTTTTCTTATCCACTTCAGTTATTCAGTCATTCTCTATCAC
This sequence comes from Cryptoblepharus egeriae, assembly GCA_030015325.1. Lineage (NCBI taxonomy): Eukaryota > Metazoa > Chordata > Lepidosauria > Squamata > Scincidae > Cryptoblepharus > Cryptoblepharus egeriae. The sequence goes on along the minus strand of JAREYC010000002.1, from coordinate 103,033,146 downwards.
CAATATCATGGCTATTCTTCAAATGGAAAAATACTACATCTGTTACATAACACATGGAAATTCAGGGGGGTTGTGGCTTGGACCTATTAGTCATTCATTTGCTACTCCAGGGTGGAATTTTAGAAAGTTGCATGCAGGCAACTATGAGAGAATTGTCCAACATTGTTGCCTCCTATGCAGTTCCCTACACTCAGGTTTACTCTGAAATTAGTTCCAGTGAGTTCAGTGGAACTTATTCTTGGGTAACAGCACTGTTATATGCTGTTGTAAACTACTGCTATTATATTTTGTTGAGGAACAATAAACACTGAGAAACTGGAATGTTAAAACATCTTTTCAGATCCCCAGTATGCGTGTGACTGAATCTACTGGACTGTATGTGTACTTTTCATACCTAAATTGAGTAAGCTTTCCCTTCATGAAGATTATCCAATTTTGTATTTCACAAATTACTGTGTAACATTTTCTAATACACAAAGTTCTCTACAAAGTCCCTAATTTTAAACACAGGCCGAGCCAGGCTACTAATGTACGTAAATATGTATATTTAAAGAGAAGGAAGCTAGCAATCATCCTATCCAGAGGTTTATGAAATTTTCTTGATCAGAACCATATGGGAATACGGTGTTAGATTATGAATAAAACATAGAAAAGTATCTAATCGGGTTCATTTTTGCATTTTAAAATACCTATCAAAATTACAGTGCAACAAAGAAGTACCTAAATTAGCAACAGAGAGGTCACACTTCTGATAGAATAATTTATTCAGGCAATGCATGAGAACAAGGAGGAAAAATATTTTTCGGACATGTTTTTGGGCATAAGCTAAAGATGTCCCCCGCAGGTTGCCCTGCTAATTGTGACCAACTCCAGGGAAAGTTGATGATCCAATAAGGTCAAAGAGCCAGCGTTGTCTGAAGATGCCTTTGTGGTCATGTGGCATACATATATTTTTGGACTATCGTTGCGTGTCCAGTATAGACTGTATGTTAGTGTTTTCTAAAGCACTTCTCTGCTTGGTTTTCCTGCAGACGTGTCTATCTGTTGCAGTGACAGTTTTAAAAGTGCTAATCATTTTCACACATCTCCAAAGCATAATCTAAGCTAGCCATTCATTAAGGCTCAGTTCACCTTCTGAGGAATAGTTATCTTGAGGTGGAGAAACATTAGTAGTGAATGTTAAAGTAATACAAAGCGAACTACATCTCAGAGCTGATGAGCTTGAATTCCTCTTTGTGATTTATAAACTTTATTTAGATTTAAAAATAAGTCTAGTTAAGCATACAAGTCTTAAAGGCTGCAATTCTACTAGTTTTGTGTAATGTATTCAAAAGCTAGTATCCTTACATTCAGGGTGTTTTTAAGCCTCAGAAATAAAAATTGAATGGATCTGGGTGACGTCTCTAACCGTTTCCAATACCTTTAAACTTCTTGACAGATAATCCGTGTCCAGTCACCAGAAGGAGTGAAACGGATCACAGCAACAAAGCGAGAAACTTCAGCAACATTTCTGAAAAAGGTATTCTTGTATGCCTTTGTATGGTTTTCTTAGGAAAGCAACAGATATTTCTGTTAGACAGAACAGTGTTAGACAGAACACTTCCAAGTTGTGCACCTGCTCCTTGTGATTTGGCTTGATTTGCCAAGAAGCTTTCTGAAATAATGTTTTCATTTAATTGGAAGGGAGCAATGTTGACTATATGATTAAACAGACATTAGAAGTAAATCTCTCCAAAGTTAAACCTATTTAACAATAACTTCCTATTGATATAGAACCATGTTTGACACCTTCATTCAGACCTAACCCTAACTGTTCCTGACAACTTGTAGAAGTTTTTTGTTAGAGAACAGGAGTACTTTAAACTTCTGTTGGTAGAAGGCCAGGTTCCAAACAGATTTGTTCTGAGCAGACTTTTTTAAGGATTGGGCTGCATTATTGTGTTACTTTCCTAATAAAAAGTAACATGGTATCCATTGATTACCCAAACTGTGGCCCAGGGATCGGTGCTAGTCCACAGAACATTAGCTGCCTTATTGTGGATCTCCAGGAGGGTTTTGGCCCTTCTTAGTTCACTGAGATCCAAGAAGAAAGCAAGCTGCACCTACCTTCTATGCACACACATGCATAGCTACCCCCACCTTCTTCTATGCACACACATGCACATGTTCTCTTTTAGTCTCACTTCATCTCAGCTGTGGCTACCCAGTTTGTACTACCACACGCTTGTGAAGTGAGCTGGAAGAAATAAAAAGCACCTGCCCTTCTGGCTAACTGACAGGGTTACTGTCCCTCCAGGCTCCATCATGTGCTTGGACCACAATAACCACCCTTAGCTCCCCAGAAGCAAGTCACAATCACTGTTTATGGGATTGCAGCACTGGAAGAAAGAATACCTTTGAACATATTTAGAGCACTCCATTGCATATGCATCATATTTTATACTAGTGGAATTTACCAGTCATTGTGGGAGTAAAATTTCAAGAATATTTGTGGGCCTGGGCACCAGTGGGCACTGCTGGGCACTGGCACCAGGGAGGGGAACCAGTGGTAAAGGTGTCCCTGCTGGTCCTTGCATGTTACTCTGCTAGTTGTGACCAGTTCAAAGGTGTAGTGCTTATCGCCTGTTTCCAGAGCCATAGAACCATGGTTATCCAAAGACACCTCTGTGGACATGTGGCCCACAGTCATACGGAACGCTGTTCTCTTGCTATCAAAGTGGTACCTATTCACCTACTTGCTTTTAAATGCTTTTGAACTGCTAGGTTGGCAGGATATGGGGTAAGGATGGGAGCTCACTCTGGCAGTATTCAGGTCTCAGATCACTGACCTTCTGATATTCAGATTGACAGGCACAGCACCTTTAACCAGTTAGCCAACTGCAGCCTTTACGTGAAAGTAAATTGTATGCAGTTTGATGGTACTTTATCAAAGTACATATACAACATACGTGGCTGTGGGTGGCGCAAGTGGCTAAGACACTGTGCCTGTTAACCAGCAGGCCAGGGTTCGGCCCCACAAGACAGGGTGAACTCCTGTCCTTAGCCCAGCTCTGCAACGCCAGCTGGATCCAATCATATTGGCTCTGCCTTTCCATTGGACTAATTCAGTGGCGTGGAGAGGGGGGATTTGCTGCTTGGGTAACAGCCTATCCTCCATAACAATCTAACCCAGGCTTTCGTGCTTCGTATGCAGCACCAAGCATGATACCATAGTCTTCCAAGACTGACGGAGGCCTGCTGCTATACAATGTACAGTGTATATACATACAATGGCAACCTTACTACATAATCTAATGTGTGCTTATGTGGAAGTAAAATTCTGCTGTGTGAATAGGATTTCCTCCAATGTAAGTCTGCGCAGGGTTAAGGCATTAAAAATTCATTCTTTAAAACAAGCAACATGTGCATTAGCAATATGAGCATTTAGCTATATACTTGTAGATATGTGAATTCATGTCAGTTGTCAGCATTCTCCTCAGCCAGACTTTCAGTTGTGGGGGGATTCTGTGTCACATTTTGCACCTGTCCTGTACTGTCTTCTCAAAAATACTCAAAAAGCCCAAGGCTATTGTCTGCTAAGAGGTTGTGAGATGAAAGAGAAGCAAGATGCTTAACAGATGCTAAGCTGAGTATTAGGGTTCTAGTTTATGTTCTTTCAGTGAGTTTTCTGGCTTTTTGCCAGAAGAGATCTTATGTTGCAGTATATCATACCATATGATTTTTAATTGTACATATTTTCAGCTGCCATGAGTAGGTTTAAGAAGAGGAGGAATAAAATATCTTTTCTAAGAACAGAGCAATCCTAAAAGGAGGTTTAGGCTCACCTGTGGACTTCACTACATCCAGTAGGATAGTTGACCTCCTTTTTCAGTTTTATGGCACTTTTGTGACAACAGTTTAACAAAGAACTTGAACTGGCACATGTGCCTGTTTGGATTGTGCCCAAAGTTGACTATTTCCTTAGTCTTGGTTAAGCAGTTTGGAGCAGCTGTATGACTGCATTCCTCCTTTGTGGTCCTCACCATGCCTGACTGTTATGTCCATGGCAAAGTTAAACATGTTGGTGGGTTTAGCCAGGATTCTTGCTTAATTTGAAAGATCCACTTGTACAACAATATCTTGTTAATTTGGAGTGTTATACTTTGAGTATGCATTTCCAATCTTCAGCTATTATTTTTGAATGACAAACTTTATCTAGCTAATGTATTCACATTGGAAATTTCATTAGACCATTGGGCTTTAATTCTGTACATTCTTTCTGGAAAGTAAGCCCTATATTGAAGACAGTACATCTGAATAATAAATGTTAATAAGATTACACTGGTGGTGTAGTTCTACATGCAAATTCTACATGTTATCTTCTTTTCCAGGTTGCAAAAGAATTTGGCTTCAGTAATAATGGATTTTCTGTGTACATTAATAGAAACAGAACTGGTGAGATCACGTCGTCTTCCAATAAGCCCCTCAACTTGCTAAAAATTAAGTAAGTATCTGGCAACAAACAATCATGAAGCAAATTTGACTCTACTTCTTATTTGGCAAATCTGGCTACCATTTCTTATCATTACCCATCTCAGTATATCTACTGTAGCATCACCTGTGTTGCAAACCCTTTCTAACTGGACAAGAGGCACTCTTTAAGTACCTTAGATGCTCTCCTTTATTTAGCAGGGAAAGAGTAACTAGCTCCCTTTACCCCAGAAATGTCTTTTATAGAGAGTTCTGCTGGTGTTCCTTTTAAGATTCTGAGCCCTTTTGAGACAGGGAACCATTAGTTATTTTATTTTCTCTTTAAACCACTCTGTGAACTTTTTGTTGAAAAGCGGTACATAAATACTGTTGGTTGCTTGTACTTTTTCCAATTCCATAATGCAGAGTTTCTCAATCTGGGTTGCAACCCAACATCTGGCGTGTCTTGTGTTGGGCCCTCCCATCTGTCCTTGTTTCTGGTTGGCTCCAGATACAATTGAATGCTGCAGTGGTCCTCCACAAGCAGCCTGGAAGTTACTACTGGTTTACTTCCAGATTTGTGAACTTTCACAGGCCTGTGAAGGTCTTCTGAAGACTGGCATTGGAGGAGGATATGGGTTGTGATCCACCCCAACAGGTGGATAAGGCAGGGGGGCAGAGTTTGATCCACCCCAACAGGTGATCCACCCCAACAGGTGTTAAGACGGGGGGGGGGGGGCAGAGTTTGAGGACCCTTGCTGTAATATGTTCAGGTATCTTAGCACTTTTGAAGTGAAGTTGGTTATAAGATATTGTAAGATCATGTTTATCTGATAACTAGTGAAAATGTACCCATGTTGTGGGAGTAAAATTCCCCCACTGTGCATTGTCCCATGCACACCCTCCCCCCATGCGTACCATATGCAAAACCCCCATGCGCATCATCCCACATGTGCAACACTCCCCATGTGCACCATGCACAGTGTCCCCCCCATGTGCAACGTCTCCTCATGCACATCACCCCCTGTGCATCCTCCCTCCCAGTGCATCAGCTGGATGTTGATCAGTCAGTCTTCAGTGTTAAGTATAGGACAAAAACACATTGCACCCCTTTTCAGATTCTTAAGGGTTAAATTTCTCAACATCAGTTCCTGGTGGGTGTTGATGTCACATAAGGAACACCGTCCCCAAATTTCACGCTTCTAGGTTTGAAGGTTGGGGCAGAGCATCCTTCAGTCAGGGATTCTTTAATGTAAAATATAGGGAGGAAAATGTGTTGCTCCCCTTTTCACCCCCTTCCAGTTGGAATTTCCAAAAATCCAACAGTTCTTAGTGGATCCCTCCATCACAGAAGAAACACCCACCCCAAATTTCACACTTCTAGGCCCACCGGTTTTGGCTGGGTATTGATGAGTCAGTCAGTGAGTGAGTCAGTCAGTGACTTTTCTCTTTTATATATAGACAGAAGATAACAGTTCTGTTGTGTTTTTTGTTTTTGTTTCCCTGTAGACATGGAGATATGCTGTTTCTCTTTCCTTCAAGCCCACCTGGCTCGTCCTCTGAGAACATGGATACTTCAGGGTCCCAAGGAATGGGCCATATAGGTGCTCCCCAGGTGGTAGAAGATGAAATTGACCAGTACTTAATAAAGCAAGATGGGAAGATTTACAGAAACCGAGATCAGCAACTGTAAATACTTCTCTGTTACTTGTTGAAACAAATTCTGAAAGTTTAACATAGTTCTTCTCTATGTAGGAAAGTTTGCTGCTTATATCTCTTCTTTGTTCCCAGTCCATAATTATTATTTAATGTAAACCATATGATTTAGATTATCTAGCAGCACTCAACTCTTCCTCAACATGGAGGCAAACAGATTGGAAGTGGAAATAAGGGATAGATAGGTTTGCTGCATGCTTTCAAAATTTCTTGGTTAGGGAAGTAATCTAAAGAATAATCTTTACAAAGAAGTTTCATTCAGTTGACTTGGTCTTAGAAATCCATCTGACTCATTATCTTCTTGATAAAGCTACCTGCTTAGATGGTGAATTGCCTGCTTCTGAAATAGTAACTTATAAAAGCTATTTCACAGGAAATACTGTAAAATAAAATACCTTGAAATGTTACGTTTGTCATCCATGCCTGTCCTTGATATATTTTTGTGCAACTCATTAATATTCCCTTTATGTCTGCCTACTGTAGATGTAACAACCATACATAATCATAACAAGATCTAGGTTCCACATGAAGTACCTGTAGTTGTAACTTCCAGTGAATGCTAATTTAAAAAAGCCTAAACTCAATAGGTGATTCTAAAAAGAAATGTCTTTAGGCCCTGACAGATAGTTAAAGAACTGCTTCTGCTTGGAAACTAAAAGGGAAGGAATTCCATAGGTGCCATAATGGAGAAGACACTAGTCCTCGCAGCTGTAAGGAGTGACCCTTTAATTACTATTTTCAAAAACTATTTGTATTTTAGAATGCAGTGGAGTAGCTGGACTTCCTGAAAGTTTTTGTTAGTAGATTGACTTCATAAATTTGTATTCCTACCTATAAACTAAGAAAAATAACACAGGGCGCAATCCTAACTAATTTAGGCCAACATAACTTACCTGGTGTATCTTCCCTTCGTGGTATGGGGATGTCATTGTATACCCTCAGGAGTGGGGAAGAAGTGCCTTAATAGCACTTTTGTGACATCCCATGTTAGCACAGGACTTTTGCCGAGCTTATGCCGGCCTAACTGGTGGTTAGAATGGCAGCCTGAGTTGCCAAAAGGCTATAGTGATACTGGAGGGTACATTTCAAAGAAGGTGTAGAAATGAAATCCAGTGAGCAGAGCAGCAAATACCATATTCCTATTCCTAGATTCTCTGCCTGGATGTGTCCTAAATCTCTGTGCCTCTTTGTATGCTGGGAATTGGAATAGCTATATTCCTTCAGTGATGTTGCAAACCTTAGTGTTATATCTTTAGACAGAAGACCCAAATCTATTGAACTTTTCAGCACTCAGACAGCAATGCCAATAAGTGCTGCTGCATGCTGTTTAGGAGCCACCATTAGCGGTTTCCTTGTGACTGACTACTTTAGTGATGAAAAGATGGATAGGATTGGCCCCTAAGACTGCAGCCATAGGATAATAATCTACGGTATATTCTATCTGAGTTTAAAGAAACATGAAACATGAATCTAAGATTGTAATCCTACCCTTGAGTTAGATTGCAATCCTAAAGACACTTTCCTGGGAGTAAGACCCATTGAACACAGTTGGGCTTACTTTTGAGTAGACATGGTTAGGATTGTGCTCTTAGGATTGCATAAGTCCTTTGCTGACCTGGGGGTGTCACAAAAGTGCCTTCCTGTGGGGGTTAGGCCAGTGCACGGGCATATGCGTACTTCCCCATGAGAAGATATGCCAAGTGAGTTAGGCTGGTCTAAACTGGTTAGGATTGCACCCTAATTGGAGGTAGTGAAAACTTACTAGTGTCTGGCATATGTAGTGAAAACGTAGTGAAAACTTACTAGAGTCTGGCATATGTCTGGTAAAAGGGCTCTGTATTATATTTACTGTAGCAATCTAAAGAGTAACTCCCCAAAGAGTTAGAGCTTTAAAAATATACTGTTTTATCTTAATTTTCATTTTGTCCCTTTTTATAGCTTTCCAATGGTGTGACTTATTCCATCAATAATTTAAATCTTTGGATATATTTATTGTCTAGAATTTTCATAAGTTTGGTGCTTATGAAACATCAAAGGCAGAACTCTGTTCCTAACTGCTTCTGCCTGCTTATGTACTACATATATTATATGTAGATTTTCAACCTTTTTCATCTCATGGCACACTTAACAAGGCACTGAAATTGTCAAGGCACACCATCAGTTATTTTTACCATTGACAAGGCACACCAGATGGTTCAAATTCCCCAGTTTTCCTATTAATGAATGTCAGTCTCCAAATTCCTGTGGCACACATGAGGACTAGCCGCGGCACACCAGTGTGCCATGTCATGCTGGTTGAAAACCACTGTTCTATGAGAATAAATGTATTCTGTTTTTAGGTTCAAACATTATTAATTGTGAGCGAAGAAATCAACAGTGGGACATGAAAATGATGCTAAGGAAGCAATAGGAAGGTGTTTAACGATGAAGCTTTACCCAGAATAATGATGCCTCCTTTTTCTGAAATGAACTTGTAAAGGAGGAGTGTTGTACTAGACCTTTTCTTGAAACATAAACAGCCTTCCTGTGTCTTTTACATAATCATTGTGTCTTAAAGCAGCATCATTCATAATTAGAAGACAAGAGGTAGATTCTAATGTTCTAGAATATATTGGATTTTTCTGTACTTCAGAATCTACATAATGAGAGATGTTTGGGGATGGGGCCCAAGTCTAAACACAAAATTTATTTCTTTCATATACCCCTCAATACACATAGCCTGAAGTTTATTTTATATAATTTTATTACTTTTGTACATGAAACAGGATTGTGCATGAAACATGTGATTTTAATTTTTTATGCAAAACCCTTTTTTAAAAAAGGCATGCAGTTGCTCAAAAAGGTTCCATATTTTGGAATACTCCATATTTCAGAATTCTGGATAAGGGATGCCCAACCTGTACTCACATCAGTTAATGTATGATCAGTTTGGATTTTTTTAAAAAAAAAAACGTATCTTGCTATTATCTTGGTAATAGGTTGTTTTTCCAATTTATACCACATTTGTAAAATGCAAAATTGTGTTAAGAATTTTTCTGTGGCTAGTAACTGTTTTTCTTGTCACAGGTGTCGACATGGCCCATTGGGTAAATGCGTGCACTGTGTACCATTAGAGGTAACAAATTAAATGTAATACTGTACTTGTTAAAATTTGTTGTGTGTGCAGGTATGAATTTCTTTTAGGTCAGCAGTTGAGAGGATGTTGCTGAAACATTCATGTGTCCTGTCTCTGCTGATAATTCCTAAAGAAGCTAAACAACTCTCCTGGATATATCTGTCTGTGCAGTACTTGCATTTATCAGGCTTCAGACATCTGTTTTTCTGCAATTCTGAATTTAATAGGATAAATTTCTAGAGAGGTTCAGGTGAAACTGTGTAGGCATGCATTTTGTACCTCCAATTTTCATTTTGGACTTTGGTCTCCTTTGTAGAAATTTCTCTAAACCACTATTTATATTCTAGATTCTTTTTAAGAAAGGAACCTCTGCAAGCCTTTTCAGTTAGTTGTGTGAAGATGTTTTTACCCTGCACTTGAGTGTTCTGAATGTTTGTTGAATCAGCCTTTAGTTCTGCTATTTAAATAAGAATATTATACCCATGAAATTGGGTTTCTGAAGCCATTTTTGAGCAAGGCTATAACTCCATACAACACCAGAGAGAAAAAGGATCGTACTATTACTGTCAAAGTAGTAACTGCTGTGGAAAAAGAGCACAAAGCCTCCTAATTATTTCCACATTGAGTACCAACAGAGAGTTCAGACTAAAACATCCATTTGTTCAATGATCAGTGTATTATCAAGCAGGTGTCTGACATGGTTTTCCTTTGTGTATGTGGGTTTTTGGCAGCCTTTTGATGAGGATTATTTAAACCATCTGGAACCTCCTGTGAAGCATATGTCATTCCATGCCTACATCAGGAAACTGACCGGAGGCGCAGACAAGTAAGAAACTTGCTCCACTTCTGCAGGGGAATCTCTTTACTGATTATTTTTTAAAAGTGAAAAACCTGTTTATAAGGAAAAAACAAATTCATTTCAAACAGTAGCAAGACTACTTTTTTAGTTGGGAAGGAAAAATGAGAACAGTTTATTTTCCTCCATTGATTGGCATATCTTAACCCCCTTAATTCTAAACTGCAGCAGCAGATTGATGCAATTAGCATTTTTTGTGAAAGAGGTAGCAGTCATGTAAGCAAAAAAGTTGATATCTCACCAGTATGACAAAACCAAATGCCTCCTCTTAATTGCAGTAACCTGGAAGGATAACACTTTTCCCTCACTTAATTAGGAATGTATTGAATTTGGTAATGAGTATGTACTTTATATGGTGCTTTTCTATTGCAAGGACTTTGTGCATACAAAGAAGCTTGAAACATAGATCACATGCAAAACAATATGTTTTGTTGGCACAGAGAGAAAACCAATGTTATAAGTTGTAGGTGATGTGATTCCTTTCCAACAGCTTTTGTGAAGAGTGGTGGTTCTCAAACTTTTAAGATTTACCTCCTAAGTAAGTCTTTGTGGAGGAGAAGGTAGGGGAGGGACATGATCCTCAGGATCATTCCCCAGTGGGGAAAAGTGCTTTCTTTAGGACTAACCTGAGTTGTTGCCAGGGACCCAGGGATGAATGTAAAGTTGTGATTGCGATGAAACTGGAAGTTCCTGTTTTCATTGTGATTGCAGTTTTCAGTATTTTCAAGCTACTGTACCTGGAGCCCTGTAAGTACTCCATGGAACTCCCCACAACCCTTGGATCCTGACAGTGCCTCAGAGTATTCCTAAAAATAACCCCACTTCCACTGGAGTAGCATGATCCTGGTTCCCCTGCCCCTGCCATACATGAAATTTACATAACCCTGCAGTTTGAGTACCACTGGTGGAGAGATAACACAACTATTACTTGCATATCTAACAGTTTGCTAGTACCAACTCCAGTGAAACAGAGTCAGGCTGGCTTTTGAAATGTAGTGCTAGTTTTGTCTTGAAGCTTACACTGTGAGCAGAACTGAACTGCATCCTTCTAAGTTAGAGCAGTGTACTTTCAAAGAGCCCCTGATAGCACAGTCCTGTGCACATGTACACTGAACTCCCATTGTATTTTTCTTACTCTTCGAAAAACATGTGTAAAATAACGGACTGAGCCTGTGGCAGTATTCTGATCTGGTGTGTGCTCTATACATTGGAATTCCTTTTTTTGTTTTAGAAATATACAGACATTTAACATGTGTTCTTTTCTGATTAGGGGGAAGTTTGTTGCCCTTGAAAACATTAGTTGCAAGATTAAATCAGGATGTGAAGGACACCCCCCTTGGCCTGAAGGCATTTGTACCAAGTGCCAGCCAAGTGCCATCACACTCAATAGGCAGGTAAGATCAGCATCAGCCTCTACTGGAAACATGTTGTTCATGAGGAATTATTTGCCTCTGTTTTTGAAAAGATGACACCAGCTTTGGTCTGAGAGTGTTCCATTTTGACAGAGGTTCTCAAACCCGCAAGTGTGTCAGAATCATTATTTTTACAATCTTCATGCTTTGGGGAGCTCTTCATGCTTTGGGGAGAATGGAGACATTCAGGGGTTCTTCACACTACTGCTACATCTTCTTATAACTAAAAGATAGCTCGACAGTGGCATAACCCTGGGGATTGTATCATTGCACTCCTACTTCCTGAAGAACTTCCTTCAGGGGCAGAAGCATAGCTTGTGCTGTCTGTGTATGTGACACACTGTGGTATCATGATGTGCATGTGCTAGTGAGGGAGTGCTGAGCCTGTCAACAGTTGCTTGGTGCCTGCATGCACCAGCGATGGGGAATGCTGAGGCACTCCATTCAGGAGCCTGACTGACCATGGAGCACTTGAGTGACTTCCTCACTGGGGAGGGCACGCAACCTCCCTCGCGGGGACAATCCCTCAGGCACTCCATGGAGGGAATTGCACAGCATTCCACAGCTGGCCAAGCAACTTTGTTGCAGTGTGTGGGTGCAGTTGTGCCCACTTTCCATTTTGCACCTGTGGCTTGCACCTTCAGGTGCAACATAGACGTTCCACCACTGCTCAGGGGTTTACTCCCAAGAATTTTTAGAATTGAAAATTCTAAAGAATTAGAATTTACTCCCAAGAATTGCCAAAACTGCCTTTTGGCAATTGCTTAATAAATGGTTGTTGGCTGACTTCGATAAAGGAAAACCAGGAAATGTACTTCTCCACCAATTTCCATGTAAATTGGAGAACATCTGCTCTGGTAATGAGCTAGAAGAGCAAGAAGTGCCTATTCAGATTTCTGTACCATTGTCACAAAGGATTGTGAGAACTGTTTAGCAGAATTGGTAGCTTCTGAAGTAGGACCCCAGGTGTAATTCTCTTTGATTTTCCTGCAAGGCATTGTGGTTTGGAGTGTGATGGCTGATTTATTGGAGGGCTGGATTTGATGAAGGGCTGAATGGGGGAACTGTTTCCACCCTTTTCCTGACATGGACTTTCTAGCAGTATCCATAATACAGATAGCAAATCTGTAGAGGGAGAAGGAATATGTGCCTGAAGAGCACAAAAGAGAAGGAATTAAGAATATTTATATATCACTTGTTAACAGAAAGCAGTTTCTTGTCCTTGTGACTGTTTGAAACTTTGGATACTTAGCAGAGTTTTGGCTTGATAATCTTTCTAGATTGTGAGCCCTTTTGAGACAGGGAGCCATTAGTAATTATTTTATTTTTCTCTGTAAACTGAAATTTATGAACCTTTTGTTGAAACTAATTTTGTTTAAATTAATTAATACTTTTTGTTTTCAAATTGCAGAAATACAGACATGTGGATAATATCATGTTTGAGAACCACACAATCGCAGATCGCTTTTTAGACTTTTGGAGAAAAACAGGAAACCAGCATTTTGGATATTTATATGGGAGATATACAGAGCACAAAGACATCCCTCTGGGTATCCGAGCAGAGGTAGCTGCCATTTATGAACCTCCACAGGTAATGTCTTATCTAGGCATAAATGCCTTTTGATTCTCTAATTCGGAAATGAGTTTGGGAAATAGAATTTTCCTTTGCTGCTAATTGTCAGCTAAAAATGTGAATTGTAGTTGTGTCTTGCATTTGTGAAGACTTGTCATAAGCAATGCATTTGTTAACCAAAACTGTCTCCTTCTTGGCTACAGTTGGTTTCTATGTATGTATAGTTGGAAATATGTCTTAGTGAGATTTGTTTACATATAACTGTGCATAGGATTCTGATCTTTGCTACCCTTAATCTTCAGCTCCATCTCGAAGGGGAGGAGAAGAAGTTGCCACCCTCAACTGGTCTTATCAATTTACTGTTCTTGCCAAAGAGCTGTTTGGTGTTTCTTTTTGGTACTGCCTTTCTCAAAGTGGTTGCTGCTAAACAACAAATGGCTTCTTCATAAAGAACTGAATAGGTAGAGGGGCAGGTGAAAGCATAGTGGCAACCTTCCTCTCTATCTATCTATCTATCTATCTATCTATCTATCTATCTATCTATCTATCTATCTATCTATAGTATTTATATACCGCTTTTCAACTGAAAAGTTCACAAAGCGGTTTACAAGAAAATGAAAAAATTAATAGCTAATTAATAGCTAATGGGTGCCTGTCCCAAAAGGGCTCACAATCTAAAATGCAAAAAGAACACCAGCAGAAGCCACTAGAACATCCCTCCATGTCAGAGTATAACACGTCAATAGCCATTGGTTTCGTATAGGACATGGTTTCAGGTTCTCCAAAACACAAGGTTTGAAGTAAAATAAAACAAAGAATAGGTGGGGAGGAGAAGCAATGCATGAGGTAATTAATTTGGCCTGCTCAAAACAGGTTGAGGACTAGTGGCACAATAACGGCTCTTTTAAGATACAAAATCTGTTATCTCTAGCACTGAACAGATGAACTTGTTGGACAAATTATTGGTTTGGGAGTTGAGGTTAGCTGAACATGCTTAGCCGGCTTAGGTCCCCAAATCTATCATCAGACAATGTTCTAGGGCAAAGAAAACCAGCTGTTCAATAGCCATCAAAACTCCCTTAATTTCTCTGTGTTGTGTTCTCTAGCATTGGAGAGGATCTCTGGCAATATAAGGAGTCTATTCCAGTTCAGCTTCACAAAAGTCTGTGACACTGTGTCACAGTGATGTAGAGGATGATTGCCTTAATTTTCTTGCCATGGGGACACAATGAAACCTTCCACCCTGGTCTGCACTCCCATTTTTCAACTGTGAGATTGCTTTAGAGTCACTAGGTGGCACCAGTCACCAGGTACTCTTATCAGTAAGAGTAGCTTGATTGGGAGGAATGTTACAGAAAACTGCAACTTAATATCAGCTGAAAATTGCTTATGAAATTTTCTACAAATTCAAAGCTTAACAGAAGATTTGGGGATCTAGTTCATTCTAACATAATTACCTTTTTAATTTTTTAAAGAAATCACTCTGTGCATGACATGTGAAAAGGCCTATGGGGAGAGAGGTTATCACTTAGCCCACTCTGCAGTTCCAATTGAGTGTGTGCATGTGTATATCTGCATATGGGGGAAAACCACTTGCACTACTTGCTCTCAATAGAAGCTTTAGGTTTTCTATAAATTATACATGGGGAAGGTTGTGTAGTTATAACTACAGTGTAGGTTGGGCTGTATGTTTTATATAGGGCTATATAAGTTCATGCAATTTGACTCGGTAGAAAGGCATCTTGTTTGGATTTGAAAGTGGTAACAATTGCAACAATGTTAGCAGCTTCTGTTGACTTGAAACTGTAACTTGCTATCAACCTGAAACTACAACTGGGCAAATAAAAATGAACATAAAGCATATTGTGTTTTCTGCTTTAAATTTTTAATATGTATTTTATTTTTAAAATATATATTTATGTCCTGTGTATCCTGTGTTTCACATATCTTAAGGTGGCTTACAAAAATAAGTGCATATAAGTGCGCTTATACACAAAATAGCACAACTCACAAAACTCACCTAAAACAATAGGCAGGAAAAATAGCCAAGGGTATTCAGTCTTAGGCCAAGTTATTTCAAAGCACTTATTAGCGTTCTAGGCTTTGATCCCTCTTTAAAAAAGTAGATAGCATATTGTCCTGGGATTCTAAAGACTAGAGCCACCGCACAGCAGGCCTTAGTGGAAGTGTTGAAAGACAGCTCCAACTGTAATGAATGGGAGAGACTCCTGCAGGTTTTCCTGGTATACCTAGCTGCTGTTTGCTTTTTAAATTATATTCACACACACATAAAAATGTATGTGTGTCAAGCAACTTGAGACATGCAAACAGTAATATTTCATTATAACCCACACAGGGGATCTGCTCAGTGGCAAGATTCATGAGTGTCTCTCTCTTAAGTAGCAAAGTAAACTTACATCAGCTTCTTGCGATCCTCTGAACACCAGGAAGTTAAGTGTTGAGGCCTTTGATCACTTGCCAGTTTTCAGTATGTTTTGATACTGCATCATGATGTTATGCATAGAAATCACTGTTTGTCAGGGCTCCAGGGTTTATCCTCTGGTTTCTTGACTCCTATGTGATTTATCAGAGCTACTCTGACATTTGTTCAGTCCAAAATGAATCATTAGTATCTGACATTGTTTTCTTAAAGATTTGGAATTGATGAAGTAGGTTTTATCCACCCTGAATATTGTGTCACTTAAAACAATATTAGAATAAATATTGTTTAAGAGAAGCATTGAGGTTTGTATTGATGTCATTGATATTACTGTTGTGGTATAACAGACCCATGCTCCTTAAGATCTCAGTTTGTTTTGCCAAAGGCAAATTACAGTGAACAGTAATCCAGTTCAGTCATCTTGTTGACCTTAAGTGAAATTTAATTTATTGCTTCAATTTTCTCAATGGGATATTCTACAGTGTTGAAAATTGTAACAAAATTGTATCTAGCTAAGCTAGCTGTGTATTTGCAAGTTCATTCTCTATGAAGGGGAGTATTAGGTAGTTACAATGATATACATTTTGTTTATATAGCTGAGGTCTGGGCTGGCTGTGGAGCAGAATGAAGTTGTGGGAGTTGTGAGGTTGTAGATTTATATAATAATGCAAAGCTTGTAATCATGATGATTCTTATGGCTAATCTTTTAGAAATATAGGGTGCAATCCTAAGCATGTCTACTCAGAAGTCCCATTCTGTTCTAGGGGACTTATTCTCAGGAAAGTGTATAGGATTGCAGCCATAGTATCAGTAAATTAGTGGCAAGAGAATAAAAATTGTGATTAGTTTGCCTACATAAAGATTGATTGAGTGGCATTTTCTATCGTATTTAAGTATCAATTCTAATCCTTAAAAAAACAATTTCCCAGTTTTATACTATTTGTACTATTTTATTTTATTTATTTTATTTTATACTATTTATACTATTCTATACTATTTATACATTACTCAAAGGAACCTCAATGGTAAACTTTCCAGTGTGTGAAGCTTTATACTGATTTTCTGTATCTGGAAAGGTTAAACTTGATTTGTAATGAACTTTTAA
Organism: Cryptoblepharus egeriae; assembly: GCA_030015325.1. NCBI lineage: Eukaryota > Metazoa > Chordata > Lepidosauria > Squamata > Scincidae > Cryptoblepharus > Cryptoblepharus egeriae. The sequence continues at coordinate 103,016,480 of JAREYC010000002.1, read as the reverse complement.
AGACACCTAATTTGTGTCTTGCATAGTGAACTTCAGTGCCAGTGGTAAAACATAAGCTTCCCAACAATTAGGAAGCAGTCAGTTCTGCTGAGGAAGAATAAGACGCTGTTGACTTAAAAAAATTGTATCCCACCTTCATCATATGATCCCATTGTGGCTCCAGTGTTATAAGGACAAAAGAAAAACTCAAAATTATGTAATATAGTATCTTCTATATATATAAAATGGAAGAGTCATTGATTGACTCACTCACAGACACTCTCACTCACTCATCAATGTCCAGCCAAAACCACTAGATTTTGTGGATGGTATTCCTTCCATAATGTAAATAAGCACCCACTAAGAACCAATTTTTAGAAATTTAAACTGAAAGGGTGTGAAATGGAGGCAATGTGTTTTTGTCCCTACACTTAACATTGAAGACTGACTGATCAATACCTAGCCCCTACCTCTGATTCCTCATAACATTTGGAGAGTATATTCCTTCTGTACATGAACACCTACTAAGAACCAATTTAACTTCTAAGGGAGTAAAAAGGGGTGCAACTTGTTTTTGTCCCTATACTTCATATTGAAGAATACCAAGCCCCAGACCTTGCACCTAGAAGAATGAAATTTGAAGAATGTATTCCTTCTGTGATGTAATGACCCACTAAGAACCGATTTGCCTGGGGTACCGGCTCAGATGCCAAACCCAAAATTCCTGAACCCCAAGGCCAAAATTCCTACCCACTTAAAAAATTGCCAAAAGTGTATTTTTTTGTTTTGGTTTTTTTGACCATAACGTTAGATAGGAAGAAGATATCTCAAAACTGATTTTTGCATTGGATTCTGCTCTTCAGTACGAATCCAACGACCTATGGCATGATGGGGTACTGTGCACTATCACAAAGTTTCAAAAGAAGCCAAAATGTAGGATGATGAAGCCAAAATGTAGGACACCCAGACAGGAGGCTAAAAATCCAGACAAATCTGGGTTTTTCTGGTCATATGGTCACCCTGGTACCAGCTGCCTGGTGTTGCTTGCTGGTGCCCAGTTCCCACTGGTATCCAGTGTTTGGTGCCCAGGAGGGATGCCTTGTACTTAGTAGGGATGCCTGGTGGTGCTCTGTGGTTCCCTGTGGTGCCTGGTGCCCAATAAGGATGTTTGGTGTAGGGGGGCTGGTGCTTTGTGGTGACTGGTGTCTGGCAGTGTACAGTGCTGCTTGCTGCCCACTGTTCTGTGTTGCCTGGTAGTTCTCAGCATCTGCTGAGCCTGGTACCTGCTGCCCAGTGGTGCCCGATTGAGCCCACTGGGATGGCCTATGCCCTTAAAGAATGCCTGGCACCCATTGCTGCCTACCACTATCCCCTGCTACCACATGGTGCATGTTGGTGCCCATCTGTGGCCAGTACTCACTGATGCCTGTCGCCTGGTGTCAGTGCTCAATGTTGTCCGTTAGTGCCCAGCAGTGCCCGCTGGTGTCAAGGCCCACAAATATTCTTGAAATCTTACTCCTGCAATGATGGGTAAATTCTGCTAATATAATACAGTATGGAGATTATATTAGATAATCTTGTTCCAAAAGTCTGGTGGAACGGGTAGGTTTTGAACAGTTTTTCAAGGATGGGAAGAGTGAGCTTCTCACACCTCTCATGATAGCACATTTCACAGGGCTGCTACTGAGAAGAGATTTGTTACTTTAAAAATATTGATTGGCCATCTTTTGGATTCGTATAGCTTAGGTTAGTGGGGCATAGTAGCTTGTAAATGTCTATTGCACTGACATTGTTCATTATTTTGTGGTTGTGAGGTGTTTTATTTTCTTTAGATACTTAATATTCCTCCTTTTTGTGAGCAAGTCCACTAATGACTTATTTTCTTTTCAGATTGGTACACAAAACAGTCTGGAGCTTGTGGAGGACTCAAAGGCAGAGATTGTGGATGAGATTGCTGCCAAGCTTGGCCTGAGAAAGGTATTGGATTGTGTTGGAACCAATATATAAACATTATAGGAATGATTCTGTTAGTGACGTCTCTTGGGGCACAAGTATTCTTCATTCATATAAGTTAAACTAGCAAAAAGCGTACCTGTGTTGTGGGAGTAAAATTCCCCCATGTTCATCCACCACATGGGCAAGAACCCCCCCATGCACGTTGAACCCACCATGCGCAGCATCCTCCCCAGTGCAGCACCTCCCTCCGAACGACATCCTCCTTACTGCACCGGGCACCAAGCACCAAATTGGCTGGAGGTTGGTCAGTCTTCCATGTTAAGTATAGGACAAAAACATGTTGCCCCCCTTTTGAGCCCCTTAAGGGTTAAATTTCTCCACATCGGTTCTTGGTGGGTGTTCATGTGACATAAGGAACACCCTCTCCGAATTTCATGCTTCGAGGTCTTGGGGTTGTGGCAGAGCAACCCTCAGTCACTGATTCTTCAATGCATAGTATAGGGAGGAAAACGTGTTGTGCCCCATTTCACCCCCTTTCAGTTGGAATTTCAGTGCAACCCTCTGTCATGGAAGGAACACCTACCCCAAATTTCATGCTTCTAGGCCTGGTGGTTTTGGCAGGGCATTGATGAGTCAGTGAGTGAGTCAGTGACTTTTCATTTTTATATATATGAATATATAGAAGATAAATTCCATCTCTGATTTACTCATTCCTGTAAATATGTTCAAATTTAAAATTATTTTTTACTGACCCTTGATACAATGTCAGAGAGTTGATGTGGGAAACGTTTGCACGTCTCTGAGCTAGGTTTATGTAGACATCAAAGACATTAACATGATCTTGTCAAAGATCAGAAGGTCTGATTCTGTGTGAATCTAGTTTTTTTCTTTTAAGCTAGTTCTACTAAGGTTATTAGGCTGTTACATGGCCACTGATCCTTTCAAATCTGCAAACACATCAGATTTGAAGAAATCATTTACAGTATAGCAAGAGTACGGCAATATCTCTTGAAAAAGTGCTCTCCTTGAGGTGTGAGTTATAAGAAGGTATATTAAGGTATATTAAGGTATCTATATTTCAAAGAAACATAAATAATTTATTTTAAAACAATCAAGGAAAATTGGGGAAATATGAAATTTGAGTGAGGACCTTTTCTTTTTAGTATAGCTGGTGTAGAAACATGAGATCTTGAACAATTTTTTGAACCTTTCCTGACTCAACAATTTGAACCTGGATAAATGTCTGTTTGCAGGCAAGAGGAGTCCTGCGGTGTCCAGATCTTTCTGGGAGGTCTGTATGTTTCACCAGCTGGCACTGCAAATTTGTAAATTGTATTCATATAAGTTCTACACAGCTGGGGGAGTAATTTTCGTTAGACTGCTGTTGAGCAGGCTTTGTCAAAGTGATTCAGCTAGCCAAGAACATTTTGTACTGTTGGAGGAAGGGTACCTTTAAAAATAAAAAGGCAAAATGTAAAATCAAGCTTTGTCTTTTAAGGTTGGCTGGATATTCACTGATCTAGTCTCTGAGGACACGCGGAAGGGGACTGTCCGATATAGCCGGAACAAGGTGAGAACAAGTATTTTTAGACATTTTCCTCCTCCTTATTTGCTTTTATGTGTTCTGGGTTTGCCAAATGAAATCCTTCTAGAAAGAGAAGTTTATGAAGTTAAGCCATGCTGTTAAGGATGGATTTTGTTATTCTTAATTGGAATAATTCATTCATGAGTCAAGAGGGGATTTAGAAAGAATATGAATTGCCTTAGGTAGACAATGGACTTGACGCATGACAGAGGAACATAACCATGTAATAATACCTAAAAGCTTTTCTTAAATAGAATTTCTGTTCCAAACGGTCATCTAAGAGCACAATCCTAACCATGTCTACTCAGAAGTAAGCCTCATTGTGTTCAATGGGCCTTACTCCCAGGAAAGTGTCTTTAGGTGACTATAATAGCATGAGAGGACCCCAACCTCCTTCTCGGCCTGAATCAATCAGTGAGATCCACTTTCAGCGCATTGTGGGGAGGATTCCTGGTCTATTCTCCAACTTCAAGTTGGAGGTGAAGAATGGAGATGGCCTTTTTAATGTCAGACAGCTTCATTGCTTAGACAGCTTCATGTGCTGCTGCTGCTTAAATGGACCCCAACCTTTCTCACTGATTTGTGAAGGGAAAGTTAGGACATTTTTTTTTGTTAGTGATGGAGCTATGCTTGGAGATCTTCTCCTACGTAATGCTAAAACTAGCCTCAACCTTTTCCTCTGATTCCAAGCTTGAGATAGTCTATGGGTAGGGATGCTCTGCCAGCAAGGAGCATCCCTGCAGGTACACATGAATAGGGACCTACGTTTTCAGTATGCATGCTCTCTGGACACAGCAACACTGAGCATTTGGGAAGGATGCATTGATGCCCAGTAGATATTTGTCTTGAGTAGGATCTGCTTTGGGGAGTTTCCAGTGTAATCAGTGGGTCATCCTTGCCGAACGGGATGTGCTATGCTAATGCCATGCCAACAAATGTGCTGTTAATGTGAGTTAACCTGTGTGTTGCAAACGTCTTGTGTAGACTGAGAAGTAACACCACTGTTAACCAAAATATCTTACATTGTGCTGGTTAGATTAGGAACAACTCCAACATGCTATATACTGATCCTCCATAGGATGTGATCTAATGCAATTGATTCTTACAATTCTTTTTTCTCCCCACTTCTGTTTTAAAAAAGGATGCATATTTTCTAAGCGCCGAAGAGTGCATCACAGCAGGACATTTTCAGAATCAGCACCCAAATATATGCCGCCTGTCTCCTGATGGTCATTTTGGATCCAAGTTTGTCACAGTGGTGGCTACAGGTAAAAAAAAATAAGCAGCTTGTTTCTTAATTGACTGGAGTTCTTTTACAAATAGCAAAAGTACCATGGAATGCTTAACTGTGAGGCTCAATTCAAATGTATGTTCCTCATCTCTCCAAACCATAGAAGATCAGGAATGTGTCACCTGTGCAAAGCACTGGCTGAAGATGGTAACTCATTTAATTTATTTCATTCATTTCTTGTCTCTCCACTGAGATAATATGAAGTTGTACATATATTAACTGATTTAGAATAGTCCAAATACCCCTACTCCTTCATGTAATGAGGTATATGCAGGGAAAACATTGTTTAAACTGTTTTGACAAATGCTATTTTATATCAACTTTTTGCCATCTGTCTCTTGAGTTGAATTGTGAAAATACAATTGACACGTTATGGCATATAAACTGAATATACGATTCAATGACTTAGCTTGTTTGAAGAAGTTATGAAATGCACCTCCATGTATGTCGGAATTCTGAGATTTTTCCCTTTGAAATGCCACAAAACACTTAAATTTGAAAATAATACTCTTGAGCAATAGCACTAATTGGATATCATTTGATTGATGGCTAACTTTAAGCTTTGTTTCTCAATCAGTGGCACTTGTAGAACTAATAGTACTGGTGGTACTTGCTGACGCCCATCTCCTAAAAGTGAGACCAGTAATGCAATGGGATGAACAGTGGTAGGAAGCTCACCTTGGCAGGCAGAGCTCAACATTCACTTTTCCCAAATTCAAAAAATCCCACCTGTGCATCCTGAGCTTCTTACCAGTATTTGTCATGTTGCAAATGACCTTAAAGTCCAGAAGTAACTGGAAATGGCATCATTGCCAGTTAACTTCTGGTGGTGCTTCCAATAGGTTGTCCATGCAGCATCCATGCAAAGACAAATTCTGAGAAACACTGCCCTAAAGTGCAGTGCAGAACATCATTTCTAATATTTGCTGAATTTGGAACAATATACTAATGTTAATATTAAAGATTTTGTGTAAGGAAATTAGATTACGTTCAGAAGTCTTTCCTGTTAGGTTATATGGTTTATGTATGTTGCTGTAAGCAAGTAATACCCACGTTCGACTTGAGTCTTTATAAATTCAAGCAAAAAAAAATTTAGCCAAAGTTTGCAGATAGCTACTGCATGGAAGGGATTTTTAATTTTTGTAAGATATAGTTGTTCAAGACAAGGGTTGAAGTTGTAACTTGCTAGTGGTACAGAAAGTTATGCTGTTCGTTTTTTTTTAAAATAAGAACATTCTGTTGCACACCTGCTAAAATGTTCTATATATTGGCCTTTAAGTTGCCTATACTTTCCTGTGTTTGGGACCTGTTTTTTCATGCTGGTCCTTCACCACTAGTGCCACATGGAGTTGTCATAAATTTATCTTGCTCAGACTTCATAATGGAAACAAAATACAAATTAGTTGTAACCCTAATCCATTTATTAAATGCTTATAAATTTTTTTTTACAATTGTGAGTGTATCATGAAGAGACTACAGAGCAGTAGTTGGTCTGATATCTGTATACATAGTGCTTAGCACTACATGGAATGGAGGAGTTGACATCACAACATAAAAATTACAAGTGTGTAGTTTGCCAGCCCCTATGCAGTACTGTGAGAGTGGCAGAAACGCAATTAAACCATTCATGAAACCACATAAAGGAGAGTGTTCATGTGGTTGTACATTCTGTTCCAAGATTTATAAAAAATTAAATAAATGTGTCTGTGTGCACCCTTAAGAAAATAATGTTTTTGCCATCATTGGAAGTCTTGAAAGCCAAGGCAGGAATAGTCTGCTATATCTGAGCTAAATGTTCTTGGTTGATGCAAAGACTTCCAGTGAATTAGTACAGAATTTATGGAATGGATTAACTTAAAATGTAGGAATAAACACTAGCTTAGATGACTTCAAAAGAGTGCTAAACTCGTGGCAGTCAAATCTATCAGTGTCTACTAGTCAAGACAGATGTAGGCTACTTCCAGATTCAGAGGCGGCACACCCATGTCTCTGAGTATCTAAGCACTAGGAAGCTAGAGCAGAAGAAGGCCATGGCTTTCATGAACATGTGTCTGATCATGCAGGATGTGAGTTTTTGGACTCATACAGTAGGGCTCCTTTGTTCTTTGTTTATGAAGTGAATTGTATAACAATTTAGAGCTCTGAACTTATAGAGAAAATAACTTATTTTCCAGGTGGACCTGACAACCAAGTCCACTTTGAGGGCTATCAAGTATCCAATCAGTGCATGGCCCTTGTTCGTGATGAATGTTTGTTGCCATGTCGTGATGCTCCAGAACTTGGCTATGCAAAGGAATCCAGCAGTGAACAATATGTGCCTGATGTGTTCTATAAGGCAAGTATTTCCTTTGCTTGTGTCCTTGTTTGTCTTTGGGGACTAGACGTCAGGACGGGAGCAATTCACTTTTATTCCTTGTGGAAGTGAGACAGCATTTGCAAGCCATGGGAGAGTTCTGGCCTATCCAGAGGGAGAGTTTTTAGAGTTTGCCTGGAAGGGCCCAATTACAGTAATTGATAGAATTTTTATTTTTTATATATCAGGCTCACAAGGCTTTCAGGTTTTTTCTTGCCCCATCTCAGAGTTAAGACAGCTGCACATCCTAGACTCAGCAAAGCAGCACTCCTGTATTGTAAGATGTCACATTCCTTACCTACAGAGATGCAGTTGACCTGATGTGATGCAGTCATGGTGAGGCACTTCTGAATTTGGCCATATGGTTCTAGAGAGCCATCAAAGTCATAAATGGGGGTGGCTGTTCCAAGATGATGCTGTTTTGCAGTTTCAGTCTATAAGGTGCCTAGGGAACCTTACACTCCTCTGGATGTTAAGGGGGTCAGCAAGTGATGTGGTTGAAGATTAATTGAAGCAGACCTTCTTGTGCACAGATCCTACACAGTAGCTCACCACTATGTATGGAAATAAATGTTTGCCAAGTTATTATATCAGCTCCATTTCCCCTTTACTCAAAATACTCCTATCATTCTCCAAGCCCTACTCAGCTTCAGCATGAGGTCTGCGATGCACTGCGTTGCGCCTCCTAGCAAGCCCTCTGAATTAACGATACCACTTGTATTTGGCAGGGCTTCCACCCCTCTGTTGACATTTAATCCCCAGCTAATGTTTGCTTTTTCCTTGGACCAATTATGCTTAGGTGAGATGTTCAGTGAAGCGAAATGATGCAGCAATAAAAGCTGCAGGTTGCTGACAGCCGGTGAGAATGGTTTTGTTGTATGGAATATGCTTATAAGATGCCTGGTGAGCAGCATCAATTGCTGCAGAGTGCAAAGCAACAAAATGGAAAACAAAGATTTAGAGACCCAAGCAGAGGGTGAGAGGGATTTATGCACGTGCACAGGGATGTGGGATGAGAATGCAAAGCTGGGCAAAGAGAAGCACTGATGGATTCATAAAATACAACATCAGTAAAGAAAGAGTATTCCTTTGCTTCAAAGGAATCAACACTCATCTTGCCTCATAAACATTTTCAAGATGATTGCTTTAAAAGCGAATTTTCAACAAACTTTCAAAATTTGGATTTTTTTCAGTGCTTTACACTTAAAGTGTGTCCAAAGATTTGGCAGGAGGGCCACATCATCTCTCTGACACTGTGTTGGGGGCTTGAAAAATAATTTGCATTTAAAATTTGAATAGCATTGGCATCCGTCAGTCTCAAAAGACTATGGTATCATGCTTGACGCTGTACGCGAAGCACAAAGGCCTAGGTAGATTAATATGGAGGATAGGCTGTTCGCCAAGCAGCAAATCCCCCTCTCCACGCCACTGAAATAGTCCAGTGGAATGGCAGAGCTGATATGATTTGTTCCAGCTGCATCGCAGAGCTCACCCTATCTTGTGGGGACCTGGGTCTCAAACCCTGGCCTACTGGTTAACAGGCACAGTGTCTTAACAACTTGCGCCACTCACAGCCTGTAGCAAATAAATAAATTTATCTAAATAAATAAATTTATCTAAATTTATATATAAGATTGTACTAGAGACATTACAAGATTTGCCCATGTCCTGATAGAGGAGTCTTGCTGAGAGTTCAGCCCCAGCACTGGATTTGGGACACCCCTGCTCTAAAGGTAAAGGTAAAGATGTCCCCCACAGGTTACCCTGCTGGTCGTGTATCAGAAAATTCTGAAGCAGATTTCCAGAAAAGTGAAATTCAACAGGCACTTTTTGGAATTGTTCTTGATTTTTGTATGTGGAAACAAGAGAGAAATCCTTCTTTTGTCAGATTTTTACTAATTGTAGGAACTTACCCACAAAAAGTTCCTAATATGTAGATGAAGTTTTAACAGTCCAGAATGTGAGTTTGCCCAAGCTTCAACTCTTTCTTTACTTTTACAGTGTGCAGCTATCATTAGTGTTTGGTGTTTTTTAGTCCTGTTCTCAATCATCTGCAGAAATTTTCAGCTGTAGCTTGTAGCTCAAATTAATAGTGCTGTCAGAATTTATTTTTGAATTCAAGAACTCCTGCTAGCTATCTTGCCATCCTTTTAAAATCCTTTCTATGGCTATGAATGCGTACTTCCAGTTTTAAAGCACTCAAGTTTTAGTTGCTCTAAAGTGCTTTTAAACCACATTGGGATTGGAATGTAGTGTGGAAAAGCTATGTTCAGCCATTTTCATTTTACTTGTTGCTAAAAGTTGTGTTATGCCATGGAATCAGATCGCTTTATAGCTCTAATAGTTCCTAATCCTTAATCTCATCATGTTGTGTCTCCAAGTCTTTGAACTTGGAGCACTGCTGCCGCCCTTATTTCCTTTTTTCTTTACTGTTTGCATGGTCAGGAAGCCCAGATTTTCCAGACTCTAATGAATGTGCAGCCTAGGTGAGATATTTTTATTCCTACAGTTGTCTTTCTAGCTGCATACCTCAGTTCATAACTTTTGGCTATCCTTCGCACTTGAGACAGCAGTATCTTTGCTCACGTGCCACCATTACTTGTACAGTGGCGCCTCACGTAACAGAATTAATTCGTTCTGGAGGCAGTTTCTTTACGTGAAACTTTCTTTACATGAAGCGGATTTTCCCATAGGAAATAATGGAAATGCAGACGATTGGTTCCACAACCCCAAAAATATTCATATAAAAATATTAACTGGATGTAAAAATGATGACAGAACACTGGGATTGAATTCAAAACATGCATTCAATGTGCATGATCTTATGAAGTCTACTTAAAGCACAATCCTAACCATGTCTACTCAAAAGTAAGCTCCATTGTGTTTAGTGGGTCTTACTCTCAGGAAAGTGTCTTTAGGACTGCAGCCTAAGACCCATTTAATACAATTGGGTTTACTTCTGGGTAGACATGGTTAGGAGGCTGCAATCCAAGACACAATCACAGTATCTCCCCACTTTCTCCTTCTCTCTATCCTGAGCCTCTCTCTCCCCTGCTCCCTTCTGCCTGGCCCAGAGCTGCTTCCCTCTTCTCTACTGCTCTTCTCTCCCTCTGTGCAGCGGACATCCGGCCACAGGAGGAACAGCGCAGAAGTGTTGCTTTCACTATGGGCAGGTGCGCTAGGCAGCCCTGACGCTTTTTAAACAGACTGCTGGCCAGTACGTCTGCCCCAACTGCCAACGAATGTGTTCTTTACATGAAGCACTTTCTTTATGTGAAGCAGAATCCTAGAGAAATTTTTGTTTGTTACGTGAAACTTACTTTACGTGAGGCGCCACTGTACCATCTTTGAAAAGCTTTCTCAATTCTGCTAAGTAATATTTGCAACTGGATCAACCTGAAAGAGTTTACATGAGATACTCCCTTTCCCTCTGAAAGTAAGACCAGAAGCTACTCAAATAACCATTTAGAATAGTTTATGGTACTGGATCATTTTTTGTAGATTGTGGCTGTATTTGATAATGTCTATAGGAATCTAAGCAGAGTAATAGTACAATATCTTGGTTATAACTCATCAAGTATTACTTATTTAATCTGACAAGTGAAACTCCTGCTGTTTCATTGCCACTATATTGCAGAAAGCATGCATTGTCGCATGGGATAAAACAAGAAAGCTGTATTGATTCACAGAAAGACCAAAGAAAATAGCCAAACATACCATGACCAAAATAATGATTTATCTTTTCAAGTCCAACCACCTGGCATTTTCAGCTTTGGGCTTTGAGCTACTTGGACTAAATTGAGGTACAGATTTCTAAAGGTTGGTCTCCTCAGTTGTAATAGCTCTTTTGGCAGCCTGCTGCTAAAAACCTACAAAATGACTCTTCTACATGAGAAGGAAAGACTTGCATTGGAGTGAACTTACTATATATATATACTAGCGAAAGGCGTACCCGCATTGCGGGAGTAACTTCCCCATACAACATCCTCCACGGTGCATCAACAACCCATGCGCAACCTACCCCCGTGGGCAGCATCCCCCCGTGGGCAGCATCCCCCCGTGGGCATCATCCCCCATGTGCAGCATCCTTTCCAGTGCAACCTCTTCCTCCTAACAACATGAACAACATTCCTCCTAACAACATGCAACAACATTCCTCCTAACTTCCCCCCATGCGCATCATCTCCCCATGCGCATCATCTCCCCATGCGCATCATCTCCCCATGCGCATCATCTCCCCATGCGCATCATCTCCCCATGCGCAACTTCCCCCCATGCGCAACTTCCCCCCATGCGCAACTTCCCCCCATGCGCAACTTCCCCCCATGCGCAACTTCCCCCCATGCGCAACTTTCCTACATATGCATCAACCCCCCATGCACAACTTCCCCCATGTGCAGCATCCTTTCCAGTGCAACCTCTTCCTCCGAACAACATCCCCCAGTGCACCAGGGTCTGAGCACCAAATGGGCTGGATGTTGTTCAGTCTCCCATGTTAAGTATAGGACAGAAACACGTTTCCCCTTTTTCAGCCCCTGAAGGGTTAATTTCTCCAGATGGTTCTTGGTGGGAGTTCAGGTGACAGAAGGAACTCCCAGAATTCCATGCTTCAGGCCCAGCAGTTGGGGCAGAATGTTGATGAGTCAGCAATTCTCAATGCAAAGGATAGGGAGGAAAACGCGTTGCGCCCCTTTTCACCCCCTTCCGGTTGGAATTTCCGAAAACCGGTTCTTAGTGCACCCCTCCGTCACGGAAGGAACACCCACCCCAATTTTCACGCTTCTAGGCCTAGCGGTTTTGGCAGGGCGGTGATGAGTCAGTGAGTCAGTCAGTGAGTCTCTTCTCTTTTATATATATAGATAAGAAAGGGTTTTTGGAAATGTGTTGGATATGCCCCAAGAAGTCAATATTTGCATAATGTGGAGTGCGTATATTTCACAAAGTTAATGGCAGTTTAAATACAATAGAAACCATTGAACCCCCCATGACTGTTGAGCTGTATAGAAGAACAGATGCTCTTTAAGCCCCTGCAGTTGCAGAAACTGTGATGTATGTAAATTTAGAGAGATGTGAAGCAGTCCCTATGCAAATGCCTGTTCTCATTGCATAATAGATGTTTCTTCACTTTCAGAAAACAAATTTCAAAAAATGTGCCTGAATTAGTATTGCAGCACTTAACAGAAGTCCATTTCGCGATCAAGGCCACATATATGGGGGAAATGGCTAAGTGCTTACTGAGGCACTGCAGTTGTCAACACTAAGAAAGGGAGATAGTAGGCCTCTCTCTTTAGTCACCCTTGTGTGGTGTGTATCAGTGCTTGGCTGTGGGATAAGGCCAGAGATTTTTGCACCCATGACAGCCCACTCCAGCTCTTTCTAGTTCTAGAAAGAGTTCTAGTTCTTTTTGTTCTAGAACAAAAGTGACTCATCCATATTTTCAATTTCACAAAAATAGGAAAACCAATAGCACCAGGTTTACCTTGCTTGACAAAGCCGGGACATTTTTTCTAAGGCTCTGAGCATTGCAAGGCTTGATGCCTTTACCACTTTCTTTATCTTGGCCACTTAAAAACCAGGTCAGCATTGGCAGCAGCAAGACTTGGCTATATCTATAAGCTCACATCATCATATGAGAGGGCTAGAGCATTCTTTACTATAAAATAAGAGGAATCTTCAAAACCAAAAGATTCTGCTGGAAAGTTTTTGCCATGGTTGGCTGAGCAAGGAAGTATTCCTACTTGAATAAGTTTCCAGATGCTGCTATCCCAGTAAGATAGCACTTATATCCATCCCATTCATTTGGCAGTAAACTAAGCATCCTATAAGTGTCCCCTTTTCAGGTGTGTATGTGCAGTCTCAATAATACTATCTAGTCTCAATAATACTATCTACACTAAGCACAATCATAGTAGATAGTATTTTAAATGGGGAAGGTTGTCAATTTCATTGGTTTCCAGGATTCAGAACACTTGGGTTTGTTGTTTTACAGTATATTAGATAGCCTCTTCCACATCTCTACTGTCTCAGTTTCCATCTTATTGGGATATACATATTTTGCCCTTGTGAGACAGAGAGTTGCCAGGCTTGATCAAGTCCTGTGTTCGTTTACGGCCCTTATTAGAACTAGTGGTTCTAAAGAGGGGAAAATAATCTCTGGGACATAATATATATGCACTATCACTCAAAGAATATTTGCTCCTTCTTAAAAAAATAGTACTGGTAGTAGCATAATCAGATGAGGTCATTGGAAGCTGCAAATGCTAGGCACACTTTTAAAATTTACATATACAGTGAATTCTATCGAGCGGATCCCCATTTTTGTACGTATTGGTGTTGTAAACACCCCTTCTTTCTGAAGCAATGTTCACTAAGCTTGCCAAGTTTGACTTTCCATTATCTAACTGTCATCCTACTGGGCACCCCTGGAGTCTCCGGCTGCGGTGTACTCTTGAAGTTTCTTACTGCACTGCAGGACTCCAGCTCTAGACTTATTTCATGGATGTCTCAACATTCCATCAAATATAGTGTGCCAAAAAGAAAAAAAATCCAAAGGGAATCTGAATTTTATAGATCCTTTGAAGCATTCAAAGTAGCGGAGGTTTAGTGGTTTTGCAGGATTCTTTTCCCTTGTTGACTTTAGAAAAATACCTGTGATCTTAGCACCAATGCAAAGATGTCATCTTATGCACTGAGTTATGTTTTTATTGATGTTCAGATGTCCAGAAAATTGCTCTTGGAAAGGGTAGAACATTGAAGAGTCTTGCTGGCATTTGGGTTACAAAGGGACCTTTGCTCCTTGCATGATAACTTGACTGGCAACAATAACTATACAGTTTTTGCATTTGAACCATTGCTTCTACCTCCTGTGGTATGCTGGTCTGAAAAATAGCCAGTTATGAGACTTACATTTCATCATAGGATCTGACATGAAACATTTCATCTTTTCAGACTATTCCGGTGGCAACTTTTGAGGGCTAGGTGCAGTTGTTTAAGAACCAGTTGGTGTTGAATGCTTCTAAGCTACCTTTGAATTATGAGGGCTTAAATTGTAATTTAGTCTGGGGGAAAATATGAGAATCCTTATGCTCTGTTGATCTTGCCTTGCCTGAGGAGATGAATTACCCAGTACAGCAGAAATTCCCAAACTGGGGTTGTGTCTTCATTACGGGAGGGGGGACACAAAAAACTGGGTTTTTTCCTCTTCTTCCCAACTTCTGCAGAGCAGTGCAGTGTTCTTGATATCAAAACATGCCATCAACAGAGATTGTGTATGCATCCTGTCTGTCTTTCATTATTAAATTCTCAAGGCAATGTAACTTTGAGTTCATAGGTGATCTGTCATTTATCTGCCACAGAGAGGTGCTTACAACAGAATAAATGTGTTGTTAATGCTTTAATACCGTATTTCCAGTCTTATATAAACAGCTGCTGCTTTCCTATGGAGGACAAGGATGATATGATAGTTCTTCTATACAAGCTGGAATGATCAAACATGACATGCTAATTGTTCTTTTGAATTTTAATCCTCTTTACCAAGTCTGAGTAGTAATTATATTTCCCAGTTTATGCCATTTGCAGACTTACTGATCCTATTTCTGTCCAAGTTGTTATACAAGTAAATGGACAGAAGAGGCTGATGTTAATATTTGTACTTAAATATTTTATCATAATGTACTGCAGTTGTGACACAGACAGATTCCTTGTTGGGAATTGAGGGAGAAATCTGACATTAAAACAGCTAGTAAGGTAACACATTAATTGCTCAATATGTAATCAACATATGAAATTCATTGCCTTCGGATCTTGTGATGGCAACAAGCTTAGCTTTAAAAATTAGACAAGTATATGGATGTTAATGAAAATATTAATCTCTAACATTTAACTGAAAGGAGACAAACCCAGCCTGCTGACTCACAAGGTAATAGTTCAGTCTAAAAAAGGTTTAACAGCTATTAACTATAATAGCTGAATTGAATTTCTGATTACCAGATGCTAAAGACATAGAAATAGATAGTACCATCACAACCTGCTTGTGAGCTACTGTTTGGTGGTTTAAGATGCAGTAAGTACTAGAGAAGATTTTTGGCTGATCTTTGTTAGTCATATTGACTTCTTCAGCATGATTTTTCATGTTAACATGATTTTAGTAAAACTTGCTTTTGAGCATGTATGCATATGATTGTGCTATTAGGCAGGTACACCATGAACATTCAGAAACTTCATGTCTTAGCTTTTAAACAGAGGAAGTTCTTTGTAGCAGCTGTTTGATGTAATCCTGTTTCAGATTATAACCATATACTGTCAGATGTATGTATTAAAAAGAGACTAGTATATATATTTAGTTTGGCAATGAGTGTTACAAGTACTGCAAGGTCACATTAATTAACAATATATTTGCATATAAGAATAGGAAAAACAGACTTTTTCTTATGGTTTATTTTCTTCTTGTTCTTCCCATCACATTATTTTACATTATTTAAGGCAGCAAACTTGAGTGGCTATAAGGATTTTAGCATCTGCATCCTGCTTGCATCATCCTTTTGATTTTTTGTTTTACTCCAGTGCTGGAAGACAGAAATATCTGACCTACCAAAAAGAGATATAGGGTAAATCCATAGCAGTTACAGGTCCACACAGTTATGTCACCCTCTAGTCATAGCTACGTCACCCTTTATGTCACAGTTATGTTTAGTGTTATCTTATGGAAAGTCATCTTAACTGCTCCAGGGCAAGGGGCCTAATTTAACTTTAGGGCATATACTAATAAAGGTCCTCTGGCCCAGCAGAAAAAAGTCTTGCTGGTTTCTCTCAGTGAATTTGTCAGTGAATTTTGCAGTACAATTTCAAATTTTAAATCAGTCATGAACTTAATCGTCTAGTCTGTATGTCATTCATTGCTGCGCTTTATGTTGTCTTGCCAAGTGATCTAAGGTTACCTCTTCTGAGTCACCATCTACTCTCCACCCCCCCAAACTTTGGTTTGCTTGTATGGCCTCTCGCCTTCATTGTCCTCCATCGTTCCCCTCATGTTCCAACGCTGGAGATCAAAAAGTTTGAGAACTACTAGTCCATGTGAATCAAACAATTTGAACTATCTACTAAATCCTTTATCATTTTGTATTGCACTTTTCTGTGATACTTTGATGGATTAATTGTGTTTATGTTTGGAACCAGAAGAGGTTCTGTTTTCAACACAATTAAAAAATAATAAAACATGCTGATTGCTGTGCAAACCTACTCCCTTTCAAATGTGATTTATTGTCTATCTCTCTTACTGCTTGAGGTTTGTCCAACACTAACATACATGCAGCCATGGAATGCCATGTTATTTACTGACTAGTGGTCATTCCACCAGGAAAAGGGCAGCATTGTTGGGGGAGGGGGTGATGATCCACCACTGGACAGCAAACCAACATGGCATTCCAGAACCAAAGTTACAGTAACACCACTACATGTGCAAAGGCCATGATCACTGCTAACTTTCCAGTGTAGTATTTGTTTCCTTTGCAAACACTGCTGTTGTTTTCTAAAACCTATAAAAATGTAATTAAAAAGTACACAAGTAGAAGATCTTGGAGTTGCAGATCCCTCTGGCTTTCAGAAGAAGAAGGTTTCAGATGCTTGTTGCAGTGGGTAGAGGGATGTTTTTGTTCAATACTGACATTATTGGAAAACTTCAGATTTTAGTGACTTCCATTTTTTAAAAAGGCATTGAACATGGAAATCTCTAGAGGCAATGTTGAAAGTGTACAGGTGCTGTGTATGGAAACTTAATTTATTGTGAAGATCTGTTTCAGATGGTCTAATTATTCAGGTGGTTTGCAGGCTATTTCATGCAGGGGCAAGCTTTCAGATTGATGATGTTGGATTTGATTCTGCTTTTGCCGTTTCACAGAGATCATTGAGGCCATGGCTGCTCCAACAACTCTTTTTTTGCTTCTGGCTGGGTGCTGTTCAGGGGTGGGCCCAGCCTAGCCCAAGATCTGGTTTGCCGGAAGAGGGAGGGGCCAGGCTGGGTGCGGGAGCGGGGTCAGGGGCGGGGCGAGATCGGCACCTGTGCAGTGCCTATACTGAAGCTGGCATGTGCAGTGCGCTTTAAAAAAGATGGCAGCCGGCGCGAACCGGTCCGTCCTCTTTTTGACTTTCTCTGCTGCTGGCGGTTCACCAGCAGCAGGGAAATGGGAAAATCTGGTTCAGGTGACTAGGCCCAAACCAGCATTTGCCCACCGCTGGTGCTATTGGGCAAAAAGTATGGGGAGCCTCCTTAGAACTGGCAGATTGCTTGTTTCTTCCATGACAAAGGGGTTCAATGTGGGTAGAGTCTGTGGAGAACCATGGGTTTAGCGTGTACTGCATGTATCTGATCATCCAGAGGTGTGCTATAAAGACACTTCCACAGGAAGAGGCTGGCTTTTATGGCACTAAATCCCATCAACCAAAGTATTTCAGTCTCCCAGTTACCATGCTGAAGCTGAAGATACGTAAAGGCCCCTCGGCCTGGTTTGAGAAAAGAAAAGTATATAATGTTATCTTTTTAATACCTTCTATTAAGCCAATATGTCTCCTTTATCATATTTTGGGCTAGTGTCCAATCGGATATGCCATGTTGAGATTGCAAGGAATTGATAGAGAAATGCTCTTTTCCCTTTCACACAACACCAGAACCAGGGGACCTCCACTAAAATTGAGTATTGGGAGAGTTAGGACGGACAAGAGAAAAAATTTCTTTACCCAGTGTTGGGTTGGTCTGTGGAACTCCCTATCACAGGATGTGGTGATGGCATCTAGCCTTAATGCCTTTAAGAAGGGCTTGGATAAATTCTATTGGGAAAGGGCCATCACAAGCCATGAGGAATGTGTGTAAATGTAGACAACCTTAAAATGCCAGATGCAAGGAGGAGGGCACCTTGATGCAGGTGCCATATGTGCTCTCTGATGCATCTGGTGGGCTGCTGTGTAATACAGGAAGCTGGAGGAGATGGGCCTTTGGCCTGATCCAGTGGAGGCTCCTCTTACGTTCTTATGAGGTTGGCAAGGCTGTTATGCTTCCAGTCATATATATACTGTATATAAACAAGTTGCTACTTTCCTGTGGAGGATAGGTATGATATAGTAGTCACCCCCCATACAAATGAGAATAATCAAACTTGACATCTTTATAGCTGTTTGGCTACTATTAATGGCAAAAATTCCAAGGTCCTTACATCATTAATTTTGAGTGGTGAGGAAAGTTGTTGCCATTCTCTTCTCCCACATTCCAAATTTTGGAATTTATATTACAGTACAGTCTGTTGAGTAATATACTGTACTTATATTACAGTACAGTCTTGGGAAAATGATCCTATGATGGATCTTCAGAAACTTATATGAGGCAAATTTGTATTTAAAAACAAACTTGTATGAGAACCTGGGTAATACTATTTTGCTAAGATATTTTTGTTCTTCAAAAGCTTAGAAGAGACAAATGGTGAAAAGAAACAGTTCTGAAAGAGAAAAGTAAGATTATAAGTATTGTACAGTAATTGAACTTGAAATACTGTACCAGATGCCAGGTGTTAAATTTAAAGTGTCAGGGGAAAGTGATAGAAAAAGCTTATTTAGAGCCTGTTGAGCTCAATAAGTTTAGTGTGGCCAAATCAGGTAAGTTTCTTTTGCAGTGATAGCACTGTGTTCAGCAGTACCATATCTGCACGTGTTGGATGGTGTAGTCCCTGGCAGAGCTGGTTTGGACTGATTTTTAGATACAAGATGCTTGTTTCGCTTTTGCAGAATATTGAAATTGTTCATGTAATGAGATGTAAATACTGTATGCTGAAACAAATTCATATTATCTGGATTTTTCATATTTCTGTCTCAAAGAAGGCAAGAGTCCTCAATAAGCTGAAAAACTTGAAACTTTCAGGGTTGTTATTACTACCAAATCTGTTGGCTACGTCTTCTTGGAGTGCTACTGTATAACTGAAAATATCTTGCCACACAATACAGAAAAAGAGGAGTGAGTGTTTGTCTTCTCTCTTTCTCCATTTGTTAAATCAAAGATGCAGACTGACGGCAGTGTCCAAATACCTATCCTTGGGATCTGCCTCATAGCCACATTTGCTTTGGAAAGCTTAGCAAATGTAAACTTTTATGTAAGGTCTCTGATTGGAAATTACAAATGTATAATTTATGTAGGCCTGAGTGAATGATTTATAACCTGTTAAGTGGTGATTTAGGTGGAAAATACATCCCCCACTTGCAGAATCTTTAATGAAAAGTGTCTGTTATGAATTTATGTCTGGAACAATGTTTGAGCTTGGTGTGTTTGACATAAATCAAGTCTAATTGTCACTTGGTGATTAATGAACATATGCTGGCGATTTTTCCCAACATAATTGAACTTGCATTCAATTCATCAAACAAAGTGAAACAAGTTTGGGCATTTGCAGATTGTGCCTTTTTCTAAGCGTCTGACTTAAGAAAGGAGAGTGATTTGGAGTTTTCCCTCTTTAATATGATAGGACAGTGAGAGAATAAGATCTGACTGAAGGCTGAGATTTGTGGGTTTGACAAGGCAGTGTGTGAACATGGCCATTACTTTGTTTGTTCTGGTGGGGATAGCTGTGTGTGTGTGGTGGGATTGAAACCTTAGTCAAGCTGAACTGAGAAGAGACTTTTCAGTATTAGACACCTTAGTGGAGCTCCCCTACTCCCACAGATAAGTGCTCCCTTTATTAAGAAGCACAATTCAAATTGATTTGTAAATATTCCCTTTCCAAGTAATTCCACCCTTTTATGTAGAAGAGTTTGTTTCCATTACTGATAAGATAAGATACTGATTAGATAAGGTTACTGATACTGATAAGATTTCAGCTTGAGTCTTAGTTAACTCAGTGGGGTTACTTTATGAGTAAAATAAAAGCAACATTATAACACCCTGGAAGCATGGACAAGCCGGAACGCCATCTTTGTGTACTGACTGATTGTTTTGTGCGATTGTGCACAGGAAAGATCTTGGATGGAAGGAGAAAAAGTGCTTGATTTGCTAGTGTGAGATGCTGGCATTTGGAGAGTGATTTGATTGTGATAGTTTTACATTTGATTGATTGTGGTAGTTGGAACATATGATTGTGACAGTTTTAATCTTTTAATTTGTTTTTAATTGTTATGTTTTTAATTTTTCTAAAATGTTGTGAGCTGCCTTGAGTCCAGGGAGAAAGGCAGGATAGAAATATATAATCTATCTACATAAATGTATTAACCTGTTTGTGTGTCCAGTACTATACTACAGTCAGCCACTAGAACGGGTGAATAATGGAATCTAATGGCGTCTCAACTGTAGTGAAGGCCAGGCTGAGCAGATGCAAGGGAGCTCATTGTGGAGGGGAGTGGCAAAAGCGCAGTTGGGGAGAGAAGTGGCAAAAGGGTAGTTGAGATGCTCGAAAAGGGGATGATTTTTATGTATACATGTTGTTATATTATACCTCCCCAAGTGACAGTTGTAGGACTATTGTGGACTATTCTACCCAGTGTCAGGAATGGACCATCTGTTTGACTCCATAATTGGAATTCAATTTTTAAAGGTTTGCTGTCACTTTGGCCTTTTTGTTATAATACTCAAACCTAGTAATATTAACATTCATATTACTTTAGAATCCTCTTCTCATTTTTGCCACAGATACATCTTCTGCAGAAATGGGCTTGCTTCAGTCTTGTATTGTCTACTTTTTATTAGAATCTGCTTGTTTATAAAGTTTTAAATAAAGTGTACATTATGGAACTCTTAATAGTAAGGGAACAATTTATCTGTACTGAATAATCTTAACATGGGCTCTTAAAAATACAAATAAGGTGCCTTGCTGGATTAAGTCAAGGGCCACCAACAGCACAGGCCTATGTATTTTTGCTTAGAAGTTACACTAGGTTCAATAGTGCCTAATCAGGTAAGTTGTGTATGGGACTGCAAAACTAGTACAGCATTTCTACAGTAAACAAAGCAGGAAGCAGATTCACCTGTGATCTACCTTTTGTCCACTCTGTCTACCATCCTTTAATAATTCTCTGACACATCAACTGCTGTTGTTTCAGGATATAGACAAATTCGGCAATGAGATCACTCAGCTAGCACGTCCGCTCCCTGTTGAGTACCTTATCATAGATGTAAGTATTCTTTGTGGTTTTCTTTTTCTTTTGTGGAATAAAAGAGAAATAGGGCAAAAAATTACCCAAAGTTGAAATGAGAATTCCTGTCTTTATTATTTGTCACTTTTCCTTCTCATTAGAAAGCTGTATATTGGCTGGCAGCTCACAACTTGCCAGAAGCAGTTTTCTTTGGGGGCTAATGGTGGTTTGACACCTGAGGAAAAGTATTTTGCTTCTTTGTTATGCACTGCTTGGTGCATCGCACCGCTCTTATGAAATGATGTTTATCCATTAGATGAGTAGAAACTGTCACCCCTACCGAGCTGCTGGTGATTACATCACCAGGAGCTTGTTAGCAAGTGTCTACTGTGCCTTTCAGAGGAGTGATTAAGCAGTCTGCTGCTTTATGGTGACTGAGCCAGACAGGGGCTTGAATGTCTCTTCCCTTCAGCTTGGGTAAGAGAGCCCAACTGTGACAGAATGGCAGTCTCCCCTCCACAGGGAAATGGGCTTATATTAGGCATACAGCATGGGTGTCAGCGTCCAGTGGCTCCCTACATCTCTGTTATTAAAAATGTCCACAGATTTAACAAATTAAATAATAGAAGGCATAATACTAGACAGAAGTGTGAGAGATTATTAATCAGTAGAAGAAATGAAGGGATTGTGCTTGCACAGGGCTGCTCTGAATGCAGAGGTTTGCAGCAACAGCCCTTAGTGCACACTTGTTCTTTGTCCATGTATTTGGTACTGTTCAGAGCCGACTTTGGGCTGGAGGCATTTAATGTCTGCTACAGGCAGTGAGATACTGCTGTTTGCAACAATGATGGCCATTGTGTTGAGCCTGCAGATTTTTTGTTTCAATTGACAGCTCTGAAACATATTTATTACCCAAGCAGCAAAAGCATCTGTTTTGGGACTACCTTGGGTATAATTAAGATAAAAACGGATTGACAGAACATGTACTTAGGAGGAGTCTGAGAAGAGATAAAACTGAATTTCTGAAGTCTCTCTGTATAGTTCCTGAGCTTGTATTATTCTCTTATAACTTGAGCTGTTTCTGCACCTTTAGTGTCTGTTACAAATGGGGCAGATCCATGATTGAAAAATCCTTTGTTAATAAGGCTGTGAGCTCCAGAGGATCACTGCTGGGATGTGACAATGCCTTGGTGTTAAAGAAAACAGCCTACAATATTAGTCTACCTTGGGCAACTTGTGTCAGATCAGTAAACACGACCTCCTTCTCATTTAGAAAGAAGCAGTGCAAAAGACACAATTGCCTCACTTTAGTAAAGCACACAATTCCTCCAGTATGGTCTTATCTTAATTTTATTATAGAAAGGCTTTTTACGAATATGCAATGTTCTCCTTTTGGAAGAAAAGGAGAGAGTAGTTTGAACTCCTGAAATTTTTAGCCCTGTGATTTTAATGTACAGTTCTCTGAAGAAAAATCTAATTGTGTTCAGTGTTGCTGTCCTGCTTTTTTCTGAAACAGTTTCAGTGATTGGAATTCCTAGTTATGCTTTGTTTACTTAGCTGCGCATGCTAAAGTATGTACTTGAGGCTGAAACCAAGACAACTGAAAAGCCTTGATAAGCTTTCCTTTCCTTCTGACCTTCTGAGCTGTTGAATGCATTCTGAGAACTGCCTGGTATCCATTTTTGGCTTTGCCTTATTTTCTTGTAGTATATGGGTTATACTTTAAATATTCATCTCCTTTTTCTTATTTAAGATTACTACCACATTTCCCAAGGATCCAGTTTACACATTTTCTATTTCTCAAAATCCATTCCCTATTGAGAATCGTGATGTGCTGGGAGAAACTCAGGTAAGGTCAAGTCATGGTTCAAGCAGCAACTCTTGCACAGTTGAACTGACACATATCAGTTCAATATATGAACATATACTATATGTCAGTTTCCTTTTTCACAAAGAAAATGGGGTTGATTGCAGAAGTTCTAAGTACAGTAGCCAAAAAGCTCTAATTTTGAACTGCTTTTTGAGTTGTGTGCTGAATTTGTGTGTGGGAGGAGCAGTTCTTTGGAGAGAAATTACACATAATCGTGCGAGTAGAAATCTTGCTGTGAAGAACATAATCAAAAACTGGAACAAAGATTGCACAGATAACGACAAAGGAAGCATTTTGTATTGGCACATTTGGTACAAAAATGACTGTTTTTAAGAGGGAAAATGTTGAGTTTTATGTCATAATCTCTCTCCAGTGCATAAACAGACATGTACCTTTATCTTTTAACAAAAAGACACACTGCAGCATGTAGCTGAATAAAAACATGAATGTTCTGATAGAACAGTGCTGGGATGGGGGTGGAGAGAGTACACTAGCCAGGTCTGGCTTGCCTTCTCGTTGCCTGAATTTCTTTTGGTTGTATTCCTGTGGAGATCTTGATGAGCAGCTGGGTTTAGAAACCATTTAGCCTAGCTCTGCTTTTCACTTCAGTTTCCCTGGCAACTCCCCCTGAGACAGGAAAATCCAGATATACAGCCTCTATTTGGGATGTTCTGAATTTCTGCTCCGAAACTGGATGCAAGTGATACGTGGTGGTTACTGTTCACGACTGTACTTGGGACCTTTATAGAGCATCTACTGGTGATCACTTTAAGAGGTGGCATTCTGACCTAGATGTCCACATTAGCAAGCGTTGTTCAAATGCTTTCAAGCACTCCGCGCTTTAATTTTATTGATGTGTTTCAGCCCCAGAGAGAAATCCATTTTAGTATGTAAAATAGTCAAATCTGATCTGATTGGGATGAAGCTATTGAATGTATCAAATTTTGGTGCATTTTTTCTCCACCCTCTGCAGCCTTGCTTTGAATTGGTACTCATAGCTAACATAAGCAAGAGGTTCATTTCCGATACCAAAAGTCCTAGTGTTTGTATTCCCCAATACTCAGCTAATTGCAAGTAAATACAGGGTGGCCCAAAAGTAACTAGACCATTTTAAAATATAACTTTTTTACAATTTTTTTTCAAATTTTTTATTTCAGGTTATTGATACGTAGTCCTTGGAAAATATTTATGGAGAAATTCTGGACAGATCAATAAGTAAAAATTAAGTTTTATCCACAAAATCAATGATCAATTGCACTAACCCAAAGAACTCATATTCTACTCTTTTTCCATTGGTCTAGTGACTTTTGGGCTATAGTGTTATCTGACTTAATATTTGACCATGCAATTGTGTTTGATACAGGAAGGTAGATTTTTCTCAGTTTCATTTAAACCAGAGTAATTTGGGGCATTTGAAAAGTGTGGGTAGATAGTATCTTTACCATTTGCCATTATAGATAACCTATAACATGACAGAAAGTTTGGTTTATGTGACTGTAATGAACATCTTGGAGACTGTAAGAAAACCTATTTCTCTTTGTAATCTCTACAGGACTTTCACAGTCTGGCTACATATTTGTCCCAGAACACCTCCTCTGTGTTTCTTGACATCATTTCCGATTTCCATCTACTCCTTTTCTTGGTCACTAATGAAGTCATGCCTTTAAAGGTATGTAACCTATTCTGGATGTTGACGGTTAGGGCGTACAAGGAGAGTTATGTACAAAGCAGACAAAACTGAGCTCTGGTCTCTCAATAGAACATTTAGCATGTCCGTAAGAAAATTGTATGATTCTTCTTGTGTTTGGCAAAGGCTGCTCTGTCTTTGTATGTTTTTTCAGGGTTTGTAGCAAAGGTGTTCTGAATTTTCACAGTCCAAGTTTAGCTGAATTTATGATAGTTTGGAGCAATAAACCAGTAATATTCGCATTGGTATATTCCCCCTACAGTCAATAAAGAGAGAACTTAGATACTTTACTTTAACAATTAGAATTAGTGAAGTAGGTTACTTCACCTAATAACTAATCTCCTTAAGTGCTTTCCTTGACAGAATCAGCATCATTTGTAAGACCCGGGCAAAACTATACTGCAATGACCTTCTTGTTTAAAAGGGTGCAGGGATTTGACTAAGGCTACAATCCTGAAGACACTTTCCTAGGAGTAAGATCCATTGATCAGAGTGGGGCATATTTTCCTAGACATAGACATAGCTTCCTAATCCTAGACATAGCTAGGATTGTGCTCTCAGTCTGATACGTATAACCACAGAGATGGGCTGGCCCCATCCCAAGATCCGGTACACCGGAAGTGGGAGGGGCCAGCCAGGGTCAGGGGGCGTGGGCGGGGCGAGGGGCGGGCAACGTCTGCGCATGTGCAGTGCCTGCCCTGGAGTGGGCGAGCCTGCTTCAAGGCAGGCACTGTGCAAGCGCCGACATCGACGCTTGCATAGTGCCTGCCCTGGAGTGGGCGAGCCTGCCTCTAGGCAGGCACAGCGCATCCGCCGACATCGGCGCTTGTGCTATGCCTGCCGTGGAGCGGGCGGTGGGCGCAAAAACATGGCGGACCGTACCGGTCCGCTATGTTTTTGCATTTCCCTGTCGCTGGCGGTTCGCTAGTGGCAGGGAAACTGGAAGATCCGGTACGGGCGCGTAGGCCCGTACCGGTAAGTGTCCACCACTGGTATACCAATTTGGATTCTTTGCCTGGGAACAAAACTAGACAAATCAGCCTAGCTCTGCAATCTATTGTTTACACATCTTCTCCATTTGCCTCAACCCTGTTAAATATGTAGTGAGGAAAACTATTCCCCACCTAATAATTTTTCTAAGGTTGACATTCTCAAACTTTGAAGGAGCCAATTTGGATGCTACATTGTCAATTGGAAAAGTTTTAAAATACTCTGGATCAGAAATTCCTGTTGTAAACTATCACAGGCTCTGTCACCCAGTCTCACCAGAGCCAACAACTCCCAGTGTTTGCATCTTTCTTCACACCCTTGTCCCCCTTTTATTGCCTTTTATGGCAGCAGGAATCTAAGCTCCTCATGTTCCAATTTCAGCATCCGTTCTCCCAACACCATCATTAGAAAATACACGCACAAGGAAGAAATAAAGAATCATTTGTTTTCCAGAGGCTCTGAGAAGTGCATTCATCAAGCGTGTGCAAAACAGCTGGGCTGCCAGTGGATGACTGGAGATCAGGGCTATCAGATTTACTGCATGTTACTGTTTTTGCAGTAAAAAAGTTTTTCTTCCTTTCTGCATTGAAATAATGAAACTTAGGTTTATCACGTTAAAAGGGTGGAAGAATAGGGTTGTGAAGCCAATGGAGAGGAGAGACATTTCTTTTTTCACTCTCTTGAAATCAACATGATCTCGATGAATTGAAGAGATTTGAGATAGATGATCCAAGAGTCTGTGGAGTGGCTTTTCTGCATGATCCCCTCAGAATTAGCCTCTAGCACCCTCTACTGTTTGGAGCACAAAACAATTAATTGAGCAAAATTGTCTTATAACCTTGCAGTTTGCCGCTTGCCTATATCAACTAACAGTAACTGTCCCATAAGGAGGTGGCCAGTTAATACCCTCCTCATTCATCTATCCATTTGTCACCTTTCTTCTGTCACCTTCATAGCTGTCCTTGAAGCCTGAGTTGGGAGGAGGGCATGTATGCAGCTGTAATAGCTGTACAGTGTATTTGGGAATAATCCTACATAATGGCTCTCTCACACATGGGCGCAACCTTTTCTCTTGCATTATAGCAGCAGTTCCCAAGCTTACCACGATCAAGGCACCCTCCTATCTTGACTGCCTCTTCTTCCAAGCACTGCCATCTTGGGATATGCAAGATGTTGCATGATCCAAGATGGTGGCACCTGGGGAAGCCAAGAAGGATATTGGGACATCTTGTGACACATCTGTGAGTTCACAGCTGCCTTGGATATCCTTCCTTTAGGAAGAAAGGTGGGATATAAATCAAATAAAGAAATAAATTCACATGCCACAGCTTACCGTTTGGGTTTCAGACTCTTTTTCTTATCTTGCACATATATTGATTTGTTCCATATATGTAGAATGGTATGTATGGTATATGTATGGTAGCTAAAGATTGAAAGTGGAATGATGGGATGGTTTTCACTTTAGTCCTGGCATTGAAATAATTTGGGATAGTGTTGATGCAGGGGATATCGATAGTAGAGCCAAGTGAGTGGAGTAATGTTTGCAAGTCTTTGTATAGCAAAAAAGGTCATCAGTTGCAAATTGCTCTCTGAACATAGTCCTCTGCCACAGACATAACGGCAAATAGGTTTTGCTATGATTTGATCTAGCCTCTCACTTTCAGGATAGCATCAGCTTGCTGCTAGAGGCAGTGAGGACCCGGAATGAGGAACTTGCACAGACTTGGAAGAAATCTGAGCAATGGGCCACCATCGAACAGCTTTGTAGTATGTATTATGCCTTTTCTTTCATGATTGTGGGATGGAGACACCTCATTGCGAAGATGCTAAAGATATCTCTGTGTGCCTTTGATGTGCCTTGCTGAAGAAGGAAGCATTTATGAAATCCTTTGTTATTCCCATATTGGTGCCATACCCTTGCCAGCATAATGGATTTATTCACTGCTAGTGAGAGTTTTGATAAGACCCAGGATGGTGTAGTGGTTAGCGAGTTAGATAAAGACCTGGAAGATCCAGGTTCAAAATCCTCCTTGGCCATGAAGCTTCATGGGTGACCTTGGGCCAATCAGCTTTGCCAACCTCATAGGGTTGTTCTAAGGACATAAGGAGAGGAGGAATTAAAGCTTTGTGAGCCTCCTTGGGCATTTATGTTGGCATGGGAGAGGTGGAATATAAATCACTTAAATAATAACTCCAGTCTTGATGTCACTTTGGCATGAATCACTGTCAAGGACCAGGAGGCCGGCATCTTCTAGCACCACAATCTGGGACCTATTCACCAAGTAGGAGTAGAACTAGCCCCTCCAAGCTTTGCAAGAAATCTATCCACATCCTCAGGCTGTACAAGCTGAAATTCTTCATATTGGGCAAGCAGACATCAACAGGACATCAATCAGACATTGGGCACAATCCAGAGTAACTACGGGAGCATGTAAGAGACATGTGCACCCGTAGTTACTGCACCACCTAGTGAAAACCTATGGGAAATTCATATTGCAATCCAGAGTAACTTGGCCTTACTCCAGAGCAAGGACTCCCTGTAGTTAGTCTGGATTTCACCCATAGTCACTGTGGTTTCCAAGTCATGACAAATGCCAGTGACTCTATCTGCAAAGTGCTTTGCCAGCATGTTATAGCAGGTGACTATGTGTCTTCCTGGTCAGTTGGAGGAGCCTGGTGGAGTAGACCTCATGTAACATGATACAGTTCCACTGGGTGGCTTTCTGCAGACACAATGGTAGCAGAGAAAAGATTTGTTATCACAACCATAGAAAATGCTCTGTAATGAGCTCTATTATGTGTCTTGTCAGACTCAGCACAGGTTTTCTGCCACTGTTGCTGTAAAGTTCTACCCTGCCACTGCATCATTCACAGCTCCTCAGAAAATCAAGGAACTGCTTTGAGTCCACATCATGGCAGAGATAACTTAGGAGCAACCCCATCCACTGCCCATTCCAAAGTTAGGTGAGACACCAATCTTGGCACCTAGGGGGTTTTACAGAGCCCTCAGGAAACGTTCAGGATCCCTTCCCCTCTGGGGGCTGACCATACAGTGAACCCCCAGCTCTGTGAAGCTGCAACATGTATAAACCTTTCCTGGGTTTAGGGATCTGTCTGCTACAATAGCTTAATCTAGTGCATTTTATCATTGTGTTAGGTTGCGTTGATTCCACAAGGGTTTACAGAACTTGTAAAAGATGGGGAATATGGTTGGTATGGAGGAAAATCTCCTGCAACATCTACCACTTCCTATAATGATTCCAAGATGAACATTCCCTGGATTCTGGAAGCTTTTCTAATTTTTACCTGTCTACCATGTTGATACCTTTGCAGGCACAGTTGGAGTTCAGCTTCCAGGACTTCAAGAATACGGTGCCATCGGTGGCTCAACAAATGCAGCAACCTCTTCCATGTGGGCCTGTCAGCACTGCACCTTCATGAACCAGCCAGGCACGGACCACTGCGAGATGTGTAGCCTCCCACGTAGCTAGGCCTTGTCCGCCTCGGCGTTCAGGGCGGCCATTGCAGACCAACTGGCAGAATACAGAGGCAAACCCTAAGCCAGGCAGGACTGTTCTTCCTCCTGGGATGATGCACCGTGTGGGGCGGGGCAGAGCGGGCAAGGGAGGGAGTGACCCACACTACGGGTACTCAGTGCCATTCGGTGGGTGGCAACTTGCAGTTGGAGTCGGAAATCCTAGCGGGTGAAGACGACTCGGCCCCTCTGCCAAATGCTGCTGCCTTGTCTTTTCTTTGCTCTCAGTATTGTAGAAAGCCAGAGGTCATGTTTCCCTTTGAGCTGCAATCCCACGGACGGCTCCTCAGCTCTGCGGGTGCATGGCAGTGTGGGGCAATGCCCCTCCGCTAGCTTGCATGCCACAAGCTTCCCTAGCCTTAAGCCAGTGCGTGAGGCTAGGCAGCAGTGTTGAAGGGAGGTATGGCCCCCACGGCCAGCTTGCCTAACATCACTCTCTTTACATGCTTTACATTTAGTCTCTGAGTTGCTGGGTCACTGGTTTCTGGGTCACTTCAGTCCACCCTCCAGTTTCAGCTTCTGACGTAAGTGGCCTGCAGTGACAGAAGATACAGTGGCCTCAAAGAACCCTAGGTTAAGCCTTGGAGCACTTTGACACTGGAGAGAGAAGAGAGCATCCCTCTCAACTTCATAGGGATCGCTCTGCCTGCCTGTTGACCCACTTTGTCCAGCTTAGCCATAATGACAGAGGATTAAAGAGATCTTTTGGCAGCTGTTACCTGGTGCTTCTCATCTGGTGCTGGGGAACACAGAGGATCATTCCCAGCCAAATCAGGCAGTGGGGACCAGCAGACTTCCTGGTCTGGAAGCAGACAGGATCTTGGCAGCATCATCCTGGCTATTTCAGGTTTGGACAGGTCACATTTCACCATGAATCACTTGCTCCAGATTGCCATGCACCGTATTCCCTTTGCATTGAAAGCTGCATTTAAAGCTTCTAGCAGACAAACCTTCAAATACCTTCCTCGTGCCTACAAGTGACTTGAATAACATCCCATCAGGGCAGAGCCAAATGGGATACTTGTTGGCATATTGGACAGATCTTTGTCTTACGCCACCATACGAGAGATATAACTGAGACCGTGGAAATTCTCTTGCCTCCAAACATTAATCTGCCTGCTGTTCCCATAACCACATCTTAGCAGTGATCTCAAGCTCCATTTTCCTCTGCAGAGTGAGTTCTTTTGGTCCAAGCACTGCAGGGATGTGCTGTCATTCTCAGAAATTCCCAGCATCTCTGCCAACATGGTTATGTCACAGTACATTGGACCTACTGCAGTATTTCTGCATTTAACTAGCCTGTTATCATCCAGGGAAATCCATCAACTTCATTACAGAACAGCAAAGCATTCATTTCATTGGTTGGGTTGTATGGATGAAGTGCATCCTGTTTCAGACCTTCAACAATTTGTCTTTTTAGATGCTCACCACAAGAAAATGTGCCTCCTCCCCACTTTCCATTAAGGGCATGTATGCCTGGCTCTCAGACAGCTGCCGTGTCTGATGTGTGGTCTCTGCCTTCTGTGGCAGAAGTATCTTGGGCCTTGTCCT
The DNA here is from genome assembly GCA_030015325.1 of Cryptoblepharus egeriae. Lineage (NCBI taxonomy): Eukaryota > Metazoa > Chordata > Lepidosauria > Squamata > Scincidae > Cryptoblepharus > Cryptoblepharus egeriae. Next base: position 102,985,583 of record JAREYC010000002.1, on the reverse strand, counting down.
TCAAGTATTCAGATCAAATAACTGGTCATCTGGCCCCTGTTGGTGCTGACAGGGCATGCGTCTCTCCTTTCCTGGGTTTGCGTTTTGACTAGATTTCTTGAGCTCACTGGGCTGTAGCCGCTCTTGCTATTCCTCTTTGTTCTGTGGGTTGCAGAGATGTGTGTTTGATTTGGACTGGAGTTAACTGAATAACAGCCCTGCAAATAAAAATCTATTAAAAGCATCTGAAACAGAAGCCTCCTGCTCCTTGTCGTGTTTCCATATTTGTCCTGTGTCCATTCTGTTAGGTTTTGTGGGGTGGAAATGGGGGTATTTCATGATTTAATGCTGAATGGGTATTTTAAAACACTCTACCTGCTGAGAATCTCCTGATCCAATCTTCCCACTTCTTCCTCCCAGCAGTACTGTCCATGCCAAATCTCAAATTGCTTACTGTGTATTTATGTACTTCGCCAAGATAGAAGGAGAGAACTGCGATTTTCAGCAGCGCCTACAATAAAATATGATAACACTTTGTCTAGAGCAGTGATTCTTAAAGTAGGGGGTCAGGATGCCCTTGGGGCATTGTGACTTCTTTCAAGGGGGTTGCAAAAAGCTGGTGCCACCATCTTGGAACAGGGCACTCGGGCTGCTTTCCTGGGAATAAATCACATTTAACACAGTAAGACTTACTGTGGTGCCTCGTGTAACAAGTTTAATTTGTTCTGGAAGCATGCTTATTATATGAAACGCTCTTTATGTGAAGCAGATTTTGCCATGGGAAATAATGGAAACTCAGAAGATTGGTTCCAGAACCCTAAAAATATTCATATAAAAATATTAACTATATGTAAAAATGATGACAAAACACGAATTGAATACAGAACATGCATTCTATGTACATGATCCTATGAAGTCTATTTAGGCTGCAATCGTAAAGACACTTTCCTGGGAGTAAGACCCATTTAACACAATAGGGCTTACTTCTGGTTGTGACATGGTTAGGAGGCTGCAATCAAAGACACCTTCAAAGTGTGTTTCCACTTTCTCCCTCTCTTCATCCTGAGCATCTCCTTCTCCCTTCTGGCTACCCCTGAGCTGCTTCCCTCTTCTCCACTGCTGTTCTCTCCCTCTGCCCAGCGGATGTCTGGCCACAGGAGGAACAGCGCAGACATGTTGCTTTCGCTATGGGTAGGCGCGCTAGGCAGTCCTAACGCTTTTTTAAAGGGCTGCCAGCCAGCGTGTCTACCCCAACTGCCAACGAGTGTGCTTGTTAAGTGAAGCAACACTTTATATGAGGCAGAACCCTAGATAAATTTTTGCTTGTTATGTGGATTGTTTGTTAAGCGAGGTACCACTGTACTTCCAAGTAGAGACATGGAGGAGCTCTGGCGCCAAAGTGATGTCAATTCCTGATGGACGTCACTTCCAGCCATGACATTACTTCTGGGGATGTTCTTGGATAGATTGTCATTAGAAGGGAGTCCTGGGCTGAAAGGCTGGAGAACCAGTTACCTAAAACAATTATCTGGTTGCCTTTAGTAAAGATTTTGTAACCTTTCACCTCTGCTGCTCTTCAGATCTCTACCAAGTGTGGAAAACTGACTTCATCCAGAGAGATGTGGATCTGTTAGGTCTGATAATATTGGAATTCTATATGCTTTGGGTGGCGCAAGTGGCTAAGACACTGTGCATGTTAACCAGCAGGCCAGGGTTCGAGATCCGGTTCGGCCCCACAAGACAGGGTGAGCTCCTGTCCTTAGCCCAGCTCTGTGACACCAGCTGGATCCAATCATATTGGCTCTGCCTTTCCATTGGACTAATTCAGAGGCATGGAGAGGGGGGATTTGCAGCTTGGGTAACAGCCTATCCTCTCTAACAATCTAACCCAGGCTTTCATGTTTCACATGCAGCGTATGCAGCGCCGAGCACGATACCATAGTCTTTCAAGACTGACGGAGGCCTGCTTTTCTCTATATGCTTTACACTGGTGCACCTGCTCCTAACTACATCCTTCTCTGATGATGAGTAACATAGTAAGCAATAGACCCTTTTGCCAGTCACTTGAGACTTGCAAAGGTCTATTCCTTTTTAATGTTGCTTGTGGGATAATGCTGATGGCAGAAATGGGTTTGTTTTTCTTCCAACACAAGCTTGTGTTGTTTATCCTAATGAGTGGGTAGAAAGAATTATTTGATTCTCAGCACCTCCCTCCTGACAGCATGTATTTCAGGTTATCAGAATCTGAACTATACAAGATCAAGACAGTTTTTTAAAGAAAATGTTAAATGCTGGATCTTTTGCTTTGTAGCATGGAAGCAATGAGAATAATCATTTCTTGCTTGCTCCAGCAGTCAGTTTATATAACCTGCAGACTCAAGTTGAAAAGGCTGTGATACTTCAGTCTTGCAGCTTTGAAGATCAACTTTTAAAATCATTTATGAACAGAAATACCTTCCTGACATATAAGTTGCAGTATGGCAGAAAAGAGCATTAAAATTCCTACCAAACCCATTTTCTCCTTGGGAAGAAGCTTTTCTAATTTTCTACATGGGAAGTTTTTTTTCCCATGGGAATGAATGCAAATGTGCAACACCTCCAAAGGTGAGTTGAGTATTTATTATTTATGGATCATATACTGTTTATAAACCTAGTTTGACTTCACTCTGGAGTGTATGTGTAAGATATCAAATATTATTTGATATTTGAGTAAATTGAGTATTTACGGTAACTTGTGTTATTTTAAGCCAAACACCAAATCATCTTTAGTTCTGCAGTGTGGCTACTGCAAGTTCTGCAGTCTGATGACCTGCAGAAGAAGTCCTTCAGAGGAGGGGTCTCCAAACTTTTTGGCAGGAGGGGCTCGTCATCTTTCTGACACTGTCAGGGGCCAAAAAACTAATTTACATTTCAAATTTGAATAAATTTATATATAAGAATGTATTACAGGGCTTGCCCATGGGCTGGATTGAGGGGTCTTGAGGCTAGCAGAGGGTGGCTTGCCAGGGTTGGGGTTTAGAGACCCCAGCTTTAGAGGAATGGAGCAGAAGTATATTTTGTCCAAAGAGATCTGATCTTTGCTCACAATCTGCATGGATAGAAAAGGCTAAGCAAGGCGGACATATTTAGGCACTGGAGTATAGATTAGAATATCTAGATCTTATAGGAGGACTATGGGACAGCAAGGGAGCCAGCTTGGTAGTACTTCAAAGTATATGTGCATAATGAAGAAACAAATGCCAGGCATGCACATGGCAATGCCCTGTTGCCCCTCACGTTCTACTCCTGCCAATTACAAATTAATTTGTATGGTAATTATAGGGTGAAGATTGCCAAGAGAATAAGTACTGTGATGTTGCACTGGTGGAATGGGAAACTGAAGTCCCTTTATAGTATTAGGGATTATTGGGGAAAACCTGATTGTTGGGATTATTAGGGAAACCCTAATAAAATGAATCTTAAAATAGCAATCATCTTGAGGATTACCATGGCTCTTTGGCACCCTTGGAACATGGCATTTAAAAATTATCTGCCTTATAAGGCTGTGAAGGAAATCTCTGCTCCAGGAATATCTTTTAGTAAAATCTTGCCTAGCAGTAACCAGAACACTGTTTCTATCCTAGCTAAATTTCAGAAAAACTAGAAACATTGTGAAGTGTTGTATTATGTTCTAATAATACTGATGGAAATGAAAGAAGCTTAGTTATTATCCAGGTCCTAAAAATAATGTACATTCAGAGATATAATGCATTTTGTGACATCTTGCAATAGGGAACTGTCACTTGGCTGATCAGGAAATAGTGGGCAGAGCAGATTTGATTTTTACCTATAATAAGAGTCAACATTCGTGATAGTGGCAGAGGTTTGCAACATGTAGGACAGGATTAATGGAAGTAGGTTGGTTTATTCTGGGGAGTAGGGCAAAATCTGAGGCCAGTATTACTGAGAACCCATACGTAGGAATAAACTACTCTTCATTAAATAAGTCAGTCTAAGCAACTAATTGAAAATTCACCAAGGTACAAACCATACCTACAAGCTATACCACTTGAAACTTAAGCCTAGATACATTTCTTACTGCTGGCCTGTTATTGGAGGAGTGATATCTGTGGATGAGATCCTCTGCTTGGCCACAGTAGATATTGCAGCCATTGGATTGCAACCAAAGCCTGAGCAAATGCAAAGACGAAATCCTTTGGACATTTTCAACTTGGGAAAAAGATTTTGCAATATAGAAGTGCCAGTTAAGTGTAGGATCCTTTCCATTGGGTTGCACTATCAGCATTGCTCTTGCTATTTGGACTAGCAAGAACTGGCAAAGGGACTGGCATATGTTTTAATGGCACCAGGTTTCAAACACTTGCTGCCAAGCATGGGAAAGGGTTGTCTCAAAAAAGAAGCTTGCCCTTTGATATTGCTTTTCTCTAGCCAGAAATGTTGGAAATTTAAGAATCAAGGAAAGTGAACTTGGATTTATCAAACTCTTCTCTCTGTTCTAAAGTTCTGGAGATAGGTTGTTTTCCTAGCCTTTGGCATAAACAACAGTTCTGGATTCCAGACTGTAGTTCTGCAGCTGGATTGGACTGCAAAGCTTTCTCCGAAGTGCACTGGCCAAAGACAGTTGAAAAGGGCAGAAAATAGCCTGTTTGCCCTACAAATGCCCAAGTCCTAAACTGTACTTTTGCATTCTTTGGGAGGTGTTCCACTGGCATCTGGCTGCTTAAAAAAATTATTTAAGGGCAAAAAGCTACAGCTGGAAGGCATTTCTTTAGGCCAAAAGGATCTGTTTGCAATTAGAAAGCTGCTGTGTGATTTGGCTGATGGCCAAGGCGGCATGTTATAAGGCAAAGAAGAGAAACAGATCCTGGCCAGAAAGAAGAAGAAAAGCGGAGACTTGAAAAGAACCACTGCTGTACCTCCCTATTCCTAGATCTCCTCTCAGCAGGTAGGGAAAGTGAGATTTTTCTTTAGCTTCTTTCTTTGTCATCGATAAACTTCATTCTAAGCAATGATAATTCTAGAGCAGCTTTGGGGGAGCTTAATCTTTCTTCAAAGTGTTCATGGGGTACCATTTGCATGAAATCCAGATCTCTTTTTTTGGTGGGGAGACAGTGCATAACTTGTTCCTTATTGGAGCCACTGCTTTCTTGCATTTAGAGAGGAGCAGGAGGTTGGCATCAGAGATGATGAAAACTACCTAGGTCAAGTTTGGAAGGAACTGATCTATTGGCTTTCAGGGGATCAGCATAAAATAGAGTGGTCAGTTAAGTTAAAATGAGTGTCAAGTTGGGGCACAATCCGAACCAACTTTCCAGCACTAGCATATCTGCGCCATGGGGCATGCACTGCATCCAGCAGTTGGGGGGCAGTGATGGAGGCCTCCTCAAGCTAAGGCAATGTTTGTTCTACCTTGGACTTGCATTGTCTTACCCTAGAGCTGGAAAATTGATTAGGATTGTGTCCTCAGTTATGAATCAGGTATGTTGTTTTGAAGGACAAATATTCCATACATTAGACAGGTGGGCAAACATTTTGGCAGGACAGCCACATCACCTTTCTGTGTTGGATATAAAAAAGGAATTAATTTACATTTCCAATTTGAATAAATTTACATAAATGACTACATAAGAGGTGGAAATATGAATGAACTTTACTGAGCTTATTTGTAATATGCATGAGATCTAGAATACAAGCATGTAGAATTATATGAGAACTGTAAACTGCCGCAGTGAAAGCATATAGAGCATACCAGAAATACATGGGATGACATAGGTTGGTCAGAAGCAGTGGGGTATTGAAATAATACCTGATGGCCATCACAGGCTCTAACAGTCACCAAAGGGCCAGAAACTCAGTAGAGACTGAGGGCTCTTTGAGATCCAAATTGGGAGTCCCCAAAGGACACAAATGGCTCCCTGGGCCAAGGTTGCCCAGTCCAGCTTCAGATAGAATAGCAGGATGCTCTTGATGCCAGAAGAGCAAAGGGAGCTGGCCAAATGCTATTTGAGATGGAGTACAACTAGAATAAAGGATAAAGCCTCTTTCAAGGAGGAAACAACAATTGGAGACAACGCAAGCATTAATAAGACAATTATAATAACAATTAATTACAATTAATTAATTACAATGCCAATAATAATTTTTAAATAATTAATAATAATTAATGGAAGTTTGATTTTTACTTTAGCCACCTTAACTACACACCCTGCACAATCCAGTTACTGATCTGGGCACTCTGCTTTTGGAGTAATTAGCCATTCCAGATGTGGGGATTGGGACTGGTTGCACATCTGCAGCCACCCGTTCTCAACAGACAGCATTGGTTGGATTACAAGGGCTTGGCAGTTGCAGAGCAGAGTGCTCTGGTGAGTGGCTTTCTCTTTCCAACCCATTCCCTTCTGACTCGTCATATTGAAAGATCAAATATTTTAGCGTGTTGGTGACATTGGTGAAATGTCTTGACAAGGGAGGGAATGATCATACCTATGATCCAGATTGCAACACTTTCAGTTCAACCAACTGCAACACATTCCCAGTTGTGTCTGATTCATAAAGACCCACTGGACGTTGACCTCTGAGTAGACCCATCTTGCTATGCTTGAGGAGCCAGGGAGGCCTCTGTTCCTGTTCCACTTGATATGTAAGGCATGTGACCATCCAGCTGGAGGATATCCGTGCAGAGCTTTCAAGGGATGGGGACAGTGGAAAGCTGAGGGACTGCGCTTTTTGAATGAGGATGCCAAGCTTGATGGGAGGGAGGCTGCTCTTCTAACGGACTTGTCTTCTGTTATCACTACAAAGACAGCATGAAGCAGATCCTGTCCCTGCTGCTTTTTGTGGCACTCGGCTGTGCTGCCAAACCCAAGCGGCAGCAGACAACTTCTGAATGGGACTACAGATCTGAAGGTAATGCGTTCCTCCTCCCAATTAATAATAACTTCATATTTCCCTAAGAAGAAAAGGGTCATCAAACTTGGTTTGCCTTTCAGAGACTTTGGCTGCAATCCTAAGCATACTTTTCTCAGAGTAAGATCCACTGAACACAATGGAGCTGACTTCTGAGTAGGAATGGATAGGATTGTGCCCTTCAATTACTTGTGAAAACCTCTGGAACTACCCAAAAATCTACTGTATTTCCCATCCTTATGGCCTATTGCCAGGACTTCTAGAATATAGATCCAGGAGTTCAGACATCACATTTTTGAAAAAAAGAGAAATATTTGTTATAAAGTATACTCTTCACCCAAACACGTTATGCTACTCCAAAAGGAACAGCACTAATCCAAATACCGTAGCCAGTGATCTACCTAAATTTGCCATATGCTATCAGGCCAGTTCCTCACAGTGAGGACTTACCACAGCCTCCAATAAATGCTACTGTAGAAAATAAAGGCTGCAATCCTAATCTCAACTTAGTCCTGTGCTGACATGGAGTGTCACAAAAGTGTTGTGCCCCACTTCTGCCCCACTCCTATGAGGATTAGGCCACTGCATAGGCATACACTGACATCCCCATGCCATCACAAGAAGATATGCTAGATGAGTTAGGCCTGCCTAAATTAGTTAGGATTGCGCCCAAAGACTTGGAAAATCTAGTTAGCCTAGTATAGTTCAACAATGTAAAGCAACAAGTACTTTTTCTTTTGAGCTGGATCTGTTAACTCTAAAGGGGGTTTAAATGACCTTGCACAGGATTTGAATTTATCTTAAACACAGGTTAAAATTTTGAGATCTAGAGCAGAGGTCTCCAAAACTTTTGGCATTCAGAGAGGGTGGCGGCAGCCTGGGAAGGTGTGCCCAAAGTGCTGCACTAAACTGTGATTTTAAAAAAAAACTAAACAGAGTGACTTTTAAACATTTTAATTCACAATTCAGTAATTTATTTTAAAGTTCAGAATTTCCACAACATTGTGGATAAACCCTTTGAATGAATATATGGGATGTACCAGGTCCTACAGAACACATTTCTTGGATTTCCCCTTGGATTTCTTCCCTAAAAATCTTGGCACTGTCAGTGATTAACATGCAAGAAATTTCATTGAGACATCTTGATAATTGGGAAAGATGATCGGGAAGAACTTGATCATTGAGAAGTTACTGGGGAAACTCAGGCTGCAATCCAGGCCGGCACAAGTCCCGGAATAACAGCACAATCCTAACCATGTCTACTCAGATATAAGCCCCATTGTATCCAATGGGTCTTACTCCCAGGAAAGTGTCTTTAGGATTGCAGCCTGGGGCTTACATCTGAGTAGATATGGTTAGGATTGTGCTCTTAGTCTCATGTTGGCCTTGGGGGGGGGGGGAGGAGTTGCAAAAGTGCTTTATGGGTCTACTGGAGGAGTTAGACCAATGCACAGACATGTTACTTCAATTTAGTTCAATTTACATTTTACTTCAATTTAGGCTACAATCCTGAACACACTTTCCTGGGAGTAAGACCCATTGAACACAATGGGGCTTACTTCTGAGTACACATGGTTAGGATTGTGTCCTAAGTCTGCCAAATTACTGTCTATATCTAATTAAAATGAATATTCCTTGGTCCGAGTCAGAAAATGCAACTGCAGTGGTGTAAATTTGGGGAAAGGTGTGTTATTGTTACTACTTGGCTATCTCACATACAGTGGTACCTTGCTTAACAAGTGATCCACATAACAAGCAAAAATTTCTCTAGGATTCTGCCTCACAAAACAAGTATTGCTTCACTTAACAAGCACACTTGTTGGCAGCTGGGATAGACATGCTGGCCAGCAGCCCTTTTAAAAAGCATCAGCGGCCCTTTTAAAAAGCATCATAGCGTGCCTGCCCATAGAGAAAGCAATACTTCCGCACTGTTGTGGCCGGGTGTCCGCTGGGCAGAGGGAGAGAACAGCAGTGGAGAAGAGGGATGCAGCTCAGGGCTAGCCAGAAGGGAGCAGGGGAGAGAGAGGCTCAGGATGGAGAGAAGGAGAAAGTGGGGAGACACTTTGAAGGTGTCTTTGATTGCAGTCTCCTAACCATGTCTACCTAGAAGTAAGCTCCACTGTGTTAAATGGGGCTTACCTCCAAGAAAGTGTCTTTAGGATTGCAGCCTAAGTAGGCTTCATAGGATCATGCATATTGAATGCATGTTTTGAACTCAATTCCAGTGTTTTGTCATCATTTTTACATACAGTTAATATTTTTATATGAATATTTTTGGGGTTCTGGAACCAATCATCTGAGTTTCCATCATTTCTTATGGGAAAATCCGCTGCACATAAAGAGTGTTTCATGTAACAAGCATGCCTTTGGAACAGATTAAAACAAATTAAAAATGTGAGGCACCACTGTATTTGGTTTGCTTCTCTTCTAGCTGAAAAGGTCAACATGAAGGGATGCGCCAATCTCACTGTTGTCCTGGACAATTGGAAATTTGCCATCATGACTCAGTTCAAGAATCTTCTCCTTTATGATCACCAGACTGTATTGCCAGACTATGGAAGGTGAGTCGGGGGGCGGAGTGTGCTGCTGGTAAATCCATAGCAGATCTGAACAACATCTATGTATGGCAGCCTACAGTCTGAGATTGCTTCCTTCCTGGGACTTCAAGTGTATGTGCAGACAGGCCATAACACATATCTGGTGGACTGTGTTTGGCCTTGTTAGGTTACAAATTGCCCAAGCTGGTTTATGGTGAACCTCTTTAGAAGATGGCTACAATCCAGAGTAAGTGCCTCTTACGTCTTCCCGTAGTTACTCTGGATTATAGGGTTTATCTCCCTTACATATTATAGGTACTACAGAAAGCCTAACTGTGTAGGCCAGCTTCTGAATACCTTACATTTTCTCTTTTTAGAATAAAATCCCTTTCTGATGCTCTTGATGATCTGTACAAAGAATTTAATGCTCTCAAGGAACGGCTTGGAGATCTGACTACACGCTTTGAGGGTGTGGAATCTTTTGTGGATGAGATGAACAAAGGCCAGAACCAGCCTCCTGCCAGAACACCCACCAGGGTCATCCAACCAGAGTTGGAAAGAGCAGCTGTCCCTTTGCCAGCCAAGCGCCGGAGAATCCAGATCCTGAATAGAAGGAAGCCCAAAGAACCACTGACTGATGGGACACAACAGAAATGAATTCAGAGTTTTTCTGTTGATGACTCTGACCTTTCAAATAGAAATACCCCCAAATCCAGAGTAACTACGGGAGCACGTAAGAGACTTTACCTAGTGAAAACCTATAGGAAATTCAAATTGGAATCCAGAGTAAGCTGTTCTTACACCGGAGCAAGGACTCCCTGTAGTTACTCTGGATTTTGCCTTTAGAAGCCTAAATCTCTACCTGTCAGTCCTATGTTTTCCCCTAAAAGACTCTTTCTGCCCCATGGTTTCAGACCTAAACACAAGAATTCGATTGTAAATCTTCATTGGTCAGGCTTGCAGTTTAATCATATTCTGATTAGGAACTCTCATGTTGCAAAGTTTGCAACTCTTACATTGCAGAATATATTTACATAGATTTCAGGGGTTATGGAAACTACCAATACAGTTCTATTAAGAAGGAAGGGATCAGACATTACACAATGGTAGTTTGTTGAATCTCACTCAGGCCTGCCCTTAAATAATTTCTTCTCAGTTTGACCTGATTGGGAAGATGAAGACTTTTTCTGAGCTGCCAAAGAGGCAGACTCACATTTCAGCCCATGCTTGCCACTTCTCAACTATGCCAGAATCATGTGGGAAACATAAAAGCTTTAGTCTTTATTTGTGAAATTCAGCAGTATCTTTTAACTCTTCAAGAACTAGGCTGCAATCCTAATCCTATGTTTGGCTGGCATAAGCCCTGGCACAAATCCCTAGGAGCTGTAAGACACTTCTGCGCCACTCCTGAGAGGAGGGTTAGGCCAGTGCACAGACATGTGCTTGCCTCCCTACATCACCACAGGAATGGGAAGATCAATGTGTTGTGCCGGCCTGGATTCGGATTGCACCCTAAATATTTCTGTTCCAGCAGCACAATTTTTAGTGGCTAGAGCATCTGGGTCACCTGCAGTCAAACTATGCCGAACAAAGTATCCAAAAATTGCATGTGAATCTTTCTTGTGGTTACAATGTGATAATCCAGACATTCCTTTGTCAAAATGTTAAGAATCTGTACATATAAGGTTTGTAACATGTAGCCCCTTGTAAAATTCTAAAGCACAAAGTCATATCCTGTAGATCAACTTTTTGGCCAAAGGGCCACATCAAGCCTGGGCAGATTGATATGGAGGATAAGCTGTTACCCAATCCCCTCTCCACGCCACTGAAATAGTCCAATGGAATGGCAGAGCCAAATACAATTGGTTCCAGCTGTGTCGCAGAGCTGGGCTAAGGACAGGAACTCACCCTATCTTTTGGGGACCTGGGTCTCAAACCCTGGCCTACTGGTTAACAGGTGCAGCGTCTTAACCACTTGCACCACCCACAGCCCCAAGCACCAACACACAGAAGAGTAAAAAGAGTAAAAAAAAAAAAGTAAAAAAGAGTAAAAAGTAAAAAGAGTTAAATGAACCCCCATTTCTTCCATAGTTCCAGTTGTGTTTGGTCAGCTGGATCTGAGGCTCTTAGGGGACCACACGATACACACGCACAAATGCAAAAACCAACATGGAAATGGGCACTATTTTTCCATGCAATAATTGCACATTTGGATGCAGAAAGTTAATGCCTTTCCCGATCTGATTTTTGCCAAAAATTTCCAAATGCTTCTTTCCAACATTTTCACCAAATATTCCATGAATTTGGAGTTTTCCACATGTTTTTGAATATATGTTTGCAAGATGTGGGTCATTTTTGCTGTCCATGAGTTTTGAGTCTGCAGAAGAAGTGATGCAGCACAGCACCCTAAACTGGTCCTCGATAATAGTCCTCCTTTAAATCACCCTCTTACTCTTCTTGGTTTAAAGATCATCATCTCTTCCCAAATAAACTAGAGAGAGACATGCCAACTTGCCATGATGCTTAAGCAGCAGAAACAATGCTTTTCATAGGTCAGGATTTATTTGTCACACAATAAGCACATACAAAATTGTCATGGCTGCTGCAGCAATAATGGTGTGTAACGGAATTTCTGGACTGTTGGGGCTTATATGGACCCCTGGAAGGAAATTAGTTTCTTGAGTGGAAAGTCTTGTGTTTGGGGCAATTCATTGTTTTGTATGCTATTTACCTAGTAAGCTTAGGATGCTTTCTGGAATATTCATTATAGGGAAAAAAACACCTCCACCCAGTGTCACATGAAAGCATGTAGAATAAATAGTAAATGAAAAAGATCTTTATTTTCCCCCTCTTGCACTACAAGCCAAAGCCCTTTCCTGGAAATGGGAGATGTTGGGCCAAGCTGCCACATAGCCAAATGTCACAGATAATCCTGAGCCAGATTATGAGTAACAGTTTTATATAATGCTTCGGATACACCCCCTAGGAGTGAACAGGCACACCTCTTTCTTGACATCCTGTTTAGCTTATGACTACTTGTATAGTGCATGTGTAAAGTCTGGCTCATGGGCTTTGTCATAGTGCCAACTCAGCCACATTTTGGTGTTGGGAGAGCAAAAAGAATGATAATCATTTTTTTTTTCATCGTACAAAGGGTTTTGGGACACTTCACTAATGACCTCAACTCACCAAATTGAACATATAATTTCCTGGTCCAGCTGCTGCTAGTCTAATTGGCAGTGCAGAGTTTGACAAAATTGGTATGGGTGACAGAATCTATATGAAGGAGGAAGGCTTGCAGCTGAACCATGAAATTGGAAGTGCAACAGTTGCTGTCCTGGAATTTGATGTTGTGCTATTTCTGATTGGTATTTTCCAAAGATGAGAAAAGTCATGGGACTCAAGCCAAGTATAGAGCAGTGATTTTCAACCAGTGTGTCGTGGCACACCGGTGTGCTGCGGATAGTCCTCAGGTGTGCCATGGGAATTTGTTGAGAGTCATTAATTAATAGGAAAATTGGGGGATTTAAATAGGTAATGGTAAAAACAAGTGATGGTGTGCCTTGAAATTTCAGTGCCATGTAAGTATGCTGTGAGATGAAAAAGGTTGAAAATCACTGGTCTAGAGTCTTTGGCAATTCAAGTCGAGTGACTCTGGGGTGACACCATGATAGGGTTTTATCAATAACTTGAAAATGTGTCCATTCATGCACACATGCACATCCTCTCAATTTTGAACTTTGCCTGAAAAATTATCTACAGCTACGCGTGTGCATGTGGTCTAACTCCAACCAATCTGCAAGGCAAGTATACAGCAGAACACATTTGTAGTAGAATTTGGTTTAACTGTGCCCTATGTCACAAGTACAACATATAGCTTATTGCAAAGGACTTGCCTTGCTGGAAGTTACAGCATGGCTTTCATAAGTTTGATTCATGTGCTATGTACAAGAGATGTGGCTTATAGCCAGAGTTGCAAAGATCCTTTAGGGCAGAAGCATTGGCACTGAAATTCTTAATTGTAACTTTTAAAAAAATATGCTGTCTCTCACTCCCAGCACAATCTTAAATGAGCGTTCTGCTGATGTCTCCCTGGATTGTCACAAATATACCTTAAAGCATATTTGTGACTACTGTACTGCAGGCAGCAGCAATGGAAAAGCCTGCACTGGATTACCAGCATTACATCTAATGGAGTGGCAAATAAGGTAAGAAAAGGCAAGGGAATTTGGGGAGGAAGGAACAGTGGGAGAGTGTTTCAAAACAGGGACAGTATTGGCAGAGAAGGCCTACTTCATATCCTGTTCTCCATCCCAAGCCTAAGTGCCCTACACAGGGCTACTCAGATCAGCACCAGTGATTTCACTGGCACAGATCTAAATAGCCCCATTGGCAGGGTAAGGAGAAAAATATTATCTTCCAGCTTGCTCCTCACCTGTACTGGATACAGTTTGGGCCACTCAGCCCAGCTGTGCTAGTGCAGGTTAGGGTTACTCACTCATAGGGTGCAATCCTAACCACACTTTCCAGAGTATCAGCCTGGGGTCTCCCATCCAAGAACTGTCCCAGTCCTTCCCTTTTTAGCTATTTTCAGCAGCCCTGCACTCGACAACCAGACCACGACTGCTGCCACAGGCCTTAAAATAAAGTTATGAAAGAGCACCCTATTATAAAAGTCTGTCTTGCCGATAATCCTGCATTTACTAGCCACAACACATAATCACATTTTTCATTAACAGACCAGCACAGCCGTTACACAAGTGTGTTTACATTGCCAAAAGAACGAAGTCTATATGGATCAAAGCACTTGGTAGGGACTTCTCTTTGCAATCTCTGAGACCTAATGCTTCTCATTCAACTTTTCCCCCCAAAGTTGATGAATAAATCTGACAGCGTACAAAAACACAAAGCAAACATTCAATCTGTGTTCATGCAGCAATTGCTTATCTGGAAGCCTCACTTTGGCAGCAGAATAACACAACTTCTGCTCACCGTTTTTCTGAAGTCGATTTGCAAGATCAGATAATAAAGTGCTTCTCCAACCATTTCAATCAAAACGTGCATGTTTACTTAGAAGTCTGTGTTTTCAGTAGAATTTAGTTCTGGCTGGCTGAAGATTTTATTTTGTTAACTCGTTCTCTTATCCTTTGAAGCTTCCTCAGTTTTGATACTTTGATACTTCCTGCTTATAAATCCACAAAATGAGCAAATCAACCCATTTACATATAAAATTTGCATGTTAGCTGCACAGTGTGGAGAATATGAAAGTTGAAAATGATTCTTTCTGGTATTTAAAGTATTGTAAACTCAAAAGTCAAGATGCAAAATTGAAATGGGAGAGGGAGTGAGAATATACAACTACAGGTAGATTATTCTAGACATCCAAAAACCTGACTATCCAAAATCCAGGCCTTTTTGTCCAAGATTTTTTTTAAGTGGATAAAGTGGTAAAGGAAGAAGCCAAGCTGGTACCACACTCCAAAATCCAGAATTGTGACACATGAACAGAGGAAGTGTGAATAAAAGAAGCTCATGTGTAATGCTTTCTGTCTGCAGTATGACACTAGAAGACACTAGAACACTAGAAGGCCTTATATACATTTTCATATACAGTGCAGGTATGGACTGTAAGTTTTATACTCTGGCTGAAAAATGTCAAAGAAACCAAGAGATACCTAAGTGGGTAACAGTGAAAAGAGCAACAGGAAGCAGTTCTCAGTATATGAATTATTATTATATGAATAAGTATATGAATAAGCAGTTCTCAATTATTCTGTAATCCAAAATCCAGACACTACTCAAATGGGGAAATCTCTCAGTAGTCCAGTAAACGCTATACTGAATGAATGTACTGAATGCTGAATCAGACTAAATCAGTGTGTCCGAACCCTTGCCCTCCGCCATACCACTTCACATGGTCCACCCATTTGCAGTACCACTGGAAGTAACTGGCAATGACATCATTGCCTGTGACTTGTGGACTGGGAGTCAAATGTGACATGGCCAAGACCAGTAAGAGGCTCAGGGTGAACAAGAGGACTTTGTCAAGTGTGGAAAAACATGCCTAACCAGCCAAGCCTCCTATTACTGTTTGCTGCAGCTTCTTTCTGTTCTTGCTGCCAGGAGGCAGAACTCCCATGAGACATCACCTCAAGCACCAGCAGTGGTGCCCGTACTACTGGTTGAGTTACAAGCCACCTAACATTTATTAGATGCAATAAATAGCATTCTCTAATAGAAGGATTCATTAATAGCTCCACATTTTGCACACAGGCAGCAGCGTCTGCCAATGATTGCTCAGAGCCTGATCCAATGCCTACTCAGAGGTGAGTCCCATTCAAGTCAATGGGGATTACTCCCAAGAAAATGTGGACAGGTGTGGAAACTGCAGTTGAGAGCCCAAGACTGTGCACATCTACTCAGAAGTAAGTCCCATAAAAGTAAATGGGGCTTACTCCCAGGTAAGTGTGGATGGGACTGCAGCCTCAGAGCCCAACCTTATGTGTTTACTCAGAAGTAAGTCCCATTATGATCAATGGGGCTTACTCCCAGGTAAGTGTGGATGGGACTGCAGCCTCAGAGCCCAACCTTATGTGTGTTTACTCAGAAGTAAGTCCCATAATGATCAATGGGGCTTACTCCCAGGTAAGTGTGGATGGGACTGCAGCCTCAGAGCCCAACCTTATGTGTGTCTACTCAGAAGTAAGTCCCATTATGATCAATGGGGCTTACTCCCAGGTAAGTGTGGATGGGACTGCAGCCTCAGAACCCAACCTTATGTGTGTCTACTCAGAAGTAAGTCCTATTAGAGTCAATGGGTCTTACTCCCAGGAAAGCCCAGAGCTGCAGCCAGTGTCTCCTCCTGCCTGCGGGCAGTGCTGCCATCTACCGGCTGTCTGTATTATTGCAGCCGCTTTCCCCTCCTGCACTGCCAAGGGAAGCACAACCCCACGCCTCGCCCCCCCCCCCTCAACCACATCTGGGCACATCTGCATCCCGCTCCCTCCCCTCAGCGCTCGTGCGCCAGCCCCGCCCCCGAGCCGCTTTCAGCCGGCCACGCCCTGCTCGACCGTTGAGATGTTGTCCGTTAAGCACGTTCTCTCTTTTACGACCTGTCGCAACAACGACGCGTCGCCGGTAGAGGAGTCAAGGAGAGCCGTAAAGCGAAGGTTCCAGCCGCGCCTGGTAACTAAGAGGGAAAAAGGAGGAGGCGGGGTCAGGTGTTGGCCACGCCCCTCCTTCTGAGGGGGGGTTTGGAAGAAGTGGGTCCTTGTGGGGAGTGGTCGTTGCCAAAGTGCGAGTGGGGGCGGCCTATGGGGCTCCACTCCCCTCCCTGTGCCTGTCACCACCCACCTTTGTTCCCCTCCTCCTCCTCCTCCTCCTCAGAAGGGGTCGCCCACGTTGGAGGGGGCAGGCAGGCAGGCATCACACAGGTGGGGCTGCAGGAGGGATGCTCTCTTTGTGGGGCTGCTGTGGGGTGGGAAGGGGGGCGAGGACTGAGGACCCCCACAGCCCTGCTTGCCTGTTCATCAGGTGCAGGTGCTCTAAGGAGGAGAGGGGTGCTCTGGCAGTAGGGTGTGTACCACTCATTCCCCATCATCATCATCATCACCTTCATCATCCTCACCACCACCACCTCCAATCATCATCATCTTCACCACCTCCTTCAATCATCATCTTCATCACCATCACCACCACATTCAATCATCATCATCTTCTTCACCACCTTCAATCATCATCTTCACCAGCACCACCATCATCTTCCTCACCACCACCTCCTTTAATCATCATCCTCACCACCATCACCTTCAATCATCATCATCTTCACCACCACCTTCAATCCTCCTCATCACTACCACCATCCCTTTCAGTTCTCATCATCATCACTACCACTATCACCATCATCGACACCACCACCCATCTTCATCATTGCCACCATCTTCATCACCACCACCAGCATCATCACTACCACCATCATCATTCCCTCATCACTACCACCACCTGATTGCATGTCTGTGTCTCTTTTTCTCCCTTTTCCAGGCTGGCACCGGGAACCATGGCGCAAGTGGGGCACAGGGTGGATTATCTGGCTGGATTCTGCTGCCCTGTTGGAGGGCTGGCAGCTGGGAAGCCCAGGGTGCTGTGCCACGGGAACCAGATCTACCTCTCCAACGGCACGGAGTATGTATATATCTACGATCAAGAAGGGCGGCTGATGAAGGTAGGTGGTATGGGGCTTGCCCCTCAGTTTGGTAAATTTCAGGGAATTGGTATGGAGGTGATGCAAACACCTTGGTATTTGGGTCAGGTGCTGTGAGTTTGTTCTGGGAGCTTAATGACAGTATCCAGGGGATAAAAGGATATCTGAGACCCTGATTGATGCAAACTCTTTGGGGGGCACTCACAGCACCTAAATGAGATTGCACATCTGCATCTGTTAATATGGAATGACTTTCACCCTCTGCTTCTATGCTTAAAATTGTTACTGTAATGTGGTTTGAAATCAGCCATCAGAATTGAGAAAAAAAAAATCATCATATAGGCTTTGCTGTGAATACATTATTGTGCTTCTAAGATGTTGGAGAATAACTAATCTACATAAATGGATCCGCAGCATGTGCCTTTACTCCTTTTGGTAGCTCAGTTTCCATTTGTTTCAGGCTGTTCCCTACCAATGTGAAAGTTGTAACAAGTGTATGTGGCAAAAGGATCAAGGTGTACATGTTGCATTTCTGCACTAACTCACACTGTCATGACAAAAAGTGACTCTAAATACAGTGTCTGTTCCTAAAAAAATCTCCATGATGTAGTAATGATGTAGTAATGATTTTATAGAACATACAACTTGTTCTTTCGAACATGCTACAGGGCAGAGGAGGTAGGATGTCTGGTATATGAAGAAGCAATAATCACATGGGGGAATTAGTAAAAATAATAGCCTCAAGTTAAAGCCCTGTGCTTGCTAAGATTTTTGCATTGGATAAAAGGAAGTGGTACTGAGATCTGTCGTGTATACCCCAACTCACGGAATTCTCTCTTTGTGCTGGCTCTGTACATTCACTGGACCACTGGATTGTGGTCAGAGTCTTTTCATGGGTCAAGTCTGTCCGGCAAGCCTTCACATGAGGATTCGGTGAGGTTACATGATCTGGTTTGGTTCTGCTTGTTTTACAGTGTGAATCATAGCTGTAGCTTGAGACTGTAATAGATACAAAGCACAATCCTAATTATGTTTACTCAGAAGTAAGTCCCATTATTTTCAATGAGTTTTACTTCCAGGAAAGTGTGCTTAGGATTGCTCAAACACACACACCTGTTGTATGATGATCTTGCAAAAATAATTTTTTTTTTTGTTTTTATTCTTTGTTCCGTAGAAGAGCTTTATGGTTGCCTTAGCCCCATGCAAAAATCCAAGAGCACTTAAATATTTTTTAAATGCGTAAAGATTCCTGAGACCATATAGAGATGGCCAAGACCTCAACTAAACCCTTAATGAGGTGTCTTAGTGCACAAGCCTAATCATGTCTACTCAAAAGTAAGCCACATTGTTTTCAATGGGTCTTACTCCCAGGAAAGTGTCTTTAGGATTGCAGCCTTAATAAGTTTTCAATGTGCTGTCTTACTGCTGTAGCTTTTTGCAGCCAATTAGTTGCCTGTGCTTTGTAATCAATTCACTCACTTCCAGCATCCGATCTTGACATTTTTCTGTCAGGATTTGACATCTCACTTCTGACAGCTGTTACAAATCGACATTTCAGTATACACTAATCTTGTTGAATTGTAAAACAAAGGGTATTGTTCTGCTTTGGTCATCATCTCTGGTGTTTCAACAATTGAATGGATTTTTTCTTATGGATTCCATCATTTTTCAGTGTGGTTTTCTGGGCCTGTAACAAACCTTATCATTATGTTCCAAACATCCCTTGAATTTATTCCCCTGATTGTTTCTAAGGAACCCATTATGGTAATATACAGCTCAGCCTCCTACACTCTTCTCTCATGCAGAGAAGTAGGTCACAAATGGGTTAATGCCTTTTTGTTTTCCTCTCCTTCAATAATATGCTAGAAATGTAGTGTTCACGGGTGTCTTTGTGCCTAAAGGGGTGTTTTGTTCCCCACCTTCTGAATTTCTGTGGCAGCCTTTCCTACAGACAGCCATGTGGGCTTCTGCCTGTTCCCTCGTTGCTGAAATGAAGCCCCATCTTGTGTAAAATATGTCACTTGTTCATCAGCACAGTATAGCAGCAATGGCAACTGCTAGTGGCTGAAAATGAAGAATTGCACATTGCCGTCTCGATAATGTCGTCTCTGGTTATTGCAAAGTGTGCTTTTCAGAGAGAATAGCTCTACACTTAATTGTTTTTATGGTACAAGTTATACATCCTTAGCTAGAATGGAGAAAAAATAAAATCCAGTTGATTTATGAGAGTGAAGCACATTTTAAATCAAATTGTGTGTGCTGACATCATGGCTGCTGACTGCACATCACTGGGTTTTCTAGCCGATATCCAGAGAGTGCTTTGTCTTGCCAGACAAGGTGTGGGCAGAGGAGAAGGCAGGAGACAACAAGTGTTCATTTGGAGTGTGCCTCTTACAACTTTCACAGCTGTCTGTGGTGTTTCACAGGGAGAAAGCCCTAGAATATTGTACTTCTTGGTTTTAGTTAGGACAGAGGCTGTAAAGACTATTCCAATGTCTTGGTTCCTTTTGGAGCTTCTCAAGAAGCTATTGAAGACTTTCACATTTAAACTCTTCTTAGGTAGAAGAGTCATCATAGCTCAATAACAGATCATGCTTTATATGCCAGATGCCAGCCTCTGGCCTTCCTGATACATGTGGAAAAGATGGCTGGGAGGAGTCAGTTTATACTGACACAGCTGATCAGGATGGATCAATGGTCGGATTCAGTATAAGGCCATTCATAAGCTCCTTTCCTTTCCCCTGTTTTTATTTCCTTAGGCTGTATACAGGTTTCCAGATCAAGTTTGGCATGTGGAGCTTCTGCCTTTACACCAACAGCTGTATATCCTCTGTGCTGGAGTTGGTATTTACTGTGTATCCTTGGATTACCAAAGCCGGTAAGAGAGGGAGCATCCCTGCTGACCAAAGGTTCCAACTAGGCAATGTGCATTTTGGGAATAGTGCCTGCCACTTAGCTGGATTGATAGGTTTAGTTGGATAGCTCCAGTTTGGCAAGTGCCTTCATTTGAGTCTCTCCTCCCAGCTGGGACTAATACCAAAACCAAAACCTACAGGAGATGCTAATCATGGGTCTCCCACTCCAGATCTGGTTTAGTGCTGCCAATCCCCTTCAGATAAGGCAATGAAAGGGTTAAGTTGTGAAACCTTTCTCCCAAGTAGTAGATTTCTTTATCTGGTTCACAGTTCCATGAAGCAGATGCTAAATATTCTGATTTTCAGCTTCATTTCTGAGCTTCCCTCTGACTCCACTGAGAGGTTTTCCTTGTTTGCTTTGAAGGTTAGCGAAGCAGACAGATGGTGAAAACGACTTCTTCTCCAGCGTCCTCCCGGTGGGCTCCAGTGCCTGCACTTTTCCTGATGCCACACTTTGCACCTTCACACTGCTTGACGATGTCCTCATCACCCTTTCCCAAGTAGAGGGGAAGTGGTGCATGAATCTCCATGAGCTCCCAGGCCCCGAAGATCAGGAGAACTTTCCACGCCAGCCACTCAGTCATGTGGATATCACCACCTCCACGGGCAGCGATGGGGATATATCTCTAGCGCACTTTCTCCCTGTTCTCTGTTGTGCTTCTTCACCAGGGACAAGTGATCACAAGGAGGGTCTTCGCCACTCAGGGGGATTCATGCTAGAGGAGCCTCTCTTCAGCCTCCTCTTTGGTGTAGATGCTGCCATGCTGGATTCTCCCATGATCCTCTGCGGCTTTCCAGATGGACAGCTGTGTTCTGTACCCCTAAAGGCCTTGAGTTCCCCTGGCAGTTGCAGTCGAGAAAATTCACCTGTTAAGATCCTTCACCATTTGGAGGAGCCGGTCGTCTTCATTGGGGCCTTGAGGACAGAACGGAGAACTCCAGATACAGAGGAGCTGCCAGCATACGGAGACTTGGGCTGTGACTGTGTGGTGGCTCTGGGCCACTATGGCAAAATGGTGGCAATAAAGGCAGCTCAGGGAGAAGAGGTCAAAGTCCCAGAGCTACGAGAGTATTATTTACAAGGGCCTGTTCTGTGTGCAGCCTGCAGTGGAGGGAGCCGTATGTACTACAGCACCCACTCGGACATTTATGCTGTGGACTTGAACAGTAGCACCCCAGAGGCTGAGAAGGTGGAGGACGCGGCAGGAACCCTTCCATCTGCTTTGTCTCCTGCCAGCTTGAGTATCTGCAGTGTTGTGGCTCTTTCACTATCTTCCCGGGAGTCAGAAGGTATTAGAATGTGTCTATGGATTTACACGTATAATGTAGGGATGATGTTGTCACAATGATGTACACAACAGCAAAATGCCACTTGTGCAAAGGAAAGAAAAACACCCAGTTCAGCAGAAGACTTGCTGTCACCTTAGCACCTGTCACCTTAGACTTGCTATACCTTAGCAATGGGCCCCGAGTCCTGGCTCTAATCTTGCCCCACAACCTCCTGGACAGAGTCTGCTTCTTTAAAAATCACAATTTTGCTGTAGTAGGCAGAGGGTCATGAACCAGACACTCCTGCCAGATCTGTGCTTTAGTGATGCCCATGGACCCCTTAGTTGCCTTAGTGCACAATTCTAATCATGTCTATTCAAAAGTAAGCCCTGTTGTGTTCATTGGGTCTTACTCCCAGGAAAGTGTCTTTAGGATTGAAAGCAGCTTTAGTTGCCAGCAAGTAGAAAGGGGGCAGAGAGGTAGTAGTGTTTATACTGGCATAAGCTATATGGAGTGGGAAGGTGGGCACCCATTCTTGCCACCCTTCCTACTCCGTTTTGTGAGTGTCCCTTTTGTTAGTTGCTGGTCAGAGCTATCATTTTTTCCCTTAGTTCTGCTTGTGGCATGATGTGTTCCCATGCCATAACATGTTTTAGGTGAGGCTGCAGCTAATACAGTACCAAGTAATCCCAGGTTTTGGTGAGGAGAAGAATAACTGATGATTGAGTTACTTATGAGAGCTGTAAATGAGGTCAGAGCAGTTTTCAGGTTCCCCTGGGTCCTGTCTCCACTTTTTTTTCTTGTCAAGATCCACATTCACTTGACCTCTAGTTGGTACAAATCATTCTCATCTGGCTTTGCAAGATGGGAGCTGAGTAGAGTGGAATGGTTTGTTTTGGGTGGAGTGAAAGAAAGCACCTAGAATTCACCTACTAAAAAAATTTCACCTAGTGAAAGAAAGCACCCAGAAAGCACTTTGCAGGCTCCTTGCCTGTCTTTCTGATTTCCCTCATTTCCAAGTCTGCTTGTCCTCTTCTTGACAAAGAGGTGGGTACTTTTGGTAGAATTTGTGTCTATGATGCCGTTGCTCTAGGGGGCCATAAATCCATTTGGATTCAGAATCCCGCACAAAAGGAACTTTGGGGCCTGGCTCAGATCAGTCCCCAGCATGAAATGAGGCAGAGAAAGGGAAGAGAGAATTGAAAGATGCTCAAGCAGTTCTGCCTCTCTTTGGCAGAAATGGCTCTGTGGTGCTCAGCACAAGGTGTAGCAATTCAGAGCTGTCTTTTTAACATGCAGAACGGCTGCATTGTGCTTCCTCACTATGCAGGAGGCATTCATATCTTATGTGCAAGAAGCAGACTTTCTCCTCTCCAAGCATCAATTAAAAACCCATTGCTTTTGGTGGGTTGCTCAAGCTGCTTGGATGGGCTAAGAGATTTGCTCCCTTGCGCCCAGACTTTCCAATAGCCAGACAGGGTTGTTAACTACATTTTACTGATCATGTGGAAGAGGCTCACTTTGATTACCACTTCTGCTGTTCCCGATTCCAATAGAACGAAGCTCAGAAGAACAGTTTATTCTGACTTGTATTTATGGACCTGCCAGACTGAAAATAGTTGTTGACACTAGAAAAGAGGAATGTCCAGGTTGAAGAATAACATGGTAGGGTTAATAAGGCAGGAACTGTAAGCAATGGGAAAGCTTCCTATAGGAAGGCAGGAACTGTAAGCAATGGGAAAGCAGTGTAGTTTGCCTGGCTCCATTAGCATGTTAATTTTTACCAGTTCTACTTCTTTGTCTTGAGCTGGCTTCCCCTTTCTATAATTCTTTGTGGGTTCATGAAAACTGGGACCTTGGCTTTTATAGTGATTCATCAATGAAAGCCAATTTCTGTATTCAGTCTCAGGTTATGTCCCATGATGGCATCCTAACACATGCCATCTTGCTGATCGTCAGTGTCCTAATGTATTATTATATTGCCTTAATGCCTAGGAGTTCTAGTGCTATTCAGCAATTAGAAAATATAGGCCTTATCTGTTGGCCTTCAACCTGGAGATAGTGTGAGTCACATTGGAGTGAAGGGAGTTGATGGGGGAGGGGGGTCAGGGAAAATCATTTAAAAAAGACAGTGAGGGGACCCCTTTCTCCCTTCGAACCATGCAGAGAAGATGATCACTTCATTTCATCCTCTCTTCCCACAGAGATCCTAACTGAAGAAGAAGCACTGGGAAGCCTCTTTTTCATGCATGTGCTCCTCTCAGCTGGAAGCTTGTTTTGCCACGAAGTGGCTGGTGTGACAGCAGGGAGTATTCTTTGCTTCCACCTGTGCATGATCCTCAGTGGTTCCCTACCCCCTGATCACAGGCTCCTGGTTCTATCCCTTTCCATTCACTCTTTGTGGTCTCTCAATTTGCAATCCTAACCAATTTAGGTTAGCATACCTCACCTATCTCCCTGTTGCTGTGGAGGCCAGTGCATATCTGTGCATTTGCCTAACTCCAAGAGTGGCACTAGTCCCTTATGGCACTTTTGTGACATCTTCTTAACTTATGTCATGATTTATGCTGGCCTAACTGGTGATTAGGATTGCAGCCTCAGAGCTATAGGAAGGGGAGAGCTTCTGAAATTGCTTCTGAGAAAAATGTTCTCACTAACATACCCGTGATTCATCAATCTTCAGCACTGGCTAATTTGCATAGGTACCCTGCAAGTAGCAGTAAGACTTTGGTCTCTGCAGCCAGGATAATCTGGTGCAAACCTCACCTGTGCTTATCAACCTTCCCACTTCTTTCCTACTTTAATTGTGCAGGACTCTTCTCTGTGGCTTTGAAAAGAGGCTTAGTGGCCATCTTCTTTATGTCCCAGCACTACAAGATGGTACTCAAAATTCAGTTCATTCTCGGAACAGAATCTGGATCTTTGAAACTTAAATGTTTCTAATATATTAGCCCATATTATCTAGGTTATTGCATGCTATTGAAGTAGGGTACAATAGCCAGCCAAATGCCTTGAACCAGAAAGGCAAGGAATGCATTACTCAACTGAGGGTCCAATCCTAACCAATTTAGGCTAGCACATCTCGCCTGTTTCCCCATAGTGAGGTGGGAAGCCCTGTGCAGGCTTGTGCACTGGCCTATCCACACCCCCCAAGAGTGGTACAGAAGTGCCTTTTGCAATACCCCAGGTCAGCATAGGAGGTGTGCCAGGACTTGTGCCAGCCTAACCAGGGATTAGAATTGTGACACTGCTCATAAAAGAGAAGATTTTGGCCATTTGCTAGTCAGGAGAAATTCCTCTTGAATCAGAAACTGAAGGATGTCTCCCACTTTGAAAGCAGTATCCACCTTTTGGAAAAGCTTTGGCAGAATGAAATGTTCTAAGCCTATCCAGTTCATATCCACACCCTTACTCAACGGGAGTAAGACCCGTTGAACACAATGGGGCTAACTTTTGAGTAGATGTGGTTAGGATTATTCTCGAAGCCCTTAATACACACTAATGGCCCATTGTTGAGGAAAACCTTCTCCTACTCTTGAATTTTTTGGTCCAGAGATTAACAAATTGGAACTCTTTCCATCCTTTGTCTGGATGCTTCTGCCCATTGCCTGGCAAGATTGGTTACTTCCTCACTAGAAAACAAAATGGAGGAGAAACTTGACAATACATTTGTATGACTTATCTCTACAATCTAGCTCGGGTGGAAATGTAGAATATACAAATGCAGCAGAAGTAAAATATCCTTTCCTGAAGAATGAACCTCATTCTGTTCACATGAACGCATCTTATGATCTTGAGAAGGAGGGGGAAATCCCAAATGCTCTTCTAGACAGTTCATGGCCTGTTGGCTTCATATGTTTGTATGCCGTTTTCTTCAGGGGAGTCTGAGCTTCTGGCATTGTCTGCTAAAGGACGACTCATGACTTGTGGCCTGTGCAGCCCAGATGATACACAGCCTGTTAAGATGAACCCTGACAAAGCTGGGCAGAGGATCAAGGAGCTACTGTCTGGGATAGGACATGTCTCTGAAAGGTAAGATCTGGCTTCCCTTCCCATGTAGCAGAAGCACACATGTCCCTTGTATGTTCACAATATTTTTATGTTGTTTAGTGAGTGCCTGAAGTTAATAGGATTATCCAGCCCTAGTCACTGACATGGCCTTTGGAAATCTGGCGGTGATGTTTGCCCACCATGAATCTGAGGAAGCCACTTATGTCTTAGAAGTCTAACTATGCCACTTAGTTCCTGCCCACTTTGAGCAAAAACCTTAGATTTGTGGATAGGTTAATAGGTTTTTTGGGTTTTTAAAAAAATGTGGCTCTTTTTATCTCGCTTGCAAAGAAATGGAAGTGGCAGCAAAAACCACTTGGGAGCTGCTTTTGAGGAAACATGCAGGCAATGGCTGACCTGATTAGGGTGTGTTGATTTAGATCAGCTTAGTCACGCTAGCTAAGTGTGGTGTTAAGTAGTCCATGCTGGAAGTGGTGAGATTCCTTAGTATCCAACACAGGTTAGATATGGGAAGTGAAATCTGTGGATGTTGTTTAGAACCATGTCAACAGAGGAAGCTGCCTTATCGTGGGTATTGACTGCATTGATTGGCAGAGGCTCTCCAGGATATCAGGATACTTTCCAGCCCTATCTGGAGAAGCTGGCTACTGGACCTGGAAACGTTGGCATGCTAAGCCTTTACCCATCACCTGCACCCTCTAGTGTATTATCCCCAGTACCCCAGATGTAGGAATTACAGTGTATCAGTACCTTTGATGGGTTAATTACTCAGGTTCTCAGCTCCTCAGAGAACCAATATATGTGTACATATATGTGTTCTTAATATATTTTAATGTCTGTATTCGGTTCTTTCACAATTTCTGCAGAGTGTCCTCCCTCAAAAAGGCTGTGGATCAGAAGAACCAAGCTTTGACATGCCTGAACCAGGTGATGAATGTGAGTGCAGCTTTGCTGTCCAGCCAGAATGGTCAAAAGCCTATCACTTGCACCATTGCTGCCCATTGGAGCCACATGCTGGTTCAGAACACCTTGACCGTCTCCTGCGTACTGGAGAACTTGAGCGAGTGCAGCCTGGAGCGAGGCTGGACCTTCTGCATTCAGCTCTTTGCCAGCTCCTGTGACTTTGAGGAAAGCTCCTCTGATTCTGCCACGACTTATACCTTCCCTATAGATCAGCTCCTTCCTGGGAACAAGACGGAGGTGACACTCCCCCTGGGCTCTGCTGATGGCTCCAAGCTGGAGCTCCCTTTCACAGTCTCCTGTTCTCTCTACTACAGCCTGCAGGAGATCCTGGGCACTGTCTCGGAGTCCACTGAGCTTCTCGATGACCTGTTCTCTGACGATTCCCCTGGCCTTTCCCCAGATAGAGATGGCATCTGCCTGCCCTTGAGAGAAGTCACCATTGATATCCTGCAGTGTCTTCGTTTGGACAGTGGCAATGAGAAGTCTGAAGTTTTTGCACCTGCAGCTACCATCTCCCCTCTCCCTGTGGATCCACTTGATACCTTCCTGAAGTTGTCCCATCTGCAGTCTCATCATGAGAATGTAGAAGGGAGTGATGAGCTCTCTCCAAGAGCGCTGGGTGCTCTGGGAGATGGATACTTGGCTCCATCCGTGGCATCCATCAAGGTGTCATCTGAACTGTTGAGAACTGCCCTGAAGGACTTTTCTGCAGGTGTGTGATTTGTATGAGAGTTGGTAATTTCCTCACATTCTCTCCTCTGGCCCTCATCACTGAAAGCTTATCATCTGCATGGTACATCTGGACTGACTGTTCCTAGCTGCAATTTGAACACACTGGGAGCAGCAGTTGTCTTTTATTTTGCAAAGGAGATTGTGAGAGGGGGATGCAGCGAGCGAGGGGAAACTGCTTGGCAATGGGCTGTTTGATCATATCCCTAGAGATCCTCAATCTGAGTAGAATGGCCAGCTGGCATTTATTTTATACCCTCACTTCTTCCAAGAAACTCAGTGCAGCTTATGTGTGGTTCCCTAAGGAGAGCCCCCGCTTGGACAGTTTGCTGAGCCAGACCTGCCTGGCTATGCTATTAGAATTGTGTCACTGCAGACCCTTTTCTTGGTCCTGTTATCCATTTTGATGCTGATGAAAATGCAGGCTGCCCAAGTGGGTGAGCTGGTTCAGCCATGTTTTTACTAAATCTATTACAATATCCCTTGTTGGATCCAGTAGAGGAATTGACAAGTTTGTATTCATTCTTCCATTCCTGAAGTAGTTGCTGCACCTCACTTCATCCTAAGTGAACCCTTTTTGATATTCTTTTCCAGGCTGGTAATTGGTGACATTTGGCCATGTTAAGATGTTGCTGTGGATATCAGGGTGTAAGGGCATGCTCATCTCCAGGGACATGTTCTCACAGGGAAAGGATCCCTTTGTAGGAGTCTGTTTCCTTTGCTGAGCCTGGCGTAGTCCTGGAATTGGTGTGCTAAAGCTAGCTGAGCTGTTCTTAGCTTTCTTTTCCTGCCCAAAGAATTCTGTGGTGTTGTATGGAACTTTTTAAACATTTCAGTACACTTGTAGGAAAATTCCCGCAGAATCCTTTAAAGAATTATGAAATGTCATATCCATGGAAGCTAGTGGCCAATGCCATCTGGGTCCTCTAATGTTGCTCACGCTAACGCCTGGAAATTATTCATGCCTTCTGTGGCAAGAATATGGCAGTAGGGATGGTGGAGGGAAGGAACTGCAGCCAAGCAAGGAACAGACTCCCTTGTGAAGCAAAAAAGGGCTTGAAGGAAAAACGAGTGCCTGCTCCTTAGCTCAGGCAGCCCGGGGACTAGGTTGTCTCCATTCCTAACAAGATGCTTTCAGAAAAGCTTGAGTCTATTTGCCAAAACAAGTCAGATTCTCTTTCGAAGGAGTCTTAAGTTGTTTATATAAACGTGCAGAGTATAGACGTCTCTGTCATCACTGGAACATTTTGGGACTGTGGTTGCTACGGTGTTCTTTTGTCAGGTTCCGAACATTCAACTAAGAATTATGACAGACACATTAAATGAATGGTATGATTGGGATTGAGGGTGCCCTTACTCTCTCTGGCTGCTGGGACTGCCACCTAACAGTGATGTGGACTGCCCCATGTGCTACACAGCTCTCCATGTCTTACTGCTCCTGAACTGTCCAGCCCAGTTTGCAGTGAAACCCACCTTACATTGCAGTTTCACAATGAAAGATTTTTATGAAGCATCTCCATGCTTTCAACGTGATTAACATATGAATATGGAAAGCACTGGGAGGGACAGCGAGGGGCAATGAGAAGCCACAGCTCTCCCTCATAATGATCCCTGTTCTGTTTTCATCACTCAGAAACATCGCTGTCCTGTTCTGTTCTGCGATGGCTGCTGATGGAGAATGCTGAGGCGGAGGTCCTTCAGAGCCAGGATGTAGTGGCAGTACGGGGCCTGGCCCCAGATGGAGGCAAGGTGCAGCTACACATTCGAGAGGCAAGCAATTAGCTAATTTTGCAAGGGAGTGGAATGTTGTGGGTTCGACTTGAGTGCCATGTAAGAGGTAGTTTGGCCCTTGGCACTTTCTCTTCTTTGACATCATGTTCTTTGGAGTACTGATTAAAAAAATACCGATGTGTTCTGTATTTTGTGAAGCCTAACTCTAAATGTTTCTGGGATGGATGACAAATGATTAATTCTCACAGTCTGCAAAACTGTTAAGCAGAATGTTAGACTCTGCAAATCAAATCTCATATCAGCATGGATTTCTGGGTGGCCGTGGGCAACTTGTTGACTCCAGTCTTACTTCCTCTGTCTGCCAAATGGGAATAAGACAGCATTTTTAAAATCATGCTGTTTAAGCTGCTTCATTCATCAGAATCTGTGACAGTATTGTCTTCCTTGTCTTGCAGGTAGATGTCAATGACCTAGATCCAACAGGCCCCATTCAAGCTGTGGAGATCATGATCCAGGGCTCACCATTGGCAAACATGTGCCAGCTCCACCATGCTGTGGTTAGGCGTATTCAGGTACGTGAGATTCAAGGCATATAGAAAGGATCTGCTCTGTGAGCGTTCATCCTACTGAAACTTGTGGGCTGTATGGAAATCATGTATGTATTGGAAGGAGGGGTATGTAGTCCACAAGGCCTATCCCAAGTTGATCTGACACTTGAAGCAAGTTTCCCCACATGTTCCCCATCACAATCTCTGCTGTTGCTGCTTCTTGTAAACTGGCTGGGATGGGATGGTGGCTGGGTGGAGTGGCTGGGAAGGCAGTGGGCTGAGGGAGAGGTGGGCAAGCAAATGGTGCATTTTGCTGTTGTTTTGCTGCTTCCCCTGCTTGCCACTCAAAGCAGCAGGCCTCATGAATACCTCTGTGGTTCCCTAGAAGTAAGATTGCATCACATCACTTGACTCATCCATGTTGAGTAAAAATTCAAAAAATTAGTTTAAAAAAGTTTTTAAAAATACGCCTTAAAACTGATCCATGAAAACATAAGTGGCAAGCAGGGGGAGGCAGCAAAATGGTAACAAAATGCACCCCTTGCTGCTTATCTTCTACGCAGATTAATACAGTCAAAATAGTCACTGACACTTCTTGGTGGGGTGGGAGACGGCTGAGAAATATCAGTATATGGTTAAAAAACACCCCATTTTATTTATCAGTAATTCTTCTGATGCAGCGACAGAAATCATACCCCAAAGAGGAGCCTTTCTACCTTCTTTACACAGCAAGAAATTGTCTTTATGATGACTGCTGCTGTGGAAGTACTGTACTGTATTACAAAGGCACTCACATAAGTGCTTTCTTCCCCTTTCCTGTTTGGAGAAAATGGTAAAATGGCTTTCCCCCCCTCTCTTTTTGACTTTCTTTTGCTGCCTCAGAATAATTACTGTAAGTTGTTTTAAAATAAATTCATACACCCTAAATATTGCCTTCAGCATCCATGGATAATAGCAAATTCTGTGTTTTTTTGCTTAACATTTACTCTCAGGTTATCAATGAGATAAACATGTACACAAGTGTGTACGGTAAAAGGAAGAGGATAAACTGAGAGACACTCTTCAGGCAGCTAAAGAGTGAGGGTGGATGTTGGCTTTCTAGTGCCTGGTCTTGAGGCTTTGGCTCCCCAAGGCATGAGTTGCAGATGGAGCATAATGTGGCTCCCCTAAGTGAGTGGATGAGTGGGGGAGAGGACTTCCATGACTGAAGGGAAGTATAATTGGAAGAAAATAGCATTGTTGACTGGAAGTATGAGAATCAGGGAAACCAAGGAATACCCTGTGCAATTCCAGTGAAGTATCTGCCTTATGAAATACTGTATATGTTTCATGTGCGGGTGCTTAGAGTAAGAAATTGAACTCCTTGCCTTCAATTAGCTAATCTGTCTTTGCTTTAATTTGTCCTTTGGGGGTATGGGGTTGGGGCACATTTAGGCTCTGGTCTTAGAGCAGGCAGCCCAAGATGACTCTCCCCCAGATGTCCGTGTGCAGTATCTTCACCAGATCCAAGCCAATTATGAGGTAAGAAGCGTTCCCGCCCTGGAGCAACTAAGGGTCAGTGTGCTGCAGCCAGAATACGTGCAGCATTCATGTGCCTTGATTGCCACAGGCAGGCCTTGCTTGGACCGAGCCTTGGAACTATATCTGCCCAAGAGAGTTGCTTGGCCTGCTCTGCCTCTGTGTGCTTAGTTGTATCAGATCCTGCTGAATGTCCTAAACAACTGGAATCTGGGTTGACAAGAGAATAGATTTATGGCTTGTTCTATAATTGCTTGTCTAAAACAGGTAATTGATCTGACTCAATCTGAAAGTGACTTGTGTTCCTTCTATTTATGCTTTCTTTAAATTGATTAGTAACATTTTCTTTTCTCTCCACTATAAGCTCCAAGCAGATATTCATAATATTTTCCATATGATTTCAAGACTTGGAAATGCAAACCTTTGAGGGCTGTAAAATATTCATGAGACCAAATATTATCTCCTCCCTTTTTCTCCTCTTACCTTTCCTCTACCTTCATCCAAGATTTGCACAAGAGAAAGTTGCTTTTAATGATTTTTTGACACTTTTCTGTTCATATGGTACCACCAAGGTAGTTAACAACTCTAACGATATTACAGTAAATAAGTGAATACTAAAAACATAAATTTCAGTTTAAAGAACAACACAAAATAAAAGACCAGAACAATAACAAACATTGCCTGCAGTACAAAGAAACCTTGCTAACTAGACAAAGAGGCACCTTTTCAGGTGGTTTCCTCTTACAGTTTGAAGGAGGGAGCAATTGTTCCTCTTTTGCTCAAGCTTTTTCAAATGGCTGTTGCTAATGTTTCATATGGACTTTTAAAAAAAGAATGTGAGCTCCTTCAGGATAGGAAACAAATATGTAAATCCCTTTGGGTACTACTCTGCAGTGGCATCACTAGGGTTTTTGACACCTGGTGTGGGAGGCCAGTGCCTCACCATCATGATGGACTTCCTCCTATTCCAGGGGTCTCCTGGACTCCTTTTAACTTCAGGGTTCCTGACGTTCCTTTTAACTTCAGGGTTCCTGGACCTTTGTATAGAAGAGGGAATTTCAGCTTGTGATCTGTGAGATGAGATGCTGCAACTGCTGAAATTCCCACTTTTAAAGGTCTAGGAGCCCTGAAGTTAAAGGTTTGGATACCCCTGTCCTATTAAATAGGCAGGGCAACAACCTGGGTGGTGAGCATGGTGATGTACCATTGCTCTGTCTCCACTGGTTTTTTGACCATAGCTTTTGATAGAGATTTCAGAGTGCATTATTGCACTGCATCCTGCAGTAAATTAGTATATAAAAAGGAGGTATTATTCTTACAAACTACAATTTTAGCAATTTTGGTCACTAGTTCTGTCACACAGCCCCACTCCGTGCATGTCACCTGGAAGGCCAGACACCTGTACCCACTAGCAATGCCCTAGCTATAATTGAAAATGGATATATAGTTATTAAAAATTAATTATAATTGAGGCAATGATCAGTGCAACTCAAGCATGTATATTGATCCTCTCATGCCCAGGATCAATTCTGCAAATATATCTGAAAGCTGGCGTAATTTCTTCTGATTGGGGTTTCCCCCTAGTTTTGGCTGTGTTTGGTGAATATTGGGTATTGGAGGAAAAAGGCAGAATGGATGTGCGATCCAGGAGTGGCAGTAGAGGCCAGGGAGGAGGAACAGAGCATGATGCTGTTTTGACAGTGATCCTGTGCTATTCAGTTCATCACCTGTCTGATCCAACCAAACCTCAGTCTTAAATGAGCTTGTCTTTCTTGCTATAGATGCTGCTGAAGGAAGCACAGTCCCTGCGTGACAGTCTGTGCCTGGGGAATGACTCCGATGTGATTGTGGAGAAGCTCCTGCATGTTTATCAGCAGCTGCGCAACCCAAGCCTTGTAGTCCTGTGAGCATTGTGCTGTGGATATTGATCTTGGCATATTTTGGATGGTGCCACAAGAATCTCTGCCCAATGTCAGTGGAATGAAGGGGACAACTGGCCTGTGCCTTGTGAACTGATTTGAGAACTGAAGCAGAGACATGGCAGAGAAGTGTGATTCCAGCTGGGCAAACCCTGGGTCTGATTGGCTGTTTGGTGGCTAAAAGCTCAGAAGCTCAATGTTTTTTATTTATTCCCCCCCCCTTTTTTTCTTTTTAAGTGTGAGTGTCACCCCTTCTGATTTTGAATTTCTGCCCATTCCTGGCAGTTCTGATTAGTGCGTCTTGGCAGCCTTGCGCACAGGCTGAGTATCCACGCGGACTCTCTGTGTGCCATGCGTATGTATGTGTAATGCAGATAGCCGACAAGGTGATGTAGTGGGTATGGATGTTGTGGATCATGCTCGACTTTGCTAGTTCAGCTTCTTTCGCTTTCAGTGACAGTGGCTTTCTTGTGGCAGGCAAGAGTCTGGTGAGTTACTGTCTGCTTTGGGGGAGGGGAGGGAAGGAGCAGGTTTTGCTGGTGATCTATTTTTTGCTCGCTCCACAAAAGGGCTATGCCTCTAGCTGTGTCATATTTCGGGAACACTGTGGAAAAGCAGGATGTCACATGCATAAATAACTCCAGGGTGCTCTTCGTATGGTGCCCTTTCTTTTTCTAATGGGGTGTTTTGCTCCTTTTTCCAGTATTTGTCCTTTCTATAAACAACTTGCTTGTCTCTTTCCATGGTGGAGACTCATCCAGGATCTATGTTTTGTGCCTGTGTGTGTGTGTGAAATTCTTCTCAAAGCCACGTGTCAAACGAACAATTCTGGTATTTTGTAAATCTGTCATCTGCCATGAGAGCCTGCCTTGGCCATGCAGTCTGATTGCATCTCCTCTTCCTCTCCATCTGCTAGCAGGTACTTGGCAGCTTGGGGGCTTCTGTGGCAGCCTCCCTGCTGAGCTAATGCACTGTCCGTTTTTAAAGCTGCCTCCTCCTGCTGAATAATTGAAAAGCCATTCAGTGCGCTCACTGGCCGGCACTAAAGGCCATTACAAACTGCTCCAGCACTCAGGAGGTGAAAGATGTGTGCTCTCCCTCACCCGCCCATAGGGGAATAATTGATGTCATCTTTGCCCTCTGACCTCTAACAGAATCTTCACTTTGACCCTCAGAGAGCAGATGGGGCTGCCCCCTCTTTGCTCCCACCCCACAGTACAGGCTTGCTCTGGAAATGGGAACAGGGGCAGACAGGAAAAAAACTACCATGAAAATAAAAGATTGTGATGTTTCTCATTTTGCCTGCAAAGACCTTCATTTTTTCTTCCAGTGGCAGGAATCCCATAAATGGTTAAATGCCCCACTAGAGAAGGGCTGGAATGTCCCCACCACATCCATCTGCAATCATGTGCTCTCATGCTTCGCTGATGCTGTCCCTTGGATTCTACACATGAGAGGTGCTTTGACCAGCATTTAGCAGGCTTTTCATTTAGATAGGGGGAAATGATCCTCAAAGAGAGGAGTGTTGGATAAGCCCTCAATGCTTATTACAGAACTCATAGAAATGGTTCCCTCTCTTCAGAAATACAAGCACGGAAGGAAGCTGGCTGTAGAGAAGAGTTGTACGGAGGTGTCCCCCTCCCCCAACTGCTTATGAATTAACATTGCTGGCCTGCACCCTGCAGACATGGTCTATAACACTGAGGGCAGGGTCAAGTGGCCAGGGCCTGGACAGCCTGGGTGTCCCAGACTTGGGAAAAGCAGGGAGCAAAGTGGGAGGGTGGCTGTGGCTTCCCCCTCTGCACTTGGAAAGGTTAAGGTTGAGAAGGCTGCCAGTTGTGATTACCCACTCAGGCGCACTTGCGGCCTGCCTCCCCTCCTGCTCAGTGAGTCTTGAACGGAGGAACTGACATATCTGGGTCTTTGGGTCTCCTCATTCACCCTGCAGGGCTAACCTAATTGGATTCCAGCCAACTGCCAGTCAGAGCTGAATTGCATTCTGAGAGCCGAGCTCAGCTTGCTGGCTCCACCACAAGCAAGGAGTGCTCTCATGCTACTCTGCTCAGAGAAGCAGGATGGGCCCACGTGAGAGCTAAGTCGGGTAAGAGATTTAATGAAGCAAGAAGCCCATAGGAAGAACCCCGCAGTCCTAATTGCTGCCAGTCTGCATCCAAATTGGAGGCAGTTGCTAACTCAGGCATTCAGATTCTGGGCACTGATGGTTTCTTCTGGAGAAAAACTGGGAAATGGAATCCAGCAGAACTGGCTCTTCACTGTACTAAACTTTGCATCTGTTCCTGCTGTAGAAAGAGGATCCTGGACATTCTTGCCAACTGCAGCACTTTAACACCACCTTTTAAAAATAGGGTTTCTAGAATTGCTCCATGAGCTGTAAAAGGCAAAGTTTCCCCCACAGATTATACTGCTAGTTGTGACTGACTGTACGTGCAGTGCTCATCTCCCATTTCTAGAGCCATAGAGCCAGCCATAGAGCCAGCATTGTCCGACATGTGGCGCCATGTGCATGAAACACGGTTACCTTCCCACTGAGGTGGTACCTATTTATCTTCTTGTATTTGCATGCTTTCAAACTGCTGGGTTGGCAGGAGCTGGGCTTGGAGTTCTTGTAGAACTCAGGTCTTGAACCCTGGCCTGCCAGTCAACAGCCACAGTGTTTTAACCACTTGCACCACCACAGCTACTTCTACAAACTGATTATGGCCTAACTGACTGAACATACAGTAGTAGCCCATGACTTGCTCCTTACCAGATAGATCTTTGCTCACTGTTCCTTCATGGTAGTCCACCTCTCCAGGATCATGAAGAATCACTTCTGATGTGACTTGCAACTCATGAGTTTTCCAAGAATGACATTGTTGAATCATCTGCAACCTCAGCACTGGACACTCACTGCAGTACATAGT
Organism: Cryptoblepharus egeriae; assembly: GCA_030015325.1. NCBI lineage: Eukaryota > Metazoa > Chordata > Lepidosauria > Squamata > Scincidae > Cryptoblepharus > Cryptoblepharus egeriae. Next base: position 102,949,434 of record JAREYC010000002.1, on the reverse strand, counting down.
TGCTTTCAGTAGGGTACCTCACGCCATCAAACTAGTCCCACAGTGGTTTCACGATGGTCTTTTTGCAGGTGGGCATTGATTTTAACCTGCAATCGCTATAGGTGGGAGAGAGCTGTTTGTTATAGACAAGCTAATCATGTGTTGATGGTATAAATGTGTGTATAGGTATTTTTCTCTCATGTTTGTCATCCTTTACAATCTGGAAAGGGGTTAGTGGCATTTCCTTTGGTGTGTAACTTGAAGATGCTTCATGTTTTTGCAATACACCGTCATTGTCCCACTGTATCCTGAAGGTGGCAGCATGTCCCCTCTCTTTAGATACACAGGCCGTCTAACCATACTTCCATCTCTTCCTTACTGCAGTACCAAGAAGGGAATCCCCCCTTCTTCCCCATCACACACAACCACCATCAGCACACAAACGGTAAAGATGCCAGAGCCTTGTTGGCCTTGACAAACCCAAGTGTTGCTGCTGCCTTTTCTAGCTCCAGGCTGTTTTGATGAAAGGCCTGCATGGTGTTAGTTTTGAAAATGCTTGAGAACTATGGTCGAGCCACCCTTATCCGGGGTCAAACAGGTGGGACATGTTTTTGTAATCTGTTGACAGCTTGAAAGACTGATTAGCCTTCAGCCCGTTGTGTGATCGAGACACAAATTTGCATGTGAAGGGTAACGACGGCAGTCAAACCACTTTCGTGTTTATGGAAGTATCTTGCGTACGTGGTGGACCTGATGTTAACAGCTGCTGTTGCACAGTCATTGAATTTTCTCCCATCAAAACATGTATATACCAAGCCACTTTTATATAGGAAGGAAATATATAGCCACTTGCTCCTTCCTTCCTTCCTTCCTTCCTTCCTTCCTATATATATATATTAAATATTATTTGGAGATAATATTTACCCAACAAGGTTCTTGTACATTCCATCTCGCTAAATACTTTGCACTGAACAGAAATTAAATATTCACCGTACAGAAGTTTATAGAATATTATACACAGCCCTAGCCTAGGATTACCAGATACCAACTGGGACAGAGTGCCTCAAACTTTAACTATTGGGGATTTTGGTAGGTGCAACTTTTTAACCCCTTCCATTCTGAGCTGCACCTGCCAAAATTCCCTCTTCTATACAACAGAGGTATAGGCTCTCTGTCTCATTTTTAAATAACCCTATCCTACCCTCCTATCACTTTTCGTACAATGAACTTGTGTAATCTTTGATAAATTCTCAGAGACTCAATTGAGACCTCCCTAAGTAATGCTTTTAAGATTTTGGTCTTGAGTCCTATGTGGGTAACAGCTTGTTAGAGACTAGGGCTTTAAACACACCTGTGATTAAGCTCCACTAAACTCAAACTTATTTCTGAGTAAACATGATTAGGATTGAGCTGTAGATGGGGGTATGATATGAACCACCATTGTTAGTGGTAGAAAAAATGAAACCTCTCTTGCTAGCCTAGAATCTCTTGTTCTTTCATCATTTTTTAGTGCTTCAAGCTAACTCGCAACAAACCAGTGTCTGGCTTTGAGGAGCACTGTTTTCCATAAATACGTGATCATGCTGGTGGAGATGCCACTTGTGCACTCCTACCTGGAGCATGGAAATTTTTTTTAGGCCTTTCACATTTAATTGTGCATGAATTGAAAAGAAGAAAAGGCACACATGTTCTGATCATGTACTAGTTCTCATGGAAAATGTTGATTGATCCCCCTAGGAAAGGGAAAATGCACAGTGGGAACCCAGGGAGGGGAACTGCTCCAGGTATGATATTCTCTGGATTATTGGGCATGGTGACTATATGTCGTTGTCATTATCATCTTAGTATTATTCTACCTAGGTAGTGTTTATTTGTTTTGGCAAGACTTCGCCATTGCCAGAACTGAGATACACTTCAACGAATTCGTCACTCCATATGTCATAACTGGAAAAGAGGACAAAGCCCTAAGAAATGTAGGGCCCCAAGAAAAATCTAGGCCATGATAAAATAAAAGCTAAGAACACTCATATACTGTATACTGCTTTCATGTGGTTAAAAACTATGACCATGGAAGCTTCGACCATGGAAGCTTCCTTTCCTGGCGCGCCTGGGAGCTGCTTCCAATGTTGCCACTGGAGGGAGTCGCTGCCCCAAGGTTGGGAATCCACTGCGGAATGGGTTGCAATGGGATTTCATCTTCATTCAAGAGACTGTAATGGGAAAAGCTCCAGGAGGGCAAAGCTGTGCCAAAAAGAACCCCCCCTTTTGTGTTGGACATGTCCAGCCCATTGTCTTACAGCGCTGGAGCTTCCTTGGTTGTCTCGCCTGGATCTGCACACTTCATTGTAGGCTGGACTTGGTGATGCTTCGGGGCGGGGACCCAAGTGGCTGCCTCTGCCTGTAACCACCACTGGGCTTGCTTGCACACCTCCTTGGGCTTGCAGTCACTCTTTTCTCCTTATATGGTCTGGTCCGAAACAGGGCCCTTATTGCCTTTCCTGCCCCAAACTCCTTAGGGTTGCCTTTATATGGATTGGGTTGGGTGCAAAGAGGGCGTGCCCAGCCAGCTCTCTTTCCCTGGCATGCAAGGATGCCTCTGGGTTGTGATCAGCAAAGCTTCTGCTTCCTCTATTCATAAGGATTGAAATGCCACTTATCCCCCTTCCAGAAGATCAAAGACCACAAACACCCAGGGTGGTCATATAGCCTCCTTTTTCCATGAGATGTCCTCTTTTTTTTAGCCCTGTGTCCTGGAAAAGATCTTCACTGTCCTCCTTTTCCCTGTGAGCAGGCAGGATATAGCCTCCTTGGAATTCATAAATTATATGTAATAAATTTACCACATTAAATTTACATGTGTTTAAATTAACTGCATGAAAATCTTATTGAACACAGTGGGACTTACTTCCAAGTAGACACGGAGAAGATCTGAAATCAATTGATGGCACTTGCTTTTTGATGGCACTTCCAGCATGACATGGCTTCTGGGGGGTCCCAGCTTATTCTCAGAAGGGAGTTCCTGATAGAAATGCTCTGAGAACCACTGATGTAATGGTTTAGGGGTTGGACTGAGAACTGGAAGATCCAGGTTCATATCCCTCCTTGGCCATGAATCTTCCTGGGTAACCTTAGGCCAGTCACCAATTTCAGCCTTGCCTACCTCACAGGGTTGTTGGAGGACAGCAGGAGAGGAGGAACGAAAGCTTTGTACACCATGATGGCAGAAGTACACATCTGTTGGTTTGTACAAGTGCCTCACCCAAACCCCAAAACTTGGAGGAGTATTGGTGCAGGATGTGGCATCACAAGTATGCCATGAATTCAGTCCTGAAATGTGTGGAATGGTTTTGGGTCAAGAAGCCGTATCAAAAAGGCACTATCTCCCAAATAACTCCTTTCAGCTAGTTGAGACTAGGGGATGACCTCTGGATATTGCCACTACCTTGCCTACCTGTAGCACTAGAAAAGGTGGCAAACCCACAGCACTGTACATGTGCCACTTTTTAATGAAGAAAATCTTGACTGTGCCACATCGCGTAGTGCAGCAGCCTGCAGCATCCAAGGTTAGGTCTCAGCCAGGTGAGACAACTCCCTGCTATTATTAAAGCTATATGGTGACTTTATGTGTTCCACTAGAAAGTGTTCGTGTGCCACTAATGGCACACATGCCACAGATTGGCCCCCCTGGCCTAGAACATGCCTAAGGTGCTTTCGTTTATGGGGAAAACGTTCATAACCCTTTCTGGCGCAGATGGCTGCTGTTCTGTCCTCTTAAAAGTATCAAGCACATTGTTGGGGGGGGGGGATGTCTTTAGTGCTGGGTCACAAAAGCTCCAGGTTCAAATCTAGACAGTTTTTGGTAGGGGTGATATTTTTATCGTTAGTGTGAAAGTAGGGCTGCCATATGTCCTGGAAAACTGAGGCTGTCATGATTTTCAGGGATTGCGTTCATACACTGGCAAGTTTGACAGGGGGTCCTTTACTGGTTTTGTGGAAGAAAATTCTGGCCTAGGTGGGACTGACACCTGCTTGACAGACCCGACTAGAACAAGCTGGAACTGTAAATTTCTTGCGTGAAAATGTCTTCAGCAACTGGAGACAGAGATTCAATTTTCTTCTCATTTACTCTTTCCCACAATGTCTATAGTTCAGTAAATCTGTCATTTTTCCATTTAGAAATGCTTTGGATGACAGTCGGACTATACTGGTATTTACTAAACTAGACGTGGCAAAGTGCAAAGGGGAGGCGCACGTTTCCAAATATGCACATGTGTCAGAGCAGATTTCTCTTTTTCATCCGATTTAAACACAGCAAAGTCTCATGAAGCTCTAATCTACCTGGGCTACCAGGTGATACAGCTTTGTGCAACCCAACCTTAGTCACGGTTCCTCAGAAATGAGATCCACTGCACTGTGTGTGGCGCACAAAGTAGATAAAACATAAGGTTGCAGCCTTACGCATCTTTATGGGAGCTGGTGTTCAGTGGCATTGCTAAGGGGGTGCAGGTTTTAGCAGCCTGGGCTACTGGTTTTGGGGAGGCAATAATGCATGAACAACAATGTGCATCAACATCTAGTACGTGACTTACATTGGGCTGCCAGGGGGAATAGTCATTCTGATGCCATCATTGCACATTGCATCATTGCAGCTTAATGTAACTTGCGCATGCACTCTGGTGATGGGCTGGAATTCAGAGGTGACCTGTGTGCCTTTTGTGTTCCTGGGGGACCCCCAATCCGGTCCTCAGGAAAACCCTATCTTTAATGAGCCTCTGGCACATCAGAGACTATTGGAATAGGAATGTTATCTTCTTAGGCTGCAATCCTATTTTTATGGGGAATAAACCATAAAATGGGACTTTTATGGGGAATAAGCCATAAATACAATGGGACTTCTGAGTAGGTACACATTGTGCCTCTGTTCTGGAGTAGTGTTGTCAAAAAGGCACCAATTTAATTAGTTACATTTGATCTTGTGGGAGGCAAAAATCTTCTTTGCACTAAGTAGCATTTGGGTTGGTGATGCCACTGCTGACAAGTCATGAAGAATTTCCTAGAGATTCCTGGCTTTTCTAGAAATGCCTGAATTTTGAAGGGTGAGACTAAATCTCCTTTGAGTACGAATACAAAATGTATACGAATACTGGCATTTCTAGATTCTACTTCCATAATTGGAGGTTTGACGCCTACTTTTCAGGTTCTCCTTCATTTCAGAGAGTTTCAAATTCATGTGACGGAAGATATCAAATTATTTTAATCATGTCTCTGAGTTAGGACCTTTCAGTTGGGAATGATAGTAAGTATTTTGCATTTGTCAACTAAGTGGTGCTATCCTTTCAAGTGATAACTCTCTTCCATTTAGCAAGGGGAAGCAACTGTCATTCATCCCAGTATAGCACCTTGAATTTCAGGGATGGTCTGCTAGTGTCTCTCTTCTGTATTTTTTTAATGTGAACTCCTTTGAAATGAGAACCATTTTTCCAGTAATTTTGTTCTGCACCTTGTTTTGTGAACTTCTTTCCTGATTGCTGAAAAACTGTAAATAAATAATTTTAATCACTACAACAGTGATGATGGGAAGAACTTTTATTGTGCAATAAATGCACAGCTGTTGCTTAGTTATTGAAGGGATGTACGGTAATTGTCTCACCAGGAACTGTTATGTATTGATGTGGAAAAGATGTATATTCTCAGACTATGAGCACAAGCCTAACCGTGTCTCCTCAAAAGTAAGCCCCATTGTGTTCAATGGAATTTACTTCCAGGAAAGTGTCTTTAGGATTGCAACCTTAGTCTGTGAAATGAGGTTTTGCGGGTATTACAAGCTATGTCCAGGTATTGGCAGATCTAGTTGCTTTTGCAAAGTGGAAGTGTGCTCTACCATTTTCCACTGTGTTGGGAGTCAACTGGTGCATCCACAAGGCATTAAAGGCCCTATAATAACCAATGCAGTGTATGTGATTCAGTAATGCTACATGGACAACTCCAGCCAGTACTTATATTCAATGCAGCTATAATCTGTGTGCATGGAAAATCTCTTGAGGATAGTTGGTGTTTTTACCTTTCTTTCCCCTTGAGAAGTTATATTATCTGTGAAACGTTTTTTGAAAAATTTCTAAATACTTTCAAAGCAACTTCCCACACACCCTTTTTTAAAAGGGCTGGAATGCTGTTCTCCATAGGAAAAGCTCCAGTTTCCCATGCATTAAATCAGTTGTGCTGGTAATGCTGAATTGGAGCTAAACTTCCCTTAGTATAAAGTTGGGAAGCCAAAATAGCTGGAAAGATGGTTTGCGTGCATGTGTGTCGATGATTATATGAGTAAGTGGACTGAGTGGTGTTTGTAATATTAAAAAAAATTATGAAAACAAATTGTGTTGGCCTTTTCTTTTTCCAAATTTATCACCCTGTAGCAACCCTTCAATGTTGTGAGAGCAGTTGTATCAAGTGGCAATAAGGAAAACAGCATCAACAGAAAGGTGATCTGAGTCAGTTGCCTTCCATGTACAGATGTTGGAGCAGGAAGCTCCATTGAGTTGACTTCCTTCCTCTTTTAGTTATTTGTGGAAATGATATAGAATGTGTAGGGGAAAAGCTGCTTATAGCAGTGGTAGAAGCTCTTAGTGGGGGAGAGAAAATGGCTTAGATCTTCTGCAAATTATCTGGAGGACCACAAAGTCGTGGGTGTCCTGACTTGGAGATCTCTCCCATCTGGGGTTCCTCAAACTTAGTGAAGACCTCTTCTTCTAATCCGCTTTCAATTTCCCTTCCTTTATGGCTTTTAAGCCTGTTCCACAAATCAATTCCTCCCCGCTCTGCTTTTTCACCCTATTGTCTGAGGCTGGACCACCCCATGGAAGATGCTCTCTTTTTGCCAAGTCCCACCTGATTTTATGGGTTTCTAAACTGCATCTGGCTTCTGTCTCCACATGTAGCCTCCATTCAACCATAGCGGGGGACAGAAAGAAGCAGCATGCTACTAAAACATTAGCCTAGAATTTATGTGCCAGACTTTTGGAAGGGAGTTTATAATTTTTTGAATATATAGGGCTATACTTAGGATTGGAGCAAGCTTAGGAAATATGGAGGAGCTGCAGATCCAAACCAAGGGAGGCCAGTAAGATGAAGTGAGCATCAGAAGAATATCCTGGTTCTGCTACTCAATTTTAAAGGAAAAAGATTGGGCTTTCCAATCCCTAAGCAGCCATCCTTGCTGCAGATGGGGTGTGATGTGGTGGGAATTGGGCTCTATACGTACTCATAACCATTGCTGGGAATCTTCTAGTCTAAGCCTTAGCAGACATGTGGTATTCCCACATGACAGCTTCTCCTAGGTCTGTTAATAGTGATGTGTAGATTGCTGCTCCCTCCACCTTCTCTGTCAGAGGTACAGATGACACCTATGTCCTAGCACATGAGCGTGAAGCTTTGGCAGAAGTAAGGGAGATGCAGGGGGCCTCCTAACATAATGTTTCTTGAAGAAAAGAGAGAGAGAAGATAGTCACAGACATGCATGTGTTGCCTTTGAAATGGGACGTCTATCTCTTTAATCCGAACTGGTACATTGTAGCTTCTCCTTTCTGGTAGTTTTGTTAGGTTGCTGCTTCTACAGATAAAACAATAGGGAGTTGGGAAAGACCACCCATGTCCCAGCAAGGTCCTTTTCCATGGAGGCCATGGTTTAATGCCACTGGAGTCCAGCTGGAAGCACTGGTTGCCTATCCTACCCCACTTCTGTGTCCATCCTGAGCTGGCTTGGCCACTTTGGGCCCTAGATTACCTAAGGTGCTACATGGCAGGGGTGTGGGGTCAGTACTCCCAGAGTGTGGCCCGGTGCAGGGTGTCGGCATCAGCACGCAGGGTTCCAGCTTGGTCTCCTCGAAGGTATTTTCCATTCTTCCCTTTGATGGCCACACGGCTGCACTCACGAAACTCCAAGAAGAAATCTTCAGACATCTCTCCATCACTGCACACTGTGCCATTGCTGGCCACATACCAGAACTTGCCACCAAGGCCTAGGAGCACCAAAGATGCAAGGATCACTGGGATGCATGATAACTTGCATGGTAAGCATCTTTCCAAAGCCCACCTCCCCTTCCCTCCTTTGCTTGGTGATTTCTCTATGGGTCAGAAAGGTAGAAATTATATGCCTTCAACCTTACAAATGTATCAGATTGTAATATGGGATATAGGCTCATCACAGGAATGAATACAGGTTTTGAGAGAGTTTCACTTTGAACAGTATTTCTCAACCAGTCGTTTTCATACTACCAATGATAGCTAAAGTTATGTCTGGTGGTTGTCACAGGTCCCCCAGACCTGAGCCACCTTGTAGAGAAATCGGCAATGCAGTGTGACAGGCCATGATATGTGTCTTGGCAGGTAGAGCTCCAGAGTGGTCACCATGGTCCAGTTCACATCGGCAAATGGCAGTACAGAAACTACATCAAATTGCCTGGCAATCTCCTCCATATTGAATAATTGTCACCACAACCACTCATTGACACATTGTGATGAAGTGTAAGCCTGCATGCAGGATATGTATCTATTTTAAGTGTCATATAGCAGCTAGAACATCTCTAGCACTTTACAGATATTAGGTAATGATGAAGAAGGGTTGTACTAGTGTGGTGACAATTCCTCAAATCAAGTAGGGAGAAGCTTCACACAAACAGCTTGGCAGACTCCACAGAGTTGTATGTGCAAGTAATTGTATTGTTATAATAATTCTATTAATGTCATCCACCAAAGCTTGAATGAGATAAGATGGTTGCAAAGCTGCCTTGATTTTAAGAGCAAAAGGGATGCTTTGGAGGGGGAAACTGATCCTCACCTCCTCACATCTTCCCGTTTTTCTCACCACTTTTTTCTGGTATTGGAATTTAATGGAGGAACAAGTGAAAAGTTAGGAGGCTTGAAGAAGGTAAGCTACACAATTTCTTTTACTCACATGCCCTTACTGCTTTTAAAATTATTTCTACCCTCTGCCATGTAATTAGGACATACCCATGTTCAAGCAAATAGGTCTGTTACCATCAGTCCCTTTTCACTCTGCTTTGAGCTTGAGTTTTCAAGTCATCCTGAGCATTGGTAGAGGCTGCCATAAAGGTTATCAGGTGACGGAGAACAGGAAACTACAAGTTCAGAGTGAAAAAGGCACATGTCATTGTGCAAAAGTTGCTAAAGACTTGTGGCAAGATGGAGTCAGTATGATAGTTTAGTGATGTATAATGTAGCTGTACAAAAGAATGGAAGATATGGGCTCCAAGGTGGTTGGGGGAACAGTGTGCACAGCTGGAATATTAATATGTACGGTACGTAGAAACCTTCTGATATATGGTCCCAAATTACTCCGCTATGAGGAGAATATTAGCAAATGCCCCCCCTTCTGTTTGCAGCCAAGTACCTTTGATCTGGTAAGCGCCATCATTGAAAATGATCTGGAACACATCATAGATGGAACGATTGGCATCCAACAGGTTGGAGTTGCGATGGTAGCACACAAAGCCATGAGTCCCACGAAGAACCAGGATGGGCCGATTGATCAGCTTGAGAACAAATTCTTCATCCTCCCCTGCAGTCAGATAACTGGAGGTCAGAGAGTTTTCAGGCTAATGTGACTGCTGAGACTGTAAAGAGCTAGGAATGCAAAATGTGCACTTATAAATGCTTTTACATTAGATCACGATCAGACTGGATTCAGAATGTCACTCCTAACTATGCATATCCTTCCAGGAGCCTCCATTTGCAGTTCTAAACTGACAATGTTGATGTTCAGTGGGACATTTGTGAGCAGGTTCAACATGCCTTCAATTATTTTCTCTAGTTAGAGCTTTGAGGTTGGGGCTGCCTTCTTGCACAACATCCAGTCATTTTTTGCCCTGCAGGCTGCAAATGCTGAAAATACCTCCCTACCTTACTCCATCCCAAAGATGGATCATCCTTAAAGCAATTTGAACAATTTTTCCTCATTTTAACACTGAATAACGTATGTCGCTATTCTTTCTTGCCCTTTGTTCTTGCACCATTAGAGAAGATACACATGGAAGGGGAATGGTTGTACCTCAGTAGAGGAGCACCTGCTTTGCCTGCAGAAGGGTCCAGGTTCAATCCCTGGTGGTACCTCTACATAGAGATGGGAAAGATCCCTGCAGAGCTGCTTCCAGTCTGTATAGAGTAGATATACTGAGCTAGATAGCTCATTGGCATGACTCAGTAGAAGTTTTGCATGTTCACTGAGCCTGGGTTGTCCAATGCAGGTGTCCAATGAGCATACCAGACCCATAGTGATCTGTAGGTCTGAGATTTGGCAAAGAACATTTGTCTTCTGGCACCCATGGTACTGGAGGATCCTGCCTCTCTTTGCTCATCACTGCTCCTTTCCCACTTTTAGTTGAATGATTCAAATGGCGCAAGTGGTGGATGTGTGGCCATCCTAGGCTTACCTAAACAGCACCATCTCTAGTAGAGAAGTGCTGCCCTTCCAATTCCCCATCCCATTCTTCTGTTCTCTAGGTAGCCTCCCCCATATCAATCTCTTTCCGTGCTCTCCTATCCAAAAACTTACCTTGCATACCCCATCTCTATGAAGCCTCCCCTTCACTTAGTGGCTACAGGGTATTTGCCAGATATTATTGTGTCCAACCCATTTCCAAATTATGTAAAGTGCACAACAGTCTAGAACAGTCTAGAACAGTCTAGATGGTGGCTTTCCTAGATCTTGCAGACTCCATTTTCTTTGCTTTTGCTTTTTCTTTAAAAAAATTGCAAACAAGGGAAAATCAGTATCTTTCTTCCATTTTAATCTTTATAACGACACACACACCATGCTGCTTGGGTTATTAGCCTCTGGAGTTGCATTAAGAAGACTCACCCACTGTGTCACTGACAGCCGCCAGCTGTCCGTTCTTCTTGGTGCATATATATTTACCATTGCCAGCTTTGAGAGCTACCCGGCGACCACGCCACTCAATTTCAAACATAGTATTGGGAGATCTAGAAGACCAAGGTATAAGAACACTAGTTAGACGGGGCAACCAGAAAGTGGAAACTGTTCATTTCCCCCACCCATTCCTCCAAATTCATTCCTCCAAATTCTCCCAAATCCATTTCCTCCCAGTTAACTATTTATTCACTATGTTGCTTGTGGCAGTGTTGATGAGGTACCATCACCATGTATTATAATTTATTTATCCAGATTTCTGTGACATCCCCGTTAGGAGCAAGGAATATCTCATATTGTACAAGAAGCCCCCTAAGAACCCTTCTAAAGGGTTAAGGCTGCTGAGTGCATGTGGATAAATTCACTTTTCATAAGCATCTACAACTCTACATGCCAAGAATCAACCACACTCCGCGTTAAATAAATTCCTATTGCTTTATTTTAATCTGTGTTCGCCTGACTAAAATCTCTGGCCTTTGATTCTTTTCTTTTTCTGGATTAGAGTCCTCAAGTGCTCCAAGATTTTCTTCTCATAAAAAAGAACATAAAACCAAGCTTTATCTTACATTCAAGGCAAACTGAGGACAGTTACATGAGATGGCTTGCTTGGGATTTATGGGATCTCCTGTTATTTTGTTGTTGTTGTTTAATTGTTAAGTTGCATCCAACTCTTTGTGACAGCCATCCTATCCTCCTAACCTCCACTTCTTTGTCTCCTGTTTGAAAAGTTTGTCTCCTGTTTTATGCTTTTTTATACAGGGGTAAGGAAGAGTCTAGCTCTTTCCCCCAACTTGATTTTCCCAATCTGCATTGCCTCCTTAAAGTTGCCCCGCAAAGTTTTCTTTTTGCCCCAGCATAGGCATCTGCCTCAGCTGTATATGACCAAAGTTGTGAATAAACTTGAGATAAACTTCTCTTGCATTGGAAGTCATGATTCCTGTTGTTGTTCACTGAATAAGCCAAGACTGTGCTACCCAGCAGTAATCCATTTGGAATCCCAGCACTATAGTCTCAACATTTTTACGTTTTATTTTGAACCCCTGTACAAATTAAGACAAAACTAGACAAGCTAAATAAAGAGCCCTTTCTTGCTGCTGCTATTGATTCAGTAGCTTCTGTGACCTGCATGGGTAATAACTGTATGAGAGCAGGAGAGAAGATGCTGTCTCTAGATGTCTAAGCACACTCGTACAAGCACTTGAGTGTCACCCACTGTGGCAGGCCAGGTCCTACTGCTGTGATGCTCTTCTCCTTTTCAGAGGAGAGGTGAGAAGGAACACAAGAGTCCCAGGTGAGTGGAGGAAGGGGCTGTTTAGTTGAGTGCTTAATTGCTGCTAGCTGTTCATTGGCTGGTTGCCTGGTGGAAGGTGCTTTGTAGGGCTTTATTAGGGCCTGTTCCTGGTTCAGCCTCCTTTTCAGAGGAGAGGTGAGAAGGAACACAGAGTCCCAGGTGAGTGGAGGAGGGGGGCTGCTTAGCTGAGTGCTTAATTGCTGCTAGGTGTTCATTGGCTGGTTGCCTGGTGGGAGGAGCTTTCAAGGGCTTTATTAGGGCCTGAGGCGCGATCCTGTGGACCAGAGCCTGTGAGCAAGGAGGACTTGTGAAGTTGACAGGAGATGGAAGGGAAGGGCGCAGTTGTCGTGACATGCACCACGTGTGCCATGTTTGTCTTCTTGCCCAAGGACCCCGGGGATTATCGATGCTGCAAGTGCAAACTGGTTGCACTGTTGGAGGAGAAGGTGGCAGCATTGGAGGGTGAAGTTTCCACCCTTCGTCAAATTAAGGCATCTGAGGAGTTCCTTGGTACAACACACACGGAACTTCTCCAGAGGGATGACACCAGTGGGGACCCCAGCAATGATGTCTCTTCATGGAGACATGTGACAGTCAGGAGAAAAAGGGGCAGGAGCAGTCGAGAACCACTGGAGCTATAAACCGTTTCCAGAGTCTCTCAGATTCCACCATGCTGGCAGAAGTTCCTCTTGCTAGCACACCTACACCGGATCCTGGCATTGCCCATACTGGCATGCCTACAGATCCCCCTCATAGACAGCAGCCACAACCAGTTAGTGTGGGGGAAGCTAGACACAGAAGGAGAACACGGAGGAGGGTGGTGGTGATTGGAGATTCTCTCCTGAGGGGCATGGAAGCTGTCTGCCGACCAGACCCGTTTTCCCGTGAGGTGTGCTGCCTCCCTGGTGCTAGGATATGGGATATCACGGAGAGGCTACCGAGGATGATCACACCTGCTGATCGTCACCCGTTCTTACTCATCCATGTAGGAACAAATGATACTGCTCGGGAAACTTTCCAAAAGATAGTTGGGGATTATGAAGCTCTGGGGAGGAAGATTAAGGACCTGGGGGATACCCAGGTGGTATTCTCATCCATCCTCCCAGTAATTGGCAAAGGTCCTCAGAGAGATAGCAAGATTTTTCAGGTCAATAGCTGGCTTCGAAAATGGTGTCATCGGGAAGGATTTGGATTCTGGGATCACAGGATGAACTTCCTTGAGGAAGGACTCCTAGCAAAGGATGGACTACATCTTACGGGTTGGGGGAAGAGTGTCTTCAGACAGGAGATGGCCAACCTTATCAGGAGGGCTTTAAACTAAATAAGAAGGGGTGGGTTACGTCCAAAGGGAACCTAGGAATGAGGAAAATGCTCTGGATGGAAATTGCCAGGGCACAGCTGTAACTCAAAAATCTTTAGAGGGACCTGGTCTTACAAAAAAGGAGGGAAATGCATTGAGTTGCAACCTCCAGGGTTTAAGTTGCATTTACACAAATGCACAGAGCCTGGGAAATAAACAAGATGAGCTGGAGCTTTTATCAAGTGAAGGGAAATTTGATTTGATAGGAATAACTGAAACTTGGTGGGATGACTCCCATGACTGGAACACACAATTGGAAGGCTATCAGCTGTTCCGGAGGAACAGAAGTGGCAAAAGGGGAGGTGGAGTAGCATTATATGTCAAGAACATATATACTTGCTCTGAAATCCAGGAGAGTGGTCCGGATATCCCTGTGGAGTGTGTTTGGGTAAAAGTAAGGGGGGAAAATAAGAAACAAAACATTGTGGTGGGCGTCTACTATAGACTGCCAGGCCAAGGAGAAGGAGTAGACGATGTCTTCTTGGAGCAACTGGCAGGCGTTGCAAGGAAATATGAGGTAGTAGTAATGGGGGACTTTAACTACCCAGACATTTGCTGGGAGACAAACTCAGCCAAACATGGAAGCTCCAGTAGATTCCTGATGGGCCTGGAAGATAACTTCATGGTCCAGAAGGTGGAGGAAACGACAAGGGGAGGGGCGATCCTTGACCTGATCTTAACAAATCGTGAAGAACTGGTTGATCAGGTCAACATAGTGGGAACTTTAGGGGAAAGCGATCATGAGCTGCTGGAATTTAGAATAATGTGGGAAATAAAAAGAGTGCAGAGTGAAACTTATATGTTGGATTTCAGGAAAGCTGATTTCAACAGGCTTAGAGGAGTCATAGGTGGGATCCCATGGGTTGATGATCTAATGGGGAAAGGGGCCCAAGATGGGTGGGAGCTCCTCAAGAGGCAGCTTCTACAAGCACAGTCAGAAACAATTCCAATAAAAAAGAAAGGGGGGAAAATGCTGAAAAAACCAGGTTGGCTCCACAGGCAACTTGGGGATCAGCTGAAGTTAAAGAAAGAGAAGTATAGGGAGTGGAAGACTGGAAAGATCACCAGAGAGGAGTACAGGCAGGTAGCCCGGTCCTGTAGGGAGGGGGTCAGGGATGCTAAAGCTCAGTATGAGCTGAGGCTGGCCAGGGGAGTCAAAGATAACAAAAAGAGCTTCTTTAGATATGCCCAAAGGAACAGGAGGAGAGACGAGGGGCTGGGGCTGCTCTTGGACAAGGATGGACAACAGGTGTCTGGAAACCAGCAGAAGGCGGAGCTGCTCAACTCCTACTTTGCATCCATCTATTCACAGAAGGAGGGCTGTGCAAATGGGGGTGCGGGATCATTGACTGATTTGGGGATGTGCTTGCATCCCCTAAGAGGTAATGAAAACATGGATGGTGCAGAACAGCAGATTAAGATTGACAGAGAACTGGTTCAAAACCACTTAACAGGCCTAAATGAATTCAAGTCATTTGGACTGGATGAGCTGCAACCTTGAGTTCTGAAGGAACTGGCAGATGTCCTTGCAGAGTCTCTGTCGATCATCTTTGAGAAATCCCTGAGGAGTGGAGAAGTGCCACTGGACTGGAAGAGGGCAAATGTAGTCCCAATCTTTAAGAAGGGGAAAAAGGAAGACCCGGGAAATTATAGACCAGTCAATTTGACTTCAATCCCAGGGAAGATATTAGAACAAATCATAAAACACACAATTTGTGCACATCTAGACAAGTACTCGGTGATCAAAACAACCCAGCATGGATTTACCAAGAATAAATCTTGCCAGACAAATCTGATCTCCTTTTTTGATCGGGTTACGAGCTTACTGGACAGTGGCAATGCTGTGGATGTCATTTATCTTGACTTCAGCAAAGCATTTGACAAAGTCCCACATGACATTTTAATTAGGAAGTTGGAAAAATATGGGCTAGACAGGGCAATTGTTAGGTGGATCTGCAACTGGCTCGATGGCCGCACTCAAAGGGTTTTACTAAATGGTTCTGTGTCAACCTGGAGGTCAGTTTCTAGTGGGGTCCCCCAAGGCTCTGTCTTGGGACCGGTTCTCTTTAACATTTTCATCAATGACTTGGAGGAAGGGATACGGGGGAGCCTGATCAAATTTGCAGATGACACCAAACTGGGAGGAGTAGCAAACACAACAGAAGATAGGAGAAACCTCCAAGAGGATCTGGATAAACTGGAATCCTGGGCTGTAACAAACAGAATGAATTTCAACAGGGAGAAGTGCAAGGTTCTGCACTTAGGCAATAAAAACCAAAAACATAGGTATAAAATGGGGGATACTTGGCTTGGCAGCACAACATGTGACCGGGATCTTGGAGTCGCCGTGGATCACAAGCTGAACATGAGTCAGCAGTGTGATGTGTCTGCAAAGAAGGCAAATGCCATTTTAGGTTGCATTAAGAGGACTGTAGCTTCCAAGTCACAAGAAGTTCTAGTTCCTCTTTATTCAGCATTGGTCAGACCTCACCTTGAGTACTGTGTTCAGTTCTGGGCACCTCACTTTAAGAAGGATGCAGCCAAACTGGAGCAAGTCCAGAGGAGAGCGACAAGAATGATCAGTGGGATGGAAGGGAAGCCCTTCGAGGAAAGGTTGGGGGAACTTGGGATGTTCAGCCTGGAGAAGAGGAGGCTGAGGGGAGACATGATTGCCCTCTTCAGATACCTGAAGGGCTGTCATAGGGAGGAAGGGGCCAATTTGTTCATAGCTGCTTCTGAAAGCAGAACTAGAACCAATGGGTACAAACTGCAAGAAAGGAGATTCCGGCTGGAAATCCGGAAAAAATTCCTGACGGTGAGGGCGGTTCGGCAGTGGAACAGATTGCCAAGGGAGGTGGTGGACTCTCCCTCACTGGGGATCTTCAAGCAGAGGCTCGATGAGCACCTGTTGGGGATACTCTAGGGGGAATTCCTGCTGCAGGCAGGGGGTTGGACTAGATGACCTACTAGGTCCCTTCCAACTCTATGATTCTATGATTCTTCCTAGAATTGCATAATGTACTTCTCATTCTTTGATCAGAGGTATTAGAGTTGCATACATATACAAACTCTTGTACTTTGGGCAGCGTGGTGCTAAAAACTCTTCTTGCTCTTGCTTCTTCTTAATACATGCTTCTTGCTTTTCTTAATACATCATAAGCATCTGTACTATCAGTCTTATGTACTATACATTGTTTCCATGTCTCCCTAACTTCCATCATTTTCTTAACTGAATGTTTTGTCCTGTCTTCAAGATCCTGAATACAGTACTTTGGACCCCATCATTGTAATGAGGACGCAAGCCAACTCACACTTCCGTGGCCATGGCTTGAATCCCCCCATGTGACACCAGAGTCCAGTAGTTGCTGGTATTGGAATGAAAGATGCACTTCTTGGTGTCTTTGTCAATCTGCATCTGGAAGGTCTCCTGGTGTGTCTCTTCATCCTGATTGGCTGAGACATTGACACCTAGAAGAAAGGACATCTTATCTTGTCAATCAGATTCACCATTGTGAAAGCAGAAAGCAGATGACAAGACCTGAAAGAAGTTCATGTAATAAGAGAAAAAAAGGAAATAAGCAGATCATATGACATTAGAATTTATTTATCCTTTTTGTAGGGCTGTTTAGGTCTGACACTGCTGTCTCTCTTACGCACACTGCAATATGACAAATACAATTTATATAAATATCCTTATTTACAATTTTTGTTTTTCTTACTGTACTCCCAAAGAGAAAGGCAACAATAACAAAACAAGTTGGGGCTAAACAGCAAAAATTTTTGTAATAAATTTCAGATCATTGTCACCACATCATCTTTATTATTGTTTTCCTCTCCTCACTTTATTATTATGATTATTATTTGAAGGGGGTGGTGCAAGGACTTCTTTGGGTATCAGCCTCACCCAGCTTTTTTCCTTACAGCAATTCAACTTTTGATATATTGAAAAGTTAGAGGCAATTGTCAGTAACTTATGAATAAATATTGAAAAACTAAATGCAGTAATACAAGACTGCGCTAACACCAGTCATGTGATATTCAGGTGGGAAGGATCCATGTCACTGGCATTTACTTCCCATGATATATTATGTTTTACATACATGTTTTACTAGAGCAGTGTGGGATTAAGTCAAAGGGATGGGTGGGGAATGTCCACAATCTCTGGTAACATATAAATCAATCCACACTTCCAATTAAACTTGGTTGTGGTCAGAATCATTTGCCAAATGGTCAGCCTGAAAGATCTAGAAATAAGTGATTATGGCTGCAATCCTAAAGACACTTTCCTGGGAGTAAGACCCATTTGAACACAATGGGCTTACTTCTGCGTAGTCGTGGTTAGGATTGTGCTCCACAACTCCTTTCACTGTTTTGCAGAAAATCCAGCTTGGCTTCTAGTTCAATATCCTGACTGACTTGAAGCCAGTTGTGTCTGGTCCCCAAGCACACCATTTTATTGACAGATATGGCCAGCCAAGAATACCCGCTGTTCTCTGCTTGATCCTGTCTTCTTAGCTATCACTTGTCTCCCCTTGCCTGAGCCTCACCTCTCACTGAACTGTCTCTTTCCATTTTGTCCTGAGCTATCGAGAACTTGCATAAGTCTCCACTTGGACTTGATGGATTGTGTTGCATCCATTGGGCAATCAGGTTTCAAAGTGTGATCTCTCCTCCTGCCCTCCTGTATACATAGAGTGATACAGTATCAGAATTACATGGAGACCCAATATTAGATCTCCAGACATTTTTATTGTACCTTAAATCAGGCTGAAGTTTTGATCACACTAGATCAAAAGTATAGAGTATATGTGCTTTAAACCTGCCCCCTGGGCCATTTCCCCAGTTTACTGTACTGTGCTCCTAAAGCTGAGCAGGGGATACACATATAGCAAAAATACAGATTTAAATCATGCCCCCACTTGCTTTGACCAATACCAATTCAAACATATATACTAGTTTGTCTAGTCCATAATGCTAGTCTATGAGACTAGTTTTGCTGTCTCATGCTGGGAACCAGTGCTGTCTTTGTTCTGCTCCCGAATCTGAAAACCAGTTGAAATATGAGTCTGGGTGGCCAAGAAAAAATGTATCAGAACTTCAAATACATTCTCAGCATTTCATTTCAACTGGCTGCTTGTCCTCTGTGTGTGCAATATTAGCATGCCAGTCCAACACTCAGCTTGGTGACAAATCCTGGCGCGCTCACAATACATATGTACACAAGGCGCCTCAGCTTAAATGAGAAGCCGGACACATACAATGCCATACGGATATGTCTTTGGTGTTTGTCTGGCTGGCCTTGGATAGCTTCGCAGCGCAGAACACCAAAGTAGGCCATGTTGTTCAGGCCCGCCACAAGCACCTCACCTCTCAGGCAGTTTCACACAGCTGGATATACTTTCTCCTTATTGCTTCAGGAATGTTTCCTTGCAGGCGGAAGGCCCAGATTGAAATTAATCAACTCCAACCCTCACTTGGAGTGCACATCTATCTATCTTATCCCTCTTCCTGTCAACTTGATGAAAAGGCATCTGAGAGGCAGATTTAGCAAATAGGAATAGATCGTGTGAGGAGGCCCAGGCTGCCTTAGAACTAAAATCAGGCTTGTAAGATAATATTCTCAAAGCAGTGCTGATGCCATGTTGTTGGGGCCTTTGTGTCAAATGCGCTGTCCTTCCCCCCCACCCCAAGATTTACCACTGAACTCTACCACTGAAACCTGTACTGCGGATACAAGTTTTGGTCTTGCCAGGTGGATATTCCTATGCGTGTGAGCCCTTAGCTAGTGTTTGCCCTGAACAACCTCTGCCACCCAAAGCTTAGGTCAGAAGATCCATGGCTACTTTGACAACATAAGCCAGAGTGAGGGAGGAGGATACTTAATGGGTGTTTATCTGGCATTCTGCTTGTCATAGATAAGGACAAGGTAGTCAGCAAAACGCTGAAGCTACAGTTCTGGCTTCCAAAATTTCATCAGCAACCCTACATGCTTGTCCTCATAACCAGAAGGTCTAGCAACTTGCTTTCTTAGGTAACATTGAAATTCTCAGAATCTGAGTTCATTGGCCAATGGCACAGTCTGTTCTCATGTTGAATTGCAACATATATAGCTATGGACTACATTCCTGACAATGCTTTTATTCCTCTACTTCCTGTTCACTTCCTCCCTGGAAGTCCATGCAAGCTACCTGTCTTCTTCATTTAACTTCAGTTTCCCAGTTATTTATCCTCATTCTGGTTCCTGTTCATCTTTTCCCTTGAATACTGAAATCTTTACTTACTCTTTTTCTTTCCTTGTCCATGCCTTCTTTATTCTTAGGTGACTTGAACATTAATATTTATTCTTGTTTGGATTCTTCTACTCAGCACTATAATTCTCTTGATTTCTCTGCGCTTACTGTGGTCTGTTTCAGTAACTCATGTTGCTCTATCTATTGTAGTTACATTCATCTGTACATTTTTCTCCTTAGCAATCTTCTTTTGCTCATTTTATTCATTCATCTTCTTGTCTCTGTCCTCAGTATTCTCTCTCTTCTGTCCCCATCAGTTCTGTTGTAATGTTCTTCCTATATGTTTACTGTGTCTTAGGTTGCCATACATCCTGGAAAACTGGGAAAATCCCTGTTTTCGGGGACAGCATTCACATATTGGCAAGTTTGACAGGGGGTTAAAGAGAATTATGACAACCCTACTTTTGTTGCTACAATCTGTCCTTTTTTCTCCTGAATTATCTTGCATTGCTCTGTCTCCTTCCCTTTCACTTTCTCTTGTCGTTAAGACTTCTGCTTTCCATTTCTTATTCATTTAACTTTGATCATTTCCCCCTTAGATGTGTTCTTTCTAATTTTAAGCAAGCCATTGTCTGTTATCCATTTTGAAGGAATTTTTTTAGTGTTCTGTCCCTTTCTAAGTATGGGCCTATTTTACTACTTTTTACTTCACTTTTCCAGAATACTGGTTATACTCAGTATTTTCAGTTGCTGTTCTCTATTTGATCTGCATCAATCTGGTTGCCATCCACTGAAAATGCACTTTGTAAGACCGCAAATTACTTGCTAAATCACTCATTTCTCAGGGTTTCCATTTTGCCTATATTTTCTTTATCTTCATTACACATTTGATATAGTAGAATATGCCTAAAAATTTTCCCAAATCTCAATTCCAACACCCGAACCCATTTCCTGGAGCACTGATCCATGGGCATCCCCTTCCCTCAGTATTGTGCTATCAGCAAATCTCTGAACCATTGCTTTGATTGGCCTCATTAATCTGTTTGCTGTTATTTCCTTCTGGCTGACACACAAGACCCCTATTAATAACTTGCCAGCCAATGTCACAAGCTTCTAAGTGCTTAGAATAGGCACAGGAGTACTGTGAGCCCCTGTGCTCGTGATTGCTCCTAGCAAACAAAGCAGAGGATTTGCCAGATACACTGAGGTCTCTGGCATTCATCCTGCAATCCTGATGGACATGATCCAGACCTGGCAAGTTTGAGGCAAGTATTAACACACATTGGGCCAGCTGGGCAGAGATGGACTGGTGTGACATTATAATAACTTTAGTGCTGGACACTGGCTTCCTAGCATTCAACAGCAATTTCCTCCAGAAGGTAGTGAGACGCATTTTAGGGTTTCATTTTACTACTTGATTATGTTATCATCATCATGCAATATTATGACTAGACTGAAAAAATGTTTATTGGAAGAGAGTGGTAAGTTGGAGCATTAATATTGTTATATCTGGCACACCAAGGCAGAAAATGGGTGCAAGCTGGGATAAAAGGGGATCTAGAAGGAATGATTAGGGATTATCAAACTAATCCATTGTTCCTTTGGATAATTTGCAGTTACTCAAATTCAGGAAACTATGCAGATGGTACTGTAGCAGTTAATGTCCATAACTAGCTGCTCTGGTTAGTGATCTAATGTTAGCATTGTAACATTTTGAAGCACATAAACAATCTATGATTAGAAACATTGTAATTACCGATATAACATTCCCATAATCTCAGGGCTAATCACTACAGGGCTAATCACTACAAGGGGAGAGGTATGCTGCTATTCAAACCTTTTCTCCCTTTTTGAACAACAGCTACTGTGCTGGCATTGCTAGTTTTAAAAAGTGTGTTTGAAAATTTTATTGAACGATTCCTGAAATGGTAGGCCATTCATGATGACAGAATTAAGAAGAAATCTAGTGCTGGATAAATGGTTGGTGCTACAGTGGTATAGCACGTTGCGTTACACAGCCGCAAAATGGCAGTGTGTGACTTGGGCTTTTCTTCACAAGTGATTTCAGAGAGCTATTCAATAGATGCATATAAAGAATATAAGAAGATCCCTGCCAGATCCACCTAAGGACTACCCTGTATAAAGATCTACAACATCTTGTTCCAATAGTGGTCATCAGTCTGTTTTGGGACCCAGACGACATCAACTTTTCCTGGTGGCTTCCCCCAAGAACTGGGTACCACTGACAGATGCTTACTGTTGATAGATCTTCCATCAATTTGTTTCAGTTTGATACATCAATATGTATCAATCCTATACATATTCACCTGGGAGTAATTTGCCATAATACAATATGGTTTACTTCTTAGTACACATCCCTATGCTTGCTCTGTAAATGAGCGGCTAACATTTTAGGACTGCGTTCAGGACGCTCACATGACACAGCATTCAAGATCAGCAGTGAGTGAAGGGAAGAATCACATTTTTCTATAAAACAAAAGAATAAATTTTGGTTGCTGAAAAAATGCAGAAACTGGACAACAGGAGTTCTATCATGAGAAAAAAAATGTCTGGATTCCATGCAATGAATGGATAAACAGTGAACACTTAACATGCAATAAATGGTAGACCCCAATACATGGAAGACCCCAAATGGAAAACCCAAATCACACATAGCCTATACGCCCACATAAGTGAAACATACATGGAAACTACATCTATACAATAGCGGCACAACATATCTGAAAATGTTGAATGTGTAAAACAGTGATAAGGATAAACAGTTATTAAACAAACTATATATGTGCATGGAGGGGGAATCAAGAATGTTTTGAAATAATCATTATCTAGCATTTTAAAGTGTTCGTGTGGGTTCACATACACCAGCTGCCTTCATTTTTCCAATCAGAAAGTAATGTTTCTAGTATGCCTCAAGCATCCTTCTAGCACAGTTTGTTTAAAAAATTACAAAATGTCATCCAGCCATACAAGAGTTGTTGAAAGCAACTCCAGGGAGGCTGGCATGTTCCTGCAACGGAAATAAATGCATGAGAGCAGCCATCCTTTTCTAGCTCCAAGCTTGCATTTCAAATTGCTGGTGTCATAAGCATGCTAGCATGTGAGTTTGCTGGAAAGAGAGTAAAGAGCAGCTCTCGAGTGCTAAAAGCTGAAAAACAAACAGCCACAATCTCAATAACTCCTACAGTGCTCTTGTGCATCATGTCAATATTTCCTTCAAATTGCAGGTGAAGCTGAGGAACTATGGCTTCCTTAAAAGATCACCAAATTTCTTGGCTGGGGTGGTTTTAACTATTGACTTCTAGACACATCACACATTCATGTGTCTCTCCTGTCCCCATCATGGCAAGCAAATAAGCAAAAAAAAAACACAAAACCCTATTTAAATTCCTATTGCTAGATGGTATATTTTGCTGTTTGATCAATAAGAAAAAGAGTCTCCTGCCCATGGAGATTTCATCCTTTGGTGTGCCAAAGGTTGATTGGCACATGGATGGCGCATGGCAAAAACGTGGGTCAGAGGGTCAAGAAAACATTATCTTACTGGTGGGTGAAGTGTTTTCTTTCCTCTTGCCCTTTCATGCTTAGAATCACAATCCCCAGATTTAAGGATGGTAGGGAATTTTTCTCCAAGAGGGATGAGGTAGTGACTCACAAGTGAATGTGTAGATACCGCAATTGGGGTTTTTGTGGTTCACAACTTCTTCACCAACATGCTACATCCTTTTTCTGTACATGATGCAGAAACCTTGGACTGCTCCCTGTACTTTTCTCTGCTTAATCTTGGGAAGTGTTAGGTTTTGGATGGTGAACAGCAAAGGCTGTGTTGGGGTAGAGGACTAAACTATAAAATCTGCAAGGCTTTTCCTGCCCTGTGATTTAGTGTGGCTTCCCCCCATAAGATTAGGTTACTGCTATGGTGATAGAGCAGTCAGGTGCAACATCAGAAGCTCTTTGGTGGTGTGGCACTTCCTGTTATCACCCGCTCCTTGCTCAGCTCCCATCTGGCTCATGTTCCATTAATGAATCACCAGGTACAGGCTGTGGGAGGGGGCTAGCTATGCACAGCTGTGCGCCCATCATCACTTTCTGTGAACACATTGAGGGAGATTCTTCCTAAGACTGCTGTGAAGGGTTTGTTCTTGGGTAGAAAAAACTGACTGCACTTCATTATCATGTGTGTGTCACACACACACACACAAACACAAGACCCAGAATGGTTCATTGTCTTCTTGTTGATGCTAAACTTCTTTTCTGCAATAAAAAATTCTAAGTAAGGCCTTTCTGATTATTTCAAAATTGCTTCATGACCAAAGGAGTATCTCCTTTCCAAAACCCATTGCTGTGGGTGGTAGTAGATTAGTAGCAACAGACAGTAACACCTGTAAAATATACTTGCCCAAGTGCACTGAGTTGTACATCATCTATACATCTAATGATCATCTAACTCATCATCATGTACATCATCTAACTCATCTAATGAGTTTAATTCATTCCAGAGGCATGCTTGTAACGTGAAACACTCTTTATATGAAGCGGATTTTCCCATAGGAAATAATGGAAACTCAGACAATTGGTTCCACAGCCCCAAAAAATAGTCTTATAAAAATATTAACCATTTATAAAAGTGATTACAAAACACTGTAATATACAGTAACACACAACACTGCAATAAAGAAAATTGCAAACCTTTGAAAACCTTCATGGCTGGAGTGAGGGTTACAGAGAGGGGGATGACTTTGGCCGCAAACCAAAAGACTCTTTCCTGGGAGTAAGACCCATTGGACACAATGGGGCTTACGTCTGAGTAGACACGGTTAGGATTGTGCTCTTTCAATTCACTAATGGAGTCACTGTTATCCATTGACTCAATGAAATCTTTGTCTTTATATGCAGCTAACGTTCCCAAGCTGCTGATGGAGAGCAGCATTAGAACATTGATAAGGCCCACCTTCCACGCTGCCACACACAGATCCCACATACAAAACATTGCTCAGGCTGCTCCCCCCCCCCCCCGGACCCTCCATGAGTTCCCTGGTCATGGAACTCTATTCAAAACTATTCCAAGTTACTGACTGATTCACGCACTGACTGACTCATTGACTCATAAACCACCAGCCAAAACCATTGGACCTAGAAACATGAAATTTGGGGAGGGTGTTTTCAGAAATTCCAACCGGAAGGGGGTGAAAAGGGGCGCAACGCATTTTCCTCCCTATACTTTCCATTGAAGAATTCCGGACTGAGGGGTACTGTGCCTCAACCCCCAAACCTAGAAGCATGAAATTTGGGGAGGGTGTTCCTTTTGTGTCATCAACACCCACCAAGAACTGATGTTGAGAAATTTAACCCTTAAGGGGCTGAAAAGGGTGCAATGTGTTTTTGTCCTATACTTAACATGGAAGACTTACCAACATTCATCCAACTTGGTGCCCGGTGCCTGATGCACTGGAAGGGAGGGTGCAGATGGGGGGGAGTTTGAGCTTTGGGAGATGTTGTGCATAGGAGGATGTTGTGCATGATGAAGTTGCACATGGGGGGATCTTGCACATGGGGTTTGAGGCGCATGGGATTTTGATGCACATGGGGGACAATGTGCATTGGGGACATTACGCATGGGAAGATGTTGCACATAGGATGTTGATACACATGGGGGATTGATGCGCATGGGATGTTGCATGTGGGGGGTTGATGTGCATGGGGGTTGATGCGATGGGATTTTGATGTGCATGGAGGACGATGTGCACTGGAGAAATTGCACATGGGAGATGTTGCGCATGGGATATTGATGTGCATGGAGGGATGTTGCACATGGGGGTTTCATGTGCATGGGGGATGCTGTGGATGGGATGTTGATGCACATGGGGATGTTGCACATGGGGGATGTTGCACATGGGATGGAGATGTGCAGAAGGTTTATGCACATGGGGCGTTGCTCATGGGGGATGTTGATGCACATGGGGACATTGTGAATGGGATGTTGATGCATATGGGGGACGTTGCACATGGAGGGATGGTGAGCATGAGGGATGGCACACGGGGTGGTATTTTACTCCTGCAACATGGGTACATTTCGCTAGTATGCAGTAAAACACTTTCATCACTGGCCATAGGGCAGGAACTTAAGGTGTCAAACGCTTTGCTGCTTTGCTGTGTTCATGAAGCCCAAACTTTGAAAAGGGGGAGATCCATCAGAACCTCCTATTTTTGGGGTGAAATAACAATCAATGCATGTAATTCATATACAAACTAGAAACAAGCTTCTAGTCTTTATGGTTCCACAAAACAAACGAAAACATAGGGGAGCATTTGTGAGAGATTTGAAGACATGCTTAGGACTGGATAAAACCTCCATGAGACAAAATGCAATCTGTTGACATACTGTCTAGATGGCAGCTGGTCAGAATAAATATTGGCCTGGTTTGTTCTATTAAAGGGTGTTTAGTATTGGCCTATTAAACCCCTTTAATAGGGGGTTGATATACATAAATCAGCAAGTGATGCTTCTGATGAGCTTGATAGACTACTGACTACGGTTAAAGGAAAAGCAAAAGTAAAGCAAAAGCAATATTCAAAAGTTGGCAATCTGATGGTCCCAGTATGGAGCGGGGAGAATTGGACCTTTGGCACATATTTCTAGTATATCTATTTATTCTCTGTATTAAAATTTGGACTGTGAAATCAGCACCATTTAAATAAACGGTCCACCTTCTGTTCATCTATGCCTGGATGAAAGATTGGGATGCCTCCTGATATAACTAGGCTGGGCTGATATGCCTGGGCTGACATAACTCAGCCTCATCATCCTTTTTTCCCTAGTTGGGGATTTTTGTTCCTTTTATTTAATTTATTATTTTTGTTTTTATTAATTAGTCTTTGTTTTTTAAATTCATTATTATTAATTAGTCTTGGTTTTTTCATTCCTTATGTATGAAAGGCAATGAATAATTTACATTTGCACATATCTAAGAGAATGCACATATGCACATTACAACTGATCCTTCTTCCTCTTTTTGCCCCTACTTGATGGGGAGGCTGAGAAAATAATTACAGTAATCACTGTTAAGAGAAGAGGCACATACAGGACTATATTACAGTAATGAAGGCCAGATAAGCAATTAAGGACAGGGATTCAGAAACACTTATGTGGATTAGTTACTCACTAACACATTTCAGCCACACTTTTGAAGAGTTAAATTAAATAATGGCCAGAGGTTGACTTTTTCCTCTTTTAATGCATATTTATGCATTAATGCTAACTCCCATCAAAGGTTCAAGTAGTAGTTGTCACTTTGTGTCTGCCCCATTCCTGTACGTTTTTCAGCAACCCATTATCAGAAATGAATCAAGAAATGTTTTCCTTATGCCAGGGAACATTTCCTCTGCTAAATATCCTCCTAGCTAAATATCTTTTCAAAAAAAGCAGCAATGACAACTATGCAGTAGATTCAAAGTACAAAGACAAAGAGCTGTAGGTAGATGAATAATTTGCTATGGTTAGAATTACTAGCTTTTAAAATAAATCCTGTGCCTTTAACTGCAGCTTGACACATGGAGGAAGTGAAGCTGTTCCTGACATCTGCATAAAGTGATATGAAAAGCTTCACCTCCTCAATGCTGGTGTCAGATTGTTGTTTAAGGCTGCAATCCTAACCACACTTTTCTGGGAGTAAGTACTATTGAACACCATGGGACTTGTTTCTGAGTAGACATGCTTAGGATTGCATTTTAAGACATATAAGCCTGAAGGTTAGCAAGCCTACTCAAAAAGTTGGCAAGCCTGCCAAAATAATAGGGGGCAGTTTTGTATGCACCTTTAGAAAAAACACCATCAGTCCAGACCTAACCTAGACTGGCACAACTCATTGGTATTCCCATTCATATGGTGATGTAGGGAGGCTAGCTCATGTCCTTGCACTGGCCTACCCCTCCCCCAGGAGTGGGCAGAATGGCACTTTTGTGACACCCCGTATCAGCACAGGATCTATGCCAGGGCTTAGATCAGTTGAACTGGAGGTTAGGACTGCAGCCCATGTCACTTTTGAACATAGAGGCTGTGAGTATTGTATGTACATCACTATAACCATGCTCTCTGGAAGCTATAATGTATTTTCTTAAGAGCTGCCATCACCTAAGAGTACTCCCTCTTCCTTCAAAACAGAAAAACAAGAAACTGATCAGTTTCACTTCCAAGAGCAGGAGGGGAAAAAGAGAACATTTTCTTTCTGGAAACAGTTGCAAAAGGAAATACCCTTGAAAAGGCGCTGTAAGACTCAAAATGCAGCCGGCCATGTTCTAAAAATAATACCAAACTCCTCCAGAACCTTTGGAAAGTTTCCACTTATTTTTTACTGTGAATTGTTACTCTTTTGGTCTGGTACTGATTGAAATGTGAAGAAATTGAACAATGGCCAATTCTGGAGTCACATGAGAAGGTTGCACAGTAGGGTTTGCATTTTCTTTCTCAGAGCTCATAAGGCCTTTTAAAGATCAATTGGCTTTGGGATGAGGTAGTGGGGGGCAGATGTCTTCTATATTACTTAATTAAAGTCTGATCTAGAAATTACTCAGAGAAGGATGGTAATAGGAACAGGTGGCTGGAGATAGAGGCTCCAGCAATGAAGGTGAACTGAAGAGCAGAGATGCTGGAAAGATTGTATTTAAACAGGGAATTGGTGTTTTTCCTAGTTTCTGATACTGTTTTCATTAGGGATTGAGAAAACAGTTCCCAAAATGTTCCCTTTATGCTCAGTGGAAGTGTCACTGATAAAATTGTGTTTTCCTATAAAAAACTGTGAAGAAAAACAGGCCAACAAAGAATACTAGAATTGTGGGTACAGGAAAAAGAATGAGTTTGGTTAGGCTAATAAAACTGACACCATCATTGCTTGCAGAAAACAAAATTCGCTTGGAACAAAATTTTATTCCAAAGAACAAAATCTATTCATGGCTTTCATGCAAAGAGATCTGCAAGTCTCTTGAAAAAAGGGGACAGATGCAGTAATTGCCAACCGAGCTAATAGGAGGATTAACATTAAACTGAGCAGGCCATATTTTTAAATACTAAAGGCAGCAATGTATTGAATGGTAGGATCCAAGAGCCATTGCCTAATGGCAAAGTAAGAAGTTAAATGTAATGAACACGTTATCTGTGCATGTACCATGAAAATGAATGGAAGATGCTGAGGATCACTTGTAAAATTCCTCTCTTTTCAAGATGGTTTATACATAGGTACATCATGGTAGTGCATTAAGAACTATTTTGTGTGTGCAAAGACAAGTGAATTGAATGCAACTCCCCCCCCCCCAATATGAAATTCAGGGTACAATCCAAGTCAACTTTCCAACTCTGGCATGGTTGTGCCAGCGGGGCACATGTTGTATACAGCAGCAGGGGGAGGACAGTCAGGGTGAGGCAATCTTTATTCAAATTTGCCTTGCTGTTATGTCAGTGCTGGAAAGTTGGTTATTCTTCACTGGAATATCCTTGGGAACCACTGTGCAAGCATCTGTGTAAACTGCAGGAGTATTCCACATTTTTAAAGTATAAGACAGCAATTGTCAACCTTTTTAATCTCACCTTGCATCTAACACTGCAAGCTGCTAAAATTATGAATATACACCATCAATTTTTTGACAACTGACAAAGCACAACATGCTGCTGAGGGAAAGACTCGCATCCCCCGATGGCCCTGCTAATAATTGGCCCACAACCCGAATTCCTGTAGCACATCTGAAAAACATTCATGACACACCATTGTGATGTGGCACACTAATTGAAAGTTGCTGATATAAAGGATTGCTTTTGACCCATTTCCTAACCAGCGGGGATGTCTGCTGTGACTGTGGTTGTCCCAAGTTGGAGGCCGTACAGCCATAGCTACAGCCATAAACTATGAACCACTCAATCCATGACAATCCAATCCCAAATCCTCAATCCAATGAGGCTTTCCTGTTGCCCATCACTGCACTTGCCTGTTGCTTTTCCTCTCAGATCCTGTATGTATTTGTCGACCTACTTTTAAAAGCCTTTCTGGCTTTCAGATCCACATAGGGTAAAATGGCAGCACCTATCCTGGCCTATCTAGAAACAAGCAAGAGTCCATATTCTACATTTGGAAACACTCACCAGTGAAGGTCTCGACATTAACATTAAAGGGAAAACCAAATGCTCCAAAGAAGCATCAAGAAACTGATGACAGTTATCACCAAACTCTCTCACACACACCTCTCTAATCGTCCATACTTAGGCACACATATTTCTATGTTATAAGGCACACATCCATATTGTAGGTTACTAATATAGGAGAGGATAGGAATATTTCCTGGCTGTGCATCATCTCACAGAGCAGGAAGATAATGAATTTACCTTGCCGGATGGAGATGTATCTGCCATTGGAGGCTATGAAAACTACTTGTGGGTGACTCTCTTCCAGATCAAAGAGTTCATCTTTTCCTGGCTTGGAGCTCCTGCCAGACTTGAGAGTACCAGTAGGTCCCATGGGTGCCAGGTATTTCCCATCACAATCCTTGAAGGCCAGCTTGCCTGCCTTGAACTCCAGTGTGTAGCCAGCACGGGAGTCTGGCTCCTTGACCAGGGTGCCATCATTGCGCAGGTAGCGGTTGTCACAGGTTCGCAGGCAATACTTCTTGTTCTGGAAGGTGAGGGTAATAAGAGAGTCCACACCCCAAGGGATGTTACTGTCAGTGGAGATCTCATCTTCTTGGGCACTGAGATGTGCATATCTTCTCCTGCTAACACTCAAGAGATTTGCTTGGGGGTGGATAGCCAAGTGTACCGTCCAGAGCTCTGCTTCAGTGATGGTTTGGGCAAAGCAGGACAACCTATCTTCTGAACCACCAAAAAAGCGCTTGTACGGTTCTGACTGGAGTGCCCAACGCCCATCTGACTGAGTGACAATAATAAAACGCCCATCATTACCTGGCTTCTCTGCTTCACACGAGACGTTGCCATCCTTGTCAGCAGATAAGTACCTACCTAAGTGGCTCTTCAAGAATACCACCGAGCTGTCCCCATCCTGCTCTAGGGTCCATATTTGCTTCCTCTTCAGGCTGGGTGCAGAGGCATTGACCTTATAGCCAAAGCTCTCTGCCGTCAGGTATCGGTTATCACAGTTGATTAAGCCAAACTGGATCTTCAAGACTTGGTGGATCCCATTTGTTGGCATCTTTAGAAAGCAAATACTCCCAAGGACTGGGGCAAAAGTCTAGATTTTCCCAGCCCTTCCTATAGTCCAAAAACGTGTGCGAACATATGCCCAGCCTCACAACCAAGAAGTCTGGATTAGCACAAATGAACTGTACACCTCAGTCAAAGCTACAATGACGTGCAGCGGCTGCCCCAGTTCCTGGTCTCTCTCCACCAGCTCTACCTTCATTTAATCTGTAGCCCATAAAGCCAATCTTGTTTAACTGTCTCTTCCCCCCTGCTGGCAGCACTGCTGCCTCCGGTGTAGTTCACAGTGACCTCTTCCTCCTTCTCCTCCTCCTCTTCACCAGCATGGTGGGGGGAGAATGCGCAGAAAATGTACATGCTTAGGCGCCGCAGCCCTGCTTAATTAGCACAGCTAGGATTACAAAGCTCTCAATGAGCTGCTGGACTCCGGTAACCAATAGTGGGACTTCGGTGTAAGCCACAGCGAAAGGGGGGTTGACAAGCTACACAATGGTCTTTTGATGAGGCCTATTCTTCCACGTGAGCCTCCCCTCCCTGCTAGTGGTACTCCACTGTAGCTCTGTTGCTGTTGCCTCTGCAGTCTCAGTAACTCCTTCTCCTAATACTTGATGCTCTCCCCATTCCTTCACATCCCACTGCCCAGGTGGAAAATTTACCTAGCAACCCAATCTATCACCTTCCACTGCCCGAGTCCCCTGGTGTTGGATTTATTCTTCTTTGCACCTGGGTAAAGTTACATGGCTCTCTGATTCCATTTGGTAGGTCACCTCCGTACGCCACATGCTTCCTCAGTCCAGCCACTAATCTCCTTAACAATTAGCTGGGAATTGCTATTAGTGTAAATCTTTGATCCTCCTTTGGCTCCTTTGCCTCCATCTGTCCTGTGGCCCCAAATCTACAGCTCTGTAGAAGGATAATTGCATCGACCCTCACAGCCAATGAAATGGCTTAGCCCACAATCTAGGGTAGGCAAGCAGGGATATGGTGCCAGGAGGGCTTACATAAATGCATCTTGAGGGTTTAGAGAATCATTTAAACACAAAGACCTTGGATCTACTAAACATAAGTACTGAATGGAAGAGTTGGACCCAGACCCAACAGTATGACTCTCCTATCTACCATAGGTAACAACATGGCATCCTCTCCTTTGCCATTACATTTCTCAAAATAGATAGTTAAGATTTTGCTCTGAGCACTATTTTTTTTTAAAGAAGTGGACACATCAGAAGGTCTCATGCATTGATGAGGCCACTATTGAAACAGTTAACAAAAATAGGGTTGGCGAAATTATGCTGGCAAGTGACAAAGATCCAACAATTACATAATTGGAAGAAAAATTCAAAGTGAACAGAGTAACTCTGACTAGTGATAATGTTCCAGTTGTGCTAACATTTTTTTATTATGAATGAGGATGCAATCCTAACTTAGGCTGCAATCCTAAAGTCACTTTCATGGGAGTAAGACCCATTGAACAAAATGGGGCTTACTTTTGAGAAGACATGGTTAGGATTGTGCTGTTAGACTGGCACTACTTATTGGTCTTCCATTCTAGTCTTCTGAAGTCAGAAGTCCTCCCTATCTCCCATCTTCCAGTTCAATAATCTTGTATTGCTTTGATGGCTGCCCCTTCTACATCCAATTACATCCAATACTATAGAGTGCAAATTAGATAAACCCTACAATCCAGAGTAACTATGGGAAGACGTAAGAGGCACTTACTCTGGACTGCTCTATGCATATCCCATATGTTTCCCATAGGTGGCGTCGTAACTACGTTGGTGTAAAAGATCTCATAGATACTCTGGATTGTAGCCATAGCGGGGCAATGACTATATCAGTATTCTAATGCTTTTCTTGGGAAAAAAAGTGTTATTAGCAGGGGTCTTTTTGTGGAGGAGAGTGGGCTGTGGGTGGCGCAAGCGGTTAAGATGCTGTGCCTGTTAACCAGCAGGCCAGGGTTCGAGACCTGGGTCGGCCCCACAAGACAGGGTGAGCTCCTGTCCTTAGCCCAGCCTGCGACGCCAGCTGGCTCCAGTTGTATTGGCTCTGCCTTTCTATTGGACTAATTCAGTGGCGTGGAGAGGGGGAATTTGCTGCTTGGGGAACAGCCTATCCTCCATAACAATCCAACCCAGGCTTTCGTGCTTCACATGCAGTGTATGCAGTGCCGAGCACGATACCATAGTCTTTCAAGACTGACGGAGGCCAGCCTTTGTGGAGGTACTCCCCAGTACAGAGTACCAGCATCTCTGTGTGAGTACCAGCACCTCTATGGCCAAAAAATTAGACATGCGTATGATTACAAATTACATCTTCATGATGAGTACCCCTCATTTATAACATCTTCATGGTAAGTAGCCCTATTTCTATAAAAAGCACTGGCTATTATTATTAGTGATTGAATATCTGTCTAGACCCTTATTTTTGAAGCACCCTCCTCTGCCATCTGTCAAGCCGACTTGTCTTCTCATTTATTTGTTTGTTTGTTTGTTTGTTTGTTTGTTTCCATGCCAAAGCAAATGCCAAAGGTGGCTTACAAACCTTTAGTTCCTCCTCCTCCTTCTGTCCTCACAACAACCCTGTGAGGTAGGAAACTCTGAGAGGTCAACTCAAGAAGTATTAAGGCCAAGGAGGGATTGTACCTGGATTTTCCAGTTCTCAGGCCAACATCATAACCACTACACTACACTGACTCTATAAACTGTCCCTTGGAGATAGCTTCTAAAGTGGCTGCACGAGTCACTTAAATGGTCCATACAGGTTATGCAGTTTTTAATGCCAGCTCATTGTGTCAAAGATGATTTGGTTAGAACAGTGGTTCTCAAACTTCCTAATGCTGTGACCCCTTAATACAGTTCCTCATGTTGTGGGGACCCCCAACCATAAAATTATTTTCGTTGCTACTTCATAACTGTAATTTTGCTACTGTTATGAATAGTAATGCAAATATCTGATATGCAGGATGTATTTTCATTGTTACAAATTGAACATAATTAAAGCATAGTGATTAATCATAAAAACAATACGTTATGACAGACAGACGGACGGACAGACAGACAGATAGATGTGGCTTAGCTAAGAGGGGGTGACTGGGAGGGAGGGAGGGATGGGAAGGTAAGTATCTGGGTGAGAGGAGGCCTCCATAGGATTGGGATCTCAGGCAGCAGAGCCAGCCACTGTTTCCTGGGAGTAAGTCCCATTCACTATCACGGGACTGACTTCTGAGTTGACATGCATAGAACTGGGCTCTAAGGCTGCAATCCTCCCTGCCCCCAAGGCTCCTTCTGAGCTGCTTCTTCCAGCCATAGCGGCTCCAGCGTTTCTGCCAGGTCTTCCCACCTGGCCCCCTGCACCAGGAGTCTTTAGGCGACCCCCAGGAAAGCTCCAGGCGACCCCCACTTTGAGAAACGCTGGGTTAGAATCTATACAGCCCCTGCCCAAGTTTAGAGGAAACTAATTCTTTCAGTTTGTAGCTGAAGGGACTAGGCACAGTACAGATTGGCAGGACCTTGTGTCAATCAGAAAATCACTTTTCTCCTTCTGGCAGTAGGGTTTTACTGTAAAATAAGTGTGGAAAGAATATTTTTTGAAAGTGCAGAACAAACACTTGATTACTATAAGTTAAACATTAATGACACTTGTGGAGAAAAAAGTAAACAATCCCAGGATGAAGAGGTAACCAACATTTAAGGTAGGAGCTCTACATACGTATGTTCTTTGAAGATCATAGGCAGCTGGAAGCAGAGTTCATTCTGCAACCAGGAACTTGTGTTTTCTTCCATTTGCAATAAATCTGTAAATAAGGCAGGCCCATCCATGTGGCCAACTGAGGTTGACACATCAGGCAGCGGATTGTCAGGGGAAGGTCACCTCAGTCCACTCACCTCCACTGCTCCTTCTCCACTTTGTCACATATCATGTTGGATTAGAAAAGAGAGAGAGAGAAGAAGAAGAAAAGGAAGCATGGAGTGAGGAGAGTGGTGAGCTAGAAGGGATATGCTCTACCTTACCACACTCCTCCACACATTCTTTTCCACTCCACTCCCCCCTCTTCCTTTTCCAATTCAGGGAATGGAAGGCACAGAGACTGGTGAAATATCAAGTAAGGGGGCAGCATCTTGAGATCTTGGAGATCTCAAGGTCCCATGAGATCTTGGGTTGTCTGTATGCAGCCAACAAAGAGCAAACCATGGTCCTTTGCTCAGCTTAATTCAGGCCAATCATTCAAAGAGACAGGGTCAATAACAGGGTCAATAACATGCCCCATATTGCTGGGGGTTGTCTGCCTTAAAGTGGCTGCAGTAGCCTTTTAAGGAAGACAATTCTTTGCGCCAGTGTAATATGCAGAGCCTGTAAAAAGAAGGATCATGCTCCACATAGCACTGAGGATGTTTTCACCATTGGTTGATTGCCTCTCAAAGTAACAGGCACACTGTGAAAAAGGATCTGCCATTTCAGCTCAGCTCTGCATCAGTGCTGGAGGTGGAGAGATTCCTCACTCTGATAAAGGGCAGTATCTTCTAGTCTACTTGCAAATACCCACCAGGATGCTTGGCCTACAACTCCCTTGATGTCTTTGAACTCTCACAAACCAAGACTTGCTCCACAGTGCAAATGCAAGAGAATTTCCCCTGTAGAACCCTTTAAGTATTTCCTCAGCATATCTAAGAGAACAGCAAGGACATTTACCCTTCTCTTCCCGTTAACAAACAGGAAGCTGCCCCAGCACGTGTGAACCTAATGTTCACAGAATCCCTTCTCACAGCTGTTGCTCAAAATCCTTTTGTTTCAGTGACTGTGGGTTCCCAAGTTGTCGCCCGAAGGAAACCACAGATATTTCCGGAGGAGCAGCCTGTTTCCGTCCATTAATAGGATCTCCCTCTTTTACTCAGCAAATTCAGAATCTGTAAAGGCAGCCACATATTTCTGGTTTCCTTTTTTTAAAATGGTAACTAGAAAAGCACTAAACATTGGAGAACATTTCCATTGCCCCACCAACACCTCCCCCCAAGTTACACACTGATAACGTTTTCCTTACTTTGGCAAACAGGTTGGTGGAACTCAGTGGGATTTGAAAGTGCTATAACGCAGGAAAGCATGTCAGAGTCTTTATGCTGAACAATATATTTATGATTGGTGTTACATAGGGCCTTCACTCTCAACTGACTGCATATCTTCACTCTCATCCAGTTCATTTCAAAGATTGGCTCTCTCCAATCAAAATCTAGCTGGCTATGTCATCTTTAAAAAATATATTCATCCATATGAGGGTACAAAACAAAGCTTAGTTAGAAAAGTTGGGGAAAAACACATTTAATATATACATCAGGGCACAATCTGATGCACGTTTACTCAGAAGTAAGTCCTATTACTTTCACTTGAACTTGCTCCCAAGAAAGTGTGGAAAGGATTGCAGTCTCATAGATTTTAATAATGAATGGCATACCAAACATAGCAGACCAGTTCTTTAACTGGTTTTATGCAGGTTTGAGCTACCAGAGAGGTAACTATCCAGAGAGGTAAAAACAAAATCCCTGGCAAATGCGACCGCACCAGACTTTAAACTTCGTACGCTTTTGTAAATGCAGCCAGAGATTTGCAATAAATAGTTGATGTTACTAACTGAAAGCACTCCCATTGCTTTCCCAACTCTTTGTCTTCTCAATAATACTTATTCAATGCTAGCCTTTTCAATGCTCCATGTCATGTGCATTGCCTTGATGGAATCCTTCCCACAACCTTACAAGTTGAGTATTGTGTTATAATCATATTGGGGGGGAGGCATTAATGCTGAGAGGGAATTGATTTTTTAAGGCCACTGAGGGCACAATCCTAACCAATTTAGGCCAGCACAACTCACTTGTCTCCCCATTCCCATGGTGGTGTTAAGAGGCTGGAGCATGTCTGGGCACGGGCCTAACCTCTCTGGAGTGGTGCAGAAGTGCCTTACAGCATTTCTGTGACACCATCAAGCCAGGGATTTGTAGGCCTAACTAGGCTTAGGACTGTAGCGCTAGTGAGCTCCTAGCAGAAGACTCAAACCAGGGGAAGTACTGAATTCAGTGCCTTAGCCATGATACCACTCCAGGTCACTTCATGTGCCAGGGGATGAGTGGAGGAGAATTCTGCTTTTTCTAGGAAAAGCCCACTCCTGCCCAAGCGATGGCATTAGCTTATCTGGTTATTTAGACTTTTTGTGTTTTGCCTTCCTTCCTCCTCAAACTTTGCATGAATATCAAGACTCTGATACTCAGCTCAGATTATAAGAAGCCCTTACATTATGTGATCATTCCCTGAGCTGTTTTTTGAAGACTACCGGGGGAGCGTTAAAAAGAAAAGAACTAAAACTGGGAGAAAATGGAGGTGGAACTTCAGGCTTGTAGCTTTCATTAAGGTTCCCCCTATTCCCCCCGTTATCATACAAGTACTGGCCACTTTCCTGTGACCACACCAGTTCACCATCTATGGCCACGACCTGCATTATTACATTGGCTGTTCAAGGTCAGGTCTCAGTATGCTTGGTTTGCTTCATTCAAGCACTTCAAAAACCATCCAAGCCTGGTTTTGGCTTATTTTGAACCTGTCCTTTTCTCTCTGGAACAGTGCCTTGTGGGCTGCTGGTTCACACGGAACATGTTACATGCCAGACCTCATGTCACAACATATTCCTGATTCTGCAACTCTGAACAGCTGTAGGTCAGCACAGAACTTATACTTGGGCTTATGCCAGCCTAACTGAAGGTTAGGATTGCACTATTAGATACAATCCTTGTGGTTTGCTTCTGGATAAGACTTGCAGGCAACCATTTATTTCATTTTCTGCGGACAGTTATAGTTACTTGAGGTGACTGGGAGAGAACACTGGTGTCTGTGGGATGAACAACGGGTCTCACAGGCTGCTATCAAAAATAACAACCATAAGGTTGTATGGGTGGCAAATTAGCAGACCTACTTTTTTGTGGACTTAATTGCAAAAGTGACAGGGATGGACAAGTCTGTTTTTCTTTCATTTTATTGTTACAATTGTTTTTGTTGTTTGCTACTCTTTTTCATTGCAGTTGCCATTCATTTTTTCATTCTCAGTTTTCAGGATGAGGCTGAGATAGCAGCCATTTTCAGTCTTTTTCATCCCATGGCACACTGAGAAGGTGCTAAGCTTGTTAAGGCACCCCACCCCTTTTTTTATAGTGAAAAGGCATATTGAATCACCAGTACAAGCCTCACATCCATCAGTGACCCTATTAATAAACAAGGACCATTAATAAATAGGGCCAGTAATAATGGCTATATCCTCCAAACTCCTCAGCATGCCTACCAACCATTCTTGGCACTCCATGGTACCAAAGCACAGTGGCTGAAAATCACAGCCTTATAGCATAGCCAGGCATTGACTTTTTGTTGTCTTTATTTAAAAAAAAAGTTGTTGAAAGTTGAAAAGGAACAGCAGAACCCCTTTTGGCGGCTGCCTTTGGCGGTGGCCATCTTTTTTCTGCGTTGCCCTTGATATTGTGTAATTCAAGGGCAGATGAGGGAAAAACATAACAAAGTTGTCACAAACCAAGATGGCCACCTCTAGCAACAACCATATATTTTTCTCATAAAATCTTGAACCATCAAAAATCAGGAATTTGTCAGGAATAAAAGTGGCTCTGATTAAATGCATTTGCCAAAAGGAGGTCTGCCACTGCCATTTCAAATGGTTAAAAGAGAAAGAGGAGAGCGTCACTCACTCAGCCACTCTCCAGGATAAGCCACTTCTAGAAACAAACAAGGTCCCAAGCAGGACTGCTGAGGGCTTCTCTTCATTCATTTTGAAACAAAGGAGCCAAATTTGCTTCATTGTTTCCAAAATGAAAACACACTCCTTTTCAGTAGGAGCACTCTGTGTTTTCTGTTCTCCCTCAGACTCATTGTCTTGATTTTTTCCTTCTTTGCTTTTTGGACAGACTTGTTCAGAGGTCTCTAAACCCAGGCCCATTGGGAGGAGGGGGGCAAATAAGCCAGCCAGCCTCTGGTCCCCAGCAAACCACTGGTCTGTGCTCTCATCATGTCTGGAGGGTGTTCTGAGTGACTAAAATCATTTCCTGGTTTCCCCAAAAACCAGAAGTAACTTTTTGTGTCATCCAAAGGCCTAGCTTAGCAGGTGTTTTGGGGTGAGGAAATGGTGATCCATTTGAGTATGCACTTTATTTCTGTGATGTGTGCTGGTGCTTGGAGAAATCCTAGAAATTCGAGCTCATTATTCTCATTTATTCATTCATCTAGGTACCATTTCTAATATATTTATATCATTTTTTTCTGGCCCTCAACACCATGCCAGAAATTTGATCAGGCTGAAAAATTTAGTAACCCAAAACTTTTATGCTGGTGTCCAAAGCTTTTCTTCAAGTTTCCACCCCAAAATGGGGCTGGATGCACAGACATCGGCACAAAATGCATACCTCATGCTTTCCATTTGTGTCTGCACAAATGCATACATCCTTACAAGAACTGCTTATCTGGATGACAGATGCATTTTAGTAAATGGTGGGCAGAAGAAGAGCCTTCGGCAGTCTACAGTAGTGTGGGAAGGCAGGAGTTCAGGTGGTGAGTCCTAAAAACAGGGTGGTACAAACTAAAACACAAGAGCATCTCTGTGTTCCCCTTAAAAGTATGTAGATATGGAATCTATTTGTTTACTAGTAACAGCTTGTGGAGGCATAATGTAACAACATTCATCTTCCTTTCCAGCATCTCTACTGCCCTTTTGCCACCTTTTACCTAAAAGGCTCTCCTCAGTTGACCCCTAGTCTCTTCTCAGCCTGGCCTGTTATTCAAGACTAACTGCCAGAGGCACATGGGAACAGAACCCTCAGCCTTCTCTTCCCCAGAGGCATAGGGGAATAGAGCCCTCAGCTTTCTTGATTGACCCAGAATGTTGGCGAGAATGTGCGGACACACTAACACAATGGTCAAGGCTTTTATATAGATAGATTTGTGTTCTCTGCTGTTCTGTTCAACTGGGAAGTTCTAAAATAAATGCTTCTTAATACTTAAGAAGCCGTCCCTACAACATGTTAAAGTAGGAAAATGTATTCTGAGTGAAGGCACTATGCAAAACCTGGCAAAGTCAAAAAGTGGGTGGAAGCCAGTCCAGGTGAAATTACTGGTGCATTATTTTGGCAAATTTCAAAGCCAATTTGCTGATATGAGACATCAAGCAGAGCCGGGACATATGCTTCTGCGGCTGTTTTGCTCCCCTGAGGCCAACAAACAGTGAAAGAGTGGGGCTTGTGGTCCAAAGCTTCCTGTGTAGGCCCATCTCCCATCCTCTAAGGCAAGCATTCAGATAGGCCTAGGCTCTGATTTCTCCCTGAAGGGGCAGTTCAAGTTTCATTGGTACCAAGAGGTAGGCATTGTTGCTGAAAATAGATCCACAGGATTGGTTGCCTAATAATTTTTTCATGCTTGAGAGCATTCTTTTTCGCCACAGGCTCCACTTACAGTCTCCTGAGACTGGCCAATCTCCTCCCTGAAGGCAGGTGTAGGTTACCTGTGCAGCACAGCTAGGGTTTAGTGTAACAGCCTCTTGTAACACTTAATGTACCTAAGTGAGCACTGTAATAGATACATGACACGTGGGTTATTTTTCCAGGAATGGAGCAAGGAGGGAATGGGTTTTGTGCCATATTCGGATCACCATTTTACAGTAGCTATGTGGTCTGGGAGATTAAAGACCAGGAAACAGAGAGCTTTCTGCTTTCTGTTTCCATTTTATTCAGGAAGAACACTGCCACCCACCAAAAACAATTATGCTTATATAATGAAGATACATGTCCATGGAGTCAGTGCAGCCCTTAGGATCCCCAGAAGGCTATAGATATTCATATATGCAACTATACATACTGTGGTTTTCCCCTTTTATGCCTGCATAAATTTATTTATTTTATTTATTTATTAGATTTATATCCCGCTTTTCTTCGCTAACGAAAGGGAGCTCGAGGCGGCTAACAACAATTAAAAGAACAATATAATGCCACTAAAATTAGATAATAAATACAGATTAAAACACAATTAAAATACAGTTAAAATACAATTACATTATATAAAAACATTTAAATTATTTTCATTAGTTCATCCTTCCCTTTCTATCTACCAAGAATTTCTCCCAGAACCTTAGCTGAATTGAAATCCCTTTTCAGTTTTTCCAGCATGTT
Source organism: Cryptoblepharus egeriae (assembly GCA_030015325.1). NCBI lineage: Eukaryota > Metazoa > Chordata > Lepidosauria > Squamata > Scincidae > Cryptoblepharus > Cryptoblepharus egeriae. The sequence goes on along the minus strand of JAREYC010000002.1, from coordinate 102,908,221 downwards.
GAAAGATAGGATTAACATTCTGAGTCTAGAGGTCAATGAATGGAATTGTAGTCTCCTTAAGAGCACAAACCTGTGTCTACTCAAAAGTAAGCCCCATTATGTTCAATGGAACTTACTCCAAGGAAAGTTTCTTTCGGATTGTAGTCTTTCGGAGTGCAATCCTAACCATGTCTACTCAAAAGTAAACTTCATTGAATTCAATGGGTCTTACTCCCAGGAAAGTGTCTTTAGGATTGCAGCCTTAAACTCTTTAAATAGCAATCCATTACAAGCATCACACGTACATTGTCTCCTCTTATATTTACAACAGCCCTACACGGTAGAGGAGGACAGCAAATACAGGGAAATCTGAGGCTTGCGCAATTCCTTTGGGACTGAAGTAAGATTGGACCTGGGTTCACATCTGCATCTGCTATGCAACATATAGATATGAAACTGTAGTGTTGTGCAGTGTTGGACTAGGACTAGAGAGAACCTGGATCAAACCTTATGCACAGTCTCATCCTAACCAGGGTTGTTGTAAAGATCAGTGTGTGGAGAACCTTGTACAAAAACCTTGAACTTCTTATAGGAAACCTGGGATCAAAATGTAGCAAAGGTGCTATATAAGACATGAAGCTATTCCCAACTGAAATGGCTATGTATGTTACTTTAGCTTCCCTGTACAATTATGCTATAATGAGGAAGTAAGCAGCATTGAACACAATGAGACTTAGAGCGCAATCCTAACCATCTCTACTCAAAAGTAAGCCCCATTGTGTTCCATGGGTCTTACTCCCAGGAAGGTGTCTTTAGAATTGCAGCCTTATTTCTGATTAGATGTGTTTAAGATTGTGCTGTTACTCTATCAACATGTTTCATTGTTTTTTTCCCAGTTCATTCACCACAAACCAAGCTCAGGTACATGCTTCACAAGAGGGTGGCTGTACGGCATCAGAGTCTGATTCACGCTGCCTTTAGACCAGGTTTGTTACTTGCACAAATAGCCTGAGGGTCATTTAAGCTCCCTTGGCAGAGATGGGATGAGAAACTGCATTTCATTCCTCTCTTAGCCACATGCTCAGGTCATCTCAGGCTGTGGCATACATTGCAGGGATGGATTCCACCACAGCCCCAGATGGGATTTGGAGCTGTGTCAGCCCATGGACCCACCTGGTGGACTGGATAAGTAAATGCAGCACCTGAACACCAGCTGGGCAAGCAGAATGGTGCTGAATCTCCAAGGCTCAAAGTTGAGTAGAGAAAGTACATATGTGTGGTAACAAAAGATTGCTCTGCTTATTCAAAGCAGAAGCCTGGATAGAAATCATTTAAATAAATAAAAAATAACAATGAATCAGATGCTTGGAATAGGTAAAATTCACATTTCATGTGCTAAGCAGTTCACAGTCTTGTTTCCCTTCACAATGATTTGTAGAGTAGGTGATTGTGATTTCCATTTTAGAATTCAAAAAATTCAATTCATGCAGAATTCAATTCAACAAACTAAGTTGAAACAAATCTATTCTATCAAAAGTTATGGTAAAAAAAACAGCAGAGCAAGGGAATTGTAAATCATCATGTCTCCCACCATAGGTTTTTCCCTGCCCACTGCATAGGAGGATGCCCATTACAATGACGTCCTGGCCTCCTGCACTGGATGACACAAACTCTAGAGACACCACTGAATAGGCATATGTATTCTGGCCTTCCAACCCCAAAGCCCTCCTCATTTGTACGTGTAGGGGTCTCTGCAATTTTTTCCCATCCTGTCAATCAGTATATAGTATTTATATATTATAAACAAGCATATTTTTGAGAATGAAGCTTAATACAAATATCTGATATGAATAATGATTCCAATAGTTTTTTTTGTTAGTCCCAGTTCCTTACGGAGCTACAAAGGAAATAGATTGGTCTAGAATCAAGATTCAGATTCAGAATCAAGATTGGTCTAGAATCAAGATTCAGAAATCTGAATCTTGGTGACGTGCAGTAATTGTTATACTGTATCCTTGACAGTTGTTATACCTCAGGTTTGTTTTCTGAAAGGGCATCTCCAGGTTTTGCAGAGCCCCCGAGCATAAGACAATCAATTGGTCCTCCTTTCTCCTGAGCACTTGTGTTGTCTCAGTGATGAGATGAATGTACTCTGCATAATCCTGGAGACAAAGGAGGGAGGAAGCTTAGGCACAATCCCACTTTCTGAAGCAGAGTTAGGCTGCAATACTAAGCTGCAATTAGGCCAGTCTAAGCCCTAGCACAAGTCCTGTGCTCACCTGGTGGTATCACAAAAGTGCTGTTAAGACAACTGTGCCGCTCTTGGGGGAGGGTTAGGCCAGTGCACAGACATGTGCTTACCTCACTTCATCACCATGCAAACAGGAAGACCAATGAGTTGTGTCAGTCTAGGTTAAGATTGCACCCTAAGCTTCCAGAAGACAATAGATGTAGCCTTTGAATACTGATGCTTCCACTACTAGGAGTAATTAATAGTTAGATGAGAGAAATCTGATCTGGTGGGCAATGTATGTTTGGGGGAATAAGAAGATTGCAAACCATGGATTCATTGGGTTTCCCTAGCCCCAAATAAGATCTATGGTTTTTCTGAAAACTATTTTGAATAAAATTATTTCAAATGCTCAATCTACATCAATCTTCTTGTGCATTAAGATCAGCATCTAGGCGTTTCTTTGGGTACTCCTGGCATTAGAGATCACATGGATGGCAATAGGGATCACATGGGTGGTACTGGTCTTTTCAGTGGGAGGCTCTCCTGGTTGACTATAAGCAACTGCCTAGGGTACCACCCTTCCATAAAGGCTGCAGTCAAAGGTATATTTAGCTGACAGTAAGGCCCTCTGAAATCAGGAAGGCTGACCCTACAATCCAGAGTAACTATGGGAGCACATAAGAGATATTACATGTACCCGTAGTTACTGCACCACCTAGTGAAAACCTATGGGAAATTCATATTGCAATCCAGAGCAAATTGTTCTTACACCGGAGCAAGGACTCCCTGTAGTTACTCTGGATTGTGCCCTAAGGCTGCAATCCAAATCTTCAGTTAAGCCGGCCTGAGCTCCGACATAAGTTCTGTCCTAACTTGGGAGTGTCACAAAAGTGCTGCAAGACCACTCCTGGGGTGGGGGATTAGGCCAGGGTACAGGCACATGCCAACCTTCTCACACCACCACAGGAAGATATGTCAGGTGAATTAGGCTGGCCTAAACTGGTTAGGATTGTGCCTAATTTAAGAGGTTTGGGGGGAAAAATCCTGAAGAACTTTGCAGGACATCCCACCACATTATGTGAGTGCATAACAGGGATTTGCTATGATGCTACAACAATTGTGTATGGCTGCTTGAATGGTCAGCATGAAGAATGGGACTGGAGGGAGGGTTGCCTTTTGGCTGTTTCTAGTATAGGATGATGAAATGACCAAGAATGAGCCAAATCAGACGTTGGGATGAAAGCTGGAATGAAAGGCATTGAAAGAAGAACAGTATATCAACAGCATGCCATATCTTTGCTAGGACTTCTGATGGAGCTATCAGTTTGTTAACAGAAATCCATATATATATATATGAAAGAGAAAAGTCACTCACTGACTGACTCATCACCACCCTGCCAAAACCGCTGGGCCTAGAAGCGTGAAATTTGGGGTGGGTGTTCCTTCCGTGACGGAGGGGTGCACTAAGAACTGGGTTTGGGAAATTCCAACTGGAAGGGGGTGAAAAGGAGCGCAACGCATTTTCCTCCCTATACTTTGCATTGAGAATTGATGACTCATCAACATTCTGCCCCAACCCCCGGACCTTGAAGCATGAAATTTGGGGAGGGAGTTCCTTCTGTCACCTGAACACCCACCAAGAACCAATGTGGAGAAATTTAACCCTGAAGGGGCTGAAAAGGGGTGCAACTTGTTTGTCCTATACTTAACATGGAAGACTGACCAACATCCAGCCAATTTGGTGCTCGGTGCCTGGTGCACTGGGGGGACGTTGTTCGGAAGAAGAGAGGTTGTGCTGGGGAGGATGCTGCGCATGGGACGATTTGCATGGAGGGTTGATGCGCATGGGGGATGTTGCACATAGTGGGTTGATGCACATGGGGGATGTTGTGCATGGAGGGATGTTGCACATGGGGGAAGTTGCGCATGGGGGAATGTTGCGCATGGGGAAATGATGCTCATGGGGACATTGCACATGGGGAATGTTGCATATGGGGGGACTGATGAGCATAGGGGCCTGATGCACATGGGGGAAGTCGTGCATCGTGAGAAGTTGCGCATGCGGGACTGATGCACATGGGGGACTGATGCGCAGGGGGGTTGATGCACATGGGTGGATGTTGCACATGAGGGGATGTTGCACATTGGGGGATATTGCACTGAGGGGGAAGGCTTATGGGGAATTTTACTCCTGCAATGTGGGTATGCTTTTCACTAGCTGACTTTAAAGCAACAGCATTTTTGTTCTCAGAAGCTGTGTTGTTTATTGTGTTCCAGGAAGTCTTGCTCACTAGAGTAGTAGAATCAGCTTTGCGTCTATGACTTGCAGATGCTCAGCTCAATGAGAGAGAGAGAGAGAGAGAGAGAGAGAGAGAGAGAGAGAGCTGCATGTGTGGCTGAAAGCTTTGGAGCATGTTGTTAAAATGTATTCCATCTTCCAGGAAAGGGACAGTCACAGAGACCATCAAAAGGCGGCAGACTGACGGTAAGCAGGGAGGGAATCTGGCCAACCTGGATATGAAATCAACATGTGTATGCTTTCACTCTGTCAAATGATTTCTCTGCCAGAATCACTCAGGCTCTCTGAATTTATTTAGAGTAAATATGGAAAAATATAAAACCCATAATCCAAAACTGAGATTGCTGCTGTAAATCAGTTAGAGAACCACAAGCACTTTTATCTTCTTGCAGCAACAGACTCATATTTGAAAGCCTTGATGGGAGAAGATGGAGTGAGGAAATGGCAGGCAAGGAAAAGGGTTAAGTTCCCCCTTCTCTAGCCTGTGCATTACCTCCCTCCTGAAAAGCCTTTAAAAATTATGCCAGATAGTAGTCGTTTTCAAAGGGTTGTGTCTCACCAGTTTGTGTAAAGGTCCCCAGTCTCTTTGAGGGCTGAGGGCAGCAAATAAATCGCCAAAATCATGTCACTAAAGGGGGTGCTTTCACTTATGTTCATTGTGCGATGCTGCAAACTCCAGGAAGTATATGGAGACCTATACAACCCTCCTCAGGGCCCTTGTCGAGGCTTAGAATCTTCAAAGGAAGTGGAAACTGGAGGTGTTTTGTGTTGCTTTTGTCTCAACAAGCCAAGCCTCAGGGAGACCTGCAGAGTACTGTGCAGGGCTTCCTACACCTCCTGGAGCCTGCGTCCTGATATCATGAGTCCTGTGGAAAGGACCATCACAGGTTACAAGCCATGAGGGGTGTGTATAGACATGGAAAACCTCAAAATACCAGATGCAGGGGAGGGCACCTGGATGCTCGATGCTGGTGTCATGCTCCCTGAGACATCTGGTAGGCCACTGTGTGATACAGGAAGCAGGACTAGATGGGACTTTGGCGTGACCCAGTGGAGGCTTTTCTTATGTTCTTATGATCATGAATATCACATCACTGGTCAAACTGGTTGCTGTGCTCTCTCCACTCTTCTCCACCTTCACCACTCTTCTCTTCTACAAGGGCGAGCTGGATCCTCCCACAAGTTTTACCTCCTTGTTTCCTGAAGGAAAGGAGTCCCATCGCTATACTTTGTGGGTGGGCAGCCAGGGTTTTCTTGCCTTTGCCTGGGGAAGCTTTCTTCTAAAAGTTAAGCAACTTCTTTCAAAAACTTGCAGTTCTGCTATTCAGCTTGTTAATTTTGATATGTACGATGCTTATTTTTGTTGCCAGACTTCATTTTCTTTCTGGAATTCATAGCTTTGTACTATATTTCAGAGCCCTGTGAGCCTATGGAACAAGACTACAGGAACAAGAAATTTTTGCTCAAACCTGATTCTGATAGTGGAATATATACCATATGTTTATTTGCTGGCTCCTCCATTTCCCATTTGATTGAATATGTTGCAGGACCATTTCAGATACCATTTAAAAGAAGGTTATCGCACTGTAAATATTTTCGGTGGTAATTACATAAATTCCTTGCTGTATGTTCAGACATTGCTTTTATAAAAAGTGTCCTATGAATTTCTTTGCTTTCCCTGTTGCAATGTAATTTTGGCTGTGAGGCACCAAAATCTGTGGTGATGTTGGTGGAGATAATTGAGAGGTGATCCCCACTGAACATTTGAACATTGATATTTGAGAGTACTATATTTGCTTCCTTAGAGCTATACATCTTTGGCTGTAAGGCACTGTGAGGCACGAAAACCTGTTAGAAAGCTTATGGTGATAAAAAAAATATAAAATCCCTCCTGTATCTTTGTACATTGCTAACTATTAGCACAATCCTAACCATGTCTATTCAAAGTAACCCCCATTGTGTTCAATGGGTCTTTACCCAAAGACACTCCCAGGAAAGTGTCTTTAGGATTGCAGCATAAAAGTACAATACACACACGCACTCTCTCACTTGTTATTTTAATAAAGCTTAAATCATTTCCACACTTAGGATTAAACTGCATTGATTCTTATGAGACTTATTACTGAGTAGAACTTTAGGATTCTAAACCTCCCTAAAGTTTTGAGAACCACAGTACTAATGTATGTATATAATGTTTGCTATTAACTATTTACACAAAACCTGTAGCAAATACCCCTAATATGATTTATGGAACTTGCTTTGGAGATATTAAAGGCATTCTTTATTTTTACACCTTCATTTTATCCCCCAGAACAAAACATTCCAATGCTAATTAATTTTTATTTATTTCCTTTTTAAAAAACAACAACTATATACACAATCCTGGAATATAAAGAAAAGAATTGCTGACTGATAGAAAAAATAAACCACCACTTAACCAGCTTGGCCACTTTATGTGCAGCCTGATCTACAGAAACCAGCAGGTGAAGTTTTTCATGGCATTGAGGTAAACTATCATCTGCTGAAGTCTTCAGATCAAGCTGCTGTTAAAGGTACAGCTCCAGGGGCAGCTGAAACATTTTAAGTTTTTCCTGGATTTTAATGAAACTTATTAATGACACTTCCCTCTTTTTTGTTTATGGCAACTGCATTATTTTGTTTTTATATATTCTGCATTTTCTTTTTCACTAATAAAGAGGTTAAAAGCAGAAAACATCTATCTATATGCACGCACGCACGCACGCACACACACACACACACACACACACAAATGTACAGTATTTTAAGTGTGCAGCTTTAATAAAGTGTGGTGCTGTTTATATTTAGAGCACAATCCTAACCATGTCTACTCAAAAGTAAGCCCCATTATGTTCAATTGGGTTTACTCCCAGGAAAGTGTATTTAGGATTGCAGCCATAACCAAGTTTATTGCAGTCATGCTATTTTGTAGTATGAGGACACACAGACCCCATTTTCAAGCACATATTGGTGTGTGCATTATTATAATGTGTTCTTCATTAAACCAGTTCATTAATATAATTGTGGGCAGTTATAATTATATCAAACAGTGTATCATCACTATAAATATTGTTTGTGGGCACTCTCCCTTTTAGGTATTAATTCATTATCATCATCAATTTAGCATTATTTTAAGAATTAATTGGATTTGTAAATTAATACCAGTGCTCTTTGGTTGAAAACACACTGCCTTGCCTAAACAGGAGGAAAAATACCAGCCATTTTCAATCTTTTTCACACCAGCAATGTACTAAAATTGTCAAGGTGCACTATTTGTATTTCTGATAGTTGACAAGGCATACTGCACTGCAGGTCGGGGAAGCTCACATCCCCAATGGACTTACTAATAAATGAACCCCCTTCCCCATTTAATTTGTGGCACACTAGTGTGCAGTGGCACAGTGGGTGAAAAATCAATGGATTTTTGTATACCTTGGACTTGTACACCTGGCTCCTAACTGTGAATTATCTACTGATGGTCAAATGAGATCATAGACAAGACAGTATAGCCAACCCATAGTTTGTTTGATTGCAATAATCAAAACAGCCCCATCAGGGTTAGCCTGTTGAAGCCATACTGTGAAGCAGTTTATTTGGGTAGTGGCAGTCAGAGTGGGTGCAGATCATCTGCTGCCAACCTCAAGCTCAACCTAAAGCTTTGAGGTGTCATTAAAAACACAAGTAGGGGTGTTTGTGTGTTTTTTTCGATGTGCCTCTCCCTTGGGAGGAGTGGGAAGAGCTTGCTTGTCTATCACTCTTCTAGGCTGACTTCCTTTCTTTTTAAGAGCCTTAACAATGGTTGTTCAGCTGCATTATGATGTCAGAACGGTACAACCGCACAAAGACAAGCAGCCGCACATGTAAGTTGACAAGGAAGATACAGACACAACTGGCATCACCCACACAAGCGGCAGCCATAATGTCCAACATGCAAGAGTTATATCAGTGTACGTCCTTGTGGCACAATAAACTGAGGTGGGCAAGTTTCCTCATCTTTATAGGGGTTAAAGAGCTTGATATCTTTAGTCTGGAAAAGACAATGACAAAACAATAGCTGTCTTCAACTATCTGAAGGGCTGTTATATAAAGGCATTTCCCACTGATCTGACGTGTTAAGAGACCAAAGCTATAATAAAAAGTCAAAATAGTATAAAAGTGGAAAATTGTCTTTTTTTAAGCTTGCAAATGTTGCTTCTGATGATTTATAGATAGCAAATTGCAAATGCCTTTTTTCTCTTGCAAATTCCTGCTGTCACATAAAGATTTCTGCAAAGGAATTCTTATAACAGTATTCATATTCTGGAAGGAGTAAGACCTTTAGGGGCTAAAGAGACCATGTGTGCTGTATGTCTCTCATTCTAGGGTTCCATATCTCTTGAAGAACAGGGACTATCCCAATTTTGGGGGATTGTGTTCACCTACTGGCAAATGGGGTAGAGGGTGGAAGATTATGGCTACAATCCTAAAGACACTTACCTGGGAGTGAGACTCATTGAACACAATGGGGCTTACTTTTGAGTAGACATGGTTAGGATTGTGCTCTATGGCAACCCTTTCTCATACACACATGCCAAAACAGTCTGAATCACTGTGCCAGAGGCAAATTCACATGGAGGAAGACAATTTTAGTCTTTGAAACAGGAGAGGTTGGAAGATTTGAATGAATGCTTTGAATGAATGACTTCTGGGTATAACAGAAAGGTGTTGAAAGAGCAGATTGTCAGAAAATGGATCGTCAGAAAGTGTGGGACACCTGCAGAAGGTCTTGGTCTGTGGCTCTTGAGGGCAGGTTAGATCCAATGGTTTAAAAGTACAAGGGAATCGATATAAGCTAGGTAGGAAACATACCAGTACCTGCAAGCCAAGGCCACTGTTGGAATGGGGAGAAGTGAAAAAAGCAGTCGCTTGGAGCTCAGCCAAGTGGCTTTGTTTTCTCACAAGTATAGCTTGAACAGAACCTGAATAAGGCATTAGGCCCAGCTAGGGACAGCAGCCTTTTTCACTTCGTGTCATGAAGGTGGTAGCAGCTTAGAGGGTATTAGCTTCCCAGCTGACACTTGGCCACCACAAACCTCCAAGTACAGAAAGCTGCCAGAAAAGGGCAGCAACTGTCATCTTAGCTGGCCTCATGTGACACCCCAGGGGGTATCTGGGGTGGCCCACTCCCTCCTGCTCACTACCTCCCTAGTTCAGAGGTCAGATATTAAATAATTGTCTGTATTAGTTTGTAGTAATCACCTAGGACAAGCATAGAAGTTGCATTAGGATTGGGCTGCCAGTCTTTTCCTGGAATCTTCAAGGGCTAGTTCACAGAGAAATCTCTGCACACAGAAAACTACTATGCTTGGTAGAACTTAAAAGGCCAGACTCAAAACCTTCTCCCTGGTATGTTGACAATAGTTGACAACTCTGGGGGCATCCCAGAAGCATCACTATTGGCCAGAAATGGGTTATGATGTGATGTGCCTGAGTGGGAAGCTGAGCAACATTAATGAACAACTATATTAATATTATAAATACATTTACTCAACATCTATTAACCCAACCGAACTAAATGTGTAATCCTAACCTAGGCTGGCACAACTCATTGGTCTTCCCATTCCCATGATGATGTAGGGAGGCACATGCATGCCTGTGTGCTGGCCTAACCTCAAGGAGTGCCACAGATGTGTCTTATTGCACTTTTATGATACCCCCAGGTCAGCACAGGACTAATGCCAGGGTTTAAGCCGGCCTAACTGCAGTTTACGATTGCAGACTAAGTGAACCATCCTGCAGCATGGTTGTCTATTACTCTGGGCAGGGAGAAAATATGTGCATATTTTCATGTTAGCAAGAAAGAAATCTGCCTCTTCTTTTAACCTAGAAAAAATGAGATGTTTAATTGGTTGCTAAAGCCTTATATCTCCCAGAGAAGCTAATGAAACTGGGAGAATTTGTGAGTGTGATGAGGTTTGCTAAGGGCAGAGCCCAGTTTCCTCATGAGAGCAACCAAGAATAGTCTTCAGGGAGTTTGAGCAGCTGAGTGCTTAGCAGAGCTGCCAGATGCTATTTATTTTATAGAAGCATCCCTCAGTTCACAACACTGTAGTTCCATAGAACAAAATACAAAATATATATTTTTTTTTACCTCAGAGCCTCCACACAAAAACACACAGGGGTTACACCGCATTTTCCCCCAATGATGTGAGCTTCTTCTGGGAATTCAAACAACAAATTACTATTTGGCACATTTGAACACAGATTCAGTCATTCCCCTCCCTCTACAGATGAGATTCTTTTTTTTTTTAAGTATGTTCGCTGAATAAAGAATAAATGCATCTACTTATGCATTTTTTAAAGTACAGTGGCGCCTCACATAATGTTTAATTTGTTCTGGAGGCATGCTTCTTACATGAAACACTCTTTATGTGAAGCACATTTTCCCATAGGAAATAATGGAAAGTCAGACAATTGGTTCCACAACCCCAAAAATATTCATATAAAAATATTAATTGTTTATAAAAATGATTACAAAACACTGTAATATAGCACAGTACAAAACACTGTAATATACAGTAGCACACAATACTGCAATAAAGAAAATACTGTACAGTACTGATAGGTACTGTACCTCTGAAAACCTTTATGGCTATTGTGAGGGTTACGGGGATGACTTTGGCTGCAATCTTAAAGACACATTCCTGGGAGTAAGACCCACTGGACACAATGGGGCTTATGTCTGAGAAGACATGGTTAGGATTGTGCTATTTCATTAATGGAGTCATTGCTATCCATTGGCTCAATGGAATCTTTGTCTTTATGTGAAACTTTAACCTTCCCAAGCTGCTGATGGGGAGCAGCACTAGAACATTGATAAGGCACACCTTCCACGCTGCCACACACAGATCCCACATACAAACCTGGCTCAGGCCTCTCCCCCCGATCCCCCCATGAGTTCCCTGGCCATGTAAGCCTATTCCAAACTTTGCCCAGGGCCCCACTGTAGCTCAAGCTAGTCCCCTCATCCTGCCTGTGGGTTCCCTTGCCATGGAAGCCTGTTCCAAACTTCCTCAGAAGTGCCCTTTACTCAATACAGTGCTCTTTACACAAGTCAAAATTTATGAGAAAAAGTTGCTCTTTACCCAAAACACTCTTTACCCAAGTCATTACTTGGGTAATTACTCAAGGTACTCAAGCTCATTACTCAAGGTACCACTGTACAACCAATTTTTAAATAGATGAAAAACGGCTCTGGAGAAGAGTACGTGGGCTCATGATGACATTGATTCTGGCCAGTCAGAGCTGGGCACAGGGGCATCACTAGGGTGGTGCAGTCCACACTGGGTGACATGCCTAAGAGGGGTGACGCACAGAGGGACCTAAAAATTGCAACTTCGTGATGGTGTGTCAAACCCCATAATATCATACAATATTGGAATCATATTGAAGAGCAGAATCCTATGCAAAAATCTGTTTTGAAATAGCACCTTCCTATCAAAAGTTATGGCAAAAAACCTGAAATGTACATTGAACTCTATGGAAAGTTAAAGTGACCCATATCACAACTTAACTTGTGAGTAGGCAAAGGTGCCCTAGTTCATTGGAAAGGGAAAGCTGAGAAGAATCTAAGGACACCAGAATTGTCCTGATCCAATGAACGCAGCCCCCACAAATCACCCCAGAAGGAGATCCCTGATGATTGCATTGAAATTCATTGAAAATGGATGTGAACTGCACAGCTGCACAACTGGTGAGTAAGCAGGCATGCCTTGGCTGGAGTGGAAGGTCAATCCAGGAGAGGACAGGACTTCTGAAATGGTCCTGATCAGGGACATTAATAGGGCCTTAGAAAGGGGGCACCCTTGAAGTGGGTGGCAGCCCTTTTGACCTAAATGGCTAAAATAATGGTTTGTAGAAATAATCCCATCATGTTATACATGTTTGAATGCATAATTTACAGCAGAATACAATGAAACAAAACACTTTGAAATATCTTTATTCTATTAAAATATGTGGCTAAAAAAACCAGTGGAGGACAGGCAATGGCACTTCATGCCCACTATTCAAATTGTTGCCTTGCCAAATGTATGGGGCTGATGCACCGGGTGACACAAACTTCAGTGACACCCCTGGCTGTGCAAACATGTCTCCTGGTGCTAACATGCAGTCTTTCTCTCTTGACAGGGACAGGATGACTTGAACAAAAAGGGACTGACTGTAATTCCACTGACCGCAAGGAAGCTTGCTGTATTGTGTGTGTTTGTATGTACCCTATTTAAGGTTGACAACACAGAGCTATTCCTGAAGATTTTTTTTCCCTAATGTACTGTAATACTGAAAATTCTTAGAGGATCTATTAAAATCTTAAGGATTGCTTTTAGTAGATACCTGGAAACACCTTGCTTGTAGTGGTCTTCCTGATTCCAGAGCACTTCAGGCTAATCTTAGGAGGCTGGCAAACCTAACCCTATCACTTAAGGCTGTAATACCCATAATGTCCTTTTTAAAGCACATACTTGTACTCATGTTCTTCAGTAGTGGTTGCTTTCTCCATAAGTGCTTTACCACTCCCTACTTAGTTGGCAATGCAGACAATACTGAAGCGAAGAACTTTACTGCTGATTGATTAGTGTTCCTGAATAATGCTGGCTCATGCAGAATTTGGCTAACTTCAGTTCAGTCCCTATCACAGGAATACAATTGCCCTACAGGAATGTCCACAGATAGTAGTGCTATATGTGATGGATGGAGGTAATAGAGCAGTTTATGCAACTACAACAGGTTTGCCAACTACAGGTTTGTTATTTCATGCAATTAGTGTGGTGGGGGATGGTGCATTGCACAGGCTATGGAAGAATTTGGTTAAAAAAAATGCAAAAGAGGAAGGAGGGCCAACCAAAGGATTCAAAAGTGCAGTCTGGCTGGCTGCTAAACATACAATCAAAAAAGGGTGTGGGTGTGAAAGGGTAGTTATAGGGCTAGATGAAAAGCCAATGTCCACATATGGCTATGGAGTCAGGAAGGTGTTATGGAGAGACTCCATTAGTGTCATTGGTGCAAAAAAGTTTTAAGTTGGAAGAAAGACTGTTGGAAAGTGAGTAAAGAAGCGTGTTTGCTGTCTCTTTTGAAAAATAAAATTCCCTGGAAGGCAAAATTCATCATTGGGTGGTGGACAATTACTTTCCATCAGCTCTAGGATCCTCCTGACTGTTCTCCAAAGAAGACTAAAATGACAAGGAGCCTGTGCATTTAATAATTGAGCAGATGTCTGAACCTCAGCAGGTGCAGCTGGTCATACCATAGTGCTGCCAGGTTAAAACCCCATGGAACCTAAGACATTCAATCATCTGCATTATTATTAACTAGTACTAGTATAAAGTACTTGGCCTTTATTTCATCCTGCCACGTTTTAACCCTGGCTTCTTTTTGGTTGGTGTTTGTTCAGGATGAACTCCATCCATGTGGATATGATTCCCAAATTCTTCTGCAGCAGCTTCAGTGACCATTGCTCTAGGAAAAGTCTGCAAGCTAATTCACATAACTGGGACCTTTCTCTACAGTGCATCCACCTTGCCTTCTTCAGCACATTGATCTTACTGAACAATTTTCAGGGTGTATTTATTCTTACTAATGCAGGAAAATTGCTGTGTGTTGATGGAGAGGGACCTGCAGGAATCCCTTTGGTTCCTCTTTTAGTCTGCTGTTTACCTCACCAGGGAAAAGAAAATTAAAGCTGCCACTTTTATCTTCTGCCAGAAGATTCCTTGCACCTGCATCGCCAAAAGCTGAGAATCAGTATACCAGTAATTTAGGCAGCAGTTTTTGCCTCATCATAAATACATGTGATAGAGGAAGTGTGATTGTATGAAAGTGAGGAGTTTCTCCCTGCCAGGGGAAGCAAAAAGGTGCTTTTTCCCATCCTTACAATGCTGGCAAGACAGAATTAGCCTTACCCACAAAAGTTTCTGTGCCAATTTCCTGCAATCTGAGTCAGCGTGACCCCTCTGGAAAACAAAACAGAACAAAAAAAATCAGTTGAGGTATACCCACAGTAGCCATTTGCATGGAAATATCATTAACCCACATAATTTGTGTGGGTAATTCTGACAGCAGAATGCCAGAGAACCCTTCCTTTTTCTAATGACACAAATAGAGGAACTGAACCAAAGAAACTCAATGCCTCTATATTATAGGAAGCCACAAGCAAGAGATAGGGAAGGGGACTCCAGGGGGCAAGAAAGGAAATGCCATCTGCTCTGGGAGGTGATCGCTGAAGCAAAGTGTAAAAAGGGAATTGCTTCTAGAGCTACCCAAGGGGCTGTGCGTAGAATGAGTATTGGTTTGGGTTCAATTTTATTATAACTGGAGATGCTCTTCCTCAGCCACCCATTCTCCCAACCCTTATGATGTAGATGTAAGCTGCTCATTTCACAGAAAAGTCACCTGCCACAAGTCCATATAAAAATGTAATGTTCCCTGGAGGGATGAGACCAGCAGCAAAGAACGAGATGCTGCCTTTGTGGGGAACAAGAGCCGAAGGCCAAAAAGGGCCTCAGAAAATGACTCGGTTGTGATGCTATCATCATCATTGCTGCTGATGAGATCAGTTCTGAGATTGTGACTTGTAAGTGCCTGACTGCTGCAGTCTGAGTGCAGCAAGAAACAGTGCCAAGTTGACTGCATTGCTCTCTGCTTGCTCTCTGTCTCTCTCTCTCTCTCTCTCACACACACACACACACACACACTCACACAGCCACACAAGGCTTCTTACAACTGAGACTATGGCTACAATCCTAAAGACATTTTCCTGGAAGTAAGACCCATTAAAAACAATGGGGCTTACTTTTGAGTAGACACGGTTAGGATTGTGCTCTAAGAGTGCAATCCAGAGTAACTATGACAGTCCTTGCTCCGGTGTAAGAACAATTTGCTCTGGATTGCAATATGAATTTCCCATAGGTTTTCACTAGGTGGTGCAGTAACTACGGGTACATGTAATGTCTCTTACATGCTCCTGTAGTTATTCTGGATTATAGGATATAGGATAATACAGTAGTTTTGAGCCAGGGGTGCAACAAGGGATTTACCTTCTTGTGCAACTGTGGTGCAAAATACAAAGATATACCCAATGGCCACTACACCAACATGAACTAGAAGTAATCCTTCTATTGAAAAGGGGGAGCCCTTCCCCTCAACTCATCTGATCAGTTGGGCCATGCCTGCCTGCGAATATTGTAGGGGCTGGAGTTGAACCTGTCTGGTAATCCCTTCTGTTTCATTGTGATCTATGAACTTTGATTTGGATGAATGTCTTCTAATAATGATGTGTTTTGATTCAGCTATTAGGACATAAAAACAAATGATGCAAAGCTGCCGAGATCTTGGATTATCTCCATCCATTGGATGGAGTGGGATTGGACCAGGTATGTGGATGTGTTTCTTGGATGAGGCCAGAAGCATTGTGCCCACCCCGCCTGACTCTGCAATATAAATGTGACAACATACCACCAAACCATCTGCAGTTAATTGGGTCAAGGAGGCATGTAAAGTCATCCAGACTCCAGATTTCCTCTTGATTATTACTGGCTGAGGTATTTTTGCTATTTTTGAATTGTGGGAAACTTGTCTAATAATCTTGGCTGAATTTGCGTTTTTCCCCAGACCCAAGCTGGTTCCTCTGCCATGACATTTCCTCCTAGCGTCTGAATGATTTCATCTCTACAATCCCACCCATCTCATCAATGCTGATGCCATCTTAGGTTGCATGACAGATCAAAGCAGTTATGTGTTAGCTAAAAGGGACTTGAAGAGACCCACAGACAGCAACATCATGAATGGCTGTGTCCTCAGAATGGGCTCAGCTGGCAGAGCTTGGGCAAATGCAAATGTTGCTGCTGGGATTTGCGCTTCCTCATGCAAGGATTGGAATGGTTATGCAACCAAGTGACCTCTCCCTGACTAAGGGTGGGTGGCACGTTTATTCTGGCCATGCTCCACAAATTAGCATCCGGGAAGAAAACTGATGTATAAGCACAGTGGGTGCTCAGGAATCTGTTTCTCCTAAATCTTAGTCCTTTCTTTCCTCAGATCAAGGGTGGAGAGGCATTGCCAAGGGAAAGCTGTCGCTAGGTGTTATGGAGAAACAAATATATCTCTGCATCTGGGTGCTTGATTTATAACTCAGCCTGTGTGTTGTTTTATGGCCTCTACACTGGAACTATAGAAATAAAACCACCCTTCATAACTTTGTCAGAAGCTCCAAATACAGTAAACAAGGAAAGTTAAATTTAGGGGTCAGTAGATGAATTGGCTGAAGCTTGCACTAATTAATCAGGAGAGGATTGTGTTAATAAGTGATGATACATTTAGATCTGTGGAGCTCAGAATTAAGAGCACATTTATTTCTGAAGCTATTTTAGTTGAACTGATTTACTATGACAGGTGAAAAAATGTAACCATTTCATATAAAAATGAAACTGAGTAAATTTCATTTAAGTCAGAGGATTTTTTTCTGATAAGACATGAATAGGCATATTGTTTTGCTCATTCTTCAGTATGTTAAAATGGCACATACTTTTAGAAATATGCATACAGGTAAATGAATTCATTAATGAATCAATTAAAATTTTATCACTTTAATGTAAAAAGACATATGCTTAAAAAGACATAGGCTTAGTCATTATAAAACCTCTTGAATTAGTTTTATTTTTCATATTTTCATACCGCCTTTTCTCCAAAGAGCTCAGGGCTGTGTACAAAGTTCCTCCCTTCTTTTTGTACTCACAACAACCCTGGGAGGTAAGCAAAGCTGACAATGAGCGGCCAAAGGTTGTCCAGGACGCTTATGGTTGAGCAGAGATTTGAATCTGAATGTTCCAGATCCAAGTCCAACTTCTGGACAACTATACCATTAGTACTTTGCTGCAGTTCAAATCTTTCCTAAACACTGATTTCAAATCATTCAGACAGTTCAAATCATTCCTAAACAGTGTTTGTCTTCCATCATACCACTTTGTATTGTCCACCTATTCATAGTAGTAGCAGTGGATATAATTGGCAATGGCATCATCACCAATTACTTCTGTGTTGGCAGGCCAGATGCAATGCAACAAACTTCAGTAAGAAGCTCAGGGTGGATAGAAGGGAGAAAAGCATACTTTCTTCTGCCCTCAAACCAAGCCTCCAATTGTTGTTTGTTGTGTTGCATTCCTTCTCTTGCTGCCAGATGGCAGGTGTTCAGGGCCTGCAAGTACCATCAGATCATCAGATACAATTCAAGTACCATTGGTGGTACCCGTATCACTGCTTGAGAAATATTGCCATAAGCTATTAAGAGGGTATTGTGAAAATCTGGACTATTATGAAAATCCTGTAAAAAGGGTAAGTTCATAATGGACGCCCGGATGTTTGCATTGGTTCACACTTACATTTTGAAAGGACTGCATATGATTGCAGGCGCACTTACAAAGGACTATGGCTACAAACCTATGCGTACTTTCCTGGACGTAAGCCCCATTCATCATAATGGGACTTACTTCTGAGTAGTCAAGCATACAAATGTGCTTCCATGGGCCGTATGCCCACTGAGTTCCATGAGACTTACTCCCAAATCCAGAGTAACTACGGGAGCACGTAAGAGACTTTACACGCACCACCAACCAGTTACTAGTGAACTAGTTACTAGTTAACCTAGTGAAAACCTATGGGAAATTTATATTGGAATCCAGAGTAAGTTGTTCTTACACCGGAGCAAGGACTCCCCGTAGTTACTCTGGATTTTGCCTTTATGCTCACTGTAAATATAAAGAGAAAAATTCTGAATGCCCTGTATCAACAATGAGAGAAATTCTAAGAAAAGAGACATTTCTAGTTGACATTAGATAGTTCATCCTGTGATGTTTTCCAGGACATAAAAGAAATTAGCCTGAATCTGTCAGGAAACTGATTGTGGAGTACTCTGTGGGAATAGTCATATGCAAGCTTATCAGATAAAGTACTGTACGAGTAAACAAAAAGAAAAGCTGCCTGTCTCACAATTTGCTTCCACTCCTTGCCATGGTATCTATGCCCTTTTTCAGCATATAAAATATTATGTAACACTGCTTCACATTTGGAAATATAGAGAAACCAAGCATAGAAACAGACTACTTCCAACTTTCACCTTTATCCTGTGGGTATTATTGTGTGTACTGAAACCAGTCCCAGATTGACCCTATATGGAGATATCCAAGGGCCAATTATCAGAAGTGCAAAATCAGCAAAAATAGGATAAGATGCTGATTGGATGTCAAAGATTGTGAGACAACGTTTGCTCATGATTTAATCATAATGTGTTGCTCACTGGGTACACTGCAGCCAGACAACTAATAGAGTTTGATTAACCTGCTGTTTGCCTGGGACTAACCTTTATTTGCAAATTGCAAATCTCTGCAATAGCAGAGCCCACTGGTGGACCTGGCCAATGCAAATCTCTTTTTAAAGACAACACTTATTATTACTGTTATTAAGAATAGTCCTATACTGCTGTTCAACAAAAGTAGTTAACAAGGCAGCTAAGGTAGCAAATCAATAAATGGTTTCCTCTTTCCAAAGGGCTCAAAATCTAAAAAGACACGCAGTTACTCTCAAACACTTTCAACAACTCTTTCACAACCCATCACACTGCAGAACTTGCCTAAACACCTAAACATCCTCTCCTGTCCATCCAAGAGCCTCTAAAGAATTTTTTAAAATGCAGGAATGGCATAGGAATTGAAATTATTCAACCATTCACAGGATCCAGATCTCATTATCCTGTCTAGTGCACAACTACAATATAGGACAATTTTACCATCAATGGCAACTCAAGATGGAGCTACAGGGAAGATGTGATTTTCTTTTTCCACCCATTTGTGCTTATTTGGTTGTCCCAGTTGCAGGCTCATTTTCTTGCATCATTGTTTCTTCAACTGCCTGGGGAAGTGAGCACTCCCCTGAATGTAACACTCCACTGAAGGAATGCTTATATACCCCTTTCAGTGAAAAGCGCAAATGGGCAAGATTAAGAAGATTAGCTCTTTTCCTTCGCTCCTCCCATCCTACAGTTGACCCTGCCGGAGCATTCTCATTCTGCCCCATCCTTTAACGGAGGCTGTGCAGTCATCCTTATTCATCCTTTCCAGAGCTGCTGAAATGCACTTCTTTGAATACACTGCTATCTTGTGCAAACTTTCTATTCTCCTGCAATAAGACAACTATCAGTTACAATGGGACAGATATGGCTCTAGAAATGGCAGATCAGGACTAGTGTGACTTTTAATATAATTTTAATTAAATTCAGTTGTTGACTGAATGAACCCTAAGATCCAAGCCATAGAACCATCTATGCTCTTATCTCATTTTCTCCCATCTCAAGCACCATCGTTCAATGAGGTAATCATATGTACACCAAAATCCTCAATATCTGTATTCCCTTTCATTATCTCAGTGGACCAGGTAAACTTAAGGTGCATGGGGGACACTGCTTGGGATGTAATAAAAACAGGAAGAAGGGCTACACTCAGTGCAAATCTGATGTGAGGAACATGATGTTCCATATGCAACATTCCTAGGCCTGAATGATTGCTCCAATCAATTGAAAATTGTTTTAAAACCTTAAAACTATGTTGTTATCTCTGCATGGTCCTAACCTAACTGATAGGCTGAATCATTGAGGCCCTGGATCTTATACAGTATAAAAGTTCATCAAGGTTGCCAGACAATACCACACTGATACCTAAAAAACAGTGAGTGAATACACTACTGTATACATACATATGCGATGTGTATGTGTAATCACCATGTAATCCACATTTGTATAATCACCACAGATGATGATCTACATACTGCTTGCAAATTCCTACACAGAAATCAGATTTGTTTGTTTGTAATATCTGAAAGGGCTCTTGGATGGCACCATCTCCAGTTAAAGGCTTAGGACCCAATCCTATTCAATTTTCCAGCTCTGACGTAGCCACAATGCAGCCCTGAGATAAGGGAACACATGTTGCCATACCTTGTCTACAGTAACTGCCCCTCCACCCCAGGATGCAGCGCACATCCCACTGCCACAACAACATCATAGCTGGAAAATTGGATAGGATTGGGCCCTTAGGCTGCAATGCTATGCACTTACCTGAAATAAGCTCCACTTAACTAGGTGAGACTTACCTGAGAGCAGACACGCCTAGGATTGGGGAGTTAACTTACACCCCAGTACACACACATAGGATTGCAGTTACCCTCATTTTACATGGAGGATCAGGGTGACCATATGTCATAACTACAAAGAGAGGACAAAACCCCCCTGAAAATGTAGGACACCCAAGAAAAATGTAGTGCATGAAAAAATAAAAGCTCAAAACACTCATAGATATTGCGTTCATGTGGTTAATTTGAATACCAAAATAATCATTATTAAATTTAACACTGATGATGACCACACTGTGAAGGATCTCACCTGGAATGCGAGTTCTACCAGCTCGAACAACTTAGACTAGTCTACACCCCAACCATAAACAGCCTACACTTATGGGCTGTTGGATCTCACAGAGTATTTCTTAGCAACTGTAATTGCCAATTTGCTAAAAATAAATTGTAATAATAATAATAGTAAATGTTTATTATAAACAATACATGCTAATATAAATAAATGTTAATATATAATATGCATAGTCTTTCAAGACTAAAGGAATGATGATGATGAATACTGTAGATTAAATATAACATGCTAATATATTATACGAGTACTAAAAATAAACGCTAAATTAAATGCTAAAATAATAGCATAATAAATGTTAAATAAATGAATAAACATTTAGTACATTTGCAGTACAATCCCAAGCATGTCTACTCAGAAGTAAGTCCCCTTGAGTTCTATAGTGCTTACTGCCAGGCAGGTGTTGTTAGGATTGCAGCCATATTCATTGCATATAATTTATTAATTCCAAGAAGGCTCCATGCTGCCTGCTCACAAGGAAAAAGGACAATGAAGTTTTTTTCCAGGCTAGAAGGCTAAAAGAGAGGACGTGTCCTGGAAAAGGGGGACATACGATTTAGGATAGGAGGATGCTGCATGCAAGCACATGGTGAGGCATCAAAGCTTCCAGGGCATTGGAAGGAGCACACTGATGACTGACAGCCCCATCCTATGCGTGCCTACCCAGAAATCAGTCCCATTGTGTGCAATGAGACTTCCTCCCAGCCAGCAAAGTATGGATAAAACTGCAGCCTGAGCAGGCAGGTGGGAGTGGGAGGAGGAAACGGCTGGCAGGGAAGGCGAGGATCACGTTGCCTCTGGGGTGCCTCTCCTGCTGATTGCAAGGGAGGGGGGAGAGTGCAATGGTCCCCCGCCTGCAATGCCTGCCGGGTTGCCTGCAAGGAGCTGGGCGCGCGCCTTCCCAGATCTCCAAATATAGGCATGAGAAGCCTTTGTTCCCCGCGCGCCCCGTCCCGCCCACCACCTGCGCTGCAAAGCACCACCTGGCTGCTCCCTCCCCCACCCCCATCAGGATGTGTGGCTGAATGACTGGCACAGGAGGAGGGGGAAGAGGGGTTGAGTACAAGGGCAAAGGTCTGGGCACTGCAGGGCTCAGCTTCACTGCAGAGCCAGGAGGCTGTAGCTGCACTAACACCTCTAAGACCCAGGTTCAGATCCTCTCAGCCATGAAGTTTCTGGGTGACCTGCTTGGGCCAGACACTCACTCTCAGCCTCAACTACCTCGCAGGGTTGTTGTGAAGAGGGCAGGAGGGGAAGAAGTCATTGGGCCAGCCACTCACTCTCAGCCTGGCCTACCTTGCAGGGTTGTTGTGAGGAGAGCAGGAGGAGAGGAGGGCTCACTAATGGAAGACCTGTTCATAATAAAGGAGATCATGCCTTTGGGCATGTGCAGAGTGTTTTCTTACCCATAGCCAGTTGTGGGAGGAACAAAGGTTCATGGAACAGAGGCATATCCATAAAAAGAGCCCAGCAGTATCAGGCTGTTGGCCCATCTTGTCCAGCTTTCCGGTGTGCCACAGTGGGCCACCAGATCCCTCAGGGAACACACATGACAACAAGAGACCTGCTATCTTTTGTCCTCCCTTTCATCTAAGGTAGCTTTCAGGCAAACAGAGCCCCAATTGGTCTCATCTTAGAGCCCCAATAGGTCTCTTCTGTGTCACACTTTGGAGATGTGCTTCCAAGGGTTTGAAATGGAGAAACAACACACCTGATCCCTGCAACGTCATGACACCAGGCAGGGCAAGGTGTGTGTTTGTGTATTAGACCGACCTAGGAGGAACCTCATCCAAACAAAGGCACTTGGTGGTTTTAAGACAGGCACATCCTGCAGATCAGGAGCCGCATCTCGCCCTGCCCTGAGTCAGGTGCAAACCCTGGGAAGTTGCCCTGCCACCCCTCGCCAGCATGTCTGAGCAGCCGTGGGAGCAATGATGCTTTTCTGTTCTGCAGATCCAGTGAGCAGCACCACACTGTGTCCGCCTCTCTCACACATACACTCCCCTCCTCCACTTGCACATGCAACCCGCCGCACCCCTTTCCTGATGCTGCAATGCAATGACGTGCACAGCCTGGCACATGCCGGTTTCGGAGAAGGGGAAGGGTTCCGGAAGCTGAGATGGAGGCTCAGGGTTTGCAAGGCTTGGTGCTCCACTTGGCCACACAACTCACTTTCTGATCCCCGTCCATCCCATGCTTGGTTATTGTAGGATGAAAATTTTTTAAATAAATATATATCCCCACCCCATGCCGGAGTGAGCCTTTGCAGGCCTGGCAGCTTGCACGCACCAGCAGGCGGGTACTGTGAGTTCCCAGGTACTGATGCTGCTGCCTGAAGCTTATGCCTTGTGCAGATTCCGGGGCCCTGCCATCCCCCTTCCATGCTCACAGCCATTGTCGGCAGGCCCAGGGAGTCCAGGCACCACGCTTACTCAGGAGTGACTGCTGGCTGCCTATGCCTGAGCTGGTGTTGGGGAGCTCCAGCACGGTGACCCTATGGGACACAAAAGAGGATAAGGCATCCCTCAAATGGAGGACACCTAAGAAAAATGGAGGACACAACAAAAGAAAAGCTCAAAATACTCATACATATATTGCTTTCATGCAGTAAATTTAAATACTATATTATTCTTATATTTAAAACTATTACATGTCATTTCATATGCATATCACTTATGGCTACACGCTGCCCATTCACAAGAAAATGGAGGACACTTAAGTTTTTTTCCAGGACGCAAGGCTAAAAAAGAGGACATGTCATTGAAAAAGAGGACATCTGGTCACCCAGGAGGTCTAGGGATGCACATGGGAGCAGTTTGTGAATCACAGCCTCAAAGGCCAGGGTTTGGGGAGTCATTTCTGTGTACCAGCAGGAGCAAGAACAGGGTCGGTGCTGCAGCTGCTCCCAGTGTTGTCTCCTGAGAGTTGCCTTGGCTTCTCTGAAGGAAACACACCCTCCCCTTCAGCACAAAGGAATTGGCCAGGAATGCAAATGCCTGCAGGAGCCCCCATGCTGTACTGAGAGGCCTATTGCAGGAAACAACTGGGCCTTTCCTGTCCCCTGCTTCCAGGCCCTTCCCTCCATACTGGAATGCAGTGGTTCTCAAAGTGGTGGTCAGGACACTCTGAGAAGGGGCTGTGACTTCATTTGAGAGGGGTTACTAAGAGCTGGAGAATCCCATCTTGGAATGGTGCTTCCCGGCTGCAATCCATACTTTCATGGCTGTAAGTCTCATTGAACACAATTGGATGTACTTCTGAGTAGACATGGAGGAGCTCTGACAACACAGCAATGACATCACGTCCAGGGTGGTGGTGGTTCATGGACAGATTGTCATTCTCCAAAGGGGGTCCTGTGCTGAAATGCTCAGGAACCACTGCTGGGACTGTATTTGTTGGAAGGGGGGCAGAGACCTTGTGGTGTTGTAGCACTCTGGCTGCATAAAAAACAAGTCCAAGCACATTTCATATATGCTGTGCATTGATCCACTACTGTAGGTGTCATATGGTCATTGAAATAATGGAGAAAAAGCAAATCCCAAAAAGGAATATTAGAAAAAAGAATAAAAGATATTGGTGAAGATATATGAAAAAGTATCCCCTTAGCGGGACCAAATGACCCTGAAAATGCCTATGTCACACACATAGAAAAAACAAGGTACCTTCCATCTGACCGAGCACCTGAATTTCCAGTTCAGTTGTATTTGGCTGTACAGCCCAAAATTGCACATCTTCTAATGTGTAATTAGTTCCTCCTGTTTTCTGGAGTATTGCTAAATTCCTGGCCATTTAAGGCATTATTTCTGGTGAGTAAATAACGTTGATGGGATGGGTACAACCAAGATCTAGGGAATCCCAATTATTGGGCTCCTTCCTGAAAACTGGGGAAATATAGGGACTTTTGGAAATTTTTTTTCCAGAAATCTAGGGAACCCTAATTAAACAGGACAAGAAAATTAGGCCTTTTAGAAGTTGTTATGCTCCCACCTTCATGTTCTTATTACTTCTAAACATTCCCTATCTCTAAAGTTTATTAGAAGAAAGAAATCCTGATTTAAATTACTGTATTCAAATACCAGTAGCAGGAAGGACACAGTGCTGTGGCTTAGTAATAAAGTTGAGTCCCCACCCCCTCTTTTCACTGTGTGCTCATGGATGGAACTGCGATGCTAATTTAATCTGAGTCAATGATTCTCAGTACCAAACTGGAGGTGGCCACTTCACGAAACTAAATAATACAGAATACAATATGGCCATTTTGTGAATGTGCTCAAGGTGTGGAGCACTGGATGCCAAATGCATTGTTATTCCCCTCCTTTCAATGTTATGATCTTTCTGATTACCATTGATTCAGCTACTGTTACTCATATGCTAGTCTTTTCTTATTGGTAGTTGTCTCTGGCAGACAGCTTCCCAATTTAGGAAGACAAGGGTAAGTTCCTTGGAAAGAAAGAGCTTAGTCACTTGCGTGTAGGCGAGGTCTGCTTATTTTTCTAGGTGTGTGCATAGAACAGGGATGGGGAGCGGCCAGCTGTTTTACCTGTGTTGAGTGGCAGAGCGCTAGGTTGCTTCTGCAGTATTATGTGGGCCAGGAAAGGCATTTTTATTATAAGAAAGGCTTCCCTTTCCTCCATAATCTGTTTTACAATAGATCTTGATCAGCAGCTAAACCTTTGGTTAGAAAAATGAATAACAGCAATATCATTGCCAGTATATGATGAATCTACCCCACCACTACCCCACACAGAGAGAAGTATGTTCATTTCTGATCTTCTGAAAAGAGCTTTTTATATTGTTAGAGGGGACACAGCAGGATAGTCAATCATTCATGATCAGGTCTGCAATAAAAGTTAAAAGGGACACTACAGCCAAGGGCACAGTGATGCTTTACAAATCTTTGGCTGATTGTCAGCTAGACTTCCTCACATTTCGTATTACAGTATTCTCTTTGGTGGGGACCCACCCTGGAGCCTTATGGACTACAAGAAGCTCTCTTTTGTTCCTGAATGAGTTTCAATATCTTCAGGGCCCCAGCAGGCTGGATCTGTTCTGCCACCATTTCTTAAGCATGTTGCACACCACATTCAGGAAAAAAAAAAGAAAATAGGTTTGGGGCACTTCAAAACACGTTTCAATAGCAGATTAGTGGTTACCCTTGGCTTGGATTCCTTAGATTCCCTGGAACCATAGATGAAAATCCTAGAGAGTATAAATCTGTCACATCCTTCTGAAACTTGTATATGTAAAACCATTTACAGTGAGCCAAACATCTTTCTCACACTTTTCAAAGAACTGGCATCCCGCTTTGCATACAGTCTAAAGAAGCATTGTACCTGATACTTATACCCTTGGGCAGAACACTCCCTCTCTGCAACCTGCAGTGCCAGTCTTCTCTAGGACTGGATGTGATGCACCAGTAGGATTTGTCTGGGGTGAGAGAATTTTCCTAATGTTTATTTTCCACCCATGCAAAGCTACATATCCTTTGTTTTTTCCATCACTTTTAGCAGACTCTGTCTTCAGTGTCTTGTAAACTCATACTTAAGGCCAGAGCCAACATTGCATCCTTCACCTTTGTTTCCTTCTGAAACAGCCAAACCACAGGAGTGATAGTGTCTCCTAGAGATCTATAAAAACTTCCCCTGAAAACAAGTGGGTCAAGAAGGTTAGCGACGATGAATAGACCTATAGGAATGCAAAAGTCCTATTACCCTTGTTTGAGTAAGTCAACCACTGAGGTGTGGTAGCACTAGCTAAGTAAGGATGGGGTGACACAGATAATATATAATGGCACCTAGCTAACATTTGGCAATGTGCTTAAAAAAAGAAAAGCACTGTAATAGGGGTGGAACAGCACTACCCAGACGTGATGCTGCCAGGAGAAGAAGGCATCACCACCAGAATGTGTACAACTAACTGACTTTTAAATGGTGAAATCATGCACAACTGTGAGCATGTACTGGAAGTACTGTTGCAGTCTGTGGATGGTTCCCTCCCTAGGCTGCAAAGCAAAATACAGAAAAAGCAAATCCCAAAGCTGTTACCGGGCAAAGGCAACAGACATGCCCTATGGCAAGTACATAAAAGTACAAATGAAGGCCATAGCTGTGTAGTGTGCATGGTATTGGACCACTATGACCAAGGGTCATAGTGCCTCCATGCTAGGGTCAAAATGGTCACACAGAACAATAGCGGCATTCAATGGCAAAGGTGTGTGGACTTATGTTGCTTCTGTACCAGCTTTACAAACTCCCTCTCCCTTCACTGTATGGCCAAGTCAAAAGAACACTACTCCATGGAGTGTCAGGCTACTCCATGGCAGCCACTACAGAAAGCAGGTAGGGGAGGGCTTTCAGGCTGCAGTCCTATCCACACTTACCAAAGAGTAAGCCCTGCTGACCATAATGGGGCTTACTCCAGAGTAGACATGAATAGGATTGGACTCTGAAAAGCTCTTCTGAAAAGAGCTTTTTATATTGTTAGAGGGGACGCAGCAGGATAGTCAATCATTCATGATCAGGTCTGCAATAAAAGTTAAAAGGCTTAGCCCATTGCACCACTGGGATAAGAGCCTCAGAACCCAATCCTATGTCTGCCTACTCAGAAATAAGTTTCATTATAGTCACTTAGGCTTACTCCCAAGGAAGCATAGAAGTGTGATTTTAGAATTCAGTAGAATGCATGCCTACTCAGTAGGAAGTTCCATTATGGTCAATGTAGCTTACTCTCAGGTAAACATAGAACTGCAGCATAAGAGCCCAATTCTATGCAGGCCTACTCAATAGAAAGTCCCATTATAATCAATGGGATTTACTCCCAGGAAAGTGTGGCTAGGATTGCAGTCCAAGAAGCTAACCCTATGCATCTCTACTCAGAAGTAAGCCCCATTATAGTCAATGGGACTTACTCCCAGGAAAGTGTGGCTAGGATTGCCGCCCAAGTAGTTAACCTTATGCATGTCTACTCAGAAGTAAGCCCATTATAATCAATGGGATTTACTCCCAGGAAAGTATGGATGGGATTGCAGTCCAAGAACCTAACCCTATGCATCTCTACTCAGAAGTAAGCTCCATTATAGTGAATTGGATTTACTCCCAGGAAAGTGTGGATGAGATTGCAGCCTCTGGAAAGCCCTACTTAAGCAGTTATACTTTGTAACATGTGTATTGGAGGGGGATGAGGGGGGATCCTCTGCTGGTTTCACTGGGCAAAGGCAGCCCTCCCCTTCCCCCTCTGGGTGTGATTGCTTATACAGATTCCGGGGCTGAGACCGGTTGGGGGGCGTTGCCAAATGGCCCTCGTCCACCCCACGTGGCCCGGCCCGCGCCGACCAATGGCATCACTTGTTTCTGAAAGATCTCCATATATGGCGATGTTCTCGGCTGGGGGCGGGGCCCGGCACCCCCTGGGTATAAAAGGGGCGGGGCTGGCGTTGGAACGTTCTCACTCAGCCGGCGGCAGCGGATCTAGCAGCATCAGCCACCTTTCTTCTCCTTCCTCCTACCGAAGGCTCCCGTCTCCTCACAGGTGGGACACAGCACTGTAGCCTCGTTGGGGGGGGGGCTTTTCTGTGAGGGGGGGTTAAGAGTAAGCCGTTTGGAGTTCCATTCCGACCGTTGGTGACCGTTAACGGCCGCGCGCGCCTCCTTCTCACCACCAACCCCGCCCTTTTGGGGTCTCGCGCGTGAAGCGTCCAGTACTCGTAACGGTTATTTTAAATTTTTTTTTTGAATAGGGTGACCGGTAGCCTCTCACGCGCGCTTCGTGATTGGCTGGTTTGGGTGGGCTGACGTCACAGGGCGGGAAAGGTTATCTTTTCTTATCCCCCTTTCCTCGAAGTCAGGCGAGGCTGTGGAGGGAGGGGGGCGATGGAAGAGTCCATTAAGCACGCGGGGGGAGGCGGGAGGGGCTGAGGAGGTGGCGGTTGGAAGGCTTGGGTGGAGAGGAGGGTGTGGTCGTTTCTGTGGAGGGCCCTGAGGCGGTGGGGAGGGGAGGAGGAGTGCAGAGGATGGTATGGGTGGGGTGGGTTTCCTCTGAAGCCACCCCTGGTTCTCCATGACTGGGAGCACTACTCAGAAGTAAGCCCCATTGTGTTCTATGGGTTTTACTCCCAGGAAAGTGTTAATGCTGCTGTTCTGTGTCTGCTTTTGGGAGAGAAATCTGGTCCCACCTCAGGTTCCAACTGCATGCAAGGTGTTAATTAGCTCTGCAGCTCTATTGTGCACTGAGTGCAAGCCCCAGAGTGGGTTTTCAATTTGGGCTCTGAGGCATTTACTAATGGAGCAAGTTGGGGTGTCCAAACTTTAGGGCTCCTGCATCTTTAACAAGCTCATATAGGTGGGAATTTGAGCACATCATAATCTGAGATGAAAAGCTGCACCTTTTGAAATTCCCTGATCTGTTAAATTCAGGAGCCCTGAATTTAAAAGTTTGAATTTAAAAGAGTTTACAATTACAATCCCTAATTTTGGACACGCTTGCTCTAACAGGACAATCCTAAGCATGTCTACTCAAAAGTACCATTGTTTTTGTACATATAGGATTGCAGCTTAAATGAAGCATGTAGTCAGTGTAACTTACTCCCAGGAAAGTGGGGATAGTCCTTAATGCATCTTAATGAGTATGTGAGGACCTGAGGCTTGGGAGGAAGGGCTTTAGAACAGCATATTATTATACTCGCAATATTACACTCTCAAGCTGAGCTTTAGGCAAATGCTGAACTGTATCAAGTGTTCTAGCTTTGGGGACAAGCGTAAGACAAAGGGTGGCAAGTAATCATTTGTGCCTTTCTCTGCAGAGAAGTAGGGCAAGCTCTAGATATAGTCAGGAGGGTGGGGCCCCCAGACTGGATGGCAAATTGCCAGAGCAGCCCCTAGTGGCCGAAACCTTGTGGCGTCTGAAGGGATGCAATTAATGGGTTTTGGTTACGTTCTGTGACTTATTAAAAGTTCAAAGGTGTTGAAGTATGAATGCTTGTATAACAAAGTCTGTTTTGTTAAATGCAGATCTGCAAAATGGAAGAGGAAATTGCAGCGCTTGTCATTGACAATGGCTCTGGTATGTGCAAAGCTGGCTTTGCTGGAGATGATGCTCCTCGTGCTGTGTTCCCCTCAATTGTTGGGCGCCCACGCCATCAGGTTAGTAACCAAGTGTTAGAACTTGTGTCCCAAATTAAATTTTATTTTGTTTTTTCTAACGTGCTGAACCTGGCCTTAACTTTTTTCTTTTAGGGTGTCATGGTTGGCATGGGCCAAAAAGACAGCTATGTAGGAGATGAGGCTCAAAGCAAAAGAGGAATCTTGACCCTGAAGTACCCTATTGAACATGGCATTGTCACCAATTGGGATGATATGGAAAAAATTTGGCATCACACTTTCTACAATGAGCTTCGTGTTGCTCCAGAAGAACATCCTGTGCTGCTTACAGAAGCTCCTCTGAATCCCAAGGCCAACAGGGAGAAAATGACACAGGTATACATCTGGCACAGTGAAGGCATCCATCCCTTTTATTCATTTCACCACCATCTTTTCTTAAGTTACAGCTTTTTTTCTCATTGTTTTCAGGGTTCTGTCCTCTTCTCTTCTGGCATTTCCTTCCCTCCTGGCATATCCTTCCTTGAAGCCTCAGGTTTCTGTTGTATTTCTGCCTGCTTTCTTTGGCATTCTTCCCCAACATCAAAAACTTTTGCATGTCAGCATGTGTGTGAATTCACTGTTTAGATCCTGGCACTTAATACCATTTTGTATTTTCTCCATAGATCATGTTTGAGACCTTCAACACTCCTGCCATGTATGTGGCTATCCAGGCTGTGCTATCTCTGTATGCCTCTGGTCGTACCACTGGTATTGTAATGGACTCTGGAGATGGTGTCACACATACTGTGCCCATCTATGAGGGTTATGCCCTTCCTCATGCCATCCTCCGACTTGATTTGGCTGGCCGTGACCTCACAGACTACCTCATGAAGATTCTGACAGAAAGAGGCTACAGCTTCACAACCACAGCTGAAAGGGAAATTGTGCGTGACATAAAGGAGAAGTTGTGCTATGTTGCTTTGGACTTCGAGCAGGAGATGGCCACAGCTGCTTCCTCTTCCTCTCTGGAGAAGAGCTATGAATTGCCTGATGGCCAGGTGATCACTATTGGAAATGAGAGGTTCAGGTGTCCAGAGGCCCTCTTCCAGCCATCCTTCCTAGGTAAGCTTTTAATAATGTAATGCTTTGTCATTCTCAATACAGGGCATGTGATTACAATTTTAGCATGTTGAGCATCTGCTTAAGAAAGGACTTTGAAGTGTACAATAACCATTAAATGTACAATAACACATGAAACTTTTTTCCAGGTATGGAGTCATGTGGCATTCATGAGACTACTTTCAATTCTATCATGAAGTGTGATGTAGACATCCGAAAGGACCTATATGCCAACACAGTATTATCTGGTGGTACTACAATGTATCCAGGAATTGCAGACAGAATGCAGAAGGAGATCACAGCTTTGGCTCCCAGTACAATGAAGATCAAGGTGAGAGCACCTCCTACTAATGAATAAAATATTTTTTGTTCTTGTAGGAGAAACAAGGAATAGACGTTTAATGTCTTCTTGTTCTAATGTTTTCTTGTTCATTTTCTTCTAGATCATTGCTCCTCCTGAGCGCAAATACTCTGTCTGGATTGGTGGCTCCATCCTTGCATCTCTTTCTACCTTCCAGCAGATGTGGATCAGCAAGCAGGAATATGATGAGTCTGGTCCATCCATTGTCCATCGTAAATGCTTCTAAACAGACTGTTGGCAGATGTGCAGCATTTGCTGCATGAGTTTTCACCAGTATAAATTTGCGTGGGCAAATATATACACCTCATGCTAGCCTCATGAAACTGGAATAAGCCTTCTCTTCAAACATTGTCATTTGGAAGTCTGTCTCCAATATCCTGTGAGGATGTCTACCTGTTGCTGATAGGATCCTGTACTCAAGTTAACTGTTCCCTTTGTACATAGTATATAATTGTACCCTGTACACATCTGGCCTAGGACGTACAGGTGGCATTCATACAATACAAAGGTTTAACTTGTGTCTGAACTACCCGGGACAGTGTTCTTGGTATAAATAGCAGTATAATGGGGTTTGAGGCTAGATTTGTACAGGGTAGCAAAGACCAGACTTCCACCACACAAAGCGCTAAGAATTCCAGATCACTTGTTGAGGCTGGCAAGAGTGTTGTGAAAAAGGATGGCCATTTTGTCTTGCCACTGTTCCTAGCAGGGTTGGAAACATATCACATCCAAGCCTTATGAACCTGTTTTTCTTTTCTTGCCCACTTGTATCCCAGCAAGACATCACAGGGCAAAGTTGCTCAACTTGAGTTGCTCCAATGTTCGTGTTGACACCTGTAAATTTAATCATCAGGTTTAATTTATGTAAGATTTTTGTACGTTGCCTTAATGTTGTCACATGACAGTAGAAAACCAAAATTTGTAAGTCATCCTAAAGTTGAGAATTGTACTGCCCAACATGTCATTGTGAAAGGAAAATAAAAAGCGCTGCAGTAAATGAAAATGAGTCTGCTGTGTAAATAAATGATTTAAGGGCTGGCACATTACTTCCTGGAAGTTCTTTATAGTATAGGTTAGATAAAAGTACCTTGACCTGATTTTTCACTTTGATAATATCCCCTGAAATAAATGAATAATCAGTAACATAATGCAATCATTAAGGTTTAGTAAAAAATTTGCTTGATGAAGCATAGTTGGAAACTGCTGTACTGCACTGAGCATATACTGGGCCATTTCCAGTGATTTTTTTCTATAGCTGGAAACCTTAATTGCCATCAACCCACTTCAGTAACCCTTAAATTCACATGTGCCTTAAGGTGATTGTAAAAGTAAAATAGTAAAGTGGCAGCAAACCTATAATGGCACTGGCTTAAAGTTTCCACATGACCAATTTAAAAATACATGGATACTTGAATGCCAGTATAAGTAGTTTGAACTAGTCCAAAGGTTTTTCTCTGAAAAAAGAAAGCTGGACTTATTGTTCAGTAACACAACAGGTACTATGAGAAACAAGATGACTTAAAAGGCGCAGGTACTTTTTGAACTATGGATTATGGTACTATCAATTGGAGGACTTGACTTTTTAGTGAAAGCGCAAAAAATAGAACAAGACAATTACATCTCTATTAAGAGCTGATAAAACATTAAGAGCCTATAATCCTTAAGTGTTTTGCAGAAGCACTTGGACAAAGGTGAACTGGAGAACTAGTTTTGTCCATAGGTGTCCTAATTGAGAAGCAAAGACCAAGCTTAATTGCTTGTATCATGAATTTGTGTGGTATGCCAAAAAGCAAAACTTGAGCCAGCAGGCCAAGTTGATTCCACTTTCTGTAGAAATTGCTATTGGAACACTGGCCACCTTATTCCTTGGTGCTTCATACTGCTAGTTATTTAAGTGCCTGAGAGCTGTCTGTAAATGGGGACCTATTTTCAGCTATTAAACTTTGTTTGCCCATGTGTATACTACATATTTAGTTGAATATTTTCATGCTGTACTAGAACAGCAAAAATATTGCTTAAATGGGGATGGGAACCTAGGGTGCAGCATCATTCAAGGGAATTGTATACATTGAATATTAGCCATGTACAGGAGCTGGCCCTGTAGTGATATTCATGAAATACCAGCCTTGGAAACTAGCACATCTATAGTATAAGATGAATAGCGCCTTTATTTTGTTTTATAAAATGGGGAAGAGGAAAATTTAAATTCTAAATATGGTAATGCTTACTCCATATTTTTGAACCCTGCCTGCAGAATGCACATTGGTTGGTGCTTAGACAGCTTTTTGAAAACTTTTGTTCCAGGAACACTGAGTGGAGGGTAATAACAGTACAAACCAACTAAAAATACTGCAAAGTGGCAAACTTTGAAGTCCTGAACATTTCTTCAAAGTGAATATTAAGTAAAATGGGTAAGAATAGAATAAAGGTTGGCTGTGATAAAGGGCAGTTTGTAATGCATGCAAGGGAAAAGTGCAAACATGTTTTAGCTAGGATTTCATTACACTTGCTTGCCATAGAACAATTTCAATTTGCACAGAGGTTCTGTCCCAAAGAAGCAAAAGCAGATGTGTGTCCCATTTCCCTTCTGGGGATATTAACAGTATTTATATACCACCTTTAAGGAAGAAGTTCATAAAGTGGTCTATAGGAAGAAGTAAAGTAAGGAACATAAAATTTTAGTTACTTGGTTTTGTTTTCAGCTTGAGTTGGAAACCCTGATCCCCTAAACTGCAAAGGTAGAACCATTTACTAGCAAAACAAGTGACACTACAGTGAGGTTATTAGATCCTTAATATACACTATTGCAGGATTTGGGAAGGGCAACCTTGCTATCTTTGTACAATAACTTCTTGAGAAGGCAAAAGATGTTATCCTACTGATCTAAGAAGTTCCTGTTGCAGTAGAGAAACAGTCCACTCTCCCAAGCATTTTTAGAGGATGGCTAACATGTCAAAAGAAATAAGCAAGGTTTGTAGGTTGGAGAAATTGAAGCTGACAGCTGCTTGTTTGTGTGAGTATCTACAGAGGTTTTAGTGCTAAATCCCTCTTCCAAGTGTTAGCATGCTACAGAATGTGATGTATTAATTCCAAGCCTTCTGTGGGAAATCTTTAACGTGAACTGCAAGTAAATATTCTCGAGGGGAAGGACACTTGTCATGTGGTCTGGGTATATAGGGCTGTGCAAGTCTTCCAAATATATGGTTTGGAAGAGAAAATGTACTGTCTGAGTGTCAGATTCTGAACACCTATTAAGATAAAAATGTAAGCCAGTTCATGGTAAAGCAAATCACTAGGGCAGTTATTTCAGTCTTTTCCATCTGGCACACTAAAATAACACCTGAGGCACACCATCATGTTTTTTTCTATGGACAAGGTATACTTTGCTGCCAGTGGGAGCTCACATCCCCTGTTGGCTCTGCTAATAAAACCTTTCCCCAAATTCCCGCTGTACACTTGTGGACCACTTGCAGCGCACCCATGTGCCATGGAATAGAGGTTAAAAATGACTGCTCTGGGGAAAGATGTGGCTCAAAGTTCAGCCATAGTTCATATGCGTACAGGGCTGAGAAAGACCCAAATCTAGAACCAAGGGATTGCCAGTTAAAGACTGCAGCCCCTAAGCCACAGGCCTTATCTGTCTCAACAAACTTTTTGACCAGTCCAGTTCTTCCACACCCTTG
Source organism: Cryptoblepharus egeriae (assembly GCA_030015325.1). Taxonomy (NCBI): domain Eukaryota; kingdom Metazoa; phylum Chordata; class Lepidosauria; order Squamata; family Scincidae; genus Cryptoblepharus; species Cryptoblepharus egeriae. The sequence continues at coordinate 102,872,957 of JAREYC010000002.1, read as the reverse complement.
CCCACTAATTTCTCCTGCTGGGAGAAGCAACTGGGGCTGGGTCACTCCCTCTGTCTGACTGGGGGTGGATGGGGGAGAGTATGCAGCTGCCATTACAGAAATTTTGCAAATAGTTTTTTCATACTGTGAATGTTCTTTGAGTTCTATTTAGAAAACATGTTACTTCCTGTAATTGATTAGATCCACCAGAAGAGCAAGACTGACAGGACAAACCTATGCATGTCTACTCAGAGGTATGTCTCACTGAGTTCAGTGTGGATTTACTTCCAAGAAAGTGTGCATAGAATTGCAGCCTGTCAATGCAATCTAAACCAACAGCCCAGCACAAGTCTCATGCTTCCTGTCACAAAAGTAACATTAGGCACTTCTGTGCCACTTCTTGGGGGTGGTGGGTTAGGCCAATGGAGGGAGATGCACTGGCTTCCCCTCACCACTATGGAAAGGGGGAATGAGTGAGTTGTACTGGCCATAATTGTTTAGAATTGGACTCTGAATGGGGGCACCTGGTGTAGACAGTACTGAGACAGATGAATCAACTCCATATAACACAGTTTCATTTGTTCATAAAGAACAGCAAACACATAAATGCAGGATATCAAGGTTGCTGAGAGTCATAATGTATATCTGTGTCCACCCCATATGTCTTTTCTATGTATGTATGTATGTATGTATGTATGTATGTATGTATGTATGTATGTATTTTCCCCACCATTCTGCCAAAAAAGATTAAAGGAAGCCCCCTCTTTACCCTTCCAACAACATAAAGTTTATGTATAAATAATAAAATATAAATATATAAAAAATAAAGACTGGAATCCTAAAGACACTTTCCTGGGAGTAGGACCCATTGAAGACAATGGGGCCTACTTTTGTGTAGACATGGTTAGGATTGTGCGCTAGGTTTTTTTTAAATAATAAAGTTAAGATTAGTTGATTCATGCTGGTGAGGGCTGTGTCTTGTCTTAGGCTACATCCTGAGCTTTTGGTTGAAGTAAGATTTGCATTGGGCCTTCACACTCTTAGGTGCTACACTGCAGCACCACACAAACGAATTTGGTACACAAATCAGATTTCTAAAACTTTCTCAAAAGGGAAAGCAGGATCATTCATAGCATTTGTTCTGTAAGGGCTTATGGAAGCCCATGCCCTTTGACACATGCTCCTTTGTTTCCATAATGGTATGAAATATTTGATATTTACTTCAGTTCTGATGCTTCTATCTAGTCCAGCTTCCTCAAATTACCAGAATATTTTTTATTTTTGCCTAAACCAGTATTTTCTAAGCTGTGTGTCAGGGTCATAACATGATTTCTGGTGGGGTCGCGAAGTGCTAAGAAAAACCTCCAGTATAAAAAACAGCTGATGGCAAGATCAGATTACTAATTGCCCCAAGACCTATTTTGTCATGTCAAACATTTTGGGGGTGTCCTGCATTTGGGGGAATCCTATCTGCTTTTGTGGTTATGACATCTGGTCACGCTGCCCATTGTAGGGTTTGGGACTTCCCTACAGGGAGACTCCTGTTGGTTTTCCAGCACCAGCTACATATAGCAATATCTGTTTTAACTCTGCAGCTTCAAGCATGCCAGGAATTGAACATTTCTTTGAAATATTAGTCTTCTAACAAAGAGCAGAATCCTAACCATGTCTACTAAAAAGTAAGCTCCATCAGGTTCAACGGGTCTTACTCCTTGGAAAGTGTCTTTAGGATTGCAGCCAAAGTTTAACATTGACTTGTTATTTATTGAAATGTTTCAAAAGAATTGGAGGGATGAGGTCAGACGTTGCTTCCAGACGGTTTGCTGTTATCTTGGTATTGGCACTGCAGACTTGTCAGTTCTGAAATTGTGACATTTGCTCAAAGTGACTGTTAGGTGGACCCAGCCATGGTTAAGGAGGAGCAATGCTAAGAAGAAGAAGAAGAAGAAGAAGAAATGATGATGACAATGATGATGACTGTTAGGTGGTGGTGAACTTAATTCCTCTTTTCACATCAGTCCAAAGCTGAGGGCCTCAGGCCTTCTTCAATGAGAATGGAAAGGAAGCGATGATATGTGGGTGATGCCAAGTTCAACATTTGTATTTTCGTCACTGTTGCTTGCTCACAAGAATAACATAAAATAAGCCTGCCACACCCAAAAGGGTTGTGAAACAACTCAGATTCTATTCCGAAAAGTCCAATGAAATATGGAGTAATTTAACCTGCTGTAATTGGCCAAGAGGTCTTGTCGGGTGATTCCACCCACTCCACACTTCCAAGGGAATAGTCTCCATCCTGACAACACTAAGTTATTTTGTTCTCCCCCTTGCAGCTGATTAGCCGATGCCAAAGAAGGGGGGAGGGTTGCGCAGTGGTGCTTGGGAACAGAGGTCACAATAGGGGAAGCCAATATGCTAAACTGTGTAGTAAGCTGCTGAATAATGTGATTAGTAGAGGGAGCATTGCTGCCAATGCTGTGTACTGCCCCCTCCCACTGTTCTCTTGATTCAAGGCTCCCCACTGCTCTCCCTGCATTCCACACCCTTGGATTCCTTTGTGTGGGGATAAAGAGACCCTCATCCTAGGGGATTTGGCAGCCAGATGTCACAAACTAGGCATCAGGGGAGCCCAGCTAATAAATTCCACTCTTCCTGTGGCTATTGAAATCTTGGTTAGTCTCTCACCCTCTTGCAATCAAGCAAAATATATTCCATCCCATTCTTTCTCAGAGTGCTGCCTGTACAGAGTTCTGATAGTATACATGTTCCTTCATGGCACATCAATGTTGCCTTAAGTTGTGGATCTAAGTATCTCCCTTTGGATCTTTTCCAACCACTCTGGCTTTCTTGTTCAAAACTGAAGCTGTGTATTGATTCTGCTGTCAGAACATTTGGATTTATTTAGCGTATGGCACAATACATGGACATATGGTAAATCAGATGTCCACCCAGCCATTCAAGGACAGAATGGCTTGAACACTGGGTAAGAGCGATAGTTGTTGTCCTTCTCCACTATCCCAACTGAACACTCCCATCTTCCAAACTCCTCAGTTTTCCTGATGGGAAATTATGGTGGGCAGTGTGGACTATTTTCTGCCTCTGCAAATTGAAACATGGAGAGGTGAGAATTGTTCATCTGCCTGAGATGTGTAATGACAGTGAAATTTAGTTTCTTCCTTCTTGATACACTTCATAGTCGTGAATATGCCACTGAGAAAAAGCCAAACACTGCCTTTGTATATTTAGAAATAAAACAATGGGGAAAGGAGATACAAATTCTAACCTGAATGTTCTTGCAAAATACCTATGATGAAGTTCAAAGTTCAAAAGGCAAATACGAGGTATGTTCAAAATTCAGAATGTCCAATTTCAGTTCTGACATATCAGAATCTATCAAATTTCATCTTAGATTGATGCCTCTTAACTGGTTATAATTATTATGGTTGGTGAAGGAACAGTAATGGACACAACCAAAGGAAGTGAATAAACCATAATCATAAAGGAATATGACATAGTTACAAAGTCATATTCAGCAGTGTGATCAGGGCACCTCCTATGTGGAGAGACACTCTTTCCTTTTAAAATCATTCCAGCATATCTATTTTGATACTGTTGCCTGAGCTGTATCCTGCAGTTGCCTTCCTGCCTGTCTCTGAACGGTGAGCCCTTTCCCTTCTTCCTCTAAGTGGGGAATACTTACATTCCTCAGCCTATACATTTTTTTCAGCCCTAGTTTGTCCTGTGTTACAGACTTATTTCATCACTTATCCATTGGTCTCAGTTACTTTCCATTGCTCATCTTGATGCCTGTGTGTTCTTGAACTGTATGAAATAAAGTACAGCGGGTCGACCCCACCCCCACTGACGCAGAAATAATGTGTGAGGCTGAGACTCTGACTCACCTTTCCACTCACTTGTTCCCAACCATACTTGTTCTTGGGGACCAATTCCAAGTTATGGAGAATGCGTCAAAGAACTCCACGCTCTTCAAAGCAATGGCGTTGGCCCTCACGGTAGAACTGCCAATCTAAAGGCTGCTTCACAGGTTACAAGATTAGTGTGAACCCTGAAGGTACATCCATGTAGTGGGAAATCATGATTGGCCATGGCTTCTTAGGGTGTGCATGCGTTTTATATCTGTCATTAGTACCAAACAGGCACATAGCTCTATCAGCTAAGATTATCTACATGCAGGTATCACACTGATTCTTTCGTCCTCTTTCCACTGTTGAAAATGTATTAAAAATGCAATGGTAGAGACAGGATAATTGCACTTTCCATACAGTGTGAAGTGCTTCAGGATTGCCAACTCTTAATCAGGATTAAAAGAACTGTATAACTAGTTCTACATGCTTTGATTGTGTTCTTCTTGACTAATAACTACCTGTATCACAGGGCAAACAGCTTTTGAAACAGAGGAGTTTTTCCAAAGTTTGTGATAAGGTATTTGGGGAGAAAGGGTGTTGCTGATAAGGGGGAGGGGAATCCCATGGTGCACGCTGAAGCCCTTAAGTTAACCTAAATTAGCTTTTTGAATCTCAGCCATTGGTTATGATTTATTAACAGAGAGCCTACAGCAAGTGTTAAAGAAAATGGACACTTCCTCTTAGTCAATTCCAATTTCTCTCTTTAGGTCTGATCACTGCTCACATTTGAGGTTTGACCCAGATTCCCATACTATTAGTATTTGCTGGTTAAGTGCCCACATGCCTGCTGCTTGCTTGCTTGCTTATTTCATTTTATTTGTTTAAAATATTCATAGCCTGCTTTTCCACTTTAAAGTCTGCAAAGTGGGTTACAATATAAAATTAAGTATTAAAAACCATTACAAAAACAGACGCTAACAATCATCATATGAAAAAGGCAATACTTTTTTTAAATCAAAGGCATTAATACATTATTATATCACTTAAGAAAGACTTGGGAAAACAAACTCAAGTGAGTCTTTTTCGGAGGGTGTTTCAGAAGTAGGACCACCACCGAGAAGGCTCTATCAGTTGCCATCTGGCTAACCTTGGGAAGAAGTACCAGACAATGTAAATGAATGGATGGGCTCATTTAGGAGAAACTTCCAGTGCTTATTTGATTTAGATCACAATCCTTACCGTGTTTCCTCAGAAATAAGCCCCATTGTGTTCACTGGGTCTTACTCTCAGGAAAGTGTGTTTAGGATTACAGCAGTAGAAACTTCCAGCTCCGACTGGAACCATAGCCAGACTTCTTTGCTAGGTGGGGCAGCCACAGCATTAGGTGTGGTTCCCAGGCATATAAAGAAAATCACTGATTTCCTCAGAACCAAGAAACTTACATAACGGGCTAAGGGCTAAGGCCAAGTGGTACAACTCTGGGTTGCCTCAAGTTCTTCCATGGAAAAGCATGGAATTAAAAGCGTGCCCAGCTAATTAGTATACAGACTCAGTTTCCTCTGTTCCTTTTCTCTGGGGCAGTCCCCCCTCACATTTCCTTAGCTAACATTGAGGCATTGTGTTCAGTGAGACTTGCTCCCAGGAAAGTATGAGTTGTAGCCTGAGGGTTCCATTCCAAGATGGCAGCACCCACTGCCTGATTCCAAGATGGTGATGCCCGAAATCAAGTTGCAACAAGGGGGTCCCAACCCCCACTTTGAGTATTACTGCTGTAGCACATCTGCCATGCATTTTGCTTTCTCCTTGTTTTCACTGAGTTTCTCTTGAAAGGGAAGAAACATATCACAATAGTAACAAATCTTAAGGCAAACTATAAAAACAGTATTTGTCACACAAACATATGACTTTTTAGGATCATTTAAGAAAGCCTACTGGCATAGCTAGAGAGGGTAGCAGGGGTGCAGTTGCACTGGGCTACAAGCTTTAGGGGGGCAACAACCTGAGCTTGACATTACTGGTTAAAATTGTGAAAAAAGGGATATGCCTGAATGGTAAGACCATCATGTTATATATCATTGTAAAGGTAATTTAATGCAACATGCAATGAAACAAATGGCATTGAAATATCTATTTTCTACCAAAAGTTATGGCTAATTAGCTAAAATATGAAAACACAAAAGCCGATGGAACAGCAGATTTACTTAACTTTCCCATGATACTAATTGCTCTGAGTGTCAATGAGATGTAATTCTGGTACTGTATGGAACTAATAAGGTGTTAATAAGAATCAGCTCCCAGTACAATGCATATATTGTAAAACAGTTATCCCATGTTAACTGGGTATATAAGCACTTCTATGTGGTACTCCTCTTATATTTAGCAGGGGAAGAATAACCATTCCTCTTTGCCCAGGCAAGTTTCCCTAACCAATAAATAATAAGGGACACAATTTTTATTATTTTACTTACCATAATTAAATTTTATTTGGGGGGGGGGGGGGGAACAAAATTCTCTTTGACTCCAGATAGCAAATATGTGCTTTGGCTGTGCCACTAGTACTGAACTGCTGAGGAGGAAGATATACAATTTTCCTTACCGCTTTTCTTTTTAAAAATTTCTTTTTATTTTTTAATTTTAAAAAATTATCTTTAAAATATTCTTTTTTATTTTTAAACATTTTCTTTTTAAAAGTACTCAGGGACGACATTACTTCCGGTTGTGACATAATTTCTGGGGCAACATTTTGAGCTCTACATTATCATTAGCTATGCCTGTGAATAAAATGGCCGCAAAGGTGGGGACCCTACAAAAAAAATTTTTGCATTGGGCCCTGCTGCTCCTCGTAGTGGGGAACGACAGCTATTGTAGATTTCTTATTCAACTACAATTATTTCTGTACTTAAAACAAACTGGTTCTTTCAATGAAAGCTGTTATGTCACAAGTTAAAATAGTCAATTTGCCTCCACCCTAAAATCCTAGGTGAAGTAAAGAGATAGTCTAGGTGGGTAGTGAACCCACTGGCTCCATCCTGATTCTATATTCTTCCACACCTGTTGGTCTGATATATGTCAAGGGAATTCCTTCTAACACCAAAAGCCAGTTTCCAGCCTTTCCGACAGTTAATTATCATGTCATATCTTTGGCTGTTAATGACCTGAGTACTATCTGGAATAAGAAACATGACAGATAAGCACGCTTCCCATTTTACAACTGTGAAGCTTCTCCCTGTCAGGAAACCACTGTATATAGAAAATACTTATTGGTGGTGTCTAGAAACTTCTGAAGTGGTGAATGGATCTCCGAGGACCACTTGGGAACAGTGCCCCCACGTGGAAGTTTTATATCATGTTCCTGTGGGAAAATATAACTCAATGAGAGGCCAAAAAAGGTCTATATGGGATTAGTTGTACAGTTAAGGCCTCATGCCATGGTTTTTGACTCTCTCACTACCCCATTTTCATCTAAGCTGGGGGTGTCTACACCCCGGCCTCGGGGACAGATGTGACCCTTGGTGATCCTCAATATGATCCCCAGTAAAACCTTTCTATCCGGACCTTGGGCAAGCCTTGTAATCCACTCTACTACATTCTTATATGTAAATTTACGTGTATTTTCTTCCAACCTGGAAAGTAAATTAGTTTTCTGGCCTCCAACACAATGTCAGAGAGATGATGTGGCCCTCCTGCCAAAATGTTTGTACACCCATGATCTAAGCCAAAATGGAATTGGCGTCTTGTCTTAGTTCAAACTTCCAAGGCAGTTTCTAATATAAAGCTTGAGTTTTAGAACATGGAGTTGAACTAAATGATTTCTGGAAAGCTATTCCTTTTTCAACAATCCACAATAATGACTGCAATGCGTGTCTTTAAGTGCAGCAGCACTTTAATGCAGCACTTTAAGTGCAGCAGCCTGGCATACTGGTGTGCTGCAAATGGTCTGCAGGTGTGCTATAGGAGTTAGGGAAGTGGTGGGCTTCAGGGGGTTCTCACAGGTTCTATAGAACCCCTTGCTAATGAGCACCTGGTTCTGAGAACCTGTTGTGAATTTAGGTTATTAGGACAGAACCTGTTGTTAATTTATTTGAATCCCACCACTGAGTTACGGAGTGTGTGTAATTTATTAATATGGCCATTGGGGGATGCGAGCCCCCCACCAACATCACGGTGTGTTTTGTTAGTCGTCAAAAACTGGATGGTGTGCCTTGATAATTTTAGTACTTTATTAGTGTGCCATAAAACAGGAAAAGGGTGACAATCACTTTCCTGTCTAGTGAGCATAATGAGCTGTGTTGTGAATAGTGTTGAGTTTATCCAGGATGAAGAACCAGTCCTTAGAACCGAAGCTTAATTCTTAGCCTGGATTGGAATATGTGTTTAAACCAAGGCTCACTTATACAATTGGTGCAAAAGGTAGGGCCAAGATCCACTTGTGCCAGATCCAAACTCTGTTCCCAAGCAGGCCATGGCATTTGGATTTGCACTGCCAGTTGAAGTGGTGAAGATGCCTTGGGTAAGTTTCCTCTTGACTGAGAGAACCACTGGCTGCAAAACAAAAGTCATGTTGTAAGTTAGGATTGTGCCCTGATTGTCTCAGAGGCATTGCTATTCCTCCCCCCCCTCCCCCCGGTTGTATCAGGCAATGAGGAGTAAAAAATTGAATACATAATTCATGGTTGGCTATTTAATATTCACATGGTGCTCTTTTTCATTAGTCTTCCTTGTCTACTCCAGAAGGTCTTGCATTGCAAGCATGGAGGCAGGCCTGTTTTGAGCTTCAGTACTAATGTCCATAGCCTACATTGTTACAGTACCCATACAAGCCTATGCATGTTTACTCAAAGATAAGTTCCACTTTGCTTAATGGGCCCTACTCTCAGCTATGAATGTATCTGATTTTAATTTCAGTCAGTGGTATCAGGGCTAAAAAACAACTTTGGAGTGACACTTGGTGCAATGCTAATCAGCTTTCCAGCACTGGCATAGCTGTGCCAGTGGGGCATGTGCTGCATTCTGCAGTGGGGGAACAATCATGGAAACCTTTACAAAGGAAGGCAATGCTTATTCCCTTATCTCAGAGTTGCATTGTCTTAATTCTGGAGCTGGAAAATTGGTTAGGATTGCACCCTCTTTTCTCTTAAAGGGCACATTTTAAAAATGTATTTACGTTTCTTTTAAAATCATTTATACCCCACATTTCCCCAAATCTGTATAATTCCAGATACAAAATGAGACAGAGTGCCTATTCCTTTTACCATTATATAGAAGAGGGAATTTTGGCAGGTGCAGCTTAAAATGGAAAGGTTTAAAAAGCTGCACCTGCCAAAATTGCCTTTTCTATACAATAGTAATTTTTTGTTTAATTTGTTTCTAAAGCTGCAATCTAATGTTCACTTACTTGGAAATAAACTCCATTGGATTTACTGAGACTTATACATGCTTTGTGCCTTCATATGATTGGTAATGCTTCCTCTGTCTGTATTTCCAAGGACGGTCAAATTCAAATATGTAAACATGATTTCAGAGCTATCACCTCCCTACTCATTGGTAACAGCTGCCCACAGTTTACATGTCATGATAATAGAGCTTTCCTTTCCTAAACAGATTTGCTTGGAACATACCCTCAATCCGCCACCAATGCGCAGAAATATCCACACCCGTGTTTCTTATATTTGAAATTGTGATTAGCAACCCCTGTTCGATATTTCAGCAAATGGGAAAGCCAAACATTTGACTAATGGAAAGATTTGATATCATCACAATTTCAAAAGTCAGAGACACAGCAAAGAGTGATAACACTGATCCCAGCCTGCTTTCTCCAGATTAAAATATTTGCTTAAAAGGAAATAATGAACAGGTAGGTGACCAGATGTAAAAGAGGATGAGCCCTCTGTTTCTTTAATAGCTGTACAGAGAGAGAAAAAATTGGCAGATGCAGCAGGGGTGAAAAAATGCAAAGAATGAAGTGCGTTTGTGAAAGGTATCAAACCATGAGCAAATTCATCCTTCACTGGGGTATGTTAGATATGAGGTTTATAATTCTTCAGTTAAAGAGTACTGTATGTTGCAAGCCTCTACTGCCGCGCTGCAACTACTCTGTGAGTAGAGTAATTGCAAATAGTCTATTATTTGGTTAGCCCTCGTATTTACGGAACAAAGCTCAATAAAAGCATATAATGCTCTTGTCCTTTGGCTTGTCTATTCCAAGGCTCAGTTAAAAAAATACTAGATTTGACCTTTAAACCTTCTATGACCTGGGTCCAAAGTACCTTGAGGAATTCTATGAAGCAGGCTACAATCCAGAGTACATTACTATGTACACCAACATAGTAATGGTGCCACCTATGGGAAACCTATGGGAAATGCATAGAGCAGTCCAAAGTAAATGCCTCTTACGTCTTCCTGTAGTTACTCTGCATTGTAGGGTTAGGTTGTGCTGGTCTTGCTTTGAATCTCTTATAAAACCTAGGTGGGACTGGTGGTGAAAAGCAGGGCCTTCTTAGCAGTGGTGTCTGCAAGAGAAGTTGATATTAAGTCTGTTTTTGATAGGCTTTTGAGGTTTTAATAATTGATTTTCTTAATTGTTGTGTTGGCTTCAGCCCACAGGTGTGCTTGTTATGTGCACTTAAATTGCATTGGTATTGATTTATTTTTTTTTGGAAGATGAAGTTCTGATGTCTTTTATTGATGGTTGCCGGTTTGATCTGCTGAGAGCTTCCCTGAGGAAAATAATCTTTTTCATTCTTGATAATTTTTTACTTGTATGTAAAAACCTTTTTTACTCAGGCAGGCTTTTAACCTGCCTAATGGCAGATGTTTTATGTCTGATCTTTTAACCGATACTTTACAGCTGCTCTTAAACTGTCTTCTAGGTTTATTTTAATGGTGCAATTTGTTTCTACTGAATTACGGAGTACTGTTTTAATTTTTGTGAGCCGCCTTACAAGTTTATTTTCCTAATGGAAAGGTGGTATATAAGCTACTCAGGTTTGTTAGTCATGGCTGAGGAAATGAATCACGGCACAATCCTAACCGATTTAGGCCAGTGCAACTCGCCCATCTCTTTGTTTCCAGTGGTGTGGGGAGGGTGGCACATGTCTGTGCGCTGGCCTAACCTCCCCCAGGAGCGGCACAGAAGTGTTTGTGTTACTTTTGTGACATGTCAAGGCTAGCACTGAACTTATGCCAGCCTAAATGGGGTTTAAGGATTGCACTGTCAACCTGCTAAACTTAAGATACAGCCTAATAAATGCAAAAGGCTCTTGAGATCTCCTCTCAGGCTTGTGCAGGGGGCCGAAGAAAGGAGTGACTAAGATGAAATGGACTTCTGTACACCTGCTTCTTTGCTCCAGTCTGATATTCTCCTGTTCTATTTTTTTGCTTGGATGCTTTGGGTCAGGAGACAAAGTTTCTACCCATCCTTTTGCAGGATTGAAATATAGGTGGCAAAGTGGGCCAGCTTAATTGAGGGGACCTTGAGTTATTTGATTGAAGAGATTCCCTTGATTGTCTTTGCGGGAGAAAAAGTGAAGAACAGGGTATGGGAAGCAGAAAATAATGGGAAACCTGAGGCAAACATTTTCCCTAAAGTCTAATTTGGTACCCTGGAACTTGTTCTATGTGGGTGTAGGGCTTGGGCATGTCTGAGATACTATATTCTGATCCCAATTGACAGAGCCCTTGGTAGAGAGAGTCAAGAAGGTGGCACTAGTGCTGCACTGATGGGCCTATTCATGAGTTGGGGCTCTGGCAATTTTTTAGATTTAACCAATCTCTAGCAGTGGTCATGCCACCCATAGACTATAGAAGCCTGTCACATTACAGACAAAAACCAGACAAAATGCCATAAAGCACTGCTGCATTCCTCTCTCCCTTTCAGCTGCCTGTTCCCTGGAACCAGAGCAAGCAATGCTAGGCACGTCTTTTGTTTTAGCTTTTAATTGATAGGCTCCCTCCTCCCTAGCCTAAGGAGATTCACTGAGATAAAACTTCCAGAGCTCCTGATCTAGAGCGATGACTGAATGATGGATTGATAGAGAGAAAGGGACAGCGAGGTAGTCATGGATGTATGATACATTATGTTGTGGGGCAAAGACCTGGAGAGAATGATGTTACCTGTACATGGCAAGTCCGGGAGGGGCTTGTGCAAGCTCGTCCCAAACAGATAACAGTCCCTGCCTAGGTGACATGTAGACAGTGATGGATAGGTTGCATGTTGCATCCTTAGGCTCCACTTCTTCTGGGCATGAACATCAGTTTGGCAGCTGCACAGTCCTGCTGAATGAAGCAAGAAATGCTGCTAGAGTTGTGTCATATTTTATTTTTTAGTACAACTGGAAGAGCATTAAGTAGCTCTGGATGGCAGATTTTCATCCAGGGTATTCAAAAGCAATGTCTAGCCAGTGACCTTGCTCTCTCACACCTGGAGGAAGCGTTTCATTCCTGTAAACAGCTGGATTCATTCCTTCACTCTAGTAAAGTCATTGATCAGCCTCTGGTTCTTTAGTTGCAACCACTTGGAGAATCAGAATACTTACCCCACACATACGTTCCCAGTAAAGGGGGAAGAGAAATTAGCCAGGGAGCATGTTCTTCCCATTGGTACATGAAGGTAATCTGCTATAACCAAAACTGAAGGCATGTGTCCAACAAGTTGGGCCCTGTAGTGGGCATGGTGTAGGCATGGTATCCAAGTTGAGTGATTATATTTTAAGGGCTAGCTAATTGGTGCTGCCCTGTGTATATACCATCAAAGGACCAGTTAGAGGGTAAATTTAAAAGTTGGTACTATCAGGGATATGCCAAAGTCACTGCACCTGAGTTGTGAGTCAAGTTGTGAGTCTCTGTCCCTTGACTAAATGCTTGTGAGACTTAATTGGTGCTATTGCAACTTGTTCTGAGTCTGTTTGTGAGTCATTTACTCTCAAGTCTGAGTCTTTATAAGAAATGTGAAGGTTTTAGTCAGGCACAGAAAACAAGGAGATTCTGGTGGGAGAATGCCAGAGTTCTTGTTTGCACTGCCCTGATATTCCCATCTCATTTGTACTCAGTGATGTGGTGAAGTCCTTCCCTTCAACCACCATTTACACTTATGTAAACAAAGCATTGCTGTTATACCAGTGGGTGTAGCAGTGCAGAAAAAAATTTGGATCCTTATGAACCTCAGAACAACTCCTCCTGTCCAATCATTTCTGATTCCACTTTCAGAAGAAGCACTGAGCAGCATGCCTCAGACCAATGGGGAGATGCTCAAACTTGACATGGTAGGAGGGGATGGACAACATGAGATGACAGAAATGTGAGCTGAGAGGATTCTGACTCATTATGCAGGTCTACTCAGAAGTCCCAATACAGACAATTGGGCTTCTTTGCTTCTTTTATCACAAGGAAATGCTTCACTTTTTTGCCTGCCTTTTTTTGCCCCATCCATGGGCTTAATTAGTCACTAGTTCCTATCTCCAACCCCCTCCATTGGGCTTCTCCTTCTCCCCTTCCTCATCTAGAAAAAAAATCAGGCCATCCATCCTTTGTCCAGTGGATTGTCCATTCCTTCCTAGAAGGACAAGAGAGACCACTAGCTCCCGGGTATCCTTGCTGCCCCCATCTTTCTGGTTCCTACTGCTCAGACATGTTCATCCTTCCTCCTTTTCTCCAACTCCCAGCCACCTCTTCCTGGAATCAACCTATCCTCCTTTTCTTCTCATGTCTGCTGCTTGCACCAGTATGTATGCCAGCTTCCATATCATGAAGTCTTTTGTACAATTCAAAGTAACAAACAATAATAAGCAAGCACCCACAGATACAAAACTGAGTCAGACGTAAAAAAATATGAGTCTTCATGGCTCGAGTATCAATGAGTCATAACTCTTTTCTGAGTCATGAGTCAGAGTACGAGTCTTGACTTGAGTTCCCATGAGTTGTGGAAAATGTGTGCTTTTGCTTCTCAATACTTTATGAGTCAAGTTCCCATCCTTGGTTGGTAATGGCTCGTCTTAATAGGTCTGCCAGTTTGTTGACCTGTTTAGTCCTAGTATTTCATTATGGTGGCCACAAAAGCCAATATTTTTACAAAGGAATCTAATGCAAATCATTGTCTTCAGTTTGTCCTTTTTGATAACGTATATAATGTTGTTATATCCTGGTCTGAGAACCGAAGCATCTTTCTGCACAATTTTTCATTCTTGTGGTGTTTCTCCTGCCCAATAATGAAGATAAAACACTGATGACTTCTTGATATGATAGTACAAGATCCAGATCTGCTCAGTTGAGCTGGATCAAATATCTTATAACCAAGTGTTATTCTGGGTTGAAAATGCAATATAAGTGATGCATTTTAATTGAGCCATTTCTATCCAAACTGTACAGAATCACATATCTCCAATGGTGTTTCTATCCAGGAATGGGAAACTTGACATAGGTGATGGAAGCTGATTCCACAGTTTTTGCTTTAAAATCAAGGTTGGTTATGTAGCGGTTATGTAGTAACAGTGTGACAATATCCTCTTTATCCTCTTTTTTTTGTGTCCTGGAAAAAAAAATCTTCATTCTCCTCTTTTTCCTTGTCAGCAGGCAGTATGCAGTCTCCTTGTTATTAATCAATTATATGCAATCAATTATATTTAATAGATTTAAATTTAATAAGAAGTAATGTGATGTTTCAGGGCTTAATTGACTCAGTGGTTTTGAACACTGGGGTTAGAAAACTGCTTGACCAGAATTCTGATCAGCAGTTCAGCAATTCAGGTGTATTTTGTGTACTGCAAGGTGGGGTGAGCTCCTGTCCTTATCCAAACTCCTGCCATCCTAGCAGTTCAAAAGCATTTAAATGCAAGTAATAAATAGGTAACAGTGTTCTGTGTGCCTCAGCATATAGTCATGCTGGCCACATGACCATGGAAGTGTCTTTGGACAACACTGGCTCTTTGGCCTAGAAATGGGGATGAGCACCTCTCTCTAGAGTTGGACTGGCAGTATAATCTGTGGGGGACATCTTTACCTTGATATAGTGTTTAAATTAAGCACATGAGATCAATACAGATGAGTGTTTTTTAGCTTTTATTTCGTCACGTTCTAAATTTTTCTTGTGTGTCCTACATTTTTTGGGGGGAGTCTTGTCCTCTTTTGTGGTTTTGTGAACTTTTGATGAAAAGCAGGACATAAATACTGCTGATTGATTGATTATGTCATAATGATGTAGTAGTAGCTCAGAGTCCAAACTACATCACTGTATGTATTCAACTGGTGGCAGCCAACTCTAATGCAAGTCAAACTAGTAATATTAAAGATAGGCACTAGAGGGCAGTGTGGCACTGCTGCAGCAGATCTGAGAGTTTCACTGTGTACAAATGTTGTGTAGTTGCTTATAAGCCATTGATCCCTAGATTCTGCTGCTAGTTTTAACTCATCCAGTGATGAGGGGCAACAGGCTCGCACAGAGGGTGAGCATCATTTGAAACCCCCTTTGACTTCTGGACCGTGTCAGCACTCATTAGTTTCTGTGGGCACTCATTGTGTACATCCACATTACACTGACAAAAGTCATAAGTAGCAAATTGAAACCAAAAAAAGGAAGCTCCTTTCACACCGCAAGCCTCCTTGATGGGGAATTTGGTGAAGGTGTAGAACATAGTTGACTTTCTTTAGAAAAATGGAAGAAAAAATAATATGCAGAAGTATCCTATATCCCCCAAACTGCTTAGAGGCAGCAAAATCCTTCTGAAGCATTCCTAGCATTTTATTATTGTGCAAAGTGTTGTATAAATCGTGGGACCTTTCAACACAATCAGCTTTAAGCATAATAATACACTAGTCTCAAAAATTTGCCACATATAGTTCATATGTCTTTCTTTGGGATTGTGATTATTTTCCCCGCACTAGATTTGCCATGAATTTTCAACTGTATTTTGTTCACCATGAAAATATGTTTTGTTCACCACAAAGCAGAGCATGATACCATAGTCTTCCAAGACTGACAGAGGCCTGCTTTAAGACTGGTGTGACTGTAGTGTGGAATGCAGTTGTGCAGGCAAGTCCCATGCACACCTGTTGGATATTTTTAGGGGTATGATCAGAAACAAGTAATACATCACTCCTTTCCCCATGCTTGCAATTTAATAACCTTTATTATTAACATTAACAATATTTTATATACTGAACCACTGTTCAGGGGAAAAAAAATTCAGAATTTTTCTAGTAAACTAAATAGTTTCCTATTTCAAGAAGGCTCCAAATATAAAAAAAACTCTGCATTTGCATGTGCTTCTGTGAATAAATGTTTTGAACAATTCCTTAGTGGTTGTAGCGTCTCCCCAATATTTACCTGAGAGATAATGCTAGTTTAAAAATTGTTCAAAGATTTTGACTTGTACTTTTAAATATTTCCTTAAATGCAGTCTATAGACCCGTTTAAAACAAGGTACACTAAGCTATTGGCTGCAATCCTAAGACACTTTCCTGGAAGTAAGACAGGAAAGACACTTTCCTGTATCAATTGAATACAATGGGGCTTACTTTTGTGTAGATATGGTTAGGATTGCGCTCATCCTCTGCTACAAGGCTGTGCCTCACTTTCACACTTCTACCAGTCCTAGCTAATAATTTTACTAACATATCACATTTGCAGTGCAATTGTTAGCACATGTATTCAGAAGTAACTTTTACTGCATCAAATAGATGTCGTCTTTAGTAAGCCTGCATAGAATTGATGCCCAAGTAAAAAATATAGATCATGGTCTGTGTATGCCAAAAGGCTTATTTTTCTTTACAGTTACAAGAGGTAGATCATAAGCCCTACAATCCAGAGTAACTATGGGAAGACATAAGAGGCACTTACTCTTGATTGCTCTATGCATTTCCCATAGGTGGTACCATAACTATGGTTATGTAAAAGGTCAGTGTAAAAGGTCCCATAGTTACTCTGGATCGTAGCCTAAGGGCGCAATCCAGAGTAACTATGGGGAGTCCTTGCTCCGGTGTAAGAACAATTTGCTCTGGATTGCAACATGAATTTCCCATAGGTTTTCACTAGATGGTGCAGTAACTACGGGTACACGTAATGTCTCTTATGTGCTCCCGTAGTTACTCTGGATTGTAGGGTTAGTCTCTAAGGATTAGCAAGACACTGACTTGTGAAAGGTCACGTTAAGAACCTATGCTACAACTAGTATTTAAAGTCAGATCCCCTGTGTCCAAATTCAACACTTTGGTAACATTGATCCAACTTGAATCTAAGGTCTCTGATGTTGCTTGGGTGATGAAGCACTCTGAAAGCCAGTAAGTTCAAGGCGATACTTTAAAAATGGACTGGATTTCAAACCACTAACTGATAGAATCCAAGTTAACATGAGAAGGGAAGAAAAGAATCATTCCACCATTTCCTTGGATTGTAGAAGAATCTATTGCTGTCTGCGCCCAAGGTGCACTCTAAGAAATTTTCTTCTAGATATTAAGTACATAAGAAGAGCCTCCGCTGAATTTGGCCAAAGCCCCATTTAGTCCAGATTCCTGTATCTCATAGCAGCCCACCAGAAACCCAAGAAACCAGAAGCACCCAAGATAACGAGACCCCTACATCCAGGACCCCTCCTCTGCATCAGGCATTTTGAGGTTACCTACATTTTTTAAAAAAATTACACATTACATATGATTAGTAACCTGTGATGGTCTTTTCATCTTGAAATTTGTCCAATCTCTCTTAAAGACACTGAGGATTGATGCCATCGTTACGTCCCATGGCAGGGAGTTCCACAGACTAATTACATGTTGCAGTCATAATGAAGAGGGTAAGAGATTGTCCCATCCTTTCCATACATCCTCTGTGGTTGTTTACTTAGGTTTGCTTACACATATGTTCTCTTCCAAATGTAGTTTCACTGATAAAAGTATTGAGGAAGTAATTTATCTATATATATAAAATTGAAAATTCACTGGCTGACTCACTCATTGACTCACTCACTGACTCATCAACAGGCCCCAAACCACTGGGCCTAGAAGTGTGAAATTTGAGGTGGGTGTTCCTTCCGTGATGGAGGCACCCACTAAGATCTGGTTTTTGGAAATTCCCACTGGAAGGGGGTAAAAAGGGGCATAATGCATTTTCCATACTTTGCATTGAAGAATCCCTGACTTGAGGGACTCTCTGCTGCAACTCCTGGACTGAGAAGTGTGAAATTTGGGGAAGGTGTTCCTTCTAGGACATGAACACTCACCAAGAACCAATGTTGAGAAATTTAACCCTTAAGGGGCTGAAAAGGGATGCAACGTGTTTTTGTCCTATACTTAACATTGAAGACCAACTGATCCACATCCAGCTGATGCACTGGGAGGGAGGGTGCACTGGGGGAATGGTGCACATGGGGGATGTTGCCCTGGGGGAGATGGTGCGCAATGGGGGGTTGGGGCACATGTGGGTTGGTGCGCATGGGAGGGTGATGTGTATGTGGGGGTTGGTGTGCATGGGAGGGTGGGATGCATGGCTGGGTGATGCACATGGGGATGCGCATGGGGGTTGGTGAGCATGGAAGGGTGATGCGCATGGTGTGTTGATGCTCATGGAGAGTTGATGCACATGGGTTTTCGTGAGCATCGGAGGTTGATGCCGATTGGGGGGTTGATGCGCATGGGATTGTTATGCAGTGGGGGAATGGCATATAGGGGAATTTTACTCCTGCAACGTGGGCACGTTTTCGCTGGTTCATTACATGTATATCACATCCTTCTTCTAAGCAGCTCAGGATAGCTTGCATAGTACAACCCCATTTTCTCTGTGAGGGAGGTTAGGTGGAGAGATATGTAACTGGCCCAAGATCACTTTGTGAGCATCATGGGAGAACAGGAATTTGCACCCTGTTATCCTCAGCCTTGGTTTGATACGCTACCCATAACACCAGAAGGACTACTGGAAGGAAGTCTGCAGCCTCTGAGGAGTTCTGAGGTAGTTCTGAGGAAAACCTGGTTGCACAAGTGGTTAAGACACTGTGCCTGTTAACCAGCAGGCCAGGGTTCGAGACCCAGGTCCCCACAAGATGAGGATTTCCTGCTACAGGCAGGGGGTTGGACTAGATGATCCACTGGGTCCCTTCCAACTCTATGATTCTATGAAAAAGTAAGAGGAGAGGGTGGAGGGATGGCATGTCTAAAGGCTGTTGGATTGGAGAGTTGTAGATGAGAAGAGGGCATGTGGCTCAAACCTGAGCAATATTTGCTCACCTAAAACACAGCAGCTTCCACAATTAACACCAAATTCCATGAGTCAGAAGATCAACAATAAAGCCAAGACATGCATACACTCATTTAATTTTTGCCATGAGAACACAGAATGAAGCATTGGTCCCTTTAAAGAGGAAAAAAAGCATTGAATGAGTCCAAGATCTTCTTGGCACAGAGGTGGCCTGGGTGAAAGAAGCAGGATGACAAGCCTTATTAATAATGGGTAAACATACACTGGCTGTGGAGTGAAGTGATTAACACACAAAGCTGGAGCAGAAAGAGGTGCAGCAGCTGCTACTGGCTGGGCTGAGATGGAGAGTGCACTGCTGTAAGAAGCAAAGTTGCCTAAGGGGACTCAAAGTCACCAATAACAGTCTGAGTCATGCCCGTGTGTGACCCTCCCACAAACACGCTGGCGGTAACATGTGGCAGTGAGATGTGAAAACTGAACTGGGTTCTTACCAAACACAGAGTGCAACCCTGACTTGGACTGGATGGGTCCGTCTGCTGAATCCAGCACAGGGATCTAGGCTGCTGCTGTGCAACCACGGGAAGGGGAAACTTGAAGACAAGTGCCACCCCAGTAGGGCTACTTGGCTCTAGGCTACCTCTAGATGTGACCTGGATCCGTGCAGACGAGAGCAGCCAGAGGTTGCTCCTGACTGCCTGGGGACTGCCAGATCCAAGCCCTGCCGCCTTCTGCTCCCTGTCTGCCTGTTTTTGGAACACCACCTCCTGCCTTCATCCCCCACCTTCCCTAATCTTAATATGGCAATGGCCAGTACAACTTAACCTGCAGTTGCCAGTGCAAGGTTTTTGTTCTGATCTAAAGGAGGTTGGAATTGCACTGCCCATCATATAACAGAAGGGGTAAGACTGATGGAAACATGAATTATACAGCCCAGAGAAACAGGGAAGTCTTATGCTTCTTATGAAACAGGGAAGTCAGCAGCAATTTTTCAACCACTGTGCCATGGCAAACTGGTGTGCCAAGAAATGTCCACATATGAGCTGTGAGACTGGGAGCATGTTATTTATATTAGGGTCATTTGGAGATTTGAGACTGAACTAGTAGCATGGTGCACCTTGTCAATTGTCCAAAAACTGTTGGTGAGGGCTTGACAATTTTAGCACATTGTCAGTATGCCATGAGATGAAAAAGTTACTAAAAGTTATCAGTAACCATGAGAATGAACACTGACGGGGCAATATAACGTATTTTTAAAAGTGTGACTGAAAATTTATCAAGGAGACTAACATAGATGCAAGTTGATAACTCCAAAGTATGAAACCACCTCTCTGCATATAAATGAATAGAATCAGATTGGAAAGTGGAGTCTGACTTTTGAAAGAGCACCACCCAAAGAACTGTATCTGTATCTCATTCACGTGTGTGTGTGTGTGTGTGTGTGTGTGTGGTTAAAGTTTGCAATCGTAGGTGTGTAACTACCTAAGAATATACAGTCAGTTTGATAGTACTGTATATTCAAACCACCATCCATAGGGAAGAAAGGTTAGTGAGTTGAATTGTAGAGCAGTCCATGAAAGAGCCCCCAGTTGCCCCATCATTGCAAACCCTCATGTCTGTTGTTGGGCATTCCACGGGCCAAGACCATGATGATGTCTCCAGAAATCTAACTACTAACTAGAATAACATAGTTATTCTATGCACCTGCTGGTGACATGGTAACTTTTGAGACTTGAATCAGCTCCCTGCTGTACATTTATTTTTTTCTTCTCTGTTCTACTGGCCTCTTTTCTCTAGATTTCGGTGAAAATCAGGGAAGAGTAGTTCAAACTGGTGTCCTATACAATGAGGGAATGATCAGCAGTGGATATATAGGCCCATGTTTGCAGAGCCTGCAAGTAGGAAGGACTTGAGGACAGGCACAGTCTATAAATATTCCTTGCAATTTGGTTTAAAATTAGGCTCTGCTTATTCCTGAACACAAGCTGGACTACAGAAGCAATGAGGCACAATGTGGAACACCTCAATTGGATTTCATGTCTGCTCATGACAGCAGTTATGCAACAAGATGGACAGAGAAGCTGTTTCAGCAAACCGTTGTCAGCACAATCCAGCATCCAGCTTGAACTTCAGGGAGGGACCCTTTGACGGGCAGAGAAACAAGGAGCTTTTCTTGGTGCTCAGGAAAGGAGCAGGCAACTGCCTGCAATCTACTCTAAAGTTAGTAAGGCTCAGAAGCAGCCCTTGATGGTTCTTCTCCAAATGTACAAGACACTAATAGAAGAATTCACAGGCCAAAGTGCCACTCTTCCCTTTGATGTACACACTGCTTTGAAATGCATTGGAAATTGCCAAAACCAGGTAGGGAAGGAAACTGGCCGGCATGCCTACTCTGTGTAAATTAATGGGGGGGGGGAATAATCTGAGCTGTTTCCTCCTTTTTCAGACAGTTTTAAACATGTGCTCCATCTGCCACAGGGGGAACACAGAGCTAATTAACTTAGGATGCTAGCATTTTGAACACGGTGGGCTCCAGATTGCTCTGAGCCCTGAATCTGAAGGGATAGCCAAGTGCCTGCTCTTTCACTCATTGCCATTGGATAGGAGATAGAGATGTTTCATTGTATTTTCCATAGGCTTGGTTATTAAGACTACCACCTGATGGGTGTTTTAGTACCATCTTCATGCTCCATTTTAAATTTACATTAGGGTTGCCCCTGATTGCAGTAGTTTCACACTGGTGATTCTTTTTTCCTCTTCTCCCCTTCTCTCCGTTTTAAAAAAGCTCAGTCCTAGGGCTAGACAATAAGTTTGCATAAATTTTATTGGATTAACATACACGAATGAGAACTAGCCTTTTTTCTTTCTTGAAGAGGTGGCAACCACAACATACATAAATGTAATAAATTAGCAGCTGGCTGCCATGGAGATGTGGTTATAGATGGAAGCGTCTGGCATTGTCAAATTGTGTTCTAAAGAGCTTAAAGCCAGAGTCAGGGGGATCTTTGCTTTAAAACATGTATAGAAAACCCAACTGCCTTGGTTGGAATATAAGATGTTAAACTATACAAAGCCACTTTTGGTCTCAATTTTTGGCATTTACCCTGGTTTTAGAAGAAGGACTGATAAAACCAGGGATAGGCTTCATATAGGTAGCAACAGCTGTAGGGCTGGACGAGGTCAGGTCATGAAATCAGACATGATTAGTGTGAATTTTTTTTAAAAGCCTTCACCAGTAGAAACACTGAAGAATCCATTGAATTTACTTAACATTATATTTTTTCAGTCCTAAGAGAAATACTTTAATTTGTTTTACCCATAAGAACTACTGAGGCAGTAGAAGCTTTGAAAAAACCACCAGGTTATTGAGAGTACAATATGGAGGTTATTGAGGAACAAACCAGGAATAAATCTTGAAGATTCCTGGATCATCTCACCAATGTTGTGGTGCAGGTTAGTATGTATGCAGCCTAGCAATTATTTGCTATAGATGCTTAATAACACTATATTATACGCTAGTGAAAAAGTACCTGAGTTGCAGAAGTAAAATTCTCCCACATGTCATACCCCATGCATGTCATCTCCCATGCACAACACCCACGCGCCCAAGTGTGTCATCCCCTATGTGCATCATCCCCCCATTGGCATCACCCCCTCATGCTCAACATTCCCCATGTGCAGCATCCTCCCCAGTGCAATACCCCATGTGCTACACTCCTCCCCCTGAACAACACCCCCTTGAACAACACCCCTGAACAACACCCCCCAGTGCACCTGGCACTGAGCACCAAATTGACTAGATGTTGCTCAGTCTTCCATGTTAAGAAAGTACAAAAACATGTTGCACCCCTTTTCATCCCCTTAAGGGTTAAATTTCTCAACATTGGTTCACATAGAAAGAACACTCTCCCTAAATTTCATGCTTCTCGGCCCAGGGGTTGGGGTAGAGCATCCCTCAGTCACCGATTCCTCAATGCAAAGTATAGGGAGGAAAATGTGTTGCACCCCCTTTCAACCCCTTCTGGTTGGAATTTCCAAAAACCAGTTCTTAATGGGTGCCTCCATTATGGAAAGAATACCCTCCCCAAATTTCTCACTTCTAGGCCTGTCAATTTTGGCTGGGCGTTGATGGATCAGGCAGTCAGTGACTTTTCAGTTTTATATACGGTATATACAGTGATGGGATTCAAAGAAATTAACAACCGGTTCTCTGCCCATCTGGCAGCCACTTTTAAATGGCTATTTTTAAACCTTATATGTCCTATCTCTCATTAACAACCAGTTCTATAGAGTAAGTGTGAACCTGCTGGAGCCCACCACTGGTATATAGATTAGTTATACACTAACTACCTGTAACATAAAGTGACAACCAGGATGTCTTACCACAGATTCTCCCACCCCACACAATTCTTCCTTTGCTTGTGTATGGATTTGGCAGGATTCTATATAATGTCACTGACTGTGGGTACAGAATCTGGAGGATAGGAGATGTGCTTGATGTATTAATCAGGAATAAGAGGCTATGATCTCGTATATGTACCCAAGGAGTTCTCTGACTCAATGTCTCAATAACAGGCACACAAAATGTTCCCAAGCTGGCAGAAACAATTGTGGTTTTTTTTTCTTTGAAGGTGTCCTTTTGTGGCTGATTCTCGAAAACCTATTTTTGTCAATAGAAGACAAAGACTGTTCTGGTATCAGAAAGAATCTAGTTGCATGTGGAAGCAACTTATAGGCAAATAACTTTGTTTTTCAGATTTTTATATTGCCTTTCCTCCAAACAGTCCAGGCTGGCGTACATGGTTCCTTTCTTCCTCAAAATGACCGTGAGGTCGATTAGGCTGAGAATAGGTCCAAGGTCACCCAAGCAGTTTTATAGCTGAGAGGGAATTTGAACCTGGATCTTCTAAGTCCAACCCCACAACAACCACCTTAAAATCAGGCTGTAATAGAAAAGCAAAATCTGTGATATAATTGACATTATAAGGGTTTTGTGGATGATTTTTCATGGGTGACAACTACTGCATTCGATCTGGGAAAACTAATGCCACAAAAACTTGCTACAGCAATTCCTACGCAGCAATTCCTTCAACACTACACAATATTCCTTCCTATATACAGCAATTTCTTCCTCTTATGCAGTGGGTTCTGGACTTTGGCAGCTTAGCTATAGCTGAAGGTGACTGTGTATAAACATGCACAGGCAATTGTGATCAAATCCAGCATAGTGCATTGATGTGCAGACGTGTGGTAGAAGAGATCCTAAAGACAAGGACTGAACAATCTTTGGACAAAGACAAGGACAATAGCATTATAGCCTCCTTGTCACTTTAGTGGCTTTTTGGACTGAACAGCCATCTGAAAGTTGCTGTGCCAAAATTGTCTTCCTGTAATATAAGACTGAGCTCAAAAGTAAATAGTGTGGAGGGGGGAGAGTGTTCTAGTGGACCTTTGCCAATGTATGCCCTGTCCTTACCCAGGTGGTAGCAAAAGCTGCCAGTGCCAGTTTTTCTCTCCCCAATTGGCATCCGTCACAGTACAGCTCTAGCCAAATTGGCTGCATTTGATTGTTCACTTGTTAACTTGCTTAGTCGGTGACTTCTTAGATCGTGGCATTGGAAGGAATCCCTGCCAGGCTGCTATACTGCATATTAGGGAGGGAGGAGTGCGATGATCATGGGATGCATGCAAAGGAGGCTTAACTGTTCCAAAGCTGGCAAAAAACTGGTGCCTGCAGAGTGGCTGCATTTTGGTGGAAGGTGAAACATTTTATCTACAAAGTTTGAAGAAACGGGGCTCTGGGAGTTGAAAGGAAGGGGAGAACCGGTAAATAGGAAGGCATTCCCAGGCATGATCAACACATCTGCACTTTAGGGCACTCTGTACAAGGAGAGCTTTGATTTTGGATTTTCAAGGCAAACACCAGCTTCACCAAATAGCTTTTGCTGAGCTTCAGGTTCTGCTGTGAGAGGCAAAAAATACAGGGAGGGAAATACACTGACAAGAGAGTAACAGCCTAATCCTATCTAACCCAGAGCAGCAATGCAGAGACGGTGGCACAGTCCCACTGTATCCTGCACGAGGAGTTTGTCAGCTGGAGGACTCCTTGGGATAAGGTGATCTTTTCCCCTTTGCCCCAGGGTAAGCCCCAGCAGAAGTCATGGATCAGTTTAGCCTGCACCAGTTATATTTCTGGGGCAAGTCCACATTGATCTGTGCGGATGGATGGTGCCACTGCTGCCAAAACATGTCCCTCTTCCTCTTCCAGGACTTCACCCACCTCTTTCCCATTCTGTCCTTGCCCCCATTCCATTCTACCCTCTGCATAGCCTTACCTGCCCCAGCAGGTCTTTGCAGATCTGCCTGTGTGAGCTGAAAGGCTTTGGTATATTAGAGAAGCTGCAGGAATCAGCAGCTGTGTCTAGCTGTAGGTGGTATATCTGGAAGAGAGTTGCAGGGATGGACAGGCCTGGAGTTAGAGGCTGGAGAATCTTGTGATACCTGCTCAATGTCAGGTGATGTCTTGGGGGCGGGGAGAGCACTCCATTAAACCTGACTCAGGCAAAAATCCTGACTCAGATTACAACTCATAATCCACGAGTATGGAAAAAAAGAAATGTGCCCTGTCTCAGATAAGAGTTTCCACAACGAGTCCCTATAAACTGCAAGAAAGGAGATTTCGGTTGGATATCAGGGAAAAAATTCCTGACGGTGAGGGCAGTTCAACAGTGGAACGGATTGCCAAGGTAGGTGGTGGACTCTCCCTCACTGGGGATCTTCAAGCAGAGGCCCAACAAGCACCTGTTGGAGATGCTCTAGGAGGATTTCCTGCTGCAGGCAGGGAGTTGGACTAGATGAAACTACTAGGTCCCTTCCAACTCTAGGATTCCATGAATTCCCTATAGTGAAGAAGCTTCCATTTGGGTGCAATAGTAAGGGTTCTGTGTAGCGGCTTATGGCCCAATCCTATTCAACCTTTTAGTGCTGGTACAGCCATGCCAATGGGGTGTGTGGAACATCCTGCAGTGGGGCGACAATCATAGCCTTATCACAGGGCTGCATTAAGGCTGAATCAACACTCAAAATGTGGATAGGATCATGTCCTTAGTCTGCATGGACTCCAAGTCTCTCCAGCTCTGCTGCCTTCCCTATCTTGTGCCAATGCTCCAGATGCCTGATCAACCACAGTGCCACCTAGTGGCTGTTCTGGTAAATGTGAAATTGGAAGTGGCTTCTTCTGCCCTAGAGTGGCATAACTATGCTGGAAGTGTGGAGTATTTTGTCAGTTAAGATTCAGTTTTGTCTGCCATCTTTGAGTCATCCAGAACTGTTGACTTGACTGGCACTATCCCACTTGGGTCCAACACTGCTCTCTGAATAAAGAAAGGGTGGCAATTTATTTCCTAAGCAGTTCAATACCATCTTATCCGGAGCTGACCCGCTATGCCAAATCCTGTCCTCCTGTGCCAGCCTCTGTTCTTCCTGCTCTCCAGTATTTTTGGTCAACACTCTCAGTACGTTTCTTCTTCTTTGCCCCTTTCCTTTTCCAGTCCATGTGGAAAGAGGAGGGCAGAGGAGGTAAGTAAGGAGACACTGCTGAGTGCCCTCCGTCAATCTGCTGCCTGATCATTGAGTCTAATAGAGCCTATTCCCTCCCAGGAAAGTGCACATAAGATTGCACCCTTAGGATTGCAACTGCTTCATCTGGTCTCATTGATGGGCCGGCTCTGACTACATCTTGTAGCTTCCCTCTCTTCTTTTCTAAAACATGCTGCTATATACTGCAGTCCCATCTCTAGTTATGGGCTCCTGCCTGGCCTGGGCATAGTTGCCCAGAAGAAACAGAAAAGTCTCACTGATGTCAGTTGACTTACTCCAAATAGTACAGGTGGATTGCATGACAGCCTCCAGGCACAAGTAAGCCCTACTATGCCTCCATAGGGCTTACTTCCAGGAAATGGTGGCTAGGATTACAATCTTGAGAATCCAATCCTATGCAGAAGTAAGTTCATTAGAGCCAGTGGCAAGCATGGATAGGATTCATGTTCTAAAGGATCATGACCCAGCCAGCTGTCCTCTCATAGCTTGCAAGGCAGAGGTGTGTTGTGGCTGAACTAGTGCACTGCAGCCCAATCAAGTTAGGGTTGCCATATGTCCAGAAAAATAGGGACAGCCCCCATTTTGGGGTACTGTGTTCACATACTGGCAAATGGGACAGAGGAGCCTGTCCTTTTTTTGAGGAAGAGAATTCTGGCAACCCTACCTTAGCTGCCTACTCAGAAGTAAGCCCCATTGAGTTCAAGGGGATTTACTCCCAAGAAAGTATGCATAGGTTTGCAACTTTACAGCCCAGTCCCTTGAGTGTCTACGCAGAAATGCATTTAAGGAGACTTACTTCCAGCAAAGTATGCATAAGACTAACATTACAGTCAATGGGATATGTAATGTTGTGAACTGTAATGTAATGAGTTCAATGGAAACTACTCCTAGGAAAGTGTGCATAGCACTGCAGCAATAGAGCCCAATCCTTTGCACGTGCACTCAGAAGTAAGTCAATTGAGTTCAGTGGGAGTGCCTCCAAGGAAAGTGCATAAGACTGCAGCCTTGGAGCCCAATCCTATGCAAGTCTACTCAGAAGTAATTCCCATTGAGTTCAGTGGGGTTTACTCCCAGGAAAGCGTGCATAGGATTGCAGCCTCAGTGATGCCACCCTGGAGAACCTGAGTGCAGAGAGAGTGTGTGGAAGGTGCAAGGGGTGCTGCGGGTGCTGCTCCCTGCAGCTCTTCCCCATGCATGACAGCCTCTGCATGCGCCCCTTGAGCACTGCTGCCCTTCCTGGAGGGAGGAGAGTAAAGGGTTAACAGCGCTGCGGTGGCGAGAACAAAAGGGAAGGCTGCAGCCAATGGGAAGGCGAGTCTTCTTTTTCTCGGCCTCTGATTGGCCGCGAGCCCTCCAATGGGCTGAGCGCGCCGCGCGCCTGTCAGTGCCCACGTGGGGGTGGGAGGAATGAGATTAGAGGCTGGTATTTATTGGCTGGCTGGGGGCCCCCTCATTGTTCAAGCCTGTCTCGCTGCCAACCCGGGGCCCTGCGCGCGTCGCCCTTCATCAATCAGCCCGCCTGTGAAAGTAGCACATTTCTGACACTCCCTAACTCACTGCTTAACAATGTTAATGGGACTAAATGTTTGGAGAAGGTGCCTGCTTAGCCCTGCTGGGATCCTTAAAGGCGCAGGCACCTGGCAGGGCAGGCAGCAGCACCCACTGGCATGGACCCACCCAGCACCTCTGCAGTACTGGGCTCCATTCACTCACTCACCCACTCACTCGCTCACCCACTCACTCATTTATTCATTCACTCACTTGTTCATTCACTCACTCACTCATTCACTTTTCATTCATTCACTCACTCACTTATTCACTCACTCACTTATTCATTCACTCACTTATTCATTTACTCATTCACTTTTCATTCATTCATTCACTCACTTATTCACTCACTCACTCACTTATTCATTCACTCACTCATTCATTCATTCACTCATTCACTTTTCATTCATTCACTCACTCACTTATTCACTCACTCACTTATTCATTCACTCACTTATTCATTCACTCACTCACTTATTCATTTACTCATTCACTTTTCATTCATTCATTCACTCACTTATTCACTCACTCACTCACTTATTCATTCACTCACTCATTCATTCATTCACTCATTCACTTTTCATTCATTCACTCACTCACTTATTCACTCACTCACTTATTCATTCACTCACTTATTCATTCACTCACTCACTTATTCATTTACTCATTCACTTTTCATTCATTCATTCACTCACTTATTCACTCACTCACTCACTTATTCATTCACTCACTCATTCATTCATTCACTCATTCACTTTTCATTCATTCACTCACTCACTTATTCATTCACTCACTTATTCATTCACTCACTCACTTATTCATTTACTCATTCACTTTTCATTCATTCATTCACTCACTTATTCACTCACTCACTCACTTATTCATTCACTCACTCATTCATTCATTCACTCATTCACTTTTCATTCATTCACTCACTCACTTATTCACTCACTTAGAGCACAATCCTAACAATGTCTACTCAAAGTAAGCCCCATGTGTTCAATGGGTCTTACTCCCAGGAAAGTGTCTTTAGGATTGCAGCCTTATTCACTCACTCATTCACTCACTTATTCACTCATTCACTCACTTATTCATTCATTCATACATTCATTCATTGAAGGGAAGGCTCCCTCCCAGGGATCAGACTAGAAGGGGTGCAAAGCACTAATTTCTGCAGGGATCCTATGCAGATCCTATCCACATGTCCACTTTATCCAGGGCATGTCCTGGACAAAAAATCTTCATTATCCTCCTTTTCCTTTTGAACATGGAGCCTTCTTGCAATTCATAAATTATACTTGCAATTCATTATAATTATTCATGTTTCAAATTTAATAAAAAGCAATATAGTGTCTTAATTATTAACCACATGAAAGCAATATATATGACTGTTTTTGAATTTTATTTTGCCATGGGGGGGTTTGTCCTCTTTTGGTGGTTATGATTTCTGGTCTCCCTGCCATATGTCCTTTTTGTCCAGGACATGTCCTCTTTTTAGCCTCATGAGCTGGACAAAAAATTTTCATTATCCTCCTTTTCCTGGCGAGCAGGCAGCACGGAGCCTTCTTGTAATTCATAAATTGTATGTAATAATTTTAATTAAAGTCAATACTGAGTAATATAGAGAACAATCCTATCCAAGTCTACTCAAAAGAAAGTCCCATTGTACTCCCAGGAAAGTGTCTTTAGTATTGAAGCCATGGTGTTTGAATTGTCTGTCTGTCTATCTAATCTGAGTGTTTTTATTTTGCCATGTCCTACATTTTCTTTGGGTTTCCTGCATTTGGGGGTTTGTCCTCTTTTTTCAGTAATCACTTTGGGTCCACTTTTTACAGGTCATGTCCTCTTTTTTAGCTATAGGTCAGAAAAATATCTTTATTGTTCTCCTTTTCCTTGCTGCTCTGAAGGGGAAGTCTGCCTTTACACTGCAATGAATCTCCTTGCAAAACTCAGTGCTTTGCATTGCCAGTATGGGCGCAATCCAGAGTAACTATGGGGAGTCCTTGCTCCGGAGTAAGAACAAGTTACTCTGGATTGCAATATGAATTTCCCATAGGTTTTCACTAGGTGGTGCAGTAACTACGGGTGCATGTAATGTCTCTTACGTGCTCTCGTAGTTACTCTGGATGGTAGCCTATGTCCCTTTACAGTCAGTGGGGGTTACTCTCAGGAGAGCACAGATTAGGTTGTAGCTTTAGGCTAGGGGTACCCAAACTTTTAACTTCAGGGCTCCAGGACCTTTAAAAGTGTGTAAAGGAGGGAACTTCAGCAGCTGCAGCTTCTCTTCTCACAGATAACAAGCTGCACCTGCTGAAATTCCCTATTTTACACCTTCAAGGACCAGCAGCCCTAAAGTTGAAAGTCTGGCCACCTCTGCTTTAGGCAGAGGAACCAGCCAAGGTTGCACCTGGCCATTCATTCTTTCCCAGTCATCAGGGCACCATCTGTGGCTGGCCAGTAAGGTCTTGCTTGACCCAGCAGCTGGTTAGTGAGATTGTCATCCTATACACACTTTCCTGGGAGTAAGCTCCATTGACTAAAATGGGAGGTACTTCTGAGTAGACATGCAAGGATGGTGGTCCACTTGTTCCTATCCACAGTTCCCTGGGAGTAAGCCCCATTGACTATAATAGGACTTCTGAATAGCACTGGGCTGTAAAGCAGCACAGCTAGTAAAAAAACAACTGATAGAGATCCAAATCAAGTAAGTAGGACAGTTGCCATATTCTTTTAACTGCAGAGTTCCTATGCTTTTAAACAGCTGGAGGAGGACATGTAGAAATCCAGCACTTAAGAGATTTCCCAGGTGGCTCAATATCTTCAAGTAAGAAAAAGCCACATGGCTGTTGAATGGCTGGCTCCCTGAATGTGTCCAGGTGCCCAGTTAGAAAAAGATGGCAGCTCTCCAAACACATGCCCAGCTATCAACCTGTGAAGTTTCCTTTTAAAAGATAAGGGAAGGAAGTCCTTAAATAGTATCTGTGTACCTTTGGAATCCTTAAAGATAATGACATGTTTTCTTAGGAATCCTTAAAGATAATTTGTTTTCTTATTCTCTTTAGCCAAGAGGACTTTGAATTTTGGAATCTCCTATCTCAGTGTTCTTTAGCTTGTAGGTTGCCAGTGGTGGGCTTCAGGAGGTTCTCACAGGTTCTACATAACCCTTTGCTAATGAGCACCTGATTCTGAGAACAGGTTACTAATGGGATATAGAACCTGTTATTAATTTATTTGAATCCCATCACTGGTTGTGACTCCAAACAAAGCCTCATTAAGGAGTCTATAGTTCTGTTCAGCCCCTTTTTGCTTGTCTTGTTCTCCAGCTCTGAAGGCTGACCGTGCTGAGCCTGCTACCACACAGGGTTGTTGTAAAGACACAAGAGAAAGAGGGAAACAAGGCAGGTAGGGCAGATGATGATGGGGTCCTGGGAAGGATGAGATTCAGTGGGTCCAAAATTTGTTTATTCGGGGTCATGGCGCAAAATAGGTTGAAGACCACTGCCCTATCTAACTCCAGAAATTAAGGTTCTAAACTCTCTGTTGGACTTCCACATTTCACGCTGGTGTGCTGTGTAACCAAATATATACAGTGATATTCCATTGAGGTCACCCTTAACACTTTCTTTTGATAAACAATGGGGTTCGGGTATTCTAAGATGAGAATCTTCTTTTAAATCACCCTGTGGGTTTTGGAGGGGGAAAATCTCAGGGGCATTATGAGTAATGCAATCCTCTCCTATAATCTAGCAGGGCTGTAGCACATTTTCAGGGCAAAGGAGGAAGATTTATTGGGCTGGGAGGGAGTTACCGTAACTTAAAAAAAAATTCCTGTTCACCAGTTTTCCCCAGACTAGAGATATGTACAAATATGTATGCTTAAATAAAAAAGCAGGCCTCCGTCAGTCTTGAAAGACTATGGTATCGTGCTCAGCGCTGCATACACTGCATGCGAAGCATGAAAGCCTGAGTTGGATTGTTATGGAGGATAGGCTGTTACCCAAGCAGCAAATCCCCCCTCTCCACGCCACTGAATTAGTCCAATGGAAAGGCAGAGCCAATACGACTGGATCCAGCTGGCGTTGCAGAGCTGGGCTAATTACAAGAGCTCACCCTGTCTTGTGGGGCCGACCCGGGTCTCAAACCCTGGCCTGCTGGTTAACAGGCACAGTGTCTTAACTGCTTGCGCCACCCACAGCCCATATGTATGCTTAATTATGTATGCATTTTTGTTTGCTTGTTTTAGATTTGTGGCTGAAGAGGGCCACAAAATAGATTATTTGATAGAAGGTAAAGGTGTCTGACTCTTAAGGGCGGTGCTCATCCCCATTATGAGGCTGAAGAGCCAGCATTGTCTGAAGATGTTTCCATGGTCATGTAGCTGGCACGATTAAACATCAGAGGTGCATGCAATGCTGTTTTCTTCCCACCAAAGTGGTACCTGATCATCTATTTGCATTTATATGCATTTGAACTGCTAGGTTGGCAAGAGCTGGGCAATTATAGGTGCTCACTCTGACTTGCAATTAAGTACCTGGGTCCAATTCAGCAACCTTCAGGTTGACAAGCATCGCACCTGAACCACTGAGCAGCTGCAAAGTGGAGTAGAAATCTTGAAAAAAAATTTGAGGCTACAATCCTATCCACACTTCCCTAACCTGATTGACTCATTGGTCTTTCCATTCCTGTGGTGATGTTGGGAGGCAAGCACATGTCTGTGCACTGGCTGGCCTAACCCTTCCACAAGAGTGGCGCACCCTTAGGGTGACATCCCCAGGCCAGCATGGGATTTGTGCTGGCCTAACTCAGGGTTAGGATTGCAACCTTATTTCTGAGTAGACATGTTTAGGATTTGGGCTGTCAATCCTTGGCACTTCTTACTTTGACACTGAGTGCTGGGAATAAATGGGGACTGTGGAAGGCAGATGAAATGTGTGGGAAGACGGATCCAGGAATGGAGGGAAAGCAGAATACGAGAGAGTCTGAACGGGGGTGGATTTGGATAAAGGGTTGAAATGAACTGGGGCAGAGTGTGTGGTTGGAAGTGGGGCTTGTGGGAAATGGAAGAAAGGGTATCAAGAAGTGTTTGTGTTTCTGCATAGGGCTTGATGGGAAATAGGAGCCTTGGGAGGTTTTTATGGTGAAAAGGAGATGCAGCTGGAGGAGGACTGGAATGTGATGCAGCAAGCTGTGGTTTTGGAAGGAGATACAGAGGTCGAGAAAGAATGAGGTGGGGTATGAAGGGAAGCCCTCTTTACCCTACACACCAATCTGTAGCCCTTTCTGGGAATAAAAATCTCCTGATAGTATCCATATGGAGTTCCTACTGTTTTTTGGCAAGCAAGTCATAGCAAAAAGAAACTACCCTGTTGGCTTCTTTCCAATCGGCAGCAGCAAGGCAGATGACATCAACTCTACTCCCACCCTGACAGACTCCGACCTGTCCTGGCTATCACTGTATTCACAACTCTGCCGGCCCTCAGCAACAGAGGGCCTAAAAATGGATGTCTTTCTATAGAACTGGAGCCAGGAGAAAGAACTACTGAGAGCAGCAGGAGGCTCTGTGAGTCACAACTCCATTGCTTTCAACAGCAGTGGTCTTGCCATTTCAGCTTGGGACCCCCTTTCAGTCTTTGGAATCTCTCCAGGACCCCCCTGTCAAACTTGCTACCCCCCATCCAGGACACAAGACTAAAAAAGAGGATGTTTCCTGGAAAAATGGGACATATGGTCACTCTGCTGTCCAAGTCCCCATGCTCTCTCCCACCCCACTGTCCCCAACCTTACAACCTCTTACCCCCCAAGTGTCCCCCAAGCTCCCAGACACTCTCCCGCCCCACTGCCCCCAACCTCCACATGCACTCTCAAACACACACACACCTTTCATCCCATGCATTCATTCACACACCTACAACACACATACCCACCCAATGCACTCACACACACACACTCACACACACACCATGCACTAACACATACAATACACGCCATGCTTCTGGAAGAAGGCAGGCTTAGAAGGCACTTGTCAGGGCTCAGGCAGAGCCTGCAGCAAGAGACCCTTGCAGAGTGATGGGGAGGTTGGCTGCTCTACCTCCCCTCCCCAAGCCTGGCTGCCCCGTTCTTTCTGAGAGCAGGCTTCCCCCA
Organism: Cryptoblepharus egeriae; assembly: GCA_030015325.1. NCBI lineage: Eukaryota > Metazoa > Chordata > Lepidosauria > Squamata > Scincidae > Cryptoblepharus > Cryptoblepharus egeriae. The sequence continues at coordinate 102,838,652 of JAREYC010000002.1, read as the reverse complement.
CCCCCAAAATGTAGGACACCCAAGAAAAAGTGTAGAACATCTATATACCGTATTTAAAAGAGAAAAGTCACTCACTCACTGATTCATCAACACCCTGCCAAAACTGCTGGGCCTAGAAGCATGAAATTTGGGGTGGGTATTCTTTCTGTGACTGAGGGGTGCACTAAGAACCAGTTTTTGGAAATTCCAACCAGAAGGGGGTGAAAAGGGGTGCAACGCGTTTTCCTCTCTATACTTCGCATTGAAGAATCCCTGACTCAGGGATGCTCTGCCCCAACCCCTGGATGAGAAGCATGAAATTCGGGGAGGGTGTTCCTTCTGTCACATTAACACCCACCAAGAACAAATGTGGAGAAATTTAACCCTTCAGGGGCTGAAAAGGGGTGCAATGTGTTTTTGTCCTATATTTGCCATGGAAGACTGACCAACATCCAGCCAGTCTGTTGCTTGGTGCCCGCTGCAGTGAGGGGGATATTGTTCGGAGGCAGGGGTTGCACCAGGGAGGATACTGCGCATGGGGGGCTGTGCATGGGGGGTGTTGCACAGGGGAGATGATGCGCATGGGGGAGATGATGCGCATGGGGGAGCCGATATGCATGGGGGTGTTGATGCACATGGGGGGTTTGATGCGCATGGGGGGTTGATGCACATGGGGGGGTTGATGCGCCATGGGGGGATGGCGTACAGGGAAATTTTACTCCTGCAACTCGGGTACACTTTTCTGAAGTAACAAAATAAAAGCTCATGTGTATATTGCTTTTATGTGCTTAATTTAAACACTATGTTACTGAATCTTACATTTAAAATTACAGTGCTGCCTCACATAACAGGTTTAATTCATTCCGGAAGCATGCTTGTTATGTGAAAAGCTCTTTCTGTAAAGCAGATTTTCCCGTAGGAAATAATGGAAACTCAGACAATTGATTCCAGAACCCAAAAAATATTCATATAAAAATATTTTTTAAAAAGCAGGCCTCCGTCAGTTTTGAGAGACTATGGTATTGTGCTCGGTGCTGCATACGCTGCATGCGAAGCACGAAAGCCTTAGTTGGATTGTTATGGAGGATATGCTGTTACCCAAGCAGCAAATCCCTCCTCTCCACGCCACTGAATTAGTCCAATGGAAAGGCAGGGCCAATACGATTGGATCCAGCTGGCGTCGCAGAGCTGGGCTAAGGACAGGAGCTCACCCTGTCTTGTGGGGCTGACCCGGGTCTTGAACCCTGGGGCCGACCTGGGTCTCAAACCCTGGCCTGCTTGTTAACAGGCTGGTTAACTGTATGTAAAAATGATGACAAAACACTGTAATTGAATTCAGAACATGCATTCAATGTGCATGATCATAGGAAGTCTATTTAGGCTGCAATCCAAGACAGGACCCTTCTGGCATCCTTGGACTGCTCTCAGCCTGTCCTTTCCACTGGAATATGGCATGTGTGCCTACTCACAAGTAAAGCTATGATATAAATTACTTTCATTTTCCCATGCATTTCCTATGCATATTTTTTTGGTCATAACGTTTGATAGAAAGGAGTTATTTCAGAATGTATTGATGCACTGGATTCAACTCTTCAAGATGAATCCAATGACATATGACATAATGGGGTAGTACAAAGTTGATTTTGGGGGGTCTCCAGAACTATATGATGGTCCCTCAGTCTTTGCAAACCCCCTGTGGGGAGTGCGCGGTCTCCCCTGGGTGTCACAACCCCCACTTTGAAGACCACTGCTGTACAGTACTCATTAATCTCTGAGCATGTGCAAGCTTCTATCAATCATATAAATGGCCATCCACATCCTAAACGCCAGCCCTTGTTTGTCTTCGGAGCAACCTTTCTTTGTACGCATGCTTTTTTCCATGCATGCAAAATAAGAGAAAGAGATTTGTTATCCTCAGATATTCTCTGAGTGCCAACTGTGCTTAAAAGTATTCCTGAAGATTTTTTTCTCCCTGCATGATGTACCATGACGTCAATGTCAAGGAGACCCTATTAACTCTTCCAGGATTCTTTCAGAAGATCAATAATAAATCCTGAAGATTCCAGGCCAGTCTTGGAGGGTTGGCAACCCCACTGAGTGCTCAAATGTTTTGAAAAGATGTGGTATCTGTATTCATGACTTACTGATAAAGTAGTTTACTTCATTATTTGAAAATCTGACCATTGATCTTTTCCTGTTTTTCCTTCTCCAATATAATGATAACTTTTATGGATGATATTTTTTAAAAAAATATTTTTTCCTTTGGTCAGGGAGTCTTGGGAATAAACTCATTTTATAAATTGCAAGTTTAACCCAACTATCCCAGACCATCCTGTGTCTGCATTTGTATTTGTTTTGCTTGATTAACTTCAACGCTGAAAAAGTATTACCGTATATTTCTGCATCTGTCTGATATTTTTCAGGGAACTGTCTTACCCTACAATCCAGAGTAACTATGGGAGCCCGTAAGAGACTATATGTGTACCTGTAGTTGCTGCACTACTTAGTGAAAACCTATGGGAAATTCATATTGCAATCCAGAGCAAATTGTTCTTACACCGGAGCAAGGACACCACATAGTTACTCTGGATTGCGCCCTTAGTTGACATTGCATTTGTTGTCAATTTAGTGTAAAACAGGCATGAAACAAAATAATTATTAAGTTCAAATCTTAAGTGCTGATTTTCTGGACAGCTTCTAAATTTCTCCATCTACCGTAACTATTAAAAACTTAGCAAGAATCATCCAGAAAGAAATTTCCACTTTACTTGTGAGTGTTCTGCAAAGACAGGTGGTAGGATTTGTAGGGCAGAGGGAAAAATCCAGAGCAGTTATGGGTCCACGCAATTACATCACTCTCTAGTGTTATCTTATGGTAAGTCACCTCAACTGCTCCGGAGCAAAGAGCTTACTTAATTTGACTTTAGGATATGGGCCAGAATCCCAAGACTAAGTGTGGAGTGGGTGACTGGGGTGCAGGCAGGCTGATAAGAGGGCAGCCTGGAGCAGCTCTAGGCTTCTTGAATCAGTACCACCACTCAAAGTGGCACAGATCCAAGTAGCTCCATTGGGCTTCTGCAGCATTACCAGGGGTAAGGGGATGTGAGTTGCCTTTGCCCCAGGCTGAGCATTATTTGGTCCTAACATCACACTGGATACTGGGCAGGTCAACTGGCCTCCCTGTTCCATTGCAGGTTACGATTGTACTGCTAAATTCCAATTGCAACTAGAATGAAAACCCTAGCACCTATTTGAATAAAATTTAGCTGCCTTTGTTCCCTCATGGAAGCCTTCCATTCCTGTAAATTTAAATTCTGAGGAAGAATTAAAAAGTTGAAGGAATTGAATTTTGCCTTGTGAAATCAATAGGAAACAGTTTTTAAAAAATAATCAAAATTGTCATGAACCGTCTGCATTGAGCATGAAGCCAAGCAAACTGTTGAAATAAGCCAGCAAAATGAATTAAGCCCCAAATGAAGCCACAAAACAAAATCCAAAATGATTTTTTAAAAACTTAGCCCTTTTCAAAGGAAATACGCAATGGTATATCACAGTGATTTTGAAACTTTGGGTAGCTGCTATAGCTCAGTTTGAGTTGCCAACTCTGACTGGAGATATTGTCTACCAGATATGGAGTTATGTCCTTAGGTCAAGGCCCTGTTGAAATCTTCAGGATTGCTTTTAGAGTACTGCTGAACATCAGTGGCGATTCCTGATGTCTCCAGTCCAATCCTGTAGGACTATCAACCCTAAACTCAATAGTAGAACACAGCACCTACTTCACATGTAGTACACCCAACATTCAATCAGTGACATAATCAGGTAGACCTTGGGAAAGACTAAGTGAAACTGTGGAGAGCTGTGGCTGGTCTGATTTAACACTACTGAAGTAGGGGTAGTGCAACGGTCTGAATCAATAGATGGCGTTGATGTACATTCAAACTTCCTACCTCATGGAAAAATTTCCACATGCCATCTGCCAATTTCCACATGCCATCTGCCAAGGAGTCTCTGTGTGTCTGTCAAAACCCTCTTGTGTAGAATGCTGAGATTTCTAGACCATGTTAGGGCATTTCTCAAACCAGGATTGGGACCCAGTAGGTGGGTTGTGAGCTAATTTCAAGTGGGTCATGACTCATGTAGCTCCTTATTCAAATATAATTGAAAATCAAAGCAGATGTGCAGGGTGGCCTCCCGGCATGAGAGAGGCATGGTGCTTTGCCCTAAATAGATGAGAAGATGGGATGCTGGAAAGGTGGAGGACTATGTGGTTGGACAAGTATCCAAGTCTGCATTCTGCTTTGACTTCCAAGCTGGAATGTTTGAATTATAAGCTTTGCAAAACAACAGCATGAGCTCACTGTGTAATAGGACCTTTGGCTGATCACAGCTTAGATATGGAGCCTAAATTTGATTATGGGCAAAATCCAGAGTAACTACAGGGAGTCCTTGCTCTGGTGTAAGAATAACTTACTCTGGATTCCAATATGAATTTGCCATAGGTTTTCACTAGCTGGTGCAGTAACTACAGGTGCAAGTAAAGTCTCTTATGTGCTCCTGTAGTTACTGTGGATTTGGGAGTGTGTCACTTCCAGCTGTGACATTACTGCCAGTTTTATGACATCACTGCTGGTGGATCCCATCATTCTAAAGAGTGGATCCTGATGCTGAAAAAGTGAGAACCACTTTTGTAGGATTTGCACTTAGCTCATTCTTATAAGCAGTATTGAAACTCATCACTCCCATGGTGATTTGAATCTCGGCTCTAGATCACTCCCAACATTGCCCTACATTTTGTGTTACAGAAGAAGATCAGTATTTGTGGGCAAGTTGTTTTTCAGCCATTCTCCTCCTTGATAAGCTGTCAAAGAACCCAGAAGATAATTTGAAAACCATAAGCATATTGTATTTGCTCGCTGGCACGTTATAGCAGTTAACATTAGATAGTATTTGATAGTTGTCATGTAGTAGTTTGTTTTTTAAAAAAATATTAAAGCATCTGATAGATAAGATGTAATGGTAATTAATATTGGACAGTTGACAGCTTATGAGAATTCGTATTTGAAGCCTGCCAAAACCAAAACAATTATAAGATGCCAATGAATTTCAAATTTTTAAGCTTAAAATTTAACATTATAATGCGTATTTGAATTTTGCATTAATCTTGGGTTCAATTGTGAATGGTATAGCTGAGAAATGTACCAAGCCTTATATGAGCAATTTGTGCCCCATCTGCAGATTGCTTGCAAGTACCAGTAAGTACTGCACCAATAAGGGCAAATGCAAACTTGACAATGCTCTATGAGCCCTGTGTGGTTAAGAGCTCAATCCTAATTTTCTGTTAGCCTACACAGCCTCCCAAGAGTATTGTAAATGTGTTGTAAAGTACTTCCAACCCTCTTCTAGAGCCAGCTGGGCCAGTGCAGATATCCAGACAGCCCATGGATGCCAGATATATGCTCAGACAGGATAAGTTTATGCCAGCCCTGGCAGGCCAGAACAGTGGTTTGGAAAGGGTGGTGGGAAGGTGTCCTGGGGTTCTGGGGAGGGAGCATTTTTGGGTGGTGGACTGGGAAGTAAATTGGGCCCAGTGAGGGGTGTGGGACAAGAAATGGCAACAAGGGCTGTATCCTAACTCCCACTTCCAGCCTAACTGGTTTGCTTTAAAATTTATTTATTTTTATTTTAAAAATTTATATCCTGCCCTTCTTTGGAAAATTAGCCCGACTCGAGGTGGCTGCCATAAAACAATAATTAAAAACATAAATAGAACAATTTGATAAAAACAATTAAAACATACAGCTAAAAACAACACAGATTAAAAACAATAAAACAAGAGCCCCCCCAACCTCTGCCCCCTAAAAAGCTTTTTTAAAATAAAAGGTTTTAAGGCTCCGCCTGAAGCTCTGTATTGAGGGAGCTTTCCTCAGTTGTAAGGGGAGGGAGTTCCAAAGCCGGGGTGCCACCACTAAGAAGGCCCTATCTCTGGCCGCCATACCTCTCACATCTCTTAGTGGCGGCACAGTCAGTAGGGCCCCCTCAGATGACCTTAGGTGACGGGTCGGCTTGTACAGAAGAAGGCGTTCCCTCAGGTACCCTGGACCCGAGCCGTTTAGGGCTTTAAAGGTCACTGGTTCTTTAGCTTGAGTTATCTGATTATTTCTTAGAATGGCAGGGCTAGAATTTTGAGGAAAAAATTACATATTGCAGAGGCAGAATCCTTCCTGTGCACCACCCCTACCAGAGGTTATAGCTAGGTTATAACAAATTGGTGCAATGCAAAAGGCAGAGAAAGTCTTCATTCCCTGGGTGTCTGAAGAGTAGGCCAATGATCAAAATTGTCATTGAGTTAAAAACTGATTAATCCAGTGATGAAAGTAAATTTAAATATTTTGTCAGTAAAAATCCACAAAGTCATCTGAATAGTTGATTTTGAGCACTAGGATAATACCACTTAGTATGTGTCAGTTTATATGAAATGATTTAAGTTTGAATGTTAACAATGGAGAAAAATACACAGAAGCTCCCTGTGGAGACCTGAGGCACTTGCATCTGGTCTTGAACTGAAGCAAGAACTGAAGCACTTACAGATTTAAAAAATAATATCAATAATAAATTATTATTAATAATACTGCAGTCTTTTCCTGTATGTCACTACAACCTGTGCTTACACAATCCTATACCAATGGATGGAATTTTCAAGGTGCTCAAATGAGTAGCTCAGCCAAGTGATGAGAGTGGATCCTCTGTTCCTCAAATATATGTATCTCCTGCTTTGGCAAACAATCTTTCTCCCAGACGCTTAGTCCAATGTACACATGCATTGCACAAAAACACATGCAGTGTTCAGAGGACTGAACGTAGACGAAGAAAGTCCCTTTGCCAGTATTCACATATGCATTTGGAGAGGGTGAGGCAAGAAGATGTAGCATCTAAAGCTTGGGGAATGAGCGTTTTCCATCCTTATATCTTGGCAGTATTTATAACCCATTCCTACCACCAAAAAGCATCCGAAGCTGCTCTGTGCAAAATCTGGTGGTGTTGAGCAGAAAGGTAAATGAAATATAAATACAAACAGTGGAGGTAAAGAAGATTAAAAACAAATCAGAAATTAAAAGACCATTGAGAGGACATCAAATGCTACCAACCCAAAAGGAGAACAGGATGGGATTTGCTTGAGAAACAAAGATGGAGCATGTTTGGGGAGCTGTTTCAATTTGGTACCACCAGAGAAAAGAACTTCATTTTTCTTAGCCACTCTTGAGCAAGTAGAGCATGTTGTTGGGTGAGAGCATTGCTTTTGTTTCCTGTTTGTGGGCTTCCAAGGGCAACTGGTGGGTCACAGTGGGGAAAGAGATGCTGGAGTAGTTGGACTTTTTGCCTGATTCAGCAGGGTTCTTATGATGTTCTTATGTGTATGTGTTCAGACAGTCAAGGCTCTTGACTGACAATTTTCACCTTACCAGCTTAAAGCCTCTGTTTTTATCCTTCTCTCTCTCTCTTTCTCTCTCTCTCTCTCTCTCTGTGTGTGGAAGGGGAGGAGGCTCGCCTGTTGTGAATTTGAACTTCACTTTCATCAGATCAGGCACGTCATGGTTGTTTACTCATGAGTAAACACAAAATGTACCTTAGTCTTGCTTTCCATAGGACTCAATACATTTGTCAGCTTAGAGAGAGAGACTTCTTTCTTGAGTGTTTTGGGGGCTGCATTCATTTGATTGGGCCCATTCTGATGGCATTGGATTCCTCTTCTGTCACAGTAAACCAAGGCATGTTTGTCTACTTTTGAGTAAACACAGGGTGGTTCATTTTCACTTTCCATAGGGCTTCATGCATCTGCTTTCTCAGCTGTCAGCTTATCAGCTGACAGCAGCACTCTTAGACTAAGGCTGCAATCCAGAGCAAATTCAGCCTGCTCTGACCTAACTGCACTCTCCTAACTATTCTGTATCCAGAGCAGAAAGTTATGCTGAATCCAGAGAGTCAGGAAGCCTGGGCTGCCCTAACTGCTCCAGAGCATGCTAAGTAATTGACACAAGGGGAAGACTTGCTCCTGAGGAGACACCCCTCAGATCACACTGAACAAGGAACAGCTGTGGTGCCTACAGTGGTGACATGACTCTGCACATCACCTGGTGCGGAAGTCTGTGCGTCATCCCTGGGATGCGCGCCCCCCCCACCTGGACTGCACAGTCACCAAAGTTGGCGCCTGCGCAGTTGTTTCTGAAGCCAACTGGCTTCAGAAAGAGTACTGCGCAGGCATCATCTCTGACACCTGCGCAGTACTTTTCTGAAGCCTTTTGGCTTCGGGGGAGACTGTGCAGGCGTCAGAGTTGGTGCCTGTGCAGTACTCTTTCTGAAGCCATTCGGCTGCCGCTCCGCCTCCTGAGTGAGGCCGAATGGCTGTGCAGAGGCGCGGACTTTCTCTGCTCTAAGGAAGTCTCCTCTGAAGCTGTTCGGCATGCTCAGCGTGTTTCTGTGCAGTGCACCTCAGATGGCCGTTCAGGCCAGCTCCTCAGACAAGTGTCAGCTTCTGGCTGATTCTCCGCCTTGGAGCAGGCCTGAATGGGGGTGCTGACGCCCGGGGCCTGCCAAAGGACAGTCAAACTCCTCCGGCACATCACCCCATACGGAGCGCATCCCCAATGCAGCCCACACCAGCCGCACTAGTCTGGTGACGCCACTGGGTGCCTGCCTTATAAGGAGTCCCTGATGAGATGCCAGTACATTCTACAGTGAATACAAGGGGCTTCTTGGAGTGGCCTGCTGTATCCTGAGGTTTGTGGGCAGCCGTAGTTTGTTCCATATCCTGAGGTTGAGAGGAAGGGGTTGCAGCTAGGCTGGCCAAGAACTCAGATTTTTGGTCAACACTGCCATTCTTACTCGGGCCTTATCATGGACCCCTATGGGTCTACTCATTACTATACCTGCTCCTGAGGTGGTATAACTCTGAGGGCTGGAAGAGGGCATTTCTGCCTTGGAAACAGGCTTTGGATACAGAGTAACTGCTCTGCCCTAGGCAATGCTAAACATGCCCTCAACTTGCCTCTCCTGAGCTGCTTAGGCTGCCCCAGTTAGGGCAGAGCAGGTCCACCTCTCTTAGGGCACCCTATCTTGCCTTGCTCTGCCCTAAGCCTCCTTCAGAGTAACTGGGCTGGAGCATCTTGCAGTTGCTCCAACCTAGTGTTAGATAGGGCAACCTAAGGGCTCTTATGTGGACAGATTAGTTGCTCTGGATTGGGCTGTAAGTCTTTTGAGATGTCTTATGTTTTTTTAAATGTTTTTCTTTTTTAAATTGGGAAAGGAAGTTGGGAAGTCTTTTTAAATTGGGAAATGTTTTTCTTTTTTAAACTGGGAAACAAAGTGACGTGAGGTGGCATGGATTGTTAAAATTTTTTGTGTCCCTAAGTGCAATATGCCTTAGCTATGTCACTGCTTCAATACTTGTGATAAATCATTTTGAAGAATGTTATAGGGCAGGCAGAGGGTGGTGACAATCAGAATAGTCTTTGGAGTTCAGGTCTATTGAGTTTCAGTGCAGAGCTTAGGCCTACCCCCTTGCATGGCAATGGCATCCCCAGCATCCCGCACAAGCAGTGAGTCCAGGTAAAACGGAAAAATGTGAAACCCCAAGAAATTTCTGGGTCACTTCCTTTGGCTCCCAGGACCTTTATAACCTTGAATCCTTGTACCAACTATCCCTTTAGCGCCCTCCTCCCACCCTCTTCTATGTCCTGAGCCCTGGAACAGGTACAGTTATAGCCACAAATGAGACAGACAAGGTCTTTTATATCCCATGCTCTGTTTATTATTATTATTAATTTCCACAGATGTTTTCACTGTACAAAGCACTTTGCAATTCTTATTCTGTTTAACCTTACAACTCTGCAAGCTAAGAATAGCTTGCCCAAAGCCATCTACTGAGTTTCATGCCCAAGTGGAGATTTCAGTCAACCTTTATTTACACCCAACACCGAGGTGCAAGTCATTGCATCTCGTTGGTGCAAAAAGAGAGCAGAAGCCTCCCATGTTCTGTAGCATCTTCCACTGGAAAGAAAGCAGGAAGCAAAGGTCTGCATCAGACAGGAGGGTTGGGTGGTCATCTGATAGCTTTCAAGTTGGTTTGTGGTTTGTTTCGTGTCTGCCTCAAACATAAGAAATTTGCTCCAAAACCTATGTCTTTATGAACGTGGGAAGGAAAAACGGGTGGGGGAGGATTTGAAGAAGGACATTTCGAACACTTTTGTCCTCATGGAACAATTTGGAAATATTTCCTCATGTTCCCAGCATGAACTGGGAAACCAGAGAGCACAGTCGACATATCCAAAGTCTTCTGGAACTTGCAATTGCTAAATCAGCTGCATGATTTTGGGCCCTCTGGGGACAATGGCATTAAGCACAAGTTTATTAAAGACAGTTTTGTGAGCAGCCTCCTAAGCCCCTCTCCTCAAACTGTCATATTTCCTCTACCATGAGTAGCATAAATACTAGGGCTCTACATTCTGCTTTGGATAAATGCCAGACAGAGCCATAAAAGCACTATTTAGCTTCCCGATCTGAAATCTGAAGAGCGTTGGCCACAAATGGAGTTCAGGTAGCAGGAGGGACAGTTTTGGACGCAATGCTTATTAATGCTGAAAAAGAGTATATGCTGCAGAAGCTTGCTAGCAGGAACAACCCATTAGGAGTCAATGAAAGACAGGAGAAGTAGCAGGGGAGAGGGAGGGAAGACTCAGGAAAGTTTCAAGAGAAAGATCACCAAGCCAGCATACTCTGATGGTTGACTGAGCTTGGGAGGCTGACGAATCTCAGGATTGGATAAGACAGGTCAAATTCTTTATTATTCTAGTGTGGTCTTGAAAAGAGTGGGTAAATTAAGTTAGACAGGATATTTGGTTATATACTAACTTGAGTGACTGCTGGGAATTTTTTTCCTTTTTAAGTGCTATAACATTACAGAAGGGTTGCTCTCCTATGTTGTACTGAGTCCCAGTTGCTGCCAGTTCACTTCACTAATCAAGGCTGAGCTGAGCAAACCTTACCCGGTTCTGTGTGAATGGATACTTCCAGCCCAGCTGAGAAATTATTTTGAGTTGGTTACTGTCAGGATACAGTTTTGTAGGAATGTCATTTTAGAGGACGTTCTCTCTTATTCTTACCCTCACACACTCACAGAACTGGAGCCAAACGACATGCTTTGCTAATAACATGCTTGTGCAGCACGCCTAGGTCTGATCCAGATTGGGACCATGGGAGGAGGATTTAAACTCTGGTCTACCACTGCGATCCATGTTAGGATGGCCACCCCCGTAGCTGCAATTTGGCCCAGTAGGAAATCTATAAAATTTGCAACAGAGTCTTTCTTGCTATCACTGGGGTTTATTTTAAGCTCATCAGAATTTAATCTGAACCACAGCCGAGCCCTAGAATCAATCTCTGGATTCTGCTTTTGAACATGAGAACGAGTGTGCTTGCCCTTGCCCTTAAAGGCCAGCTCAGACATGCATTGACATCATGATTCTCACTGCTTGATCACTCAACACGTGATGATTTGCAGTTGGCTTTAAGAAGAACTGAAAGTCATTGTGCCGTGATGTGAGGTAAGTGGAGTGCAGGTTTTGTGCACAGACTTTAATATGTGAAGAGATGGTTCATATGTGCTGCGCTCATTGAAAAAAGAGTGTGCACATGTGAACCAGCCCTAAGTATGTGCAGAAGGCTTTCTACTTAGCCATCTGGAATTTGGGATCAAGGTTTCTAGGTCAAAATTATTGACCACTGGAGTGGGTTATCTCAATGAGCAGGCTTGCTTGCCAGTAGTATGTGAGCCTTTGAATGCAATCTTTCCCACTTGTACACATATCTCTGTGACAGCCTCACCCCAACTGGGGAATATTTGGGAGCAGCGGGGAACTGGATTTTGAGGCATTTGTTGACTCTTTCTACATCAGTTAATCTTACTCTTTTTGGAGCCACCCTTTGTGCTTGTGCTGATTTTCAGCTGAAGGTTTCACTAAACATATCCATTTACTGCTCTTGTATTTTTGCCAAGACCTTAGTCTAATCAAAGAGATAGCATTTTCTCGGGCCAGTGTGGCAGCAGCAGTCTCACATCCCTGATAAACTATTTTTACTCCAGCCCATGAAGGTAGCTCCTGCTATTTGATTTTACCCTATTCCTAATTTAATACTTGCCATTTGACTCTTTGCTCCCTAGAGCTTTGGGTCTGTTGGTGTATGGCTTTGAGAAGCTCTCTGCCAATTGCTCTTCTTAGTCATTTAGAATTTGGCCCTTGTTCCCGAAATCTCTGAGGAGTTGTTTCATACATACTTGCAAGTCACTGGGACTGCAATCTAAACCCCCAGATGAAAAGGGTGAAAGGTGTCCTCCGCAGGTTGCCCTGCTAGTTGTGACCGACACTTGGTTGCGGTGCTCATCCCTGTTTCTAAGCCAAGAGCCAGTATTATCCTAAGTCACCTAGTTTAACAGTAGACACTGTTGCCACAATCCTAAAGACACTTTCCTGGGAGTAAAACCCACTGAACACAATAGAGCTTTCTTTTGAGTAGAGATGGTTAGGATTGTGCTGTTAGTATCCTAAGACACTTAGGGTTAGTGCACAGACATGTGCTTGTCACCCTACATCTCCATGGAAATGGGAAGACGAATGAGTACCCTATGTGAATTTACCTTCACTGGAATCAGCATTGTGGTAATTGATGCTGCTTTCACACAGGAAAATGATCACTGATGGTACAGTCCTCAAGTTATGACCCAGATTCCCTAGATTATGGGTCTCCAAACCTCAGCCCTGAGACCAGGTGTGGCCCTTTGCAAGCCCCCATCCTGCCCTTGGGCAAGGCCTGTATTCCTACAGAGGCAAGGGAGGATTACCTCCACACTTCCTTTTGTTCCTACTTAAGAATTCTTCATCAAGCTCAGGATCAGGCTTGCTTAGGATGAAGCAAGATTGGATGTTATCTGAGATACAATTGAAATGCCCCAAAACTGGCCTTCTTTTGGTGGAAAGACAAGACACTTAGGGTGAAGTCCAAAGTAACTATGGGGAGTCCTTGCTCCGGAGTAAGAACATGTTACTCTAGATTGCAATATGAATTTCCCATAGGTTTTCACTAGGTGGTGCAGTAACTACGTGCTCCTGTAGTTACTCTGGATTGTGCCCTTACTTTTATTTGTTGGGTCCTTGTGTTTTTTTCTTTTTTAAATGTCTTGGGTTTGTGGGACTCGGCGTCCCCCAAGTGCACATCCCTGCAGCATGGTAACAGGCATTTTGCTATATAAGTACCATGTACTTGGTGGGTGTCAGCTGGCATTTGCTGTGGATGGAATATATTTTCTATGGGACTGCAGTGGCTCAGTGGTTAAAGGCATTGTGTCTGTCAATCTAAAGATCAGCAGCTCAGTGGTCTGAAACCTGGGTGCTGCATGATGGAGTGAGCTCCTGTCACTTATCCCAGCTCCTGCCAACCTAGCAGTTTGAAAGCATACAAATTCAAGTAGATAAATGAGTGACACTTCAATGAGGTGACACTCATGATAAATAGATGACACTTTAAATTCAAGTAGATAAATAGGTGACACTTCAATGAGGTTTCCCTGCCACTTCAGCCGTGTTTCCTTATGTTGTGTCAATCATGGATTGGATTGCTGCAATCCAGAACAAGCGGTCCCCGGCACCACATGGAACAAACAATGAAGATGTTGCCTTTTTTGTATAACCAGCTGTTTCTTAGAGAGCAACAATATTAGCCTCTTTACAAGCAATTAAAGTTGTTTCAGTAAGAAGCTTTCAATCCTAACAAACTTTGGACATTCAACAAGTATTCAGTTTGTCCTCTTTTCCACTCCTCCTGTAAATGTTGGGTCCTCTGTCTGGAACCAGTTATAGAAAACTGGCTGCACCAGCCTCTCCTTGCCTCCCGTTGAACAATAGTTGGCTCTGAAGCCTCCGGGGACATGTCTATGCAATGTGTTTGAAAGAAACAAAGTCCCTTAGTAGCTTTCCAGCTGCAGGTCAGACAGATGGGATTGCAGTCACATAATAAAGCTGATAAAAACAGCTGGGCGATAGTAGCAATGATGCACATCCCACAGAAAAAGTAAGAGGGTGGCCTATCCTTGGTTAAATTTGGCAACCTAGAGACCTTGGTAGAAATAGACAGGTTTTGCTAAACTGTGTCCTTTCATTTGACATACTGGTTATGCACGCCATAGGAAAAGAGTAGCATATTTCTGGAATTTGTTCCTTTTGATGTGCAGTGAACCCAACAAAAAACTATTAAATGCTCAAAATGGCAATCAGGTAAGAGGGATGCCACCATTGATCACTACATTGCTTCCTCTGCTCTGTTGATGCCAGAAGTTGCAAACTGTGAACCAAGAACATGTGCTTCTTTGTGAGAAATTTTGAAGTCTAGAAGTTGTCATTACATCCTCCTCCATAGCCAAATCCCACTAAGACTATACTGAAAAATAACAACTTCCTTATGACGCAGGCCTATGCATACTCATTTAAAAGTGTCTCATTGAATTCCCTAGGACCGACTCCCAGGTAAGTGTGTATTGGATTAAAGCTGTAGAGTCTTGTTTAATCTAAGGCTGCAATCCTAAAGACACTTTCCTAGGAGCAGGGCCATCACTAGGGTGCGTGTCTGCACCACCACTGGAGGCCAGACCGCACCACCCTGCTGATGCCACTGCCTGGGAGTTAGACCCATTGAACACAATGGGGCTTACTTTTGAGTAGACATGTTTATGCTCTACGGCTGCAAGCCTATAATTTTCCTGGTAAGTTCCTGGTAGTAAGTCCTATCAGGTGCTGCAGTGGTTCAGAGAATAAAGGCATGGTGCCTGTCAACCTGAAGATTGGCAGATCAGTGATTTGACACTCAAGTACTGCAAGACAGAGTGAGCTCTTGTCCTTAGCTTAGTTCCTGCCAATCTAGCAGTTGGAAGGTATGTAAATTGAAGTCGAAAATAAGTACCACTTCAGTGGGAAGGTAGTGGCATTCCATGCGCTTTGACATTTAGTCATGCTGGTCACATGCTCATGAAGGTGTCTTTGGACAATGTTGGCTTTTTGACTTAGAAACTGGAATGAGCACCACACCCTACAGTCTGTCAAGACTAGAAGGGCAACCTGCAGGGGACACCTTTTAAAATCCTATTAACACTGAGATGATTCATTTTAATTATAACTATCCCTTCCACAATCAGAGGAGACAAGAGCCAGACTTATCTGTCCTGGTGCCCGTCGTTCAATGAAACAAAGTTGGTCCCCATGAACCTTATTGGGGCATGAATTTTATACAACCTCACTTCTTTCCTCCTTCCAGCCTGCTTCCTTTCCTAATCTACCCTCCTATTTTTACCCAACAATATTTACCAAAGGTATCCCCCACTTTCTGATCGTTCATTTTCTGATGATCCCCTCTTCCAACACCTTTCAATTATACCAAGAACTCATTCATTCAATGCATGTTCTACTCTTTCAACGTCTCTGCTATTTTAAAAGCCAAAATTGCCTTTAAATGTTGTTGTGCCTGGTCTAATCCCATTTCTGAAGGAGTTAATGAGAACTGATTTGCAGAAATCTTTGTGTGGCAGCAGGAATTTGCAAGATAAAAATTTGCAATTTGTTAGCTAAAAAAGCATTGGAAGCAACATTTATAAAATAAAAAAGATTGAGTTTCACTTGTTGATGGTTTCCACTTTTGGACGGTGCTATGGCCCCTAACCCAGCCAATACGTGGGGGATGCATGTATCTATCATCATCTGCATATTGGACGGCAGTGCAGACTAATGTTTGTGACCAAAAGCCGAGACAAATTTCTCCATTTATCTCCTGTAAGGCCTTATTTCTTGGGCCTTTGAAATTATTTCACATGTAGTACTTACGCACTCCTGTTGATGGTGTCTTCTTATTTAGGAAGAAGTCCTACTCTCCTTCAACTGCACCTCTGCTTTGGCAGGGCTAAGCTACAACTACTCTGGTCACCCTACGGAAAGGGTTATCTTATCTAGTGAAGCACCATCAGCGATCTGGAATCAGATAATGAGAATTTCCTTTCTTTTAAGGTTCTCACAATCTTGGTGGTCTGGAAAATTTGGAAGTGGAATGATGGATTATTCCTCAGAGATTCTGACATCTGAAAGCAAATAAAAGGAACAGATGCCAGCATTTGAATTAATTTTATAAAGACCTTGTGATTAAAGCAATGTACAGAAAACTCCTTTGCTTCCACATTATTCTTAGAAACTTAGATAGGGATAGGGAGGAGACCATAAGGCAGCAATCCTACAACACTTTTGTGGGATGAAGCCTCGCTTTGCACAATGGGACCATCTTCTGACTTTCTTCAACTAGGAAATGCACTCTTAAGACACAATCTAACCAACTTTCCAGCACTGGCATAGTTGTGCCATTGAGCATGTGTTGCATCCTGCACTTGGAGGCAGCAGTCATGGAAGCCTCCTCTCGAGGTAAGGGGATTTGTTACCTTCCTTTGGATTTGCATTGCCCTTACCTTGGTGTTGGAAAGATGGTTAGGATTGCTTTTTTGGAGTGTGCTTTGAGGTTAGTACTAACTCTTACTTTCTACTTTTCCTCATTCTGATCTTCGTATGTCTTTATTATTTGTTTGCTCAGTTGGTATTTTTTTCAGTGCTGTCACATCCTTTTGGAAATAAGCCTTTTGGAAATGAGCCAATTGGAAATGTACAAAGTACAGGGGTATACAAAGTACTATGTGCTTGTTCTGCCTCTGTTTTTTGGGCTTTCTTTGGTGTATTGACACTGAAATTCCACTTATTCCTATAGAAAAGTAAAGAAGCCATAACAGATAATATCCTCTAAATCTGTATCTTCAGTTCTTTTTTGGTTAAAGCTAGGTGTCACAGACTGAACTAGAGTATCAATAGCCACCAATTTTTGAGAAGCCAAGTCCAATTCTATACCCACAAAACACATTTCATTTTTTGCTCTTGATAATCCAGATATGCTTTGCATAGTCTTGTTTAAACTCATTGCAGTCTGTATCTTCTCCTTGCTCTGTAATTTCTGGTTGCCTCTCCCTTTTTTTCTAGAAGATCCCTGAAGCAGGCCTCTATCAGTCTTGAAAGACTATGGTACCGTGCTCTGCGCTGCATACGCTGCATGCGAAGCACGAAAGCCTGGGTTGGATTGTTAAGGAGGATAGGCTGTTACCCAAGCAGCAAATCCCCTCTCTCCACGCCACTGAATTAGTCCAATGGAAAGGCAGAGCCCATACGATTGGATCCAGCTGGCGTCGCAGAGCTGGGCTAAGGACAGGAACTCACCCTGTCTTGTGGGGCCAACCCTGGAATCGAACCCTGGCCTGCTGGTTAACAGGCACAGCGTCTTTACCGCTTGCGCCACCCACAGCCTAAGATCACTGAAGACAATGTAAATAAATAATCAATTTCCCAAGACAAATTGTTGGAGCACCTTGCCCTTTCCTTCTCTTCACAATCTTGTACTTCTTTGTGTGCATGTACACATGTCCTTTCCTTCTCTTCACAATCCTGTACTTCTTTGTCTGCATGTATGGTGTTTTCCTAGGCCGCTTACCACCTAAAGATGCTTTGCCAGAAAATAACATCTGTATTCCTTAAGAGATTTCATCTGTTGCACTGTTTGAAATGTCTTCCAGTGAAGGTGTGAGTATACACCCTCCTCACCCACCCACCCACATACAGATTAGACTAGGCCTTTCACATGGGCAGCTTTACTGATGGCACTGGCCATGCCAATGACATACCTTCTGACATTTTGCCAACAAAGATATTCATTGCTGTTCCCAAATCAAGCCTTCCCTCATTACCTGCAGCTGTTTTTTTGCTCTGTAACACCCTGACCTGCACTAGCCTTTGAAACTGGTTAACCAATAATAAAAATTCCCTTAAAAAGGAAAAAAGTGCAATAAAATGTTGACTGTCACAAAGGATCTGATTGTATTTATATAATAACTGTAATTCAAACACATGTAGCAACATTTACTATTTGGATAGGAAGTTATGAGGAGAATGTAAGGAAAGTAATGTACAGCATTGGGATTTTCCGTCTCCATGCACATGCATTTATTTACATGTGCAGTTGAAACGAAATATACCAACTCCACTCCTTGCATGTTTAGAGCTGAGACTGGGGGAAGGGCTGAAATCTGAAGGACTCTAGTAAATGCCAACCATGTTTTCAGAAGTATTAACAGTATCTACTCAAAAACTGAAGACAGGAACAGAGCTTTCCACATCCAGTTATAACAGGAGCTCCTGTCATTTGTAGGAACAGCTGGAACTGATCACCAATAAAACCAGATTTAAAAAAGAACTAAACCATCAGCTCATTGAAGATGGCAGTGCCAACAATGTCAGAGGGAGGTCATGCTCACTTAAGTTAATTTCACAGTACTACATACCTAAAGCAGTTTAACTGTCTTGGCTTTTTTCCCATATTCCGACAGCTTGGAAGGGTTAATTTGAGACAGGTCCTCACTAAGAGATAATGCCTACACCTTTAAAATTTCAGTGTAACATAATGTGTACCAATATAGGGTTTTTACAGTATTTATTTTGAATATCTATATTCAATTGATGAAACCATCCCCAGAAACCATCCCCTTTCAACTGACTGAAGTAATACAAAATAAGCAAGCATCACTCTCCACCTCAGACTTCATCCTCACTGTCTTTGAAGTTCTTTGTGATCACAAAAGAAAAGGCATCAACTTCAGCTTCTGTCAGCAAAAGGGACTCCCAAGAAAAGGCATGATGATGGGTGTGGGTGGGCACACTAATGATTAGTGTGCCTACACTCCTTGATGCCCTGGTTTCCTTTCCTTGGACTAGAAGCTGAATGTGGGGAAACCTTGGTAGTTTTTTATCTACTGCCACCATCCCAGGACATAGAGACCAGACAGCAGGGAGCTGTTTGAGCAAGAGGTCTGGGTCTAGAGGGTAGAGCTTCTGACTGACTGAAGATAAGAGGTGAAGGTCGCTTGATCAAAACTGGAAATCAGTTCCATGCATGGACAAGACCTTGAAAAGTGGCTGCTGATCTGCTCTACAGTGGGAGCGAAGACACGCATTCAAATGCCCTTCATGTGAGAGCTGAAGGAGGTTTTTCATCTTGAATGTAGCTGGTTCTTGAAAGACAGAACTGCTCTGTGTTTGCAAAAATCCCTTTGGGGGTTTAGATCAGCCTGCCAATGTAAACCTCCTTGAATTCAAGTCTAAGGAAAATTCCAAAACAGAATGGCGGTATAGAAATGACTGTATAAAATTAAAAATAAAAACTCCCAGAAGAGAGGGATTCTTGCAAATCAAACTCACAATAGCATCTACAGGGTGAAGATATCACCTGCAAACATGGACCAGGACGTCGAAGGGTCAAAATGTAACTTTGTGGATGTTAACATTTCCTCAATTAAAAGTGAATTAAACACTGTAGGAAAAGGACAGTAATAGAAGTATAAGCAGGCTGATGGGAAATATCTGAGTTTACCTGAAAAGCCAAAAGAAATGTTGTGAAATGAATGCAATAATAATTAATGCCCAGCAGATGGTGCCTGGATACTGCTCAAATTCTCAGGCTACGACTGCCACCCCCCATCATGTATCAAAATGGGGGAGTTTTCAGTCCAGCTGGAGTCATTTAACAGACAAAGCAACAGAAAGTTCCTGATCACAATCTAGCTAGATGGTCCATATCTTAAGCTACTTACATTGCACAAGGATTTCCCATTCACTGTACTTGCAGGTAGGCAAAAGGGTGCTCCTCTCTTATTGAATGGCTTATTTAGGTTATTCATGCTTATAATGAATGGCTTATTCAGAATATCAGCAGAGAATAACCTGCACATCTTGTGGGCCAGGAAATTTATAATTTAGCTTAGATGATGTTATCAAGTTATGTGATTGGAGAAGTGGAACCACTTGCCTTGACGTGAGATTGACAAGTTTGGCTGCCCAATTGCTAAGTGCATGCCAATCTCAGTATCCCAGTCTATAAGGAATATTCCCAATCTACAAACATGTGCAGCTGGATAATAGGGTTTTTAATGAAGTACAAAGACTGTTACTCATGTTTGACTCCTGCTTCTTGGTACCTGCTATTTCTGTGTCAAACATTCCCAATCCCTCCATTAGCACCAACCTGGGACTTCAGTGTTTTTTCCTCCTTTTCTTTCTACTTTCATTTCTCCTTCCCCTTCCCACTATCTCATAGTCCCCTCTCTTTCAGCCCTTGTTCCTCCAAATAATCTCTATGATTAGGTGCTAAGGTCTCTTCCTCCTCCTTTTGCCCCTTCTCCTTTTTCTCTATTCCAGGTCATTTTTTTCCTTGTAAGGATTTGTTTTTTCTCTTTCTTCCTACCTTGAAATTGCTGGTGCTAAGTTGTCTGAGTGATTGTTTGTGTACATTATCTTACATTTTTTCCCTGCCAGTTATTGCACTACAGTATTATCCCAACAATAAAAGCTTTCTATCATCGCACCCATAGCTTTGCGTTCCTCCTCCACATGAAATGGTTTGCTGTAACAGGCACAATGGTCAGTCCCCCTTTCCATGCTGGCCACCCAACTCCATAAAGCAAAGTGATCACACAGAGCAGTAGAGTCACACAGAATCACACAGCACTTCCAAAGAGATCTTTCTGGAGGCACGAATCCTCTAGAGGCAGGAAGCCTACTGCAATGAGAAGCTTTCTCTGTGGCCAAGCTAGAGCCACAAAGGCAACAAAGCCAGTTTAAACAAAGACCAGGTAGGTGAATAAATCAGCCATGAGATCAAATTTCCGGCGCACAAAAAAAATACCCTGTAAAATACAGGAGAAAATTGACCTGTCAAGGGAATAGATGGACAGTGAGATCAGGCATGCCTTTCTCAGACATCAGCCCCTCCCTGGAAATCCATGTGGCGATGCCCACTCTAGCCAGAGAGATGCACCCATTCCCATAATGCATGCAGAGGGAGGTGATGCATTTAACAGGCCGCCGAGTCTTCAGAGGGCGGGTGGGCCTCCTGCACAGCCGTGGCACAGCTGTAGCAGCAAATAAGACAATAAAACAGATGAAGACCAGCGATCCTGTCAGCAGACAGTTATAGAACCTTTCTTTAATTTAATCTCTCCATTCTCCCCCTTCGAACCATCAAGGGTAACCTCTTGGTAACCTCGTCCCTCTTCCCTGTGCAATTGGTTGACACTGATGTCACAGGTGTCCTTGGAGTTATGGCAAGTTGGCCTGGTGCAGAACTGTAAGTGTATGTTCTCCGGGACAACCTCTTTAACCTTAACCGGTTAATACTGCATTTTAAAAGGGAAGCAGGGTGGGAGGAGGGGAGGAACCTTCAATTTCTTTCAGGCTGGTTAAGGCTCAAGTAACTCATTGAGTTTGCGTTCTTACACAGGAAACACATGAATATTTTGAAGGAGGGTCAAAGGTTTCAATTCATGAAAGCAGATGAAGGTTGCAAACCTGTTATGGGAATACACACCAATAAACTTCAGTAAACACAGAAGTGGGCTGGATGGATGCAAACTAAGTAACATTACTTGGAAGTGAGTCTCACTATACTCAGAAGGGTTTATTTCAGAGTAAACATATGTAGACTGTTAGCAAAATGTTTAGTAATAATGGGAAGCAGGACTGTTGATCTTGAAGTCTGAAGGCTGGAACTAGTTTTCAGATCAATATTCTTGTATGTGTGTGTGTGTGTGTGTTTAAATGTGCCAGAGCTCAGTTCTTCCTCACTAGAAAAAAAACAAATATATATGCTTTGAAATAAATTATGTAATTATTTGTTTTCTACACATATAAGCAGGTTTTCTATTATAAATAATCACCACAGTGTACACACAATAAAATATATATTTAGATAAGATGTTCAGTAAAGGGACTGCATGTGACAACAGATGGTGGCAGAACAAGTGAAGAAATAAGTGCTTTGATATCTTTGTAATGACAACCACTATCCTAACCTGGAAAGGAAATGTGCTTGTCTTCCTATCGCAAGAGTGGCATCATGAGCACATTTTCTAGCAGTAGTAACTGGTTATATGGATCACCATGAAGACGAGACAGCAGCCTTACTGCTTGAGTTGATAGTTGCACACTGCATGGGAATTACTGCTTTCTGTTTCTTTTCAAATGGATGACTCAGCAATCCATCCAGCTTGAGAGAATAATACATTGCCTAGAACAGTGATTTTCAACCAGTGTGCTGCAGATAGTTCTCAGGTGTGCCCTGGGAATTTGGGGAGGGACATTCATTAATAGGAAAATTGGGATTTGAAAAGCATGGTGTGCCTTGTCAATGATAAAAACAACTGATGTGCCATGAGATGAGAAAGGTTAAAAATCACTGGCCTAGAATATGGTGTCCAAATTTTTGGGAAGGAGGGCCACATCATCTCTCTTATACTGTGTAAGGGGCCATAACAGTGGTGGGCTTCAGGGGGTTCCCACAGGTTCTATAGAACCCTTTGCTAAGGAGCGACTGGTTCTGAGAACCGGTTACTAATGGGACACAGAACCTGTTGTTAATTTAGGTAATTAGGATATAGAACCTGTTGTTGATTTATTTGAATCCAGTCACTGGCCATAAATAAAGAATTTCCATAAAATTGCATAAATGTATTAGAGTTGGAACTTATGTGAATGAATGAATGAATGAATGAATGAATGAATGAATGAATTCAAATCAGTTCATAAACATTTTGCAATGCAGAGAGAAAGGGTGATTTTCAGGCTTGGGCCCAAGCTGGTTTGGGCTGGATCGCCTGAACCGGTTGTACCCCAGACCCCGCTGTTATCAAACCGGTAGCTGCGGGGTACCCAGAAAACCCAGCGTACCAGTTTGGTAAGCTGGGAAGAGGAGACGCAATGCTCGTGGGCCAACCTCGGCACACTTGCATTGCGTCTCCTCCTGCTGGGGAAGATGCACAGTGCGTGCGCCGACTCCCACTGAGGAGATGCACTGCGCATGCGCCAACCCCCGGGGGTCAGCGTGTTCATAGTGTGTCTCCTCCAACTGGAGGAAACGCAATGTGCCGGGGGTTGGCGCATGCGCAGTGTGCCAGGGTTGGGGTCTGCCCCTCGCCCTGCCCCTTCCCCCTGACCGTGGCCCCGCCCCCAACCTCAGGCGAATCGGTTGTTGGGTAAGGCGGGGCCCACCACTGGTGATCTTCAAACCATATCATAAACGCTTTTGTATACTGTACATAGAGAGGAGCCTCCTCAGCCCTCAGAATACCCTCTGGAAGTGCAGGGAGCAGAGCTCCCCTTTGGAAGATTATAGGCTTACCCAAGGGCCAGATGGTGAGGTCTTGCTACAGGCCACATGGAGGCTTGCCTTGCATGAAGGGTCTTGCTGCAGGCCGCATCAGACCCCTGGGCTAGGGTTTGGAAAATCCTGAGAACATTAAGAAAAAACTAAAAATTTACATCCTGTGTCTAATATAGCATTCTTTCTTTCCTTCTCTCTCTCTCTCTCTCTCATTTACACAAGCACCACAGTTTCAGCTCTTTCCTCATGTGGCATCACACAAGCATGGCTAAACCATTCATGTTCAGGCAGTAGATTGGTGGGGGCAACCATCTCTTTCTTCCTATTGGCCTCCCCTGCTTCTCCCATTCCCTGGATTGGGAAGGAAGTCAGGAGAGAGAAGAGGAAATATTGGTGAGGATACTGAAGTGAGGATATTAACTATCCTCTGTGTGGGAGGAGAAGGGGCTGACAAGTGAAGCAGCAGTTGGCAAGCTATCTCCGTCATTAGGGGGTCTTGGCCCTTCCTGGACCCCTAATCCAACTTTCACAATTGCTATTTGCATCTTCTAGTAATAACCCAGCACCTTTATAAAAAGTCAAGGTGTTCTTAAAAAGGAGGAGAGCCTTGCTGGCTGAGGTTGGCAGGTTTTTGTACCAATTTTGAAAGCACTGCATGCGCACTCCTTCCAGGACGTTATCGCAGACAGCACTCAGCCTCTTCAAAAGGCAGAAAATTATACATTAAAATTTTTAAAAGGGGTTTTAAAGCTTTCAAATTGGTTCGAAGGAGGGAACGGTGTCAATGGCAACGAGCTCTGTCCCAGGCATAATTGAGTAGAAGATAACCCAAAGATAAAGGCCTTTGACATTCTGACAACCACAGGACAAAGCATGCTAGATGGCAATGAATGCACTTGCCAGTGGGAAAGGGGAGTGGTGTTTTCACAACGAAAAATGTTGCCGCGTATTGCTGGGCAAATGCAAAGTCGCTGTCGGAGATATTTTACTCGGGGTAACACTTTTAGATTCCTCGCCATATATTTGTGCATTTATGGAGCAGTAAAACATTTGTCTGGGCAGGCCTTGGAATGAATGCCTTGTGTTGCATTTCAAAAACAGGACACAAAAGCCATGCCAGCTGGTTAAATAAGGCTAATCTTGCCTTAGTACAGAGGGACAGACTTGGTCATTACTCAGAATCCCTTCTTTCATCAATGAGAAACTCATAAGTCACTATATAGATCTTAAAGTGCTTGAAATAGCTAATGATGTCACCTCCCCACATCTCAGTGTCCTATCTATTCTGGGGGGTGTTCTTTTGGCCTAGAGCCAACTGAATTTGGAACCTGCAAGTGAGGTTGGGGAGGACCTTGGAACAGATAAATTTCTCCTAATGTATCTGGAAATCTGCAATGATGGGAACTTTAGTAAAAGGACGTGGGTTCAAATCACAAAAATTCCATTTTTCAAGTCACTCGAAGACTCTAGTGTTGCAAAACTTTGGAGATCCTTTACCAGAAGATTCATAACCTTCAGTGGTGGGTTTCAGCAGGTTCACACCTACTCTGTAGAGCCAGTTGTTAACATGGACATATAAAGTTTAAAAATAGCCATTTAAAAGTGGCTGCCAGATGGGCATAGAGCCGGTTGTTAATTTCTTTGAATCGCATAACTGATAATCTCCCAGACTCACATCTTTTCCCAACATGAGTCACTAAGGCTGCAATCCTAAAGACACTTTCCTTGGAGTAAGACCCACTGAACACAATGGGGCTTACCTTTGAGTAGACATGGGTTAGAGTGGTGCTCTAAGGCTGCAATCCTAAACACATTTTCTTGGGAGTAAACCCCATTGATTGAAATAGGGCTTACTCCTGAGTAGACATGCTTAGGATTGCACTGTAAGCCTCCTATATCTGGGTGGGGGATCCTTGCTTACTGTGTTTGGGGGCACTCAATTTGAGTCAAGTGTAAAGTTGACTGAAGCTGAGTCAACTTGAGAACTTTTAACAAAAAAAATACCTAACTCAGGGACTCATTGTGGAACCTCTGAGTCACTCGACTTGAGTCACAGTTGTCTTGTGTGCTCCTGAGGCATCTGGTGGGCTGCTGTGAAATATAGGAAGCTGGACTAGATGGGCCTTTGGCCTGATGCAATGGTGGTTCTTTTGCTTTTATGTTATTATGTTCCAATGTCCAGTGACTTGACTTGCGACTTGACTTGGGTCTACACTTCCACAACCTTTTCCATCGCTGGAAATTTGTCCTGTGTAAAGCATTTAGCCTTAATGACAAATTCCTAGGAGTTTAAAAACATTGGCTTAAGACAGCTGGACATTGGATGTGTAATAGGATAGGCTGAAGCATGAATATGTGCAGAGCTTCTGTCCTCATTAACTGGATGATCTGGCCTTCAGTATCGATTGGCTTGATAAGTGTAGTGTAGATTTGTCACAAGGATGCACATTAGTTCAAAAGTGCTAAAATTCATTCATCCAGCCGAATGACATTGGAAAGCTGGTGTGGTTCAGTGGAGGGAGTGCTATGGATAGAGGGTGGCAGACCTTGGTTCAAGTCCCAGGTCAGCCAAGAGCTCACTGCATGGCCTTGGGCAATTTACTACATCCCAGCCTCAATTCCCCATCTATAAACTGGGGAGGATAATGACCTGCCTCCTCTCAGAATTGTGAGTAGGAACAAGACAAATATTATAAAGCATAGTGTGCTTTAAGTGTGCTATATAAATGATAGATGGGAACATGCTCTGGGCCATGTGACACCCACTAACCAATCTCAAATTACAAAATTATTGATTATTGGACAGCATATATCACATTAAACAAAAATAGGCAGATGTGGCCCATGTCTCCCCACTTTGAATATCCATTCAAGACCAAACAACATGTCTGTGTCATAGAATAAGATGCTAAAGAGGCAGGATGACAGAAACCCTCTGTGTGGGTCAAATCCTCCAAACCCAAACTCACATCTCCAAAATGCTGTAGCTGGTCAGTCTCTTCATTTGGAATCTGGTCCCGAGAGACATGCCTTTTCCAGGAAGCACCTGGGCTCTATACAAGTCAGTCTTGTAAATCAGGAGGCATCTGCAGTGAGATTTGGGGGGGGGAGATGGGGGGTGATAAGCTTTATGCACAGCCCCTCCACATCTTGTTGCATTGAGGGAACACTGAAAGTAGTTCAGATGCCAGAAATCTACTGACTATGCAATCCTTATTTGAAGTTAGTCTCACTGCGATCAAGATGGTTTACTCCCCTGTTGCTGTGTTTAGAAATGCAGATGCAGATGAGCCCTATCCTCATGTGCCCTGAAGCAGACAAATAGGCTGGGTTGCACTATATCTAGAACAGGGTTGGAGCTGGCTGCAGTGCAAATCCCCATTTTTCATAATTTTAGCAACGTGTCAAACTCAGCTTGTAGCCCAGTGCTACTGCACCCCCTGCATCTTTCTAGCTACGCCACTGCATTTGGGCCAGCACAAAGGACTTGTTCTGGCCTAAGCTACCCTTTGAATTGGGACCACAGTAATACAAGGAGCTGGTTTTTGACTTTTAAAGGTTTAAATTACCTGGATTCACACAAAAAGCTGGACTAGATGAGCCTTTGCCCTGATTCAGTGGAGGTTCTTCTTATGTTCTTAAGACACTTGATTACTGAAGTTTATTTTTTTAATGTATTTTTGAAGCCTCCATTGCTATTGAAGCTCAGTCCTATTCAGGCATGAATGACACAGTGTTATTATTTCACCTGGTTTTAGGTATGAGTTTTTTTATTATAGCATCTTGCCTCTCTTATCTCTTATGGGATTCCTGGAGTTGAAACTCTAGGCAATCCCTAACAATTTTGACCTTCTCTGCCCCAAAGTATTTGATAAAATGTTTTCTCATATACAAAAATCTCATATAGATATGGATATATATAAGACACAGCCTGTGAACAACACACAGCTTTTTGATGCGAAAACAGAAACATGGACAAGACGTATTCCGGCTCAATTCTTCCTGAAACGCGAAAAGCACTTGGCAAAATCTTTGTCAGTTTGACTTCCTTCTTCCCTCCCCTGAAACAGCAGACCTCGATCCAAGGGATCCTTTGCTCTTCTAAGGAAAAGAACTGTAGGTGGAGCAGTTTTCCCAGCAGCAGCAGAAGCTTTAGGCTCTGCAGCAAAGAGATGAGTAGTTACAATTTTCTCCCTTTGGAGAAAAGCACTCTCACCTGGGGATCCATATTTGTGCAATTAGCACCTAGTCAGCTATGTATTTTCATAACATGTTAAAAACTTTTTTATTTGGCGGGGAGACACATCTGGAAGCATGTTCTCTCTTCCCCATAGTGTTTTTAACGTAATTAGTACAGATCACAACCCCCCAAATCCAGAGTAACTATGGGAGCATGTAAGAGACTTTACGTGCACCCGTAGTTACTGCACTACCTAGTGAAATCCTATGGGAAATTCATATTGCAATCCAGAGTAAGTTGTTCTTACATCGGAGCAAAGACTTCCCGTAGTTACTCTGGATTTTGCCCAAAGTCTCTCTAGTCTATGTGCGTGATGGATACCTTGCATACACTCTCTGGACTTGGGAGGGAAATGCAGAAAGAGACATTTGCTAAACACCTAATTCTTATGCTGAAGAGCAATCATTTGCTATTACTTTTCCATGTATTTTAGACTGTAAGTTGTTTTGGCAGTTCTACACTAGTCTTGTTTTTATTTCTTGTACAGCACTTAGTACAATTTTAAGCACTTAACAAATACAGTAAACAAAACACCCTTGCTGCAGAGGACTCTGAAGATATGTACCTCTTGTCATCTGGGAGAGAATGTGAAGGCACGGATCAAAGCCTGAAGCAGTTCTAGGGACCAGAAAGAAGGGTTCCTGATCCAAGTCTCAGATATTTATTATTCATACCATCAGAGGACAGGTGTGGGTTTATTTTTCACCTGGTATGGTTTTTTAATCTCTGTGCCTTAAGATCACAGCCACACTTCTCACGAACTCCACACAAACCTATATTCTGTCTACATCTTAGAGCAGTAGTTCCCAGACATTAAGCCATGGCTCTCCAGGAGTCATAAAAACCAGTTAGGGGTGCCACAGAATCCTTGCAAAAAAAAACCCACAGTGCCCTATATAATGTATAGGATTATAGTTCTAATGGGGAGCTGCATCCAGTGACCTAATAGTTGAATAGGCCACCAGTTGAAAAAAGTTTGGGAGCCAGGGGATAAATATATTATAAATCTAAAATGAAAAGTTCCTGGATCACTAACTCTAGCCCTTTCCAGTGTTTCATTCCTATAGTTTTC
The DNA here is from genome assembly GCA_030015325.1 of Cryptoblepharus egeriae. Classification (NCBI taxonomy): domain Eukaryota; kingdom Metazoa; phylum Chordata; class Lepidosauria; order Squamata; family Scincidae; genus Cryptoblepharus; species Cryptoblepharus egeriae. Next base: position 102,810,033 of record JAREYC010000002.1, on the reverse strand, counting down.
AGGCACAAATTATGTCAATCTTTACCAGTGGTATAGCTAATAATCATGTAGCCCCCTGCAAAGCTCAAAATGTTGTCCTGGAAGTGATGTCACAACCAGAAGTGATGTCATCCACAGGCATTTTTTAAAAAGAAAATTGGGGGAAAATCTACCGCTTCCTCTTCTTCAGCAGATCACAACCCATTTGCTTTACTAGTGGCATAGCTAAAGAACCTATTTGCCATCAGGAGTCAAAAAAGATTTTGTGTGTCCTTCCCGCCCACCTGGCCCTAACAACAAAATCAAATTGAATTAAGTAAAATAATGAAAATTGTGTCCCTTTTGGTTACGGAAATTTTGCTGGGGCAAAGAGATATGGTATTTTTTCCCTGCTAAATATCAGAGGAGCACCACTTAAAAGTGCCTGTACATCCAGTTAGCATGGCTAACTGTATTATGATATATGTAAGTGGAAATGAGAGCTGATTTATAATGCCTCGTGCAACTGCACTCCCTGCACCCTCTACCTACACTACTTTGTCTTTACAACAATTCATTTTCAGAGGTTGGAATATTTACCAGGAACAAGGACTTTTCTAAGGTGGTGCTTTTGCTTTGAAATGTTCTCCCCCAAAACTTGCTAGGCCATTTCTACTGATGTTTTGAGCAAGTTTGCAAAGACTTTCCTATTTTGCTAGATATTTGGAAGCCATAGAATTGTATTGGGCTAAACTAGCCTTTAAAACTAGTTGTTTTAAAGATCACCTTCACAGCAGCTTGTCTTGCTTCTGGTTGAATACGTAGGGCAAAACCAGAAAAATTTCACTAACATCACCAAGTTCTTGAATCTTGGATTCAACAAATAGTTCTACCTGCTCTGTCCGTCTTGTCCTGTCAACTCAGTCCAAATGAAGGACAATGTAGATTGCTGACACACTAGGATAGGCAACTCCAAACTCTGGCCGAAGAGTCTCTAACTGGATAGTGGCTATACTTTGTTTCTCTAAGAGCCTCTGACCCAGTTGATAAAAAACAACTGGAGCTATGATTTTGAGGGAGGGGAATTGGGGTCCATTTAAATAGGTACTTTTACTTATGTGCTGGTACTGTCAGAAATCTTGGAATTTTGAGCCCATTTAGTCATTAATTTAAGATCCTTCTCTAATTCATTTAAATTTTATATTTAAATATTTTTCTGGTCCTCAATACTGCGCCAGACATTTAATGCGGCCCTTTGACTAAAATGTTTGGAGACCCTTGCAGTAGAAGAAAGGCTTCAAGAAGCAACACATATGTATTTTAATGAATATCATCCCTGTAACAAGTAGCCAATATTAAATCTAGCATAAGACCAATCATAAATGTATGATCACTGCTAATTAGCATGACATCACATCCTCCATCCACACCCTCCATTACTCCATCTCACCCTCAATAAAAATGCTAATTCTTTCTAAAGTTGAATACAGGATCTAACATGGTATATTATTATTTTATTTTATTTAAGGGATTTATATCCCCCCATTCCCATGCTAGTTCCAATGTTGCTTACAAAACTAGTTCCTCCCCTTCTGCCATCATCAATTTATCAATAATACAGGGTGATTCAAAATGAATGGGACAAAAAGAAACATTCTTGTGACTGCTGTAATGGGTTTATTTTTGAAATACAATTATAACTATACAAGTTTCTAAAGATGTTCAGTGTTGGCCCCTCCCATGACACAGCAAATGTCTATGCGGTAATCCAATTTCTGCCACACTTTTCCTAGCATATCTGGTGTTATTGAGTCCAACACGTCACTTATCCGCTGTTTTAATTAAGGCCTATTAATTATTATTTTCGATAATAGCAGACTTTTCATTTTTGCCAGATAAAACTTGTACTGTATAGTTGTACTTTCACACTATATTTTTATTTTCAAATTAAATAGATTACAGCAATTTAAGGTTGCTTACCTTTTCGTCCCATTCATTTTGAATCACCCTGTATTTCTATACCACTTTTTAACTAAAAGTTCACAAAGTGGTTTACAGAGAAAATGAAATAACTGAAATAAAACAATAACCCTACGAGATAACTGAGGCTGAGAGTGAGTAACTGGCTGAGAGACTGTGAAGCCATTAAGAGATGTGAGAGTTGTGGTGACCAGAGATAGGGCCTTGTTCTATTTATGTTTTTATTATGTTTATGTTAGCCACCCTGAGTCGGGCTAATAGCCCGAGAAAGGGGGGATATAAATTTTCAAAATAAATAAAAAATAAATAACTGGCCCAAGTTCACCCGGAAAGCTTTGTGTCCAAGGAGAGATTTGAAACTAGATCTTCCAGATCTCAGTCCAATTCCCAAACCACTACACTATCTGGGCTCTCATTTGCTTGGAGAATCTCTCTCTCCCTCTTTTAGGAATTAAAAAGGAATCAGTTTTAGGCTACACTGAAGGATTCAGAACTGTGTCTGGACAATGTCTGCAAAAAACAGGAGAATTTGGTCTCAGTTTCTATAAGCATGAGGATATAGGGCTTCAGTTGCAGGCCTCCTTCAGTCTTGAAAGACTATGGTATCGTGCTCAGTGCTGCCCAGTGAAGCACGAAAGCCTGGGTTAGATTGTTATGGAGGATAGGCTGTTACCCAAGCAGCAAAACCCCCCTCTCCAAGCCACTGAATTAGTCCAGTGGAAAGGCAGAGCCTATACGATTGGATCCAGCTGGCATTGCAGAGCTGGGCTAAGGAGCTCACCCTGTCTTGTGGGGCCGTCCCGGGTCTCAAACCCTCACCTGCTGGTTAACAGGCACAGTGTCTTAGCCACTTGCGCCACCCATAGCTTCAGTTGCAATTTCCCAAATTTCCTCTACACACCAAGATTCCTTCCCTATGCTCTCTCTATTGCCCCCTCCTGGTCCACATGATCGCATCCCAAAGAAATGAAGGAACTCAAGAAAAATTTAATTCAAAAAACATGCAATTAATTTAGGAAGCTCACTACCACTGTATGTAGTGATCAGCACTATCTCTTAGTTGGCTTTCAAAAGGGATTAGATAAATAAATGGAGGACCAATATATAAATAGTTGTTAATCCTGATAACCAAATATAGAGCCAAGGACTCTTTAATTAGTCACTGTTGCTGAGTTTTGAACAGTCCATCTGATATGGAGACCTGAGCAGATGGATCAGGTATGGGTAACAGCAGCCTGGCCTTTTGTCCTTGCCTAGTCAAGACAATGTGATCTCCTGCCTGTTGGAGATCCACCTCCATCTCCTGCTGATAAGTGTCCTGATTTGGGGAACACATACAGGTGTGGTTCCCTTTAGGTTTCCAATGACTCCAGCCAAACAGAATCTCTTTGAGATACAGGATAATAAACAGGAAGCTTCAGTGTGATTGATTGCTGAATTGATAACTAAGCAGATTTCCTGACTGAGATTTTCAGTCTGAAGACATAGGGCATAATCCAGATAGGGCAGTGAGGAGTGTCCTAGCTGGGCTGCCCCGACTATTCTGAATCCAGAGCAGAAGGTTATGCTGCATCCAGAGAGTCAGGAAGCCAGATCCACTTGTCTTGGGGCACCCTATGTTGCCTTAGGCTGCCCCAAGCCTTTTCCAGAATAATTAGGGTGGCCCATCTTGCAATTGGGTCAGTCCAGTGATAGATAGAGCTGCCCAAGTGCACTTCTGGATTGTGCCCTTTACCTTCCAACCCTAATTATAAATAGCAAGTAACACAAATGTTAGTTTTTCTGGCTTAAATTTGGCCAGCCCCAAGCATCTGAAATGATGTATCATAGAAAATTGGAATGAATTTTAATCTACCACCATCAAGGCTCTGAAGATACACTGGCTCACTGTGTTATGGACAACTGAGTACAGACAGCAGAAGTTATGGAAGTTCTGTCAGAGCTTTTGTGAAGGGGTTATATAGCATTGAAATGTCTCTGCATATTGCTGAGATTAAAGATACAGATTTTAGTCAATTTTTTGTAGGATGTAGGCATCCTGCAACTGAATGGAACCTTCATTTTCAGAGACAGCACAGTACCTCTTGGTACCATGTTGCAAGACTGACCATGGCCGCAGAGAAAGGCCACTGTCTTCATGCCCTGTTTGTGAGCTTCCAGGATGCTGGACTAGACAGACTTTCACCCTGATCCAGAGAAACAATTCTACAGCTGGACCTGTCTGATTTACTGAGAGGGCCGTGCTGTGCTGACTTCAGCACCTTCTTATCTGCCCTGCCTCTCCCTGCATTCTTCCCTGAAGGGTTTCTTCTTTTATGACCACCTGGCAGGTAGACTCAAAGCCTGGCCATCCCTTCACAGGGAGTCCACTTCCACAGTCACTTCCTGGCCATCCCTTCACAGGGAGCTTAACTATGGTGAATGATGATGTAGCAACATCCCACTACAATTAATCCACATTTCAGCTGTTTAAAATGCAGAAACAAATCCTTAATTTACCTGTAGGACTGAATACATGCTGTCCACAAGTACAGTCAGTGCTCATAGGCAGGGGTACAGAGCATGTCTTTTCATGCCTACTGCACTCTAACCCACAATTCCCACCTCTTGGTCATGATAAGTCTCACTTATGAGAGTATGGATATACTTATTTACTTACTGTACAATCCTAAGCATGTCTACTCAGAAGTAAGTCCCACTGAGTTCAGTAGTACTTATTCCCATGAAAGTGTGGTTAGGATTGCAGGCTTACATACCCTACAATCCAGAGTATCTACGGGAGCATGTAAGAGACATTACATTTACCCATAGTTACTGCACCAGCTAGTGAAAACCTATGGGAAATTCATATTGCAATCCAGAGCAAATTGTTCTTACACCGGAGCAAGGACTCCCTGTAGTTACTCTGAACTGCACCCTTACTTAGGGTGCAATCCTAACCTAGGCCAGCACAACTCACAGGTCTTCCCATTCCCATGGTGATGTAGGAAATCAAGTGCATGTCAGTACACTGGCCGAACCCTCCCCCAGGAGTGGCACAGAAGTGCCTTACAGCACTTTTGTGACACCCTCAGGTCAGCACAGGACTTATGCTGAGGCTTAGGACAGCCTAAATGGAGGTAGTATTGCAGCCTTACTTAGTTAAACCCTGCCTTTCCCTACACTGTGAGTACCTTAGCTAACAAAATATAAATTCCTCATCATAAAACAATAAAAAATAAAAGTAATCAATAAAACAGCCCCCAACAAAGAACAACAGAAACCACAAGCACAAAGGCATGCACACGTGTGTTCATACGCATGAGAGTTTGTGTATCTAAGGCCTGTTTAGGCATTCAGCCTGAGTGTATATGTTGGGAGATAGGAAGTGTGCTCCTACTGGGACACACTCCCTGGCCATGGTCTACAACATTCCTGCATTTAATGCTTACAGACAAGTGATGAAGTTAGGAGCATGGCTGAGGAGAGCCTTCCAGTGAATATTCTCGGCTGGCCACTGTATTCCCCTTAGTCTTCTCTTCAGATTTTATGAGTCTGTGGAGATAATGTTTACAGAAGATTATAGTATCTTGCAGAAATGAAGCTAACCCCCCAATCCAGAGTAACTACGGGAGCACATGAGAGACTTTACGTGCACCCGTAGTTACTGCACCACGTAGTGAAAACCTATGAGAAATTCATATTGGAATCCAGAGTAAGTTGTTCTTACACTGGAGCAAGGACTCCCCGTAGTTACTCTGGATTTTGCCCTAAATCTATATAGATGGGGTGGGAAAAATAGGTCTCACTTCAACCAGTAAGCCAGGGCCAGCTCACGGTCACTCCATGCAGTAGACTGGTGGACAGATGCCAAATTTGTTCATCTCTGTTGCCTCTATTCTCCTCCTTTTCCTTCCTTTCCCTGGATTGGAAAAATAAGAAGGGAAATAAGAAGGGAAAATAAGAGAGGAAGAAAAAATGTGGTGGGGAAGAGAGTGCTAAGTGAGAACATTAGAGAGCAGGAATAGCAGAGTCTGAAACATCATCAAGTAATGTGGGGAGCAATACCTGGAAATGCTTCTCAGGCTCTAGGAGTTATTGGGCCAGCCCAGCTATATGTCCTTCCTTGACCTTTTCAAGTTATGCAGATCTGATAATCAGAGGACAGGCCAGGGCTTATTTACTTCTCCCTAGTTCCACTGATCTATACTGATGATGTCCACTGATGTCACCAGCCCTGAGTGTCTCTCTGTTCCACATTCTTTTAGCTTTGGGGAGAAGGATCATAGGTGATAATTCAACCATCTTCTCTTCGGGTATCATGGTCTACCTCCAGTCCTAATCCATTGTGGGATGTCCCTAGCTGGGTTCACACTTTACCTCCTCCCCATCATTGCCTAAACTATTTTGGTAAACAACCCTGCTGAAACCAAGGACATTAAGTTCCGGTCTACGCCTGGAGAGAGAGAGAGAGAGAGAGAGAGAGAGAGAGAGAGATCACTAAAGAACACTATGCATGTTGCCTTAAGCTCCCAAGGGATTTATGCTGAATGTAACAGAGTAGTAGTGGAAAGGTAGCAGTCTGGCATATGTCTTACGCATGTGTGGAGAACTGCAGTTCTGGAGTCCCATCATCCTGGGATTGGTGGATTGGTCACTTATCATCACATTGGTGTTGACCTGGTTTTCAAACAAATGTAGTTGTGCAACCTGGAATTAGGTCCAGGTTGTCAGAAGGTAAGGGAAGCATCAGTTTTCTCCCAATAAATAATTTGGTATGCAAGTTAATGGTCCAAGGAGCTAGATGTAAAAATGATGTACAGGTGTGGGAGTGGGGTTGGTGGGGGATGGGAGTATGGATGGGTGGGGAGGCTTTTGAAACTATAATTGAGTTAATGGAAGCTCAGCAAGTGCCTCATTTTGGGGGGGGGGGGTGTAATTGGTTGCATTTTGTCACTTGTGTCCATTTACAAACTTAGCTTTTCTTTTCTTTATTGATTTTTCCCTTCTCAAAATGAGGCACTTAAGGCAATTTCTGAAAGCCCCAAATGATTAATAAAACCCCATTTCCCTCTCTCATTAAAACAAAAGAATTAGAAGCTACCACTTGATTTGTTTAACAATCCTGCAAGAACTTCAACCGGAAGCTGTTAGCAATGGCTTATTCATTGTGTAGTAATGGATAAAGGAATTTAGGGGAGGAAATCAGAAAGAAACAGCCAGAAAGACAGCTCTCTTTGTAAAGAGTGAAGCATGAGCTGAACTCAGTCAATTTATCAGTTTACTAAGAAGTTCACTACCATGCTTTCTAAGTTTCTTATATATTTCAGTGATGTGAAAAATCTAATGTAAGGCACTAACTTAAAGTTTGGGCTGCACACATCTCCCTTGTTTCCTATCTCCATTTTAATAACAGTGATTTCAGAATGTACAAAGTGGTTCACTTAATGCCCTTTTGTCTGTATTATTGTATCATACTAGCTGTCAGATGTTTTATTTTCTCTGTAAACCACTGTGAACTTTTAGTTGAAAAGTGGTTTATAAATATAGTTGATTGATAGATTGATGACAGAAGTCACCCCCATGAGCACTGGACCTACCCTAAAATTCTCTCCTCTGGCTAGGCGGAAATTCCCAGGGATGGGGCAGTGGTTTTTCCTAGCCCTGCTATTTGGGATCCTTTTACCAGCATCACTAGATGGTCTTACCTGGGAACTTCACTCACACAAAGCAGGCACCAATAAACTTAGGCACCACCTGAGTAAGGGGCTTGTAAGGGGACACAACCTCTTTTCTCTCTGAATGGACACAGTTGGATTTCTGGTCTTGTCTTCAGGTCCCACCTCTGATATGTATTTATTCCATGGCCTTGGACAAGTTTCCACTGTTTATTTCCCAGTTTGTAATAAGGTAGTAATAAAAAAAAACTCCAACTAAAGACTGTAAAGCCCTTTTGTAAATTAAAAGTACTGTATAAATGATCAGTATTAATGCAAGGACCCCAGGCCCTCTCCCCCCTCCCCTTTCACTATCACGTCACTCAGGCTTCAGGCTGTGTTGAGACTGAGATAACAAGGATCTCTCTGTTGCTCCTACTAACTCCCATACTACTAACTCCCATACTACTAACTCAAGCCCTGACCAGGTTATTCACCTGACCAGGTGATAGGCATTTGGCATGTTCTGGACAACCATAAATATTTGCTGATATGCTTTCTGACTTCTGAGACAGAAAAACAAATGCCTTGCATTTTGAGGCATGTACTGTATTTCAAGTCCATCAACATAAAAACCTTCCAAAACTGTAGGTTAAAATGCAAATAATCTAAAAGTTTTGTTTCACAGCATATCGTGCTTTGATAATGAAGACGCACAAACAGTGTGGACAGACCAAATTGAGAGTTTTTAGAGGGAGCATTTTTACACATTCATATTAGATTGTTCTTCTCTAGGCAATGTATCCGGAGAGCTGATATCTAGAATGGGATTTAGGCAACAGGAGGGAAGGCTTCAGATGAAACATTCCTAAAGACACCACAATCAATGCTCTCTAAAAACAAAAGCAAAAAAGCACTGATGAGTGATGCATTGGGGCCAGTGCTCTCCCTTAGGATCTTTCCATGCTGAGTCCTGGGAACTGAAGCAGCACAAAGGAATCACAATGACTGTCCACCCCTATCACCTCGCAGGGCAGAGGAACAAAGATCAAATGAGGCTCTGGAGGAGTGAAGTGTTACATGCCAGGTGCATATTTCTGTTTCCTTATTCTCTCTGTGGGTTGTGGGTGGTGCAAGTGGTTAAGACACTGTGCCTGTCCCCACTGTGCTCCTGTCCTTAGCCCAGCTCTGCAACGCAGCTGGAACCAATTGTATTGGCTCTGCCTTCCCATTGGACTATTTCAGTGGTGTGGAGAGGGGGGATTTGCTGCTTGGGTTACAACCTACCCTCCATATCTATCTACCCAAGCCTTCATGCTTCGCATACAGCATCAAGCTGTGAAGAAGATGTCAGGTAAATAAACACACTGCATGCAGCTGTCCCCTTTGCAACTTGTCATCATCTTTGTAAGGGTGCCCACAGATACAACATCAAGAGAGAGAAGCAAGGCAATTTCTTTAACTGTATTCATTTCTGAGCTCTGCGTTTTACATGAGAGACAATATATCCGTGAATCAAATGCTGATTCAGCCATCAATTTTACCCTTTCCTCCATGATTCAGGTGGGTCTTCCAACTTCTTAAAAAGTGGTCAAAGAGACACCAGTATGTGAATTTGGTTCACCTATAGGTTTCTTGTTGCCTGAGTTATTTTAAAGCTAACCATTTGAAAAAGGAAATGCAATGGGATTTGGGGAATGTGAGTAGCGACTGAATGACAACACAGGTGCTAGTCAATAGTTGTTCTCTGCAGGCAGATGTATCCCATTCAAGCTCTTTTGGCACTGAAAACCTGAAAAAATGAAGTTAATTTTTTTGCTTTATGTTTTAAGGCTGTATAGTATAAATCAGCAAGCTGCCTCTAACAGTGGCAACACTGTGTATGTACCCTAGGCTTACCTAAGCCCTGGCATAAGTCCTGTGCTGACCTGGGGGTGTCAGAAAAGTGCTGTAAGACACTTGTCTGCCACTTCTGGGCGAGGGTTAGGCAAGTGCACAGACATGTGCTTGGATGTGCACCATTGGGAACAGGAAGACAGGTGAGTTGTGCCATCGTAGGTTAGGATTGCACCTTCAAAAATTACTTTTGGTTGAGAGATGAATACAGTGTGAGAATGTGTACAAGACAGACGTGTGGTTATACACAGAAGTATTGCAGATGGATGCTACATTGCTGTAATCACTCAAAGTACTGTTTTGGGACTTTCTTGAGAGTTTAGGGGCCAGCCTAACCAGGTGGGTCGTTTGATGTATGTGGGTCCTCAACCAAGGCTCCACCTTGCCAGCATCTGATACCATGCCTTAAGGAGACACACAAGTACATGAAAGAGAGCTGAGAAGGAGTATGTATGTGGTTTTATGCAATAGCACATGCCCAGTATTCAGTCTTAATTTGAAACACAATTATTAAAATTTTCAGTTGAGACCCATTTGCTCTTCTTGATGTAGATCCTGGAAGATTCTTGCTCTTTTTAAATTACAGTGGTGCCTCACATAACAAGTTTAATTTGTTCCGGAAGCATGCTTGTAATGTGAAACGCTCTTTATGTGAAGCAGATTTCCCCAAAGGAAATAATGGAAACTCAGATGATTGGTTCCACAACCTCCCAAATATTCGTATAAAAATATTAACTGTATGTAAAAATTATGACAAAACACTGGAATTGAATTCAAAACATGCATTCAGTGTGCACGATCCTATGATGTCTACTTAGGCTGCAATCCTAAAGACACTTTCCTGGGAGTAAGTCTAATTTAACACAATGGGGCTTACTTCTGGGTAGATATGGTTAGGAGGCTGCAATCAAAGACACTTTCTTCTGCAATCCAAGACCCTTTCCAAATGTCTCCCCACTTTCTCCTTCTCTTCATCCAGAGCCTCTCTCTCCCCTGCTCCCTTCTGGCTAGTGCTGAGCTGCTTCCCTCTTCTCCACTGCTGTTCCTTCCCTCTGCCCAGCGGATGCCTGGCCACAGGAGGAACAGTGCGGAAGTGTTGCTTTCTCTATGGGCAGGTGCACTAGGCAGCCCTGACGCTTTTGAAAAGCGCTGCCGGCCACTGTGTCTGCCCCAACTGCCAACGAGTGTGCTTGTTAAGTAAAGCAACACTTGTTATGTGAGGCAGAATCCTAGAGAAATTTTTGCTTGTTATGTGGATCACTTGTTAAGCAAGGCACCACTGTATATCACTTTTACACCAAAACTGATTCTAACCAAAACTGATCTGATTGACTCTGCATTAATTTGTTAGTGGAAAAGCAACTGGCTTGTTTAAGAATGTAAGAGCTCTGCTGGATCAGTCCAAAGGCCCATCTAGTTCAGCTTTCTGTATCTCATCACATACAGTATTGTACACCCAGTATTAACAGCACTGGCAACATAATGGGATGCAGATTGACAGTGGTTAGTTATCTTCACACTTCATTACAACTTGTGACAACACAAAGTCAACCCACATTTCAATATCTTTACATACTTGTGTGGATCAGCCTTCCTTGGTGATGTGCACAACTGCATGGAAATTAAGAGCTAGGACTATCACATTTTGATTTCAAAAAAGGATGATTTCATGGGACAGGAGGCAGAAGTGAATCTGACATTTGAGTAGGCTTTGGCTAACTTTGACCTTGCCTATCCTTTCAAATTTCAATTTTTGTTACTTCATAGAATGCTAGTTTATCTGTTGGATAACACTAGCTGGCTGACTGCCATCTCTGAGGCCAACACATGTTAACAGCCCCCACATCGGAGGCTACTGGAAACATTTCCCTGTGCTTGCAGCTCCATGTTGGAAGGCTAGAACATTTGCAAGCTGCTTTATTTGGGGAAAAGCCTGGTTTTCAGAGACCCCTTTGCCAAACTGGCTTACAGGGAGGCCTCTGCCAAGTATAGCCAAGGGCTTCACTCCATGCCTGATTGGAACTGCCAGCACTCAACCAGAATGGAATTAGTAGGAATAGGGTGCTGGGCTATCACTGGGGTGGGGGGGGGTGCACCAGCACAGCACTGGCCAAGGCATGAGATGCATTTATTCAGTAGCTCTGGGTTGATTAGTTGCAGGTGAGCAGATGGCATGTGGTTTGGATTTCAGTGCGAGTCAGAAGGCGGAGATTGAAAACACATTGCTGGTGAAGTGAGCTGGTTCGTTGCAGAATGTCGGACGCAGCTAATAATACTTGGGGCAGGAAATGCTGCCAGAATCTCAAAGCTAGAAGAAAGCACCAGTCCTTGAGTAAAACTCCCAGACTTTGAGCAGGACCACTGGCACATCATCCCGTGCAGCCCAGAGCATACGTCTGCCATAGTTACAGAACAAACACAGGACAGGAAGGACAGGAAAAATAACTGAGCCTATGGATCAAATAGCACCAAGTGACTCAACTTATAGGTCCAGGCAACCTGTGAGAGCCGGTGCAGCACAATCAGTTATGGCCTGATCCTACTCTGCCAGTTGCAACATTGTATGGCTAGCCACATTGTCACAAACAGTGGACCACAGGCAGCCATTTTGGATTCACCATTCAAAATGATTTCAATAGCCAACCCCAGATCCTATCTCCACACAGGAGAGCAAGGAAGTTGGTGGGTTGGGTGGAACATGGCAGGGAGTGGGAGAAATGAGGTAGAGACAAGGGAGGGGAGGAAGCATGTTGAGGACAGAAGGGGTATTAGTATGCTATCCCCTTCCTTGCTTCCCCACACACCCCATTTCTCTTCTCAGATTTGTGCCAACTGAAGTGCTGGCTCAGGTCCAAGGAAATGCTTTGGCAATCAGTATACTTATGGGATTGAAGTAAGAGATATATGTTCCCTCACTTCTCCCAAGCCTTCTCATCATCCCCCACCACCCTAAAAAACCTGCATTCACTATGTTCATGTGATAGGAAAATTAAGAAGATTGGCCTGTCAGGCTGCAATTCTATGCACACTTTATAGGAAGTTTCACTGAGCATAATGGAACTTAATTTGGAGTAAACAAAGATACGTTCCTGTAGTATGATTTGGGGATTTCTCAGTCTGAGATTCACTGTCACCTAAAATTCACATGGTGGCTTTCTTAAACAACCTGCCACCTCTCAGTCTCAACCCCACAACTTCAATTTGAGGATATTATCAGTGGTTTACCTCACAGGACTATTATGAGGATTATTGTGGTGACATAGCTTTTTTCTATTTACTGTTACAGTCAGGGTGACCAGATGCCTGAACCTCAAAAGGAGGACAAGGTCTTTGATTCCTCTCAGCCTGGCCTTTCTGGCAGACAATGGCACATTTTCCTACTCACAAGTAAAGCTGCGATACTGGGCACTTTCACTTTCCCATAGAGCTCAAAGGATATTTTTGATTTTTAGTTTTTTGGCCATAACCTTTGATAGGAAGGAGATATTTCAAAACCAATTTTTGCATTGGATTCAGCTCTTCAATATGAATCCAAGGACATATGATATGATGGGGTACTGCACACCACTGCAAAGTTGCAAAATGAAGCCAAAAGGGGGGGCGGGAATGAAGCCCTTTTGGAGGACACCTGGACAGGAGGCGGAAAAAGAGGACAAATCCAGGAAAATCCAGTTATATAGTCACCCTGGTTACAGTCCAAACGGATCAAGTTACAATGAGGGACTGAGTGGCTATATCTTTAAGCCCTGAATCGAGAGGAAATCTTGACAAGCTTAGCTCAGCATGGAAGAGTTTAAAAAAACTGCACCTGCCAAAATTTCACTCTTCTTCCCAGAGCCTACAAATGCCTTATGGCTGAAATCCTAAAGACACTTTCTTGGGAGTGAGACCCATTAAACACAATGGGGCTTGCTTTTGCGTAGACATGGTTAGGATTGTGCTATCAGAGGCATTAAAAATGTCACTTCTGGTTTCACAGAGAAACTGGAAATTGCATTTTTTAAATAATCGGTCTCAGTCGAAGCCCAGCAGAAGTTGCAGGCCTCTGCTAAACGTAGATAAGGGTGTCCAAACCCCAGCCCAGTGACCAGGTGTGACTGCGGTGAGCCTCCATGAGACCCATAGCAAGCTCCCTCTATCCAGCCCATGGGTGAGCCCTGTAGTCCCCTGGAGGCAAGAGGAGCTTTGCCTCCGGCATATATTTCTTCTCTCTGTGTTAGAAAATGTTTACAAACCGATTTGAATTCATTTATTAATTTATATGGTCTGTCTCTAATATATTCTTTTATATAAATTTATGTAAATGTGTTCATATGTGAAATGTAAATTAATACATTTCAGCCCTCAACACAGTGTCATCAACGTGCAAGCTGAATCAGGCACCAATGTAGGTTTTTGGCTGACCTTGGAAATAGAAATAGAAATTCATTCCTATGTGTTTGCTCTGTAATTGGATGTGCTCTGTTTCTCCAGCCTCCATTCCTCTAACCTTCAGCTTTCAGATTCACTTTTTTGGCCCTTGTTCCATGCTTCATTTAGCCACCCTTTTCAGTTTTGTTTTTAAACCCTTTAGGAACATAGAAAGCTGCCTTGTAATGAGCTGGACCATCAGTCCACCTACAGTAGCTTAGTATTGTCGGCAATGACTGGCAGCGATTCTGCAAGATTTCAGGCATGGCCTTCTGTATGCAAAGCTGATGCTTTTCCTCCATGTGGCTATGGCCCCTCAGGATCTGAAAAGTTAAAGGGTTTTAAAAAATATATATATTTTAAAAGATTTAACCAACTGTTCTGAGAAGCAGAGGAGATGGCTCTAAGGATAATGCAGGAGCCAATCAGTGCTGTGCAAACTTTACTTCTGCTGAAAAGTTGAACAGTTTCCCCTCAACTCAACCCAGATGCAGAGGCTGTATGTATGCCCATACACAGTGAGTACCTTTGCACAGCGGTCTCTCTACTAACATGATTTACATCTAACTCCTTAGTTGCAGGGCACACCCAACTGATTGTTTTGCCATTTTCAACAGATGGTGAGAATGTATTTGACAACTTCAGGATGTACTTTCTTTTATCCATCTTTCTAAACCATGTGATATGTTTGGCCAGGTATAAAGTGTCAAGAGTGAAGGTACCAGGAAGCAGAACGGAGATAAAGGATGGAGGGAAATGGCAACACTGTAAAGGGATGAAAATCATCCTACAGAACTAAGTTATCAAGCTATAAACTGAAAGAATGAATATGTAGGATATTTATATACTGCCTTAAATCAAACATCTGTCAAAGTGGTTTGCATAGTAAGGGAATGAGAAGAGTTTCCTATCCCAAAAGGATGCACAGACAGAGGCAGCACTATTGCTCTTTGGGGTGCTGAAACTGAGGGCGCAATCCTGAGTAACTACGGGGAGTCCTTGCTCCGGTGTAAGAACAATTTGCTCTGGATTGCAATATGAATTTCCCATAGGTTTTCACTAGGTGCTGCAGTAACTACGGGTGCACGTAAAGTCTCTTACGTGCTCCCGTAGTTACTCTGGATTGTAGAGTGAGAAAGGCATGAGTGGATCCTAAATCCACTGGGTCTGGACAGCACGGAATGAAAGCTGTTGTCTAAAGTATCCTTTTTATTCCCTCGTATGTTAATACCTCTTCGCCTTCCCCCAAACGGTTTGGTCGCATCTTCACAGCCAGCTGTGGTGTTAAAGAAGCCATAGTGCTAGCTAACATTTAAAAGCTTTCAATTATTTTAATCCATTGGAAGTTACCCTCGAGAATTCCTGACAGCAAGAGAGATGTGATAAGTGAGGCTTTCCCTTTGTGTTATGAGATTATACTGTTTATCCAGTTTTCAGGTTAATTTTAATAGCAATTATCAACAGCTCAGAAACTTCTGGGAGTCTTGTTCTAGAGATCAGGTGTGGGTGAAGCCTCTTTCTCTGGGATCTTTGTTGGGTTATCAAAAGGCCAGGTCAGGTTTCACCTTTCACCTCCAATGTTATTCTGTTCAGTCTATCCTTTTAGTTCCAGGAAAGGAATATAACTACTGTCGTCAAAACTGCCCACCCCGCCCAGGTGTCTTTCCTCCTTACCTACCCCTATGAAATGAAAGGGGCCGCACATGGGTGGAGACTCTTAACCTTTGATAGAATCAAAGGCTTTTGGTAGTTCTTAAGGCTCTTTGGGAAACCAGTTGCAGCATGTCCTGCTAAAGGATTGCACTTTGAATGATGAATCCTGCCTTGGCCTATTGTTCTCTTGGCCATCAAGACTTCAGCTCTCCATTTGTACATTTGGAATGACAGTGATGCTTGTCATAATAAAGAAGAAAAGCTTGGATCCCTTTTACTTCAAATAACAAGGTCTAGGTGTATCTCCAATTCTGGTTTCTTGCTTAGGGAGACAACTGGGGTATAACAGAGTTTTGCAGAAACTTCGTGCTTACAAGTTAAGGATGAATTGATAAGAAGCAGCTGATGTTTCATCTGCAACATTTGCCATGTGACATTGACACAAGCTGTCTTCCTCAAAGAGTAAGTTCACACATGTTTGTTCATCAGCCAATAATTGAAAAATCAAGTTATATTTCACATATGTGAAACAACCATCACGGGCAAAACATCACAGTCTGGAGACCTCCATGTAATCTGACTTCACCTCTTGGAATGAAGTCAGTGACCCAGTCAGCAGAAAGTCACTGAGTAATGAGATGTCTTGTGACACATATGCATGTGTGAACCAGCCTGCCTAAGGTGTTTCAGAGTCCTAGCAAGCTCTCTGCTGCTCTTTGGGATCAGGCAGAAAACTCTGTGGTTCCCAGGTGATGTTGGATGATGTTACCATTATAGTATAGTCCAGCTCCAATGCATTTATTGAACTGGCTCCATGGCTAAATGCAGGTTGGGTAAATACCTCCAGATTATGCCTGAGTACAAGATAGGGTGGGTTTTCAGCTTACATTTTAAAGCATAATTTTTCATTGTTTTGTTTGGCCCTATTCATGTAATCAAGAAATGTGATATTCTGCATGCCTATAACCGTGTTGTACATCACAAGGTTACATGTGCAGCAACCAGGTGCATATTACAGGAGGGTTGCCTTTCTTAAGTAACTTGTCCACGTTTATGCATAGAAACAACAAATTCCACAGATATCCCTCTATAATCAATCCCTGTGCCAACTGGATGAAGTTGCTCCATATGCCAGTCAGAAATGGCGGATTCCAGGTTCATCGTTTTGTATTCATTCTGATTCCAACATCAATCTTCCATTTTGATTTTAAGACATTATACTCTCAGGACCTCCACTGTTAAGACTTCTTATACCTCAGTTACACATAGAATGTATCTGGCAATGAGAACTGTCTCGCTGATCCCGTGAGCTGTTACACATGGGGGGAACTCATGTTTTCCCTACCTGCCCAGAGGCCAGTGTCTAGGTAAGGTGTTGTTCAGAACTTTAATACAACCTCTGAGACCAGCTTCAGAGGTTTCAGTGTCTTTCTTTATGAAATCAATAAGCAGATCCTTTATTGAAGAAACATCAAGTTCATCCATGGAAATGTTTGCTCACACAAAATCTGATAAGGACTTTTCTGCCAACCCATGCTGTTGAAAGAAGAGAGGAGGTGGGGATGTAAAGACAGCATAATAATTTTAAACAAACAAGAAATAAAACAGGGCAAAATGCACTGACCTCAGCCAATAAAGCTTGATGTTCAGTCTGGGTGGGGAGCTTAAAGATGCAGACCTCACAAGAAAGTGTGTGGGAGAAACTCGGAAACATAATTATCAGCAGTAGATGATACGTTCTGGAAGAGCTCAAAAATATTTATTGCTGGCAATAACTGGCCCAATATTACAGTGGTGGCTTGCCTTTTTCTCCAACCCTTGTTTGTTTCTCTTTATTCATTTTCCCCACTCCTCCCAGAAAATGAGATGCTTTGTGTGCCAGGATTGCAGGCAAATAGATGCTAAGTGACTTGGAAATACAAGTTGGCTCTGAAGATATTGTTAAGTACAAATACTGCTGTTCTGCCTGTTCAATTTAAGTTCTGCATGATAAGAGCCCAAAGGAAGGGGGGATATTTAACAGACTTGGGTATATACCCTTACTTTTAAAATGCTGTCTTCTAAAATACTAAAAACAAGTGTTCAGAAGTGTCACTGCCGGTGCTCACCTGTCCATGAGGTGGAGTGTGAAGTGGCTACTTTTGAGCAGCCATTTGGAGGTAGGGAAAGGGCAGGGTGGGACACCCCCCACTGTCCCATAATCTGGCCAGCTATGCCAGACCTTCCCCCCTTCCCTTCTTCCGAAGGTGAAGGCAAGCAAGTGAGAAGCGGACATTGGTGGCAACAGCTCTCCAGGTCCTCTTCCAGAATTGTCAAATGATTTCTCTGTCTCCCTTTCTTCCTTCTCCCCACATTGCTCTCCTTCCCACAAGGGAATTGAATGGATTGTGCTAAATTCATGAGACTTGGGAAACTTGATCAGGTGTGGGTTTAACTAATACAGACTTACAGCCCACTCCTATCCCACTCCAGTCTTGATTGTGTTGTAAGCAAAGCACATGCTGCATGCTATAGAGAGCAGACCATCCAGGAGAGGTAGGTAAATAAAATTTTTACTTACCTCTTCATGTGGTCTTCATGTGGTCCATGTGGTATCCAATGGGTATTCCAGTGGGTGGCCTTACTTTCATTCCATCAGCCCAGGACTTATAGTGGTGAACAGTGAGATTCACTACTATAAGACCCAGGTAGGACTTGGCCATGAAGTAGGTTCTGGCCAAAATAGCTTGGATTCTGTAGATTGGATCAGAGTTTCCACAAGAGTATATTCTACTGGGCTATATATAGGATGAACTAGGGAAACTGAAACTTATGTTAAGTGGGGCGAAGTTCATTTCAGCTTAGTAGGCTAGGAATGGATTAAGTATAGCTGGTTTGGTGAAACCATAGTTAGGTTATTTAGTGGGGTTGAGCTGAGCTGATTAGGGCTGAAAGAGATTACTTGTTCTCAACGTTTTTCTAACTCCCATTGGTGTCCAAAACGGCCTCTTGTCTTGTTTTGAAGGAACACCCTTTTTCTGTTGAGCAAGAAAGGGTGGAGGCATTCATTACCTGACTGAGGGAAGTCCATTTCTATTGATCCTTGCCCTGTAGGTGAAATAAAGAAACTGACTGGAAGCTTTTGTTTTCCATGCAAATACCTTTCATCTAAAGCCCCAGCATGAAAAAAGGATGATTCAAGGACCCCTGAGGAGGGGAGGGGTCCTTTTGTTATCCATGTCTGAAGGGAAAGGTCAATGTGTCTGTTAGACAAAAGACTCTTAAACTATTCTGTACACTTTTCCCATATAATGTCCAAGGCACTCATTTAACAGCACAAGGTCGTGCCTTTCCCCCCACCTTTTCCCCAGTTCTGTGCAGTCCCTGTGAGACTGAGGTACAATCCAGGCCTCTGGCTCTGAAGACCAATTCTGAGATTCATGAAAAGCATAACACCACATTCTGAAGCCACAACATTAGAGTCATCAAAGGCCTTAACCAAGAACAAGGGATTAATTCAAGCATCCTATTTTGTTTCACTGTTTAATTAGCTGCAGGTTTGGTACAGGTTCATACAGGTATTTTGTTTGTTTGACTCACAACTTTGAGGTTATCTTCACAGCCTTGAGGCCTAAGAGAGGAAAAAGAAATAAATAACTGATGGTTACGAGTGCCCAAACCAGATTATCAATCATTTTCAAGTGTATAAGTTTGTGGCACTACCTGATTCTCACCTGCATATTTTTGACTGAACATGCTCCGGCTCAGAGTCTGAAAATTACGCCAATTCCTCATTCACACAGGCATTGACGTAGGAACTTGAATATAACCAGTGTTTTTATTATTGCATTTGTGTTCCACTTTCTTTCCCTCCTGGAGCTCTACTGTACAAAGGGTCCCCAAGCAAGCTTTTATCCAGGCACTGACCGGACCAAGACTTGCTTAGTTCCAGCAACATAGCACTGTGACCTGCGCAGAATGAACCCCCTGAATTCAGGCACCATAGAGGGTCTAGACAACAAATGTGGTTGGGATTAGGAGTAATTCCTTGCAGCACTTTTGAGCTCACTACTAATTAAGGGTCCAATCATAAGTTTCCTCAGTGCCCAGGAGGCAGTGGCATCGAAATGGCAACAGTTGGATTCAGTGGGGCCAGGGAAGCAGCCTAATTTCTCCTCAAGGTTAAGGAACTGGTTCCCTTATCTTGTATTGAGCCCACACAATCCCAATGGGTATACTCAGACCCAGTGGGTCTACTCTGCACCTTTTCTTGAGTAGGCGAAGAACCAAGGAGACCCATGTTCAGTCAGCCTCTACCCCACTTCCAGGCCTGATCTTCCCTTGGGCCATCCTCCCTCTGCCCATTCTCCCCTTGCCCTATTTTTCTCTGCCCCAAAATGCCATGCTGCCGACAGGTGGTAAACATACCACCCAGGGCTCCTTTGGTGCAGAGGCCAAGCTGGCACTGTGACCTTTCCACCATATGCAGAGTGCTTTTCAGCACATTTGTAACATCCCAAGCCAGTTGTAAGTGAAGAGCATGCAGGGATAGGATCAGACTGCAAGTTAACCTGCCCTCTGTTCATATGCTTGTGAGTTCAAAACCAAAATGGCTGCCATACACATATGATTAGGCTGCAATCCTAACCTCTGGTTGGGACAGCCTAAGCCCTGGCATAAGACTTGTGCTGACCTGGGGATGTCACAAAAGTTAAGACCTTTTTGTGCCACTCCTGGGGGACCCAGTGCACAAGCATGCTCTTGCCTCCCAACATGAGTTGTGCCAGCCTAGATTAGGATTGAGAATACATTGTTACTATTGAGAATACATTGTTATTCAGGCAAAGCACCCTGTATTGTTCCAATTGTATATCAACATTGGAATTCGATGTGTGAATGAGTCTAGTACTTGGCCTTGCCCCAAGGCCATGCCTGACCAGTATGCAGAGGATTGAACAATAGGGCTAACAACGGCTAATGGGCCAAAGTATGTTCCTCAATGGGAGATCTCCTTGGAATGTGGGAAGGTTTGATAGAAGGGATTGAACTACAAGATGACCCCATCCAACACCTTTATGTGGCCAGTGTAGCCTAACAGAGAAAGCTGTTTTTGATAACAGTATCTTCGTAAAAACAGTTTATTTGATCTAAAGCAGACAGGGAAGCAGAAAGTCTGGGAATCTGGATTGAGCAATTTAGGGTGCAGAACTGTCTGGATTGTAACTCTGTTGTAGCTTGTAAGGATTGTTTTGCTACCTACTTCCATCCTAATAAACCTATATTTTTGTAAACAAAGCGAGTGACAAAGACACCATGTCTTCAGTTATCTGTCATCCAAAGAAAGGTAGAAGGTCATGCTGCCTTCTAGAACTTCCCATCTTTAGGAGTACACATGTATTTTGGGTCTGAAGTCATCACTAGAGAAGGGCCAAGAACAGTAAAACTAGCACTGCCCTTTGCAGAAGAAAGGTAACAGCAGCAACCTTCTGGATGGGCTTAGCCAGCATTAGAACAAGAGGCTGAGAGCCCAATCCTATTCACAGCCACTCAGAAGTAATTCCCATTAAAGAAATGGAACTTACAACCAACTTAGAACTAATACTTCACATTGTATAAGGTCATCAATCCCAAGTAACTAAAGTTCATGACTTTTGAGTTCAAAAATAGCTTCCTTTCCTTCAGTTGGACAGAAGAGTCTGTGATTGGCTCAAAGATAAAATACATGAATATATACAGTATCCAGGCCTTTTGGAGGAAGGGAGCTGGTTGAAAATCTGACCACCAGATTTGTTACTGGGTCTGCTTTTAAACATATGTTTAACATGTGCACACAAGTGAAAACTACTTCATATGCTGGGATCCTGTATAGCGGCCAAAGGCACATCTCAACAGTTGGGCAGAGACAGAAGTGGGAGATGAGGATGAAAAGTGCAACAGCACAAATTCATTGTGGGGATAATTAACAATAGCAGAATTAAAGGAGATGGAAAATCAAAATAAATTCAATATTTCTTAGCCATCCACTCACAGCTTGCTCCTAAATATAACTGGTTGCCACAGAATGGAGGAAGTAGAGAGGAGAGGGAGAAAGATAAAGGGGGTGCATATTGGAGTAAACACTGATGAGAGAAAACTACTACTCAAAGGAGAGCCCATTGATTTTAGCTTTGTCCTCCTTATTCTTGTGAGCAGGCAGCATGTAGAATTCTTGTAATTAATAAATTATATGTAATAGTTTTAAATTTAACAATAAGTAATGCAGTATTTAAATTAACCACATGAAAGCAATATGAGTGTTTTCAGCTTTTGTCATGTCCTACATTTTGGGAGGGTCTTGCCCTCTTTTTGCAGTTACTAGTTATTGTCACCCTCCATAGCAGGGGTTCTTAATCTTTTGATGACTCAAGACCCCACTGGATTCTCCAATATGGTCCCATACCTGCTTTATAAAGTCACCACCTTTATGTGCAATGCAAAATGCGCTTCTAGAAGTTTCGTGAAATGTACATTGACAATAAATGAGTACATACACCTGGTTCAGGAAATACACACATATTAAATTTAAATATTAAAATTAAAATGTATTAAATTTAAAATAAAATTAAAGTTGTAGTAAATACGCACATGTTTAATTAAATACAAGCATTTGCAGGAAATGCCGAATGTTCTCGAAGATTCTATCACGTTCCATTCATGTACTACCCAAGTATAAATTAATATATTAAAGAGATTAAGTCATATAGCCCCAGTTTTTGGTTCCCATGCTGGTATGGGAACCCCCCACGGTATGGATACCCCCCAATAAGAAACCCTGCACCAGAGAGAGAAAGAGAGAGAGAATTCAATGTGACAAACAGTGCAATCCTAAGCATGTCTACTCTGAAGTAAGTCCATTGTATTCAGTGGAGTCTACTCTCGGGAAAGTGTATTTAGGATTGCAGCCTATGTGTGACTGCACATGAGACAAACAAGGAAAGATCATGGGAATTAGTGGGAATGTGACATTCTTGGGTGTTGCCTTGGCAGTTGTTCATGGATTATGACTGAAATGGGTGGCTTCACACTACACCAGTGAGTCAAAGTGATTTCTGAGAGGATGGGTTGTGTGACAAAATCTGCTTCCTTTTTCACAATAGTAAGATAATACAAACATTGGTCATCACTGGAATGAGAAAAGATATGTCTTTAATACCATGCCCCAGCAGTTACTATAAGCTCCTAGGCTCATATAATCAATATTTGATGTTCCCTGATCCATAAGATATCTGTATTGTAAATGTACACTAGCCCACTCAAATGTGTCCTTCATCTTTTAAAAAATATAAACATTACATAGGCGCAATCCAGAGTAACTACGGGGAGTCCTTGCTCAGGAGTAAGAACAATTTCCTCTGGATTGCAATATGAATTTCCCATAAGTTTTCATTAGGAGGTGCAGTAACTATGGGTACATCTAATGTCTCTTACGTACTCTCATAGCTACTCTGGATTGTAGAGTTACACAAAACACACAATCCTGTTAAAATCAACCAAGAAGCACCGCAGCATTTGGATGAGGACAGATAAGAGCCCATCACTGTGAGGTTGTCTACTCTATTGTAGCATGAAAGTGTTTCCAGAAAGGTACATTCAGATTATTTCTGCACAGTGATCTTCTATGTTCATTACAATGTGCAGATATAATGAAACAGTCAGCCCAATCCTATGGATGGCTTTATGGAAGCCATAAAGAATTTTGTGACAATAGGTGTATTCTTTGCTGGGGCACCAATGGGAAGGCCAGAGCCAGTCCCAGGAGTGGGGTGGAATCAGAGGAGCCAATGCAAACCATATCTTATTCCACCTTTTTGATCTGCCTGCATGGATTAACATGAACTTGCACCAACAATGTAGCTGGGACATAGCCAAGTCAACTCATGGCAGCTATGAGGTTTACCCAGGGGCAAAGGGGCAAATGTCCCTTTAAGGATACCTGCAGCAGCCAAAATTGCTCTGTGGAATGGAGCATAAATCATACTGGAGCCACAGCATTGCCACGTGGAAATTTAGTTAGGATTGGGCTATAAGTCATTCTTTTGTGAATATATCTGTTTCCATCTGGTTTTCACTTTGTCCTATTCTTCTCTGTTGAGTTATTGTATTTACTCAAATATAATGCTCACCTTTTCCAGCCAAATTCAGTCACCAAAATCAGAGTGCACATTATATTTGATGTTAATCAGAATTGAGTAAATACCGTTTTTTGATTATAAGCATAGGGTGCACATTATATTAGATGGCACTTTATATTTGAGTAAATACGGTGATTTCTCCATTAAAGCTAATTGACAAATTCTTTGAAACCACAAAGGAAAGGATAACTTGCCTGCCAATTTTCAGTGCTTTACAAACTCCATTCTTGTGGCAGCAAGTAGCAGAGATATCTGAAGAGAGATGGCATTTGTGTTATAGATAGTTAGCAAAGCCAAGGATGGTTATGATGTCATTATCAGACATGAGATATTTGAAATTTCGAACAATACCTCAAACCGAAACCTTGCCGCTTCTAGGCAGCCCCATTGGATATGCAGGAAAGAACCATGACACATGCCCACAAAGAGTTCTTGTTTGTTTAGTGAAAAACACTGTATCCAGAGAAAAACCTGTGGAATTGAGGGTCTTTAAAAATCTCATCTGTAAATATGATGCTTGAAAGGCGGCCTGCACAACATAAGACCTGCATGCTGATTACAGTTTCCAAAGATAATCCAAAAGTTCCTCAGAGAAAATCCAGATAACGGCCATTACTTGTGGCCCTTTCCAAAGTCCATCCAAAATGGGTATAGTGAGAAGAGGATGCCTTCATCACTATGCATGTTCTTTGCTCCCCCTGACCCTGAATGGAGAGGTATATGGCACAGTATATGGAAGAGTGGTTGCCAACTATCTTATCATGCAGCCATGCTGTATGACCCACTTGTTTCTGAAACAAGGATATGAGTCAATGAAAGCCTTGTTGATGCTGCTGATCTGGGGATGGTTAGGTTGGTGGTGGAGGGAAGTGGCATAGCTATGAGAATTGGCACCTGGTGCAAAACCTTTTTAAAAAATTCCCCCTCCTTTGTGGGGCCAGATGTCCAGAACACCCCAGGGCTGCCAGGAGGTGGTCTGAGGTGCAGGAAGACCTCTTTGAGCCTCAGAAGGCCTTACAGAAGTGCCTCTCTAAGGCCACTGTCAGGCCTCTGGAAAGGCTGTGCACACTCAGAAGTCTTCTAAGAAGCACCCCCCAACACACACCCTTCTAGGTGTGGTATGCAGGGGAGTTGATCCCTTGCCTCCCTTTAGCTACACAACTGATGGAGGGAGGGAATAGGAGAGAGAGAGAGAGAGAGAGAGAGAGAGAGAGAGAGAGAGAGATGCAATGCCAAGTGTTACCAACTGATACAGGCACTTTATTTAGAGCCAGAACAAATGTCACATTTATTGCATGGTTTTGATGGTTTCACTTGGTTGTTACGGCCATCTGATTGCAATTTCATGTGGATAGTTTCACCCGAGATTTATTTTTCCACACAGTTGACAGGGCTCCTTATTCCACCAAACCTCTCTCTCTTCCATGATTCAAGTCTTTTCCATGAGGTTCAAGTTGATATTGACTGAACAAGAGGCACTCTTTCAAGTGGGTGTTCCTCTTTTATTTAGCAGGGGGAGAGTAACTGGCCCTACACACCCCAGCAGTGTCTGTTCAAGTGGCTTCTGCTGGTGTTGTTTTTTGCATTTCAGATTGTGAGCCCTTTTGG
The DNA here is from genome assembly GCA_030015325.1 of Cryptoblepharus egeriae. Taxonomy (NCBI): domain Eukaryota; kingdom Metazoa; phylum Chordata; class Lepidosauria; order Squamata; family Scincidae; genus Cryptoblepharus; species Cryptoblepharus egeriae. The sequence continues at coordinate 102,784,742 of JAREYC010000002.1, read as the reverse complement.
GACAGGGACCCATTAGCTTTTAATTAGCTATTATTATTTTTCCATTTTCTTTGTAAACCGCTTTGTGAACTTGTTAGTTGAAAAGCAGTATATAAATACTGTAGATAGATAGATATTTGACTGTGTGTGTGTGTGTGTGTGTGTGAGTGAGCATGTTGAAAAGTAGACTGAACCTTCATGCAGTGACCAACACAAATAGAAGATAAGATAAGATAAATTTATTGTCATTGTACTCAAGGTATGAGAACAACGAAATGAGATGCTCTCTCTCATAATACAACACAGGTATACAAATATCCATTTGAACAAATCAAAACACACACAATTAAAAAGAAAAACCTATACACTTAAAATATATTTATTACATTGCATTCACCAGATTTCATAATTTTGCATTTAGCCAGATCACAGCACTTGGGTAAAAACTAAGTTTAAATCTGAGGACCTGATGGAGTCTGCACCATCAGTAGGACCTGATAGAGATTTCTTATGGTGTACAGTTCCAGTCAGTGAATATTTTGATTGCGTTTGTACATGGAAAACAAACCTCACCTGAGGAAATGTTCACATAATAGTTGCACATTCCTTCTGGTCCTTATAGATGGGGATACAAGACAGGGAAAAAAACAAAAAATGATAGTGAATACACAGCTGCACCAGGGCAGAAAGAGAGAAAAGCATGTTCTTCATCTTTGCTATCGGAGCGGTGTCTGTGAGTGATGAGATGGAAGGAGGGGGGCTAACAGAAAGATGATTTCACAAAAGAAGAGATGGTGTACAATAGATCACTGAGTTAAAAAAGACAGCTAATGGTGGAGACTGCCTTAAAAGCCTACGCTGATTTAAATAGGAACAAAACTGCTTTTCCTCAGTTAATGTAGCAAAATGAAAGTCTGAAATGTATTGGAAGTGTGAAAGTGGCTCAGTGAGAGATTTGAACTGTGCACTCCTGCTTCTGTTCTGAATCAATCTATCGAGTCTCCACCAGAGGGCGGGCCGAGACTCTTGAAGTCCCACAAGAGCCAAATGTGGGGTTGGGGGGACCCTTTCTCTTAGACAGCCTATCCTCATTCTACTCCTGCAGAAAGGTCATTTGAAGGAGCCCTGTGCAAAAATCATTACCGAAATGCCAAACAGCACTTGGTGGTTTCAACTGCCCAGGTCCTGCAGATGCAACATCCCTTGGACTTGTTTTATTTGGATTTTCTTTATTTCTTTATTTCTTGGGGGTGTTGCAAAAATGCTGAAGAGGCAGCATGGGCTACAATACATCCCAGACTGGTCTTTCAGGATTTCTCCTGACACTAACTTCCCTTCTCTGTTGCCTAGCCCATTCTTGCAGTACCAAGCCCAAAATTTTTCCGAATGCATCTTCTGCCATTCCTGAATGAAAATGAATGGTAGAGAGGAAAAACCCCTTTCCTATCTGCTCTTGAACCCAAAAAGTGTGAGCATCCCTTCTTTCAAAGTTGTGCTGTCTGTGTAGCAACCTAGAGTTAGTAGTGATGGGCTTGAAGATGCCAAATGCAAGCTTGGTGAGAGTGAGCTAGCAGGGATAGACCACAATCCAGCAGAGCTGCACTATAGGGTTAGTAACTGCACTACAGTTATAGCATCAGGCTGCAAGCATAACCCTCAATCAGGCCGGCATAAGTCCTAGCATGAGTCCCTGTAAAACTGCTGTAAGGCACTTCTGCACCACCCCTGGGGGGGTTAGGTCAGCGAATAGACATGTGTTGGCCTCCTCACACCACCACAGGTACAGAAGACAGGTGAGTTGTGCCAGCCTAAAATGATTAAGACTGTGCCCCTGTTGGTTACCCATGCCCTAGCTGCTTTCAGGCTGGATGGTTGCCACGCTCTCTGTGCAGTACGGCCTTTAAGAACCATTCAGAAACTTTAGTTGGTCCAAAATGCAGCTGTCAAATGATTGTCTGGGGGTCCAAAGATCAAAGCATGTGACCTCAATCTTATGGTATGCTCTTTGGTTGCCTGTTTCAGGGCTAAATTATGCTGGTAGTAGCCTTTAAACCCCTAAATGGTTTGGGACTAGAATAATCAATAACCACCTTTTCCAGCTTAGGATGAGCTTTATAGACTGCTCTGTATTCTCCCATTGCAGAAGGTCAAACTGAAACAGATAGTGGTAGGATGATGGTAACCCTTTCCAGTGAGAGTCCACTCTGTTTTAGATGACTTTTAAATGTGTTCTTGTTCCAAACATTTTTTATTTCTAATTCTGAGCTAGTGTATTTCAATGAAATGATCTTCTTTTCTAATTAGTTATTTATGGCCCACTCCTATCCAGGCTTTCCACTGATAGAATTCACAGTCAATTAACAGAAGGTTCAGGTTACTGGTAGTGGCATGTCTGTAATGTATGAAACAGGGATGCCAGTATGCATGGCTGTCAATTGTGCCAGGTGCTACCAAAGCACCCAACTACCAAAGGTGCCAGTAAGTTGGCAGTAGGGGTGGGCCATGAGCAGGAAAGAAGGATTGTTGGGGAGGAGATTGGGTCCACTTGGATGAATGCTGAGGAACAGCAGGTGCTGAGTGTCAGTGGCAGCAGTGCCACTGATATCCTATACTCCTTTCTTGGGCTTCCCACATCCCCTTGGGTCCACTTGGATTTCAGTGTCAACTGAAGGTATGACACAGATCTGAGTAGGCCCATTGGGGATCATGATGCAGAAGAGTAAGCAAGTAAACAATTATTTTACTGAACTCTGTGTAATGTCATGGTCCTCAGCAAGCCCTTAGGATGCAAAAAAAATTATCCAAAGGTAAAAATATAAATGCAAAACAGCAACATAAGACACAAAACAAGAGCAGGTTTAAAAAGAGCAGGAGCAAAATAGAAATATCCAACAGCGTTGGAAAATAGAGAGGGAAACTAAAATAATGAAGGTTTCAGTCAGCACCAAGCTGCCAACCTAGCAGCATTTATCTCACCTCCTCTCAAAGGTTTGAGTACCACATCCAAGAAGGCACTGTCAGATGCACACCCCATGAATGAAGAACATTCTCTGATGATCTAGTTGGGGTAGGGTGAACAGTTTCATGTCAGGTAACATAGTGGTTCAAATGCTATGGCCCCAAGCATTAAAAAAGTGTCTTGACTTGCACTCAAAATTGGACCAGCCCTCGGAGCTGATAAAATAACACAACTGTGATGTGCTCATTGTCAAAATCAGCAAATATGTGGCAACATTCTGCATGAATGGAAGTTTCCAAATGGTCTTCAAGGCCTGTCCCATATAAAATACATTGTAGCGCTCCAACTGAGATGTTACCACTGGATGGACAACAAGGGTTAAGTCTGTCACAGAAAAGGACATAGTTTGTGCAAGCTGGAGGGGAAACATGATGGACCCAAGCCATTGCTGACACCTCTGCCATATAAATCTAGATCCAGAAATACGAAATGCAAAACTGCTCTTTCAATGGGAGTGCAACCCATTCCAGAACAGGCTGACAACCCACAAACTGAGTAACACGTTTCTTCACCAAAACCATCTCTGAAGTCTGGATGTAATATCAACTTGTTTGCTTTATCCAGCCCATTTCTAATTCCAGCCAATGATTCTATATACACCATCCCCTATTATCAGACAGAATTGAGATATCAATTGCATATAGGTGACACTCAAACCCATGTCTTCTGAGGACTATCCCAGGAATTACCTGCAGACATTAAACACCATGGAGGATAAGATAAAACCCAATTGGACTCCAGAAGTCAACAGTCAAAAAGTCAACCAGGGAATCTGCACTCCAAGAAATACTGAATCCACTGTATTACAGTGTCTCCCAAGCTCCATCCCAACAAGGTGAGCCACAAGGATATCATGATCAGCAATGCCATAGGGACATAGCAATGCCAACAATGTTCCCCTGTCCAGTTCCTGCAGTACATTGTCAACAAGAGTGAGCAAGGATAGAAGAGTAATACAGTAAAACCTTGGATTGAAAAATACAGTCAGTGATACAGTTAAACCTTAGTGTTTTGAATTGAGAGCATTTTGCAAGACAAACATTTCTAATACATTTTGTCTTGCAATACAAGCAAAAAAATAGTCTTGGCCAGGCATTAAAAACTGGCCAGGGTATGCCCAGTTTCAGCACCCCACCAGCACCTGCTCAGCCTCTCCTGAGAAATCAGCCTATGTATGTCTACTCTGAAGTAAACCTGTTACAGTCAATGGGGCTCACTCCTATGTAAGGGGAGGCAATGGAAATGAGCCCGAGAGACCTAGCCTTGCATGTCTACTCTAAAGTAAGCTCTATTATAATTAGTGGGACTCACTCCTATAAGGAGGGCAATGGAAAGGAGCCTGAGAGACCTAGCCTTGTATATCTAATCTAAAGTAATTCCTACTATAATCAGTGGGACTCACTCCTGTGCAAGAGGGGCAGATTGCAACCTGAGAGACTAAACCACAATCCTAAAGACACTATCATGGGAGTAAGACCCATTGAACACAATTGAGTATTGAGTAGACATGGTTAGGATTGTGATTTAAGTGCAGGTTAATTTGTTTTATTTTTCTTTATAGTTAGTATTTTATTATTTTTATTATATTACAGAATTGTAATCATTTTATATGAATATTTTTGGGTTGTGTAACAAATTGTCTCGAGTTTCCATTATTTCTTATGGGAAAATTTGCTTTGATTTACAAGTGTTTTGAATTAGAGGCATGCATCTGGAACAAACTATGCTCGTAAACCAAGGTAACTCTGTATAAGTAATAAATATAAGAACAGTAAAGTCCAAATCAATGTAACTTCTCCAGTGCTAATGCTGCGGCACCAACAAGGACAGTTTCCACAAGGGAGTTTCAAGCCATGAAGGCCTAGTAGGTAAGGGGACATTCATTCCCTTGCCCCAGAGCAAGCCTCTGCTGTCCCAATAAGTCTGGACCTGGACTAGCAATCGCTGGTGCAAGTGAGAGAACCCAGATAGGTTGATCAAAAACAGGAAGAGGGACAAGATATCCGTGGAGCCATTGTTGCAGTTAACTGCTTCCTTCCTGTCCTCGGCATGCCCCATCCCTGTCCAGGCTTTGCTCTGTTTTTTTCCCCCTCCAGCCATTCCACCCACCTCACAAACCAACTTACTGGTTTGGCCTGCTATGATAGTTTCAAGACTTTATGTTTCAACACACTTTAAGGTGTGTTGAATTTTGCACTGAACATAAATGCTGTGTGTCTCTAGAATGGCAACATATTGGAAATCCTTATAATACAATCCTATGCATGTCTACTTATAAGTAAATCTTTCGGAGTCAATGGGCTTACTCCAAGGAAAATGTGGATAGGACTGGGCTGCTAGTTCTCCAAGAGGATAGAGCCTGGAGTTGGAGATAATGAACAGAATAAGAGATCCTATGAAGCGAGGATGTGAGCCATTTCCTTCACTGCTTCTTATCATGACGGTAAACTAACTAGTCCTGTTCCTCAGTTATCAGTGCACCATTCAGGCAGTTGAGCATTTTCTTCTTTGTGCTTCCAATATTTGTCGTTTGAGTTAATGCTGCTTCCCGTCTTCCCCTAAAGGCTGTTTCTCAAATTTCAATTTTTCCTACAGAAGTACAGAAAAAATGTGTGATGATCATGCACATGTCTATTTTTATCATGTGTGCAGCACGGGGGAGCTGCTGCTTGCCAATTGTGGTTTCCCAAGATTTGTGCACATGGCCAAGTTGACTTCTGTGTGATCAGCACCACATGATGGCATTTAAGTTTCTTTGGACCCTCATGAAGGAAAAGTGTTGTGAACTTTAGAAGCACGGATTGACTATTTCTTTTGGTTTTTTGTGATCCCTAGCTTTGCAGCGCCTTGGGGAACAATCCAGAGTTAGGGCAGTAAGGAGTGCCATAGCTGGGCTGTCCCAACTATTCTGAATCCAAAGCTGAAAGTTATACTGCATCCAGAGAGCAAGGAAGCCTGGGCTGCCCTAGTTGCTCCAGAGCATGCTCAGTAGGCACCAAGTCAGTGAAACCTGGGGAGAGCTTGCTCCTGAGGAGACTCCCCTCTGAACAAGGAACACTGAACAATGAACAGCTGTGGTGCCTGCATTATAAGGAGTCCCTGATGAGATGCCAGTACACTCTACAGTGAATACAAGGGGCTTCTTGGAGCGGCCTGCTGTATCCCCAGGTTCATGGGCTGCTGTAGTTTTGCCGTATCCTGAGGTTGAGAGGCGGGGTTGCAGATAAGCTGGCCAAGAACTCATATATTTGGTCAACACTGCCTTTCTTACTCTGCCTTATCATGGATCCCTATGGGTCTACTCACTACTATACCTGATCCTGAAGTGGTATAACTCTCATGAGCTGGAAGAGGGCATTTCTGCTCTGGAAACAGGCTTTGGATACAGAGTAACATGCCCTCAACATGCCTCTCCTGAACTGCCTAGGCTGGCATGGCTAGGGCAGCCCAGGTCCACCTGTCTTGGGGTAGCCTACATTGCCTTAGGCTGCCCCAAGCCTTTTCCAGAATAACTAGGGTGGCCCATCTTGCAGTTGGGTCAGCCCAGTGATAGATAGGTGCTTCTGGATTGTGCCCTCGGTCTGCAAGCCACAATGCTGCTAGTTGTGTGGTAAAGAATAATTCAAATGGATACATTTTAAAGATTATTTTGGTTGCTTTCAAGTTATAGTAACTCCACGGAGATTCAGAAAGCAGACTTCTTTCAGTTCACAGAATTCCACAGAAGCAACACACAAACCAAAAGCATAATTTGCCTTATCTTTTTTAATAATAACATTAACAAAAATCTGCTGACATTTGAAAGCAATTTTCCTCCTTTCTTGATCATCTTGTTGGCCAAAAAATGTTCATCTTTTGACCTTGGATGAAAGCAATGCCTGTAAAATTCAATCCGGAATTTTGCTTTTTGGGCTGAGCATGTGAAAAGTAAAAACATTAAAATGCATTTTGTATTGTTCTACTGGAAGAATAAAAAAGCATAAATAAGGCATATTTATTTTATTCTGTAAGTTTACATAGATTGCAAAAGCTTTGAGCCCTTAGGATCTCTTTCTTAATCTTGCAGCAGAGCTCTGGCAAACCTTATCTTGCTTATCCAGTTGTCAATGATACTCTTTAGGGAACCTCTTTGAATACCTACACTTTGGAATGTTTTCAATTACACTAATCAGAACACAAAGGGTAAAAAAGAAAAGCAAGTTGCAAAGTGGAGGGTGAGAAACCAGATGGAAGTTAGGGTGGTCTTTATAGCAGTTGTTTATCAGGTAGCGTTCCATATCAATGCCAGTTTAGCAAGTCAATTTTGCCAGTGCAGACTTGGGAGCCTCTATTTTTAGGTTTGCAGCCCAACATGAAGGATAGGATATGACAAAGCATAGCCAGTTCCTAATGGGCTGCACCAGGTGACATGCACTGCTACTTGCCAAAATGTTTTAAACCTTTATATTTTTGGATAATACCATCATGCTATATATTATTTGATCTGTTATTTCATGCAAAATTCAGTTAAACAGACTGCATTGAAATATCTCTATTCTGTCAAAAGTTATAGCCTGAAAACCAGCAGGGCTGGGGCAATAATCTTGCACCCATCACCTAGGCTCTGGCTACTGCATGGAGGACGCCCATCATGCGCTGGGTGATGCAAACCGTAGTGATGCCACTGCTGTGGATAGTGATGCCACTGCTGTTGCTTAGGCATTACCACTTAGGGGGCTGGGTAGGACTGAGCCGTAAAATATATAAATTACAGAGGGAACATGTGGATGTTTTCCTATTTTGCTGATCTGAGTTCCTCCCCCAGCCCCATCAAGCAGATCCTGCAGACATTGTGCACCTGGAAAGCTCATTTCTTCCTTCAGAGTCAGCCATTAGCATCAACATCCATCCTTCATGCCTGCCCACAGAGCATTGCCATGCTCTGCTCGCAGGATGGCAATCCTGCCTGGTTCCAGGGCAAAACTGGAGGAAGGGACAGAAGGGAATATTCAGCTCCCCACCTGCTGAAAGAATGCATTCATCCCCAATTTGGTGACTTTGTATCACCTACAAATTGCAATTGTATCTTGTTCCTTCAGGGGCAGGGATTCAAATGGGAGCCTGATGTTTTCTTGAGACTGCAGACAGCTTGAAATATCATCTTGGAAGAAAGTGATCAATGGTTCCATTTGAATCTGAGGCTGAATTCTGTGGCCTGGCTTCATTCCTCCCGGGTGTCACCAAATAAGTTCTTTTCAGGTCACTTGTCTCTAAGGAAATGCAGATGTCTGCCATGCAGATGCAGAGACATGTTGTTTGATAGTACTGTATCTCTTTCACATGCTCTTTATCTTCTCTTGGCTTCTGGTGAACAGATCAGGGCAAGGCACCGCGCCTGCTTTCTCCCCAGCCACATGGCTTCTGGTCAGAAGAAGCCCTTTCTGCCCTTTTCCATCAAAACGAAACTCTTGACTACAAACCCACACTTTCTCCTCTTCCTGTTGGTGAGCTGGACTCCTGACTACAAGGAAAATGCCACCAGTTCGGAACCTTGTATTCTAAAATATCCTTGACTGCCCTACTCTATTCTTGCACTCTTTTCTCATCCCTTAAAAAAATCAAGGGATATTTGGACATTGAGGACTAGGAGAACAACACTTGACTTCCCTCTGTTCCTAGGAGATGATTTTTGGTTTTGTCTTTGCTATCTGCTTCCAACAGTCAAGACCAGAGAAGATGGAAATATTTGGAGGCTGTCTGATGGAGGCATGAAATTTGCAATCTGATCTGATGTACACTTATTTAGAAGTGAATGTCATTTAATTCAGTTTAATTCAATTGACTCCGACCCACTTCGGCAACAAGTATGTCCTTTGAACAGTTAAAAAATTTTTTAACTGTTCCTTCTTTTAGGAGGAGGGCCAAATCAACTCTCTGAAATTGTGTCAGGGGTCAAAAAAAATAATTTACATAAACGGATATATTAGAACTGGAACTTATTTGAATGCATGCATGAATGAATTCAAATAAGTTCATAAACATTTTCCAACACAGAGAGAGGGTGATCTTCAAACCAGTTAATAAGCACCTGCAAACACAGAGAGAGGAGGTGTGTGCAGCCTCTTCAGCCCTCAGAATACCCTCTGGGAGTGCGGGAAGCAGAGCTCCTTTGAAGGATTACAGGCTTGCCCAAGGAATGAATGGAGGGGGTCTTGCTGATGGCCACATCTGGCCCCCAACTCAGGGGTTAGGATATCCTGCCCTAAACTTTCAGTGGGGAGAAACATTGGGATTAGGAAAGGGGACATGCGGTCAATTACTCATCAAGAGCAGATGAATCTGTGGCTTTTGTGAAAGTTCTGTATTATGAACCACTGAATTATGAACCAATAAGCATATTGTGTAAACTGTATATCAAATGTTACTGCACTTATCATGAATTATTAAAAGTGTCACAACTTTTGTTCTTTAAAATTAAGTGCTTTTTGTCATCACACTTTAAATCTATTCTAAAACTGAACTCTGTCAGGACCCTCAAAACACCTTCCCCCCCCCAAAAAAAAAACCTGAATTGGGGTCCTTGGCTATGTGCATCTGGTTCATTTGCTCCTGGTGGTCAGGCTAGGGTGACCAGATGACATCACTGCAGAAGATGACATGCTCCCCCCTCCAAATATAGGAGCCCAAGAAAAATATAGGACATGACAAAAAATAAAAGCTTAAAAAACTCATATATATTGCTTTCATGTGATTAATTTAAACACTTATTATTAATAAATTAATAATCAATAATTATCTATATATATAAAAGAGAAAAGCTGAGCCTTAGGAATCTTTCCTGAATATGGGAAAAGGAGTCCATTTGACTGACTTCTTCCAGCTCTAGCAAGAGAAAGCATGAGAAGACTTCCAACTGTAGAAAGCATTCTAGTTGTGATGACTTGATTTTCAGACTTTGTCCTAAAGGGTGCCTTTTCCACCCATTGCTGGATCTGTGTGTACCCATCAGGAATCTCCATCTCTTCTCTCACCCCAAGCCTTTCTGTTTTGACTCTGGCTTGCCTTTCCAAAGAGTTGCTCAAGGAACAACTCTTCATCCAGTACTTCACTGAGCACCCCCAATGGCAGATGCTAACCATAACCATCTGTATTCTCAGACAGTGGGTGGTGAAGTGCAGAGTTTTAGGGGGGTTGTAGTGATTTGGATCTGTAAGCCCTTCCCCACATCCAAGTTTGCTTGAACACTTCAGTACAAGGCAACCTGCATGCAGAGCAGACAAAAAGGTGGTGGAGGAAAGGGAAGTGGGGGAAGGAAGTGCTGCCTCCCTGACTGTCCTTATTAGCCACCAGACCTTCACAGTTTCTTGCCTGGTCTTGCTGGGTCTGCTACCCAATGAGGCGCCCAGATCTCCCTGATAACAGGATTGTTCCCAGACGTCTGTCTCTCTCTGTTACCAAGTCACCAGCATGAAACTTGCTCTTGATTTACAAGCCTTTAAATTAAAGGGTGGACAGCAGTTTGGGAAGCAAGCAGGAGGGGTATGTTTGTGGCAGAGACTGGGATGAGTTAGCACTAACAGCTGGTAGTGAGGGGCACCATCGAAGTGGGACTGTGGGCTGTGGGGTGATTTAGGAAGGTGATGTGTTTGTAAAGACACTTACATAAGTGGGGGTGTTCATTGCTTTCCAAGGTCTAGGAATTTTGGGCTACCTAGAATCTTGAAAGCAATTACAGTATGCCTCCTTCCTTCCTTCCTATCTGAATATACACACATACACACAGGTACATATATATATATATATATATATATATATATATATATATATATATCTTGTGGGTCGGCCCCACAAGATAGGGTGAGCTCCTGTCCTTAACCCAGCTCTGCGATGCAGCTGTATCCAATTCTATTGGCTCTACCTTTCCATTGAACTAATTCAGTGGCATGGAGAGGGGGGATTTGCTGCTTGGGTAACAGCCTATCCTCCATATCAATCTAACCCAGGCTTTCATGCTTCGCATGCAGCATATGCAGCATATATGCTGGTACATACACACACACACACACAACTGTACCCGCTTTGGAGGAGTAAAATTCCCCCGTGCACCATGCTCCCATGCACATCCATCCCCCAAGCACATCCACCCCATGCACATCATCCCCCTATGCGCATCAACTCCCCATGCACATCATTCCCCCATGTGCATCATCCCCCCATGCGCATCACCTCCACATGCACAACACAGCCCCATGTACAACACACCCCCATGCGCAACACTCCCATGCGCAGCATCCTCCCCAGTACAACCCCTTCCTCTGAACAGCATCCCCCCCAGTGCACAATGTACCGAGTACCAAATTGGATGGATGTTGGTCAGTCTTCCATGATAAGTATAGGACAAAAACACGTTGACCCGTTTTCTGTCCCTTAAGGTAAATTTCTCAACATCGTATCTTGGTGGGTGCTAATTTCACAGAAGGAAGACCCTCCCCAAATTTCACGCTTCTAGGTCCAGGGGTTGGGGCAGAACATCCCTCAGTCAGGGATTCTTCAATGGAAAGTATAGGGAGGAAAATGCGTTACGCCCCTTTTCACCCACTTCTGGTTGGAATTTCCAAAAACCAGTTCTTAGTGACTTCCTCCGTCACGGAAGGAACAGCCTCCCCAAATTTCACGCTTCTAGGCTCAGCGGTTTTGGAGGGGCGTTGATGAGTCAATGAGTCAGTGAGTGACTTTTCAGTTTTATATATACAGTGGTGCCTCACATAACGTTTATTTCATTCCCGAAGCATGCTTGTTATGTGAAACGCTCTTTATTTTTTTCATAGGAAATAATGGAAACTCAGACGATTGGTTCCAGAACCCAAAAAATATTCATATTAAAAAATATTAACTGTATGTAAAAATGATGACAAAACAATGGAATTGAATTCAAAACATACATTCTATGTGCATGATCCTATGAAGTCTACTTAGGCTGCAATCCTATAGACACTTTCCAGGGAGTAAGCCTCATTTAACACAATGGGGCTTACTTCTGGGAAGACATAGTTAGGAGGCTGCAATCAAAGACACTTTCCTGGGAGTAAGACCCATTTAACACAATGGGGCTTACTTCTGGGAAGACATGGTTAGGAGTCTGCAATCAAAGACACTTTCTTCTGTAATCAAAGACACCTTCAAAGTGTCTTCCCACTTTCTCCTTCTATCTATCCTAAGCCTCTCTCTCCCCAGCTCCCTCCTGGCTAGCCCTGAGCTGCTTCCCTCTTCTCCACTGCTCTTCTCTCCCTCTGCCCAGTGGACGCCCAGCCACAGGAGGAGCAGTGTGGAAATGTTGCTTTCACTATGGGCAGGCATGCTAGGCAGCCCTGATGCTTTTGAAAAGGGCTGCCGGCCTGCGTGTCTGCCCCAACTGCCAACGAGTATGCTTGTTAAGTGAGGCAACGCTTGTTATGTGTGGCAGAATCCTAGAGAAATTTTTGCTTGTTTTGTGGATCACTTGTTAAGCAAGGTACCACTGTATAGATATAATATGACTTATGACCTCCAATATATATAAACTTCAAATAGAATAGAAATGCAGATGAATGTCAGGTTAGGTCCACAGGCAACAGAAGAGGGTACAGCACAAAGCTAGAGTCATTTTGAAAAGTGGACTTTTGTTTGCATTTGTTGTAAAAAATTTTCCCTTCTCTGCACTTCTGGTTTTCTTATCCTAACATACAGCTCATGCACTGAGCCCTTCCATGCACAGTGCTTTTCATATGAGGTTGAAGTGCTGTTTCTATGAGGTTTAAGTGTTGTTTCTAACCTGATATTGAGTTGGCCAGATTGATAAAAGGTAGAATCCCACAGCAACGGCATCTCACATGGTCTACAATGACAACATCCACAACCTTGAAGTTTTGGTGTAGGCAACAAGGGTGTGTGTGTGTGTGTATGTGTGTGTGTGTGTGTGTGTGTGTGTGTGTGTGTGTGTGTGTGTGTGTGTGTGTGTGTGTGTATTTACCAGCATGAAATGCAGCAGGCTCAACAAGTTCCTGTCAGAGATGCTCTAGGAGAGTGATGGTGAACCTATGGCACATGTGCCAGGGAGGGCACTCAGAGCTCTCCCTGCTGGCATACAACCATAATGCTGCCACATCTCCCCAGTCCAGCATGGGGTGGAACTTTGCTCAGAACTCTGGGCATGTGCGCTTGGCTCCGGCACACTCATTTCAGCTTTTCTATGAAAATGACTAGCTGCTCCTCTTTGGAGCAGAGATAAACTGAGGGGGATGAGTGCCCATTGCACATGCCCGGAGCTGTGAGCATGTGCAATGTGCTCAGGATGCTTCTGGCCAACTGCGCAAGCTAAGAATGCACAATGGGCTCAGAGTGCCCCTTGTCCATTGCACATACCCGAAGTTCTGGGCACTAGTGCTGTCAGTTGGCACTCGGTGCCCAAAAGATTCGCCACCACTGCTCTAGGAGGATCTCCTGTTACAGGGGTTTGGACTAGATGACCTCTTATGTCCCTTATAATTCTATGATTCTGAGTATATAAACAGGCTGTCATAAAGCAGCCTCCAATGAGACAGACAGAGCACATTGGCAGAATCTATTTTTGAGCTATACCACAAAGCATCAGCAACAGCTTCAGTAGCCCAGCTTACAATCTGTTCTGGTGCAGCTAAGCTGGGGCAGGGGATGGGTCATGGGTGAAGAACTGGAATAACTGGGGTTGGGGGAAGAGCCAGACTTTGGGAGAAGGAGGGTAGCTCTGGTGGAGGTTGCCCCCTCTTTCCCAAACTCCCCCTCTTTTCTCTCATCAGTTATATATCACCAAAAGTTGAAACTAAAATAACCTAGAATAAGAGTTGTAATTCTGGGATTATACTTTGCAGTAGCTACTTGTTTAACACAAGGAATATATCTACACTACAGATTTACACTTAACAATTGCTGCTTCTCCCCAGGGAACTGTAGCAACTGTAATTCTATGAGCAGGGCTAGGAATTCTCATTTTAGCCCTCCCAGACTACATTTCTCTCGATTCTTAGGAGAAGCCATGACAGTTAAATGAATATAAAGTCAGAGTGCATTTATTAATTAAATTAATTCAATGTCACATGGCCTTCAAAGGGCCCTCAAGGTGACTTAAATAACTAAATGAAAATAATAATTAGCAGTAAAACATTAACAATCAAAAATACAACTATTAAAATGATGCCACAATAAAATAGAGTAGAAAACTAAAAATAACAGGTCAGTGTAAAACAGTGTTTGCCTTACTCTTCAAATGCCTGGTATTGAAAAAGAAAAAAGGTCTAAACTAATTCCTAAAAGGTGAAAACAAAACAAGTCTGACAAACTTCTCTGGGAAAATAATTCAACGCCCTGATCCTCATCGCCATCAGTTTCATCAAATAGGTCAAAGACTTCTTCAAGGATTAGAATAGGTGAAGAATGCTTTGCTGCCCCAAATGACTCCAAATCCCACTTTCCACCTTCTACCTGTCAATGTGTGTCCCAATCTTCCTTCCTCTGTTGTTACCGTTTCTTCTAAAATGCTGGGTTGGGATGACCATGGGAAAGTATTTGCTTTTGCCTCAACTGATCACCTTACAAAATGTAGGAGCAGAAGGCAGTGGCTCCCCAAGAATCTCAGTGGAGGCAGAATTGGAGAAGGAACTGAGTCTCCCCCTCCATTTCTTCTATGTACTCTTGAGAACAGTGCACAAGTAGAGGATGGGGAATGGATGGGGGAGTGATTGTCTAAAGAAGACATTATGCTCTCTCTGAAGAAAACTGTTGCATGATATAAGGAGGTCTTCATGGACTTACAGCCCTGATTTTGGTTTTCTAGGTGGCAGTCATGGTCTGAGGCATCTCGTACACACTTAAATTGTCACTTATGGCTACTTTTCTAAAGGAGTGGTACTTAAAGTGGGGGTACCAAACTGATCTCTTTACATGGAGGTCATAAAAAGCTGGACACCTCCATCTTGGAATTCGGCATTCTAGAATTTGGTGCCACCATCTTTGAATGGGGCTTTCAGTCTTCTTTCCTGGGAATAAGTCTCATTGAACACAATGGGAGTTACTTCCAGGTAGGCATGGAGGAGCACTGACACCACAGTGATGTCATTTTAAGTTTGATGTTACTGTGGCCATGACGTCATAGAATCATAGAATCCTAGAGTTGGAAGGGACCTAGTAGGTCATCTAGTCCAACCCCTGCCTGCAGCAGGAATTCCTCCTAGAGCATCCCTGACAGGTGCTCGTCGAGCCTCTGCTTGATGTTACTTTCAGGTTGACATCACTTTCCAGAAAGATTGACTGGAGGGGGGTTCCAGCCAAATGTTTAAGTTTGAAAGGGGGTCCTGGGCCAAAATCCATGAGTACCACTGCTCTAAAGGATTACAACCTAACCACCGTTACATGTTGCCATGATGACCTTCATTCTGTATAATACAGACACATTTTACATGGGACAGCTGTTGAAAGCTTTTCAGAAACTTCAAATCACAGCCACCTTTTTAATTTTGGGAATAGGCTAAAGGGAGCTGTGCTTTGTTGTTATTTTAATGTTTTTTAAAAATATGTGGTATCTTTGAGTGAACCACTTCCAAATTGCCTGCACACCACTATTCGCATACATGCGGGAGGTTGGCCACCCTATTCTAGCACCTAAACCAAGCCCCTCATAAAAAGTGTTGGTAGGTACTCCTCCTTTCTCAGAGTAAGGAATTCATGACTGCCTTTTCAGCTGGACCAAGGAGTCCTTTAAACAGCTTTATAGCATTCATTACAGCTGCCATTATTACTATTATTTGGTTATGATTTATGTGCCAGAAGTGACTTTGAACCTACACACATTTCAATACCAGCTTTTTAAAAGTTCTGCTTCCGCTGCCTTGCCTGCATTTCCTGGCCATACCTCTGCAATATCCTTCATTACACCAGATGTTTAGCAAGCATTTCACCTGCTTTCCAGAGACTAAGAAATGTGAGAAAGCTTTAAAGGACCAATGAGATTAAGAACTCTTTACAAAGAATGCAGGATGAATGACCTGCCCGATGAATTACATTTCAAACATTTCAATATTAACGTAAACCTGTGTAAATGGCACTTGAATCATCACGTCTTTTTAATGACATCCCCCTATCACATAGCTGTTAACATCAACTGAATTGTGTGCTGCACCAGGAATGAGGCTAAGTTAGTTCTGAGTCCTAGCCCCACAAGTTTGTCTTCAAACTTCCATGAGCCCTGGCAGAAAGAGAAAGGAAGACAGGGCAAGAGTTCTTGTCTAAGATTCTTTGCTTGTGTCTTTTATTATGCTCTGCTTCTTTGAACATGCCTGCTTGTGCACCTTCATTTCTGAATCCCTTTAACCTATCAGAATTGAATTTCATCTCAGCCTTAACTATTTGTCCCCTTTGCTGTGTGACATAGGATCCTGGATCTGTTCTAACTTGCCTCTAACTTAGGGCTCATCTCTTGGGTCTGGTTTTAGTTCCTATTGACCTGATTCTGTGAAGAAATTTTATATATCATCTGCTTTTCCCAAAATCTGGTCAGATTTTTTCCCTGTACATAAACAGGAAAGCAAAATCTATAATAATAATAATAATAATAATAATAATAATAATAATAATAATAATAATACATACATACATACATACATACATACATACATACATACATACATACATACAAAGGGTTAGAAAAAGGGATCACAAGCCTGAAAAAGTGGTTGCAAATGAGCAGGTTAAGCTTCTGTGGGACTTCAGGATACAGATGGACAAGGTCTTGGAACACAATACTCCAGAAATCACTCTCATAGAAAGCAGTAAGGTGTGGGTTGTTGACATTGTCATACCAGGTGTGATGAAACAAAGTGGGATTACGAAGTGCAGATGGTTAAGAACAGAAGAGACAGGTGGCGAAATAAGGCAATGCATGGGCAATACCTGAACAACGTTCAAGAGAATACTAATACTGATAACATGGCAATGGCTGAGAAAAGGAACATTAAAGAAAGAAACAGAAGGTCTGATACTAGCAGCCTAAGAACAAGCACTGCGAACAAATGCAATAAAGGCCAAAATAGACAAGAGCCAGAAAGACAGCAAGTTCTGGCAGTGCAAGTAGGCCGAAGAAATAGTGGAACACATCATCTGTGGCTGCAGAAAGATCGCCCACATGGTCTATCTGGAAAGACACAACAAAGTAGCCGCCATGATACATTGGAATCTGTGCCAAAAGTAAAACCTAGTCACAATCAAGAACTGGTGGGACCACAAACCAGAAAACAGGTCAAATTCAGTGGGATTTCCGTATTTAAACCTACCGACCCTTGGAACATAATACACCAGACATCACCGTGGTTGAGGAAAAACAGGTGTGGATAACTGACACTGCAATACCCAGAGATAGTTGGCTTCAAGAGAAAGAACATGAGAAGATCACGCGGTATAAGGATCTACAGCTAGAAATTCAGAGAATCTGGGAAAAGAAAGCCACTGTGATTCCAATAATAATAGGTGCTCTTGGAACGATTCCATTAAGTCTCCAGGAACATCTAAAGGGGCCTCCAGAAGATCACAACTGCCCAGTTACAAAAATCAGCACTCCTGGTAACTTCACACATATTGAGATTCCTAGTTCCTTGCACAGGAACCGATACACAATAGAGCCAATTCCAGTCAAACAACTTGCGACTGTGAAATTGTACATGGTAATAATAACAATGGACAGCAAATGTGTAAAAGATGTTAAAAATGTGTAAAAGATGTTTAAAAGATGCTGATGAAACAATGGACCACATGTTCAGCTTCTGCAGGAAGATTGCACAGATTAACTACAAAGAAAGGCATGACAAAGTCACAACAATCCTTCATTGGAACTTGTGTAAAAAGTATACCGGTAAACTGCCTGCAAGTAACAACTGGTGAAACCATAAAACTGAAAAGGAAGTAGAGAATGAAGAAGCTAAAGTCCTCTGGGATTTTAGAATACAAACTTGACAAGCATCTACCATACAACACACAAGACATGCCCTACAATCCAGAGTAACTACGGGAGCACGTAAGAGACTTTACGTGCACCCGTCGTTACTGCACCACCTAGTGAAAACCTATGGGAAATTCATATTGCAATCCAGAGCAAATGGTTCTTACACCGGAGCAAGAACTCCCCGTAGTTACTCAGGATTGCGCCCATAACCATCTTTGGCAAGAAGGAAAAGAAAGACTGGATTGTAGACAATGAATAAAGAACTTCGTTGAGTAGACCTGAAGACAACAGAATAGCAGATAAAGAACTGGAGAAAATCACCAAGTATAAAGACGTGCAAATAGAAATTGAAAGTCTATGGCACAAATACGTAGCACAATTAATATCAGTCACAGAGGCCTTTGGTGCCACTCCCAAAACAACTGGAGAAAAAAAACGTTTGGAAATTATTGGGATGAACACAAATATCATCAGTCAACTACAAAAGACTTCCTTACTAGGAACAGCACATATACTCTGGTGATACTTGTAGAGTGGCGCCTCATGTAACAAATTTAATTCGTTCCAGAGGCATGGTTGTTATGTGAAATACTCTTTACATGAAGCGGATTTCCCTATAGGAAATAATGGAAACCCAGACGATTGGTTCCACAACCCCAAAAAATATTCATAAAAAAATATTAACTGTATGTAAAAATGATGACAAAATACTGTAACTGAAGTCTACTTAGGCTGCAATTCTATAGACACTTTCCTGGGAGTAAGACCCATTTAACACAATGGGGCTTACTTCTGGGTAGACATAGTTAGGAGGCTGCAATCAAAGACACTTTTCTGAGAGGCTTACCTGGGCTGCTGCAGGAAGTGCAGGTGGCCGGTGGGGGCACTTGGGGGCAGTTAGGGGCAGCTGCTTCTAGCGCCCCCCAGACAACTGCCCCCAAGTTGGGAGCAGTTAGAGGCAGCAGCGCTGGCCGGCAGCCCTTTTAAAGGGCTCCACATGGATCATCTGGGCTGCATAGCGAGCGTGCCCATTAGATGCCAGAGGGGTTTGCTTATTATGTGAAGCAGATTTGTTACATGAAGCAGGATTCCTTGGAAATTTAGACTTGTTACATGGAACATACTTTATGTCAGGTGCTTGTTTCGTGAGGCACCACTGTATTGCACTTACAGAAATATAAAAAATAGCTGCCTATCCTATATCGTTAGGAAGGATATGATAGGTAAATGTCAACCAAATCCAGTTAAAAAACAACATGTCTGTGCACAAGTAATAATAGTAATAATTAATAATTAATAAATAATAAAATAGTAATAACAAAAAAAGCATAAGTCTTGGAAGACTGGTATTGTGCTCGGCGCTGCATATGCTGGATGCGAAGCACGAAAGCCTGGGTTAGATTGTTATGGAGGATAGGCTGTTACCCCCCTCTCCATGCCACTGAATTAGTCCAATGGAAAGGCAGAGCCAATACGATTGGATCCAGCTGGCGTCGCAGAGCTGGGCTAAGGACAGCAGCTCACCCAGTCTTGTGGGGCCGACCTGGGTCTCAAACCCTGGCCTGCTGGTTAACAGGCACAGTGTTTTAGCCACTTGTGCCACCCACAGCCTGATAACAATAGTAATAATAAATGTCAGTACAGGAAAAGTAGCTGTATGAATTGTTCTTTTATCTATATATATATAAAACTGAAGTCACTGACTGACTGACTGACTCATTGACACATCAATGCCAAGCTAAAAATACCTGCCCTAGAAGCGTGAAATTTGGGGAGGGTTTTCCTTCCATGATGGACGCACCCACTAAGAACCAGTTTTCAGAAATTCCAACCAGAAGGGGGTAAAAGGGGTGCAACGCATTTTCCTCCCTATACTTTCCATTGAAGAATTGGTGACTGAGGGTTCCTCTGTCCCAACCCCCAGACCTAGAAGCATGAAATTTGGGGAGAGTATTCATTCTGTGACATGAACACCCACCAAGAACTGATGTTGAGAAATTTAACTCTTACGGGGGTAAAAAGTGGGGCAACATGTTTTTGTCCTGTACTTAACATTGAAGACTGACTGATTGACCTCCAGCCAATTTGGTGCCTGGTGCCTGATGCACTGGAAGGGATGTTGTGCAATGGGGGGTGTCACGCAAGAGGGGATACCATAAAGAACAGATTGCCAAGGGAGGTGGTGGACGCTCCCTCACTGGGGGTCTTCAAGCAGAGGCTTGACAAGCACCTGTTGGGGATGATCTAGGAGGATTTCCTGCTGCAGGCAGGGGGTTGGACTAGATGACCTACTAGGTCCCTTTCAACTCTAGGATTCTAAGATTCTGAAGAGTGTATTTTACTCCCACCGCCTGGGTACATTTTGCTACTTCTTAATATGTTTCAACATTTCTATTTTCAAAGAAAAATTCTACTATCCTTTTTTCTGCAAGGAGTAATGGAAATATACTCAGAACCTAGCAGCAGCCATGAGATTTTTTAAAAAAAATTTCTTCATGTTTTCTTACCATGTTTTCTTAACATTTGTAGAAGACAGAACGATCATTTTTGCCTAGAAACATATTATATATATTTATTAAAATGCTGTTTTCTTTCTGTGTTGACTTTCTTTCCCTTTCTGAAAACTGCTGTAGTTGGGGCAGCCGCAAAGTGCACTACAACAGCAGAACACATATACAATACACCTTTAGGATTCAGCCCACATTTAGTTTGGTGCCCAAATGTGACTGTATCAGAAGCACCAAGACTATTTCTTTTTATAAAGAAAAAGAATGAGAGAGATGATTCAACAAAGAGACAGAAGAGGGAAAGACTGGCCAGACAAAATTGATAGCCAATTGGTCCGACTTTCTCACTGAAGCACATTCATATATTCAGGAGCAACTCAATGGCTTAGGTCCAGAAAGGTACCCTTCTTCTCACAGAAAGGGGATTCCATTCATGGAGTTAGTGGAGGAGGAATATTGCATGAGAAAAGTGATCACAAATCCAGAGAATCTCCTCCATTTGCACAAGCTCTTCTCACAGTCCTTTATTCTTTTTATAGTTCCCCATCATTTCTGTGCTGCAGCCTGGCACTTGCATAAGACCTCTCGGAATAGCACTGTGTCATTTTCTCCTTCCATATGCCGTTCTTTGGAACAGAGCCAATGAGTGATGCCTAATTAAGTTGTTAGATGTGAGTAGTATACATTCAGGTGTGAATCAGCCCTGAGGGAAAGGCACTCTGCATGTGCTCAGTAGTACACTTACTGTTATCATTGCTTCACATATTCCAGGATACAACTCTGGTAAGTTCTGATTTCACAAAACTCTGATTTCATCTCTCCACTTATGCCTGTGCTCAAAAATAAATTTGATAGATCTTTTCAGAGTTCATTTTTTTACACAGTGATTTAGAAAGCATGTTTTAGAAAAGCTTTTATGACCAAGCAGAGAGAATGAGGGTCAATTTTTTTTTCTAATAAAGGGTGGGGGCAGAGTGAAAATTCAGCCCTGCTTAGCAGAGAAGCAACTGTTCCAGTCCTGCTTGAAATTCCAGATTCTTTTTAGTTGGCTTTTGAGAACTAAAGTGAATAAATATGCCCCAAAGTGATGCTGGGAGGTTGTAATTATTTTAATTAGAAAAGGTGGCCTAGGAGAGTCCCTGGGTCTCAGTCTATTTTATGAAAATGCAAGGGGAAAAAAAGGAAGGGAAAAAAACCCACCAGGAGGTCTAGCACTTAATAAATGTGAACTGATTACAAATCTTCCTCCCGACAACTGTGCTTTTGTCTTAAACGGCTTAATAGGGTTTTTGTGCATGTGCCCACGTGTGTATTTAAAAAGGCGATATAAAAAGGGCATGACAGCTTAGGAAATAGAGGTGGATTTGGAATTTTAATTTGTAACACTGTTCCTGGGGAAAACAACTTGATTTGTGTTTGGCCTGGTGGAACCCAATTGCTGGAGTTTGGGATTCATGTCCAGACCAGCCCTTCCAGCCAACAATTGATTTCATTCCCACGGCTGATATTTTTCACTCTAGGCATTCATCTTGTTGGCAGGTGGATGTCCAATAGTGAGTGTGTCCTCCCTCCCCCAAACTCAAATTTTTAGAGGTTTTTCAATGTGGTGAGACTCTCCTTGAGAGAAGCTTTGCTGAGGTCAGCAGCCGTGTTGCCTTTCAGGAGGGCTTAGCCAGCCCAGCTGGAAGGTGGGGGAGGTCTGATGAGGTTGGCTTCTGATGGGAAAAGGCCAGAGGTGGGGAGGAAAAAGATAACACACTCCTGCTCTCCCTTAGTACAGCCTTGTGAATCCTATCAAGTGGGAAAGAAATTGTTTTCAACCAGCCAGGAAGAAAGTTCTCAGCCAAGTAAGACATTCCACACAGCATCACAAAAACTTGGCTCCAACTTGCCGTGTCACTTCAAGAATGTGCCAATTCAGTGCCAAAGAAGAATGATTTTCTGGTATTTCAAGGGGTATGAACATCTTTTCGCCCAAGGTATTCAAACAACTAAACGGCTGTATAGAAACTGGCTTTTTAGGCCAGAGTTTTTATGAGCATTGCCACCTGGCCATCTTTCACTGGGCATAACGGATTTTCAAAAATCAGTTTTGAGGCCATTTCCTTTACAGCTTCTGTCAGAACATGAGAAAGTCCTGCTGGATTATACTATGGGCACAATCCAGAGTAACTATGGGGAGTCCTTGCACCAGTGTAAGAACAATTTGCTCTGGATTGCAATATGAATTTCCCATAAGTTTACACTTGGTGCTGCAGTGACTACGGGTACACGTAATGTCTCTTACGTGCTCCCGTAGTTACTCTGGATTGTAGGGTATGGCTGCAATCCTATGCCTGTCTACTCGGACCTAAGTCCCATTAGGTCCAATGAGGCTTACTCCCAGGAAAGTGTGTTTAGGATTGCAGCCTAAAAGTCTATCTATTCCTACATTCTATATTCTGTCCAATACTTTCAGGAAGCCCACAAGCAGGCCATGAAGGCAATATCTCTACTCTATTGCTATCGTCCAGCTACTAGTATTTAAAAAAATTGCTGCCCCTAAAATGCAGTTTCCACTTGGCTATGGAAATTTTGAATGTTTGAGAACATCCCATGTCTCACACCACTCAATCTGTAAAAGGCCTCGCATAGTGGCCTGCCTGTTCCAGGGCAGATTAGGATTGCTCTGTTAGTTGCTAAAAAGAGATGTGCCAGAGATAAAGTCTATGAGAAGATCATATACTCAGAAGTCCTGTTGTGATCATTTCAGATAGGTAGAGACTGGCCCTGGTTACATACCTGTAGTGCCCATGGGCAATGTATCCTGCATTTAATCAAAGGCACTGTCTTCTGTTCTTCGTATTACTGATGGGATGAGCTCTAACATCTAAAATGAATTCAAGGGGCTGATTGTGGTGATTCCAAGTTAAACAGTGAGAAACCTTGAAGTTAAGTTACATCCTGAGAATATGAGGAAATGAGATAGGATGGGACCAAGCATGGGTAGAAAAATTCCACTTTGTGTGGAAACAAGTGTGCCACTAGCTCAAACATGAAGCTACATTATACTGAATGAGTCCCTTGGTCCATCATTGGGGGTCTCCCCAGCTGAACTTCTGATGAACCCCAGCTCTGGGGCCGGATGTGACCCTCGGGGAGCCTCCATCCAACCCTCAGCAAGCCCCCTCAATCTGGCCCTCAGGTAAGCCCAAGGTGCTCTCCACACCTTGGGAGGGCATTTTGAGGGCTGTGGAGCCGACACACACCTCCTCTTTCTGTGTATGAAAGTGCTTTATGTCCTTTGAAGATCACATTCTCTGTGTATTGGAAAGTGCTTATGATCTGATTTGAATTAATTCACAAGTTCCATCACTAGTAAATTCATTTGTGTAAATTTATTCAAATTTGAAATGTAAATCAATTCTTTTTTTTCTTCCAGCCCTGAACAAAAAGACAATGTGGCTCTCCTGCCAAAAATTTAGAGACTCCTGATCTAACTCAGCATTGGCTACTGTGATTGATTAACAATGACTCTTCATTGTTTCAGATGAGGGTCTTTCTGGAACCTACCTGGAGATGCCAGGGACTGAACCAAGGACTCTTTATATGTGCACAACGCATATGCACTAGAGTCCTTCCCATTTCTAGATCCTCTTTATACTGTGCCTTAGAAACCTATTTCTGCATGCCACAGACCGGGCCCTAATGCTGACTGATTGTGTGTGAATGGTATGGCACATCTTGCTTGAGAACTAACGCATGCGTTTGAGGCCTTGGACCTTTCAGCACCGCAAAATTGCTGGTGGTGAGCCCACACCGCCCACCCAGCCTCCCAGCTGCTCTGCTTTGCCTCCAATGCTAATGGCTTTTTCACCTCTCCCACTGACTCCCTGCTTACCCCAGCCTGCCCCGTTGGGCCTGATTAGTAATGAGAAGAGAGCCTGCCATGCTCTCCATCGCAATCACTCAAGCTTCCTTCTGGGAAAGTTCAGCAATTAACTTTTGGTGAAGATGCTTTTGAAACGCACAAGGCATCCGAGAGCCAAAGGGAAGGAGGAGGAACAGAGTGATGAACCCAGGGTTAGGGTGGGGTGAGGCATGCTGAACCCAAAGGCATTCTACAAATTGGAACAGGCTGGGGCTTCTGGGAAGGGAAAGGAGGGGGCAGTCCCGTGTGACAAGAACAACAGATGTTGTTCTGCTCCACCACTCCCCTCCTTTCCTGCTGCATGTAGGGTCAGCCCAGTTCCATCCAACAACACTAAAACACACACACAAAACAACAGGCTAAGGGCACGATCCGAGCAGTGGTGCAGCTGCAATGCAGCATGAAGGTAAAGGAACAAGTTTTCCTTTACCTTGAGGAGGTCTCTATGACTGCCTCCCCACCACGGTTCACCAAGGCATAGATGCACTGGAAAACTGAGTAGGATTGGGTCCCAAGTTTGATAAATCATGTCCACCAGCAAGGGACAATGAAGCAGTATAGTTTTATACAGCCTAAAGATACCAGGTGTGTATGTAACTGTGGGTTCGTTGTCCTGCATAGTCCTACCAGGCCTAGGTTGGCCATGATGTGAAGTAAACTATACATAATTACATTAATAATTATCAGGTGCAGAGGACAGCATGTCTATCTCTAGGCTGTTCCACTTCTGAGTTTCCCTAGAGCAGTGGTTCTTGAGTATTTCAGTCCTTCTGAGAAAGACAATCTGTTTGGGACAGATCCAAAAGTGATGTCATCAACCTGAAAGTGATGTCATGGTCTGAAGTAACATCCAACAGGAATGACATCATGGATGCCTGAGTTCCTCCATGTCTACTCAGAAGTAAGTCCCATTGTGTTAAATGGGTCTTACTCCCAGGAAAGTGTTCAATGAGACTTACTCCCAGGAAAGTATGGATGCCTCTGTGTCTTATTCCAAGATGGAGATGTTGAGTGCCACAGGGGTCACCCAAGGGCATCTTGATCCCCCACCACTTTGAGAACCACTACCTTAGAGTTCCTGGCTATCCACTGCTGCATAGAGAATGCTGGACTTAATGTATTTGGCCTTATCCAGCAGAGACTGTCCTTATGTATGCAGAAGGCCAAAAAATGGAGGCTTTGACCATAGCAATTTCTCCAATGTTCAGATTTGCAAGACCAAATGTGGGGGCTGATACTCACTATTGCAGGGCTGATCAGGAAGAAGGAAGCTAGAACCAGGGAAGGAGCTGCTGCTGCTCCTTCCTTGTCTTCTATCAGTTCATTTAAAGATAGGAGCCAATCACCAGCTGTCAAAGGGCCAAGTCCTATCCAAATTTTTAGCACTCAGCTGTGTCAAAGTGGTGATCCTGTGATGGTGGGGAGCTCACAGAGACCCCCTCAAGGCAAGGGGTCCCTGATCTTGGAGCTGCATTATGGCTGCATCAGTGCTGGAAAGTTGACCCTAATCATTAACTCTATCACTACATTTGTCTCACTACCCTGGCTGCAGGTAAAGTTCACCATCATAAGACTGGGAAACAAATAGTACTGAGAAGCCAAATAGTGTTCACAAAGCTGAAACACACAAAAATAGGTCAGACTGAATGGAAGCAAGCAAGGGGTGCATTATAGGCAGCCACAGCAATTGCCTGGTCTTCCTGTATATGCTGCTGTAGCACAGACAGGCATGGTTAACGGCATAGTTGTGAGTTGCATAGCACACTGCAATATAAATTCAAGACAAAGCCTTAATGTATTTGAATATGATTTGGGGTCCCAGGAGACATATCTTCTGTAGAGCTGGGAAATGTTTGATTCTCAGTGGAATTGTTCAGGCAAGGAGCTTAACCACCTATCAACTACCTGATCTCCCTCATATTTACATCCCCTTCAAAATTTGGGGGATTAAAATGGATACACTGAACTGAAGGGCAAACTTGAGTTGGATTTTTTTTCAAGAGAAAACTAGCTTGACATATTTCCTGTACATATAATTTACCCCAAGGTCACTGTGTCATGAGAACAGGCCTCGTTTCAGGACCAACACTTTTCTCAGTTGTGCAATTCTGCAGTCTTAAGCATTGTGCTTGTAAACTTTCAGGTAAATATATTTAAAATCAGGCTATACCATTTTCAAATTTTTGATAAAATCGTTATGCCATTTTATAGT
The DNA here is from genome assembly GCA_030015325.1 of Cryptoblepharus egeriae. Taxonomy (NCBI): domain Eukaryota; kingdom Metazoa; phylum Chordata; class Lepidosauria; order Squamata; family Scincidae; genus Cryptoblepharus; species Cryptoblepharus egeriae. The sequence goes on along the minus strand of JAREYC010000002.1, from coordinate 102,758,132 downwards.
TTCCTAACAAAATCTGAACCCAACCAGTTTTTAACCGTTTCCCAGTTTAGAGGCCATTCACAAGAACCTTGAAAGTTCAGCACTGGGTCAATCAAAAAACGTAGTCACCCCTAATACTGGAATTTGTTAAATATACATGCACTTACTTTAATCAATGATGTTGAAAAGCATCTGCTTTAAGATCAGTTTTAGTTTGCAGTATAATGGATGGTGGTCCCCATGATGGTCCTCAAAAAGAATATACAATAATCATGGAGATGTCAAGACATTTATTATATAGTGGATCAATGTTTGTAGCATATGAGACACTATACTGTAGAGGACTCTTTTCCAAACATCTGTTTGGAAAGACAAAAAGAGGACATATGGTCACCCTGCACATTAATGAAGCTAGAGGCCATCAGCCAAAGTACTTGCTGATTAGTCCAACTCAGAAAGTAAAACGTAGACACCCCTCCCTGCTGGTTCTGGCCCACTGAGGGTTGGCAGGCGACAAAATGATGATATAGTAAAAAGCAGAACTTGCAGAAATCCCTTGCAGAGTCCTCTTTTTCAGCTCCATTCTGCTCCACTCAGTACGCTCTGCTCCAGATTCCTTGCCTTTGAGCAATCCATCCCTTTGTTCCCCAGGCCCCATGACTTCCTCCCAGTCCTCCATTTACTCCTTAAAATAAACAAACAAACAAACAAACAAACAAATAAATAAGTAAATAAGTAAATAAGTAAATAAATAAATAAATAAATAAATAAATAAATAAATAAATAAATAAATAAATAGGAAGACATCTCAAATGTCTCACTGTCACCAACCATCTGGTTGAAGTTCAGCTTAAGGACCATCATTCTAGAAAATAATGTTCTATAGTTACTTCAGGCTTGAGTACAATTTAGGGGGCTTCTAAAGCATATTGTTTCTAAAAGATGGTTCATCCAGAGAAGCCTACAAAGCCAGCCCTGATGGCGAGTTTTCCTTTGTATGATACACCTGCAAGCCCCTCTCAGTGTATTATCCTGCCCTCATGGGAGAGGAGGATGTAAATCAAGGAACGATTCTTTGTTTCTTCCCACCTGCCTAAAGCAAAGAGCTGAAATAGACAAGTCTGTTCAGAAGTCAAAGCAAAATGTGCCTGGATTGAGGGAGGGCACGGTCTTGAAAAACCTGGGTGTGTGCATATGTGTGCATGTATTGGAGTTTCGAAAGAAAAGGTCAAGAAGTCTACATGCATTACTGTAAAGGAAGGAAGCAGTTTTGCTCCTATTCATCATTCTTGTACTGAGATGAGATTCCTGGCTAGAATGCTACATCAGAGAAGCAAGAATATAAGAACATAGCCATATTTGTAAGTGGTATATATCATAGAGACACCATGGGATAGGGATAACACTTGTCACTGGTGATGTCATGGATGCAATACAACTGATGTTGTGACAATCATGTAATCACAAACCATGCAAAACCCTGAACCACTATGGTAACACTTGTTGGGGAGAAGTTTTTTCCTGTTGTAATCCTGGGAAAATTTAATTTTTTTGTTGCGTTTTTGCAACAGAAGTGCTATTATGTTTGACATACAACACTTAATTCTTTCAAATATTTACATGAGAAGCATGCGAAGTAAATTATCTCTGGAGGACAGCAGGAGCACTGTGCATGTGGATCTGGTTTAGTATCTTAGCATGCTCAATGAAATTTTGAAATGGAAAGTGCTGTGCTTCAAGATAACCCTGATCATGTCCATTTGGGGATATCCATTTCACAAGATACGGTATTGTGTTATTGTCTCCATTGTACACACCTTCCAGTGTTTTGGACAATAAGAGAAGTTCTGCATCATCTAGTGTGTGAGAGGAGTCCTTATGATTTCCCCATCGTCCTGGTGGTAATGATTCTGTGCCGGATAGTTGACTGTAAAAAACCATGTGATTAGTTTTTAAAATGGAGCATGCTGGATTTATAGGTGGTATTGTTGAAGAGGGTTGGACCACTAAGGTGTGGAAAGGAGACACTCCATCCAATTGCCGACAGAGCTCAGGAATAATTTCTGTTCAGTTTTCCTGTTTGGTTTTGTACTATCTCTTTTCACTTGGCCCTCTGGAGCAATAATTCAGGGAGTATTAGGCAGAGCTCCACAGAAAAACATGGACAATTGCCAAGCAGGCATATTAGGGTGTCAAAGTCTCCCTCTTCGTTTGATACCATATACAGTTCTTGTCCCTTGAACTTATTTCTGGTTTTGTTATGTGAGAGTTTGCATATGCCCCCATGTTCCTTTATCCAGACATAAGGCACCATGGCACATTGACTCCCCTCTCTTTTCCATGCGTCTGTTCAAGCATGAGCTATGGAGAAAGTGAACCCACCCAAGTGAAGTGCAATTACATCTCAGGAAGGCTCACTATAACTCAACAGGAATTCTTGCTGGATGGACTTGAGATTCTGAATGCTTAGAATGGGGATGATAGTTATGGTCTCACAAAGAAGATACCAGTAGTTCTTTGATGCCTCTCTTTCCAACACATACATACAGTCTCAACCAACCCAAATGAAATTTGGATCATGTCTCTCATTGTCCAGCCAAAAGCATGACTAGTGGCTTGCTTGTTTATTGAACTAAAGCTATTCCTAATCTTTCAGTCACATGGTTTTCTTGCTGGCTCTTCATCTGGGTGGTGACATACTATGTTTGAGCGGACATGTGCAAAATCTAATCATAAAGAGGAATGATGTATAGAGGATCCTGTTTCAATTCTGGCTGCAGAACCAGAGGGTCTTCAACTCCCATCCAAGCCACCCTGACGCTTTTGCATGTGACCATGGCTGCAATCTTAATCTCCAGTTAGGAGGTCATAATCCCCAGCATAAGTCCTATGCTGACCTGGTGGTGTCACAAAAATGCCTTAAGGCTGGAAGATGCCTCAAATGCTGGAAGAGTTAGGCCAGCGTACTGGCATATTCTGACCTTCCTACACCACCTCAGGAAGATACGTCTGGTGAGCTAGCCTACCCTAAATTGGTTTGGATTGCACCTCATGTTGTAAGATTTTATGTTAGTTTTCAGCTTTGGAAGATCTCCTTTCAATCAGCTTACTAATATTATTTTTTAGACTGCAAACATCACTGGTCTGATTTTAAATTGTACACCATAAGGCATATATGCTTCTTTTTTGCATGCTATGTTGGTTCAGGTGTATTACTGTAATAACAAATTTTAAAAGAATACAGTACACACGGAAATAGATATAATGGTACTTTGAAATGTACACTCCTTAGGTTAAAATAAGCCCTCCAGAATCACTCACAAGAACAATGTCTAAAAAAACAGATGTAATTAATGATAATAACAATTGTAGAGAAAATTAAATCATAAATATGCTAGAAAATCTGGGCAAATAAAAACAGCTTCACCTGGAGCTATAATGACATCAAATTTGACATTCCCGTAGGCCTCTATCCAAACAGCATCCCCCGTAAACAGGTACCACAACTGAGAAGCCCCTCTCACCAATCAACACCTTTTTCACTTCATGAGACAGAAAGGACTAAAGAAAATTATCTAAAGAAGACAGCAAGAACGGGCAGGCTTCTGAGCAATAAAGCCGTTTAAAGTTACCAAATTCTAAGTCATTTAGAAACTTGAACAGGATCACAAGCACTTTGAATTGTGCCCCGAAATGTACCAGGCTTTCCTTCCAATTATGGCTGATAATGTACAAGTTAACAAAGAAAATGTATCTTACGCCTGTCTGTTTTTCAAAAAGACATGTCTTTAGATCAGTGGTTCTCAATCTTCCTAATGCCGTGACCCCTTTATAAGTTCCTCATGTTGTGGGGACCCCCAACCATAAAATTATTTTCATTGCTACTTTAAGACATGCATAGGATTGGGCCCCGAGGCTGCAATCTTATACACTTTCCTTGGAGGCAGTCCCACTGAATTGACTTACCAGTACTTCTGAGTGCACATGCATAGGATTGGGCTCTACTGCTCCAGTGCTATGCACACCTTCCTGGGAGTAAACCTCACTGAACTCAATGGGAATGACTTCTGAGTAGACATGCATAGAATTGGGCTCTAAGTTGCAATCCTAGCACTTTCCTGGGAGTGGCCCCATTCACTATCATGGGGCTAACTTCTGAGTAGGCATGCATAGGATTGGCCTCTCAGACTGCAAGCCAGCAACAGTTTACCTGGAAGTAAAACCCAGCTGGCGGGCAGCGGCTGGCGGGTAGGCAGTGTGCACGCCTGGAGGGAAGCTCCCTCCTGCGTGATCTGGGCGGGCAGCGCACACTCGCCTGCAGGGAAGCCCCCTGCAGAATCTGGGCGGGTGGCGCGCGTGCCTGGGGGAAGCCCCACCCCGCCACTCAGCAGTCAGAAGTCCCTGGGGCAGCCTCCAAGGAAGCCCCATTGCGTGCGCAGCTACAGCCGGAGGTCTGGCAAGCCTGACCTGACCCCCTGCACCAGGGGTCTTTAGGCGACCCCCTGGAAAGCTCCAGGCGACCCCCAAAGGAGTCCTGACCCCCACTTTGAGAAATGCTGCTTTAGATGCTTTTACAGGATGACTGTATTCAAATTTAATTGACTGGCCACTTCAGTAAAAATTATTTTCATAGTCATCAGCCCTAATGATTTACAGTTAAGGCCAACCTAAATTTTGTCAGTGGAGATTACATGAATTAAGCAAAAAAGAATTAATCAGCTATCACCTACAACAGCTAAGAATGAAAGTTTTCTGTTTAGAAGCCCTGATTCCCAAATGCTGGGAATATGCAAAATTGAATGTCTCCTCTATCTTCATGCCCTACTTCAGCTCATCCCAGGAGTCTCTGGTGTGATCCAACAGGGCAATCCTGACATTCATTCTTTGCCTTCTAAAATAATTTGCATGGTTTGACAGCAAAAGCATGGTGCTTTAGAATGGATTTCATTAGCTTACCGTGGAATTTCATTTTTTCCTGGCATTGCTCTGAACACAATATACTGCAATATACAGTGAACATGCTTTATTTCTATACAGATCCAGCTTCAGCATGTCTACAGCTTCAACATGTCTCTTATTCTGAATGCTGATTTGGCACCCATGAGGCTTACACGACTGTGGTTATTAGATCCAGGGAAGGGATAGGCACCCATATGGAGTACTGGCACCTCTGTGTGAGTACCAGCACACGCGTGCACACACACGCACGCACACACGCACACACACACGCACACACACACACACATACACAGAGATGAGTACCGGCACCTATTTTTCCAGAAAAAATAGCACTGAGTAGATCCCATTTAGAATGTAATCAAAATGCTATGGCCAAGATCTAAAGAATCACAGGACTAGGTCCATGAGCACAAGAGGGATTTTGCCTTTTCCTCAAATACTAGCCCCCACATCGTACAGCATACGGTATCCTGCACAAAGTCAAGCTTTTCAGAAATCATTTGTACACTGCCTGTTTTGTCATTTGGAATGTAGCAAAGCTGGAGTAAGCTATTGTGAGTAAAAATAAAATAAAATCACTGATTCACAGTCTTCCTCTGCTATGATGGAAAGGATCCATCTAAGGGAATCCACCAACTCCAATGCATGGCTATTAATTTCTCTCTACTTTTCTCCTTTTGCTACATGCAAAGCTCTCCTGGCGTCAGACAGATGCCTGGCAGGACCCAATGAAGAAACTCAGTGAGGATTTTCCAACATAAATTAAAACAAATTGCATTTTTATATTGCAAATAAGGGCAGTTTTATAGTTTTTATTGCATAACAACCATTAATGAAGTGCAGTTTCAGGAGGCCTTAATTGCTCAGAGACTAAAGTTCAATTCATATCTTCGGCGCACACCAGAAAGATGCAATGTGTCATTGGTCACGTACCTGGCATATTAGAAATGTAAATAAATTTATGGTCACTATTAGGAAAATGGGAAAGAAGGGGTTCTATTTATCCCATCTGTTTATACAGAGATGGGCTGAATAGCAGAGGAATAAAAACTCAGAGAAAAGCAAAGCCACCAGCAAAACTTTTAAAATGAGCAGATACACTTAAAGAGAGGCACAAAACAAGCTGTCTTATAAAGGAGACCATCTTGAGGAACTGACACCCTTCAGAAAAAATAAAAATATAAAAGGGAGTTCAGGACAGTGGGAGAACGAGGCAAATGTTTTTAACAAGTCTAGTTTCCATTTGCCAGCCTCTCTTAAGCATTTGAGGTATTTAGCGAGGAGACGCGGTTTGAAAAACCTGAGAAGGCGCAGGGGTCTCCTTGTTTTCTAGAGGTGCCTGTGAAGCTGCAGACAGACTGAGAAATGTGTTCTCAAATCTCTGGAAATGCTGCAGAAGATTTTGGCTACCAGATTGCTGGCAAGGACGGAAAGTGTTTCTTATACCCCTAGATTTTGGGGTATAAGAATGTAACAACCTGGTTTGATCAGGCAGAGCCTTCTCAATCCGAGTTCAGGCATTCCCCACCTATTGGATGGGTTAGAGTGGACAATGAATATCTTATGTGTTTGAATGATGGTTATTTTCTGAAGAAAGTCAAAAGGAAATGCCCAAAATAGTTTGATCACTGTGTCTTATGCCAATCCACATTAGGGATGACAATTTTAGCCTTTAGACGAGCAGAGAGAGGTTGAAAGAGTGGAGCATGTGTTGATTGAATAAGTTCTAGGCATAATTTAAAGATGTTGAAAGAACTCAAAAAAAGCGGTGAGAAAAGTGGGGGGTGTCTATATCATGTTTTCAACAATGTTTAGCCAGATGTCTATGGGAAGGTGAGAAGGAAGGGATGAAGTCCACAAATGTTCCTTGTTGTATGTCCTCTGTGGGATAGCTACTATTCCAAGGGATGCTTCTACCAATTTAGGTATTGTAATGGTAACTGTTGATAGCTATATCTTCTGGGACTGGCCTGCCCACAAGGCAATGAAGAAGATGCTATGAGTGGTGAGTTGTGGAGAGGCAGGGGCAAGAGTGGTTCAAGGCACTTGAGGTGTGCCTTATGGAAGTGAATGTATGCACCAACACCCCTTTCAGCAGCATTAATGCAGAACCCACTTGCCCATCTCTGAACCAGCAGGCACTCAGCATCCTTGCCTTCCTCCAGTACTACAATGAAGAGGTTCCTGGGAGTGGACGCTCACTACTCCCAGCCATGCAGTGAGGAGGAGCAGTGGAGGAGGAGGAGAAGCAATGGTGGGCTTCGCTAATGAGCTCCTGGTTCTGAGAACAGGTTACTAATGGAACATAGAACCTGTTGTTAATTTAGGTTATTAGGACATAGAACCTGTTGTTAATTTATTTGAATCCCACCACTGAGGAGGAGGTAAGACCTTCCAACCCTTCTCACTATGTCTCAGAGTCTGAGCAAATAGAGGACAGGAGCTGGGCAAATGGCAGGCATAGGAGATGGGTGCCAGTTTGCCACCTGCCTCAGCTTACCGATGAAAGGAGTGTTTTGAAACTTCATAGCTGAGTGGAGGAGTGGAACTGGCGAAGAGTGTCCCATGGGCACCCCACTCCTGTTCACCTCCCCCTCCTAGCCTGTCAGAGCCCTTACCTGCTTGACAAGCCAAGTGTAGGTCAAGCTGAGAGCATGGAAACTACACTGGAAGAGACAGTGGCAGCTGCGGCTGGAGAATTCATGTCCTCTCAGAGCTCTTTCATCTCAGGACTTATCCTTTCCTCTAGTTATCCTTCCTCATCTCTTTCTGCAGACTCCCCATCCTGGCAAGAAGACACACATAGCTTCAAGCATACTGTGGGCATGGTAGTTGGGCCAGGACTGGTATCCGCTGTGAATCTGCTGACTTTTTATTTAAAAAAACTCATCTGTGTCAGTGGCCATCACCACATCTTATAGACCATGACGTCTATGTGTTTATGTATGGTGCAAGAGAGGACTGTACTTGTCTTTGTCATCCCGTATTTTCTTCCAAATCATGTGTTTAGATCAGCCAGAAATCCAGTACTAAAAGATATATATATATATCTTATAGATATAGATATATAGATAGATAGATATATAGATATAGATATATCTTATATATATATATATATAGAGAGAGAGAGAGAGAGAGAGAGAGAGAGAGAGAGAGCAATCCTAACTCCCAGTTAGTTCAGCATAAATCCTTGCACAAGTCCTGTGCTGGCCTGGGGGTGTCACAAAAGTGCTGTGAGGCACTTCTATGCTGATTCTGGAAGGGTTAGGCCAGTGTACAGACTTGCACTGGCCTCCCTATTCCACCACAGTAATGGGTAGTGGGTGAGTTATGCCAGCCTAAATTAGTTAGGATTGCACTCAGAGAAAGGTATTTACCCTTTCCGTGTTATTAATAACTTTATAAACCACGATTATGTTCTTCCCCCTTAGTCAGCTTTTCTCAACAGGATCATGTGGATTATGTGATGAGGCTTCTTAGAGCAGCAGCATGTCTTGACCAGCCCTTTATTGCCCGGAGGTGAGGCTTGGTTTGTACAGAATTAGCAAATGTAGCCTGGGACAGGAAAGGCAGTGCAAACTCTCTTCCACCCGACATCCCATTCATTCCAGCACAGGCCCATATGTCAGACTAGGCAGGCTGCCATTTCCGGATCCTCCTTTTGCTTGTTGGTAAATCATATTAATTGCTTGGGGTTCCACTGTGCGGCCAGTGAAATGCAAGCCTTTCAGAGGAAATGAGGGCCTAGGCCATCCACCTCTCAGAGCCAGATAGTTTCCATCAGTTTCTGCTCGACAACAACTGCTGTCTCACACCGACAAGCTGTATCTACTCCTTCAACGTTTCTTAAATCAGGCTTGAAACATGACAGGTCTAATCCGCAGAATGAAATGCAAGAAGTGCATTATACCCCACAATGTACAGTTGTACCCATTCCATCACAAACTGGTTGTGTTCAGCATCATGTCCAGTACATTATGTCCAATACATTCAGCATAATATGTTAGATAGATTACATTCACTGCAATACATTACGTGTGATGTTCTACAAGATGTCCTTGGATAGAGTCTGTCCAATGAAGCATATGGAAATGGTTGCCTTGGCAGTGTTACCACATTTTCTGGGCACACACAATCAAATGGTTGCACTCTTGAATTATGAGATCTCTCCATGTTGTCTCCAGAGCTGCACCATTCACATACTTACCCACACACAGAGAATCTAGACAATGAGTTGCAATGCACTCAACTTCTTATTTTTCACTGATAGCATTGAGGCTGGGAGGAACTGGTGCCCTTTTTCCTGGACCAGCCAAGTTGCCCCACTGGAGGGATCAGAGAGGCAATAACAATGCCCCCAATAACTTCATGTTGCTTGCTAGGGATCCCATATCCTCCTCCAAAAACCATTGATCTCTATCTGTAATTCTACAACTGCTTTTAAATGAAAGTATTGTATTTCGGTGCTGCTGAAACTGACCATTATTATCAATGATTGCCTTGCACTTCAGTGGATTAGATAAATGTCAGTGTCAGGAAACTTGATGCAGAGTGATGAGAAAATCTTCTTTTTCTTACCTAAGCACTGAGCCCCAAGTACCCTGCTTTGAAAAGTTTGGTGGTGTACCTACACTACAACTCAGGAGCACAGAAATCAAATTACACAGTTCACAACATGATCCTAGTGTGCCTCCTGTGCTGGAGGAGTGAGTGCTTCACAATGCAGATTGCTGCAATGTGCAGAAGTCAGCAGTGGGACCATCCTGCTGGCACCATTGCAGGCCTCCACATGCTCCAGAGGATGTAAACTCCATACTGATTAGCAGAGGGTGCAGGTAGGGCAAGTGTCACCAGGGAGTCTAATAGTGTGGGTGTGGGGGATGAGTGGGTTGGGTCCTGGGAGGAGAACAGGATTGGTGGCACTCACACACACCAGAACATATCCCCCTACCCAGGCCAGATCTGATGAAACAGATCCAACTGCCTTGCACCAACACTTTAGTAGGCTAAGGTCTGAGTAAATCCATTACCATGGCTGGGACTTTCCACAGGGCAAGAGATAATGTCCCCTAACCTAGTCCAGGAGACCTCCACACTGCAAAATTCCCCTTGAGGGATACATACTGGTGCTGCTGCATCAGTGCAGGAGAAATTCAATCGGATTGGGCTGTCATTTGTCTAAATGTCATTATTCATTTTTAACCCAAATCTCAGGATTTTCCAAAAGATCCCGTTTTCCTTTTCAAAATATATTTAGGGGTGGTGGCAGGAATGATTAACCAAGAAAAACAGAAAAGCAAAAGAACCCTCCTGTATATTTCCCCTGGAAGGACTGACACCCTTCTGCCCTCTGTGCTTAGAAATGTCAACATGAAGGGAAGCCAGAGACCCCTGTCTCTTTCTCTCCACAGAGATACTCCCACAAGGGGGGTAAGTCCTGTAATGTTTAACATCAAAACAAAGAGGCCCTTCTCTGCACAAGGAGCCGAGCTGCTGAAAGGGTAACCACACAGTCCTGTTATCTCTGCTCTCCATAGAATACCAGGCTCAGCAAGGCTTGGTTGGCTTGTTTAATTTTTAACGAAGTTCTGATTGCTGTTTGGAAAGGGGATACAAAAACCCAGGCAAGAATTAAAAACTCCCTTCCCAGGACTGACACTAATCGTAAAAGACTCTGATTCTGGAATCCTCTCTGCTGTTTAATATAACAATTAATTTTTTTTAAAAAAAAATGGAAAATTAAAACAGTGATGAAGAGCATCCGTCTTTGTCTCCCATAAGAGAAAGACTGACACCCAGAGCTAGTTCAGAAACTCGTGCTTTCTGCGCAGAATTTTCTTAAGAGAATGTTTATGCAAAGAATGTTCTGGGCCTCACTGCCCCACGGCCATCTCTTTTCAAAAAATCTCTATTTATGTAGAGATATTTAATCCTTGATGTTCATTGAAAGTGAAAACTATCCATTGTCTCACACTGAGGTTGATCTGAAAAAGAAACAAGCAGGTAGCAATTATAAAAAACCAGAGCAACTCAGAAATAAAACTTCATTAAAAAAAATTAAATCCCATTGTTTCAAATGGCATCAACCCTGAACCGGACAGAAATAAGGAAGGCCTAATGATGCCAAGTTAATCTTTAGGTTTTTATTTCTGCTGCATTATATTTTTGGCTAAGGCCAGACCCAAGAGAAAGGCTATCCTACCCTCTCTCTAACAGGACACATGTGGTTGTTTCTCAGGAGTTCCTATGGATCTGACTGGTTCACTGAACCTACCCACTGATGATTGTTGTGTACAATTAAATAGGAGCAAGCATGCATGCCGAAGACATGAATCTCTTTGCTTTAAAAAAAAAGAGAGAGAAAGGGGGTGGTGTTGGTTTGACTTGTGTTGGTAACATAGCTGCATAGCCATAAGTCAGGGAATGGTAACCAAAACAAATGATGTTAAAATGTACCCACCCTGATCCAAATCTAGCTCCAGCTACCTGGTTTTATGTAATAACTTGTGGCCCTAAAAAGAGATGCATGTCCTCTCTGCCTGTTCAGTGAAAAGCAGAAACACACTGCAGCCTATGAGACTATGCATCTAGTTTTGCATTTGCTTTGGCATTGCAGATCACTGTTCTTGGATTTCCCTTAAGTGGATATCCCTCCCTGGAGAGGGGCAATTCTTCTTTCTAAAAATAGTGCATCATAAGAGAGAATCTTTGAGAATCTTCACCTCTCTGCCACTGCGGTCTGAAATGGCACTCCTAATTTTGCCCTCAGTCCCAATTTTAAAGGATAGATTTTAACGTGTTTGAATTTAGTGATTTTGCTATTTTCCCCCAAATAACCAAAAGCCAGTATCTGTCTACCGATCTAATAATTTACCCATTCATTCAGGGTCAGGCCAACCATACCCACCAGAGGGCCCATCCATTGCAACCAACATCAGAATCTTTCATACTAATCACAGTGGCCACAGCCAATGGATCTGGTACCAGCACTTTACCTATGAGGGTCAGCATCCAGAGTTGACATTCTTGGACAATTGCCAAGAATCAACAGTTAACTCCGAGGACACCCTGTGGCATTAGAATAACTCCATTAAGTGGATCCTATGCAACTTTCCAGTGCCAAAGTAGCAGCAATGTGGCATAGCCTCATCTTCCTCTCTTAGCCACGTGCAAATGGAAGTCCTCTCCCAGTGAAAAGGTCCTGCACAACTGACCCAGAAAGGGACCACTGACATAGGAAAAGACCTATGGTAGGTGATTCCTTGAAGCTAGCTCTGCTATTTCCATAAATTCCAGTTCTCAAAACTGAGCCATACTATAGTGTGATGCAGAAACAGAACCCAGGGCAGAACTTAGAAGTCCAGCATTAAGTAGGAAAAAAATAGCTTTTTCCTTATGCTTTTCCATTCTCGTTTGATGGAGGAGAAATAGGAAAGTGGGTGTGTACCAAAGTCCAGAATTTTCTATTCCTCTGTTATCTGTCACATAATAAGGTCCTTTAACCTAGTATGTCATTCAGTCATTAGATCAGCGGATGTCACATTTATGGGCCTACTGTAGAAGGAAAGGGGTTCTTGGATGGGCTTTTTCCACCACCCAAGAATGGGGGAAGAGTGCCTGTCAGTAAAGACACTTTCCATAAATCGTGCTTTCTATTTTCTTCCCTTCAGTGCCTAAACAGGAAAGAATTGTGGTTGGAAACATGGACCTGAGCCTAGTTACACATACACACCCATAGCAACAATCCTTTGAACTATAAGTAGGGGATGCCCCCCTTGGAGCTTAAAGAATTACAGTGCATTGTTTTTGATGGAATGTTCTTGTTGATGTGCATCTGAATGTGTAGCCCCAGCAGCATCAGGGATGTTCACATTTGGATGTGTATAGAGACGGGAATCACCTAACGGGGGATTTTGGCTCTTTTAAATGAGCTCAGAAGACCAGTCTGTTTATACAGGCATTTGGTGATTGAAGTGTCGAACTGATTTTGTTTCATTTCATTGGCTGCTGCATAGTCTCTGCTTACCATTCTCTTTTGATGGTTTTATTATTTTAGATTGCATTTTCTTTGATTTTCTATTCTCTGTTTTGAGAATTATTGTTCTGAAAGGCAGGTTATAATTGACCTAAATAAATAAACAAGGGAGCATTCTGTTGCATACTGAATACATTCAGCGTTTGGAGGAGTGTTTGAATTATGCTGTCTGTTCCTAATCTAGTGTATGATATCCACATGGAAGGCCATTTTCCATGCACAGATCTCCTTTGCTGGATCAAGTGAGGACATTTGGGAGAGTGTGGATAAAAGGTAGAAATATTTACTCAGTTTTCCCTGATCATCATCATCTCCATTTTTTTCTGGATATAAGTGAATAAAAGTAGGAGCCAAGGACTCAAACAGTGAACATGTTTTCTTGGAATACACACCTAACTATATATAACAGCCTGCTCTCAATATTCCATTGCAGTCTCCAAATATTCCATCACGCTGTAGCATCACTGAGAAACAGCTGGGAGGCAATTTGCTGCTCCATAGGTCCACCCTAATTTCTCCTTATATTCAAGAGAATCCAATATTCAATCAGTTCCAGAAGAAGAGGGAGAATTTCACTACAGGCACAAAGCAAGTTAGACTCAGAGTGAGGGCAGTGAGGTGGGCTCACTACACAGTTAGGCTGCCCCAACTATTCTGAATCCAGAAGTTATGCTGCATCCAGAGAGTCTGGAAGCCTGGGCTGCCCTAACTGCTCCAGTGCATGCTCAGTAAATATCAAGTCAGTAACACCTGGGGAGGGCTTGCTCCTGAGGAGACCCCCCCCCTCAAATCACACTGAACAAGGAACAGCTGTGGTGCCTGATTTATAAAGAGTCCCTGGTGAGCTGCCAGTACATGCTGCAGTGAATACAAGGGGCTTCTTGGAGCAGCCCCAAGTTGCTGGGCTGCCGTAGTTGAGCCATATCCTGAGGCTGAGAGGCAGGAGTTGCAGCTAAGCTGGCCAAGAACTCAGATTTTTGGTCAACATCACCATTCTTACTCTGCCTTATCATGGACCCCTATGGGTCTACTCATTACTATACCTGCTTCTGAGGTGGTATAATTCTGAGGAGCTGGAAGAAGGAATTTCTGCCCTGGAAAGAGGCACTGGATACAGAGTAACTGCTCCGCCCTAGGTAATGCTAAAAATGCCCTCAACATGCCTCTTCTAACTGCTTAGGCTGTCCCAGCTAGGGATTCCAGCTCCACCTGTCTTGGGGCAGCCTATGTTGCCTTAGGCTGTCCCAATCCTTTTCCAGCATAATTAGGGTGGCCCATCTTGCAACTGGGTTGGCCCAGTGATTGATAGGGTAACCCAAGAGCACTTCTGGATTGTGCCCTCAGGCTGCACTCCTAACTACCAGTTACGCCATCACAATTCCTGGAATATGCTGACCTGGGGGTGTCACAAAAGTGCCATAAGGCACTTCTGCACCACTCCTGGGGGGGGGAGTATAGGCAACTGCACAGACATGCACCAGCCTCCCCACACCACTAAAGGAGTGGGAAATTTGATGAGTTTTGCGGGACTAAATTGGTTAGGATTGCACCCTCAAACACATTGCAATGGTGGCTCCAGTTGCATCATCTCTCATTGTTCCCTACAAGTGGAATATCACCATTCATTCCTGTAAAGCACTCAATAACATATACAATCCTGTAAAGCAAGGATGTCCAAACCCTGGCCCGGAGGCCAGAAGCGGCCTGTGGCGAGCCTCACTGCAGCCTATCGCAAGATCTCTCCATCTGGCTCCTGGCAAGCCTTGTAATCCTCCAGATCTGTTAATACACTTTTGTATGTAAGTTTATATAAATTTATTCAAATGTGAAATGTCAGTTATTTTTCTGGCACCCGACACAGTCAGATGACATGACTCTCCTGCCAAAAAGTTTGGACACCGTTGCTGTAAAGCAGTGGTTCTCAATCTTCCTAACGCCATGACCCCTTTATAAGTTCCTCACGTTGTGGGGACCCCCAACCATAAAATTATTTTCGTTGCTACTTTATAATTGTAATTTTGCTACTCTTATGAATCATAATGTAAATATCCAATATGCAGGATGTATTTTCATTGTTACAAATGAAATGTGTGTTCTATGCACACATTGAACACAATGGGATTTATTTCAGAGTAGGCATGCATAGGATTGGGCCCTGAGGCTGCAATCCTGACCACATTTACATGGGAGTAAAGGCCCCCTGACTATAATGGGATTTATTTCAGGGTAGGCATGCATAGGATTGGGCCCTGAGGCTGTCAGTCAGCCCCAGTGTGTGTGCAGCTACAGCCGGAGGTCTGGCAAGCCTAACCTGGCCCCCTGCATCAGGGGTGTTTAGGTGACCCCCAGGAAATCTCTAGGCGACCCCCAAAGGGGTCCCGACCCCCACTTTGAGAAACATTGCTGTAAAGCAACAATATGATATTTAATCCCTTCCTCCGCCTATGTTTCCCTCAGAATGCATAGCCCTATCTTAATTTCTACTTTCAAGTTTGGTTCAAGAACTTGGCCACCAAACTGTCAGGCTTGCACATTCAGGTTTATGATTGGACACAGAGGTTCTGCTACGGCAAAATGAAGATAACCTCCTTTTTTCTGTCCCCCCTGAACATCACACATTCTGATAGGAGGCTGAGGGCTTCCCTGTGCCCTCTTCTATGGGTCTTTCGAGACAATCAAGGGTTTGATGCCGTCAATGTGCTGTTGCTATACATGTCTGGCAACTGATCTAGACATCTAGCCTCAAGACAGCAATACTGTTGCAGGGGTATCACATTTTTTGGCACTCAAAATATAGTTGTTTTTGTCTTGTCACTAGGAGCATACTAAAGTCTGCTCCCACATGTACATTTATACAGTTAGAATCCATTGCTGTTGTTTCTTTACAAGTGTGGAATGTAAATCTTGTGGGCTTCCATTTAATTGTATATGTGACATTGTACACCTTTCCCTGAATCTGCACCAAAATTTTGCCACCCTTTTAAAAGTGAAAAACATGCTGACATTTCAAACAATTTTATTTGCCTTTTGTGGTTGCATCTATCTATCTATCTATCTATCTATCTATCTATCTATCTATCTATCTATCTATCTATCTATCTATCTATCTATCTGTCTGTCTGTCTGTCTGTCTGTCTGTCTGTCTGTCTGTCTATCTATCTGATTTATACTCCACCTTTCTCATGCTAAAGCAAATGCTTTTATCCTTATCCACAACAACCCTGTGAAGTTGGTAATTATTTTATGCATCGTACTCAGACCTCTTTCAGATGGAATCCTTTATGGCTTGGTCATTACATCTGACATCAGGGAGTGCCTTCCCAGTTTCAAGCAGGTACTGTTTCAGGTCTGCCAAGTTGTATGCTCCTCAATCTGTTATCTCATGACAGCTTTATCAGCTTTCAGTCTTCTAATCAAAATTTACCTAGACCTTTTCCTGCTTAGCAGTTCCTCTGGCAGTCCACTCAACCATCAAACCTTGCCTGCTGCTTGTTCACATGTTCACAGGTGTTACAGTGCACATCTTCTTGCTCTCCTCCACTCACCCAAAAGCTAGGAGGTGACGTCTGTCCCTTTATTTTATGGAGGAAACCCAAGATTGGGGCTAGTGCAATTGTAGCACTGTAATTCCTTCAAATTGCCTGGGAAAACCCTAATTCATTCTGCATCCTTTATTCATTGCCCTAACTCAGCTGAAGTTGACATGCCCTCAGATCTCTACATTTTTTTAACAGAATGTAAAATCTTGCACACCCTAAATGGCAGTAACCTGGATTCCCAACAGATCTTACAGCTATAGAGGGATGACATCAGGAGTTGACTAGGATGACTGCTGACTGAATGCCCACAATCAACAGAGGGCTGACTTGGCTGGCCTAAACCCTAAATAAATCCTCTGTACTGATAGTGATGTACAGATAGTGATACTCTGTACTGGTTGTGATAACATTGTGATATCACTGGTAGTGATGACATTTGGTGGTCAGGTGGGGGCATCGTGAGGATCAGCACAGAGTTTTGCCCTCTAGCATTACTAGTGTCACATCGGCTATCTGAAATGGGGATGATATCTAAACCTGAAGTTGATTTCATAGACATTTTATAGTCTGTTAACTACTTAAACGGGATGAGATAATATGTTAATTTTGAAGTGTGAAATAAGTTACAACAGTTTGTATTTCATACCGGAGTTCCTACAAGATCAGAATTTAGAAGTCAGACTTGCTGGGACAAATGGAATGAGCCAGCCTATTAAAATTTCTAGCAGAATGGAAGACATCCCATTTTCTATCTATCTACAGTTTTAGAAGCAGAGTTCTTTAACCACAGTGGCAGATGCAGTTTCCATTCCCAGCTCAATCAGGAACATGTGTAAATCTGTTCTTTATACTATCATGTCAGGCTGTGGGTGGCGCAAGTGTGCCTGTTAACCAGTAGGCCTGGGTTTGAGACCTGGCTCCCCACAAGACAGGGTGAGCTCCTGTCCTTAGTCCAGCTCTGCGACGCAACTGGAAACAATCGTATCAGCTCTGCTTTTCCATTGGATTGTTTCAGTAGCGTGGAGAAGGGGGATTTGCTGCTTGGGTAACAGCATATCATCCATATTAATCTACCCAGGCCTTTGTGCTTCGCATACAGTGTCAAGCACGATACCATAGTCTTTTGAGACTGATGGATGCCAATGCATGTCTCTTGGCAACTCTCTGAAGGAATTGGTCTCATTGATGGTCTCATTGAAGGTTGAGAGATCCGTAAGGTCTGTAAGACTGAGAGATCTTTAAGGTCTGTAAGATTACAGATCTGAAGATCTGTAAGTTGTGATCCAACTGTTTAAAAAGTGCTTTATGTTCCTTGATTTTAACTAGAGAGCATGAAGAATTTATTAAGCTTATACTAATTTTTTTCACTTTGGGTAGAGTTTTAATATAATGACAATCTAGGGTCACACAAACTGAAAGGCTAAACTGGGTTATGAGTCTCCAAAGGCCACATGTTTTCTAGTGGTTCATCCTGATCCTCCAAGGAAATTGAGCTCTTCCTTCTGCATATCACACTGCTTTTTAATTTTGCTCTGATCATTTAATTGCTGGTGTATTTTTGAGCCTGGAAATCCCTAGTTCAATCTCATTCCATCCATAAACTCAGTAGGAGATCTTCCGTAGGCTTCTTTCTTCTGCAGTTTTCCTGATCTACCAAAGGGGGATAAAAATTCTAACCTACTTTACAGGATTTTTTCATTTGTTTGTTTTGTAAAAACAACTGAATATCAAAGGTGAAGTAGTTTATGTACATAAACACACCATACATATGATAAGAATAATCATTACCTTTGCCTGGTGAAAAACATCCAGAGAAACTAAAAAACCCTTTTAGTTGATCCAGTTAAAATATCAAAATATATGAATCTATGCTGTGGCTTCCTCTAACATTTTCTCAAATTTGTGCAGCCAAATCAGGCCATCCTATGAGTAATTAACAAACCAATCCTATCTCCTATCATTATTTGATGCAACTGTTGCAATGGAGCATGTATTTCTTCCAGAGGTGTTGGCCACTAGTAGCCAACTCACATTTGTGACTTGTAGCTGCCAGTGGGTCTCATCGGAGGCCCACATTTTCAACTGTGTAGCTGGAATACATCTCAGAAGAGGACAGGTTGGAAAATGGGGGGTTAAGTATCTGGCATGCATTTTTGTTACTTATAACTCCACTCTCTTCCCACTCTCTGTCCTCCCAGCCCCAAACCAACCCTAACCTTCCCATCCCTGCCAACCAAAACCCCCTCTCCCTACCTGGGAGAAGCAGACCTGGATTTGCAAATCACATGGGCAATTCTAGAGTGCACATGGAACCTCAGACCTGTTCTAGCAGTGGTTCCATCACGTGGGACAGCAGCATTGTTGTGGAAGTAGCAGGCATGGTTTAGTGGTTGAGTGAAGGGCTGCCAAAGAAGGCTAAGAAGGAAAAGACCTGGGTAACTCTTGGATGGGAGACTGAAAGCTGATAAAGCTGGCATGCTACAACAGAGCCAGAGGTGTCACTGTTTACAGTTTTACGGAGGACCTCATGGAAGCTTGGAAGGAATTCCCGAAAACCAGATGTGATGACCAAACCATGAAAGGAGTCCATGCAAAAGAGAAGAGTTCTACAAGCTACCCATAAAACAGGGTTGTTGTGAGGACAAAAAGGATTAAAGGCTATGTTAGCATGGGAAAGGTGGGATTGAAAACCCCAAAATAAATAAATAAATAAATAAATAAATAAATAAATAAATAAATAAATAATCAATCGTTTGTTTGTTAGTTGCTGGGCATTTTTCACCAGCAGATTGGAAGATCTGCTGGCACAAAGGCCAGAGGCCATTAGTCTCTCTAAGGAGGTAGATTGAAGTTGGTGACACAACACTGTGATAACCCAAGAACAAGAACAACCCTAAGCAAAGAGAAAACGATGAAGATGGGTTTATACTGTACTTTCATAGGATTGGAGGTGAGACTATACTGTATTGTTATTTCTGTGGTGCCATGCGTGCATGGTGATATGCTAAGTGTTCAGGATCCTTATCTTGAACTGTTTCCTTTCCCATCCAAAATTTGACCCAGGATAGCAAACTGAAGAAGGGGAAGGAAATGGATACAGGAGGAAGCAGGAGAAGATTATGTGGTGATTTCAGTTATGCATAGTTTCACTTACAATACGGTCTGGTGAGAAGAAAAAAAAGATATCAGGGGTCTCCAAACTTTCAACTTCAGGACTTTTGGACCTCTAATGATTGTGCAAAGGAAGAAATTTCAGCAGGTGCAGCTTGTGATCTGTGAGATGAAAAGCTGAATATGCTGAAATTTCTTCCTCTGCACAGTTGTCCTGGAGTCCTGAAGCCAAAGGTTTGGAGACCCCTGCCTTAAATTGAACAGAACAGCTAGATGCCAGTCAGATCAGCCAAACAACTTTTTAACTGGTTCTTCTCCTACCCCAGTCCAAAACTAAACAGGTGATGATGTTTGTGTGTGGTGTTGTTATTTTAGCAATAATAATACATAATAACTGCATGTCAGAGGGCTCTTAAAGGCACTGTTTTTGGGACTGGTACTGGCACTGGCAGCTCTAGCACAGCAGAAACAGATGTTTCATGTATTTGATGATAAATGTGCCTCTCCTGACCACTATTCTAGGGGGCAGCTGTTTTGACTGCATATAGGTGCTATTTCATCCCCACCCCCAGGAAAATTTGTGGCCATTGGAAAAAAAAATGTAATACCATTAAATAGCCACTGGTTTCTGCTGTTTCATGTTGCCCAGAAATCTTCTGACTGAGGCAACCACTTCACTCTTCCCACTGATACGCCAAGCCCTGAATCTAGGATTGGCCCATTCTTTTATGTTTTCACCAAATGTGTACCCACAGAACATATTTCATTAAGGGCCTGAATGCCTGATCCTTAATATGAAGATTCATGCAATCATTCCATTCTCTCCCTGCAAAATCAACTATTCAGGGTGGACTTTGGTTCCATGCTCACCTTCCCATCTGACAAGCAGGGATAACTCTGGACCAGGAGAAGCTTATGCATCAATTCCTCTACCTTCCTGTATGGGAGTGTCCTTGGAGGAAGGGCACCAACCATTTTGAGGGAGATGCCCTACACCAGTTTTGGTATCACATTGCAGCACCCAGCTGGCAGCATAGGCAGCTGCTGTATGGACATGTCCTTGGGGACATGTCCTCAGGGGCAGTCAAATGAAATATTTTTTGCTCCCTAAGAATGCCTCACTGCTGAGAAAGTCTGAGAAGTGCTGATCCAGTTCTTTCCAGTTCTGTTTCTCCCCATCCTACCCCTGACTATCTGTCCATCAGTTGTCTGCATCTGTCTGCTATTTTCTGTAGGGTTTAGATGGAGAGCTTATGTTGTATGAATAATGCTAACCAACAGGAGTGCCCTTTATGTAGGGCAGTGAAAGGGAGTCCTCCCCCACCTGGCTGATTCAGACTACATGTGCTCAGACTTCAGGAGTATTTTTCCCCTCTGCTTTTCATGCTGCTTCTATACACCACTGGCTGGATGTTGTCATCCCCCTTCTGGAACAGGGTTCTTGCCTGGTGTGCGCTTAACTGCGGAGTTCTGCTGCAGGAACCCTTACCCGCTTGAAACACCCCAGTCGATTGTGCTCCTAAGCAGCATGTCCCAAATCTCCTTCTTTCTGGGCTGCTCAGTGAAACTGATTGGCAGTGTGGTCAAGGTAAATTACCAAAAAGGCACACCTTCACACAACACAGAAGAGATTTATCGCATCTGCAGCAAACAACGCATTATGACAACCACAAACTGAGATGACTTTAAAAGGGAATAAAGACAGGTCCATCATTGGGCTCCTCAGAGATGTACTTTATTTATTGGTAATTATCTGTCTCTCCTGCTTTTCAACTAAAATGTTCACAAAGTGATTTACAAAGAAAATGAAAAAAAACATTCATGGCTAATGGGTCCAAAGTACAACTGCTTTGGATTCTCAACTGCTGAAACAGCACAACCCACTGCAGTAGGGATTGATTGGCACCCCCTTGGTTGTCATGTCTTCATTTCAGGGGGGTTGTGAAAAGCTGAATGCCACCATTTTGGAATGGAGCACTTAGGGTACAATCCTAACCCTATCTACTCGAAGTATGTTCCATTATATTCAATGGGGCTTACTCCCAGGAAAGTGTCTTTAGAATTGCAGTCTCAGACTTCAGTCCTCAATCAGGCTACTTTCCAGGGAATAAGCCTCATTCATCATAGTAGGACTTACTTCCAAGTAGACATGGAGGAGCTTGGCATCACAGTGATTTCACTTTCTGTTTGATGCCATGACATCACTCTCAGATTGATGACATCATGTCATGGGGTCCCAGACAGATTATAATACTCAGAAGGTGGTTCCAGGCTGAAATGCTTGAGAACCACTGAGATAGAGTACAGTGACTGATTCTGAGCAAAGCCATTCCTATATATTTTTCCCCCTGACACAATACAATGTTGGAGTTTCCTATAAGCTTCATTAAAATTTCTAAAATTGCTGTCAGTAAGTTGTCATGTGTAGACTGATACTGATCTCTTGGAACACTAGAGCAGTTGTGGACACTTGTGAACTTTTAGCCAGAACATTCATTTTCAGAGGTCTCCTGTTAGACTCTACTAAAATGCATGACCTCTGCATGTAACCACATCACATCTCCCCACTGATTTTAATTGCTGGTCTCGGAAATGAAAAGAGCCCAAACATCAGAAGTAGGTACAATTTAAGGGCATCTATTGTTTAATGCAACATGTTGTGATCAGTGGTGGGCACCAGCAGGTTCGCACCTACTCTATAGAACCGGTTCTTAACAAGAGATAGTACATATAAAGTTTAAAAATAGCCATTTAAAAGTGGCTGCCAGATGGACAGAGAGCTGGTTCTTAATTTCTTTGAAGCCCATCACTGGTTGTGATGTATGTACCGTATTTATTGGGAGTGGAACTTAGGTATGTTGGGAATCAAAATGGCTCAGGCAGGCTTGGGAGCCTTTCCTCATACAAGTGATATCCAAAAAAAGTTTCTGTTTCTATGTAATGTGCTACCTGATCGCCTGATCAGTCATCTCCATCATTAGTTTTTCAAGAAACAAAAATATATCTTGTCCTTGTGAAATAAAAGGGAGACTTTTCTTTTTTTAAAAAAAATTCAATTCATCTTGTCTGTAGACATACATCTTGTTCCAGTTTAAATGCTGAGAGTGTGTTTGGAATTACTTTTCCTTCCATAGAAATTAAACTTTATTGACCCATTTAATCCGCAGAAACAAAACAGCATAGATTCAAGGGCTGATTTCTAAACCTGGAAAATTGGAGGGGCAGTCAAGATACACAACAACTGAGTTTGTCCACTGGTTCCCAAGAATCAGGACTGAAATCTAAAACTGCATTCTCTGAAGTGGCATATGCTAGTGTATACCCATTGACCTTTAAAAATAAAAAGACAAGACTCAGGTATTGGAACAACAGCCAACAGCAGGTACCAGTATGTAGTAGCAAATATCTTCCATTGCAGGGTGACCAGGCAAATACCATCCATTGCGGGACATGTCCTCTTTTTTAGCCATGTGTCCTGGAAAAGAACTTCAATGTCCTCCTTTTTCATGTGATCAGGCAGCACATCGCTTTCTTACATTGCATGTAATACATTATATGTAACTGTTTTTAATTCAGTAATAAATAATATAGTGTTCAACCACATGAAAGAAATATCCAAGAGTGTTTTTAGCCTTTATTTTATTATGTCCAACGTTTTCCTTGGGTGCCCTACATTTTGGGGGGCCTTGTCCTCTTTTGCAGTGATGACATTGGGTCATCCTGTTTCACTGTCATATACATCCCAAATATTTAAAGCAATTCATCCAGACTAAGGCTGCAATCCTAAAGACACTTTCCTGGGAGTAAGACCCATTGAACACAGTGGAGCTTACTTTTGAGTAGACATGGTTAGGATTGTGTTCTTTGTGCCTGACACTAATCATCTACCTGGTCAAGATAGGTCAGGACCACACCAACCTGTGGGTGCCTTGAGGTACTCCAGACCATCATAGCTCTGAATAAGCCTTCATCATGGCCTTGAAGTGTGTGGTTTGGCCATTCCTCAGAGATTCCTTTTACCTTCAGTCCCTATGTCCAGAGGACAGATCCAAGAAAACCCCTTCACCACAATGCCTCAGGTAATCCTATCCATTGGGGGATTTTGCTAATGCTAAAGTATGGAAGGTTTCATGTTACACAGAACATTTCATCAGTAAAATGAGCTACGGCCAGAGACAGACAATCCCCTTTTGTTTCCAGAGTGCTGGAAAGATGGATCACTGTTCATGATGTAAAGCCTTCATCCTATTCTTGCCTCTCATAGCTTCAAAAACCTTCTAAACCTGTTTGAGCAGAGGCGACAGCAGGACAGAAGAAATATATGTAATCACCATGGAAAAAATGCCTCTCAGGCCGTTTCCACTCTCTCAATAAGTCTAATCTGTCTTCAGCCTAAACGGAAGTATTTTTGTGGAGTGTTGAGCCAGAGACTTTTGCAGTGAAGTTTACATTATAAACATAGAAATTATATATAAGTGCACTGTACTTAAACAAATAAAATTTAATTGCACTGTTTATTTATGTTTGTGTGTTCTTCTCATTTGTTGTGCTGGTACCATACCTTGTTGAGGGTGCAGTTCCTCTCCACCCACTTGGAACTTTTTTGTGGTTTGAATTAATTTTCCCCCCCCCCTTAATCCCCCCCTTTTAAAGCCTCCCCTTAATATTTTTTAAGATCCAACTCCTACTGACATCAGTAGACTCAATTAATACTTCTCATGCAAGTAATACAGAAGTGACACAAGTGAGAGAGGGGTATGTGTGACGTCACTGGGTGATATACTCAGTGGGGCAACACCACAGCCAAAACTGTGAAATTTTAGCATTTTTGAAAATTATCTTCATGTTATACACAGTATATAATACAACATGTAATTTAATGCAGAATGCATTAAAAATCAAATTGAAATACCCCCAAATCCAGAGTAACTACAGGTGCACGTAAGAGACTTTACGTGCACCCATAGTTACTGCACCACCTAGTGAAAAAGCTATGGGAAATTCATATTGGAATCCAGAGTAAATTGTTCTTACACCAGAGCAAGGACTCCCTGTAGTTACTCTGGATTTTGCCCTTTGTGTAATAGTTATGGCCAGATAATCAGAAAAGAAAAACAAATTGCCTTGTGTAACAGAAAGTACATTTTTCAAACTCAGTACTGACCAAAAAAACTGACTGTTCTGATTGCTGAAGGGCACAATCCAGAGTAAGGGCAGCGAGGAGAGCCCTAGCTGGACTCCCCCAACCAGAGATGGGCAGGCCTGGCTCCAACAACCGGTTCTCCGGAAGTGGGCAGAGCCAGGCAAGTTCAGGGGCGGGGCCGAGGTCAGGGGGCGTGGCTATGGATAATTTTTTAAAAAATTAAATTAAAAAAATTAAAAAAATTAAATTTTTTTAAAAAAATTTAAGCATGTGGCTTACCTCTGAGTAGATCTCCATAAGATGGTGCTCTGAGGCTGAAGTCCTCTCCACACTGGCCTGGAAGTAAGTCCCATTGACTTTCATGGGACTTACTTCTGAGTAGACCTGCTTAGTATCCCCCCCTGGCCAGCCAGGAGAGGCGGAGCGTGGCGGACGTGCCGCGAGGTGATCCTCGCCTCCCCTGGCCAGCCAAGGGAGGCGGAGCGCGGCGGACATGCCGCGAGGTGATCCTCGCCTCCCCTGGCCAGCCAAGGGAGGCGGAACGTGGCGGACGCGCCGCGAGGTTCTCGGGCCCCCCCGGCCAGCCCCCCGTGAACCGGTTCAGGCATTTTTGGCCAGTTACCATAGCTACCGGTTTGCGGGCATCGGGCTCAGTGGAACTTCCGGTTCGGGCCGAACCGGTGTCCGAACCGGTGTCCGAACCGGTGTCAGCCCATGCCTGCCCCCAACTATTCTGAATCCAGAGCAGAAAGTTATGCTGCATCAGGAAGCCAGGGCTGCCCTACCTGGTCCAGAGCATGCTCAGAAGGCACCAAGTCAGTGACACCTGGGGAGGGCTTGCTCCGGAGGAGACCCCCCCCCCTCAGATCACAATGAACAGGGAACAGCTGTGGTGCCTGCCTTAGGAAGAAGCCCAGACGTTCCTGACAACCAGTACCAGCTGCAGCATGAGACTCCAGTACAGCAATACCTCTAAGTGGAGGGTAAGGGGCTTCTTGGAGTGGCCTGCTGTATCCCCAGCTTTGTGGGCTGCCATAGTTGTGAGATATCCTGAAGTTGAGTGGCAGGGGTTGCAGCTAGGCTGGCCAAGAACTCAGATTTTTGGTCAACACTGTGATTCTTACTCTGCCTTATCATGGACCCCTATGGGTTTACTCATTTCTATACCTGCTCCTGAGGCGGTATAAAATCTGAGGAGCTGGAAGAGGGCATTTCTGCCCTGGAAACAGGCTCTGGATACAGAGTAACTGCTCTGCCCTAGGCAGTGCTCAACATGCCCTCAACATGCCTCTCCTGAGCTGCCTGGGCTGGCCCAGCTAGGGCAGCCCAGCTCCACCTCTCTATGTTGCCTTAGGCTGCCCCAAGCCAGTGCCAGAACAACTAGGGTGGCCCATCTTGCAATTGGGTCAGCCCAGTGATAGATAGGGGAACCCAAGTGCACATCTGGATTGTGCCCAAAGAGATGTTATTATAAAATAGCAGGGAACCGATTCAGAATTCTTTTGAGTCAGTCTTCATTTTTATGTATCAGTACTAATGCCCATGTCTTATTTAATTGCATGAATGCCATTAAGTAGGCCAGTGATTTTTTTGTTGCTTACTAATTTGTTGGGTGATGAACAAATAAATGAAGTGAATAGGGGTTACACTGCATTTAGGATGTATGTATGATATTGTAATTTATTCTTTATGATATGGTATAGGAAGTGGTCCATCAGGTGGTGACACAAAGCTCTCACCAGGTGGCACAAACCTTGGTGATGCCTCTGCCTGATGCACCTTGCTTTTATGCCTGAAGTGTAGAGATCTGAGTACTCTGAACCTTAAAATGCCAAAATTCAATTCTCATATTGATCCTGCAGGGTAGGTCATGATGGTATACATATATATAAGCTACCCTAGGCTGAGTCAGATCATTGGTCCATTTCACTCAGGTTATGATCCTGTACACCTTTATGGGAGTAAGTGCAACTGAACACAGTGGAGCTTGCTTTTGAGTAAATATACATAGGTTTGCACTTTTAGCATTGTTTCTGCTGCCTGTGGCTGCTGTCCCTAGTTTTGTCTGTCCAGCTCTACTCGAGCTGCTAAAAAATGAATGTGGGATACTTTTCATGCAACTCAGGCGCTTTGTGGCTGAGCTGTTGCTCACCCCTGTCATAACCCCCTATATTTTTCAGATGGGAAACCAAATGATAATGACTTGGCTGAGAGCATCAAAAGAGTCCATAAATGAGTCCAGTTTGAGCCCAGGTCTTGTAGGCCATGACCAGTATGCCCTTCATTACACCAGGCTGGTCTGTTCATAGCTGCCATTCACAGAAAGCTTACTTTAGAGTTGTCCTGGATAAGCATCATTATTTCATTGCCATTTTGACATCTCGTTTGAGGGCTGGTGACTATATGTGCCAAGGAATCTGTTGCTTTAGGGACAACCCCTAATAAGTCAATTAAACACAAGGGAATTGTCAAGTCAAGCAAGGCCTCTGGCTTAATCTGTTTCACATTCTATGTGTAAACCACTTTGTTGATTTGTTGGTTATGTCACAATTCCTTTGAACACTGAACAATCCTAACAACATTTGGTGTACACACATATGGCACAATTCTATGTTTTTCAGATTAAAACAATAGCTCCATCTTACTACACTCCCATCCCTGTTTTCAAAGCAAAGAAGGAAAATACAAAATGCCACTCGATGTAATAGATACATTCGAGTAAAAATTATTATGCATATTCAGGACACTGTTCTGCATTTCAAATGCACAAGCCACCATGACCGTTTTCAATGGACCAAGAAAGGTGTCAGACAGAGTGACCTGCGGTTACAGCTGTTTTAACATTTTTTGGCTATTTTTTCCTCCAAAGAGAAAAAGTGGTTTTATTACAAGCGTGCATTTTTTATCAATTATAATAGCTTTAAAAGTGTACTGTTACTATGCAGGTGTTATAGGTGGTATAGTGTCTGCAGATGCAGCCATACTCTTTACATAGTCAACCAGGTGTTAGAAAATAATACTCTTTTCTTATAATAAATCAAGATTTATGTGACAAAAAAGTTTTGTTATTCACAGGTTTCAGCTATTTTTGTTTGTTTACATAAACAAGAAGTGTAGAAAGTGCTGTTATATATTTTTATTTTGTTATCACGAAAATCTCAAATATATATGGAAAATCTCAAATATATATGGTGCATACATGATGGACCAGCAGTACCTTTAGGTCCTATTAGACAGCTGTAGAGCATAATGACGCTACCTCTAGACATCTGGAGACGTTAACATCATGTCATCACTGAACTTCTGGGCTGCAGAATCCTGTGCTTTGTGGAAGTCAACTGGGCCCTTAGCCTTAAAGGAATCACTGCTCAGGATGTGTGAGAAGTCACCTTACTACAGCTATGTAGCTACAACTGAAATGATCACTCTGGCACTCTCAAGGATGTTGCCTTGAGCTCCATAATGAAGGGTAAAATATAAATAAAGTGAAATGTCACTGTATGTTTGAAGTTTGAATACAGGTCCAAACTTGTTATAAACATATTGTTATACACAGATTTGACTCAACAAATGGCCACTGCAAATCACAGTTTAAGAAATTGCTTTTCTACTGTTGTAAATCAAAAGTCATGCAAGCAAACATTCCAGTCTTCATTTCTAGAATCAGACCCCAGCAGATATTGAGGCACTACCTTATTCATTTAGAAGCAAGAAACCTGGAAGTGGGTATGTAAGGCTTTTTCATTTTTTATACAAGGATTTTTTTATCCATGGGAGGTTTTGCAGGGAAGTTTTGCAAGGGTAGGTGTTGTTGGTGTGTTTCAAACTGGCCTGAAATGTTAGCTGAAGATCTGTACCTGGTAGGATTTTGGAAGGTGATACATTTGTTTTGTCAGAAGAGAAGCCAAAGTAGGTCTCTGACTTAGAGCACAATCCTAACCATGTCTACTCAAAAGTGAGTCCCATTGTGTTCAATGGGTCTTACTCCCAGGAAAATGTTTTTAGGAGTGCAGCCCTAGAGCCCAATCCTATGCATGTCTATTGAAGTCCCATTATAGTCAATGGAACTTACTCTCAGGCTTGAGACTATTGTTGCAGAGTGCCAGTATCCTGACCAAGTGCCTGTATCCAGGCAAAGTCCAGGGAAGAAGAGAAGGGCAGAACAGGCAGCACATCATGGCAGTAAGGAGACCCAAGAGAAGAGGGGCACTTTGGAGATCATGGAGTGTGAGTTGGTTTGAAGGGGGTGATGCAGTTGAGTGAGAGCCCAGCCTGGCTGACCCAGCTGAGGGATGAGGAGGGAGAAACCAGGACAGGGGGGTGGGAAGTGGAAGAGAGGCAAAGGGGAATGAGAGTGGCTCTAAGGATGTGCAAGGGGTGAAAAGCCAGGGTCAAGCAGCATTCGTAGGCACAAAGTGTGCTGGAGAAAAAGCACATGTGCCCCTAAGCACTCTCTCAACCTTGTCCCCACCACATATGTGAACACTATGTACACACAAAACACTGCATTAAAACACAAAGTTGGAAACACACACTGGAAACTTCACATTCCACCTCTGCTTACACTTGAGGAAGATGCATGGAAAACTACTGTGGGGGAAGCTACAGGGGAGAAAAAGGATCCAGGTGTGTGATAGGCATTTTGGCTGCACTCTTCTGCACACTTTCCTGAGAGTAAGGCCCATTGAAAGAAAATATGGGACTTAGTTCTGAGTAGATAAGAACAAGATTGTAAAGTTGTAATCCTTTCCACAACTTCCTGGGAGCAATCCCCATTGATTCCAATGGGACTAAGTAGACTTGTGTAACCAGGACAGGGCTGCGTTTGCAAGCTCAGAATGGAGGGAGAGCTTCCGATGCAACCTTGAGGAGGGCTGGCCTGTAGACCTAGCACTGTATAAAGCCAGGCTGTTTAATGTTGGTGTATATGAGTGAATGTACCTCTACATGTATTTTACACACATGCGTGATGTGTGTATGTATACATATATATGTGTATGTGTTTTATGTGGATACGTATGTATCTATACATATGTGTTTACATGTTTGTATGTATACATGTGTACATATATGTGTGCACATATTTGTGTATACATGTATGTGTACATATATCATCATCATTGGCATCCTTCAGTATTGAAACACTGTGTATGTTTACATGTGTACAAACATATTAATGTGTGTGCATATATGTGTATGCATATGTATGACTACCTGTATGTGTATGTATGCGTGTGCATACATGTGTGTTTGTGTGTGTGTGTTGTGTGATTGTGCAACATCAGGGCCATCAGGATCTGGCCAGCTTGGTAACTCTTCTGCCAGACAAGCTCCTCCAAGGGCAGGGGAAGAAGACTCTGTTCTCAGGGGCACCTACTAGAGAGCAAGGGGTCTGGGAGTGGTTCAAAGGGGACAGACAGGCAGGCAGGCTCCCTCTCATCCCATCCCATCTGAGGCACTGAAGAGAGAGAGAGACCTGCCTGCCTCTGGAGTGAGGGCTTCTGGCAGAAAGGCCAGTGGACATGCAGCTGTGGAGCCTGAGGATTCCCACCTGTGGAAGCACCCAGGATGTCACTTCCATTTGGTGGGTTCCTCCTGCAGACTGCAGAGGAGAGGCTGCCAAAGAAGTGAGGCCTGACTGCACTGTCTCTGTGTGGTGAGAGAGCAGCTGTGGGGGCGTGAGACCAACAGAGTGTGTGGGGTGTGTATGAGTGTGTGACGGGGAGAGTATGTTTGCATGTGTGACAAAGAGTGTGTGGAATGTGTAAGACCAAGAGTGGGAGTTTGTGAGCATATGTGTTACCAAAAGTGTGTGTGTGTGTGTGTGTGTGACTATGGGTGCCTGTGTGATGGAGAGAATGCGAGTGTGTGTGTGTGACCAAGAGACTGTGCATGTGAGTATCAGTATGTGTGTGTGTGACTAAGAGTGTGTGAGAGAGTATAAGTGTGTGTGACCAAGAGTGTGTGTACGTATGAGTGTGATGAAGAGAATGTATACATATGTGAGCAATCAAGAATGAGTGTGTGTTTGTGTATGTGTGACCGTGTGTGTGTAACTAGAAGAGAGTGTGTAAGTATGAGTGTGATGGAGAGAACGTGAGTGTGTGAGACCAAGTATGTGTGTGCATATGAGTGTGTGACTGTGGCTGCAACCCAACTGAACACAATGTGGCTTGAATAGACATGGTTAGGCTTGTGTTTTTATCATGTGTGAACAGGTCTCTGTGTGAGAATGAGTATAAGCGTGTGTGTGTGTGTGTGTATGAGAGATAAACAGAATGTGTGTGCATTTAATGTGTATGAGTATGCATGTGACTGTATATGTGTAACCATGTGTGTGAAATGTGTGTGAATGGGAGTATAAGTGTGTGTATGAGAGTGAAAACATGTTTGCGTGTGTATATGTGAGTATGAGTGTGATTATATGTGTAACCGTGTGTAACGAAGAGTGTGAGAGTGAGTATAAGTGTGTGTGAGAGTGAAGGAGTGTGTGTGATCAAGAGTGTGCGACTGTGTATTTGTAACCAGGAGTGTGTGTGTGATCAAGAGTGTGTGTGACAGAGAGGCGGGGGACACCCCTTCCCAGCCCTGGAGAGGCAGCCTCAGGGCTTGGCTGGCGTCCCTCCGCCACCTTGGCCGTCTAATTAGGCGGCGCTTCCCTCCTCTGCTCTCCTCTGCTCTGCTCTCCTGTTGGCTCTGCTCTCCCCCGATGGCTGCAGAGGTCGGGCGCGCTCAGATCGCGGTGGAGCAGCAGCACTTCCCAGGCAGAAGGAAAGCCCGGAACCCCCGGGAAAGAAGGGGGGACGCCCACACCATGGGCGCCCCTTCACAGATCCTCAGCCTCATTCCTGGATCACTCTGGACATCAGCCCCTTCCCTTTCCTCTGCCCCCAAGAGGGGGATGGTTGCTGGTCTGTTTTTTCCCCTCTGCAGGTCTTCTCCAAAGTCACTCCCATTGAGTTGAATTGGCCTTACTCCCAGGAAAGTGTGGATAGGATTGCAGTCCCAGCCTTCCACCTTCTCAGTCTTGGTGACTAGAAGCTATTCAAGGGGGGCGGGAAAGAGAAGCAAGGCTCAGATCCATCAATTACCCCTTTCAGATGCAGCCTTTGTTTACAAAGGAAGGAAAGGGGACTGTTTATTAATTTAAAAAGGTGGCCCCCCCCCAAGAAATCGTGGTTCTTTGCGACGTGGGGAGGGGGCTGCGAGGAAATGCTGATATAAGCACAAAAGGAATTGATTCCCCCACTAAAAGCAAATTCAGATCCCCATTTAGGTGTGAATCCCTCCAACACCCCCTTCTCTGCCTGGGGCAGGGGTTGCAAGGAGAGGGTTTCTTTTTTATTTTAGAAGGTTTCTCCATCTTCAAGGTCTCTTCTTTTGTATCCCAGTATCGCCCCCCAGTAAGAAGCTCTCCTTCCCACCCACCCATCCACCAGGCGACTCCTAATTTCTTCTTTTCAACAATCTCAATCTTAAAATACAGTGTGTCCTGTGTCTTTCCCCACCGCTGTTAAGCTGAAACTGGAACCGATCAAGAGCCAGATCCCATGAGGTCTACTCAGAAGTAAGTCCCATTATAGTCAGCGGGCTTAGTCCCAGGAAAGTGTGAATGGGACTGCAGCCACATAGCCCAATTCTGTGAAGCTGCAATTGGGCTGGAAAGCTGCAATCCAGTCCATTCTTTGATGGGAGAGAGAGCGCACAATCCTAACCATGTCTACTCAAAAGTAAGCCCCACTGTGTTCAATGGGTCTTACTCCCAGGAAAGTGTCTTTAGGATTGCAGCCTAAGCCTCACTGGATGCTATAGGACTTACTTCTAAGTAGACATGCATAGAATTGTGCTCTAGAAAAGGAGGGATTTTTTTATGCTCCCCCTTTACAAAACAGATCCTTCTCTCCCCAATCCAACTAAGAGTACAAAGGATACATTGATCATACATACATACATACATACATACATACATACATACATATTTTTTTCCATTTTTGCGCTAAAATTCCCAAGTTGAAAAACATAATTTATTATTTTCTTGCGATCGCAGCAAACCCCAGAACTTTCCTAACCGCTGTTTTCCAGGGAGGGATCATCCGATGCAACTCCATCCCCAGAAGAGCAAGAGATATTCCAGTTCAAGACGAGAAGATCCCCTGGATTTGGCTTCCAACAAAGCCAGAACGAAGTGCGAGTCGGTTGCAGGCTTTGCAAGGACCTCTTTGCAAATCGTCTCCCATCCAGAAGCTGCCCTTGTTTGCTGGGCGCTCTCAGGCCGGTAGATTTCTTCGATTCCCCCCTTCGCCCCCTCCACACCCTTCTTTTCTTACTTTAAAAATTATATATCTTCATGTCACAACCGTTTTCCTTTTAAAAGCACAAACATCCAATTTGGCTGAGTGTAATAAAATCAGTCGGAGATCCTTAAACGCCACCATTCCGCTGAATTAAGTTGTGAAATCTAATCTATTATATCCATAAAGGAGAATGCTTTCATTGTAAATTCAGGTTATAAAGCAAACTCTACCTGGAGCAGTCAAGTCGTGTGTCCCCCCCACATCACCCCCACAATTTCCCCTCTTCCTCGCCTCCCCCTTCGGATTTGCTACTTGATGGCTTATCAAATTACTTGGAAACGCCGGGCTCCCCTTTTTTCCATATCTCCCTGGAACCCAAATTAAATGTGGCAAGACGTCCCTTTTAACAGCATGAAAAGGTCATAAACTGGCAACAACAACACAGGAAAGAATAAGACACACAAAATTATGCCAGCCCTTTGCGACTGAGGTTCTGCGATTCATTTGGCCCAAAGAAAAATAATAACAGTCATCATCATATACACAGATATGTTTCTACCCCAGCATCAAGGTTGGCCAAGACACACGTGGAAGGCAAAATCTGGAGCGATCCCATCAGAGAATGAAGCACTAAATGTGATACACACACACAAAAGGGAACAATTTTTTTAAAAAGAATTTCCTGTTCTGCAAAAGTGCTTTGACATGCTTTAAAACAGACATGCTTTATCATTTAAATAATAATGAAAATCATCTTGATTAAGGAAATATTATTTATATCTCACATTTCATTATTTATATATCATTATATTATAATCATATAGCACACTTCATTTAAACACAGAGAGGCTATAGGAGCCTAGAAGGCCTGGGGGTGGCCCAAGGGAAGAACAGGCTCATCAAATTATAAATATTGGAATAGGGGGCAAAAATGGTGACCTGGAGCCTGGTTTTATCTAGTAAAAAAAATCCCCCAAAAGGAACAAGGAGTCACACACAAACACACACACAACACAGATTAACTAAGGCTGAAATTCCTGGAAGTAAGATCCCATAGAACACAATGTGGCTTACTTTTGAGTAGACATGGTTAGATTGTGATCCATTTCTTCTTTATCAATCCAAAGATAATTTAAAACACCCAAAGAAAACAGCCTCCAAACGCCTGGTTGCTCCAGGTTGAGGCATGGGGGACACAAATAATTATCAAGCATATCCCCCAAACTTTGGCGATTAGGAAGAGAGGGGGGTGAACTGGAGGATGCAGCTTTGTCAGATCTGGGGAGAAAGATTTATTAATGTTCATGTCCTCAAGTGTTACATTCTCCTAAAGCCCTACCCGATTTCCTACTCTTAATCTTTTATTTTCCTCTAATTATTATTCCCCCCACCACCACTTCCAACAAAGCAACTTAAAAGAGAGAAAAAAAGAGGGGAGTAAAAAAGAAAAAGAGAGATAGTGCAATCAGAACCCTGTGAAATCTCCAGGGTGTTTTGCAGCGTTGAAAACCTAAACGTCCCAGTTCTAGGTCCATATGAGGAAATGGGGCTAATCAAAGAAATAGCATACAAACCAAGGGGAGAAGAGAGGGGAAAAAAAGAGTGAGAGACAGATCATTTACTCAGGAGAAGGGATGGATCGTTGGAATCAATGACAGAGGGAAAATGGTGGTGGGGTGAAGATCCACTATGTGCCAGTGTTACACTTCCAAGATTTGGTTTGTTTAAGAGTATTTATTAATTCGTACTGCAAATATTTTTATTTTGTAAAACTCCATAATCATTTAAATGGAAGGCGAGGCTAACAAATAAGGATCGTTTGAAAAACCACGTTTTCCCCCTTCATTCAATCGAGTTGATGTCATCAATATTCCCATTGTATAGCTCCGAATCAAAGGGGATGATGCAACCACAGACAGGCACAACTGCGATTGTGTTGTTGTTGTACCTCTACTCGAAGGCCATCAGCTTCCAGAAAAACAAGATAAAGTCGGAGGGCGGGAAAAAGAATTAATGTTTTTGTCAAAATTAAGAAATGTTCTGTCCCATTCCGAGGACTGAGAATCCCAACCCAAGAGGCTAAAAAAATACCCTTAAATCGAAAGATCTCCAGTCCCAACTATGCATATTTATTCAGTATGTCTCATTGCATCCCATGGGTTCACTCCCAGGAAAATGTGCCTTGGATTGCAGCCTGAGCCTGGCTTTGGTTTACTCGGGAGTAAATCGCACCGATTTCAACTGAAGTTGCTCCCCTTAAAGCGAGGTAGGACTCAAGACTAGAAATCACACTGCACACACACACAAATTAGAAATGAAATTTCTTTTAAATGCATGGATGTGAAATCTACATGTAAAAAACAAATCTACATGTTAAAAACGCTGTTGAAAATATTGGAAATAATGGCATTATTTCATTACATCATTAGAAATAATGACGGAATTGGAGATCCACATAAATATAATTTGTGATTCACTCACAAGACTTAGGAATTGTGTTTGGAAATCAAGTGATCTCCTATGAGCTGTTTAGTTTCTAAGAAGCCTTGACTTTATTGGGTAACTCTGGGGCTGTGGCCAGAGTATTTCTAAATTTATTTTATTTTAGGCTAAAACCTAATGGTGCAACCTTTTGATATTTGTTTCATGCTAAAGCTCCAGGAGACCATTTCAGGCTCTTACTATGTAATGACTGGAAACCTTCGTTTCCATAGAATATATGTTCATTTCCAAGATCACTTTCCCACGCCTTGGAAACAATGTCTCTGTAAAACGCCCAGTTAGGATAATTCCCAAAAATACTGCCCTTATATTATTATTTTTTTTGTATACGATGGAACTATATTTGCCAGTCTGCACAGTTTTATTTTCAGTTAAACTTTGGAAGCAAATATATTAAACTGTATATATTATACAAATAGATTAAACTATAGCTTTTTAAAGAGGGTGATCAGTATATTGTCTGCGCTTGAAGTATTTCATCCAAGTGTTGAAAGAAAGAAAGAAAGAAAGAAAGAAAGAAAGAAAGAAAGAAAGAAAGAAAGAAAGAAAGATTTCCACCAAATCCCAATTTCTTTGCTGGCCTTTCCTAGTCCTAACTTGAAATTCTTTTTATCTTTTTGCACATAGTTCTTGTTATTCTTTTCAACCACAAAATTATGCCCTCCCTTTATATTTCGAAACACAAAAATGTTATCACAACCCCCATTTAAACAAAATTGTGCTCAATTGCATGAAATATATTTCTCAAGCTTATCTGTTATTTTGTAACAATAAATAATAATGAACAGGGGACTAGGGGACTGAGAATAAGTCCCATTGAAGACAACAGGACTTACTGCTGAGTAAAAGCAGGGACAGCTTTGTGCTGTTTGAGTTTCCATTTCCCCTTCCATCAAACTAATTTTCATTTAAATTAAAATTCCATATGAAATATTTGAAAATTGAAAGATTGTATGAGGAACTAGTTCAAATTACTTTTGTAACCACAGAGAGTCAAGGAAATTTTTTTAGAAATCAAATTAAACTAAGACCCTCACGAGTTTCAAATGTTAGCGTCGTTTTACTTATACCTCATTAACACAATATAATTAGTAGTAATGCTATTGGTATTACGTTGGGAAATTAAGCCAAGTGTCAGTTAGTATTTGCTAAATCTGGATTTAGGATCTTTTTTCCTTTGGCAAGATTTTTAATAAAAATAAATTAATTTTAATTTTAAAAATATTAATTCAGAAATGAAACGCTAATGTGTTTTGATTTTGATACCAGTTTACCAATAAACAGTTCATTTATATACTATGATTATTCCTGTATACTACAATAAATAAATAGTTTTTAAAGGTACTTCTTTTTGTTCCCGTTTTACAGTTGTTAGAATTTTCTATGGCGGATTCAGAGATCTGGAGATTCAAAAGGTCCATTTTCATTTGGGATGATCCTACAGTAGTTTTTTAATGCTGAATTGCCTGTATCAGCACATTTTGTTGGAGGCTACAATCCTATAAGAATTAATTCCTGAGAATTAATTTCTGAGTAGACATGCATAGGTTTGGTCTCTGGATCCATTTGGAAAAGGGTTCTGAACTCCCAGTACTACCTGCACTTTCTTGGGAGTAAGTCCCATTGACTTTAAAGGAACTTACTTCTGAGTAGACAATCTTCACTTTCCTGGGAGTAAGCCCTACTGACTATATTGAAACTTCCTTTTGAGTAAGCATGCATAGAAGTGGGCTCTGACTACAATCTTCACTTTCCTGGCAGTAAGCCCCACTGACTATAATGGAACTTACTTCTGAGTAGACATGCATAGAAGTGGGCTCTGGAGCCGTTTGGGCAAAGCACAAATCTAAACTTCCAGTACTGTTATTTTGTGTTTCCAAAAAACCAATCAAGTTTATTTTATTGTTTCGTTTCGAGATCAGATTTATTTTAAACAAAACTAAAAAATGGGGGGAGGAAAGAGGAGAAAAAACAGGATGAAAAACGAGGAAAGTGGTAACAAAAATGAAAATGAACATACCTGCAAATCCAGCCAGCCAGGGCCCTTCCCCCAAAGACTTATTAGCATGGGGCTGGGGGTAGGTAGGGGAGAGAGAGAAAGAACCTGCCCACAGTGTTGTGTTGTCTTCGCCTCCCTCTCCTCCTCCCCCACCCCCTTCCTTCCCCCAATAAAACATGCAAATTCAGTGCTGATTTCTCTCCGCGATCTTGAAGCAGGCTAGACTTGCTTCCTCGTTGGGATATTGCCTCTGGCCAATATATTTTACAACCTCAGCTGGGAGGTGGGGAGAACGGAGGAGGAGGAAGAAGCAGCAGCCGCAGCATATATTACAGGAGATCCTTCTCTGTTCCCATCATCATCATCATCACCATCAGTCCCTTTTTTCAGGCTCCGGCTGGCAGTGCCTACATTTTCCACCATGGCTGGTTGCAGTCCCCTGGCTGGCTGGCTGGCTGAATGAGAGGGGCTCTGCCTTGCCTTCCACCCTCCCCCTTGCATGCGGTGGGCTTCTTCTTTCGTGCAGAGCTCTTTCACCAGCTACCAAGCACGATTCCAGCAGCAGCTTGCAGACCTCCTTGGCTGGTGGGGGAAGGACAGGATTGCAGACCTTCCTGGGTGTTGGGGGGGTGGGAATGGCTGGTGCAGATCTCCAAAAGCAACACAAGCCCAGGAAGAAGAGACCACCCAAAGCAACCACTCCTGGTGCATTAGGGAAGAACATCTGGCCCCCCCTTCCAGGGATGGGGGAGAGAGGGGCTGATTCATCCCCTCACCCCAAAGGGGAGTCCTTCCTTCGCCCGCTGATGCCAAAATAAAAGTTATCTGGAGCAGGGGTTGCTGCCAGCCTCCTCCACCGCCTGGCTGGGCTCCATCTCCTTCCTGCTGGCTCTCCTCTGAGCAGAATCCGGTCTTCTGTGCTGAGTCTCCTGCTTGCAGCCATCCTGGGCGCTTGCTCGGCTCGCTCGTTCTGCAGAGCTGCGGATCTACTTCGGGGCAGGACTGGACTCGGGGAGAAGGACTGCATGGGGTGCAGGGATCGTCCTCCAGAACCAGAAGGAGTTGCACTGGAGGCTCCTCTCTGCCCTGCCCGGCTCCGCTGCAGGTCTCACCCCCAGGGAGAAGAAGGAAACGAGAGAAGCAGCCACGGCGCTGGGGGAAGCAGAGCCCGGGGCGGAGGGAAGGAGGAGGGGAGGGGAGGGGAGGAGGGGGCACTGCTGGAAAGCGCCTCCTGGAGCCTCCCTGCCCCCAGCCCTGCAGCTTTCATCAATGGGAACTCCTTCGCTGCTCTCTTCTTAAGGAGGTCCATTGCCCCCCTTTTTTTGCATGGCAAGCAAGGCAGGGACTAGGAACTGCTGAGACACACATAGGGTGACCATCTCTCCTCTTTTTCCTGGACACGTCCTCTTTTTATGTCCTGGAGGAAAAAAAAATATTCATTGTCCTTCATTTCCTTGCGAGCAGGCAACATGGAGACTTCTTGGAACTAATAAATTAGATGTAATATAACTCTTAACTGCATAGCTATCTCGTTCTGTAGGATGATCCATGCCTTGCCCCTCCATTCCCATGCAATTCTCCCTGTGGCCCAGAAATCGCATGCATGGATCCAGAGGTCTGCAGTGCAATCAATCAATCAATGTTTTTAGCTTTTATTTTATCATGTCCTACATATTTCTTGTGTGTCCTATATTTTGGGGGGCATTGTCCTCTTTTTTAATATATGTCATCTAATCAGCCTGGACTCACAGTAGCACAGACTCGAGTTTCCCTCGTGGGAAAATCCTTCCTAGGATTTCTTTGTGGGTGCTTCAAACCCAAAGCCACCCGACCAGCCCTGCTGCTTCTTTTCCGTTCCACCTTAAATGCCTGCCGCCTTCTTTCTCACCCATCCGACGTCTCAGCCAATCAGCGAGGCGCCTGGTGTTGCTTGAATGATTCTGGTCCTTTGTTTGCGGAGGGAGGATACGTCCCAACGTTCTAAAGGGAGGGGGAGGTCCAGCTGGTGCAGGCTGCAGAGCCAATGGGAGGAGCCTGATTGTTCTGAATGCCTGGCTCTGGCTCTGGCTCTCCTTCTGGGGGAAGCCCAGATCTGAGATCTACTACTTGTTTATACTGGCCTTTCAAACTCAGCTCAGCCAAGGAGCTATTAGGCTGTCTGTCTGTCTTTCTATCTGGGGTAATAATGTTTGAATAGACTTTCCAATCTGTGATCACTTAAACCAGAACCACTTCAAAAAAAAGCAGATATATGATTGATATTTCAAATAGGTCTTTTAAATGAGGCCATACAGTGAGGTTACACAAGTAATAGGGGTTGATCTGGGGTCTTTTATAGAGTTGCATTCCTCCCCCTACTGTGACCTTACAGCCCTGGGCTGAACTCCAGGCTTGGAAACAAGAGGAGAAATGCTCTTTCTCTAGTCAAAGTCAAGACAACAAGAAAGTTTAAATGTAGATGTTGGGGAACTCATCTGACATACTTACAACACAGTCCTTACCATGTCTCCTCAAAAGTAAGCCCCATTGTGTTCAATGAGTCTTACTCCCAAGGAAGGTGTCTTTAGGATCGCAGCCTTAGAATGACTTACTGTGTATTTAGTTTTACATATATACTCTGTCTTTCCCATGCCATTTTCAGGAGAAAAAAGGTCTTTTCAGGAGAGATAGTTTTGTTAAAATCTATTTGCTTTGGCTAATGAATTAATAAGAGATTAATAATTTAGTTTCCATCATCACATTTCTATTCAAATTTTTAAAATGTCGAGTGTGTGGAAAAGCATGCTTAGGAACTTCCTACCAAAGTTTTGTGCTCCTGATCTTACTGTTGGGAAATAGGTATTGGGGGGGGGGGGGTGTCTAGTTATTATCAGGCATCACCTCCAGTACCACTGGTGATACTCATACCACTGGTTGAGAAACACAATTGTAGAATACACAGATTTTATCTTGGATGAGTGTTAAAGTAATATGGCTTTTTCAAATGAACATACAACAACCCTCAGCATGTTTATACCGGACCAGGAAGCAAGCTCCACTGAACACAATGGGACTAATGTCCAAATAAATATATGAAGGATTGGTTCAACTGTGTGATCCAAGCATATTGATTCAGAAAAAAGACCCCCATTGTACTGGGTTAAACTAAGTGTGCCAGTGATCTTTCCAAGAAATTTAGGAGCCTATCAAGGGACATCCCCTTTTATTACTTTTTGCATCTTTAATAGATAACCTTTTAACAGTCATGGGACTATAGACTGCTGCTATAATGATTTGTCAAGTCCACACCGCAATTAAGACACCACAAGTAGAGCTGAATAACTTTTCAAACTTTTAAAAATTGTAACATTTAAAGATATCATTTTTTAAATTTAAAAAGCAGATTTCAAATCAATATTTTGGATTTTAATTATGTAGAAATATACCAGAAAAGAGAACATATCAGACATAGGTTGCAATCCTAATCCCCAATTAGGCCGGCATAAGTCCTGGCACAAATCCAATACTGGCCAGGTGGTGTTGCAAAAGTCTAAGGGTTCTTGTGCTGCCCTCCCCACACCACTACAGGAATGAGGAGTGGGTGAGTTGCACCGGCCTAAATTGGTAAGGACTGCACTCTGGATGAGTGATTATTTTTATCCTGATTTTACTTGAAATTGAAATGCTGATTTTTGGAAGCCAGACAGAGAACATAAATAAAGGTTGAGTGTTGGCAGAAAAATAAGATCCTAAAGATTCTATTTTGAACATCTGATCAGATATAATAGATTTTGAGACATTTTGGATACAGAATTCATTTTTGTGAGATTGGATGTGGGGGGTAGGGTAGGAAGGGTATATTGAAACATTCCAAGCAGTCTTCAGTTAATCAGCCTTGGTTTTGCTCTTTAATTACACCCTGAAGGCCCGAAGCAGTACTCCCAGCCATGCAAAGACCTACTTCCTGTATAATCTCTTCCGAATGGCAGGGAAAACAAAGTTTGATGTTGTTGACAGGGTGAAATTGACTCAGTACAGTGTTGTCATCCCAGAGACAGCAAAGTTGGGGACCGGGAGCCTTAAATCTGTTCATATGCTGTTGTTATTGCCTCTGGGTAAAATCTCTTGGGGTAATGATACCTAATCCACACTTTCCCCAGAGTAAGGCACTTTGGAATT
This sequence comes from Cryptoblepharus egeriae, assembly GCA_030015325.1. Taxonomy (NCBI): domain Eukaryota; kingdom Metazoa; phylum Chordata; class Lepidosauria; order Squamata; family Scincidae; genus Cryptoblepharus; species Cryptoblepharus egeriae. Next base: position 102,716,413 of record JAREYC010000002.1, on the reverse strand, counting down.
CACCCTGAAAAGTTCATGTGGGTCATGTGATATGCTGAAGAACTACCAACTATTCCAGTCTTTCACAGTGCAAGGAAATTGGGTCATGATACTATCATCTCTGGTCAACTACTCCAGGTAACATCCATAGTCTTGGGTAGCTTTACCCAATACCTGTCTTACCACCGGATCTGTCTCAGACAGCAGATTTATCAGTGATGTGTGTGTTTGTGTGGGTAAAAATGTTGGGGTGGATTTTATCCCACAGGAACCAAAATATTTTAGATCCTCTCCAACTGTTCTTGCTTAACACCTGCTAAGGGCTGCATCTCTCCTGCCTATATGTGTTAAAGCACAAATCTATCCTGGAGATACACTGCTGTATACACATGCATAGGGTAAAGACATGCCAGGACACATGCCTGGTGTAGACGTTCTCCTGCTGACAGACACACTACAGGTGCAACATCAAAAAAACATGGTGCCAGTGTAATTCACAGCCCAAGCCTATGCATGTCTATTCATCCCATTATAGACAAAAGTGCTTACTCATGTGGCTATGGGTGGCGCAAGTGGTTAAGACGCTGTGCCTGTTAACCAGCAGGCCAGGGTTCGAGACCCGGGTTGGCCCCACAAGACAGGGTGAGCTCCTGAACTTAGCCCAGCTCTGCGACGCAACTGGATCCAATTGTATTGGCACTGCCTTTCCATTGGACTAATTCTGTGGCGTGGAGAGGGGGGATTTGCTGCTTGGGTAACAGCCTATTCTCCATAACAATCCAACCCAGGCTTTCGTGCTTCGCATGCAGCATATGCAGCACTGAGCATGATACCATAGTCTTTCAAGACTGACGGAGGCCTGCTTACTCATGTGTAAGTGTGGATTGAATTGCAGCCTCTGATATCACTTGTTTTACCAACGCAACACAACTGGTGGAAAGTCCAAAACAAAATGTGGATGGTGGCAAGAGTGGGACAAGTTGGTTGACAATCACCACATCCATCTTCCTGGAGATGTCCCTGACACCACAAAAGCACTTTACTATCTACAGAGCTAGTGTATGTATGAGTGACTCCGTAGGCCCTGCCCGCTTTCCTGCTTGAGCATAGGGTAGAAACTATTTGTAAGTTAGGCTGCAATCCTAACCACACTTTCCTGGGAGTAAGCACTATTGAGCACAGTGAGACTTGTGTTGAGTAGGCATGCTTAGGGTTGGCTTGTCACAGCACACCAACCCACTGGCATAGCTAAGGGAGTGTAGGGAGTACCAATTGTACTGGGCAATTTTAGGGGGTGGGCAACCAGCTGAGTTTGACACTAGTGGCCAAAACTGAAAAACAGGGCATGAATGAATAATACCATCATGTTATTGATCATTGGAAAGGTAATTTCATGCAGAATGCAATGAAAATAACTACATTTGAATATCTATATTGTATCAAATGTTATGGTTAATTAACCAGAAAATGAAAATGCAACTGCCTTATGGAACAAAAAATGGATTTTTAAAACTCAAAACTTAACAGACTGATTGTTCTGAGAGCCAATGAGATGTTATGGAACATGGAACCAATAAGATATTAATGTGAGTCAGCTCTCATTTTCATGCATCCTAAAACAGGTATCCCTGTTAACTCAGTAAAAGGGGTACTTTTTCAAGCAGTGCTTCTCATATTTAGCAAAGAGAGAATAACCATCCCTCTTCATCCCAGCACAGTGTTTCTAAGCAATAAGGGGCACACATTTTATTTATTGTTGCTGCAATCCTAATCAGCAATTAGGCCAGCCTAAGCCCCAGCACAAGTCCTGTGCCGACATGGGGGTATCACAAAAGTGCTGTAAGGCACATCTGCTCCACCACTGGGGGAGAGTTGGGCCAGTGCACAGACATGCTAGCCTCCTGACATCACCAAGGGAAAATGAAACCCAAAAAGTCAGGATTGCATTCTAAATTAATTAAGGGTGCAATCCAGAGTAACTATGGGGAGTCCTTGCTCCGGTGTAAGAACAATTTTCTCTGGATTGCAATATGAATTTCCCATAGGTTTTCACTAGGTGGTGCAGTAACTACGGGTGCACGTAATGTCTCTTGCGTGCTCCTGAAGTTACTCTGGATTGTAGGGTATATTTGATTTTGTTGTTGAGGTGGGTTACAAAAACTTCTTTGTTCCCAGGTAGCAGATAGATGATGGCTGCATTCCAAAAGACACTTTCCTGGGAGTAGGACCCATTGAACACAATGGGGCTTACTTTTGAGGAGACGTGGTTAGGATTGTGCTTAATGTAGCTATGCCACTAGCTTGGAGGGAGACAGCAGAGCAAGTGGGTAGTGACCTGCCTGGGGTGGGGTGAGAGGAGGCAGTTCCCCCCCAATGTTAAAAAAGCCAAGGTGTGACATCACTTCAGGGGCAACATTTTTAGTCTGGCTCCAGGCTACAACATCATTAGTTATACCATTGCAGTAACACAAGTGCTAAAGCTCCTTCCAGAGGGGGAATAAAAACCACTATTCAGAAGATCAGTTGCACAGTATAGGACAATATGTCTCTGATTTCTCACAGAGGAACTTTGGTAGTGGGAGCAATATTTCCGGCAAGATGACCTCCAGTAGTTCCCCTGACCTCTTGTAGGGTCTGCAGTGGCTCAGTGCTTGTTGACCTAAATGTTGGCAGGATGGTGGAGTGGGATCCAAGTACTGTACTATAAGATACAGTGTGACTGGGTGGGCCGCTGTGTAATACCTGTGGCAGGTTGGTGGATTGGGATCCAAGTACTATAAGATACAGTGTGGACTAGATGGGCCTTTGGCCTGATGTTCTTCTTATGTTCTCTCATCCCTTGCTCAGCTCCTGCCAATCTAACAGTTTGAAAGCATGGAAGTGCAAATAGATACCTTAAATACCAGTAGGTATGACATTGGTGGAAAGGTAACAGCATCCCACAACGTTCTGTGCAATTTGGTGTTTAGTTATTAAAGCATTTTTTTGGACATTTCTTTGGCCTTATAATGGGGATGAGCATCTTACTAGAGTCAAACTCAACGAGCAGGGCAACTTGTTGGGGACACTTTTACCTTAAGTGCTGCAGTACCTTATTGGAACTGATACAAAGGTACAAGGTACAAAGGCCTTTTCTGAGTCACATTAAACTCACAACCCACTTGGCCTCTGTGGGTCTTAGAATGACCCATGGAAACGACCATAAGCAACTTCCAGTTTGTGGATGCAACTTCTCGTTTGACTAGAAGTTGCTTCTGCCAGCCATCTTGAGTCTACGGCAGAGCCAAATAGAGTGGGTTGTAGGCTCGGCACGACCCAAGGAGATTTCCAATATGAGCATCCAATCAACCAATCGAACCAGCCAAACCAACAAACCGTGTTTATGTACCCTTTTTATTTTTTTTAACACTTTGTTGGAGTTCCTTTTAGATTTAGTGTCCTTTTGGGACAGGGGAAGCCGTTAGTCATTAACTATTTCATTTTCTCTGTAATCCACTTTGTAAACATTTTGTTGAAAAGCAGTATATAAATACAGTTGATTGATTGTCTTGGGTGATTGAAAATGAACGTATTTTTAAACTCAGATATTTGCTTCTTAACCTTAATGCTGTGTATTCAAGTCAGGAGACCTGCAAAAAAGGGTTACCAGATACAAAGGGGTCAGAACACTTGTACCTTTAACCTTTGTGTAGAAGAGGGAATTTTGGCAGGTGCAGTTGAACATGGATCATTTTTAAAAACTGCGCCTGCCATAATTTTCACTTCTATACAGTGCTCAAAAGTATACACACTCTGTCCCGCTTTGTTTATGGTAACAGTCTGTACAGTCTGTACAGTTCCAAAAAGATAACATGTTTCATGTTGAAATCTAATTTTTTTTTCCTTTCCTGATTTCCATATATTACTACAATAATGTTGCAATCATTGGGTTGGGCATTTGCTATATACTGGGTGATTGAAAAGTAACTCCCCATATTGTAATTTTTAAGTATTTTAAAACAGGGAGTTACTTTTCAATCGCCCTGTAGATTCAGCCCAACCCAAATAATTTGTATTGAAATTAGTTTTTAAAGGCAATTAAAAATATCTTTTAGGATCCTGTTTGGCAAACCTCACCTTCCCCTTTATTTGTTGTTTATTTGTTGTCATCCTCCCCTTTATTTGAGCAAGATCTAGATGAGTGAAGAATAATGTAGTGGACTAAAAGAGTATACCACTATTTATTGTTCTCACACTCAAGGCTGTTACAGATAGCACCCCTCCCCCTTAGTTGAGTACTCGCAGTCATCTCAAAGTGTGAACTTGCACAAGGAAGATTACTTGGGAAATCAGCATCATAACATGGTTATAGCATCTTCCATAACACATAGGCCAGAAAATATGCCTTTAATATTGAAGATGTTTCCTCCAGCCAGAAAGCTTGTTTGTGTCGTTGTCTCATTTGGGCATTTTCCCACATAACCCTAAAAATTTTAGCATTTTTATTTTTTTACCCCACTCATTTGTAGTGCAAATGTAAAACCTGTGTTCGCTAGAGTACACTTTCAGATTTAAAAATCTCTCTTCTACTTTCTATTTCTCCTTACTAAAATTAGTGAAAGAAAGTGAGAGAGGCAAATGCTCTTTTAGTATCCTGTCTAAAAATGTTGATTGTGTTTAGTTATATCAAGCAACACCCAAAAAATATTTTGCCATTTTCCCCCTTAAAATGGTATCTAATTTGTTCCTTAGCATTTTGATGTTTCCTTAAACTAGTATTATGTATTTCTCTGGCCCCTCCTTCTCCCAACAGGGCTGGATAAATGTTGTGAAGTTTTTCATTCATTCATTGGATTTAAGCTATCACAATTGCCCAAGGTGGCTTACATAGCTTTTTATCCTTTTGTCCTCACAACAACCCTGTAAGGTAGGAAACTGTTCTATGGGCAGCTTATAGAACCTTTGCTTCTGGATGGAATCCTTCATATTGTGGTCATCACATTTAGCATCAGGAAATGTCTTCCAAAGCTTCCAGTAGGAGGTCAGCCAAGATATAAATATAAAGTTTTATTAACGATCAGTCTTCCATCCAAGAGTTACCCAGGACTTTCCCTGCTTAGCATTCTTCAGCAGCCCTTCATTCAACCCATTGCACCATGCCTGCTGCTGTCTTGGATGGTACAGCCACCACTAAAGGAACCAAGGGTCAGAAACATTCTCACATCATCAGGAAAGCATTCCTGATGCTTTATCTCTGTTTATCTCTGTTCTATGAATGTTCTATGAATATCTATGAATGTTTATCTCTGTTCATACAGTGGCTTGGATCCAAAGGTGCTCTTCTGTCAGTGGAAAGTCTCTTTCTGTAATGGCTCCTTTGCCAACCAGTGTAAGAGAGTTGCATCAGAAAGGTAACATCAAATCCAGAGGAATCTGTATATGCATTCACACAAGCTCTTTTCAAAACCTTTGTATGGTCCATGTGCATCGATGTGGTGGAGACTGTGACTCATTCCTACCGTATTTCTTCCATTGTAATGCAAACCCCGCTACATTGTGAGCTCTTCCCTGGAAAACGTCTTCCACTAGTGCCTGTGCAATAATTCATGGAACAAGATCGAGACATTTTCTTGCACTGCTCACTGCTCTTTGGATCTGAGCCAGGGAATTCACAATCTTATTCTGCATTCAGCCCTGTAACAATTGTGACACCCCAGGAGGTTGCCTAGTCTGCCTGTACCATCCCTGCTTCTTCACTAATATTCCTGTCCTCTGTGAATAAGCCTCATCCTTTTTGAACTCAGTTATCCTTCTGGCCAAACCTTGTTAAACTTTGTGGCTCAATTATGTAGCATGACTGAAGTTCAAAAAGAGTAAACCAGGCTGATTTAACCAGTGCCTTCTTACCTCCTCTTTGGCGTTGCTAGCTATTTTCCTCTGGACTAAGTTTTTCTCTTTTTATGGATTTATTTATAGGCAAATGCATTCTTATGACTGACTGACATCCTCTTGACACTGATGTTATTCATTCATTTTCACAGTAAACAGGAGCATCACTAAAAAAGATTGGCTTCCAGGTGCTGAGTATATGACTCAGAAGAGGTTGTTGTATCCTAGCATCATGTTGTTGTAATTCAAGCACCATGTTCCAGCAGCTGCTTTCTGGGTGGCCAAATGTTTTCAGATTGATACAAAGCAATGTTGTGTAATTCTACTTTTTATATATTGTGGGTATTTTAGGAATTAAATTCAACAGGTTTGTCAAAATCATTACTTAATCTTCATATCAGTGGCACAGATGTACATCAGATCCTATTCGCTCTCTCCCAGGTGACTCTGCCCCAGGGTGACCATATGACTGGAAATTTCCGAATTTGTCCTCTTTTCCTGTAAAGCCTCCAAAAGGGCTTCATTGTCCTCCATTTTGACTTCATTTTGGAACTTTGCAATGGTGTGCAGTAGCCCATCATGTCATATGTCGTTGGATTAATATTGAAGAACAGAATCCAATCCAAAATTGGTTTTGAAATATCTCTTTCCTATCAAAAGTTATGGCGAAAAAACTAAAAATAAAAATATGCATTGAGCTCTGTGTGAAAGTGCCCAATATTGTGGCTTTACTCATGAGTAGGCAAACATGCCATTGTCTGCCGGAAAGACCAGGCTGAGAGGAATCCAAGACCTTGTCCTCCTTTTGAGTTTTGGGCATCCGGTCACCCTGCTCTGCCCCCTTTCTCTCTTTGGACTTGCACCAACAAAATGGCCAGTGTGGGTCTAAGAAGGCCCATAGGCAACTGGGCAGCCTACTGGATGGTAAGTAACCAAAATTATTTTTATCTGATTTTATCTGCTGGGTTTCTGATCCCTATCAACAGTGGATGCAATACACACTCTGTCAGTACAGCTCCAATGGCGCCAATAATGGAAGATAGGATCTGGTAGTTCATTTGTATATGCAAATTTGAATTTCCCTGTGGAATTCTGCTATGTGGAGTAACATTGCTGAAGGATATCATTGCTGATCTTCTACAAGTGATTATCCTTTAAAAACAACTTTAGTCAATATGAAGCATGCACTAGATAAAATATTACAATGGGATGATTGGCGCTCATGAAGAAATAGGTTACAATGTCAGTAAAATTAGGACCGCAGCACACCGCCATTGGGAAGCTTAGTCTTCAACCAATCCTCAATCAACCATCAGCTCCAATATTCCAATTTGCTTCACTCAGTTGTAACATTGATTTGCTTCACTCAGTTGTAACAATGACCACGCAGGTCATTGGGTAATGTATAGGCAGCAGTAAGAACTCGTTTGCACAATGTAAAGGCTCCTGCAAGTCTGCCTTACATGTTGATTTCAGCTCCTTCCTGCTCCTTGCCTTGTTCTTCATTCCAGCTGCCTCTTGATCCATTCCTCACCTTCCTCGTGGCTCCTGCTCCAGTCTCAACTCAGTTTAGAGCTCCTTTAGTTTTCTATCCCTGATTTTGATCTCCCAGCATTGACTGCATAGCTTATGGCATGTCTTTTTTGACTTCATGTTTCAGTTCTGCCCTTTCTGACCTTGGCTCCATACACTCACAGATGCACCATGCCTCAGGCTAGGTCTGACACGAAAGCATCGTGATCACTAAGAGTGCAAAAACTGCCTTCCTGGACCAGACCAAAGGTCTTCCAGTCCAACATTTGGTTTCCAACTGGGGCTGCCAAGGTGGACTTGAAAAATTCCAAAAGAACAGGACTGGGCATTTGCTTTTGAGAACAAATGGAAAGCAAACTGAATGAAGCCCATTTGTACAATCCTAAATTAATAGGAACTCCAATAATCACATACATATTGTTCCAGCATTTTAAACTCTAATAAACAGATGCATGCATATTATTTATTTTAGGTTTATTTTAACTTTCATTTATATCTCTTTTAGCAGCAGACATAGCTGCAAGGCACAGTTCCTTCTGGAATGAACCATCTTAAAAATATACACTGCCCAGGATCTGTAGGATCTAGGCCAGTGCAGGTTCCTCAAGATGGTGCTGGACAATGAAACAGCTCTGCATTGTCACTCTTGTTATCTTCTAGCAACTAGTTAAGGTAAAAGAGGGACATTTTAAAAAGCATCCAAAAATGAATAGGGGTTCCAAACAAAGGAGTGTTTGCTTCACTCCTTCTTCACAAATCATTGCTTTTGTGGGCAAGGATTTTAACATGAGCAAGCCTATGAGACCACAAGACCATCAGACTTCCATAAATACCTAGATCTAGTATATGTTATGAGTAAAGTGAGGTTAGGATTGCACTCTAAATAAAAAATACTGTCTGAGACCAGGATCTCTCCTAGTTAACTATTCTATGTCGATGTTTGCTTAAACCTCAGAATTCTTTCAGCCAACATGGGAAAGATATTGTATAAGATCTCTGCATTTGGTTGACCAGGTACAAGTAACAGAAGCCTGGCCTTTTGTGCTTGTCTGGTCAAAAGAGCAGAATTTCTTGTCTCCCAACCTCCATCTCCTGATAACAAGTGTCCTGAGTTGGGGAGCACACACTAAGTTGTGATACATGACATTAAACAGGAAGTGTTGCTGTGATTGATGCAGTAAGGGTCTGATTTGGGGCTGGAATCTCCTCTACAACTTTTTCAATATGAGGGCCGCAAAATATATTTTTCTCATTTTCATGGACAAAAAAAAATCAGTTTTATGAATGAAATTTAAATGAATGTATAAGTATTACTTGAATCGCTTTTATGTCATCAGCATGATATGATTCAAAACAGATATTATTAAATGAAGGTTAGCTAGGCCGACACCACTCTTCTACCATCAAACATGCTGAGATTTTATTCCATTTTTTGTGTTTTTAAACTACTTTGTTTTGTATTTGTTTTAAACTACTGCAATCCACTAAATCAGTGGCTCCCAATCTTTCAGAGCCTTGGACCACTGAAGCAAGAATTGGAATTGTTATAGACCACATGCAACCCCACCAAGAACACAAAAAATACAAACAGATTTGTGATAGAGATGTTTTATTAGAGATTTTTTTGTTTTCATTATAGAAAAGACCTGTAGGTTGCTGCTTTTCTTGCCAGCTGCAGCTACAAACACCCTCTTTGGCTGTCCATGAGGAAGCATCTCCTGACCAATGGTTCACAAACTGGGATATCGTGACACTCCAGTCTGAGAGCCCTGTGCTCTGTTATCATAAGGGGTAGGAGAAGGGGCAAGTGTGTGACTATAGTTCCTAGGATCATGTTCCTGTGGATGCAAGTGGAGCTTTTCCTTGATGAGTCTTATCTCCTGCCAGGATCTGAGAAGGTTGGAAATAGTGAAAAAATGTGATCGCAACCCGCTTCCAGGCTGTGATTGTGAAACCAGAAGTGGATCAATTGTGTTTTTATACAATTTTTATACAATTTTATACAAGGTGCAGAGAGCCCTGCAGAGGCCCCCACCCGGTTAAGGCTCCCTAGACTCTGGCACCTGGTAAGTCTTGCTAGGGAAAGCCTCCTCTGCATCTGCAGCAATGTGATGATGGCGAGGATTGTGATCTGCAAACACTGACCTGTTGAGAACCACTGCCATAGACTACCAGAGAGGGCAGAGAATGGATTGTCCACACTGCAGGCAGTCTGTTCTCTGTCCTCTTTGGTGGTTCATGGGGAAGGAAGCTCTCACTCCGTGCGATGCTGAAAGTGACTGAGACTGTTGTATTTATTGTTTTTATTCAGATTTTATTGTTTTATTGTATAAATCTTTGATTGCTATCTGCCTTGGGTGCCCTTCAGGGAGAAATGTGAAATACAAATCAATCAATCAATTTTTCTCGGGTCTTTGTGGACCACTTCTCAGAGTCTCATGGAACACCTATGGTCCGTGGAACATGGATTTGGGAACCAGTGCACTAAAAGGATTTGGAATGAAATTAATTAGATTTTAAATAAGAAGTTTCAATTAGGAATCAATATGAAGAAAATAAAACATTCTAATGAAGAAAATTAAATCTGATTTCTTGGGGGGAGTGTTTACAGTCTGAGTGGGATATGGTGATGGAAAGTTCCTGCATTTTTAAATTCACCATCACACCACTGGTTATGGCCTCACCCTAATCTGGCATGAAAATAACCACTCAAGCATGTCATTAATATATTAATTGTGTAGAGTCATTTTAAGAACATATCAGTGTGGCTTTCTCAGAGAACTAGCTCCATATCTTGTCACTGAGTTGCTCACATGATCACAGGCAACCAATGGTCTGGAGTTGGAAGAATTTTGTAGAGCCAAGGAATGCTGCACATTGAAAACATAAATCCTTTCTTTACAAAGCAAAGTCTATAGGAGGAACTGTGAGAGGAAGCTTTAGCCAAGCAGGATCTGGCCTGAGTGAAGAAATGCAGACCCAATTAGTTCCTGACAGATGGACAAATGGAAACAGAGACAGATCTGTAGATGGATGGAGATACCTGGATGCAAAGAGGATGAAGCAGCTCAGATGAAAACACAGTCTGCCGCAGTTAAAACATGTTCAGATCTTTCCACCTCTTTCACTTTCTTCATTTCCTTCTTATCAGCTGCTGTTCTGCTGCCTTCCCTGGGGAGTGAGGGGGGAGACGAGTTATTCTTCAACACAGATTTTGCAGCTTAGCTGATGGCTGGCTGTAGGCCAAACATGATGGACCTGGCTGTCTAGCTTTGGAGAGGGCCACTTCTTCCCCCTTCTTTTTTACATATGCTATTTTGTTGCAAAAAGAAGCATTGCCTTGCTCATTAGGTTTGGTCACAATCAGTTGGCAGCTTGCAAACAGCATCTGACTCCAGTTGAGACTTTTTCTGATTTCTCCAACATTTCCTGCACCATCTTGAGGCATGCCTCCCATACAGAAGTGAGGTTTCCCGGAAGATTCAGAGATAGCAAAGGGCTCCTGTCCTGGGTTGCAGGACTCTCTCCATGTCAAAGACACCTAGGGAGAGAATTCCAGTGCTGAAGGGCTCAAAAGATCAGATGGGAGAGGAAGGAAAAGAAAGAGGCAATATGGGGACAGGGAGCAGGAGGGAAGCAGATTCTTTGAAGGTAAGAGGGTAGAGATGAGAATGGAAAGGTATTGAACTTTTAGGACTTGCTATCCCTTCTTCAGTGTTTCTAGGATGGTGTCAGAAGTTGGAGTAGATCACATTAGTGCCTGTGTTTACAACTCTGGGTAAGATGCACTATGTGAGGCTGCCCTGAAAACAATTGGGAACCTTCACCTCTAGTACAAAATACAGCTGCACCACTCTTTATGGATATTGAGAGAAATTGGTGTGTATCACTTGCACTGGTTGTCTGCCTACTGCAAAGGTATCCGGTTTCCAGGAATATATTCAGTTCTTCTATGCCTTGACTGACACTGCAGCAGTTTTACCCAACTTCTGTTTCAACCTTTTTCCTAAATGAAGAAACAAGATGTGGCACAGACGAGGGACAATCCCTGCTAACTGGGCAAGCGGCACTTTTCCAATGGGTGTTCCTCTTTTATTTAGCAGGGAAGAGTAACCGGCCCTTCCAGCAACATCTTTTCTAGTGGCTTCTGCTGATGTTCTTTTTGCCATTTTTGAGATTGTGAGCCCTTTTGGGACAGGGAGCCATTAGACACTAAATTATTTCATTTTCTGTGTAAACCACTCTGTGAACGTTTTGTTGAAAAGTGGTATATAAATACTGTTGATTGACTGATTGATTGACAACTGACTGACTGCTGTTTGTGTGAACAGGCCTCCTATTCACTTCCAAAGTATACCCTACAATGACCATCTGTTGCATATCTCATCTACATTGTCTCAGGAATCTTGCAATGTAGATACCGTATTTCCTGGTTTATTACATGCACTGGACCATAAGACGCACCAAAGTTTTGAGGAGCAAAACAAGAAAAAAATATTCTGAACCAAATGGTGTACTAATATATTTAATAAAATATAGCAGAGTAATATTTCTACCATGTAAAGTCAACAGTGGTATTAAGAACCATTATCACTGTCATTAACAAGTGAGGAAAGACAGCTTCAAGCACTCTTCTAATTTTCTGGAAACCCCAAAAACTCATCATCTCTAGTGTCAGTGATTTGTGACTTTTGCACAAATCTCATTGCAAATGATCAGACACCAACATTTTGCACAAATCTCATTGCAAATGGTCCAGGAAGGCAGGTAAGTTGGGGGGGGGGTTTCTTTTGGGGGTGGGGGGATCCAGGTAGGTAGGGAAAGGTGAGGGGATCTAGATAGATAGGGATGCACAGGCATGGAGCAGAGGAGGTGTGCTGCTATGCTGAACTAGGTTGCAAAGGACAAGTTATCTTCAGCCTCATTCTTGTTGACCCAGAAGAACTTCCTCCCTGCAGCCAATGATTCCACCTTGGATAAGTCATCCCAAGCCTTGGGTAATACAGGAAGCCCAGAACTCTTTGGTTATCTTACATATCTGAAGATAATAGGTAATTGCTCCCTATCCTCTGAAAAGGGCATTTTGGATGAATAGGGAATGGGTTGGCCAGTTGATGGGAGAGCCTTGGTAGGCAGGACTGTTAGGAGTCAATGCAAGCACCTCTTGAAATCAATGCTTTGGGCATGGTTTAATTGTCACTGATTTTTATATGTACAATTATTGAAAAGATTCAAAATAGATAAAAATTATATGATTTGAGGAGGAAGTGTCAAAACAGGAGGAAAAACAGGAGGAAAAACAAAATCAGAAGAACAGGTAATTTCTAAAATATACAAGTTGTTATTGAAATTTGAAACAGAAGGCAAACAGATTAAAGAATGTATGAATCAATGGGTGAAGAATGCGGGCCATGAACTTTCACTGAAAAGTAGAAGAAATTATGGACAAAAATAAAATTTACTCTGACTGCTAATATTAAGGAAATATATATAAGATGATTTATAGATGGTATATGACATAAAGCAAATTAGCAAAAATGTATAAATATATCATGTCAAATAGGTTTTGGAAATGTAAAAAAATAGAAGGGTTCTTTTACCATATGTGGTGGACATGTTATAAAGCAAACAAATTCGATCAGTTGATTTACATATACAGGTGATTTTAAAAACAGTATAATTGAAACTTCAAGTATTTTTACTGGACATGATAGATGAATATGTGGAGAAAAAAGAAGCAAAATTTTGTTCTAAACTGTAAGTGTGACTAGAATACTTTATGCATAATATTTGAAAACTATGGATATATATCTTAAATAGAAAAATGGTGGACTTTGTAGAAACAGATAAACTTATGACTTTGCTTAAAGAGAAATCAACAAAAACTTTTATGGACAACCAAAAACCAATCTCTGTTTGAGAGAGAGAGAGAGAGAGAGAGAGAGAGAGAGAGAGAGAGAGAGAGAGAGAGAGCGAGCAATGATTTAATGAGTATTGGGTTTGAAGATGACCATGGAGTTTGTCATAGTGCCAGTTTGTGATAGGCTGTCAGTCTGAGAACTGGAGGAGTTGCTCACGGAAATCTGTTTGGTATGGACGCCTGAGATGTCTTTCAGACCTCCAACAATATGAGGAAAAAGCTTTACACACAACGAGTACAGCAGACATCAGAAGAGATGGTACAATGGATGCCATGGGAAGGGCACCACATCAGAATCATGTCCCTAAAATAGTGAACTTTGAAGGGAGCCAGAACTTGGCACTTTGCCATGCATGAATTTAACATTCATACGAAACCTGAAATGGTGACTCTATTAATGAACCACATTCTGCCTGCTTCCATATCTTCTTCCATCAGTACGGAGAAGGTTGTTAGAATTATGTGTCTATATAGAGCAGTGGTTCTCAATCTTCCTAACGCCGTGACCCCTTTATAAGTTCCTCATGTTGTGGGGACCCCCAACCATAAAATTATTTTCGTTGCTACTTTATAACCGTAATTTTGCTACTGTTATGAATTGTAATGTAAATATCAGATATGCAGGATTATTTTCATTGTTACAAATGAGAAGCATGTTCTATGCACACATTGAACACAATGGGATTTATTTCAGAGTAGGCATGCATAGGATTGGGCCCTGAGGCTGCAATCCTATCCACATTTACATGGGAGTAAAGGCGCCCCTAACTATAATGGGATTTTTTTCAGAATAGGCATGCATAGGATTGGGCCCTGAGGCTGTCAGTCAGCCCCAGTGCACGCAGCTACAGTTGGAGGTCTGGCAAGCCTGACCTGGCCCCCTGCACCAGGGGTCTTTTGGCGACCCCCAGGAAAGCTCTAGGCGACCCCCAAAGGGGTCCCGACCCCCACTTTGAGAAATGTTGATATAGAGAGTCTATATAGTGAAGAAATGAGTGCGTGTATTGGGAGTGCAACTGAGGGAGACATTCAAGAGCAAGCCAGGATGTTAGTGGCAATACTTGGCCCCAGATCAATGGTTGGGAAGGGTAAAGGGTTGCCTCAGACTAAACAGGCCTGATTTTCTTCCAGTAGCTCCACACAGCGAGCTCCTGACACCTCAGGGAAGGAAAGGATTTTCAGTTTTGACTACAGGTCTCGGAGACCAGAGAGACAGTGCCTAACTAGGGGTGGAGAACCCTCTCAACACTTTTGAGCGAGACCTTTCCAAAAATGATGTCAAATTCTCCTTGGCTTCCAAGTGGTCCTGTCTTGCCCTTGCCAACTCGGAGCACCGAGAGGCAGCGGAGCGAAGCCAGCAGTGAATGCCACACGAACAGGCACCGGGCCCAAAAGCCTCCCTTTTCCAAAGCTCGTCAATCACCTGGGGGAAAACACTGCAATTTTCCCAAATCAGAGCAATTTTCCCAAATTAGCAGAGACTTTGTTGTTATTACCCCCATCCGTCCTGTGTTTCCCCTTCGGTGATGGATCGCACAAGAGAGGCCTGCCCAATTAGCTGAGCTACTCTCTGGTAGAGAACTGGGGTGGGTGCCAGGTTAACTCTTTCACCACCATAGGGGCACTTGGAAGGCTTTGGCTGCCATTTCTGTTATACAAAAGCCTCTTTTGTCTCCAAAATTACCAGTTGGAAAGAAGGAGAAGAGATCGGAGATTTTTATCCAATGTAGCTTTGTTTACTGTCAGGGAGGGGCCACATGCAAGATTTAAAAATAGCTACCAAAAAACAATTTTTGCAAATGGACTAGAAGCATCTGGAAACCTAAAGATTTAAATGGAAACTGTTTCACTCGCCAAAGGGAAAGAAGAGAGGAATGTAGTCAAATAAATTCCCAAACATTAATAACTTATTCATTATTATTCAAATATTAAAAAGAGATATATTTTTAATGGATATTCTATTTTGAGATTTTACTTTTCATTAGTCAATTTTTTTTCTTAGAAGGAGATATACTGTTCATGTGTTGAACATGTGAGGAACTGTGTATGTGTGTGTGTATATGTGTGCTGGTCTCTATCTGTGACTACCTGGCCTTTCTGTTTACAACCTCACTAGTACCTATCCTGCACCTGCATTGCACAGGGAGTGCATGTTTGTCTCAGTTTGTGGAAAGTAAAGCAATATAACATCTCTCTCATGCAGCACTGCAGTTCTTGTGTAAAAAAGAGAAGATAGCAACTATAACAAGCACTGAATACATTCAATTAAAGTCAAAGCAATCCATCTGAATGAAAAGCTGGAGGTAAGACTCCAGCCTTTCATTGCTGATGTTGCCACGAGATCCATCCCTTTATTGAGACCTAAATCTCTGTATTTATTTTTTCCATCACTGATCCTGCATGAGCCAATGGCAAGTGGCTACACAGCACAATGCCAGCTCTGGCATATCTTCCTTCTTTGTACCAACAGAGAATACTGCATCTCTTCTGAGATCTGTCCTCTTCCCTCATAGAACCAAAGAACCTTATAATTAAAAAAAAGAAAAGGAAAAAATCAAAGAGATGCTTAATTTATTTTGTGCATTGGACACCTGTATTTAATTTTCCTCTGGGCATTGTTCCTCTGCTGGGTGACAGCAGGGTCTTGGGTCAGACTCCCAGCAAACACCAAAACATGATGTTTCTTTAGAGCAGCTGTCTTCAAACCCTGGCCCAGGGGCAGATGTGGCCCTCAGTGAGCCTCAATGTGGCTCCTGGCAAGACTCCTCTATCCAGCCTTCGGGCAAGCCTTGTAATTCACTCCATATATTCTTAAGCGTAAATGTATGTAAATTTATTGAAATTTGAAATGTAAATTAGTTTTCAGGCCCCCAACACTGTGTCAGAGAGATGATGTGGCCCTCCTGCCAAAACGTTTGGAGATCCCTGCTTTAGAGTATGAATATTCAACATGTGACTTATTTACTTTATACAGATGACTTGTTTCAGAGACAAAAAAGTTAGAAAATGGCATACATGAATGAAAGTTGACCGCAAATTCCCTTCCTGCTTACCAAGTTCCTGTTCAATTCTGCATAAGCTCTGACTTCACAATAGCAGAGTTGTTTCCCAAGAATGAACATAAGATTGATTTTGCTGGATCTGATGAAGGAGCTCCATCTAGGCCAGCATTTTGTCTTCAGAAAGAGCAAGTCAGGTTCTTCTGGGAGGTCCCAAGCAGGATAAGGCCATGGCCATCTCCTGTGGTTTTACTCCAGATTCTACCTTCCTCTCAGCTGTCTCCCCAAAAAAGAAAGTGCCAGCAATTTCTGCTGTAACTGATTTAGATCAATAATGTATATCAATACAAATTGTGGGGGAAAAGGTTTTTTTCTCTTACCACTGGAGTTGGAGTGGGGGTGCAGAGGGTTAAGTGATGGGAAAAGCATTGCTGTGCAGATATCTGCAGGTTCCCCTTTGTTTTAAACAATTACGGAGGTACGGGTGGCAGAAAGGAGAACATAGCATTAACCTCCTCCTGTTTTTAAAAGGAGAAACCAAAGTGTGGGGGCATCGAAACAGTAGGAACAGACAAGACTGCATTTGCAAGAACATAAGTGCAGCCCTGCTGGATAAGGGTTCACATACTAGTCCAGCATTCTGCTTCCTGGATGTGTAAGGAAAACTTACCAGCATGATGCAAAAGGAAGAACCTTCCTCTTGCTGTATGTTCACCATCTGATAGTCAGAGGCACAATGAGTGATACAATGAAGGAGTGCTTAACCTCAAAGAGGTGTGTGTGTGTGTGTGTGTGTGTGTGTGTGATTAGAAGTCTCTGGTATGATGATGATGGAAATGTGTCACTCATCACTAGTAATATTATGGGCTAGAAGGTGCCCCTGATTTCCTGCGACCACATTCCACGCTTCATCCATAATCACAATAGATGTAATAGCTGGGTGAAACGCCACAATTTCCCCGGCAACAAATATTGTGTTTTGAGTGCTGGGAAAATGAAATTTTCTCACAATAGAAACACTAGGGAGAAAGACATCTGAGACCTTGACAACAGCTGAAGAATGGTTGTTGAATAGTTAATGGAAGAATAACTATGCAATTGTTGCTCCAAAAATCATTTGTGAAGGCACAATGATTTAAAATACTCCACCTCAGACTTTTTATATACTCTACAGAAGCATTTTTTTAAAAAAATCCAAAATCTACAATCATTCTTCCTTTCTGTATACTCAGAATTTTCTTAAGTTTAACAGTCTCCTTTAGGGACTGATGTATGACAGTTGATGCCTTACATATTGAACCCTTTTCATATTCAACCCCCCCAAAAAACAAATTATGAAATTGGTGACCCAGAGGAGGCTGGACTTCATTGCTATACTTTCTCCTGGGACCCAAACCCCCCATCCCCATTATTGCCCATTCTCTGCCCCAGCAACCCAGTGGTTCCCAAACTGTGGGTCAGAAGACAACTCATGGGCTGCAACCTGATTTTTGGTTGGTCTCAAAATAACTGAGCAGTGAAAAATTGGGTGATGGAAAGATCAGACAACTAAACACCACAAGGCTATTTAAAAAACCATGTATGGTAGCTGCTAATCACCCTGCAAAGGGTTCTGATTCTTACAAACTGAGTTCCTGCAGTTTGCAGGCATGGGAGATAAATGTTAGGGCATCTTTGGGGGATTATTATTACTTGTAAATAAATAATTTTTCCTAGATCTCCCATTTTTGTCCCATAAACCTAGGTAGGTCCCGATAGAGAGTCTTTTTGAAAAAGTGTATCCCAGTGCTAAAAAAGTTTGGGAACCATAATATTAAATATTTTTCATTAGAGAGAGAGCAGAAAAAGTTACCAAAAAGTCTGGCACTAGTTAAAGATATTTTTAACAATGACAACTGCCCAGAACTTGAGCAGGACTGCAACATAATCTCCTGGTACCTGAAGGGGTACACCAGAAGCCTGGCCATTTACTTAGGAGTGCACTAGTCTAAGTGTTTATTTCTCCTGTAAGTTGCTGCAATTTCACAACAGAGGCTTTATGGCCCCATTGGTTGAAGAGCAGCATTGCATTACCTTATATCTAGTAGAAATGCTAAATTCTGACATTTTGGAGTCAAAGCATGCACTTCATCCAACCAATTTGCCACTTCTTCTCTCTTCCCTCCCTCCCCAATTCTCTACCTGTAAAATGGAAGCAATGACATTTGCTTTACGTTTCTACTCTTGTACAATATGTCAGTGTTTAACCGTAAGACAATAGGGACGGCAAGCTATATATTTCAGCATTATATAGGCAGATAGACGGGAGAGGGGCTGTCAGTACAGTGGTAGAGCACAGGCAGATTCAACCCTTGACATCTTCAGGTGGAACAGAGAAAAATTCCTGTCTCAAACCCTGGAAAGCTGCTGTCACTCGGTATAGACAACTCTAAGTACCAAGGATCTGTTTCACTATAAGGCAGCTTCCTATGTAAAGAGGACGGAGAGTGACTGTAATGGTCCAGTCATTGGCAATCAGTAGTAATCATATACACATTCTTTAATTAGCCACTCTTGCTTCCTCATATGAGATCAGCTGTTTCACAGTCCTCTCTGTGTTGTCCCATTTCCTGCCCCATCCTGGCACTCTTCCTCTTCCCACCCCCACCTCAAGCAAGCTGCAAGATGAGGCTGTTCTCTCATTGCCGTCACATACAATCAGACCCTTTGATCAGTCAAACAGAAATGGGGGCTGGGAGGAGGGGGAAAGAGGGACAGAATCAAAGAACACTGGTCTCAGTTTCTCCATGAAAGTCTTTCTTCTTTCTGCTGTATTTTGGTTCCTGTTCTCTGACAAATAACCCCCATCGCTAAGCTTCCAAGCACTGGGCTTGAGAGGGTGAGCCTGCTGGGCCTAACTGAATTGGCCTTTAATGAGACCCTTGTCAGGATTAGCACTGAACCCAAGAAGAAACAATCCCCTACTTCTATACTTGGGGACCGAACATGGGCTGGAATGGAAAGACAACGGAAAGCAATCAAAAAATGCCCTTTCCTTGTGAATCCATAATGGTGTCAGCTCCCTATAGCTATCCTGCAACAAAGAATCACAGGGACATGAATATCCATGGGATTTAAGCTGAAATCCTACAGACAATTTCCTAGGAGTAAGACAGATTCAACACAATGGGGATAACTTTTGAGTAGACATGGTTAGGATTGTGCCCTTAAGACAGAAGCGTTGTCCATACTCATGGCCCAAACTGGATAATGACTTACAGTAAATCTCAGTGCTCTCACTAAAGAGCTGATGACCAGCAGCATCCGAGCATTCCCATGCTGGTAAACTCTTTGCCTTCTTACATCAGCAGTGGTGGGCTCCAGCAGGTTCGCACCTACTCTATAGAACCGGTTGTTAACGAGAGATAGTAATATAAAGTTTAAAAATAGCCATTTAAAAGTGGCTGCCAGATGGACAGAGAACCGGTTGTTAATTTATTTGAAGCCCATCACTGTCATCAGGTCCAGTTTTATACCTCTTGCAGCCTCTTCTGCTAGAGCAGTGGTTCTGAACATAGGGGCCAGGAGCCCCTTGGGGGTAATGACTTCATTTCAGGGAGTAGCAAAAAAGGTTGATGCTACCATCTTGGAATGGGACACTCAGGCTACAACCCATACTTTCCTGAGAATGAGTCTCTTTAAACATAATGGGGCTTACTTCTGAATAGACATGAAGGTGGTCTGGCACCACAGTGATGTCACTTCCTGTTTGATGTCTCTTCCACCCATGACATCACTTCCAAGTTGATGATATCACTTCTTGGGGGGTCCCAGAAAGATGGCCAGTCTCAGAAGTGGGTCCTGGGCTGAAGTGCTCAAGATCCACTACACTGATCCATCCATCATGGCTACTAGCTCTGAAGAGCACTAGAGTCATGGATTTGCCTTTCCACTCTTCTCTAGGTAGCTACTGTTTAAAGATATAGGATGGAAATCTGGACTTGTGGTTTCAGTTTCCATTTTTAGCCATAATACATTTTTAATGGTCTTGGGCAAGTGCACCTCTGTCTCAGTTGTTCATCAGAGAACGGGTACAGTCTGCATTGGGAATCACTACATAGCAAAGAATACCAATTGTGTTGATCTCTGTTTCATCCATGGATAGTCTTCCATAAAGCTACAAATTTCTTCTCACACATACTTCCCAGGAGGTTTCTTCAGAAGACACCAGTGAGGGAGATTGATAGCCAGATGAATAGCCTTTTCTGGATAATCTGGTATCAAATGAATTTCTGATGAGCAGATGACCAAGTTAATAGAAGATAGGACAAAGAAATAGTTGGATACCGATTTTCAGTTTTTTCCAGCTCATGGCACTCTGACAAGGTGCTAAAATTGTCAAGGCACCCCGTCAGTTATCTGACAATCGGCAAGGCACAGCACCCTAATGGAAGGAGGTTTATATCCCCCAATGGCTCTACTAATATAGGATCTTTCCCCAAACTCCCAAGGCACACATGTAGACCATTCATGACACATCACTGTGCTGCGGCATACTGATTAAAAAGCTCTGCTCTAGAGCATGGGTATCCAAATCCTGACCTGGAGGCCAGATGCTGCCCAAAATAAGCCTCAATGTGGCTTATGGCATGACCCCTCCATCTGGCCCGCAGCCAAGTTTTGTAATCTTGCAGATCTGTTTCTAATAATTCTTATATGTTAATTTATATTATGTGAAATTTAAATTTGAAATGCAAATTTTCTGGCCCCCAAAACAGTGTCAGAGAGATGATGTGGCCCTCCTGCCAAAATGTTTGGTTACCCCTACTATAAAGAATGGATTTTAGTAAGAAAGATAAAATAGAGTTTTTAGAATAATACCTGGCTTTTAAAAGGAATTGAGAGATAAGATTGATCATTTAATAAATCTAGGTAAGACTAGGGGCCTATCTCTCTGTGTGCATGCATGCATACATGCATGCATGTGTGTGCCTGCTTGCACACATGCATGCATGTGTGTGCCTGCTTGCACGTGTGTGCATAAGTGCATGTGTATGTGTGTGTGTGTGAGAGAGAGAGATGGGTGTGTGTGCTTTCAGTTTCACCTCTTTGGAGATGTCTCTCCCTGGTTATCATCTAGTCACACTACAAAGAGCATGGGGCAGCACTACAGTCTACATGTGGTAACTCAGGAAAAGAGTGCAAGGCAGGTTCAAAATGTCTGGATGCTACAGCTGTGAGCAAACAGCTGGGAGCAGTTGGAGAGGAAAGGGTTATCGAGGCAGAATCAGGGCAACACATGTGGTTCAGCAGCTCTGCTTCCCATTAGCTGTTTGCAAGGAGGTAGTTTACAGATGGAACTTTTCCCCCCAAAAGTTTCCTTCTCCAAAGAACAGGAAAATAAATGCTGTATGGCCATAAGGACATAAAGGCATCCCTCCCACAAATCAGGAGCCACACCCTGCCTGCTGGGCATGATCACACATCTCCATCCAGGATGCTCATGGATGTCAAGAACACAGACTCTGCGCATGCTCCCACTTCTGCTGGGGACTCATTGTGTGACCCGTGAGCAAATCACCGTTTCCCAACTCCCAAGTTCTTAGCAGCAAGACCTCCTTGGAAGGCTCTTTGCACATATTAAAACACTATGATAAAGGGCAGGTAGCAATAGAGCATGGTTGGTCAGCCTCCTCAGACACTGCTGCTAAGCTTGGTTTTGTGAGGGGGGGGGGAAGGCTAGATTCTGGGGTTGCCCATCTGCTGATGCTGGAAAGGCTGCCTCCCCTTCCGAGTGCATCTGCTCCCACTTCTGCTTTAGCCTGATCTCTTGTTTGGCCACGTGGCGGTGGCAAAGAAGCAGTGGCAGCCACAAAGCCCAGCCATTCAGAAGTCCCAGGGTGACCAGATGACCTCTTTTTCCAGGACATGTTCTCTTTTATAGCCTTGTGTCCTGGAAAAAAACTTCATTGTCCTCCTTTTCCTTGTGGGCAGGCAGCATGTCACTTTCCAGTAATTAATTAAATAAATTATATGCATAAATATGTAATACAGTGTTTAAATTAATCACAAGAAAGCAATATGTCGGTGCATTTTTAGCTTTTGTCATGGCTTTCATTTTCACTTGGGTGTTCTCCATTTTGTCCTCTTTTGTAGTTTTGACGTATGATCACCCTGAGCAGTCCCCTCATTGGCGCTGCTCCAATGCAGCCCAAAGGAGTTGGGGAGAGCCTGGATTACTACCTTCACACCAGTGGGCGCCAGTAGGTGCCAGTGGCATAGCTAGAGGGAGTAGAGCAGTCACTCTTGGAGGGAGACATGCAAGGGCTGGGTCCATCCACTGGCATCCACTGGTGCTAAAGTTGGCGACTGAGCAGTATTCTTCTGAAGCAGTCATCTCCTCCTGAGAGAGAAGAAATGAACTGCGCATGTCCAGAAGCCTGGACATGCGCAGACTGTGCATCTGCCCAGCCATCCGGCAGAGCAGGATGCTCAGAGCAGCAGGCAGAGCAGCAGGCAACTTCTCCGCCTCTGGAGCAAGGCCGAATGGCAGGGCAGAGGCGTGGACTGCACATGTCTAGGCTTCTGGACATGTGCAGTGAGAGCCTCCTACTGCGCATGTCCAGAGGCCTTGACATATGCAGTGCACCTCAGCTGGCTATTCAAGCTTGCTCTGAGGCAGTGTAGCAGCTCCTGGCAGCTGCTTCATCTTGGAGCAGGAGTGAATGGGCGTGCTGAGGAGTGGATGCGCCAGAGGACTGTCAAACTCCTCCGGCACATCACCCCACACCGGCACATCACCTGGTGCGGCCCACACCAGCCGCACCACCCTGGTGACCCCTCTGTACCTTTAACCACTACACAGAAGAGGGAATTTAGGCAGGTGCTGCTTTTTAAACACTATGTTGAGCTAAAGGCAGGCCTCCTTCAGTCTTGAAAGACTATGGTATCATGCTCTGCGCTGCATATGCTGCGTGAGAAGCACGAAAGCCTGGGTTAGATTGTTATGGAGGATAGGCTGTTACCCAAGTAGCAAATCCCCCTCTCCACGCCACTGAATTAGTCCAATGGAAAGGCAGAGCCAATACGATTGGATCCAGCTGCGTTGCAGAGCTGGGTTAGGGACAGGAGCTCACCCTGTCTTGTGTGGCCAACCTGGGTCTCAAACCCTGGCCTGCTGGTTAACAGGCACAGTGTCTTAACCGCATGCGCCACCCACAGCCTGTACTTAGAAAGTACCCACTAGGGTACTTTTTTTGTTAGAGTCCTTTGTAAAATGGTGATTTGATCTGCACCAGTCCTCAAGCAGATTCTGTTCTCTTCTGTGTCCAGGTGTCCAATACAAAGTGTAAACTGGTGAGGATCAAACAGCATTCTTACATTGTTCTGTGGTTTCCATGTGTACATTTCAGTCCCTTACTTCCAAGCTGCCAGAAGCTTAATTTTTAAATTTAATTATTTTTATTACTTAAGGGTATATATTCCCTCCTTCCAAATAATGAGTCATTTTGTGCATATTAATGCTGGCATTAATCTGGGATCTTGCCAGGCAGTATGACCTCAAAATAGGATGATAGTGTGCATGGGAGGGTATTGTGCATGGGGATTGTTATGCTTGGGGGGGTTTGATGCATATGGGGGGATGATACACAGTGGGAGAGTGTTGATGCGCTTGGGGGATAATGTACATGTGGGGTTAATGCGCGTAGTGGTTGTTGTGCATGCAGGGGTTGATGCACAATGGGGGTATGGCATATGGGGGAATCTTACTCCCGCAACGTGGAGCTCAGTGCATATTGTTATTTTTTGGCAATAACTTTTGATAGGAAGGAGATATTAAAAATGGATTTTTGCATTGGCTTCTGCTCTTCAATATAAATCCAATGATATATGACATGATGGGGTTGCTCCATTCCTTCATGTTGTTATGATGGTGTTCACCCCCCAGAGTGTCAACCCCCCTATGGGTGGTACTCAGGGTGGAGCGCTTCCTTCACCCTCCTCTGGCTACACCACTGATACTGACCTATTTTATAGGATTATTTTCACAATAAGGATGACTGATAATGAAATGTGAAGTGCTTGGAACACTCTAAAACACTACATTATTATTATGGCTGGTATATTCAGGCAAAGTTTTTTTATAAAATGTTGGGATAAGCGTCCGTCAGAAGAATGAATTGACTATATACATAAATCTGTAACGGTATTGGTAAAATATTTCTTGAAGAGTAGGGTATTTCACTTTTTGTGTGTGAAAAGTACAGTATATGTATATTTATAGTGGCTGCATAGAAGAATAAATGCCCCCAAATTATTTTTAATGAATAAAAACAATGTGTCTGAAGGCCTGGGTACAATTTTTCCCCTCATGTTCCCCCTCAGTAGGCCTAAATCTCCTAGTCCTAACTATTTGAAAGTTGAGGGACAAATTGCAACTATGCAATGGAGCCTACGCTAACATTAGGAGCCTGTGATATGCAGTAGGACTTTACACTGTCAGATGTAAGTGTTTTATATGCTATTATCCAAACAGAGAGTTCTCCCTCATCTGAAATACTGTGTGTACTTAAACGACTCATCTCAGAAAGGATATTGTCAGATTGGAGAGTGTTCAAAGGAGAGCTGCAGAATGATTAAGGACTAGGAGAACCTCTCCTGTGAAGAGAGAGATTTGAAAGATCTGGATTGTTTACTTTAGAGATGAGGCAATTAAAAATGGCAAGGCTAAAGGTCTGTAAAATAATGACTAGTATCAAGAAGGCAGATCAGGAGCGATTCCTTTCCTTATTTTGTGGTACAAGAGCATTTCTGAAACGGTTAGGTGACAGAAGCTTAACAAAGAAAAGGCATTTTCTCATGCAGAGATCATAAGCATGTGGAACGCTCTGACACTGGACACAAGTGAGGCCAAAATGCTGCAAGATTTAAAGAGGGAGTGAGCGCTTCTAAAGAATACTGGTGGTATGTTCATTCATCTTAATTAAAAGAGATGGTTCAGTCCTATTTCCTTGTCACTTTCACCTACTAACACTATATATATATATCTGTTCGTAGGTGTATATTTTTGAAAGTTGAGGGGCAAATTGCATATATATAATTGCATATATTGCATTATATATATCGCCATGTCATATAACCATCTCTTTTAATTAAGATGAATACACACACACAGTGGTACCTCACTTAAAAAGCGCCTCGCTTAACAAGCGTTTCACATAAAGAGCAAAAATTTCAAAGAAATCTTGCTTCACGTAACACGTTCCGCTTCACTTAAGAAGCAAGCACACTATGGGCACACATGCTATGCAGCCCTGATGCTCCAGATAGAGGCTCTTTAAAAGGGCTGCCGGCCAGTGCTGCTACCTTTAACTGACCCCAACTTGGGGGCTGTTGCCCGGAGGTGCCAGAGGCAGCTGCTAACTGCCCCCAACTGCTCCCACCAACCACCTTGAATCTCCAGCAGCAGCCCAGGTAAGCCTCCCAGGCAAGTGTCTTTGATTGCAGTCTCCTAACTATGTCTACCCAGAAGTAAGCCGCATTGTGTTAAAATGGGCTTACTTCCAGGAAAGTGACTTTAGGATTGCAGCCTAAGTAGATTTCATAGGATCATGCACATTGAGTGCATGTTTTGAATTCAATTCCAGTGTTTTGTCATCATTTTTACATCCAGTTAATATTTTTATATGAATATTTTGGGGGGTTGTGGAACCAATAGTCTGAGTTTCTATTATTTCCTATGAAAAAATCCACTTCACTTAAGGAGCATGCCTCCGGAACAAATTAAGCTTTTTAAGTGAGGCACCACTGTATATGTATATGTATAAAACTCCTGACAGTAAGTCCCATAGAACAGAATAGGACTTACTTGTGAGTAAATATGTAGGATTGCACCCTATATATATGTGACAAATCCTACAGACCAGCCCAACATAATGATCAGACAATAAGGTTTATGCATCCTTTCTACAACACAACAGATCTCCAGACAACCATCTAGGCATCAGTGAAGGTGCTGCCATGTTGATGAGGATATCTTACAATACTTTGAATAAAACCAGCCTCTGGGCATTACAGACATGGGCTTTGTATAAATAGAGCACCTCTCATCTATGGATTGGATTCTAGTATCCATTTCTCTATTATTAGAAATTGCCTACTGAACTCTCTTGAACATGACTTCTAGTAAACACAATCATTTGTAATCATGATCTTTTTAAAATTGAGCTTGGTCAGAAAGGGGACTAAGTAGCATGCTCACACAGGAGTTTTCTGGGTTGTCACATTGATGCTTAGAACTAAAATCAGGAAAAAGAACTTCTTGACACCACAAGGAGGAAGGTAACACACTGCATAGCATTTTACACAGTACATGCCTGTGGGTAGCTGGCGCCAAACCTGTGCTGCCATGGCCCATGCTGCAAAGATGCAGTTGTTGGTGATTGGAAGAAATTTTTCTTTGTGGTGAGCCCAACCCTGCTGTATGGGGGTACTAGTATCTGCACCAGATATTTAGATGGCACAAATATGAGCAACCTATGTAAGACTGCAAGAGTAAGGAGAGGTTGTTAGGACCCATTGTGTCCTGTCACAAACAATCCCAAGCCTAATCCACCTCCTGTTCTGCCCTTCCCCTGCTCAAAAGTGCTGATCCCCACCATGAATTTATTCCTACCAGCCTCTCCAATTCCCTTCACTGCCTGGTGCAAATGTAGCCGGGGCAAGTGCTGGATCCAGCACTGCTGAGCTGGTGTGGGTTTCTGTGCTGGCCCAGCCAACTCCTGAATAATTTGTATTGTGCCCAAAGTCTGACTGTGGACTGTGCCCAAAGTTGTGCCCATTTGTGCTGGTCTGCTGACTGCATTAGATAGAATCAGCAGAGAGACTGATATTGTACCCATTTCTTTTGTGGATACACCAAATAAGGGCACCCAAGCATTGTCACTCACTGACAATCATGCCGTCTTCAATCATGCTATAATATTCCTATTAGTACAGATAGGACTGTATTGAAGATGAATTGAAGATAGTTGGTGTGAACTCAGTTTTTATGGAAAATAGGGGGGAAAATGGCTCCCTTCTGAGGCTTGACGTGTACTGGTCATTGATGGAGGACAATGGAATTAATGAGCATTTTGGCTGTTCTTGCCTAAACTTACCTTGGAACCAGTTTCATCTGGAACCAGTTTTGCCTAGTATAGCAGTTGCTAAACATTAGCTGGGAAATATGTATGTGGGGGAGGAGGGGGATTCCAAAGTGCTGAGGTTGCTTTGATATTAGCATTGCCTGCTTCAGTGCCTTGTTGCTAATCTACTAATATCTGCTCAACCTGCACATTTGGAAATAAACAAGTGTTACAAAGGCATCATAGATGTCCAGCGTTCTTCAGAGGAACCTTCTCTGTAAAGGATGCTCCGAGCTTCCCATCACTCAAAACAATCTATAATGACATTGCTAGCCAGTGAATCGATGGTTCAGCTGTTCTTTGAATCCCTTGCCTCTCCCATTCAAGTTCATCACGCAGTCTATTCAATGCAAAGGTGATCTGGTACGGTATTCCCTGCAGTGACAGCCTGTTTGTAAAGCAAGTGGAACGAACAGGGCAATAGACTGTCCTGAAATCTGAAATGAACATCAGCAGATCGGTTGTTTTCAAAAGGCACCCAGAAAAAGAAATCCAGCCAATGTCTAGGTGTGCTGACGTCTTGTTTGGCTGCATTGATTCTCCATGCTGCATGCTGAGTGCCATTCCTCCTTGCAAATGATCTGTACAAGTGGAGCAGAGATTTACAGCCAGCCCCTTCCACTCCACTTGTAACACAGTGTTCCCATCGATCCTCCCAGGACACTGACACTCTGAAAATGGAATGAGTGGCTTGTTCCCATTGGCAGCAGGGAAGGATTCTTCAGTATTCCACTGAGAGGCCAGAAGGCAGTGGCGGCGGCAGCAGCAGCAGTAACAGCAGACAACCACAGCAGCGGCAATCCCCAGCCCTCTTGAGCAGCCCAGCCTGTTTGCCAACATCACATCACAAGCCCCACAATTCACCATGCCCCTCAGCACCACCACAATTGTTGTGACATCCACACCGCCTTGAGCCATGGCAACATGCCACCTGCTATAGCATCACTGCTTGCTGCTATGTCTCGCTATGATTTTCACGACCAACCGCATGACATGCTGCAGAAACCTATTGCCACCACACTGTCAAGCACAGGAACAGGGGACCAAAGAAGGAGGAATCAAACTAAGATGCATTCATCAATGGCATTCTTTACACACAAAATGAAAATGGACTGGGTTTCTGATCTTGGAAAGAAAAGAGGGAGATTTCAAGAGTGTCAGCATTAGATGGGTTTTTTTAAAACAAACAAACTTATCCATAACAAATCATAACCCAAGTACTTAGACCAGATGAGAAATCTTGAGTTTTGGGAAAAAAATTATATTCTGTAAGCATTAATTGATTTAATTGGTACACCATGCATCTAAAACTTTAGTTGATTAATCAATGGAGGCTAATTTTAATCACTAGGGCTCTGAGTTAAAGACACATTGGTTAATTTTATTTTGGCTGCTTTGGTTGTAATATGTTACTATTTTAAGGAATGAAAAGCAAGATACTAATTCCTTCTAGAATTTTTAAATTCCTTCTAGATTTCCTTCTAAATTCCAGTGAAAGCTTTCTTCCACTTTTCTCAGCATCTCAGAAAGGCCCCTATAGTAAAAATTTTGCCTGAGAAAGGCATTATCTGTAAGCTTCACCTACCTTGCTGGGCTGTTGTGAAACTAAAAACATTAAGCTCTTTGGTAGAAGGACAAATGTAGCAGAAGAACAAAGCTGGCTCAAGTCACCCAAACAAAAATAAAATAAAAGTAAGCTCAGCCTTTCCACAATATTTTGTGAGAGAAAGAGGTGTTGGGATAAATAGATGGTTAAGCACAGGCAACCAACAAAGGCCTTATCACTCATTCTGTGCTAGTCGAGGCATATTTTAAGAACTGTTCTCAGTTGAGGAAGATCAATGAGTTAGAAACATTACACAGTTGCTGAATCTTTTCTGACCATGAACAGTCTTATCAGGGTGCCTGATCCTATGCACATGAACTGTTCTCAGAAACAAGTCCTGCTTTGTTCAGTGGAATTTACTTCCGTTGTAACTATGTACAGCTGTATCTATACATTCAAGCTCACCCTTATCCTGTGCCAGGGGTGCAGAACTCTTCCATGGATGGAAGAGATTATCATGCTTGCTGCAGTGTAGGGATTCATATGATTACAGAGAGGAACAACATTTGTTTCTATATTTTTTTAAGGGAAAAAACTGTTTTTCAATACTGTAGCACTGTCAAGGGGGAGTGTACAAAGTTCAGATTAACAATATGAAGAAATAAAAAAGTCACAAAATGGCAACAATGCAAACAATGTTTTAAGACAATGCATGAGAGCTTCCACAATGGAGAGATACAACGGGAGGCACTTAGACTATAAAGAATTCAAACAATAATAAAAGTTGAGTTACATTTTTAAAACCTCAAAAAGCTTTGGGCAAAGTGGGGTGGAGATGCTCCAAAATGCTCACAACACTTATGCAACCACATTCCGCATGACACCTTGACTGATGAGCTAGAACTGGGTTGGAACGGGGAGACTGCATTACCCCAGCTACTAAATATTGTATGTAAGTGCTTGGAAAATGCAGGTTGCCTGCTGCAGAAGCGTCAGCTTGGGAAACATTATTTGGATCTCATGCAACAACCGAGTAACCACGGTGAAATGGTTGTATGTTAAAAACAACAAGCGCAGGAATGACTTTTTTGGAAAGTACCCAAATGAGTGTGCTCCAGCAGCCTATTTATATTAGTCTAGCAGGATGTTTCATGCATTGCAACAAACTGGGAAGCTCTCGAAGGCATCTTGGAGCTTCTACGTTCATGATGCCTTCCAAGGCTGCTAATCAGGCCAAGGAGAGCAAAATAGTTTCAAGCCTTCAAACCACTGCTGAACCTAGAGAGATGCCTGACACCCAGGTACTCCACCATCAAATGTGAAAGTGAGACTGAGGTTGCGATCCCGTGCATACATATCTGAAAGTAAGTTCCATTCAACTCAGTGAGATTTATTTTTGAGAAGACATGCCTCAGATTGGGCCGTTAGGTGGCCCGTTTGTTGCACTTTGCCTGAAATGGACAGCAGGCAGACCATTAAATCCCTCTAAGATTGAAAGCAAAAAGGTGCATTCTCTGTTTCAGTCCCTGAACTGCGACACCCAGAATATTAGGCTGCAAGAGAGAAAACTCCCTATTAAAAGATGGGCATTTGCCAGCATTATTCACAAGGCAGAACTGACAAACTGTGGGGATTGTGAGCAGGAGAGTTAGGTGATTCTTGCAGTCAGCACTCCATAAAGAACATAAATGACCCTACATGAAAGAGTTTTAAAATCCCAAACTGACAAACAAATACTTTTTTCCTCTGGTAGTCGGACAAACTGACAATGGGGCAGGCTCAGCTACTGGCCAGAAGGAAAGGCAGCCCAATGGCAAGCCGAGATGCCTGACCCCTTGTCTTGGGAGGTTAAGTCTGTGACACTCCTCTGACATGTTTGACAATGAAAGGCAGCCTTGCGGGGTCAACCCCAAAGGATGCAACCTGTGACCTAGCATGAGGCTGCATCTCGTTAAAAACATATCTCTCCATTTCTGTATTGATGGGCTCACGAGGTGTCATTAAGGAAATACTGCAGCCCTGGGGCTATGGCGTCAGCTAGCAATTGCCTGCTCCTCTGTGCCTACTGTGGAGTAAACACTGTTGTGATGCTTTAGTGATGAAATTTCTGGACTTTCAAGAAAGACAGAGGCTGCTTCAGCTTGGTGTCTCAGGCACTGATGGAGGGGAAGGTTTGCTCGCAGAAAGTAATGGACACTTTGTTTGGAGCAAGTAGTCCATTTCCAATCCATAAGATTTAGCAGATGGCAGTAAATTACCTGGTCAAAGGAAAGATCAGCATTGGGCAAGATCACTGAAATGGTCAAGCCCTATTAGCCCTCAGCTACAGTGTTCCTCGATGAAGCTGACTGCCACCCATAATGGAAGAAGACTGTTTCCACTGGGCATCTTAAGCCATAGCAAGAGTTCATTCATTAGTGCCACTTTCAAAATTCCTGACCCTTTCCTGTTTCTCTTGCTAGTTTCTCTTCATATGATCTTCTGGACCGCAGGCTGCCCTAAGAAGACCTAAGTGCATAAATGTTCTTGAGGATTTTTTGAAGGCCAGTACACTGTTGTTGCAGCTGAAGGAAGGGAAGGGAAGGGAAGGGAAGGAAGGCAGGAAGGAAGGAAGGAAGGAAGGAATTTTAAAGTGTAATTAATGAAATAACTAGAACAATATATAGGAACATTCTACTGAAGGATACCAATTATTTCATTCCTCCCCACATGGAAGAAGTGAGATTCTATATCATGTGTCTGTGTGTGAGTGTGCACGCACACGCACACATACAGTATAATGGACATAAAGTATATAATAGAGAATCTATACAACAGATAATATAATAGTTTACTGTATATAGAGAAATTATATACTATAATAGACAAACTGTATATAGATCTATTGCTTAGCCTTGCTGGTCTTTTACAAAATGCTTCAGAAGATTCTGTGGACTTAAGGAGGAAAGAAGGTTATCGGTTTTCCAAGAATAGATCTTTATAATAATAAAAAGATTTGTTATACTCTTCCGCACAGAGGAAATTTTGTCCAAATGAGCACATCCGGTATTTGTTCATACCATTTCCAGAATCTTGGGATAGTTACACACTTCTTTACCTTTGATATCTGGAGTTTAGCTGCAGTTAATTAATGAGCCATTAGCTCCCTACTAAGTGTGGGAATAGCATCTCAGTGAACAGTACCAGTATATTTGAATAGGTTTGTTTTCAGCCAATCCAAATGCTATGAACATTCCAAAACTTGAATTTTCTTGGATTAAAAAAGTGTTCATCAGACAGATAATAACATCCAATTACTGTAAAAGTCCTTAATGGATTATTTCAGAATCCTGGTTCCAAGTTCGTGCTTGTTCCATATTTCTTGTTCCAAAAATCATGCATTATGCTTGTTCCAAAATGTATGACAGTGATTTATTATTTTGTTACCACCTTTGGTGACTTTTTGTGTAGCAGAGCTTTATGCAACATTTTAATACATTCATTGGGGCCAATGAATATATTAGTTGGTATGGACTGTTTTTGTAGTCCTGTTCTGCATTTTCCACTGTTCATTTTGGTCCGGTGGACTAGAAGCAGCATTTTCAACAACTGACCCTACTGCATGGCCAAGTTGTTTTTTAGAATGCATGCTGGATTTGGGAAACAGCTGTAACTCAGGGACAGAGAACCTGATTCACATGCACAAGGTTTTAGGATTAACAGGTATGGCTAACTGGTGGCAGCAATTGTCCCATGAGCTCACTAGGTGGTCATGCAAGGAAGGTCTGAGGTGCAGAGCCCATGACTTTCCCACACACCCTACATAAGAGCATAAGAAGAGCCTCCACTGGATCAGGCCAAAGGCCCATCTAGTCCAACTTCATCGTAGCCTTTCAGTTTCAGAGGAGACTGTGCAGGCATCAGCGTTGGCACCTGCGCATCTCCTCTAAAGCTGCTGTGAAGTTTCTGGTTGCCACTCTGCCTCGAAGCAAGCCCAAATGGGTGTGCTGATGCCTGGGGCCAGCTGGAGGAGTGTCAAACTCCTCCAGCGCATCACCCCCCAGTGGCATGTCACCCGGTGCGGCCCGCACCAGCCACACCAGTCTGCTGATGCCACTGCAGGGAGCACATAAGACACCTGCATCTAGGTGTCCCCCTTCATCTGGCATTTTGAGGTGGTCCACATCTACACACCCCACATGGCTTGTAATCTGTGATGGTCCTTTCCTCTAGTAATTTGTCCTCTAGGAATGTGTCCCTGAGTTTCCTATACTTATGAGCACCACCCAAATTGGTCCATGTGCAATTTGTGATACAGTTAAAATTAAAATGAGCTGGGCTTTGCAGAATGTGTAACATTGGTTCCGGTGGAAGTCCTTCTGCTGTAGCTACAGTCACCTGGAATGAACAAAAGAGAAAGCACTAGAACAGTGGTACTCAAAGTGGGATTGGGACCTTGGGTCAGGGGGTCGTGGGATCTGTCATCTAGGCTTCCCTGGGAGTAAGTTTCAATGAACACAATGGGAATTACTTCTGAGTGGACATGAAGGCGCTTCGGCATCACAGTGATGTCATATCCCAGTAAGTTTCATGGGTGTCTGAGTCAGTTTTTTAAGTTTAAAAGGGGGTCCCAGGCTGAAATGTTTCTACTGCAGTAGAAGATAGCTAACAAGAGGAATACGTGCAGTTTCCTCCTGCAGTTAAGTCTCCCTGGTCCAATCAGTGGAATGCTGTGGTGGGGGACGAGGGAGACAAGCAAGAATTGATGAGGAAGTGAATGAGTAGGAAGTCACGATAGCTGTGACTTCCTGAGAAATGCTGGAATCCAAACTGGCAATGAATGCATGCTTTGGGCTGGTCCAATAATTCTGAAATGGACTTGAGACACTGTAGTAATGCTAGAGTTAAAATAGAAGGGTATCGTTCTTAAAAGAGTAGCCTTTTCTATTCTTGAATCTACTTTCTAGGAGCCTTGGAAACGCAGCTGTCAACCATATGAAGCTCCATTCTTTAATGAGGAATGAGGAAGAGAACAAGGGACATGAACATCCCCTGCTAAGACTTCATAGGTGGATTTCATTGGCTCAAAACATAGGAAAGCTGCTCCTTTTGCATTGCCACACAAGTTGCCTAATGTTTACTCAGAAGGAAGCCCTCTTGATTTCAGTGAAGGATACTTCCAAACAGTGGCATAGCTAATGATCCTGTAGCCTGGTGGAAAGCTCAAAATGCTATCCCAGAAATCATGTCACAACCAGAAGTGACGTCATCTTCAGGTGTTTTTTAAAAAGAAAATTGGGGGAAAACCTGCCATCTCCTCCATAGCAGTTCACCACCATTTGCTCTGCTAGTGGCATAGCTAAAGCACCTATTGGCTATCTGGAGTTGAAGAAGATTTTGTTGTTTCACCACCCCCTGCAACGACAAAATCAAATTTAATTAAGTAAAAAAAATGAAAACGGTGTCCCTTATTGGTTAGGGAAACTGTGCTTGGGCAAGGAGGACTGGTTATTCTTTCCCTGCTAAATAAAAGAGGAGCACCACTTAGAAGTGTCTGTATACCCAGTAAGCATGGGTAACTGTTTTATGATATATGTACTGTATATGAGATATGTACTGAGTGCTGGTTCATATTAACACCTTATTAGTTTCATACAGTATCAAATTTACATTTCATTGGCTCTCAGAGCCATCAGTAAAATGGGAATGTTTGAGTTAAGAAAATCCTTTTCTTCCATAGATTTTTGTGTTTTCATTTTCTAGCCACAACATTTGATAGACTAGAGATATTCCACTGCAGTTTCTTTCATTGCATTCTGCATAAAATTACCTTTCCAACAATTTATAACACAATGGTATTATCATTCACACATACCACGTTTTTAACAATTTAATCACTAGCATCAAGCACAGCTTATAGACCCCCATAAAGTTTGTACCCCGGTGAAACTGCACCCCCCCTTAGCTACTCCACTGCTTCCAAACAAAAATCTTTAATATTGCAGTCTTTGTCTCAGGACTATGGAGAATATAAAGAGCTGAATCAGCTTTGTGGTTCATTTAGCCTAGAGCAGTGTGTCTCAACCAGCGGTACTCGTACCACCAGTGTCACTTGAGGTGGCTTCTGCAGTTTCTGCAGCCTGGCAGAGAGACAGCAATACAACAAGTAGTAGCAAAAAGCTCAGCATGGCAGGCAGAGCTTCAGTGACCACATTTCCCACCCTCCAAAAAAGCTGAGTCTCTTTCTGGTGTTTATCATGCTATATCTGGCCTCCCAATCCAGAGGTAACTGGCTAGGACATCACTGCCTGAGATCAGAGTTCCTACTTTTTTCTCCCCAACACTCTTCTGTATTTCTGATAAAACTATGAAGAAATTAACCAGATGGGTTTTTCCTATCACTTTATCTCCAGGTCAGAACAACATTCATTGCTTAATTTCTTAAAGTCAGGCAATTTTGAAAGCCTAGGAACAGGACCTGAAAAAGGTGACAACTATACCTAAAATCCTTAGCCAGAAAGGATGAGAAAATCCTTAGCCAGAAAGCCAGAAAATCCTTAGCCAGAAAGAAATGGGGCTTGAGTGCTTTTAAAACTAGTATTGGCTTAATATTGTGGTTTCATTGTGATTAATAGTGTGATTTGTAGAAAGAAGAAAATTGTGATTTTTTTAAGCCTACAAAAACTTCAGTGGCAACAGTAATACCATGTCATTTGGTCTGGTCTTCCTCTTGTCCACATTGGGAACATTGAAAATTGTCACCACTTTTGCCCGCACTGGGCCTTTCTTTCCAGGGCTTTTCTTACAAAGGCTTCCTGTAGGCACAAAGCAATGCAGCCCAAATGCTGCAACCTGAGCCAACTCCCCCGGGGTGGCTCAGTGCTTCGTCGGGCTGCCTATCACTGCAGCGTGTCTAAAGCAAAGCTAATACATGAAATAATTCTCTGTAGAATAGAGCCTGTAAGTTACCGCTGTTTGAAATGAGCCCTTTGCTAAAAAGGTGAAGGGCAATGTAATTTTTGCCATTACAGGCAAAGTCTGACTCCTGTGTTTGACTTTTCAAATCCCTTTCCGAGCTGCAGAATGGTCTGTTTGTCAAACTGAGAGCTCAGCCTCACTCTGCCAAGTCCCAGTCATATATGGAAATTGGCTTCCAGTGGGACAGGACTTCCTGATCCATGAAAGGGTCACTTCCTTTAATCTGGACCCAGAGGAGCTTCTGGATGACTCCAGTGAGAATGACGTGGTTTTTCTGCCTTAATTTTCCCCAAGGCTGTGCCCGCGACAGGCAGGTGGTCAAGTTATTTAAACCTGTCATGTGCTAGCACAGACTATAGCATCCTACACATGTCCTATTATTGTTCTGATTTCAAGATTCTATTTAGAATATTTATATACCACTTTTCAACTGCAAAAATTCAAAGCTATTTATACAGCAACAAAAAGAAGAGTCCTTGTTCCAAAGAGGTTCACAATCTTTAAAAAAAGACGCAAGCAAATATAGCCACTGGAATAGCATATAGCCACTAGAAATAGCATACAGCCACTAGAAAGATGGGACAAATTAATTATTCCACTATAAAGTTTAGAAGTAATTTATAAATGCTTACTAGCGAAAATGGACCCGCATTGCAGGAGTAAAATTCCCCCATTACACCATCCCCCCACTGAGCACTGTCCCCCCAGACACACCATCCCCACACATGTGCACCATCCCCCCATGTGCAACATCCCCATGCGCATCATCCCCACATGCAGACAGTCCCCCCATGCACAATACCCTCCCATGCGCATCAAGCCCCCCATGTGCATCAAGCCCCCCATGTGCATCAACCCCTCATATGCAACACCCTCCATGCACAAGATCCCTGCATGTGCAACATCCCCCATGCACAACATCCCCCATGCACACTGTCCCCCCATGCGCACCATCCCCCAAGCGGATCAACCCCCATGTGCAGCATCCACCCATGCACACTGTCTACCCATGCAAATCATATCCACACCATGCAAATCATATCCACATGCGCATCATCCCCATGTGCACCGTGCCCCCATGCACAACACCCCCATAAAACATCCCCCATGCACACCATCCCCTTATATGTACCATCCCCACAATACAAACTGTGCATTGAAAACCACAACAATACAAATTGTGCATTGAAAACCACAACATATTGTACCCCAGAGTCATCCTTTGACTAAAGGGGGGGGGTACATAATTGATTGCCACACTTCCCTATGATGTAAAACCAAGTATTATGCAGGCAAAATGTGCATGAAGATTCAGACCAACCTAGAGATCAGCAACTGGCGGCTCCTGGACCAAATGTGGCCCCCTAAATATTGATACAGGGTCCTCCAGTCACCAATACAAAAAATGAAAGCGTATAGGGAGAATGATCCCTGTGACAACATGACTTGTCAGTAGGCCACAGGAGAGGAAGATTGACTGAGATTTGGCTCACCAATCCCCCTTCCCTCCTCACAGACCAGGTTATAACCTCTAATCCGTGATAGCTGGTGGTAACCTTTTCTTGCATATTTACCATCATATCATAAAAAGTACTATTAATCAGTAACATTTATCATGACAGGATGGCAGGATGTGATAGCCTGACATTCTGTTTTGTTCACACATTAATAGATGCCAGTACAATTAAGATCTCTCTCTCTCTCTCTCTTTGTGTGTGTATGTCCGCCCAACCAGATCCTAGCCAAATGTTGGCAGAGCCTTCCATACTGTGTAAATGCATCTCTATGCTTCACCTATGGAATAGATAGGCTGAACTTTCAAAGCCTTCCTGTACTGTCCCCTCCAACATAGGCGAGGGTATATCTCTTTACAAAGACACATCCAAATGTTTAGGAGCCAAGCTTGCAAGAAGCAGAAGCAAAGCATGGGGCTTTTCCTTTTCTCCGGCCCTATAGCAGCCTGACTACAGAGCACTGTTTGCCCCTCCAGTCAGCTACAAAGGACTCCTACACAGGAAGTGTGTCATTCTGCCAAAATAATGTCTTGCAGGCAGCTCAACCCTCCCAAAAGACAGGGAGCTGCTAGCCTATTTCTGTAGGCTTTGCTACACAGAGTATTAGTGGGGAGGAAGGAGGGGGGAGCCTCCTATCAGATCAGTGGAAATAAAAGATAGCCTGGGCCATTTGAAAGGAAAAGGAGAGACAAAGGCCTTGTGTCAGCATTTTATGTTTCACTGGGGGGCAAAAATTGCCCTTGAAAATGAAGGGGAGGGGTAAATTGCCCCATGGCAATGGGATGAAAAGACCTTCTGTTTAGTCGCTCAACAAGTGGGGAGGCTTTTGATGTCGGAGAAGATAATTAATGTCACAAATGTCTGTGATGATGATAATAAACGCAGATGGGGAGGTAGACAGCAGTTTCGGGAGTCCAGCAGCTAATCCCCCAAGGCTGATCCGACCCACCCGAGCAACCACTCTGCCTGCATTCTTTTAACCCCCCTTTTGCTCTTCATGGGAACCCCTCCCTGCACCACTGCGGCCCACAAACTTCTCCCATCTTCCACCTAAGAGACTTTCTTGTGCCACTTGATTCTTCTGCCTGGGCTCTTACTTTCGGTCTCTTCACCTTCCTTTATATCCCTGAGTTTGTACTCTGTGTATGTACTCAGGATACAGCTTCCTTTGTATCCTGAGCGTGGGGATAAAACAATCCATTCTTATGATGCAGTCTAAGGAAATGAAGCTGGTGATTTTTATAGGCCTTGTTCTTGTTCCTTTCTTTGTACTTACACACTTCCTCTACAATCTACTACAGAGTTATAATCCTATACAGTACCTGCTTTCCTTAGAGTAAGCCCCATTGAACACAGTATCTCTGGGTAGGTAGGCATGCAGAGGCATGTGCTGCATGGTTGAGGGAATGAACACAAACACAACGGGGAAAAAATCCTTGTAATATAACACAGTACTGAAAATCATCTGGTATTTTTGTTAGGTTTCCTATGCCGATAGGAGTTTGACAATCAGATCCTGGTTAAATGATATATACTGTACTTTTTGAGAGACTTTTTGCGTCAGTTTAGAAATGTAGCTGAATCACAGAGAGAAAAATTAATATTATGTATTTAAAAATAAAATATATATCATAAAAATAAATAAATGAAGGAACTCCAGATTCTGAACAAGGAAAAATGAAACTCTCAGCCTGTATTATTTAAGCAAATTTATTTATATTTTCTGAGTTTGCGAATTTTATACTGCTTTCTGGTCTCAGAAAGAGGCAGAAGGCCTCTGGCCCTGAGTTATCATGTTGATTGCCTTCCAAAGTCTCTGAAATTGTACAAAGGCTTCGAACACAACTTGATGCCCATCTTCCAGCTATCTTAAGACCTAGAACAGCGTTTCTCAAAGTGGGGGTCGGGACCCCTTTGGGGGTCACCTGGAGCTTTCCTGGGGGTCACCAACTTGCTTGCAGTTTACCAGCAAGGTAAACTGTTGCTGGCTTGCAGCCTGAGAGGCCAATCCTATTCGTGCCTACTCAGAGGTAAGCCCCATTAAAGACAATGGGGCTTACTCCCAGGTAAACTGGCTAGGACTGCAGCCTGAGAGGCCAATCCTAAAGCCTATTTCCCCCGAAGAAATCTCCCCCTCCCCCCAGAAACCCCCCATCAGCCTCCTCTGATGCCTGCAGCACCCACTATCCTCAGCCATCCCCACCAACTCACCTGGCCCTGCCTTTGCCCACTACCCCAAAGAAAACCCCCACCAAAATTACAAAATTAGCAAAATTACAGTTATAAAGTAGCAACAAAAATAATTTTATGGTTGGGGGTCCTTACAACATGAGAAACTTATAAAGGGGTCACGACACTGGGAAGATTGAGAACCACTGCCATAAAGGAATAAAAATGTCACTTTGGGTTTCCTGAAGGAAACCAGAAATAACCTGTTGTTGTTGTTTGTTTGTTTGTTTGTTTGTTTGTTTGTTTGTTTGTTGCGATGGGGCATTCTGAAACCCACATATGCTGCAGATGGACATGCATGGCCTCTGCCAGGTTGAGGAAGTCCTCATTATTTGCCGGCTATGGAAGTCCTTAAATCTTAGACCAAAGTTGGGTTTTAGATCTTGTTCTATTTTTCAGTTCTAAGACCTTGGATCATTTCCACAAGAATGCTTACATCAATTCTCTACATCACTACCTTCTAGAATCCAAAACTGGTGTTGATTAGTTTAGAATATTTTGTGGCACTTCCAGACCATTGCATTGTTGCACCACCAAGACATTGTTTTCTCCATTGCAGTGATGCCAGTGGCATAGCTAATGATCAAGGTAGCCAGGTGCTAAGCTAAAAATGTTGCCCCAAAGTGTTGTCACAATCAGAAGTGATGTCATCCCCAGGTAAATTTTGTACCTTCCTTCCTCCACAATTAAAATCAATAAATTAATTAAAATCAAATATAATTAAGTAAAAAATGAAAATTGTGTCTGGTTAGGGAAAAGGCACTTGGGCAAAGCGGAATAGTTTATTCTTTCCCTGTTAAATATAAGAGGAGAGCCTGTATACCCAGTTAGCATGGGTAACATATACCGGTATGTGTCTGGAGATGATAGCTGATTCATCTCATAGTATCATAGAGATGGAAGGGACAGAGTAGGGACCCATATTATTACTTCCATACAGTATCCGAATTACATCTTATTGGTTCTCAGAGCAATCAGTATCATGGGAAAGTTTTGAGTTCAGAAAATCCACTTTGTGTTCCATATTACTTTGTGTTTCACTTTTCTGGTTAATTGGCCATAACATTTGATAGAATATAAATATTCCAATGCAGTTTGTTTCGTTGCATTCTGTATTAAATTACTGTTCTAACAATATATAACATGTTGGTATTATCATTCATACATATCCCGTTTTCACAATTTTACCAATATGTCAAACTCAGCTTATTGCCCACCCCCCCCAAATTGCCACTGAGTGATGCTGCTGTTTCTCCCCCACCTCCTCAAATAGAACAATAATGCTAACAGACTATGCTTCAGGCATTGCACTGCTTTAATATTATTTTCATTAGTACAGTAGATGGTTTTCTTGAGGGCAGCAATGGGGGGGGGGGCAGGGAAACCAGGATTTCTCTTCCAGGAATTCTCTTATAGCAGGAATGGTGACTTCATTAACACTCAGGTACTGCCTTTGAATCTTTTTTCAAAGGATCTTAACCGAGAAGGAGAATTAGGCTCTGCCAAGAGGCAAATTGAGAAATTTATCTAGGGGCATGAGTTAATGACGTCTAGGTCATTGTCTTTCACAAATAAGTTCAACTAGTTTTTTCAGTGTTTATACATTTGTTTTTAAACTGTTGCAACTCTAGGAATCTGAAATGAATTAAGCTTGATCTTCAAATGAAATATAGTACAATATATATTCAAAGTAGGAAAAAAAATCTTAAGGAGGAAATTTAAAGCACATACTTTTTGGATGAATAGTGGGGTGTGGCTCCAGGAGATGAGCTTGTACTTCAAATTTACTATTGCACCACTGTTTTCCCTATTACCGAATGTGATGGTTCAGTTACAGGAAAATAACAGGCAGAGCTTGAAAAACATAGAATACTAGATCTGGAATGTACTTTGGAGGTCAACCCTCCACTCAGCATAGGTGACTACAGCATCAGTGACTATTTGACAAATAGCCACCCAGCTTCTGTTTGTAAATTTTCAGTTAGTAAGACCACAACTACACGAGGCAGGCTGGTCTGTGCTGGGCAGCCACTTACATTTTGGAAGGTCTTTGTGTTTAGCCTAAATCTACTTGCTTGAAATTCCAACTCATTAGTTCTAGCCCTGCTCTCAGGGATAATGTTATTTTTATAGGTCTGGTTTTAATATATGTCTTATTTTATTTATACTATTTAATATATATTTATAAATACTATTTATACTATATTTTAATAATAAAAAAGATAGGACTATTTTTCCTCAACATCTTTGTTGTCACTCTGAATCTGTTCCAGCATACCAAAATTCTTCTTAAAACGTGGTACTCTGCATTGGACATGGTGTTCAAAGCTAGGTCTGACAAGTGCAGTTTAGAGTGGAATTATGACTTCTTGTGATCCTGGACTCAGATGCCTCTGCTAATGCAGCCAAGCAGTGCATTTGCCTTTTTTCCCCTTCCCTTTTTGCAGCTGCACCACACTGCTGGCTCATATTCAACTTATGGTCCACTAAGACATATAGATCTTTTTCACACATGCTGCTGCCAAACCAGATTTTCTCCATCCTGTACATGTGCCTCTGTTTTTTAATTTCTACATGCAGGACTTGGTGTGTCTCTGCTGAACTTCATTTTGTTGGCATGGTGCCTGTCAAGATCATTTTGAATCCTAATTTTGTCTTGTAGCTATCCCCACCGATCTTTATGTCATCAGCAGATTTAGAAAACATGAGATAAATATCCCCTCTACCCCATCATCTCTAAGTCATTTGTAAAAACGTTGAACAGCAGAAGGCACAAGACAAAGCCCTGTGGCTCTCCACTTGAGACTTCCCTCCTGGTTTAATAGCACTCACTGGGAATGGAGGTTCAACCAGCTGAGTATTTAACAGTAATACCATCAAGGCAAGCCCTCATTTTACCATTTTAAATAGAATAAAGAGTGCATATACAGAGACAAACTTAGGTCATGTCTAAACCTATTCCCTCTGGCTCTTTACAAAGATCAGTTTGATCCTATATTCAAGTCAAGTCTCTGATATTCAAGTCAGTTTGATCCTATATGTATAGGTTCTGGTTTCTTTGTGATTGGGTGTTAGGAAGTTTTTTGGGTTGTTTAAGGGTACAATCCTAACCAATGTCATCCAACACAACTCTCCAATCTCCTTGTTCCCACTGTGGCATGGGGAGTCTGGCCTATGTCCTTGCATTAACATAATCCTCCCAGAAGTGCCTTATGGTAGCATCCCCAAGACAGCACAGGATTTGTGCCGGCCTAACTAGGGGTTTGAATTGTGCTGTAAATGTGCCAAAATACATTTCAGTATGCAACCCTCTGACTCCCTATGATTGTGCAAGGAAGAGAGATGCTTTTTCCAAGATTGTGTAACAGAGCAAGGATTCACTAAATTTTCAATTGTCTGGCAACCAACTTTTAATTGTCCTGCTGAATTTCTTGTGTGTGTGTGTGATGCAGCTTCAACATTAATCAATGGAGAGAGATTTCAGTAGGTAGCAATTCAAAGAATCACTATGCAAATACACCACAGCCCCTGCTTCCCCTCTGGGAGAGGTGTAACCAGTCAAGTGCCTAAGCCGCTGCCTCTCTTGCACTAATGATAGCAATCCAGACTAGCTAACCACAGCCTGACCGTTGTTCTCTCATCTATTTTTGCTCTGGTCTTCCAGATCAGCCTCTCACTTACTTCCTCAATCAGCCCAACTGAACAGTATTTGCCAGCCATTGACAGATGAAGAACATTTTGGAGAGAAACAAGAAAATGTTCCTTGCTCAGAGCTCTTCCTAGAAGCCTTTGCATTTTCACCCATTACTCTCCATCCTGAAAGCCTTCATATGCTTGTGTTCTAATCTGGTGTCTTCTTCTCCCAAAGTGGGTCTCACTGAGAAGATCAAGCCTGTTATAAATTGGCCTGTATAGCCAGTCACTTAAGTATCCAGAACAATGATTCTCAAGCTGTCCTCACTTCCCAGGTCCAATCCCAAATGATGGGGTAGAGGAATGCATCAGACCATTTTTGAATGGGGAAGAGAATATTGTTTAATATTTATTCCCAAGATGTCTGGTTCTTTCACAGATATACATAATACAGAGAGAGAGAGAGAGAGAGAGAGAGAGAGAGAGAGAGAGAGAGAGAGAGAGAGACTCTTTGATAATAAGTCCTTGCCGGAACAGGTTGCCCTGGGCCTAGGAAATCCCCTACCACTAATGAGTATGCATCCAAAAGTAATAGTTAATGACTGCACAGAAGGTATGCAAACAGCAACTGTAAAAAGCTATTACTTACAATAACTTTTGCTACAAATGGCTGTTTTGGAGGGCAATTTCTCAATGGAAAATGTCAGAGACTGAGAACATACCCATCCCCAGTCCCCATCATTGTGATCCTGATCACATTTGGGTCATGGCGCTCTCTCTCTCTCTCTCTCTCTCTCTCTCTCAAGAAGGAAGAGTTGCATCTGCTTTTAACTGTGCCTGTTAAGCACACAATTGTGTGTATATCTAGCATGACTCTTAAGACTCTTCTACTTTGGGATATCCAGTTGACACATGAACACAGCTCATTGAAAGAATTCAATGGATGAGCCCTCCTCTTTTTCAAATGAAGGTTCCCCCAAATTAGTCTCC
Organism: Cryptoblepharus egeriae; assembly: GCA_030015325.1. Classification (NCBI taxonomy): domain Eukaryota; kingdom Metazoa; phylum Chordata; class Lepidosauria; order Squamata; family Scincidae; genus Cryptoblepharus; species Cryptoblepharus egeriae. Next base: position 102,672,080 of record JAREYC010000002.1, on the reverse strand, counting down.
TGAGGACCCTAAAATCAAGAAGGGTGTTGACAAGTTGGAAAGGCTCCGGAGAATAGCTGCATTGATGATAAAGGGTCTAAAGATGGAAGATTTATATGAGAAAGATCCAAAGGAGAAATTGGTGTGTTTAACTCTGTGAGAAGGGTGGTTTGTACTCTCTGTTCATTTTCAAATATTGTTGAGGTTACTAGAAAGAAAAAAGGAAAAAGTTCTTCACATTCATTGCAGATAGAACCGCAACAGCTTTTAGGGACAAACGCTGTTTTAGGGACAAAAACAGTTATGACTGTTCTGCATGTTCACCATGTTATATCACAAGCACAGTAAATGCACTGCTGTTAAAATTTTACACATTGTGCAATCAAAACCCCAACCTTTTTAGAACAGGTGCTATTAGAGGGCTCCGCAGTCAGTCCTAGCTCTAACTAGTGTGCCTGAAATAATACGTTTTCAAACAGCAAATACGTATTTTTAAAATACGTTTGCCGCATTCAGAGATGTGCGTGTGTTGTTAGATATCCATTTTAGGCAGAACTATCCCTTGAACCACACAATTTCTTAACTGCATATTTTCCTGCTACTAACAAAACCTCCTAAAATATAAGGACATTGATTCTACGCAATCCCATGTGATCTGTTTTATCATTTATCATCACACAACAAAATATAATGATGCAGCTGTGTTTCTTTACACAACATTACTTTATGAGTGCTGAGTCAGATGTGAATGGAAGCATGTGATACAAAGCCATGGGGATTCAGGCAAACAATGCTGCTTCAAAGACTTTGCCTTAGTTCTCAAAAACTTTTTGGGAGCAAGGTGAGAATCTCAAACAGCAGAAAAGGGCTACAAAGGACTCTCTTGAGAAGTTTCCTTTATCAATTCTGTAACACTCCCGTTGTTCCTAAGTGAATAGAGGCAGGTGGGCATTACGTGACTTGACAACAGACAGAGCTACTCGGGACATGTTAAAATGGCATTAAATATATTCTTCACAACATCTTCTGCACATTGCAGGAATTGTAGAGTTGTGAGAATGCTGAGAATTTCTTCTTGGGTCTGCCACATCCTCCAAATGCAACTTCAGTTCTCAGGATTTATTGTTCTCTTTCAACTATTGAAACTAGCTTAAATTTGATTGAAATTAGCTTAAATTTGTAGCACAGATATTGCCTTAATTATTGTATTGTCAAATCAATGTGTGTTTTGTTTTTCCTTATATTTCCACTTGTTCTGGACCTGTTAGTTGCTTGTATCCCGATTCCATCTGTACCATAATGGTTCCATTTGAGATCTCTCAGCTTCACTGTTAATATGGCACGTTCCAGTAGGGGCCAAGAGGTACCATTTTTGTCAAACAAGATGATGATTAGGTCCCAGTGCGGGCTGACAAGGATGATCAGGTCCCAGTATGGGCTGGAACAGGGAGCAAGGAAAAGGGGGGGTTAAATCAGCTTAACTCCTACTCCCAGGAAAAATTGCCCCAGCCCAGATAGTATTCTGTTGGAATGAAGCCAAGGAAAATTCTCATTGAAGGCCAACAAAGATCCTATGGATTTTAATAAATTTCTTTTGGGGCTGCACCTGGCTGGAAGGGGGAGAAGGAGTTAAGATGGAGCAAGGTTGGGTAAGCCATTCTTTCTCCTTGTAAGGTGCCTCATAGCACAATCCACAATCATGAAGCTTGTATTTAGTGACACCCATGAAAGTGTTATAGGATTGAAGCCTCAATAAACACAAGGTGTAAGGCATCTGAGCCCAACTGCCAGGTCTCCTGATTCAAGCTTGCCTGCATCTTACATGCACCTTGATTCATATTTATAAACCCCTGGTTTTTCAAAAACTGATTTTTCAAAAACCAATAAAGCAGATTTTAAAATATTACCCTACCCATAGTCTAAGAAGCCAATCCTCTATATGGGAGTGTAGCCAGTGAGGCTTACTCCCAGATAACTGTGGATAAGCCTAGCTGCAGTCCTATACTCTCTTACCTGGGAGTAAAACCAACTGACTCCAATGGGAGTGGCTTCTGAGTAGATGTACAGAGAATTGCCCTCCAAGTTACCTGTTCAAAGCTTTAAAGTGACATCTTTCTGTTGTTAAAGATCCCCATTTTAATCTATAAAAGGTAAAAAATAGGTACAAAGTAGGTGAATTGCCATTAAGGATTGAACAGAAGAGGGAATTCTGGCAGGTGCAGCTCAACAGGGAAGGGTTTAAAAAGCTGCACCTGCTAAAACTGCCTCTGTTGTTACAGTGGTTTTCATACTTTCAAGGACTTGCTTTTTCAAATGAGAATCTGTCAAGACCCATTGGAAGTGATGTCATGACTGGAAGTGACATTATCAAGTGGAATTTTTAAACAATCCTGGGTTGCAATACTACCCACATTTACCCATGAGTATGTCCCACTGATACTCATCGTTAAAAACACATACATTGTAACCTGTTAAAAGTACAGGTCTGTAACATTTTCTCAGATTTATTTATTTGATTTAAATGTAGTCACCTATCCTGGTTGCATCAAGTATTAAAAATAAAAAATTGGAATGGGGACCCACCTGAAATTGGCTCACAAGCCTTCTAGTGGGTCCCAACCGACAATTTGAGAAACACTGTGCTATACAGTAGTTAAAGGTGTAGCTGATTTGTCCCCTTTGATAATCCTAAAATCTGATCAATTATTTACTAGGGACAATTATTTACTACAGATTTACTAGGGACAAATACCAGATAATATAGACTGCTGGTAAACAGGGGTAACTGGAGAATGTGATAAAAGAAAAAAGGAGACTTTATCCAGCTGCATACAGAAGGTTTTTTTGGTCTCTGTATCAGTTAGGTTCCTCTTCTTGGAGATCTGTGGGCCCCCACTATTTTTGAACAGGCTTGTGGGATCTATGAAAACTAGGAGAATCCAAGGCAAGAGAGGCAAAAATCTTCACATCTGTTAGTAACCCATTTCTGCCAGGCCCATTAGTGTAGACATTTGGTCCCTGTTGTGTATATGAAACATTGGTTTTTAACACTAGACATTCCCCAGAGTTTAAACCTACAATCCTCCAGCCTGCAGTGTTACATAGGAGCCCATATCACTGAACTCAATTGGGCTTACTTCTGAGTAGACACACATAGATTTGCCTGTAAGACCTTTTAAAAATCAAAAGCTGTGACTCTTCATCATATAAAATTATTTCAATATTTTGTCTATTGAAAATAATATATCATACATTATTTAGTTTTTTTAATAATTTAAGTTTTTCTCAGTTTATGCCATTATGTGTCACTGAATAATGTAACTTTATCATTAATGGATAAAATTAATGAACAGGGTTGCCTCCCTTTGCTGCAATATTTCTACCGATCATTTCCTGTGACTCTCTTTTGTCTATTTTTTTTCCTGGGAGTCAGCACATCATATGGGTTTTTAAAGACTGAAAAATGGGGCAGGTAAATCTAAATCATTAGGCTACCACAGTATAACCTATTTGCATGTTACTGCTGGTTTGATTCTGTTTTACTGATAGTGTCATTTCTTGACATGCAAAAACAAACAAGCAAAACCAAACCCATCCCTTACCATTCGGGCTTTATGTTGGTTCCTATTTTGCATAATTATGTCTAGCGAATGTTCATTTGTCCTTTAATGTTTGCAAAATTGTGGGGAAAAGATTTGTGTACTCAATTCAGTGTTCAAGGGGAAAATTGTGCACTAAAAGCAAAACAAAAACATTTAGAAATTTTTTCCCCTTTGTCCCATTTTTGGGACGGCATCCCACATCACAATTACTCTACTGTTGCAATTCAATCATATAGCAAACTTTTAGCCCCTTAATATGGTGTATGTGTCCAAGTGTGGCCTATTCCTGTAGGCATGAGCAGATTAAGAGCTTCCAATAAGCACCACAGTTTGGCTTTGGTGCAGGATTCCAGGGGCAAGATTCCCAACAAGATTCATAGGCCCTCTCTTAATATATTCAAGATCAAATTTCACAGAGCCAAGTATTTTGAATGCATTGATTGTGCTTGCCTTTTGATCCCTCAGAATGGCTGTAGCCATGTTATCAGGACAAGGGGGAGTCATCTTTTTTGGGGGGGAAGCAAAGCAATTTATTCTTTCAGTATGTATACCTAGGACAGACTCACCGCTTTGCTAATCACAATAGCCACTCAGGCTGTAGATCCAATGAATTGGCCCAGAAAAAAATTGTGCTCCTGTACAACCATCACATGATGTCTGAAATATGGGGGGAGGGCAGCCCCCTCTGTCCTTCCTAAGTGGTCCTGCTGCTTTGACACCTTTTCCAGGATGACACACGGGTTCCTGAAAACCCAAGGTCATTCTGCAGATGCTGTGATGTGGAAATGGGATTTGACAACTGGCTTTGTATGGTCTGTCCTTTGTCTGCAGAGAGTCTGCTTCATGATGACATGCTTTCGCCCTCGCTTCAGGACCACTACTGCCTATTTGCTGGCTAACCTTTTTTTTCCTTCCCAGTTAGAGCGGAAGGAAATCCCAGCTGCAGCTCAAATCAAGGAGTGGCCTGTAGAACTGATTGGCCCATCTGAATGGCTATATTAGGATCATTTGTGAAAACTGAGCAGGCAAACCAACAGGCCAGCAGAGAAGCCCAAATAGGTCAAGGGAGATTCATGGATGTCGCCGTTCACATCATTATGGCTCCTTTTTTCCATCTTGAAAGGGAAGATGGGAAGGGAAGATTTTTTTCCATCTTTCCATTTCTGGGAAGGAAAAATGCCACCAACTGCACATCCCAGTTCTCAAAAATGCTCCCAATCCAGCATCCCCTCAGATGCCCCACTTCCCAATCCCTCTGCCTCCCCACCCAAAAATAAATCAAATAAATCAATTATAAATTTATTATAATAAATTATAAATTGATTTATAAATCAATAAATCAATAAATCAGTATTAAACCAAAAATAAATAAATCATCTCTTAAAGAATCATTTGTGTTCTTTTCCTTCAGAGCATCTTCTATGCAGTATCTTTGCGAAACCCTTTGGGCTGAATTGCAGGCAGACATTAACAGAGGACACTTCATCTTACCAACCGTAAGTATCTGTTTTGTTTCTTGGGAATAAAAGGAAAGGCAGGATTGGAAGGAAGGAGCTCCTGCAGTGGGGAGGTGGTTTCATGTTGAAACGAAAAGGGCCTGAGTCAGAATATTGAATTGGGAACATTATCCTCACTCCGCCACACAGCTCACAACTTTCCCAGACCTGCATGGGTGACACAGACCTTTAAAATGTTTGGCAAAGATGCACAGAAAGAAGATACTACAAACAAAACAGCTAGGCAATGGCAGAAGGTGGAAGGAGATGTTATGTCCATTTGTTCCCATTTCAATCACATTTGCAGACAGAACCAGAACCCTGGAGTTAATAATGTTCCAAAATGAGTGTTTCAGTTTCTTTTCCCTACTGTTAGTCACTAATCACAGAGGGACAGCAGTGAAAGACAGGACTCCATTATTTTTCTTCTTTATCCTAATCAAAATTTACTGGGTCCAAAGTTCCACTTGGTAATTTCTGCACCAGGCAAATTTCCAATGGTGTCAGAAAGGCCAGACAGATACCAGTCTAGATGAGGCTACTTTAATATAAGAAAATAAGAAGAATCCCACTGGATCAGGCCAAAGGCCCATATAGTCCAGCTTCTGGTATTTCACAGTGGCCCACCAGATGCCTCCAGGAACATACATGACAACAACAGACACATATCCCTTTGGCATTCTGAGGTAGCCTCCTTCAAAAACCAGCATGTTGTACCTACCCATGGCTTGTAACTTGTGATGGATTTTCCTTCCAAAAATGTGTCCAATCTCCTTTTAAAGGCTTCTAAGCCAGATTTTATCTCTTCATCCTGTGGCAAGAGGTTCCACAGACTAATTACACACTGACAATGAAATATTTTCTTTTGTCTATATCCTAACAATCTATACTCTCAGTTTTGGTGGGTATCCCCTGATCTTTCTGATCTTTGGGAAGACCAGGGTCAGTTTCAAACATTTTGGTATCTGAGCTGGCAAATCCAAATGGTGCAGTTCCTTCTGTTTATCAATGTGGGCCAGAGAATCTATGATGTTTTCCTGGGCAAGCCTTACTGAAATGAACAGGAGACAACAGGGATAGAGAGACAGAGCTCTTGTGCAACTCTGTTTCATTTCACTGGTACGGGGAGGATGGACTACACTCCCTATGGCAGGACCTGTTCTCATAGGAGGGGTTGGATTCAAAGGGCACTGTATGTAGTTGACTCTGGCTACAGTCCCCATGCATTGCCTATTGGTGAATCTTCGGGTCTACGACCTCTTGAGTCAGCTTTTGAACACCTGTGATTTAGAGCCACACACAGCAAACTGATGCAGGAACACTGAAAATTTGGGTTTGGAGAAAGGGAGCAAAGTGCCCAGTAATGTAATGAGAGGCCATTTGTAGCTTTTGCTCCAGGGGACATGAAATGATCCAGCCTTCTAGTATCGCTGGACAGGCTCTTTCCATCACCTGAGAGCAGCAGCCAGCTGTCATTGCCACTGGCTTTTATCTGAGATTCTCATAACAGGCAGTGGTTTGAGGAACTAGAGCTCTCACAAGACAAGGCTTGGTCTTGTCGAAGTATTGACTTTGTAGTGTATATCTTTCCCCATTGTCGTGAGGTAATGGCAGCTCTCGCTAACACACTCAGAATATGTTAAAGAACTGCATGGTGCAACAACGGCAAGTTTCTGTTTTATCTTGTTAGACTTACCCAACGTCACGTTGGTATTCAACTCGGCTAATGCTGTGCCGGTTAAAAAAAAAAAGTCTTACATTAACGACTTTTGTCACAAAAGTCATTAACATAATAGGACTTCCACATCAAAATTGAATATTAATGCTACACCAGGCTGAGGTAGTAAGAGGGATAATTGCTCTAATACATTTTCCAGTCGGATTTTCGCATCGTGGTAGCAATTGCATTAGCAAACCCGATTATTAACACATCTGATACAATGGCAGTGGCTAATAGGAGTTAAGTTGGTTCCTATTCTTCCCCCACTTGGGGCCACAGACCTTGTTCCAAAACAAAAATCATAGATGCTGCCAAAATCTCTGCGTGTCTCAGCTGAAAATAGTTAATCAGGATGGTGAACCAAAAGACAGACCAGTGGTTCAGGCTATATCCACTGTATAGATACAAGCAGGCAGGCTGCCTCTCCTTCCTTGCTGCAAATATTACTCTGTGCAGCTGGTTCTAGGCCAGTACTTTTCATCTGTAAAATGGGGATGAGGAGCTCCTCTCTCTTCTCCCATATTGTAACAAGGGATATTTTACTGGTAGTCAGTTGGCAGTTCAAGATCCAAGGGTGAACGATGGAGTGAGCTCCCTTCACTTATCTTAGCTACTGCTTACCTCGCAGTTAAAAAACATGCTAACTGCAAGCAGATAAATAGCTACCACTATTTATTAATAGGAAGGTAACAATCTGATGATAGGCGTATGTGACAGGCCAACTGGCTTCCTCAACATCACATCCAAATATGGATCAGATGACTCTGATCCAGCGGACCCTGCCACCATACTGATAATGATGACAACTGAAGTTGCCTATAGGTAACAATGAAGTTAGTAATTGACACAGGAATGAAAATGGTGGGATTTCTTTAAAAAAATTAAATTCTGCATTCAGGTTGTATTATATATATATATATTGGCTACAATCCCGTACATTGGTAGCTTAATTACCATTATTTTAAGTGGGAGTTCAGAAGCTCAACAGTGTGTAGGATTGCAGCCATTGTCAGTGTTATGAATAATTTCTAACACACTAGCACCAAGTTCCTAAATATGTGAACAATTTGGAAGTTAAGTCCTTCAGGAGAGCATGCTTTCATCTAAATGTACTCAAGATCATAACCTTTATTCCTTGTAAATATGCTTAGGATTGCTGGCTTATCCTGCAATCCTATGAGTGCTTACTCAGAAATAATGTTCTCTGTGGCTTAGGCTCCAATGCAAACTTGCAGCATAAGCCTCTGTATGTCTACACAGAAGTAAGTACCCCAAAGTTCAGTGTGTCTTAATCCCAGGTTAACCCCCAAATCTAGAGTAACTATGGGAGCACTTAAGAGACATTACGTGCACCCGTAGTTACTGCACCTCTCAGTGAAAACCTATGGGAAATTCATATTGGAATCCAGAGTAAATTGTTCTTACACCGGAGCAAGGATGTCTACAGAATGTCTAGGCAATCCTATTGCAGTATGTAGGATTGCAACCTTAGGTGAAGGTAAAGGGTTTCTTGCAGATTGTACTGCTAGTTGTGACCAACTCTATGGATGGTGATGCTCATCCCCATAACATGGTTGAAGATTTCTCCATGTAGCCAGCATGACTAACAGCACAATCCAGAGTAACTATGGGAGCTCTTACGTAGACGCAAGAGACGTTTATGTTGACGTAGTTATGGCAGCACCTAGTGGAAACCTATGGAAAATTCATAGAGCAATCCAGAGAAAATTTTTCTTACGTCGACGTCTTACAGCTCTGGATGTGCTGTAAATGCCAAAAGCATGCAGAAGGGTGTTACCTTCCCAATGAAGTGGGAAAGTAATTTACTTACTACTAGATAAAGTAATGTATCTACATTTTAGGTCTCGTTCCACTGACCTGTGAATTTTCCAGATGGCAAGCACAGTGCCTGAGCCACTAAAGCCCTACAAGGGATCAAATCCCAGTGAACATAGTAACATTTCCTTCTAAATAAATATACCTGGAATTGCACTGTCGAAATAGCAGGTGTTTTTCAGCATCTCGTATCATTTCTTCCCAAAATATCCTTTCAGAGATAATATTTATTTCTTCCATTTTGATCGATGGGGAAATGAATTTGCCCAAGGCCTTTCAAATAAAGTTCAGTCTAATTGCAATGTTTGAATTTTTGCAGAATTCCAATATTTTGACATGGTTTAAATCAAAGGAAGCACAAAAGAAGGGAAGGAATGCAGGCTGGATAAAGAGAAGTGTGGGAACAAGGAGAATTGTGGAAAGGGAACCAGACGGGGCATCTTTGCTCTGCCTCCAGCCGTCACCACCTGCACAAATTCCAGCTTGACTTCATGAAATCAAATTCCTTGTCAGATAGCAGATTTTCAGTGACATGAATGGAGATGAGAGGAATATATGCAACCTTGAAAGATCAAAAGCTTGTATAAAATATGGGGAAGGGGGATCTGTTCAGTCTAAGTGTCAAAATACCATTGCTTAAACTCCTCGGGTGTTCATCCTTGTCAGCCTTACAGTCTTGTATACTGTAAACTGCAGGATAGATTCCTATCCTGAATACAATCCGAGGACAGACTTTCATGACATTATTACACATTGCAGGATATGAGCTGAATGAGGACGCACGCTTGTTGCCTGGATTCCCTGGCAGGATACACCTGCATATCCTTGCCCAAGGATCCCCTTGGTGTTAGCACTGAGAGGTGGAGAGTATGGGCAGGGCTGCACTGAATCATAGAATCCTGGAGTTGGAAGGGACCCAGTAGGTCACCTAGTCCAACCCCCTGCCTGCAGCAGGAAATCCTCCTAGAGCAGTGGTTCTCAACCTTCCTAACGCTGTGATCCCTTTATAAGTTCCTCATGTTGTGGGGACCCCCAACCATAAAATTATTTTCGTTGCTACTTTATAACTGTAATTTTGCTACTGTTATGAATCGTAATGTTAATATCCAATATGCAGGATATATTTTCATTGTTACAAATGAAATGTGTGTTCTATGCACACATTGAACACAATGGGATTTATTTCAGAGTAGGCATGCATAGGATTGGACCCTGAGGCTGTCAGTCAGCCCCAGTGCAAGTGCAGCTAAAGCCGGAGGTCGGGCAAGCCTGACCTGGCCCCCTGAATCAGGGGTCTTTAGGCGACCCCCAGGAAAGCTCTAGGCGACCCCCACTTTGAGAAACGCTGTCCTAGAGCATCCCCAACAGGTGCTCGTCAAGCCTCTGCTTGAAGATCCCCAGTGAGGGAGAGTCCACCACCTCCCTTGGCAATCTGTTCCACTGCCGAACCGCCCTCACCATCAGGAGTCACTTTGTTGTGACTCTATGAAAGAAAAACCTTAAGCCAAAAAAAGTCAAATTATGAGCATACACTTTGGTATGGGTATGCATGAAATGCATGCACTGTGGGTATGTTAGGTTATGCACGATCCAAATGGAGGGTGCTGTGGGTGGTGCAAGCGGTTAAGACACTGTGCCTGTTAACCAGCAGGCCAGGATTCGAGACCCGGGTCGGCCCCACAAGACAGGGTGAGCTGCTGTCCTTAGCCCAGCTCTGCGACGCCAGCTGGATCCAATCATATTAGCTCTGCCTTTCCATTGGACTAATTCAGTGGCATGGAGAGGGGGGATTTGCTGCTTGGGTAACAGCCTATCCTTCATAACAATCTAACCCAGGCTTTCATGCTCCGCATGCAGCGTATGCAGCGAAGAGCACGATACTATAGTCTTTCAAGACTGATGGAGGCCTGCTTTTTTATCCAAATGGAGCAGATTTAAATATGTTGGCATAAGCTAAAGTGCATCATTGCCGTTATTTGAATTTCAAAAGAACAAAAGGAAGCAGAATGGCCATATTTTGAGTTTCCACAACCATTGTTATCACTCTCATTAAGTACACTTGTTCTTCCTTTTCCTCCCTAGGGTTCCACTGTTGCTTGCATTGCTTTGCCATCCCTTTCACAATCCTACACACTTTCCTTTTGCTTGCCCCCGTTTACCACCAACAGATCCCTATTTCTCCACCTGTCTCATTTATAAATTTGATTCATAAACTTGATTAATAAAAAGCAGCATTTAGCATGAACCAAAAAAAGGGAAGACCAATTCGGAAACAGTACATTTTGATTTGGCATTTAGTTAGAACTGTTATCAAACTATCACATGATCAGTCAGATCCCATTGGAGAGTGTTTTGGTGTGTCTGAACAGATAATATCTAGCTCTGTTTTCCACAAATGTGGAATTGAAAGCAGAGGTAACAGATCAGAGGGTCTCCAAGACAAAGAAGGATGTACCTTCTAAGATACCTGTGCAAATTAACTAGCACTGGTTTTGCAACTACTATCTCAGTTATGTCTGTTGCTTAAGCTTTCTGGCCTTGCTGCTTGTTTCTGACCTTGACACTCCATCTCCTGAAATACAACTTTACATGCAAGAGTTCCATCTGGATCACCTGGTCCCATTTACAAAATTGTCTTCCCTATGAGACCTGTGTTCAAAGTTTTCACGGATGTGCAAAAAACCGTGGCATATGCTTGAGACTCATGAGAACAATATTTTGGAAGTGACATCCATGCAGGGCTGAAATGGTATAAACCTCTTCTCAGGAAAAAAAACCCCATTCTTAAGAAACACAGCTTTCAAAAACTGGTCCTCAGGCATTCAACCAAGTCGGACTCACACACAACAACACACTAGATGGGAATGATAAAATAAGCCATAAAATGACTCCAGACTCCATATTCTGGGACCCAATCCAAGCAATAAATTGTGCTGCTGGGAATAGGAGCCAGTGCCAACATCAGTACTAGAAGAAACACCCAAAATCACACATCCTATTGGATTAATTGAGGCTGATATAGCAAACCACAAAACTCCCCCAAATTCCATGTCCATCCATGAAAATAATCTGCATTTATAGAATGAAATTTCTGGATCCAACCCAAGGTTTTTCAAACAACAGGTGCTATTCCCAGGCTACCCAGGCTTAATATTACTGCTTTTGTTGCTCTCGCACTCTCTCTCTCTCTCTCTCTCTCTCTCTCTCTCTCTCTCTCTCTCTCTGTGTGTGTGTGTGTGTGTGTGTGTGTGTGTGTGTGTGTGTTTTCATGGTATCCTATTCAATGTTGTACTGTATATCACTTTGATAAATTCCGTTGAAAAGCAGAATATATATTAATCAATAAATGAAATGAAATCTATGCAGCCCTAGATCTGATCTCATTGGGAATTCCTACATCATCCCCATACAGGAAAGATGAAGATGAAGGTACATCACCCTCCACACATGGGTCACTGAGCTACCCTGAATACAAGGAGCTGCATCAAAGAAGGGCTGTGGGTGGTACAAGTGGTTAAGACACTGTACCTGTTAACCAGCAGGCCAGGGTTCGAGACCAGGGTTGGCCCCACAAGACAGAGTGAGCTCCTGTCCTTAGCGCAGCTCTGTAACGCCAGCTGGATCCAATTGTATTGGCTCTGCCTTTCCATTGGACTAATTCAGTGGCGTGGAGAGGGGGGATTTGCTGCTTGGGTAACAGCCTATCCTCCATAACAATCCAACCCAGGCTTTCATGCTTCGCATGCAGCGTATGCAGCACCGAGCATAATACCATAGTCTTCCAAGACTGACGGAGGCCTGCATCAAAGAAGGGAGAAAGGAATCAGGGCCCAATCCTTAACTGGCCAAGTGCCAGTACTGAGTGCCGTAAGCATGCCATAAGGTACATTTATGGTACACTCAGAGTAAAAAGCGCTAGCACTAGGAATAAGTGCAATTGACAGGTGACAGTGCAGCCTCTGGGGGGCAAAAGGAGGGTAAAACAAGGGGAGGATACAAAGGAAGGAGGATGAATCATGGTAGGAGGAGGGCAGGATTAATAGAGTTCTGCTCCACCGTATCCTGAACTCTATGAGGCCTATTATGGGTGTCTCTAAAGTCTGCATTGGCACAATAACCAATGCAGATTTGAGAAGCCCCATTGTTAGGTTTGTGGCTTTCCTGGGAGAAAGAGGATGAAAGTCCCTTCCTCTGAGGAGACCTCTGCCTGTTTCCCAGCGCCCACTGGATACAGAAGATTGCCCCTTTTTGTGCTGCTGCTCCAGTGGGTACCAGGAAGGTCAGGACTGGACTGCTTGATTGGAAAGCTGCCTGTTGTAGGACTTCAATTGTAAAATAATCTCCCAAGGGAGGCTAATCTGGAACTGTCTCTGAAATCTTGCCTTTTTTTACAAAGAAAACTCAAGATGGAAAAAGTCACTAAAGGTTAGGGGGAAGGATATTAAGCAGGCCTCCGTCAGTCTTGAAAGACTATGGTATCATGCTTGGCGCTGCATACGCTGCATGCGAAGCACGAAAGCCTGGGTTGGATTGTTATGGAGGATAGGCTGTTACCCAAGCAGCAAATCCCCCCTCTCCACGCCACTGAATTAGTCCAATGGAAAGGCAGAGCCAATACGATTGGATCCAGGTGGCATTGCACAGCTGGGCTAAGGACAGCAGCTCACCTTGTCTTGTGGGGCCAACCTGGGTCTCGAACCCTGGCCTGCTGGTTAACAGGCACAGTGTCTTAACAACTTGCGCCACCCACAGCCCTGGGGAAGGAGTATGTGACACTATATTATAGGGAAAAAATACTATACAACACAATAGTGAAATAAAAGCAGTGGTAAAAATATTACTATTCATCAGATGCTAAAAGCCTGGGAAGGATAAAGTTCCATCCCCAGTCCTAGGACAACAATTTACCGGTAGTTAAAATGAAGGTTTACCAGATACTCCAGTTCTCTGCATTCTTGTGGTTGGATCCCGTTTCAGAAAGGGAAGGGGCACTGTGCATTTCCACATGTGGATTTATTTAAATATTTGCCCTTTATTAACAATGACCTTTGTCCAGCACAGATGCTGACCTTAAGAAGTTAATCTACATGTCAACTGAACTAGCCAGGCCCTTTTAAAACTAATCATGGGTTAGCTCATTTCTAACCAAACTCATGAGTATTCTAGAGACACTAACAGACCAAGATGACATCAGATTCATTATTTCAAATTCAAGTTTCTAGCCATGTTTGTGGAAAGACTTAAAAGCAGCCCATGTTTTCAGGTTCACAAAGAAGAGATAACTTGCTGGAGCTGCTGCAGTAGATGCCTACTAGGATCCCCTGTCATTCTCCATGGGTAGAAGAAATCAAATGGCAACTGGCATGCCTAACTGAATGACAATAATAGATAATCAGAAAATGATATTTTTGGATTTTTTACTGATTCATCCAAGTGGATGAGTTTGTCAATGGCATTACTAGTGATTGCATCTAGAGACCAACATGCCACCCGTGATGTACGTCCTCCCCTGCAGTGGGCATGGCAAAACCCCAAAGAAAACTCATTGCTCCACCCTGCTTTTTGGCTATTTTTTTATAGACTAGAGATATTTAAACATGGTTTGTTTCATTGAATTCTGCATGAAATTACATATCAAATGATATATAACAATATGGCATTCCTAAAAATGGCAATTTTACAAATTGTCTACAATGATGTCATACACTTCCATATGCATCATCAAGCGCAACCCACACCTCCCGCACCCTTTACTGACACCACCGTTGTTTTTTACAATAACATTTCCAGCATATAAACCTTTGTATTGTACGTATGTTCTCGTATGTTCACCCCAAGAATTTAGAGAAAAGCATATTGGTGTATTATGTAATTGAAAATTGAGGTTTCCCCCTCCATTCAACCTCAAACATCTTAGGACTGGTCCAATGTCAGTAAGTACCCATCTTATCTGAACAGAGATTTGAACCTGGTTCTCTCTGGATAAAGGCCAACAAGCTAATCACTATACTACACAAAATGAACACATAGCACATAGAAAGCAAAGGGCCATAAGTCTACAATGTTCATAGTGAAGTATGAGCTATATAATCTCAAAAAAATTCAACATAAAGCACAACTCCTTTATGCTCAACCCACCCTCACTCTTCTTGAGTCCTTCTAAAGCTCCTGGCTCAATCTGTCTCCTCAGATGCTTCACAATAAAACTAAGCCAGATATATGCACCCAAGCAAAAGTAGCTTCCTGTGTGCTTGGCTCAGGTTTATGGTGGCACATCTCATTCACTCTGGCTTCACACAACAGGTTCACATTCATTTTTGTATTCTAGCAAGTTCCCAGAGCAACTTATGACTCATTGGTTAGATCCAGCTAGATTAAAGAGGAGAGACTGAAATATTATCCACTTTTTCACGTACTATGTGAGTTTGTTCTAGTAGCCTGAAGTTCAGATGGAAGATTCCTTGAGGTTCAAAAGGTGAGGGCCAATAAGCTCTAAAACTGATCAAGAAAGCACAATTCACCATCGTCAAATCTAACAGCCTAGAAGCATCTGAAAAGCTTGAGAGTCTGAGATCAGTCAAAAAAGCCTGAACCAGTGGCGTAGCTAATGATCACGTAGCCTGTGCAAAGCTCAAAATGTTGCCCCAGAAATGATGTCACAACCGGAAGTGATGCCATCCTGGGGTATTTTTAAAAGGAAAATTGGGGAAAAACCTGAAGCCTCCGCCTCAGCAATTCACCAACATTTGCTCTGTGAGTGAAAAAGCTAAAGCACCTATTTGCCATCTGGAGTCAAATGAGATTTTGTCGTCATCGTCGTCCCACAACAACAAAATCAAATTTAATTACGGTAAGTAAAAAAATGAACATTGTATCCCTTATTGGTTAGGGAAAGTGTACTAGGACAAAGAGGAATGGTTATTCTTCCCCTGCTAAATATCAGAGGAGCACCACTTGGAAGTACCTGTACACCCAGTTAGCATGGGTAACTGTATTATGATTTATGTACATGGAATCATAGAATCGGAAGGGACCTAGTAGTCCAACCCCCTACCTACAGTAGGAAATCCTCCTAGATCATCTCCGGCAGGTGCTGATCAAGCCTCTGCTTGAAGATCTCCAGTGAGGAAGAGTCCACCACCTACCTTGGCAATCTGTTCCATTGCCAAACCGCCCGAACCGTCAGGATTTTTTTTCCAGATATCCAACCGGAATCTCTTTTCTTGCAGTTTGTACCCATTGGTTCTAGTTCTGCTTTCAGAAGCAGCTATGAGGCAGGGCGAGGGGTGGGGCGAGATTGGCGCCTGCGCAGTGCCTGTACAGAGAAGGCACTGCGCAAGCGCCAATTTTGGCGCTTGCGCAGTGCGCATTAAAAAAAGATGGCGGCTGGTGCGAACTGGTCTGCCCTCTTTTTGACTTTCCCTGCCGCTGGCAATTCACCAGCGGCAGGGAAATTGGAAGATCCGGTACAGAATCTGGTTCAGTAGGCCCAAACCGGTAAGTGCCCACCCCTGCACTAATGTCAAGCTCAGCTTGTTGCCCCCCCCCCCCAAGCTTGTAGCCTGGTGCAACTGTACCCTGTGTTCCCTCCTACTTAAACCGCTGGCCTAAACTCCAAGAACCAAGCAGATGTCCAAGACTTTGGGGAATTTTCAAGAGGTATTGTATTTATTAACTGCAGGATGTACATGTTCCACTAGCGCAGCTTTGCCAGTGCTGAAAAGTTGGGTAAAATTGTACCCTGAGCCTGCAATCCTAATCTCCATTTAGGCTGGCATAAGCCCCGGCATAAGTCCTGCGCTGATCAGGGGTGACACAAAAGTGCCATACAATACTTCTGCTCCAGTCCTTGGAAGGGGGTTAGACCAGTGCACAGGCACATATCAACATCCCTATACCATTACTGGAAAATATGCCAGGTGAGTTAGGCTGGCCTCAGTGACCTCTCAGGGACTGAGTAGCAACAGCTCTTAGCTCTGGACAGAACAAAAACAGATAACAGAACATGTAAAACTTATGCGCTTATTAAGATACTTGAAACTAGATACTTGAAACTAGAGGCAAATAATAAATAAAATAATAAAACCCAATGAAACTACATACAGTACTGACTTTTTGCCCCAAAATGATTTAGTTGTAGTTCACTTTATTCACCCCCAGGGGCCAGAGGTGTAAACTCTGCAAGTGCTAGAACAAAATATACTGTATCCTGTTTCCATCCAGCCAGGGTTCGAGACCCGGGTTCCCACAAGACATGGTGAACTCCTGTCCTTAGCCCAGCTCTGCAACAAATTGTATTGGCTCTGCCATTCCATTGGACTATTTCAGTGGCGTGGAGAGGGGGATTTGCTGCTTGAGTAACAGTCTATCCCCCATATCAATCTACACAGGCCTTCGTGCTTCGCATCATCGAGCACGATACCATAGTCTTTCAAGACTGATGGATACCAGTCAGTTCCTTTTCTGGGATTTGGGGGGTACCTTGTATTTGCTGTTCTGATTGAATGATCAAAGGCAAAAAACTGCCAATACAATCCTAGAAACTTTTTCTGAAGTCTTACTATTATTAATTAATAAGAATATTTATATACTTTATTTTAAAAAGGGTTCACAAAGCAGTAGACAAAACAAAATCAATCAATCCATGGTTCTCTGTCCCCAGAGGGCTCATAGTTTAAAGCAGTGGCTGCTGAGTTGTCAATCCCCTTCTGAAAATGACAATCTGGAACACACACATCCCTGAAAGTGATGTCATGGCAAGAAGTGACATCAAATAGGAAATGACATCACTGTGATGTCAGATCTTCTCCATGTCTACTTGGAAATAAGTCCCATTTGAGATGAACTCCCAGGAAAGCATCCTGAGTGCCCCATTCCAAGATGGTGGCGCCCTGTAACAGTTGTCCAAGATGGCAGTATCTCACTTTTTGCAACCCCCCTTCCAAAATGAAGTTGTGACCTCCATTTTTTGAACCACTGGTCTAAGAAGAGACATAGCAGATACATTGGCAAGGCTCCTCTTTGCCCTGTGAGCAGGGTTTACAGTGAGACATACACACCAGATAAATGCATATAGGACTGAAGCACAAGTTCAACTCCCTGGGCCTCCCAGGGTCATTTGGAATGCTGGCCCCATAAATATTTTGACACCCCCAAATGTCACAATTAAGTAATATCAGTATTAATAACATTAATTAGATATTAATTAAAATTTTCATATTTTAAAAATCACCTTATCAATTAAACCAACCAAATAACCAGGGGTATCCAACCTTTCACCTTCAGGGCTCCAGGACCTTTAACAAGCATGCAGAGGAGGAAATTTCAGCAGGTGCAGCTTTTCATCCCACAGATCACAAGCAACACCTGCTGAAATCCCCTCTTTTACAAGCTTGTCAAAGGTCCAGGAGCCATGAAGTTAAAAGGTTGGACACCACTGAAATAAACAGATGCTTCTTTATTATTTTTGGGAAAGGGGGGTGAGGCTGCCTTTTGGAACTCCACTTTCGTTGGATTGGGACCATTCCAGTGCCCTGCATTCCTTGTGCCTGACCTGACCATAGTCCAAGGCACCTTTGATTACTCACAAGTAAACATGACTGAGTAGCTAGGTTCCACTTCCCATAGGGCTCAATGTAATTATCAGAGACTTCCTTCCGGGTTAATTTGAGGGGGACTGAGTTCATTGGATCAGGACCATTCTGAGGTTATTGGATTCCTAAAGGTGTGATATGTTTCAGTTTCGCTTTCCAAAGTACTCAATGCATTTTTGTTTCTTAGTTCTTTGGCCATAACTTTTGTTAGGAAAGAAATATTTCATAGCTGTTTTTTGCATTAGATTATAGATGCTGGAAAATACGCATCCAATGTTATATGACTTAATGGGTTTATTCCAAATAATATTAGCTATTTTAGTGATTTTGTTCACCCCCAGTGTGTCACCCTCCTGAGGCTGGTTCCCAGGTCCCAGGGTCCCCCGGCCTAGACCCTCAAGGGATGTCATTGCTCTAAGGCAACAGACACTGCCAAAGACTTTAAATACACGCCATAGAAAGACAGGGCTGGAGTCTGATGTCAGCCTGGGGGTCATTTGCATAGAGATTATTAGCAGGAAGTCTTTTAGAAGATGGGACTGACAATTCCTTTGCACTGCACAGTCACAAGATGAGGTTATTGTTTGCACTAGGAAGGCTTATGCTGCAAGGAATTATTCAAAAGATGAAAGTCCCTGGATGTACACCACATGCACAAATCTTATGGTGACCCATTGACCCCAAAGATTGCCTTCTCCATCAGCCAACTTTGTATCTGTGTCTGCAAAAAAAGGTCTTGTAATTCTATAGCAGAGATGGGCAGCACTCTCCAGATGTCAATGGGCGTTATACTACTGTGTATCAAGTTAGTTTTTTTTAATGAAGCATCACAGTCTATTGGCTGAGATAGATTTCCATCAAAAACCATCAGATTTCCATCAAAAACCAAAGTGAAAATATATCTGATGAATTGCCTGTGTGTAGTTAATGGTACTCCATGCCACAAGACAATAGCTTTACAGTTCCAATAAGTGAGAATTATATTGGGAACCTGCGCTTTGGTGAATTAAACTGCCAGATTTAGTCCATAAAACCTCCAACCCCATATCAGGCTAGTCTAAATAGGACAGTTGCCCCTGGGTGCACATTTAATTCTTCCTTCAACATCCTAATGGTGATTATGAAGGAAGGGCAAAAAATTGGCTGGGTGGGACTGAGAGAGATCAACTATTCTCAAGCATTAGTGCAGTCCAGATGGGTCAAACTGATAAACTGCTTTAAGTGCATGTAAAATAGGAGTTAGTGGGATGTAGTGGCTCAGCGATTAAGACGCTGTGCCTGTCAACCGGCAGGTCAGTTATTGAGACCTGGTGCTACAAGACGGAGTGAGCTCCTGTCCCTTGCCCAGGTCCTGCCAACCTAGCAGTTCAAAAGCATGTCAGTGCTAGTAGATAAATAGGTACCACCTAGATAGGAAGGTAATAGCATTTTGTGCACCTTAGTGTAGACTCATGCCGGCCACATGACCATGGAAGCATCTCTGGACAGTGCTGACTCTGGCTTAGAAATAGGGATGAGCACCAGACCTTATAGTCGGACTAGCAGTACAGACTGCAACTAGCAGTACAAACTGCAGGGGACACTTTTACCTTTACCTTACATAACTGGGCTACTGTATTTTATCAGTAGTAGTAGTAGTAGTAGTAGTAGTAGTAGTAGTAGTAGTAGTAGTAGTACAACCTTGTTGTACATTGATTTGATTCAGTGCAAATGAGAAGATAAGAAGTGTGCTAATCAAATGAGAAGAAATGTGCTGATCCCTAGGAAAGGAGTAAAAAAATGCATCCCTTTGAAATGATTTTCAAAACTGTTTTACAGTAAAAAAAAAAACAGCTTTTCTTAGTGTTGTAGAGAATTATGCAAGCAATCATTCCATTCTTCTGTTAAGCCATGCAAAGGCAGGGGGTCCTTTGCATTTCTAATTGCTGACTGCTTCTTTACAACAGTAAGAAAAGTTGTTTTGAAACTATTGTAAGCGATGCACTTTTTTAACCTGCTTTTATACATTTTTTTGGTATAAGTAAAGAATCCTAGAATCAAATCCCTGCAGATATCAAAGCATGATCATATTCCATTAGGAGCAACATAGGAACAGGAAACCTGATATTAGATCTTAAAATTCTATTTTTTAACTTTTTTACCCACATTTTTAATGGGGAGAAGGTGTTGCAAAACAGAATCCCTAGTGAATAATGAGGGACCACCACCTGTAGTAGTATCAGGCCTTCCAAGGATCAGGATAATCAATCAATATTTGAAGGGCACCCTATAGTTTTAGCCAGACTAGATTGTCTAATGGAGGGGGATGTTCTGAGGGTACCCCTGTCTTGAAAGCAAGTTTCTCCTGCTTACCATGTTGCTTGGGCCCTTTTACAATTCCTATAGCTTGCAAAATGTTGAGTGACCAGGGACAATCTTCCTTGCCAGTGGTGGACAAATGTCATAGACATCAGAGGTCCCTGCATTTTGTGAGACCCCTGCCTCCTTCACAGAGCAGGAGGAAGGCATCTGTCACTTTGAGGAGCAGAGCCAGGCAGGAGACCAGACCCCAAGATACATTTCAAAATTCATCTATGACCCTGGGTGCTTTTTATGGGGCAGGGCCCTGCACAACTCCCATGTGGGGCCTCTGATCTGCCCTAAAGAAGGAACTACCTGAGTTTCCAGGAACTCCTGCCCGAATACCCCTTGTAGTGCTGGTTCTGATTCCAGTGCTGCAGAAATGGAGGCCTTTTCTATGTGGAGGAGATAGTCCTGTACAGTCTGAGCAGGCTTGGGAGGCCAGCTAGTAGTCTGGGTCTTGTGGCAATGGTTGCCTCAAAGGCCCTGATGGAGCGAGTGACCTTTAAGACCAAGAGGAGGGGGGATCCCTAGAGCCCCTTGCAGAGCATGGAAGAAGCTGGGATCCAGAGATCCTGGGAATGTCCTCTGTTCAGAGTGACCATATGGCATAACCAAAAAAGTTGGATACCCAAGAAAAATGTAGGACATATCAAAATAAAAGCTCAAAGTTTTTATTATTATATATACAGTATATTGTTTTAGGTGGTTAATTTAAATACTTGATGACTTATTAAATTTAAAACTATTATAATCATTTAATAATTACAAGAAAGCTACATGCTGTCTGCTCACAGGAAAAGGAGGACAATGGAGATTTTTTCCCCAGGACACATAGCTCAAAAAGAGGACATGTCCTGGAAAAACAGGACACATCATCCTGCCTGGGTTGTGTCTCAGGACCAGCTTACAGCAGCAGCAAAAGGCTTATAAACTTGCCCTAGAGCAGGAAGGGAGGATGGGGGGAGTCAAAAACTTGAAAGCAACCTCTGGACAATGTACAATGCTCCCCCCACATGTTTTATATGGTTTCAAAGGTGCAGGGCGGGGATTGAGTGGAGAGGAGCCCGCCTGGGGCAGGGATGATCAATGGGAGGCTCTCCCCCTTGCTGCAAATGTGTGTAGCAGCCAGAGGCTGCAAGCCTACGGACACTTACTGGAAGTAGATTTCTTTGGACTTACGCCTGAGTAGACATGAATAGGATTGGGCTCTGAGGTTGCAATCCTCCTTTAAGCATTTCCCAGGCTGGGAGTAAGAACTGTCGGACACAACGGGGGTTTACTCCTGAGTAGACACGTGTGTAGGATTGGGGCTCTGAGGGTGTAACCCTCTGCATATTTTCCTGGGAGTAGCAGACACAATGGGGTTCACTTTTGAGTAGACATGTGTAGGATTGGGCTATGTGACTATAATCCTATACATACTTCCCTGGGAGTGAGAACACAATGGGGCTTACTCCTGAGAAGACCTGCTTTACGCTTGGGGGTTCTGAGACCTCCCTATATATATTTTCCTGGGAGTAAGAACAAGCGAACACAGTTGGGGTTGACTTCTGAGTAGACGTGCCATGAGATTGGACTCTGAGGCTGCAATCCTAGCACATTTTCCTGGGAGTAAAGAACGATCGGACACAATGGGGTTTACTTCCGAGTAGACCAGGCTAGGATTAAGCCTAGAACTGTGCAAACACAGAGAGACAGGCGGAGTGTGCGCATCCAGTCCAGCTGCAAATCTGCGCTTCCTCCGGGTGTTGGGAGCGCGGAGATGCCGGGATTTCCTCCTCCTCCTCCGGCCTGCCCCTGCCTCCTCCTCCTCCTCCCTCGCCAGGGCCTTCGCAGCTGCGACGGGGACGCTCCTGGGTCTTGATTCCAAGAGATCCTGCTGCCTGCTCTCCCCTCCCTTTGTGTGTGAGTGTGTGTTACTGTCGGTCTCCGGAGCCTGCTCGCCTCTTCTCTGCCTCTCTCCTCCCGGAGCAAAAGGAATGTAGCCGGCTTGGAAATGCGCCACTCCAACTTCCCATTTGGCCCGGCGGGGAGCCCCCATCTCCCCCAAAGTGGGGCATCATCATCATCATCATCATCACAGCCCTCGCCGGTCTCCCCGCGGCCGGGAAGAAGATGCAACCCTGCGGGAAAAAGCTCCAGGCCCACCAGGTAAGTCCCCCCAAGTCTTGCATCGCCTCCCCCGACAAACCTCAGTTGCACGCGAATTGCTCTGCTGCAGTCTTAAACCTCGCTTTCCTGGGAGTAAAGTCGTGGAATACAGCGCCACTTACTTCTGAGTAGACATGCAGAAGCTTCCCCTCTTACGGCTGCGATCCTATTTACACATTCCTGGGAGAACACAGTAGCACTTACTGATGAGTAGACACGCATAGGTCTGCGCCTTAAGGCTGCAATCCTATCTATACCTTCCTGGGAGTAAGTCACTGAAACACAGAGGGATTTAGTTTTGAGTAGGCGACGCAGAGGCTGCAATCCTATCTATGCTTTCCTGGGAGTAAGTTGCTGAACACAATGTGATTTACTCTTGAGTAGATAAGCAGAAGCTGCAATCCTATTCGCTTTCCTGGGATTGAGTCTCATTGAACACAATGGCCGTAGTAGACGTGTGTTGGCTATGGCTGCAATCCTAAGCACACTTTCCTGGGAGTAAGATCCATTGAACACAGTGGGACTTACTCTTGAGTGTTTACGCAGAGGCTGTAATCCTATCCATACTTTTCTGGGAGTTGGAGTGCAATCCTATACACACTTTCCTGGGAGTTAAACACATTGAACACAATGGGACTTAGTTTTGAATGGACACGGTTAGGATTGTGCTCTAAATCATTGAACATAGTGGGACATACTTCTAAGTGGACATGTATGGACTTCCTTGGAGTCTCATTGAACACAGTGGCACTTACTCATGAGTATACATGCTACTCTTGGACTCTCAGGCTGCAATCCTATCCCTGCTTTTTAGGGAATCGGTCACTGAACACAATAGGACTTTCTCACGACTAGACACACAAAATCTCCAATCCTATCCATGCTTTCCTGAGAGTCAGTCAGTGGGACTTTCTCATAAGTAAACATGCAGAGGCTTGGGCTGTAAGCCTGCAGTGCGATCCATGCTTTCCTGGGGAAGAGTCTCATAGAAGACAATGGGACTTACTTCTGAGTAGACCTGCAGCCCGACTCCCCCCCCCCCCCACCCTGCAGCCCTGCTGGCGTGGAAGAAGCGGGGAGAAGAGATTAGATTTCGCTCCCCTCTCATCAATTTTCTGTTTAATGTCACTGGTCTCCATTGTGGGAGAGGGAGGCACGTCATCCGGCCATAAATTTGAGATTATAGAGCCTCCAGCTCCGCGGCGGTGCCCTAATTGAATGGATTGACTCCGCACGGGCAGGTAGGGGGACCTGGCTGGAGCCAAGCGGAGCAAGCAAGCAAGGAAGCAAGGAGGGCTCTGCTCCAGCTCCAGCTCCCTTCCCAAAAAAGCCCACCACAGATCTGGCATCTCATCCAGATCTGATCCAGCTCCTGCTTCACATCCCACCTGGAGACTTTCCAATCCACTCTCTGGATCTCCACCTTTCGGGAAGATTTTCCATTTTCCTTTCGGTTTGTTCAGCACAACTTTTCACCCAGCAGAGCACCGACCTGTAAGTAATTATTTTGCCTCCATTTCCTCTCCTTGTCCAGCCTGGGTCTTTTGTTTGTTTGTGGTTTTTTCCCTTCCCCCCATTCTTTCCCATTACCATTAGGATGGAGAATTAAGCTACAATCCTTTATCCACACTTTCCTGGGAGTAAGTTCCACTGACTATAATTCTGAGCAGGCATGCATATATATAAATAAAATCTCCTAATATAATATATCCTAATATAAAATCTAATATAATATATCCTTATATATATAGAGGAGGAAAAGCCCAAGCCTATATATATTCTACTATGATAGAATATATATATGATAGTAGAATATATATAGGATTGGGCTTTTCCTCCTCAAGGCAGGCTTCTCTCCGCAGCCCAAGATCGCAGGACAAAATCTTCCTCTTCCTCCTCCTCTTCCATTCCTTTAACACCAATCCCCCCGTCATGGAGCTTCTTGTACGTGATCATTTAAACCCCTCATCCAGCTATCCTACAACAGCAAACCCTCGGACAGGAAATCATAAAGTAAAAATTAAAATTAAATTAAAAAGCAAGACACCTCAATTTTTTAATAAATAATAATAATAATTTGCTCTCCATTTACTTTAACACTTTATTTATCGAGAAACTTTATTCATTGAGAAGTAGCACATTGATTTCCACCCAAATTCGAGGGCTGTGTTTAGATAGGGTAGGTCGATCTCTACGCACAATTTCTCCTCTTTGCAATTTAATTTTTTTTTCTTTTAAACTAGATTTTAAAAATGGGGCTTTATAGATCTTGTTTTCGGAAAACCTAGTTGGTCCCCCACTCTGATCTCACCTTGTCTACCTCCAAATATATATTTGTATATATCTATCTCCAAATATATACTTTATAGATCATAGCCCACCTAATTCTTCAGGCTGCATTCAGGTGTGTGTGATGGTATGTTTTGTGTTTTTTTTCCTCCCCCTAACTATTTTTCAAAGCAGAGTATGAATCAAATCCCCCCTCCTAAAAATATTTTTAGTAGTGGAATTCCCCTCCATGGAATTGCTTTACCGCTTGGAGTAGGCCAGCCTTTTGTAAACAATGAGAAGCGAAGGCTAGGGCTGCGAGGCCTCCGTGCAAGCTGGAGATGCGGAGAGCAGCCCCAGGAAAGGGGGAGCCAGATGGGGTTGAGAGATGGTCTTTGAATGGGCCACCTTCTGGGGGATCCAAACTCCGATCTCTTTTTGGGGGCAGGAAAAGTGTGTTTGCTGCCAAGTGTGTGTGGGGCTGAGCGATGGCCCCGATCCCGCAGAGGAGGCGTCTTTTCAGGTCTGTTTCTCCCTCCCCACACATACTCCCCCATCCCACCACACTCCACTCCACAGGGCTTTGTGGAGGCCTCGCTTTGTTTCCAGCTGGAAGCACAACCACAGCAGCGATTCCAACTCCGGCTCTGTGCAGCTGCCTCCCAGTCTGGAGATCCGCATAGATTCCCCCTTCCTTCCTTCTTCCTTCTTTCCTTCCCATCGAAATTTTTTTCCCTCCCCGTCGATGCCTTTGCAAATTCGGGCTGGAAAGTATATTTGTCCCCTCGAAGGGATGGATTTATTTAACGATTTTTAATTAAAGCCATTGACTTTGCTGTTAACAAAAGAGGGAGGCCTCTCTGCAGAGGAGCTCCCCAGGCGGACCTCCTTGGCCCTCCCGCAACGCTCCAACCAGACTCCGGCAGGCACTGGGCTTGGCCTCCTTCCCCTTCCCCTTCTCAAGGAACCGATCCCGGCTTCCTCCCCGGTGGAAATTCCTTGGCTGCAGAGAGGGCAGGATCCAGCAGCAGGATGGTCTTTCCACCCTCTTTTCCGGATCCCCCATTTATGTGTTCATTGCGATCCCACAAAACTGGGAAAGATCCCCCCCAAAACACATACACACTCACTACTAAGATGTGTTTGGGAACAAGATCACTAAGAATGATAGGAGAAGGAGTAGGAGAAAGCTAATTTTTCTGCATGGGGAATTTTAAAATGCGTTACCTCTCTCTCTCTCTCTCAGACACACACTTATGGTGTTTGTCTTGGTAATTTTGGTGTTTGTCTTGTTTCTTGGTAATGTTAGAATTGGAGGGGATTTTTAAATTTTTAAATTCATGTTCTCTTTCACTCACACACACTTCTCAACCACACACACTTTCTCTCACTCACACACACTCTCTCATATTCACACACATACACAATCTCATGGTGTTTTGTAACAAGAATATTCCCTAGAAGTGGGAACAATTTAAAATGCATGTTCTCTTTCTCTTTCACATGCGCGCGCTCTCTCTTTCTCATATACACACAAACATGGTGTTTGGTAACATCACCAAGAATTGGGAGGATTTTAAAATGCATGTTCTCTCTCTCTCTCTCTCTCTCTAGATTTTAAAATGCATGTGTTCTCTCTCTCTCTCTCACACACACACACACACACAAAAACACACACAAACACACACGCACATTTATGGTGTTTGGCAACATCACCATGAATTTTTTTAGAGGAGGGAATTTTAAAAATGTATGTTTCCTCTCCCTCTCTCACACACCAGCTCTCTCCAACGCATACATACACTCTCCTTCTCACACACAAACCCACTTTCACACACATGGCGTTTGGTAACAAGAACATGAGCAAGCATTTCCGCAAAGGGGAAATTTTAGCTGCAAGATCTTTCTCTTCTCAGGCTCTGCACACTTTTCTGAGAATACAATGGAAAGGGACTTACATGAGAGTAGGCATGCATAGGATCGGGCTGTGAGACAGAGAGAGAGGGTTGTTCTCCCTGTGCAGTGCAATGCAATGCTGGAGCAGGGAGTCAGACCCGCTCCTTCCTCCCAGCCCAGATCCTCCTTCCTCTCCTGGGCTGCGGGAGTGACTGGAGCCCGGCCGGGGAAGGCAGAGCAGAGGAGAGCAGAGCAGGCGGCCACTTCCCCTCCCGCACAGCCCAGCTCAGCCCAGCCCAGCCCAGCCCGGGGATTAGAGGGATAAAGGAGGGCGTGGGGCAGCAGCGCGGGAAGGGGGCAGAAAAGATGGCCGGCGACCCTCTGCTATTGCTGCTTTGCTGCTGCGGAGCCCCGGTGGAAGCTTGAAAGTGGAGGGTCCCCTCTGGGCTCTGCGGAGAGGCGGCAGCAGATCCCTGCCTGCAGGGGGAAAGTGCTGCAGCTTCAGCGCTGGAGAAGGGAAGGGAAGGGAAGGGAAGGGAGCTGCAACCCCTCTCTTGCTCCTTCCCCCGGTGGGTCTGGAGCCGCGATCTGGCCGCCTGGAGAAGCCACAGGAGCAGAAAGGCTTGGTTTGGCTGCTTCTGCTGCTGCCGCCCTGGAAGGGTCCCCCCTGCAATCCCTTCTCTTGCCCCTTTGCAACAGGAAGGAAACTCCAGCGAGGAAAAAGAAATTAAAAGGGAGGAAAATATCCCCCTCCATGGAATCGGATTGTTCCCCATCATCACCCCTCCCTGATCAAAATCTTCCCAGGACTCAGCAGCCACTTTCCCACCCACCCTATGGGTCACCAGTTAAGACCTGTGTTGGTGTGTGTGCAAAATAATTGCCTGAAAATGGGCATTGCTTAAAAAACTATTTGCTAACCTATTATTATTATTATTATTATTATTATTATTATTATTATTATTATTATTATTCTGGATGGAATCAGTACTTATTTCAATCATCAGTGAGATTTCATTCATCAACTACTTGGGGACTTAGGGGTGGGGAATCTGGTATTATGGGCACCGTTCTTTCTTTCCCTCTCTCTTTTTTTGGCGGGGTGGGGGAGACACACACAGGGAGAAATATTTGCAAATACAGGCACTTTTAATATCATGCCTCCGATTTGAAACAGAAGGAACCTGAACAATTATAGGGGAAAAAATAACCCCAAACATACAATTTAACCACATTGCAACAATGATGGTCATTCATGGTGTGGGGTAGGGAGGGCTGGTGAACCCGCCTAGGTCCACCTTAAAATGATCCAGGCCATTGGAGAGGAGAACATTTAAGCTGCTATCCTCTCCACACTTTCCTGGGAGTAAGATCCATTAAATATAATGGGGCTTACATATAAAGAGACTTGCATAGGACTGCACTGTAAATCAGGGGAAAAAATATTTTGCCATTTCTATTAGAAGGTATTGATTTTTAGAAGAAATAAGTCTGATGAAGCTATTAGGGGTGTGTGTGTGTGAGAGAGAGGGGGGGGGGAGACACTGGTGTTCCAGTGGCTTTGAGTCTTTCACCAGCAATCCCATGCAAACCCCAGCTGCTGTTTTTTATTAGGGAACTGTAAAGTTAAGAGTGTTAAAAGTTGCTTGGGGTGGACAAAAAAAAAGTTGGAGGATTACAAACAGGGGTTGTGATGTTTGCCATCCTGGTTGAAGCTCTTGATTTCCTTACTCTGGACATTGCCCCCCCCCCTTTTGTGAATGGTGCAGCCCGATCCTGTATAAGTGGGATTTAGCCCACTGGGATAAATCCCACTAGCGTTAGCGGAGGGGGGGTTTACTTGCAGGAAAAAGTCGTAGCCTTAGGCTTTTCATTCAAGAGACCGCGTTTAAAACCAGGTGGGGGTGGGGAAGATGGAGAGAAAAGCTGAGCTGGAAGAAAAAAAGCCCATCCCGGCCCTACCTTCAGCCTGACTCATCATCATCATCATCATCACCCTGAGTTGTAGCTCAGGTTAGCTTGCATTGATTCTAGAGGAATCGATAGAGAATCTATCATTGATTCTATCAATGAATCTAGAGAATCTCTCATTGATAGAGAGTCTTGCATTGATTCTGGAGGAACTGATAGAGAATCTCCCTTAGTCTGAGGGGATCATTGGGATTCCTGGATCACTGGAAACATCACTTAATTTTTGCAGGGTGATGTAGAAAGTAGCCCTGCTGGAGTAGAAATCTCTCCTTCTCACACTCACACTCTCACTCTCACTCTCTCTCTCTCTCTCTCTCTCTCACACTCACACACACACACACACACACACACACACACACACACGACTCCTCATAAAGGTGCTCCTCAAAGCCCTCCAATGCCTTAAAGGGGCTACCTGGATTCTCATATGAGCATAGGTGGGGGCAAAGGGAAGATCTTGCTCCCTTTCACACACCCACAGGGCCTTCTCTGGACACAAAAATGAAAGTAGTGAGCATCAACCACCACCACCACATTCTCCCATCCCCCATTTAACCCCAGGGCAAGGAGAAAAGGCCTCCACCTTAGTGGTGCATCTTTTCTATCAGATCCTACTTTTCTTGGGAATCAAGGCACTCTGGTTGATCTGTTTCTTGCATTTGCACCTCCCTTTGTGTGTTGGGGGGCACATTCTCTTCAATGCCCCCCACCCACCCCATTCACCCCCATTCAAGCAGAGGGGCCCTTAATGATGGCTTTAAAAGTTCAGTTTGTGCTAATCCGCTGCGATGGGGTGTGTGCTGCAGCGGCTATTATCTAAGAGTTATGCCTTTCTACCCAGCTGCACACACATCCTGGCACTAATTATGTGTTTATCAAAACAGGCACCCTTTTGACATGTCACAACATGTTTGCGGGAAACGGTCTCTCCTCCACCTCCCCCCCCCCAACTTGCCCCCAATCCACTCCACTAGACCCTTTTCCAAATCTTCCTTGGATTATGTTGTTTGGGCTATAAAGAGGGAAGATGGATGACAGGCATGATCTGTACAATATTATTTCTATATTTGCAGGTAGTGTGGGGTGAGGCCAACAGCAAAAGTGTGTGCACGCGCACGCGTGTGGGTGCAAAAGCACTAGTGATCTGGTGCCAAGATGCATGAACTGTTAACTGCTCCAGAAAGCAGAAGGAAACCTTGCATCTTATATTCCTATTTAGTTTTGTCCTTAAAATAACTTGCATCTACCCCCCACGTCATCAACTTTGCCCTAGATTTGGAATATTTGCCCCAAATCTAGGATATTTGACCCAGATCTGATTCATTTGCAATCTACAAAGAAAACTTCTAAATTTGTAAAAAAATATTTCTATGAAATCTATGAAAAGCAGTATATAAACACTATCTATCTATCTATCTATCTATCTATCTATCTATCTATCTATCTATCTATCTATCTATCTATCTATCTATCTATCTGTAGTAGGTCACTTATAACCTGCAGGGGACACTTACCTTTTTATCTATCTATGTAGGGAGATTTGGCTATCCTTGGGATCTGTATTAAATGTTCTTTAATTTAACCCAGATGGACTGGTTTTCTCAATAACCTCACACAACAAACACATTGAATTATATTTTCAGTGTGTGAATACAGTGGTATATATTTAGCTGCAAATTATAACTCTGCATTTAACAGGGCTTTAATGAAAGATTTTGGGGTGGGGAAGAGATCTCAGATCAGCAAATGGGGAAAAATATATCTACAATATTTTATTTTGGGATGATTCACACCATGTCTACTGATCACTCCTGTTTTTTTATTTCATTTGGTTTTTAAAATTAGAAGTTTGTATAGTTTGTGCTGAGGTGATTTGAGAGGGAGTCATGGTTGAAGCAATCTCTGGAATAAACTGAGTGGATGTTAGTATTGTGTGTGTGTGTGTGTGTGTGTGTGTGTGTGTGTGTGTGTGTGTGTGTGTGTGTGTGATATACATGCTCTACAAGTCTCCCTGGGTTATAAATGCTCATTACCTCTGAGCAAAGAAGGACCCCTTATTTGTTAGAAATCACTTCTTACTGTGAGCAAAAAAAAGTGGGTTGAAAGCAGCAGAGACATCTCTTTTGAGATTATAAACGTGTTGTAAGCTCCACGCAGTATCGTTCTGTCTGCCACTATAAACTTTATCTATCAAGATTTATTTGATTAACAAATTTGTCAGTTTCCCCTTGTATGTGCATAAAGAGCAGGGCTAGGATCCCTGCCTGGTACAGAAAACATCTTGTTTTTGCCTGTGCATCTTGGTGGAGAGAAATAAATAGATCTGCTTTTGGGAGGGGATGGGGTGAGGAAATAAATTGGATGAACTAAATTCTGGTTTGCTGAGAAGCCAGATCTGATCTTCACTTGGATTTCACATCTCTCACTATTCTCACTCTCACTATTCACCTATGTTGACTCTGCTATAAATGTTGGCCACTGCACCTCAGCACAGCTTTCCCTCTCTGCCTTTTCTCAGGGGCAACAAGACCCCTTTTTGCAGCCCTCATCAATAATGCTGCAGCCTAAACTGCTCTAGGCTCTCCTCTCTCCACTCCACTGCTTAAAAACCATGCTTGTGGGTTTAGGGAATCTTGAAAGGTTGTGATCCTTCCAGGGTCTGGCCATTGAATTTAGAATTCCTGGGGAAGAGCAGCCTTGGTTTCTTTCCTTCTCAGGGCTGATTCAATGCAGTAGGGAGGGGGAATGAGAGATGCAAGAAAAAGCCCCAGCCCAGGGCTCCCAATCTGATGGTTTCTCATAGGGTCTGGTTGGAGGGGAAAAGGCCCTGCCTTGGCCAGTGAACTTCTGTAGATAGTTACGGTTGCAACCCTCTTGAGCAAAGCCATCTTGTGCTCCAGACTAAACCCTAGCCAGGAAAGCACCATTTCTCCTGGCCCCAATGAATGTGACTGCTTGAAAAGATGGAAATGCTGTCTGGACAGATACCAACCCATTTGCTCCCAGAGATCCATTTATTTCATGGAGCTGGGCTAGCTGGGAATAAGGGGCAGCTGTTTGAAAAGAGAGGAGGGCTTACATCTGCCCCCCTTCCTCTGAGCCAAGGCTGTTATGTATATTCTTCAGAAGCCTGCAGTCCAAATCCACACTGAGGACCACAGTCAACTGAGGACCATGATAGTCATTCTACCCCTGAGCCATGTTTTGCTCTGGAAGATGCTGTGGGCCTACATTAAAGGAACAGGGCCAGAAAGAGATCCATGTGCAAGGACAAAGAAAATGCTTATTTTTGAACTCTCTCCCTCCCCCAGTTCTAAAGACTAGGTTCAATCAAAAGGAGCATCACCACTAGAGAAGGAGAAGGATTGAGCAAACAGCCAAGGAAATGGGAATTCTTCCATGTCTGCTTTGTCCTTGTAAGGTTAGGAAAGAGGGCACCTTAAAAATAATGACAAGGTGCTCTGACCTAAGGTTGAGAAAAGTATCCTACTGGAGAGCAAATCTTGATTTTAAGGATTTTAAGGGTAATTTTAAGGCCCATTCCTAGGCACACTTTGTGGAGCATAAACCCCATTGAATATCATGGACTTTAGATGAATTCTGATTCAGAACCTTAGAACTGAAATCAGCTTCAGGCTAACCTCTTCCACTCAGTGACTTGGGATTGGCTTATACGAGCCTAGAAAGTTGGTTTCTTTTTAGTGACTTTGATGCCAGGTAGATGAATATGACAGACAGAAGGAGCACACAGAGTATCCCCCCCTGCCCAAACAAGACTAAGAACTACAAAAAATAGGATGTCTTTGTGTCCTATGGGGTTGGTTGGTTGGTTGGTTGGTTGGTTCTTTCTTTCTTTCTTTCTTTCTTTCTTTCTTTCTTTCTTTCTTTCTTTCTTTCTTTCTTTCTTTCTTTCTTTCTTTCTTTCTTTCTAATCCTTCAGTAGTCTGTTTTTAATGAGTAATAAAAAACAGGGCATGTTCTTGGGACTGTTGGCAACTAAAGCACAGCATGTGCCTGGTCCCCTGGGGGGGGGGTGCAAGGGTACTTGGGGTGTCTCCTCCCTTTCAGGAAATCCCTCTATACTGCATGTTTGAACAAGCAAGGTTGGGCAGACTGGAAGCCCTTCAGGATGACACTTTTTATAGTCGGACAGGGAGACTAACCCCATTTTTTTGGCCTGTTTATTTTCTAGCAATATCTTGGAATTCTATTTGACTTTACTCCTGAGTAAGTACAAAATTAAGTGCCCCTCAGGCTGCAATTCTAGACACTTTCCTGGGAGTATGATCCATTGAATACAATGGAGCTTACTTTTGAGTAGACATGGTTAGGATTGTACTCCCAATCTCTTTCCTCCTAGAAAATTTAATCAAGAAAATTTAAAGTTTTAAGGTAATCTAGAAAATTTAAAGTTTGCTAAACATACTGTCTGAACACATTTTTTGTCCCATGATTTCCAATGAGTGATTTTTATTTTTTGTGCAGGAAAAATTAAGCACAATTCTTCCTAGCTAAGATACTGTTTCTAATTTGCTCCTTGACCAAACAGCATGTGAAACAATGAACAGGGTCCAAACAATTGCATTAGGCAAGGCACCCAACATACAATTACCCAAATGCAAAGCTTTGCGTCTCCCAGTCCTTATTAGGCAATTATTTAGCGTGCTGGGTTAATCCATAATTTTATTTAACATACTGGGGGGTCCACCCCTGCCCGGCCTTCTTCCTTCTCTCTTTTCCAGATGGAGAGATATTA
Organism: Cryptoblepharus egeriae; assembly: GCA_030015325.1. NCBI lineage: Eukaryota > Metazoa > Chordata > Lepidosauria > Squamata > Scincidae > Cryptoblepharus > Cryptoblepharus egeriae. The sequence continues at coordinate 102,638,469 of JAREYC010000002.1, read as the reverse complement.
AATTGCAATATTTTAACACATTTCCCCAGAGTGTGAAGGTTAGCTGAGGTCTGAGAATTTTAAATGATTGCATATTCATTTGGACATGAAAAGGAGATGTTTTCATGTTGGGTACGTCCAGCAGAAGGGGGAATTTCTCCCCACTTTGACCATTTTCTCCAAAGTCAACTTACATAGTGTTGGATTTAAGGTAAGGATCCCTCACCCAAACATTAATAAAGGGGTGTGTGTGTTCCCAAATGGACCTGGCATGATAAATATCTACCAACAATTAGGATATTGTGACCTCAGAACACAAATTATGTGAAACAGAATTATTATTATTATTATTATTATTATTATTATTATTATTATTATTATTATTATTAATTATATCACAGGAGGAAAAGAGCTAGAAAGATTAAGAAATACAAAAATTTAGAAAGCAAAATTCAGTGTCTGGAGAAAGAGACAAAAATTGCTCTCATGATCTGAGCACTAGGTCTGGCTCCCCCAAACCTTAAGGAACATCTGGGCAACACTTGCATAGATAGGATAATAGCTGGACAGCTGCAAAGAGCCTCATTACTGGGAACAAGCTACATATTGTGAGGATGTCTCACTAGCTCCTAAATTCATACAAGTGAAAGTCCCAATGCCTGTCCCATAACCTGGTGGAATGCAAAAGTTAATTTAATGTATGTGGAATTTTGGAAAGTAAAATTAAAAAAGAAGAGAGTTCCTTGCCCTGAGCTGGTTACAATATATAGTTCAACAGTAGCATGGTAACAGGAGGAAAGAGGAGATGTGAGGATCCTGGGAATGAATGAGGCTCAGGGCCAGTGGCGTCACTTAGATTTTTGTCACCTGGTACAGGAGGCCAGTGTGTCACCCCCATGATGCTGGGTAAGGGCATGGCAAAACTCGCAAGTGGTGTGTGTGACAACATATTTCCCCACACCCACTGAATTTTTTTTTTGTTATATTACTTGATAGAAATATTGCAAACCAGTTTGTTTCATTGAAGTCTGCAAGAAATTTACACATCAAGTGTGATTTAACGTTTTGGTATTATTCCTAAAAAAAATAGCAAATTTACAAATGTTGGCCAATACTGGTGTCACCCCTTCTGTGCATGTCACCTTGTGCAGCCTGCACCCTCCAGAGACATCACTGCTCAGGGCATTTCAGCTGGCTGGCAAGTCAAAGGTTTCTAAGAAGTGGTTGGTTTCGTGATGTGAGATAAACATCTCCAAGGCTGGCAGGCTTCTGTTTCTCCCAGTTAGGCCTTAAGAATGGAAATTTAGGACTGGTAGACAAGACTTGATTCAAGCCAGAGTTGGATCCGCAGGTCTCTTCTCTGACTATCCTAATAAACATGATGTCTGTGGACTGGGATGAGAATAGAAATCTTCCCCATTTTGGTTGACTTCCATGGAAGTGCCCTAGTCTTGATCAGCTTAAATTTTCCAGAGAAAGTTTAATTGCCCAAAGGAGTTGTGGAAGATCTACCTAGATGCACAAGGGTTGAAACAGGGTTGAAAGAGAAGGGGGGGGGAAGAAAACTTCCCAGGATTTGCTGACCAAACATTTCTAGTCATTGCCTTCCAAAGGAATTGGGGGGAGCGGGGGGAGGTAGTTTGGCTTTTAAATCTGGCCGGGCCAGATGAACCAAATCTCCTTAATGTGTCCCGAGATAAACGAGCTTAATTCTCTGTGAGAGGCTGGTTCCATTAAGGGCATGCCAAACATGGTTTCCTTGCAATCTGGATCTGCAGGGAGAGGCTTACTTACGAGGAAGTTCCTACTGATTGAAGCTGCAATCCTAACCACACTTTCCTGGGAGTAAGCCCCCTTGATTCTAATGGGACTTTCTTCTGAGTAGATATGCATAGTGGGAAATGAGCTCTGACTGCCATCCTATCCACACTTTCTTGTGGATCCAATAGATTGATCGCTTTTCAATGAATAAAAAACACTTTCCTGTGAATCAATCAATAGATTGATTCTATTGGGATGCTCTTTTGAGTATACGTGCATAGGATTGGGCTCTGAATCCCATGTCTCTGTCACTGGAGAAAGGAGGAAGACCTTCAATGTCTGGATCAATCCATGTTACTCTGATCAATTCCACACACCCCCCCCCGTCCTAACCTCAGTCATTTCCCCCCACAAAAAAATATTATTCACCCTGAAGCTCCAGAATTCTTAGCACCCTCCCTTTAAAAAATAATCTTGCAAACCCAAAAGTGATCAGGGCTGCAAAGGGGTCTTTATATTTGCCTTAATTCACAGATCTATAGCCAGAAAGAGAGGGTGGGTGGGTGGCTGGTGGTTTAGGCGATCTTTCTGGAGCCCACTCTAAATATTTATTTCCAGGCGAATTATCTGCGCTATCTTATACAGGAAGCCTGAGAGATACAGATGCTCTGTTCCTGTTAAATTAAAAACATTTGTTAGCCCTGCATGGAGATATATATATATATATATATATATATATATATATATATATATATATATATATATATACACATACATACACACACACACACACACACACACACACACATCCCCTCCTTCTCCCCCATCCCTGGGTCTCTCAGTAGCACAGTCCCCTTCATGTAGAATACAAAATGATCTTTTTTTAAAAAAGAAAAATCCTTTGCCCCCCCCTCCCGCCCCGCACACTCCAACAGTGTGTAAGTGAGCAGGCAGAGAGTATGAGCGCACTGGTAATTTGCCAACAGATCTCTGGTTTATACACCAGTCCTGTCTAAAGTTATTTGCTGTAACAACTGTTTTGAAACAATAAAAAAAACCACACACACACACACACACACACAATCCCACCCCCCATTTAAGAAGGGAAAAGAGGAAGGGGGAACAAGGGAGTGTGCTTTGAGGAGACAGAAGGTTCGAAAAAATGCAACCTTAAACATCATCTTCATATTAATTTTAAATTATATTTTTTATTTTTACTTTGAAGCAACGGATTAAGAAGCAGGGTATTTTTATTCAAAATAAAGCTGGGCAAATGGGAAGAAGAATCTGATCGGAAAGCCTAGATTAGAGGAATGAAGCCACTTTTAAAGGGGGTTTCATTTCTGGCCAGAAGATTTTCCTGGGGGCCACCGCCTGTTTCTTTGTTCCTGCCCTTCCCCAGAATGGTTAATTCGAATTGAGAATGCGTGTCTACTCAGAAGTAAGTCCCATTCTAGGCTGTAGGACTTTCCCCTAGGAAAGTGTGGATAGGATTGCAGTCTGAAAGCCCAATCCTGTGCATGTCTCCTTAAAACAAAACATGGGGCTTACTCCCACATAAGATCGCAGCCAAAGCACACTTCCATGCACGACTACTCAGAAGTATGTCCCATTACAGTCAATGGGGCTTACGCCTAGGAAAGCGTGGCTAGGATTTGTAGCCAGAGACTCCAACCCTCTGCATGTCTACTCAGAAGTATGGCCCATTATAGTCAATGGGGCTGACTCCCAGGAAAGTGTGGATAAGATTGTAGCCAGAGCCCACTTCTATACATGTCTACTCAGAAGTATGTCCCATGATAGTCAGAGGTGCTTACTCCTGGGAAGATGCAGCTAGGATTGGCAACTGTTATTCATTCATTCATACATGCATGCATTTTCCCCAGTATTGATCCTCCTCCTTTTCATTGTGCAGGATGAGTTCAGGGAACCTTTAAAGCAGGACACACACACTTGGAAATTCACGTTGTTGTGATGCTGCTTTCCTTGGCCTAAGCTGGTGACCAAAGGCGGCAGCGGCAGCAGCAGCACTGGGGCAGTTGCCTGTGGGGTGGTGATGGGGCTGGGGTGGAGGAGGAGGGAGAGGGGCGCGTCAATCAAGCTCCGCTCCAGTGACCAGGGACAATCCCCTTTACTGGACCGGCCTTCTTGGAGAGCAATCAGTCACTCTGCATTAATTACCCTTCCATCCAGGCCCCACTGCAGGGCAAGCGCTGCTCTGGAGGAGACCTGCCTAGCCCATTCATTAGGATCCCCACCTGGAAGAAGGAATAGCAGCCCCCCCATCCCCAACATACACACACAAAGGGTTAAGCACCCCTCTCCTAACATCTACCCCCACCCCACACACACACACACACACACTACACAGTCCCGGAAGGACTCGCTCTCTCCCACACCACACAATCCTGGAAGGAGTCTCTCTCTCACACACACACACAAATCCTGGAAGGAGTGTCTGTCTGTCTGTCTGTCTGTCTCTCTCTCTCTCACACACACACACACACACACACACACAAATCCTGGAAGGAGTCTCTCTCACTCACACACACACACACACACAAATCCTGGAAGGAGTCTCTCTCTCTCTCTCTCTCTCTCTCTCTCTCTCACACACACTCACACACACACACACACCCTCACAAATCATGGAAGGACTCAATCAACGTCCTGCGTGCTGGCTGCCCCAAGTCCCTTAAGTGCAGGTCGCCATCCTGTGCACAAGAACTGGGAGATCGCAGTGGGACTGACTCATAAGTAAACACGTTGGGCTCTCAAAGGGCCAGAGCGTGTCAATCCTATGTGCCTTTACTAAGAAGTAAGTCCCCTTATAGTCATTGGAGTTTACGCTCTGGAAAGTGTGGAGAGGACTGCAACCTAAGAGCCCAGTCCTTTATCTGTCTACTCAGAAGTAAGTCCCCTTACAGTCAATGGCTCTAACTCCCTGGAAAGTGAGGAGAGGATTACAGCCTTCTGCTTGGAGTAATAAATCACAAAACCCTTCATGGGACTTTTACTCCAGGGGCTTGATGATCCTAAACATGAAAAGCTGGAGGTGAATTCTGATTTCTAACCCCTAAACGCGTGTTTATAACCCTAGTGCCTGATTAGGAATTTCAAGGTTGCAATCCTATCCACACTATCCTAGGAGTAAACCCAACTGACTATTAATGGGACTGAGTAGACATGCACAGGATTGGGCTCTTAAACTCAAGGCCAAGCAAATGTGTTGTGGATTCAACTCTGTTTAGGTGAGTAAGAGCCCAATCCTATGCATGTCTACTCAGTCCCATTAATAGCCAACTGGGTTTACTCCCAGGTTAGGGCGAATAGGATGGCATCCTATACACAGAAATGGATAGTGAATGCAACAGAAGTACAAACCATGAGAGTTAATGGGATTTACTCCCAGGAAAATGTGTCTAAGTTTGCATCCCTTGTAGGGATGACTGCGTAACGTCTAAACGCAGCATTTTTCCTGATTTATTGACATTTGACGAGGACTGCGTGCAAAGTTCTCCTGGGCATTTTTGGGGGTCAGGACAACGGAGGAGGACTGGACTCCAGGGCTACTAAACTCCTGTTCCAGGAAAGCCGAGGAGGAGTAGATTTTACTCAAGAGGTGCGATTCGAGGGAGGTAGAAATTTCCTTGTGAAATGCACTGAAGGGCAGAAAAAACGAGGGGGAGACAAGGAAGAAGGGGCGAAACTGGACTCATCGGATCCAATTGGGATCTCTGGCTGGCTTTCTTTTGGATCGCGGTTCCCGATTGCAAGCTCTAGTAGAGAAAATAGAAGCGTGTTTCAAAATTTTCACCCACATTTTCTTCTATCCTTAACTTAGTGCGATGTCCCACCGACATAAAGAACATCATCTTCAAAATTTGATTATTTTTTTCTCCTTTCTTAGAGCACAATACTAACAGTGTCTACTCTTAAGTAAGGCCCATAGTGTTTAATGAGTCTTACTCCCAGGAAAGTGTCTTTACCATTGCAGCCTTAGGCCGCGATCCTAGCCACACTTAGTTGGGAGTAAACCGCATGGGCTATAAAACACTTTCTAAAGACACTATCCTGGAAGTAAGACCACTTGAATACAATGAGGCTTACTTTTGAGTAAACATGGTTAGGTTTTTACTCTTATTGCGTAGGATTGAATTGTCTAGTTTTGCAATCCTAAGCACGTCCACTCAGAAGTAAGTTTCAATGTGTTCAATAGCAATTACTCCCAGGAAAGCGTAGTTAGACACTAAAGACACTTTCCTGGGAGTAAGACGCATTGAACACAACGGGACTTATGTTTGAGTAGACATGTTTAGGATGGTGCTCTACATGTACCAACTGCGAGCCCAACCCTATGCATGTCCACTCAGAAGTATGCCTGATTCTCTTGCTGAGTCTCAGATAAGTGTGGACAGGATTCAAGCCTCAATCTCTCTCTTAGATGAAGGCGTTTGCTGTGTGTGTGTGTGTGAGAGAGAGAGAGTGTGTGTAAAGGTTCCTCATTTTTCCCCCACCAAAAGACCCCCGAGACTGCGGCTTTTTTGTGACGACACAGTAGATACATGGGAAGGCGAGTACGATGGCACCCCTTGTGACACAGGGCTGATGTCCTGGAGAGGAGCTGGGCTGATGGATGGGCTGCAAGATTGAAGAGATCGGCTTTTGTGTGTATATGTCACACACACACACAGAAAGATCCAAATCCAGTTGTTTTCTCTATACATTGTGTGTGTGTGTGTTTTGTATCTGTGCGAGGTTAGAGTGGAGCCTCTACTTGGAAGGGTCTCTCTCCTCCTTTGGAATCTCTTTCCCCCGATCTCCTCTCGTCCTCTGCCGACCTCCAAGCGCAAGGACTCGCTGCAAGTAGTTGCTTTCAGTTCTTGCTTCGTTCCCCTGTCACTTTTTAGCAGAGCAGCCCCAGAGCCCTCCTTTTTTCACTGATCCCTGCCTGCTGCTAGTGCTGCTTCTTTCCCCTTCCTAGTAGACCTCTTTGGGACCCTCTTTTCTTATGCACCAAAAGCCCCATCGAGGTCTCCTTTTCCTCCCTGGGTGTGTTGTATTGTATTATGTTGTGCTGCTGCAGATCCCTGCAGTCTAATGCTCTTTCACCATTGAAACAGACCCCAGGGCCCGATCCTATTCAGTTTTTCCAGACATGCAATGGTGTGCGCTCGATCCTGTAGCAGAGGAGCAGTCAGTGGTGCTTTCCATCTCAATGGGAACATATGATTCCTTTCCAAGGGGTTGCACTGTGGCTACACCAGAGCTGGAAAGTCGGCCAGGATTACGTTCCCAGTGTTACTAAACCGTGTTAAGTAAACCAGTCCAAGCTGTCCAGATCTTCTGGCCATCTACAACTTCCAGAGCAAATGTACTCTTAAGCTTGTCTACTCAGAAGTAAGCTCCATTGAGTTCAATAGTACTTACTCCCAGGAAAATGTGGTGAGGATTGCAGCCTTAATGTGCTAAGCCAGTGTCATGTCTGATGTTTGATTCCATACTTGATTATAGAAAAAGCCTTTGTCAACCGTCTTGGGCATTAAATGTGGCATGAGAAAGGCGGGCAGTAAGCCCCTTAAATAAATAAATATAGATAGATAAGCTGAGAGAGAGAGAGAGAGAGAGCAAGAGCAAGAAAGCAAGAAAGAAAGGGTCACTTCCAGATATCCCATTATCATCATCAAAGTGAGGAGTGCAAACACTGTATATACAGTATACACACGTGTGTGTTTACACACACACACACACACACACACACAAGATCGCTCTTTCTCGGCTCCCTTAATTCAATCTGCCTGTCCGATTAATGAATAACTCCATTGTAATTCGATATCTTTTACTTCTATTTTGATTCATTTTGTATTTTATTTAAATCAGCTATTTATTTTTTATTTTTATTTCAATCAGCTTTTTTATTTAAATCAGCTTTTAAATTTTCATTTCTTTTTCGGGGGGAGGGGGGAAATAAACGTGATCGCCGGTTTATGTAAAAGAGAATCTCTGACCCTCCAGCCACTTCACCGCATTGTAACTACTCTATAGATACACTTATGCGTGGGTGCCTTTTTTCCCTGCCAACCACACCCGATTCCCAGCTGTTGGCTGCCATCCTTCCAGGGGACCTTCCTTGCATGATCTTCCTTCCACCTTTTGAGAAGCCGGACTGTTTCCCCCAGAACTGGCGGCAGCAGCAGAAGCAGAAGCAGCAGCAATCTTGGACTCTCTCCAGGCGGACGCACGTGCGACGATGTCCCTTTTGGAAGGAAAGGAATACTAGGAAAGCAAGATCTTGCCATTGCAGATCATGGGGTGGTGCCTACAACCCCTTCCTGGAAAGAGATCGCGTCCACAATCCAAGCAGTTCTACTCTGAAGTAAGACCCATTCAAGTCAATGAGATTTACTCCCGTGTAAATGTGTGCATAGGATTGCACCCTCAGAATATAGAGCATTCCTTTCCCCCCTTTCTCTCATACTCACGCTGAAATCCTATCCACACCAAGAGCCCTCTTGCTCTTACTTCTGAGTAGAACTGCTCTCTGGGCTGCTGCAGAGGCTGCCATCCTATCTAGATTTAAGTGGGACCATAATGGGAGTTGCTTCTAATTGCTGCAGGGAGGCTGATGGGCAGCCCCGATCCCCGGTTGTGCTGGCGGTGCTCCTTTGCTTGGCTCCTTTAGATCCTCCACCCTCTCTGACCTTCTCTTGGCTCCGGGGACGGTGGGCTGTGCCTCGGGGGGGTGGGGGTGGAAAGAGTCCCCCCAGCTTATCTCCTTTCATCCAACCAGCCCGGGGCCCCCTGCAAACCGCGGGGCCAGTAATTGCTTTTTGCAGGCAGCCCAGTGCGGACTGGCCAGGGTCCAATCAGCGCCTTGTTTACACTGGGTGATGGACAGCGGGCTGGAGGGCTGCCAACCAATCCAGACGTCTCCTGGAAGTGGAGGAGAGATGGTGGAAGGGAAGACACTCAAGGCTAGCTGGTTAACCTCTGCCTTGCCGCTGCTGAAGCAGCCACCATTCACTGCTTAGGAACAGCCTGCAAGTCACCCGAGGCTGCAATCCTTTGCCTGCTCCCATTGAATTCAATGGGACTCAGATCTGAGTAGACCTGCATAGTAAAGGCAGGCAGAACTGCAAGCAAAGGGAAATAAGATGGTTGTGTCTTATTGCAAAAGGGAAATAGATTGGTGTAAAGAATTCTTTTTTCTTTTAAGAGAAGTGCATTGGAAGGAGTTTTATTTTTTAATTAATTATTAAAATAATTAATAATAATTAATAATTTTTTGGGGGGGGGGAGAAAAACCGAAAGAGAAGGAGACACTCTACAGATAAATAGAGCTTAATTTATGCCAACCCACCTGGGATTTTGCAGGTCTCTTGGTGCAAAACTGATAGGAAGGGAGGGCACAGGAAAGGGGTTTTCTGAGCATACGGTTTCCTAAAGCCTATCTTTAAGAACTCACCTTTAAGAACTCACGCCTACACATGTCTACTCAGAAGTATTGTAGTCATTGGAGCTTACTCCAGAAAAGCATGCCTAGGGGCTTGCAAGGTCATATTCCCTCAACCCATAATTGTCCCCTTTTATCTACTTACTATTTACTTACAAAACATTACCAGCTTGTGTGTGTTTATTTACTTGTCTCTTACACACAACAACAACAACTTACTACCAGTTGTACTTAAGAAACAACACACACACAAGTTGTGTGTTAAAAGCAAGTAATACACACAAGTGTTGGTAGTAAGGGTGTGTGTAAAAAAACAAGTAACACATAAAAGCTGGTAGTAAGGGGTATGTGTGTATAAGAAACAAATAAGTAAAAAACACATATACCCCCTTACTGTCAGCTTGTGTGTATGTTACCTGTTTCTTACCAACGTATCCCCACACACACACCCCTTACTACAGCTTTTCTCTCTGTGGGGGGATGCATAAGAAACAAGAGACACACAAGCTGGTAGTAAGATGTGTGTGTGTAAGAAGCAAATAAAAAACACAGACACCCCTACCAGCTTGTGTATGTTGTTTTTTACCTACCTACCCACACCCCCCTTTACTACCAGCTTTTGTATGTGTGTGCAATCCTACCCATGTCTACTCAAAAGTAAGCTCCATTGTGTTCAATGAGTCTTACTCCCAGGAAATTGTCAATGAGCACAATCCTAACCATGCCTACTCAGAAGTAAGCCCCATTGTGTTCAATGAGTCTTACTCCCAGGAAACTGTCTATGAGCACAATCCTAACCATGCCTACTCAAAAGTAAGCTCCATTGTGTTCAATGGGTCTTACTCCCAGGAAAGTGTCTTTAGGATTGCAACGTATGTGTGTGGGTCTTAAAAGAAAAAAAGGTAAGAAACACACAAGCTGGTAGTGTGTGTGTAAAAAACAACCCACAAGGTGGTAGTAAGTTGTGTGTGTAAGAAACAAGACACAAACACGGTTGTAGTAAGTTGTATGTGTAAGAAACGAGTAAGGAACACACACCCCTACTATTAGTTTGTGGTAGTAAGTTGTGTGTGTAAGAAACAAGTCACAAACACGGTTGCAGTAATTTGTTTGTGTAAGAAACACACACCCCTTACTATTAGTTTGTGTGTGTGTGTGTGTGTGTGAGTTGTTTCTTACACTGGTAGTAAGTTGTGTGTGTGTGTGTGTGTTTGGGCGGGCTGGAGCCTGGCACAGCCCCCTGGTGCCCCTTTCCGCAGAGCGAGTGTTGCGGTGCAGCCTGCAGCGGGGCGCAATGGTTGGCTGTGCTGTGCTGTGCAGCGCTGCGCTTGAATTGGGCGCCACCGGGCCTTGGAGTGGGCCATCCGCTCTCTGATTAGCAGCTCCCTGGCCGCGCGCCAGCCTATAGGGAAGCCTGTTTACGCAGGGCGAGCGGCACGAGCTGCTGACCGGGGAAGGGCCGCCGTCCAATCAGCGAGCGCGCTGGCCCGGAGTGAGTGGCACGAGCTGATTAGTATGCAAGGGAGAGCGGCTTGCAGGAGCGAGCTGAGAGGTTGGGGAAGCTGGAGCCCGCCACGGCTACGGCCGCTCTCCCCCCCCCCCCCCGCCCTGCAAGCAGCAGCAGCAGCAGCAGCAGCCGGTGCATTCACAGTGCAACAGTCAGCACAGTGCAAATCCTCTGAATAGGAAGCCCACCAAGTCCCACTCCCCGATTTAATTGCTTTGCCTGCCCTGTGTGCTAAGGAATACCCCTCCCTCCAGTAAGTAATTTCTTTAGTATCTTTTTTGCTTTCCACCAAAAAATATATATATGTGCAATATTTGTATTATTTGTCTTTGAATTAATTAAAGCAAAGCATGCCCTCAAACGGCGATCCGTTCTTGAATTCTACTTTTACCTGGCAATAAAATAAAATAAAATAAATGTCCCTGGGCAGAAATGATTTGGATCTTATTTTTTTTCCTTTTAAAAGCAATTCGGAAGCCTACGTGATTGGAATCTGTAAGGATTGTATCTTTTCTTGCCATTTTGTTGCATTCCCCATCTCGGTTGAAACGATCCTGCTGATGCATGTGTACAGTATATCTATTTAAGATTTGGGAGAAGGGGATGCCTGCTGATATGTGGAGCTGGGTCGATTTTTTAGGATTTTAAAACAATGGTTACTTTTCCCTTATGTGGATGTGGATTTATTCTTTAGGATTTTTAAAATGGTTACTATCCCTTTATGTATGTGGGTTGATTTTTTTAAAAAAAAATGGTTACTATCCCCTTATGTGTATCTGGCTTGTTTTTTTTTTTTTTTAAATGATTACTATTCACTTAAGAGATCCTGGGTTGATTTTCAAAGATTTTTTTAAATGGTTACTATTCCCTTATGTAGATCTGGGTTTATTTTTTTGAATTTTTTTTAAAAAATTTGTTACTATTCCCTAGTGTTGTTACTATTGCCTGGTAATTTTTGTACTCAGCTCTAGATAGTACTAACAAAACCCACGATTGTTCGCTTAATTTTTTTTTACTGCAATTCTGCCTTTAAAAAAAAGGAGCCGTGAATGGGTGCTTTGCAGGGGAAACAAACAGAGGCATTGTAGCATTCTTTCCCCCTTTAAAGAAAAGGAATGCATGCACATGGGTAGCCTCCCCATTGAAGAAACTCCCCCCACAATAGGTGCTGGGAGGCGAGGGGTTTAGATTTTCTGCTCCAGGCTGGACGATCTGCGCACATTGGGGTGCTTGAATTACAAAGGACGCTGGATGAATCCGGAAAGCAAGATGCATTATTAAGCCTTTCGACGTCTGTGCAGTGAAGACACATTGGAAATCCTTTGATTTATTTGCAATCGCGTGGAAGATGCATGAATTTTGCACTGGGGGGTTTTTGCAGATCCAGCCGCTTAGTTTTGGATCACTTTGTTCTCCTCCAGGGAAGGCGGATTCGAGCTTTTCTGTTCTTGTACCAGGGCGGTTGAGGTGGATCTGCGCCTCGTTGTTGCTACTCTCGCTCTCAGAAGTCTCCACGGCTTCCTCGGATCGTATTAGTAATAGTTTTATTTTTGCAAACACCGAGGGCGGCTGCTCTGCTGCTGCTGTTGCTGCTGGCTCAGTGCACTCGCCTCTTCCGTCTCTCTCTTTTTTTCCGTCCTACTAAAACACCGATGTGGCCAAAAACCAAAAAGAGGATTTGCAAGGAAATTAGTAAAAAAAAACCACCCCAATTCCCGGGTACGCAGATCTCCTTGGAGGAAGGTTTTCTAGATCCGCAGATCTCCTCGGAGTAAGGTTTTCTAGGTAGCCAGCGGGCGAAAACTCGGATCGAAGCTTCTACTCCTGGTTGTAGTGTCTACTCGCTCCTTCCTCTGCCTTGATTCGACCCAGCGGGCCTAAGAGCGACGCGCCCAAGGCTGCAAGCCTAGCCACGCTTTCCTAGGAGTAAGCCCCATTGATTAGAACATGACGCACTTTTGAGTAGACGTGTCTAAGTTTGGGCACCACGTCTACAATCCTAACCACACTTTTCCTGGGAGTAAATACTATTGAACACAATGGGACTTGCTTCTGAGTAGACATGCTAAGGATTGCGCTTTGAGCCCAGAAAATGATAGTATTTATTTCTAGCTAAATTCACTGCACACGATCCGGGGGATTTTGGAGATGTAGAGAAAGGAATCATCCAAAAGAAGATCCCCCCTTGGATCCGGATCGCTTTCTTTCCCCCACCCCAATAAATATGTAGATAAATAGGAGACAGAGCGCCCCTTGCACTGGGATCCAGCCATGCACGTTTGCAGGATCCTTTTGTTTCACTGCCACGTCTGGATCTTCCACCTCTGCTCTGCTGCCTTGTCCTTGTCGCCGTGCAGGCTGCAATCCTAGCCACGCTTTCATGGGAGGAAGCCTTGAGGATTTTAATGGGACTTACTTCTGAGTAGGCATACCTAGGATTGGGCTTATAGATCCTCCAGGGATGCTTTTTTTCCTCTTCCACCCCCGAGATACCCCCTGGTGATGCATGGATTCGGATCCCCCCTGCTGCAGATCCATCCTTGCAGATCCCTCCTGGAAGAAGCAGGATCCAGATCCCAGCCTCTTTCTCTCCCTTCCCTGGGCAAAGATGGACGTAATCTGGATCTGGCGATCTGGGGTGAAACCTCGCTGCGGTGTGTAGTGGGGAGAGCTCCTTTCTGACACACTCAGATTGAAACTTTCCACCGGCTACAATCAGGGTTTCCAATCAATTAAATGTGTGTGCATATGATTATATACCTATATAAATATATAATATATAAATTTATATATGTGTGTGTATGTATATTATGATATATATCCCTCCTCCCGGTTTTTCCTGCATAAACCTTCCAATCGCCTAAATAGATTCAGATCTCTTGGCTATGTGTGTCTACTCAGAAGTAAGCCCTATGATAGTCAATGGTTCTTATTCCCAGGAAAGGGTGGATAGGATTGGAACCTTATTCTCCCCACCTCATTTTTTCTTGCCTGTGTCTTTCCTCTCCCATAGGGGGGAGCAGCACCCCACACCTCCTTCCCTTTTCCCTTGATGTATTGAACCCCAAACTTGCTGAAGCTGCTAATTTAGCTTTTGTCTTCCAAGCTTCACCTCCCCCAAACTCAATTTTTTTTCCTTGACTCTCCCCACATAGTTACCTTTTCTCTAACCTTTCTTTAAAAAAAAAAATTGTTTTAGTTGATGGTGGGGGGTGGAACCAACCCCATTGCAGAAGGAAAATATCTTTTTTAAAATAACGACTATAACTCCAAAATTAAAAAAATGAGAGAGAGAGAGAGAGAGAGAGCAAAAGCAAACCCCTGCCCTTTTGTATTTAGATGTTAGCCAAAGAGATCTTATTGTGTGCGATTTTTATTTACAATGCAAAAAGGTGCCCATATATTTATATATAAATATATAATAAATAAATATTATATATATAAGCTTATCAGCTGTGCAAATATGTAGTCACTTAATACATGATGTTTTCAGTCCTCAGTTAAATCAAACACCAAGTAGTCCGGCTGGGCTGGGTTGGAAGCGTTGAATCCAGTCATTTAAAAGTGGCACCCAGTAAATTGAAATCATCTTAATTGCTTTGTTGCTGCGATGGGGCACACTGAGGCCCTTAAATATTTTTTAAAAACCCTCTTTCTTGTAAGGCTGACATTTTAAAGTGTATTCAACATAATCGTACCTCTTCTTTTGGTTTAGAGGTGATATGAATCCTTCAGACAATAACAGGGTTTCAGGGAAACATTGGATGTGTGGGACTGAATGTGGGGGGAGGGGTGTCAAGAATTGGGATTTTTTCTCATCTAGGGTGGAATCTCCCCCATCCCCACCCCACTGAGATTTCAAAGGCAATGTTTAGGGGAGAGATGCACAATTTTGGGTAGTAGCAGCCAGTGTAAGTCTTCCAGCTGAACACATTCTTGCTGGGTGAATTTGAAGGAGAAAAAAAGGGGGGAAGGTCTTTGATTCCCTCCCCCCCACCTTTTCTTCTTCCTCTTGGCTTAATGTTACACACACTGGGCCAAAAAAACCCCTATGTGTAAATGGAATGAATGCACAGGAAGGACCTTACATAACTGTTTTGTCTGAGAGTACAGTCGGAGGATTTAAACCCTGTCCTTGGAGGAGGAGTGCGGGGCTCTGCCATGGAGGTGTCCACCATGAAGTATTTATTTCGGGGGCTTGAGTGATGGGGACGCAGCAAGCTCTCCAAGAAGGAAGGAAGGAAGGAAAGCTCTTTTAGGATCGCATCGCCCTGCATGTAGGATGGGGGGGGGGAGAAGCAATTCAACTCTCTCCCCCCCCCCAATAAATTCAAAGGCAACTGATCGAATCTGAATCAATCTGGGGGAGGAAGCATCTCCCCCTCCCCATGAAAATATCCCCCATCATGAAATAAAGAGGTGTCCTAAAGAGGTTTAGATTTGCTCATAGGAAGAAGATTCCTGATCTGCTCCACTCTGGAGGGAATCCTGCTCAGTGCTTTTTCCAGTGAAGGAAAGAAAGAAATGGATAAAGCGACGACAAGAGGCAACTAGAAACTTAGAACCTGATCCAAGGAAGTGCAGTTGTAACAAAACCTCCTTTGCCTCCAATAATAATACTGAGCCCAATCCTTTCCAGACACCCCTGGGTAAAAATCATTGAGTACAAGGGGACTTCTGAGTAGGCATGCATAGGACTGGGCACATATTGCGTGTGTATGTGCATATGTGTGTATACACATGTATACACTCCCATAAAAACTATGCAGACATACATTTACACAAATGTATATACACGTGTAGTATGTATACATATGCATATATAAATATACACACAGTTATTTTTTGCATATAAAATACACATTATATATGTATGTGTATTTATGTGTGTGTATGCACAGACGCATACAGATGCACCTACACCCGCACACTCATAGTTTTTGTGTGTGTGTGTGTGTGTGTGTGTGTGTGTATATATATATATATATATATATATATATATATATATATATACACACACACACACACGCATACATTTACAGAAAACACAAACGTATATGCATACACACATGCACAGATATATGTATACACACATACACAAACATGCATACACATGCACAACATATGCATATGTACATACGTATGCACATACACATATATACATATGCACATATATCTACACATATGGAGATACGCACAGAGTAAAGACTGGAAGGGTCTGTTTTTTGAGGGTGTGCCGCAGTTCCTTGGGGTGCACCCAGTGTCTGGCGAGGGTGCCATGCAGAGGGGGGTGGAAGAGGGGGTGAGGGTGAGCGGGGTGGGGGTGTGGATGTGGATGGGAGCCTCTCTCACTCTCTCTCTCTCTCCTGTGCTGACCCTTCCTCCGTGTCTCTCCCTGCAGAGAATGAGGCTGGAGCCCGCGCGCCACTCTGGACGGAGGAGCCCCGGAGGAAGGCTGCTGGCCCCCCGGTGCTGAGCGGAGCCTTCCCTTCCCCTCCCGTCGGAGGAGCCTCCTCGCCAGCCCCAGCATGGATGGCCGTGAGTTCGCGCCCCCGCCTCACCTGCTGGCCGAGAGGGGCCACCGCAGCAGCTCCAGCCGCGGGCACAACCCCGCCGTCCAGCCCGGAGGGCACTTCCAGCCCGGAAAGTACTTCCCCGCACCCCTCTCCATGGCTGCACACACAGGTCAGTCCCCCCCCCCCCTCTCAGTCACACTAGGCGGGCAGGGCAGGGCAGGCAGGGCAGGGGGCACCACATCTCCTCTTTCCCAGGACGTGTCCTCTTTCTGGTCCTGGAAACAAAAATCCTCACTCTAAAACTTTCCTTGGGAGGGAGAACCATGTGGCCTCCTTCTCTTTAATACATTATATGCAATAGTTTTACGTTTAATAAGGAATAGAGTCTTTAAACTAACCAAATTAAATGTATGCACAGTATGTATACATGAAAATGTATATATGTATACAATGAAATGTATGTGTATATATATACTCTTTCACACACACATACATATATACACATATATGCATACACATACATGCATACACATATATATGCATGCACACACATACATATATATACACATACCCATATATGTGCACACACATACACACACGTTCATATACACACATATATACAAATATATATGCACACACATATACACAAACATCTTTGATTTGTTTAATATATATGTATATCTTTCATTTTTTATCTATATGATATAAAGATATATGATATTTATAATATATGTCATAAAGATACATGTCTTATATGAGTGTTTATATATATACATATGAGTGTTTATATATATATGGGTGTGTGTGTGTGTATATATATATATGAGTATTTTTAGCTTTTTAAAAATTGTTGTGTCCTACATTTTTCTTGGATGTTCTACATTTTTTGGAGGGCATCATCATTTTGTGATTTTGGCATTATCATCATCCTGAAAAAGATGCCTTGCAGTTAATAGATCTCCCTGCAAGAAAGGTGACTGCTCTTTGTAAATGCCCTTTCTGATTTAATTTTATTTTGGGGGAGGGGAGTGGGAAAGAAAAATCCCCCCAGATTGACTTTGCACAGTTTTCTTCTCTTTTCATTATCCTTTGAAAAATAAACAATTATAGTAAAAGTCACTTTTTGGGGGGGTTGCATGGATCAGATTCCAGTGCCCACATCAGCCAAGAGGAATGATCATCATCATCATCACTCAATAGAATCCAAAGGGGGGAGGGGGAGGAAGGGAGGTACCCTGTGTGCCGTCTTTTTATGTTATGTGGGCTCTGTGTAATGGGGTTTCCAAAATTGGGGGATCTTTTCACCCTTGTCTAAATATGACAGGGCCCAAGCTGTTTGGCTTTGTGTACGTGGACGAAGAAGAGGCTTGTCTGATTTCCCACCACATTTGGATGGCTCAGGAGGCCCAATTCAGGCTCTTCTGGCCTTTCTCCCCAATATTCCTTCTTTCTTGGTGCTCCACGCATCCATGCACAGTGGCCTGGGAGAGGTGCTTAAAATCAGGGCTGTTCCACCCCAGGCCCACCCCCCTCAGTTGCTGGAGCTAAAGGAAAATAAATCCCACAGAAGAGGGGGTGGGTGGGGGGAAGAAACCCTTTTTCTGCATTAACATCCTTAAGAAATGCTATTGCGTGAACAAGAAGGCACTTTCTGTCCAAACAAAAAGACTCTTATTTGCCCGGGAAGGGTGAGCACCCAGGAGCCGGCTGTGCTCTTTCAGATTAGGGGTAGTTGTATGTGCAGGGTTAGTGTTAATAGAGCGGGTGGTGTAAGACTAGAAAATCCTGTTTCTATATAAAGCCCTGAAGTGTCAGGGTGAGAATGGGTTTGCAGTGCATGTGTTAGCTTTAACAAGTGCCTGTGGTATCCTGCTAAAGGCAGAAAGTTTGGCAAGAAAAATCTGGGGTGGTGGTGGTGGTGGTGGCAGTAGTTCTATGTGCCAGGATCTTTGGAAATTGTCTGTGGCATCCCTTGAAATCAATTAGTTGTTTGTGAGAAAAAGAAGGCGCAGCATGGCTAGTATCAACTGGTTAGATAGCTGCATGTTAAAAGGAGTGCTTACACCCTCCTCCAGTATTAGACACCCATTGTACACAGCAGCAACTCAAGATTCCTACTACTGTAGGACAACTTCACAAATTCAGCATTTCACTGCTGGTAAGATCTATACTGGCAATTTTTGTTAATATTTTTGCATACTGATAGGAAGCTTCCAAACATACAAGAAAATCCCACCGTGACTGGAATGATGAGAAGTTTCCCTGACAAAGGAAATGCTGAATGAGAGATCAACTTTTTAATATTTTTGTCTTTGTTTCTGAACATTATAGTCTCTTTTTTTGTTTTCAAAAGGATTGAACTAGCATTGTTTTTTTTTTTGAATTTTCTTCAAGTGATCCTGTCCAGAAGTTTCAGAATTAGAAACATTTTATTTTCTCTGTGAATGTTTGAAATGGTTCTTGGTGTAACCTAAATAGCCTCTATATTTAACCCCCAAATGGATATCTGTATTTTTGTCCTGAAGGATTTGGCCAAGTGGTTGATTTTCAAATCCATGGAGTCTTCAAATGTGTGATGTGTACCTTCGTTTTCTATACAACTTGTTTATGGGATGTACATTTATGGAAGTATGGATTTAATCTTAGATTTACAAAACCACACACAGCCACTTAAGCTTTGTTTACAAGTTCTGTTAAACATCGGAGCAAAAAAAATTGTTTTGCAGTTTTTATTTTTCTCTAAACTCAGCAGTAACAGCCATTATTGCTAGCTTGATGAACTGTGAATACTAATAAAATTATATCTGCTTTAATGGGATTACAATTAGTACATGGATTAAAAAGGATGGCATGAGGTGGACCAGAATGGGTAAAAATTGTCAACTGGGAGTGCAATCAAACATTTATTTTTTTAAAAGACATACACAAATGCGGAATTACTAATGGGCTTTTAGCATGAGGAGATTAAAGAAAAGTGCTAACAAATGCAACAAGCAACAAACATTTACTTCTAAATGTGCTTTATTTGAAATAATTGAATCATGGATTTGCAGGCTTTTCCCCAGGCTTCCTTCCTATAAAACTGAAGATTCTCACTGGAATGAAATATTTCAGAAACTGTTTGGTTCCAGATATCTAGGAAGGAGTTTTAAAATTCACACTCAGGCAAATTGGATGAGGAGTGTGATTTGTGTCAATCATTGCTCTTTTCTTCCATAGTCTGGATTCAATGCCTCTTGTCCTGCTTCTGAGCCATGGGAAATCTCTGTTGATTTCTTTATTTTTTTCCTTGGTTTTTTTTTCTTAAATGGGAATTTTGATAATTGGTAAATCATTGGAATGACATCCTGTTTGTACAGTGTATATAGGATTTATGTTTGAAATTTTGGGTACATTGCATGTTTTAGTTTGGAATGGAGGTTGTTTTTGTTTTTTGTGCTTTTGAGAAGCAAACTGACAATTCCTGTAGAATAAATTATTGATGGAATCTTGACATTGAAGCACAATTATAATACAGGGAAAGATCTTTCCAGAACCAGTGGTCATAACTGTGAAGAAGTAAAGTATACAGAGTAGCCTCTAGTGGATCTTTGCCAGGTACTTTTGTTAGAAGTATTATTTTTAATGGAGTATCTGCCTAGCATTTCTTTTTTCATCTTGAACAATCAAGATGTTTATAGTTTTGCATAGGTCCCATTCATTTCAAAGGAACGTGTAGGAGTAGTTCCCAGTTCACTACATCCATGATGCATTAAAAATATTTGAGTTCAACCTATATGAATTTAAAAAAAAATTGAGAAGAGCCCTGGTCAGTTTGTAGCCTCCATCGTGGGCACTTTGGACCCCAGAGGCAGCCAAGGCAGAAACCAAAATTAAATGCAGAATTCCAGAAAGCCAGATGCAAAACAAATCCATTGGGAATAAGCTGGAACAAGAAGTGCTCTACAAGAGAGACCTTAATTTTTATGTGCACTCGGATGAAATTCCACAAGGCATACATTCATTGATCAAGCATGTATTCTAACACTCCCTCCTCCTCCCTGGAATTTTTTCCCCGTGGAGATATGCCGAACCCTCCCTATTCCTCCCCTCAAACAGTTTCTTTTTTTAAAGCTGGCCACAGAGACCTTGAATTTTTGAAGTTAGCTTTTAACGTTTAGCAAATTGTTTTTTTGTTTTTCTTTTTTTAAAAGCGGAGTGCTGATAGTTTTATAATCCCCCTGTAGAAATTTTATGGTAAAGCACTGTTATAGTAACCTTGTCACACAAGGTGCAATTAAAATGTTTTGTCTCATTATTTTTCGCACAGCATTCGATTGGTGTGTGTGTGCGCGCGCCTCTCTAATGCAGATGGTCCAAAGTCAAAGCTGTGAAAATAAAAAAAAAGAAAAGAAAAAAAAGAAAAGAAAGAGAAAGGATATTAGCAGCATTATTAATCATTACTCCTGCCTGGAGCTGTTTGGATTTTCACATTGCTGTTGACTCTTATTTAGTACTCAAGCAAGAGTCTTAGCATGAGGCATGGTGGAAGGGACACCCAAATATTATCCCCACTCCTACCCCAGGTAGTTTTATTTTACTCATGTTTTTCTTTCAAAGATTAGTGGAAACATCGATGGGAAATAAGATGTGCACAGAAATGTTCCAACTCAAATATGACTGGTACAACTAATTTCTTTTTTTTTAAAGGAAGAATGATAGTCATCTAGCATGGATGGAGGGTTCTGGCATGGGCAGGATCTCCAAATAACCATTTTTCATAAATGGAAAAATGCTGCAATCATCCTAGCCTTGAAATTTTCTGGGAGTCATGGAGTTTCATGTAGATTTAGTTATCATTAAATCCAGTGGGGAGAGACAATACATTCCTGGGGAGAGACTCTGCACAGAATAGTTCCTCCCTCCCCCCACTGGCTCCTTCTTTGGTGTGTTTCCCCCCTCTCTAAAAAAATACATTTTAGTAAATACCTCATTAACTATATGACACCAGTGGCTGTTTCTGCAACACAGTTGCTGGCATTAATAGGTGCTAAAGGAGTTACTGTTCAAAGGCATGTTCTAAAGACTCTAACCATCTTTACTTATAAATGACAAGTAGCATAAGACATCAAAGGCAATGCAGAGATAACAGCTAGAAACTGCCAGTGCTGATATTTTGCACAAGAACTGCACAGCGCGCATGGTTACGCAAGGCAGTTATGGTTGTACATGAACACACACACGCACGCACACACAAATTAAAGTTCAATTTTGAAATGTACATTATCCCACTGGGAATTGCACCACCATCATGTCTAATTATTCCTATAAGAGGTGGATTTTTTTTTCCTGCAGGAGCAACTGGGCTGCTTGTGTGACTACGATGCTAATTTAGAGGCAAGGCAGGATTTCCACAAGCAGAACAACTTTCCCGGTGCAAAGTTGATACTTCTTCCAAAACCGGCCTAGCCCTGGAGCAGGGGCTGTTCGACATATGGGAGTCCAAAAGCAAGGAGGGTCATTTAAAATAACAGACAGAAGCCTAAAAATATCCCTTTCAGAAACTCACACTTTCTTTGTAAAAGGGGGGGGGGAGAGAAAAATGCCAAACACTTGAACAGAAAGATCTAAAAATATTCAAGGGTTTGGCAAGGCTCAGGAAGTTAAATAAATTATACAAGAGCATTCATGGGAGAGACTCTACTTTCTCTTACAGGAACATTGTTCAAGCTAATAAAAATTATAATTTACTAGCCACCAAGCTTTTCATGAGTCTAAATTTAATTGGTCAGGCTTCTGGAGTCCATCATTTCTTGCTGGATTAGTAGATTTGTATTGGAGTTTGTGACCCAGTCGAAAAGGGGAAAAAAGGCAGAGACATGAAATAGGAAATGCCATTCTGGATTTCTGGGCAAATTCACAATGGGTGGAAAGTGAGATGGCATCAGACGGAACTGCCTTGTTCCCTTTCTCTGTCTATCTTCCCAACATCTTTCCCTACTCCTTTTTTTTGGAGTGGTTGGAAAGGTGGGAGGAGACTTTGGGGAATGTGAAAACGCTGGGGGTATTAGAAATGCCAGAACAAAATTTAGATATTCAGAGCCCTTTGAAACATAGCACAGTTATTTTAATTTGATAAATGATCAGGCACCTTTAAGAGTGTGTTTGAACAATCAAGATACACTTCAGCAAGTTGATAGGATGTATGCTGTCAACTTGCATATGCCATTAGCACAGACTGCTCACATAAATAATGTGAAAGCATAGCTCCTCTCTCTTCTCTTCAATTCGCCATGTGATACCCACTCACAAAAGAACCCCTTCCCCGTTAAACTAGGGGTCTTCAGAGCCAAAATCCCACTCTTTCTGGCTCCTCTCCCTATCTCCTCCGTCAAGAGAGCCTTTCCGAGCTGAGGGCATTTAAAACAGAAACCTATTAAGCAGCAAGAACATATGAAGGTGCTCCTACTTTTGTGTGTGTGAGTGAGTGAGAGATTTTAATCTTGTAGCCCCGCTGCACTATTGTCCCTATTTTGCCCATGTTGTGTAAAAAACAAAGGAAGGGTGTGTATGTAATGCATAGGGAAACTGGCATTAAAAATATGGCATGTAATAATTAATTAGATCAAACTAATTAACACCAATCATTTCCAATAAATAATAAAATAAAGACTTTCATTGGTTTTGACTTACAGTTAAGCATCGGACAAGGATGGAAAGGACTTTCATGGTAATTCATTTTGCCAGTTTGGGGCAGATATGAACGTACCAGTTAGTGACAGCAGCAGGAAGGGGCACAGAAACATGCCTGCCTTCGGCCAGATCCTATGACATGATAAGTCAGTGAAAGTCAACTATATTTCTCCAAGTTCAGGTTTGCAGCTGCTAGTTTGATTTCCCCCCCCCCCTCTAGTTCAGGAATGTCCCTCACCCCCCCAAAAATTCTTAAGACTTTTTGTCTATTTCAAAGCACTTCTGTCTCTTTTGAATATTCGTATACTGTATCTGCTTTACAAACAAGGGTCACTTTTATATCACTGATTTTATATCACTGATTTTGAATTCAGTGGGGCTTACTTCTGAATAAATGTGTCTAAGATTGTTTTGTAAGCCACTCTAAACAATTTGGAGAATGCAGACAACCCATTTTGCTCAACATGTTCAACGTGTTCAGCTCACAGGCTATATGGGATTTTACCTCAAAAGTCATAAACACAGGTGCATGAAGAATAATAGAAATCAGAACTACCTTGGACTCGGGAAGTGTAATTATGAATTTTTTCTCAGTTTTTTGTGTAACTTCCTTGTGCATCATTTTTTTGATATGTTTAATATAACTGCAAGGACTTGACCTGTTTCTTTCCAGTGATTTGAATCTCTCTATGAAGCAGATATGACGTTTCCAAGAGGGGGTCAAAACCATGCATAAAGCGCGATTATGCACTTTTAGACAATTATTCACATGTATTTTTTAAAATGCCTTGAGAATTTTAAAATCAATGAGAACTCTGTATAACGTGGCTGAACCAGAATGGTTCAAAGAATTTTTGTTTGCCTATTTTAAAAAACTTGTAATTTACAACTTAATAATTTGTGGCTTATTGATATATGTAATTTCTAAGAAACTATACGCTGTTGGTTGATGAGCTCCGGTCAGCTGTACCAGAGTACTGTATATATGCACTTGAAACAAAAAGTGCACCCAGTAGAATGCTAAGCCTTTGGCTTGAACTTCAGTAAAGTACTTTACTTGCAGCAAAATAGTAATTGTAAGAAACCGAGGCTGAGTATCTATTTGCACACCTTAAATGCACATTGAGTAGAATATGTGGCATTCACTATTTGCTTTATATGGGTGTGCGTGAACATTAAAGATGCTCAGAACATCATCCTTCTTGGACATAGCATATACACTTCTATTTTATAATTTTATATCAATTTTCCAGATTCTTTTTTAAAAGTCAGAAATCTGCAAAAATAGCAAATAAGGTACTTTGTGCTTCTGAACCTTCAGGGCCAAGTCTTGATCCTTTCCTAAAACTGTTGAAATAGCTGAAAAGTCTAATTAGAGGGTTGTAATTAATAACATATAATGGTACTAAAGCCTTTGAGCAATTAAAATTCTCTCAAGTGACCAGAAGGGCTATAATAACAGGCCCACAATCACCTTGTAGCTACAGTATAAGGGTATCATAAAGCAAAAAGCCCTAAGGCTTTTTAGACAGGGTATCTAGAATTTTAGACGGGTAAATTGATGACATTTTCTCTTGATTCCCTTTAGCAATCTTACTGATCCTTTATATTTATAGTCTGTTTCTTTATATATATTCTAGAATGCTTTACCCATACTCTGAATATATCAAGGAAAAGAGATACTTGGTTGGAGGAGGGAACGTTCTGCTGTGTTTTACAAATGAAATTAGTTTTCCCTCTCTCTAATGTTTTTAAATTATTTTAATACAGTAAAAGTTAGATTAAAAAAAAAAACAACTCTGTATAGCTGAATCTCTTGACCATCAGCTGTTGCTGTGAGACTTCTGTGTAGCTCCATGTTAACTAAGCCCTCTATGTACACAGTGTAGCCATTTATCCAAGTCTTTGATTATCCATGCAGCTTGGATATTCTCCAGACCATGCAGATAAATGAAGTTCTACTGTATATATACACAACACACTGAATGTGCTTATTCACATTCATGCAGCAAAGTGCAGCATAGTACACACAAAATAATACCTATGGATGGTGCAGCAAATTGCTTTGCTGGGAAGTAGGTTTTCCTGAAAAAAAGAGTGGGAATTCTGAGCTGACAGTATCCTGGGTGTAAGCAAATGGCTGGATGAGAAGGTGATATGGGAGCTCTTTTTGGGCTAAGTCTTCCTGGTAAATTGTTTATTTCTTTTGCCTATCAGATGGTGGTACTCAGTGCCAAAGTTGCAATTGTTTCTCCTGCCTTCCCTACAGCTGTCTCAATGGATTCCATTCCAGACTAGAATCAGAAGCTGTTTAAAAAAAAAATTGGCATTACTGAGAAAGCGATGGGACCTAAACAGGTGGAGTTGTGTACTGCTTTAAAATTAAAAAAAGAAAGGAAGAAAAGAAAGAAGAGTTGTTGCTTTTAATTTTCTAAGTCCTTGAAAAGCAGCCGAGCCCACGTCACCGGAGGCTGGTGGCTCAGCGAGGCAGGCTCCCTTGATCTCTCTCACACACTGATATGCAGCTGTGTCTCCAATACAAGACCATTGAGCATGGCAAAGAGGAACAAAAGTGGCCCCGGGTGGGAGTGAATAGATCTGGAGGCAAGTATCTTGAAACTTTTTTTAAAAAAATTACTTTAAGATTTCATCTTAGTCATTAGAAAAGCATGGGTCGAGAACACACGCACACCCCCAGTTACAGCCAGCCAGTGGCAGTGCAAGATGATAACCCATCATCTTTTATGGCACCAGCTTGAAGATTTCCCCAAGTTTCATTTAGCTATTTATCATCCTGGCAGGAGCAACGCCTCCCCCACAACCAGTCTATCTTTCCCATTCTTTCTCTTGCTAATCTTTTTTTCCCTTTCCCAGTGCCTCAGCAGACTCCCTAGAACATGAACCTTGTATTTTTTCCTCTTCCTTAAAAAACAGAAAATAAAATAAAAGTATGTGTCAAAGTTAAAACAGATTTTGAGATTAACTTGTCTACTCCTTATTAGTGGCACTCCTTCTGAAGATTACAGAGGGGGGTGGAGGGGAGGTAGAGACATGTGTCAGGCAGAAAGAAAGCAGAATCTTGAGAAACAAAAGTCTTGCAGAATTACAGTTGAGTAGTTTCATCTGTTCATTAGTTATATTATTTGCATCTTCTGCAAGATGCCACCACATGCTTACAGCTGTGGGAGACGTATGGGTTAGGGATGGTATAACTGGCGAACATATTTCAGGTGGACATCTATGGAGGCCAAAGAACTCTGAACGTGCTGCCCTTTCGTCCCCAAATTTGATAGAAAATAGAGCATGAAACTGGTACTTCAGAGACTCTTTCCAATTGCACCCCCTGATTTAGCAACAGATTCTCTTATGCATTGAGGTTTTGTTGTAAAATTGTGGGTCACCAGGTGATCTAAAGCCAAAAGTATATGTCTATGGGTGAGTGAGTGAGTGGAAGAAAGATTGGAGCAGCATAGGCAACTCATGATTGGAATTGGGCTTTATAGTGGTTGTTTGGTTCACAGTAAATATTTGCATATTTGTGGAGCCTATTTTCTCAGAGCAGTTATTTCCCAGTTAAATATAAGACATTTATCACTGTAGGAAGATAGCCTGGTAGCACACGTCACGTGGCTTTCATTGAAATCTTCTGTGGTGATTGGAAGGGGAGGGAAAGCTGTTCAGCTTTACTCAAGATTATGGGGAGAATCCACCAGTTGCTGCAGCTGTGCATGCTCCCTTCATTTAAGTGGGGGCAGGTGTGGGGTTCTGTGTCAGAGCCAAGGAAATGATAAAAAGTGGTGTGGTGGAACTGGAAAATTTGGAAATGTGATTTATGAATCCATCCCAAGTGCTTTGAGTGGGATGAATCAACTGCTGGGTAAGCACAAAGTTGCAGAACAAAGTATGTGAGCACTGCAGTGTTTCTAGGAGTTCTCATGATGACCCTCCATTACGGGATTATAATGGAACCTCCACATTCAGAGACAGTGCACCTTAGCGTCAGATACTGGGGACATATAAAGAATGGCTTTCTGCATTACCCTGCTTGCAAACTTTCCAGTAGCTGCCCCGTTGCAGTTAATATCCCACTTAGTTCACAGCAGGCCCCTTAGGATTATGATTATGTCAGCTGACGTCAGTGGTAGCCTTAGAAGATACAGTTGTCAAATAATGTGAAAAGGAATACACTAAAACACATTCTAATGAATTTTTAAGCAAATCTTGAGATTTTGGGGCTGCATTTTTTCCATAATGTTGGGCCCTATGTTGTTTCAGACTCTGCCAAGCAAAAGGCTTGAGACTAGCGAGAGGAAGACTATTTCCCCAAAGTCATTTATCATTGCTGCTTGCCCCATAACAAAAGCTTTCTGTGAAAATGATCCCTTCACCCTGACAAGCACCGCATCCCAGGGGTGTGCTTAAATGCAGATTGAAAAGGTAGACTATTGGAGACACACTCCTGCAGGGCTATTGCAAGGTTCCCAAATCTGGAAGGGCAAGGGACTGATGAAGGTGTTGGCAGAGGACACATTTTTTGGGGCATGTCCCACCCCACAACTTCAGGAGTGCGCTGCTGAGGTTCCACTTGATACTATGTGTTTTTAGTCTGTGTGTCTGAGACAGAAAAAGCTGGGGGGGGGGGCAGTGCACAAGAGCCATGTGCAGTGTGGTGATAGCCTAATTAAATATTAAAACACCCGGGTATTACAGCATTTTAAAAATGTACTTTTCAGAAACATATTTATGACAGCTCATCTCTTGTCATGGCTGACTCAGCTGTCTCCCGGAAAGGGGTGAATTCATCTTTGGCAGGCAGAGCTCCCTCCATCCTCTCCTCTGTTTAGAGGAGAAAGGTGGAAGAGGAGAACAGGTCCCTGAAATATATTGCCAGCATCTCTGCTGGACGGCTGAACTGCCTGCCTTTCTGTGCCGCAGAGAACGAGAGATTCACATGCAGAACATGCTGTTTGGAAATGGCTAGGAATTAGTTGCAGCCTCATTCGCAAATGTTTTACTTGTACGCTGCTGGGAGGCCAACGAAGAGAACAGTCCAAGAACTTCCACCCAAAGGAATGTGTACAAGCATATCTCAAACTTCTCCTTAATCTCTGACACCCTTGTGGTACTGGGCAATGCAGTTGAGAAGAGGGGACATTCCCATAGCCAGGACTGACATGGGTAAAGTGAGATCCGGCTACTGAAATGTATACAGCCTAAATATAGAGCTAAGAGTATAGGATGCCTGTCAACCATATGGTTTGATACCCGCATTGGTCCTCTGTTACTATACACAGTTCTGGAAATAAAATGGCATACAGGAACTATGGTGAATGACACCGGATCTGGTAATTATGGCAGGGGAAACCAGCAGGATCCAGAAGTTTAGTGGCTCCATCCATTGTTTCATTTCTAAGATGTAGAATGAATTCCAAATGGACATTTTAGTCTTCTTTTAAGTAAGTAAATAACAAAATAAAGTGCACTCCTGCCTCAAGAATACTTTGGTGTAGTCTTGTAAATAACCACTCACCTGTGATGAGCTAAAGATTGCCCCCAAGTGAGCAGATAGGAAGGCTGTAAAAACCAGAGTGGGAATTTCCCACTATAAGGATGCTGAAACACCACTGATGACTTAAACTGATATACACTGCAGGTGGACTAGAAATTTGTATGGACAGTTGCAGGACTGCTTTAATGGATTAACAGC
Source organism: Cryptoblepharus egeriae (assembly GCA_030015325.1). Classification (NCBI taxonomy): domain Eukaryota; kingdom Metazoa; phylum Chordata; class Lepidosauria; order Squamata; family Scincidae; genus Cryptoblepharus; species Cryptoblepharus egeriae. Next base: position 102,609,874 of record JAREYC010000002.1, on the reverse strand, counting down.
CCAATCCCTAATTAAATTACCACATGGCAATGCAAAGGCTACACAGAATCCCATAGGGGATTTTTGGCTACTGGAGGTCTCTTGGAGTAAGGGAAGATTTGACCTCTTTTTGCCAGGTAAATCCCAGCAGTTGCAATGGGTCAACTTGACCTGTATCAGTGATATCATTGGTGCGGACCTGTGTTGACCTGTGCAAGTGGATCAGGCTTGGGTAGGAGTTGGGATTTGGTATGGCCACCATCACTGAACCTCTCTCTCTCCTGGGCCCAATATGCCATCCCACATCCATCCCCTCCCCATTCTGCCCTCATCCACATCATTCAACCCCCTTCCTGCTGTCCTTTGCCCCATTCTGTTCTGTCCCATTCCCATCCCGTGCTGGGTTTACCTTTTCCAATGGGCATCCGTTGCTCTGCTGGTGCATGCGGGAAGTCTCTAGCCTTCCTGGTAGTGCACCACCTCCCTGCACTGCGGCAAAGTGGTTTATGGTTCCAAAAGCAAAAGCAAGTTGCTTGGGCTGTAACTTAATGATTTGTTTCACATTCTATGAAATAGAAATAAGAAGAGACAGGCAAGTAACACTGTGCAACTGCAAGCTCAGTACCTGGTTTGTTGCCCATGTTCTGTGTTGTGGACACCAGCGTTATTTTCCAATGTCTTTGGTCAGGAACAAATTTGTCCTTGTCTTCAAAGGGCACTTATTTTTATTTTAAAAGATTTATATCCCCCGCCTGCACAAGGCTCAAGCCAAGTTTTAACCAATAAAACAAGTTTCAGTGATAATGTCTTCAATCTTTATGAGGGAGAGATTGTATGATTTCTTGGCTAACTAACTGGTGTTTTGTATTACATAGGAAGCTGCCTTGTATCTGGTCAGGCCTTGGCCCCATCTCAGCCTTGTCTGCATGGGGTGGCAGTGGCTGTTGAGGACAGCCTTTCTTAGAGTGTGCTCCTTGGAGCTCTGGTCAGTGGTGGGCTCCAGCAGGTTCACACCTACTCTATAGAACCGGTTGTTAATGAGAGATAGGGCATATAAAGTTTAAAAATAGCCATTTAAAAGTGGCTGGCAGATGGGCAGAGAACCAGTTGTTAATTTTTTTGAATCCCCTCACTTCCTCTGGTGCTCCCTGAGACACCATCAAGGTCTCCACAAGCACACAATAAAGGCCACCGTCTGCCCACCGCCTGTTTGCTCATCCATCCCTACCACCTCCCCTGATCATGGTTCTCCATCCTTGTTCCCCTCCTTTTCTGGCTCCTTACTGGTACTTGGCATTGAACTCAGCACTGTGCTCTCTGCACATACACCAGCGCTCTGGGACTCTCCACACATGTGTCAGTCCATAAGACTCCTAGAAGTATAAAGAGTTCTGGAGATGTTTGAGATTGATTTATTAAGAGTTTCAGGCTGGAACCTTTCTCAGTCCTACCTGGGGACGTTAGGGATTGAACCAGAGACCTACATGCAAAATGTGTGCTCTATCACTGTGTTATAGACTTTCCTCCTAGCATAGCTCCTTTTTGGAATTTGTCTTGAAGAGGCAAGTAGAGAATAGGGAAGAGAAAAAAGATCACCTGATGTTCCTTGGCAATGTTCAAAGGGTCTATACAGGTCCAAAGACACACATCCTGCTACCATCTGTGCATAGTCAACAGGATACATTTGTTCAGACCTTTTGGACATTACCAGGATGCATGTGTCAGGACAGGGAGGTTCTCTCCCCCCTTTTTCCTATGCACATCTTTAAGACATGAGTAATGAAAAGAAGTGTTGGAAGCAGCCTTTGAAATGCAAAAACACAAAGTCTGCTTGAAAGCCTTCAACTGTGCTTGCATAAATAAGGGGGAAAAGCCTATACAGGTGCTGTTGATCTCAAGGCTGCATCCCATTCTCTTGAACCACAGCTATTCCAAACCACCCATTCCTGTCTGCAGCTGTGCTTCTTAGAATCAGGAGATCATGATCATCTCCACAGAAGAACTTCTTTGGAGAGGATGGTGCACTTCATTTGTATTACTTTGATGTAATTCTTACAATGGTGTATTATGCTCTCTACATTGTAGGTGGGGGAGACAGTAGATTGCCTAAGCCTCCCTTGTGAGTTCATGGAAGGTAATTCAAATTCAATTATAAAAAAGGAAACATCTTCAGGGTTTGTCCTGTATATTGGCAGGGTCTGTTAATCTGGTTTGGAGTCATCCAATCCATGTTTCTACGCATCACTGAGGAAACTAGCTGGCCTGTCACAGAGGCCTTTTGCTGGGTTGTTACCTTCCCACTGAAGTGGTACCTATTTATCTACTTGCATTTGCATACTTTTAAATTGCTAGGTTGGCAGGAGCTTGGATGAGTGACAGGAATTCACTTTGTTGTGCAGCACTCCACACTCCGATCTCAAGCTGCTGACTTTCAGGTTGACAATTGCAGTGTCTTTAATCACTGAGCCACTGTAGCCCTTCCAGTAACTCAAACACAATATTAAAAACTATAAACTAGAGAAAAAAAGTTGAAATATTCTACATACTACAGATATGCAAAGATCTCTTGATATCCCCCCATTTTTTTCTAAAGTTGTGTGGGAATACTTACTGACTCATACCTGTTCATTTCCACCATGGGTCAAGTGGCAAATTCTAAGTACAGCGGTACCTCGCTTAATAAGCTAAAATTTCCAAGACATCTTGCTTCACATAACAAGTTCCACTTCACTTAACAAGCAAGCACATTATGGGCAGGTGTGCTATGCAGCCCTGACACTCCGTATGGAGGCTCTTTAAAATGGCTGCTGGCCAATGCTGCTGCCTCTAACTGCCCCAAGTGCCCCCACCAACCACCTTGAACCTCCAGCAGCAGTCCAGGTAAGCCTCCCAGGAAAGTATCTTTGATTACAGTCTCCTAACTATGTCTACTCAGAAGTAAGCCCCATTGTGTTAAGTGGGGCTTACTCCCAGGAAAGTGTCCTTGATTGCAGCCTCTTAACTATGTCTGCATTTAACTGTGTTAAATGGGGCTTACTCCCATGAAAGTGTCTTTAGGATTGCAGCCTAAGTAGACTTCATAGGATCATGCACATTGAATGCATGTTTTGAATTCAATTCCAGTGTTTTGTCATCTTTTTTTACATACAGTTAATATTTTTATATGACTATTTTGGGGGTTGTGGAACCAATCATCTTGAGTTTCCATTATTTCCTATGGAAAAATCTGCTTCACAAGAGCGTTTCACTTAAAGAACAGGCCTCCGGAACGAATTAAGCTCTTGTGAGGCACCACTGTACATCTCAAACAATGTCCTACCTGTGATATGATTAACTTGTGGAACTTACTGCAACGGGACAGGGATGAATCTGAAAACTGCCTGAAAGACTGGTTGATACTGGGAAAGTTAGCCAGGCTAGGAAGTCGATATCTGCCAGATTGGGAGGATACCTTTTCTTTAATAAAAGGATAAAGTATATTTAGAATATTGGGGGTTGTGTTTCCAACTCTTAAAAATAGCTTGATACTTTTTCTGAAGCACCGAATGCTTCAGGGGGAATAAAAGTTGGATCATTACAGGGTTACATAGATGGGAGCTCCTGGTTTCCTATTCACAGGCTCTATTTTCTATATAAGCAATGTTCACTTCGTTGTTTGCGTCTGTATCCGTTCCCAATTAAACCACACTGTTCCAAATTTGGTTACATCTTATTCACTTACATGTTGCTTTTCACTCATCTACCTGGGTGTAATCAAATAACAGAGCAACGAAGTAACCCTCCTCTTAAAGCTGAAGTGGGATTCACAGAATAAAACCAATATTTATCTTACTGGGAGTTGGAAGGCATGCACCTATAAAATTTGCTTTATTGCACACAACCTGTTTTGGTAATTTCTCTTTTCCTCCCCCTTTTGCCCTCTTGTGAGGCTACCATTAAAAAAAATCTGCTAGACTTAAGTACTGTAGCTCTTTGCAAGAGTTTTACTCCTTTAAAACCATTCACAGAAGTTAAATTTTAGCCATTAGAATGGCTGCAAATACAGGCTTTAAAGAGATCTATATTTATGTGCTTGGAAGGGGACAAAGGCAGGCTTCAAGCATTGGACAAGCCTTTAGCCCCTTACAAAAAGTCATATGTTCCTATATGTTTTTTCTCTGACTGGACCACTTTCAGTCCTTTAACACATTTTTCTCAGAAGGTGGTTTGGGATCTTAAATCGGTTCATTGATAGGGAACTGAAGACACTTGACTCTCCGGTCAGAATAATTGCTGAGGGCATCACAAAAGCATGATGAAAGCTTGCATTTGTCATTCTCTAGCAGTTTTATGCATGATCCAGGATCACTGACTGTATGTTATAATCATTATAGCTTACCCTAGGAATGGACAACTTCTGTGTATATATAAGAAACCTACTCTGGACTCTAATAGTATTTTTAAAAATATATTTGTACCCTTGTGGTTTTGGTCAAGTTGAGAGTAATCCCACTGGATGGGGGATTTAAACCTTAGCCTTCCTCATGACTAGGCCAACACTCTGACCCAAAGGGGTGTCAAACATAAGGCCCAGAGGTCAGATGCAGCCCACAACAGTTCTTTATCCAACCTTTGGGCTGTCCCAGCACCACCACCAGCTGCTCTGAGCTATGCTGAGGTGTCACTGCTGAAAAGGTGGCCTGTGTGAGAATTGGGATTTAATTTTTAATTCTTTATTGGGTTTCTTAATTGCTTATGTTTCTGCTAATCATGGGGAGGACTGAGGAATTTAATCCTGAATCCCCACTCTGTGGGCAGCCCACATGTGCTTTCTCCAGTTGTGCAAGGCTGCTTCTCTGATGCTTTTCAAGTCTTCCTTCACACAAAGGCTACAAATGTGGGCCACAATCCAACTCAGCTTTAAGTGTATCTAAGCCCATTGATTTTAATAAGATTAAACATGGTCAAGTCTGTGTTGGACTGTGCCATAGCTTTTCTAGGAACAAATGAAAGCAGAAATTCTCAGAATGCTGAATTCCTCAGCCCAGGTATTGCAGTGATAGAATTAATTGCATCAAGCAAATATAACTAGTATGGAGTCAGTTCTGCATGGTATTGAAACTTTTTAAAACAACGAGGTGTGCTGACTCCATTTAAGAGAAGGAGCTAGTCCAATCAGCCTACTAAGGGAGACGGTTGTGGTACCACCTTTGTAAAGGGCTTGTTTCTGGTAACCACTGGTCAAAATTTTCTTGACAACAGACATAAGAGCAAGAATTTTACTACATTTTAATTCTGTCCTTCAGCCGGGGAATTCAGTATGGTGTATATATTATCTCACCCCCTTCCCCATTTTAATATGACAGCAATCTCGTTATGTTTGGTTGAGAGATGTTGACTTCTGTGTCAAAGTCTTGGGTGGATAAATGCTAAAGCTAAAGGCTCATTCAATGACTATGAGTTAACACAGGTGTTCGTTAGTAAAACATACCCTGCCCAACAGGCTCTTCTCTGATGACCTAAGCAAATGGGCAAGACTATTTGGTAGTAGGCAGTCCTTCAGATACTGCGACTACATGCTTTTATAGAGCTTTAAAGCACTGCAATATATATTGCATTAAAGTTTTAGGATACTCCTCCAGATGCATTCCAACTCTGGAGGTGAACCTAGGATAATAACTGGGCTTTTCAGGAAAGAATCATCAGGGGCAGGAGAATTAGGGGCTTTTCCCTCCGATCCACTGATTTCCTCCTGATATTGCTCCCCCTGCGACCAAATCGGCAGGACCCTCCATTTGCCAGCAAAAAGTCTAGTTCAGAGTGAACAACTTTTTGGAATTCACCTGACTCTTATCCCTGTTGATGCCTGATGAGGTTCACAAAGAGTATGAGGACACAGGGACAAAAAGGGTTTTGGATCTTGTGCCTCTCTGTGATCGTTGACACTGCTGCTAAGGAGGTGTGAAACTTACCAGCATCACAGTAACAGTGATTTTACACTCAGTCTTCTAGGGTGTGAATTATACCACCCAGGGTGGAGAGGGAACAATCACAAGCTGCAGCTGGTATCAGGAACTACACTGATGTAGTAGGAACAACTCTGTTGTCTGATTTCATCAGATATGAAGATCTTACTGCAAGGCAGAGGTTGATTGGATTCATGTCAGCACATTCTTTGTCTATAATACAGTGTGGCATAAAAGGCAAATGTAGCCTTAGTCAAGAAAACCAGACTATCTGAGGACAGTTGAGAAACAGTCTCTGGTTATGGCATTTGTAGGCCTGTTTCTGGAATCCTGCATCTAATGCTGGAATCCACTATTGGAAATGATATGTTAAGTGTGCATGTGTACAAAGAGCTGCAGGCAGGCCTTACTGAGAAGCCTGTAGTCGTGGCTCCTAATCTCTGAGCACTGCCATGGAATCCCCACGGCCCTGTTCAGTGTATAGGACTATGGGGATTCAATGGGCCAAGTAGGTCAAAGGAGCCACCAATCAAAAAAGTTTGGGAACCACTGCTTTAGCAATCCAGAACTGTGATACAGTTGATTGTGATACAATATATGAAGACATTGATGGATTCTAAGGAAATCTGAAAAACTGACATCTTGTTAGCTCTGTGGAGTGGTACTCAAACTGATCACTAGCTGTGGCTACAAAATATGCAGAGTGGCCACAGATGAGGTGCAACATAGTCATATCGCTATGAGTCAAAGGAGCTGTATTTAAATTCTTACTATCTGTTGGATGATATGAGGAACCATGGTGTAATAGACTGATGCAAAACACTAGAAAGAGCTGGATGTTAGTTGTTGACATAATGATGACTAACCAGTGGATGAGGCAACAGACAGGGAGTGGACTATACATTGCTTTCCTTAAAGCAGAAGTGGAGATCTTTTGGAAAACTTACTCAAAAATATATGAACTTTGGAAGAATTTCAGTTGGCTACAACCATGAAGGAGACCAAATGTTAGCAGTCCTCTCTTGGTCCTGAAATCACTGCACACCATCAGCTTCCCCACCAGGGCATTATCCAGTTACAAGGCTGGTTTCAGTTGCTTCTCTCATAGCTGATGCCACAGGTGATTCCTTTCCTTTTTCAGCCAGAGCAGAGGTGGTCGTTGACAGAAGTACCTGGCTCCAAAACTGCAATGTAGATTCAGTGTGTCATGCCAGTATCACACTCCTTTCCAAGGGTCCAATCTGCTAGGGAAGGACCTGGAGCACCTCCTGACCCAAGATCAAATAACTGAAGTTCTGTGGATTCCTAGGCTGTTGTTCTGGCTTACATCTTAGGCATGCTGACCTGTTTCTAGGCCATTGTCACTTAGACCAGATTCTGGACCAGAGCCTTCCAGCACATTATGCTCCCTAACAAACTAATCCTCCAGAGTAGCAGGTAAATCTCCCTGGACATGCACACCAAGATAGACCTTTGATGTATCCACACAGACTGGATTCTGGTAGTAGACAGTTTGCATCCCAATGTGAGCCTGCTATGATGGGGAACCCACCTGGACTACTGTGGAGCCCAAGGCAGGTTGTCACCAAACAAAACAAGAAGAAACAACAATTTCCTTAGAGTTTCCCTGAAGACACTTGCACCCCAACTCTGTATCAAGTTGACACTGACAACATTTCAGCCAAGGCAGGCACGCGTCAACCATCAAGGAGGAACCAGGTTGGCTTCTTGCAGACTCAAGGTATGACAGTCTACCTTCCTCCCCATGGCTGAGACTAGAAATGGGAGGCAAACAAGGCCTATGGGCTAGAGCCCTCTCCAGGAATTCAACTTATTCATGTCAGCTCTTGAACTAAAAGTTATTTGCCTTATTCCTTTGTGGGATATTTGAGAAAATTAACTTCTAGAAGTCTGAAAATATAGCTTCTGGCCTTGCAAAACCTGGTAGGCCGGGACATTTTTGCATACTACTCTTCTAAGGCTTATTTTTCTATTTGCATACTTGTAATATATTCTTGAATGTTTTATTTAACCCATCAATTGTCTTCACTTTTAAATACTTTTCCCTATGAATAGTTTTACTTCTCAGTTGGAGGTGATGCTATTCTTTTTCTGAGAAGCCTCTGAGGCAATAAGTAAGGCATCACTCCACCAACATCAGAACTGTTCATTTCATCTACAACCTATAGCAAGCTAAATTCCAATATTCCTGGAATATATTTCAAAGTTTCTGTCATCCTTTGGGGAGGAAGGCGCTTTGCTTGGGTAAATCCTAAATGAATCAGAAGCCATTCCATCCTCCCATCTAATTGGACCAGATGGAGATAAATGGAAGAAGAAATATAAATTTGTTTTTTATTTCAGTTTTTTAAAATCTTGTCATAATTAATAACACTTGGTGTGAAGGAATAGTAAAGGTTTTCCTTAGCTGTGATGTGCTGCTAGATTGTCCTTTGAAAATACCAACAGCAGAAATGCTGGACACAAAGGTTGAAACAAAGTGTGGTGAGTTGTTAAACACCAATGCCTGTAGAAAAATCCTCTGTGTTTCCTTACATATGCCTTGTAAGTGTTACAAAGAATCTATGGGCAAAATCCATAGCAGTTATGGGTCCATGCAGTTATGTTACCCTGTAGTGTTATCTTAAGGAAAGTCATCTTAACTGCTCCAGAGCAAGGGGCTTAATTTCACTTTAGGATACAGGCCTATGTGTGTCAAAAACAACTGTTAATTTTTATGGCTGACTACACCCTATTTTATATTTTAATTGTATTGATATTTTAATTGTAATGTTTTAATTGTATTTTATGTAATGAATGTTAGCTACCTTGGGTAGCCTTCGGGGAGAAATGCGAGCACAAATCCAATAAACAAACAAACAAATAAATATATAAATATATATCTAATTGGAGAGGGAGTCTCATCATAAGGGTTTTGTGGATTTCTTTCTGCCAGTAAAAAAGGGGAAATCTGGAACATTCCTAACAATATCCTAATGATTGCTTGCTTGATAATGTTCAGTTTGAAAAACAGGCTGATGGGATAAACATTGGAATAGAATGGTGATATTCATGCAAATGATGAATGATGTAGTCAGGTATGATGGCCACATGTTTCCTGCACTTGATTATGCTATTAAAGGGCAGCTGCTTCCCCACCTTTTCAGGAGTTACTGAAAGATCTATGTGACCTAAGGGGATATCACGCACAGGTGAGTGAAAACATCGGAAGAGGAAACAGCACATAGTTTGACATGTTGTTGGTCACTTGGAGGACTGAAGAAAGAAAATCTCATGTAAAAATTCTCTTAGCAACACCCTTTGGCAAGCTGACTTCTAACAGGGAGCCTGATCCCAATCAAAAACATGCTTTGGCATGATGTAAATAGTAACCTTGTAGTTACTCCATGGATACCAGTGAATAAACCTCACCTGTAAGATTACCAAGCTGGAAAATGGTATATTATAAGAACACAAGGCCCTTGCCGTGAAATCCACCTGAAATGAATTTTTCCCTGCATCGCTCATGCATCTGAAATAAGAGAGGAGGTATTCAGTTTCATTCCTATGCTTTCAGTGGACCAAATGCACCGGGTGAGAGACATATTATGTTGCATATACATTGTAGACACTTATTTTTGGTCCCAGTTCAGTTTCATTTGACAAAACCATTTTTGAAACCCTACAAACCTATCAGAGGCAATGAGCAATGGTATTTCTTTATTCCAGCCCTTATCACACTGCACCAACAGTGATTCCAGCTTCTTTTTCCCCCCTCTTTACTATCTTTCAAAGAATGCTTTTTTGTTTGAGTGCTAGAGAAGTTCAGGATCTACTTTGGGCTTTTAAAGACTGGCATTGATCAGGACATCTATTCTGCATTCTCTCTCTCTCTCTCTCTCTCTCTCTCTCTCTCTCTCTCTCTCTGTCAAAAGGCGACAGATTGCAAGTGGCACTTATAACGTAGAGACTAGGTTGTGATTACCCATTGGATAACATTTTAATTGTGCTTCTGGCACTCTGTCAAGCTAATTTGAACTGCATTTCAATATTACAGCATTTATTTAGAGCCATAACAATATGGATTAATCTTAAATTATAATACAGGGAGAGTTCTGTTACACTTATTTCCAATTTGCCAAATATTTAAAAAGGGAATCACAAAAAATAGCCAAAAATGGAAACGGATTGTTTTCCAACTAGTGTAGAAAAGCACAGATGGGTTAAAGAAGAGCAAGAGAGAGCAAACTTGCATTTATTGAAGGCTCAGGCAACATGAGTGAAAGTGAATAAAATAATTGTAAGCTTTCCTGGTGCAGTTTCACTTTCATACTTTTTCTTTTCATTTCAAATGTGGGACAAAAAGACAAGTGACAAGCCACAATCTAGTTTGTACAGTTGTAAGTTTCCGTTTCCAATGAAAATAAGGGGTGGTTCACACAGTGATCTATTTGTCTCTGTTTGGAACACCCATGAAGAAACAAAAACACTTGCAGAGGAAAGTGTATGTATGAACCACCACTGATACATCTATAGCAACTCATGTAATGTCACAGTTGAAGAATTGTTGTGCACCAATAGCCATGGTCATCCAGCTCACACATTACATGCGCAATCCTAACCACAACTCACCCACTCTCTGTTCCCACAGTGATGGGGGGAGGCTGGGGCACATTAGTGCACTGTCCTAAATCCCCACAAGAGTGGCACAGAAGTGCCTTATGACACTTTTGTGACACTCCCAAGCCAGCATAGGACTTGTGCTGGCCTGGGTGTAAGGATCACAGCCTACATTGTTCAGTTCAGCATACCCAAATGTGGTCAGACTCATGAAGATAGAAAAGAAAGCGCAAAGTGATCCAAGAAATACAACTGTCCTCCTATGCCACTGAATCCCTTAATGAGATGAACTTCACTTGTATTCCAGATTCAGCTATGTCTTCCTCTCAAAGGAGGACAATTATGTTAATTTTTAAAGAAATTATTTGTATGTTACCTTTCCCAGCCTCAGGACCATCTTGGCACTTAAAATATAAAAAATGGCTATTTCTCAGGATTGTGACAACTGGGGTTAGCCAGTGTGGGTATTAACCTTGGCCCAACAACCACCAGAGGGCCCACCTGATCAGGTCACGGCTTGATGGAATGCAATGGCCAGTACCCTGTCAAGGGGACAGCCAGGATAGGCACTATATGGAATCTAGTGCACTAGTGCAGAACAATGTCTCAGGGTCCCCAGCAACTTGATGCTAGTACTACTCCCCTAACTGCTGAGCTGCATCCAGCTTTCATGAAATAGCTTTGGTGGTGACGGAGATGCTGTAGAAGACTGGACCCTTTTGCCTGCATAAAGGTTTTTGCCAGGCACCTGAACAAAAAAAAACACAAACAAAAAAACCACGAGATCTTACAGGTAGCAGGTAATGGGGACTTCTCTTGGATATTTCATAGGATGATCCCTTGTGGCCTTTACAAAAGTCACACTTTATTTTTCCCTGCTCCAACAGCACTTAGAGAAAGAGGGAGCTTTGGAGACATGCGGTGCTGAGAGGGGGAATGCCCTGGATAGGTGATAGTTATTTAATTCATACCTTAAGGGAACTATCGCAATTGGTGACACAGGCTGGCATTCTCTTTTTGGCTTCCTTCCCCTGGGTCTCCACAAGGACTGTCAGCAGAGCACCAGAGAAGTGTAGTGCAGTGGGTGATCATAACCGCATTTCCTTTTCTCCCGATTTCTCTCTGGGAGTTTATTTTAGGAAGAGAGGCATTTGTTGAGGGCACTGTGCTCCTTGTTGGCAAGCAGCCAGGCAGACCCTGTATAATTATAGTGAAAATCAAAACAAGTCTCAGGGGCCTGCCTACATCTTTATATCGCTATGGAGAACATAACGGATGCTAGGAAGAGGGTTACAAGTACTCCTCTCTTGGAGTGGTTTCAGTAGTCTTTGAAGACAGGAATTGCAGAAACCATGCTCTGAGGAGGCTGTAGCATCATATGTAATCTCAGGGAATAATCCTAACCAATTTTCCAGCTCTGGGGTAAGGGCAATGCAACTCTGAGTTAAGGGAAAAAAACAACTGCAAACAACTGGCATAGCTATGTCGGTGCTGGAAAGGTGGTTAAGATTACATCCTTAGGGTACAATCCAAACAAATTTAGGACCACCTAACTCATACGGCATATCTTTCCATTGTGGTGTGGGGATGTCGGCATATGCCTAACCCTCTCCCTCCCCCGAGTGGGGCACTAATGCTTCATGGCACTTTTGTGACACCCCCAGATAAGTGCAGGACTTATGCTGGGGCTTAGGCTGGCCGAACCAGAGATTAGGATTGCTGCCTAAGGCTGCAATCATAAAGACACTTTCCTGGGAGTAAAACCCATTGGACACAATGAGGCTTACTTTTGAGTAGACATGGTTAGGATTGTGATCTTAGTGTCTTATCAAGTCCTGATGTTGTCAGTGGAAGGAGCTGGGTACTGACTGGGAGATGTGTCTTGCAAATGGTCAGTGAGTGCAACTTCTATCTACTTAACAGCAGCCCAATTGTGAAAGGAGTTGGTGAGCTTGACCCTTCATGAAGTGGCTGTGTATATTGGGGACAAGAACCTGTGCTGTACAAACATTCCTGACAGTATATTAAACTGGTCCTTATTCTGCATTCTAAGTGCTAGGTTAAGTGACCGGCCAAAAGCCTCATCTTGTCATCATGTGAAGGGCAGGAATTTCTGTCACTATCTGTATGCAGCCTTTGTCCTGTGCCATTTGTTTATTTCAAGTATTCCTAAAGTGTTGATATGTTGGTTTTTTCAGGGAACGTGTTGGAATTGCTAACCTTAAAAATTGGACCACACCTAGACCTCATCAGGGACTAAGCAGAACCAGGGTTCAATCCATAATTTATCTCTAGAAATAGTGCCTGAGAGCCATGAAGTCCAGATCCAGGGGAAGCAACCTTTGTAAACTTCCTGCTTGACTGTTGGTCTCCTTGAACCTGTACTAGCCATTTCAGTAGCACAAGTCCATGGAGAGAAAAGCAGGTGGGGATAGGATCCACCTTGCCTGACTGGCACCAGATCTACCTCTCCTGCAGCTTTCTACACCTGTTTGCCCACTTTTTTCCCCCACTAAACTGCTCCAGAGGGTGGCCAGATGTCCAGCAATAGGGGGCAGCCACAGGATGTTTCCTTGGGGGAAGGCTTCTTTTATCCTGGAGAAAGCCTGGAGAAAGCCCCAAGCCTCACAATGGGGCTTCACATGTTTGAATTGGCAGCAGTGAGCCAAACCCTCCCTCCAGTGGTGGGCTCCAGCAGGTTCGCACCTACTCTATAGAACCGGTTGTTAATGAGAGATAGGACATATAAAGTTTAAAAATAGCCATTTAAAAGTGGCTGCCAGATGGGCACAGAATCGGTTGTTAATTTCTTTGAAGCCCATCACTGCCTCCCTCCCTCCTTCTTTAGGCCCCAGTTCCCCCAATTCCTCTAGGCCTTTACCACTGCCCAGAACACTTATCTGACTCCAGACAGTGCATGGGCATTTCTGTCTGGGATGAAACTTACTGGGATGTGACATCACTGTGATGCCATAGCTCCTCCATGTCTACTACTACTACTACTCCTTCAGATCTGGCCACGGTGACCCATGCCCTAGTGACATCGAGACTAGAGTATTGTAATGCGCTCTACCTGGTGCTGCCTCTGAAGACGGTCCAGAAACTTCAACTAGTCCAGAATGCGGCGGCCCGTGTGGTTGCTGGGGCTCGTCGGTTTGACTCTGTCAGGCCACTGCTTCAGCGACTACACTGGCTGCCCATTCATTTCTGGGCTGAATTCAAAGTGCTGGTCCTGACCTTTAAAGCCCTAAACGGCTCAGGTCCAGGGTCCCTGAGGGACCACCTTCTTCTTTACAATCCAACCTGTCACCTAAGGTCATCTGAAGGGGCCCTACTGACTGTGCCGCCACTAAAAGACGTGAGAGGTGTGGCGGCCAGAGATAGGGTCTTTTCAGTGGCGGCACCCCGGCTCTGGAACTCCCTCCCCTTAGAACTGAGGAGAGCTCCCTCTATAAAGAGCTTCAGGTGGAGCCTTAAGACCTTTTATTTTAAAAAAGCATTTTAAATGGGGCATAGGTGGGGGGGCAGTTTTAGTGTTTTAGCGTTTTTTTACTGTTTTTAACTATGTTTTTAGTCTGTTTTAATTGTTCTGAGCTTTTTAAATTTATTTGTATTTTAATTGTTTTTTAATTATGTTTTAATCTATATTTATAATTCGATTTTAATGGTGTTTTATCCTGTTTGTTAGCCGCCTTGGGCTCCCTCCTGTAAGAGAGGAAAGGCGGGAAATAAATAAATAAATAAATAAATAAATAAATAAATAAATAAATAAATAAATAAATAAATAAATAAATAAATACTAGGAAGTAAGTCCCATTGTGTTCAATGAGACTTACTCCCAGGAAAGCCCAGTGCCACATTCCAAGGGTGGATTCCACCCTCTCACAATCTCCATGATCCAAGGTCACAACCCCCCAATGGGGTCCCATCCCAGGCTTTGAGTACCACTGCCCTAGAGACAAACAGGGCACAAATATTCAAAAGGTAGGAGAGCCAAATCACCACCTCAGTAGTACTAGATCTTCCCCATGGGTAGGTATTCCATAACATCTCATAATGGGACATCTACCACTTTTCCTTGAGGCAGGCAGTGTTATTGTATTTTGAAATGGGATACTGGCCTGGAAGGACTGCCAATTTCATCTGACAAAACTACAACAGTGACTTCATTAACTAATAATTATAGTGACTTGCTTTAATAAGCTTCCACATATTGTCATCAAAGATCCAAGTTGTGCTCCAAGCATCCTTCATAAGACCAGAGATAATACCTTCCTTTCCATCACAAAGGTTGAACTTGACATCAAGCAAAGCCTGTCTTCCCATAGCTGTCGAGACATTTATTTTTGGCAACACAAGCTGCAGTATCCAGTTTGGGAACAGCCAGGTACCTCTCCTCCCAGGTTCTTAGAAATGTGATAAGGGCTGACTTGGTAGTCTGATGCTTGCTCCCAAGATTTTAAGGCTGGTGGCCCTTGAAACTATCTTCTCAGCCCTACTAGAGCCAAGTCTGGTTCTTTGCAGCACCATTTTCCTCATGCTGCCTTCTTTCCAGTGTTTAACTTTATGCAAACCCTGTTGTGTGATGTCACCAGAGCAGCAATTTTCAATAGCACACTGGTGTGCCGTGCATGGTTCACATGTGTGCTGCAGGGGTTTGGGGAAGGTCAGTTATTAGTTGAGCCATCTGAGGATACGAGGCCTTGAGAATAGTGAGGTATGGCTTGTCATTTGTCAAAAAACTGATATTGGGCCTTCCCAGTGTGCCATGGGATTAAAAAGATTGAAAATTGAGAGTGAAATGAAACACCTTAAAGACTATGGTTGCAATTCTAACCTCCCCTCTTGCCAGCCTATGCCCGGGCACAAGTCCTGTGCTGACTTGGGGGCATCACAAAAGTGCAGTAAGTCACTTCTGCTTGACTCCTTGGGGTGGGGGGGGGTGGTTGGCCAATGCACAGGTACATGCCGACCTCCCCACACCATCATGGAAAGATAGGTCAGGTGAGTTAGGCCAGCCTAAATTTCTTAAGATTGCACCCTATGTACCACAATCCTATATACAACTACTCAGAAGTAAGACCCATCATGTTCAATAGGGCCTACTCCAAGGAAAGTGTGCATGGACACAGCCTAATTCTGGGTAATTTTAGCTATATTAGACTAGCATGGTTATCCCTCTGACAGTCTAACAGTAGTAACATAAGTAAGCTAATGGTGGATATATCCTTTCCAGTCCACTCTAGGATGCAGGTGATTGTTGGGGTACAAGGCAAGGACCACCTAGTCCACTCTTAAAACCCTTAGATGACCATCTAAAAATAGCCTAGTTTGCATAAATTATATGTCAGTAAATATATTGCATAAGTTTATTGCAAAATAGCCTAGTTTGCATAAATTATATGTCAGTAAATATGCCTGTCAGTAAATCCGGTTGGTCATCTAAGGGTTAACCACATGTTAACAGACTTCAGAATGTTCTCTAGTTACCATACAAGACCTTATTCAGAATGTGCCTCAAACTATACTGGGAGAGCCTCTTCCTCTTTGCAGGACACATTCATGTATCCTATTTCATGAGGACTATGCCACCGCAATCCCCAAATACCATTCTGTATCCCAAATGGTGGTGGTTTATAGAGCTGTGCAAACAGCTGTGTTATGTAACTGTTTGTACCAGAAGGGGGCACCCAGGAGTCCCTGACAGTGTCTCTTCCCCCCTCCCCGTTTCTTCCATCCAGGTTACACACATCCCGCTTATTACTGGGTTTGCCTTTTTCCAGAGAGATTTCTCTGTTTGGGGGATTAGCATTACCACTCTTTCACGGTGGAGGAACCTAAAGCATGGCAGTGTGGGGAGGGATACCTTGCATAGCAGATGATCCGGGAATGTAGCTCATGAGATGGGGCTTTCGTTTTGTCCCATTCTCTCCTTCTCTGCACCTGACTCATCTCAAAATGTTGGCTCAAATAGGGAGACTCGGCCCTCACGTCTTCATTCCCTTTTCTTAGCTAAAATGAAAAGGAGGGATAGGTGTCTATGAGTTCAGACTTCCCTTGAACATGTGTGAGGATTTATTCGTATTCCGATTTGGCTTTTAAGGTACAAGCTAAACCTTTACAGGTGCATATACATACATACAGGTACGTATATATATATATACAGGTACATATACATATGTACCTGTATATACATACATATACATATACAGGTGCATATACAGGTACATATACATATACACAGGTACACACACACACACACACACACACACACACATATAATGGCTATGATAAACAAGGATGTGTTTGAGATGGTGTCACAATGTGATCTTGTGATGGCTTTTTCGTTGTAGGTGGTGTTGAGAGCTTCTCTTGGCTGAACATGAGGTCTCAGAGTAATAAACATGTGTATGGGTTATTGAGGCTTTATTTATTTACCTGCAGGTGATTGGCCACTGCTCTCAGCTGAATGCGCATTAGGTGGCAAACTTGGATTTACTGTGTATAATGTGCAAAATCACAACACCCTGTTAGAAGGACCAAGAAAGGAGTCTTCCCCTTCCAGGGGGTTTGTCTTGTTTTGCCAGGTAGGGGGGGATGAATGAAGGCCTCTGTAAGAGAATCCACCCCCACTCTGTGCGCTGATCCTTCTCTGTCTCCAGCTTGTCATCCCTCATTTACCACAAAACATTCACCACATTTTCCATGTTGCTTGCAATTTATTTTTCAGTCACCAGCTGCTTTTCCAATCTCATTCCCTCGCACGCATAAACTCCTTGCTCCTCCCATGCCGCCCCCCGCTGCTCCCAACTTTGTTTTTATTATTATTGTAATCATTGTCATTATTATTTTGCTATAAATTAGGAAGCATAATCAATATTTGGAGTAGCCTGGTGAGAGTTGTTCTATTTGCATAAACTGATGGAGTGGATGTTTCTCGGATATTCCGGTGTGTCAGAGGGCTTTATGGGGCAGATTGCTTGATGAGCAAGCCAAGTTAAAATTACATCGGGTGAAGGCAATGCTTATAGGGGAATACTTTTGAAGACCCAACTAAGGAGGGAGAGAGGGGGCCTTCTTAGCCTGTCTTGCAATGCTACTTGGGTGCTAATTTGTAACCGTTGGCTTTTCCATTCCTATTACTGCACCCGCTAAACTGTTTGCAAAGGGAGCTGCCAGATTGCTGGTTTCGCCGCAGGCCATTTCACACTTTTAGGGCCAAAACTTTAAAGAGATTGTCTCAATAAAATATAACATTATCGTCTCTGAATGCCGTAGAAATGAGCCACTTTCCCTAACACTGGGACTGCGGGTTTTTTTCCCTCTCTCTCTCTCTCTCTCATTCTCTCTCTCAGCAGAACAGCAGTTAATTATGTATAATTTTTTTATTTCCAATGTAATCCACCCACCGTTTTATTTGCAGCAATATATCTCTGGATTAGATCACTTGTCTTAACAGTAAATTGAACCACTGGCATTTTCATTTAGCTCTGCATATTCTCTCCCCTCCCCCTTTTTTAACACACCCAGGAACATGTTTTGACCACATAGGACTTGTGTGATCTAGGGGAATAGGGGGGATTCTGTAGGTGTTCTAGAAAAAAAAGAAGCAACTCCAACATTAATCAATGAGTCCACATCATCTTGTTTTAATAAATTTGTTTCATTCAATGTTAGATTTGATCTGGAAAGAACTGGGATCATATCCAACTTGAGTTGTATTCTGACTCAGTTTTTCTATCTATAAAATTTGAATAATGGAGTCACAAGACTGCTATGATCAGAAAATGTCATTGTCTGAAAGCCTACAATACCTTAAAACAGTGTTTCTCAAACCATGGTTTGGGACACACTAGCACGGCAATAGAACATAGGTTCTAACAAGATCAAAAAGGAAAAATCAAAACAAGAGATAAAGAACATTTAGGCTGCAATCCTAACTCCCAATTAGGCCAACATAAGCCCCAGAACAAGTCTTGTGCTGGCCTCAGAGTGTCACAAATGTGTTATAGGGCACAAATATGTTATAAATGTGTCTGCGCCACTGCTGGGGAAGGGTTAAGCTTGCTTCCCTACATCACCACAGGAACAGGAAGACTGATGACTTGTGCCAGTCTAGGTCAGGATTGCACCCTAAGCTTAAAAAAGATAAAAACCATTAGTATTAGCATTAAACATACGATTTTTTTTGCATTACACGGTGAAAGAATAATATCAAAACAGAGCAAGGTTAAAGGAAAAAAGAAACTCATTAAGCCAGTATCCAGGGAAGCATACTAGCCATAAAAACAGTATATCATAGCCATTCCACAACAAAATGCTAATATATTAATTTACATTACATTGTAATTGTAAAATGCAGCCCTACATTCTGTAATTCCTTTCAAGCCACACAAGGAATAGGTGCAGAAGAGGCACTAAAATGCTAAGGTAGATCTAAATTCAGAGGATATTATCCTGAGTCCTGATCCAACTTGGTCTAGAGTATCATAACTGGTTGCTTTAACCCTGAAATTTAACAAAAAACAACAGCCTATAAATCTTGTATTCAGAATAAACTATCCACACGGCAAGTGTTCACTTATTTCAGGATTGTCTCTAGCTCACTTCAGTCACAAAAATCTAGGGTTTTGCAGGTTTTGTGAATGCGTGGAAGAGTGGAAAGGAAATGATTCATGAACCTGTGCAGGGAAATATATGCTCTGAGGTAGGGGTGATTATGGGCTGAAACAGGCTGCACAGATTTTATGACTATTTGATGCCTTTCATCTTTCTAAGCACGGTAGCTTTTCCCATTGTTTTTCCTCCTCCATGTGAACTTAAAAATTTTCACTTCTGCTAAAGACACACACATGCCTCTGAAATGTTCTGTACACACCAGGTTAGATTGAACAAGTTAGTTTTGCTGTATTGTAAAGCATGACTTACCATGCAGAACAATGAAGATAATTGACCTTTGACATATACTGTATCTGTGGTTTGCTATTTTGTACTAGCCAAATACAGTATGAGTTGCCTGTTACCAACTGTAAAAGTCTCAGCAGGGCTGCGCACTTCAATATTTGTTTGACTATCCCTACAAACTAGAGTAACTACAGGAAGAGGTAAGAGGCACTTACTCTGGATTGATCTATGCATTTCCCATAGGTTTCCCTTAGGTGGCACTGTAACTACGTCAGTGTAAAAGGTCCTGTAGTTACTCTGGATTGTAGCCTATGTAAATCAAGCAAACATGCTCAGATTCCCAGATTTTGCATAGTTTATTCTGCCAGTTATTGGTCAGGGCAAAGTTTATTGTAGGCTACTGCCGCTGTACTTTCATGGCTGTCTGTCTGACTCCCCTTCCTTGACTGTCTCCTTTCCTCTGCCAGCTGTGGACATTACACAAAGCAGAGCTAAGGTGCCCATACACTGCCAAGTCTACTATTGCAGGTCTAGAAACATAAAACAAAAACAACAACCAACACATGATTTTAAGGATGTGAATTCTTGCTCAAGGCCAAATTCTATGCTCACTCAGAATCAGCAAAAAGTGGCACCTCCCCATTTTTTCCCACCAGAAAATGGGATGAAGTCATCCAAGTTGGTATCCATCACTACATCTTGTGGTCATCATGACTTCCATCAAGTAATTAAGGGTTGAGTGAAGCAGTAACAGCTTCACATGAGCCAAGTTCACTCTGCTGTAAGAAGTAATAGATAAGCTAGATCCAGTTCTGCTGTCTTGGTAAGCTGGAGTCACTTCTTGTAGGCTTTATGCAACCACCTGAGCTTCCTATACTACAGGATTTGTTGCCACTACTCTGCCCCATTTATTGTATCCCAGAGGCTGAAATGTAGATACATACTCCCAGGGTAGTGCCCAATGCCTCTCTGGATGGGTTTATTTTTACCAATTTCTACAATGCCTTTCTCCATCTTTCCAGCCTGTATGGTTGCAAAAGTTTACTTGAAAGCATGTGGACAATGCCTCCTGATGTCCCAGGAGTCAAAGATGTGACTAGATTGTCAGTGACTGAAGGTAAAAGTTTCAGTAGGCTTGACTAGTGAAAATAAAGTCTACGAAAATTAAGGAACAGTTTAGGATGTTCGCATGCGTGCATTTTTGTCCCATTTGCATAATTTGATAGACAGGATGTAAAATCCAGGTTTTCTTGGTGCCACTTTTTAAAACATCAGGTATATTCTAAAATTTTGTCATAAAATTTCCTTTCCTTTATTTGCTATAAAATAAGACTGCTGATAAACTTCTGCAAAACTATGTACTGATCCTATGTACTGATGAGAGAGATAGGAAACTCAAGAGGTTTCCATGTCACCATTTATTCCAGTCCAAAGCTCATTGAAACAAAGCTAAGTGGTGCAAAAAGCTCTTGTATAGCCAACATTCATTTCAAAAAACCTGAGCAGGAGAGCTTCCCCATGAATTAGTTGGCATCCATCAGTCTTGAAAGACTATGGTATCGTGCTCAATGCTGCATGCAAAGCATGAAGGCCTGGGTGGATTGATATGGAGAATAGGCTGTTACCCAAGCAGCAAATCCCCTCCCTCTCCACGCCACTGAATTAGTCCAATGGAACAGCAGAGCCAATACGATTGGTTCTAGCTGCGTCACAGAGCTGGGCTAAGGACAGAAGCTCACCCTGTCTTGTGGGGACCTGGGTCTTGAACCCTGGCCTACTGGTTAATAGCTGCAGTGTCTTAACCACTTGCGCCACCCACAGCCCTAATTCCCCATGCATTGTGTCCATGGTTATTATTAGCCACTTCCATAACACTATTCACTTCTTAAACTGCTTTGCTAGTTTCTCTTCCTTTGGGCAATTTCACATGCTTCAATTGTAACAGGTACATGTTGCAGCCTCACATTGTGTACCTGCTGAAACTGTAATGTTTGAAGCACATGCACGTGCACACACACCTTTTTTTAATCTTCATGTGAACTGCAGGAATAGAAGCCAAAGGTCTGTGCAGTTCCCTGCAGCGTGTGTTGGCAAGGAGTTTGAGAGAAGTGTGTGTACATTTCAGACACTACATTTTTACCATACAACTGTATTTCGCATACATTGTATGGAGGCATACAGCAGAGTGCTGTACATTTTTGTTTTAAAATTATTAATGTGAGAAACAGCCTCCATCTTCAAAGTAGAGTGACCAAGTGGTTACATGCATAAGGCTGCATAATGAGTATTCTGACCCAGGTTGGCTTTGAACCTGGATTTTCTCTGGGGAATGCTCTTTGCCATAGTGATCCACTGTAAAAAGTCTCTGATTCCTGCAAATGCTTGGCCTCTGCCATCATTGCCCAGTGAAGTTATTAGCTGTCCATCACAGCTCAGTCCACTGGAAACGAAGTTTTTTTAATGATAGCATTTTGGTATATAAAATAGAACTTCTGCCTTGTACGCATGAAGCCGTTACCCAGATTGCAACTTCCAATGTGAGCCAGCTATGAAGAAATCTGGGAAAAGCAGAGTGAGACCCCAGCCAAAGTCTCCGTGTTCTGCAATTGTCCTCTGCTCCACCCTCCTATATAAGCTTGTGCAATCTTTCTGCCTTTCCTCCCCACAGTACATCACCTCTCCCCCACTGGTTGTTACCCATTCATTCCCCCGGCACGGAGTTATTCATCCAGGAAACATCATGTTTGCAAGGGAGGAACCTGCTCTAGGGATCACTAAACTGGCCAGGAGTAGAGCTGTGTTTGGCGGCCTGAAAAGGGGAATCCATGGAAAAAAGGAAGAAGCCCAGACTGAGTAGGGTGGAGGCTACTACAGAGGTGCATTTTTGTGTTTAGTGTCAGTCTGCTCCAAGGGTAGGTAGTGGAATTCACACCTATGGCTGAGTGGGAAATTGCTGGCAAGAAGAGAACATGAGGTGGAAGAACCACTGCTATAACTTGGGGAAGGCTGGTCTTTTGTGTGTCAATGACTAGAATGGAAGGCAAAGAGGAAGGAGAACATCATGACCTATATCCATTGTCTTGATGCTAGGTTTGCCTCCAT
The DNA here is from genome assembly GCA_030015325.1 of Cryptoblepharus egeriae. Lineage (NCBI taxonomy): Eukaryota > Metazoa > Chordata > Lepidosauria > Squamata > Scincidae > Cryptoblepharus > Cryptoblepharus egeriae. The sequence continues at coordinate 102,587,324 of JAREYC010000002.1, read as the reverse complement.
TTCATCCTGATAGAACTACTGCCTTCAACAGGCCAAAGTTCAGGAGGTGAGGCTCCCCCTATCACCATGCCAGTGGAGGAGGACAGTTTCAGCTCTTGAGTTTCTATGTCTTGTGTGACAGTTAAACACACAAGAACACTGGGTGGGGGAGAGCTTGTAACCCTGCTTAATGCTTCCAGTGGCCAAGGGAAACTGGACCTTTAAAACTCAGTGGTTCCCAAACTGTGAACTGTGGTTCCCCAGAAAACTATGGAAACAAACCAGGGAGCCACTGAATCCTTCTGAAAAACCTGCCATCCTATATAATCTGTAGGATCTTAATAGGGAGCTGTGGATTGTCCCATTTGTCAAAAACATCCTGGAGCCACTGATCAAAATCTGTTATAGTTATTCAGTAGATAAGTGTTTGTGTATGTCTGGTGAGCAGGGCCATCTAGTGCTCTAAAATACATGCCCCCCCCCAATTATCTTCAGTCATACGCTTCTTTATTTAACTGACTCTGGAGCAGTGCTGCATTCATTCTTGTGAAAGAAAAGTATGTCGTTTGCTTTGAGGAAAAGTTCTTCCAAGGAATTATAGCAGTTGGAATTTCAACACGATTCATATCTGTTGTAGGAAGTGTTTCACCTGCTAAATTTCAACTTGTTATCTCGGAGTTAAAGGCACAGGAGCCTTGTCAAAGAAGAAGATGGCACCTCTGATTTAAAAAAAAATTTCCAGAAGAGTCACTGTCTCCTAGATAGAGAGGATTCCTGGTCAGTGTGTTTCTGCATTTCTGCGGCTCTCATGTACTAATCTTAAATTTTGTATTTGATATCCTAACAAAATTGCACTGCAGTGTAATAAGTTCTGCTTGTAATAAGTTCCATTGTTTTCAATGGGGCTTTCTCTCAGGAAATTGTGCAGAAGATTATAGATGGAGCAGTTCTGTCTTAAATCAAGTTCTTAGCTTTGTTGCTGCTGAGAGCACCTCATGGCTTGCATGTGGTAAGGTGCAGACTCCCAAAGAGCTGCTGCACAGGAAATCTAGCATGCACAACAAGGGGGTGTAAGGCTTAATGTGATCTTTATACTTTCCCACAGTTACTATTTATTGTTATCCTAATCCTGCTGGCCACATCCCTTCAGTTTCTGTTTTCCTCTGACCATCCCCTTCCTTGCTAAAAATAAAAATAAAAAGGAAAAGTATTCCAGGTCCTTTAAAAAATAGAAACTTTGCAAGCAGTTTCAATAAGCAAATGAGTGTATTCAGATTGACATCTCATTTTCTCAGACTGCAGAATGCAACTACAGTGGTACCTTGGGTAAAGAACGACTTGGGTAAAGGACATTTTGGGTAAAGAACAAAATTTTCTCAGAAATTTTGACTTGCGTAAAGAACACTGTCTTGGGTAAAGAACACTTCTGAGAATGTTTGGAACTGACTTTCATGGCAAGGGAACCCACAGGGAGGGACGAGGGGGGGACAAGGGGACTAGCCTGAGCTACAGTGGGGCCCTGGGCAAAGTTTTGAATAGGCTTCCATGGCCAGGGAACTCATGTGGGATCCGGGGGGGGGGGCAGCCTGAGCCAGGTTTGCATGTGGGATCTGTGTGGCAGCGTGGGAGGTGTGCCCTATCAATGTTCTAATGCTGCTCTCCATCAGCAGCTTGGGAATGTTAAAGTTGCACAAAAAGACAAAGATTCCTTTGAGCCAATGGATAGCAGGACTCTATTAGTGATAGTGAAAGAGCACAATCTTAACCATGACTACTTAGATGTAAGTCCCATTGTGTCTAATAAGTCTTACTCCCAGGAAAGTGTCTTTAGGATTGCAGCCTAAGTAGACTACATAGGATCATGCACATTGAATGCATGTTTTGAATTCAATTCCAGTGTTTTGTCATCATTTTTACATCCAGTTAATGTTTTTATATGAATATTTTTTGGGTTCTGGAACCAATTGTCTGAGTTTCCATTATTTGCTATGGGAAAATCCACTTCACATAAAGAATGTTTCACCTAACAAACATGCCTCTGGAACGAATTAAATTTGTTACGTGAGGCGCTACTGTACTTACTACAGAATTAAGTGGGGAATTAATGTAGTCAGTGCTGACAGTTGGGGCAAAGGAGAGGAGAAAGAGGAGGTGGAGTAAAATATATCACAATGCTGAAAAGTTAGATTACAGACCATTTCAGTCCCTGTTCTAATTTTCTACAAGACTGTGGAGCATGATGTTATAGAACAGGCATGTCCAACAGGTAGATCATGATCTACCTGTAGATCACGGAAGTGTCAGAGGTAGATTGCCAGCCCACTTGGTTCCATCTCTTCAGCAGCTCGCCGGTCACTCAGAGAGAGCTTGTGCTGGCAGGTCGTCTGCCAAGGGCTTGCTGCCACTGCTGATCCTTTGCCTGTCTTTGTCCCTGCCTGCGGAATCTTACCTGCGGGTGCTTGTTGTTTTCATACCAATAGTTTGTGGGTACTCCAGGGGGCTGCTTATTGGGGGTGCTTGTTTTCATACCAATAGTTTGTGGGTACTCCAGGGGGCTTCTGCCCGCAACGAGACACCACAGGCCCAGCAACATACCTGGGGTGGGGAATCATCCAACTTAATTGTGTTAAAATTTCATTTGAAACTAATTTGAAACTTAATTTTCATGGTGGTAGATCACCAGCACTTTTGGCCAGAAAAAGTAAATCATGACCTGTTCAAAGTTGGACATGCCTGTTATAGATGAACCTGCTGGGATCAGATCAGCACCTCACACCACACTTTTGAGCTTAAGGTTCATTTTGCATACTTTGATGTGGCCAGAAGGAATTTTGAAATGTACACATCACATCACAGTTCCAACCAACTTGCATATAATTTGAAAAGACCTAGTGAGAGCTGATATCCAATTACACTTAATTACCTGTAATTCAGGCCAGTTTGAGGTTATTTTCCTCCAGTGTTTGTCACTCCTGGCTTTAAGGCTGGGTGTTGATTATGGACTCTTGCAAATGCCCTCTCTAATGAGATTCATAGGCTAGAGGTGGGGGTGGCAATTTCAGGCAAAGGAAAAGCCCCAAACAGAAGATGGAAAGGAGATATAGTTGGACAGTGTGTGTTTCTGTGTTGCATAGAAGCCTCACACCACATGCATACAAGTTGCCTAATGGAAACTCTCTGGATTGGGAAGGCAGGATGGTACCCAGGGAATCTTTACGGTTTGTTTGTTTTGGAATGGCGGAGGCTTTTCACATGCCCTTGAATATAGGAGGCTGGCTGGTTGCATTATCTAGAGCTGGGCACAGTGCAGCTGGCTGTGCATCTGTGTGGAGAGCTTGGCCATATTGGCATTGAGCTATGCCAGGGGTGCATAATATAATTTATCATCAGGTTGCTAACAAGTCTTGTTCGCCAGCAAACTGGGCACTCAGCTCATGGGGTATTTCTCTCTTCTTGCCTCTCTACACTGACATTTTATGTAAGTAGATCCCAACACTTTTATTGTGGAAGATTGATCAGTCTTATATTTTGTTTGTTTGGGATCTGGCTATTAGTTCCAGCTGCTAGCCTGGAAATGATCTCCTCTTATTTTGTTGTGCGATATGGTCACTAAAACTTGCTATAATCAGTTACCAATCTGAGTCTGACAGTTTATCCACAAAGCCACCAGCAACTCACATGTGGGTCCCATGCCTTCCCACTGTGAATTGTTGGTCTGCATACATGGAATTCACAGATGAAGTTTCAGATATTTCAGGATTGCTAGCTGAAATCAGGTTGATACCCAGCAAATAGGGTTACTTGCAGGAGTCATTCAAATTGAAAACAGAGGAAGAAACTTGGTTGTATGCCAAGTTTGACCCAACTTGATTGTATGCCAACTCTTGACCGAAACAGATAATCAGCTTCAAATGTTTAAATTTCATGAGTGAAGTACCTAAAACCACATGGCTAAAGATTGTGAAATTTTAAAAGTAGTGTTCTTTAAATTTATATATTAAGTTTCTGTGGTGAACACTATAGTCTCACTTTTAGACAATCCCATGTGAAAGCTAGAACATTCCTTAAGCATTCATTTACAGTGAAAAATTTTTCCAGTCTGCTCACCTAAAGAAAACTCCTTTAAGAGAGGACCAACCACTATCCAGAGTTTAAATCACTTATTTCTATGGACATGGATAAGATTGTGCCCTATTTCTGTTACCACTTTAGTCTTTGAGAATCACTCTATAATTACTACAGACTCCTGCCTGAAGGTTGGAACAACCTGAACTAGATGTCATATCCAGGATGATAGCCTGGGACAGTTAATGCTATACATTCTGTGTTTCCATGCACATTTTTGTTATCTAGTCCATCCTTATCCAATCTGCACATAGCCATACATATTCTATGTATGGTCAGAGGAACCCTAACATTAGGTCCACTTTTACAATTGAAACTGGTTCATTTTGTAAAGGAAAAAGTAATATTAGAGGCACTCAATCTTCTCGGTCATAACCAAAACCAGAAATACTATTTCTGTGGATGTCCTGTTGTACTGGCATTTGCAATATGCAGGGTATAATGCTGGCTACTGTTTTATGTTTGTTTGGATTTTTAAAAAAAACATTTCTCAGATCCTGCTTGTTACTGCGATGGGCCAAGTGTTCCCGCAGTCTCCCAGAATTTGCCAAACCAGAAATGTTGAGTAACTCTGCCCCCAGATTGTTGCTTTCCTCAAGCCCACCTGCACAGTCTACTGTGGTCAGTTACAATGGGGGCCATAGAGCTTGTTAGGAGAGAGGCAGACTGCCTTCCAGTGGCGTGAAAATAAAGATGAGCCCAGCAAAGCCACTGTGCTTTTGCTGTTGACCAAGCCTCCCCTTTGCCTTTTCTTTTGCTTGTTCTGGAAGATAATTCATTTGGGAATGCATGTCCTATTGGCAGCGGCAGCAGCAGCAGCAAAAAAGCAGCCATCAAGTGCCTTATGGCAACATGTTGAGAAGTGGGCTGCTAGGGCAATGGTGGGAAGTCCAGCGCCTTCTCCAGGCATCTTGGAGTGCCTGGTGCCTACCAAGGATGTTAGTGAGGAAGGTGGGATGAGGCAGAAAGATGGGTGAGGATCCTGTGAGAGGGAGCAGATCCCACAGTAATGGCATGCACCAGATCCTATTCCTGTGGCAACAGTTTCCCCACCCTCTGTCCTTGGACTTGCCATAGTAAAATTGCTAGAGCAGTTCTGAGGAAACCCATTGAGAAGTGTGAAGCTTACGCAGGGTTAAGAGGAGTATAAATCCCCCTTGAAGCCTTGCAGTCCCCCTCACTTGATCCAACATGCCTGCTTTTAGTGTGGGTGCACCAGTGGGGTGGGAATAGGATTGCGCTGTGAGTCTTTTTTGTTGCTTCTCTATTTGATGGAGCAGACATACTTTCAATGTACACAAGCCTGAGAAATCTTCTCTATGGATAATATCTTTCAGCTGCTGGTTTAGCAACCAGTGGGGGTGGGTCAGTTTCCCAGTCTGCCCCTTTGTATAAAAATAGATTGGCTCAATAATGGATGCAAGAAATGTATGTCTTCCTGCCTCACAATGCCATATGCGTATATAATTGTGGGCAGGGACTTGGAGGCTACTTCAGCATGCCTAAGTCTAAATGTGTGGGTTGGATTCGGTTGTGTGGCTATCTTTGTCCTTCTGGTTTTGATCTACTTGTATGTGGCTATGTTTGGTACTTAGCTGTACATCTGTGTTATTGCTGAACAGCGTGCCTTTGAATATCATCCTGCTGTCCTTACCAGTGATTTCGGTCAGCTTTGCACCAGTGAGATTATGGTTAGTTTTGCTGCTGGCTTTGAATGCATGGACGTGCTTTTTGGGTGGGAAAGTTTGCAAAATGGGGAGGAATACAGCAAGAAATATACATGTATGCACTACTTTGTGAGAGTAAATGTGTGCTGAACAGTTTATGTGAGGCTTATTTTGAAACCTCATTTGCCAGGGTTTTTGCCACATAACCTTTTTGCAAAGCTATAGCTCAGCAATGAAATGCAAAATATTATTGCACCTGAACATGTGCAGAGTACAGTACTATCTGTTTATGTGTGAAAGTTAAAGTGGGGGTTGCGACTTCATTTCAGAAAGTCGCAAAAAGCTGGGTGCGGCCATCTTGGAATCTGGCTTAGCCACTATGGGGCACAAACACACCATGGGGCAACCTTTCAAAGCAGGTTGCAATATATACTTCTCTGGGAGTAAGGCTGCAATCCTAATTTTCAGTTAGGCCAGTGTAAATCCTGGTCCAGGTCCTGTTCTGACCTGGGAGTGTCACAAAAGTGCCATAAGACACTTCTGTACCACTCCTAGGGAAGGGTTAGGCCAATGTGCTTGTCACCCCACAATCATTGCAGGAAGACCAATGAATTGTGCTGCCCAAGGTTAGGATTGCACCCTAAGGCCTGTATCCTAAAGTGAAATTAAGAACCTTGCTCTGGAGCAGTTAAGATGACTTTCCATAAGACAACACTAGAAAGTGATGTAACTGCATGGACCCGTAACTGCTATGGATTTTGCCCTAAGTCTTATTGAACACAATGGGATTTAATTTCTGAGTAGACATGGAGGAGCTCTGGTATCACAGTGATGTTACTTTCTATTTGATGTCAGAGTTTATGTGCATAGGACTGTGCATATATCTATTGCCTCTCTAGTCCTTTAGTATCACTCTATAACTAGTAGGGACTCCTATTTGAAGATTAGAACACCTGAAATGGAGACTCTAGTTCAGTATCTGGATTTGCAAACCTAAACACATTTACCTAGGAGTAAGCTCTGCTGGACTCTGTGAGACTAACTTCTGAACATTGGATGGTCCGTAGGTATGAATTATGATGGTGATCATTGCGATTGAGCCCAGGGTGGAGGTTATTTTTGAGCCAGTTCAAATTGCTGAACCTTTTCCCGGCAAAGTTGGCTTGGGCCAAGCCTTTCCCACAGTAATTGGCTTTCTTTTCAAGCCACTGAAACCTTACAAGAAGCTGCACAGCTGTTTGTGCATTTTCCACATGGCCCCCAGAGGCTGGGGTGGGTGAGTCCTCCCCCACATGGCTGTTCTGGAGAAGTCAAGCTCACTCTCTGACCCGTATCCTGGGCTCAGCTACAACTTTCCAACCACTCAGACAGCCACCTCCTTTTACAGCCTTGGCACACAAAACTGAATTAGGAATGGGAAAATTCCAGGTAATTACACAGCACAACTCATTTCCAGTTAAAATGCCCACAACCCATTACCTTACACTTGGGCTTCCCCAGTTCTTTCAGTATCCATCTTCTCCTTATCCTCATCTTATGCACTTCAGATCATACACAATCTTTACACAGTCCCCCTTGCTGCTTTCTAGCCTTCTCCCATCTCCAATTCTTTTTGTTAATGTTACATCTGTTATCCAACCTCTGGAATCCCTTCCTGCTGCCATCCAACCCAGCTCAAGTAGTTTTCAAAATGTAGTTGGATAATCATTCATCCTTAGTGTTTATGTAGTGCTTCTTGATATGGCTGAAGCCCAGGAACCTGTGCTATTACCTGTTGCTTATGAGCCTGCTGTTTTTGGATTTTCCAGTACTTCCATTCTACACTTTCAGCAAAGGAAGTACCTCTTTCTTTCATTAAAGTATCTCTTGCTTTCATTAAAAAAATAAAAAACACTGATCCTCCTTCGTGCTTGATTCAGGTAGAGACATATAAGTTAGCAGCTTTTACTGATTTTTCAATTCAACCTGAACTAGTAAAATCAGGCTTAACTTCAGTCATATGTGCCTTGGTTACCTCCAGGTTAGACTACTATAATGCATTCTATGTAGACAATTTGGGAACTAAAAGTACTTTAAAATGCACCCACCAGAATACTGGTCAGGACCAACCAGTCATTCATATCATGAATGACTGAATTACCAGTACACTGCTTGCTGTTGTGTTTCCAGGCTGATATTGACCTTTAAAACATAAATAGGCAGATACTGGATTACCTTAAGAATGACCACTGTTGATGAGCCTTACCTATATTCTAATATATGCTTCTTAGGTTCTGCTCCATTTGGCTGCTGCTGACCCAGTTTTGGCTGAAGGGTATCAAACATAAGATTTTGTCAGTAATGGCCAGACTGGTGGAATTCCCTTCTCAAGGAAACTCACTACTTGTATGTTCCATTCTTCCTGCTGTTAAAAGAACACTTAAGAGACTATTTCACAAGACTTTTAAGTAACTCATGATTATAATGCTGAGTTATTTTATATGTCTTTGGCTGCAATCCAGAAGTGCAGTTGGGCTGCCCTATCTATCACTGGGTGGCCCAAGATGGGGCAGCCCAGTTTTGCTAGAGAAGGCTTGGGGCAGCCTAAGACAGATGGAGCTGGGCAGTATTGACAAAAAAATCTGAGTTCACGGCGAGCCGAGCTGCAATCCCTGCTTCTCAACCTCAGGATATGGCACAATTATGGCAGCCCATTAACCTGGGGATTCAGCAGAGCACCCCAACTAGCCCCTTGCATCCACCCTGCACTAGAGGTACTGCTGTATTGCATTCTCATGCATTCTCATGTTGCAGCTGTTACTGGCTGTCAGAAACTTCTGGGCTTCCTTATAAGGCAGGCACCACAACTGTTCCTTGTTCAGTGTGAACTGAGGGGGTACTCCTCTTGAGCAAGCCTTCCCCAGGTGCCTACTTGGTGCCTTCTGAGCATACTCTGGAGCAACTACGGCAGCCCAGGCTTCCTGACTCTCTAGATCCAGCATAACTTTCTGCTCTGGACACAGAATAGTTGGGGCAGCCCATTTAGGGCACTCCTCACTGCCCTCAAATCCATACATAGCCCTTTGTATGTTTATAGCCTTATTGTGAGGTTTATTCTAATCTGTATTTTAAACTGTTTTTATTTTTCATTTGTCACCATATCTACATTCACTTTGCAAGGTGGGAGAAAATTATGTAAATAAATGCACTGAATAAATACAAGTTGGTGTGTGTGTGTGAGAGAGAGAGAGAGCGGGGGGGAGAGGTGTACTGTGCTGTGAGTGCCCATATCATTTCTAGTATTTAAAGTAACTGAAATAATCCTTTGTTGTTACAACCAGCTTGCTCTCATTATACCTCCAATCCAAAACTGATCATTCTTTTATTCTCTTTTTTCTTTTTCTCCAAGAATTGTTGTCCTGTGACTACAAATCCCATTTGAGTGAAAGATAATGCAGTACTGATTTTTTTCCTATGGGATAGGATATAGTATTCAGCAATATCTTTGCTAAGCATTGTCAAGGGAATAAGGACTTATTGAGCTCTGTAGGGGCAAGATCCCTCAGCAAAGACCCTGCGCCAACAGAACTTGTACACTTCGGAGAAAGTGGTTTGCTTCAGGGTTAAATTATTTTTGAATAAACCCCAGCAAAATCCCACATCTGCCATACACATTGCAACATCAGGCATGCAAGACACAGATGCCAGAAACTCTAGAATGATTAGGCAAGGGATTATTCCCCCTCCTTCTACCTCTCCTGGATCTAGAGCAGTTGGAGAGATTCACCTTGGACCTAGGAGAGCAGCAGAAAGCATGAGGTATAGACTGACTAGGGCTACAATCCAAAGTAACTATGGGACCTTTTACACCAACGTAGTTACAGTGCCAACTATGGGAAACCTATGGGAAATGCATAGAGCAATCAAGAGTAAGTGCCTTTTACGTCTCCCCATAGTTACTCCGAATTGTAGGGTAGGTCATAGAATGATTGGCAAGGGGAGAGGCCCAGTCCAGACTGATGAATATGGAAGATTAATTTGGAAGACTAGTCAATACTTTGCAGATACCCACAACAACAGGGTAGGAAAGAATAGCTGCTGTTGCTGCAACAACAGAAATCAAGGCAGCTACCTGTATGAGGCTGCGCAAACTCCATGGAGAATGTGAATGTGTGTTATGTGGTGTTTGAAGTGATTCTTCCTGGACTGATGGAATTGCCTCAGTAACATGGAGCAAATGGGGCCAACTTGAGCTTTGTACACCATTCACTCATGATCTGGCCCATCCATGGCATCTCTTCCTTTTTTGGCAAAAGCTTCAATAGGGTTGCCAAACCAGAGTTTCAAAATAAGGAGCACTTTGGAGCAATAAGGTCTAAAATTATGGACATCTGTTTATTGTGGAGTAGTAGAGGAGAGAGATACCGTATATATTCGTGTATAAGCCGACCCGCCTATAAGCCAAGGCCTCTAATTTTACCACAAAAAACTGGGAAAACTTATTGACCCGCGTATAAGCCTAGGGTGGGAAATGCAGCAGCTACTGGTAATTTCAAAATACCATAAAAATAGATACCAACAAAATAACATTTACTGAGGCATCAGTAGGTTAAATGTTTTTAATATATTTTTCAAAGAAAAACAGTAAAACAGTACTTTAAAATTTGAATTTTGAAGGATTTGAAGTACTGGGAACCACATCTAACAGGATAAAAGAAAAGTGAGTGAGTGAGTGAGTGGGGACAGGGTTCAAGATCAGGCAGTGAAGGGTGGTGGGCCTTCTTTTTGGGGTAGGGTGCACTTGCAGGCTCAGGGCTGCATGCATGGCATGTCTACTCAGAAGTAAGGCCCACTCCAACCAATGGGGCTTACTCCCAGCAAAGTGTGGCGGGCCTTGCAGAATCAGGGCTGCATCCATGGCATGTCTACTCAGAAGTCAGGCCCACTCCAGTCAGGAGTGCAGCTTCAGGGCCCAATCCTGGGCATGTCTACAAAGAAGTAATGTAATGCTATCTGAGGCTGAGGAGGGACCTAGCTGCGGTGGGGTGTCCAAGGAGAGCTCCATTTCTGAGTGTGTGATGAGTGAGTGCAAGGCGAGGCATCCAGCCGGTGCATCCACAGTGGAAGGTGCAAGGTAGGCTGTGTAGTCCATGTGCCTCCTCCTGGAGTGGTAGCAGCAGCATCAGCATCAGCTGCAGAGGCCACAAACTGGAGGGGCAAGATGCTGAGCACATCAGCAGCAGCTGGAGAGGCTGCAGGGAGGGCAGGTGATCTCGCCCTCCTCCTCCACCCCTGCCGCCTCCTCCTGAAGCCGACAAGAGCAGGCAGGAACAGCACCAGCACCACCAGCAGCACCAGGAGAGGTGATTTCTTTTTAAATTTTGCCTCACCCAAGTATAAGCCGAGGAGGATTTTTGGGCAGATTATTTTTGGGCAGATGTAAACTCGGCTTATACTCGAGTATATACGGTACTTGTGGAGAAGTTCTGGAGAAAGGCGACCCTGGCAAACACAGAACTCAGCAGCTGGAGGCAAATCACTTAATTTTGCCAGAGCTTTGATACAAATTAGCCACTGTCATTCACTGACAATGTCAGAGATGAGTTCTTTGGGGAGGAGAGTCTACTCTGAGCTCAAGGCCAAGCTGTTATGCTGCATAATTTCTTCTTTCAGAAGCCATGACAGCCTCCTCCCTACTCTGTGATAATTTCCAACTTTACTTTCCTCACACAGCATGTAGCAATAAACCAAGGACCATCAGTGTAAAGTGTAGCGGCCACATGGGTCTGGGTTAGGAAGGGCTTTATAGACCTCTACCCTGAAAAAAACAATAAAGACGTTGAGGACTAGTGACATCTGGAATGTTTTTGTCAGAAGGGGATAATGGGATGAAAACGAAGCAGCAGCCACCTCTGGGATCAAAACTGGAGGACATAGGGATAGTTATGGATAACGGAGAACAGTCCAGGGCCAGAATGGCAGCCAACACTGGGTCAGGGAACATCAGTCAAACTAGGAATAAGGGTAATTAGCCCTTGGCATCCTTTGCAGGGCTCAGATTGCTTTGGTGTAAATATGATTCACTGTTCCACAATAGGAAACGCTTAGATGTGGTTAGAACAATGTTTCCATTGCAAACCAGTCATACGAGGCTGGCACAGGCCTTGCTGATCCCTGCAGACAAGGCTTTCCTAAATTCTATGACTAGCTCAGGGAAAGTTTTCTTCCTTGGTTTACCTGCAGAGCAGGACTGGTTGCCTGAAGCATTTCTTGCCTAGGGAAGAGTTGTTTCCTTGCTTGGATGAGATTGGCAGGTCTCTACTTCAAACCAATGACTTCCAAGTTGGCACTTGTTGCCAGCCGATTTCTTCCAGGCTGCTTACTGGACAGATGTTAGTATGGTGCCATTCCATTTCCTGCACCTCTTTCCCCTTCTCTCTTGTACACATCCTTCCCCAGTACTGCAAGGGGTTTCCATGGTTTAAAAAAAATGCACAACAATTTGTGGTTGGTAAAGCTCTGCCTTCCCTGGGGCCAATCACCAATACAGTTCTGCAAATTTGTATATGTGAATTGTACTGTACTTTTAAAGTACTATTTGATATTTTCAAATCTCAAATAAAAAGTTGTCCACATGCATATAAAAATGATGGCTTTTTTGAGCCTTCCAAGCAAAGATGGACATTTTCTTACTAAGCTAAGCTGAATGCCACAACCACGTTCATTTTGCCACTTTTAAGTTGCGTACCCTTTCCACTTTACACGGTATGAATCCTCACAGCAATACCTTCCTGCAATAGGTCAGGAAATCCCCAGTCAAAAATGTGTACAAGGAGATAGAAGGTGACTGATTACCCAAGTAGCTCCAGGTATCTAAAAGTGGTGAAGTTGTATAAAATTTATAAATTATAATACATATTTTAGTCTGTCCAGATCCTTTTTGTTTTTGGATTCACAAAATATGGTTCTGCTAAGTTAGAAAATACCAGGGACCTATTTCAGAAATTCCTACCTACTTCAGGCAGCCTTACCAATATCAGGACTTGATTCTGAAATATGGGAAGTTAAGAAAATGCCACTGATGGGATGCAATGGGTGCAATCCCAACCTAGGCCAGCATGACTCATTGGTCTTCCCATTCCCATGGTGATGTAGGGAGGCGAGCACATATCTGTGCACTGCCCTAACCTTCCCCCAGGAGTGGCACAGAAGCATCTTATGGTACTTTCGTGACATCTTGAGATCAGCACAGGACTTATGCCAGGACTGAGGCTGGTCTAAGTGGGGTTAGGATTGCAGCCAATGAATGTTGTGGAAACAAAAGATTGCTGCACTACTAAACTGAGCAAGTGTAGACTTAATTTGTAATCTGAATGGCAGGCTGCTGGAAGCTACAGCTGCACACATAACAGATCTCTCTCTCTCTCTCTCTCTCTCTCTCTCTCTCTCTCTCTCTCTCTCACACACACACACACACACACACACACACACACACACTCACTCACTCACTCACTCACTCACTCACTCAGACCATATGCCATAACAAAAAAAGAGGACAAGTCTTCCCAAAATGTAGGACACGACAAAATAAAAGCTGAAAAACTTAGAGCATATGCTGAAAACTCTGCCTTGTGAAGCATTTGCCAAGTTCCAGCTGCACAGGATCAGGACCATTCTGAAAGCCTAGAACTCCCTAGAATGACCTTCCCCACCAGCCAAGTGATGCTTGCTTTCTTGCGACAAAAAAGACTGTGTAGCTTAACTTTCAAAAGGGTTTAATGCAGTGGTGCTTGGAGGAGGGGCTTTCTTATGGGGTGACTGGGAAGGGTTCCATTCATTGGATCAGGACCAGATTCCTTTCAGCCTGCCCTTTCCAAATATCTAAGGAAAGCTCGACCTACTCACAAGTAAAAGTGCAATATGACTCCCTTTCAGTTCCCATAGAGATCAAGCCATTTTCAGGGCCGCCTCCTGGGGTGATTTTGGAGGCTACGTTAATTGGCTTAGGACCATTCTAGTGTCCTTGGATTCTTCTCAGCCTGGTCTTTCCAGCAGACTGGCACGTTCCCCTAGTTTTTGAGCCTTCCAAGCTTCCAGAAAAGCTTTTACTTGCCCACAATGCGTATTTTTGATTTTTAGTTTTTTTGGCCATAACTTTGGATAAGGAGATATTTCAAATTTTTGCATTGAATTCTGATTTTTCAATAAGTATCCAACGACGTATGAGATGATGGGGTACTGCACACTCTTGCGAAGTTCCAAAGTGGAGGACAAAGAAACCCTTTTGGAGGACACTCACATAGAACGTTATATATTTAAAATTATAGTCATTACAGTCATTTGCAAAGTAGCTTTCCTCATCACTCTCCAACCAGAACAAAAGCCACAACAACTGGGACCGGAGCAGAGCGTCCAAACTCTGCTGTCTGCATGATGCGTTTTCCTCCCTCTCCCATGATACTAAAACCCAGGAACACTCAATGATTGCAGTGGCAGGCACTGTCAGACAAAAAGGTGTATTTCTTCATACAACAAATAATTCATTTTTTATTTTTTTTTGGAAATTCACTGCCTCAGGTTGCTGTGATGGCCAGCATCTTAGAAGGCTTTAAAAGAGACACAATCATGGAGGACAAGTCTGCCTTTCAACGCAGATTGCTGAAAACAAATGGTGGTAAAGAACTATATCAAATATTCTCCAATAGAACTGACTGCCTGCTATGAGCAGCAAGGATGCTGAACTAGAGGGACCTTAAGTCTGCTCCAGCATGGCTCGTCTCATAACTTTAGATTCTCTAAACTGCTTATACAGAATGTTTCAGAGAGGAGGTACTGGTAATAGTTTCCCCTTTTCTTGCTTCCCTGACAACTTGTTCTCCCACCATGAATGAGTTTATAGTAAAAGGAGGAAATTGTTATTCCCCCCTCACTCTCTAAAAAGTGGAAATTCCCCTTTCCTGCTACCACTGAATGACTGGGAAAAGTGCACAGGCCAATTTTTCCATAAACAGCAGTGGATGGCATTCCTCCCAGACCTAACAATTTGCTTGCTTAGAATTTTTTTTATCCTCTCTGCTTCTGTGAAGATTTTATAAGGATTCAGATTATTAATTTTTCTGGTTTCTAGTGGTCAGAGAAGAGTGATACCCCCTGTGGAGAAAAACCCAAAGAGCTTTGGTTTACAGAAACCACAAGAGAGTTTGAAGCAATGGAAAAAACATGAAAAACGGTTGCTCTCAGCCTTCCGTGTATCATTAAATGAATGTTCCTCTCCTAGGCATGCTGCTGCCTCTCCTATCTACATTCTGAAATAAACCTGTTACATAAAACAAACCAAATTTTAAGAATGTAATTGGTTTGGACTAGGAGTACAATTTGATACAGGCAGACTTTCCAGTCCAAGACTGCATATGAAGCAGCCCTATTTTGTCAGTTTTATTTGTCAGAACTATGCTGCAGTTCTTTGAACACTGAATTCAAGAGCATGATTTTAGCATCTGGGACCAGACCTGATCAAATCAATCTGGGATAAAGGGGGATGAGGACTATTGCACCTCCATAGTTGAGGATCAAGGTATGGTAAGCAACATCTTTTATGCGGTTCCCCCAGTTGACAACTCCTGAGATCAGCTGGGGAAACTCTTCTACAGGCTCCATCACCATTGGAATTCCTTAGGCTAGTGGTCAAGTTTTCTCCTTCTCTGTCTATTTTCCAATGGCACTGAGAACCTACTCATGGCTACAATCCTAAACACGCTTTAGGAGTAGGACCCACTGAATACAAATAGGACTTACTTCTGAGTAGACATACTTAGGATTGCACTGTAGGACTTACTTCTGAGTGCACTTCTGAGGAGTACAATCCTGGGTAGGATAAGCCCTGAGTAGGATTGCACTGTATGTCTTTTAACTGTGAGGGGTTACATTTTTCCCACTATTTGTTCTGCTTTGTTCTGCTCATTACTGTCCTGATGATTTGTTTTTATTTTTTAAAAAAATTATTTTATATCCCACCTCATGCTTCCATTCCCCTAGAAGCCACCATGCATCTTACAGTAATTGTTAAAAAACCAATCATAAAATCTGTCTGACTTGCTACTGTGTATAAATTTTGTTGTGAGCCACCTTGAGTATTTTTTGAGGGAGAAAAGAAAGGCAAAATTTCAAATTAAATAAATCTAAATCTCAAGTTCAGCAGGCCTATCAAATGCTATCTTCCCCCTTTTTAAATACTGAACCAGCTGTGTAAGCATAGTACAAGATGCTACCAGTAGAGCTTGAATCTTACCCATCCACACATAGCAGCACCATTAGGATTGCCAGTTAACTAGGACAAAAACGCAGTTGGTTTTCTCTTCTGCTTTTAACAAGTTTATCTGCAGAAGCAGCAAGTGAATGTTTCCACCTCACTAAGGTGAACTTTATCACTAAGTAATACCGGTGGCTGCATAGCAAAGACACAAGAACAATCACCCCTTCACCAATATAAGCCCTACATGACAGTTACTTCCTGATCTTAAAAAGGTATTGTACTTTTAAAAAAAAGTTGAATTGAAAGGAGAATTTCATCAATGATATAGTTATTAGAATAGTAAAACTATATCAAGTCGTGTAGATTTCTAGTTGTTTGGAGTAGTCAGATATGAATCAGAAAGATTTGTTATTACTGTATTTACTCAAATATAACACTCACCTTTTACAGCCGAATTCAGTCTCCAAAATTGGGGTTTGCATTATATTCAATGTTAATTAGAATTGAGTAAATGCAGTATTTTGATTATAAATATAGGGTGTGCATTATATTCGATGGTGCATTATGTTCAAGTAAATACAGTATTTTTTTATTGAATGAGGCTTGTATGTTGGCCTTCTCAATAAAGTTAATACAATTCACAAACTTTTGCAGAGAACCCTACATTTAAAAAATAAATTAGAAACAGTCTGTTTGATCCTTTTTTTATCCTTACAGTTTAAGTAAGCCTGTCTACCAATCTAGCTGCCTCTCCCTTTACAGGACAGTCCTACACATGCTCACTTACATGTCAGTTCCTGAACACAGAAAACTAGCCAGTCAGGGGCAGGGTGACAAGATGCCTGAACATAAAAAAGAGAAGGTCTTGGATTCCCCTCAGCCTGGCCTTTCCAGTGGACAATGGCACATTTGCAAACTCATGAGTAAAGCCGTGATACTGGACACTTTCACTTTCCCATAGAGCTCAATGCATATTTCTGATTTTTAGTTTTTTGGCCATTACTTTGGTTAGGAAGGAGATATTTCAAAACTGATTTTTGCATTGGATCCTGCTGTTCAATATGAATCCAACGACATATGACACAGTGTCATATGTAATGGGGTACTGCACACACCAAGGCAAAATTTCAAACTGAAGCCAAAATGGAGGACAGTAAAGCCCTTTTGGAGGACATACAGACAGAAGGCTAAAAAAAGAGGACAAATCTGGAAAAACCTGGTCTTATAGTCACCCTGGTCAGGGAGAAGGGTTCTACCGACTCCCTCTCCCTGACATGCTTATTTTAGGTAACTGGGGAGTATTTTTGAATGATGTACATAAAATTGCAGTGCAGTGCTCACTCTTTGTTGTACTTTTTACTAGTTTGGTACCACAATCAGGGAGATGGGCTCCTGGCTGATGGTGGGAGCTCATCTGATGCTAGAAATAGTGGGCTTGTAATCTGGCTGTGAACTGGCCTGGTTTGAAGGGGACTGGGAGCTTCAACTAATGAAGTTGTTCTGCTTGAGGTGATGCACCATAGTGTGCTGTCTGGTAGTTACTGCCTGTCACCCAAGCCCTAAACCCTTTCTTCCATCTTCTTTTCACCTGATTGGTATTGCCAAGTCAGCCAGCATGTATAAAAGGGGGGGGGACGACTTTTTTCTCACTGCTGCTTCTCCACCATGCAGCTTGCATGCCCAACAGCTTCCACTAGATCTAGTCCCCACTGTCCCAACACACATATGCAATAAGAAACCAACTGTGGGGGGCCACCAGCAGCGATGTGTGAAAACTCGACTTCCCACCCTTCTGTTGCTTTTCAGCAACAGCATCCTGAAAGAAATGGAAGACCGAGTTTCCTCCGGTCAACTGGTGACTCTAGTCAGCTTCTAGCAATTTTCTTTCCATTTGATTCTCTTTCTGGAGGTTCCCATGCACACTGTTCTGTCACTCTGACCCCTTCTCAGCTGTGGTTGTGAATTCTCATCTCCTTCATTCACAGCTTTCTCCATTCTGGTATTTTTTTAAAAAAAATATGAGTATAAAAAGACACAAGCTCCTCTCCCTTTTTCTTGCTCAAATTAGTTGTGGGGAGGAAGCTGCCCAAAGCTGAATTTCCAGTTCATGGGAGCCAGGGGCTCCGGGAGAGTGTGAGAGGTCTGGCGGAGGATGCTGTTTTTGGAGGGGGTGGGAAGCTGGAGAGTCTGATCAGCTGCAGAGTCAGGGGAGCAGAAACTGCCAGCAGTTTGTGACTCACAGGCTGGGAAATGTTGGCAAGTGTGTGAGAGCCAAGGCAGGGGGGTCTGTTCTCAGGGAGATGCAAGCCAAGAGGCTGCACCACAGCTTCTCAAACAGGCTTGGTCTGGAACAGCAACAGCCCCCAGACTAGATCCGACGGTATCCAGTCTCCTTGGAGCTCAGCCTGAAAGGGCAACTGTTTTTCCCTTAGAGGGCAACCGGATTTGAGGAGGTTGGCACAAAGGAGGAGGTTTATTTTCAGTAGACAAACATGTGCTGCCTGAACAGCTGGAATTGCCGGTGGGAAGGAGCAGAGGCAAAAGCAGCGGCAGGCCTCTGCTCTCGCCACTCGGAAGAGGCACCAGCCAGTTAAATGGGTAGCCGCAGGCACAGAGTGCCTGTGACAATCCTATTCACACTTACCTGGCAGTAAATCCCATTGATGTGAATGGAACTTACTTCTGAGTAGATATGGATAGGATTGGGATTTGAGTCTGTGAGACCAAATAGGTGGAACTGCTGAATTTCATGACTGTCCCATGAAACTTTCAGATACATGATGGGGCAGAGGGGGAAGAGACAGGATGGGTTTGGTAAGCATGGAAACTCTATCACTCCTGGCAATTTTAAAATATAGTACTTTAAAAAGTATATTTTAATTCTGACATTTCTGCTCAACTAACAAGCAAAGCGGGAGGTAGGTCCCAGCTATAATATCCCATTTTACGTGTAGGGATGTTATTAGGGCTGACATACTTACACCTACCCATTAGTGGCTGTGTGAGGACTTCCAACAGAAGACGTTCACATGCAAGCCTATAATTCTGGCCACGTTGCCTAAATTGCATTTATTGCAGGCTGTTCACAAGTAAGCCAAGCGCTATAGAGCATTTGTGGGGCTTTATGTCCTTGAACAACAAGGTGCAGACAATGCATCTAGGAAGGACTAAACTCGGTGTGTTGTGTGTCATGTTTCTTGGGGCATGATAAATTGGGGGTGGTGGAGGTCAACCTGGTACAGAAGCAGAAACAAGTGAGGCAGTAACAGCTATCTGGGAAGAAGGAAGAATGAGAAGACTTTACAAAGCAATTTATTACTGGAGCAGCAGTCGAGGAGTAGAGAATGGAATTTGCGAGTCTTGGCACTAATGGAAGTGGAGGGTTCTGGGACTGAGAGAGACAGGTGTCCCGAGGAAGAGGGAGTTAGATGTGCTTGCTTGTGGCTGTTGTTAGTTCTAGCTGGGAGCCTGGCTCAAGTTAGAGAGTCAGCAAGTCCACAAGGATCTCCTCAGGCTTGGCTTGGCTATGCTCAGCCTGTGGGAGAGTCTGAAGTGATTACGTTCCCAGAACTCCAGCTCCATTCTGGATCTGACTAGCCCCCTTCATCATGTTCAGAAAGGGACTTCCCTAACTAGTGCCCAGGCTTCCACCTCCACCCCAGCTGTGGGGAGTGGCTTTGGCCCTGCCCATGTAACCACATCCCCACATTCATCGCTGAGGCATCCCAATGGGATTAGCCAGGGAGCGTGGGCTGGCTTAAAGCAAGGAGTACTTCCTGCTTCTTGGCTGGGTGCCTCTCCAGGCACTCGCCCACGTTAAATACCTAGGGGTAATGACTAAAAGGCTCAGGCCTCTTGCCCATTGATAGCATAAAACACTATCTGTAGGCCAAGCCAGATCCTTCACTCAGTTGCAATCAGAGCTGCCATTGGCAGAATCCACTACAGAAATTAAGCGGGTAACACTTTACCTGTAGTAGTTAAATCCCCTACTTACCAACATTTGAGATGAAAACTTTCATACATATGAACATATCTCTCATACAAACTGGCCCTCTGCAATGTCTTTTATATTGTCTTCTGTTTGTCTTTTTTGTGTCTTTTTAGATTCTGAGCTCTTTTGGGACAGGAACCCATTAGCTGTTATTTCATTTTCTCTGTAAACTGCTTTCTGAACTTTGTTGAAAAGCAGTATATAAACACTGTTGATTGATTGATTAAACTCTATACTTGTCTGCTGCATTTAAGATACAATAACAATATTTCAAAGCAAACAGTTGAGACAGCAAAACATTTCAACAGTTTTGTAAAAATATTTTAACAGTGAACAATATTAACATTAAAGAGTACTTTTTAACAATAAAGTTATTTAATTTACACTACTTTTTCATTTTTGCTTTTTTCCATTGAGTCAAACTGGGTCAAACATGCATTAACATCAATATCTTGGACTTATGAACAAATCAACTTACGAGTGAGCTTCCAGAATGGAACTCGTTCGTAAGGAGTACTTACTGTACTCCAAGATAGTGTCTTTTGCACAGAACAGGCTCTTCCATCTTACAGTGACTTGGTTTAAAAGGGTGGGGAATCTCCTGAGAGAGAATAAGGAATGAGGCAGGTTTGAACCAACATAATGGGCAGTTGGTTATGTGAAGGGAAGGGGAGTTTTAGTACTGAAAACTTTGCAGTGCTGACTACTGTAACCACAGCTGCTGCTTGGACTGGCTGGAAGTACATGGGGGTAGAGTAGATGACCACTTCCTCTTTATTATCAACTTTGTTTCCAGCAGCAGCACAGCAGGTTCTTCTACCTGATAGTTAGGGAGAGAACAGGACATTGTCCACCATCAGATATTAGCCCCTTGCAATGAATCCACTGATTGAGCTAATCTTAACAAACCATAAATAAATTGCTTATAGCATGAGTCAAGAGAATAACACCTGCCACCCAGAAAGCACCCAACTTCACAAAACATACTTTCCCCCCACCACTTCACCAGAATGCAACTGCAGGACAATTCTTATCCAAACAGAAAGAACTTGCTTAGCAGCCCAAATTAACCTTGGCCAAATCATATTTATCAATGCAACCCAGACACCTGTCTCTGAGCTCAATGGCCAGTATGAAAGCCTCTGATTGATTAGTCCATCTGATTGATTAGTCACTTCCATAACAGTCAATTGACAGGATTGGCTAATCATTTCTCCCCAGACATCCCAGACTTGCTGATGATAACTAACCAGTGTTAGATACAGGACTTAAGTTTGCAGTGGGGGGTTCTGTATTTACATAATTCTATAAACATCTATACAATGCCTGCCTATAGCTACTGCAATACTCTTGAGCAAATAAGGCAGGCCAAAAATTTGGAGATCCCACTGTCTATGAACCAAACAACTAACTTCATCACAAAAAAATTTGATGGATCCAGTTCAGGATTGCATTAACTGATACAAAACATTGGAGATCAGGGGTGTCCCAACATTTTTTTTTTTTGCCAGGATGCCCACATCATCTCTCTGACACTGTGTTGGAAACTGGAAAAATGATTTCAAATTTGAATAAATTTACATAAATTAAAAATTTATTAAATTAAATTTATGTAAATAAATAAATTACATTCTAATAAATGTATTAAATTAAATTTATGTAAATAAATTACCTTCTAATAAGAAGGTATTAGACACATTACAAGGCTTGCCTGCAGCCCGATAGAAAGGACTTGCCAAGGGCTGCAGTAAGGCTTGCCAAGGGTCACAGTTTGGAAACCCCTAGTTTAGATGTATTGTTTTTGTATTCTGGATTCACAGCCATCCTGTTTAAATGTATTCAGTACTACAGTATACTCATAATTTCTGAATGTTTCTTTGTGGAGAGCTTGCTTGAATTGCACAGTGCAATCCTAAGCATGTCTACTC
Source organism: Cryptoblepharus egeriae (assembly GCA_030015325.1). Lineage (NCBI taxonomy): Eukaryota > Metazoa > Chordata > Lepidosauria > Squamata > Scincidae > Cryptoblepharus > Cryptoblepharus egeriae. The sequence continues at coordinate 102,565,400 of JAREYC010000002.1, read as the reverse complement.
AGAAGTAAGTCCTACTCCCAGGAATGTGTGGTTAGGATTGCAGCCCTAGTCAGTTTCCCATAGCTAGGTCTTTCCTACTGAAACTATTATAGGAATGGAAATAGAGTAGCAGCCCAATATACTGTACTGTACTGTGTGTGGGTTGTTCTCATTTGCTTACACTTCAGGGCTGGTACATTGGTGTTGAGCTGATGCATGAATGCTGACAAGGTCACTGACTTGTACAGAAGGGTTCTGTATGTGTGCCAGTGACCACCCAGGTTTCAAAGCCCAGTTTCTGCTCTATATGCACAATCACTTCCTGATCAGCTTGTATAAATACAATTACTGGTCTGGTTACTGGTTTGACAGTAAGACAAGGAACCCCAGCCCTTGCTTGCATATAAGTCTGCACTCGTTAGACATTTCCAGTTGTGTCTACCAGGCCTTTTGTGGGGTTAATGTTAATAACAATTTCTTTTTCTAGGGTAGCTAGCAGGGAAATAATATGTGACCATCAGGGCTGCCAAATTGAGTGGGAAACAGTGTTTATGCATCTATTCCAGACACTGCGTCTAAATGCACGTAGGTGGGCCCATACATCTGTTAAAAATGTTTCTTCTTTTTATGAGCTTGTGGCAAGTGTGCCAATGAACTAGGTTTTTAGTAGTTTGTGATTAGCAAGAAGTAGCAGTGGTTGGTTATTTTAAAAAAAATTGATGTTATGTAAATCTTGCTTCTTGATTCACTTTGATTATATATTTTTGTGTAAAGTACTGCAATCTGCCCTGAGCCTATGGATAATGACAAATCCTAATTAATTAAATGTTCACCTCTGTTGGGAGGATGCTGAGCTTTGTGCTGTCCATCTGTATGCTGACACTCTTTCTTCCTTTCTTCCTTTCTTTTTCTTTCTCTCTTTTGCGCACCCAGCAGGAAGCGGGTTGATGGGAAACTCACCTGCCTCATCCTTTATGGGCAGCTTCTTAAGCAGCAGCTTGGGCTCAGCCGCACCCCCACATCCCACAGGCCCTGCATCATCCCCATCTGAACCAGCCTTCCGTGGCCCCCACTCCGGCACCTCCCAGATCTGGTTCTCACACTCACATGAAGGTAAAGAGTTTTGGTGGAGGCAAGTCTGCCTCAAAAAGGGCACAATTCCCAGGTGTGCAGGATTTTTCTTGGAAAGATAGCTCAGTGCTCCAGAAATGCTATGAAATTACCAGGTTTGTTTGTATTCGGCTATTCCTCCCTCTGGAGTTTCCAGACTATACACCTTGGAAGCTGAAATTCTGCTCTTGGCCTACTGATGTTCTGCTATAAAAAAAAAATTTTGTAAATCAATAACTACATTAAAATGTGCTTAAAATGCATAAATATGCTCAGTATTTTGTGTGTGAGAGAAAGTAAGCATATGTAACATTTATAAGAAAAAGAGTAATGGTTGCAGGAGAAAGGTATATGGATGCAGGAGGAAATATATGGCAGGAGAAGAATATGGGAACCTGATGATCCTGTAGGGGATTTATAGATAAGAGCATAAATGGAAGCCATTTTTGTTGTCAAGAATATCTTATTCATGTACTGAGTTTCAATAGAAATATATGGATATATGAAAATATATGGGGGTATATGGATGCAGGAGGAAGTATATGGCTGGAGAAGTATATGGGAACCTGAAGATCCTATAGGGGATCTATAGATAAGAGCATAACTTGATGCCATTTTTGTTGTCAAGAATACAGTATCTTATTCACATAATGTCTTTCAAGAGAAAATGTCATATAGCTGTTTTCAAAACAAAACAAAATTAATTTCATGTCCCCAAAGGGCTCAGAATCTAAAAGAAGAGGAATGCGTATGCATTCAGGATATAAATGTTCCACTTTTGGGGAGTCATTTTTAGATATTAGGTATTCATTAGCTATTATTTTTTTCATTTTCTTTGTAAACTGCTTTGTGAACTTCTTGAAAAGCAGTATATAAATACTGTAGATAGATAGATAGGGCTGTGGGTGGCGCAAGTGGTTAAGACCCTGTGCCTGTTAACCAGCAGGCCAGGGTTTGAGACCCGGGTCGGCCCCACAAGACAGGGTGAGCTCCTGTCCTTAGCCCAGCTCTGCGACACCAGCTGGATCCAATTGTATCGGCTCTGCCTTTCCATTGGACTAATTCAGTGGCGTGGAGAGGGGCTGTTTGGGTAACAGCCTATCCTCCATAACAATCTAACCCAGGCTTTCGTGCTTTGCATGCAACATATGCAGTGCCGAGCACAATGCCATAGACTGACAGAGGCCTGCTTTTTTTTGATAGATAGATAGATAGATAGATAGATAGATAGATAGATAGATAGATAGATAGATAGATAGATACTGCTTGACTGTTCTTGAATTCCTCATCACAGTAACAAGGACAAAAAACTAGTTTTTTAATGGCTCAAGTTCCATATATTCTATATCAGGTACTAGATTTCTTAATGCAGAAGAGTATTCTATATATGCAGATTTACAAAAGACAAATAACCGTGTGTAAAAGAATCTCAGGTGCTTGTGAATGAGAACAGGTCAAGAAAAATTCTTGGCTGTTCTCATTCTAAGATTAGGCCTATTTCTTCTGAAATTAATTTCAAATTGTTCCACTTCAACTTTTGGAAACGGGGGAGGGATAACAGAAAGTTCTAGCATTGAACTGGAATTAACCATCCGATCCTGTTGAGGTTTGGGTCAGCACTTGGAGCCCCTTGTGATAGCAGAAGGCACTTATTGCTACTTCAATGGGCCACCATTGGCATGCAGGTAAGGTGCAGCAGGAATGAAACAGAGTGGGGAAAGGTGTGGTGGGTTGGGGAGACTGCAAGAAGGAGGAGTAGTAGTAGTAGCTTTGCACCAGACATGCACCAATGACATGCACCAGATCTTATTTCCCCCTTTCAGCAATCTCCCTGTCCCTTTTGTCCAGCCCAAGGAGACCCTTTGTGAGTCAGCCTCACTGTCAGTCAGCCAAAACTCCACCTGACCCTAATGGGATTATTTGCAGTGGAGGCTGTGTGTGGGAACAAAGCTAAGCATGATCAACCTGCTGTCCCTTTCACATGGAGTAGCCTCAGATACTGGGATATGCAATGGACTCCCCTCTCATTTGGGGTCCCTGCCATGGTGGCAGGCCCCTTCAAGTCACTCTTTTTAAGCTATTCTACTTCATGTGGCATGGCAGGGGTGGCCACTGTTCTTCTGTTCAGTATGTTGAAGGACTGGGGGATGGACTCATAATAGATCAATGGCCCTGTTTGCATGATCTTCTCACTATTGAGGTATCCTGACCAATGTTTTTCTTTGGGGCTTCAAAAATTCCTTTAAGGGTGCAAACCTAATCAGCTTTCCAGCACTGACATATCTGTGCCAGCAGATCATGTGCTGCATTCTGCAGTTGGGGTGTATGTTTGTTCCCTTACCTCAGATTTGCATTGCCCTTGATCTAAGTGCTGAAAAGTTGGTTACGATTGCACCGTAAGTCATTCCTCAAAGGGAAGCCCCTAGTTTTCAGGAAAGTGCTTAAAGAATGACAGTGCTATTCTAACCCCTGGTTAGGCTTGCACAAAATCTGGCATAAGTCCCAGTAGGCACTTCTGCACCACTCCTGGGAGGGTTAGGCCAGTACATAGACATAAGCAGTCCTCACCACACCGAGGGAACAGGCAGATGGATGAGTTGTACTGGCCTAAATTGGTTAGGATTGTGCCCTGTATTTCCCACTATTTGGATCTGTACTAACTGCAATCCTAAACTAGGCCAACACAAATCATCGGTCTTTCTGTTCCTGCTTTGATGAAGTGAGGCAAGCGCGTTTCTTGTACTGGCCTAGCCCTCACCCAGGAGTGCCACAGGAGTGTTTTATGGCACTTTTGTGTCACCCCCAGGTCAGCACAGGACTTGTGCTGGGGCTTAGGACAGGCCTGGAAGATAGGATTGCAGTCTAAGTTGCTGTGTTATGTCCCACTCAAGTTTTGTTGCTGCCCCTCATCCCGCCCCCATACTCCTGTTACCCTGGCCTTGAAGTTCTCTCACATCCAGTTCAGCTAATGCCTTTCTGTCTCCCATAGTACAGTTTCCATGCCGTTAAAGGCTCAGCTTGCCGAAGGAATCAAAAGTGCTGTCAATATGCTTTGTCACAAACTCCTTGTCCTAAGAGAGCCTGTTCTCCACCCCTGGGCTCTCAAACCCCAGCTCTTTCAGACTCCCTGCTATTGCAGTCTTGGCCTCCCCTGACTGCGCTGTGATTTTGGCTGCACAGCCTTTCCTCCTTCAGTGTTCTCGCTCTCCATGGTGCGCTTTCTCTTGCTCCTATGGTGACTGGCTCTTGCTGTGCCCTTCCCTCCCCCACCCCACATCCTCCCCTCCATGCGAGAGGCAAAAAGTTAAAAGTGTGAGTGGCAAGGTGCTGCTGGCACCATGCCCTGGCAAGCAGCCCGACTGCTAGTTTGAACGGCTGCCAGCTGGCTTCCGGCTTGCCGGGGCTGCCGAGGGCGGGGTGCAGGCAATGCTGCCTGCATCATGCTGACAGGCCGCCTGGCCGGGTGGTGGGGGGGGGGGGGGCAGCAGGCTGAAAGTGCTGGTGTGTGGCTGACTGGGGAGATTAGTTGGGCAGACACAGAGAGGGTTGCCTTCCTCCCTCTGCAAGGAATCACCGGGAGGAGTCAAAGGGACAACAGGGAAACTCAGAAGCATGCGAGGCACTTTGGTGACTTGGCCTGACATGAATTAGCTTCTTGCCACTGCTGGGTTCCAGGCTGAGAAGCTGTGAGTCAGAAGTGAACCGAGCATGGAAAAATCCTTTTTTGGGGGGGATGCAGCTACATACTGTCTCTGAGAAGGTGTCCATCAGGATTATTTGGGCTAGCTCTGTTATTAGTCATTGTTTGTATAGTGCAAAAATGTTTTGCTTTTTCTGTCTGTTTTCCTTTTCTATGTAGATGCATTGCACTACATTAGGAGGATAGCTATAAATATACTTGTACAATCTAAAAAAAGCTACCACCCAATTTTTCTAAATAAATCTTTTATTCACCCCAATTAATAAAGCAAATATAGTTTTCTCAAGGAAATTATATTTTTGTCTTATTTTAAGTGTGCTACCATATTTTTTCCTTCAATTATACTAATATTGCTCCTTCTTTGTAGCCAGATAGTTTGATACTGTATTCACTCAAAAATAACGCGCCCTCAAATCTAATGTGCACCCAAGACTTATAATTTTTTTAAAAAATGCCGCATTTACTCTAACCGAATTAATCATCGAATCTAATGCGCACCCTGATTTTGGAGACTAAATTTGGCTGGAAAAGGTGTTAGATTTGAGTAAATACAGTATATTCCCTTGCGTTCTAATAAGAACTGATTTCAATTTTGAATTGATATAACAAGCATTTTACCTAATTTTTTTCCTCTGTAAAGCCCATCTTTATATATTTTTGTTAAGTAAGTCACAAATTCCTTTCATTTTTTAAATGAGTGTTCACATCTTGGCACAAGAGCCACTCATGGATGAGGCATTTTCTCTGAAATCACATAAGAAGGCTGTGGAAGAACTGAGAATTTGACCCAGGTCCCCAGAGCTTTTGCATCCAAAGCCCTGAGACCAATTTGGCAGTTTCGGTAATGCACACCTTGGCACTTATCAAAACGTCTGACTCTCCCCTGCCTTTCTCCCAGTAAAACCCTTAGTGGCAGCATTTGACACTTGACCCAGACACAGACTACTGGCAGGAAGCCAGAAGAATACAATCCTGGCAAAGATTATGAAGTCAGCAACTGTTTATATTTCGTGTCTAGGTGGTAGTGTTGCACAGGCTCAGGTATAAACGAGGTTATTTAGAATCTCAACTTTCGTGTTATTATTCTAAAGAAACAAGGTTGCCAGCCTGCAATGCAAGACCATAGATAACTACAGAGTTGGGGCTCAGGATTTGCTGAGATCACAGTGCTGCTCTTCCATACCTTTCTTGTTCTTCCCTGTAGTTCTTTTCATTTCCCTCCCGCATCACAATTATCATTCCTTGTATTTGTTCCAATAATCTTTGCCAAAACATGAAAACTCCTTTGAAAATCTGAAGCTTTGAAGCAGAATATGTCTGTGCAAAACATACACATAAATGCACAGCTGCCTGATTTGCACTGTACTGATTGCAGAATTTTGGTGCAGAATTGACGTTTATTTTAATTATTTTCTTTATTTGATTAGCCACAGGAATACAACCAGCTTGGTTAAATGTCTGCCTTTTCCTTCAGCGTAGGGTGTCTGTTAACATGGCAGTTGAAAGTTTCCCTTCTCCATTCAGAAAATGGGACCATTCCATAGTGGAAATATTCAAGGCATCCATGAATATTGTTTAATGAAGAATCCAGTCATCCATTTATATCAGAATTATCTTGTGCAATAGTATTTTTTCTAGTGTCTTTTTTCTACCAAGCTAGCATCAGATAAACTGATGATACCAAGAATTTTTGAGTTCCATTATGCCCTCACCCACCATCATCATCATTGGCATCCTTCAGTCTCGAAAGACTATGGTATTGTGCTCTGATTGTCCTCTCTAGAGCATGATGGCCTGGGTAGATTAATATGGAGGATAGGCTGTTACCCAAGCAGCAAATCTCCCTTCTCCACGTCACTGAAATAGTGCAATGGAATGGCAGAGCCAATACGATTGGTTCCAGCTGCGTCGCAGGAGTTACCAGAATGTAATTGTACACAGTCATGAACTGCTTCCAGGACTCCAGCTCCAGATTTTGCCTCGAAGTTGACTCCTGAAGCCTTTCCCATAGATGGGCAGTGAAGGTTTGAGGTGGGAGTTTTCCCTCTCCAGACAACCCATGTTCAATGGGATTTTTGACAGGTTTAGTCTGGCTCCTCAACATAGGCCTGTCTGGCATGAGAGTCCCTGCCATAGCTATGCTACCGCCAGCATAGCCCATTGTATCACTGGAGCACACAATCCCACCACCACAAAATGGTACTGACCATCGGTGGGACTCCCACCCACCCATGCTGCTTGAATCCCTGTAATTCCCCAGCATTAGAGGTTATTAGTACAAATATAGTGAAAGTCTGACATGGAGTGCAGTCCTAACCATGTCTGCTCAAAAGTGAGCCCCATTGTGTTCAATGGGTCTTACTCTCAGGGAAGAGTCTTTAGGATTGCAGCCTTAGTAAAGGGTTGAATCATCTGGGATCCGGTGGTGGGATTCAAATAAATTAACAACAGGTTCTATGTCCTAATCACCTAAATTAATAACAGATACTAATGTCCCATTAGTAACTGTTCTCAGAAAGTGTTCTCGTTAGCAAAGGGTTCTATAGAACCTGTGAGAACCCCCTGAAGCCCACCACTGCTAGAGTCCAGTCTTTCAAAATATATTCAGAGCAACCATAGTCTACGGGCCGAACCAGTGATGTTGCTTCATGTCTACTGTGTTGTGACCCTGGCATTTCATTCCTCGCTCCTTTTTGTTTCAGCTCCAGGTTACCCAAGGTTTTCTGGGAGCTTAGCATCCACTTTTCTGCCCATGAGCCACTTGGATCACCATGGAAACAGCAATGTCCTATATGGTCAGCACCGTTTCTATGAAAGCCAGAAAGGTAAGCATTGGGGCTCGGTCAGAATGTGGGATGATGGTGGGTGTTTTCCCCAAGAGACAGAAGGAGAACAGTAGAGTCAGCATCAAGAGCTTGCTTCCGTGGGTAGTTGTAAGCTGGGGAGTGGAAAAGAGAAAAAACAATCCATGATGAAATCATGCTTATTCTTCTGATCCTGTTCTGATGCTGATTCCATCTTCCTTCCCCCATGTCCTCCAAGTGAGTGCAGATATTCATGGCTTCTGCGTCTACCCACATGAAAGTTCTAGAAAGGGTGCAGAACTGTTTTGGCCATAGGGCAAGGTAGAGAAATCAGGTGGGATAGTTTTGTGGCTGTAACAGGGATGCACTGTATGATGTTGCTTAGGCCACTTTTCTCAAGGTGACCCGTCCTAATCACTTATCTCTTTCTCTAGACAATTTCTATCTGCGGAACCTGCCAGCTCAGCCCACCCTGTTGTCAGCCAATCACAACTTCCCCAGCATTGCCCGAGCAGCACCTGGTCACCCTATTGGCTCCTGCAGTCGGGACCGCGAGGCCAGCCATGGACAGAAATGTCATAAGGACTATGAGCGCTTTGCTTTGTCAAAGGACAAAGGGGCCAAGGGTGAGGGCAAGGAACGAGCCGTCGATGAGGAGGCCAAGGAGCGGCACAAGCTGGTGATGCCTATGACACCCGAGGGAAACTGCAAGGAAGGAGTTCCCCAGCGGGGCTCTTGTGACAACCGACCCAAACACCTGCCGTCATGCCTCCTAAGCTCCAAGGTCTTGAATGGTGACTCGGGCAAAGCTGTACTTCCCAGCTGTGGTGGTGGCATCCTACCACGTCATGCTGGTGCCCAGAACCGTTGTGCCAAGGAACTCAGTCACCATGAGCCTCCCCAGTCCTACAGCGAGTGCCTGGAGCGACGGCAGATGCTGCACCACTCAGTTTCCTACACTGTCCCATCTAGTCTGCCCACTGGGCCCCCAGCCTTGAGCACAACAACTGGCAGCTTCCCTTGCCTGCAGCTTCATTCCAGCCCAGATGGGATGTGTCCTCTGCAGGATAAGGCCAGTCGGGAGTTGAGGATCAGTGGGGCCACTTTTGTGCCTTCTGTAGGCCATTTGACTGACAAGAGCCGCTCATTCCAGGTGCCATCAGAGCCCTGTGAGGGCAAAGAGCGCCCCCATGATGTGGGAACAGAGCACCCGCCCACCTATGGAAACCACCCTTTCTCACACCTCAAAATGGAGGGCAAAGCTGAGCGCCGGCTGGATTGGCCACAGAATTCCAATGCGCGCCTCAAAGGCCTAGAATACCTGAACAGCACTGGCTCTGATAGCCATTTTGGTAGCCTGCCTCACCAATCTAAAAGTGGTCACTTCGAGATGGTGCCACCTCAAGACTGTGCCCGGCCCAGCCCTCAGGAGACGCTGTGTAAGCTCAGCCAGTCCTGCTGCACTTTAGACAAGGCCCCTAAGGAGCCGCCAACACCCAGCACCCAGAAAGTGGCTCGCATCCGCCACCAGCAGCACTTGCAGACAGAGGTGGAGCAGGCAGGAACCCATGCAGAATCCAAGCGCAAGTCAATGGAGCTCAGCTCTCTGGGCTATAATGGACCACACTTGCCACCATGGCCGGTGCAGGGCCAGGGTCCCTCCTTGTCCATGACAGAGGAAAGGAAAGGCTCCTACTTGGACCCTTTTAGCAGCAGCCTTCAGCAGGCTGCACTTATGACACAGGGTTCAGTGCTAACCCAGGACATGCAGACCCCTCCAGATGAAGTGTCAGCAATGAAAAACCTGCTGAAGTACAGCAACCAAGCACTTATTGTGGGCCAGAAAGCTCCTTTTGTGGGCCTGGGGAGCCTCAAGGGCAGCTGTGCCCACCAGGATGGGGACAAGTACCTTGGGGCCAAGGGACAGCAGGAGCTGGAACGTCCAGACTGTGCTCGCAGTAGGGACCATGAGCTGAACCATGGTGATGGTGAAGTTCGTCAGCCTCCTGTAGGCATTGCTGTAGCTGTGGCACGCCAGAAGGATACACTCAGTCGGCCTGAACCAGCCTATGGATCTAGCTCCAATCGGCAGGGCCGAGCTGCCATGGGCCTCAAAGGTAATGAGCCTGGGAGCATGAGGTGGTAAACATTAGGACAGGCCATATTCCCATAAGAATGCAATAAATCAAAGTCTGACTGGCACTTTTGTCTTTCTCTTCTAAGTCTTATGTCTACAGATTCTGCTCACAACCTGCTGCCATTGACTAACCAAATTTATTAACTTGGCATGAAACATTTCCTGCAGAATCCCTTATTGAATACTTCTACTCCCTGATATCCAATCCTCAAATGTATTTGTATAGTTTAGCTGAAGAATTTCAGACATCTCTACTCTAGATTCCAGTCCCTACCCTCTCCCAAATCCACAGACTGAGAGATAAATGTAGAAGCACTATGAGGATATTTCTAGTGCCTTCGCCTTTACTCTCTGCCTTCAGTTATCTCCCCAAGGAAAAGGCTAGTTCTTGGGGAAATCTTCCTATGTGCAGCTGTCAGAGGGTGTTGCTGATTTTGCCTCTCCTTGTTTCTTCCTTGCAGCTGGTGCGGCACGGTCTGTGCATGTTATCGACCTTGATGCTGAGGAGGAACGGAACCGGCTGTGTGAAGAGCGTCTGGGGCTTGCAGGAAGAGACCTCCTGCTCCAGTAAGGGTCTAAACCAACCCCCAAGGATGAGCGGTGCTGTAAATGAAAATACTGGTCTTATGGTAGAAGATTAGGGTTCAGTCAGGCAAAACTCTTGAAGACCCTAAACAAAGCCCATCTATCTGCACAATAGTAGCAAAATGATCATAACCAAAGAAGAAAACAACACCCCCCACCCAAATGTAGGACATCCAAAAAAGAATGCAGGGCATGTTAAAATACAAACTCAAAAACATTACTTTCATGTGGTAATTTCAACACTATATTAATTATTATAGAATTTAAAGTTATTACATATAGGGCACAATCCAGAGTAATTACAGGGAGTCCTTGCTCAATTTATTCTGGATTGCAATATGAATTTCCCAGAGGTTTTCACTAGGTGGTACAGTAACTACGGGTGCACGTAATGTCTCTTACGTAGTTACTCTGGATTGTAGGGCATGTTGATTACATGTAATGTATTTATTACAAGAAGGCTTCATGCTGCCTCCTCACAAGGAAAAGGAGGACAATGAAGATCTTTTTTCAGGCACAAGGCTAAAAAAGAGGACATGGTCTAGAAAATGAGAACTTATGGTTACCAAGTAGGCCAGCTTTCGCTAGCTACCTCAGTGTCTTGTGTCTTTAAATGATATCAGCAAGTTGCAGAGGATTCCTCATGTTGAGGTCTAGCATTGGCCCTAGAAAGACCTTGTTCTTGCAAATGCCAGATTTCTTGATACTGCTGTTTTCTAACTGTGAGAATGCGATAGCATTATTATTGGGAGATGGCCCTTGTTGTAGTAGCCCTTTTGTCGGATGCTGATCTGCCTCTGTTTATATGATTTTTTTGTTTGACAGGGAGAACAAGGACCTTGTGGAGTTTGCCCGCATCCACCCATCCAGCAGCTGTCCTGGAGACCTTACCCCCCATCTGATGATTGCAGGCAGTTCCTCCCTGCAGGCCAGCCAGTTGGGAGGAGACCCTGCAGCCCACACCCATCCAGCTCATACTCACTGGTTGCCCCGAACACGCAGCCCTTCACTTTGGATGGGTGGACACTCATACGGTCAGTATCATTTCGAAGGGTCAGTACAATTTGTAATTACTTTCCATGCTTTAATGAAAACTAAACTCTCAGCTGGCCCAGGCCATCAGACGCTACTGTCTTGCTCCCGGTCTCTTACTCCTTGACGTACTACATTTACATGTGATTTATGCTTCCTGACTCTGATCCCAGCTATTTTAGTTTCCTCCCTTCTGCCTAACTACAGATTTTTAGCCCTCCCTCTTTTTTATCATTCCTATTTTGTATCTCTTCAGCATTCTGCCCATTTTTTATTGTTCACTGGGAGAGATATGGGGCTCAGCTTTAATTGCTTGCAGGGAGGGACAAATGAATCTAAATTGCTTAGAGCTATGCTCATCAAACTGGTGGGTTGTTAACTCCCACTTTGTATAAAGATCCCCTGCTCCCTTTAAGGCACTGTTTCTCAAAGTGGGGGTCAGGACCCCTTTGGGGGTCGCCTAGAGCTTTCCTGGGGGTTGCCGAAAGACCCCTGGTGCAGGGGGCCAGGTCAGGCTTGCCAGACCTCCGGCTGTAGCTGCGCACGCACTGGGGCTGACTGACAGCCTCAGGGCCCAATCCTATGCATGCCTACTCTGAAATAAATCCCATTATAGTCAGGGGGCCTTTACTCCCATGTAAATGTGGATAGGATTGCAGCCTCAGGGCCCAATCCTATTCATGCCTACTCTGAAATAAATCCCATTCTAGTCAGGGGGCCTTTACTCCATGTAAATGTGAATAGGATTGCAGCCTCAGGGCCCAATCCTATGCATGCCTACTCTAAAATAAATCCCATTGTGTTCAATATGTGCATAGAACACACATTTCATTTGTAACAATGAAAATACATCCTGTTACGATTCATAACAGTAGCAAAATTACAGTTATAAAGTAGCAACGAAAATAATTTTATGGTTGGGGGTCCCCACAACATGAGGAACTTATAAAGGGGTCACGGCATTAGGCAGATTGAGAACCACTGCTTTAAGGGGTAGGGATGGTGGAAAGCAGCAGTGCTACCCCTAGGATCATGCCCTTGCAGGAGAATGGAGGAACAGTTTTACCACTTACCAGAGATGCTGCCAGGGCCTGGGGAGCCATGGCAAGCTCCACAGAGCACTTGCAAAGTTCCTCCAGCTTGAAAAGCTTGAAAGTGCAATTCCAACAAAACCAGCAGTTGAATTTCTGGTTTAGTTGCACTTGGAACTTTCACTTGTTTCACTTGTTCGCAACTTCAGAGAGCCCTGTAAGTGCTTTGTGGGGCTTCCCAGAACCCATAGGTCCTGGCAGAATCTCTGGTAAGTGGCAAATTTGCCCACCCCCTTCTCCTATAGGGATGTGATCTTGGGGATTGTGTTACTGTGCAAGTCCCTCTCCCCACAAAGAGTGAGGGAGGAAAGCTCCCTCAAAGTTTGAGAACTATTGGCCTAGAACAGCAGCCTCCAAAGTTTTTGCAGGAGGGCCACATCATCTCTCTGATACTGTGTTGAGGGCCAGAAAACTAATTTACATTTCAGATTTGAATATATTTACATAAATTAACATATAAGAATGTATTGGAATGGATTACAAGGCTTGCCCAAAGGCCGAATAGAGGGGGCTTGCCGGGGGGGGGGGCACACTGAGGCTTACTGAGGGCTGTATCTTGCTCCGGGCCAGGGTTTGAAGACCTCTTCAGAGTAACTTCCCATGTTACAGAATCCCTTGGTGGAAGACACTCTTTCAGAACAATATGTAGATCATCACATCAAATAAATTGGGTGTTGTGCATGCAGTGAGAATTTCTACAGATGCAACATTATGTTCTGTGTGGAATTTTGTAAAATGTGAAAAGGCCCTCAGTTTGGGCAAAACTGAACAATTTGGTCATATGCAAGATTCAGGCCTCACAGATATTGCATGTCTTAGGGGCTGTGGTCACCACTGATATAAAGGTACAGACAGGTGGAAGTGACATCACTATTAAATTCTCCTTGATCTCTAAGGTCTGCTTATCACACCATGATTTTTCTAAAAGAATATGACCTCTGTGCAGTAAAGGTGCATACATGACAATTACCTTAATCCAGCTGATGGATTCACATATGTTTGCTAGGTGTGCAAGCAGTGAGAAACAACCACTGGGTGGTAGTGAAGGGCCCTTTATAAGCGTATTTTGAAGGAAGCAGGAAAAACAGTCTTGTAATCCCTTTCCTTCCAAAATATGAGATTATGGGAACAAGTATTTAATGGATTGTGCTTTTTCTCTCAGTCTTATATTTTGCTTCCTACTGCTACAGGTATCGGGCACCATCCTCTACATCAGAACTTGCCACCTGGCTTCCCAGCCTCTATGCCCAGTGCCATGCAACCAGTCTTCCCTCTGTCACAGGAGCCACCTGCCCAGCTAGTTATCCTGCCCTCTGAGCCTCCAGCCCATGGTGCCCCCCACACACTGGGTAAGTAGCAATCAGAAAGGTATTCACTATAACATCTCATTTGCCCTTTGATGCAATAAGGTTCTGTGGTTTTGATCAGGGAGGTTCTCTCAGATCTTTTGACTGATAACTGATTGACCTTCCTTTTACTCAGCAGCTGAGGTGATGGATCAGGCATCTATTTGGCCACCCATGTATCCTAGTCGGGGGCCTGGCTCTCACCTGCAGCACACAGGGCAACTCCCTGTCTACTCCCGCTCCCAATTCCTGCGTCAGCAAGAGCTCTATGCCCTGCAGCAGCAACAGCAGCAACAACAACGTGCAGCACAGGCACTGGAAGTGCAGCGGCACACGCACAGCCAGGTAAGCCTTCAGAAAAATAGCATCATCGTTTTAGCCTCTCATGTTATCCAGTAGACCTGGTTGGAGGGGGGATTGGAAAAGCAAAGAAAATCTAAGGAAATCGTCTTCTATGTTTAGAAAATATAATGCAAGAAATCCACTGATAACTTATTTTGACCACTACCACCACTACCTACCACCACTACCACCCATGCAGCTGCCCTTAAAACAGATCAGAACAATAGTTCAGGTCACAGAGTCACACACAGACAGATATGCACTTGCAACTGAAAAAGGCAGATGCTCCAGATAACTTACCTGAGAAAGCCAAAATTTGTGCTACAGGGATGATGATTATGGAAACACTTTCATCATCTTCTTAGCTAATCTGAACTGGTCAGAAATTCTGCCCTGGCTCAAAAAGTGGTGTTTGACCAGACTCTGCAAAAGTGACAGCAAATGTTATCTATCGTGTACCAAAAGAAATTATCCCTACAATCCAGAGTAACTATGGGAGCATGTAAGAGACATTACGTGTACCCGTAATTACTGCAACACCTAGTGAAAACCTATGGGAAATTCATATTGCAATCCAGAGCAAATTGTTCTTACACTGGAGCAAGGACTCCCCGTAGTTACTCTGGATTGCGCCCTATGTTGGTTACACATCTTTGCTAGTCGACCTCTGGCTTCTTGTAGCAGTACACATCCTGTTGGCTATGAAAGAATACACTCCTAACGCTAACAAGTCACAACCTGAGCTTTGTGTGTGCTGTGTTTCCAAGCAAGTATAAAGCATTAATTTAGGCATAAGATTCAGCATTCTTAGAAACACAGCTACCAAAAAGAAAGCTTCAGAGGTATACACCAGCTAGTGTGGGAACTGCCTCACAGAAGTTTTCCAGTAATCATAGAAGGGTGTTTCTGTGTTTTACTGAATATATTAGTCCAAATAAAAGAAAGCATATTTGGATCTTCTGTGCAGATTGCCAAATTAAACATTTCTTGTCAAATTCAACAAAGGATTTTTAAAAAATTGGTAGAGCCACATATAGCCCCAAGGACACAATTGTAACCAGTTTTCCAGATCTGGAGTAAGGGCAATGCAACTCCAAGGTAAGGGAACAAACATTGCCTTACCTTGAGGAAGCCTCCATGATTGCCCTCAACTGCTATGCCCGGCCTGGAGAATTAATTTAGTTAGTTTAAAGCAGAACCTGTAGATGTTTATCAGCTGTTCTTTCTGCAGAGAATTAGGGGACATAGAAATCCAAGACAGACTTAGAGCACAATTCTAACCATGTCTACTCAAAAGTAAGCCCCATTGGGTTCAATGGGTCTTACTCCCAGGAAGGTATCTTTAGGATTGCAGCCTTTAAGACAGCTGATATTTCTACTGGGTTTATTTACTTTGGTAAGATCCATTGTGTGGGGTACTCACTCACCATTCGTCTCTCTTGTAGCGGAAACCCGAAGAGCCACCTCCTGATCCGGAGATACCAGGCCCTGAGAAGCCGCTGAAACCATCCCACAAAGCTGTTGCCTTAAATGCTCCCCCAAAGGGCCTGTTGCCAGCAGCTGCCTGCTCAGCCAAGCTCTCCCCATGCTGTCACCCACCAAAAGGTCCTGCCCCCTGCACTTTACCTGTCTGTCCTGCTGTGGTGCCACGCTCACCAGCTGTAAGTCCAGTGCCCTCCCAGAGTTCCACTGGTCCAGAGGCTGAGGACAAGCAGCCTGAAGGACGGCCAGCCCAGGACTATCCCAAATCACTGGAACCAGGTAGAGATTCATGACTTGTCACCAAATGTGAGGGTGATGGTGGGGTAGGCAAAGTATATTTAAACAATAACTCAGCTTGTGAATCTTGCTAAGAAAAGCATTTATAATGGCCCCATTAGCAGTCTTCTGGAATAAACTGCAATATTCCATAATCTAGGCAGTTACAAGTTTGGAGTGCTATGAAGTACCCGAAATATGTTGAGCCATAGAGATATACACTCTAGCATAGTGTGTAGCACATAATATGGCAAACATATTCAATATCTTACTTCAACCCAGCATTGTACATTTGTATAACAGCAAAAAATTGCTAGTGCTTATGTCTGGAGGAAAAAAATTGGTATGGGAAGCATTTGCTGTAGACATGGGATTCCAAAGGGTTTCCATTCTTCAGGATAAGAAAATCAGTATCTTTTGATTTCTGTATACTCCTTGCTAACCATTTTACTGTAATATTCCATTCCATTATTTCAAGACAACTAAAGTAATTTGGAAAAAAATCTCCAAATTAGGTAACTGGAATAAGTTTGCAGGGAGTTCCAGAATCTGAATATTTATAGTATTATGGGGATATGCACATATTTTCTGTAGAGACTGATGAATTTGTTGTTAGATTTTGCATATCAAGAGTTTTGGTATGTATTCTGCTTGTTTTTGAGAACTGAAGGTTATTCTGGTAAGTTGTGTGATGTGGAAATGTACTAACATTCTGCTACTGCTTATCTTACTGTTTTTTTTCCTCTTTATAGATCTTCCTCCTGGTTATTCCTATCCTGTGGCTGGTCTGGGCTATGCATCACCATTACCCCTGGACCCAGCTGATCCTGACACTATGCAAACTGTTTCCACAGCAGCTGAGCCTGAACAGTCACGCACTTTCCCACCAGAGCAGGAGCCACGCTGTGAGACAGAAGCTAGTCCACCCGGCAGAGCTGAGAACACTGAAGTGGATTCTTCCCACCCTACCCCTCCCCACATCCTTGTGCACCCCCAGAGGCCAAACTCCACTGAGCTGGCCAAGGAAACTCCATGTTGCCCCCTGCTGGTCGGGGATAGCCCAGATGACTTGAACTCTGCCCCACAAGATCACCAAGAGGAGCCCAGGCAAGATGCTGCCATTACAGGACCTTCCCCAGAGGTGATGGCTATGGAGGATAGCCCAGCTGCAACATTGGAAGATGTCTGCCAGGAGGAAGAAGAGGAGGAAGAGGAGAGTGATGCTTGCTCACCAGATGTCCCATCAACACATTCTGAAGCGCAGGTGGCACCATGTGGTCTTGATGCCCTCATTGCTGCCAGTATTAACCTGGGTGAGCTCCCAGCCTTGGAGCCTCTATCTTCAGCTGCACCCCTTCCTTTGCCCTCTCCATGCAGCTCAGGGATTCCTGGCATTGCCCTGCTTAGTGAGCTGGCTGAACTGGAACTCCGACAGCAGCACTGTGACACTGCCACCCAAGGTAAGCAGACAAGGACCTTTTAGTGGCTGGTCACTATCTTGTTTCTTCTCATTCACTGAGGCAGATGAAGAATTGGGTTCTTGATGGGAAGGTTCTCTCATTGTGCTAAACATCCTGGAATTCTTTCCTGGTTCTTGAAGAAATGTATGTATTATACCTTCCAGAAGTATGTTAATGACATTTGGCACCCATGACAAAACCCATGACTCTTCCATTAGGTAACCACTATTGCATTGAACAGCTGGTCATCAAAAGGCAAATCTACATCACCCTAAGTCATGTTTTGTTAATTGCCTTCAAACGAAATTATCCAGTAGACCACTACAGACACAATCCTAAACAACTTTCCAGCATTGATCTCAGGGCAAAGAATTACCAAGGTAGGGAAACAAACATCCTCTGACCTTGATCACAACTCCCCCCCCCCCCCCCCAAAAAAAAAAAAATTTAGCATTCAGCACATGCCCCATTGGCACAGCTATGTCAGAGCTGGAAAGTTGGTTAGGATTTGGGTCTAAGAGTCACAGGTCACTAGAAGACCACCTTAGAATCATAGAATCATAGAGTTGGAAGGGACCTAGTAGGTCATCTGGTCCAACCCCCTGCCTTTAGCAGGAAATCCCCCTAGAGCATCCCCGACAGGTGCTTGTCGAGCCTCTGCTTGAAGATCCCCAGTGAGAAATAAACCTTGTCAGTCTCCTTCCTCACTAGATACACAGCTAGCTACAGAAGGATATTTACTGATAAATGCTTGAAAGTCAGAGTTGAACTAGTCCTTTGTCTATTATCTGGCTATGATACACATGCCTATTAAATCCAGCAGTTGTATCTAATCAGAATGGCCTAGATTAGAAGAAGTCTTGACATTTTATAGATCAGGAGTCTTTGTCTCCCCACATGCTCTCCTTTCAACTTCCAACTGTGGTATCCCGGCTGGTGTGGAGACTGGTGTGGTTGGTGTGGAGGCTGGTGTGGTGTTGAAGTACAACCCTTCTAAAATGGTCCTAATCAGGGATATCACTAGGGTGTTACAAAGGGGCACTTTTGAGGGGAATGACACCCCTACTGACCAAAATGGCTATAGTCATGGTTTGTAGAAATAATCCCATCATGTTATATACCGTTGGCTACGTAACTTACAATAGAATGCAGTAAAACAAACCACTTTGAAATATCGTTTTTCTATCAAAACATATGGCCAAAAAGCCAGTGGAGGCGGGTCAGTGGCACATAACCACACCCACAATTCAGGTTGTTGCCCCACCCACTGCATGGTGAGGTGCTGGACTCCACACCTTGTTTCGTGAACCCCTGGCACACACAGATAGATAGCAGCCTGCTGTTGAAGAGCATTGCTTGCACACTTCATTGTGCCATGCATAGGAGATTGGGTTAAAGTGCCACTCAGGTTAGAAAAAGAGGGCTGCTGTCATTCAAGCCATATTGTAGATATGGGTGCTTGAAGTTGAGAATTCACCAAATCAGTGCCAAAGAGTGGCATGAGCTGCCTAGATTTCTCATTTAGGTCACTGCTCTACATTTACAGTATTATAGAGTCTGGGCTCTCTGTGTTGAGCATCGAACTTACCAGACCCAATGTAGCCCTGAAGTAAGGGAACAAACGTTCCAATACCTGGAGGAGACCTCCATGACTGCCTCCCCAATAAGGATGCAGCACACACCCAGTTGGTATTGCTATATCAGTAGTGGAAAGTTATATAGGATTGGACTTGGATGTTGGTGTTTTGTCTCTGAGACATCTGGTGAGCCGCTGTGAGATACAGGAAGCTGGACTAAATAGGCCTTTGGCCTGATCCAGTGGGGCTCTTTTTTATGTTCTTATCACCCTCCGTCCTTCTTCTGGAAGGCAAAAATTTTTGACAAAACTACTCTGCTTTGTATACAGAAAACAACTGTATGTGTGTGGGCTGGGTAGTGGCAGGGGAGGGAGATTTTCTGATCCAAAAGTGGTAGAATAGGTAGTCAAAGTAGGTTTATTATGAGTATCTTCAGCATTGGAATATTGTAAAATATTTATTATATTGAAGCATATTACCCATAGGGGGTTATCAATTGTGAACATTTTCCACTGAGAAGGAATTGTTAGGCCTACGATATTATCATGTCTCCTGTTTCAGAACCGCATGGCCCTTAAGAACAAATATTTCAGTGTGCTTGTGTCCCATGTTTGCAAAAGATGAATCAGTAAAATGAAAACTGTTAACACTCCTCCTCTTTAGTCCCTTCATCTTCCCACTGCAGTACTGAACCTCCCATCTCCCACCCACCCCCCACGGTGGAGGGGGCCACACCAGCCCACACATGCAGATGATTATCTTCCCCTGTGGCTACATAAAGTCTGTGCTTTTTGTTGGTACTCAACGGTTACTGGTTACTGCTTACACACCGGAATCTTTTTTTGCCCACAGTGGAACAGAAACCACATACAAGGACTCCCCTGCATACCTTCTCACATGTGTTCAGGCACACTTCACAGGCTGATGATATTCTTGTACACAAGCACACATTCACTGTGCAATGACCCACTTGGAATAGGTGCACATGGAAAATGTTACAAATGCTTCTGTCTTCCCTTTCCTCCACCTACATCTCCCAGCACTTTTTTTGGCTGGGCAGCTGTATTCCCTTTAAAACCATCCCTTTCAGAGCATGGCTTTTCCCTTAAGTTTTGATGCTGTTTTAAAAGGCTCCTCTTTCTCCTTAAATTCAGTCATTGCTGTCTCCTGATAGCTGCCCCTTAGTTCAGTGTCCTTCTCTGGCCCCTAAGGAGGTAGCATTTCAATAACCTTTTCTCTGCCTGGATAGATGTGTGATATGTGTCTGTGATAAACACAACCATGTGGCTGATGGTGGTATATGGAAAGGGGCATGGATAGAAACAAGGGAAGACCAAGCTCTTGCAAGGAGTTGTATCCTGGGGATTAGACTTAAAATGAAGATAGTGTCCAGGCCAACGTTTCAGCCACACTATGGTCTCCAACCCATGTCAGTGGATGGGAGAGTCTTGGGACAGCTAGAGAGAGAGGAGAGAGACTAGTGGGCCTGTAACTCACAGCCAGTAGTACAAATAGGCCCAGGAAACTCTCATATCCCTCAACAGAGATTGCTGTTGAGACAAAGAGGGTACAAAATTCAAATCATTGTGGTATGAAAGGCATTGTAATATGTCAGCTTTTACATCCCTGCTACCTCATGGATGAGAATCTCTTCCCAAACATTTCTTCTTTCCACAGTGCTGGATGAAGACCTGGCAGCATTCAACCTGCAAAGCCTGGCCACTCTTGCTGCAGCCTGGGCCCTTGTTGAGGCCACTGGCCTAGAGAGCAGTCCACCTGACCTCCGCAACCTGGCAGATGTTGCACCATGCATGGACCTGCGCCCTCGTGTGCGGGTCTCCCGCCGCAAATACATCTGGACTCCCAAGACCAAGCCTGTAAGTGTCATACATTGTGGCATTCCAATGACCAAAAATCAACATTTCTTTAAAGACATCCCAAGCAGAAAATTTGCAGGGGAAGTGGTTAGAGACCATTAGACAACAAGGAAGTGAAAGGTGTACTATAGGCAGATTGTAGAAAAGCAGAATGAATATACATCTTTTTGTGAGCAGAAAATGTAGAACAGACAATTGTGCCTGAACTGTCTTTTTCAGGGAGGGATTCTGAAGAACTGAGAGCATAATCATATGCCTACTTGGATGATTATATAGGCATAATCATATGCCTACATGCTTACTTGGATGTAAATAGATTGCCTATAGATTGCCAGTGCCTATAGATTGCAGCTTGAGTTGTGTAGTGGCTGGAAATTAAGTTCTGAGATGTATTGGCACATTAAAATACAACAAATGCTTGTGTCTGAACAGCATCCATTCTTGAAAATTCTTAAATAACTCAGATGTGAAACTGCTGTTTTAAACAAGTGGTACTCAAAGTGGGGGGTCAGGACCTCTTTGGGGATCATGACCTTGAGTCAGGGGCGTTACAGGGGGGAATCTTGGAATCTGGCACTGGGCTTTGCTCGGAGTAAGTCTCCAAATCTCAACCACTGGGGCCAGATGCAGCCCTTGGCCACTTTAGGAAGATGATTTTGGACTTTTTAAATTTAAAAAAATGTTGGACTTGACACTCCATTGATCTAATCCAGCTGATCTCTTTCTGTGTTCTGCAAGTGAGCTGATGGAGCGGAATTGCTAAAGATGAGTCTCCCCTCCAGTTTGCCACTGTCCTTGCTTTCTAGTCTATCACGATACTTGGCAATAATAATACTTGACCCACCCAGGCTCTACTTCTTTTAGGCCTTCACCTGATATGGTTCTACTTTGAATACTCTCACTGGCCATACTGGATATTTGGGGCCTTGTAATTCTCAACTGTTCTTGAAAATGTCACCAGTCACTTTTTCCTTACTTGGGGGCCAGTTTCATCCTCTTTGACTCTGTAAAGTGGGGCAGTAGAGTCAAAACCTTGTCTGAGCACCTGAAGATAAGCTTCCCAGTATGTAAGCAGTGCCAGCTGGCCTCCTATATCACTTTCTCACTTCAGGAGGGCACCTATTTCTCAGGTCTGCTTCAGAAAGAAAAAGAGAGATCATGCCAAATTCAGAACGAACAAATGGGCCAAGCACTGGATAAAGTAGGTATACCATAGCCATTTGGTTTTCATCATGACTGATGAGCTTCCTCTCTTTCCCCACAGGTTTGCCCTCTAAAAGCAGCTATCGAGAACTTGGACACTCAGGAGGTGGAGATGCGTATGCGGCTAGCAGAACTGCAGCGACGCTATAAAGAGAAACAGCGGGAACTGGCCAAGCTGCAGAGGCGGCATGATCATGAGTGAGTGTCTCGACCCCTTCACCTCCCTCCAGGGGTTCCCCATGAAGAAAGGTGCCTGTAAGACAAAATGGCTTTGAGAGTAGCAGAAGGGAAAAAGTGTGACAGGATAGCACCTTTGGGGGGCGGTCTGCCTGTAGCATCTTGAAGGCCAAACAAGCAAACGGCTCACTTCCTGCCTCAAGTGGTCAGTCTTATAACTAAGCATATAACTTTATAAAGTTCAGCCTTATAAAGTAAGCATTTGGTCACCCACACCAAATGAGAGCCTATGTAGGCTCTGCATCCTGGGAGCTGGGAAGTTCTTGCCCTTTTCGTCTGTGTTTATTGTGGTTGTTGCCTGTAGGCGAGATGAGAGCTCCCGGAGTCCAGCCCGACGGGGACCAGGGCGACCTAGAAAACGGAAACACTCCAGCACACTGAGCTCATTGCGCCAGGGCTCAGTCAGCAAGGGTGACAGCAGGAAGGTCAAGTGAGTGATCTAGCATGACTTGTGGGAACAGGAAATGTTCCCATAGCACTGTGTGTGCCAACATTTGCATGTCTTCTGAAAGTGCAAAGGAACGTGTGAATGTGGGTGCAAGTAATGCTGTGTGCATCTCTGTAAGGGCAAAACTTCATATAATGCAGGCAAACCCATTTGTTTAAATTTCAGTTTGCTGCCAAGCACTTCCCAGGGGAGGAGAAAGTGTGGGTGGATGGATGGGATGTAATTTCAAGCAGAAAAATAGGGAAGAAGAGGCCTGAATTTTTCTTATTATTATTTTTGTTTCCACAGTCCCTTCTTTATACATTTTCTTCAAGTTGGGACAATTTCAAATCTAGAGCCAATTTGGGAGTGAGGTAGAAGGAGCTGTAGGGGGAAAAAAGAGCTAGAGTTCATCAGCTCCTTCTTTAACACTCTTACTGCTTGAAATTAACATCCCAACTCATTTTGAGGTGATTGATGGAGATCAGTGTTTGAAAGCATGGGTTTGCCAATGTCTTAAGTAGTTTATGGTCCTAAAAACATGCTAATTTATGCAAGGTGGGTGGTGTGGCCTCAACCTAACTGGATTTTGAAACTTTATAATGTCTGTACAACAATGTACTCATACATATCTTTATGACTTTGCAAATAGCACAGTGCAAGTGACTGTTTCATGGGAAAGTGGTGGTGGTCCAGCACTGAGGGCAACCTGTGAGTGGCAGGTCAGCCATCATGGGAGGCAGGAAATGGTTAGAGGGGTGTAACTAGGTGGAGAGGAACAGGGAAGTTTCAGCGTGAGGATGGTGTGGATACAGGGCACAACAGGGAGAGGTGGATCTTAGTGGCACCATTCACCATGATCCTATCCTTCTTCCTTGGCTTGCACAGAACCAAACATACCCATTGGGGAAGCATAGGCATACCCAGTAGGAAGGGAACTGAGTTTTTTCTTTGAAACGTCCTCTGGGACTGACTCTCCCAATCATAGGATGCAGTATGCACATGTTATTGAGGAGAACATGGCAGACATGGCTGCTTCAATGGGGGGAGTTTAGATAGAATTAGATTGAAAGTGTATTTGTGAGAGATAGCTATATAAATAAACTGTGAATTCTGTCAGTCCATCTGTGTGTCTGAAACCCCTGTAACTCAGGCCACACTTGCTCTACACAGACATATTATACCTTTCTGGAATCAGGATGATCCCGAGATTGAAAATCTGCCCTTCATCTGCTGCTTGAACATCAATGCATTGAAATTTGTGTCTGGCCCAAATCAGCAGACATGCCATTTGAATCCATGAGACAATGTATTGTCTCTAGTTTTGGGCCAGAGGCCCGAAACACCCTTTGCAGAAGCTGGCTAAAAAGTCCGCATAGAGTGCAGCTTTTGATCTAGTAGAGAATAAGAGCTCTATCCTATCCTGGGTCAGCCCAGAGTGTGCAGTGGTGCTGCTGCAGCCTTCATTACTTACTATGTGAAATTTTAAATTACCTACTCTGCTGTTACTTTAACACCAGTGGACTTGGATCTGTGCTAGCTCTATGACTGGTGCAAATTTGAGTGGATCCAAGGTTGCATATTGAGTCTGGACCAGAGTTACAGAATACCAGCACTACCACTCCAGATGATATCTGCTTCCATCCTGCCTTTGACATGCCCCTAGTCAGTTTCAATCCACTCATTCCCGCCTCCCCCAGAGTGCCTCCTGCATTGACTTGCAAGAAGTTGCCAGGTTCCTGAGGCCTTTTGTGAGTTCTATCAGCGCAAGACCCAGATAGGATTGGGTTATGAGTGTCTGTCATTGTTCTCATGAGCATGTAACTGAATGTAGAATTGTGTTTTATTCGTGAGAACATAAAAAGGCCTTTCAGAGCCCAGGGTTCCCACCACAGACAAATCCTTGTGTTTTGATGTGTACACATGTAAGCGGTGGTGTTCATTCACTGTTTTGAGGTTTGAGTTAGTTGGGTTGTTTTGTTGTTTGTTGCTGTTGCTTCTATCCCAAAAATGGTTACTCTTCAGTGCCAAGTGCAGTGACTCCTTTGCACGTGATGGTGGACGTCACAATCTTGGAGACTCACATGGTTCCTCTGTGCTCCCCCACTTCACTCTGCTTGCCTCCTGCACCGCTTGGGGGGAGGAATTGCCCCTCTTTGAAGAGGAAGGCAGCGTTGCATAAAAGCCTCTTTATCTGTGCTGTATAAAGTCATTGGTCACGCTGCAGTGGTGTTCATTGCTGCTGGCGCTTTATGATTATCCATTAGCCGCCCGGCACAGTCATTCTCGCACTCACGGGCCCTGTATAATTGTCCTTCTCTGCTACAAATTGCCTCTCCCGGCAGGCCCATTTGCATAAATCCTCCGAGCTAGTCCAAACATGATTGGAGCACGCGTGTGTGCGCTGCATCAATCCTGATGATTTGGTAATAATAGTTAAATCTGTACTAAATGGTTCCTTCAATTAAGACAGAAGAAAAAAAATTAATCTCTAGGTTTTATGTCACAAAACATTAGCAAATGTAGTGAAGGTTACAGGAAAAAAAAGCAGTTAGTGTTGGCTTTAGGTTGCAACATGGCTCTGCCATATGGCTTGTGGAAACCTTCCAGGGCTCGCTGGAGAACTTGCTTGCCTTCTCCCATTTCTCCCTGCTTCTCTCTATTTCACCCCTCCTGCTACCAGACGTTTCTGTGGATTTGTCTAGGGGTACAGTAAACTACACTGTGACACAGAGGAACAATAGAGGGGAGTTCAGATGACTTCTGCAGACGGGACCCCAAGTTCATGTCTCCACCCCCACTTTGTTTTAAAACTATATTTGGTTCTAGATTTTGTTTCATTAGCAAACCTTGACAGCAACAGTTTTTCCCTCTTCAGAATGATGTGTTCCATCGTTTGGGTTTTGTCAATGGTATACAGTGGCATTCAGGTTCTATTGGGTGGAAAGGGAATACAGGGACGCAAAACTCTTCTGGTATCTAATCTCTTCCTCACATTGTTGTTTACAGTCTCTTTGTCACACTGTTGTTGTTTTTTACCCTAGAGCCTCATAGAGTATTGGTGATAGAGCCATTCTTACCTACAGTGCAGACACTGGTCAGGATTTGTTGAAAAGTTTTGTAGGTTTTTTGAAGTGCTCTAAAACCTGCAGAACATGTTTAACCAGAGAACATATCTGGACAGAAAACCACATATCTGTAATGGCAGCTTTATCATCCTGTTTTCAAGCTTGCCCATAAGATTTTCCTCTATATAAATTGCCCATGTGGCATTTCATTAGTGACATTCTGCCTATTTGACATCATACTCTTCCAGGGGAGTGATGGGTTGAGTTTATGGTTGGGAGCTTAAATTATTTCTCCTAACTTCTGATCCTTGCATGCTTGAAAGTTTTTATTGCATTCATGCAAATTGCTAGGTGTATGATTCTGATGTGTAAGATAGGATTACAACCTGTCTTATTGATTACAATGGGCTTACGTTAGACTAAGGTAAATAACACCATTTTCAAGTACTTCTAGTAATAGCTGAGAGGTGTAAGGAGCTGTGTTCATTTTGATGAGGTATCAGATCTTCATTGTCATAAATTAGACAGTGTTTGTTTAAGGAATTTCTATCCTCCCTTTCTCCAAGTGGACCCAAGGTGGCAAAAAACAAAATAAAAGCACACATAAATTCACATAAAATGGAAATATTTAAAACATTTAAAAATACATATTTAAAACGTTACATAAATGTTGCTGTTCCAAAACATCATAGAACACCGGCCACCCATTTGTATTGCTATGTGCTTCTTCTACCTCTCACTCAGGTGCGCATTCTGTGTTCATGCGCATTCACAAAAAGCATTTGCATGCTTGCTTAGGCCCCAGCACATCTCTGTAGCTAGCATAAATGTTCGCATCAGACCAAATGTTGAATCGTTCTCCCCACAGATCAGTCTCTTGTAGTCAGGCTCTGAAACTATACAGGATTTCAGAGAAAGGTTGGCTTCCATGCCTCTAAAATTTGAGTAGAACACCTGGATGGTGGCCTGTACTTCCCTGCCTTGTTCATTTGCATGTTTGCATATGTGGCTGCCCTGTAAACCTGCACTAGTAAACAACTGCAGCGTACTATTCCCTTGTTATGTGCCAGCGCCCGGCTCTTGGCCATGGTGGCATCCCTTCTCTGTGTGTCATGCAGAGGCTTTTGGGCTCAGTGAAGCGACACTTGCTCCTATGGCAGCTGCAAGTCCAACCCCTTGGCCTTTTTCCTATCGGGAACATTCCTGTTCCTTGAGCTTCCCACGCTGAACAGAGATGCTTGCGAAGCCTCCCTCCATCCAGCCACTCCCCGGAACTGAGCAGTGGCCTGGAGCCATGGTAATTCCCAGCTAGAGTATGTTGAGGCGCAAAAGTTGGGCGCTTGTCCTTGTCTGGAGCTTGGAGCTGTTTGCTGTTCCTGCGCCAGTCTATTCCTCCTTCTGTCCTGCCTGTCTCAGGGTGTTTTGCTCCCTTCCCATTCTTCCACTTAACCAGGGAATTCCCTCCTTCCTTTCCTGCTGCAGCCGCCAGCATGGAATTTGGCACCAACTCCGGGGTTGACACTGGGTCAAAAGGTTGAGGTTCAGGGGCAGGGCCCGAGAGAGGAGTGTGAACAGAAGCCGTCTTGGGAAAAAAAGGGTTGGTGAGGCCTCAAACCCTGGGCTAGATTCCCAGGGTGGAGCAAACAGAGGCTGCTTCTCTGGAGCCTGGGTGCTGGAGTGGTGCAATTAGAAGTAACAAGCACTGGAGATCTGAGTGGGCAGCCAGCCAGGAGTGGAGGATGGGACCAAGCCTTCTGGGAGCTAATTCATTTCGTATTTACTATGCTAGGAGGACACATTGTAAGAGCATTGCCGAAGCAGAGAAGAACAGAGCCAATTCTTTAGAAAGTGTCTAAAAGTGGCTCATCCCAAATTCATCCAGAACCTTTATGTTGTTTTGGGTTGGGGGTGTTAAAATATTAAATGTTCTTGAACACGGCTGCTTGAAACATACTATGCTTGCCACTGCTTTCCTTTCCCATTCTTTCATTTCTCCTTTAACTGACCAGATGAAGTGTATTCTCTTCCCATCCTCTCCATTTTGCTATTCAGTTGGCTGCATACATTCTGTAAAATGATAGGAAGTTTGACAGAAAACAGCCAATACAGATTGGTACAGGGATTTTGGTGCTCCCTTCTATTGATTCCACCCACCCATTGGGTGGAAGTTTGGGAAGGTAAAGGAGAAGGACCATAAATCAGGAAATCTTCTGGTAAAGATTAGAGGATCTTCTGGTAAAGCCTGATGTGAATCCTGGAGAACAGTCAGCTAGCTAGCCAAGCTAGCCAGACCAGTGGTTCAATTCATGTGTTGGTCCAACTCATAAGGCAGTTTCATATGTTCAAATGAGCAAAGCTTCTGTCATCTGAGAGCAGTCTGTTGAACATTCTGTGTTTGCATGCTGTAATTTCATAGGAGCAAAGAAGATGTGGTATTTAGTACTATACCTGAGTGTACACTCATGTGTCGGAAACTGGAAGTGTTAATTCAAGTGGACCTGGGTGGTTCTGCCTAACCACTAGAAAGAACAGAATAAATTATGCAAAAATGAGGAACTGCACAAATGTGCTCCATTTGCAACATTTGTACAAGCCACTAAATTTAGTTTGCCTGAATACAGATTCATTTTGTCAATGCAGAATATATACACCTATGTTGAAGATATAGGAATTCCTTTGCCAGTAGCACTAAAGAAATCTTCTCTGAGCTTGCAGATATACTGCAGAGGGCAAAGCAAACTTCAATCTTGTGGCTTGCTTTGAATTCCATAAAAGTTCAGCTTTCTTCTCGTTTTATTCTTTCAGCAGATTTAATTGAATTGACTATAGAGAAAGGGCTAGAAACCATACTGACAGTCTATGCTCAATTGTTAGGTCTATTTTACCAAAATTATATAGAGGAAAAATTCTATAACTTGCAACCCTATACACACTTTCCTGACAGTAAGTTTCATAGACCATAATAGGGGCTTGCTTCTGAATAGACAAGCATAGGATTGTGCTTGTTAGATTTTCTTCTGAATGTATACACACACACACACACACACACACAAGTGTATATATGCAAATAAATGTACTAAAAAGCCATAATTCCTCTTATAGATAGATAGACAGATTTGCACACACAATCTATCACACACAATCTATAGATATCTATCTATAGATAGATGCACACACAATCTATCTGTCTGTCTGTCTGTCTGTCTGTCTGTCTATAAAAGGAATTAGCAGTGGTGTGTGGCCCAGACTGGCCCAAGAAGTGGTTCTCTGGAAGTGGGCGAGGCCAGGCCGGGTCAGGGGGTGGGGCCGCGGAGGTTTTTAATTAAAAATTTTAAAAAATTAAAAAAATAAAATTACTTACTTCTGAGTAGTCAGGTTGGTCTTGGCTGCAGTGCCAGGCACACTTTCCTGGGAGTAAGTCCAATAGCCTGTCATGGGACTTACTTCTGAGTAGTCAGGATTGGGCTCTGAGGCTGCAGTGCCAGGCATTGTAGGGGGTGGGAGGGTGACTAGGGGCACTTGTGGGCAGTGGGAGCTGTTCAGAGGGAGTTCTGGGGGGTGGAGGGGTGACTGGGGGCTTGGTAAACTCAGTAGCAATAGCTACGGCTAACTGCTACTGAGATATTAAAAAAAATTACTGCGCATGTGTGCACAGCTAATTAGTTGCCTGGGAGAGTCCTAGAGAGTCCCTGCGTAGGCTTCCGGACTTTCACTTCATCATTTCCACTGCCCAGAACCTGGAGGTGCCCCCATGGGATTAGGGGGAGAGCAGGACATGAACCTCAGGGTCCTGCTTTCTCCAAAACTATGTATATCTACCCAAACCTGCCCACCTTGGAGCTGGCCATTAGATTGCCACTGAGACAGCTTGCACAACCACGTTACCCACCCCTCCGCCATTGACATCTTTCTAGTGCTGAGGGAGTTAAGCTGCCTGGGCAGACATTGTTCTGCAGCTCTTCTGGCTATCCCCTTGCACATAAACCCTTCTGACAGGCTCAGCTGAAAGAGGCAATTGTCCCAAAACCCCCACCATGGCTGGTGAATTAATGAGCTGCAGCAGAAGTGGCAGCCGCTCTGGAATGTGGCTGGAAGGCATGAAAAGTCCAGGAATGTCTCCTCCCTTTTCTACAGCAGCCGCTGGACACGTGGGAGGGACACAGTATGCAACCTCCCTCCTGCACCCCCCCCAAATGTGCATGAGTGCACATCCAAATCTATGGTGTCAGCTCAGCCTCTTCCATGCAAGAGGCTCCAGCTGCTTCACCATGTCATTGTTTGGCTAAGCCCCTAGGCTCTCCTTCCCTTTCTAGACTCTCCATATGTGCCCTGACATCCTTCAGGATCCGTAGGTTGCCCTGCTTCCAATTCCCTCTGCACGGCTGGTATGGGATTTGCCATCCTTTCCCATGGTGATGGGCTAATTAATTCATTAATTAAAAATATTTCTGCCTGACCTCTAAAGGTTGCTCAAGTTGCTTCTTAAGGCAACTAACAACTCTTTAAAACAAAAAGCACAATAGAACAACCACTGCTATGTGCAGCACTTTGCACAAGGAGATCACCCTCATCCAAAGCTGCATTTCTTTATAGTCAGCCCTGTTGAAAACATTGGGACTTAATTCTGAGTAGACATGCATAGGATTGTGCTGCAAGTGCTGCCCCTCAGGACAGTAATTTTTTTTATTTTTCATAGCATGTTTGGAAACTAATTTGGCTGCATGAAGAAAAATTTTATCTGATTAACATGCTTCACTTAAGCGTTAAATTTTGTGCAGTATTTTGGTTTTATGGAATACTTCCTATGACAACGGGCATATAAGTTGCCTAAAGTGGAATCCTGTTAAGTGAGGCATAAATTTACAACTGTGTGTACAGAACTCAAAGAGGCACATCACACACACACACACACAGAGAGAGAGAGAGAGAGAGAGAGAGAGAGAGAAAGAGACGCACACAAACTTTGGGTCCCCACCATAGATGAGTCTTCTCCCTACTCTTCACTTTGCTGCTATCATCATCGCTAACATTTTTATAGTAACGAGTTCTCATATGTGTCAGGAGAAATTTGGTCTCTCCCATTTTACGCAGTCACCACACAATTCAGTCAATTCAAGCTGTTTCCTGAGGAAGCTGTGGCGTTCAATAGAACCCAGATGTCTTGGCACCTAGTTCCTACTGTGCCCTCCCTAGACTGGAGAGATGGGAGCTGGGAGGGCTCCAGTGCTATTGTCTGAAAGCAGAGGGAATGCTTGGAGCTGGATAAGAATCTTACCCTACAATCCAGAGTAACTATGGGAGCACGTAAGAGACAGTACGTGTACCCGTAGTTACTGCACCACCTAGTGAAAACCTATGGGAAATTCATATTGCAATCCAGAGCAAATTGTTCTTACACCGGAGCAAGGACTCCCTGTAGTTACTCTGGATTGAACCCTTTGGCTACATTCCTAAAGACACTTTCCTGGGAGTAAGCCCCATTGAACACAATGGTACTTACTTTTGAGTAGACTTGGTTAGGATTGTGCTGTTAGTGAGTGTGTGTAATGAGCTCACTAAGACAACATGAACAGGGGAAGGCTATTCACTTAAGAGGTACATTTCACCCCCATCCCGGTCCATTTGTCTATGTAATGTGGCCTCTAGTTGCAGGGAATATATTGTTTGTCACAGGCATTGTTCATGAACCTTATCAAAAACTCTTCCAGAGTGATAGCTGTGTTAAGAACTATGTGTTGCATGTAATATGTACTTTGGCCACTTTTGGTTTATTCCTTACCCCCTCCCCCCCCCCCCCAAATAATCTAAAGCACATGGGGCACAGCAAAACCATGGCAAGGGGCATAGGAGGGTTTTGAAAAGTGTTCCAGAAGGATTCTGGTTCTGATCCAGAAGTAGCACATGGGGTGTTGATATTGCTTGGAACCACAATGGGGACAAAGTATCAATGTATTGTTAATACATTAATTATTGTTTTGCTGCGCTCCAGGTATTGTTATTTGAGGGCAGAGGAGAACAAAAGAAAAAAGTGGCCTCAACATATGTTAGTTACACTAAATATGTAGTTTGTCTATTGTTAGTGACTGTGGCTGTAATCCTAAAGACACTTTCCTGAGAGTAAGACCCACTGAACACAATGGGGCTTACTTTTGAGTAGACCTGTTTAGGATTGTGCCGTTTCTTGAAACCCCAAGATGTTAGTTACACTAAATATGTAGTTTGTCTATTGCTTGCGGCTCTCTCTTGAAACCCCAAAATCCTGCACCAAGGCCATATAATATTGTGCTTTGAATAAATTATAAGCATTGATGGGCTTATTTGGCATAAACTGGTTATAGCAGAGGCGTACCTAGGCAAAATTTCGCCCATGGCAAGGACTGAAATTTTGCCCCATCAAAACAGTTAGAAGGAGTTCATCTAGTCCAAGCCCCTGCTTGTAGCAGGAAAGATGGGGCCCTGTCACACGTGGCAGATCGCATCCCACACTATATCCTTGTTATGCCTCTGGGTTACAGTCACATGTGTTCTTCTGACCCTAAGTTTTTAGACTATAGTATATTAGGAAGAGATATGGAGAAATGGAAAGAAGGAGAAGGAAAGGGCTAGGTGGGCTTAAATAGCACAGTATGCCCAATACTTGATGCTAAAATAGTTTTTTCCGAGAACTTTTTTGTATTCCTTCCCCAGTCATGAGATCTAGAAACAATTTTGTAATTTACATTTTGTGCTGAATAGTACTGCATAGATTTGCAGAAAATTGCGATTTTCTGTGTTTGTATGTGTACATTTGTGCATGCACATGCACATGTGCATTCTAGGGCAAAATCCAGAGTAACTATGGGGAGTCCTTGCTCCAGTGTAAAAACAGCTTACTATAGATTCCATTATGAATTTTCAATAGGTTTTCACTAGGTGGTGCAGTAACTATGGGTGCACGTAAAGTCTCTTATATAGTCTATATTCAGCATTCCAAAAGAAACACAGCTGTGAGTCCACCCTGATCAGCCTGTGACCTTCACTCTCTTATAAAGAATGTATTGAACTACATATCTTTTCACAGGGATTTCTCCAAACTGAGCATGTCTTTCCCATTCACAGGTCTGTAAAGGCCAGTTTATCTCTGCTCTGTGCAGAGCTGCGGGCTGAGGGAGAACCCAAGAAGAAAAAAAGGAAAATATCAGATACAGCTTATGGCAGCATCAAGAGCTCCCAGGTGAGTTCAGCACTGAGCTTGTTCATCCCTGACATCCTTTTTTATCCCCTTTCTTCCTTTGTAGTTGAAGAGAAAACTGGTCTCTAGCTCTAGGAACAAGACCTGGAAAGAATCAGGAATGACCAAGCCATGAGTCCACACTCATTTCAGGTGGTAGTCTGGCAGAGGCTGCAAACCAGTAGAGAAACCACCTTCAATTCTATTGTATTTAAAAAAGAGGCAGCTGTTAGTTTAGAAATGGAAAGCTCAGGATTTAAACTACGGGAACTTATTCATAGATAAGACTGGAAAGAGGAGGCAGTGGACTTCCTTGCATAACCTCTTCTTTGAGATTTGTAAGACAAACAATTTGGCGGATGCTTTAGGCTGGTAGTGAAGTCAAATAAGTTTTTTCGGTCCTTTCCAGCTTTCTGATTCCAATAGTTGACTGTTAAGGGGAAAGGAGAGGGAGGCACTAATGTGTGTAAATATCCATTTGTGGGATGCCAGTAGTAATGTGTGTGTCCGCTATATCTGGTCTGCAGGAGAAGGTGCGTTGCAAGAAGAGCAGCTCCCAAAGTAAACTGGCTTCTAATGTGGTGCACAAAGTCTCTCATCTCAAGCAGAAGGTCAAGAGCAAAGGCTTGCCTACAAGTATTGGCGCATTTCATCGAAAAGAGCCAAGCCCTGCCACCCGGATGCAAAAGAAACTCCCTCGGCCCAAAAGCTCCAAAGCCACACCTGCCAAATATCCACAGCAGGACCTGGCTTCCTTGGAGGCTAAAGCAAGCACAGGAAATGCTGATGCAGGTACAGATTGGCATGAAAAATACTTGGGATGTTGTGTTTGGTGGGTGGACAAGTGGGTGGACAAGGAGTGCAAGGATTTTAGCAATATGGCATCTGTTAACTTGTTCTGTTTTTGCTGCTGAGTACTCACACCCTGGATAATTGTTGACCTCCTAAACTAGAGAAAGGGTATGAGTTTTTGCAAGATCCCCAAGATGCAAACCCCCTCTCCATCCTTTTACTTCACAGCAGGGAAGATGGGTACAGTTAAATTTCTTCCAAGCCACTGATGGTCAAGCCCACCCTCCACTAATGCTGTTATCTTCAGCTCTGGCTAGGAGCACACAGCACCAAATTTCCTGCTTGCAAGCAGAGGAAGCTGTAGAGTTTAAAAATAGCTGCACATGATGGCCTCTGCTAGGGTCAGTGTTTGGTCCCTTTTGACTGCAGCCTTTTGGGTTTTCCCTGGAGCTCCTGGGGCATCTTATCAGGAAGCCAAGACTGAGACAGGAATCCTGCTTCCACCCCCAAAGCCAAGAGAACAAAGAAACATTGTCAGGCAGGCCAGAGCCAGGATGTAGGAACTAAGGCTGGAAGGGAGATGAACAGCCAGACCTACAATGAAACAGAGAGAGGTAGTTGCTCAGCCAGAACACATTCAGAATGATTTGTTTATTTACATTTAAACACTTCTACCCTTCACAGGCAGGCAAAGTAGTTTTACCTAGTGTTCATATTTCAAATCCTCACTGTAGTATCCAAAACCATCTTGAATTGATCTTGAAATGATGGATCTCTTAAGGGATCATGCAATGCAGAACAAGATCCCAAAGAAGACCTCAAAGTCACAATAGTAAAATATCTTATCAGTTCATTCTAGGGTATGGTTCTCAAAGATAATGTGACAATTGTATATGCTTTGGTGTAGATTTGGTGTAGATTCAGAAGAGACCCAGGTAAGCATGAAGTGAAAAATCATAAAGCATGTTGGATTTTCCCCGTCCCTCACCTTCAGTTGTTGAATTCTTCCTCTCCTACAGATGACAATCACCACAGAGACTATGAAAGTGAAGATGATGACGGTGGTGGTGACGATTTGACCAGTGACATCAACTCCACCCATCATGTTACAGTAAATCCAGCTGTTATTGGCCCATCTCCGTCTTCAGTGGTGAAAATGGAAGCCAATCAGAAGGCAAAGAAGAAAAAAGAGAGGCAGGGCTTGCTAGGTATGAAATGGGGTTGAATTCACCTCAACTGCTGAGAGAAGGATACTAAAGCATAGTGGGAAAGTGATTGCCTTCCTAATTTTCTTTCTAGCCCTTCCTACCAAAAGGGTATGTTTGTGCCCAATCCTATCCAACTTCTCTGTGCTGATGCAGCCAAAATGCATTTGTTTCCTCCGTGAATTCCCCCTCCCACATGATGTACCTCCCACCCCATTGACACAGTTGCATCTATACAGGAAAGTTGGATAGGATTGGAACTGTTGTATCAAGCTTGAGGATACAAGTTCTCTGTGAGAGATCCATGGGGGCTCAAATGCATAAACATATATTTATTGTGTTGTTTCCATTTTTATACTAACCTTCCTCCAAGGAGCTCAGGGTGATGTACCTAGTTCTTCCATGACATTAGTCCTTACAACTCTGTGAAGTAAGTTAGGCTGAGAGATAATGACTAGCCCAAGGACACCCAGGAAGCTTCATGGCTTAGTGGGAATTTGAACTTGAATCTTCCTGATATAAATCCAACTTCTGAACTACTACACCGTCCTGCCTCACAGGGTAGTTGTATAATGCAGCTGTCTATGCAGCTGTCTATGATAAGCTGCATAGGAGAGATCATCAGATTGGCTCATACATGCTAAAGGAGATGATACTGCTCTAAATATGAAATTATACAGTACATAATATGTTAATACTAGTTTAGGTTCCAGAAAGTGCAAGCAGAGAAGGTTACTGACCAAGCATGGTCTGAACTCTCCACCTTGCTCTTTTTCATTGTTCCACTCTACCATATCCACACAGGGCCTTGTCGAATCCCCAGTCCTGAGGGCCAAGTCAAAATCAAGCAGCGTCCAGTGAAGCCTGGTGTGAGAAAATTGGAGAAGGTGCCAGTATGCCGGGCAGGATCTTGTGAGGGTTCCAGCAAGAAAAAGTTAAAGAACAAGGCTAAGGAGCTTCAGTGTGGCCCAGGAACATCAACAACTAGTGAGGGGCTTTTCTCTGGAAGCCAGGCACGGTCATTCGCAGCTAGGGAGGATGCAGGAAAGCTCAGCAGTGAACGTCTCAAGAAAGCCACACGGAAGAGCAAAGTGCTACAATCAGCCCTCAGGGTAAGCAGAGAAAAGACAGAACTGGGGGTGCTTCTCACAAAAAGGACACAATGGACACAGGTGTTCCCCTTTTGGACCAAAGGTCAGGCCTGCTTCCACAACAATGTCTTACTGCTAACCTGACTAGGCTTTGTGGTGCAAGGCAATGGGAAGGGTGGGTCTTCTCAGTTAGCAGTTCCCAGGGTAGGCTTTTTGTCCTTTGTCCAGAGTAAATTGTTTCAACAGACTTTTCCTTCTTTTATGTTACCCTCTCGGCAGAGAAAAAATGGGACATTGGCACTTTCCCCACGCAATGCCAAGGCTATCCTCAGCAAAGGCAAAAAGCTGGCCAAAGTCAAGAACAAGGTGGTCAACAAGCAGGTAGGCAACTAAAAATATTTCTGGCAGGGATGTGAAAGTCATGCCTCCGTCCCACCTCCTAAAGGCAAACATGTGGTCCTGCAATAGGAGGATAATTTCTTAGGAAAGGCTTAGAGCACTAGGCATCCTAGTTATTATCAGGATCTCTGCTTGGTATGGTTTTTGAGCAAGGTTTGGTGTACCTGGAATTCCTAGACAGGACGAAATGAGACAGGCAGATAAAGCTACCAGCTCTGTTTCAGGTCACTCCCCTCTGGCTATCCTACAGTTGTTTGTGGATAATGTCTCCATCCAGTTAGGCCCAGAGATGAGACAACTAGAGTACTAGTTCCAGATGTAGAAAACCCTTGTTTAATCCCTTCTCCCCTGCGTCAGACCACTGCTTACTATGTGCATGCAAAACATAAAAGTGTGCAGCAGGGGACAGTATTTTTTGTTTTCTCTGCAGTGCAAAGGTCGGGCAGTCAGCCGGCTAATGGAAAGCTTTGCTATTGAGGATCACTTTGAATTTGATGACAACAGCAGCTTCTCTGAAGAGGAAGAGATGCAATCTACTGGCATGGAGCAAGATATGACCCCTGGTGAGTCTTGGTGCAGTAATGAACAGTATTGAGAAGCATTTGATGGGGGATCTGAGATTAGTAAGGCTCAGGAGAAATGTTGCATCACTGATTGCATTCCTTGGTGTTCAAGCACAAGGACAGACAGCCCAATGAAATACAGTAATACCAGTGATGAAGTATGGTGGTTTATATTCTGCTGAAACTAAATCAGAGGTGGTGGGCAGTTCTTGGTTGCATGGCTATCAGGACAGAAATGATAGTGTGGGTGGTTCAGAGGAGTGGAAAGGAATTGTGCTGAGCAAATCTGGAATGCCAGAGTGTAATCAAGTCTATATTCCTGGGTTCACTGCTTGGCTCCCTATGTGGATGAGGCTGGAAAAACATCTTCCAGAGCTACCAAAGATCTATGGCGGCAAAATCCATTAACTATTCAGCAAACTGTTTTTTGTCCCTGAAAGTGGTTTGAATCTTGAGCTGTAATTCAAATGATGGTGTTCATTCGTTAGCCAGTCATAAAATATCTTTGGGTTTGTAGCCAAGCAATATATTTTTTAGAAAAATTAGGCAGCAATCCTATACACCCTTACATAGGAGTCTCACTGAACTAGATATGACTTACTTTTGAACTGGCCTGCTTATCATGTGCTCTTGCTCGTGTAAATAAGTAGGAAGCAGACTGAGCCTTGCTTTATTATTGCAGCCCAATCTTGTACCATCCACAAGGAACATCTCCAGGATGGACTACGTGTGCTTATCCCCAAAGAGGACAGCCTGCTGTATGCTGGAAGTGTGAAGAGTCTGCAGCCACCAGACATGTAAGGGTCCTGTTTGGCAGGGGTATAGTCAGTGGGGAAGTTTATCCCAAAGAACAAATGGGAATAATGTTGTTACTATGATTATACAGGCACAATAGGGACTGTATAACTTCCACTGTTTAGGTAGTGGATATATTCATTTGCAGTTCAGGCCTTTCTGTGTTTGGCCAGACTTCTTCTCTTCTTTCTACTTGCTGATTGCAAACACTTGCCAATCTCTATAAACTAGAAATTCAGGCACTTTTTCCTTAGTATATAACAATCCCAGTAGAAACCACCTTATGCAGCATAACAGCCACTTCCAACCCCCTCCCCCAACAAATTTAAAAAAATAAACCCCGTGGTATGGTACACCTATCCTGTCCTCACTCTTATACATGGCATTGCTGATCCAGTGCTTTGGTTAGAAGAAAAAGGAAAGTAAAACAGGTACAGCTCCTAATGGTTATTAATGGCTCTTTTTAATGCTTGCTGTCCCACTCTACTCTCCTTATTGGACAGACTTGGTTTTACTGATAGTCTTTTAACTGCTACCACCCATAGCAAAAAGAAGCTTCCCTGGGAAACCCTGAGAGAACTTTGATCAGGCAGGTAATACCATAAAAATATACAGGGTTTATTAAAGAGCTGAAGGAACAAAACTGTCAAAGGAGCAGGATGCAGCAAGATGTTTCAACAGTTTTTTTAGGAGTCTAGACATCACAGTAGCATTGTGGGGACAGGGGTTTGAGAAATTTTAAAAACAGGAATACCAGGTGCCTTCTATGCACTCTTTTGATCCAAACGAAAGATAATTTGTCCTCTTTCCCCTAATGAGTTTTTTTTTATGGTCTTGGCAAGGCACTACTTTTCTGCCTTGGTTCTTAATCTGCAAAATGGAAGCAGTAGTGGGCCACTTCATAATAGAATTAAGCATTTTTCTAATTTTGATGGAAAGTCTTCTGTAAAAGAGAAATACTAGTTACTGTAGCAGTTCCTCCTCCTCACTGCAAGCCTGAAGTACTCCTTCTACTCCAAACTAAGTCAACTTGTTCTTTGTCCCATGCGTCACTGGAGCTGTAATCTAAGCAGTGAACACCATCCATCTCTTCCACTACCACCGCTGCACTAAGCTAGGCCAAGAGACAAAAGCTTTGTTCCTTTATCTCAAACCAGAAGGATGAGGGATTGCACAGCATCTAAATTATCCAAGCAGAGCACTCCTCCAGCCTCTTGCATCTTTTGCTTTGTAAATTCTTATACTGATTTGTCTCTTCCATAGCTACAGCATCGTCATTGAGGGAGAGCGAGGGAACAGGCAAAGAATCTATTCCCAAGAGCAGCTTCTGCAGGAGGCGGTAAGTCCCCACAGATCCTGGTCTGGGATTAATCAAGTCTGCTTAGGCAGATGGGGGTGGAGAAGCTGGGCTTGTCAGTTCAGCTGGGAATAGCAGTAAGTATTGCATTTGTGTATCTAAGACTTAACTAAGGGGTACGAATAAAAAGTCTTTCTTCCCTGTGCAAATGTGCAGTCAGAAATAGATTCAGGACACCAGAGAAAAGCATTTTTTGTTGCTTAAATAAGAATGTTACATTTGAGGAGGCATATTCCTCTTTGATATTGGAATTTGGGATAGTATGCTTCCTGGACAAAGAGGACAAAATAAAATTCAGGTAAGAGTACACCAGAGGAAAAGAGACAGAGAGAAACTTTTTTAAAAACTTGGTGTGTCCTGATATAGTGTTGTTTTAAAAAGTGGGTCCCTGTTCTAAAATCATTTGGGAACAACTTCTTTACAGTGCTTTAGAACAGAATTTAATATTTAGGAAACAAGGAATCTTGTGCTTGGAGAAACAAGGTACTGCTGAGTGATGTTTAGGAGGAATATGACTGAAGGCCTTGAGAAGATGAAACATACCCATGTTAGGTATGTTAGGTACACCAGGAGTCCTGCCACCTGAATTTCAAAGCTTTTCCCCTGAAATTCTGCCGCCTTGTACTATGTATGATTAAATAAACATATACTCCTGGCTTGGCATAATTGTCAACTATGTTTTCTGTGCCTAGCTAAGAGGATAGTAGGCCACCTGCCAACCAGGGCCCTTTGTTTCTTTCCAGGTTCTGGATGTGCAACCCCAGTCAAGTCGCAGTCTCCCACCTGGCACGCGGGTGTGTGCTTATTGGAGCCAGAAGTCCCGCTGCCTCTATCCAGGAAATGTAATTCGAGGTGAGAAGGGCTGATAGACAGAAAGCCCAAGGTCAGGAGGCACCAAGCATGCAGTGAGCCATGAAAGGTTGTCCCAGATTCATAAGCACTGCCAAGGTCTTGATGGGCTAAAGTTTCACTCATGCTAACAGTGGGGCTGGTCTGATGTGTGCCTCAAGATTAATGCAGCATTTGCCTCATAGGTTCCTCAAGTGACGAGGATGATGATGCAGACTCGGTGTTGGTCGAATTCGATGATGGTGACACGGGCCACATTGCAGT
This sequence comes from Cryptoblepharus egeriae, assembly GCA_030015325.1. Taxonomy (NCBI): domain Eukaryota; kingdom Metazoa; phylum Chordata; class Lepidosauria; order Squamata; family Scincidae; genus Cryptoblepharus; species Cryptoblepharus egeriae. The sequence continues at coordinate 102,525,142 of JAREYC010000002.1, read as the reverse complement.
AACCAACATCCGCATGTTACCACCAGACTTTAAAATCCAGTGTAAGTGTCAGTGAATAAGATTGTTGTGGGGCTACTGATATGCTTTGTATTTCATTTAATTTTAGCAGGTCCAAATTGCCCCTCAAGTTGCAGTGTAGGACCTCATTCATACTGGGGCCTCTGCTTGCAGTGTGCCTCCTATGTATTTGTCCTGCACTTTGTGCTGGGATCATTGCAAAATTCCTGTAGCTTGGGTCATAATAGTCATTCCTTTGCCCCCACAGACTGTCATGTTTTGTGGATTGTTTTTAATATGATTGGGGCACTACCATCCTGTGCAAGGGGACTGTCAGTTGGGGATCATATGCATAAACTGGCAGAGCACACAAACAGATATCCTGAAGAAGCAACATTCCAAGTCTTATCTTAGGATTTCTAACTCATCTTGACATGCTTCTTTCTGCTACTGTAGGCACAGAGCCTTCTCCTGCACTACTGGTCTCCACCTCCTGCCGTCGTAACAAGAGGTCTTCCAGTGATGTTCCTCATTCCAGTGAATCGGCACCAACCCTGTGTGCTGAGGGTCGTGAGAACTCTGAGCCCAGCAAAAGTTCTGGCAAGAAGGCTACCTGCAAGGAAAAAGCTGGTAAGGCATTTTATTCACACCACAATCCCACAAGGTACATTAAGCGGTGACAATGTAACTTGTTCAAAGTCACCCATTGAGCTTTATGGCTGAATGAGACCTTGAATTCATTTTTTTCCTGGTCCAGGATTAACATTCTGTCAGCCTCGTCTGTACCTAACAGAACTAACATCTGTCTCAGCAGTTAGCCAGCAGCCCTGAAGTTCCTCAAGGTGAAATGGTGCCATGAACGATTAGCTGGTGTCATTAATACTGGCAAGACCTTAATGGATAAAAATGGGGGCTAGGACTGGGTCAGCATTAAGGGGCAAGGGCAAGGGAGACAGACATGGGGGTAATACAGAATTGGGATATAAAAATGGGCCCAGTGAGTTCTGCCCAAAATGTTCTGTTGTTTCACAGGCTGCAATGTAGTAGGCGTGTAGAAGTTTTATTTTACCATAGAATTCAGCCAAATATTCAGTTCAAAAGTAATGATGGGGGACAAGCAACCTCCACTGCCTAATTTTTTTAATCCTTTTTTAATTCTTCATGACTGTTTGCTACAGCTCATAGTACATTGGTTTTGCTTTGGTGGCTATATTTTTCTGTTATTTCATTTCTCCTTGGGTGATCCCTGTGAATTGGAGATCACATGTTGAATGTGGGGGTGTTGCAATGCAGTGTGACCAGTCTAAATTGACAGCTTGCCAGTGTCACTAAGTGAATGGAACCTGTTTGGAGTGGAGATGAGTGAACAGGTTCAGGATCATCACTTCTAAATTTTTTAGAAATCTGTTTCTTCTCCAAGCCAATTTGGGAAGATTCATTTCAATTTCAATTTTTACAAAACACTTTTATTCACAGAAAAGCCCGTTTCAAAACAACCCCTGAAAGCCTTTCATGGAAACATTGCCACAGAAAAGTTCTCTTTTGAATTTCATGAAAATTCATTCAAGAAGCTCTCTTTTTGACATAGCTTTATTTTATAGTATTTCTATCAGTGATGGGCTTCAAAAAATTTAAGAACCGGTTCTCTGCCCATCTGGCAGCCACTTTTAAATGGCTATTTTTAAACTTTATATGTCCTATCTCTTGTTAAGAACCGGTTCTATAGAGTAGGTGCGAACCTGCTAGAGCCCACCACTGATTTCTATGTATATGTATAGGAACTGACTGCAAATCTTTGGGTGTAGGTGGACATTGTCACAGTAGCCTGAACAAGAGAAAGCAGTGCATGAATGGATAGCAAGTGTTCTTGCTATGTTGAGGTAGTTGGCAAGGTACTGCAGGATCCTGTGGACAACAAAATGCAGGCACTTGCAGAAGCTTCCTTAAGTAATCACCTACTAACTATCTACTGTTAGTGTTTCTTTCAAAAGTCTTCTGTTTTACTTTCTCTGCTCTCCAATAAACAGTGTATTTTTCACCCACCTGAGATTAGTTCCAATAGAATAATTTGCTTTTACATGAACATACCGTATATATAAGGGGGTGAAAAGGGGTGCAACGCGTTTTCCTCCCTATACTTTGCATTGAAGAATCAGTGACTGAGGGACGCTCTGCCCCAACTCCTGGACCGAGAATCATGAAATTTGGGGAGGGTGTTCTTTCTGTGACATCAACACCCCCCAAGAACCAGTGTGGAGAAATTTAACCCTTAAGGGGCAGAAAAGGGGTGCAACATGTTTTTGTCCTAAACTTAACATTGAAGACTGATCAACATCCAGCTGATGCACTGGGAGGGAGGGTGCACATGGGAAGATGGTGTGCATGGGAGAGTGATGCGCATAGGGGAGATGGTGTACATGGGAGGAAGTTGTATGGGGGTGTTGCGCATGGGTTGATGTGCTCATGGGGGGACGGTGCGCATGGGGGGTTGATGTGCATGGGGGATGTTGTACAGGGGTATTGCACACAGGGGGACAATGCGCAAGGGGGTTGATGTGCAGTGGGGGGATGGAGTATGGGGGGAATCTTACTCCTGCAACATGGATTTGTTTTTGCTAGTTAGCAATATAAATACACTGGTGCGGCTTTCTCGTACTGCTTTCTTTGAATATGTGTTATTCTTAGCTTTGAACCTAAGCTGAAAGGCTGATAAAGGATAAAGGCTGATAGATAAAGGAGAAGATAAAGTCTCCAATGGGGAAAAATATAAATCATCGAGGGGAAGAAGTGGGTAGAAGCAGGAGAAAGAATGATCAATACTTCAATACTATCTGTCCACACTCGACTATTTGACCAGTCCCTGAATGTGCACAATGAAAATATAGTTGCATGGGGAAGGTCATGAGCAGCAGAGAAGATCCTATTCCTTAGCAGAGCTGACAGTCCATTTAAGTATTTCTGACAAACCTGTCCTTTTTTGCCAGGTAAATCTGACTTGCTGCACTCAAGTTCAAAGGGCCTGCCTGGAGATCACTTCCTGGGCCGTCGTGCCAGCCCCCTATTAAGTTGGTCAGCAGTGGCCCAGAGCAAGCGAAAGGCATCCAGCAAGAGCACAGCTATGCGACAGAACCTCTTCCAGCTCAACGGTAGTAGCAAGAAGCTAAGGGCCAAAGAGGTGCTCTTTCCTGTGCACAGCATGGCTGCCCCTGTTTTTGGCAATGGCTTTGGCTCCGACTCATTCAGCCGCATTGCCAATTCTTACTCAGCTTTTGGAAGCACTGGCCTGGTTTTGCCAGCTGCACAGAAGCTCTTGCGTGTTAAGAAAGCTGAACGGTTAGATGCTGAGCTGGGCAAGGGAGGGCGTCGGAAAGTGGGTGGTGAATACCTGGTCAAGCTGGATCATGAGGGGGTGACGTCGCCGAAGAACAAAAACTGCAAGGCGTTGCTGATGAGTGACAAAGACTTTGGGTCCCTTCCTGGCCATGGCTACACACACCCGGCCTTGGGGATCAAGGAGAAGAAGAGCACATTGCCCATGGGATTGGCAGTTCGCAAGTACACGGGTCAAGCAGAGTATGGACTGCATTGCGACAGTGACTGTCATAGCTCCTATTCCGACATGGATGAAGATGAGGTGGATGATCTGAGAGGCAGTGTTCCCTCTCGCTTCTTGACACGCCTTTCTGTCTCTTCCTCCTCTTCGGGATCATCCACTTCCTCCAGCTCTGGCTCCGGCTCCACCTCTAGTCTCTGTTCATCTGACAATGAGGACTCATCCTATAGCTCTGATGATGAGGATTCTACATTGCTTCTGCAGACCTGTCTTACGCACCCTGTTCCAGCCCTGCTAGCTCAGTCCGAAGCCTTGCGTTCCAAGGGCAGCACCCTGCAGAGGTGCTTTGGCCCTAGTGCCAAGGGCAAGCTCAGACGCAAGGAGGCCCTGAGTTTCTCTAAAGCCAAAGAGTTCTCCCGCAGGCAGCGGCTGCCATCGGTGGAAAACCGGCCAAAGATCTCAGCCTTTCTACCAGCGCGCCAGCTGTGGAAGTGGTCTGGAAATCCTACTCAGGTATGGGAAAGAGATGCATCCATGCATGTAGACTGAATAAATAAAGTGTCGCTCTTATTGGTTAGAGACACTGTGCTGGGATGAAATGGGACAGTTATTTCCTTCTGCTAAATGCAAGATGAATACCACTTGAAAAAAATGCTTCTTAACCCACTTATTGTAATATGTGGAAAATGAGAGGCGATTCGTATTAGTACCTTATTAGTTCCATGCTGTATCATGTTATTGGTTCTCAGAACACTCAGTCTTGTTCAGTTTTGTGTTAAATAAGTCAACATTTTGTTTCATAAGACAGTTGTGTTTTCACTTTCTGATTAATTGGCCATAATTTTTTATGGAATACAGAGATTCCAATGTGGGTTGCTTCATTGCATTCTGCATAAAATTACCTTTACAGTGACGTATAACATGATGGTATTCATACATATTAAGGTTTTCACAGTTTTGACCACCAGTGTCAAGTTCTGTTGTCTCCTTAAAGCTTGTTGCCCAGTGCAGTTGCTATCTCCTGGTCCCCCTTAGCAATGCCACTGATGCTGTTTATTGTGGAGTTGAAAGGAAGAGGTGGAAGGAAGTGATTCATGAGCCTATTTATTGATGCCTGTCTTTCTGTGACTTTTGACAGGAGGACAGGTTGAGAAGCTTCCTAACCACTTCAGACTGTCTTCCTGTCCCTGATCAGAGCGGAAAGACCAAATTTCCCTTCCTCTATTTTCTGACAAAAGAACAGTTAATTCCTGTTTTCATACTATTTTTATGTTAACTCATTTGAATATTAATGTCACTATCTTATGCACACTTGCTTAGAAGTATGTCCTGTTGAAAGTAATGAGACTTACTTCCAAGTTAATATGCTTAGGATCAGAGGCAGAACAAGCAAAGTGATTTGCAATTTATGGTATAAAAGTTGCTGCCGTGTGGTCATCTAAAACACAAACTGGAAGAGAGATTAAAGATGTTGCCTGCTGCATATGTGTTTCTCTTTAAAATAACAGTCATGGGGGTACAGGCAGGGGCATGCCCATGGGGCCATGACAGGAGTGAAAGAGGATTTAAACCTTTGGCTTTTGTTCTGCCTCCCCCCCTGCCCAAAACCCTTTTCTAAAGCATCTATTTGTTCCCAAAGCTGCCTTTGCATCAAGTAGCATCTTTGAAAACAAGTGAGATTGGCTTTGGTGGAAATGTAGTGATGCGTATGGATAAAGCCCTACTTTGTCCATGTTACCACATCCTGTACATACCATATTCACTCCCACCCTGCTTGCCTGATTTTAAAGAGAAACAGAATTCATATTCTGTAGTCCACATCAATATATCCCTTGCAGACATAAATATCCAACAACATGAAACCTTTTTGTTGGTTTTCCTCTTTCTGGCCCCTTCAAGTAATAACATCAGGGATTCTATTTGGGCAAAGCTTTTTTTGCCCGAATGCCCCTGGTTAAGGTATAGACCTTGGGGTGCCTAGTCTACTGTGGAGTCCTAGGGAGCTTTCTTTCCATACCATCAGTCAAAACTCCCTTGGGTGACTTTCAAATAAGTTTTGGAAGACTTAGAACCAGCAGAAAGGGGGGATCCTGTGTGTCATACAGGCTACTGTTTATTATACTTTAGCATACACTTTCCCTTCCCTGCAGCGTCGTGGCATGAAAGGGAAAGCACGGAAATTGTTCTACAAGGCAATCGTACGGGGCAAGGAGACTCTGCGCATCGGTGACTGTGCTGTTTTCCTATCAGCTGGGCGACCTCACCTGCCGTACATTGGCCGCATCGAAAGCATGTGGGAATCCTGGGGCAGCAACATGGTGGTCAAAGTAAAATGGTTCTACCATCCTGAGGAGACCAAGCTGGGCAAGCGACATAGTGATGGGAAGGTGAGCAGTGAAGCCAAGAGGTTAAAGAAGCAGGGTCAGGAGCTGAGCTGGTGTTAAGTGGAGGAGAGTGAAGGGGTGGGATAGGGGTTCATGTCTGTGGGACAGGGTGGGGGAATAGCCTCAGGGAATATAAATCACAGGAAGAAATAGATGCCTGTAGAAAGGAACAATGGGATTCTTCTCAGAAAATTCTCCTAAGTCAGCTCAAAAGCCATGTCAAGCCTGCTGAATCTCTGTAGCTCTTAGAGGACTTGGTTGTTTTCCTTGAACTCATTTCTGCTAGGCCACAGTTGCACACAAATGACTTGAGCCATTTCTACCCAAAGTTGCATATCTGCAACAGTGACCACATATATGCATCTGTGGGCCTAGAAGATATGTGTTAACCTGGAATGAACGTCCAGTGTTCTAGGCTCTAGCAGGCTTGCACCCAGCCTGTGTTGAGGATTTTTCCTTCTAGTACTAGAGTCTAGGGTATCATCTTGACACTTTTTCTCTTAGCCACTTTGCCAGAGTGCCATTCTGACCATCATTTAACTGTCTTCCAGAATGCACTGTACCAGTCATGCCATGAGGATGAGAATGATGTCCAGACCATTTCGCACAAATGCCAGGTGGTTGAACGTGAACACTATGAGCAACTGACCCGCAGCAAGAAATACCAGGACCGGCAAGATCTTTACTACCTGGCAGGGAGTTATGATCCCACTACAGGCCGGCTTGTGACTGCAGATGGTGTGCCCATCCTGTGCTGAGACTGCGGAAAGCAACCACTGCTCCAGGGCCAGAAAATGGCTGGGGGAGGCAGGAGGGCCAAGGGACAGTGGAAGGGGCCACTCTCCTCGCACCGTTTCCTGGCTGTTGGATGCGAGGCCCTGAAATATGCAAGGTGCCCAGCTTTGCCATGGCCGGGGTTGCAGGCTGATCCCGGCTCCCCACACGGCTCTGTACAGATTTGAATCCAAGCCATACTTTCCCTAGTACCTCTGACTGTTTGCCGCAGGCCAAACACAAATCAGGTTACCGCTCTATTTATTTCGTGTGTAAATAATGTATTTCTGATGGGAAGTTTTATGGAAAATAAAGAAATGACACAAACAAGGCAGGTATTAGGGGGTGGGAGGGGAGGGTTATCTGATGGGTTTTATTTTGTGTTCGATGCACTGTTTTTCCCCCAGCTTAGCTGGGGGTGCGGATGCCAGGCAAGCGTGTAAATACAGAAGGGGGCACTTGAACGATATGGCAGCACAGACTCCAAAAGTCGACGCTGAATTCCTCACAGGACTGTGTATTATAGATTCGCCTCGCCCGCCCCTGCTACCCTTTTTTATTATTATTGTTATTATTATTATTATTGTTATTCTAATGATAATTATTCTGACAATGTCTGCGGATGTTAATATGCTCCTGTTAAAGAGAAGATTATATATATTATTATAAAAATCAGGATCTTGCATTCTGGTCTCCATCTTAGGGTGGTGGGAGGAGGGCAATAAGAGGTGGAACAGCTTTTGCTTGCACCTCAATGGACAGAAATCACCTGATCAGTCACATAAAGCACAGTTTTGCCACTTTTCCTATATAAGCTCCATTGTACCTGGAATGTGATCGCCTTCATACACTTTTGAACAAGTCTCATTTATTGCAAAAAAATTGTACCCATAGTTTCTCCAGGAGTGGAAGGGCTTGAATGTATAAACAGGGCTTTTGTCTGATTAGCATATGCAAGGTCTACCAAGTTTTAATCATTCAAAATAGAAAATGAAGTTGCCATTGTGCTGCAAACAATCTATACTTCTGCAGATAAGGATGCTGGACAGTGTAACAGGACCTATGTGTTACAGTTAAGATACGTGAACCAATATACTGTGAAAAAATTGAAGACTCGTCTCTCTGGAGTTGGACCTGCACAACTTGTGATTTGGCAAACTGAATGCAACCAACCAGCCCTGCATTGTGACCCGACAAGTGCTTGATGCCCTTCTCGTTTTTGCTAGCCCAGGCAGAGTTAGTGGGGTCCTAGTAGGCTGCCATACAGAGATAAATTGATGTTTTCATTGTGATGGGTCACATGTAACTCAGAGCAGGAATAACAGAAATGCTTCCTTTTGGAATTGTTAGATGGTTCTGGCTATGTCTGAAGCCTCGTTGTTTTCTTATCAATTGCATGAGCTTTTCTTACATATGTAGTCTATATTGCATGCTAGCCGCTTTATTTTATTTTATTTAGTTACTTGATTCTGCTTTACTCCCCAAAGGGTACCCATAGCATATATTTAAAGGAGGATTTGACAAAAATAATGCAAATTATAACTTGCTGGTCCTTTACCCAAGAAAAGGCTAAAAAAGTTCTCATGCTTAAAAAGAGCTGATCAAAACTAACAATATAGACTAGGGCCCAGAGGCCAAATATGGCCGATGGCAAGCCTATATTTGGCTCTCAGCCAGCCTCTGGTCCACTCAGAAGCTCTGCCCCACTTAACAGAACACAACTAGGTTTGTGTTCTGTTTGCATCCAGAAGGTGTTCTGAGAGCCTCAGAATTAGAGTTACATCTCTAATGTATTTATTTAAATTTTATATTTAAAACATTTTTGGCCCTCAACAACATGCCAGATATTTGATGATGCCAAAATGCGTGTTCAAAGGTCCTCTTATGGGTCAAAAGACCCTGTTAAAGACCATTAGACGTTTGGATTTCCTCCACCATTTGGATTTCCTCCACCGTAGTTAGTAGACTCCTAATTAGTGGGCTTCATTTTCTATGTTGAGTTAGTAAAACTTATGTGGACCATGCATATGCTGATCAGGCAAAAGTGTCCATAGCAAGGACAACTCTAGTAACGATGCATCCTAGGTTTCAATCCTAAAGACACTTTCCTAGGAGTAAGATCCATTGAACACAATGGTGCTTACTTTTGAGTAAACATGGTTAGTAGTGTGTCACTAGGCACACAATTCTGGACACAGCATTGCCAGAATGGCCTTGCCACTAACATTGTAAACAGGTACATGGCCACATTCACAAGTCCATAAGAAGGAACAGTTGCATCAATATAGGAGGAAGACATAGGCGGGGAAGGGAAACAATGAGGACATGGGAAATATGTGAATGGTGCTACGTGTTTTTTTAAGCTTTAAAGGTCTTAGAGGGGGCACAGATATTGATTAGTGCAGTGGCGGTAGGAGATGCTTAGCAGTTTTCCTCTGTACCAGTTACTCTGATCTAACCCCCTTTCCCAAAACAACCTTCTCATAAGCAGAAATACAGGAACAATATTAGCAGCTTTGAAGTAAAGGACTTCGGATTAAGAAAACAAGACGGGAACAGTGAAGCGCCCCCAGCACTGATGCTTCATTCAAAATTTTAGTGCTCCCCCCTCTCTTCAATAAAGTAAAAACAAAAAAAGCTTGGAAGAATTAGTTCCAGGTACTCCACATCACATCTGTTTTTGCTTAGTCTCTCAACCAGAACCTAAATATGATTCAACTCCTTTTAAATTCAGTGCCTCCGAAGAAGTTTATTCTTGGCTGTCATCATGTCTGCATACTGTATAGAGTTTCTGAACTAGAAAACTTCCCCAGTGAAAATTACTATCTCCTGAAATGAAAGTTTCACCTGCTGAATTTCTGCATGTTGTGCAGCTATTGCAAAGCACAGGCACTCAGCACAGTGCGCCTTCTTTGCACACAGAAGGTTTCTCCGGGTGGAGAGAAAAAACCCTCCTGTCTGAAGTCCTGCCTGAAGCAGCCTACTAACAGCAACAAAACGGAGTCTGATGGACCAATGTTCTGCCTGAGCATAAAACAGCTCAGTTTGTTCTTTAATGCATTGTTGTATTTCAGATACAAGTGTCTATTTCTTAAATTTGTGGGATGAATCTACTTTAAAAAAAACTCATAGCAACTACAGGTTCTAGAGATCTCAGGTAAGAATTTCTATCCCCCTCCACTGATGTCAGCAACTAGCACTTGTTCTGAAAAGGCATTTCTCCTTACAGACTACATTTCTCTTAGGTGGAATGAAGATTATTAGGAAAACCAACAGTTCCTGCTCAAGGGTACGTTTTGCCCTTGGTCATTAGGAATTTACTTGCTTTCACTGTACATTCAAATCCTCCTGAAATAAGGTTTTAGGAATGTACATCATTTTAGGAAAATTTTTGACAAGGTACTTCAGCATTTCCAGGCACTGCAAATATAATAGCCATTAAGTTGACAGGACATCAGGTGACATAGTTCCACATAGATCCTGAATCTGGATCATGGAGGATCTTTGACAACTCTGAAGTTCCCCAGAAGACTACTTTCCCTTACTAAATGATTTATTGTACTTAAACACCTTAGCACAAAATCCTGTTGTACAGTGGCACCTCACGTAAAGAACACCTCACGTAAAGTATGTTTCACATAACAAACAAAAATTTTTCTAGGATTCTGCTTCACATAAAGAAAGTGCTTCGCATAAAGAACACATTTGTTGGCAGTTGGGGCAGACGCGCTGGCTGGCAGCCTGTTTAAAAAGCATCAGGGCTGCCTAGCGCACCTGTCCATAGTGAAAGCAACACTTCCATGCTGTTCCTCCTGTGGCTGGGTGTCCACTGGGCAGAGGGAGAGAAGAGCAGTGGAGAAGAGGGAAGCAGCTCAGGGCTGGCCAGAAGGGAGCAGGGGAGAGAGAGGCTCAGGATGGAGAGAAGGAGAAAGTGGGGAGACACTCTGAAGGTGTCTTGGATTGCAGCCTCCTAACCGTGTCTACCCAGAAGTAAGCCCCATTGTGCCGGCCTGACTGGATTTCAGTTCAGAACCGAGTGGTCTCTGTACTCATTAAGTCAGAGGACCACGAGAAAGCCTCGTTAAGTGCCAGAGTCTATCACTTAGCACTCTGCACTTGCTCAGAGGCATGGAGATGCAAGTTGAAGTTGACTTTAGACCACTTTCTGGGTCCAACCGGTCAAACTTCCACACTTGCTCCCCGTAAAGGGTCCGTTGTTTGGGGTTACCTTAAGTAGTGACACAACCACAGTCTTATAGAATAGAAATCAAATTTATTGTAAAGCCAAATCATCACATCAGTACAGTTGAGCACTAGCACATTACAACTCAGAATCTAAAACAATAAAAGCTAGCTCCTCTCTAATACATTGATTCCTACCTTAGGATGGATGGCAAAAGAATATAGTCCATAAAAGAATTAAACTCCATCAGTGTAGGGAATCCCACAGACTCCACCTGGTATCCTTTGAACGCATGATCCTCTCAGCTGCACACAAAAGAATCCTCTCAGACTTGAATTTCCCACATGGCTTCAACCTCAGGTATATCTTCTTCTTCTATATATATAAAGAAGTGACTGACTGACTCACTGACTCACTCATCACCACCCTGCCAAAACCGGTGGGCCTAGAAGCGTGAAATTTGGGGAGGGTATTCCTTCCGTGAGGGAGGGGTGCACTAAGAACCGGTTTTCCAACCGGAAGGGGGTGAAAAGGGGCGCAATGCGTTTTCCTCCCTATACTTTGCATTGAGAATTGCTGACTCATCAACATTCCACCCCAACTGCTGGGCCTGAAGCATGGAATTCTGGGAGTTCCTTCTGTCACCTGAACTCCCACCAAGAACCATCTGGAGAAATTAACCCTTCAGGGGCTGAAAAGGGGGCAACGTGTTTTTGTCCTACACTTAACGTGGGAGACTGAACAACATCCAGCCAGTTTGGTGCTCAGACCTTGGTGCACTGGGGGATGTTGTTCAGAGGAAGAGATTGCACTGGCGAGGATGCTGCGCATGAGGGGAAGTTGCGCATGTAGAAAAGTTGCGCATGTAGTTGCGCAGGGGGGGAAGTTGCATATGGGAGGAAAATTGCTCACTGGGGAAAATTGCGCACGGGGGAAAGTTGCACATTGGAGGAAGTTGCACATGGAGGAAAGTTGCACATGGGGAAGTTGCACATGGGGAAAGTTGCGCATGGGAGGAAAGTTGCGCATGGGGGAAGTTGCGCATGGGGGAAGTTGTGCATGAGGAAAATTGCACATGGGAGGAAGTTGCGCATGGGGGAAGTTGAGCATGGGGGATGATGCGCATGGGGGATGATGCGCACGGGGGGATGATGCGCACGGAGGAAAGTTGTGCACGGGGGAAGTTGCGCATGGGGGAAGTTGCGCATGGGGAAAATTGTGTATGGGGAAAGTTGCGCATGGGAGGAATGCTGCGCATGGGAGGAAAGTTGCACATGGGGGAAGTTGCACATGGGGGAAGTTGCGCATGGGGGGAAGTTGCGCATGGGAGGAAAGTTGCACATGGGAGGAAGTTGCGCATGGGGGGAAGTTGCGCATGGGGGACGTTGCGCATGGGGGATGATGCGCATGGGAAAGTTGCGCATGGGAGGGAAGTTGTGCATGGAGGAAGTTGCGCATTGGGAGGAAAGTTGCGCATGGGAGGAAAGTTGCGCATTGGGGTTGATGCGCATTGGGGGTTGATGCGCATGGGGGAATGATGCACATGGAGGAACATTACGCACGGGGAAAAGTTGCGCATGGGGAAAGTTGCACATGGGAGGAAGTTGCGCATTGGGGTTGATGCGCATTGGGGGTTGATGCGCATTGGGGGAAGTTGCGCATGGGGGGATGATGCGCGTGGGGGGATGATGCGCACGGAGGAAAGTTGCGCACGGGAGAAGTTGCACACGGAGGAAATTTGCGCATGGGGAAGTTGCGCATGGGAGAAAAGTTGCGCATATGGGAAGTTGCGCATGGGGGAAGTTGCACATGGGGGGAAGTTGAGCATGGGGGGAAGTTGAGCATGGGGGGTTGATGCGCATGGGGGAAGTTGATGTGCATGGGGGTTGATGTGCATGGGTGAAGTTGCGCATGGGGGGTTGATGTGTATGGGGGAAATTGCGCATGGGGGGTTTTAACGCCTGGGGAAAAGTTATCCATGGGGGGTTGATGCATATGGGGGGATGGCATACGGGGGAATTTTACTCCTGCAACGCGGATACACCTTTCGCTAGTTTATAATAGTTGGAGGTACTGAAAGTCAGTTTGAATTTGGTGAGCCAATCAAAGTGCAAGGGTCTCTGATGCATCCACACGATTGGGCCCAGCCTTGTAGCCTTCCTGAACCTTCTCGGTGATTCTACCATTTCCTTTGTCTGTGAGATGATGTTACCTAGCTAGTCTCAATTTGCAATTGAAAGCACTAAGCTTTATTGGCCTTCCAGCAAGATCCGGCCAAACACTTTGGATTTTTGACTTACTTCAAAGGAGGCTATTCACACCTGGACATTCCTCCCAATCTTCCAGAAACTAGTGGCGCCTCCCAGATATCTCTGCTACAGGGTAATACTTTCAATATGGAGTCACTCGGGTTCATAGCAGGGGCTGCCCAAGACACCCATTGTGTTAAATGGGTCTTACTCCCAGGAAAGTGTCTTTAGGACTGCAGCCTAAGTAGACTTCATAGGATCATGCACACTGAATGCATGTTTTGAATTCAATCCCAGTGTTCTGTCATCATTTTTACATCCAGTTAATATTTTTATATGAATATTTTTGTGGTTGTGGAACCAACCGTCTGAGTTTCCATTATTTCCTATCAGAAAATCCGCTTCACGTAAAGAATGTTTCACGTAAAGAACATGCCTCCGGAACGAATTAAATTTGTTACGTGACGCACCACTGTATTTTGGTCACTCGCATGACTGCAAGTTCTGATCCCAGAACCAGCTCTTGAAGCCATTCAGTTGGGGATACTTCCAACCAACTCCTGAATAAGACAGAACAACCTATCGTTTTCCATGGAAAAGCATCACAGCTGCTCTGTCTGCTTATACCCAGTGAAGCTCTCCTTACATGTAAGAAAGCAGATGTAAGCAGATGTTAGAGTAAGCAGGTGAGGCTGCGGCAGTGTTTCTCCACGGACTACAATGGACTGGTTCTACCTCACTACTGTCCCCATGTTGTACATCCCTAGCTCTTACGCCTTTAAGAGATCCATGCCAGAAATTAAATTGCAGACATTTCCTAGCATGCCCATGTTGGGGAAAAACTGTTCTTGTTAATTTTGGTTATGCAGCAATTATAAAGCACAGGAGCTATGCCAGAAAGAAAGTTGGCAATCAGAAGACATTAGAGGTAGACAGATGAGACAGCTTGCTTCCTTCTCAAGTTTCTGCTCCACCTTATCCTTTTAAAACCTGAGAGATACACTACTCTTTCCTTATGGATTTGGAGAAGTAGGGATAGTTCCCAGCAGGCGAACACTACACAGTTGACTCTTTGATCAAGACAAACGAGGCCTCCTGTAAGCAGTTGGAGGCAGTTGAATAATGGCAGGAGCAAGCCACTCTGATCAATAAAAGGGACATTTCATCAGGTAGCAGTGACAAGAGGGGCTGGTGGCAATTAGTTTTTAATATTGCAAAGCAATTGGGAATGAGGTAAGCTTAATTATTCATGCGGGAAATGTTGGCACCTGCCCCTAACAAGGCAACAAGAGCTCAACAACAAGAGCTTGAGCTGAGGTCCCCGCCAGCCCTTGGTTGAGTGAGGAGGCATCCAGGCTATCATTGGTCACATATGGGCAAGGTGCTAAGATCCAGAAAGTGAATCCCTTGAAGAGCAATCCCTTGTTCTACATGAAAAAGCACAGAACAGTTACAATATTTCCCACAACACTACGGCTTGCTGATTAATTCAAAGCCGGTGTGGATATTAATTTGAAGGTATATGGACAATACTTAAAACAGGAGTGTCCCCCTGCATCCCAGATGCAGCCCACTGCAAGCCTCAATGCAAGGCCCTCCTGTCTGGTTTACGGACAAGCCTTGTAATGTATCTAATACACTCTTATATTTAAATTTATGGCTGCAATCCTAAAGACACTTTCCTGGGAGTAAGACCCATTAAACATAATGGGGCTTACTTTTGAGTAGAAATGGTTAGGATTGTGGTTTGTGTAAATTTATACAAATTTGAAATGTAAACCATTTTTCCGGCCCCCAACACTGTGTCGGACAGATGATGTGGCCCTCCTGCCAAAAAGTTTGGACACCCCTGACTTAGAGAAAGCTTAAGCCTCAGATCGGTGAGAGAGATTGAGAAGGATTCTAAGTAGCTGGAAGGTAAGATTTCAGTACCCACAGGAGTTAGTTTCTCACCACATGACAAAACAGAAACAGAATAAATTTGGGTATAATCAGAGGTGTGTGTCAACCAGTTCCCACCTACTCGGTAGAACCTTAGTTCAGGGGTCAGGGAACTTTTTTTACCTTTTACCCCAAAATATATTTAGATACGCCGATGTTACCCCCTTGATTTGAAAGGAAGGAAAGAATATATTATTAATTATTTGAATTCAAAATTTTACTGAACCTATTCAAAAAAATCCAGACTTTAAAAAATGTAGGACAAAATGTAGGATGTCCATTTTTAAAAAATCAGGAGTAAGCTCAATTGAATTAATGGGCTTACTCCTGAGTAGACACCTGGGGATGGGTGCTTACCTTGATTGGGGAAGCTATTGGGGAGGCTCAGGCTGCAGTTGGGAGCAGCTGAGACTGAGTTCAACCGTCCAGACAGGCACTGTGGGCATCCACCCTGAAAATAATACGCCTGCATAATTTTTTTTCAAGGTGGATGCCATGGTGCTCGGACTTAGCCGTTTGCGCTAGCGCTTCTCCATGGGCGGAACTCGTTTCCTCGGCTTTTCACTTCCTCTGGTCAGCCGAGGATACTGATCTCTGCCCGTGGAGAAGTGCTAGCACTCTCTGTCGGAGCTTTAAGAATAGGAAGACTGCACGTGCACACAGTCTTTCTTTTAAAATGGCTGCCTGCGGCTGGCAGATCTTAGCCGCACCAAGCCGCAGCAGCCTTCAACTGCCCCCAGTTCCCCCAAGAATCCCCCAGCTCCCCAGAAGGCCGGACTACGGCCTTTTGGACCAGACGGTCTGGTCCAAAGGCCAAAAGCCAGACTTGTCCGGCAGATTCTGGCATTCTGTGAGGCCTGACATTACCTTGATCTGCAAACTGAAACAGATGGTAATTATGCCTATTTCCATGCTATAAAAATATCTGATGCTGATTTCTTCAGATAAAACTGCTCTTAAAGACCACAAAGCAGGTAGACAGGTTTTCTGGTTACTTCGCAACCCTAATAATAATGTACATGATGTGTACATATTTATGAAACTGGACTTTACTTGGTGCAGACTTTGACTAGCCCTGGAGCAGACATTTTTGTTTAAAGTACAGATTATATTCAGACAAACCCAATATGTGTATGGCTCTGTGATGTCATATAAACTATCTGTATGACAAACTATCAAACAAAATATGTACAAATATGTGCAGCATATCCATATAAATAGCTTCATGTGAGTTGGTGATGCTAAGCAATCTCATTTAAAGTAGCCAGGAATTATGAATGTGGCACTGGTGACGACAACGGTCTGTTAAGGGCAACTGGAGGTCATTGCTTGGTTGGACTGCAAGAACGGAATGGGTAAATAATTTCCCCTATTGCTACTTCAGTGCAAGGTAAGGCGGGGTAATAAATATTTTGTCCAAGCAGCAAATGCCACCTATTGATAGTTACTCAATGCATAGCAATTACATATGTGATTTTTAAAGCTTTATTTATTCAAGTCACCAAGCACACATCTGTAATCTATCATAAACTGATAATTTCTGGACTAAGCAACTGAAATTACAGGGTCTAGTGATGACTGTGATGTGTAGATCAAGGCAAGTTATAGAATGAGAAAGTAGCTAAGAGTTTGGCAGCCAATATTGATTCAGATTTACCAAAAAGTATCCTATACTGCCTTTCCACCTTCAAAAAATTACCAGAGCGGAGTGTACTACCACAATACAAATTAAAACCAATGGGAGTTAGATATAGGAACAGGTATCTGGCAAATTCATAGCTTTTAGGGATGTTTAGGGAGAGGTGCAGTGGTGGGCTCCAGCAGGTTCACACCTACTCTATAGAACTGGTTGTTAATGAGAGATAGGACATATAAAGTTTAAAAATAGCCATTTAAAAGTGGCTGTCAGATGGTCATAGAACCGGTTCTTAATTTCTTTGAATCACATCACTGGAGAGGTGTGGAGAATTACAAGGTATCAGTTATGTGGAAGGTAAATCGAGTATCATCTGTGGAAATGAACAACATAAATGTAGCATTAAAAATTCAGAAAGGGACTGAAGAGAAATAGAATGAGGAATTTCAGTAAAAGAGCAAAAATGAAAAGTAGAATCATCTTGGGTATTAAAGGAAGATCTATGATCTGAGGCAGGTAAGGATTTGATTCACAGGTCATCACTCTGGTTCTTGCTAGTTTTGTCCTATCAGAATGGTGATGCTTTTAAGCACTAAGCACTGATATTCAAAGAGATTTCTGTATTCTTCCACTTACAAGCCTAATGGGACAAAGGGTAAGCTGTTGCAAGAGGGGGACACACAATAATTTAAACATCTTGGATGAGCAAAGAATTTAAATCCTATCACTGTCACTAAGTGAGGGTGTCCTCCCCACCTTTCACCCTGTTGTAAAATATGTAAGAAATGATGTGCAGGCAGGTACTCTATGTAAGAAAGGATATGCAGGCAGGCACGCATGCGCACGCACACACACACACACACACACACACACACACACACACACACACACACACGTAAGGGGGGTGATGTGGAGAAGAATCCAGGGACCTGCTGATCTTGATATGCAAGGATTTAAGTGGCACCTGGAGAGAATTAGGCAGAAATGGCCCACCTCCTTGCAGACCTTTTGTAGAACAAATTCTTGTGGTTAGCCAACGCAATTGCTGCAAATTATACAAGTGGCATAGAGTTTGTTCCAGTGGGAGTGTGCACTTGGCTCAGGCAGAGCTAATCTAACACAGCATGGTAGTGTGCATGCATACTGTTGGGAAGAAAAGAGACAACACCGACCTGTATGTCAGAAGGGGGTAGTGAACCACCCTCTGCCCTGACTGACCTCTCTCCCTGTCCCCTCTTAAAGACCATTGCAGGAGGTGTGGCTTGGACCCTTTTTCTTATCCCAATCTCTCTCTTTTTTCCTCTCTTGAGATGTGAGCACAGGCTCTCCACCAGTCCGCAAACCCACATGCTAGCAGGGGCAGCGTTAGAGCCTCTGGTCCGAATTAAGTCATAGGAACTCTGATGATAATCAGATGCTATAAATATGAGATTTCATGATCTGTAAGTAAACCTGTTCTAAAGTTTGATTCTGGTCTCAGTCTTGATTTTTCGCATGCACCTAAGCAAACAGCCAGGGTGGAGGGAATGTCTTCTGAATCACAGAAGGGGATACTCTGTGGTCATCAGTCTGCTGAGTTGATTCACCTTTCCAATAGATTATGGGCTCCAGCAGCCACACTGTGCATAGAAGTAAAGGAAATTTTTGAGCTGTTTTCCCACTCATTTTGAGAAGGCTGTGTTGCTTGCAATTTTGACTAATCATGATGCAAGGTGTATGATTTTTCAAGCAGTGGAGAAACTAAATCCAACTGCTTTCCAGAAGTGGAAGACCAGAATTAGAATAGAGCTAGAGCTGCATGGAGCTCTGATTGCCTTGGACCAGGAATGTCCAAGTGATGGGAATGTAGGAATCTCTGAGTGGAAAAAGGCAGATGTTAAAGCCAGAGCAGTCATAATTTGTGGTCTTACTGATGAGCAATTAACATATGTTGAGGAGGCAAAAACAGCAAGAGAAATGATGGCAAATCTCACAGATGTTTATGCTAAACTGGGAGGAAAGCACCAAGGATACCTGTTGAAGGACTCGAGCCAAATGAATCTAACCTCAAAGGAGCACTGTGAAGCGCACATTAATGAGTGTGTGCAGCTCACACAGGATTTAGAATTAACTGGCTTCAAGCTGGATGAGAATCAGCATGTCTGGATTTTCCTGGGAACACTAGATGAAGATGTATTTGTCCCAAGTCTTTAGAAGGGACACAAACAGGTTCAAAAATGTTCTGGCTGAGCTAAGAACTTATTGTATCTCTTTCGAGAACAGGGAGAGCAAGGACTTCAATTACAAGCTGCAAGGGAAACCCCAGACCAAAGAGCAGTTCTTATGCTTCACCTGTGGAGGGAACATTTTGCAGATAATGTCCCACCCCAGAGAATCATCCTGCTGCCTATCCCCCACCCCTTATCAGGCTTCAGTGCTGAGAAGACGGAAAAGGTGGAGGATGAAAGCCCACCTTTGAGCAAGTGGAGAATATTGGAACGAGGAGTACGGGCCAATGTTCAAGCTGGAAGAAGGCCCAGATGGGCTTTAACATGGGGTCCAGGTGTCTATGTATTGGCCAGGAGGAAGAGCTCTTTATATGCCCTGGGAGCACAAGGGTAAGGGAGGGGGGAGAGGACTATAAAGAGGGAGAAAAGGTGGGAGGACAGCAGAGGGTGTGCAGGACTGGAGATAAGTGGTAAACCCCTCTGGAGTGGGACACCTCGTTCTGTGTCGACCTGAAACAAAAAGGACAGTAAAGTTATTAAGGGAACATTGTTGAATACTTACCTGTTAGGTGTTTGGAATGTTGTATTATGAGAGGGCTCTGAAGATCTTTGTACTGGTGAAACCTGTAAAGGAAAAGAGACAGTGATTAATATTTATGTTATACCAGATACTATGAACCAAGAAATCAAAGGTCTAAAATACAAATATATATTTTTTTCTAATTTGACTTACCTGGTTCTGTGATTCTTTTCTGAGATGCATCACCTGTTGGGAGAACTGGAAGAGGAGAGGGAAGAGGGTGAAGAGTTCCCTATCTGTGTTGCAAATAGCTGGAGACATGAAAGGGAGGACAAAGGGGAAGAACAACATGAGAGTAGGCAGCAACCCCTTCCAATGGAATGTGAGCAGCAGAGATCCAAGCAGAGATCCATCTTTCCCACAAAGTTGTGAACAGCACACCACAAGACCACTGGAGTTAGTGCACAGTGATTTGTGTGGGCCATTTCAAGTCCCATCCTTTGGGGGAAATAGATACTTATTGACCTTTATTGATGACTTTTCTAAAAAAAATTTATTTACTCAAGGAGAAGGGTGACACACATCAGATGATCAAGAATTATGTCACAGCTGTGACCAAGAAATTTGGAGGAAGTCCCCAGGCACTACAAACAGACAACGGTGGTGAGTACCTGTTGCACCTCACACAAACGTTTCTAGAGAGGAATATCATACAGGTGCACAGAGGCATACATGCCTGAACAGAATGGGGTTGCAGAACCGACCTGCATGTGTCAGAAGGGGGGAGTGAACCACTTTCTGCCCTGACTGACCTCTTTACCTGTCCCCCTCAGTGACCATTGCAGGAGGTGTGGCTTGGACCCTTTTTCCTCTTTCTCTTTCTTTTCCTCTCTCGAGATGTGAGCACAGGCTCTCCACCAGGCCACAAACCCACTGCAAGCAGGGGCAGCATTAGAACCTCTGGTCTGAATTAAGTCGTAGGAACTCAGATGCTATAAATATGAGCCTTCATGATCTGTAAATAAACCTGTTCTAAAATTTGATTCTGGTCTCAGTCTTGATTTTTTGCACATGCCTAAGCAAACAGCCAGGGTGGAGGGAAAGGCTTCTGAACCACAGAAGGGGATACTCTGTGGTCATCACTCTGCTGGGTTGATTCACCTTTCCAATACATAAAGAGCGCATGCAAGTGCACACATAAATCTTTTGTCTGGATTTCTCTCATGGCAGTGTTAGTGGGAGGACCAAATGAGGAGTAAATAGTATTCTGCTACAGTATTCTGAAGCCCCCTGTTCTTGCGGACACAAGCCAAATGCTTCTGTGCTTTCTTGCTGCTGCTACTTACTTACAGCAACACCCTAGAGAACAACTCCACATCTCTTGGAAAGATCATTCATGTGGATTTGATCTGTGATGGTGGGAACAGGGGGGGGAGAGTCATAATTACTTATTGTTTTATGCTCATATCAGAGTCCAAATGTTGGGCTCCTTTCCCACCATCTTTGAATCACTAAAAGACGACTGTGGCAGTGTAGCCACTGGAATGCTCTTAATACAAGGTGCGGGGAGGAATCCTAGATGTTTCCTAGCTTTAAAATTGAATGATCATCCCAGCTTCCTTATCATGGCAATGATAATCACCCCCTGTGATCACTCCAGCCAGGGGTGACCTCAAACCTCCTGAAGCGCAAGCCCAAGCCTCATTTGTAGCATAAGCATTGCCCCAAAATGGCTTTGTCCAAATACTAATTTAAGGTGTGATGTTCCTAAGGTGTAAGTGGGGTGGATGGTAAACTGACCAGGACTGGCCCATCTTGTTGCTGGCTGGCTGAGGCAGTTGACTCAAGCAGCAGATTGACAAGGTTCTTCCCACATTGGTCCACCAGCAATCCCCCACAAATCATGCCCATCTTTCTGCTTTGCGTGGAAGGATATTGCTCCACTACCTTGTGTTCAATAGCCACAGAAACTATTCTACCTGACCCATTGTCTGTGTGGTAGCAGCCTTGGCACAAAGCATTGCGCTGTCTTTCCAGTACTATATGCCTAGCTCCTGAAGGGGCATTGGACACCACCACTGTCCACCACTACAGTAGTTCAATGCAATCAAGTGGGACTCCTAATGGGCATGGACTCTTGGTCAGTTCAGTCCAGCTACCCTGTGAATCACAGGGACTCTGATGCCACTGATATCTAGTCTTCCCAAATGTACACAGAATGAACTGTGAACGGTGATACCATCCCAAGCAATAGGAAGAAGCAACAGCATTTGGACACCATGCTAAAATGTAGCTATGATGTGTAGCTGGGCTTGGTATTGATTCTAAGTCCTCCTGGGCATCTTCATCAGATGGTTCATATGCAAAGACTTTAAAAGTTCAGCCCTTTATTTCATACTAGCAAAAAGTGTACCCGCGTTGCAGGAGTAACTTCCCCATATAACATCCTCCACGGCGCATCAACAACCCATGCGCAACCTACCCCCATGTACAACATTCCCCCGTGCGCAACTTCCTCCATGCGCATCATGCCCCATGCGCATCATCCCCCCATATGCAACTTCTCCCCACGTGCAACTTTCCCCTGTGTGAAATTCCCCCCGTGCTCAACTTCCCCCCGTGCTCAACTTCCCTCGTGCGCAACTTCCCTCGTGTGCAACTTCCCCCATGTGCAACTTCCCCCATGCGTAACTTTCCTACATGCGGATCATCCCCCCATGTGCAACTTCCCCACATGCGCAACTTCCCCGCATGCGCAACTTCCCCCATGCGCATCGTTGCCCCATGCGCAACTTCCCTACATGCACATCATCCCCATGTGCATCATCCCCCATGTGCAACTTCCCCCATGTGCAACTTTCCCACATGCACATTATCCCCCATGTGCATCATCCCCCATGTGCAACTTCCCCCATGTGCAACTCCCCCATGTGCAACTTTCCCACATGCGCATCATCCCCCATGTGCAACTTCCCCATGTGCAACTTTCCTACATGTGCAACTTTCCTACATGCGCATCATCCCCCCATGCGCATCATCCCCCCATGCGCATCATCCTCCATGTGCAACTTCCCCATGTGCAACTCCCCCATGTGCAACTTTCCCACATGCGCATCATCCCCCCATGTGCAACTTCCCCCATGTGCAACTTTCCTACATGTCCAACTTTCCTACATGCACATCATCCCCCCATGCGCATCATCCCACCATGCGCAACTTCCCCCATGCGCACCATTCCCCATGTGCAACTTTCCCACATGCGCAACTTTTCCACATGCGCAACTTCCCCATGCGCAACATCCCCCATGTGCAACTTTCCTACATGCACATCATCCCCCCATGCGCAACTTCCCCCATGCGCAACTTTCCTACATGCGCATCATCCCCCCATGTGCAACTTTCCTATATGCGCAACTTTCCTACATGCGCAACTTCCCTCCATGTGCCACTTCCCCCATGCGCTTCATCCCCCCATGCGCATCATCTCCCATGCGCAACTTCCCCCATGCACAACTTCCCCCCATGCGCAACTTTCCTACATGCGCAAATTCCCCCATGCGCAACTTCCCCATGTGCAGCATCCTTTCCAGTGCAGTCTCTTCCTCCTAACATCATCCCCCCAGTGCACCAGGCACTGAGCACCAAATTGGCTGGATGTGGTTCAGTCTCCCATGTTAAGAATAGGACAGAAACACGTTGCCCCCTTTTCAGCCCCTGAAGGGTTAAATTTCTCCAGATGGTTCTTGGTGGGAGTTCAGGTGACAGAAGGAACTCCCAGAATTCCATGCTTCAGACCCAGCAGTTGGGGAGGAATGTTGATGAGTCAGCAATTCTCAATGCAAAGTATAGGGAGGAAAACGCGTTGCGCCCCTTTTCACCCCCTTCCGGTTGGAATTTCCGAAAACCGGTTCTTAATGCACCCCTCCCTCACGGAAGGAACACCCACCCCAATTTTCACACTTCTAGGCCCAGCGGTTTTGGCAGAGCGGTGATGAGTCAGTGAGTCAGTCAGTGAGTCAGTGAGTGAGTGACTTTTCTCTTTTATATATATAGATTATCCACCTCTAAGCAAATGCAGCAAAAACTATCATCAGTTTCTCTCTTATGGTCGACTGAAAGAAATTTCAGTCTACGTGCAGTCTTGCACCATACAGTCTTGCGTCAGCCATCGATAGGCAGGTCATGAGCATTTCCAGCAGGTTATCATTATGATGAGATGTGGGTCTATACTCCTCTGCTAACAATCATTAATACAAGCAAGCAAAAATGTATGAAAAACAAAGAACGGACTTGATTCTGCATGTCCTGGTAGATTCCTATGACCGCCTTGCCAAATGCTTAATCCCTTGTGGCTAGAAGCCATCAGGGGCTAATTGCTACCAAGTGGAGACAGCTGTAAGATTCTGATTTGGAAGCAGAAAGAGAAATTAGTTCTAGAACTACTGAAAAGGGGGGGAAAAGAACCAATAGTTTGCATTCATATGCTGTTGGAAACTAATATAACTCGGGTGCGCAGAGAGAGAGAAAGAGAGTCTCAATGAAATTCTAAGCATGTCTATTCAGAAGTAAGTCAAATTGTGTTCAATAGTGCTTACTGTCAGGAAAGCTGGTTAGGATTGCAGCCTCTGTGTACTACATTCAGGTTGCAATCCGAAGCCCCAGTTAGGCCAACATAAGTCGTGGCACAAGTCCCATTCTGGTCTGGGTTTGTCACAAAAGTGCCATCAGGGTTCTGCACCATTCCTGGAGGGTGGTGGTGAAGTGCACAAACACGCACCATTCTTCCCACACCACCATGGAGAAACGGGTGAGTTATACCAGCATACATTGATTAGGATTACGCTCTCCATCAGGTTATCTGGCCTGTGTCTAGGCATTTAGCTCACATCCAAACCAAGAAACCTGGAAATCAGTTTTAATAAATAAAACATTAAAGTGTTAATGCTGTAATGCGTCCTGCCCATTGGTGGAAGAAGAGAATAGCCTCCATTTTGTAAATGAGCAGTAAACGCGAAGCCCCTATGTGGCAATTCCCCAAAACGAGCTGTCAGTTATAGGAACTGGGACAGGGCCAGCAAGCAAGCGTGGGCTCTTTTCCAAGTGTGTTAATTTCAGCTGTACTTCATTAGGAGGCTGGTGTCGCTGGCATTTGGCCTAGGTCTTGAGATGGGAATACACCATACTGTGGTATGTGTGTGGAAGGTATTCCTCCTATTTGGGGAGCGGGTAGAGCCTGACAGGGTAGTGGCTGTGAGAAAACACAGGCTAGAGAAACTTTAGCAATTCTATGACAAGCATGCAGTGGAAGTATAAGATTCAGGCTTGCAAAGAATATCAATGTTTATTCAAACTGTGTGGGGGTCAACACAGGAAGCAAGGAAATGCTTCACAGAATCTGAGAGCGACACACGATAAGAGCAAGGACATTCTGCGTGCTCTTAACTCACAACTGCTTTACGCAGTTACTAAATATGGAGGGGGTGAGTATAGAAATTGCATCTCTCCTCTTGTGTACTGCCTCTTCAAAAGCAAAGCCCAAAGGCCTCGAGATGAGATAGGCCTGATGAATAAAATGGAAAAACAGTTTCAATTTGCAGCGCTGGCCTGCGTAAGCGGTTTAGTTGTATGATCTACTCGGAGCCTGAATAGTCCTAGCTCAGGCCCAGGCAACTACATCGTTCTTAGACCCTTTGTAACAATATACAAAGACTGTCTTTGGTTGCTTAGATTTGAATTGGAACTATTCTAGGAAGCTTTTCTGCCCCGAGTCCTTTCAGTGAGTTGTAAACAATACGTCTGAGTAGTTGCGTTGTTAGAAGTCATTTAATGTGCTCCTGTTCTCCCATATCTTGGAAACTTGATGTGAAATCGTCCAGCTTCACAGACTGAAGAATCCTCAGTGCAGGAGGATGTCTTTAAATATGACGTTATCATCATCCACAAGTCACTGCAGAAATCAGATACTGGTTTTCAAGTCAAAAGTCTGGATATTTTTAAGCATCCTCTATTTTTATGGTTCTAAAAGGGATGAGTTTCTAGACTTCATGGCTCAGTTTTTCACCAGCACAGAGCTTGTCCATCTTGTTTTGGAATCTGGTGTCCTCACACTGTCTATATTTGAGGGCCTATGACCAGTTTTGATACATATAGACAGTGTGAGGACACCAGATTCCAAAACAAGTTGGTAGGAGTGAAGTGTCAGGTAATCGTTGAAAAGCGCAGGAGACCTTCTGGGATGCCTTACCTTCTTTGCCTATAAAATACTGCATTTACTCGAATCTAATACTCACCATTTCCAGCCAAATTTATGCTGCAATCCTAAAGACACTTTCCTGGGAGTAAGATCCATTGAACACAATGGGGTTTATTTCTGAGTAGCTGTCGTTAGGATTGTGCTCTCAGTCTCCAAAATAAGGGTATGTATTAGATTTGATAGTTAATTAGATTTGAGTAAATGTGGGGTTTTGATTATAAGTATAAAGTGTGCATTAGATTCGATGGTGCATTAGATTTGAGTAAATATGGTAATTTGAAGACCAACATGTCCCCAATGTGGTCTTGGCATTCTCCATCCAAAGGTTGCCTTGAAGCTCCATGTGGCAGCATAATGTATGTTCTTTTGCAATCATGTGCATTAACTAGAAATGAAGCTGTCATCTCTGCAGGTATGCATAGAACAGTACCTATTGTTATAAAGGCTCAATCCTATCCTTGAGATATACTAGTATATCTCCATGTACACCAGCACAATGACAACCTTGTTAGTACAGAGATCTGCCTACTTTGGATAAGCTATTGGATAGCTGAAAAATGCCATGCCAATGTCACTTGGATGTCACTCAGATGCCAGAGCAATTCCATTTGGAAATGCCAAAACAAAAAGGAAATGTCGGCAGGATGATGAAGAGGCAAAATATACCATGTATTCTAATACCTCTCCAGAAAAATGGACATGCCACCAATGACAGACAAACAATATGCAAAAAGGCAGAGTTGGTGTAGATAGGAGTCACCCCATAGGGAACAATGTGAAAGGGGGGAAAACAGCAAAAAAATTGCACCCCATGGCATGCCCACTTTCTTACAAAGGGACATAAGATACAGGTTACCTTAGGCAGCCAATTATATTGCAGCAACCCTAATAATAAAGTTTCCCTTGCCAGGGAGACTACATCTCAGATGTTCACACATGACATGAGGCACAGAGCCAAGCCCCACAGGCATCTGTGACATGGCTGCCTGTTGGATAATTTGCCGTGGCACAGTTATCCAACAGTTAGAAAGAGATGATTGGCAACCCCTATTGTGTGTTTCTGAAACTGCCCCATCACTGATACACTTCCATCAAAACTCTGGCGGGATCATATTTGTTGCCTATTTGTTAGCAGATTTGTTGCCTATTTGTTAGTAGAATTCTTCCCGTTCTAGTAGTTTCCTCCAAGTGGGTCTCTGCTGAGACAAGGGGTTTCTCTTTCAGTGAGTCAGCAGTATCCTCACTTCATGACTTGTGATCACAGCTTAGTGATCATGCACCCTGTTCTCCGCAAGCAGCAGAGCTCCATTTATCCTGGCTCTTGCATGCAATTCTCCATCATTTGGGATTCCAGTTTTAACCCTAACCATCAGTCTTGGGACAGCATCCACTGAATTTCACTTTAGCATATAATCTAATTGAGAAGTCCTAGGCTACAGTCCATCTGTGGTTTTATAGGGGCTGCTGGCGGTAAATTAGATCCATCCCATTCTATTGGATGTGTTGTCATTTTTATGACTTTGGGAGTTCTATAAATAGCAGAGCAGAGAAGGCGGAAGGGAGTGAAGCGCAGGGATATGGGCAGGCAAAGGACTCACCCACAGTTGCCAAACTCTCGTTTCTCTTTTCACATTTGAAAATTCTGGCTAGTTTATATAAATCTCACTCAAAGTCAGTCCCTCACTGGAACACAAACCTTGGTGATGTGGAGGACAAGAGTAAACTTCAAACAGCTGTCAGCATGTGCTGGAAATAGATAAGGAAAAAGCGGAAAGGTCAGGGTGGGCTTCCCCAGATCACAGGCCAAAGCAAAGAAGGGGAAGCAGATGGTGTGTGTGTTTGTGTGTGTGTGTGTGTGTGTGTGTGAGAGAGAGAGAGCTCTGTGAATGGGTTCTAGTAAAGATCAAGTCTGACTTCTCTGTTTTCCTGAAGTTTCCTATGCACTAAAAAGCAGCTTCAGGCTTCCCCATCTATTTCAATTGATGGAACCAGTGGTGTGTCTACAGGGGTATGGAGGGAGTGGTCCATCCTGGGTTCGACCCTTGAAGCATTGTGAAGCAGCTTTCAATTAACCCTTTGCACATGTGAAAGTGCTTTTTCTGTTAAAGGGAGTGGGCAAATCTTCTAGAGTGCTCAGTGGGTGCACAGAAGCCTCACAATGGTATGGAGGTGCCTGGACTAGCATATTTGTGTGATGTTAGTCCTGGTTATCACATACCAACTGTACAAGGCTTGTCAGAGCTCTGCTTTTTCTCAAACAGCAACCTACATGTAGGTTGGAATGTGTGATGAAACTAACAAAGCCTCGTGAGAATATGCCAGAAATCACTATCAAAATACAGTGGTATCTTGGTTTACGAACACAATTTGTTCCAGAAGCATGCTTGTAATCCAAAACACTTGTATATCAAAGCAAATGTTCCCATAAGAAATAATGGAAATTCAGACGATTTGTTCCACTACCCAAAATATTCATATACAAATGATTACAATACTACTGTATTAATTGCAGTTTCCACAAAAGACTCCCTTTTGTGATGCTTGACATCTGCACAAGTCTCAAGCTGGACTGAGGGTGTTGCACAAGTGCCACAAGTGTTGCACCACTCCTGGGGAGATTAGACCTGTAGACAGACATGTGCTGGGCCTCCCCACACCACTATAGGAAAGGGGAGATGGTGGGATTGTGCTGGCCTAAATTGGTTGGGATTTTCCTGAGACTCTATTGTTTGCTTATCCTTAGTTGCTGTTTTGTGGCTTTCTGAAAGACTTGAGTCAGACTCAGGATGAGTCATGACAGCCTGCTATGATTCATTTGCAACTTAAGGATACTTGGGACTCAACTTGTGCCTTGAAGAAGTGTCTACAGGTAAGGCTGAATCTTAAGTATCTCCTGCTAAAAGGATCTCTCATAGCAGCAGGTGATAGACCTGTCTGAGATGGTGAGCCTCAAACTGAGAAGGTGAATTCAATGCTTGGGATCATTAGAAAAGGTATTAATAAATATGCTAATATTTATAATGCTAATTATAAATATAAATATTTATAATTATAAATATTTTTATAATTATATTATAAAATATAATATATTTATGATGGCTAATATTGGCTAATATTGGCTAATATGATGGCATAATATGGCTAATATTATGATGTCTTTGCACATATTGATGGTAAGGCCACATCTGGAGAACTATTGTGAACAGTTCTGATTGTTACATCTCAAGGATATAGTGGAAATAAAAAAAGGTGCAGAAGAGACTGACCAAAATTATTTATGGGTCCCCTTCTGGGAATGACAATCTGTCTGAAAAACTTCACTGTAGTGCCACAGCTTCTCCAAGTTTACTCGGAAGCAAGTCCCATTGTGTTCAATTAGATTTTACTCCCAGGAATGCAGACTGCGTGCCAGATTCCAAGACAGCAGCACCCATCTTTTCATGACCCACACCCCTGAAGTCACAGCAATGAAGTCAGAGCCCAAAGGGGGTTCTGACCCCCCACTGGGCTACACCTATGTCCTATGTGAATGGTTTGTGGAACTCCATGCTGCAGGATTTGGGTGATGGTGATGACTTGAGGTATCCTTTTGTGAATAACTGTGAGATGCAGGAAGCTGGACCTTTCACCAGCTCCAGTGAGACAGTCTGTGGAACTCCTTGCCACAGGAGATGGCTCCATCATGCAGCAGCATCAATGCAGGCCAATGCAGGAAGCTGGGCTGGATCCAGGGGAGGCTCTTATGGTGACCACTGTGAGGAGACAGCACCAGCCCTGTAGGTGTGTTCAGGGGAGGCACTCTGCACATGCTCAGAGCGATGCCATACACTACAGAGAAGCATAGCACACAACTCTGTCAGTTTATTTATATGTCAGCTTGCAGGTCTCCCATCCACGAGCTGTCCAGGTCCTTCCCTGCTTAGCTTTCTTTTCAGCAGCCTCGCACTGAACCACAACACCACGCCTCCCTGTAGGCCAGGCCAGACCGCGGTGACCTACATGAAGTGACCCGGTGACCCATTTCAGGACCACTAAGCCCTCCTTCCATCGAGGCTGTGACGTCATTGGACCGTTAGAACGCAGGGCGTCGCGCGGAGTTTCCATGGTGAGGGCTACTCCAGCCACACTCCCCCCTCCCTCCTGGTCGCGCGCAGGTCAGAACGGTTGGCCGTTGAGTGCGCGGGGGAGAAAAGTCTTTTTCCTTTTCGCCGCTCTAGGCCACGCCGCCTCTGTGGTGTCGCATCCCGGAAACGCCAACGGAGCAAGGGAAGGAGGAAGTGTGGAGCGACGTGTGCCTTCGGAGCCGGGTTCGAGAACGGTTGCTGTGGAGACAGACGGACAGACAGGCAGACAGAACGACCCTCCTCAGAACGAGCCCCTCTTAGGCTCCGCCCACCACTCGCCTCGGGAACGTTCTAACCCCGCCCCCTCTGGGCTGTCACTCTCTCTGTGCCCCCTCCCCACCAACTCTCAGTGTCTCCCCCCCCCCGCTCCAGGGATGGCCTCTGCCCCCTCCTCAGGGTCCAACTGGGGCCTCATCATGAACATCGTCAACAGCATCGTCGGGGTCAGCGTGCTCACTATGCCCTTCTGCTTCCGCCAGGTCAGTCCTCTGACAGCCCCTTCCCTCCAGGCTCTCACTCACTCTCAGCCTGGCCTACCTCGCAGGGTTGTTGTGAGGAGGGGAGGAAGACCATGGGCCAGCCACTCACTCTCAGCCTGGCCTACCTCGCAGGGTTGTTGTGAGGAGGGGAGGAAGACCATGGGCCAGCCACTCACTCTCAGCCTGGCCTACCTCACAGAGTTGTTGTGAGGAGGGGAGGAAGACCATGGGCCAGCCACTCACTCTCAGCCTGGCCTACCTCGCAGGGTTGTTGTGAGGAGGGGAGGAAGACCTTGGCTCAGCCACTCAGTCTCAGCCTGGCCTACCTTGCTGGGTTGTTGTGAGGAGGGCAGGAGGGGAGGAAGACCATGGGCCAGCCACTCACTCTCAGCCTGGCCTACCTTGCTGGTTTGCTGTGAGGAGGGGAGGAATACCTTGGGCCAGCCACTCACTCTCAGCCTGGCCTACCTCGCAGGGTTGTTGTGAGGAGGGGAGGAAGACCATGGGCCAGCCACTCACTCTCAGCCTGGCCTACCTTGCTGGGTTGTTGTGAGGAGGGGAGGAATACCTTGGGCCAACCACTCACTCTCAGCCTGGCCTACCTTGCTGGGTTGTTGTGAGGAGGGCAGGAGGGGAGGAAGACCTGTGTGATCCTTGAGGCATCTAGTGGTCTACTGTGAGATATAGGAAACTGGACTTGATGGGCCTTTGGCCTGGTCCAGCAGGTCTGCTCTTATGTTCTATGTTTTTTCTGATTTTTACTTTGTGCACAGTACTTTGCCCTGCTACCTTAAATACAGTATACCTGCCCGGTTTTGAATGCACACTACCAGGATCAAAATTGTGTACAGGTCCAACCTTGCTATACATTGATTTTTTTTATACAGTACGTGGATATGACTCAACACAAGACAGCCAAAGCAAATCAGTTTTAAAAACTGGTGTTCTACTGTTATAGAGAGGCAGCCATACAAGCAATCCATTCCTCAGTTGAGCCAAGCAAGGAAGTGGGCCCTTTGCATTTCTAATTGCTGACTGCCAACCTACAACAGTAAGAAAAGCTGTTTTTTAAACAATTCTAAAGGACCACACTCTTTTTAAGTTAACATATTTCTTGGTATCAGCAGAGAGACCTAGGCTCCAATCCTAAAAACACTTTCTTGGGAGTAAGACCCAGTGAAAACAATGGGGCTTACTTTTGAGTAGACATGGTTAGGATTGTGCTCCTAGAATCAAACCACTGCAACTTTATTCCATTAAGAGCAATGGAGAATTGAGAAACCTGAAATGGTCTCTAATTCAAGAGCTATTGGCTAATTCTAATCCACAGATTTTTTTAATCCACAAAAGGTTTCAGAACAGAACTCTGGTGGGTAAGGAGGGACACCTGTACTTGTGGCTTGAGTAATAAAAGGTTAATTTCCTCTTCAGTTTTATGCTAATCATGCCTTTTTTCATTGGTTCTATTTTCTTTTAATTTCCAGCCCAATATTTTTATAGCCCATGTTTTTCCTAATGATTTCCCATGGCTAGAAATTGTCTAAGAAAAAAAAATTGGGGGAGGGGAGGAGAGAGATGGTTGGTGTTATACAAAAATAAAAAATCAGTGAAAGATGTTTTTATTCCAAATTGATATTTTAATCAATTTTAAAGTACTTTATCCCATTTAAGTGTTTTTAAAGAATGTAATCACTGTGATATCGGTGGTATATATCTTTTGATTCATTCCAGGGGCGTCACTAGGTTTCTCATCACCCAGCGCTGAGGCCAGCATGTCACCCCCATGCAGTGGGTGGGGCAACCACCTGAATGGTGGGCCCCACCTCTGCTGGTTTTTTAGCCACACATTTTAATAGAATAAGGCTGCAATCCTAAAGACACTTTCCTGGGAATAAGACCCACTGAACACTATGGGGCTTACTTTTGAGTAGACATGGTTAGGATTGTGCTCTAAATGTATTTCAAAGTGGTTTGTTTCATTGCATTCTGCTATAAATTACGCACCAACTATATAATATGATGGGATTATTTCTACAAACCATGATTTTAGCCATTTTGATTAAGGGTGTCCCCTTTCTAACACCCTAGTCACATCCCTGATCTGGACCATGTTGGAAGCTTTGCACTCCACTGGACTACCTTCCACAACAGCCAAGGCCTGCTTGCTTACTCACTAGTAAACATGGCTGTGCAGTTCACTTTCATTTTCAATGCATTTTAATGCAATAATCAGCAATCTCCTTTTAAGGTGATTTGTGGGGCTGTGTTCATTGAACCAGGACAATTCTGTTGTCAGTGGATTCCTCTTAGCCTGTGTTTTCCATTGAACTATGGCACATTTGCCTACTCACTAGTAAATTCATGATGTGGATTTACTATATAGGGTCACTTTAGCTTTCCATAGAGTTCAGTGCCCAGTTTTAAAAAGTTTTTTTGCCATAACCTTTGATAGAAAGGTGCTGTTTCAAAATGTATTTTGCATTGGATTTTGCACTTCAATATGAATCCCAACGGTGTACGACATGATGTGTTTTTTCACACTATCATGAAGTTGCATTTTTGGGGGGTCCAGCAGTGTCATTTCCCCCCCTCCCGGGCATATCCCCTGGTGTGGACCACACAGCCCTAGTGATGCTCCTGATTCAGTCTTACCATTTTAGACTTTAGATCAGTTCAGAAAAACAATTCACTTATTACAATGTGTACTTCTAGTGTTTGTGTTAATTTTGCAGACATTATATGTAAGTAATATACAAAGTTTTATGGGGTAACTGTTTTTCTATTCAGTTTTTACTAATTGCTTACAAGCTGTTTTGGAATCCTGTTATACTGCTCTTCAAATTGTCTACCTGCAGGAATGATTTCAAAAATATTATGTATGAGTATTTTCCTTGTCGTATTAGTCCTATGGTGCCCCATTTTGTTTTCTCCCCACCCTCTGTATTTGCTATTTGGATATTCAAAATTTGTCTGAAGTAGTCATTTAGACCTTAGCTTCTGTGTTGAAGTGCTGCTGCATCTAAACTGTGTGGTAGCCAAAAAAGCCCTGTTTGGGGATCTTGAAGAATTTAACTTGGAAGTTTTCTGTTTTGGAGAGAAATTTTTTTGTGAGGCAACTTTTATTTCTTACGAGCGAAAAGCGTACCCGTGTTGCGGGAGTAAAATTCCCCTGTACGCCATCCCCCCACTGCACATCAATTCTCCCATGCTCATCAACCCCCCATGCACATCCACCCCATGTGCAACATCCCCCATGTTCATCCACCCCATGCGCATCCCCCATGTCCATCAACCCCCATGCACAAATCCCCCACGTGCAACAAGCCCCCACGTGCAACATTCCCCATGTTCATCCCCCGTGCACATCAGCCCCTGTGTGCATCAGCCCCCTTACACAACAGCCCCCCATGCGCAACAACCCCCCATGCGCATCAACCCCTCATGCACAACATCCCCCATGAGCATCAACCCCATGTGCATTAACCCCCCAGTGAGCATCACCCCCCATGCTCATCATCTCCCCATGCGTAACACCCCCATGCGCAGCATCCTCCCCAGTGCAACCTCTTGCTCTGAACAACATCCCCCCAGTGCACCAGGCACTGAGCACCAAATTGGCTGGAGGTTGGTCAGTCTTCCATGTTAAGTATAGGACAAAAACACGTTGCACCCCTTTTCAGCCCCTTTAGGGTTAAATTTCTCCACATTGGTTCTTGGTGGGTGTTCATGTGACAGAAGGAACACCCTCCCCGAATTTCATGCTTCTAGGTCTGGGGGTTCTGGCAGAGCTTCCCTCAGTCAGGGATTCTTCAATGTAAAGTTTAGGGAGGAAAACATGTTGTGCCGCATTTCACCCCCTTCTGGTTGGAATTTCCGAAAACCAGTTCTTAGTGCACCCCTCAGTCAAGGAAGGAACACCCACCCCAAATTTCACGCTTGGCCCAGCAGTTTTGGCAGGGCATTGATGAGTCAGTGACTTTTCTCTTTTATATACAGTACAGTGGTACCTCATGTAACAGAATTAATTCGTTCCGGAGGCAGTTTCTTTACGTGAAACTTTCTTTACGTGAAGCGGATTTTCCCATAGGAAATAATGGAAGCTCAGATGATTGGTTCCATAACCCCAAAAATATTCATATAAAAATATTAACTGGATGTAAAAATGATGACAAAACACTGGAATTGAATTCAAAACATGCATTCAGTGTGCATGATCTTATGAAGTCTACTTAAGCTGCAGTCCTAAAGACACTTTCCTGGGAGCAAGACCCATTTAACACAATGGGGCTTACTTCTGGGTAGACATGGTTAGGAGGCTGCATCCAAGACACGTGTCTCCCCACTTTCTCCCTCTCTTCATCCTGAGCCTCTCTCTCCCCTCCTCCCTTCTGGCTAGCCCTAAATTGCTTCCATCTTCTCCACTGCTCTTCTCTCCCTCTGCCCAGCGGACACCCGGCCACAGGAGGAACAGCGCAGAAGTGTTGCTTTCACTATGGGCAGGTGCGCTAGGCAGCCCTGACACTTTTAAAACAGGCTGCCGGCAAGCGCGTCTGCCCCAACTGCCAACAAATGTTTTCTTTACGTGAAGCACTTTCTTTACGTGAAGCAGAATTCTGGAGAATTTTTTGTTTGTTATGTGAAACATACTTTATGTGAGGCGTTCTTTACGTGAGGCGCCACTGTATATCAATTTTTCGTTCCCTGCTACTGCACTGCATTTTGGATGCACAGGGGCTATCAAATAGCAAAGTACCATACATGGCAGACCCTTGAAAAATATATGTAACTTGTTCTGGGTAATTTTCTCCTACATAGCTATTTGTGAAAGTGATACACTTCCCCTCCCCATTTCCTGTGTGTTATCTACATGTTATGGAGGCTTACAACCATGCATTTTTTTAAGAAATAGGATATGTATCATAAGCAATATATAGGCATATGCTTATTAACTTTATAATGTGATGAATCTCTCAGAAATACTCCAATACTCACACTATTGCAACACATAATTTTTTTTAGAAAGATTGAAGACTGCTAGTTTGATTCACTGCAATTTTTTGTGAGTCTTTCTGTTAATATACAGTATAATCATGATTTAGGTATACTGAATTAGCTTTGGTTTTTAAAGGCATAACTAATACAGAACTTTTAAGATATGACCACTATCATTTGCATAGTAGTGGGATACATCTTTCCTTGTGAAACATTTTTTATGTTTTTCCTTTTTGTTATTCATGAATTAAAACAAAAAAGCATTACAGTAGATTACACTGTAAAAAAGAGAAGAATGTGAAGAAGAAAAAATGTGTATATATGTATTGTACACATATTCACAACAAAAGTAATCCAACCTATCAACATACTTCATGCAGCTTTTGTTACTATATCAAGGAATTGCCTCCAGTATTCTCAAATATGTCCCTACGAAACTGATGCCATTATGCTACTTGCTCAAATATGGATAAATGAAAAAAATAGCAACCATCCAGTGGGCATCTATCTATCTATCTATCTATCTATCTATCTATCTATCTATCTATCTATCTATCTATCTATCTATCTATCTCTCTATCTATCTATCTCTCTATCTCTCTATCTATCTATCTATCTCTCTATCTATCTATCTATCTCTCTATCTATCTATCTCTCTATCTACCTATCTACCTATCTACCTATCTATCTACCTATCTACCTATCTACAGTATTTATATACCGCTTTTCAGCAGAAAAGTATATTGTGGGCATCCTTTCTTTCATTTAAGTAATAAAAGTTTTTACAGTTGTGAGGTTAGACAATAATAGATTCTCCAGTTAGACAATATTAATTGAAGCAGGTTAAATTATTTGGCTTTAACTCTGGACGCGTCTAGAAATAGAAAGCCCATTAATTTAATGGAACTTAACTCCTGCAAGTGAGTGTACATAGGATTGTAATTTTAGAACATAGGCTTCTTGTGGTCATAGAGCAACTAAACTTGTTGAATGTGTTTTTGAAGCTGCAGTGCACATTGGTAGTGTGATATCACTACTGAGATGCATTATATTTTTGGAGTAGATTCCATCCAGTTAAAATCTGTGTATTGGAAGGTCCAGCCAATCAAGATGTTTAGCTCTTGGCTAGTTCTGTCTTTTCCCCAACAGATGGCATTAGCATGTAGCAAAGCAAAACACTTGAGTCATTTTAGGAGGTCTGCTAACAGATGGCATAATGATTCATTTATATTTTTCACATGTAGTGAGATCTGCATAAGGCTATACTTGCTGGAATATTTGGCTAGTCATTTAATAATTTTTTTGATCAGACTACTGACTTTTCATTTGGATAATGTGCTGTCTTTGGCTTTAATCTTGGACTCACCTAAAGATAGAATGCCCTTTTGTTTTGATATTTGTTGTTCTTCATAACTGCATGTGAATATGAGCATGCTTTGGTGCCATGTTTCAAGGCAAGTGTAAGCAGGAGAGCATGATTTTCTTGCAATATGTTTTTGTCTTTTTCTTCTAGCATGCATTGGGTGTATGCTTTTTCTTATTGGGGAGAGAAATATTGGGAGTCCTGAGGTTTGAGACAAACATCTCAAAACTCTTGATAGCTTAAAGAAACTTGCATTTTGTTATAAAGTTTTTCAGTATGCAAACAATAATAAATTCCATTAGATCCACCTCTTTAAATACTTTATTTGAAGTTTGTTTATTGAGATTAAAATTAATAATGTGAAGAACTAGAAGATATAATTAGACTTGAAAGAGATATTGCTGAAAGCCTAGATCATGAGTGCCTAGCTTACTCTAGCCAACACGGATAATAAATCCATTATATAAGGTATTACTGTTGTGCAAAGCATTGAGAGCCATAGAAGATAATTAGTTAATTATGAGGAGAGGAATAGGAGGTAGCAAAAGAGCTATGTTTCCTTGGGAGCAGCCATCCCTTCAGACTAAAGAGAGTCAAAGTGCTCCCACTACTAGTAGTATGTCATGGCACTTTCCCCTTTTTTGTGCTTTATACCCAAATGCCCCTGGTGGTAAGTATATTTTGGCCATTGGACATTGAGGCATAGTTAATTTTTCAGTACTGGACTTAATAGTTAGGGCTGCTGGTAGTAATTAAGGTTTTGTGGTTGTAAAAATGCTTACCACCAATGATGTGTGGTTATGTGCATGAACATCTGGTCACAGTTGCTTTCCTATGCACGGCAGCACTTGTTAGCAGATGCTACTAACAGTTGATAGTGCTTGGTTATATGAAAGACCTGATGGAAGATTACAATAGTAGGATACCTGCAATATTAAAATAATTGTTCAGCAATATTGTCCAGGTTTCAGCAGGCTCGGTGAGATAAGGCTTATATACCTATTGGGTTTTACCTTCTTGCACCAAATGCTGGAAGCATCTCTAACTTTCTTTGGATTGTGCAAATGTATGCTATGGTGGTTTTATCAAGGAATTTTGGAGGATCCTGGAAGCGTTGTTGATTGATCCAATTCCACAGCTGCCAACTGATGTCAATAACCTTTCTCTGGATGAAAACATACTTTACAGCTGTTTTGGTTTTAAGGCTCCTTACAGCAGGCCTTTGGTTTGTTATACATCAAATTGCCAGGAGCTCCAAAGCTACAACTCTTCAGACTAAAACAGAACAAATAGCAGCTGTGATTAAAATTTAGCACCACTTGTTTCTGCCCAGAGTCACTCATTGTTTTCATAAATGTTCAGCCATTCATGTTCTCTCCTCCTCTTTCCTGCAGCTCCTTCCGCTTCCTTCACAAATGTGTATAGACTGAGTGAGTGAGCACAATGCTCTCAGGACAGGTAGCTAACAGCATAATTTATGTTTGCACTGTAAGTGGATAGAACAGCCAGTAACACTTCTGCAGAGGGTACAAACTCTTGGATCAACAGCGTACTAACATGTTTAACAGAAACCTGGTAGGAGCTAGGGATAGATCACTGTTCTGGAATATGCCCAAAAAATGTGACAACAGCAGGCCAGGAAGACACACGTCCCTTTCCATAAACTGCTCTGGCTTCCTTTTCCAGAGCAGTTGGAGATTTTCCAGGCAAGGAAGTATTGCAACCAGCCATTTAGTTAACAGGTGGCTCCTCTGTATATCTGCCATAATCTCTATCTCTCAGAGAGAGAGAGAGAGAGAGAGAATAAAATTGAACTCGTACGTCACATTTTGGCTGACTGCTGTTCAGAGGCAGGATCTCCCTTAACAGGCTAGTATGCGCTGCAAATGTCCCAGGCAGCCTCTAGGTGATGTGGGACAGCAATAAGAATGCATGAAATAAGAGTTTAACCAGCAGGGGAAAAATGCTTATTATTCATTCAGCACTTCTCTTTCTCCCCCTCCCCTTTCTAGTGTGGCATCTTTCTGGGAGCCCTGCTGCTTATTTTCTGCTCCTGGATGACTCATCAATCCTGTATGTTCCTAGTGAAATCAGCCAATCTCAGCAAACGCAGGACCTATCCTGGGCTAGGTGAGCATGGTCAACTGGGATGATGGAGGATGGTTTTTATGCTTTATTTTTACCCTGGTTCCCTAATTTACAGCTCTCTTACTGGTGTGACTAAATTATTCACAGTATTCTGGGTTTGGTATTTTTTCTTGGATGTTCATTTTTCTCCTCCTTTGTATCAGACCAGTCCATAGCACAAAAATTTAACTCTTTGAAGATGATTCAAAACTGCTTTGAAAGCACAGGCTGGGACGAAGAGTGTGGGCCAAACACAAGTTCTTAGGGAAAGGGTTGGCATAGCGTGTGTCTGCTATAAATTATTGGTCTCTGCCCAAAAACCACTCACTTTCGTTGCCCAGCATGTTGCTGAGGACATTGGGTTCTGCCAGGAGAGAGCCTGGCATGAACTGTGGCCTCCTTGGATTGTGTGCTTGTAGCAGCACAGCGTGGAGGTCAGTGGAAATGGCATACAAAGTTTCATGCGGCTGAGAAAACTGAAACATCTGCAAGATTCATGTGTGGGTTTTTGGCAGGGTCCAACAACCCTCTTCCTCATAGTTTGTCTGCTGTGCCTTGGCGCCAGGATCACCATCTATTTTTGACCTCTCCTCTGATTCCCAAGGATTTGGGTGGGGGAGGAGATGTGTGGACAGAGCTAAGGAATCAAACCTTCCTGATTGGTATGCGTCCTCTTGCTGGAAAACAAGTCACAAGCTGGGTGGAATAGCCCCTCTTGGGGGTTTCTGTTCAGCTGCTGCTCAAGGAGCAGAAACTCTGCCATACCCATTTGCAGTTTGCTTTTTGCAGGGGTGGAATTTGTCCCCTGAGGTGGCAGAGGTGAAAGATTCTCATGGCAGGACATGCTGTTTTTTGCCCTCCCACAACCTGAATGTTTCCTGAGTTGCCTCTTGGGGAGTCAGAGTGGGGAATTGGCTTGTCTCTCTGCCTGCAAAAGATTTAAAGAAATGTGCAGTCTCCTTAGTGACTGCTGACAGATGGATACCCTCAGTTCCTCCATTGCCTGAGGCTCTCTAATTTAGCTGTGCAGTACAGCCACTGCAAAATATCTATTGACAACAGCAAAAAATTAGAAAAGTCCTTTAGCTCTATACTTTAGTACAGAAAAGAGATGCTTGATTATAACCATTCTGCTTTGGAAGGGAAATAGGGGTATGGACAGAGTATTGAATATAACTCTCCCTAGTCCCAGATGCCCATAGTCCTTGATTTCCCCTTCTACGTTACAATAAGCCTTTATACACTCCTTCTCTTTTGCCTGAATACATAGAGTCCTGTTCACCTTGGAGTGTCTCCCAGGAAGAAGAGGTCCCCTTCATTTTCCCAAACTAAGCAGCTTAGATACACAGAAGGTCCAGTAAATGCTTCCAAACTCTCTGGCACACAGACATTGGCGCAGAAAGAAATGGCTTCCCTTTCTGTCTGCCTTTGCCCTGGGAGAGATGCCATCAGCCAGAGTAGGGAGAGCGCCTGGGAAAAGGCATCCTCGGCCCAAATGAAGGCTGTGCTGCTACAGTCATCCTAATGCATCAAGGTTGAGCAGCTACACACAGCAGCCTTTGTCGCTTACTTTCTTCTACACCACTCCAGCTGCAAGAGATCCTGGCAGAACCCAGGCTGATTCTGTGGGAGGCTTTGGCAGCTTTGAAGGACACAGGAAAGTTTTACAAATTAACTTAGTTGAAGCAGTGTCTTCCGGAAGTACATTCAAAACGTTTGCTGTATGAGCCAAAGGGGCAGAGAAACAATAGGGATAAACACTTTTAAATGTAATGGCGGGGAGGAGGAGGAACACTTAATGAGTGTCAAAACCAAGCAGGTCAATGCCGCTTCTCTCTTAAAAAATAAGCCACAGAGTGTGTGTCTCCCCCCTTTACACATCCTTTATGATTGTACTGTATCTTTTCTCAGGCTTAATCTGATGGAATTCGAAGCAACATAGTTAACTATTTAACGTAGAATTGCGTGGGTATTTCAAAGACATAAAGGTAGTTTTGAGGGAAGGACTTAAAATCTACCTCACCTTGGGCCCAGTTTTATCCTGCTTGCCAGGCCAATGAGATGTGCATTGCATTTTGTGGATGGGGGTAGTCATGGAGGCCTCCTCTAGGCTGTGTTGGCATTAGAACGTTGGATAGGATTGGGCACTTAATTGCCTTGTAGGTTCGTGCTCTATGTGTGCAAACAGTAAGGTGTTGACTCTAGTAATTCTTACAGACATATATATTGTTCACTTTATTAATACAAAGCTATTAAATGGCATATGTACAGCAAGAGAGACTGCCTATGACCATCATCTCCCTTGTGCCATCAAAGTTCCAGAGAGAAAGAGAAAGCTCACATAACATGCCATCTATTGGTCAAGTTCAAAGACAGGCCTATTAAGCCAGCTCAGTTAACTGCTCTGAAGTTGGATAATTCCTTATTCCCCCATTCTTGGTTTTTGGAGATTCAGCAAAGCTTGAGCAGAACAATCTCCCCAAATACCTTTTCTGAATAGTCTGGATATTTGTTGTATGTTTCTGATCCCAGTCTAAAACATGATGTTATCCACGTTTCAGTGATACTGAATGAATCCCCCCCTAATTATTTATTATAATTATTATTTATTAATAATATTATTATTAATAATATTAATAATATTATTATTATAATATTATAATATAATATTATTATAATATTAATAAATAATATTATTTATTAATCCCTAATTATTTATTAGTATAAATAATACTAATTATGATTATTACTCTGTCTCATTTTTCAATATTATGAACTAGCAATAAAGAAATCTGAGGCTGTAACTCTAACCTCCACTTAGGCCCCAGCTCCAG
Source organism: Cryptoblepharus egeriae (assembly GCA_030015325.1). Classification (NCBI taxonomy): domain Eukaryota; kingdom Metazoa; phylum Chordata; class Lepidosauria; order Squamata; family Scincidae; genus Cryptoblepharus; species Cryptoblepharus egeriae. The sequence continues at coordinate 102,483,526 of JAREYC010000002.1, read as the reverse complement.
TCCTGTATGACCTGGGAGTGTCGCAGAAGTGCCATAAGGCACTTCTCCCCCACTCCTGGGGGTTTAGGCCAGTACACAGGTATGTGCTAACCTCCCCATACCACCATGGGAAGATATGCCATTTGAGTTATGCTGGCCTAAACCTGTTAGGATTGCACTTTGAACTTGTTACCTTCCTGACAAAGTATGGGGATATGAACATAAAATGTATGAGGATTTTTTGGGGTTTGAGGTTATTTACTTGATTAACTTTAAAGTATTTACAATTATTTATTTGTTTTAATTTGCATGATGATGTCACTTTCAGCCATTACATCACTTTTAGTGGATACTGGACAGGTTGTCTCTCTGCAGAGTGGGTCCCAAGCTAGACGGTTTAAGAATCACTGCTATAAGTTGTTAGAAAGGTGGCACCCTTTAGGGGGTGAAACGATTAGTGAATAAAATGGCTAAAAATCAGGGTTTTTCAGGAATAATCCCATCATGTTTTAATACTGTTGGATGCGTAATTTCCAGCAGAATGCAGTGAAACAAACCACTTTGAAATATATTTATTCTATCAAAACGTGTGGCCAAAAACAAACGGAGGAGGGGCAATGGCACATAACCACGCCCACTGTCTAGGTTGTTTCCCCGCCCATTGCCTGGGGGTGACGTGCTGGCCTCCTGTACTGGGTGACGTGAACCCTAGTGACACCCCTGCTTCTAGGTTTTTGTTGAAAGTGATGTTTATTTTATAATGCTCTAATTTCATTTCCACACATATCCAGGCATATGTAAGATCATTACAAAAGTCAATTTACGACCAGATTCTTACAACGCTTACAGTGTCTAGATTCTTACACTGTTCTTACAACACAGAACAGTGTCTATATTGTAATCCTTCAGGTAGCTCATGGGGGGAAGAGGGAATAAAACCTATTCTATACATCCCTGTTCTCTCCTCCAATAAAATCTTTGCACATCAAACAAGCAACTGGAGAAAAGGTTAGCCTTGAATTATTTGCTCTTTGTTTACTATCTGAAGGTAATTTCTTGCATAAAGAGCATTCCATCTTGTGTGCACAGTCTCTGAAGGGTGCATCCAAAACCCAGAATTATCTCTTGATCTCCTACATTGGAGAATAAGACTTAAACCATGTTATAGTGAGCACATGCTTAACACTGATGTGATGTTTTATTTTAAACTAAAGAGTAGTTGAATTGCTGCCACTCTCATTCTACTGTGTAGTTGCCATTTGCTATTGGTGAGGGCAGGGATGGCCACCCCCAGCAAATGGCTGCAGGGTATTTGTGTGTGCTCTGGATTAGACCTGTGGAAGGGGATGGTTTAAAGCCCCATTTCCAGCGTGGTTCTGCTGCTTATGGAGAATCCAATCTAGCTGCTATTTAATTTAAAAGGAAGAAGTGCATCAATGTACAGCATGTGTTTCATGCAATGTATAATGTGATCTTCAAGCAAAAGTAAAAGATGGGCTCTTGGTAACAGTTCACATGTTCAATGGCATTGTGGAAAGTGCAGAGTTTGAATCATAATCACCCCAAGGATATGAGTTAGCAGAACACTTTTGAATAGCCAGAACACTGCTTTCCATTTTGAGAATTGAATGGTCATAGCTCAGTGGTGGAGCACCTGCTCTGAGTGCAGAAGTTCCAAGTTCAGTCACTGGCATCTACAGCAGGGCTGGGAAACATGGTTTTCTGAAGCCCTGGAAAACCTTTGCCAGTTAGATAACAGTACTAAACTGGATAGGTTTGCACTTTGACTTGGTATAAAATAGTTTCCTATGAAAAGGAATGGCTGCAATCCTAAAGTCACTTTCCTGGAAGTAAGACCCGTTGAACACAGTGGATACCAGTACTTACTTTTGAGTAGACATGGTTAGGATTGTGCTGTACCTACCAGTAGATGTTCTATCTCAACATAAAATATCTAAAGGGTATTTCCATTTTAAGATCCCTAGAACCAATAGCTAATCTCTTTAAAAACCCATAGTACAGCCACATCAGGAACTTATATTTGTGTGAAAGCAATTGACTACCAGACTCTTTTTTTAGAAAGTTCTTTAGAGAGCTGGTTTGATTGAGTGGCTATACTTTTTTTCTTAGATCTACCGGACCTGTCCACATCTCAGCTCCTCAACAGTATTATTAAATGATTCTGGGCAAGTTACTATCTTGGAGTTTTCACTCATTTATGGAATGAGAATAATATTTTTAAGCAGCCCATTGTGAGGGTGAACGTAATAAGGATTGCAAAGTACTTTGTATACTAAAGGGCTGTGTAAATGGTTCATAACAATCAAATATCACCTCAGGGGTTTTCTTACTTTCAGTTAGTTTTTTCCCCTTTTACTCCCAGGCAGGCATCTTAATTTTAGCATTCATTAGCTAGGAATCACCCAAGAGGAATAATTTAAAATCCTATGGCATTTTTCTTTTTAATATCACTCTTCTTTCTTCATGGTCACAAAGTTCGGTCTCCGACAGAATCCTTCTGTTTACTCAGCACGCAACTTTTCACTGAATCATTCTCTCTGTCCTTCCCACCCACCTCTCTTTGCTTTCTGGAGGATGTTGCTTCACATGTGCTTTCTTTCCCTGCTGTTACATAGACAGTCAGTTGCCTTCTGACACTGATGAGATGCCAAATTAAATTCTGAAATGCTTATGGGCCTGAATGTGCATAGATGAACAAATTTCATTTATTAACTTGTATTTACAGCCTACTTTCTCTCCAGGGTTCACACCAGGTAACAGCTCTTCCTGCTCTCATTGTGCAGCACCTAATTTCTTCCAATTTACCAGTGCGGAAACTAAGAGTTGACTCCTGTGTACAGATCGTTTGTCCCACAGGTGTTTTGTTCTCATGAGCAAAGTAATTCTAGAATCCCTACTTATGAAAGATCACAAATGGTTGCTTCCATAAGGAGAGTATTATGAAAACCCGCCCCCAAATCCAGAGTAACTACGGGAGCACCTAAGAGACTTTATATGCACCTGTAGTTACTGCACAACCTAGTGAAAACCTATGGGAAATTCATATTGGAATCCAGAGTAAGTTCTTACAGCGGAGCAAGGACTCCCTGTAGTTACTCTGGATTTTGTCCCAGGAGTGTGTTTTCATGGGAGTCGTTGCTTTGATAATCTGGAAATATTTCCTTGGATTTTTTTTTATGTGGGCAGAGAAGTAGGCAACTAATATAAAAAGTTATTTGCATATATCAGCCAACTCAGGCAATGAAAGAAATGTTATCCTTACCATGTGTCAGTTTTCCCCTAAACTGTTTGCCTAAAGTTTCCCCTAAACTGTAGTTTGCCTAAAGTTTAAGTAACCCCTATTCTAAAATAGAAAGCAAAGGTAGTGGCTACAATGCAGAAAAAGCCATTCACAGTTACTTTATTGGAATTTGGCCAGAGGAATAAAAGTGGGCAGGAGTATGATAACGGTCTGAGGCTTTCAGATTGAGCTAGAATCTAAATGGGAGGATAACCAGCATGATTTTTTTAAAGTAAGATCTGTTTCAAGGAGCTTTTAAGACTTGTATCTTCTCTATCCCCACCCTCATCTTGGGCTGTCAAGACTGGTCTCATTGCTTAGTGTTAAGGGCCTGGCTGGATCTTGAGTCTGTGGTGTCATTAAAAAAAAAAACTCCCTCTGTGTGAGTGCATGTGTGTGTATGTAGGATTGGTCCTTGGCTTTCACTGTGAAGGACGTGGCCCTTCAATTGCCTTGCTTTTTTCTTTTTTGTTACATTCCTGCACTAGGGTGACTGATCCTTTTTTAACACACATATTTCACCAAGAGACTATGAACATTGTGCAAACTGGAGGTTGAAAGCCAGTTGCCCTCTGTAAACATTTCACATGAATGTGGCATTAGTAAAAGGCCCAGTTAAAAAGGTTCTGCCTCAGAACTGAAGGTGGTAATTTTCCTCTTATCCCCGTAGTAAAATGCCTTTTGAAAATACAAGCTGAGCTTTCCAGAGAAGCAGTGATTTCAAGGATGCTGATTGCTTTGTGCTGCAAGCGGCGACCAGTGTATGAAATGAAAAAGAAATGTCTTGGTCAAATCCCTTTGGTGTGGGTTGTGAATCATGGATATTCTCAGGGTGGCTGAACATTCTGGGCACCATCTCAATCCTCCCATCAGCGGCACAAAGTGGTTCACTCATAATGGGGAAGGAAGGAATAAAAATGGGAACTTGATTGAAATTTTGCACTGCAGTAACTTTGCCACACGGTTTCCTACGTTCACATATTTTCTTTTCCACACTGACTTTCTTCTTCTAATGATTGCCATGTGTAACTCCTACTTAGAGCTGTTGGGCTTTTGTGGGGGAGGGGTTTGAACTGATGGGGGGAAAACATGCTTTGAATCTTTCCCCTAAATTTGTTTTTATGTGGCTTCTGATTTGTGAATGGTATGTCAAGAAAAGAAAAGGGGGGCAAGGGAAGACCAGGACAGGGGATGGGTTGATGTTAGCAGAAAACTAACTTTTAAATGTTATAAAAAAGAATAGCCCCCCCTTCTGAATTGCCTCTGCTGGTGATTATTCATCTTTTACACACCATGTTTTGAACATATGTTTGAATAATTATGGTGACACGTGTGTGTTTTCCCCCCTTTTGTTCTTTTTCCTAGCCTTCCACGCCTATGGAAAAGCTGGAAAAATGCTGGTGGAAACCAGGTAACTCTTATTCTCTTCCCCCTGCTTTGTGAGTCTGGTTGCATTGTAAGAAATTTATTGAACTTTCAATACAAGCTGTTCAAATTGGAGCCTTTAAAATGTGATGCAATATCTACAATTTTATATTGTGCTTTTTGTGCTAGCTATCTATATTAAGATGCATGCTGTATTATAATTCCATGCAGTATTTCAGTATTCCATTATTGCAGTGGCTCTCTGTGAACCTTGGCTGATTTTTCATGGCAGCCAAGGGAGCCACTGAATCCTTGTGGAAAAAATGGGAGCTGAGGCAGATGGCCCAGTAGGTAAAGGGAGCCACCAACCAAAAAAGTTTGGGATCACTGTTTTATGGGATAGTGTACACTCTCTCTTGGGGTATCTCAAAGATCTAGATGTTCTTGGCTTCCTACTGTTATTTCTCTGCACACTGTCCCTGTGAGATATCATGGTTTCCAGTCTACCTAGAAAGAGTCCAGCCTTGTCTGTTTACCTTAGAACTTTCTCCCTCTATCCAATTCCACACTTCCAACTTTCTGTATGATAATTCCACTTTGATATTTTGTCATCATCTCCAACTCAATATGTCTCTGAGACAAGATCTCATTTTTTTCTACCAAGGCTTCCTTTCCTCAGACACTATCCATAGTCAATGTCACTGCTCACTCAGTTGAACTGGCACAAAGCCTTGTCTTTTTTTCATTCCTCCCTTGTTCTTATTCTCCATATTGTCTACTACATGGTCATGCCACTTCTCCCTTTAACACATTGCAAGAGAACAGCCCTTCCTGGCTGCTCTAGGGAATAATTCAAGTTCATGCATTGGGCATCTCTCTGCTTGACTCTTCCTCTCCACTGGTCTATTGCCTTAGCTTGCTTTCCTCATCTTCATCCAGCACTTTTCTGCCAAAACCATTCACCACTTGTTACTCTAAGCATGTCTGCCTTCCTTTAAATTTCACTGGCTTTCTGTCTTGAATGCAACACAAACTCCTTTGTCTTGCCATCAAAGCTCTTTTCTGTCCCTACTATTCAGATCTCAAAACCTGCTATACTCCTGTGTGTGACCTTCACCGAACCATTCAGAACCTCTCAGAGCACCTGTAAGATGTCATTTTGTTTTTTTAAACAAAAAACCTCCTCAAAACCCACATTTTCCACAAGGCCTTTGGTAAGACCCTGATTGCCCTAGCACTGTTAATTGATTGCCTAATACCATTTAACCTTCCAGCATCAATGCAGTCCTAAGGTTAGGGAACCAGTGTTGCCATTGGCACTGGACTGTTTGATAGGACTGGAGCATAAGTTTGAGAGACTGAAATATAGTAATCTATACAATTTCTCTTTTTTTTGCTTCTACTTCCTCTGCAGTCTTTTAAGTGACCAAAAGCTGCTCAGAGTCAGGAGCGTTTCTTTTAATGCTATGCATAATGACAGTGATATATTTAAAAGTACAATATTGCCTGTATTGATTTAGGATGTACATGAGATCTAGGACTGTGCATCAGAAGGGCAATGGTGATTCCAAATCTGTCTTTTAAAAGTTCTTCTCGTTGCTTTTGCCTCTCCATCAGTGGGTGTATGTTTAGATTGTGTAACTAACTAGTTATTTAGGCAGAAAAAGAATTGAGTGCATTGAAAGTTTTAGACTGAACATGGCAATTCTTCTGTTGGACAAAGACATTTAGATTCAAGAAAGATTTGGCTGTACTGTGAATGTGTTGGTTCTGAACTTTGGTTGGTTCTGTACTGTGAATGTGTTGGTTCTGTGCAATGAACCTTCCTCAACAGTTCAATGTGTTATGTTGTACAGCTGTTCCCTTGCATTTATTGCTGCAACACCCTATGCAATTAAAATAGCCCTTAGTGTTTTAGTTTCGGGTCTTCCATGAATAGAATTAATTCAGATATCTGGGATAAATGGCTTGATGTGCAGCCCAAGCATTTTCAGGAGATGGTAGTGGATTTGGTGACATGGGTTTAATTCTGAATTCTGTCGCTCACACCATTACAAACCTTAAGTAAATTTTATATGATCAGGCTTTACATATGGGGAGAATGGATCAGCATTCCCACTCCAGTCTGTGCAGAGGGTAGTGCATAATTCAGTAGCTGCTTTTTATCCTGTCTGTGATTGTTTCCCTTGCCGTAGAACAAGAGTGACACTGGACCACATTAGCAAATTTGCTTTATCTTTGGAATAAAGGCAAGATTCTCCTGCTGCAGTTTGAAGGTCTTGACTTCAAATAGTAAATATTCTGGTCCAACTATAACAGCTATATAAAGATATAACAGTAACTAGTTCTTTGGTGTGCCCAGTGCTTAAATTGTGAAAGAGCAACCTAGGGAGCCCCTTTATTTGGCTCCTTTTCTCCTGCACCTGTAGCTATGTTATCCTCTCCCTCACCAACACAATTAAAAGGGGTTATGTAGCTCATTCTGGGCAGTTGTAATTTGAGCATTAGTGGCATCACAAGATTGCTCTCAACAATTGAAGTTCTCAAACTATGATTCTTGGTCAGCTGGCTAGTTGTGTGACCCTGAATGTCTTCCTTATTCCCCACTGCTAACCTGCTTTGAGAGGTGACTAAAAATATTTTCACTGCATTTTTTGCCATCACCTTTCCATGTAAGCGTTGGGATGTTGTGGTATTTTAAGTGGGAGTGGTCTGTTTCTGTATTAGAGGGTAGGGCATATGGTTTCCCAGAATTATCTCTTAATTAAAATGTTGTCCACCTTTTCATAGGAGAGAGGGGGGGGGGGAGAATGCAACCAGTATTGTTGTTAAACTGTCCCTCTTATATTAGAGCTTCATAAAACTGGGACTCTATTGCTCTATCTGTTATAGCCCTTTCACTGGTTTTGGATCTTCCAGTTTTCTGACCCTCTTTCATAAAATGACATGAAAGCAGTTAGTTTTGCAGGTGACTGTGAAAGAGAAATTGAGATTTATTTAATTAAAAAAAAATCTGGTCAGAACCTTGCAGGGGAGAAATAGTACCATTTTCCTGTATCAGAAAAATCGCAAAATCATTACCAAAGAAAGAGCACTTTAGAAATTTTGACCTGCAATTCTCCATTTTCTTCAGATGTGGCAAAATGTTGCTTTTGGAACGATGTTAAATGGAAATGGCTTAGGCTTCACCTGTGCTAGTTATCAAAACATGGCATATGAAAATGAATTTCAAAAGCATTCATGTCCAGAATTCTAAAAGGAAAGAGAAGGCAGTGATGCTCTTGTGTGTCACTTATCCAGAATATCTCCTGTGACTGTGTATGGTCTCTTCAGGAACCTTTAGGTTCTCAAATATTGAGGTCATATAGCATATGCAGATGAGCCTATTTCTTTGCTATACTGACTGCTAAGGAGTGGTACTGATGACATGGTAGCATAGCCTTTGTTACATTCTGGCAAACATGAATAAATTTGATTTTCATGGAGTCCTACAATTGGGGTTTTTTCATGGAGTCCTACAATTGTAGCTTGTGTGTGCATATGGATCTATCCTGTGATGATAGGATGCATGATAAGATAGAAAATAGTGTTAGCTTTATTTTTGTACAGCCTGTTTGCTGAGTGTCCATGGTAGGATCATATGCATATTCATTGCTTTTCCTGAATATGCCCGGTTGGCAAGGTGGTGGGAAATGCACAGAGCACCTGCAGCAAGCAGTAGTTCTTATCAAAGTTTTCTAGAGCATTGATCCCATCTGAATGCAGCATTTAGTGCATGCTTGGCAAGTAATGAGGGCTGTATTCCAGGGAACGTTCGGCTCTGGGGTGACCTGCCAATTTGTGCACTTTTGCAGTATGATTGGACTGATGCTTGGAACCTGCATTGCTTTCTACGTTGTTATTGGAGATTTGGGATCAAACTTCTTTGCCCGGTTGTTTGGACTTCAGGTAAGTTTGCTTTCTGTTGATGTTATCTGCAGCCATTTAGAATATTTCCTCTTTCCTGTTACAGATATAGCATGTGATGCTTTTGAAGGCATCGTGCTTGAACAGTTTTCTTAAGTTGCATAGAAAGCACTTCACCATCACCATTGTCAAAGTTACTAGCAAGCACTGGAGACGCAGAACACTTTCCCCTTGTATAGCCTGACATTTGAAAATTAAACCTGTATATATACCCAGAAAGCTGATGGCCAAGATTTTCTGCAGTCATTGGTGTTACCTGTATGCATTCTTAGCTGTTTGATTTACAAGATCATACTTATATTACAGCCATACATCCTATCCCAATTACAATAGCGTTCTAACATCTCATAATGCTTGTAATATATTTACGATTAATATTTAACCTTTAACATTTACATCATGCTTTCTTCGTTTGCAAAGTATTTCTCATCTTGATGCTGTTCTCACAACACCCCTGAAAGATGAATATTTTTCTCCCAAGTTGGGGAAGTGAAGCTGAGAGAGTCCAGCCTTAGGCCACCTACTGAGAATTCATGGTGGGGCAATATTCCAATTAGAGAGGATCCTGATTTGTAGGAGGTAGATCAACTCTAACATGCACCTAGTGCAGCCATACCACATGATCTGGTGTCCAACACAAGTTAAGAGTAGTCTGGAATTTGTCTCAGCAAAATAGCTTTTTCTCCACCAACACCAGATACTGTGGGGCTCCTTGAATCTGCATCACTATCTGGCTCAAATCCAGGCAATCTGGTGTAATGCCACAAGGCCAGGGAAGTAGTATATGGCAGAGGAGAATTTGGCTGTTCCCAGCCCCTCATGAACCTTTCCTACCACCATTAAACCCTCACCCCCAAAAGCCTTTTTCTGTCTCCATAACACTCTCACCTACTCCTGTGCCGGCCAACACAAAACTCACCTGTGCCAGCACCCTGGGTACCTTGTTGAAACACTGGTAGGTCAGGGCAAGCTGTCCTGCCCACACCGTTTGCTCACAAATTGATGTGAAGTGCTCTACAATAGCTTGTGCCAGTGTAATGGCCTCTGTGATGCTGCCAAATAGGATTTTGCCCTGTTTTAGTCACTAGCTCATTAAAGGTGATATGATGTAGGGCAAGGCATAGCTGGACCTGTTATCATCATGCTGTCAACAAAGAATTCAAAAGTTGAGGACTCTTGAAGGGGAATTCAGTGTTTTGGGACTGTAGTGTAAAACTTGGGATGCCTTGGTTCATTTGTTGATCATAAACCTCCAAATCAGACTACACAACTAGTTAGTGAGCATCGTAGGTCAAGGAAGTGCAATTCTGATAGCAAATGTGCTGTTTTTTCTCTCCAGGAATAGTTTCATTCCCAATTGAGAAATAGAGACCAGAGAACAATCCATAGGGGCAGGGGCATGCCGGAAAAGCTAAATGGACATTCAGTCGACTTTTGGCATGGTTTTTATCTGCTCCAGCCTGATGTAGTTAAGCTCTGATTAAGGAGCTGAGAAGTTAAAAAGATGCGTCATAACCAAAGCCAAATTAGGTATTAAATATTTCTAGGCATTTCCAAGCCTTCTGCTATAATAAATACCAGCAAAAGCTGCCGGTTAATTTTCTGGGTCAGAATTTCCAAGGCTTCCATCTCTCCCTTCATTTTCCTTTCTGCAGCAAGGTTAGTTTTCATTTTATTTTCTGGAAGTGCATAAAAGATATTCAAATAGGTTGCGTTCGGATTACCATTTAAAACAGCCAACAAGCTTTTGCTTTAAAATGGGTCTGGTAAGAGCTTCATAGAGCAACAGTGGCACCCAGTGACTATGTGAGCTAATCACAGGTGGTCTATGGGAAGCAACTTTACTAGCAGTCTGAATCCTGTTTAATTCACTTTTCAGAGTGTGGCAAAGTAAGCACTTTTTAAAAATCTTGATGTTTTTTGGGAGGTGTCCATTCTATCTGGTTTTTTCAATATATGAATCCTATGTATGTCAGAACTTGCTACATTCCCCCTTCTCCTCCTCCCCCAAGTATCTTCTGGGTGTGCTGAGTTTAACTGTTCCTCATGGTGTTTAACTTTCAGGTGACCGGCTGGTTCCGAATAATCCTCCTCTTTATCGTCTCCCTCTGCATTGTGCTTCCCCTGAGTCTCCAGAGGAACATGATGGCTTCTATACAGTCCTTCAGTGCCATGGCTCTGATCTTTTACACCATGTTTATGTTTGTGGTCAGTATTAATGACTGGAAGGCTTTTGTTTTTCTCAGTGGCTGGTGGTTAATTCATCTAAGGAAAACCGCAATGCAAATTCAGTTCCATGGCATCCGAGCTTTCGTTGTGGGTGGGCTCTCAGAGGATACTTAAATGGATGCCAGGTCTGCCTCTTGTCAAGAATGTAATAGACTCAGGGTTTCAGTTTGAAAGACTTTCTCTATTTAATGTTGTTGGCATGCCTGGTAGAAGATGTCCACTACCAGTAACAGGGACTGTTTGCTGTCTTAAGCAGCCACAGACTCTGGAATGTGTCTCCCCTATACAGCTTAATGCTATGCATTCTTCCAAGGAGATTGTGCCCCATCCCTACCTTCCAGCAATTCAGTGCAAGCGCATTTCTATATTGCCGTGTATTGCGGCCTCTTGGGCCACACAGATTGTCAAAAGAATTCCTTGATTTCTCCCTCTAGGTTCTCTAGTATTTAATTTTCCCTTCATGACTTGTCAAGAGTTTACCAGGCCTTTCCTCAAAAACAGGCTTGGATATCTACTCCTGAAATAGGATTCTGCCTCATTCTCTGAACCTGTCTAGTTTTATCTCATTTCATCCCTTCTCTCCATCCTTTTGTTTTGCAAATTTCTCTGTTTTAGAGATAAAAGCATATCTCTTCATGGCAAATTCTAGAAGCAGCAGGTAAAATTGGGCTGTCTTTTGATGAACTACAGGATGTAAAATGGAAGAGACTGATGCATGGCAACAAAACTGGAGGGGATTGTGTACATTTGAACCACTACTATTCTCCTGTGTTGCAGTGTTCACAGATGTATTCATGGTGCTTTACAGAGTTTCATAAGTATAAAACAAAAACAAAATAGTCATTTCTATGCTCACAAGGGGATTACATTTTGAAAAAGAGAAATGAGATGACATTGGAGGGACAGAGGTGGCCAGAACTGAATGTAAGCAAGGTTAGTTCCCTGTTCTTAAATTTGAATCTGGGAATATGGATTGAGTTCAGCCAAAATGTCTCATGAAAATGGAAGATTTTGGGAGAAGGATGGCTGAATGTAGCTGTTCGAGGAAGAACTTCAAGAAGGGAAACAGGGAAAATGGACAGAATTCAGCTTAGTAAGCAAGTGGTGTTTGTGAGGTTAAGGGTGGCAAGGTTGAATAGGTGTGAAAGTTATGGCAGATGGAATGGGAAATAACAGCCAGAAGATAGGTTTGGAGCAATGTTGTGGAGAGCTTTAAAGAGAAGGACAAGGAAAGTGTGCTATGTATAGAAAAATGAAAGTATCTTAGTAACATACAGTATAACTCCCTGAAGGGTAAACTCCCTAGATAGTCCCTCACCCGCCTTTCTGGATGTGGATTGTTACTATATGTGCAGAACCCATGACTACCAGCTGTTCTGGGTAGTTTGTGTGGAGCTAGGCATGGCCTGGTGAAATGCCTACCAGAATAGTTCCAAGTCTGATTGTTGTACTTACTGAATTGTTGCCCCCTTGATCACGTTCACAGCAGCAGTAAATTTGTTGTAATTTGGCTTGCCAGATATTGGTTTGGTTTGGTGTCTCTGTTGTCTAGATTGTAACCTCTCTTTTCTTTCCCTTGGCTTCAGATTGTGCTCTCTTCTTTCAAACATGGCCTCTTTGGTGGGCAGTGGCTGCAGCGGGTCAGTTATGCACGCTGGGAGGGCATTTTTCGCTGCATTCCTATCTTTGGCATGTCTTTTGCCTGTCAATCGTAAGTACCAGCAACTCTAGCAGCTTAGAGATTGTGGGGTGGAACGAGTTTTGTTAAGGGCAAAGGGTCAGAATGGCCTGCATGGGATAGATACCATCTGGTTCCCTCATCTTTATTTTAATCAAAATATTTTACAACCCACTGAGGTACAGCATCTGACTGGGTTGTGACCCTTTTGTTACCTAGCTGGGAGAGGGAGTTATATTTCATTCTGGAGTCATTGTACTTAAGAAGCTTCTTGTTCGTAGGAGGCAACTACATCCCCAGTGTAATTTTCCATTGGTTTTAATGTCTGTCACTAAGGATGGTATTGACCCCAGTTCTTAAGTAGCAAGAACTTAAAGAGACATAATTGTGCTGTGGTTGGCCGCTGAAGTTTGCCTACAATGGTTTACATGAACATTTTTATTAAATATAGCAACATTTTTATCTGAGAATATTTCAGTAAAAATAAACTGTGGTTGGGCAAGTTAGTGTTGTTAATTATAGAGTTCCAGTTGCCCTATTGGATTGTGGACAGAGCTTTGTGTGTTCAGTTTGTGGGGTACATAAAATGTACCTAATCTGGAATTTGGCTTGGAACACCCAGGTTTCATTAAAAAATAAAAGTCATGCAGTACAAGTCCAGGCATTCCTACTAAGAAGTTCCTCTAAGTCCCACTTAGTAGAAGTCCCACTAAGTTAAATAGGACATTCCCAGACAGATGCATACAGGGTTGCAACCTGGGTTCCTTGTTGTGAGAGTGGAAGATGGAAACTTGAGATTTTGGCACCTGAAAGTTCAAGAGCCTCCACTGTTAAAATGTGTTATCTGTACCTCAGGCAATCTCCTTGTCTCCCTTTGGTCATCCTCTTCCATACCAGCTTGATTGAAACCCCTTGCTATCTTCTGACTCCTCCGAGTTCACCATCCCTTATAACACACTCTGTCCAATATACCCTCATCTGTTAGTAAAAATTAATCCTCCCCCAAATGTTGCTCATTGGCACAATTTATCCTGGAAGAAAAACAATGGGGCTTGTGTGGCCTATGTATGTCCTTCATTTTAGGATTTTTGTTGTATAGCAGATGGAAGCTATCAGACCCAGATGAGTTCCATTTTCATTGTTTTAATACAGTTGGCTCCACCAACATCTGATTCATGGTTGGTCTGAAAAGTAACCCAACTGAAAAATAGATGTGTGTGGCTAGGGACCTGGAATGGACAGTTACCATGGGTTTGGCATGGCTAAGCTCTTTCCCTTGTCCCCCACTTATCATGTCTCTTATTTAGAATGTGCCTCACTCATTTTTGAGTGTCTCTGCTATAATTGGTGACGGAAGGGTTGATTCAGTCTTTTATCACTATACCTCGTTACCACAGCAGGTTTTCTAAAATTCAAAATAGTCCTTTTATTTGTGGTGACCATTCAGTAACTAACCTTCACTTGCTGGGAGTAAGAAACACAGGAAAATTATATGTTCTGGACTACTATATTCACATTCTATCTAAATATAGATTGCTGCACCAACAGTGTGGCAAGCCAAACCAAAAGTTCAGACCTATCATTTTTCCCAAGGGTAAGAATAATGCACACTTCTTGGCCGGTGTGATGTCACATACAGATAAATCCCAGAGCAGATTGGTTTGCATTCACTGACCTCTCAATTGTCTTAAAAAAATTGACAAATGCAAGACCTGAATTCTTTTCCTCTAGAGGCAAAAAAATAACATGCTCTGGAATGCCAGTTGCGATTGCTGATCCTAAATGCACAAGTGTATGTTGCTTGTAGAGTTGGCTCCTTCTGGCATCAAGGCTTGTCACCATTGCCAAATTCAAAGAGAAATGCCCCCTCAGCATGCCATATGGTCTAGCAGACTGTGCATGGGGCTGGGAGCCAGAAAGCCTGGAAGTTTAATATTAGCTTTGCTACAGCCTTTCTATGTGACCTTAGGATAGTCTCCCTGTCTCAGTAGCTCATCTGTAACATGGACGATGGTAACGTAACCTTTGAGGAAAAATTTTGAGAGTCACACAACTGGGTCTTGTGTGAACCTACTGACCCACTGCTGCTGACACAACTTGGTATAAAACCTGCAGCATTACTGTCATGCGGGGGTGTCCAAACGTTTTGGCAGGAGAGCCACATCATCTTTCTCTGACACTGTCAGGGGCTGTAAAAATGATTTTCAATTCAAATTTGAATAAATTTGCATAAATTTACATAAAAGAGTATATTAGAGATGTTGTGTAAGGCTTGCCCAAAGGCCAGATGGAGGTGTCTTGCCATGGGCCACACTGAGGATTGCCTAGGGCTGCATCTATCCACAGGACTGGGGTTTGGACACCCCTGCTCTAACAAAAGCCATAATGTGACATGACTCATAAACATACAATGCCATTGTAAACATACAATGCTCATAAACATACAATGCTAAAACATACTATTTGTGTCTACTCAGAAGTAAGTTCCATTGAGTTCAGTGGGGTTTACTCCCAGGAAGCTACTCTTAGGATTGCAGCCATAATGTATGTTTTGAAGGTTTCATTTTGAAATGCTTCAAATTACCTTCCCAAACTGGCCTACTTTTGCTACTTTTGACTTTCCCAAAGTACAGGACACAACTATGATTAGTGATGAGTCAACTATTGGTGGCATTCTTCCGTAATATGAAATGAGATCTGTGATCAAATACCCTAATGAGAACCCCAATCAGAAATACCTCAGTCCAATTTGGCCTAGAGCAAGACTTCTTCATTTTGAAGATTTAGACTCTTTCTTTGAGCAGTATTGCCTGCTGTCCATATCAAATCTAAAAATACCAGTGTGAACGACTATCTTTGTTTTCTATATACAATGGATGGGTTTTTGTGATAGAGCTGAAAATATGTTAACAAAAGAGCTTTCTCTTCATCAAGAAGAAACTGCTGTTTCTGTGTATCAAGCACCAAACCTGCTTGTTTGTGCTACTTCGCTGTGTGCTCATCCTGGGAATAGAGAGATAAATGTAAAGGGCATTTGGTCGAAATATCTTCCTTCATTCTACCCTGAGGAGCAGCATTTATGTGATTGCAAGTGATGTGGAGAAGCCTAAGCCTGTAGCATACAAAGTGTTTGTCAGAGACAAAGGCTTCTGCACCCTGAATACCTGCTTCAACCTGGCCTTTAGCATGGACATTTTAGTTTTAAAAATTAAACCTATCCACGTTAAGATGTGCTACATTTTGGAAGTCTTGACTGGCAGGGAGGTTTAACTAGCATGCCTTACAGGTTTGGAGGACTTTTTACAGCAGTGTCTAAAAGCCAAAATATCTCAAGACTTGTTTGCATGAAGCAGAGGTGGTAAATGATATGA
Organism: Cryptoblepharus egeriae; assembly: GCA_030015325.1. Lineage (NCBI taxonomy): Eukaryota > Metazoa > Chordata > Lepidosauria > Squamata > Scincidae > Cryptoblepharus > Cryptoblepharus egeriae. The sequence continues at coordinate 102,467,637 of JAREYC010000002.1, read as the reverse complement.
CCTTGCCAACTTTGGAGTTTTTTCCTTGAGGATGTGAAATTCTCCTCTGTTGATCAGACTGAAAGTCTGTCTCATCCAGCGGTTTGTCTCCTAGCAGTACACAGACCTTGGAAACTGCAAAGGCAAGGCAGCATGCAATACCAATTCTGTTGGCCGTTCTCTAGTAGCAGATAATTGGAAGTACAGTATGATAATTGGGGGTCTCCATTCTTGCCTTCTGCTGTATAACTAATGGCATTATGCACAATGTATAAGCCATTAGTTATTTAATTTTCTCTGTAAACCACTTTGTGAACATTTTGTTGAAGAGTAATATATAAATACTTTTGATTTATAACAATAGATGTTAGAATATTTTCCTGTTGCTTATAACAGCTCAGAGACAGACTAAGGGTGCAATCCAGAGTAACTACGGGGAGTCCTTGCTCCAGTGTCAGAACAATTTACTCTGGATTGCAGTATGGATTTCCCATAGGTTTTCACTAGATGGTGCAGTAACTATGGGTGCACATATGTCTTTTACGTGCTCCTATAGTTACTCTGGATTGTAGGGTAAATGTGATTTGGAAGAACTCTGAACAAGACAGACTGATTTTTTTTTAAAGGTTCTTTACAGCTGTGTGGCCTCAATTCTGATTATGATTGTGATGCTGGATAAGATGATATTAAGACTTTTTTCACACCAGTTTTCAAACTATCCCCCAAATGAATCTTTTTATCTATTGCTCATTGCAGTTAATGCAGATTGCAGCTAATGGAGAGCAATTTTAATTGAGATAATTATTATAATAATTGAGGGGAAAGTAATGCAGAAGAATAGGGTTAACTCCTATCTCCAACACCATGTTCCACTTCTGAATCCTTGATAAGGGATTCTTATCAAGGGGCCTTGACAGCTGCAGTTGTATTTGCAAAGACACACATGCAAACATAGTAGGTATTGTTCATGGATTTCTGATAACAGGTCTTTTTTGGCCTTCAGCCTGTTACAGATACAGAAAACAGTTTCTTATAGCATTTCTCATTCTGTGCCATGAAAATCTCCTGAAGGTAGATTCACACCCTCAAATTACAACACCTAATCTGCAGGTTTTTCCACCAAGATGTGTTCTTCTTCACAACATATACAAGCATAAGTACAGATTGATCATATTTTACAAAAAGCACTTAGGTTATGTTAAATTCTTTTTAGATATTGAGATTTATTTTTGTACTCTACTTTCAGTAGTCCCTTACACTGGACTGAGAGGCAGCCTAGAATTTCTAAATAAATATGACAGGTGAAATAATAAGTCTGTAACATTCAGTGACCAAGGGCGCAATCCAAAGTAACTATGGGAGTCCTTGCTCTGGTGTAAGAACAATTTGCTCTAGAATGCAATATGAATTTCCCATAGGTCTTCACTAGGTGGTGCAGTATCTACGGGTGCACGTAATGTCTCTTACGTGTTCCCATGGTTACTCTAGATTGTAGGTCAAGAGAGCATTCCACCCTAAATATGCAACTATTTTTTTGCAATATACCATACTTCATTGACTTGTACAGTGGTTCTCAAACATTTTAACACTAGCAATGTTTAGCAAACATTTATAAACTGTCAGAATGACAGTTTCTTGGGACCTACGTGAAGTAATATCATTACCCTGGAAGTGATGTCATAGCTGGAAGTTACACCATCAATTTAGGTTTCAAACCTAAACCATGATCAGCAAAGATCCCTTTACACTATGTGCTTATGCTGTTACTTTGCATACCTTGGAATTCAGACATTCCAGTTAGTAAGTCAAGCAGAATGCAGAGTTGGATCCTTCTTCAACCACATAGCTACTCCCTCCCTTTCTAGCACCCCATCTTCCATCTTTTCAGGGCAAAGAACCTTGCTTCTCTCCCACCAGGAGCAAAGCCTGCCCAACATTGCTGGACCCTGTATTTTTAGCTCCGTTATTTTCAATGGTGTCAGAGCTAGGTGCTATTCAGCCCACCTGAAATTGGATCATGGCCCACCTTGTGGATCCTAACCCATAGCTTGAAAAACGCTAGACTAGCATGATATTAGGAAGTTTAAACAGATCTTTTTTCCCCTCTGGCCAGTAACCACAGCTTATTTCTCCTTTCTTTCTGTGGAACATTTATTAATTTGACTTTCTGCCCAGTAGTGTTTGGAGTGTTTGTTTCTCTTCTTCCTTTCCATCTACATTTTCAACATATCTCTCTGTGTACATGTTCAAGAGCATGTGGTCGTGTTAGGGCCATGCAACCTCTTGCTGTTGGAAGAATAAGCTGAGTACCTGAGTAAAAGCATTCTTTGGAAAGAAGTATGTCCAAACCCTGTGGAATGGGCTTTTTCAGAATTCTGTGAACTTGGGCTCAAGAACCAGTACTTAAAAATGACAAATCTTGGCTTTTGTCTTGATTGCTTAAACTTTTCTTTTTGACACTATCATGCCTTAGGGCACAATCCAGAGCAACTACAGGGAGTCCTTGCTCCGGTGTAAGAACAATTTGCTCTGGATTGCAATATGAATTTCCCATAGGTTTTCATTAGGTGGTACAGTAACTAATGGCACACATAATGTCTCTTACGTGCTCCCGTAGTTGCTCTGGATTGTAGGGCCAGTTTGCTGATATTTTAGCTCATATTTCTGTAAATATCATATTGACTCTAAGAACCTGGTGAGATCCAGGAACAGTTAACTGTCGTGTATGCTATCTGATGCTCTGTCATTGGTATTGCAGGCAAACAAGAACTTATTCATGTTGCAAAATAGTTTTTTTTAAATATGAAATATTTATTTGCACAGGTAGCAGCAGAAAAGAGGGGGAGAGCAGCATTTGTGCAACACTTAAACTTGTGTTCAAAGTGTTCAGAAATCTCTTAGCATTAGTGGTGTAAATAATGGCAGAGAACCAAGTGTCTGAACATTATGTGTGAAGGTGCCTACAATTAAACTCCTCTGGCTCAGAGGAAAAAGCATTGGAATTGTTCTTTCTCTTCTTGAGAAAAATGTCTCACACTCTTTAATGTTTACCTGCTTTTCTGCAGCCAGGTCTTACCAACCTACGATAGTCTCGATGAGCCATCTGTGAAAATAATGAGTTCCATATTTGCTTCATCGCTAAATGTGGTCACCATCTTTTACGTCACGGTGAGAACCCTTTCTTGAGTTCTTCCTTGATTTTCCTTTCCCTTTTTCCTGGTGTTAAAAAACAACGACAAACCAGAGCAGAAATCTCTTCTGGGTATCTTCCAGAGCAGTGGAGAAAAAACTGGTAAAGGGTGACTCTTTCTGCCACTTGCCATTGGCACTCTGGGGATATTCTTAGATCCAAGGATTTGCAAACAGTAAATACCATTCAATAAGGCTGGAACAAGAAAGGGTTGATGTTTTAAATGCCCTCTATTTTAACTGAACAATTAGTGAGATAGAGTTCTTGCCTTTAAACAGCCAACAATGCCCACGCAAGCAGTAAGAAAGCTAGTGCTGACCACAGCAAAACTTGTTTCAGAACACTGCATCTTTATTCAAAGAGCAGGATGCGCACTGCAGGCCCTCCCTGCATTGATTTGTCCTTCACTGCTCTCAGAGGTAGTACTAGTACGAGACTCTGAAGGGGCAAGACGGAGTAATAAAAAGCTGCTCCCATCTGCCTTTCTGAAACAGAGAATATGTTAGCATCTAGATGATGCTTGTGAGTTACTGTATCTCTGAAATGTAGTAACTTCTCTCCACTGTGATCCAGTTATTGATATACAGCACATCCTTAGCCGTACTTGGGGTAGGGACATTGTGGCTTGTCTGTTGTGGAAATCTTTGCAAACTGGGGTGAAATCCTATTTGATTGGGATCGTCTCACTGTCAAATCAAAATGTCTGTCTTCATCTTTCTTGACTCCTTTGCTCCTTTAAGCACAGTTTATCACACTCTTGTTTGATTCGCTCTGTTCTTTAACCTCTGTGCTTTCCTTTCTTTGATTCTTTCCTTGGATGGCTATCCTCCTACCTGTCTAATTTGTCTTATGGGGAAGTATTTTCTCCTCTGTTCTTCTGTCTCTCACAGTCTTGTCAAGGACCTGTGGTTGGAACTTTCTCATTAGGTGATGTCATAAAATTCTTAGGCTTTCTATACTATCTGTATGCTATCTTGTATGCCAGTTCTACCGTCTCCCCCTGAACTTTCTCCCTCTATCTAGTTCTGCTTCTCTAGCTGCCTCTCTGACATCTCCACAGATGCTTCATTTTCATCTTATTCTCTTTGCGTCCAAACTGAGCTGCTGATATTTCACTAGAGCCTTCCTCTCCCTACTCACACACCTTCCCCTATGATAATGTCAGCATCCACCCTATTGAACCAAGATCTTTGACTCTTCTATCCTTTGTTCCTCTGTTTGAGTCTATTGCTTAATCATGCTGTTTCTCCTTTTCCAATATTGTAAGAATATGGCTGTTCCTCTCTGCCCTTTCAACAAATCTAGTTCATGCCCTGACCATCTCTTAGCTACTGCAGCTTCTTCCTTTCTGTCTTCCATTGGCTCATCTCCAGCTCCTCGCCTCCATTCAATGCTCTACTTCCAAAATCTTTCACCTTATTGTTCTGACCATATCACGCCCTTGTTAAATCCCTTCACTAGCTTCCTGTCCATTCCTGGACCCAGTTCAAATTCTTTCTCTCTCACATCATAGCCCCCTGGGGCCTTGCCCTTCTAAGCTCTCCTTTTCTGTTGAACTCCTTCCTACCTGTGACCTTTGCTCCAATAGCTCAACAATCCTCAAACTCTGAAAGTCTCTGCAGCTCCCTCAAATGACTCCACCTTTTTTCAGAATCCCTGCATGGTGTCGCCTCCCTTACTACTTTGAAATCCCTCCCTAAAATGAAGGCACAATGACTTTGCACTCCTTCCCTACTATAATTGAATTGAAGTAATTGCAGCTGAGAACAGGTGCAGCTGATTTCCCCCTGCTTACCCCTGCATCCACTCCCTTCCTCTGTTGTTTCCTTGTGTATGTCTGTCATTAGCCCCTCGGAACCCTGTATAAAATATCACATTCACTGACAGTTATATAAATAAATAATAACCAGGAGAATCTGAATCTGGCATCTACTTCTATTCCATGAAAAACCCAATTTAATTTGGAGAATATCATGACTAGGAAGAGATGCTGTTGAAGGTGGATTAAAATCACTCCCTTATTTCAGAGATGTGGTTAGGTGCTCTGTTGTTCTGTTTCCTTAAGTAATATAATTCAGAGCAATCTGAGGTCATGGAAGGGAACTCGTAACATCTTTATTCCCCCTATATTCATGCTGATAAAAATGTAGTTCTGACTTTCAAGTAAGTCCCGCTGAAGAAATTGGAGAAAAATATCAACTTACTGCAATATTTTTTACTTTTTGGAAATGAAGCATATACATTTTCTTAGCCAAGTGCTGGGATTTCATAGTGAAGCATTTGTCTCACTCATCCATAAATCCATTGTGCGCCTCTCTTTAAGGGCACTGTATGGAGCTCTAGTTATCCAATCTCAGCAAAGATACAAAGGAATTTTGAGGAAAATCCAGCAAAAATATTGTGGCATTCTAGGTGGCTTCCTTTTGAGCCTAAGTATAAAGGATTTGGACTAATAAGTTTGAAAGAGAAGAAAATAAAAGCAATATGATTACAATAATGAATGGAGGAAAAAAATAGTTACTTCATTGTTTTGGGACTAAACCCAGGCTTATAGTTCAGGTTTCTGTCCTTCCTATTGAACAATGGTATACAACCACTAAAAGAGGTTTCCATTTTCTCCTGGAACAGGTGGGATTCTTTGGCTACGTGAGCTACACTGACGCCATTGCTGGGAATGTCCTCATGAACTTCCCATCCAATGTTGTGACTGAGATGATACGTGTGGGATTCATGATGTCTGTAGCTGTTGGATTTCCTATGATGATTCTGCCATGTCGGCAGGCATTGAACACCCTTCTCTTTGAGCAGCAGGTAAAGAAAATCATATATTTGGAACTGTTGCCAATCTCTGCCCAGGCAATTATGTTTATAGGCTTTTCCACACCTGCCTTTTTCACACTTCAGTATGTCCTTCTTAATTGTCTCCCTTCCATATTTTAATCTTTTATTACAGATTACAAAATTACCCATCTTCAAGGTGGCAAAATTACCCATCTTCAAGGTGGCAGTTACCCCTGGTAGTGTGTTGGCCAGGTGCCATATGGTCTTTCTGTTGCACAAAATAGCTTGTTAATAATCCATGCTCTGTTATCTACTATGCAGCTAGTTCTGTAATGGTGGAATAGCAATCTTTTACCCTATATGGCATATACATGGTACAATCAGCAAAATGCTATACTTCTGTAGGGTGCCTGAAAAAATCGTACATACAGTAGTAACTTTCACAATGGTCAGGCTGAAATGGTGCTATTTCTGTATCGTGGACAGGTATTTGCATAATGATAATGCATAATGATAATGTAGCCACAGGCTGGTCAAATGTTATGAGATAATACATGGCCTACAACATTTTGATCACTTAATAATAGAACTACTAAGAGATATCAGGCCTGCAGTCACAAGTAACTAAGTTCTAGGTAGTAACAAATTATAATTATCTCTGTTCCCCTCACTTTTTGCGGCATGTACGTGGTTTGTGGCATATAATTTGAATTTACAGAAAAACTGTGAATTGAAAACATTCATGCTTCTGGATTTATAACTGTCTAATTAGCAGTTAAAAAGTCACAATTAATAATAATAAATTCAATAAAAAACACAAACTTCCTACCAGTTGGAATTCACTCCATTGGTATTGGATGATACAAAAAAGTTGGGATTCTCAAATCTTTAAGATGGTAGGATTTAGAAGAGAGGTGAAAGAAGGAGATGCGAGTTCCATATCTTTGTATGTACCCAGAAGTAGTCCTGTATGCAAATTGATTTGTTCCAAATTATTTGCTTGCAAACTCACTTGAACCACAAAGGTGGGTAGAATGGATTGCTGGTTCATCCCTTCTTTAACATTCATCCATACTCTGTGCCTCACCAGGCAAAAGTGCAAGGTGTTGCTGTCTTGTGGCCATATGATAAGACAACAAGAGGCTGCTGCTAGTAGTAGAGATGATGCTGTACAAATGACCTTTCTCTTCCTCCCATGCCCAATTATGATGCTCCTCACCAGGGTGCAGGCACAGAAAGCGACCCCTTGCCTTCGCAGATGCTTTGTAGAAATTCACAATAACCATCATTATTGTGAATCATTGTAGAACTGTCATATACTAGGGCTACTTGTACATAGTATCTCAAGATTCTGTCACCATTCTGAAAAGATCTATGATGGATATATAAAGAAAAATGTGATTTGGGAAATATGTAGACAATCCAAATTTTAGACTGACTAATGGTGGCAATTACATTTTTTGTTTAAGGGTACTCTTGGGGCAAAAAATAAAAACAATGCTTCTAGGTACTGGAATCATTTTGTCATGTATGGTTTATTTAGGAAGTACAAGCACATAATAAGGATTTCAACAGTGGTTTCCAAAAAAATGGTCAATCATTAGATAGGTTGGAAAGAGACTAGCACAGATGGCTTCAGATATGTGACCAATGGAAATTGGCTCCTAGAAAAAGAAGAAAAGTCCTATTTGTCTGCTTCCTTTTAAATAAAAACTATTTTGTCTTTTTTAAATAGCAAAAAGATGGGACATTTGCTGCAGGAGGTTATATGCCCCCTCTGCGATTTAAAGCCTTAACATTGGCAGTTGTTTTTGGAACAATGCTTGGTGGCATAATGATCCCAAATGGTAAGTGAAATTTGGCCTGTGTTTAGTTCTATTTTTAGGTTTCCTAGCACTGTGTTAATATGTGTACCATTTAAAACACCTTGGTATGTATTAATATTTATGTATTGCTATTATATCAATCTAGAATTTTTGAAATATCTACAGAAATTGTTCATTATCTAAATCTGCAACCTAGCCAACCCTAAACAGAACAGCTTCAAGCACTTCCATTTTGTCCAGTTACTTGGCATTTCTCTCCTAATAACATGAATTTCCCTCCAGTTCTCTAGCTCCTCTCTTCCAAGCATCCAAGAGTACCATAACCCTAACTATTTCTTATATGGAAAACTTGACCTTTCCTTACAGATTTGCACCAATGTAGGGGCCAATTCTAAGTTTCTATGTTCCAGGAAAATTCTACAGAAAAGAGAATGTTTACTTGTTACTATTTACCTTTTTATTTTTCTCTCTTACCTGGTCTAGGTAACCCCCCCCCCCCACCACATGCCAGCTTTTCAGCTGACAATAATGCATATTTGTATTACAAAATTTAAAAAGGGGAGAAGAAAAGGCAGGTACACTACATCATAAGCAGTAATTAACAGCTAACTAATTTTTTTGCTGAGTATCAGTATACAGGTGGACGCTCATTATTCATGGGGGTCCTGTTCCTGGAACCCTCACGGATACCAAATTTGGTGTGAAATCAAAGCATGCAGAGTTCATGACTGGAACCCTTTGGTCATGTCTAGAGCTGTTCTGAGGCCAGTGGAGGCTGTACTTACACAATCACATTTTGTCGAGCATATTAGTGTGAGGATTGTGCGAAGGAAGGGGCAGAAGGAGGCAGAAAGAAATGTTTTAAATGTGAGCAATGTTGAATATAATCATTGCAAAGGTATTGGGCCAAAGGAAAAGTGGTTACAAAACCCTGCCATCTTATATTGTGATCATTTGCATTGTGCTACATAGCAGAACTATGTCTCGGTTTGGAGCTCCAGTTTCACCCTCAGGCTTACAGTGGAAGGGTGAAGATGAACACACATATTTCATAGACCTGTTTCATATTGAACACACATATTTCATAGACCTTCAGTTAGGTACTGAAGCCATGTTAAGAGATTGTGCATCCGAAGATTCCCTTTGAACTACAAATTCACTCCCCCCCTTAATTCACATGCAATCTCTGCCTGTCTCTGTTAGGGCTGTTCCTCACGATCCTTTGTTATTCTTTCTCTTCTTTGCCAGTGGAGACCATCTTAGGCCTGACAGGTGCGACCATGGGAAGCCTCATCTGTTTTATCTGTCCCGCTCTTATTTACAAGAAAATCCACAAGAATGCCCTTTGCTCACAGGTCAGTGCTGCTGCTAATTAACCCCAATCTCCAATTTTGCATTAAGAGTCTGGGAACTTAATTTTCCTGCAGCAAAGGAACCCATCAGCCTTCTTGTTTCACATGAGTGAGATGCATTGTAGTCATCCTCTCTGGTTAAAGTACATAGTTTGCTCTCTATGTGACTTGGAACACCTGTGCTTTTATCTCTGGCAGTCAGAGACATGCATTAATAGCTGCCTGCCTACTCCAGGCCAATGTATTTTGTGCTTTAGCTTTTTCAGCGAAGAAAATCCAGACAGAATTTAAAAATCTTATCAGGTTGATTGTTTCAGCCTGTCAGTCTCATTAAAAAACAAATAGTCCTCCTTAACAATGTTGGCCTCTTTGTTGACCTTTGCCTTTCAGGTTTTAGCTGAAAAAAGGACAGTTGTTAAAAAGGAATGCACATGAGTGTGTTGCTACAAGGGTTGATTATTCTTTAAGAAGAGTAAAAACATAAATGCATGTTCCCCCAAGTGTCCTGGTTTAGTCAAAGACTGTTACTGGGCAGCCCAACCCTGAGCTGCCTAGAGTGAGAGGCCATGCAGCTCACAGTGGAGCCTTGTGCAGATTAATCCCATTGCTCCAGATTTTGATGATCTCATCACCAAATGCTCTTGTGCTACCCTTTGCAGTGTCCTCGCACTCAACTGCAAAAATTATAGCAATGGACACACTTTAGAGCCTATAGATGTGTGGGACTTTAAAATCAAGTGAATGTTTTTTCCCCTGTGGCTCAGACATGGGACATGTCAGACCTGGGGCTGTGAAAGATCATTTGAAAATACTCATCCTTCCATTTTCATCTATGGTGTTCCAAGAGAGAAAGTCTTTGGAAATTGTTTTGGAAATGCATCTTGTTTTCCTGTAACAATATTACGTCTGAAATACAACATTTGCCACCATTTATTCCCACTGGGGATTGTACAAGCTCTCAGCAGTTTGTGCATCTTCCAGCCAGGGAATATGCGATGTCTGCCTTTGAGATATGATATTGAGCAGGATGGATGCCAAGTTTTTGGAATTGTTAGGAATTTGTACACCAAGGTAATGTCTGAAAATGCTCTTACACGTGTGCACACGCGCACGTGCGCGCACACACATTTTTGTAATGCATCTTTCAACCCTCCAGTTGATTAACCCATGTTGTTCAGATTACAAGATGCCAAAGAACAGGATTAAATAAAATAGGCATGCCAGAGGTAACCTGCAGGCAGCAAGCAGTTCAGTAAAACAATCCAGTAGGCCCAAATATTGGTTCTAATCCAATCCTGTATTGCCTGGGGGGAGGTTCTGAATTTCGTGCCATGCTTACAGTGGGAGGAAACAGATTCGTCAGGAAGTACTTATTTGTGCAAACTGAGTAAGAGTCTTCCCCTCAAACATAAATGAAAGCTGCCCTTGGGTTATGCTATATCAGATTAGTTGTCCAAAGGCAAGTGTCAGCTGTTTCAGTCAAAAACAAGAGCTTATGGACTGCTGTCCCACCCTGCCAAACCTGTCATAAAGCTGGGAAAGTAGATAGGCCCACCTTTAAAAAATTGCCTTGGGATGTAGAATGTTCGTGACTAGAATTCTTAGGCTGGGTAACTTTTTCAGTGTTTGTCCTGTGTGGTTGCTGGGTCAAAATCATCTAATTCATGTTTTGATGCAACATTACATTGAGGAAACTGACCAGCTTGTAGCAGACGCCTGTTACCAGGTCATGCAAGTGATATCTTGTATTTGCATGCTTTTGAACTGCTAGCTGGGCAGGAGCTGGAACAAATGCCAGGAGCACACTCTGTCTTGCAGAACTCAGGTTCTTCACTGCAAACCCATTGACTTGAGGGTCACAGCATCTTTAACCACTAAGCCACCGCTGTCCCTTGATTCTTAGGTTGGGCACTCATGCAGACTTTCAGGAAGGGTACCTGTCCTACTCAGAATAAAGCAGAAATCTACCAAACGCCGCCCTTGTGGAAATATAATTCTGACTGCAGTAGATCAGCCTGGGGGAAAAGATGTCAGGATAGATTAACGAGTTCAAAAGTGTCTTGAAGAAGAAGGGCAGTAGGAAACTGTTAGCTGCTAGGAGACTAGCCCAAGAAAGTAATATGACACCTGTCCCATCCATACATTTTAGAACTTCCTCAGAAAATGTTGGGAACTGCATAGTGTGTGCATGCAGAATACACTATCTTCCAGTTCAGACTCAGAATTTTGCACTGCCAAGTGGATATTACTGGGCTACTTCTTGCTTGCCCAAAACAGACTTAACTTTGTCTTTCCCTTGTTTCAGTGCATTTTCTCATATTGGCCATTTTTAACATGGACTCCGGGTACCCCCTTTTGGGCATAAGGCAATCTTTCAAGTGGATGTTCCTTATTTATTTAGTAGGAGTAGAGTAATTGGCCCCCCTCACCCTGGCAGTGTCTTTTATAGTGACTTCTGCTGATATTCTTTTGCATCTTTTAGATTCTGAGTTCTTTTGAAACAGGGAGCCATTAGTCAGTAATTTCATTTTCTCTGCAAACTGCTTTGTGAACTTTTCATTGAAAAATGATATATAAATACCGTTGATTGGTTTTTCATACATATTAGACTGAGGTGCAACTTTTAAAGCAGTAAACCTGTAGCTTTGAGATGAATTGCTGGAGGGGAGGACTAGATATAAGGTCATCTGTTCTTCCTCTACAAGGTATGTCTTCAGAGTGTGATTTAGGAGGTCTTGGGCATAGCAGATTGTCATCCTGAGGTAGTGACAATGAACAGACACCATCAGTATTTTCGACTCAGGTCCCTTCTATTACCTCATTATTTTTCTCCCTCATGCTTTGCAAACAGTTGTAATTTGTATGTCAGTCAAATAGATGAGTGGCATCAGAGTGAAAACTTGATTCCAGTTGTGTAGTTGTGTCCCTGCATTCCCCATGACTTGTGAGTCATTGCTGTCCTGGTATACAACATGTTTGCATACTGTCCATGGCTTGCCTTCAAGCCATGACTTGAGTTCATCTAACTTGATTTTTAAATCCTTTAATATCTTAATATGTGTAAATGAATTGCTCCTCAATCCAGAGACTTTTTTGGGGTAGGGGACGACGACTCACACCTGCTGATATGAAGATTATACTTGTTCCCACTTTGTACTGGAAACTAGATGCCCTGTTGAGCTGCACGCTCAACATGGTGTAGAGTAGGTGCCATAGTTCAAGGTGGAACATGGAGGAGGTGAGTTAAACTTGTATTCCTCCTCCCTGTCAAAGCCATTCCCAAGGGAGAGGAGAAAATGAATCCCCAGATGTTTTTGTTGGCTGGGAAAAGTTGTCTAATTCAGCCAACTGGAGTTGTTAATTATTACAGACAGCTGGTCAGTCAACAGCTGGCAGGGAGCCAGAGCACAAGACGGCAGCTTGAATTAAGTGGCAGGGGCAGCTCAGTTGAAAATCTCTAAAGGTTGGAAAAGATGATTGAGTAACTGAGTAACTAGGGGAAACTTCAGATTTCAGCTCAAGCTTGTGGAGGCACAAATGGACTTGAGGAAAGTGTCTTGCTTTTACCTTGGTTTGTGTTGTAGGCCTGTATCCTTACTTGACACAGTAGGGGAGCAGGAGGCACACTAAGGCATGAGGAAGAACATGTCAGGACCTGTAAACAACAGGAATTGATTTCTAATTGCAAAATGTTAGTCTTGGAAGGCTCTCCAAGCAAGGGAGACATATCTGAGCTGACCACATTTGGCAGGCAAAAGGAAATTGGTAAGAGACAATATACTGGTGGTCTTCCTAGGCAGTACAATTAAGAATTGCCATCTCAGCTTTGCACAAACTCTTTGAATCTGTGACAGAGTATGCTACATCTTTAGAGTCCAAAAGAGATCAACGTTTAAGTGAGGAGACTGCATCTAGTTTTTTCTCCTATGTGACACCTTGAACTTTTCTTTCATGCATGTGTTTGTAAATTGCATCCACTGCCAGTTTCCATCTTAAACATGGTTGCATAATTCTCTTCCACAAAACCAGCATAGGACCCCCTGTCAAACTTGCCAGTATGTGAATGCAATTCATGAAAACCAAGACAGTCCCAATTTTCTGGGACAAATGGCAACTCTGATCTTAAAAGATTGAGGCTGAAATCCTAAGCCCAGTTAGGTCAGCATAATTCACAGCACAAGTCACATACTGGTAATTCCCAGCACAAGACTGAGGCACTTCTTGCTGTGGCACTTCTGCACCACTCCTGGGGGAAGTTTAGGCCAGTTCACAGACAGTACATCACCATGGGAATGGGAAGACCAATGAATTGTGCCAGCCTAAGTTAGGATTCCACCCTAAATTTTGTAGTCCCTTTCCCCAAGCACAATTTTGCAGCTGATTCTCAGTTACATCTGGAATTGCATCTAGAGTCATACACATAATGCTAAACTGATCTGCTGAGTGACAGTTTGACACGTTTACTTTTACATCCTGTAATGCAGTTTCCCAAATTGCTAGATTGTGAAACTGACAAGCTGATAACTGACAGAAAATGTATTGAGCCCTTTGAAAAGTGAAACTGAGGCAAACACGTGTGTTTTCTTATGAGTAGGCAACCAGGTTGCAGGCCCCCATGTCAGGCGCAAACAGGGAACTCCCTGGTCAGGCGCATTGGTCTGACAGTTGCTCTGTTAGAAAACTGTCATTAGCACCTAATTAACTCAATTCTAATGCTCTAAAAGCGATCAGTGACCTTCAGTAGGAGGTACAAAGAGAGAATATTCAAAATCTGATTCATAAAACCTCATTTATTAACCTTAAACAAGTAAACAAACAAATACTGACAGGCCCCTGTTAGAAAACTCATTAGCACCTAACTTAATTCTAATGTTCTAAAAGTGATCAGTGACCTTCAGTAAGATGTACAAAGAGAGACTATTCGAAATCTGATTCAAAAACCTCATTTATTAACCTTAAAAAAGTAATTTGAAGTTTGTCAGGCGCAACATGCGTGAGAGGCCCTCTACAAACCTATGAAATTCCGCAAATATCAGTTTCAGGTGCAATGGGCCTGAGAGGCCAAGAGGATCACTACTGCACTCCATGCAGACAGCGTTAAAACTGAACTAGGAGGGTTTCTAAAAGCTCCTGGAGATAGGAACTAGAAGGGACAGGCATCTTGGCCACCTTGGCGCAGAGAGGGAGTGAGAACACAATTTCAGGGCCTATTAGGCCAGTTGTGCCTGATGCAGGAACATGACCCCAAAAATCACTTGAGTAGGAAATCCCTCCTTTCCAAGCAGAGAAGGGAAAATGAATTGAGCTCTATGGAATATGAAACTAAGCTGCATATGAACATTTACTCGTGAGCTGGCAAACATGTCTTGGTTTTTATGGAAGGCCAGGCAAAGGTGAACACAAGTCCACTAGAATGGTACTGATCTTATATACCTGGCGTTTATCAAATGCTCCAGAAGGTGGTTATCATCCCCCTTCCCTGGAAAAAAAGAAACAAGCTTGTAAAGTGAGTTTTGATAGAATGTAGTTTTAAAAAGGGGGTTCCAGGGCTGAAAGTTTGAAAGTCTAAGCCTCCAAGACCATTTCATCTACAAGATAACATAATATCTACATGTTAACTGTGCAGTTTGGTGTATAGTTAGCCTCCTCTTCACTTCAAAGTGTTCTCTGGGTTCATAGTCCATATTTGCATGATGAGCACTAATCTGGGATTCTTGTGGATAGACTGTTTCTTGTGATTATAGCCCAAGTCTTTCTGAACACAATTGACTTACTTCTGAGTAAAACAAAATAATGCATTTCCAAATATCTGGAATATTAATGTAATCTGCAGCCACGCTCTCGGGGTGTAGTAGATGCTGTTTTCTGTTTTCATGGGTGGAAACCATTATGCAGAGGTAATGTATGTATACAATACAAGAAGGGAGAGAGTATACTTTCATGCAGAACAGTAATGAAAGAAAACCCTTCAAATGAAGCCAGATTTACCTGCCTAACATGATCTTTATTGTGAAGTATAACAATGCAGTTGCTTACCACTCACTTTTTTCTTCAAACTTTTTTCTTCTCATGTGGCCAGTTGCTGGAATGTGTTGCTAACTTTAACAGCTGTTCATGTATTTCCAGGGACAAGGTCTGCATCCAGTGGGGTTTACATGCACTTGCTCTGTATGGGCAGAAAGAGTTTTCTTTATGGATTTTGATCTGGGATTGATGAGGGCTGGGAGTAAATGGCTCAGCAGAGCTGGAAAATGCTCTCTCAGGTTGAATGTAGGATAGGATGAGTGCATCTGGTTTCTAATCCTAATGCTCTTTTGAGGCTCCCATAAGAGGCATAGGCCCCATGCTCATGATATTTAAATAGCATTCTGGGTCATTGTGTGTGTGGTCTGTTTCTTTATGAGCTTGCCTGAGATTCCCAAGGTCTATAGTGGGGTGAACACCAGTATAATTTTACCTTTGTTTGGGACTTCCTCTACTGATCTCTGACTTTTTGACCCTGGAAACAGTTCTTTCTCCTTTTCTCTCTTCTGAATCTTTGTACCCATTCCCACTGAGCTACCCACAAGTCTCACACTCCTAGCAGTGGTACCTAATGTACTCTGAGCACAGCCCTAAGCATGTCTACTCAAAAGTAAGCCCCATTGTGTGCAATGTGTCTTACTCCCAGGAAAGTGTCTTTAGGACTGCAGCCATAGTCTGGGAATGATTGTGTTAGACATGACCTCATATCACACCTTAAGTCTACCCAAATATCTGCTTGGGTTCATTGTCATTCTATTACAGTTTTCCTGCTATAACCCATGAATGACACAGAAGCAAAGTTCCTTTAGTTTTATTTAAGTGCTCTCAGTACAATCTTGTTAATTACTTTGCTGGCATTACGAGAAGCTGAAGAAAAAGAGACTTTTCATTCCTTTGAGGTCACTTTAGCTCATTGCCTACAGATGCCTTGTCATCTCCATTATATTTAACGATTTGTCACCTGCAAATGGGAAGAGAGCTTTTTAGATATTAACCCTTTCAGAAAGTGTTTGCTTACAAAATGTGATGGGATTTTGTTCTGGGAATTAATAAACCAAGCTCTTCCTGAGAGGATAAGAAACATAAAAGTTCCAAGACAACAAAAATAATAACAGTGGCCAACTTTTTCAGGAAATCCCCATAGTAATGTTCTAAAGGGTTTGGTGGTGGTGAAGGAAACACCTGGCAGTGTTTTGTCTTATCTACCTGACTGTCGTAGAGGACATGTTCTGTCAACAGATCCTATGATTACTATTAACTGACTATTTTAAGGAACTGATTGCCATTTGTTGAACATCACTAAAATTATTATTTTCGCCATGGTATCAGCAGTTCCTTGACAAACCAAGGAAACATAAAGAAAACAGACCCTGCAAAAGGAAGATTGGGAGAGATGCAGATATTAAATGAGAAAGAAGAATATGAGAGAGGAAAAAAATGGAAAAGATAAAATGTAAGGTGAATTGATACACTGGTCTCACTCTGCAGGAGCTACAGAGGTGAGGAAGGCTGAAATTCATGTATAGGTTGAATGAAATGAACAAGATGCTTGACTGAAGGCCTCTACTCATATTAAATGCACCCAAATGGTTATTGGTTGCACCCAAATTGTTACTGGTTGGGCTGCTAACCAAACCCAGTGAACTTTAAAGACAGACAAAAACATTAAAGACAAAAACGTTAAAGACATGACTATTAAAATATATATTTTTTTCTGTAAAGTGAAAGGCTGGATGCTTAATGATAGCAAAGATCATCAAGATTTCAGATGTGACTGTTAGGAACTGAAGCCAGGCATCCGGGCTTGATTGGTTTGGGTGTGCTGGCTTTGCACTTAATGAGATTGATACACTGGAGAAGCCAAATAAAGTTAATTTTCCATTGAGGATGAAACGCACGTAAGAGAGAATTGTACACTCTGTTAGATTTCACAGTTCCAATTCTGAGGAGAGAAGCTGCTTTTTAAACTGGATCTTGAATGGCGATTTCTCTAATCAGCGGTGGGAATAACTTCAGTGAAAACAGAATCCAAAGCTCCAGTTCCGGGTATCCAAATTTCTCCCACATGTGCTGGATCCTTCTGTGAATGGCAACCAGTGGTACTTGTACCCTGCTTTTCTGCTGCTTTGTAGAAAAACTGCTGATTAGATTCCTATCCTCAGAGAAAAATTAACTTTATTTGACATCTCCAGTGTATCAGTCTCATTAAGTGCATAGCCAGCACACCCAAACCAGCAAACCCCAAATGCCTGCCGTTGGTTCCTGATATAATTACAAACTTCGAAAGCTCAACAATCAGGCATCCAAATTCACTCATACTTTTCAGAATCTTTTCTTTCATGACATTGTTATCAACTGCCTTTCCACCTGAGAGCTCAAGGCAGTGTACATAACCCACCCTAAAATCTTGATAGGTAGTGACTGGTCAAGGTCAAATAGTGGACTTGATGGTTGATTGGAGATTTTAAACCTGAATCTCATTGGCCTCAGTTCAACATTCTTCCTATTACATTACACTGACTCCTCAAGTTACTGTTGACTTCTGTTCATGACTTATTGTAATCAGTACATATGTTATTATAGCTTCTTGATAGCCACACTTGCTTCTTGAGAGAGAGGCACATGCACACCAATTAAGTGCTGATGACACCATTGTTAGCAATTTTCTAAATAGCTTTTTGAATTGGGCAATGAGCTTAAGGTGACTTTCCAATATGTAAAATGGCTTCCGTGTTTAAAATAATGCCAGCTAAGTCAAAATTAATCCACTATATTTAAAATTTTTGCTTTATAGCCTATTCTGTAACAGGAGAGAGATGGTGCCTCATAGATTTGTACATTGTTTCTAGGGTGTGGTTGAAAAAGAAGAGGTGTGGAAGAAAAGAAATTCAGGATTGACCAGTATTTGGCACGGAATATTTATTAATTTGTTCCTTTTCTCTCCTCCCACATTTGTCTATCTGTAAACTGTTATAAATTATACTTTAATGTAAGCAGAGACATATGCTATTCATTCTGGATTTTCATAAAATAGAAAACTATTTTGTGTGATCATATAAAAGGTATTGTAAGCCTATACAAATCAAATTTCAGAGGTGTGAATGTGGCTTTATGAGAAGCCTTCAGTTTGCTAGCAGGGCTTTTTCTGCAGGCAAGTTTGCCTCTTTTTAGCAAAATGGCATGGTGACCAGATGCTGAACCCAAAATCCCCCAAGTTCCCCAAAATTCCTGTCCTCCAAGCCAAAATTCCTACCCAGTGAAGACAGGGCCCTTGAAGGACCCCAGTTCAGGGGCCCAATTACTGGAAACCTCTGGTTAAAACAGGAGGTCTAGTCACACTGGCAAAGTGGTGGTCTTGAGAGCTTTCTTTTGATAGGTAATTCATAGAAGAGTCTGGTTTTTTGAAGCATGACATTTGTGTCCCCAGCTAAAGACTGATTTACTCCTATTTCTGGAATGTTTAGATCTCTTTAGCTCCATGTTTAGTTCTTAAAACTATCTGAATGCCTGCTAATGTTTTCAGGACAATCTTTGGTCTTTTACCCGTTCTCTACATCCTCTGATCGTGGGGAAGTTAAGATATCTTATCTATCTGGTCTTAGTATTGTTTCCCTCATGTGAGCCTGCAAAGCATTTTCTCCAGCATCACGTGTTAGCACAAATTTTAAATTACAGAATATTCAGTTTGATGTCCTTCAGATCTCTTTCATAATGAAAATTGTAAGAAACTGCTGTTGGAGCAAATTCTGTGAAATATTTCTAGTTGATTGCCATCTGCTTCGTGTTAGGCTGACCTCTTGTTAACAATTTGGACTTGCAATCCTAAGTGCACTTTTCCTGGGAGTAACCCCCATTGAATTTAGTGGAATTTATGTCTGAGTAGACATGCATAGGATTTCACTGACAGTTCTGTTCCTCCCTGTCACATTCATATTCTGGAACCTTCCCCCACTATCTGTGCATTGCACCTTTTTGTTACATAATTAAACACTTTACCTACCTGGAAGAGCATGGAAAGCTGTTGACTTTGTGAATAATGGACCATGATACTTGGCATAAATCAGAATCCTGTGTATAAAATCCCGTGTACACAGAATCCTGTGTATATTTTGTCTGTACACTGTAATTCCCATCAGTTGACTAGATTGAAGTTTCACAAAATTAGACTGCTGTTACCCATTGTCAATGTAACATGTGGTGATCTGAAAAGTAGACTTGCTTGTTCAAAATTCTTGCAGACTCTGTGCTATGCTGGGATGTGTTTTCCATTCTGGCTTGACTTGTTTTGACAATTTGACATCTTTGAAGTAGTGTAAGTTTTTAAAGGGCCATACTCCATAGGTTGCTGAGTGATGCAGTTTGTTGAGAAGCAGCACTGTATATTCATCATCATCATCATCATCATCATCACCATCATCATCATCATCATCACCATCATCATCATCATCATGGTATCCAAAATATAGATAGGGTTCCAGCTGGGGACACTTCTTGGATGTCTACCTTCCAAGTGATAGTGGCATGACTTATTTCCTCTGCCATTTCTTAAAAGTATGGGTTGCCGGTTGCTGCCTTGCACATCCTATAAGCCAGATCTCTTTTTCAGGACACCACAGAAGTCTAACACACAGTTATTTTCCTTGACCTTACAGTTATTTCACTTGATCCCCTGGGGCAGGGTGTCTAAATCCCAACCTGGGGACCAGATGTGGCCTTAGGAAGCTTCAGTGCAGCCCGGGGCAAGACCCTTTCATCCAGCCATTATGGACAAACCTTGTAATTCTCCAAATTGGCCTCTGCTACACTCTTATATGTAAATGTACATAAGTGTATTCAAATTTGAAATGTAAATAATTTTTACAGCATGGTGTATGAGAGATGATGTGATCTTTCTTTCAAAAAGTTTGGACATCTCTGCCTTGAAGGAGAGAGAAGACAAATAATGAAGGCTCAATATGCCTTAGTGATTTCTTTTCCATGCTCCTACTTACTTTTTCCCCACTCTTTACCAATTAGTAATGGCTTGTAATTTTAAAAACATGGTCTTTACATTCTCCTATCACCTGTAATAGTGGCATTGTTGACATGTACACCAGGTTCTCTGTATATCCTTTGCAGTGACAATTATAATGATTAACTTGGTAAAAATAATACATCAGAGTTTAATTAAATCTCCTTCACCGTCAGCCAACAATCCATCCACTCATCTCTCTCTCCACCTGTATCTTTTTTCATTTGGAACTTGGCAGATCTAATGCTCAAGCGAGGCAAATGCTCCTGATGCCCATATTGTTTATCAGTTATTATTGTGTACCTGCTCAGCTGATCACCCCTACCCAATGTCCCATAAATTACAGAAACCTGAAATGATAACTTAAATCAAAGAGTGTGTCCATGCATATGTGCATGTGTTTACAGTGCATGCAACAACTTTCTCTGTAATGATCTGGAAATCTGAATCGCTAGAGTATTTTTAAAATACCTCTTCAATTCTGCAACCAAATTCTGCAACCTGTGATGCTAATTTAAAATGTTGCATGATTGGTTTATTATTTTAAGGCAGGATTAATGCGGCAATAAAGAAATGATTGGAGCATTGAAAAGCCAAAAGACTGGGCAAGAATATCAGGAAGAAGAGACAGTGATATGTGGAGAATAGTGATATTCTCTGATAATTGAGAAGCCGCAGCCTATTTCTCAGCCTGCTAGAATACAAACACACATTGCCCCTTGTTTTCAAGCCTCCAACCCATCTAAAAAATAACTTACTCAATACTTTCTGTTGTTTTAAGAAGAATTGGAGCGTTTCAAATTCCGCTCAGTGTGGTTGGGCCAAGATCAGTCTTATCTGTGCACATTTTGACTTCTTGGAATATAGCTTTTGGGATCCCACATGCCCACAGTTCTTCTATGTCTGCCTCTAGAAAGGCTGACGATGCTCAACACTTCCAGGTTGATTTCTATAGCTAGTTATTGCAGGAGCGATGCAAAATTGCATTGGACAAAAAGTAAAGTAGATGGGGCTTCTTTTATGCAGATCTTATTGGGAAATTTTTTATAGCTCTGTGTTCATACTACTCATGGTGGTGGGTATGTCCAAGTTTACAGAACCTTTATATCTAATGAGTTTAATGTTCTTAGGAAACATTAGAACTCTAGTCTCTCAATCTCTTTCCGTTGCCCCACTTTCTTAGGTGTGAGCTCCACTGACTGTTACAGGCTTACTTCAGAATTTGTTTGTATTCCTTTTATAGGAAGGACAAGAATAAAAAGAAACAGCTGCACAGTTTTATTTCTTATCTGCCAAATGGGGTTGGATTATTTTTTATGGTTGACAACCTAGTGGTTAATAACTTTGTCTGAATTGCACCTAATTCAAATATGTAGGCTTCTTTTGAAGTCAGTGTGATTAGTAGCTGGACTAAAATTAGGACTGTAGTCCTAAAAGTAGGACTAACATTAAGCATATGTTTTCCCTGGATTACACTGTTAGTGCCTAATTTAATGCAAGTCTACTCAGAATGAATTTAACTCCCAGGTAAGTATGAATAGAATTGTAGCCTTTCCGAGTACAATATAAAACATACTTGAACATTATTATGAATGTCAACATTTTTGAGAGAGCATGTGAGTGTGTAGGCCAAATGGCATTCATGGTGCCTGCTGACGGCTGGAAGTGTCATAATTAGGCAGGATGTGATGTCATTAAACAGCTGGTGATGAATAAGCATTTTTTTCCCAACATAGAAACTCATTAGCTGAAGAGAAAATGTGCAAATAATATTTTCAAGATATGAAAACTCTGCCAAACTGAGAGGTGATCTATGAAGTTATGATTCATCTGAAGTAACACTACTGAAAGGATGACCCATATGATAACTGAGCTTTCTCAACACTATTACAGTTTCTCCCTCTTTGATCCCCTTGCTATGCCCCTTCTCACAAACAATAAAAAATTAAAACATCAATAGATTTTAAATCCCTTTTTGCTAGAGCTCAAAGTCTAGGGGTTGAATGTTCTTCCATTGAAGAACTGAAGAGCAAGTGTGTGCAGGGGTTTCAGAGATGAGGAAAACTGTCCTTGATTTGAATAAGCAAGTAAATAATTTCTATTGAGCCTTTCTTTCTCTGCCCTTGCTTTTGTTTATATTTTGTATTAAAATATCTGAAAAATATCTTTCACAGATTATATTGTGGATTGGATTGGGAGTACTGGTTATTAGCACCTACACCACCTTATTGGCAACTGAAGATATTCCAGCAAAAATAGAAATTGTGGAAGGAGGCAAGTTGCCAGAAGAAATACAGAAAATACTAAATCTGGATTCTGTCAAAATCTCAGGTATGCATCGTGGTCTAAATCCACCCTGCTTTAAAAGGATTAAAGAAATCTTTTTAAATACTTTCACACCGCACCATCCAAATTCATGCTGAGTGGTTGCATTCCCTAAACAACAAAAACAAATAGCTTTTTAAAGGAAAACTTGAGGCTGCCACCTTAGTTTTTTTTCCCTTAGGATTGTTTTTAAGATGTGCGAGGATGTGGGCATATTTCTGGCCTCTTGCAGTGTGGCGTAACAGCAATGTGGAGAGGCACCAGTTGGTGCCCCTGGTGAATTAAGTAAGGAGTTACACAAGCCCCTTTAATCAAAGGCTCGGTATGAACACGAGGCTGGAGGTAGCACTGTCCAGGCCACCTGTATAAAGGACACCAGCAGCCAAAATTGTGCCATTTTCGGTCTCTCTACTGATGTATTTTCCAAGGTTTCAATAGTGACCCATTCATCATGCTCAAAACATATGTAAATTTATGGGAGCCGGTTTTCTTTCTCCTTTTTTTAAAGAAAGGGCCAGGATATAAATTTGGAGCTAGTTTTATTCCTGACAAAGCCTACCATTATACCTCAGCTTTGTTTACTGGTTTGTGTTATTTATTATTTGTTTACTGCAGCTGTTGATGGAATTATGGCTTACCACTCCTCTCCACAGCTGCAGTTTCACCTCACAAGGCCATCACTAGCAGGTGTCTGCTTCTATCCCTCAGCTCAGGCCAATTCCCAGGTTGTGATCTTCCCTCCTCACACACACACTGGATTGGTTGTGTTTTTGGTTTTATTCTTAAGTGCCTTCTCAGATATCGCACACATCCTGAGAATGGAAGCAGGCAAAAGAAGATTTTACTCGATTCCCTTTGTCCCACTGCCTATGTTTCAATTGCAATTCTGGACCATTTCTGAGATGTTGGAGCATTGGTGGTGTGATTTATTCTCAGATTTCATTGTCCCATTCAGAGTTGGGCTTTTTTGCATTCCTTTCTAGAAGTATGCTCCATGAGTTCTAATTCTTCTCCACCACTTCACAGTTTTAAAGGAAATGTACAGTTGAATTTAGTTAGCAAATCTTGGGTAATTTCAAATTATCAGTAGCTCCATGTATTTATGCTCTTAAGTGGCCAAGAATCTTTTGGATTCTGCTACAGTTGTCTCTTTCTCTATGATCTCTTTTCTCTATGATCATTTTGAGAAAGGAATTAGCCTTGCTGTGTATCTTGGATTCAGCATGGAACTTGCCCATCCCCTTTGACATTTAATTTATCTGACATTGCAGCAGTAAAATTTAAAGAATATTTGTGGGCCCAGGCACTAGTGGGCACTGGGAGGCATGTACCAGCTGGTAATAGGCACTACTGGGGACCGGAAGGCACTGGGCACCAGAGCGTATCAGGGTTGCTGCAGGGATCCCTACCAGGTACCACCAGTCGGTGGACACCACCAGACACCATTGGGCAATGGGGTACAGTGGGCCCTACCAGGCACCAGTGGGTAGCACAGGGCATCACCAGGCACCATTAGGTATTGGGCATCCCTACCTAGCACCTGTAGGCAGCAGGTAGTGGGCACCACCATGCACTGGTCATCAGCGGGCAGCGGGCACCCCTACTGGGCACTGGGCACCACCAGGTTGCACCAGACACTGGGCATCCAAGCTCTCTGTCACCAGGGCTCTGTGTCACAGGGCACCAGAAACTGAATGCCAGACACACCAAGCATTGCGCTTCCCTACCAGGCACTGGGCACCATGTGTCACTGGGTAGCATTGGGCACCACCAGGCACCCCTACCTGGCACCAGTGGGCAACACTGGGCACTCACACCACCAGGCACCAA
This sequence comes from Cryptoblepharus egeriae, assembly GCA_030015325.1. Lineage (NCBI taxonomy): Eukaryota > Metazoa > Chordata > Lepidosauria > Squamata > Scincidae > Cryptoblepharus > Cryptoblepharus egeriae. The sequence goes on along the minus strand of JAREYC010000002.1, from coordinate 102,443,319 downwards.
ATCAGTTCTTGGTGGGTCCTTACATCACAAAAACAATACATTCCCCAAACTGCATGCTTCTAGATACAGGGGTTGGGGCTGGGTGTTGATCAACTCAGTTTTCAATGTTAAATATAGGGACAAAAACAGGCACTTCCTTTCACTCTCTTAGAGGTTAAAAACCGGTTATTAGAAGGTCCTTATGTCACAGAAGGAATATGTTCCCCAAATTTCAGGCTTCTAGGTCCAGGTGTTGGGGCTGGCTGTTTTTGAATCAGCGATTCTTCATTGTTAAGTATAGAGATGAAAACACATTGTACCGAGGGGTGGGCGTGGCCCAACCTAACAACCGGTTCTCCGGAAGTAGGCGGCCGGGTGGGGTCAGGGGTCGGGACGAGGGATGGCCCCAATCCTGGCACACGCGCAGTTGCATCCTAAAGAGGACGCGACTGTGCTTGCGTCAATCTTGACACAGGTGGAGTCGCATCCCTTTCAGGGACCTGCGTCAAGATTGACGCAAGCATAATGGTGGGCACCTCGGGGAGCGTCAAGATTGACGCAAGCATAGTGGTGGGCTCCTCGGGGGCGAAACGGTTCGCCCGTGTTTTGGCCCACCGCTAGCAACCGGATTGCTAGCAGTGGGCCAAAATTAACAACTGGTTCTATAGAACCAGTGAGAACCGGCTACAGCCCGGCTACAGCCCACCACCTTTTAACCACTTCTTGTTGGAATTTCTAAAAATTGGTTCTTAATGGGGGCCTCCATCACAGAAGAAATACCCTCCCCAAATTTTATACTTCTGGGTCCAGTGGTTTTGGCTGCTCATTGATGCTCTCACATGTATCTGAGGGAATTTTTACATGAAAGAACTTATGCAGGTTTCCTTTCAGTTTTATCTACAGTGGTTCCTTGGTTTATGAGCATAATTCGTTCTGGAAGTGTGCTTGTTATCCAAAACTCTTGTATATCAAAGCAAATTTTCCCATAAGAAATAACAGAAACTCAGATGATTCGTTCCACAACCCAAAAATATTCATATAAAAATGCATATAAATATTCGTGTAAAAATATTCATATATTACAATTCTGTAATATAATACAAAATAATAAAGAAAATACAAAATATAAAGAAAAGTAAAATTAACCTGAACTTACCCTACAATCCAGAGTAACTATGGGAGCACGTAAGAGACATTTGCGACAATATAGTTATGGCACCACCTGGTGAAAACCCAAGGAAAATTCATATTGCAATCCAGAGTAAATTGTTCTTACGTCAGAGCAAGGACCCCCCCGTAGTTACTCTGGATTGCGCCCTTTCAGGCCTCTCAGGCTGCAATCTTCTCCTCCTTACACAGGAGCGAGCCCCACTGATTATAATAGGGCTTACTTTAGACATGCAAGGCTAGGTCTCCCATTGCCCCCTTTACATAGGAGTGAGCCCCACTGATTGTAACAGGCTTACATCAAGGTAGACATGCATAGTCTGGTCTTTCAGGAGAGGCTGAGCAGGTGCTGGCAGAATGCCAAAATCAGCCATATCCTGGCTGGAACTTTTTTAAGCTTGTATCACTTGTATCTTGTATTTAAGCTTGTATCTAAAATTTATTAGAAATGTTTGATTATCTTGCAAAATGCTCTCAATCCAAGGTTCTTTTTGTATATAGATTATCTGATGTTAATGCAAGACAATGGAGCCTCTTTTATTTATGGATTTTATATTTGTGGGTCTGGTTCAATACAAGTTCCCCGGACCTGCCTTGAACCAGACATAACCCCACCTGGACCCTCTGAAGACAATCAGATCTCATCTCCAAAGAGCTCTCTGAAGCATGTCTGCCCACAGCCTCTGTAGGCCAAATGGGTGAAAGAAATGCTAGTTCCGGTTTTCCTCTGGAAACAAACTGTGATGTTTTTAGGCCTTTAGGCATTCTGAGATGCATGGAAGCTTCCAAAGGGAAACCATAAGTAGTTTTTTTTCTGTAAGGGTCATTCTGAAGCCCACTCAGGCAATGGGTAGACACACATGGCCTCTGCAGGCTTCAGAAAGTCCTCTGGAGACAACTGGAGCACAGCCCAGAAGCCTTTGGTGGATTTAAAAGGCTAATTCCATGGATTTTGTTATCTGTGGTTTTTGGTATCCACAAGGGGTCTAAGAGCAAAGGGGTCTTTTGTGGAGAACCAGCCTACTTATCTGTATTTAATTCTAATGTCCTTCAAATACTTTTTGTTGTTGTCTTGCATCTTGTTAGAGAGAATTTCAGCTTACGGATGCTTTTTAAAAAAATTGTCTTCATAAAAGCAACAATGGAATGGAAAAATTTCTTTTTTAACCCTCATGTGTTGTGTTACAATTCTCATTATTTCTCTCAGTGTTATCTTTACAAATACGTCAAGAACAGAATGAAATTTGTCACATTGAAGGTAGCAAATTCAGAATAAGACAATGTGTTGGATAGGTGTAGCACATGCACTAATTGTAGTTTAATCAGAGTAGTGAAGCTGATCTGCAGATTGTTAATTATGTGCTTCTGAAGTCTACAAATTAGCTTCATTCATCCATATTTATGATGCAGTCTTCAGAGCTGAAATGTTGTCCACTCCTGGAGTAAGCGAGCCTGCTACCTGCAGGACAGATGACGCCTTTCTCTTTAGGAAATAGCCAATTTTTCCTATTGCACTATGACATGCTAGCATCCCCAGCTTCTCTTTCAAATTTGGCCTAATAAAGGATTGCATGCTTGATTGCTTGGACATATCTTCCAGGTTTGAGTCATTAGACAATTTTCATTTGTGACACTGAAACATTTATTCAGGAGCTGCCCTCCTACTATTCTTGTCATATTTTGCTCATACTGTATCATGAATTTTCCATTTAGCATTATTTTATTTCAGTTTACAGCCAAAAATATCAACAACTGCAGAATAAAATGCTTAGGCCATGAAATGCCCTTCTGTTTCCTGTGAAGGAGATAGCCTTGCAATTCTTTCTAAAGGCATTTGGGCTTGGATTGCTTTTGGATGGAATTTGACAACTGTGTAGCAGCCACTTGGAATGTATCTCTTTGTGCTCTTGCTGACTGAATTTGAGAGTATTCTTGGTAGATATGTTAGAAGATCATAAAGGAACACAAAGTAAGAATCAGCCTATGGTATATTAGGCCTTAGCAACTGGCACCTTGAATTGAGAAGAGAATGGGGAACAGTGCAGGCAGCAGAGCTATAGTAATAGCCTTTGGAAGACAGTCTTCATTAGGAGACAAACTTCTACATTCTACTCCAACAACATTTTTCTGGATAGTTTTCAGAAATAGCTTTGCACTGATTGTACTTGGCTAGCCTAGTCTCAAGACTGTCACCTCGAAACTGAGTTAGCCAAATGAACAGGAACAAAGGCTACTAGGTCTTCATCTGATAGAAGGAATCTCCCCAGGTCGTGATGGCAAAACATAGCATGTCCACCATTGATTTGAAGCATAAACCTGCATAAGTTCTTTCATGTAAAAATTCCCTCAGATACACGTGAGAGCAATCAAAGAAAAAGAAAAATCACAATAATGAACCTAACTGAACCCAGGTATGCTATGAATGACCTAGTCCAACAAGAGTGGTGCAGCTGATCACAGCACTGTCAGCGCATTCATTCTGCCTGCTTCCTGAGGATGACTTCTAATGATTTGGCCTGTGGGTTAGTTTCCTATCCTGTCATTCAAGGCATGCATGGGCTGCATAGAGTTGCCTGGCTCTTGCCAGGGCATCATCCTTCAGCCTGCAACTGCTTCTTGTTTCTTGCACAAGTCTCTCACAGAAACACATGGCTTTTCTTGTCAGAAAGCTTGCAGTTCATTTTTTAGTATGTTCTGCTTTTGGCCCCCTCCTGCCCACCCCCCTGTAATTGATGAGTTGGTTTGCTGAGGCAATCCCCACAACAGCACTGCTGCCTTTCCCCATTCTGCATTTGCCGTATGCCTCTTGCCTGTCAGCATACGCTCAGTGGATTTTTTTTATTGGCCTCTTTGATGTTGCAGAGCCCAGAACTGTACAGACTTTCATTAAAACCCTGCCCCTTGGGTCTGGGGATTATGAATATTAGAATGCTGCCCTTTTATGCGAACACGTATTGACCAGTGAACTTTGAATAGTGTTTTCACTAACGACACCCAAGTGCCCATTACGCCCCCATCTGTATTGCTGGGGGTTTACTGTCAGCCGCTCTTTGGGAAAGGTATAAAACCCCTTTCAGAGAGGCTCTGCTATTACACACGGTGCATACGTACGTTAAAAGGTTGCTAAGCTGCCTTTGAAAGCACATGAAGGCAATTATCCACTTAAAAAAATCTAATTAGGCAATTTCTTTCTGCTTTTGAAAGATACCTTCCCCTCCCCCAGAGGATCTCCCTGGGCGGATTAAGATTTTGTAATATTTTTCAGCTCCTTACTTGAACATCATTGCTTAGGGTTTTTTTCCCCTTGTCTTTCACGTCATTCCTCTGTGACTTCTATATCAAAGGCCTGATTCACATTTTTCTGTGCCCTTTCCCCAACTGTTACAGAAAGTCACTTAAGCAATCAAAAATTGGCTGCAGTGTTTTGTTGTGTTTGATCCATCCACTCCGAATCCCCGCTTTTGCATCTGATGAGGCATGGCTGTATGTTGATGCCTTGTACGCATTACTGGGTCTGTTTAATATAGAATCATGTACTGTTATTGGTGAGGACCTGCATTATTGACATCTGTGTTGCATGGCGGCCAGAAGCAATGTTGGGAAGAATATCGGGGGTGCAATATGAGCTTCTAAGATTGCACTGTGATGGACATTGTGACTATACCGGCCTTCTTCCCACCCCCACCGGCTTGTGGTTATTCTTCAAGCGGGAAGCAGAGGCTCCATGTGAAACGTGGATTGTGCACCGTTCCTCCCTTTGCTTCTAATGGCTTCTGGAACAGCTTGGTTCATTGGAGCACTCCCTAGTGCTTTGGGAGAGCAATCTTTTAATAGCTCCTGCGACACAGAAAAAGGAGCTATTGCCCTGCTGTCATTTTTTGTTCAGTTTTACAGTCTGCATGTCAGGAGAAAATGGTGAACTAGTTTCCCCAGTGCCATTCAGTAACCTTGTGAAAGTGATAACGGTAAAAGTGATAATGGTGACAAACTGTAGATCTTGGGAATGCCCCTTTTCTCATCCTTGCTGGGCAGGCACATGCAGACACACCCGACCCCACTTAATTTTTGTCTGATCCTGATAATGGCTGAACTTGGCATATTGCCCACAATGTGTATTCATGTGTACAATCAAAAGATCTGAGCCAGCTGAGCAATGTATGTGATCACCTCTCTGTGCTTCCCAAAGGTAGGGTTTTGAAAGAGTTGCTCAACAGAATGCTTCTGAAGTCCCTGTTTGATAGTCATTACAAGGTCTGGAGTTAGAACTAAGAAGGCCCTTGTGAAGTACCAACTGTCAACTGTGGTTGCCTCAGATATGTCTGTACCTCTTTTAGTCACTGTTGCATGGAAGGGAGTTGGAACATCCACTGTCTGAATCTCACCCCTACTAGAAGCACACTAAAATTAGCTTAGGCAAGCCACTTCCGTCTCCTTGCTGTTCCCCAGTTACAATATGGGATAATTATACTTCCTATAGGATTGTTGTAAGAACATAGTCAAGGAGATTTGTATGAAGCATTTTGAACACTCAAAAGCACTATATAAATGTTTAGTAATGTTATGTGAACCAGAAGTAGCAATTGATTTATACAGGTAATCTACCTCATCTTTTTCTGATACTTGAGAAACTTTGCAGAGGAAAGAGACCTGGCCTCATGTTTGTGTGGAGTCATTCCAGTCTGTTCTTGGGTGCTCTGCAGTATATTTTACTCAAATTAATAACCCAGTGACCTAATGTATCAAGTGCCCTACAGTATATTTTCCTTTGGTGCACTGACTTTGGAAAGGAATCTCAGATTCTACAAGAAGCCAGTCCTTGTCTTTGTCTCACTCCACAAATTATTGTGCCTTTGTCTCCCTGTCATGGCTTCCTCTCTGTTTTCTGTGACTCATGGTGTAGGTGTTCTATATGCTTTTAGAACTGTGGAGGTTACTGGAATTTTAATTTTGTGGTTTTATTGCTGTAGGTGTTTTCACGTTGCACATTCACCTTGGGGAGGGTTGGAACCTTCTTCCACAGTTTATATTTTGTTTGGTTTAAAACTTTGTGTCCCGGATATAGTATTTTTGCCTGAGAAGGTTTATCTACACTTCTGCCTTTCTCTGAAGTTCTAAAGATTAAGGTGAAACAGGGTGGTCTAGAAACACAGATTTAAGATTTTGTGTTTTCTATTGATACTAACAGAAGCATTTGTGTGCCAAGAGTCCAGAAAATTCATACTTTTGAATAGGGACATGAATTTCTTCTCTCCCTCTTCCACTGTTGGTTGGTGTCTTTGGTGTTTGCTTATCTTCTTCTGTATGTGTTGTAGTTTTCTTGTTTGCTTGAATACTTTGGTTTTATTTTTTCAACACTCTGCTTCATTTGCACATACCTGTGGTGTTAAGGGACACTCTGGTCTCTTATACCCTCTGCCTGTAGCTTATAATTGTCAGCTAGTATTTTAATTCAACTTAACCACAGTTTGTATTCCTCTGCTCCGTGGATTAATTTATTAGGTATATATTGATTGCATGCAGAGGATCTGATCCCAAAAGTCTGAGTCGAGTCTTACTTCATAGTGCTTTAGAACCATAGAAGCATGTGAGCTGATTACCCAATTTAGATTTTGGGTAAGGTTTTGATTAAAATTAAGTTTACTCAATCTAAAAAGTTAAAACAGTGTATTCAACAGGAATCTTAGAGAGGTGATGCTATACTTGTGGTGGTGTTGTGTTTAATTTTTATTTTTAACTACATAGTTGAATTTACTCATCATTGCAGGAGTAAAACTTCAAGAATATTTGTGTGTCCCAGGCACAGCTGGGTATCAGCATTGCATAACAGGCACTGGGGGGCACTGGGCTTCAACAGGCACCAGAGGTGTCAGAGAGCGACAGGCAGTGTGTATTGGTGGGAACCAGCAAGCACCAGCGGGTAGAAGGCACTGGCAGGAACAACTGCACATCCCTATTGGCACTACCAGGCAAGCCTATCGGGGAGCACTGGACATCACCAGGCATCACCAGGATGCCTGGTAGGGCATCCCTACCAGGCTCTACCAGGATGTACCTGGGCATCCCTGCCTGGCACCAGGTACAACTGGGCACTGTGCATCCCTATCAGGCACTGGATACCAGCCACAGGACACGCTTGTCATTGTGTATCCCTACCGGGTGGCAGCAAATATCTGCATACACCTGGCACTGTGTATCCCTGCTACGCACCAGGCACCACTGGGCAGCAGACACCAAGCACCACCAGGCACCAAATTAGTTCTTATGGGGTCCTTGCATCACAGAAGGAATATGATCCCCAAATTTCATGCTTCTAAATCCAGAGGTTTGGGCTAGGCATTAATGAGTTAGCAATTCTTCAATGTAAAGTATAGGGATAAAAATATGTTGCCTTCCTTTCACCCTTTCTGGTTTGAATTTCTAAAAATTGGGTCTTAGTGGGTGCCTCCATCACAGAAGGAATACCTTCCCCAAATTTCACTCTTCTAGGTTCAGCAGTTTTGGCTGGGCACGGATGAGTCAGTCAGTTGCTCAATGTCCCTTTGTTTTTATATATATGTATAGAAAATTTTAAACTCTCTTATGTCTCTTAAGAACCCACTGGATTTTGAAAGACCAGTAACACAAACGCGGACTCAACGTGGCTAACAACATAGATTAAAACAGTCTGCACTGGATGGATTATCAACCTACACTACAATGAACATTAGGTTGTAGTAGGTTATCTACCTACATTAGATAGAAATACTGTTCTATTATTCTTTGAATCATTTGACAACACAGGCATGTCTTCCCACCACTTTTCCTTTGCTCAAATCATGTAGTCGGTTACAATTCTGAACAGAAGAAAGATTTGGCTTAATTAATACAGTCTTCTCTTTATAAAAGAGCCAAGGGCAGGTTAAAACACAGGAAGAGCCTATGGCAAATGATATTGTAGGATGTGTACCTTGCTTTCTGACATATAAACTGTAATTATTAATTTGCTTCCTCTGGGAGCCACATTATGCCAATAAGCAAATCCATGCTTAGTCTCCTCCACTTCTGTTCACCCCCATTTTACCCTGTCCTTAAAATTGCTTTTGCTGCAGATGTTAAACTGATACTCAGGCTGGCTGTTACTTGATTTTCCCAGGGCCCCCAAACAGTTAGACATATCTGTTGTTTTATTATGATCAGTACTGAATTGCAAGGAGTATTTTTATTTTTTAAAAAAAGGTTTTTCAACTATATGTAATTTGAACAAATAGTAAGTCTCTCCAGGTTATCCAGGAGCACACACTGGCTGGAGTAGATGGAAGATGATGAGTAAAGATTTTGTGAATGTTATTTGCATTTCTTTGAATTAACAGGAAAAGTAAACCTTTGTAGAAAAACATACAATTTGTAGAAAACAAAAAACCAAAAATGTGTTTTTTACTTTTTTTCACCTTCTGGAATCCTGTGTTAAAAGCAAGAAGGACTTAACTTCACACAGGAAAACGTTAACTGGGAACTGCTTCTACAGGTACCTTGCACAGTGGTATGGTGGTAAAGGCCACTAATGCTGCAATCCTAAAGACACTTTCCTGGGAGTTAGACTCACTAAACACAATGGGGCTTACTTTTGAGTAGACATGGTTAGGATTGTGCTCTAAGGACTGTGTCACTTCTGACCACTTCACAAATTTGAATCAGGCATAATGCAGTAGGCAATGTGAGCATGAGTTAGTGCAAGCCACATCTAAGTTCCTAGTCGGATTCTTGGAGGGAAGGTAGAAAAAGCTTTTAGGGTTGCTCATGATGAGATTTTATTATAGCCCAGAGAGACTGATGATGTACCATTAAAATAAAAGTGGATACTTCAAAAACATGAAAAATGTCCCTTCCTCTTGCATGTCCTAATGCAGACAGGGGAGTAGGAGTAGCTTGGGTTGGCGCTGTATACCCCATCATTCAGTCATCAGCACTTGGGGTTGCTCCCAATGTTTGGGAGTTTTTCCTCCCTTTGCCTGTTCAACTCCATAGTCCTGAGATTTCTTTTCCTGTTGTTTTTGTAAGCCAAGAAGCTTTTACAGCCTCTTCGCCTTTTCCTGTTAAGCCCAGCACCCCTCATAAAACATTAAGAGGCACAGCATTACTGTAACATTATCCAAAGGGACCACAAGGGCGACTCTACAGTTTCAGCGATTATTACACATCCTGGGCAAAATGGTTCTCTGCAAACCACATATAGCCCCTTATAGATTTCCAGGCAGCGTGAGAGGCCATTAATTCACGCCCTGATGATGAACTTAATTTTGCTTCCTGCTGAGAAAATGACAGCTTAGAGGCAACTTTGTCTTATTACAGAGCAGAGATTTTTATCTTTTTCTTCCCTCCTTTTGTTTTGCAGTGTGTGTGTTTATATATAATATGTGTGTCTTTCCTTGTTTTTAAATTTGCAACTTGTGGGCCATTCCTGGATCAGCCTTTGCTATGCCAAAGGGATCTTCTGCAAGGAATTTACTTGTATCTCAGAGATCTTGTTCTTGTCACCTGCTTTGGAATGCTGGACAGCCTCAGGTTTATTTGTATAGGTCACTTGGCTAAACCGCACTCAGGCTGTGAAAAGCAAGGAAGATATACGTTCTTGATTTCTTTAGCTTTCTGTTCTCTTCAGATAAATGTGGGTGTCTCCATGGTATTCATTTATTAATGCTTCAATTGTGTTCACAAACATGGACTGTCACTAGTAATCTTGAATTTAAACCTCTGGCTTTGCACTGGTACTGTAGGTGTTTCTAAAGTTATTCATAGACAGGATTTGTGGGAATGGAGAGTAAAGATCCTTACACTCTGCATAACTTTAAGTCAGCACCCAGCTTTCTTACCACTATTTTTGTTTAAAGCAAGTTTCTTCTACCTAGAAGAAGTTAGAATGCCTAGAACATTTGGAAGCTTCCCAGGAGTATTTGCTAAAGGCTCAGGGCTGAACTGCATGTTATATTTTTTCCTACATGAGCAGAGGTAGGAGACAGACATTGTTGTTTCTGAACATCATTTACCTCCTGGACATGTTGAGGAAGCAAATAAGAACATAAGAAAAGCCTCCACTGGATCAGGCCAAAGACCCATCTACTCCAGCTTCCTGTATCACACAGCATCCCACCAGATGCCTCGGGGAGCACCTTCAGTTGCATTCCCCTGCATCTGGCATTTTGAGGTAGTCCATGTCTACACAACAACTCATGGCTTGTAACCGGTGATGCTCCTTTCCTCTAAGAATTTTCCAATCCCTTCTTAAAGCCATTAAGGCTAGATGCCATCACTACATTCTGTGGCAGGTAGTCCTCAGACCAACTACACATTTTTTCTCTTGTCCATCCTAACCCTCCCAACATTCGATTTTAGTGGATGTCCCCTAATTCTGGAATTATGTGAAAGGGAAAAGAGCATCTTTCTATCCACTCTATCCATCCGTTGCATAATTGTGTCTCCCCTCTTTTCTAGACTGAGGAGCCCCAAACACTGTAGTCTTTCCTCATACAGAAGGTGTCCCAGACCATCAATCATTGTAGTTACTCTACACTGCAAAAAATGTTCCAACATAGTTTTAATGACATAATACTGTACGTTTAATATTTCACACGATTGCATGTTTCTCTTCTCTTTCACCAGTGTAAGAAAATAGCCTGTGTACAAGAGAATCACTGCAGTTGTGGCTTTAAGAAAACAAGGCTTCTATATTATGCTGCTCCCTGCATTTCCTAAGAGCCTCCTAATGGCCTCTTGTGTCAGGTCTCTTACGTGTTCACTTCTGTTACATCCAAGTTATATGAGGGGAAAGCCACAAAACTGTCCCACAAGAATAAAGTTTGGAAATGCAATATAGGGGACAATCCAAAGTAACTATCGGAGCACGTAAGAGACATTACGTGCACCCATAGTTACTGCACCACCTATTGAAAACCTATGAGAAATTCATATTGCAATCCAGAGTAACTTGTTCTTACTGTGGAGTAAGGACTCCCTGTAGTTACTCTGGATTTCACCCTAAGTTGATAAAAGTGTGAATAACTTCTTTCTGGCTGCTAAATTTGGGACGTGGGGCATCACAGAAAACAAAATAGGGTTAACAGTCATTTAAAGTCAAGCCTGTGTGTGAATTCAGTTTCTAGTTATTAACGTAAGAATATGTGTGAGAGGTACAACATGACTGACTTCTTGTTGGGGTGGCTAGAGAAAGGAAAGAAAATTGTCACTGTAACTTACCTCTTCTTCAATATGTGAAAAAAGGCCTTGACCTTGAGAAGCACACCCCAACTTGTGTGCTCTTGTGTCTCTTGTGTCTTACCTTGTAGTGGGGAGGGCACAGAACCCTCGTTCAAAGATTTCCCAATATCCTGAACAAGCAGCCATGCCAAACTCTGATCCCAGAGTCTCACTTCTGTTTCACAACTTGTTCAGATTATATGCAGATTTAGGGTGAATTATGCTCAGATGAGTGGGAGATATTAGGAAAAACATTTGTAGAGGCTGTGTACAAGCAACCATCTTTTGCTTATTCCTCTATCATGCTACCTTATTGTTAATGGAGATACCTGTTGCCTTTTTAATAGATGTTCATGGCTGCTAAGCAAGTTGCTGCTACTGTAATGGTCCAACAAGTAAAATGATCTGTAAGATAAGTCCTCAAATTTTACAATACTCCAGATTCTGTTTGTCCTCCATAACCCATCATGTTCTTCTCTAGTTGCTGTTAGATTCCAACCTACTGCTGAATCTCATCTCTCTGTTTTCTCCAGTGATCACTTCTGATGTACAGTCTTCCACCCTGACTGTGCCTGTCCTTCTTCTACTATCCTTTCCCCTCTCAGGAACCAGATGTTTGGAAACCAAGTATTCAATAACCTTGAGTTTATGTATTAGTTTGTGCTTAAATTCCATCATTTGGGACAATGTCTGTAATCTTGCACATTCACGTGTTATCTGTCAGGGAACCAATTACCTGTACCTTCTCCTTGACTTGTTTGTATTGTAAATGTTGTAAGGTAGGATACCATTCTAGGTGTAGAGCTAGCAATATACACCAGTCTGAACAAGTGGGCTCTTCATCTGAATTTTGCCTCTGCAAAATGTTTCCTTGGAATTGCTTTTGTATAGACTGAGGGGTTCTTTGGGGGTTTGGTCAATATCTCTTCCTCTTATCCTGCAATGGCCTTGACCAATATCATTCTGTTTCTCGGGACATGATTCTCACCCAAGTGGTGAACTCTGGACTGTACAACTTCAGACTGCAAGTAAAGGTTCTTCAGCAAGAAAAAGAAACCACTGCTTGATCATGTTGTCCCCTGCAAATTGCCCTGCTAGTTATGACCAACTCTAGGGAGTGGTGCTCATTCCTGTTTCTAGAGCCATAGAGCCATTTTTCAAAGATGCCTCCATGGATTTGTGGCCTAAATAGGGACTGAACACTGTTATCTTCCCACCTATTTATCTATTGCATTTGCATGCTTACAAACTGCTACATTGGCAGGAGCTGGACAAAAGATGGGGAGCTCACCCTGTATTGCAGTACTCTGGTCTTGAACCACTGACCTGTCGATCTTCAGATTGACTGGCACAGCCCCTTTAACTACTAAGCCACTGCAGCCCTAATCACTGGTTACAGGAAACTAATTTGTCAGAGAACTCTATGCTATAACACTTCCTTCCCTGGTATTCCTTCCCTGTCTCGGGAATTTGATTGTATGAAGTAACACCCACCTGCACTCAGATGTAGCACAACTAGACACAAGTTTACCACCTTGGTGCTAATTTGCTTTAGTTCTGCTGAGGTTCTTGCAATCCTGTATGGAGTATTTTGTGATTCATACATGGCAACATTTTGTATTGGATGTGCACTTGAATACTATGAGAAACGTCACTCTTGGGATTCTTCTGCATAGAAAATTCTTAGTCTAGTAGCTCCCAAAAGTTTTAGTATTGGGACCCAAACTAAGAAAGAAGTTTCACTTTATGAGCTGCTCAAGCCTCTGTGGTTATTAAAGTGATTGGACAGAAGTGCTGTCCCCAAGTATCAGGTTCTTTAATCCTTGATGCCTCATTTACCCTGTCAGTTTCGCAAACCAGGAAAAATTGAGTTGTGGGCCACAAATCCACATTTTGAGAACACTGATCTAGTGGCCCACATTTTGAGAACACTGATCTAGTCCTAAAGACCATAAAGATGAGCTGTTTGTGGAAAGCACATTGTCTTGAGGGCCTACTATAAGAATCGTAGCAGGTTTTTCAGTATAATTCCTTCCTCCTGCTCCATGACTAAAAGTAGAATAAAGTATGCAGATAAGGCCAAAATATCTGCTTGGCTTTATTTTGCATAATAATGACCCTAGGAATTAAATGAGTTCAACGCACTTGCTCCCATATAAGTTTAATGATTACAGTCTTATTCATGTTGTACAATCCAACTATTCCCAGCATTGAACTTTTTTATTTTGTGCAGGTATACACAGCCAAACCTTGTATACTGTACTTGCACCCCATTAACCAATGCTTTCAAATGTGTGCACACAAAAAATCACCTTCCTATATTTAATGAACTGCAGAGGAAGGTCCCAGACTTGCCCCAGAAAGCAAGGTGGTGACAATAATCCTTACTGCTTTGCATCTTCTTGGTCAGGTTTTCCCAAACCCAAGGAGCTGCCAAAAGCCGTGACGCCCTTCACCCTTGCAGGGTTTCCTCATCCTAGCCTTGTATATCTGTTGAAAGTCATCTGTCCCAGTTTGAGGGGGCATAAGTGTGAGCAGAATTAGTTCCTTGGAGGTGAACTGGTGTGAGAATGGGATAGAGTGAAGAAGGGTGTTCATGTAAGTGTGAAAACGAACTGTTTCAGACTTAATAGTGCAGGAAATACTTGATGTGATTTCAGCTCCAGAAGTGAGGGAACAGTTTGAGCTGCCGTACTTTTCTTGCACTTCTCCAGACTCTTAATATAGCTTTCTGATGAAAAGGAATTTAGGCATTCTGAATGCATCCCAAAACCTATAGACTGGGATTATCTTTGTTAGGACCAATTGAAATGGCAAAAAGTTGTGAGTGGCATCTCAAACTTTTTTTCCTAATAAACCAGCACAGTTTCCTACTACTTTTTCTGATTACAGTGCATGTTTTCACTGTTCTGCTACAATTTCTCTGCATACCTTCCGCTTTCCTGGGGAAAACACTGAAGATGCTCTTAACCATGTGTTCAGCAAAGCCATTGCAAATGAGAGTGGTATGCTTAATGCTCTTCCCTTGATGTGAGGAACTTGGCATTTAGCCTGCAGAGCTTCAAAAACAGGGAGAAAGGCAGTCTCTCTTCTTTGCTGAAGGCTGCCTCCTTGCAGAGAGGTAATCTTGGGTAATTGAAGGCTTTAAAGTCAGATATTGCTGGGGAGGAAGCCTAAAGCTTCCTCTCTCCCCTCCCCCAGGTCCCCCACCCTTCTGTAGCCATGAATAGTAGTCTGTTTTGTGCATGGATCTTTGCAAGCAGAGAGATAGACTGTTAACTCCTGCAGAAGGAGATGCAAATTAACAAGCCCCAACCTGCTGCTTCTGCTTCCCTTCTGCGATCTTCCTGGCTGTCCTGATCTTCTCTCTCTTGGGAATTTCTTTTTGCTTTTTACATCCTTCTTGCCTGCTGCTACTGTTTATTCTTCTGCTTTTTTATCATAGAGCCTTGTAAGCCAATCCTCTATTATGTTTCTTCTTGGTTGCTGACCCCAGCGGTGAGTTCCCTTGGCCATACCTGGCTTCTTTACTGTGACTGTCCCACTGACTTGTCATGCATAGAATGTAAATGAGCAAGAACAATGCTGCCATCTAGTGACTATGGATTCTGGGCAGGATTTCAGTTGAGCCAAACTACATATATTATGCAGGAAAATATGTGATTGAATCTCATAGTATTTTCTTTTTAGTAAAATGCATTCAGTTGGGAGGGGTGGGAGAAGAACTAACATCTTGATTGGAGCTGCACTAGAGCAGGAGGGTGGGTTAATCTTTCCCCCATGCCACTTTTCCTGATATAAATTAGCCCCCTCAAATTGCTGATTGCTCTATGGGGGGGCATACTTCTTCCCACCCCTCACCACAGGGTGAAGAGCACACGGAGGAGTGGATTTAGATACAGAAAATGTTGTTGGAAAAAAGTCACCTTGCCCCCAACCAAAGAGATCCTGCAGATTCATTTCATTAAAAGCTGATACTTTGCCTAGTGTGTTGTTTGGTCTTTAGTTGACTGGACAGTGCAGATTTGTTTAACCATCCAAGTTTTGTTTGTTTTGTTTAGACCAGAATCCAGCATTGGAAGCTGCTGTGGCTGAAAACCATGACAAACCCAATGTACGAAATGAAAAAGAAGAGATGGAGCAGCCACAGATCAAGGTTCCCATTGAAGTGCCTAAGAGAGATAAGGAAAAAGCAAAAGAGGAGGTACAACTGGACCGGCCTGACCAAGGTACCATTGTCTGAAAATAGGGAGGAATGAGGGCTGCTGGCCTAGCCCTGTAGCACAAGAATGATTGTATCACACAGTGATAAGCAAACATTTTGGCAGGATGGCCATATCATCATCCTGGCACTTGTCAGGGGCTGGGAAAAGAATTTACATTTCTTATTTTCATAAATTTACATAAATGAATACATTAGAAATGAAATTTATACAACTGAATGAATCTACTGGACTGATGTATAAAAGCATGAGAACAGGCATGTAGAGGCTGGTTCCCAGCAGGGATGCCCAGTACAGTAGGAATACCTGGTGGTGCCTGGTCCCCACTGCCCAGTGTTTGGTGCTTGGTAGATATGCACCAAGGTGTCTGGTTCCTTGTGCCTGTTGGTACTTAGTGATGTCTGGCAAGTATGTCCAGTGCATGGCAGGGATGCACGCTGGTGCCTGCTGCCTGATGGTGCCTGCTATCTGGTGATGCCCACTAGTGCCCACTAGTTCAAAAGTTGGGGTGGAGTGGGGTGGGGTTCCCATTGGAGCATGGGCTATAAGTGTCCAACAGGCCAAAGGCTCATTGGAGACTGGAAGCTTCCTGTGGGGCAATTTGGAGGTTTTTTAGGCCCACAAATGTCTGCCCACAAATGTGAGTTTGTTCACATCCTGTATATCAGGGATCTCCAAACACATCCTGTATATCCTGTATACTATAATACATCCTGTAACACATTCTGTATGTAACACATCCTGTATCTCAGGGGTCTCCAAATCCTGGCCCGGGGACCAGATGTGGCCCCTACAGACTCCAATCAGGCCCCCCACTTGGCACCCCATTTTTCAATTGAATCCAGCCTGCTAAAGACTCCCCAGAGCCCATGCTACCCCATGCCTGATAGCTTTCCCTTCCCTGCAACTTTTCCTTCCCTTCTCCTGATTCCTGAGAAACCACACTCTGCTGCCTTAAGAGAATGGAAGGGGGTGGGGAGGGAGCAAAGCAATCATCATTGGAGGGGCTCAAAGGCTTGTCTGTAGTCACCAGAGCTGCAGCAGTCTCACAGGTGTGTGGGAAGGCCAGCGCCAGTCTCCACAGAGATCCCCCAGGTCTGGAGAAAGTGAAGAAAGTGATTACGTTCCACCTTCTGGTTTGCGATTTTAAACATGGAAGTGGGTCACGATCACTTTATTCACTCTCTCTAGACCTGGGGATCCCCTGTGGAGGCTGGTGCTGGCCTCCCCAAAGCTGCTGCAGTTCTGGTGACTGCAGATGGGTGGTCCCATCGCAGCCTTCCTTCTCCTCCCTGCATACATGGGCAGGAGTAGCAGTGGGATGTCTCCCACTGCAACCTAGCCAGAGCATCAGGAACAGTGTATGGGGTCAGGGGATTCCCCTGCAATGTCATATCCTCTTAAGAGATATAAGGAGTGATCACATACCACACGCTGTCTTAACAACCTCTTAACGTCTCTTAAGACTAACATATGTTAGTCCCTCCATATCAGATCCCCCATATCTGAGTGTTAAGAGAGTGTGTGGTTTGAATCACTCCCCATATCTGGGTATTAAGAGAGAGTGTGGAATGAGATCACCCCCCATATCTGGATGTTAGTCCCCCCGTGTCAGATCCCCCCATGTCTGAATGTTAAGAGAGTATGTGGTCTGAGATCACCCCCATATCTGAGTGAGTGGTATGAGATCTCCCCATAATCTGAATATGATTTAGAGACTTTCCATCTCCTTCAATATTGGAAAATTTTTATAAAATTGTTTCATTCAATAAGTTTGCTTCTAATATATTCATTTATGTTAATTAATTGAAATATCATTGGAATTTGCTATAGAGTCCATTTTATGAAGATAAATGAATAAGAAGTATTGGTTTTGGTGTTTCTTTTATCTGTCTTGTCTCATTGTAGGCATTGCACTGCCTGTAGGAGAGGCTCACCGCCATGAGCCTCCAGTGCCCCATGATGAGGTAGTGGTGGACGAGGACCAGGACCATGAGGAGCCAGTAAACAAGCAGCCACCAGCTAACAAGGAAGTAGTCATGGAAGGAAATCCTCCTTTGGGAAAAGAGCAGACCCAGCCTAAGGTTGTTCCTGAGCAAGTAAAGGGAGATGGTGCCCAAGAAAAATTAGAGAACAGTCCTATAAAAGATCCAAAGCCTGTGCCAGTAGTGATTGCACATAAGGATGAACGGCCCCCTTACAAAGACTTGGAGCTGGATAGCAAGGCTGAAGGGAAGGGCCAAGGTGCGAATGTGAAAGACAGTGCCAATCTGCAACAAGTCGAACATGTGAAAGAAGGCGTGAAATCAATTGAGAAGGAAGAGGAAAAAGGTGGGGTCCTTTATCTACTTTCTCCTCTGTTTATTCCTTGAACTCCTGAGATTTGGTCATTCCGCCCCTCTGCAAATGCCACAATGATCTGTGTTGTCACAGAATCCTTGAAGGACGTACATTAGCTACAGATGCTCTCGAGCATCAGTCAAACTGACTGAGCCTTAGAAATCACTTGATCTGCCTTCCCTGGTGTGAAATTCTATCCTCAGATTCTTCCTGTTGCATGCCTGCTGTCCTTTTATTCCTTATGCAAGTGTTTCCCTCTGCTCATTTCCAGTCTAGCCTTTGCTTTGTGTCTACAATAAGGCAACTTCTTATCAACTTCTACATCTCAGGTGAAGCAAATGTGCTTTGTTTACTTTGCGATCTAGTTTATAAACTTGCATGTTTGTGTTAAGGATATATTGAATACTACACTGAGGAATCCTCAGCCCTGCTCATTCCCACCTGCATTTCAAGTTTTCTTATAATGAATATATAAAACTCTACAGTCCTTTCAGTAATTGCAGAGGGAGGGAGGGGTGCAGTGGATCAGCTGGTGATGGCAGATCTGGTGATAACTACTGCACAGTTGTTCAGTTGCTTGCTAAACATCAGGTGCTGTGCCATGTTGCTCATTGGGGACCTGAAGCTAGAAGAGCTTGACAGGTGCCACATTGCTAAGTGCCCACTGCAAAGCTCCACAGAGTTAGGGTTTGCATTTTAATGGGCTCAGGCAGTTAACGCTGGTTTTTTGCCAGCAGGCTCTAATGCTGTTAAATATTTTTATGACTTTTTCCTGCAGTCATCATTGGATAGAAACTATATACAGAGTGGGTCAAAGAGAGGGAAGGCTGCGAGAGGCAGATAACATCTGTTACTTTCTCTACTCAATCCAGGGGTGTCTGTTTGTCCCTCATTTGTAGGTGAGAAAGAGGTACCTCTACCACCAGAGCAACCTGATCCTGCCCAAGCTGAACAGAGAGAGATTCGTAAAGCAGAAGAGGATGCAGACAGCAAGTTGGAAGGTAAGTCCTGACCTTGCTCTGCATAGCAGGTGCATGTACTGGGGTTCCAACCAACCTTCCTGGCAGCCTGTGGTCACATGGCCATATCTGCCATGTATCTGTAAGGGAAGAAACAATTGAATCAATGCTAGGATGCAAGGCCAGGTCATCTTGCCTTGGTGTCATCTTGGAGCGTGTAATCTGAGGCTGCAGCCACCTGGGCACAACAATTGCCTCACTCCTCTAAGTCATGTCTGAAAGTGATAGCGCTTCCAGAAGAAAAGAGTCCTCCTACCCTCCCTGTAAGGGCCTCTGATTGTAACGGAGAGTGCAGGCCCCTTTCCTAGATTGTTCTAGAAGGGAGCATTTCTCTGTTTATGTCTTATGACTGCTCCAGAAACACTGCCCTTCATTGATGGTGTTTTCTTTCCACAAAGACCTTGTCCATGATTTTTGTTATTCTATAATGAAAAGGGAGAGATTGTCAAAGACAGAGCAGGTTCTACTCCCTGTCTCTTTTCCATTCACTTTTTGTTGCAATGCTTTAAAGGCCACTGCTGTCAAAATAGAGCTCCTTTCTGAGTCAAAGCTCACTCCTCTGACCTTGCCTGTCTGATGAATAGAGTATAACCTTGGAGCATGTCCTTGCCAGACATTCACAGGTTCACGCTTTATACTATGGAGACCTGGTACTATGGAGACAGGCTTCCCTTAAATAGCCTGATTCTTTGCCAACTTTTGATTTGTGTTGAAACATGATTCCATTCTCCTGTATAGAAACCTCTAACCTTGGTGAGGGTCTGTGCAGGTGCTCTCCCTATTTTGCCTTTTCTTTAGTTCAATCTTGTGGTTTCCCAAGATTTTCCCATGGAGCTTAATGCCCAAACGATATGAGAGATACTGTCATATTGTCATATTTCTGTCAGACTTGCACCTTTAATAGCAGGTGGGTCTAAACAGCATCCCTCAAGACCATGTGTTGTTTAAAGCCTCCATATGTTGCTGGCAGAACACATCTAGATAGATGATACCTGGCTAGTTGCATGGAAGCAGCTTTGCTTTCAAAACCAGGGGCATTCTGGAGCTGTGAAGTTGAAATTGAGAGTGATCTGAACCAAAGGTTTTCCATTATGTTCTATAATAGGAGAGGTTTCCTTAAAACTATATATAGCTAGTAGCCTTACTCAGAACTCAACCAGCAGGCCTATCATTATAACACATGAACCTGAGGGTGTGTTCCAACATTTTGAAACAGTTTTGAGATTGAGGTGGTACAAAAGATACAAAATGCTTGAAGTGAACATGATAAGAAAGATATTGTTTGGAAAACAACTGGCAAAGGCCAAAAACCTACATATAGCTGAAAAAAAACTAGAAGGAACTGTAATACTAAGCTCTACTCTCAATGGATTCCAACATGATAAAGTCATGCAACCTGGAATGTTCACAAATTCCCAGATTTTAAAAGGAATATGTACATATACATTACCAAAAACCAAAGATCAAATATGTCATGGCAAAAGGGACCATAGTTCAATAATAGTGTCCTTCGCCTGTAGGTGTTTCTAGGTACCAATTCGTGGCATTTCTAAGTAGGGCTGGGAAAGATCTTGCTTTAAATTTTGGAGAGCCTATACAGTCAGGGTTGCCCACGAAAGGGGAGTGGGATTGTTTTCTTACCTTTTTTCTAAAGTTTTTATGTAAGCAGGAATAATTTGTTTCCTACCCACCCTCAAGTGAAAATAATATATTGTGTATTCTATCTATATCTATCAGGTTCACGTATAAAATGGGAGGTTTGTTATTTACAAGAAAACATGGGGGAGAGCAAAGCCTGTCCTATATTGCTGCTGTCTACTGCTTTAAGCGATTTTCCTCTTAGCAGAGCTCCAATATCAGAGCCAGTTCATCCAAAACCAGGCTGGGAAAGCATTGTTTAAAGTGGAGTGTGGGAGCATAAGAAAAGGGGGAGAGGTCAAGTTTCATTCCCCTCCCTATGAACTCCTTTTAAAGAATAGCCCCCCTCCCTCACATTCTATGCAAAGGAGGCTGTCTCTCATAGCTGACCCTTCCTGCCTACTCTGGACTTCTGCTCAATATTCTCCACCCCTCCCCAAGGCACCCATTTAAATAACAAAGAGTAATGAACTGGAACTGAGGTGCCGTCACAGTTTGGAAAATGATCTCTGCATCTCTGGTCCAGGTGGGAGTGAGAATATGGCTGCTCAAGTATACAGTTCTGCAGGGAGCAGGGGCTCAAAATTCATTCAGGCTGAGGCAAGGCCTCATATGCACTTCAAATGCAGGCAGGGTGAGGGGTGCAGGGGATGACACAGGCCGTCCTGTGGCTCTCTCTAGACTGCTGCCAGGCAACACGTCTCTCCTACATGCTCACTCCCAGGAACAAGGAGGGGAGTTGTCTTCACTTGGCCCAAAAGACAACACTTGCCTTTGCCAAATCAGTCTCGAAGGAGCAAGCAGGCAGTGAAGAGCTATTGAGCAGGATTCTAGCCTTGAAGAAATTGGGCTGGGAGAAAATGGACCTTTTTGCCACATCTCTTCCTATCTAATCTTTTTTTCTATTGCGCATCTTGTAGTACATACAGTAACTATACATCTAATATTATTTTGTTCTGTATCATTATTTCATAATGTTTTTCTCCCTTCTGCTTCACAATGGGACTGAAACAGCCGAGATTAAAAAGCTAGTTGCAGGTACGGACTGAAAGAAATTGTATCTTGAGCGTTCAAGGTCTTATATGCACGGTCGGATATTCAAGGTCTGAATTAGGGGGTACAAAACAGTGTTCACATGAGTGTGTTTGTAAAACTCATGGCATCCTTGTGAATGAACTTCTTACGAGTACACCATCCTGATTGTGCTTGTGCTACAGCTTGGAATTTTGTTAGGTTTTATCAATTCTTTTACAAGTCCCGGGTTTCATGATCTCATTGCACGTACTACTCCGTCACTTGGAGGATGGCTGGAACAGGCATAAAATCTTTTTCCTTTTAAATATCAGGCAGTGCATTGTGAGCCATCTCTACCTCTTTAGTCTGATTTTTGCCAGAATCCTCAGGTTGCTTTGACCATAACTTGGCTTTCTTTTCTTCTACATGGCACATCCTAAAACAATTACTGAAATGTGCTTTTTCTATAATGTGCGTTGGAAATCAAGTTCTTTCCATTTTTCTGGCCTAAAGAAAAAATACCAGAATGAATTATTACCTTCAGGAGAGGGGATTGGACAAATTTCTGGAGATGCAGGGGAGGGCATCAGGATACAGGTATTCTGTTGCCTTGTGTGCTCCCTGAGGCAGAGGCATCTGCTGGGCCATTATGAAAGACAGGAAGCCGGTCGAGATGGACCTTTAGCCTGATTCAGTGGGTCTCTTCTGATGTTCTTATTTTGGTATACTCATTCTAGTCCTATTTTCTTCTCTAGAAGCTGGAAAGGATAAGTTACTAGACCATGAAGTCCTACTACAAGTGATTAAGGAACAGCAGGTTCAGCAGAAGCAACTTTTAGATCAGCAGGCAAAGCTGCTGCAAGTGATTGAGGAACAACATAAGGAGATCCACCAGCAGAGGCAAGAGGAGGGAGGAGACGAAAAGCCAAAGCAAGGTAAAAAATAGGACATGGGGTTAAGTTGGCAAAATGGGAAGGGAAACGCTGGTGCAGAATGCTGCTGAGCTCACTATTTCAGCTCTGTTTCTGAGCCCGTTTCAAGACTGCCCAGGGAATGCCCCTACTCTGAAGCTCTCCCTCCCACCTTGCAATACAAAGCCATGTTCATTCTGGGAGCCAGGATAGCAGGCTGTTTCATAGTGTGAAAATGTCTGCTCACATGTAATTGGAAACCACAGGGGCATGGATGAAGTGGAGAGAAGGCGACAGTGGGGTTTGAGGAGCCATCCAAACTGCTCAGCAGTTGTTCAGAACGGCAGGAAGTCTAAAACTGGAGTGTCTGCTTACTGCAGTTATATCCTATACATGGTTTCAACATTAATTCAGTAACCATGACAGTAAGATATGAGTGGTGATGAGAAATGAAAGCAGGAAAATGGTGTGACCCAGTAAGAGGCCCTTTGTGTGAACCCTTCTTTAGAGAGAAATCTCCCCTTTGCTCGAGTTTACAATTTCTGTTTTTCTTTGCTACAGAAATACATCAAGAACCTGGCTTGTCTCTCTCCAATGACAAGGAAAGAGGGGAAGGTCTTGAGAGCAAATCTGAAGATGCTGCAAATGATAAAGGAGATCATCCTCTGCACAGACTTGACAACCAGCCTGTGGATGCTAGAAGGCAACAAAGACAGGATGTTGCTGGTGGAGAAGGAGAGAGGGATCATATGCGCAACAAATTAACTGGAAGTCCACCTAGGATTCCAGCTGCTAATCTAAGTGCTGGTGACAAAATTGCACAGCACCAAGTTGCAAAAATCTCAGCTGAGAAGTTAGTGGAACCAGTCAAAAGTCAGTCCCAGGTAGCAAAGGCTAATGAACATCATGAGGAAAAGCAACCAAAGGCTGAGGATTTGAAAGCTGCCCAGGAAAGTATCAGGAATGTTCAGAAAATAAAGGAAAAGGAGGCAGCCAAAGCCCATGGAGTTGCTGTGAGGATTCCTCATAGAGGCTCTGAAACAGAGCTCCTTGCCAGAGAAAAAGATAAAGAGGAGTCCCATGATCTTGAGCAGCATATAGATTCTGCACACAAACCAAAGATTGCTGAGGACAAACCACAGAACCAGGACATCCCAGATGCTGTGAAGGCTGAGAAAGCTGTGGAAAAACAGGCCTTACCTTTAGGCCAGGTTGATAAGATAAAGGGAGCAAGCAGTAAAGAGAGGGTGGCAGCTGAAGATGCAGATGAGCCAAGGTTTGATGCTGACAGGGAGCCAAACACACCACAGAAGTTGCTAGAGTCTAAGATGGACCCTGCCGTCAAGGTAGAGGAGGTGGTGATTATCCCCAGGGACCATGAAAATGCCAAACCAAACAGAGACCTCAAACTTCAAGATGAACTGGATCTGCGCCGCAGGAGGCGAGATCTAGAGGAGGAAGATATGGAGGAGACTGGGGGGGTGATCATTGGACTTAATCCTCTCCCTGATGTGAAAGTCAATGATCTCCGTAGTGCTCTGGAGACACGATTAAATCAGGCAGCAGAAGGTGCTCAGCAAGCACTTCATAGTCGACAGATAAAACAGTTACCAATGAAAGAGGAAGAGGTGTGAGACAACAAGCCTTTATGCTATTGAGACCCGTGTAGGAGTCTGTCAACCATTTTGGGATGCCTGTTACTGAACTCAGTACAGTTGGGACCATAACTTTAAGAGCTTGAATCAGTAGGAGCATTCTGAATTGACCTCTGATGACTGGACAAATCTTGATCTTCATGTTCTTGGGGGAAAATGAAATTCCATTGCTGCCAGCTAATTTCAATGCTGTTAAACACTCCCCCCCCCATCTCTCTTGTTGTACCCATAGCTTACCTGCAAAAACCAGATTCATCCATACTTTCAGGTTTGAAGAGTGTTCTGTTCTTTACCATCTTCCCAAAGAAGTATTTGCATTTGATTTCTGCCCTGTTGCCTTCTACAGTCTGCTTTAATTCCTGTGTGTGGAACAAAAGCTCTTTTTCTTGCTGGTCATTTGATCTTGTTGGAAGCTGCCCCTCCTGCTGTTTGTGTGTTTGCATCCCTTAATCTTGCTTGGATTCTTCTGTTCCAGGTCAGCCCTTTAGGAAAAGGTTTATCTAGAAGTACTTATCAAGGTGAAAGTCCTGTAAATGTCTAAAACAGAAAGACTTTCCAAAAGTCTCACTGAACTAGGAATATATTCTTAAGCTCTCAGAACTAGTTGGTCTTGGATGTGCCCTTAAGGAGGCTCATAAGCTGCAGTTTGAGCACTTTGTCAGTCATTAATTAGCAATAATGAACAAGCTGCATATCCTTTCTTAGCTATCAAACCTTAGGTTTATGCCTTTGAAACATTTCCATCTCAAGTGCATTATGGGACTTCATACTGTGCATGAAAACTCTGCAAGTCACTTGCTAACAAGAGGAAACTTCATTAGAAAGTGAAATGTAGGGATTTCCAAGAGGCATTATCGAAGTGAGCCAGCTTTCATCTACCTCTCCTCTACTTGGCAAGTGCATGGGTTCTGTGGTTAACAAATGATATGGCAAAACCAAGAAGCATATTCTTGAATGTACTCAATAACCAAAGGTCTATCTATCATATAATCTGACTTTAATTCTCCACACTGCAGTGATGATAGAACCTGGCACCAGGAAAGCATTTTGTTACACACAAAATCCTTACGTTTGAAAATGTATATCTACTTTCCTAAAGCAGTCATGGGTTCAGGAGGCAGAAAGGCTAGTGACAGTCACAGCCTTAGATGCTTTTTACATTGTTTATCCCAACAAATGTAATTGAATTGGGTCCTATCTTTGCCTTGCCTTCTGTATGTGTTTGTATCTCCATTAAAGGAGAAAATGAATTGTGGCTGGTTCCACTTGTCTGCTTTAGAGGGGCATTTGCCTTGTCCAAAACATGATTGTCATTATAGCCTTAAACTTCAGGAGTCTCATGAGTAATTCTACTCAGGGGACAGTTAACCCACAGCTGGGATTGCTATCATTTGAGCTTTGTTCTTAATTGGAAAGGATTGTGTAAATAGAATCACTTTTTTGAGTTATGTATTTTTTGTTGATGGTAAATACTAGAAAAGTTACTTTAATATAAGGTGTATGGAGGTATCAGTTGACAGTCCTGACAAGGTTTCTCTAGAGAAGAGCAATGTAACCATGTATTGCAGCTGCTCTGCAACAAAAGGACCAAAGATAATTCTGACATTTCTCCAAACAACAATTGGATTTTAAACCAGCCATTTCCAGGCAAACAGGGAGGGAAATTTTTGGAAGATGTAATGGACTTCACCAGAAATTCCAACTTTGGTGCCACAGCACCAGTTTTATTTTCAAATGTTTTACAGTGACAAATGGCTGGGGGACATGGCCAGGCTGTACAAACCAATAAATTAAAGCATTTTTTTTCTTGGAGCTTCTATTTTGTCAGATGTTGTCTGTTCACACTACACAGAATGAAACAACTGCCATGGGAGACAGCAAGCATCTTTAAGGAATTATTTCCTACTTGCCTGTTGATTCTTAGCATGATTCTAGTGCAGTGATTTTCAACCAGCGTGCTGTGTCACACTGCTGTGCTGCGAGTGGTCCACAAGAGTGCTGGGAGAGATTGGATGATTTATTTATTAAATAAGCATAATTTATTAATAGGGTTATTGAGGAATTAAACCTCCCCCCAGAAGAATGTTGTTTTGTCAATTGTCCAGAGACTGATGGTGTGCCTTGACAATTTTGGCACCTGGTTGGTGTGCCATGAGATGAAAAAGGTTGAAAATCACTCTTGTAGTGTCTCTTCTATTTTGACTCAAGATAGTATTAGGTCTCAGTTTAGCAATGATCTTACAAAGGACCCCCGGGAAAGCTACTTGCTCCCATCCACATTCACTGCTGACACTTTGCATGTAATAAAATCATTTTATGAAGTGAAAAACCCAGCAGACTTGCCAAACATATTTAGAGACACATTGCATAACAACATTTTTAATTTTTTCCTGATAATTCATTACATGAAAAGTTCAAAGATCCAGCATTCTGTGAGACAAATGTCTCTCTCACGATACTTATCTAATAGGTGCTTGACTCCAGATTTGAGCAATCAGAGACTTGGCAACTCTATGGCCTCATGACTAAGATGCTAAAGCATGGGCTTTCTTGATCAGTAGGAGCCACAACACTGCACTACTCTTTGTAATTCTGTGGGCAGCTTCCCAGGCTGTTCTGTAACCTTGGCCTATAAAGCTTCTCTTTGCTCAGTTAGTTACACTGATTATTCCCCCCCCCCAAAAGCTTCAATTATGAAATCTGTGTTCAGAAGGGAAATCAGTTTGAGTTGTGAATTCCTCAACATCACAGGGTTTAAGATGGCTTTTGTTTTAACACACAAAGGAATTATTTTGCAAACTAACTAATTCTAATAGAAAGTCTCCAAGCTCAGCCTTCAGAGCTTGGATTTAACAAAGGCATAGTAGCTTACACTGCAATGCTCTACACTACATTTTGTTTATGTTTTTAAAGTCAAGGGAAACTTATAAAACTGATGTAGAAAGAAATTGCTTGTTGAGTAAGCTCACACTTTCTCTACACAAATACCTATGATAACAGTGCATCTTATACCTTTTTGCCAGCTCATTTTTATAGTCAGAATAAGTAGCAGAATATTTCCTTGGTGCAAAAGGCTGGATTCAGTGTTCATTTGCCATCTACTACTGAACTGTACTTATAATCTTTGACCTACTTTGCTCTCTAGCTCCTTTAGAATTTGGATATGTTTATATCCGAAAGTAAAAACCATTCTTAGCTGTGGAAAAAAATAATTCCCAACAGTGCTTGTTCACGTGTATTTTTTGAAAGCCCATAACTGCATGGGTCCCATGAGTTCTTCATTTTTGGATCTCTTTCCTTGGTGTAGTATGATAGATGGATCAAGCATTTTTGTATTTCTGCAGTGAGAGCAACTATAAATCCAGGCTTGTGGTTACTTCTGTCCGCTTCAGGGGTTCACTTTACATTCCTTTTTGCCTACAAAGTAAGATCAGTTCTGATGAGTCACTTATTAGGATTCACATTAAGGACTTCAAAAACTTATATATTTATATTAACAACAATATGATGTCCCAAAGATAGGGTTGCCAAATGTCCCAGAAAACTGGGACTCAGTTTTGGGGGATTACAGTATGTTCACATACTGGCATGTTTGATGGGGCTGGGACATGGGGTCGTGTCCTAAATTAGTTTTGTATAATTATTGCAACCCTACTCAAAGTGTAACAGAAAACAATTCCAAAACAGGATTGTATAACTTGAATATGCTATACTCCAGCTTGAGGCAGGACTGTCTAACATAGTACTCCCAAAAGAATTCTTACTTCTTTTACAAGGAGGTGGTGGACTCTCCTTCACTGGGGATCTTCAAGCAAAGGCTTGACAACCACCTGTCAGAGATGTTCTAATAGGATTTCCTGCTACAGGCAGGGGTTGGACTGGATGGTTCCCTCCAACAAGTACTGTAGCTGTTGATGCTGTTAACAGCATCTCACTGATGGGGGATCCACAGATCAATTTGGGATCACTGTAAACTGTTACTTAAGGAAACATCCCATACTGCTGCATGGGCCTAATAGGAACACCAAGTGCAAAAGCTGGCCTCAGGCAAAAATATTTTTAAAAGATGTAAAAGACCTACAGCCTTTGTGAAGCAGTCCATCAGCATCTCAAACTCCTTGGCGCAGACATCCTTTTTCAGGTCCCCATGACCACTTGTCTTGGAAGCAACACACTTGCCGTAAATGGAGGCCTGCAAAGATGAGTCCTGATCAGATGCTGAAACAGCCACTATGTCTTTGAGAACTACTTTGCTGAGGATATGGTTAATCAGCTTCCCTGATTTCACCTGTGAAAGAGAGTTCCCTCTACTGCTTGTTAGTTTCTACTAACTCCTAAAGGTCCACCACGCGTGCCCATGACGGCTTGAGCTTATGCCTGATTATACATAGTATGTATTACAAATATGTATTTTCTTTCCTTGCAAGAAAATGTACATGGCTAATTATAAAGTCGTGTCCTAAATAACAATACTGCTGTTTTTATACAATATTGCTGTTATTAATAACAGTAACAATACTACAGCACAAGGAGGGGCTGTTTACAAAATATCACTATCATCACACTATACAAATGGACTACTACTACTAGCAGTAGCAGTGGTAAAAGATAATGGACTACTACTGATAGTGCTGGTACTAGTAAGAAGAGCAGTAGCAGTGGAAGTATTAATGGTAGTAATAGTAGTACCACTATTACTGTACTACTAGTAGTACCACTATTACTGTACTACTAGTAGTACCACACTACCACTGCTAGTAGTAGTCCATTATGACAGTGATATTTTGTAAACTAGTAGCAATAGTGGTACTACTAGTCTAGTGGTGGTAGCATTAGTGTCACTACTAGTAGTAGTAGTTTTACTACTAGTAAGTATTTTGTAAGCAGCCTCTTAGATGGGTGGAAAGGTGGAGAATGCATTCCTTTGCAATAGGCTTACTTAGGCTTACTTAGACACAATAGACTTACTTGTGAGTCAGGGCAAGAGCCCTTCTCCCCATCCACCTCCTTCCCTTGTGCTCCTTTACCTGCTCTGCACAGCTGGCCAGGGATTCAGGGAAGCGCCGTATTCTCTCTCTTACGCGCACCCAAACTTCTCGTCCAGACATCTCAGAGGCGGCCATACCCAAACTTCTTTACCGCTTCCTCCTAAGAGACGCGCAGCAGCCTCTCTGCGCCCTGATTGGCTGCTCGCTCACCCAGGGCTCTTCCGATTGGCTGGTCCTCCCCTCCCGCCCGGCGGCGTCACATTGTGACAGCTACTTCCTGCTCCCGCGAGCGCTGATTGGCTGTGCTGAGCAGACCCGTCGTTCCATTGGAGGAGCCCTGCTCCCGGGAGGCGGGGCGGTGAAGCTGAAATGAGTCGGCTGGAAGAGCGTGATGGCGGCGGTGCCTCTGCGGGATCGGCTCAGTTTCCTGAGTCGGGTATGGAGGGGAGACCGCGGGTGCGGGTGCGGATGGGCCCTTGTCATGGCGACGCTGGAGGCCCTGTGGCTCTGCTCAGGCCCCGCCTCACTCTCACTCTCCAACCCCCAGACCCTGGAGAAGGGCTGGCTGGCTGGCTGGGAAAGGCCTTCTCTCTCTAGGACTGCTAGCACTGGCCACACCACCCTCACTGAAAAACCTCCTCCTCCCTATGCAGTGTATGGAATCAGAAGCACCCTATACAACATATAGGACACAAAGCCACCCCATACAACAGACAGGATGCAGAGCCACCCTACACAAAGTATGGGATACAAAGCCACCCTATACAACATATAGGACACAAAGCCACCCCATACAACATATAGGATGCAGAGCCACCCTACACAAAGTATGGGATACAAAGCCACCCTATACAACATATAGGACACAAAGCCATCCCATACAACATACAGGATGCAGAGCCACCCTACACAAAGTATGGGATACAAAGCCACCCCATACAACATATAGGACACAAAGCCACCCCATACAACATATAGGACACAAAGCCACCCTATACAACATACAGGATGCAGAGCCACCCTACACAAAGTATGGGATACAAAGCCACCCTATACAACATATAGGACACAAAGCCACCCCATACAACATATAGGACACAAAGCCACCCTATACAACATATAGGATGCAGAGCCACCCTACACAAAGTATGGGATACAAAGCCACCCTATACAACATATAGGACACAAAGCCACCCCATACAACATACAGGATGCAGAGCCACCCTACACAAAGTATGGGATACAGAGCCACCCTATGCAATGTATGGGATACAAAGCCACCCTATGCAATGTATGGGATACAAAGCCACCCTATACAGCATATGGGGATACAAAGCTACCCTATGCAATGCATGGGGCACAGAGCCACCTTATACAACATATGGAACACAAAGCCACCCTATACAATGTATGGGACACAAAACTACCTTATGCAATGTATGGGATACAGATTCACCCTGTACAACGTATAGGATACAGAGCCACCCTGCACAACATTTGGGATGCCAAGCCAGCTTATTCAAAGTAGCCTTAAAGGGGAGACATGGCCAGTGGCCCAGGAGGTTCAGGAACCACCAGACTAACCACCATTGGAGAGCCAAGGCAGAGTAGTGTTTGGGGAGTTAGACTGAGATATGGAAGATCCCTTGCCTCCCTTTTGGATATTCCTCTCTAAACTAAGCTGGCTACAGTGGTGGGTTTAAAGACAAAGTTGCTTCCTCTGCTGGAATTGTATGTATCAATTAATTAGTAGTGATGTGCAGGGCTAGCAATGTCTATTGTTGCCTTTTCAGGGTGTGTCATATTTTGACTAGCTCATTTTTTTGTAATTGTTTTTCTACAGCTACCGACTCTCATCAAAGGCACCTCAGATGATGAAGTCCCATGTCCAGGGTACTTGTTTGAAGAAATTGCCAGTATCCTTTGATCTTTGGAAAAGTTTGGAGAAATTTTAGCTTACTGCAATGCTCCCTGTTCTTAGAAAGAGCAATCCAGTAATCTGGGATCTGACTCATGGGGCTTACTTTTGAGTAGAGGGGGGCTTACTCATGGGGCTTACTTTTGAGCTTACTCTGGCATCTGAATACAGTGGGGCTTACTTTTGAGTAGACATGGTTAGGATTGTGCTCATAGTTATGGTCAAATCACTTTAGTTCCTTTGTGCAGTGCTCCCTACTGATCTGTTGATATCAGTGATATATATTCAATCTGAAATGAAAATTTCAAAAAGATATAGATTCCTGGGAGAGTTCACTTGAACCCATGCATTTTTTTACAGCCATTGATTTCAAGATTTATGTTATCGTTTCCCTATTTAACACTTTCCATGTACACCAAATTTAAAATAGTTTTCTAGCAAGCAGGCTTTCTAGCAACTAGATTTTTATAGCAAGTTGCTGAAGGGATGTGTGTGTCTGTACATACATGCATGAATCAAAGGTTTTCATGAGTAGAAGAATCACAGGAATAAGCCAGGTACTATTGTGATCTTTCAGACACCTGATGATCAACCAATCACTCTGCTAGCTCTTTAACATGATTAACTTTCAGAGATTTCCCATGAGTCAGCAGGGAGTAATCACTGTCTTCTTGAGTATCTTCTCAATCGTCTTCAGAGCAATTCATGCCATGTTAAGCTGAAGGTAAGTGCAATTTGAGGTGCCTTTGATTTGAAAAGGGCAACTGAGAAGCAGACTTGGGCCTTAGAGCAGACTCCCCAGTGGTGGGCTTCAGGGGGTTCTCACAGGTTCTATAGAACCCTTTGCTAATGAGCGCTTGGTTCTGAGAACCGGTTACTAATGGGGCATAGAACCTGTTGTTAATTTAGGTTATTAGGACATAGAACCTGCTGTTAATTTAGGTTGTTAATTTAGGTTATTAGGACATAGAACCTGTTGTTAATTTATTTGAATCCCACCACTGGACACCCTCTAAACATGGTGACCAAAGTTCTGGTGATGTGGCTTTCCAGTGCTTTTAGTTCTGTGCCAGTTAACTCTCCTTCATTCTCAGGTACTCAAGATTCTGCTCTACATGTGCACCCATGGCTCCTCTCACTTCCTTCTGCAGCTCAAACGGAATTCTTCCTTCATCCAGGAAGCCACAGGTGGGCTTAAGGGGGCTGGGATGGGAAGAATAAACAAGAACAGTTGGGTCAGTCAGAGTGCTACATAGGCTGCTTTTTGCTGTGGGAAGAGGTTGCCTATGTTGGGGTGGTTACTAGTCTTGTGTTTCCACAAGGAAACGGGCCACAGAGAAGCCCAATTCTCTCACTTGTATCAAACGTTCAGAGGCAAGTCCTTTGCCCGCTTCACTTTATCCTCTGATGTGCTTTGCAGTGTTTGCGGGTCCTCCTGATCCTCTTCATGGCAACAGTTTGTATCAGAAGGTGCGGATGACTGCACAGGTCAGTAAGACGTCTCAGGTTATCAGAAGAGTTTTGGAAGGCTTCTCAAAGCTTACTGTTCAGAAGGGCCTACTGCCTACACTGTTCCCCACATTGCAACCTTCTTCCTTCTCTTGTAGGACCTGGCAAGTGCTTTGTTTTCAGATGCTTTGTTGCCCCAGAATGCCACCAAGCCACCTAAAACACTGCCTTCAACAGGTACATTTTTCTACCACTTAGCAAGGATCCACTTGTGAGCTCTTAAAAATCTTGGGTGCATTTACCCAAGAACAGCATTGAATCTATGGTCATCAAAACACTTAATTTTTCTCCTGTTTATATGGCATTTGAAGTGGGAATTATGCAACAGCTATTCCTTTTTGTTTTGCCCACATGCGGAGAAGAAAAGTAGTCTCACTACATTGTACTAACCAACAGAATGTAGATATCATTGCTCACAAACAGGGCATTTTACCCATCTGTTTCCACCAGCTGGACAGAATCATCTGCAATATCTCTTTCAAGCATAAATATCTGAAATATAATAGCAATTGTACAGCAATGTATGCATTGCTAATATATTTGTTAAGAAAAAAAGTGTAAAGCAAGTTAAATTTTTCTTTTGCATTGGCAAAAGAATGCAGGACAGGTTCAAGTGTCAAGGCAGACACTATTCCCCATTAGGCAGACTATCACACACGAATTAATGGACACAGCCCATTCCCAGCCTCCAAGACTTAAAGAAACTTCTTTGTGGAAGAAAGAAGCCTCTTTTTAAAAAAAATAAGTTGGGGAAAAGAACAAGGGTGAAAACAAGATCCAGCCTCACCTGTTCTCCATTATAAGCCTTCCCACCAGCTTCCTAGTAGAGAGTTTGTGCCATAGCTTCAGCCTCAGTCCTCTCTAAATTCCTCTTCCATTGAAGCTGAAGTTCTCTTGTATGGATTGGAATAAAAATCCACTAGGAAGTCTTTATCAGTGATATTTCATAGAGACTTGCAACTTATAGGTTGTTGCTGGTGTGGAGAGAAAATTCCTAACAACCTAGGCTCCCTTCCTTGGGAGGTAAATGAGATTGGTTTCTTCTCTCATCCTCATGGAGTAGTTATTATATGAAATTTTGGTAAAGGAACAACCTTCTAGAAGTAATAAAAGCATGACTGTGGAGGTATTTGTACCTTGCAGCACCACTCTACACCCATTATTATTTAATGCTCCCATGATACCTCTTTTCCTAGGAATGGGCTCCAAACCGAGCCCCCACAGCTCACTCCAGGGCTTTGGTTTTGAAAAAAGCACCTCAAGTAAGTATTGGACACACAGATTTCTAAGTTCCTTTTCTATCTTGGTGGTACTGCACCCTCTTGCACCAGTTGCCAGTCCAAAAATGTCTGTTTATTTACTGTGTTTACTCAAATCCAACGTGCACTTTTTTCAGCCAAATTTAGTCTTCAAAATCAACATGCACATTAGATTCTAGAAAAGACTATTTTTATGATAAGTATAGATCAATATTTAGTTTAACAGTTCACTATTTTGTATTAAACATCTAACATAAACCCATTGTTGTGCATTTAGGTTACAATCATACCATAAACTCTTGGTCATATTGTCATATAATTCATCGTTGTATGCAGTAAAATGAAATTTTAAACCTGCTTTGCAGCTGTGCATTACGATCACCAGTAAAATTTTTAAAATATCTTAAGCCTTTTAGAATCAGGGTGCACATTAGATTCAATGACACATTAGATTTGAGTAAATATGTCATTGACAGCTTTCTGTGATCTCTGGCTTGCCATTGGAGTTTGCTTCTTGGCAGCATCAAAAGAAGATAAACTGGGAATCAGAGCAGTAAAGTGAACCAAATTTTATAAAGGAGGGCAGTTGAGAACTTGAAGGAAAGGTCTTCTGTTCTCTTCCATATTGGGCAAAGAAAGTGAGGCAAGTTATTCAGTAGTGTCCTCTGAAGACATCCTATGTGTCCTGTTTGGGAAACTGCTGTACCCTGAACTTCCACAATGAGCAAGCTGCTTCAATGGCGTTGGACTCTTGTTCCCTATTTTGTGTCATAGCCCCTTTCATTCCGTAGAAGGTATTTTCCTCATTTTGTCCCCAATGTTTATAGATTTATGGATCAGAACTTGGATAAATGTTCTGTCTTTGTAACTCTTCCAGCATCCACAGGCAAAGTTCTGCTGGCCAGCATCCAGAAAGCAGCTGAAGTGGTTGCTAATGCTGTGCTTCCTGGTCAAGAACTCACCAATCAGCATAGTAGAGAGTTGAAGGATGATTCTTATGAGCCAGTGTTGGCACCTTCTTCTGGCACAAGCGCCAATCCCACTGCAAAGTTGCCTCCAATTGTATCCCGTAAGATACGAGGTATAGTATATATTTGCATACCTAGCATATAGAAAGACAAGCTAAGATATGTTTAAAACATCCCTTTAACAGTTCATATGGTATTGTTTAGTGCTTAATGGGAGGAGTAAAAGGAGCCACTTCTGGTGGTGGTTTAACACAGTTAATAATCCAAACAATATCTTTCTGGTTGGAGAACAGATTACATTGTCTATTGGCATGTCTGGTTGTTTACCATATATATCCTTGGACTAGTTTTACCAGTGGTTGTACAAAGTTGTGGAATATCCTCTTTTAGATGTAGATATTTTATAATGAGATATGATGTGGGTGGCATACAAATGCCTCTATGAACATGGGGTTTGATGGGTTTGTGTCCTCCTCTCATATATTTACTATTCTGGACTTTTCATACAGTGAACCATCAGCCTGGGCAAGCAGGAGGGGGCTGGGAGGAACTGGACAGTGGGCGAAGCTCCCAGAATTCTTTGCAAGAGAACAGTGATCAGAGCAGGACTTCCGATTCCTACAGCAAGTCAGGCAGTGAGAACCACTTGTGTGTTCTGGAGCCAGGTGCTGTTGCTGAAAGGTCAGAGAGGTATGTGTTGAAAGTGGTTGGGGATGGGATGTAGTAAAGCAGGGGTAGGCAACGCCCGGCACTAGTGTCAACCTCAGCACTCAGAATGGTGCTTGGCCCTTTAAGTTGCCCCTCTCCATTGGAGCCTTTTGCAAACAGGAAGAGCAAAGCAGAGGAGCTCCTTGCAGGGTTGTGAAGCACGCTGCAAAACTTGTGCTGTTTCCTCCCATAGATATGCTACTGCTTGCATTTCAAGATGCAACTGTATGAGAGAACTTATTAGAGCTGGTGGGAATGATAATAAGCTTCATGGCATTATTTGTCCTCATTTAGAACAGAAGCTGAAAACCTTGGTGACTGCATTCAAGAAGTGAACCTCGTCACCAACCTCACTCAGGGCTCCAGAGTCTTTCTGACACGCGAGGAGACCCAGTGTTTCATCAAAGAGTAAGATAATGTTTTTTGCCCTTGTCTCAAGATGCTTCATATTCCCACTTTTCTTTACTTCCTCCTGTTTTGCATTACTGGAGATGAACCCATATAGTACATGTATGGGCAACTAAGTACCCATACATTCTTACCCTGAAAGCCTGTGCTTTGTTTCTTTTGAAATGGCTGCACTTTGGACCTTCCTTCAGGATGGGTACAAATAGTTTGGCACCTAAGGCTGAATATCCAAATTGTGTTCATCTTCAGTAGAAGTACATTACATGGCTGGCAACTTGCCTCTCTTCCATGGTTGCCAACTCTTCCTGTCTAATGATATGGTAAGTTCTTTTCTCCTGTCTCCATTTCGTTCAAAGGCAGTGAGCTGGACTCCAATTACATAGAATTCTTTTTTCTGATGGTTTTTGATGGCTGGTTGTTAGTTGTGTAATAAAGCAATACTTCCCTTCTCCCACTGCCTGGTAGACACTGAGTAGACATGAAAGGTCTTCTCCCTTGCCTCACAGATTGGCTCAGTCCTTTTGGCAGGATGCCTGGCTCAATGCTGTCCTTATCCACAGGTGCGGGCTGCTGAATTGTGAAGTGGTCTTGGCTATGCTCAACCGAACTCTAAAGGATTCCAGTGAGTGCATCCGCATGGTGAGGGAAACTTAAGTCTCCCAAGTAACCCATCATGGCAGCACTTTGGAGGAAAGTGCCACTTTTACATTTGGCAGCTAAAGCTAAACATAGCTGTCAGGGAACCGAGACTCTTTGCCCACATTCTGGGAATGGAGTGATTGGGGTCTATCTCCTTTAGGGTTACTGCCTTGCACTAAAATTTTTTTTAGGGGGTGGGTGCACACATGAAGGTAAGCATAGTGCAAGATAAGCCTGAGGTTTTTTTCTTTGCAGTGAACCAATGGTTTATGAGAGACTCGAGTTAGTAACCCTCCCCACTAGCTTCCCAAGCTCAAGGTATAAACTATTTGTCTTGGCTACTGTGTCCTGCCCCCCCTCTTTTTTCTCCACAGAGAGCCATGTGTGCCATCTACTCCCTCATGTGTTCTGATTTGCTACCCCATGATCAAATACTTGCTATTACCCAGCATCACTTGCAGGAGCTCAGTCAAGAGAGTCCTGGGCCTGTAGCCAATAAAGCAACCAAGGTAATTCCTGCTTCAATTATTCTCACTCTTTTGTATCCAACTTATAAAGGATCAACCTAGCAATGTCATAGTGATAGATTGCCATAGGTTCTTTATTATCATGCTAGGTATATGTAGGCAATCTGAAATGGCCAACTTACTGTTGGCCACTTCAGTATTTGTGTAGTTTTGTGTGTTACTTTTGTTTGGATTAGGGCTGCGGTGGCTCAGTGGTTAAAGATGCTGTGCTGTTGACTGGCAGGTCAGCAGTTTGAGACCCAAGTACAGCAATACAGAGTGAGCTCCCATTACTTGACCATCTCCTGTCAACCTATCAGTTCAAAAACTGTTAGGTAAATGCAAGTAGGTACAACTTCAGTAGGAGTGAAACTGTGTCCCGTGTGTTTTGGAGTTTACTCATACCAGCCACTTGACCACAGAAGTGTCTTCGAACAGCCTTGTAACAGGAATGAGAACCACTGCCTAGAGTCATGACTAGAAGGGCAACCTGCGGAGAACACCTTTACTTCTGTTTTGACTTTACTCCTAGCATTGGCTTCAGTAGAATAGGAATGGAATACACTGTATTTTTCTTCCTTTTGTACCTGGTGCACTGTAAGAGACTTTCTCTTGGACACCAAGTAACAAAACTGGCAGAACTGAAGACCATTTACCTAACAGAGTTTATGGATACTGATTTCACTGGAGATAATACTATCAACGATGTATGATTACAACTCCTTAAGTACACCTGCATAATCAGAGTATTATGCAGACAGTGACGGAAGTGGCAGTTGCTGCCCAAAGTTGACAGTTCCCAACACTTTAATTTTGCTGAAATTCATTGATCAGTTGGTGGACACTTGGACTCTCATATCAGTCACTATGACCATTCCAAGGAAGACAGAACATGAGAAAAAAAAAAATTCATACAACGTAGTGGGGATAGAGACTGTCCCAGGTAAAGGCTGCATTGGCTGTCTGCTTGTTGTTTGTTTCTTCCATATTGGGAGAGGCCTCTCATTCCCTGATGCTACTGTTCTTCTTTTATGTGCTATATTCTCATTCTTTTCCTCTGCTCCACTTTCAATAGATCTTGCGACAGTTTGAGGCACTCTGTCGGAGTCACCCCACTTCCAAGAACTCATCCCCAATTACCAACTACCATGTCCCCATGATTGCTCCGTCCAAACGCATGGATGACTTGCTGACCGATACAATGCCCTTCACTGGAGAGACTGTTCTCAAACCTATGAGCCTGGCACCACACGCTTCCCAAGAGCCTAAAACCCTTGCAAGTGATACATACGTACTGGAAGGACACATGCAGGAAACTTTGTCGCATAGCCAGCCAGGTGTTCTGCCAACTAGCCTATGCCAGCCAGAAACAGATTGCAAGCTCCCAGACTCTGAAACCCAAGAGGACAGACCCCTGAGGGGTGATCCAGATGGCACAGTTTCCCTATTTGCAGGCATGGAGTTGGTAGCACCCACAAACATGACACTGGCTGATACTGCTGGGCAGGAATGTACCTCCCAAGTGCCACGGACAATATCTTCTACTGGGAGCACCAAAGGCAGTGAGGAGAGCCAAGAACTGTCTGCATTCTCCTTCCTCAATGTGTCATAGTTCCCTGTTGCAGCTTTAGCTGTGAAGCAACTGAGCTGGCAGCCAATTTTAATGAATTTCCAGCTCTCTTCATTTCCAGGGGTTTTTCTTTCTTTGTTATGCACTAATCTCTTTCTAGGCAATGCTGTATCTCAGCTGCTTGTCTGATTTTTTTTCTCTTGATGATGCCATTCACTTTTTAAATTGTGATGGTCTTAATGTTTAAGGGTGCAATCCAGACCTCGAGATGGCCAGGTACAAGTATCTTGCATCACCCCCACCATTGTCACAAATGTGGCACAAAGCACACTTGTACCAACATAATGGGAGATAGGCTGGTGCACTGATTTGCATCAGCCTCCTGACACTGAGGCAGGCCTGGGGAAGGTAAGTTGAGCTGGCTACATTTGGCCAATACTAGGGGTGCATAAGGGGGTGGGTGGTAGGTGTTCTTGGGGCAGGTAGATGGACAGGTAGGAAGCAGGAAGTGGAGTCAAGATCTACCAGATGCTAACCTTGTTCCCTGGCAGTCTTGGGCAGTTCCAGGCTGCTTAGATTTGTGCCACCAATGGAGGTGGTGCAGATGTGAGTTGCTCCATTGGAACTAGAGTGGCTTTCCCAAGAAGAAAAGTTTTCCCTTGCCTCTAGGTGAGCCACTGGATGTTCAAATCATGTGCTGGCCTGAGTGTTGCAGTGCAAGTTAGAATTTTGCCCTTAATTTGCTTTTAACTGTTTTATGTTTTTGTATTCTAAATTATGTTGTAAGCTGCGTTGGGTCCCAGCAGGGAGAAAGGTAGGATAGAAATATATTAAATAAATAAATTCCCAGAAACAGGGTAACCCAATACAACTCCCCCAAACATTGGCTGGACTACCTGCAAGGAGAGACATGGGCTGCAATCCTAAAGACACTTTTCTGGGAGTAAGACCCATTGAACACAATGGGACTTACATTTAAGTAGACATGGTTAGGATTGTGGCCTGTATTCCCCAGTTTTATTGTTGGAAATGTTTCTGGCTAAACATAAAAAGCACACTACAGTAACAACCTCATGAATTTTCAGAGAATAATGCACTGTTGCTAATTGTTGCAGAAGTGATGGAACTGTTCCATTTCACTTTAAAATTGTACTCCCTATCTCTTGTAGATTGTGTTGTTTGGTTTCTGTCTTTATTTCTGCTACAAAATCCCTTTCATTTGGGATTTTGAATACAAGAAATCAGAATGCCTAAAAGGACAGTCACTGAACTTGTGAATTTCTGTTGATCTGGTCTCTGCAAGAAAGTCGCAGTCGTCACTGCAATCCTTAAATCTTTATCCAGGATAATTATACAGAAGCCTCTCATCCCACTGTACTATGATTAAGGCAAGTGTATACTGTATATCCATTTCCTGGAAGTAAACTTCCAGTAACTTAACTCCCAGGAAACCTATTTCCAGTAAGCACAATGGGACTTGCTTCTGGGCATACATGCATAGGTTTGTGCTGTTTATTTTTACCCTTTCACAATACCGTCAACCTGTGCTTTTCCACCAGTGCCATGTAACAAATTGTCAAGTGGTGAATGTGCCACAGGTTGAAAACCACTGCCCTAAATACAATACAGGCATTTCTCTACTGTCTTTTTGGTCTTTTGGATTGCGTCTTAGACTTTAATTCAAGGAGGTTTATGTAGGCAGGCTGGTCTAAATCCCCTAAGGGATTTTTACAAAAACAGAGTGGTTCTGTCTTTCAGGAACCAGCTACATTCAAGATGTTACGTTTACAGTCTAGTTTTCAATACTGGTCCCTGACGTCTGACATGCTGGCTGACAAATGTCTCCTTCAGCTTTCACATGAAGGGCAGCTGAGATAGCTTCTTTGCTCCCAACAAAAAGCAAATTTAATTTCTCAGCTTCTTTTTCTCAGAATTTCTCAGACCTTTTCAAGGTCTTGTCTTGGAATTAATTTCAGATTATCTCAATCCAGTGCACTTCAGCTCTTATCATCAGGCAATCTGAGGCTCTACCCTCTAGATCAGACCTCCTGC
This sequence comes from Cryptoblepharus egeriae, assembly GCA_030015325.1. Classification (NCBI taxonomy): domain Eukaryota; kingdom Metazoa; phylum Chordata; class Lepidosauria; order Squamata; family Scincidae; genus Cryptoblepharus; species Cryptoblepharus egeriae. The sequence goes on along the minus strand of JAREYC010000002.1, from coordinate 102,402,618 downwards.
TCCTAAATAGACTTGTAATGAAATGCAATATCTTTGAATGAACAAAAATAGATAAATTTTTTTACACACACTCTGGTGGTTGCTTTCTAGTAAAAGATAGTGGGACTCAAATCTGTTTCAGAGTGAAGCCTGCCAAAATTGTGGTAGCCCATTTGTTGAAGACTGGGCAGAATCTTAACCAATTTTCCACCTCTGGAATAAGGAGAATGCAACTTGGAGACAAGGGAACAAAGTTTATCTTACTTTGAGGATGCCTATGCGACTGCTCTCCAACTGCAGGATGCAACACATGCCCTACTGGAACAGCTATTCCAGTGCTGGACAGTTGATTAGGATTGTGCCCTCTGTGATTAATCACTGCTGAAGGAAATGCATGCAGCACTTTTTCATAAATTGCTTCCTTAGCACTAAAATACCTGTATGTACTCAGTTATTCAAATCTAATGCACACCCTACACGTATAATCAAAACACCACATTTACTTGAATCATCAAATCAAAACTAATGCGCACCCTGATATTGGAGACTAAGGCTGCAATCCTAAGGGCACTTTCCTGGGAGTAAGACTCATTGAACACAATGGGGCTTACTTCTGAGTAGACATGGTTAGGATTGTGCTCTAAATAGCGTTAGATTTAAGTAAATACAGTAGTTATCAGTGTGCTCTACTGAGAACTAGTACAAACTAAATCCTGCCTCCCTGCAGCATACATAATGGCCAGTACTGGAAATGGATTGGCAATAAACATAAAATTGATAGTATCAGTGGCATAGCTAATGATCATGTAGCATTCTGTCCGGAAGTGATGTCATGCCGAGGGCAGTGCTGACAGACAGGCGAACCCAGCTCGCCATGTGCCCAGGGTGACCATATAGAATAGAGGACTGAAAACCTAACCATTGCATTGAAGAGGGAATTGAGGCAGATATTACTTTTTAAACCCTTCCATGATGAGCTAAACCTGTCTCAATTCCCTCTTCTATGTGATGGTGAAAGGTAGAGGCACTCTGTCCTCATTCTATTTAGTCACCCTGCCTGCGCCCTATTAACCATATCTGTAGTTCCCAAACTACATCCCCATGTAGAAGTCACTGCAGTAATCTAATCTTCAATTAACTTGGAAGGTTATAGAAAATAGGCTGTGGGTGGCGCAAGTGGCTAAGACACTGTGCCTGTTAACCAGCAGGCCAGGGTTCGAGGCCCGGGTCAGCCCCACAAGACAGGGTGAGCTCCTGTCCTTAGCCCAGCTCTGCGACACCAGCTGGATCCAATCGTATTGGCTCTGCCTTTCCATTGGACTAATTCAGTGGCGTGGAGAGGGGGGATTTGCTGCTTGGGTAACAGCCTCTCCTCCATAACAATCTAACCCAGGCTTTTGTGCTTCACATGCAGCGTATGCAGCGCTGAGCATGATACCATAGTCTTTCAAGACTGACGGAGGCCTGCTTTTTATAGAAATCATCAAGTCTTTGCACGGATCACATAAGCTTTCCTGCAATAATATATGTGTGTGAGTGTGTATATATATAATTTTGTAAATTATTTTTAATTATTATATAATTTTGTAAATTAAATTATTAATTATTATACAATTATTATATAATTTTGTAAATTAAATTTTTACATTTAATAATAACCAATTAAATTAACCACATGAAAGCTATATGAGCAAATTGTGTGTGTGTGTGTGTGTATATAATTTGCTCATATAGTTTTCATGTGGTTAATTTAATTGGTTATTATTAAATGTAAAAATATTACATATAAATTTAAATCTAATTTATTAATTAAAAGAATTCTACATGCTACCTGCCCAGAAGAAGAAGGAGGACAATGAAGATTATTTTTCCCCAGGCTAAAAAAAGAGGACATGTCCTGGAAAAAGAGGACAGATGGTCACAGGTCACCCTGCCCCAGTTGATGGGAAGGCGGCTGTGATGCTCTCATGTATGGAGTGAGCCAGGTTGGTGCAAGCAGAGATCAAGTCCATCCCCTGCGCTCTCAGCCTACCCTCTCTTAGTCTCAACCTACCCGGCCCACAAGAGAGACAACAGGACAAACCAATAAGAAACGAGTTATAAGACGCTGGCCAATGATGTCTCAGAGGAGGCGGGCCTCCCTCCACACTGGGTTAGCGTGTGTGTGAGTGTGTGTGTGGTTGCTAGCGCCGCTCCTTCCCGCCCCTCCCCCCGTCGCGGTTGGGATGCAGGCGCAAGAGGGGATGGGGGAGAGCGGGAATTTCCCATGATGCCTTTGGCGGGTGAGGGGGGGGGGCTGCGTCTGAGATGACCCGGGTGGAGGGTTAGGCCAGCCCTGGGAACAAAGCTGGGGCGCTGAGTGAGTGAGGGCAGTCCTGGGGAGCCCTGGCCGTCTGGACGCCCCGCGGAGGGAGCAGAGAAGGCTCCTGGTGGGGGCAGCGCCTGAGGTAAGTGGAGGGGGATAAGGGGGCAGAGAGCCCCCCAGCTTCCCCTGGGCTTCCTCCTAGAGAGAGGGGCATGGAGGGAGCCACCAGCTTACCATCCTGCCCACACTTACCTGGGAGTAAGCCCCATTGACCTCACTGGGACTTACTCCTGAGTAGACATGCACTTGTAGTGGGCTCTGAGGCTACAGTGATGCCCACGCTTAAGCCCCACTGACCCTAATGGGACTTACTCCTGGGTAGACATGCCTAGGAGTGGGCTATTATGTTGCTGTCCTGCCCACACTTACCTGGCAGTAAGCCCCATTGACCCCACTGGGATTTACTCCTGGGTAGACATGCACTTGTAATGGGCTCTGAGGCTACAGTGATGCCCACACTTAAGCCCCACTGACCCTTATGGGACTTACTCCTGAGTAGACATGCACTTGTAGTGGGCTCTGAGGTTGCTGTCCTGCCCACACTTACCTGAGAGTAAGCCCCTTTAACTATAATGGACTTACTTTTGAGTAGACAGGCAGAGGATTGAGCTCTAAGGCAACTGAGTGTTGGCATAAGTGTATTGCTAAGATCTTCTTTCCCTTTTGCAACCATCTAACTGTGAGTACCAGTTCAGCCACAATGAATCCCTGTCTTAAGGCTGAAGTGGTAGGGAATGGAGGACAGGGCTTTATCCCTAGGCCTCCCCCCCAGAGTTGGGACTTAGGGAGGGGAGCCACCTGCTTCCCCAGCCATTCTTACATGCTGCAATCCCTTCCACACTTTTCTGAGAGCAAGCCCTATTGACTAAAGTGAGACAGAGTTCTGAGAAGATATTCAGAGGATTGGGCTCTAAGGCAGCTGCATGTTGACATAAGAGTATTGCTATGATCTTCAGCAGTCATCTAATATGCTGTGTCCCAGTTCAGCCATTATGTCCCAATTTAGCAGAGCCCCTTCACTTTAGGAGAGTTTTGTAGCTGCATCATTGTAGCTGTTGGGGAAGGACTGGTTGCCTTGATATGGAGCAGTTTTATCTTGCATTCCAGGGCATAGAGAAATCTGATGAAATAAGCAACCAGGAAATTCCTCCCTGCTCCTCCTTCAAGTCTTTTTGACAACTGAGAAACGTAAGCAGCTCCCATCTTTATTCATCTGGTATTCATCTTCCTTGAACTACTCTGCTGTTAAGAGAATGCTGTGGTCTGTTTTGGAACGAAAAGGAATAATACTTGTTGTTTAACGTGGTGCATCAGATGTGTCCTCAGGATGGAGTTAGAAATATCCTTTTTTATGAGGCTGATGCTTGGTCTCTTGCAATATGTGGCAAAAGGTAGTAAGCATTTCTTAAGTATGTATACGGTATCTGGTAACTTGAAAAAGTACTGTATTCAGAGGCGCAGTTATAGGCCAACATAGCAAGTGGTCTGATCCCCACCACCACCATACCTCTGTGTGTTTTCATCAAAGTTCTTGTTCCTATTCCAATAAGTATAAAACATGTCAAAATTTTAAAATGTCTGGACAATATGTATGCACAAATAAAGGATATAATGAGAATACTACATCAGAGCTTTGCTACAAGGTAAATATATCCTTGAAATCAGATTTGATTTGATCACTTTGAGAGGCCCCTTATGAAATTTGGCTTCGCTGTGAATGCTATTTTTGTGGCAAATATTGGAAAGTTCATTGTGAGGGTTCTGAGAGTCAGACTTTATGTAATGTTATTTTTTTAATTGAAAAATGAATATTACAAAAATAGTTAAACACAAAGGCATAGTTAATTTTAAAAATATTTTAAAAACTTAAGTTCCAAATAAGATTAGAAAGAAAATGACATCATGTTTCTGTGCACACTGTGAAGGGAAGATTATAAATGTAAAATGATACATGTGATTATTTTTATAATTTATATAAGAGAGCCTCTTTCAATTTAGGTAAATTCTCCTAATCATTTTCTGACATATTCTGACTGAATGGTTCTATACCATTACACAATGGTTGGCAAACCTCTTAAGTCCTTGTGGCCTGTGATAGGGTGGGGGTGGCAAAGTTACCACAAAGTTTAAAAGGGGGGTTGGCCTTACCTGGTGTCAATAGTTGGAAATGCTACAAAGCCCAAGTTCTCACTGCCATTGCTGAAACCTTTTTGTACTTGAGTGGCTGAAAAAACCCAGAAGTGCTATTATTGTGCCATCTACTCAGATTGCCACTCCCCTTAAGGGGAAATTCTGTGTTACCAGCTGTCCTTGGGGATTATGAACTCTGAAACTCTTCATTAACATTAATGATTAGGAATATATTATTCTATATACTGTATCTTTTAAAATCATCTAAAGAACTATCTCCTTCCAGAAGTTCAGCTCTTTCACTGTAGAAATAAGTGATAATCTTGGCCTTCGTATGATTTTAGTATGGGTATTATTTCAAGCAAGTATTATTTTCACAAGCATTTGGAGAAGATATAAAAACATTGTGAACAATCAGTACATGCACATTTAAATTGGCTCTGAGAAGAGATTTGAACTAAGAAAACAAGTTTCCTTCACACTGTAAAGAATATTCACACAGTGCAAGCTTTTGCAGGTACTTCATGTTTATTTTTAATAATTTGTATTAGTTGTGCAGTTTTTAAAACAAACATTTGCATTTTCTTCTGTTTCTCTAAAGTTTATTTTCATTATGTATTTTAAAACCCATTTTCCACATTATAGCCCATAAAGGCTGTCAAAGTAGCTTTCAAAAGATATTCAAAATGCAATTGTATTAAGGAGATGGAAGAAACGTTTAGGTGATGGTTCAAGCTTGCAGCATAATTTTGCCAGAAACCCAATCTTTGTAGCAGCTAAAAAGTCCAACAAAGAAGGCATCAAATTAGTGTATTTACTCAGATCTGATGCACCATCGAACCTAATGCACACTCAAATTTGAAAAGGCTTGAGATCTAAAAAAGTTTACTGGCAAGTGTAATGCACAGGTGCAAAATTTGATTTTACTGCATACAACGAGTTGTGACAACAATAATAAGACAATGGGTTTATATTATGATTTTTACCTAATTGCACAACTTTATACAACAAATGGTTTGTTATATTTTTATTACAATATAGTAAACTGTTAAATACTGCTTAATCAAAATACCCTTATTTTCGCATCTAATGTAACATCAAATCTGATGTGCACCCCAATTTTGGAAACTAAATTTGGATGAAAAAGGCAAGTGTTAGATTTTTGTCAATATGGCAGTTTAGAGATTGTGGTAGCGCAATTTGAGAGTAATAAAGGCCAAACTACATGTTACTGTGTATAAATATATTTGGGGACTTCATTTAGCTTTTGTGTATTAATTGTAAGAGCAACAACCTGGATTGAACAACAAAACTGTACAGACGTTCTGGTGTTGATTTATCGTTTTACCTCTGTTCTTTTCTTGTAGAGAATTACGGTACATCCTCAGAGTTTCTGCTTCGCCATGGAATTGCCATTGTAGCAAATTGTATTTACAATTTAGCCTTATCTCTATGCTCTGGTCCTAATCTTGAACTGTGATTTTATGTAGCTGCTACAAAGAAGTGAAAGTAAAAAATAGCTAGCTACATTGTAATGTGCTGTATTTATATGTAATTTGGCTTTAAGTGAAAATAAGATTGTCCTTTGCATCTTATCTCTGAGATGTCTTTCATCTTCCTGGTTTGGCATATGATGCTGAATTTAGGTAACCCATTTTGCAGTTGTCATTGGGTGCAATCCTAACCCAGGTCAGCCTAACTGATCGGACTTCTCAGTCCTGTGGTGATGTAGGGAGGTGAGTGCATTTCTGTGCACTGGCCTGACACTCCCCCAGGAGTGGCTCAGAAGTGTCTTACAGCACTTTTGTGACAACCCTAGGTCAGAACAGGAATTATACCAGGGTTTAGGCTGGTTTAGCTGGAGATTAGGATTGCAACCTAAGTATCCCAACTCTTGCCTTGACTTCAGAAGGAGTTTACACTGTATATTTGTAATCTAGCTGTGTGATTCTTTGATAAAATAGCTTACTGCTGCCTGGATACTGGTGTCTCAGGTATTACTGTGTTGAGACTGCAGTTTCTATGGAGAGTTTCTTGTTTATCTTCCCTAGGCCAAGATATTTGTCAGAGTGCTTGTGGGCAAGTGAGGTGTGTGGACAGTTAGTTACTGTTTAGGAGACAAAGTAAAGGGTAACCTCTCTATAGAATGAGAAGTAATTGTGCTTTTTTATTCTAGAATAGATAAATTTGCCAGTAGATCTAGAGAGTGGGAGGTTATTGTAGACAAAACTGACAAAATTATGTACCTTTTTGGTCTGCGGTGTGGAGGAGTGCATCATCTTAAATTCAGTCTTGAAGTCCCTTGTGCCATACCCTTTTCTGAAAGAATTAGTAAAATTGACATAGGCAGGGACTGGAGATATCAAATGGGTGGGGGGGGGGAGAGGAGACAGTGCTTTTTGACATCTGGTATCTTGCTTAGAGATTTTGAAGCACAAGGGTGATATTCCTGTAAAATGACCTGTTCGGCATGGGAACAATTGGGCAAACCAAATTCCACCAGATACCTTCTCAGGGACCATCATTGTATGTTACCACTGGTTGAGAAATGCTACCCTAGAGACTGTTCACATGTCTCTTCCATATCATCCAGTTTGGGACCCTTAGATATAACATATGTTTCTATTTTGTTTAGGGAGTGTAGAGCTGTTACTACACATAATGCAGATAATGGTTACTCAGTAGGTTCTTCAGTTGCAGTTGCTAGCATTTGGACAACTAAATCCAAGAATCTTTGGAAATTTGGTGGCCTAGATATGCTGGAAATTCTGCATTTCAGTACAGCTGTGCATGCAATAAGCCAGGGTCACTTGATGCTATTAGTGTAATTTCTTTTCTTTTCCCTTTGTTTAAGGTACCAGTTTAAAATGAAGGGCGTCCGCAGTAGCAGCTCCTCCTTCCAGGGTATTAGTGCCAATGCTGTGGATCTCAGCCTTACAGGTCTATCAATGCAAGTGCTTCAGCGCCCAAGCAGTGCCTCCCCAGGCAAACACATTGCTCGCTCCATCTCTGTCATTACAGAAAACAAACCGAAGAGGAATATCCTAGTGAGTACTGGGGATATTCCTTCTAGGGTAAAGAAGCTAATCTAACACAAATATCCATGTGTTAGATTAGCTTCTTTACCTGAGGATGGTTGCATGCAGATAATGATGCTTTTGGTATTTGTAAGAAGAGTTTTTTTTGTTCTTACCATTGTTTGCAAACTTTAGAACAACTTTTGTTGCAAGTGAGCTAGCCCTATGAGGTTGTCTATGAAATATTTAGTATTGTTGGTGTACTTTCCCCAGGAAGATGCAGCGTTTGGCGCCTCCAGAGCCATGAATAATTTGAGAAGATCCAATAGCACAACTCAGGTTAACCAGCAGGTGAATGGTCCTTTTAGGTAAGCTTTAAAGAAATTCCCCCTTCCGGTTGGAATTTCTGAAAACCGGTTCTTAGTGCACCCCTCTGTCACGGAAGGAACACCCACCCCAAATTTCACGCTTCTAGGCCCAGCGGTTTTGGCAGGGCGTTGGTGAGTCAGTCAGTGAGTGAGTCAGTGATTGACTTTTCTCTTTTTTATATATAGATTTTAGTAATATTTTAAAGAGTCAAACCCCTGCAGATTCCAATGGGAGGAAGAAACCTGGAAATGGGTTTTTAAAACTGTACTATTTTTTGAAAATGGATTTTTTTAGTGGATAATGAGGGACACCTGACCTTTCTTCAGTGTTCAAAACAGTAGTTTTCATTATTGCATTTGTAACAGCCTTTCTTCCACAATGAAGCTCTGGACAGCATGCATTGGATGCCCAAGTGGTCTCCTATACAGACACTGACCAGATTTGTTCAGTAGGGTTTCTGTAGGGTTGCATCGGGGTTGGCAGGCTGAATACTGGTGTAGGGTCTTCACCCATCAGAGACTCCACATGGCAACATTGACCTCTGAATTCTATGGACTAATGACAATCGTAGTGCCAAATGTGCTATCAAGAAGTTGAAAGGGGCACAATGAATAACCCAGTGCAAAGATTTGCCTCAGAAACCAGCAGCCTGGTGCTGGTACAGGATTGCTGCATTATGCATCTTCAAACTATGCCATGTACTCCTGTGATTAGGAATCATATATATAAACTGAAGCAGTGATTTTCAATCTTTTTCATCTCATGCCACACTGACAAGGTACTAAAATTGTCAAGGCACACCATCAGTTTTTTGACTATTGACAAGTCAATAGTTGATCAGTCAGTCAGTGACTTTTATCTTTTATATATATAGATTATTCATCATTTTGCACAGCATGTTTGATGGATGTCTTCTGGAAATAGTTCAAGTACTACTCTGTATACAGTCCTTCATGATTCCAAATTAATCTGATGATTTTGCATCTCAGCAGTGCGGAGCAGCCTAGCGAGTTCCTGACTTTCTTTGATAGCAGTTCAGGTGGAAGAAAGAAGCTAGCAAGTCTGAGCAAAGTCTCTCCAGAAAAGAAAACCACATGGAATATACTGGTAAGGGCATGACAGTATCGGGAACGGCATATGTCAATGGATTTTGTCCTAGAAATTGGTACTCCAAGCAGTGGTTGATAAGAGAGATAACTCCTCTATGACCACATATGGGGCCATTTAAAATAGAGGTGTGCCCTCATGTATGCAGGAGTTCCATAATCCCCCATGAATATGTGACTCTGCAGATATGGAGAAATACCCCCAAGGGCTTCCCCAGGCCTTCTCTGTGGCTTATAAGTCATTCCAAAACATTTTTACCAAAAACTGATGTTTCTTTTTTAATCTAAAATCATTCTAACCCAGCAGAGGGCACAGGTGAATGTGTGGATCTTCTGCTAGGCTCAAAAAATGCTTTAGAGAGGAACTCTGTTCCACTTACTTGTGGAAGGGTCATACTGCGGGGCATACTACTTATTGCAGTATTGTGTACTGTGTCTGTGCAGTTGTACAGTGAGAGAACCACATAGAAATATATCTGGCCTTAACATCATAGCATCGAGGGGGTTATTCTCTGAAGCATCTGCCATCCCCGTTCTTGACAAAAGGAAAAGGTTCTTTCCACAGACACTGAATATTGGTCCAGCATTAAAAGCAAGATTCTGACTATGGTATCCTCATCTGGAAAGCCCCTTTTAGTATAGCCAAGCAGCAGTTTTCAGCACAACTGATCTAATTCTATAACAATAAACTAGAAGTGGGAGAAAAGGTACTTCCAGTGAGGAGGTGTTAGTTTGGAGGTGAGGAAAATGTTGTGTCACTATCACCTTTTTGTTGTCATCTGAACTGATTTGGATTAGCAGGAATTAGCATGAGGGATCCTTGTGTGAAGCACAACAAATTGATGTCCATGAAATTTATTCCTTATCCAGAAGTGTTTTTGGTTCTACCCTGAAAAATAAAATGTAGCAAAAGCAAGTCATCATTTTGAAAGTGTCATTAATGGGTTCAGCGTCAAGGTTTTGTCTCCTTATAACTTCAGCTTCTGATATTAATAAAATAAATGGTTCTCATAAGAATCCTGGAAGGACTGAAATGAGTTGCTTCTTGAGATTAAATAAGGATATACATTAAAATGACTACAGGGCAAAATGCTGTTTTTGAAGGTTTCCCAGCCACATAAACTGATATATGTGCTTATTTCTGGTTAAACTGTGCAGGATGAGCAGCCCAGAACCTTTCCTGCTCCATCTAGCACCCGGGAAACACCTGCAGGCATGAGGAAGAAAGAAATCTCTGTGCCACTTGCGGCCAACTTCACTGCTAATAACAGGTAACAAAAGTGTATTGACAACCAGGATTAACTTCTGATAAAAACGCTAAAGTTTGACTCATGGGTGCTTTGAAAGAGGCTGCAGTAGAATTTATAAGGAGCATGAGAGGTGCTTGCATTCTTACATTAGCTGCATGCTGCAATCCTAAAGACACTTTCCTGGGAGTAAGACCCATTGAACATAATGCGGCTTATTTTTGAGTAGATATGGTCAGGATTGTATTTGCAATTTCATATTTAAAGTGGCGGAGCCAAAGCAGACTTATCAGTTTTGGTTGTGCTGTCATATTTATCAAAAAGCACCTTTTTCAGGTGCTTTTCACAGGCCTCTCAACATTTAATCTAGTGTCTTTTAAACTGGAAAACCTCTTCAAGTTTTTACATTCAAGTGAAATGCTCAATCCCCAAGTTAGTCTACAAGCTTTCATAAGGAAACTCCTGAGCCTATGGAACTATGCTGCTCATCAATACTGTATATTACAGAGTTTCCCTATGGGGAAAACCACTTTATGTAAAGAGTGTTTTACATAACGGGTATGCTTCCGGAATGAATTAAACATGTTATGTGAGGCGCTACTGTATTTGGGACAGGACAATCCATTAGGCAGTGTATTCAAGAAATGGGCACCCTCCTGGGTGTAAGATGGACCAAGTGGTGGTTGGTCTGTTCAGATGGCATATTTGTATGAAACAATTATAAAATATGCTAACATTGTCCTTTTCTTTTTTGAGGAGTAACAAAGGAGCTATGGGCAACTGTGTCACCACCATGGTGCATAATAACTACTCCACTACGGACAAGGCTGCTGCACCAAAGAGCTCCAACCAGGCCACAATCTCACTCAAGTAAGTTCTTGGGTGTTTGTCACAGACAACTTCAAAGTGAGCAGTATAGATAGGGATGGGCCGGAGGCCTTAATCATTAGAGCTTGTCCTGTATTTCAGGTTTAAGACAGATGCTAGCATTCTAGGGTGATATCTTGAGGAAAGGAAGCTGTATGAAGAGAATGAATGCCTGTTTGTTCGTGATTGCTACCATATCAATATACACAGCTCTTTTTATTTTGAAAGAGTCCTTGAGATTCTAAGCCAATCTGACTAGGATAGCTATGAGAAAATGGAAGTTTTCTTATTACATGTTAAATACTAGTTTCCTTTCTTGTGAAACTTTTTCTATATATTATTATCATTACCTGCAAATGTAGCTGAGAGCGCAGAAGTCTTTTCAAATTCTGTAATGTGTTTAGCTACTTGGAAAAACTCTGATGTTTTAAGGATTAAGTTGGTAGGATAATTAAATCAACACTTGCCCAAATCCCTGGGGTTGAGATGCTGTTTGTGCTGTTGAGGCAGCACTCCAACCTGGAAGTAAGTTGGGATGATGTGAAATGTATCATGTGATGTCATTGCCACTTACTTCCGGCCTTGAAGGTTGAATGGAGCCTAAGAATGGTGGGAAGGAGGCCAGAGGGAGGGCTTTTTTAAGTGTGTATTACTTGCAGGATACCCTTTTTGTTGAGATGAGTCTTACAAACATGGACAAAGAGCAGTTTTACTCCTAGGCTAGTGAACTTGAAGTAAGGAGGGTTCCCCCACCAATTTCCAACAACCTGTAAATTGGGCAGAGTCCTGAATCAACTGTCCTGCTGTATGTTTCATAAACCTCCGAACAATGCTGCATGCTTACAGTCCATATAGCAGTAAAGACTGTTCTTGTTAGTAGTAAAGCCTTGTCTTCCTTTTGTAGCAATATAATTAAAGCTACCTCCAATGAGGACACAGAGAGCAGCAGTTATATTAAGTCCCAGAAGAACTTTTCCAGCAGCAACATCCAGGCTCGGAACAATAATACCACCAGCAGCAGTAACCCTCCTCGGAGGCAGGAAGTTTCAGAAGAGGAGGCTGAGCAGTAAGTAGAAGGAGCTATTGACAATTTTGAGAGATTAATTGTATATATTTGTGTATAATTTGAAAAATTAATGCCTAAAACCCTGAGTTGGGTTGACCTAAACATTAGTCAATGCTGTAAGGCTGTTTTGGTTTTAAGAAATGCTGCTTAGTGAGATGAAGAGGGAGACTGGACTAGAAATGAGATGCATGGGGAAAAAGTGGAAAAACATGTTCTGAAGTACCATAGAAACAGGAATGAAGGTGAAGGAGCTTATGGGAATTGTTGTCTGTGAGAGCTGCTGTGATGGAAGTACTGTACTCACAAAGTCTACAAGTTCCATAGCATCTTTTGTAACATCTTTAATCTTCTTTCCTGTTTAGACAATATCTGCTTAGCACAGTTATTAGTATGTTATTCTTCAAGATCAGACATCACATAAAATTGCACAGATTTACTGTATCAAATGGAGAGATTTTTATACATCCTTAACACTGGACTGTAAAAAACATGGGTCATAGCAAATTCTGTTATTTCTTTTGGCTTAAAATTTACCACCAGCTTTTCCATAAGATTAACTTATGCATAATTACCATATATACTTGGGTATAAGAGTGAAAGTAGGCAATAAAACTATTCAAAAGGATTTTGTATCTAACAGAGATGCATTTGGTGATGTCAAGTTGATTTTCAGTTCTCATAGAATTTTCTTAACTCTGAAAAAATTGCACTGACTGCCCCCTTTTCCCCCCATGCCTGTTGAAACTTTAGACCTCTCTCATGCCTGAGGAGTCCACATAGTTTTCTAGGAGTTCAGAGAGAAATGCTTTTGCCAGCCCTGGGCAAGACCTGCTCTCTGAATGTGTCATCTCAGTTGTCTCCCTTTTTGAAGAATCTGTTGTGTTAGGCATAGCCACTGAAAAACAGGGCTCATTGCACCTAAATCTCTTCTTGCCCTTTTAGGTTCATTAACCAGGTCAACCTGGCTGCTGTGACGATTCAGCGCTGGTACAGACGGCATTCACAGAGGCACAAGGAAGGCGTAGCTCAGCTTGGACGCTTGTTAGCTTCCAAAAGAGAGGTCTGTGTGTCAAATGTGAATTGTATGAAGCAAGCTTTTATGTTCTGCCCTAGAAACTGAGGAAAACCAGTTCTCTGTTCCTCAAATTATGGCCTCCAGATACAACATTTTTCTAGTACTTGGCATGCCATCAGCAGTCCAAAGAGTCACAAGGCCTGTTAAGATTTTATAGGCTGAATTTATAGTAAACAAGCTGCCCAAGAGTGAAGGCAGGTACATTTTGCTAGAATCAATGATGCAAAGGAGCCGGGTAGAGGTTTCTATAATGGTTCCCTTTAGTAAAGTCATTTTTATTCATTTGTAAATGTGTTCCTGGTCTGGCAGCAGAACAACCTCAGGCAATTAACACAAAATAAAATGCTGTATTTAAAACTGACAGAGCAGGCATCTTCTAAGTCAGTGTGTTTTAATCTTTTTCATCTCATGGCACACTGACAAAGCACAAAAGTGGTCATAGCATAACTGGCAAGACTCACCATGCTGTTGTCAATGTGCTTACAGCCCCCAATGGCCCTATTAAAACCAGACCCTTCCCAAACATCTGTATCACACTTGTGGACTATCCAGAACTGGCATAGTGGTTGCTGCATTAGGTCAGCCTTTGACCAATCTGATAGGTTGTCTATAAAATACTTCCTCCATTTCTTTCTGACATTTTCTTATCAGAAGCAATAACTTTTTTACTGGATAAGTTATTTCAGGACCAAACAAAAGAGCTTATTTGTTAACCAGATGATTGGACTGTGCAGCATTGTAGGCTTATAACCAGATTCTTGACATGGAAGCCCAAACACTAACACTCACTTGTAGTACTTGTTCCTGCTTGGTTGCACTGTTTGTTTTCTTTTGTAAGCCAGTTTTCTAGGAATATACAGTGGACCAGCAGTATTTGCAGGCCCAGGATCTGTGAATTTAACTCACCACAGATACCAATGGATACCAGAGTCCAAAATAAAAGCAGTTTTAAAGAAAACAATATTTTTTTCTATCTTCACATAATCAAACTGTGCCATTTCTTAGTCTCTACATCTATTTTTAGGCTTGAAAGGTCCACTTCTGGATTTTGCAGAATGTTCCTGCATCTGGGGATGATTGAAATATATAATCTAATGGAATAATTTAATTTCATATGGGCCCCCATATCCTTGGATCCTGTATCTGTGGTGTCAGTTCTCCACAGGTATGAAGAACTGCCACTTATCCACAGATTTGTATACAGTGGTGCGTTAGTTTATGAGCATAATTCATTCCAGAAACATGCTTGTAATCCAAAACACTTGTAATCCAAAGCGGATTGTCCCACAGGAAATAATGGAAGCTCAGACAATTTGTTCCACAGTCCAAAATATTTATATAAAAATATTTACTGTATATAAAAATGGTTACTAAACATTACAATATAATACAAAACACTGTAATAAAGAAAATACTGTACATTACTGGACTTTACCTTTGAAAAACTTCATGGCTGGTGTGAGGGAGACAAGAGGGAGGAGAGATGTCTTTCACTATTGGAGTCACTGCTATCCATTGAATCAGTGGAATCTTTATCTTTTTGTGCAGCTTTAACATTCCCCTGCTGCTGATGGGGTGCATTGATAAGACACACTTTCCACACTGCCACACACAGATCCCCCACACACACCTGGCTCAGTCTGCTCCCTCCAGATCTAACCATGAGTTCCCTAATCATGGAAGCCTGTTCCAAACTTCCTCTGAAGTGCTCTTAAACCAAGTCAAAATTTCTGAGAAAATTTTGCTCTTAATCCAAAACACTCATAATCCAAGTCACTCTTCAACAAAGATACAACTGTATATAAAAGTAACTGGACTTACCTGTCATTGCAGGAGAAAAAAATTAATTTTTTATTTATTTATTACCATTGTTGAGCCTTAAATAGCAGAGTATCCAGCGGAGAAAAAACGCAACAGCATGCCCAGGTAGATTCTCAGTAGAATATATTTTTATATAAGTCTTTCTAGCAGCATTTCAACAAAAATATACTGTGTAAATAAAATATAATACAGAGCATCAAAAGCTCCCACATACCTTCTCGTATGTTCCCCCCCCCCCAATACGTTGCACTGAACCAACACTTAAGTATACATTCATGACCAATCACATATTAGATCATGTATTGCTACCACCTGTGCTACACCTTTCTTACACCTTTCTTCCCACAGGTGTGTCTGTTTAGCTTGTTGAGTTTAAATTTCTTATTGCCATTTCATCCCAGGCATAACAACCATAAAAACCAGAAATATTTCTATTTAAAAATGAAAGCTGTATTTCACAGAGCCCCTACCAGTTTTAGCATTTGCAGCCACCATGTTTATGTGAAAATGGATTTTTTTTGCCTTCTCTTCCAACATAATCCAAAATCTGTAGTGTTCCTGTATGTTGTTCATATGTTTTGTCTAAGCTAGGAATAGACTTCTCAAAAACAGTATTACAAACCATGCAAAAGTTTGCTAAAATTCCTTTCTCTTTACAGCAGCAGACCCAAGCATCCACATCTGTAATTATATGGAATGTTTGTGATCTGAAAGTCTTTGTATTTCTCAGTATTTATCTACCTATAAAGAGGTGCAATTAATGTATTTGTATTTGCAGACCAACATAGCATATAACTATAAAGGTGATATAAAAACATCCCTGCAGACTAGATTATCTTCAGGAATCAAGGGAACAATTTTAGCAGGGAAATGGAGAAGGCTAGCATTTGATTTTAACGCTGGAATAATATGCTGCTAATTTGGACTGATGATGTTCACTGTTAATTCGTAAGGAAAGGCATCAGCATCTCACAGAGGAGGGCAACATTTTGGATTTGCAACGAAAACGAGATGAGGAGAGGAGGAAGATCCGAGAGGAGAAGGCACGCCTGGCCAGAAAAGCAGCTGTCCAGGTAAAGTTTCAGTACCAGTACAAATTAAGAGGTTTTGCTTGTTAGGAAATTGGAATCAGTATACACACCAATGCTGTGTGCTTGAGGAGTAAATCAACCAAAACAGAGCATTGACAGAGTACCTCTGTTACAGGAGCTGCAACAGAAACGAGCCCAAAAAGTCTTAGCTGCTCAGCGCTTGGTTGAGGAAGAGATGGCAATGATGAGAGATAGCAAGAAATCAGGTAGAAGGAAGCCTGGGAAGACTGGCTCTGTGAAGAATACCAGCCCTGCCAACAGTGTCATCAAAGCTAACAATGCAGGTGAGAGGTACTGGGAGGTCATGAAACTTGTAGGTCTAGATATCACCTGAACAGTTCTCCAATCAAACACTGGTGCACTCCTCCTGGAGCTTGTAGACACAAAACAGTTGGTTCAGGTTACCAGGTACAATTACAAAACAATGTTTGATCATTCAGATTATAGGGTGTCAAAAGCAGAGAGGAGATTCAGGCATAGAGTACCATGCAAGAGATGCTGACAGGACAAGGAGTACACTCAAAGAAATCCAGATTGCGCGAGAAAGCAGTGTTACAGGAAAGATACAGGCAGCTCGTGCATTCCCACAATTCCATGGTGAGAAACTTGTTGCTACAGATTTTGGATTGTGGGGAAGACCAGGGGTTTACTTTAAAAAAAAACAAATCTGGAGGTACTGCAGCTGAATTGTGTGCTGCTGTATCCTTTAAAGTTGTGTGTTGGAGTTCTTTGTCCCTAGAGTGCACAGCTGCCTCCAGTCATCCAGCTGCTTTATACGAAATAGTCAGGAAAGCATGTTGCTTGCTCACCCACTTTTCTCTTTTGTTAGGCAGCAAAAAAAATTGATTAGTCTGATCAATGCAGCCAGTTTCATGCACATTTTGAAGATTTGTCAACCCTCATTCTCTGTGGCTAAAACATCAGCCCTGCAATGTTTGTAGATGTTTGTGTCCACCATAACATGTGTATAGGGGTGTTCCTGTGGATGCTTGTTTTCACAGATGCCAACTTTCACTTGCCAGGTACAGAAACGGAAGAAATCTCTGCAGTGGCATATCATTCTATCTCAGGACAAAAGAAACTACAGGAAGAGCAATCACAGGTGCTTATATATTATTTTCTCAAACTTTTGAGAATGTTACTCTTTTTAAACTCAATTTGCTTAATTCCTAGTTTCTGTATAAATGAAATACTCTGGCTGGAAATACATGACTGAACAAACCATACTGAGAAGATGAATCCTGCTTCTCTGACCATTTACAATGCAAACCATTTATCATTTTTTTTATGCAACCTCTCACTGTATGGTTCATCTTTGTTCTGCAGGATGTCAGTTCTGGAAAAATGGCCTGTGAAGACTTGGAGACAATGATTACTATAGCCAGCAGGGCACAGTCTAAAGTGACCCTTAATGAACTACTGGACACCCTAAAGCTGTTGGAGGAGGAGCCAGAGTTGCTACCACAGCCAAAGCCCTGCAAGGAAGATAAATATGCTTGGATAGATGGGGTAACTACTTTTTTGGGTCCTTTTTCCAAGTCTCGTGAAGTGGCACTGAACTGGGAACAAGCATCATGGTTCAGTGGTAGACCTCATTCTTTGTATGCAGAAGGTCCCAGGTTCAGTTTCTGACAAGGATAAAATTCCTTTCTGACATCCTGAAGTGTCACTGGTAATCTGTTAACAATACTGACATATGGATCACTGTCTGATTCAGTATTGAGCAACTTTTTATGAATTGACATAAAAAGGATGCCCAAAGAAGAAATGAAGTTGGAGCTACTTCCCATTTGTGGTTAGATTAGATTAGGGGATCGATTTTTGGGGAAAAGAGATCTCACGAACACGTTCATTATCAATAGTAATTTAAAGCTTAAGTACCTGCAGCCTCTAAATAGTTGTCTTGTTCTGTATGGACAGCGTGCCTCGCATCAGCATCCAATGTTTTTCTTTGTGACACAGGAAGTTGACTCAAATTCTCTGACTGCTGACAACCTGGAGAAGTTTGGGAAACTCAACTGCTCTCCAGGAATCCCTGAGGAAGGCACACTGCTCTCAGAAGCTAAACTTCAGAGCATCATTAGCTTTTTGGATGAGATGGAGAAATCTGAGCAGGAACGACCCAGATCTGCTGCTTCTGTTTCACAGCGAGAGGTGAGCTTCATAGTGAGATGTGAGCTCCAGGGCATCCAGTTAACTTTCAGAAGGAGTGGGAATGATCAGCTTGCAGCAAACACAGCAAAGCTCAACCTAAGGGGAAAGGGAAGATAGGATTCTAGTCTCATAAATTCATGTTGAAGTGCAGGTTGAATATCTCAGCTATACTGATATCCAGCATAATCTTGGCAATATATGACCTTCTTGGAAGACTGAATTGGATATCCATTGGGACGTAAAGTAGATGGTTTGCAGCCAGCAAAATGTGGGTTGAATCTCTTGGGAAGGTATTTCATCTGGGCAAAGCCTTGGACATTTATTAAGCTCTCTGAAGGAACTAGTACAGAGGTTTCCTCTTCTTCAGCAGCCATGTCAAGTTCATGTCAAGGCAGGTTGTTAAGAGAGATTATCATTCTAATCTCATTCCCTTACTCTTAACCCATCCACCAGGGGCTTTTGTCAGAAGAAGAGCTAGCCCACCTGGAACAGGCCTCAGCAGTTGCCACAGAGGTCACCAGCTCAATCATGAGGCTGAAACTAGAGGTAGAAGAGAAGAAGAGAGCCATCACATTACTACACACAGCACTGGTAAGTAACCAGAGCCTAATTCTTGGGCAAGATTTTACTAATGTACTAGTGAGACAGTATTATAAGGTACTGTGGGAGGATGCATGAATCACTAGCAACCAAAAGCATCAAATCCTGTTTACCTGCCAGTTCAGGTTTTTGTAATCTGATTTATGAAGGCAGACTAAATCATGACTATAAGCATGGGAAGACTTTCCATTTAAGGTCAGTGTGCTTGTTATGGTGTGTGTTTTCTCTTTATGCTTTGGGCTGAGGGAATTTTAACACAGGCTACCTTCTCATTGTCCTGATCGCGTCCTGGTTACTGCCCCTGCCCTGACAGGCTCAGCAGCGGGAGCTGACTGTGCGCCATGTCAAAGAGACAGAGAAGGAGTTGAGTCGTCAGCTGGCACTGCAGAGGGAGCAGTATGAGGCAGCTATCCAGCGACATCTGGCCTTCATTGACCAGGTAACATTCACTCTCAACTTCTTTCTTTTGCAGATGGGGCCTGAAAAGGTGGTTATATTATCCAATTTCCCTTCTGTTTGCAGTGCACTTTTAGGCTTCTTTGAACTACTGCTATACTTCAAAAATCTCTTGAGTCAAAACCTTTTATTTTAAAAAAGCTTTTTTAATGGGGCAGGGGTGGGGGGCTGTTGTTTTATTGTTTTTAGCATATATGTTTTTAGCTTGTATGTTTTAATTATTTTAATTGAATTGTTCTATATATGTTTTTAATTATGTTTTAATGCCAGTTGCCTTGAGTTGGGCTAATCGCCCGAGAAAGGAGGAATATAAATTTTTAAAATAAATAAATAAATTCAAGGTGTAGCATCTGCCTAAGATGGTGAGGGAGATTGTGTTATAATCTGCCATCTGAATATGATGACAACCTATGAGGGATGAATCCTTGAGAATAGGTAGCAACTATACTAGATATAGGTGGCAGAATATATTGTAATGTACCTACCTATCATATACTTACTGCCTGTCCTGTACTTACCTCTCTGTACAGCTGATTGATGATAAGAAGATTCTCAGTGAGAAATGTGAAGCAGTGGTGACTGAATTGAAGCAAGTGGATCAGAAGTACACAAAGAAAATTGCCCAGATGCAGGAGCAGCATGAGTTGGTAAGATTACATTAATACCAAGGGGAAAGGAAGGTGTACAGGTCCAACCTTCCTATACACAGATTTGACTCAGCACAAATGGACACTACAAATCAGTTTTCAAAACTGCTTTTCTACTGTTGTAGAGAGGCAGTCAAGCAAGCAATCATACTGTTCTTCGGCTAAGCCATACAAAGGAGGATGAAGAGTAGACAGAAGGGGGGCAGAAGATGGGCCTGGGGCAGCAGAGAGGAGAGTGGGAAGAGGTGCAAGGTTCTGACGCTTATGTTGAATCCAAACCCCATTTTCCAGGAAGCAAGGGGCAGCCTCTGGCTGCTCCAAAGGTGGCCTAAATCTGAGTAGACCCATTGGGGCTGCTAGTGCCTTATTGTGGGAAAGGGGATGAGCTTCCCCTTCCCTGTGGTAACACAATAGAAGTCTCCTAATAGTGCAGCGCAGGTGTTCCAGCCTGCCTGTTCCAGCACAAATTAGGATTCTGCTATCAGTGTAGAAAGCACCAGTCAATGTTGAACCAATTTACTGATTCATTAGATGGCAGCTTCATATATTCATATGCTTTGGAATAAAGTGGAAATCTTTAACAACGAAGAGAATCTGTATGTAGTTTGGTTCCCTTTTTGAGCATCTGAAAGTTTACAGCCAGACATCCTGGGTTTGGAGCAGCAATTGCAAAGTGTGTTTCTAATAGTGTATGTTCAGAGGATAGATATAACAATCATAGTCATCTCATCTAACTCTGTGGATTTTCGTTAAAATCACTCCTCTTTCGGGAATAGCATTGCCTAAGACCAAATGGCAGTTTGTCCTCTTTTCTTCTTGAGATAAAATATCCTATATACACAGGATAAAATTGGGTAGGAGAGCATATCACCTAATGCAAATTAGACTGTTTTCTGTAATGGGCAAAATGAATTCTGATCTGTTACAATATGAGTGTAAAGTTTTGTGGTGAGATAGGAATGTTCCTAGTCTCAAACTACTTTCTAGTCTCAAACCAGATGATTATTTCCTAACCATGCCTACTCAGAAGTAAGCCCCACTATGTTCAATCAGTCTTACTCCCAGGAAAGTGTTTTCAGGATTGCAGCCTTAGACTTTTAGAGCTGTCCTTTGCCTAATTGCTAGTTGTTTGTCTCCTTGGTACATCCTTGACTAGGAACAGCAATTTAGTTGAAACTGAACTAAGATCCATCCCACCCCTACCGATGCAGAGATCGTCTTGAATTTTGTTAAATTCTGGAAAAAGCAGGTAGTCATTCAGAGTTATGAAATTAGCAGCCGGAATTAAAGTTTTCTCATTGCTTATTAGCTTTTTAACACTTGTTGAACGGAGGTCTGTGGTGGTTAGAAAAAAATATGCCATGGCACTGAAGATGAGAGTATAAATTCATCTAGGTAAATTGGATTAACAGTAGTGAACATGGTTTGTAATGTCTTTGTGGCTTAGGTAGCCACAGATGGTAAACTGCAGACACAGAGATTATATCCTTTATGTCAGGCAAGTGTGTAAGTGCCAAACCCCCATAAGCCAATTAGACTTTTTTTTGGTTGTCCTCTTTGATTTGTTTTGGGACACATTCTTTCTGTGAAAGGTGGCAGGCTTATTGTTTGAATTCACATCCCTTAGAGAAGTTCTTTGAAAAGTTGCAGTTGCCCATCTTCTTCCTTTTTTAGCATTTGCTGAGGCAGGATCAATAGGAAGCATTATCCATTCCCTGAGCTAAGGGTCAGCCTGCTTTCTAATCCCTCTGCATCCTTGCACCTGTTTTTCTAACCCTCTTTATGTCAAACATCTTTCTGTTTCTCTCTAGCTCTCACATCTTCCTCTTTCTCTCTAGGTCTGGTGTACTCTGGGCCCTCTCTGTGAGGTAAATTTCTTCTCTGCATGCTCTTTTGCTTCATCTTTCCCTTGTTTGGCTGAGTTCTATAGGTGCAGCCATTCGTGTATATGTATTGGGCTATGGGTGGTGCAAGTGGTTAAGACACTGTGCTTGATAACCAGTAGGCCAGGGTTCGTGACCTGGGTCCCCACAAGACAGGGTGAGCTCCTGTCCTTAGCCCAGCTCTGTGACGCAGCTGGAACCAATCATATCGGCTCTGCTATTCCATTGGACTATTTCAGTGGCATGGAGAGGGGGGATTTGCTGCTTGGGTAACAGCCTATCCTCCATATTAATCTGTTCAGGCCTTCATGCTTCACATATAGCGTTGAGCAAGATACCATAGTTTTTCGAGATTGATGGATGCCAATGCTTTCTTGTATATGTTAGGTGGAACCATGCCTTAAGTACCTAACTTATGTAAACTTATTGTTAGGGTAGGTATTGCAATTTTGTGCAAAAACCTGTTTCTTGATAAGACCATACTTTCAGTATCCCCATCCTTGCTGCTCCATTGTTGAATTTGTACAGCAAATTTCATCAATATTTCTGCACAGGCATACTTTTATATCATTGTAGCATAATTGTTAACTGTCAGTTCAAATTCCTACCCATTACATTAGGTGGATTGACTTGAGCAGGGCTAGAAACAGGTAATAGTTATGGTTTTTCAGAGTGGTAGAAGGTGGTTCAAAGAAAAACGATAGCTACTAGTTTGTACACTTATGCCACTATTATCTCTAAACTGCTTTTATGGGGCTTGTATTGTTCCAAAACTTTATCTGCTATGACAATAGTTTTTTAATGTTTATTTCATACACCAGGAGAAGCAAAATATCTCTCAAACTGCTTTCAGCGCTATTAAAATTCCTATCTGTCTCAAGCTTAGAAGAGAATAAAAATATGATTATTCATGGTAACTTTGTAACAGCCTTTAGTAGCTTTTTAAAAAGTGGTGGTATCATAGCCTATTTTAATTAATTAGCCTATTTTAATTAATTAGCCTATTTTAATTAACATATAAATTAATTGAAGAATTCTAACTCTAAAATTCTTAGATAATGTTTCTTTAACAAGAAAAACTGAATTGTTTTGCACTTAGAGGATTCTATGGACCCAGTCATATATACAGTAACTTTTCAGCACTGACACAGCCCCAAGGTTAGGAAACGGATTCCCTTGTCTTGAGAAACCCCCTCCCTGGATGCTGCATACAACCCATTGACATTGGTACTAAAAATTGAACTTGGTAGATTGGATAGATACTTTTCCGCATCTGCCCAAGAACCCTCAGAGCTACTGCCAGAAGAAGTAGGCAGTAATGGATCAGTGGTTAATTATTCAGTATAAGGCAGATTCTTATGCCCAGAGAGCATATTTCTCTTTTTCTCCCTTATCTGGATTATTGACCAGTGTGGTGGAAAGCTGGAACAGAAAGGAACCTAGAATATTCTATACAGGGACAGGTGACATAAGGGACAGAAACCTGTATCTTCGTGGTTACTAGAAATTCTATCCAAAACCCCCCTTAATATCTGAGATTTCCACTGAAATCATCTAACCTCTGTTGGGATTGCTACAAATCTGCTTTATATAATTGTTGGTGGGGGATCTGAGGCACTCAGGAAGTAATGTTCTGAATTAGGGTTAGTGTTGCTTTGCACATGTACAGCCACAGAATGAGCAGGATTATGAATTACTTGAATGAAAATAGTACCATTACCTGTGTTCCATGCATGTGAGTTTATTCCAAAATATACTTTCAGTAAGTGCATTTGCTGACATTTCATGTGTTTGAAACATTTATACAAGCAACAGAGTAAAGTTCCTTGTAGGCCCCTTTGCAAAGCTAGTTTGATGGGATTTCAGCAAGAACAAACCATGGAAAGTTTTACAACCTATTGTTTAACTACTGGTTCTGCTATGTATGGAAGGCATAGTTTGTGCCTATTGAGGCAGGTTCATAACACTTTAGTGCTGTTATTAGATGCAAATTTGTTTGCCTCTTTATCTTGCCATTGTTTTGCCTTTCTTTCCCATGCAGGAAATAAAGAAGCTGAAGGAGCTCATGAGTGCCACAGAAAAAATCCGCCGGGAGAAATGGATTGATGAGAAAACCAAGAAGATCAAAGAAATCACTGTGAAAGGTACTCATAGACTTCTGTTAAGGGGGTGTGTGGATTACTACTTTCATGTACCTGCTGTTGCCTTTTCCATTAGTGTGGATACAGAACTAACCCCACATGTTGCATCCCTTCTTCTAAAGTGGTATCTGTATAGTAACTGACTTTTTGGGATGAGACAGAGAATTTCATCCCTGAATTGAACATATGCAAGGGAAGCTCTTTCATAATAATTCTGGACTGTACCCTTTCTATGGTTTGAAACTGAATCCAGCATTTTGTTTGTATCTGAAAGCTGAGTGTGATTAAAAAATGGCCTCTGTTAGTTTGCAATAACTTTTATGTAAAGTTCAGAGGAAGTTTCTTTAATAATCAGGTTAGTCAGTACATGCCAGATTTCTGTGAATTCTGTGTGCTAAGAACAATCCAATCTTATGCTGTGAAAAAAATAATCTGACCTGGTATATGCATAGGGTCACCATATATTTATTTGGGAATTATATAGATTAATAACCAGAAAAATGCACCAGCTAGAAAAATTTGCTGTTGCTGAACATGTCCTAAAACAGGACACCAGATGAATTCAAACATGACCAAGTGTTATTTACAAACTATGCCACCTGCATATCTATAGGGAGATAATAGAATTTCAGAAGTATAAAAACAACATGAGTAGAAAGGGAAGAAATCTTGAGTACTAGCAATGTCTGCACTAAAAAAAATGTGAAGATGTGAGGAAAAATTGGACTTTTTACAAACATGCTGCTGGATGACAGGCAAGTAGTTAGTTAATTCTTAAAAAATTTTTGAACACAGAGAAGTCAGTTAACAGTCTAGCTTAGCAATTAGCCATGCCAACTATATAAGTGCAGGTTTTCCCCAGGAGTCCAGGATGCTTTGGATTATTCTGATGCTCCCATACCTTTGAACATACAGTGGCACCTTTAAGTAAGAAATGCCTCACGTAAAGTATATTCCAGGTAACAAACAAAAATTTCTCTAGGATTCTGCTTCACACAACAAACTGTGCTTCATGTAACAAACACACTCGTTGGCAATTGGGGAAGACGCGCTGGCCAGCAGCCCTTTGAAAAAGCATCAGGGCTGCCTAGCGCGCCTCCCACAGCAAAAGCAACACTTCTATGCTGTTCTTCCTATGGCCGGGCATCTGTTGGGCAGAGGGAGAGAACAGCAGTGGAGAGGATGGAAGCAGCTCAGGGCTAGCCAGAAGGGAGCAGGGGAAAGAGAGGCTTAGGATGAAGAGAAGGAGAAAGGAGAAGAGAAGGAGAAAGTGAAAGTGTCTTGGATTGCAGAAGGAAGTGTCTTTGATTGCAGCCTCCTAGACATGTCTACCCAGAAGTAAGCCCCATTGTGTTAAATTGTTAAAGCCCCATCGTGTTAAAGAATACTTCACGTAGCAAACATTCCTCTGGAGCAAATTAAATTTGTTATGTGAGGCGCCACTGTACTTGCCAAACTTCAGGCTTAATGGCTGTGGCAATCATCTGAACAGTTTTATAATCTTGCCAGCCACAAAATTCTTATGATTCTTATAAAAATTCAATTTTTAAATTATTTTTGTTTATTTTCTCCCCTTTTACTTTTCAAAAGTGACTTGCTTAGTCAATAAATTACATGGACATCCTATATAGAATGTGTGTTCCCATATCTACTTTTCTGCAAAGTTTGCAGATATTGACACAAAGTACAGTAGTTTAAAATGGAGAGGGAGGCTCAGGGTGGGCTCCTTGTTCTGCTGTGTTGGTCTGAATGTGTTGTTCACTAAATCATACTTCTTTATATCTTGCTGATTGTCTTTTCTGTTCTTCAGGTCTAGAGCCAGAGATCCAGAAACTCATTGCTAAACACAAAATGGAGATCAAAAAGTTGAAAGCATTGCATGAGGCGGAGTTGCTGCAGTCAGATGAGCGGGCAGCCCAGCGCTATGTACGTCATACTGAGGAACTGCGGGAGATGCTGGAGCATGAGAAGGAAGAGCAGGGACAGAGAGAGAGAGAGCTGGCAAGGCAACGGTACGAAAGGAGCAGAGTGGGAGTTTTAACAGGGAAGGATCGAGAGCAAGCAGAAGATGAAACTGGCATGGCAGTAGAACAGTGGAAGAAGAAAAGAAAGCATGGCCTAGAAAACAGGGTGGTGACAGAAAGTAAACTGCTTTTATTTTGAGTTCCTCCTTGTATGTTGGAAGGGCCTCTGTATCTGTTATGGAAGAGGTAACATGTCCTGCAGATAGGGAAAACACAGTAGAGGCAAGTCAAGTATTCTGCTAGATAAGCTGGTTTTCCTAATGCAGTGGTCTTCAAAGCGGGGGTTGGGACCCCCTTGGGGGTTGTGACTTTATTTCAGGGGTGGTCACGAAAAGCTGGATGCAGCCATCTTGAAATCTGACACTGGGCATGACACTTCCAGCCATGACATCAGTCCTGGACAG
Source organism: Cryptoblepharus egeriae (assembly GCA_030015325.1). Lineage (NCBI taxonomy): Eukaryota > Metazoa > Chordata > Lepidosauria > Squamata > Scincidae > Cryptoblepharus > Cryptoblepharus egeriae. Next base: position 102,376,176 of record JAREYC010000002.1, on the reverse strand, counting down.
GTTGTCAATCTCAAAATGGGGCCCCAGGCTGAAATGCTTGAATACCGCTGTACTAATGCATTATGTGTGACATCAGTCCTTTAACAGCAGGAGATGGGGAGAGCTTGTGCACATGAGCAATCACCAACATCACAATGTTATTTTCAAAATTGATTGCCAATCTTGATTTCAGAGAACCAAGGCTGGCACTTAGTGAAGTGCAGCAAGAGCTTCTATAGTAGGTGGGGAGGGAGCAAGTGAACAGAGGGCAGGCCTTCCTTGGATACATCTTTGTATTCCTGCTCCAAACCTTTATTTTCTGAGTTTTTAGTTTCAAGGCTGCCTTTGCTACAGAGCTTCTTCCCTTCCCAACAACTCTAATTCCTCCTAAGTAAAATCTTTTTTCCCTTTCTTTCTCACTCTCTCTCTCTTCACTATCGTTGGATTTTCTCTCCTACACTTCTTAGCTTGATTTTTTTTAATTGACTCAATTTCCCAAAGGGGCTGTTTGTCCTCCATTTTTTTTACCCGAGGAAGCTATTGGCCTTGCTGCTTGCTTCCCCCCAGACATTAGGCCATAAGGCCCTCCCTAAAAGATTATTTCCCCACAGGTATGAGAAGCAATTGGAACAGGAGGAACAGGCTTTTCAGCAGCAGCGGCGCCGATTGTACAATGAAGTTGCTGAAGAAAAAGAGAGGCTTAACCAGCAGGCAGCTAGGTAAAAGAAGACATCACATGTAAAGTGTATGCGATCTGATATTTTTCTCTCATAGAGTAGAGTACAGTATGTAGAAAGAACCCACATAGTATTGGACCACAAACACCTCATGGGACCATTAACATTAGTCTTTTTATTAGAATACAGTGGTGCCTCATTTAATGAGTTTAATTGGTTCCAGAACCATGCTTGTTATGTGAAAAGCTCGTTAAGTGAAGTGGGTTTTCCCATAGGGAATGATGGAAACTCAGATGATTGATTCCAGAGCCCAAAAAATTCCCTCCCCTCCAAAAAATTGCTGCCACCTACCCCCTTGGTGCAGCTGGAGGGGGCAGTTGAGGCAGGCTGGGGTGTCCTCACCACTTTCGCGGCATTTCTAGTGCCTCATGGCCATGGATGACTTCCCTGCAAATATGAGGGTTCCCTCCACCCTCTGGAGCGGGTGAACTAAGCATTTCCTTATTTGGAGCCTGCTCAGATCGCTCTGCATAGAGCAGGGCTTTTTTTTCTCCAGGGACTTCCTGGTTGGAGAGCACATAGACTTAAATCGCCTAGAGTCAACAGTCAAAGGTGCATTGGAGGGAACGGTGACTCTACTTATTTATTATAAGTTATTATTTATACTACTTGGTCATTTAAAGGATTAGGCAATTGTGCATGGGAGATGTAGAGCCCTGAAGCCAATGCCTCTCCCCTGAAACTCCTGTTTCCCATTTCTCAAACATAAGGTCCCATCTGCTCTAGGATTGTCATGCCACCCAGCTGGCTATTGATTTCAATATTACTGATCTCTGTTCTACAGACAGAGGGCAGAGATGGAGGAGCTACGTCGGCAACTGGAAGAGAATAGCTCTATTGTCACAAAAGCATTGAAGGAGGAATTTGAGAAGGGGAAGCAGGAGCAGGAAAGACGTCACCAGGTCTGCACTATAGAACCAGGGGGCTTTGCCCCAGTTCACCATATTATCTCTTGCTGCATGGTGGCTTTTGATCATCAGAATTTCTGCAGTTGGAGCTCTGTTTTTACTACATGTTTGAGTTCTTGCTGATCAGAGTCAGAATTTCCACAATCTGCATAATAGTACTCTAACATGTCCTATTCATATCATATCTTGTTGCAAATGGACTGCATTCTTCAGGAAGAATGGTTTGCTGCCCGCTGATCAGCAAGAACTATACACACACACACATATATATACACACACACACACACACACACACACATTGTGGCAGGGTGTAAGATGTAGGCAGGAACAGCATACGTTGAACGGCACAACCAAGTAGCCAGCATCGTGTATAGGAACATCTGCTCAGCCTATGGACTAACCCTTTCCAAGACCAGATGGGAGACCCCTCTGAAGGTTGTGGAGAATGACAGGGCTAAGGTCCTGTGGGACTTCCATATCCAGACAGACAAGAAGGTACTGGCTAACCAGCCAGATATTGTGGTGGTAGATAAGGCCCAGAAGACAGCCCTGGTGATAGATGTAGCAATACGAAATGACAGCAACATCAGGAAAAAGAGCATGAAAAGGTGGAAAAGTATCAGGGATTGAAGGAGGAATTAGAAAGACTGTGGCAAGTGAAGGTGAATGTGATCCCAATAGTGATTGGAGCACTAGGGGCTGTGACATCCAAGCTGGAAGAATGGCTCCAACAGATTCCAGGAGGGACAGCAGAACACTCAATCCAGAAAAGTGCATTGCTAGGAACAGCTAAGATACTGCGCAGAACCCTCAAACTCCCAGGCCTCTGGTAGAGGACCCGTGATTGAGGATAACATACATACATACACCACCTGTGGAGGGTGAGAAAACAATTTTTATTTGTGTGTGTGTGTGTAACTATATATATATATATATATATATGTGTGTGTGTGTGTGTGTGTGTCTGTATATGTAACTGTATATATATAAGTGTGTATGTGATATATATATATGTGTGTATGTATGTGTATGTGTCTATATATATACATACATACATATATACATACATACACGTATATGAATATATTAGACTTGATGCTACCATGTACGTGATTGCATTTGAGGAAATATTACAGATCTGTATATTCAACAGGCTACTCAGTAAATGCTTTTAACAATGATATTAAATGGGTCACACCCCTGGGAAAGTGTGGTGTGCAGACTGGTAAATATTTTCCTACTTGGTGATCACTTTCAGTGGGTCTTGACAGATTCTTATTCTAAAAAGTGGATCCCAGTGCTGAAAGTTTGAGAATTACTGGACTGTTGAGCTTTCTGAAAGAGCAAAGCACTTCACGTGTTGCAAGTGTTTCTTGCAATAGTGCTATCAAGTGAGCTAGTAACATTATTCTCATATTGCAGCTGGGTTGATGAGGCTAATAGGGGATGCTTTGCCTAGCTACATTGGGAGTTCATGGCAGAGGTGAGATTTGAACCAGGGAAGTCATGATTTGCAGTTAACGCTCTTAGCCACTATGCTAAACCAACCTGTTTTGCTACTCAATCCTACCATCAATGACAATGCTGCCCATTTAGGATGGTCAAGCTTTGTGAGCATCCTAAGATGGCAGGTCCCTACCCCAACGGTTTTACACTCTGAATTAGGTCAAGATGTGCCTGTTCATGTTCCTTCAGAATTGCAAGTTCGGTTCAGATGTAAATGATGAAGTTTGGCATATTGGGAGTTGGAAAGGGGTCATGATTCCAGTCTCTGCCATCCCTGCCCTCCATCCCTACTCTTCACTATGTTGCTTTCTCTTTCATCAAGGCAGAGCTGCAGGACCTGAAGATGCAGCTGGAATTGGAAAAGCAGTTCTGGGAGGCCAGCTGTGTAAAGAAAGAGGTAATATTGTGATTTCCTGCTTCAAGTCATATTTTTGCCATCACTCGATGGGCTTAGTATCATCCTGGTCTTTTGGCTCTGTCACTAGGAGGCCTGGCTACTCACTCGAGAGCGAGAGCTGAGGGAGGAAGTGCGAAAGGAGAGGGACAAGGAGATTGAATTGGTCATCCAGCGGCTAGAGGCTGACATGTCATCTGTCAGGGAGGAGTGTGAGAGAGCTGCAGAGAACAGGTGAGGCATATAGATCATATGAAGGACAGAGATGACTGCTGAGGTTGAGTTAATCTCTCCCATTTTGCTTTCTATGGGGCCTTCTTCATTTTAATCCAAGTCCTTTATAAATGGGACAACTTGTATTCTTTCTATGTGATATGCAATTCTGTGGCACACCTTTATATGTTAATTAAAAGTAGTTCTAGCCAGGTGCGAGTATTTGCACAGTTTGTGCATAAGTTTGGCTATCCAGTTTAGAACATTCTTGGCCTTTTTATGGAGAACTTTTCATTTCCTTTTCCTTGAAAATAGGTACTGTGAACTAGCAGTGACTGTAGAGTGCACAGATTTGCCCCAGTGTCTTTGCAGACTATTAATTTTTAACTGGCTACTGTGTTGTATATGCTTTAACAATGATAATAAATGGACATACTCCTGGTAAGAGCAGCCTAGGATTGATGATGCTTGATGATGTCATTTCCAGACATCACATCATTTCAAGTGCCTTGCCCATTTTCCCTCCTTCAATGACCATCTGTTTACAGCAACAGATAATTATTAAGCTTTGGAGATGGGATTACAAAATACCTTTTTGAGCTAGATACTTGATGCTCTCAGACTTTGCTTCCTGATTACTTAAAGGTATTTATGACACTTTGTGTATGCACTTCTGCAAACTTCTTGGTACATAAGATAGTGGGAAAAGAGTTTTCAGAACTTGTTTGCATTATTTGCAAATCTTGTTCAGGCTAATGTGAAGACTAATGTGAAGACTAATGTGAAGACAAATCTTGTTCAGGCTAATGTGAAGACACATTGTTTCCTCAGCAAAGGACACATTATTGCCTCAGCAAATGTTGAAAAGCAATCATGTAGGATCTGTGCTTCGACACCAGCCCTGAAGCGCAGGAAACCTATTGCAGGCCTGGAAAGATGATTTCAAGGGACTCTGTAGTAAAGCTTAATGATGATCTTGTAATCTCTTAAGAATCAAGGCTAATATTTTAAATATAAACTGTCAGATTTCATGTTTCTGGCTGTGTTTGCATTCTGATTTGATTGTGTGGGTGGTGAATCCTCATACACTATCTGCTTGAGTTCTTTGCCATATTGTCTGTCTTTGAACAGCTTGATACAAAGAGTGGAGGTATGGCAAATTTGCATAGTAAGGCAGATCCCATTGCAACCTCTACCTAGTAGGAATAGAGGGGGAAATTAGTTATGGGTTCTTAGCATAAGCCAGATGTTGATAAAGCTGAAGGCATAGCTTCTCCCATCGTTCCATATTTTATTAAGGCTGTAGCAAATCTTAAAAGAAGGTATGGCTTGATTTTTAGCTGATCTGCCAGATCTGAATGGAGAAGCAGAACAACTGTATTATTGGCAATCTGCAGGTTTAGAAAACAGTATCCTTAATAAGCTCTTAGTTGTCACATTTAGAAATAGCAGTATAATCCCTAAGAAGTCCATTGACAAAACTGAGAATTGTCACAAGTGAATTGTTTTAAGTGGTGAGGTCTTCTCCCTTTATCTCTCCAGAATAAAGAGGGTGAGGGATAAATATGAAACAGAACTTCAGGAACTGGAACGGTCAGAACGCAAGTTCCAAGAACGTTGCAATGAGCTGAAGGGGCGGCTGGCAGAGGCAGAAGGTGAGACTCTTCGTATGCAGGGACTTCTGCGACAAAAGGAGCTGGAGGCAGAGGATATCCGTAAGGTGAGTGCATCTCAGAGAAGCAGGGTGGGGGAGATTTCAGTGCCTACCCAGATGAATTGAAGTTTCTCCTTGATGCCTTAGAAAGCGTAGGGGAGATATGGAGGCATCCCAGAGCCCAGTTAAGTGTGGGAGAGTTCTTGTCTTCAGAAATGTCCATCAGTTGCTAACTGCTGAATGTAGGAACTTCTTTCAAGACTAGATGGATCCAAAGATAAAAATGATTAGGAAATACAGGACAGGATCACAGATAGTGCCTTCCCCACTGCGCAGGTTTTTTTCTTTTTTCCTGCCTCATGCCTCATAAATTCCCAAGGCTGAAATTACTTTTTTCTTGCTAAAACAGGTGAAGGACCAGCTAACTCAGGAACGCAGCAGCCTTTCTGATGTTATACGACAGGAGTTTGCAGACCGACTGGTGAACACAGAAGAGGAGAATAGGCAACTCAAAGCAGAAATGGCTGAGCTTCGGGCCCGTCAGCGTCTTGAATTAGAGAGAGTGACGCGGGACAAAGAAGAAGAGCTGGAAGAGGTGCATAAAAGGTGAAAAGAGATTTTCCTTACATGGAAAAAGGCACATTTCTTTTCTGCAAGTTTCTTGATTATACATCTATATGTGTTTATACACACTAATGAATGTGTGCGTTGGTTGGGAACAGGATGTACGGCAGTTCCACTTCACCTGTGTTCATTAACTTACTCTACATTAATAGTTTGAAAAGTGCTCATATTGCCATTTGGGAATTTCCTGGGAGGCCAGAAAGAAGAAAGATGTTGCCCTTACAAAAAGCCAAAACGTTTGTCTCCTCATTTCTGATATAACAGTAAGCCTTAGTGTAAGCATAAGTGTCTTCATTTCAGCCTCCTTTTACCTCTTCCACAGAGTGAAGACAGCCATTGTGAAGAAAGAAGAGACCGTGAACAGCCTGCGAAAACAGTATGAGGTAAGATTCTCTGAAGGCTGCAATCTTGCTTGGCCATGTTATCAATCATATAAACAGTTTGTTTTATGTATTTCAAAAATTGTTTTTATGATCTGTTAGCTGTTTTGTGTATTCACTTTGTGAAAGAAAGGCAGATAGATACTTGCCTGTAAGGTGAGAAATTTCTGCCAATAAATCAAGCATAGATGGCATCTTATCTGCGGGTCATCAGGACTGTTCAGGCCTGTTTTGGCAGCCATGAGAAGCCTGGAGGAGCTTTTATCACTTCTGCAGGGATCTGTGAAGTGTTTGAGGGAAATTCTGAGTGATTGTAGATGGCTTACAAAGAGGCAGCTTTGTTTACATTTGTCGGGAGCTCTGTTGCAGTGTTTTCTAGGCAGCACCCAGTAGTGTCTCCTAAAATCATAATGAATCGCATAAAAATAGTGTGGCAGCAAATGAATCAGGGTGTTGTGGTGAGATAGCATGTTAATATTGCTCTGTATTGGTGCTGCATTTATTTTGGATGGTTTTTAACACTGCAAATGCTTTTGAGCGATTTCAAACTTGGATTTATTTATTTTTAAAAGCATTTCAATAAACTGTTCAATTTTATTGCACACTGAGCAGTGGCAAAGAAGGAATGCACACTGAGCAACATAAGCACCTTGCTAATGTCTTCAAAAATGGTGTGGCTCAGATTTCCCCCCCTTTTCAATCCTTCCCCAGGACAATTTCTTTTCACAAGCACAATTTCCCAAGTTTTATCCCCAATTTAGCCAAAGATCATGGAATAGTCCATATTTTTTGAAAGAAAGCCTGCCCTCACCTTTTCTGTGTAGGTGAGTAACCACAATAAATCTGCAAATAATCTGTAGAAAGATTATGTGGAAAGTATATGTGGCTTTAATTAGTGGAATCCAATAATAAAAGCAAATAAATAAAAAGAGTGTGCTAAAGCAAAACTAACTCAGTGCTTACATAAGCTCGTTAAGGGACTTGTAAAGTCACAATTATATAATTTATAAAGAAAGCTGAGCTCTATTGATCTTGGATGAAGCCAGTAAAGAGAGGGGGCTCAACCCCTGCGAAAATCCATTTCCTAATGAAGAAAAGAAAAAAGTAGGAGTTTGCTGGTTAGCTATATTGAAGGTATTTTTCTATTGCTACTTCATTTTGTCACCCACTTTTTAATTGCTAGTTTATTTTCATATTTCCTGGACTTAATTTTTTTTGTTCACTATAAATCTTTTACTCTTTAACAGATTCCTAGTGATTATGTATTTAACAATTTTTTAATATTTCAGTGAATTGGTAGTTGGATTAACATTTGCATATGATTAAAAACTGATATTCTGCAATTAATAAAAAGAAGATACATACTTTTCCACATAGGTTCTAGCATATCAGTTCCTAAATCATCTCTTTAGCCCTGGGTTCATTTTAACTTTCTCATTGGTCTAGTTTTATTTATCTTTAAAATGCAATGGAAAATTAGATATCTTGGGACTTACATTTTATTGCTCTTGTAGCAATTCCCCCCCCCATTTCTTATTAATTCATTTGAATTATTGCACTGTATATTATTAATATAAAAACTGAACACCTTCCATATGTGCTGTCTCCGATGTATTCTTGGCATCACCTGGCATGATATAATTTCAAATGGCACAGTCTTGGAACATGCTGGAATCTCTAGCATGTATACACTTTTAAAACAGTTATGTCTATGCTGGCTTGGGCATGTTGTGAGAATGGCTGATGGTCAGATTCCAAAAGATCTCCTGTATGGAGAATTAGTGCAAGGAAAGTGCCCTAGAGGCAGACCACAGCTGCGATATAAGGACTTCTGCAAGAGGGATCTAAAGGCCTCGGAAATGGACATCAACAGCTGGGAAATCCTGACATCTGATCGTTCATCTTGGAGGCAAAAGACGCAGCATGGCCTTCTCCAATTCAAAGAGACACTCGTTCAGCAGGCTGAGGCAAAGAGGCAGTCCCTGAACCTCTGAAATCTGGGGGCTGGGCAGAGGACAGATTTGTCTTCAGTGAGGAAGGGATTGCCACTCTCAAATCGGCCTTTTTTAGCCATACTAGATGCTGTTTTTGGACCTCCATTCAGAGCACGATACCCAAGTCTTTCGAGATTGAAGGATGTCAGTGAATATTATTAATACTAGATGTATATCTGTGTATTACTACATTGGTCCTAAAGCGTTCTATAGTTTTTTTAGATAACTGCAAAAATAAGTTAGCTTCCATGAACCTTTTTGTTGTACCCTCTTAAATGAAGATCTGATCATTTTATATAATTTCTTATATGTTGCTATTTTCGCATTTCTTAAAAGATCCTTGGTTATCTTGTCCACAAACACTTTGTAGTTGCCACATATAATGGAAATACTTTGAGCAGTGGTACTTGACCCCCTTTAAAAAATCTGTTCTGGACCCTTTGTCAAACTTACAAGGGTGTGACGTCACTGGGATGCTAGAGCTCCTCCACGTCTACTTGGATGTAAATCCTATTGTGTTCAATGAAACTTACAGCACAATCCTAACCATGTCTACTCAAAAGTAAGCTTCCCTGTATTAAATGGGTCTTACTCCCAGGAAAGTGTCTTTAGGATTGCAGCCACAATGCCAGGAAAACCCACTACCAAATTATAAGATGGCCGATCCCCCTCTCATGACTCCCCTAACACAAGACTTGTTAGGACTTGTTTAACTTGAAGTTAAGTTTAACTTGAATGAACTTGTTTAACTTGAAGTCAAGAGGCTCCCAGGTTGTGGCCTTGTTTAAAAGTTAATGTTTGCTGACCAAATAAATTTTAGTTGCTCATGGACCTATCCTAAAGCAAAGTTTGACTTCAACCAGTTGGTGGGAGTGGATAGGTGTTGCTCTAATGAACCAAAGTGTGGCTTCTTCCCTAAAGGTCTGTGGGAACTGATTCTTCCTCATCCTCAACCCAAGCAAAGCAACATGAGACTAACCTGCTCCCCTGGTATGGTGTTTGCACCATGTATATAAATGTGTTGGGCAGTAATTCACACTGAGAGTATATGCCTTAAAGAGACTTTTTTTTCAGTCTTCAAGAGTTAGAAGTGAAAGTTTCAGAAGAAAATGGGAAAGCTCTTGGTTATGAGCAGCTGAAGGTCACATCAACTTTTCTATAATATAGAAAATCTCTATACAAGGCTCTTGTCCATTTTACATACTTTTATTAGCCACCTTTGCATCTCCTAAGGCATTCTCCTTAATTGAATTTTCTTTGTAGGCAGCCATGAAGAGGGCAGACCACTTGGAGGCTCTCTTGGAGCAACAACGTAAGCAGCTGCTAGCAGCCAAGTAGCAGATGGGATGCCACCAGCACCGCACCAGCACCAGAGGCACTACAAGGGCAGAGCTGCACGAGCTGCTCAGCAAACAAGATCTGCCTTTTGTTGTCCACAAGAGACTAAGAAAATGCACACTAATCTCTATGTTGGTGGGAAAAGATTCTTGTTCTGTGTTATTTTTTATTTTTATTTTTCAACATGTTCCGTTCCTTGTGCCTGAAATCTCACCTCTTCTACAAGAAGCCTGGGTAGTACCCCAGTTCTTGCCAATGTATTTTATCAGTAAAATCCAGCAGATTTTTAAGATGGCTTTCTCGCAATGGTGGTTTTCTTTCAGTTCAGATCAGTGTGTGTTTTACTGATCTAGACTCTGTTCAGGAACTAGACTGTTTGTTCAGAAGATGACCCTCAGTTGCTTTGTTAGCCCTGTATCACTCAACCCAACAATATGTTTTGTACAAACTCTTGATTTCGGAAATTTCATTGCTCACCATCATAAGAGTTAGATACTGGAGAATCTCCTATTCCTACCATATCTCAAAGGAAGTGTGAACTCCTGCTTTTGACCCATTCACGTTGGAAAGCACCCTCACCCTTTAATGATTTCAGATTCTACTTCCACCAGTCCTTTTGGAATACTTGGTTAATGGGTTTTGTACAAGTTGAATTATCATCACCTTATCTGCTCCAGTAGAGTTGGAAACCGTTATCAATGCAATTGCCACAGTTATGGCACAGCAATGTAGGAAATTGTTTTGTTTTTGTCAGGATGTTGGCTGATATTTGTGTCCTGTGACTGTTTATGAGCTGCAAGAGTGAAGACGGACACAGTGGAGTAGATGAATTATTTACTAAGTTTACAAGTTTAGAGTAGTCTGACACAATCTGGGTCATACACATGAATTAAGTCCTTCAGTCTAATTTTCCTCAGTATGCTTCTGCTCTGAGGAACAGCTGAGCTTCAACTGCCATTTCCAGCAGACAAAACAGTTCTCCAAATGTCATCCCCAACAGGCAGATATTCAAATCTTGAACATTCGAACCATCTCAGCTTACCTGGAGCCAAACTGTTAGCTTCAGAATTCTAACCATTTTGTTTTTTACCTGGAGTTGCCAAGGCTCTCTGTAGGATTTGGGGAGCTTACAATCCCATTTGGAGGCCTCTCTGAATCTCCAAACTGTTGTAAAGTGCTTTTTTTAAAAAGCCACTTAGTTTTTGGTGCAAAACCAGAAGTGTTTTTTTTTCTGTTTACAGAGGTTTAAAGGGCAAGAAGGCCTGCAGAGGGGGCTGCAAGCCTTCTACATATAATAAGCAAGTATTGTGCCTTTGGCATGTCCAAGATCTGGGTCTCTGTGGCTCTTTTGCCTCTCTTCTACGTACTAACTTGTGTTGTGTTCTCCAGGGCTCACAAGTTTAAAATACTCATGGCTAAGTATGTGTAGGATGACTATTCTGCTTTTATAAATAACTTGATATATCTATAATAACTATACTGTGCCTGAGTATCTCCACAGACTCTGGGGTAGTGACAGCCTTGCCAAAGTAGAATCCTACCTGTTAACAGATGCATCATGAACACAGGCAAGACATGAACCAGAAAGTCAAGCAGACATCTCTCAGATGCCTCTCAAACACTGACGTTACTGGTGAAGAGGCTAAAAAGGAGACTGGAGCATGATGTGGAAGGATCATGTGAGGGATGAAGTCAGAGCAGATGTACACCTTAGTCCAACCCTCCATTAGACAACTAACACAAACTAACATGAGAAAACATTTAGCCAGTGACAGAGTTCACATATAGGAATAGCCATAAGGATTGATGAAGGAAAAAACAGCAGGAAATTGCCTCTTCTCAACCCTCTCATTTTCTTATAATGGATACAAGCTACTTCTAGAGGCCAATTGTAGAATTCCAAGTTTCCAAGCTACTGAAGCTTCTCATAAGAAGGCTACTCTACTCAGATGAAAAGATGCACCACACAGGTTTTTACTTAACTCTCAAAAGGGGGGGCTTTGGTGATGGGAACCATGGTGAAAGGGCACTTGATATACAGAGGAAGCACTTTGCACAAACAACCTCTTGTCCTTCACAACATGTATAGCAGGAATTTTGTCATCTATATCTTTCCAAAATTCTTATTGCAGATATTCTTCCCCACACAAACATCTAACCTCTTCGCCATAGAAGAAAAAGCAAGGAAAATATACTTTGCACAGGTAAGCAGGTAAGTGTGTCTGGGAGCAGCTGTGCCAACATTGTTTTGTCAGGACAGGCATGGCATTCCTTTCCCCCTCCCCTGTGTCTGTGTTGGTGCCCTATTACTGTAGAGTTTCCAGGAGAGGCTTAGGATATAACAGACCACATTCCGGCTTTTGAATAAGAATGGACTATTACTGTTTATACAGAGCACGAAGTGCCCAAAGCACTTCCATTATTTTTTATTTGATCAGATTAGTTTTAATTAATTTAAAGATACAGAAAGTTAATTCCAGAAAAGTAGCTTTGTTGTAACAACAAAGAAAGAGCTGAGAAACAGGAATAGCACTCTGGAGATTTTGTTTAACAAAAAATGTTCTTATCACCACTAAAGTTGTTACCCTTTTTCCATTACTATCACTGCAGGGGTTTTTATTTCTGATGGGTAGAAAACACAGAAGGTTTGTAGTAGTGGGCAGTTGCAGCATTGACATGAAAAATAATCCAGCTCTTATGGCTGAAGAGGTGTGGCTTGGTTGATGTATATATATACGAGAACATCAGTGGTGGAAAGGACAGTGTCACTTTATATGGAAGGTCAGCACTCTTGTCTGGAATGTTGAGGGCCTTCTGCATTCAGCACAGAACACCACCCTGCAGATAGAAACCTAGCCCATCAGAAAGATATAAATTATTGCAGCCCTTTGTAAGTTCACCAGTATTCTTGTATGCTTATTTTGTTATTTCATTTTGTAGATACCATGCCTACTTTGGGCCAGGACTGTTCAGCCTTCAGCTATGGTTCATTATATGTAAGATTTATGTCTTGTCTTTTCCCACCAGTTTTTTTTTCCCCAGGGCAACGTGCAAACTTCTCAATAATATTAGTTTCAACGGGTACACATACGTATGTAGATCTTCCTCTGTACAACAAATCAACAGACTCTGCCACTTTGATCTAATTTTCGGGAGATCACTGTGGCCTATGGGCAGAATCCTCAAAGGAAGGAATTTGAGGGATACCATAGTAGTAGTGGTGCTGGCTGTTTCCACCTTGGTGGTGGAAAAAGAACAAATTGTACCCCCAAATATTTTGATCTCTCCCTGAATCAAAAGGAGTGGATAACAGCTATGTCAGGGTTTTTCCTATCATGCCAATCTAAATAGCTTAATTAATGTCAGATAAACACTATTTGTGTGGTTTCTCAACCCAAAGAGGGACTGGAATGTGCAGTAGCTCTTCCTTCTCTGGCAAAGCATGACTTCATCCTTGATCTGTGGCTTCGGCCCCAGTTACTGGTTGTTGGATTGTTGCATCCTCCCACCAGACCATCATGTCAGTCCTTCAGAGTAAAGCATGCTGCATATGATTAGAGGAACTATGCCCTTAAGTTGATTAATGAAACAAAAACATCCCTAGCAGATAGGAGTATGTACTTCATCAACCTATAGTGCCAAATAAAACAACAACAACAATAGAAAGTGGCTGTTTTTGTTGGTGCTGTTCCCTAACAGGTTTTGTCACTGGTACATTTTTGGTTTTGCTCACTCACCATGCCTTGGAGTAGCACCCACCTACCAAACCCAGCAAGCCATTGTGGAGCACAGTTGTGCCAGTCTCTGTATTGGTCACAGCTCCAACTCTGCATGAGCATCCAGCTTTAAATATTTAAGCATGCAAAATCCAGTGTGGGAAAACATCAGAAGAAAAAGCCCTTTTGTTTCAGATGAGAGTTGGGAGGGTAGAGGCGAAGGGATTACTCCTGTAGGGTGCACAGAGAACACTGATCTTGGAATGCTGCTGTGTCTAGAATCACTGGTGGGGCGGATCAGCGTTGTACAGAGTGGGAGAAAAGAGGTCATTGTCTTCTGACTTTCCAAGAGAAGGGGTGAGGAAAATAAAGAGAATATGCTTGCTAGTTGTGGAATTCAGCATTGCCTCCCACCCCCAGTCTCCCTGCAGGATCTAAGATGCCTCCAAGAAGCAGGTTCTAAGAAGTCGGTGGGCTTGCTTGTCTAAATTGTTGACATCCAGATAGAATCTGTAGAGTTGTACGGGATCCCCACAGCAATTGAATCCAGTGTCCTGCCAATATAGATTCAACTTCAACATCCCCAATAAATGGCTCTACAGCCTCTGCTTAGAGACCTCCAAGCCTGGAGAGCTGAGGTAGGCTGTCTACTGCCAAACAGTCTACCATTAAGAAGTTTTTCCTAGCATTTAATTAATCTCCCTTGTAATATGAACCCATTTGTCCTGAGTCTGTCCTCCAGAGAAACAGGAAATAAATCCACTATGTCTTCCACATGACAGCCCCTCAGCTATTTATAGATTATTATCATGTCCCCTCATAACCTCGCTTAACAAAACTAAACATGCTCAACTTCTTTAATGTTTTCTGATAGGACATGGTCTTCAACCCCCTTTTTGGACTTGCTCCAGCAGCACACAGAGGTAGTCGCAATATTTCAGTTTGGTGTCTGATTAAAGCAGAATACATTGGTACCCTTAATATTTGCAGTCATGATTCCATACTAATGTTGCTGAATCACATTAACCTGGTGTTGCACTGCCAGCTTATGCTTAGCTTAATGTCCACCATGTCACACTGTCGGCTTACGTTTTTTGCATGCGCAAAAAGATCACTTTTTGCATGCACTACAGCTAAATCATGTGTCCCTGATGTGTTTTTTCTTACCCATCTACAAAATCTATGTTTATCCCAATTGACATGCCCAGTTTTTCATCCTATCAAGACCATCATTCTAGGGGTATTAGCTATTTCTCCCAGCTCATGTCATCTTCAGATTTGCTGCACATCTCTACTCTTTTATTGTTCATTTGAAATATGATTAATGTTGTAAACTTCAGGATCACCATGAATACAGATCTGGACAGCTGAATGGAGATCTGGACAGTTGAGTGGAGACCCATGAGTGGGGTCAGAGGTGGATCTGGTTCAGCCCTGGGCAAGGTTCTGCAGATCTTTGAAGCCCTCTAATATCCCTCTTGTTGTGGGCAACATGCGTGACTGAGTGCACGATGGGACAGATCAGAGCACTTTCCACTACCTGGTGATGACTCAATGGGTTACCCACAGGCACAGTTGTTGGCCTGCGGAAACCCATAGTGGCAATGAGTATAAAAGCAAATGGGCAAAATTATTAGGCTTCTATTAACTTAGCCATGATCCTTGGGCAAAGATTTCTGTCCTGATTTATCAAATTTCCTTGGGGGTAGAGCCTGGTGCTGTATAAGTTTACTCAAATCAGTCCAGCTGCATTTAATGAGATTTGCTTCTCAAGTTAGCATGAGCAGGATTGTAGCTGTGAAGTCTTGCTTGGACACTTTGTTCCTAGGAGAGATCATATTCAGTTATGGGGGCAGGGGTAGGAAGAAAGAATTTTGGTCTGGAATACATTTGAAATTTGCCAGCTGTAATTTGATTCAATTTATTGGTTCAAATTATGTAGTGTGTGGAAAAATGTTTTAATGAAATCCAAACATGGGGAGATTATATTTACATGTAACATGGTTTGATAAACAAACTCCTAGACATCTAACATCTAACACTGTGAGAATGTTTTTTTCATCTTTTCTAACTTCATCTTTCTTAATTTCCATAGCTATGAGTTCAAAATATGGTGTCACTTGAGGGATACAATGAAACAATATAAAGTTTGCTGGGTGACCTTTGCTCAGTAACTTTCTCTGCTCCTTGCCTAGTTCATAGGGTTGTTGTGAGGTGAAAAGGAGGGAAAGCTCCTTGGAGGCAGAACATCATAAAAGTAAACAAAATATATATGCCCCTAACAGGCATTTTGATACTTGCCAACACAGTCATCTCCAAAAGTTGCTGCAAAGCCCACCTGGTGGAGCTCCAAATAAAAGTAACTGGTAGAGCTACTCTAGTTATTGCCGCTTAGGGCTGATAAAGTCTATGACAAGTTTGTGTAGGTATGTTGTGCGTACAGGTGTGGTGTACGAGTTGTATGTTGTGTGTACATACTGTACAAAGCAGGTTACGTTGTAGCAGCTTAGATCATCTTCCTTTGATGTTGCTTCTCAGCAATGCCAAATTGCCAGCTAATGAAAATTGTCTTCTTCCTCAAAAGTCAACATTAGCTTTATTCCATGTAAATCTACGGAGTTGATGTGTCCATCCTGTTCCTTGAGTAAATATTTAAAATTGCAATCTTTCATTTCTCTGCCTGCTTTAAAAGCTGAAGTCTCATCTACTCCTGCAGTTGGCTTTGGGAATGCTTGTTCTGCATAGGCAGGTTAGCATCCTGCCTTTGGCTTTCAGCATCCAGGTTGGCTTTCAGTGCTTTTAAATGTGCTGGGAAGAAACTTGCAAGCAACCAGCTCTGCATGCTTCCCCCCAAAGAACAGTGTAGTTGTGATGGATGCAATTTGGGGTCAGCGTTTTGCTATTCCTCCCTCTTCCAAGCTAATCCTCTGATTCTTTTTGTTCAGGCTGCTTGATCTTTGCTGTTTGCTAATTTCTAGGCCAGTGCCCCTTTCAGACATGAATAATACTGCTGCATTATATAACAGATTATGTAGGGTTTATCTTGGATAGCTCCCCAAGCCCTACAGTGGTGGTAAAGCTTGAGATTGAGCTAGTGCAATGCTGGGCCATTTTAGGTCTGGCATTTCAAACATTGTTCGCAGCCATTAACAGAAAGTCAGATCCCAATGTCGGTAGGAATTGACCTGTTTATTGAATAGTAATGTCCTGGCATCTCCTTAAATCAGATGCAGGATTCAAAGCTGTGATTTTAAATGGGTACCTTTGCTATTTTCAGTAATCTTGATGGTAGTGGATTTCCATGGAAACAAAAAAGCGTATGTGAGATTTGAGTTTTATGTTTGAAAGCAAAAGGGCTATTCATGTAATTTATTATTTTTAGCAAATCCCAGAAGATAGACTGCATTACTCTGGTGAGGACGAAGACTCTATAGGAAGGGGGAGCAAATGGCCCAATTGACGGCCAGCTACTGTAAGAACATAAGAGCCACAACTAGATCAGGCCAAAGTTCCATATAGTCCCGCTTCACATATTTCACAGCGACCCACCAGATGCCTCAAGGAGCACATGTGATACCTGCATTCAGGTGCTCTCCCCTGCATCTGGCATTTTGAGGTTGTCCATATCTACACCCTTCCTCATGGCTTGTAACCCGTGATGGTTCT
The DNA here is from genome assembly GCA_030015325.1 of Cryptoblepharus egeriae. Classification (NCBI taxonomy): domain Eukaryota; kingdom Metazoa; phylum Chordata; class Lepidosauria; order Squamata; family Scincidae; genus Cryptoblepharus; species Cryptoblepharus egeriae. The sequence goes on along the minus strand of JAREYC010000002.1, from coordinate 102,359,067 downwards.
TTCCTCTAGCAATTTGTCCAATCCCTTCTTAAAGGCATTGATGCTAGATGCCATCAACACACCCTGTGGCAGGGAGTTCTGCAGATTAATTACACTCTGAATAAAGAAATATTTTCTTTTGTCTGTCCTAATCCTCCCAACATTCAATTTTATTGAATGTCCCCTAGTTCTGGTGTTAAGAGCATCTCTCTATCCACTCTACCCATTTCTTGCATAATTTTGTACATCTCAATCATGTTTCCCCTTAAAAGTGCCTCTTTTCTAGACTGAAGAGCCCCAAACACTGTAGCTTTTCCTCATACAGAAGGTGTCCCAGACCATCAATCATTTTAGTCACTGTCCTCTGAATCTTCTCCATTTCCTCTTTATCCTTTTTGAGATGTGGTGACCAGAACTTGACACAGTACTCCAAATGTGGCCTCTCCATCGACTGTACAGTGGCATTATAATTTTTGCTGTTGTACTCTCAATCCTTTTCGAATGACCCCAAGCATGGAATTTGCCTCCTTCACTGCTGCCGCACATTGGGGCAACACTTTCATCAAGCTCTCCACTAGCACCTCTAGATCTCTCTCCTGCTCTGTCACAGATATCTCAGAGCTAAGTGCTAAGATAGCACAGCAAAATTTCTACAGTGCCTACACTCTTGTAGGACAAATCAGAATGATTTCTTTTCCCCCTTGCTCATCCCCACTGATGCTTATGGAACAGCATGCTGAAGTAGTCACCATCATACATAACATTGCATGCATATCATTTGTACACACCGAACTGTGATGAGATGACATGGGTGTTTGCAGCCATTGAAAAAGGATTGTGAACCAAGATGTGGTCATCTCAGTACATGACTGAACAATAGCATGGGAAGACTCAGCACTGTGCTCAAATCCTCTTTTAAAAAGAAAAAAAGTTCAGTTTGTGATGACTGCAAACAATCAGTTGAATTGTCCCTTCTGGACCTGATCTCCTACCTTCAGTATGTTAAAATTTTCTGCCGCCAGGTGGCACTCTTAGCAGGAGTAGATGAAGACCTGTTTGGCTGTGCTAGATTTTTAGAGCATCGAGCTGGAATTCTGTGTCTTGCTTCTGTCCATGTTTTGAGCTGCAGCAAATGCTTTTTCATGTGGTTATTGCAACTTGCCAAGAGATGACAACTTATCTGCACTGACAACTTGTATTGGATGGGGATCCAGACCTTGATTCCCACAGTGAATTTATTCTCATTCAGAACCAATCACTCAAGCCATGAGCAAAAATTGATACAGTGTACACTTTGCAACCATGATGGCAGAGGTGCCCAATGTGTACATCACAATGACTTGGGGCTTTCGGCAGTGAACCCATGGTCGAAGCCTAAAAATAACAGCAAGGTGGTGCTGGAGCCACATGAAAATCATACTTTAAAAAAATCCTACCTTGGCCCCCTTGCTGTTATTTTTAGGTACACCATGCAGCCTCTAAACCTGGAAGGGACCAGTGATGTTAGTCCATGACATGTTTCATGTCATCACAATTTGTGGGGTCAGGCATCATGAAGGGTCGAACAAGTCTAGTGACTTTGGGAAGTTATGCTGAAGGTGCACCCTACTGGAAAAGGTTACAACCATGAAATGCTAAGCTTTGCAGTCCTACCACTGTCATTTGCAGTCCTACCATTGTCACTGTGCATTCCTTATAGCCTCCCAAGAGGGGTAAACCAGTGGTGGGCTTCAGGGGGTTCTCACAGGTTCTATAGAACCCTTGCTAATGAGCGGCTGGTTTGGAGAACCGGTTACTACTGGGACATATAACCTGTTGTTCTATGGACATAGAACCTGTTAATTTAGGTTATTAGGATATAGAGCATGTTAATTTATTTGAACCCCACCGCTGGGGTAAACCACCTACTGAGGACTGAACTTGGCAAGGCCGTTACACCAGTGTAGCTATAATAAGCTCTATTAAAGATGCTTAGTAAAGAAAGCCAAAGACTGGCCTCTCTTCTTTAATGGTTTACTGAGGATAATCGGATCTATTAGGCTAGAATCAGCTATTCTGCTCCTTGGGAGAAAGGTCAGGTGTTCATCATGAACCTGGCAACTGACTGTACGATGATGGTGTGTTCTGGTCTCTATTTAGCATGTGGAGTCACCTCTGCCACCAGCTAGCCTGCCTGTGTTTTGGAAAAGCATCTCATTCCTCCCAAAAGAGAGGCTGTGATTGAACTGTGGTTTTTGAAATTGATGGGATTTACAGTAGTATTGGCCCATTGCTATTCTTCATCAAGTGGCAACTTTTCAAAATAAGAGAAATCTGAACCTTTTGCCCTCTGTTCAGGACAGGGGAGTCACTAGGGTTCACATCACCTGGTGCAGAGGCCAGCGCATCACCCCCATGCAGTGGCTGGGACAACACCTGGATGGTGGGCTGTATGATGATGGTATGACACTGACATTGCCCTCTCTCTTCCTTTCTCCAAAAACTAGAAGTAACTTTTTGTTCATTCTGAAGGGCTGAGAAGGTGGGGAATAGGGGTCCATTTGAGTGCTTTATTTCTGTGATGTGTGTTGGCTATAAATCTGAGCCCATTCATTCTCATTTTTTTATTCATCCCGCTTCCATCTCTATTGCGTGTGTTTAAATTTTATATTTAATTTTTTTCTGGCCCTCAACACTGTGCCAGGTATTAGATATGGCCCTCCGACTGAAAGGTTTAGAGACCCCTGACCTAGAGGACATCCATGCTTCCACCTCCATCATCTTATGATAAGAAATCACCTCCACTCATATAGACTGGTGGGATGAAAGGGCTGCAATGTCTTGCTGTGGAGGCCAGGGGTTTAGGATGCCCTGTTATAGTGCCTTTCTGTTAAAGGCCATGGCTGTATTTTGCCTCAGAAGGGATCAAAGGAGATTTTTCTGTGACTAACATACCTTCTACTGGGTCCTTCCATTTTCCCTCAGCAATGGGGTGAAGATAAAGAGAACAGGTGGGAAGAAATGCACTGTGAGTCTAAAATGTATGCCTATGCATGCCTCATTCATTTACTCTCAGGTTTATGTACTCTTTCATTTACTCTCAGGTTTATGTACTCTTTCATTTACTCTCAGGTTTATCAGAATAAAGGCCTGTCACAATGGGATATCATATAGCCATATATGCAGCAAAGGCAGGAGCTATTGGACAGAAAGAATCTGCATTCAAGGAAAAGTAAGGTACCATACAGCAGCAGAGTTTATTTTAATTAAAATATTTACTATATTATAGTTTTTCCCTCTAAAAAAAGCATTCACGGTAGCTATAAATAAGAAAGGTTTGAAGGATGTGTTCAGCAGAACCAACTAGAATGCCAACAATCATTTTGCTAAGAAGTTCAGGATTTGCAGTACAATCCTAACCATGTCTACTCAAAAGTAAGAACCATTTTGTTCAATGGGTCTTACTCCCAGGAAAGTGTCTTTAGGATTGAAGCCTTAGTCTCACTCCATTCCAACTCTTGAGTCTTCCATTATAGAAGCCTAGCCTGAATCAAACTATTCATTCTGGGTGGGAAACTGCTTGGTCTCTGGCATATACTGAAGAGGAAAAGACATTTCATGACTGAGCAGTTTATTCCCTAGTGAATAAACAGGCACAGAGAGAGCATAATTAATACTTTCCAGTGTTTTTTTCCATCCTCAGTGGGGCTACCCGTCCCCAACCCTGTGCCCCATGGAGACCTCTCAGCAAGCCCTGCCGCAGCTGCAAACATCCCTCACCCCACCCCCACCCAGACCCCACAAAATAAAAGGGAGAGGTTTTTCAGCAAGAAGAATATTCTGGTCAGTGACACATAAGAGACGTTCCAGTACCCCACCCCAGAAGAAGGTTGTCTGAGCTGGGAAGAAGTAAGAAGAAGCTCATCTTCATCTCTTCTATTTCTTCTTCGGAACCTTCTCCTTTGTTACCAAGTCAGAAAACTCTGCAATGGAAAAAGTTCAACATGTAACTAAAGGCCAAGTTTGCTAGCAATGTATAATGAGGCCATTGAGGTAACATACATTAGGGGGTTCTTCCAGTGATTACCACCCACCTGTCTCTGGGCAGCTTGCCCCACTAGTCTTCTCTAATGGTTTTAAACAGTTTTGCCATGCATCTCCTCTGAATCTCTGCCTTTGTCATAAATCCTAAATGTAGTAGCTGAACAAAGGTATCACACCTCCCTAAAGTTTATTATCCATTTGTCTCTAATTTTCAACCAGTTTGCCTTGGACGGACGGACCTCAGGTGTTTGGAGTTTGGGGAGGGAAAATTATTAGGTCAATTGGGGGATTTGAGCCGCTACCAACAGCATGGTGCACCTTGTCAATTGTAAAACAACTGATGGTATCTCTCTCTCTCTTTTTCTCCCTGTATGGGGAATAGGCCACTGAAAAGTATCCTCCATCCAAGACCACTGAAATCCTCCATCCATAGGCCACTGAAAAGTATCTTCCATCAAAGGTCTTGTGCCTTTGTGTGCCTTGACAATTTCAATGTCTTATTAGTGTGCCACAAGATTTAAAAAAAGTTTAAAATCAATGATCTTCTAGACTTCTGACTTTCACACTCCTCTAAAATACTGGAGACAGGAAATTGGGCTAGAAACTCAACATTATAATCTATAAAACAGTCCTCATTTCTATATATTTCACATTCTCTGCCCACCTTGAAAGTCAATCCGCCCATCCCCATCCGTGTCAGCTGCTTGAATCATGGCTTCAGCCTCTTCATCTGATAAGGGTGTCACTGGCATGTTGCTGGGCATTGTGGCTAAGATATATCTATGGGCAGGAGGAAAAAAATTATGTCGAGTAGGAGGGAATGTGAGACTCTACTCCCATCCAAGCTGGACTGTTGAATGCAAACAACATTTGATTCAGAGACTGAGGCTGTAATCCTAAACCTATCCACCCCCTTGGCTGGCACAAGTCCCAGCACAATTCCCAAGCTAGTGTTGGGATGTTACAGAAGTGTCATAAGGTACTTCTGCACTATTACTGGGGAGGTGGGTTAGGCAAGTACACAGGCATACACTGGCCTCCCCATGCTACCAAAGGAATGGGAAGAAGGGTGAGTTGTACTGGTCTAAATTGATTAGGATTGCACTCTGAAAAAGATGACTGAAGGCAGGTGGGTGCAGTTCTTCAGGGGCTTTGATCATATTCCTTAGCCAAGAGGATTAACTACTGATTTTTATTTGAAGGGAAGAGGAAATGGCTGGAAAAACCTCCCCCAAGGGTATGAAAATGTGGCTATTTATTCCAGCCACTGAATAGGGCCAGAAGAGTGACAGTCAGGCTGGGTCAGCGTAAACCTTTCCTATGAGGAAAGAAACATGAGATCCAGAGAGTCCAAGGAATGTTCACATGAAAGGGCTATAAATCAACAAAACGGAAGAGTATAGCAGCTGAAAGGCATCAAAGATGTCAATATGTAGGGATAACTTTTTTCACTAAGTAAAGGAATTGCTACAGTCGTCCAAATGCAGTCCTTGCAAAGATACAGTTCATTGCCCAGTACCGAGTCTCATCAATTGCCCACCTTACCCCAAACTCCCACCATTTATAAGCATTTTTGATTGTGAGACTTTGGCTGCAATCATAAACACACTTTCCTTGGAGTAAGACCCATTGAACACAGTGGGGCTTACTTCTGAGTGGACCTGGTTAGGCTTGTGCTCTTTTTGGGACAGGGACCCATTGGTTATTATTTCATTTTCTCTTTTTCACCTATCATTTTTGCTTTATGAACTTTTTGTTGAAAAGCAGTATATACTGTTGTTTGGTTAGTTGGTTGATTTTGTTCATGGGTCATTTTTGGTTGGGCTGTAGTAACAGAGCCAGAGGTAATGGCTGGCTCTAGGGCAGGAGTAATGCCAAGGGCTTACCCAACTTGCACTTCTCAGGTGACCATTCTGAAGATGTCATTGAATCCCACAGGATGCTGATCCCTAATCATCCACCTATTTCTTACAATCTTGCCCAATTTTTCTGCCTGCTTAATTGCTCTTGGTGGGCAGATTTTTGCCTATCCCAGACTGTAATGGAACTTGGTTTTTTCCCTTTTCTTTTCTCGTAACTCAGTCACTTTTTCTTGCAGGTTGATACATACACAAAGTCTTGAAGCTGGGCTTTTGGTGTTCCAAGCTAAGTCAGGACATAATCCATCTCCACTCCTCAGTGGTGTGGAAAGGCTGGCAGGTTAATCTTTATCTTTGGCTTCCTCAAATACTCACCAGCCTGGGTAAGATTATAGGGTTTAGCTGCCTCCACCCATGGGGGGTTTACTATGAGAAACTGTCCTCCTTGTAAGGTGCATGGCTTTGAATAGTTCAAATGTTCTTCATTATCCACTAGGGTTCTGTTCCAGAGCTACAGTGGATAAAAAAATCAGTGTATATAGAAAAAAATTGAAAATAGGTTTAAATACCAGGTTTCTTGTTCCCCTATTGTGCCTAATGGAATAAAGTAAAGCCTCAATATCTGGATGGGTTTGATTCTGGGATTGAAAAATGGAATGATTGCTTGCATGACTACCAACCTACAACAGTAGAAAAACAGTTTTTGAAACTGTGATTTGCAGTGTTAAGGCAAATCCATTTATAAAAAAAAATCTGTGTATAGTGAGGTTGGACCTGTATTGTGAAGACTGAGGGGCTTGATTCAAGTCTAGAGTTACCACCCTCTTCAACTCAAGTCAAAGACAAGTCATAACAGGGGCTCTTTTCAAGTCCTCAAGTCACCCCTTTGCTACCAAGCAGCTTGTGGTAGAACACCCCACCTTCTTTAAAAAGCCCACTGTGGACAAAAAAATAGAGCTGCTTTTGGGCTCCATGTGTGTTGGAGTCTTCTTTAAACATTCCCCTGCCAATTTGTCAACAAGGCAAGGTAGAAAGGACTGTCAATGAAGTGGAGGACGAAGTGGAAAGAGGGAGGAGAGTCATGGGAATGAGGTACCCAAGAGGTTTTTCACACCACAAAAAAAAGTAAGCAACCAACTCCCAGATACAGGCAGACTTGACTCAAATATGAGATTCAAGTCAGTGTGGGGTCTTGAGTATTTTTCAAAGTGTTCCACACCCATGATTTGCAAGTTGACACGTCAGCAGAAAATGCAAATTTTCACAACTTGAGTCCGAATCATCGAAATCAAGTTCCCAACACTGGTATTAAGTCAGGGAGTCATTGCCTGCCAGGAATCAAGTTTTTGTCTGATGCCCATTTAACAAACTGCTGTTGCACCGTTCTCTGCATTAGCTTACCTACTGCCAACCTCCAGCTTCCCCTCCTCTGTATTCTACAGTGACCAAGGCTTTCATCCACATACGCTTCTCTCACATGTTTAAAGCAATCTCTGAGCCTTAGCAAGGCTGAGTTACAGCTGGCTTTCAATGTAGCATTTCAAATCTCAAGTCTTTGCTGACTGTGATATTTTTCAGTGTTTGATTTGGAAGTGAAAAGTGAATCCACGAGATGGTATACACTCTGAGTGAATAAAGAAAACAAGCACACATTCCTATGTTGACCTCCTCCTGAGCTGCCATTGACTGGTGGCAAAGTAATCTTACTTGATTTCATTCCACTCGATGTAGCCGCTGTTGTCCTTGTCGAGCATCTGGAAGGTCTTTCTTAAGTGCATCTCCCGTTCGTCTGATGACTGGAATTTCTGCATATAGTCGAAGAACTTGGTGTAGTTGAATGAGGCTGCAACAGAGATGTTGGGCTTTCATTCAAAGGTGACCTTTCTTAAGGTAACAGGGCTACAGGGTTTTATAGAAGCACAGAGAGCAAATTCTCTGATTCTTTAGGAAAGGGGAGACCATGGGGGTAAAACCCCTGGGGTTTGAGCATCCAGAGGATCCATGCCATGTCAAAAGAAACTGTATAGTAAAAGAATTTGTTCAAAAGTTGCATTTTCACAACAGTTTTAGTCCACAGCATTTCTATGCATTAAAGTAGAGAATTAGAAAATAGTTCCAAAGGCACATGCAGATCCAGTAACTGTCAATCAGACCCTGACCAGATTGAAGAGTAATAGTGCAATCCTATACATGTACTCAATACTATTCAGTAGTCACAGTCTATTCCATGGACTGACTCCCAGAAAAGTGTGTATAGGATTGCAGCCTGAGTTTCTCAAGTCCAGCAAGAATTTCATCCTTTACACAATTGTTAGAAGTCTAAGAGCCCCAAGATTGAAAGTTTGGAAGCCCCTGCTTTAGTGGAAATGCAGCCCAGGTTTTTATCATGAGCACCAACATGTATGAGTACAACTGAAATGTGAGAAAGTGATATCTACAGTGCAGAACTACTAGGGTAGTGCTACTCAAACAAGGGAGTCATGGCCCCACTGTTCACGTAAAGGTTGCCTTCTCCCTTTAAGGGGTGGAGAAGGGGGACAGCAGATCTCACTGCTTCAGGGAAATGTGGTGGTGATTTTCTGCCCCCTACCCCTGGGGTCTTGCAGATCCCCATCAGAGCTTCCCATGGTTGGAAAAAAGATAAAGATTTCAGGCATGATTGGAGAGGAACACATAACAGGGAGTATGCAATTCAATTCACAGTAGAGACACAAGGAATGAAAAAGAGCAAGCATAGTTACAAATAGTTGCAACCTGATTTACTCAGAAACAGACCCATTGCATTCCATAGTGTTATTTTTAAGGAAGGTGTGCATTGAATCAGTGGTCTAGGGGGTGACAGGAGCAGCAGTTGCATCAGGTTGCAAGCTATAATGGGACAACAAATTGAGCTTGACACTGGTGGCTAAAATTGTGAAAATGGGGTAGTATGAAGAATAATATCACCATGTTATATATCATTGGAAAGGTAATTAAATGAAGAATGGAATGCACTGGAATATCTGTATTCTATTAAAGGTTATAGCCAATTAACCAGAAAATGAAAACACAACTGCCTAGGAAACAAAAAGTGGATTTTCTTAAAACTGTCCCAAAGAAATAATTGCTCTGAGAATCAGTGAGATTTAATTATGATATAGCATGGTACTAATGAGGTCTTAATATGAGTCTGCTCCTATTTCCATATATCATAATGCCCCTCTTAACTTGGTAAAGAGGCACTTTTAAGTGGTGCTCATATTTATCAGGGGGAGAATAACCATCCCTCTTTGCCTCAGCACAGTGCCTCTAACCAATAAGGGGCACACTTTATTTTCTTAAATTTGATTTTGTTGGGGGAGCTACAAAATCTTCTTTGATCCTAGATTCAGACAGATGCCTTAGCTATGTCACTAGGTTGGGGAAGCAGCAGAGCAAAAGGGGGTTGAGCTGCTGGGGAGGAGAAGGCAGGTTTCCCCCAATTTTCTTTTTATAAAGCTTTGGCAATGATGCCAGTTCCTGTTGTGACATCACCTCTGGGGCAACATTTTGAGTTTTGTGTGAGGCAACATGTTCATTAATTACGGTACTGCATTTGAATGGTAGCCTGGGACTTTGTGTCAGATGAAAATGAGGATTGCATCCTGGTGCTTTAAAAACCCCCAGGTATGCACTGGAGACAGGTGTAATGATCTATGCATTGTCCAATTAGAAACTAAAACAGCCCTGAGCTCTGAGTGACCTGATTTACACTTCATTCATTGCAAAATTTCTCATTCTGCAGGGGAGTATGTAAGATTCTTCCTGTTTCCTCCTTTACTTACCTTGATGCCTCATGTCTGAAGGCAGCAGGTCAAGATCCTTGTCAGATAAAGATGTGCCCATGGCCAAGGCCATCTTCTTGACTTGGCAAGCAAAATCATCCTCCATTCTGCTTGCAAAGGAAATGGGATGTGAACATAGGAAAAGGAAGCAGTAACTTAGGAAAAGGAATCAGCAATGCTAATCAATTTCTCTCCCCCTACTGCTTTATAATAATGTCTCTTTGCTTTAGCAGTTACATGTCTCTCTTGCATTACAAAATAGACATACAATTGTAAACATGCAATGGACGTAAGTGCCACTGAATTTAATATACAATTGAATTAACTTTTGTAGACATGCCTAGAATTAGACTTTATAAATTGCTTTTTCAGGTGCACAAAGCAGCTCATACACATTATCTGAATAATATGCAGTCCATAAAACAAGGTTGTATAATTGTTCTTATGATGAAAGTAACGTGGTGGTTGTCTGACTACAAGCACAATCCTAAACATGTCTACTCAGATGTAAGCCCCATTGTGTTCAATGGGTCTTACTCCCAGGAAAGTGTGTTTAGGATTGCAGCCTAAGGTGATATCGGATGATCACTGGAGCTAGCTAGGCAGTTTGAAACTGTTGTATGGCTGCTTCTGTGACTGTACTGGTTGATCATTTATATCCTGGCCTATGAAAGCTGGGCTGCCTTGAAACAACTGTTTAAAGCAAGGTGAAAATAAATTTATTTTAAAGGAGAAAGACTGTTTAGGATAAAGACATAACCTCTTAATATCAAAATGCAAGCTCAAAGATAAAAACGGGTGTTGTTGTAGCATGTTATTAAAACAACCCATTTCTCAATGCAAGGAGCCTTGTCTGAGAGTCTCCCATCCACTTCCCCAAATTGCAAAAGATTCTTGTGTTTAATTCGCATATGATGCAACAACCTCTCTTCTGCTGGCTTCCAAGACGGATGTCTCAGTAAATGCCCCATAGCAATTTCTGTTTTTTAAAAAGCTTCAGGTAGTTTAATGCTGTTTTTAACTGAGTTTGTACTTGGTGCAGAATAATTGTAACTCAACCAAATTTACTATCTGGAGAGATGATTGCTGAAGAGTTGTTGGGGAAGCAGTACATTGACAATTTGATATCTTTTATGGGGTGGCAGGTCCCAGAGAGGTAGAATCCCTTCCTTCGAGGGACAGACAGAGCAAGTTCTAACTCACCTGGGTGCAGCACATGAAACACAAACAAGGTTGAAAGGTCTTGCACATAGTGGCCTTATATTGCTGATTTAAGGCTGCAACTTGATCCTCCCTCTCCAACCAGCCAGGGTCATGTCACTGGCAACACTGCCAAATTTTTTTTTCAAAAGCAGGGCCTATGGGGTGCACCCCCTCTATTCCTTCTCCTGGCCAAAATGTGGCTGAGGTGGGGATGTGTTGCTTGTCAGATAGGTGTATTGCTCCTTCTGCCTTTTTCACTCTCCTGAACCCAGATGTAGTGTTATAGTTGCTGTGGCCACCAAGAGCCCAATCATATCCATCTTTCCGCCTCTGGTGTAACCACAGTGCAGCCTTACATGTTCCCCTACCATGAGAAGGCCCCAGCAACTGTCCCTCCACCACTGAAGGGCTCTCCCAACTTCTCAGCAGCACTTCCCTTCTCCCTTCCTCATCCATCTAGGTCTGCCTTTTTCCCTTGTACTTTTGAGGTCTCTTTCTATCTCTCCCTTCCAGGTCTTTGGCAGATGTGTTGCTGACAGAGTGGCCCTGGCAGAGCCCAATTATTATGGGGACTGGATACACCATGATATCTTAGCAGATGTGGCACCACTGAAAGGGTGCCCTGCTTTTCATTTGGGTACTGCTCGTGTGGATGCACGAAGCCCAGCTACTGAGAGCAACTGATGGAGGTGACAGGAGAGCCTGTTGTCTTGTGATGCCAAATAAAGAGCATCCATGAGCCAAATCCAGCCCACGGACCTTATGTTTGACATCCCTCACAATTTCCTTTTGCAGAGGTAAATTTGAGGGATATTCAGGCATCTACCATTGAATTGAGAAACACTCCATGATGAGACTGTGCTATTTACTGAGATTATCTGCCTTTTAATCCAAGGGAAGGAAGCTTTCGATTGCCTGCTAAAACCACAGACAGATTTCAAATTCCAGTAAATCCTGTTGCACTGAGCTGGCTGCTCATCTTGCCAATCAAGCTGCCTGGGCTCATTCTCTTTGGCTCTTCCCCCTGTCACTGGCAGCCAAGTGTCTGCCAGCTGAGCTTAACTCCTGGGTGAGTCACCCTCTTTACCCAAACCCTGCATTGTACACTTCATTTAACAAAAACTGCAAAACACTGAATTCCAAATATACATGGGTGATCAAAGAAGAGGCTGGTGATGCATTTATTGAAAAGGATATGAAAGGCTATGCCAGCTCCCAGTTCAGTTGCAAGATCAGGAATCTAGACTGGCATTCACAAGAGTTAGTGTGGTGTCGTGGTTTGAGTGCCAGAGAGGAGAGCTTGGGGACACCCAGGTTCCAATCTCCACTCAGCCATGAGCTCACTAGGGTGACCATGCTAGAGTATGGTAAAGATAAAATGGAGAGGGGGAGACACATGTATTCCACCCTGATTGACTTGCAGAAGGATGAGAGAAAAATATACAGTAAACAGTAATAATTAATGAGATCTACTCCTGACAATGCTGTCTTTCTTGTATTACAAAATAGCAAAGTTGAGTGGAAAAATAATAATCATTTGTTGGTATGATTTGGCTCACCAGGGACTATATAAAAGTGCATGCAATTCTTCCAGTTGGCCATCCCTCACCTAAGTCTAAGTTATAAGAGATAACTTATAAGAGAGATAAGTTATAAGAGATAACCTGTTTGTGTGCATCGTTCAAAAACTTTGAGTGTTCTTTTTGAAATGCAGGTGGTGTAATAGATGCTTCTGCTGACCTTTTTATTTATTTTTTACTGCTGAGAAAGAATTGAATTGTTTTGCAAGGCTTCCCTTTAAGCAAATGAGCTTTTCTACTGCTAATCAAAAGCCTTCCACAACCTCCACACATCTTCAGGATACTTTCTGTCCATGACTGCAGAAAAAATCACCTTTCATACTCAGCATAAGGCATGCCTATTCAACACTTGGATTGAAGAATCATAATCAAAGAATCATACTAATAACAGCTCACAGCTGTCACTTGTGAAGGTACAATATAACATAAGTTTAAAAAAACACCCTCTTTTCCAACATTTCAACTGCCCTTTTGCCTTCTCTCTCCTCAATAGCTCTCCTCAACTCTCCCCTAACCTGTTCTCATCCTTGCTCAGAGTCACTTACAAATGACAGCTGAAATGTGAATGAAACATTGACAGTTATTCTTAGCCTTCTCTGCCCCAGAGATACATGAGAACCCTCATGTATAGGTTAGATCCCCCAGCCTACTTGGTGAATGTGCAGATACCCCATGCACAGGAAAAATCTTCCATGTAGATAGAAAGTTGGAAGGGAACTAGTAGGTCATCTACTCCAGTCCTCTGCCTATAGCAGGAAATCCTTCTAAAGCATTTCCAACAGGTGCTTGTTAAGCATCTGTTTAAAAATTCCCAGTGAGGGAGAATCCACCACCTCCCTTGGCAATCTATTTCACTGCCAAACAGCCTGTCAGGATTTTTTTTCTGGTACACAGTCAGAATCTCTTTTCTTCAAGTTTGTACCCATTGGTTCTAATTTTCCAACTGAACCCATTGATTCATCTGCTTTCGGAGGCAGTTGAGAACAAATTTCCCTTTTCCTTCATAAGGCCTCTTCTTTTTTCAGGTATCTGAGAAGTGCGATCATTTAGCCTGCAGGCTGAATGTACCAACTTACTAAGTTCTCTTGATCTTTCTTTGTAGGGCTTGCTTTCTTGCCTTCTGATCATCCTTGTCAATCTTCTGAACCCACTCCAGTTTGGCTGCATCTTTGGCTCCAGTTAGCAGCATCTGGGCATGAAGGTGCCCAGAACTGGACACAGTACTCCAAGCAAAGAGGAACAACAACCATTCATGACTTGGAAGCTACAGTTGTACCGATGTAGGCTAAAATTGGTTTGTTGTCTTTGTAGACACATCACACTGCAGACTCGTGTTCAGTTTGTGTGATCCACCACAACTCCAAGAGAATGCTCATATGTTGTGCTGCCAAGCCAGGTATCTTCCATGTAATACCTAAGTACAGAACATTGCATTTCTCCCTGTTGAACTTCATCCTATTTGTTTCAGTTTAGTATTCAGTTTTATCTAGATCTTCCTGAAGGGTTCTGCTGTTCTCCTGTCGTCTTCTCAGCCTTCTCATTGTGTTTGCTACTCCTCCAGCTTAGTGTCATCTGTAAATCTGATGAGGCTTCCTTTTATCCCCCTCATCCAAGTCATTGATGAAAACATTAAAGAGTACTGGGCCCAAGTCAGAGCCGTGGGGCATCTCATTTGAAGCTGTCCTCCAGGATAATGCAAACTCATTGGCAAAAACCCTTTGTGTACGGATCAGCCAGTTGCAGATCCGCCTAACCATCTAGCCCATACTTTACCAGCTTGCTTATTAGGATGCCATAGTCTATTCTGCCAAGGTTTATTTGTCATAAACTGTAGCTGAGAACAAACCCCAACATTTTGTAGTTCATTGAAATTGCTGCTGGGAGCAATGCATTGTGGAATATGTGAGCCTGAATTCCATGGAGTGCTTATAACAGAGACATTCAAACAATTCCTACCAAGCAGCCAATATTATGGGCCTCAGACTTTTGCCAACTTCTTTGCCTCCATATACAGAATAACATCACTCTAACGACCAAATCTTAGTCCAGAAAGCCTCTTTTTCTTTAAGCTGGCCAATGTACATCTAATACCTGCTGCTTCCACCTGTGTATGTGTTTGGGTATTTATTTCTAGGACTTGGCTGGTCTCCTGAAGAACACTCCCCTCCTCCACACTCCTTGAACCCTTCATTCCTTCCTCTTAGGGACTATGATATTTGCAGGGCAACATCTTGTGATGTGAGCTTGTTCTAGAATTACACTCAGCCTAAATAACTCAATTTTCCCCATGGACTCCTGTTTTATCAGACTCTGCCAAGCATTTATGAGGAAAGGACAGAGCAACTCTCCTTTGACTTTTGAATATTTCCCAAAAAACAGCCAGTCTTGTATGATATAACTACCCTGGAAATTGTTGGGGGTTTTTTTGCATAGAAAACAGAAGCAAGGCAACCCATCATGGCTAAGATTATGTGCTTATGTCTCTCCCCCTATTCTGATCACTATCTCTTCACTGCTACTCAAAGCTTTGTCAAAGGCACTTTTCCATGCTTAGCCCAAGATATTTTGTCCCTAGGGAGGTGATGGTTTCCTAACTTTTGCCAGGGACCTGTCCAAGAGCTCCATTCTGATTTCCCTAGAACAGGGATTTAACTGTCTCTTGTACAAAGTGCTGTGGCAAGGAAAACATGCCAGATCTGTGTAGCGGTAGAACCTGCCCTTGATCTATTTGGGTGTGTGCTATTCCTATTCCTGATGAAGGGTCTGCAGCTCAAAATGTGTTAGAACCTTCACATTTATATAAATTACCTCCTGCACCTGAGAATTTTTGTTTGTTCATCTCCTTGATCTATTTGCAGCTTATAATACCAAGTCTTTTGTGAGGTCTCTACATCAAAAATATTTCTTAACTATCACTGGCATTTTATGGTCATAAATTTTCCACACTGAAGTTTCTGCAAAGCACCCCTGGCTCCACACATGCATTCAGAGACTGTTTTGAAATGCCTTTTTATGACAATATATTAGTGCTTCCTTTCCTCTTGCCCATTCTGATTTATTATGTGTCATATTTCAACAACTGCACATAATAAAGTGTTGATACGGAAAAATCCTAAGATCACAGTGGTTAAAGCAGCAAGAGGATGTTGTAACAGTTGCAGCAGTAGTTGCACGCTGGAGCAAAGACAGCCCAATTGCTCAAGTCCAGGGGTCTAACAGAAAAATAAGTTGCACATAATCCTTGTTCCTTCTTCCAAAAGATGATCCGTTTCCCCTAAACCCGGTTCCAAACTGAAACCTCAAAAACTCAGTACGAATTAACTCATTATGCAACTTTCAAATAGAACTCTTTATTCCTGTCTCCTCAAATGCCTAATGATCTTAGCTTCTGAATGTTGAATTGCTATAGCCTTGTGATGCCTTACAAATGCCTGGTTTTTATATTATAGCACAGTGAAGCCCTAGGCAGGAGCATAACTTGCAAAATAAGATAGCATTCGATTCAACAACGTGCCACAATTTACTGGGGTTCTTTTTTGGTTCATGGAACATTGCAATGATGAAGCTGGTATGCCAACCTCTCGTTCTTTCCTCCCTGCCTTCCCTAGTTTTAGTCATCCTGTTGTTTTTACTAGCTGTAGTGATCTTCTGAGTGGGACAAATGCCAGTGGTATATCTGAATAACTATGGCAACCAGATTACTTGAACACCCCTATCGCTAGGCACTGAATATCCACACCATGTACGTACCTGCTGCAGATTTTCTGAACCAGTGTCTTGATGGGTTCCCTTTGGAAAATTAAACCATGGCCCTGACTTTTATAGGACCAGGTCCCTTTGCTCAGCTTTGCTATTTACAGAGAGATGCACCTGTTAGAGATGCATCCTGCAATTCTCTTGGGCCCTTTCAAGACGCTAATGGATCATCTTAGTGGCTTGTGGTATTATTAATTGTCACTGGCAACTAGATGCTTAGCATCAGATATCAGTCTGGGTGATGTGCTCCCCACCCCCTTATGCCCACACAAACAAACAAACAAACAAACAAACAAACAAACAAACTTCCCACTATGCAACACAGCCAACTTTTTCAGATGAGGTGGGATAAGCGGTGTGGGCTGAAGAAGACCCTGCTTTGTCTCCTGTGGCCATTTTGAACCCACAGCTCTCAACAGATAAAAAAAGCCCCAAAATAATCACTTTCATTTTCAATAATGTTAATTTTTTTTTAATTGTAAGAAAAATTACATAGTGGCTGAAAATATCATCCCAATTCCCATAAATGACTTTCCTTAATGAATAACTTAACTCCAATCTCCTGCCTTAATCTGTACACTTCTACAGGTTACATATAGTCTCTGTCAGTCTTGAGAGACTATGGTATTGTGCTCTGCGTTGCATATGCTGCATGCGAAGCACGAAAGCCTGGATTAGATTGTTATGAAGGATAGGCTGTTACCAAAGCAGCAAATCCCCCCTCTCCACGCCACTGAATTAGTCCAATGGAAAGGCAGAGCCGATACAATTGGATCCAGCTGGCGTCGCAGAGCTGGGCTAAGGACAGGAGCTCACCCTGTCTTGTGGGGCCAACCAGGGTCTCAAACCCTGGCCTGCTGGTTAACAGGCACACCCTACAATCCAGAGTAACTACAGGAGCACGTAAGAGACATTACATGTACCTGTAGTTACTGAAGCAGCTAGTGAAAACCTATGGGAAACTCATATTGCAATCCAGAGCAAATTGTTCTTACACCGGAGCAAGGACTCCCCATAGTTACTCTGGATTGCACTCATAGTGTCTTAACCACTTGCACCACCCACAGCCCACATACATATCTATCTATCTATCTATCTATCTATCTATCTATCTATCTATCTATCTATCTATCTATCTATCTATCTATCTATCTACAGTATTTATATACCGCTTTTCAACTGAAAAGTTCACAAAGCGGTTTACAAGAAAATGAAAAAATTAATAGCTAATTAATAGCTAATGGGTCCCTGTCCCAAAAGGGCTCACAATCTAAAGTGCAAAAAGAACACCAGCAGAAGCCACTTGAACAGACACTGCTGGGGTATGGAGGGCCAGTTACTCTCCCCTGCTAAAAAAAGAGGAATACCCACTTGAAAGAGTGTCTCTTGCCATCTACAGCCATAGTCTACACATATAGTCCACAGACTATATAGTCCACAAATAGTTTACAGCTTATATATATCCAGTGATGTGAGTATATGTACTGTATAAACATGTGTGTGCGTGTGTGTGAATTAGTCCAAAGTAGTCTTATTTAGAGATGGTTCACATTCCTTCCTCCACAAGACACCTTCACACCTGAACCTGCATCATATCTCAAGCCATCAGCTTTTGGTAGCTGCAGCCTCCTTGCTTTGGAACCAGTGTTACTTCAGCCCACTGAAAAGAAGCCATTTTCATTCAAGCCTTATGGAGGACCCATTTTGGTGCAGGGTCATGGGAAGGTCAGCACACCAGGTCAGAGTCTGCCCCTCCATTGTGAGGGAAGAAGACTCCTGTCCAAGAAGAGACAAGAGATTCCATTCAGAGGAGGTGCTTCCGCTGCTCTTGCTGCGTCAAGTCACGCCCTCGCTATTGACTAAACAGCTGTGATGCAACCCAAGCAACAACTGTTCTCTCTTCAGAAGTGGGAGACAAGGCCCATCAATCACTGCCTGTGCCCCTGAGCAGTTTCCCAACTCTCACCCTCCCATTCTTTCCAAGGGGAAAGAAAGGCTTCAAATGGAGCCCCCTAAATTGGAGTGGTGAACAAAGGCTACCATGTGAATTAAGACATTAGTGCAAATGTATGACTTGGTATCATAACATATCCTGTGAGCAAAAGTGCTGAGAGAATCTTCATCCTCAATTTGCTGCAGTTCATATTTTGAAACGCCTTTAGGTACAGTCCTAACTTAGACTGGCGCAATTCATCAGTCTTCCCGTGGTTATACAGTCTGTGCTCTGGCCTAACTCTCCACCAGGAATGGCACAGAAGTGCCTTAAAGCACTTACGTGACCCTCCCAGGCAAGCACAGGATTTGTACTGGGGCTTAGACCTGCCTAACTGGATTGAAACCTTACCTTACAATCCAGAGTAACTACAGGATGATGTAAGAGGCACTTACTGTGGATTGTTCTATGCATTTCCCATAGGTTTTCCATAGATGGCACCATAACTATGTCGGTGTAAAAGGTCCCGTAGTTACCCTGGATTGTAGTCTCAGTGTGCTATATTTAGGGTTCTTATTATCTGGTACTATTTGGACTCTGACAGTGCTCTGCAAAGGCAAATTGAGATGTCACCAGACCTTACATGGCTGTAGTATTTTCCTGTGCCATTAAAACTTGTATACGCTATACTTACTTGTATAAGTAAGTATACTTATATACACTTACTTGTATACACTATACTTACTTTGTTTCATTGCAAAACAAGCCTGCATAATTTGAGGATAGAATTGCACTCTCAGTCGGATATTCTGCCACTTTTTCATTTTTGAACCTTGGAATACAGTCAAATTTATCCGACTATATTTGCAGCTTAGTATTTGTTACTGGTGAATTATTGTTTATGTGGAGATTTCCACTGTCATAATTACACATTCCTTTTATATTTTCCATAATGTAATCTGTTGGCTCTCTTTGTACCATTTTTACATTATTGTTGGCCTACAGTTTGCTTTCTTCTGGCAATTTACTTCTGGATCATTTTGAGGGTTGTTCCTTCCTACCATTTTGCCCCCTGCTTTTATCCTATTCGTTTTCATCTAAAAATCCTGTGAAGTGGTAATTTTGTTCAGGGAATTTTTCACTAAATGATATCATTAGGAATTTGGATAAGTAAGATTAAGTTTTACGGGCGTGGTATTGCTAGATCAAAGCAGAGCTCTTCACTAAAGCTGAACTCCTCTGGAAACTGAGTAATATAAACAGGAGAAACCCACATTTGGGTTAGTGAAGATCAATGTGGCATTTAGTTCTTCCAACATTTGACTCCCTCTATGTTCTGACTTACTGCACCGCCCAGCACTTGCCCAGAGCTGCAGGCAGCATTTGTCCATCCTCCACCTGTTGCTGGCTTGAAGATGAGTGCAGGATCATTCCTAAAGCTACCTATTCTTATTGTGGTATAGCAGCAATTTGCATCCTCGTGCAAAAAAGGGCCAGACGTATTCTTTGTAATAATGTCCTTTTAAATCATTTCCTTTCACATTATCAAAGACTTTTAGAAACACTCAGTCAAATCATTGCCCATTTAATTCAGTATTGTTGATGCTGGCAGCAGTGTCACAAGGGTGGTAGGAAAGGGGCTATAAAAATGGTCTAAATGAACAATCTAAATCTTGGGGTAAATATGACAATAAAGAATCAAAATATCTAGGTAAGAGCTATGTTGCAGCAGAAGTATAGAAAGAAGTAAAGTTTGGGAGCATAGGAAGACAGAGTGAATAATAAAACAGGTGGAGGTAATACAGGTGTTAGCAACTAGGGCAGCTTTCTGCCTAGTAGCCATCAAGGAACTGGGATGTCATGACTTGGCAGAAAGTCTTTGGTTCTGGTCCCAGAATGGGATGAGACCAGTTTCTCATAAAAGTAAGCTACTGCATTCATTTGTGAGCCTACTTAGACTGTCAGTGTTTGTGGAGCATTCTGTTTGTGTGGTTGATTGACCGTGATATTTGCTTTAGACCAGTAGCAGGATTTGCTTCAAAGTATTGTAGAGTCAGCTCAGGCATTTGTTTTCTTACTGCCGACTTCTGAATGTTATGTTTTGCCTTCTGGTCGGACAACCATAGGAGTGATAGATTTTGCAAGTGCCTGATATCTTTTGTTTAAATAAAACTTGTCTACTGGGGTGAATTATGCTCAAGTGAACCCATAAATAAATTTGGTCCTTTCCCATTGCTGACTCTCCTTTGGAGTAGGAGTTGTAGATGGGGAGGGACTAGGTCTGTTTGTACTTGTCTTTAGCAGGGAGACTGGATATTGTTGTGAAAGCTTGGCAGCTGGGGGACCCTTGAGATTGGCAGTGCCACCTACCTGGTAGGAGCCAGAAAGCTGCAAAGCTAAGCCAGATTAAGCAAAATTGTTTATTTCTAGACAGTATGTGCACCACTAACAACCAGAATCCGTGTTACAAGTAGCTCCACAGAATGTTTTCCTCTTCTCTATTTGGAGATTGGAATGGAACCTGCAACATAGAGAGCAGATGCTCTACCACAGAGCTACAATTCTTTCTTGCAGCTCTGCCTCCAAATACGCACCACTGATGCATGGTTACTATGCAGGAGCACACATCTATTACTGGGGACATTGGGTTATACTGGCCATCTAACTAGAGTAAGGCTACAATCCTAAAGACACTTTCCTGGGAGTAAGACCCACCAAACACAATGGGGCTTACTTTTGAGTAAACATGTTTAGGATTGTGCTCTAAGGCTATCATCCTTGCATCTGCTGTCTACAGGTAGACTATGGCTTGCAACCCTAAACACTTTCCTGAGAGTAAGTTCCATAGAACAGAATGGGACATACTTCTGAGTAGACATGCTAAGGACTGCACCCTAAAGAGGAGTTACTCATAGGATTAGCAAGTCGTCTACCAGGGATGTCCCCTGTGTTGTGAAAAGCATTGCAGGGGGTGGGGAGAGAGAGAGAAGTAATATTAACTGTATCCTTCTGCCTTCTGTATCTTAGGCTGCTTTGCCCAACCTTCTCTGCTGCTTGATTTAATAGTCAAGAGTCTTGTGATGACCCATAGCAGACGGGAGAATGCGGTTTGCAAGAGAACTAATGAAACAGTGACTGCATGTACAGTACTCTTTATGCCAAAGAAATTTTAAAACAGCAGGTACATCAATGATGGAAGAACTGGCAACATCCAACACCACTTGCAGAAGTACTGAACAAAGGGTAAAATGCTGTTGTTGGCACATTTTCAATCACTGTAGACCAAACCAATAAATGATGGGTGAAGTAATAGAGAATATACATAACATTTTGCAAGAATTGCCAAGCAAGGGATCTCTCCACTAAACACTCAGCTAGTGTTGGGACCAAGGCAATGTATGGCTGATGTTAGCTTCTTTTTATATTTTTTATTTATCCTATGATGCATTGCAATATTGCAGTATTTGTTTCATGCTAATAAAGGTAATGTTAATGGACTTTAAAGACTCAGTCCTGCATAAGGTGTTTGCCACAATTTTGTGACATAAGAAACAGCTTAGCCAATGTTAAGGGAACTTGGTGGTGTAAAATATACTAGCAGAGTGGAATTCTATGTGCACACTTTCTGACTCTTTTCCAGTTGAGACACTTAAAAAAACCTGAAAGAAGCATCTTTTGTATTTGATTTTAAAATGAGTTGAAATAGTTTAACTGGCTTCATTTGCTAACTTCACTTTCTGCACGGAATTTGTATCTACTCTCTCTGCTTTTAGAAGATGGGTGTTTCTAGACATTGGCAAGTTGGGTGCAACAGATGAAAGGTATAGGAAATACATCTTTTTGACCAGAGAACTGAGCAGCAAGTCCATCAAAACATGGATGTTGAATCAACACCAGATTTTTGGGCCTCATGCAGAATTTGAGGAGAAGACTGCTTTATGGTTCTTGACTGCATAGTGCCCCCCCCCAACTCATTGTGCATTGCCTCAGGCTCAGACAATTATGGGGGTAGATTCATCAAAGTTCCATATACTCCCTACCACAACAATTCTGGAATAGTCCTGGATAATAATTCTGGAATAATATAACTCTGGAATAATAACTGGAAGTAGTTCATTCCCCAGAGTCTCTTGAAAGCACAAGCTGCCACCTGACCAGAAATTGTCATCTCTGAAGAGACTGCTGCACCTGGTAAAATAACATACAGATCCAACCTTTGTATACACAGATTTTTATACATAGATTTGACTCAACATGTATGGCCACTACAAATCACAGTTTTAAAAATGAAATTTCTTCCTGTAGCGGAGAGGCAGTCATGCGAGCAATCATTCCATTCTTGAGCTTAGCCAGGAAAAGAATGTGGTCCTTTGCATTTCTAATTACTGGCTGCCTTCCTACCATAGCAAGAAAAGCTGTTTCTAAACAATTGTAAAGGAACACAGTTTTTTTAGACTGCTTTTATTTAACATATTTTTTGTATCGGCAGGGAATACGAGAATCAAACCCCTACAGCATGACTTTCGTCTGTTAGCAATGGAAGAGCAAGAAACCTGGAAGTGGGGGCTTAAATCTGTTTTCCCTTGATTTTTTTATCCACTGATTTTTAATCCACAGGATGTTCTGGAACAGAACCCTAGTGGATAACAAGGGTTATCCATGGGATACAGTTGTATCCCTGTATCCTATGGCTCACCATTTATAAGGTTTTGGGGAGACCTTCAGTGTAGCTGTACTTGCTGCTGTGAGCTGAGATTAAAAGATGCCCACAGCTGTTTATTGCTGTGCTTTCAGTGTTGTTAACAGCTGGAACATTTGTCTCCTCATGCATTTCCTCTGCTCAGCACCAGGCGGTACCATCGTTTTTCAAATAAATTTCACGTGGTTCCTGGCTGTGATCTGATAAAACCGTTGCCTCATGTTGTCAGCAGGCTGTAAAGCTGCAAGTCAGTATGTGAGGAAGCAAGGTTTCACTTTGGCAACACTCCTCATGTGAAGGTAGATTTGTGCTCTACCATGAACATCTTTACAGTGTGTATTCACACGGAAAATCTATTTTTATCTGTTTTTTCCTACTTCAGATATTCCTTTCCCTCCAGAGGTTTTGGAGATGTCTCAACATCCAGAATAAGCGGCTGAGTCATTCCTGTTGAGGTAGCCATGATTCTGTGATGTTGCCCTTTGAGCATCTTCATCTTCTCCCTTGACAGGTAAACAAAGAAACTTGAATTGGAGCCAGCACATTATGCACCCCGCATGATGCCCAAGAAGAGGAGATTCAGAAAGTCAGGTGATCTGGGTCATTGGACCCAAATGACCAATTTCCCAGGTAAAATGGGGTTAACGCTCACTGTCTATATAAAGGGAGGCACACACCTCTTTTTGGCATCTTGCCCATGTCCATTATTGAAAGCAGATGCTTCATGAAAGGCTGGCCTGCTCTCTGTGCTGTACATGTGAGTGGTAAGGACGGGAACACTACAACAATGAGCTCATACCCAGTTTGTTGCATCAGGGATTTGTTTTGTTTCCAGCCTGCCTTTTAACTTCTGTGCCAACCTTGGCCACCCACTTGCCTCTTTCTTCTCCTTTTGTTCAGTGATCAGCATCTGGGTATCATCCTATGCCACCTGCACTTCCCCTAACCATTTGTCAATTACTGTGATTTCATCCCTAGCTTTTTTCCATCCATTAGTTATATTTTATTTATTTATTTAGTTACAGGATTTCTATCTCACCTTTTCTCTGTGATGCCAACTCAAGGCTGCTAACAAACGTGAATAACAATGTACAGTGGTGCCGCACACAAAGAGCTTAATTCGTTCCGGAGGCATGGTCTGTAAGTGAAACGCTCTTTAAGTGAAGCAGATTTTTCCATAGGAAATAATGGAAACTCAGACGATTGGTTCCACGACCCAAAAAATATTCATATAAAAATATTAAGTGGATGTAAAAATGAGGACAAAACACTGTAATTGAATTCAAAACATGTATTCAATGTGCATGATCCTATGAAGTCTACTAAGGGCACAATCCAGAGTAACTACGGGAGCACGTAAGAGACATTACATGCACCCGTAGTTACTGCACCACCTAGTGAAAACCTATGGGAAATTCATATTGCAATCCAGAGTAACTTGTTCTTACTCCGGAGCAAGGACTCCCTGTAGTTACTCTGGATTTCACCCTTAGGCTGAACTGCTTCTTCTTGATTGTACAGAATTCCCCAAGTGTTGAGGTTCTTTTCTGACCTGGGAAAAAAGGCTTTCCCAAAGCATGGTTTTTCTGTCTGGGCTTCCTTCTGTGCCAGCAAAGATATCCTTTTTCTCAGTAATTCCCAGTTTATCATGCAAGAATAGGGAAATGAAGAGTGAGAGAAGAGTTCAACTGTTAATTGTAAGACCTGTGATTTTCAAACTCTTTCAACTATATAATGCACATTTCCATGACAGATTCCAGATTTAAGTCTAAATATTTAATCATGGCAGTCCTCATTGCAGAGGGTCTTTTTCAGGGGGTCCTGTAAGGAGTACCAGCACCTCTGTAGGTGAGTACCAACACTCCTGTGGGTAAATACCGGCACACACGCACAGAGACCCAAAAACACACAGCTGAGTACCTGTGAGTACTGGCACCTATTTTCCAGAAAAATAGCACTGTATATAGCTAACAATTGGTTTGCCTCACATTTCTGCCACTCCCTTTTCAGGGTAGTCATCCTCTATGTGGAGGTGATATATTAGATAATACTGGTTGCCAGTCAGAGGGTGTTGATTTAATGGTTCCTGATATTAACCTCATACTGGGACTGATAGTAGTGGATATCCACTACTTTCATATGGCAATGTGCCATACAGGGCTATAGTACTCAGCCACTGAGAGCACAATCCTTTACCGCACCAAGCACAACTTTACCACACCAAGGTAAGGGCAATGCAGCTCTGAGGAATGGCTGAAGAGATGTAAGAGTGAGAAAGGGAGAGGAGGAAGGGAGCAAAAGAAGCCAGAGGAGGAGGATGTGGATGTGGATGTGGGGGCAATCCTAGAAGTCCCTCTCAGACAAGTCAGAAGGTCTGCAAGAGGACTAACCTATAGGCCTGAATCCAGTGGAAAGAGGGGGAGGCACCTGTTTCCCTGCACCCATCAAAGAAGAAAAGGATGTGGGTGGGGAAATAGGTCACTATAAAAGGAAAAGCCTGGGACTGGGACTGGAAGAGGAGAAAGTAGAAGGGACATTGGTGCCCTGCCCCAGCCAGTGGGCCTCATAGTCACCGGATGGTTGGAGCAGAGCTGGCCTAGCTCCAGCCAGTCATCTGTTCCTGATACTGTGGACTGTACTGTGTAATGCTTGGTGAAACTGTTATATTTACCTCTGCAGTTCAGTTGATGTAACATTGTTATAAGAAGTGCACCTCTACCCAGGAAGAAAGTGAAGTCTATACTTACCTGTTTGCACGTACTTTGACCAGTGTCATGCTTGCTGTCACCGATCCTCTCTCCATGATGGCAACCCAAGAGGTGGTGACCACCCCTTCCCCACCCCAAGAAATGTTAGAAACCGTGACTATATATACAATTTATAATGATTGAAACTGACCTAAAATATATACATAATAGCTGGATGGTTATGTTTTAGCCTTCCAGTTTCTGAGAAAAGCTTAAGGTGAATAATGCCTGAAAATAATGGTGTGGCTGTGAGATACCCTTTGAAAACTGTATCAACTTAGAGTGGTTAATGGGTTGTAGGATAAGCAGATGTGAAAGTCTCTTCTATTTTGTATGCAAAGCTGCTGAATTTATGCATGTAAACATGACAGATTTTTTTAACAGGCCTTCTGGATATCAGGTCTACGCTCAGTCTTTCAAAATGAATCAAAATAAAGTTTCATTGTTCAAAAATATATATTTGTCAAATGTATGTTGTTTTGGTTACATCTTTCCTCAGGGAAATAATTTTGCAGAAGTAAAGTTGCATTTTATAAGTGCTTAAGCATATCTGAAAAAATTCTGCTCCCTGCAATAGCACATCTTTTGTGGTTTGGAGTGCTGGTTTGAAAGTGATGGTGCAAATGTCAAAGGCAACAAGTGGCTAGTGTCCATGTCATCACTGTTGAATAGTAATGACTCCTGAGGTTTAGGAACTTTACAAATATGTTCATATTGTTAGTTATCTCGGACATTTTTGGAGGCTGAACATTTATACTAGTGCATGGCAAGATACTGCTCAGCTGAGACCATACTACAACTGTTTGGACCTAGCCATGGTGAGCCAAGCTTTAGTAACTTAAAGACTAGACTACTGTAATGTTTTCTACATGGGACTACCCTCTAAAACAGTTTGAAAACTGCAATTAGTGCAGAATATGGTGGCTCATGTGGTTTGGAGGCTAGATATAGTGCTGGACCACTGTTTCAGCAGTGACACTAGTTGCCCCTTTGCTTCTGGACCAATTCAAGGTGCTAGTTCTAACCTTTAAGGCGCTTTATGATTTGGGTCCAGGCTGTCTGAAAGACCACCTCCTCCTTCCAAACATTCCAGTCTACCCTCTTAGGTCATCTGAGGGGGCTCTTCTACAAGTACCACTTCCGACACAAGTGAGAGGGGTACCAGCTCGAGAACAAGCCTTCTCTGTGGTGGTGCCACAATTATGAAAATCTGGGGAAAATTGAGAATCCCCTTCATAGCTTTTCAACGAAGATTCAAAATATACATGTTTCACCTGACATTTAATTGCTGAGTGGATATCTGCCATCTATGCCTCTGAAATACTACTTGCTTACCTCAACTAATTTTGTTTCTTCAACAATATATGTTAGATTTTGCTTTGTTTTGTTTTATATTTCATTGTTCAATTAGGCTGCAATTGTAAAGACACTCAGTGGGGGTTTTTTGAACACAATGGGGCCAGTGGTGGGCTCCAGCAGGTTCACACCTACTCTACAGAACCGGTTGTTAATGAGAGATAGGACATATAAAGTTTAAAAATAGCCATTTAAAAGTGGCTGCCAGATGGGCATAGAACCGGTTGTTAATTTCTTTTGAGCCCATCACTGAATGGGGCTTACTTTTGAGTAGACATGGTTAAGATTGTGCTAATTTTTTTTATTACAGAGCTTTATAAGCCATCTTGGATATTTGGTTTAGCATGGGAAAGGCAGGATATAAATAAGGTTTACACAGTATAAAAAAACACTGCAAATATTAGCAAGGCATTTTAAAAATCTTTTTTCTTTAGGCTATGTCTTTAGGCTTTAAATCTATTTTTAGTATATCAAACAAGTTTTTATCTGCCATCTTGCAGTAAGACTCTCCCCAGTCCTTTACCTAAGGACAAGATAATGTGCTATTGTGACTAGAACAGGGATTTGTACTAATATAGTACTAATTGGGAATGGTCCTGTGCAAAAAACCAAAAGCATTTCTTTGTAGGTGCCTCAGAGACTTACACCCACTTGTTCCAGCTGGAATCTTTTTCTCAAAAGCAAGCTGAAATTCACCTTTCTTAACTGTAAGCTGTCTCCCTGTTGTTTCAAAGGAAGATTATTTGAAAGCAGATTGCGTTCTAAGCATTTCTGTTCCCACTCAGGCTAGCTGCCTCCGTAACCGCCCATTAAGAGTTCTGCACTCTGGTTTTACAAGTGGGAATTGTAGCTGCATACAATGCAATATTATCTTGTGCCCCAGGAAGGCAAAGAATGAGCTTGAAAAACATCAGGGACAGCCTCTCAGGGAACATTGATTTGCAAGGAGACCTTTAATTTTTTTTCTTGCCTCCCAACATAAGTTCTATTTATGGCAAGGGGACATCTGCAGAACTGTGTTCTGTGCAAGCTTGGAGCCTTTGAAAAATTAATAGTGTTCGCAAATTTAACTTTAAATATTAACATGGACTGTGGGAAAAGATATACCCCATCTAAAATCTGTACAAAAGCACTGCAAGTATACTTTGCTGTCAATGTTCAGTTACTGGGGGCGGGGAGGTGGAGGGTTGCTTTAATTAAAATGTCAGGGCTTTCAGGATAGCAAACTCTTAGTCAGCTTTAATCTATGCTTTGGCCCAGCCTCAAAATGTTAATTGGGTATTGGAGCCCTCATTCCATATAGCAGTGGTTTGCTATAAATGATGGTTGCAATACGACTGGCAGGCTTCTGGTCTTGCAGCTGCACTTTGGTGCCAAAATGCCACCCCTGTTAAAGGAAGGAATCTGGTAACACCATATCCATGGCTGCTGCCTTATCATTGGGACCTGCTCTCAGAGTTGGATTCTCTGAAAGCAAAGCATTCTAGTACTTTTCCACTCAGGATCAAAAGAGTAGCATTTGCGATCATGTGGCAGGTTTGAATGTTGACAGGAATCCAGTGAACTAAAAAGTGTAGGAGCCATTATTCATCGAATAATGCTGTATTATCTCAGGAGGCAATCCTAAACTGCAATCCAGAGTTAGAGCAGTGAGGAGTGTCCTAGCTGGGCTGCCCCAACTATTCCGTATCCAGAGCAGAAAGTTTTGCTGCATCCAGAGAGTCAGGAAGCCTGGGCAGCCCTAACTGCTCCTGAGCATGCTCAGTAGGCACCAAATCAGTGGCAACCCCATGTCCATTTGTCTTGGGGCAGCCTATGTTGACTTAGACTGCCCCAAACCTTTTCCAGAATAACTGGGCTGCTCCATCATGGAAGTGGGCCACCCCAAGGATAGATAGGGTAGCCAAAGTACACTTCTGGAAGATGTACATTTCTTAGGCCAGCATAACTCACCTGGCATCTTCCTGTTGTGGAGTGGGGAGGCCATCACATGCCTCTGCAATGGCCTACTCCCCGGGAGTGGGATAGAAGTGCTTTGTGGCACTTTTGTGACACCCCCAAGCCAGCACAGGACATATGTTGGCCTAACTGTGGATTAGGATTGTAGCCTAAATCTCACCCGAAGGGTAAGAATTACTATTCTCTATTGCAAATGCATAACATAACTATTAATTGAGAGGCCCATTGTTACATATACATCTTGATCCAAACAACCGCTGTGACAAGTGCTATTGTCAAGTCCTGTATTTCTCCTTGCTTCCCACAGGCAGCTGTCCCACAGGCAAAAGCACCTTGCAGACTCTAAGGGAAACCCTCAGCAACTGCCTGACGGTTTATGCCTGCAGTTACAGGGTGATCCTAGCTGCTGCTTAGGGAGGTTGCTGACTTTGGGCCCAATTCTAAACTGGACCAGTATGGCTGCTGAGTCCTAGTGCTAGCACTGAGAGCTATAAACTTATTGTAAAACAAGTTTATGGTACTTAGTGAGTAGGAAATGGAGCGCTGGGCCTGTGTCCAGGTGTTGGGCCCAATGCTGGCAGAAGGAGGACATGCTGCCTGCACATCCTCCATGTTGGGCTGCTCTGGCAAAGTGCTTTTCCCAGAGGAAGGAGACAAATGTCCCCTTTCTCCAAGGAGACCTCCAGCTGCTTTCCAGCTCCTACTGTGGTAGCCACTTTTGCTCCGCTGCTGTAGCATGAAGCAGGAAGATCAGGATTAGGCTGCAAGATATTTCAGTCAGGACAACCGTGTGGCTTTGCAAAAACCATTGCAGACAGTGAACCACCGTGTGCAGCCAGACCGCATTGGCGCCTGCAGCTTGGCTAACTGTTGGACTACCTGCAACGGCACAACAACCCTGCTGGGAGGAGTTGCTTCCAATCCCACCTGTGTGTTTCCCTTTCAAATGCAGATCTCTCATTGATACAGTTCAGTAAAAACTTTGGATCGCACTACTTGTCTCTTTATGAATAGCTTATGGATATGATAGGAATAGGAACATGATAGGAATAGCTTATGGATATGATAGGATTAGCTTCTTCCCACTTTTGTTTTTAAAAAAGCTGATGCTTTGTGGGACAGGGGCCTCTCTAATCTCAGGGTCTGCAGGATATTTACTGTGTATCTCCCTGGACTCCCAACAATGGGTTTGCTTTCATTCTGTCATGAATCTCCTATCTTCTTCTCCTATCTTGTGTCATATGCCAGTTAAACTACTGGACCACACAATACTTCCTCTGACAGCCTCTCATGTGCCTGTTTGAGGTG
Organism: Cryptoblepharus egeriae; assembly: GCA_030015325.1. NCBI lineage: Eukaryota > Metazoa > Chordata > Lepidosauria > Squamata > Scincidae > Cryptoblepharus > Cryptoblepharus egeriae. Next base: position 102,328,862 of record JAREYC010000002.1, on the reverse strand, counting down.
ATGCAAGGTGTTGTGATGCCACTCTCTGTGGTGTCATTTCCTGTTTGATGTCACTTACGGCCATGACTTCGCTTCTACGGAGTCCGGGACAGATTGTTATTCTCGGAAGATGTCCCAAGCAGAAATACTCAAGAACCACTGTTCTAGTTTACCATGTATGGAGAGATCTCTGGGTGGAGGAAAATGATCCAGTCTCAAGCCTTACATATGGTCTAGAATTCCACTATCCTATTCTGTGTAATGTGTAAAATGGCTTTGATCAAAACCATATATATATTTAAAGCACTGTAATGACCACTTTGGCATCTATCTTCTCTCATTCCAGTTAATGTGTAATTACTAATGTTCACATTATATTGTTCTGCTTTGACAGTTGCTACATGTCATCTCTTGTCTATATATATAAAAGAGAAAAGTCACTCACTGACTCACTGACTGACTCATCACTGCCCTGCCAAAACCACTAGGCCTAGAAGCGTGAAATTTTGGGTTGGTGTTCCTTTCGTGACGGAGGGGTGCACTAAGAACCGGTTTTCGGAAATTCCAACGGGAAGGGGGTGAAAAGGGGTGCAACATGTTTTCCTCCCTATACTCTGCATTGAGAATTGCTGACTCCTCAACATTCCGCCCCAACTGCTGGGCCTGAAGCATGGAATTCTGGGAGTTCCTTCTGTCACCTGAACTCCCACCAAGAACCATCTGGAGAAATTAACCCTTCAGGGGCTGAAAAGGGGGCAACGTGTTTCTGCCCTATACTTAACATGGGAGACTGAATAACATCCAGCCAATTTGGTGCTCAGACCCTGGTGCACTGGGGGATGTTGTTCAGAGGAAGAGGTTGCGCTGGCGAGGATGCTGAGCATGAGGGGAAATTGCGCATGGGGGAAATTGCGCATGGGGGGAAGTTGCGCATGTAGGAAAGTTGCGCATGTAGGAAAGTTGCGCAAGGGGGAAGTTGCATATGGGAGGAAAATTGCGCATGGGAGGAAGTTGCGCATGGAGGAAAGTTCGCTCATGGGGAAAGTTGCGCATGGGGAAAGTTGCACATGGGGAAAGTTATGCATGGGGGAAAGTTGCGCATGGGGGAAAAATTGCGCATGGGGGAAAAATTGTGCATGGGAGAAAGTTGCGCATGGAGGAAAGTTGCGCATGCTACACATGAAGATCCCAGTACAAGTTACGGTTAACGTTTAGCACCAAAGATATCTCAGACACTGGAAAGGGCTGGTGTTAATGAGTAAATTATTTAGTGGCACATTTTTCATGATTTCTCAAAATTTCTTCTGAAACGTGAATGCCAATTGAAAGTGTGAGATGATTTTTCTGCCTGAATCAGGAAACTGCAATGATCAAGTAATTTCTAGGCAGAGCATGTATCTGTTGCTGTGTTAGGTTTTATTATTTTCATCTGTCTTTAATTTCAGTGCCTGTTTTGAGCTTTGCTCATTTCTCCTTTGTTTTGGGAGTGTATTTTTGTCTTCTTAATTAATTAACTCCTCTTATTTCTACAAGTTGCTTTCCTGTTTCTTTTTTATCAGTGCTACTATCTCTGGATTCTGGATGCTCAGGGCTAATACAGCTCAGGGTGCAAAGGACTAAAGAAGTCAGCACAAGAAAGTGGCTTCCTAGATTAGAAACTGAATTATTCTTGCAGTAAGTTTTCATGCTCAGAGGACCCTGGTAGTTTGGTTGTCTCTTAATTGGGGGGGGGGGTTTGAGATGGGAATGGACACTCCTTTTTTGGTCTATCTATCACCTTCCTGGTGGCAGCAGCCACCCCTTTGACAAATAGTCAAGAGTACATGAGCAGGTCATGTGCATGGGCTGTCTGCCTTATTTTTTCCACATCAGACATAGTGACTTTACTAGTTCACCACAGCTGGTTTCATTACCATTTCTGGTAGTGTAAGGTGCCTGTTTTAAACTTTTTGTTTATAAAAAAATTGTTTGATGAATAAATCTTTTTAATTGTTCTTAAATGTGTGTTCCTTAAGGAGTTCACATTGTACTGAGACAGGATAAGGACTGTCTTTTATTTAGGATACAATTGGCTGGGATATTGCACTCAGTATAGCAATTATTGGGCTTGATGTCCTAGCAATCCTGAGTAGCAATAAGGAGTTACAGAAGTTGCCCAGAGGGCAATAGGTGAGAAGGTCAGAATAATATAATGAAAAAGGAAGTATCTTGACATCCATGCAGGAGAAGGCAGAAAAGTGCATTATGCTATTAACTAGCGAAAGGCGTACCCGCGTTGCGGGAGTAAATTTCCCTTGTATGCCATCCCCCCATATGCATCAACCCCCCCATGTGCAACTTTCCCCCATGCGCATCAATCCCCCATGCGCATCAATCCCCCATGTGCAACTTCCCCCATGCACATCAACCCCCCATGCGCAACTTCCCCCATGTGCATCATCCCCCCATGCGCATCATCCCCCCATGCCCATCATCCCCCATGTGCCTCATCCCCCCATGCCCATCATCCCCCATGTGCCTCAACCCCCCATGTGCATCAACCCCATGTGCAACTTCCCCCATGTGCATCAACCCCCCATGCGCAACCTCCCCCATGCACAACTTCCCCCCATGTGCAACTTCCCCCATGCGCAACTTCCCCATGTGCAACTTCCCCACATTCGCAACTTTCCCCCACACGCAACTTTCCCCCACACCCCATGCGCAACTTTCCCCCATGCGCCTCATCCCCCCATGCGCATCACCCCCCATGCGCATCATCCCCCATGTGCCTCAACCCCCCATGCGCAACTTCCCCCATGTGCATCAACCCCCCATGCGCAACTTTCTCCATGCGCAACTTTCTCCATGCGCAACTTTCTCCATGCGCAACTTTCTCCATGCGCAACTTCCCCGAAGGCACAACTTCCCCATATGCGCAACTTCCCCATGCGCATCCCATGCGCAATTTCCCCGTATGCACATCATCCCCCATGCACATCATCCCCCATGTGCATCTTCCCCCATGCGCAACATCCCCAATGTTTATCCCCCATGCGCAACATCTTCCCATGCACAACATCCCCTCATGCGCATCAACCCCACATGTACATCATCCCCAAAGCTCAACATCCCCCATGTGCATCAACCCCCATGCGCATCAACCCCCATGCGCAACATCTCCCCATGCACAACATCCCCCCATGCGCATCATCCCTCCATGCGCATCAACTCCCTATGCGCAACATCACCCATGTGCAGCATCCTCCCCAATGCAAACCCTCCCTCCAAACAACATCCCCCAGTGCACTAAGCACCAAATTTGCTGGATGTTGTTCAGTCTCCCATGTAAAGTATAGGAGAGAAACACGTTGCCCCCTTTTCAGCCCCTGAAGGGTTAATTTCTCCAGACGGTTCTTGGTGGGAGTTCAGGTGACAGAAGGAACTCCCAGAATTCCATGCTTCAGGCCCAGCAGTTGGGGCGGAATGTTGCTGAGTCAGCAATTCTCAATGCAAAATATAGGGAGGAAAATGTGTTGCGCCCCTTTCACCCCCTTCCAGTTGGAATTTCCGAAAACCGGTTCTTAGTGCACCCCTCCCTCACGGAAGGAACACCCACCCCAATTTTCACATTTCTAGGCCCAGCGGTTTTGGCAAGGTGGTGATGAGTCAGTAATGACGATGAAGATTAGTTTTATAAAACGCATTGCGCCCCTTTTCACCCCCTTCTAGTTGGAATTTCTGAAAACTGGTTCTTAGTGTATCCCTGTATCATGGAAGGAACACCCTCATCAAATTTCACGCTTCTAGGCCCAGAGGTTTTGGCTGGGTGTTGATGAGTCAGTGATGATGATGAAGATGCCTTTTATATATATAGATATGCAGGACTAAGAACAAATAACTTCTACTAATTTTAAAGCATACTGTATAAGTGAGATGATGGAATGAGTTTGCAAGGAGTAACCCAAAGAAGGAGACAATTGCCTTGGGAAACCCCATCAGCTCCCCGCTTCCATAATGAACTTTTATTGATTCTGTGGGAAGAGTTCCTGCTTGAAAGCAAGGAGGGGAATGCTTCTTTTCAAAAAGGAGTTTCCCTTAGAAGTTGTTACCTTTAAGCATTTTATAGAAGAGTGAATTAGAGCAGGTGCTGCTTTTTAAACATCTTCCATGTTGAGTTGAACCTTCCTAAATTCCCTCTTCTATGCAAAGGTAAAAGGTACAGGCACTATGTCTTTCATTCTATATAGTCACTCTGTACTTATACAGTGGTACTTTGGTTTACAAGCATAATCTGTTCTGGAAGCATACTTGTAATCCAAAACACTTGTATATCAAAGTGAATTTTCCCATAAGAAATAATGAAACTCAGATGATTCATTCCACAACTCAAAAATATTCATGTAAAAATGATTACATGTAATCATGTAAAAACAGAATACAAAATAATAAAAAAATACAAAATATAAAGAAAAATAAAACAAATTAACAAGAGTGAATCCCACTGATTAGGGCTCACTTTAGAGTAGACATGCAAGCCTAGGTCTCTCAGGCACCTTTGCCCTCTTAGACAGGAGTGAGCCCCACTGATTATAATAGGGCTTACTGTAGAGTAGACATGCTAGGTCTCCTTTTCATTGTCTTACATTGGAGTGAACCCAACTGATTGTAACAGACTTACTTCAGAGCAGATTTACATAGGAGAGACTAAGCAGATGCTGGCCATATTCCAGCTGGGACTATTTTTCACTTGTATTACAAGACATCACTTGTATTGCAAGACAAACTTTATTAGAAATGTTTGTTTTCCTTACAAAACACTTTTCTTACAAATCCAAGGCTTTACTATACTACTGAGCTGGTGTCTGGTGGCATGCTTGGGACCCAAAGACCCCAACTGTCTGACAGAAGGACCAACAGTGCAACACTAAAAACACCAGTAGGAGGCTTGGCTCAATGAGCAGTACTTCAGTTTGTGTTTTTTTGTAAAAGTGGTAGAAGTGGTAAAAGAAGAGATGGAGTAGCTTTATATGTCAAGAACATTTATACCTGCTCTGATATCCAAGAAACTGATCCGAATAACCTCGTGGAGTGCGTTTCGGTAAAGGTTAGGGGGGAAAACAAAAAGCAAAACATTGTGGAAGGTGTCTACTACAGACCGCCAGGCCAAGGAGAAGAAGTAAATGATGTCTTGTTATAGCAACTGGCAGATGTTGCAAGGAAATATGATGTAGTAGTAATGGGGGACTTTATCCAGACATTTGTTAGGAGACTGGCAGCACAATCCAGAGCAACTAATCTGCCCATATAAGTGCCCACATAAGTCTTGGGATGCCCTATCTATCACTAGGGTGGAGCAACTGCAAGATGCTCCATCCCAGTTACTCTGGAAAAGGCTTAGGGCAGAGCAAGGCAACATAGGGTGCCCTAAGAGAGGTGGACCTAGCTGCTCTGCCCTAGGCAGTTCAGGAGAGGCATGTGTAGCATTGCCTAGGGCAGAGCAGTTACTCTGTATCCAAAGCCGATTTCCAAGGAAGAAATGCCCTCTTCCAGCTCCTCAGAGATATACCACCTCAGGAGCAGGTATAGTAATGAGTAGACCCATAGGAATCCATGATAAAACCCGAGTAAGAATGGCAGTGTTGACCAAAAATCTGAGTTCTTGGCCAGCCTAGCTGCAACACCTGCCTCTCAACCTTAGGATATGAAACAACTATGGCTGCCCACAAACCTCAGGATACAGCAGGCCACTCCAAGAAGCCCTTTATATTTACTGTAGAATGTACTGGCATCTCATCAGGGAGGCACCCAGTGAAGTCACCAGACTGGTGCAGCTGGTGCGGGCTGCAATTGGGTGATATGCTCTGTATGGGGTGATACGCCGGAGGAGTTTGACAGTCCTTTGGCAGGCCCCGGGCATCAGCGCACCCATTCAGGCCTGCTCCAAGGCAGAGCAGCAGCCAGAAGCTGCCACTCATCCTCGGAGCTGGCCGGAATGGCCAGCTGAGGTGCATTGCACAGAAACACACTGAGCATGCCGAACAGCTTCAGAGGAGACTTCTTTAGAGCAGAGGAAGTCTGCCTCTACACTGCCATTCGGCCTCACTCAAGAGGCAGAGTGGCAGCTGAATGGCTTCAGAAGAGTACTGCACATGCACCAACTCCAGTTGGCTTCAGAAACAACTGCGCAAGCACCAACTTTGGTGACTGCGCAATCCAGGTAGGGGGGTGAGCACATCCCAGGGAGTACACACAGACTTCTGCACCGGGTGGTGTGCAGAGTTGGGTCTCCACTGTAGGCACCATAGCTGTTCCTTGTTCAGTGTGATCTGAGGGGTGTCTCCTCAGGAGCAAGTCCTCCCCATGTGTCAGTTACTTAGCATTCTATGGAGCAGTTAGGGTAGCCCAGGCTTCCTGACTCTCTGGATGCAGCATAACTTTCTGCTCTGGATACAGAATAGTTAGGAGAGAGCAGTTAGGACAGAACAGGCTGAACTTGCTCTGGATTGTGCTCAAAGGCTGCAATCCTAAGGACACTTTCCTGGGAGTAAGACCCAATAAAAACAGTAGGGCTTCCTCTGGTTAGACAAGGTAATTGTTAGGTAGATCAGCAACTGGCTCAACGGCTACACTCAAAGGGTTTTAGTAAATGGTTCTGTGTCAACTTGGTTGGTTTCAAGTGGGGTACCCCAAGGCTCTGTCTTGGGCCCGGTTCTCTTTAACATTTTCATTAATGACTTAGAGGAAGGGATACAGGGGAGCCTGATCAAATTTGCAGATGACACCAAGCTGGGAGGAGTAGCAAACACATCAGAATATAGGAGAAACCTCCAGGAGGATCTGGATAAACTGGAATCCTGGGCTGTAACAAACTGAATGAATTTCAACAGGGAGAAGTGCAAGGTTCTGCACTTGGGCAATAAAACCCAAAATCACAGGTATAAAATGGGGGATACTTGGCTTGGCAGCACAACATGTGAGCGGGATCTTGGAGTTGCCGTGGATCACAAGCTGAACATGAGTCAGCAGTGTGATGTGTCTGCAAAGAAAGCAAATGCCATTTTAGGCTGCATTAAGAGGACTGTAGCTTCCAAGTTGCAAGAAGTTATAGTTCCTCTTTATTCAGTATTCAGACCTCACCTTGAGTACTGTGTTCAGTTCTGGGCACCTCACTTTAAGAAAGATGCAGCCAAACTGGAGCAAGTCCAGAGACAACAACAAGCAATAAGAATGATCAGTGGGATGGAAGGGAAGCCCTAAGAGGACAGGTTGGGGGGAACTTGGGATGTTCAGCCTGGAGAAGAGAAGGTATGAAGAGAAGGCAAGAGGAGACATGATTGCCCTCTTCAGATACCTGAAGGGCTGTCATATGGAAGAAGGGGCTCATTTGTTCTTTGCTGCTTCCGAAAGCAGAACCAGAACCAATGAGTACAAACTGCAAGAAAGCAGATTCCGGATAGATATAAGGAAAAATTCCTGAGGGTGAGGGCGGTTCGGCAGTGGAACAGGTGGTGGGTAGGTGATGGACTCTCCCTCATTGGGGATCTTATATAGAAAGCCTTTCCATGTAGGAAAAAAGTATGTAACTCACATGTGTCAGTTGTCACACCTGTCCTAGCTAGCAGTGGATGTGTAATAATGCACTAGCAGGAATCTGCAATCCATAAATGTGACAATCTACAAATTTCTGCTTCCCAAGGAACATGTAATAAAATAAAATCTCCTGGTATAGATAGATCATTGTAATTAAAGATAGATACAAATTGTGCACCATATACATATGGAGCCCCCTTGTCATGGCATGCCATCTGAAACATGCCATGTCAGGCAATAGGGCATGGTCTGGTGGTTGAGAGAAGGGCTGCTGAAAAAATATAAGCCAGTACAGACCTGGATAACCCTTGGATGGGAGACCTGAAAGGTAATAAAAGTTGTCATGATACAAGAGAGCCACAGATGTTGCTGTTTACAGCTTGGCTGACCTGAAAATTCCTGCTGGAAGCTTGGAAGGGATTCACTGATGCCTGATAATATGATGACCATGTTATGAAGAATTCCACCTGGAAGTGTTCTGTGAGCTACCGGTAAAACAATTACCTACCTCATAGGGTTGTTGTGAGGAGAAAAAGGATTTAAAAAGCTATCACATTGTGTTAACATGGGAAAGGCGAGGTAATTAAATAAATAAAAAATACTGTAAATAAATGTGTGGTGAAATAAAATGGAAACTGATTAGCTGTGGCACCAAAATAGATGTGTGCATCAGACATGGCAGTGTGCATATAGGCACGACTTATTCAACCTATGAAGAGGTTGTGGATGTATAGCGCATGTGCCTTTTATATGTGAAATGTAGAAGTCAAGTCTGCAGAATGTGCTGGGAAGCAACATGCACAGGAAGCTTGCAATACTAAGTGAGCGCATTTCCTGAGCATCCCAGTCAGCACCAGTTTTTTGCTGCTTGGCCAAACGGATGCCAAGGCACACTTCTTACTTGAGAGTAAGCCCTATTGAACACAGTGGGTCTTACTTCTCAGCAGACTCTGAGCATAGGGGGAGGATGGTGGTGCCTTGACAGTGTTGAACCTGCACATAAGGGAATGAAGCAGAGGGAACTGATTTGTGCAAGGTGTGCAACCACCTTGCTGCAGGTGCCCCAAGTGCGCGCGCGGGGAAGATGCTGCCGGGGCTGTGCGCGCGCGCAGTCCCCCCCCCCCCGTGTGGTGTCTGTGTGCAGAGCGCGTGAGCTCCCCGGCTGGGTCCGAGTGGCTCGCGCCTGCTGCACCCTTGCGCGCGCCACTCAGTGCCACCTGGGCTAGCACTGCCTGCTCTCTCCTCCTCCTCCTCTCCCTGCACCCCCTAGTGCTGCAGTGCTGGGAAGGGGGGAGCACAGAGCTGGAGGAGCAAGATGGCGTTGCTGTGGCTGCAGCAGCAGCAGCAGCAGCAGCAGCGTTTCCCAGGGTCAGCACTGGAACAGCTCCTTCCTTTGCCTTCCCACTAGCACCACTCTGGAGCAGCACCATCTCTCTCTCCAGTCACCCTGAGGTGCTTGTTTGGGTGCAAAGCTTCCCCCCTCCCTGTGTGAGGAGGCGGTGAGTGTGTGTGTGTGAGTGCAGTGGGGTGGGGGGCTTTTCCCCCTTTCCTCCTCCCTCCTCTTCTCCTCCTCCCCCCTTTAGGAGACTGCACCAATTCAGGCACCCACTGAACTTTTGTTGGGCTTTGCAACGAGGGGAAAGGTGTGTGCGTGCGTTTGTGTGGGGAGGGGTTGGTTGCCATTAAAACCAAAGAGCCCTTTCCAAGCCACTCAGTCTGGTGCTGCCCCAATTGCATGGGTGGCCACTGCAACCTTCTCCCACCCCCAGCCAGGAAAAACCCTCCCACTTCAGGTCCTGGAGAATGAGGATGTCATCCACTCCCCAACACCTGGAGGAGACGCATCAGGAGAAGCAGAACATGGAGGAAGAGGAGGAGCAGCAGCAGCAGCAGCAGCAGCCTTGAATCCAACCATCCATCCAACCCCAACACAGCACAGGAGATGGTGATTTTGAATGTGGCCCCCCCAGTGCAACTTTGGGAGTTGGGAGAGCTCTGAGCCCCTCTTCTTCTTTCCCACCGCCTCACCTGCCTGATCGCCTTGGGGAGCCCCTCTTCTCTCCTTCTCCTCACCCTCCTTTTCCCCACAACAGCTTTCTCCACCACCCCTCCACCCCACTCTGCTGCTTGGCCATGGGAATGGTGGCAAATATCTGGGCTATTGTCATGTCGGCTTCCTTTTTCAACCCCAGCTTTGCCTTCAGTTCGCACTTCGACCCTGGTAAGTTGATTTGATTTCTGTCGCTTGGGGAAAAAAGTCTAATTATTTCTCAGTTTTTCAGCTTAACTCCTCCCCCCTTCTTTCCCATGTTCTCTTTTCCTTCCCTTGCACCCCTTTTCCCAATCCCAGCTACACAAGGAGTTTTGATTTGGGAGCATGCTGTTCTTTCCCCTTGCAGGCAGCTATAGACCCCCCCCCCACCTTGCTGCACTTCTTGCATTGTTTAACCCTTTGCTGACTTGATCCAGGGTGAGAAGGTGACAGTCATAACAAATAAACAGTATCTTCATCTCCCACCTCACCACCCACAAACAAACTTAACACCCATTTGTGTCTTGGGTTAAAAAAAATTAAGAAGGAACAAATTCTTCCTGCAAAGTTACATCACCATTTCTTGACTCTTTTCAGCCTTTCCTTGTCCACGTTCCCTTTTTCATACTGGTGTATTTGTTTTTCTCTAAATCGCACCTGGCATGCAAACAAGGTATTTGCAGAGGCCACTGTCTAAATGTGGCTTGTTTTGGGGGGTAAAAGGCTGGGAGTGATTGGCTTTTCTTTGCCAATCAGCAGGCTGCCTTACATTGCAAAGGAAAGAAATTGCATAAGGTTTATAAACCTCAGGGGCTCTTCATTTAAGGGTTGCTTTGGGGTAAAACCCAAACTACAGAAGGATGAGCTATTCACCTTGCGTTGGGTCTTTCTCTGTGACGGGCTTCAATCTGAATTAACTTCCTTTTGGTGGAGATGATTGATGTGGCCCAGTTCAGCCATAAACCTTTTGGCTCAGTAATTGCTAGGTCTTGATTTGTGGAGGGGCAGTGTGTTGTCACTGCAAAGACAGAATTGTTGTGTCCCAGAGGAGCTTGCTTCTCTCTTTGACAGGTTTCACTGCTTTTCCCAAGCAGAAATCTTGAGAAGTGGTACTCTCTGTGTCAATATCTTAGTTTCTGGAGTGATGTTACATCCATTGTCTTGCTGGTGCATTTTGCTTTCAGTGTTGAAATACCTTATAATTCTGGTGGGCTTGGTTTTTTGTGCAGTTGGTGTGTGGTGTCTTCTTTTTTAGCATGAAACTGCCAAAACAAAAATTGGTTTATGTGTTTCTGGACCTTATCTGCATACTTGTGAAAGACTGACTTGATGAGTGAAACATGAATTTTTCTTTAATACCTTCAGATACCACTTTTATGTTCTCCCCTGAAATTGTCATGTGAAAACAAATCATTGTGTTCTTCCCTGATTAAAATATCTTGGCACAATTTTCTAGATTCCACTGCAGTTGCATCTGGTGGGCCTGGAATGATTCCCTGGGCTCAGTAATGGGTTGTATTTTCTCTGAAGACCATTAACTGATGAAAAATGTGTAGGAAAGATAGGGAAACATAGGCTGCAATCCTATACGCCCTTTCCTTGGAGTAAGCCCCACTGACCTCAGTGGGTCTTACTTCTGGGTAGACATGCACAGGATTGTGCTCTCAGACATGTAAAACTCTACCTTCATTACATACATTTGTTTGTTTTCCCTGCCTGTTTTGACACTTTCATCTGCTTTATATATTATTCAGTAATAACAATAGATATTTGGTAAAATTGAGTACAGTTTAGTATATGGGACAAGTCATGTGTCCATCATGCATACATTAAGGAACTGTGTGTTATATAAGTGTTATTCTGGAGCTTATGTGTTACCTTTGTGGCACATACCCAAAATGAAGATGGTTCTGATACCTTATTTATGTTTGTTGCTGTTGCAGTGTATGATCTGACCTTGCATTTTACCAGTCTGGACACAGATAGAAGTTGATAAATATAAAGCATATATGATTACTTCTTTGTTTTCATCACAGTGTGTTGAATTCCATATGCAAAGATATGCTAGGATTTTTATAAAGCCTTTGACAATATCTCTTTTGTAAAAGAAACACAGACATTCAGGCTGATAAGCAAAGAGAAGTGGGAAAAATTATCACATGATTCTTATGCACTGTTCATTATTACCTGTCAGGTAAAAAAAGGCTGATATAATTTAAGGACAGAATTCTAAAAAATGTAGATTCAGTATGTGCAGAAACTAGAATAGCAAAGGCTCACGGAGATGAGCTGAACTGTAAGAAACTAAACAGGAAAGATCAGAATGGCTCTTAATCCATCTTTGGGACGTGGCATGTTTATTTCTTGTATAATATATGACATTGTGCTTGTGTTAAAAGTTACATAGCTCATCTTAAAAAATACTGGAAAAAGGTATGAATAAGAGCTGCAGAAATTATATATGGAGCATCTTCTATTTGAGGAAAAGTTAAAAAATAAATGATTTTTTAAAATCATAAAATGGGGAAATATATATTATGCAATCTAATAAAAAGTGTGATTTGAAGAAAAGTGAGTTGGAGACAATGTGGCTTTTTCATAATTCTAAAAACTAAAGGGAACTCTATGACTACTATATTATGGCCGTTAACAAAAACTATGCAAAAATAAGTTAATGGCTGTATAGATGTCATAGATGTGGTAAGTGGATAGTTCTTGAGTGAATCTTCTTGAGTCCAACCTGTTATGTTGGACTTGGGCCAATATGTAACTGTCCTGCATGATTTTCAGTGTGTCTTGGGTTGGTTATCACACCAGTGCTATAGTAATTTGCAATAGTGCCATATTTTCTGTATCACAACTCTGGTGCAATAATTTTCCTGACATTTGCATAGCTCCAAGAGCTTTGTTTTTTTTTTTTTTACTCACCTAACAATAGACCACTTCAGATTTTAGGACAATAGTGCGTAAATTATTAGGGAGTTGGGAAGCATGATATTAGATTGTGTGGGCAGTTTTCTAAATGAATTTTCCTATAGATGTATGGATAGGTTTGTTCATGCTCAGAACCCAACCAATCGCCATATTTGGATTTGGATAGACATTTTTTTAGTGAGATCAGATTGGCTGATCTGTGTTCCTGATGCTATTTGAATGTGTTCCTGTTTGCTATTTGTTTGTTTTCCTTTTCCTGTGTGTACATTAAAGCAGGCCTCCGTCAGTCTTGAAAGACTATGATATTGTGCTCAGTGCTGCATACACTGCATGCGAAGCATGAAAGCTTGGGTTAGATTGTTATGGAGGATAGGCTGTTACCCAAGCAGCAAATCCCCCCTCTCCACGCCACTGAATTAGTCCAGTGGAAAGGCAGAGCCAATACAATTGGATCCAGCTGGCGTCACAGAGCTGGGCTAAGGATAGGAGCCCACCTGTCTTGTGGGGCCGATCCTCGAACCCTGGCCTGCTAGTTAACAGGCACAGCGTCTTAACCGCTTGTGCCACCCAAAGCTTGAAGAAAACACAAGTCATGGGTTAGGATGTGGATTCACCTCCCTGTATTACAGTATCTGAACACGTATTGGAGGTTGTCCATGACTTTGTGTACCTTGGTTCAACTATCTCCAACACTCTCTGTTTAGATACTGAGCTAAATAAACGTATCAGTAAAGTGGCTACCATGTTTTCTAGACTTACAAAGAGAGTATGGCTTAATAAGACGCTGACAGAACATACAAAGATCCAGGTCTATAGATCCTGTATCCTGAGCACACTCTTGTACAGCAGTGAGTCTTGGCCTCTTCATGCGCGGCAGGAGAGAAAGCTGAACACATTTCATATGCGCTGTCTCCGACGTATTCTTAGCATTACTTGGCATGACAAAGTTTCAAATGGTGCAGTCTTAGAACGTGCTGGTATCTCTAGCATGTACACGCTTCTGAAACAGCGACGTCTACGCTGGCTTGGACATGTCGTGAGAATGGCCGATGGTCAGATTCCAAAAGATCTCCTATATGGAGAATTAGTGCAGGGAAAGCGCCCTAGAGGGAGACCACAGCTGCGATACAAAGACATCTGCAAGAGGGATCTAAAGCCATGGGAATGACATCAACAACTGGGGAACCCTGACCTCTGATCATTCAGCGTGGAGGCAAAAGACGCAGCATGGCCTTCTTCAATTTGAAGATACACTCATTCGGCAGACTGAGACAAAGAGGAAGTCCCAGAAACAGCAAAATCTGAGGGCTGGGCAGGGGACTGACTGTATCTGCCCTCAGTGTGAAAGGGATTGCCACTCTCAAATTGGCCTGTTTAGTCATAAAAGATGCTGTTTTAGGACCTCTATTTCTGAGCTTGATACCATAGTTTTTCAAGACTGAAGGATGCCAATGAATGATGTACATTATTTGAATTATTTGCTTAAGTCATCTGGAGGTATTTGCTTTGCAGGCATCTTTCTGCTGTACAGTCACTCTCTGATTTGTACACTGTGTTACGTGGTTACATTAATGAATCGTGGAGCAGGATGGTCCAGTCTTGTAGCAAATGAGTTGGATTTAGTTGGTATCTAGATTTTGATTTTATTTACAGTAAGTTATTGCCTTTGTTTTGCTTCAGAATTGTGGTCTACATATTACAGTACAGAATACCAATGTTAGCCCACTTTATATGAATTATCTGGTTGAGCAAAAAGAGGGAAATTTTTCTGCCAAACTTGTAGCACGTTCTCTAGTATGTCTGTCTTTTTGTCTTTTTGAGATGGCTTCTTATAAAGTTCTAAGGTTGGCAGTTTATCTAAGGTTGTGAAGTGGATTTATGGCTGAAATGATATCTGAATAGAAGTATCAGCTTTGTTATGAGTTTGGTAGACCAGCAAAATTCTGTTCCAATGTTCTGCTGGTGCAGCAGTGCTTGCACTGGTGAAGGATGTTGCAAATGTGTCATATGACTTGTTGTAACACCTGGAGAATAAGCAGTACCAGCAGGGAGGCCTGCACTACTCTGCTGACACTGCATTCAAACCTCTAGCTATTGACAGATGTAAGTGAAGCACTGAATGGTATGGGGTGGTGGGAGGGTGGTTTAAAGTTGAAGGATGCACTTTTGTGTGGAGTTGGGCAGAACAGAGGCAGATCAGACCCAGGAAGGAGGAAGTACAGCAGTGCAGTCCTCTGCCATATCCTAACTCCCATCATGGACCTGCTGGTGTTACAGCACCCTGCTTGGACTTCCACCAGCTAAATCGCTGGTGGAGATCTGAATAGGTTCACAGAGGAGATTCTGTTGTCTCCATTCCTCCAGGCTGCTCCTGACGGGCACTGGATACAGTGGAGACCATGTTGACCTACTGCACCAATGCTTCTTAGCAGGGGGTCGCTGGGGTGGTACAACTGGTGCGTTTCGCATCAGGTGATGCGCCTGATGGGGGTTCACCCATGCGCAGTGGCGTCCTGCCAAAGTGCTTCTCTGAGGGAGGGACTAGTGCTCCTCTCTCAGAGGAGTGTTAGTACGCCACTGCGCATGGGCAAAGTTTGCCCATGCACAGTGGCATTCCCAAACGGCACATGTGCCAACTGGCACACGTGCAGTCGCAGGAGCCTGATGCACATCCCAGGGGAGATGTGCTAACCCTGAACTGGGTGACATGCACCCTTGCGTTGCCCCTGCTTATTAGGATTGGACTACCCATGTTCTCTGCATTAATTGACAGCAGCTCCCCAGAGGTTCAGGCAACCTTTTCTGGAGATGCTAGGAATCGCACCAGGAGCCTTGTGGGTATAAAGCAAGTGCTCTGTCACTTTACCATTTGAACTAGGGATACCCTTCTTGTTAGTCATATTTTTAATCACTGCAGTTACAAGCCCTGTAGTAGAAAAAACATGATCAAACTAACCTAGGATTGCCATATGTCCTAAAAACAGGGACAATCCCAATTTTTGGAGATTGTGTTCAAATACAGTGGGCCTTGAATTACGAGCATAATTTGCTCCGGAAGCATGCTTGTCATTCAAAATGCTCTTTATACAAAGTGGATTTTCCCATAGGAAATAATGGAAACTCGATTCATTCCACAACCCAAACAAATTCAGAAAAATGATTATAATACTGTAATATAATACAAAATAATTAAAAATAATGTACGGGTGATAGTTTTCAGGTAGGGAGGAGAGAGTGTGTGTGTGTGAGTGTGCTGGCTTTGCTCAGAAGCTAGTTTTTGGAAGAGCTGAGCTCCTTTTGCAGCTCAACTCATTTTGCAGATGGTACAAAGGTGCAGAACTCATTTTGTAAAATTGCAAAGCAGTCTTCACATCTTTGCGAGACAGCTCAGCCTCTGCAAAAGAGGTCAGAAGGAGCAACTAGCTAAAAGAGCCATTAGCACTTGAGAGCTTGATCAGAAGTTCACCTCATCTGCCTTATTACCATGGTAAATAATTGCCTTAGTTAATTGGAACCAAATGTTCCAAGGTCTTGCTGGTTAAAAAGGTTCTGCAAAAGAGGTCAGAAGATCAGGCTCTGGAAAAGTTGCAAAACCTTTTGTAAGTTCTGCGGAAGGTGACCTTGTCTGCCATGTTACTATGTTATATAGTAGTAATACCACCAAATGTTGTAAGGTGGTGCTTGCTTTTCAATGCAGAATTGCTTAGAAATTGTTGCCCATCTTTCAAAGAAATTGTAATTCAAGGCACTTGTCTTTCAAGGTACCACTGTACTAGCAAATGGGACAGAAGGTCCTGTCCCAATTTTGTGGAAGAGAATTATGGCAACCTTAAACTAACCAGTGGCATCACTAGGGTTTGTGTCACCCAGTGCGGGAGCTCAGCACCTCACCCCCATTCAGTGGGTGAGGCAACAACCTGAGTGGTGGGTATGATAATGTGTCATTGCCCTTCTTCCACTGGTCTTTTTAGCCACACAGCCACAATTTTAATAGAATAAAGATATATCAAAATAGTTTGTTTCACTGCATTCAGCTGCAAATGCCCAATGATATATAACATGATGGGATTATTTCTACAAACCATGATTTTAGCCCTTTTTGTCACTGGGGGTGTCACCCTCTGCAAGGGTGACAGCTTTCTAACAACCTAGAAAGGATTGTTTTGGAAGCCTTGCACTCCCCTGAATTGACCTTCCACACCAGCCAAGGCATAGAATTGGGAGGCTATAATCCTAAAGACACTTTCCTGGGAGTAAAACCCATTGAACACAGTGGGGCTTACTTTTGAGCAGACATGGTTAGGCTTGTGCGCATAGAATCCTAGAGTTGGATTGCTTGATTACTTGCTATTAAACACAACAGTGCAGTTCACTTTCATTTTCAAAGCATTCCAATGAAATCATTAGGGACCTCCTTCTGGGATGATTTGTGCGGGTGATGTTATTGGATCTGGACAATTCTCATGTCAATGGATCCCTCTCAGTTTGCCCTTTCCAATGGACTATAGCACGTTTGCCTACTTGCGAATAAAGCTGCAATATGGGTCACTTTTACTTTCCATAGAGTTTAAAGCCTATTTTGTTTTTTAGTATTTTGGCCATAAAACGGGAAGGTGCTATTTCAAAATGGATTGTTGCATTGGATCAGTATATGACATGATGGGGTTTTCTGCACTGTTGCGAAGTCGCATTTTGGGGGTCCTCCACTGTGTGTCTCTCTCCCAGGCGTGTTACCTCCCTAGCAATGCTCCCGAAACTAACAAAAGATAGCAAAGTAATAAAAAGTGGTCATTCTACAAATTAACTATTGCTTAGAATGAAGGAATGGATTAAATGAAGGAACGAATTAGCACTATTTTTTCCTTACATCAAGATGCTACTTTTCATTTTTTATTTTTGTACTTTTTTTGTGATGGAGGTACATCTAGAATGTTCCAGGTTCGCACAGGTTTATCAGACCTTGGAAAGCAAGTAGAACAATTCACAACTAGCTTGCAACCATCTGCACGTGGATGTATTCAGAAGCCCAGTAGTAGTATGGGTTTCTAGTGCTTCAAGGGGTGTGTGTTTGTGTGTGTGTGTGTGTGTGTGTGTGTGTGTGTGTGTGTTGTGTGGTGGGGTGTTGCAGGGTGGTGGTGGTGCACAAGGGGATGGTGCTCCAGGGAGGTATTTTGCCAGTAAACACAGGTATACTGTATGTTGTTAGTACTTTAATAAAGTTTCTTCTTTTTTAATGGAGGTTCCCTTTTTCGTTTTGCCCTTTATAGCATTTTAAATATTTGATCATACTCCAACAATATCTTCTAGTCTAGTCTACAGTTGATGCAAGACCAGTTGTTAAAAGCTGCTAAATGTAGAGCAGAGAGAGATGCCCACTGTTCTTGAGTCCACTTGGCTATTCAGGCAACCTTTCAAAATACCTAAAAATATCTTAGGGCTGTCACTTTGAATTTATTGTTTGAATGCCAGATGGGATAGGGGTTTCTCCAATTGGGTTGCTTCTTTCTTTTGCAATAGCAGGATGGCCCTTATCTCAAGGGTCAAACCAGACAGATGGTCTTATCACAGAGTCTGTTTGAAAGCAGATCTTCATTTTTTGAACAGTCCAAGATCAAGAATAGGATGAGTGCACATTAAGCACATCAATCCTGATTTTTGGGGTGGGCGATGTGCCAACCCGCCGAACCACTGGGTTTGTCCACTCTGCCAGAGACTGTACCCGTTCTTTGTACCTTGGTTTAATGAGGTTCCTTGAACATTGGTACCTTGATTTATGAGCATAATTCATTCTGGAAGTATGCTTGTAATCCAAAATGCTTGTATATCAAAGCGAATCTTCCCATAAGAAATAATGGAAACTCAGATGATTCATTCCACAACCCAACAATATTAATATAAAAATGATTACAATGCTGTCATGTAATACAAAATAAAATACAAAATATAAACAAAAATAAACCAAATTAACCTCTCTCAGGCTACAATCTGCTCCCTTTACACAGGAATGAGCCCCACTGATTATAACAGGGGCTACTTTAGAGTAGACATGCAAGGTGTGGTCTGCAATCCTAAAGACACTTTCCTTGGAGTAAGACCCATTGAACACAATGGAACTTATTTTTGAGTAGACATGGTTAGGCGTGTGCTCATAATCTCTCAGGCTCCTTTCCATTGCCCTCTTACACAAGAGTGAGCCCCGCTGACTATAAGCAGCTTAATTCAGAGTAGACATTGGCTGGTCTCTCACAAGAAGCTGAGCAGGTGCTGAAGGAGCACCAAAACTGGCCATATCCCATCCATGACTTTTTCGCTTGTTTATCAAGACATCCCTTGTATAACAAATCAAGATTTATTAGAAACGTTTGCTTGTCTTGCAAAACACTCTCAATCCAAGTTTTTACTGTAATTATTAATTTGCATGTAGCATTTACTAGTATTAGAAAATGGGGAGGGGTAGGAAGCTCTTAATTTATTTGGAAGATCATCAAAATTTTAACTGCCTAGTAGCAAATATGATTGTTATTCCTAAAATTTTTATTAATGGAATTTGGGTTGTGTGGCTAAAAGTAAAACTTTAGCACTTCAGCCAGTTGAAATCAGTTGTTACACCATCACAGCAAAGTCATCTGTGTCAAATCTTGTCATCTGTGGATCTGACTCAGCACAGGCCCCCCTGCACTTGTTGAAGTCCAAACTGTGTCCAGTGGAGCCTCCCTGAGCCTCAGACTGCCTTTTAAGACAGAAGGTGTTAGAAAGCCACTTCTGGTTTTGGGGAGGAAATGGAAAGTTTCCTGGAAGTTTCAGAAAGCCTTCTGTAGATTTTACACATGTAGCCCCAGAGGGCCATAGAAAGACAATTCTTTTTTTTTTTTTTTTCTGAAAACCTAAAGTAATTTTCTGGGGGTTCTGCGAATGGAGCTCCACTGGATGCTACAGCACAACTGTACCATCATAGTCATTATGAACATAC
Organism: Cryptoblepharus egeriae; assembly: GCA_030015325.1. Classification (NCBI taxonomy): domain Eukaryota; kingdom Metazoa; phylum Chordata; class Lepidosauria; order Squamata; family Scincidae; genus Cryptoblepharus; species Cryptoblepharus egeriae. Next base: position 102,309,375 of record JAREYC010000002.1, on the reverse strand, counting down.
ATGTATAACTTTAATTTCTTCTATTTACTGTTAACATCTTCTACACATTTTTGTGGTAGCTTAGTAAAAGTTTATGTGAAAATCATATTTTGTAGTTTTTGTTAAAGGTGTTTATGTTGAGAAAAGTTTGCAATTTTTTTGCATTTATTTTGTTGGTTCCAACAAAGTTATTGATTATGAAGTGGCAGGTACAGAGCTGCCTACCATCATGCCCCAGGACATGGATCTGCAAGGCTGTCCCCACATCATGTCAACCACCTGGATACCTATCAAATGCAACAGAACCTTGCACAACATTGGAGACTGCTCTGCTGCTTCCCATACAGTCTTAAAACAGTGTACGGTAGCTGGGAAATGCTTAAGAACATATTGGTAGACTTTCCAAGCAGTCTGCAACATTGCACAGGCTTGGTGTTTGGGGCTTTTACCCTCTTCTAGACCCATCACTGTGAAGGGCTACAAGTGTGCTGCTTTCTGTTGGCATTGAGATTATACAGTGTAATGATGTAACACTAAATGAGTAGAAGTAAACAAGTAAACGCAAAGCTGAAAAATCTCACAATGCCTTCTTTTCATAACTATTCTTTCAGGATTTATCTTTAGCTTTTATTGATTAAAAAACCCTCTGTGGGGTATTATATCTGTTGATGAGGGTGGAGTAACATGTCTGCCTCTCTGTGAAAAACAAATAGAGGCAAGAAGCAGTGACAAATTGGGACATTTGCTGCCAGAAGCAGAGTACCATATCGCAACCGTGTCCCGTCATTTCATTTTTGACTATTAAAATGACACCCCAGTTTCTTTCTTCTTTCTAATCTTTTCACTCTGCTTCTTGGTACAGTTGGCTCTGCCAGGGAGGTGATTTTTCTCAGGACTGTTGACTTAAGCCTCTTCATAATACTTCATGCCTAGCTAGCCAAGTCTTCTATTTCAGAGAATTTCTTTTGTTGTGTTGTTTTTGACAGTAGAACTACACTCTCTAAGGTTACCACAAAAATCTTCTGCAGTTGCTGCAGCGGTTGTTAAACTTGGCTATATAATGACCTGGGATTTGGTTAATACAGTAGATTAGATCAGGGGTAGCAAACTCCCTGCATACAGTAGTCTGAATAGCATTCATGATGCTTATTGAAGGCTAGAAGTGGTTTTCTCACAATTAACAAAAACAAATTATACAAGCCTTGATAATATTTTTAAGGTATAAGAAAACCCAATTATCATGCAGGGTGCTTTTCAAGAGTCACCGCAGTAAATCAGCAGTATATGATTATACTGGGGAAGCTACAGGAACAGATAAAGTGGTTCCTTGGACCCCAGGGGGAATATGTAGCATAACAAATGAGTCCTCTGGTGACCTCAGGCATAACAAAAAAAGGACAAATTCCTCCCAAAATGTAGGACATCCAAGAAAAAGGTAGGTAAAGGCAAAATAATAGCTAAAACCTTCATATATTGTTTCCATGTGTTTAACCACTAATTACTTACTTCTAAATTTAAAACTACAGGTGTCCCTCATTATCCACTAGGTTTCTGTTCCAGAACCTCTCATGGATAAAAAAAAGCAGTGTATAAAGAAAACAATGGAAAAATAGTTTTAAAGACCCACTTTTAGATTGCTTGTTCCTCTATTGTATCAAATTGAATTAAGTAGTGCCTCAATATTTTCAGGAGTTTGATTCAGGGCCTAAAAAATTGAATGACTGCTTGGGTGACTGCCTCTCTATGACAGTAGAAAAGCAGTTTTGGCCACTGTATCTGTGTATTAAAAATCTGTATATAACAAGGTTGGACCAAAATTACATATAAATCATTACATATACCGTATATACTCGCATATAAGCCGACCCGAGTATAAGCTGAGGCACCTAATTTTACCACAAAAACTGGGGAAACTTATTGACTAGAGTATAAGCCTAGGGTGGGAAATGCAGTACTGGTCCTTTTCTTTGTAGCCTTCTTGGAACTCATAGGCTGCAATCCGAAGCACACTTTCCTGGGAGTAAGCCTCATTGAACTTACTTCAGAGTAGAAATGCATAGGACGGGGTGACCAGATGCCAAACCCAAAATTCCTGAACCCCAAGGCCAAAATTCCTACCCCAGGCCAAAATTCCTACCTGCTTAAAAAATTGCCAAAAAATGTATTTTTTATTTTTATAGTTTTTGGTTTTTGGTTTTTTAGCCATAACTTTTGATAGGAAGGAGATATCTCAAAACGGATTTTTGTATTGGATTCTGCTCTTCAATATGAATTCAACAGTATATCACATGATGGGGTTTGATCCTGCCACTTTTCAGTTCACCCGAGTATAATCCGAGGGGGCTTTTGGGGCCCATTTTTTGAGCCAAAAAAAACTTGGCTTATACTCAAGTATATACGGTAATTAATTACAAGATTAATGCTGCCTTATTACAAGGAAAAGGAGGATATTTAAAATTTATCTGCAGGCCACAAGGCTAAAATCCAGGACATGTTGTTGAAAAAGAGACTATAGACCCCTGGTCTAAATTCCTCATCCTGGCTGACTGGACATGGGAGAATGTGACATTTCATTAAAAAGGGAGAGAGAGGGAAAAGATCTTAGAGCCCATCTGAGGAATTGCAGCAGATGCTTGGAGAATAAAGGCAAGAAAGAGCCAGTTAGGGCAATCATAGGAAGAGGACAGATAGAAGAGAAAAGGATGCAGGAGATGAGAAGGAGACAAACAAGAAAAGGCTGAGAAAAGCAGCCTAGTCTTCCCATGCTAGAAATGCTGGAGAGTAGTGGAAGGAATTAAGAATATTGGCTATCATAAGTGTGGCCCTTGTATAATCCTGTACTATAATTACTTTTCATATTTCTCTTGGGTGAAACATTGGTGAAGCAAGATATGTTTTGGACAACTATTATATTATGATATCTGCTTTTGCAGGGTATTGATTCCTTAAACACAAAGCACTTCATCCCTCACATAGCTGTGAACATTCTCAAAAGCTTATTCCCTTAAGCATATCCTTGAATCTGTGAGCATCCTCAAGTGCTTTTTCCCTTTCCCATATCTTTGGATGTTTCTTGGAATGACAGGGATAGTAGATACTCTGCTAAGAAATATATAGTATAGAATGAGGGATATCAACAGAACTTTATGGAAGGAGTTTTATATACACAAAATCAGAGGAAGAAACTTCTATTCCTCAGTGTGGGACATTCCTCAGCTATTCACATAGCAGAACCTGTTCAAGTTGGATGCGGTTCCTTAGGCAGTTCAGTCCCTGTGCATACATAGTAACCATATGCCAAACCCTTAGCAAGTTGAAGATCAGATGATGGATAGGTGTGAATTTTGGTGTCATAATTTGTGAGTACTGAACCAACTGTCATTTGCTTGTCTTCCTGTTGTGTATTTGCTGCATGTCTGAGTACAGATTACATAAAACCAATTGTAGCATGATTCTGTTTTGGGCTAGTTTAGGATCAACTGATGACAAGAATTTATTACATTTTGTTACCCCTTTTTCTGTGATGGAATTAAAGATGACATAAATAGAGTTTGTATGTGATCTTCCATATAATCATTCATCAGACCTACTTAGTTTCAGTAAGATTACTGCAGCATGTGTTTCGGATGGGATCATGCACAGTTTTTGGCTCAGATACACACAATCCCTTTGTATGTCAGTGTCACTGTCCCAGACAAAGAGAAGAACATTAAAAGTGTTGAGGGCAGTTGAACTGTTAAATCCAGCATCATAAAACTCAGCATCTGCTTAGCTTAAGAGCCTATAAATAACTTGGGCTGTTGCTTCCTCGTTCCTCCTAGAGGGAGACAGTAGCTAGAACATTAGATCATCAATAAGGCATTGATTGAGTCAGAAAGGGTTTGGAGCAATGTGGCTGATACGTGACAGGTAGCTGCTATGGCTACATTGACCATTTACCTTAAATAGGTACTTTGCAGGCAGGACTTGAATATAGGCCAAAAATAGTTGGCAACACTTGTGCCTCTCAGAACACTATGTGCTCTTTATACAAGAGAGTTTTCCTGTCTATAAAATTGTCACAGGTTGGATGTCACAGGAGGTTATGGAAAGGAGCAGAGAATGTTCCATGTTTCTGGCCTCTCTGCTAATGGAGGGAGGGGAGAATGCATTGCAAACTTCAAAATTAATTCACCAGAAATGCCATCTAGCTTTAAAAGCATAGGGTGAGTGATTTGCACATACTGAGATTTTATAACCACAGGTACAAACTGGAGGATGAAATATTGATTGTTAGAAGAATGTGAATTATATGTCCTGTCTGTCAAAGTAAGCAAATATATATTCTCTTATTGAAATACTGATGGGAGAGGGCTTGAGACAGTCAGTCAAGTTAGTGAAAAAGACAGAACATGGATTTTTCAAATTACTTTATAGTTAAGGATGGTGTGGGGATTCTAGTGTTGGTGCTAGTAATTATAGACTTGGTTCTTTGAATGCTTTTAATTGCATATGGCAGTTGACTCAAGTCTCTTCATACTACAGTATGGGAGTTGTGGTACAGTAGCTAATACTCCAGTTGTAACATTTCCCTCCCATGCCAATGCATTCACACCACCAGAGTGCATGCTGTATCCTGTGGAGAGAGGTCCTGATGGTCACTTCTAGATAAGATATTCATTCCCTTACTTAGGGTAAGCATCCAGCATTGGAATGGGTCTGTTTGACCAGTGCCAGTTATTTATCTGGTAAAAGTCCAAATGGAACAGGGTAAGAAAACAAAGCCAGAAAAGGAGATAGGACATTAGCATAACTGCTACTGTGTTAATATTGTCCCCTTCCAGCCTCATTCTATCCCTTTTCCTCTTTTGTCGTCTCCCTGTTCTGCCACCTTGTTTTCCTTCTTCCGCCTCTGCCCCTGCTGACTTAACAGCAACAGGGAATGTCCCTAGCCATGGGATGGCTACTACTCGCCACTTACATGGAATCAAACCTCTGTGGTGCAGGAAGGTCTACTTGGATCTGCCGCAGTGAAATTACTGTTGCAAGTCTTCATTGACCCCAGATGGTGGAGTGGAAGGCTATGATTCAGATGCTGCCACTTTCTGCCATTTCCCCATTTTGCCATCTCCCACCCCCTCTTATCTCCAAATAATGAAAATTTCTTTGGAGATACCTTCATAACTTTGATAGCTACATCGGCGTACTCTTTGTAAAAATAGGACCTAGGAAAGATATGAAAATGAGTCAGTGTATATATATATATTATACTCTCTCTCTCTCTCTCTCTCAGACAGAGTATATGGACATTTTAAAGAGTCGATCTTTGAACAGAAGTACTTATGAGTACAGTCCTAACCATGTCTACTCAAAAGTAAGCCCAATTGTGTTCAATGGGTCTTACTCCCAGGATGTAAGGATTGCAGCCTTAGAGTACAATCCTAACCATGTCTACTCAAAAGTAAGCTCCATTGTGTTCAGTGGGTCTTACTCCCAGGAAAGTGTCTTTAGGATTGCAGTCTTAGTCTACTACAACATAAGAATGCTAAACAGGGTGACTGTTTCAGTGTGTGTGATTCTTCCTTTACCAGGAAGCAGAGTGGAAGAGATTTCTGGGCTGCCCCATTCATTAAACATGAATGTCTTCATGGGGAAAATAATCAGAAAATTGTTTATTCACAGAGGTGGGCAAATCCCAGCCTGCCTCTAACGTAGCCGCATGGAGTTCCAGGTTTCCAATGAGCCTCTCGCCCATCAGAGACTGTTGGAGCCCATGCTCCAATAGGGAATCCCCCACATTGGAAAATCTTCTGAAAGTCTTATGTCTCTGTAGTTTCTGGCTTGGTGTGTACTAACCCAGGCTGTGCTTCACATGCAGCATATGCAGCGCCGAGCACGATACCATAGTCCTTCAAGACTGATGGAGGCCTGCTTGCAAGAGGGGTGCAGCAAATAGCTCATAGTTCTCATGTTGTTCTACATGCCTGTATTATAGTTCTCATGAACATAAGTAATGAGCTCAGTAAAATTCATTTGTTCATATGTTCATTTATGTAAATTTATTCAAATTTGAAATATACCGGTAAATTACAGAAGCTCTTCTTTTCCCCATCTCCTGACACGTCAGAGAGATGATGTGGCCGTCCTGCCAAAATGTCCCTCCCCAATATAAAGCATGTTCAAAAGAGTACTACTAAAAGGCACTTGTTTTTGTGAGTATAACTTAATTAGCAGATAACCACAGCATCTAATGTTTCAGAAGATAAGAGAAAGATGAGCCTCTCTTCCTGTGAAAGTTTTTCCTGGTTCTGCTAGACGAAATTGCCTTTTGTCTTAAAAGAGATGTGTGACTTCACCCTACATTTTTAATTACATTTTATGTTATTTTATTAACATTTTATGTTACATTTATATACTGCTTGTTAATCAAAAATTTCAGAGTAGTTTATGTTGCAAATGAAATATGTGCTATTAAAATGTTAGTTTCTATACCTATACAGCACACTTTCAATATTCACAGCAAATTGTATTCTCAGTAGGGTTTCTAGATGCAGGGTGCTTATACCTTTAACCATTGTATAGAACTGGGAATTTTGGCAGATGTAGCTGAACACAGAAGAGTTAAAAAAGTTGTACTTGCCAAAACAATTTACCAAAACTTAAACAATGGATAAAGGCATATGCACTCTGTTCCACTTTGAATCTGGTAGCCCTGCCACTCTGCAGATTGCCCTCTTTGAGCCTCTTCCTGAGTCAGGGAGAAAGGTAACCCTTTTGGCTGACCCCGCTGACACCACATTATGGGTAACCCTCTGACACCACATTATGAAGGTTGTGGGTACAGAGGTGATCTCAGGAATCAGCTGAGGACCCTAATGAGGAACCCATTCCCTTTCCACCTGTCAGTAATGCTGATTCTTGATGCCAGTCTTGCATACTAGCAGGAAAATCCTGCAATGTTAATACAGTGATTAACATTAGAAGGAGAAGACTGAAATGGGTTTGACTCTTAGGTTCGACTCTGTAGGGCCACTGTTTCAGCGGCTGTACTGGCTACCCTTTCATTTCCGGGTTGAATTCAAAGTGCTGGTCTTGACCTTTAAAGCCCTAAATGGCTCGGGTCCAGGGTATCTGAGGGACTGCCTTCTTCCGTACAATCCAACCTGTCATCTGAGGTCATAGAGGGGGTCCTGCTGACTGTGCTGCCACCAAGGGAGGTGAGAGGTGTGGCAGCCAGGAATAGGGAGTTCTCAGTGGTGACGCTTTGGCTTTGGACTCCCTTCCTCTAGAACTTAGAAAAGCTCCCTTGATTCAGAGCTTCAGGTAGAGCCTAACAACTTTCTATTTAAAAAAGCTTTTTATTGAGGCAGAGGTTGGGGTTATTGTTTTTAATGTTTTTAATTGTTTTTATTGAAAGTTTTTAATATTTTTCACTTGTTAGCCGTCTTGAGTCGGCTGCGACCCGAGAAATGCAGGGTACAAATTTACTAAATAAATGTGGAAGGATGCCTAGCCTCTCCTCCTCATCACAAAGTCAGGTGTTCATAAGTTTTCTTTCCTTCCTCTGGCACCCTTTTATATTCAGCTGTCTTTAACATTATCAGGATGGGACAAAGAGCTACCACTGAAAACACTGAGAATAGCCCCTGAACAGGTGGCAGTCCTATCCTGTCCATTCAATTATATATACTTGACATACTTGAAAGATACCTTTCTGTTGGGTCAGGCATATTTTGCTGTGCAGTGTAACTTCATAGTCTTTTGTAAGTACAAGAGAGAGAGAGAGAGATTCAAAAACAACTCAGCTCCCAAAACATAGGGCAGATATCCAAAACAGTGCTGAGTGCACACTGGGTCCTGTTGTGTTTGGGATTTCCAAAGAGCTTTTTGAGGGCACTGGGTAAGTGGGAATTGTGTAGGACACAAATTTCTCTCTTTCTTTAAAGTTAGTGATGGGATTTTTTTCGTTTAGTTAGTGATACGGTTTTTCAGTTTAGTTTTTGTTACTGAAAAGAAACATAGAGATGATAGGAATGTAGATACAGAAAGACTTGTGGTATCATTCTTTAAATTTGCATCAAGGCCATACGGTGGTTGGCAGCATAAGGGTAAATTGCTTTGCTTCTGGGCTGTTGCTTGCTGCAATGCTGAGAATGGTATGCTTTGCAAGCACTGCACTGCAGCAGTAAAAGGTTGATTTTGCTTGGCTTTTCATAGCCTTGAGATTAAAGTAGTGATTGGTTAAAGAGAAGGACAAAAATACAGTATATTCTGTGTGCTTTTATGCAGATTTTTGTAGCTGTCTTGTCCCTGTCTTTTACTACTCTGGGTGATCTTTCTCTCTTGCTCTCTTCTCCCTCTCCCCTCTTCCTGGCATGGGTGATTACATTTTGGATGATGACAATACAAATTGCTGTCAAAGCAAATTAAGAGAAATTAATACACTAGGTTTGAAACGGCTCAGATCTCTGGAATTGTTCAGTGCACAAATTATGAGTCATGCAATCCTGCCTTTCCCTGCTATTCAGGATGCAATGAGCTGAAAAGCTCTGGGTGCTTGAATAAGGAAAGAATTGCCTGCTCTCTGCATTTGACAGTTCCCATGCTTATAAAAAAGCCTTTAAATGTATGCAATTTGCAAGATATATCCACAGAGAAGGGGGATCATTTTTTAAATTGTGTGTGTGTGTGTATTACAGTCATTAAAACGGCCATTGAGGATATGAAGCTGATGACAAAGGATCTAGATATTTGTGATATCTGTGATACACAGGACTGTAAGGAGTCTAGGAGCACAATCCTAACATTGCACGGATCTAGGGGTCCTAAAACCATAAAGCATATTACCTCTAAGGAAGTCAGCTGGGCTGGCACAGGCAAGTGAGCCTGCCTACAGAGGTTGCAACCAGCCTCCATTGCACTCAAAATCAGTTCACACCAGATGAGTTTGGCTAAAGGACAGATCTAGAGATCTTAGGGAGAGCAGGAAACATGTCAACCTATGGGCAAGTCGCAAGAGAGTGGGTGTGGGGTCAGGATCCAGCGCTTGTGCCAGATCCTGGTTTTATTACCAGCAGCATGGTATGGCTCCAGTCAGCTTGGATCTCAGCTACCTCTTTAGGCTGCACAGATCCAAGAACACCCTTTGGGACTAAAGTGGTTCTCTCTATGGTAAGGGAAGCAATTCACCTTGCCCCAGGCTGAGCCACTTTCAGCCCCAACCTCATATTTGATATGGGGTGGGCTAGCTGGCCTTCCCAGTCCAGCACAAGTTAGGATTCAAATTAGGACGACTTAGAATTCACTAGATGACTAGAACCTATGAAGCCAATACTGTGTAGCCAAGAGTATATCTTGTGTATGTTTTTGATGTGTGTGAGAAAAAAGAGTCTGGATTGTTAGTCAGGTTAGGCTACATTGTGTGTATAACTGTTTCCTCTTGACTTCAGCCCAAACCCCCAGGCCTGGGCCAATCTGTAGTGTTGCTTGATGGTTGCTCATCTTCCTCCAGGAAACATCCTGGTTAGAACACAACGGTAAAGGCATGCAGGTACAACCTGTCCTAAACAACTTAATTGGTGACATCCTGCCTGAGTTCAAAGTGAGCTCACTTTTACCCTAAGTCAGAAAATTGTTCATTTTCTTCTGAGCCTGGTTTGGAAATCTCTTATTATCAGTGTGAGACACATACACAGAGTCTAAAGAAGTATTTTAGTTTTGTATATGTTGTGCCAGAAGTACAATGTGGACCTCTTTGAATGGTTGAAGGAAGCTTCTGCTTATCATTATTAACCCATTATTTAAATGGGTTAATAACCCATTTATAACCCATTAAATGGGTTAATAACCCATAAATAACCCTTTATTTAAATGGGTTGCAGGTGCCATTATTAAGGTCTCTGCAGCCTCTGTAAGGTCTCTGCAGCATTCAGAAATACTTTGGCACTTTTTGAATATTTTTTGGGTTGTGGAACCAATCGTCTGAGTTTCCATTATTTTGTATGGGAAAATCCGCTTCACGTAAAGAGCATTTCACATAACAAGCATGCTTCCGGAATGAATTATACTTGTTACGTGAGGCACCACTGTATATTATTTTACAGATGATGAGTATATGCAACCTACTGCTGAGATAAAAGGTGGGATATAAATAAAATAAATAAATAAACCAGCAAGACCATGGAAGGTATAAATATTTTTTTACCTTATTTGGGTGAAATAGAAAGACACCTTAAACAACTTCTTTGTTGTTGTTTTGAATCTCCACAATGATTTGCTTATATATTTATGGTCTTGTATCTAGTGACAGAATTGATTTTTTTAGTCACATCAGATTGATATCTGGGTGATGGTGGAGACATGCATGTCTGAGTAGACTCTGTAGAATTGTGGGGGCTTACACTGGGGTAGAACAAGAGAATAACTGTTTCCTTACCACAATGAGCCTTCATGGCTTGAAACACTCCTGCAAGATGCAGCACTTATATCACTGAAGTTTGTGTGTCTCTGTGTTTGTGATACATAATTTCCTGGCTGTTTTTGGCAGAGTTCTACCATTACTGTACTCGGAGCACTCCAAAATCTATATAATCTATCCGTTATTTCAAGATAAGTCAAGATAAGATAAGAAAGCATTGGGATTATTGGAAATGAGTGCTATGGAACAGTTGAACTATGAAGGTTATGAAATACGAGCTTTTAAAACCAGTGATTCCAAAACTTATTTGGGTCTTGACATGTGTGGAGGAGAGGGTCTAAGGCAGCATTGCAATCTTCATGATTGTGCTGCTGCTAGGAATGGGAGAACTTTTTAAAAAACTTATCAGCAGCCAGCACCATAGTCTTGGAGGATCCTAGGGGGTGGTGATGGTGGTCCAGGGATGCACACAGGGCTCTCTGTGCATCTAAAAAGAGCATTTTCCATTCTGCAGTGAAATCTGGAAGTGTTCTTTTTTGTTATTTTTATGTTTGGAGATGCAGGGAGCCCACACATGACTCCAGTTCTGGCTGCAAGTCAGTTTAAAAAACAAAATAAAAGCTGCCCATCCTTGACATCAGCACAATCCTGAAAATTGCATTGCTGCCATCCCCTGCTCCTTGGAGTGACAAAGGTAAGCCTTCTCAGGCTTGGGTGTTGTAATGCCTCATTTGAGAACCTTTCCTCAAAGGTATCGCAATGTACACTTTGAGGAACCCCTTATTCAATTTATGCTGAAAAAATAGAGATGCAGTAGGTACTTTTATTGTGCTTCTTAATTAGAAGATGGAGTCTTCCCCAACTGAAGTGTCTGTCCAGTGCCAATCCAAGAAGGAAAAAAACCCCAAGTAATCAAGCGATATCCATTGTTTTTAAGCTAGGTAATGCCCTGGCCTTTCCCTATAAATTTTTTTGCCTGGCTGGTTGATCAAGCATAGTCTAGTTCTTGTTCCACTTCAGTTGATCTACCTTTTCACCTTCTGTTGCGTGAAAGTAGCCAAGCCATTATTTTCATCTTCAGAGATGCATGCATTTTTAGTGGAAGGTTTCTAAGGTAAGGAAGATTAATTTGATCTCTAGAAGCTAGGAAAAGTTCCATGGCAATTATGATTATGGAATGACAGATATCATGCAACAAGTAAGTTCTGAACTATAATTTGCTTTTCTTATGAGATATTTGGGTCAATTTCTGTATTGGTAGTGGTTAGATATTATTAATCCTACTTTTCTCTTTCTATTTAGGCTACACATGAAATAGGCTATACTTGTAGTTAAAAGAAACTTCAAATAAATTCTAGAGGTGGTACTTAAACTTATGTAGGAACCAGATTTCATCATACTCTTTCTCAAAGGATACCTTTTAGTAGATAAGAATGTACTTTTCGAATGCAGTAGTGATTAGATCATTGCCTCATTGGGTTGTTTTCTATAAATAAATACTGACAGCCTGAATAATTTGTTTAGTTTTAAATGATTTAAGTCAGGGGTCTCCAAACCCTGGCCTGGGGACCAGATATAGTCTGTGGCAAGGCTCAAACTGGTTCACAGTCACCCTTTGGACCCCCAAAAGCCTTTGACCCAATTGACTAAAAAGGACTGGAGCTGTAATAGTGGGGTGGGGTAAATGGTTCAAGTGAGTGCTTTATTTCTGTGTTGCGTGTTGGTGCTTGCAGAAATCCTGGAAATTGGAGCCCATTTATTCATTAATCTAAGTTGCAACTGTAGTCTGTTTATTTAAATTTTATATTTTAATTTTTTCTGGTCCTACATGCTGTACCAGGTATTTGATGTGGCCCTTTGGCAAAAAAATTTAGAGACCCCTGATTTAAGTAAATCTGTCAATTAGTATTGTGCCCTAGCTACTGTATTTAGTATCTAAAGCAAGTGGCATTGGTTACATAGGATTAAACTATATGTGCAAGATTAAACAGTGCAAGAGCTGTTTGTTTAAACCTAAATTTGCCTATATCATGTGCAGATAAATCCAGGTGGTGGCTTTTAACATGGTGAATTGGTGCCCAATATCAAGCACACACAGGTGAAGAGAGCTGCCCCTTTTCCATCCTGTTGCTCACTTTATAGATTAAAATTCTTAAACTTTTTGGTCTCTTGAGTGCTTTACTTGTGCAAATTGAGCAACTTGGAGCCATAGCATAGGTGTTTGCAAAGAGTGGTGCAGCAGCATTACCAAACAGATGGTGGCTCCTAACACACTTTAAGAAGTAGTACAGTATATACACTATGTAGAAATACTCTACTACAGTCCACACCACAGGATCCATTTTTTCCAGCTGGGCTCATTATAGTTACTGGGGTTTGGCTCTTAACATGTATAAACATGTGTAAATGAACATTTGTCAATGAACCCACCAGGAATAAAATTTCAGAATATTTGTGGGCCCAGGCATGACTGGGCACTGGTGCGCACCAGGCACTGGCAATGGGTGGCAGGCACTGGTGGGGATTGGCACCATTGGGCAATGACCAGCACTGGGTGCTGGAGGGCAGCGATGGGCACCAGCAGGTATCTCTACTGAGCATCCCGACCAGGCACTGTTGGGCAGCACCGGGCAGCACCGGGCAGCAGGCACCAAATTTTTTAGCTTTAAATGCAAGCTTTTCACCATCCTTTTGAACTGTAAATTAACACAGTGCTATTATCTCTTCTGGTTTGAGAGTATGGTTTTTAATATGCTTGGTGACATTGTATAATGATTTTCCCCAAACTTTTTTTTTACCATAACCCCAAGAACAATTTTTATTTCAATCCAGTGACTCACTGAGTTGGTGCATGTTGTTGTTAATAATAATGATGATCCTCTGGAGAGCTCGGTGATGATAACGTTGCCATTTCTGAGCCTTAGAGCACTGAGAAGAAAGCTGCATGGAGCTTTATGCTGTGTGGCCCCTCAGCTTACAGGGAAAATAGCTTCCCGCAACCTTCAGGAACATACACATGGTCTTTGTTTAGTGGTGACCTCTGGTTTAGTGGTGACCCCTGGAACCACTGGTCTATAGTAAAGCATCAGGTTTACTCTCTGCCTTGACTCTCTGAACCCCACCTGTTCTGTGCTCCTGCACACTCAGCTCAGGTACACTTCCCTTATAATGACCACAGTGGTGCCTGGCAGGTTTCCACACCTGATGTAAGCAAATTAGCAGGGACAGACTTCATCTCTCAGTTGTACTTCTCTGCCATTCATATCTGACTGTCAGGCTGTCCCCTCCATTTTGTATTTGGAGGACATAACAGTGCTTATTATGACCCTCAAGATATGTTGAGACCATCATTTGTATCATGATCCTTGGTTTGGGAAGCAGTGGTGAATAACTTCCACTTCTTTTCACTGCCTCCCCAGTACTATTCTTATCAAATACCCTTCCTCTGCTATGAACTATAACAAATCCCTCCAATTATTAAGGCAGAGAGGAGGTGAACTTGGCAATGGATTATCAATATCACTCTCATTTTGCCTGGTACAGACATTATACTAAGACTAGGTGACTACTGTAGAGATAGAAAACAGCCTCAAATTTAGACTCAGATTCTAATCAGTTTCCCTGCACTGACATAGTTGTTCCAGTGGGGCATGTGCTGCATCCTGCTGTTGGGTTGCAGTCACAAAAGTCTCCAGAAGATAAGGGAATGTTTGTTTCCTTACTTAAGAATGCATTGCCTTTACCTAAGTGATGGAAAGTTGGTTAGGATAGTGCCCTTAAAGTTTTTAAATGAAAATATACTTGTTCTAAATGAAAGTACAGTGGCGCCTCACGTAACAAATTTAATCCGTTATGGAGGCATGTTTGTTACGTGAAACATTCTTTACGTGAAGCAGATTTTCCCATAGGAAATAATGGAAACTCAGATTATTGGTTCCACAACCCAAAAAAAATTCACATATATTAACTGGATGTAAAAATGATGACAAAACACTGGAATTGAATTCAAAACATGCATTCAATATGCATGATCCTATGAAGTCTACTTAGGCTGCAATCCTAAAGGCACAATCCTAAAGACACTTAGGAGGCTGCAATTCTTAAGACACTTTCCTGGGAGTAAGACCTATTGAAGACAATGGGGCTTATTTCTGAGTAGGCATGGTTAGGAATCAGCAATCTTAGATACTTTTCTGGGAGTAAGACCTGTTGAAGACAATGGGGCTTACTTCTGCGTAGGCATGGTTAGGAATCAGCAATCCTTGACACTTTCCTGGGAGTAAGACCTATTGAACACAGTGGGGCTTACTTCTGAATAGGCATGGTTAGGAATCTGCAATTCTAGACACTTTCCTGGAAGTAAGCCCCATTGGGGAGACTGGAGGTCTTCCGGGGGGTGGGTGGGAGGGTGTTTGGAGATGGGGGGGAAGATTCAGGCAGCTGGGAGTAGTGGCTGCCACTTTAAAAGCCTGGCTACCTGCAGAGCCGGCTGGAGGGAGGAGCGTCCCCTTACCCAAATAAGCTTCTCTACCCAAATCAGAAGCCCAGGGGAACAGTATGCTCTTTACCTGGAGCATACTCTACCCAGGGCATTCGTTACCCAAGGTACCACTGTATAGTATGGAGGGCCTTCTTCCATATTCACTTCTTTTGAGTGTAAAAATAAGAGAATTTGAAAAGGATTTCTTCCTTTCACCCTTGTTCTTTCATTGTAAAAATGAGCAAATGGGTAATTTCCCATCATTTTGATTTCTCCTACTATGGAGTAGGCAGGAGAATTCCCTTAGCAACAGGGAAACTGGCAGGGAACTCTATGGGAAAACAGTTATTTTTTGCTTCCTCAGGCCATCAGCATTGGAGACTGGTATGTTATGTGTGCATGTATGTTATGTGTGCATGTATTTTCCAGGGAGGAAAATATGTTCCATGAGAGAAGTCTGCTGGCTTTGAAAAATACATTCCAGGGAGGGGGCTGCTGGTTGAAGGTTCCCGAGCAGTGGCTGATACTTTAGGTGACTAGCTATCGTATGACTAGCTAAATCACCTTTGCAAGGAGATGATCAAACAATTTTGTAAGGGCTATTGTGCAGTTAATAGATTAGGCCAGTGCTTGTATTGCAACTGCAAGAGATAAACAACACTTGTTTTCTGAAGGCATCTGAGGTAAAGATTCTAGAGCACACATTCATTTATGAGAAAAGCAGAAACAGCTTCCCTTCAATTAAAGGGGAGATAATTAGTGATATTAAAACTGTCATAGGGACAACTGTCCTCCTCTTCCAAATACATATCACAATGGCTAGCAATTACTTTTAGTCATCAGTGACCTTGACTCAGCTCATTAGTTCACCCAGGTGTCTTATCCAGTTAAGAGGAAGGTTTCTCTTCCAGAAGGGTGGCTGCAAACAAACGATTAAAAAAACTCAACTTTCTGCCAGAATGGTAAACATTATGATTTAACAAAGAATAATACCAAAAGAGACAGGGATTAATAGGAAAAGGTGGATAAGGTAAATAGTTTGATTGCCTGCAGCTGGACTGGTTTAACCCTGCATGTTGCTGGACTGACTTTTGAGCTTAAGGGCAAAATCCAGAGTAACTACGGGGACTCCTTGCTCCTTACTTTGGATTCCAATATGAATTTTCCATAGGTTTTCACTAGGTGGTGCTCATCCCCTTTATAAGACCAAAAAGCCAGCATTGTCTAAAAACATCTCTGTGGTCATATTACTGGCATGACAAAGGGTATAATCCTAACCCAGGCTGGCACAATTCATGGTCTTCCAGTTCCTGTGGTAATGTAGGGAGGTAAGCACATATCTGTGCTCTGGCCTAACCTTCCTCCCAGGAGTGGTGCAGGAATGTCTTATGGCACATATTTGATACCCCTATGTCAGCACAGGATTTATGTCTGGGCTTAAGCAGGCCTATCTGGAGGCTGGGATTGCAGCCTAAATGCCAAATGTGCACAGAAACACTATTACCTTCCCACAAAAGTAGTACCTATTTATCTATTGGCATTTACAGGCTTTCAAACTTAGCAAGGGCTGGGCAAGTGATGGGATGTCATATGGTACTCACTCTGTCATGTGGTAATCAGATGACTAACTGCTGACCTGTTGTCCATCAGGTTGACAAGCACAGCATCTTTAACCACTGAGCCACCACATCCCTCATGAATCACTTATAAGTGTTTCATTAACATCTAATATTCCCTTCTCCCACCCATCAAGGCTGCCTTTCTCCATCAGGAGACACTGGGGAGTCTAACAGGACTGTAGCTTCTGTAATTGAAAAATCCTTTTGTCTGGGTTTGATAGAGGAATATTTGGATAAACTGTAGATGTACCGTTTGTGGGAAAAGAGCAACCTCCCCTTCCCAGTATTTAAATTACATTTGACAGAACTGCCCATTGCTGCAACTATGTATGTCGGATGTGGGAGGGCTTTATCAAAACACAGCACCTGTTTAGCTGATTCAATCCCATGTTGGCATGGAGGCGGTGTCACAAAAGTCACATAGGCTGCAATCCTAAACACACTTTCCTGGAAGTAAGACCCACTGAACACAATGGAGCTTACTTTTGAGTAGACATGGTTAGGATTGTGCTCATAAGTTACTTCTTTGCCTCTCCTGGACGGCTTATGCTAGTGCCAACCTCCCTCATGGCACTGCAGGAATAGGGAGACAGGTGAGTTGTGCTGACCTAAATTGGTTAGGATTACACCCTGAGTAACTTAAAGCAGCTCACTGTGGCTTGTTTACCCAACTGTAATAGGGAGATACAGTGGCGCCTCACGTAACAAATTTAATTCGTTCCGAAGGCATGTTTGTTTCGTGAAACAATCTTTATGTGAAGTGGATTTTCCCATAGGAAATCATGGAAACTCAGATGATTGGTTCAGAACCCAAAAAATATTCATATAAAAATATTAACTGGATGTAAAAATGATGATAAACACTGGAATTGAATTCAAAACATGCATTTTGTAATCAAAATGAATTCAAAACATGCGTTTGTCAGTAATCCTGACTCAGTGAGGTTGAGCTACTTGCAATTGTAGCAAATGTAGTTTTTGACCTTGCCTATACTACTCTCCTATTGGATAAGCAACAGTTCATTTCATGTGAATGAGGCAGCAGAAGCAATTTTCAGTCTTGATGTGGTTGTTCAAGAAACATGGCAGTGGACTGTTCTAGAGGGGAGAGGTGGTGGATCCTTCCTCAGATAGGACTCTGAGCCAGAATCTTTGTCTGAGCAAATTTCTCAGAATACTGGAGCCCTGTCCTCTAAAGGGAAGTCTTTGTGACAACAAGAATTTAAACACAATTCACTTTATAGAATGTCATCACCTGCAATGTTTGTCCAACTGGTGCTTACTTTATTGAGGTCAAAAGTACAATATTTTATTTGCCCAGACTTTTAATCAAAAGTACAATATTTTATTTGCCCAGACTTTTAATGCTGGTTTTAAGAGTACCTTGACAAGTTATTTTTCTGTTGTTTTATTGTCTTCATTGTTAAAGATGGCTTTCTGCTTTTTATTGATTTTTGTATTCTGCATTCCGTTGGATTCTAACTGAAGTTAATTGTTGGTTTTGTGAGTGCCTGTGTTGTGGAAACCAATTTGAAATTAAAATAAGGGAATAAATATTGTATATAAACACAAAAAGTTTATATGCAGAGGAATAGACTATCTTATCTATTTTATTTTTACATCACATAACCTTTTGTAAAATTACTAAGGGCAAAATCCAGAGCAGTTATCCATGCAGTTACATCACCCTCTAGTGTTATTTTATGGAAAGTCACCTTAACTGCTCCAGAGCAAAGGCTTAATTTGACTTTAGGATATGGGCCTAAGGCTGCAATCCTAAGCACCAGTTAGGCCAACATAAATTCTGTGCTGGCCTGGAGGGGGGTGTCACAAAGTGCTATAAGTGTTGGTGGTGGTGAGGCTGTTGCATGGGAAGTTAGTTAGGATATTAGTTTAAGTTTAGTTAGGATTTTGCCGTAAATCAGAGAATGGCTCTGGGCCCAATTCTATCCATCTTTCTAACACTGATACAGTTGTCCAAATAGGGCATGTGCTACATCCTGCAGGAGAGGGAACAGTCCAAGATAAGGGAATATTTGTTCTTTTACCTCAGGGCTGCATTGTGGTTACATTGGTACTGAAAAATTGAATAGGATTGAGTCCCCTCTCTATTGACTGTGTGTTTTATTTAACTTTATTATATTGTGTGTTCATGTGTTACAATATATCTTTTATATGTTTGATTATGGAAATATGAAGAAACAAAGTGATATCGTAGAACATGGGGATGGGTGGGTGAATTAAATTTCATCGGCTGATTATGTAAGCAAATTAGAGGTCATGTCTTCCTTTCCTGGCAACTGTTATGCGTGTGGAGTAGTTGCCTTTTGAGGTGTAAAATTATTGTTCTAAGAGCTGGACATAGATTCTGGCCTCTCGTGTCCACTGAAAATAAGGATTATTTATGTGACGGTTCGTTTTCAAGTGTAGAGGTCTAGAAGTTTGACAGGAACTGTGCTGATCTCTAAATGTGAATTCCAAGTAGTGTCCAAATGCTGAGGAATTATCTGCTTAGTTATTATTGACATCCAGTAGCATGATGACTGAAGCACTTAAAAGTTATAATTTCAGATTCCACATGTACAGTTTGCATTCATGAGCCTGGAGGTAACCCAACAGGGCCAGCATCAAACAGGTGAATTCTTCAATTGAATTCAGAGTCCAATCTTTTGTATGTCGTCTCAGAACTAAGGAAGTCCCACTTTACAGAGCTATCCTAAATCTGTCTTCTCAGAAGTAAGTCCTATAGAATTCAATGATGCCTACTCCCAGGAAAGTGTGTTTAGGATTGTAGCCATACCCTACAATCCAGAGTAACTACAGGAAGATGTAAGAGGCACTTACTCTGGATTGCTCTGTGCATTTCCCATTGGTTTCCCATAGGTGGCACCGTAACTACATTGGTGTAAAAGGTCCCATAGTTACTCTGGATTGTAGCCATATTCAATGGGCCTTAGGGGTAAGGAAACATTTGTCCCAGGGAAAGCTCCCTCGCATCACCTCTTGCAGCTATCCACTCCCCTCTCCGTTCCCTGCTTCTGCCATACATGCTCTGGCAATATTCAAGATTTGCTTTCCCCTCTTGTGGTAGTTCTCCCAAAATGGCAGCCATTTTAAGAGAGGAGCAGCCCTTTATCCCCAGATGCTACCACCAACCTGCTCAGTTTCGGCACATAGTACAGGAGTAGCTGTTTGGAGTTGCTGCTGCTGTGCAGGATAGGATTGAGCTGTTAAGCTGAAAGTATTTCAATGCATTCTTCAGTGAACAACTTATACCAGGGTGACCAAACTTTCACCTTTACGGATCTTGGACCTTTAGAGGGAAGGAGTTTCAGCAGGTGTAGCTTGCTAACTCATAGATCACAAGTTGCACTTGTTGAAATTTCATCTTGTATATTAAAGATCCAAGAAACCTTAAAGTTTAAAAGTTTGGTCACCTCCGACTTAAACATGTTACAGGAACAATCTAGACTCAATTAGCCCTTTAACTTGCTGAGTGGAAGATGTCACGCTTGTTTCTGGGAATGTGATTTTTCAAAACATTAATTAGAAATATGGATCCTTTGAGCTCCGTGCTATCTGATTTGCATTTTTCCAGAAGCAAAGCATTCAGCTCATTTTCCTAGGGCATTCAACAGCTTCGTAAGATTGCTGGAGCAATTGCATTTAAAAGGAGTCTTGGGAATTGTAGTTGTAAAATGCAAGATAAAATTTTTGTTGGGCTCTGGCAATAAAAACTATATACAGTGCCGCCTCACATAAAGTATGTTTCATGTAACAAACAAAAATTTCTCCAGGATTCTGCTTCATGTAAAGAAAGTGCTTCACGTAAAGAAAACATTTGTTGGCAGTTGGGGCAGACTCGCTGGCTGGCAGCCTGTTTAAAAAGCATCAGGGCTGCCTAGCACACCTGCCCATAGTGAAAGCAACACTTCCATGCTGTTCCTCCTGTGGCCGGGTGTCCACTGGGCAGAGGGAGAGAAGAGCAGTGGAGAAGAGGGAAGCAGCTCAGGGCTGACCAGAAGGGAGCAGGGGAGAGAGAGGCTCAGGATGGAGAGAAGGAGAAAGTGGGGAGACATTTTGAAGGTGTCTTGGATTGCAGCCTCCTAACCATGTCTACCCAGAAGTAACCCCCATTGTGTTAAATGGGTCTTACTCCCAGGAAAGTGTCTTTAGGACTGCAGCCTAAGTAGACTTCATAAGATCATGCACATTGAATGCATGTTTTGAATTCAATCCCAGTGTTTTGTCATCATTTTTACATCCAGTTAATATTTTTAAAAAAATATTTATTAATATTTTATATTAATATTTTAATATATAAATATATATTTGGGGTTGTGGAACCAATCATCTGAGTTTCCACTATTTCCTATGGGAAAATCTGTTTTGTGTAAAGAAAGTTTCACGTAAAGAAACTGTCTGCAGAACAAATTAATTATGTTACGTGAGGCGCCACTGTACTGGTATGTGGATATTTCTCTGAGACAGAACTGCTATTTTAAACTATAGTCACGAGCTGTAAGAATTACTGAATTTTAAGTTGTGCTCTAGTTCTATAGTTAACAAATAGGTCCAAATAAAACAGGATTGGTACTACATAGATTGTTTCATAGCAGAGATACTATATTACAGCTGAGGTAATTTTCTAGAGTAATTTTTTGTGGGGGGGAACAGGGAAATCATTTAGTTTTGAGGGGAAAATGAGAGTTGGACTAAGTTTGTACAAAAATCTACAGAGATTTCAAAATATAAAGGGATTTTCCTTTAGAGAGCAACCTAGCGTAAAATCTCTAAACCAGCCTTTTACCTCAGTTGCTTGCCTCTCCTCCTTACACCAGCTGCATCAAGGGCTTCAAGTTGTAATTCTCTCTCTGTACATTCACATGCACCCCTCCTCCCTTTGTAACTGGCTAATTTGTTATTCAGCCGCTACAGGTGTCTGCCTCAGCAGGGGATATAGAATACAGGGAATGGTAAAGGGTACGGAAAACTGTACATAGAAATTGTCAGGGCCTTTTAATGAGTTGCTTGGCTGGATGTGAGACATGGGCACATTCCAAAGAACGTACCACTGAAGATGCCACTTAGCTTCTTTCATGTTCCAGTTTAGATGTTTCTGGTGAATAACATAATGTGAATTCCATGAAAAAGTAACATGAAATATTAAAGTTGTTTTTGTTTGAAAAGAAAATCAATGACTGTCTCTGATTTCAATAAGCTTCTCTCTGTTACGTGTCACCCTTTACATTTCCACCTTGGTTTACATATGGTTGTTGCTTTCTAAAGCACCACTGTACCTTTTGAAGAAAGCTCTGAGACTAGCAAGATACCTGGGGGCTGCATAGATGAGAGATGGCAAATGCATCTCACAGTTTCTGTCCAAGGAGATGAAGTAGTATTCAGTCCTTATGGCTAGAGGCAGTCTAAAACAGTGAAAATGAAATAAAACACATACAAAATAATACCATATATGTGACAGTGATTACAGACAACAAATGCTTTAGAATTGATTAAAATGTTAATTTGGAATAAAAACACACAACACCTCTTTCACCAGTTTTTTATCATCTTGGTTTGTCAGCAGGGTGACTAGATGCCAACACCAAAATCCCCCCCAAGCTCCCCAAAATTTTTGTCCCCTAGGCCAAAATTCCTACTGTTAAAAAAGTTGGCCTTTAGGAAGGTGGGGTGTAGACAGAGGGGCTTCAGGGTGGTGTGGGAGTGCAGGAGGGGCCAGAGGAGAGAGACAGGTGGGAGAGAGGAGAGCAGGAAGTGGACTGAGGATCCAACACTTATGTTGGATCCTGACTTTGCTTCCCAGGCAGCTGGGTGCGCTTTATGGCCCTCCTCTCTTCTCAGACTTAGGCCACCTCCAGGGGCTGCTGCAGGCCCTTCCAGGGGACAAGCTTCCTCTTCCAGTTATACTGCAGTAGCAGTCTCTAAAATTGTGCTGAATAAAGCACATGCACACCAGCCTGTCTATTTCAGCATAAGTTAGGATTGCATTGTCAGACTGGTTAGTACTCTTGCTATTCTTCTCTTAACCTGTCTTTCCTCACGGACGGACGGACGGAACACACTTCTTGCTTACGCTCCCCTCCATTTCAAGTCCTAATAATTCTTACTGTTCTTTTGAAAAAAAATTTTCCTGGCTGTGCTTTCTACCCAATGATTAAATATTTGCTGGATCGTGTTGATAATGAGGAGATGGAAAAACTATAATTGGATGTTATGAAATACAGGGTTAATGCACTGAAATAAAGAAAAACCTTTTGTGTTGGAGTTTAAGATGTAAAGTGTTTTAAGTGGTTCAACTGGGCTGCTTCATGTTCCTTTCCAAAAGGTTGGCATTTGCTTCATTATTGCTAGGTTCACCACAGAGCACTTAGCAAGAAGATGAAAGGATATTTCAGCTTGATTTAGAATGAAGCCTGAGTAGAATATTTCTGTTGCTGTTGCTTTAAGCAGTTATATTTCTTTCCTTTATGTGACTGGAGAACATTGAACTATGTGGCTGGGAACCATTCTAAAATGGATTAGGTCTATCCTTTCATAGAGGAAGTGGATCCTTCCTGGCTGACCGGTCCCAAAAGGTGGTGCTGGGGGATGCTTGTTCGGCATCCTGGCCTCTTTGGTGTGGGGTGCCACAAGGTTCCATTCTATCCCCCATTCTATTTAACATCTACATGAAGCTGCTGGGAGAGGTCATCCAGAGGTTTGGAGTGAGGTGTCATCAGTACGCTGATGATACCCAGTTCTATCTCTCCTTTCCTCCTGAGTCCAAGGAGGCAGTTGAAGTCCTGAATCCTTGTCTGGAGGCAGTGGGGGACTGGATGAGGGTGAACAAGCTGAGATTAAATCCTGATAAGACAGAGGTTCTCCTGGTCCGGAAGTCCTTGACTCGAGTATTGGAATATCATCTTGTTCTGGATGGGGTTGCACTCCCTTTGAAGGAGGAGGTTCATAGCTTGGGGGTTCTCCTGGATTCACAGCTGCTCCTGGAGTCCAAGGTGGCAGCTGTGGCCAGGGGAGCCTTTGCTCAGCTTCAGCTGATTCGCCAGCTGCAACCATACCTGAGTCGCTCAGATCTGGCCATGGTGACCCATGCCCTTGTGGCATCAAGACTGGATTATTGTAACGCGCTCTACGGGGGGCTGCCTCTGAAGATGGTCCAGAAGCTTCAACTAGTCCAGAATGTGGCAGCCCGTGAGGTTGCTGGGGCTTGTCAGCTCGACTCTTGTCGGGCCACTGCTTTAGCCACTACACTGGCTGCCTATTAGTTTCCAGGCTGAATTCAAAGTGCTGGTCCTGACCTTTAAAGCCCTTAATGGCTCGGGATATCTGAGGGACCGCCTTCTTCTGTACAATCCGACCCGTCACCTAAGGTCATCTAAGGGGGGCCTACTGACTGTGCCGCCACTAAGAGATGTGAGAGGTGTGGCGGCCAGAGATAGGGCCTTCTTGGTGGTGGCACCCTGGCTTTGGAACTCCCTCCCCTTAGAACTGAGAAAAGCTCCCTCACTACAGAGCTTCAGGCGGAGCCTGAAAACCTTTTATTTTAAAAAAGCGTTTTAAATGGGGCAGAGGTTGGGGGCCATTTTTATTGTTCTATTTTATATTATTGTTTTTAACAAATGTTTTTAGTCTGTTTTAATTGTTCTTAGTTTTAAATCTAATTGTATTTTAATTATGTTTTAATCTCTATTTATGATCATTTTAATGGTGTTTTATTCTGATTGATGTTGCCGCCTTGAGCTCCCTCTTGCAGGTGAGGAACGGCGGGATATAAATTAAATAAAAAGAATAAAACTGCCAAAGGGCTTACCATGTTGTCTTATCCAGCAAAAGGCTGTTTGTTGGCTTTATGGATTTCAAGCAGATCTTAAAAGGCCTCAAGAAAGAGGTATGTTGCAGTATTCCTTCCTAACTTTTTTTTAATCCTCATGGACTTGAAAGATTATGAGTCAATGTTATAAGTACTTGGTGGTCAAAAAGAAAAGAGAATCTATATACAGTGGGGCCTCACATAAAGAACGCCTCATGTAAAGTATGTTTCACGTAACAAACAAAAATTTCTCTAGGATTCTCCTTCACGTAACAAACTGTGCTTCACCTAAAGAACACATTCGTTGGCAGTTGGGGCAGACGCGCTGGCCGGCAGCCTGTTTAAAAAGCGTCAGGGCTGCCTAGTGCACCTGCCCATAGTGAAAGCAACACTTTCATGCTGTTCCTCTTGTGGCAGAGGGAGAGAAGAGCAGTGGAGAAGAGGGAAGCAGCTCAGGGCTAGCCAGAAGGGAGCAGGGGAGAGAGAGGCTCAGGATGGAGAAAAGGAGAGAGTGTGGAGACACTTTGAAGATGTCTTGGATTGCAGCCTACTAACCATGTCTACCCAGAAGTAAACCTCATTGTGTTAAATGGGTCTTACTCCCAGGAAAGTGTCTTTAGGACTGCAGCCTAACAGCACAATCCACATAAGCAACTAATCTGTCCACATAAGAGCCCTTGGGCTGCCCTATCTATAAATAGGGTGGAGCAACTGTAAGATGCTCCACCCCAGTTACTCTGGAAGAGGCGTAGGGCAGAGCAAGGCAACATAGGGTGCCTAAGAGAGGTGGACCTGCTCTGCCCTAACTGGGGCAGCCTAGGCAGCTCAGGAGAGGCCTGTTGAGGGCATGTTTAGCATTGCCTAGGGCAGAGCAGTTATTCTGTATCCAGAGCCTGTTTGCAAGGCAGAAATGCCCTCTTCCAGCTCCTCAGAGATATACCACCTCAGGAGCAGGTATAGTAATGAGTAGACCCATAGGGGTCCATGATAAGGCCCGAGTAAGAATGGCAGTGTTGACCAAAAATCTGAGTTCTTGGCCAGCCTAGCTGGAACCCCTGCCTTTCATCCTCAGGATATGGAACAACTATGGCTGCCCACAAACCTCAGGATATAGCAGGCCACTCCAAGAAGCCCCTTGTATTCACTGTAGAATGTACTGGCATCTCATTAGGGACTCCTTAGAAGGCAGGCACCCAGTGGCATCACCAGACAGGTGCAGCTGGTGCGGGCCACATTGGGTGATGCGCCGGAGGAGTTTGATAGTCCTTTGGCAGGCCCCAGGCATCAGCATGCCCATTCAGGCCTTCTCCAAGGCGGAGCAGCAGCTAGAAGCTGCCACTCGTCCTTGGAGCTGCTGAGGTGCACTGCGCTGAAACACACTGAGCATGCTGAACAGCCTCAGAGGAGACTTCCTTAGAGCAGAGGAAGTTCACGTCTCTGCACAGCCATTCGGCCTCACTCAGGAGGCGGAGTGGCAGCTGAATGGCTTCAGAAAGAGTACGCATAGGCACCAACTCTGGCACCTGCACAGTCTCCCCTGAAGCCGAAAGCTGAACCAGTTGGCTTCAGAAACAATTGCGCAGGTGCCAACTTTGGCGACTACAGAGTCCAGGTAGGGGGGGTGCGCGCATCCCAGGGATGACACACAGACTTCCGCACCGGATGATGCGCAGAGTCGCATCCTTGTTCAGGGTGATCTGAGGGGTGTCTCCTCAGAAGCAGGTCCTCTCCATGTGTCAATTACTTAGCATGCTATGGAGCAGTTAGGGCAGCCCAGGCTTCCTGACTCTCTGGATGCAGCATAACTTTTTGCTCTGGATACAGAATAGTTAGGAGAGAGCAGTTAGAGCAGAGCAGGCTGAACTTGCTCTGGATTGTGCTCTAAGTAGACTTCATAAGATCATGCACATTGAATGCATGTTTTGAATTCAATCCCAGTGTTCTGTCATCATTTTTACATCCAGTTAATATTTTTATATGAATATTTTTGGGGTTGTGGAACTAACCGTCTGAGTTTCCATTATTTCCTATGGGAAAATCCGCTTTACATAAAGAACGTTTCATGTAACAAACATGCCTCCAGAACGAATTAAATTTGTTACATGAGGCGCCACTGTACTTTATATGAGTTGCAGGCCAATCATATGGGCACGCCATTCCTATGAGCACTGCATAGTTTATAGTTGTTGTGAATGGTGATGTGCCATTTTGCAAAGCCAGTCTGCCATTGCAGGTGGTGAGACGCCTTACTGCAGTGGTCTTCCCTTGAGCTCTGGTGTCAGTAAGTTAGCATAGGGAAGAAGTGCTCAGACAGAGGTGCTCCTGTCTTTTCTTTTCCCTCCTGGGACTTCCTGCCACTCTGTCATCGTCTGCAATCTGACGCGGAAGTAATTTTGGTGATGCCATAACATAACTACAATAGTTTCTGAAACCATGCTGGGAATTAAAGTGTGATTCCTCCCACTTTGAAAGGCCTGCTTCCAATCTTCTAACGTAGGGCAACCAGACATTCTCTTTTTCAAGATATGTACTCTTTTTGTTTAGCCTTGTGTCCTGGAAAATAAATGTTCTCCAGTTTTGCTGTGACCAAACCTAAAAAGAAGAAATAAACACTTTCCCTCCGTACTATGTTTTCACAGTATATATTACTCCCAAAGCTGTTTATTTTCCTTTGACAAAAACAGTAGCTTCAGGTGAGGAACAATTTAGATAAGGAAAACAGCTATGGGGCAGGGGAGTTCCATTCCTGAATGCTGAAGAGAAACCATAGACAACTTTGGTAGATCCCACCACTGATTATTTGCCTTGGCCCACTGTTCAGCCCAAAATCATGATTTGCCCTTGTCCATGGTGCTGATTCTGTTTGACTTTACATGTCCTTAAAAACCATGCCACAGTAAAAGAACCATGAAACAGTTCACATCTTTGCAATGTATGTGCTCAGCATGTAGTGTTTTGAAAGTTTTGCTTACTGCTGAGCAGTAAGCGGTTTGGTAACTTAAGGCTCAGACACCGCAATCCTAACTTTGGCTGGAATACAGAGGATGTCTTTGACTGTGCTGTATCCTGTACAATTTGCAGGCTGCTGCTACAGTACTGTGGGGCAAAGGGAAACATTTTTTCCCTTTGCTGCCAGAGAGCAGCAGCCCCAGTGGTTCTGAAGATAGTGCAGAACCAAATAGAAGTTTACCTCCCAGGGAAACTGATTGAGATTTTGCATATTGCTGGGTCCCAGCCCCATCTTCCACTCCTTGCCCATTCTCCTCTTGCCCCACTAACCCCTGGACTGGCTGAGATTGGCCAGTGCTACTCACCATTTCCCTGGTGCCAGGAAGTCGGTGCATGTCTATGGGTCAGCACAAGGGATTTATGCCTACCCAAGGATTGCAATCCTGCCTTAGGATTGCTCCCTGAATCGTATATTTGTGCTTCTAACTATCTGTTTTCCATATCAAAACTCATCAACAAGGAAAATTTTAAGGAATCCTATC
The DNA here is from genome assembly GCA_030015325.1 of Cryptoblepharus egeriae. NCBI lineage: Eukaryota > Metazoa > Chordata > Lepidosauria > Squamata > Scincidae > Cryptoblepharus > Cryptoblepharus egeriae. The sequence continues at coordinate 102,281,582 of JAREYC010000002.1, read as the reverse complement.
CATACTTTCCCAAGATTATGCCCCACTAGTTATCATTGTCAAACACACACACACACACACACACACACACACACACACACACACACACACACACACACACACAGAGAGAGAGAGAGAGAGAGAGAGAGAGAGACAGTAGCTTGTTTAAAGTACAGATCTGTACTGTTTCCCTAAATGCAGTTACATATCCTGATAGCATAAAGTCTAATACATTAAAAATAAAAAATTGATATGGGGACCCACCTGAAATTGGCTGGGTCCCAACTCACAATTTGAGAAACACTGCTCTTCAGAATATTAGCATTGAGGGGACAATCTTAAATTCCAAGGACCTCACTGTGGCCTCATAGGATGTGACCTCACAGGATGGTCAGATCCACATAAAAGAAGATGGTCCTTCTACCACCTGAGGTATAAACCATTTGGAAATTTTTGGGTCATCACTTACATGTTGAATTGTATTCAGAAATGAATGAGCAGCTGATAGAGATGAATTATGAGCAGTATGAGGGTGCAGTCCTAACCTAGGCCAGCACAACTCATTGGTCTTCCCATTCCCATGGTGAAGTAGGGAGACAAGCGCATGTCTGTGCACTGGCCTAACCCTCCACCAGGAGTGGAGAAGAATTGTCTTATAGCACTTTTATGATATGCTCAGGTCAGCACAGGATTTATTCCCAGGCTTAGGCTGACTCTGCTAGAGGTTAGGGTTGCAGCCATAGCCATAGCACCTAGCTATGGTACCTTAAAGTTTGTAGGAAGTCTTCAAAAAGCAATATGGAGTAGAATGTGTTAAAATAATCCAATCTATATGTTTTCAATGCATAGTTGACTGTAGCCAGACACCCCTTCCTCTCATTACCATCCATCCATCCATTCATTACCATCTCATTGGAGTGCCATGTGAAACACTGTTAGGGCCCAATCCTATCCAATGTTCCAGCACCAGTACAGCTGTGGCAAGAGGGTGTGTGCTGCATCCAGTGGTGAAGCAGGGGTTAGTCAAGGAGAGCTTCTTAAGTAAAGGAACAATTGTCCCCTTACCATGGAACTGCCTTAAGGCTGCATCGATGTTGGAAACTTGGATCGAGTGAACCTTTGGGTGCTTAAATTAAAAAAAATTATTAGGCTGGCTGGTAGGTCTGTTAGTCAAAATGTTCTTACTGTGACTGTAATTATTATCTTATGCAACCAGCATCTGATAACCCAGAGTGTTGTTGGATTGCCCTGTAGAGGCATTGAAACAAATGGATGTTTTTCTGTCTGACTGAGATGGATTCTCAGCGCTCACTAACGGAGCTACACAAAATAGGAAGAAGCAATGCACTAGTACAGCTGGTCCCTGGGCTATGAATTGTACTGTCGAGAAACAGCTGAAATTATTTTGTGTTAGGATGGACAGTGCTAATTTAAAAATTGTTTTTCTTGAAAACAGTTCTTCTATGTTTTAACTTTCAATCTATGTACATGACTCAACTCCATGTTTCTATCATTTCTCTGTTTTGCAAGCAAGGTCATTTGGCTAGTACAAGGGTGGATGCTTCCTTCATTTTATCATTACACTTCTCATTGGAAGTACATGACGCTTTTTTAAAAGTCCATATTTTATACAAGAAAGGCCAAATTATTGCTTTGAGCAAATTTTTTTGATACTGTATATTTTTATGTTACAACAGAGTTGTGTGCTTTATCTTGTTTGTCTATTTTGAGATTTTTACATAGCCCAGTCCTATTCAGACATGATGCACAGATACTGTGACCTCTGTCATCTCTTAAACCCATCCTGGCAATGCCACCTCAGTGGTATGTTGATGCCAGCAGTGAAACAAAGGCGAAATGTCAAGTTGGTCCTGACAAAGTAAAGTGCATGAATCCCTTCCCAGTAACACCTGTTACCGGTAACCTCTAGTACTACTAGGCAAAAGCAAAGGACTTTTGTGCCCATGTTACTACGGCAAAAGCAAAAAACTATTAAGAATACATCAGTAGGACACATCTGTACTATCATGTATCCTACCCTAAATCCACAGTGTGGCTATCTGTATTTTAAAAAAAGCAGGCCTCCATCAGTCTTAAAAGACTATGGTATCGTGCTCTGCGCTGCATATGCTGCATGCGAAGCACGAAAGCCTGGGTTAGATTGTTATGGAGGATAGGCTGTTACCCAAGCAGCAAATCCCCCCTCTCCACGCCACTGAATTAGTCCAATGGAAAGACAGAGCCAATACGATTGGATCCAGCTGGTGTCGCAGAGCTGGGCTAAGGACAGGAGCTCATCCTGTCTTGTGGGGCTGACCCGGGTCTTGAACCCTGGGCTGCTGGTTAACAGGCACAGTGTCTTAACCACTTGCGCCACCCACAGCCCACGGCTATCTGTATGCTTCCCCATTTATTCCCCTATTATTGACCATCATGTGCCATGGAGAGCTCTAGATCCAGGGCCTCCAAAGATTTTGGCAGGAGGGCTACATCATCATACTGACACTGTGTTGTGGACTGGGAAACTAACCCCCAAATTCAGAGTAACTATGGGAGCACGTAAGAAACTTTACGTGCACCCGTATTTACTGCACCACCTAGTGAAAAACCTATTGGAAATTCATATTGGAATCCAAAGTAAATTGTTCTTACACCAGAGCAAGGACTTCCTATAGTTACTCTGGATTTTGCTCTAATTTACACTTCAAATTTGAATATATACATTTAGGCTACAATCCAGAGTAACTATGGGACCTTTTACACCAACATAAGTTTTGGTGCCACCTATTGGAAACCTATGGGAAATGCATAGAACAATCCAGAGAAAGTGCCTCTTGCATCTTCCCGTAGTTACTCTGGATTGTAGGGTCACATAAATTTACATATAAGAATGTATTGGAGTGGATTACAAGGCTTGCCCAAGGGTCGGATAGAGGGGTCTTGCCGGGGGGGGGCCACAATGTGGCTCAGGGCCGCATCTGGCTGCTGGGCTGGGGTTTTGAGACCTCTGCTCTCGATAACTGAGGAGTGCCTCCCCTAGAGCCCAGGAAATCATGACCTGAGGATACTGTGGACTCTGGGAGCAGAGAGGGCCCTAATCTCCTCAAGGTATAAGGATGTTTGTTCCCTTACGTCAGTGCTGCCCTGTGGCTGCATTGGTGCTGGAAAGTTGGATAGGATTCGGCTCCTAGTGTGGGAACAGAAGAAATAAAACTTCCTACTATTTTCTCCTTCAATTTTGTTCCTTATGAAGTTACTCCTTACTCCTACCTACTGTTGCTCTGTCATTGGCATGCATTTATCAGGCATCGGGGGCATGTCCATTATCTGAAGAGATATTAGAATTTAGTGTACAACTGACTTATCATCTTATCATGTCCTACTCCTGTTATGCCAAAATAGCTTTTTTGTTTTGACCTCTCTGCTTGCAGAGTCCAAGTAACTTTTGAACTGCATTGACATGACATTTTTATAGTGGCAGAACTGTTGTTGCATTGGTACACATGGAGATACACTGACTTACATCATTTTGGGAAATACTAGTTGGGCAATGGAGATTATGCTTGAGAGGGAGGAGAGTTTTCTGGATTTCTTTTCTGAAGCTTCAACTGCACACCAATTTTTTAAAAAACTTTCCTCTGCAGTAATGAGGTTTACAATTCTGCCTGCCTGCATTTGAAACATGACAAGCCAAATTTTGTCCCAGATTCCATGCACCACACTGAGCTTGCCAAATAATCTGCAGCTCTTAACTTAGTGTATCTGTTTTTATTAGTTGTCAGCTGCCCTTATGCAGCCAAAGGAAAATTTTTCTGTGTTGCTGAAATTAACAGACCAATCCTAACCATGGATCTTATGTTCTGATAGTACATAGCCCAGACTGATGGTGGGAAAGTTGCTCTACTATTCAGTGTACAACAGCTGCCAGGAGAAATGGTTGGGGGCTTGGTGATTCATTTTTGTCCCCTATTGTTACAAGTAAGTCAACCAGTAAGTTGCTAGTAGTTCAAATAAGTAAGTAATGAGTATTTCAGGAAAGAATTGTGTGCAGATCAGGGTGGGGAGTAGGTGGAAGAGGAAAGATTTCAGCTGTACATGCACACCAAGATCCCCCTTCCTGGCCTGATCTGCTCCCAGTAGCCTTCTCAGAGATGACATGGAACCTCAGAGACATACTGGAGACCAGGTGGTGGCCTAAGAAGATGTTAGAAAATATTTTTAGTTGTTGTATCTGTCCTGGACCTTCTGGTTTATCCTCCTCCCCACAACATGCAGAGTGTGCACTGTCAGTGATGCTGTATGACCTGGGTTGGGAGGGAATCTGTTTGGAACCTTAATCAACTAAACATAAATTGTTTAGTTAATATTTCTAAGAAAAGAAAAATGATGCCTTCATATGGTCTGTAAAATGCCTGTGGATAGTAGTTTTCAGGTGGCAGTCAATCATGGAGTATATTAAGCAGTAGCAGGAGAAAAGTCACAGTAGAATTTTTTAAATTAAATTTTATAATGTTATTAACCATTAGGGACAACTGATTTGTGTGTGGGAAGGATTGCAAACGCTCATGTTTTCATTTATTTACTAGCGAAAGCCGTACCCGCGTTGCGGGAGTAAAATTCCCCCGTATGCCATCCCCCCATATGCATCAACCCCCCATGGATAACTTTCCCTCAGGCGTAACAACCCCCCATGCGCAACTTCCCCCATACACATCAACCCCCCATGTGCAACTTCCCCCATGTGCAACTTCCCCCATATGCATCAAATCTCGTGCGCAACTTTCCCCGTGCGCAACTTTCCCCGTGCGCAACTTTCCCCGTGCGCAACTTTCCCCGTGCGCAACTTTCCCCGTGCGCAACTTTCCCCGTGCGCAACTTTCCCCGTGCGCAACTTTCCCCGTGCGCAACTTTCCCCGTGCGCAACTTTCCCCGTGCGCAACTTTCCCCGTGCGCAACTTTCCCCGTGCGCAACTTTCCCCGTGCGCAACTTGCCCCCGTGTGCAATTTCCCCTCATGCACAGCATCCTCGCCAGCACAACCTCTTCCTCCGAACAACATCCCCCAGTGCACCAGGGTCTGAGCACCAAATTGGCTGGATGTTGTTCAGTCTCCCATGTAAAGTATAGGACAGAAACACGTTGCCCCCTTTTCAGCTCCTGAAGGGTTAATTTCTCCAGATGGTTCTTGGTGGGAGTTCAGGTGACAGAAGGAACTCCCAGAATTCCACGCTTCAGGCCCAGCAGTTGGGGAGGAATGTTGCTGAGTCAGCAATTCTCAATGCAAAGTATAGGGAGGAAAACGCGTTGCGCCCCTTTTCACCCCCTTCCCGTTGGAATTTCCGAAAACCGGTTCTTAGTGCACCCCTCCGTCACGGAAGGAACACCCACATCAAATTTCACGCTTCTAGGCCCATCGGTTTTGGCAGGGCGTTGATGAGTGAGTGAGTGAGTCAGTCAGTCAGTGAGTGACTTTTCTCTTATATATACATAGATTTTCACCATGATTCACTTGGGGAGATGCTGAGTCAATGGGTCCAATCAAATGCATGTCTGCTGCCTGGCCAAGAACAGCGATGATCTGTATGGCAATTCTTAAAAAGACTTGAAAGACTTGAAAGAAAAAAGGGGTAGAAAGATCTAAGAACAACCTGAGGAAATGGAAATAAACCATGAATGATGGGCTGTGTGAATGTGGTGAACAAACCACCTCACATATGCTGCAGTACATACGGTGCCCTTCTACATGCAGAAAGAAGGCAAGGGGAAATGCTGTCCAAGTAGTTCGGTTTGAGACACATGACATCTAATGAAATCTCAGTGTTCTTTGTAAATTTTTACCCGTGTATGTGGAAACATGATCAAATCTTGATGTCTGGGTGGAGTAGCTTTGATGACAGTAAAAACTGACACAGCAAAATCCTTTTGTGCCTCTGCAGTGGTGGAGCGAATACTTCATCAGTGCAGACTGATGCAGATGTTCTGTAAAGCATGTTGCACAAGCACTGAAGTTGTCACTGCTGGTGGGAAGCCTTGTGCTTTCTACTGGTGTTATTGCAACCCTCCATGTGCTCCAGAGCAGGTAAGCTCTGTGCTCAGTAGCAGAGGGGCATGGGAAAGGTGATCAGAGCAGGGGTAGAAGAGGGGTGGATTGGGTCCTGGGAATGGGTAGTGCAGGCCTACACCTCATCCTATTCCCCTTGCTGGGCAGGTCTTCTCAAACAGACCATTCAGACTAGCACCACTGGACAATTTTTTTTTACTTTGAAGAGACCTCCAGAGTGCAAAATTCCCATTCAGGATACAGCACAAGCCATGCTGGCCTGTCAGTGTGAGGGAATTTCAATATGATTAGGCTGCTAGTTTGCATTGCCCAGGGCTTCTAAATGGAGTATTGTCTATATTTTAAACTCCATTGCATTTATAGAAGAATTAGAGACATGCGGAAACGGGTCTGTTTATACTTTCACAAACTGGAAGGGTGTGTAGAGACAGGTATGCGTGAATGTGAGAGGAGACTGTTATAAAGAGAATAGGATTATTGTATTCTATAAAGGGCACGAAGGGATGGGATTAAATTGAAAGGTGTATTGTTAAAAATGAGGCGAAATCTATCAACATCTTTAGACTTTGTTTTCCTACCAGCAGTTGAAATTTTCCCAGTGCAACCTGTGGAAATCTTTTGCAGTCACAGAGCTTTTCTTCAGATGTAGAAGTCTCATTTGTGTGCTGCTACTTCTGAGCAACAATTTACCTGTCTGAATCTGCAGTCTTTACAAATATGGGCACAATCCAGAGTAACTACGGGGAGTCCTTCCTCCAGAGTAAGAACACTTTACTCTGGATTGCAATATGAATTTCCCATAGGTTTTCACGAGGTGGTGCAGTAACTATGGGTGCACGTAATGTCTATTATGTGCTCCCATAGTTACTTTGGATTGTAGCCTATGTGTCCTTTCTTATCACATCAAGTCCTCAATGAAGACTTGTTATCAAAAGCATCTGTTTCTTGGGTTATGAGACTAGTTATTGTAGTTACTGCTGTAGATTTGTTCTATCTTTTCTTTAGCTCCTCAGTTATTTGTCCATTCTAATGTTCCACATACATTACCTTTACTGATGCATTACAGAAACATAATCTAAGGGAGCAGTTTCCTGCTTGACAGCCCAATCCTAACATTGGACTCTGCTGTCAGAATTCACATTCAGCATCACAAAACACTGTGCTCCAGAGTCTATAGAGGTGGTTCCCTGCTACTAAATGTTACTTTAGCACTGGGACTCACAGTCTGTCAGGACACACTGGAAGTGATCTCATTCACCTGGAAGTGATATAATAATTGCAAGTAGCATAATTAAACAGGAAAATTTAGTTGTTCCTCAAACAACTCAAAGGCTTCAATCCTATCCACACTTAGGCTCCAATCCTAAAGATTTACTTTTGAGTAGACATTATTAGGATTGTGCTCTTAACCTGGGAGTAATCCCCATTGATTGTCATTATTAAAAGCACTGCCCATCAAAAGCATTTCCTCAGATGCAGTCACATAGCATGGTAGCCTCAAGCCTAATTAAAATAAAATTCACATTGAAATGAGTGAGATCCAACTGAAATTGGCTTGTGGCCCACCTATTGGGTCCTGAGTCCTGACCCACAATTTGAGAAACACTGATCTGTAGTGTACTGCCAGGCAGCTGCTGGAAACAGTGATACTGCCCACACCTTCGTTAATATGATTGTTAATACTACTACAGTAAATTAGGGAAGCAAGTTGTGGGTGGAGAGGATCAAAGCATGCCGGGAGAGGAATTGGGGAGCATGTCAGAGACAGGCAGTGGATTTGGTATCAGTCTCACATTACAGATCTTAACATCTTTTTGTAAACCTCCCACCCCTTTCCTCTCCTTGGATATATAGTACCAAAATGTGTCACATACACAATATCTTAGGTATACTGTACCATAGGCACCCTGAAGGCATATGCAAAGGTAAGTAAAATGTTTTTTACTTAGCTCCTGTTGCCTTTACACCATCCCATTCCATAGCACATCATGTCCCTTTTTGGCTCAGCTGCATGTTCTAGTGTGGCAGGCTATAGTATTGGGCTCTGAGTTACAGGCAGGAGGGTGCCAGAGCCTCTGAATTCACTGGGTAAAATTCAAGAGTGTTCTTAATAAATATTCTGTGATGGGGAAAAGCATGCCTCTAAGAAAATTAAGAGCACAATCCTAACCATGTCTGTGTCCAATGGGACTTACTCCCAGGAAAGTGTCTTTAGGATTGCAGCCTTAGTCAAGGAATGCAATAACTGTGAATTACATTAATGTAAATATTAAATTTGTTAGCATAAATATTAAAAACCAGGCCTTTGATCATTACTGCTAGTTCATTTTAAGTAAATCTTTGACTTTCTCTGAATGAGACTGCAATCCTAACCTCTAGTTAGGCTGGCATAAGTTCTAGAAAAAGTCCTTTACTGGCCTGGGGGGGGGTCACAAAAGTGCAATAAGGCACTTCTGCACCACTCTTGGCCAGTGCACAGCCATGGGCAGGCCTCCTTACACCACCACAGGAAGTTATGCCTTGTGAGTTATGCTGCCCTAAATTGGTTAGGACTGCACCCTCAGTTTACTTAAGGAAACCTACTATAGTGCTTAGCTTAAGCATATTAGCTTCAGCCCTTTACCCTCCCCAAGCTACATTCAGTTTTATTAAAGAAACCTCTCATTCTGTTTTATTTACTGCCTGCCCTGTCAGTTAAAAAAAACCATTACAGTATTCATTTACATATGAGAGCACTACAGTGGAGACGAGAGGAACAGAAGGCAAGTGGAGGGTGATGATCATTTTATATTTTCACATCTACCTGCAGATGTGGATTCTCTGTAAAAACAACAAAACATGATAGGTCATGCAAAACTGGAAAATGACGGCCCACTCAAGATAGTGCTAATTTGCCTTCTTTTCCAATCCTATCCTGCACTAGAACAGGCAGGCAGGTTGCCCTGCTCTGTATCCAGCTCAGGGGAAGAGGTGGATCAAATGCAACTTGGAAGAAGGTAATTTAGGGCAAAATCCAGAGTAACTACGGGGAGTCCTTGCTCCAGAGTAAGAACAATTTACTCTGGATTGCAATATGAATTTCCCATAGGTTTTCACTAGATGGTGCTGTAACTACAGGTGCACGTAATGTCTCTTATATGCTCACGTAGTTACTCTAGATTTGGCTGTTATTTCCTCTTCGACTTCTATCCTAACCACACTTTCTGAGAGTAAGTACCATTGAACTCAATGGGACTTCTGAGTAGATATGGTTAGGATTGTACTGTTTGCCTGTGCTGTATAGCAGACACCTCATTGGGATTACTTGGATCTACACCAGCTAAATTTGTGTAATATCCAACTGCTTGGTAGAGGGGTTAGGTTGCCAAAATCCAAACATCCTCCGTCTTGTCTGACACCTGCCTTCTGTCTGCCCACCCCAACTCCCTCTCAGCCAGCATGGTCATACCCCTGCCTGGTGGAAACATGGCACGAATAGGCTAGCACACATCCTCACAATTGGCTCCCTGACTCCTAAGGAAGTGCAAACATACCTTATGGTACATTTGCAACATTTTCAGGTGAGTTCAAGGGGACTTGTACCAAACTAATGAGCACTTAGAATTGTGTTCCTAGACACGTAAGAATAATTTAAATATGTATATTCTGCATATTTAAAATATTGTAATATCCTCAGTGCAGCTTGCTGATTTATGTTCTTCTGTCTCCCTTGCTTTCTAGACCGTTAGAGTCAATCAGCCTGAAGTTGATTGCAGCCTCTGCCTCCTCCCCCTATTGAAAATTAATTGCATCTTTCCCATGGCATTTTAATCTGTTTCACTAGGTGAAAGCATAATCATAAAAATGAGTAAACACAGCAGAATTATAGAGGTTTTTAAAAAAATATATTGTGGTGGTATTTCCTTGTAAATGCTGGATTTTCACAATTATGAGGGATGAACAGATTGTAAACATGTCAAAAAAGCCACAATTATTTATGTAGCTAGATCCATGCAGAATGATTACTCCTTTTAAGCATTTTAAGCTTTGGCATCCATCAATCTTGAAAGACTATAGTATCGTGCTCGACATATGCGCAGCACGAAGGCTTGGGTAGAATAATATGGAGGATAGGCTGTTACCCAAGCAGCAAATCCCCCCTCTCTACGCCACTGAAATAGTCCAATGGAAAGGCATAGCCGATACAATTGGTTCCAGCTGTGTCGCAGAGCTGGGCTAAGGATAGGAGCTCACCATGTCTTGTGGGGACCCTGGTCTCGAACCCTGGCCTACTGGTTAACAGGCACAGTGTCTTAATCACTTGCGCCACCCATAGCACATGTGATATGAGAACAGAAGTAACTAAATAGTATAAAAGGGGCACTTAACTGAAATCAATGACTGCATGCATAAGGCCTTTTTCATAACTTAACTAGCGAAAAGCATACCCATGTTGCGAGAGTAAAATTCCCCCGTACGCCATCCCTCCACTGTGCATCAACCCCCATGTACAACATCACCTATGTTCATCCACCCCATGCGCATCAACCCCCCATGTACATCATCAACCCCCCCAGGTGCATCAACCCCCCAATGCGCAACATCCCCCCAATGTGCAACCTCTTCCTCTGAACAACATTCCCCACAGTGCACCAGGCACCGAGCACCAAATTGGCTAGATGTTGGTCAGTCTTCCATGTGAAGTATAGGACAAAAACACGTTGTACCCCTTTTCAGCCCCTTAAGGGTTAAATTTCTCCACATTGGTTCTTGGTGGGTGTTCATGTGACAGAAGGAACTCCCTCCCTGAATTTCATGCTTCTGTGTCCAGGGGTTGGGGCAGAGCATCCCTCAGTCACCGATTTTTCAATGCAAAGTATAGGGAGGAAATGAGCGTTGTAAATAGGCGTTGCGCCCCATTTCACCCCCTTCCAGTTGGAATATCTGAAAACCGGTTCTTACTGACTCCCTTGGTCATGGAAGGAACACCCACACCAAATTTCACGCTTCTAGGCCCAGCAGTTTTGGCTGGGCATTGATGAGTCAGTCAGTGACTTTTCATTTTTATATATATAGAAGACTAGCGAAAAGCGTACCCTCGTTGCAGGAGTAAAATTCTCTTGTATGCCATTCCCCCATATGCATCAACCCCCCCCCCCCGCGCATCAACCCCCCATGCACTACTTCCCCCCATGTGCAACATCTGCACATGTGCAACTTCCTCCCATGCGCATCAACCCTCCATGCTCAACTTACCCCATGCGCATCAAACCCCATGCGCATCAACCCTCCATGTGCAACTTCCCCCATGCACATCAACCCTCCATGTGCAACTTCCCCATGCGCAACTTCCCCACATGTGCACCAACCCCCCCATGCACAAGTTCCCCATGTGCATCAACCCCATGCGCAACTTTCCCCATGTGCATCAACCCCATGTGCATAAACCCTCTTATCAATACTTTACAATAAATATTAGTCTTATGAAGTGATTATTTCATCTCCTTCCTATGGGAGGTTTTGAATTCCCAGTTGGTGCTCAAAAAGGTCAGCAGTTGTTATACGCTAGGGAAAAAAATGCATGCTTACTCTTTTATGCCTGGTGGGTGTAAAGTAAAAAGCTCCCACCCCATTTTCCTAAATGGCCTCATCTATAGGTTCCCCTCAGGTGGGCAGTTGTAGCACACCCATTCCTTCAAATTCTTGGCATAATAATACTTAGGAAAGTGTAGTTTGATGACTTAAATTGCCATTCAGTAACTATATTTAGTCATTGCTACCACTGCTGTAATCTCCATTAGTGGAAATGGAAGTAGTTATTTTCCTGTGTTTACAATAGTGCACAAATACCCAGTGGAGCTGTTCATGTCATTGGTGGTGTTTGATCATGTACATTGAGCCCTGCCTTACCTAGAGACACAACACAATGGAAGTATGATAATAAGAGAATTTTGAGAGCTTTCATTTCTAGGCTCTGTACATTCAGACTTGAATGCTCCTATTTCATCTCTTTGAACAAAATGTTTTATCCCCCTGTCTACCTATCACTTATGCCAATGAAAAGACCAGAGCATTCTGGCTGGTGTTGGTGGTTGCATGGAAGCCTGCCAGAGCAGATAAATCTTGTGCAAGTGTACTAGGGAAAGGGTAGTGTGAACAAATTGCATCCAGGAGGGGGAGGCATCAGTGGTGCTGATGCATTACATACCCTATCCCCTTTCCTGCCAAGTTGACAGGTGTCAACTTGGCTTGGCACCAGTGATATTGCTGGCACAGGTCCAGTTTGACCCATTATGGCTGCTGGGACTTACCTCTGGGAAAAGGGACAAATATCCCTTTACCCCTAGAATATCTTGAGCAGTCAAACTTCTCCTGTGTAAATCTTAGGGCTTTCTGCTACCTTCCTACTTTGGAGAAAGGGAATGAAGTTGTAGATATTGCAGAAAGGCCATTTTCCCTCTGTAATTTTATGGAGCTTAAACTGGCATCTCTCTGCATAGCTGTTTCCTTCTGCTCCTCCTTTTCCTTGCCCTCCTGCTTCCTCCCACTTCTAAACACTTCATTTGTTGTGAGAGGTTCTGGAACAGCGTAGTGATAGCCCAGCTGCAGCTTCTAAGGCCGGGGATCTGTGAGGGGAAGCAACCCAGTCAAGGGCTCACAAAGCAGACTCACAGCTGAGCAATAAAAGCTATGGACTGCTGTCTCTGCAGGTGCTCCATCATCATAGCTCATGAAGGCCCTTTTTATCAGAGTAAGATCTGTGCCTTTTAAAATACTATTCTTAATACTGCCAGCCCAGCCCTCCTTCCTCCTTCTTTCTTTTGAAGGGACAGGTCCCTTCTATTAGTTCCAAAGAGCAATTTAATTCAGAAAGTATTTTACTATCAACAAGCACTGTCAAAAAAGTGAGATTATGGTAGTCCTTTTCCAGAAAATCAGTTTAATAATACGACATGCAGGTGTTGCTTGTTATTAAATGAGGTCCAGATACTTCTCACACTTAAGTGTTTTGGAGATAGTGCATTTTTCTAGTACTCAAACATAAGTTTTTGAGAAACACTTCATTATTTTCTCACTTCCATGTGGACATTTCTGAGTAGAAGAATGTGGCTTCATGAGTTGAATGAAACTCATGATGCTGAAACACATAAGCTTACCCTGCCTTTAATCCTACATTACACAGCATCATTCAGCCTGCACTGAGAAGTTCTGGTGGAATCTGAACTGAACCTGACCCCAAGCCAAATGTGACAACCCCCCTTGATCAGCAGCTTCCAGAAGTAGTAGCTCAAGTTGCTTGGACACCCATTATTCTGACTTGAAAGGAAGAGTTCATGCTTTAGGTGCATGAGTTTTTTTTCCTCAACAAGTGCCCATGCATTTTGTCACAGGTGAGATGTTTACTAAGTACTGCATTGTCTGTGTACCTTTCTTTTCTCTCAGTTCTGCTCCCTATAGTGACTTTTCAGAATTCTTTTAAAACTTTAGCAGCACAATTCTTTTAAAACTTGAGTCATTACTCAAAGGTATTTTCCTTAAGTAGTCCAGGAGAGGTACATTCTGCCCTGTGTTTGTATATAACTATTGTCATTATTTGGTCCAATCCTAGAGGCAAATGGTTGAACGATGTCTGCATCAATGATTTATCATGGCTTTTATGGCTATTGTTCTTATAGTATTAAAGATTCTGAATTGCAACTTGTAGCATCCCTTAGATTTTAAACATGCCAGAGGATTTTAAAAAATAATAATATTAATAGGGAGAATTGACTCATTTATAGTCAATCATCCACCAAGCAAAGCTAAATCAAGCCCATGCTCTTATTTAGCCATACTTACTGATTGGTACTTCAAAGTGAGATTGATAAAGGACGTACCGTATATACTTGTGTTTAAGCCGACCCGCGTATAAGCCAAGGCACCTAATTTTACCACAAATACTGGGAAAACTTATTGACTCGAGTATAAGCCAAGGGTGGGAAATGCAGCAACAGCAGGAAAGTGTGGCTGGCCTTGTAGCCTCAGGGCCCAATCCTGGGCATGTCTACTCAGAAGTAAGGCCCACAAAGAAGTACCTGAGTCTGAGGAGGGGCTTGGCTGCAGTGAGCTCCATGTCTTGCTGCCACGTGCCTCCTCTGCAGCCCGGAGAGCCAGCGTCAGCAGCTAGAGAGGCTGCAGAGCCTCTGAGGGTGCACACTGGAGGTCGCGCCCACCATTTTTCTTAATTTTTTTACTGACCCGCGTACAGGCCAAGGTGGGTTTTGGGGCTCATTTTTTTGGCCCAAAAAACTAGGCTTATACGCAAGTATATATGGTAATTTAGAACTGAACTAGACAACTAGGTCCATGACTGGATTTTCAGTGAAGTTTTTTAAGTAAAGAATAGCTATGCGTATTGGGATATTGGATCAGGACTGTGGCGCTGGGGGTGGTTTATACTTTCCTCCAAAACAAATAATTTTTCCCTTATCTGAATTGTGTTCCTGAGCCTGCTACTTGCACTGTAGGAGTAAAATATACATGTAAGTGTTTCTCCTTAATGCTTCTTTATTCATGTAAGAAGCACATACACAGGTAAAACTTTTAAGAAGAACATTAAAAGGAAGTTAATTAAATTGCATTTGCCCAAACCAGACTACTTTGACAGTATTTCCCCTTGCCCACATAAGATTTTCCTCTGTGCATATAGAAGGGAAGTGTCTGCTCTAGAGCATATATGAGGTGGTTTATTCTTTTCCACATTCATACAGCCCATCTTCCATTGTGTATCCCCATTTTCCTAGGTTGTCCTTAGATCTTCTACCCCATCAGCAGTCTTTCCATGCAGGCAGTTGTTGTTCTTGGCCAGGTGGTGGGCATGCATATGATTGGGCCCATTCACTTGGCATCTCTCCACTCTCTTTCCATAGGTCCATGGCAATCTGTGGGGTTCAACGGTTAAGAGGAAGGGCTGCAGTTCTAAGGAAACTATTCTCAGTCTTGACTGTGAAAGTTGATGGCCATATAGTGGGTGGGTTTGTAGAGACATCACTTTAACCCACTCTTTCTGTGCTGCATTTTCCTGATATAATTTAGAGGAAGGGATACCAGGAAGATAGTACACCTTGAGGACTTTGGAAGGATTTAAATAAGGAAAAGGGGATTTAAACATGGGGAAGAATTTAAAAAACTTTCTGTAACACCATGACCCCAACCCATTTGCAACATGTCACTTACATCTTAACTTCCATTAATGTAAAAAAGAAAAAGAAAATGCCAGATATCCCATCCTTTCTCATCATGTACTTTAAATTAGGAAAGTAAAGAAGAATTTCTACTCAGTAGGTTGTCACAATCCATTGGGAATGTCTGCTGTACTAGGACCCATATAAGTTAATGAAATAGGTGTGCCAAATAGTCCTTTCATATCATGTGGAAGATCTATGCTTGATCACTTATGTTTGGGGCATTCAATAAACACAAAGGTACACAGGGAGGATAGTGATGCTTCTTATTTTACTCATTGATAGAATTGGGTCAAATCAGCTCATTCACTGGAATGCAGTTCAGACTTGCTATAATTATGTGACCTTCAATGCTCACAAAGGCATTGAAGAATCTTGCAGGAAATGTCTCATTTCATGGAGATGGGTGACCACACAACTGGATGTTTTCCCAAGTCAAAACTATGAAACGCACGATGGGCAAAATCCAGAGTAACTATGGGGAGTCCTTGTTCTGGTGTAAGAACAACTTACTCTGGATTCCAATATGAATTTCCAATAGGTTTTCACTAGGTGGTGCAGTAACTACGGGTGCACATAAATTCTCTTACGTGCTCCCATAGTTACTCTGGATTTGGGGGTAAGAAAGCTAGCAAATCAGTAAAAATAATATCACCCTTGCTTTCTTCCTTTTGTTATTTTATTTGGATGGAGGGAATCATTCAATCTGTTTCCCACAAACATTGTAAAATAATATTGTCCCATGAGGCTCTGTGTCCAGGGTTCTTCTTTATGAACCTCAGAAGGAAGAATGGAATTTGCTGCTTTTACCCTGAATCCTTACACAAGCTGTTCCAGGTTCATTGCTGACCTTCAGTGCAGGAAGGACAGAATCCCACCCAAGTTCATTTTAACTGTGTTGTTTCTCCTAGTGGTTTTCCCTTTTCCTATCCATGCCACACTGCTCCTTTTTGAGCTCCTTTTTTATCAGCGTGAACAAAAATGCCTCCAGAGTGCAGATCCAGAATCTTACAAAGTTGTTAAACTGAAAAGAAACCACTGGGAGCTACTAGTTTTTCAGAGAAGCAGTAGGAAGGAAGGGTGTGAATCCCATTCTCCTCATTTTCCCAAATATCCCTTTTCACTGTTTACCTAACTGTGGAAAAATAGTTGAATTTTACCCTGAATACCTACGCCTCCCTGGGAGGCATAGAACAACTTGGGAAGGAGCAGGTTTGTTTGGGAAAACAGCACAAGATAGAGCTGCTTTGACCACTCACCACACTGTTCCAAACAAATTGGCAGACCCTCTCCCCTGTGGTGGCTCCATTTCAGTTAAGCAGAACAACACAAACATTGCCCTTCTAAACTCCAGTCCTCCAAGCACAACATGCTATTTCAGACCTTTTCAGTTACGTCATATTGGTTCCTTCCCACCGTTAGCATGCTTGGCTTTCTTGTCGTTAATTTATTGCAGAGTCCTCCCCCTGCAAGAGCAGGTGTATAGATTCACAGGGGGCTTTGTATCTGCTGTAGATAATTTGAGGTGTCTCTTGGGAAGATTTAGTTATCCCAGTTTAATTATTCCCAAACTCTGGGGAATTATTCCAGATCTAATCACACCCCAGAAGAAAATAAGGCAGTAAAGCACTCTGCAAAGGTTCTCCCTCTCTTAGTGGGGAATGAGGAACTCTGTCCAATTCCACATTGGCTGAAGTTGGGAAGGTCATTTAGAATTAGGATTTAAAAATCTTACAGACCTACAGTGCAATCCTAAGCATATCTACTCAGAAATAAGTCCCATTTTGTTCAATAGTACTTACTCCCAGGAAAGTGTGGTTAGGTTTACAGCCCTAGTTGCCTAGGCACTCAAAAATGTTCTTTTGATGTCTAGTGGAAAAAAATGAATATGATGCAGAATTGCTGCTTTGAACACTTCTTGTGATGTCCAGCTGTTCCAAACATTTCTCCAGCCCTAGTGTGAACATTGACCATCTCATTTGATTCCACATGTCTCTGATATTGCAAATAGGTTTGGCCCTGGTCAGAGCTGAGTCTCAAGGCAGCAAAACAGTCAATTGGAAAATTAATATTATATGGGAGTTTTCTCTTTGTTGTTGGAAGCAGGCCTCCATTCTAGCAAAAAATCAGAAATCCCACTGTTGGGGGGTGAAGAGTCAAGCAAGGCATGCTTATTGCCATGGCAATGATGTAGTGGCAAGTTATTTTGCTTCATCTCAAACTGTGCGTGGGATTAGAGCAGAGCAGAAGCTTTTCTGAGTATAAGAGCATGCCTTTGTGTAGCATCTACCGTCTAAATGCATCTCAGTCACAGTGTAACCATTCACTTTCATCAGTGATGGGATTCAAAGAAATTAACAACCGGTTCTCTGCCCATCTGGCAGCCACTTTTAAATGGCTATTTTTAAACTTTATATGTCCTATCTCTCGTTAACAACCCGTTCTGTAGAGTAGGTACAAACCTGCTGGAGCCCACCACTGACTTTCATGCTCAAACATGTGCTATCATACACTTATCTATGTGTTTGTTTTGTCACTCTCATATATGTATATACAACTAAACAAATAAAAGAAACCCTATGAGAACTGAATTAACTAGATTAAATTGGCAAATTAACTCTACTGAATTACAAAAAACCTTGCATATCATGAAATTGCTTCCTTTGATTTTTTTGTTTATTATAAAGATGTCTAATTCTTGGCCCTGGGGCTGAATGCAGCCCTTGGCAAGCCTCAGTGTGGCCCTCGGCAACACGCTTCTATCCAAGGTGAACAGATGCTGAACCCAAAATTCCCTCCCATGTCCCTCAAAAGGCCACAGAGAAGCTGCTGCTGCTGGCCACAAGGCATTTATGTACATTTATGTAAATTTATCAGAATTTGAAATCTAAATCATTCCGAATACAGTGTCAGAGAGATGATGTGGCCCTTCCTGCCATCATTTTTAATGATGTTTTATTCCCTGATATCAGCCACCTTGAGCTCCCCCTTGCAGGGGAGGAAAGGCGGGATATAAATTAATAAAATAAAATAAAAATAAATAAAAGGCTTGGACATCCCTGGTTTATTAACATTCTTTTTCTTTTGCCTTGCTGTGAAATTAATTGTCATCACTCTTATTGTCCCATCTCTTTCTTAATCTTTTAAAAACCATGCCTCCACTATTTAAAGGAACTGCTGTTCAGGCTTTCAGGATACAGCAAGTGCTTTCACTTTCCACTTTCCACTAACCACTGTTCTGCAGTGGTTCTGCATCTACGTGGCTAATAGGTCCCAGATAGTGGTGTTGGGGGATTTCTGTTCAGCACCCCGGCCTTTGAGGTGTAAGGTGCCATAGGGTTCCATTCTGTCCCCCATGCTATTTAACATCTACATGAAACCGCTGGAAGAGATCATCTGGAGATTTGGAGTAGAGTGCCCAATTTTGTCCAATTTTGCTCAGTACGCTGATGACACCCAGCTCTGTCTCTCCTTTCCACCTCAGTCCAAGTGGCTGTTGAGGTTTTAGAGTGCTTCCTGGAGGCGGTTGGGACCTGGATGAGGGCAAACAAGCTGAACAAGACAGAGGACAAGACAGAGGTCCTCTTGGTTAGGAAATCCACAATGCATTACTCTGAATGGGGTTGCACTCCCCCTGAAGGAGCAGGTTCGCAGCTTGTGGGATCTTCTGGACTTGCAGCTGCTCCTGAATTCCCAGGAAGTGTCTCTGACCAGAGGTGCCTTTGCCCAATTTTGCTTAGTGCATCAGTTGCAGCCATACCTGGCCACAGTGGTCCATGCCATGGTGACATCAAGACTGGATTACTGTAATGTGCTTTATGTGGGGCTGCCCTTGAAAACAGTTCAGAAACTGCTGTTAGTTCAAAATGCTGTGGCCCATGTGGTTGCTGGAGCCAGACAATTTGACTCTGTTAGGCCACTCCTCCAGTGACTACACTGGTTGCCCATTCATTTCCGGGCCCAATTCAGGGTGCTAGTCTTGACTTATAAAGCCCTAAACAGCTTGGGCCCTGTCTATCTTAAGAACTGTCTACTCCCATACAATCCGGCCCCCTCCCTCAGGTCATCAGAGAAGGCCCTGCTCAAGTACTGCTGCCCAGGGAGGTATGTGGGGCAGCCTCAGGAAATAGGGCCTTCTCAGTAATGGCACCAACACTCTGGAATTCCTTCCCACTTGATCTAAAAACCACTCCCTCCCTTGAAACTTTTCAGTTTGACCTAAAAATGTTTCTCTCTAGAACAGCCTTCTGAGCTTTTTACCCTGCTGGTTATTTTTTGTCTGGCTACTTCTACTACACTTTTATTATGGTTTTAATCAGTGTTTTAATGTAGATATTTTATGTGGTTTTTAAGATGCCTGTTTTAAGTGTTTTAATGAATTGGATTTTATTGTTGATGTTTTAATGGATTGTTTTATAAGCCACCTTGAGTCCCTCTTGGAGAAAGGCGGGATATAAATAAAGTTTATTATTATTATTATGCACTATTTCACAGTCGCCAGGTGTTTGACTGGAATTGGCACTATTGTGATTGGTTCCTATCCAAGGAAGTAGGAATCACAACAGTATTGTCTCAGTATATGTGAAGTTCCCAGAAGTGCTGCTTTTTGTAACTGGGCAGTTGTTATCTTCTGGAGGCCCATTAAATTTAGATGTTCCTGCAGAATCGCTCCAAGAGCACCTATTATTATTGGAATCACAGTGACTTTCTTTTCCCAGATTTGTAGCTTTCTTTTCCCAGATGATGATGATGATTTTATTGAAAATCAAACATAAATACAATTTCGTGCTGGTTTCATTCACATCACCAGTCGGACCCTTCCCAAGAGTCTAGGACTGTGACGTAGCGGCGTATATAATTCGTGCTGATCCCAGAAGAGCGGCTTTCTGCAGTTGGCAGAGTGATATTTTGTCAATGCCAATAGTTTCAGGTGCCTGCCAAGGTCTTTGGGCACTGCACCCAGTGTGCCATTTACCACTGGAACCACCTGCACTGGCTTACACCAGATACGCTGTAATTCGATTCTTAGGTTTTGATAGAGGGAAATCTTTTCCAGTTGTTTCTCCTCAATTCTACTGTCACCTGAAATGGCGATGTCAACAAGCCACACCTTACAGCTTTCTATGATGGTGATATCTAGAGTATTGTGTTCCAAGACCTTGTCCGTCTGTATCTGGAAGTCCCACAGAAGCTTGACCTGCTCATTTGCAACCACTTTTTCAGGCTTGTGGTCCCACCAGTTTTTTGCCACTGGCAGATGATACTTTTGGCATAGATTCCAGTGGATCATCTGGGCAACAGAGTTGTGCCTCAGTCTGTAGTCAGTCTGCGCAATCTTCTTGCAGCCACTTAGAATGTGGTCGATGGTTTCATCCACTTCTTTGCAGAGCCGGCATTTGGGGTCATCGGCTGATTTTTCAATTCTGACCTTGATGGCATTTGTCCTGATTGCCTGTTCTTGGGCAGCAAGTATCAGGCCTTCCGTCTCCTTCTTCAGTGTTCCACTAGTCAGCCACAACCAGGTCTTATCCTGATCAACTTTTCCTTCGATCTTGGCAAGGGATTGGCCATGCAATACTTTATTCTGCCAACTGGCAGTCCGAGCCTGAATTGCACTATTGCGATATTCATAGTTTGTCTGCTGCACTTTCAACAACTTTCTCTTGCTGACTTCATTCAGAGCAGATTCCTGGCTCTCTCGCACATCATCTGCTAGGGCATGTTTTTCTTCTTCCACCGACTGCTTCACTTGCAAAAGTCTTCTCCCCCTGATCTTCTAGGCAGGTACAGCCTGTCAACATCACTACGTGGATGTAAAGCATAGTGAATGGTCATTAATTTCCTTGTTTTCCTATCCAAGTCATCCGGTTCCTTTTGTGTCCAGTTCACAATGCCAGCAGTATATCTAACTACAGGAATGGCCCAGGTATTTATAGCCTTTATAATGTTGCCGCCATTCAATTTGCTCTTCAGAATTTTTCTAACCCTTTGTATGTTTTCTTTGCTGACTACAGTTTTTACATTCCCATGCTTGATATTGTCCAGCTGCAGTATGCCCAGATATTTGTAGGCTTCAGGCTGGTGGCATTTAATGGTTTGACCATTCGGCATTATTATTATTATTATTATTATTATTATTATTATTATTATTATTATTATTATTATTATTATTATATTTTTAATTTTAATTTTTATCTTTATTTTAATTTATTTATTTTCCTTCTGCTACTATTTTAGAAAGTAAGCCACTTCTAACTTTAACTGAGAGAAGGATGCCCTCCCTTCTTCTGCAGCTAGAACCTGGTTAAAGTACCAGGTGTTGGAAGGCAACACTATACCTTGGCCAGCTACTGTATGGCTGTCTGTTTTGCCGTCTGTGGATTACATTTTCTGAAAGCAGAGATAACTTCTTCCAAAGGCTAATGGAAATTGTCCCCCCCTCCCAAATAAGTATATTAGAAGAACTGTGTGCCTAGCAGGGTGCTGAACACTGAGACTTACCCTACAATCCAGAGTAACTACGGGAGCACGTAAGAGACATTATGTGTACCCGTAGTTACTGCACCACCAAGTGAAAACCTATGGGAAATTCATATTGCAATCCAGAGCAAATTGTTCTTACACCAGAGCAAGGACTCCCCATAGTTACTCTGGATTGCACCCATAGGGTGACAGAGATTACATTGTAAGTCGACAGAGTATTAGGCAAGAATCTAGAAATCAAATAGATGGACCAGAGATAGGTAATGTATGTAATCTAATGCACCATCGAACATAATGCACACCCTATACTTATAATCAAAATGCCACACTTACTCTAATCCACTGGTTCCCAAAGTGGTTGATATTGACCCCCAGGGGTTGATTTTGACTTTCAGGAAGTCCGTGTCAGCAACAAAAAAATTTGGGGGTCCATCATATGTAAATGGGGATCCAATCACCAAAATCATTATTTCAGGCATTTCGTAAACTTTTATGTAGATATTTTAGATTTGAAATAATTAATTATATGAGTTTTATATAATTAATTATATGAGCCCATATGAGTATTATAGCTTTTCCATCTTCATACCTTGTGGAAAAGGGTTTTAGCACAGTAACTAATCTGCTGACAAAAAAAGAAATCATTTGCAAATAACTGAAGATTTAAGGCTATACCTTAAGATTTAAGGCTATACCTCAGTCATTTGACTTCAAATATTAAGCAATTGCTATCAGAGCATCAAGTTCATCCCATTAACACCATTAATTATTGTATTTTTAGTTTTGAACCTTAGTTTTATTTTATGGTTTTGTTACTAAGTTCTGATTTTTGTCCAAAATCCAAATATTTACAGAGTTTTGTGCTAAATTTTAAAGAGAATTTTAATTTAGACTTTTTTATTTTGAGCTATTAGCGTTTAATTTTGTTTTATTTCACAAAATTAATGCATAAAAATAAGATTTTTAATTTAATTGTTTTAATAAAAGTCTGAATAAAAAATTTGAGTTCATTTTCATTTTTTACAAAGCCTATCAAAGTGAATAGCACTATGTCAGCTGTGAAAAACATATTTGATAATATAAAGTTTAGGAAAATTTAATATTAGTCAGGCAGAGGGTCTCCAGCAAAAAAATAATTTGGAAAGTGTTCCACAGGACAAAAACATTTGGGGACCTCTGCTCTCATCTAATTAACCATTGAATCTAATGCACACCCTGATTTAGGAGACTAAATTCGGCTGAAAAAGGTGAGTGTTAGAATTGAGTAATACAATATTACTTAAGACCTGCTATTAAACCAAAGTTAAACCAAAATAATCACTGTTTTTACATGGATAAGAGCGCAGTCCAGGAGCTCTCTTGGACTTGGGTTGGCCAGGAGTTGTGTGGCAAGGGGAAACCTTGTGAGATGAAGATTCTGGGTTTGGCTATCTTTCCAGGAGATGCGAGGAAGGTACTTGGAAAACAGAATTTTTGAGAGATCTGTTTTTTTTTATCTGAGAAAGGCTTGAAGCAGGGGATTGAAGCAGGGGCTAAAGTGGTGGCAGCAACAACAGTTTTTCTTAGAGCTGAAGACAAGGTATTAGATGCAAATCTGTAAGATGGAAACTGAAATTACATCAGTTTGTTGGTTGTGAAGTCTCTTGAATTCTGCTGTGGATGTACAGTGAGATGCTTTTAATTTTTGTTTTGTGTTTTTGCTTCTCTATCCTCTACTTTCTCTTTCTAATACTTCCTTTATAATACTTTCTTCTGGCTTCCTCCATTTCTCTCCCTACAGATGGCACTCCCCTGAGTGAGCTCTCTTGGTCCTCTTCTCTGGTGGTTGTGGCCGTTTCCTTCTCTGGGCTCTTCACTTTCATCTTCCTCATGTTGGCCTGTCTGTGCTGCAAGAAGGGGGGCATAGGCTTCAAGGTAAGCACCAATGGATGCTCATGACGGGACAGGTGGGAGAGTGTTAATGCACTGCAGGGCTGAAGTTCAGTAGAAAGGGAGTATGATTGTTATCTTTGGAGTCAATGCTGACAAAAAACGTTCCAAACCTTCCCTAGAAACTGTTGCTCTGCTTTTAAAAGGTCTTAATCATCCTAAAGTAAGGATAATCTTATTATCTAGTATCTCCAGGTCCAACTAGGATAATGCAGGAACTATTCTTATATCCAAATATCTTATATCCCAACTATCCGGCAGGAATGATAGTGCAGGAAGGAGTCTTTCTTTCTTTCTTTCTTTCTTTCTTTCTTTCTTTCTTTCTTTCTTTCTTTCTTTCTTTCTTTCTTACTTACTTACTTACTTACTTACTTACTTACTTACAGTAAAACAGCATGGGCTGCCACAATGCAGAAACTTCTTTGGGAAAGCAGAGGATAAAGAAGGATGTGTGTGAGAGGGAGGGAGAGAAGGAGCTGACAGGCAAGGGAGCATCATCAACAATAGAAGGAAGGAACATTTAAGTATTTGCCTGAGGATGATGAGGTGTGGATAGATTTAGTGAGCAGCAACACCTCACAAACCCTGGAGGCAGGAACGGATTGAGAACTCAGATGCAGAATACAGCAAGAGATGGTCATATAGCAATGTGTAGGAAAAGGGAGATGAAGGAAACTGGCTGTGGGTTGGGGCAGGGTCAAGCAGGGTCCTGCTCAGTATAGTTTTTTAAAACTTCAGTTCAGAGTTAACCAGTATACAGTGGCACCTCATGTAAAGAACGCCTCACGTAAAGTATGTTTCACGTAACAAACAAAAATTTCTCCAGGATTCTGCTTCACGTAAAGAAAGTGCTTCACATAAAGAAAACATTTGTTGGCAGTTGGGGCAGACACGCTGGCCGGCAGCCTGGTTAAAAAGCATCAGGGCTGCCTAGCGCACTTGCCCATAGTGGAAGCAACACTTCTGCGCTGTTCCTCCTGTGGCCGGGCGTGGGCAGAGGAGAGAGAAGAGCAGTGGAGAAGAGGGAAGCAGCTCAGGGCTAGCAGAAGGGAGCAGGGGAGAGAGAGGCTCAGGATGGAGAGAAGGAGAAAGTGGGGAGACACTTTGAAGGTGTCTTGGATTGCAGCCTCCTAACCATGTCTACCCAGAAGTAAGCCCCATTGTGTTAAATGGGTCTTACTCCCAGGAAAGTGTCTTTAGGACTGCAGCCTAAGTAGACTTCATAAGTCTACTTAGAATTGAATGCATGTTTTCATGCATTTTGTAGACTTCATAAGTCTACAAAACATTGAATGCATGTTTTGAATTCAATTCCAGTGTTTTGTCATCATTTTTACATCCAGTTAATATTTTTATATGAATATTTTTGGGGTTGTGGAACCAATCAGCTGAGTTTCCATTATTTCCTATGGGAAAATCTGCTTCACGTAAAGAAAGTTTCACGTAAAGAAACTGCCTCCGGAAAGAATTAATTCTGTTACGTGAGGCGCCACAGTAATATAAATTAGTGTTCCTCAACCAGTGGTATAGGTACCTATTTATGGTGGTATTAGTGGTACTTGTAAGATTGCACATCTGCTTCCCAGCAGCAAGGCCAGGAACAAAATACAATAACAGCAGTAGGAGACTCAGCTTGGCAAGCAGAGCTCCAAAGCACGCTTTTCCACACTCAAAAAAGCCCTCTGATCCACCCTGAGCCTTGTATTGGTGTTTGTGTTGCATTGGCCTCCCAATCTGGAAGTAACTGGCAGTGATGTCATTGCCAGGTACTTCCGATAGTACTTAGAAAAGGTGGACCATTTAAGTGGTACAACAGAGGATAAACATTGAGAAACAACTAAGTTGTTGGTCAGGTGATGGGGTTCAAAGTGCAATAGAAAGGCATTCCTTCTGAATGCCAAAGTACCTTTTCATCAACCTGACGATTAAGATGTTGTGCTGTTAGATACCCTGTGGATTGTCATCACTCCCCCAATGTATCTGATAGTGTGTGGGAGGGGCCACTTACATGGCATGTTACAGTGTCGAGCAGTGTCCTGTTCACAAACTCAGTATAGTTTTTTTAAAAACTTCAGTCCAGAGTTAACCAGTATTATATAAGTTAGTGTTCCTCAACCCTGTGGTACAGGTACCTGTTTATGGTGGTATCTGGTATCATCTCTTTCCCCCGTAACTGTGCTAAAGGACTCAGGAAAAAAGAAGGAAAATTCACCATCATAGCAACAGAGGAGGGCATTTAAAGAATGTACTTGAAGCTTTTTAACATGAAAACCCATCATGTTTGAAGGTAGACCATTCTTCAGGGCATCTGAACTAAAGCAGCTTACTACAGAGAACAAAAACATTTCCTGCACACTGTCTACTTTAATAAACTATTGCAACTGCACCTTTTGCAGAAAAGGAAGGGCTTAACTGCAAGGAGCTTTCATCTCTCTGACAGTGAAGCCTTCATTGTCCTCATGTGGTATAATATGGCATTGTTGGAACTGAGTTCCATTTGGCCCAATAGGAAGAAGGTGAGGTTGCCGCAAGTTCTGAAGGACTCACTGAGAACTTGATTTGAATGGTTTATTATTGTTCTTGTTTTTTTTTCTTTGAATTTCTAGACCACGTTTCCATAAAACACACTAAGTGATTTACAGTAACTTGAAAATCAATGTGAACAAATAAAATGTAAGATATGGTGGACTAGGAACAAGTTGCCATCACCAAAACTGATCATTTCGTAGGGGTCTCTTTCTAAGTTTCCCAGCCCTCTGGGATCTTCCCTCACACAAGCCTAGCTTGGTCTGCTAGCCTGCCCTGGAATGGCCCATGAAAGTGTGGGCAGTAATGTGACCTCACAAGCACAGAATGTGCTGAAGAAATGTGTTCCCTCATTGCTAAGATTCTTGCGGAGGCCCTTGGCGGCCAGAACATGGTGGAGGTGGGGCACTGGCATTGGAGTTATTGAAAGGCCTGTGGGTTAATGGCTTATAGCAGTATCTAGGTTTTGCTGTGGGAACAATGAAGTGCTTCAGACCCCCTACGCTGCCTATATAGGGGCAGAGACAAGGTTTGTGAGCAGCATGCATGCTTTCCCCATGGAAATGTCACCTCGGTGGCAGAAGAACAAGGGTACCATGGCACAAGACCCACAAGGGTGATGCTCACCCTTTCCTACCTTATTGCGGGGGCAGCCTTCAGTGGGAAAAAGCTCATCCAGGTAACTGGAAATGGCTACTAGCCTGTGACTAGCTGAATGAGGTGAAGTTGCTGTTAATAGCCTTAGGGAGTGGGGGAAGGCTTGTTGCATGCAGAGGGAGGTGGTCTAACCTTATGGACAATCTATGGGAAGCAGGGCACTTCAGGATGGTACATTTATTAACACTCTTTCTCTGGGCACTCTTGCCTAGAGCTGGAGAAGCGAATCCCGGGAGAAGAGGCTGAGGATGGTTTTGAGGTGTCTGCCCTGCACTGGGTCCAGCACAGAGCCAAAAACAGCCTGTAATGTAGAACTGGGGAACCCTGGGCAGCCCTCCCCCTGCCCCCTGACTAAGGTGAGGCTGCTTATCCCTCAACTGTGTTTATGATTATGTCTCTCACTGGGGGGCAGGGTGGAGGGAGCAGAGCAGCCGCCACTGACCGCACAAACCAACAAATCATGGGAAAACAGAACCCAGCAGTTAGGCAGGGCAAAAAGGGCTCTTGCTCTGTATCTGTATGTCCCTTGGGGCTGTCCTATGCAGAGATGAACTGGGTTTGTGGGGGCCTGGGAGCAGTAGCTCTGGTCATTACCTGCCCCAGTCCTTCAGTACTTTGCATGATGGGTGAGCTCCTCTCCAAGTCTGGAGAGTTTTGGCAGGTAATGCTTCACCACTTCTCTTTGTATCCTGCTTTTCAGAGCTTTCTCTCCAGCTATAGTTTCATGAAACATTCTTTATCTTTTCAAAGGAAATTTGAAAAATTGGCTATTGTTAAATATCCTTGAAGTTGTTACCCTTGGGGCCTTGTCCTGAAACCTAACCTGAGTTCCTCACACAGTTGGGTGTGCGGAAAGAAAAAGAGGAAGAGTGTGAGTGAGTGCACGGCTGTCTCTGTAACCCCCAGTTTCAGTGGGTGTGTCTGGCTGCGTATTTCATGTGCCTGTCCTATGGCTCAGTTCATGTGTGCCGTGTGTTGCATGGGTCGCTGCTTAAAATGGAATCATGTAAGCACAGTCTAAGAGATGTTTGTGTAAGCCACCTTTCACATTACTCTCTTTCCCACCAAAATGAGGTTTGCAGTGGTGTTTGAAACTGTCCAAGGAGTCTGGGGAACTTGCTTTACAAAAATCGATAGCTGCGTAGAGATATGCTTGTGGGATTCCATTTCAAGGAGGTAACCAAGTAGCAGGGATGAATGCAGCCTGTGTACATTGTAAAAATATTAATCTGTTGGCTCTGTTTACTGCTCCCTTACCTTTATTATGGGCATATTGGCACTACAGCTGGTTTAATGGTAATTCCCTCTCTCCAGAGAATCTCCCCAATGAATAGTAATTTGGGTGGTAGAGAGTGGGAGGGATTTGTAAAAGAGAATTCACAGCATCTCTTCAGACCACAACATCTCACTGGGAGCCATGACAGATAAAATGATATGAAATGAACAGAAATTCCTAGATAGATCCTACATGTGAGGGGGCTGAGAATTAAGAAATTTTATTTTCCCAAGTGCGTGTATTGCAAGTATGTGTAGAGTTACTGCCACTTGATATTTACGGGAAGCAGTGTAGTCAGTGTGGAGGAGAAATGTCTGTTCTCTTCCATCTGTCACCCTATTTACATTGCTTTAAGTATGCAGGAGAGTGAAAGTGTGTTCCTCCCACCTCTCCCCACATGTGTTATGTGTGCATGAGTGGGTGTGTCTGTGCCTCTGTATGCAAGGTAATGATGGTGATAGTTATCATAGTAAAAATAATAATCCTCTCTAGTGTTGAAAGTATGTCGGATGCATTTTGATCTGTATATAAACATGAATGGGAATATGTGTGAGAAAAGTATCTGCTTCTTTCTGCACTGACTATATGTAAAATGCCCTTTGCTGGGCTCTGTTTCTCCCCATCTGTCTTTCCCCCTAGGAATTTGACAATGCTGAGGGAGAAGAATATGCTAGTGAATTCTCAGCCCAGGGCTCGCCAGCCACACAGAATGGCCCGGAGGTTTACATTCTGCCTCTCACTGAAGTCTCCCTTCCCATGTCCAGGCAACCCAGCCGCTCAGGTAAACCCCTCAAAGCTTCAGGTAAACCCCTCAAAGCTTCTACCAAATTCTCTGCCAACATGAATATGATAATTCCTTCATAGGATACCCAAGGTCATATTTTTGTACACCCTGCCACAGTGACTGACCTGAAATTAACAGATAGGATACATGTCTATAAACATGAATTAGGATTCAAATTCAGGTGGAGGAAAGACTTTCCTTTAACCATTAACTGCATGGATACCTCATTGTGGTGGAACAGGCAACTAGTCTGCCTTAAGTGATCTGATGTTTGAGCCTTTACTCAAGAGAAGGCTGGCACCAGTGCAGAGAGCAAAACTTGACTTGTTAGCATTGCACCTCTTATTATGAAAGTGCCACCACTTGTATACATGACGCTTTACACATTGACAGACCCCTCTCTTCACTACCAAAAAGACAAGTCCCACCCTGAAAGAGCTTTCAGTCTAAATGTTGGCAGAGACTGTAGAGAAAGGGGTAGAATGAGTAGCAAATGAAAGGCAGAGAGAAGGAAGGCAGATGAATGGGAGATCTGAAAATGAAATTACACATGTTTAGGCTGGGTTTTGGTACACTGGGATGGTTCCAAACTGGAATTTTTCTCCAACTCTGAAATAATTGGTTCATTCACACATAACTGAGAATCCAGATATTACACAGGTGAGCTTATTACCTTTGGATGGTTTCTCTGGCTGTTTACGGCATTTTTCAATGCTCATTTCATTATTTTGTTTTCTCACTGGAGCAATTACACTCTTGATATGCACAAAAATGTACTATTTCTATCCTATGACGTTCTGCCTTATTATCCCCCAAATCCAGAGTAACTACAGGAGCACGTAAGAGACTTTACGTGCACCTGTCGTTACTGCACCACCTAATGAAAACCTATGGGAAATTCATATTGGAATCCAGAGTAAGTTGTTCTTACACCGGAGTAAGAATTCACCGTAGTTACTCTGGATTTTGCACTGTGTCAGCAATGGATTATTTCACTATGATCTGTCTTTGTTGCTTTCCCATTACATTTAGAAACTGTTTTAGTTCTCTCTCCTTTTACTCCCTTGTTTTGATGAAATGCAGACATAACATTGAAAAGAGTTTTTTTAACACTTTCCATTATCCTACTCCACTAGAGCTCCAGGGCTTTTCACACTGTAACATTGAGCTGCACAGAGGTTTGCAAAGTGTCTTACTGCTTTACAGGTCTATTTCATATTTTGGCTGAGAACGATTTTGCCTCCCCCACCTCAAAAGCTACAAGATAGCACAGGAATATCTTTTTTAATCACTCAGAGGTGTTCCCTTGTCAGCATGGCTTCATATGAGTGAGAGATTTCTGTACCTTCTGGTTCAGAGGAGGAATAATGAAGTCTGTTGCTCAAAGTCACAGAGCAGTTCAGGGTACAGTCCTAACCAATTTTTGAGCATTGTTATAGCTGTGCCAGTGGGGCATGTGCTGTAACCTGAAGCTGGGCGGGGAGGGGAAGTCACAGAGGCCTCCTCAAGATAAGGGAAACTTTGATCCCTTACCTTAGAGTTGCATTGCCTTTACCCTGGAGCTTAAAAAATTGGTTAGGATTGCGCCTTCAGTGTCTCAAGTTGAGGCTGCTTTTCCTGCCGTTGGAGCTATAACAGAGTAAAGAAACACAAATTAAAATCTAATTTTGTATTTCTGCATTTGCAATTCGGTCCAACAATGAAGTTAGAAGGGAAAAAAACCTGGTGAGCTTTCTATGGGAAGGAGGAAGGAATGTGTCCTTGCAGTGAGACAAGGCATTTGGGTATATTAATAAAGATATATCATGCTATATTCACTGTGGTGTGAAACCACAGCTAGAATTCTACCTTCAAATTACTGTGAACAGCAATGCCTGAATAGTGCTGAAAGTGCCTGAATTAGTCTCCAGTGAAGAGCTATAAGAAACACACAAACAAATGTGTGTGAAATGAAATGAGATCTTGCATTGGTGATGAGATATGCAAGCTCTTGTATTGCTCATCTGGGTGTCAAAAATTTTGAGTAACATGAAGATGCTATCTTTTTACTACAAAATTCATGATAAAAATATGTGAGTGCTTAAATACTACTTTCCCCAACACATCAACAATTGCATGTCAACTGGTCCTGAAGCAGCCAAAGAGTACAATCTTAACCATGTCTACTCAAAATGTATTCAATGGGTGTTACTCCCAGGAAAGTGTCTTTAGGATGGCAGCCAAAGTGAAACAATAGGTTTTTGGTTGTATGAACCCAAAGATCACAAAAGAGTCAACAACTGTGGCTCATCACTCTCCCTCTCTCTGGCCTCATCTAAACTCCTAAAGACAGTGATGTGCAGGCAGCCTACTTGCAAGGCTCAACAATCCTTTACCTATTGCATTTCTCCATGCCTGTCTCCTCCTCCTCACCCATCTTTAAGGAATGATTCTCTCGGGCACACTGCCCACAACCCACTTGCAGCTGCTTGCTTGATACTGTATCTGGGTAGCTCAAATCTTCCTTCCAGCTATGGAGTTTGGTTCCTTTCCTGTCTTAGGATGTGGATGCTTGGCTTCCATTGACAGCAGCTGCTGTAGAAGAAAAAGCAGCTTTTCTGGCAACTTCCTTAGCGTTTCTGTTGGGTGGCATATTAGTCAATCTCCACCACTCTTATATGTTGTTCGTTCATTATCATGAACTTATTGTTTGTTCATTATCACGAAATTCATAGGGGGTTAGATTGATCCATAAGAAGAAAAATCCACAACTCAAAGTAGGATAATGCCTTTATAATGCCTAAGAAACAAAACAAGGTATCAAATAGCACATTTTCAAATCCTATTGGATTTTTCATAAGACTAGTAACCAATAGGTCTTGGAGTAGGAATCAGAGCCTACTCTTAGTTTCCTGTCACTCTGATCAGAAACCAGATGTGGGCTCCAGCCACCAGAGCTTGTGCTCTATGGGGAGGCTCATAGAGGAGGAGAGAGGTGGTAGTGGTGGCCCACTTTCTTCAGTAAGCCAGCAGCTTACATCTCAGGTGCCAGAGATTTGTGTCTTCATATTCCTGCAATGCTGTACATATAGTTGTTCTTCCAGTCTCCCTCTAACTAGTATCTTCCGGATCATTCTGGCTTTGCAGATGGGTGCCCTGGCCTGCAACTCAACAGTGCCATCTTGTGGGGTCAGAATAGCAAGGTAGTCACATTTAGGGTATGCAATAAAATTTACTGCGAACTTTTCTTCAGTAGCTTGAAACAGGTGTCCTATCCAGGCTTCTTCTGTGAACAGGTGCAGCAACAAAGCAAGAGAGTCAGCACAGAAGCAGAGTAGCTCCCGGGTTTCCCTTTAAAATATCCTCAGCAGAAGTTGCTCCTTCTCCAGGCTGGGGCATTTCCTCTCCCTGCCACTTGAAAAACAAAGGCTCTTTGGTCCCCCACTCCCACAAACCCTGCATTCCTTTCCATGTGATGAGGAATCTAAGATGTACTCTACTGGGTAGGCTGGGGAAGGGTCAAACCAGCTAGCCGTGTAGTTTCTCCCCTCTGTTCTGCCCACACTTATTTGCCTGGTGAAGCCCTGATTGGGCATGAAGATAATGGGTTCAGTGTCCAGTATAGCCTGCACTTCTGGGCCCAACAATAGGGCCTTTGCTTCTCAGTGTGACGAGAACAGTGGCGTCTGGCACTAAGGGGGTGAAGAGATGGCACTGCCTGCTTTTGGGGACATGGGACTGCTCATTGGGTGGGTACTGCGCTGCCACTTTTTATTGCAGGAGGCTGGGAGGTACAGCTGCCTACATCAGAAGCTCCTTTTGTATACATGTGAGGGAATTTTGCCCAATTTCTCTCAAGGTCCTGTTCTGTCAATGGGGTAGAAATGCAGAGAGCCCTGATAACCTGACCTCAGAAACTGAGGTTTTTGCAGACTCCCATATAACTGATCTTGTAAGTAGCCTTTGTTCTCAAGTCCCAATCTTCCATGGAAAGTAAGAATGAGACAACAAGCAATGTTCAAGCTAACAGGACAACAAGTTTGCCAGAAAGGTTATGCCAGGACTGAGACTGCTTTATGTGCTCCTCCACAGTGCAGCTGCTCAAATCCACTGACTTAGGACGCCACAGTCTGCTGTATCTCAAGGAAATTGGTCATGGATGGTTTGGCAAGGTAAGTGTTTATCTTGGGTTTGGTCCCAGTTCACTGATTTGCAAATCAAGACCACATGGGAGGTGAGGCAGCTTAGAGACTTGGAGGAGTAAGGTGTGG
Source organism: Cryptoblepharus egeriae (assembly GCA_030015325.1). Lineage (NCBI taxonomy): Eukaryota > Metazoa > Chordata > Lepidosauria > Squamata > Scincidae > Cryptoblepharus > Cryptoblepharus egeriae. Next base: position 102,248,435 of record JAREYC010000002.1, on the reverse strand, counting down.
AGAATGGGGTTTCCTTGATATCTTCAAGTGATTTTTTCTCTCTAGTGATGCTGTATGTAAGTGGGACTTTGACAGTATGCTTTAGTTACAGGCTACATAGGGAGTTATAACTAGTGTATATGAGAAATATATGTAAGTGGAAAGGGTTGGAAGACGTCACCGTGAAGGAGGGTTGCCAGGGCAGGAGAGGCACAGGGTTGGATAAGGCAGTGATTAGTGTGGGGAATAATAAGACAAAAGTGATAAATATTTGTATACTTTTATTTATATTGCTTACTATTTGAAATGAGGTGTTAAAAGGTGTCTGATTCAGAATTTATCTATCAAGCTACTGACCTTGATAGGTCAGTAAAATAGAGGTCATGCAGTATTTAGAAGCCAGTGCAGGGAAGAGTACATGTTAGTGGAGATTTTACTATGCCTGCAAAGATGCTTATGATGATGAATTTTAACTGTGTGAACTGCCTTGGGAGCCCATATTGTGAAAATCAAATATACATTTAAAAATAAATACGTGAAATGTTCTGTGTATTAGCCAAAGACTAGGCAAAACAGAAATGTAGACCTGATATTTCAAGTCAATTCATAGTATACCCTAATTCACTTTTTAGGCATACGAGAAAACTGTTCTTTTCATGATCACAAGAACCTTCCAAAGTGATTGCTGTTAGAGATGAAAGTGGTTGCTTTGGCTGTTGTTTGCCAGCTACTGTCTGATGGCTGAAACCCATGTATGAAAAAGTATATGAAAAACCTGAGACAAGGAAGGTGTGTGAGCTTCATATTGTTATTGAACAGTTGTAGTAGACTACCGTTTAGAGAGAGGCCCAGTGGGTTGCTTACTCACTGAGTAGTTTTCATTCTTCACTTGGCTTGCCCTCACAACAGACTTCCTATGTGACCCATGCAAAGGTGACTCCCCTTGCCCTTGTTTGACAGCTCGATAGAAGACCAAAGTACATTATCTACACTTCTAACTCTCTTTTTTAGGTCTTCCTTGGTGAGGTGAATGCAGGACTCAGCAGCACTCAGGTAGTAGTGAAAGAGCTAAAAGCCAGTGCCAGTGTGCAGGATCAGATGCAGTTCTTAGAAGAGGCCCAACCATACAGGTGAGTTCCTAGACATTCCTGCTTCGGGGAACAGGTACAATATAAGTTTCAATAGGTCAAAAAAGAAGATTCCTTGGGACTGTACTTGTGGATGCTCTGCTTGAGACAGATTCAGATTGCAAGGGTAGTTCTGTCAATGGGCAAACTCGGCTAAATGATCTAGCCCTTTCATCATGAATTCTGACAGCCAGGGAGATCTCATCAGAGAATTAGAGGGTAAGGTTTATTTTGGTTGTGGGCATAAAATTTTCAAATTTTCCACCATGATGTGTGATCCACAAGGGATGACTATCAACACTGAGGAGAAGCTTCAGATCATTGTGGAGCTCTGAACTGGACTGATTGCATTACATGATGTTGAAGTGGGGGTAGCAAGATGAGAAACCTCTGAATTCTGTGAGTTGGGGTTTTTATTCTTCCACAGAAGCTGCGAGCAAATATATTTAACTAGCAAAATCATACCCACGCTGCGGGACTAAAATTCCCTGTATGCCATCTCCCCACTGTGTATCAACTACCATGCAAATCATCCTTCATGCACATCCATCCCCATGTGCAACATCACCCATGTTCATCCACCCTATGCACATCATCCCCCCTATGCACATCAGTCTCCCATGCGCATTGACCCCCATGCACATCAATCCCCATGCGCATAAGTCCCCTATGTGCAACAACCCTCCATGTGTGACATCTTCCCATGCATATCATCTCTCCATGCACATCATCTCCCCCATGAGCATCAACACCCCAGTGTGCATCAACCCCCATGCAAATCATCTCCTCATGTGCAACACCCCCAATGCACAGCATCCTCCCTGGTGCAATCCCTCCCTCCAAACAACATCCCCCCACTGCACCAGGCACCAAACATCAAATTGGCTGGATGTTGATCAGTCTTCCATGTTAAGTTTAGGACAAAAACACATTGCACCCTTTTTCAGCCCCTTAAGGGTTAAATTTATCCACATGGGTTCTTGGTGGGTGTTCATGTAACTTAAGAAACACTCTCCCCAAATTTCATGCTTCTAGGTCTGGGGGTTGGGGCAGAACAACCCTCAGTCACCAATTCATCAATGCAAAGTATAGGGAGGAAAACACATTGTGCCCCTTTTCACCCCCTTTCGGTTGGAATTTCCGAAAACTGGTTCTTAGTGCACCCCTCGGTCACAGAAGGAACACCCACCCCAAATTTCACACTTCTAGGCCCAGCAGTTTTGGCAGGGCGCTGATGAGTGAGTGAGTGAGTGAGTGACTTTTCTCTTTTATATATATATATATATATATATATATAGATAGATAGATAGATAGATAGATAGATAGATAGATAGATAGATAGATAGATAGATAGATAGATAGATAACTATATATACAACATGGTTTGGAAAATCCAGTTCTCTTAGCATTCATATATATTTTTAGTATAGTGTAGAGTTGGCACCATATATCTTGCTTCTTTCCTGGAAACTAAGGCCCCTTATATGGAAGTAATTGAATTAATTGAGAATAACTGACATGTTATGTTTATTAGCATATATGAAAAGAATACACTTTTGAACGGCTGATTGTGTGTAACCAGGCATATGTCACAGGACTGGAAGGTGGAAGGAGGATTACAGCTTGGAATCAAGAAGCATTAATAGAGGCTTGAGATAGAATGGGTGGTGCTGAAAAACCAAAGAATGACTGTCCTGACCAATGAACACAAACCCCCTATTGTTTGCAGTCTTGCAAACAATAGGGCTGGCACAGCTTAAGACCCATTAACGCATTGCTCATACTGGCTATGTCATAGGAACTGTTCCCTTTGTCTCTCCTCCCCCCCCCCACCCATGAACGTATTGTGTTTGAAAAGGAAAGGAAAAAAATGCACAATAAAACAGATATCTTTCTCGTCTAACCTGGTAATGCCATCATCTGAGGGCCCAGCCTGCTGTCTCCCAGCTGTTCTAGCAACGGCCTTTTTGCTTCTCTTTGCTTTTAAAATGATAGAGCTGATGGGTCAGAGATGATACAGCCATAATGCAGCCTCATAGGATGTAGTTTACACCCCATTGACACAGCTCCATCAGTTCTGCTAAATTGGATATGATTGGGCACTAAATTACTAGCTTTTTCCTGTTCATTGCTATTTTTGTTAGTTTCCCTTGCGCTACCAACCTCTGAGCATTCTGTAATTCCCTGATATCCATAATTTCTTCCTATCCAGTTCTGTACCTGTTCCCCTTGCTTTTTTCCTTTCAATTAATTTCAATTTCCATTCAATTACTCTCTCTCTCCTCCAGGGCACTCCAGCATACCAATCTCCTCCAGTGCCTGGCCCAATGTGCAGAGGTGACACCCTACCTGCTGGTTATGGAGTTCTGCCCACTGGTGAGTAATTAAGAAAGGGCAATCCCATTGCTTCCCCTCTTCTCTCTGCCTGGCATTTCTCTCTCAGCCCCTGAGTTCTGAGACAGGAAAGTTTCTATCAGTCTCTGGCTGGCCCACTGTAATATCATTTTGGGGGATCCTGCTGAGTCATCTCTTCTGATTCTTGCTTGGGTTGCCTGAAGCCATTTGCTCTGGAGATGCCTTTATATAGGGTACCATTTCTCTCTGCGATATTATCCACATTGCATATGTTGATTTGTGTAGTGAGATGGGTGCATGGAGAATATTTCAGTAGGGGAGCTGTACTAAGAGAACTTTGCACTCTCAAATTCTATTGTTTCCTTTCAGTGGCATTCACTGATCATTAGCATATAGGACACCTTCTGTTCCCTGACCTAGGGCTTTGCATCATTTAACCTCATTGCATAGATGCTTGCATTCACATGTTCTTTTCCAAGCCTGAGACCTCACAAGAGAGTTCCATAAGCAGTGATAGTAACATTGCTGCTGTCACTCTGACAGGGTGACCTGAAGGGCTACCTGCGGAGTTGCCATGCAGCCGAGGCACTGGCACCAGACCCCCTGACGTTGCAACGCATGGCCTGCGAGGTGTCCTGTGGCTTGCTGCATCTTCACCGCAACAATTATGTACATAGGTAAGAGTTTCTATCTGATTGTTTGCTTTCTAGTGGTGATGGTGGAAAAATAAAACCTGAGAAGGGTACAGTTTTTTCTTAAGTTGGCACCACCCAAGTCAAGTGTTGTATCGGGGAAGAATATGAAATGGGGATGATTTTGCACATAGATGTCTGTAAAGTAGTAGCTGTAGCTCTCAGGACTACTGTATGTGTCACCAAGAACATCTAGAGATCAGTAGATTATGAACAAGATGTACCACCTACTTCTGATACAAAATGTCCTTCAAAGACATGGATTTTGGAAGGATTTGTGGGATAAAACTGGTAATGTGCTAAGATGTGGGAATCTTTGTGTTTTAGGTTGTTAGTATTGATCTAAGGGAGACTTAGGGCTGAGCTCTGAGATAATGGGTAGAGGGAGTGTTCTGGCCTTATGTAGAAATTCCCGGAGCATATGCTTGCAGAGGACATATGTCCAGCCTTGTGACCTTTTTTCCCTCTTGTACTTCTTGGACACTGGATTCTGGGTAAGTATATGGCTTATGACAAGAGACCAGCCACTCTCAATGGACACGTCTGCAGCTTCTGCTCTTCTCTCACCATCTGCTCTTCCTCTCCAACAATATCCTGGTGCTGAGTGAGTGGCACGCAAAGACTCCAGCATCAGTGATTTTGTTGAAGAGGGTGGGCTCTGCCATCTCCTGATGATGGACTGTTCTTTCAAGGAGGGTGGAATTATAGTTCACTCAGGTATAGTGTAGTAGAGGATAAGTTACAAATTAGAAAGTCCTTGGTTTGGGGATGGGACTGTAACTCAGTGCTAGATTGCCTGCCTTGTATATAGAATGTCCCATGTCTAATATCTTGCAGATCCAGGAGTCCCCTTCTAATTAGCTTAGATGGTACTGTGTTAGACAGTCCAATGATATGACTTAGGATGTTGCAGCTTCATTGCCAAGTCAGGATGCAATCCTGATCAATTTAGGCCAGCACAACTCACCCATCTCTCCATTTCCTTGGTGGCATGGGGAGGCCATACACATTTAATCCCCTGGGAATAGCACAAAAGTCAGTACGAGGACTTGTGCTATAGTCAGTACGAGGGACTTGTGCTAGCCTAACTAGGGGTCACGATTGCTCTGTCAGTGGCCTTAGGCCATTGTCCTGCTGTGACGGCAAAAGCTGTACCTTGCAGTGGTGGGCAGCTGCTGGTTTGCACCGGATCACGCGATCTGCTTGCAAACTGGTTGCAAATCTGTTAATTTGGGGCCTTCTCTAGCGAGCCGGTAGCTGGAGCACCGGGAGCCGCCTTCTTTGTTTTTTGGTCCCCGGTACTCTAGCAAACGGTTCGCTAGAGAAGGCTCCCCTGCACCAGGCTGAGGTTTGAATGAGGAAGCCTTACTTCGTGAAAGTGAGGAGTGGGCGGAGCATCCACTCCTGAGGCCCCGTCTGGCTGCGCATGCCTCCACCTTCACTTGTAGGCATGCACAACCAGACGGTGCCTCAGGAATGGATGCTCTGCGCACTCCTCACTTTCAGGAATTGAGGCTTCCTCATTCAAACCTTGGCCTGCCGCGGAGGCGGAGCATCCATCCTGCGACCCGACCTGGCCTCCACTTTCACTTGCAGAGGCGTGCGCAGCCAGGCCAGGTTACAGGATGGATGTTCCTGCTGGCAAGCATGGTCCCACCACCTCCGAAGCGGAAGAGCCCCTGTGTGCCGTTTCCATGCTTCAGGGGGCTCTTCTGGAGGCCCGAGTGGCGCAGCGGGAGAAGCAACAGCAGGCAAATGGTTCCCCCTTAGCCGCCCCACCTCCATCCACCTCTCCCTCGGCCCCCCATGGCTGCAGCAGCCACCCCACCATCATCCACCACCCAGTGGTGGGCTCCAGCAGGTTCGCACCTACTCTATAAAACAGGTTGTTAACGAGAGATAGGCAATATGATGTTTAAAAATATCCATTTAAAAGTGGCTGCCAGATGGGCAGAGAACCGGTTGTTAATTTATTTGAAGCCCATCACTGCCACCACCCCTTCTGCTTCTCCCTGGCTGCAGCAGCCTCTCACCATTGACCACCTCCCCCTCTGCCTCCTCGTGGCTGTTGCAGCCTCCCTAACCCCTATCTGCCTGCCTAGCCAACCCCCCATCTGCCATGGGGTCCCTACCTGTCCCCTCACCCACCCAGGATCCCACCTGTCCCCCACCTATCTATCTAACTTTCTATCCAGCTTACTATCTATCCATCTTTCTTTCCATCTATCTTTCCATGTAACTAATTTTATATCTAACTTACTTCCTATCTAACTTTCTTTCCATCTAACTAATTTTATATCTAACTTACATACGTCCTATCTATCTGACTTTCTTTCCATCTAACTAATTTTCTAGCTTACTTCATATATATCTGACTTTCTTTCCATCTAACTAATTTTCTATCTAACTTACTTTCTATCTATCTAACCTTTCTATTGCTTTAAGGGCTTCTTACATGTTTATATCAGAATCATGCTGTGTTGTGTTGCATTGCTTTCAGGCGTTTTACATGTATGTGTCAGGATCATGCTGTGTTGTGTTGTGTTGCTTTAAGAGCGCCTTATGTGTCAGGATCATGCTGTTCATGCTGTTGCATTGCTTTCAGGGTGTCTTACATGTATGTGTCAGGATCATAATGCATTGTGTTGCATTGCTTTCAGGGCCTCTTACACGTCCCCACTATGTTAAAGCCACTTGATGGTTTCTGTTGCTGCAAACTCCCTTGGGAGCATCTTGCTTGTCTGGGTTGGAATAACATAAAGTCACTTGCATGCTCCTGTGCAATCCTATGCATTACTCAGAAGTAAGCCCATTCAGTTCAGTGTGATTTATTCCTACATGCATAGGCTTACTTCTGAGTAATGCATAGGATTGCACAGGAGTAATGCATAGGAGTAAATTATACTGAACTCAGGGGCTTAATACTGATTGATGCAGTCACAGGTGATACAAATTTTTTTGGTAAACTAAAGGTTAAAATGGTCATTAGAACATAGAGAACTGGTTGTTAAAATATTTGAAGCCCACCACTGGTACATAATATAATTCTCCTTTCCCTGACATACTTTGAAGGCACAAGAGCACTCTCAGAGTGGGTCTGCACTTTGCAAACCTAGATGAAATGTGTCTGTATCTTATATCAAAGTAGATTAAAATGCTGCACCCACCAACAACACAAGTTTCTGTAACAGCTTTGCTGAGAAATCAAAAGAAGGGAGAATGATAGACAGTTGACCATGGAAATAGCAGAAGTTTTAGCAAGCTCAGGTTGATGAATGGCTAGAGAGGACATTCAGACTTTAATTCTTGCAGGTTCAATAACTGACATTGCATTTCCTTGGCTAGTCAGATATTCATTATCCATGGGCCATGCTGATCATAGGCAAATCTAATGGGGGTATATTTTGGATTTACCGCAATACATGTAGTTACTCCTTTCTCACTCCCTGCTTCTGCAACCAGCCTAATCTGGATCACTATGTGAACTCCCCTATCCAGGCTGGTGCTTCCTGCCCTCCATTGTGTAATCTCAACTGAGTGTTTTCTTTCGTTTAGTGACCTGGCGCTGCGGAACTGCTTACTCACAGCTGACCTGACTGTCAAAATCGGAGACTATGGCCTTTCTCACTGCAAATACAAAGTAAGTCTGCTTTGGGATAACAAGTGAGAGAGGATCACAAATATTTGCAGGTTTCTTGTGCAGAGTACAGTGTCGAGAGACAGCAGCCATCATGGGGTGAGGAGCAACCTGGTTCTGAGTACAGTCATCTGGGGGGAGAGGGTGTAGAACAAATGTGGACAACAAGGATTTTATCCCTGTGCATACATGGTAAACCTGATGCTTCAGCATACCCATGCATAAGGCCATATTAACCTATATGGGATGGGATAATGAAGACCTGCCATTTCCCTAAGCAATATAGCTCAAGGCTAAGTGGGAGAGATACAGAGGTAGGAGCAGAAAGGCTTGATGAAGATTCAGCCTTTTTTCCACCAGCAGTATTTCCACTAGGCCATGTTTTCCACCAGCAATTGTGGGGAGTAGAGTTGGCATCAGACATAGAATAGAATGATAAGGAGGTGAATGGGCTGGATATTTCTGCCTGATTACAGTTTCTCTTGGTGCCGGTCTGACATTGTTTTGCTTTGGCCCTGCATGCCTGGCAGGATGACTACTTTGTAACGGCTGACCAGCTATGGGTACCATTGCGATGGGTGGCTCCAGAGCTGATTGATGAAGTACACGGCAACCTGCTTATTGTTGACCAGACGAAATCCAGCAATATCTGGTGAGAAAAATCAGGGTGGGTGTGTTTCTCAGGTTGGATATGGGGCCATCTGAAAATGAGAGGAAATGGAGTTTTATCAAAACTCCCCACAGTCTGATCTGCAACTGATAGGCCAGGACTTGATGGGACAGGTGTTCTAATGGCTCTAGGGTCAGTCTAGTGCAGTTGTACCTTCCGTGCATGTCATCTCTGAGTAAGGCAAACAAGAATCAACTTTTCATCACTTCGTGAAGCTCCTGTTCTCTTGACTCTCATCTCTAGGTCCAGGAGCCAGGAATTGCTCCTGGCAAGGGTTTCTCTTGTGAAGAACATTCTCTCAGTGATTTGGAAACTAAGGGAGAAATTTAGACTTTCCCTAAGACTTTGCAAGGGAGGAGTTGTGGCAGTGATGTGATCCTCAGGATTGCACCCTCCAGAAGAATGGGGTAGTTTCCTCCCTCCCCATACATCCTGCCAGGTTGTGCCAAGGTCTGGGGAGCCCTGTATAGCGCTTGGCAGAGCTCCCCATGGCTGGAAATAAGGGAATATTTTCAAGTGCAATTGCAGCTCATCCAAGCTGCCTGCAGGGCTTCTCAGACCCTGGCATGACCTGGCAGGACCCTGGGGAAGGCAGAAAGTAACCCCCCCCCCATTCCCCTGGTGGGGCACGATCGTGGCAATCATGCTGCTGCATTTTCCCTTCCCCGCTCCTTAAAGGGAGCAGGGGACCTTTACACTAACAACCCTCCAGTTTGAGTAGCATTGCTCTTAAAAGAATGAAGCAAGTTAATCAAAGCTGTGGGCCCTGAAGCTCTTACTGACTATGCCCCGCAGTATTAATAGATACAACTGTTGAGTGCACTTCTTTGTCATGGTTCAGGCAGTGTATGCCCTGGTAACTTTTCCAACTAGACTGCTATAACACACAGTATGTTTGAGGATGGTTTCAAAGGTTGTTTAGAAGCTGCAACTGGTTCAGAATCCAACAGTTAGAGTTCTGGCAGTAGCCAAAGGGAGCACATACCTAGTCTTACAATGAGACAGACCTAGTCTTAACGCCAGTCTTTAATAAGCTCAATTTAAGTGCAGTTTGTTTCTTTTTAAATTCAAGGTGCTGATAAATAAACTGATAAACTTAAAGCATTTACAACATTAACAAGATGCATGAAAGAGCCTGCATTTTTTCACTTATCCTAGCATAGATAACCTTGTCTGCTGATATGTCTGCATTCTAACAGGATGGTGGGAATTATGAAATGGACTTTCTTGTAGTTATTCCTTAGTTACAGAATCAAATACACATTGATTCTGCATCTTGAACCGTTATTCTGGGCTTTAAAGGCCTGTTTTAACAGGCTTTGTGGTTTACCATTTCTGCCTGACCCATAGGTGTACATTTTTGGTCCGTATTATGTATATGCAACATTGAGCAGTAAGGGCTTAATGTATCCATTTGGTTTTACTACTTAATACATTTGAATTCCCCACCTCTTTTACCATCTCCTTTGCATAGTTTTATTAGTACAGCGGTGCCTTAGTTTACGAGCATAATTCGAGCCAAATCCATGCTTGTAATAAAAAAAACTTGTAATCAAAGTGGATTTTCCCATAGGAAATAATGGAAGCTCAGACAATTGGTTCAACAGTCCAAAAATATTTATATATAAATATGTATTGTATATAAAAAGTTTTACAAAACACTGTAATATAATACAACACACTGTAATAAAGAAAATACTATACAGTACTGAACTGTAATTTTGAAAATCTTCATGGCTGATGTGAGGAAAACGAGAGAAGGGTATTTTGTAGGATGACTTTCATTATCACTAATGAATCACTGCTCTCCATTGGCTCAACGGAATCTTTGTATTTTTGTGCAACTTCAACATTCCCATCCTGCTGATGGGAGCAGCATTGGTAGACTGATAAGGCATACCTTCCACACTGCCACACACGGTTCCCACGCACACACCTGGTTCAGGCTGCTCCCCCCATTCCCCTTCCGCCCGGTGAGTTCCCTGGCCATGGAAGCCTGTTCCAAACTTCCTCAGAAGTGCTCGTCTTCCAAGACAGTGCTCTTAAACCAAGTCAAAATTTCTGAGAAAATTTTACTCCTAAGTCACTCTTAAATCAAGGCACCACTGTATTTTTATTGTATTTTGGTTTGTATTGTATTTTATTTTTTGTTCCACTGAGAATCAGACCTGAGAATTATTTATAAATAAATAATGTGATTGCTCTGGCTTCAAAGGGCCTTTGTGCTCTACCTCTTTGAGCATTAGACTTTTTCCTTCTTGGCAGGTCATTGGGTGTGACCATTTGGGAGCTTTTTGAGCTTGGCAGCCAGCCCTACTGCCACTACTCGGACCGACAAGTGCTTACCTATGCCATCAAGGAGCAACAGCTCAAACTTCCCAAGCCACATCTCCCACTCTCGCTCTCTGATCGCTGGTGAGTAAATGGTTGTGGCATGGACTTCCAAGAAGGGCATGATATCACAAAGGCTCAGAGACAGGTGACTGGCACATAAGAACAAAGCATAGCAGAAACTGGTTAGGACATGTGGGATGTGGAAATCCTCAAAATGCCAGATGCAGGGGAGAGCAGCTGGATGCATATATGTGATCCCTGAGGCATCCTGTGGGCCACTGTGTGATACAGGACGCTGGACTAGATGGGCCTTAGGCCTGATCCAGTGGATGCTCTTCTTATAAACAATTGGATAAGTTCACAGCTACCTTCAAGTCAAGGTACCCACTTTATTTTCCCAGTTCAACCCTTTATTTAGTGACAATGGGCATCTCAACCCACTAACAAGGGAAGGTTGCAAGTTTGGCAAATGGCATGTCTAACTTCTAGCAAGAAACCAGGATCAACAAAAGATAATGTTTTTGTGAGAAGCCCACATAGATGAGGAATCATTACAGACTAGATTTTGGGCAGAAGCTAGATGAAAGGCCTACCAGTTCAATCTTCCCTTTACTATGAATTCAGTGGGTTGCTTTTTGTATAACACCAATATAGGGGTGATAGTTAAAATCTTACAAAGTTGTTGTCGGGGTGACATCAAGATAACACAACTCAAACACTTTACATGTTTAAAAAAAACTATATTATTATTATTATTATTATTATTATTATTATTATTATTATTATTATTATTATTATTATTATTATTATTATTATTATAATATTGAAAATCCAACATAAATACACAGCAAACAATTTCATGCTGGTTAATTCACATCACCAGTCGGGCCCTTCCCAAGAGACTAGGACTGTGTGATGTAGCGGCGTATAATTCTAGCTGAACCCAGAAGAGCGGCTTTTTGCAGTTGGCAGAGTGCTATTTTGTCAATGCCAATAGTTTTCAGGTGCCTGCCAAGGTCTTTGGGCACTGCACCTGAGTGTGCCAATTACCACTGGAACCACCTGCACTGGCTTACACCAGATACGCTGTAATTCGATTCTTAGGTCTTAGTAGTGGGAGATCTTTTCCAGTTGTTTCTCCTCAATTCTGCTGTCACCTGGTACGGCAATGTCAACAAGCCACACCTTACTGCTTTCTATGATGGTGATATCTGGAGTATTGTGTTCCAAGACCTTGTCCGTCTGTATCCTGAAGTCCCACAGAAGTCCCATAATAATAGTAATAGTAATAGTTGTTATTATTATTATTATTTCACAGTTACCAGGTGACAATTATGATTAAATCCAAATAGACTAATATGTTAAAGTTATTTAATTGCATAGCTTCTTAGAGAGAACAATGAGGTAGAATCATGCCTGCTTTTTTGCATTTAGTGGTACCTTGGTTTATGAGCACCATCTGTTCTGGAAGCATGTTCATGATAAAAAAAAATGCTTGTATATCAAAACAAGCATTCCATAAAGAGTACTGGAACCATAGATGATTGGTTCCAGCCTCCTTTGCTCGCCCCTTCAAAGCCACAAATGGGGGTTGGAATATCCTTTGCAAGAAAGAGTGGGCAGAGGTAGAGGGTTTAGGGCTCACCTAGAAGAGAATTCTCCTGCTAGCCTAGCAGTTCTAAATCATGCAAATGCAAGTAGATAAATAGGTACCATCTCAGCAGGAAGGTAACAGCATTCCATGTGCTTCAGCATATATTCATGCCAGCCACATGACCAGGGTGATGTCTTCGGACAGCACTGGCTCTTCAGCTTAGAAACAGTTGTGACTGTGGTGAACAGCACATCCTAGTTGGTGACAACTAACAGTACAATGTGCAGGGGCATCCTTTCCTTTACCTTTTTAGGATAGAATACACTAGACTCACCCATGACAAATATATGATCCAGGCCTATTAGACAGACAGCCCTACTGGTTATATATATGGTGGTTGATATTCTCAACTCCCAACACCATAAGAGAATGCACTTCTTCCTTCAGGGCTAACTGGGGTATCAGTGGGGACAAAGTCTGAGATGAGGATGAGTTTACATAGCTGTTATTCCTCTCCTTTGCATGTGAGCACAGACATACACATATTCTCTGTCATTATAGAAAAGTATAGTGCTGCAATACATCTATCTATCTACAGTATTTATATACCATTTTTCAACTTAAAAGTTCACAAAGCGGTTTACTGTATAAAGAAAATGAATAAATTGATAGCTAATTAATAGTTAATGGGTCCCTGTCCCCAAAGGGCTCCCAATCTAAATGCAAGAGAACACCAGCAGAAGCCACTTGAACAGACATTGTTGCGGCATGTAGGGCCAGTGACTCTCCCCCTGCTAAATAAAGGAGAAATACCCACTTGAAAGAGTGCCTCTTGCCCAGTTAGCAGGGGTAAATGGGTAATACATGAAACATGGAAATCCCGATATTGAGCTTCTTCTAGTATGAGTTTGCTGTGATGCCAAAGTGGCTGCTGCGGGATGCAGTACACCCCAGGCAGCTGTCGCCATCTCCTCAGGGGAAGGGGACTTTAGGAAACTAGCCCCACAATGGGCCCCTCAATTCTGCCAGTCCTCTTGAGCTGATGTAGAATTGGAGAGCTCTGTATCAGTCTACAAGGCCCAACACAGAGCTAAGGATCCTGTGTAGCTGAGCTCCATCAGTCCTGCCTCCTCCCATCCTGCTCCCTCTTGCAACTTGGGCATTGCCTTAGGAGCAAATATGCAGATTCACCTCTGTTCTCTGTTCATAGGTATGAGGTGATGCAGTTCTGCTGGCTGCAACCAGAGCAGCGCCCTACTGCTGAGGAGGTGCACCTCTTGCTCTCCTATCTGTGTGCCAAGGGGGCTTCGGAAGCTGAGGAGGAATTTGAGCGGCGCTGGAATTCCATGAAACCTGGGGGTGGCGGCGGCTCTGGGTCTGGCTCCAGCCATGTGGGTGTTGAGTTGTCATCGTTCCCCCTACTAGAGCATTTCTCCAATGATGGTGATGATGTCCTGACAGTCATGGAGACAAGCCATGGGCTCAACTTTGAGTACAAGTGGGACCAAGGCAAAACTGAGCATCTTCCAGCTTCTGCTATGAGCCCTCGCGGTGCTGCCCGTTATCATGAACTCTATTATTCAGCCAGCAGTAGCAGTGGTGGAGGAGGTGGACACCTAAGCCTGGGTGTTTCGCCCTCCTGCTATGAGTGCAAAGTGCAAGGCTGCTCTGGCCTACACACACATGGTGTGGTGCCTGTGTTAAGTGCACATAGCCCCTCGCTAAACAGTGAGTACTATATTCGCATTGAGGAAGCAGCCTCAGAGGGGAGTGGTACTGACCTTGATTACACCATGTGCTCATATAGCCCTGAGTTTGGTCATTCTTCTCGCTGGCAAACCAAGGAAAGCCACTGTGAATCAAATAATAGCCCCACCATCTCGCTCACCATGGAACCTCTTCTGGGCCACCCAGCTCACGTTGACAGTCATGAGCAACCCCCTGAATACTACTCCTATGGAGGACGAGGGGACAAGGAGGACCTATATTGTGATGCCTCCCCAAAAGACAATGCAGAGAGTTACCTGCTCAAGGAGCCTAGTGGTTCTGAGTGGCCTGTTACAACTTTTCAGAAAAGCATCTTTGCAGATCCACTGGGTGTGTCTCCATCAGTGACCTCCACTTACAAGGAAGCCACGGCAGATTCTGTCACTCAGGAATTGAGTGAGGAAATCTCATGTGATGGTAGCCCAAGGAGTGAAGTGGGTGAGAATGATGAGTCCCCACCCTCCAGCAAGCATTGGACATCTAACACTTCATCCAACAATAATAGCTGCCCTTCACTGCCACCATGTGAACCCCCTGCCAATGACAGCTGGTGCTACCGGCACATGATTACCTTCCAGGGCCTCATGGCAGAACCACTGTGTACAGTGCCCCGGGATGAACCCACTTTGGGCATTAGGGACCTTCATGCAGCACTGCTAGGTAGGGATCGTGGGTCATCATCTCACATAGACTTCCCATGCCCAGACACTGACTCACCTACAGAGGAAAAAGTTGAGTTAACTGATGTAGCTAGTCTGGAAAGCAGCAAAGAAGATGCAGTTGAGCCCTCTGCTGAGAGGGAAGAGGAATACCACCAAACCACACCACCACCTTCAGGGGAGACAGGTTTGGTGACATCACCCATGAAAGAAGAACCAGACAGTACTGTAGATGCAGTGAGCTTAACAGTGCTAGTTCAGGAGCCACCAGAAGATGAAGAGATTGTCCATGTGAAAGAGACTACAGTTGAATGCATATCCAGTATGACACAGGAACTTAACATAGAAAGTGGCAAGAGTTTCAACAGTGAGCTGGACCGGACACCAGAAAAGACAGTGTCTAGCACTAGCTTTCCTGACTTAGATGAGGCCAGTGATGAGGATACAGCTGAGCTCTCATTGGGTATGTTTACTGACCTCCCAGTTGATTGCCCTGAGCGGCAAGATATCATACCAGCTTTCAAGTCTTTGCAGAAACAGGTGGGGACCCCTGATTCTTTGGAGTCATTGGACATCCCTTCCAACACCAGCTCCTGTGAGGCATTCAGCCCCACAACCTATGTGTCCTCAAGCCAGCCTAAGGCCCTGGACAGTGGCTACGATACAGAAAACTATGAGTCACCTGAATTTGTCCTCAAGGAGCCTCATGAGCCACGAGAGCCAGAAACTTTTGGCCAGCATGGGAAGTCAATGCCGGAAGACAGGGAGGGCCCATCCAAAGAGCTAAGCCTCTCCGATTCCTTCAGCGCAGAGCTGCAGGGTTTAAATGAAAAGAACCCTTACCGTGACTCTGCTTACTTCTCTGACTATGATACTGAAGGGGGAACTCGGGAGGATGGGGATGGGGAAGGGGACAGCGATGGTTCTGAAGGGCAGGAACCTGAGCCCTTCCAAGCAGACAATGAAGGGCTAGGGAATGTCTCAAACAAAAATGGCGGTGCAGGTGAGTCTCTTCCCCTCTGCTCTGAGTCCACTTGCCCTTGTGGAGACAGTGTGGGGTGCACCTCTCCAAAGACTGAGAAAGAGGCCATTGGAGAGGGGCCTGTCAATGTGTTGTTGGAGTCATTGGTGAATGGAGTTGATGCTTCTGAGCTGGATTCGAATTTATCCACTGGGAAGATTGAGAGGTCTGCTCCTGTGTCACAAATGGCAGCCCCCACTAGATGCTTTTTCTTGTCACCTGTGGTCATGAGTCCAGAGGCATCTGAGAGGGATGTGAGGGATAGAGAACTCCAGGACCATTTGGTAAGGGAGACCGAGCAACCTGAGAAAGTGCTGGAAACTGGCAGTCATGCGGAGGCAGAGATGGGTCCTGAACTCTCCAGTCTGTCACTGGACCTATCAACGGTTTCAGCCCAGCACTCCTCTGTCCCTGCTGATCCAGAGGAAGAGGAAGATGATACAGAAGACAGTGATGAGTCAGATGAGGAGCTGCGGTGCTACAATATCCAAGAGCAGAGTGATGAGAGTGAAGAGGAATCACCAGCTGTTCCCATTGTGGTGGCTGAGAGCCATAGTGCTCGCAATCTGCGCAGCCTACTGAAGATGCCCAGTCTGTTGGTGGAGTCCTTCTGTGATGATGACCGCAAGAAGAAAGCAGTTTCCTTTTTTGATGATGTCACTGTCTACCTCTTTGACCAGGTAACATTTATTTGGGGGCGAGGGGGACTGGAGGAAAGAGCCTGGAGGGTAGCCTCATAGGAAAAAAAACCTTACAAATGTCTGGATGCTGACTGATAGTTGTGTCCTATGACTACTTATGTGCCGCAAGAGTGAAGACAGACACAGTGGAGTAGATTTAACTATTTACTGTATTTACAAGTTTAGAGTAGTCTGACACAATCCAAGTTATATGAATAAAGTCCTTCAGTCTAATTCTCCTCAGAGCTAACCAGTATGCTTTTGCTCTGATGAACAGCTGAGCTCCAACTGCCAAACAATTCTCCAACTGTCACCAACCAACTGGTAGATGTTCAAATCTGAACATTCTATTCAGCTTGGCTTACCCGAACCAACGGTTAGATTCATAATTCTAACATTAGTTAACAGAGACTGTATCATGTACTCACAATTCCCTTAATAAGCACTAGCAGAATTAACCAGTATTTGCAGAGTAAAATTTCAAGTTTATGGGCCCCAGGTATGGCAGGGCACCAGGTACTGGCACTGGGTGGTGGCCACTGGGGGGTTTTGGGGCAGTGATGGGCAGAAGCAGGCCCTTGTGGGCATTGCAATGAGGCACCGGGCATTCCTACCAGGCACTATTGGGTGGCACTGGGCACCACCATGGGCAGGAGGCACCACTGCACATCGGGCACCCCCACTAGACACCAGTAGGCAGTGGGCACCATCGGGCACTGTACATATGGGCACCACCAGGCACCAAATTAGTTCTTAGTGGGTCCTTACATCACAGAAAGAATACGCCCCCAAATTTCATGCTTCTGGGTTCAGGGCTTGGGGGTGAGTATTGAACAGTCCGTCTTCATTGTTAAGTATAGGATGAAAACACATTGTACCTCTTTTTAGCCCTTTAGGGGTTAAATTTCTAAAAATTGAAATTTTCAGAAATTTCTTTAAAATTTGTAAAAAGAGTAGGTGCTCACATTGTGAATGGGACACCCCCCCCAAATTTCATTATTCTAGGTCCAGTGGGTTCGTGTGGGCATTGAACAATCAGCGAGTCTTCCATATAAAGAATGGGGACAAAAACACATTGTGCCCTTTTTCACCCCTTCCCAAAATTGGTTCTTAGTGGGTTCCTACATCATGGAAGGTAGACCTCCCCAAATTTCACACTTCTAGGCCTGACAGTTTTGGCTGGGAGGTGAGTGAGGGAATGACTCTTCACTTTATATGTGTTTATAATATATATCTGCATCCGTATTTTCTGGCCAACATTCCATATCAAAGAAAGAGATTGAGGAGATGCAACTGTCAACATTCCAACTGTCAATTGATAACAGGCCAGGCTGATAAGAGGCTGGGGGACAACTGAGGAGAGCCATTAAAGAGAGGTGGCAAAAGGTCAGTTGAAGGGGCAGTTGAGGAGACCATTAAGGAGAGAGAAGGTGAAAGGGAAAGTTGAGACGCTTTAAAGAGATATGAATGTTGATGAATGTTGTTCTGTTGTACCTTCTCAACCAACAGCTGTGGATTGTGGCATATACCACAATATGCCCAAACAGTTCAATTAAGCAAATGCCCAGGCATTAAGTTAAATGCAACTTTAATTGATGACAATATTCACTTGCTTTAGCAAGCATGGAAGTATATCAAGCAAACAAAGGGTGAATTGTTTAACCCCAGGAGTGTAGCTTGGACTGCTGATGATTCCAGAATATGAGATATCTTTAACCACTGTCTATGCTGTTCACAGGAAAGCCCTACAAAGGAACTTGCAGACCAGCCTTTCCCAGGAGTGGGGGATCCAACCCTGGCATCACCCATGCAGAAAGACATTAATGCCACTACCCCAGGCCCAGCAGACAGGATAGATGCACCAAACAATTCATTGGAAGGAAACAACTCTGAAGAGAGTAAGGGTAGGATTCAGATGGGTACTGAAACAAATCAAGCTTATGATGTGGCTCTTAACTCCTCCATGAACATTCTCCTGCACTCACCCATTTTTATTTGAGCTTTGGTTTGAGGCTTGCATTACCTCCCTATATTTGCCCTCCATTTGTTAAGTTGAGGAGAGTACTTAATTGCATTTTCTTGGAACTTTGAGAGGATGAATGTGCTTCTTTTGCCTAGCAAGGGTGGGTGTGTTCCACACAAAAATGTTATCACACCTCTATTGGGGACATATTTGTCACACTCCTTAGAGCTTGCCTTGCCTATATTAGTTCACTCCATCCTGAGATGTCTGTGTTCTCCATCTGCTTGATTCAGAACAGGTGGAATTCTTTTTTCATGGTGTCTTGTCAGGTTCATTATGAACCAGCAAGGAGAAAAACAGCTTTCTTATTCAGCTGGCACTTCCAGCCTTTATGCTTAGCTCTGGGAAGCAGCTCACTAACAATTTTCAGTATTTGACCACTAGAGGGGGAAAGAACAATGTCACGGGAGTACACATCATTCCACAAAGAACCTTTGAACTTCAAGGAACTCTAATAGGGGATTAATTACTAGGCAGCAGAAGACAATAGGTCCAGCATGGCGTCACTGAATCCTCCCTCTGACTTCCTTCTCTCTAGATGGTGGTTTTGAGTGGGATGATGACTTCCCACTCATGCCAGTGAAATCAGCCCTCATGTCATCGCTGACGTCAACGGCACCTGAGCCTGCCATCCCTGGACTGCCACCCACGCTAGTGCCAATGCAGAAGCAGGCGCTGCCCATCCAGCTCTCACGCTTCACTGTCTCACCTGCCCCAGTGTCCCGATTCTCCATCACACATGTCACCGACTCAGATGCCAGTTCTGTAGGAGGTAAGGTGCATTTGCATAGCAGGGAGACCCTGGCAACCTTCAGACATTTCCAGAATATTTCTGTCCTTGAACTAATCATAACTTAAGAAATATCACAAGATTTGGTGTAGATGTCCCTGAGATTCTTAAGTGTTTACCTGTTAAAATGTACAGATAATACTGTCTCTTTATGGGAAAATTATAATTTCTTTTGACCATATATTCTGATATTACAATGGAGATTTCTTACTGTTTGTTCAAAAGAAAATAATATTTTTATCCATTGTTCTAACTGTTCAATTCTTAGACCCTTAAGTTTGTGGTGTTGGTTGGTTTAAACAGTGAGCTGTTTATTAAAGCCAAAGCATTTAGTACTGTAATTTGTTAGAGGATATTCCACCACACCTTTTGTCTATTTAGAAGGGTAGGAATTCATTTTATATGCTTCAGGAAAAATTAGCTATATAAAGATATTCATCCTTCTGCTTTCTACTGAGCCTTATAACAGAGTCCATGATACATGAGCTCATCCTGCATTTTGAACCTGCACATCTTTCCATTGGGAAATCCAGAGTCATCCTTTTTCCTTGTTAATTCACAAATACCTGTAAGATAGTTCTGTATGGTAGTGGGTTCCTCAGTAGTGGGTTTCAGTCCTCTGGAAAGGGAGGGAACACAGGGTTGTTCCAGGAGTTAACAAATGGTGGCAAGAAGAACATATAGGAAGAGGTCCCAGATAATTCCCATTGTGAAAATTATATGGGTGATTTTGAAACAATCTTCTGTAGCCAAAGGAGCATAAGAAAGGCCATAATTTTGATATGGGCACACCATTATACATGCTTTCTGGCAACTGTGAAGTTCCAATTGTGGGCCATCACAAAACTATCACATTTATGGAATAGAGAGAAAAGCGAGTTTGATACCTTACAAAACTGAATTTATTAGCCTTACAAAATTAAACTTATGTTGTTTGTTGATGCTTGCTTATTTTTCAGGCACCATATGGGGTTAATAACAGGTTAATTCAACAGGCCTATATACGGTTCCCCAGCTGGGCTTTCTATTTTCCAAGTTTAAGAGAAAAGAGGATGGGGCTGAATCTGGTGGCTGGTCTGATCTTAATGGGCCCACTGCTCAGTTAACTCACTGCCAGGAAACAACGCAAAATCTTGTGTGGGACATAATTGTCTGCAACTTTTGAAGATAGGACTATAAGGTTCCCTGGGTTGTGCTGCTCTATTGCTAACTCCACCTGTTCCTTTTCTAGGCAACAGTGAAGATGACAACAGAGAGTGATCATCATATGCTCCCTTTTGGACTTCCCATCTTGCCCCCTACAGCATTGGGGCAGAGGAGTAAGGATGGAGGCCCAAAACCTGGGTGGACATTAAGAACTCCGTGGGGCCTCACTCTGATTTTTTTAAGAGGTCGATTTTATTGGACAGATCATGACTGCTGCTAGGTTGGAGCTGCCCCTGCAGTAAGGCAGTTTGCGATGAGTGTGTGGGTGTGAATGTGTTTGTGTGTGTGAGTGTGTGTGCGTGTACAGATAGACATATAGACATATAGAACCTATAGCATTTAAAGGTAGAGCTGTGACCTTGCTAACACCGCTGCTCCTCAACCCAAGCCATTTTGATACCTTCCTGTAGCTCACACTTCATGATGTCTTGAACCACATCGGCTTTCCAAGTTGGGACACCACCTTGAGACACCACCTCCTGCCTGTCCTCTTAAGTGTGTCATGTGTTCTTTCCAGGCCCAGTATGACCTACAAAGAGCACGTTGCCTTGCACCTTGTGCTACTCAGAATGCTTCAACATGGCCCTCAGGCACTTTCCCAACAAGCCTTCCCTGCCCTTTACTCAACCTGCTTTATTAGGAGATCAGCTGGAGCTGCCATACTCATCTGTGCAGCAACAAGGCGAAGACAAGGGAGCAGGAGGGCGTAATAGGCCAAATACAGCAGACATGTAGGGGAGCTCCCAAGATTAAGGTGACCTTTTAGGTGATGGAAACACCATTTGGGTACAGCAATCATTTCCCCTTTTTTGCAGTCTGCTTTTTCACGGAAGCATTTTTGCTACTGTCTGCCCCTTTCCATCCTTTCAGCTGCACCAAGGCAGGGCACTTGTAGAAGAAATTCAGGCCCTGCATTGTACTGGCCTTAGAGACCACATGCTTACACATCTTGGTGATTCAATACCACCACTTCCATCATAGACAAGATGAGCCTGAGCGGCTCAGGAGTTGTGCCTTAATGGCCTTCGTCATGCCCATTCTCCAACTTAGCCTCATGGAAAGCAAAATAGTCTGTACCTGCCATTGAAGAAGCAAGAAAGCAAGGAGAGAACGGATGATGATGTACATCTATTTCTGATTTGTAGGGATCTTGTGCACCGGAAGCCCCCTATCCCAACCTTTCCTAGGTGATCTTCATCTTCTCCCAGTATGACACAGTATTATTTAGATACTTCTAGAGAGCCAAGATGTATGCTGCTGAACAGGAGGCAGGGTGAGATTGCATCAGGCTGTCTTGCATTGAGAGGGATTTCAGCCTTCATCTGCAATGCCTGGAGTAAGTCCTTGGATGAGCTGCAAGACAAAAGCAGGTCAAACTGCCACCGAGACTATTTTTGTATAAAAATTAACCCATTGCTATATATCAACTTGTCCCAACAAAGCAGTGGATTTAAGTTATTGTTGCCAAAGAGATGTAAAGAGTTAACTTTTTATGAGGGAGGGACAACTCTTGTGGGGAGGGAAAGATGACGGACTGGGGGGTATCTTTGGTTTTCATTTTGGTCCATTTAAGGCTTAGGATACTTGTGCAATTTGAATTGAAACAAGGAAAATAATGAGAGGAGGGTTGCAGTTGGAGAAAGGGGATTGTTGCCTTTTGGGCTATAGACCAAACAACTGAAGCTAGGACTCAAGGGCCACAGGGGCAAATGCAATGGCAGTTGAGAACCATTGTATTCTATGCCTCTCTGCCCTAGGAGGTGTAACCTGAAATGCTTTAGCCTAGGCAGCAGTAACAAACTCATTTTTCTTAGGGTTTTTGTGAATGTGTGTTCTTTTATTTCTATGGTTTTCCTGTACTCTGCTGGCACTTGATACTCCCACTTGGCATTGAGGCTGATTGTTGTTCCCCCTTCTTTGGTTCCTGACCACATGGGGCATTATGCACTTTAATTTTTTACACCCCTAGACATACCCTCATAATGATCAATTACTGGATGGTGCATTCAATTTGCCATGTTAATAGCACCATCAAGACATTTCTTCTTCTTATCTCCCCTCCCCACCCAGCTCCTGCACACCAATTTTAGTCAAGCCTTCTTTAGCAATGCTGCAATCCTTCGTGTTCTATTGGACTCAGTGGAACTTATTTCTGAGTAAGTATTGCATACGATAATGCTGTTTCCAAGTTTACGTAATGCAGCATGGGTCAGACAGCAGACATAAGCCAGATTGGAAATTGATTGAGGGTGCAGATCCTCCTAAATACTCAGATAGCCCTTTATATTCCGGGGTGGAAAACGAAGAAATATGAATTCTCAGAAATAAGTATGTGCTTAGCACTTCATTTGGAGTGGAAACATGTTTCCACAATGTAGCTACTTAATGTTGTAAAAACTTAATAACTTGCAGGTTATAGCCACACAGTCTAGTGTAATTCCACTCTCATCCCGCAACTACTTAAACTATAGAAGCCACATAATTCATTTGCTTCAGCCTAAAAGGTTTTCCAGGTGGCGCAGGAATTTTCTGGAGCTGAAATAACTGGAGATAATCTGCTGGTCTAGGTTACTAAACTGCAAGCAGTCTTTTATCCTCACCCTAATGTTGAGGAACAGATAGCAACATTATAAAGTCAAGGCACTGCAAGGTCAATGTTTCGCAATGGAAGTAAGTATCCATGCAATACTTACTCTTCTTACCTTGTGGATTTTGTAGCTCACCACCTACTCGTTCTACTCCCTGGCTGGAGAACATAGGATGTTGCTGAAAGCTGCATCACAAGAATGTCACAGTTGTACCAAGTATTCATCCTGCATTATTACTATAAAAACAGCCCTTATCGCCCTAGTATGTACATTCAGGAGCTTCTTAGGCTACCACAGCTCATATCGTATTAACTGAGGAATTCAGCTTCCTAAATATTTCCGTTTTCATCTGAAAAGGAAAAAAGCATCTTTTTATCCTTGCAGGATACAACGGTATACTTGAAAGTATACCTGGTCTTAACCAGTGTCTGTTCAAGTCTCAGAAATCAGAAGATTATTGAGTCTTCAGTGGTTCAACGGTAGGGTTTCAGTACCATGTATAGCTCCTCATCCATGACCAACACAAAGAGAAAATTGCATGAAGCAAGGGAAATCTTGCAAACTCATGTATAATTCTTATATTCTTGCCAACTGGCTTGATTTACATTGTTCGTTTTGTATCCCTAGCCCTGACTACTTTTATTGGGCAATGGAGGAAGAGACGCCATCTGTTTCTATTCTAGTATTGACTTTCATCATGTGGTGCTACTGTTATTTGCTTACCTCAGTTTTTCCATCTGTAAAAAACCGAGTTAGTTGAGGGCAAGCCCATCTCAGCCAATTTGGCAACCAAGGCTTACTGTGCAAGTTCCCAAAGCTGCAGGCACAGTTTGGGGAGCGGTTGTATGTGTGTATAAAATTCTCATGATTATTTCTCTGTTCTTTTTTCCTTTAGCAGAACAACACCAAACTATTTCTTATTGCTTAAGCATTCAGCCATGCTGTGCAGAGGCTGTACTTGTGCCAGACTTCTATAGCGGCATCTTGCAAGTGCAGATATTGCCAGTGGTGGGACCAAGTAGTCAGGGCTTTCATGCTCCTCTTAGGACTTTGCATTATTTATGTATTATTGTTATTAGCAGAATTACTCATGCAAAAATAAATATATGCAAATAAAGTGTATTTGCATATGAATTACATAGGACACAATATACAGTTTTTATTGGTGCAATTTAAGTTTTGTTCCAAGAGTACAGGCTATATTTGGTCCTAGTGAGCAGGAAAGTAGTGCAGGCAATGCAGTTGGCCATGGAGCAAACTGAGTCAAATTGGTGATGCAATAGTTCAGTTCCACTTAGCGCAATTAACATACTTTGGAATAGTTAGTGCAGGAAAGCTGCCCAAACGGATTAACTTACTCAAAATACCTACAGAACAAATACATTTAGGGTGCAGTCCTAACCAACTTTCCAGCACTGGTGTAGGTGTGCCATGAACTGAATCTTGTAGTTGATGAGCACTCATGGAAGCCTCCACAAGGTAAGGCAATGCTTGTTCCCTTACCCCACACCTGGAAAATTGGTTATAGTGGCATCCTTATATTGCAATCTTATGCATGTCTGCTGACAAGTAATTCCCACTTATACAGTTATGCCTCTCTACATACTGCAGGGGTCTGTTAAAGGGATCCTCCTCCAGATATGCAAACTGCAGACATGGGGGCCATCTATATTGATTGTGGCCCCTACTTAGGAAGACCTATTATGGTTGAAGTTAAATTTGTCAAGCATGCAGACTGCCAGCAGTCTGTTCAAATCACACTATACGTTTGAATGGTTATTGTGACCTGTAAAGCAAGATAAAAGTCACTAGAAAGCATTTGAACAAGGCTAGTGGATGCATCCTCCTGCATCAGTGGACATCAGAATTCAGATTTTGCCTCTGAGGATACAGTAGCTCACCAGTATGTATAGGACTGCAGTCTTAGAAAGCATATGGTTGAAGAAGGCTATTTGAGAAGCCATTATCCATTGCCGACTATAAAGCCAAGTACACAAAAACCTTGAGTGTTGACTGTAGAGTTGTGCACAAGATTACCTAAGGAAAGTTCAGTCAGAGCTACCATCCACTGCAAGAATGAGCTGTGGACAGAAATGAAAATGGGTGTTTATCCATTATAACAAGTACACCTTTGAGACCCACGAAAATGCAGATTTTCCACTAGGAAAAGGTTGGGTTTGCACTGCAAATGAGCATGCCCTCCCTGAGCAAATGCAACAGGTCACACCTTATGCATGGGAGCCATGTCCACATGAGGTACTCTTGACTTGTTGCACCACATCCCTTTGTATTGCAGAGTTGGCAGGCATGGCATCAACTCATGGGCATATATAGAAGACTGAGCACCATGGGTGGTTGAATGTTTGCACCCTTGCAGTTTAAAGAGGAGCCATTTGTTACACTCCCCGTCTTCCATGTTGAATGAAGTGGGAGTGAAGAAAATGTACCTTGCCACTTAAAGGCAGAAGCACACCAAATTCCCTGGACACTACCAGTTTTGGGGATTGGTTATGCCAGGTATCTGCAGTACAGCCTGGCAGGGGCAGTTGTGTTCATTTGGTACTGCTTTTGAACAGAAAGTTTCTACAGATATATGGTCTATAGCATCAAAATGCTTTCAGCCCCCAAGAGGCTGCATGAGGACAGAGCTAGAGCTGTGTTTTGGATTATTTTTTTTAAGAGATAGAGGCTATTTACAGTGTATATTTTATAGATACGGGTCATAATTGCTGTATTTTTTATCAGTGCTGATTTCCATACAGCTCCCAGCATGTGTGTCAAATACCATTGGTCCAATAACCAATAATAATAAAGGTTTTTAAAATAATGTGTTTCTAGTCTTATCGTATATCTAGGTCACTTAACTAGCACACTGCACTGGGTGTCAAGAATAGATAGTGGGCATTAATTTAGAATTTCCTCTTATTTGTTGGATGCTTCGGCTGGAGGCTTCCACTTCCTTTCCTGACAAAGAAAAATTAGCCTCTACAAATTTGCTATAACCAAAGGGTCTGGAGAAAACAGGAATTATCATGATATAGATAACACAATTTTTAGAAAAAGTTGCCAATGAGGATGAAGTGTTCAATTAAACAATCCTGGCTAGTATGCAAACTTGTGGAGTGTATGCAGTGTTGGTGCTTCCTGTCACAAAAGGACTGCAAAGATCTTCACAATGGCATAGCAGTTGGCAGGTGTGGAAATGGTCATGTGTACCTTTTTGCTCTGGCACAGGGAGCAGTGTGTGAGTTGCATGCAAAGCAACAGGTGGAATGAAGTGGGGAAAGGAGCTAAAACAGGGCAATATTGGATATAATAAGGCAATGCTCATGTACTGCCTACTCATAAGTAAACTCACATTATGCCTCAATTTCTCTTTCACTTTGCATTGATCTTGCATTTTTTTTGTTTTCAAGTTTTTTTGGGCATAAGTTTTGGAAGAAAGGAAATCCTTCAAAAGTAGCCTTCTATACTGAATTCCATTGTAAAATACACATCAGAAGATATACCTACCCCATTGCAATTTTGTTTTTTTGATCAACGCTCTCTGGGTTGAAACACACCCCTTGCTAGCTATGCCTTTGCTACAGCGCTTGCACAGAGATGAGTGCAGGCTTACCCCCAGGGCAAGAAGAAAAATGTCCCTTTTCATCGAGACCTCTAGCATGTAGAATTCACATGCAAGCTTCAACACAAAATGCCAGTCCTGCTATACAAAAATTTGTGGTGGTTTGGGCTACCCACCACCAGAAGTATATCCAGGGCTTTTGGCACACATAGTGGAAATTCTGGCACACCCTCACTCTGGGCCAGGCAGAACAACCCAGCTGGGAGCAGAGGCTGCATGTGTACCAGGCACTTGGCTACACAGAATTACTTAACCTGGAGTGGAGGCTCTCTGTGGATTCCCCCAAGTTTATAAGTCATTGAAATTGGGAGGGAGCACTTGCACCCACCCACCCTCCTGTTTGCACCTGTGACATGAGCCACCTTGTGTTTTTTGGGCGCTACATCCCCTACCCATTACTTTTGCTTTCTAGGGTTAGATGCTGATTTGTGTCCAGATTGTGTACCAAGGATTTAGGAAACAAACAGCTTTTGCAGATTGCATGCTCAATCCTATCCCCATTTACCTATGAGTAAGATTGACTATAATAGGATTTACTTCAGAGTAGACACTTAGGGGATTGGATTTTATGTTGGCTGGAGCTGAGTGCTCTTCTTTGCATACATGCTCTTCTTTTGGAACATGCATGCCTGCCCTGGCATCTGGGCCAGGCCTATCAGCTCCCCCAAATGGTTCAAGGATGCTTTGCTTAGCATAGGGTGCTTTGGGGTTTAAGAGTCTCTCACATAAACTACCACATCTTCTCTGATTAGACAACTGCACAATTCTATAAATACTTACCTAGAGGACCTACTATGCTCAACTGGCTTACTCCCAGGTAAGTGTGCAGAGAGTTATAGCTTGCGAGACCTGTTTGCCAAAAAGGTTTGTATACCTTACTCATTTTTCCATCATGAATTCTTTTGCCACAACAATGCTTGCTTTCTAAGATGTCCAACACTTCCTGATGTTTTCTTAAGAGGTGTGTTTTATGAAAGAAGGGAAGACATACAAAAAGGGGAAAACTCCATATTTTGCAGTTGGAATTAGAATAAGTGTTTAATTTACAAATGTATTACAGGATTCACAAAATGCAGCTGAGTTAGTAGCAGCAGGAGATAGAAAGTGCACTAACACCTTTGAATTGACAGCTGGTAATGACAGGTAACAACTGTCCCAAGGTAACAACAGTCCAGTCATTGGAGGCATAATTTGGCTGCCATGCTCTTATTTTGTATGTTCAGAAGTCTTGACCACTAATCCTTCAAACACCTATACCTACTGCAACAGAAGTGGATATACATATGTCCTCAAGGTTGGGAAAGCAATAAAATTACAGGGCTTGTGGGTAGCCAGAACTGAATTTGGAAAACAGTCCTCCATTGCCTTCTACAAAAGTGTTTGCATTTTCATAACATAATCAAAACAAATTGTATTAGGGGATTGTGCCTAAGTTTCTTGTTTTCTGGCAAGTTGGGAGGACGATTGTGCTTGATAATTAATCTGAACCACAAGAATCTGCTTGCTCTATAACCCTCTCTTTTCAGCATTTACTGAAAGGTCAACATTTACCTTTCCTATCATGAAATAGGCTCCCAAATGGATGGCGCCGGTTATTCCTAATCATTCTGAAGAATGTTAGTGCCACCTCCTTACAGTCTGACTCAGTTTTAATTGGAAATAGATTAACAGACTGTAAATCAATACCAGAAGTTGGGGCATGAGGTACAGAGAGTGCTTAAATCTTAATTAAAATGTCTGCTTCTGTGTTGAGAGCCAAGTGGCACTAAAATATTGTTAATCGGGGAAAACTACTGATCAAGAAATAAGGCATAGACTACAAACAAAACAACTGACATTTTCATTAAAGTAAAATTTCTCTCCAACCAGCAATACAGGAGGTGGTTGATGGGCATCAGCAGAATGTAGGGACGTCTAGACAAAGTCCTCAAGTCTGAACATTTCAGCAGCCTCCAAGAAAGGAATTATGGAAGGGAAAGATGCTTTTGAAGGCTCTAATACAGTGTAAATCAATCACACAAATTAGTTGAAACTAAATTAAGCCCCATTTCTTCCAATGAAATTGAAGTGGGATCAGAAGAGCGCAATCCCATTTGAGGCTTTAGCAGGCACACCGACCTGATCCTATGCTGGCAGAGGGATACATTATGCTGTGATGCTTGCAGAGTAAGCAGTGGTGGGACCTACCTCACCTTTTGTTACACTCAGCAATGGCCTGACTGGATCCTGCTGGGAACTGGAGATTGCTAAAAAAAATTAATTTCCCCCCTGAAAGCTGATAAACCATCATCTTAATCCATTTCTGCCCAGCCCATAGATGTACACTTTTGGTATATGCAATGTTTGGCAGAAATGGCTTAATTAAACTTTGGTCAGTGGTTTGTTGCCATTTCTCCAAATACAACGCATATCCTTGTGAACAAGGATTCTTAAGTATTTGTGAGGGAGGAAGGTAAAATGGATGTAGAGCTCAGTCTAGTAAATTAATTTTAACTGCAGCCCAGTCATGCATACTCACAAATAAACCCACCAAATTCAAAGAAGTTCACATCTGCCAAGGATTGTAATCCAGGTTTTGATATTGTTCCTATCATGTGTGACAGTTGAGGCTTGCAACTATCAATAATTGAATTATAGCTAAAATATATTTCCTTTATATAAAAATATAAGCATTAACACATATATGGGGCTTCTTTTTGTCACTTCATTGAAGCATATTGAAAAGGTAACTATGCTTAAGTAAAAATTCAAGCAGTTATTTTCTTTGACCTATTTATATAAAGAATATTTGCTCCAGAAAACTAGGGGTTCCACCCACCCCTATAAACAGGCTGCCATTGGAAACCATCAATATTTTTGAATCTCTCACTAAAAAAGGGCAGAGAAATCTATATGCAATCCAGTTTTCTGAAGTTTATGTACCTGCTTTCCTCAAGGGTCAGGGGCTACACATTTTAGGTTTTCCAGATATATATATATATATAGTTTGGCCCTTGCTTACTTTTGGCATGAATGAGAACAAGCTACGCTGACTTGTTTACCTCATTTTCAAAGGTGGAGCAATTACGAGTGAAAATGGCCACATGACCATTCAAAAGAAAGGATGTCATGAGCCAGGCAAAATTTTGTCAGCAGTGAGGCTGGTCACCCATCTTATTCTCTGAGAGGTTCCCAAAATAAGCCATCTTCTCTCACCTGATCACTACTCTCCGCTAGCACTTGCACAGGCAGTGTGATCTCAGAGGTAAAGCAGAAAGCTCCAAAATGTGGTTGTCACTGCATGGCTTGAGGGATGTTGCTATATAAAAAACTGCACCGACATCATGGTAAACATGTCTGCAGCACTGTGTTCTCTGCCGCTTGAGGGATCTTCACCAGTAACTGAATTGACTGCATATTAACATTTCCTACAAACATGTTAACATTTACCTAAATGCAGAAGGATAAACATGGTATTATTTTGTATCAGAACAGGCCCTTTCAGAACAGTACTGACCTGCAATACTGTCATGCCAAGCAAGTGCCAGGATGCAGGATAGGACCCCAAAAACTTGCACAAAACAGGATCCATAGACAAAATTCTACAGCAAGAGTTCCTGGGGGAGTTGCTTAAGTTAGCTTCATAACTAAAAAATCTTCTCTGCTTAAGACGCCTCCTAAGGATTCTTCTTCCCTAGGATGAATCAGTAAGGTCAGGTGATCAACCAGCTTGTCCCTGTCTTGCCTGAAAACAGCACAAGCTGTTTTCTTTAATACATATCACAGCCATCTCAACAAGGTGAAAAAGGTGACAGTTGTAATCAAGCACAGAACGGTTGCCTCACACACTCAAATATACATTTACTTCATTTTCTCTGTGGGAACAGGCAGGATGATTGAGTGTTTAAAGAATGAGTGGCTTTTGGAATCTGCCTCAGTCAAGCAAAGCAGAGAGCATAGCAGGCTACTCAGAGCCCAGCGGAAGGAGGATATGCAGCATACCCAAAAATCGTTAGTATCTCTGTTTGAAATCTCTGTTTGTAGAGCTGTGCAGAAGAAGCAACATGTTACTTCATGAGAGGCTAGGATTGTCCTTGGTCTTGATGATCATCTTGAGCTGCACTATAGCTTTTCTCAGTGACAGCAAAAGTCCACTGGTTCGGTTTATTCAAATCCATGTGTTTTGATGATGCTGACTGTACATCCAGGAGAAAATATGTGCAGTGTAGAAGATGCTGCAAAGTAGCAGATTTTTATCCTGCCCACACTCGCCTTCACTCGTTTAGCAGAATGTTTTAAATATGATCTAGGAGGAGTTCATAGTTCTAGCTATTTCTTCACTCAAGATACCCCATGACATCTTCAAGGTACCTATCCATCCAAGGCATCATTCAGTTCTAAAGAGCAAAACATAAAATGAATGTGCCAACATCTGCTTTTCAAGCAGGAGGCTAAAAATTAAACCTCGCTACAAAAATAGAGGTTTTGGAAGACAGAAATGGACATCACAAGGACATCACAGAAATGCAAGAGAGGCGAAATGGAAACAAAAAGGTGCGCAGTACCCGCCGTCACTCAACTTCTCTGGGATCAACTGATGAGAGGCGCTGAACGATCATTTGTCACGGTGGGTTTAAGCTGGACATTGGCAAAAGGATTCCTGTCAAGAGAGAGCAAGGCACAGCTTTATTGGACAGAAAATTAGGAATCAAGTGCTTTTTGCTGAAGGTGACAATGGAACACAAGCAGTGACACAAGAATGACAAAACATCAACCGGCATTCACGAGAAACATGTTTCAATCAGGACAACATACACCACTTAGTACAATACATTCACAACTAATGGTTTTGCAGAAAGGGTGCCTTGGCCCTAAATGGCCCTGTCTTTGGGTCAAAGGATTTCTACTCTCAATTCAAATACACAGAATAAAATTATGAACAAAGACAGACAGACATACACAGTTCTGTCTGGAGAAGAGAGCTACACACGTGTCATGGAGGGTTTCTAGCATCTGCAAAGTGAAACTATTTGTGTACTGGCGGAGTTGGAGCATGGTACAGTTGCTATGGGAACTCTCCCAAAGATGTCCCCATCTTCTTGCTGAGTTATCCTCACCCGAGCTGGAAAGCTGGATGGCCATGACTGGGACTGACACGCTGTCAGTGCACAGTTTCAGAATAATGGTGATTCAATGGCTCCTTCCTATTCATGAGATCAGTACTCCTAGATGACACAGGAGGCTGGGACTGATTAACCATAAGGGAACTTGTTTTCACCTAAAGCAACTGAAACATGCTCCGATACAGGTTTGGGATTTGGAAAAATGCATGTGGATCAGATTAAGACAACTAAGAAATTGACTGCAGTATCTTCAAATCTCAGGCTCACATGAAAGGTCCTACTACTTTTTACATTAAGGTTATTGCTATAAGATACTGCTCCTCCTGTATTTATTATACTGCTCCTCCATGTCATGGTGGCTTGATGGAGCCATTTATATTCAAAATACCACTGAATGCCAGAGCCATCAGGGTCTGGAGAGCCATAAGGAGAAAGAGGGCTGTGTCCTTCATGCCCTACTTGTGGCATCTAGTTGGCAGGATGTTGCTCTCAACAGACCTGTGGTTGGATTCAATTCAGCAAGACTCCTGCTTTGAGGAAGCAATTTGGTATAAGACAAAAATCTGCTATTAAGGAGTCTGAATATTAGAGCAAACAAAGATATAGAATCAGTGGTAACCAACTGAAGATTGGGACGTCAGTTCTTTGAAATGTTAACTTAAACCACCTCCAAACAAACATCCCCTAATGGAGAACATTAATGGTGATAGGGAAGCTGACAGCCTTCCTAGCACAGGATCCCTTAACCTGACTGAGCACAAGATGTGGAGGAGGAAGCTGCCTTGGGACTGCACAGTGGTATTCGAGGTCTCCCAAGCAACTGGGCTATTTTCAGCTTATGTGGCTTTTATTTTTCCCTCCTCAGCCCCGCTGCAAATCAGAGCCACATTTTATTGATATTTCTGTTGCACCCACATGCATAGCATCGCTTCCTCCAGAACACCTTGAGTATATCCAGGACAAGCTGCTGCTTTCCAAACACTTGTTATCAAGTTTGCAGCCGTGGATCTACTATACTCTCAGCTGCAGGCTGCTCTTCTAAGGACGCAAGCCAGACCCAGAGGAAGTAAACTGCATGCCACACCCAGACCATCAGTAAACTGCATGCCTGATGTATCTTTGCACCAGTTGATTTGAGGGGGGGAAGGGGTTACATCAGCTGCTTGCCAACTTAGAAAAATGTGCTAAGCATTGCTCAGAAGCAGAAAAAGTGCATTTTTGCTAGACCTGTTAAGTTCAGGCCAAGGAGAACATATTTCAGATTTATATGCTATCTTCTAGCAATTTTCAACATATTTCCAACTCACAGCACACTGACAAGGCACTAAAATTGCCAAAGCACATCATCAGATTTTGGACAAGTGGAAGATCTCATATCTCCATTGATCCTATTAATGATCTTCCACCAAATTCCTGTGACACACCAGCGGCCCACTCACAGCACACCAATGTGGCATGGTACAGCAGCTGAGAAGGGCTATTCTAAGACAACAAGCAGTCCGCTTTATTTTCATATATAAGACTTGAGCAAAACATTACAGACACATGAGAGGTGTATCTCTCACATAATTAAGAAACCCATTTCATTTTCATAGATCAAACTTTTCTGTTTGATCTATGAGAATTTTCTTACATGTTCTTGCCCCTTCCCATCCAGGCTTGTTTTAACATATCTGCCTGTAAAGAGTTGTGGTTTATACTTGCAAAAGAATTATATCCATTTTACTTCTCTGTGGACGATGGAGCAGTTTTGCAAGTCACCTGCTAAGATAATTGCAACTCATGAAAAATCAGGGAATTAACAAAAGGAAAAATATACTGGTACAAAACCCAGATCATTCCTTAGAGCAATGGTTTTCAGCCTTTTACTTTCACACTACACTGAGAAAGTCCTAAAACTTCCAGAACACACCATCAATTCTTGTTGGCACACCATGCTGTTAGTGTGGAGCTCACATCCCCCAACAAATAAATTTGCTTCCCCAAACTCCTATGACATACCTGCAGAGCATTTGCAGCACACCAGTGTACAACTGCACAGGTACTGAAAATGGCTGCCTTAAAGGAAAGGACACCCCTTTTGTCTGGTGCTCTTGTAGACATTTAAGTCACTGATGATTAGCTCTGCCTAAATTTGTCATATGTTTGCTCAGAACAGAAAGTCTTTCATAGTCTATCCTATTGTTCTGCCCATATTGCCACCATTACTATTCTGAAGAGGGGGCCAATATTTTGAATGCCAGTTTCCCCAACAGTACTATTGAACAGAACACACACAGAGAGAGGATGAATAGGATACACCACCAATACACACGTTCTCTTTCAGCTTCAGGTATACCTTGGCTCAGGATGGCCACAGTCCGTAGCAGCTTGCTCTAAGTATGGACTCAAGCAGATGAAGACCATCGCAGAACAGCAAGTTATCCGGCTACTTTCCAAACAAGTATGTGTATGTAATCCAGCTGTCCAGGGATTAATCACCATTTCCCTTTAAGGCACTTCCTTTTATTTCCCTTTTCCAAATAAAACCCAGCTCTCTAAGAAGCCACCATGAAACGTGAGTTATGGGACTATTTCTTCCTTTCTTCCACCATAAATTCAATTGAAATCACTTTCACAGTAAGGCAACCACTGCCACTCCCATTTGGGCACAAAGATCAAGCAGCGCATTTCTGAAAAGACCCCACCAAGTCAGTCAGCTTGGGAACTGCAAATAAAAGGGAAGCAAGACTGATCACTGGAATTGCCCTAAGGTCTGAAACTTTGCAGAAAAGTGGCACACAGACATTTCTGGCTTGGAAACCAAAAAGCTTAGAATCGGACCCAATGTGAAAGAAGCATCTCTTGAACACCATGTCCTCCTCCTCCCCTATTTCAAGACATATGATGGAATACATCATTTATCCAGAAAATCTCCCAAGTTTTTGGGTGGATAGGGCACGGTATGTCTAAATTTCCAAATTTAAGGAGAGATTCACATCTTGCATTCAACATAGCAAATGATTCAAAGTTCTTCACTTCCTCTTTTGCGACTGTGGGTATTGAGGAAGGTCATTTAAAGTTGTGAGTTAAAATTCAACATCACATAAGCAATTCAAAATTGTGGACTGCCAGCATTGGCAGGGGATTGATTCATTTATCTTGTAGGTCCCTTACAAGTCTATGAAGCTCTGTTCTCTCACAGTAGTGCTTCATGTGTTATTAGAAAAATGTTCAGAGAAGGTACTTCAAGACAGGGTGACAGATGACTTCTGATGACTCAATGCCCTTTCAGTGTGACCTACCACACACCAAAAGCCATACCCTTAAAAATGAAGTATGCTTCATTGTATGTATGCTCAAAACTGGAGGTGTTTTAGTTTTCAAAAAGTGATAGGAAAGCCAGGAAGAAATTACGGAGTGGGTTCTGGAATGCATGGCAACTGCCTGCTCTAGTTATCTATTGAAAGACTACACAGATACATTCAATAAAGAACATTAGACCTGAAATTTCAATCTGTATTAAGATTCCCTCATCACATGACAAACCCTTATCACATGACTTGACAAAATCATGAACAACTTCCCAAAATGTGAAAAATGGTTACCTATTTTCACAAGGATTGTTGTCCAAAAGAATGACAAAAAGAGGGAGAAGAAAGCTCCTAAAAATTCAACCAAAAAAAACCTGATTTATTTTGTCTAACGTGTTTTGAAAATCTTAGGGTACAATCCAATGCAAGTTTACATGAGAGTAAGCCACACTGAGCACAGCAAGACTTTCTTCAGAGTAAACAAGAATAGGCTTGTGCTCAGTACTCAGGGTACTATGAATTTACAACTTGGTTCTCCATCAGTTCTCTAGACCAGGGATCTCCAAATATTTTGACCACATCAAATATTTGACAATATTTTAAAATTTAAATAAATAAATTCGAGATGGAGCTTAGATTAATAAATAATGGGCTCAAATTTCCAGAATTTCTACACACATACATAGCACAAATTAGATGCTTGCAGAGAGCCACATTTGGAGACCCCGGCTGTCAACTACAGACAAGTTGTAGGCTTGTATCCCAAGCACCGTGTCTTCTCACATGGGGGAGGTGGACTGGAATTTTTGCTGATCTCTTAATTTTGCAGCCATCTGCAGTTTTGATGTGGGTGGGCCTGACCCCCACCCTTCCAAGTAGAGTTTTTGATGGACATGAAAGGCTGATGTGCATAGGAAGTGTGCTTCTACAGCTTCCTACTATGCATGCTTCTTAGGATACAAGCCAAGGATTTTTCAAAACTTATAGGCAAAATAAATTCCATTTTCAAGGTACCAGAGAGGTACTTTCTCTTTTCTCACTTCTCCAAAAGATGCTTTTGAATTCCAGACCAGGAACTCCAAGGGGCTGTTTACAATGAGATATTTTGGATAGTAATA
Source organism: Cryptoblepharus egeriae (assembly GCA_030015325.1). Taxonomy (NCBI): domain Eukaryota; kingdom Metazoa; phylum Chordata; class Lepidosauria; order Squamata; family Scincidae; genus Cryptoblepharus; species Cryptoblepharus egeriae. The sequence continues at coordinate 102,212,172 of JAREYC010000002.1, read as the reverse complement.
GAAAAATAGGGGCCACATTTGATGTGACATGAGCACATGTGGCATTTCCTAGGCATATCCTTTAAAACCTAGCAATAGCAAGAGTGCTGTTTAAAAAGAGAAATTCCCCTTTTCACACATGGTTTATTCTGATGCACCTAACATGCATTTTATAATCTGGCATCACACACAAATTTAAAAATGTATCATGTGAGAAGCTTCACATACTCTTCTAAAAGGGAGAAGGAGAAACTAGGCATCTTTTGGATACCAGAACTGCTTTGCAGAGGCCTGCTACTTAACAGTAGCAAGATTAATTATCCTACTTTTAAAAGCGCAGACAATTAATATTCCCCCTACTTAATTAATGCAGAAGCTCAGATCATTTTTCTCCAAGAAGATATTAAAATAGATCTTTGCAGCTGAAAGAACTAAAAGAAGGGGGAGCATTAAATTATTTGCACTGTGACTCATCAAGGAAGAGTTAACTATTTTTGTAATGGCAAGTGAGAAAAGGAGAGTGTAACTCAAGAGGAACAGAGGACTTCTCTTTGCTACCTCTGGGCGTAAATGCAGAGCTGGGGTGGTGCTTTGGGGGAGTAGAAGAGACAAGGCGGAGGAGAAGAGCAGGCTAATCCTGTTCCATTATCTTCTCAGCCCAAATCTGACATGCATTCAGTTGTAATGCTATAGTGCATGAAAGTGGCTGCCTAGCAATCAAACTGGACCAACACGTTTAGCGACACCGGTCTCAAATCACCATGGAAACAATGTAAGAATATCAACTGAGAAATACGGATTAATCAATTTAAATAAATGATTATGCCCCACTTTTTTGTTTTGCTTGTTTAATTTCTTTAGAACACTAAGTTGCTTTCAACTGAAGTGGATGTCAATAACAGCTGATCCTGTCCCCCACCACTGGCGACAATGCAGCTATTTCAGTGAGGCATATGCTGCATCCCATGGTTGCGGTGGATAGGTATGGAAAAATAGCTTCCCTTACCTTTCCTTAGGCCTCCTGATGACCTGAGTCCCATATGTCTGGAGTAGGTCCAAAGAGGAAAAGGAGGTGAGACAGGATTCTGGCACCAGTCACTGCTGCTGGGATCCACTCATTACCCTCTCCACTCCGCATGACATGCCTTGCTGCCAACTTACCAGGAGTGGCAGAGCTTCTGGAAGCCACTGCTGTGTGCACCATTCCACTACCCATTTATGACAGCTGTCCAAGAGTGCAATGGTGGCTGGCTTCCCACTGTTGTAAAGGTTATTGCATTACCAGAACACTAGGTCCTCCAGTACAAGGCCCATTTAAACTTGGGCCCTCAGTTAATGAAGGGACTGTTATCATTAATATTTCAAACAACTGGAGTGCATATGTTCTGGGCAAAGCCTTGGCATGGAAGATAAAAAGTTGAACAAGAACAACCAAAGAATTCATCATGTGGGGAAGCAAGCCAGTGAAGTGAGGTCTACTGCAGAACATTTTGCAAAATATTCAACAAAACATCATCATGACCATGAAAAAGGTCCAAACCACAAGTCTAAAACCAGACAGAGACCCCAGCTACCCAGGCTCTGAAGCACCCAATAAAAATTCCACCCAGGAATGATGTAGCAAGAAGGGGGACCAAATATGGAGACTGGGGTAGGCATTAGGAATTGTGCGGATGTAGGATTGGTTTGCAGAAACAGAAGCTTGGAGGTTTATTCCAGAGGTCAGTGGAGGGAAAGGAATCCAGTTTTCACCAGCCAGAGGAAGGTAAAGATACTCCTACCAGTGGTTTGATCTGCAAGCGAGTAAGCGAAGCTCTGAACTGGCCAATTATCTGTGGAGAATCAAATTCACTAATAGAATGTCTGTAGCTGCTCAAGAGCAGGACTTTTTTCAAAGTCACCTACACCATCCATCCCCATATATTCTGATTCCAGATTCACCAGTAATTAAGGAGTCAGTCCAGAGCACACTTAGGAGTGAGGTGAGGGGCAGAAGGAAAGGAGTTGGCACGTAAAAAACAAATGGTTAACTTACAACTATATACAGTCAGGGACACATCTCAAAACCTGGCCACTTCAACATCAGGGCTGTAATGGAAAAATAAAGAGGCTGTTTGTAGACTGGTTTTTGGAATGCATGCATACTCCATATGTAACCAAAATAAATTAACAAACAGCTGCTATTTAAAGCAGGAGTTGACAGTGCCCATGAGATTTGTAACATCCAACCGAGGAAGCTCTGACGATGAAGTTTGGGCTTGCCCAGATTCCTTGCATCCCAAGTCTGAACAAGTTGGAATTGTTTCCCAGCACTATACAATATTACAGCACTATGCAATATTAATTCACTGATTCCAAATAAAGGAAACCCTTGGCCAATCAAGAGAGGATCAGAATTTGACTCTTTACTAAATGAAGATTAGTCATTTGAAGACTAATCATTTAGTCAAGTCACTAAAGACCAAGTCATTTGAAGACTCATGAAGATTAGTCGCCCTCACTCTTCCAAGTAAAATTGGGAAGAGTTCTTAAAAGAAACCATCTATCTTTACTTACACTGTAGAAAATCCAGATCTTACAAGACATTTAGAAAAAGGAGTTTTAATTTTTAAAGAGACAAACCATAATAAAGATCAAATGGGCAATACTTGTTCAGAGCCTCTGAAGGCTGAAAGCTTCAGGCAACTATTATCAGATAACATGGTCATGGGGTGGGCATGGAGAAAGGAAAGGACACATAAAATAGTTTACTCCAACTGAAAGTCAAAAATGATGGTCAGAAGGAGGCTGAATTTACTGAACCATCAAACCCCACATTTTTGTTCTACTAAATAAAATTGTAATGACCATTCAGATGAGTACAATAGCTGCCATGTGACAATGTTATAAACTGCTATGATGAAAACTTTCAGATGTAGTTACAGGCCGCAATCCTAACCACATTTTCCTGGGAGTAAGTACTACTGAACATAATGGAACTTCCTTTTGAGTAGACCTGCTTAGGATTGCACAGTCAACCAAACAAAACTGTGTCAGCCCACCTAAGTCAAATGAACTCTGTTTAGGCACTCCCAGAGTGTGGTTCCAACAAATATCCCATTTAATAACTGACGTGTTGTTTGCCGGAAAGACCTTTATGAGGATTCATCTTTAAAAAACCCAGAAACTCTGTGTAGCCTTGAGCAAATTGCTTTCTTACCCTCAGCTCTTCATCTACATAGGAATAATAAGAATTTGCACCCAGAAAGGGCTTAGAGCCCTTTTGTGTGTTCAAGAAACTGTAACTGAACAGGAATGGGGTAGAAAATAAAAGGATGGTTAAAAAGGGAGAGGTGTTTCAGTGCAATAAACAAATGGAGAACAATATCTAGTAACATTCATTTTAATGACATAAAAGTGCTGATAGGAGTAAAACTGAAGAAAATTACTGAAGCCCAACTCAATGGAGGAAATAAAACTTTTATTCAAACAACTCAATACAGGGCTTTGTTATTTTTTGCTTTGTTTTAAGAAAGATTTTTTCCAGCACTTATACAGTTTTCACACAAGTTCTGCGTATTTTTGTTTTGCTTTGTTTAAGTTTTCTACATACATTCTTCTACTACAGAATACCCTGGATGGAAACGTCTTTTGAGCATGGTTATGACAACAGTGCAAAGAGGTTCTTATTACATTTGCCCCAAATCTATTATATAAAACAAATTAAACCTTTGTTATGTGTATAGATCTTTCATATATACATATAGTCAAGATAATATTGCCGGCAGTCTCCCAAACAGGACAAATATTTCTGTTTTGCTGTGACTTTGAAATCTTTGAAATTGGGCTCATAAAAGAAATACTATACAGTTCTATACGGTAGACTTTGAGCCGGAACTGAAAATGTTAGGTCTTTAACAAGGGCCACGAGACTGACTTCTCAGAATTCAGTGATTGAAGAAGCAATACCAGTAGCCATTAACTCCAATTCTACCTCGTTTGTCTCTGAAGTTAATCAAGACATACAAAGAAGATTGACAGCATTTTAGAAAGTTTTAAAAACCTGGAATTTAGCCAAAATCCACCACTCACTTCACCCCTAATCAAGGTGAGAACTTTATCCATCTTCTTAAAGGAAAAAAATTAGCAAATCCACACCTCCAATTCTATGAAGTCTTTGGATTGATGTGGCAAGCTGCATAATTCAGTGGGATTTCCCTGCCCTCCCCGCAACTCCCAGCACCCTATAGCACTAATCATGAGGTAACAATACCTTCCTACAAAATATATATATTTTATATATATAATTATATGCATATATAAAACAAAAGCTTCTTTTAAAAAATGAACACCAAGTTGGTGCTGAGTTTAACTGGCTGGATCAGGTTAACAGTCTGAGAACCAGCCACCATGTTCCATGCCCCAGAATGATCCACTTTTACTAAAGCAATCCTTAAAGATTAGAGGAGGGTGACCAGCCTCTCTAGGAACTATATATGCACTTTCTCTTTAGACACAGAAAACTGGCATCATGGTCAATTTCAAAAAAGGTTAGTGGAATAACAGTACATACACCATAGGCCATGCATATTTGTTTCTGGATTTTTTTTTCAAAGGGTTTTTAAAATTTATTTTGCTATTAATGTGCAGATCACATTAAACCTTCTGAAAAGGGATAGTGTATTTATTTTTAAAAAATTACAAAATACAAAGAGAGAGAAAGATGCAGGGTCTCCATCTAGTTTAGTCTAAATGTAAACTGCAATCAGGTGACGGCGGCTGCTGTGAAAAAAGCAATCCCTGTTTTGATATTTTTCTGCTTGAAAAGGGGTGTTTGCAAACATCAAGGAGTAGGGAGGAAGCAGCACCATGGATTTGTTAATGATCACAAGAGTAGGAATTCCAAGAGAAGAATGAATGTGTTTTTTAAAGGGCAGGTGGGAGGAGATTGCGCAGAAGAAGGAAGAAGAAACAAAACGGAAAGGACAGAGAAGCAGAAAACTCTTCCAAGCAGCAGCTGCCATTTCTAGTCAAGGTTCCTTCTCTCACACTGTAGATACCAAAGTGCCACTGCCGCTGTGGAATAGAAAGAAAAAGCACAGAATACTGCCAAACTGCACTTCACCAGCACCACAAACAAAGAAAAAAATCTGATGGACAACCACACTTGAGTGCAATGCAGTATCCTTTTGGCTTGGGAAGCTGCAGGGAGCAAAAGGGGGAGAGGATGAAGAGGAGATCTGGCAATCGTCTCTACCACTACAGCTCACATTCCACATCATGATGATGACCTGTACCTCTAATTAGGGTGGGAAGGGCAGGGGCACCATTCATGGATGATCAAGAGCATTTCTATGCCTCTCTTCTCCCTTGCCACAGTACCAAACTGAGAAAAAACCATTCTGATTGTTTTTGCATTGGGACTCTATGTGTCTGCCCATCTCCACTGTGTTGCCAATATGTTCAAGAGGGTCCTGTCACTGGTGTTAAAGGAAAAAAGCTCCTGCATTACGATGCATAATGATAGCCAGAAGTCCAACAGGCTGTGAACTGAATACCTCATGAACTATCTAGGCTTTGAGGACTGGGGGCAAATGGATCCCATTTTAGATTTGGGCATTTCTCAAAGATTCCCACTACCCCCTCTGCAAATGACCGGCTGAAAGGTTTCCATCACCAAATTAAGAAGCAGCCCACTATACCGTATGATTTGAATCTGTTTATATTCTCACGTTTCCAAACTTAGGTCCTTCACCATATTGTTTCTCAAGCTTTCAATCTTCAGTGAAATTTTTTTGTATCAATTCATCTGCCAAGATGTTCTGAACATCTGCCAGGGAATCACAGTGCTTTGAAGGCCATGGTGACACTGGCAACTTTTCTTACTTTGCACTGGGTGGCAGAGGAACATTTTCTTGTGAGTATTCACAATTTCCAGTGTACATGCTTGTGCTTATGGGAAGGTATGTATCCAATCTTCTCACCAGAGATACTGTAACTTCCCTTATTAATATTTATTTAGCATAACTACAATAGGCTTTAAATGCAGGATCTTACCTGCTTGAGGATCTTGCCCCATAGTCATCCAGGCCCTACAAATGAAAAAAGAAATCAGGATGTCAATTTACAGAAAACACCACATACATTTATCCGAAGATAGCAACAGAAACTGCCATGGAGCCTAAACAGCATTCAGGTTCAAAGTCAAAGCATTGAGTTCTCTCAAAGGCTAGCTATGGAAGATAAATGAGCCCTAGCAAAGGATGTAAAGTATGTTTCATTCACTAAATAGCAAAGATTCAGAAGAACTTCCATATTCAGTACTGCCTTTGGAAGAGGGCTCTCAGTAACCAGATAGACATGCAACGCAGGATTCTGAAGTGGGGAGGGATACAAAATATACTGGATGTGCTGCAGATGCACCCTGCGGGGAAAAAAAGGTTGACAGCATTACTATTGCTGGTAGAAGCAGGCAGAGAACTCTGAATCCTCCATCTCTTTTGAACATTATGCCCTCTCCCACAAAATAATGCCAAAGAGATGGTTCAGGAGAGCAGCAGAATGGATGAAAACAGGTGCAGCACCTATAGAAAAACAGCCGTCCATTCCATACTCCATGCTGTAATGCATACAGAAAAAGGGGAAACTACAAGTGCTTATTTTTCCTGGTGTGTTGTGCTGGTGGGAGGCAAGTTATGTCACAAAGCTAAATTGGTCGACTTCAAAATCTCACTTCTATATGAGTGAACTGTGAACCAAGGATTTGTTGGTACAGGTTTTTTCCCCATTCTGAATAAAACAGTCTGCCCAGACCTTTGTCTTGTTTGGTTCAGCAAACCCAGAGGGGTTAGAGTGGTGAATGCATCCTGAAGCAAAAATGCTATTTCTTCCTTTTATTCCACCTCACACATTGGAAACTGGAAATATCACTTATCCTGGGCATAAAAATTTACATTAGGTGGCTGCTGGCATCTACTCTAGCACAGAGAGTTGACAATTTCAAGCACAAATGCTGGGGCCACATTCAGGTCACTTTAAGGTGCAATCCTATGGCATCCTTAAGTCAGTGCAAGTCCCTTGTGTCAGCCTGGAAGTGTTGCCACTCTCCCTGGGAATAGGCTGGCATAAGATGTGCTGGCTTCTCTGAGCCAGTGTAGGCCCCCAGGGCCAGTGAGGTTGCCAAACTCTATGTTTGGGGGTGTGAGGAAAGACATTCTGGGGCAAGAGGAGGGTGGGTAACCTGAAGGGAGGGGGCAGGGTCAGAATCCGGCACATATGTTGGATGTTAGTCCCTTTCCTGGGCAGTCTGGGCCAGCCGCAGACTTCTCTGATTTGTGCCACTGATTTCAGGTGCAAGAATCTTGAGTAGACCCATTGGGACTGCTGCTGTGTTAACTGGGGTAATAAGAAAAGTTTCCCCTTGCTTCAGGCTGCAGCCCCAAACTTGCACTGGATACGACACAGGCAAGCCAGCCTGCCTGTTTCAGTGCAAGTTAAGACTATGATGTAAACTCCTGAGTCAAGTCTGAATCTGAGCAAATTTCAGGAGGAAAAAGCCACAGCCCATTTTCAATGACAGGGCTCAAATCTGAACCATGTCAAGGAGGAAGAAAGTATACTTCCTTAGCTGCCGAGCAGTTATAACTTGCCATCATGCATTTGTAATGAGGGAAAAGTCAAAAAAGTGCACCTTGAGCCCCAGTACAACTCACTGAAGAAGCTAGCACTTTGCAGTCAAAATGAATCTTTCCGAGCAGACTCTCAAAGAAGCACTGCACTTGATCCAGCCTGGAGAGATGGATGGGGCCTTAATCTCAGGGTGTCTCAACTGGCTCAGCCCTTCAGCAGACTAATACTACCCCTTGTGACCCATCCCATCCCCCCATAAAATGATTTTGGGCTGGAACAATCTTACTCAGTTCCCCATCTTTCACATAGTGCAGGCTTCAGTTACAAATGTCACCTCCTAACAAGTAGCCCTTTTGCCTTGAGATCTGCCTGTTGCCTTCCAGTGAATCTGTTAGGCTTCTGGTTTTGGCTGGGGCTGGTCTTCCTGACTTTCCAGAGAGAGTTCCCAGCTCTGGAGGTCTGAAAATCTGAGAGGGGGAAAAAATAAGCTTCATTGACCTGTGAGAAACCCATTTGTGGCAGCAGACACTCATAGAACAACCAATGTTACCAGTTGGGTTGCTACATTGCTGGTTTACTGCCACTCTTTGTGTCTCACCCATCATTAATTTGTTAGTTGGTTAAATGCTTCACCATCAATTTTTGCTCACATCTCTCTCTTTTATTTATTTTGTAAAAGAAAAATTCAACTCAACACCACCTTTACATGATGGGAAATGAAAGGAGATCCATAATATGCAAGTTGGCTAAGTCACAAAGATGTATCAGGCAGAAACAGCCCTCAGAAATCCCAATGGGAACATTGTGTTCTTCAAGACTTACGGCTGTTGACCTAGGGTAAGGCTGGTAGGAAGCAGGAGGCAGTTGGCAAACGCCACTGGAATATTCATTAATGGCACAGCCGTAGGGCATAAAGTATTCCTATAAATAATGAACATAAGCACCTGTTGACAAGTAAAGCCTCACCTGCTTACAAAAAAGACCTATGTTAGAAAAGAGGCAGTTTGGAAATGGTTCACATCAGCAGTGGTGCAACCCATACACCTCCCATCCACCCCAGGCAGACCCACAGCTCTGTGCTTTGGGCCCAGCTCTGCTTCTGCTCCTTGGCTAAAGAAAACTAGGGCAACTGCTACAGATGTGGCACATTCCAACAAACAAGAGCTCCCCACAAAAAAGATTCTCCTTTGGTATTTTCCAAAACAGTCAAAAATCTTGATTACAAAACTTGAAGTCTAGGTCTAGAAATCTTGTTGACTACAGCCTAGAGAACGTTTCTCCAAATACAAAATCATTTGACATACAGTGTCAGCAGATTCCTTCAAGACAAAAATGGGAGAACCATCCCAAGCCAGCAGCAGATATTTCTAATCGTGCTCCATTCATCTGGTTTTCTATGGTAGTGAACTTATTATAAGGATGAACCCAAAGCACAACTTCACACATACACTTGCCTGTAGGCCGGTACCTTCCCCTCCATGGTTAGACTTCATATCTGGATTCTAACCAAATTCTAAAAAGAGGCAGCAGCCCCAGCCATTTGCCTCCTTTTGAGCAACCACAGCTACTAAGTTGAAATGGTCACGTCTTCACAAAAATTTTAACACTTCCAACCCCAGACATCAGTTTAACTCCTCAATAAGCAATGCATACTTTAGCCAAGAGTCCCCAAACAGGGGTGTCACAATGCCGGGCCAAGAAATTTGTCTCTACCCCTTTAAGAGGTGGAATGATGACAAAAGCAGAGATATGTTTGCCACAACTGTACCACAGTCATGTATAGGCAGCCTGTGGACCTCTCTCTAAGGCCCTCTAAGACTCAGAAAATCTAAAATAGATATCACAATTGTGATTGCAAATATAAACTGGGCCACAATAGCAGTTTTTAGCTTTTCCGAGCCTTGGGGAGCCTAGCAGAGAGGTCCATAAGTCCCATATACCCTCCAGAGGGGCTGCTGTTGCAAGGGATAAGTAAAAAAGTCATTTTGGCCCAGCAGTGGTGTGATCATGGTTTTCGCATCATTGCATTTGTCCTCCCCCTGCGGGCACTGCGGGCACCTACAGCAATTCTCAATTCCCACAGAATTTGAGAACGACTTCATTAGTTCTTAAATATGAAACAAACAGGATACCACAAAAAGAAAAAAAAAATATAGTGGACTCTTCATTATCAGAAAAATCAAATACACTCTATACAACGTCGTCCCAGAATTGATTCCCAGTAGCAGTTGCCCTCCTCAGCTGAGGCCAATTTAATTAGGTGTCACTCCTAGAGGGAAATAGCCAAAGCCTACCCAGCAAGTTCCTCACCTGGGCAAAAGCTGGCACTGCCACACTGTACGGCCTCTGTTTGAAAGTGCTGACATTCTGTGCCTGGAAAGGTCGAGATGACATGCTGTAATCTGGAGGGGGGATTTCATCTTTGTCCAGCAGGTTACCTGTACTGCTACTCTTGCCTTGGCTGAAACAAGAAATAAATCCCACATTTTACCAACAGTTCAGACATCCAAAATGCTCACTTCCTGACATTCTGGCTTCTAGTCCCTTACTCACACAGTAACAGAAACCTGCTACTGTCTCTTCTCTGACTGTTCCCTTCTCACTAGTGGCAGCTACTGAGCATCCAAAAAGTTATCCGTCCTCTGGCTGGAGAATCATTGTCTACTAACAAACCTGGCACTCATCATTACTTCTTGTTCTTTGATATCAGGCACTAGGCCCTAATATCCCCCACGCACCTCCTTTTCCACTGTTTTACAATCAACAAACATACTAATGGGAGTCATTCCATCAAGCATATTTGCTTTGGGTTGCTCCTAAGGAAAAGCACCAAATATTTTCACAGCAAAGCCTGCAAAACCTGTTTGCCTAACCAAGAGCAGGCACAATATGTTAATGACAAAAGGTGAGCTGGAAAAGGACGATGCAAGATAGATACTTGTTCTGGCTTGGGAAGGAGGAGTTCATCTCTGTTAATACCAACGTGGCACTTCTAAATGACTAACGTCTATGGGGAGATAACATTCAACATGACCTTCTTACCTCATGTGCAACCGGTCACTTGTATCACTGTCCAGAACACGTGTGTAGGAGAAAGGAAACCAGCCTCTCCTAGAACGCACATCAAAGAAAAGATTGCAAGTTACTCTCTAACTAGGGAAGAAAACCTTAAAGGAACAGGAACTAGGAGTACAACAGTCACATATTTTTTAAAGTACTCAAGTCACATTCTCTAACTACCCTATGTTTTTGAGATTTCAATTCACATTTTCAACATCCTTTCCACCATGAAAGCAGGGACTCGGGATGCCAACAATCTGTAAGCAATAATGTTCTGGAGTGGTGAATGTATAGGCTCAGGAAGTATAAAACAGCTCTTCCAGCATTTTGTTCTGAAAGTTTAGCAACAGACAATTCTCGAAGTAAATCTCAAAATCCAAGCACAGAGATTCCTCCCATATTTTATGCTTTTTGCCCTATTGAAACACTAAAGCTTCTAATGAGCATATTTTCTCATATAAAATGAAAAAAACCAATACAGTTTGCAGCTCTTTTGCAATTCTCAGTCCTGCTCCTTATTACCAGTTACCGCCTTTATTTGGTGAATGAGTTTACACCACTGCATGGGAAGCAATTTGAAGCCAATAGGTTGTGACTTTTAAAAAAGGCTGAAATAATTTCATTTTGAGACTATAAGATTTAGCTGCTGGTGTCTGCAGCAGTTCTAGTTAGGACAGATGCCAGCTGCTGCCATCTGGAGCATTTGCTGTGAGGAACAGCTTGCAAGAGTCTCATGTTCTGCACAGGCTCAGTGCTGTAGGCTTACCAGCATCCTAAAGTCACCCCCACATTCAGCCTCTCATCCTGTGAAGATCAGTTTGGGCTCAATGTGTAAGAGCAGAGCAGCAGACTAGCACCTCACTCGCCCTGCCCTCCAATGTTAGGGTGCCAAAGCCTGGCTTTGCTAAATCAGGTCAGCAGTTCTCTTGGCAACTAACACTCATCAGGAAGGCCAACCGCATGCATCTTGCCCTTCAGAGACTGAATTCCTTCCAGCCTCCATGGAAAGAGCAGCAAATGCCAAGAGGTTTTCTGACAGATAGATGGGAAAAAACTGCAGCTCCAGATTTAATCATCGGAAGCACTAACGCTCTGGTTATCAGCAGGTGCTCACAAACACCCAAGGATTGTGGAGGAGCTTACCTACACAACTGTTGCCAAGCAACACGCTCGCCCCTCTTTAGGATGGAGCAAAAGCAAACCTGCTGCAGCAACCTAATGGCAGCTTTTCTTCCAAGTTACATCACAAGATGCTCAGGGGGTTAACAGCCTACATTCCTCTTTATTTTCCTCAGGTCTCTTTCATTGCTAAGACTTCTTGCTTCCCCAGCACAAAACTAGCAGGGAAACTGTGAGGCTTGGAAGCAGGACTGTTTCCTAATCGTTCCACCTCTTGGCACACCATAATCCACCCAGGCTACAAATACTGGATTTAAAAAAAGAGGAGGGGGAGTTGCAAGATTGTGCAAGCCAATACTTAAAGGAATGTCTAAGGCATTGCAAACACCACAGATATGTTTTTGGAAACGAAGCTTTTGTTCGCAACATGACAGAATTAATAGACACAGAGCACAATCCTAATCATGTCTACTCAAAAGTAAGCTCTATTGTGTTCAATGGATCTTACTCCCAGGAAAGTGTCTTTAGGATTGCAGCCACAATCTATCAGTAAGCACAGTATTGGTTCTCTCCTTTGTTTGTGGCTGTAAGAGACTTCAAATCAGCACCATCACTCCAGTTGCGTTCTGGATAATAATATAAACTTCAATGTGCACCCAAAAAGCTATGATAGGTTACAAGAGGGACAGTTTGGGGACCGTTTGGTCCTAAATGCTTAAGTAGAGAGCAAATGGCCAAGTAGACATTTTACAATTTTAAAAAGATATGGCCACAAGAGGGAGCCACCACAGAAAAGAGAACCCCAAGAAGAAACACACACACACAACACACACACACACTCACAGTTTTGTCTTCTCACTCTCTCCATAGTGCCAGCCATCTCTGGCTTCAGGTACTAGCAATGTAATGAGGTCTCCCTCTTTGAAGCTGAGAAGAGTGCTGTTGTCCCCAGCAGCATGAGAGAAGATGGCTCGTACTCTCGTCCTGCCGTTCTTTTCTAGTCCTGCTGCCATGGAACTGGAGCGGGGCAGAGTCTTGTTTTCAGCTGATGTGACAAAAGGGAAAAAATCAAAGTTAGCCAATCAACTAGCTCGCTTTCTGGAAAGGAGCTCATTAATCCTTTGCATGCAGAAGATACCAGTCTTACAAAAACTAATGCAGAAACAAGTCACATTCTCAGCCATAAATATGTTTAATCCTTCCTGTCAATTCCAAACCCGGTTTCAGCAAACAAGCTTAATTATTGCATTTTCTGTACTTGTCTGAGGGTTTTGCACTTAATTGCTTCAAAGTAACAATAAATCTTAAAAAAATTAAAAAAAAAATTTGGTTTATTTAAAATGTGATGAATGCAATCCTTTCCAGAGTTTCAAAATAATCACTCAGCACTCATAGGCTAAGGTAGGGCTAGCCCATTCATGAAGCGGATGGAACAGCAAGTGGCAAGGGAGCAGCAGATTCAGGATGCCCTTCCCTCTTAGACTGCCACCTCCTACCACCTTATTACCACCACCACCCAATGATCACATTTTATTTAAAGCGACCATACAATGAAGGCCTAATGCATATAGTGAAGAGGGTTACTCCTGCCTGTGTCTGAAAAAAAACAGTGTGCAAGCAGCTGCAATCTGCTTTATTTCCTTCTCACCTCACTCCTTTTCTATGTGGTCCCTTTAAATAAAATAGGAAGTCCTTCCTTTCTGAGAGGAAGGTACAAGTTGAGAAGGTAAAATTTTTTTAAAGGGTGTTTGTATTTGTATACATGCTGTGGCAGAGGTTGTAGTGGCAGGTTTTAGCAGAACTGGACAGTGTGCTTGGTTAGGCCATCCCTAAGTTAAAGTTACAGTCTATGGATTCTAGATGTTGAACAAGTTCCATAGGAAGAAAATGGGTAAGCAGGAACAGCATTTAGTGATCTGCCTTCCAAGTCATCAATTATATACATATTTACTCAGAAAACCTCTTGCAGCCTCTTGCTGTCTCATTAATGGCAGGCTACACAAATAGTAAACTGAAGTATCCAGAAAAACATGATGAACTCATAGTTATGCCACATGATCAAAATAGTCATAACAACCACTTACTGACTGTTGTTTAATAAGAATTACTTTTCAGGCTTTGGTTGTGAAGTGGCAATTTTCTACATTAACAACTTGTTTAGCATTTTGTGTGTGCTGATGTCATCCTTACAACTGTCTGTAAGGATATGTGTCCAAGATTTCTAAACTTCAACATTTCTGTCTTAGTTGTAAACACAGGTGAAGGTAAAAACCAAAACAACAAGCTGGAGCAAGTTCCCTGGCAGACTATCTATGTGTAGGGTGACCATGTGTACCTGAATCCCAAAAAGAAGACAAGGTCCCACAAAATTCCTGAAATCCAAGCAAAATTCCTGACATGTTAAAAATGTAGGAGACCCAAAAATGTAGGACAAATGTAGGACATGTTAAAATAAAAGCTAAAAACACTTGTAATGCTTTCCTATACTTAATTTTCAACACTATATTACTTATTGTTAGCACCCTCTTTGCAAGACCTGTTTCCCAAACCAAAAAGGCACACGTTTTAAGTGATCCAGGCAGGCAAGCACAGGCTTGGTCTTTCAGCCTCTGCTTAAAAAAATTATTTCCCCTCCTTTCTCTTCAAAGCCAAACTCAAAGCCAAAGGTCTTTTCTGGGGGTACACACCTGTATGGAGTAGCGACACCTCTATGTGAGTACTAGCATTTCTGTAGGTGAGTCTCAGCACACCCACATGTAAACACAAGTACGCACACACAGGTGAGTACCTGTGAGTACCAGCAGGTGAGTACAGTCACCTATTTTCCAGAGAAATAGCACTTATAGATATTATTGCAAGGACCACCAGTAACATCATCCCTGGGGATTTTGATGCCACATGAAAAGAACAAGAGTGCTGCCACACCACTAAACTAAATGGTTTATTGTGACCAAGATTTTTGGAAGAAATTGCCTCTGCTTCCAACAAATGCAATGAGGGAATAGTAGGAGATAAGGACTAGTTTATTCAGATGTTGTACTCTCCAGCCTGTACTCAGTTGTGCTAGCTGTGCTGATGTGATCTCTTAGGTAGCTGCTACTGACCTATTGCTATTGATTTCACTTACTCCTGAGTAGACACAAATAAGCTATCCTGTTCATGCTTACAGTAAGCCCTATTTATTACAATTGCACTTACTCCTGAGAAGACACACATAACAATCCTGTTCAGACTTACCTGGGAGTAAGCCCCATTGACTGCAGTGGCACTTACTCCTGTTCACACAGGAGCAATCCTGTTCACACCTACTTGGGAGTAAGCCCCATTGATTGCAACAGCACTTACTCCTGAATAGCCACACATAAGCTTGGGCTCTCAGGTTTCAATCCAGTCCATACATACCCCTCTCGCCTGAATGCTGTCAGTGGATATTCCAGCCAGCCAGCGGCCATTAAAACTGTGGTAATTTGCTAGAAAGACCACTCTCTCACATAAGACAAACTCACTTGCTGCGTAGTTGTTCTTCGGCATGTTTTTGCGCACAGGGAGTGTATTTGAGTATGAGTCGCTCAGTTGCTTCTGAGGCTGAGGCGGGGATAAGGATTTTGGCTGAGGAGGCTTTCTGTCAGCCCAATGGTTGTAATCTTCACCTTCTGAGCCCGAGACTCCGTTCATTACTGGAATTGTCTCTTGTGCAGACATCCGCTGAAAGGGAGGACAGGACAGAGTCATATTTTAGCATATAGTATGACAGGTTGGCTGTGGAAAGTATGCAATCAATAACTATCATATCTTTCCAGTGTAAACCTTATCAAAAGCTGCCTTTTCTTTTAAAAAACCTGTTATGCAGCTGTTTCAATCGAAAGGACATACGAAGTAAAGCAAGGGGATACCATAGTAATAGCTGCAGGTATCTGTTCAGTCTCTTTGCATTTTGTTTAGGAAATACAGACCTTGTATTTATTCTAATTCAATATAAACAGATTAGTCCTTCTAGAAGCATCTCTGATAAAAAGTATTCCACTTTCTGTATCCGAGCCTGCTGGCAGTTTGCTAAAAGGGTAAGCATTCAAATCTCCCCATGCCACATATACAAACATCTAACACTTACTCCTACAAAAGGCGCCAGCTCTGGTGGAACTGGGAGTGGTTTGGCACCAGGGATAGGATCTGAGATGACGAGGTTTGACTTGGATGTAGACAGAGGGCTGGGCATAATAGTCCCATTGCTGCTAACAGCCATCTGTTGCATAAGCTGGATAGCACGATCTGGAATCTTGTTGGGATCAGCACAAGCCTGTTGCCACAGTGGGAGCTTGTGGGTCAAGATGTCTTTTCCCTGAAATTACAAAAAAAAAACCCAACTCAGTAGAGAGTAAGAGCACGTGGAGATAACAAAGGCAATATTTCTGCCAAAGATGCATGAGAAAGAAAACCAACAACAAAACCCAGAATGCATCATCCTTGTAAATGGAACCATAGCACAATAATTATTGTTTTTCATGAAAAATAAGTGTATCACAAGTTTTAGCTTGCCTGACACATTGGTTTATTCACCTAGTTGGGAGTGGATGAGATTCTTCTGTTCCTCTATGAGCTTTAAACAAGTTAAAGCCTGATAAAAGATAATCAACATATGGGTTATATAACAGCCAGTTTATCTGGCCAGTTCACCTGCAGTAGTGGTGGAAAGCAAAATCCACTGTGTCAGTATTGTCTCATGTAGACTTTCCTGTTCCTCTGTCCTTCCTTTTTAATGTTATTCTGATGCTACTTTCTAAGAAAACTTCTGGGTAGGCCTTTCCTTATTCCAACACCCCATTTTTCATGCCCAAAAGAGGAATAAATTGGAAAGATGTCAATATCAGAACACTAAAAAGAAATGAGAGGATTGTTTCTTCCAGCTTTTGTCAAATGCCATATAGAAGAGATGGGAAAGTGGCATATGTAGGTTGCTCAAAATGTGTGCATCAAATTATTCAAGATAAACAATCAATTTTTTTTCTGTAGGATCTGTAGACTGTTCATCCTTCTTTGATAGTTAACCATTGACTTCACAGTCAAAGGATCAAGATGTCTTTCTTTTAGCATTTTACCTGGGTCAATCAGCACAGTGGCTGTGGGCAAAAGGAAATGGAGCACCACAACACATGGGACACATCCTCTGGAAAAAAACCTCCACACAGTTTGTTCACAGTATATTGCTATGTATTTGTTCACAGTATATTGCTATGTATTAGCAAGGTGCTGACAACACACAGTGTTGCTTACTAGGCTGCAGAGACCAACTGCTCCATAGCAACAGCACTGTGTGCTGTGCAAGGAGGCCCTAGAATAGCCTTTGGCAGACTCCAGGTTCATAGCAGCGTAGAGGGATTATAGCATAAGTATTGACCTGTATGTGCAGTTGAACTGTTTTGGGTTCAGAAGAGGCTTTTTCTGGAGGAACAAATGATGCTTAAATAACGGGTGGGTAAAATTTTGATCATTTTGAGCAGGACCACCTCAGTTGATCTGGCTAAAGGCACTGTTTGTATTAGTCAGTCTTCTCTACGAACTAAAAACTGCTGTGCCTCAGAGAGAGTGACAAGCAGACAGCTGGACTTCAGGAGAGCATCTAATGAATGAAGGACATGTATTCTGGAACTACTTATGTCCTGCATTATGATAACTCTGGACTTCCAGGGACATGCCAGAATGTCATGAACAAGAAAAGCAATGGAAATTTTAATGTACTCTAGCTACAAGAAAGCATGTACAAGATACCAGGGAAAGCTCTTCTCCACCCTTCTCCTGCTTAAAGCAGCACAGTGCTGGAGAAGAAACTCTAAAGGCTGAAAATTAATATTTTTCTATCTTGTTCTCCTACTGCTTTGTATTGCAAATGGATTTTTTTTCCACTAACATAACTGAAGGGTGCCAGATTTCAAACCTTTAGGGAGATTTACTCCCTAAGTGTGTCAATGCAGGGGAGGGGCAAGAGCAGTAATGTGATTCCCAGGATCTTGTTGCTAAGGGAGGATGAAGATGAATGCTTCACTTTCACTTGGAACAGGTTCCAGACGGTGCTGGGCGGCCCTGCACAGCCTTCCACAGGGCTTGAAATCTTTGTATAGAAGCTCAGAATCTGTAAACAGAGCAATCTCAGAACACGTCCTATTTGCTCCATTCAGGTTTTTCAATCACATCCAGGAACTCAGTTTTAATTGCATTTTGTCACTGTTTTGAGATAACAGGAGCCTTGCACTGGGCTTCATGGGGATTCCTGCATATCATACACCAGTAGGAACTCAGGAACCCCCCCATCACCCACAGCACCATGATCCTGGGGACAGTGTTGCTGCGTTTGTCCTTTCCCTACCCTTTTAAGAGGGTGACAGCATTTGTTCTCAGGCTGGTGAGTAATAACCCACCATTTTGAGAACCACTGAAATTTTACATTTTTCAACATTTCCTGCAGGAAGTTACTAATAACACATGCCGTCCCCAGGCCAACTTACTATAGCTTTTTAAAAAGTCCTTCAGTGTTCTCAAAATGCCCACCTTTATCCTTTGGTCAGATTGCAAACACATGATGAAGACAAAGCAAAATCTTTTACTAGAATTTCATATGTTATTCCCCCTACAAACTTGGAATCCACATCACACCTACACCCACATACAGTATGGATCAGCCACCTGCATAACTTCCCAGTACAAAGTGTTGTTTTGTTTTGCATTTTTAAGAGAAATGAAATTAAAATAGGTGCTGGGAAAAGGGTCTCTTTCTTCTTGGTAACCTGGTGTCACATGTCACAAAAACAAGCATGAAAAACTCGGCTAGTCCATTCTTGGTGAAAGAAGAGCATTTTGTTCTTGCACTTCACAGATACATGTAACATTGAAAAGGCCCTGACATATGCTGGTAATTGACTTGGCATACATTCTGGCTTGAAGATATTTATGACTAAGTGGTACTTTTCTGTTAATCTAAAAATCTTTTCAGTCTTGCCAGATGGAGATGAGTGATATATGGGGGAAATGTAGCTACAATCACTCATATAAACACACAAGCAATGATGTTGTAGAGTATGTTGGTTCACCACAATGCCAGCAAGAGGTAGCCGATGGCAGAGGTACCAAAAGGCAAAAATGGCAATCTATGATAAATAGAAGAGCTGCTGAAACTCTTCTCAACCACAGTACCACTGTCATGTCACCTTTGTGGATCTTTGCTATAAATGAGAATCTTTTATCTTGTACAAACTTCACTTAAACAATTATAATACTTGATTATCCTGATAGAACTGTAGTAGTGATGACACACCACTCCTGTGTTATATTGAATTGGGTTGGTTCACACCTCTGACTCCAGCTCACCTTAGGACCTGCCTCTGGGGTTTTCCAACACTGTATTAGGATTGGCAGCACCATACTGCAAGCAGCAGTAGGTAACCACTATGTCTCTATTAAAATCCAGTAGTTAAAGGCACACTGAATGAGCTATTGAAATGGAAAACTTTTAATTGCTTTGGAAACTACTGCAAAGTCCCTAAGGTATACATAACATACCCCTGTTACTGAAGGATGCTGTCACATGTGCTTCTATAGGTTTCCGCAGGACAGAAGAGCTGTGACCCACAGTCACTGGTTCTAAAATCACTTCATGACTGAAGCTGAATCATAAGTGAATTTGTAAATGATTAACAGGATTTTACTCAGACAGCACAGCAGTGCTTCATTTGATTCTCTTTAAACCACATATGAGGGGAACTTCTTTCCCATTGCTTTCCAAAGAAAGATGGTTCCAAGTTCTGTGGCTTACCCACACTTGCTCACCTTGGAATGGTATGTGAGAGCATTTTTGGCAACAGCACACTGCTTCTCCACCAGGAAACAGAACCGCCGCCTCTCTTCTGTGAGTGCTGTCTTGTAGCCATCGGAAACATAGTTCTCCAGCTCACTCTGCTTGTTGGTGATGGCTTCGATGAACTGGGTGGAAAAAACAACACCACAAGGCAATTACTAGAAAGCACAAACTGAATCACTGCACATAAACGGGGCCAGTCCTACCAAGTTTTAACCTACTAAGTGAACTGCACATAGAAGGAACCCTTGCCATGTCGGCATCTATGCCAACAAAGGAGGCAGAGCAATCTTTTGCCAACACGGAATGTCCAAGATTCTGATTTTGTCAAGAGATCCGCTTACCCGTGGACAGCAGGGGGCACCAGGCAACAGAGCAAATGCAGACTCGTGAGTTTTATACACACTGCTCCCCCTCCGCAACCATCCTGAGTCATCTGACCTCCCCCACACAAAAGCTCCTGACTCAGAACGTGGGCTTCAGATGTTGTGTGGGTGGCAGAAGAGCAGAGAGATTCTCTCAGCCTCCCTCCTACTTCGCCTGCACCTGGGTGGTGTTCATTTTCTAGTGCCAAATCCTTAATAGACTGGCTGTGCTGCTCACATCAGGTTGAAGTGTTTTGAAAGATTGCACACAGGTGATTGTGGGCTTCAAATATAGCCCCCCCAACCTGCTGTTATCTGAACATTTAGAATGAACCCACATCCCCCCAAATCATGAAGTGAGGAGATGAAGAGAAGCACAAACACAGAACAGATTAGGCAGGGGATATGTACTTCACCTCACCCTCCACAATCTACAAGCTTCTTCTGATGAGCAGATAAAACATTAACCACTTGAAAAACTCCCACAGAGAGCACTGTCCTCTTCATAAACATTTGCTTACAGAGTCAAACAATACACACATTAAAACCTGATTCACCCATATTACAAAATAATAAATATAAAATAAAAAATCCACTCAGTCTCCTGAATTCAGGCCTTTACCTATAAAAGGACTATATTCAAAATTTCATTATCTGCTGATTCACTTTCCTACTACCACTACTGCCAGAAGTCCCAGGTGCACCCAACTTGTAGACTCAGTGTTTAGTCTGAGTAACTGGAAACACTGACATGTTGTCTCACTACCACAAATATTTGTCCTTCTGGAGTGCTTAATTCTTTCCAACTATGTAAAATGGACACTGCAATGAACTGGATAGACTTTGTGCTAACTGCAGCACAAACAAAACACCTTACCCCTGAATTCATTTAGTCTTGCATAGTGCTGTATCCACCTTCCTCACATACATTTTCTCTTGTCTTTTTGGGGAGAGCATGGGGGGGGGGGGGGCGCGGCAGAATTCCTCCTCAGCAGCAGAACCATCTCAGCCCACTCTGGATTTAAGTTTATGTTTAGTCCCAATTAAGATATTACCAAGTCACCCATTCTTCCTTACAGAGATAGGATTTCATGAAGCCTTTCCTGTCCTTTTCAGGATTCCCTTGTCCTTCAGAATGCTCTTTCAACTAGGTCTGCAATGGTTAAATAGATTCGAAATCTTTGATCAATTAAAAAGGGATCTCTAATTGGACAGACAGGTTTTTTAAAAGCAAACACTAAAAATCCCTGCAGGCAGCTGGTACTCTTTTAGAAGAGTTTGCACCTGTGCAAGAAAGACTGCCTGGGCAAAGAGGATTTCTGTAAGGGCATCTGTTGAACAGCAAATATCATTTGATAAAGTGTTTTAAAATAACATGCAATATTTATGCAAACTCAAGTCAAATAACAAAATTGATTAAAACAAAACCATTAAAATCAACTAAAATTCCTTTAACTAGATGCCAGCTCTGCTTTCCACCAACTATGAGCACAATCCTAACCAGGTATACTCTAAAGTAAGCCCCATTTTTGTGTTCAATGGGACTTAGTCCCAGGAAAGTTTCTTTAGGATTGCAGCCTAAGAATAAGTCAAAGTTTCTCTTCTAGTTTTTCTCCCAGAGAAAAGGTACTGATTCTGATAAAGGGCAACAGTGCTACATTTTAATTTTATTCAAATACATGTTACATTGAAAGTAATATTTTGTTGTAGAACTCGGTCTCTTATCTGTTCTTTACAAGCCACATGCTAACGAAATAACCAGTGAACATTTCATAAATCACATGGGATTTAGGCCCTAGGAAAAGGTCTTATGCATGTATTTTTCATTGCATATTGTCAAGTAGGATGACACCAAATTTTTATGTAGAATGATGTATATATGTGAGAAAATTAGTGAATGCTGACATATGCTATTTAAGATTCTTAGGAAGACTACTAGGAAATGTCAGAGATTTCTGGCAAGGGTCAGAAAATATGTCTATAGTCATATAGCTCATAGCCAAATATGTCTATAATTTGGGTCTCTTCCTAATTGCTGCCATTTATTACAGAAATGTTTATCCCACCTTTTCAATAAAAAGAGAGCTTAAGGTGGCTTTCATAATTATAAAAACAACAAAACAGTTCAAAATACAATAACATTTACTGATGCAAAATGACAATTTAGAGCACAATCCTAACCACGTCTACTCAAAAGTAAGCCCCATTGTGTTCAATGGGTCTTATTCCCAGGAAGTTGTCTTTAGGATTGCAGCCTTAGTAGGAAAGGCTGATAAATTTTCAGATATGTCAAACTGTGTTAGATATGGGTCTAATACATTTGCAGATGTTAGCTATAACTGCATTTAAAGCAGTATTAGTATATGTAAGCACCCACATGCCACCATCCACATGCCAGATCTTTGCAAAAATGTACACCAGACCTTCCCAGCCAGCCAAGAATTTCCATTCATATGGTCAGCCTGGGCAAGAGTAAAATTAAAAGTAGGCAATAGATTTGTAAGCAAAACGGCAGCTTCATAACTTCACCCAGTGCCTTAGGCTGCAATCCTAACCATGTCTACTCAGAAGTAAGCCCCATTGTGTTCAATGGTTCTTACTTCCAGGAAAGTGTGTTCAGGATTGCAGTCTTAGTCTCTGGAGACTAGCTGAAGCTACATTGACTGGTAACACTCCATTTTCTAGCAAGAGCAACAAAGTATGTCCAAAAGGAGCAGTGAATGGAGAGAATAGGTGAGGAAGATATATAAATTTATTGAATCCTTGCTGGTATGCTTTCCTGGTATTGCTTGTGTTTTGAGATGGGTATAAAAGGAGAGCTACACCCAACTGCACTTTGCACATGATCTGAAGCACTTGGACTTTTTGTTGTCTTGCTTTGGTATCTGCAGTAAGCAAAATGTTTTCAGCTTCCCTTGGCATGGTCTATTGGTGGGAATTACATGATGGGCAATGAACCTCACTCTGCCTTTGGGGGTTCAAAAGCAACCTTTGTAAGTAATTTTCAAATACTTCCACTAAAGATTTACCCACACCTCCGATATATCCAAGGATCTTAGAAAATTTTGTGATTTTTTGTTCAAAACCCATCCGCAAATTATTTGTGAGATCAATTTATATTCTAAGTATCTATGATAGATTATGATTTTTGATAACTTTGGGTGTTGGTTGGTCAAACCTATGCCTGGAGTCCTGTTTACTTCAATTGGAGATGACAAAGGTGTTTAATTCTCCCATTGAAATAAATGAAATTTCCAGCTGCTTAAAATTCAGCTAGAAAAGTGTGATCCAACTTTTCATACTAAAGGGGACCACAGGAATACTTCAACACAGAACCCCAGTGCTGCACACTGACCATATCATTAATTAATGCTATATATTTAAAATACAGCAATTACATCCTTTTCATATTTAACCAGTCTTTTTCTTCTCATGCACCATATTTTAATTCCATTCCTAGACTGTCTGCATGGATCAACTCACTGTTGCTGATACAGGTCTGTTGACTTATGTGGCTGCTGAGGCTTGGGCTTATTCAGAGGCAAGGAAAAAAATCTCCCCTAACCATGAGGAGACACCCCCCCCCCCACAACTACATTCCCCTGCAGAATACAGCTTAGCCCATACCAGTTCCACTACATTTTCACATGGGAATTTAGTTAAGATTGGTTTGTTGGACTTTGTATAAAGAAAAATGCTAAAATAATACAGCAGCACCTTCCACCCTACTAACTGTGTTCTGGAAAGTAGGTTTGGACTTGTAGTAGGATAGAGGAGGGAGTATAAAATGAACCTATTCAAAATCTAATCAACCTTCTGCAGGGAGTAGTGGTGATCTAAGTTTTAAGTGCTCTGAAACATGTTTGTGGAGCATATATCAGAAGAGACATGTCTAGGGCTGCTTTTCCTTACAGGGATTGAGGCTCAGTGTTGTCAGTACAGAGAGTGACTGAGAAGCAGTCAGCTGTCATGCCTGCACTGTCCCCAGCTGTATTGACAGTAATTGTGTCAAGCCAGTCTTCTGCCTGGAGCACTAAGCAGAAGGAACAAGGTGCAGGGTATACTTACAAGGTGAGAGTACAGGTCTAAAAACTAGATGGGAAAAGGAAAAACATGTCCACCTGTTGTGCAGCGTCAGAAATCTTGGGGTGTAACAAATGATGGAATCCATCCTCTAGAACAGAGGTCCTCAGCTCTGGGTCTGTGGCCCAGTGCTGGTCCACCGCAGCTGTGACTGCTAGGCTCACCTTGCAGCCTGGGCGAACTGCGCAGGCACAGCCTGGCAGCCAGGTTGCACCTGTGCAGTTCTCCCTGCAGTGCCAGGCTGCGCCTGCGCAGTTTTCCCCAGCTGCAGGGAGAATTGCGCAGATGCAGCCCAGCTGCGCTGATGTGCATGTGCAGTTCCAGATTTTTTTCCCATGGAACCGGGCTGTGGTCCTCAGAAGGTTGTGGACCACTGCTCTAGAATGTTGACTCCCTTCGAGAGTGAGATGCTGGGAGGTGGAGAAGCAGTCTACAGTGTTTATGAGAGAAAGCTAGGATAATGTACAGAGGAGCCCTGCATGTGCTTATTGGTTCCACATTCCCATGTTCCCCTTCTCATGGTGAGGGGAGCAGAGGGTCCTTTTTGCTCAGCAGAAGCCATGAACATCCATTTATGTCCTCTGTTAGGCTCAGGCTGAGGTTAGAGCTCAAAACATGTCCTTCACAGTTTCCCCAGGCTTCCCAATGTTTTATAAGGCATTTTAATGCCACTTTCATGTGTAATTCTAGTAATTTAGGCCAGTGTAACTCATCTTCTGGTTCCCTTCATGATGTGGGGAGGCTAGCATATGTCTGTGCACTGGCTTAAACCACCTCCCCTCATAGTGTCTGGAGTGGTGCAGCAGTGCCTTACAGCACTTTTACAATAGCCCCAGGCCAGCATAGGACTTGTGCTGGAACTTTGGCTGGCCTAACCAGAGGCTAGGATTGCACTTTCAATTTCTCCATGAAAGAAGCCTAAGGGAAGCCCCAGAGTCCATGTGTTTTAAGCTCTAAAGCTCAGCCTGAGCCTAGCAGAGCCCACAGTTAGATTAAGTCCTTTGCTGGGTTCTCCTCACCTCTGGAGCGTGCAGACCACAGGGACAGGCTTTTGCCTGTATCTGAATTTTCAGCTATCCACATGGGTATATGAAACAAAATCCCTGCAGATAAGAGATACAGCTGTAGTAGTTAAGATGGTGAGCCAGGAAATCCCAAGTCCAAATCTCATGTGCTTGGAATATTCACAGAGGCACTATGAAAATACCGCATGTGGTCATCAGGACTTGCTGCTTGAAGCCTGTGTTACAACACTATTATTCAGAGCCCCTACCACTGTGACATGGAGTGCATTGGTGGGGCATTGCATTACAGGTACTAGTAAATGGTATCTGTATCTGCCAAAGAGTGCTCTGAGCTGTATCTATCAGTGTGTCTTGCACTTGTCAGAGTAGTAACAAACAATTTGCTTACTTATAATGGAATGTCTCTGCCAAAAAAACAAAAGAAGATGGCAGTCACCTTTGCAGCTGCCTCAGAGCTCTGTGAACTCTTGCTGTTAAAGAGGCTTCAGAGGCGCCTACCTTGGCAGTGGTGGTAGTACCCACAGACCAGAATGTTTTTGGGCAAATAAATGTGCCAGTTTCCTCTGCTGATGATGCAATGTCCCCATCACTGCACTCACTGACATAATGATTGGGGCACTGAATGACAGGGTTACTGCTGTTGCTAAATAGACCTTCAAGGACTTGCATAAACATGGCACCAGCACTGTAGATATGCTGCTTTTATTTAAAAAATTAGAACACAGAGGAGAATATATACAAAAGCAAAATTATTATAAGCTCATCCTTTTCCTTTTCATCTTTTCTTTATCCATCCTTTAGCTGCTCTGTGAAGCCTTGTAGAGCTATAAATACCTTTAAGATGCACTTTAAAAAAAAATTCTTCCCAATGTATATACAAAAGATTCTTTGCACACGAAGACAATTTCTCAAGGTGTTTTAATTCTTAGTTGTAATTGTGATTTTTACTGCTGTGTTTATTTAAGTTAGCTGTGCTTCGTTTGTCTGAGGGCAAGTTATAAAGAAGTACAATCCTACAGTTTTACTCCAAAGTAAGTCCTATTGAATACAGGGATCCTCTGCTTATCTGACAGGTTATCTGAACTGCGGTGAAAAGTAGAATCCGGTCTTTTTTGTTTGTTTGTTTGTTTCCAAATGTGGTATTAGCTAGCTAGCAAACTGGAAATGATCTTTTTACCTTGCAAATTCCTACTGTCACACAAAGATTTCTGCAAATTGAGTCTCATTAATTTCTTCAGACAAGAACAGACAAGGAGTACTCACACACATACACACACACACACACACACACACACGTGCCAAAAAAACTCTGAATCACCATGTCACAGGCAAATCAACATATAGAATTTTAGCCTATAGAACAGTAGAGAGAGACTGAGAGAGTGGAAGTTGCATTGAATGAATGATTTATGAGTAAAATTGAAAGATGTTGAAACAGTGGATCATCAGAAAATGAACCAAACCGAATTATGAAACTTACTCCCCAATACATGCATATAAGGTTGCAGCCCAAGTAAGTAAATGTACAGAGGCATTCATTTCTCTATGGCTGCAATTCTGAAGTGCAGGTAGGCTAGCACTGGGCTGGCTTTATTTCAAGATAGGCCAGCCTCACTACACCAGAAAGGATTGGGCTAGCATATTTCCACTTAGGCTGGCCCAAGACAGATGGACATGGCCAGCCTAGCACGGCAAACTTAGGCAGCTCAGCAGAGGTATACTGAAGACATGTTGAGCACAGCCTAGAACAGTGCAGTTTGGCCATATCCATAGCCTGTTTTCAGGGAAGACATGTTCCCTCTTAACTTTTCTGACTTGTGTGATCTCAAGAGCAGGCATAAATCTGAGCGCATATGGGTCATTGAGAAGCCAGAGTAAAAATGGAAGTGATAGCAAAAAAATTCTGAATCCTAGGCCAACTTAACTGCAACCTCTACCTCTCAACCTCCTGATACAGCACCACTACACCAACAGCCCACACCTCAGCATATGGCACAACCACACCAGCATGCTGCTCTTATGCTGCTGTCTCTTCAGCACAGAGGCCTCCAAGCCCTGTGGATTTGGCCTATTAGTCTAGAGGCCTCTTAACCCTCTGGATTTGACCTGTACAAATAAGCAATTGCAAAGCCTTTGTACTTTCCCCCACTCCCCAGTTTCACAGTCTTCCGCACTCCTTAGGCTTAAACCATGCCAAAATCTGATTTTCAAGAAACACAATATTGACTCATAGGAAGACATTTAAATCTATGCACTACCAACAAATCTTTTCACTATGACAAAACCACAAGTCAAATAGGTTGTTGGGTAAACTGAAAGATGATATATAATTGTTGACAAACCACATCAAATAACTTGGGTCTATTGTTTCATTTCATGAAATACTTTCAAAAAAAAATATATGTCTTCCATAGGAATAAAGCTTTTTTAAAAGTTATTATTATCTGCCACCTTTCTCCTCAGTAATAGGAGAAAAAATCCAATAGAACAGTCAAAAACAATAAAATGATTTTAAAAAAAATTAAAAGCATTACATACCAAAACCAAAACACAGAACCAAGTAATACAACAGCAGAGCAGCTCAAACCAAATATCCACGCAAAAAATACCATTTGTGCATACCTACCAAATGCAAGCAAAACAGGAATTACACTGATGTTTTCTGGCAAGGAGTTCCATGAAGAGGATATAAAAACTGAGAAGTCTCTCCTGCATGTAGCCACCAGCTGTACATCCACAAATGATGACATGTACAGATGTCCCCAAAAAACCTCCAGGGCGATTCAAAGGGACTTTGGAGCCATGGGGGGAACATGCTTCTCCAACCTACCTCAGTCCCATGAGTAAAAGCAACCTTGATATGTCATTTTCTAGGTCACCCCCATTTCAAATTTATTTAATAAATCGCTGCCTTGTAAAACAATTTCCCAAATAGATTAACACAAGCCCTTCAATGAGACAAAACAGATTTAAATCTAGTGGCAGCATGAAGCCAGAAAGGCAGGTGTCGAATGTGTATGGTGACCAGATAGAGTGGAGGTGACCAGATAGAGTGGAGGATAGGGTGCTTATACCTTTAATCCTTGTAGAGAAGAGATAATTTTGGCAGGTGCAGCTCAACATGGAAAGATTTTTACAAACTGTACCTGCCAAATTTTCCTCTCTTGTGCAATAGTTATAGGTACAGGCACTCTGTCCTCCTATGGTCCTGGTCACCCTGGGCATGTGGAGTGTCATGAGCATGACTGCAGTTATCTACTGGCAAAGTCACAGACAAATTTGAGAAGCCGGTAATGGTCCATGATAGGACAGAGCATGCTGTCACTTTGTATAGGATGCTGCCAGATCAGAGGCAGCACATGCTGCTTCCAAGCTGGCCATGCTGTGAGTAAAATTAGAGAAGCCCTTTGGCTAGAGAACCAACTAGGTGAAAGCAACATGCTGCCTCTGGCCGGACTCCACATGGAGCGAGAGTCTGTCTAACTCCCTCATTGTCCTACTTCAGGAAGAAGATC
This sequence comes from Cryptoblepharus egeriae, assembly GCA_030015325.1. NCBI lineage: Eukaryota > Metazoa > Chordata > Lepidosauria > Squamata > Scincidae > Cryptoblepharus > Cryptoblepharus egeriae. The sequence goes on along the minus strand of JAREYC010000002.1, from coordinate 102,183,572 downwards.
CAAAACTAGATGTAGAAAATTCTGTTTCGTAGTCATGAAGCTAAAACTACAGTGGCGCCTCACGTAACAAATTTAATTCATTCCAGATGCATGTTTGTTACATGAAACGTTCTTTACATGAAGCGGATTTTCCCCTAGGAAATAATGGAAACTCAGATGATTGGTTCCACAACCCCAAAAATATTCATATAAAAATATTAACTGGATGTAAAAATGATGACAACACACGAGAATTGAATTCAAAACATGCATTCAGTGTGCATGAGCCTATGAAGTCTACTTAGGCTGCAATCCTAAAGATACTTTCCTGGGAGTAAGACCCATGTAACACAATGGGGCTTATTTCTGGGTAGGCATGGTTAGGAGGCTGCAATCAAAGACACTTTCCTGGGAGTAAGACCCATTTAACACAATCTTACTTCTGGGTAGACATGGTTAGGAGGCTGCAATCAAATACACTTTCAGTGTTTCCCCGCTTTCTCCTTCTCTTCATCCTGAGCCTCTCTCTCCCCTGCTCCCTTCTTGCTAGCCCTGAGCTGCTTCCCTCTTCTCCACTGCTGTTCTCTTCCTCTGCCCAGCGGACACCCGGCCACAGGAGGAACAGCACAGAAGTGTTGCTTTTGCTATGGGCAGGTGCGCTAGGCAGACCTGATGTTTTTTAAAAGGGCTGCCGGCCAGCACATCTGCGCCAACTGCCAAAGAGTGCGTTTGTTATGTGAACCACAGTTTGTTACGTGAAGCAGAATCCTCGAGAAATTTTTTGTTTGTTACATGGAACGTACTTTACATGAGATGTTTGTCATGTGAGGTGCCACAGTATTGGTATGACTGTGATACTGCAGTTCAGAGTGGGATGGAGAACCCACTGATGTGTTCCTTCTGGGAGGCCCAGAAAAACTTGGAGTAAGCCCAGGCCACAAATAGCAATTAGTTCTTCTCTTGCTATTCAAACTGGATCTATACGATGAAAGATGCCAGTCAGCAGTGAATGAACTAGCTGACAGGAGTCATTTATATGGCTCTCCTCATGTGTACCAGGACCTAGTATACCTGGTACTTTGAAGTCTATTTGACTCTGAAACCTATCACCTGCTCAGGATGGAATGATTTGGCTAAGACCCAACACATCCTTGAGGGAAAGGTTGGGGATTTAACAGACATAGTGGCTAAATATGTAATATGAGTAAGAGATGTATTTCAGTAATAGCTAATAATGTGAATGATTCTAGAACTGTTCATTGAGAGGGATGGTGGTATGTTCACCATGTATGACATGGTATGTCTACTGTATGTTATCTGTTTTAAATGCCAATAAAGGTTCTGAATACCAAATACAAGTGTACCATTTCATAAGAATGCTGCTGCAATGTACTTATAATGGAAACTTTGGGAAACTTACAGCTTCAATGAAGTTCAGGAAGCCACAGCTTCAATGTCAACTGACAAACCCAATCACTGGGGTTCAGAGTGATGCTCTTCTAGGATGCCTGAGAACAATGTTCCAGAACAGTTTCTAAATTTATTCTCTTCTCACTTGCACAAATCTACATGCATATTTCATTTCTCTTTGCTCAAAAAGATAAATTCTGTACACTTCAGCTGTCTACTGCAACACTGCATCTTACAAAAAATGTTGCAGAATAATCTATAGAGACTGGGACCACAGTCCCTGCTAAATCTCAACATGTTGGTTTTCTAGGTTGGAGAGCCTTTAGTGGTTCCCTAGTTTTGGGTCACCACATACTGCTGTGTCTATGCTTCAGTGCGCTGTGGACCACCAAGTACATAACCAGGGGGTTGGGTAAGATGACCTACTAGGCTTCCAACTCTAGGATTCTATGATAACTGCAGTAGGACATGATTCTGGGCTAATCAGGGCCAAAGGAGGACCCAAGCAAGGTAGGTGAACCAACAAATGCATGGTGTTCTACTCTCCTGCTGACTATCAGGCCCAGCCAGCTTGAGGTCTGTGGATCATGGGTTGGTAAATGCTACTTTGGATAAATCCAGAGACTGGAATTTGCTTAACAATTCATTCAGAAGGAAATACCTGCTCCATTAGCTATATAGTGCTTTCTATACATTTGAAAGCCAATACCTATGCCAAAAGCTATGCACAAGTAGTTAACTACATAGTTATGTATGTAAAATTACATGGAAGTAGTTTCACTGAAATAAATAGGATACTATTATGAGGAGATATTCCTGGAATCTGGATGCTAAGAAGCCACAGAATTTTTGGGTTCTTTGCACAGACATGTTTAATTGAGTCATGAATCAATCATGATTCAATGCCCCTTCAGGGTAGGCAATAAAGGTGAGCAATAAATCTTCATATGAATAAAAAAGATGAAAATCAGTGATTTGAGTCAAGAAAAATAATGATTTATCAATTTTAAGAAAGACAGTTGTTTTCATTTCTTATGAGGCATCCTGAATATGCTGAATCTGTGCTACAAACAAAATCTGTCCTATAGCAAAGAAAGAAAAGTGCTTTGGGGACAGAAGAGGGAGAGGAAAGAAGCAGAGTAATTAAGAGATCTGTAAAAAAATGTGAATCTTGGGAGGAAAAAAAGGAACGTTATCTCCTTAAGCTAGTGACTAATCACTTATGCCAAGCTGCTGCTTATCCTGAAGGTTCCAGCTGCATTGTAAGCAGTCTCCATTGTTCAGTATATGTGTGGGGGTGGAAAGGTGGGGAAAGAGAAAAAAGGAAGAAAGGAATGGTGCTGTTCACTTGCTATCAGGCAAAGGCTGCAATCCTAAAGACACTTTCCTGGAAGTAAGACCCACTGAACATAATCGGGCTTACTTTTGAGTAGACATGGTTAGGACTGTGCTCAAAGACACAAATTAAATGCCATAATCTCTAGTGTAGCAATGGGGTGCCCCAGAGCAGTGTCTCTGCCCACATTGATTGTTCACTAACATGCCACTTCTCTACTTATTTGCTAGACTGAAAAAGTCCATATCCTTTTTGGCTGCATGAATGAGGACAGTAGTTTTAGTATTGCCAACCAAAACAATGTTGCTTGGGAAAGCTGTCTAGTGTATAGGTGCATATATCATCCAATTCAACATTTTCACAAAGCAACTGTGGCTTGCTTGGGATGAATTCCTTGTTTCCCTTTCACAAACTGGTATCTTCAGAGCAGCAAAAAGATAACTGCATAAATGCTTAGAGAATTTGCACAACTGTCAGAGAAGTGACTTCCACACATAAAAACTGTTTGGTTTAAACTGCAGGTGAAGGCAGTATTCAAGCATTCACTGGCCAAACCGACAAGGTTCTTATTCCTAGAGTTATCTTCAGTCAATAATTTTTCCCCACTCAGTTTCATTATGCAGGAGAAATATATTTCATCGCTTGTGTGGATTCAGAATTTGCCATTTGTTACTCACATGTTTAGCAGCATGATGCGACTTGTTTATATAACTAACCTGTGACTGGTTGCTCAAATGCCATGTGCTGAGGTGCTGTGGAAATGTAAAAAAGTTCTCAAAGGGAGAGAAACTAAATTAGCACTCAAAAGAAACAGAAGCAGACAAAGAACTCTGAATTCCTATTCAGCATCCATGGTCACTTAAATGTCACTGAGCTGATCCAACTCAGAGATGGTTGTCACTTATCTAAAAGAACAAAAACATTTGGGGGTGAAGTGGGGTACACTGACTCAGATACAGCAATAACTGGAAGAGAGAGGCAGTGAGCTGATGCAAGGTTAAGTCACCATAGGCAATGGGTGCACACAGACTGCCAGTCTCTTTATCCTGTCTTATCCTGTGTCTAGCCGTGTTTATCCTGACTATGCTGTGAAACCATTCCATTTCTCTCTCCATCCCTGTCCCTACCTCTTCCTTTCTCTCATATGAATTAGCCTCATTGACTTTGATTAATATTAAGCCAAAGTTGGAGCTGCACCAATGAAACCCTTAACCACAACTAAGGCCAGCAGAGGAAAAGAATGTGTAAGGAAGATCCACAATTCTACAGTCTGATCTCAATCATTAAACAGGTTTGATGAATGTAACCCTTAGGTGCCCATCCGGATCCAGAGTCCGGAAATGCAAATTTATGAATGTAACCCTTAGATGCCCATCTAAAAATAGCCCAATTTGCATAAATTTTTAAGAGAACTGTTATCAGCATGAGCTTCAAGACAACAGAAGATACTGACAATAAATATTGAGATTCTGCAAATAAATATCAATGAGGAGGACTCTTACTCTATTTCAGAATTTGAAAAGCTACTCTACAACAGAGCAATAATACATTTTACATTTTTAAAAAGTAAAATGAATTGGGGAAAAATATAAGCTGTTAAAGGATTGCCTATAAAATGTCAAGCTACAAACCAAAAATAGGGGAATTTCTGGTTGGGAGAGCAACCTGCATCTGGCTTGCTGGCTCATCCTCTTCTTGGAGAGAAGGCAAGAGGAAGGAGCCTCATCAATGCTGCTGCCAAAAATTTCAAGAGCAGGGTGGGAATAGCAGGTAGAGGATTCTATGATCCTAGTTCTGATGGCACTCTTGGAAGAGCAATACTTGGGATCAAGACCACTGTCTATTTACTTCCTCCACCGCCCCAGCACATCTTTAAAACAGGCCAGACATGCAGGTTTATGGGAATCCTAGAATCCTTTCTATTCAGTTTTAAAGAAGTATCCAGTGGAGATGATAAAGAAATATAGATGGGGTGTGTGTCTACTGATGCTCTGGAGCAGCCAAAGAACACCAAGTAATAATCACTTCCTAATTGCTTTGCATTCTTTTTGGCTCCAGGCAGAGGAAGGGAGGGATCTGCCTCCCAGCTGAATCAAAGCTATTCTTTAAATTTAAAGGGCCAACCTAATTTGTGTTGAGATAATATCACAGGTGAAAAAAATCTGCTGATATTTAGGTTGTATCCTGATAATTTCATTCTTGTTTGAAAATGAGAGTTGACACAGAGTTTTGAATGATGTGGACAATGTTCACTCAGAACCTTAGCATGGAGTAGGAATGCAGGAGTGAGCAAGCAAGAATTCGTGAATTACTATATGGAAAGTAATGTAGCACCCAGTTAAGGCAAAGCATGCCACTCTACATATATACAGTAACACCAAAAACATGTCAATGCTTGTAGCAATGCTAGTTTTGTATACAGATATGGGTCGAGAAAGAAAGATTATTGCAAGGCAGGCATGATATGCACAAAATAAAAAATAAACAACAGCAATTTTGTATATTTGGCAAGGTGACAGATTTAGGTCCTTCGCTATAATTACTTAGCCCAGACTTGCTAAGAGTCCAAAAAAAGTGTGCGAATTAGAATAAAGAGTACAGTGGTACCTCGCGTAACAAGTGAAGAACAAGCAAAAATTTCTCTAGGATTCTGCCTCACATAACAAGTATTGCTTCACTTAACAAGCACACTCGTTGACAGTTGGGGCAGATGCATTGGCCAGAAGACCTTTTAAAAAGCATCAGGGCTGCCTAGCGCACCTGCCCATAGAGAAAGCAACACTTGCGCGCTGTTCCTCCTGTGGCCAGGCGTCCACTGGGCAGAAGGAGAGAACAGCAGTGGAGAAGAGGGAAGCAGCTCAGGGCTAGCCAGAAGGGAGCAGGAGAGAGAGAGAGGCTCAGGATGAAGAGAAGGAGAAAGTGGAGAGACACTTTGAAAATGTCTTGGATTGCAGCCTCCTAACCATGTCTACCCAGAAGTAAGCCCCATTGTGTTAACTGGGCCTTACTCCCAGGAAAGTATCTTTCAGATAACAAGCATGCTTCTGGAACAAATTAAACTTATTATATGAGGTACCACTGTAGTTTCTTCCTCTTTCACTGCTATTGACAATTCTTTCTATCTAGAAGCTTGCAACAAAAAACTGGAGTGTGTTTGAACTCCCTACCCCACAGATACACCATAATTGCCTGAATCCCATATTTGCCTGATAGTCCTATACAATTACAGACTACTACGGGGAGAAGAAAAGTGTAGCGTGGGGCTACCCATGGTAACCAAGAGATGGCTTCAAGGATCAAGCTGGCCAAAGAATGAGTGCAAGAAGTTAATGGGCCAAGAAACTCATTCTATTCTGCAAATGTTTGGTTTGGCCTAGGTCTGATTTTTAAAATGTAAAACTGTAATCTTCATTTTTATCTGAAACAAAGTCCAAGGCTACAATTCAGTGCACCATTATTGGATTATAACACCCATGGGAAGCAATGGGTCTACTTCTGAGCAAATCAGGTTGCAAATATGTATAGCTGTGCTTGTTCATGCTCATTCCTTGTTGCGTGTCTCTCCACTGTGTATTAAATTACACACTCCTAGTCATATGTTATAAGCTATATGTTATATGTTAAGCCTCTGGTTTAACACACTAGGCATCTTAAGTAAGGATTTGATTAATGGTTCTACTGATATGTTGTTTACAATGCACTTTCTTTAGACTGTTTAAAAATGATTGTGAAGATCAAAACTGAAAAATAATAAATAAAAATTTTATGATCTTTTACTAGTACATTATTTTTCAGGATCTGACCTTGGGCAAAATCAGACAAAATTACAGTCAGACACCCCTAAGTTACGGTAATCCCCTTGAGTTATCATAGAAAATTCCATGAGATGGGCTCAGTCCCTGCCCTTGACTTACTGTACATATGAGATTGATTTATGAGTGAGTATTTACATTAGATTGTTGCTGCCCCCAAAATATGTTGCCTGGTACAATTGCTAACCCCTACACCAACGAGGCTGCAATCCTAAAAGCATTTTCCTGGGAGTAAGCCCCAATGAACTCTATGGAACTTACTTATGAGTAGAAATGAATAAGATTGTACTGTGAGTTAAAATTTCATATGGGGTGCTCAAGATACGAGAATTTTGATACGAGAATTTCTGAGCTCATATTCTTTACACCTTTTATGTTTAAGTAAATACCACATGCTCAGTTCAGCCAGTTTAAAAAGTTAGGACATAATAAGTCAGTACCAAGTGGTGTTGGTTAATGATTACTAGTCATTCGAATGTGTGAAAACTGCTACATGTTAGCCCATGCCCTAAAGACTACAAATGAAAAAATAAAATACAAAGTGTCTTCATTGGAGTGTTCCTTTCATAATAAGAGGCAAGAAATACTTCATTAAAAGTCTGATGGTAAATTCATCCTGAAAACTTGAAATGAGTAGCAACAGAACAAATGAAATGTATAAATGCTGAAAAGGATATAAAAATATCCCAAATATAATATATATTAGTGTGCAATCTTGCATACTCAGAAATTTCACTGACTTTCATCTGGTCCCTCATTCAATGAAGTCCTACTCCTTGGGACTTCAATGACACCTCCTTGGAATGCATATGACAATTATTCCTTCTTTTAACCACATGTACCTTCTCCTCCCAAATCAGGGCAGAGCAGATTGGTGCCTATTCCCCTTAACAAATTTTGGATGAGATTGTGCTTCTTTTCTGCTAAGGTCTTTTAAGAAAAAGGAAAGATTGAGGGCAGCATCCTGATCACTTCTGCTGATAATGTGACTACCCCTATTGCAGAAGAAGTTCTAGATCTTCTTTCCTCCTCAACTACACCTCTCATTTTGGATACTTGAAATTGCAACCCTTTTGGATCATTTTCCTTGACCAAGGTTAAGTAAGGGAAAAATATCTCATTGGGATGCACATAAATAGGTTTCCAGCAAAACCTATTTCATATACAGTCTATCTTCTAGGAAAAAATGTCATTTGATGGCATAAAAACAACAATGGATGTCAGGTAGCAGTTGCCTTGCTTAGATTGTTAGAGAACAGGTAGTAGATTAATCATAAATCAACCTATATTATCCCACTATTTAGTGCATATTTTCCATGATCAACAAGGATAGATGAGATACTGGGCTAGTTTTCAGTTACTGGGCTTGAACAAGTATGGTCAATCTTGTACCAAATATAATGTATCTGGACAAAAGTGGCAGAAGGATGAAAAATGACTGCATCTGAATTAGATTTCTTCCAGCTTTTGGGGGTGGGGATAGAGGGAAAGCAAATCTTTTCCAAGATTGAGATAGAAGATAGAAAGCTTTCATTAAAAAAATATGAAAGCATAAATAAAGACAACCCAAGTTTGACAGCGAAGAAAAGCGAAATCTTGACATCCAAGAAAAGCAAAATTTCCCTTGAATGAGCTTACTCCTATGGAGACATTTCAGGGTCTTCTAGTCATCTATTTCAGGTGTCTTTCTATCACTACGCCCTAAAATGCAACTCATTTGAAATATCACAGACTGCTATGTACCACACTGAAGAACTGTAAGAGGATCCTTGTGTATACACTATTTACAGTTGGAATAAGAGTTTATAAAAGTTAATACCTTCATACATAGTATTCGTAGCTGAACAACTGCAGAAACCAACCTGAAAAGTAATCAGCACAATCCTAACTTGGGCAACACCGCTTTCAGTTGGGCATTGAGGAGGGAATTCCATACCATACTGCCCTTCTTATACTTAATGAACAGGTCAATCATATGCGCAGCACAGCAGAGAAATTCTGCAGTTTGAATTCTAACCAATTTCACACAAACAGAAAAGGAATTAGTTTTTTACTTCTGTTCATGACAGACATTACCTTTGTACAGCGTCAGGTTCCATAAGCACACACTTGTACATATATCCCAGATGTCCCATGCTGTATCTTTTGTGTGCACAAAACCTATCCCAATTCCAGCATTGAATGCTTCCTTAGTAAACTTTTGGCACTACAGGTGCCAAAATAGAAATGGCAAAATGCTGTGCACAAATCCTCACTTGAGAGATTGTTACCAATAGCTTTTAGTATAGGGAGTCAAGCAAAGCAATTTAACTGCCCTATCCAACTACAATTTTCCAGCAATTCTGCTTTTCAGTTTGGTATCAGGTTTCAATTTTCTGCACCAAAAAATTGGTTTTAAAAAATTTCTGTGCCCAGACCCTTGCAGCTTTCCATTTTATAGTTTTCCTCAAAATATCATAACTGCACACAGAAAGAGGCCTTTCTCTCTCTTGTTTTGTTCTGTTTAGTGGCAAATCATCATCCTCAAACACCAGTTCCTCATTGTCTCCTCCTACTTCTCTCTTTCCCTTTGTTCAGGTGGCTTTAAACAATTGTTAATTTGCAGTCTAAGGCTTATCCTCAATGTGAGAGACAAATCAAGTCTCTCCGCATGGAACATTGTGTTCGTACACTAATAGATATCTGCACTAGCTACAGCCTGTCAAACGTAAAACATAGGCAGGTTCCAAGAAACAAAGAAAAGGTATTGAGAGAGAGAGAGAGAGAGAGTAATTTAGGAAACAAGCCTTGCTCTTTCACAAGATTCCTGATGTGCTGTCCCCTCTTTCTTTACTGCTTCCCATACTGCAGAAAGGAGCATGACAGAACCCATCTTTCTATTGTCTGCAAAATGTCATGCTTATGTGGCATTATAAACATACAAAAGCTCAGAAGTACTTCACTTGTCAACAACGTGGGTGTTTCACTTGTTGCCACCAAGCACAATCCCCTCCAGGGAAAGAGCATCTGGGATCCATCTCTGTAAAGCTTGCAATACAGAGGAATCTTCTAGCCAAAGATTATTTGAAAAATCAGTCCCTCGAGTCTAAAGACAGACTCCAGGAGATAATGCAGACAATCACTAAGGGACTGTTGTGATTATATCCTTGTAAATTCCAGTATTGCCACTTGTCAAGCAGCACTGTCAAGAATTCAGAGACTTCTGAAGGGCAGAATCATGCAACGAACTGATCCACAATTAACTGAAACCCATTGGATTGGATTTGTTTTACAAAAAGTACCCTATAAAAATTCAATCATTCAACTAAGCAAGATATTCTTATATCATAATGCAGAAAACTACAGGCACAGCTCTAGGCTTAAGACTGTCCTTATTTTAGTTATTTTTCACATTGCTATCCTGCCTTTCCTCCAAGGAGCTAACATAGATAATGTTATTTCATCTTTCCAACTACTTCCATTTGATTGAAACACATTGACCAAAACTGTCACAGAAAGTTAACCTAAGACAGAGCCAAAATTGAGAACTTGAAATTTAGGCCCTTGCCTAAAGTCAGAAGCAGCTATGCTGTGATATTGATTGCTGACAGCTAAGGGAAGCTAGAGGAAGAACTGCTCAGATGATATTCAATAAAGCTGTGTTGAGATGACTAACCTTGCCTTAAAGCCCTAATCAACCTAACCCTTTTTGGGGTGGCGCATAAGTCCCTCACAGGACTTTTGCAGTATCTCCAGGCCAGTGCAAGGGACATACAACAGCCCAGTGAGCGCTCAGAATTGTGCTCTGAGCCAGCCAAAGTTTAAAGTTTTGGTTTTATTTCAGTTCCTGTGTATATCTTACAGGAAAAGTTATCAGTCCTTGGGACTTGAACACAGAATAAGAAATAAGTTTAAGAAATATTCAGTTTCTTAAACTGAAGTTAACTATATATGAGATCAAGTTTGAATGCCCTGTCCCAGATGCTACCATTGCTAAAAGGAAGGCTAGCATATACAAGCAACAGCGTCTCATGAATCAATCTTTTATGTACATAAAAAAGCATATACTGTATTGCTGTATAGTGAGAAATCTGAGAAATACAGATAGCCATTCCATTGGTTTATCTGCTGTGAGACTGACTTCTAGGCAGGAAGCTTTACATAACTCTTTTTTTAAGTTACAGACACATGGCATTGAGTTTAATTAACATTTTTGTAGGGAAATAAGTTATGTGGGTTTCTTTGCAAGGTTGCTGTAGAACAATACATTCTAAGCTGGAAGGACACTACCCAAACCACTTACAATGAGATGGAGGGTGAGATAGCTGTTTTGCTATTTGTCCGCTTTTATAAAAATGGTAGAGTAAGGAAGGAGGTATGCCCTTGCCATGCACAACCCTTAGCAAGTGCAACAATTTGTAACACAGAAAATACCAGCAAGATACATTTACAACTACATTCCACTCAGTAATGTTAATTTTGGTAGAAACCAAGTGATGTAGAAAAATGGTCATGGCTTAATTGTAAAGCAAGTGCTATACCTGCAGGTGGTCACATGTTCAATCCCTTGCTTCTCTATACAGCATTGTGAAAGACCCCCTCAAGAGCCACTCCATCTGTCTACAAACCTTAAACTGAAATAATCTGGTTAGTCTTTATGGTGCTATAAGGCTCTTATTTTTGCTACTTAGCAAAGACAATATTGAGCTAGATGGACTAAGCATTAGAAACTGTATCAGGAAGCATCCTATTTTCTTCAAGTATACTCTGTAATACATATTGCAGCAGGAACAATAGATTTTTCCTACAAAGCAGTTTGCTGCCTATAATCCAGAAACATTAAATTGCATTTAACATACAAAACAGGTGTCTATTGTTCAATTATTTAAATTGACTAAGAGCCCAGTCATCAGCTCTTACTGGTAGCCATCTGCAGGGGCTGAGTGTCGCAATCATGCCATAAAGCAGTGGTCCTCAACCTTTTTGGCCCCAGGGACCAGTTCTGTGGAAAAAAATTTCCAGGGACCAGCCCATGGGGAGGGGGGTGATTTGTGTCTCTGGTGACCTGGAGGGAGGACGTCCCCACCTAGAGCACAGCGCAACTGCCTCCAGCTGTAAATCCTATTGGAATAAATAGAGCTATTGCTAGATTACCGTGGATAGGATTGCGGGTAAGAACCCAATGTCTCAATGCATGTCTACTCAGAGCACGGATTTTCAACCCTTTTCAATGCAGGATGCATTGAAAGTGCACAAAGCCATCCTAGTCACTTTTATTGGAGAATAAGCCTCATTGACAATAATGGGACTTATTTCTGAGTAGACAGGCATTGGATTGGACTCTGAGGCTGCAATCTTATCTGTGCTTTCATGGGAGTAAGCTCCACTGCCTACAATAGGACTTACTACTGAGTAGAGAGACATAGAATTGAGCTAAGGCTGCAGTCCTCTGACAGAGCCCTCCTGCTGTGAGAAGGGGTAGAGGCAATTAGAGGAGTCCTCTTGCAGACCGGTCAGGCAGCTGCCAAGGACCTCTAGTGGTCCCTGGACCGGGGGTTGAGAAACCTTGCCACAAAGCACGTTTGATGTCCCTGGACCCCGGCCTAGTGCCAGAGCTAGCTCACCACCAGCTAGTGCTGGGGCTCCAATACTTATTGGTTTCCCAGAGGGTTGAACAGAGGTTTGGGGAGAGGGCAATGAGGATGCATGCGAAGGGAGGGAGAGAACAGGAGGAGGGCAGGACCTGTGGACTTCAAAAGTGTCACAGCTTGAAATGAAAGCCCTCAATTCTACAGCCCAAGGCTTGCCACAGAACCAAGGAGCCCCATAGAGAGGGAAAGTCCATTTCACACAATGAGATACCAGCAGCTACCTGGTTGCACAATAGGATATGGTGGAAGCCATTCCAGAACCATGGCAGTCTAGGTGCTCTAGGCAGCTTAGGACTGGACTACGAATTAGTAATGTGGATAGAAGGTAGCATACAGAATTTTTTGTTAAGAACTGGCATTCTTTTATTGATTTATGAAAGAATACTAATATTCACATGCATACACATTTTTCCAAGCTTTAAAATTTCCTTAAATTGCACAGTATTCTGCTGTTCCATTTTAAGATGTTAATTAAAACTAGAGGTGACAGTCAGAAATAGTCCTTAGGAGAGCAGACCAGCACTTTCCTTATCACTATAAAGTAATTCCTTCATGCTTATGCAACTTAATAGACCAACTGCAAAGGTTTAGTCTGCTTCAAACATTTCCAAAACCCTTCCCCCAAATGAAAGTAGGATTCTGTTGCCATATGGAAGCAAAAACACACTGTCTTCTAGCAAACTGTCACATGTTAACAGGAAAAACTTCCTGCTTTTTCAGTGTATATCTACTGCTCCAGAACTAAATAGCAGTTGGCTAAAGGGCAGCCTTATTTAAAAGGACCTGGGAAAAAGTCCATACCCTAAAGCAAGCACAGATCGTTTTAGAAGTAGGACTCCATAAACACAGTTGCTGACTGAACTGCTTCCTGGTGAACACCTGCCCAATTCTTTCATCTGAGAGATCTCTGCCCTCCCTATAGTCTCAGCTCAGCATCCTCTGTGATCGTGGAGGTGCTGGGGTAGCCCTTGAATGGGTTTCAGTGTGATGTTATGTCACCAACCTTCTGGGTCTGCCACAGCCTTGAACCTCATTGCATATCACTGCTTTGAACCAAAGTTTGAAGGCACTTTTCAAAAGCTGTACATTTTCCAAAACAACAGGGCAAAAGGTACATGCTACTTCCAAGTGTTTTCAAAACATGAAGACCAGTGAGAGGCCAACAGTTTCCTCCCACCTGAATTCCTGTGCATAGAGGGAAGAGAAAGGATGGGGGAAATTATAAATAACTATAGATTAACAAGGCCAACTCAAATTTGCAAATCTATGAATGGAAAACTATTTAGTGTCTGCTCAGCTACATCCAACTCAACAAATTGTTCTCAGAATCAAGAGAATCAACAGAATCTTGACCTAGAACCAAACCAAAATTTTGTTTTGAAGCTTCACTGATTTGTTTTGAAGCTTCACAGATACAACTCTGGCTCTTTTCAAGTACCTAGAGAGTGTGGAAATGAGGCGAAACATTGGCTGCAATCCTAAAGACACTTTCCTGGGTGTAAGATCCATTGAAAACAATGGGCTTACTTTTGAGTAGACATAGTTAGGATTGTGCTCATTATAAATTATTCATATGGGGAGATAAGCGATTTTATTAAAACCTAAGCCTAGGGGCATTTTTTGCCTTGATTTTCATTTTGTACAGAATGTAGCATCTCCTGACTCTCCATAAATACACTTCCAATACTTACACAGAAGAGCTACATGATATGACAGACGGTCTAATTCAAACAGGGTTTATAAGATTCAAAATGCAGCCAGTCTCTAGTCTCCACAGCCCAAAACTTAATGGAACAAAATGAAGTCTGATAAATGAAATGCAGCTATTGAATAATGCCTGAATTCCTCACTAAAAGGCTATTAATTGGGCTACTTTTCACTTTGTGTTCACTCCCTAGTGAATGAATGGTTTTCAGTATTTTGAGAGCAAAAACTGATCTTCTTTTTAATCTTAAGTACCTTTGGGCTTTTTACATAATTTTTCCTCATGCCCCTTTTACATAAAACACATATGGCCTGGTTGAAGCACAACTCCCCATTCATTAGAGTTCCCTGACCTATAACTAAAATTATTTCTCCTTCTGGGAATATAAAAATGAGGCCTCAATTATGGAAATTTTTAAAGAACTGTAGGTTATTTGAGCAATAGTGTTTCAGCATTAATAACGTTCAGAGATGAGGAGAATGCACATGCCTCTTAGAAGACATCTAGATAATTATCATCTTTTCTACAAAGGGGGTTCAGTTTTGGATCAATTACAATCTAATTTGGGCAGGGGTGCCACCCACTGCTGTCTTGAGACCTCTGTCTCTGCACTAAAAAATAACAACAAACCTCAAAAATCCTTACTGTGCCGTTCCATGTTGCTGTAAACACAGAAGTATGATACTTACGATTTCATTTACGGGGACAGCACAAACTCTCACACTACCCAGAGAAGCACTGCGAGAACATTGGGTGTGGCAATTTGCACAGTAGTAGCTAGGCTGTTCAGCACAATGATCTTTCTCTGTCTCTCTTACAATTTTCAGAGGAGGAACGCTCCTGTTAGTATGTATATGCCACTGAAATGGTATCAGAAAGCAGACAGCCATGCTAGTTTTGCAGAAAAAGTTCCATCAAGAGTTAGCAACTGAAAGGAAAGTAGGCCAGCTCCTGCCAACAGTTTGCTCAGGGAGAACTGTGTTGACCACAACCAAGAGGCCGTGCTGGCTTTGATGCAGTGGGGGCAAAAAGAGTAGTAACCAAAGCATATGCAAATGTTTCCTGCTTCACTCCTACTGAAGGAACAAAAGTCTTGTTTCATGCTGATTTGGATTAGGCACACACACAGAAAACTGAAAAATGTACACTTAGGTCACCTCATTGAATAACTGGAGAAGTAGTATCTTAAATGGTTTCCTACCATTAGAAGAAGCGGTGCTGAAGATTCATACCATTCCAGCATACTACAGCTGTACTGTCACCAAAAAAGTTTGAAAATTAACAGATCTTCAAAAACTCAATTTGTTCTGGAGCCAAGGGTCAGGGCTGTTCCTCACAGATGTCCCATCTCTCAAGCTTCGTAAATAATTAGCAAGCTGGCTAGCACCCACAGACGCACTCATGTCAACACTAGAGCAACTGAACAAAGAGTTCCAGGATGGGGAAGGAACGATTCCAAATAGCTGCAAGGAGGTCAAAGGAACAGCATGGGACACTTAACATTATGCGTACATTGACTTTCCCTTCACTAAACAGCACTTAAAGGACAGGTTTATTTTATGCAAGGCTCTAAAGGAGATCCAGAAACTGTCTCCTTTTTGAATGACCACATACATGCTAAAGGAGGGAAGATTACTGGGGTTCTTGAAATCCTGTTTCTCAATTCTTTTTAATTGTTTTTTTAAAGCACCCCATTTCCTACTTCTTTTCACTGCACACCCAACATACACATACTCTCTGAAATAGCATCTTTACCTAGGATAAGACTTCCAGATTTTCTTACTTAGGCTGGTTATCATTTTGTAGGAACGCGGTCTGCTGAACATCTCACCTGCCATTTGGCAATGTAATCACAGAGCAGCCCATTTGAGGTCTCACGTGGTAGGTGCCTGGTGCAAACTTAGATTGAATATTTATTCAGCCTTATCTCCAGTGCAGCCGCATGTCCTTTTTTCCTTAAGCAGATTTTCCCCCCTAAGCTTCAGGGCAATGACAAAATGCTATAATTCAGCAAACAATGGCCATGCACAAAGAAAGCTTTTAAACTTCCTGTGGTTCTAACACATGAAAACAAGAGATTATCGGGTGTCTGAATTCGGGATGTTAAAACAGCCAGTTAAATAAACATACACGCTAAAGGAAGGTCTAGATCTCTTCCTCAGTAGCGACATATTCCTATTTCAGCAATCAAATTACATTTTTATTTTAATACTAAGATGGGCAAATTTATTTGCCAATTCAGAAACAAGATACACTTCAAAGGCCTGTCATGTGACCAGACAGGCAACCAAAGAAGATTCAATTTCCAACATGACAAACTGCATTTAGCCATTGTGTATTCTGAACACTGTGGGGCTTACTTCTGAGTAAACATGCATAGGTTTTGTCTGCCACTGACTTTCACGTTCAGCTTAGCAACGCATGTTTCCATATCAGCTTTTGGGGATAGGTGGAGGGGGAATAATTTTAGTAGCCAGAACTATCTGGATTAAATACTAACTCGGGAAAGGTGTGATGCTCCATTCTTAAAATAAATACTGTCAATATAATAATACACTTATAAAACCAAATTGGATGACAAATTCTAATACACCTCACAGAACACTGACATTACCTCTGCATGTTCATGTACTTCCCATCCTGAAAATCAGGACAAGACAGCATGGGGAAACTCAGTGTAGTTACCCAACATATACTCCACATACGCTGATGTGGGAGGGAAGAAAAAATAGACCCATAATTAACAGTACTCATCAATATAGCAATGCTCTCTCCTGTCCAAGTTTGTGAGTTGGAACTCACAAACTTTCCTGACATCTACCACATCAAAATACTTTTCTCATTTAACCAGAGATATGTGGGAATTGTCTGTGATTTGTAATTATTGTAGACAGATGGAATTTTTAATTCTTGTAAAAAGACACAATACAGGCCAAGTAATACCACTAGTTTCCACACATTTATATTTCCATCTATTGTTCTTCATGTTAAGTAATCTGACAAATATTCTTTTGCAAAAAGACATCCTTGCATCACAAGCCCTTGGGTTTAGTTGGTCTGAACATAAACCCTCAGGGACAACTAGGACCAAATCCTTATTCACCCAGTGGTACAGATGGTAGCTAAACCAAGCAATGCACAATGGAGACTTGTTGCTATCGTGCAGGGGTGCCCAAACCCCCATCTAAAGGCAAGAGGAGAAGCTCAATGACCCCTTCATATGGCCCTCAGGCAAATCTTGTAATCCTTTGGATCTGTCTCTAATAACCACTTATATGTAAATTTATTCAAATTTGAAATGTAAATTATTTTCCATGTCAGAGAGATAATGTGGCCCTCCTATTGAAATCTTTGGACACATCTGCTCTATTGCAAGCCCACTTTCAATTAACTCCTTAGAGCTGTGGTTCACAAAATGGAGGTTGGGACCCTTTGGGGGGTCTTGCAACCTCACTTGAGGGAGGTAAGAGGGTGGGATCCACCATCTCAGAATCTGGCACTGGGCTTACCTAGGAGTAAGTATCATTGAACATAATGGGATTTACTTCTGAATAGACATGGAGGAGCTCTGTCATAGTGATGTCACATCCTGCTAAGTTTGACAGGGGTCCTGAACAGATTTTTTGAAGTTTGAAAGGAGGTCACAGGCTGAAATGCCTGAATTTCACTTCCTTAGAGAAAGAAGGGAAACCTTCTTTAAAGCATACTCAGAGTGCAATTCTCACTTGAGCTGGAAAAGCAGGAAAGCTCAGACTGCACTGTCTCCAACACAAGGTTGAGGGCTGTTGCTATGCTCCCGTGGGGAAGGGAAATCTCCTTTTCTCCAGGGTAAGGCAAGATAAACCCCAATGTGACTATTAGCATCTGAGTAACCTCTGGGGGTTGCACAGATCCAGGTTGACAGAAGCAGCCAGAGGTTGCTCCCAGTTACCCTAAAGAAGGAGGCTTGGATCTGGGCCCAACCTCCTGCTTCCCACCCATCCAACCCAGGAACACCCTCCTATCACTTCAGAATGACCCCCTCCTTACAGTTCTCCCCCCACCCCCAGCCCCTATTGCTTGGGAACGGCCAGTGCAACATCCTTCTCCCTGTTCCCATAGTGCATGGGGAGGAAGGCACACATCTGTGCACCAGCCCAACTCCCCCTGAGAATGACACAAAGGTGCCTTACAGCACTTTTGCACACAGGGACTTGCACCAGCCTGGAGGAAATTTAGATTGCACTGCCTGTTTCATATGAAAAAGGAACATTGTGAAAATCAGTGGATGGAGTATTTTCTACACATTAGTGGCTGTCTTATGCAAACCATACTTCTTCATACGTGAGCCAAATTTAATAATGTTTTTAAGGTAGCATTAGATAACAAGGCTAATACAGTATATAGTACAGTACATATCTGATCACCTGTCAGATACAATTATATCTCCATATTTGTACTACACATATCTCTGAACAGTTCTAGAAAGTTACAAATTCATACATGAAGAATATTAAAAATGGATGGAAACCTACTTTCAGGAGCACAAGTCTTATTTTCAACATATACTACCATCAAGGCAGCCAGAGAGCAAATTGCTTATAAACACCCGTTTCTCCTCTGTGATTCTTTTTAAATCACATAGCCAATTAAGAACAAGTACGGTAACTCATTGCTTTCTCATGCAATTAAAACATGCAGACTTTTCCCCAGCATAATCTTCATGTTAATCACTTGGCAATTATTTCCCTACACCTGCACCTAAGACAATAGAAAAGGCAAAAGATCTGTTGTCTTCTACATATAGTTCAGCAAAGATGAAAAGTACAGTTTTAGCCTTCAATTACAAATGGGTTAAGCTTTAATCCTACAGAACAGGGTGGCTGCTAGTGGTACACACTGCATCAAAACAGGACAAGTTTATACTGAATGACTGAAAAGTTAATGTAGTTCATCCACAAGCACAATCCCAGCATTTCTGCTAACTGGGCAAGAGGCACTCTTTCAAGTGTGTTTCCTCTTTTATTTTGCAGGGGAAGAGTATCTGGCCCTATACACCCCAGCAGTGTCTGTTCTAGTGGCTTTTGCTGGTGTTCTTTTGCATTTTAGATTGTGAGCCCTTTTGGGACAGGGACCCATTAGCTATTAATTTTTTTTCATTTTCTTTGTAAACTACTTTGTGAACTTTTTTTGTTGAAAAGTGGGATATAAATACTGTAGAGAGATCTGAGATCCTGCCTAATCTGAGTTGTTGATGAGGCTGCATGAGTCTTCCTTTCAGTCATCCCACTCCTGCCAAACTGCAGAAAGGGTGGGAAAATTAGGCATAAATAAGGCAGTAGTTCTCAAACACAGCATCACAATGCTCAGTCTGAGAGCCCTGGCTCCTGTCCTCAGGGAGGAGAAATTGATGGACAACGATGATGACACTGCAACATGATGCCCAGGCTGCATCTCTTTCAAAGAGTGCAAGGGTTACCCTCATCTCACAGGAGGTAGTAGCAGGCTCCCAGGACTGTGGGGAGCCCCGCATGAGCCTCTGCAGGGCTCCCCAAGCTGCAGAAACTATCAAGATAATGATTGTGATCTACTTCTAGTTTTGTCATCACAAACCAGAATTGGGTCAGACTCTGCAATTTGTGGATCCTTGCAGAGGCTTGCACAAGGAGCCTACTTTTGTCTTCTGTGAGTAAAGAACAGCCCCTGTACCCCTCAAAAGCAATGCAATCTTGTATTGCTGCATTCCCCCTTCTCCCACAACAACTTACAACAACAAACATGGTCTTTGATCCTGGGAGAGTTTGAAAACTGCAGCAATAAGGTGCATTAGGATCACAAAACATGCTACAAACTGCAACGGCAGTGATGGTGCCTATGAATGCACACAAAATTAAGGAAGAGTCCATGTATCCAGAGTCCATGAGGTGACTCTTTCTCCCTTTCCCCCTCCCCATTCGCTTGTTCGCTTTCTCTCTCTCTCACACACACACAGGTTTAGAGTGTAACACTTTTTTCCATGGCTAAAAAATAGCTTAAAAATATAAAAAATAAAAAAGATTGCTTTAGGCAAGAAATTACTTATTCTATAACTTCTTCTTAAGACTTGTCATTTTAGGTTTCCAAACTAAAACACCAATTGCAGAGGTCATCAAACTCCATCTGAAAAAAGAAATTAACAAAGCAACTATACCCACTAATATGCTAGTACCAAACACTGAGCCTGTTCTGGTTCACTGAAATAGATGCTCATTTACACATCCTATAGTAACATATCCTGGTTTTGGAACCTGGCCTCTTTTTGATTTGTTGATGTTGCTGAAGCCTCTTGAAGACTAGGCATAAATTTTACAGTAGTAGAGGTCTAATTCCCAAGATTCATGCACTTGGTTGTTCTCATCAGGCAACAGTTACTATTTGCCTGGGGACTTTCATGCCTCACTCAGTCTCTGGAGGACACAATCAAAATTTGATTAGACAACAGCAAGGGGTTTTTAAGTGTGCTTGATATTAGAAATCAGTCTAGATAAGATATTTTTTCCAATGAAAACCCCCTCTGGCATATGCAAATAGATGCTTTTTAATAATGCTCACAGCAACTTACATTAGGAAGGGAAAGAGAAGAAGAATTGAGAATTAAGAGCTGAATACTGTCAGCAAAATGAGATCTAGAGACGTGTATGGCACAGCCATTCAAGAAATAATGCCATTGGGAGGGAGAAAAAACCTCTTACTTCTCAGTTAATTCATTCACAAGAGGCACATCTGCCAATCCAAGATTTTTCAAAATCTTATGTAAACTCTACTCAATAGCTTTGACAGAGAAGCTTTAAAAAGAGTATTTTCTGCACTGATTTTAAAGTGCAGTTATGTTTGACAACTTAAGATATTATAAGGAATAAAGCTGACAGTCCAAGTTTCCTGTTGTGCAGCCCAATCATATTCAAGTTTATTTGGAAGCAAGCCCCACTGAGATCAGAGAGGCTTCCTTCCAGATAAGTATGCACAGAATTATCTTCTTACATTGATGCTTATGTAGCTCTCAGCCATTCCTCTCTGAGAAGAAAACATACGATCTGATCCCAAACTGACTACTACATTTGCAACAATGAGGAGGACAAACTGGCTGCATGAAAATGAGGATAAAAATTTACTCTTAACTCAATCAAGGCCATCAGTTGAAACAATCCTTACCTGTAGCTCTTTGTCAGAATACTTCTGAGGATTCTTGCTTCCTTGGCTCTTCTTTCGAAGTTTCTTCAATTCGGCCTGGCACTTCTCTAGAGAATCCCCCTTGTTCCTTTGCTCAGTCTGATACTTCTTCAGTGCAGCCTGAGTGTGAAAGAGATGTAGGATTGCTGAATACTGGAAAAACTAACATGCTGGAGGGATTGGCAGAGATTTCCCCTGCTCTTAATGAGTAAAGTCTATTTCCTCCCTGCAGGCTAAAAGATCCTGACCTCACACCTGGTGCAGAGGGCATGTTTTCTCTTTAAACATGCAGGCACTCAAAAAGTTGACTTCCTCAGGGAGAGGTGATGAAAGCACATTCCCAGTGCCCAAGATAATAGGAATGCTAGCTGCAAGCATCTTCTTGGCTATATGCAAAAGTTAATAGAATGTGGTATTATATGCCTCCAAGAACCAGGTTTGGCTTCGGAAAACTTTTTCTCTTTTCTTCTCTGGGCATGAGATGAATTTGGAATTACAGTACCATGAATTTGGAAGTCTTAATGAAAAGGTCAAACACAAGTTAGTATTGGCATACAAAAACTGATTTTTGGGAATTTTTTTAGAGAACTATAGATGTATTCAGCTCAAAAATGGAACCAAGAGGGGCGATGAGGCAAGATGGCGCTGTTTTAAGTGTTTTAACTCATAATTACTGTATAACCTTTCCTTTAAAAAAATGCATGCTCTGTTAAGACCACAATCTCTACCACATTCAGTGGTAAAAGATAGATAATATGTTGTCATACATGCAGTTAGGTTGAAAAGCGATCCTATTTATACTGTGTTACTTACACTTAAGTACCGGGAGTCCAGTTCAACTTTCTGCTCCAGTTGTGTTAGTAGTTCGTTATGGAAGGACTTCAGCTAACAAACAGAAAATGCATAATGGTAATGGCAACTTCAAAATCCAAATAAGGGAAGATGTGCAAAGAGGAACAGCTAAGATGGAAGGGGACACCCAAGGGATATATACTACTAGGTGAGGGATTACAGAGGTAGTGATGAGGGAGAAGAAACAAATTGGTCAAACAGCCCTGAAACTTAGAATTGTAAATTTATACTCCAATTCTTTAGACAGCCAGTTATTTCTTTGATATTTCTGAGGCCAGCACATGATTTATGCTTTTGTTTGGCTGTTGGGGTATTTGCCAAAGGGCTCTAATCTTATTTAAGAACTTGGCAACTAGTCCACAACAGCTGTATTTTGTATTCACATGTGTTAACCAGACAGCTGCCCTTGGTCAGCCTCTGCAAAGGGACATGTCAACAGGAAGCGAAGGGCTTACCATCTCTTCCAACTGATTCTGAATCTGCCTGTGGACTTCAGCCATCTGGAACAGAACATCCCCTAGAAAAAAAACAAGACCAAAAAGCAGGGAGTAAGAGGAGACCAAAAGGAGAAATTTTAGAAATCAGTGCTGTTCTTCATCAGCTTTATCTCTACATCTGCAGCTCTGGCTTTTAAAAAAAAACTTCAAATTTGCTGAAATGTAAGGAATAAGTAAGTGCTTATTCAGGAACTCATTTAAGATGGACCCAAATGATACCTGCAACAAATATTAGTGACTTTCACATGACAACTGTCAAGGAAATGCACAAATTTATCCTTGACTCCTTAGCATGTGTGTCTTGAAGAGACCAGGACACTGTTGAATTCAGTCCCAATTAAGACTCTCAGTAGAAGCAGAAAGAAAAGCACTTCTCCATTCTCTGAAAGCTGGTTTTTTCTTTAGGACTCTTATTCAGCAATCTCAAAGCAGGTAGGTTGATGAAGTGATGCCTTGACTCACTGGCTGCTCCCAGCACCTTGACAGTATCCCTCTTTCTTAGTTACCACTCTTACCCCAAATCCAGAGTAACTATGGGAGCACATAAGAGACTTTACGTGCACCCGTAGTTACTACACCACCTAGTGAAAACCTATGGAAAATTCATGTTGGAATCTAGAGTAAGTTGTTCTTACACCGGAGCAAAGACTCCCTGTAGTTACTCTGGATTTTGCCCTTAGTTTACTGCTTCCCTTATTGCTGAAGCTTCCTTTTGTTTCTTCCTACTAGAGCATTGGCAGAAGCAACCAAGCAGACATGAGAGGACAGGAGACAGGACAGGAGAGCCCAATTACAACAGGAGCTGGATAAAGTGTTTCTGATATCTGGCCCACAGGCCTTATGCTTGACTATTCTATATATATAAAATTGAAAAGTCACTGACTGATTGATTCAATGACTCACTGGCTCATCTACAGCCCACCAAAATCGCTAGGCCTAGAAGCGTGAAATTTGGGGAGGGTGTTCCTTCCATGATAGAGGCACCCACAAAGAACCAGTTTTTGGAAAGTCCAAGGGGGTGCATGAAATTTGGGGAGAATATTCCTTATGTAGTGTGAACACCCACCAGGAACCAATGTTGAGAAATTTAACCCTTAATGGGGTGAAGAGGGGCACAACATGTTTTTGTCCTATACTTAACCAACATCCAGCCAATTTGGTGCCTGCTGCCTGATGCGCTGGGAAGGAGGATGCACTGGGGGGGGGATGGTGCACATGGTGGGATGTTGTGCAGGGGGTGATGTGCATGGGGGTGTTGCACTGGGGGGATGGTGTGCATTGGGGGTGTTGCAGAACGGGAGGTTGGTGCACGGGGGGAGGGGGTTGATGCACATGGGGGTATGTGCCTCATGGGGAATTGATGTGCATGGGGGGATGTTGCTGTGCATGAGAGGGTGTTGTGCAATGGGGGATGGTGTATGGGGGTATTTTACTCTTGCAACGTGGGAATTTTACTATGCAATGCTAGTCTATTATTACAAAGCCCATATAATTGAGAAAATGAGCACTTGTTCTCACCCCACGAGCATGTTCAACATGTCACTGTGAAGCAAATACCCTTGACTAAGATTTGGAGCAGTTAGAATTCCTGTTTTCAGTTGCATTCTTGCCTTCTACTAACAGTTTGCGGCAGTCTCTGCTGCTACCAAGACACTGAGAATAGCAGGAGGAAGGTAAACAAGGCAATTGAATAAATAGATCTCTTGAGAGATAATGCCAGAGATTTATTTCTTTAAGACTTCTAGCATTAACTTTGATTACAGTAGCTATCTACCCTGCTAAAATTTCACTAGCTACAAGAGGCACCATACAAGAGGCATTTGCCATTTGGAAAATGTGCACTATTATTTTACATGCACTCTCCATTTGGAATATTATTATTATTGCTGCTTGTAGAGGCAGTATATGATACCATTTGTGTTATAGAGCTATTCTAGTCTCAGAGCCTGAAGCCATTCCAACTATGGCTGTGATACTGTCAGAGCTAATGAAGGTAATCTCAGGTCAGACACATTCACCATTTGGATGGAAGACCAAAGAAATCCAGTTACAACTGAATTAATGCTTCAGTATCTAGTCCTATGGGACTGAAGTGAAACTAAGTGGTCTCTGGATACAACGTAATAGATTTGCTGTTAAAGAAATACATCCTCCTACATATATCTACCAAAAGGTGTGCCAACACCTTTACGAGAGAATCATTTGCTGTCTGCAGTGCAGTGTGCCACTTTGTAACAGACTGGCAGTGTATGCAATTCCCTCTATTCAGCAAAGCCCTGTGATGATGAATAAAGGTTGACAAGACCCCAAAACGATCACAAAATTCACAAAAGGACAGACCGTATTTTTGCATTACCATATTTACGGTAATAGAATCTAATACACCATTCAATTGAATACACCATCAAATTTAATGTGCATCCCAATTATAAAAGACTTGACATTTTAAAAAATGTTTATTGGCAACTGTAATGCACAGCTGCAAAGTAGATTCAAAATTTACCTTTACTGCATACAACATTGAGTTATATGACAATGATTTTTACCTAATCGCACAACTTCATACAACAATGGGTTTATGTTACGTTTTTATTACAATACAGTAAACTGTTAAAACTAAATACTGACCTATACTTACAGTATACGGTAATCAAAATATTGTATTTACTCAATTCTAATATGCCATTGAATCCAATGTGCATTCCAAATTTTAAAGACTAAATTCAGCTGAAAAGGGTGCATTTTAGAGTTATAAGTACAGTATCTTAGCTTTTGGGTTTCCCCTCGTCTATATGCAATATGGCAAGAATATTCTGGTTTCCCACTGCTGTGAGGATTTCTGGAGTGCAATGTACATGATACTGCAATTCTAACCACACAGGAGTGTGGGAGTAGGCACCATTGAATAAAAGAGGACTTACTTTTGAGTAACAATGTGCTTATGATTGCATTGTAAGTATGTTAAGGGTACTGAACATTCTGTAAACACAAAACATTAGCAGAAACAGGTCTTACACAAACCAGAACTCAGGCTAAATACTGCCTTATCTCTGTAGGTACATTCACCCAAGGCCACCCTTTTCTGCCCTTCTCACCAATTCTGCCACCACTTCCTTCCATCCTGCAAGGAATGCAGTCTGCCATGCCCTGCTTCTCATTTGCTTAAGTAAGAAAAAGATTGCCTCCTTAACATGCTCTTTGGATGTTTTCATATGAGATTTCCAATATTCATAGCAAAAATCAGGTGCAGCACTTCTGGGTTTGAAGAAACCATATAAAGAGACTGTAGGGCACTAACGTAGCTAGAGGGAGTCAGGGGGGGCAAGTAATCCTGGGCAGCATGCCTACAGCTATATCGCCTCAATATACTCCCTTGGCCACAGCGACTTGGAACAGTCAGAATGACTGCCTGCTTATTTCAAAGCAAAATAAGCAGGCAGCTGCTCCAAGTGATGCACAACCAACACCAGGTTGCTGCAACAGGGGTAAGTCTGGGGCTATGGGGAGGAGACAGGTTCACCATTTTGTGTGGTTGCATGTTGCTTAGAGAGGTGGCAGGAGCCACCCACATTTTCACTTTGAGAAAAACAGATGGCTGCTCTATATGTTCTATAACCTCTCATAGCACGTAAGAAGTAATTGTGGTGATGCGGTTGGCAGCATCCAAGGTTGTGCCACCATTCCAAGTAGTGAAAATGTAAATCTAGCATTACAGTACAGAGTATTCTGATCTGGGCTGTGGGTGGCGCAAGTGGCTAGGACACTGTGCTTGTTAACCAGCAGGCCAGGGTTCGAGACCCGGGTCGGCCCCACAAGACAGGGTGAGCTCCTGTCCTTAGCCCAGCTCTGCTGGATCCAGTCATATTGGCTCTGCCTTTCCATTGGACTAATTCAGTGGCGTGGAGAGGGGGGATTTGCTCCTTGGGTAACAGCCTATCCTCCATAACAAGACAAATAAAATATTGCACTATTCTGAAATATCCATATTCTGGCCCAAAATTCATCCCTACACTCTGCAGCTTCATATGCTCAGGTAAGGAAGCCTGCAACTACAGTACAGGTATTTTGTGACCTTTCAATGCAGTCCCCAGACACTGAGTACTAGGCATCACAAAGCAATTTAAATTCTAGTGTGCCTTTTCTTGTAATTATCAAGTTAGGAGAAACTCCAAAGGTCTACCTAGTGAAATCAATTACCTTTAATGCACAAATTATTAAGGTCTTTCCCATGCCAACACAAATGTCCAAGGCAACTTACAAAGTTTTAGTTTCTCTCCTCCTGCCGTCATCACAACAACCCTGTGAGGTAGGTGAGACTGAGACTAATCCAGGAAGCTTCATGGCTGAGGAAAAATTTGAACCCAGTATCTTCCAGGTCTCAGTTCTACTCCCTACTACTCATACTGCTTCTTAATAAACATGACAACAAAATAAACCACATGACTCACAAAGAACACCATCCAGGCATATATGTATGGAAAGGACCCTTACAGGTTGCAAGCTAAGATGGGTGTGTGTAGAGGTGGACAACTTCAAAACGTCAGATCCGGAGGGCATCTGGATGCACGAGTCTTACCTTGTGTGCTCCCTGAAGCATCTGGTGGGCTGCTATGGGGTACAGGAAACTGGACTAGATGGGTCTTTGGCCTCAGTGGAGGCTCTTCTTATGTTCTTATGTCCACATGGACTAGTTAATTGTGTCAACTCTTAGCTTTTACAATGTGGTTTATTATTATATTCAGCAAAATGGCAGCTAGATTCAAGTAAGACATTGTGTTTTGCTAAAATTCAGTCCTATGATATATACCTAAAGTATCCCTTATTGTTTTTACAATGACCTCTGAAACGTTCCAGTGGCTGAGATTCTGTGGCCTTTTTACCTAGAAACAGTTTTATTCCTCTTTAGAATTTAACAAAATAGGGCTGCTTAGATTTGCCACTATTCCTATAAAGACAGGGATGTGTCAGCACTCAGTGATAGACCACATTATTTTGCATAGGAGAACCAAGATGCAGTTTGTAGAATCACCATTTAAAAGGGTGTTGGGAAAGTACATGCCCTTAAAAGTTACTGCTTGTTGGCCAAAGTAGTACAAAACTAGATAGATCAGCAATCTTGGATCTAGCTTTCCCATATGTTCTTATTCCACTACACTGGAAGTCTGGCACCATCATCTTAATATTTCCTATCCTTGATAATGTTAGGCTACATTGAAGGCATAACATGATGCCATCCAGCCTGCAAAGACAAATTCTTGTTGAAAGTGCAGCTGTTCTAAAGCTACATTTTAGTACAGGCCTTTCATCTTATTTTTGGAGTTGTTTCTTGAATGCACACACAGATACAGTACAGGACTGCTTATAATGGAAGCAAAAGGTTTTCTAGACAATGAATGTGGCTGTGAGGCTTACCACTGCTGTGGCTCTTAATAAATCAAAGCAGTTCTTAATTCCAACAGTCACCTTCTGCAATTATACACACAGTATCTGCAGTGTATGGTTTCTTGCATGAAAGGAGAGGTCTGGGCAAAAGGTTAAAGCCGCAAAACCTACAGGAAATTGCTCTTTGGTTGAAATGCAGAAGTTAAAAAATGGGAAGTGCCTGGTTCTTATAGTTTGAAGGAGAAAAGTGATGTAATGCAAAGGACTCAAATATGATTTCTTTCACCAAGGCTGTCTTCAAAATTCAGCAGGTTACACTACCTTTGTGTGTGGAAGTCTCATGGATTCAGAATATTCACCTGCAAATTTTAAAGCCTCAGTAACTTCAATGACAATGCCTCCAGTTACTGGAAAAATACAACTTTCATTCAGGCTGCAATCCTACAGACACTTTCCTGGGAGTAAGACCCATTGAACACAATGGGGCTTACTTTTAAGTAGATATGGTTAGGATTGTGCTCTTACAGTTCTACCCCATAATAATTATCCAGATTCCTGTTTCTGCAGCACAGTTATATTTATATCAGGATGACCTTAATCACCAAATCAATAGCTTAGCTGTGGTTTGGATTTAAATCACTTTCAATGTTATCAAGTAGTGGGCTATACTAGCTCTAACTTTGTTTCTCTAGTGCAAAAGACTCTGCAAATGCTTGCAATGATTATGGAGAACAGCCCTGATTATTGTACTGTTTGCTAAAGTGTTATTGCTGCTGCCATATATGGAACCAGGGAAAAGACAACACGTTCCTGTTTCAAAAGTTTCAGATTCATGTCAGAAAAGAGTGTGTGACGGGAGTGTTTTCCAATCTGGTTCACACAAATTCTGAATGATCATAGCCTTGAAAAACACTGCTTATGGTTTTTGTTCAAAATTTACAACTCAGATTTTAAATGCTCTCAGATCTGTATTAATCAGATCCACTGAGGTGGGAAAAAGGGTTATCATTTTCATTTCATTGACCTTTATTTCATTTATGAAAAAGGGTTATCTACATGAAAACCAGACCCACTAGAGGCATGTAAATATGAGCCCGCATCTTAATGCAAAGATGCCACTGCTGCAATTTTTTTACCATGCCCAGATGGTTAGTTTCCAAGAGAAGTTTTCAGAGACCCCTGAGCATATTTCAGTGCTATAGATACATGTCATGCAGCTGGGGCATGGGGCATCTGGAGCCAATAAATGGAACTATTTTAAGCTTAGTGACCAGACAGACAAAAAAATATTTCTAACTTAAAAACAAAATACAGACCATGTCTCATCAGTAGAAGGATCCTGCAGTCTTCTATTTTTAGTTTCATTTTTTTTAAAGCCAAAATGTTTATACTCTAAAATGAATGCTTTAAATGTATACATCTCAAGGAAGTGGAAAATTCAAGTGTACTTTTCTAGTTATGATTATTGCCATACTGTATGCAAGAGAATTTAGCATACTTTTTAATAAGGACAATAGACAACTAAGAGCTGACAAAGATGAAGAAGTTGTGAAAGTGACTTCTTAAGATGGAAGCTCTTTATTTTCACGGATACTAAGGATGGGCTTGGAACTTTTTACTTCCCCACTTCAACTGTAAGTCAAACTTCTTTTGAATGGAAGAAGCAAAAGCAGGCTCAAAGCAAGCTTTTTCCATTTATCTCATGGAGGCATTTAAAAATCAGCAATTCTTTTTATACTTAAATTACCTGATTGATCTGTTAAGACCTCTAAAATTATGGTAGGCTATGAGGCACAATGCACCTGAGATCAGTGTTCTACCAGTCCATGTGGAAATTAGGAGAATGGCACAGAAACCAGAAATTTTGTATTTTAAAAGCCAGCAAGGAAGAAATCAACTTTTGTCTGATTTTTAAGAGTGGCTGGACGAAGGATTCTTGTGAAGTCCTATGTAAAAGCAATTCCTCCTATCCACGTAAGCTAGAAGCTCTTGTTGCCCAAGACAGTTTGGCCTACCAAGTCATATAACTCCTCAACTTCTCTAAACAAAAGGAACATAGAACAAGCTCTGTTAGCTCCCAAAGCTCTTAAAATGTCAAAATCCACTATAAGAATTGTACATATTTATTTACCACACACAGTTGGGGTGGTAGGAGAAGGAGAAAAGGAAAACTGGTGTAAGAAGGCTAGGGAACAAAAAGAGTAACACAAGGGAGAAATAGTGAGAATAAATCCACATCCACTTAGTCACTAAAGCAACTTATCCCTCTTTGTGGACTTTGGGTATTCTAAATATCAGGCATTTCAGAAGGAGCCCAGAACTTCTTTCTGAGAATGACAATCTGTCCAGGATCCCCCAGAAGTGATGCCATGGCTGTAAGTGTCATTACAGGTACCCAGTGCCTGTTTCCAAGATGGCTGCACCCAGCTTCTCAAGACCCCCCTGAAATGAAGTTGCAACCCCAAAGGGGGTCCTGACCCCCACTTTGAAGACCACTATTCTAATACATGGGTCTCAAAACGTTTTGGTCAGAGGGCAACATCAAATACCTGGAATAGTGTCAAGGGCCAGAAAAAATAACAAGTCACTTCAGGGGATTTCATAATGTTTTATTTATAGTTGCGAATGCAGGCTTGTGGAAGGGGAAATGTGGAATTGTGTCTAACCCAGCTTGGAAATTTGAGTGCATCCATTCATTTACTTAGTCATTTATTTACTCATCATTTACTTACTCATCTAAGCTCCACCTCTAATGTATTTAATTCAAACAGCACGTATTCCTCTGTAGCGATTTTCAGACAGGCTGCAGGCCAAACAAATGGCATGCCACATGTGGCATCTGGCTCCCATGCTGGGGTTTGGAGACCCCCTGTTCTAATGCATTTGGCTGTGGGTCAGGACCCACTTAGTGGGTTGTGAGCAATTTCAGATGCGTCTCCATTCATTTCAGTGTGAATTTTATTTTTAATAGACTTAATGCTCACATGCATGAAACTGCATTTGAAAAATGGTATAGATTTATTCTTTTAACAGACTACTACAGTATATATATGCTAAAAAATAGATCAACAATTGCTTGGGGGATTAGGAGTGGTTTTTTTAAATTTTAAATGAATTAGTGAACTTATTGTCAAGGTGAAATGCAGATTTCCCACAATATTTCATGGGGAGTGTAAGAATAAGAACTCATGGCAATGTTCTTCAACTACATATATTGACCTCATCATTCAGGTACCATGATTAGACCCTTGATAAATGTGAGTCACCCCCTGCAATTTCTCCCAACAGAAGGGTTTTGTTTGCAGAGTTTCCCATAAAAAAACATCTGGCTTCCAACCTGATGAAATACAGCATCTCTCTCTCCCCCCCCCCCCCATATAAAAAAAAGAAAAGGCCTACATGAAGTGCTGCATGACCAAGTACCAGATTAGGATTATCTAAGCAATAAGAATATATGCATGTATATTTCCACAATGTAAACGTTTTAGGAATATTGTAGAAAGTAAAGCTAACTCAGCAAGAAGCAAGAGCTACCATATATTTTTAGGAGGCAAGGATATTGTTGACATTGACCTTTCCATTTTCTTTTATTCTAACTGTTTTAATGTAGCAGTCTGCCCTGCTGGGAGGTGCGCTGTGGGGGTTCTGTCGCTGCCCAGGGACTCAGGAGGCAATAGAACTGCCTGAATTCCCTCCTGCATAGTCTGTCTCCTGCACTATGGGGCTGTCTCCTGCACTGAGGGCACTATGGGGGCTCAGTTTTCATTTAGCCCTGGTAAGCCCAGCACTTCTCCTCCAGGGCAGACTGCCCTAACTGCTGGAGAGAAGCACTCTGGCTATTCCATTGCCATTAGATTCCTTGGGGCAGCAATGGAACACCTACATTGCCCTAGATATGTGTCTGCCCTCATGGATATTTCATGCAAGTATTGTATTTTAAGACCAAAATGTAGAACACTGATTTTTATTTACCGTACTTCTTGTATATAAACGCAATTTTATTTAGAGATCTCTATACCTGCTCTGAGAAAACACCATTTGCTGGCAGTATGCCAAAGCTCATTTATGACACAGATTCTGCTCCAGGGGACAACTGCTTCAGAAATACAAGAACTGGACATAAAATGGTTATAGTACACAACGTTGCTTCTAGAGTTCCCTTAAATTGGTTGGTAATGGATCCAAACAGACCTTTCTCAAGGAGGTAACCTGAGAACTACTGAAGTCTGTAGAAACCCGAGTTCTTTTAACTACCCCCCTACCTTCCTCTGCATTGGTCAAATACATCCTCAAAATCTCAAATGGTTGTGGAAACATTGATAAGGAGGGACTCTTGCTTCATTTCTTTAGTCTGGTGCTAATTCAAAATGAACAACTCTCAAGCAAAGTTTAACAAGCTCAGTTCCTAAAATTTAAGAAGCTGCTATTAAAGAGATCAAAGCTTTCTATACTGCATTTGAAGAAATCTCAAAGTATAAGGGAGTGAGAGCATGTTTTTTTTAAAGTTAAGACATTGTATTTCTTTTACCAGTTACATTCTGAGTACCTGCTCTTCTCCAAAGAGAGAGAGAGAGAGATGTTTTGCAAAGGAAAGCTGTGTATATCACCGACTCTTGAACTCCCTATTACCCAGGCCACATACACAGGGGAAAAGGAACACTTTTTAGGGTAAAGGCCTAATTAAAGGCTATTGAAGAACATACGTTGGGTGGCAAGAGACTGCTATGTCAGAGCAGCAGTACTGACAGGGAAATACAACACAGAGTAGCTGTTTGGGAACTGCTGGTTTCAAATCATGCAGAAGGTGAAAAACAGCTCTCTCCAGTCCCTTCTAGTTGGTAAGCCATCCACAACAGCTCTGCAGCCCTCTCTTATCCTGCCTGTCTTTGAGGAAGTAAGAAACTGCTTGTCTTAGCCACGAGTAAAGCCACTGCTTTCCTTAGTGAAGAGGAAAGTGACTGATGGCATCAAAAAAAGGACATCAGAAAAAGTACACACCGATAATAGTGGCTCTAAACAAGCCGAAAAGACTGGCAAATGTTCTAATACTACAATCATATTGCTATAAGGTTATTAAATGCAATTGCTAATACAGTGGGGTACCTCGCATGATAAGTGCCCCACATAGCAAGTGATTGACATAAGAAGCACAAATTCTCAATGGGAGCGTGCTCCTCTTAACAAGTCCGCTTCACTTAACAAGCCCCAGGCAACCTGAAAGCGACCTGGCTGGGTCATCTGGGGACGCAAAAGGCAGGCTTATGGAGAAACAGGAAGCATTGCTTCCTAACGGGTGGTGTGCTAGGCAGCCCTGACACTCCACGTGGAGCCTGTTTTAAAGGGCTGCTGGCCAGCATGCTGCTGCCTCTGACTGCCCTCAAGTGCTCCCACTGGCCTCCAGCCTCCAGCAGCAGGCCAGATAAGCTCCCTATCCGCCATGCAGCCTCCTAACCATGTCTACTCAGACACAAACCCTATTGTGTTCAGTGGGCTTCCTCCCAGGAAAGTGTCTTTAGGATTGCAGCCTCCTACCCATGTCTACTCAGAAGTAAGCCCCATTTTGTTAAATGGGTCCTACTCCCAGGAAAGTGTCTTTAGGATTACGGCCTAAGCAGATTTCATAGGATCATGCACACTGAATGCATGTTTTGAATTCAATTAGTGTTTTGTCATCATTTTAGCATACAGTTAATATTTTTATATGAATATTTTTCAGATTGTGGTACCAATTGTCTGGGTTTCCATTTTTTCCTATGGGAAAATCTGCTTCACATAAAGAGCATTTCACATAATAAGCATGCTTCCGGAACGAATTAAACTTTTATGTGAGGCACCACTGTATCAGCTTGTGGCAATAAATCTTTGAAGGTACCTTTACTATTATGAATTCTCTTCGCTCCCATTGCAGCATCCCAGTGCTGACAAATTTCCTCCAGGTTGGCTCTGTCTAGGGCCAGCCTGCTAATTTCTTCCCATGTTAAGCCCATCCCCTTAAAATCCTTCTCTATTGTTCTTTTCCATGTGCCCAGTGGTGTGCCTCGCCTTCTCTTTCCAGATGGCTCCCATTTCAAGGCTAAAAGTGGATGCCTAGTCTTGTCCATCTGCAGGACATGGTCAAATTATCTCCATCTTAATTTCACATCCTCCATGATGCCGTTAATCCCTGTGCATCTGCTCACTTCCTTGTTTGTGACATGTTGCTCCCAACAAATTTTGAGGATCTTCAAGGTATGTTAGAGGTAATGTTCTCTCTACCTTTTTAATTTTTCTCAGAGAAGGACTGAATGGACATTAGATTTGTAGATCTTAAATTTGGTGTTCATGTTCTTTACCTTCATGACTTTGGTTTTGTCATGATGTATCCTGGGCCCTACACTTCTTTGCTGTATGGTCCACCCTGTTTGTCTTGCTCTGAATGACACCTCTACCCTTCAAAAAACGCACCTCTTGTAAGACAGCAATATGAAGAGAACAAAAAGCCCTTCTCTCCCTGATTTTTTCTGCCCCTAATTGTTCTCACCTACCTCCTGCTGGTTTCCAAAAATAGGTAGTAAACATGTAGCTTTTGATTTCCAATGTCTGATCTGGTCTATTTGGTCTGTCTCAGAAATGAGGAGAAACATTTACTACAAAAGAAAATTTCTGTCCCCAAAGAAAAGAGACAGTAAAAGGAAACAGAATCATCAACAGGAAGTCTCAGTTTTGAGACAGCTATTAAAAACCCTTATTGTATCCCTACCTAGACCAGTTTAAGCCAGGAAAGAATTTAGCAGAAAGTTTTGCATTGCATATCATCAAGTGGATAAAAAGCTCTCTTTATTATTTAAAAAAGTATCCTGAAATAACAAAACAGAAATTAACCAAGTATTGCCTGTATTGTCATTAATACCTTCCTCACAGGGTTACTATGAGGACAAAAGAAGGGAAGGAACTAAGTTCACCAACCTGAGGTCTTTTAGAGCAGAGGTGTCCAAATCCTGGCCGGGGAGGGGGGTTGTCAGATGCTGCCTGCAAGCAAGCCTCATTGCTTATTATGCTTTAAAATCTTTAGTTACTCACCATTAACATTACACTTCAGTTTATGTCCTATGAATCAGTGTTCTCAAAGTGGAAATCAAGAACCCCTTGGGAGGTCGCAGCTTCATTTCAGGGTGAAATTTCACCACCATTTTGGTGACTGACACTGGGCACTGCCATCTTGGAAAGGGACGTTCAGGATGCTTTCCTGGGAGTAAGTCCCTTTGAACCCAATAGGATTTACTTCTGAGTAAATATGAGGAGCTCATCATCACAGTGGTGTCACTTCCGTTTGATGTTACTTCTCGACATGACATTACTTCTGGGAGTCCCAGACAAATTGTCATTCTCAGAAGTGCTAAAGAACCACTGCTGTAAGTAATTATAAACTTTGAAAATTACTTACTTTTATATTGTGATGTAAAAAGGAGCTCAGCCAACAAATTTTCTGAGAGCTGCATATTAAATACCAAAAGAGCTGCATGTGACTCGTGAGCAATTGTTTGGCCACCCTTGTCCTATGTACTCTGATGTTCCATTGTAAACATACTATGTGTGAATGTGTGTGTGTATAATATGTGTGTATATAATGTGTGTGTATACTGTATTGTATACCACACACACACATATTGTATACCACACACACTCAGAGTATGTTTACATCAGAGTGCATAGGACAGGGATGGCCAAACCATGACTCACGAGCCACATGCAGCTCTTTTGGTTCTGGACCACGTTAATCCAATCAGAAGGGTTGGTTTCTCCAGTCCCTAGAATCTCAATGTCCCTAATTATTACAGCGTTTTTCCTTCCCTTCTACTGCCAATCAGCTCTCATACCCTATTGCCCCTACCTGCCTTTGTAAAGGAAATATGCAGGAATCAAGGAACACTGAAAAGCAGCTCCCAAGAGCATGTCACATACAGTTGTACAATTCTACCCATATCTCAAACCCACAAGCCCTGGATTTCCTATAAAAATATAGGAAAGGGAGCATGCATAAATAACATGCCACCCAGCTTTCTTAGGAACCATCACCTTCAAGCTGAAGTCTTTTAGTTAATGAGAGACTTCCAATGTTGGATACCTTTGTACAAGAGGATTAAACTGTTTTCTGGGAGTTGGCTTCCTATGTGTCTCCCTCAAAGGACAAAAATGCAAATTGAACTGTTTGGCTATGCCTGAGCAACACAACACAGGTCACTGTAATTATCATTAGTCCATTCAATTAAGTGTAGGTCCCTAGTCCATTATACATCTGCTGTCATATTAACTCCCTTACCCAGACAAATGACCTTTTCACATTCACTGTGTTTATCACCATGTTGTTTCTGCTGCTACTGAAAAGCAGATACCTGAGACAAGTGCAAATCCAATTAAGAGATTTATTAATCCCCCGGGAGGAGGATTTGGAAGGAGCACTTACAAAAAGGATTCCAATGTGGGCTAAAGGCACTTAAGGAAAAGCAATTCTGACCAATTTGTCTGCACTCTCAAGAAGTGCTCTTTACACCTAATGGCTACAATCCTAAAGACAGTTTCCTGGGAGTAAGATCCATTGAACACAATGGAGCTTACTTCTGAGTAGACATGGTTAGGATTGTGTTCTAAAGCTGCTGTGTGGCATCTATCACAAAGTTGTACAACCATTACATTATTTCTAAAATAGCCAGACCTTTTTATAAAGTAAGCTATAACTTATCCCTTAGCAAATGCTGTACAAGTTTTCTGCATTTCCACACTTCTAGTAATTCAGTGAGGTCCTACAATCTTGATTCCTCTTGGAATTATTTACTAAAATAGCCCGGGCTAAAATAAACATGCAAATGTTCTGAAAGCAGCAGAGCAGAAGGGAAATTTTATACTAAAAATCTGCTGCAAGCAAGTACAAATGAGCATTTTGGTTCTTCTATTTAAAATGAAGTGGGTTTGCATTTAGGAGCATTACTGTAAAAGTACATTACAGGACATTTGTGAGCTAGCTGCAGGGGATGAGGAGGATAAAGATGTACTATACTCATCAATCACGATTATTTCTCAGGTGCCAAATATGTGGAGTTCCCCTCCCACTTCCTCCCATCATACCAGTGCTGCTATTCATTGACCCCATGTGGATACTAAAGACTATGAATAATGAAATATGTGGGTAGTGCACGTCTTGAGTGCAAAAAAAGTGGGTACTGCACATCCTGAGTGCACTACCTACAGAGGTAGGCTGCCCCAGACAGGTGGACCCGAGCTGCCCTAGCTAGGGCAGCCTAGGATGTTCAAGAGAGGAATGTTGAGGGCATGTTCAGCATTGCCAAGGGCAGAGCAGTTACTCTGTATCCAGAGCCTGTTTCCAGGGCAAAAATTCCCTCTTCCAGCTCCTCAGAGTTATACCACCTGGAGCAGGTATAACAATGAGTAGACCCATAGGGATCCATGATCAGGCAGAGTAAGAATGGCAGTGTTGACAAAAAATCTGAGTTTTTGGCCAGCCTAGCTGCAACCCCTGCCTCTCAACCACAGGATATGGAACAACTACAGCAGCCCACTAACCTGGGGATAGAGCAGGCCACTCCAAGAAGCCCCTTGTATTCACTGGAAACTGTACTGGCATCTCATCAGGGACTCCTTATAAGGCAGACACCACAGCTGTTCCTTGTTCAGTGTGATCTGAGGGGGGTCTCCTCGGGAACAAGCCCTCCCCAGGTGTCACTGAATTGATGCCTACTGAGCATGCTCAGGAGCATTTAGGGCAGCCCAGGCTTCCTGATTCTCTGGATGCAGCATAACTTTCTGCAGTGGATACAGAATAGTTGGGACAGCCCAGCCAGGGCTCTCCTCACTGCCCTTACTCTGGATAGTGCCCTAAGTCTCATTGAACACAATGGGACTAACTTCCAAGTAGACATGGAGGAGTAAAAAAATCACTTCCTGTTTGATGTAACTTCCAGCCATGACGTCATTTCTATTCTGATGAAATAACTTCCAGGGTGCCCAGACTTTCATTCTCAGAAGGGAGTCCCATGTCCTGCCCAATACTCTCCCTCCCATTCATGGAATGCAATCCAGACAGATTAACTTGCTGTAAGCTAAAATTCCAACACATGAAACTTTGTTAAATATAATGAAGAAAGACTTACTTCAAAAAAATTAGGTCTCATTAACATTCCTTCCTCTGGTGCCATAATGCTGTATACATCCCGGTTTTCCAAAATGCCTCATGGCAGAGATTCTGATCTGGCATACTTTATGTATGCTCTAGTATCATTAACCCATTAGTTTATATTGTGTGGCCACCATGACAGCCTCTACCGAACTGGACAATGTTTTATTTATCTAGTGCTATCCATGCCCATGGCATTCTACAGCATAAGGATCATGTCCCTTTCATAATACAGTATAAAAGACTTACCAACAGGTTGAAGATGTAGACCTAAACATAAGTATTTTTTCCAAGCAGAAATAGCTGCTCCTGTTAATGTTTCAAAGACTGTTTCGTTTTCACATTTTTGCAATAGCTTGACCCAACCAAGGCTCACCTTAACTTACTCCCCCTTTAACCTGTTCAACAAGATTGTGAAAACTGTTTCAAATCTTCCTCCCTCTCACTCAAATATGTGCTGCATCCAATTTAGAACAGGCATGTCCCTTTTCTTTAGTACCATCCATGCCACATCTGTTGTATCTTCTATTTGTCTTAACAGGTGTTTCCTTACAAAGTAAACCCACAAGTAAAAACCATTTTTTTTCTTCCATAGGTTCTACTGTAAGATCAGTGATCCCTAAGGCAGGGGCGCCACTAGGGTTTGTGTCACCTGATGTGGAGACCAGTGAGTCACCCCTCTGCTGTTTCTTTTCATTCAGGGTTTATCCCTTATGTCTATAGTAACTAACAGGATGCCAGCATGTGCCAACTGAGAGGGAAATAATTTTAAGCTACCCCTAAGAAATATTACTCACTTTCAAGGAATCTCTCAAAAGTATTTAGTGTGGGAGTTCCACCCATCTATGCCATGACACAGGTACTTGCATGTAAGCACTGTAACATTCTACCTTCTGCTGTTCAGACATCCTCCTCCTCTCTAACAAGAAAATCTATACAACATCTGTAAAGAAAGGGAATGTACACTGCAACTAATGTTCATGACTTTGTCCAAGAACAATAGAGACAAATGATTGGTTGCTCAGAGCCTCCCCCCCCCCAAATCACCACAATTATGAGTAAACTGCTTGTCAGTTGGTCTCAGGAGTTTAAAGAGCTGAATTTTTTAAATTAGGTAATTATCTTAACTAGGTAAAAATACCTGCATCTGCAGCAAATTTTGTGTCATTTATTAATCAGTAAAATAACTTTCTAATTCTTCCAATTACAAGTGAATGATCAGCAGTGCAATCCTAAGTGTGTCAACTCAGAAGTCTCAAATTCAATGTAACGAACACCCAGGTAAGTATGTAAAAGAGTGCAGCAACAATGAAGGGTTGGAAAGTTAACAGTTTATTTTTTTAAAAAATACTAGTCAGCAAAATTAATCTGCTTTTGCTAATGTCTGGGACTCAACAATTCTCTAATACTGTGGTCCCAAACTAGTCCAGTATGCATGTATTCTTTATCCTGACTTCAACAGATGTGGCCAGAATGCAAGTATGCATTGGCTGATTTTATATCATTCCTATAGAAAACAAATAATTTCTGGAGTCACTGTGCTTCAACTGTATGTTGAATCACTTGTGCACATCAAGCCTCAACAACAACACAAATTAATGGAATGTGGGTCACTCCTTAAAAGGCAAGGTACTACAATGTACAGAGCCATTGTTCAAGTCACATTGATATCCCTGAAGAAATTATACAGTGTTATGGTACAGATTTTCTCCTGTGGACATAGGACTATAGCAATAGTAGAGCCAAGATTTTATATTTATTTAATTAATAATTTAAGTCAAATTAAGCCTTTTGTTCCAGAGCAATTAAAGTGACTTACCATAAGATAACACTACAGAGATAACTGTGTGGACCCATAACTGTTCTGGATTTTGCCCTAAGCCAGTGTGCATGCAAACACACAGACCCCTTAAGAAAAAGTCCATAGTTTTCATATGATGACCCAAGTTGTAGCAGCCATGCCATAACCCTTTAAGCAAGAAGCCAAATCCCAATTTTTTAAAGATTTGAAACTAGTGGAATAATATACATTATTTCTGAGATTTATCTCAGTCAGAAAAGACAACATATTTAAAAGATGTATGCACAAGAAAAGGAATGCAGAAAACGAACACAATGACATTTTTTTTCTCTACAGGGTACTTTTAAATAGATAAAAAGCTAAAGGCAAGATACTAATTTCAGCTCTGCTGCCCCACACAGTGAGGAAATAGAAGCCACACCTTCCTTCCTTCCTGGCACAGGAGATGCCATTTATCTGCACATGGTTGGGATTGGACCCAAGTGAGTAATTGACATGAGGCAAGCCAGAATATATTGACTGAGTATCAGATTAGCCAAGAGTCTGGAAAGATTTCTTAGACTGCTTTCACTTCAAGAGAATTTACTAAATGCTCAACGAAGTAGGAGTTCAGAAAGAACTAGAAGACACATGGATTTGGAATGATAGGGAAAGGGATTTTTAAACTGAACATCAGGGAAGAAATTAAATGTGGGTGCTTGCTTCATGTGGAGTAGAAAGTGTGAAGATTTCAAGAAAATCCAAACTAAATAGGCTGATAAGAATTTACATGGAACAGTAAGGTAAATGAAGCTTAGAAAGCCATCTTAAAAGCCATGTCATCTTCAAGCAGAACAAAAGAACAGGAGATTTATGGGACCAGGATATGGGGGAATTATAGAAATTACAATTGCCCAAAATTTTACTCTTGAAATTTTACATGGATACATTTCACTAGTGTATGAATAATTTTTAAACAAATCTTTTCCCTCCAAGTTCAATTGAAGTTAAATACTGAAAAGCTCATTGGTGCTTTGTCGCTAAAGCAGCCTTGTAAATAATTAGGCAGGAGATGGTCACTCATCTCTTCTACTGCTTGCTCTGGCCTTTTAACTGCCAACAAGTGTAATGGATTACAGTTTCATAGTGCTGATTTTCCTATGGCCTTTGAGCCAGAAGAGTTTGTGCTTTCATATATTGGTTTCTTTCAGGGGAACATACGAATTGTGCCTCATGTGCTATTTTTCTACACACATATGAAAGGAACTTGTGGAGAGAAGATCTGCAATCTGGGGTTTAGGCAAGTAGCTTAGCACATCTCGCCCATGCAAATCTCCTTTCCAAATGTTATACAGCTGCAAACAAAACACACAGGAAGTATCCCACTCATGCCTCTTGTTCCTATACAAGTTTGGAGCTAAATGGAGCCAGAGGGCTGGTCTGCCTTTCAGCTATTTGCCCAAGGCAAACAGGCATATGTCAGATCAGATGGCTGATGTAAATGGTTGCAATCTATCTATACAAATCCAAAAAAGCAACTTCCTATTCATGCATACCTTATTTTCCTAATATGCATTTATTCGAATTCTCACAACTAATAAAGTACCTACACACCAGCTACTCAGGAGTGGAGCCATGGAAGGGAGAATGAATTTTTCCCAATTCCAAAGGCACATGCTCTTGGGAAGCACCACCTAACACTATGTCCTTACACTGCTGTATCTATATATTATTATTAAGAGCATTTATATACTGCTTTTCATCAAAGTGTATTCAGAGTCACTTGTATCACTAAATAAATGGTTTGCTGACCCCAAAGTGCTCACAGTCTTTTAAAAAAAGACAAAAAGGCAACAGCAATTGTGGCGAAAAGGGTTAGTTCTCCCTGTACAGAACACCACTTTAAAAATGTGCCTCTTGGCCGATGCAGAATTCAGTAGGGTTATACTACTCAGAATAGCATCTTTTCACCTTACAAAGTGTAGTTCATAGTTGGGAAAGAAAAAGAAACCAAAACTCGAAAAATCATCCATGCCACTTGAGTGTGATTTGGGAAACCCACTATTTCAAGAATAAAAATGAAGAGCACGTTAAAAATGCTCCAACACATTTTTTGTAACATTTTCCAGAACAGCTCTATGAACAAGAGTTAAAACTTGTTTTTAACTTTTATAAGCCATCTACAAACATAGATTACAGTGGAGAAAAGAGGCAATATATTTCTGTTTAACTGAGCACTCACTCTAGGCAAGTTTATCCCTTTGCTGCTTATTCTCTTATAATATGCTTATCTTGCTCTGGGAGGACAGAGTACTACTTGTGACATCATCCCTCAATTTTTGGCAGACATCATCTTGGCCTTTAGACCTTGGCATGTGTTGTTTACATATCATGAGCCAAAATCCTACATGCTCCAAAACTTCAACTAAATGACATTTAGCTGACTGCAAAAAATAGACCATGCATTAAGAACAACAAACTCAGCTTCATAGATAAAGGGAGGGAGAGAGAAAGGACTGCAAAGTCATAAAAGATTCAACACAAGTTGTTTAGCCAGTGAATAAATAGGCAGGCAAAGCGTAAGTTGAAAAGTAAATATGGTACAGGCATTTGCTAACTTCCTAGATCAGTCTTGATTTTTGCACAATTAACCATGGTTGTATTTTGCTCTTTATCATCTTCAGTAGCAAAATGACTCAACACAGTTAAGTCAATTGCTGATCTTGAAAGTCCTACTCCCAAGAATGAGACGCAGCACATTTGTGGAAATGCCATGGCTTCGAGCTGCTATTTCTCTTTTGCCACTTTGAGCCCTTCTAGTTCTATTGACAATATTAAAGGTGCTTGACTTACCCAGTTCCTTAGATCCTTGACTTTCACTGGCTAATTCTCCCATTTTAACCAGAGCATCAAAATATCCCTTTGCTGCATATGTCACACCTAGAAAACAAAACACGCATATTAAAATCATATTCAATTTCACAGCAATGCTACTTGGGGACATAGGTGTTCAATTCATTTGATATAGGTGTTCAATTTGTTGGAATAAATAAATTCTACTTAGAACATGTCTTCTTCCCTTTTGATTCTCCATATTGTATTTTAATAATATTAACCACAACACTACATGATGCTAGGAGACAACAAAATACCCACAAGAGTCTCACAACCTGCAGGCAGATCTTTTACCATAATCTGAACATTTTCACAACAAAAATGCTAGTCTTTTCACAAATGCTTGGTAAGATGGAAACCATAGTTCCTTCAATGCCAAATAATTCTCTAAAATTATGAAACATTGTCTTCTCTAATTCAGTCATTGTGTGAAGTACTACTTATGCCATCATATTTGCAATACACAATTTTAGCATGTGGAGGTATGTATTAGAATATACAGTCGTACCTTGTAAGACTCAGAGTGAAATCCAGAGTAACTACGAGGAGTCCTTGCTCTGGTGTAAGAACAATTTACTCCAGATTGCAATATGAATTTCCCATAGGTTTTCACTAGGTGGTGCTGTAACTATAGGTGCACGTAATGTCTCTTACATGCTCCTGTAGTTACTCTGGATTGTAGGGTAACTTAATTTGTTCTAGAAGCATTGTTTTACAAAGCGTTTTTTGTACAAAGCTGATTGTCCCGTAAAAAATAATGGAAACTGAGATGATTGGTTCCACAACCCAAAAATAGTCATACAAAAAATATTAGAGTATTTTGTCATTTTTACATAGAGTTATCAAATTCAAAACACTGTAATATAATACAGAACACAATTACTGTAATATTAATAAAAACACTGTAATGTACTGTTCAGTAAAACAGAAAAGAAAAACCTTTATAGTCAAGAATGACTAATTTTAACTAAGAGTCACTGGTGTCTTTTTGAGCAGCTTTCACAAAGAACCTTCTAATGACACT
Source organism: Cryptoblepharus egeriae (assembly GCA_030015325.1). Classification (NCBI taxonomy): domain Eukaryota; kingdom Metazoa; phylum Chordata; class Lepidosauria; order Squamata; family Scincidae; genus Cryptoblepharus; species Cryptoblepharus egeriae. The sequence goes on along the minus strand of JAREYC010000002.1, from coordinate 102,139,914 downwards.
TGCTTTGGTCTCCTTTTGGATTTCATGGAAATGTGACATTGCACTGTCATTCAACAGATTCATCTGCTACAATAAGGCTGCACTGCACAGGCTTATTTAGTTGGTGCTTTTCTACAAAATTCTGCACCATTTCCCAATGTTTACAAATGTCATTTGATGTGAGGGATTCCTCCTCCTTATTCTCCTCCTCCTCCATAACCTCTTGTTGTTGCTCAAGATACAGATCCATCTATTCCTTCATTTTTGCAACAAATTTTAGTTTTAAAACTGTTTGTCTTACAAGTGAGAATTCCTTAGAGATTTTAGTTTGTCTTACAAAGCGTTTCTCTTACAAAGTGTTTGTCTTACAAAGTACCACTGTAGAATTACAATCTAAATTGGGTCAGTTAGACTCCAATTCATCTCATGATAGAATTTCATCTGACAGTGTTGCTTATCATTACTTCATCCAGCCATTGAATTTTAATGAAGGGAATGGCTATATGTGTTTTTTTTAAACAATCAAACACAAATATACAGACGAGGACAGATATTATTAAGAAGTGGGAGTAGGATGTGTGGAAGAATGTTGAAAGAGTCCAGAAGACAGATTGGCAACAATTATTATGAGAGACATTTGATGTTAACTGCATTCTTTGTAATCACACTATGATACAGTGTTTGAAACAGACATCAATATGATAGTTTTAAAAAATTCAGTTAAGTTAGGTTGCCAGTAATAGATTCCAAGGCTGGCCAGACCTCCTGGCACATGAGGCAGCATACCCTTATACCACTTCAGTCCCCCCCCCCCATTCTACCCCCTTATAAGCACTTGCAGTTGATGTGGAGAGGAGTGAATTTGAACAATTTTTTATATACCAGGAGCACATTCTACACCAGGGGTGTCCAAATTGTTAGCTTCGCTGGGCCACATTGGAAGAAGATGAGTTGGTTTGGGCCGCACATAAACACTAACAATAGCTGATCATGCAAAAAACCATAGAAAACAGGGTCCCTCAAAAGTCCGGATTTTCCACTGGCAATCTGGACTTATTTGTGGGGGGGGGAGGACCCTGTCCTCCTTTTAGTGTGCCAGTTTTACTCAGGAATAAACTCCATTGAATTAATGGGCTTACTCCTCAGTAAATATGGCTAGGGGGCTTACCTGGGCTGCTTATGCTGGGGGGTTACTTCAATCGTGGAGGGTAGAGGCAGCACTTAGGGGGCAGCTGTGGAATGGGCACAGCACAGCTGAGTTCTGGCCAGCCAGCAGCCATTACAGGTAAGTTTAAACTGCGTGCACACTTGCGCGGCATCAGACCTGCAGAGCATAGGTTGTATATAGGAAGCAGTGTTGGAGCCAGCGACATCCCCAGAGCGGATGCTCCACCCACATCAGCTCCCATAGTAGGAAGCATTGGGCGGAGCATCCACTCTGCGGACGTCGCCGGCTCCAACATTGCTTCCTATATACAACCTGCGCATGTGCTGTGCAGTTTTGACGCTGTGTACGCATACAATTTAAACTTACCCGTAATGGCTGCCAGTTGGCCAGAACTCAGTTGTGTGGTGCCACAGCTGCAACAAAATTTATGTGGGTTCCCCCAAGCACCCTCCCAACACCCCCCCCCCGAGGCTGGACCTTTGCTTATTGGGTTGGGTCGCATCCATAGGTGTCCTGGGCCGCAGGCAGAGGGTTGGACAAGCCTGTTCTGCAGCCTGCAACTTCCATTTGAAATGAAAGCAGTGCTGTCTGGGTTCCTAGTCTGTACCACTTCCACTCATAATCAAATTGAAGCAGTGTGGACCAAGCAGGCTGCTGGTTGTGCTTCCCCAGCTGCTTCCTAACCTGCGCTGGATACAGTGCAGGTCCTGCTCCAGATAGGCTTAGGCCAAACCAAACTAGCCACATGTCTATTCCACCCCCATTTTATTGGCACATGCTAGAGAATATATACTCCACCACTGCTACATGTGTGAACTTCCCGGATTCCTTCCCCCAACCTTCCAGGTCATTCAGAGGAACTAGAGGAGGAAGAGGGTGGAAACCCTAGAATGCAGTGGAAACCTACAGAAGCAGCTCTGCTCTCAAAATCTTTGGCAACAACACAGAGAGCAGGTCACCTTCCATTTCCCAGTTCATCCACACAATGTCCTTTCCTCCTCCATGCTTGACCTACCAGTCCATTTTAAAGTAGAGCAGGGGCAGAATAAGAAAGCACTACCCCAGTTCCACAAAAGGAAGTTTCCTGCTCTTTTAGATCTTGTTCAGATCTTCCCCCAACTTCTTTCATGGGACCAGTACAAAGCTCAGAGCAGAAGCAAGATGTAGGCAAATGAGCCAGATAGGCTAATGGAGGCCTATTTGCCATCCAAGACAACCTGCCTCCTGGATGAGCCAGCTCTGTAAACAGGTCTTTTTGTTTGGCCCTGTGAGGTAGAGGAGCTCTAAGGTGAAATAATGCTTGAAGATGTGGGACTTAGCAAATTTTGTTAAACACCTTCCTTTTTCTTTCCCAAACTAGAAAGGTTTAGGTGGCAGGGAGACAACTTTCCAGTTTGGCTCCACATAGCCTAGGAGTCCTGGGAGTTTCGGCAACAGCTCAACCACCCCCACGCTTCCTCTTAATGTGTGAAGTTCTCTATGGACTTTAAGATGAGGATTCAGGAGTAAATCACTTAAATTTTTGTTTTGACAGTAATGTATTTCATTGAAATCACAAATGAAATCCTGAAAATCAAGCTTGTCAAATCTATTGACATCACACTCAATCCCCTCACATAATACACTTCAGAGATATGACCTGACAAACAGACTAATGGTGTAATCCTAACCAATTTTCCAGCACTGACATAGCAGGGCAAGTGCAGCATGTGCTACATCCTGCAGGTGGAAAGCAGTTACAGAGGCCTCTTCAAGGTAAGGCAGTGTTTGTTCCCCTACCTTGGAGTTGCATTGCCGTAAGCTCAGTGCTGAAAAGTTAGGAGCTGGTTAGGATTTCACCCTAAGAGTATTGAAAATACGCAATTATAACTGCACAAAATTTAGTGTTTTTTTGGTTTGTTTATTTTAATTACATAAAACACTTGAAACAAAAACCTAAACTTGAGATCTTAAAAAAAAAACCAGAAAAGAAGTGAAGTAAAAAGTTGTTCTTTGCAAAGCTATTATAGACAAGAAACTCCATACCATGAAGAAAACAATTCCCCCATTAAGTGTCACAAGTCAAATAATAAGGTGGCTGCCTATAATCACCTCATGTCTCAGTATTTGACACACATCCTGTGTACAAAGCTTTTCCAAAATTCAGGAGAATGATTATTATAATTTAAATTCATTTAATTTATAACAGATGATAAATGCTACCTACCCATTATCTGATACATATACTTTCTCACGTGGATCCAAATCAATATGACTGTAAGTATGCACCATCTCCTATTTGTGGAAATTACATTACATAGTGCAGTGGTTCTCAAAGTGGGAGTCGGGATCCCCTTGGGGGGGTGTTGCAACTTCATTCCAGTGGGGGTGTGAAAAGCTGGGCACCACGATTGTGTCTGAAACTCTTAGGGCACAATCCAGAGTAACTACAGGGAGTCCTTGCTCCAGTGTAAGAACAATTTACTCTGGATTGCAATATGAAATTCTCAAAGGTTTTCACTAGGAGGTGCAGTAACTATGGGTGCACATAATGTCTCTTATGTGCTCCCGTGCTTGCTCTGGATTGTAGGGCTAATGTGAGTAGAGTTTCAGCCCTCCAATTATTTCTTAATGTCAGGACTGAGCTCCGAATATATAAAATAGAGGAGTCCCTGACATTGTGTGACATTCTGTTCTCTCACCGCTTGGTTACCACAGCCTAACTGTACTTTAGGGACCATTCTGCTAGGCAGTCTGGAGCACAAGCACCCTTTTTTCTTTTCAAATAATTAATGAGATTTGTCAGGGAAGAGCTGCAGCTTATTTGAAGATCATCTGCTTTGCATGGTAAAGGTTTCCAGGCTCAATCCCTGGCATCTCCATGGGAGGGAGAGAAAAAAAAATCCACTGGAAATGCTTGGAGAGCATCTACCAGTCAGCGTCAACAATACCAAGCCTGATGGACCAATGTTCTGTCTGAGGCAACTTTCTATCTCTATATATCTAGCATACCCTTTAAACAGCGGTTAAGATGCTGTGCCTGTTAACCAGCAGGCCAGGGTTCGATTCCCTGTGGGTGGGCCCCACAAGACAGGGTGAGCTCCTGTCCTTAGCCCAGCTATGCGACGCCAGCTGGATCCAATCGTATTGGCTCTGCCTTTCCATTGGACTAATTCAGTGGCGTGGGGAGGGGGGATTTGCTGCTTGGGTAACAGCCTATCCTCCATAACAATCTAACCCACACCACTTTCGTGCTTCGCATGCAGTGTATGCAGTGCCGAGCACGATACCATAGTCTTTCAAGACTGACGGAGAGTTGGAACTACACAGAAAAAACAATAGTTTAAAAAGTTTTTCTGAACTCTCAAGATAAGTACAATACTCACCAATTTTTATTTTATATTTTTAAAAAACTAAACTTGGAAAGAGTCTATGGAGTTTTATTGAATGTTGCACTTAGACAAGAGCCAGTAAGCAAAGCCTCGGAGGGACCTTCAGGCCATCAATAAAGAGATATTTCAGAGAAAGTTTTCCCCAGGGCTTTCTCTCAGTTCAGGTACCAGCAAGTATGAAAGGAAGAGGCAATTAAGTTCTCCTTGCTTTGTCAGGTCCCTGGAGATGAGGACACATGTATACAAAAGGAGGCTAACTTGCTCTAGAAACAGAAAGCTTCAACAATAGAGCAGCAAAAATGTGTCATTGGGGAAGTGGCGGCACAGCCAAACACATTGGTTAGAACTTATTAAAGGAATTCTCATGCTCACTTAGGGCTAACTAAACACTCAAGTCCAGGAAATCTGAAATCTTTATTATAAAACATATTTAAGAAATGTTTATCCTGCACTTTTGTTCCCACAAGAACAGCTTCAAAAAATCATTCTTCTGTATTCCACTTATGCCATAGGATCAGAGTAGGTTAAAATATTCATCTACCTATTTTTCTTTTACTCCTACTTACCATATAAAAAGTAGCACTGCAATGCACTCTAGAGCTGGTGCAGAATAAGAGCCTCTTTGTAAGGGTGAAAAGTGAACTGATCTGATCTTCAGATTGCTAGACACAGCACCTTTAACCACTAAGCCAACTGCATCCCATTTTACCATATATTAGCTCCTAGTAAATCAGCAGCCTTATTTCTGACTCTTCACTGTAAGAAAGATGTTTCATGTCATACATTCTCCAGCAATCTGGTTTGTGACAGCATTATCTTTGCATCTTAATTCAAATAGTTGCTTTACAGCTTTCCTTTGGTAAGTAAGAACATTCACATATTTTCCAACTTCAAGAACAACACTGGCAAGCAAATGCACCTGGTATTTATTTATTTTATATCCAGCTTTTCTTCCCTAATAAAAGGGAACCCAAGGTGGCTAACAACAATTAAAAACAACAATAAAACACCATTAATAGTAGATAATAATAAATATAGGTTAAAACACAATTAAAATACAGATTATACAAAAATGTTAAAAGCATCCCTCCTAACAATTTACAATAAAACCAGCTAAAAACAATTCTAAAAACAACTCCTCTCCCCCCAACCTCCAAAATGATTAAAAATCTTTTGTCCATAAGAATGCTTTTAGGCCCCGCCAAAAACTATGCAATGAGGAAGCAGTCCTTAGGTCAAAGGGAAGGGAGTTCCATAGCTGGGGTGCAACAACCGAGAAGGCCCTGCTCCTAGCTGCCACACCTCTCACCTCTTTTAATGGTGGCACAGTCAGCAGAGCCCATCTGGATCCATCAGCCTCTGGGGTGGACCATGGAATGTGGTCCCCCACCTGTGTAGAGTCTACTGGCTGTGATAAGCCTAAATCCCACCTGGTAGTGAACTGTCCACGGCAATGGGGTGATGGAGATGTCCTCCACATCCAGATCACCTTCAACCTGCCCAGCAGTGAACACAAGGTCCATCATGAGTAGGTGCAGATATTCTTTGAGACAGATCCATGGTTGCCATGGTGGCCATGAAATCCTGAGCTGCAGTTGTTTGGGGCGCCTCAGCATAGACACTGACATTCCCCAGCACTAAAAGAAGAGGGCACTCCAATGCCACACTCAAGATCAACCTGGTCAGCTTAGGCAGGGAGACTGTTGGGCAGCACGGCAGATGGTACACCAACATAATCCCTATTCTGTCTCGCCCCTCCAATATAACACGGAGGCACTCAAAACCTGTGAACCACTGGACAGGGGACATGGTGAGAGAGATAGAATCACAGTAGACTATCGCAACCCCACTTTCCTGCCCCTCTAGTCTCAGCTGCTGCAGCACCCGGAAACCTGGTGGATAGATTTGGGATAGGCCCACACCTCTGACCGCATCCAGCCAAGTCTCCATAATGCAAGCCAGGTCACCGGACTCATCCAGGACCAAATCCTGGATGAGATAGTTCTTATTATTTACTGACCTAGCATTCAGAAGCAGCAGCTTCAGACTCAAGGAACTGTTGCTCAGATTGTAGAAGTAGAAGGTATTGAAGATATTGAGGATTGAAGATAGTAGACGGTATTCCTGTTTCATCACCATCAGTGTTAGAGGGTAGTTGTTCCAACACTTGTCATATTATAGCCATAACATGCTCAATGTCACCGCTTACCTGCCAAAGCTTTTTCATAGTTTTTCCCCATGGAAATGAAGTTCCGGAGGCTGGGGTTGAACTGCTCCATAATAGTCTGCCAAACAAATAAACAAGATATTAACAGTTTAAGGACTCCACACCGAGAATGAAAGTGTTCCTCTGCTCTTAGTGTACGCATGTATGAATACACGAGGGGCTGACTCACATTAGCAGGAAGAATAAAGCTTTGGAAACAAGAGTCCACCTACACACACACATGCATGCACAAACACACAAACTGGAGTTAATTACATTTTAGAAGAGAAAGGCTGCAACCCTAACCTTCAGTTAGGCCAGCCTAAGCCCCAGCACAAGTCCTATGCTGACCTGGGGGTGTCACAAAAGTGTTGTAAGACACCTCCGCACAACTTTGGGGGGAGGGTTAGCCCAGTGCACAGACATATGCTTGCTTCCCTACATCACCATGGGAATGGGAAGACCAATGAGAAGTATCAGCCTAGGTTAGGATTGCACCCAAAGTCCTTTAACAACTTAGTCCAGGATTTAGGTGTTTGTTATTTGCAATTAATTCCAGACACTCCAAAGCTTCTGTGTGACTATTCTGTCAGAGCTGGAAAATATGAAGTATAAACAAGAACAAAAACAAAAGATTGGAGGAGGTAGAATTAAAACAGCTGGCAATGAAGTACAAACATTTCATTCTATAAACTGAACATAAAGCAACAAAGTTAACAAATGGCATACTAACTTCGCCAGACACAGTAAATACCGTTATGAGCACATGTTTTTTTTAAATTTGCAACTTATTTCCCTTGGTCTTGCTACAGAGCACAATGCAGGGACAATATAAGATTATTTCTGAAGTCGTGCTTAAAAGTTCCAACTAAATTCCCATCCATGAAGACAGACAGAAAGCAGTCCAAGTATCCTTCTGTACTTGAGTACCTTGAGATTTGTTTTCATGTATTTATGTATTTACGGTATCAAAAATACCCTACCTTTCCCCTTTTTTGTTTCAAAGCATCCAAAATGAGGAGCAGCCGCCAAGGAACACTAATTTACTTTTTTAGTTCCCATCAGGTTCCACAGAACAATTTTTCAGACGATTAACATTTAAGATATTTTTAGAATTCTTTCCACACAGTAGGTGATGTCACTCTAAACAAGGAAGTCAGGGATTCAGGCAGTGGAATTTCATTCATACAGAGTATGAAAAATATGGATAATACAGTTATCCAACTCACATGTGCACATTCTTGCCTTAGATTTGATTCAATACTTAAGACGAAGATTTCTTTTTTTAAAAAATGTTTTTCTCTATAATCATTGGCTCCTGTTATAGTAGGACAGAAAACTGGAAAATATTTTATATAGCTGTTTGACATGGTGAGGAAATGCAAACAAAAAGCCTAATTCAGAGAAAGGAACTCCACTTGGATAACTCAGACTCGAGTTGGATGTGAGTCGTACACATGAAAGACTCTAAAAACACTTGCGTCATGACACCCAACTTGACATTTGTCCCTATGCATCCAGACTTGAATCTGTCTGTGCCTGGATGCACTTGCTTACTGTTTCCATTCCATGAGAAATCTTGTGGGGCAATCATTCTAACCAGACGAGGAGCTGGGATGTTCCAGCCAAAAGGCAAGGGTTAATGTTCCCTTCTGCAGCCAAGGGTGAAGGAAGCAGGAGAAAGCTCTTGAGCCCACTTCAGATTGGGCAGCAGGAACGGATGATCAATGGACAAAGGATCAGAGTTCTAATATTTTCACTGGGTGAGAAGGCAGGAGAAAGAGAATAAGGGGTTTCTTGTCTTCTGATAGTTTTGAGAAGTCCAGGAAGATGATGAGGCAGTTCACAGTGATTCATCCATAGCATGAGTGGTGGGGAAGGGGAAGCCCCACTGAGTGAACAGCTACTTTGAAATAGGGCTGCCAAGCATTGGCTCAGTTTAAGTCTCAGAGAGCCTTGCAGACGCTGCTGATGAACCTTATTGCTGCTTCCTTCCCTCACTCACAGTCCCTTCCATCTTGTTTACAGATGATCGGGGATTGCAGAGGAGTGTTTGAAAGAGAGATCCAACATTGCCCAATTTCTCCCCATTTTAAGGAGTGGGCTTAACTGGAGTGTTTTAGAGTAATGAAAGTGTGACTCGATAACTCTCGGCAAGTGTGACTCGGCAACTCAACACGTGCCCTTATTATGACTTGTTTACAAGTCAAGTTGTGGTGGGGGGAGGTGGTGATTTGACTCAACTCAACCCACACTGGCTTTCTCACCAATGGTCTAATTATATTGTCCAGCAGTATATTGTCCTCCAGGTTGGGGCAGCTGAAGTGTTCTTTACCTTTCTACCCCCAATTATGTTTAGGACATGAGAACTGATTCACTCAGGTTTGTTTTGTTCAAGATTAAACTCCATGCAAAAAAACTGCTTCTAAGCTATGTAACTATACTCTTATCAACATGTTTTAAGAAAAATGTGATCAGTGTACCCAGCTGCCCATGTTACTCAGTTTCTATGACAGTGGCCAGAGTCTGGGCAACAGGCCTAAGCAGGGAGATCTTATACAACATGTATTAAAAGCCTTGGCAATTGTCTGACAGTTGAATTAGAAGCAGCCAACCAGCTCATGCACGGCACATGGAAACTGTTGAGAGCATGACTACTCCAGTCTTTGAAAACCTTTTCCTATACCTGTGAAAATGTCTTGATTTAACTTTGTGTGATTCTGTCTGAATATTTAACTCCTGAAGAAGCCATTTCAGCTGTTCCATATAGCAAGTGCAAACTGCAAGAATGGCAAAGCATGTTTCCATAGTCTGTACATTATTATGTTGCTATTCTTGTTACAGTTAAGTATGACTGGAGGAAATAAATGATAAAAGAGACAGCATTGAACCATTGCTAGCTATCATGGATCAATGACAAAACAGAGAACTTCAAATATTTGCTTTAGTCATGCCTTGGGGCTCAGGCACCTCAATTTTTACTATACCCCACCATAGCATAGAAGAGGTGGTGGATAGCTCAGTCACAACAACAAGATCAATGGGCAAAACTCTTTATGAAAGTGATGCAGTTGGCAAACATTCAAAATGCAAACATACACATGTTTGGCGACACATGGGTAAGTCAAAGTTTTCCCAGACTTCAAATTCAACTCCTCTCAGAGTAGTAATATAATTGCTTTTATATACTCTATTCTATAGGAGGCATCAAAAAGAAAGAAAAACCAGGCACAGAGCAAGAGGTTTGAAAGACAAGGTTCCCTCCTCTAGTTACCAAGGTATGTTGCATTAACTGGTTTCCTACTTCTATACAGTCACTAAAGAGAATGGCTCTTTGTTAAGTGTGTAACAAGCTGTGAATGAGTCGTCCAGCCCACCTTAGTTCCACAATCCAAAAAAGTCATTCAATAGCTTTGTAACTATGACACCTTACAAATGAGACGAGGAATTCACCAGCTGAGCTTTGTAGGTAACAGAACTCATTCAGTGTTTTCAGATGGAGAGCATAACCCCTGAACTACATGAGAGCTCACCTTGCAGTAAAGAAAACCACAGTCAGATAATGAAGGGTTGGGGAAAGAGGCTGATAACAGAATACAGGAACTATTTTAGTACACTCTTCACAGGACTTTCAGAGATTCAGTGGAATCAACCTGAAGTTTCAGTCAGTTTTTCCCTCCCAGAACCTAAGCATATTCAACATACCAAGGTAAATCTATTCAATTCTGTCTCTGAATTTTTTTAAATGGCTTAATGCTCTGGCTAATTGATTAGAGGCTTGAGTACAGATTAGCTGAAAATACCATCTGGGGTTTCTCACAATCAGGATCCGACCAGCTGTTTCTAAAATTTTTATCTTTTCCCATCTTTTGCCTGTTCTGAATTGTATCCCAGAGAATAAATGTCCGACCACCTGGACTGATAAAGAAGTGTGAACATATTAATAAAGAAGGGTGAACATATTAATAAAGAAGGGTGAACAACCTGACCAATTAATACAGCAGGAAGAAAAAGATGCTGGGGAGTGAGGTCAAGAATTTGAACTCACCAAGAATGAGTTCATTTCTAATACTATGTAATGTACTTTATGTCCCAAACAGAGGACAAACCTCACCTGGCTCTTGTGCAGTGGCGTAGCTAATGATCATGTAGCCCGTGGCAAAGCTCAAAATATTGCCCCAAAAGTGATGTCACAACCAGAAATGACATCATCCTCAGGTGTTCATTAAAAAGAAAATTGGGGAAAAACCCGCCACCTCCTCATCAGCAATTCACCACCATTTGCTCTGCTAGTGGCACAGCTAAAGCACATATTCGCTATCTGGAGTTGAAGAAAATTTTGCTGCTTTCGCCACCTGCTACAACAACAAAATCAGATTTAATTAAGTAAAAAATGAAAAAGGTGTCCCTTATTGGTTAGGGAAATTGTGCTTGGGCAAGGAGGAATGGTTATTCTTTCCCTGCTAAATAGAAGAGAAGCACCACTTAGAAGTGTCTGTATACCCAGAACACATGGTTAACTGTTTTATGACTAGCAAAAAGTGTACCCGCGTTGCGGAAGTAAAATTCCCCTATACACCATCCCCCCATGCGCATCAACCCCCCCATGCACAACATCCTCCCCAATGCAACCTCTTCCTCCGAACAACATCCCCCAGTGCACCAGGCACCGAACACCAAATTGGCTGGATGTTGGTCAGTCTTCCATGTTAAGTATAGGACAAAAACACGTTGCACCCCTTTTCAGCCCTTTAAGCGTTAATTTTTCCACATCAGTTCTGGGTGGGTGTTCATGTGACACCCTCCTTAAATTTTTCACAATTTAATCACTAGTGTCAAGCACAGCTTATAGCCCCCTAAAGCTTGAGCCCAGTGCAATTGAACCCCCTGCACCTCTTCTTAGATACGCCGCTGCTCTTGTGTATCAACATAAACCAGCACAATACTTTAAAGGAGTTATTTTAATAATCTTATATCAAATTGCTTTCTTACTCAAGAGGAGTTCAGTTAATTTGTTAAAATAAAACGAAACAAAAAACTTTATCTAAAAAGGTTCCAGCTTTGAGGAATGAGCTTTCCAAGATAAATGCTACAAGTTCCAGACAAAAACCACAGGTACTCAGCTTTGCTTTGAATTTGAGTATCTACTCAAATCTGTTCTAGCCTTTGAACTAGCAAAGAACCGTGGAGACCCATGACAGGCAGCTCAGCTCCAGAGTGAGGAGAAGATAGGATCTAGTAACAACTTCTACCACCCTCCTCACACCCTCCTGGGCCTGATCTGTTCACCGGCCTGCCCGCCCACCCTTCCTCCACCCAGTTCTGCCCCTCCTTGCTTTTGCCCAACAGCCTCCCTGTTGCTCAGTGGGGAGACTTAGCACTGGGTACATGTCATTCAGCACTGACGCCCAGTTCATGTTCCCCGCCTGTGGTGATGTGCCTTACAGCATTTTCATGATAAACTGTTGCCAGGGCAGTACACCAGTTGGTGGTGGAGTCCTAGCATAGGATCCGGCGATAAGACCACTTACAGGTTCTGGCTCAGATGCTGCAATCCCCATTGCTTTAACTAAAATGGAACTTTCTTGTTAACCCAATAGGCGGTAGATTGCACAAAATTGAAATGGGCACAACTACTGTATTCCAAGCTTGTCATTTACCATTTCCCCTATATTTTCAAAAGACATAATTTCTGACTGTTATACTCTACTGCAAGGGGGAGGTAAGAGAGAAAACAAGACACTTCTGTTGAATAAGCTGATTAAACATCTGCCACCTCAACTGATGTTGGCCAAGAAACCATAAAACTCATTTTCTGCCTGAAGCATTTTTATCCCTTGTTCGTGAAGCCTGTTCTTTCAAGACCATGACCACTATAATTTACTTTTACTAATGCAGCCCATTGCTAGCATCAAGGAGCAGCAGCAGAAACACATCTGCTTTTGCAGAGTTCAAACAGCAGGCTATTAATTTCAAAACAGGCAACAGCACATTCAACGCAGTACAGCTGAGCTTGGGAGTTTTCCACACAGAACATTGTGTCTGGAGGTAACATTGTTCAGACTTTAGAAAATGTTGGTTAGCTCAGGAATTTCCTTTTAAATCCTCAGATTAGTCCTGAGCAATGGCTTCACTCCAGCAGTTTTCTTAACAGACTACTTGGTGAGCAGATACATTTGTGCTGGCAAAGAGGACCACCCTGATCCTCTCTGAATAAAAAAAATGAAAATATAAGTAATTGTACTCAGTTCATGGCTCAAGACAGAAGAACCAGGCACCAAAGAAACAATTATTCAGATATCTTAGCTGAATTCATAATTCTTATCATTAGCTACCTGAAGGGTTAATCAAGCATTGGCAAGTTTGGGCATAACCTCCACTAGTCACAGCTGATTGCAGCAAAGTCAACCAGAGTCTTCAGTATCAGTTGTAATGGCAGCCACCATGGATGGGAGTTTTGTCATGGTGGCCCCAGCAACCTGGCACAGAAGTCATAGAAATGCAACCAACACACTGAAGGATCTAGTATTTCCATTATTGTTGTTCAATTTGAGGCTAAAGCCGCATAATTCAGACTGTGGAACAATCCAGATACCTTAAACCAGCTACTTTGGAGACTATCATCCACTGAATTAATATACAGTCAACCCTCATGTTACATGATGGTTGCAGTTCAGAGTGAATATGTATATAATTTCAGAATTGTGTTGAACTAACACTGATCATTTTTGAGTGGTCCACTATCCAACTGCATCCACTATCCAGCATCCACTATCCAGCAATGAGACTGTAATGGGAGATTACAACAGTAATAGGAAGCTTGAGCCATTGCACAGGGCTATAGGGTGCAGTTTGAGAGCAAAAAGACTTTCCCCAGCAGCCCTGAGCCGCTGAACTTCGTAGCTTTGTGGTCTCCAAATCCAGAAGTAACTGGTGATGACATTGCCATTGACTTCCCATGGTACCTTTAAGAACAATGCAGTCGGAGGAGTAAACACAGTCGGAGGAGTAGCATTTAGAAACACTGTAATGTAGTGTAGACCTCTTAACATTACAGAAGTTTGTTCTGAAGAGGCTCCTGCAGGAATGGTTGCCAATACCAAGACATTCAACACTGCCAATCAAGTGGAATGTGTCACCTAACATCATCGACAGTGTTACATCAATTGTTCTTGCAGAAGAATATGCTGAAACCATTAGCAACAAGATGTTTCATGGATTATGTTCCATAATTATAGGAGACAGCTATTTATGACATATTACAAAAGAGAACATCTGTACATCTTTCCTTGTGAATTAAGTATAAGAAAGGTCTGAAGGGAAACTGCTGCCTTTTTCTGCAACAGGATTTCCATCACCAAGTTTGTAGTACAGCTTTGCAAAGCCATATTTCAGTACAAATAGAGGCATAACAATTGTAGGCTCAAAAAAAGGATTCCTAGAATCAGCCCCTGCAGCTGACAATGTTTCATGTTTATAGAATGATTTTTTAAATACATAACTAGCCTCTCTTTTTAAAATCAAAGGAATGTGTTAAAAGAAATGTGGATGGAAGTGACACAGTAGCACCTGCATATCAAAGCAAAGCTATAAAAGGTCACTACTTTAAAAAAAATACTAATACAGATGTACCTGAACAAAATCCATATCTGTTTTTATTTCACACAGTGAAATAAACACAGTAATAATCTTTCCAACAGACATAGCAATTATTGCACTTTAAAGATTTAGAGGCACTGTCTCGCAATCCAGCACTGAGTGCTACTTATCCAAGAGCAACAGACACAGAATTTTTGAGGTAAAGAAACATTTTCTAGTAACAGCGAAGCAAATTATTATTTTTTTAAAAAAATATGCACTTTTTTGCAATTGTCTCTTAGTAGAGAAACATACCCTATATCTGCAGCTCCCTTCTAACAAAGTCTCCATCCCTATCAGTATTGTCTGCTCAGGCAGTGGCTATCCAAAGGTGCCCCCTTCCTCAATTGCTACCTTAGTTCTCTAAAGATGACACATACTAAACATGGATTTTTTCATACAAAGATATGTGTTTTACTTCTGAGCTAAGGCCCCTCACCAGTTAGGATTTTAGAAATGAAACACCATAAGAAAGAAATAAGAGGATCCTATAGTTTTGGTTCCTGCTGCTACAATTTTCATAGATTGCTCTCAGTAGATTGCACAGTACAGTAGGATGGACCAGTACATTTGAGTTTCAAAATTTAAGCCCAATCCTAACTGGTGCTAGCATAAGCGGGACAACTGCTGTGCTGGCACCACAAGTTGCAAATGTGTCTTATATTTATGAGCAGCAAATACTTCCCCAGAATCCTGCTTCATACATAGCTATTTAATCAAAGAATGCCACAATAACTGAAACTAAATATTTCTCCATTGTCAAGTGTGGCTTGTGCCTTTCCGTTTTGGCCATAAGCCTCAATTCATTTAACTTAGCTGATTTTTTCTGACTATGTTTGAGAACAGTTGCTCAAGAATCAGAATTACTTCCATGTGCCAGCATCCTATTCGTCCTCACTCTCACTTACTTGCCTCTGTTCTGTGCCCGAAAAATGTCTGACACATACCAAAGAGACCTATTGGGAAAGAAAGCTTTCTTCAGACCTTCATAACTGTCTCCACCATGCGATGCAGCTTGTGCTCCATTGACACAGCTCTCTCTCTTTCACTTTGTGTCTGTGGACGTGTAGTTTCAGTGGGTCTGGGCTGTCAATGAGGTTCACGGCAAACTGTAGATTTGTACACTACAACCATTACACCAATTTTATTTCCCCCAAATAAAGTTCACCTCTATCAAAGGCCTTGAACATAAAAGCCGCTGTTGAGCTATGCTGCACTTTCATTTAAGAAATCCTTCACAGACACCCAACCCACCACATATTTTCTGTGATAGAACAAGCATCATCTAGCTGCAACATCTGTAGAGGATCTCACGCCAGTCCGTTACAAGTTTGGCCAAGCCACTCAGAGAGCCTCAACACTTCCCTGCCAGGAATTATGGATCTGGAACTGAATCACAGAGTTTTAAAGACTGTAAATGCAAGAAAAAATGATTTAGACTTGTCATTTCAAATTCTTAAGCCAAGTTCAAACCTAAATCCAGCAGTCCTATAATCAATGATGCAGAGACAGAAAGTTTCTGCTCTCGCTTCATAGAGCAACCATTCTTTCATAAGCCAGGTATGAAAAGGAATCAGCAAGTTCATTTTTTGACTTAAAGAGGTAAACCTTTGTGCTTTGTGCATCCCTCGCAGAATTTCAAACTGCTCTCTTTCACCCATACCACTCTAAAATGTTATTTCAGTTATTATTGGGTGACTTCTGAATCTATCACAAAAAGCAAAACTTAAAAACACATAAAATTTTGGAGAAATGTTCTTCAGAAAACAGCATTTTAAGACATAAAAAAACCTGATGAGAAATTGCATGAATAATTAGTTTCATGGTGTGATGTTCAACTGATGTGGCATGATGTTAAGTGTTTTGTGAATTCAAACTCATTTGATTTCATTAAATAAAAAAAACTCATGAGAACTGGCACATATCAGCCAGCAGGGCCAAATTCAAAATTTATCTATATCTACAGTATTTATATACCATTTTCCAACTAAAAAGTTCACAAAGCAGTTTACAAAGAAAATGAAAAAATTAACGGTAATGGGTCCAAAAGGGCTCACAATCTAAAATGCAAAAGAAGCCATTATAACATTTCTGAGGAGAGGAGGACCAGTTACTCTTCCCCTACACCCACTTGAAAGAGTGTCTCTTGCCCAGTTAGCAGGGCAGTTATCTTCACCTAAATCTAGGGTGTCTAAACTTTTAGTTTCAGTGCTCCTGGACCTTTAAAGGAGGGAATTTCAGCAGCATGCAGCTTCTCATCTTACGGATCACAAGCTGAAACTCCCTCTTCTGCACACTTCTTAAAGGTTCAGAAGCACAGAAGTTAAATGTTTGGAGACCCATGATCTAACTTGTCTTCATTTAAAATCTAGCCAAAAGGAAAGTATGTGTTGGAATAGTGTTTTTCTTATCTCATAGTTCTGGACCTCCTTCGTGCACCACTTAAGGGTGCAGGTTACACAAGTAAAGAACCTGTGCACTAGGATGATTATTCTAGTTTTACTCTCCAAGGATTTGTAACATCAGTATCCATGTTCCTCCTGGCAGATGCTTTACAGCTCTAAGCTGAAGCATCAGGCAAAGGGGAAATGTTGGATTCAGAGATTATTCTTTTGGCATTTGGTTTCCCAGCTTAATTTACACTTCCTAATATTCTTGGGCCTAATTCTATCCAACTTGCTAGCACCAATGAAACCATACCAATGGAATAGGCACTCTAACCTGCAGTCAGAGGTTGAACCTCTGAAAAGGCAGTCAGAGGTCTCCTCAAAGGGAGGGAGTGTTTAATCCCTTATCTTGGGATTGCATGAGCTCTGAAAAGTTGGGACAGGATTGAGCCCTTAGTTAGCTTCACTCACTTTTCGTAAGCTAATTCCCACCAATTACCAATGCTGGCCTGGCACATCAGGAGTATTTTCTTTCTACAAAAGTCTCTTGACTGATATGGGACTTCTCCTGATATTAGGTGGTCCTGCTGACTGCAGGCCATTAACAGCTACTTTTCAGAAGTTATAACTTGACCACCAGGATTAGTGGTCACCAAGATTGCAACCACTGTCCAATGAAATGCAGTTCGTTTAGGCTCAAGATTATCATTCCACCTCCATACCAAGTACATTTCCAGTAGAGCTGTACGTTGGGATGACTTGGGCAGTAAAGTTTGTTGCCAGGCATCCCAAAAGGCTATGCAACAAGATGTTCAGGAAGACAACCACCCAAAGCATCCTGGTGCCCAGGTCTACTGGAATTACATGGGGCACAGAGGTGGAACCTAAGATTTACACATAGAGTAGAGGGCCTTCTCCAAACTCTGGATCTTGCCCCTGAACAAAAGTTTGGAAAGATTTCACCTAGACAAATGTGGCAAAGATCCAGTCATGTTGGGCTTCTTTTAAGCTCTACTTTCATTTCATCAGAGTTCTTTGACACAGCAGGTTCACTGTAACAGCCCGGCTTTCCCAAAGAGAAAGATCTTAACCTTTCGAGGATTTTATCAAATAGTTACCAATATCATGGAAAATCTTCTGTTTTAAACAGGGACTCACAGATGGTTTTTTGAAAGCCTTATCCATCAGATTACCCAGAACATTCTCCCTAAACCTCTTATTCTCCAGCATCACATTATTGACCTCAGTCAGGCTGCCAGATGCCATGTACCTCTTTAGCTGCCAAAGCAATGGTAGTCCACAAGAAAAAAGCTCAGGTTGTATGTGTGTGCGTGAACATGAAAGCAATATAGATAACTAGACTGCCCAACATCATCTGTGGAACAGATAATATCCATATGTTTCTGGCTCTATAACATGTGGCCTTCAAGCAAACTGTACCTTTGCAAGATAATGCTAAGAATCTATTAGCTCTTACTTTTAGAGATGTAAAGCCCTGAAACAAAACCATGTTTTCAGTACTCCCAATTTTTAAAAAAAAATTTCCAGTGGAAAAACTGTAAATTTTTGTTTTGGGAAAGAAACTATTTTTAAAATAAAAGTTTTACTAGATGCTAGGAGCTGTGGGGTATGAATATTTGTATGCAAGATAGACTACAAAAGCAGAGAATGATAACTATTGTGTATGCTGTAGTCAAATAAGCACAACTTTTTTATTTTCGAGCCTAGGGAGCATTGCCATCTTCAGAAGAGAAGCATGCAGGGCATTTGCTGCTTGTGGATTGCAGCTTGCCTTATTCCAAATAACTTCTTGCAACTTGGAAGCTACAGTCCTCTGAATGCAGCCTAAAATGGCATTTACCATCTTTGCAGACATATCATGTTCAGCTTGTGATCCATAGCGACCCCAAGATCATGCTCACATGTTGTGCTGCCAAGCCAAGTATCCCCCATTTTATACCTGTGTTTTTGGTTTTTATTGCCTAAGTGTAGAACCTTGCACTTCTCCTTGTTGAAATTCATTCTATTTGTTACGGCCCAGTATTCAGTGATGGGATTCAAAGAAATTAACAACTGGTTCTATGCATATGGCAGCTGCTTTTAAATGGCTATTTTTAAACTTTATATGTCCTATGTCTCGTTAACAACCGGTTCTATAGAGTGGGTGCGAACCTGCTGGAGCTCACCACTGCCAGTATTCCAGTTAGTCCAGATCCTCCTGGAGATTTTTCCTGTCATCTGTTGTGTTTGCTACTCCTCCCAGCTTGGTGTCATCCGCAAATTTGATCAGGCTCCCCCTTATCCTTTCCAAGTCATTGATGAAGATATTAAAGGGGACCGGGCCCAAGATTTCCGTTACCTCTTTGGGGATGCAAGCATATCCCCCATCAGCCAACGATCCTGTACCCCCATTTGCACAGCCCTCCTTCCGAGAGTAGACGGATGCAAAGTAAGAGTTGAGCAGCTCCGCCTTCTCTTGGATTCAGACACCTGTTGTCCACCTTTGTCTAGGAGGAATCCCACCCCCTCATTTCTCCTCAAAGAAAGATGAAAGACTTCATTCAAATACAGGAAAGACTTTGCTACCAGCCAATTCAGGAAACTGCAAATCTCTTCTATGTGAAAGGACTGAAATAGCTGCAATGGCAGCATTACAACACATCCAGAACTTTGTTTAAAGGTTCTTTATATTGATGTTACTCAATATAGCAGCACTTTGGTCCAGGAGTAAAAACCTGGGACTCCAAACATAGACTTCCAGCAACATGAAGCCTTCTGTAACAGCACAGTTGCCAACTCCTCTTGGTTCATGCATGTTTCAGATTCCTTCAACTTCTGAGGCATGTGAAAATAACTGCTCCTTATTTGGAAATACACCTGTCATGGACAAGAAGGGCTCCTAAGAGAATCCCAGCTGACCTGGGGAAACTTGTGCTTACCCATTTCCTGCTCCCTACTTGGAAAAACAGCTGCATGGAGGAAAAGCCTGCTTGGATACTGGATAGAAATCCTGGGTAGAATGTACCTGATTGCTACTAACCCAGGCTTTAAGATCAGATTGATGGAGGGCAAAAAAAGTCTTCCCCAAGGGAACTCTATACCCCAGGGTTGTTATTATAATCCTTCACAACAGCATCTGCAGAAACCAGTAACCAAGCAGACCATGAGTTAAAACAGAACCAGAATTTATTAAATGTTTAAACAACTGTGGGTCAAAACTGATAGCTAAAAGGAATTTGCAAACAGGCTGAAATGAATAGTAAATCTGAAATGTTGTGACTAAATAAGTTCCCTCACTAAGACATTTAGCCTGAAGGATACTCAACTCTTTCCATTTGCTCTTCATCAACTCGATGCTTCTCTCCAAGTCCCAAGAGTTCCCAGGATGCTGGAAGAGTACTACTATTAATTCAGGTTTCCTGGAAGTTTTTAACATTTGTTGAATATTTCGGCACTTTGTGGTTGTAAGAATGGGATAAAACACACACCAAAATGTGAGCTAATTAGCCAGTACATTCCAATTCTTACAGGGAACTCTCATTCAGAAGGAAAAAAAGCTGAATTATCCCTCCTGGCAAGTGGTAAAAAAGATCAAAAGCTGGTTCCAGAGAAGGTCAAAACATAGACCAGTGACATAGACTTGCTAGTTGAGCTAAACTGCCCAAAATACTTTAAAATAAGTATAAAAATCATGAAAAACACAGAGGTTCATCAAAAAACTGAATTATGAAATAGAATAAAATATGAAAGTGTGAAGAAGCTTCTCTCAATCCTTGTGAACCTCATGTGTTACAAGTTACAACAAAAAAAAACACTTTATATCAGGGGTGTCCAACCCTTTAGCTTCCCTGAGACACATTGGAAGAAGACGAGTTGGTTCAGGCCACACATAAACACTAACGATAGCTGAAACCATAGAAAACAGGGTCCATCAAAAGTCCGGATTTTCCATGAAATGAAGCAGGCATCCATCAGTCTTGAGAGACTATAGTATCATGCTTGGCGCTGCATACGCTGCATGCGAAGCACAAAGGCCTGGGTAGAATTATATGAAGGACAGGCTGTTACCCAAGCATCAAATCCCCCCTCTTCACACCACTGAAACAGTCCAATGGAAAGGCAGAGCTGATACGATTGGTTCCAGCTGCATCACAAAGCTGGGCTAAGGACAGGAGCTCACCCTTTCTTGTGGGGACCGACCTGGGTCTCCAACCCTGGCCTGCTAGTTAACAGGCACAGTGTCTTAACCACTTGCGCCACCCACAGCCCTTCCACAAAATACAGACTTAAAATATTTGGATGACCCTGACTGCCTTTTTGGGCGCCAGCATGATCAAGCTTTACTCAGGAATAAGCTCTATTGACTTAATGGGCTTACTCCTGGGTAAACATGGCTACAGGGCTTACCTGGGCTGCTGATTCTGGGGAGGTGCTTCAATCATGGAGGGTGATGGAGGCATTTGGGGCAGCTGCAGCGTGGGCACAGCATAGCTGAGTTCTGGCTTGCTGGCAGCCATTTTGCGTAAGTTTAAACTGTGCACTCAATCACGCAGCTTCAGAGCTACAGAGTGCAAGCGCGGGTTGTATATAGGAAGCAATGTTGGAGCCAGCAACATCCCCAGAGCGGTTGCTCCACCCATGTCAGCTCCCATAGCAGGAAGCATTGGGCAGAGCATCTGCTCTGCGGACATCGCTGGCTCCAACATTGCTTCCTATATACAACCCGTGCATGCGCTTTGCTGCTCCCACGCTGCATGTTCAAGGCTGCTTTATATCACAGAAGCAGAAAAAGAAACATCTATGCAATTTCCAAAGCACATCTTAATTATTTTATGCAGAAATTCTAATCACTGCTGTCCTTTGGTATTGCTCTCTATAAGTATGCTTAGGATTGTAGTCTTTGGGAATGTCAAATGATGTTTAAAATCCTCAAAGACACACAGATAGATCTCAGCAGGACTTTTCTTGACTCACAAAGTGAATTCAGATTCATGGGAGGGTTCAGCTAAGCCCTATATTCAGCGAAAGCCTGGTTAATGAAAGCAAACAGCATTCTTGCTTAAATTTTGCCCCATCAGCATCATCCACAAGTTGTTTTCTTCCTATGTGCTGCCTAGGCAGAGTTTGGGAAAGGGGAAAAAAACACATGCAACACAAAACCCTGGCAGCTAAAGGTTGAAAGGGCTTTGTGGTTTTGTTCCCCTTCTCTAAATTCCCCTGGTATTACCACTCAAGTCTTTGGGATTGCTACGGCTTTAATTTAGCTGCCAAAAAAACTGAAACTAATGCAAAACACGAGGCCTTCAGGACAGAAAAGAGCAAAAGAGAAAAATTTTATGCTGAGAGAGATGAAAAGTTACCGAATGGAGGAGAATGAAAAAAAGTTTCCCCAGATCTTAAAAGAATGCATTGACTGGGGACATCCATGTGAGAAGTTTAACACACATTTAAGAGGAAAGGATTTGAGCATCACCAATCTCAGCTTTGCAGAAGGACTCAAGCTGTCAGGAACTAATTAAAAAACCGTAACTTCAACCTCCAGACCTTTTCAAGTGTTGTTTTATTCATGAAACTGAGGTAAGAAAAGACAAGCAGCAAATGTTTCCCTTGTAAACTGTCAATCCATTCATGTCAGCTGGTCCTCTGACTGAACATGGACTTCAGTTATGTGTCCGTTCACACATACACAAATTCATACACCTCTTGTACACTCCAGATTTCTGTATTACTGAATACACATGGAAAGCAAACAACATTAGATATCAGGTGTCAAGGGAATGCAACCATGAGTTCTCAAGAACTTGAGTAGAGAAGTTGTTTATCAGCAGCACTGAGCATCCTTCTTAGAGACCCTTTTGGTCTTATCCCCTCTCTTTACCCTAGTGCCCAGTTTACCAATTACCAGTATGTCACAACATCCAAATTATTAGCATTACCAAATAGGCTAGTAACTGATAGAAGCACAAAGCCAGAGTTGAAAACAACCAACTGGAATCTCTTCCTCACTACCCATCCAGGGGAAAGCAAGCACCCCATACAGGTAAACAGTCCACACAGTACTCCCTCACAGATAGGCAAAAGGAGTGGGAATATTCCATGCTAATATATTGATCTCTGCTTCATGTCTCTAGTCCACCCAAATACTGACCCTTCAGAACTATCAGATACTGGGTTGTGTAACCATCCATACCTTTTGCAACAACTAGGAGTGTCTGTTGTCCTTTGGGGAATATCACATAGTCCAACCTTTGATACTGCTAGGAAACATTCATCTACTTCTCTTGCATTTTTCAGTACTGCCCCACAGCCATTGGAATGGAACTGTTGGTTTCCACAAGTTCCACAGCAGCCCACCACCTGACAGGTAAAGGTAATGTAAGCCACTATGCTCCACCCTCATCAAGGCACCCTTGCAAGAACACTTTGGTGGCACCACTCTCCCTCATAAACATGCATTAAATCCAGAGAATAAGTTACAACTGAAGCTTTGTCAAGCCTATTCTCTGATTCTCCTAGAGGCAGGGTGACGATATGTCTTTTTTCAAGAAAATCTTTTTTAGCCTTCTGTTCTGAGGGAAAAAAAAATCTTCATTTTCCTCCTTTTCCTTGTGAGCAGGCAGTAGGCAGCCGTCTTGTAATTAATAAATCATATATGATAATATATTGAGGGGTTTAGTGGCTCAGCAGCTAAGATTCCATGTTTGCTGCCATGCAGGCTGGCATTCAAGACCCAAGTACTACAAGACACAGTGAGCTTCCATATCTTGCCCATCTCCTGCCAACCTACCACTTTGAAAGCATGTAAATGCAAGTAGATAAACAGATACCACTTGGTGGGAAGGTAACAGTGTTCTGTGTGTTTTGGCATGTAGTCATCCTGGCCACATGTCCACGGAAGTGTCTGAATAACACTGGCTCTTTGGCCTCTTATCGGGGATGAGCACATCAACCAGGAGTTGGTATGACTAGCATGGCAACCTGCAGGGGACACCTAATTACATATCAATACAATTACATATAATAGTTGTAAATGTAATAAGCAATATAGTGTTTAACCACATGAAAGCAATATGTTTTTAGCTTTTATTTTGTCATGACTTCTTGGGTGTCCTACACTTTGGAGGGACCTTGCCCTCTCTTGCAGTTATGACATCAGGTCACCCAGCCCACAGACAGCCATCTCATAAGTGAAGATACTTTGCAGATGCTAAGGGAACACGACAGAAAACCTGCCTATAGTCATTAATGCAGTTCAGGGGTGTCCACACATTTTGGCAAGAGGGCCACTTCATCTCTGTAATATTTTGTTGGGAGCCAAAAAGATGATTTACATTTCAAATTTGAATAAATTCACATGCAAGTGTATTAGAGACAGATCCAGAGGATTACAAGGCTTGCCTGTGGGCCAAATTGGAGATCTTGGTGTGGGCATGATTGAGGGTCATGACGCCCCATGAGCCCTATGTTCTCTTATCCTGCGGTGCACAGCAGACTGTTGCAGGGATATGAGAAGGGCAGCATACCTCCTGAGCAGTGTGACTGTGTATCCTCATTTTACTGGACATGTCCTTTTTCAGACCTGTGTCCTGGAAAAATTGTCCTCTTTTTCTTTCTGACCAGGCAGCATGTAACCTTCTTGGAATCAATAAATTAAACAATAGTTTAAATTTAATAAGTAATATAATGTTTAAAATTAACCACATGGAAGAAAAATATATGTTTAAAGCTTGTATTTCATCATGTCCTTCATTTCATTTGGGCGTCCTATATTTTGGGGAGGGCTTTTCACCTTCTGCTGTTATGGAATCTGGTCATCCTGCGGCATACTGACAGCCATGCCAGCAAGATACCAACAAAAAAGCAAAGGGCATAAGGTGTGGCTAGATGGACAGACTGTGGCAACTGGTGACCAGTGTCACATGCTAGCCCAATGTTTGGCCCATGAGGTTCGCTTTGATAAGTCCATGTGCTACAGCCTTTCAGCCAGGTGATTCCATTTGCAATGATGTAAAGTTTTTAATGCCAGATTAGATGAACTTTGATAAGCTGTTTTAATGGAGAAACCTGTATAGGTTTGAGATGCTGTCCTCCTCCCTTATTCATTCATGACAAAACCAAACAAGTGTTTCTGCCTAGTCATGCAAAAGGTGAGTGCCTTGCTGGTTAGGGCAAGTCCTTTGATTGGATTCTAACTTGTCTTTCCTGGCTCCTAGCATATGTCTTTATACAGTAAGCCATAATACACTTCTTTTCCCAAATACTGCTGTGATTTTCCTTAGCGACTTGTCTCAGTTCCTCCCCTGGTCAGAATTCCCTCACATGGAGAGCATTCTAGTTGGTGAATGCTCTCCAGAGGGACAGAAACCCTCACTACGTAAACAGTTCACACAGCTGCCCTTGTCTGAGAGAGCTCTCTTTCTGCTTTTGTTCCACTTAAAAGGTACCATATTTCTTGGATGTTTGGGTGGGATAAGGGAACCTGAAGGTGGGGATTCCTAGCAGTGGTTTCCATTTGCCCCTTTATTGCTGATGACACAATAGCTGATGTAGGATGCTGTGACATTCTTAGGTTGTGTCCTTTTAGTATCACCCTTGGCTGGTGGTGGTGCTCTCTGTGTTACTCATTGGTGCCTCTGTGTTACTGTGTTACATGGTGCCTCTGTGTTACTCATTCCTAAGGGCTGGTGGGGGCATCCCCAATAATGGCTACTCATTCATGGCACCTTTCCTATCCCCTGCTCATCCTGGTTGTACTTCTCCAGCCTCCAGCGTAGCGGTTGGGTTGATGCAGGGATTAGCTCCTAAAATGTTGCACTAATGATACACAAACAAAGAATTAATGACACCAACTTCAACATATTGCTCTGGGAGCAAGATGGGTAGGCGATAGGCTATGTCAGGGATTCCATTGACACTGTCAGCATATTGGAATGCCTGTGCCAGCTTGGCTTTGCCTAGAGGGGCTTGGTGTATGGCAGCTGTTGCACCACAGTCATTGTGCTGTTGGCGTGGTGTCTAAATAGCGTAATTAAATGTCAGGGTTCAGCTTTTGGCCCTAATTATTCCCTGACTGAATTCAGCAATGAGCAAAGCAATAAATGTAGTTAACCTGAGCAGGCTAAGAAAGCAAAACACAACAGCAACCAATTATAAATTATATGCCTACTGGAATAAGGAGGCCTCCCAGGGGAGGAGTTCCACCATTTGGGTACTGCGAAAGGCTCTGCTCCATTCCTAGAAATCCCACTTCACTAAGAAGTGGGACAAAGAGAAAGACAATGGAGTATGGCACTTGGAACCATTAGCGTTCATCACTATCAGAAAGGAAGCCAGAGTTTCATGAACTGGCTTAGCACTTATTACGACAAATAATATCCTTCATATATTTACTTATGAGAAAATCCTGCTGAACTCAGTACTGCTGCTGTTTCAGTATATATCCACTTGGAGCACATGATGCACATTCTTTACAGTGCTTTGTCCGTGAAATTATAAGACCTCTGAAGCAATATGCATTTACAGAGCAAGAACAATTTGTCCAAGAATACTCAACAAGTCCATGGTCAAGTTATGATTTGAACCTAGCTTAAAATTATCTAGTCATCCACCAAAACCTGCTGTTTTTAAAGAGCAGTTCCCTTTATTGTGCTGATGTCAACAAAGAACTTGCTTTCAGTGCCTCCACATCATCCCAGCAGGAAACACCAAAGAAAAGCAAGGAGAAACAAAGCGCTTTTTTATATTATGATAATGTAAAGTAATAGAAATAAGGCATCTGTGCTTACCGATAGTTCCAAAGAAATACAGTGGTGCCTCACATAAAGAGCTTAATTCGTTCCGGAGGCATGCTCTTTAAGTGAAATGCTCTTTAAGTGAAGCAGATTTTTCTATAGGAAATAATGGAAACTCAGACAATTGGTTCCACAACCCCGAAAATATTCATGTTAAAATATTAACTGGATGTAAAAATGATGACAAAACATTGGAATTGAATTCAAAACATGCATTAATGTGCATGATCCTATAAAGTCTACTTAGGCTGCAATCTTAAAGACTTTCCTGGGAGTAAGCCCCAATTTAACACAATGGGGCTTACTTCCGAGTAGACATAGTTAGAAGCCTACAATCAAAGACACTTTCCTGGGAGGCTTACCTGGGCTGCTGCTGGAGGATCAAGGTGGTTGGTGGTGGCACTTGGGGGCAGCTGCCTCTTGCACCTCCAGGCCACTGCCCACAAGTTGGGGGCAGTTAGAGGCAGCAGTGCTGGTCAACAGCTCTTTTAAAGATCCTCTGCGTGGAGTGTCAGGGCTACATAGCATGCTTGCTCTTTAAGTGAAGCGGAACTTGTTATGTGAAGCAAGATCTCTTGGAAATTTATGCTTGTTATGTGAAATGCTTGTTAAGTGAGGCGCTTGTTAAGCGAGGTACCACTGTACTTGGTTCAACCACGTGGAACTTTCCTCTCAACTTGAAGCTAATAATATCAACAACTGTACATGCCCTGATGACATTTTTCATAACTTTTTCCAGAATGCCACACACATTTGTTTCACCATACAAACTGGGTGGAGATATTTTACTATCAGGAAGTTGATTTTAAAGTAGTGTAATACAGAGAGAAACAAGCATATAATACCAAGAGGGAAATAGGATTCAAAATACTGTACACCAGTGGTGGACTTCAGAGGGTTCTCACAGGTTCTATAGAACCCTTTTCTAATGAGTGCCTGGTTCTGAGAACCAGTTACTAATAGGACATAGAACCTATTGTTAGTTTAGGTTATTAGGACATAGAACCTGTTGTTAATTTACCATATATACTCAAGTATAAGCCTAATTTTTCAGCATGTTTTTTATGCTGAAAAAGGCCCCCTCGGCTTATACTCAGGTTGGCTTATGCTTGTCATAAGATGGGCAAAGAAGTGGATTTCTGCACAAGCAACCTTAGGTCAGCCTTTTTAAAAAGCAGGAAAGGCTTGTTTTGCTTCCTTTTTTAAAAAAAAAAAACTGTCAGCAGATTGATCACTCTCCTCCCTGCATGTAGGAGCTTGATGGCTCACTGCATTGGCTATTTCTCCTCATTTCCCACCTTAGGCTTGTACTCAAGTCAATAAGTTTTCCCAGTTTTTTGTGGTAAAATTAGGTGCCTTGGCTTATACTCAGGTCGGCTTATACTCTAGTATATATGGGTATTTGAATCCCACCACTGCTGTACACATGTACCTTCTTTAAACACTCAGTGGCAGTAATATCTGCCACCTTCCCCAGGCCTTTCTCCCTATTGAAACTGAGGCCCTCCCCACCAGACTCTGCTGAGGATTAGAAAGTCTTCTGCAACAAATGTGGCATGGCATGCTGCAGAGAAAGGGGTAAATATTCAGAAAGTCCAAGTAGAGTGTTGCCTCCTCTTGTAGTTCCCCTTGTTATTTCCAGATAATCAGTCCTCTCCATGCCACATTCCATGCCACTGCAAAAGGTTCCCAAACCTCAGTGATGGCTTGCAGAGAACTCCACAGTAGAGAAGAAGATAGGCCAAGTGCCTTACTGCTGATACATGCTGGATCAGGAGTATGCTCTAGGTCTAGGACCCTCATGGCCCAATTCTATTTAAGCTAGCACTGGCAAAACAAATATTCGTACATCCCTCATATGCCAGATGGCATATTTCAGCAGCATGGAGGCCTAAGGAACTGGCAGCAAAGCCTCCACTACCATTCAGAGACCTGCACCCACTGAAGCAGACATGCTCTCTCCACTGGGAGGAAGGATGAGTGGAATGGAGGCAAGGGAGGCTACCACTGCAGCCAATCCTTTCTGAGCCCCAACGTATGACACTGGACAGCCCAGATTTGTACCACTGATATCACTGGCATGAAATCTGAATAGCACAATAACAGCCAATGGGCCTTTTCTGGGGCTAGGGGGGAAATTTCTAGCACTGCTATAGCTTTGCCAGTGCAGCAGTCATGGAGGTCTCCTCAACATAAGACAATGTTTGTTTCCTTACCTCAAAGTTGCATTGCCCTAATCCCAGAGCTGAAAAATTAGTTAGGATTGCACCCTCAGTCAATTATACAACCTGTTTGCAAAATAAACCCAGTAATTGGTGTCTAAACAAACTATTAGCTAGTGCTGAGACAGGTCCAAGAAATTGAGACAATTTTAATAAAAATTTGGATCATGTGCATCAAGCAAATCTTAGCTCTAATATTTGTTTTACAACAGAGGGAGGATTTGGCCTTTCTGATGACAAGCTCTATGATTCTATGTGACAGCCACTACCCAAACACCATTTTAAGCAAATGGAAAACTGAACTGATGAAATATTTTTTAGAAAGCTTGAGGAAACTGTTGCCTTGCAAATGTGTTAGTAAAATTTGACAACATGGAGTCAGACTTCCCATCTGATTTCTTCCCAAAAGGCTAAAAGAATAGGCTTGGCTCCAGTTACATTCCTTAATACTGTACACTTAAAGACAAAAATACAGAGTAGGATGAAACAGTACATGTCTATAGGTTGGGCAGACAAGTCCCATGACTGCCCCACTGATCTTGAAAGCTACTACAACATGCAACCTTTCCAAGATGAAGAATCATATCACTGGAAGTTCTTCCCCTGCCCCCATCCAATTCTAAAGAGTACTTCTAGTCTATAGATTGGGCATCTTAACTATAACTTTCAGGCATCTAGTACCGAGAATTAGCACGGTCAGACTTCAATAGCTGGAGAGGATTTGGGTACTTAGAAGCATGGTGATGTGGCAAGAAATGCTTTGGTTTTCTGATCAGACATCTCAGCACTTAATACAGAAGACACTTTTAGACTGACCAAGGAACTAATATGAAAGTCAGAATAGAAGACATCATGCAAAAAAAATGAAAATGGAGCAGGACAGTTTCATGACATTCCTCAGTTTGCCAAGATTACAGGCATGCAACAGATCTATAACCTGGCGGAGTCTCCTGGCTTGCAGCACCTGTTATTTTCTTCAACTGGTGGAGCATGGACTTGTAACCAGCCCATCAAATTTCCCAAGCCCCATAGGGCTCAGAAATTATGCAATTCATAGAGATAAGTAGCTATCTGCCTGATGCTTGAACGATGGGGTCCTTACTCCCATCCATCATTCTTACCTATCTCCTTACTAGCCATATGATAACAGTATTTAGGAATAATACAAGAAGGAAGCTTCCTGTTCATGTGAAAATAAGAACCTATGAAAAATCCTCCAAAACACCAGCTACACTGTGGCAGTTTCCAAAGTCAATGCTCTAGAGGAGTTCCAATACTTGAACTGCTTGATCCTCATTTAGAAATCTGCCTCATTGTTAATAGTTAATGCTCTGCTCAAACAAACTGATTGCTATTTACATTTTAGTCACTCCCCTGCCATGTATTCAAAACACAGCATACTAGTTTCATAGGGCTGAACTTCTGTTCAGAGAAACAATTCCACTGTTGCAGAAGATCAAATCCTATTTTGGCAGAAGTCAGGGTCAGAACACACCCTTCCACTGATGCCTGTTAACAATATTACCATGGACGAGGCTGTAAATAGGGTTACATAATACAAGAGAGCACAGGTATCTGTGTGTTGCAAGCATTGCTATGTGGCACAGGTGTTACCTAATAAAGAAGCCATCAGGAGTGTTTGGCCTCAGTCATCACTACATCTTACAGGTACAAAGCTTTGTTCAAAGTTCCTATGTCTCCCTCCCTCCTAAAAATTTGTTCTATTTTGCCCAGTATATTGGCCTAACACGAAAGAAATATGTAGTCTAATCTTCTCAACTGTAATGGTACAAGTCTTCTCAAACTATCTGATAAAGGCTACAATCCTAAACACATTTTCCTGAGAGTAAGTCCCATTGACTATAATGGGACTTCTGAGTAGACTGGCTTAGGCTTACACCAATAGAGAACTATATAGAGAACACTAAAACAAGAGAGAACAATAGAGAACACTAAAAGTGTGCCATAGACCAGTAACATATTTGTGCCATATAACTATTACTTCATTCCTGGGTATTTAGCACTGACTAGCAGCTGACGGCTCACAGACCACAAATCTGAGTAGTACTGGAATTAAGCATTTGACAGCTAAGTAGCCCAAAATGACCCAGAAGACAGAGATCTAACGGAAGTCATTAGGTTCCTGATGTCCGAATGTAGTCAGTTATGAAATATATATGCAGACTTCTCTGGTGCATAATTTCACAAAAAAGTCTTTTACAATTTGTCCGTCTCAAAATCTTTTCATCATCCCTCAAAGACAGCTATAGCCATAGTTTAGCTAGCCATGAGAATTTGACAGCTAAAGCAGAAGTGCTTTTGACCAACCTACATGTCATTATGTCTAACACCTGAAAGTTCTCAGGTTTTTGACATGTACCCCTATTGATGGCTTTTTGTTAAATACAGGACTGTATAACAAATTTCCCACCAGAAAATGCCACTTTGAGATCAAGGTACTCATCAGATGCACACAGACCTGTTTTTTCTTTGGAGTCAAGCAGAGATCCACACGTCACAATGAGTGGCCATAAATTAATGTTTCAATGATGAGTCCAAATATTCCTTAGCAGGTAGCATTTTACACAAGTAATACAAGACAGAGGCTGTTCACTCCCAAAACATCTATTGTTTGAATAAAATTTTGTCAATCTTCCATTTTGGATTTTAGTACAGATACAATTTTTTTTTAAAAAGTAACATTCACAAATCAGATTAATATCAGCTCATGGAGAAACATGTTCTACCACAGCAGTCGGCGGCAACCCCAATGATGTAAACATTTCTTCATATGTCACCCTACTTTAGTCAATAATGATATTTGCATACTTATATTTACATAGTCCTTCCTACAAAGGCATACAGGGGCGATCGCAAAGCATGACATATAAACGAAAGTGTAAGTGAAGCCCCAGGGCCTCAGCTCCCCATCAACCTCTGTATCTCCCTCCAGCTGTCAGGACACAGCCGCCACCCACGTTTTAATTTGGCTTCATTTGAACAGGGTTCTTTCCTCTTCCCTCTGGACTTTGAGATAAGCAGCAATCAGCTGTTCTGCTTTGGATGACATTTATTGCATCTGATGTGCAGCAAGTCATAATCAAGAAGACTGCCTACACTTACCCAAGGCAAAATAAAATAAGACTGAAGGGTAAGACTAAGCCCTCCTTTCAACCCCTCATAAATGCCTGGATAAAAAGCCCAACACTTCAATATGGAATTGTCTTTTTTTTTTTAAAGACTCTGAACAGACATTTCCAATAATTGCATAGGTAAAACCCAGCTTCCCAGAGAGGGAAAATAAGGGGAAATCTTTTTTATTACCTACTTATATAAATGCTTCTGCTGAGAGATTGTTTGCTTTCCTATTCTAATTTCATATGTACAATATGTACTCTTGATTATATGCTTATTATACTCACACACTTTAATGGTGGATTCTAGGTGGATGAATTTGCATCTCCCTTCAGCACACAAGTTTTCAGGTGCTGCAGAAGTAAATTCTCACAAAACACTACCAAAGGTGATAAGAATCCTATCAGCACCACAGTGATATAATTGTTCTATTGCAAAAAGTCCACCAGGATGAGTCATAGCAGAGGGAAAGCGGGATTGCGTTGGCAGTAGGTGCCAAGCTTTCTCCGTCTCCCCCTGTAATTATTCCAGATGTGGATGCAAGGCAATTGTAGAGGCAGTAGTGGTGAGGGGGAGTCTGACAGTTCCTTCCACTATCTCATTAAGAGTAATCATTCCAGGGGTGAGCACTGATCTAATCCTCTTAAATCAGAAAAAAACCTTTTATGCAGGCTGACTTAGGAAGTCAACCATGCAGAACCAGAGAGATGGAGGTCATTTGATCCATATAATGAAATACGTTGCAAGAAGAATCTGATTTCTAAATGACATGCACAGGAAAGAAAGGCAGCAAGGCATTGCGAGATACTCCCCTGGAATGCCTGAACCAGCAACAAACATCATTATTGCAGCAGAAAATAGCTGAATATTGGAAGAAAAATTCCTGTAAACTAAAACTCAACCAGAGATGGTGACTGCAGCCATTAAAAGATGCTTTTCTTCTTGGGAGGAAAGCAAAGGCAAGTCAAGACAACTTTGAGACATCACCTTGCTGTGAGAGGTTTGTATAAAGGATGATTGAAAAGTAATGTAACTGCCTATTTTAAAATATTTATAAATTACAATACAGGGAATTACTTTTCAATCACCCTGTAGTTAAAGCTATGGTTTTCCCCAGTGGTAATGTATGGCTGTGATAGCTGGACCATAAAGAAGGCCAACTCCCCAAAAAATAGATGCATTTGAATTAAGGTGTTGGAGAAGACTCTTGGGAGTCCTTTGGATTGCAAGGATATCAAATCAGTCAATCCTCCAGGAAATCAACCCCTGTCTGTTCATTGGAAGGTCAGAAAGATACTAAAGCTGAAGCTCAAATACTTTGGCTGTTTCATGAGAGGGGAGAACTCCATAGGAAAGACCCTGATGTTAGGAAATCGAAGGGAAAAGCGTAAGGGAATCACAGAGAATTTGATTTGTAGATAGTGTCACTGAAGCAATTAACATGCATTTGGACAAATTTCGGGAGCTAAAGAAAGATAGGAGCCCACGTATCCTGCAGTCCGTGGGGACACAACAAGTCGACATGATTTAATGACTGAGCAACAACAAAACTCAATGTTTGCCTCAACCATTTTTTTTTAATATGTTCAAACCTACTGTAGCAACAGAAAAAAAATTGTATGTAACTGGAAAGAATGCCTCTACTTCCACCCATGAATGATATCCCAACACATCAGTGGCATACAAACTAGTGGATAGAGGGATTGGTGAGTGTTAATGCCATGATACATATTAAGCCAAATATTAATATTTGGATGACACAAAATAATCATACCAAGTCATAATTCAATTTTTTCAAGTAGGGTATTGACAGTAGGAAGCACAGAGAAGGCCTCCCCTCCATTCTTCTCTCTCTATAATCCACAATCAAGGCCCAGTCCTCTGGTTCTCCTGTTCCGACAGGACTCATGTTCCTGTGATCTGGCAGCTGGAGGTGTTTCCTGGTAGCATATAACCTGTACTGCTGTTGTGTGCTTCCCTGCTGCCACAAATGGGAAATGGTACAGCATGCACAGGAGCAGCCTCTAGTCTAAAAGCTTCTATCTGCAATGTTAAGTTGGCAGCAAAGATGTATCATGGGTAAGGAGGGGAGAGAGCAGATGAAGTTTGGGGGAGGATCAGGGAAAGGAGGGGACAAGAAAGGGGAGAGAGAGGGTCGATCTTGCCAGGACCAGCATGCACCTGACATGCATGCACCAGCATCTCCTCCTCCCCTAGCCATGCTGCCCCTTTTCTAGTTTAAGACAAATGTTAGCAAAATGGCTGGCATATGTGCAAGGAGAGCCATAAATTGGGCAGCTACCTGAGACAGCACCACATTCATGGGCATGACTGCATGTTATAACATAGCAGAGGATAGTGTTGGGCAGCCAGATAATTTTTTAAAGAGGGACAAGGAGGGAAAAAAATGTCACTGCCCTCAATATGATCAACATATTTCAGAGCAAGTGGCCGAGAAAACTAATGCAAGATTTACTACCACAACCACTTTTCCTCTCAAAGTTGACCAACTACTGAGGAGAGTCCAGCCTTGAAGTTACAGGTCCCCAGTATATAAGGTTTATAGCATGCAAGGAAATATTCATATATTAAATATCCATAGTATAATTTCTGGATGTTATCCAGATCAACTCTGGAACACATCTATAAACAAAAGTTGTGACAAATGAAGTCACTGGTAAGAGTGAGCAAACACGAAAATACAGGTACAACAGACCTGATAAGACAAAATGTTGTGTTTCCTGACAGAATTTTTTTGTTATATCTTTTGAAAGCCTGGAAAGAAGGTAAGAAGCAAAGGATGTGACTATAGAGTTGAAGAATTTTGTTCAAAATGAAAACTTTGTTCTAATCCTTATTTTCAGCTTAGTCATCAAAGTGTCACCACTTTTTCAGTTCTTTTTGTAAATGCACCCATAACCAAACAACACGTTTTGGAACAAACCAAAAGCTCACTTTTGCTTATTGGTCAAACAGCAAAACAATCTGTTTCCATAAGCAACAGTACCTGGTCAGATACATTAAGGCACCCAGTTTTCTTCTATTTTTAGAACAAACAGCATTCACAGAGTGTCAATAGTTTATAAATCACATTGCTTATTTTTGACTCTTTTAATGCTCTAAAAACACATGATCTCAATGTGTGAACCTCATTCAGCAAAAGCTGGAAGAATACTATCACACTTTAATAAGACTTGGAATAAGACCCGTAGCATTCCCATGGACAGCTTTTGGCAACTGAATAGTTTTCTCAATTTTACTATTAAATGATTTTATTTGATTTCAAAAGATAACCACACTGTAAAGGCAACATCTGGTAACTACTGAGAGGCCTGTGAATCTTCACAGAAAACAGTATAAAAACCCTACTGAAAAATGGTAGCCTGCCTGTCTGCCATGAATGTCATCTATAAACAGAGCAAGGTGATTTATAAATACAGATGTATGTACTGAAATTGTCTCATAGATAGAGTTATCTATATATATTAAAAAGAGAAAAGTCACTCACTGACTGACTCACTGACTGACTGACCCATCACCACCCTGCCAAAACCGCTGGGCCTAGAAGTGTGAAATTTGGGGTGGGTGTTCCTTCCGTGACTGAGGGGTGCACTAAGAACCGGTTTTCGGAAATTCCAACCGGAAAGGGGTGAAAAGGGGCACAACGCTTTTTCCTCCCTATACTTTGCATTGAGAATTGCTGACTCATCAACATTCCGCCCCAACTGCTGGGCCTGAAGCATGGAATTCTGGGAGTTCCTTCTGTCACCTGAACACCCACCAAGAACCATCTGGAGAAATTAACCCTTCAGGGGCTGAAAAGGGGGCAACGTGTTTTTGTCCTACACTTAACGTGGAAGACTGACCAACATCCAGCCAATTTGGTGCTTAGTGCCTGGTGCACAGGGGGGGATGTTGTTCAGAGGAAGAGGTGGCACTGGTGAGGATGCTGCCCATGGGGGGGACGATGCGCCATGGGGGGGACGATGCGCCATGGGGAAATGTTACTCCTGCAATGCAGGTTCGCTTTTCACTAGTATTAAGTAAAACAAGAAGATTCCTTAAATATGTTGTGTGTGTTTAAGGTCCATGGTTATGAAAAGCACAGAATAGTCAGAGTCTCAACTGACCGGTCTGGTTGAGGGCTACACTGCTAATAGCATTTGTTTCTTTCCACGCAAGAAGAAACACAGGAAAACTATAGACAACACAGTGTCCTTTCCAGTTGGGAGTTCATTATTCATCAACTCTTTGAATATGCCTCTAAGAAGCACTAATGGAACAGGTCAGTCTCAATCCAGGAGAGTAAGTTTTTTTTTAAAGACTCGACTTTCTGAACAAAGATCATTTAAGTAAGGATGCAATCCTAAATACACTTTCCTGAGAGTAAGCCCCATTGAATATAATGGGATTTACTTCTGAATAGGGAGGCATAGGATTGCACCCTAAATCTGCTTTAAAGTTTTAAAAAGCAGACCAGCTCTGTATCACAGGAAACAAAGCTAAATAAATTTAGTATTTATTAGAATGCAGCATAAAGAAATAAGGCACTTTTTGCCTTAAGGTATATTATTAGGGGAATAGCAGGTTGTCTTCGCTCCTTCCATTAAAGAGACTAAACAATGTAGACAGCCCAATCCTGTTGGGATGCTCTGCACGCAGAACAGCAGTTGTAAAGATCATTCTGGCAACTCATGAATTTGCTAGTGCAGGTCAGAGTCAATCCCTGTGCACTGCTGAGGCTTACTTCCAGGTAAAGGAACAAATATTTCCTTGCCTAAAGAGACCTCTGAAGGATGCAGCAGTAGTCATTTTGGTGCCATTACACTGGCAAAGCATGCAAGAATATGACTGAGCTGTAAATGTACACATTTGCACACATTTCTCATACAGTCCATTTCATGACTGGAAGGTTGACCTCCTGAGAATTCTCCTCCAAGAACTTTGAGGCTGAGACAGAAGGTGTTTTCCCCACCAACCATACTTTAGAGGTCTCTAAACATTTTGGCAGGAGTGCCACATCATCTTTCTGATACGGTGATGAGGACCAGAAGAAGAAAAAAGAACTGATTTACATTTCAAATTTGAATAAATTTGCATAAATGAATATATTAGTGACAGAACTTCTTAGTGAATGAATGAATTCAAATCAGATCATAAACACTTTCCAACACAGAGAGAAAGGGTGATCTTCAAACCCAGTTCATAAGCACATTCATACAGAGAGAGGAGGTGTGTGTTGCCTCTCCAGCCCTCAAAATACCCTCCTGAAGTGTGGAGAACAGAGTTCCTCCTGCCACTGGAGGACTACTGGGCTTGAATTACAGGACGGAAGCTCACCAAAGACTGCGTCTGGCCACAGGGCTGGAGTATGGAGACCCCCCTTCATTTAGACCTATTGATCTAGAAGTGGTCCATGATTACTCAAGGCTGAGTGTTTTGATTTTCCAGTACAGTATCGATGAGGTAAAGAAAGCATGTGAGCATTTTATAATTGGTTATTTGCCATGTAAAGTGTACAGAACTCAGCTTCTTGTGATAAACTTGAAACACACAAACAGAAGCAAGCATATACGACCTTTGAGAAACCCAACTCTGGCATTTCAACACAATCTCCTGGCACGGGCTGCAGTTCAAAAACCATTTTAAAATATTAACACAGCAATTTTCAACCTTTTTCATCTCACGGCACACTTAACAAGGCACTGAAATTGTGAAAGCACACTATCCATTGTTTTTACCAATGACAAGGCACACCAGACTCCCCCAATTTTCTTATTAATTAATGTCAATCTCCAAATTCCCATGGCTCACGTGAGGACTATCCGTGGCACATTAGTGTGTCATGGCACACTGGTTGAAAATCACTGACTTAACAGTTCATATATACGACACAACATTAAATCCAAGCCAGACATATTGTTTGTAGCATAATGAAGAGCTGATTCATTATGGACATGACTTTTCAAACAGTGGTAATCAAACTTTCAGAAGGCTTTATTCCCTGAACAAGCGCTGAGGGGTGGGGCTAGGGCAGTGATGCAATCCCATGATTTTTTCTCTATGGGGAAATGGGGAGGCTTTTTCTACACATTAGAGAGGTCCTGTCAGGTCCTGGTAGTGTAATGAGCCCTGCGGAGTGTTTGTAGGGTTCCCTGAGACTTAAAAAGAATGCAAGTGTGATTGCAAGAAAACTGGATATCAGTTTAAAAATGATCACTACTTCCACTCTTTACAAGTCTGGGGGAACCCTGGAACCGAACTGTGGGTTACCCCACATCCTCCAGAACCTGACAGAATCTTTGTAATATTTAGAAATAGGCCCCATTCACAGGAGGGGTGAGGTCCTGGGGAATGCATTGCAGCTTTCCCCCTTCCCCTGAAAGAGAGCGAGGGACCTTATACAAACTGGGGGTCATGACACCTCAATCTGTGTAGCAATGAGCTAGAGCAGGGGTCTCCTAGCATTTCAGTTTGAGGGCTGCATCAATTACATAGCACAGAAAAAAAATAAAAATTTAAATAAATACACTAGAGATAAAATTCAGTTTAATGAATAAACTGATCAATTTTTCAGAATTTCTACAACCACTAACTCATCACAGAAAATAAAGCACATATTCAAATGGACCCGCATTTTCCCAAACAGCTTCTAAAGACTTCAGAGGGCACAAAAAGTTACTGCTAGTTTTTGGGAAGACTTGAGATCCTCAGAACACCCTTCAGACATGATCAGAGCACA
Organism: Cryptoblepharus egeriae; assembly: GCA_030015325.1. Classification (NCBI taxonomy): domain Eukaryota; kingdom Metazoa; phylum Chordata; class Lepidosauria; order Squamata; family Scincidae; genus Cryptoblepharus; species Cryptoblepharus egeriae. The sequence goes on along the minus strand of JAREYC010000002.1, from coordinate 102,101,275 downwards.
GCTCCCATTGTGTTTGGTCAAATGGGTCAGAAAGTTGCAGTAGACCCGAGACTAGCCGGGAGTCAGATCGAGGCTTGCAGCAGATCACATCTAGTCCCCAAGACAGGGTTTAGGGATCTCTGACCAAGAAGATTTTCAAGTTCACATTCTAAGTTAAGCCCTTTTGTTCTGTGAAGGCTTGGTTAACCCCTTAATTCCAATTTTCAGTGGTAAACAAAACAAACTATGGTATATTTACTAGCTTTCTTCCCTTGTCATTTCTGCCTTTCTTCCTCCATGTCATCCGCCCTATAGTCTGTCTTATAAACGGTCCTATTTCTGTGTTCCATATGAAATCGAGCTACTCTTAGGAAACTCCTCCTCACATCCCTAAATAAAAATCTCTTTGAAGAGTCTTGTGAAGAAGGCACTTCTAATAATTCTTAGATGTTTTACCTCTGCCAAAGTAAACAAGGTCAAATCCTTGTTGTCCCTGAATAGAACTAGAAGGATCACTTACTTAGTCACATTCTTGGATTCCCAGAGAAATACTAACCTTTGTTACAAACATGTTATTAAAACAGCTCTTCAAGGGACAATTTTAACAGGAGCCCTTGTCAATCAAGGCAATGGTCCCTGGACACTAATCTGCTTTATTCTGGACAACTGTCACATCCAGTTTATTTTTCTGTAGTATTTCTCTCTTCTGGTTTGCCCTTTGTAAGAACTCCCAATCCTCAGCTTGCCCTATCTCACTTATTAGTGTGATCTTTCAACAAGAGATGTTCAAGACACTACAAGCAAAGAGTCTGCCAACACAATTTCCAGCATGAGCTAAAATATTTTATGCTTTGGGACTAAGCATGTTTCAGTGATACACAACCCCTCTTTGGGCATAAGAGAATAAAAGCAGTGTTTCAAGTATCAACCTATATCACACATCAGAAAATTGTACTGTTCTGGTCACAGTGAGCTATGCATTAAAGAATTAAATGAAAGATATGCAACCCAAGCACATAAACAACTACCAAATCTAGTGCCTTTTATAGAAGAATAGCATATTCACATGGGAGTGTAAACAGTACTCAGTTCAGAGCTGTAATGCAAGCCAGAATGTGGGAGGAAGCTGCAATATTACATAGCATTTGCCATATTCTTTCCCTGGATGGGTTCCCTCATTATGAACACATGAGGATCCTATTAACATCTGCATAGCCAGCTTAACAGGAAATCAGCATACAAACCCATGCTAGATTGTGGTGCAGAATGTATGATTGAGCTACAAAATCAGTACAGTGGTGCCTTGGTTTACAAGCATAATCTATTCCAAAAACATGCAATTTTCCCATAGGAAGTAATGGAAACTCAGATGATTGGTTCCACAACCCAAAAATATTTTCTATATATAAAAATGATTACAAAACACTGTAATAAAGAAAATAGTGTACAGTACTGAACTGTACTGTACCTTTGAAAACCTTCATGGCTGGTGTGAGGGAGACAAGAGAGAGGAGGATGACTTTAACTATCACTAACGGAGTCACTGCTATCCATTGTGAATATGCAATTTTAACATCCCCTTGCTGCTGATGAGGGGCAGCATTGTAATACTAACAAGGCACATCTTCCATACTGCCACACACAGATCCCACACATACACACACCTGGCTCAGGCTGCTCTCCTGAGATCCCTTCCCCATGAGCTCCCTGGCCATGGCAGTCTGTCCAAACTTTGCGCAGGAGCCCACCCACTAACCCCCCTCCCCAAGCCCTGTTCCCTCACCATGGAATCCTGTTCCAAACTTCCTCAGAAGAGCTCTTCTTCCAAGAAACTGCTCTTAAACCAAGTAAAAAATTCTGATAAAATTTTTTCTCTTAATCCAAAATGCTCTTAATCCAACTCACTGTAAACCAAGGTACCTGTAGTCATAATCTATCCTGAACCATGAACCCCTCAACAGCATAATCCTATGAATGTCTACTCAGAAGCAATTTCCACTGTGTTCAACAGGGCTTACTCCAGTCAATTTTGTATAGGATTATAGTCTAAGAGCTCAACACTATCCCTACCATATTCCACCATGCAGTTGTTCTAACAGAGAACATGTTATGGTTGGGAGGGGTGATCAGACAGGCTGGAAGAGGTAAGTAAAGCTCTTATCTCCCAATAGGCCACCTGGTCACCAAAATGTATCCTCAGTGTCATACCAATTATATTGCTGACCCAAATTTGAGGAGAAGAAGGGGTTATGTTCAGATGGAAAACCAGGGATAGCATCTTGGTACCTTTTACCATTGCCAGAATTCACCTCTCCAGCCCCCAAACAACCCCCTGCTCTACCCACTCTGAACCCCCCAAACTGCCTACAACCCACCCATGCTTCTCTCATACCATACTTTATCTTTCCAACACAGTTTAGGTCCACATGTGCCTGGTGTGCAGATCTTCTGGCCATTTTGCCAGTAGCTGCAACACACACAAAGCAACATGACAGTTGCACCATTAGAAGACTTAAAGCAGCAAATCTGCTCATGTATACTTTCTGGTATTGAGCCTAAAAGTGTCTTAAGAAGCTACTGTCTCTCAGGTTCAGGCCTAATCTCACCTTATCAGAAATAACAGTTAAATATTTATCTCCTTTACAAGATGGTTGTAAGAACTGTAAAAGATAACTACTGTATTCTGACATACTGAGAACAACTGAAACACACCACAAGGACAGAACCACAGCTAACACTGTGATTCAAATACTTTTGAAAGTTAGTTAGCTATGGAAGATAACCAAGAGGAAATACTTTGTCACCAGGCACAAAATAAAGGAGTGCATTAAGAAAGTCAGTTGTATAAATGTGCTCACAAGTCTAGAAAAGTTTATCTAGGACAAACTAAGGCCATTGTAAACAAATGGTGCTTCCTGGGTCTAGTAACTGATGGAGATGGATTCTCAAATGGAAAAGCAGCATGAAAATAAAAGACATCCTAGCTCTATGTTGTGGTCCCATCCTTAATTGTAGATCCCAGCTGCTACATGCAAATAAAGACATGCCTCTAACTATATAACACATTTAACATCATTTGTATTTTGACTCTAGTCAGAATGCCCAGAAGGATACAGAAAAGAACATTATGTAGAACCCACAGTGTCAGAAACAAATAAGACACATTATCTTCAAAGCTTATCACCATTCCTTATGATGGGACCTGGAGATTCTTTCATCTAGTGAGTCATATAAACATCTACAGTTGGTTTTGTTGCCTCTTTTTAAAAAGATAAAAGGAAAAAAAAACTGCACTCCACTACAAGCATAAGTCAAACCAACCTGGCTATAAAGGCAGTTACAGATAGCAGCCTTTTCCATATTTAAAAAGCCATTTTTTCCATAGTCCATTCAAAATACATAGAATATTAATCATACCAATAAATGCCATTGTTAGGCAACTGAGTAGTATTCATTTGGGACAGCGGGTGAAACAGGAAGCTAAAAAACTTGTCCAGATCAAGCTATGTTTCGCAATGAAGTCACCAAGCCAAGCAACTCTGTCCAATGAACCACACAAAGCTGTTGGCTAGTAAGTTTATTATTAAAGTTATGCCAGGAAGCAATTGTGAGGTGACACAGCAACTCAACACCAACTTCTGTGAGCAAAGTGTGAAAAGCAGCAATGTGTCCATAACTGGCCTCTTTCTTCTTCTGAATTAAGATCATCAGCTCAGAGTCCTAAGTGACTTTGGCTGCTGGCCTAAATCACAGTATAGGGACAGATTTTACCAGTATAGTACTTGTGCCAGCAGGAGAACTAGCTTTTGAGGATTATACCAAGCATTTCCAAAGCATTTCCCCCTATAATTAAAGTAGTGAACTTGACTCTTCACCTTCAAAAGACATTGAGTATGGCAGCCTAATATTATAAAAGTTTGATTTAGGAGCAAATACAATATTCTGTACTTGGCAAGTGAGATAGACACTCCCCTCTCTGCTTCATTTGCCAAATGCATTCTTTAATATGAGGGAGAACAGATATTCCTGGCTTCAAAGCCAGCTAAGAGGCCACAGCATGTGGCAACTGAGCAGAAACATGTAAACCTTGTACATCACAAGAAGGGCCATGGCATGACCTGAATTTTAAAGCACCATGTCAAATGCTACTGCCTTTTCTTCATGATTAATCAGCCTCTACTCCTCCCACTCTTCAATGCTAACTCAGTAGTCCCAATTCTATGCATGTGTTCTCAGAATGTGCATGTGGAATCAATGGGACTTACTCCCAGGAAAGTGTGGATATGATTGGGCTGTCAGTTGGCCTCAAGGATGGGCTCACTCTAACCCTGTGAAAACGCTGGCTTTCTCTTGCTATACCAAACTCACAGCACGATCGTAACACCTGCTATCCTGTGCTGGCCTGGGGGTGTTGCAAAAGTGCCATAGCTACTTCTGCACCCCTCCTGGAGGGGTTAGGCCAGTGCACAGACATGTGCTGGTCTCCCCACACTGCCACAGGAATGGGAGATAGGCGAGGCTTACTGGCCTAAATTGTTAGAACTGCACCCTCAACTTTTGAAATTCCTCTCATTTTTTAAAGCAGCAGCTATGCAGCATGGAAAGCTAAAAGGAGTCACTTCCTACCCCCTCTGGATTGGGGATTACACAAATGTAACATTGGCTCTTGGCCAATATCAAAGACAAAGAAACATATTAAGTTCTCCATGATAAAATTACTGTAACTAGAAGCAACAGTGGAAAAATACAGTATTATACAGTATATCAGTTTAAATGACTATGTGTTGCCCAGTATCAAGCAATCCACAAAGTTCTTCTCCCAAAAGAAAAGGCAGCTTTCATGTATCACACAGGGTTAAGAAGTAAGCTTAATAATTTAGGCACTTCAAGCTTTTCACACATAACTTATTGTTATAATCATTTAAAGACAGGAACAGAAACTGACCCCAGACAATAGTGCAACTGACTCTAGTTTAATGCATGAGAGCCTGCATCACATTCTTAAGTTAGTGAGATTTTATTAAGAGTAGTTTAGAAGGCCCAGTGAGGCAGAACTGTTTCATTTAGTGTCTTTCTCATGGCATAATAATATTTTATGCTAGATGTCAAATCCAAAGGTGGAGAGAGGGGGCGAAGCTATTTCAAAGATTCACTAATCCTCAACGGAGCAACAGCCATTGCACTAATTATTGGCTTACCAATTATGCTTCTCACAGAAGCATACCTAACTTTGCAGGCAAAGATCGGAGATATGACAAAGTGAAACTGGGCCACGTTCACCACTCCCACAGTAAATATGGAACTAATATAGGGTCAATTTCTACCTGAAAATATTTGCCTTTTTAAATTAGTTTATGTTCACATATTCCATCCTTATTAGCATAGACAACCCTTGTCACTCCCTCCCACCTACAATTTCTTTTCATAACCATCCTGTGGGCAAGGATAGAAGAAAAGAAAAGTTAATGGCTCAAGATCATCACTGATGAGAATCTGAATTCTGCCCAAACAGGAGCTGCTCAGTTGTCCCTAAACACTCTTAGGGATAATGGAGGAAGATGAGCATATCTTTCCAGAGCTAATTCTGCAGCATACATTTGCAGAGGTAACCTTGTCTTCCATGCACACAAGAGGAGAGACACATTGCTGGAAGAAACATCAACAGTTCTTTGATCCCCAATAGGCAGCACCATTTGTGCACATAAAATGTAATTCACAAATCTGACATATGTGCAGGCACAGGAGCAGTACAGACCAACTGACGTGTTGTGGGGGGCAATGAGGGCTAAAGAGAACTAGGCATGCACAGAATACTTGTACCTTAGATTAATAAGAAAAATATTGAGCAGATCAACCTTGGGAAACAAGTTTGAAACAACTTACCAGATAATTAAGCAACTCCCACATATTTATCAGATGATAAATGTCTTTAAATGGTATAATATCCACCTAGATTATTATCTCACTGTCAACAGGCAGCTAAATATAAACCACTTTGGAAAAATAACTCCAGGATAAGGGTCTCTTAACAAAAATTCCTGCTATTTATATTTATTTATTTTAAATATTTATATCCCGCCTTTCGTCTCCTCCAAGAGGGAGCCCAAGGCGGCTAACAACAGGACTTAAAAGGACTTAAAAGGAAAGATAGTATATGAACCAACACATCCAAATCTTGGGACTAAAAAAAATGCTAGAGGCTGGAACAGTGTTAATTTATGCATATCTAGATCAATCTAATAAACTGTGCTTGAGCTATGGGTAGATCTAGTAGCAACATGGGGTAGCATCAGAATGCTAAAATGTTAATGGTCCTAATTCTGACTCATCAAAAGTCTTAGAATATCTACCCAAAAAATTATCTGTGAAACTTTTCAAGCTCCAATATTTCATCTGAAAAGCACCATAAAGTTTGTGAAGTCTTGGGATATGGGTTGTTCTTTGTGGAATTAATGAGGAATTTTACAGATAATTACATTCAACGTTCAACCCCAGACCACACCTATCATAGAGAGGAACATATTTTTAAAAATCTTTTTTCTGCCTCAGGAATTTCTCCATAAGAAAAACCACTTCAGAATTATTTTGCCCCCAAGCTGGTACTCATACTAGTTATTTAACAGCCAAATACAAGTGGGTACTTCTCATTTTTAAGTACAAAAGAAAAAGTTCAATTTAAAAAACAAAATACAAAACACCTCCTACACACAAGTCACCTGTCAAGCTCTGCTCTTACATAAGAAATCTCCTTGCACTCATTTTGGGGGGAAAAAACCAACTTATTTCCTGTATTTAGATATTGAGAATTGGGAAGGGGTAACAAAAATAAATGGTAGCAAGGGAAGACGGAAATGGGAAACTTGTAATTATTTTAAGATGAAGACAGTACACTTGCATAATTATATCTGACAAAAAGAAAAGAAGCAAATTACAGCTCCGAACAGATCTTTCCAGCTGATATTAACCAGCCAGGATAGTGAGTAACCATTAGTTGCCTTCCACTTGAGATTATTGGAGAGAACAACTATGATTTAATATTAAAGGCAAATGCTTTTTGAACGAGGGACATCACAATTACTACTTACTAGCTTCCTTGGAGAATCTCTCTCTCTCCCTCTCCCATACAAATACATGCACACACTTACCAAGTCATACCCTCACTCTATAAAGCGTTATTTTGTATCAAACTTAAGTTGCATAATGTTGTAGGAAAGCAATAATCAAGGAAGGAGTTATAGGTTGTATCCTATTTGTTTAACAGTTACAAAATGATCACTACAAAGGCAGACAGAATTGCACTGGACTGGCTACAAACCAGGAGGAACCCACAAAGAAGAGTGGCGGGTGTTGGGAAATAATCTTTTTTTCCCAGATCAAAAAACAAGCCCGATCAGGAGGGCGGGAGGACAACAAATCCGAATCAGATGAGAATTGGGTGTAGTAGTTAAAAGAGGAGAAGCAAAAATCTTGCAACAGGTGACCGCGCCATTCAGCAAGGCACACAAAGCCACTGAACCAAGGGATGCAATCCTACCCTCGCTTACGTAGGAGTAAGCCCTATTGTTTCTAATGGGGCTTACTTCTGAGTAGACATGCACAGCAGTGGGCTCTATGGTTGCCATCCCCTCCACACTTTCCTGGGAGTAATCCCCATTGACCATCTTGGGGCTTACTTCTGAGTAGACATGCACAGGCGAGGGCTCTATGGTTGCCATCCTCTCCATACTCCCACTAGCTTCCATCCTACCCACAATTTCCTGGGAGTAATCGACCATCATGGGGCTTACTTCTGAGTAGACATGCACAGCAGTGGACTCCCTGGCTGCCATCCAACCCACACTTTCCTGGGAGTAATCCCCATTGACCATCATGGGGCTTACTTCTGAGTACACATGCACAGCAGTGGGCTGTAGGGCTGCCTCCTCCACACTTTCCTAGGAGTAATCTCCATTGACCATCATGGGGCTTACTTCTGAGTAGACATGCACAACAGTGGGCTCTATGGCTGCCTCCTCCACACTTTCCTGGGAGTAATCTCCATTGACCATCATGGGGCTTACTTCTGAGTAGACACGCTGCGCTCTTTGTGTGGGGAAGACAACGGAGTTGCCCAAGCAGGCACAGGAGCCCAACAGATGGGTGCTTGTGCTGCAGAGGGTGCCTGGTGTTCTCGGAGGGGGAGAGCGGAGCAACCCTGAACCCCCACCCAGGGGACCTCACCTTGTAGACATTCTCGGTGATCCGGTGCACCTCCTCGGAGCGGGACATGACGGTGCCGGGAGGTCCGGGCAGCACCATAGACCGGGCAGGGCGCAAAGGAGAGCGCGCAGGACTCGCAGCCCAGAACCGCAGCTAAAGATCCGATTGCGGGGAAGGAAGGAAGGAAGGCAGCGAGGCAGGCGGAGGAGCAGCGCTTTATACCGCTTCCCAGGGACTGCTCTGCCTCCCCCACTCCCCAGCAGCAGCAGCAGCCTCCGCCTCCACCCGCCCCCGGCCCCGCCTGGCTCTGCCGCCCTCCCTGTGGCCACGAGGAGCAAAGCCTGGAGAAGGAGGAGGAAGAGCGCAGAAGACTCCTGGAGGGAGGGAGAGGCAGCAGCAACCCCTGCACTGGGCACAGGAACAGGGTGGTCAAGAAAGCCTCACACACACACACACCAGGTGCTCATCCCAGAACCCCTACACTCACACCCCACCCACCCTCCCACACATACCCCACACCCCTACACACACTCACACCCCTACACACACCCTCCACAGCCAAGCCCATACACACACCCCAGACCCCTACACTCATCTCCCACACCCCCTACACAAATTCACACCCCTCACACACCACACCCCCTACACACACATACAGACACCCCTCACACACACATACCCCACACCCCTACACACACTCACACCCCTACACACACTCACACCCCTACACACACCCTCCACAGCCAAGCCCATACACACACCCCAGACCCCTACACTCATCTCCCACACCCCCTACACAAATTCACACACCACACCCCCTACACACACATACAGACACCCCTCACACACACATACCCCACACCCCTACACACACTCACACCCCTACACACACCCTCCACAGCCAAGCCCATACACACACCCCAGACCCCTACACTCATCTCCCACACCCCCTACACAAATTCACACCCCTCACACACCACACCCCCTACACACACATACAGACACCCCTCACACACACATACCCCACACCCAGGCCGTACACACACACACCCTACACCTGGAAAAAAATCTTCATTATCTTCTTTTTCCTTGTGAGCAGGCAGCATATAACATTCTGTCTCTAATAGATTAGATGTAATAAAGTTTTAAAATTAATTAATACATTAGTGTTTAAATTAACCACATGATGAAAGTTAAAATGTCTCTGTGTGTGAGAGAGAGAGACTGTAGCTTTTTATTTTGTCATGTCCTACATTTTTCTTCAGCGGGGCCTTGTCCTTTTTTGAGGTCATATATATAGTCACCCTGCATTCACACACCATGGTCAGATTTCAGCAGACATGTTGGCACACCATCAGCTTCTCTTTTGGTGTTGCTCTGGCTGTGGCTGGTTCACACAACTCAGCCCTCAGTAGCCACTGTCCTCACTCAACCCCTACTCCAGTGATTCTCCAACTGGGGGTCAGAACCCCTTTAGGGATCAAAACATCCTTTCAGGATAGGGTTGTCATATGTCCCAAAAAACAGGTAAAGTCCCAATTTGGGAGGGTTTGTGTTCACTTACTGGCAAATGGGACAGAGGGTCCTATTCCAGTTTTGTGGAAGAGAATTATTGCAACCCTATTTCAGGGGGGTCTCAAAAAGTCACCATCTTCGTATAGGGCACTCAGGTTGCAATGCATACTTTCCTGGGAGTAAGTGTAATTGAACACAATGAAACTTACTTAAGAGTAAACGTGAAGGAGCGCTGGTATTACAGTGACATCACTTCTGGTTATGACAGCACTTCCATGTTGATGACAGCGCTTCTGAGGGGTCCTGGGCGGATTTTCAATCTCAGAAGAGATACCCGGCTTAAATTCTCAAGAAACACTGCCTTACTCACTTTGAATGCATGACTAAGGGCCCAATTCTATCTGCACGTTCTGGTGCTGATGCAGTTGAAACGGAGCCCCAACCTAAGGGAACAAAAGTTTCATTACCTTGAAAGGGCCTCCTCCCATTTCCAGTTGCAATTCTTGCCCCAAGTGGCATGGCTGCAGCACCACTAAAAAGTTGGATATGATCAAGCCCTAAGGAGATTCTTTGAGAGGTCCAGCAGCTGGTAAATATAGGCTGTTTACACCCTACTCTACATTGTTCTCAGGCAGCACTTAGAGCTCTTCTCATTCCAGGTGGGATCCTTCACAGTGTGGTCATCATCACATTTGGTAGCAGGAATGCCTTCAAGCTTCCAGCAGGAGTTTTCAGGTCAGCCAAGCTGTAAACAGCAACATCTTCTGGCTCTGATGATTCACGACAGCTTATCAGCCTGTACTCTGCCATCCAGGAGTTATCCAGTGCCAATGCAGCTGTGGTAAGGGTAAACATTTTCTTACTTTGAGGAGGCTTCCCTGAGTGCCCCACCACCACCACCACCACCACCACCACCACCACCATTGCAAGACGCAGCACATTTCCCATTGGTACAGCTGCTTAAGCACTGGAAAGTTGGATAGGATTGGGCCCATAAAAGGATAATTATCTGAATTTCCTTCATCCCTAAAGGCGTATTTCTGGCTGACCCTTCCAGTTGTAATTGTGTGCAAAGAATGTGAGCTCTCAGATCACACCTGAACAACACAGTATTCTTCCTCAACATGTCTCTGCCTCACCCAAGCAAGACTAGAGCACACACCCCACACATAACACTCATCCTCTGACCCTTACCACAGCAACACATAACAGCACGGTCTGTTGTGTTGCATTGCTAGTTTTGTTGCCAGGTGTCTAGGGATCTGATGAATACCACCAGGCACCACCTCAAGTACCATTGGTAGTACCTGTACCACTGACTGAGAAACCCTGGTCTAGCACATTTTCAGAGAATTGGATGGAGATCAGAGCATCAACTGCATCAGCAGGATGGAGAGGATGACAAACAGCTGGGGTGGGGAGTCCACCCTTTGCAACTCCATGCCACAGTTGTTGTTGCTTTATGGACAGGATAGGCAAGTCTCTCACGGGCAAAGACATAGAGTTGATTTCCCATATGATGGATTAATGGGGCTGTCCTACAAGCCTAGTAGGCTACTTATGCTTCACTTTTGCTGTTCTTTACCAATATCCCAGTTTTGCAGTCAGTTTTACTGAGCTATGCATACTCCAGGCACTTCTTATTTTCTCCTTGTGCACAGTTCCTGTTCCTGTTCCTTGCTGTAGTTGGCACAAGTCCAAAGAGAAGAAAGGGGCATGGAGACTGCAGAAAGGGAGGATAGGATCCAGTGCACACCACAATCCTCTTTCCTGCAGTGCCTAAACTTGCACTGGATACAGTGCATTCATTCCAGCCTGCCTTTTCAAGCGCAAGTTAGGATTGTACTCTCACTCACTCCAACTATCCATCCCGGTGCTGGATTTATATATAAGCTAAACTAGATATAGCTTAGGGCCACCCAAAAAATTTTAAGGAAAAATAAAACAGGATGTACATTTCCAAAATATAAGATAAAAACAAATAAAATAAAACCTACATACAGCAACAGTGTTTTGTGTTGTGTAGGTTCATAAATTGGGTCCATAAATTACCATATAGCATATTCAACAAAAAATTTGTTGACGAAGGACAGCTGGTCATATAAAGGGCCCCATTACCTTCAACAGCTTAGGGCCTCATCACATCTAAATCTGGCCCTGGTCCAGCCTGTTTTCCCCCATGTTCATCTGCCAATTTGTCTGCTTTTCTGATCTTTCCCCTCCCTTCTGCCTCTTCTTATCAACCAGGTCAGGTGGCCAAACTGAGCAGGTTTCTCTGAAGCCCCACCATTTAAAAATGGTGGTTAAAAATTGAGGTTAAAAATCAAAATACAATAACTCTGGCAGTTTCTCCCACCAGCAGATAGATTAGCTTTTTGCTCATACCCCTCACTAACACCACCCTTGTTCCTTGGGGAGACATTGCTATAGATGTTACTTCCTTTCCTTCCTTAATAATGATCTAATAAGCTGTAAAACTGTTGACATTTAACAGAAAAGCATCAACAAGAGTGAGAGCTCCTGATGAAATGAACAAGATACGTTGCACATTATGAGCTCTCCAGGTGAAGTCTTTATAGAAATGCAAAGTAGATGCCTCAGCAACAGTTATGATAAATTCTTATTTTGAAATGCACCCAAAAACTGTTAGACAAAGAGCATAAAAGTGCTCCATCATACATAAAAGTGCTTCATCACTGCCTACGTTTCTGTGTGTGAAAAGGCCGGAAGCTGTGGATTATGAATTTCCTACTACCATGCTTTAGAGTAAGAGCCCAAATGGTACTGCAGACTGCTGCTTTTAACTGAATCTTGAAACTCATCAACGAATAAGAATTAAAAATTGAATATAAATATGCAGGAGTATCACACGCTACTTAAATATCCTTACAACTATATAGCCTTCCTTTATTATAGTCAGCATCATAACTCCCAGCTGTATCTGATTTCCAATACCCCAATACTCTCTAATTGTGGAAAAGCTTTTTTGCCTCTGTTCTTATCCTACATGGCTGCCTTTCACAGCCGTCTACTTAATTCATCTTCAACCTTCTTGCCTCTTTTAGCTCAGTTCTCACAAAGAGCAGTTGAAGTGGAAGATCTGTACCAAGATTGTACAAGCAGGTAGATACAGGATGCAAGACTGAATGATCCAGCACAGCTTTTCCTATGTTCTTATATTATGTGCCCCCACCACCTGCCAAAAGGTTTGGACACCCCTGACATAGAGTCTAGTGGACTTTGCTTGGAAACTTCTGTAAGCAAGCAGAAGGAGGGGTGCAGGAGGTAGGGACAAGTGCAGCAGGGAAGCTGTTTTCAGAGGGTGGAAAAGGAGCTCCCCACACCACCTCCCACTTATTCGTTTGCATCAGCTTAAGCAAGCAGTTGTGCAGTGTGATTCTCTCACCTAACAGGTGGGATGGAGAGTGGCAGTGGATGTATGTTTAAAAGAAATGCTAAGACCAGCATTCAGCATGGTATTTCCCCATTTCCTTCTGCAGAGATAAGGTGGACATCTCACTCTGTCAGCTCATGTGACCCCTGCCCTGTAACCTCCTGTCTGACTGAGCTGGGATGCAACCTCACCCTACCATGCCCTTAGAGCGAAGGGAGGGGTTCCCCATCGTGTCAGTGATGTGATCGCATTGGGGAAGGGAAAGAGTTGATGAGTTCTGTACTGGTATATCATAGAATCATAGAGTTGGAAGGGACCCAGTGGATCATCTAGTCCTGTCCAACACTCTGCCTGTAGCAGGAAATCCTTGTCTTGTGAGGACCCGGGTCTCAAACCCTTGCCTGCTGGTTAACAGGCACAGTGTCTTAACCACTTGCGCCACCAGAGAATCATACACCAGTGTGTATGGGCAGTGGGAAGACGTGGGGAAAAAACCTCCAAGCATGTTTGGTACTGCCTGGTGGCAGCCCCATTTCTCATTGCAGAGCCATAGCATTGTTTTTAGAGGGGGAGCAATTCAACCCAAGTTCTTCCAGTTCACAAAGAGGTGACTTGGAATCTTAGAAAGTGCCCTCGCCCATTTTGACTTGTTCTCAAGTCAGGTTTGGGGGTGGTGACTCTAGGCTCGATTTGAGTCTAGCCCCACTGGGATTTTCTTATCACTAATGTTTACATATTTAAATATAACCCCGTACAAAAAATTATCACACAATCATCAGAAAGCTAGACTAAAAACTTTTTCCTGACACGAATTCTTTCTTCCTGGGAATGTTATTTAAACATGGAGGAACATGCAATCAGGTCAGCCCATTCCTGCAACTAGAAGTAGTACAGTACAGCATTAAAAATTTACCACCCACCTTCTGGATGAAATAGACTGATTTTGTCATATCTCTTTTCATCTCCCATTCACCTCATTTCCCCCACCTGTAAACCAAGAAGATCCAAAAGTCACTGTAGAACAGAATAAAGAATCAGCATACATTTTAAAATGGCATTGCATTTTTATATCCATTTAGTTATTTTACTTTTTCTATGAACTGCTTTGTAAACATTTTTTTGTTGTTGAAAAGCTGTATATAAATATTCTAAATAATAAAATATTACTCTGTCCCCAAGAAGCTTATATCTATACAGGACTGGGCTGCTGGTCGTAACTCTTTGCAACAATGGAAGACACCTTCACTGTCACAAAAAGGCTGCTGAAAGCACTTGGAACCAAAGCACCAATGTTGGTGGCCATTTTGGGACTGCTGCCACAAGAAGTTCCCCATTCATCATTGGACCTGTCATGCCAGTGAGGCTGTGGAGGACATAGGGAGGGGGTCAGGATGAAATGGGATGGGGATAGGGAACAGGGTGACCATATGACCAGAAAAACCCGGATTTGTCCGGATTTTTAGCCTCCTGTCCGGGTGTCCTACATTTTGGCTTCATTGTCCTACATTTTGGCTTCATTTTGAAACTTCGTGATAGTGCACAGTACCCCCATCATGCCATATGTTCTTGGATTTGTATTGAAGAGCAAAACCCATTGCAAAAATCAGTTTGGAGCTATCTCCTTCCTATCAAACGTTACGGTCAAAAAACCAAAAAACAAAACAAAAAAAAATACACTTTTTGGCAATTTTTTTAAGCGGGTAGGAATTTTGGCCTGGAATTAGGAATTTTGGCCCTGGGGTTCAGGAATAATCTGATCACCCTGAGAGGGAAAGAATAGCGGCCAGGGAGGCTGTGGGAGAAGGAGGATCGGGCAGAGATTATGTGCACTGGATCCTATTTTTCCCTTTTCCGAAGCTTGCAAAGGGATAGGGAGATTTATCCCCAAAACCTCCTGATCCAGCAGGGGATGGATAAGATTTTCTTCTTGGTGTACATGCAGTTCATCCCTCTTTATTTTCAGAAGAGCCTAGTAAGGCTGACAGTGAATAACTCTGTTAGAGCTGTATGGTTTAATAGAGATCTTAATTTAGTTTCCAACAATTTAAGTCCAGTTCTATTTCTGCAATACTATCCTCAGTAGTGGGCAAATAGACTGACGCTGCCTCTTTCAGTACTGACTGGTAGATTATGGTATTAGTGAGCCCAGGAAGGATTTTAAAGAAAAACCCAGACAATACATTCTTGATTTACCTTTTTTAAAAAATGGCTTGCTATGTATTTCAAAACGAGTCACAAACGCCACCCCATCCCCAAAATGGCATTGGCCCATGTACAAGATGTACAAGATGCTACTCTGTGATTGTATGGAATGATTAGTCCATACCTGTTACCTGGCTGCATTAGACTAAAGATCCATCAAGATTAATTTGCCACCTGGCCAATGTTTTACAAGACTGCTATACTTCACAGTGCAGGAATACTTACTGAACTTGGGAATAAAACTCAGTATTCATGGGTCAGCCAAAGTGGTTCCTCCCAACTTGTCTACAGCAGGATTGTCACACAGCTGATCTGCTACACAGCATCTACAGAACTTGATCGAGTCAGGACACTGCTTCCACAACATCCGCAATACATTTTCTGCACAGACACTATTTCAGGTTTCAATAAATATGTCAAAGGGAGAGATCTCAGCGGGAATAGCAAGCTTCACAACAAGTTTCAAAATCCTGCTCTTAGATACATCAAAGATGAAATTGTGAAAAAGCTGCATACATCAAGTGCTTTTTATACCTTGTGGTGTCCCTGAAAATAATCAAAGGGTAAAAACAGGATGACAACATGTAACTGTGTTTGTTCCTGCCTTTTATAGTACACTAGTAACAGTCCACAGCTATCACTTATGGAGATGCAATATAACATTTATCCTTTAAAACCTCCCATTCCAGGCTCTCAGCTGCCCTTTTGCTACCTCTCTCCTCAGTTAAAGGTAAAGGTTTCCCCTGCAGGATGCTATGCATAGTCATATCCAACTATAGGGGTGATGCTATTTCTGTTTTTTTAGCCTTTAGAGCTAGCATTGTCCAAAGACACTTCCGTGTTCATGTGGCAGGTGCCGGGCGGCAAGGTATCGCAGGCATGAAACACTGTTATCTTCCCATCAAAGCATTTACAGTACGCATTTTTGAACTGCTATTCCAGAGGTGGGCTAGGGATGGGAGCTCACCCCATCTTTCAGTACTCAGGTCTCAAACTGCTGACCTGCCAATCTTCCCATTGAGAGGCATGGCATCAGTCAACAGCATTAGTCCCTTGGGAAATCTCCAGTGTAAAAACAGTCCATGTATTCCTCTACCCTAACTTGCTTCCTATCTTTCAGCCACTTGCACATCTATAAAAGGACCTGTCCATTTAACCCATTATTGTTAAGTTTCTTTATGTTGTTATTGAGAAAATTTCCCAAGGAGCCTTTCTTATCAGCGAGGGGAGAAAGAAGCAGTTTTCTTGTCAGTGTATATCTGAAATAGTCTATTAAACATTTTTCATGTCCCTCCAATTTCTGGACATCTAAACTACAGGGGAAATGTGCCCTAAGAGACAGTTTCTTTGGTACATGTTGGAACAGTTCAATAGTCCCTGCATTCATCTGGATCTGTCCCCCTTTATTTTTATTTTACAAAAGACAATTTAATTAGGATCCATGACACATAACCAGCTCTCAACATCTTGTCTTGTCGGATACACTGATACCAAACAACATCATGCAGTCTGTGCTGTTTCCTGTACTTATAACCAGACTCAGGGCACACTCTTAACCAAATTAGGCCAGCAAAACTCATCCACTCTCCCTTCCCATTGTGGTGCGGGGAGGCCGACACATCTCTGTGCACTGGCCTAACCTCCACAGGAGTGGTACAGAAATGTCTTCCAGCATTTTTGCAACAGCATGAGACTTTATTTTATTTTTAAAATTTGTATCCCGCCTTTCTTGAGTCGTAGACCGACTTGTGACTTGTGCCAGGACTTATGTCGGCCTAACTGTCGGTTAGGATTGACACCTCCATATAAGTAGTCAAGTTAAGAAAAGAAATCAATAAAAATACCAACTGAAGAACACCCCTATGCTTTCTGATGGAGATGCTCCTAATTTGATATAGTTTTTCACCTTCTTTCCCATTTTAACTATGGCAATAAACTATAGGAAATTTATAGGAAATATAGGAAACTATAGGTAGGGCTGTGGGTGGCGCAAGTAGCTAAGACACTGTGCCTGTTAACCAGCAGGCCAGGGTTCAAGACCCGGGTCGGCCCCACAAGACAGGGTGAGCTCCTCTCCTTAGCCCAGCTCTGCGACGCCAGCTGGATCCAATCGTATGGGCTCTGCCTTTCCATTGGACTAATTCAGTGGCATGGAGAGGGGGGATTTGCTGCCTGGGTAACAGCCTATCCTCCATAACAATCCAACCCAGGCTTTCGTGCTTTGCATGCAGCGTATGCAGCGCTGAGCACGATACCATAGTCTTTCAAGACTGACGGAGGCCTGCTTTAAACTATAGGAGATGCTACTGTTTGAGTGCATTTTCAGGGCCAAATTTCCATAACTAAAGGACAATTTCCATATGTCTCCATCTTCTATCTCTTACTCAGTTTTGAGAACAGTAGTAGTAGCAACAGCAGAAGCAGTTGTGATTCATTTACAGTAGCAACATTCAAGAGGAATCCAGACATCTCCGCTATCAGTGCCTTTTGGGTGATCTTCTCTAATGCCATTACACTGTTCATGCAAAACGACTTGTATGAGTTGTTTGAGTAATAAACCACATCTGAGCTGATTCACCAATAAATTGGCTCTTAATACTGGCACCAAGAGTCATTGTTCCCCAATTCCAACCTATTAGATACTTCCTGTGTGTGCCCTTGGGTGAAAACAACAATTTTTCAAAACAATTTAGCATTCACATGACGAAGCACAGTTTGGTTTTCCTCAACAACAAGCAGAGCCTGTCCAAGACCTCTTGATACCTGAAGCATCATGCTAAATGCTCTCCCCCTTACTTGATGATGTGCCAGCCTCTGGCCTCCTACTTCTCAATGTTCTAGCTCAGCACCCTCCTCCCTTTATTCCCATTCTTTTTTCCACTCTGTTCTTCTCTTCCAGTCCAGGGTGTGGAAGGAAGCTTAGTGGAGGCAAGAAGGTGAACATAAAAAAGCCCCCACTAACCTCCTGCCTGATGGGACTGCTTCAGCTGGCCTCAGTGATAGGCCAATTCTGATCACAAGGCACCTTTTCCGCCTCAGTCAATACCCACCTGAATCTTGTTCATGGTTTGAATGAACATTCATGGTTTGCATGGTTGGGCCAAGTGACTCTCAACCTTTAGCACCAGGACCCACTTTTTAGAACAAGAATCGATAAGAATCCACCAGAAGTGTTGTCATGACATGAAGTGGCATCACCAAGCAGAAAAAATTAACAATACTAGACTGCAATCCTAAGCTCCCATTAGGCCAAAATAAGCCCTAACATAATTCCTGTGCTGACCTGGTGGTGTCACAAAAGTGCCATAAGGCACTTCTGCTCCACTCTTTGTGGGGGGGAGTTAGGCCAAGGCATGGGCATACGCTAACCTCCTCACACCACGATGAGAAGATATGCCGTCTGGATTAGGTCGGCCAAAATTGATTAGGATTGCACCCAAGTCCCATTTACTATCACTGTTAAAAACATATGCAGTAATACCTTGGATTACGAGCATAATTTGTTCTGGAAGCATGCTGGTAATCCAGATTGCTTTTATATCAAAGCCAATTTTTCCATAAGAAATAATGGAAACTCAATTTGTTCCACAACCTAAAAATATTCATATAAAATGATTACAATACTGGGATATAATACAAAATAAAGAAAATACAAAATATAAAGAAAAATAAAACAAATTAACCTGCACTTACAGCGCAATCCTAAGCATGTCTGCTCAGAAGTCCCATTGTGTTCAATAGTACTTTCTCCCAGGAAAGTATGATTAGGATTGCAGCCTCATGTCTCAGGTTTCTGGCTGCAATCTGCCACCCTTACACAGGAGTGAGCCCCACTGTTTATAATAGGGCTTTCTTTAGTTTCTTTAGAGCAGACACGCAGGTTCCTTTCCATTGCTCCCCCTTACACAGGAGTGAGTCCCATTGATTATAATAGGGCTTTTCTTAGAGTAGACATGCAAGGCTATGGCTGCAATCCTAAAGACACTTTCCTGGGAGTAAGACCCACAGAACACAATGGGGCTTACTTTTGAGTAGACATGATTAGGATTGTGCTCTAGGTCTGTCAGGCTACTTTCCATGCCCCCTTACATAGGAGTGAGCCCCACTTATTGAAATAGCCTTACTTCAGAGTAGACATACATAGGCTGGTCTCTTAGGAGAGGCTGAGCAGCTCCTAGAAGAGCACCAAACTATGCTGGCCAGGACTATTTTTTGCTTGTTTATCAATACATTGCTTGTATATTGAGTCAAATTTTATTAGAACTGTTTCCTTGTTTTGCAAAACACTCTCAATCCAAGTTATTCTCAATCCAAGATTTTACTGTGTATATAGTAGCTTGTATATAGATCTCTAACATTTTCTAAAATGCAGTCACATGTCATGGTAGCACCAAGTCTAATATATTTAAAATAAAATATTGAAATGAAAGGGTGGCTTGCACCTGAAATAGGCTTGCAACCCACCTAGAAGGTCCAACTCAGTTTGAGAAACACTGGTTTAGCACTTATTCAGAATCAGATCATAGACCAATTAGCTTTAGGAAATACTGCGCTGATTTAGCCACACCACAAGAGCTCACATTGTCTCATCAAGGCAAATGAATGTTTGTTCTCTTGCCTTGGATTAAGCTTCCACTTCTCCAATGGTCTACTCCAACCTACGCCAGCAATTGAAAAATGCCAGCCTCCCTGCACTGCTGTGGGCCCTGGCAAGGGGTGAATGTGCACTGGCTGAACTTGGGAGGCATTCCGGAGTGGGGGAGAGCAGGTGGTGACTGTTATTGGGAGTGCGGAACAGGTGGCAGGACTGGTAGTTATGCTAGATCTATCCCATTCTCAGATCTGTCCCATTCTCTATGGGCTGCCCCAATTTCCGTTCTCATTTGAGGTGGGACAGAACCAAGTATCCCCTTTGGGTCAGCTGCAATGTTACTCTGAGTAAATGGAAACATTTCTCCTTGCCTCTGGCTGGCACAGGAGCAGGCCCAAATTTGCCCCTGATGTAGCAAAGGCACACCTGTTCCAGTGAATGTTAGGATTGTGCTACCCAAGATTGTAAATTAATTAACAGATTTGTGGCATAATCCTGCTTGGTGATCCAAAGCACCCCAGCCAAGTCACATGGGCACAATAAATTAAATTATATTTTCAAATGAAATTTTCAAAGGAAACAGATATTTTTGAGGTATTTCGTTTGGCCTCGGGGCACTGTGAAAAATTACTTATAATATCATTGGGCTGTGATTAACAGAAAGGGAAGCAATGTTGGTTACACAGCAGTTCTGACAAAACTAAATCTTATATCCAATATCTTTTTTAAAAAAGAGAATACAACTAAGCTTTTCAGAAGTCTTGCCCCAAGTCCCAGTTAGGGTTATATGAAGCAAAAATCCCTTCCCTCATGAAGTTTGGTAAGAACGTATATACCAACATTTAAGAGTAGTTGCAACAGGGCATCGCCAGACAGCACTACAGGTACCCAATATTGAGATTCTCCAGTAAAAAGAAACAAATAGTATGTTTGCTCTTTTCAGAAATGAGTCAAGGAGAAAGAATTATTTTTAGCTGAATATTCTGACATGAAGGGGGAGACTACAGGAGAACTGGCCCTTCCTTCTCTGATGGCTGTACGTTCCAGATCTAATTAATATCCCTTGAGAAAGCGGAGACAAAGATTTCAGATCAGAGGGAGGCTCTGCATGCATCTCTGTCATATTATTTTTAGGGATGTTATGTAAGATATTCTTCACTACGTCATGGGTGTGCATAGCCAGATGAGGGTGTTGGTGACAAGATAGAGAAAGAAAAGGAAAGGGGGAGTGGGTTTACATTTAATTTCAGAGACAGCTAAGCAATTCAAACAAGATGTTCTTCTGGCAAGAGAGATAAAAGGATTTGTAGTAATTTCCCTTACCAAAACTGCTCTTTCAGGGTAACCAATACAGTGGCGCAAAACACCTCACGTAAAGTATATTCCAAGTAACAAACAAAAATTTCTCTAGGATTCTGCTTCACATAACAAGTGTTGCTTTACTTAACAAGTGCACTTGTTGACAGTTGGGACAGACGCACTGGCCGGCAGCCTGTTTAAAAAGCATCAGGGCTGCCTAGAGCGCCTGCCCATAGCGAAAACAACACTTCCGTGCTGTTCCTTCTATGGCTGGGTGTCTGCTGGGCAGAGGGAGAGAACAGCAGTGGAGAAGAGGGAAACAGCTCTGGGCTAGCCAGAAGGGACCAGGGGAGACGATGTGGGCTCTCCAAAAGTGTTTTGGATTGCAGCCTCCTAACCATGTCTACCCAGAAGTAAGCCCCATTGTGTTCAATGGGGCTTACTCCCAGGAAAGTGTCTTTAGGATTGCAGCCTAAGTAGACTTCATAGGATCATGCACATTGAATGCATGTTTTAAATTCAATTCCAGTGTTTTGTCATCATTTTCACATCCAGTTAATGCTTTTATATGAATATTTTTGGGGTTGTGGAACCAATCATCTGAGTTCCCATTATTTCCTATTGGAAAATCCACTCCACACAGAGAACGTTTCACGTAACAAACATGCCTCCGGAACAAATTAAATTTGTTACGCGAGGCACCACTGTACAGTAAAGTGGAGGACAGAGTTCCTCTACCTTTAACCATTGCATAGAAGAGGGAATTGAGGCAGGTGCTGCTTTTTAAACCCTTCTATGATGGCCTGCCTCAATTCCCTGCCTCGATTCCCTATTAAAGGTACAGGCACTCTGTCCTCCATTCTTTATTATCACCTTGCTGCTCATTTGGGATGCTTTTTGGAGAATCTGTAATATCATGTTCTACATTCAAATAAATTACGTTCAAATACATACAACCCACCGCTACTATTTCACCCAATAGTGATGGTGATGTATTCTGCCCTTCATGTCCAGAATCAAGAGGCAGGCAGTAAATACTTCAGTCCCAAGTTAAATAAGCTCTACCTCAATTTCTTTCATCCTGATTCTCATCAATATTTTTCCTTGTAGGTTTTCAAAACTGAGAAACAGTAAGCATTTTCCATGGAAGATCCAAGCTATTCGTTTGGTTTGCAAGCTTTGTTCTGCCTTAAACACTGCAGCTGATCCAGAAATAGGGTCTATTGTAAAAGCTAGTTAAGTGCTAGAGGGGTGTGGCATTGCACTCCTGGTAACAACGTCTTTGCTTCATGCCATAACATTTCCTTTGTTTCCCTTGATTGTCCTTTTCTTCCTCGTAGTTATTCTACATGCAGTTTCGGTACCATAATTAGGGTCCCCGCAACACTACAGACCTCCTTGCTTTTTGCCCTTCTTCAGCCCTTTAATATGAGTTATTTGCAATCAAGATTCTGAAAAGGGTTGCTGAGAAAATAACATTGGTTTCCAGAGGGTAAGCAGGTAAACAAAGGACATTTTGTGCTCAAACGCAGAGTGAGGGTAGAGAAGTAAGACGAGGTATGTACAACTAGAGAGAAATCAGCAGCAATGTTGTGTGATAGAAAGATCCTATGTTGGTTCTGAGGAAAAGCCTAGAAGTGGCCTTAGATTGGGACAGCTGGGAACAAGGACACTTTCAGACCGTATGATAGTAAATGGACCTCTTCATGCAAATAGTGGATGTAGGTTAGTGCAGAAGGTCTAGACTAGAGTAGTGGTGTCCAAACCCTGGCCCAGCAAGATCCCCATCCTCATCTTGAGATTAACAAGGCCCTAAGAGTCAGATGTTCATCATGCCCCAGTGAACAATTTGAATGCACAATTCAGGGGATCCTGTATAACCCAAGGTGTATGCAGGTTTCCTTAGTGAGGATATATAGAATACATTGGTGGGATTCAAATAAATTAACAACAGATTCTATGTCCCATTAGTATGTCCCTGACTAGCTGGGATGGCTAGGAGGTTCTCCAGAGACTAAGGGGAAGGAAGTAGGGGAACACAGCCTGCCTTTTGAATTTCGCAGGCTGGGTCCTCTTGGCCAATCAGAGGCCACTATGAGCAATCTGCCTCTGATTGGCTGGAGGCTGAATGACACTTTCCTGGGAGTAAGCCCCACTGAACACAGTGGGGCTTACTTCTGGGTAGACATGGTTAGAAGGCTGCAATCCTAAAGACAATTTCCAGGGAGTAAGACGCATTGAACACAGTGGGGTTTACTTCTGGGTAGACATGCTTAGGAGACTGAAATCCTGAAGACACTTTCCTGGGTGTAAGACCAGTGTTGGGATTAAAAAAATTAACAACAGGTTCTATGTCCCATTAGTAACCAGTTCTCAGAACCAGGCGGTCATTAACAAAGGGTTCTGTGGAACCTATGAGAATTATCTGAAGCCCACCACTGACAGTATGCTCAAAACCACTGTTAATTTTTTTTTAAAATCCTGCCAAGCACTAGATGGTATCAGATCAGGATATCCAGAAGGTTTTTTTAATGGTAATTAGCAGCTGCAGAGGAAGTGATGCTCTGGGTCAAGGTATATAATCCTTTCCTTTAAATCCCCTCCTACTATCTTTAGCATGCAAAAAAGACAGGTGATGTTTCTTTCTTATTTCCCTCCTCTATGACTGCCAGCTCACACATGCAGTGCTCCCAGAACACCACTTCCCTCTTTGTCAGTGTAATAACATGGGACTATTAATTAGAGAAAGAAAATTAAGAAAGCAGGAGATCTTTTAATAGTCTTCCTGTCCCTTATTGCTGTCAAGTTCTCTCTTGTTCAGCTTTGTGGAAAACCAAAATAGAGCTGTCAGGTCCTTGCATAAAGACAGGGCATATACAGTACTTTTAAAAGTAAGGAAACACCTGTACTGTTCCTTTGTGCATCTTGTCACCCAGTCTCTTCCTCCTCGCTGTTAGTAGAGGAGTTTTGGATCTCATGGTGGGCCAGGATATATATCACAGAAATAAATATTTCATTTTGTCCTCTAGTAGACTTTACTAATCAGACTGATGCTGCGATTCCAATCTCCCCTTAGGCTGGTATAAATTCTGGCATAAGTCCTGTGATGGCCTGGGGGTGTCACAAAGATGTTGTAAGGCACTTCTGTCCAACTCCTAGGTGGCAGGGGCTGGAGGGGTTGGCCAGTGGACAGGCATATACCAGCATCCCCATACCATCACAGGAGTATATTCCAAGGAAGTTAGGCTGGCCTGAAAGGGTTAGGATTGCACCCAAAATTAATGATGCAAGAGTGAAGCAAAGTAGCAGTATTTTTTTAGTGCTGATGTAAATCACCTCTGTTACTGGGTTCTCTGGATACTGGACAGCATTCTGGAAGCAATACCTGGAACCATGATACTTTCGGTATTCCACATCTTGCCTTTATGTACTATACCTCCTATCCATTATGTGGACTGAAGAGAAACCAGCCTTGATCCAGTACAAACTGGATCTGTGTGTATCAGGGTGCTTTCATAACAAAATCCCTGTGAATTCACATGACTCTAATTTGCTGGAGCACCTTGTGGTCACTGTCAAGGGGGTGTGAATCAAAGGATGAGAAATCAATAACCTGAAGCAGGGTGCGGGGGTGGGGGGGAATTGTTAAATATATTAGGCAAGCTGCTTCCAAGCAGTGTTGACTATAAACATCTAGAGAAAATCATCAAGGACTTTACTACTCAGTCTACATTCTTTCCAATCCTGCTGCATATTTTAGCCCTTCCTCTTCAACAATCTCATTTTGGTCTCAGGGACATTTCTACTGGGAGAAGGAAAAATGATAAGCACAGTAGCATCCGCCTCCAGCTGATGCTGGGGTGGAGTGGAGTTACTGTAGCAACACACTACATTATATAATCCACCCAGTTTTACTGCAGGTGGGTGGTTGTGTGTGTGAGAGAGAGCATGAGAGAAGTGTATGTATGTGCAATTCTCTAAAGATTTTGTTAGGGTTTTTTTCTCCCTGCAAAGTATGACACTGTGGTGTCATGCTGTATCTCGCATGAATTTGCTCATTATGTCACATTAGCTAAGAAAATAGCTATTTAAGATTCAAGCGGAGAATGGGGAAAATGAATTGCAAGGTTAGATTTCTTGAAACAAATAGAGAGAGTACATCAGGTGCCATGCAGTCCCTCCATCTCTTCTCAAAATATTTAGACAACCTTTTTAGAAAAAAAGTTTCTAGAGATAGAAATTTTAAGAGCTAAGGATCCTCCAGCCCAATCCTCTCCTTCCCACCGTTGCAGCAGTGAAAAAATTACTGTTGTATCCTATTGGAGCAAATATATAAGTCTCCTCTTAGTCTGGGAACAATAGTTCCCTTACCTGAGGTAAGCCTTAGCAATGGGAGCAGGTCTACTCAAAAACAGTGTTATCTAAATACCGTAGACTTGTACCAAAGGGTTAAGTCAGGGAAGGCGGTTAAGCAGGAGCTTGGCAGCTGCTGTTGCTGCTGAACTGGACCCCTTCCCAGACCCCATTTGCCCATCGCTCAACCCTTTCTGCCCAGTTTCACATTTCTCAGTCCCAGTTTTTCCCTCTTCCACCTCTCCTCATTTAGTGGACCCAGAGAAGCATCTGACGGCATTCTGGGTTTTCAGAAAGAAATTTAACTGAAGAACTTCTTTTCACTGTGTTTGGATCTCGCATCAGTAACCCATGCTTTAGTAATTTCAAGACTGGACTACTACAATAGGCTCTATATGGGACTACTTGCTAAAATAATTCAAAAATTGTGGTTAATGCCAAGTGGGACAGCTTGAGTGGTTATGGGAGTACCAGTTGTTATGACTCAGCTGGACCATGGCTTCAGCAACTACACTGGCTGCCCATTCACTTTCAATCCCAATTTAAGGTGCTAGATTTAACCTTTAAGGTCCTCCATGATCTGGGTTGAGGGTACCTAAAAATCTGCCTCCTTTCATACATTCCAGCCCACCCTCTTAGGTCAGGTGCAAGGGGTCTTCTACAAGTGCCACCTTCTCTGTAGGTGACACCATAACCATGGAATGCCCTACCAGGGGAATGGAGAAATACTTCCTCTCTCACGGTTATTTGGAAAGGGCTCGAAACCCCATACCAGTTTCATCTGGCATTTGGTTGCATATGGTTATTTGCCCTCTGACATATTGTTGTGGCTTGACTGTCTCCCTGAACTCTTATCTGTTCCCCATTGACTAAATAAGTTCTTTTCCCTTTAAATTTTATTTTGTTTTGGTATTTGTCTTTTAACATATAATGCTAAAAATTAATGTTTTAAACCTTTTTTTAGCTTGTTAAAATAAATGTTCTAATGCCTTGTTTGATGTTTTCCTCATCAGTTGTATTCAAGCATTTCAGCCCAGGACCCCCTTCTGAGAATAACAACCTGTTTGGGGCCCCCTGGAAGTGATGTCATGGCTGGAAGTGGCATTAAAGCTGCCCAGAGCCAGATTACAACATGGCTGCATCCAGCTTTTCATGACCCCCCTGAAATGAAGTTGTGACCCCCACTTTGAAGACCACTGTTTCACGTGTTTAATTACCTTGTAATTGAATATAAAAGCTTGTAAGCTGCCTTGGGCATTTGCTTTGGCCTGGAAAAGTCAAGGTATAAACAAACAAACAAACAAATAGCTCCAATTTATCATATACATTCCTCAACTCCTCATAACTCTGGCAATCAAACACTGTGCTTGAGGCCAAACTACACCTGACAATAAATGTGCCCATAAGATAGTCAAATGCTAATGTAGGCACAGGAAGTCCCGAGAGACTATAGTGACATACTTTTAAAAAGTTACTATGAAAAATCTTATTAAGTCAACCATAAATCAAAAGATAATAACACAGCCTACAAAACCAGTTTAGCTGGAATATGTGTAAAATTAAGCCAGTTTTAAGGGGCTAAGTATCCACTCTGTAGCCTCATCCATCCCAGTAATGTTTATTAATATACTGTATGTCACATAATCCAAATTATCCTACATGATCAAAACCCCCACAGAACCTTCAGGTGTCTCAACTTAATACAACAGGATTAATTCTTTTGCTTACATTGTATCTAGCACAAGATTAGGGCATCCCTAACAACTGCAACTATATCTAGTAGGGATTGCAGTGTGTGTGGGTAAAATGGTGTCTAAAGTATTAAACAAACACAAATGGATACATTTTAAAGGACAACCATTCCTTGCCGTTCAAAGTCCACTGCAGTTCCAAGTAGTGCCAACACACTGAAGTTGACCCCAGGGCCCCTGATGGATCTAATAGGGACAAATAAGGTAATATCAATTCCTACCCCTGGTAGTGTGTATTATTGCAGCACTGCACCATCGGAACACAATAAAAACTATGAATCAATGTTGGTGGAATAAACCAGTTAAGATACCACTGTATTTATGTAAGAGTTTTGTATCTTTTTTGTATTTTGTATCCCAGTTCAAACTAAATTCCCTCCTTTCCAATGCAGCTGCACCAGTGTGTGTATATGTAGTCTGGAGGTCTCCTCAAGGTAAGGGATAATATAATTATACCAATTATTGCCATTTTACTCTCAGTATGCTTTTTAATGACCCCAAAGATTGAATCACCTTTCTTCACTGCCACCACACACTGAGTTGACACTTTCCATCAGGCTGTACACTAGCACCCCAAGATCTCCTGATCTGCCACATGTAGCTCAGAACCCGTTAGTCTATATCAGGGGTGTTCAAACCCCAGCCCCAGGGCTGAATGCAGCCCTTGGCAAGACCCCTCTATCAGGATGCAGGCAAGCTTTGTAATCTATATAAATAAAATTGAAAAGTCACTGACTGACTCACTGACTGACTGACTCAGCAACGCCCACCCAAAACTGCCAGGCCTAGAAGTATGAAATTTGGGGAGGATGTTCCTTCTGTGATGGAGGCACCCACTAGGAACCGGTTTTCAGAAATTCCAACTGGAAAGGGGTGAAAAGGGACGCAACACATTTTTCTCCCTATACTTTCCATTAAAGAATCCCTGACTGAGGAATGCTGTGCCCCAACTCCTGGACCCAGATGAATGAAATTTGTGGAGTGTTTTCCTTCTGTAACATGAACACTTACCAAGAACCGATGTTGAGAAATTTAACTCTCAAGGGGGTTAAAAGGACGCAATGTGTTTTCGTCCTATACTTAACATTGAAGACTGATTGATCACCATGAGGCCAATTTGGTGTCTGGTGCCTGATGCACTGGGAGGAAGGGTGTGCATGGGGGAATTTGTGCATGGGGAGGTTGATGTGCAATGCGGGGATAGCACACACGGGTATTTTACTCCCGCAAAGCAGGTACATTTCACTTGTATCTCTAATAAAATCTTATATGTAAATGTATTCAGATTTGTGATGTAAATCATTTTTCTGGCCCCTGACATAATGTCAGAGAGATGATGTGGCCTCACTGCCAAAAAGTTTGGACACCCCAATGTATTATATAAAACTTTCATTCTTTACCCCAGTTTGCATGACTTTACATTTACTTATGTTGGAATGCATCTGCCTTTTTATTGCCCATGCTTCCAGTTTTGAGAGATCCTTCTCTTCTGATCACAATCTCTTCTGGTCTTCACCTCTTGGAAAAGTTTGGTACCATCTGCAAACTTGGCCATCCCACTGCATTTCTTTTAGAAACAAGTTGAAAAACACCAGTTCCAGAACAGATATATATAAAATATCCACTGCTTCTCCTGCATGACCTTGGATCTGTGCCAGGCCAGCTATTCGCTGGTGCAGAACCAAGGAGAGGAAATGGGAAGGCACAGTGAATACCTGTGCTAGTAGCCAGCCACTCCCTCCCCTTTTCCACCTGTCCAGTTAGTCCACCCACCCATCTCTGTCATCACCTTTCTGCCAGAATGGGAGGCTTCTCTAGTGAGAGGCTTCTCAGTTTACCAGCCATGTAAACTGGCATCCTTGTGGCACATGCAGCCTCAGTAGCACTTCCATTGGTAAAGCAAACATTCCAGCTGCGCAGACCAGTTAGTACTGGGCTGTTAGATATGCTTGTGCCCCATTCAAGCAAATGGGCATATTCGGTTCATAGCTTGATACACAATTGCAGTCCTGTATACAGATATATTGAAACAGAAGTAAATAGAGACTACAGATATTTGATTGGTTGGTAACTTTAAAACAAAAAAGTTTTGAATCTGGTCTTTTTCAACGTAGGCATACAAAGAAGCATATTAAACATTCAAAGCACTTTCCCCACATTTCTGCCTCTAAAAGGAGAGGATACTCTGAGAAAAAGGCATATTATTATAATCCCCTCAAAATAGTGCTTCAGGAAGCAGAAACTGTACCTGTTAAGTGTCAGCTGCTTAATGAGATTAACAAGAAATTTGCATTACGTCTTCCTCATGCAAATGGTTTCGGAATAGAAACCAAACACAACAGTGCTCACAACCAGGATATCTGTGGGAAGAGAGAGACAGACTTGCCTTCAAACAAGATATTCAGTATTCAGATAGTCTTGGAACTAATGTTGCCCTTTGGGGACCATCCCAATGTATTGGAGATCGAAACAATTTAGAAACTCCTTTAATTGGTTTTTCATGCAGGTTCTGTGTCAAGAGGGGATGCTTTGTCTCGCTTTCCCTTATCTATTCAGATATCTCATTTTCCCTGGTTCAAAAGCAAATATTACTTTCCTTCTCAATGTACTCAAAAGATATGGTTTTTTTATCTAGCTTTCCAAAACTTGATTCATAATTAGTGTTGATATTTTCCAACTAGATTTCATTCTAAAATGGAAAAGTAATTTTTTTGGAAAAGTATCTGAAATTTTTCATCTAATTTATTGTTTTCCCAGCTTACCTGGCCAGGTATAGCTAGCAAGGAAGTAACACAACCTCTTCTGCTTAGCACACTAGCTTGTTTCCCAATTAGAATGTGATAAAACGGGTCTTTTGAAGAAATATAAGCTTATGTTTGTGTATTTAAAGAAATTCTTTTGTTTTCTTATTTTAGCAGTTTGTATCACAGCTACCTTGTAGGCTTAGCAAGAATTGCAAATCAGAATTTAAAACTAATCCACAATCCAATCCTATCTAATTTCCTTCCAGTAATGCAGCCATCTTGGTCTTGGAGGTCTCCTTCATGCAAGGGAACATTTGTTCCCTTGCACAGGGGTAACCTCTTCTGCCATAATGGTTCTGCTTCACTTGCATCAACAGTTTAAATGGACCAGAAAGGAGATCAAGGCCAGGCATTATGGTGCAAAACTGTCAAATTCCTGGAGATACCTTTATCCAAGGTTTTGCCCATTCCTCTCCTCCCTCTGATTCACCCAAGTGTCCACATTTGAGCTGACTCACCAATGCCAGGGCTATTCATGTGGTCATTGGCATTCAGCCACCCTCCACTTGCTGCCAGAATTGGTGGATTGTGTTTCCGAGACCTGCAGTTTCCAAGATGGTACCCAGCATTACATGAATTTAAATCTAACCATAGTCCTGCACAGTGCAGAAAATCTGCTGGTAATGACATATTTCATCTAAAGGCACTTTGCCTGTCATTCCGAAGATTGGCAGGTCAGTAGTTTGAGACCCGAGTATTGCAAGATAGAGTGAGCTCCCATCCTTATCCCAGCTCCTGCCAACCTAGCAGTTCAAAATCCTGTAAATACAAGTAGAGAAATATGTACCACCTTGGTGGGAAGGTAACAGCATTCTGTGTGCATGAGGCATCTTTGGACGTCTGCTGAGGCATCTTTGGACAATGCTGGCTCTATGGCTCTAGAAATGGGATGAGCACTGCACCCTAGAGTAAGTCACAACTAGTAGGGCATCCTGTGGGGACACCTTTACCTTAGCATCATTATGGACAATCAGCCAGTCCAAGACAGTCCTAGAGCTGATTGCTGGTACCAGTTTATCAGAATGTGTTTGTAGTGGTAAGCAGTTTCCTTCAGTCATATAGGTGTTGACAGAGTATTCCTAGGACAGAGGACAAATATGATTACCTATATTTGTCAAGGCATCTAGGAAATTATCGCTCCTTGCAACATCTTGGTATGAGGAGGACAACAAGGGTGCCTCTACATAACTTAGACCAACGGTGTCAAACATAAGATTAATAACAAGGGGGCTGGCTGTTTGCCAAAAGCAAATTATCCAGTCCCCGATATAATCAGGCTCTTCCAGTATGCTAAGTGGGTTCTCTCCTATCCTGAAATTATGAACAAGATTTGCACATTTTCTCTCATGTCATTTGCAGCCAATGAGTTTATTTGTGAGAACAAAGTGCTTATATCTGGCCATCATTTACTTAATGATGTCACTTTTAAGTAATGTGCTCTCACCGGGCACATTAATGCTGTCCAGCTCACTATATGAAACAAGTTTGACACCCTTATCTTTGACTGCAGATAAGATTTCAAACTGGTAGTTTCAAAATGAAATCACACAACCAAGCTGACGTATCAAGAACTCCATCTGTGTGAATCCAAGATGAGTTTAACAGACAGCTAACATTACAGAGATGAACCCACTTTTTTCTATCTCCACAAAGCAACCAAGGACGCAATCCTAACCAATTTAGGCCAGTGCAATTCACCCATCTCTCCATTCCCATGGTGGCATGGAAAGACTAGCTTATGGCTGTACACTGGCCTAACCCCTCCCCCCAAAGAAGTGGTGCAGAAGTGCCTTATGGCACTTTTGTGACACTCCCAGGGCAGCATGGGACTTGCACCAGTCAAATTAGGGGTTAGGACTGTGCAGCATGTGTTAAGCAATACCAAATGTTCATTGTACTAAGCCTGGAGTTAAATAATCACACAGTTTTGTTTTGTTGTCACCTGCCACATTCGACATGTGTTCCTATGTCTATTTGGTTGCCTAGATTGGCTTTCAGTTTAACACACAAGCTCTTATTTTGAACTAACAGAGTGTACACTTTCATAGGGAGCAGCATTGTTTCCATCGCTTTCTCACGGAAAGTGAGAAAGAAGAACTTTGCCATTTCAGAGGACCAAAATGCCCTGAATTATGGTGAAAAGCTCTGAGGGACAGCTGATGGCATCTAGCGTACAGGCTTGGTATTGCAAAATAGAATTGCTGCTTTAATCCAAAGGGGTTCTGTAAGCTGATGTAACAAGCAGGGACACCCAGCATGTCTTAATTTTTGAAAAAGGATTTTACTGACCCTTAGTGGCATTTTATTATAATAAATGTGACTGGCAAACATCCAGGAATCTCTGGTGCAGGCTTTTCTTCGTATGGCTATTAACGTTTTGATACTGTTCATTTGCGAGGTCAAAACCAGCTCTTAAAAGTCTCAGGCTCAGCATTCAATCCCTGCAGCCATCAGACTTTCCTGCAGTTTCTAATATTTCATAACGGTCACTGGGGAGAGTCAAATCCAGAAGAACAATGGAATGAAAGGAATTTTCTGCCAGGCTGTGAGAACTCCTCAGTCATTCAGTATTCCCCTTAAATTTCCTACACAGCAATTTTTAAATCAAACAACCAGAATTATTGTGGGGCTAATTCAATGGATTTGAATGGTGTAAAACTGAACTTGTTAACTTCTTCTAACTATAAAGAAGTCCCACCCCTTTGGTCACAATCCCCCCATTTCTTAAGCAGTGCTCAGCTCCTATCTCTTAACATCTGCATGAAAAGCAGAAACGCAGACAATGACACAATGGCTGTAATCCTAAAGACACTTTCCTGGGAGTAAGTTCCATTGAACACAATAGGGCTTACTTTTGAGTAGACATGGTTAGGATTGCACCCATTGTCCGTCTTGCTGCCTCTAGATGCTAAAGAAAAATGCAATTAGTGCTTTATTGCTTTATAAATTGCAGAAGTGTCATTTCTGGGGTGCAAACATGCTACATAGCTGCTTAGATAGTGACAAAATTTGTTAAGCGGGTTCTTGTTCCAACATGCATGAAAGCCTTCCTGTCATCCAATACACCAGATTTTGTCTAGCTCAACTATTTATTGCTGACAACTCACTGGGAGACACTGCATAATGTAGATAGATGGGTGAGGGAGGAGAAACCAAGCAGAACTTATCTGAGGAATGTCTCTACTTGCTGTTTCATTTAGGACTGTTCCTAAATGGAAGGAGATAATACAGACCCAACCTACATAGGAGATAATGCAGACCCAACCACTCCTCACAGGCTTCTGACACAGACACTCTTTCCCACGTAGTCTTGTGGATCTGCCTCTGAAATACAACATTTTCAGAATACAACATTTTCGGAATACAACATTTTCACTTAACAGGTCTTATAGTGTGGCAGTTGCACCTAATTTGATACTTGCTGAATTTTCAGAAATCAAAATGTGATAAGAATACTTTTCCCCCTGCGCAACTAAACCTAAGCATATAGCATGAACCACATCACAAATGCAGGCAAAAATCCAGATTAACATATGTGAACAAACCCCCAGAAACCTTCAGGCACTTTGCTGTAATCTAGAGCCAATTGCTTCCTTTGTCTGCAGCAACAGCAACTTGTCACAACATTTACTTTGCTGCCTGGGCAACAGTGACTTTAGATTAACACCTTAAGGCACAAAACAGTCACAACTGGATCCCACCCAGTGGGTGCAAGCAAGGTACAGAGATCAGGGCCTGACAGAGGCTCTGTAACCCAAACCCTGGGGTTAGCAAACAAAGACAAAACACAAGAATGTTCATTCATTCACTGCGTACTGCAGAGAAAGAGAAACTCCCAGCAATGACTCACAAACATGTTCCACCAGTATCACTGATCCACTACACAAATTGGGCTTACTGACCTCCTGATGGATATGAGCAGAATAATAGACAGATCATAGCACATGAAGCACAATGTGAATTTTTCTATCACAATAATTGGGTCTTGCATTTCCAATTATTCCAAGCTGAATGCAATTGTTCAGTTTGCAAGATTTATTCTGAGTAGTGCTTCTTTTACAAACAAATGAAGGGATGTGCTGATTATTTGAACATACAGTGGTACCTCGCTTAACAATTGATCCACATAACAAGCAATTTCTCTGCCTCACATAACAAGTGTTGCCTCACATAACACTTGTGCCTCACATAACAAGTGTTATTCTGCCTCACATAACAAGTGTTGCTTCACTTAACAAGCACACTCAACAGTTGGGGCAGACACGCTGGCCGGCAGCCCTTTTAAAAAGCGTCAGGGCTGCCTAGCGCACCTGCCCATAGTGAAACACTTGCGCACTGTTCCTCCTGTGGCCGGGTGTCTGCTGGGCAGAGGGAGAGAAGAGCAGGGGAGAAGAGGGAAGCAGCTCAGGGATAGCCAGAAGGGAGCAGGGGAGAGAGAGCTCAGGATGAAGGAGAAAGTGGGGAGACATTTGGAAATGGTCTTGGATTGCAGCCTCCTAACCATGTCTACCCAGCAGTAAGCCCAGTGATGGGCATCAAATAAATTAACAACCGGTTCTCTGCCCACCTGGCAGCCACTTTTAAATGGATATTTTTAAACTTTATATTGCCTATCTCTCGTTAACAACCAGTTCTATAGAGTAGGTGTGAACCTGCTGGAGCCCACCACTGAGTAAGCCCCATTGAGTTAAATGGGGCTTACTCCCAGGAAAGTGTCTTTAGGATTGCAGCCTAAGTAGACTTCATAGGATCATGCACATTGAATGCATGTTTTGAATTCAATTACAGTGTTTTGTCATCATTTTTACATCCAGTTAATATTTTTGGGGTTGCGGAACCAATCGTCTGAGTTTCCATTATTTCCTATGAGAAAATCTGCTTACCATAAAGAGCGTTTCACATAACGAGCATGCTTTTGGAACGAATTAAACTTATTATGTGAGGCACCACTGTAATGTTATTACAGGATCTACATCTTACATTTGGTTTTCTGATGCTCTTTAAGAACTTAAGAAGTCCATCTTCTTATCCAGCTTCCAGTTCAGTCCAGATGCCAAAGGGGACCACACAAGACAACAGGAATCTGAATCAAAATTGTTGAGGAGCCCTCCTATGTATCTGGTATTCTGAGATAGCTTATTTCTAAAAAGACTTTGTACCCAGAATCAAATATGATCAATGCCAATGACAGGCATATATACCCACTGGAAGCTAGTTGGATATGGTAGTCACTGGGTATGCTGATGCTCCAGAATAGCAGTCCTTGGAGATAGACATTCCCCGATTATGTTGCCAGGATTTGGATGGCTCTTTACCTGCAGTGGACAATCTGAAATGCTGCCCAATGCTATCTCAGGTCTCTCTCCTGCTCCGCATACACACACATGCACACATATACACAACAAAACCCAAACACCACTGCAGAAGTGTAGGACTTCTAGTTTGAAGAAACAGTGCCAGGAGCAAAGTAAAGAAGTGGAGAGGGGGGATTTGAAGCTCCATTTACCTCCTTCCAGTTGGAATTTCCAAAAACCGATTCTTAGTGGATCCCTCTGTCATGGAAGGAACACCCACCCCAAATTTCATGCTTCTAGGCCTCGCGGTTTTGGCTGGGCATTGATGAGTGAGTGAGTGAGTCAGTGAATGACCTTTCAATTTTATATATTAGTATAGTATTTTATATATTAGTATATAGATAAGTTAATTATACATTATATAGAACACCACAATTACTAAGCAAGATCTACAATCTTTGTAAATGCATAAGGTTTATATAGGACATGGAACCTACTTAGAAAGATATATAACTTCTTATTCCTTTTTTCAACCTGATCAGGTCTGAGTCAATTCACCTTTAGTTTGATGGGCCACAGGAAGCAAGAAAACAAATGAAAGCAGGTGGAGTGGGAGTTGGTGGTCAGGTACAGTTATATACCACGGATTGATTTTTTTTCTTTCATATAGAGACAAGATGTCCTCCCACTCAATATAGACTTCAGAGCTATTCTCTAGAATGCCCTTTGCACAAGACTCTCTTGTCTTCCTGGAGTTGTCACTGTAAATCTTAAGTCATCAATCTCAGGGACCAAAGGAAGGGTTTACTATTAGATGTCAGAGGTCAGTCCACCCATATGCTGCTGCTGTTGTTGTTCCATTGTAGGTGGTGGTTAAGTTCCAAAATATCTGGACCCAAAGTAACAGAGGCTGCTACTTCCTCAGTGTTCGTTTGATGTTCCTGCAATCATCAGAGAGTGGCTCCTCAGGGAAGCCTGGCCTTAGACACATACCTGAAGCAACTACCAGCACTAAAAACATCTTTCCACCCTTTATTTTTAAAATGACATACAACAGTGGAAGTTGGGGGCAAGTGGAAGTTGGGGAAGTGGAATGATGCTCCTTTGGAAGCTACTACCCAAAGCCTGCTGCTGCTCCAATCATGGAAATTGGTGATGTAGCTTGTAACTGTGGTCAAAATCCAGAGTAACTACGGGGAGCCCTTGCTCCTGTATAAGAACAACTTACTCTGGGTTCCAATATGAATTTCCCATAGGTTTTCACTAGGCGGTGCAGTAACTATGGGTGCATGTAAAGTCTCTTACATGCACCTGTAGTTACTCTGGATTTGGGGGTATGACTGGTTCATTTATACATGATACTTGTCCTTAAGAATGAATGAAAGTATTAAGAGAATACATACCTGTGGAATTCACCTCCGGACCATAAATTGTGGATCCTCCAAACTCTTCATTAAGCAAAATTGTTGGGGTTATGATATTGAAATGAAAAAGCACCATTTTCAAATCATCATTTGAATTTTAGCTATAGCTGCACATGTCTTTGCCTTATTTGAACAGATTAAGAAACCACTAAAGAGAGATCTTCTTGGGCATTTGCTCAGCTAAGATTGGGACATGTACTCCCTAAACAGGAAATGGTGCAAATATGAGCAGCACTGGACTACTACAAGCTGCCCAGGAATGGGGTTTCAACCTGGCACAAGTATTGGATCCCAGTCCCATCTCTTGCCAGAGGCATCACTGGAAGGTGTAGCCTGCAGCAGGTGATGCGCCCAGGGGGTGATGGATGCGCACCGAAAGGCTGTAGGACCCCCCAAATGCAACTTTGTGACAGTGTGCCCTACCCCATCATGTCATATATCAATAAATCCATATTGACAAGCAAGAGTCCAATGCAGGAATAAGTTTTGAAATACAGTGGTACCTTGAATAAAGAGCATCTTGAATAAAGAGCATTTTGTATAAAGAGCAAAATTTTCTCAGAAATTTTGACTTGCTTAAAGAGCACTGTCCTGAATAAAGAGCACTTCTGAGTAAGTTAGGAACAGGCTTCCATGGCAAGGGAACCCACAGGCGGGATGAGGAGACTAGCTTGAGCTACAGCGGGGCCCTGGGCAAAGTTTGGAATAGGCTTCCATTGCCAGGGAACTCATGGGATGTCCGGGGGGAGCAGCCTGAGTCAGGTCTGTATGTGGGATCTGTGTGTGGCAGCGTGGAAGGTGTGCCTGATCAGTGTTCTAGTGCTGCTCCCCGTCAGCATCTTGGGAATGTTAAAGTTGCACAAAAAGACAATAGATTCCATTGAGCCAGTGGATAGCAGTGACTCCATTAGTGATTGTGAAAGTCATCTCCTCTCTGTTATCCTCACACCAACCATGAAGGTTTTCAAAGGTACATTACAGTTCAGTACTGTGCAGTATTTTCTTTATTGCAGTGTTGTGTGTTACTGTATATTACAATGCTTTGTACAGTGTTATATTGCAATGTTTTGTAAACATTTTCATAAACAGTTAATATTTTTATATGAATATTTTTTGGGTTGTGGAACCAATCGTATGAGGTTCCATTATTTCCTATGGGAAAATCTGCTTCACATAAAGAGCATTTCACTTAAAAAGCATGCCTCCGGAACAAATTAAGCTCTTTGAGGCACCACTGTATTCCAGTTTTGGACATCTCACAGTTAGATACATTTCACTGATGAAATCCAGAATGTGTCACTACTTTCTCTGTTCCACACCTCCCATTGCCAGTATTTATATAGTATTGATTAATTGTCCTTTTTGTAATTGTGGTCTGAAAACAATAAATAAATTTCTGTGTGCAAATGACAATGTGCCCTCAAATTGCTGGCACCTCTCATGCTTTCTTCATATTTGCAAATGTATATTGTGTCATGGCTAGTCAAACCACAGTATTTATATACCACTTTTCAACAAAATGTTCCCAGAGGTTTACAGATAAAATGAAATATGTTACGGCTTCCTGTCCCAAAAGGGTTCACAAACTAAAAAGATGTCAAGGAATAATAGTAGAAGTCACCCCAGAGAAGACGCTGCTGGGGTGAGGAGGGCATTTACTCTTCCCCTGCTAAATTAAAAATTAACGCCCACTTGCAAGACTGTCTCTTGCCCAGTTAGCAGGTGTCCTGCTCTGAACAATATTATCTGTGCATCAGGATCTGAGAGCAAATGTATACAGAGAGGCATTCGGAGAAACTGCCAGGCAATTCTGGAACTTCCCCTGCGTGGAAGCTGGCCAAAATCTTTGGGAAGCACAGCAAGACTCATCTCTTTCAACTGGCAGAGGGCTAGATTTATTGTGATGCTACACCTTTATTGCATCTGGTGTATTTATACATTTTATTACCTGTCCCAAACCTTTGCAGTGTTTTATATATTTGAAAAAATACAGCTCTGTATTACATTAATGAAATCAATGGTACTTTGAAAACCAATTGTAAGCTCTTTCCTCATCCAAGCTTTCCCTCATGCATGGTAAAGAGGAACAAGGGAGTTTTCCCAACGGCTTCAGCAACTTAAGAGGATGTAGCAATGAAAGAGCAGAAGGGGAAAATGTTATAAGATTAATGGGAGGATCAGCTCCTTCGAGACTCCTACGCCTTCACTTCTTCCACCTTATATATGAAACTGGCTTGCAGGCCCATAAATGCAGAATCACACTTTGTTAAAATAGTTCTCCCAGGGCTGCCTTAGAGAGATGATGTGGACTTATATAACTTGGTAGGTTTTGTATTATTTAAGGACAAGGGCACAGGTTCCCAATCCCAAAGTGTGCATCATGATGCCACAGGGTGTCTAGAGGCACTCACTGGAGTGTCACACGGGGTTTGTGTTACATGGCAGCTCTGCTGGTGCTGGGAGCCACAGCTGCCATGTGCAGTTTTAGCATGCCTAAAAACCTGCCTTGAGCCTGATTGTAGCAGCACATCTGGCCTCCCAATTCATGAGATCATACAATTGTGTCATGTGTCATCAACAACCTCTTTCTAGGTGCCATCATTTCAGACATTTGGGAAGGTACATTTATAGCATTGATATACATAGGGGACAGCAGGGGCAAATGCTCTATGGGTGCAATCCAGAGTAACTACGGGGAGTCCTTGCTCCGGTGTAAGAACAATTTGCTCTGGATTCCAATATGAATTTCCCATAGGTTTTAACTAGGTGTTGCAGTAACTACGGCTACACGTAATGTCTCTTACGTGCTCCCGTAGTTGCTTGGATTGTAATGTAAGTGCTGCTGTAGCACTGCCAGCCTATTTTTTCCTTTTCGAGGCTGGCCAATTTTGGGAAGGTATATTTGAGGAGCACTGAACAAACAGAACAACTTTGAGCAGTAAGATAATTTATAAGCTAATTAGACCTCTTCAGCTGGAAAGTACCAGCCAGTTTCTATCCTCCCCATTTGGGACAATTTAGTTGTGCTGGTCTAAATTGGTTAAGACTGCACCATGAATGGTAGGCACTGCTGAGCTCCAGGGTTTTGGATGAAATTTCAGTTAATTTCAACCTGGTCTCACAAGCAAGTTTGGGACTAAAATCACCTTCATCACACAGGTTGACTATGCTGCAAACTAGACAAGAGAAAAGCATCCCTGTTGGCTTTGCTGAGTTTCTCAACAGCTTTCAGTGACATTGACCATGGTATCTTTCTGAACTAGGGTTGCCATAATTCTCTTCTACAAAATCAGGAATACTAGGCTGAACAAATCTACAGGGAGAAGTGCAAGGTTCTGCACGTAGGCAATAAAAACCAAAAACACAGGTATAAAATGGGGGATACGTGGCTTGGCAGCACAACATGTGAGCGGGATCTTGGAGTCGCCGTGGATCACAAGCTGAACATGAGTCAGCAGTGCGATGTGTCTGCAAAGAAGGCAAATGCCATTTTAGGTTGCATTAAGAGGTCTGTAGTTTCCAAGTTGCGAGAAGTTCTGGTTCCTCTTTATTCAGCATTGGTCAGACCTCACCTTGAGTACTGTGTTCAGTTCTGGGCACCTCACTTGAAGAAAGATGCAGCCAAACTGGAGCAAGTCCAGAGGAGAGCGACAAGAATGATCAGTGGGATGGAAGGGAAGCCCTACAAGGAAAGGTTGGGGGAACTTGGGATGTTCAGCCTGGAGAAGAGGAGGCTGAGGGGAGACATGATTGCCCTCTTCAGATACCTGAAGGGCTGTCATAGGGAGGAAGGGGCTCATTTGTTCTTAGCTGCTTCTGAAAGCAGAACCAGAACCAACAGGTACAAACTGCAAGAAAAAAGATTCTGGTTGGATATCCGGAAAAAAATTCCTGACGGTGAGGGCGGTTATGCAGTGGAACAGATTGCCAAGGGAGGTGGTGGACTCTCCCTCACTGGGGATCTTCAAGCAGAGGCTCAATGAGCACCTGTCAGAGATGCTCTAGGAGGATTTTCTGCTGTAGGCAGGGGGTTGGACTAGATGACCTACTAGGTCCCTTCCAACTCTAGGATTCTAGGACAGGACCTTCTGTCACACTTGCCAGTGTGTGAACACACACCCCCAAATCAGGACTGTCCCTGTTTTGGGGGGCATATGGCAACACTATTCTGAATTGCCTTGTGGAACTGGGCCTGGGCAGTATTGCTAGTGTTGGTTCCAATCATGTCTTTGTCAAGAGAAGGTGTCACTACCAGGAATGTAGAGACCCTCTAGAATCCTCTTCTCACTACTTTTAGGAGCAATATCATCATCATGGGAAGTCCTCCAGCTTCCCCCTTTCCTTGGTCCTCTCTCCTTGTCCTGCCTCCCTGCAGTTGCTCCCTTTGATCAGTTTAGCTCAAACACAGTTGAAGCCAAGCTCCGTGCAGCTTGATTTTCCTGGAAGTCCAGCAATGACATTTGACATCATCATTGTGGATCCAGAAATGCCAGCCCAGGAGGAGGGAAGAATGAAAGAGCTATTCAGCCTGCCTGGTGGGTTTTGGGGTTGAAAAGACTAAACCATAATGGATACTTTGGAGGGAAGGGAGAACAAGAAAGGGACAACAACAGAAAGGGACAAGGGAAGAAGCCATGGAAACTATGTTAATAAAGGAAACTAAAGGACAAAACAACACTTATTTTCCCCTTCAAACAACTACCTTAGGAAAATCCTAACTAGCAACATAGTATAAATTCACTGGGATATGAATCATCTATAGGTTTCCTGGTTTGACTCTTCCCTTTACCATGAACTCACTAGAGGGCCTAAAGGCAAGCCACTGTTGCTCAGCACCAGCTGCCACATGGCAAATAATAACACTGACCTACTTTTTAAAAGATTGATGTAAGGGTTACAACATAATTACGTATGCAAAGAGCAATAGGAACCCGAATTCATTATATACATTCTGGTGAACATACCTGCCACTGACTGCTGGAACATTTTGCTCAGTACTGACTAGCAGTAACGTTTTAAGTCAATGCAGACATTTCTGAACCATAGTGATCCAGGAAAGAAGCAGAGTGCTTCTTCAATGAAAATCAATCATCAATCAATTAAAAATGGGGAGAGGAAGACACTGAGCCTTGAATGAAATAATTCAGGGCATGTAGGAATTTATATGCCCCCCTGTGAATATAACTGTGTTTTCAATTACATATCAATCCATCAGCAATTAGCATAGGATTGGCTCTGTCAAGGAGGGGCTAGAGAAGAAACAATTTAATTTGCAGGAAGATAACCAAAATAAGGGCTTTTGGTTAACTCGCTTGTATTCTAAAAGTTTTCCTCATTGTATCTTGGGATGCTTGACTATGGAAAGGTCACAAATGGCTCCTAGATTACAACATGTACCACTCATTATGCCCCAGATCATTGGAGCCTACTGGTTGCTTCCTTGGCCTTCATGATCATGATCATCCAGAAGATGGATGAGTCGCTAATACGGCAATGACACTCAGTTTTTTCCCATTGCTTCATCTGATTCCAAGGAGTTGGTAGAACATCTCAAGGTGTGGAGATAGTAATGGACTGTGGAGGATGGTGATGACTGGTTGAATCTTTAGATTAAGGTTAATATCCTCTTTGTCATCAGGAGACCTGATCTAGGAGGGGAGATTCAACCTGTTCTTGATGGTAGCACACCCTTTGAAAGACTGAGATATTGCAGGGAATGTGGTGGCAG
This sequence comes from Cryptoblepharus egeriae, assembly GCA_030015325.1. NCBI lineage: Eukaryota > Metazoa > Chordata > Lepidosauria > Squamata > Scincidae > Cryptoblepharus > Cryptoblepharus egeriae. The sequence continues at coordinate 102,058,742 of JAREYC010000002.1, read as the reverse complement.
CAGTAATGAGTTTTATATATTCAGGGCATTGATATCCCAACTTTTCTCTAGACAGTGAGCACTCAAAGCTGCTAAGTAAACCTTTAAATATAAGTTCACCCATCTTCATCTGGTGCACCAGCAATTATGATTCCTGGGGCTGGGGAAATCAGACTAGGTCATGGTGACCCAGGCCTTGGTCATCCCTTGGTTAGATTATTGCAAAACGTTTCTGTGGGGCTATCTCAAAGAGTATCCAAGAATAGAAACTGCCGCAGCCAGATTGCTAAAGGGGTTACATGAGGCTATGTGGGGGAGCATGCAAAGCCCATTCTGTAGGAAATACACTGGCTGCTCATTGGTTTCCAGTTCCAATTCAAGGTGCTGGTTTTCACCTTTAAAGCCTTATATAGTTTGGACTCCAGTCTAGAATAAGTGGACCCTGCATGGGATAAACACTGAAGAAATGCCTCGTAGCTTTACGTAAGTACTTTTTGGTGTCATGTGAAACTATCCACGCATTAGGTTGTTCTGAGGAGACTCTATTCCACTTGTGGCTACATTGGTAGGAATAATTAGCATACTTATACAGAAAAGGACCTTCTTTGCATTGGGCCACACATTTGGAATGTGCAGGGAACTTCTACTCGCCATAACTTCAGAAGGCTATTCAAAAAACTTAACTTGATCAACCAGACTTTCTATCTACGATCATTACTGGTAACCAACGTGTGGTTTCTTTTCCTGTAAAGACTGGCTAGACAAGGCTGTGTTTGAAATATCATTTCATTGTATTTATTGTTCTAATGCTGTTGTGAATTATTGTGGGAACTTGCGTTGATATATAAAAAGTTTCTAGAATTGAAACCTATAAGGTACTGTCAGTGAAACACAAGATCAGTGGCCCTTCTCTTACTCATGATGAGGCTATGCAAACATAACACACCCATTACTACCAGCTAACAGTGAGCTTCCAGCTCTTTTAAGTCTTATATGAAGCCTTGATTAAATATCGCTTAGTTTATATTTTAGAGTTTTGGAGCACAATCCTAACCATGTCTATTCAGAAGTAAACCCCAATGGGTCTTACTCCTAAGAAAGTGTGTTTAGGATTGCAGCCTTAGGGCAAAATCCAGAGTAACTACGGGGAGTCCTTGCTCCAGTGTAAAAACAACTTACTCTGGATTCCAATATGAATTTCCCATAGGTTTTCACTAGGTTGTGCAGTAACTACAGGTGCAAATAAAGTCTCTTATGTGCTCCTGTAGTTACTATGGATTTGGGGGTTAGATCCATAAAGAAGGGATGTTAGGCTCAAAATGTTGGCTCTTGCAAAATCTGCAGACCTTCAGTGTCTCATGCATTACCTGTTCAGGAGGACAGTTGAAGAAGCATCTTTGCTGAGACAGATTTGTCTATCTTCCATAGGGTTATAACACCGTGGCTGGCTCACACTCAAATGTGTATATGGTTTCTGCGTTAAAAGTTTACTGAAGTGTCCAGGATTGATTGAAGAGCAGACACCACTATGGATCTTATGGCAGGTTGCTTATAAAATAAAAACACATCTTCTGGCCAATACCCTCTTTATTCTGTGCCTGGCTCACTTAGCAGTAGGAAGCATTCCTATTTAGCATCATAGGATGTATTTTAAAAAAATAAACTTTTTTGTTTCAGAAGAGTTTTGGTCAGGTTTGCTGCAGCTCAACCACCTGCTTTTACTGTTCTTTTTTCTTGTTGTTGTCTGCTAGCTTTAGGTGAAGATAAAAAATTGTTTATAGCTTTAAAAAATTATTTCAGTCACATTGAGAGCCTCTGATTTGAGTCAGAACATAGTGTTTTATTATTAACAAATATGGCTGGCCTTGGGAACCCTCTTGCAAATCATTCCTCACCACTAGTACTACAGACATATCTGAGGCAGCCATGGAAACTGCTAAATCTTCAGCTAGCATTCTTACAGTATCTATAGGACACCACCTGCCTTGGGGCAGATAGGTCAAGAGACACAAAAGCTTTGATAGGATCTCTTTTACTAGCTGCATTAGCAACTCTAGTCTGTACATACACTTCATTATATCACGCTACTGGCGAGATCAAGGTAATCGTACTCTGCAATCAGAAATGTAGAGCTGAAATATTACAATCTCAGTGCTTCTTCAAGTGAATGTTCTATTCTCTCTCCAAGACCTAAGGATGAAACAGGGAGTAGCTCTGTTCTGCAGATATCCATCTCACTGTGCAATCCTAACCCATGGTTAAAAGGTGAAGGTGTCTCCAATGTGTTACCAAACGAGTCATGACTAACTCTAGGGTGCGGTATTCATCCCTGTTTCTAAGCCAAAGAGCCAGCATTCTCCAAGAATGCTTCTGTGGTCATGTGGCCAGCTTGACTATATACTGAGAAGCATGGAACACTGTTACCTTCCTACTGAGGTGGTACCTATTTGTCTATTTGCATGCTATCAAACTGCTAGGTTGGCAGGAGCTGGGCTAAGGATGGGAGCTCACTCTGTCTTGCAGTACTCAGGTCTCAAACCGCTGACCTGCCAAGCTTCAGACTGGAAGGGACAGCACCTTTAACCACTAATGCCAAATGCAGCCCACTAATCCTTGGTTAGGCTGGCACAAATCCTGTGCTGGCCTGGGGAGGGTCACAAAAATGCCACGTGCCACACCTGAAGGGATTAGGCCAGTGCATAGACATGCGTCAGCTTCCCCATGCCACTACAGGAAGGGGAAGATGGGTGAATTGTTGGTCTAAATTGGTTAGGATTATACCCTCAATTCTTTATCATGGACAGCTGAATACCTCCTGCCATGACATGGCAGAGGTGAAAGAACTCCTGGTTCATCAGAGGGTTCAGAGTTATTCCTGATTTGCCTCAAAACACAAAAAACATACACATGGATCTTGGATGCTTTGGCTACTATCTGAGCAAACATCTTCTCCACATCAGCCCACCATTGCAATAGATAAGGACAGAAACCTTGAACAGAGCTGGGTATCATCATAGGAGTTACACAACCCTCATTAAATAAAGTATTAAAAGGGAGGGAAGCACTCCTCTACAGGAGGATGTTTGTAGGCCACAAGGGATCGCAGGTTGGAAGGAACCCACTCACACTGAATTTAAAGGCAGCAACTCACTGAAGACAAGGCAGCGGGAACACACGTACCAAAATGATGTCAAGCACCGGCACTGCTGCCTTGTGGACAACTTTTGAGTAATGCTCTATTTAGAGACAATGATGCTTGCATAATAGCTGATGTACTTCAGTCTCTTCCACATGGATTTATTCCTAGGTATGCTTTTTCAGTTAGCCTGTCACTCGGGAATGCTCCATGTGGAACACAACACCTTGGAAACCTTTTTCTAAATTCAGGAAAAGAAAGTGCACACTGAAGCAAGTGAAACTCGATGGCTGAGAGACAACAAGTGAGAGAATGAGAATGAGATAGACAGACAGACAATCCCTTCCAACAACACCAGGTTATTGTTCTTTTGGAAGCTCATCAGTTATTATATTTAAAACACCACCATGGAGTGACATAAGATCTATAGAACAAAGAATCAGTTATCCCTGCAAGGGATATTATTATAAAGAAGATTCCCTATCTTTTTTAGTAATATAGGGCTACAATCCTAATCACTCTTTCCTGGGAATCAGTGCTATTTAATACAGTGGGACTTACTTCTGAGTAGACATGCTTGGGATTGCACTGTTGGTCTTTTAGAGAACTGTTCCCCAAATACAGCCTCTACACATAGAAACAACCCTAGGTAGGTATTGTCCCACATGCTTTATGTACCAATGGGGAAACATATTTTGCCACTGACCAAAGGCTCTTAACTGGAGATCAAAAGGCAAAGGCAATTAGAGACATTTTATTGTTACCACCTGTACTGCTCCTGCTGATACCATTGGAGGGGTCACACTGTCAGGTACACACGATTCAGCTGAGAAATACAATATGGCAGTTTGTTCACATACAGCAGCTAGATAATTTGGACACTTCATGGAGGCAGGATAAGTGAGTAAACTGTGTCTTCAGCCAAACTAGATACCAACTGGAAAATTACAGAGGAAAGCAATCTATTTAGTTCCACAACTGCTCTCTAAGGACACTTTTCACATCTGCAATGCTGCCTCTATAGGGCTGACAACCTGATCTTCACTAGCAGGTTTTGTTCCTGAAAGCTGGCAGCAAAGGTGAAGAAACACACTTTAATCCACTCCTCACAGGCACAGGATTGAGAGGTTAACAGCCCCAAGAAACTCATATGAAATCCTCATAAGGGATCTGGAAGTTTCTCAAGTACCCATGACAATAATAGGGAGTGCCTGATGCTCCTTGTCATTTGCTAAAAAATAAATAAAAAGTAAGATTAGTGAACCAACCCAGAGCACAAGAGAGGGATGAGAGGAGGCAGGGAAGGAGGAAAAAAGCCAAGAGCAACACATGCACTCTCAGGACTGCCATCTGGTGGACATAATGAATCTGGCAACATTTAGTCAGAATTAGGAATAGGCAAATCCACTTAAGAAATCACTTTCAAATTATGAAGATCTCTGATATAAAAAGCTATTTGAGTGGTGCCAAGACTAATGCTGCATAAGAGCACACCAGCATCACAGAAAGGAGGACTTGTGTGAGAGCCATCAATTCAAGGGACTTCTATCCAATTCACTGCTTAGACTTCCTGATGCCAACAAGAGTTCCTGGATGGAGAAGATGGAAGGGTTCCAGATATGGCACTAAAGATCATTCCCTTAGGGGACTCCCAATGGCCCATACATGACATGTGCTGGCAGAACACAATGAGATGAGACATTCTGGGGGGGGGAACCTAAATCCCAGCTGAAAACCTAACAGGAATATATCATGCTTCAATAAGCCCAACTTCCACAATGCGCTCTCATATTTATAGGAGCAGGACAGTACAATTCTGCTCTCTAATAGGGTAGGGCAGGGATTAAGAACGAAACACTTTTTTTGGCTATGAGTTGCTGAGTCCAATAGGAAAGGCCAACTATTGCCACAGGTTCCATTTGATATCACCATCTCAATTGCTCGGCCACAGAGGAAGGCTACACCACATTGGCACATTATGTAGCTGTAAATGTCATGATCAGCACAGACCAGCTGGCTTATAGGGATGGATAACTTAGAATGTGACAATAAGGATGGATAGCAACTGCAAGGCAGCTCTCACGCAAAATTAAGAAGGCATGTGATCTGGAGTGAACAACACCTTGTAGGAAAGCCAAAGATGTCAGTTTACTGGGATCCAGCCCCTTCTAACGTTCAGGAAGAAAAAAAAACACAATTCATTCAGGTTTTTTATAGTTTCATGGAGGGGGAGATTTGACCCCATGTAGGTAGTACTGATTTGCCATGTTCTTGATCTCTCCACTTTGTTACACAAGAGCAGAGGAATCATAGCTACATCAATAACAGCTTTTCCATCACCAAAAAGACAACAAATGTCCTTCTGTTTGAGTTCACTGCAGAGATGCAACAGGGCTGCAGAAGGCAAGAGTTATGAAGTAGCTGCTTTGCAACTATCAAGGTCCTCTCATTCTGAGAAGTTCCACACTACAGGTTTCTGAAGGAGAGGAAAGAAATTGAGAGGCCTGCAAACAATTAAAATATGAATCCTTACAAACATTTTAGACTCCTACCCTGGTAGGAGATAGGCTTTGTTGGTTTAGCCCAGCAGCCTTACAGTACTCTCCGGTGCATAGAACCATGACTGCATCCATCTAAAGAACACACTCCAAAGGTGGGAGACTCTGATATCTTCGTCGCTACCACCAGAAGCAATGCTCCCATCTCAGCGTCATACTAATTCAGGTTTGGTTCAGTATTCAGGAAATCCAGTCCTGCAAAGAGAACCCACTCAGAAAAGCCAGAGAACTGAAGAGAGGCAAGTCAAGAGAGAGACCAAGGGGATCACCCATAGCTCTTCCTTCAGTGTAGCAGAAAGCTCATAACTGTTTGCAGTGCCCACACATTCAAAACGGCAGCAGGGGCTTAGGCAGAGTTAGCAAGAGGCTATGCTGGCATCCGAGGCAGGACTACAGCTGAAATCTGGTTCTGTAGAAAGCATTTTGGCTTGAATGGTTTTGAGAGTCACTGTTTAATCCAGAGTTTAAATTACAAAAAGGAGTGTGTGCACTACAAATAATCTTGATATGGGAGAAATAACCAGTTGCAGCTTCCATTCTGTGCAGGAAACCTGCTCCGGCATAGCTCTCTAGTGCCACAAGAACAGCCCAGAAGCCTCTCGAAGCCCTGGCGTGCTGGGATTCCAGGATTCCCTGCAGGGATTTCCCAGGCAGTGGAGTTAAGATGCTGCCACCAGTTCTGGCTTTGGTTTGATTCTGACGGGTGATGTTTCTGTGGGGAAAAAAGTACATTAAGGAATTAAATCTCTCTGGTGCAGTGAAAGCAAACTGCACTAAACCAATGATGTATCTAACTTGAGCTGAGGTTCTGCTGTTACTGGAGATTATGGGGTTGCTTTCACACTCACACACATTTCATTCCTATTCAGGGAAGATCAGAAATTTTCTTTCATGATTGTAATTTTTGTGTCAGTCTAAGAAGAGGGAAGGAATATTGTCCTGGTGGTGCTGTGGCACAGTTCAGCAGCGATATTTGCTAAGGTCAGCAACAAGTAAGCAAGACAGTCCTTCTCTAATAGGATACCAATATTCCCCGGAAAGGTTGAGCCTTACCAAGAGATCATTGCAGTTTTACACTGGTCCCCTAAGTTACATATGTCAAGGATGACTGCAGTGACACTTTCATGCACCTGCAGTATGTCCCTTGGTACTGCTTTACCCCTTCTGCAATAACACTGGGCCAGCAACAGGCAGGGATTATGAACTATGTATCTTTCAATTTACATCAGGTCCTTGGAAACTAACTAGTTCTGTATACATATAGTAGACTTGGCTTACAACTGATGAACGCTACAATTATCAATGTCCACCTGAACTTTAGTCATATAACCCTCAAAAGGGAGACAGAGGCTGCAGGAAGAGATTAAGATCTGGATGGATGAGATGCAATTAAAAAGCAAAAGAAAACCAGACACCTATTCCCACTTCCAATAAAGATGAACACTCCCTTTGGGATTATGGAAAATTATCTTCCTTTTATGAAAATTACTCACGATGACAAAAAAGTGTCTTCATATATACTCCAAGGCAAAAAAGATAAGACTATGGGCACAATCCAGAGTAACTACGGGGAGTCCTTGCTCCAGTGTAAGAACAATTTGCTCTGGATTGTAATATGAATTTCCCATCAGTTTTCACTCAATGGTGCAGTAACTACGGGTACACGTAATGTCTCTTACGTGCTCCCATAGTTGCTCTGGATTGTAGGGTATGAATTATTCATATACTGTATTTTTTGCTTTATAAGACGCACCTATGTTTAGAGGAGGAGAACAAGATAAAAGTATTCTGAACCAAATGTTGTACTAATATATTTAATAAAATAATATTTCAACAATGTAAAGTCAACAGTGGTATTAAGAACCTTCTTTAACGCTCTCTAAGGTTCAGAATAAGCAGTTCCTTAGCATATTTTACTACTTCCAGTTTAAAAGGAATTTTATATGCTAGTCTATTCTGCTTTGACATCCTTGTATGTAGCATGAGGAGGTACAGTAGTACAGTATTTTTCTGAAGAAAATACAGTAATGAAAGAACTGTCAGTACCTAATGTGTCCTCAGTAATGTGTCCCCCAAGGCCCAGACACACTCACACTTTTCCACACATGCATTCTCAATACACACACACAACATACACCTTCACACACATGGACTCAAATGCACACATACCTTAACATATGTGCTCTTATACACACATTCACTCATACAAACCCCCATACACACATGCATACAAACCCCCATACACACATGCACTCATGTATACACCAGCACTCACACACATACCTTCACACAAATAAACAAGTGCACTCAAATATGTACACACACGCACACACAGCCAACACACACCCAGACCCTGAGAGGGGGGGCTCCTTCTTACCCCCACTCTCCTTCTTTATGTGGGCTGCAGCTTGGGGTGGGAGTTGACAATGTCTTTTGCACAAATCACATAGCATATGACCAGACATCAAAACTTTTGCACAAATCTCATTGCACATGACCAGACAACAACATTTTGCAGAAATCCTCATTGCAAATGGTCCAGGCAGGCAGGTAAGTTTGAGGGAGGGGGGTTTCTTTAGAGGGCTGGGGGATCCAGGCAGGCAGGTGCAGGTGAGAAAGGACGGAGGCAGGTGAGTGAGTGGGGAGGGGGTCCAGCTAGTTGTGAATTTGATTGTGGACAGTGGAAATATCACAGAGAGAAAAACAAAAAAAAGTTACCTGGAGTGTTTTCTGGGAGGGGTTCTGAAGGAACTTCTGGAAGATTAATCTGTTCCTGCAAGAAGATAGGGAATGTTGTAAAATTCATACAGAGAACTTTATGTCATTCCAGGCATATTTAAAGACCTTAGAAAAGAGAACCAGGAAAGGGGAAAAAGCTGAGATATGGTTCGTTTGTAGAGCTTTGCTTACAACTTAACAAGATTCTCACCAGATTCTGACTTTCCTGGCAAATTACTCTGCTTAATCGTCTTTGACCTATTGACTTGAGAACATAGTAGTGCCTGTTTGCAGTGCTTTCACTGTGGATTATGTTGAATGCAGAAATTTCCTCATCCAGACACAGAATCAGATTTGTGGTAGTGCCTGAGATTAGCCAGGCGTTTAAAACAGGCACAATATATCTCTTTCCCAACGTCATATAATCTACTGGTTGAACATAATGGGGAAAAATCCTTTCAATCCAGTGAAAAATTATCACTTAAAATGTAACCCCAGAATGAATAACGAGGCTGATAGTTATCACTCACCTGAGTGATGGCATCTAATTCTGCTAAGATGGCATCTTCATCCTCTTCGGTGAGGCTGCCAGCCAGTATCTCATCAATTTGCTACAAAGGAAATGTGAAGACAGGTTTGTGAACACAGCTGCAAATCCCCCAAGTAAGTGTGTTGCTCTTATGGACCAATGCAACGTGGCATACAAGAGAAGTACAGACCTTCGACTCCCCTTTTAGGAGTTGAACAAGGCAAGTCAGAAGCTACATCTGATCATGAAAGGGTCACTTCCAGAAACAGAAAGTTAGCTGGCACAACAAAATACCTTGAGCAGCCAAATGGGTAGGAGAAATAAAACACAGTGGACTTTTAGGAACATTCCAAGAAAACACAAGAAGGCAATACATACCCTCTGATATTCAACAGCGTCCTGGGTTTCATCCATGATCCTTTCTACTTCTTCTATTGACATAACCTGCAGACAGGAGGAAAAATTCAGACACCACATATAAAGGCTGGGCAAGAGAGAAGCAAGTAAATCCGTGACCGTCTGAAACAGCCCAGGCACCCTGGCTCATACTCACCTGGTGCATCTTATTTAAACACTCATTACCAATTTTGAGGCCCTCAATCACTTTCATCTCGATTTGGGTGAATTCAATATCCTGGACCTGAAGGAAACAGAAGTTAACAAAGGGATAGGACCATTTTCTCTTCCACCAACAGGCCTCAAAGAAGGCAGTTCATAGAACTGATGCTGGGATGTGTATGTTAATCTCTATTTATTACCGTATCTAATTTTAGTGGTGCTTTATTGTTTTTTAATTGTTGTTTGGCCACCTTGAGTTCCCCCTTGCGGGGGAAGAAAGGTGGGATACAAATTGCTTAAATATATAAAAATGTTACACTTGCCAGCTGCCCCCAAAATGCAACTGGAAAGAAGCAACAAAACCAGCTGGCTCAGTGCAAGTGGTGCCCCAGCACAGGCCCAGGACATACTGCAGCTGGCCTTTTCGCAACACCACTGTAAAAGCCAGACCTCCATGTTGGGCTACGCTCAATGGCAGTGGCTTGTGTAGTACTCAGATCTACTCCCTTTGTTTTACTTACCACTTTTATACCCTGCTTCAGCTAGTATGTACCAAATCTAGTTGGTCTTAAATGCAAACACAATGTAGTAGCTTCTAGAAGCCCTGAAATAATGAAACCAGTTGCAACTTGGAGATATAGTCTCACATACCATGCGTTCCAGGTTGCTAATTTGGTTTTCTGTTTTGTCAAGCAGCTGCTCTTGATATCGCTTTTTCTTCAGCAACAACATGGCTTTCCTAACAAGACAGAAAAAAGGACATTGAATGTAGCAACAAAACCTTTCCATAAGTACTGCTCTAATGGTTCAGATTAAAAAATTTGTCTAGTCCAGCATTCAGTCTCTGGTGCCATGAAAAAGGTGTCCCTGAAAAATCTTGAAGGATATATTGCTATCACTTTATAATTTGTCCTCGGCCTCAGAGACAGACTCTTTTGAATCAAGGAGGCTCAATTTTTCAGAAATGAGGATTAACAGCAATAGAAGCACATCGGAATTTGTTTTGATCTTAAAAATTCATGGTCATCACAACATCATGTGGCAATTAATTCCATACATTGGTTTTGCAAATCACCAAGTACATTCTTTCATCTGGGTGAAGGTTCAGGAGAACCCATTTCTCAGAATGATGAGAAAGACTATACAGTGGTGCCTTGTAAGAAGAACATAATTCATTCTGGAAGCATGTTTGTCTTACAAAGCGTTCTTTATACAAAGCAGATTTTCCCATAGTTTCAGATGATTCATTCCACAACCCAAAAATATTCAAATAAAAATATTAACTGTATGTAAAAATGATACAACTGTATCATTAACTGTATGTAAAAATTAACCGTATGTAAAATTAACTGATATTCTGTGTGTAAAAATCATACAGACAAAACACTGTAATAAAATTCAAATCAATTATATATATTACACTGTAATATAATACAGAACACAATTACTGTAATATTAACTAAAACACTATAATATACTGTTCAGTAAAACAGAAAAGAAAAGCCTTTATAGCCAAGGATGACTAAATTTCCCTAAGAGTCACTGGTGTCTTTCTGAGCAACTTTCACAAAGAACCTTCTAATGACACTTGCTTTGGTCTCCTTTTGGATTTCATGGAAATGTGACATTGCACTGACATTCAACAGATTCAACTGCTACAATAAGGCTGCACAGCTACAGGCTTATTTGGTTGGTGCTTTTCTACAAAATTTTGGTTACCAGTACTTTTGCTACCAGTAACCCAAAAAAGGCAGCAAAGACTCCTAAGTAGGATGACCATATAATGGAAGACAGAATGCTTTACCTTTAAGCACTGTATTAAGGGGGGAATGTTGGCAGGTGCAGCTTTTTAAACCCTTCCATGTTGAGGTGAACGTGCCTACATTCCCTTTTCTATGCAATGGTTAAAGGTACAACCACTATACAGCCACTGTCCATTGTACATGGTCACCGTGGGACTCCTAAGTCAAATCTGAACTAAGAGTTAGATTTAAGCACATGGTCCTTGCTCCCTTATCTTTTGGAATGCAAAAGCGAACGTTGCACTGAGGTGTGACTTCAGCTTTGAAAAATGCTCCAGGGCAACTTACATTATAGATCACATCAGGCTGCCTATAAAGTCAACAATCAAAAAGGGAAAAGTCTCTTTATAAATATGCAGAAAAGGAAGTCACACTAATGCAGAGGAAGTTGGTCAAAATACTATGTTCCACTGGGACAAACACCGTCATCCGTAGATCTATCAGTCAGCCTATGAACCCCACTGTGCTATGCAGCTTTAAATTACCATACTCCTCTAAATAAAATTTAAAAACACCATAATACAAAACTGAATACTATTTCACTGCCAAGGCAGTTGTCAATATACTTCCTTTATTCAGAGGTGTCAGATTCTATACTTTATGAATTGGGATTAGACTAGGATTTCTGAATGCAAAATATAACCTTACCATTGATGTCTTATGCAGTTTGAGCCAGGTGACTTAGTAGCCATGGCAGACACAGTGAAATCCTATGCACAATTACAGTGGAGTACATTCCACTGAACTTCTAAGCACGTATAAGATTGCTCTCTCCGGGTTCATGTAGCTGCTATGATCATGAGAACCACTTCCGGGTGACTGGGGCACAATCAGTTAGACAGCGGGATGGGCAGGGTTGCATTAAGAGCTCTCATAATCGCTTATCTGTACACCACGTCCATGGGGCTATCCATGCATAACTCTGCAAGAGTTCTGTTCCCCCAACCTACAAAGGCTCCTTGGAGGGTTCAGTGAGCAGTTGTGGATGGACATCCACAGGGCTCAGATTGTCTGATGGGCTCAGATTGAGCCTTTCTGGTAAATACACACAACTTCTGGTTTCTCTGTGAAACCAGAAATGATGCTTTTAATGCTTTATAAAGCATTCCATTAAAGCATTTCAATTCCTTATGAGGCATTTAAAATGTAACTTTTGGTTTCATGAGGGAAAAAACAAAAGTTGCATTTTTAAAATAGAAAGGCTCTCTCTGAGGCCAGTAAAAGCTGTGGATGGATAAGGCGAGAGTTGCAGAGCCCCCCCAGTTCTGGACATTTGTAGGAAGAAGATGGTCACTCACATCCATGGTTATATTTAAGCATGGAGGGTTCCAGAATGAAACCACCACTGATATGGGGGCATGCCTGTTTCACAACTCCACAAACAAGCCTACTAAACAAATGTATTTATGGCTGCAATCCTAAGAACACTTCTCTGGGAGTAAGCCCCATTGAATTCAGTGGGACTCACTTCAGAGTAGACATGCAGAGGATTGCAGCCAAAATGGAAAAAAAATACATCAGGTGGCCAATTTTCTCTTACTCTTTCTTGCCATCTTTCAGCAGCTGTCGGGCAACAGTTCTCTCCCGCTCCAGGTGTAGCGATATCCTTTTTTGATATTGCTTTAGTTTGTCCCGCTGTTGTTTCAGTTGCTAGAGAAGCAAGAATATTTGCAATCAGACAAGGTACTAACAAGCCTTACACAGGAAAGTTATACCTTTACACAGGCTCAACAATACCAATAGTCTTGTTACTCATCCTTGTTGTCATCCATGTTAATTCCTCCTCCGGCCATACATTATATCACTATATGTGTAGAACACTTGTAAGAACCTTTAAATTGTTCATTTTATAATCTGAACCAAAGTCAGATAAGGTTTGAGGCTAAGATTTCAAGTCCACCTTGTTGCTCCAAACAAGAGATGCTATCTACTTATCCACAATGAGTCTCAAAGATCCTCCATATAACTCGAAAAGCAGACACATTTCTCTCTCTCTCTTTCTCTCTCTCTCTCTCACACACACACACACACACACAGAGAGAGAGAGAGAGAGAGAGAGAGAGAGAGAGAGAGAGAGAGATCATGTTTCATAACTTTACACAATGCTGTTTTATTTTATATTGTTTTGTACTGCTTCAAAGAGTGTTCCATCTATTTTACCTTCATACCAAGTCAACTGGGGAAACTGTTAAAGAGATGTTGCTTGCGACTGTGCTATGTGTGAGGAACATGAAAATTTCAGATGAACCACTAAATTCTAGGCCTGTCCAAAACACATATACTTTTGGCAGATCTTAGCACAGTAGCCCACCAGATGCTTCTAAAACCAAGAGGTTGCACATAAACAAACACACACACACCACGGTTAGTAATTCTCAATGGACTTTACCTATAGAAATTTGTCCAGTCCCCTTTTATAAAGGCCAGATACCATAACCACATCCTGTGGCAAGGTGGAGTTCCACAGACAAATTACATGTGGGATAAAAAAATACTTTGTCCTAACCATAAACACGCGGACCACATGTTAGATACCATAGAGCCACATCCTACTTGGGTCACAAGTAGGTTTGATGCTGAACAACCGCAATGGTGACCAGTGTCCTCCCCAGTTTTGTTTCCTGGAAAAGAACATCAATGTCCGACTTTTCTGTGTGAGCAGGCAGTATATAGCCTTCTTGCAATTAAAAATTATATGTAATCATTTTAAATTGAATTAAGTCATATAGTGCTTAGATTAACCACATGAAAGCAACATACTTGAGCCTTTTTAGCTTTTATTTTGTCATGCCCAATGTTTTTCTTGGAGGTGGGTAGATAGATGTCCTCCTTTGCCATTATGATATTTTGTCACCCTGTCCCAGGTTCAAACCCCAACTCCACATGCTCTCTTTTGTTTCCTTGAGCTTTCTTAACGGAAGAAAAATTACAGAGGAAAGAGCCTCTGGGTCAAAGGAAAGCTTCCTTTACTGCTGAACATTGATGAGGAAGCAGATACATATAATAGTGTGTGTATGCCACATGTGCACACACACTCATACATGTGGAGGAGTGTGGAGTGTGTAGGAGTGTGGCGGAGGTGGACGCACTGAGGATCTACAAACAGAGGCTTGACAAGCACCTGTTGAAGATACTGTAGAAGGATTTCCTGCTATGGTACTAGAACTACTTGGTTCCTTCCAACTCTGATTCTATAAGACTATATACACATACTACACCCCCCATTTATCCCTGTCTATTTATAGAGAACATAAGCCAGCCATTTTCCACCACTGTGCCATGGCTCACTGATGTGCTATGAATGGTCTACAGATCTGCCACAGGAGTTCAGGGAGTGTGCAGGGCCATTGGGGGATCTGGGGGTCCTGCTGGCAGAGCAAGTGTGCTTTGTCAACTGTGACACTGACAGTGTGCCTTGACCACTTCATTACCTTGTTCGTGTGCTGTGAGACCAAAGAGGTTGAAAATCACTGACACAGAGCACAATCCTACCCAGTTAGAAGTAAGTCCCGTTGTGTTCAAAGGGTCTTACTCCCATGAAAGTGTCTTTAGGATTGCAGCCATATATACATATATACATACCCCATTCTTTCTCTACATACAGTTCAGAAATAAATGGTGTGCATGTATGTTTGTATATATACACACATGGATACATAAATACACATGGAAATATACACACATGTACACATGCATATACATATATACACACATGCACATATACATATACAAACATGGATACATATATATATACACACACATATACAAATGCACATATACATATATACACATGGAAACATACACACATATACACATGCACATACACATATACACACATAGAAATATACACACATGCACATATACATATACACACATGGATATATATATATATACTCACACATATACACATGCACATATACATATACACACATGGATATATATATACACACATATACACATGCAGATATACACACATGGAAACATACACACATATACATATACACACATGGAAACATACACACATATACATATACACACATGGATATATATATATGTACACACATGTATACACATGCACATATACACACATGGAAATATACACACATATACATATACACACATATACATATACACACATGGATATATATACACACACATATACACACATGGAAACATACACACATACATATACACACATGGAAATATACACACATACATATATACACATGGATATATATATATATGTACACACATGTATACACATGCACATATACACACATGGAAACATACACACATATACATATACACACATGGAAATATACACACATATACACATGCACATATACATATATACACATGGATATTTATACATACATGGACACGGACACACATATGGATATAAACACACATGTACTGTATATATACACGCATTACACATGCATGTATACACATGCAGATACATATATACACACACATTTTATATACACTTATATGTACACACACATGCATGTGTGTGTGTGTGCATGCGCACTCAGGAACACTGAAGTACCTATACGTACAAGTACGTAGACATGTATACGCAGACTCAGGGACACAGAGATGCACATATATAGACCCTGCAGACACTGACACGTGCAGAGATGCCTGTGGGCTGTGTGGTCATGTCAGGGTGTCTGCACAGTCCATGTCTGGGAAAGCAGAGCCTGAAGGGAGTGGAAGCCCCTCAGGGAGGGGGGAGGGAGGGAGGGGTCCCTGCTGAGGCTGTGCAGGTGCATCTCCTGAGCCCCTCCTGAGCCCCTCCCTGCCCTGCCCTGCCCTGCCCTGCCTGAGCCTTAGCCCCTCCCACCAGGGGGAGGGGGAGGGAGGGGGGAGGGGGCGCCCCTCTCACCAGCACGGCCTTGTCCTGCTCGGTGACTCGGCTCCGCCGCTTACGCCCGAATAGATTCCCCATCGCCACGGCCCCGCCCGCAAGGCCCTGGCCTGCTTGGCCCCACCCAATCCCCGCCACGCTACGGCGCCCGCCGAGGGTCCGCGCCACCCAAAACGCGAACGCGGAAGGAAGGAAGCGGACCTGTCAAAGCGAGGGCGGGGGGAGGGAAGAGGAGGGGAAGGGGGCGGGGCTGCTTGCAAACAGACAGGGAAGCGGGCCAATGGGAGAGTATGGAACGCTGGGGACCTGGACAGCTGTGGCTGCAGGGAGGGAGCTGCAGAGGGAGACACTTTCCTGGGAGTAAGCCCCACTCAACACAAAGGCCTTACTTCCAAGTAGACCTATGGCCCCAACACTCTTGTTTCAGGGGTTTTCATAGGTAAAGAGGACCAAACCTATGCAGGTCTACTCAGAAGCAAGTCCCATGATAGTCAATGGGGCTTACTCCCAGGAAACTGTGGATAGCATGCTTGCTAGTCTTAGTCCAAAGTCTTTTTTTTCTTTTGATTTATTCATTAATTCATTATTTTACTAACTAGTATTACTTATTAATTTTTAAATTTAATTATTATTTGTTGTGTTGAATACATATATACATTGATTTGTGAAATGTATATCCCTGCTTCCTTTACAATGGCAGACCAAATATCCACCACACATTTTAAAAAGACAGACAAACATCAAAGAAAAAAATTTAAAAAACTTAATTTAGGGTGAAATCCAGAGTAACTACGGAAAGTCCTTGCTCCGGAGTAAGAACAAGTTACTTTGGATTGCAATATGAATTTCCCATAGGTTTTCACTAGGTGGTGCAGGAACTACGGGTGCACGTAATGTCTCTTATGTACTCCCATAGTTGCTCTGGATTATGCCCTTAGTTTAATTAAACAAACACCAGTTTTAACTGAAGACACTGAACCATAAAACATAACACTGGAGGGAACAAGATTTTCAGAGACACACGTTTCTATCCATGTTACTGATACAGTATTTTCTGTTTTATTGTACATACAGGTAATAATCTTTTTATTACAGTTAATTGTGTTACATTACAGTGTTTTGAATTCAATTCCAGTGTTTTTTTTCCACAGTTTCAATTCCATCATTTTTACATAGTTAATATTTTTATATGAATATTTTTTGGGTTGTGGAACCAATCGTCTGAGTTTCCATTGTTTCCTATGGGAAAATCCGCTTCACTTAAAGAGCATTTCACTTAAAGAGCATGCCTCCAGAACGAATTAAGCTCTTTAAGTGAGGTGCTACTGTATATTTATTTCTGTTACATGACTGGAGAGGAGGGGGGGAGGGAAGGAAGCTACTCTGCTTTAGCTGTGCTCTGAGGCTGAATCATTATCCTCACTTTCCTAAGTGTAAGCCCTGGGGAAGAAAATGAGACTTCTCAGTAGACAAGCCCAGGACTGGGCTCTAGGGTTGTTTCAATCAATCAATCAATCAAATTAATATTATTTATATACCACTTTCCAACAAAAGGTTCACAAAGCAATTTACAGAGAAAATAAAATAATTAATGGGTCCCTGTCCCAAATGAGCTCACAATCTAAAATGCAAAAGAACAGCAGTAGAAACCACTATAAGGCTGCAATGCACTTTCCTGGGAGTAAGTCCCATAGAGCACAATGGGACTCACTTCTGAGTAGACATGCTTAGGATTGCACCCTAAAAGATATAGCTGGGGTGAGGATGGCCAGTTACTCTTTCCCTGCTAAATAAAAGATGAACACACACTTGAAAGAGTGGCCTGATATTCATCCCAAACAAGAGAACAAACTAGAGAAGTGTCTGCCTCTGAGCCAAAGAGCAGAATGAAAGGAAGCTGTTTTTAAGCCCCAGAAAGACAAATTGATTCATTGCCTGCCTTGTTACTATAATAAACCATCACTTTCATTTAACTAGAAAATTGGTCTCCATTGAATGAAACCTCACAGATGTCGAGATTCAACCTGATCAGCCTGTTGGGAACCTGAAATCCTACATGACTTGGCTTCTTGTGCTATTTCAGTCCATCTAAAAACCTAATCATCTCCAAGCAGGCTGCCCCCAGAACTTTTTTATCCTTGAAATACAGACTAGGAGCTGGATCATGCAACCGTATAAAACTTAGGCTAAGAGCACAATTCTAACCATGTCTACTCAAAAGTAAGCCTCATTGTGTTCAGTGGGTCTTCTTACTCCCAGGAAAGTGTCCTTAGGATTTCCTATCCAGATTATACAGAAAGGTTAGGTGCAGACATCAGCTGCAATTCTAAAGTTAGGCTAGCAAAAATCACTGTAAATTTGAGACTGCTACTGAGGTACGTTGGGACAAAGGAAACTTCCCCCTTACTCCAGGTAACACAGCAGCAGGTCCAGTGAGTCTACTCAGGTCTGCACCACCAATTTTAGTGGTGCAAATATGAGCAGCACTGGACTACTACAAGCTGCCCAGGAATGGGGTTTCAACCTGGCACAAGTGCTGGATCCCAGTCCCATCTCTTGCCAGAAGCATCACTGGAGGGTGTAGCCTGCAGCAGGTGATGCGCCCAGGGGGTGATGGATGCGCACTGAAAGGCTGTAGGACCCCCAAAATGCAACTTTGTGACAGCGTGCCCTACCCCATCATGTCATATATCAATAAATCCATATTGACAAGCAGAGTCCAATGCAGAAATCAGTTTTGAAATATATCATTCCTATCAAATGTTATGGCCTAAAAACTAAAAAAACAAAAATATGTATAGAGCTCTATGGAAAATGAAAATAGTTTCACTTTCGCTGTTTCACTGCTTCACGCGTGAGTAGGCGAATGTGTCATAGTCTGCCAATAAGGGCAGATTGAGAATACTTCAAGGACACCAGATGAACACAGCCCCACAAATCACCCCAGAAGGAAGCTCCTGATAATTCCATTGATATCTATGGGAAGCAACAAATCCATCCTCACAAGTAGGCAAATTTGCCTTAGATCATTACCAGGCTGAGAGGAACCTGGTCCTGATCCAATGAATGCAGCCCTCACAAATCTACCCAGAAGGAAGTCTCTCCTTCAAGATTCCACATGCACTGAACCCTATTGAAAGTGAAACTGAATGTCCATGTTTACTCACAAGAAAGCAAACATGGCTTGGCTGGTGTAGAATGTCAGACCAAGGGAGTGCAAGGCTTCCAGAACAGTCTTGATCTTGTGCACCTGGAGCTCAGCATATGCTCCGCAATGTAATGGCTGTATAATTTACAGCAGAATGCAATGAAACAAAACACTTCGAAATATCTTTATTCTATCAAAACATATGGCCAAAAACGTTATTGTTGCCTCGCCCACTGCATGGGGGTGATATGCCGGCCTCCCGCCCCAGGTAACATGAATCCTAGTGACGCCACTGCCTCTGGCTTATTCATCAATGACCTAGAGACAAGGTTAACTGACAAGGTTAACTGACAAGATAGTCAGTTAATAGATGACACCCAACCTTTCTGAATGGTGAAGACCAGAAGAGGCTATCAAGAGCTCCAGAAGGAATTCTCATACTGGAAGAACGGACAACAAAATGGCAGGTGAATTTCAATGTAAGTAAATGTAAAGTTATGCATATTGTGTTTTTTTTAAGATGTAGGCAACCCCAGAATGCCATGTGCAGGGGAGGCCACGTGGATGGAGGTGTCTTGTTGCTGTGTGTGTTCCCTGAGGCATCTGGGAGGCCATTTGAGACACAGGAAGCTGGATCCAGTGGGACTCTTCTGATGTCCCTGTCTACCTGCCCACAATTCTGCCTGCCACTTACCCTCCCAAAACACATTTGCCTGCTTTGCCCACACCCAAACCCCTGCACCGGCTGAGCTCAGCCAGCACAACTCACCTATTTCCAGGGCACACAGCAGCACAGAGTCTGGATTGTGCAGATGTGCAATACAACAGGTATGCAACACCCCAGGGCTGGCACGAGGCTGCATCAGGATTGCGCCCTAAAGGGTAACAGATTTATAACAGAATAATTAGTTGTAGAATGGTATCTGCATTCCAAAGTAAGTCCTAGTGATGCCAGATTATACACCTCTGTCAGCACAATGCACAGTGGAGTGCTTTACTAGAGTTCCAAAGGTGTATTATAAAATACCCATAATGAGTGTCTCTTAGCAGGGCCTTATAAGGAATAATAAAAAGTAAAAAGGGTCATAAATAGACTAGCCAAGTTTCATTATAATCTCCAAGTTCTCTAAGGAAATACTATTCCCTGGCAGGAGGTCAAGCTAGTACAGTACTTGAATGATAGAACTGTCTCCTGAATGTACGTGCTAATTTTAAATCTTCAAGAAATAAACTGTAATGGTTTAATTCAGAATATTCTGCACCAACATGAAGCATCAGGCAGGCTAAATGTGCTCCTGTTTGAACTTCAGAGCACAAACCGATGGCTAAGATTGTGTTCTGAAGTTTATTTTTGACATGAAGCATCCTGATCTTTACTTCTGCATATACCTTCAGAATAAAGAAATACTGGTCTTGGGATGCAGCCCTCTTTTTTGTATCAAAACAAAGCTTTAGGATAAACAGGGTTGCTAGCTCAATTGGGTATAGTCTTCTAGTTGTGCTTGGGACATCCCAAAGCAGGGTGTAGAGCTTAGTGTGCTGTTTTCATGCTATGGAAATGTTCCTACAATGCTATTTGACTGGGAACCAGCTCTGGTCAGGTGACAAGCAGTATGTCACTCCTTGTTCTTTTCCTGAGAAAGTAAAAATGTACTACTACTTCTACATCTGATCTGACAAAGAATGATAAAATTTGGAGACAAAGCTACAATCAGTTCTATCCCCATCTCAACTTTGAAACCCAGCAGGTAAACCCAGCAGGTAAATAGTCTGGGTCAAAATGACATGTTTCATGAGTATGAGTCAGCCCTATACACTATAGACTTAAGGGCTCAATCCTAACCAACTTTCCAATGCTTGCACAGCTGGGTCAGTGGAACATGTGCTGCATTGGAAGCAATGCTTTATTAGGCATTAAAAATGTTACTCCAGTTTGTGGAACCAGAAGTTGCATTATACAAGTTGCCAAGATCAGTAGATCCCACAGATGGATGTCTTTGGCGAAGCTCAGAGTCTCTCCAAAGGTGAGGGGAACAGAGATCCCCTAACCTCCAGAGGAGTGCATGTGTGTAGGAGGGACACAGACCCAATCCACAGATATGGGATATGTGGGACCATCTGCATAGTATTTAAATATAGGGCACATCCAGAGTAACTATGGGGAGTCCTTGCTCCGGTGTAAGAACAATTTGCTCTGGATTGCAATATGAATTTCCCATAGGTTTTCACTAGGAGGTGCAGTAACTACGGGTGCACGTAATGTCTCTTATGTACTCCTGTAGTTACTCTGGATTGTAGGGGTACATGCATGCATATAAACATTTCATAGAGCTTTGGTAAGTGAATCATACCCTTCAGGTATTTAGTTTATGCATAGTCTGTCAGGAGCATAGATTTTTTGTTTTGGCCCTTCTCTAAAACCATTTCTGCTGACTTTCCACATTTTTGTCACCTTGCCTGGGTTTATTACCATACAATATGGTTTAAATCACATTGAAAATATCATAGAGTCCATGCTTCTCCCATATAAAAATAAATACTCTGCAAAATATTTTATAGACTTAACAATTGGTCCAGATTGGCCACTTTAATAACTATGGGAAGAGCCCCCTATTGTGCATTATAATCAAGTATGAATTTGTTCCAGTTCCTCCACATTGCGAGAGCCATGGACTCTTGTTCCACTAGATGGCACAACAGAACCATCACCGAATGCAGACATTTCCAACCCTTTTCATCTCAGGACACACTGACAAGGTGGTAAAATTAGCAAGGCAAACATCAGCTTTTTCAAAATTGACAAGACACACCATGTGCAGGTGAAAGGCTCAGATCCCGAAGTGCCCTCACAATAAAGAAGCCTCCCCTGAATTTGCAGACCACACCTGTAAGAGGCCACGGGTTGGAAATTACTAGTATGGCGCATATTCTACTACTGCTTGCTGAGGCCATTTGTGACCATTACACCACCTGACATAGTAACCAACCAATTGTCATTCTAAGCACAGTCAAGAACATCCTTCTGGCAAGACAACTATTCTATTCAAGCAGTGCAGAGAAGCAGTTGAAGCCACTATTAACTGCCTTCTGTGGAATACATGCTTTGCAAAGCTCTGCAGTGATTCCACACAGGCAAAGGTAACATGCTTCTCACACCCGAAGCACCTTTCCAGAAAAACTGCTGCACTCCCCCCCCCCAAGCAGTTCTCTAATTGTGAGCTGACAGTGAATACCCTTCAGAAGCAACAACCTACACAATATGAAGAACATGCCATGAAACATTGCCTCCTACAGTCTCATTTGCACCTATATCATTTTTAAGAGGTGTTTTTCTGCAGAAGAAACCGGTTAGTAATTGTTCCCAAGAAATATGCAAAGCAGCAGAAGGCATTATGAGTGAGCAATGCTGGTTCAATTTTCAGCTGAAAAGCTGCAGGGAGTCCCCTGAAAAAGGACAGGAGGACAACCACCCAGAAATCTTTCAATCTTGCAAAGGAAATATGAACAGGTGGGAAACCCACCCAGGGGTCTTTTTCAGGGTATATGTACCCGTATGGAGTACCAGCACCTCTGTACTGGCACCTCTGTCGGTAAGTAATGGCACATACACAGAGGTTAGTACTTGTGAATACTGGCAGGTGAGTACTGGCACCTATTTTCCAGAAAAATAGCACTGGGGAAATCAATGTGTGTTTGATAGCACAAGCCTAGGCCTGTCTACCAAGAAGTACCGGTAAGTACTAATCTTAGAAGTTGTGTTTACTGTAGTGCTTTTTATGTCTAAGGGCTACATCTACCTACACACACATGAGAGCGAGAGAGAGAGAGAGAGAGAGAGAGAGAGAGAGAGAGAGAATAAAATCATTACAAGTTTTCAACATTGTATTTTACAAAGAAATGCAATTTTGGGATATCAATAATAGGGCATTTCCTTGATGGAACATAGATCTGTGGAAGTTTGTTTTATTGACAGATTTGGAACAGAAGTTCATTTATATTGATTTAAGTCTTTTTCCATTGGATATCCTTATGAGGCTGAAGTAATGATTGAGTCCAAGTAGCCAAAATGAATGCTTACTTGGGCTAAAAACATCTGGGATTTTGCATATACAAGGACTGCATAAGTACAGATTCTTGTAGTGAATTCAGCATTCAACATTGCAAGTATCATGTGCTTTATTGGAAAATAAGTAAGAAGTTTCTTGCGTGTGAGTAGAGGGATGTATACAGGTGAGCAAAATCTGCAGAAATCTTCACAACAGAAGGCGCTGTTTTTCAGTAGTTGGGGAAGAAGGACTTCCACAGCTTTTCGTATTTCCCCACAAGGCAGAATAAACTGTAGAAGGCACAGGTGCAAAGGCATTCAATTTACATAAAGTTGCACAGAATTTCGACTGGCATGTGACGTACAGTATTTTGAATGCAGGCACAGCTTGGCAAATGTTTGCCTGGTTTATTATCACATTGTACCATAAGGGACCGAGCTCAAATTCATGTGCTCTTGGAAGAGATTTGGAAGAACTTTTGACCTTTCTTTTGGCTATAGAAACTCAGCCATGTTTACGTCTGTGTAAAAGGTATTGAATAGCCATTCTTATGTTACACTTATCTAATTGTAGCTGCTATTGCAGGAGGAGAAGGGGACATGGCAGCTTTTGGTGTCTTTTTGATTACGTATGTCTTGCTCTACTACTGTATGTGAGAAAAATCAGTAGAAACTGCAAAGGGTAGGCAATATATTTCCCCTGCCTTTTTTTGTGGTATTCCATTGTCTGCCGCTAAATAGCAGGGGAAGTAGGTTTACCACAAAATGGTACTTTTAGCGCATGATGGACAACATATTTTAGAGCACACAGCGAGGAAAGAGCTCACGCACATAAACAACTGATGCAGATATTTCCAGTCTGCAGGATACGATGGCTCAACAGGGAAATTAGGCTGAGATTGCAGCTGACACCGCTGTGTAGTTGTGGCTCAGCATACTCTTTATTGCTCTGTCACAGATCTCTGCTTGGGGCATGAGCTTTGCTCTGAGGTCCTGGGCTGTGCAACTTTCCCGTACATTTTCTTAGTGCTCTCCTACTGGAGGCTGGCAGCGCTGGTGGGAAACGCTCAACCTTCGACAACAGTGCCATCTAGTGGCAGCAAAGAAAACAAAATCAATGGAAACCCTTTTGAACCGAACCGCAAAATACTACCAAGGCAAACATTTTGGCAGGAGGACTGCATCATCTCTGGGGCTGGGAAAAAAAATTCAAATTTGAATAAATTTACATTAATTTACATAAATGACTCAGTCATTCTATGAATTTGCATGAATAAACGAATAAACTTGTATGAATAAATGAATGAATTTTACAGAGCTTGCTTATAATACACACGAGAAATCTAATATAGGCATGTAGAACCACATGAGAACTGTTTGCCACAAACCCCTTGCACCGGAAAAACATACTGACCGGTGGTGGGCTCCAGCAGGTTCGCACCTACTCTGTAGAAGCAGTTGTTAACAAGAGATAGTACACAGTGATGGGATTCAAAGAGATTAACAACCGGTTCTCTGCCCATCACGGTTCTCTGCCACTTTTAAATGGCTATTTTTAAACTTTATGTGTCCTATGTCTCATTAACAACCGGTTCTATAGAGTAGGTGCGAACCTGCTAGAGCCCACCACTGATAGTACATATAAAGTTTAAAAATAGCTATTTAAAAGTGGCTGCCAGATGGGCAGAGAACCGGTTGTTAATTTCTTTGAATCCCATCACTGATACAGACCAAGCCAGAAACACATGGAAACATAAGTTGTTCCGAGGAAATGGGGAAGGGGTTGAAACAGCAGTTTTCAACCAGTGTGCCATGAGATTTAAAAGGTTAAAATAATGGGTTAAAATACTGTTTTAAAAGGTTAATCATTGGGTTAAATTAATGCCTGTGGGCCAGCATGGGCTCCAGGAGTTCTGAAGTGCCAGAGGTTCATTTTAGAGTTGGGTTCCAAGTAGGGTATCCCAAAGGTTTCAAATGGTCCTTGGGTATGGTCCTCCAAAAGGGCTTCACTGTCCTCCATTCTGGCTTCATTTTGGAACGTTGCAATGGTGTGCAGTACCCCTTCATGTCATATGTCATTGGAGTCATATTGAAAAGCAGGTTTTGAAAAAATCTCCTTCCTATCAAAAATTATGGCCAATAAACTAAAAATAAAAAATGCCTTGAGCTCGATGGGAAAGTTAAAGTGCCCAATATTGTGGCTTTACTCATGAGTAGGTAAACTTGCCATTGTCTGCCGGAAAGGCCAGGCTGAGAGGAGTCCTCCTTTTTAGGTTCAGGCATCTGGTCACCCTGAACTGAGGTTACACATTATAATCAATATTTACGTATTGGTTTTCAACCAACGCTTCACAGAGCAGTTTAATAGAACAAAACAAATGGAAAGGCCTGCCCCGGAAGGCTCACAGCCTTTTAAAAAAAACACACACAACAGCAAACAGCTACTGGGTACTAAACTGCAGTGAAAATCCTCCCTGCTGGGTGTGAGAGATGCCTCTCAGCGAAATTTGGGAAGGTGGTGGTGGAGGGGAAGCACCTCTTGTGGCTTCTGGCTGATACTGGTTCTGCCATTCACAGGGAGAGGGCATCATTGCCTTTACTACTGCAATTTCAGAAAATTCGAGGAAGTGTGTGAAGGAAGGGAGTGTTTCTAGAAAACATAATTGGATCCAATCAAGAGTGGTTTTGTGGGATAAGCGAATGACAGTGGACATTTTGGAAGGTGGGGAAGCTAATGGGCAGGAAGCTCAAAGGCAAAGTAGCTGAAGAAAGGATGTAGCATTAGCCACGGACTGAGAAACAGGAAGGGTGGCTGCAGTAGAAAGACGCTTGAAGAAAAGGGCAGTGATGGCAGGGAATCAATGGCATAGGTAATGATCACATAACCAGGTTGCAAGCTCAAAATGATGCCCCAGAAATGATGTCACAACCAGATGTGACGCCTCACCTAGGCTTAAACAAAAGGAACATTGATAGAAGACCTGCTTCTTCCCCACAACAGTTTGCCACCCACTTGCTCTGCAACCTCTTCCCAATCTCTGGCATGTAGGCATCTATCTGTCACCTGAGGTGAAATATGATTAAAAGAGATCATATGTATAATAGAGGGAGAAGGAGGGAAAAGAAGTGCAAGGTGTAGTGGTCAAGACACAAGATGTAAAGAAAGCAAGATGTGCTCTGAAACTGAGATAATTAAACAAGATGGTTGAAATATGGAATCATTAAAGAAAACAAAGCCATGAAGAAAATCTTACATAGGATTTAATGCAGGAGGGGTTCTGTACCCTCGACAGGAAGTAGGTGTACTCTTGACACGTGTGTGTCTTTGGGATATGTGATGGCCAGTCTTTATGCTAGAGCACCGGTGATACCTATCTATCTATATAAAACTGAAAAGTCACTCACTGACTCATTCGCTCACTGACTAACTCATCAACACCCAGCCAAAACAGCTGGGCCTAGAAGTGTGAAATTTGGGGATGGTGTTCCTTCGGTGACACAGGGACCCAATAAGAATGGGTTTTTGGAAATTCCAACTGGAAGGGGGTGAAAAGGGGCACAACACATTCAGTGGTGGGCCTGGCCTGGCCCAACAACCGGAACACCAGAAGTGGGCGGGCCAAGCCAGGGGCAGGGGCGGGGTCAGGGGTGGGGAGGGTCAGGGTCAGGGGCAGGGAGGGCACTCCACCCACCCCAGCGCACTGCGGGAGTGGGTGGGTGGGGCGAGGGGCGGGCCCCAACCCTGGCTCACTGCACATGCGCCAAGCTTGGCATACGTGCATTGTAGGGTTTCCCAGGCACGCCGAACCGGTGCACCGCATTTCTGGCCTCCCCTAGCTACCAGATCGGTAGCAGGGGGTCAGAAATAAGAAGCGGTTCGGGCAATCTGGTCTGAACCAGCTTCAGCCCACCACTGAACGTGTTTTCCTCCCTTTACATTGTAGAATCCCTGACTGAGGGTGGCCCTGCCCCAACCCCTGAACCTAGAAGTGTGAAATTGGAGGCATGTATTCCTTCTGTGACAGGAACACCCTCCATTCTAGAAATTTTACCCCTAAGAGTCTGAAAAGGAGTGCAATGCATTTTCAGCCTATACTTTGAAGACTGACTGATCAACATCCAGCTGAGGCACCGGAGGGATGGTGCACAGAGGATGATGGTGTGCATGGGTGGTTGATGCGCATGGGGGGTTGATGCACATGGGGTAATGATGCGCAGTGGAGGGATGGCGTATGGGGGGAATTTTACTCCTGCAATACGGGTACATTTTCGCATTTCACACCTGTACTAGAATTGTTGAGTCTGAGCAACAGAAAAGAGGAGACTTCCACCTTCAGTTTGGTGCTCAACTAGACAAAGGCTGCAATCCTAAAGACACTTCCTGGGAGTAAGATCCATTGATCACAATGGGGCTTACTTTTAAGTAGACACTGTTATGATTGTGCTCTAAGCCTCACAGGGCAGGGAGAAACAAACAGTCTTGGCCTCTTTCTTATGCAGAGCTAAAGCTAGAAATCTGGCACAACATAGTGGTTACTACACATGCTATTACCAGAACTAATGAAAGCTGTCAGTAGCTGTTGATTACTCCTTGCTTGTATGCCAATACATATCTCACATGGTAAAGAAAAATTGATTCTTTGAATCATATAAAATGCAGGAGCAAATCAAAATTGAAACAACAGTCTATCATTGTCTGCAAGTTAGGTTGATATGCCTTGGCAGCTCATCTGTTTACATATGGTGGTTGTCAGAGGTGTGCATGTATAAGGTGGGCAGGGGTCAGTTCTATTTATTTCTTAAGAACACAAAGGGTACAATCCAGAGTAACTATGGAGAGTCCTTGCTCAGTGGTAAGAAGTTACTCTGGATTGCAATATCAGTTTCCCATAGATTTTCACTAGGTGGTGTAGTAACTACGGGTGCACATTATGTCTCTTATGTGCTCCTGTAATTACTCTGGATTGTAGCCTAAGACAAACACAACCTATTTTGAATTATATGAAATTGGTGTTAACAGGATAGTACTTTTAGTATTCAGATAGTTTCAAAAGTCAGAACTTACCAGGCATGAACTCTTGTTACAGGCTGTCACGTGTAACTGACACTCGAAACATATGCACACAGGAAACTGGCACTCTGCACATCCGCTCATGGCACAACTCAACTGACCTATGTGAAATGGAGACAAGGATATAGGTGCAACAAGGAACACTACAGCTTTTAATGAGGGGATAGTAGCACAGTAGCCAAGCAGAAGGATCATTAAGATAATACAATGCAATATTCCAAATCACACACATCTACTCATGAGCAGTTCCTAGGCAGGTGAAATGGGATGTTATATGTACAGGGGATGAAGAGATCAGCAGAGCCATGAGACAATTTGTGAGTCTTGTGGAAAGAAAAACTGTGGCAGAACAAACCATAAATGTCAGGATGTATGCTTTATTGCGACTTAAAGATAATTTTAATACCGACAGTTTTAAGGGTGCCATCCTAATCAGGTCTACCCACTTGTAAGTAAGCCCCATTGTGTTCAATGGGTCTAACTCCCAGGAAAGTTGTTCAGGATTGAAACCTAGGAACACAATCCTAACCATGACTACTCAAAAGTAAGCTCCATTATGTTCGATGACTCTTACTCCCAGGAAAGTGTGTTTAGGATTGTAGCCTTAGCCTATTTTGAAGGTGATGACTGTACAGTAAATGGAAGACTTAATGCTCCAGAGAGGAGCTGGGGATGCCTTTCCTCAGCTCTCTTGTCTAGACAGGTGTCCTCCACTTCATCTCTTTTCCTTCTCTGTTATCCTCCTTATTTTCCCTCAGCATCCATTTGCTTGTGTCTGCTCCTCCCAGAGGTTACTATCCCCACTATCTTGCCTGCCTTTCCTCCTCCTTTCCGAGAATCCTGATTCCATTATGTCCTTTTATCCCTTTTTCATTTTCTCCATCTACCTACTGCATGCCCTCTCAGCCACTTCTTTACACTACCAGCTGGACACAGTACATGTGAAAATGGCTGCTGCCAAAGACAGATATTATTGCTGCAATCCTAAAGACACTTTCCTGGGAGTAAGAGCCATTGAACAAAATGGGGCTTACTTTTGAGTAGATGTGTCAGGATTGCAGCCTATGTGTGCTTTCACCTTTTAGCAGGTTCAAGCAAAGGGACAGAAGGGTCTCAGATTTATTCAGTTGCAGCCTTTTAAAAGAAAGGACATAATTGGCTATTCCGTCCGAACTTTCTTGAAATCCAAGAGCAAATGTGATATGCTAACACGCCTTGATTTCCCACTGAGACTGCAAACTGGACCTGCAATCCAATTTTGGGTAAGGGCTGTGTGCCTTAATTCTATTTTTCCTTTTACCTTGGGAAAAGCCATCAAGAAAGAGTTGACACATGAGAGCCAGAACAAGCAAAATGCATCCAGCAGATCTGCTAAGAAGCTCTTTCTTGTCAGATCAAGATCAAGTCAAAATGCTCCTTGCATGCACCTTGCATTACAATGACACCAGGGAAGCTAGGTAGCTCGGCTCTGGCACGTGCATCTCATCACCTTTCTAGTTCAAAGGCTCTTGTAAGACATGTCTATAATGTGCTCAAAGGGACACAAAGGTAGTATAGACTCAGTATTTGCCTGTCTCTTCTCTCCTCATCCTTCCATCCATGTGTGTGCACAACTCTTCTTTTTTTTATTCTGCTGAATTAGACTTGAAACATATTTAGGTGTTTGGATAATATGAGTAACAACAGTACAATCTTTTGTTGTAATACTGAATTTATCAGTTCTGTAAGCCAGGTTGTAAGCAACTAGTAGGTGGAATGAGGTAATCTGAAGAGCAAAATAGCCTTTTCTCTCCACCCTGCTAGAAGGTGAGTAGAAAGAAAAGCTCCTTGCCTCTTCACTGCACTCTCTCCTCACATGGGGTTTAAAGGAAAAGCATTCCCAAATGCAGTGTGAGAATGGTGTGGCTGTGTCAGCGGGGAAGGGAATGATTCAACTCCCTTTTGAATATGGCAAGCGCTGAGAGGATCAATGCAGCCTGGATCCACACTGGGCAGGAGCATCCAAGTAGGGTTTCACTGCTCCTTCTAGCCACCCTGATGCCACTGCATTACCTGACTTCATAGCTGGGCCAGCCATGGATTGAATAGTATCTTATTGGTACCAAAAATGTAAAACATGGCTTTGCATAGGCTTCCTAGCATAGCCCTACCTCGGGAAAAGCCATTAAAAAAGAGTTGACACATGACAGCAAGATTTGTATTTCCTTCAGGATGACCTTGGTTGTTCCTCTTTTTTATGGATCTTCCACTAAGGCAGTTTTATCCAGCTTGGCCATCTCTCACTGGCCACTCATATGATTACAACTTGTTTCATTCCCCAGTGCTTGCAAAACTGTCATGGCTAGACGTATATGCTTTAATTTCTTCTAGTATTGATTCATTCATCCCTATGAGCAGAGTAAGGGATTTTCAGAAAATTGCCTAATAACAATGAAATTCAGAATGTTCAAATACTTCCTCCGGAGCCATTCACAGTCATTGTTTAGTTTGCAACAACACTGGCAAAAATAATTCACATTCAGGAAGTTGAATAAAATCATAGCTCCAATAGATTTTGTGGTTTTGTAAATAACCTTTTATTCTGACATATTGCCCAGCTGATGGATGGAAAGAGAATGTTTCTGTCTAGAGCTGCTGTGACCAGCAGCTGTATACTGACATCTGTGTAAGCAGGTATCATTAAGCAAGAGTGATGCTTGATGCTTATCAATATTCAACCTCAGGTACTGACAGAACAGCATGGCTTACAAAGAGAAAACCCAGGACCATTGAGTCTATTGGTTTTCCTGCCAAGGTACTTCTAGACTTTGAACACCAGCTAATTGAGAAAACAAAGTGAATTAATTACCGCAGAAAACATACAGGAACCCCAAATGAGCTCCTTAGAGAAATTGATTTAGAAGATTTTAATCAATTGTAGACTGTGAGAAATAGAAATTAAAAGCACACCAAACTGATTTTACTGGGTCAGTCCCTCACCTGCACAATAGATTTGTATAAAGTGGCAATTTGGAAGTTTTGTTTAGTCAGGCTCCACATTGCTCCCATTGCTGAGTGCGCCAAACAACAAGATCCAGGTTCAAATCTTTGCTCAGCCACAAAGCTCTCACTCTCCTATCTCACAGGGTTGTTGTGAAGACAAAAACAGAGGGAGGAACCATGTAGCTCCTTGGTGGAAGGGCAGCATATATATAAATGAATGAATTTGAAGGCTGATACCACTGGCTGAGACTGAAGGCTAGCAGCACAACCAGTGGAAAGAAACCAATGCTTAACAAAAGACTTCCTTTCCTTTCCAGCCATCAATCACCACATGTGTGGCTGTGTGCTGTTAAAGAAGCTGGCAGCGCTCCACCTTTGAGACAGCCTGTCTAATGCTCTTTAAAGCTTTCCTAATGGTTTGCTTTCTGCTTTGCTTACAGAGCAAAGTAGAGCCAAATTAGCCCTGAAAATAAATATATCATTGCCAGCTCTGGTTTTCACTGTTGTTTTTCAAGGTAAAAGAGAGTCACAGCATCTGTAACTGAGAGATTTTCCCAACAAAATGCATCCAGCAGATCTATCCAGCAGATAGAAAAATCCCTATTCCCCCATGCCACTACTTGTCCTTCATGCCAATCAGCTGAGTTTTGTCACCAACCCTGTTAGCTTTCCATCTACACTTCTAATCTAACAGTGTACCCCAAGTTTGGAACAATGGTTACTAAGACTGGAGGGTACCATTCATTCTTGTGCTCAAAAAGATGTACTGCATATATTTTCCCCATCAGCTTCCACAGTAATGGGTACTACTCACTGGGGAAACAATATACAGTACATCTTTTTGTCTTAATAACAAGTCTTAGGGTGCAATCCAGAGTAACTATGGGGAGTCCTTGCTCCGGTGTAAGAACAATTTACTCTGGATTGCAATATGAATTTCCCATAGGTTTTCACTAGGTGGTGCTGTAACTATGGGTGCACGTAATGTCTCTAACATGCTACCATAGTAACTCTGGATTGTAGGGTTAATAACACTCTTAATAACCGGCAACTGATCAGCCAGTTAATATTGTCTCTCCACAGTCTACTCAAGATTTGTGGGCAATGACGCTTTGGGGGGGGCAATTGGAGTGACCTGAGGTTCTCCTGTGTCCAAGAGCTCTAATGCAAGCTATGCCAGAGAACCCTGGAGCATTACTATCCCTCAACACATTGCAGCCCATGTATAGGCACTGTTGTTCTCTGAGGGGCATAGCTTAGCACTGTGATTTTTAGCACTGGCTCCCACTTTTTAGGCTGTCATTCTTAGAAGTGGGTCAATCTAGATTGTAATTCTAAAAAGTGTGCTAAGCAAGATCAGCCAGGAGAGATCAACCCCTCAAGCCAAGCACACATAGGATTGCAACTTAAACAGGGGGTGTGTAGAGGTGGATAATCTCAAAATGCCAGATGCCGGGGTGGGGGGGGGGGGGTGGAGAACGGACCTGGATGCAGGTGACAGAAGTGCTCTCTGAAAGCATTTGGTGGGCCATTGTGTGATTTAGGAAGCTGGAGTAGATGGGCATTTGGCCTGATCTAGTGGAGGCTCTCCTTACGTTCTTATGAGAGAGATCAGCCAGGAGACAGCTAAGAGACTGAAAGCCCATGTCCAGAGCTGCTGGTGGATCTCTGCAAAGGAGTGTGAAGAAGTCGGCTGGCAAGATAACATCCAAGGCTTGATTTGCTGGGAAGTGCAGAGTGTTAGTAAGCCAGAATGTGTCTGTACTATGAGGGAAACATCTAGAGAAACAGAGGGTTTCATGAGCCTCTCTCATGGAACAATACCTGTAGAAACCCCATGGAAAAAAGGTTTTTAAAAACTGTCTTGTGGTAAATAAATACTGTAAGAATAAATGCACAGTATTGCTTTGATGATGCCATTCCTACCTTAAAACTGTTAGTTGCATGAAGGATTTAAGATGCTGGCATCCATGCTGGATGCTGGATCCCCATGCATGTGGGATCCTTTGCATTCTTGGGCCATCTCTGCCCCTGCCGGACTGTGTGCTGTTCCCTCCACCCCAAAGCAAAAACATGGGTTTCTAACTCCTCCTTGCCTTGCAGCTGCTACCTGGTTCTTTTCTTCCTGGTACAGGAAGGAGGATGAAGGCATCATTTGGCCTAAACAAGATTCATGATCGCAGATGCCTTTCAGAGAAGTAAACAAGCAGAGCTTTTTATAGCAAGTAGGCTAAAGCAAGGGAAAAAATGCACTTGGAGCCTGCTTCCTACTGTGCACTTATGTGCCTAGGAATGCCCAAGACATGCAAGATGTCACTCAAGGTCTTTCCTGCGGAAGCTATCAGGCTCTGGTCTGAATGGGGAGCTGAATTTGAAGCTCTGCTTTCCAACTCCGTTTAATTTGTCTGTCTGAACAAAGTCTGAACAAAGCGATTTATAAAAATTATTTCACATACAGCCATTTAAGGGCCCAATCCTATCCAACTTTTCAGCTCCAATGTAACCACAGTGTAGCCCACTAGTAATGGAACACATGGAACAGGGTGCAATTCTAACCAATTTAGGCCGACCTAACTCACTTGGCATATCTTTTTTTTTTTTTTGGTGTGGAGAGGTCAGATTATGGCTATGCAGTGGCCTAACCTTCCGCACCTCCCAAGTGGGGCAGAAGTGCCTTATAGCACTTTTGTGACACCCACAACTCAGCATAGGGTCTATGCCATGGCTTGGGCAGGCCTAACTGAAAGTTATGATTGCAGCCTAAGTCTGGGTACACTTAATCTTACAAGCAAACATGGCCTTCTCTATGTTTTTCTAGGTCGCTTGTTAAAATCTATATTCCTCTGGAAAACTGTTTTCTTATGTTTACTGGCTAGCCTAATTACAACACTAATTACAACTCTTTGGAATTCATTCTCCTATCCAAAACTATCCCCAAGCAGTCAT
Source organism: Cryptoblepharus egeriae (assembly GCA_030015325.1). Classification (NCBI taxonomy): domain Eukaryota; kingdom Metazoa; phylum Chordata; class Lepidosauria; order Squamata; family Scincidae; genus Cryptoblepharus; species Cryptoblepharus egeriae. The sequence continues at coordinate 102,024,400 of JAREYC010000002.1, read as the reverse complement.
CCACTGCATTTTGACTTCTTGTGTTATAAATTCCCCAACTGAGTTTTATTCTGGGCTGATCAGAACTGAGCTCAAATCTGTGTGCCCGTATATGAGAGCAGTGTTGGCAGCAAAGACAGAAGGGTAATTCTAATATGTTGGAAATCTAAGCCTAGCTGCCAAATTATTCACAGCTGAACTCGAAGAAGAATCTTTACAGCTGAAGTGTTTATCAGAAGCATAATACAGAATGTGTTTTCTCTGAAATATGGACTACATTTTCTATTAGTGAAGAATTTGAAGCTTAACAGTGTAGCTCACAGCACAATCCTAACTTGCGCTGGAACAGGCAGGCTGTACTAGCCTGTTTCCAGCACAAGTATAGTGGTGCCTCACATAACAAATTTAATTCGTTCCAGAGGCATGTTCTTTACATGAAACATTCTTTACGTGAAGCAGATTTTCCCATAGGAAATAATGGAAAATCAGATGATTGGTTCCACAACCCCAGAATATTCATATAAAAATATTAACTGGATGTAAAAATGATGACAGAACACTGGGATTGAATTCAAAACATGCATTCAATGTGCATGATCCTATGAAGGCTGCAATCCTAAAGACACTTTCCTGGGAGTAAGCCCCATTTAACACAATGGGGCTTACTTCTGGGTAGACATGGTTAGGAGGCTGCAATTCAAGACACCTTCAAAGTGTCTCCCCACTTTCTCCTTCTCTCCATCCTGAGCCTCTCTCTCCCCTGCTCCCTTCTGGCCAGCCCTGAGCTGCTTCCCTCTTCTCCACTGCTGTTCTCTCCCTCTGCCCAGCGGACACCCGGCCACAGGAGGAACACCATGGAAGTGTTGCTTTCACTATGGGCAGGTGCACTAGGCAGCCCTGAAACTTTTTAAACAGGCTGCTGGTCAGCACTTCTGCCCCAACTGCCAACGAATGTGTTCTTTACTGAAGCACTTTCTTTACGTGAAGCAGAATTCTAGAGAAATTTTTGTTTGTTACGTGAAACATATGTTACGTGAGGCATTCTTTACATAAGGCATCACTGTATTTGAACTGTTTCTGCACTACCGCAAGGAAGGGGAGGCTTGTCCTGGTGGAGCTGTAGCTGCCTCAGTGGTGGAGCTGTAGCAGCCTCAATGGGTCTTAGACTTAGGCCACCTCCAGTGGTGTCTGCAGAAAGGAGCAGCCATCTGCCTGGGAGACAAGGCTTGAATATTCTACCCATACAAGCCCCCTTTAATACAGGGTGGGTTGCTCCAAATTCCTTCTGAGAGGGTAGTCAACAGTACAGAGGCTGCAGCAAACGGTTTCAATAGCAGCCCTGGCACAAATGAATTTACTGTTAGCATATAGCTGTTTTACACAGCAGGATTTTGAAGATATCTGTCAGCAAGGCATATGGTCATACAGATTTTATCACGACTCCATATGTGGGTATGCATGTGTGGGTTGGGGGAGAGAGCAGTCCAAGATGACAAGGAGAAGGAGGTGCAGCACCCGTTCAGGTGCAGGATGTTTGTGCAGTGTATTACATCTTTTCTACTGCCCTAACAAATCTGAACCTACCCACCTTTAGGAAGACGTGCAAAACATTTCTACTGGAGAATGTTTTGAGAATAACATAACTTTTAGGGAGGACCCCTCTATATATAACACCAAGGACTTTGTCTTGGGGGATGATTTTGCATTGAGAAAACTTCAGCCTGGACTACTGAATAGACGAGCAAATGTTCTGTGTGGATGCCAGCCAGTCAGCCAGCCAGCCGAGGACGATCATTGCTGCCACATATTCAAGTACACAGGAAGTGTCAAAATTTAATATGCTCATCACCACCCAGAAGCCAATTTGTAATGGAAAAAAGCACTACCATTCATCTTGGCTAGAAATGCCATTTTCAGGAGCCTCTGATTCTTGATAAGCTCAATTTTGGAATACACTTACAGCACAATTCTAACCATGTCTACTCAAATGTAAGCCCCATTGTTTTCAATGAGTCTTACTCCCAGGAAAGTGTGTTTATGATTGCAGCCACAATGGCTGCAAAAACACACTTTCTCTCTTGATTGCCATCCCCTCCCTCCTGTATTCCACCAAAATGTGATTTTTAACTGGAGTAAGCAAATGGAAAGGAGCAACTATGGATAAAAGGCAAGACTCCTCCTACCAGAGAAATAAACATGAATTACAAATTGTGCCATCTTAGAAACTAGTTTCAATGAAATCCCACACTAGTCCTATGCAACCCTCCCATGAAAGTGGCTGGTTTCATTACTGATCCCCACTGGAGCGGCTGAATTTCAAGTCAGGCTATATTTAGCTCCCTAGCACTCTTACCTGACATTCTGTCAAGTGATCTAGGCTCTGTCAAACCATTACCATTCAAAAGATAAAGGATGCAGGAGGAAAGGTTAAATTTCATGATGGCATCTTGCCCTCAACCTTGCTTCAGTTTTAGCACCTCTGCTCTGAGTTCAAGTTACAGGCACTTAGAGGCAACCAATGCCGCAGATTAGACGAACCACCTCTTTGTCCACCCAGGTAAAGGTTGACAGTGTGTGCACCCAACCATAGATGTTAAAAACATGGACAGGGAGAAAAGTCAATCCCTAGACTAACAGCCCAGTCCTATGTTTACCCAATTCAGTGGGATTTACTCTCAGAGAAGCACCCATAGGATTGCAACTTAAATAGGAACACTTACAAAGCTTTAGTTCCTTCCTTTTTGAGCAGGGTGACCATATGTCCCTCCCCCCCCCACGACATGTCCTGGATTTTAGCCTTGTGTCCTGGAAAAAATCTCTCTTGTCCTCCATTTTCTTGCAAGCAAGCAGCATGTAGCCTTCTTGTAATTCATAAATTATAATGAAGAAAAGACATATAATAGTTTTAAATTTAATAATAAGCAATATAGAGTAGAAATTAACTGCATGATAGAAATATATATAAGTATTTTTAGCTTTCATATTGTCATGTCCTACATTTTTCTTGAGTGTCCTACATTTTGGAGGGACCTTGTCCTCTTTTTTTATTATTACACATGGTCACTCTGCTCCTGAGGTCCTCACAACAACCCTGTGAAATAGATGTGACTGAGAATGAGTGAAACTTCGTGGCTGAATGGGAATTTGAACCTGGATCTTCCAGGTCCTGATCCAGCTCCCTAACTTACAACATCCTGGTTTGGGGTTTGCATTTTGTTGTGTTAGATACAGCATCTTTGGCTGCAATTCCTGGGAAGAGGTCCCATTGAACACAATGAGGCTTGCTTCTGAGTAGATTAGGATTGTGCTCCATGCCATTCGAGGGCCTTATTGATGCATGATCATTGTCATTCCTTTTCTGCATGTGGAGGATATGCACATTTCATCCCATCCTCCCTGACAGACTGAATGTGTGCCGGAAAAGGCCCAGCACAAATGTTCTATGCAATTATAATTGTGAGCTTCTCCGTAATGAGGTGTCAGTGGGTTTAGAAACTTTTAAAAAACATGATCTCGGTAATTATGATTTATAATGAAGTTTTAATATAAGGCTTCTGAAACAGAGAAAAACCTTGTGAAGCTGGGATAAAAATAAGGGGTGGATGAGAATAATGAGGGGTGGAATAATGAATAATGGTGATGTGCAGAGGAAAGAAAACCTGATGGCAGAACATGTGAGGAAAGGCATGAAAGTTCATGCCAATCTAAGAAAGCAGTGATGAGTAAACCCCTTTATGCATCCAGGGGCAATAGGAACCACAGCCCCTTCCTAACTGATCAGAAACTGCTTTTGAAACACCTGAATTTCACAGGAAGGTTGCAGGCTGTCAGGGAAGACATATATACCATCATGTGAAATAACTGTTTATTGTCAGCACTTCATAAAAACAAGGCCAGATTTAAACCCATTGGACCCATTTGCTGCCAATTTGACTCCATGCATAAGACACCCCCTCTGGCCAGGGTAATCTAGTCTCATAGGCAATTATTTTATATTAAAATGTATTTAGAGCCATTCACTTAAAAAAAATTTTAAGCACACATCCTGATTGTTTTCCATTCTACCACTGAAATTATGCTTGAGACTTTATAATGCGTTTTATTTATATCTCTAAGGGCACAATCCAGAGTAAATACGGGAGCACGTAAGAGACATTATGTGCACCTGTAGTTACTGCACCACCTAGTGAAAACCAATGGGAAATTCATATTGCAATACAGAGTAACTCGTTCTTACTCCAGAGCAAGGACTCTCCGTAGTTACTCTGGATTTCACCCTAAGATTCTTCACAATAGACCAAGTTCATATCTTCCAGGATCTTGATTATGACCTGGCGCTCCCAATGTTTCCAACTGGGCCCCTTAAGTCCTAAGTCCAACCATGCATGTACCAACATGTAAAACTATTATATCAGACCATTAGCCAATCCAATCTGATGTTTATTTTCATTGACAGCCATACCCTGGGGACTCAGGTGGAGGTTTTCAGAAGGCGATACTAGGGCTTGAAGCTGGAACATTTGCTCTGCTCACTGAAGTAGTGGACCAAGTCAAAAAAAGATACTGCCATAGATTGGCAATAAGAACATTCACTGCTGCTGGAGGTCCCCAGCATCACAGAACAAAATAATTACAAGGATCTTTGAGGTCATCTACTCCAGCCTCTTGGCCCAGTCTAGGCCAGGGATGTGCAGTCCTCAGCCCAGGGGCCAGATGCGGCCTATAGAAAGCCACAAGGTGACTGATGGCAAGCTTCCTCATTCGGACCATAGACAATCCTCTAGCCCTAATATACTTTTATATATAAATTTATTCAAATTTTATGTGTAAATCATTTTTACACCCCCCCATCAAAGAGAGATGATGTGGCCCTCCTGCCAAAATGTTTGGACACTTCTGGACTAGGCAACCACATTCTTGATTGGTGATTATCTTAATCTCAGACTGAGTTTGAAAACTAAACAGTGACACAGGGGAGATAACATTGGGGAAAGATGTGGGATCAACCGGAGAAGCTTATGCAACTGTTTCAAGTACATATAATTGTATTAGTTCATGTTATTAGAGGAGAGAGAACTTAGTCATGAAGCCAAAGGTTTCACAGATCAGGGCTTCCCATGACAGTTTTCTGTGTTCCTAAGGAATGTTTAATGAGCTGCCTGGGAGAAACTCTGGTACTGGCAAGCAGTTGTGGAATGCAAGGTAGATAAATCTTCAATGAGAACCTTTTGAACCAGATCATAGCAAAAAAGTTTAAAAAAAAGTTGTACTGACATTTTAATGGGTGTCTCTTGTGGACAACAGTCTGACAGCCTAATGATTGATTGAAAGAACAGGCCACTAAACTCAAAGCCCAATTTCAAGACACTGCATTTCCAGGTTCCCCTAGTTCCTTAAAAAAAAGCAGGCCTCCGTAAGTCTTGAGAGTCTATGGTATCGTGCTTGGCGCTGCATACGCTGCATGTGAAGCACGAAAGCCTGGGTTGTATTGTTATGGAGGATAGGCTGTTACCCAAGTAGGAAATCCCCCCTCTCCACGCCACTGAATTAGTCCAATGGACAGGCAGAGCCAATACGATTGGATCCAGCTGGCGTCACAGAGCTGCGCTAAGGACAGGAGCTCACCCTGTCTTGTGGGGCCGACCTGGGTGGCAAAACAAATATATTCATTTATCACATACTATGAAAGTTTGATATTAAGGGGTTTTGAGGGAAAAAGTGAACATGAAAATGTTGGAAAGGATGAGCAACTCTAAGTATATTGTATACTTAAATAGAAGCACAAATAATTTAAAAAGCAACTAATGCACAGCCATTAAACTACGGATATGACCATAATCTGTGCATAAAAATGCATGCACTATTCTCAAAAATTTAAGTCTTCCTGGTGTAATTCAAAGTGCAGTTATGGATGGATTCGGGCTCAGGCAGTTAAGACTCTGTAATTCAGTAATTCAAAGTGCAGTAATTCAAAGTGCAGTTAAGTGGGTGGCGCAGGCAGTTAAGACTCTGTGCCTGTTAACCAGCAGGCCAGGGTTCGAGACCAGGGTCAGCCCCTCAAGACAGGGTGAGCTCCTGTCCTTAGCCCAGCTCTGCGAGCGCACCCGCATCCATGATGAAGCTGTCAAAATTTTGAAAGGAAGGGTGCCAGCTCAGGAGAATGAGGCTGCATGGATCGCAGCCAAGTGTCCTGACACTGGGACAAAATGGGACAACCAGTTGCCTGGAAGTGGGCAGGCCAGGCCGGGTCAGGGGGTGGGGCCAGGGTCAGGGGGGGTCAGGGGCGGGGCTGGGGAGGGCCAGGGGTGGGGCCAGGAGGCTGTGCTGCGGGTGGGGGGGCAAAGGGTGGGGCGTGGGGTAGGCCCCAACCCTGACATACTGCGCATGCGCCAAGGTTGGCACAGGCACAGTCGCATCCTAAAGAGGCCGCAACTGTGCTTGCGTCAATCTTGACGCAGCTGGAGTCATGTCCTCTTCAGGACGCAACTCCACCTGTGTCAATGTTGATGCAGGCGCAGTGGGCTCACCTGGGCGGCAAACTGGTCTGCCCATGTTTTTGGCCCGCTGCTAGTGACCGGATCGCTAGCGGTGGACCAAAACCAGGAACAAGTTCGGGCGATCTGGCCCGAACCGGCCTGGGCCCACCTGTGGTTGTCACCCTTTCTGCAGACTAAGGCAACCACTTCATGTGGCTTCATGGATGGGCATGATTGGGGCAGGGGTATGAATAGGAAGAGAGCAGAGAAAGGAAATATTCAGGGTCAACTCTATTCAACTTTCCAATGTCAATGCAATTGCAATGCAGCCCCAAAGTAACTAAGGGAATAAATGTCCCCTTACCCTGAGGAATCTCCAAGACTGCTTTCCCCCATAGGATGCAGTGCATGCTCCATTGGCATGGCTGCACTCGTGCTAGAACGTTGGCCCTCCATTAACCCATATAATCATATTAGACACAGATTCAAACAGTGGATTTTAAAGCCCATGTGAAATGCTTGGATATTCAGGTGATGCATTTTTCAGTGCCAACGGTGTGTGTGCAAGACAATTTTTCAAACAATAAATTGCCTTGTTTAAATATGCTAAGAATATTAGCTGTACTGAGATAACGAAGCATTACAGTTACAGATTTGTGTCTTTAAAAAGTGCGCACATATAAATACAAATAAAACAAACCTCCCCCTATTAATCTGTTCATAGCCCTATTTACCCAAAGACTCTGCTTCATAGTAAAAATCTAGCTGCAATTTGAGGAGTGGGGAGGGGGAGATTATTCTACTTGGCCACAACTGTGTGTACAAATTACTCTGAAACCATAAAGTACACAGAGGAACAATTAGATATGCAAACAGCCTGAGCAGTGAGAATATAGAGGATATGGAAAACTTTCTTATACAAGCTGTTTGTGCAAGGAGAATGACTACTCTGTAGGTTGAGCAGCTGTTCTGCACTGGGGTTTCTAGCTTTGCTTTGGCTCAGTGTAATGCTGCATTTTCAGGAGACACCCCCTCGCAGAACTACGTTATAGTAGCAGCATCCTCAGAGATGGTAGAGTTGTCAGTAGAAGAGCATGCCTGGTTAATCTGCAGAGCAGGGCTGATGCTGGTAACAGGGCAGCATCTGGGCATCTGAGGGTTGGTGCCTCAGGGCTGGTCCCTCCTTTTATCTTATTTCGGTAGTCATTTCAAATGACTGTCAGATTGTTCTCAGCACTGTCAGACTGTTCATGGTATTGGAAATATCCAGTAGTTTTTACAGTGGTTCCTTTTACACTGTAATCCATGGGCGACACATACAAAAGGTGTCACAGTATTTAACAAAATAATAGGGCTGTGGATGGCGCAAGCGGTTAAGATGCTGTGCCTGTTAACCAGCAGGCCAAGGTTCGAGACCCGGGTCGGCCCCACAAGACAGGGTGAGCTCCTGTCCTTAGCCCAGCTCTGTGACGCAGCTGGATCCAATCGTATTGGTTCTGCCTTTCCATTGGACTAATTCAGTGGCGTGGAGAGGGGGGATTTGCTGCTTGGGTCACAGCCTATCCTCCATAACAATCCAACCCAGGCTTTCATGCTTTGCATGCAGTGTATGCAGCGCCGAGCACGATACCATAGTCTTTCAAGACTGACGGAGGCCTGCATTTAACAATATTCAAGCAAGCACACACAAACAATGTGATACCTGCACATGTTTCTACTCTTCCTTCTAAAGTTGGCATGCAAAAGAAAGGGAAATTCAGGGGCAGAATGTGTACCACATTCAGGGTACTGTGCTGGAATTCACGTATAGACAGGCCAACATATTATACTGCTATCCAATTTATAGAACTGCTATTTGCTGTGGTTTGTATGCGACATCAAGTATTCAATGAGACCGAAGACATCTCTGCCTATTTGCAATCTCATCTGTCTGACACTACCGCACAGAGCACCTCTCCTCTCACAAATACACACTTCTTATTGTTTCTTTTGTAGTCTTGAGGCAGCTGCTATTTTTACTTATATTTCACATGAGCCGGCAAAGACGTGCCATAGAATTCTTCAAATTATGTTCTGGAAAGGTGGTGGGGCCTGGAGCAGTGGAACAGACAACAGAATACTCAATTCTTATTTTGAGTTTGTGTTCTCTTCCAATGGAAAGGTGACTCAAACAGACCCTTGAAGATCATGGCTAAAAAAATAAGTGGAGATGGTACTGAAATATCCAGCTTTTTAAAAAAGGAATGTAAATCTCCAGGACCAGATGAGATACAGCTGTTAGTGCTGAAGAAGCTGGTGGATATAATATCAGAATATTAAGCAGAGTGTTTGTAAACGTTTATAAAATAATGGAATTAACTTCTAGGAGCCAGTATGGCTCAGTCAAGAACATGTCAATATGCCATGCCAGCCCAATCTCTCTCGGATAGAAATTACTATTCTATTCATCACCATCATCATCATCTTCACCACAGCATTTGTATACTGCCTTTCTCGCTGACTGCAGTTTACATAGACAAATTATAGTAAACTCATCTTTATTTTAAATGAGTTTTTTGACAGTTGTGCCACAAGCACTCATAGAAATCATCACTTAAAGATGGAATTCTTAATGGAATGGTCATGATATCTGGCCTTCTGAGCTTCCCTTAGGATCAGCTTCAGGTCAGTCAAGCTGTTAATTATTCTTTCTTTTTTTTCCTCGGGAAATTCATGCACATTATGTACCTAAATGTCAGTAAAGAATCTGACAGTTTCCTCATTGAGAAAAGGGGAAAAAATACGGGCTAAACAAAAGGTTTACTGCTAGGTGGGTTCAAAAGGTTTGAACCAACATTTCTAAGGGTGAAGCAACAAGAGTGTTAGGCTGCAATCCTGAAGACACATTCATGGGAAAACACAATTGGGCTTACTTTTGAGTAGACATGGTTAGGATTGTGCTCTCAGTGTTTCTTCTCTATTTCAAAAGACATCAAATGGGGCCTGTCTGTGCTGGTTAAGATTTTTATAAACGATCTGTATGATTTGCAAGAAGGGATTATCAGCTTTGCAGAAGACAGGATGCTGGGACAGGGGCATATGCTGGAAGGCAGAAGCAGGATTCAAAACTACCTTGATAGGTTTGATTGTTGAGATCATACCTACAAGGAGGTTAAGAGACACATGGAAATGAGTATATAAAAAAGCACAGATGCAGGATGGGAAACACCTGACTTGGCAGCAGTATCTAAAAAAGCTCAGGACCAGAAGCTGACCATGGCTCAGCAGTGTGAGCCATTTGTACAAAAAATTGGGGAAAAAAACTAATGCTGGGCTGCATTAATAGAAGATTGGATCACAAGACGGAACAGTCCATTTTATTGTATTTGGTCTGCCAAACTGGCTGTTGGGCTTTGGGCACAATCCAGAGTAATTACGGGGAGTCCTTGCTCCAATGTAAGAACAATTTGCTCTGGATTGCAATATGAATTTCCCATAGGTTTTCACTAGGTGGTGCAGTAACTATGGGTGCACGTAATGTCTCTTACGAGCTCCTGTAGGTACTCTGGATTGTAGGGTTTCTCTTCCTGCTTTGCTATATGAAAAGCTGTTTCCTTCTCCTAGGATTTGATCCAGAGCTATATCAAAGGCTTGAAAATGGGATGCCCACATTGTGAGTTTGAGAAACTGAATCAATCTTCAGCCCATGTTGCATCTAACCACCATGCTGGAAATGATAGACAGACAAGTCCAACATTAGAGGCACTGCTAATGAAATATTTTAGGCATTATTCTTGAGACACAATGCCACCACCACTGGTGGCTCTTGCAAAGACTGAATTGGTCAGTGGTTCAATGCATTTGCAAAATAACTCAGAACCCTTAAATGCAGTCTCCTGTCACTTGTTGCAGGCATCCTTTGGGTGCCTGTCCCTTCGGAAGAGATCTCTTATGGGGAAGAATGTGTCAACTGAATGTCTTATTCAAGGAGGTGCTCTTGTTAAGTAACTGATTGGGATATTTAGGGACAGCCGGACTGGCCCATTTTGCTTCAAGGAATCTATGGAAGGAATCCAGAAAAGGAACTGTTGGGTATTTGACTGGTCCTGGGAGTGAGGAACGAACTATCATAGCACATGGTTCCTGCCAAAAAGCACATCCTGTCTATCCTGCTACCCGCTCTCAACTTGCCCAATTGACCCTGCGAAAAAAGTGGGAAGGGGAAACATGCTAGAGTTCTAGGGAAGGCACACCCAATACCCTTTATTTTCTCCTATGAAAACAAGGGCTTTAATGGACCTTATGCTCTTACCAGAAGAACAGGGTGAGTCAGGGAGACACCTCCTTTCACCTTCCCATCTTTGCTGTGGCAATTCTGATTGTCCCACTGAGACATTTACCAGTGGTGGCAGTTTCTCCAAAGCTATGGAGCATACCATTTCCACCTGTTTTGCATAAGTCCTGCCCTTGCTTATCTTGTTGGGAATGGGGCATATAGGACACCATTATAGTCCTTCATTCCTTCTCCTGCCTGAAGTCCAGGCTGGGAGATGTGGTCAGGGGAGCTATCAGTTTCCAACATGAAGCAGTGTGGCCTTCCATGGAGAAGATCATTGAGCTAGCTGGTCCCTGCCCCATTTGTGTGGCAGGGTCTATATCAAAGGCTTAAGAATGCTCCCCTTTCTTTACTGGAGAATAGCTTGTGTGTGACAATACCCTCTGGTAAGATGGCAAGAGTTGCAATAGCTAATGTATTTCTGGAATTTGGGATCAGGATGGTATGAGAAAGATGCAAATCCAAGCAGATTCATAGGGCATCAGGGGCTGAACTTAAGGGAACAAAAGTTCCCTTTACACCGAGGCAGCCTCCTGATTGTCTGCCCCCCTCCATTGGATGCAGCAAGTGCTACCATGGTGTGGTTGCACTGGTTCTAATGGGATGTGTTTACTGTGGTGGAAATAGGATTGGGGCAATATTCTCATTTCTGGAATTAATGTATAAGTAAACATGCTTAAGATTGCTGGCCAATGAAATCAGAACAGCCCAGTCTAGTTAATCTCAAATCCTATGAGTTGTAAAAAAAATAGTGACCAGGAATGCTGCTAGTTGTATCAGTGGGTTCAGTATCTGATAGAAATGCTTGAGAATTAGTCCCGTCTGCAAACTGGGCAGCAGTTCAAGAGCTGCCTTATTCCCTGCCACAATTGCCTTTCCTTTCACTCAAATAAGTATACTGCAATCAGAGGTTGTTCTGGCATTTATGTTTTATTAACCATTTATTTCATTAATCGATTTACTCTCACATTACAATCTTGTGGTGGCTTATTATTAAATGCATGTATTTTTCCTTTTAATTCTTTTTTTTGGAAAATAAATAGAGCAGTAAGTGAACTGTGTGGGTAGGATGGTTTCTGGAACATTGGTTAAACTTCATGATTGGATCTCAACATCAGACCTGTGAAAAAGTACAGCCCCCACACACGTGCTTGGATGAAAGCTGGAAGTCTGGCATTAATTTAAAGAAAAGAACACCCAGCCATAATCCTGGCTGCACAAGCTGAGAGGAAGCACAGGGGATCTTGTTCTTGAAATGAACATATTGGATGCAGGTTACAAAATAATTAAAAAAATTAAAAAAAATCATATTCTCATCCATTTTTAATTGTGTGGGTTAAGTCAGTTGTATACAGATCCAAGACTCTGCTTGATGCTTGTGAACAAAATCCATCATCTAACTGACCTTCCCTGAGCTCATTGCCACTTACAGAGTGACAGGTATGGCAATGGAAGCCACTGCACATCCCAGCACAGCTGGCACTGGGGTCAACAAACAGGTGTGTCACATAATCTCCTATTTATTCCCATCACTTAATCTGAGTGGCCTGCAGCAAAGTGTCAAGCTATATGAGCATTCCTCCCTGAATGAAGAAGATCCCTGGATCTCCCTGGATCGTGCAAGGTGATTCTGGCCCACAAGAAACATGCACACAGCAGGGCTCCATAGGGACAGCCAGGAGGTGGATTCCGCAGGCTACAAAAAGCTGATGTTGTCCATAATGCAAGATGAACTGAATGGCGCTCTACTCTTTTCACTATCACAATTGGCAACATTATTGGCAAGACTAAATTTCCGTGCCTCCCCATTGCTTTATGAACAACAGGTATCCGGGCTGATGCTTCGGGAGCCACATGCAGTTACTGCAATGGCACTGGCACAATACAACATGAGGCCTCGTTGTCCTTATCCCCAAAATGAACCCGTCAGTTCTTGACTTGAGATTCTCTTCCCCAATTACCTGAAGGGATGGGAATCTTCATGGTATGAGAGACAGAAGGTGAGCAAGACGGAATCAGCATTCTTTTTTCAGATAGCAGGAACAGCAGTAGTTCTGCAGCCAGCACACATGCATTGATAGGGGCTCAGGTACATACAGCTGACCCTGCATTCAACCTACGTGCAAATGCTCAGAAGGGGAGGAGGAGGGATGGCTGCATGGGCCTCATCTGCAAGTTGCAAGTATCTGCATTTGTCACCAAGCTGAATAATAGCACTTCTGCAAAAGGAAAGCACCGGGATGGGCAGGGGGAGGATTTAAGGCAGTGGTACAATGATCAGCGAACTCCTTGCTGTCTATGTGGAGGTAGCAGGCCATTTCTTGTGCTTATAGGGTTTTGCTGTGAGCAAAAGGAGCAGAGGATGGCTGGACTAACTTAAAGATGGAGCGGACACAAGCGGGGAAGATCTCCTATCCTGTTGCATGCAGTGATGCAGCAACTTAAATGTGACACTCCAACTTTCCAATGGACATTAAGGAAACAGGGACACTTTCCTGCTTTCCCCTCCAAGTGGCAGCCAACTCTGCAGTATTTTCTGTAGCACTGAGACTTCTTCCTTAGTACTCCCACTAATTCCCTTTTGTCTATTTCCAGCGGAACAGTGAATGCTATTGAAGACGGCTGGTGGCATATTGAATAGGAAGATGCACAGATTATCCAAGACCAGGCAGCCCGCTAGCATGCGACTGTGAGGGCTGGTACTTGGCACAAAATAAGTAGCAGCCACAGACGTTCTATGTAGAATATGTGGAACAGCAGGTAAGTTCTGAATTCATTCCTGACATTGAGGAAACTATACTCCTCTTCCAGGAAGAAATCGTCTCAGTAAGTTCATAGGAACCATGTTTTTAACAACCAGAGAAGCAGCCATGGGTGATGGTGGTGGTGATGGAACCCATTCAAAATATAAATGCTGCTTTTTAGTCACTCCTGGAGGCTCTCGCTGTGATGACAAGCAGGAGATTTGCTTCTCTCCCTCCCCTCAAAGTCATCAATAGCTAACCAGGAGATAAAAGTGTTCAAGTTATGGGGGTTGCACAGCAGCAGCAGCCAACACTAAACATTCAAGTCGATAGTTTCACTATGTACAATGTGACTGAGACATGGTCCCATCTGCCAGAAGATGTCCTGCTCCAACATAGCAGCCACACACTGTTATCTGATTCGTTTCTCCACAGAGTACACTGAAATGTAGTAGTCATTGCTTCCAACTGCCAGATGGGGCTATGGAAAGGAGAGAGAAAAGCAGCGAGTAAATATATGTGGAGTACACAACAATGTCCTTCATAGGTGCCTTGGTATTCACCAGGCATCCTTTTAGTGCTACCTAAGGCTACTCAAAGTAACAGGATACCATACTAGCTTAACATTTCATCTGATCCAGGAAGAATCTTATGTTTGTTTTGTTCAACTTTACACAGTTCTGTACCATTTTTACCGAAGTGGACTAAAGTGTCTGTTCTTATTATGACATCTGCTGGAAAACACTAAATTATGTGAATCTCCTCAAAGCACACAAATGATTAGCACTAGAGTTTGTCAGTGATCTCCGTTTTTTTAAAAAATGAGGCAAATATTTTCAGATTGGGTTAATTAACTACTGTCAGTGGATTTGAATACTGAATGTTAACAATGAATACTGGGTTAACTGAATCACTGCTCTGGACAGCTTTAGTGATCTTCTTTTTAGTACACAGTACTATACTTTGTCCTCTAGCCAACTTTAGAAATATTGACAATTGAGAAAGGAGACTAACCCAGTGTGGATGAAAGGCTAGGCAGCTGATGGCACCCACTCTCTGTCCCATGAATCCATCATAGTACTTGATATTGTTGATCAGCTCACCATTCCCATTGTAGATTGCAGTGAACTGATTCATAGAGCCACTACAAAGGAAAAGAGAAAACACAGTACACCAATGATGTCATATCAACACTGGCTGAAAGAACAGAGGTTATCTTCTCCTTCCTATCAACCATGAGCACAGGTGTCATTCATAAAGTAGAAACTCAGATTTCAAGTAAGCTCATGGTCGCTAAAGCACAGTACAACACTAGGCTCACAGAAAAAAATTACATACTCAGGAGGTTTGCAGCAAGAGAAAGGAGCATAGGAACAGGAAGAGAGAAACTACCTAGATGTGGTCATCTTGAGTGAAAATTATTGGTATTAAACTGTGAAGCTGGATAGCAAGTCTCTGGTAAATTGTACACTTGCTGTTCTTACGAAGGAAAACCCAAGTTATGTGGGATATGTGATAAGCCAGAAAACCCACCAACACAAATTCCTAAGTGCTGTGGGTTTAAGGTCACATGAAAGGATTGAAATACATCATGGAAAAGAAGCTGCATTGCTTAGCCAAAGGAAAGAAATACAAAGTCCATTGTTTGTAAACAATGGGCTGCTTCTCTCTGAGCTTTACAGGAGGGATGGTGGAAGGCAAGGCTCATTTAGGACTTACCATGCAAACAAGTTTGCTTGTGGGTGAATATCCAGAGCTGTCAGTCCTTTGACTATCTGAAGGACTTTCACCGATTCTGGCATTCTTGGATCAAAGAAACGGACATCTCCATTTACACTGCAAATTGACAAAATATTGGGTGATTACCCCCTTTTTCCAAAAAGAACACATTCTATTTTCCCAGCACCTGGTCAGACTATGAATAATGCACTGCTAGTGGTTAATCTGCAACACTCCTTTGGTGAGCCTCACTTTAATAGAAATCTATTTCAGATGGCATCTGCATGGCTCAAGATTGGGGTGCCCAAACCCTGGCCTAGGGACCAAATGTGACCCAAGGCATGCCTCCATGTGGCATGTGGCAGGCCCCATAATCTTCCAGGGAAGTGCCCTACTGTATGCACGTCCTTTCTCTGTATGAAAGTGCCTATGAACTCAATTCGTTTGAATTAATTCACTCATTTGTAAGTTCTGTCCCTAATATATTCATTTATGTAAATTTATTCAAATCTGTAATGTAAATTTTTCCAGTCCCTGACACAGTGTCAGAGAGATGATGTGGTCCTCCTGCCAAAAAATTTAGATACCCCTGCTCTAGATGATGCAGTAACAAACATAAGCTTCCTCTTCATACCTCATACACAAAGAATTCATGAGTACAGATCAATTCCCTTTTTTCTTCTCCAGTTGAATGGGATTATACATCATAAAAAATCTCTACCTTGTTTTGCTGTTGGAGTCAGACCAAAAAGGCCCTTTTATTCTCCAGAGTAGAGTAAATAGAACCCTATATAATGTGAACACCATTATATAATCTTGGCCAGCAGAGTGACAATGGACTGATGGGCCTGCAACAGATTTTGGGACGTGAAGACTTTTAACATTGGACAAGTTGCTTTACGTATAAGTGGGTGGTTAAAATCACAATAATTTTTCAAAATGTACTTTCCATCTTCAGCCAGAATGTCTTGGATTAAATCAATTCACAGCTCATGAAACAGGGCTTCAGTCTTTTCTGTTTGATTAATCTGGGGCCAGATTGGTAGTGTCTGAAAGTTTGTTCAGTCCAAGTTATTATTTTATGAGAGAGCTGGGGTTGAAACGTGGGGTTGATCATTGGACAAACTGCATTTCCTAAGCAAATTCTCTGAACACAAAGTGATCACTGGGAAATGAAACCGATAGTGTCAGGCCTACTACAGAACTGAACATCTCTCATTACACAATTTCTGTCTCTAGCTTTTCAAGCAATGATTCATTAAATCCAGTAGTGTTAAGGAAGGCAGATAAGGGGGGTTGGTAAGAAAAGCATAATTAAAGCTTGATTAATTATTAAGCGAAAGTTATTCTTGATTTGATAAGAAAGGCAAAGCAGTTAAGTGTCCAGTAAAGTGCATGATTGTCACTGATTTAGACAACTAATTACACACTGAGCAAACTGTATAATGAACCATGGAAACAAGTTGCTAGTCATCATTATTGACAATAAAAACTCGGCAAGATTTGCCAAAGGCTCTAGAACCAGCCATGGGAGATCTGAGATTTCCAGGAGTCTAGAGACAGGATTTCTGTGTTGTAGTACTCCCTTCCTGCTCTGCTTATACTGTCTTTTTGCTAAAATCCTAAACCAAGATGGTATAAAATCCCAGATCTTAAAAATGAAAAAACACCTCAAAATAGTAAGGAAGAAATGTACACAAACAAATTCACTGTGTATGATTAACTTTGATTGCCAAGTAACATAATTTCTAAAGAGTAGAACATCTAGTCTGTTTCCACCCAACCTCTTGGGGGGGCACCATGGTTCTTGTATTCTGGTCACAGAACCAGTCCTTTTTTACCTGGATCAAAGGATTTTTTATCAGAAAACACTGCAGCAAGCAGGGCCTAGCCGTCTCATATCATTTCAGAGTAAAACATTAGAAGTACTGCCTGTGGAGCAAAAGTCCTGGCTTTCAAGCAGCTTGAGCGTGGCCTCCATTTGTACAAATTAAGCACAATGGAAGGAAACACATATTTGCATCAATATCTTAAAGTGTGTTTGTGACTGCGTTGATATAATAAATGGAGGGAGAAAAATGCATGTGAATCGATTGATACCATAATTACAAAGAACTCCAGCTCAGATTGTCAGGATATTAAATTCAGGGCAATTATAACTAAAGGCTGCCTTGCACATTAGTGAGAATGACCATGAATTGAATCTGAAAAAGTATCAGAAAAAATGAAGCTGTAATTCTGTTCAAGCTTTAACAGTCAAAATAATGTAAAGGCCAATATTCAAATTTTCCAGACAGTAATAGGAAATCTTTAACTCTGTAGTTAAGAGTGCATGTTCTCCAAATGTGCCAATAACCTTATGAACTCTAAGGTTCTGGCT
Source organism: Cryptoblepharus egeriae (assembly GCA_030015325.1). NCBI lineage: Eukaryota > Metazoa > Chordata > Lepidosauria > Squamata > Scincidae > Cryptoblepharus > Cryptoblepharus egeriae. The sequence continues at coordinate 102,006,787 of JAREYC010000002.1, read as the reverse complement.
CTTGCAAGTATTAGTTCATAGTTCTGACTAACTCCAGCTATAACTACTGTGGCTATAGTTCATGACACCTATTCAACCTTGCCATGAGTCCTTGAAGAATCATTGTGTGCTCATCTATCTGGCCTGAGCTATGTGACCTAAATGCACCATGTATCTTCTGGATCCTCTTCACTATTCTGAACACAAATAAATGGTTAAAATTCTTTGGATACCTGCCAAGTTTTAACTCATATCCAGTCATTGGTCCAAGTCAACTCTGGTGGCATCAGGAAAATGTGACAGTACTTGCAGCAGCCAAATAAGAGCTTAGGTGTCTTTCACCTCAAAAGGGAATTTAAAAAATCACTGATCAACTAGTCTTTGCAAGATGCCTTCCAGATTCAGGGAACAACCTGTGCTATTGTTATGTGCTATTAGTTCTTATTATTAAGTATTTCAATAGATTGACACATCATCAAGGATTGACACAGCTTGACACATAGCTAGAAATAATCACCTAAATTTCAATTACGCAAACAAAATACAAAAGAGGTTGTGGCCAACCAGGCACATGCTATATAAATGCTATAAAGATAAATGCTATAAAGGACTGCAATTACCATTAGGCATGAGCTTCCTGCTCAATATAGAAAGTGAAACCGACTACCAACTTCAATATTTATTACATTTATATCTCTCTTTTCCTATGGAGTGTTCAAAGTGCCATATACTGTATAGAATAGTCCAATGGTTTCCCATTGTGAATTGCTTAGCTCTGGCAAGGTTGTTTTATTTGTATCTTCAGACCATGGACAATAAATGTAACTAAAACTAGTGAAATGTACCTGCGTTGTGGGGTAAAATTTCAAGACTATTTCTAACCTGACCCTCTGTGCAACACCCGTTCCCCTGGTGCAACACACAGCCTGTGCAGAGCTGGTCCCCTAACTCTTGCAACACACCCCTTGTGCACCACACACACACACTATCCCCCTGCACCATCTTCCCATGTGACCATTCGCCCCATGCAAATCATCCCCCATGCAAAAAATCCCCATGTGACCATCTTCTCATGCGCAACCTGCCATGAGCACCCCCCATGTAAAATACCCTCCCATGCACCACTGCCGCATGCACATCATCCCACCACGCACACCATCTCCCCATGGGCACCACAACACCATTCCCTCCCATGTGCATCATTCCCCCGCACACACCCCCATGTGCAACACCCCATAAACACCATCTCCACATGTGCACCCTGCCAAGTGCACTACCACCCCCATGCACACCCCCATGTGCACCACCTCCATGCATACCATTGCCCCATGAGCACCATTCACCCCTTGCACACCACCACCCTATGTGCACCAATTCCCACATGAGTACCATTGCCCATGCACACCATTCCTCCCTCCCCCCTCCGTGCATCAGGCACCAGGCACCAAACCAGTCTTCAATGTTAAGTATAGGACAAAAACATGTTGCACTCCTTTTCACCCCCTTAAGGGTTAAATTTCTCAATATTGCAAATATTCTTGGTGGGTGCTCGTGTCATATAAGGAACCACCTCCCTAAATCTCATGCTTCTAGGTCCACGGCTTGAGACAGGGTGTTGATCAGTCAGCGATTCTTTAATGTAAAGTATAGGAAGGAAAATGTGCTGCACCTCATTTCACCCCCTTCCAAGTGGAATTTCCAAAAACCGTTTCTTAGTGGGTGCCTTCATCATGGAAGGAACACCTTCCTCAAATTTCATGCTTCTAGGCCCGGTAGTTTATTTAGGTGTTGATACAGAGTTTGTGAGTGAGTGACTTTTCAATTCTATGCTCTGGACTGGAACGATGAGGCTTGCCAGGCTGATGGGTGATGGAGGGGGTTTGGAGACTAAGGCTGAAATTCTAACCTCACTTATTTGGGAGTAAGCCCCATTGACTATAATGGTATTTATGACTAAGTAGACAGCGATAGGATTGCACTCTAATGCTGCAATCCTAAAGACACTTTCCTAGGAGTAAGACCCATTGAACACAGTGGGGCTTACTTTTGAGTAGATATGGTTAGGATTGTGCTCTTAGGCACTTAATGTTCAAAGACAGTACTGGAGTGAGAAGTGATTTTACTGGGAGAAGTGTGAAGGACAGAATTTATAGATGGTGATTGTATGTGGAATCCACCAAGGATAAATCAGGGACAAATACTATGTGGAAGATATTGCCCTCTAATATAACCAAGAGCTATTCATGGGCAAGTCGGAACACTTCAAACCTCTTCCAGGAAAAATAAAAAACCACAATGTTTGCTGTCCATCCCACCATGGAAAAGGATTACATCTTAGAGAATTATATTTTCTTTCAATTCTGTATACAAGGGAGAATCTCTCTGAAAATAAATGGCAGCTTAGTGGCAGTAAATTATATTCCGCCATCCTCTGAATGGGACAATAAATAAGCACAGTGCTCCTGTACCATATTTACAAAGTATGAAAAATGGATTTATGCACAGAAAATTGCTAGATGGGGAAATAATCCTGCATAGCAATAAGTCCAGAAAGCAATAGAATTGTTTTTTTAACTTACTAGCAAAGCTTACTCTGCCCACTTCCAATTTTTTTTACTTCAGAGCATTTCTATTTAAGTTTAGAATCCTGCATCTTTAAGGTGGTAGGTGATCTGAAGAAGGTGCAGCAAATGAAGTGGATTTATTTCAGATATTCTGGACCCAATCTCTTGAGTCATCTGGTAATGCATGGGGTCAAGTTCTTTATTGTCACCAGCTCTGCCTCAGCTCTGGCTCAAACAACAGCCAACATGGTGCAGTGCAGGGGTCTCTAAATGTTTCAGAGGGCTGCATCAAATACCTGGCATGATGTCAAGGGCCAGAAAAAAATTAACTATAAAATTTAAATACATTCGAGATGGAACCTAGATGAATGAATAAATGAGAATGAATGGGCTCAGATTTCTAGGATTTTTCCTAGCACCAATACACATCACAGAAATAAATCACTTACTCAAATGGATCCCATTTCCCCATCTCCCAAGTACTCTTGAGGTACTTATAAAACGTTCAGACATCACAAAAAATTATTTCTGGTTTTTGGGAAAACCAGGAAGTGATTTTTAGGCTCTCAGATCACCTTCCAGACCTGACCACAGCACAGTTCCAGTTGTGTTTGGTCAAGTTAGCCAGAAGCTTGCAGGGAAGCAGAGGCTGGTTGCAGGCCAGATAGAGACTGGCCATGGCTACATCTGGCCACTGGCCTAGATTTGGAGACCTCTGATGTAATGTTTAGAGATTTGGGCTGAGACCTGGAAAATCCAGGTTAAAATCCCTTCTTGGCCATGCGCTTCCTGGGTGACCTTGGACCAATAACTCAGTTTCACATACTTTGCAGAGTTGTTGTGAGGACAAAAGAAAAACACTTTGTAAGCTACCTTGGGCATTTGGTTTGACATAGGAAAGGTGAGGTTTAAATCCCTTAAATAAAATAAATATTTTCTTGGCCAGTGATATTATTGAGGTACTTCTCTAACACCATGCTTCATTCCCTCCTCCCAACTATTGACTGGATCCAAATCTGAGATGAGAATGATCACCAGATCTTTTGTTTAATTTTTTGGGAGACAAGGGAAATGTGAGAGGCTCAGATTGTTCTTCCTAAGTTAAGATTGCTATGATAAACTCTGAAAACCTCAGTAAGGATCAAGGTTACTTATCCTCCTTATCCCCCATCCATACCTCAGAGTTTGGAACAAAAATTAATTGCAGAATAGAAATGCCAAAGTGAAGAGTGCAAACCTCATCACTGTTTAAATACCAAACAGACTTTTAAACAAGAGGGCAAAATAATGTTTTGACAGGAAAATGTCGCATAAATATTCAGAGGCCCTTGTTCCTTTTCATTTCATTTTTTTACCTGACACTCATGATGTTGCCTTCAGGATGTTTCTGCAAATATGCTTTCACCACCCAAGCAGTGTGCTCTCGATAGGTCATCACACGGCTAGAAAAGAGAGACCAGAGATTCTAAGACAATGCTGGAGAAGGCCCTGAAACCTAGTTTTGAATTATAAGGGAAAAGTACCTGCTTGCTGGATTTGCCTTCCCAGTTAAGGAAAATTGGAATCAGAGATGAAAAGCCTTCCAATTTTGAAGCCCAGTGGTTATTATTTTTTAACCAATAAAATAGAGAACCACCTGGTTTTATGAGATTGAAAATAAATTTTATTTTACCAGCCTCTTAAGCTGGTATCAATTTTTATCCATTTTATTATGCTAATGGTGGGGGAACTAACTTCTGGAGCATTTGTTGAGTTCCATTCACATTCATCAGATTGGGACCATTCTGGTAGCATTGTATTCCCTTCAGCTTGGCCTTCTATAGGAGCTTCATTTGCTCCAAAATGCACTCACATGGCTCAGTTTTGCTTTCTAGAAGAATCAATACATTTTCCTTGTCTGTCTGTCAATTTCATGACCCACCAAAAAACAAGTTGCAACCCAATAGTGGGAACTGTTACAATTTGGGAACTGCTAGTCTAGTCAATACTCTGACATGTGATGAAAGGGTATGGGAAAATGTAACCAGGGTTGTAAAACTTGTTTCATATTGTGTGGCAAATACATGTCTCCTGCTACAAACAGGGAGTATAAGGAATTAGCATCACTGGCCAGCTGCAGAAATGAAATGGTCCTCTTACCATTCGCTCAAAGCCATCCGTCTGTCATAAACACGTACGGAACCATCACCAAGCCCTGCTACGATGAGTGAGCGATGAGAGTCACAAGACAGGCTGGTGACACAGCTGTCAGCCCCCGTGGGAATATCCTATGACAGGAGAAAACACATGTCAAGGCTGAAAAAACAAAGAACATTACAGTGTTAATACAAAACAATGTAAAAAGATAGCTGTGTTGCTCAGGCTCAAAGATTGGCTTAAGACCAAACTTATTATTATCATTATCTATAGAAACAAAAGACAGATGGGCAATGGCATGGGAATGCAAACAATAATTTTAAATATGTGCACAAGGGCACACTTTTTTGATCAAAACTACGCAGGCCTGAAACAAAAGAAAGACATTCAAGAGATTTTCAACTGGGTGTCATGGTCTAGTTTTGGAAAAGCGCCCCATGCAACCATCATGGTTTTTGATGAAATTTTGTATGCAGAGTCCCACATGTTTCAAATGAACTTTTGTAAAAACTTCACATGTGGAATAGTTATTGAGACAGAGCAGTTTGTTTGACCCCATACCACTTCAATGTACTATAAGATTTTGGCAACTTTGGATACAATATTTCCTCTGCTGTTTTTTCTAAACAAAACTGAGTTAGCTGGTACAACTTATTCTGCTCTATTCAATGGAACTAATAACAATTTTGGTTTTATTCATACAGAGTAGGTAAATTGCAGCAGAGTCGACCCAAAAAATCCTTTAAAAAATTCAAAGTTTAACGTTGTATAACTCCCACAATAGTCAAGTAAAAAATGTAAAAATTAGCACTTAATATCTCAATACAACATTGTTTCTGAATGTAAAATTTCAACCTCCTACCTCTTTTCATTAGTGTACAAATTGAGTGTAAAGTTGATGATTTTTGAAAAAGGCCCAAAATAGGGTATTTTCAATCTGATTTTGCAAAACAGTACCTTCTAGAAATGCTTTCAAACCAACCGCATAAGAAAAAGCATGCTTCAAACTTTCTAAAAAAGTGGGTTTGATTTTCCAATGCAGGCATACAATGCCCAAAATTAAGGGACAAAGTTAGGAGATATTGCTGTGGGAATGGCCTATATTTCAACATGAAATTTTTTTTTCATTTTCCAGATAGTTTTAAATGTTTATTTTTACTGTTATTGTTATATAATTTTTTTCACGTATATGTGAGTTTCCTAAGCTTAGATACACTTTTACTAGTATGTACTGTTTATTTTCCTACCATGATGTTTATTATCCATGAAGGTTGTGTGGGGAGCCCTAAACCACTTGACATGAAATGACCCAATTCTGAGCTTAAGAATTAGGTTAACCGATCCATTAATTCTTAAAGACCAGGCAAATATGATAATCCAAAGAACTACACAACATCTGTGTAGAGATTCATCAGCTCACAGAGATAGTTGGGTGTGAAAGTATTCTACATATTTATTTCATTAGCTTTGCTTTTCCTGATAGTGCATAAGAACATTTCATATCATTTGTATGTTTGTATGTTACGACTGCCATGTGAATCACTCTATGTTTCAGCTCCTATTACATGGTGGGCTGTTTGTGTACAGCAACCAACTCTGGGGATCAAGTTATTTTCACCGTACTATCATTCAAAAAGAAGGGTTATTAGGGGTGTGGTGAAAAGTTCCCAATCTAAGGCTGCAATCCTAAAGACACTTTCCTGGGAGTAAGACCCATTGAACACAATGGGGCTTACTTTTGAGTAGACATGGTTAGGATTGTAAAGACCTAATAGGTCTTTACAATAGGTAATATGCAAATAGGATTGCATATTACCATGCAAAGACCTGTGCATGGTAATATTTATTTTAAAACTGTAACGTCCTGCATTATTGCAAGATGCAATCTAAGGCAGCTTATAGAACAAATAATAAAACAGTGATTAAAATAATATATGGTATAATATACAAATAATATATAATATATATTATGGTATATACAAATAATATAGAATATAAATTATGTGGTGCCTCACATAAAGAGCTTAATTGGTTCTGGAGGCATGCTCTTTAAGTGAAATGCTCTTAGTGAAGCAGATTTTTCCATAGGAAATAATGGAAACTCAGACGACTGGTTCCACAACCCCCAAAACATTCATATTTAACACAATGGGACTTACATCTGGGTAGACATGGTTAAGAAGCTGCAATCAAAGACACTTTCCTGGGCGTAAGCCCCATTTAACACAATGGGGCTTACTTCTGAGTAGACATAGGAGACTGCAATCAAAGACAATTTCCTGGGAGGCATACCTGGGCTGCTGCTGGAGGTTCAAGGTGGTCGGAGTGGGCACTTGGGGGCAGCTGCCTCTGGCACCTCCAGGCAACTGCCCCCAAGTTGAGGCAGCAGCGCTGGCTGGCAGCCCTTTTAAAGAGCCTCCATGTGGAGCGTCAGGGCTGCATAGCACGCGTGCCCATAGCTCGCTTGCTTGTTAAGTGAAGCAGAACTTGTTATGTGAAGTAAGATTTCTTGGAAACTTTTGCTTATTATGTGAAACGCTTGTTAAGCAAGGTACCATTGTATATGTTTTTAGAAAGATGCAGCAAACACACACACATGCCAAGCTGAACAAAAATGCTAAATTTTAATCAGTCTTCTAAAGGAGTATGTGATAGGAGCCAGATCTTAGAAGGATGTGTATTCCATGGGGTTGGTGCCAGGAACAAAAAGACTGCTCCTGGTGGACGCTCACTGCAACTTTGGGGGCAAGGGGTCTGTTGTAAGGCCGGAGCTAATGAACAAGGCATGCAGGAATACACGCATCTAATAAGGTGGTCCTAAACCAATGAGGACTTTAAGGGTCATCACCATCAATGCAATTCACTGAGAATTGGGGCAAAGTGATTCCACGAAGCAGTTCCAGTTAATAACTCATGTACTCCATTTTGTACCCACTAACGTTTCTGAACTTTTCATGGGCAGCTTCACATAAAGCACATTTCAGCAGTCCAACCAAGGGAGTGACCAATACATGGTTAATTGTAGCTTAGTCTCTCCAAGAAAGGCCACAGCTGGTATTTCAGCTGAAGCTGATTAAAAACATTCCTCATCACTAAAGATATCTGGGCCTATGGAAGGCTAGCTTAAGACTTGGAACCAGCTGTTTAAGGGGGTGTGCAGCTACATCAAGGACAGGATGAATACGGTCATCCTGCACTGTACAGTATCCACCAAATGAATCTTCATTTGGTCACCATAGTAGCTGGTCTAGTACCAAGTACTACAATTGTTAGAGTTGTGCTAAGCCTGATTGTCTATCTCAGGGGTCTTCAAACCTCGTCCCAGGGCCAGATGCTACCCTCAGAAAGCCTCAATGTGGCCTCTGGCAAGACCCTTCTATCAGGCCCTTGGGCAAGCCTTGTAATTCACTCCAATACATTCTTATATGTAAATTTATTCAAATTTGAAATGTAAATTAGTTTTCCAGCCCCCAGCACCATGACAGAGAGATGATGTGGCTCTCCTGTCAAAATGTTTAGAGACCTCTGGTCTAACTGTTGGTTCAAGGCAAGTTGCTAGAAATTGGCTTGAATAATGTTTGTAGCTGGACATGCCCCAACCTGCCTGATCATGTCCAGACATGCCCACTATCAGTCAGACAAAGAGGACATTCTGAGTAGCTTCTGTATGGTCCTGGTTTCCCATATCAGCAGTATCTGTGCAGTCTAACCTTTAAGGCAAGTTCAGGTTGGTGGTTTGCTGTGAGAGACTTTGCTGGACTGAATACTGAACTTAAAACTCTGGACTGATTTACTGACTTTGCCTTGTAGACTTTGATTTGGATTTGGTTGCTGTACTGCTTGCTTACCCATGTATAACCTGGACTGCCTTGGATTATCCTGTTTGTGTTGCTGTGTATGAATACAGTGTGATAGAAATGACTCTCCTGTCTGCTCTCTTGCGCCCAGTACCAATTCCAGAACACCATCCAGCTTATGCTGACAACTATTACCCCTGAAGCCCTTAATGGCCTGCACCCTGTAGACATTTAAGAGGACTTCCTCCCATATACTTCATCTCCTCAGGACCATCCAGCATAATTTTATTTTGTTTTTTGTCTTCCTATGACGTTAGAGATACTACTACGTGGGGGGTGCTTTTCAGTGGCAGTGTCATATTATCATACAGTCTCCAAAAGACATCTGCCAAGCCCTCATTACTTTTCTCCTATATCATGAGCTTGGACTGGTAAATTCTGAAATTTACCAAGACTGTTGTTTTTATTGCTTTTTATGCGAGTGGTACAGTTTCATTTTTTTTTTGGTTGCATATATACTATAAACATTACTATACACTGTATTGTTGATATTTTGTATGTTGGTTTGGGCAAATTTTTACCTGAAAAGATAAGTATTCATCATCGTGAGAAGTGCTGCTGTATAACCAGCAATATTACTATATTTTAGCTGTAGCTTAGCAAGTCACAATTGATCGTCTCTTTCATAACTAGTACCAAAGCTATAAGTGTATAGGGTTAGCTTTGGGTAACATTATCAAAGTCCAAACAAAAAGATACATAGTATCTTAGCACTTTTCCACATATTACAAACCTTTATGTTGGAAAAATATTTTCTTCACACATATAGTGGATGTGTGATATTCATAAATACCTATGAAACTAGAGACATGGCAATCCATCACTCCATGCAACCCGGGCAGTGAATCACATTCCTACAAATTAATTTGAGCATTGGGAAAAAATACTGTAGCTTCTGAACTAACCCTTCACTTTGAAGAGAAGATGGCCTCATTATTCACTTCCTAAAACTATGTAATTAGGGTAAGATAAATGTTGAGGAGAAATTCTCTTTTCCAGAAAACAGTGCTGTCCCCAATCAGTTGTAAACGTTATGTGGACGAGCAGGACAGATAAAGATGGTTTAAAACATACACACACACTCCAGATTTCAGAGGAAAGAAAGAAATTTATCCTTGCTGATAATACATCCGACAGCCCAACTGGTACATGAGGAAAGCCCAAATGTTCAAGCAAGGTAAGAGAAGGAACATAGTATTATAGACATTTGCTACACATTAAAAAAACACCTAAAGGAAGAAGCCTGCAGGGCAACAGTTCTTTGGGGAGAACATCGAACCAAACCACAATACCTAAAAGGTCATTTAGATGTCTTTTGATGAAGAGCAAAATGCACTGGGAAAGGAACATACAAAAAAAAGGAAGACTTGGTGAGCGGAAGACATTTCTTATGCATTCAACTGAATAACAAAGGTGAGCTGCTAAAAGCAGTACAACTCCAAAGAGAAGGGCAAATGTTGCTTCATAATTTTTACACGGCATTTAAGGACAATTATAGCACTATATAACCCACCTTGAACTCTAGATTCCTGCCTTTCCTCGGCGGAGGAGAAAACCACATTACCAGGAAGTGTTTAACTGATGAAAGCTATTCCTCTCTGACATCCTGCCTTTCCTCAACCTCTAAAGCCCATAGTCTTACAATCCTTTCTTGCTCCCTTGGAAGCAAGTAATGCTCCCTCTTGTTGTTAGGGGGGAAATTAAGGTAGACGGCAATTAACTGGTATAAGAAAAAACAGCAAAAAGCTGTGATCAAGATCAGAATAGGTTCCCAGAGACCAGCTTCCAGAGTATTCCACTCAAACAGAAATAAAACATTGCACACTTTTTAAAAGTACAGTTTTGGAGAGTAATAAGTGCAAAGGCTAGTATTTTGTTGGAAAGCACTCCCCACTTTATCTGTTAGATATAATAGAAATGCTTGGAATAATAAGAGTGCAGCTGTGAAAAAGAAAAACAGTTTCAATTAGGCAACAAAAAAAGATGAACAACATTTTAAAACTAGGATAATAATCAAAACTGGCTCTGCAAAATTGTGCAACTATTTCACACCTCCGTCTTATTTTTGCTCCTGTGAGTCCATCCGCCTTCTCTGGTTATTTTTTGCTTCTGGTTGATGAAAGATTAATTTAACAGTTTGTTCAAGACAGCTATCTAGGATTGCCAGATTTTTACCCAGATGGGGGATGTACAGTACACACATAAAAAGGTTCTCACAATGAAGAGAAGCTTTTACCACTAGAAAAAAATCTCATAGAACTACATGGCTGGAGACAGACCACAATGATACCTATTCTAGACCCTCTCACAGTTCCCTACAGGTCATCATATGTAACCACAAAATAATCTAGATTATAGATCACTCGGCATACCACAAGCAGAATGCCAAGTAACCAGCAGAAATGTGCTTAAGGAACAAATAGCCCCAAGATGAGTTGTGCAAGTAATTTCCCAGCAAATTCCCCAGCCTGCAAATGTGTCCCACTCCTCATGCCATTAGGATGGGTGACCTTTTCTGTAATTTGCCAACGCACTTGCTTGAACAATGTTTCATTCTACAAAAGAGTTTCAATAATATGTAGCCAGTAACCTGCAGTTGCCAGAATCTGAACTGTAATGACGCTGGGAGCAGAGGAGAAAGATTTCTCTGATAAAACTCATAATGAAAACAGCACCATCCAGTGGGTTCAGATATAATCCATCAACTCATATACCTTTCTCTCTAGCCCTTCCTCTTCTTAACTGTCATGCTTCTAGTTGTGATCTCTTATACTTCTGTTTTAACAGGCAGCTCAGTTAGCAATAAGATTCAGGACAATCTTATTTTGTATGAAGGAGATGACCTGACATGAATTATGGAGACCTGATTTGGTAAGTTGAGGGGAGTTGGTCTCTCTCAGTTTTGTTCATCAGGTTGGTGGATACTGCAGCAGCTGTGGCTACAAGGGTAAGAAGCCAGAGTCATTATAGATGGTTGGAATGGTTCATAAAACTTTTTGGCCAAAGGTCATGGTACAATCTTCTTCCTTGTCTGGAGATAAAGATTTGAATTTGGGCTAAAAGGCTGAGATTAAATTCAGACAAAGAGGTCTTCTTGGTTTGGAAGTCTATGATACAGGTTTTGAAAGTTGCAGGAATAGGTAGGCAAGGGGGGTGTTCCAGATAGTGGTGTTAGCTTGGCCAACTGATGGCAATGAAAAACAGGGCCTTCTCATTGGTGCTGCATTTATTACAGAACTCTCTTGCAGTTGGATTAAGAACTGCCCCTTCCCTGTTAACCTTCTCGCAAGAGTTGCAGAGTTTCCTTTTCCATCTCACCTTCTCCTCTTTAATTAGTTTCTTTGGAATTTTGTGGTTGTATTTTGAATATTTTAAATTGTACAATTTATTATTTTTATTATAATTGCACATTATATTTTGTTTTTATTTTGGAATTTTGCTGTTTTTCCTCAGCACTATATACCACCCTGAGTGTTCTGTTTATTTGGAGGCAAAGGTGGGATATGAATCATTTAAATAAATAAATAAGGCAAACTAAAATCTTGGTTTGATATTGTGGCTTGCTCAAAAACTATGGACAAACGAGGATTTGGATGCATGAAAAAGCAAAGTTTGTTCTAAAGCATGATAGGAAGCTACAAATTTCCTTTGCTTACACAAATAGTGGAGTGGGGAGTGCATGTGCCTCATGACCCTTAAATTCTGGTTTAGTGTTAGATCTGAACGTGCCTATTGAAAGGCAACAGAAGGTTGCTAGAAGAGGAAGCAGTTGGTATGGTTAAGTTGGTGTATCCTTCTGCCAGCAACGCAGAAGGAAAAAGAGCAGAGCTGTACAATCAGCTCAGCTGAGATAAGCTGAAGGTGCTATCTGATCCTATAAAAAGTCTTGTTCCAGCCTGGCACCTCAAGGAACTCATCACTCTGGTACAGGATCTACTGACTTCATTTAGACCACTCCTGCTCCATATACCTGCTTGACTAGCCTTGCACCTAAACTGGTGGTCTGAAAGGGATGTTTCAATACCGATGTGTTAATTATATAAGCATACCTGCTTACCTGATTATTCCCTCCATCTAACACCAGTCAAATCTTTCTACTCTCAAACACCAGGAAACAAACAATTCTGAATCGGATTTCTGTGGTTCTGCTGTTCTTGGTTTTGCAGTATGATTAAGTTTTAATCCCCTGAATCATTACAAAAACCAATTTGCACTATTCAAGAATAAAGCCATCTTTAAAATGCTCTTAGTATAATCATTAATCATCCTCATTTAAAATATTTTCACCCTGCTGATTCCTGATGTTCCCTAATTTGCACAGATAAAATAATATTTGAAAATAATTAAGAGTAGCATAGGCTTAGTTGTGCTGCAATGCGGGGTCAAAGTATCATAATTAATGTTCATCCAGAGGTAATTAATTTCTCAAAGCTTTGGAGACTAGATTTCATTTCCCAAAGTGGATATGCAGAGATGTTACCTCTCATTACATGGCTGAATAATAAGTCTGATTTAATGGTGAACAGATACACTTTTTTTGCTAAGGTGAACCACAGGACACCTTTAGTGAGAAACAACAGATGGCCAAAGGAGTTATATTTCTTTGCCATTTTCCATGCCTATGAAAAAGGAGCAGATATTTTGGTGAAACTATCTGCTTTAGGTGGCCAGTGCAGGGGAGCAGCAGATTTAGGGGCTGACAAAGGCACACAGGTACACTGGGTACTGCATGAAGGGATGAAGGGTTCTTAAGTCGATCAGTTTCTGACATGAAAGCACACCAACACAATTCACATTTACTGTCATTAACTTGGCCAGGGTTGGTTTCTGACTTGGCACCTGCTGGGCTCCTGTCCCCAAGATGGTGTGAAAAGGTTGTTGAGAAACCTGCCTATCTTTTATGTTTCCATTGTGAGATGTGGCTGCAGTGACACAGGGGAAAAGACCAGGAAAGAGAGAGAGAATGGACACGTATCCTACAGTTCAATTGGTGGCGCTTGTTGTAGTAACAGTGACAGTATAAGAGCAGGTAGCAGCAGGAATGGCCATCTACATTTTTGGACAAGCTTCTCTGGGCAGCCATTCTGACTATGATTAAAGTGGGGAGGGGGAGGTAGAAGCATCTACTCACTATAAGGGTGTGGATAAAGAGGAGTGGCCAAAACAGGGTCCCTTGCTTTTGTATACATGAGTGTATGTGCATAAATGTTAAAGTACACATTTGTGCATTGGTCAGTTTTTTATTTTTTGCAGTTAATGTTTAAGAAAGGTAGTTGATGCATCTTGGTTCTTGGTAGTTGATGCATGTTGTATTCATCCTCCTCCTCAGAACTTTTACTGGCATAAAAGAGTTATAGATAGATATTATCCATCCACTTTAAACATACCATTTTTATCATATTAAAACTAGATATCAGAATCTCAACCATTATGAACCACCATTGAGGTATGTTCCTTTATTATCAACCTGATGTAACTGTTACTATCTCTGCTAATCCCCTATCTGCCCCCTCCCCCCCAGAATATATTGAGTCTTAGCCAGGTCATTCCAGTCTGAATGGGGGACCAGAGTCAAAGGTAGAATGATCACAGATCCTGATACAATAGACAGTAACATAGCATATGGTAGAGTGATTCTACACATCCTAATCTACAAGAGCAGAGTATTTCCTCAGTCCCTCTGAACCTGCCAAACAACAATTCAAAGGGGATAGCGTTACACCTTGCAAGGGTCTATGCCCTTCACTTTTGGGAACATTCCAGAAGATGAAGAAACTCCAGCCTCCTGCCAAATATGACAAGAAGCTGAAAATAAAATGGAGAACAAATCCTGGAAGCATTACCAATCTAGGTGTTCTACTCAATATCAAGGACAATCAAGGAGGATTCTCATCATACCTAATTCATCCATAACAAGGCCAATAGCGTGAACCTTCTTAACTACTATCTTCTATAGCCAATATCTTCAATACTCTGCTCTACCTTCAGATCATAAAATTTTTTGTCTGCCATATTCATGAGATCATAAGAAAAGATGAGGTTGCATAGTTCAGCATATGAGAAATGTGAATCTGTAAACTATATTAAAATGTTCTTTACAATTTTTTAAATACAATTTATCCCTTGATAACATCATGCATATATAAGTGAGGTCTATGCCTTGATTTGTTTTCCAGAACTGGATGCTCTACACATATTTAAGAACTCTTTCATGGATTCACTTGCTGTTCATAGGGCTAGTTTTCGCTTCAGTATTCCTCAGTTGGGAATATCAGACTGGTCTGAGAAGCACTGACTTAGCATTTTGAACCTGTGCTGCAGATGGACACAAAGAGGGCATATGGTGTACCCTTGAAGCTAAACATTTTCAACATTGTGCCAGTGTGATACTTGGTTCATGACGGCTCTCATAAAAAGTTAGCATTCAATGTGGTAAAAACAGAAGCCTCATATGGCACAGGATGTATCTTTTGTTCTGGGTATCCAGATGCCAGCAGGAGTCCTTCTAGAATCCAGATGCACATGGATGAGACTATACCATGGTTTACCTGTACTTTCATTTCTCGGTCTGTATCCCAAATCCGGATAATCCGCACGTCTCCAGAAGTCATAAGAAGACCACTCTCTTGTTCCCAGTCCACCACCATCCCTGCCCCTGGAAAGAGAAAAAGGTGTGGCATACAAACTTATTCTCTGTAAACATAAAGAACTGATGAGAGCCAGAGCTTCTGCAGTACTCAATACCAGGTTTTGAGAGATATATTTTGATCTATAACTGGATAATAAGTTTCAAAAATTCTATGGAAGAGCATGCAAATCTCTGGGACACAAGATTAAAACAATTAAACAAGGAACAAAGCTTGATACAGGTCACTCCATTTGAACTGTACATACTCACTATGGATGTCAGCCCAAACCTACAAATCATTTAAATAAAGACTTTTCCAGAAAGTGATTTGTCTGCTACTGATTCAGAGATTTCCCCTACTTCTATCAAAAGAAAAAAAGCACTAGAAGAAGCTGGCATCAACTTGCATGCATGTCTGTGTGCATTTGCACACACTCACACCCATATTCAAGTCTCTTTCAAGAATTTGCTTGATGTATTGCTGTATTGCAAGGACATATGGATTCAGATAACATATAGTATTAAGAGTGATATGCACCAGTGATCTTACTTTTCAGGGAATTCGTATACTATATTTCTTTATGTGTGGGAAACTCTAATATAAATGTTGCATGTTTGTAATAGCAGACATTTTACAGAAAGGACTGAATTCACTGCTCCAAAATCTTGAATCAAATAAAACCTGGGATAAAAGGACGAGCAAACCCCCACTACCCACCAAAGCACTTCAAAATCCATTTGACAACAATTTGAGGTTGTGTTGAGTGGAATCATTGTGAAAGACCTCTGCATGTCAAGGTTGCACAAGAGAAACAAATTGTCAGCAGGAGGAAAAAATTGTTCACTATAGCACAGCAGTGTTACAAGGATTTTCTTTTCTTTCAAGCATGGCATGGACTCCTGCCACAGACAAGTAGGAAGACAAGATCAATTGGAGATCTTTCTCCTGGACAGCAGTTTTTAAATCTCTTTGTACTTGGTACACAGTGCATCTTTGCTACATTGTGGTAGCTAAGGGTCTTGGACAAATAATTAGATTTGCAAAGCTTTTGAGGCATCTCCTATAACAGATTCCAGCCATTTTAAATGCTTTTCTCCATAGAGTAACAGACTGCCTATATGTGCAAATGTTCCACAGTGAGAAAAAACAAAAACTATGCTTTGATGATCACCTCCCTCTGCCCTATTTTTCTCCCAGGAATAAAATAAACTACAAATCTCCAACACTGCCAAAAGAAATGCATGAAGGGTTTTTAATGCAGAGATGAACAAATGGCTATGCTAGGCATAGAAAAGATAGAATGAATTCAATGTAGTGATACAACCACATCTTCTCATTTCTAATCAGCAGAATTCAATTGAAGGTATATTTTTCATGTTTCTGAGCCTTGGGTCTCTTAAAAGGTCATACTGCAAGAAGAAATGGCTCCAGAACAAGAGAGAATTCAGAGAAGCCTTCTATAATCCCACAAGACAGCAGAGTTGCAAGACCAAACTTCCTGTCAATCAAGCCATCATTTTCACTAGAACTCCTGGGATAAACAAATACTGCACAGGTATTCCCCGCTTTCTGATGGTTCATTTCCTGACTATCAACTCTTTCAGCACCTTTCAATTATACCCAGGATGTCATTAATTCAATGCATGTTCCATTCTTTCAACCACTCTTTGATGTTTAAAAGACTAAAATTGTTCTTCCCCATGTTGATTTGCCTATTACATGGTGATTCAGACTGTTTTGGTATGGGGGTGTGTGTGAGAGAGAGCACACATGGCCACTTTAGCTTCTGGTCTAGTTCTGTTCCAAAATGAGTTAATAAGAATCAATTTTTAGAAATCTTTTGTGTGACATCAGGAATTTGCAACAAAGCTTTGAAAAACAGCATCAGAAGCAACATTTGTAAACTAAAAAAAGACCAGGTTCCACTTTTCACCACAGATCCAGTCCCTAACCTCTCAGATAAGCAGGGGATGCCTATACTAATACCACCAACATACCAAATAGCAAAATCTACAAATGTACTCAACGTTTTTGACAAAAATAAAAAGCACACAACTTCCATTTCCCCTTGGAAATGTCTTATATGACAACATAAAAGCAAGATTTTTCTCCATCAAAAAAGCCATTCTGAAGCCCGCAGAGGCAGCACGCATGCACATGCTGTCTCTGCAGGCTTCAGAAATCTCTTGAGGCAACTGGTGTGAGATTCTGGTTGCCTCTTGAGGCCTCAGATGGGGCAAAGCCTAGCTCTATGGGGACCCATGTTGAGTAGATTTGTGGATGAATAATCTACATATGTAGAGGCTCCATTTCTAAGTAAAAAAGCAAGCTTAATTTCTTGCTATTTGGTATGTTGGTGCTATTAGTACAGGAATCACCTGCTTATCTGAGAGGTTAGGAACTGGATCTGGGGTGAAAAGTGGAACAGATGCAGCAGGCATGCAGAAAGCCCTATGGAGGCAACCAGAATGGGGGTCCAGATATTTCTGAAAAGTTCAGGTGGGGCAGTCACAGACTTCATTAAATGCAAAATTCGGCATTTGCAGCGGTGGGGCTAAGAACAGCTCCCCATGGATATCAAGGCAAAGTATATGCAAATTGTAACTGCAGTGCAATCTGGCACCCCACAGTGGCAACATAATAACAAAACAACAGCTATACTGCCATAAAAGCAAACACTTTGGGGAACTTGTAGGGAATAAAAAGGAAAGAAGCAGAAATGGCATCTCTTGGACCTGCAAGCCAATTTCAAAGAAAAAGAGGTATCGGTAAATTGATTGACTGGATCCTATTTGTACTTTATCTGATCATTTCTAGTTCAGTAGTGCCTTGTAAGACAACTTAATTTGTTCTGGAAGCATGTTTGTCTTACAAAGTGTTCTTCTTACAAAGCGGATTTTCCCATAGGAAATAATGGAAACTCAGATGACTGGTTCCAGAACCCAAAAATATTCATATTTTTGATTCCAGAACGTAAAAATATTCATATAAAAATATTAACTATATGTAAAAATGATAACAAAACACTGGAATTGAATTCAAAACATGCATTCAATGTGCATGATCCTATGAGGTCTACTTAGGCTGCAACCCTAAAGATACTTTCCTAGGAGTAAGCCCCATTTAACACAATGGGCCTCCCTTCTGGGTAGACATGGTTAGGAGACTGCAATCAAAGACACTTCTGTAATCAAAGTCACTTTCCAAGTGTCTCCCCACTTTCTCTTTCTCTTCATCCTGAGCCTCTCCCTCCCCTGCTCCCTTCTGGCTAGCCCTGAGCTGCTTCCCTCTTCTCCACTCCTGTTCTCTCCCTCTGCCCAGCAGATGCGCATAAGTGTTGCTTTCACCATGGGCAGGCGAAGTAGGCAGCCCTGACATTTTTTTAAAGGGCTGCCAGCCAGGGCATCTGCCCCAACTGCCAACGAGTGTGCTTGTTAAGTAAAGCAACACTTGTTATGTGAGGCAGAATCCTAGAGAAATTTTTGTTTGTTACGTGGAGCATACTTTATGTGAAGCGCTTGTTACGTGAGGTGCCACTGTAGGCAGTTTGCAGCAGTAGCAAAAGCTTCTGCCTCAATGCAAAAGAGGCAAGATCCTATGCTGTCTACTCATTATAGCTTACTCACAGGAGAGTGGGGTGGAGTGGGGACCAGGCAGGGAAGGTGGTGGGGAGGAAGAGGGGTGGTTGTGATGGGGTCCAGGCAGGGGGATTTCCTTGGGGGGAAGGGGTTTCTTTTGAGGGGGGTCCAGGAGGTGGTTTACCTCCTACCTGATGATGGCTGTTGCAGGGGCTCAGCTGGCTGGCTTGAGGAAAATGGGTGGGGAGGCTCAGAAATACGCAGGCCCAGACATGCTTGCTAGAGAGACTCGGAGGATGCTGCTGCTGTGCATCCCTTTGCTGGCCGGTCACTGGTACTGCATGCAGGAGGAGTGGGAGCCCAGTAAATGGACATTAATCTTACAAAGCACTTTCATCTTACAAGGCAGAATTACATAGAAATTTTAGTTCGTTTTTCAAAGCATTCATCTTACAGGGTACCGCTGTACCCTGTACCAAGCATTGCTAAATATCTGGGCTTCCAGCTTTTGATCACATTGCAGGAAACGGGGAGAGGGAGAGAACTTCAGCTAAACGGATGGCTTACATCTCTATCTGGACATACAAATTGATTGTTTCTTCAGCTTCCCTGGCAAATCTGAAGGTTGTGAGAGATTCAGAGCAAATGAGAAGGCAGTAGTTTAGATGATAAGCACCTCTGAAGCATTTTGTGTTTGTCATCTTGTTTATGGGCTATATGACAAGATAAACCCAGCAGGCTTAAGATGGATGATGCCTTTTCATCTTAAGCAGGCAACACTTGAGGAAGTGATGTTAAAGCTGCTAGTTTTTCAGTCATTCACACTCACATTTTAAGACAAGATTTTATACTGTTGCAGCTGCAATGTAATCTGCAGACCACACAGTTATTATGAATGTCCCTTCTTGCATGAGTGTCTTCATATCTTTTGCATATTTAATACACTATTTGGAGACCATGGTTGGATAGATGAAGTAAAATCTGGAAAAGACAGAAGTGATGTTCTTGGATTAGCATTTTTTCATCCTAGTGGTTGGAGAGCCTGGGAGGCTCTTAGATCTGCCTTCCCAAATAGGTAGCAATAATAGTTAGCAATTTCTCCAGGAGTATCCAATATAAAGGTTTTGCTCCTATAAAGACAGGTGAGTGTCTCATCCTTGAACCATGCTTTTTCTAGCAACCATTGATTGCTAAAAGCATACTATATGTGGGGCTGCCCTGAAGATGACTTGAAGGCTGCAGCTCTAATAAAATGCTGTGGCCTGCTTCTTGAGGAATATGAGACAGGCAAATGTTTGGTTGATTTTGAAACATTTGTACTGATTGCTGATTTGCTTACAGGATGAAGTTAAGGTACAGTTGGTTACCTTAGTCTTGGGTCCATATACCAGAAGGGGCACAACTCTCTGTACAAGTCCCCTTGGCAGCAGCAGTTAGCAGATCATGCCACATACCAGGGAAGTGAGAATGTCAACCACAAAGACCAGGGCCTTCTCTGATTTGCTCGATACTCTAGAATGCCCTCTGAGAAGAGAAGAAAAGCTGCCTCTCTCTTATTTGTTCCCCAAAAAACAAGGTAAGATGCTTTTTTCTTCGATAAGGCTCTTGACTTTTGAAATTTGCTGCACAGCAGATCATTTTTTTCTGTTTGCCCATTTACTTGTTAGACTTCTTGCTACTTTTTTATTTTTATATTATTGAATTTTTCCTGTTATTTTAATATTTTAAATTAGCAATATTGTCAAGCTTTCATTCATTGTCATTCATTCCTATAAGTTCTGTCTCTAAAATATTTATTTATGTAAATTTCCGTAAATTTTTTTTTTTCTGGCACCCAAAACAGTGTTGGAGAGATGATGTGGCTGGCCCTCCTGAGAAAAGGTTTGCCTATCCTGAGCTATGAAAATGCAGTCTTAGCCTGGTCTTATGCAGCACAGGAGCACTTGTTCCAAACAGCACATCTAGTATCCTATGCTGGATTTCAGCAGGCTGGCATTCTCTTTAGAGTATGAGGACCTTTGTCTCCTTACCCTGAGTAAAGCCCCAGCCTGCTCAACTGGAACTGTACCACCTATTTAGCTAGTGCATACTTAAGAAGCCCCATGTCAGGCTTTGAGCCTGGATGGAGAGATACTTCTATCACAAGAGCATACTGAATACTCAATGGCTTTGTTCATTACACCTTGGTCTTCCTTGGCAACTTCTTCCTTTCAAAATAGAACACAATCCACTTCCTAAGATAGCATACAGTTCTGACTATGTCTGATAATTAGATTACCTGTATTTATTGATTAAAATTGATAGAATTGAAAATGTTACATAAAGAGGTTTGAACCAAATGTCCTTTGGCCACTTGATGGAGACTGCAGAAATGCCCCTATGTAGAATCTCTTGCCACTAGGCTATCTGTATGCTGAGAACTACAGCAGCACAGCATCCCTCCAACCTCAAAGGACTGCAGCAGACAAAGAGATAATGATTACCAGAGAGATGTTTAGAGGATTAGCTTTCATTCCATTTACATGATAAACAAAAAAGTACTGTTTTGGTAGCAATCCTTTGCATGCAAATCGAAGTCATTCATATGTACATAAATATATGGAAGGCAATGGAATGCTAATAGTAAAAAACAACACAATTAAGAGCAATGTAGTTTGTGAGTGTAATCTACTTTGAGGCATGGTGATGCTTATTAAAGTAGTCCTGAGTTTTCTAGTGTTTTCATAAGAGGAAACAACATTATTGGCTCATGTTTACATTTCAAATTCCTTGTGTCTTGAGAATAAGGAGCTCATGGCTGACAGTTTCTTAACATATAAACCTTACCACAAAATGCTAGCAGGATGAGAATGATCTGCCTCCAATGTCTTTTATGGCTTTTACAATTGTTTTTGCCTGCAATAAATTTCATGTGTAATTATGTGTTACTCTTTTGTTGCTGGGATCCAGATGCCTTCTTCAATATTATGCTTCCTGTTGCAGGATATTTGCATTTTCAAAAACACAAAATTTCTCAAAAAACAAAATTTTTAAGGGTGTAAATGTGTAATGATTACAACCACTTATTAAAAGAACTAGCGAAAACATAACCGTGTTGCGGGAGTAAAATTCCCCCATCAACTGCCCATGAACATCAACCCCCCCCCATGTGCATCCACCCCATGCACATCATCCCCCCATATGCATCAATCCCCATGCGCAACATACCCCATGCGCAACATGCCCTATGTGCATCCACCCCATGCACATCATCCCCCATGCGCAACAACCCACCCATGCGCAACAATCCCCATGCGCAACAACCCACCCATGCGCAACAATCCCCCATGCTCATCTACCACCCATGCGCATCAGTGCCCCATGCACATCAGTCCCCTGTGCACATCCCCATGTGCATCATCCCCATGCGCATCAAACCTCATGTCATCATTCCCCCATGCACATCCACCCCCATGCGCAACATCTCCCCATGCGCAGCATCCCGCATGTGCATCACCTCCCCAATGTGCATCACCCCATGCCCAACACCCCCCATGCGCAGCATCCTCCCCAGTGCAACCCCTCCCTCCAAACAACATCCCCCCAGTGCACCAGGCACTGAGCACCAAATTGGCTGGATGTTGGTCAGTCTTCCATAGTAAGTATAGGACAAAAACATGTTGCATCCATTTTCAGCCCCTGAAGGGTTAAATTTCTCCACCTGGGTTCTTGGTGGGTTTTCATGTGACATTAGGAACACCCTCCCCGAATTTCATGCTTCTAGGTCCAGGAGTTGGGGCAGAGCATCCATTAGTCACTGATTCTTCAATGCAAAGCCCCATTTCACCCCCTTTCGGTTAGAATTTATGCTATTACTGTTCCTAGCAATGTTTTATTTTAGCTATTATTGTGTTATTTTTAGCTTATTTTGGTGTTATAAGTCATCTTGGAAATTGAAGCTTAAATTGTTTTTTACCTGCCTTTGGAAACTTAAATTGTTTTTACCTGCCTTTAGTGTGTTCATCTGCACTTGAATGGTACAGTTTAAAAAAAAATAATTGTAAGTCACAGAATATAAATGTTTGAACATAACACCATACTTGAATATTATACCAGTATCAAGCAAAATAAAGATTTTGAAAAAGGAACTTCTTCAGCATTTGTACCATATGGTGATGGTGTCCACTTGTTGTGAATTTGAGTTTCATCCACTCCATGATGGATGTGTAAATACTGTAGATAGATAGATGTGACTTGGGAAAATCTGGCCGGCCTGTAGCAGGGCCGGCCAGATGTGCCAGGATGTGCCAGATGTGCCAGGACGTTGCCTTTCTCACCAAAGTGGTACCTATTTATCTACTTGCATTTGCATGCTTTTGAACTGCTAGGTTGGGCAGGAGCTGGGCTAAGGATGGGAGCTCTCCCCATCTGGCAGTACCTGGGTCTTGAACTGCTGACATGCTGAGCAGAATTCCGGTCAAAAAGTGTTCTAACCCCAGTGTTCTAAGCACTGAGCCACTGCAGCCCTTTAAGAAAAATATAGATTGAGGAGTTATAATGAAAAGGGAAGGCAGAAAAGGCATGAGAAAAGGCAGAACTGGTTCTGGTTCTGTTTTGCTTAAGGTGAAATCATCCCCTCCCTCTTGCACTCTTAATACCATTTAGCTATCCTGAGAGATGACAAAGGGTTCAACCTGATGGGCCAGGTGTCTCTGTGATAAATTTTCTTTTCATATTCAGATATTGAATCTGGTTCTGGGGAACAGAAAGGAGTACTATTCAAAACCAACTGTGTATTAATATTGACTTTTGTTTGTCTTTCTATTTAGTGTACTATATTATTTGGCTCAGTTGCTTGAGCCACCTTAATCACCAACTGCATGGTTCACCTTGCTTGAGGATTCTGACAAATTATTATCTGAATTATTAAAGATAATTGGATAAAAATTTACTAATGCATATTATATCTGCGTGCTTCCTGAAATGCGAGACTAATCATGGCAGATATGTGAATGCAGGCTTCCGTCAGTCTTGAGAGACTATGGTATCGTGCTCTGCCCTGCATACACTGCATGCAAAGCATGAAAGCCTGGATTATATTGTTATGGAGGATATGCTGTTACCCAAGCAGCAAATCCCCCCTCTCCACGCCACTGAGTTAGGCCAATGGAAAGGCAGAGCCAATACAATTGGATCCAGCTGGCGTCACAGAGCTGGGCTAAGGACAGGAGCTCACCCTGTCTTGTGGGGCCGACCCGGGTCTTGAACCCTGGCCTGCTGGTTAACAGACACAGCATCTTAACTGCTTGCGCTACCCACACCCACATGTGAATGCAGATGTGTAATATTTGGAGCATAATCTCTGGTTCAAGGAAACCACAGAGCCTACTCTCTGCATTCTTACATAAAATACGTGTTTTCTATGTAAAGAATAGTAGCTAAGCTTACCTGTTGTTGTGGGAGTAAAATTTAAAAAATATTTGTAAGCATTAATGGGCACTGTGGAGTGGTATGCACTGGGCAGTGGCAAGCACTGGGTACCTGGCATTCCTGGGCACTGGCAGGCACTGATCAGCACCAAGGGCAACAACACCAGGCACCAGTGGGCACCAGCGGCCAGCAGGCACTGGGCAGTGCTGGGTAATGACAGGCACCATCAGATACTGGGTGGTAGTGGACACCAGGTACCGCAGGCACAATGCACTGGCTGCCACTGGTGGTTGCCAGGTACTGGCAGCAACTGGTGGTTGCCAGTTACTGGCAGCCACTGGTGGTCACAGTGTGGTATCAGAAGGCTCTGGGCACCACCAGCCACTGGAGGCCAATGATGGGCTCTGAGAGGTAGTAGGTACTGGTGGACACTGGCAGGCAGCAGGCACTGATGGGAACTGGGCACCGGTGGGCAGAGGGCACCAAGCACCAGAAAGCACTGGTGGGATCTGGGCACCAGGCCCTACTGGCCACCTGTGGTCAGTGGGCACCAACAGGCAGAAAGCAACTGGCAGGCAGCAGCAGGCACCAGTGGCAACTGGGTACTACTGGCAGGCACTGGCAGCTACCAGGCACCGGGAGGTATCAGTGAGCAGTGGGCACTGGTTTTTCATTCATTTGATTAAATGCACTCCCCCAAATTTCATGCTTCTAGGTTCAGGGGTATGGGCTGGGCATTGGTGAGTCAGCAAATCAGTGAGTCTTCACTATTAAGTATGGGGTGAAAACACATTGCACCCGTTTTCACCCCTTTAGGGTTTGAATTTATAAAAATTGATTCTTTGTAAGCGCTTCCATCATGGAAAGAATACGTTCTCCAAATTTCATCTAGATCTGTGTGTTTGGGCTGGGTTTTTGATGAGTCGGCGATTCTTCAGTGTTAAAAGTAGGGACGAAAACATGTCTCCTTTTCACTCCCTGAGGGTTGAATTTCTAAAAAATTGGTTCTTAGTGGTGCCTACATCAGAGAAGGAATACTCTCTCCAAATTTCATGCTTCTAGGTCTGGCAGTTTTGGTTGGGCATTGTTGAGTGTGTGGATGAGTCAGTGACTTTTTGATTTTATAAATATAAATTTAAATACTGTTTTTAAAAGCTTTCAAATAGGGGAGAGAGAGAGAAGAGGGACCTAACACCCGGTTTGAGTAAAACTGGCATAAGGGAACAATTTTTCCTTGACTTAGGAATAAGCCCCAGTGGTGCAGGGGTGGGGAATCAACATTGACATATGCTGTGGAACTGGGTCCAGGATAATGCTGGTTCCACCTCTTTGTTGCTACCCTGCCCCATTTTGCTCCCTCCCTGCCTACGTTTCACCATACCCTCCTCTCCTATCTATCTGCTCTGGTGAGTGGTAGGAGAAGCATTGGAGCAGGTGGGAAGGCATAGCCTTCCTGCTGATGCTTCCAGTACACTATGTAGTACACTTGTCAGAGCACTTTTTACAACTGGTGCTGACTGCTTTATGGCAGTCAGTGGTATTACAGGAAGCTCTCCATCAGCACTGGTGCTTATGCAAGCAGCACTCATAACTCTCCTATAAGTTAGTACACAAAGTAGGATGTAGAAAAACCTCTGCACAAAGTTAACTTAAAAAAGGATTCAGCTTACCTTCTTAACTTAAGGACTTGTAGTTGTACATGGGGTATAGTGAGTTATAGGCAATGTGCATCAACAATTGGAACTTTCTGTGGCTGTTCTCAGCAGGATAGCTCTTAGAAACGCACCTCTATGGAACAGCTTTCTGTACCCATTTCAATAAACAGTCTTGGCACTACAAGCAGCTGCATTCCAAATACATACCTTTTTGGATTTTTTTTCCATTTTTGAATCATGGCTGGAATGCAGTCAGTGTCTATCTGGCTTTTTGATGTGTTTAGAAATGTGCACACAAGACGCAATGCAACAGCATCCCAGAAAAGCGCAATTGGTCTTTTATACTCCAGTCCTCTTGGCTGATGAATGAGGCATGTCTTTGTTTTAATTTCCAGGCAGCAGTGGGAGGGCTGTATTACCTCATTCTTCATTAATTCCTAAAAATGCCCTCTCCAAGTGACACTCCTCCACTGCCAAGCATTGCTCACAGTAACACATGACAAAGGAAGAATATCCAGGATACAGAGAGTTTAATTTACTAAGCCAAAGGGGCCTCAAAATAGAGCTGCAGTTTCACTAATTACTTTATTTTCATAAAAAGATCTGCTTCCCCTTTAAGCATAATTTTCTCTCTCAGACTACAGAGGCACAACAGATATCAATCCTTGAGGAAAGAAGACTGGGAATCTGACTGTTGCTGAAGCCCCCTATAGTCATGCGGTTAAGACGCTGTGCCTGTTAACCAGCAGGCCAGGGTTCGAGACCTGGGTCGGCCCCACAAGACAGGGTGAGCTTCTGTCCTTAGCCCAGCTCTGCGACGCCAGCTGGATCCAATTGTATTGGCTCTGCCTTTCCATTGGCCTAATTCAGTGGCATGGAAAGGGGGCATCTGCTGCTTGGGTAACAGCCTATCCCCCATAACAATCCAACTCAGGCTTTCGTGCTTTGCATGCAGTGTATGCAGAGCCAAGCATGATACCATAGTCTTTCAAGACTGACGGAGGCCTGCATCAGCACATTTAGATTTTCAGCAAATTCAAATTTAGGTCAAACATTCCATGTTGGAAACTGCCCTAGAAATTCCCCCACCTTACAAGCAAGAAGAAAGAGATTTAAGTTAAAAGTTAAGCAGTTTTTCATTCTATACCATTTAATCACCAAAACAAATACTTAGTCAATATCCTTATAGAATTCCTTATCTCTGGCCTGCTTCCCTTTAACCAGCAGTTCACATATCTAGTTAGTCTGTAAATGTGCCAGACCTGCTATTTTGAGGGTTCAGAGGGGCTTAAAGCCTGGGAGGTCTGTGTTTGTTAAAACTCTTTAAAATTCCAGTATGCCAACAGAATAAAACAATCTAGTATGACACAGCATACATTTGCCCTTGCTCATTTCAGTAGGTTGACTGAAAATTTCATGTGGCTTCTTAGGCTTTGCCTCTGTGCTTGAAGTTCGGAAAGAACCACTTTACAGTTAGTCTTGAACTGCCCCAGCTATTGCCCACCAAATTGAGCAGAAATGAGGTCAAGGTTAGGTCAAGGCAGGTGCACTGTGCTAGCTGCTGGATGTGATGGATGTTGTGAACCGGGCAAATGGGCGCAAATTGCATTTAGTGGTTTTGCATCTGGCAACAAGCAGGGGAACACTTGTGCATTTGCTCATCCACTTTCTGTTATATCCTGTAATGTGCAAAACCACTCTGGGAATGAATATCTTGGAATGAGAGCAGAGACTTAAAGTGCTCCAGAGAACCCAACAGGTGTGCCACACTAGTGCTGAATTGGAGCTATCTATCTGCATGCTCTTGACAGCCTGGTGCTGCCTGAGCATTATCAATATTGAATTTTCATAGTGGTTCCATTAAGCTGCTCCATTGCTCAGTGTATCAAACGGGAAACCCCTTCAACCTCAAACTTGCTTATTCTAGCCTATCAATATGCCAGCAAGATGGAGAATACATCATAGTAATGCATTCAGTTTGCATAGTCTTTCTACTGCCTCCTGAAAATGAGAGGAAATTAAGACCGCTAGTTAAGAGAAGCCTCACAAACATCATTATCTTTGTTCTGGTAATCACAGCAGACGCATTCCAGTCCTTATCAACTAGTGAATATTAATAATTCACAAAAGCGCCTAGGAAGATTACATCAGCTTTCTCACACATATCACATATACAGTATCCTGTTGTGCCAGCCATCTGTCCCTGTTTCAAAGGCTGAAGCAACAGAGATAGATTTCAAGTCCCAGCCCACCACAGGTTCCTGCTGGCCATCAGCTTTCACCATAGGTGAAAACAAGGCTCACAAAGTTTTCCAGTCATTTAACAGTCAAACAAGGAAACCCACATTTTACAACACTTAATTTTACTCTCTTGTTTTCACAAAATGAACACATGCCACAAATTGTTGCAGAGAGAAACAGTGTAAAAAAGTGACATTCAAGGATAACATCTTGAACTGCAAAAGAATGTGAGGCTGGTGGTGGAGTGGAATGCAGAATCTGGATTTTATTGCCCTGTCACAAGCCTTGTTGAAAGCATTCACACAACTTTTTTTTCTCTGCATACCTTGAAGAACCAAACCCAGACTGTGAATTGGCACCCAAAAAAGTACACACACAAAATAAAGAATCTCCTCCCTTCATTTTTCTCCACCAGAAATGGATGCCCACCTGGACAGAATTTTAGACACGCATCATTTAGAAGTCCACACTATTCATTACAGAGAGGCAATACAAGGCGAGAAATGGGATGGGCAGAAGAAGCTAAGCTGCCTTCTAAGAACTACCAGTGCTGCCCTAAGAGATGTCAGAAGGAATGCCAAAAACTTAAAAAACAAACAGACGAGAAGGACCACCCCCTCCCAAACTGATCATAGGTAAGAGGAAAGAGAGCACTCACCTCCCTGTTTACTTCTGTCAAGATAGATTGAAACCCTTCGGGCCAGACCTGTGAGAAGACAGGGATTAAGGGGTTGGTGCTAAGGGTAAGTTGGTCAGCCAAAGCAAAACAAATCTTAAAAAGGATTAGAAAAGGCAACCCAAAAGGAACAGAAAAGAACATAGAGAAGCAGTAGCAGCAGAGGCCTCAATTCAAGAGGAAAACAGGCAGATGAGCTTGAACACAGCAGCCATCTTATGGAGCTATTAACCGGTGGGAGAAAAACAAGATTTGGGTTTTTGTTTTTGTTTTGTTGCTCATGCCCCCAAATCCAGCAGGTTTTCTCTCTAAGAATAGCCCTATTCCTGCACCTATATCAAAAGGCATCTCTCTGTCAAGAGGAAATGAGAAATGAATTGTGTTCTAAATCTGGTGATCCTCAAAGTAGTAGTCCATGGATCAGTGCTGGTCCAAGAGCCATTGGCTGCTGATCTTGGGTGAATTACCAGGAAAGAAGCAATAGTCAAAATATGGCACAAATACAATACTGGCCCCTGGCAGATTGGGGAAAAAATGCAAGTCTGTCACATCAGATCATTTGAGAAGAATTGCTGTAATTGACATTTACTATAAAGAATCTGCACAGGGAAAGCCAAACACAAATAGGCAAGTACATGCTTAGGTTCCACACTCTGAGCCGCTGGCTTGACCGTGGAGGAATATAATGGGCTTTAGCACAACACACTTCAATGATTTGTTAATGAGCACTCCTGTAAGAGAGGGAGGACAATTTACAGAGGCTGTGCTCAAACAACTGTTTAAGTGGGGAAAATTAGTTGTACAAGGGAATTCATTTGAAGACATCAGGAAGAAAGCTGGATAATGAGAGAAGCTGCAGGGTAGCAGCAGCAGCACAGCTGCAAGGATGCGAAATCTGAAGTAAACACTGAAATTGGCTGCCCTTGGCTTGTTCATAGAATTCCATGTCTTCCAGGAAAATAACTTGCTTTATATTGGCCATGGCAAGTCATGCAGAGACTTGCCTATGCACAACTCAGGAGGGGCTGGAGCTTAGCGCAGGACACATCTTTGTACCCAGAAGGAATGGAAACCTTCTGTCTCTCCCAAAAGGTGTCACTCCCAAAAGGTGTACAATAGTGAACTACTGTACATGGATGAATGACTGTTCATCTAGCGATTGTATCAACCAGTCCACCTGCTGGTTAAGGTGAACAATACTGATCTACATGGATTGATGATTTAGTATAAACAGCTTTATCTGACCACAAGTGCAGCCCGGTTTATCTTTAAAAAAGTATAATAAACAAAACAGCACGGATGAATGGGAATAGGACACTCAAACATGTTTGAAATGGCTCATTTTCTCTATTACAAGAGATCACTTGCTTTGTGAAATAGTCTCATAGCATTCAGTACTGTTTGCAGCAACCTAGAATACTTGGCTAGCTAGACTGTCCATCCAACCCAGAAAAAATATTCCTTAACAACAACAACAACAACAAAAAACTAATGCTATTGTTTATCCTGTATCTCCCAAATCTGCTTGGACAAAATTGTGACACAAAATGCCAGATACACCTTCATGACTTATGTATTACTGTAATTGGGCTGACCCTGAGTTGCCTTTTCAGCCGCACTGTTTTTGCTGAGGTTCTGAGAGGAAGAGTCAGAAAGAGACCTTACAAGATAAGGAATGCTACCATGGAAGAGGCAGACCATGAGGGGTGAAGCATAAGAACATAAGTGCCACTCAATCAGGCCAAAGGCCTAACTAGTCCAGTTTCGACTGAAGTGATCCACCTCACAGTGATCTACCAAATGCTTCAGGGAGCACACAAGACAACAAGGAACCTGCATTCTAGTCCCCTATGTGCATCTGGAATGCTGAGTTAGCACACATTAAGGAGGTTGCACGTACCCATCATGACTTGTAACTCATGATGGACTTTTCCTCCAGAAATTTGTCCAATCATCCTTCTTAAAGGTTTCTAGACTAGATGCTGTCACCACGTCCCGTGGCAAGGAGTTCAATAGACTGGTTTTACTCTGGGTAAAGAAATATTTTCTTTTATCTGTCCTAGACTCTTCCAACAGACAATTGTAATGAATATCCCTGCACTGAGAGGGAAAAGAAAATTAACTCTATCCATCCCATGCAAAAGGAGAGAAGGTGATTGGAGCACCCAATTCTCACATGGCTGCCCTTTTAGCAGTACCACTTCTACTGAGGTGTCACTTCAAAGACTACGTATCAGTTGCTGAACTGTGAAATGAGGCTACAATAGAATTGGTTCTACTGAAAGGGTGGCCCACATACATTATTGGCTAACCCGTATCATGAAAATGTTATCAAGATTTGCACATTTTCTCTTATCATTTCCAGCTAATGAGTTTCTATGAGAGAACATAGTGCTCATTTCTGGCCATCATCTGTTTTATGACATTACTTTTGACAATCAGCAAGTACCGTATATACCATGCGGCCCACATATGAAAGAGGTTGACACATCTGAATCAGAATAATATCCTTTCAGGATTTGTTTAGTTTATAATCTAGTTCAACTCAATAAGTTGAGCTTTCATAAGTGGCCCTTTGTTTTAAAAAATTGTTGCAAGATCTTCTGTTTACAGTAACAAATAATCATTGACTATAAAAAGGGCATCAGATGTTAAAGGAGTGTCAAGCTTGGACCAGAGAGACTTGGTTCATATACCTCCTTTAGTTACAAAGGTTTGCTGGGCAACTCTCAGCCTAACCTTCCTCACTTTTATGGGGATAAAAACTGGATTGGAAAGAGACAGGTACACTGTAGTTCACAGGAAGAAGGGTGTGATAGAAATAAATCACTTATGAAGTCATTATTGTCTATAATTCTTGATGGCCATTTTTACATTTTGCTCTAGTTCGGTGATTTTTTAACCTCATGGCACACTGACAAGACACTAAAATTACCCAGGTGCACTATCAGTTTTTTGACTATTGACAAGGCATACCATGCTGCATGAAAGCTGATCAAATCCCCCAACTGCCCTACCCATAAATGACCTTCCCCAAAGTCCCATGGCACACCTGTGGACCATCCATGGCACATAAGTGTGGTATGGTACAGTGGTTGAAAATTGCTGATGTAGTTTGGAGATCTTATGATCTTATGGAGATCTTTGGAGATCTTATGGAGAAATCAAAAATTGTGTATAACATTCTAAAAGAGACTTGACCAATCAAAAATTAAGATGACCAACAGAGTTGCTTAGCATCTGGTCCTCTCTGATGTCATATAGGCCAGGCAAAGGCATAAGAGGAGCCCAGCTCAGACAACATGCAGCAACTAGAATGCCAAGTACTATAGATGGTTTACTGCAATGTTGATTTTTCCTACATCTCAACCCTCTTTACATTTGTAGTGCACACACTTTTTTCAATGAAGCTATTATTTATTTGCAGAATGTGATGCTATATTGATGTTTTCATCACAGACAACTCAGGTTAGATGGGAGTTAAATCAGCGCTTGCTTAGCAATGACCTGAAGTTAACTCAAAGGATACCACCCCTGTGGTTCATCTTGATTATTGCTCACAAAAGTCCTTTCCTTCAATGTCATGTAGAAATTTGAATTTTCATACAGTTCAGAATGTTAGACTATGAATAATATGAAACAATATGCTCTTCTCTTTTGGACCTCACTCTGCAGCTGGACAATGATTCTGAGTGTGGACAATACAGTATAAGCCTGATAAGGACATATCTAATGCTAAGAAAAAAATACCTGTTCGCTCTTGCAATATGTAGTCAGTACAGAGCTAAAACCTTTGTGCTCCCTTTTTATAGACATCACGAACATTTTGCAGGAGTAAAAGAACTACACAGTATTAAAAGATTTTATTCCCTTCCAGCCCTCCTAATCTAGCCCAGCCTGTCCTTCTCAAATGAGAAAGCTTGTGCAGAGATGTCATGTTCACTCCTTAAGAGTGTCCTCTGCTCCTGCTGTTCACTCAATCCCCTTGTGAGGTCACTGACCCATTTTTCATCAAGATGATTACATCACAAACTGGGGATTAGAAGGTGCTGAAGGAAGATAGAGGAAAAAACAATCAACAGCTGAGGCTGCTGAAATGCAGATATAATACCTCTGGCCATGTATAGAGAGGAGCATAACACAGGAAATTGAGGCCATGAGCATAATTGTCTCAGAGAGACACAAAGCATATTACAACCCTGTGCTGAACTGTACCTGCAGTCTCCATAGCAAAGGCTGGCACTTCTACTGAAAATCTCATTTCTGTGGGGGACTCATTTAATTCTCCCTGCATCTTTGCAGTGAGTGAATTCCACACTGAGAAAAATCAACCCCATCACTTCCACTGCATAGTGCAGGGGTCTACAAGCCCCGGCCCAGAGGGCTAGATGCAGCCCTCATTGAGCCTGATTGTGTTCCCCAGCAA
Source organism: Cryptoblepharus egeriae (assembly GCA_030015325.1). NCBI lineage: Eukaryota > Metazoa > Chordata > Lepidosauria > Squamata > Scincidae > Cryptoblepharus > Cryptoblepharus egeriae. Next base: position 101,973,637 of record JAREYC010000002.1, on the reverse strand, counting down.
CACCCCTCTATCCAGTCCTTGGGCAAACCTTGTAATTCACTCCAATATATTCTTATATGGACATTTATATAAATTTATTCACATTTTATTTTTAGAAATTTTACTTTGCTTTTACTGATGACATTCCTGTAAATGTCAGGATTTCATTTAGTTGCAGCAACATTAACAGCAGATGTCTGAATTCCAGCACTTTATGATCAATTCTGCGCACAATGTGTTACAGAGCTTTGATTTACAGGAACTGGACCTTGGCTTTCTAAGCCAGAGAGAGAGAGAGAGAGAGAGAGAGAGAGAGAGAGAGAGAGAGAGAGAAGTCATTCAGTCTTCAGAGTGGAGGAATAAAGTTTTAGATTAAGAGTAAAGCGTGTCTTAACATTTTAGATCTGACACACTGAATATGTATTCCAATGAATGGCTAAATGTCACACATGGAAAAATAAGGGCTGTGTGAAGGTTAAAGAACAATTAAAGAACAATATGTAGGCATAGTTACAGAAATGTTAAAAATCTTAAATGTTCAAAAAGCAGACTTATTTTGATGCAACAAAGAATTAAATTAAACGTCTGCACAAGCAAAGGCTGGAAAGGACTAGCAAAAAGCTGGATTAACAACAGGAAGTTCTCAACTAAGCAGCTGTCAGGCTTCACTGTTGAGATACACAGGCTCAGAAATGAGAGCTGTCAGAGAATTAATGACTCCTTGTGTCTTGGAAGCAGAGCAAGTACCCTTCTACATTTGACAGAGACTTTGTGGTCACCTAACTCTGCCTCAGCTGCTCAGCCTGATGTCCTAGTGATCTATCGTGTGTTGACACCTTACTCTGTTGGGATGCTTACTGCTTGGCTCATTTACATCTGTCTGTACTACTGTCCTGGATATGTGACATTTCCCATTTTCCTCTTGACCCTCACAATAAATGACAGGAAGCAGAACTGATGTGCTGAAGTCCAGGCAGGCTGAGCAGGGTTACACAGGAAGCATGCAAAGCTGGAAAAGGGTGATCAAGCAAATCAAAAGAAGAAAAGCAACAGGTAAGCTTTTGGGTAAACCCCAAAGTGAGTGGATTTAACCATGTTACACTGTCTTCAAGGAAGGGAGGTGCTCATTACAGCATTTTACAGTTGTTTTTTTTCCAAGAAATAATGTTAGATCTGACCTCCAATAATACAACTCCAATGCAGTCCAGGATAGACAATGCAACTGCACATTTGTATTCAACATGAAGAAAAACACTATCATCATATTTATTCTTGACCTGGCATCTTTGTTTAGGCATGCATATGTCATTTGTTTTTTAAATGAGTGTATGAGAAATCTCTCATTGGATGACTTTATAAAGGCCAAATGATTGTTAATAACAGGTAATGGCAGACAAAAGCAGAAAAATCTACTTTGCATTATCCAGCCCTATTCCAAACCAAGACAAGTATTTATACCCCTCAAAATATCAATAAGGTGTCAAATCACACCTACCACGGGTCGTTGGCAGCATGTCTGACAGGCCTTGCCAGGCAGTTACCATTTCAGGATTCTTCTCCAGATCAGCAAAGTTTTTCCACACCCTTATAGCACCATCATCTTGAAGGGAGGACAGAAATGATTATATTAGACAAAGTATTTGGCAGTCGACTCAGAGCAGAATAAAAAGTCGAGTGACTACTACACAATTAAATCTCATTCACTCTACTGATTTTGGTCTAATGAACACTTCATGCAGTTTAGGATTGGTTTTCCAAGTAGGAAGAAGGCATCCCTAAAGAGAAATCAGTCAACAAGTTGTGGAGATCACAAATCAGATTGGAATGTAAACCACCACCATATGTTTCCTAACTCTTCCTCACAAGCCAACTTCAGAATGAATCTTGTCCCCTATTAAAGCTACTTTGGGCTGATTTGCCTTTTGGGGCAAATTGTACAGAAGCTAAATAGGAACTTTTCTTTGCTTTTCAATTAGGGAAACTGAATCTGACAGTCCAGTCCTATCCTGTGCTGAAACAGGCAGGCTGAATGGCAAGGTAGGAGGTGGCTGCTGCAGAACTCAATAAGGGGATTTTGCACAGCAGCATGCCAACAAGGCTACTCAGATTTGCTGGTGCAGATCCAAGCAGCTTGGCGTAATGCTAGGCTGCTTAGAATTGGGGTTAGAATACAGCCTAGGTTGCCAAACCAGTCCTGCTTTCATACATACTCCCCAAGCCCAACCCGGTCCTTTCCACCTTCCTGCCACTTTCCCTAACCCTCTGTGCCGGCTTCACTAGCCCAGTGTGAACTCAACAAGTCCAGGCTGGAGTCTGGTGCAGGGAGGTCATTGTGTATCTTTGTACTGGCTTACCAGGCTCTCACGTTATTGCAGACATGCCTTACGGCACTTTTGTGACACTCCTGGGCTAGCAAAAGCATTTTAAACATATGTATGTCATAAGATGTTTTAAAAATATTTTATATGTTTTAAATTTTAACTGTCAGCCACCTTAAGTCAGTTTCGGCTGAGAAAGGCAGGATAAAGATGTATCAAAAACAAATAAACAAATAAATAAGGGACATGTCAGCCCACGGATCTGGTAAGATTGCATTCAGTGCTGAAAATGTTTCACTGGAGTCTGCTTTCACTTAAGTCTGCTTTTTTGTTTTTTCATTTTATTTATAAACAATCTGAAGCTGGAATGGCAATCTCTAAGCCTAGTCTATTTGTCAACACCAGGGACTACCAACACTGAGTGGCAGACACCAGCCAGCACTGGGAACCGGCAGACACTGGTGGGCACCTAGTACTGGCAGGCGCCAGCAGGAATCAGTGAGCAGTGGGCAGCGGACATCATTAGGCATCCCTACCCTACACCAGCTACCACTGGGCAGCAGTCACCAGCAGGCAGCAGGAAACAGCCAGTGCAGGACAGCAGGAACCTTCGTGCATTACTGGGGATGGTGTATCCCTACTGACACTGGGCACCATCGAGTGGCAGTGGCCAGCAGGCATCACCAGGCTCTATTGGGCACCACATACCACCAGACAGCAGGCACTACCAGGCACTGGTGATCTTTATGGGGCCCCACTGGGCACCAAGCACCACTGCACAGTGGGCAGCAGCCACTAGGCACCACTGGGCACAGGAATGGGGCACCAGACACCAGGCACCACCATGTGGCAGTGGGCAGCAGGCACCACCTGGCGGTGCTGGCCTGCCAAGCACCAGGCATCCATGATGGGTAATTAATACCAGCAGGCACTGGGCACCAGCAAGCAACACCAAGCAGTAGGCACCAGCAGGCACCAAATCAATTCTTAGTGGGTTCTTACAGAACAGAAGAAATATATTCCCCAAATTTTATGCTTCTAGGTCCAGGGATTAGGGCTGGGTGTTTCATTCCCTTGAGGGTTAAATTTCTAAAAATCAGTTCTTAGTGGATATTCATGTCATGGAAGGAATACTCTCCACAAATTTCACACTTCTAGATCCAGTGATTTTGGCAGGGTGTTGATAAGTCAGCCAGTGACTCTTCAATTTTATACACTGGGGCGAGGAGGCTGTTTGTAAAAGTAGGTATTCAGTAAAGAATACAGTAAAGAAAGTAAAGAGAAAAGAATGTATAAATGCTGAGGGCCAGAAATTTAGAGTTGAGAATTTGTAAAAGCTAAAGGCCTGTAAAGATTGAAGGCTGGCAATTTCAGCACTTAAGAGATTATACTTGATTGCAGTTTGTATGTCATCCTTTTTGTGATGCTGTTTTTTCACAATAAAAACTGTGTACCTACTTTTGCACCCATTTAAATGGATTTTGTGTCAATCTTTGCTTAAATATTTTGTGACTACCTTCGCTATAGATTCTTAAATAAAGCTAGAGAACAAAAACAGAAAACAATTACAGTATGGTTCAGAGATTCAAAAGAAATGTCACATATCATGAACCCAAATGTATAGCTCTCTTTGAAAAAATACTAATTCCTGCTTTGTTGAACAGTTGATTGTGACAATCAACACAGTTCATTGTGATGGGTCAGCATATCTCTGAATGTGTAAATGCTATCTCATTCATTCACTCACATACCCTACAATCCAGAGTAATTATGGGAACACGTAAGAGACATTTACATCAATGTAGTTACAGCAGCACCTAGTGAAAACCTATGGGAAATTCATATTGCAATCCAGAGCAAATTGCTCTTATACCCGAGCAAGGATTCCCTGTAATTACTGTGAATTGCACCCATAGTATCCACTGCAAATAAAGGGAGTCTAGAGTCTTGTGTAAGCAAAACTAGCAAAATCTAGCAAAAATGCTGCCATGTAATATTTTCCTCCACACAATGATTGACACAGGTATGGTATTCTCTGCAACAGCCCAGTATGGCTGCTTATTGGCTTACAGTGGACAAGATTGTCACAGAGCACAATCTTCCTGGAGATGTTATGTAACCTTTAAAACAGTTTTTTTTAAAAAAAGGCCTTTAAAACAGCTTTTTTCACTGGTTAACCCAGACTTAAGTTCTACTGCCAGTGTAGGACTGCTCAGGGATAGCCAGAAGAAGTGAAGAAGCTTAAAATTCTGGTGCAGTTCCTTGCAATGAGTGTCTAAAGAATGGTGTGGGTGATCTCCACTAGAAGTTCCTCTGATTCTTAAAAGGTTTTAGAATGGGGCAGAGAATAATTTGGATGTTCCAAAACACTGTGGAGGTTGTTGGGGACTCAGCAACCTGAAACAACGCAGGATAAAGGACTAGGCAAATCTTGCACCTCTGACTTTTTTAAAAAAAGATTCTTTGGTGGGACTTTTACTTTTTTAAAAAAGGGAACCATTGTATTTAGACAAGTCTATGAGAACGGAGTGCAGGAGCAGGTATCCTAACAGAACAAAAAGGATAATAGTTTCCCAGATATTTTTTAGAACTCTCATGAAGCCTAACCCACCTGTAGCAGTCAGCAGAAGAGAATAGTCTTGTCCATTCAAGTACTCCATAGCAGTGATTCTGGTGTAGCGTGGATTTCCGTTGTGAAAATAGTCCAACTTTTCCCCTTTTTCCCAATCCCAAAAACTGGGAGAGGAAGGAAAAATTATATATATATATATATATATGCACATTAGATATCTGGGTTTATGTACTAGTCACTCCAGGATTTATGTACAGGGTTTATGTACAGTCACTACACACCGACTCAAATCAACACTAGTTTTCCCCTCAGACTCTAACACCTTTTGATTAATTATATCTTCTTTATACTTCTGGATTAATTATACTTTCACTATACTTTTGGCTTTTGCAGAATGAGAAATAAGGACAAAACTTTATTGTAAGTATCTGCAACAAATCTGGGAATAACAAGTCAATTCTGTTTATTAGACTTCTTAGCAGGAAGAGCAGGACACAGTCTCAAATACAGTCAACCTGCATCTTATATGAGGGTTATATTCTTGGGCAAGTAAAGTCAAAAATTGCTTATAGTTGAAATTTCCTTAAAGCCAACTAATATACACTGTCTCTTTAAAAACTAGTTATCACAGTATAAGAGATTTCTGGCTCACTATGGGGCATAAACAGAGTGAGTCAAATTGTAAGAGGAAATGCCTGTTCTTTTTTGGGGGTAGGGTAGAATAGAGGCAAAGTGCTTATACTTAAATTCACACAAGTCAGTTGCACATAAGATGTGGGTTGACTGTATACTTAGGCCTCTATCGAAGACAGGGAAGTTTTCACAAACCCAAATCTTACCAGATGCTGTCTTTGTCAGCTACTGCTATACATGGGGTGAATGGGTGAAACTTTACTACTGAAGGCATGCCAGGATTCCTGTTAAGAAAAATTTGATCATCTAATCTTGAAATACCTAGAAAAGGTGAGGAAAAGACAAAATTAGTATTGTTGTCAACATTCAGTAATAAAATCATATCATATATTTATTTGTTTCTTTATATCCCGCCTTTTTAATCAAAGAGAACCCAAGGCAGCTAACAACAATTAAAAACAACAATAAAACACCATTAAAAGTAGATAATAAAAAATACAGATTAAAACATAATTAAAATACAGTTAAAATACAGATTATACAAAAATGTTTGACAGGATCTGATGGACCTGGGAATTAGATTCAGCGACTGAACTCGCATAACAGCCACATACAGGGGTCTAATTAGAGACACCTGTGAGATGTGCACCTCTGCACATAGGCAAAGGATTAACCTTTATTGAGAACACCTGACTTCGGGCAGGGTTGGGGAGTCCTTAGTATAAATATTGGGAGACATCCATATATAAATATTGGGAGACATCCATATAGCAGTGTGGGTTGTGGAAGGAGAAATTTTGTACGGACGGATATTGGATATTGCATTGACTTGACTTGGACTGGACTTGACTACGAACTTTGACTCTCCTGTATGTATGACCTTTGTCTGGAAACTGACTTGGCTTACTCTATACTCCTTTTAATACAGTTTGCTAAACTCTTAAGCTTGCTGTGTGTCTTACTCTGTACTTGCTCAGAGACCTGATCAGAACTCACTGCCTTACTGCAGATCCGGGGCAAACCCCCATTTCATCTGGCAATGTTAAAGCATCCCTCCTAAAAATTTACAATAAAACCAGCTAAAAACAATAATAAAAACAGCACTTCTCCGCCCAACCTCCAATATGATTAAAAAGCTTTTGTCCACAGAAATGTTTTTAGGCCCCGCCGAAAACTGTACTTCTTAAGTCAAAGGGAAGGGAGTTCCAAGGCTGGGGTGCAACCACCGAGAAGGCCCTGCTCCTAGCCACCTCGAGCGACTCTCACCTCTTTTAATGGTGGCATGGCAGCAGAGCCCCCCAGACGATCTTAGGTGATGGGTCGGATTGTATGGTCGGAGGCGGTCCCTCAGATACCCTGGACCCAAACCGAAGAGTTCTTTAAAGGTCAAGACCAATACTTTGAATTCAGCCTGGAAACAAATGGGCAGCCAGTGTAGCTGCTGAAGCAGCGACCCGACTGAGTCAAACCGATAAGCCCCAGCAACCACACGAGCCGCCACATTCTGTACTAATTGGAGTTAGTACAGACCGGACCATCTTCAGAAGCAGCCCCACGTAGAGAACGTTACAATAATCCAATCTAGATGTCACTAGGGCATGGGTTACCATGGTCAGATTTGAGCAACTTGGGTATGGTTGCAGTTGGTGGATCAGCTAAAGCTGAGCAAAGTCTCCCCTAGCCACAGCTGCCACATGGGACTCCAAAAGCAGCTGCGAATACAGAAGAACCCCCAAACTGTGGGCCTGCTCCTTCAGAGAGAGTGCAACCCCATCCAGAACAGGGCAATATTCCGAGTCAATGACTTCTGGACCAGGAGAACATCTGTCTTATCAGGATTTAATTTCAGCTTGTTCACCCTCATCCAGCACCACACCGACTCCAGACGGCAATTCAAAACCTCAACTGCCTTCTCGGACTCAGGAGAGATAGAGCTGGGTGTCATCAGCGTACTGATGGTAACCCACTCCAAACCTCCTGATGACCTCTCCCAGTGGCTTCATGTAGATATTAAATAGCATGGGGGATAGAATGGATCCATGTGGCACTCCACACTGAATGTGCCACAGTGCATTGCTTTATAGTAGAGGTTCTTCAAAGATGATATAGTTGGTCTATCCAAGAAAAAAATATTTGTTCAAGACTAGCTTATATTGTTCTGAGTCAACACAGAAAATGAAAACACCCACCCTCAATTCAAGCAAGAGACCAGTTGATGCAGCTGATTCTGTTCAGCATGACATGTCTATTTCCTGCTTAAGAACAAAGGCAGGGAACCCTTGCCAGGTTGTCTTCATTGCTCAATCCTTCTGATAACATATTGTAACTTTTAAAAGCTTTTCAGAGTTTGACAGTAGCATGCTGTGCAGCTAACATGGGGACCAACCAGTTAGCAGGCCAAGCGTTTGTGATAAGTTGAATATCTATTCCAGAGTACAGCAAGAAAGCAAGTGATAAAAAGAGATGGCTAGTATCTATTTTATTACAATACCAGCAAAAAGCATAACCACGTTGCAGGAGCAATAAACCTCCCATGCTCATCAACTCCCATGTGCAACATCCTCCCATGCGCAACATCCCCCCATGCACAACAACCACCATGCGCATCAGTTCCCTGTGTGCATCATCCCCCCATGTGCATCATTCCCCCATGCGCAACATCCCCCATGTGCATAATTCCCACATGTACAACATCTCCCATGCACAACATCGCCCCATGTGCACGAACCCCCATGCACATCAACCCCATGCGCAACATCCCCCATGCGCATCAACCCCCATGCGCAACATCTTCCCATGTGCAAAATCGCCCCATGTGCATTAACCCCAATGTGCAACGTCTCCCCGTGCGCATTGTCCTCCATGCGCACCAACCACCGTGCGCATCAGTTCCCCATGCTCAACATCCCCATGAGCATCAACCCCCATGCACAACATCCCCCATGCACAACACCCCCATACACATCAACCCCCATACTCATCAGTCCCCCATGTGAAGCATCCCCCATGCGCATAATTCCCTCATGCGCATAATTCCCCCATGCGCATATCTCCCATGCACATCAGTCCCCCATGCGCATTTTTCCATGCACAATCCCCTATGCGCAGCATCCTCCCCAGTGCAACCTCTTCCTCCTAACAACATCCCTCCTGTGCCCCAGGCACCGAGCACCAAATTGGCTGGATGTTGGTCAGTCTTCCATGTTAAGTACAGGACAAAAACACGTTGCACCCCTTTTCAACCCCTTAAGGGTTAAATTTCTCCTCATGGGTTCTTGATGGGTGTTCATGTGACAGAAGGAACTCCCTCCCCGAATTTCATGTTTCTAGGTCCGGGGGTTGGGCTGGAATGTTGATAAGTCATCAATTCTCCAATGCAAAGTACAGGGAGGAAAACGCGTTGTTTTTTTTACCCCCCTTTTTACCCCCTTCTGGTTGGAATTTCCAAAAACTGGTTCTTAATGCACTCCTCAGTCATGGAAGGAACACCCACCCCAAATTTCACACTTCTAGGCCCAGCAGTTTCGGCAGGGTGTTGATGAGTGAGTCAGTGATATATATATATATATATATATATATATATATATATATATATATATATATATATATATATATATATATATATATATATATATATATATATATATATATATATATATATATATATATATATGATTAAAGATCAGTTTGTGGAATTTTGGTGTAAAGCAATTTATCAAAAAATTAATCAGTAACGTTTCTATACTTCCTTGTGTTTTGAAAATTCCCAAGGAGGCGTATGACTTTTTTTATATAAAACAATACAAAATACACTTAGAAATGACAATAGAACAGTGGCAATCAATACATGACCTCAGTTTAATGTCAGAAAGATAACTCACTGGAGGGCCTTGGCCAATAAAAGGATCACCTGGCAGCATAAATACAGACTAAGGACAAAATCCAGAGAAACTATGGGGAATCCTTGCTCCAGTGTAAGAACAATTTACTCCGGACTGCAATATGAATTTCCCATAGGTTTTCACTAGGTGGTGCAGTAACTACGGGTGCACGTAATGTTTCTTATATGCTTACATAGTTACTCTGGATTTGGCTGTATGGCTGCAATACTAAATACACTTTCCTGGAAATAAGACCCATTGAACACAGTGGGGCTTACGTTTGAGTAGAGATGGTTAGGATTGTGCTCTAAGGCTGCAATCCTAAACTCCAGTTAGGCCAGCCTAAGCTCTGGCATAAGTCCAGTGCTGATCTGGGGGGTGTCACAAAAATGCCATAAAACACTGTGCGCCACTTCTGGGGGAGGGTTAGGTCAGTTCACAGATATGTGCTCGCCTCCCTACATCACCACTGGAACAGGAAGACAAATGAATTGTGCCACCCTAGGTTAGGATTGCACCCTAAGAGCCATGTGTGCCTCACTGCATTGGCATCCATCAGTCTCGAAAGACTATGGTGTTGTGCTCGATGCTGTATGCGCAGCACGAAGTCCTGGGTAGATTAATATGGAGGATAGGCTGTTACCCAAGCAGCAAATCCCCCAAATTCATGCCACTGAAATAGTCCAATGGAACAGTAGAGCTGATACGATGGATTCCAGTTGTGTCGCAGAGCTGGGTTAAGGAAAGGAACTCACCCTATCTTGGGGGACTCAGGTCTTGAACTCTGGCCTACTGGTTAACAGGTACAGTGTCTTAACCTCACTGGGAAAGATAACATTATTCTTTATGGGATACCACAATAAAAAATGGCCACTCTGGTCATTGCCCACTTGACTTCAGAAGGTGGGGAGGATTGGAAAAGGACTGACAGAGATTTTAATACTGTATTTAGACAGGCTCATGTGTAAAAAGATGGTCCATTAGGAACCTGGAGGTCCCAAGCCTTTTAGGAACCTTTTACATCCTAAGCATGCCCAATTAGCGAAGGCAGATCTCCAGAAGGGATGGTATTAAAAAGCTCCTGGTATTTCTGCTACTGCTAAGTGTATGGCAAATAAAATGCTTAAGGAGGTCCCAAGCCTTTTATAAGAATAGGAAACATTTGTCAACTTGGTAAACTGCCAACTTTTTCAAAGATTTTCATTTTAAAGATGGGGAAAGAGCTATCTATGAAGAAAATGGGGGAATGCACATGGGGGCCCTAAGTAAAGGCTCTTTTACGTTGCCTCTTTTCCATGACAATAGGAAATCTCCCAACACTGTTCTGAAATGACTGCCTCTTTAGCATGCAGCTGTGTACGCTTCCGTTTTTTAAATATCATTTTTTTAAAAAAGAGGCTTTCCTCTTTGATGACTCAAGCCTCCCATGGTTTTGAAGGACAAAACTGTATGTGAGAGACAGACCATCTCACTCAGTAGATTAATATTTCACACTAATCTCTCCCCAGCTGACATCTCAGGATGGGAAATACCCCAAATTTTCTCATTCCTGGTGAAAGCAATCTCAAGTCATGCTGAAAATGACAGCATAGGTGAGTAGTACAAATTTACTCCCTGGCCAAGTAACATGGAAAAAGAAGCAGTAATTGTAATTTTAACTATAGAATGCTAATTAAGGCATCAACTTCAGGAAGATACAGGGAATTCATATGTGCTCTGTCATTAAACAATAAATCGAACTTAGCCTTAAATGCTTCCTCAAAAATGCAGTAATAAATAAGAAAGGTGAGCTTTTTTTTTTGCAAAAATCAGAATATGCATGTTGATGAAATGTGAGCTCAGTGCATATTATGCGGGGAAAGCTGTAAGTGTGGAAGTGTGGAACACATAAAAAAGTATTGCAGGAATATCTTAGCATACAAAAAGACAAGAATTTTCATGGTTACATAAAGCCAATGGTTGCTGAAGTCCTTTATGTGCCTCTTGAATGTTAAAGCAGACTTTTGCAGAACACAAGCTGATTTGGCAAGGCTGACAATCCTCAGTAGCATCTAATACATAGCAAACACAATCTCTGTAAAAGGTAGAAAACTGGCATTTTGCCTGCAATGCTCTGTCTTGTAACTATGTATCCATCCAAGATTTAAAGGACAGTGAAGAAAGGACAAAATTCTCTGCTTAACAGCATGTGTTAAACGCCTTTGAGTGATTCATTTTGTGTTGAATGTTTTGGTGACTGGGAAGCATATTACGTCTGATTGGCATGGCCACTAAGTTGGGCTCAAGGCTGTGCTAGGGCTGCATGCATTTTAAACCACTAGGTTTAAACTGTCCTATTGCTGAATGTTTGTATCTCTCTACAAAGCAATTTCCTCAATCTTTTTATTCTTTCCCATACCTACCAAGACTAAAGAAGTCAAACAATATTTGACTTCTTCTCTTTGACTGCCAAGAACAAGCAAGATATGGGAAATGAACTAGGAAGACTTCAGCCAGGATCTTTTAAAGACTTTGAGAAACCTGGAACTGAATGTCTGGTTGAGGATCCACACCTTTTCCTTTTCTTGTTAGTTGTAGAGTACTGTTTGTGACTGTCCATGCTGATGTTGTCCCTTCCTTGTCTGAGGCCTGAGACAATTTCCCTAGCCCCACAGGACCTGACTGCAGTTATTGAACACTCCTTTCGCACTATAAACCTGCTGAAAACACATAAATTGACAATTAAAGGCAGAGCCGAGGAAAAAATTAAAATATTAATATTTTGCATTGGAATTGTAATATATTTTATTAATATTGTGAACAGGTTTGGCTTAACAGTGAACTAGAGAGCCACAAATCTGAGAAGGTTCTGAAAAGATGCCACCTGGTAGATGGAATGAGGCATCTCTATCCCAAAAGCAGCCTGGTTACATAAGGGGGATTGCACCTCTGTAAAGCAACTCAATGATTCAAAGACTTCTTAGTTTCACTATCAGAATGGCACTTGGGTTGTGAGTCCAGGATTATCTATCCAGGAAGATCAGCTGAGCCAATAATTTCAGTATCCAAGCATTCCTTAATGTTTCCTGCATTTATCCTTCACACTCAGTTAACTTGAAAAAAGTGCTAACCTTTTATAGAACTTAAAGAAGAGCCATTTTAAAATCAAATGAACATGTGTCTCTCTGAACTGAATGAGATGCAAAGTAGAAAAAGAGGTTTCGAAATGTCACCACTTCAAAAATGGGCTGTGGAAGCGCTAAAAGTTTAAGATAACAAAAAATGTACAAAGCAATTTAAGGGGTAGCAATTTAAGGGGTATCATTTAGGGAGGAGACTGGTTCTCTGGCCACCTTGCAGGATTAGTTATTACATAGAATGCATCTGAAGATCAGGAGCCTTGTTGGAGCAAGTCCTTTTCTTTTTTTGTGTGCAATCCTAACCTAGCCCAGCATAACTCATTGTTCTTCCCATTTCCATGGTGGTGTAGGGAGGCAAGCACATATTTGTATACTGGCCCAACTCCATCTTATAGCAATTTTGTGAAACGCACTTACAACAATTTTGTGACACTTCCAGGCCAGCACAGAACTTGTGCTAGGGCTTAGGCTGGCCTAACTGAAGCTTAGGATTGCAGCCGTCATTACATAAATCAATTTGATGTTGGAAAGAGGGTGTGTGTATGTGTGTGTGTGTGTGAATGAACATATATATGTTCTTAATAAAATAACTTATACAAACAATTGAATTATCTTGCGTCCTCAAGCATACAAAAAACAACAATCCAATTGTTCTCAGTGAAAGTCAGAAATGAACTATGTACACCACCATGCCACCTTGGAGGAGAGGAAGTGTATAAACATTTAAAAAGAAAAAAGGAAGTCACGTAAAGTGAAAAGCAAGTCACCTATCACAACAGAGTAAGTTCTTGCTGAGAATAGAAACTATTACCAGGTCAGCACTGGTCTGATGGCATTCTTGTTCATGGTTTTATAATTATAATTAAAAATATATATACTGTATATACTCAAGTATAAGCCAACCCGTGTATAAGCCGAGGCACCTAATTTTACCACATAAAACTGGGAAAACACTGACTTGAGTATAAGCCTAGGGTGGGAAATGCAGCAGCTACTGGTAGCTCAGAAGTAAGGCCCACTCCAGTCATGGGGCTTACTCCCAGGAAAGTGTGGCTGGCCTTGCAGGCTCAGGGCTGCATCCATGGCATGTCTACACAGAAGGCCTGCTCCAGTCAATGGGCTTACTCCCAGGAAAGTGTAGCTGGCTTGTAGCCTCAGGGCCCAATCCTGAGCATCTGTACTCAGAAGTAAGGCCCTACCTTAGGCGGAGAGTGAGGGGGGGCGAGGCGCCCGCCCTGAAGCCTCCATAGTTGGTTGAAGCGCTTCCTTGGAAGCACCTACAGCCAGCTGTGGAGGCTTCAAGGCGGGCGTGACTACCAGCGCCTGCCCTGAAGGCGCTTCCTTAAAAGCACCTACAGCCAGCTGTGGAGGCTCTGGGTGGGCGTTCGTGGTCATGCCCGGTGCTTCACTCGTGTATAAGCTGAGGGGGTTTTTTCAGCCCTTTTTGGGGGGCTGAAAAACTTGGCTTATACACGAGTATATACGATACTGTATTTTTTCAGAGCTTGGAGATGTACAAGTAGAAACAAAGAAGAGGTCATTGTCACCTTTTTGGATGATTTTCTGTGCTTGTTTTCGGACTCTGGCATTGCGCAGAAACCGCCACTCCCTCTCTTTGCGGACCTGGCTCTCCAAATCATGTTCTTCAGGAATCTACCAGTAAAAATAAAAAGCAAATTAATACAATAAGGAAGAGAAAAATTTTTAAGCATCTTATGTCTCTGTTTCTTTCACCCAAGAAAGATTTCAACACAAGCAGCTGACCAGCAAGGAGCAGATGAGAGTTATATGTCCTGGTACACTTCATTAATTTTTGAGCTAAGCATCATAAGTTGTTTTGTTCCTCCTTCAGGGCTGGCAAAGGATCAGAAGAAGGGTAGATAAATTAAGAGTTTTCTTTTTCCCCAAATGAAACAAATATTACATAAATTCTACACAGATTGTATTTTAAGAAACCTAATGGAGATAGCATGTTGTTTCTTTGATTAACTACATGAGTGTTAAGGAAAATAACCAGAAATGCATTGGTTGAATGCAGACACGTACAGTTTGCTTACAAAATTGCAAGCAGTCATGAAGTTCTCTTACCAGAAAAAGCTCCTCTGAAATGCATAACCTTAACCCAGTGATTTTCAACCTTTTTCATCTCATGGCACACTGTCAAGAAGCTAAAATAAGCTTCTAAAATAAAAAGCTACCAATAAATCACACTCTCCAAAATCTTGCAGCACACCTGCACAGTGGTTGAAAATCACTGCTTTAAACCCATTACTGATAAATCATACTGATTTACTCACAAACATTTTGAATCCTATTTTACCTATCCTCTAACTAGATTCTTGCCTTTTCTCCCTTTCAGACAGCAAACTCTCAAAGGGAGCAAATAAATGTCTTGTCTTAAACAGCAACATAAATTTATGAAACTTATATAAATGACATGCCATATCTCTATCTATAAAATCAAAGAGTCACTGACTGACTCATACTGACTGAGTGACTCATCAACACCCAGCCAAAACTGCCAGACCTAGAAGTGTGAAATTTAGGGAGGGAGAGTGTTCCTTCCTTGATGTGAAAACCCACCAAGAACCAATTTTTTGAAATTTAACTCTAAGGGAGTAAAAGGGGTGCAAAGTGTTTTTGTCTCTATACTTACATTGAAGACTGACTGATCAACACCCAGCCCTAACTCTTGCAGCTAGAAACATAAAATTTGGGGAGTCATGGAAGGACCCATGAGAACTGATTTGGTGCCTGATACTGCCCATATTGCCTGGTAAGGATACCCAGTAGGAATGCCCGGTGCCCACTGGTGCCGGGTGGTGCCCGATGGTGCCTGCTGCCCATTGGTGCCGGGTAAAGATGTCCGGTGCCCATTGCTCACTGGTGCCTGGTAAGGATACCCAGTGCCTGCTGGCTCCCAGTGTCTGGTGTCCTATGCTTGGTGCCCAAGGATGCCCTCGTGGTGGTGCCTGGTGCCCGCTACCCAGTGGTTTCCAGTAAGGGTAACGAGTGGTATCAGGTAGGGATGCATGGTGGTGCCCAGTGTTTGGTTGATGCCCTGTGCCCACTGGTTGCTGCTACAACCAGTGCCCTCTGGTACCCTGGTGCCCTCTGGTACCCTGCAGTGCTTGTTGGTGCACAAGCACAGCAGATCCAATATCTGCTGGTGCCTGCCGCATATTGCCCACAAATATTCTTGAAATTTTACTCCTGCAATGATGAGTAAATTCTGGTAGTAGAAGATATATTTGAATCTCCTGACTGCAGTTCTTAACCCACATGTGTATGGCAAGTATTGGACCATTTAAAAACCTGTCTCAGTGGCTTATGATTTCTGCATAATTCCTTGCTAGTAAGTGGCATTATAAAGTACTTGGCAGAAAAATGTAAATACAGGGGATCTAATACCGTATCTACTCAAGCCCAATGTGCTATTGAATCTAACGCACATCCAATTTTATAAGGCTTGAGATTAAGTTTACTTATGCTTGTTAACATGAAGCTTTATCAAGCCTTTTAAAATTGGATGCATATTAGATTTGCACATTAGATTCTGCCACCCTCTGCCCAGTTCTCCAAAGACTGCCTATCTGCTTGGGGAACTAGTGAGCTTTTCCCCTTTCTCTGCACTGGGGAGGAAGCTGGGTGACCATAGTTGGTGATCTTGGCTACCTGGCTTCCTCTCTGCCTTGCTGGCTTGGGGAAACCCTGGGATCTTCGCCCGCCACCAACAGAGCTCCACATGCTTGCCCCTGCAGCACCCCATTGCAGCCAGCAGGATGTTCCACTGCTCATACTTCCCAGGGGAGGGAAAGGGAGGAAGCTTGCTGGCTTCCTTCTTCTTCCTCCAACCTCGTGGGGTCCTGCACCTCCACTGCCTCTGCCTGCCTTGTCAATGCTGTGCTGAGTACAAGCCCAGAGCACCATGAAGGGCAGGAAGAAGAGGGCAGCCAGATGTACTGTACTGTATTTACACAAACCTAATGTGCCTGCAACTTGCACTCTATTTCTAATTGTTGTTGTTGTTGTGCACATTAGCATCAAGTAAATACAGTACTTGGTAGAAGGATCTAATACTTGATAGAGAAAGATAGCAGGAATATTGTCTTTCTTGCTGCACAACTGTCAAGGGTTAAAATCATTGGTTGATTATTTGATTTTGAAATCAAGGTTAGCAGGACCAGAAAGGCAGAACAAATTGCTAGGTTGTTCCACAGTTCTCTAGTAGAGATACCAATAGATTTACCAGACCATTTTTCTATGGTATTTGTAACTAATGAGTTATTTAGGAAGGGCTGTAGATAGCAGCAGTGTCCTTTGTACACAGAACAAATGTTCAATTTCTAGCAACTCCACTGAAAGATTTCTGACTTCAATCTCACCAGAAATTCAGTTATTTCCAGCCATGGGGAGCTCTGCCAAGCAATCTGCACAGCTTCCCAGGGTTCCCCCAATACCTAAGACCCTGGGACAGCCTGGGATAGTGTTATTCAGTTTTCCTGCAGAACCAGATATTCAACCTGTTTACACAGGGGGCCAGAGAGATCACATGAAGTCCTGACCTTGCATTTTTGGAATAATTGTGAACCTGTGTAAACTGTCTACAAAGAAACCAAGAAGTTTCAATTTCCTGGATATTTTCTCTGAAATTAGCATTCATGCCATGATGGAGAATGTATTGAAAATCAAATTAATCCAACTTAGTACTGTATTGGTAATTAGCCCTGAGGAACTTGGCCTGGGTTACCACTGAGAACACAGGAGACTGGGTGATGAAAAATTATTAAAAGGAAAGAAGACAGTAATACAGGATTAAGAACGGAATATTATTAGTGGTTATTAGAATTAAGTCAGATTCTCTCTCTCTGTATGTATGTATGTATGTGTGTGTGTGTGTGTGTGTGTATAAATTTAATTTTTTATTTTTATTTTCCTAATTATACACACACACACACAGAGAGAGAGAGAGACAGAGAGAGAGAGAGAGAGATTGATTATTGTTAGAGACATAGCAGATGGTTCCAAACTGTCCAGTTTAAAAAAATATTCTGAACTCAATTTTATTATCATGAAAACTATGTTTATAGTATCCTACCTTTTGAAAACAAAATACAACTGGAATTACCAAGTTAGATTGCTTATTCTTTATTTTTTCACTGCTCCTTTTGCAACAATCCAAGGTTTGTAACGAACAGTAAGTATTTGTCTAGCAATAAGCAAGCCAAAGATAAAATACATCTTAGAATATTCAAATGAAAAGATATTACATTCCAATGAAAACTGAGTTTTACAGGAATAATTTAGAATAAAATAAGGTCTAAGGATGAATTAAAAAGAAGAGTTAAAGAGAATGCAAATAATATACTAGTTTTCATGCCACCATCCTTTTATACATCTGGAGTAGGAAATGAGCACCTGTTACCACCTTGTATGTTACAACCAGAATGAAATTGCATAGCATAGATAAATAGCATTTTTTTGGTTTCAAACCATAACAAGCAGCAATGGAAAGCACTGATAATTTAAGATTAGATTAGATTAATTTATTCGCCAAGTATGACCACACATGTGGAATTTGACTCCAGCTTAAGGGCTTCCGATATACTTGCGAATGTATACTCTGATGAATGTTTATGCTAATATTGTACTTGGTTCTACCTACCCTAAAAAATATTTTTAATGCACCCAGTTAGGCCGGTTTAAGTCCAGGCACAAGTCCTGTGATGGCCTGGGGATTTCACAAGATGTAAGACACGTCTGTGCCACTCCTGAAGGGGAGATGAGGCCAGTACACAGATTTGCACTGATCACGCCATGCCACTGAGGGAACAGGGAGATGGGCAAGTTGTGCTGGCCTAAATTGGTTAGGATTGCGCCCTATGTATCATAATTTACCACACCTTTATGATATGGTGAAAGGAAGGATGTTTTCTCCTCCTAACAGTATATGGTTACCCAACAAAACTGATTGGCAGGAGATGACAATGGACAAAAGAAAGTATCATGCTTCGCAGAATTAATGTATGCAATTTGCTGTTACAAAATTTAATGGACTGGCTTAGGTGGTTTTAAAGGAATAGGCAAATACACTGAGGATCTATTAATAGCTCAGTGGGAAGAAGCTGTATGCCCCAGATATCAATTAGGAGGTGGATGGTGAGGGAAGGTAATGTAGTCTTATTGTTTTGAAATCCCCCTGCTTGCTGTCATCTAGTGGGCATTTGGATATGTAGTAAGGGAATAAGGATGCTGGAATAAATGTTCCTTGGTTGGATCCAGCAGGGCTGCTATTGCATTATTTTTGGCTGGTCCTTCCAGTGATTAAAAAAATAATTGCAGAAAGATGTTCCATTGTTAATAGGAGCTAAGCTTCAGGTTTCTGTTCTGTTGTCTTCTGTGTGGATCTTCCAGAAGTGTGTGGGTGTTTGAAATAGCGTTACATGATTAGGTTCATGACATGATACAGATTTCTAACACCTCTTTGCTTCCACTCAGACAGAAACCAATTACGATTCAGAAATCTCCTACTGAGCAGTACCATGTGAAAGCCAAAGAAGTTGTTCTCCTCTTTACCCATATCAAGATGGAAACATTGACAACAAGAGGTTGTGGAAATAAGAACAAAGAATGGAATTACTGCTTGCAGCAACAAGTGATACTATAGTGATCCACAGAGCTGAAGAGTTTCCTAAGTAGTTAAGCCCCCAAGCAGAGCTAAAATGACTTGCATGCTGAGATAAAAAACGTGACTCTTAGGCTTGTTTGTGTGTGTGTTATCTCACATTTTGCTTCCACATAAAAATCCTTAAGAGCACAATCCTAACCATGTCCACTCAAAAGTAAGCCCAACTGTGTCCACGGGTCTTACTCCCAGGAAAGAGTTTTTAGGATTGTAGCCACAGTTTGCTCTCAAACACGCAGGCATCTTCAAGTCTAGATTTGCACAATTCCAGTCATAATTTCAGTTCAACTCTATTCAAGTTCAGGACTATGAGTGGCTTAGAGGCAGCATTTTGTTTAGATGAGCATGCCTGAGAGTACCAGGTAAAGACCTACAAAATAATCATAATGCAGCACTCTCTTATGAAACGAAATTTGATCTATTATTCAATAAATCAAACCTGACTGATGTTTAAAATTGAGCCAGTGATGTATAATCCTACAAAACCTTGCATCTGTAGAAGCAGAATACCTTTTCTCTGAAGAAGGTCCTTTCTATAGGACCTATTAAAAAGTTAGATGCACTCGAGAGCCTTTCACATTTATTAATTGTAGGCAATCTACTTTGTCACATTGCCTGCTGCTTGTATTTGTTGGCACACTCTTAACATAAGAACCAGGAAACATCTGTTTCTCCTACCGACATTTAGTTCTCATTTCAACTTGTTTTAGCCAGACGGCTGAAATTCCCAGAAGGCAGCAGGAGCAAACCAAGGTTCTTTATTCCTAAATGCACCAAATGTGGCATTTGCAGGCGAGAGGAGGTTCTACATCAAACAATACAGATTGCAAAAATGTCAAGCCTGCCTACATTAATTGGTGCAACTATCTGAAGGACAATATATTTGAAACTGACAGCAGACTGCAATTTTACCCCTTGATAATATGCAATGAAATGCAGTATTCACCATAGACACTAATTATTGCTCAGTGAAGCATTACAAAATTTTTACTCATTATGATGCAGAACACTAGGTAGAATACAGCAGATTGTTCTCCACATACCAGGATAGTTGTGAAGTTATCATGACAGGCATGCAATGTGATAATGGGCAATGTGCGGTGTTGGTAGTAGATTGTTTTCAAGTACACTGCAGGAGCAGAAGGAGGCTTCAATGCTAGGCAATAGTTCACTTTAAACGTGTATCATTTCTCATGAGCAAATCAAAAAACTACCGATTGTGCCTCATTATGCACTGGGGCTCCATTCTGGAAGACCTAATTTAAGACCCTCTTTCAGGTTTCTTGTACCACCACTGTCACCCCAGGATGCGTTGGTATAGATCTGGGATCTCCAAACCCCTGTCCTGGGGCCAGATGCAGCCCTTGGCAAGCCTCTATCTGGCCTTTGGCAAGCCCTTTCCATCCAGCCTTTGGCAAGCCCTGTAATCCTCCAAAAGGAAGTGGAGCAAGGGTATTTTGAGGGCTGGGGAGGCTGCACACACCTTGTCCCTCACACACAGAGAGGTGTATGCTAATAAACTGGTTTAAAGATCACCCTCTGTGTGTGTTGGAAAGTGTTTATGAACTGATTTGAATTCATTCATTCACAAGTTCAGTCACTAAAATATTAATTTATGTAAATTATTTAAATTTGAAACGTAAATCAATTCTTTTTTTCCTTCCAGCCCGCGACACAGTATCAGAGAGAGAGAGAGAGAGAGAGAGAGAGAGAGAGAGAGAGAGAGAGAGAGAGAGAGAGAGAGAGAAGCATAGGAGGTTAAGATGAAAAAGGTATATGATCAAAGTAACCCTAAAGAAAGGCAGTTGGATTAACTTGGGAGAAAAATATTGTACTTCTATAGTTTCTATTAGCGCAATTTGAATAGGAATGCTATTAATTTCCAGTGTGGGTGGTAGAGGAAAATTCTTGATGAAATATGCACCAAATTCTTAGGGTAGGATTACAGCCATACTAAGGAATAGAAGATTGTCCATATGTTACATCAAGAACAAATTTCTATAGGATACCATAAATATCATTGTTTTTTGTTCAGCAAAAAAGGAATTATCCAGCCTATATTCACAAACCTCTAATTTTTTAAACACTGAAATGCCCTAATTAAAAAAAACCCTGCATGCATAAAAAGATGCATTTTGATCAGCTGTCTGGAGTGATTTATTAGATTAATAACATACAACACTGAAGAACTATTCTCAGAAAATAGACAAATGTTTTTTAATAACACTGTGAATTAACAGATTACTCACTCTAAATGGTAAAATAAAGACATTATCCTAATTCATTTTTTTCTTAAATGTTACCTACTGTTCTCTGGACTTTAAAATTAGCATATAAAACTCAGCTTGGCCAAAGCAAGTGTTTGTAGTGGCACCAACAGCTTGAAGCTTACAAGTTGCCTGTTAAATCATTATCATTTCCAAATGTTTTGCAGGCTGTGGAGCTATGGGGGTAGGAAGAGAAAATTAATTACATTTGTGCTGTTGTTGATGAAGTACCAACTGTTTAACTATCTAGAGAATTCCCTGATTCAATTTTTTAAAAAATATGTCAATTAGAAATATCAGATCTACAAACCTGTTTGTAATATATGCTGTAGTATAAACACTTAGACATAGAACCAATTAATGTACCACATCATTCCCCAATAGTAAAGGACTAGCAGGACAACAAAGTGACTAAAAACAGAACAACCTCCCTTGGGTCAGAAGACTTCAGGCACATCCTCCCATCCAAATTCTCCTTGCTGTCCATACTAAGCTTTTAGGTCCTAATTCATAGCTTTAACAGTCTTTTAAAAGGAAAACCTCAAGTAGATAGAAAAAAAATTTGTGAATTAGCAGAAGGTGCCTCCTAATATCCTTATGAGGATTGTGCAGAATGCAAAACAGGTGCAAAGCATTGCAAAATGCTGACGAATAGACCTATACATTATTATTTTAGACATTGTTAAATCATCATAGCAAAAAGTTAAAAACATAATGTATAGATAAAGCATATGGAGGTGAGGTGATATAGAAGAAAACCAGCTATCAGAGTCCATCTTGGAATGTGCTGCCCCTCTATGTCCACCCATCCGGTGTCAGACACAGCTATGGTTCTCAGATGAGAGTCTGGATCTGGTGGACAAACAGAAATGAGTGAAACATATTGACTTTGAACAGTAACAGGGTCTGAAAAAGGAAGTAAGAGAGAGGATGAAGGTGGAACAAGAAGCTTATTAGAATAGTGTTGCAGCCAACTTGGAAGAAGCTGCATTTAGGCGCGAGACTGGACAGAAGTCTGACTGGTAAAACAAAGTCAATCAATGACAACATCAAGAAAATGGAAGGCACCTTTGTAAGCTTCCCTGGTGAATGCCTACTGTGGTGGAAATAATTCTTCCAACAACTATATAACCATGTCCTGCCCCAGAGAACACTGCCAGAGCAACTACCCACTGACCTGCCGGACAATCCATTCCTTGATAGTGAGCCATCAATGAAGTGAGGAGCATGATAAGATTGTTGAAGAACGGAAAGGTGCCCAGAATGGACCAAGTCACTACTGAAATGATCAAAGCCAGGGGAGATATCCTTCTGCATCAGCTCCATGTCCGCCTGACTCGCATCTGGCATTCGGAACACATCCCATCAGCATGGAAGAAAGCCACAATTGTGCCAATTCTAAAGAAAGGCAATAGCAGAAAATGCAAAAACTACTGCTGCATCAGCCTTCTCTCTATCATGTCATACTGGCTGCAGGAATGTCAGGAACAGGCCAGCCTGGAAGAGCAAGCAGTATTCAGGTCACTTTGGGGTTACATCAATCAAATATTCACTATTTGTCAACCGGTGGAGCAAAGGGTCAGGTGTGGAAAGCAAACCATCACTGTCTTTACTGACTTCAAATCTGCATTTGACTGTGTTCACTGGCCTGCCCTGTGGAGGGTGTTGGAGAAGGAGTATGTAACGCTGAAGATGATCCAACTTTTCTAAGCATCAGATAATGGCTTAAGCAGCAGTGTGCAGATTGAAAATGAGCTATCCAAAGAATTTCCTATCCAAACTGGACTCTGTCAGGGTGATGTCTACTCTCTCTTGCTCTTTAATACTATAATTGACATGATTATGAGGAAAGCATTTGAGAGCTTATGAGGAGAGCATTTGACGTGGAGTACAATACAGCCAATGGTGGGCTCCAGCAGGTTCACACCTACTCTACAGAACCGGTTCTTAACAAGAGATAGGATATATAAAGTTTAAAAATAGCCATTTAAAAGTGGCTGCCAGATGGGCAGAGAACCAGTTTTTAATTTTTTTGAAGCCCATCACTGAATACAGCTTAACTTCCTGACTAACCTGATATTCACAGACGACAGCGCCATGTTCACTGGCACTGACGCAGAGGCCACCAACATCCTTACCCGCATTGCCCAATCCTATGGCCTAACAATCATTGTGGACAAGGCCAAAGTTATGACCACGGATGGATCACAGGCCATTGTTCACCTAGATGGAGTCCAAATCAAGCAGCTCCAAGAATTCAAATACTTGGGGTCACTGGTGCAGGAGAAGAAAATGGCATCTACCATTGAAGTCCACAGTAGTATAGGCCAGGCAACAGTGGCATTTAATGGTGCCTTTGAAAGGATGCAAAAAACACCAAAATTCACCACTTCTGAACACTAATCCTGCCAATTCTCCTGTATGTGTCAGAAACATGGACTCTGCTGAAATCAGATATGAACAAGCCTGAGGCCTTCCATGCGATGCCAGAGACAGAGCCTGAATGTCTCTCTTTGTTACTGTCACTGTAATGAGAAAATACTGAAAAGGTACAACCATCAACCCTTAGTCGAAGAACTAATCTAAAAATGCGAACTGAGATGGTTTGGCTATGTCTGTAAAATGAACACTAATTGGCTGCCACATAAGCTCCTCTGGCAAGAGCAACCTGGACACCAGAGAGCTCAACAAGTGGCACAAAAAAAGACAGGGGCTCAAAATGGTTGAGGACCTAAGGAACTAGCGACTAACCACTGATGAGGTTAAAAACATTGCCATCAGTTGCAAAGAATGGAAGCATATTGTGAACACAGAATTTGGTGGCACCTACAGTAGCATATTGGTTGAGAGGATAACCCTCTCCCCAATCACCAGCTAAGGACTAAAGAAGAAAAAAGGAATAAGAAATGACCCTGAATGGTGATCACCATGCAGAAGAACAAGAGTCCAGAAGTATTTGCGAGATGTTACCCAGGAGACAATTGCCAGGAAAATAGTACTAGGAAACCCTTCCCCTTCTGACTCAGTGTAGAGTTGCTACAAAGTATCTCATTCCCAGTGTCAGACACCCTAATTAATATAAGAGGACCTACCAAAACACAGCTATTATCTCAGTAAGCATTGCTTTTCCAGGCAGATGAGAAAACACTTCAAGTCAAGAACATAAGAAAAACCTCCACTGGATCAGGACAAAGGCCATCTAGTCCAGCTTCTCCTCAGGGAGTGCATAGGACATCTGCAGCTAGGTGCCCTTCCCTGCATCTGACATTTGAGTTTGTCCACACCTACACATGGTGTGTACTTCATGGCTACTTCATGGCTTGTAACTTGTGATGGTCCTTTCCTCTAGAATTTGTCCAAACCCTTTGTATTTAAGCAGGATGCCATCACCACATTCTGCGGCAGCGATTTCAACTACATGCTGGGTAAAGAAATATTTTTGTTGGTCTTTTCTAACCCTCCCAACGTTCAATTTTAGTGGATGTCCCTAAGTTCTGGTGGTATGTGAGAGGGTAAAGAGCATCTCTCTATCATAGGGTTGCCATAAATCTCTTCGACAAAACTGGGACAGGAATCCCTGTCAAGCTTGCTAGTATGTGAACATAATCTCTGAAAACCAGGACAGCCCCAGTTCTCTGGGACATATGGCAACCCTACTCTATCATGATGCAGTCTTTTATTACTTTGGTGAAAACAATGTCAAAAGAGCTATCTGGCCATGGCCTGATTCAGTATGAGGTGTGAATTGTTACATACCATAGCAGCAGTGATGACAGTGAATTTTATACCAGAATTCAGTGCAAACTAGTATAAAGATATATAGTATCTTTACATGGAAGAGAAAGCAAAAGCCCAATTTCAGTATGTACAGGGAAATACCTATTCCCAGTCCTTTACCAGTCCATAGACTATGGCAAATGTATACAGGAAGGGAGGTATTTGCAGGTTTATTTTATTAGACCTAAGTCAACACAGAGACACAGAATAACTTAAGTTGCCTTTTGGCAGCTCATCACCAACTTGGATCCAAAGAGCTACTTAGGAATACTCAAGGGCTGAGATCTGCCAAGCAGAATCTTTGACATCTATCTTTGGAATGACAGATCTTTATGCCATTGCTTTCCAAAATTCGTAATATAGCAAGATGACCTTCTTCAAAGAAGAAGCAAAAAACTGTTCTGGGCTGAAAGCTATAAGAAAGCACAAAATAAAAAACCAACTCTTTCAATCCAGAAATGTGTCTGTGGTTTATCCAAATTTCTCATCCAAGGAAACATCCTGCATGCCTCTTTAGTTTTACCTTAGTAAAAGCATATGCAGAGTTTCAGGCGTGTATTCATACTGAAAAAGATTGCATTTTATGTCTTTTAAATTTATGTCTTTTAAATTTGACCTTAAAGGTCAAAGAATGGGGCTCATGAGTTTCAGTTCAGATTCTAGGCAAGCAGCCTTGTCTGGTCATCACTTAAATTCCAAAGTTTCACTACACAGAGTAGGGTCAAGTTTAAAATTCTATCAGAGGATGTGATCTGCTGACCTCTTTCAGGGATTAAAGAGACTTCACTGAAGGCACAATGTTCCAGCATTATTTCAACATTAACACAGTTGGTAATCTAACTATAAACATAGGGAAGCATTAACTATTGTGCCCTTGCTGTTGGAATACAAGGGCTTAATTACACAGCAGGAAAAAACTGGCTCATTGTGATATATATTTTTTTTCTAAGTAGATTGTGTTTATGTCCCCCTGGGATAGCAGAAAGGCAGAATACTTAATCACAACTCTCTCAGGGAGCTCAAGTGCTGGATGGCTCAGAGAAATACTACATATTTGCTATCTACTATGAACCACAAAAGAAGACACACAATGAAGACA
Source organism: Cryptoblepharus egeriae (assembly GCA_030015325.1). NCBI lineage: Eukaryota > Metazoa > Chordata > Lepidosauria > Squamata > Scincidae > Cryptoblepharus > Cryptoblepharus egeriae. Next base: position 101,947,307 of record JAREYC010000002.1, on the reverse strand, counting down.
CAAAAAGTTTATTTCACAGCACACAAAGCCACTGAAGGAGAATTAAAAGAATGTGGGTTGAACTATCTCTAAGTTTAATTCCCTCTCCCCTTGCTTCACTTGCTTGTGTGTAGGGAAGAGTTAGTATGTAAAGCATAATGAAGTTTAACTGTGTTCAGTAACAGCTAGAGATAGTATTACCCAACAATCCTGAGTAACTACGGGAGCACTAAGAGACTCTATGTGCACCCGTAGTTACTGCACCACGTAGTGAAAACCTATGGGAAATTCATATTGCAATCCAGAGTAAATTATTCTTACACTGGAGCAAGTACTCCCCATAGTTACTCTGGATTGCACCCTTAATCTGCTTGGGATATTGGACACAATATCAATATTGTAAATTCAGCACCAGCTCTTCACTACAGAGATAAATAAGAGCATGATAACATGGGAGAGAGCGAGATCCTCTTTGAAGACAAACATCTGTAGGAAGGAAAGATTTGGAAAACACAGCTGCATGCACAAAATATGAAGCTAGCTGCTTCAAAATTATCTTTCTCTGAAGCACTGAGATCATTTTGGGGTCATTTATCTTGTCCATCTTTTGGGATTCTTTTCAGCTTGTAGAACCTGAGGATGTGGACAGGATTCTCTGTAGTGTGAGACCATCTACTTGCCCGCTAGACCCTTGCCCAGCCTGGCTAATCAGATTGGCCCGGGATGGACTGGCCGAATGGACAGGGAGGGTGGTGAACTCCTCTCTGAGGGAGGGGATGTTGCCTTCTGCATTAAAGCAGGCGGTCGTTCGCCCCCTCCTGAAGAAACCCTCCCTGGACCCTAAAAACTTAAACAACTATTGGCCAGTCTCAAATATCCCATTTCTGGGCAAAGTGGTCGAGCAGGTGGTGGCATCCTAGCTTCAGAGGGTCCTGGATGAAGCTGATTATCTGGATCCCTTCCAACCTGGTTTCAGGCCGGGGTTTGGGACAGAGACTGCCTTGGTTGCCTTGGTGGATGACCTACGCTGGTCATCTACGCAGGGGGAGTGCGTCCCTGTTGGTCCTGCTGGACCTCTCAGCGGCCTTCAAAACCATCGACCATGGTGTCCTTCTGGGTCGACTGGCCGGGTTGGGGATTGGAGGCACTGTTTTGCAGTGGTTCCACTCCTTCTTGGCTGACCGGTCCCAGAAGGTGGTGCTGGGGGGTGCTTGCTCGGCACCTTGGCCTCTTCAGTGCGGGGTGCCACAAGGTTCCATTCTATCCCCCATGCTATTTAACATCTACATGAAGCCGCTGGGAGAGTCATCTGGAGGTTTGGAGTGAGGTGTCATCAGTACACCGATGACACCCAGCTCTATCTCTCCTTTCCTCCTGAGTCCAAGGAGGCGGTTGAAGTCCTGAATCGTTGTCTGGAGGCAGTGGGGGACTGGATGAGGGTGAACAAGCTGAGATTAAATCCTGATAAGACAGAGGTTCTCCTGGTCCGGAAGTCCTCGACTCGGGTATTGGAATTTCATCCTGTTCTGGATGGGATTGCACTCCCTCTGAAGGAGCAGGTCCGCAGCTTGGGGATTCTCCTGGATTCGCAGCTGCTCCTGGAGTCCCAGGTGGCGGCTGTGGCCAGGGGAGCCTTTGCTCAGCTTCGGCTGATCCGCCAGCTGCAGCCATACCTGAGTCGCTCCAATCTGGCCATGGTGACCCATGCCCTAGTGACATTGAGACTAGATTATTGTAACGCGCTCTACGTGGGGCTGCCTCTGAAGACGGTCCAGAAGCTTCAACTAGTCCAGAATGTGGCAGCCCATGTGGTTGCTGGGGCTCATTGGTTCGACTCTGTCAGGCCACTGCTTCAGCGACTACACTGGCTGCCCATTCGTTTCCGGGCTGAATTCAAAGTGCTACTCCTGACCTTTAAAGCCCTAAACGGCTCGGGTCCAGGATATCTGAGGGACCGCCTTCTTCTGTACAATCCGACTCGTCACCTAAGGTCATCTGAGGTCACCTAAGGTCATCTGACTGTGCCGCCACTTAGAGATGTGAGAGGTGTGGCGGCCAGAGATAGGGCCTTTTCGGTGGTGGCACCCTGGCTTTGGAATTCCCTCCCCTTTGAACTGAGAAAAGCTCCCTCAATACAGAGCTTCAGGCGGAGCCTTAAAACCTTCTATTTCAAAAAAGCATTTTAAATGGGGCAGAGGTGAGGGGACAGTTGTTTTTATTGTTTTTTACTGTTTTTAACAAATATTTTTAATCTGCATGTTTTCTATTCAATTTAATCGTATTTTAATTATATTTTAATGGTGTTTTAATCTTTATTTATGAGCTATTTTAATGATGTTTTATTCCCTGATGTCAGCCACCTTGGGCTCCCCCGTGCAAAGGAGGAAAGGCGGGATATAAATTGATTAAATAAAATTAAATAAATTATTATTTCTAATTAATACAGCACTGTGTAGCATATAACCCATCTTTCTCTGTGAAGCAGGTTGATATTATTACTATTGTTACTGGTGGAAATGAAGGCTGAAAGATGGTCTGTAATCTAAGGATTCTGTGGCTGAATGAGGCTTTAATCCCCAATTTTCAGAATCCAAAGCCAGAATGCTGAATTACTTGTATACAGTTTTTGTTCCTATTTTTTCCTCATAGTGAATTTTTCCCCACTGGTGATGGACCATCAATCAATATGACAGCAGACGAAAAATTTTAGTTAAATTTGCTTCCACTATCATGCAGTATAGACAGATGCTTAGTTCAGTGCCTTACCTTAAACACTCAAAAACAAAACTTTCAAGGTCTCTTGCACTTGAAGAATAATTCTAGTACAAGAGCATATTCACACATTATATTTGAAGTGCATTGAAGCAGCCAGGACATTTCTATTGAGTGTATGTTAAATGGAAAGCTTGGATTGTCCCATGCAATACGTGAAACAGCCCAAAGTTATTTTCATTTAGTGCTTGTTTATTATCCTCAAGTTACTCGTAATCTGAGGAAGGCTTTGGCTCCAATCCTATGCCTGTCTACGCAGAAGTAAGTCCCATTACATTCAATGGGGCTTACTCCAAGGAAAATGTATGGGGGATTGCAGCCTCAGAGCACAATCCTAACCATGTCTACTCAAAAGTAAGTTCCTTTGTGTTCCATGGGTCTTTAGGAAAGTGTCTTTAGGATTGTACCCAAAATCTATTACAATAAAACAGCAGCCAAGGTGACTTGCATATTCCTTACATACTGTTTCTTTGAAATGTACAAAGAGAGATTTATCTCCTGTTTCCTAACAGCACGTTGGAAGAGTTCCAAATCTGTGTCATAATACATGGGTGCCACACGGTTTTCTTTTTCACATATTACTGAGGCACAGACAGAAGATGGTGTGCAATGCTTGAATATATTACAGCTTCGTTATAAGATGTAGAGCTGCCCTGATTCATGAAGATAAGAATGCTGGCATTATTCCATTCCTGAATTAAAGGGTGATTACCAAACAAAATACTGAAGCACACCCACATTTGGGCTGTGGGTGGTGCAAGTGGCTAAGACGCTGTGCCTGTTAACCAGCAGGCCAGGGTTCGAGACCTGGGTCAGCCCCACAAGATAGGGTGAGCTCCTGTCCTTAGCCCAGCTCTGCGACGCCAGCTGGATCCAATCGTATGGGCTCTGCCTTTCCATTGGACTAATTCAGTGGCATGGAGAGGGGGGTTTGCTGCTTGGGTAACAGCCTATCTTCCATAACAATCCAACCCAGGCTTTCGTGCTTTGCATGCAACGTATGCAGCGCTGAGCATGATACCATAGTCTTTCAAGACTGACAGAGGTCTGCTTTTTTTTTTTGCTGGTAGGCAGTGAGCAGAGAGGTATAAAACATTTTGTTGCTGTTATAAGGGTAATGGCAATCTATTGCACAGATGGCATAGTCTTTGCCATCTCCAGACACTGCCCACACAGCATGGCAGCTACAGACAAGTGTGGCCTCAGATTTTACACTCCCTTTCTTTTCTAAGGTTGTAGCAGCAACTGAAATCTGCCAATCAATACTTTCAAAGATGCAGAGGAAATGAAACTGTTACTCTGGCAAGGGATGCAAATCCCTCTACAACAGGGTCCATTTCCTTATTTGCGGGAACTAAGGAAGGAGATGTAGCTGAGCCAGGCCAGATTTAATCAGCCCATCCAGAATAGGCTCACACAAGCACCTGAGGAAGGCCAGATTTAACCAGCCCATCAAGGTTGAGTCAGGTCTCCAGACGGTTTAAGCAAAAACAGATTTGCAAGGGAAAAAAATGTTGTTTTTCAAACAACCTAAGTGTATCAACAATTGTGTTGCTGGTCAGGATGTGTTGTGACAATGGAAGCCACTCTCACTACTGCAAAATGGCCACCAACAGTGTGCTTTGCAGCCATTTTGTGCACACCACTACAACAGGCAGCAGAGCTACATGCCACCTCTGTTTCCTCTTGTGCTTGCTAGAACAGGTAAAGCAGCCAAGGGGCAGTGTGGCAGAAAAAATTGGGGCAGAGTGGTGGATTCTGTGCTAATGGTGTGAGCCGGATCCTATTTATCCCCGCTTCTGAAAGCCTTCTCACCCCTTTCTTCTTAGCAGATTTCTGCTAGCTGCAGAGCTAATACAAATCTGAGTGACTGTGGAGCAGGTTTACAGAAGGGTAAGGGGAAATAATTTCCCATTTTCCCTTGAAAATCTCCTGATCTGTGCCTCCCCCACCCCTCCTCCACCCCAATGCAGTGTGTTTCAGCACTGCTGAATTTGTGGGAGGGGGAAAAATGGAAGGATTGAGTGCAAAGAATTATTAGTATTAAGACTATTTCTATTCTATACTTGTATTCAATAAAAAAATAGTTCAGAGAATGATTTCCATACAAAAATAAATCAATAAATGGTTCCCTGATCAGAAAAGGTTATGGAAGGAAAAATAGACTGTACCTTCATCACTGGTTGGGCAAAATACTTGGCACTCCAGTCGCAAAACCCTGTCTGCATTGCTGCTGACATGAAGTTTTTGTGTCCCACTGTATCATCAGCATCATCAGCTGTCTGTCCAAGAAAAGAGTGGGAAATCAAACAGTGAACTTCAGAGGACCAATATGCCCTTTTTTCATTGGCACCATGTGGATCACACTACTTCATCAGACAAAAACATTCCAAAAGTACAGCACTGGATTTCACCCAGCTTCACTGAAGACAAGGGTGTATTAACTTTTTTTGTATAATTGAGATAAATGGCTAAATTTTGCCCTCAGGTAGTACAGACCAGCATTTCTCAAACTGTGGGTGGGGGCCCACTAAGTGGGTGTGAGCCCATTAGTTGCATTTTATGTGCATTTTATTTAGGGTGCAATCCTACAGCAAGCCAGCACAACTCATCAGTCTTCCTGTTTCCTTAGTGATGCAGAGAGGCAAGTGCATGTCTTTCCATTGGCCTAACCCTCTGTCAGGAGTGGTGTAAAAAGAGCCTTACAGCACTTTTGTGATACCCCTAGGCCAGCATGGGAATTGTGCTGGGGCTTATGCTGGCCTAACTGGGGATTAGGATTGCAGCCTTAATATATGAAATTTAAGTTTGTTGCGGTTTCTCTGTATATGCTGATTGAAGACGATAATAATAAATTCCCTATATTAAATTTGATGATGCCATGCTATGTCACTGTATTTGGGGAAATATTACAATTCTGTACTTTTAACAGACTACTATGTATATGCTTTTAAAATTATAATCAATGGGGCTTATTTCATGGTAAATGTGCTAGGATTATAGCCTTTGGGATATTAAATGAATCTGTAGCAGCTTGGGAAGGCAATAAGTCTCCTTTATTTTAATTAATGTTTAACTTAACTTTTAACTTAATGTAAACATTGATTTACTTATGTCATTAATTAGATCTGTTTTTGTCATGGTGTTGTTAAAATTTTTTCCTGCTTAAAGATGTCAATTCCAGCCACAACATCATATCCAGGTTAATACCATTATTTCTGTATACTAAAAGATTCTTATAAAATCTTTTAATTTATTGAGGAAGAAATCAACCCAGTGTTGTTTTGAATGCAGTGGCCATAGGCCGAGGTTGAAAAGACTCCTGGGAAGCCAATGATCTTACCTGATCTGGGCCCTTGTCAAACATTTTCCTTGTCCTAGGAAATTGGTGAGAGTGGGGAGTGTATTGCACTCCCACGTTGCCCACATTTGCAGGTCTAACTGATGAGATGTCTCGGCTGACAGGCTGCTTTGCCACATCATTAGTCAAGCTGGAGCTACTGGTACTGGTAGTTGGTGGTGACCCTCTAATAATGGGAAAGGAAAATATGGATGAAAAATGAATGAATACTGGATGCTGTTTTACAAGGACAGTACAAAACATGATGGCTAGAGGAGAAGCACTGGATGCATTTAGTAATTATAGCTTATTTGCTTTAGCCACTTTCATTTACTATGGATAAACCTGGTTATTTTGCAGACAGTAGTTGGTTTCCAAGATGGGAATGCTTGGCTGTTGACTTAGTGGAACTGGGTGGGGAGGGAAGAGTTTGAAACTAAATCTAGGAACTGTCTGTATTTCAGATCTCATGATGGTTCAGCATTATTTACAGAAATGTCTCCTTATCAGCAGTAAGCTCTAGATTGCCCTTGACTGAAGGACTACTCAATGGAAAATTAGGTAAGACTATGTAGAAAGACTTTTTTGTGATGGAGACTCCTGTTCTTTTTTTCCAAATTTTTTCTCCAAAATAAATGGTTAGTATTTTCCTAGAAAACATGTTTATCCAGTAATGGGACAACTCAGATTTTAAAACTGATTGAATACATATATTTAGGAAGCTTATGATGTAACAGATTCCTAATGCGCATTGCCAATTTAAAAGAAAATACTTGTGTATCATTTCTTAATTACAGAATAATATTAACTATTTTTCCAGCAATTGAATCTCTTGTGTTGTATCAGCTACATGAAGTAGCTCTGAGTTATTGGGAGTAACATGACCAACTTTTGGCTTCTGAAAAGGGCCATTACTCCCTGCTGCCCTTTCCAGTTTTGTTGTTCTTAAGGAGGTGCATAAGAGTGCCACCTTTTCTGTGGGAGGGGAGGGCAAATGAGCAAGTGGTGAGGAAGGGACCAACTCTCTTGCCCACATGCTTTCCTTATCTATCAGGAGCATGAGAGAGTGAGCCAACTGATAGGGATGGGGAAGAGAACTTTCCCCATTACCATCCCCTTAACTAACCAGAAGCAATTACACTTACAGCACAATCGTAACTCCCATCTGGGCCTACAAAAGTCACTTATGCTGTCCCAGGGTATCACAAAAATGTCATAAAGTACATCCATGACTAGGAAAGAGATTAGGAAAGGCCAATGCAGGGAGTTTTGCAGGCTTCTCCGCTCCAAGCCCCAGAGGCTGGTATGATGTGCTTGGCCTGTGCGGGGGGTGGGGTGGGGGGGGCCAGGTGATGGCTTGAGAGGAGATGGGCAGGAGGCATTTTGGAGTGATTGAGGGTAGATGGAGGGTGTTCCCAGAGGTGAGGAGTTGTGAGGAGCTGGATATGTGTACATGTGCCTTGATCCAGCATCTGTACCAAATCCAAGTCTCATTGGGCAAGGAGGAACTATCACAGGCTGCTTGGCTCTGTGCCACCTCCTAAGGTGGCTCAGATCCAAGAAGACATGCTACTTTAACTGGGGCAAGTGGAACTAGCCCCTGGGTAGTGCATCAGTATTCCCAAAAATGTGCAGAGTACAGTGCAGGTCAACTGGCCGCTGTTCAAGTGCAAGTTAGGATTGCGCTGTTAGCCTCTTTTGTCCATACTGCTTCTGGTAATATGGAGTAATTGAGTAATACATGCTAGAAGTAGGCTATACCAGGATCCTCTTCTAACCTGCTGTCAGAGCCCTGGAAGTGAGTCAGAGCCCCAGTGGAATAGGAGACTTGAGAGGACGGTGGAGAGACAGGCTGGAAATGCGTCCATTTGCTGCTCTTTCAAGGGTGCCACTTGACATGATTATTTTAGGTTGCTTTTTGGCAAGGGTAAATTAGATGTGGCACAAAAATAATAGGTGTTGTTTTCCGAAAGATCAGATAATAGTATATTGGAAGATAAATTTTATTATCTCAAAACTCCCCCAAATCTCTCTCAAAAAAATGTTCCTATCTGGGAAACTATGACAATGGCACTCTGATTAAGAGAAGGTGGGAGATCTCTTCCCCCATCATAATCTGATGTGCTGCCTACATCATAGGAAAAGGACCTAGATGGCTCTTAGGTAACAACCTTGGGAAATCTATCTCTTTCCCTATTACAGTTGCCAACAACCCAACAACAATTAGGTAGATTTTGCTTAAAGAGTAAGGGGAAGGTCTTTGGAAATTTGGGTTGGTAAGGTAAGCATGGATTATTTATCAACTCAGATTTTAAAGACAAAGGCAGAGAACTACTCTGATGTTCTTCCTTTAAAAGAATCCCATGAACTCTTCAATTTCTAGGCCTTGGTCTGGTGAACTTCAACAGCATCACTATTTATTATGTGAAACCTCAGGTAGAGGTAACTTACCCTACTTGATGAATGTGCATGCCCTTGTTGGTAGGACTGGCTGGGGCAGACTGTGTGAGGGAGGAGGTGTCAAGGATGCGCTGGGGTCGAGCATTTACAGTCGCCTAAAAAACAGAGTGAGCAAATAACAGCCTTTAGTTATCACTAGTAATGAAACCTATTTTCAAAAGTGGAAGTAAACTCATTGTCAATAAATGATAGTGGAACCATCTTGAGCATTGTCACAGCATCACTAAGCATCACTATCCTGGAATCTCATTTGATGCCTGTTGATAAAAAGACACTCACTGAAAATGCAACATTTCTTCCTATCACAGGTGAACATTTGAACTGGCATTTGTTTTGGTGGTGGTGGGATTGGTAAGGAGAAGCAGCAAATCTGAGGTTACCTTTATGACTGAAAAGAAATTACCAATATTCAAATCTTCACCAATTTGACAAAGTCTAAACTAGACACTGAGGGATCCTAACCAATCCTTACCAATTTCGGCTATCGCAACTCACCTGTCTCTTTGTTCCTGTGGTGGTGTATGGCAGGCTTGCACATGTCTGTGCATATCAGCCTAACTCCCCCTCTCCCCGGAGTCGTGCAGAAGTCTTTACAGCACTTTTGTGACAACCTCAGGCCAGCAAGGGACTTGTGTCAGCCTAACTGGGGGTAAGGACTGCAGCCTGAACTGGTGTACAGAAATAATCTACAGCAGACTTTGGTGTAGTCAACTGACTTAAAAAAACAACATAAAAAGTTGTTTTTCAGACAATAAGTGCAACAGCTCCAGCAGTTCTCAAAAGGTCATATAGAAAAACTTCTTTTATTGCCTCCTAAAATAACAGGCAAAGGGTGGAGGGATAGGGACAAAGGGCAAAGTAGTGTTAAGAACCAAGTCTTTAACACAGCAAAAAGTTTCCCCTATGGGGTGGTGGTTTCAACTCCAAAAGGGGCTGAGCTGATGGCCATTAAGATCCTAACAGACACAGGAAAAAAAGAGTGTAAAGAGCTATCAACAAGAAATGTGGAAACAGAAGAAATAAATAGCAAAAACAGCAACGAGTGTTCCAATCATATCTGGATCTGCACTTTACACCTTTAATGGTTGGGTATATAACAGACACTTGCACATTGTTGCTCCTCCAGTACACAGAACTAGCTTCTTGGAAGTGACTTTCATCTTTCCTTTCTATTCCCCCAGATTATAAAAAGGATAATTGTACTGCATCATTTTTGGCTTTAAAGAATCATAGCCCTTAAGAATGCTACACTCTGAAAGGGCAATTTGTGAATGTGCAATGATTTTACATATTTCTTGTTCCATTTACAAGAGTGAGAGAAGCAGTTGCTGGTACAGCCCGTAGCAGGCAGTATTGGTAACTGAAAAACAGTTAACCTCTCCAAAATATTTTTGAAAGGAAAGATTCTAGCCAGTATAGTTCTAGTTAACCAATAAGTCACACCTGATGTGGGAAACTCACACCCAAATATTCAATAGTAAAAAGGTGACTGTGAAAGAATAAAAAAATTGAATGTACTGTATTATATTAACACAAAAGCTTTAGTTATATTTAATCAGGCTTGGCCAAGACATTTTGCTACCATGTTACAGCATTCGTGTTTCCTGGGGTTAAAGTGGACACAAAATAATCCAGATACATACAACAGAATAAACATAAGATTTTGAATATATTTTCTAGAATCCATGCCACTGCTGATGATTTCATTTTCTTGACTGAGACATTCTGAAAATACATCAGAAAATTTTAAAATCCTCCTGGATATCAGCAGGAAAGTATTGTCAATTGTTTCATTATGTTCCACCAGCCCTGTTAGGATTACTGTAAATTATTAGTGCCTATATTAGTATAGGGGGATGAGGGAGAAAGTTTTGTAGCACCAGTACTTACAAAACTTGTATGGAACCCAGCCCTGTCTTGTAAGATCTTAACTATAATTATTATATTGCTTCAAGTAATGCAAGGCAGATTTTCCTTTGAAAAATAACAGGAGGCCTTTGGAAGTGTGAGGAAAATCCCATTTGTAAAGCATATTGACAGGATTTTGTCGATCATTGAATAATACAATTCTTGGAAAAGCAGTAAAAGGGAGAAAGAGAAAGGGTAGCAGGTAAAGAGAGAAAGAGATACAAATATTGTATAAGTCCTATGAAAGGACTGCAGTGGCTCTGTGGTTAAAGACGTTTGAGACTGCAGTGCCAGATGACGGAGAGAAATCGTATCATTTGTCCCAGCTCCTGCCAACCTAGAAATTTGAAAAGTATGCAAATGCAAGTAGATAAATAGGTTACCTTACCACTTTGGAAGCAAGGTAATGACTCAAGGACAAGTCAGCCAATTTCTACAACACACCAAAACATGGATTGGACAAATTCAATCCAGAATAAGGACCCTGCCACCACACAGGATAAATGCTAAAGAAGCTGCCTTTTGTATTGTATACATCCAATAGGACAATCCTATCCAGCTCCAATACCTATTTGCTAAAGTACACACAAACCTCAAGTCCCAGCAGCCCACAATGCTTTTGATGGAATATGTTTAGAATTACAGTACATTTGCAGAAGAAAAAATTGAAAGTTTATTTTTAAAGCATTCCTCCCAGATCCATCCTTTTAGGACAAGAGAAAATAACGGTACCTAAAAATTTAATTATGGTTTGGTACTTCTTCAAGGACAGAATTGCTTTTCATGCAAGATACAGTGAACAGGGACTACCAGGGTTAAATGAGATTTAAGCCTCTTATAGAAAACATTTGACTGAAATAATATAGGATGCTGTTTCAATAATTGTAAAAACTTTGCATTAAGTATTTTTTCCTTCTTTTGATTACAATAAGCAACAAGACATTTTCAAAAGTTGCTGCCAACTGCAACTGAAATTATTCCTGGATATTCCTTCACCCCAACAGATACAAGGTTGGAAATTCCTAGAGAGTCTTATAATCTCCAGAACTGGTCTCAATTCTTGAATGTTGATGATCCTACCCCAAGGGTCTTCTGGCTTTGGCTTCTCAGAGCTTGGCCTCTGAGCTTGGCTTCTCAGAGAACTATAGCAAACCTCCAATAAATCAGTGATAAAATCAGTAGTGTAGTGATAAATTTTCATGTGCACAGTTCATCATATTTATCTACATTACGGCTACATAAAGACTACGCAACAAGAAAACTGAAATTTCCTCCTACCACTTATTTTTACTTTCAAACTTATATTTCATTTTATCTAGCTTATCTTAAGCTCTTGGAGTCGGATGTAATAGTTCAAAGTATAAACAGAATACATTCAAAAATAGAATTTAATTTACCTTTTATGTTTATCTGGGATATTTTTGAGTGCTAGACTCTATATGTTTTTTTTTTTTAAAAAGTTTGTCCCACTTATGCTCACAAGGATTTACTGATTGAAATAATATGGGTAAATTTATGTAAAACCGTAGCCTTAATGGAACATGATCTATACTGTACCTCTAGCAGCCCCTGAAATAAATGATGAAGAAATAAACATGAAAACATGCCCTAGGCATATTTCTCATGTTGCCTCTAGCTGAGTCTGATGCTTCTTTTTGATTTGCACTATATTATGTTGATGTTGATGACATCACCATCCTGATGCGGTATAAGACCAACCTGAGCCCTTCAATTATGGTTTTGGTCAAAATCAAAATCAGATACGTTATGTGTGTCTTCAGTAATGGACATAATATATTGTCTCTGAGATAAAGGACAATAAACCACCGGTATTTAGCCTAACATCAAACAATGCACCATCTTCTGAAGCAGTACTTCTTCCTTATAATAGCCTAAAATCTTTCAACAGCTTTGTTATAAGCATGGACAACTGAGGCTATAGTAATTTAGAATAAAAACTGGTTGTTATTCTATACTTGGTGCTATATAAGAAACAGTGTGAAAAACTATATACAGTGGTACCTTGTAAGACAAATGCTTTGTAAGAAGAATGCTTTGTAAAGCAAACTAAAATTTCTAAGGAATTCTGCTTTGTAAGACAAACAGTGTCTTGTAAGACAAACAGTTTTGGCAGAGATCGGCAAACAGTTTTACAAGGAAAATTTGTTGTAAAATGAATGAATTGAGGGATCTGCATTGTGAGCAACAGCAAGAGGTTCTGGAGGAGATTTCATCTGCAGAGGAGGAGGAGAATAAGGAGGAGGAATCCCTCACATCAAATGAGATAGGACATTTGTAAACACTGGGAAATTGTGCAAAATTTTGCAGAAAAGCACCAACCAAATAAGGCTGTAGCAGTGCGAGTGAAGAATCTGTTGAATGCAATGTCACATTTCCATAAAATCCTCAAAAGGAGACGAAAGCAAGTGTCATGAGAAGGTTCCTTGTGAAAGCTGCTCAAAATGACACCAGTGACTCTTTTGGTGAAAATTAGTCATCCTTGGCCATAAAGGATTTTCTTTTCTGTTTTACTATACAGTATATTACAGTGTTTTAATTAATATGACAGTAATTGTGTTCTGTATTATTTTACAGTGTTTTGAATTTGATTACAGTGTTTTGTTATTATTTTTACATATAGTTAAAATTTTTATATAAATATTTTTGGGTTGTGGAATCGATCGTCAGAGTTTCTATAATTTCCTCTGGGAAAATCCACTTTGTAAGAAGAACGCTTTGTAAGACAAACATGCTTCTGGAACGAATTACAGTGGCACCTTGGGTAACGAATGCCCTGGCTAAAGTATGTTCCAGGTAAAGAACATACTGTTCCCCTGGGCTTCTGACTTGGGTAGCGAAGCTGATTTGGGCAACGAAGGCCAGCTGGCAGCTCTTTAAAGTTTAAAGAGCTGCCAGCCTGCACTTGTTACCTGAATGAACAGATCAGGTAACATAGGTCTGTTCCTCTGGGGGTGGGTGGGAAGGTGCTTGGGTGGACTGGGGGGTCTTCTGGAAGTGTGGGAGGGTGTTTGGGGACAGTGGCGGGGGAGATAAAGGTCTTGCTCCCAGGAAAATGTCTAGGATTGCTGATTCCTAACTATGCCTACTCATAAATAAGCCCCATTGTGTTCAATAGGTCTTACTCCCAGGAAAGTGTCTAAGATTGCTGATTCCTAACCATGCCTACTCAGAAGTAAGCCCCATTGTCTTCATTCCAACCCCAGACTCCCTGCAGAGCTTTTGAAGAGGGGACTCCCTCCAGCCTGCTCTGCAGAGAGCTAGGCTTTTAAAGTGGCAGCCACTACTCCCAGATATCTGTATCTCCCCCCACTGTCTCCAAACACCCTCCCACCCCCAGAAGACCCCCAGTCCCCAAATGGGGCTTACTCCCAGGAAAGTGTCCAGGATTGCTGATTCCTAACCATGCCTACTCAGAAGTAAGCCCCATTGTGTTCAATAGGTCTTACTTCCAGCAAAGTGTCTAAGATCGCTGATTCCTTATCATGCCTACTCAGAAGTAACCCCCATTGTTCTAAATAGGTCTTATTCCCAGGAAAGTGGCTAAGGATTGCAGCCTCCTAAGTGTCTTTAGGATTGTGCCTTTAGGATTGCAGCCCAAGCAGACTTCATAGGATCATGCACATTGAATGCATGTTTTGAATTCAATTTCAGTGTTTTGTCATCATTTTTACATACAGTTAATATTTTTATATGAATATTTTTAGGGTTGTGGAACCAATCATCTGAATTTCCATTATTTCCTATAGGAAAATCCGCTTCACGAAAAGAATGTTTCATGTAATAAACATGCCTCTGGAACGGATTAAATTTGTTACTTGAGGTGCCACTGTATGTTCGTCTTACAAAGCATCACTGAATCTGTTTACAGTTTGTAGTCAGCTTTTTGGGTTTTATTTAAACTACTTAAAATTCAACATAATGCCAGGATAAATGCCAGCATCCACTCCCCCAAAAATCCTTTTAGCCCATCAGATTTTGCATCAGTTTTAACCAGGATCAAGGTCAATGTCAAGATGACACCTGGCCATGCCATCTCTACAAATTTCCTTCCATATGTACAAGTCCGGCATCCCTACCCCCATCAATCATTTTCCCCATATCAGGAAAAAGGGCTCTTGAGAGTTGTAAAATGACACCCCATGGTGGAGATATTGATGAGTGGAATAAAATCATTCCCTGTTGGTATGAGACATGTAAAATAAGCAGCTTTTAATCCACATCAACATTTTAGTCGACTTCCAAAAAAGATATAGAGCAAAGTCAGATGATAATTTTTACATTAAAATGGCTACTTTCACCATGGTGATTAGCTTCAACTGTCCCCTAGCATGGCTTACTACATTATGATGGGTATCATACTGACATAATCCTAAAGCACCAGTGCAAGACTTGCCATAAAGCATGACAGCAGCAGAGAATGGTGGTGGAGGGATGGTTGTGTTGGCCTCTCTGCACTGCTGAATCCCTTAGAGGCCAGTAAGTTGTGCATGCCGTTTGTACAAGGGTCTGGGGAGTGGGAGGAGAGTGTGGAGGAGAAGGATGTGAGGCATTTTGGGGCCGGGAGAGAGCAGTGGAACTGCGGGCAGGTAGTGGGGCAGCAGGAAGCTGGGTTGGGACCCATTATTTGTGCAGGCTCCAAGCCTGTTCCTGGGCAGTGCAGAGCAACTCCAGACCTCTCTATTTTGTGGCTCCAATTTTGATGCCACAGATTGAAATAGACCAACTGGAGCTGCTGCTGCATTACCCAAGGTAATGGGAACAGTTTCCCCTTGCCCTCCAATAGTGCAGCAGCAGCTTCAGACTTGTATTGGATACAGTACAGGCACACTGAACTACCTGTTGTAGCACAAATTTGGATTGCGCTGACAGTCATTTAGGATGAAAATGAGTAATGTTTTATCCCATATCAAAACAGTTATTCCAAATGAAATCCACTAAAAGGTTATCCCCCTAAAGAAAAACATCATTTCAAACTACAAAAGGACATCAAAAAACCTATATGACATAAATGTAGAGATGCAAAAGTATTAGTATTCAGGGTGCAATCCTGACCAGTTTAGGCTGGCATAACTCACCTGCTCCCTGTTCCCAGGGTGACCAGATGCCCACACCACAAAAGGAGGACAAGGTCTTGGATTCTTCTCAGACTTTCCAGCAGATAATGGCATGTTTGTCTACTCAAGAGAAAAGCCACGATATAGGGCACTTTCACTTTCCAATAGAAAAAAACAGGCCTCCGTCAGTCTTGAGAGACTATGATATCGTGCTCTGCACGGCATACGCTGCATGCGAAGCATGAAAGCCTGGGTTGGATTGTTATGGAGGATAGGCTGTTACCCAAGCAACAAATCCCCCCTCTCCATGCCACTGAATTAGTCCAATGGAAAGGCAGAGCCAATACGATTGGATCCAGCTGGCGTCGCAGAGTTAGGCTAAGGACAGGAGCTCACCCTGTCTTGTGGGGCTGACCAGGGTCTCAAACCCTGGCCTGCTAGTTAACAGGCACAGCGCCTTAACCGCTTGCTCAATGCATATTTTTTATTTTTAGTTTTTTGGCCATAACTTTTGATAGGAAGGAGATTATTTCAAAACTGATTTTTGCATTGGATTCTGCTCTCCGATATGAATCCAACGACATATGACATGATGGGGTACTGCACACCATTGCAAAGTTCCAAAATGAAGCCAAAATGGAGGACAATGAAGCCCTTTCGGAGGACACCCAGCCACGAGGCCAAAAAAGAAGACAAATCCAGAAGTTTTCGGTCATATGGTCACCCTGCCTTATCCTGTGGAGTATGGTACTTTTGTGTCACCACCAGACCAGCATGCTGGCTTGCGTCGGGACTTATGCTGACCTAACTAGGGGTTAGGATTGCAGCCTCAGTTAATTTAATGAAAAACACAAAAGTCAAATCACAGATTAGGATTTAGTGGACTTAACTCTCCATTTTCATTTATTAAAGTATTCCATTTTAAGTACAGTGCTTAGAAATAGATGTTTTTAAAGTTATGTAGCAGTGAAAGAAGAGTGTCAGGAACCATCATGCAAAGATCTGTTTTTAGAGCTTAAATTTATTATCAAGGCAACACTGAACTTTAAGCACACAGATATAGCAGTTCATTAAAATACTTTAAGGGTTTAACAGAAAAACTTGAAGCTGATTTAGAAGTTCATATTAGAAGTGAGAAATTGAGATATTCATTTGTGGGTCTCACTGCAAATGAAATCCATAAATTCTACTTCACCTGTTACATCAGAAGTTTGAAATTGGAAATAAAGTTATGCGTGCTTCTGAAATCCACTTTTAATGAATACCTGAAATAACTTTTATTTCAAGTTTGACATCTTATCTACTAAATGGTGCTAGCAACCATCACAAACTAAATATGATTTTTATTCACTTAAACACTATTTTACTGAACATATGAAAGGCCATTGCAAGCATTTCCTTTTATAGTATCATACTGTTATATCATAGGTCCAAACCACCAATGGAGACTCAGATATAGGAAATCCACGAAGGAGATTTATTACAGCATTCCACAAAGATAAAAGCAGCTAAAAATACATTAAGAACTCTCCAAACTCATACTCCTAACCATGTCCAAGTTCTACATGACTGGCGCTTTCAAACCACTCTTTTCATTTTTGATTGGAGGTCTAATTAACAAGTTCATAAGTCCATATAATCTACAGGTGTTAATGCTCTTCCATACATAACACATGCCATCAGTTATGTATCAAATATTTAGGTTTTTCCCAATTTTCCATTCTGTTTGTCAATACCAAAGAACTCTGCCCAAAATTATAGCCATTGTCCCATACCTTCCTTTATTGTACCAAGAGAATGTGTAGTGCATTCTGGGATGTGGTCCAGAAATTCTTGTGTGGACAGAAAAGTCATTGACAGAAAACATCTGTTACCACCATCATAAAGGTAGTATGCCAAATTTCAAACTCAATGATTTATTTAGTGAACAGGATGTGACATTACAGATAGTGAAGCATAAAGAAAGGATGAATAGCAGGTGAATAACTAGAAGCTGCTGAAATCCTTGATCATAAAATAATTGTTTAAAACCATTTGCAAATTGCTGGATCCTGGAGTTACACACATTTCTTGTATTAAATTTGCCTACTATAAATCAGTATAGGCTCACTCTCCCAAAAACTTCTTTTGCTATCATAAAACATGCCATCCACCTGGAAAGTTCCCCTTGGACGACCCTAAGCACCTAGGACCTCACAGCCCATGCTGATTTGAGGGGTTCTTTCCTCGGCAGCAGCTTCCTTGAGGAAGCGGGGCACATGCACACAGGCAGCTGGTGGACCCTCCAGGACTGGAGCACATAGCTCTGATCCGCCCCCCCCATCCCACTTCCAGGTCATGCAACTGCCACTTGGCAGTTGGGTCAAGAGAGCAGAGGATTGAAGCCTAAGAGACCAAGCCTGAGAATGTCTACTCTGAAATAAATCCAACTATAGTCTATAGAGCTTACTTCTGTGTTAGGGGA
Source organism: Cryptoblepharus egeriae (assembly GCA_030015325.1). NCBI lineage: Eukaryota > Metazoa > Chordata > Lepidosauria > Squamata > Scincidae > Cryptoblepharus > Cryptoblepharus egeriae. Next base: position 101,929,309 of record JAREYC010000002.1, on the reverse strand, counting down.
GCAAAGAAGCCGGAGAGACCAAACCTATGCATGTCTATTGTGAAGTATATCCCATTATATTCAATGGAGCTTACTTCCAGGAAAGTATAGATAGGATTGCAGCCTCACTTTCCTGGGAGTAAGTCTCATTGAATAGAGTGGGATTTACTTCAGAGTAGACATGGAGGTGGCTCCAACACTGCCAAACTTACTGGGATGCAACATGATGGCACTTTTGGTGTGATGTCATTCCAGTCATGACTTCATTGCCAGGTCGATCACATCACGTTCACATAACATCACAAGTTTGATGGGGTCCTGTCTCAGTTTTGTGGAAAAGAATTATGGGTACCCCACTTATGAATATATATGCAAAATAAGTTCCACTGAGTTCAATGGAACTTTCCATGAAAGTATCCATTAATTGAAGCCTCAGGAAATGGTTTCCACAAAAATATGGTGAAGTTTATGAAAAATATGAATAGAAATGCTGATTATGGTCACAGTATAATTCTTATTTCTTAAGTAGTACAGTAGTAGCTTTGTTTACGAATAACCTGGATTGTGTTTTACAAGACGCGATAAAATTCTTAAGAAATTGTAACTTGATTAACAAGTGATGTCTTGCAATACGACCAGGGCCTCAGCTTGCTGTTTAGGAAGCACAAGGACTGCCTGCCTCCCCCCTTTTCTTCAGTGTCCTTTCCCACCCAGCAGCCATGTGTCCATGTCCTAGCACCTTATAGCTGCCTCCAGATGCTCTGAAACCTGCTAGGGACCAGCACTAACTGCTCCACCTGCCTTCCAACTAGGTAGGGAGCTGGCTAGGGGGGCACATGGTTGCTGTGAGTGATCTTGGGGCAGGTGGCTTGGGACAGGTGGTAGGGGGAGGACTGGGGGGAGTGTGTGTGTGGGGTATGTGTATGTGTGAGAGAGACCTATATATGAGTGTGGAAGGTGTATCTGAGATCTGTGTGTGAGTGTGTGCAAGATTATGTGTTTGTGTGTGATATTTTTGGGTTGTGGAATGAATATTTTTGTGTTACGGAACAAATTGTCTGGGTTTCCATTATTTCTAATGGGAAAATTTATTTTGATATATAACCTTTTTGGATTACAAGCAAGTTTCCGGAACAAACTATGTTTGTAAGCCAAGGTACCAAGACTGGGCTGTAAGTGTGGCACTGCCTAGACACATCAGGTTTTGTATTATCTAACAAGACTGGCACTGGATTTCAAGATGGAGAGAAAAGAAATCATTTACAGTTGGAATGAGTTCCCGTTTTTTTCAAGATGTTAACAAACATCAGAAATATCCATTAAAGCATAAAATCAAACAAGCAGAAGTAGCAAAGTAAATGCAAGAAAGGAGAATCTGATAATGAGCAGCAAAGCTCAGAAAGCCCTGATGCCTTCTGAAATAACACAGCCTTTGTTTATTGTTTGAAACAAAGACTGAATAGGCAGAATGCTCTTCCTCCATGAGGGGGTTTCACAATCTTGCCATGAAAAAGGCCCTATCATGAATGAACAATAACAGCACAATCCAGAGTAACTATGGGACCTCTTACGTTGACATAGGCATTTACTCTGGATTGCTCTATGCATTTCTCATAGATTTCCCATAGGTGGCGCTATAACTACATCGATGTAAGAGGTCCCACAGTTACTCTGGATTGTGCCTTAAGTATACTTCAATGGATGAATGTACCATCAGTCAGTCCCTTGATTTAATAATTAAGTTTGACCAGATGACCTACTATGTCCTTCTCAACTCTAGGATCCTATGATTCTATGTATTCTTCTATCAAAACTAGTTTTTGATCTGACTCCAATAAATAATACTTTGCAAATTAACAAGTAAAAGACTATGTGGGATCTCTATAAAATTCTGAAAGAACTAGAATACAGTATACATTCAATGCTGTCAATCAGTGAAAGCACTAAAGTCTTATCCATTTCCAATTAAGTGGTACATCATAATAGGTGTGATTAGTTTGGATCTAATAAGAACCCCAGCAAGAAAAAGGAATGACTTTTAAACCATCATTCAAGAAAAACTCTTTTAAATATTTAGGAACACTTTAATTCTCTGGACAGAGAATAAATGTTTTCTATCCATCAGTTGATGAAAATCTTGTACAGTATTCGAACAGGTTTCAGAGGAAACACTGGAAAGCACATGCTTTGATTTACGTAACATGAAAGGATATTTTGGGGGCAAATAATGGATGAGGTTGTATCATCTTTATGGATGATAACATAAGAAAGAAGCAATACAATCAGAAAGTAGCCCTTTGATAGGTTTTGATAATTTTTTAGCAGCAACTGGAATATAACCTGCGTAAAGTTCATTGTGTAGAAAAAGTGATTTTGTGGTGCTTCCTATCATTTGTCATCCATGTATTCCAGGTAGAGAGGATTTACATGATCCATAGCAGATTTGGTCAACTGTGCAACTTCACTCTGGCTTAGATAAAAATCCAACTGCTTGAATTTTATGAGGACAAATTATATTTGAGGCTCCATTGAAGCATTTCAACAGTACATTCCCTGAAAAAGGTACAGCTGTATAAAATCACTATGGGGAGAGGGGAATCACTTGCCTAATACAATGATGACTCAATTTCTAGGTCCATGCTTGCTAAAGATGTTAGCAAGAAATAGGTTTAAATCTCCCCTTGTCCATTCAATTTGGATAGAAGCAATTTTGACACTTCATGCTTACATTTCCCTGATGTCTGTGCTCTCTAAGAATGTTGGAAAAATACTCAAAAAGGCATCTCCAATCATCTGAGATGGCTATTTCAGACATTGTGAATTCAAATAAATAAATGTTTGAAAAGAAAAATTAGTAGGGGAAACCAGTTTAAAACATAACATCTCCCAAAGCATTAAAATAGTTTCATCTTGTAAGACAAATCTAGCTCTAAAATGTTGGAATGAATAATCAGCAAGAGTTCCCATTTCTCTGTCGGACTGATTTGTGCTGTCAGTTGAGCAATCAGAAAGCCCTGAACCAAGAATATAAAAAAGAGAATGTCCAAATGGCCTTTAGTTTGACTATAGTGAGAATGGGAAGGGAAATATTTGATAATCAAATATATAAAGTGCTTAGGTAGTGCATGGTTTGTGAGGGAAGATATCTTAAATCACAAATGGTTTATGACAACAGCTCAGTTACCAAAGCTCTTTAAGTTGGTGATTCCAGAATAGCATGATGGCAGCTTCTGGGTTTAAAAACACATCATCCTTGCAAAATAAAGGATAGCAATAATGGTGGTGCTTTAAATCCATACGTGAGGGGTGAGAAGTGGGATGGGGGTGTCTGCATGCTGACTCACATGTACTAGATCACCTGCACTGGGCAGCCGTTGTGGCTTCAATCTGCAATCCAGTCTTACTCTCACTTGCATAATCTAAATGAGTTTGCAAAACAAAAAAAATAACCAAGAACGCATAAGATCAACTTTATCTAACTGGACATTAATACATAAACTCCATTTACCAGTGCAACCATGTAAGCCTTCACACCATTCAAATCCCTCCTACCTGGTCAGCTTTCTCCACCACGTAGCTCCAGTTTGGGAGTTTTTTGGGCATCTAAGTTGGGGCCTTTAGCATTTTTTTTTCTTTGACTCACAGAAGAAAAAGTAACAGATGGTGTTGATGCATTTTTCACTTTTAATCCCTGGGCAAAATTGTGACTAGAGGTGCGCTTCAATGAACTGTGTTTGGGACAGGGGGGAATGGCAGAAACTGGGAAAAGTGGCCATTGTGGGGGGAAAAGGGCTTCTAATACACTTTCCAATTAATACTGTAATTTTTAAATTATGCCTTTCCCTTTTCTCCTATATGCCCTTTGCCAGATGTAGATTGCAAGCTATGGGAAAGAGATAATTTTTTCAGGTTAATTGCTTTGACCCAGACTTTCACCCTGAGGTGAGGATAGTTAAAAAAAAACCCCACAAAATAAGCTGATTCATGTAAGAATCTCTTGATCCAAGGCATTCCATAATCTTTAAGGTTCAAAATTTAGCTAATCATAATTTGCAAAAGTTTAGGAACTGAATGAGACTTCAACAGAACACTGAGTTTTACCTTGTAAGCAATGCTGTTGAGCACTTTCATAGCCAAGTCAGAAACATCTGGATAGGGATCGGCAGCCAAGTGTAAGAGGACTCTCCAAATTTGGGTATAAACACTGTTGAAAGAAACTCCTAGAAACAAAAGGGGGAAAAAGACAGTATCCCTGAAGTAAATTTTCTAGCCCACTTGTCATATTTTGCACTAAATATATAGCTGTATACCAGACTCACTATCATATATATATATATATATATATATATATATATATATATATATATATATATATATATATATATATATATATATATATATATATATATATATATATATATATATATATCTGAAAAGTCACTGACTGATTCACTCACTCACGGACTCACCAATGCCCCGCCAAAACCGCTACACCTAGAAGTGTGAAATTTGGGGAGGGTATTCCTTCTGTGACTGAGGCACCATTAAGAACGCATGGGATTTTGATGCGTATGTGGGATGATGCGCAATAGGGTGATGGCACATGGAGAGGTATTTTACTCCTGCAATGTGGGTACATTTCACTAATTATTTATATAGAATTATCACAGTAGATAGCATTATGCAGAACATTACAATGGTCTAAAGGACATTATAATCTCACTTTGTACCCGCGAATGTACCTGCACTGCGGGAGTAAAATACTCCCATACACCAGTCCCCCATGCATGTCAATCCCCCATGTGCTTCAACACCCATGTGCAACATCCCCCATGCGCACCATCTCCCCATGTGCATTAACACCCCATGCGGATGAACCTTCCATGTGTATCACCTCCCCAGGTGCATCACCTCCCCACACACAACACCCCCTCAAGTGCAACACCTCCTGCACAATTTCCCCCACAGTGTACTCTCCTTCCCAGTGCATCAGGCATCAAATTGACTGAATGTTGATCAGTCAGTTTTCAATGTATACTTTTGTCCTAAGTATAGGACAAAAACATGTTGTGCCCCGTTAGGGTTAAATTTCTCAACATCAGTTCTTCAGGGATGTTGATGTCACATAAGGAACACCCTCCCCGGATTTCATGCTTCTAGGACCGGGGGTTGGGGCAGAGCCTTGATCAGTCAGGGATTCTTCAATGTATAGGAAGGAAAATGCGTTGCGCCCCTTTTCACCTCCTTCTGGTTGGAATTTCCAAAAACCAGTTCTTAGTGGGTGCCTCCATCATGGAAATACCACCTTCCGCACATTTCATGCTTCTAGGTCCAGCGGTTTTGTCTGGGCATTGATGAATGAGTGAGTGAGTGAGTGAGTGAGTGAGTGACTTTTCATTTTTATATATATAGATGAATTAACGAGCACAATTTCAACCTAAAATTAGAAGTAGAAACCAAGATGTCAATTTGCAAATGAAAACTGAAAGTCAATTATTCCATTATATGCTATTTCACTTGATTTTATACACACACCCTAGGAACTGGTAAACAATTTAGATTTTGCAGCCAAACCAGTGTAATGGCTAGATAATGTTTTTTAAAATTTGTTGAATAAAAATGCAAAATGTGGTGTTCTGTGTTCCTATACACAACTGAACATGATTCCAGTGCTCCTTATATCCAATGGCTGTTTGAAAAAATGTGGTGTTTTGTGTTTTTATTACAACAAAAATGTCAAGTTTATGTTTTCTATTTAATTATTAACAAACATTTCTTGTAATGGCCAGTCCAATAGTGAGAAGGATACTCTCTTGTTTTTGAATTAAAATGAAAACCAAGAATAGACTATAAGGTACTAGATATGGGTCTAGTTACTTAATATAATTACAACAAGGGTCTCCATCTTCCCCACTGAAGTATGTTTTCCCACTAAAAATGGCTTTTGCTGTACCAGGCTTTGGTACCATTTAACTGACTTGACTTCTCTTGAAGACATAATAGAGTAGCAGGTAAAAATGATGAAAGTCAGGAAGATGCCAGCTGTCAGCGCGTCAGCAGCTTGCACCACCAGGAGTACTCTCCATAGCCCTCTTCTCCCTGATCAGCATTCTGCCTCTTCTCTCTTGGTTCTATGCAGAAAGTTACATAAGGACTTCTGGGAAATCTCAACTGTTTGAGATTCCTTTTAAAGTTCATCAAAGACCCAGGGGGAAAGGAGGGAGAGTCTATCTATCAGGACTGCAATACCCTGCCCTAACATACACTCTCATGACAGAGACAAAGTAGAAAAAGCTCAGAAAAGTCTTTGTTTTTAAAATATCTATTTAAAAATAAAATAAGTCACCACTGAAATTCCTTGTGCATGGCTGAGAACAGAGTTCTGAAAAAGATTTTTAGTTTCATTGGAATGAATACTTGAATTTGTGCTTCCCTTCTTCTTTACCCATCTCATGGTATTCCTCCTTTCCCCCCCTTTTAATGATAGGATTGCTCATAGCACTGATCCACATGAGTGACACATCTAAAATAGCTTCTTGTCAAGTTTGAACAACTGAGTCAGTGTGCTGATGAAAGGAAATACCAGCAGCAGGAGGGAATAGCTGCTCTACTTCTGCATAATGGATTGTAATAATAAATAAAAAAGATGCAGAAACAAAGCACAAGGCAGGAGTGTACATGCTGAAAGTTCATCTGGAATGACAGCTTTGTAATTAGTTGGGCCAATTGAAATCTGGTTAAATGGACCTTGCAGAACAAGATTTGCAAAATGATTCTTTTTAGCAATGAACGTGTGAAGTAAATTGCCTTTCTTCACTGATAGTTTTTGGATTTTATTCAGATATGCATGTCTCTTCATTCAATTTAACAGCCACCATTAGGACAGTACAAGTGGTTTACATCTTTCAGTCTCACCACACTGAGCACTGAAAGGGCAAGGCTGAGTGGCATACAAAAGTTAAAAGCAGCTGTAATATCATTTCATTCCTTTCAGTGCCTGGCTTACTCAGATATTTTGTTTGCCTTCATCTCTTAGGGAGGGTAGGAAACTGCAGGAATTCTATAGCACAATCATTTGACGCAGAGCTATTGCTATGAATAATGCTGAATTCCAAAACTGGAGTGGATGTACTTGGAAATACATTTCCCCAGTTTGGAAAAGCTCTCCAATTTTAAGCTGAGTCCCTTTAGAAGTATGCCTCAGCTCAAAATTAGCAGGCATCAGCAGTCCTGCTGCCAACTTTCCTTTTATCCATTTCTCCCAAACTTACGTTTTGGAAGTGGAAAGGGAAACTGGATGGCTAAGGACAGTGGTGGGCTCATCCTGTAGTTCTCACTGTGTTCTTGGCAAAACAATAGAGAATTAAGAGTATGCTAAGATCGGTAATTCTTTAGGAATATGTTTTGTAATTTTAAGTCCTTCTGACTAAGGGGGTTGAGTATGGATAATAAAAAACCACATGTCTAAGCACTGAATCAAAAGTTTAAAAGGTATTTTAACTGGAATGCCAGCCCTTTAAAAAAACATGGTTTTCACTTTTAAAGCGCTGCCATCTCTTCCTTTTCCATCTGCACTGTCCTCTGTTTTCATGCTCCACCTTTCCTCACACCAATCCTACAAAGATCATAACTGCACTCACAGAACGTTGTTCTGTAAATATCAGTGTACCAGTCTTTCAGTAGACTCCTATAGAAATATGGGTTATAGCTTCTGTTTTCCACTCAAATGACTCAATCCCCAAGTCTAGCAGTTCCCAGAGGCTTTAGAAAACTAATTTCCAAGCTAAACAACATTCCACTTGGCTAATTGCATTAGCATAAATGCACACAAGCAAGAAATTAGACAAGAGAAGACTAAAAATTACATTTAACCACTATCTGGATACATTGAAGAAAGGGTAGCTTTTAATGGAGTCTAAGGTTTTTGTAAAGTGTGGGGCATAAAGATCTCCCACATTTTGAAGGGGTATGAAAATTGAATGAAGTAATCTAGAAAAAAATTGTATATATTTCTGAAAAGTACATTATCCATTATCTAAGCTGAACTAGATGGGCCTTTGGCCTGATCCAGCGGGCTCTTCTTATGTTGTTGCACACAAAGTACAATAGGCCACTGTCTAGCCATCCACAATTTTCATTTGGCTAGTGTTTATTATTATTTATTTATTATGCATAAATATTTACACATATTTATGCATAAATATGTTCTTTATTATGCATAAATAGCATGTGTCACGTTAACTGATGAATTTTTTATGGCAGCCTTTGATCCTATATAAGTTACCTGTTCTGAGTATAAATTAACAGGAAGAAATTTGAAGTGAGAAATAAGAGGCTGGAGCAGAAAGATACAAAGCCAATTGTAGGGCAGCTCAAGCCTTAGCATCCAAATGAAGGAAGTACCAGGTTCTCAAATCCATTTCCACAAGGATGAAGCACAAAGAATGCTGACAGATGTTTGAAAAGAGGGGGAGGGAAATCTTGAGGAGGAAGAAACTGGTTGGCCTTCAAGAGGTAAGTGCTAAAACTAATGGGATTCCGTGTAAGTTATGAATTTTAAACACTTCCATAAGCTATGTCATTTATAGCTGGATATGAGCTGTTCCCAACTGAATATGAATGAAGATGGTACTGGAGAGCAGCTTTTGTGTTTTAAGTTTTTCTCACTCATTCCTAGGCTTTTTCATGTGTATAACACTCTTCAAAGACTCATGTATATAATTAGATATGTTGCTATTTACTTCAGCAGAAGAAATGATGAAATCTGTGTCACAGAAAGAGGAACTAATGCAGTGGCATATTTTACAGGGTGGAGTAGAAACAGAGGCACTTTTTAGTCAAAGGTTTTACTCTCACAAAAAACACCTCGCTTTTCAGCAATTCAAAGACAGGGTTTTGAACAAAGGTTTGTGTATTCAGAGCCAAGACCAACTTTCCTGCTTAAATTTAGCTTTGGTTTTGAAGCTTATTCATTATTTTATTTATTTACTGCATTTTTATGCTACCGTTCTTCTCCCTGAGGGGATTCAGACTATACGGCATTAATCAGTTGGTATCACAGTCACAGGAGCAAGGGGAGTTGTTTTTTAAAAACCTACCTGGGTAGAGCTGCTGACAGAAAATGCAGCAAAACAAACAAACAAACAAAAAAAAAACCCAGCAAGCAGAGACCCCAAAAATGGAAAAATGAAGATGAGGAGGGGCAAAATAAAAAGGCAATTCCTGAGCCAAAGCTCCCTTTCATGCTGTTCATTTTTGAATAGTCAGCACAATATAATACCTAAGCAAGTCTCTCTTTGACAAGAATATATAATTTGAGCCTTCTCAGTAGTGGCACCACAATAATGGAACTCCTTACCAGGGGAATTAACATTTATGGCCTCCCTTGTGGTGTTTTGGTGAGGGCTGAAAACATTTGTGTATTATCTGGAGTTTTTAGATGGATTGTCTACCTCCTTTACTAATAGTAATTTTTGTAATTTTGTTTTGTATATTGTATTTTTTAGTTATATAGTAGTACCCTGAAAGACAAACACTTTGTAAGACAAACTAAAATTTCTAAGGAATTCTGCCTTGTATGACAGTGCCTTGCAAGACAAACAGTTTTACAACAAAAAATTGTTGTAAAATAAATGAATTGATGGAGTTGCATTGTGAACAACAGCAAGAGGTTCTGGAGGAGATCTCATCTGCAGAGGAGGAGGAGAATAAGGAGGAGGAATCCCTCACATCAAATGAGATTAAGGACCTTTGTAAACATTAGGAAATTGTGCAAAATTTTGTAGAAAAGCACCAACCAAATAGGCTGTAGCAGTGCAAGCGATGAATTTGTTGAATGACAATGCAGTGTCACATTTCCATGAAATCCTCAAAAGGAGACAAAAAGCAAGTGTAAGCAAAAGTAAGATTGCAGCCTAAATTCGGCTGAAAAAAAGTGAGCGTTAGATTCGAGTAAATACAGTATATCTATATACAGTATATAAAGTTTTATTTTATTTTACTTTTTTATTTAAAAGAGCCTTTGAGAACTCCTAATGGTTGACTTTTACATTTCTACTTGGTATTTTATTGCTGTGCATGATATTTTTTATTGTTTTAATTGTATTTAATCCTTTTAATTTTATTTTATCATTTAAATTTTATTTAACTATGTGTTTTATTGATTGTTAGCCACGTTGTGTGCCCTTTAGGAAGAAAGGAAGAGTACAAATCTAATAAATATTAAATAATGAAACTGAACAGTCACTGACTAACTCACCAATGCCCAGTCGAAACGCCAGGCCTAGACGTGTGAAATTTAGAGAGGGTATTCCTTCCATGTTCTAAGCACCCATTAAGAATAGATTTGAGGAAATTAAAACTAGAAGTGAAACTTTTTTTCCCTCCTCCAAAGAGAAATCACTGACTCCTTAACACCCAGCCAAAACCTGCAGGGGGTGAAATCTGGGGAGGGTATTCCTTTTGTGATGTAGGCACCCACTAACAACCAGTTTTTAGAAATTCAAACCTTAAGAGGGTGAAAAGGAGTGTGATGTGTTATAGTCCCTATACTTAACATTAAAGATGGACTGATCAACACCCAATCCTAACCCCTGTACCTAGAAGCATGAAATTTGGGGAGTCTATTTCTTCTGTGATATAAGGACCCACCAGTTCGGTGCCTGTTGCCCAGACTTGTCTGCTGGTGCCTTGTGGCCAGCAAGGATGCCTGGCAGTGACAAGTGTCCATTGTCTGGTGACCTGTTCCTTGTGGTGCCCTGTAGAGGTGCCAGGTGGTGCCCAGTGGAGATACTCAGAGGTACTTGCTGCCTACTGCTCGGTAAGGATGCCCAATGCTCACTGATGCCTGCTGGTCATTGATGTCTGCTGCCTGCTTGTGCCCGCTGTCCACTGCTGCCCAGTGGTGCCCGGTAGTGATGACTGGTGGTGCACACAGCCTGGTGGGGACTGCTTCTTTATGGTGCCCAGTAGGGAAGCCTTCTGGAGCCCGCAACTGCCCCCTGGAAACCTTAGGTGCCTGTTGGTGTCCAGCAGTTCCCAGTGTCTACTGCTTGTGGCCCACCAATGTCCAGAGCCCACAAATAATCTTTTAATTTTACTCCTGCAAAAAGGGGTAAATTCCTGTAGTACAAAAATAAAGTCACTGGGTGCCTTAATCTGGAATGGCTTTTTAAGTAAAGTTAAGGGAGCAGGTCTGACTAGTTTAACTAAGCCACAGCAAAAATTAAAATGTTATCACATCAGGACCAAAATCTTTTGTCACAATGGTCTTGTAACAGACTGTAGTTCAGTGCTGAGGACTATATATCTTTCTCACAGTGCAATGATGGTTGTATCCATCATTATTCATGGTTAAGAGCTTTGGTACGGATAGTTGTGGGAATTGCACACTGCTACTGCCTCCACCCTCTACTCACTCCTTCCTCATAAACTTTAAATTAAACTGCCTACTTCATTGCAGAAATAAAAGTTGGCTGGCCCTGAAACAAGTAGAGATATCTGAAAGTCTGACATGGGCAACAGATGGGCATAGTACGTAGGAAAAGAAAGAAAGCCTCCTCTCTTATCAGAGCACCTGAGCTGGAGAGCTTTGCTTTCCCTATCTGCCTCTTTCTTAGAGGAGAAAGGAAGAGAAGAAATGTTTTAAAATCAGTCACCCAGGTGCTCTGATTTATTCCTTGTTTCAATTCAAGAAATTTGTGGGAGGTGAGAAGGAAAGTCTTCCTTAAGTCTCGGTTAAAAAAGTCTCGGTTAAAAAAACGAGAAGGGAAAAGCCCAGATACTTAAGCTACCTGAGCTTAAGTATGTTTTGTTTGTACCTTCTCCACTAGTTGTAAGTCTTTTACTACACCCCATCCTATGGTTGCCATAATTTTCTTCCACAAAACCAGGACAGGACCCCCTGTCAAACTTGCCAGTATGTGAATGCAATCTTGAAAACTGGGACAGACCCAGTTTCCAGAACATATGGCAACCCTGCCCCATCCTGATATAGTGGGGCACCTCCTCTAATTTGGTGGCTGTCTGCTCTGTCAATGGGACTTGAAATGAAAATGAATTTCTTTATGGTAGCCATAAAGAAAAAGTTGGGGTGCAGGGTTGGGTGTCAGTGTTTTTGTCAAAAAACACTCGATGAGCACCTGTTGGAGATGCTCTAGGGGGAATTCCTGCTGCAGGCAGGGGGTTGGACTAGATGACCTACTAGGTCCCTTCCAACTCTATGATTCTATGATTCTATGAAAACCCTAGGCTGTCTTCACACAGGCAATTCAGCTAGCTTAATCACTGACACATGATTGCCTTTCCAAGGGAAAAGGTGAGATAAAAACTGAAATAATAAACAGATAGAAATGTTTTGCAGTAGAGTGCAGACAACACAGATGTCACTATCAACAAAGCAGTTTATCAAGAGCAAAAGCCATGTAACCTGCCCGTCTGTTTTCTAGCCCAGAATACTGGCTGTGGTTGTGAATGCCAATCAACATTAGCTTCTTATGCCTGGATTTTTAATCAGAGAAAAAAATCAATACTTCCTTGTCAGAAAACTGACACACCCTCACAGAAATACAGCTCTGCCAATTGCTCAGAAAGTTCAAGTGACTCCCTCTATTCATTTTTTCAGAGCTGCTGTTTGGCAATGAGCCCTTACCATTATGAAGAAATCTGACTGGGACAACAGCATCAAAATTCCTTATCCTGCAGACTAGAGATGGGTTAACTGGCAGGTAGAGGCTCACCTATCAATGAATTCAGTGAGGAGTAGGAGCTGACTCTTCTCATCTTGTCAATGGTTTCAAATGACAGAATATACTCTTCATTCTCAGGGCTTCCCAAGGTGCTGCTGGCACTGCTGCTGGTGCTCAAGTTCCCAGGGGAAAATGCAACTGAATTCCCAGCTGTTGAATAAAAACAATCACAATGAAACATACATTTATGAGGTCCACCTTGGTGGATGCATCAGCAAATACAATCTGTGCTATGGCACTCAGTTAACGCTGGCCAGAAGCATAGGTGCACACATTTTCTCCATACCTAGCATTTTTGCTTGTGTATTTCAAAAGGATGGTAAAGAAGCATCCCCTAATAGAAAAGGGACTTTAATGTATTTTCCTAAGCCAGGAACATTGGTAGGTATCATAGCATATTATCCAGTTAGCCCTTGATACACTCCAGATGGTGTATCACAGCAAGGAGTGCTAAGGAATGGTCAAAATAGATCCTGCATCCAAAGTTACTTTCCCATGTTTAAAAAGCAGAAATTAGACACACATATATTTTTTGGCAATGCTTCAGTTTACATATTGGTTTGACACATTAGTATTAGTATTGGCATCCATCAGTCTTGAAAGACTATGGTTTAATGCTTGACGCTGTATGCAAAGCACAAAGGCCTGGGTAGATTAATATGAGGGATAGCCTGTTACCCAAGCAGCAAATCCCCCCTCTCCACACCACTGAAATAGTCCAATGGAAAGGCAGAGCCAATATGATTGGTTCCAGCTGTGTCGCAGAGCTGGGCTAAGGCTCTCCCTGTCTTGTGGGGACACGGGTCTCGAACCCTGGCCTACTGGTTAACAGGCACATAGTCTTAACCACTTGTGCCACCCAAGCCACACACAGGTTTGACACATAGGAACTATGAAAAAGGTCTAAGAGGCTTGCCAATTGCAAGACTCACATCAGATCACTCTTACATACAAGACATATGAAAAGCATGGCTTAAATTTGAAGATGGATGGGGGAAATTTAAGTAACAACTACGATTTTGGCATCCTGAAATATTTATTTAAAATACTTCTGCCCTACTTTTTCTATGGTCGAAAGAGGCTAACAATTCAATTTTAAAAAATCAGGCTGTTAAAAAGCATATTAAAACTATTGGCAAGAATAATATCACAAGTAAGAATAAGTCCAAACAGGCAAGGAGTGCAGGATAAAAGCATATGGACCTTAAGATCACACACAAATATATAAACTAAAAGGGAGATTTCAGGCCCAATCAGAAGGCAAGCACAGCTGGAACTACACGCTTCACATGTGATAGGGAGTTCCATAATATGGGCACCCTCATCAAATGGCCTCTCCTTGTTTACATACCAATTATACCTCCAAAGAAGGTGGGATTTGGAGGACAGCTTCTCCTGATGACCTCAGAAAAGAACAGGCTGCAATTCTAACCCCCAGTTAGGCTGGCCTAAGCCACAGCACAAGTCCCTTGCTGGCTGGGGGGTGTCACAAAAGTGTTGCAAGGCACTTCTGTGCTACTCCTGGATGATGGTGTGGCCAATGCACAGACAGGCAATTGCCTCCTTTAAATCATCATGGGAAAGGGAATACTGATGAGTTGTCTTTGCACCTTAAGTTAGGTTTGCACCCTAAGTTAAAGTTTGTGGGGTGGGGTGAAGGAGAATTTAGTTAAAACATCTTACATTCTTCATTCAAGCTGAGGTTCTGCAGAGACTTATTCAAGTTTCTTGCTGTGGTGACCGCTCGGATATTCCCATAGGAGCTGACAGAACGAAGCCTTGGTGTGCATGGACTATCACGCACTGGGGTCAGGCTTCCACCTTCTGTGAAAGTAATATTTCAACTATTATAACAGCCTACACACACATTTTGCTGAATTAAATTTTAAAGCTATGTTTGGAGATATCTGGAGAGCTGAATTTTTCAGATTTGCCTGATTGATTCTAGTTTTAGGGTTAGAGTATGGCATAACCATCTTATGGGTTGATACAAGCAGCTTCTTCATGAGGCAACTGCATTTTTTGTTTCTGCAACCCCAAAATATCCTAAATTCATTCAAATATCATTGGCAACTAAAAAAGTGGTTTTTTGTTTGCCTTTATAGGCCTGTGTTATTCTGAGAAATCAAAAAGCAGTTCTAAGCATTTCTGTTTCATCTTTCTGCATCTTAGGCTCCAATCCAGAGTAACCACAAGGCCTTTTACACCAACATAGTTACGGTGCCACCTATGGGAAACCTATGGGAAATGCATACAGCAATCTAAAGTATGTGCCTCTTATGACTTCCCATAGTTACTCTGGATTGTAGAGTTTAGAAGCCACAAGGCAACCTACAGAAATTATACAACAGTGCAATGATAAAATCAAACATACAATGCTAAATAAACAAGTGAAATAAACTGAGAAGTCACTATAAATTAAAGGAATATAAAAGAGAGTATTAATTATGCAAATGCCAGTTCAAATAAAACACTTAAGTAAATGGTGAAAGCTTCAAGCTTCGAGAGTATTTCAGAACCTGTGAGCCCATTTTCATGAATGTCTTCTCAGAAGAAAGTCCCATTATAGTCAGTGGGGCTTACTCCCAGGAAAGTGTGGTTTGGAATGCAGTCTGAGTTACATTAGAAAAGAGTTACAATAGAAAAGACCTTGTCATCCCTTACAGAACAAATGTGAATGTGCTTTACCCATGAAGTTCTGATGAAGGTAGTCCACATCATAGTTTAAGTGAACAAGAGCACAATCCTAACCATGTCGAGACATTGAACCATGACATTGAACCATGTCTGTGTTCAATGGGTCTTACTCCCAGCAAATTTCTTTAGGATTGCAGCCAAAGTCAGTTTAAATCCTAAACCTGTGTTTAATGTTCAGTTGATAAGGACTAGCTCACCAGTTTCATCCAAAATGCTTAGAATAAGCATTCTTCATATCGAATGAGTTCACAGCAGAAACAGTGTTTGAACCAGGTAAGTACTGATTCACAGTTGATCTCTTGGGCACTATGCTACTCTAGCTCTAAATCAGGGGGTCTCCAAACCAGATGGTCTGAAGCCAGATGCAGCCCTTGGCAAGCTTCTAACTGGCCCTCGGCCAGCCTCTGGTCTGTTGAGAGCTTCTGAACCAACTCAACAGAATATAACCAGAGCTGTGCTATGTTTGCATCCAGAAGGTGTTCTAAGGGCCTCATAATGCCCTCAGAACATCTTTTGGGGCCTTCTTTTGTAGCCTGTTTATTTAAATTTTATATTTAAATTTTTTCAGCCCAGGACAACATATCAGATATTTGATGGGACCTGCTCTAAATCAATATGATTATGGCCTAGCTTTTACACATATTAGGTCTAGTCAATCTATTTAAATAAAAAGGGGACAAAAATATTCTGCCTTTTAACTCTCCTTTGGACAAGTATCTTGTGCACTTATCATATGCACTTCTCAGAAGATGATAACTTATTCCAAGCAACTTCTTAATCTCAGATATTGTATTCATCCACTGATGCAAGACATATAAGGAATTTACTAACCATTGCTGTGCAGCCTTCATTAACTCTAATGGAACTCGTTTGACAGCCCCATGTAAGGCCAATTTAGATGAATGCATCAGTGCGTGGGAAGAGTGGTATATGATGCAAGGTTCCATTAGAAAAGGTTGGCAAATCTGAAGGATCTTTTCTTGGACAAATTTTAGCTCAAAGAGGTACACAATATTACAAGTACTGGCTATTTCAGTGTTTCAACCCCCTTCTCATTTTTTCCCTTTAGATACATTTGAATAGTACTTGTACTGAAAAACAACTTTCCAATTCTGTACCAGATACAGTTTGTTTCAGCGGTGGCAATAAGAAGCTTCTTGTGCCTGAGAAAATAAAAGTGCTATTTAAAATCAATGGAAATACTATCTATAATAAAAAGGAAAAAGGTTGAGGGGGAGTAGATTTTCATATTTTTTTCAATGCAAGCAACTTTTTCATACAAAAGAGCTATTCAATTACTCTTTGCAGGACACATTCATATGAATGACTGACAGGAGAGCTTCTGGTGTCCCCAGAGATTATCCAGGACATTTAGTATTTAAGATGACATTTAATGAAATAAGAAACAATTCTGTCTAAGACAGATTTTTCCTTTAATTTCACAAATGAATAAGAGAGAGAATCAAATAGAAAAGGGGATTTTAAAAAGAATGTAAAGTCCTTCCTTCAAACTGCAGTCAAAATTAGGCTTTTAAGGTCACAGATCCTTTGCACAGTATAGGACCTCTCTCTCTCCCAATGTTTCCTCAGGGTTCAAGTTGGAAGATCATAGCAACATCAACAGTGCCATGAGATCACTAAACTAGAAATCACCATTTGATTGTAGTTTCCAGTTCCAGTTTGGAGGGCAGGCTGAAACCATACTTTATCAATCTAATAGGTTTGCACTAAGAGGAATCTAAAGAGAGAATTGGACCATACATGTGTAGGGGGTGCTTATTCCTACAATGCTAAACCATGTTCTGGGTTCACATGAGAACTGGGCCACTGTCTGGCATTGTCTTGGGCTATGAGCCCACATTACAAACAGGCAGTTCAGTCATCAGGGTATCCCCTTTTCTAATATAATGGAATTGCAGTGTCTTTACCTGGAGATGACACAATGCCAAGTAGAAAACTGTTAAATAAGAAACAGAGGTGTTCAGATCTCTGTTAGTTAAACCAACTGGTGCAATAAATTCCTCTGTAGTAGAATTAACTTCCTAAAGTTTCTTTGTTCACAAATAAAATGATGTAGTACCTGGAGCAGCAGGAGAAGGTGGCGCATAGTTCTTTTCTTCTTCCATAAATTGTAAGGCAACAGTGCAGAAATTGCTTTCATACTGGACCACTAGGTGACTCAGGGCCACCACCAATTCCTGTGGAGAAGCAAGGAGAAACAGCCTTCAGAACACTGGCCTTCTCCAATAACTAACTGCAAGCAATTACCATCAATGCAAAAGCTAATAGTATGTGGGTTGCTTTAATGCTTGATAATTCTTGCCTGATAAGAGAAAAAAGTACATCCATCTTCACAAGTCAAGGTTCACAAATTGTTTTTGCTAAATTGTTGTAATTCTAACTAGTAATTAGCACTGTGACAGAATAGCTCCAGGACAAGGATGCTGAGCATAGAAAACGTCTCATCTGTCTCATCCAGCTAAACTGAAAAAGGCTTAGAATCACAATGCACACCCATATTTAGTGGTCTTAAATTAAACCTCACAAATACAAACAATTGTCCCTAAAATATATATATGGTTTTAGCAGGGGGCGAGAGTGAACCCCTCTCAAATATAGCTGCTATTAAAGTTTGTGAAACCGTAACAATTAGTCACAAACTGAAAACAGGTTCCAAGCTCACAAATTTTTAGATCATTAATAGTGTTACTAGTTGAGCCCCACCTTGAAGTCCTACTTGCTTGACTTGGAAGCTAAATCCTCTCCACTTGGTTACTACATAATGTTGGGATCTATAGGAGTGTTTTTAGAGTGATTCCTGTGAACACATACAGATGGAACACATTATGATCATTAACATGTTTTCTACCTCTCTTATGAAATTATTCATAAGCAGGAGAAGGGAAGAAACTAGTATAATATTGTGTTAAATGCTTTTGCGTGAGAAATGCATGTGGATCACCATTCCAGATATAAGGTTTTCCACATGGAGATCTTTCACAAAAAAGGAGTTCCCAAGGCACTCCTACGGAGAACAATTCTGAACAGAGCTTTGTGTAGAACAAAGGTTATGGGGGACCTTACTTTTCTGAAGAGTCATGTTTAAGGGATTAGAGCCAAATTCTATACATGTCTATTCAGAAGCCAGTCCCACTGTAGTCAATTTGGGCAGGTACATGTGGCAAAGGATTACAGCCTTAGAGGAATGGACAGATATAATAACTGCCACTCCAAATTCTAAGATCAAATCTATATACTGTATTTCTGAATTCAGCCTATTAAGTCCAAGAGTAATTCCCAGCAGAAAAATAATTCCATGAATATGTTTTTCAGTACCCTGAGTTCTACAAATATTTTTGGGGCTATGCATGCTTTCTCCTAAAGTACTAACACCATACTAACCTTCCTCAACTGTTTCTCTTCACAAAGAAATTGGAAAAAATTGTAGCACTTAGTAAGTTTCTTTACTTTGGTGATAATGTGGTAGAAAGCCTCTCTTTTGTGAGCATTTAAAAAAATAAGGCAAGTCCTGGTGAAACCTGCTTTCTGACAAAATTAATACCCATCTGTCACCTCATGTGGGGATGAGGGCACTTTTTATATTTGGGTTGGTAAAACACTGATTTTTCCTTCATTTTAGTGTGAAGAGCTACAGAAAGCTGAAGCATTAAACTTCAAAAATGAATTATTTGCAACAAAAGATATTTTATTCTTGGCCCAGCTCCTCTTGTTTTTTTATTTTGCCCAGGATTCAGCACAGACGTGCTGTCAAAGGAAGTACTGAACTGGGACACGGCAAACACATTTTTTTTTTCCAGACTACAGCAACTCCTAGAGAGGACATAAGGAATTATACTGAAGGGTAGAACTCTTAACATAATTCATTATGTCTTACCTGAGAGTTCCTATTGGGCAAGACACTTGATGACTATCTAAGCCACAGTATAAATCCTGCAGACTTGCTTACCTGCTCTTTGTGATCCCCAAAATACCAACATAAATGTAATGATGCACTATGAGAACTGTAGAACTGTTCATGATATGTGGTACAGTAGGTTCAAAGGAAGAATAAAATTTTGCATGTGTTTAATGGGATTATTGCTGATTTATGTGGGAAGGCCTACTCTTTGTGCAAAAGAGGCAGAGAGCAATGCTTGGCAGTTAAGGGAGAATTAATCTGAGAAAAAGTCAAAGCATTTTGGAGCATTCTAGAAATCTGGCAACTCAGATCATTCTCATAATCTCAATGTTCATAATCTTATGGCTGCCACATTCTATCACTTGATTGCTACTATATTTATGCAGTTTATGATCACTATAGTTCATTGTATTAGCTGCCATGCTACTTACAAACCTGGTGTTGGCTGGTTTATACAGTTTGTATTGTAAGACCTCTTGTTTGGCTTGTACATATAAAGAAAGGGGCTATGTAAATCGATGGGGAGGGGAGGGAGAGAAGTCATCCTGAAAACAGCAATCAATATTTCAAAGGAGATTTTACTGGAAAAGAATGTACAAAATAGGAAACCCCTTGTGTTCCTTTCTACTGCCTAATTAGCTATAAAAGGTGCAGGATGCTTAGAGTTGTTGCACTTTACTTCCAACACCAGCCACCCTGTCAGGAGCTAGCAAATATGAAACATATTTTTCCTACTTCAAATCTGGAAACAACTCTACTGTGATTCGGTTCCTATCCAAGGAACTAAGAATCACAAAGGTATCCAGGAGTGTCAGTTCCCAGGAGTGCTGCTTTTTGTAACTGGGCAGTTGTGATCTTCTGGAGGCCCATTAAGTTTAGATGTTCCTGGAGACTTAATGGAATTGCTCTAAGAGCACCTATTATTATTGAAATCACAGTGGCTTTCTTTTCCCAGATTCTCTGAATTTCTATCTGTAGATCCTTATACACCATGATCTTCTCATATTATTTCTCTTGAAGCCGCTGCTGCTGCTGCTGCTGATTACTGTATGTACTATTTCATATTGGAATCACCTGGTGACTATGATATAGTACATCATCATTATTATCATCGGCGGCAGCGGCTTCAAAAGAAAGAACATGAGAAGATCACGTGGTATAAGGACATAGAGTCAGAAATACAGATGATGGTGATGATTTCATTTCTAATAATTATTATTTAATTTTGTATTATTTAATTTCTCTTCTGCCTTGTGGTTTCTCCCTGGTCTTTGCTGAATATGACTTTCCTGTTATCAATTAAATATTATCCTCCCTTCATTCTATAGGGCTGTCACCTACTTGATGTTTTCAATAACAAGTTAATGTTTCATATTTAATTTCTCAGGTTATGATGTAAAACTTTGTCATCAAGAATGATAAAGAAGATAGTATATATGTGATTCCTGTTTCAGAGGAGTTAAGTATAAAGAAATAAGATGTTCTACAGAGTGTTTGGGAGTAAGTTAGGTTTGTAAAATAGAAAGTGGCACAGTAATTTCATTATCTTATACCCGCTTTTTATTCAGGGGCTTAAAAATGAAAATAATGATGTACAAGTCTGATAGCTTACTGCTTAGAGAAATCACTTTTCTTTGGCATTCAGAAGCACATACATTTTCTAGTGGTAGATATGCTGCCAGGTCTAAAATAATCCTCCTTTCATGTCTGGTCTTTTATTATTTTGTTATACATTGCCCTTTTCTTTTTCATAGGGATTTCTCATACTAAATAGTAAATGAAATGCCACATAGATAAAGATCTCATGTCTGGCCCTATTGGATGAAATGACGCATTCTGACGTTCAGGACAGACAAGAAATAGCATTTAGAGATTTTAAAGTGATGGCCAGAAGTCAAAAAGGTAAAGAGATGCAGGATACTTAGGAGCCATTTTTCCTTCCTCTCATCCCATGCTGCAGTTGTTCTAAATTGCACTTTGGGTGATGAACTTCACTTACCCTACAATCCAGAGTAACTATGGGAGCACGTAAGAGACATTACTTGCACCTGTAGTTACTGCACCAAATAGTGAAAACATATGGGAAATTCATATTGCAATCCAGAGTAAATTGTTCTTATAACCGGAGTAAGGACTCCCCCTAGTTACTCTGGATTGCGCCCTAAATTTCATTTTCTTCAGAACAAGGAAAGAGCAGCAAAGCATTATTCAGACTGAAAACACAAAGCCAAGGGGAAACTGACATTTATGTAAGGCTCTCAGGAAATAGAGAGAGGAAATGATCAACTCCACAGAACTTGCCATTCAGAAAAACCTTTGACAGATCTGAGAACCAATATGACCTGCAGGAGTGCAAAACTAGTGATGACACACACCATCATCAGACACCCTAGATACTGGATTGGATCTCTAGGCAATAAGCCCTTGCATTACTCATCTTGCTCAAGAAAGCAGAGGAAAACAGAAGTAGAGAAGAGTTAAGTGGCTGTTCAAATTCTTGAATTATATGTGAAAGAACTGATTCAGTTCTGATTCAGAACTGATTCAGAAAAATTGAAGAAATGGCATCTGTTTGTAAATGAAGCAGCTTCAGTTGTCAGAAAGTGGGGAAAAATCTCCTCTCAGGAAAGTGATCAAAAGAAAGAAAATGAAAACTAGCCATGTGGGCCATGCTTATTTCTGTATTACTACAACATAATGATTTAGCACTACATTTGGCTATAATCTGATCATATGATGTGGCCTTACACCAAGCTTCAGTACACCAAGCTTCAGTCCAGCCAGAGCTCTCAGAGGCTGTCAGGTAGAGATCTTTCCCTTGGAATTTTTGCATGCAGTTAATATGCTCTACCTTTGAGATAATGTCATTTTACATCTTCAGTTAAATCTGAACTCACAGTCAAAGTTACAAACAGCTGTTGTGAACTGTATGAAGGAAAGGCATGCAGCACTAACTAGGTAAGCTGTAGGTAATATGGAATAACATGCAAAAATATATCCCTTATGATATACCTTTCGGACCACAGGACTTCCATCATTGATAAGCTGGGCAAGCATCATCGCAACATTGTGATCAATGGTGGTAGAATGATCAGTCCGCTCAGCTGAGTTTCCTACAAAAGTGCCAAGGGCAAAGACTGCAGCACAGCGAACCTGCAAAAGAAACATAATTCACCACTACCTTAGTGGAACTATTTCGGGCAAAATCCAGAGCAGTTATGGGTCCAGTTACGTCACCCTCTTGTGTTATCTTATGGAAAGTCACCTT
The DNA here is from genome assembly GCA_030015325.1 of Cryptoblepharus egeriae. Classification (NCBI taxonomy): domain Eukaryota; kingdom Metazoa; phylum Chordata; class Lepidosauria; order Squamata; family Scincidae; genus Cryptoblepharus; species Cryptoblepharus egeriae. The sequence continues at coordinate 101,906,700 of JAREYC010000002.1, read as the reverse complement.
AACTGCTCCATCACAAATGGCTTAATTTGATTTTAGGATAGCTTCAATTGGGTACATCCAAACTGCTGCAAGAGAATGCTCCCATTCTACTGGAAAACATGAGTAAACTGATAGTTTGCCTGAGTTAGTACAGACATATATGCTCCCATCTTATATGCAGACATATGCACGGCATGCTTATATTACTCAACCAACAGTACCTAGATACAGTAATTTTAAGAAAATAAAATTAATCACATAAACAATTGGATAAATATTAACTGAATATTTTTAAAGATTTCACGCTGTTCTTGCAAAACTATTACAAGGCACTGACCATATCATTTCATGTGATGAAACTGCTTTTGGCATTCAATATGAACAAGAGCTCCATCCATTCCAATGGACATTTATATATAGACCTAGCAGATTACCTTTGGGTAATATTGCCCTGGACATTTCAGAACTGCTGTGCGCTTAGAAGCTAAGTAGAATCAGGCCTGGGTAGTATTTGAATGGGAGATTACCTTGTAAAACCAGGTATTGTAAGCATAAGGGGACTGTTATGGCTCAGTGGTTAAAGATGCTGTGCCTGTCTACCTGAAGGTCAGCAGGTTGGCAGTTCGACACCCAATTGCCATACAATGGAATGAGCTCCCATCATTTGGTCCAGCTCCTGCCAACCTAGCAATTCAAAAGTATGCAAATGCAAGTAGATAAATAGGTTATAACCTGGTGACAAGTGGCTGGTTTTCTCAATGTCACATCAAAAACATTAATTGGACAACTCCGATCAAGAATAGCGGACTCTGCCACAGTTGGAGACAGCAATAGAAAGAAGGGATTACCTCTGGGATTGGATCAGAGAGCAAACTGTACAGTTTTTCATGAGCACTGTCCCTCACACCACACCACCTTGCAGAGTCAAAATTCTGCCAGATGCGTCCCAAGCAAATAGCCACCCACTGGCGCAGAAGAGGGTGTGGATCATTCAGCTGCTCCAGACAAATGGCAATCAAGTTCCCCTGAAGACAGGCTTCCTACAACAGAAAGAGTAACAAGTTACTCAAGATTATTCATGAAGTTAGATGCAGAGCCAACCACGTTGTTTCTCATTTGTGCTTACCTGTCCTGTGTTGTAATTGTTGACAATCACTGCAAGGATAAAAGCGGTCATTGTTCTGTGTTCAGCCTTAAACAGAGACAAACAAGAACATTTTTATTTTTCAAATATGGAGATAATAAATGATGCTTCAAAACAAAGCATTAAAAAGGGCCATTTTCTCTGCAAGAATTTGAATGCTCTGAGAGAATTTGATAACCTTCAAATTTAACAAGCAACCACATAATTAGATGAAAGTAGGAAAACCAGAACTTGTCCCTTTTAGGTAATGGCCTGGCCAGTCTCTGGCAGGAAATTACAGTTCAGTTTACTATGATTTCTAGTTTGCTTACGTAAGAGTGGAAAGTGCCATTTTAAATTAAAATGTCAACAGTCACAAAAGAAAATTTTGCCAGCATGCACAGACACATATAACTCTATCAAAGAATATATACCACATAGTCTTTGTACCCTTGTCTAAATGAATTCTGAACATATGAAAGTAAAGATGAACAGTTGACAATACAGTTGCCATGTGATAAAAATACATTTGAAAAGCAAAAAAAAAAAAATCTTGCAAGGTATACTTTTTCATATGCAGTGTGGAGGAGTCTGGAAAACTATTGCATTTGTTACATCTTCCCCTAAATGCAACTCCAGAGTGGTTGTTATTTTGAATGTAGACCAATGACTCTTTGAATCTTATTTCCAACAGGAAAAAAAGCAGAGAACATGTTAAGAGTTTTTTTCCCCCAAACAGCTACACAGTAAGAATGACTATTGTAAAAATCTGTAAAAATTGTAAATAAAAAGTCAATAGTTTTGTCCGGTTCAGATAATTATATAAGCCACAGACAATAAATAAACCTTTGGAAGATTTATTGTGGCCTCCTTCACAATGACAAAAACACAAAGCATCACAGAATTTCTGTGTGAAACACACTTCAAGTTAGCTAAAAATCATTAAAATGTTTGAAATCTCCTCCTTGGTTTGTCTGCTATACTGCAGCCAACTCAGTGTATTTGTTTCTGTGGCTTTTGGATAGCATAAAAGGAGAATATAAAGGCAATTAGCCTTCTCCACCCTTGCCTCCTCTATCACAACTAGTTCCAACTGTACTGCCACTGGATACAGAGGTACCAGATAGGCATGGTGGTTAGAAGGCCTTGATAAACATATTCTCCACAAATTTTGTCTAATCTAATCCCTTCTGAAAACCAGACAAGTAGGGGCTATAATCCATCTGGTGACAGCAAATTCTGTAAAGCAATTTTGCAATGTATGAAGAAATATCTTATTTTGTGTATTCTGAGTGTACAGTGTATTGTTAAGCAATTTTGCTCCCCTTTACAGATGTGTTTTGTTCCCTTTTATGTTTCCTTAACACAAGTATTGCATGTTACCATCACCTCTCTCTATCTACACAGCCAATAGCACTGCTGCTTGAAAAAGAGCAAACTGGGTCAAAGAAAACAAGCTAGCAAATTCTAAACCAAATCTGAAAAGGAAAGAAAAACATAACCTGATAATTTGTTCTTACCGGCATGTAGGGATCTGCCAAAACAGAAAGGAAATATTTGTGACCATTGTCCTTTACAAGGTCGGCTTGGCATGACTGAAAAAACAAGAAACCAGGGCGGGGGTTGGGAGGGAGAGAAAACCATCAGTACAATTACCTGAGGAGAAAATCTTTTATGCCTCTGGATGATTTATGAATATTTCATGCCATAGTAAAAAAAATTTCTCCTTCAAATCCAGTTTTCAATTGATCTCAAAAACAAAGAGGTTGATGCAGATTTCTTTGCCAGGGCATCAACCAAGAAATCTTGGGTAATTTTGGTGTATGAAAATACAAAACAGCTGCTTCATGTCCAAATAGCCCAAGGCCTCTGTGCAGGATTCAACTTAATGTTCATCTTCTTTGTGTCTTTGAAAGCCCTCGAAAGCAATTATCAACAAACCACATCTGCAGCGAGCAGTCAGCTCTTGCTCATTCACCTTTGCAAATGCAGTAAGTAGTATAGCCTTCTACAAGCCAGGTGTTTCAAAAAGAACTATATTCGCACAAATATGTTTTCCTGAATGCCGTAAACTTTCTATTTTCTTATTATTCTATTTTCTTATTAATTATTAATAGTCTTTCTATTATTCTTCCAGTAACTTCTAAATTCCTGAGTTTACAGTCTCATGGACAGCGAAGACAGTGGCCATCTTTCCAGAGCCTGCCATGGAAGACTCATTTGATACTGGCATCCCATTCTGTTCTCTGAGTATTGAATAGACAATTTGGCTCAGGATAAAGTATATTATCTCATCTGCAAATAAGGATTGGTATATCTTGCTTTCTGATTATTTGTTTTCTGAAAAACTACTGTTTCAACACCTTTAAATTGTACCCAAAAATCAGTCATTCAACACATGTTCCACTCTTTCAATTCCTCTTTGCTGTTCTAAAGGCTAAACTTTAGATTTGGCTTTGTACTGATTTTAGGTCATTATACTTGTGGAAACAAGAAGTTGACTGGAGTCATGCTTGTGGCTGCAATCCTAACCCCCAGATATATGGCACAAGTCCCAGCACAAGTCCCATGCTGGTTTGGAGGTGTTGCAAAAATGCCATAAGGCCCTCCTATGCCATTCCTGGGGAGGAGGGTTAAGTCAGCGCACAGACACATGCTGGCCTCTCCACACTACCAGGGGAATGGGGAGACAGGTGAGTTGTGCTGGCCTAAGTTGGTTAGGAGTGTGAACTCAGTCTCTGAGGGCATGATCTTCTGTTTTGTCTTGCATTTGAGTGATAGGTTGTCTGCCTCTTGTGCCTCTGCAGCATCTCTTAAATTTTTGCCATCCTCCAAAAGGTTTTCATCTTTTAATTTTATTCTCTGTTTTTAAATATTGAACGTTTTAATTGTTTTATTTATGATTGCAAGTCATCTTCGGCATCTATTTTTAACAAAGGAAAGGTGAAATGAAAATCTTTTAAATAAATAAAATAAACATAAAAAGTTACATTATGCAGGAAATCAGAAAAAGGCTATGCAAAATATTTCATGAAAAAAATATTTCAGAATCATGATCTCCTAAAGGACAACAGTTTGGGTGGCAGGGAGACTCTGCAATTATGGGGCATGATTCACAGAAAAATGAGAATGGCCCACCAGCTGATGCCAAGGCCACAGATCAGGCCAAAAGAAAGAGGAGAGCAAGGTCAAAAGCTGAACTGTGTCCTAAGTGATATGATAGAGTTCAACCAATAATGACGAAAGCAAAATGTCAAAGAATGGCCATAAAAAAAGGACTGAGATAATCTTCAATAGGAAATATGGATAGCTATGAAGAGGAACTGCAGAACAATTGAAATATTGTTCAATTAAAACAACTAAAACAACTATTACACAATTGAAGAAAAAGAAAAAAAACTAGTCTTTAGAAGCAAAGGTTGAATAACAGAGCTAAAATTAGTAGACGGAAGCGCAAAACATGAAAGAAGAAATGAAAAGTATAAGTAGAGCACAGGCACAGGAATTGCTCAGCACTAGAGAAAGAAAAAATAGTCAAGGAGTAGGAGCTGAGAAAATCAGCTAAGACAGAACAAAGCATTTGCAAAACTGAGGCCCAGTAGCAATCAACAAAATGCAACAACTACTACTCAGGCAAGGCCCAGGGGGACAACAAAATGTATAGATAGCCTTGTCCAGAAAGCAATGCAGAATTGAATAGCTAAGATTCAGCCATATGAATCTCAGATGCTTGCCAGAGCTCATACATATCTCTTGGATGAAGCAGTTGCCCAAAAATAATCCATCTCAGGTATATAACAAATTCAAAGATTGCTATGGCTGATAAGTACAGCATATTCTTTTTTGGTTCAGTAAGATTTCTTCTGGTTCCGTAGAGATGATATGAGGTAAACCAGAGACCACTTTGTTCTGAACTGGAGCCTCTACCCATGAACAATCATTCATACAGAGGCTACTTCAGATTGCTCACATAGGGGATGTTCCACTCATATGTAGCAATTTCTTACACAAATCTGTGCATCATCGATCAGGATGGTGAGTTGCAGCACATATGAACAGCTTGCCATGTGGATGAGTCAGCATGCAAAGTATAACAGCTGCCTGTAGCTACTTATTCATCTATGCTAGATGAGACTATATATTCAAAGACCTCCTTTAACGGAGGGTGAAAACACAGGTTGATAATAGTCTTTTATTGTACTGCGGAAAGAATCCTAAATAGAAAAACAGATGTCAGCAGAGTTAGCTTTACCATATAGCAACATTGTCTCAGGTGATAGATTTGGAGGAGTTACAGATTTGGGAACCACCACCTTTGCTGTAGCTCAGGGTCTCCAAACCCCAGCCTGGGGGCCAGATGCAGCTTTTGGCAAGCGTCGATGTGGCCCCTGGCAAGACCCCTCCATCTGGCACTTGACAAGCCTTGTAAACCACTCTAATACATTCTTATATGCAAATTCATGTACATTTATTCAAATTTGAAATGTAAATTAATTTTCTGGCCCCCGACACCGTATCAGAGAGATGATGTGGCCCTCCAGCCAAAAAGTTAGGAGACCCTCTATAGCTAACAATACTACAAAGTAGTCGACTCTACCCTAATTCAGCTTGTTGGCTGAAAATCCTTCTTATCCATTTATTGTGGCTCTCGGAAACAGTAGCACAACCCATAACTATCTATCAATCAACCCAATAGTACTATCAACCCATTAGTATAGAACAGAAGCGTTGAGGCAGAAACATGCATGCAAGATGGGGATGCGTGCATCTAGGGAATTTTTTTGCAGCCCATAACTGGGACTAAAAGGCCACCCATCAGTATTCTGTCACACAACAGAATGATACCAAACCTGGGATGAAGTCCTACTAGTAGGAGTAGATATGATTCTCAATTACCATCGTCAGCAAGACAAGCAAGACAAGACAAGCAAGACTCTGGCTTGAGCCTCCTTCTAAGTGTGTTCCTCAGAGCATCTCTTTACATCCTCCAGTATAATTGAATGTTTACCAATCATTCTCATGGGAATAATAAAACACTACACTGGAGAACCCTGGTAGAGCAAGAACAAAACCTGCTCCCAACCTTGACACTAGGTGGCTTCACCCTGACTCACCAGGATCCTGAAAAGGGTACAGTGCATCTGTGCAAGCACAGTGCAGAAACACAACACATTCTCTCCCAGTCCTTCAAATATACAAACCCTCCATACATTTGAACTGTCATCCTGCTGAGCATTTTGCTAGTGTCTAATAACAAGAATGGGGCAAAATGAAGGTCTTGCAGTATAGAATAATTCCTTTTGAAAGTGAGCTTTCCACCCTATTTCACATAGGGTGCCAATTAAATGAGAAGCAAGCAGCCTGGTTTTCTTTTTTTCTCTCCAGCTAACAACCCTCATCAGCAAACCTTTCATGAGACATTCGGTACTAGCATCCAATTCAGACATTGTGGATGACATATTAAGGTCAGAAAAAGGAGTTGCAAGAATATATTCATATGAAAGAATACAGTGACAATTGGTAGAGAGGAAGGAAAGGAAGAAAGCTGACTTTGCTTTGAACATTCTTTGTGGCAGAGTATTCTGCAAGATGCTATGGGGTGAGTGGGAAGGAGAGAGAGAGAGGGATGTAGTCATGCATTTGTAATCAGAGACAGAGAATAAAGAGGGTCTCATAGTCAAACAGGGTCCAGAAAAATAAGGATGTAAGAGCAGATTACTACACTGACGTAACCAAAGGTGCATTCTGCAGGGAGCAGCAAAGCAGAAGAAAAGCTAAAATCACATGGTATGAAGAAGGAAGATTGTCTGTTGCTCTGGAAGGATAACTACTTCAAATGGCTGATTATTAAGAGCTTTGTTTTATATTGTTTCAGGTTACTAAACTGCCTACTCAGCATTATAGAAACTGATTAATTTTTCTATTAAAATCTTGCAAGGCTCTGTGGTGGCAGATTTGTTCTTTAATTTCAATAAATACCTGTGAAACAATATCTGATGTATGGCATCAACAGTACAACCCTCCTTCAAGGAACTGCCATACGCCAATGACAGCAGAATGCTGGCAAGCTTGTTGTAGAAGGTGTAAAATGGCAGTACTTGACAACAATAAAAATATCTCTATGCACAAAAAGTTATATGTCAGCAGGGATCATTACTGAGTTTGGCAGCCACATTGTTTAAGCAAAAAATTGAGATAGTGGGACCCAATGTCTAGGGAGGAGTATCGCTAAGTCTGTATAAGATGTTGTTGTTCAAATATAACTATACTTCTTGTTTTTTCATGTCTCTGGAACTTTTTTATTGGTCACAAGACCTCAATGTTCCCTACAAATTCTGCTAGAAGGATATTTACATGGCACTTAACCACGGCATTTAAAGTTACAATCTTTCCTTTAGAAAAATCTCACTATACTTTAAAAAAATATACCTATAACTTTTGAATGCACATAAAGATTAAACAGTTTCTCCTTAATTAAGGTAAATGTTGTTTATTTACAATTAGCATCCCACTGGCTCTCTTGTCATGTTGTGCTTGAATTAGCACTACAGACCCAACTTTGTTATACACAGATTTTTCATAAACAAATTTCACTCAACATGAATGGCCACTGCAAATCAGTTTAAAAAACTGCTTTTCTAGTGTATAGAGAGGTAGTCATGCAAGCATTCACTCCATTTTTCAGTCCCAGAATCAAACCCTTTCAGATGTTGAGGCACTACCTTAATCCATTAGAAACAACAGAGGAGCAAGACACCCAGAAGAGGGTCTTTAAACCTATTTTTCCACTGTTTTCTTTATACTGGACATGGATTTTTTAATCTACAGGAGAATCCAGAACAGAACCCCAGTGGATAACAAGGAATACTTGTACTAAGCTTATGAGCTAGCCAGAAGTGGTTGGTGATCAATTACTGCTTTGTTAATCACTGCATTTCCAAGTTATGGAAATGGATCACTGCATTTCCAAGTTACAGCTGAATTACTATTTTGGCACTTAATAGTTGACAAATATCCCTGTTTCTTGGAAATTTTACTTTAACAAGGGAAGGAGGGGTTGAGATAGCTTTAGCCCTTATTCCAGTAAACATCACTTTCTTGTCATGTGCTAAATTTGTACAACCTTTTTCCATCTACCAGGGGTGTCACTAAAGTTTATGTCACCTCATGCAATGGAAGGTACACTAGTATGAATGGTGGTTGGCGTTATGTGCCACTGCTCCATTTCCACTGGTTTTTAACCACACATTTTAATAGAATAAAATATTTCAAAGTGGTTTGTTTCCCTGCATTCTGCTGTAAATTACACATCCAACAATATATAACATGATTGGATTATTTCTACAAACCTTGATTTCAGCCATTTTGGTCAGTAGGGATGTCACTCCCCTCAAGGGTGCCCCCTTTGTAACACCCTAGTGATGTTCCTCATCAGGACCATATTGGAAGCCTTGCACTCCTGTGGACTGACCTTCCACATCATACAAGGCATGCTTGCTTACTCCCTAGTAAACATACTTGCACAGTTCACTTTCATTTTCAATGCATTTCAATGCAATCATCAGGGACCTCCTTCTGGGGTGATTTGCGGAGGCTGTGTTCATTGGATCAGGACAATTCTGGTGTCCTTGAATCCCTCTCAGTCTTCCCTTTCCAATGGACTATGGCATGATTACCTACTCAAATGATATGGGTCACTTTCATTTTCCATAGAGTTCAATACATAATTTTTATTTTTTGGCCATAACGTTTGATAGGAAGGTACTATTTCAAAACAAATTGTTGCATTGGATTCTGCTGTTTCATATGAATCCAGCGGTATATGATATGATAGGGTTTTCCACATCATCATGAAGTTGCATTTTTTTGAATGCCCCTGCCACCTACACACTCACTCCACCACAAAAGGAACATATTATTAGTAAAAAAAAGTACTACAGTTTATCTAAATGTATAGATATCTGAATTTGGATGCTCCATGGGCCACTTAGAATTCATTGTAATGGGAATTTTCTTCATCAAATCTATACCTGATCTAAATACATGCAGAAACCATAACCTATCTTCCCATTACAATGACTTTTGATATTTTGACATTTTCACTGCTGCAGTATGATTGTAGAAAACTTCAGCAGTACGATTGTAGGAAATTCTCTCTCTCCCCAAATTTTTCCTTGCAACAGTACAGTACAGTCACCTTTATTGGCATAACATTTTTCCTTGCAAAATATGGCTGAGCAAAAGATTCCTAGGAGATCAATCATGAAGCATGTGATTTCAGTCATGAAGGACTCAGCCTTTTTGTAATTTAACAAAGGCAATTAGCATTTGTTGAAGGCACCATAGCTTCCTCTTGGTATTCCAAGGTGAACATCACCAAGTAGAAAGTCAATTATACATCAATATCACAGTAGCAAATGGCAGAATTAAGCCAAGTTTACTCATATATAGAAATACTTAGCAGGAATGAAAAATGTTTACAGGAGCCACAGGTATATAGTTTAAAAAGGACAAAAGATGCTACTCTTGCCAGAGTTGACAAATTGTTCAGCCTGCATAGCAATCCTCCCCTCTCCTTTTTAACTGAAAGAGCTGCTAATTAAAGACATCAAAGCCAAGGTGTGTTTCCAATAAAATACACATTTTTGAGTAAAAGGGCATACTTGTGGCATTCATTCACTCCTCTGTCTGATCTATTGGTTCTAGGTTCACCTTCCAGACAAAACCATAAATACTATGAATTTTTCTTTCTAGAAAAAAATAAGAAAAGACCTAGTGGGAAAAAATGAATCAGTATTTCTGATAATAAAATTATTCCATAATATAACTATAATGCAGATTACACTGGATAGATCCAAAAAGAGAGCGATACCCAAATGTATAAACTAACATTACTTTTAAAAAGTTATTATATGTATATCCTGTTCTCATACGGGGTCTTCCATCCAGATTACTGATTAGGGGCGCAATCCTGAGTAACTACGGGGAGTCCTTGCTCCGGTGTAAGAACAATTTGCTCTGGATTGCAATATGAATTTCCCATAGGTTTTCACTAGGTGGTGCAGTAACTACGGGTGCACGTAAAGTCTTTTACGTGCTCCCGTAGTTACTCTGGATTGTAGGGTAGGTCTGCTTTATATTTAGCCCCAGGAATTCTGCAATATCAGGTGGTCCCAGAACATTCATTAGGCCTTGAACATTATTTGGAAATGAATATACATTGTACATATTAAAAGTGTTGGGTTGGCCAGGAAGTTCTACTTTATAAGCCATCTATATACACTATATAAAATTGAAGACTCACTGGCTGACTGGTGTGCCATGGCTAGTCCTCAGGTATACCATGGGAATTTCAAGATTTACATTAATTAATAGGAAAACTGAGGGATTTGAACAGCCTGATGTGCCTTGTCAATGGTAAAAACAACTGATGGTGTGCGTTGAAAATTTCAGTGTCTTGTTAGTGTGCCGTGCGATGAAAAGGGTTGAAAATCACTGCATCACTGTCTGATTCACTTGGCGCAGTCCTAACCAATTTAAGGTTGCCTAACTCACGTGGCATAGCTTACCATGATGGTGTGGGGATGTTAGCATATGACTATGCACTGGCCTAACTCCCACTCCTAGGAATGGGTCAGAAGTATCTTATGATATTACTGTGACCTCTCCAGATTGGCACACGACTTATGCCAAGCTTATGCCAGCCTTATACTTAGGCTTATGTTGGCCTAAGTGGAGGTTGGGATTGCAAATCACTCACTGACTTATTGGACCCAGCCGAGAACCACTAGACCTAGAAGCATGAAATGTGGGGAAGATATTCCTTCTGTGATGTAGGCACCAACTAAGAACAAATTTTAGAAATTACAACTGGAAAGGGGTGCAAAGGTGTGCAACATATTTTTGCCTCTATGCTTAACACTGAAGAATCCCTAACTCATCAACACCCAGCCCAAGCCCACAAACATAGAAGCATGAATTTTGGGGAGCATATTCTTTCCATAGTGTGAGCACATACTAAAAACTAATTTTTAGAAAATTAACACCTAAGGGGGGGAAAAGTAGTACAATGTGTTTTCTTCACTATACTTAATATTGCAGACTGACTGATTAATGCCCAGCCCAACACTTGAAGCATGGTATTTGGGGTAAGGACCTAGAAGCATGATATTTGGGGAGAGTATGCCTACTGTGATGCAAGGATCCACTAAGAACCCATTTGGTGCCCAGTGGTGTCTGCTGCCCGATGATGCCTGGTAGGGATGCTCGGTGGGAAAGCCCCATGCCCACTCCCTACTGGTGCCTGGTACTGTCCGATGCCAGGTGGTGCCTGGTGCCGAGCAGTGAAGCCCAGCGCCTGGTCATGGTCTCTGCCTGCTGTGGTACCCAGTGGTCCCTGCTGTCCAGTAGGGATGCCTGGAGGTCTAGCTGTGCTAACTGCCTGCTAGTGGAGCTCAGCACCACCTGGTGCCAGGTGGTACATGGTGCTGCCCAGTAGGGGTGCCCAGTCATGATGTTTGGTAGGGATGCCCAGTGGTGCCGACTGCTCATTGGTGTCTGCTGGTGCCCACTGCCCAATGGTGCGAACGGATTGATGATGTCTGGCCTGGCAGGGATGCCCATTGCACTGTGGTGCCTGGTGCCCACTGCATAGTTGTGCCCTGTGGTGCCTGCTGCCTGATGGTGTCCAATAGGAGTGCTTGGTGCCCACTGCTGCCTGCCACTGTCTCCTGGTACCCTCCTGTGCCTGGTGCCCACTGATGCCTGCCGCCCAGTGTCCAGTCAGCCAACATATATTCTTAAAATTTTATTCCTGTAACAAAAGGTTAATTCCGCTAGTCAGTCATTCTATCTATCTAACTAACTAAAAAAAAGTCTTGGAAGACTATGGTATCGTGCTCGGCGCTGCATACACTGCATGCCAAGCACGAAAGCCTGGGTTGGATTGTTATGGAGGATAGGCTGTTACCCAAGCAGCAAATCCCCCCTCTCCATGCCACTGAATTAGTCCAATGGAAAGGCAGAGCCAATACGATTGGATCCAGCTGGTGTTGCAGGAGCTCACCCTGGAAAAGAGATTTGGAAAGAGAGAGAGAATGGGGAAGGGGCCATGTGCTTTAGCAATGGAGAATAGTAGATGACCACTCTTTAGACTGACATTAGCATATAAATGGCAGGATGCAGAGTAGTTAACAAAGGAGAAAAGATTACAGGAAAAGTTGTTTGTAAGCCCCAAAGGTTGTTTTTTAGAAGTGAGAGGGGGAGGGAAAGGAGAGAGTTTGAGCAACACATTTATACCATTAAATTAATACCACGTATAATATAATAAGGGAGCAATTCTCGTAACACAGAAGGGGTGAAAAGGGGCACAATGCATTTTCCTCCTAATACTTTACATTGAAGAATCCCTGACTGATGGACGTTCTGCCCCAACCTCTGGACCTAGAAGCATGAAATTCGGGGAGTGTATTCCTTCCATGACTGGAACACCCACCGAGAACCAATTTCTATAAATTTAATCCCTAAGGAGCTCAAAAGGAATGCAACTCATTTTTGACCTGTACTTAACATTGAAGACTGATCAACCCATCAAATCCTGCACCTACCCAGTAGGGGTGCAACAATTATGGGGAGATGTGGCACAGGGTGGGGGATGTTGCATGAGGGGGTATGTTGTGCATGGGGGTTGCTGCACATGGGGGATTGATGCGCATGGGAGAGTGCTGCACAACTGAGGGGTGATGTCAGTTTTTTAAAGCTTACTGAAACTGTGGCAATCATTCTTCCTACCCAGCTCCAAACTGGCAAGAGGAAAAGCTTGTCACCAGTCTAAAATTCTGCACCTGCCCAGTAGGGGAGCCCATGGTTTTGGTGGGATGGTGTACGGGGGGCATGTTGCACATGGGGGATGATGCGCATGGGGGTTGATGCACATGAGGGGATGATGTGCAGGGGGATAATGCGAAATTGGGGGGATGATGTACGGGGGTATTTTACTCCTGCAACACAGAGTTATTTCAGTAGTTATTAATAAAACTTAACACGTCAGAAGGATATTCAGAGAAGGAAATACAGTACACTTGTTGCATCCTTTCTATTCTTTCTTCAGCCACACATTTAAACAGATGTGAATCACTGCATCTGAACAATTAATCAATCATCCATCTTTCATCAACACAATGAACAGCTTCTCTTGATCACCTGCAGCATTTCCGATAATACTTCCAGTTACACACAGGATATGCTGCTGTAGTCATCACACATGAACAACTTACAGAACTTACAACTTACAGAACAACTACCTTCAGAATGCCACAGCCATGCAAGGACACAGTCATAAGAACCTAAATCTTATGACATATTCATTGCACATTGCACAATTACAGTTATGATCCAGAGTCATTCCATGATCTAGTTTTGGAAAAGTGCCCCACAAGACCATCACAGATTTTGATGAAATTTTGTATGCAGAGTCCCACATGTCTAAAACGAACTTTTGTAAAGTTATAGCTTCACATGTGGAATAGTTATTCAGATATAGTGGTTTGTTTTACCTCATACCACGTTGATGTACGATATGACTAAGATTTTGGCAACTTTGGAATACAATATTTTCTCTGCTGTTTTTTCTAAACAAAACTGAGCTAGCCTTTACAACTTTTTCTACTCTATTCAATGGAACTAATAACAATTTTGGCTTCATTGATACAGAATGGGTAAATTGCAGGAAAGTCGACCCCAAAAATCATTTTTTTAAAAAATTCAAAATTTAACGTTGTATAGCTCCAATAGTAGTCAAGTAATAAATGTGAAATTGAGCACATAATATCTCATTTTAACTTTGTTTCTGAATGTATAATTTCAACCTCCTAGCTCTTTCCATTAGTATACAAATTGAAAGTAAATTTCATGATTTTCATAAAAAGCCCGAAACAGTATTTTCAATCTGATTTTGCAAATGCTTTCAAACCAACCTCATAAGAAAGAGCATGTTTCATGCTTTCCCAAAAAAATGAGTTCGATTTTCCAACACAAGCAAACAATGCCCAAAATTTAGGGACATATTTGGGAGATGTTGCCCTGGGAACGGGCTATATTTCAACATTTCAACATATCTTTTCATTTTCCAGATTGTTTCAAATGTTTGTTTTTACTGGTATTGTTAGATAATTTTTTTCATGTATATACGAGTTTCCTAAGCTTAGATACATTTCTACTTGAATGTACTGTTTATTTTACTACCATGATGTTGATTAATATGCATGAGATTGAAACCATGTACACAAGCACATTGATCAGAAGCTGAACCTGCAGAAGATTTGCAAAGCAAATCTGAAATTTGCTTTAGTATACATTATAAAATTGTTGTCCAAATGCCACCAATGCAATGTTCTGCAACTTCTGCAAGTTCAACTTCTGATATTCAATTAGTAATTAGTAATTTTTCATTAGCTGACAAAATGCGTACAGTAATAAGCCCAATTTTCTTCAAATAAAATGAGCCTTGGTGGCTCATTTGTCAATAATCCAACCTATAGGTGGATTATTGCCAATGGACGTCAACATTCATTTTGAATTATAATGCATACTAAAGCAAATCTAAAAAAGAAAGCATATGAAATTAGTAATCCACAATAGAAAAGAATGATCACAATGCCACTTTCTGCTGTCAGGAATATTATAATCATCAATGTACTTATGTACGTGGTTTTAATCATGTGCATATTAATCAACTGCCTCTCCACAATGCCTCTTCTTATTGAAACATCTGCTTCAGTGCTGCAAAGTTAGATAGGATTGAACCCTTGGATGGCAATCCTATACATTTCCTAAACCATGTACTTCACCAGCTTAAAGCTGGTGCATTTGATTATATTTTGAAACCAGTGAATCTGTCCAATGTTGTGCTACTTCACAACAAATTCATTGGTAAGTGGGCCTCCTTGATGTTGCAGGCTGGAATCAATGAATATTTTCTTATTCTGAATTATACATGGAGGCCTGAATTTCCAGCCAAACAACAGCATGCATCAAAAATAAGTCTTTTCAGAACAGCATGAAGGTTATTTGTTTTCTTCTTGTTTCCTTCAAATGTTTACAAACCTCTGAGGAAGGGGCATTGCTAAGAGGTGGGGGAGTTCAGCCCACACTAGGTGATGCACCTGGGGGGCTGTAGCACCCCAAAAGTGGAACCACCCTGTACATAGGCCCTTGTTCCCAAACAGCCTGCTTTCACAATGGGGTGTCCCTCCACCCCTACCTGATTTCTTCAGGTATCACTCCAAAATTGTTCACATGCTTGGGCTGAGATGAATGAGATGGGGAATTCTGCATCATTCACATTTGATGGTTACTCACACTGTCCACTGCGAGGATTTTGGCCCAAATAAAGACAAGAAGAGGTCTTAATTCTCGAGCAGAACTCTGAAGGAGTTTTAGCACGTAGGGGAAAATGCCAACAGACAAAGCCTAGGGAAAGAGAATTGATGATAAAACATAAGCTTGGGGTGTGCAGAACAAGAGCTTTGTAGATTGACTTATTTTCCTTACACTTATCAGCTGGTGATATAGGAAAATACCGTAGATAGGAATCACTACCGTACTGGTGATAGTGATGAAATACTCTTTGTCTATTTGTCTCAAGATGTTTGTATTCTTGGATGTTACCTGGTGTTTTCTAATTCATTTAAGCTGCAATCCTATCTACTCTAACCTGATCAATTTTTTTTCCACAAAAACTTTACGATTTTTAATGGAAAAATTGGATGGTGGAAGCAAAGAATGGGTAATTATAGCCAAGTAAATAAAGCTACCTCCAACAATTTGTACACCTACCAAAAACTGTTCAAATCAAATCCTCAAGTAATTTTTTTACCTCCAGCCTCTTTTCCTTTACAATGAATCAGGCCCAGATTACCCATGTGTGAAGAATGGATAAAATTTACAACAGCCTGGAGTGCATCTACAGTTTTTTTAATTCTACGTATACCCAGGCAATTCCTTCGATAAATCCAATCTGCCCACAGGAAGCTGTCTAAGCAATGACACTGCCTTACCTATTATTAGCAGGGCCATCCTCAGATGGAATTGGATCAGCTAAACAAGGATAGGAATTGCTATCTTCAGTTAATGTATACAACATATAAAAAGGGTTCACATCAACATATGGAGTGTGCAAAAGTGAAGGCAGACTGATTTATATTGACCAGACAGTCATCAGATTTCTGACAGCTAGTAACCATTTCTGCAAACCTATGGGACATTACTTCCCACATTCTGTAAGTAATCACTCATACATGCTGATTATACAAAGAATATTTCCTCTTCCAAAGAGATGCCCATAATATGCACTCACCAAGCTAACAGCCCAGGGACCTAGGTCCAAAAACCGGCCTAGTAAATCAAGAGCTCGCAGTCGATGAACCTGACTTAGCAGCACCTGTGATAAAGAGAAAAAATAGTATTACTGCAAAAAACATACATCTCTACAACTACTGAGTAGAATATAACAAGACAGACTAGGGAAATGGGGATAGTTCCAAGCATCAGTGCTGTTCTATACCAGTACCTCAGCCAGGCTCTTCAGCCTGCAGAGTAAAACAAAGCAAAGCAAAAAAATGACCTCAAGGGAGTAAGTTAAAGATGCCAAAGGCAGGATTCAATGGAACAACAATGGTGCAATAGTCTGAAAGGAGAAAATAGCGAATTAATAGCCATTGTAATTGCCCCACAAAAATAGTGAATTACTTCAATTACTCTTCTATAATAATTTAGTGGTATATATTTGACACCCTGGAGGCTGGTAGGGAATGAACCCTACCAACCACAACTGTGTTCCTGCATCAGTGCTCTGGTAACGAAGTCTTGCAACCTGAGGTAAAGGCTATTAATACAGAGAATAGGGAAATTCAACAAGCCACTCTGCATTGATTCTGAACATCCTTTTTGCTGTCCCACAGTGCTGATGGAGTATGCTGTATAAACATATAGAATGGAGGACAGAGTGCCTCTATCTTTAACCATTGTATAGAAGAGGGAATTGAGGCAGGTTTAGCTCAATACAGAAGGGTTTAAAAAGCAGCACTGACCTAAATTCCCTCTTCTATGTAGGGGTTAAAGATTAGGGCAGGGGTGTCCAACCTATTAGCTTCTCTGGGCCGCATTGGAAGAAGACAAGCTGGTTTGGGCCGCACATAAACACTAACAACTTTTTTTAAAAAGTAGGACAAAATGTAGGATGTCCTATATTTTGTCCTACATTTTTAAACCTTGGAGTAAGTCTCATTGATTTTAATGGTGCTTACTTCTAAGTAGGCATGATGCATAGGATGGGCAGCGATCCTCTCCAAGCAAAACCTTGGAGTAAGTCTCATTGATTATCATTGGGTTTTCTGCTGCGTAGCCATGCATAGAATTGGGCTCTCAGACTGCAACTTGGTAGGAAGCCTCATTGACTTTAGTGGGGCTTACTTCTGAGGAGGCGTGATGCATAGGCTGAGCTGTGATCCTCTCCAAGCTTAACCATGGAGATATGCTGCAATCCTAAACACACTTTCCTGGGAGTAACACCCACTGGGTACAATGGGTCTTACTTCTGAGTAGACATGGTTAGGGTTGAAGCATATCTTCAACCCTAACCTAAAGGTTGGAGAGGATCACAGCCCATCCTATGCATCATTGGGCTCTCAGACTGCAACTTGGGAGTAAGCCTCATTGACTTTAGTGGTGCTTACTTCTGAGTAGATCTCAAGGGCAGCAGGCAGCAGCTGGGACAGAGGCTGAGACTGCTTTTGGGGGAAGCGGGTGGGCGAGCGCTGCAAGGTCTGCAGGGGCCTGAAGCACTCTGAGTGCCAGGAGGCAGGTAGGGGGAGCTGCCAGGCAGCCCAGACCAGCTTTGTGGCAGCCGCCCAGGGCAGTGCACAGAGAAGCACACGAAATTTGAAAATGGCTGCTGCCACAAAGCCAGTTTTTCCAATGGTGGTGGCCAGCTTTGCAGGAGGGCCGCATCCACCCTTGTCCTGGGCCGCATGCGGCCCCCGGGCCTCGTGTTGGACACCCCTGGATTAGAGGAACTCTGTTCTCCATTCTATATAGTCACCCTGTGTATAAACAAGGCCCACCATTAGTTAAAATGGAGTGATTTACCAACATCATGTGCTTATCAACCACAAAGACATGGTGCCCAAATGGCTGCCTATTTAAACTAGAGAAACATCTGGAGGTGTAATGGTGTGTGGGAAGGGAATGGAGGAAAGTGAGAATTAGATTAGGTCTTCAGTTCAGAAATAAACGAACAGTAAGAAGCAATTCAAAGAGACTTGGAAGCAATAATCAAGCCTTTACTTTCCTTGCAAATAGATGCCAAGAGGTTAGAATGAAAGGCAGGAGAAAGTCACACATTAGCAATTGAATGCAAACTCATTAAAGGCATGTTCAACTATGTTAATGAGCTGGTAGTTCTATAGGCTCATATTTATCTGTGAAATATTATCAGGCTGTGCCTTGCTTGTCTTGTAGTCTTAATAGTACTGTATTAAGTTTTTGGACTATAATGTTTAACCCACAGATTTAAATAGATAGTACTGTATTCCCAGTTTGAATCATTAGTCTGAGGTTGTCATCCCAGTATATACATTAGTGCTACTCAAACTGGGGGTTGTGACCTCCCCACCAGTTTGTGCAAAAGCCCCCTGCTTCCTTTAAAGGGCGAGGAAAGAGAAAAGCAGGTGGGGGACTATCCTCAGAAGGGGAACTATTTTCAAACTGCCAGGTGCTTGCAGGCTTGAAAATAATGAAAGTGTGATTAGGTTAAAACTGAAAGTCAAGCCTTCCAAGGGAATCCTGTAAGCACTCTGCAAGACTTCCCAGAGCTAGTGACATCCCCCAGACACTGGCAGCACCTCTGGTAGGTCTGAAAAGCCCTCCTTCGCCTGCAGAGGAACAATACTGAGGATTGCTCTAGCCTCTAGCCCCTCCTAGCAAAAAATTATGTAGGGAGTATAGCTCCCTTGAAGTCTGAGAACCACTGGAATGTTCCACAGACTATTTAGTTTTTTCCTGTCCCCAAGCTTGTCCCCTGAAATTTTAATTCCAACTTTACTTGGAGACTTTAGGGATTATACAGGGACCTTGTATATGCACTTCTCTTCCTTAACTGTTCAACCATTTCACATTTGAATTCTTAAAGTCTATCACATAAATATTATCTGGTTCCAGTGATTTGACAGAAGGTATTCTGAGTTAAGGTAATAAGACAGCAGAGAAGCCAAGCTAGGAAGATACTTCAAGTATGGCAGGTAATAATCAGAGATTACAGCAGGTGGTAACAAAGTGGATAATTCTGGAGATACCTGAAAGGAAGAATTAACACCAAAACAACTTGGCCAGGCAAATGTCTGGAAACTTGGAAAGAACATCTTTCTCCGATAAAGTTGGAGAATACACAATGAAGGCTGTTGGTATGATGAAGCGAAGGCAATGGTGCAGTAGGAAGTGAAGGAGAATTCTGAAGATTCCTCAAACCTATCAGAAACTCTTGTTCTGGATTTCTATAAGAATGTACTTGACCATTCCCTTCACAGAGACAGGAAATAACCAGCATGCAGCTTCTAAAGAGGATACTTGGCAAGATGCACACTATGGACGTGTATACCTCATACTGACTTATCTATTTGTTTTCATGACAAATTCATGTTTTTCCCACTCATACACTCTTTCAGGAGCAGATGGTTAGACTGGCCTGGAGAGGAACCTCTGCAGGAAAAATGGGGTTTGAATGGCAAGATTATAATCAATTACACTCCAATCCAGAGTAACTACGGGAGTACATCAGAGACATTACGTGCACCCGTAGGTACTGCACCATCTAGTGAAAATCTATGGGAAATTCATATTGCAATCCAGAGTAAATTGTTCTTCCACCAGAGCAAGGACTCCCCATAGTTACTCTTGATTGCACCCTGAGTTTCATTGCCAATAAAGATGCTTCTCATGTTTCTTGAATGTGTACCTATTAGGACTATAAAATTGTAGCATAAGATAATTTAATTGCAGACCCCATTCTTATCAAGATGTAGCTCTTGTCTTCTTTGCTTAAAAGTGTATTGCTTGTATTTATCTGAAAAAATTCTAACAGACTAGGAAACTGTCTTGATTTTGAGCTGTGATGAATTTTCAGTTAAGCAACATCTCCAAAGTAATGGTTCAGATAAAAAACAATTTTCCTCTCCTCCCTTTTTCACTTTTCCCAACTGCTTCACTCACAGATCTGCATCTTGATAAGTATAAAAAATGAGCTTCTTTCTAAGGCAATCCCAGCCAATTAGTGATCACAGAAACAAACTTGATAATGTCACATCACATCACACAGTGAATTTCAGATAAAAAAATCACCCTCACTTTGAACAAGGGTTCATAAAAGACTTTCCCAAATGAGGTTCTCATGAAGTCAAATAAAGGCGAAATCCATCTTCCTATCCTCACTTTCTCCAAATCTGTATTTATTTATTTTTTGGTAGCACATCCCAATAGTGAAAAAGGGTGACTGTATTTTACAAGGTTCCTTTTTATGGAGAAGCCTCTCCATCCCCCAAAACTACCATTTGGTTCAACCAGATATGAGAAAAAACTGGCTGCAGTTCAGC
The DNA here is from genome assembly GCA_030015325.1 of Cryptoblepharus egeriae. NCBI lineage: Eukaryota > Metazoa > Chordata > Lepidosauria > Squamata > Scincidae > Cryptoblepharus > Cryptoblepharus egeriae. Next base: position 101,885,955 of record JAREYC010000002.1, on the reverse strand, counting down.
ACACACCACAGGAAAACAATGCTTTCACATACTGAACACGAACAGTTTCATTCATCTTAGAATAGAATTATTTCTATTCAGAAAAAAGCAATGCTGCAGAGGCAATACTTATTTCAGGATACAGAAGCTTGTAGTAAAACTAATCAGGATTTTTTTTATAGAAAACTATAATGAACTTTTCAGTTTTTATTTAGCCCTTCTGATCCTCATCTTATATGAACAGCAAAGTCCTTTGCAAAATCTGAGAGGGAAATATCTAAGGGGGAAAATGGATCTAGTTTTTTAAAAAAAGATATGCTGGGAAAACACAAATGCCAAACTTGCCATCTTCAGCAGGAATTGATACATTCACAGATATTTTATATTAAAGAAAAATACAAGATACCACAGGTCAAACAACAGCCAACACTATTATTAAAAGGCAGCAGTGGGGGGTGGGGGGGAAGCTTATTCTGCATTTGAAATTGGGTTTTGCCTCTACAGAACAACAACTATTTAACTACACTGAATAAACTCTGGAATGGAAATGCTCCACCAAGGATTAATAATCCCAGCAGTAGTGAAGTTGCTGTTTCCTCCCAACTCTCCCACCGCATCAGCAATATACTTTTGTCAGTTCTTTCCCAAGACAGCAAGAGTGCTGAAGCAGTGATTTTCAACCAGTGTGCCATGGTTAGTATGCAGGTATGCTGTGGGACTTTAGTATGGATCATTTATTAGCAGGGCAAGTGGGGGATTTGAGCTCATTACTAGCATCATGGTGTGGTCAAACAACTGATGGTGCACTTTGACAATTTTAGTGCACTGTCAGTGTGCCATGAGATGACAAAGATTGAAAATCGCTGGTCTAAAGGGAATGCAATATTTAAATAGTCAATAAAAGGCCATTTGTAAAAGGACTGTTTTCCTGAGCCAAATACACCCAGGCAAAAATGGCCTCTCTATTCCAGGAAGAGGCAACTCAGGAGAAAAAAGGGGGGAGTAAGGAAACCAAAGCTCTCTGTCTAGGTCACTTTTTTTAGATACATTACGCAAGTAGATACTTCCAGGAACTGAAACATCTACATATGCTGCCAAATGTAATCAACCTCACCACAATCCAAATCTGATAAAACAACATGAACTCCACTGCCCGACTGAGTTTTCAATCTCTATGCTGCCTTCTGTACGTACTGGGTTAGCCACTGAATTCCACAAAGGAGGTAGGTATCGTCATATTGTTGCCAAATTAATTATCAGTACAGCTCTCCAGTGTCGTGTCACTCAACAGATCTGATGCCAGATATGAAATCTATCTGTCTCCTTTGATTTGGCAGAGATAAACTTGCCAGTCTATCACCCCTCTGCACAAGGATCTCTGAAGCTTCAAAGGTGCTACAAAATGAAGATTCAAACTTGCAAAGATTGATGATACTGTCAGCCACAATGCAAGCTACTGGATCTAAATGGGAATGAGAGTTATTTTTCCATTATCAAGAAGGAAAAAGGATGCCCTTGGATAGATAAAACAATACAGCCCCATGTCTCTTAGCAAGATCACCCTTACCAGGATTGCTCCAATAAAAAAGAAGTGTGCCTTCAAAGACTTGCAGAAATAATGATAAATGCTTTGATTGCAGCTAGAAATATATAAATGCACATTATTGTAAAACTGGTACAGTGCCAAATACAAATATGTGATTCTTCTCAAAACAATGGGATACTGCAAAATCATAAAGGTACCTTTTTCTGAAAACACTGCTAAGAGCCCTAGCCAGCTGAGATCTCACCCCTCACCTTGGCTCGAACTATTCTGTTACTTAGGATGCAATCCGAACCAATTTTGGCCGGCTTAACTCACATGGCATATCTTCTTGTGGTAGTGTGGAGTGGTTGGTGTGTTCGTTTGCACTGGCCTAACCCAGAGCAAGTGCCTAATGGTTGTTTTGTGAGACCTCCAGGTCAGCAAGGAACTTATGCCAGGCTTATGCCAGCCTAATTGGAGATTAGGATTCCAGCCTTAAACCTGCAAATGTTTTCAGTCAGTCAGGGTGCAATCCTAACCAATTTAGGCCAGCACAACCCACTCATCTCACCATTCCTGTGGTGGCGTGGGGAAACTGGCACACGTCTTTGCACTTGCCTAACCCCCTTAGGAGTGGTCCAGAGTGCTTTATGACACTTTTGTAACTCCTTCAGGGTAGCACAGGACTTGAGGCGGACTAACCAGGGTTAGGATTGTGCTGTCAGTCCCCTGATCTTTCTGTTAAATGATTCTCTCTTTTAATACATTAAGGATGATCATGCATCTGTGTGTGTGTGTGTGTGTGTGCGTGCGTGATCCATTCAGTTGTGTCTGACTTTTTGCGACTTTACAGGCAAGAACTTTCCATGCTATCCTGTCAAACACGGCTTCTTTAAATTGCTGGACATTCATCTTTGTATGTTTTGATGGTATCAAAACAGCGTGTTTGTCTTTTTCCACTGACAATTCCTATTGTCCCTGACTCCTCTAGTGAATTTGCATGCAAGACAATACACAAAGTGCTTATTGTCACTAAATTCTGAAAAATAAAAGAGGATACAAAGAGTGAGTATGGATATTCTTTATAAGAAATTTGTTGGCACAAAGTGGATACAAGTGAAGGTGTTAAGTTTCATAGCACTGGCTAATACCCCTACAATCTCATTTTATGTTCAATGGGGAAGCATTTAAGGTGTGGCAGTGGGATAGCACTTATGTGCAATGTGTCTGTTTCAGCAAAGGCCAAGCAAACAATCCACTCCAATTAGTCTTGAATGCAGTCCACATTATTTATTTACCCAAACACCATCTGGCAGAGAGCAAAGCAGTCAAGCAAAATCATCCTCCTAAATACAGACACACAGTCAGTCTGCAGTTGGTTGGGTGTCCATGTTTCAGCAGCCGGAGCTAAGCTTACTGCTTGCCAAGAAAACTCACCTGCAGTACTATGGGAAGCTGTTCAGGTGGGTTACGGTTTTCCACTCCCATCGTTAGCCACACCTGGAATGCTGTTAGCTGCTCAGCAAAGAATGGGCTGTGCTGTTGGGGAAAAATGAGTATTGGGTCATCATAAACCATAGCAACAACTCCACATTTAATGTTTTACTACATGCAAAACTGGAAATATTTTTATAATAGTTACCTCAATATAGCATCAGCATTAAAAACTGATTTTATAGAAACTTACTTCATTGTCCTCCTTTTCCTTGTGAGCAGGCAGCCTATAGCCTGCTTGGAATTAATAAATTATATGTAATAAATTGTATACGTAATAATTTTAAATGTAAGATTCAGTAATATAGTGTTTAAATTAAGCACATGAAAGCAATATACACAAAGTTTTTTAGCTTTATTTTGTTATATTCTACACTTTGCTTGGGTGGCCTATATTTTGAGGGGGTCAGAAAGAAGGGGGCAGCCAGATTTGGGGAGGGGAAGAAGTGCAGCCAACCTCCCCATCACTCCACCTGTTGCTGCAGGTACCGCCTGAGCCCTGACAAGTGCCTTCTAAGAGCACAATCCTAACCATGTCTATTCAAAGTAAGCCCCATTGTGTTCAATGGCTCTTACTCTCAGGAAAGTGTTTTTAAAATTGCAGCCTAAGTCCACCTTCCCCCAGGAGCACTGGGTGTATTTGTGTGTGAGTGCATGGGTAGTGTGTATGTGTATATGAGTGCATGGCTTGTGTGCGTATTCATGTTTGTGTGTGTGAGTGTGTGGGGTGGGTATATGTGTATGTGTGTTGTGGGTGTGTGAATGAGTGCATTAGATGAAAGGGGTGTGTGTGTGTGTGTGTTTGAGAGAGAATGGAAAGGTTGGGGGCAGTGGGATGAGAGAGAGTCTGGGGGCTTGGGGGAAGTTGGGAGTAAGAGAGGACATGAGTTGTTGGGGACAGTGGGGTGGAATAGAGCATGGAGATTTGGGGCCAGAGTGACCATATGCCTCCTTTTTCTAGCTTAGGTCCTCTTTTTTAATCCTGTGTCCCAGATTGGGGCTAGCACGTTTGACAGGGGGGTCCTGGACAGATTCCAAAGACTGAAAGGTGGTTCTGGGCTGAAATGGCTGAATACCACTGCACTAAGCCAACATAGCCCTATTCAGCCACATAGCTTAATAAAAGGAGATAGGCATGCTGCGGAGACATGCATGACCAGAGAGAGAATGGCACTTGATGCCACTGGTCTGTTTGCACTTAAAATTGTGCAATTAGAATTAAAAACTAATTTTTAATTATGTTTTTGGACAAATGTATCTTTTTAGGACCAAAGAACAGATAGTTTTGGCTGGCAGGCCAGATCTGGCCAAACCCTAATTGAGAGGATAATCTTTGGTCTCTTCCTGCTGACTTTAGCGTGGTACAAATCATCATTATTTGAAGGAGGTTAGGGATAACGTGTTTGACTGTTCATGTATTTTGAGGATCTTAATAGTACATTGTGCTCTCTCGCTTGGTCTTACCCTGCTCTCCATCTGAGATGTGAATGAGTGCTGCCTATAAATTTACTTTAGGTATACTCATGGAAATTGAAACTGTTTATTCTTTGATGTGGAAGCTCACTATGACAACATTTACGAAATTCTCTGTGAGAGCACTATGTGAGAGGCACCTGAGATGTCAACTCTGACGTCTGACAATCCAGTTACAAAACTGAATGACTAAACCTTAGTAATACTTAAATTCTTTTCCCCCTCATGGCTAATGCTCTAGTCTCCAGTAAATCACAATTTCTTATGGGATTACTCCTGGCAGATGCTAAACCTAGTCTTGTTCATAGCAACTTCTGATGGAATGGAGAGCAAAATGTTGATTAGGAAAAGGGAATTGGGATCAAGAATCATCAAATAATACTCAATTAACTGCATGTAAAAGTAATGTAACAGAAAACTAAGCCCCTTAGTTTAATAATGCAAACAGAATTTTGGATGTAGCTGTAAAATGGTGCAGAAGTTGACTAACAGAGACCCAGGTCTAGAACAAAATAAAATGGCATGGGAAAGTGGATTCAAAATAAAACAAGTTGCTGATGATGTATACACCTTCTATATTTCCAAGCAATATCCATACAGCCTTCTACTGTACATGGTAAAAAAAATTCACATACAAAATTAACCAAACCAATTTTACAAGACAAACACATAAACCAAGCACAAAAGGAGACATCATTGTCTTATTTCACATATGGCTAAACTCAGGTGGTTTCTTTTTAAACTGTAGAGATGATATATAATTTCCAAAATATGTAGCTGTAGTGGGCAAGATTCTGCAAACAGAACAGCAACACTGAGAGAAATATTCATACAATAACGAATAACCACCACCACAACGAGGAGTTAACACTTATTCCAGTGTAATGTTAAAAACACAGTTTTCTAATGAGATTTTCAATCAGAGATATGAGTAAAGTTTGTCTAGACACAAAATTTCTGGGAAAAACACCAGACCAACAACATTACTTGCAAAATTTGTATTTATTTTAGAATCATAGAATCATTGGGTTTATTGGGTTGAATCATAGAATCAGTTGATTCTTCAATAAGGGACCTAGTTGGTCATCTAGTCCAAACCCCTGCCTGCGGCAGGAAATCCTCCTACATCATCCCCGACAGGTGCTCGTCAAGCCTCTGCTTGAAGACCCCCAATGAGGGAGAGTCCACCACCTCCCTTGGCAATCTGTTCCACTGCCGAACCACCCGAACCGTCAGGAATTTTTTTTCGGATATCCAACCAGATATCCAACTAGTTTTAAAACTAGTGAAATTTACTGGCCGTTGTGGGAGTAAAACATTTGTGGGCCTGATCAAGGCTGAGCACCAGGCAGCAGGCACTGCTGGGCCCTGATAGGCACTGGGTATCAGACAATATCAGGAGGCAGTGGCGGGCAGCAGCAACCGTCAGGCATTTTTACTGGGCATTGTTGCACAGTAGAGACCACCGTGCAATGATGATTCCTTAATCCCCCCGGTACACCATCCCCCCATGGACTCCCATTGCACCACTGGCACTATTTTGTTTCTTAGTGGGTCCTTACATCACAGAAGGTTGATATGTTTCCCAATTTTCATGCTTCTGTTCCAGGCATTGGAGCTGCATATTGATCAGTCAGTCTTTAATGTGAAGTATAGGGAGAAAAGGCGTTAAACCCCATTTTACCCACTTAGAGATTAAATTTCTAAAAACTGATTCTTAGTGGGTGGTTACAGGACAGAAAGAATACCCTTCCCAAATTTCATGCTTCTAGGTCCAGGGGTTGGTGCAGGGCTTTGATCAGTTAGCGATTCTTCAATGTATAGGGACAAATATGTGTTGTGTCCCTTTTTACTCCTTTCCGGTCTGAATTTCTTAGTGGGTACTTAGTGGGTGCCTCCATCATAGAAGGAACAAATTTTTCACTTCTAGGTATGGCAGTTTTGGCTGGGTGTTGATGCGTGAGTGAGCCATTGAGACAGTCAGTCTTCAATTTTTAAACACACACACACAGCAGTGCCTTAATTTTCGAGCATAATTTGTTCCAGAAGCATGCTTGTACTTCAAAATGCTTGTAATACAAAGTGGATTTTCCCACAGGAAATAATGGAAACTCAGATGATTCATTCCACAACTAAAAATATTTATATTAAAATATTAACTGCATATAAAATGATTGCAAAACATTGTAATATAATATAGAACACTATAATATAATACAAAACACTGTAATATACAGTAATAAAATATACTATACTGTAATCAAAAAATACCGTACAGTACTGAACTTTACTGAAGCTTTGAAAAGCTTCATGGCTGATGTGAGGGAGACAAGAGAAGGGAGGATGACTTTCACTATTACTAACTGAGTCATTGCTGTCCACTGGCTCAATGGAATCTTTGTCTTTTCATGCACCTTTAACATTCCCATGCTGCTGATGGGGAGCAGCTTTGTAACACTGATAAGGCACACCTTCTACACTGCCACACTCAGATGACACACACACACACCTAGTTCAGGCTGCTCATTAGTTCATAACCCCTCGATACTTCCCCTGGACATGGAAGCCTATTCCAAACTTTGCCCAGGACTCCACCCCAGCTCAAAATACCCCCCCCCCATCTCTTCTGTGAGTTTGCTGGCCGTGGAAGCCTGTTCCAAACTTCCTCAGAAGTTCTCTTCTTTCAAGACGGTGTTCTTAAATCAAGTCAGAATTTCTGAGAAAATTTGACTCTTAATACAAAACACTCTTAATTCAACGTTGCTCTTAAATCAAGGTACCACTGTGTGTGTGTATACACACACATACATATGGTATATAAAATGCAAAAGTCTACAATTAAAGGTAAATACAAGTACTCTTAAAGCAGTGTTTCTCAAAGTGGGGGTCGGGACCCCTTTGGGGGTCGCCTAGAGCTTTCCTGGGGGTCGCATAAAGACTCCTGATGCAGGGGACCAGATCAGGCTTGCCAGACCTCCAGCTGTAGCTGTGCACGCACTGGGGCTGACTGACAGCCTCAGGGCCCAATCCTATGCATGCCTACTCTGAAATAAATCCCATTATAATCGGGGGTCTTTACTCCCATGTAAATATGGATAGGATTGCAGCCTCAGGGCCCAATCCTATGCATGCCTACTCTGAAATAAATCCCATTATAGTCAGGGGGGCCTTTACTTTGTGTTTGGTTAACAAACACAAAGATCTGGCATCTGTCTGAGAAGCAGCAAGGGAAGGAATTTATTACATCCTATCAGTAGAAAGCTGTTCATGGATGGCCCCAAAGCATACAACAGGTCAAGCACAGGTTGTTTAGGAGCAGCTTCTTAAACATTGTCAAAACACTGCTTTAGGCTACCCTTTAGTTTTTCCCCCTCTATTCATGAGCTTTAAGACTTTAATCATTTTTACAGGAAGAATTCATTTTATGGCCATAGATTGTTGCTGTCATTGCTAGAGAACCCAATGGCAATTTTTCCCCTCTTAATAAATTTCTATTGGGCTCTCATCCAGGCAGCATTATATCTACATGCAGTCTGTCCAAAAGAACTTTTAAGTGTTCCAACAGCCACCAAGATGGGGTTTTTCAAATACTATCTTTCTTTGATGTATATGCCCATTTCAACATTCTGGATAACGCAAAACTACAAGACCATTTTAACCCCCTTCGGCATGCAATGAACCCTTTCTTCTATGGTATTTTTTCTACTGGGTCTTGTTCATACCTACCTTTATTCTATCAGACATGTTTACAACTCAGACAATCTTCTGGGCAGTTGCTATGGACCGAGTCACTCTATTTTCAATTGCCCTGAGTTGATTTCTTTGGTCCACCGACTCACAGCTATGCTTCCTGACCTAACTGTCAAAGGTCTTGTGTATTAAATCTTCTTGCAACAGCATTCTGCATGCAATCCCAATCTTTATTCATTTTCAAAAGCTTCCCCCCACCTTGTTGCCCTTTGGTTGCCAGCTCTCCTTAAAAAGCAGTTTCTGTTGTTAATCAACAGTAAAGTGGAAATAATGACCACTAAGTTACTAAAGGCGCCCACACAAAAGAAATGCAGGCAACACTGCAATTTCAACTCTCTAAGTCTTTTAGCTCCCAACCTATGCTTCTTGTCATTCCTGCTGAGTAACAAATTCTTCCTCTAGATAGAAAAACTGCCACATTATACTTGATGTCAAATGGACTAGAGAGTTGGTTTATGTTTGCAGGCATTTGTGTGCAAGAGTTATCATGCATAACTATACCACTCCCAAGTGTATGTGGAGGACTGTTTGTTTAAAGATGTACCCACCCTGAAACCAACCATCCACCATACCATGGCTGCACAGAAAAATACTGATGGAAAATTTTCAAAAAAGACATCTTCCTTCAACATGTGTTGTGTGAAAGTACTGTCATGGTAAAGAAATGAAGATGCAAATTACAATTATGGGAATGAAATGCTTGATTGTGATAACACTGTGCCACAATTATGTTTAATGATTGGGACAAGTCCAATTTGGCTGGAGTTCCATATTTAAGGATATTTAACATAATGGTTACCTTCATCCTTGGGAAACTGGCAATACTTAAATAGAAACCACTGCTGGTGTCATCACTGTGCAAACTTTATTGATATAATCAAGTCTATATTATCATATAGTTAAGTAACTCTGCCTTCTTTTGTTTTTAATTCTCCAATCTAACAGCTTTCTCTTCATTATGAATTACTACAGAAGCGTTACATAGCTTCAAAGCCTCTGAAAACTGCTGCAGTGCAGAAAAAGAATGCAATTTTCTAGAAGACTAGTCTGAATTACAAATGGTCAACAATAACAATCCACCAAGGCTGGAGGATAACCTCTCAGCTGTTAATCAGAGGATTGTGGTTAAATGTATGAATGCTGCCAGAGAGAGAAAGAGAGAGCTGTGTGAGAAGCCCAGATCATAATGTTGATCGAAATGCATAAGAAATGTTCTGGAAACAGCCAAGGAGGTGGAGGTGACAGAGCTGTAGAGGTCACACTGAGGAGCTTACACCCAGGCTGCAATTCTAAAATGCTTTCCTAGGAGTAAGATTCATTGACTATAATGGTACTTCTGAGAAGACATGCATTGGATTGAGCTTCCATGTTGCTGAGGAGGCACCAGGGGTGCAATTGGCCACTCAGGGGAACTGGCCCATCCTGTGGAGGAGGCAGAGGGGGCGTAGTGGCCTTGCTGGGGAGCTGGCCTGAGTTGCTCACGTGCTCCTTTTCACTAAGATTCATGTACCATGAGGCAGCAACAGCCATTCCCAGATCTTTCCCTGCTATACTCCACATACATAGTGCACATAGCACCCCTGATAACTGGGCAAGAGGCATTCTTTCAAGTGGATGCTCCTCTTTTATTTAGCAGTGGGAGGGTAACTGTCCCTACACACCCCAGCAATGTCTGTTCTAGTGGCTTCTGCTGGTGTTCTTTTGCATTTTAGATTGTGAGCCCTTTTGGGACAGGGATTCATTAGCTATTAATTTTTTAAATTTTCTTTGTAAACTGTTTTGTGAACTTTTTAGTTGAAAAGCAGTACATAAATACTGTAGATAAATAGACAGACAGACAGACAGACAGACAGACAGATAAAAGCCTCACATATGTGCAAGATCTTTTCTAATACTGTTGTAAGACAGGACTGCAGGTCTTATATTACTACTACTCTACTTTGTAAAAGGCCTTGTGCAAATGCAAGGGGTGGTCTTCTATTTGCTGCCTGTGGAACTTTTGCAGATGCAAAGTTCAAGGCAGCAGGGAGATGGCCATGCATGGAGCTGGTGCGTTGAGCTATTATGGGCACTGGCAAGACCCCAGCAAGCCACGTGGGCCAAGGGACTGATGGCAGCCCCATGAACTGGGATGGTCTCATCTAGTGAGTCATGATAGATTGTTATTTTTAAAAAGTGGGTCATGTTATTTTTAAAAAGTGCTAAATGTATGGAAAACACTGTTCTAAAGCATCTTACAATTCAATCCTATTGTGCTAAGCCACCTGCAGAATGTGCATTCAGCTGGCAGCACTGCTAAAAAGCATCTATAAAGCATGCTATGGCTGTGTGCCAAGTAGCATGCATACATATGTATACGGACAAGCAGGGAGGGTGGGAGGATGGCACACAATTATAAGTAGTTTGCCTCTTATGATGAAAACCTCAACAAAAATGAGCTAAAACTGTTATTGAATGATCAACCAATAGGTTACTACCACCTTCTGGAGGGAAGAAATTTCCCCTCCAGTTCAGTGTTAGTGTTAGTTTTCTCATTCATGAGAGAAAAACAAAACATGACAATTTATATCAGAATAGCCTTGGGTAGAATTGGAATCAGATTCATTGAACTCTCAAATGTTCTACTGTTCTATGCCAGATACAGATTACACTTCCTGGAACAATGTTTTTCATCAAAAATAACAAGAAGGCAAACAAGAAGATGTAGACATATTAATCCACATATGTTTCCATCAACAACACAATAACTTACCCTGAATGCAGTTCCTTCTTCTATAATGGTGGGTAACTGAGAAAGACATATATCCACAGCAAGGTCCCAAGCTTGCCTGAAGAAAATACATTAGAAGTCAAAAGTGAAAAAGAGTAGCAGATCATTGCAGTACCAAGCTACCTCAGTTCACATCACACTTTTAATTACTTTATGTTATAGAAATAATATAGGTGCCCAGAAAGATACCTTAACATAGAACCGCAACACCTCAGGTTTGAAACAAGAAGCATATATATTAAAAGTAATGGTGGCCCCTGCAGGTTGCCCTTCTATTTATGACAGATTCTAAAGGTGGTGCTCATTACAAGGACCATTACCATAACAAGAACCAAGAGGCAGCGTTGTCCAAAAATGTCTCTGGCGTGACTAAATACCAAAGGTGAATGGATTAGTTACCTTCCCACAAAATTAGTACCTACATATCATTTACAGTTTCAGCCATGCTATAAACTGATTTTTTATACATGGATTTAACTCAACACAAATGTCCACTAGAAATCACAGTTTTAAAAACTGCTTTTCTACTGTTGTAGAGCAGCAGTCATGCAAACAATCTTTTCCATTCTTCAGCTGAGCCAGGGAAAGGCAGAGGGTCCATTGCATTTTTAATTGCTCACTGCCTCTCTATAAACAGCTAAGAAAAGCTAATGTTCAGGCACATATTGATATAATGATAGCAGATATGGATGCATGACCTCATTCCTTAATAGCAAGAAACCTGGAAGTGGTATTTAAATCTATATCAATTCAATTTGGCATCCTTCAGTCTCGAAAGACTATGGTATCGTGCTCTGACTGGAGGTCCTGAAACAACATCTAGTGTGACTAAAGAGGCCAATTTGAGAGTGGAATCCCTTCCACACTGAGGACAAATAAATTCCGTCCCCTGCCCAGGTCTCGCTGCTTTCGGGTCTGTCTCTTTGCTTCAGCCTGCCGAACAAGTGTCTCTTCCAGTTGGAGAAGGCCATGCTGGGTCTTTTGCCTCCACGCTGAACGGTCAGAGGTCAAGGTTTCCCAGCTGTTGATGTCCATTCCCAAGGCCTTTAGATCCCTCTTGCAGATGTCCTTGTATCGCAGCTGTGGTCTCCTTCTTGGGCGCTTTCCCTGCACTAATTCTCCATATAAGAGATCTTTTGGAATCCGACCATCAGCCATTCTCACTACATGCCCAAGCCAGCATAGACGCCGCTGTTTCAGAAGTGTGAACATGCTAGAGATTCCAGCACGTTCCAATTCTATATTAAATATTACATTAAAGGATTAACTGTGCAATCCTACACCTGTCTACTCAGAAGTAAGTCCTACAGTATTCAAAGGTGCCTACTCCCAGGAAAGTGTTCCTGAATGGTTGGTTCCAGAATAGGATCCTATTCTGGATATAAGAAGGAAGTGGCAGGAAATTGGCAGGTGCTAGATTGGCAGGAACTAAGCAAGTAATGGGAGCTCACTCCATCTTCAGCTACTCATGTTTTGAGCAAAACAAAGTTGTAAAAATCTCCCTTACTGTCACAAAGTCTGCCTTATTTTTAAAGATGCCAATGGGAAATAGAAGATCCATGTGCAAATCCTTGCTTATCCATCAAATGGACCAGCCAATTCATTCTCAGAGCTTACCATTACTTGTGAGGATAAGTAAAATAAGGAAGTGCAAAATGCACAATGAAAACATAATAATTGTATTTATTAGTAGATTGGTAGATGTATTAGTTTATTGGATTTATTAGTTAGCAGTAATTAGAGCTATATGAATGTAATAGAAATGACTTGATTAAGTCTAGAAATACTAGGGCTGTGGAAGAGATGGATGGTTCCTACAAGACAATTACTGTAATCTTTTCAATCAGCTAAAAATAATCTTCAAACAACATAGTTGTAGTGCTCCAACTGCAAAATTCATTTAATATAATCATTATATAACAATGTTTAAAAATTTAAAAATCATTCTGTTGGAAAAGCACCCATTATTAGATTTAGGCAGCAATCCTAAAGACACTGTCCTGAAAGTAAGACCCATTGAACAAAATGGGGCTAACTTTTGAGTAGACATGGTCAGGATTTGCTCTTAGATCCACTGTATTTATTATGTACTAGCAAAAAGCGTACCCGTGTTGTGGGAGTAACATTTCCCCATATGATATCCCCCATGGCTCATCAACACCCCATGTGCATCAACACCCCATGCACATCACCACCCCATGTGCATCAACACCCCATGTGCAACTTCCCCCATGCGCAACTTCATCTCATGTGCAACTTCCTCCCATGCGCATCAGTCCCCCATGCGCAACTTCCTCTCATGTGCAACTTCCTCCAATGCGCATCAGCCCCCCATGCGCAACTTCCCCCATGTGCCTGAACTCCTCATATGCAACATCACCCATCTGCATCAGTCCCCCATGCGCAACCTCTTCCATGCACAACTTCCCCCTTGTGCATCATCCCCCCATGCGCAGCATTTTCGCCAGTGCAACCTCTTCCTCCGAACAACATCCCCCCAGTGCACCAGGCACTGAGCACCAGATTGGCTGGATGTTGGTCAGTCTTCCATGTTAAGTATAGGACAAAAACACGTTGACCCCTTTTCAGCCCCTGAAGGGTTAAATTTCTCCAGATGGTTCCTGGTGGGAGTTCAGGTGACAGAAGGAACTCCCAGAATTCCATGCTTCAGGCCCAGCAGTTGGGGCGGAATGTTGATGAGTCAGCAATTCTCAATGCAAAATATAGGGAGGAAAATGCGTTGCGCCTCTTTTCACCCCCTTCCAGTTGGAATTTCCGAAAACCCGTTCTTAGTGCACCCCTTCCTCACAGAAGGAACAACCTCCCCAAATTTCACGCTTCTAGGCCCAGCGGTTTTGGCAGGGCAGTGATGAGTCAGTCAATCAGTGAGTGAGTCAGTGAGTGAGTCAGTGAGTGACTTTTCTCTTTTATATATATATAGAAGATGTATACATGTGATTATCTGCCCTGCATCTTCTCATGGTTCCTGCCAGATCTAATATGCAGTAAGGTTTTATGCCATTGTTAGTCTGTTGGTCTTTACAATGCCATAAAACCTTTGTTGTTTCTATTCCAAAATATGGCTGCCCCTTTCACAAATATGTTACATAATGTTATATCATATGTTATATAACTGAGAGCACAAGCCTAACTATCTGCTCAAAAGTAAGCCCCACTGAATTCAGTGGGTCTGACTCCCAGGAAAGTTCCTTTAGGATTGCAGCCTAAGGCTGCAATCCTAAAGTGCACTTAGGCCAGCCTATCTGGCACTTGGGCTGGCCTAATGCCAGACAGGCCAACCTAGCTCCACCATAAAAGGCCTGGGCTTAGTCCACACAGGCTGGCCCAAGACAGATGGACCTCCACTGGCCTAATAGTGCTAGAGGCAGCTCAGCAGAGGTGTGTTGAGGGCATATTGAGCATGGCCTAGAACAGTGCACTTAGGTCATTTCCAGAGCCTGTTTTGAGGGCAGACATGCACCCTCCCAGCTCCACTGAATTAGGCCAGCTCAGGAGCAGGTGTAAAAATGGAACCATAATAAAATGTTCTAAGAATGGTCTAAGAATAACTCCTGCCTTTCAACCTCAGGATATGACACAACTACAACAGCCCATCTCAGGATATGGCACAACTCCCAAAGCACAGTGAGCATTCTGTCCTTGTGCTGCTGCCTATTCAGCAGCAGTTAGGCGAGCCTAGAGGCTTCCTAGCCCTGTGGATTTGGCCTAACTATCAATTCAGGATATGACCTACCTTAGGCCAGCTTAGCTGGACCATTCTTTCTGACTTAAGTCAGGATTGCACCCTAAATATTACATATGCAGTATAACTTCAATCCAGTACAAACTTAAGAGATATGCTATCCCAATGAAATAAGCAGATATACACTCTTGAGCTGAACTGTGGCCAACAACTGACACCATAGGTAATATTCATTTCTAGTTAAGTACAAAGAGAAATGATTCTATGGGCGCAATCCTAACCAATTTAGGTTGGCACAGCTCACTTTTTCCCTGATCCTGTGATTGTGTGAGGAGGTTGGCACATGTCCGTGCACTGGTCTAACACTCTCAGGAATGGCACACATGTGCCACATGGCAGTTTTGCAACACCCCCAAGGCAGTAAGAGAGTTGTGCCGGGATTAATGCCAACTTAACGGAGGGTTAGGATTGCAGTTTATGAAACATTTCCACCAGAGCTGATGGAGGCTGCATCTTTGTATTCAAAGCTGAATAAATTATGATAAATTTTAAAACTGCATACATGTTTACAGAACAAGAAAGCTTCATGAAAAATGTACTCTTTGCTTAGGATATGAGACCACCTTGTGCTTGCACTCCCTTTAAATTTAATAGTCACTTTTGAAGCAAATCTTGTTGTACTCATTAAATCCTCATTGCTGTCTTGATAACCACCAAGGGTGCTGAACTCCATGCTTTATATTACCCATAAGTCTAATGCACATACTCATAAAGGTCTAAGCTTATCTGAAAGTAGTTTTACTTTCATTCTGCTATACAAGACCGAATCAGGTCTGTTCATAAATACTTTCAAAAAGTTTTAGTTCTAGACGAGGGGATTGGGCTATGTCAAGACTTTTAGTACTCTAGGGAAGCCTATCTTTCAACTGTAGCCCCAAGCTTTAGCACACTGATTCTTAAAATGTACATACTAGTGGTTTGGAGGATCCCTATGAAAGTAAGATAAAAATGCCGAAAACCTTTTCTAGAGCACAGCACCACATTTAATTAAAATGTAAAGCTGAACTCATCCTGCAGTTCTTCCAGGGTGTATTTGCCAGGAAGTCTTGATTTAATCATTGCTTTCTTCAAAAAGTGCATTCTTCTTGCTTGATATAACTTTAATACAGATTCCTCACAACTCAGAGACAGATATAGATTTAATTTTACAAGGTACACACTATTTTAAAACAGTTATTTATTCTGACCATTTTTTTAGATCAATGAAGCAGCTACATTAGAAAATGAATGATGATTTGGCTGCATTGTTTATCAAAGTTAACCAAAGAAAATATTCATGAAGTCATTCGAAGGTGAACAGTCTCCAACCATCTCTAATTCATCAAATTAATCATGGATATTTGGAAGATATTCTGGCCATGCTGTATTAGGAAAAGAAGGTTCTGTCACCAAATAGACATTAAATTAATTCTACTCTCTGTCCTTCCTGTTTTGCTTTTTATTCTATCCTCAATCCACCCCTGAAACACTGAACTTTTAGAGGAGGGTATGGCTGTGACTGTCTACACCAGCCAATTTCAACCACTGTGCCATGGCACACAGTAGTGCTGCAAATATCTGCTTCTACATGAGCTGTGGAAACAAAAACATTACTAATACCAGGCTAACCAATTTTAAAGAACCTTTGTACATAGATATAGCAGATAATTACCATGCTGCTTGAGTACCACTCTTAAAATTTCCATCAACCAAGTTCAGTCGGAAACTAACTACTTTACTCTACTAACTAGCAGGGTCCAGCCTGATCTTATTCCAAGGTTCATGCACCAGCTGACTGCAGATGAAAAAGCTACAGTGGGAAAAAAGGCTCAAAAACTCAATTTCTTCTCCATCAAGGCAAAGTGTACCATTATATTTTATATGCTTCTTTTCCTTATCATGACTCCTTCAGTAATGACCTTCCTCTTCATATATGCTGCCTATATACTTATGAGGTAATCAGGGGATACTCTAAACAGCTTCTAAGCAAAAGCAATAAATGACACCCACATGCTCCTCTTGCACAGGCAAAACAGCTAAAGAGATCAGTCACAGGTGATATTTATCTCAGATTATGACAAAAGATAAAGGCAATTATTATTAGTATATATCCTATTTATACTTGGTCCACCATGCAGACAACATGGGCAGCCCAATCCTAACACATAGTGGAACAGGCAGGCCAACTGGCCTGTATCAAATCCAGCATGGGGCTAGGGATGGCTGCAGCACAACCCAGGGCAAGGGAAATTGATTTTCCTTCCTCCAGGTAATGTAACAGTGGCCCAATTGACAGGACTTGGATCAGCACAAACTAAAGTGGTGATACAGATCCAAGCAGAACAGTGCAAGGCAAAAGAGTTAGTGCAGAACAGAGCAAGAACAGTTCAAGGGAGAGAATAAGGATCAGGACCATGTACCAGATCCCGGCACCACCCTCTCCTGGGTACAGCCTGCCCACATGCCTTCCTGCTGCCCACCCTAGAATGCCCCAGTTCCACTATTCCCCTGTGCTCCCTAAATCTGCACACCAGCAGCCACTAGTGATACAAACTCACTTGCCACAGGGTTTCCTCTGGTGCAGTGTGCCTGGCACCTATCCTGGCACTGGCCTCCCAACTCCCAAGTTGCTGCAGACATGACTTACAGCAGTGCTGTTGCTCATTGAATCCTCCCATACTAAGAGAAGTAGAACATAATTTGGCTTCAAAATCCAAATTTCACTCAGTTCCACGCTGCAACATTTAAGCACTACCTGAAAATCTACACAGAGGAGTGATTTTCAACCAGTGTGCTGTAGCACACTGGTGTGCCGCAGATAGTCCTCAGGTGTACTGTGGAAGTTTGGGAAAAGCCATTTGTTAATAGGAAAATTATAGGATTTGAACAGCCTGGTGTGCCTTGTCAATGGTAAAAAACAACTGATGCTGTGCCTTAAAAATTCCAGTGCCTTGTTAGAATGCCATGAGATGAAAAAGGTTGAAAATAAGTAACAGAGTCTCAGCCCACTTGCACACCCATTGTCTTTGAATTTGTGCTTGTCTCAAGGCCTATAAATTGATACTCAGCCCTATTACTGGCTTCTGTTTAATGCAAATTTGTGGGAGGAGTGGGAATTCTACTTGTTTTCACCACAAGCACAGTACGCACGTACCTACTTGTTTGTCTATCTAACTATCCACCTTACTACGGAATTTATATCCCACCTTTCTCCACAAACAGACCCAAGGTGGCTAATAACATAATAAAAAGGCTTGCAAAATCAACATATAATAAATATTTAAAAAACATTTAAAACATATTTAAAAAACAACCCAACCTATTACAAAACAAAAACAAAAACAACCCACTCTGGAACAATTCACAGCCCCACATTAGTTAAAAACTTTAATACAGAAAAATGTTTTCAGGCCCCACCAAAACCGTTTATGGAGAGTGCAGTAACAATGAAAATACATCCTGCATATCGGATATTTACACCACAATTCATAACAGTAGCAAAATTACAGTTATAAAGTAGCAATGAAAATAATTTTATAGTTGGGGGTCCCCACAACATGAGGAACTTATAAAGGTGTCATGGCGTTAGGAAGATTGAGAACCACTGTTCTAGGGGAAGGGAGTTCCACAGCTGGGGTGCAACTACCAAGAAGGCCCTACTCCTGGCTTTAACACTCTTCACTAACTCTTAGTAGAGGCAGAGACAGCAGGACACCCTCAGATGACCTTAGATGGCAGGTTGGATTGTATGGATGCAGTTGGTCTCTCAGGTACCCTGGACCTCAGCCACAGAGGGCTTTAAAGGGCTTTAAAGGTCAAGACCAGCACTTTGAATTCAGCCCAGAAATGAATGAGCAGCCAATGTAGTCATCGAAGCAGTGGCCTGACCGAGGTGAACCGACGAGCTTCAGCAAGCGTATGAGCTGCCACATTCTGCACTACTTGGAGTTTCCAGACAGTCTTCAGAGGCAGCCCCATGTAGTGCACGTTGGAACCATCCTATCTCAATGTCACTATGGCATGGGTCACCATGGCCAAATCTGAGTGATGGCCAATCCAACCTGTCACCAGGTATGGTCACAGCTGGTAAATAAGCCAAAGCTGAGCAAAGGCTCCCCTGACCACAGCCGACACCTGGTACTCCAGGAGCAAATGCTGATCCAGGAGAAACCACAAGCTGTGGACCTGCTCTTTCAGAGGGAGTGCAACCTCATTCAGAGCAGGACGATATCTAAAACTTGAGTCATTGATTTTTTAACCAGGAGAACTTCTGTCTTATCAGGATTCAATTTCATCTTGTTTGCCCATATCTAGTTTCCCATTGCTTCTAGAGAGCTAGACCTCAACTGCCCACTCAGAGTCAGGTGGAAAGAATAAAGTTGGGTGATATCAGCATACTGATGGCATCCCACTCCAAACCTCCAGATGACCTCTCCTAGTGGGTTCATGGTGATGTTAAATAGCATAGGGGATAGAATGGAGTCTTAGTTGGCACCTCACACCAAAGAGGCCAGGGTGCCAAACAAGCATCCCCCAGCACCACCTTCTGGGATCTGTCAGCCACGAAGGAGCAGAACCACTGCAAAATGGTGCCTCCAATCCCCATCTCAGCCAACCGACACAGAAGGACACCATGGTTTATGGCGCCAGAGGCTGCTGAGAGGTCCAGCAGGACCAACAGGGACATACTCCAGATACAGTCCTATATCTGATTCCTTGTGGTCATTTAATCCTGCCCCACATATCAACCCAATTCACTAATGCAAATATGTAAACCTAAAAAGTTTTATCAAACACACAAAATAATATTTCAAAGAAGTCAATTTACCTTTACCTTTGTCTAATATAAGAGGGTTTTCAATCAACAGTACATAATAAAGCCAGAGGAAAAAACAACTAGGTATCTAAAATCACCCACTTGCTGTACTGTACTTAAAATTCTCTGGGTCTTCTCATTTACAGCAAGATCCGCACCTGCAAGTCTAACTGAAACTGAATTATTGACCTCTCTGTGCAACATCTCACTAACTCAAATACTCCTTATCTCTTATAGGCACCAGTTATCAATTCCACATTAAAGCCTATTACCTTACTTAAAAAAAAATATTCCCCATCCTTCCAATCATTTAATAGTTTTTAATCCTTCTTCCTCTTTGCCATTTCTTACACCAAGTAGGGTAACTGACAGCATAATTCTAACTTGTGCTGGATTAGGTAGGTTGACTTGTCTGGGCTAAATCCAGTGAAAGTATTGGGATTGCTGCTGTTCCACTGTGAGGAAGGGAGGCTTGTCCTCTTCTCCTCAGTAGGGCTGCAGAAATGCCAATGGATCTGCTCAGTCATAGGCCACCTCTGGAGGTGGCACAAATCTGAGCAGATGGTTGCCCAGGAGGCAAGTTTTGGATCTGGCATAACTTTTTGATCTGAGCCCCACCTCCTGCTCCCTGACCTTCCCTCTGCCTGCCCTAGTATAACCCTTCCCCATCCTCCCCAAACCTCTGTGCTGGCTTACAAAGGCCAGCACAACTCACCCTCTGTTCAAGTCCTGCAGAAATGCAGGCCAGTACCTAAGCAGAAGGGTGAACACCCATGTGTCAACACCCAACCTAACCTCCAAAACTGTGGAGCATATGTGCCTTTGTGACATCCTAAGCATGTTCTAGGATTGTGCCCTGAATACACAATGTCCGTGACTCCACCTTACAAAGTAAGAGGGTTGTGCTGTTTATTCTGAAGCACTCTAATAACACCTTTAGGTTTGCTGCCTTGTGCCCAAGTGTTCTCCTACTATGTAGAACTCTTCAGTTAACATGCCAGAAACCTATGTCTGTTTTAGGATTGTTTTTCTCTGTTTTAGTGTTTGTGTTTCTCTCTGCTAAATACAAATCCTAAGGAAAACTGAATTCATTTGCCTTCACAAATTTTGGGGCTTTGCTCCTAAATCAATATTTTTTTAGCTCCAGCAGAACAAGTAATGATACTACCAACTTCATAAACAGAAAACAAGAATGAGAATTACAAAACAGAATAATCTCCGAATAGCTAGTTAGTGAGAACCAATAATACTTAAACTTTGAGATGAATGCTATTTATCTATACTTTATTGCTTAGGGGTGAGAGGGGCCATGGGAAGAGACACATTTATAGCTTTGATTTGTGAGACTTGCAAATTGGAAGAGACACAGGTGCAGGTCATTAGCTATAGAGGCAGATGTTACTAAGATGATCAACTCCTCAAAGGCATTTCAGGTGAAAGATCACAAATACAAAAAAAGTCCAGAACAGTTCCCACAAGGTCAAAACTAAGAATGCTTTCAACATGTTATCTGAGAGAAATTCAAAGCTAGCAAGAGATTTCATCATATTAAGAACGAATCTTTTTTCCTTCTCTTAAAAACATACCATTAAAAATCAATGTGGTCATATCAGTCAATAGTACCCAATCCTTAATGCTCCCTCACAATGCCATTTCTTCCTGTATGGTATTTGGTGGTTAAAACGTCACTGCAAACAGGATAAGACTTAGTAATATTCCATCTGTGTTAATGTTTAGAGAACAAATGTTAGACACTTTAACAAATATGCAAGTAAAATGGGCCACTGCTCAAGACAGACATTACAACAGACCAGAAAATTAATGTCAGAAGAGAAAAATGGGAGCTATTCAAATACCATCCAGAGGCAAAATTAAAGGGACAAATTGAAAGGCCCAAAAGGCCAAAAATCCTTTTAACTCACATGGAGAATTATAAAAAGGGATACATAGTGGCATTTACTAAGAGATAGTTTATGATATTATGTACTACTTTATAACACTGACATTTTGCAGAACACTGGCTTGGGTGCCAACCCTCCCCCCACACGAGAAGGAATCACCTCCCACCCACCTTTTTCTTCTCTGCCTTTAATCTTTTTCTCAAACTATCTTCAGCTTTTCAAAAAGGGTGAGAGATCCCCTAGAAAAGGGATGTACACACTTTTTGGCAGGAGGGCCACATCATCTCTCTGACACTTTGTTGGGGTATGGAAAAAAGATATACATTTCAAATTTGAATACATTTAAATACATTTGCATAAATAAATACAATAGAGATGGAACTTGAATGAATGAATATAATTCAGCTCCCTAAACAGTTTCTAACAGAGGGGGATGATCTTCAAACATGTTCAAAAGCACTTATGAACAGAGAGGGTGTTCAAACCAGTTCATAAACACTTCCACACATAAAGAGAGAAGGTGTGAGCAGCCTCAGAACACATAATGGAGGTAAGTGAAGCAGAACTCCCCTCACCTCCTGAGGGTTACAGGGCTCACTTGTGAGACAGAAGGAGAGGGCTTACTATGGGCTGCATGGAGACTTGCCCTAGGCCAAATTTAGCCACCAGGCTGCGGTTTGAGCACTCCTGCCCAAGAGGGTTCTATGCTTTACAATGCAGAAACCTGCAGGGGAACACAGGTGTTTGGGTCCAAGCTTTACTAATTGAAAATTATTTATCAGACTAATTTTTACTGCATGATAAATAAGGAATATTAGACAAGTGTCTAGTATGCCTTACCCTCATTTTAAAGAACTTTGCTAATAAAGCAAGAGCTCAAGAGCTAAGGACATCTGATAACTCTAACCAACATCTGGGAACTGTGACAGGTTTAAAAAATTACCTTTTGCTGAACAGCCAGCAAAAGCTTTTGTTGTGAAGGACATACATGACGCAGCGCAACAGCTCAAGTCTATTCTCTGCTATACCTTGTATCTATAGGGTTCAAGTTTATAGTCTACATAAGTCATGTACTTCTTAAAGAGATGCACTTATAAAACAAGGTTAACAATATTGGACTTTGAACTAAACCTTCGGTTTATGCACAAAATGTTTGTAAATAAGGGACATTTTGTTTATATTTTACAGGCAAATCTCTTAGAAAGGATAAAGGCCTGGTAACTGAATGATTACTGGATGGGTTTACACTTCAAAAGTAAATCATGAATGATCACTGGATTTATACTTCAAGAGTAAATCATGCCAAGAGAAAGGTATAAAGATAAAGGGTGGCATGGTTATTCACTCTCCTATATTTCAAGAGTGGGAGAAATAGGTTTCAGATCAATGGAAAAACTGGACACAAGATTGTGCACATTAGGCCTACACATTACGCCAGTGTTACTCAAACTGGGGGGTCATGACCCCCCTGTTCATGAAAAGGTCCCCGTTCTCTTTAAGGCAGTAGTTCCCAAGTATTTCAGCCCAGGACCCCCTTCTTAGAATGACAGTCTGTCTGGGAATCCCTAGAAGTGATGTTATCAACCTAAAAGTGATGTCATGGCTGAAGTCAGTCACTCTATTTTCATTGTAGTCAATGAGACTTACTCCCAGGAAAGTATGGATTGTAGCCTAAGAGCACCATTCCAAGATGGCAGCACCCAGTTTTTCATGACCTCTCTGAAATAAAGTTGTGACATGCAAGGGGGGGGGTCTAAACCCCCACTTTGAGAATCAGTGCTTTTAAAGGGTGGAGAAAGAAGGAAAGCAGAAACATAATCATTAAGATCACACTCCTGCAAGGGAATGAGAGGTTCTTTTCCACATCCCTAGGGTTCATACCAGTATATGCCAGAATCTTGGGGTGTCATGAGCACTTCAAATGTGCCAGAAACTTTCACTTATTTTTAGCTGTGGAAAGCACTGTCAAATGATCTGCAGAGATTCCCCAGGACCCATCAAGCCCCCAGATTCTGGCACAGCCTGGCATGACCCCTGAGAGGCAGGAAACCACCCCAATTACCCTGTAGAGGCACAATACTAATGATTACCTTACTGCTCCAGCTCTTCCCTGCAAAGACTTGGGGAGAGAGTACCTCTTTACCTTAGTTTGAGAACTATTTATTAATAGAACAATCAATTTGCTACATGGCTTCATCAGTAAATCCAACAGAGAAAATGCAAAATTTACTGGTCTCACTGGGATCTGGGTTCATGATGTCATCATATAGCCACGTCTAATAGACTTGTCACAATGTGATGAACCTCAAAAAGAAATTTTAAAAAACTGGGCAAAGTTGCAAACTGAGGAAAGAAGCATAAGGAGATAGGCAGTAAAAAGCATATTCACAAAGGTAAGCATAGGGAAACTTCGTCTTTGAAATCTCTTTGGATTTGAAAAGTTTTTTGATTGACAAAAAAGTGCAGCCTGAAAGAAATATCTAGTGCAGCTGAAAGAAATATCTTGTACTTTAAAATCAAACCAATTTGAAACTCAGAATGAAAAAGTAAACTATCTAAGCTTTTATTTTGAAATATCACAGGTATTCTAAAAAAGTCAGGCAGCACAATTCCCCCATGACTTCATATAAAAAATTAAAGCATGGAAAGACCTCTGTGATTCTTGTCATTAACTTCACTCTTTTCCTGGAAGAAATGGCAGCAGTGTTTTAAAGTGTTTATTTCTCCCTACTGAAAATTTCATCTTTCTTCTCTCCAAATACATATATAGCAATAGTGTAATATAACTCTGAATAATTTATCCCTGCCTCTTACAACTTGCCTCTAGTTGAAGTCTCTTGAGGTATAGCACAACTTAATAAATAAGGAAACGAAGGCAGAAAATTTCCAGATTTCCTTTAAGACCACTTTATTATAAAGGTGAAGGCATCCACTGCCGGTTGTCCTGCTAGTTGTGACAGATTCTAAGGGTGGTGCTATTCCCATTACAAGGCTAAAAAGCCAGCCTTGTAAACTTGTAACCTTGTGGCTGGCATGACTAAACATCAAAAACGCATGGAATGCTGTTACCTTCCCAGCAAAGTAGTACTTACCGTATATACTCAAGTATAAACCAACCAGAGTATAAGCCGAGGCACCTAATTTTACCACAAAAAACTGGGAAAACTTATTGACTCGAGTATAAGCCTAGGGTGGGAAATGCAGTGGGTACTGGTATTGGTCCTTTTCCTTGGAGCATTCTTGGAACTCATAGACTGCGCTCCTAAGCACACTTTCCTGGGAGTAAGCCTCATTGAACTTAGTAGGGCTTACTTCAGAGTAGACATGCATAGGACAGGGTGACCAGATGCCAAACACAAAATTCCTGAACCTCAAGGCCGAAATTCCTACCCGTTTAAAAAAATTGCCAAAAAATGTATTTTTTATTTTTGGTTTTTTTTGTTTTTGGCCATAACTTTTGATAGGAAGGAGATATCTCAAAACTGATTTTTGCATCGGATTCTGCTCTTCAATACAAATCCAACGGTATATGACATGATGGGGTTTGATCCCACCACATTTCAGTTCACCCGAGTATAAGCTGAGGGGGCTTTTGGGGCCCATTTTTGGGGCCCCAAAAACTCAGCTTATACTCGAGTATATATGGTATTTATCTACTTGTATTTTTACATGTTTTGATACTGCTAGGATGGCAGGATCTGGGCAACTAACAGGAGCTCACTCTGTCCTATGGTACTCAGGTCTTTAACTGTCAATTTGGCTGACCATTAGGTTAACAAGCACAGTACCTTTAACTCACTATAAACCACTTTATTACACTGGTCTATAAATTGTTAAAACCTATACTTTAATAGAAATGAAACAATTACAAATGTTTGCTTTGTTCTTCTTTCACAAGGAAGGTTGGAAACAAAGAATTTGTCTTTGCTTTAATTTTCTGAGCTGAGCCAGTCACACGATTATTCATCATCCAACTCAGCATCTGAGGGTGCAAATCTGACCAATTTTGGCAAGTCTAACTCACCTCACACATTTTCCCTTGATGGTGTGGGGAAGCTAGTGTATGTTTGTGCAGTGGCCTAACCCACCACAGGAGTGGAGCAGAAGTGCCTTATGGCACTTTTGTGATACCCCCAGGTCAGCAGAGGACTCACGTCAGCCTAACTAGAGATTAGGATTTTCGTCTCAGTGTAGAATTCCTTATGTCTTTCCTGCAAGGTTTACCTTTGAATGCTGGAATGGATTATCCTTTACAAGAATCTTGTAGAAAGCACCCATTATGTGAGCACTGACACCAGGCTATCTGGTGTCAGTCCTAACAATGTTTATTCATACATAAGCCCCATTGTGTTCAGTGGGTCTTACTCCCAGGAAAGTGTCTTAAAGATTATAGCCTGCATCACAGTTTTCTGAAATAGTGGTTATTTCCGTCTCTACTGTGTACACTGAGAAAGTTATCCTTTTATTTGTTATTTCTGAAATCATAAATCAGTGTCCCATCCCATCTGACTTCAAATTTTTGCTTTAAATCAACTATATGCTAATGCAATAATCCTGATAATGAACTAATCCTGTTCTCAGAATTGGGGGAAGAAAGTGGAAGGGGTAGATATCTGTTCAGGTTTATGAGGGTGGCATTAATTTGAATTAGGTGGTATTTTTGAAATCGGAGCTTAGAATTTCCACTGGTCATCTATCTGCTATAATTTTTCTAGATTTTTAAAAGACAAATGCTGCAATCCTAAAGACACTTTTCTGGGAGTAAGATCCATTGACCACAATGGAGCTTACTTTTGAGTAGACATGATTAGGATTGCCCCCAAAGAGCACAATCTTAACCATGTCTACTCAAAAGTAAGCCCCATTTTTAATGGGACTTACTCCCAGGAAAGTGTCTTTAGGATTGCAGCCTAATGCTCTGTCTTTAGGTTATGAAACACTGTCAGAATTCACCATGTTGTACCACTTTTTCAGTCTGCATAAGTCTCCTGCCTCCATCATGCTTTGGCAGAGCAGAACTGGCAGTCCAGGATTAGTCAACAGAGGTTTGAAGTAGGAATAGAAAAGAAGAGAGAGCTGAATAGACTCACTTTTCATCTTATTGCTTTCTGCTTCTGCAGTGGGTTTCAGATTTCCTAAAGGGTTGGAAATAATTCTCCACTGACAAACCCAAAAAATTCTCCACCCAAAAGAATTGGACTCATGCACAAGGAAAAGTGTACCTTCCAGGTAAGATGTTGAATACCAGAATACCAGTTTAAGCACTGATGGCTTGGATATAGGGAACGTATGAGAGACTAACATCAACAGAGCAAGTGGACCCTAGTCCATGGTAATAAACGTGCACCATGCCTGAAGGGAAGCAATGTAGCCCCAGCATAAGCCCTGCCCTCTGGTGCCTGTTGCCACTGTCCAGTAGGGGCACCTAGTGCCTACAGCTACCTACCCACAGCTTCTTGCTACTCTCTGGTGCCAGTTGGTGCCCAGCAATGTCCAATGCCTGCTCATGCCCACCATCCAGTATCCATCACCCACTGCCAGTGCCCAGTGCCCTTGGACCACAAATATTCTTGAAATTATACTCCCTCAACAATGGGACAATTCCACTAGTAATATACATAACTGAGTTAGTTATGCAACTGAGCTGCATTGGTTAGACCTCACCTTGAGTACTGTGTTCAGTTCTGGACACCACACTTTAAGAAAGATGCAGCCAAACTGAAGCAAGTCCAGAGGAGAGTGACAAGAATGATCAGTGGGATGGAAGGGAAGCCCTACGAGGAAAGGTTGGGGGAACTTGGGATGTTCAGCCTGGAGAAGAGGAGGCTGAGGGGAGACATGATTTCCCTCTTCAGAAATCTGAAGGGCTGTCATATGGAGGAAGGGGCTCATGTGTTCTTTGCTGCTTCTGAAAGCAGAACTAGAACCAATGGGTTCAAACTGCAAGAAAGGAGATTCTGGTAGGATATCCGGAAAAAATTCCTGATGGTTCGGGCGGTTCGGCAGTGGAACAGATTGCCAAGGGAGGTGATGGACTCTCCCTCACTGGGGATCTTCAAGGAGAGGCTCGACGAGCACTTGTTGGAGATGCTCTAGGAGGATTTCCTGCTACAGGCAAGGGGTTGGACTAGATGACCTACTAAGAGCACAATCCTAACCACGTCTACTCAAAAGTAAGCTCCATTGTGTCCAATGGGTCTTACTCCCAGGAAAGTGTCTTTAGGATTGCAGCCTAAGTCTCTTTCAACTCTAGGATTCTATGATTCTATGAGTAGTATTAAGTCACCAAAGTAATCTTCAAAGATTTTTACTGAAAAAGAATACAGAGAAATAATTCTTCATAGAGAGTATGTGTGCTGGAGAAAAAACCCCTTCAGGTACATACCAATACCCAGGAAAAACAGGGTAAAATGAATTCAATTTCTTAAAGGGGGCTGCCACAATTGTTCATGAAATAAAGTGATGCTCAAGTCGAGTGGAAAAATCATTTCCCAGCATATGTACATCCCTCTGGTGCATTCACAGCTGAACAACACACTACCACAATTGGCTGTCATCTGTGATATGGTTTCTTTTCTACAAAAGCTACTGAATCATATGTCTTAAGCCTCTGGCTTACAGCTAGGTGGAAGTGGATAAACTGCAATACTAAACTCTGCCAGTTTCAGAGCACCAGAGTAACATCAATAAAAATGACACTTTCTGAACCTCATGCAATTAACTAGGGTCTGTTAAAAGCTGTTGGACATAGACAGTATTGTGGCCATTGTCTGTAGTGGCTCTTCAAGATTTCAGATAAAAAACATTTATTTTACATCCCTGGTGTTTGATCCCAAGTTCTTCGACTACAAAGCAAAGAGATCTATCATTGAGCTATGGACCTTCCCACATTGGAAATATGTTTTAATTCTGGTCCATCTGAAATCAACTAATTCCTAAATAGACTTCAGGGAGCTTGTTGAAATACAATGACAAACTGTGAAAATGCAGTGCAACTAGGTTTGAACTATTAAATGGATCCTGCTGCCAGTGCAGCAATTTTACTCCACAGAACCACAGAGAACTACAGGAGAAAGGGAGACTTTAGAATGTGGACTTTGCTCTTGATTACATTCCCCACAGTTTTAAACAGAAATATTGGTTTCCAATGAAAGTGTTTCCTGTTTAAAAGAACATTGAGGGTTGTAGTCAGTAGTGGGGGCAAGGTTCTAAACCCCTTAAGTTCCCTTCATAGCAGGTCTACTGTCTCATATTCCCCTCTTTCCAGGCTTCTATTTAAACCAGCGTTTTCCAGCATTTAAGAGTCTAGGTCCACTGAGACAAAAATTGGAATTAGCAAGGACCACATGCAACTACAGCCTCCAAGGGGTATCCTATCAGTGAGTATAATGTTTCTTTTGGGTCTATTCCCAAAGAAGGGAGGGGTTAAACAGAATGGGGGAGGGTGGTTGAAAGGGTGGTTGAAAGGGTGAGCAGAACAGTGCTTTGGAGGAGGCAAAACAAGGCAGGAGGTAGGTTGTTGCAACCTGTTGCAACAACAGAAAGAGTCTTTGGAGCACTAATCTACTGAACTTCTCAATGTGGAGCACAGGTCTACCTGCCTGCACAGTGTCAGCAGTAGAGTAATATAGAAAATAAAATACACTCCTAAGTCTCTAAAAAAATTTAAATACAGAAAATCATTGCAAAAAGACCAGATCATCATATTTGGGCTCATACTAGAATGGGAAGTGACCTAAATGTACCACAAAGTACTTCTGCAGCAGCTGTAGTTCCATAGCTACATCCTTTATACACTCTTTCATGATAAGCAGATCCACGAGCCAAAGACCTAGTTTCCTCCCAGATTTGAGTGTTCAGAAGTGCTATGTATGTATGTGACCCAGCACATATGAGTTGTGGCAGTCACCGACACTGTGTATCTAGTATCCACATAGGCAGCAAGTCCTGGTGAGATTGGGAAATATAAGATCCCAGGAAATTTCTGAGGGACCTCCTAGGCCTCCATTTGACTCTGGGCCCAAGTACAAATTACCCCCTATATCTTCTCTCATGGGTCCCGCAGACAACACCAACCCCTTAACACAAAAAGTAATAATTAGAAATTTATTAGATGTATTAATTATAGTGAAGATTTGTGGGTTGTTGCTTCTATTGATGATTGCAGACAGCTCATTCTCTGCCCTCTCTGGTAGTCCTTGGGGGAGCTGACTGGAAATATGAGAAAAGCAATCCTTTTCCAGAGCCTTTGCAGACCATTTCTCAGAGTCTCATAGCCCAGAGTCTCAAAGCCCATAGAATCAGATGGGAGCCAGTGATTTAACAGTCAACAAAACACGTATGCAGTTACACTGCGCACTTAGAAACACATCTGCCTGTGCCATTACGCTTTGAAGCAACAAAACTGAAATGGGAAAATGCAATCCCTCTGAAATCAGTGTGTTTCTGGAAAAAAAAAAATCCATAGACTATATGGTTCAAATAAGATGTAGATATGCATACAGATTTTTGTGTGCATGTGGAAAGTTTTCATTCCCAGAGCGGGGG
Source organism: Cryptoblepharus egeriae (assembly GCA_030015325.1). Lineage (NCBI taxonomy): Eukaryota > Metazoa > Chordata > Lepidosauria > Squamata > Scincidae > Cryptoblepharus > Cryptoblepharus egeriae. The sequence continues at coordinate 101,855,958 of JAREYC010000002.1, read as the reverse complement.
AAAAATCAGTATATGTAAATCTCAAATTCAGTAAATGTAAAATCAGTAAATGTAAATCTCAAACATTACAGTAAATGTAAAAATCAGTATATGTAAATCTCAAATTCATTCAACTTGGTAATAAAAGAATGAATATATAGTGTAGATGATAGCCTAAGAGAAATGTTCTCTGATCATCTGAAAAGAGAAAGATAAGAAGAGGAATGCCAAAGAAGTATCTGCAACCAATTATTAGTCATACTTTTCAAAGGAAGGGGTTTCCTTTCACAACGGGCTGTGCTGCCCTGCTGGTTCCCCAGCATCTAAAACAGACAAAATATGAACTTCATGTTTTTCAACACTTGAAATTGCAGTGTCATATTTCTCAGAGTTCATGAAAAAGATAATGATCCATTTGGCTTGTTTGCATCTAAAATACAAGTGTATGAGTCACACACTAACCCATACTTGCAGCACTGTGGAAGTATATAACCGAAAATGCAGTCAATATAAAACTTCCAATTACCCTGCGGCCAAAACAGGAGCAGTGGGTCTGTGCAGATTATCTAAGGATGGAGCAATCAGCAGCAGAGATCTGAATCTACAGCAAAAACAAACAAACAAAAAACCCTTACAACTGTGTGAAGTCACTACACTCTCAGTTTACTTCCAAGAAGGAAGGCCCACATCCAAGACTTCACCTGTGATCACTTCAAGTAGGGAGCACACTGTCAGGGGATTGAGATTTCAGGAAGCTCAACTGTCCCAAAGGTCTGGTCAGACATGCCTCTCTCATTTCTATTTATGCAGGTGGGTGCCCCATTCACTGTGCCAGCAAGGCTGAAGCTGGGTATGTGGGAGTGCTCTGCTAGGAAATGTTCCCCTCATGGGAACAGGCCTCGTGGGCAGCGAGATTAACCTAGCTCTTTTAGCTCCACACATTCTGACTGGTTCTTATCTCTCCATTCTTTGTTCCACCTTCCTGCTTTTTTCTTCTCCTCTCTACTTCCCTTCTATCCTGTAACCAGCTCACCAAAGTTACAGTCCTCTACCACGGACATGCCCACAATTAAGGGGATAAAGCACAAGTAAAGAAGGTCAGCCAGGACCAGGATTATGATCGAATGGTAATTCCACGGACACCGCAGCAAAGGGCCATCACCATCCCAGTGCAAACTCATTGCCAGCCACATACTGTCAGGAGCAGATTGCTGCAAGCCCATATCAGGAGATATTTGACAGCTGGGCCAGGTGTTGAGTGACAGTTGGAAATGACAGGACAGTTAAAACACCTGGACAGTAGCACTCTCCCTCAGACCTTCACAGAAGCAGGAGCCAGTCTTAGGGCCTCTGACTCACTCAAGTAGTAGGAAGTCTGGTATAAACCAGTTGTTGTAAATATGAATCTGCAGCAAAACTATTTTTAGTAAATCTTCATAAAGTTTACACTGATCTCAGCCTGATTTTTGGTTATTTAAGAGTGCATCTCTAGTGGTTAAGACACTGTGCCTGTTAACCAATAGGCCAGGGTTCGAGACCCGGGTCCCCACAGGGTGAGCTCCTGTCCTTAGCCCAGCTCAGTGATGCAGCTGGAACCAACTGTATTGGCTCTGCCATTCCACTGAACTATTTGTGGAGTGGAGAGGGGGGAATTTGTTGCTTGGGTAACAGCCTATCCTCCGTATTAATCTACCCAGGCCTTCGTGCTTCGCATACAGCATCGAGCACGATATCATAGTCTTTTGAGACTGATGGATGCCAAGTTTTAAGTATATCTGGGGTCAACAGCATTTCAGTGGTGAGAAGAAGCCACTTCTCAGTCCCCTGTCCAGTATCCAGGGTACTCTGCTGCTCACCTAGATCTTTGAGTATCACTGAAAATCAGGCAGGTGCTGGAACGCTAGCCAGAGGTTTCTGACCTTGTGTGTGTGTGTGCATGCCTATGCGGGCATGTGTGTAAACAGTAAAGAAAAAAGCCAAAGTAGAAAAAGAAACCTCAAACTCTGCTGCAAAATAAACCTTTTCAACCTCAAACTCTGCTGCAAAATAAATTCCCCCAAATCCTACACATACATGATTAACATTCATTCACTTCAAAGGTGACTCTTTGCCCAGTTAGCAAGGGGCAAATATAAGCAACAAAAATACAGCAGATTAGGTGTTATATGATCCCAAAGTCATATTTCTCCTGCCAAGTCTTTTCTCAAGGCCAGTGGTTCTCAATTTTTTCAGCACAACAACACACTTTATATTATGTTCTGGTGATGGCCAGAACAGCTTTTAGGTGCCTCCAGAGGTCTCACCAGGCTGGCAACCCATTCTATTGGCCTCCAGAGACCTCAGAATGGTCCACACAGAAGCATCCAAAAGATAAAACCAGAAGTTATTTATGTAAATCAGAAGTAGTTTTTTTTGACAGTAATAGTTTTGGGCCTGGAGTGACTAGGAAGAGGTCCCTGAAAGTGTCTGGTAAGTCATTCTGGCCACCAGTATTGATAGACCAACACTCCCTCCTTCCAGAATGGCTCCAATTTGGAGCCAGAAACCCATCAGGAGAACCCAGTGCACAACCTACATATGGGCTCTTGCAACTAAGAGCACAATAGGTCTTACTCCCAGGAAAGTGTTTTTAGGATTGCAGCCTTAATGTTTTCTCCACATCTTTTCTATGGCCTGTTTGCTGGTATTTCTTCTTTAGCCTTTTAGAGCTCTTTTGGGAGAAGGAACCATTTACTTTGCTGTGCAAATTGCTTAGTGAATGTTTCACTTGCAGTGTTATATGAATATCCTTAATAATTATATTGTGACCTAGAGCCAAAACTGAAAAAACACAGCAGTCAAGAAGGCATGATGGTGAAACACTTCAACCAAAATGCACATAGGAACAGGATGTTGCAGAGAGACAGGAGGTGGAAGAGACTACCTTTCAGCTTTTATACCAGATCCCCAAGGAAAGCAGATTAATGTGCTGAAAACTGAAGTGTTGGAGCAAATTACCCATTTATAATACAGTAGAGCTGAAGAACTGTATATATCAAGGGAGAATAGCCAATATTCCTGTACTGCTCCGAAAGATTCAAAATGAAGTCAACTCAACAAGCATGATTTGTTTGATATTGCCCAGTAAGAGTCCTACTATTCAGAAGAACAAAAATAAGGTTTATATTTCTATGTAATAGAAATGAGAAAAGTTAATCCCCCACCCATGTTTGCCATTTGAACAAATTGCTTTGTTTAAAATAAAAGAACTGATGGAAGACATCAGAATCAAAGCCACACAAGTCAGTTAAGTTAGAACCTCATGGTGTCTACTGACTGAGAAGTAATGTTGATATTTTGTTACTATTATCAATGAAAAACGTCCCTTGAAGTATATTTGTATACTGTACAATGTACCTACTGTCCTTCTTTCTCTTCTACACATTTTAATCTGTCTTTGACATCTGCAGTTATTCCACTTGATTTCAAGTCAGCTGTTATTACACCTATATTATAAAGTCCTCCCTTGATCCCTCTTCTAACTAAAACTATCATATTTTCTTATAGAATTTGGCTTCAGTCATAACCCCCAGTTAGGCTGGAATAAGCCTATGCACAAGTCACATGCTGGCCTAGGGTGTCACAAAAGTGCTGTAAGATACTGGACACCACTTCTGGGGAAGGAGTTAGTCCAGTGCACATGTGCTTAATTCTCTACATCCTCATGGGAAGACCAATGTGTTGTGGCGGCCTAGGTTAGGATTGCACCCTTAGGGTGAAATCCAGAGTAACTACAGGGACTCCTTGCTCTGGAGTAAGAACAAGTTACTCTGGATTGCAATATGAATTTCCCATAGGTTTTCACTAGGTGGTGCAGTAACTATGGGTGCACGTAATGTCTCTTACATGCTCCCGTAGTTACTCTGGATTGTGCCCTTAGTCTCTAAACTCTTGGATAAGGTTTATTGAGCGTAATCACTGTCACAAACACAATTAGAAACACCTGGGGCAATCCAGAGATGCTCCACAGCCACTTTAATAACTACATGGTGGTGTTATTTCATTAATTGAGCAGTATGATACATTTTGCTGTTTTATAAGCCTAATTTCATGTTTTTGCAATGTTATTTTGCAATACCATTTTAACTGTCCCTCTGTATTACAAATTGTCTTTTGTCAAAACTGTGTAATCCATTTTCAGTTCTCTTGCTGCTGGATCTTTTCCTAAGCTTTTGATACTATTGATCATTCAATTATTTTGTCCATCCTTGCAATAACTTGACTTTGTGAACTGTTAAGTTTGGTTCTTGTCTTGCCAACCATGCTTACCATTGTTTCTATCAATGGGTCCTTTTCAGACTCAGTGCAATGCATTGAGGTAAGAACAAGATAAGTTAACAAATATTCCTTTACTTTAAGAGGTCAACATGACTGTTCCACCAACTAAGAAGTAGTTCGATTTTCAGCCTCCCCTGGAGTTCTACCAGGTATTGCCAGAGTCTGGGGAACCCTAGGGAGCCTTGCACAATGCTGGCAGAGTCCCTTGTGGCTGGAAATAAGTTGTCACCGCTGAAACATGGCTGCAGCCATTCAGTTAATATAATGCCTCAATTTTTCTCTGAGACTTATTTATAATGACATATTTATATAGGCATTCCCCACTTTGGGGAGGGGGGTTAGGGGCCATACCACTGACCAAAAGTGAAAACCAATGAAACGTAGAACCCAGTCTTTTTTTTAGCTAGCAAATGCAAAATGGACACCAAAAAGACGTAAAAATTACTTTAAAGGCCTAAATAACACATATTAACAAGAAGGCAAAATACAAACCAAATTATATTAAACAAAGGTATGTTTGGGCAATGAATATCTGTCATTTGAACAGAAGAAAGCAATAAGGAAATAATTGAATTGAATAAATATCTTTCAGCCTTCATTATACAATGAATAAAGTCAGGGCTTAAGCCTGCACTATATAGCTGATTACCTAATCTGGTCATGAAATCAAAAATTTATATAACAGCAATTAGGCTGTTTAATTAAAGAATTTACAGCACAATTCTATGCATATCTACTAAGAAGTAAGTCCCATTATATTCAATGGGGCTTACTCCCAGGAAAGTGCGTATAGGATAGCAGCCTTAAACAAGTTTAACCTGAATTTTGAGGTACCTGCAGCTTCTTGTAGCCTTGCTAGCCTCTCAGATGCCCTATAAATACAGACTGGCACAAATCTAAGGGCAAACTTCTGGCAAAGAAACTCAAACTTCCTAATATAGAACCAGGAACTGAGTCTCTTTATAGAAGCCTTATACTGTAAGTCTTTCTATTGAAGTCAATAGAGTGCTGGGTGCTGAGTTCTGGGTGCTGTGTGAAAATACTGCCATTTAGAGGTCAGTCATGCAAATTATACCTTTTTAAAAGACCTGACAAATCAGTGAGTCTTTCCTGATGAAAAACAGACTTCTAGGTATATTTTAAGACTGATAAAATAGTGAAACAACAGAAAACAGACTGCCAGAAAGTGGTTTTTTCCTGTATCCTAGGAAAGCTACCAGCAAAAGGCAGTTTGAATGAAATAAGGTTTTCATATATTAAAAAATACAGATGTAAGTCCTAGAGGCTTACGCATATCTGTGAAAGTTTTTTGAATATATGTTCAGTCTCTAGGCTGACATGACAGCTCTCCCTGGGGTCTTAGTACCAGCTGGCTAAGCCCCAGTGCAGTTGTCTTGCTGGCCCCAGAGACTGGGAGTGCCTGATTGTACAAACAGGGTACTCCTAGCACTTAGGCTGGGGAATGCATCCCCCTCCAGTCCAGGCACAGGGACACTTGTGTGCGCAGTGGACTTCCAGTGCTTAGGCGGGGGGGGGGGGGATGTACTATCTTTCAATATTTCAGAGGCAGGGCAAACCCAGATTTTACTGAGTGGCCCTTTTTCCTCTTCCAAAGAATGCACTCCCCTCCAGTTCAGGTGCTGGGCCCTTCTCTCCATGCGCAAAGGACTCCCAGAGTGCAGGGTGGAGAGATGCTGGGAGCCTGTTTTGATGGCCAGTCCAACATACCTTTCTTGGACTTACAAACAAAATGGACATATAAACAAGCTCCTGGAATGGAACTCATTCATGTTGGGGACTTCCTGTAATTGTAATAGTAAATTTACCTCTAAGAAATAAAATATCGGGATGTGGTTTATAAGATGCTATTTTTCATCCCTGATTCATACACGAAACACAAAAAGCACTGAAAAGATTCAGACGGTAACATCAAAGAAGCATGTGAAATTTTTCTTCTAGACACTTCTTATATTCTGGCTATTTTCTGACAGCGACTTACCACATGGCATGCATGTAAGTTGGAGGTAGGCGTGGACTACTGACTGGTGTACAGTTGTAAGATCGCATTATCCTTTCTGCAAGTAAAAAGTTACGAAAGAGGCTTGCCACTAGAAGGTCCTGTCTGAAGAGCTTTTGGAAAAGATCTACAATAAAAGCACAAAGATAGATGGTATCTATGAAGAACAAAAAAAAATGTCTTTTAACCATGATTAAAACACCTCAGGAGTTTGAGAACAGAGGTGTGTGCAGAAGAGGAGGTAAGAAAGCAACATGATCTTCAGGATTCTGCTGTTGCCAGTGATGAGGTTTTTTTTTTCTTTACTTTCCTGCAGCCACTGCTGGAGTGCTGTGGTGATCAGGGAGTCTGCAGAACTATCTGCAAGGCTCCCCATGCCTCCAAACATCTAAAAATAAGAAAAAACAAGCACTTCCAGTTTTTGCAAAACCACAATTCCCCCCTTTTTCCTTTTGCTATTTATAGATGTTTAGAAGCTGAGGGATATGTTGGCTCCCCAGACCCCAGTATTCTGACTCTAACTGCAGGTAAGTTTGAAAAAAATCACCTTCCATCCTGGCAGCAGCACAATCCTGAGGATCACATCTCTGTTTTCCCCTTGCCCCACTTTTTAAGGGGCCAGAAACAAAGCTTCACAGGCTTGGGTATCTGAGAACCTCAGGCATAATCCTTTCTGACCCTCCTCCATTAATGCAGCCAAGCCAATAATTGGTGTGCTATATTCAGTGAAGGGAGGAAAAGGAGTCTTCAGCAGGGAAAGAGGATTTACGGTATATCCCTTTTTCCTCCCATTGGCCTCCTCCCCAGCAAGGTCAGTGGGTCTGTTTGTCTGTCTACAGTTATTTATATACGGCTTTTCAAATAAACAACTCACTAAGTGGTTTACAAAGAAAATGAAATAGTAATGGTTAATGGGACCCTGTCCCAAAAGGGCTCACAATCTAAAATTTTAAAAAATCTAAAATCCAAAAGAACACCAGCAGAAACCAGTATAACAGACATTGCCAAGGGTGAGAATGGCCAGTTAACTCTTCCCCTGCTAAATAGAAGAGGAATACCCACTTGAAGGAGTGTCTCTTGCCCAATTAGCAGGAGTCTCCTTGCAGTCTGCTAGAGCAAGTCCAAGAATGAAGAAAAAGGGGGCAGGAAGGCTGTGACCAGATAGTATCTAGCATGCACTGCTGCTATCAGATCAACTCCTTCCTGCAGCCTTCCCAGTCAATTCCTCCCAACCCATTTTTTTCCTTCATCTTCATTACTATCTTAGTTTCTTCAGTGGCTGTTGGAATGCACTGGTGACTTGCACAGGAAAGCTTTGGCCTGCCTCCATTGCCCCAACAGCATGCTACTCAGTGCACTACCTTCTGGCAGTGTAGCTGCTTTCCAGCAACCAGCACTAGAAAAACATTGGTTCCACCAGCACTCAAAGCCCATAAGAATGTGCTGTAAGTGGAAATTCTGTGCCGTATGTGAGATTTATTACATTTGCCATTACATGTTTACATTTCATTCCATTATTCTTTAATGGAAGTTGGCTGTTTCCAAATGAGATTTCACACCTTTCTCACCCTTCATGGGTGGTGTGTGTATGTTATCCTCAATCACGGGTCCTCTACCAGAGGCCTGGGAGTTTGAGTTATATATATAACTTCTATAGCTACAAGGTGCTGTAATATTATCTAATGGAATCATCACCTGAGAAGCAGTGAATGCAAGATGGAATAGGCAAAGAAAAATGGAGACCACTGTGCAACAATGGCCAGAGGCACCTAATAACACAAGGGAATTAAGTTTTGGAAGAATTACAGTTGGTGTTCTCTAGTCAAAGTTCTCATTTTTTAAATTCCTATGTTTTCAATGCTTCCTATTTTCCCTTATTAGCTCCTATCTTCAAATTCTTGCCCTCTTCTATTATCATCAGCTAAATATATTGCCAGTAATTCTGAAATTTATCTCTCATAGCCTTACCTCTGGGTAGGACATTCCATGCAATTGTATCAGTGATGGCTGTAAAGATCCAGTTCAATTCTCCCAGAGGCGTTCTCCTGTCATTTAGCCTTCCAGGAATTCTACAAGAAATAACGAAATCCTATTGTTAAACAGAGTCAAGCTAAATTCATATCAATGGCCACAAAATTGCTCTGCTAGAAAGCTACATTTTACTCCTATATTACTGAATAACAAAGCACATTTCCTTGACTTATTGATTTATGAAAGATTTCTTTCGTATGGTAACTTATTCCATTTACTATTCCTATCTTCTGTGGCTTCCTGACATAAAAGAACTCAAATTTTGAACTTTATCAAGAAAATAAAAATGCTAGAGAATAAAAAAAGACTCATATAGTTCAAAATAAATGCTAATAAGTAAACAAGGGAATACTGTTACAGTCTTTTTTATTTTACTAATTATTCAGCAAGGCTGAACTGCATGCTAAATCATCAGAAGAACATAAGTAGCATCTTTTTTTTTGAAAATGGACAATAGATGAAGCAAAAGAAAACTTCTGTAAACCTGAACAAAATATGGTATTTGCTTTATATGGGTGATTTTAAAAACTACCATAATATTCTTCAAGCCATACAAAGAATGGAACAAAGAAATTGATAGAGGAATTGAGGCTTTCATAATCAGAACAGTCTCATCTGGGCGTGTTCAGCCCATAAGTTAGGAGCAAACAAGGGGCAGGCAACAAGTACAGCCAGCCGAGGCATGGGAGCTACCCTCACAATGTTCGTGACACACACACGCTCTCTCCCACAGTTTCCCTTAGTTGACTGGCTTGGGCATATTCCTTCTACTTTTGGATGAGAGGTCAGCCTGAAGCTGGCAGCTGCCTGGGCAACTCCCCCAAGCACCCTGCTGGTCAGGGGCCATCTTGTGCTGCCTTGTTTCTATGCTGCTTCAACTGTTCACTGGAGGTTTTACAAGATCCAAAAGTGAGACCTTCAGCAGTGTGCACCATCTTGGTGCCTGCCAGTATCTTCTCTGGCTTATCTTGCTCGATCTTGTTGCCACTGGGAGGGGTGTAGCTGTGGAGGCCCCCCTCAATCACAGGTGACGAGGCCCTCTCTAATTTTCTGGACATCATCTGGATTTTTTTAAGGCATACAAAAATCAGATGGGCAGAATTTGCTATGCCTTGTAATTACAAACACATAATTCATTTTGTATTAAACCTTGCCTTTTTCAAAATGAAGATAGCCAGATAAAATCTGACAAGAATATTTAGCACATTACTAAATCATCCAACTTTCTGCCACACCAGTTGTTCAACAGCATCTTACTGGCTAGGTAACGTCACCAGGCTAATGTTTAAAATATATTGAATTTCTTAATTTCCCCACAGGTGGCATCACCAAGGGATTTCCAGTTGATAGTATCACCATTCTTAGAAAGTACTAATGAAGCTGGTACATTAAGTGTTTCACTAATGTTTAAAGTTTTTAAAACACATATTACCCTTAGGGACTTTTGTGTGAAGGAGAAACTGTTTTAATTAAGAATAAAGTATTAGATTTATTAGGCAGAAAGTTTAAAAAAAATTCTTATGAAAAACTACTCCCACAGAAGATTATCATATTATATTCAAAGGCCATTAAAAGACGCTCCTTCTCAACCGAAAAAAATACAAGACATTAAAAACAGGATGTTAAAACAGGATTAGCAAACACAATTTGTTTTTGGACAGGATGCTTCAGGATGACAGGGAATGCATACCCATTCTGGTTAGACATTTGGCAGTGGCTGCAATCTTAAAGACACTTTTCTGGAGTGAGACCCATTGAACACAATGGGTCTTATTCTTGAGTAGCCATGGTTAAGATTGTGCTCTACATCTGATTACTGACTGATGCTATAAATTATTAATGGATTATTGTTGCTCTTTATTTGCTTCTGTTTCTGATGAAATAGTTTTAATTAATGTTATATAACTGAATTGCTGGACCGAGCAGATTCCTTTTGGTTCTCATTTGAAAAGGTAGGGATCAGGTAGGGACCTCATTTGAAAAGGTAGGGACCCCGGCTTACTGGTCAAGAGACACTCTTTCAAGTGGGTGTTCCTCTTTTTTTAGCAGGGGCAGAGTAACTGGCCCTCCACACCCCAGCAATGTCTGTTCGAATGGCTTCTGCTGGTGTTCTTTTTGCACTTTAGATTGTGAGCCCTTTTGGGACAGGGACCCATTAGCTATTAATTAGCTATTAATTTTTTCATTTTCTTGTAAACCGCTTTGTGAACTTTTCAGTTGAAAAGCGGTATATAAATACTGTAGATGTAGTTCTAAAATTAAACAAGCAGCTCTTACATTAACAGTCCAAAAGCCATTTTGGAATAAGAGAATAGCTTATCTCTTGTTTATCTGTTTAAGGACCTTTGTGGTCTTCAATATTGCCAATAATGTTGATGAGTATCCATGTACGTGCAACACATAGCTAACTCAACTGCTTGGACACAAAGGGAAGGGAATGCAGTCAAAGCAAAGACTACCCTGGAAGCCTCATTCCAGTGAAGTGCAAATACAGGTCTCCCATCCCAATACCTCCCTAAATTTTGGGTCTACACTTGCTTATTTCAAGTTCTTTAAGGGAAGGAGAAAAGTGACACTAATCAATTCCTACCATGGCAGCTTTCCAAGTAGCAATCTCTGTTCATATCCCTGGAGGCTTGGCAGAAACTGCACTAGCACAGATTCGCAAGCCTGAGCGTTTAGGGTAAGAAATCAGTTCAAATCTCTGCAAACACTGAAATGTTTACACAGTGGCCCTCTCTCCAATGAAACCAAACTGACAGTAGCTCAAGATACGTTTAGCAGTTGATAAAACAGCCAACGATTCTGCAATTAGTTTGCTGGAGATTAGAGAGATGGTTTGTCATGTGGTTATGTACAATAAATACTTAATAGACTATACATTTTTAAAATCAGTTCTGCAGATCAAAAGGTACATGTGAAACAGGGTAAGGGTCCACCACTACTAGAAGGAGACAATGCTATTAAATGTATTCCATACAAGGAACAAAAGTAGTTTCTGGGACTTTGTAAAATAGTATATTTTGAAGTGATGGACTATTATGACATTTTAAGTGTGATTCTAAAATACCCTTGCCACCAGCAAAATACTAGCAAGCTGTTTAAGGGAACAATCCAGAGTTACGGCAATGAGGAGTGATCTAGCTGGGCAGCCTCAACTATTATCTATCCAGAGCAGAATGTTATGCTGGATCCAGAGTCAGGAAGCCTCTTGTCAGATAGTTTAAAAGTTCCAGCTATTATTACAGCAGCCTCTGCTATGGAAACATTCCCTAAAGAGAAATCCCAGGTGATTCAAGGCTACCTTGAAGCAAATGGTCAAGACACATGGGTATTTTTTCCCAAGCATTTCTGCGTCTCTTGTAAAGTGAATGGGTAAGCATTTCCAATGTTGATGTTTTTCTACCTTTCTACTGGGGCTGTACCTCAAGTCCTGGTGGCAGAATATGCTTTCTGGTAGTGATGTAGAACAATCCAAAAGAACACATAGCTGCAGTTCTGGACTGCCACTGGAGACAGTACATAGGTCCCAAGTACAGCAGAAGGGCAAAGAAGGTCAGCCAAAAGAGGTGATTTGGTAGAGTGGATGGAACAGGGGAAAGCATGTTGCAGGTGAGAGAGATTGGCACTTGGAGTGACTGGCTTGTTCCTAAGACTATCCCCTCTAGTGCCTGTCAACCGTGCCCTTTTGAACTGAATGCAGCCTATTTGCTTTGGCAAGGAAAATTTCAGGTTTGGGCTGCTGGTGACATCACCCAGCCTTTCCAGCATTTCTTCAAATAATGCAATTTCTGGCACAATGCTACTGATTAAAAAGAGAAGCAGCCAAACTCATTCAGAACTTACACCATATGTTCATATTAAAGCTCATGACCTGGCTTGGACCTAATGCAGGATGGCACCCTTCCAGAAAATGCTTCCCTACTGAGAAAGGGATCTGTTCCAATAACAGCCTTGGAAATGTACATTCAGCTTAGTTAAGATGTGTAAATAGTGAGGAATCAATGTAAATTTACCTCATTACAATAATATGCGCTACGATGGATCCTTTTGAAATGTGTAATAAAGAAGCAGAAAGGAAACTATCCTGGAGGTTTGTAGCTTAAAAGTGGCACAGCCAAGCACTTTGCTGTCAGACATAAATTTCTTCACAGGTTGCTTTGTGCTGTTATGGAACGGTAATCAGTGGCAACCATCCTCCGAATGGACCAATTTAACATCAGACACAGATGCTCTTAGAATTTAATTTCTGTAAAATCTCATTTGTTTACAAAACTCTCTTAAAAGCTTTCAAACTTCCAAGCCTGCCCCTTATACATATTTCACCACCTCACCTACTATCTTCAATCTGGCCAACACTGTGGCTTCTCCAAGTTACAGCCATTACATATTTGGGAAGAGAACAAGTTTAATAAAGGAAACAATTGCAAAGAATACTATTAAGAACTTAAAATAATAAATGCTACAGTACTCAAAGTCCACTTTATAATTTACATAAGCCAATTCCAATATCTGGGTCATAAGATGTATCTTATGTGATTTCACAGGAATGCAACCATAAATTGCCTCAATTTACCTATTAGATAAATATTAGATCTAATAGGGCTGTGGGTGGCGCAAGTGGTTAAGTCACTGTGCCTGTTAACCAGCAGGCCAGGGTTTGAGACCCGAGTCAGCCCCACAAGACAGGGTGAGCTCCTGTCCTTAGCCCAGCTCTGCGATGCCAGCTGGATCCAATCATATTGGCTCTGCCTTTCCATTGGACTATTTCAGTGGCGTGGAGAGGGGGGATTTGCTGCTTGGGTAATAGCCTATCCTCCATAACAATCTAACCCAGGCTTTCATGCTTCACGTGCAGCGTATGCAACGCCGAGCATGATACCATAGTCTTTCAAGACTGACGGAGGCCTGCTTTTTTTTAGATCTCGTAGATAAATATAATCATACTAATAGATCATATTCTTAAAATTACAGAAATGCATTTTTAAAGGATGCAGGATCAGCCCTCCAATAAAGTCTGAACAGGTCCCAGAATCCTACTGAAACTTGCAGGAATAGGTAGCAGAATGCATTCCACTTGTTGGCTCCTTGTTCTCATATTCTTTGTTGTAAGCACTTCATCTGCCATCAGCCCATCTGCATCTTTGCTAGCACTAACAGCATCCAATGGCATAGCTAATGATCATGTAGCCCAGTGCAAAGCTGAAAACGTTGCCCCAGAAGTGATGTCACAACCTGATGTCATTAGATTTCAAAACTAACTGGGAAATGTTTGTATAAACCCGCCTTCTCCTTCCCACCCACTTGCCACCCATTTGCTTCCCCAAAATAGTAGCATAGTTAAAGCATATACAGTTGCGCCTCACATAAAGAACGCCTCACGTAAAGTATGTTTCACGTAACAAACAAAAATTTCTCTAGGATTCTGCTTCACATAACAAACTGTGTTTCACGTAAAGAACATATTCGTTGGCAGTTGGGGTAGACGCGCTGGCCAGCCGCCTGTTTAAAAAGCGTCAAGGCTGCCTAGTGCACCTGCCCATAGTGAAAGCAACACTTCCATGCTGTTCCTCCTGTGGCCGGGTATCCGCTGGACAGAGGGAGAGAAGAGCAGTGGACAAGAGGGAAGCAGCTCAAGGCTAGCCAGTAGGGAGCAGGGGAGAGAGAGGCTCAGGATGGAGAGAAGGAGAAAGTGGGGAGACACTTCGAAGGTGTCTTGGATTGCAGCCTCCTAATCATGTCTACCTAGAAGTAAGCCCCACTGTGTTAAATGGGTCTTACTCTTTAGGACTGCAGCCTAAGTAGACTTCATAAGTTCATGCACATTGAATGCATGTTTTGAATTCAATCCCAGTGTTCTGTCATCATTTTTACATCCAGTTAATATTTTTATATGAATATTTGGGGGATTGTGGAACCAGTCGTCTGTGTTTCCATTATTTCCTATGGGAAAATCCGTTTCATGTAAAGAACATTTCACGTAACAAACATGACTCCAGAACAAATTAAATTTGTTACGTGAGTCATCACTGTATATGCTTTCTGTGATCAAAGACAATTTTGTAAAAAACCTCTCCCCCAACAAAAAAATCAAATTTAATTTAGGCTGCAACCCTAAAGACACTTTCCTGGGAGTAAGATCCATTGAACACAATGGGGCTTACTTATGAATAGACATGGTTAATATTGTGCTATAAGTTAATATATAAAAAGTGTGCCTCTTATTGTTTAGAGACACTTTGCTGGACCATAGATGGATAGTTATTCTCTTCCTGCTAAATATAACAGGAGCACCACTTAGAAGTGCCTCTGCACCCAATTAGCAAGGGTAACTATATTATGATATATGGAAATAGGAACTGACTCATATTAACACATTAGTTCCATACTGTATCATAATTACATCTCATTGGCTCTCAGAGCAATCAGTTTCATTGATCAGTTCTGAGTTTTAAAAAAAATCCACTTTTTGTTCCATGGGCAGATGGTATTTTCATTTTCTGGTAAATTGGCCATACCTTTTGACAGAATACAGATTTTTCCAATGCAGTTTGTTTCAATGCATTCTGCATTACCTTTCCAATGACATATAACATGATATTAGTATTCATGCATGCCACATTTTTCACAATTTTGGTCACTAGTGTCAAGCTCAGCTTGTTGCCCCCCTAAAGATTGATGCAAGTGCTACACGTTGTCACTGCCTAGCTCCACCACTTATTGCATTCTTCCTCAGCCAGCCACATCAACTTGCACACCTGTTTTTTTGGAAAGAGCAGCAGGATGAGGATGAGCAGCCTGGATAGCTGGGGCAATAAACAGTGATGACAGTGTGGAGGGAGAGGGGTAGAGGGAAAAATAAAGCCGTTCCACTGCAAAGTTGACAGTGAAGTGGGAGCTGAGTGAGCATGGTGAGCTTTGCATGCCATGGTGGAAAAAACTGGGCAGGGGCAAAGCCTTGGACTTTGGACCAAGATGCTAGGGTAGTTTGATATTGGGACTGATACAACCCCACGGCAATCTCATTATCAGTGCCTTCCTCTTTTCCATTTCCAACCTTATATGTTTTCAACAATCTGGTTTTTCATTAGAATTCATTAAATTATATACACTTGTGCTTCCTCTATTCAAAGCTATCTAAAGTCTAAATTATCCTTCCTAAAGTGTTTCCCTCATAGTCCACTATATACAGGTACTTCTATCACCTTCCTTTAAATTTTCTTCCTCTTAGCCTTCCTAGCCTTGTAAAACCCTCTTCTCCCTGCTCATAAAGCTACTAATCGAAGCCAAATGGACAACTATTCCATCACAGATGAACTGCAAACATTGATTGCAGGAACAGTTGGAACACTGTGAATATTTCATGCCATTATGCCACTGCAGCCAATCTGTGTCAACGGCCTCATCACCACAAACACAATGCAATAAATACTTTTTGAAGGAACAGCATGAGACATTTACATTTGTGAAGGAACTGTGTATACTAAAAAGATAACAAAAGGACAAAACATACTCTCACATTTTAATTCAACATTTCACAGTTCTTTGCTTTTCTGATAATCATTGCTTATACAGGAGCAAATCTGGAATGCTTTCAGGTTGAGAACCATTTGTAGGATAAAATACCACCTTGTCTATACAACAACAACAAAAGGCCCGTCTCTAAAGCACAGAGCATCCTCAAATTGCACAAGCCTAAGGCTGATTGCCAGCTACTACTGGTTTGTATGCCATATTCTGATGTAGTTTAACCTTCAGAAGGGAAACATAAAAGCAATGTTTTATTTGTGTTCTCATTACATGAGCACAAAAATGTCAAGCAATTGTTTCTGGGAGAACAACTGGATTGCAATGGCTTTCAAAGCTTGCAACCATGGTCATTCAAAAAGAAAGGCAAAAGAAAACACACTAGTCATATATATGATAAGCATAAATTCAATTAAATCTTACAAAATACTTAGGTAAGGGGAGTTGATTGTGTTCATTTGATATTCCTTTGACAAATCACAAAAGCACTTTTGACATGGAAGACAAAGAAATATCAGTAAGGGAAGGAGATGAAATAGATCAGATGTGTTCAAGTCATAAGGGGTATACTTCAACCCCTGCTTGAACTTCCTTTATCCCTGGCACTCTGACAGATACTTGATTCCTACAGGGCTCAAGTCAATTGCAAACTATTGTAAGGTAAGGGTCACTGAACAGCTTGTGCCATAAGCCATAGGCAGTAATTGCTGATTGAAAATGTATCAAGCTTATAAATTCAAATAATGGTGGGAACTCCCAACAAACAAACAAAAAATTTCATCTGAACACTGGGTTGGGCAGAGGTCAGAATGTCTGAACTGAGTCTCAGTAGGAAAGCCAGACTTCAGTGATGCTGCTTGGCATAAGGGCATAGATGGTCCATGATTTTTAAAGAGAATAGCAGAAATTAATTCAATAGATCATTTTTAGGAACACTAGGAGTCTGGCCTTCTGCTCTGAACTTTTCAACAGTGTGGTATTTTGTACCTCCAATTGTCAGGCTTCAGCCGCTGTAACTCACCTACTGTACCACTGTTGACGCCTGCCAATGCTAAGTGCAGTTGAGTTGAAAGATTTTTGCAGAGACTTCACCCAATACAAACAAACCAAATTGAATTGGTCAAAATGAACTAGCAGAATCAGTTCAAGTGGCATCTTTCAAATCAGTGTCTGCACAACCAACAACCAACCTCCCTCCCCACCTCACCCACACACACCATATCTCTACAGAACATCTTTCCAGCCATTTCTGGTTTAGTACTCTTGCTGCAGCAACCTTAATCACCTGCAAGAAGCATAAAGTACATATAGTCTTTGCTGCCAAGCTGAAATTGACACTAATTGGATTTCCTTGCCACCCTCAATCCTTTCACCTTTATGCATCACACATTCATTTTTCTACTCATTCAAATAAAAAATACTCTCTCTTCAAAACCCATCCCCATTTCCCCATTCTCGACATCCCATTTTCCCATTTTTGGAAGCTTCTTGCTTTGCTTTGACCTTCACCTTCAAAATTCCAAATGGGCTTAACACGTCACGTTTTTGGCTGTCTCCTGACAGATCCCTTCACTCCTCCAACCATCACCCAAAGACACCTAAAGGTCTTCAACTCTGTAAAACTCCTCAGACCATTGATCCTTCCTTCTCTTCTTCTGTAAACTCCATTTTAGACAACCTAAGTGGTGCAACCTCACTCTCCCTTCTTAATCTCCACTTTTACATTGATTCTTTGGCTTCAGTCACAAATGAAATAGTCTCCATAGTGGCATTATTTTCACTCACACCTATCGTTAACCTTGTGTCTCCTACTGTCATCTTCTATTGCCTTCTCCATTTTCTTCAAGAGGTAAACTCCTTGGGACAGCAAAATGTCTTTTGTCTTATGGTGCTGAACAACAACAGTAGTAATAATAATGAAAGGGAGAATAGTAATCAGAGAGAAAAATAATGTGTTTTCTTTAATGTAGGTGCTGTAGTTAAAATAAACTGTCTTATCAGATTTTTGCTAAATTCCAAAAACACAAACCCACCGATGTTCCAAAACAGATCCGGTACATGAAGGCTGCAATCCTAAACACACTTTCCAGGGGAGTAAGAACTACTGAGAACAATGGGGCTTACTTCTGAGTAGACATGGTTAGGATTGTGCTCAAAGTGTTCCATCTGAGAGTAGTTCCAGACTTACAGTAAGAGCTTGTATCCACCCATGTCATTTATTTTATGAACTGGAAGAGTGTTGCCATGAAAACCATCTTGTTGAGTGTGATCTCTGCTTTGCATACGGAATAGATCATTTGCAGCATTTGGCTCCCTTTGTAACAATGGTAATAAACATAAAGTGCAAACACAGTGATTTACTGCCTGACAAATCTTAGAGGACATCATCTACAGATGCAATCACAAAGCTGCTTTCCCAGTCAACACAAGCATTGGTTTACAGATAGTTCTCTGACCATTTGCAATCACAGGATCCCTAGTAGCCAAAACATTAAACTCCTTTTGAGATAAGCCAAACTATTAAAGGATTGGAAATTTCAAGAAAAATTCTACTTCATTTTATTTAAATAACATTTACCAGTTATTTAAATAGCCTTTCATTGGTCTTCACAAGGTTTGTACAGGAAGTAACCTTCCTAGGCTAATGATATTTCAGTCCACTTGACCTTCAGCTTATCTTAACTATGAATGATTAATTAATGTTATAAGCTCCCTGGTGGGCTGTGGGTGGGGCAAGTGGTTAAGATGCTGTGCCTGTTAACCAGCAGGCCAGGGTTCGAGACTTGTGTCAGCCCCACAAGACAGGGTGAGCTCCTGTCCTTAGCCCAGCTCTGCGACGCAGCTGGATCCAATCGTATTGGCTCTGCCTTTCCATTGGACTAATTCAGTGGCGTGGAGAGGGGGGATTTGCTGCTTGGGTAACAGCCTATCCTCCATAACAACCCAACCCAGGCTTTCGTGCTTTGCATGCAGCGTATGCAGCGGCAAGCACAATACCATAGTCTCTCAAGACTGACGGAGGCCTGCTTTTTAAGCTCCCTGGCACAGTGAGTCTGTTTCACTTATCTGCAAAGCGTCATTACATTTGCACATTGGATCAAAGGATCTTAACTTTGCATAACTTTACATTTGCACATTGGGACAAAGAGCACAATCCTAACCATGTCTACTCAAAAGTAAGCCCCTTTGTGTTCAATGGTCTTACTCCCAGGAAAGTCTTTAGGATTGCAGCAAAAGAATCATAACTTTACCTATAGGTTAATGGGCTCTGAACTATCTGTGACAGCTCAGAGAGATCAAGGGGTGCTTCTGGATAGCTCAATGAAAGAGTTGACCCAATGTGTGGCAGCAGTGAAGCAGGCAAATTCCATGCTTGGGGTTATTAGAAAAGGGATTGAGAATAAAACTTCAAAAATTATGATACCATTGTACAAATCAATAGTGAGGCCACATTTGGAGTAGTGTCCAGTTGTGGTTGCCAAATCTCAAAAAGGTGATAGAGGAAATGGAGAAGGTTCAGAGGAGAATGCCTAAAATGATTGATGGTCTGAGATACCTTCTGTATGTGGAAAGGCTACAGTGTATGGGGCTCTTCAGTCTAGAAAAGAGGTGCTTGAGGGGAGACATGATTAATATGTACAAAATTATGCAAGGGATGAATTGAGTAGATAGATAGATACTTTTTATCTTTCACACATTACATATATTAATGTATCCTCTAGAGAAGAAACACACAAACATAAAGAAACATCTGAAATGCAGAGGTCTAAAAACAATATACAGCTACTGCAATAACAGAAAATGCAATCTCCACAGAAATAGCAGATCAACAGAAATATCAACAGAAATCAACAGAAATAGCAGATCTCCACAGCCTATTCTCATGGTTTCTCCTATACCTTTCTTCAGTACAATATGGCTTGACAGATACTTTCTGCAAAAGTGCAGAAAGGATCACAATAATTGTAATGCTGTAGTGTTATCAACTTAACATGAAGATTCATACAATCTGATATCTGAATGAAGGCTTTACTCCATGTACACATGGTGGTAACATCGGTAAGGGATGGGGCAGGAAATTAACACCACAACAATCTCCATCCCTTGAACAGCCCTCCCACTCACCCTAAAACTTATGGGAGGTCAATATGTACATTTTCAACTAATATGAGGACTGTTGCAGGCACTGGTAGTGACACATTGCACTGGTAGTGACAAAATAACAGCATTTGTAAAAATATCACCAATAGAATGTGCTGCTGGACTGCTGGCAGGGAAGCCAGAATGGCTTCCAGTACACCTGCAGATGGCTGAAGGTCTAATTACTAATGTAGGTTGGTGGAAAATGTGCATCAGGGTTGGGGACAGGATCAAATGTGGAGAGAGAGACAGAATGGAAAGGTAAAGAGGGGTGGGCTCAGCCCAAGGAAGGGGGTAAGCTCAGCATTGGTAGTGCCTGCCAAATCCTAATTCCCTTCCTAGGGTCCACATGGACATGCACCAGCTGTAGAGCTGCCACAGATCTGAGCTGACCCATGGTGACTGGGGCTTACCCAGGGACAAAGGGACAAATATTTGGTTATACCAAAGTGGCTTCAAGATGCCAAAACTCCCACACAGGCTACTGCAGTGTAATACTGCTTCACTGCTATAAAATGAATTACATAGGAGTGTGCTAAAAATATTTTTTGTTTAAACAAGCAGCTTTGGCTTTGTGATTTGATTGGTCTGTTGAGGTTTCATGCTAAATGTGATTTAGGAGATTTATCTGTTTTTATTACTGTATGAATCAATATTCATTTTTATTATCTGTATACAGTAGTGCCTTGTAAGACAAACTTAATTCATTCTGAAGGCATGTTTGTCTTACAAAGCATTATTTATACAAAGCAGATTTTCCTATAAGAAATGATGGAAACTCAGATGATTGGTTCCACAACCCAAAAATATTCATATTATAATATTAACTGTATGTAAAAATGATGACAAAACACTGTAATCAAATTCAAAACACTGTAATATCATACAGAACATAATTTCTGTAATATACTGTACAGTTTAACAGAAAACAAAACCTTTGTGGCCAAGGATGAAGAATTTTCACTAAAAAGAGTCACTGGTATCTTTTTTAGCAACTTTAACAAGACACCTATCTAATGAAACTTGCTTTTGTTTCCTTTTGAGGATATCATGGAAATGTGACAGTACATCATGCACTGGATACCAAATTGGCTGAATGTTGAACAGTCACTCTGTCGTCAATGTTAAGTATAGGACAAAAACATGTTGCACCCGTTTTTACCCCCTTAAGGGTTAAATTTCTCAACATTGTTTCTCTGTGGGTGTTCATGTCACAGAAGGAACACACTCCCCAAATTTCATGCTTCTAGGCCTGGTGGTTTTGGCTGGGCATTGATGAGTCAGTGAGTGTGTGAGTCAGTGAGTGAATCAGTCAGTGACTTTTCAGTTTTATTTATATATGCCTTGACAACAAGGGTGGTGGCCGCAGTGCAAGATATTGTTGGGTTGCTGTTTAATTCAACAGAAGAGGCAAATTTTGGGAGAGATGACACAGACTGAACCCACAACTACAAGCATGTTGCCCATTTTGGTTCACAGTTGCTGTCTCCAGTGCAAAATAAAAGTGAAATGTCCTGTAATGGGGAAAAAACAGATCAAGAAGGAGAAATGCCTCACTTTAGCTACTGCTCTCAAAGGGAAAGACTAGGTTCATCTTTCTTATCAAGCTCATCTCGAAGGCATCTTGGCTATGGCCTGTGCTGGTCACTCACAGAGCAATCTTAACCCGATTAGTCTAGCACAATTTCTAGATTTGTTCTGTGCTGGCCTGAGGATGGCCTTCTGTCAAACACTTCAGCACATCTTCAGTTTGGGAGGGGGTTAGGCCAGGGCACATAAATGCATCAACCTCCCCATGCCACCATGGGAACTGGAGGATGGGGTAAGTTGTTCTGGCCTAAATTGATTAGGATTGCACCCTCAGAGTTCTATAGAAATGCATGAGCAACTGGCTCTTCATTTTTGGAACAAACATGGTTTGTTGCTGTACAAATGGATGAATGTTTACACAATATTTTTAACTGCTTTTTATTATTACCCAGCTCATAACATGTAAAAAAAATTCAGCTAGCTTAAATTTTATTTTGTCTCTGGCTTTCCTTTATTGAAGGAAGCTATATAAGAATCCAGCTGGATTTCACAAAACAACTGACCAACTCATACATTTTTTTCTGAACTTGCAAAGGTGAAGCTCTGAGTACTATATCTCATAGCTTACCTTTAAGATTTTATAAAAAGCAGAGCTGCTTAATTAAGCATCTCTGATGGTACACTAGAGAAACTGGTTATTTTGTTACACTGCAGCATGATTTCCACATTTTCCCCCAATTACTCACATTCTTCCTGCTGCACATTCTCCTGGGATTAAGTTTCCTTATTTCATCTATAAATTAGCTCCTGTTGAATCATTACTCATCTTATCAGTGACTGGCAGACATTAATGAATTACTGATTTTGAACTTGACACTCTTCAAGATAGTTTATAATGGAAACAAAGGTAATTGTAGCATCAGACTCGTTATTTTGAATAATTTCTGGGAAGCGAATTTTCTGCAGGTAAAAAGATGCCTGATTGACAGCATGGGAGATCCAAAGATAAGTCCCCAAAGAATGACTATAGCACGAGCAGCAACAAAGCCAGCTTTTCTTGTGCTGTGTTTGCATAGATGGATTCTGCCTTGCACTGACTGCAGTTACCTCTGTCTAGAACAGTGGTTCTCAATCTTCCTAACGCTGTGACCCCTTTATAAGTTCCTCATGTTGTGGGGACCCCCAACCATAAAATTATTTTCGTTGCTACTTTGTAACTGTAATTTTGCTACTGTTATGAATTGTAATGTAAATATCCGATATGCAGGATATGTATTTTCATTGTTACAAATGAAATGTGTATTCTATGCACACATTGAACACAATGGGATTTATTTCAGAGTAGGCATGCATAGGATTGGGCCCTGAGGCTGCAATCCTATCCACATTTACATGGGAGTAAAGCCCTCCCGACTATAATGGGATTTATTTCAGAGTAGGCATGCATAGGATTGGGCCCTGAAGCTGCAATCCTACCCACATTTACATGGGAGTAAAGGCCCCCTGACTATAATGGGATCTATTTCAGAGTAGGCATGCATAGGATTGGGCCCTGAGGCTGTCAGCCAGCCCCAGTGCATGCGCAGCTACAGCCGGAGGTCTGGCAAGCCTGAGCTGGCCCCCTGCACCAGGGGTCTTTAGGCGACCCCCAGGAAAGGTATAGGCGACCCCCAAAGGAGTTCCCCACTTCCCACTTTGAGAAACACTGGTCTAGAATGAGGTCGGTGGGCAGAGGTAGAAAGTGTGCATTCATATCTCCTCCAAGACAGTGCTTGTTTTAACATTCTGAACACTGATGAAAAAAATGAGTATGAAGACACAGTTTCATGCAATGAATATTTGATTATAATATAGGTTAATTTCACAAAGATGAACACATGAATGGCAGGACACACACATTTTATTTTTTGCAACCAGACCCAACAAAATGGCCACTCACTTCTAATGTCTTATATTTGAAGTTTTTCTAGAATTATAATAACCTTGAGGAAAACATCTCACTCCAATGCCAAAATTTGCAGTGGATATTCAAATTTATGACATCTCAAAACCAGTTTACTCCAACAAAGGACTTTAAATAAATCCATATGGCAACCCCAGCAGCAGAGACAGCATTAGCAAGGTGTGTACTTGCCAGGATACTCGGATTAGGAAAAACCTCAGCTCATCAAAGAAGGTATAAGATAATTTTCTCATAAGGTCTATAGCTTAATTAGAAAACAAATCTCTTTCTTGAGACTTAAAGTCAACTAAATTGTAAATTACAAAGGCAATGCACTGCCTTCACAGTCTGTCTAAATTTTGGCTAGGGACTAGTAAAAACATAACAACAATGTCTTCTCTAATTAATACATTTGATGGATAATGCTAAGAGAGTTATTAATATCCGATATTCAGGGGCACTGGCATACTGATGAGGACTGAGGGGCCACAGCCCCCAGGTGTCACAATTATGAGAGGTGGCGACACGAGTAATGAGCAAAATTGCTAAAACTGCAATTTGTAGGAATAATCACATCATGTTATATATCATTAAATGCACAATTTATAGGAGAATGCAATAGAAAATCTGTAATGAAATATTTCCTTATCAAACATTATGCCCAAAACAAAACCACACATGCTGGCTGCAATAACAGTGATAGGCATGGCGGAAGCAGCAGCCTCCTCTTTAGCCAGCCTTCTGCCTTGCTGCTAGCTGGCCACATGGGGGGACATGGTCTTAAACACCCTAAATTGCAAGAGAAACTGCCCCCAGCCATTCTTGGTACGGATGCACACTGCTTGAAGGAAGGCCAGACGAAGCAGGTGGACTTGCTGAGAATGACTTCTCTCTAAATGAAGGGAGCAGGACCCCTGTGACCCTGGAGAGGGAGGAACTGCCACTTCCCACAGAGTGCCACTCAAGATCACAGCATCGCTGTGTGACCCCCTCCCTCAACTATGCAACTGCATATTGTCAATTTGGGGTTTTAGTTCACCCAATCTAATTTTCCTACAGTGATCTATAATTTGCTCTTTCAAAAGTCTTTGATTTTTTTAAAGAGACACAGCAGGCCTCCATCCGTCTTGAAAGACTATGGTATCATGCTCGGCGCTGCATACTTTGCATGCAAAACATGAAAGCCTGGGTTGGGTTGTTATGGAGGATAGGCTGTTACCCAAGCAGCAAATCCCCCCTCTCCACGCCACTGAATTAGTCCAATGGAAAGGCAGAGCCAATACAATTGGATCCAGCTGGCGTCGCAGAGCTGGGCTAAGGACAGGAGCGTACCCTGTCTTGTGGAGCCGACCCGGGTCTCGAACCCTGGCCTGCTGGTTAACAGGCACAGCGTCTTAACCGCTTACGCCACGCACAGCTTAAAGAGACACAGGACAATAATAATTAGGTGCTTATGTTTGGTGCTTCATAATTTAGAGATAAATGTTTGAAGGAAATACCAAGTGAGAAGTGTATTTCTAATCTATCCCACAACAAGGAGAACTGGCTTGAATTGCCACAGCAAAAGATCAAAAGCTGAAAAGTTGTTTGATCTTGGAAAAGTTGGTATCTAGGATATGAACCTAGAAATACCCATTTTGATAGATGGGTTAAATAATTACCAAAGTGACTGTAAAACTGAGATGATCTTCTCTGGATTATACAGTACTCAACAGCTGATGGAACTCAGTGCACCAGAAAAAAACGAATAAGCTTTTTGGGAATGGCAGAATCTTTTGCACATGGAATTTACGTAATTCTCTTCCTCTCAGTTTGTTGTCACCCTTGCCCTAAATGGATTGGGTGATTTGGCGTTGAGTTTGGGTTATTTCCCTTGTTATTTGTGGAGCTTTTCTCCCAGAGCAAATAGCAATCAGAAGACTGAATCCCGACTCAATTTTCAGGCTTGTTCCCAAACTGTAATTACAACATGCCAAGAATTGGGCACAACATGAAATCCTTCTCTAAGGGGAGAGAGAAGCGTGTGAGCCTGAAGCTTCTGTTGTTAATGCTAAATCAGATCTGAATCTGGCCTGAGACTGTAATGACATCTGGTGACAGTTGATCACATTTTGCTTGAGAAAAGCTACTAAGTTATTGGCTGGCTCAGATTTGTTCATCATCCCCTGTGCTATGGGGCTACAAACTAACAAAGAAAAAGAAAAAAACTGCCCATACACATGAGACTTTCAAAAGTGGTGATATGTCATCCAATGTGAAATTGAGAAAAGGTGCAGCAATGATTTTAGAAAATCTAAAATAAATTTCCAGATTTGTACAACTCGTAACTTCCATTCTCCGTGTGTATAAAGCAAAATGATTTTTGATGATAAAAAGAGGCGCCAGTAACCTCAACACTAAGAATGGGGGAGATGGCAATTTTCTTTTGCCAACAAAAAATATTGTAATACAGTGGTACCTTCGTTTATGAGCATAACCCAGAAGCATGCTAGTAATCCAAAATGGTTGTATATCAAAGCAAATTTCCCCATAAGCAATAATGGAAACTCAGACAATTCATCCCATATAGTCAAACATAGTCATATAAAAATGATTACAATACTGTAATAGAATACAAATAATAAAGAAAATACAAAATATAAAGAAAAATAAAACAAATCAACTTGCACTGCAATCCTGACTTTAAGCCAGAGAGAATAGTCCATCTAAGCTGGCCTAAGTAGGCTATATCTTGAACTGACAAGCCATATCCACAGCCTGAAAGACCAAATCCACAGGGCTAGGGAGCCTCTACGTCGGCCTAACTGCTGCTGAAGAGGCAAGCAGCATGCTCACCGGGCTGGTGTAGTTGTGCTCTATCCTGAGGTTGAGAGAATAAGGATTTTGCCATCACCTCCATTTTTACTCTGGCTTATCATGTGGTCCAATGGATCTACTCAGATTTACATCTGCTCCTGAGATGGCTTAAGTCAGAGGAGCTGTGAGGGTATGTCTGCCCTGGAAACAGGCTCTGGATACAGCATAGCAGCAGGATAAGCAGCAGAGGATAAGCAACCGAGCTGCCAGCAGAGGCATATTGAGGCCATGTTAACAGTGCAGTTAGGCCAGCACTGCTAGGCTGGTCGAGGTCCATCTGTCTTGGGCCAGCCTAAGTGGACTTAAACACTGGCCCAAGCCTTCCTGGTGTAGCTAGGCTGACCTATTTTGTCCAGCCCAGTGCTGGACAGGGTAATCTAAGTGCAGTTCAAGATTGCAGCCTTATGTCTCTCAGGCTGCAATCTGCCCCCTAACACAGTAGTGAGCCCTGCTGATTATGATAGGACACTGTAGAGTAGACAAGTAAGGCTAGGTCTCTTGGGCTCCTTTTCATTGTCTCCCTTACATTGGATAAACTTCACTGCCTGTCTCTCTGTCTCTCTGTCTATTTCAGAGTAGATATGCATAGGCTGGTCTCTCAGGAGAAGCTGAAGAGGTTCTGGCTGAGCACTGAAACCACCCTTATTCCAGTTGGGACTATTTTTTGCTTGTTTATCAAGACATCACTTGTATATCAAGTCTAAATTTATTATAAATCTTGCTTGTCTTGCAAAATGGTCTCAATCCAACTTAGTCTCAATCCAAGGTTTTACTGTTCTGGAAATGCTTCTTCCTAACTGTTCTGTACGAAGGGTAGAATACAGTAGAGTGGTAACTTGGTTGAAGAGCACTTTGATTAAGAGTGTTTTGGATTAAGAGCAAAATTTTCCTCAGAAATTTGGTTTAAGAACACTATCTTGAAAGAAGAAAACTTCTGAGGGAGTTTGGAATAGGCTTCCACAGCCAGGGTACTCACAGGAGGGAACTGGGGGTGTAGTTTGAGCTGGGGTGTTGCCCTGGGCAAAGTTTGGAACAGACGTTCATGGCCAGGGAATTCACAGGGGTGATCTGGGGTGAGCAGACTGAGCCAGGTGTGTGTATGGGATCTGTATGCAGCAGTGTGGAATATGTGCCTTATCATTGTTCCAATGCTGCTCCCATCAGCAGCATGGGAGTGTTAAAGTTGCACAAAAGGACAAAGATTCCACTGATCCCATGGACAGCAGTAACTCAATTAGTAATAGTGAAAGTCTTCCTACAAAATCAATCATCCCTCCTCTCTGTCTCCCTCACACTAGCCATGAAGATTTTCAAAGGTACAGTACAGTAAATATTGTACAGTATTTTCTTTATTACAGTGTATTGTAATCATTTTTATATACAGTAAATATTTTTATAAATATTTTTGGAACCAATCTAATTGCCATTATTTCTATGTTTAATGCAACATGAATTTTCATAGATCTGTTAGCCTCATTGATTTTTATACCGGGTTCCAGAAATGCTTTGGTGGAAGCAAAAGATTATTTCATTGCCCTGAATTTTAACCTGTGCAAACAAAAATAGCAAGCAAGATTGTTCCTTAACTCAGCATTAAAGTGGCTAACATACTTTGACACTCCTTATTTCATAGTTTAACAAGCTACCTTTGTTGTGTCCATGAGAACAATTTAAAGAAAGAAGCAGAACATGCACTAGTCCCTGTGGAACTAAATTTGATCTAGGGGATGCAAGTCAGTCCTGTCCGCTTCAATAAAAATAACTTTTACAATGACTATTTGCTCCAGTTTGGAGGGGGACGGAGAGATTGGGTAGAGAGAAAGGGGACAAAAAGTGAGTCCAATAAGGGCTGATGGAAAGTCCTCCAATTACACAATAAATCCAGAAATCCAGTTTAGCAAATATCCTGACAGCTTAATCAATACTCTGAGGTTTAATGATGATCTTCTCCTCTCTTTCAATGTACCATTTGGCAGCCTTGAGAATATTTTCAACAACACGGGCTATTTATAAACACAAAAAATGCAAAACAAAACTACCCAGCTTGCACAGCAGAGATTCGTTGCAGAAAGACATTTTCTGTTGATTTAGTGGTTTCTTTTGTTGTTTCCATCTGACAGAACTATAAAAATGGATTTAGAAAGATATTCAACCTTTGACTCTACTGTTTGCAATAGACCGCTACAAAGACACAAATGTCTCTGTTTCCTAGTAGGACAAATATCTGAGTTCTGGATGAAATGAGAGCTACCTATGAAGAGTCTGTTCTTAAGTGACTCTATTTTCTCTCTACAGCAGTTCTCTATGTTGTTAACAAACACAGGGAAAAAAGAAAGGTGGTACAATTTGTACCAATACCGTAAAAGAGAGCTACCCCAAAGACAAAGTTGCTGCAACCAATCTGTCTCCCTGACTAGGTGCAAAGATTTCTCACTTTCTTCCTTCTCTTTTAGGACACTGTAATCTTTATATAGGGGCTATAGTGGTGCAAGTGGTTAAGACACTGTGCCTGTTAACCAGCAGGCCAGGGTTTGAGACACCGGTTCTACAAGATGGGGTGATCCATAGCCCAGCACCTGACAACCTAGCAGTTTGAAAGCATGCAAATGCAAACTTGTAGATAAATAGGTATCACTCCCTGCACATGCAAGTCACACTGGCTCTATGGCTCTAGAAACAGGGATGAGAACCGAACCCTACAGTCGGTCACGGCTAGCAGTATAACCTGCAGGGAACACCTTCAATCAATCAATCAATCAATCAGTCAGTCAGTCAGTAAGTCAGTCAGTCAGTCTATCTATCTGAGTCACAAACAGAACTCGCTGACCTACAGATTCATCAAAACCACAATACCTAGAAGCACCCACTAAGAACCCATTTTTAGAAATTCAAACCAGAAGGGTGTGTAAATAAGTACATGATTAAGTCCCTAAACTTAACTTAAAAGAATCACTGACTCATCAATGCCCAGTCCAAACCCATGAACTTAGAAGCATGAAATTTGGGCACAGTATTCCTTCTGTGATGTATCTAAGAATAAATTTCTAGAATTTAACCCATAGGGAGGTGGAAAGGGTGCAACGTGTTTTTGTCGCTATACATAACATTGAAGACTGACTGATCAACACCCAGCCCTCTGTGTGATGTCTAGTGGTACCCGTTGCCCGATGGTGTCCAGTAGGGATGCCTGGTGCCAAGTGGTGCCCACTGGTGACTGCTGTGCAGTGGTGCCCGGGGCCGCCTGCTGCCCGCCCATATTCACTACCCACCAGAATCTGGTGCCCATCACCCAGTGCCAGTGCTTGGGACCCATTAGTGTCCTGCAGTGCCCACTGGTGCCATGCCTGGGTCCACAAATATTCTTGAAATTTTACTCCCACAATAACGGGTACATTCAGCCAGTCAAACCATAAATTTTATTTTCTAGCACAGTGGTCCTCAAACGTTTAACACTAAAACCCCCTTTTTAGAATGAGAATCTGTCAGGACCTACTGAATGTTATGCCATGACTGGAAGGGACTTCACCAGGAAGGAATTTTTTTTTTTCAGAATTCTGGGCTGCAATCCCCTCCATACTTATCCAGGAATAAGTCCCATTTACTATTATTATTTAAGCATGTTTAAAGCAGATCTGTTAAAATTACAGATCTGTAATACTTCTTCAATTTCAGTCTTATCCCATGGTAGCAACAAGTCTAATATACTAAAAATATTGAAATGAATGGGGACCCACGTAAAATCTATTTGCTACCCACCTAGTAGGTCCTAACCCACGGTTTGAGAAACATCAGCCTGATTGTTACTCAGGACACCCTATGACACTGTAGCAGGAACTGACAACACAGACCAATACGATCAGATAGCTACTTTCATGCCAACTGCCTCAGTGCCATTGCCAGAGTCCTAAATTTCACACTGGGCTTGTGTATTAACACTGGCTAAAGAAATACATAAGATTCTGTTTCCAAGTAACCTAAATGCTGTTACAAGAAAAGCTGGATTCAATAACCTGTGTAAATGATCTGGCTTTAATATTAATGCACGATGCTTTTCATCTCTAGTAACCTACCTTCAGAGCCAGGGGGAAGCATATAAACATTTTAAAGAAAATGAATGTATTTACAAATATGTTCTTATTATGCACAATTTACTCTGCAAATTCATCTACATAATTTGCTCAGTTTTTGCTAGTCAAGGCAAGTGGGGAGCAATGATGCAAGGCATTGAACCCCATTGTAATTTTATTCAGCAGTTCCTCTGTCTTTTTAAGACTGCAGCAGGCATGCCCCAGAAGCTTTTGAGCATTTCTTCAACATAATAAGAGTTGGAACTTTGTTCCTTTATTAAAATCATAGACACTGCAGTTCTTTACTGAATTCTGAACTCCTATATTGAACATATGGCCATAAATGTATACAAAGCTGCCTTATATCACATAGCTGATCCATCTGCCATTGGTTGGTTCAAAGTGCCAGAGAAGAGGTATTGCAGGCCTGCCTGGATTTGAACCTGGAACCTTCTGCCTACAAAGAGAACACTCTACATATGAGCTGTAGCTCTCTGCTTCTATGCCTTTCTTTCTATAACTGAGCCTTGGCTATATCCCAAGCATGGAAAATTTGATTCCTATTTCTCTTCAAATAAGGGAACATAAGTTTCCTTTTTGAGCATAGTCGTTCTGCACCATCACACCTTTACATAATTTCTCTAATGACAGGGAACCCCCTCCACCTAGAGTTTTACAGGAAAGAAAACATTTCTGAACTCAGCCATTCCAAGGCACCACATTAAAAAGCCATAATACACAATCATTCCTTTGTACTTCAGAGGCTATTAATACATGCACTGAGGCCCCTAGGAGGCTGTTGCCTAAACCAATTACTTATTCATAGCATGAATCAGAGACACCTACTCTATTGTTTTCCAGTACAGAATAAATTTGGATTTTATAGTCTAGAACACTGTGAATTTTCAGTCCCTTACAAAAAATGATCCACAGCACACTGTGCCTCTTTTACAGAAATGCACTATATTTTGGGGCAGTTGTGGAGGGGAGATAACCCTGACCAAGAATCCCCCAGAAGCCACATTTAGACATTGCCTAAATGTTCCAATTGCAGTTGTCTCTGTACAATTTATCTTTGAACTCATCAAGGTACTGTTTCACAAAACAAGCTGTCATGGTCTGAGGCACTAACATCAATGGAGAAGCCCACCAGTTCTCTGACATACATCATTATCTGAAATAAAACATTCCTTTTTTAGAAAGATATCCTTTGTTGAATAAACTCTTCAATTTTAAAAAATTATAAGGCTAGATAAGGGACCAGCTCCAATTAGTTGCCTCTGCAAATGGATATTTCAGGATTGCAGACATTTGTCTTCAAGATGTGTACAGCTTTAGGAGTAATTTAACAACACAGCTTTTTAATTCTGCCATTGGAAGCACAGATTGAGGAAAGAATCAGGATAAAACACCAATACAGAATGTGCTGTATCTGACCTAGATGGCTGTGATTAAAAATACATGAAGCATGCTGCAAGCAGCAGGAGGGGGGAAAAGAATTCTGGTGTCTTCAGTGATGGCATAATAGAAACAAATGCTGAAAAATCTACACTGTATTTAAGACAAGGGCCGAAGATCATAGGTGAAACAGTCCCCAATACAAATGAAAGAGCATTCACTCTGCTGATTTCTTATTTAACAAGTAGGCTTCAAAATCTGCTTCTGTGGCAAGCTTATCTTTCAAATATGGCAAGCCTATGAAATTCTTTTTTTGTCCTTCTCCACATAAACTGATATTTTTGAGGAGTCTTGTTTACTTTGCCAGCTCTCCCAAGCAGCAAGTTCTCTCTTTTATACAGATTTATACAGCACTGAAAGGGTCAAGCAATATCAAATCTTCAGATCTGAGACTGGGTACTCAACAGCAGCCAATCTAGCCACTGTGACTAGTTCTTTTCTTGCAGGGCACATTAAAACATTTCATGAAATGATGTTTTGACTTATATCTTTATGGTTGGTAAGACATATTGATCTGCAAACTTAGAAACTTCACAGCAAATTCATCAGATGTTGCTGAGACTGGGTGTATAAATGTCAGGAGGAAGAGAAATGGAGGAACTCACCAACTCACCCACTGCCACCTCAGGAGTGATTCACTGAGGCAACTTTGGGAGTAAAGAAGGGCAGGGAAAGAATAGATATTCATTCTCACTGATTCTCTTTTTCCCACTTCTGCCATTTCAATCAATTTTTTTTTCCATATGGGTACCAGATTCCAAATTATCTGTCAAAATATGAGCAAGTTAAATGACTTTATTTCACACAACTAATAAATGATTAAGGGGCCAACCTTATCCTTTCCCAGAACCATACAGCACATATACAGGGCAGGAGAGTAAATAGCACAAGCACTGGGATCATGTCAGTTGGTACTGGGTGCTGTGGCTAGAGGCTGGTGCTGGGAGATGCATTGCAGGGTGGTTGTGTGGAGTTCTTTCTATCAAAGGGGAAGTGTTCAAGGTCAGGGAGAAAGGCTGAGGAGGAACACGAATGGGAGAGGGTGGCATGGATCCTATCCTCAACTCTGCTGTAAAGCTCAGCATGGAGGTCTTCATATCCCTTTCCCCAAGGAGGCCTCTGGCAGCCCCCATGAGGCCACTGGATATAGCAGTTGACATTTTGGAGCTGCTGCACCCAGTAGCCCTGCCACCATTAGGAATGGGCTGTCGGAAGTCCAAATCAAAGACATAACAGATATGCCTGGGCTTAAAAATGTGAAAAGATTGCCATGTGTTCATGTCCATCCACTCTGCAAAGGTGAAGTGAATGGACATTTTTTTGGAACCAAGGAATATATACCAAGGGTACACACATAGGTGTACCTGCTCCTTCTATTTCAAGCATTATCAGGGATGCAACAAATAATGAAAGATGCAGAGATATAAGATCCAAGATTTTCAGATATTTGAATAAATGCAAACTAGCAGAGTAGGGAGAAATCTGTGTGGGGTTCAGATTGGGGAGATTTCCTTTTTTACCCAAGACTTTCTGGCCCAGTTCTTAATTTGCACCCAAAATGTGCAATGTCAGTACCGTTTTCTGCTAGCTAAAATCCCTGCATTATTCTAATGCAGACTCATTTTGTCAAACACAATTCACTGAAGAATGACTGGTACTGAAGTGCATAAAGAGGAAATGCCATTAAGATGACAGCATTCCATTATAGCACTTGTTTGAGAACAAGATGTACAAATGCTTCAGCAGGAACCTACTTGAACAAAGCAACAAGGCAAAAACATGAAACTGTAGCTTCTGTGCTCTATCCTTCCAAGCAGTGCCGCAAAACACAGGTGGGTATGCTAGTTAGTTCTGTCCACTGGCTGACTGCAAGATTTACTTGCATTTTACATTTACTTTGCTGAGAATTTTGAACTGAGTAGAAGACATTGTCAAGCGAAATCATCAAAAAACTAGCAAAATGTTTGGTGAAAAACTATTTAAAAGGGTAGGCAATTATTCATACAGTGCTGCCACCAGAGCTGCTGAGCCCTGGTAAGCTTGGGCTCACTACATGATTCTTGAACATTTGCAGCCGTTTTGTGATAACTACTCCATTAGGCAATACTGGTTGAGATAATAAAGTTGAAAAGAGAATAACAAGATTACAGAAATGTTAGAATCCAAGGATTTCTTGTTCAAATATTTCAATTATGCCTTTGTGTCCACAAATGTACCTTTACTCATTACAACTGTATTGGATTTAGACTTTCCTGTTCAGCAGTTTTTGCCTTGATAAGTGGGAAAAGACTTAATTGGTTGTGAACAGGTACATCAAAAATCTAAATGAGTCTATAGACTCTTCTCCCAATTAATTTTGACAAGGAATGCTTCTAGAGGAAAGACACCTTGAAAAATCGTATCATCTCTTATAATTGCTCCCAGTCAACCGTACTTAGATGCAAGGCAAAGTGCAAAGGTGGTTCAAAATCACTAACCAATAGTGCATATAACAAAATTGCCAATCAAATGTACAGAAACACTGCAACACAAACAGCTGAAATCTTTGATGAGCACTACGGTCCTAAACTGTACTGGCACAGTCAAGACAAACAGCCTGTATTCCATCCAAAGCAGTTCAGTAAGCAGCTGGAGAAGTCTTTGGGGTGAAGGGATATATTTCCCCTTACCCTTAATAAAGTTCCGGCCCCCACCATTGGAGTTTTTCAGTTCTGCAGGCCTCCGTCAGTCTTGAAAGACTCTGGTATCGTGCTCTGTGCTGCATACGAAACACGAAAGCCTGGGTTGGATTGTTATGGAGG
Source organism: Cryptoblepharus egeriae (assembly GCA_030015325.1). Taxonomy (NCBI): domain Eukaryota; kingdom Metazoa; phylum Chordata; class Lepidosauria; order Squamata; family Scincidae; genus Cryptoblepharus; species Cryptoblepharus egeriae. The sequence continues at coordinate 101,821,293 of JAREYC010000002.1, read as the reverse complement.
CTAGGCTGTTACCCAAGCAGCAAATCCCCCCTCTCCACGCCACTGAATTAGTCCAATGGAAAGGCAGAGCCAATACAATTGGATCCTGCTGGCGTGGCAGAGCTGGGCTAAGGATAGGAGCTCATCCTGTCTTGTGGGGCCGACCCGGGTCTCGAACCCTGGCCTGCTGGTTAATAGGCACAGCTTCTTAACTGCCTGCGCCACCCTTCTGCACCAGCTGGTATAAATCCAGGAAGCCCTGTATAGAGTTGTCCAAATGGAGAAGGGGTAGTGTGGCACTACCACTAATCCCACACATTTCTTCTCTCACTCACACCTCTTAAATGCCCTCTTGTCACCATCTTCCATCCCCTGTGCTGCCCAACACAATCTTACCTGTGCCAGTGGATGCAGGGATGGGATGTCCCACTAGTAGGCCTTAAGGCTGGTTCAGTCAGCTCTCAAGTACCCAAACTCCATGATACACTGGTGTGGAGATGACTGCACCAGGTTGAACACAATGTTAGGATTGTGCTGTTCATCTTTTAAAATTGAGATTTGACTGAACTATGTTTTTGAAAAATAATTCAATTCATTATAATCGGCTGACTTTGCAACAGACATGTATCTATGCATGGCTGGATGTGCCAGTTCAGCAGTGGATGGAACATTATAAGGGCTAAAAAGGGGTTGATAATGGAAAATAATACATTTTTCTTTAAAAGACCCTCCCCCCCCTCCAAAAAAAAAAAAGTGCAAAGAAGCAGGAAACAAGTTTTGTCTGTTTTTCTTGTTACAACTTCTGGCAGATGCTCAAGATGCAGACAAAATTTTAGTTGTCATAAGAGAGAATTATTGCAGTGACAGAGAGCCATAGCTTAAGCAAGCAGAGTGAACATTTTCCTTCTGCAGTGCTGCAGCTATGAAACCCATATCATCAGCTATGCCAATATACATCATTTGGCCTGCAGCAACACCATGCTATTCCAGTGTTCGATGAATGACAGAGCTCTGTCAATGCATATTCACTGGCAAGTGTACTGCAATGTCAGTAATAAGCAACTTTTCTCAGGCTTTCAGAAGCACAAATACTACACCGTTGCACTACTTAATTATCAGATTTTAAATAGTGACTTAAAAAGGTAAAGGAAAAATGTCACAATCAACTGAAACTCACTTTGATAGAACATGTGATACAAATTTTGGTGAAAAATCCTTAATTTCTCCCTACTGTTGTCAATTTGGCACCTTTTGTTATTTGGCCTACTCATTATCACATGAAACATACTTGATTTCCAGGGGCAGGATATCCTGGGGTCCAGAGCTTGGACCTTATACCCAGTGCTACGTACCCAGTTAATGCCACCAAGTAGAGAGGCACAAAACGTTCTTTTGTGCATTTGCCCAGATCTGATGCTGCAATATTTGATGTTTCTTGGGTGCTACTAAGCCCATCCTGATAAAGCAGTGGTTCTTGAGCATTTCAGCATGAGACTACAATCTGAGAATGACAGTCTGTCCGGGACCCCAACTCCCCATAGATGTCACAGCTGGAACAGGACATGCCATCATTGTGATGCCAGAGCTCCTCCATGTCTACTTACTTACAAGTTCCATTTTGTTTAATGGAACTTTCTCCCAGGAAAGCTGTCTGAATGCCTCAGTCCAAGATGGCAGCACCAAGTACCAAATTCCTACCTGGCGGTGCCTACCTTTTCAAACAACAACTGAAATGAAGTCCCAACCCCACTTTGAGATGCACTGTGCTAAACGGCCAGGATACAGCCCATTTCAGCACTCCAACAGCACATGCTCAGCCTCTCCTGAAAGATCAGCCTATGAATATCTACTCTGACATAAGCCTATTACAGTCAATGGGGCTCACTCCTATGTAAGGAGGCAATGGAAAGGAGCTCACCATACAATTACTCTATTTGGGATACAGCCTGTTTCGGCACTCCGACAGCACATTTTCAGCTTCTCCTGAGAGATCAGCCTATGAAAGTTTACTCGAAAGTAAGCCCTACTATAAATCAGTGGGGCTCACTCCTGTGTAAACCTGAGAGACTAAGTGCAGGTTAATTAGTTTTATTTTTCTTTACATTTTGTACTATATTATTCTGTATTATATTACAGTATTGTAATCATTTGTATATGAATATTTTTAGGTTGTGGAACGAATTGTCTGAGTTTCCCTTATTTCTTATGAAAAATTGCTTTGATAGACAAGTGTTGTAGATTATCCTTCCAGACGAATTATGCTCGCAAACTAAGGCACTACTGTATCTGGATAGCATATTTTGCTTTGGCTTATCTCTCTGTTCCTTTTGAAAAAGGGATCCAGAATATATATGTGACCTCAAGGCCACTGACTGCACCCTTGGTTCTTGTGCTGGTGTCTTGGTGAACCAAAGTCACACTCCTTGCTGTTTTCAAGTGTTGCCTTGTCACAACTGTGATCTGTTTCCACCAGTATGGGAGAAGGAACACCGCATCGTAGAGATATATCATATAATCCTAGAAAAGTGATGGAATGAAATCCTAGCTGTTAAGTTTGCTGACCATTTACATTCAAGAAGAAGGAAAGCAGAGGAAATAAAAATGGTTTAAAGATCTCAAAATTATGCTTACTTCTCTATTAAATCCAGCGTGACTCCTGGTACCAGTCGCACACTCTTCTGCATGCAAAACCTGCAGAGAAAAGAAGAGATTAAAAGTAATTTACACTAATTAAAATCTCTAATGACAGATTATCCAATGGTTCTATGGCAGAAGCAGGTTTCTTATTATTAGCATTATATGTGAGGGTTGACAAAAGTTTGTTACTGCATAGCAGGAGGCAGTATCTGCCGCATTCATGTTTATGCAGATATTTCCTTTGTCACAGTGTGAAGCTTGTGCACTGTGACTTGGGTATTGACAAGTTTACACCAGGAGAGAAATGAGGAGAAAAGCTCAGTGCAACACCCCAACTTTGAGAGAGCAAAGTACTGAGTGGATAGAATAATGATCCATGCGAGATTTCCCAAAGAACAGACACTGGAGGAAATGGCGTCAGAAATCCAAGCTAACAATGCCTAGATAAAAGTTCTATTTAAAAATATTGTATGTAGAGTACTAGCTGAATTTACATGTTGTTGGTGGAGAAAAACTTAAAAAAGAAATTTTTGGGGGGTGCTGGCAACTAGTGTGCACTGCTAGGCACCAGCTGGCACTGTGCACAAGTGGGCACCAGAGGGCATTGTCGACACCGGGCGATGGCCACCAGATGACAGGCAATGGGTAACTGCGGGCACTATGACCACCAGCACTCAGCAGGCAGTAGTGAATACCAATGGGCAACGGGCATTGGCAGGCACCAGCCACCTCCGGTCACTGAGAACCAGCAGGCAGTGGCCACTACTGGACTCCTCCAAGCAGTGGACACTAGGAACCACTGTGCACCCCTACCAAGCACCAGGCATTGCTGGGCACCAGCGGGCAGTGAGCACCAACAGCATCAGGCACCACCAGGCATCCCTACCAGGCACCAGACCCGCAACACTGGGTGGCAGATACCAGTGGGCAATGGTGAGCAGTGGGTACTGGTGGCCACTGGCAGTCAGCAGGACATGTGGGCACTGGGCACCAGGGACAGTGGGCAATAGGAGACAATGGGCACCAGTGGGCACCAGGCGTCAGTGGGCACCATCACGCACCACCAAGCACCAGGCTGCACTTGGCACCACCAGGCACCACTGGACAACATGGGGCACTGTACACCAAATTCGTTCTTAGAGGGTTCTTACATCACATGAAGGAATATGCTCCCAAAATTTCATGCTTCTAGGTCCAGGGTTTGGGGCTGGGCATTGATGAGCCAGCAATTCTTCAAAGTTAAATATAGGGATGAAAACACGTTATATCCCTTTTCACCACCTTAGGGTCTGAATTTTGAAAACATCATTTCCTGGTACAGTATCTACATTACAGAAGGAATACCCTCCCCAAATTTCATGCTTCCAGGTCCAGGGGTTTTGGCTAGGCACTGATGAGTCAGCGAGTGAGTCCATGTTGGGAAGGGATAGACAAAACATTTATTTCAGTACCTCCATCTCATCTAATTTCAACGCTTCAATCTATTCCTTCCGGACCACAATGTACCACTAACAATGAACAGCTGCAGCACAGAAAACATATCACCAAAACAGCTTGTTAAAAATAACTCAAGAAACATATAAGGTAAAAGTATCCTAAGATCTGTATGTTGGCTATATTTTGTCTCTTCTCCCTGCTTCAATTTCTGACCATGAGCACCAAGGTCTCTGCTCATTCTCTAATGCATATGCCTTCTCTTCTCCATCAGGTCTCTTGCTGTAACTGTTCTGGAGCACTTATCCACCCAATGCTTCCATTACTAGAAAAATACAGTGACTCATCCACCCGTAATAAAGAGAATGGGGACTCTCTTGGCTTACTCAGCAGTGACACAGGTGTACTCTGAACCAGAACAGGATCACTTTCATTAATTCACATATTCTGGGAAAAAAATTGGACAAGTGAAAACAGACTAAGCCTGAGCCTAAATTAAGTGCAGCTTCCAATCTTCCTTTCCTACTTTAACTCTAACCCTCTTCCATTTCCCTGCTGCCTTTGAGCCTCCTGCCTTTCCCATGATTTCTGTAATCCTTTCTGCCCTCCCCTGTTTGGGAAAGGCAACATCCTGATGACATGCCTCTGCGACAGGCTGGCCAGGTTTCCACATATCATGTCCATCATGGATTGAAGGAAACGCCAATCCACAATAAGTGTATACTGTCTCACATGGTACAAATGCTAAAGAAGTTGCCTTTCTATATACAGTATTCCATCTACAGTATTTATCTACCGCTATTCAACTAAAAATTCACAAAGCAGTTTACAAAGAAAATGAAAAACATAATAGCTAATGGGTCAATGTCCCAAAAGGGCTCACAATCTAAAATGCGAAAAGAACACCAGCAGAAGCCACTTGAACAGAAATTCTGGGGTATGTAGGGCCAGTTACTCTCCCCGTGCTAAATAAAGGAGGAACACCTACTTGAAAGAGTGCCTCTTGCCCAGTTAGCAGGGGTAACTTTCTGCCCTCTCCTCTAGAATCAGTTCATTATAACATTCTCATATCCACCTAGTTTTCTGTGAATCAAGAGATTTTATCACCTTCACTAAATATCTTTTATATTATAGATACTTTTACCTTCACAATCATAACTCTATTTAATGTTTATTTAACATCAGTGGGTGCGTTAAGAGATTTGCAGAAAATAAGACTGATTCCATTCCTGATCAGAGGCATAAAAATCAATGCATTACAGCCAGCACTTCACTTCAGAATATTGTTTTCTTGCAAAATACAGGTGTGCAAAATACGGTTCTGCATCAGTGATTTTCAGTCCCTAATATCTTTACATAATTTCCACATTAACTTCACGCTATCCTCACCTGGCCAGTCTTAAAAAGCATTAAAACATAGCGCGCAATCCAGAGTAACTACGGGGACTTAAGGGGAGTCCTTGCTCCTGCATAAGAACAAATGGATTGCAATATGAATTTCCCATAGGTTTCCATTAGGTGATGCAGTAACTACGGGTGAACGTAATGTCTCTTACATGCTCCTGTAGTTACTCTGGATTGTAGGGATAGAATACTAAAGATAGAACTACTACTTGAGTACATGGGTTCTTTCTGTGACCAAAAGTTTTGCTTTGATATACAAGCGTTTTGGATTACAAGCCTGTATCCAGAACAAATAATTCTAGTAAACTATCATTTTACTATTTTGGATGGCCATCATTGAAATGAATGCTTTTAAGGAGCAGAAAAATGTAGGCAGATTTTATATCTGAAGTACTACATTTTTTTTTGCCAGCATCACAAAGAATGCCTTGATATTTTATGATCAAAGTGACAAGGATCGTTCATATGCCATCACATGCATCAGCAAACTATAGCTTGCTTACATCATTGCAACCTAGTACTTTCTGGTCAGTCTTCCATGTCACTTGACCCGAACTTGCCTTGTTTATCTAATAAAATGTGATAGGATGTCACCAAATAGGAAGAAAAGTTGCTGGTCATTCCAAGGTATAAAGCATACCATTCCTTTCTACCTCTCTTCCTCCCTCTCAGACTCTCCAAAACTATCAGGAGCCCACCAATCAAGGAAGAACCACCTGCTTCAATAGAGGCTCATTCTCAGATTTTAAGGGATCCTATATCATCTTTTTAAAGAAAAATTCCGGCATAAGCTTTATGAGCCAAAGGCTTTTGGTTAGGAATTATTTGCTTAGCCATGGCAGGCCTCCCACATACTTACTGGAGCTGGGGGATGTTGCTATGTCAAGTACTTCAGTCAGATTCTTTTTGAAAAAAAGAAAATAAAGTGTACATCTGGGGTCATCTATAATGTGTTTTCCACAAACTCTACTCATTACAAAGCTGTCACTTCACTCTCCCCACCAGAGCATTCAACAACAAAAAAAAAAAAAACATGAGTAGGACGATAGGATGTAAATAAATTGGAGACTTAGGAATTTCACAGGGGCTTTTGGTTCTCAAAGGAAACAGAATAATAAATAAGATCAGACTGCTTTTGGTTAGTAAGGAAAACACCCTTTCTAGGGCAGCTTTGGTCTACCAGAGAACAGCTTGGTATTCAGAATAATGGCACTTTCATGTTCACAAGATGGTAACTGGAACAGGTCAGCAAAATCACAATAGATCAGTGACGGAAATGCTCCCAGTCTTCCAAGCTAAGGAATCCATGAGTTCAAGATATTCCTTGAGAAAATTAACTATAATGTGTACTTACAGTAACAATGATATACAGTAGTATTGTCACAATACATTTGAAGAAGGTAATCTGTATGGCACAGGGGATAGTACATTAACCCTACAATTCAGAGTAACTACGGGAGCACATAAGAGAAATTACGTGCACCTGTAGTTATGGCACCACCTAGTGAAAACCTATGGGAAATTCATTGAGTAAATTGTTTTTACACCGGAGCAAGAACTCCCCGTAGTTATTTTGGATTACACCCTAAGTCTGAATATGGATATCCAGATTTAAATCCCCACTCAGGCTGCAATCCTAACCACACTTTTTTGGGAGTAAGTATTGTTGAACAAAATGTGACTTACTTCTGAGTAGACATGCTATTGATTGCACTGTTACTTACAAAGCTCACCATTTGATTTAAGGCAAGACTCAATATGTTAGACCACTGGTTCACAAACCGGTGGGGTCTTCTCTGAACACTGGCTTAATGAGTTCCATTTTCCCTGAACCAGTTTCCATATTAGTTCTTCCATATTACTTCTGTGCGCAGAAGTGTCTTATGGCATTTTGTAACACCTCCAGATCAGCACAGGACTTATGCAGGGGCTTAGGTCAGCCTAACTGGAGGTTAGGATTGCAAAGCTAACCCCCAGTTAGGCCAGCTTAAGTCTCAGCACAGAAGCATCTTTGGATAACGCTGGCTCTTCAACGAAAAAACGGGGATGAGCACTGCACCCTAAGATCAGTGATGGGATTCAAAGAAATGAACAACTGGTTCTATGCCCATCTGGTACCCACTTTTAAATGGCTATTTTTAAACTTTATATGTACTATCTCTCGTTAACAACCGGTTCTATAGAGTAGGTGCGAACCTGCTGGAGGCCACCACTGCAAAGATGGTCACAACTAGCAGGGCAATCTGCGGGGGACACTACCTTACCCCTGCCCTAAATTCACTCACATCTTGGATTGCAATAAATCTAACTACCATATAGCCAGTGCTCTTTTCCTCCACAGTTTCTGTGATCTGCCTATAGTTTACAACTAGCCATATGGAATTCTGACTGTTAAAATAGCATAGCTAATGAAACAAATGGTAAATGAATCATACAACCATGTAATCTTCATTTGTTTATGCCATATTCACAAGAAATTTAAGGCACTCTAAAATCCTGAGGCTTCAATATACTATGATGTTAATCTAATTAAGTAATCTCCCTTGAAATTCATTTTTATTTAGGGCTACTCAAGCAAATTGTTATTGAAGATCAGAAAACCTGACAGCATTTTACACACACACACACACACACACACACACACACACGTAAAATTAGGGGAGGAAAATGTAACTGCAACATGAGCTTCCTTCACTTTTATATCAGAAGTGACAACTTATGCAGAGTTGACCCTCTTTAAAAATACAGGGCTTCAGGATCATGCTGAGAGAAGCACTGCTTGAGAGCTAAATAGCCCACTCAAGTGCATTTTATACTGCTAAACCATCCAAAATGTCCTCACATGTATCACTTCCAAAACCCGTCATTAAAAGGATCAGAAACTGATGTTATTGCAGAGCTCTGAATCTCTACTTGCCTGGCGGCACCAAGCCAAACCCCGACTCTCCTTCCATAATGTCAGTAAAAGAAGAAATCAGCTAATCCTGGGTCCTTGCAGAGCTGCAAAGAATACTAAACAGCACTGGAGAACACAATGTGCACCATCAGCACTGGTGATCCTTTTGCATCAAAAGGAATAACCAAGGAGGAAATAATCTTTTCTCCTGCACACCTTTGCAGATTTCATTGTAATATCTCAATCCTATTTGTCTTTAGCTTGAATCCCAACAGATTTCCTTCTAATAAAATGGCAACCCAAAGTTAAGCTGACTTGGGGTTAGCCTTACTCTGAAGTGATATAAAAAAGACTGCACATACTAGAAGTCGCATCATTCCTTTGCTTCTAATCTTCCCAACTATCTGATTCTGTCCAAAGGGGTACCATTTTACACATACAGTTGGACATATCCAAGTCTTGATATATCCAATAGATTGTCATTCTAAAAAGTGGGTCTTGGTGCTACCGTATTTGAGAACCACTACCCTAGAGAGCAAAATAGCTTGATCTTTCCAAACTCTCCCTTCAGTCCTATGCAACTTCAGCCAAGGCAAGGGCAATTACCAGTCACATGAGCAGGGGTAGGATTTACGAAGTCTATCTAAAGAGATTTTGCTCACCATTTAGTTAGAATTTGAGAACTTCCTTTTGATCAGTTTTGCTCAGGAACTGCAGTTTTCTTGTTCCCACAGCCCAAGAACTTAATTGAGCTGTGGACTCTAGGCTAGCTTAGGTACTGCACTCTTTGTAGATTTAAATATCAGGCTTCTGGGGGAGGGGACTTGCACAGTTGATGTTGGAAAAACAAACAAGTTTCTTCTACATCAAACATGCAAACTTTGTAACAGAATTCAAATTAATGAAAATATTGCTCAGTTCTATTAAACTCTCACCTCTAATGTTCTTCCACATTTTAAGCATTGCCGAAGTACAGTGTTGTACAGTACAGTCCCAAAAGACTATGGTATCGTACTATGTGTGGGAAACTTCCCGTGTGGTTTCAACGCTGTATGTGAAGCTGGAGTGTCCTCTCCAGAGCACGATAGCCTGGGTAGATTGATATAGAGGATAGGCTGTTACCCAAGCAGCAACGTCCCCTTCTCCACATCACTGAAATAGTCCAATGGAACAGCAGAGCCGATACGATTGGTTTCAGTATTGGTTTCAGTATTCATACGATTGGTTTCACACACACACGCACACACACACACAGTATATGAAAATATTATATATATATATATAGATATAGATATAGATATAGATATAGATATAATATAATATAATATATTTTTTATATATATATATAATATAATATAATATAATATATATATATATATATATATATATATATATATATATATATATATATATATAACAAATTTAATTTGTTCCGGAGGCATGTTCTTTATGTGAAACATTCTTTACATGAAGCGGATTTTCCCATAGGAAATAATGGAAACTCAGACGATTGGTTCCACAACCCCCAAAATATTCATATAAAAATATTAACTGGACATAAAAAATGATGACAGAACACTGGAATTGAATTCAAAACATGCATTCAGTGTGCATGATCCTATGAAGTCTACTTAGGCTGCAATCCTAAAGACACTTTCCTGGGAATAAGACCCATTTAACACAATGGGGCTTACTTCTGGGTAGACATGGTTAGGAGGCTGCAATCCAAGACACCTTCAAAGTGTCTCCCCACTTTCTCCTTCTCTCCATCCTGAGCCTCTCTCTCCCCTGCTCCCTTCTGGCTAGCTCTGAGCTGCTTCCCTCTTCTCCACTGCTCTTCTCTCCATCTGCCCAGCAGACACAAGGCCAAAAGAGGAACAGCACAGAAGTGTTGCTTTCACTATGGGCAGGTGCGCTAGGCAGCCCTGATGCTTTTTAAACAGGCTGCCGGCCAGCGCATCTGCCCCAACTGTCAACAAATGTTTTCTTTACATGAAGCACTTTCTTTATGCGAAGCAGAATCCTAGAGAAATTTGTGTTTGTTACGTGAAACATACTTTATGTGAGGTGTTCCTTACGTGAGGCACCACTATATATATATATCCACAAATTGCTTTTTCCAGAGTAACTGCTTAAAACAAAATCTGGCTTTAAAAATTTGCCATCTTGTTAAAATGGGAAATGCGTCTTTTTCATACACACATTCTTTTGGTAGCCTCCCAATTCTAAAGCTGAAAGTACATCACTATCTGAAATAGTGTCTGAAGTAAACAGGACTTTGCTTTCCTCTTTACTTACATTAACTCTATTTTAAAAAATATTTTGTAAAAGCTCATAGGAACAAATAGTTTTATGTCAAAAAAGTTCCACCTCTCACTTCTGAATTAGGGAGGGAAAAAAACACCAGAAGGTGAACAAATGAGAAATATATTGGTATTAGGAGCATTTAGTTATGAGGTGGCAGTTATTTTGGTTGTTTTCAAATGAGATAACTACTACAATTTTACACAATCCAGAAAAAGTAAGACATCCTACAAGTGCATCTCAGCCTGTCATTTTAAAGTTCTCATATAATAAATCAGGGGGTGGACTTGTGAGTTAAGCATAAAGAAAAAAACTTCTTGCCGCAGTGCTGTCTATACAAGACAGTTTCAAGTGCTTGCTGAAGTTATTCACAAGGGGTATGGCCTGAAGTGCAGCTTATTACTGTACGTACCTATCATTAAAAAAAATCCACGCTGCTCAGTTTCTTTCAGCACATTTTTTGCAGTTTGATCATGCTTTTACAGGGTAAACTGAATTAAAATAATTGATTTCACTCTATTAAAAATGCCCAAGATTGTCCTAAAGAAAAAAGTGAAATTTGACATGACATTATTCAGATGCTTGTTGATTATATTCCTTTTAAAAGACAACGGCAAGCTCTCTGATCATATCTGTATCAAAACATTTTTCTGGAAAGCTTGTTTGTTTTTTCAATACAGTGGTGCCTCACATAACAAGTTTAAGTTGTTCCAGAAGCATGCTTGTTATGTGAAACGTTCTTTATGTGAAGCAGATTTTCCAATAGGAAATAATGGAAACTCAGACGATCAGTTCCACAATCCCAAAAATATTCATATAAAAATATTAACTGTATTTTAAAATGATGACAAAACACTGGAATTGAATCCAAAACATGCATTCAGTGTGCATGATCCTATGAAGTCTATGTAGGCTGCAATCCTAAAGACACTTTCCTGGGAGCAGGACCCATTTAACACAATGGGATTTACTTCTGAATAGACATGGTTAGGAGGCTGCATGGAGGATAGGGGGCTTACCTGGGCTGCTGCTGGAGGCTGGTGGGGGCACTTGGGGGCAGTTATGGGCAACTGCCCCCAAGTTGGGGGCACTTAGAGGCAGCAGCGCACTGGAGAGCAGCCCTTTAAAACAGGCTCCATGCAGAGCGTCACGGCTGCCTAGCACGCCGCCCATTAGGAAGCAACACTTTTGTTTCTATGCACTGACCTTTCATGTCTCCAGATGACCCGGCCAGGTTTTCAGGTTGCCTGGGGTTTGTTAAGTGAAGTGAGCTTCTTAAGAGGAGCACACTCCTAATAGGAATTTGTGCTTGTTATGTGAATCACTTGTTATGTGGGGCACTTGTTATGCGAGGTATCACTGTATCTGGCTCTCTTCTTAGAGATGAATTTGCTCACTGTGACAGTGAACAGCCAGAAACCCAAGAAGCATGTTATTTTTCCATGCACAATTCAAAGTACTGGTCACAACTGACCAAAAGATGCTTGAGTAGTTGGGTCAGTAAGTTCTGAGAATTTAATTACAAAGTTGGATAAAACCTTAAAACTATTTACACATATACATAACATTACCATCTCCTTCACCATATTCCATGGTGATAGTTAAAAACAACAACATCATGATAATAGAATCATAGCCCAGTTTTGAAAATGTTAAGTGCAAATGGTCCTGCTAAAAAGCATGTCCTCCTGCTCAGTCAAGCTGAGAATAAAGACAGTTTGTTCAACACTCCAAGTGGTGCAAAAGCAGTCCTCTTAAGTAACATGTAGCAACTGATGGGATTTAACTTACAACCCTTAACAATAGGCAGAGATTTTTCAGGTGCAAGGTATCAGAAATGTCATGTTGGCTGATGACATATCAGTAAGACATACACCAGACCTTGATCTCTATCTACATAAATAAGAGGGGGATTTACCCTACAATCCAGAGTAACTATGGGAGCACGTAAGACACATCATGTGCACCTGTAGTTACTGCACTACCTGGTGAAAACCTATGGGAAATTCATATTGCAATCCAGAGTAAATTGTTCTTACATCAGAGCAAGGACTCCCTGTGGTTACTCTGGATTGTGCCTTTAGAAACTTTTTAACATTCACAGTTAAGTATGCAAAATATTCTTCTACCACTGTTAGAACTACAGTACACTGGTGACCTACTTTAGGAATAAATGAAATTTAAAAGCTGCAACTCAGGATTTAACAATAAATGCACAGAAAAGTCTATTGAAAGATCTATTTTCCACATTATTAATAAGCATGTCATGCAGCCATGTGAAAAGCACAGATCTTTATATACAAATCTAAGTGATGCAAATTTAAGCAGACCTCCAGCCTTTCAGTAAGCAGTACTTGCAGAAAATGGCTCCCTTGTGGAAAACATGCTTATTAAGATCCTGCAGCACTAACAGGGCAGATAATACATCTCTGTCCCAGAACACTTATTGTGATGGAGGACAGCCCACATATGACAAATAAAACATGTGAAATCAGAGTTTTCAAAGTAAAGTCTATGCTTTTCTACAAAGGTAATTAATTAATTAAAAAACTTAATGGCTAATGGATCCCTGTCCAAAAAAGGGCTCACAATCTAAAAAGATACAAAAGAACATCAGCAGAAGCCACTATAACAGAAATTGCTGTGGTGGGGAGGACCAGTTACTTCTGCTAAATAAAGGAGAAACACCACTTGAAAGAGTGCTTGCTTACCCATGGACATCTGGTAGCGCAGGTCTACCCAACTTGCCCAAGTTGCCCAAGTTATGTTGCCCAAGTTGGAGCATAGCCAACTGCTATAAGTCTATGTTGATACACTGGCAAAGCCACCTTACAGTTGTAATCCTTTACATGCTTATCTTAGGACTACAACATTAGTCAACAGGACTTGTCAACAAGACCACTGACCTCCGACAGCTGCCCCAATCACTGGCTGCAGGTACTAGAGAGAAACTAGAGAGAAACTAGAGAGTAAACTTATCATTTACTTGATGTTGCTGCTGACTACCACCCTAGTACTGCACACCTACAGTACTCAAACTCAGATACTGCACACTGACTCAAATTTAATGACAGAGGATATCCAACTACAACATTTTTATTTTCCAGTACCCAAAGAAATAGATTTGCACTTCTATCAAACTTGTTGTTCAAGTAGTAACATATTATATAGGATTGTGCATAAATATTTAGGACAAGACAAACTGGAAAAGAACTGGAACAGTCAAGGGCACTGTAGAGTGTTCTGAGCCAAGGTCATTTGACACCTCAGGCTTGTACTTCCCAAATACAGAACCTGCAGCAATATCAAGTTTTCCTGATAGTTAGTTGAAGGGTTTTTGTTGTTTTATTTTAAAACTAGCAAAAAGTGTACCCGCATTGCGGGAGTAACATTTCCCCATATGGCATCCCCCCATGGTGCATCAACACCCCATGCACAACTTCCCCCATGCGCAATCTCCCCCCATGCGCAACTTCCCCCATGCACAACATCCCCCCATGCGCAACTTCCCCCCGTGCGCAACTTCCCCCATGCGCAGCATCCTCGCCAGTGCAACCTCTTCCTCCGAACAACATCCCCCACACTGCACCTGGCACCAAGCACCAGACAAACACAAAGTTGGCACAGACAAACACAAAGTTAAGTCTTCCTATTCACTGCCTCCTAGTATTTAGAAAATCTTCTCAAAACATAACCTGTGAAGAGATGCTAAAGTTTAGTAAATCATTCAATCTAGCAATGATGGCATTGCTAATGATATTGGTACACTGTAACTCAGATATGATTGATTCTAACTCATCCCTAGTGATTTATCCAAAAGGATGTGTTCCTATACTCCTTGTACAATGCACAATCTTGTGTTGAATAAAACACCCTGTGGAAAGCAAAGTGCTTTATCAGACACACTACTTTGATGAGCACATAAAGAAAACTGTAATCCATAGTTAGGGATGAGTCCTACCCTGATAAAGCAAATCACTTCAGAGAAGAGGAGATAGGCCTGTTCTTCAGAGCAGCACAGCAACTTGACGAGCAGGAAAAAATGATCCAGCATTATACTGTACTAGCAAAAAGTGTACCCCTGTTGCGGGAGTAAAATTCCCGCATACGCCATCCCCTCACAGCACATCAGTCTCCCATGCGCATCAGTCTCCCTATGCGCAACTACCCCCATGCGCATCTGTCCCCATGCGCATCAGTCTCCCATGCGCATCAGTCCCTCATGCGCAACTCCCCCCAATGTGCAACTTCCTCCATGCACATCAACCCCCCGTGCGCAACATCCCCCAATGCGTAACATCTCCCCATGCACATCAGTCCCCCATGTGCATCAGTCCCCCATGTGCAACTACCACCCATGCGCATCAGTCCCCCATGCGCATCAGTCCCCCATGCGCATCAGTTCCCCATGCGCATCATCCCCATGTGCAACTTCCTCCCATGCGCATCAGTCCCCCATGTGCAACATCCCTTCATGCGCAATATCGCCCATGCATATCAACTCCCCATCTACATCTTCCCATGCGCAACCCCCATACGCAGCATTCTCCCCAGTGCAATCTCTTCTTCCTAACAACATCCCCCCAGTACACCAGGCACTGAGCACCAAATCAGCTGGAGGTTGGTCAGTCTCCCATGTTAAGTATAGGACAGAAACACGTTGCCCCCTTTTCAGCCCCTGAAAGGTTAATTTCTCCAGATGGTTCTTGGTGGGTGTTCAGGGGACAGAAGGATCCCTCCCAGAATTCCATGCTTCAGGCCCAGCAGTTGGGGCGGAATGTTGATGAGTCATCAATTCTCCAATGAAAAGTATAGGGAGGAAAACACTTTGCACCCCTTTTCACGCCCTTCCGGTTGGAATTTCCGAAAACCGGTTCTTAGTGCACCCCTCCGTCATGGAAGTAACACCCCCCCCAAATTTCACGCTTCTAGGCCCAGCGGTTTTGGCAGGGCGGAGATGAGTCAGTCAGTCAATCAGTCAGTCAGTCAGTCAGTTACTTTTCTCTTAGAGAGAGAGAGAGAGAGATCATAGCATTTTTTTCTTTTCCTGTTTATTTGTTGCTTGCTTTAAAAAATGAAGTGTATTATCAGTTTTTTAAAAAGGCCTTCTAAACTGCTATAGACTAGGCTGAATATAAAAATGCAGAACCTTACTGACAGTCCCAAAATATCTTTGCATTCTTTGATATGGGCCACATTTTTTTCTGCATATAAAAATGCCAAGAAATGAGCAAGCCAAAAAAGACAGTCAAAGCAGGTTAGTCACCATTGCCCTCTTGACTTTGGAGGGTCCTTATCTTCACACACTCTCTCTTTTGTATTCTGCTTTCTTGAGGGCGTTAATCATTTTACTCTCTCTGACTCCAGTAGTCTTAGGGCAAAATCCAGAGTAACTTAAAGGGGAGTCCTTACTCCAGTGTAAGAACAACTTACTTTGGATTCCAGTATGAATTTCCCATAGGTTTTCACTAGGTGGTGCAGTAACTATAGGTGCATGTAAAGTCTCTTACTTGTTCATGTAGTTACTCTGGATTTGGGGGTTAGATTCATTTTATAGAACAGTAATAAAATTCTGCCATCTCCCAACTTCTGATCTAAAGGCAGAAGTTTCTTTTATCGCTTCTGAAAAACTGTCAGACAGGTACACAAGGCCTACTGTTTTAGAACCAATATTTACTTACATTGGAGAAAAACAGCACAAACATATGCATTTGCTTAGAAGTAAGTTTTACTGAGTGTGTCCCATCCCCGTCCCTGTCCCCCAGGTGAGTGTGAACAGAATGGAGGTTATCCTTTAGTTTCTAAGAAGAGAGATGATCTTGCTAAAAGGTGATGAAAGAACACGATGAGAAATGTAATCCCATGGCGAACAAACTATCTCAGTTTTTTCATTGTGGTTTAATTAAAAAAGTGTATTTCTTAAATCCTAATTAAGATAGTAAGGCTGAAATCCTAAACACACATTCCTGGAAGGAAGACCCACAGAACACAATGGGGCTTATCTCTGAGTAGACATGGTTAGGTTAGTGTGTTTTTTGAAGTAAAACAAAATATAAGACAGTGTCTTATTTTTGGGGAAACACGGCACACAATCAGAAAGCTAACTTATGTACACCAAACCTATATATAAACTAGTGCAGTCATTCCCAAACTGTGGATATGAGACCCACCAGTGGTTTGTGCCCCAGTTTTTTGGTGGTTCACAATACTGACAGGGCAGAATAGGCTATATGCATAAAGCAGGGATTTTCAAAATTATTACAAGACAAGTACTTTAGGGTGCAATCCTAACTTAGGCTGGCACAACACATTGGTCTTTCTGTTCTGGGGCTTGTGCTAGGGTTAGGAGAGCATCCATAAATTATTTATTTAATAAATTATTTTAATAAAAACGTGATTTACATGTATTAATTAACATAGCATGTCTATCTGGCAATTGAAGAAATTTACAACCAGCTGAGATTGCACTTCTCTGAATCTGAATGGGTCATTCTCATAAAGTTACCTTGAGGAAAGAGAAGAAGAAGAAAATTCTGCTAATTGTTTATGTGGCAGTTCTGATAAAAATTAAAGGCCCCCACTTTTAAACATTAAAAAACTTCTGAACATAAAAAAATGTTTTGTACTAGGATGGTAAAAGAAGGAGTTATCAGTTAAAGAAGGAGAGGAACTCATGTAGGTGTGGGGATGGTGGTGGAGAGAGGGAGAGAAAGTGAGGCAATTCCAGACTTCTGGAAATTGTGGACATGGAGGAGGGTGAAGATATGTAATCTTCTTTTCCAGGGCTTTTTTTGCCCTAGAAAAAATCTTCACTGTCCTCCTTTTCCCTGTGATCAGGGCAGCACGTAACCATCTTGTAATTAACAAATTATCTGTAACAGTATTAAATTTTATAATAAGTAATATATTGTTTAAATTAACCACATAAAAGCAGTGTGTATGTGCATGTTTGTTTTAGCTTTAATTTTGTCATGTCCTACATTTTTCTTGGGTTCCTTATTTTTGGGGTGCATTGTCCTCTTTTTTTAGGGCTGTGGGTGGCGCAAGCAGTTAAGACGCTGTGCCTGTTAACCAGCAGGCCAGGGTTCGAAACCCAGGTCAGCCCCACAAGACAGGGTGAGCTCCTGTCCTTAGCCCAGCTCTGCAACGCCAGCTGGATCCAATCGTACTGGCTCTGCCTTTCCATTGGACTAACTCAGTGGCGTGGAGAGGGGGGATTTGCTGCTTGGGTAACAGTCTATCCTCCATAACAATCCAACCCAGGCTTTCGTGCTTGGCATGCAGCGTATGCCGAGCACGATACCATAGTCTCTCAAGACTGACTGAAGCCTGCTTTTTTTTTCCTCTTTTTAGTTATGACATATGGCCACCCTGACACATTGGGAAGAGAAGGAAGATTTCAATTCAGATTATGAGAATTTGACCCCAACTTTCAGAACTACTGCTCTAAAAAGTTTGGGTTGCATTGAGCTAATACTAAAAATATAGGAAACTACATGTCCAGTGCAACACTGTGAATAAGGAGATTTATTTTTACTATGTGAAGTTTGTCAGTATGCCTGATTGTAAAGTTGAACAGGGGAAAGCGAGCATAAGACAGAACTCAGGAGTTCAATTTCAATGGTTAAAGTGCTTTTGATGGGTCAATTATTTTTAAAAATGAAAAAAATGTACAGTATGTCTCTTATTGCTTAAACCTTACATAATACTCAAAATATGTTAAAAAAAACAAAAAAAACCCAGATGGTTTATTTCGCCCTATAACTCCTCCAATTGTTTAAAATGGCAACCCATTTTCTGATTTGCTCACATACCAAAAACTAAGAAAGATAGTTAAACATATCTGGGAAATCTGGGCAAATAAGCAGTTTCAGGGATGTGTCGGCACATCACATAGCCTACTGATATCTAAGACACAAAAATATTCTTTGAGCTGCAGAAACATGCTCAAGTAACATGCATATCCAGAAACAATGTATATTATAACAATGCATAGGATGAATGCTGCCATGGTATATTTGTCTTGCTCTACTCAGTCAGACTGTCATGTACAATGATGTATTATTTGCTCACCCTTCCATCCCTGAATGATGTCAAAACAATAAAATTGTATAAATATCATTGAAGTTTAGCCACTAAACAACAGCCCCCAAAATAACAAAATATTCCAAAAGACTGCCTCACACACTACTAGAATCTTGCTGAGCGCTGAGATGCCAGAACTGTAATCTTTCAGTGGATACAACTCCCAAAGCCCTAATCAACTTCCTGCAATCGATCCTGTGCTGTGCTGCAATTTCAGAATGCCCTTGCCAGATATGATTTACAAGCAATATTCTCCTCCTCAAATTATCACAGTACAGTGGTACCTTGTAAGACAAATGCTTTTTAAGAAGAACGCTTTGTAAGACAAACTAAAATTTCTAAGGAATTCTGCTTTGCGAGACAAACAGTGCCTTGTAAGACAAACAGATTTGGCAGAGTTTGGCAAACAGTTTTACAAGGAAAATTTGTTGCAAAACGAACAAATCGATGGATCTTGTGAGCAAAAGCAAGAGGTTCTAGAGGAGATCCCATCTGCAGAGGAGGAGGAGAATAAGGAGGAGGAATCCCTCACATCAAATGAGATTAAGGACATTTGTAAACATTAGAAAATTGTGCAAAATTTTGTAGAAAAGAACCATCCAAATAAGGCTGTAGCAGTGTGAGCGATGAATCTGTTGAATGACAATGCAGTGTCACATTTCTGTAAAATCCTCAAAAGGAGACAAAAGGGAAGTGTCATTAGAGAAGTTCCTTTTGAAATTTGCTCAGAGAACACCAGTGACACAGAGAACATCAGTGACACAATCCTAACCATGTCTACGCAAAAAGGAAGCCTCATTGTGTTCAATGTGTCTTACTCCCAGGAAAGTATGTTTAGGATTGCAGCCTTAGTGAAAAGCCTGGCCATAAAGGTTTTTCTTTTCTGTTTTACTGTACAGAATATTACAGTGTTTTTATTAATATGATGTTCTGTATTACAGTGTTTTGAATTTGATTACAGTGTTTTGTCATCATTTTTACATACAGTTAATATTTTTTATGAATATTTTTGGGTTGTGGAACCAATCGTTTGAGTTTCCATTATTTCCTATGGGAAAATCCGCTTTGTAAGAAGAATGCTTTGTAAGACCAACATGCTCCCAGAACAAATTCTCTTCTTCTTACGAGGCACCACTGTACTTCTTATCATGGAGCCGCTTCCTGCCCTAAGCAACCTGGCAATGATGAAGGAAGTGTTCTGGTTTTGGACATTTCCTTGGTTTGGGAACCATTTCATAAGAATGTGTTTGTTTTTCATGCATTTGTGTTGTTTAGTGGTTAAGTTGTCTCTAACTCTTTGTGACCGCACATAATGCAGCACACCAGGTCACCCTGTCCTCTGCTAGCTTCTGAAGTTTGTCTTCATGTTCATAGTGTTGGTGACACTAACTTGACCAAATGAAATGTGTCTGCACCAAAGGGATAAATTTTAGCTTCGAATCTAAACTCTGAGATAGTGGCCAAGATGGCTGATGTCATTTTCCTAGTAACATAATGCTTCAGAAGCCTATTTTATTCACTGTACTGAACATATATAGCTTCTTAACATATTGTACAGATTTTATTATTTTGCCCAAAATATGGTTTTGGGTCAGGCTTAATATTCTTGCACTATAAATGCTGACAAAATTAGTAAAAGAATGTAGGTTCAAAGTCAAGTCAATATTGGTAATCAGGTGTCATCAGCCATTTTGGCCTCCCCCTTTAATTTTAAGTTTAAAGGTAATGTGCACTGTTTAGGCACAGACAGAATTGTATTCATCTGTTCAACTCACATTAACAAATTTGTTAATTAACTCACATTTGTTAATTAACAAATTCTCCTCATGTAATTTCAAAATCAGAGGAGTCTCCCTGATTTTGAGTGTATTAGATGGGGATAAAAGATTCAGGGATATCTATCACTATTATTTGGATCTTACCTTAATTATAATGTGATTAGCCAAGTACAACACATCCATAATTTTCCCAAGTTTAGTTTTTCCAGAAGATTACTAGAAGCATTGGTTTGACCTCAAAGATATGTTCTTCCATCCCATCAACCTCCAAATAATGGGACTTCTCCAAAAATGCCTTCTTTGCACAGCAAAGCACTTGTTGTTCCATGCCACAGCAGCTTATCTTTACAATGATCACACCAAAAACGTAAGGTAAGTACAGTGGTGCCTCATGTAACAAGCTTAATTCATTCCAGAGACATGCTTGTTACGTGAAATGCTCCGTTACGTGAAGCGGATTTTCCCATAGGATATAATGAAAACTCAGACGATTGGTTCCACAAACAAAAAAAAAATTCATACAAAAACATTAACTGTTTATAAAAATGAGTACAAAACACTGCAATATAACACAGTACAAAACACTATAATATATAGTAACACACAACACTGCATAAAGAAAATACTATATAGTACTGAACTGTACTGTACCTTTGAAAACCTACATGGCTGGTGTGAGTGTTACAGAGAGGGGGATGCCTTCGGCTGCAATCCTAAACACACTTTCCTGGGAGTAAGACCCATTAGACACAATGGGGCTTATATCTGAGTGGACATGGTTAGGATTGTGCTCTTTCACAATCACTAATGGAGTCACTGCTATCCATTGGCTCAATGGAATCTTTGTCTTTATGTGCAACTAACATTCCCAAGCTGCTGATGGGGAGCAGCATTAGAACATTGATAAGGCACACACCTTCCATGCTGCCACACACAGATCCCACATACAAACCTGGCTCAGGATGCTCCCCCCAGACCCCTCCCTCATGAGTTCCCTGGCCATGGAAGCCTATTCCAAACTTTGCCCAGGACCCTACTGTAGCTCAAGCTAGTCCCCTTGTCTCCTTTGTGGGTTCCCTTGCCATGGAAGCATGTTCCAAACTTCCTCAGAAGTGCTCCTTACTCATGACAATGCTCTTTATGCAAGTGAAAATTTCTTTAAAAAAATTTGCTCTTTACCCAAAACGCTCTTTATTCATGAGGCTCTTTACTCAATTTACCACTGAAGCTGCTTTCTTCCCCAGGAAATCCAGACACATGGCGTGTTGGAGCACTGGACAGTGGAAGAGTCTGTGCACTACAAGTTCCTGGGACAATGGGCATGGAGATAGATAAGCTTCTGTGGCATGGAAAAGTGAGAACTGCAATGTAAGGGGTAGACTTTGGGGGGCCTGAATCCAGCACATAGGCCAGGATTTGATGCCCATTGCTCTACCTTCTAGCATGGATTGGAACATATAGGTCTTTTGATTTTTCTATGATGGAGCAAGGAACTTAGGAAGCAAACTGACAGCCAGCCCTCATACTTAAGGCAAAATCAGACATTCTTAGAACAAGGTATTGAAAAGACTTTAAGGAACATTCTAAACAACTTTCATATATCAACCTCCTCTTACACCCCAACATTTTGGCCATACTACTGTTATCTGTAAAGCCATACTATCATTATCTCTATGCACAACATGTACTTCACAGATGAAGTTTTCCTAAACAGATAAGATATATTGAAATATGCACTAAACAATTATGTCTTGAATGCCCAGAAGACGTATAGAAACCAGAAATGGGACAAACCCTACAATCCAGAGTAACTACGGGGGCACGTAAGAAACATTACATGTACCCGTAGTTACTGCACCACCTAGTGAAAACCTATGGGAAATTCATGTTGCAATCCAGAGCAAATTGTTCTTACACCGGAGCAAGGACTCCCCGTGGTTACTCTGGATTGTGCCCTAAAGCTACATTCCAATTGATTTGTAGGTTCTATTTCTCAACATCATAGAATTAATTTGGAGTTCTGGTGCATAACGACTTTAAGGTACTGTGATTTGAAATTTTCTTTCCACACTAGCCAATAGCCAAGTGAGGCGATGCCATTCTCAACAATACCAAGTTAACAAATTTACCAAAACGATGACGGCAGAGTCAGGCATGACAAAGATGTACAGCTTCTGCTGCTAAAAACAGTAGTGCTATGTTTCCTATACACTGGGTGCCCAGACCTCTGGTTTTACCTGGGGGCCTCCAGGAATTGGTTCCCTGGACCGTGGACCAGGGCAGAGCCACCACCACAACTGAAAAATGAGGGTGTGTGGAAGTGCTCTGCCTTTTTAGCAGTTGCCTCGGCAGTGGCAAGGCTTGGTGCAGGCCGCTGCTCTGTCAGGGGGTCAGCTGCAAGTCCTGGGAACCGCTGAACAGCTGATGTGGCTTCCTTTGAAGGTGGGAATGGAACTTCCACTCCAAGTTTGGCCGTGCCTCCTCAGAGTTTCCCAGCATGGCTTTGAAACTACTGAGGAGGTGTGGCCAGGCTCGGAGCAGACATAACACCCCTGCCTGGCTTCCTACCTTCAAAAGAAGCTGCATCTGCTGTTCAGCAGCCCCCTGGACATGCAGCGGCCTCCCCAACAGAGCAGTGACCATCATCAAGCCTTGCCTTGGTGGCAGCCACTAACAAAGCGGAGTGCCCCCATGCTCCCTCCACACCAGCCTGAGCCTTCCCAGTTGCCAGGTAGGAGGGACCACCACCAATTAACCCTCCCTGCCCTGTCTGGGTCCCCCCTCTTCCCTCCCACCCAAGAGAAACCCCTAAGTCCCTCCTCTTCCTGCCTAGGTCCCCACTCTTCCCCCCTCTTCCAAGGAAAACCCCTAAGTCCCGCTTTGGATCCGTGTGTGTGTGTGTGTGTGCACGCGCGCACACACACTTATATTACTTTTATATTACTTTTATAAGTAGTATACCTTCTATGAGAAGGTAAACAGTGTTCCATGCCATTATGCTAGCCACAAGATCACGGAAGCATTTTTGGACAATGCTGACTCTTTGGCTTTCAATTAGGAATGAGCACCACAACCAACAACTGTGACTGGTGCCTGTATATGCAGCAAGGCAACCTGCAGCCAGTCACAGCTGGCAGGGCAACCTACTAGGGACCCTTTAACTTTACACTTTATATCACATTCTCATGGTGTGGTTTTGTCTTGCCCTTGCCTTCAGAGAATGAGTCAGAAGTCTTACGATTGGATATGCCATCAAAACAAGGGTTTCAACTTTCATATGTGTATCATCATTTCTCTCCCAATGGTTTCAAGATGATTGGAATTTCACTCGGAGTGAAATTTCACTGAAATGAAATAGAACCTTGCTCTAGAATGACTTAAGTACATATCATTTTGTCTTGAAGTTACAACACATGAATTTATAAGTAGCATAAACTGATCCCTCAGACTGAACTGGTAGCTCAGAAAAATCATCCCTAGAGAAAAACAGTTATGTCACAGTTTCATTAATATTGTACTAAGGCTTAAAATTTGAATGTTAACTAAACTATAATTTCTATCATGATTCCTATTTAACTATCATGATTCCTATTTAACTCATCGGTAACAGAGGCTGTTACTGATCAGTAATTTTGAGGATTTCCCTCAAAACTGGGATTTGAATCCAAGGCTAGATCTACTAAGGCACACTAAGAAGGGAAAGGATAAACAACAGGCAAACTATGAAAGAATTCCCATGTACTGACATTTATACATCACCTAAATTGTGCCAAATCAATAGCCTCAAACAAAATTTTAGGAGCAATATGGCAGAAATAGAGCATGATATTTATTTTTAAGTTCTCAGTCTGATTTACATTGAAAAAGAATGAAAATGCTTTTCACAGCAAATGGATTTGCAATCTAAAAAAATTCAGAGCAATTTTACTGCATAAAAACCACATATGTGCGATAGTGGCTCAGCGGTAAAGATGCTATGCCTGTCAACCAGCAAGCAAGGGTTCAAGACCTGGGAGCTATAAGTTAGGTCTCATCCTTTACCCAGCTCCTGTCAATCTAGGTTTGCCATATATCCCGAAAAACAGGGACAATCCCGATTTGGGGGGATTGAATTCACATAGTAGCAAATGGAACAGAGGGGCCTGTCCTAATTTTGTGGAAGATAATTAGGGCAACTCTATGTCAGCCAAGCAGTTTGAAAGCATGTACAGGTATCCCCCACTTATTAGATGGGTTAGGTACTGGAGCACTGTTCAAAAGTGAAAACTGTTGAAATATGGAACCCAGTTGTTTTTAGTTTATAAATGTTGCTTCCAATGCTTTCTTAGCTAGCAAATTGTGAATGCCCCTTTTATCTTGTAAATTCCTGCTGCCACACAAGATTTCTACAAAGGATTATCATTAACTCCTTTGGAAATGGGATTAGTCCAGGAGGTACAAAAGAGGGGACAATTTTGTCTGTTAGAACAGAAGAGAGGTTGAAAGAACGGAACATGTGTTGAATGAATGAATTCTGGCTATAACTGAAAGAACGACAACAAAACCATCAGAAAATGGGAAACAAACCATCAGAAAGCTGGAGATACCTGTAAATGCAAGTAGATAAATAGGTACCTTGGTGGAAAGGTAACAGCATTTTGTGTGTCTTGCCGTATAGACATGCTGGCCACATTACCACAGAGGCATTTTTTGACAACGCTTACTGCTATTAGTATAAGTTTATTTATTTGCAATATTTTGTGTATGGCATACAATACATGGACTTATGGCAAATCAGATATAAATGTCCAGTCCACTCAATCATTCAAGGACTGAGTGGTCTGTATAAAAAAATCAGACACATGGCTGGCATAAGTATAAGTAATACAGTTCTGTTACTTAACTAGCTTATATGAAACATTTTTAATTAACATATGGGATTTATCACCCTATCTTCAAAGCTTCACTGCCAATGCAAACCTCCATTGAAACAAGCTCTATGTGCACAGGAAGAGGAGTTTGAGGATCAACACTGTAGCTTGTCTGAAAAATGGTCTACTGATGTAACAATGTATCACACCATATGGTATTTATGATTTGTGAAAACGCAGACTATTTTAATTTCCAAGGCAGTAAGTCCCTTAATCTGAGAAAACTAAAATATCCAGTATAATCCAAAATGTAATAAACAGAAGAATAATCAAAGCCAGGAAGGTGAAATAAGATGTTCTCTCAGAAGAACACCTCAAATCCTTGTAATTTAGTATTTTAGAGAAATTTTAGAGGTGTTGAAGTATCTGGGTCAACAAGTCTATCCATATAACAGGTAAGGCACAGAGATCAGGCAATATCCTTCCTAGCTAGCAGGTAGATCACTTACCATCTCAGTGCAATCTTGATTGGTGTTGTAAGGCAGGATGTGAACAGGTCAGCTGGAAGATCAGGGATCATCGGTAGCAACTCATTTGCTTCACATGCTGCTAGCTGAATGCAGTTTTTCATTGAAGGGGGCAAGGGCATCTGAGCCAGTGGGTGATTTGGGTTAATGGCAGCCACCTTCATAGGAGGTAAAACACAGACAAACACAAAGTTAAGTCTTCCTATTCACTGCCTCCTAGTATTTAGAAAATCTTCTGAAAACATAACCTGTGAAGAGATGCTAAAGTTTAGTAAATCATTCAATCTAGCAATGATGGCATTGCTAATGATATTGGTACACTGTAACTCAGATATGATTGATTCTAACTCATCCCTAATGATTTATCCAAAAGGATGTGTTCCTATACTCCTTGTACAATGCACAATCTTATGTTGAATAAAACACCCTGTGGAAAGCAAAGTGCTTTATCAGACACACTACTTTGATGAGCACATAAAGAAAACTGTAATCCATAGTTAGGGATGAGTCCTACCCTGATAAAGCAAATCACTTCAGAGAAGAGGAGATAGGCCTGTTCTTCAGAGCAGCACAGCAACTTGACGAGCAGGAAAAAATGATCCAGCGTTATACTGTACTAGCAAAAAGTGTACCCCTGTTGCGGGAGTAAAATTCCCGCATACGCCATCCCCTCACAGTGCATCAGTCCCCCATACGCATCAGTCTCCCTATGCGCAACTACCCCCTATGTGCATCAGTCCCCCATGTGCATCAGTCTCCCATGCACATCAGTCCCTCATGCGCAACTTCCCCCAATGTGCAACTTCCTCCATGCACATCAACCCCCCATGTGCAACATCCCCCAATGCGTAACATCTCCCCAGGCACATCAGTCCCCCATGCGCATCAGTCCCCCATGTGCAACTACCACCCATGCGCATCAGTCCCCCATGCGCAACATCCCCTCACGCACAATATCGCCCATGCATATCAACCCCCCATCTGCATCTTCCCATGTGCAACCCCCATGCGCAGCATTCTCCCCAGTGCAATCTCTTCTTCCTAACAACATCCCCCCAGTACACCAGGCACTGAGCACCAAATCAGCTGGAGGTTGGTCAGTCTCCCATGTTAAGTATAGGACAGAAACACGTTGCCCCCTTTTCAGCCCCTGAAGGGTTAATTTCTCCAGATGGTTCTTGGTGGGTGTTCAGGTGACAGAAGGAACTCCCAGAATTCCATGCTTCAGGCCCAGCAGTTGGGGAGGAATGTTGATGAGTCATCAATTCTCCAATGCAAAGTATAGGGAGGAAAACACGTTGTGCCTCTTTTCACCCCCTTCCGGTTGGAATTTCTGAAAACCGGTTCTTAGTGCACCCCTCCGTCATGGAAGGAACACCCACTCCAAATTTCATGCTTCTAGGCCCAGCGGTTTTGGCAGGGTGTTGATGAGTGAGTGAGTCAGTCAGCATGTCAGTGAGTTAGTGACTTTTCTCTTTTAGTGACTTTTCTCTTTTATATATATTTTTACAAGTCATCGCAGAATTGTAACACCCCTACCAGGTACCACTGGACATTGGGCACAACTGCAGAGTGGGCAGCAGAAACCATTGGGCAATGGGCACTAACAGGCACCACCGAGCAGTGGGCATCATCCAGCAGCCACCCCTACTAGGCACTACTGGGCAGTGGGCACAGGGAACTGGCATTGGGCACCAGACACCGGGTGCCAGGGACCACCAGGTGGCAATGGGCAGCAAGCACCACCAGGCCTGCTGGTAGTGATGGTCTACCAAGCACTGGGCATCCCTGCTGGGCACCTCGCACCAGCAGGCACCACCACGCACCATATCAGTTCTTAGTGGGTCTTTACATCACAGAAGGAATACATTTCCCAAATTTTTTGCTTCTAGGTCCAGGGGTTGGGGCTCAGTGTTTATCAGTCACAGTCTTCAATGTTAAGTAAAGGGACAGAAAACACATTTAATCCCTTTCACCACTTTAGGGGTTAAATTTCTAAAAATCAGTTCTTAGTGGGTGCTGAAGTCACAGAAGGAATACCCTCCACAATTTTCATGCTTCTAGATCTGGTGGTTTTTGGCAGGGTGTTGTTGAGTCAGTCAGTGACTCTTCAGTTTTATTTATGGAAGAGGTTGGTGGCGGTGCAAAAGTAAGTACATGGTGCCTCGCTTAACAAGCATTTCACATAACAAGCAAAAATTTCCAAGAAATCTTGCTTCACATAACAAGTTCCGCTTCACTTAACAAGCAAGTGCACTATGGGCATGCATCTATGTAGCCCTGACGCTCCACATGGAGGCTCTTTACAAGGGCTGCCGGCCAGTGCTGCTGCCTCTAACTGCCCCCAACTTGGGGGGCAGTTGCCTGGAGGTGCCAGAGGCGGCTGCCCCTAACTGCCCCCAGTCCTCCCACCGGCCACCTTGAACCTCCAGCAGCAGCCCAGGTAAGCCTCCCAGGAAAATGTCTTTGATTGCAGCCTCCTAACCATGTCTACCCAGAAGTAAGCCCCATTGTGTTAAATGGAGCTTGCTCCCAGGCAAGCATGTTTAGGATTGCAGCCTAAGTAGACTTTATAGGATCATAGACATTGAATGCATGTTTTGAATTCAATTCCAGTGTTTTGTCATCATTTTTACATCCAGTTAATATTTTTATATGAAGATTTTTGGGGTTGTGGAACCCATCGTCTGAGTTTCCATTATTTCCTATGGAAAAATCTGCTTCACTTAAACAGTGTTTCACTTAGAGCATGCCTCCGGAACGAATTAAGCTCTTTATGTGAGGCACCACTCTATACAGTTATAAGAGTCAAGAATGTGTAAATGCTGAGGGCTAGCAATTTGAGCACTTACAAGACTGTTTTAATGCAATTTGTATGTCATCCTTACTGTGACACTGTTTTTTTATAATAAAAATGGTATACCTACTTTTGCTAACCTCCCCTTCCCACCTGTATATAGAAAATTTCCCCTTCCTAGAGGGGGAAAAAGGGATGTAGCCCTGGCCAGGTACCATGGGGCCTTTTCAACCCTGATTCTCCTTGACACATGCCCCCCCCAAAAAAATCTAATGTTTAGTGACCTAGTCCTCTGTTAGGCCCTTCTAACAATACAACAAATGGGACCTGATGGTACTATCCATCTAATATATTTTACACACACACACACACACACACACACACACACACAGACGAGACCATATAAACTTTTCACAGATTAGAAACCTAAATATTCACTTGGGTAAAGTAGTTTTTATCATCCTGGTTGTGGCAAAACACTTCAGTGTTAGCCATTTATACACACACGCACATGTACATATGTGTGTGTGTACTGTAAAAAGAGAAAAATACATTTCAGAAATCTGTCTGATTAACTTGAAACCAGGATTATGATTTGCTTTCTTCACACATACAAAAAGTTTTGGAAAAGACATATGTTTGAGACGAGCACCAATAAAAACTAGGTTAAACACTTTCTTCATAGATGCTACCTGTATCTTGCATAGCATCTCTCTCTCACACACACACGCACACGCACACACACACACACACAAACACACAAGGCAACTCCTTTGATGTGTGGAGAGTTTTAAAATCTAGCTGCAAAGAAAGATTTGTTCCAGACTACAAAATGATGTCTACACAGAAAAAATGGCATTAAATGTTTTATTTAGTGGACATATAACTGCTATGAAGGCATGCAATCAGCTTGTGTGGATCATTTTCAAACTTTCTATTTTATTATCAGTAATGATTATCTGTGCAGACTGTGAGCCTTTGAAGACAGGGAACTATTTATTTAGCTTTGTCAAATGCTTAGTAAACTTTGTTTTGTTGAACAGAGGTATATAAATATTCTTGATAATGATAATCCATCTGCAAGAAGAAGGGGTTACAGGAGATATCCCAAGCAGAACCCTTCCATATCAGTAAAATTAACCAAAACAGAGTCAACATAGTGAAACCACTCCAGATAAGAAATAGCATTCCAAGAAGTGAAACAACCTCTTGGTTTAAACTATGATTGTCCAGGTAACACTGCCATGAAACCAGAATTACAATGAAGGAATAATGAAAGCGACACAATGATCAGTTTTCACACATAACCAGTGCAAAGATTAACATTGTGCAAACAGAATTAAGGAACATAGTTTGTAGAAACACTATTCAATTTTTCTTCCACTCCTGATGTTTTATATTGGAATTGTTTTTTAAAATGGCTGGTTGAAAACAAAGCTAAACAAGAAAAATACATGCCATAGAGCAGTGCTACTCAAACTGGGAAGGTTACAGCAGCCCCAATAGCTCTACTCAGACTTAGGCCCTGTGGAGATAGGGAGAAGGGGGAAAGCAGCAATGTGATTGCAAGGATTGCATCCCTGCAGGGGGCTGGGAGATTTTCTGCCTCCCCAGGAGTCCTGCCATGTTGTGCCAGGGTCTGGTGGGTCTTGGAAGCTCTGTAGATTGCTGGAAGAACTCCCCATGACTGGAAATAAGTGAAGGTTTTCAGACGTGATTCCCCTCCAATCATGTCTGAAAACCTGCCAGCAATCTACTGGTTTCCCTAGTAGATTCCCCTGGGCTCCCCATGCCTTATGGAACTGATCCTGCCATGTGTAATTCTTAAAGCTAGTGTTCTCAAATCTGTCTGGATCACAACACCCTTGCAGTGCATTCTTGCTGGCTCAGCTAGATTCCACCATCCTAGATCTTGCAAGACTTCACAAATTCCAAGTTAGTGGCACCTGAAGGAATAGGTAGGAGTAGCTTACAGGAGGGAATCCTGTGGAAACTTTCTGAGTATGCTCCCTAAGCCGTTGTGTCCCACATTTTGGAAATTCCTTGTCTGAGCTCTTTTGATGAGGGGTTATAAATGCAAAGAAGAAGAAAAAAGGTTATATATTTGACATCAGTTAGGACATGTGATGATAACTATTCCCTTACTTCAAACTTTGTTGCCACAGTAATGTTGATGGGGCATTAAGCATTGAATGTAATAGGCCAGCAGATCTCAAAATTTTAGGGAGATTTACTTCCTAAAGTACTTACCGTACTTTATTTCAAAACTTTCACATTTCCTTACTAACTTAAAAGCCACACTCCATGCTTACTTTTAAGCCTGCAGAGGATATTTTGGACCTCCGGCCCAAAACGAAAGAGACAAATACATTGTCTCAATTTGAGACTGTCTCAATTTGGGCAGGATACAAATTCCAATGCGTTACATGCACACACACACACAGAGAGAGAGAAAATTTGCTGTTTATATAGATTTTATTCCCTATGTAAGAGAGAGGGGAGGACAGTGAAATGATCCCTTGGATCACATCATTAAGGGAGAAGGGAAGGAAGATTTCACTTTCACTCTGTGTGTGCTGAGAATTCCACTGTACCTCCTTGAAAACATTGAATGAAAACCTTTGTTGGATTGTTTGTTTGCAATCATTCCAATCACTGGAGTTTGCTTGTGGACATTCCAGATCGCGCTGCTGTGTTCATCCCTTCCCCCACCCCTTCAAAAGAACACAGATGCATTCAGCCCTGGAAATTTGGATAGGACTGGGCTGAAACAGGTAGGATTGTCCACTGAAATTAAAGTTCTTAGACGTGTCAAACTTCATAGGACCAAGCAGCTAAGAAAATATGTCCCTTGCTAAGATGGACATGTTTCTAAAGCTTTATCCAAAAAGCAAACTCTTCTCCAGTCAATTTGCATTACTTTGGATCTCTTTATTGCTATTTTTCATGTAGTTGTCATTTTCAGTTACAAGGGATAGATTAAAGTGAATATTGAAGAACAGCAATGGTCACGCAACTGATCTATTTTACAGTCTCAAGAGAACTTGTAAGGAGGAATAAACAGTTTCTATAGCCCAAAGCTCTTTTCCCCTCCTAATCAACATAAGCTACTGGGTTATTTTAGAAAGCATTTAAAAGGCTGTAAGACTGCTGACTTTACTCATTTTAAAACACTATATTTATCAGGCACGTGAGAGGTAGTTGATCTGTAGCTAAGGACCACAAGTGGCTCAATTATCAGAGAGCAGTGGTTACGGCAAATTTTAGAGAGAACAAGAAGCACAACCCTAACCAGGTCTACTCAAAAGAAAGCCCCATTGTGTTCAATGGGTTTTACTCCCAGGAAAGTGTCTTGAGGATTGCAGCCCAGGAGGATAAAAGAATCTACACTAGTTCTGACACAGAGTCCACAAGTCTGCAATCCCCTTTCTCCTACTGAGTAGCATTGATGTCTGCTCCCCCAATTTGTTACAATTGAGGTTCTTAAAATCCTACTTGCAGTTTGACAACACTGTAAATATTTGTGATGGTGAACAGGGAAGGGCAACAACACAATTACCATAACTCCACTGCTGCTGGGAAAGGTAATGGACTGCTGGTAGTTTTTTTTTTTAAACTTACCTGGAGGTTGTTAAGGCTCTTCAAAGGATCTTATGGTCCCTCTCTATGGGTCTCAGGCTCCACAGATATGCTGGAAGGCCATTGTGACTCCCAGGTAAGTTAGTAAAACTTTGTAGTGACCATATTGCTGCCTATTTCTTGGCCACTCCATTTAAGAGGGAATTGCCTTTTTCAGGTTCCCCTGATGGGTTATAACCAACCAGTTTGGGAATAACTGTTAGAAGAAAACCTGGAAAAAGATATAGGATATTATATATGAGGTATAACCACTAATATAGTGTACATCAGTGGTTCTCAAATTCTCAGGAAGAATTCAACCACTGTATGTGTGTGTCAGGAGACTGGGGAAAGTGGCAATGCAATCACCAGAACTGTGTTGCTACTGTATAGAGAGGGCAAGAGAATGTCAGGAGAGCCTTGGAGGATGTCACTGGGCTCCCTGCACTCCTGGGTATTCCCCAGCCAGGTTCAGCATGGAGCAGCATCCCAGGAGTGCAGGGAGCCTGTCACCAACATCTACAGAATCCCCCAAACTGCAGTGAATGAAAACTGAGATCATAATCCTCCTCCAGTTTTGCAATAGCAAAACTGCAGTTATGACAGATCCAAATCTCTAATCCCAAGTGGCACAGAGCAGAAAGAGGCTGATCCCATCTACTCAGTAGACTCACAGGGGCTGCTGCAGCCCTAGCCGAAGGAAGGGGAGAAGCCCGCTTGTTCCAGAGCAAGTTTGGATTGCACTGTCAGAATTCAGTAGTGGGGAAGGGATTGCTTCATCTATCCTCTTCCCCCTGTCTTATGGCTCCTTCCCTTGGTATATACTAGCCTCGGAGCAACCCTTCATAGCCTGTCACAGACCTTTCATCATCATTCTTCTCATGATTGCCAGGGGTTCTCATGATTGCCAGGGTTCTGAAAAGTCAGTTAGAGTCCCCAAGATAGTGTCCAAGATAGTGGGACAAGTCTGGAAGGAGAGACAAATTTTTCTGATGATTCTGTATGAGGCAATATTAATGTCCATTTGATGTAGCACTAGCACAGTATTCGCTATTAACAAGAGACCAGATAATGAGAGGTAAGTGGCAACTCTGTCCCTACAGATAAGCAAATTCAGATAGCAAATTTACGTATAAAGAGAAGTAACTGTATATCCACAACAGTGATGAAAACAGCTGGTGTCATATGAAATACTATTTGATACTCAATTAAGAAAGAACTGGGGTTTCTTCAATTGTTTCCCCCCACATATAACCAGAATCTAAACCAAAATAATAAATACTGTACCTAGGAAAACAAGATCTTGAAATGACTCTCTTAAATAAAATGAATCTATTTTATTATAAGAAGGGATGCTTTATCAGGAACGACTTATGGAACAATTGACAATACATGACATAAACATTTTACTCATCATTGCTAGAATATTTTACTATTAGGGATGTGGGTGGCGCAAGCGGTTAAGACGCTGTGCCTGTTAACCAGCAGGCCAGGGTTCGAGACCTGGGTCGGCCCCACAAGACAGGGTGAGCTCCTGTCCTTAGCCCAGCTCTGCGACGCCAGCTGGATCCAATCATATTGGCTCTGCCTTTCCATTGGAGTAATTCAGTGGCGTGGAGAGGGGGGATTTGCTGCTTGGGTAACAGCCTATCCTCCATAACAATCCAACCCAGGCTTTCATGCTTTGCATGCAGTGTATGCAGCGCTGAGCATGATACCATAGTCTTTCAAGACTGACGGAGGCCTGCTTTTTAGTATCAACACAGATTCTTCCATTGAACAGCATCACTGCCTGAAAGCTATCTTAGTAGTTTTGCAACCTGCTCATGTGTAGAGCAGAGCTAAAAAAAACTCTGATCTACAACAATGGTCATCACTTCATTTAAAAACCATTGATATCACAAACTCAACTCAGGTTATCCACCTCCCCACCAAAGAAGAAGCATTTCAAACTGATTTCATGAAACCTGAAAGTGCTTCTTCGTTGTAAATGCACAGCAGAAACTTGGTTTGTTTTCAACCATCCAAAAATTTGAACTGCCCCTGCGGTAATGCCATTTGGATAGAAAAGCATTTTCTGATGGCACACAATCAGCTCTGTGTTCAGCAAACGGATTAATATCACCAGTTTTCCTTGATATTGTCTGGGCAGCCTGCCATTTTCCAAGACAACTTTCATCCTGAACACATACCCGTATCAGTAAGTGAGAACTAAGTGGACTGAAACAAGTCCACAGTAAGGAGCTGGCTTTTCAGACATCCAGACTGTTAGACTGGGAAGATTTCTGGCTTCCTGACCACTTGTTTGCTGCAACTCTAGATCTTTTCACTAGCAGTGAAGCAAGCAAGCAGTGACTGGCAAGAAATTCTCCTTGCCAATCACCCCACTGCTGAATTCTGACAGTAAGTTGGTGACACAGCACATACCTGAGAATCACTGTGAATGCAAATGATTGACAGCATGGACATCAATGGACAGTAAACACAGCTGCAGTGTCAATTGTTCGGACCATGGAAAATTTAAAGCTGTTCAATGGTTTAAAACAAATCAATGCCCGTGAACTATTCTTTCCAGTGTCACAGAAGCATTCGTATTAGCAATTCTGCAGTTTTACAAGGAATGGCTAATTTTGGGCTAGTTTCTACAGAAGTATATTGCAGCAAAAAACTACTAAGAGCACAATCCTAACCATGTCTACTCAAAGTAAGCCCCATTGTGTAAGTCCTAGGAAAGTGTCTTTAGAATTGCAGCCTAAAAGTCTTGTAGTACCTTAAAAATTAACCCTAGTAGCATGACGTCAACTCCTAGTGGCAAGTGTTTGCACACATGAAGATAACATTGCAAAGGTCAGAATAAGTAAAGTTAGTAACAGACAGTGAAATGATAATTTGCCACAAACAAATATTAAAGAAATTCCCTTGTCAAATTAAAGATAAAGAATTAACCTATGATAACTAAATTTTGGAAGGAAAGCTAAATCCAGTGAACCAAGATTTCATGAAAAAGACAAAAATGCAACCAATTTGAAGCCAATTTGAATGGGATCTAAACTATCCACCTAATCCTATGGAAACTTCTCCCTATCAATGCAGCTGTGCCAACAGAGTATGCACTTCATCCTGTAAGGGGAGGAGCAGTTTTTGAGGTCTCCTCGAGGTAAGGAAATGCTTTCCTTTGGCAGGAAGGTAAAATCTCTGCTGCCCTTATGGGTCCTTCAGAAAACTGAGTTTATCTAGGTAGACAGAAAAAGACCAGGAAAGGGAACGGGATATTAACAACTGTTGAGGCCTACATCTGCCCCTTCCCACCCTCAACATTTTCATATCCCAGTCCCAATCAATGCCCTATTCCACCCACTGCCTGCCCCAATATACTGGGACCAAAGCACCTGAAAAGGCTACTGTCAGCTGGCCACCCCCACTCAGTGTTTGTGGCCACAGTAAGACTGTGATCTATTGCATGTCACTTCTTGCAACTGCCATTATGTGTGCTACATGAATGTGAATTCTAGTGGGGGGAATTGCCAAAATTATTGAGCCATAGGCTAGTTAACAAAGTATCAATGTTCAAGCCAAAATCAAATACAGCCACGCTTCTTGAAAATCACTACAGTATTTTTCATCTGTCCTCCTTTTTGGATGCCCTTGAACTGACAGACACCCCTTTATCAGTGTTCCCCCTTACTGTTTGCACCAATACATGGAGCCCATCCATACTGCATGGTGGCACCTCAGGACACTCAACAGTGACTTCATAGTTTCAGGCTGCAGTGAGTAAAAGACAATACTGTACTGCTCTTTTTCACTTCAACTGCAGTACTGGAATGGAAGAGATATAATCACGATCACAGCAGCCTGCTTCCCACTTCCAGTGATCCTGCTGCTTCACTCACTGCAACAATATTGACGAAAGTGTCAAGTTGCCAGCTCTATAATTCTCTTTTCTCTTATCAGCAACTGAAACAAGAATAGAAGTGCAAGGTGAAGCACCTGCATAGGTGGTAAACCAGAAGAGTCAGTAGGAAGGCACTCTTGCCTGCCTGTTGCCTCCCCCAGCATGTCGTTCAAAGCTGCCATTTTACATGATCTTGTATTTTACAGGTATAGGGATGGACTGGCCTTATACACCCAATAAACTAGAGGACACAGAGCCAAAGTTTGATCTGCTGCTGTTTAGGTTCAACCATCAGCGTCTTCCTGTCATCACAAGTTTGTTCTGAGCAAGAGAAGCAATTGCTTATAAGATGGACAGGTAGAAAGTAAGAAGATTTAACATGGAAGCTTGAAGCTATAGTTGTCATCATTTCCTGCGTTGGTGAAGTCTGGTGATTCATCAGAACTGACAGCATCCTCATCTTTTATGCCAATGTACTAACAAAACTAGGGGAGAACAATTCTTTCCTTTCAGCAAATGATAAATTAGGAAAATTCTCCACATCACTGACATATAATGGTACACTGAATTGTAACTTCTAAAGATCCATCAGCTGAAGATGGAAAACAAATCAAAACTACAAATTTGATTCACCAGTTCTGATCAGAAGTAGTTATTCATGTACCTCAGTCAAGTCTAAAGGAACAAGTACTCCCACAGTAGTATTTAATTCCCACACACAGGAGAAATAAAAAAGAAGGAATTGCGTTGCTCTTACAAAACGTATTTCAGAAATTTTAAAAAGAGCCTGAAAATAAAGCTTGGAGAAGGGAGAGACTGAAACACACTTAAAACCAATGTACATGTATTGATTTCTAGGTAATCTCTGCAAGGCCTGCAACATGCATACATCACCTCCATCCCAAATACTTTTCCTCTAGACATGTGATAAGGTGTTTTAGACATTAGCAATTAATGTGGTATGACAGAGAAAGATTAAGCAATCTTTTATTTAACACAGTGTACTTGAGCAGCTCATTTAGCTATCCAGAATTATGGCATGTTTACAGACATTCTCTGAACTCAGTGAAGCTAGTTAATTGAGAGCTATTAACAGGGTACCTTCAATCCTAAGTAACAGCTACCAAATGACTGGAACACACATGTAATTTATCTTCTGAGCAGCCCAGCACCTGTCTTCGAATCAGTCTAGACCACACATTAACTCATAAAATCAAGCATTCAAAGACACCCTGAAAATGTCAGTTTACATAGACAAATGTCATAATTCCAGGAACATCATAACTCGGAAGTAAAAAATCGGCAAGAAATGATGTTACCTACATTTCAAATTTGTTTCTAAACATGCAATATATATTTTAGAAAGGGACAAACACTTTTTTAAAAAAAAATCTTTTTCTGTTCTACATATTATGGCATGCTCAGCTGTAGATCACGTGCTTTGGATGCTGAAGACCTAGATTGCTGGCATTACCAGATACATCTGGGAAAGTCTTACAGCTTTTCTGGGATGTAAAGTGCCTGAACTGTTCAGATGTACAATGAACTAACAACACCATCATTGAAGATTTGTCCCTACCCAACATCCTACCCAAACCTCTGGGTCTGTTTTGTTAAAATATTATATTATCCACATAATATACATTGTTTGTTAGGTCCAAAAGGTGCATGTTTTATCTTTTTGCCCAGAGTGTTTCTTTGAGCAGATATGTCTTTTATAGTAGAGCAGATGAATATGTCTGTTGGTATGGTACTGGATGGCACGTCACACCTCTATGGTCACAGCCCAGCTAGAATGTACAATATCAGAGTGTTACCAGTATCAGACTGGACTCCTGTTAAGTCCAAGATGAACCTATCTGGATTATTAGTTGAAACTACAGTGAGTTGTTACCTTTAAAAAATATTAAAATAGCTGAATTAGCATTTAAATTTTCAGAACACTGAACTGACATTTCGGCCCTTCATCTTCATGTCCCTCAGGAATGAAATTCATGCTGAGAAAGAATCTTTCTAATTGCAGTATTTCCACTGAGATTTTAAGACTTAAGCAAACATTCCCAAACTGTATCCAGAGGGAAAACACTTCTTTCCATAATGCTGATAGTACACTCAGGAGCATACTCATGCTATGAATCCTTACTCAAAAATATGACTTCCATAAATCACAGCTTTTATTTGGAAAACAATTTAGAAATGTTTGTTTCCCATTATATATATAAAATAGAAACACTAGCCCATAAAAATTAAGGCTGTAATCCTAACCTGCAGTTAGGCTGGCCTAAACCCCAGAATATGTCCTGTGCTGACCTGGCGGTGTCAAAAAAAGTGCCGCAAGGCTCTTCTGCACCACTCCTGGTGAGGGGTCGGCCATTGTACAGACATGTGCTTGCCTCCCTACATCACCAAAAGAACATGAAGACCAATGAGTTGTGCCAGCTGATGTCAGGATTGCACCCTATTGCACCCTATTGCTGCAATCCTAAAGACAGTTTTCTGGGTGTTACTTTTGAGTAGGCATAGTTAGGATTGTGCTCCAAGGCTTTTAATATGGAATAACAACCTCAACTGATAAAGTTTAGGTTTATGACTGCTAAGGCAGTACTCCCGCAACGTGGGTACGTTTTCACTAGTATATTTTATAAAACACTAGGACATACAACTACTAATACTTCGACACACCATCTGGCCATTTCTTAATCCCTCCAGATATCACAGGCCAACATTTTCATAAAGTATGTCAAATTATTCAATGAGTCCATAATCCAGTAGGTCAATCTTTTTTAATGCACATAAAATGAGGAGAAATAAATTTTAAACAGGAATGAATAAATGCAACTCATATTTTTCGATCTCCACACTGTACTGACATTTATTCTTCTAGACTGGAAATATTATATTCACTAGAATAAATATTTAGTGGCATTAGTGATGAACAGATTTTGTGTTCTTAATATCCGTTATTTATAGAAGCAACCATCTGAACAATAGCCAATATGATTAAGCCTAATAGAAAAAACACAAAGGCACTTCTTAATTTTCATTAAAATATAGTACCAAGATCAAAATCTAAGTTAATTATGAAACATATGGCACACTTTTACATGGTTATGCATTTGCTGTCATCTGAAATCTACCTGCATTTTAATGCCAAACATATTACAGGCACTGCATATTTTAAGTAAGTGCAAAACATTGCCTATCAGGTGTTAAGAAATGCTAGCTAAGTTGCCTATATATGGGCGCAATCCAGAGTAACTACGGGGAGTCCTTGCTCCGGTGTAAGAACAATTTGCTCTGGATTGCAATATGAATTTCCCATAGGTTTTCATTAGGTGGTGCAGTAACTACGGGTACGCGTAAGGTCTCTTACATGTTCCCGTAGTTACTCTGGATTGTAGGGTATGTTGGCAAGTTGCCTATATATGTTGGCAAGCTAGCTAAGTTGCCTATATATAAATGCTAGTATAAGTTGCTAGCTAAGTTGCCTATCAGGTGCTAAGAAATGCTTAGCTAAGAAACTAGCTAAGAAATGCTGTTTTCCATTTCAGATTGTTCAGGTGTTCAATCTGAAATGGAAAACAGCATTTCTTAGCTAGTTATCCATAATTTGCCATTCTCAAGAAGGAAGTTTCTGTATAAATAAATCAAGAGGGAAATGGTGGATTAATAACCTGAGGTTTGCATAAACAAATCTAATAGAACCTTCCAACCAATACTCCAACCAAAACATTGAAGTGTTTTTAATTAAGCAATATATACCGTCAGTACTTGTTATCCACTAGGGCAGTGATTCTTGAGCATTTTAGCCTGGGACTCCTTTCTGAAAATGACAATCTATGCAGGACCTCCCCAGAAGTGATGTCATGGCCAGAAGTGACATCAAACTGAAGGTAACATCACTGTGATGCCAGAGGTCCTCCATGTCTACTAAGAAGTCCAATCTTGTTCAATGAGGCTTACTCCCAGGAAAGTATGGACTGTAGTCTGAGTGCCCCAATCCAAGATGGCAGCACCCAGTATCCGATTCCAAGATGGTGGCAACCAGTTTTTTTGTGAAATTAAGTTACGATTCTCCAAGGGACCCCAACCCACACTTTGAGAATCACTGCACTAGGAGTAGGTTTGTGGAAAACCTAGTGGATAGTGAATCAGCAGATACTGAATCATTGATACAGATAGATACAGCAGATATTGAAACATTGAGCTTATAGGGAAAATGGGATTAGGTTCCAGGAAAACCTTCTTCATGAACCTGAATCTTGAACTCTTTGGAGCTGGATGAATGTGAGGGCTCATCAGTAACTTATGACATCTGATACTTCCTCCTTCATGCTAGATATCCTTTATTGAAGGTTGTGGCAAAAAAAAATTAAGGGACTAAACACTAAAAAATGAAAGTTGGCTGAAACTGCAATCCTAAACCCCAGTTTGACTGAAATAAACCCCACCACAAGTCCATGCTGGCCTGGGAGTGTCACAAAAGTGTTGTAATGCACTTCTGTGCCACTCCTGGGGGGGGGGGGTAAGGTCAGTGCCCTTACCTTCCTACATTACCATGGGAATGGGAAAATCAGTGAGTTGTGCCAGCCTTGGTTAGGACTGCATCCTAAATTCCCTGATTTATACTAGAATCACTGGGGAAACTCAAGCAAGCTATGGGCCCACAACTACAAAATTACCACCATCCCTACTATCTTGCAATAGGTTCAAAAGTATGATAGTGATTTGTATATTCTTGTTGATGCAGACTGGTGACAACTGCAGTTTCCTTTCAAGGACAATTAGTAGAGAACACAATCTAAACTGGCTGTCACAAAACAGGACATTCCATTGCCACAACTAGAGAAGGCCCTCTCTCAAGTCTCCACCAACCACACATCTGTCAGTAGTAAGACACACAGCAGGTCCTTCCCAACTACCTGAGTAGGTTTGGCAGAATTATTACAGTAGGTGGAAAGTACAATTATTATGCTGTTCTTACAGATCTTATTATGCTGTTCTTTTATTAACTCCCCTATGGCAGGGGTTCAATTCCTTCTGAATAAGCACTTCTTCAGAACTACTGTTAAAGCTGCCCTACAACACACAGAAAATTACAGAAACAGATAGGCTAGCAAAACAAATAAAAAATTACAATATTTGCATTTATCTATAAAGCTCTGCTTACCATGGCTGGTTATACTCCATCTGCAATAACTATAATCAGTTTCAACACATGGCTTTTGTTTCAACAAAGAATTAGAATTGTGGATAACCTTGATAATTAAGAGACACAGAGGTAACTTGAGTAAAGAGCAACTTGAATAAAGAGTGTTTTGTGTAAAGAGCAAAATTTTCTCAGAAATGACTTGCATAAAGAGCACTGTCTTGAATAAAGAGCACTTCTGTGGAAGTTTGGAACAGGCTTCCATGGCAAGGGAACTCACAGGCAGGACAAGGGGACTAGCTTGAGCTACAGTGGGGCCCTGAGCAAATATTTGGAATAGGCTTCCATGACCAAGGAGCTCATGGGGAGCCCGGGGGGAGCAGCCAGAGCCAGTTTTGTGTGTGGGATGTGTGTGTGGCAGCGTGGAAGGTGTGGCTTATCAATGTTCTAGTGCTGCTCCCCATCAGCAGCTTGGAAATGTTAAAGTTGCACAAAAAGACAAAGAAAGATTCCATTGAGCCAATGGATAGCAGTGACTCCATTAGTGATTGTGAAAGAGCACAAGCCTAACCATGTCTACTCAAACGTAAGCCCCACTGCGTCCAATGCTTCTTACTCCCAGGAAAGCGTCTTTAGGATTGCAGCCAAAGTCATCCCCCTCTCTGTATCCCTAGCACCAGCCGTGAAGGTTTTCAAAGGTACAGTACAGTTCAGTACTGTACAGTATTTTCTTTATTGCAGTGTTGTGTGTTACTGTATATTACAGTGTTTTGTAATCATTTTTACAAACAGTTAATATTTTTATATGAATATTTTTTGGGTTGTGGAACCAATTGTCTGAGTTTCTGTTATTTCCTATGGGAAAATCAGCTTCATTTAAAGAGCGTTTCACCTAACAAGCATGCCTCCGGAACAAATTAAACTTGTTACGTGAGGCACCACTGTATTTCAGATCAATTTGACTTGGCTACTTGTATTCAGAGTGAAAGTCTAAAAGATGCAAAGAACTTCACAACATAAGATACTGGCTTCTAATAATGAAGCTCTGGCAGTTAACAAATAGGATGAAGATGTTTAGCCAAATAGTATCTAAGGAACAAGTGAAAGCTTCTTAGATTTAGTGGCTAATCTACATCTTTTCCTATTTGCATTTTCAAATAGGAAATTTGCAAATAAATTTAATTTGAAACCTACAAAATGTCCCTCTTTTATTAACAATGCCAAGGCATTTCTACATGCTGTGAAATTAATGGCAGCTAAATTGAGTTCTCTTTAGGAACTGTTTTAAAGTACTTCATTTCATGACTGCACATTTGGTTGCAACAGCACGTCATAGTAATTGAACCCTGTGTAAACATAAGCCTGCAATGTGTCAGATATATGTACCTAACATCACCCTTTGCATTCACCTCCATTGTAAAAGCTAGTGTTGAGATCAGTTGTAGGGAGCTCCCTACATCAGTTGCATCACTGGCCTCCCAAGTCTTGATTTATCAGTGACTAGCAAAAAGTGCACCCGCGTTGCGGGAGTAAAATTCCCCCTTATGCCATTCCCCCCATATGCATCAACCCCCCATGCTCAACTTCCCTATGTGCAACTTCCCCCCATGCGCATCAATCCCCCCATGCGCATCAACCCCCATGCGCAACTTCCCCATGTGCATCAACCCCCATGCGCAACTTCTCCTCATGTGCAACCTCCCCCCATGTGCATCAACACCTCATGTGCAACTTCCCCCATGCGCAAACCCCATGCACAACTTCCCCTATGTGCATCAATCCCCCATGTGCATCAACCCCCCATGTGCAACTTCCCTCCATGTGCAACTTCCCTCCATGCGCAACTTTGCCTTATGCGCAACTTCGCCTCATGCACAACTTTCCCCCATGCGCAACATTCCCCCATGCGCAACTTCCCCCATGCTCAACTTTCCCCCATGCGCAACTTCCCTCCGTGCGCAACTTCCCCCGTGCGCAACTTCCCCCATTGCGCAACTTTCCCCCATGCGCAACTTTCTCTCATGCTCAACTTCCCCCCATGCGCAACTTTCCCCCATGCGCAACTTTCTCTCATGCTCAACTTCCCCCATGCGCAACTTTCTCCATGCGCAACTTTCTCTCATGAGCAACTTCCCCCATGCGCAACTTCCCCTCATGTGCATCTTCCCCCAAGCGCAACTTTCCCCTATGTGCAACTTCCCCTCGCGTAACTTCCCCCTATGCGCAACATTCCCCCATGCGCAACTTTCCCCCATGCGCAACTTTCCCCTATGTGCAACTTCCCCTCATGTACATCTTCCCCCCATGCTCAACTTTCTCCATGCGCAACTTTCCCCCAGTGCACCAGGGTCTGAGCACCAAATTGGCTGGATGTTGTTCAGTCTCCCATGTTAAGTATAGGACAGAAACACGTTGCCCCCTTTTCAGCCCCTGAAGGGTTAATGTCTCCAGATGGTTCTTGGTGGGTGTTCAGGTGACAGAAGGAACTCCCAGAATTCCATGCTTCAGGCCCAGCAGTTGGGGCGGAATGTTGATGAGTCATCAATTCTCCAATGCAAAGTATAGGGAGGAAAACGCGTTGCGCCCCTTTTCA
Source organism: Cryptoblepharus egeriae (assembly GCA_030015325.1). Classification (NCBI taxonomy): domain Eukaryota; kingdom Metazoa; phylum Chordata; class Lepidosauria; order Squamata; family Scincidae; genus Cryptoblepharus; species Cryptoblepharus egeriae. The sequence goes on along the minus strand of JAREYC010000002.1, from coordinate 101,777,347 downwards.
CCCCCTTTCGGTTGGAATTTCCGAAAACCGGTTCTTAGTGCACCCCTCAGTCACGGAAGGAACACCCACCCAAAATTTCACGCTTTTAGGCCCACCGGTTTTGGCAGGGCGGTGATGAGTCAGTCAGTGAGTCAGTGAGTCAGTGAGTGAGTCAGTCAGTGAGTGACTTTTCTCTTTTATATATATAGATTTATAATGGGGGTACTTCACAAGAATTCAAGTCACAACTTTCTCCATGCACAACTTCCCCTCATGTGCAACTTTGTGACCTGATTGCACTTGAGTTAAGTCACACACTCAAATTAAAGAGCCTTCTGCTGAAAAATACAGGGCTGCTGCTGGGCTGCCTGTGTGTTGGAGCTCTAATTAGAAGACTCTCTGCTGGCCCTGCTCATCTGTAAACAGGGTGGGGGGATTGCAAGAGAGCTGGGATGGAACCAGCAAGAGAATCACAAGCAGCAGCTGGGGAAGCTTACCAGGATGATCTAATCCTTGGCAACTAAGTTCTACTTAGACTATTGCCACTACAGCCACTCATTCAATCAGGCTTGCATTGCCCCCACCCCCAAGTAACAACATGCCTTCTGTCCTGCCTCTTGCCAAGATATCAGAAACACTCCTGACTCCTTCCCTCCCACTCACCTAAGGAGTTATTCTTTGCCTCGCAACAGGAACACCTGGTTTGAATAATGGCATGATTGCCAAGTCCTGTTGACAATAAACAAGCTTACTTCTGAGTAAACATGCATTGGACTGGAAGTCTTGTGTTCCCTGGCTCACAAGCCACCCTTCTCTTCCCTCTCCTCCCATTCCAGTCAGAAAACCTTCATGTTTAGCAAAGGAAGGAGAGAAACATTCTCAGATTGCTGGAATAATTTAATTCAATTTAAAGGGATTGATCCTATCCAGGCACAGTAAAAGAACTCTGGGTTGGGCTGCATTATATTTTCCTGGGAGCAAGTCCCATTGACTACAATGGGGCTGACATTTGCTTAGTTATCAACTCTTTTGCTTGAAGGAAAGGGAGGAATGCTCAGGGGGAAAGCTTTGGGTTTCTAATGTTTTTATTTGCTGAGGCAGCACAGGAGGAAGACAACAAAGCATTTCCTGAACTGCCATTGGCTGCAGAACCAGGGAAGAGGAAGAGGAGAAACAAGGGGCACATAGATCATATGTTGCTATGTTACACATTTCAATACATGTCTTACATGCATTGAAAAGTGTAACACATATTGAAAAGAGTAACAAGCATTGAAAAATGCAACATGTCTCAATGCATGTCTTCCATGCATTGAAACATGAATTGAAAAGTGTAACACAGCAACAGATGCTCTATGGGCCCCTTCTTTCTCTTCTTCCTCCTCCCTGGTTCTGCAGCCAATTCAAAACTTTCCCATGACTCTACAGTCAGTAAGTCATTCCCAAAGTAGAATTTTTGTGATTCGAATCCAAGTCACTAGCGTTCAGTTCCCAACAATGATGAAACCACTGAGGCACAAACATTTTATTTAACTAACAGTTCTGTTATATGGCAAACAAAACAAGAAGGATAGAATTGGAATTGCCAGCTACTTCAGTTTTTCAGGTCAGTGTTTTACATGCTGGTGGCAGATCATAGCTTAACTAATCCACATAGATCTCAAAAAAAAATGATGCCTCCTCCCTCCCAAAAAATATTGGTCTTTCCCAATTCCCCATTAACCCTCTGCAGTTGCCAGACATCTCACCTCCAACTCTTGCTCCCTCTGCAGGGCAAACTGCTTGAAAGATTTGACAATAAGGCCGGCGTTGGAGCAATCGTAAACGAAAATGGAAGGACTGCCCATCCATGTTTGCAAGTCGTATATGGATAATGGGATATACTGAGTGTAGTTCTGCAAAAGAAACAAGAACACATATTACACTCCACAGTGAACAATAATCAACACTATGTCTTTTGTCCCCAATATACAGCACTATTGAACAGGCTACTTCTATGTTCAGACAATGTCTTCACTCTATGACATTTCTCATATCTATATATTGTCTCCTGAATGAGTAGAGGCAGTCAATCTTATAATCACAGAGTAGAGAAAACACTCAACTATTTACACTGAAGTTCAGGACAAACAAAGATTACTGGCTTTCCCATTTAGGAAACTGAGCCATAGTAAACCATCTAGGTCATTGGATCATTCAAATCCTTCTTTAAATCTGGTAGCTTGTTTCCACCTGTCTTCCTCATCAAGCCAGAGCAGGATTTGACAATGTAAATACACGCTCAGGTTCTTAATACAGGAGGGCAGAGGGGTGGAAAGGAAGTTCTATGGACCACAGTTCAAGGTGTTGAAGAACGGTTCTTCAGTGATCCCTGGTTAGTGTTAACCATGGTTATCCATAGATATAATCATTAGCCATAGTTAAAGTCACTATAAGTATAGAGGAGATTCATGCACAAGAAGGGCAAGAAAGCACTCAATAGTTTTCTTCCTATCCCTTAACACTATTTAAGTGACAGACAGTTATGTCCTCTGGCCTCTGTGAGATACTGAGTAAGACATATTCTTGCTGAAATGTTCCACAACAACTTCTTTGAAAAGGGCTATCTTCAGATTCAGCAAATCATGTTCCAAAAATTCAAAATAAACCTATTAACTGTTAAGTCAAGAAATCTGAGGGGTTTCAAAGTAAACCACACTCAAAGGATTTTAGTAAATGGTTCTGTGTCAACTTGGAGGTGCTCCAGAAATTGGGGTCTCCACGGCTCTGTCTTGGGCCCAGTTCTCTTTAATATCTTCATCAATGATTTGGAGAAAGGAATATGAGGGACCCTGATCAAATTTACAGATGACACCAAGCTGGGAGGAGTAGCAAACACTACAGAAGACAGAAGACTGTATCAGGACTGTAGCTTCCAAGTCGCAAGAAGTTATAGTTCCTCTTTATTCTGCATTGGTTAGACCTCACCTTCAGTACTGTGTTCAGTTCTGGGCACCTCACTTTAAGAAAGATGCAGCCAAACAGGAGCAAGTCCAGAGGAGAGCGACAAGAATGATCAGTGGGATGGAAGGGAAGCCCTACAAGGAAAGGTTGGGGGAATTTGGTTTGTTCAGTCTGTAGAAAGAGAAGGCTGAGAGGAGACATGATTACCCTCTTCAGATATCTCATTTGTTCTTAGCTGCCTCTGAATGCAGAACTAGAACCAATGGGTACAAACTGCAAGAAAGGAGATTCCGCTTGGATATCAAAAAAAAATTTCTGACGGTGAGGGTAGTTCGGTAGTGGAACAGATTGCCAAGGGGGGTGGTGGACTCTCCCTCACTGGGGGATCTTCAAGCAGAGGCTCAAAGAGTACCTTTTGGAGATGCTCTAGGAGAATTTCCTGCTACAGATAACCTAGGCCCCTTTCTACACTATGATTCTATGATTCTAAAGAGTGTATAGCTTCTAAATACCTAAGATAACAACTGTGACAATAAATTTATTCCTTAAATTTCTGCTAAGTCCCTTAAAGATATCTGCTCTTAAGCCACATTAGTTCAGGGAAATCAACTCCCCACATGTAGTTTCCCGGAGACAGAGGCACAGACAGTTCATTTGGCACGTGAGGCCAACAAATTTTTCGACACCCATATATCAAATTATTTAATTATTATCAGTATTAATTTACCATTAATTAGATATTAATTAACATTTTAATAATTGCCTTACCACTTAAACCTCTGTTTTATTCAGGCTCTCTTCTGGAATACTTGTTCAACTCCACTTTCACTGGATTGAGACCATTCTAGTGGCCTTGCATTGCTCTGTGCCTGACCAGAACAAGAGCCAAGGCATATTTTCTTAAAGATAACTGTGAAGCTCTGTTCCACTTTCCAAAAGGCTCAATGCAATTATCAGGGCCTTTCTTCTGGGCTGAAGGTTTTATTTGTGGGCTGTGTTTATTGGATCAGGACCACTGTTGGGGCATTGGATTCCTCTCAGTCTGCCCTTTCCAATGGACTAAGGCACATTTGCCTAGTTGCAAATAAAGGCACAATATGACAGTTTCACTTTCATAGGCTCCATGCATTTTTTTGTTTTATGGCCATAGCTTTTGACTGGAAGGATATATTTCAAATCTGTTTCTTGAATTGGTTTCTTGCATTGGATTCTCCAATAGTATAAGACTTTGTGTGGTTATTCTGAAATCACTGTTACTGTAATTACGTTCACAATAATCTGACTTCAACAAACCTAGCCACAAATGCCTACTGGAATAATTCACACAAACTATTTAATTCTACACACACCGTTGAAACTAACCCTACGATCCAGAGTAACTATGGGAGCACGTAAGAAACATTTATGTTGACGTACTTACGGCACCACTTAGTGAAAACCTATAGGAAAGTCATATCGAAATCCAGAGTAAATTGTTCTTATGTTGGAGCAAGGACTCCCCGTACTTACTCTGGATTGCGCCCTAAGGGGGACTGGTACAAGCTCTTCACTATACATAACCTGCTAATTTCAAACACACCTGTAAAAGACTTGCCTAGTAAATTTTGTCCTTGGAAGTTAAATGGCTAAATTTGCTTCAATATGAACATGAAGACAAATTGTTGCCTTAGGCAGATGAAAGAAACACCATTAAAACATCTTCTGATGTGATTACATTTCTTCTGAAGTTTCACCCACTATCATTCTATAGTCCAAAAGTGTTTGTTTTATTATTTATTTGAAAATGCTGTACATATGTAGTGCTATAAAACAGAAACACTTTGTTCCTTCTGCAGTACTGACAAAGATAAGAAAAATAAGCAACTAGAAAGTATTTTTCAGTGCTTCTGGAATTCCCCTCCCCAGAGAGTTGATCATGTTCTTTTGAAAGACAAGCAACTAGCAGTCATATGAACTACTATAAAAACTTTCTAAGGGTTCCTGAATCCCTAGCTGCTTAGTTTTCTCATATCCAAGCTGCAAAACAAAATGCAAATCTTCAAAACTCCAGCTTGCTATATATAGGATTGATGCTGCAGCAAGGGGCTGAACTGGAAAAAAGGGCAAGTGTAATAATGGAAAAAGTGTTTCCTGACCACCTTTCAAGTTTTCTTGCACTACTTCTCCTCCCCCTTCAAGTGATGATACACAATGCATTGAATCTGTATGAGTTAGTGCTCTATGAGAATCGGTACCTTTTATCCTGCATCCCCAAACACCACCACCCCATCTCAAGGCAACATAGTCAGGGGACAGAAGAAGGAACTCACTGCAGTTGTCTCTTTCTCAAGCTAAACGTACAGACGACTAGCCCCAAAATCCAGAGTAATTACAGGAGAACATAAGAGACATTACGTGCACCCATAGTTACTGCAACAGCCAGTGAAAACCTATGGGAAATTCATATTGGTATCCAGAGTAAATTGTTCTTACACCAGAGCAAGGACTCCCCATAGTTACTTTGGATTTTGCCCTAGGTTTTCATTCCAAATAAATGAACAGAGATGAATTGCAGATTATTTATTTATTAAGATCCTTTCTATCTGTCAGGCTAGATGAAACATCAAAACACTATGCTTGTGTTCAGCCCTGAAAGATTCTCTGGCCATAGAGGCACTTAGGCCACAACAAGAAACGTGACAAGAGAGATGAAAAATTAAAGTGGAGGAAAAAAATGCAGAAAGGAAATGGACATAGAGACACGGCATGACCTGTGCCGGTGCACAAGTGTGTTTTTTTTAAAAAAGATTAAACCAATTTAAGAATTAGCTTTTAAACTTGTCTCATTCAAACTGAGCCACTGACCTTCTCACTTGGATCCTTTTGGAATCTCAACTCTACTCAGTTAAACAAAACACAGAGATCTGACTTTTTGGCTGGAACAAATCAGGCTGAAATAATACTTCCTGGAGGGTTTAGCCTTTTTAATCTATGCATCAAAATATATTATGCTTAATCTCTCATAAATATAGCACTACTAGAAAATGATGGGTGCTTAAGACTTGCACAGAACCTCTAAAAACTCCAATCTCCCACAGAAGGACAAAGAGATAATTTGTCCCAAAAAAAGAGAAGCAGCAATCCTACAGCTAGAAAGAAGGTCACAATGACAACACTACCACCAAAGGCATCTCAGGGACACTCAATTACATGTCAATCCAATTGCTAGTGATTATACAGCCAACTGGTTTTCAATCTTAAGCCTAAGAGGACCACTGGGAGAAATATACAGTACTTTTCCAGAATTGTTGGGTGTCTCAGCACATAACAATGGTAGTTACTTTGCACTTGAAACCTTAGCACTTCAATTGCACAAAACAGTGCTGCTTGGGAGGCAGAGAACTAGAGTAATTTAAACATATCTCCCAAGTAGAAATAGAGTAGCTATTTCTATCAGTGATGCAGCAGTAAAATTGCAGCTTTAATAACTTGCAAGTCTTATTGTATCTGTTAGAAAAGGGAATCCAACTATCATTTTAAAAGAAATGCATTATATGGCCACCATTCAGAGGCCACACCTAGCCATCATCACTACAGCAAGATGCATCAAGATCCATCACATCTAAATACAGTGGCAGCATTAAACACAACAAAGAGGCAAGGGTGGGGGAAACCTGACCTTCATTTGTCCAGAGCAGCAGCAGTTGGCTCAGAGGTTTGTACAGGTGTGAACCAGCCCCCTAAGGCTGAAAGAACAGCAAGGGCTGGAGATTATCAGGAGAAATACTATTGAGCATGCTGAGCTGCTCCAATTTCTTCAGAAGCGCACTCTCTCTCTTTTTATCCACACATACCTTGGCACATACCATTGCAGTGGCCTGTAAAATAGTGGTGGATGCATTTTGGAAGTCCAGTGGAACAGTGCAACTAAGAGGGACAAAGGGTCCCACCCCTTTTGCCTCCCCTCTAACCATGGTGGTAGAAGCAGTGCTTCCATTGATACATTGTATCAATGGTAGAAGCAGTGCTTCCAGTGATACATTTTCCAGTATGTATCATCTTGGAAAAGGAGGAGGGTACAGTATATCAGAGAAATAAGAAATGCAGATGTGAGGTTAGCAAGGGTATTTAAGGTAGTATATACATATATACTACAATAGGTATAAGTTTTTCCTTGTCTCTTAAAAATAAAAACTTAAACCCTTCCTCCTCCATGTGTTTTGTCTTAAAAGCTGGAGGCAAAGAAGGAGACAAACTCCATAGGCCTCTGATAGAAAAAAGATATCACAAAACAGCTACCAAATTGCTCATTCCACCTTTGAAAAATTCAATCCTCTTTAATAACCTGGACTACAAATCTTTAAGACATCTCCTAATAATAGCCAGTGGAGTTTTCATCAGATTTCCCCATCTGATATGGCAAGATAGCTGGCAAATGCACCATAAATAAATTCTTAATAATGCAGTTGGCACAACATCCAAATTTCATTGAAGAGTAATTTATTTCTCTCACTCTTGTAGCACATTGAGCACCACATTATTACTGACTTATTTATTGTCTACAAACCATTAAGCACCATCACAGTTGCATGCTTTTTAAATGCTGGCTTTAGCTTAAATATTTTTTATTTTAAAGTAAAGGATTAATGGTAAAATAGTCTAAGCCAGTGGTCTTCAAAGTGGGGGTCAGCATTGTTAGATGATGGGATCCACCATCTTGAAATCTGGCACTGGCTTTCCTGAGAGTAACCTTACAATCCAGAGTAACTATGGGAAGACATAAGAGGCACTTACTCTGGATTGCTCTATACATTTCCCATAGGTTTCCCATAGGTGGCACTGTAACTACATCTGTGTAAAAGATCCTGTAGTTACTCTGGATTGTAGACTTTGTCTCACTGTACACAATGGGACTTACTTCCAAGTAGACACAGAAGAACATCCTAGAAAGTCTGAGAGGGGGTCTCAGACAGTTTTTTAAATTTGAAAGGGGGTCCCGGGCTGAAATGCCTGAATACTACTGGTCTATCCCATAATAGCCAGAGCACTAGCCACTTGTATTAGGAAAAACCTCCAGGGAAGTACCAGTAGATCTATTAGTCTGTTTCAGCACACAAAATGAATTTTTGCGGCATCTTAGAGACGAACGTATTGATTGTAAAATTTAGTAGGCTATACTAAACTTTATCCAAAAGTCTGTCATCAATGAAATCTTCAAGTATAATAAATTATTTATTATTATCATATCATAGTTTCTTCTGAATTCCTTTTTAAAGGAAGCTTCTACCCCTGAGCTAAAAGTAAAATGTTTTAAGCCTGGGAAAAGGGAAATTGATTCATATGGATTCACTGCCTGCCTTGTTACCAAATTGCTTTGGTTTAACCTAGTGCCAGATGCAAGCTTTCATGTGGCCCTTGACAATGTCTCCTATCCAGTCCTCAGGCAAGCCCTGAATTCCTCTGAAGGTGAGGGAACCTCTATTCCCCAAACCTTGATGGGTTTTCTGAGCGCTGGGGAGGCTGCATGCACCTCTCCCCTCTATGAAAGTGTTTATGAACTGATTTGAATGTATTCAATCATTCATTCAGTCTTAAGTTCCATCTCTAATATATTCATTTATGTAAACTTGTTAAAATTTGAAATGTAAATCAATTATCCCATGGGTTGATGAACTAATGAGAAAAAGGGCCCAAGATAGATGGGAGCTCCTTAAGAAGCAGCTTCTACAAGCACAGTCAGAAACAATTCCTATGAAAAAGGGGGGAATCTCAAAAAACTAGGCTGGTTTCACAAGCAACTTGGGTTTCAGCTGAAGTTAAAGAAAGATATGGATAGGCAATGGAAGACTGGAAAGATCACCAGGGAGGAGTACAGGCAGATAGCTAGTTCCTGTAAGGAAGGGGTCAAGAATGCTAAAGCTCAATATGAGCTGAGGCTGGCCAGGGGTGTCAGGGATAACAAAAAGAGCTTCTTTAGATATGCCCAAAGAAAAAGAGGAGAAACAAGGAGGTGGGGCTGCTCCTGGACAAAAGGTGTCTAAAAACCAAGAGAAGGCGGAGCTGCTCAAACCCTACTTTGCATTTGTCTACTCTCCAAAGGAGGGCTGTGCAAATGTGGGTATGAGATTGTTGGCTAATTTGGGGGATATGTTTGCATCCCCAAAAAGGTAACGGAAACATGGATGGTGCAGAACAGATTGGCAGAGAATTGGTTCGAAACCACTTAATTGGCCTAAATGAATTCAAGTCATTTGGATTGGATGAAATGCATCCTCGAGTTCTTAAGGAACTGGCAGATGTCCTTGCAGAGCCTCTGTTGATAATATATGAGAAATCCTTGAGGAGTGGAGAAGTGCCTCTGGACTGGAAGAGGGCGAATGTAGTCCCAATCTTTAAAAAGGGGAAAAAAGAAGACCTGGGAAATTATAAACTTGTCAGTTTGACCTCAATCCCAGGGAAGATATTAGAACAAGTCATAAAACACACAATTTGTGCACATCTAGACAAGTACTCCATGATCAAAAGAACCTAGCATGGATTTACCTACCAGGAATAAATCTTGCTAGACAAATCTGATCTCCTTTTTGATCGAATTACAAGCTCACTGGACAGTGGCAATGCTGTGGGTGTTATTAATTTTGACTTTAGCAAAGCATTTGACAAGGTCCCGCACAACATTTCAATCAGAAAGTTGGAAAAATATGGGCTAGATGAGACAACTGTTAGGTGGATCTGCAATTGGCTTGACGGCTGCACTCAAAGGGTTTTAGTAAATGGTTCTGTGTCAACCTGGAGGTCAGTTTCAAGTGGAGTGTGCCAGGGCTCTATCTTAGACCTGGTTCTCTTTAATATCTTCAACAACGACTTGGAGGAAGGGATACAGGGAAGCCTGATCAAATTTGCAGACAACACCAAGATGGGGGGAGTAGCAAACACTACAGAAGACAGAAGAAACCTCCAGGAGGAACTGGTTAAACAGGAATACTGGGCTGTAACAGAATATATTTCAACAGGGAGAAGTGCAAGGTTCTGCACTTAGACAATAAAAACAAAAAACACAGGTATAAAATGGGGGATACTTGGCTTGGCAGCACAACATGTGAGCGGGATCTTGGAGTCGCCGTGGCTCACAAGCTGAACATGATTCAGCAGTGTGAAGTGTCTGCAAAGAAGGCAAATTCAATTTTAGGCTGCATTAACAAGACTGTAGCTTCCAAGTCGCAAGAAGTTATAGTTCCTCTTTATTCTGCATTGGTTAGACCTCACCTTGAGTACTGTGTTCAGTTGTGGGCACCTCACTTTAAGAAAGATGCAGCCAAACAGGAGCAAGTCCAGAGGAGAGCGACAAGAATGATGAGTGGGATGGAAGGGAAGCCCTACAAGGAAAGGTTGGGGGAACCTGGGATATTCAGCCTGGAGAAGAGAAGGCTGAAAGGAGACAAGATTGCCCTCTTCAGATACCTGAAGGGCTGTCATATGGAGGAAGCAACATCTATAAACATCTCATTTGTTTATAGCTGCTTCTGAAAGCAGAACTAGAACCAATGGGTACAAACTGAAAGAAAGGAGATTCTGGTTGGATATCTGGAAAAAATTCCTGACAGTGAGGGCAGTTCAGCAGTGGAACAGATTGCCAAGGGAGGTGGTGGACTCTCCTTCACTGGGGATCTTCAAACGAAGCTCGATGTGCATCTGTCGGAAATGCTCGAGGGGGATATCCTGCTACAGGGAGGGGGTTGGAATAGATGACCCACTGGGTCCCTTCCAATTCTAGGATTCTATGATATTCTGTATTGCTGTTTAATTTTTATTTTATTTTATTGAATTTTATTAAATTATTTTATTTAATAATATTTTATTTTAAAACTATTTTATTTTGAAATTTTGTTGTTTATTTGTTGTTTTACCTTATATTGTTATCAGTTTCCTTGGGCATCCCCACTGAGGTAATGAAAGATAGGATATAAACTTAAAATAAATACAGCTGCAATCCTAAATACACTTTCCTGGGAGTAAACCCATTGAGCACAATGGGGCTTACTTTTGGGTAGACATGGTTAGGATTGTGCCCTTAATCTGTTAAATACAGTAAATACGTTAGTAAGAGCAAATACCATACAATTCTATCATATTTTATCCTATCCCATCAATACATCCATTCATATATATGTCCATACATATATCCCATTCAGGCATCAGTCCAGGAAAACTGGATAGGATTCCATCGTAAATCAAGTTTCCGAAATTTCAATATTATGTCTGTGTGGCTTTCTTTAGAAAGAACTGATAATGGAAGCATTTTTATGGTTTTGAGAGCAGCAGTTTGAGAGTTTTGCAAGGTCATCTTCTGAGACCCCATTTTGTACATGTGTGTGAATCATATATCTACATTCCCCTGGAATTCAGCAAAAAAGGTAACTTAATCAGCGTTTGTATCATGTGAAACTTCTTTAATTTCTCAGTAAATTCATATGCATATTCTCATAAGAGCACTTCTTCAGAATGAATATAGATAACCCCAGGGGGGAAAAACACAAGAAGTTTATAACTGAAAAAACTTAACCTGAAGGTGCAAAAGAAGAGGAACATACTGATACAGTGAAAATTAGTAAAGAGATAAAAGAGATTAATTTGCTAATTAGTAAAATTAGTAGTGATACTACTTTTTTCCTATTTTAAGATTTGCAAATCACATACCTTGTTGAAGACCCAAATTTCTCCATTTACTGTAGGTCTAGGCACACCATGCCCATTATAATGGAAAAGGACTCTCTCTTCCTTGGCATTTCGACGCAATGAGGTACATAACTTCTTTACTTCATCCACTGTGGGGTCAAGGCTCTGTTTGTACCGGGCCTAGTTGTAAAAACAAAAAATGAATTACCCAGCTTGATCAGCATGAGTCAACAATATCTCCAGAGATACAGGGAAGATGCACACACACCTCACTCTAATCATGCAAAGAAATCTAACAGACATGTTATTTTTAAACTAACTTACATGCTTTTTTGCCAATCACCCCATGAACTCTTTTACATTATTAATCACACAAATAAACTCCAGCAGATAATTTTTAAAATGTTCACCCGCTGTAAAAGTATCTCACTCTCTCTTCATAATGCATAATCCCTCTGATAAATTATATTGGTGCCAAAGGAACTATCCACAGTCCTGAAATTATTACAGAGAAGACTGGAAGTGCTACAAAAATTTAGACCTAGACAATAAGTCATTAAACTTTCAAGAGGCAGACATTCCTATCCAAGGGCTTGTACAATGAAAAGTTTATTATGACTTACACTCCTAAAGCCTTTTGAAATCTCTAAAATAGAAAGCAAGGCTACAAAGAGCTTCTTATGGCACAGTCCTGCATCCCCATACTGCATCGGTGCATATGTACTTCTTTGGCTCAGGCTGTCACAAGCATGCCACAAAGCATGCTGTGATAGTGTAGGTTCCAGGAAGACCTGAATTATCCCACCAGCAATGATATAGGGGAGTACTGTGCCACAGCAAATAAGTTCAATGGGCATAGCAGAGAAAAGGAAGGGGAGGTGCAGAACAGGGCACTATTGGGGCAGGGTGGATGGCCCAGACCAGAAGGAGTGGGATCAGCAGAGTTGGCACTCACCATATCCTATTTCTCTTCCAAAGCCTGATATACCAACATGGGGCAACATGGGCAAACACAGACTTATGTCAGCAATTTTTGTTGGCAAAGGTCTAAGTTTCCCCCTTACATCTGCTACGGCTTATCCCTGAGCAAGGGTACAAATGCCTCCTTAACTTCAAGGAGATCACCAACAAGAAATTTTTCATAGAGTGCAATGCAAGCAATACTGTTGCTGCTGCACTGGCACAGTGGAATTTGGTTATTAGGCTGTTAGAATAATGAAAAATGGTTTACAGTAGCCCAATTTGTTCACTTCTTTTATAAGCCTTGTTAGATCAGACCCAAAACTAGTTTTCTTCTAATTAGCCTCTTGTTTCTAACTATGGCTCCTAGATATCTTCAGGAATCCCACAAACTGAGCAGAGGACAATTCTTAGGAGCATGGGGCTATTCTTTGCTCCAGAATATTGCCTTTGAACGCAGAGGCTCTATTTGGTTATCATGATATAATCATTTCAACTGCTGAAGAGAAAAATCATGCAGCACTTTTATATAAAAGAACAAACAGAAAGTACCATCACTAATACCCTTTTCTGTACAAAAAGACAACTCCGATATTAATTCAAATAATTTCCCTCTTCCTTTGATAATGTGAAATTTACATGGAACATTACTGAATTTATTTGAATTTATTTATACATTACTTTATTTGAGGACAAAGAGAGCTTTATTATTCCAGAACCTTCTTACTGGGAAGCTAAAGATGAATGATAACAGAAAGATGCCTGTTACTAAACTGCATAACCCACATGCAGCATTTAAAAGGCAGATGTATACATAGCATCAACTGAGATTATATGATCCAGTACAAACACAACTGAAACTAGTCAGAACAAAATAAAAGTACAAAGCCAATTCCAATGTAATATTTTCTCTCTCTCAAAGAATGCCACAAAGGCCTATTTCCTAAAGTGAAATTAAGCCCCTAGCTCTGGAGCAGTTAAGATGACTTTCCATAAAATAACACTAGAGGGTGACGTAACTGCGTGGACCCATAACTGCTATGGATTTTGCCCAAAGTCAACTTTCTCCTTGCCTGCTTCTGCTCACTTTTTTCTGCAGTCACCGACAATATTGCACTTCCATGTAATACTTCTCATGTTTAGTCCCTATGAATATCCTTCAAGAGAACAAAAGCAGTACAGCTACACTGACTCAAAGGAGAATTTCAGCTGGTTCTGAGCGAGGAGTTCTGAACAACAACTCATTAGTATCCATATTAGAAAATGGCTCAACGCTTGCAATATGAGTGATGCAAGGAGAGGAGAGGAATGGAGAAATAACCATCAAGCAATATTTTTAAATATGAAGGGATCAAGAAACAGCTACTTCTAACAAAGATTTACAATCTACTTTCTCATACAACTACACAGTGGTCCTTCAGAATATGTTCTTGCAAAAAAATACAAAAGAACTACAGTATTTATTATCTCAGAATTGGTCCTGGCAACTTTCCATGACCCATTTTAGTTTTAGTTTTTTGTACCTTTTTACAGGAATAAAGCAGCAAGTTAACACCGTGGTGGTTCTCAGCATTTCAAGCTGTTCAGTAAGAACAGTACCCTATATGGAGCAATATTTCACCCCATTCATTTGTGTTTGTGAGCAAGGGAAAAGCAGATGTAAGAAAGATGCAAGGTTTGTCACTCAGCAATGTTGCTCGGAGTAGATTGCATTAATACAAGCTTTGCCTTCAATCTCTCATATTTTACAAAGCTGTTATGAAGGTGCTGATCTGCAAAAATGCAGGCCCTAAATCACATTGTGCTTATTGGCATTGTTACAAGACACTATAAGCAAGCCCTCGAGTGGAAGGCAGTTTTTCAAATCCCCTATATAGAAGTAAAGACACTTTCTTCACATTTCCTGGCATTAATATTAAATTGAGATCAGGTGAATGCATATGTTTAACAGAAAAGCACACTCAACAGGGAGAATTCGAAATGAAGTACCGGTAAATGTTTCATTTTCACATTTATAAACACATTATTACCGGGGGGGGGGGGGAGGGGAATGGGAGAAAGGAGAAACCTGTATATGGGCATGAAGATGCCTACATGTCAATCAAGCTTTTTAAACCTTCACTTTATTAAATAGCATTCTGGTGTACAGACAAACCCAATCTCTATTAGTTTTCCCCACAGAGAGAGGTGTAACTTGCATTTATAATAGAAGATAGAGAATAGAAGATTGTGATATTTCCTTTGGAGAGAAATAGAGAAGAAGCAAGATAATGATTAGGTTACTGGAAACTTCAGGAACGGTGGTATTAAGCTTGAACGGGGAATTTCACAGACTGAGGTTGGGACTGTCTGGCAATGGCCAACTTCCACAGCTTCTGCTAAAGTTAAAAACTCTGTCACAGGTCTAACCCAAGAGGAAAATGGCATTTGAAGCGCTTTGTAAATTCTTCCAGCCCCACATCATTGCTGCTGTCCTGAGCAGGTGCACACCCCAAGAATGTGTCTTCCTCCCTTCTCATCCAAGTTGTTCCTTCCTCCCTGCACAGCCAGCCAGCCAATGTTTTGAAACAGAACAGCAGAAGGAGGATAGAACAAAGAAGCCAGGAAAAGAAGCAACTGGGACTTTACTTCACTTGTGCTGCAATCCTAAAGAAACCTTCCTGGGTATAAGACCCATTGAACACAAGGGGGTTTACTTTTGAGTAGACATGGTTAGGATTGAACTGCTGGTTTTCCTGTTCCACCCCACAATGCCACTCTTTTTTGAATTTTTTCCAAAATTTTGAGCAACAGAGTCAGTGATGGGCTTCAAAGAAATTAAGAACCGGTTCTCTGTCCATCTGGCAGCCACTTTTAAATGGCTATTTTTAAACTTTATATGTCCTATCTCTTGTTAAGAACTGGTTCTATAGAGTAGGTGCGAACCTGCTGGTGCCCACCACTGAACAGAGCAAGGTAGAAGAGGTAAGATGGCCACTAGATGACTGTGCAGGTGATCAATGGACACAGAATGTCACCTGTGTCCATCTTCCTTCTGAGTAGTCTATCTCACCTCAAGCCTTAGCAAAATTAAAGGATATGTGGTAGAGATGCTACCAAATTAAAAGAAAATGTATGGTGTTGAGTGCCAATTCCAGCAGCGGATTAGTAACACCATCACTTCATCAGTCCAACTTCACCAGTCTAAAGGTTTTTCCTGGGAGCTTAAAGAGGAGCTATTTCTTTTATCAAGGAAAGGATGCCATTTCACTTTCAGAATTCTGTGCCTGCCATTCTAGCCTCAAGCCACAGATTGCCCCATCCCTCCAAAATATTTTGAAATGTCTCCAGACTGCCAGGACTACATTACTGTGAGAACTGAAGCCGGCAAATACAATTAAATTCCTGGGTGAAAATATGAACACAGCATGCAGCCCTGCTGATAACTGCTCTTATGTATAGCACTAACACACTTGGTTCCTGCTCCTCCCTTTTATTTTTGAAAGCAAAGAGTTTGTAAAAACAAAAACATAACACCAGAACCAAATCTAAAACCTCCATTCAACAAATAAAACCCTAACCAACCTACAACACACTATGATGCATGCAATCCATTGTTCTGGCCAGGATGATGATGGAACTGCATGACAGTAGAGGGCACTGTGTGCTATTCCTTCTTTTTTCATCGCACAACATATGATATATAAGTGCCTGGAACATGATGGTGCGTTTTCATGACCATTTTAATTTGCAGGTTTTGACAATTCTGTCTTCCCAAAATTTTTGTTCATTCTCTCCTTGAATTCATTTCTACTTGTGGCCATCATTATTTTCAATGGCAACACGTTCCAGTGTTAATGGAGGAATCTGTAAACTATTTAAATTTACGGCAACAAAATCATAGTCATGGAGCACATTAAGGACTAACAGCCCAAACCTATCCTGCACTGAAATAGGAAGGTCAGCTGGCATGTACCATATCACATGCAGGGTCGGAGGCAGCTGTCACACAACTTGGAGTAAGGAGATATGGGTCCTATGACCTGATGCAGCATGGCAGCCACCCCTATGGAGATACTGTACTTGGATCTCCACAAGCAAAATCACTGGTGCAGATCCAAACAGCCCAGTGTAATATCATGTAAATCAAGAGTGAGGTTAGGATGTGACCTAGGTCACCCAAACTGGTCCCACCCTATTGGGATTGTTCCGCCAACTGTCCTGCCACATCTGTATCCTGAAATACTCCTGTTATCCCCTCTCACCACCCTCCCCTACATAGTTGTCCTCAGCTCAGCCAGTGCAAATTTACCCACACTGGATCCTTGCATAGGAGCAGAAATGTGTCTTATGGCACTTCTGGAACACAACTGAGCCAGCACAGGGGGCTTGTACTAGCCCATTTGTGCATTAAGAATGCACTCCAACACATTCAATGCTATAAGCATTCATTAACTAGAGACCACTTTCATCATATGTGTGAACTTCTGCACATGCACTACATGTAAATGGGGTGTGTAATGGTTGGCTGTGCACTTGCATAAGCCTCCCAGGAGTGGGGCAGAAGTGCCTTACAGCACTTTTGTGTCACACCCAAGTCAGCACTGGACTTTTGATGGGGCTTATGCCAGCCTAAGTGGAATTTAGGATTGCAGCCTTAATCACACTAATCAATTTAAACTTTACTCAGATAACACCTCTGAATTCTATCTCTGCCCCCTCAAAAACACAAGTTATTTTGTTGTTGAAAAATAATTACACGCCCCTTGTGTATGCAACACAATGCCAAAGGAAAAAGAAATGAGAAAAGCTCAGCTTGGTTCTTAAGATTTATGGTTATTTCCCCCCAGATGTTATCCTGTCAAAATGAATTCTCTAAAATAGTGTCCACAGCTGTCGTGCCATTTTAATGACAGCACAAATACTGTACAAACAGTAAATCAGGATGTAGGATTCCACACAACCCCCTCCCCAATCCTATTTTCATCTCATGAAACTGCAGCTCAGACTTCCATTTCTTCCAAATGAAAGCATAAGCAATATTGGTAGCTCGTGTCTTACTACTGCTTGCAACTACTGTAATTCCTACATATGCATTCCTTTCCCACTCCTCATTCTTTCTTTCTACCGAGTTTCTGTTCAGTGATGCACAATGGATATGCTCACACATACACACGAAAACAGAAAAAATGGGATTCCTCCAATTATATTAGTTAGTATTTATTCCTGACCTCCTATAATGGGAGCATTTATGGGGCTCCTTTTATTCTCACAACAAACTTTTTTCAGGTTTTGTGAGCAGACTCCACGGACAACTCCACGGACAACTGTGTAACTCCAAAATTTAAATTCAATGCAATCCACACCAGAGCTACCTAACATCAAATATGCAAAATCTCTTCATCATGCATTTTACATCATGTATTGTCATACATGTATAGGTTCTCCTGGTGTAGAAATCCATGATATGGTTATTTGGCTATCACCCTGCAAAGTGTTTTTAACACTGAAGACTATACTTAACACTAAAGACTGTCTGATCAACATCCAGCTGATGCACTGGGAGGGAGAGTGCACAGTGGCTGATGGTGTGTGGGGGGGATGGTGTGCATGGGGGATGGTGCACAAGGGGGAGTGACTCACTGACTCACACACTCACTCACTCATCAACGCCCAACCAAAACCACTGGGTCTAGAAGCATGAAATTTGGGGTGGGTGTTCCTTCTGTGGCTGAGGGGTGCATTAAGAACCAGTTTTGGAAATTCCAACCGGAAGGGCTGAAAAGGGGTGCAACGCGTTTTCCTCCCTATACTTTGCATTAGAGAATTGAAGACTCATCAACATTCCGCCCCAACACCGGGACCTAGAATCATGAAATGGGGGGGGGGGGGGAGTTCCTTCTGTCACATGAACACCCACCAAGAACCCATGTGGAGAAATTTAACCCTTAAGGGGCTGAAAAGGGGTGCAACTTTTTTTGTCCTACACTTAACATGGGAGACTGAATAACGTCTAGCCAATTTGATGCTCGGTTCCTGGTGCACTGGGGGGATGTTTTTCGGAGAAAGAGGTTGCACTGGGGAGGACGCTACGCATGGGGGGTTGATGCGCATGGGGAGATGTTGCACAGGGAGATGTTGCACATGGGGGGCTGATGCGCATGGGGGACTGATCCGCATGGGTGAAGTTGCGCATGGGGTTTTGATGTGCATGGGGGAAGTTGCGCATGGGGACTGATGTGCATGGAGGACTGATGCGCATGGGGAAGTTGTGCATGGCAGGATGTTGCGCATGGGGGGATGTTGCGCATGGGGGGAAGGCGTGCATGGGGGACTGATGTACATGGGGGAAGTTGCGCATGGGGGACTGATGCGCATTGGTGGAAGTTGCACATGGGGGACTGATGCGCATGAGGGACTGATATGCGCATGGGGGAAGTTGCACATGGGGGGAAGTTGCGCATGGGGTGTTGATGCACACAGGGGACGTTGCACACGGGGGAAAGTTGTGCACGGGCAACTGATGTGCATGGGGTGTTGATGTGCCATGGGGGATGGCATATAGGGAAATGTTACTCCTGCAACGCGGGTACGCTTTTCGCTAGTCTATAAAAGAGAAAAGTCACTGACTCACTCATCAATGCCCTGCCAAAACTGCTGGGCCTAGTAGTGTGAAATTTGTGACAGAGGGAGTCACTAAGAACCAGTTTTCAGAAATTCCAATCGGAAGGGGGTGAAATGGGGCACAACACTTTTCCTCCCTATACTTTGCATTGAAGAATCGGTGACTGAGGGATGCTCTGCCCCAAATCCTGGACCAAGAAACATGAAATTCTGTGACATCAACACCCACTAAGAACGGATGTTGAGAAATTAACCCTTAAGGGGCTGAAAAGGGGTGCAATGTGTTTTTGTCCTATACTTAACATCCAGCCAATTTGATGCTTGGTGCCTGGTGCAATTGGGGAGAATGTTGTTTGGAGGGAGGAGTTGCATTGGGGAGGATGCTGCGCATGAGAGGGTTGCACATGCGGATGTTGCAGATGGAGGACATTGCACATGGGGAGATGATGCGCATGGGATAGATGTTGTGCATGGGAGGATGTTGTGCATGGGGGACTGATGCGCACAAGGGTTGATGCGCATGGGGTGGAAGCGCATGGGGGGTTGATGTGTAGTGGGGGAATGGCGTACGGGGGATTTTTACTCCTGCATCACGGGTACATTTTCGCTAGTACTATAATAAAAAGGTGGTTAAAGCTCCAAGGAATCAGGTTCCTTTCAATGAATGTACTGTACTACTCTCTACTGCCACTCATCAGGCAGAGACAGGAAAAACCATGTTGGTACATCAGTCTCCCCTTGCCCTAGCAAATGATGGCTCACTGGACAGGTGTCATTGCTTCTAAAATACTTTTCTCAATAATTCTGCCTGGCCCTTGGCAAGAAAGTTTTGCCTCCGATTAGGGTTACAAACAGGACAATTTCAATTGCAGTTCCTTTGTCACTGGTACCCAGCTGTAACTGTCATTCCTAAGCAGATTCCAGCCTCAGAGTTGTCAAAATGTCTCATTGATGTGGACTGCAAAACAAGCATGAAATTGCTTGTGGTGGTGTCAGCTGCTTTTCTGATGAGAATCTGATTTTTATTATCACTTTAGTGACCCAAGATATCATGTCAACAGGAAAGGCTTTGGGAAAGTCCGGTTTAGTGACACTCACAGTTTCATATGCCAATAAAGGTTGCTGAGATGATGACACTCACAGTTACATTTATGTAATTAAGATGAAACCAGGTACTCATCACATGCACCTCAAATCTAAGGACAAGATAATGGCATGCCTGCATATATTTTATTCGTTCAACTGATTAGTTGGAGACACCACATAAAATCATCTGGGCTGCTATGAAGGAAAACAGACACATTTTAAGTATAGCACATGGACTTGCAATATATGATATCCTGTATACAAGCACTTGAAAGCCAAAACAAAAACTGAATCTTCAAATAAAAATATTCACAAGTATTAGTATTAGTCTTTACATTTACACCATGGTAGTGTAGGGAAGGGGAATTGGGAACAATGAAAGGAACCATTACAATCGGGTCAATCCAGCGATATACCTTGGTCATTTTGCATCCTGGGCCCACAAATTTTTTGACACTCCCATATATTAAAATTACAATTAATTAGATATTAATTAATATTTTCATATATTTTCTTCCCAGTTAAGCTTCTGTTTTATTCATTTTTGGGATGGGGGCTGAGAATTCCTTCTAGACTCTGCTCTCCACATCTTGGAATGGTATTTTGAGGGCTGGGGAGGTTGCATACACCTCCTCTCTCACTGTATGAAAGTGGTTTGAGGATCTTATGCACTGGTTTGAAGATCACCCTCTCTGTATGTGCTGGAAGGTGTTTTATGAACTGATTCGAATTCACTCATTCACAAGTTCCGTCACTAATATATTCATTTCTAAAAATTTATTCAAAAGTGAAATGTAAATCAATTCTTTTTTGCTTCCTGCCCCTAACACAGTATCAAGAAAGACAATGTATCTCTCCTGCCAAAAGATTTAGAGACCCCTGGTTCAATCTATGCTCACAAAAGCCATACAGAGGTAGTGGACAGGCAGTCAGAAGCACAAGAAGTCACAAATTAAGGAAAAGATGGGTATTTACCACAATATTTTACTTGAAGATTGTCTGGAATTACAAATTAAGGAAAGGATGGGTATTTACCACGATATTTTACTTGAAGATTGTCTGGAATTACAATCTCATGGTGACCTTATGGATCATATGGTGATGAACCGTATGGAAAACTTTGCTTTCATTATCAGTATCATTAATTGTGTCAGACAGGGGACCAGAAGCTATCTGCTGTCAAAGATAAGAAAAAAATATGCAACATTTATTTTAATTCAGGATTTCAAATGTTTACATATCGTCACTAAATCAAGATTTTATGTTTAATGCAGATACTCAGCGTTAATTATTAATGTTGTTGGGAAATTCTAGCTTGCTGAATAGATGGAAATATTTTGCATTACAGCACCAATAAATTGTCAAGCAACTTTTATGTTTTTTCTTATATCCCGCTCACTACACATCTATGTCAATTGTGCTTTGTCTTCAAGTGCCATGACAGGTTACATATCCCAATGATAAGCCACAAAGACAACATCCCATCTGTCCTAATTCTTCAAAATAGGAAGACTCCATCCTGTTTTACAATTCAGAGATGCCTGCTCACAACATAAACGACTGACAAATGCAAAAATATTAGCCCCTCTTCAGAGGCAGGCAAGAAGAAAAATTTAATAAGACAGAAAAACATGCAAGTGTATATTTTCTATTCACATTCCAAGCAGCCCTATAATGATTTCCAGTGATATTCAAGCATTTTAACCTGGGACCACCTTCTGAGAATGACAATCTGTCCACGATCCACTGGAAGTGGTGTCATAGCTAGAAGTCACATTACAAGTGAACTGATGCCAAATTCCAAGATGGCTGCACACAGCTTTTCACGACCCCCCACCCCTGAAATGAAGTTCCACCTATGGCTAGATCGGCTTAAATAGGATATGAAACTTGCCCATGTTACTGCAATGGATGCTCTAGATCAGGGGTCTCTTAACTTTCAACCTCATGGCTCCTGGACCTTTAACAATTACACAGGAAGAAATTTCAGAAGGTTTAACTTGTGATCTGTGAGAAGAAAAGCTGCACCTGCTAAAATTTCCTCCAGTACACAATTGTTAAGGGTCCTGGAGCCATGAAAGTTTGAAGACTCCCATTCTAGATCAAAATAAGTGGAGAGCGGCAAGCCAAAAAACAGCATATCTAGGAAAGATAGAGAACATCTACAACACTGTTTGCCAAATTATGGGTTGGAACCCACTGGTGGGTTGCGACTTAATTGTTGGTTGTTCTTCAAATAAAGCTGACAACCTGAGAGCTGATTCGGAAAATGTACTGAACACTATGGAAATGTAAACTGAACCATACTCTTACGTTTACTCCTGAGTAAGTGACAGTGCCTCAATCTAACTTGAGGGCAGATCAAGAGGAATGCAGTGAGGCCAGAATGGTCCCAATCTGATGAATGCAAGATCCAAAAGGCATTCAAGAGGTACTCTCCCTCTTCTAACTTGATAAGGAAAATGTATTGATCTTTTGCCCAGCATTGCCACACCAAACATCCACTCTAGTAACTCCCTAGTGTTACTTCACAAGGCTGAAGCTGGACTTATAGGCAGTTGTGGACTCAAACACACTATATCATCCAATCCATCTTTTTGGGAGGCTCAAAAAAATGGAAGAAAGCCAAGAGAGTTATTAAAAGCACTAATACAATTAAACCTACACTTGTTCTTCAAGCAATAACTAGAGATATGCTGCACCTCTGTCTCCTTTAAATCACATGCTGCACCTCTGTCTCCTTTAAACCACAATTATAAAAATTTCTCAATGTATTTGTAATGAAACAATGTTTCATTCTCTTCAGTCCACAGAAGGGACATGAATACTTAGAGGCAAATCACTCATAAAGGGCAAAGTATTTTAATTATAAGCACCTCTGGGGACTTTTTAATCACCTATTATAAATGATGATGGTTCATCTTGAAATAATGCAGTCCTCCTCCCGGCTGAGAGCTGCAGTGCATCATTCACTATGCTTTGTGCTGCAAAGTGGTCTAAGATATAGGATGATCACACTTCAGCAGGGCTGAAATAGCCAACACACTCTGCAGACACATGTCGAGGTCCTTACATCTACCTTGACATCCAAAGCAGTAAAAGAGGAAATGAAGAAGACATAAAAGACCATGGGTCTAACTTGTTCAATATTTGGCATTCAGGATGAGATTCAGTACCATCCATACTGATGTGAACACACAATGCCTACAATTCAGTCAAAACCTGGGAAGTAAAGTGAGATCAGGACCATTCTCAAAATCTACAGTCGTTTCTTTGAACATATATCATGGTGAGAAGCAGACACGTACAAAGCAAAATTAAACCAGCCTTAATTTCAAACCAGAATAAGAATAGGAGAAAAGGATAGCATACAATCAAGATGAATATGAGCACAAATTCTGGTTTGCATTCAAAGCAAAACAGGTGTCAAAAATACATGAACACATGAAAATAAGAGGTGGCAGACCCTCGTAGACAGTTGCCATAATTCTCCCTAGGTTCTAGCCTAAGGATTTCTAACAAGAGAATTATTTAAATCTTTAATGCACCTTTTTTAGAACAATTACTATAGCTGTTATCCTAACCTCCAGTTAATCCCCAGCATAAATCCTATGCTAGCCTGGGGATGTCACAAAAGTGCTGTACAACTCTTGGGTGCCACTCCTGCAGAAGGGTTAGGCCAATGCACAGAAATGTGCCTGCTTTCCTACATCACCACAGGAACAAGAAGACCAGTGAGTTGTGCCGTCCTAAGTTAGGATTGCACCCTTTCTTTGTGACTTGAACGAACATCAAGAGCAATTATTTTCAACCACTGTGCCATGGGACATTGGTGGGCTGTGGATGACCTGCAGGTATGCCATGGGACTTGGGGTGGCCCATTTATTAGTAGGGAAATTGGGGAATTCTAGCAGCATGGTGTGCCTTGTCACTAATGACAAACTAATGATGTGCCTTGACAATTTTAGCGCCTTGTTAGTATGCCATGAGATGAAAAAAAACTTGAAAATCTCTGATCAAGATTCTTGATTTTGCAATTTAAAAAGTCAAAGGCATAATTTCATCCCTCCAAAACCTACTGATAGCAAGTAAGGGACCACAGACAGCCTTCCATTATTCCACTGGAATATTTTGACTCCTGATATACAGTGGTGCCTCACGTAACAAACATCTCATGTAAAGAATGTTTCACGTAACAAACAAAAATTTCTCTAGGATTCTGTTTCACATAACAAACTGTGCTTCACATAACAAATTCGTTGGCAGTTGGGGCAGACGGGCTGGCTGACAGCCCTTTTAAAAAGTGTCAGGGGTTGCCTAGCACACCTGCCCATAGCGAAAGCAACACTTCTGCACTGTTCCTCCTGTGGCCTGGCATCCGCTGGGCAGAGGGAAGCAGCTCAGGGCAAGCCAGAAGGGAGGGGGGGGAGAGAGAGAGAGAGAGAGAGGCAGGCTCAGGATAAAGAGAAGGAAAAAGTGGGGAGACACTTGGAAAGTGTCTTGGATTGCAGCCTCCTAACAATGTTAAATGGGGCTTACTCGCATGTTTAACTCCCATGTTAAATGTTTAACTCCCATGTAAAATGGGGCTTACTCCATGTATTAAATGCGGCTTACTCCCTGGGAAGTATCTTTGATTGCAGCCTCCTAATCATGTCTACCCAGAAGTAAGCTCCATTGTGTTAAATGGGTCTTACTTCTAAGAAAGTGTCTTTAGGATTGCAGCCTAAGTAGACTTCATAGGATAATGCACATCCTCTATTTTGGTGGTTATGACCAGGACCAAATTAAATCTGAGCTGTCCTAATGATGCTTTATCCATTAAGGACAAATTCTGTTCCTTTTCTCCTTGACCACACAAATAAGCCATTTGAAACTGTTAAAGCATCAACCAAGAATTGTTACTACAAAGCAGTTTGAACCTTAAAATTAAACTGAACAAAGCACAGTTCCATTTGGAAATTGAATTATAGATGAAAATCCACTGCCAATTTTTAGTCCTATGCAGAGTGGAAGAACCCCATCATATCATTAGGAGGAAATGTGAAAATAATGAATAGGGCAATTCACTGAACACAGGGTTGGAGAGTTTCAGAAAACTTGGGTGGAAGTTCTCCTTCTGCGATAAATTAACCAGCCAAATTAAAGAGCTACCTTTTAGCAGTTCTCACTCCAAAAGAAACATTATCTGTTTAATTAGGGCTCCATGAGATACTGGGAACATATGCTAGTGCCAAATGTGGGCAGCCGCCTTGTATCATGATGTTACTTCACCAGGACTGCTAGTAACATATAGTTACTAGCACATATAGTGCTTATATGTGCAATATATGTGCAATATGTGCAATATATGTGCTTCGTGAAATTTACTCCCTCCCAAACTCAGTTCCTCATCCACAAAATGTGAATGATTAGGATACAATAAAAGTCCTCAAAGCACTTGCAAATTAGAAGTGCTAAATATATGGGGATACAACCAGTCAGTATAGTACCTGTATATGACAGAAATATGTCGAATTTGATAATTCTTTGATCAAATCCAAGGTCAAATTATTGAAGGCTTAAAAAATCATTAGTTAAAATGCTGAAGTAAATACAGTATATCCATAAAGAATTTCAAGACTTCTGCTCAAAGCCTGAACACTTGCTATTTGACCAAAGTTTTTATCAGTATTTGGCAGAACATAATAATCTGGAAGGGAGGTAATGTCACTTGCAAATGATAGTTTGCAACTTAAAATCTAGACAGAGACCCTTGATCTTGATAATATTAAGCGTGGTTTACAGCAGTGTTTCTTAAAGTGAAATGACATCCCCTTGGGGGGATCACAACTTCATTTCAGGAGGTCGCTAAAAGCTGGGCACTGCCATCTTGCAATGGGGTACTCAGGCTGCTTTCCTGGGAGTAAGTCTTATAGAACACAATGGGACTTATTCTGAGTAGACAGGAGGAGTGCTGGCATCACAGGTTGTTTACAATTGACAAGGCACATCATGCAGCCAGTGGGGAACTCATATTCCCCACTGACCCTACAAATCAATTACAGTGATGCCTCACGTAAAGAATGCCTCATGTAAAGTATGTTTCACGTAACAAACAAAAATTTCTATAGGATTCTGCTTCACGTAAAGAACACATTCATCGGCAGTTGGGGCAGACGTGCTGGCTGGCAGCCTACTTAAAATGCGTCAGGGCTGCCTAGCGCACCTGCCCATAGTGAAAGCAACACTTCCATGCTGTTCCTCCTGTGGCTGGGTGTCCACTGGGCAGAGGGAGAGAACAGCAGTGGAGAAGAGGGAAGCAGCTCAGGGCTAGCCAAAAGAGAGCAGGGGAGAGAGAGGCTCAGGATGGAGAGAAGGAGAAAGTGGGGGACACTTTGAAGATGTCTTGGATTGCAGCCTTCTAACCATATATACCCAGAAGTAAGCCCCATTGTGTTAAATGGGGCGTACTCCCAGGAAAGTGTCTTTAGGACTGCAGCTTAAGTAGACTTTATAAGATTATGCACATTGAATGCATGTTTTGAATTCAATCCCAGTGTTCTGTCATCATTTTTACATCCAGTTAATATTTTTATATGAATATTTTGGGGGTTGTGGAACCAATTATCTGAGTTTCCATTATTTCCTATGGGAAAATCTGCTCCACGTAAAGAATGTTTCACGTAAAGAATATGGCTCCGGAACAAATTAAATTTGTTACGTGAGGCGCCACTGTACTTTCCTCCAAATTCCTGTGACACACCAATGTGTCAGGGCACGGGGTCACAAAGTATCAGACACAATTTAATGACTGAACAGCAAGAGTTTAGCAAATTTACTAACAAGGTTCAATCAAAGATAACAAGGTTCCTTCAAGAGACAATCCAAAAGACAGCTTCGAATCATTATTTCAAATTTTCATTTCTGTAGGAACCATGGTTGGAAACTAAACAGGCTTAGTGCTGGATTATGCATTGCTTTAAGCCAAGATTAAAGACAATAAAATAGAAGAACAGGAAGAGATTGAAGGAAACCAAAGCTGGTGCCTGATTTGTAAAATCAGTTACCAAGCAATATATATAAATACTGTAGATAGGTAGACAGACAGACAGACAGACAGACAGACAGACAGACAGACAGACGTCTACAACAGACCAACAGTTCAGTTAATGAAAGGTTTGAACAAAAGAAGCACATCTTCAGAAAAGAACATTTTAATTACTGTTACATTTATTAAAGCATTGGGAATCATTCTTCATTTCTGCTCAGAAAAGCAACAGTGTCACAACATCATATTAAAAAGAATTTAGAAGTTAATGTAATCATACTGACTGTCATTCATTTTATCACAAGAACCACCATCTCATTTTGGAACACAATTACCACAAATGGAAAGAGTACTGGCATTTTAGTGAAAGAAATACCAATAGAAATCCTCAACCAATATATTCTTGGTCAACACTCGCTAATGTTTAAACAGGAGCCATGTTTGGAATTAAAGACGGGCAACAGAACGAACAACATTGGTCTAATTCGGCAAAATTAATATGTGATGCATGATAGGAGCAAAGGGCTTCTTTACACTGGTTAACAGCATTGGCAGAATTATCCATCTTAGCTGCCCACCCTTTTTACCTGCATTTGAGCTCATATCTAGAGTAAGAGAAGGATTAAAGGAGAATGAGATATATGGAGGAGCCAAGGAGCAATCACAAGGAGGAATGGGCAAGAATTCTATCCTTGGGCTATTGCTAATCTAATTCTATAGTCCTAAACATTTTTTGTTGGGAAGCAAGTTTTATGAAGGTGCTAAAAAGAAGGCATTTCTATGTTTTATAAAATGTACACTATAATATTATACATTTGTTTTACCTAGCTAGTAGTTTCTAAATCACCCTCTCATTCTCAATAAAAATATTTTAAGAGGCATGCTGGTTTGCTTATTTACTTATTTTAAAAGGTAAAGATGTGACCTGCAAATTGACCTGCTAGTCGTGACCAACTCTAGGGAAGGGTACTCATCCCCTATTTCTAGAGCCAGTGTTATCCAAAAACACCTCCATGGTCAAGTAGCCCACATGCGCACGGAATGCTGTTGCCTTCCCACCAAAGCCGTATCTATTTATCTACTTGCATGTGCATGCTTTTGAACTGTTAGCTTGACAGGAGCTGGGCTAAAAACAGGTGCTCACTCTGTCTTGCAGTACCCAGGTCTCAAACCGCTGACCTGGCCATCTTCAGTGACTTTAACCACTAAGCCACTAAGCCAACTGCAGTCCAGTATTTAGTTACTTTTCTAAAAATCCAAAGAGGTTTACAACAAAGGATGAATACATCAAAATAAAATATTCCAGCTGCTGGTTTCAAAGTCTTGCTGCCACAAGGGAGAAAGCCTTATACCTTGCTGCCATCCTCCCTGGCTTCAGATGGAGGTTGTACTCTGAAAAGAGTCCTCTTTAATGATCACTGGGGACACTGGAATGTATGGGGGAAAGCAATCCCTGAGGCATTCTGGTCCTATGCCATTAAAAGTCATCACCAACATCTTGAATTTGGTTTGAAAAGGAATAAGGAAAGGGTAGCTTAGGAATGCTAAGGGAGCATCGAAAGGGAGGAATGGCATAGCAGATTCCACATGTCAAGCCCCAGTGAACAATCATGTTGCAATTCAACACTAACTGCAATTTCCAAATCATTTTCAGGGGTAGTCCCATACAGAGTGCATTATAGAAGTCTAACTGAGATGTCACTAAGGCATGGACCACCACCTCCAGATTTAACTGACACAGGTATGGTTGTTAACTCCAGAAAATTCAATTGACATCCTCAGGCTGTATAAACTGAAAAGAAACCCATTGAGGGACATCTATAGACTCTACTGAAACTGAGGTTGCAATCCTAAACACACTTTCCTAGGAGTAAGACCCATTGAATATAATGGAACTTACTTCAGAGATTGCACCCTGAGTCCAACTTGAGCCAAATTCGTGCAAATTGATGCTTTGCCACAGAACAAATCCTTTCTAGCTCTCATCTCTGCTGCATAATAGGCAATTAATTATTCAATTAATTAATTTTTATTCATATAGTTGTTGCAGTGATTTATCCTTTGTTGTGGAGCCAGACTAAACCTGTCCAAAATCCCACTGAACATGGGTTGTCTGGAGAAGGAAAACTCCACCTCAAACCTCCACTGCCTTGTAGCTATACCCATCTATGGGAAAGGCTTCAGGAGTCAATCTCAAGCAGTATCCAGAGCTGGAGTCCCAGAGCGGTTCGTGACTGTGTACAATCACATTCCGGTAACTCCTGTGGCACAGCTGGAACCAGTCGTATCAGCTCTGCCGTTCCATTGGACTAAGCTCTCTCTCTCTCTCTCTCTCTCTCTCTCTCTCTCTCTCTCTGAGTTCAGTGTCATGCTGGAGTTTCATTGAACAAGAGGGGAAAAATGATGCATCCGTGATTTTATATTTAAAGTGCAATCTCAATGGCAGCTTTACAAAGGTTTTCATATTAATTGTTTTCATCTAGATTCTCTATCTTGTTAAATAGCACTGCTAAGTTGTCTCATCTTCTCAATAAATACACACATTGTCAATTACTTGTTCAACATTTCTCCAAAGCAATTGTGGCACCGCTTTTTTTAAAGAAATGGTATTCAAAATAATCTCTAGGCAGATTGTAGAAGTCCAGAGTGCAGATCACACCATTTGGTCTTATCTTCATCGGTTTGAAACAGGTAGTTAACTGCAGTTTAGAAAGAAAAACGAAAGAAAAGAAAGTGCAACATGGAAAAGAGGAATAAGACAACATCAGGAAAGAAGAAAGAACCCTTCCAGTGTATAGAAGAAATGGTTGGGGCAAGAGAGACAAAATTGATAGGGGGACATCACACTGGAAAGGAACTGCACAGAACTTAGGAGTAAGTTACAACAAAAAGGGAGGGCTAAGCAGAACAAGTGAAGTGCACAGATTACACCAGCAAACAATTAGTATTATTAAGACCTGTTCTTTCCAACAGAAATGCCAAATAATGATTTTTATCACAGTCAAGAGGTGGTGGGGTGGATCCTTGAAACAAAAGGAAGAATGTTTACATGGTAATACTGTATAGTGAAATAAAACCAAATATCACATGAAAGAGAAATACATAATGAAGCAAGTGCAGAGCATTGTGCACTTTCAAACTTTGAGGGATTAAAATAATCAATAACAAGTTAAGGTCATCAGTACCTGATACCCATGGTGTTTTTTCTCCCATTACAAAGACGTTCATAAGTTTTATTCACATTAATGCTAAATAAACCCTTTCAGAAAAAGAAATTAAAATTAGTTTAGGAATAAAGAGTAAAGACTTTCATTTATGTTGAAAGACATGGTATGGAAAGGGGAAATTCGAGATGAGATTAAAGGAATCATTTGATCAGAATATCAAAATGAATGTCAAGTGTTTTAGAGACAGACTGTGCTTTACATACAAAGCACTTCTAACTTCTGATGTTACAAAAAGCCTAATAAATGTGTTCTCTTCTGAGATGACAAATGCCAATTTATGCAATAGTTTTATGCAATTAAATTCATGACTGATGTTTCTTTTCATTTATTTCCTTTAGGTGAACCACAGAGGTGGCTAATCAGGGGACTACACGACAGAAGGAATCAGTGAAATACATCAAGATCAGCAGCTCTACATAAGGATTTCAATGCCCACATCACAGCCTTAAATGAAAGCCTTAAATGACTGTTCTGATACAGTCAAAGCACAGACAGTGTTAGCAATTTGTTCTCTTTTACCCTAAGATTTGCTAACATTCGGATGTCTTATTCCACACCCTTCCAAAACAAATGCAAAAAACCTGAATGCAACACAGTCAGTTGATACCATCAGTTCACCTGACAACTAGAATGGCAAATGTTTTATCCACTATCACCATACTTTTCATAACCCTATAATTATAATGTTTACCTTCAATTTTCATATGAAATTAAATAGGCCTCTGGACACAAGGAAAATTTCAAGAATGGAATAGAATTCTAGAATAGAATCCTAGAATCCTAGAGTTGGAAGGGACCTAGAAGGTCATCTAGTCCAACCTTCTGCCTATAGCAGGAAATTCTCCTAGACTAGAGCATCTCCAACAAGTGTTCGTCGAGCCTCTGCTTGAAGATCCCCAGTGAGGATACTGAACTACAGGTTTATACAGTAAAAACAATTTGTTGCCTGTCTGAGCTACTATTGCCATCATGTGATCCCAAAGACCCTGAGGGCATTGGCAAATCATAATAGATAAATGCAGCTTTGAAAAATCAATCAAATAAGCTCCTTTGATGTTTTTACCTAACCTTTGGCTGAGCTAAGTCACAAACATTATAAGAAATATTAGGAAGAGCTCAGTGATAGGAAGCTGAAACCTGTGATGAAAATTAAAAGGCTCAAGTAAACTTCAAGTGAAAAGGATACTATGAGGCTGAAGGTGGAAAATTCATTCGAGGGAATGTCCAAAAGGAGCACAATCAAAGGTTAGGGGACAGGATAAGGCTTTCACAGCTTGAATTCATATTTTCACTTTTGATTCTAGGCCTAGTTCTGGTTTTAACTTTAGCTTTCAGTTCTTTTTATCTTTTAGATTTTCTCAGTTTTAACCTTTACTTTCAATGTGATTGTAGTTAGCCTCCCCCCTTTCAGGATTGGTTTCCATTTTTTAGATTAAAATGTTAGACTATTCCATTCAACCTGAAAATCTGTGTACATTTCAACAAGTCAGGAGGTAGGTTAGGCCTAGGAAATAAAGCAGAATGGGCAATGGATTAAGAAGCACAGTTGAAACCTGAATAAAAGGAACTGTTTTTATGAAGGGCACAATCCAAAGCATGTCTACTCAGAAGTTCAATTATTTTCTATAGTACTTACTCTCAGGAAAGTATGTATAGGATTACAGCTGAAATCTCAATATATCATATTCTTTCACTTTGGCACTTTTTCCTATGTCACCCTCTGAGACAAGAAAAATCAGAGGCTATGCTCACACTCAGTGATGTGGGTCCAAGAAATGAGGATCTTAAAGTACAGGTCACCTATATAACATCTTTTGATGTCAGAAAAACTTGACAACATCCTCTGAATGATTTAATTTTTTTAAAAATGAGTACATTTTGCATATGTACATGTGTACTTATGTACATTTTGCAGATCAATTTTAATACTTAAAACACAGGTAGCGTAAACCTGAGCACTTCTTTTCAGCATGACTGTGTATTATGGAAGACTGAGAAGATCAGACAGGCAGATGTGGTGTTGATAGTGCTTCCATGTTTGACAACTCTGGGGAGGGGAGTCTTAAGGGAGAATGGAGCTCACACCTGGACCCTGTTAGGGATGGTGGACTCTGCAAGACACTGCAATAAGGTGAAGCTCATTGGGACTAATGGGAGTTTCAAGCATAAAATAGCCCCAAAAGGAACCTGAGCTGTGTACATGTGTGTGGGTGTGAAAAGAAGGATACTATAGGCTGAAGGTAGAAAATTCATTGGAGGGAATGTCCAAAAGGAGCACAACAGAAGGTTAGGAGACAGCAGGGGAGGGGGTGTCATTTCCTGGAGGAGCTACAGACATCTCTGCTAGGACTCTGCCTGCTGGACTGAGACTTTGCTGAACCAGACTACTCTGTTTGGACTGTGAAAGACCTTGGAAGATCTGTGGACTTTGTGCTGTATACCTTTGCCGCTGGAGTTAAGTAGAGTTCTTGTGGGAGGCAATGCTTTGGAAAAGAGAAACTGAATTTTTGGGAGGCTTATTGTTATTGTAATAACAATAAATCCTGTTAAACTGAGAAAAGAGTTATGTATTCATTTCTTTGCACACTCTGGTCATTTCTGGAGAAAAGAGTGTATTAATAGACCAGAACTGGCCATTAAAACGGATATATTTAACAAGATAAATTGGTCCCTGGGGTGAAGTTCACAAACTGGTAGCAGAAGGGATAATTTGGACGGACACTGTGCCTTAGAGCAACTAGTCATGGAGCCCAGATGACTCCGGGCTTAGTATTGTATGGTACTCAGGACATAGAGATGTAAATGTTACTGAGGAACAGTGACCAGATTGAGGTCCTGTTCAACATGCAAGTCAGAGGAAGAGGGCCAAACAAATCTGTCACAGACAAACCTGACTTCCAAAAAGCAGACTTCACTCAAATGAGAAGACTAGTTAGAAAGAAATCAAGATGAAAGGCAGAGGGTCTAAAATCTCCAAACTGTGTGGAGGTGTTTAAAAAATGGAAATAGAGGCCCGAGGGAACAAAGGAGGAACAAGGGAATGCCCCTCCTCACAAATGAATTAGTAAGATATTTCAGACCTAACTGATAAAGTTCAATAAGTCATTCTTTAGATGGCATTCACCAAAGAGTTAAGATACTGAAATTGATGATCTCCTGACTAAAATATGCAACTTGTCACTTAAAACAGCCACGGTGACTGAGGATTAGAGAATAGCAAATGTCACACCAATCTTTAAAGAAGGAAGGAGAAGGGACCTTGGAAACTATAGCCTAATGTCGGTTCCAGATAACATGGTGGAAAGCCTCCATCAAAGCATGGGTTCCCCAAGTCTTACCTTTACAATTATCTAATGCAAGAGAACCTTGCATCAACATGTCTGAATATCTGGATTTTCAGAAGGTGTTTGATAGTGGTTGTTCACCACAGGCTGGTGAGGAAACTCAACAGGGAATTAGTGGGCAGGTCTTCTCATGGAATCAGTTTCAATGAGCAAGTCTCACAATGGAGAGTGGTGAAAAATGATCTGCAAGGATTTGTCCAGGAACAGGTACTTTTCAGCATGTTAATAAATTTAGGGAAATGTTAACAGATCTTCACTTTGAACAGGATACTATATATGTAAACAACATATATAGGCTTACTCCCAGATAAGTGTGGATAGGATTGCAGCATTTGGAACATCTTTGGAATTTAAAAAAACAGATCAGTAACTGCTTGAGAGGATTAAAAAGTTTCTACTTTGTTTTAAATAAAAAAAATTCACAACCAAAACAAAATTCAGGACAGAACCAAAATACTGCAAAGGACAGAAAAAACCATTTTTAGTGTATCATTAGCAAGCAAGCATATCCTTAAAATGTTGGTTTTCATGTAATTCTCTCTTGTTCTCATATATGCTTTCAAGGGTAGAAAAATTATTGAAGAACAACTTTAAAGTTATGCATCAAAAATTAAATGTGTTATTAAACTGCTGCCTAACATCACCTTCATTTCTAACAATTCATTTAGCTCCATAACTTTAGTGAAACAAAGAAATCAAATTGTCTCATAATAAAACTAATTGATAGAATTTGTGTCACTGACTGTCCTACTAAATCGCACAAAACCTTTCCATGCACTACCACCTATACCCACAATAAAGAACAGCAACATTCATTAAAATGATCAAATGTTTATACAACTGGTGGTTTCCAACAGCTCTTGATAACTCTCATTATTCTCACTATATAATTTCATAGTGTTAACATAAATAGTTAATGGGGCGCAAAAACAGAAATAAATCTTTATAGAAAATGTTCTGCTTTTTGCCAGTTTAATCCAGTGCCTGGTGCACTGCCATTTGACTAGAAAGCCTATTATCAATTCTGATGAAGAAAGAGCAATTATAGCTGAACATTGGACAGCAACATAATTGCCAGCTTAGGAATAACACGCATAGATAAATAGTATACTTTTAACAATACCAAAGCAATTGAATAAGGGACCTAAGCCTTGAATCTTCGCTCTGGATGGGTTGGTGAGACGAAAACTTTTATACAAATTATCATGTTTTAACACAATGTAAGCAACAGTACTTATAAAGAGCACTGGGACAAGTCCAGACGGCTTTTGGAAGTGCATCTATCTTCCAATTCTATAAATTCAAGTTGGATAAGATTGGGCCCATGATGTTTTTAGATTCCTAGGCATCTAAGTAAAATATGTGGCTAGCCAGATTATGGAGTTAAGATGTAAATGTGGGAGAGTGGGGAAACACAGGCACAACTACTATTTGTTATTCTTTCAAATCATCTCACATTACAGTTTAAATTAATTGACATTCTTAAGGAATAAATTATGTTTCTTTTTCTATACAACTGTGAATTATCTTTAGATCATAAACTCAGAGACTGAAAAACCAGAGGGAAATCTTGCTGAAATGAGTTCAAGCTAATTATCCAAGAGTGTAAACTGAACTAGAATAGATGAAAATTCTTTGGATCTCTCTCTTTCGGAAGACACAAAAAACAGAAAAGATTCGTGTGCTTCAAGAACATATTGTCAAACCTACTGGTTCTCTCCAAGTTTCTCAGTTTTGACCTTTCCACCAGTGGAGCAACACAGGCATCTGAATGACATCTGATGTGGTATTTTTCCTACCTTGTGGTGGCATCCATGGCACACACTTGTGTGGGTGGGCTTCTGCAATGGCAGATCGTCATTGCATTGGCATGTGTAGAGATACACTAGACTATCTTAAGAATACGATAGGGCTGTAATTTTGTTTGGCGGGGGCATATAAAAAACCTTAAACATTAGAGTTACATTCACAATGCAGTCCTAAGCATGTCTACTAAGAAGTAGGTCCCATTGTTTTCGATAGTACTCCCAGGAAAGTGTAGTTATGATTGCAAAATCAATGTTTAAAACCATTTTAAAATAACATTTTGAACAATAAATACCACCTTGACACCTTATAAAGTGCTTTCAACATTTTCTGTTGATGTAGAATGCTAGAAAAACAAAAAAGCCAAAATTCTCCAATGTGAGAGTAATTATATCAAAAAGCATTGTCCTTGGCATTAACAGAGAAAAATAACAAAGAAATTCATGCCTATAATAAGCAGGATAATAAAATCACTGTCATGAAGACTAGCCCTACAATCCAGAGGGCTTTAATCCAAAAGACATTACGTGTACCCGTAGCTACTCCACAACCTAGTGAAAACTTATGGGAAATTCATATTGCGATCCAGAGTAAGTTGTTCCTACACCAGAGCAAGGACTCCCTATAGTTACTCTGGATTGCGCCCTAGGGCTCATTCATTTGTAAATAAATAGCCATCAACCAAATATGATTTTTTCCTGAAAGGCTTGTCTAAGTTTGGTTAAAATATAAATATAGTACCAACTGTCAATATTATATAATCATATTATATTTCTATTAGTATTACATGACTGTGGGCACAATCCTAACCTATTTAGGCCAGGTTGGTCACCCACCTCCCCATTTCTTTGATGGTGTGGGTTGGCTGGTGTAGGTCTGTGCACTGATCAAACTCCCCAGGAGTGGTGCAGAAATGCCTTACAGCACTTCTGCAACACCCACAGCGCAGCATGGGACTGGTTTGGGACCTGTGTTCACCTAATCAGGGGTTGCACAGTGAGTTATAAAATAAAACCATATATTGATTTTATATGTTCTAAATTAATACTTTTATAAATTCTACATAGCTTGTTTCTTTTATTATAAAAATTTTGTGCAGATTGTTTTTTTTAATAAAAATGTAGTTAAGATACATTTAAGATACATTTAATAAAAATGCAGTTAAGATACATCCTAAAAGTAGGATATGAGACTGAAATTCTAGGCACATTGACCTGAAACTAAGTCCTACCTTGTGGTGGCATCCATGGTGTTCAGAGGTTTATTCTGAGTTTATTAGAATACATAGGTTTATTATGACATACATAGAATTGCACAGTTCAAATTGGTATATTGTTTTCAACAGTTTGTATGTACGTATTATCTTGATGTAATATTTACAACAGCTGTGTTTCAGCTTGTAGATCTGAAAGAAACCTCAACTCTCTCAGAGAGAGAGAGAGAGAGAGAGAGAGAGAGAGAGAGAGAGAGAGTCTGTGCCAACTTTACCTTTGGGTCTATTCTCAGTCCCAAAGGCATTTGTACAATTCTTTGTGTTACAGCAGGAATTTGCAAGAAAAAACATGGAATTTGCTAGCTAAAAAAGCACCAGAAGCCTCATTTTGTAAACTGCAAAGAAAAAGACTGGGTCCTGCTTTTCAACTGTTTCATCTTTTCAACATTGCTCTGGTCTATCATCATCTAATCTGTCAAATGAACAGGGAACAGTGCCTATATAACCAAATTGAAGGTTTATATAAAACTCAGTTGATTACAGGCTGCAGTAAACACTAAGCCCTACAAAACTCCCTCTTTTTCTTTTCAAAAATGAATAAATATTGGCTACTCTTCTAGGATTAAGATATTGCAGTTCCTCTAACTATGAGCTTACCTGTTTCACTAATAGTTCAATCTTTGTTCCCCTGTTCTGAGATTCTCATCAAAGTGATTTATTGCAATTCAAATTCCAAGAAGAGTTGCATGGAGCCCCATTTTTCTGCCTGCGAAGAGGGTTTAAGGACCCTGAACTTACATTAGCTTTGAAGAAGTGCAAAAGCTCAAGATATATGTTGAACTGAACAAAAGATCCTTTCTCTATAGCTAAGTTTAATAGAAAATGACAATCAACGTATAAGAGAGATGGCATATACAGCCTTTTTTGCCAGATCATCTGACAGTATTGTATGTACCACATTAACCCCTGCCAAGAGACTTCCAATAGCATCCACTGCATTTACTCAGCCATAGTTCCAACAAATATTTATCTTGCACCAATCCCAGTATCTCAAGGCTTCAAGGACTAGTTCTGATAGCATACTTGAAAATCATTTATTTCAAAACCATAGCTGAGATATGATAAGAGTAAACAAAATAATTACCGGTAGATTTCCTGGCTTCCCATGTCAAGGACTTCTGAATCCCAAACTATGAGAGCCTGGAGTGAAATTCTGGAAAGACTGATCACAAGTCCGTGTCCATCCTCAGTGATCAAAGTCCATGTCCATCCATTACCCCTTCCCCCGCAAGAATAAATTATTCCAGTGATTTACAATGGAAATCTTGGTACAAACCTACTATTTCTTTTTGGTGAACAGAATGATTAAGCAAAAATTTACTTTAGAACAGTATTTGGCCAGAAACTAACATGTAAAAGAAAAATAATTCCTAGGCAAAACCATGTAAACATAATGTGAAAACTGAAATCTCAGGGGACCACCACAAGAACCAAACTTTACAAACAGCAGCCCAATGCTAACCAACTTCCCAGTCAATGCAGCCTGAGTGCATCTCCAAGGTAAGAAAACAAACATTCCTTTACTATGAGGAGGCCTCCATGACTGCCCCTTCTGCAGAATGCTATGTGTGCCCTTGTTGACATGGTGACATGGACGCTGGAAAGTTATTTAGGATTGGGCTGTGGGAAAATTTCATTCTAAGGTTCAATATCCCTATCACAAACAAACTTGTTAGGTAGAAGAGGGAGAGCTACTGTTTTCTTTGTGTTTGTCCTCTATAGTGGCAGGGTCCGTTATTTTGGTGGATTGCTGTTGCCATTTCTCCAGGTTGTGGTCTTGGTCTGGGTGGAGAAGGGTGGTTATCAAGTGGCCATGCAGTGTTTTAAGCCAGCACTGTTTTCATCGACAGTTTGGTCGTTTGCTGCTGCAGGCCCTTCTGTGCTTTTGTGTTGTCGTTGACACACAGAACATGGCCATACCACTGGAGGACATCTGTTCATCTGTTGTTTACTACAATATGATCTTGACTGAGAAATCCTATTGCTCTTTTCTTGTGGGATGCTTTCAAGAGTTGTATTATAAAATCCTGTAAAAGAAATTTAAGAACACACCAGGACAGAACTTAAAAACCTACTGAGGCTGCAATCCTAACCTCCAGTTAGATAGGCCTGGCATAAGTCCTGTGCTGACCTGGGGGTGTCACAAAAAGTGCCATAAGACACTTCTGCACCACTCTTGGGAGAGGGTTAGGCCAGTGTACAGACATGCACTAGCCTCCCTACCTCACTATGGAAATAGGAAGAGTTGTGCCAGCCCAAGTGAGAATTGCACCCTTACTGCACAATCCAGGGTTAGGGCAGTGAGGAGTGCTCTAGCTGGGCTCCAACAATTCTGAATCCAGAGCAGAAAGTTATGCTGGATCCAGAGAGTCAGAAAGCCTGGGCTGCCCTACCTGCTCCAGAGCATGCTCAGTAGACACCAAGTCAGTGACACTTGAGGAGGGCTTGCTCCTGAGGAGACCCCCCCCCCCCAGATCACACTGAACAAGGAACAGCTGTGTTGCCTGCCTTATGAGGAGTCCCTGATGAACCTGCCAGTACAGTCTCCAGTGAATACAAGGGGCTTCTTGGAGTAGCCTGCTTTATCCCCAGGTTAGTGGGCTACCATAGTTGTGCCATATCCTGAAGCTGAGAGGCAGGGATTACATAAAGGCTGGCCAAGAACTCAGATTTTTGTCAACACTGCCATTCTTACTTTGCCTTATCATGGACCCCAACATGCCTCTCCTAAACTGCTTAGGCTGCCCAGCTAGGGCAGCCCAGGTCCATCTATCTTGGGGCAGCCTTGTTGCCTTAGGCTGCCCCAAACCTTTTCCAGAACAACTAGGGTGGCCCATCTTGCAATTGGGTCAGCCCAGTGATAGACAGGGTAACCCAAGAGCACTTCTGGATTGAGCCCTTAGTCAGTAAATGGCATAATTGCCACACAGCTGTGTCATTTTACCCTTCCTCCTGTATTTTTCTATTTTAAGGGCTATTTAAAGTTTCAAACTACATGTGGTTAGTTGTTTCCTAAATGTAGACTCATCAGTACTGTAGGTTCAGTTCAGGCTGCAGGACTGCAGTTTAATGCAGAAACAGAATTCAATGGGGAGTTATTTTTACCTCCTCAGACTGCAAGAAGCACCAGCCTTGCCAAAGAACACTGAACCAAAATGTGCTTCAGAAACCAAAAATGCATCTTGTCATCAGCACCAGAGACTCCATCTTAGCTGTGTCTTCACTTAACCAACTGCACTAAATACTGGGGGCAGGAGGGATAGCATGGTTCTTGCACCAGCTCTGACATCATACAAAAGCTTTTGTGAAGAGGAAGGTCTTAAGACCCACTAAAAACTTTGTAGAGAAGAGTTTTTTCTCAATTCCAGGGGAAGAGAATTCCAGAGTCAGTTTGCAACCGCTGAAAAGTCCCTATTCCTAGCCACCACCACCCTGACCTTTCTTGGTGGCGGCACAATCAAAAGGGCCCTTTCAGATGATCTGAAAGGATGGGTAGGATTGTATGAAAGGATATGGTCCCTCAAATACCCCAGACCTGAACCACACAGGGCTTTAAAGGTCAAAACCAACACTTTGAATTCAGCCCAGAAACGAATGGGCAGCCAGTGCAGCAGCAAAGCAGTGGTCCAATCGAGTCAAACCGACAAACCCCAGTAACCACATGACCTGCACTAATTGGAGTTTCCAACTCCAGAGGCAGCCCCACAGAGATTGCTTTGCAGTAATCTAATCTAGATGTCACTAGGGCGTGGGTCTCTCACTGTGCAACCCAGGTACAGCACAACTGATGAATGAGCTGAAGCTGAGCAAAGTCTACCCTGCCCACAGCTGACACCTGGGGCCCCAGAAGCAGCTACAGATACAAGGAAAACCCCAAGCCACAGGTTTGCTTCTTCAGAAGGAGAGCAACCCTGTTCGGAGCAGGAGAATAGTCTAATACCCAAGTCGTGGATTTCCAAACCAGGAGAACCTCTGTCCTGGTTTATCAGGATTTAATTTCAGCTCGTTCAGAACAGCCAGCTCCTCACTGCCTCCAGACAACAATCCAGTACCTCAATGGCCTCCTCAGACTGATGAAGAAGGGAGAGATAGGGGTGGGTGTCACATTCTGGATCTTTCAAAACAGGATTCAAGGGCACCCAACACAAAGGACACACTGCAGTGTTTTATTACCTATCTGTAGGTGACAGAAACCTGGTGATTGTTTCTAAATTCTCAAGAGAGGAAGGGTTGCAACCTCCTAAAAGGGCAGTGTGTTTTCTTTCATATAAATTCTGGCAGAATCTTTTAAACTTTTAACAATAAGAGAATTAATTATCCAGATTAAAAAGTCATAACAATTGTACAATCTAAAAAGAACAGAAAAAATGTTCTAAAGACTATTCTCTGCCCACTGAGTTAAGGACCTGATGGGAGGAATCATCATAGCTATAGCTTTAGGTTGTAAAGAGTGATCTTAATCGAGTTTTAAAAAAATAATAAACAATGCTTGCTTTTCATTAGCAAACACAATGAGAATAGCTACACTCCCTAGTCAATCATCATTTGAAAGAAAGAGCAGGCATCCCAAGCAAAAAATAACTGAAAATCCTTGAAGATCAATATCATATCATCAAAGGTGTTCTGTTAATCAATCTTGCAGAGGTCCTAAATTTACAAGTATCAGTGTTATTTCAATAAACCAGCATTCTGGATATGCTCGGAAAACCAGGCACAAATGTGAGCAGCAAACATGAAAGAATTGTGGGAGATTAAATAAGTATGAATTTAGCCACAACCACACTGGCTTAATTTATTCAGGGATTTCACATTCCTTTCCTGTGACATATGTCCAGCAAGTAACATTGGAGAATACAGGTCCTCATAGGCACAGTTCAAATTCCAAGAGAGGCAGCATAAACCCATTGCTCAGTGTGGACAATGACAGTTCTAAAAGTCACCTCAAAATAACAGTGGCTATTCCATGCCATTGGTATGTAAACTAACCCAAAATGGGACTCCCACAAACTGTCCCAGAGCAGTGTGGAGAGCAAAGGAAACTAATTTAACTGCAATCACAAAGAACAAAACGTAGAAATCTAACTCACTAATTGCACATACATCACCATTATCAGTTTTCATGCAGAAGAAATCATTGTGAGGAAGAACTGGAGGGAAATTCCAAACCACAGCACTGTAGTATTAGCAACTTTTTTTAAAAAGCACTTGTAAGGTACATGTAATTCCCAGCTAAGTATCCACCTGCTACCTCAGTGGTTTATGTTAAGTGCCTCTTAAATCAACTAAGCTTTACTAAAAGTTCTCTTTGTATACAGAAAGCACAGAATCCAGACCCATAAAACTTAACCCAAACTAAAAGTCCTTTGCAAGCAGGAGAACAATGACTTTTTGAATTTTAGTTGCTTTGCCCTTTTAGACTTTGGCACCAACCTCCCCTCTGCCCCAGATTCTTCCACTCCAAGGTCACTTTGCCTGCAGTGCTCACATTCGTCAGCAGGATGGCAAGACCCAGAGGATTTTCCCATTAAAATGTTTTTGCCAGTTTCTTGATTTAGTTCCAGGATGACAGGTCATTGCTGTAGAAAGCATGAACAGCACACAGCAACCCAAGGTTTGCATTTCACCTTTGCTCAACCTCAACCATGCCCTATTAAATACTGCAAAAATGCCTCTGCCTTTTATTTTCACCCACTCCTCTACAGCACTGTTATGGTTTGCACTATTTTTGTCTGGGCTACTTAAGAGTGCATTTGCTACACCTAATACACAACTCCCTGCTCACAACTGGTATATTATAAAACTAGCGAAACGTGTACCCACGTTGCGGGACTAACATTTTCCCATACACCATCCCCCATGCACATCAGTCCCCCATGCACATCAGTCCCCCGTGCACAACTTTTCCCCGTGCACAACTTTCCCCCAT
The DNA here is from genome assembly GCA_030015325.1 of Cryptoblepharus egeriae. NCBI lineage: Eukaryota > Metazoa > Chordata > Lepidosauria > Squamata > Scincidae > Cryptoblepharus > Cryptoblepharus egeriae. Next base: position 101,734,515 of record JAREYC010000002.1, on the reverse strand, counting down.
GCACAACATCCACCCAAGCGCATCAGTCCCCCATGTGCAATTTTCCCCATGCGCATCAACACCCCATGGGCATCATTCCCCCATGCGTAATTTCCCCCATGCGCATCAACACCCCATGCACTTCATTCCCCCATGCGCAATACCTCCACGTGCACCATGCACACCATCCCCCATGCGCATCAACACCCCATGCGCATCAGTCCCCCATGTGCAACTTCCCCCATGTGCATCAGTCTCCCATGCGCAACTTCCCCATGCACAACATCCACCCATGCGCATCAGTCCCCCATGCGCAATTTTCCCCATGTGCATCAACACCCCATGCGCATCAGTCCCCCCATGCGCATCAACCCCCCATGTGCAACATCCTCCCCAGTGCAACCTCTTCCTCCTAACAACATCCCCCAGTGCACCAGGCACAGAGAACCAAATTGGCTGGATGTTGGTCAGTCTTCCATGTTAAGTAGAGGACAAAAACATGTTGCACTCCTTTTCAGCCCCTTAAGGGTTAAATTTCTCCACATTGGTTCTTGGTGGGTGTTCATGTGACAGAAGGAATCCCTCCCCGAATTTCATGCTTCTAGGTCTGGGGGTTGGGGCGGAATGTTGATGAGTCATCATTTCTTCAATGCAAAGTATAGGGAGGAAAACGTGTTGCACCCCTTTTCAGCCCCTTCTGGTTGGAATTTCCGAAAACCGGTTCTTAGTGCACCTCTCAGTCACGGAAGGAACACCCACCCCAAATTTCACACTTCTAGTCCTGGTGGTTTTGACAGGGCGGTGATGAGTGAGTGAGTGAGTGAGTCAGTCAGTCAGTCAGTTTTCACTTTTCTCTTTTATATATATAGAAGATCTGCACTGAACCAAAGCTATAAAATCTCAATATTTTATTACAAAACAATACCAAGGTACTACAGAAGCTTACTGTACAAGAATTCAGAAGCAAATAATTGCTGCAGTTGAAGGTTTCCCAATCCACCCTATGCCCAGTCAGCCCAATCCTATGCCTTGGCAATACCAACAGGCCACCAAGTATCCTGGCAAGGACTGTGGTACAAGTGCTGTCAAGGCACTTTGCTGCAGACAGGTAGCTGCATGGCCACCCAGCACTGGGCAGCTACACCAGTAGGACACTAACAGTGTAATCCTAAGCCTGTCTACTCATAAGTAGGTTCTATTCTATTCAATGGAGCCTACTTCCAGGAAAGTGTGTTTCGGATTGTAGCTTAAAGAGAACTGCTAGCTTGTGAGAATACCCACTGGGTGGCAGGAAAACCAGGGACAAAACTGGAGGAAGCATGGGCCTAAGGGCAGATCAAGCCCAGGAATATGGTAGAGACAGCAGCAGACACTGCTGATAAGTCGTACCCCCCACCCCAAGCCATGGTTTCCTTGATTTGTGCCAACTTGCACAAACGTAGCTTACAGCAGCTTGCACAGATGCATATAGACTCATCAGGGCCACCAAAATTTTACATAGGGTAATGCAGAGTTTCTCAACTCCCGGTCCGGAGACCTCTGGAGGTCCTTGGCAGCTGCCTGACCAGTACATGAGAGGACTCCTCTAAGTGCATCTTCCCCTCCTCTCAGCAGGAGTGCTCTGTCGGAGGATTGAGGCCTCAGAGACCAACCCAATGCCTGTCTACACATAAATAAGTCCCATTGTAGTCAGTGAGGCTTACTCTCCAACAAGGGTGGCTAGGATGGCTTTGTGCATTTTCAATGCAGCCTGCACTGAAAAAAAAAAACTGAAAATCTCTGCTCTGAGTAGACATTGGGTTCTCACCTGCAATCCTATCCATAGTAACCTAGCAATAGCTCTATTTATTATAATGGGATTTACAGCTGGAGGAAGCTGTGCTGTGCTCTAGGTGGGGAAGCCTTCCCTTCAGGTTGCCAGAGGCAGAACTCTCCCCCCACTCCTGGGCTGGTCCTGGAATTTTTTTTCCCATAGAACCAGTCCCTGGGGCCAAAAAGGTTGAGAATCACTGGAGTCATGGAATCAAATGTTCCTTTACCTCAAAGAGTACTTGGGCTGCTGCTCTGGCCCTGCAGGAAAGAGCAGCAGCCATTTTGGTACAGTATCAGGGCATCATAGGATGGGGCTGCCCTATAGATCTTTGAATGTATTTGCTTTGAAGAGTGGATATGGCTGAGGGGGTCATTTTCTGGCAATTTCTTCATCCAATGGAAAAGTGTTACTCTTTAAGAAATTTGAAAAATATGGTACTACGAATGGAAGCTAAAGTTCTCACCAGGCAGCAGACAAAGCTAGTGAACAGAGAAGGTGCTACTCCCTCAATAAAATCCACACTTTCAACTCTCTTGAATAACTTTGCACAGAGAAAAGCTCCAGCTAGACATGGTGAGGAAACTTTTAAATCCATTGCAAAGGTGCATGCTTACACAAGGTGGAACCTCAATATCAGCAATTTAATAACGACATACAGTACTGGACTCAACACAAATGGTTTAGCTGCTAAATGTCACTTTAATTGTTTTTAAGCAAGACATTCATGTGGGGGAAAGGCTTCCCTTACCATGCACAACAGCCTGGCAGGTAGTCTATGAAGCTCTGGGTTGTGCCAGGTACCTCCCTCCCAGTTTGTCCTCTTATTACAGAGGCTGTCCAGTACTTTGCAAGCACAGCCCCTACTTCCTGCTTCTAATTCTCCTTCCTTCCTTCCCTCACCATCCTTCCTTCCTTCCCTCACCACAAATATTGGTTTCCCCAAGCCCTGTAGACCACTTTCTCCTTGCTTCTGAACACAAGGATGAATCCTGAGAGTTCATATATGTAGCAGAACATTTCAAAATGAAAGCTGTAATGAAATATGCAACAACTACCTAAGTTTTACCCAAGCCTTGCACTGAGCGTTTTTTAATCTCACTCGTACTAAATTCAAGATGTCGACCTTGAAAGATAGTTATTAGGACAAAGACATAAGCTATAAACTCGCCTAAGATCACCACTTTTTTCAAGGAACACTAGAGTGGTGGAAACAGTTTCCCCAGCATATTTTTCCCCTTGGGAATGCAATGAGACTCCTTTTACAAAGGTAATTAGCATATGCTACAGCTTTAAAAGCAAAAACCCTGCAGAAATAGAGGAAAAGCTTGGAGAGTACTCATTGCTTGGAGAGTATCCAATAATTAGGTCATGTGTTCAATTAGCTTTCATGCTTAACAAGTTACTCTTTAGGAAATGCTCAGCCTTTGATGTGCAGGAGGCAGCACACCACTTAATTAGGAAGAGGCAAGAAATGCAAGAGAGCAAAACTTCAGAAACCATATCAAAGTCCACAAAGATACCTAATGAGGAGTACAACAACATCATAGAAGACAACATGCAGAAAGGGGAGGAAAGTGACCTTTTAATTTAAATCCATCAAGCCCCCTCAGTTATTCCTGAAATTAAGAAAACACTGTTGAGATAGGAACACAAAGAATACCGAGACAAACTATTTTCTCTTACCCTTTGGCACAAGCAACAATGACTGTCAGTGTTACAGAAAAAAGCTGTGCAGAAAATGGGAGTTCACGTATCATTTAGCATTGACAGTGGTACGTTGGTTCACAAACGTTTCTGTTTGCGAACATTCACAAACAGGAAGTTCATCAAATTTTGCCTGTTTACAAATTATGCCTCAGGGTGATGAACTGCTCTGTCACTTGGTCATGACTTCCTCTAGGCCTGTGCACACTTGCTATGAAGCTTTTTTTGTAACCTGTGCACACTTGTTGTGAAGCTTTTTAAAACAGTGCACACTTGCTGTGAAGCTTTTGGGTGACTTGTGCAGACTTGCTGTGAAGCGTTTGGGTGAAGGAGATCTCCCCGATGTCCTTATGAAATGGGACTCTTCCTTCTCCCCAAACACATTCCTGTCCTCCACACCAGAAGTCGCCTCAAGCAAGGTTAGTGTTCACTCTCTTCATACTGTACTGTATGAAACCAAATAAACAGTAACAAACCAACCAACCAAACAAACAAACAAAAAGGTTCAGAATGGATTAAGCAAATTTACATTTAACCCTATGGAGAAAATTGATTTGGTTCATGACCAATTTGGTTCACAACCAGAGTCGTGGAACAAATTAAGTTTGTGAACCAAGGTACCACAGTATATGGGATATTTTACCTCATTAAAATGCTCTGTCTGCATTATACTCGTCATCATCTTGTATAACAGGTTATAGTAGTAGTATTTTCTCTCTGGGATAACTAAAACAAGACTTGGCTAAGTCCAACTGGAAATTTCAAGGTCCCTGCAGGGCCTTTCCAAACAGACCATAACTTTGACAATTTTAGTAAAAAGGAAACAAGCATACGCGAAACCAAAGGTCCTTGCTGCTACCATTAAGGTTAGGAAGCCCAGACAGAAAGATGCTGCATGGATTAGCCTTTCTTCCAGGTTGACAGCTACCTGGGGAAATCTGGGGAAATCCCTTAAAACCAAACAGTAGCAGAGTACACTAGTTTGAGAAATGTGGTGATTCACTTTCCTGAGAGAACAGAAATCAGACATGAAAAACAGTGAAAATACATATTTATCAAATGACTGGAGAATCAGCACAGTGGATTTAAGAAAAACGAGAGATGAAAGCAAGCCACTGGCCATTTGGTAAATGGCAAAATAGTGGGATGGTAGCAACATATGACACATTATTAACTGTTAATTAATTGTGTAATCAACCATTAAACACTGCTTCAGCACTGCAGTGTGATGTGTCTACAAAGAAGGCAAATGCCATTTTAGGCTGCATTAACAGGACTGTAGCTTCCAAGTCGTGAGAAGTTCTAGTTCCTCTTTATTCAGCATTGGTCAGACCTCACCTTGAGTACTGTGTTCAGTTCTGGGCACCTCACTTGAAGAAAGATGCAGCCAAACTGGAGCAAGTCCAGAGGAGAGCGACAAGAATGATCAGTGGGATGGAAGGGAAGCCCTACGAGGAAAGATTGGGGGAACTTGGAATATCAGCCTGGAGAAGAGGAGGCTGAGGGGAGACATGATTGCCCTCTTCAGATACCTGAAGGGCTGTCATAGGGAGGAAGGGGCTCATTTGTTCATAGCTGCTTCTGAAAACAGAACTAGAACCAATGGGTACAAACGGCAAGAAAGGAGATTCCGGTCTGGAAAAAATTCCTGACGGTGAGGGCGGTTCGGCAGTGGAACAGATTGCCAAGGGAGGTGGTGGACTCTCCCTCACTGGGGATCTTCAAGCAGAGGCTCGATGACCACCTGTTGGAGATGATCTAGGGGGATTTCCTGCTGCAGGCAGGGGGTTGGACTAGATGACCTACTAGGTCCCTTTCAGCTCTATGATTCTATGAATAACAGGGGAAGAAAGGATGGTACAGAGGTTGAAAGAGAAGCTAAAAGCAAAATAGAAGGCAGGAGGAGGGTAACCGGGCATGATTCCTGCTTTAATTACAGGGGTCTCCTCTTATCTGTAAGTTTATCGACAATCCGTTCTCTCAACAGTTGAAACATACCCTGAAGTCTGTTTTTCATCAGTAGTGTCCTGTTCTTTTGACAGCTTGATAAAACAAAGTTAGTCCACTGAGGATGTCATGAGTGATTGACCAAGACATAAGATGCTCAATTTGCAGGAAAAACAAGTCCTGGTTAAACTGAGTGAGAAAAGCATGTTTATGAGTAAAATAGGTCACACTTTCAAATGTGTGGATTAAAATCCAGATCAGGTAGCATATCAGCTACAATATTCCTCTAAGCACAAGCATCATCCAGTCTAAAGCCAATTTAATTCAATTAAGAATGAAATATATTTACCGGTATTTATTTTATTCCATTATTTCCTTATGACTTTCTTCAATAAATTACCACCATTCAAATACATAAGATATTCTTTGCCTACATATGCCTTAGTTCATTTTACCATAATTTGTTGTGTATTTTGGCTATTTGTTAATAAATATATGTTATTTAGGTTTTTCAATTGATATTTATGTTGTTGGTTTTTTTGGTGGCCAATTTAACTTTTGCAAAAAGACTGGTTTCCACTTTTGAACAATATTTTGGTCCCGAACACATCCAATAAGTGGGGGATGCCTGTACATTGCTTCAAGGTTCTAGACCTTACACCAGTGATTTTCAACCAGTGTGCCATGGCACAGTGGTGTGCCGCAGATAGTCCTCAGGTGTGCCGTGGGAATTTGGAGATTGACATTCATTAATAGGAAAATTGGGGGATTTGAACAGACTGGTGTGCCTTGTCAATGGTAAAATCAACTGATGGTGTGCCTTGACAATTTCACTGCCTTGTTAAGTGTGCCATGAGATGAAAAAGGTTGAAAATCACTGCCTTACACCACACATGCAAGTACAGTGAGAAATCTCTTTGAACAGATCTGGTAAAATATGAAAAGAATGTGTTGGATTTTTGCTATATAGCAGTCCAAACCTGGCCTAGTGGACAGATGCAAGCAAGCCTGAAGGCAGTTCATGGCAGACCCCCCCTTCCCCCCTCCCCCCGTGGAAGCTCTGCTGTGAAGGAACACCCAGAAGATGTTCTGAGGGGTGGGGAGGCTGCATGCACCTCTTTCTGTGTAGAGGTACAGGTTGAACCTTGCCATCTGCAATATTTGGTTCCAGTAACCTCCGTGAATACCCATTTTCACCTTATATAAAAACAATTGTTTACCATTATAACGAGGCAGACAATGAATCAATATAAATCAAGTTCCCTTTTAAAACAGCTTTAAAACAGTTTAGTTTCAGCTCAGAGGCAAATGCTTCCCCTTGCAAAGCAGTTCAGAATTATCATTTTGTACTGATATGATTTTCATGCCTGCCATGGTAAGCAGGCTGCTTTTAAGCCATTAAATTCTACTTAAGGGATGATTATCTTTTATCTTAGAGCCAACATCATTCTTATTGAGACAAAACTGCTGTTAAATAAAACGCTGATAATTAGATTATACCTGTACTTAATGAACTGGTTTGAAGATCATCCCCAATCCGTATTAGAAAGTGTTTATGAACTTATTTGAATTCATTCATTCATAAGTTCTGTCTCTAATATTAATGTAAATTTATTCAATTTTTTGAAATGTAAATCAATGTAAATTCAAACCTCACAGAGCTTTTAGATTTAAAATGAAAACCTTAATATTCTCAAGTCTTGATTCTTTCACACACCCCAAAATATAGTTGAACTTTTACTACTGAACACTCTTTCCACCTAGACTAAAAATAAATTTTGTGTTACAATGTTCTCAGTCTCTCTGAGAAGGCAGTATACTGTATGAATGCATTTGAAACTGTGAAGTGGGAAATGGTTAAAAGGCTACATAATTGGTATTTCAACCTTCTGAACTAATTCGGTTCTGCTCTTTTACTGTCTTCCTTCTACCCTTTTAAAACAAACAAGATATTCAAAGTTATACAAGCCTATATAGGAAAGGAATGTGGGTTTTTTAGTATTTAATTCTTTCTGGAATGCCTCTAAAGCACACATATTTATTTTAAAGAATAATATGCAGTCGGTTTGACTTCAATATGCAGTCTAGTTTGACTTCAAATAGCTTCATTCTTAAACAGTAAAATTCAATCCTGTTTCTTAGTTCTTAACTCTGTTTCCTTCTAGTACTGCTTTAGAAAAAATCAGGACATGGATTAATCTTGAATTACGGTATACATACCAAAAAGTTTACTTAGTTGCAAAGTAGATAATCCATACTGGTAATCGTATGAGAATACTGGATGCACAATGGATAAACATAGTATCTGAACCATATGTTATATGTTACAATCTGTGATGATATCATGAGTGATTGATTTGGACAAAATGGGAGAATAAGGCATTTAAAAAAAAATATGCCAAGTCTGAAACAGAGGTTACTCCTGCTAGTTACCATGAGAACAGAGAAGACCTTCCCAGCTTCTGGCTTTGAAGCACCAGAGGGAAAGAGAATTACACAGATGGGATGTCACAGATTTTAATGTGCTTGGATCTCAAAGACAAAATCTGACCTCCCTTGTATACACAATTATTGTGTATGCAATCCAGATGCTAATGGTGTGTTCAGTACAAAAAATTACCATCAAAATTAAAAGCAGAAGGCTATATTTGTTTTTAGTTTTTGTGTCCTCCATATACAGAGTTAACCAGCACCAAAAAGTCAGCTTTGTAGGATTCCAACATTCTGTTGCAGAAGATTATTTTAACCCACAGAATTCTTTCCACTGCCCCAAAAAATGTTTAGCTGTAGAAATAAAAATGTTTGATAACACTGGCCTTCACTACAGATAAAGTGTAAAAAATACATTTGACATTCCTGTAGAGCAAGTTTCATTACAATCACAGCCAAGGCCACCCAATGGGAGATGTATTCTACTGATTGTAAATCTACCTCCTGTACAAAAAGTTTCTGCTGTCCCCAGGTGCAAACCCATTTTTTCATTTTCCATTTGGAACACAATTTGCTGCAGTTATCCGGGCTTCATGTACTCGCTTCTGATCAGTCAGAATGGGAACCTCTAACATCTTCCAAAAAGAGCAGCACTGTAATGAACCAGGGCATTAAAACAAGTGAGGCTAAACTACACTCTTCCTAGCACAGTCACTTTAACGCCATTTCACACCCTTCTGCACTTCATCAGCACATTGCCAAAAGCTCTGAGACATACGGGTTTGGAGAAAGATGAATGCTAGCTCAGAAAACCCTTCTAAAATAGTTCCCAGTCTAACTTCAAATTCAGTTTCATTTAGGTTTTCTCCAGAGATTAAAACTCTATACAAAAACATAATATGAAGGAAAGTGACACAAGCCATGTTGATTATCATACAATGTTCAAACATGTGATATTAAGTGCCTTTTCCCACATAGACTGTACAAACTTTCCATGTAAGAAAACTGTTACACCTGAAGTGTCTTTTAAAGATACCAGACAACACTGGACTTACAGTTGTTTGTGTCCAGGCCCACAAATATTCTTGAAATTCTATTTCCGCAATGCGGGTACACTGACTCATCAATCCCTAGCCAAAACTGCCGGACCTAGAAGTGAGTAATTTGGGGAGGGTAGACCTTCCATGACATAAGCCCCCACAAACAACCAATTTTTAGAAATTCAAAATGGAAGGGGGTGAAAAGGGGTGCAATGTGTTTTTGCCCCTATACATAACATTGCAGAATCACTGACTCAAACATCCATCTCCAACCCCTGGACCTAAAAGCATGAAATGGGGGGGGGGGGGCATATTCCTTCCATGACATGAGAACACACTAAGAACTTTTTTTAAAAAATTTAATCCCTAAGGAGGTGAAAAGGGATCAACATGTTTTTGTCCTTATATGTAACATTGAAGACCGATTGATCATCACCCAGCCCCAACCTCTGGACCTAGAAGCATGACATTTGGGGAGCATATAGTGAGTCAACACTGCCATTCTTACTCGGGCCTTATCATGGACCCCTATGGGTCTACTCATTACTAAAGCTGCTCCCGAGGTAGTATAACTCCAAGGAGCTGGAAGGGGGAATTTCTGCCTTGGAAATGGGATCTGGGTATAGAATAACTGCTCTGCCCTAGGCAATGCTCAACATGCCTCTTCTGAGCTACCTAGGCTGTCCCAGTTAGGGCAGAGCAGGTCCACCTCTCTTGGGGCAGCCTTTGCTGCCTTGTTCTGCCCCAAGCCTTTTCAAGAGTAACTAGGGTGGAGCATCTTGCAGTTGCTCCACCCTAGTGATAGATAGGACAACGCAAGTGCTACTCTGCATTGGGCTGTGTGTAAAATAGACAACATATTCTTTGAAAAGACATCTCAACCACATTGACTTCAGCAATGTACAAACTGTATTTATATAACTGCTATCAACACTGAGCTTCAACAATTAAAATCCAATTAAAAATCTGCATTTAAGGGCTATGATGAACTAACTGATTAGTAACATCAATTAATCTAATAATTATTTCAGAATTGAATGTCACTTGAATGCCCCATTATGCAAACAAAATACTTTTTTACAGTTCCAGAATATGGGAAGTTCAGCCATATCTTGCTTCTACATCAAACTAGTTTTTTACAGGCCAATTCAAATCTACAGGCCAATTCAAAAGAAACTTCCAAAACACCAACTTCAGTATTAGCAGACTACAGAGTGGGCTCAGTTAAAATGCCTCCCTTTTTCTCATCCCCCCCCCCCCAATTGTGTACCATCTGTCAAAATTATGTAGAATTCAAAAGTTCACTTTTTTTATTTTGCTATTCTTGATCGGTCCTAAATAAATCATCACTTGACCTTGGATTGAGGGTTGTTTTAGTCAGGATGCACTGAGACAATGATGTGGAAAGCATTGATTAGGCTACTAATCTTCTGGGAAAAATTAACTTACATCAGGGAATTGTAAAATGTGAATTTATATTATTTTTCTAAAGCAATTTTGCTTCCTTACAAAGCAGTTATTTTCTTAGTGTTGTGCTCAAGGTCATCCATGCATTGGTGTTGTGAGGAAAGGAACAACACATCTTAAGCCAATCAAAAGCCAGGCAAAACAAGCTAGAAGGAGAAATTATTCAGAACTAATTCCTGAGGTACTAAACCTCATAAGGAGAACCTAAAACTTTTGAAATATTTTTATTGCTAATTTTATGAATTGAATTGATGCAGTATCAATTCTGCTGGAAGGCTGCAGTGCCTCAGTGGTTAGAAAACTGGAGTTAGAACACTGCTGGACCAGAATTGCGCTGAGAAGGTCAGCAATTCAAGACCCAAGTACTGCCAGGTGGGGTGAACTCCCATCCTTAGCCCAGCTCCTGCCTACCTTGCAGTTAGAAAGCACGCAAATGCAAGTAGATAAATAGGTACCACTTTGGTGGGAAAGGCAATGTCCTGGCAACAGGCCTCTGCAACAAACCCCTAGGTTTCCCCAAGTCGTGTCCACTGTGGATTAGATGAAACTCCAATCCACAACAAGCGGACACCATCCCCATACAGTGCAAACGTTGAAAAAGGTGCCTTTTTAAAATTGATGCAGTAAAATGTTCTATTGTATAACGTCATACAACTTTTCCTTATCCTATCAGACATTTAATGCTCTTTTGAGGTAAATTCAGAATGGCTTTTGAACAGTTTAGAATTTTTTCCTTTGAAATTAACATTTCAAAATCCTTTGAAATATAATTTCTTTGAAATTGTACTTATTATCCAGATTTTCACTATAAGGACTGTTTTCTGGAAAGAACTAAGTATGTATAAAAAGGATACAAGTCTCTTATTATTTCTTTAAAATCATTTATTTTTATCTAACATGCTCCAAATGTGGCACATGAAGTCAACTCCTTAACAGCACTGGCTCTTCAACATAATACAAGCCAAGGAACATAGGGGACCAAATATTATGCTGTGGTAGTTCAGCTGCCTTCTATGCAACTTATTGGGGTGGCCACAAATGTATACCTGAAAATAAGTCAAGTCACAAATGCAACAGCCTTCAAATGTGGAAAGGGAATCTAAAGCAAGCATACAGAAAAAATATCTTAGCACTGAAGAAGGCAACTTTTACTTATTAGAATAGGTATCTATATTTGTTCTAACTCTTCATATTTGAAATATCAGCCCTAGATCTTTTTTAATGCTGATGGGGTACTATTTTAAGTATGACATACTAAGCAATCCTATATTAACAGTACATACATGGTTTTCTTCTACAGAGCCCTTGACTTTCTCCCATTTCAAATGCCCATAACCACCACTGGCAACTACTGGTACTTTAGTGTCTTCAAGCTAGCAAAATAAAAGCCAAATAAGTAACCATAATTATTGTCCACAAAAAATGTTATTGCTGCTGCATAAGTTTAAAAATTTTTCAGGCCAACTTAAGAAAACTGAACAGCATTTGAACAATTAGCAATAAAAAGATTAAAATACCTAATAAAGGCAGCAGACTCTGAAGGAATAGATGAAGAACTCTGGAAGTTGTTGCACAAAATAACACTGAGCAAATTAAAAAAAAAAAACACAGAAACTTCTGTTCACCAAGTTTAGTCAACCACCCACGCACATATATACACACTGTCAACTCTGACAAGCAAGAAAATGCTGGAGTACATATTCCAAAGCTCATTATAAAACCAAGACCACAGATATTTTTATATCTTTGCTTCTGAACTGCTAAGATAAACCAGATAATGAAGATGTCCCAACTCTTTTAATAATAATAGATGCAGTAAAGAATCCTATGGTTGTTATCTAGAAAATATGATTAATCAGCACCTCTACAGCTCACTATGAACATAGTCTGCATCACAACAAAATAACACTGACGTGTTTGGTTAGCAGCATGGCCACATGGGTTGCAGAAGGGCCACAAGAACTCTCAGAGATGAGAATTAGCTCTGCACTGAGCTTGCAACAATCATTAGTACCAACTATGCCATTCCCCCAGGGTATTTGTAGGAGGTGACACAGTCACCTTCATTACCTTGTAACAAAGTCCATCAGCACAATCCCATAATGACACGCAGTATGCAAGCCTCATGCCATTTCTACAATTTTTAATGACAAAATATGTAACATGGGAAGCAGCTCTCAGGAAAAAAGTGTTGTACGTAACATATTACTGATCACATTCTGAATGAGAATGTATGCAATGGACCTAGTATCTAAGCTGGACAACCAAAAAGGCTTTACTGTTCCTAAAATAAAAGGAATACAAGTAGAACTGATTGTAATTAAACCAGCAAAATTTGTTTGTTTAAGGGATTTATAGCCTGCCTTTCCCATGTTGAATCAAATGCCCAAGGCAGCTTACATAACGTTTTATTCTTTGTTCTCACAACAACCCTGTGAGGTTGGTAATTGTTCTACAGGCAGCACTTTTCTTCTCGATGGAATCCTTCACAGCATGGTTATCACATCTGGCACCAGGGAATAGTTTACTACTACTTATTTCTCCAGGAGTTTGAGAACCAGGATATGTTTTTGCAGGGACAGAGTGGAAAGCAGCAATGTGATCTCCAGGATAATGCTGCTATGGGTTAAAATGAGGCTTTATTTTAATCTAACTTACCTCCCGCCAGAGTCTGGGAGTGATAGGACCCTCATGGAGTTATCTGCAGGACTCCCACTGCTTGTTGAAAGTTTAAAAAAAGATTGCAACCTACTTTCAGATTGTGATCGCAAAACTAGAAGTGGATCACAATCTTTTTTTACTTCCACAAGCCACAGGAAGTCCTGAAGAGGGTTTAGCAACTGGTAAGTTATTAAAATAAAGTCCCTTGGGCCTCCACAGGACCTTGATCCTAGGATCACATTGTTGCCTTCCCTTTGCTCCTGCATCTTCAAAGGAAAGGAGTTTTAGAAGAAAAAAAAATTAGAGAAACTAGGAAATTAATGTTCTAAGAGTAGAGTTATATGAGTGAAAACATTCAGACTTGTGCAAAAGACATACAGTACTCAGGAATAAAGAATTCAGATACAGTAATTAAACTAGACAATGGATCTAGACAACAGTGCAATATTCTTGACAAACAAGAGTTAAAAGTGCAATGGGGAAAAAAATCAACCAAAAAGATAGACAAAATCTAATTCCATGCAAATTTAATGAGCATATGCTGCAAAGTACTTCACACCAGATTCTGAATTATGTAAACTGTATGCCATCCAGCCTACAATTTTGCCTCTGGCTACACGACCTCGTTTGCAGTTTGTCACAAATATATAAACAATATGAACTAGGCAAGAGCTCAGCATCCAGGGAAAAAGAAAGCCAGAGGGTGACCATTGCAACTAGAGACAGGCATGATATTTGGCTCTCTCGACAGAAGCTGTCAATAGCTGTGAGAAGATGTATTATAGGGTAGCTTCTGTTTAATGCTCCATGCTAAAACTGCCAAAATACAAGGGAGGAGTTAATGCTTTTGGATGAAGGCACTGTAACCCACTGCCAAGAATGTAGCCAACCAGCTGTACAGAAAACACTGATGTCCTCTTAAGCTGGCATACTGGAAAAGAAGCACTAGCATTAAAAGCACAATTGTACCAACCATGCCTTATGCCTCATTCTCCCATATGACTCAACTGCTGTAGGAATACCTACTATAAAAGTAGCACAGTTACCCAAAGTATGCAGTCAAAGTGTTCTTTCTTATAGTGCTAGAGTAAACTATTCACAGAGGACTGTTGTTTTTGCATACTTGTGAGCAAAGTTGCTGTTGGAGTACTCAGGCCAATGTGTAAACTAAGCTCACATTCCTATCTGCTCAGCAATATTGTTTTCATCAAAAGTTATTACGTTTATAGGCCATTTACAACTACACGGATGCAAATATGTTGATAATATGTGATTGAGGGCTTAACACAGTAAACCAGTATTTCTCAGATTGCAATCTGCTTTCTGGGGGAGGGGGAATCTCCAGTATGCACTGATTCAGGTATCCGCAGGGGGTTCCAGAATATATTCCACATTTTTTCACATTATAACATCTTTGAAAAGGGGTTCAACTGGGCAGTCATGTAGAAATCATGATGTAGTTATCACTGCCTATCCATTTGCAAATTTGACTGTAGGTGTTCATATTGTTGTCACGACACATCCTGAGTTTAATTGTCACTTCAAAATCTTTTAAAAAGATTACACTATGATGTGGCATTGAAATAAAACATTATTGTTTCAACAGAAAGGTGTGGGAACAGAGCAACAGGGCAGAAATTTGTGTAGCAAATATTCATCAGAGGAGGAATGAACACACTGATATATGACAAAAATCTGTTTAAACAAATCTAAACAGCTCTTTAAATAAATGTAAATTAAAAATTCTAAGAGATTAACAAAAATCATTTTGTCATGGTTTAACTGCAACATTTTCTTCTTTCTTAGCATATATAAAATAATGGTGGCATCTTAGATTCAGTGAAATACATCATCCAATAAAAGCACAGGATAAGTTGCACTTACGGTAATTCTCAACAATACAAGCACACAGAGTTGTTTGCATAAAAACAATAGTCCTTTGACTTCAATATCTTCCTGTCAAATAATATACTTTGCAATCCAATGAAATGAGTAGCAAAATAATCCAACAATGTAAATGGATTATGACATTCAAAAATTATTAATTTGCTGTATTTTTTATCCTTTCTTTATCTCCAAAGAGACCCAGGATGGCTCAGAATATAATATACATAAAATCACAATTAAAAGCATCATCAAAAACAAATTGCATGAAATCCTTCAGAGTTAAAAATATCACAGGAAACCATAAAATATTACCATAAAAAAGCATCTAAAAAAGCAGCAACATCTTGTAAAAGCCTCAATCCCTAAAAGATATTTTAAAAGGCAGGAACTCAGAAGACGTGTCCAAAAAGAAATGTCTTCAGGCCTCTCCAGAATGTTTCTAAAGAGGGAGAAGTTTGTTAAATCAAGAGTGAGGGAATTCCAGGTAATTGGTGCCACTATTGAGAAGGCCCTATTTCTTGCTGTCATCCCTCGGTGGTGGCACTCATAAACGGGCCTTTCCAGTGAGAAAAGGGGACGAGCCAGATTATGAGCCAGAGAAAAGGGGATGAAACGACCAGAAGTTGACAGTTTCTCAGATAGTTTCCCAAGCCATGTAGGGCTTTATATGTCAAAACCACACCTTGAATTTGGCCTGAAATGAATAGGCAGCTAATACACCTGCTGCTGAAGCAGTCTGAAAGAGTCCATCAACCTATCTCCAACAATTACATGGGCTGCCACATTCTGTACTAATTTCAGTTTCCAAACAGTCTTCAAGGGCAGCCCCACATGCAGAACAAAGCAGATGTAGTTTGAAATACATGGAACTAGAGACACTCTTCCTTGCAGATCAAGTGAAATCATGCCTTTGGAAACTTGCCCCTTTAGCATTTACTTCAGTAAGTTCACTGATTGAATCATAACAAATCTCATATAAATTAATGGACTTCAGTTAACCATGCTCAACTTTACGTCTACAATCCAAGAAATACAACACAATTATTGCTTACAAAAAGGCCCCATTCTGATTCCTTTCTATAGAGATGACAATAGAAATCAGGGTCTTCCCATTGCAGAGACTCTGGAGTGACCTTTCCTGCCTAATAATATTCCTCCTGATTTCCATTTTGCTGTTGTTGTTTTAAAAAGTGTGGCCAGCCTGTATCAACTAACATTTTAATGGTATGGAAAAGTGATTTGGCAGTTTTAGATCGGTGTTTTACAACCTTTGGAGACATTATTGGAATGTTTACTCTCTGGTTTTCGTTGTTGGTATTTATTGTGCATTTTATTGTTTTATTGACGGGTTTCTGTTGATTATGAGTCACACTGAGTGAAGCAGATGAGGAAAATGAATAACAAAAGACCCTCTCCTGTGAGGCTGAGGCAGGTCTGGCATTTGTTAGCAGAGGACAAAACCCACCTCATGTAACCCACCTGGAAACTGATTCCACCTGGAACCCACCTATACCCAACTGATAGAGCAGTCTGCTTCTAGGACATGGAAACTAGTTTCTTGAAGTCATGGTTAATTTGATTCAGGGGAAAGTAGATATTTGCTGCAATAAGGAAACAGAGCCAACAAAAAGACAGCCACTAGGACTATACAAACCAGAAATTTTCTTAGGATGCAATCCTATCCATAATTACCAGAGTCTTACTACTGAGTAGACTTGTATAAGATTAGACTTTCAGTATGTCTGATAGCCAGGCATCAATACAGAAGTTAGAAATTAACAAAAATAGTTAACAGAACTGCAGGGAAAAGTAAGGGTAAAGGGTTCCCTGTTGTTCAGGAAGTAAATTTCATTTATGCCTTAAAGTAGGGACAATTTTATGGTTTTTTTTTTAATTAAAAACACGAAACACCACTGTTTGTGCTTAAAATATCCAAAATAACACAAAACATAGTATTTTGGTGTTTTAAGATATTTTCCAGAAATTAAAATACATTACTGTTCCAGTTAGAAATAAGATTTTGTTGACACTATCACCTACCTTAAAAATGTTTAAAATTAATAAAAACTAGAACTTGAAGGAGAACTTGGAATAAAAACATGTAACACAATTTTTCTGCCTTTCAAATAATGAAAACTGTGAAAAATAATACACTTTTCAAACATCCCTAACCATTGGAAATATTTCCTATTAATAGCTGCTCCTGGAGTCAGATTACACATGAACACATGATTTTGGCTGCAATACTAACCACACTTTCCTGGAAGTAACTACTATTGAAAATAACAATTGATGTGGGGTAGGCTGGATTCATGTAGTTGGAGACCCTTAAATACCCATCTAAAAATAGCCTAATTTGCATAAATTATAAATGCAGGCCCAATGGACCTGGTTGGTCATATAATGGTTACAGAGATGCAGAAAAGCAGGAAAAGGACTGTTCAAGGCTGCCACTATGAACATGACAAAAGACAAGAACTAACCATTAAGTCCATTAATTATTTGAGAATCAAAATATTTGAGAATCAAAAGTTCATAATAACCCAAGCCTTCGTAGTCTGTTATGGAACTAAAA
The DNA here is from genome assembly GCA_030015325.1 of Cryptoblepharus egeriae. Classification (NCBI taxonomy): domain Eukaryota; kingdom Metazoa; phylum Chordata; class Lepidosauria; order Squamata; family Scincidae; genus Cryptoblepharus; species Cryptoblepharus egeriae. The sequence continues at coordinate 101,717,012 of JAREYC010000002.1, read as the reverse complement.
AACAACATGCCCAGCATCTTTCCAATAGAAGGGAACACTTCTGAGTCTAGAAACAACAGAAAACAGGTTTACTTACTCTTTGAAATTCTAACCATACACAACTGCAACTCAGGATGCGGAAATGGCAACTAGACCTCTAAGCCCTCTATCACTGGAGTCAATTTGAGTCTGGAGTTTAAGAACCACTGAACTAATAAAAAGGCACACTTAACACCAAGTCAGGGCCCAATCCCATTCAAATTTCCCAGCAGCGATGCAACCATGTCAATGGGGCATGCATTACTTCCTGCAGTGGGGCCTGTAGTCATGACGTCCAACTCAAGGTTAGGGAACATGAGTATTGCAGCTGCATTGGCATGGGAAAGTCATATAGGATTGGCATGTGATTACTTCTTAAATGGTTTACATTAAAAATACAGTACTAATATAATCCCCATGCTTATCCATATAACTTTAATTTGTTAGAAAAATTGCTTAGATGATTTCGTTATTATATACCAGAGACTTTAAAATTCTCTACTTCTTCTATCCAATAAAAATTTCATTTGAACATTACAATGAAATTGATGCTTTATTTAACTGCACTATTTTGCAGACAAAACAAGCTGAATAATTATACTCTCCTGCAGCAATTTATACAGCACAACAAAAGTCTTAAATTTAATCAAAAGAAATACTTAAAGCCATGGCAAAAGGGGAGATTTGTTTCACCTGCATAGGCTCCCTTCTTGTGGTCTCCATGATATGGGTCAATCCAGAAGCGTACCTAGCCAAAATTTCTCCTGTGGTAAGGACTGAAATTTTGCCCGTCAAAACAGTTAGAAGAAATCCCAGGAGGTCATCTAGTCCAATCCCCAGCTTGTAGCAGGAGAGATCTCTGCAAAGGACTAGAATTTTGCACTAACACACAGACATACACAAACACACACACACACACACACACACATCCCTCCCCTGCCTCCTGGCCAATCAGAGAGCTCTTAGCAGGAGCAGCACCTGCTGCTGCTGCAGCTGATAGGAGCGCTCTGACTCTGATAGGAGCGCTCTGAGAGTGTAATCCACGAGGCAGGGAGCTTACTCCAGGCCAGCATCACTGTTACCAGCTCTGGGAACACCCAGAGCCGTGTGCAACTCAAAAATGGCTGCCCTGGAGTGACCCGAAGAGCAGCACGGGAGGGGCGACTGGGGGGGGGCCACCAGAGGAGTGTCAGTGGCGCCCCCTGGTGCCCTGTCACCAATGGCAGATCACATCCCACACCATACCATCGTTACGCCTCTGGGTCAGTCTTGGAAGCACCTTCTCTCTGGCAGGCAGGTCAGCTAGAAGACTTGCTATGGAGAGGGGCTCCCTGAGGACAAAGAGAATGTCCAAGAATCTGAATGGCCCATCTCCAGGATACATGATGTCGTTCCTTCTGTGAACCGGTTTAAACAGGTTTCGTAACCCTTAGATGACCAACTGGATTTTTTCCCCCGGCAATTATAATTTATGCAAATTAGGCTATTTTTAGATGGTCATCCAAGGGTCATCTATTTTTAGATGGTCATCTAAGAGACTTAGCAGTGGCAAGAAAAACTGTAACTCTTCAAAACAGAGCAAGAGAAGACAGACCAGGAAGAAGAAGCCAAGGAACAAAGGTTACCAGACTACCTGAGTCCTAATATTCTTGGGACACAGGGGAGTCTGGTAACCTTTGTTTCTTGGCTATATGTAGATACTGTACAGTATTATATACTGTGCCTGTTGATTTGAAGATCAGCAGATCAGCAGTTTGAGATCCGGGTGCTGAATAAAACAACATCCTGGCAATAGGCCCCTGTAATAGGCCAGCCAGATTTCCCTGTCGCATCAATCATCTAAAGCAGACCCTGCCAGGAGCAGGAATAATGCTAAGAAAATTTTTATATATATAAATATAAATGTCTCTTCCTCCTTGTCTTTTTTTTTTTTTTTTTTTGCTTGCACTCTTCTAGCTGTAAGAGCAAGCCATGACCCCACCATGGAGACCACCAATAAGGGAGCTTACACAGGTAAGACAAATCCCCCTGTTCTCCTGTGGGATCCTTCCATCCTGATCTTCAATAGAATCTTTGGAATGAACTTTATGGGAGAAAGTGCAGAGCTTTATGGGAGGAAAGGTTTACATCTCCCTCTTGGTCATTTATTCCCTCTGCCAAAGTGCCCCTGGACTTTATAAAAATATGGAAGCAGATGATTTTCTTGATTTACAAACAGATTACCAGAGGGCCGAACATCCTGTCAAGTAGATGAAATGCCTGAGGGTAAAGGGACCACTCCAACTGGTCCAACTCCTTTTGACTGAATCAGCCATTATTCAGCCAAAATCATTCTACTCCTCTCTACTCCTGTCTTTATATTCTGCCTTTGCAGATGTGATGGTTTTTTTTCAGTCCACAGGAACAGACACCTTGCCTCTGCATTCAGAATCTTGGATCTTGCAGCTCCCTGCTGATTCAGGTAAGACTTAGTTGCTATATTGCCTGTGTATACTAACCTGTGCTGCTTTCAAAATTGTTATTGTAAGATCTAAAGAGCCAGGAACACTGTCCTGAGCTCCAGAAAATTTATACTCCTCTGTGCCTCCTCCTGGGATAAACAACATTGAACTACCTAGTTGTTGAGGTGAGTCACCCATCCTAGTAGGCTTGCATCCAAGAAGACAGTGACCTGCTGGGGAGCCAGCATCTGCGGACCACTACCTGAGGTAGCAAGGTTGATCTTGATGTGTTTGCACTTCTGAGCCACAATCAGACCCTGATATGGTAGAAGAAGGAATAAGCTCAAAACCATGCCCCGGAAATGATCTCCTGGCAAGACATTCCCAGCAATCTGGTCAGTTGTAGAATGTCCAGCTTTGAAGTCTGGATAAGCAGCTGAAGAGCCCTGATCTTGAGGTGTTGCTCCTCCAATAGAAACATCTTGTCCAGACAGGTATCTATTATGGCTCCCAGATATTCTAAGGCTTGGCAAGGCAACAGATGGGTTATGGACTAATTGATAACAAATCCATGAAATTGCAGTACCTGGATAATCTGATGAAGCCATCAGATTATGGGCCAATTTGAGGGATTTCACTCTCAGGAGCACATCGTCCAGATAGGGGAATGTGGCTATTCCCCTGGAATATGGGTGGGCCCAACAGTGTTATCAGAACCTTCATAAAGACCCTTGGAGCCAAGGATAGCCCAAAAGGGAGTGCATGGAATTAGTAATGGTCATTCTGATAACAGAAGTGGAGGAAGTGTCTGTAGGCAGGAAGGATTGGGATGTGTAGGTAAGCATCTTGTAAATCCAGGGACAGTAAGAAATCCTGGCTTCTGATCAAGTATGGACATGAGTGTCTCCATCTGGAATTTCTGCTGCTTCAACCAATGGTTGAGCCATTTGAGATCTAATATGGCTATGGAGTCTCTTGTCTTCTTCGGATCAGAAAGAGGTGAGAATAGAGTCCAGAATCAATTTGGTCTGTGGAGAGAGGTTCTATCACTCCAAGTTATACAAAGTGTTGGATGGCTTGCAAGGTTTCTAGATGTTGCGCACTGCAAACAGGGCAATGTACATGAATGAACCTGTCCCTGGGGACCCAATAAAGTTCCAGAGAGTATCCTAGTGCATGGTGTCCAGTCCCCATTGTTCTGTGGTGACAGACTGCCAATGGTAAGAGAACAACTGAAGTCAGCCTCTCACATTCACAGACTTGACGTCAGTGCTGTTTGGTCCTTGGGGTGGGGGGAAATATGATCCTTGCTATGAGTTGGACTTGATGAATTTTTTCCTTGGTTGTCAACCCAGATGCTGGGCTGTGGTGTAGCAGATAAAAGAGAGCTTGAAGTTTGATACTTGGAGGTGAAAAGTAAGATTTTGAGGCTGTTGGTACTGCTTGGCTGGGAAGGGTGTCTGGCAGGGAGGACCTTCTTCTTCCCTTCAACTCTACCAGAAGAGGATCAAGTGAGTCTCTGAATAACTTCTCCCCCTTGAAAGGCACACTGATTACTGTGGAATGAGCAAAAGAGTCTGCATCCAAATTGCATAGCTATGTGCCCTGCGAACTACTACCTCAGCCACCATGACTAGATCAGAGGTCTGGAGCCAAATGATGCCCTTGGCAAGGCCCTCAGCAAGACCTGTCCATCCGACCTTCAGGTAAGCCCTGTAATCTTCTAGAAGCAAGAGAAACTCTGCTCTCCACACCTTGGGAGGGTATTTTGAGGGCTGGGGAGGCTGCACACACCTCTCTGGCTGTATTAAAGTATTTGTGAACTGGTTTGAAGATCACCCTCTCTTTCTGTGTTGAAAAGCATTTAGGAAATGATTTGAATTCATCCATTCGTTCATGTTCTGTCAAAAATATATTCATTTTTATAAATGTATTCAAATTTGAAATGCACATCAATTCTTTTTTTCTGGCCCCTGACATAGTATCAGAAAGATGATGTGACCCTTCTGCCAAAAAGTTTAGAGACCCCTGTTCTAGGTGAAAACTGGACAGAATCCATAGCTGCATATGCAACAAAGGCTGCTGTGGAAGCCATTCACCCAATGTTGACTTTTGCTGCTGGTGGGAGAACATAAGCCTCAGTGAACTGATGAGTCCAAAGAAGAATAGCTCTGGCACTCAAGGAGGCAGCCACAGAAGCTTTGAGGACATCAGACAAAGCCTGGAAGGCTCTTTTGGAAAAAATCTCAATCTTGCAATCCTTAATAACCTTAGGCATACTATCTCTATCTGCTGGGAGGCCCAAGGAAGCACCCAAAATGGTTACAGGATAATCCACCAAAAGGATCTGGAGATGCTGCATTTGCCCAGGAATCAAGGAATAGAATTTAGTAAAAGGCCTTGAAAGAAGGGATGCATGGGGAATCTCTGTCCATTTTGGTCATCTGATGGAAAGACTGCAGCTGCCCCCTCACTTAGGCTTGTCCTCAGATGGTGGTTGAGGTGAAGACTTTTGAATTTCTAGAACTGGAAGAATGTCAGCAAAAACTAAGGGAACTGTTCAGGGGTGAGCAGATTGGGCTCCAGCACAACCTTATCAAACTCCTGATGCTTCTCCCTCCTTATCTAAGTGGCTCTGGGATTCACTGTCCTCTAAGGCCTCCTGACCACAAACCTCCTGGTCCATCTAGTGTTGACAGGAGCAGGCTCTGGATCTCCTGGCCTTCTTGTCAGGTGGATGCTGAGATGGCTCTGGAGTCTCCTCAGATAGGTTGGCAGGAGCAGGAGGGAAGGCTGTGGGGGTGATTGAAAAGCCGCTACATTCTTTGGATAGTGTCTAAAGCTACAGAAAGACTGACAGACACTGAGGCCTGCGCTATCAAGTTTGTGAGATCTGACCAGTTCACTGACTGATTTGGGGCAGAGGAAGCCCCAAAGACAGGAGAAGAAGACATGTTGCTCCTTAACCACTAGTAAAATTCTCCACTCACTGAAAAAGGCAGTAGCAAAGGTCAGCCTAGGAAAAACCTTGAACTAGGTAGGCACCTCCCCCACCCCTTACAAAGAAAGGTAAACTTGGAGTCGAAGATCATCTAGATATGAGTAGAAATAAAAAGCCAGAAGACACACAGGATGGATGCCTGAAAATTAGCCAGGAGAGCCACACTACTACGGGGAGTCTGGAATCCTAGCACTAGCCCTCTCTCTCTCCTAAGATGGCTGCTGGTCAGGTAAGAGTGAACGGGGAAACCGTGGTGCTTGTGGTGCTTTAGTATGCTTTGGGAAAGCACTCCAACGTCCCCTGTGATGGCACTGGGCAGAAAGCCTAGCCAGGGGAAAGCACACAGCTACCCTGTTGAGTGACCAGGAGTCCCCCTCGCCTCCACACCACCCAGAGTGGGTAAATCAGGGCAGAAGGCTAGCGCTGCTGGGAGGAGCAAGCAGGCTGCTCACCCCTCTGAGAACTTTTGTGGGACAGCCGGAACTAAAAAGGGGACTTCTCTGACATCTCTTCCTTGGAACAGAAAGACAAACCAAAGAGGAAAAGAAGCCAAACACTACAGTAGCAATGGCTCAAGACAGGCCCCTGCTTTGTGGCAATAAAGCCCCTAAGCCTCCCAGAGGTAGGAAGGCAAGGAACTGAAGGGTAGAACGGCAAGGAATCTTTAACGGTGAAGTCAGCAGGTGCTGACTGAACTTCCAGCTAAATCCTCCAAGGAAAGGTCAGTCTGGGTAACCTTAGAGCCACAGGGAGCCCCTTCCCTCAGTACGTCCTCCAGCTGACCTGTCTGCCTGAGAGAAGGTGCTTCCCAGATCACAAGACTGACCCCAGCACGGTGGATACCCACTGGAGAAGTGATGAATGACACAGTCAGATATTCAATAATAATTGGCAAGGAAAAGACCAACACAAAATAGTTTCTTCTGGAAATACAGTATTAGAGCAAAATTTACTTCAACCTGCATAACTGGCCTCAGTCCTGGCACAAGTCCCATGCTAACCTCCTGCACCACTCCTGGGGAGATTAGACCAGTGCACAGACATGTGTCAGCCTCCCCATACCACCATGGGAATGGGAAGCTGATGAGTTCTGCTGGCCTAAATTGGTTAGGATTGCACTCTGACTGCACATCTTTCATCAGCAAGACCACTTAAAACAGTGTTTTAAGCCCCAAAACAAACATCTCAATGAACTCTCCTTTGTACAAAAGTCATACACTTGCTGACCCTTTTCCAATAATCTGTCATAATGCACTTATGATAAACATTGTAAAGCTCTCTTATTTATGTTGGCTACATCATTTGACATTTGGTTATCTCTTAAGCCTTTCTTCTTCCAAATCATCTTTTTTAACCATTTAATAAAGGGGGGAGCAAAAGTAGGTCTATTAGTATTTACAGCAAAAGTCTTAGAAATTCAGTCATTCCCCTATTGTTTTATTGCAGGTAGCCCAGCAACTTCTCTTTATTACTGCAGAAAAACTCAAAAGCTGGCTCAGTGCAATAAAGTGGTACGTGTTCAGCCTCACAATGTTTCAAAGGGCAGTGATTTACAGCTACAATACAGGTACCTTGCACACAAAACATCTGAGCGTGGTAATTGCCTCATGTTTTGTGCAAACTGTCCACAGCAGCGTGGGGTCTGCTCAAACACAGAGTACCTGCTGTTGCTAGAAGCCTCCTGCACTACCTCTTTCCCAATTTCTACAGGTTCTACTACTAGGCAGCAGAAAGACTTGTTTGTTTTCGTTGTGTCCTGAGGTTTTATTACATGTTAGATTCCTCACCGGTGGGACAGATTCTCATGTCAGCCATCAATGAGCCAAGTGCCAGAGGATTCATTATTCTTATAACTGTTGAAAACAGACAGACTCTGGAATAGGACAGACACTATAAAAGGCATGACTCATCAATAAGTGTAATAATGTTCTATTATTGCAATTCTATGCATAAAACCATTGTGGCCTCTCCTACTTATGTTACCACAGAGAATCAATGGTCTAACAGTTAAGATTTTCTAGCAAGATACCCCCCAAGCATGCAGACAAATTTGCCCATGGCTGTTGCATTTGGTTGCATGAATGAAAGTGAGAGGACAGTATGAAGAAAGGTAACAGCCTGTCTTTTATTATGTCAGACAGTGAATTTTAAATGGGGGGAAAAATCAAGGGAATGCTTACGATTTTCAAATTAAATTTTTTGGTAAAAAGCAAGATGTCAGTTTGAGCTTATATAAGTACCTTGAGTCCCCCAGAATTCACAAAGTACAGACATTTTTAAAGATACAGTCTGATTCCAGGGGACCTCTGTTTCTTACAGTCAACCTACTTTCCAAATACAAGTGGTACCTTGGCTTTAACAAGGCATCCATTTACTCACATACACACACCCCAATACAGAAAATTGAAGATAATCAAATCCACCATTTTGGCACCTATAGACCCTCCAAAGGCAAACAGAGTTGTGCACTAGTCACTTCCAGAGGGCTTTCTGAAGCCTGCAGAAACCTGACAGAAACACATGCATGTGGCTTCTGAAAGCTTCAGAATGGCTCTTTCAGGCCAAAAAAACAAAAAAAACCTTCAATTTCCTGAAGAAAACAGGAAGTGGTTTTAATAGGCATTTGGAGGCCCAAGGAAGCTTCATAATGCCTCTGCTAAAACATCACTTCTCTGATGAGTGAGGTTGAAAAAGTGGAACATGCATTGAATGAATGAGTTCTGGGTATAACTAAAAGGTGTTGAAAAAGTGGATCATCAGAAAATGAACTGTCAGAAAGCAGGGGATACCTATACCCATATTTATCTACTTGCATTGACATGCTTTCAGACTGCTAGGTTTGCAGGAGCTGGGCAAAGGACAGGAGCTCACTCCATCTTGTAGCAACCAGGTTTGAACCCCAACTTCCTGGTTGACAGGCATGGCATCTTAACTGAGCCACTACTGCCCTACAAGGTCTTCCTCATTAAGTCTTTGTATAGGAGAGGCTATCACAGTGATGTGATACCCAGGATCACACTCCTGCATGGAAATGGGACACTTTTGCCACTTACCAGAGGTGCTACCATGTTCTAGGGGTGTTGGGAGCCCTGCAGAGCATTTGTGCTTTTCAAGTTCATCAAGACTTAACAACAAGACTTAAAATGTGATCATGACAAAACTGGAAGTTGAGTTTTGTCATGATCACATTTTCCCTTGTTTCAAGTGAAAGCAAATTCTACTGCTTTTCCCCTTGCCCTTCTCCTTAAAGAGAGCGGTGGACCTTTACATGAACTAGGGGGGTCACAACCCCCAAGTTTGAGTAACATTGTTCTATTCAAAATATTAAAATATCATTCAAAAAAATACTTTCTTTGTAGCTGCACGTGCAACAATAAAATGCTTTGTTTATCAAAACTGGTTTTGGCATGATGTGCAGATGTGTAGTCTCAGGTCTTTCTTGCACACGGTTACTCCCTTCCTCCTTTCTGCTTTTGAGGAAAATCAACATACATTGGTTCATTTAAGCTGGCAAACTGTACTTTCCATTTGCTCTGTATTTGATAAAATGGTCGCTCTTGATTGGCAGGGCAGAAGCAAACCATATTTTCTGAGTTCAGAACAAACAGCAAACTATGGTTTGGCTCTAAAAAGAAAGAATACCGGGAACAACTATGGGTGAAGGAAGGAGTGAATATGAAAACCTTACTCCAAACTTAACAGTTTACTCTGAACCACATTACGGGTCCAACCCAATCCAACTTTCCAGCACTGATGCAGCTGTACCAAGCATGGAAAGCATTCTGCAAGGGGGCGGTCGTGTTGGTCTCATCAAGGTAAGAAATGTTTGTTACTTTTCCTTGGGGCTAATTTACAATATATAGGACGCATGGTGGTTGAAGAAGAATTAATAGGGTAGACTGCTCCAAGGTAGACTTTCACTTGGACATTTACAAACGTAAATGTTTAAGCACACTAGCACGAACAGTAACTGAACTGTTGCGTATTCTTGTAAGATTCAAAATGAAGTACAAAATTCCCAGATTACTGCTAACAGCAACAGTATCAACAACCAGTAGGCTGCATCAAAAGGTTCACTTCCCTGGTGGATGGATGTTCATTGAATTCTGAGATTAATAAAAGACAAATATAAGGTGAAGAATATAGGAAGTGAAATCTGATCAACTTCATTTTCCCTCCAAAATGCAGTCACAGTTTTTAAACCCAAAGAACATGTGATAGCTGAAGAAATTATTGTTTTGCACAAAAATAAGCTGCAATACTCTTCTAGAACCTCTTCAAAAACTATTTTTACCAAGATAGAGGCAGGTGTTTACCCTTCTTTATAGAACAACTATTCATATTAAAGAAGCAACATACATAGACCAAAGATAGAGGCAGGTGTTTACCCTTCTTTATAGAACAACTATTCATATTAAAGAAGCAACATACATGAATAAAATTTAATCATGCTAGTGAATTCCCACATCTGAGGATGTTTTTGCTATCTTTATAATTGCCATGACCATTTGTGACAAACAAAAGCTGCTTAGTGGAAGTATAAGAACCCTTCTATAAATCTAATACTGAAGCAAGCCTAAGATACCGTCATAACTTAAAAAGAAAAAAAGAAATCTAACTAACCAAGATGGCATATATGCACGAAGAACTGATGGTGTTGAAAAAGAAACCTCAACTACAGTTACTGACAGCAACTGCATCGACTTCGAAAAAGTATGATAATGGAGAAAATACTTAATACAGATGATACTGAAGAAACCTCAACTTTAAGAATCACTATTGCCATTTTTAAAGTATGATAGTGTAACCAAATACATAACAGCTTTTGCTATCCACATGAACAGACAAGTTAGGAATACTGCAAAATCATTAAGTTATGCAAGACTTTCAAGCTGAAAACAGGGCTTTATCATATTATAATACCAAAAGTGCAAACAGGTGTTGACAAAAAGGAGGCTTCTAACACCCACATATGTACTTACCCTTGGTTGCCAGTTCTCATACTGTTTCTGCAAATTTGCACCAATGGTTTCCAGAGCTTTCTGTGGCCCCATTGACAAAGGATCTAAGACACATAAAAGAACCATGAACATTTTTGACATCCCTCAAGTGCACTGAAATAATTTCTACTTCAGTTGGGATGGTGTGTGTTTATGTACACAAATTCAGACTCTGACCCATGACGCTACTTTTTACCTACTGATGTTGTCTCCAAGGATGAAAATAAAAAAGAGGCAGACTTTATGTGTCCTGAACAAAATGTTTACAAGGTCAATACTTTTTTCTCTTAAATTTATTCATTTATTAAACTGATTCTCAAGGATCTTTACAGACAAGAGAAAATATTTTAAGCCAGTTATAAAATCAGCACAGTACTCTGTGTTTGTACATATACGGACACACAGATTCACTGTCCAACAGCGATTACACCAAATATAATCCAATGCAAATTGAAGCTTTTGGTTAAATGTGTATTACTAAGCTGTTGCAGACAAACATCTTACTTCCTGCACAATCCTAACCATGTCTACTCAAAAGTAAGACCCTTTGTGTTCAGTGGGTCTTACTCCCAGGAAAGTGTTCTTAGGATTGCAGCCTTCAGGTAATAAACAAATTACAAAAAAATCTCATTTGTCAGCACTCAAACTGTAAATTTGCTGTTGCTTGAAAAATATGCAATAATCTGAAAATGACACTATTATAGGCCATACAGAAATAACTGCACATGCTACAAAGATAAAGGACTACAGTATTTCATTGATAAATCTTTTTCAAATAGCAGGTCATCTTCAACAATAATACAGCTTTACTAACAGGGCCTACATTTTATACCTACAGAACACGGAAAAATGTATCATCATATATTATCAAATAAATGTATTATCATACATTACATTTCTTAATCACGTTCCACATAGTTCTAAAAATGGATTACAAAAGCTTGGGAGAAATTTACCCTGCAATTCTTACTTACCTGGGATTAAGTTCGACTAAAGTCAGTGGGACTTACTTCTGAGGAGACATGCCCAGGATTATGCTGGTTTGCTTACACAAACCAAATCTTTTTACAATATCCTGCTCAAGTAGAAGATTGCCTGATTTTCCTGTGTCAGTCCAATGCCCAGCATCAGCTAACAGTATTCTCAAAATGTGAAAAAGCTACATTTGAAATTCTATAATTATAATCAGGAAATATTGTATTGGACTAGTGATAAACCTATATTTCTTTTAACTATGTAGCATAAATACACCATTTAATATCTTCAGTATCATAATTTCAAAACATTGGTATTCTGTTGGGCATGAGGATTACCAACATAAACCTTTAAGTTTGACATTTTTATTGCTCTAAAGCTTAATTTATTTCTTACCAAAAAAAGAGAGGGGGCATAAAAAAATAAAATAGCTAACATTTTTCATGACCATTTCAAAATATTTCAAATACACACTAAGACACACCCACAGAGAGAGAGAGAGAGAGAGAGAGAGAGAGAGAGAGAGAGAGAGCGTATATCTTCAGGACCCCTCCAGATCCCCCCAGGCCTCATACCACACTCAAAATGTCACTTCCAATTTATCTGTGAAACCAGACGTCAGGTAATCTGAGCTGCTGAGATCAGTCTGAGCTTAGGGCACAATCCAGAGCAAGTTCAGTGAGGAGGCCCATAACTGTTCTGCCCTAACTACTCTGTATCCTGAACACAGAGTTCTGCTGCATCCATCAGTCAGAGTGTGGATGGATGTCCACATCCTCTGCTAGCAGACAAGCACTCTCGAGGAGGCATGTGCAGGGAGGGGCAGGATAACTGAATACATGGAAACTGAATCTGTAGATGAGGGGGCCCCCATACCGAAATGTTATTTCAGATGCAATTGGGTTGACAACCATCTATATCCTGACATGCCACAACAAATAAATGGTGATGGTGAAATCATCTGTTGTGCCATGCAAGATTTAGGATGGCTGTGTTGTCTCTGGACTTCTTGGGGCCCATGAAGAAGTGTGAATATATCCCCTGGATTAGCTTTTGAAGTGGAACAGGCATAATGGCTACAATTTGCAACAGATATCCTGCAGTATTGTGGTGTGCTTGAGACAACAAGCTGGTCTTCAGGCATGAATGAACAAGCCCCTCACAATGGCCCTGAACACTACAGAGTAGCCAAAACAAAGTTTCCCTCACCCACTGGTCTGATGTGATGTGGTTCCAGTTGAAGATTATAGGTGAAGATTATCACTGCTGATTTGAAGAGGTCTTGGCATGGAAACATGCTATTGGGTTCTGGGTCTTGTAGAATGGATTCTTAGGCTGCCAGATGGGATGCTGTATTTGACGGAAGACATTTGATTTGGCATGGGCAAGAAGAAGAGAATCTTGTGTTCCTCTTTAATTTTGATGAGCTTAAAAGAGATTAGAGCCATGGAAGAGTAAGGCTACCTCCCTGGCATGGAAGGAGATGACAATATCCCAACTACAGAGCCAAACACTCAGGCATTACGTGACTCCTGCAACCATGGCTCTGGCTGATGACTGGATGAACTTGACTGTGGTGTCAGTCATAAATGCAGCAGTGGCAGCCATCCTACACAAGTCAGAGCGAGCTTTAGAAGAGAGCTTGTTGGCTTTAGTGAACCTCTGCCTCCACAGAACCATACCTCTGACACATAAGGAGTAAGTGACTGAGGCCCCCAATGAACCAGAAAAGATTTCAAAGGCCCTCTCGGCAGCTATTCAATTTTTTTTATGCACTGGGTCCACAGGAAAGCTCTCCATATCTGAAGGCAGGACAGAAGGAGAGCCAAGTCACTGGGGAGTCCACCAGAGGAAGTCTGAACCTGGAGTTATTTTTCATGGAGAAAACCCAGGAATTTAGCGGTACGCTTCTTCTAACGTGTAGTCTTCTGCTCTGTTTCCAAGATGGACTGAAATACTTCTGGAAGGGAACCTCAAGGGGGACCCTGAGGGGAAAAAAAAACACACTAGACCACTGGCCTGCTAAGATGTGCAAAGGGTGACCATGCCTCTGTGCTAAGATTCAGAAACCTTAGATGCATTAGGTAGCACTTTAAGAAATAGGTCTTCTGGTAAAAGACTGATCAGGTAAATCTGTATTAGTGGCTTCCTCCCCCTAGAGCTTTCCTTCATAGAGGATGTGTGTTCTGAATTGTCCATTTCAATAACACAGTTACCTTTAATAGTTGGGCTGTGCCTGTAAAAAATTAAGCTTTGAGGTGACATGGAGGATGAACAGGATTATTGGGACATACACTTCTAAGTGGAGTCTCCTCAGAGTTCTGTCTTCTTACTCCTTCTAGAGTATCTATGCGCTGCACCAATTTGTCAGCCACTTTCTGGTCCATAGGCTCTTCAACCCAGACCTGAAATGAATGTTTATGCCTCCTGGGGCATTAGAGGCAACCTGCGCCTGGGAATCTCATTCTGGGGGGAAAAGCAGGACTCCAGGGGCATCCAAAATACCTAAATGCTCCTCAGGTTAACTTCCATCCTAGCCATGGAGAAAGGAAACTTGCCCCTATATACAGAAGGGCAGAAACTTCAGGTATGCTGACTAGTGCAACCCTGCAACCCTTGAGGGAATCCGAACAATTCCCTGCGATATAGGTACTTTTCAAAAGCTGTGTAGAAAAGGCAGAGCATGAGAACATGGGTAACACTAGGCACAAGATTTCTCTTAGGCATGTCTGGCCCTCAGTGTGCAAAGCACAGAGTGTGTGTCTCATATTCCTTCCTAGAAGGGCTTGCCATGCTGCAGAAATCAACCCATTCTGCCCAAGGATGAAATCAACGCTTTCTATCCAACCTGAGATGTGGGATTCTGAAGGACTGTGTTGCCAATTTGTCAGGCTGTCACAGAGTCCTCAGCAGCAGCCCTTTGGCTTGTTTGCACCACCATTTGAATGGAAACTGGGAGAGTATTTCTGCCTTTTTCACATGGCTTCTGGGGTGCAGTACTGAAAGGAAAGAGGCTTACTCCTGTGTGTAGTTTAATGTAATGCAGTTTTGATGGGAAAATAGGCTACAGTATACATTATTGCTGCAGTGAAGTTTGGTGGGAAGATTACTGCAGTGTACAACTGGCTACTGCAGTGTACAGTTTTTGAGACGTAAACGTTTTTGGTGGGAAAACAAGCTACAACTCTGTACAGCTTTGCTGAGGTGCAGTTTGGCAGGAAAGCAGCCAATTACTTTGGAGGGGGGAATAGGCTCAAGTTGTTAATTAATTACTTAACAGTAATTAACAGCTGATAATTACCAATTCCTATGCTCTTCCACCCATTGGAGAGGAGCCTGAACCCTTCAGTTACCCAAACAGTCACAGGAGGGGGTGGTTGTGGGCATAATCAACTGTGCCAAAAATGCTGCCAGGAGTCACTCCCCTTATAGATTCCCCAAGCCTTGCATGAGACACAAGAGGGCAAGCGGCCTTCCTTCCTAAGCACACATAAGCACAAATCCACACAAGCCAAGGGGAGGGCGGGAGTACCATGGACCCATACCTTTGAGGCCCAAACTAAAGGGGGGAAGATGAGGGAGGTAAAGCAGTGAGAAACCCTTTCAGGGGAGCCCAACCAGGCAGTCTGAATTGACAATGAGGCTGACGGTTGGGCAGAGCAACCTATTCCCAATCATCCTCAGCACCCCCAGCTATAACCTCTGCCAGGCCCACCTGCGGGGGAGTAGAGAAAGCACCAGGTATATATCACCAAACCTTCAAGATAGCCTTCCCCAATTCTGCTCACCAAGGGAGGGGTAAGAAAAAGGAGACTCAGCCAAGCTGCAAGAAGACACTGGTCTTGCTGGGAATTGGGTCTTCAGGCACAATCTCCCAGGTGCAAGATTGGTTGCTTTGCAAGATTTGCTTCAATGCCCCTAGCTAAAACTTCTGCCTGGCTGCAGAAGCAGAAAAGAGGGAGAATGGAGGGGAGCCAGAAGCAAGACCCAGCAAGACCACAGTGCCTGGTGCCGAGGGCATTTGCAAGGGCTCCTCATCAGCCAAACCCTCCAGAAACACAATCTTGATGAAGAGGGGGCCCCTAAAATTGTCCGACCAGGCTGCACCTCCTCCCCTCTCCTTAAAGGCAAGAGAGAGGAGAGAAACAGCATACAATGTGCTCTCCAGGCATCCAAAATGGCCATTGCAACCTGCTCCATGAACAGACAGAAGTTCTAGAGCCATAGAGGTTTCAGAAAGGCAGCACAGAGCTTGAAGATTTTTTTTGCCTGACCTGCCTATCTGCAGAGAGAAGCTACCCATCTTACGATGACTGGCCATCTTACCACAGAGAATTATCATACACATTTATGTCTGCTTCCAGACTTGGCCACCATTTTGGGAACTACAGCTGAACTATTATAATTCTAGTGATGGTAAGAGGTCAGTGTTGAGGCTATCTGAGGGTTCCCATTTCCTTCACAAAGCTCAGTGGTTTAGCATCTGCTAATTTGGTATCTACTGTTTTCGAGGGATCTTAACTCCACTGGATAAAAAGAACTGTCTGCAGTATCTATAACAAGGGACTTGACAACAGATTCTCTGGGGCAGTAGTATAGACGATCTGATCTTGATCACCCCTGTCAGAATGGCCTTCTTGCAAAAGTAGTTAATCAAATATCTGAAAGAAAAGTTTTCAAATTCTGTCATGTAAAGAAAATCCCAGAGAACCTTAATAAATGCTAGCAATGTCTTTTTTTTCTGAGTCTTTGGTCAAAATCCAAAATAACTACGGGAAGTCCTTGCTCCAGTGTAAGAACAGTTTACTGTGGATACCAATATGAATTTCCCATAGGTTTTCACTGGGTGATGCAGTAACTACGGGTGCATGTAATGTCTCTTAACGTGCTCCCGTAGTTACTCTGGATTTGGGGGTTTGGCTCTTAGTACAACTTAATATCAGTTGGAAAAGGCTCTTTAATAAGGAAGCAAAAGGAAAGGGGGAAAATTCCCCTTCAGCAAAATCAATGCAACATTTCATCATTACAGTCAGAAGAGAGGGTGTCTCCTGGCTACAAAAGCATTGAGTGGGTAGGAGTAAGTCCTCTTCAGATACTTTCCTCAACAGGCCTCCCTCGTATTTTGAAAACTGCATGGCTAAAAGCATCATCATCATGTGGCACCCTGCTTTTGGCAAAGTGTGAAAAAATGGATTGTTTTCAAATTATTCCCTAAAACACTAAGATGTAAGAACACATGCAAATTTTGTCTATGTTTTGCACTGAAATTAGATTCAGTGCCAGTTCACAAGGGAAGAATACTTTCTTTGTGAAAAATGAAATGCAAAGAAATAATGTGCGTGCTTAATGTAACTTCTGACACCACAGACAAAGAGAATGAATGTTGTTTTGGCATGCAAAGAGATAGCAATAGCTTGGGGAAGGAGAAGACTGAACATGAATTTTACATATTCTTTTTTAAAAAACAAACTAACAAAAGAATATTTACAAAACACAGTGGTACCTCACAATATGTGATCCACATAACAAGCAAAAATTTCTCTAGGATTCTGCCTCACAAAACATGTGCAGCTTCACTTAACAAGCACACTTGTTGGTAGTTGGGGCAGACACGCTGGCCAGCAGCCCTTTTACAAAGCGTCAGGGCTGCCTAGCGCGCCTGCCCATAGCAAAAGCAACACTTCCGTGCTGTTCCTCCTGGGGCCGGGCATCCACTGGGCAGAGGGAGAGAACAGCAGTGGAGAAGAGGGAAGCAGCTCAGGGCTAGCCAGGAGGGAGCATGAGAGAGGGAAGCTCAGGATGAAGAGGAGGAGAAAGTGGGGAGACACTTGGAAAGTGTATTGGATTGCAGCCTCCTAATCATGTCTACCCAGAAGAAAGCCCCATTGTGTTAAATGGGGCTTACTCCCAGGAAAGTGTCTTTGATTGCAGCCTAAGTAGACTTCATAGGATCATGCACATTGAATGCATGTTTTGAATTCAATTATAGTGTTTTGTCATCATTTTTACATACAGTTAATATTTTTATATGAATATTTTGGGGGTTGTGGAACCATTTGTCTGAGTTTCCATTATTTCCTATGGGAAAATCCACTTCACATAAAGAGCATTTCCGGAACAATTTAAACGTGTTATGTGAGGCACCACTGTAATCCCAGAATCAGTTGCTGAGACATCTTCCAGTTGCCTAGCAATTTGAAAACCCATGCTTTCCAGTCCACCAAATGGCCAGGAAGCACCAAACATAAGTAGAATGGCAAAGACAGGTTAAGACAGTGATAGGTAAGTGACTGGAGAGACACTAGGAAAAATGAAGCACAGATACTGGAAGCAATTACAGATCTGGGAAACAGATGACAAGCAGCCACCTTCTGTGTAATCCTAGCTATGAAAGCTCCCCAGAGTGTCTGAGTGTTTGCTTTGAACTTCCTCCAGGACCCAATGTAATGTTCTACTTGCTCTAGTACTACAACTACTCATCTTCATTAGGCATTCTGACAAAGGGAATTCTTTATCAGTTATTGATATTATTGCATCAAATAATAAATGCATTGTAATTATTTCACTTACCAAGAAACAGAAAAAGTAAAATATTACAGTATCTCTATCAAACATTTTGGTGCCTATCACTATTACAGACTAAGCTTGAAGCATCTCTAACGTACATAATTTTAGCACAGAGGAAAGCTGAGACTCCATGACAGAACTTTTACTCACATTGAAGCAAAAATGCCACCTTCATTATTTTAAGTTTACTCATTCCTAGAGGCCTTACCCACCACCACTTCAACATTGCCTATTGCTCTGATGCACAGCATCCATTAGATAGCATACAAAGAGAGAGGTTTCAGTTGAATTGCTCTGTTTCTGTTCAGTAGTCAACTCATTTACACCACTATTTTTTCTTCCTGGCATTCTACAAGGCATTCATCTTTCTTAATGAGATTTTTAACATTCTTGTTGTGACATTTAATGTTTGGTCATAAAGCAAAACTAAAACCAGAACCAAAATTAAGGACAGGTGTCATTTTTCTAAACTGGAAGAATGTTATTAAATCGCTACTTGATTCCTGGTGCGAAAACACCACACCAAAAACCACAGATTCCTCAAATATGAATGCAAAAGAACTTTCCAGTTCACTCAAGGAAAATTACTAAAGGTATGTGCCTGTATCCTTCATTTTCCTTCAACTGCATGCTCGTTCTAGTTTTAATCCCACAGAAACAGAAAACTGACTTAATGAGAACCAAAAAAGACAACAGTACAAAATAATTACCTCATGGCTATTAAAATATTTCCATTTCATTCTTTCTGTGTGCACCACACATAGGCTGAATTGATTTCACATACATAAAAATTACAATAATACAAAGGTTGCAAAAAAACGCAATACCCAATTTCCAAAAGGCAGCATTTGAGTGTTTTCAGCATATGACTGTTTTCAGCTTTTATTTTGTCATGTCGTATAATATGTATGTCCTTCGTTTTGTCCTCTTTTTTGGTTATGGCATATGGTCACCCTTATTAAACCTAATACTGCAACAGCTTTATGGGACAAGAAAACCAAACCAAAGAATAAGCGAAATACAGGTATTTCGAGGAAGTACACAGACAGTACTAAGAGAAATGCTTCTGCCTCTGTTCATTTTAGATAATCTCCTCCATTTATCCCACAATTCTACAATCTTGAGATAAGGCAGGATTTCCCATTAGAATGCTTTTTCTTTTTAAAGCTTCAAACCCAACACAGAAGAACTCCAGATAAATTGATGATACATGAAAGCTACCAACAGAGGCAAATGCCTGACCAGGGGCAAGCAGGAAGTACTTCACATAGAAGACATGGTATAATAAACCAAAGTTCATTTATATAGTAGTACTACTCTGAAATGTAGGTGGTTACTTTTTCTCCTACATTAAAAGTGATTAAAATTAATAGGGTCCATTTTTCCAGATTTAAAATGCCAATTAAAATAATCCATGCTTTTGTGACACGCAAAGTAGAATGAAATATTAGTTTTAAACAATAATTGCCTATTGCACTCTTGCTACTAGGGACAAGAATCAGCTCACCAACAGTTTATCATTTGCCAAGGCCCTAATCAACTGGCCCTTGGCAACTGCTGTTTGGGAAAAAGCGGCAACAGTACAGATAACGGTCCAGAAGCACATTGGACATTGCTTCCAGGAAGGTGCTCTCCTTCCTCTCTCAGATACATCCCTGCAGGACATGACAGAGCGAAGAACAGCAAAAGAGTGGTGCTAAAGAGGGCCTGACTCTCCAGGGCTTCCAGGTGAGCCAGGGATTGCTGCAGAGGGATGCAGGCTACTAACTTAAGGCCAAGCTGAGACAGCAGATCACTGATAAAGAAAATTGTCTTTCTGGGTCACTATCTTTCAAGTGAATTGAATTGAATTGTCTTTCAAGGTTCCCCTGTACCCTATGAATGGCTCCTGGGGAGAGGGTGATCATGAGTGCAATCAGTAGGTCATCCCAAGGTGACAGCATATTATTGGGAGGTTACTATGCTGATCTCTTGTGCATCCTATTTCCCTTTTTATCTGTATTTGTTTGCTTTTATCTAACTGTTCTGCCTTGTTATATGCTATGTTCTCTTGGGACAGCTGATTATACTGCATCTATCTCACTTCGTTTTCTTTTAGAGAAGGATTCTATGTGTCTTCAAATATTGAGGGCTGTGGAGGAGAGATGGGCACCATTAATACCTGTACAGTGAAAGGCATTTATGACAATGCTCTTACAGGGGAAGGAAGGTCATCTTCAGGTCATCTGCTACTCTTATAGTCTGGCCTTCCCCTGCCCCTGCCACAAGGGACTGGGTGACTCTAGTAGCAGCCCCTCTAACCTGAAACTGCTGCTTTTCAACTCCAGATCAGTCAGTAATAAAAACAAATGTAATCCAGGATGTAAATGTAATGCCTGGCAAGCACAACTGAGATACAGTTTGATAGGTTGAGAGTAATGAACTTGTCTCCTTTGCCTGACAGGCTTCAAAATTACACAACAACCAAGGGAGTGAGGGGGGAAGATGTCTTACAGTAGTCTATCATGATTCTTTCCCACAAATTAGATGCTCTGCTCAAAGATAATTGAATTCTGAAAGCCTGTATTGGAAGCTTTTAATTCTACAGAAGTTGGTTGGTTGTTAGGTCTGTTTCTCTCTTTTAATTTCATCTTGCTTTTGAAATTAGGGTAGTGGTTGTTTTTATTAGAACTGTGGTTTTATTAGAACTGTGGCTCAGATGCTGTGCCTGTCAACCAGAAGGCTGAGGTTTAAGATTTCAGTGCTAAAAGACACAGTGAGCTCCCGTCAATTGTACAGCTCCTGCCAACCAAGCAGCTCAAAAGCATGTAAATGCAAGTAGATACCATACCACCTTGGTGGAAGGTAACAGTGTTCCATGTGTCTCAGTGTATAATCATGCCAGCTACATGACCACAGAAATGACTTCAGATAGTGAAACGGGGCTTAGAAATGGGGATGAGCACTGCACCCTACAGTCAGTCACAACTAGCAGTACCACTGGAGGGGACACTTTTACCTTTAGTGGCTGTTTTATTGGGTTTTTATTGTTTATTGTACAGTTTATTTTATTATGAGCACAATCCTAACCATATCTACTCAAAAGTCAGACCCATTGTGTTCAATGGGTCTTACTCCAAGGAAAGTGTCTTTAGGACACAAGGGTGGAAAGACTATAATTATTCAAAATAAATATAAAAAGTAAACATTTCAGGCAGCACAATTTCTTCAAAAGGTAAGTCTGTCTGCATCCACAGCAGTAACATTCCCAAAATAAAATGACAAGGAATTTATTTTCTTATACGATACAAAGGCAGCATTCCACAAAGTGAACATATGCAGTAAGAGATTTTTTTTAGAAGACCAATTAATGTAAGAGGCCTAATTTTATACTGACCTAATCATGATAAATACCAAATGTCTCCTTTTATCTTCCTTGCCTGCATATGCACACTGGAAACATGGCAATGCTAAACTCACTGCACAAAATTCTGAAAAGGGACGAGAGTTTTCAAAATGGTCTCTAGAGGGTTTGAGATGTCTCAGAGACCCCCTTTGGCAATCACCAAGATTAAGTATAGGCAATTTATGACTACAAACCTATGACCTACACACCAAGGATAGAGAAATGTTCTTGATATAGGCAACTTCTTAGGTGTTTGTACCGTGTGAGACATTGTCTGCTTGTTGTGGATTGGGTGATGTGGTCCAATCCATGATGGATGCGACATGGGGATACCTGGCTTCCCTGTCACAGGGGCCTGTTGTCAGGATGTTGCCTTTCCCACTGAAGTGGTACCTATTTATCTACTTGCATTTGGATGCTTTTGAACTGCTAGGTTGGCAGGAGCTGGGCTAAGGATGGGAGTTCAACCAATCTGGCAGTACTCAAGTCTTGAACTGCTGGCTATGAGCGGAATTCCAGTCAAGCAGGATTCTTACTCCAGCGTTCTAACCACTGAGCCACTGCAGCCCTCTCAGAAAAATGTTCTTGATAACCACTCCACTATTAACATACCCACAAATGGCTACCGAATCCTGAGGTTGAATTTCCAAAAAGATTTTTAAAAGGCTGAAGTTTGAAGTTGAAAAAAAACCCGTATCTGTGTATTAGAAGCTTTTGAATTAAGACAGGAACTATAAAAGAGTTGCAAAAAATACTGCAATCCAAATACACTTTCCTGGGAATAAAACCCACTGAACACAATGAGGATTACTTTTAAGTAGACATGGTGAAGATTGTGCTCTAATACTCCAACATGGTTAAACATAGTCTGAATCTATGATGAATGCCGACGTTCAAGATACGAGAGCTAATATTCTAAATACGGTAAATAATATTCAAATATGCTTACCTATCCAACATTCAAGACGGGCACATGGTGTCGTCTTCACCACATCCGGAGGGTCCACACCCACATTTAGGCACAACACTAAGGCAACACTTACAGTCTTCATCTATAAGAGAAAATAAAATTTAATGATTAGCACTGCATATTCATACAGCTGCTTATACCAATGATTTTAAGGCTCAAGAACATATGACTCACATGAAAAAGGAATCTCAATTGCAATTTTGTTAATAAGAGTAGTAGAGTTCCATGGATAGAATATTTGAGTTAATAACAGTTTATGTTATTATTTGGGCTATTTCTGAAAGTCAGATTTCTAGGAAGTGACATTAAGCAGATGATGGCAAAAAAATAACCACTTTATTCACAAACAGGAACTAAATGACTTCACATGACAGAATAAAAATATGGAAATCCTAACCATATTTTCAAGATATGACATAGTCCTATTATCATGTGGGCCACTCTTTCATCGTCTCCACTTCTGCCAAGGCATCATTTCACAATTCAGCAGCAGAGAGCAAAGCAACACCCTGGCAGAAGAAGCGCTGCTGTTGGGGTGGCCTGCATGACTCTCTCATTTCTTCTGCATTATCCCCCTCTCCTCCCCCCTTTGAGGTTGACAAAGTGTTTCCTGCGGGTAACATAATTAATTCCATCAACTTTGGAAACTCGGCTAGTGGAACTATGAGGAACTACATGCACCACAGCGAAAGCTGGACCACCTTCAAGAAAGAACCCATTCCAGGGTACCATCTCCTGTTTGGAACATGAAAACACTGAATAAATTATGAAAAGGGATGTCGCAATTTAAGAAGAACCTGAAGACTTGGGGCTATCTCATAGGAGATGAAAATTGTGAAAGTGGCAAACTGAAGAGCCTTGAATATTTATTGATGTGATGTAAACTTGATGGACCACGTACAGTGGAGAATTTGCTTCTGGCCAATGATAAAGCTACTCAGACCACTATTTTTTGGATCTCAAATGCAACATAATGCAATGTGTTTTTAATTATTTTGTGTTTTAAAGCTTTGAATTTGCCATAGTCACAAAATGTTTTATCTGTTTATTAGCTCCCACAATAGTCAAGTAATGACATTTAGCACATATCTCAATATAACTTTGTTTCTGAATGTATAATTTCAACCATATAGCTCTTTTTATCAGTGTACAAATTAGTGTGAAGTTGATGATATTTCTAAAAAGTCCAAAAATACGGTATTTTCAATCTGATTTTGCAAAAAAGTACCTTCTAGAAATGCTTTGAAACCAACCACATAAGAAAGAGCATGTTTCATTCTTAGCAGGCTTTGTATTCATTCCAAGAGCTCTCAATTCTAAAGCCCTTAGTACAGCTGTATAGAAGACTGACCAATGGAGCCCTGCCAAGCATCATGGATTAAGCAGAATTTTATTGAAATGCTTTATTAAAAAATAACAGAAACACATTATTCAAGATTTTCAAATCAATAATGTAACACAGCAAGCCACAGCAAGTGACCACTCAGGAAGCCTTGAAATACATGTTTTCTTACAAATGTTGTATGATTTGTAACAGGAATATCTTACATAAATTGCAGCAATATGATTAGCCCGGTTTCACTGTAGGTTGATTTCACAGGGAAGGAATCTATTATAGGATTACTCTTTCAGTGCAATCATAAGCATGTCTACTCAGAAGTAAATCCCATTGTGTAAATAATAAATAATGTAAATAATAAATAATGGAGAAATGTTTCTTGATTTTTCTAATAAGTGGTGTACCTAGTTTTCATGGTGGTTGCATGTGAATTGTATTTGGTATATCCAAGAAAAATCAGAAAAAGGAAGAGGGCTGTAGGGAAGGATTTTATGGGTCTCTGTTCTTCTAGCTGTTAAAGACAAAAAGAAAGAGGGGATAAAAGCAAAAGGTTTCCAAGCACAGTACATTTACTTGTCATATGGAGCAGAGGACCCTCTGAGACAGTGTGTTGGGCTGGAGGGAGGGAAAAATTCTAGAGGAAGTCATCTCTAAAAAGGGTTAGGAGGTCTTGACCATGTGCTAATCAAGTATTTTTTTATGTCTGTGTGCTTACCTTTGATTGTTAACTGTGCTTGAAGTACTGTGTAAAGATGTTAGTAAACTGCTTAGCAAACTGTAGTGCCTGAAGTCATAAAAATCTAAAAATAGCCTCTGTTGGATAAGGCCAAAGGCTGACCCTGTATCCAGCTTCCTGTATCTCACAAAGACCCACCAGATGCCTTAGGGAGGACACAAGACGAAAAGACATTTGCATCCAGGTGCTCTCCTCTGCATCTGAATGGGAGACATCTGTTATCAGTTCATGAGTCAAAAAGTCAATCAGTGGGTTGAAAAGGGTAACATAAGAAAACAGTGTATGGAGAAATACAGGGGTGTGGAAACAATCAGTCAGATACAGACATTACAACATGAAAATACAGGGAGTTCATGAAGGCAGTTTGCATTCGCATACATTATGTAGGAAAAGTGTGATAAGTGACTGATTAAGATGTGTATTCTTCCCAGGATGTGCAACTATGGGAAGGAGGAACGTAAACAAACAACCAAGGGCCAAGGCCTCACACCAAAGTGGAAACCAACCTATATATCAGAGTTCATCTTCTTCAGAGATTCTGGGAAAACACTTCATTTTGAGTTCTTGTACAGTATTTGAAATAATATTGGTTGAGATACAATAAAATGAGATGGCAGATTTTTCATAACATTACATTTAGACTAGAAGTGAAGCACCTAGCCTGCCTGCCTGCTTTCCCCTCCTGTAGCAAGGAGACTGCTCATCCAGGCTATATTGGGTGACAACTAGTTGAGCATCCAGGGGCCAGCAGCACTGTGCTACAGAAATTTTTGGTTGTTCATTTTTGGTTGTTCATTTTTGATTGTTCAGTATTCATTTAGCTATTCCTATATCACAAAACGATACAGTAATCCATGCCCACCAAGCCTTTTAATTTAGGATTTGATTCAGGATGGTGATAAAGTGTGCCTATGTACCCATAAATAATGGCTCAGTTGTTTTAGAATACTCCAGTGTATTCAGCCACAAGGTAAAAGAAAATGTGCATCCAAAATAGATGCATTGGAAGGAACTAGTAACAAAAGTTCTAGTAACAGTGTTACTAGACTGCGCCTCTAGTAAAGTGCACCTTCAGTAAAGTGCGCCTTCAGCAGTCCCATGAGTGCTTCAGACAACGGAAGTGTCTTCAGACAACGCTGGACTAAAGGCTTAGAAATGGGAATGAGCACAGCACCCTACAGTCAGTCACAACTAGCAGTATAACCTGTGGGGGGCACCTTTACCTTTTAGTAACACAAGATAAATGAACTATATAAATAACACTATTATAGGCATTGAGTCAGTGAATCAGTCAGGCTTCAATGTTAAGAATAGGAATAAAAAGAAGTTTCACCCCTTTTCATCCCCTTAGTGGTTGAATTTCTAAAACTCAGTTCTTAGTGGGTGCTCACGGCACATAAGGAATACCTCTCCAAAGATCATGCTTCTAGGTCCAGAGACTGGGGGAGGGCGTTGATCAGACAATGATTCTTCGATACTAAGGCAACTTCTTCATATTGCAATAGTGTTTGTTTGTTGTAGATTTAGATTGTGAGCCCTTTTGGGACAGGGACCCATTAGTTATTTAATTAGCTATTAATTTTTTCATTTTCTTCAACAACCACTTACAGATGGACGGAAACATTTAATTTCATCCAATCCCCAATGGACACAGTTTGGGGGAACCTGGCCGGCCTGTTGTAGGGGCCTGTCGCGAGCAAACAAGTGATTCATCTTTCAATTTTATTTATATAGTATAGATAAACTAGCAAAATGTACCCACATTGCAGGAGTAAAATACCCCCTGTATGCCATCCCCCAACTGCGCAACACCCCCATTACACAATTCCTCCACTGTGCATCACTGGTTTGGCACAGCATCCAAACTGGATAAGAAAAAACTACAAAGAACTATAAGTATGGCAGAGAAAATAATTGGAGTCAGTCTGCCCTCTATGGAGGATCTATATATCGCACGGGTCAGGAAGAGAGCCATGAGTATTGCTGCAGACCCTCTTCACCCTGGACACATTTTGTTTGAGCTTCTTCCCTCTGGATGCCGATATAGGACTCTGTACACTTGCCCTACAATCCAGAGTAACTACGGGAGCACGTAAGAGACATTACGTGTACCTGTAGTTACTGCACCATCTAATGAAAACCTATGGGAAATTCATACTGCAATCCACAGCAAATTGTTCTTACACCGGAGCAAGGACTCCCCGAAGTTATTCTGGATTGTGCCCTAAGTCAACTAGACACAAGAACAGTTTTTTTCCTTGTGCCATTAAATTGCTGAACCATCAGCTTTGCTGAGGGACTTTTGGAAATACTGAAGTGGTGTTCTATCTGATGTATGCTCTGTATGTATTGTTTGATATTTGTGTGTTGGTGTTTGTATGTCTGCAGCCGTTGCCGAAGCCAAATTCCAGGTATAGAGTTCATACTTGGCCAATAAATCTAATCTAATCTAATCATCCCCCCATGTGTATCATCCCTCCCATGAGTAACAACCATCCCATGAGTAACATGCGGCCCGCACCATCCCACCACAACTGAGGGCACCCCTATTGGGCAGGTGCAGGATTTGGGACAGGGCATTGATCAGTCTTCAATGTTAAGTATAGGCTGAAAATGTGTTGTACCCTTTTCAGCCCCTTAGGAGTTAAATTTCTAGAAATCAGTTCTTGGTGAGCGCTCCCATCACAAAAAGAATACTCTCCCTGAATTTCATACTTCTAGGTCCAGAGGTTGGGGAAAGTGTCCCTCAATCAGGGATTCTTCAATATAAAGTATAGGGAGGAAAACATGTTGTGCCCCTTTTCACCCCCTCCCGGTTAGAATTTCTAAAAACTGGTTCTTAGTGGGCATCTCCTACCAACCAAAGTAACACCATCCCCAAATTTCATGCTTCTAGGTCCAGCGGTTTTGGCTGGGTGTTGATGAGTGAGTGAGTAAGTCAGTCAGTCAATTCAGTCATATATATAGAAGGTACGTGTTACATGATTAGAAAATTTAGCGGTGTTGACACAGCCTGAAGTTCCGTCCTTTAAACACATTCTCACAGCAAGAAACCACAAATATCTTAAGAGTTGAGTTATACTATAGTTCTGTAGCAAAAAATATGAGGAAAAATAAAAGTATTTTCTAATTTGATACTAAAGACAGAACAAGAAAATTGAGATTAAGGGCACAATCCAGAGCAACTACAGGGAGTCCTTGCTCCGATGTAAGAACAATTTACTCTGGATTGCAATATGAATTTCCCATAGGTTTTCATTAGGTGGTACAGTAACTACGGGCACACATAATGTCTCTTACGTGCTCCCGTAGTTGCTTTGGATTGTAGGGTAAATGATCTAGCCAGGGACCAGAGTCAGGTTGTTGAACAGTTTCTACAGACCATTCCACAACAGAATGAGAAATGGAAAGTACTCCTTCTAGACACAAAACATTAGCCAAGATTTTTTCCCAAGTTAGACATTTTCACTTTTCTTTCTGATTAAGAGGCAAGACAGGATTGTAAAAAGCCATTCACTTGGTCACCTCTGACAAGTACAACTGCCTCTAAGCAACTAGGTATAGAAACTTTTCTGAACTGGAAGAAAATATTTCTAAGTGCCAAAAATGATTAATATAAGTGGACTAGTAGACTAATTCATGGTTTGGATTCAAGAAGCTACTCAGGCACACCCTGTCAAATCTTTTAAGTGGCAGATTCTTATATCACAGCCTGCTTGCCAAACTATGAAAGAAGTTTATTCATAAAGGATTACTCAACAACTTGAATATTTGATAGTGTGATTTTTAAGATACTGGTAGTCGTGCAGATACTCTTCCCACTCTTTTCTTTGTTTTCCCTTCTTTTACTACCATCTTTAAAAGTTCTACGTATTTCCTGAATAATTTGCACATATGCAGTAGTAAATAATTAGCAATAATTATTTTATAATTAATTAATAATCAATTAATAATCAGTAAATAATTTACTGCTGCTTATGTACAAATTATTCAGGATGTGCATATTATTTCCTGAATAATTTAGTGATAATTTAGTTTAGTGATACAGCTCTTGTATGGAAGTGGAAGGACACAGATTCAGTACCTAGTCTCTGAACATAGGAGTGGATAGTCCCTGGTTTGAATGCTCAGTGAGCCATTGTCACTCACTGCCTTCACTTTAAAGCAACTTCAAACAGTACAGTGGTGCCTTGGTTTTGAGCACCATTCATTGCAGAAACATGCTTGTTATCCAAACCAGATTTTCCCATAGGAAATATGGGAAATGAAGATGATCTGATTTCTCCAAGCATCATACAAAGGCTCAACAAACACAATGCAGATCCAAAACGAGCTATCTCAGAAATTTCCTATTCAAACTGGAGCCCACCAGGGAGATGCCACCTCTCCATTGCTCTTTAATATCATGATTGACACCATTATTAGCAAAGCACTCGAGAGCAGCAGCAGGGTACAATACAATGTAAACAACTTCCTGACCAACCTGATGTTTGCAGATGACAGAGCCATATTCACCAACACTGAAGGAGAAGCCACAACATCCTTTATCACATCACCCAATCCTACAGCCTAAGAATAAACGCAGACAAGACCGAAGTCATAACCACAGATGGATCACATGCCACTGTTCACCAGATGGAGTCCAAAACAAGCAGCTCCAAGAATTCAAATATCTTGAGTTGCTGGTGCAAGAGAAAAAAGTGGCATCTGCCACCAAAGTCCACAGCAGGATTGGCCAGGCAACAGTGGTGTTTGCATCACTCAAATGGTTCCTTTGAAAGAAGGCAAACATCTCAACCAGTATCAAAATTTGCCTCTTCTCAATCCTGCCAATTCTTCTGTACAGAGTGTAACATGACTTCTGCTAAATCAGATATGAACAAGATTGAGGCCTTCCAAATGCAATGCTTGAGACAGATCCTGACGGTCTCTTTGTGACTGCCACCATAATGAAACAGTACGGGAAAGGAGTGACCATCAGCCCTCAGACCATGAACTAATCCAAAAACGCAGATTGAGATGGTTTCCAGAATGAACTCCAATTGGCTACCACATAAGCTCCTCTGGAGAGAGCAACCCATCCACTGGAGAGCTCAAAAATGATGTGGCTCAAACAGCAAGATCTAAAAACCAGCAACTAACCACTGATGAGGCTAAAAACATTGCCACCAATTGCAAAGAATAGAAGTGCATAGTGAACAATGCACAGAATCCTGTGGCACCTAGAGTTGTGCTGGCTTAAATTGGTTAGGATAGTCCCCTCATAATATAACTGTCACATAAGAAGGCGCATAAACTCCATACTTGGGTGCCAGTAATGTGAGCGGGGAGGATATTTTGTATGTGTATGGAAAAACTCTCATCCCCAAACACATGGTTTAAATCAAAGGATCCACAATAAGGTTCAATTAGCTGAAAAAGTCAAGACCAAAATGTAAGTTGTTTTTATATTTTGCATTGGTCTTCTTTTCTCTGCAGCAGAGTCAAGTGTTTCCAGCATCTCATCGGCATTTGAAGTACAGTGGTACCTCGCTTAACAAGCATTTCACACAACAAGCAAAAACTTCCAAGAAATCTTGCTTCACATAACAAGTTCCGCTTCGCTTAACAAGCAAGCGCGCTACGGGCACACATGCTATGCAGCACTGACGCTTCACATGGAGGCTCTTTGAAAGGGTTGCCGGCCAATGCTACTGCCTCTAACTGCCCCCAACTTGGGGGCAGTTGCCTGGAGGTGCCAGAGGCAGCTGCCCCTAACTGCCCCTAAGTGCCCCCACCAGACACCTTGAACCTCCAGCAGCAGCCCAGGTAAGCCTCCTAGGAAAGTGTCTTTGATTGCAGTCTCCTAACTATGTCTACTCAGAAGTAAGCCCCATTGTGTTAAATGGGGCTTACTCCCAGGAAAGTGTCTTTAAGATTGCCACCTAAGTAGACTTCATAGGATCATGCACATTGAATGCATGTTTTAAATTCAATTACAGTGTTTTATCATCATTTTTACATCCAGTTAATATTTTTATATGAATATTTTGGGGGTTGTGGAACCAGTCGTCTGAGTTTCCATTATTTCCTATGGAAAAATCTGCTTCACTTAAAGAGCCTTTCACTTAAAGAGCATGCCTCCGGAGCATGCCTCACATAAGCTCTTTATGTGAGGAGCATGCCTCACATAAGCTCTTTATGTGAGGCACTACTGTGTGTGAGTGGAGCAGAAGCTAAGTAGCAGAACCTAATACGTAGGCTGCAATCCTAATCTCCAGTTAGGCTTGCCTAAGCCTGAAATAAGTCCTGTGCTGACATCGGGGTGTCACAAAAGTGCTGTCAAGCACTTCTACCCCACTCCTAGGAGGGTTAGGCCAATGCAGCAGCATATGCTGACCTCCCCACACCATCACAGAAAGGACATGTGAGTTCGGCTGGCCTCATTTCTTAGGATTGCACTCTTAGTCCTGCTTTAAAAAGGAATTTAGTCCTGCTTTAAAAAGGATTGCAGCAGGACACTCACATCAGCAGTTCCAACTGAGAAATAAGAACGTTCTCAAAGGATTAAACTTTAGATGCAATCATATTTGTGTGTGTTCAAACAGAATCAAACTCAGGTCTTTTTTCTTTTTCTCTGTTGAAGAAGAAAGCTTACAAACTGAAATACCTGGTAACCATGAAACTGCTTTCTCCCATTTCCTCAGGGTTTTTTAACCCTGGGGACTTCCTGTAAAAAGCTGACAAGAGGAATCTCTCCAAAAAGCACATTGCTTTTTCCCATACCCTAGAAAGCAACACTGAATCCCTTGTTAACATAAAATGGAGGTGTGAAACTTGCACAGTATTCACAATGGTGAGGTATTAAATCAATGACAACCCCATGCACTAGCAAGCTTATGTTCTGAAGAAAGATCTTTGAATGGAAGGGGGAAAGGCTCCAGAATTTGTACCCTGAAACCTTCTGGGATCCAACACCTCTATCTAGTGCTTTTCTTGCACAGTGTCTTTGCTGTGTGCTCCAGTTTCTAAATTTCTTTATAAATTATGCATTTGGATGGCTCCTGCTTTGCTGTAAGTTTTTTGCCTGCTGTTTTGAATCTTAATGAGCACCCCCGGGAAGTGGTGATGTGGGTGGCTTTGCCTTATCCAAGAATGGGAACACTGATCATTTCTTATTTAAATATCTATGGGAGGACGTCCTGCTATATATGGGATTTTGAAAGAAGGAATGCTAATAAACAATATTCAAGGAACAGTGGTGGGATTTCAAACTTCAGTTCTGTGCTACTTTGGTGTCTTGATGGAATAAAGATGTGATTGGTCTTGGATTTCATCTCCTCACAGGTATATCAGAATACGTATTTTGATCAGCCTTGCTCTGTTGCCAGTAAACCTACAGCGACAGGCAAGATCCAAAAGTGAAACCAACTGCCCATTCCTGACCTCATGCTACAAATGCTGTAGCTTTATCATACGCTCAGATACATTTTAGTAATTTTTCATTTTTTAAGCACAAATTATCTAAGTATAAATAGAGAAGGAAAGCAAAGAAGGAACGGTATCTACTGAAAGTGCAGTACATTTTTTCTCCTATACCTGGTGCATGGGTAATTTTCCTGGCCTAAAGTCAGGATTGCATTGTTAATGTTGAAGAATACTACTACTGTTTCAGAGCCTAGAAAGGCATTCTTAAGTGTCTAGTGATAATATTGAGGTAAGCAAAAAAAAAAAAAGGTGCTCAGCTGATAAGCCCAATATCCACTGATTTGATGTCCACTTATTTGACTTACCACGGATACTGAGGTCCATCTGTAAATACCATGGAACAAAGGAAAAAGCACCAAAATCCAAATTTCTGGCCTTCATGCTGTTAAATACTGTAATTACAATTTCACTCAACCAGATTCAATTATTCACCCCATCTGGTACAACATTTATACCAATGCATTCTGAGGTGACCATATTGAACCAAGAAACCTGGAAGTGGTTCTTTAAATATATTTTTCCACTGATTTGTTTTCCATCTTTTTTAATCCATTCTGGAACCCTCAGTGGATAACAAAGCATAATCACTTAAAACAGTTTTAAGCTACAGACTCAAAAACTTGTAATTTGCAATTCTTGTGCCATCAAATGTTTTCTATAATTGTATGTTAAGAAAATGCAGAAATTAATTTACTGTTACTTCCATCTTGGGGAGTAATATTTTTTGCAAGTAACACAATAAATTAACCAGCGCTCCCTGACTGCTAGGAAACTTACGAAGTTGGCACGCAAGTGATAGCACCATGTATGTGCAGAATCCTGAATGAATTGCAAATCTCCCCTTGTGGCTTCACACCATAGCCAACCATTTCCTTGCTATGAAGTATTTTTAAAATATTGCCTGAATTTTGAAATGTCAAGTTGAGAATAATCGTAAATTACACATAATGATTTATGTGTAGCTACTGCTATTTGGTGACAAAGTTATTTTAATACTGTCAATGTAATCAATTCATTTATGTCCTCACACTCAGGAGGATGCATCAAAAGAAGTGAGTCAGCTGACAGTGAAAAATTTTTCCGCACTGAGATGCTATTACTGCTGGATTATTAAAAATGAATCTCATTTTCTTTAAACTATTGTCAAGACCACAAATAAATGCTGCAGTGTCAGAAGGAACAATGTTTGAAATTTTTATAGTCTTCTTGCAAGTATTTGTATAGTTTATATACTCCTTACAGAAAGCTATGAGTAAACCAAGAAAACATTTACCTGAATATCCAGATTTTGTATCCAAAATGTGGTTATTAGTGTTGTATTTACTATTTTTTCATTACACATCCACAAAATTGCACCCAGAAGATGTGAGAAGCACGGAGAATATTTACAAGATGCAAATTATTGGACAGAATTTAAGGACAACATTTTAGCTACACTGAACAAGTGTAATTTCACTAGGCAACCATTTATTCAATCCCAAAGATCAAAACTGAAGTACACATCAGTGAACTGGTAAAGCAGCAACAAGTAGGCATGCGGTATTTGTATTTACCAATGTTTGGCCACAACTGTTATAACGCTCATATGAATGCACTGCACAGCAACCATTTGCCTTCAAATCACCATGTTACCCCTTTGGCATGTTGTAATTTGGGTAAGTTATATCACTTCAGACACAAGGATCAGCTAAGCGGTTCTGATATTAATCAGCTAGCTAAGATGTCAGTCAGATAAATAGTGCTTTACACTCAGTTAACAAAATGTGCTATCCTCAGATTTCTACTTTTGCCAAATAAATCATGTCAGTGAGACCCACAGGTAAGCACAGGACTGATGCCGGGGCTTAGGCTGGCCAAACTGGAGATTAGGATTGCAGCCTAAGGGCAAAATCCAGAGTAACTACGGGGAGTCCTTGCTCTGGTGTAAGAACAAGATATTCTGGATTCTAATATGAATTTCCCATAGGTTTTCACTAGGTGGTACAGTAACTATGGGTGCATGTAAAGTCTCTTACATGCTCCCGTAGTTACTCTGATTTGGGGGTAAGAGAATTTTCTGTGCTCAGGCACCAAGACATGCACTCATGAACCACTAGAACAGGACAATGCAAAGCAGTGCCACTTACGTAATATCTCAGAAATATTTCAACTGAGGATGGGGATTGCCAGTATCTAGACTGGTTTAACATTTAACACTTCTATACTAGGATTGTTCACATGTTAGGAAAAAATGTTTGCTCACTTGGCCTGTTAAATATGAACTTTTTTAAAAAACAAAAAGATTTTGGCCTGTCCTAAAATGAAATTAAGCCCCTTGCTCCAGAGCAGTTAAGATGACTTTCCATAAGATAACACTAAAGGGTGACATAACAGTGCGGACCTGTAACTGCTATGGATTTTGCCCTTAGGCTTTCCACAACTCTCCAAAACATCAGGTCCAATTCACAGCAATATCAGTTATTGCTTTACCACAATCTTTCATCAATTTTTAAACAGCTACTGTTCGTCAAGACCTACATTCAGTTCCTCACAGGAGTTGAACACACATCTCAATACAGCATTGTGGAAGGTTCCAGACATTAAGCATAGCTTAGCTAACCAATGACTGCTTGTGTTCTGTTTGGAGATGCCAGCATTACAGCAGATAGCCAGTAAAAGCTTTCTTACCCCAGTCTTGCCCCAGTGACTGTCTTGCCCCAGTGACTGCAAGGCTAGGGACAAGCTGTCCTCACTTTTACCCTTCTAAACAAATGACAGTTTTTTAAGTGACCATATATGCATAATGGACTTTATGGAATATTTAACTGCAAATACTTCACAGTTAATTGATCAGTCAACTGACAATGTTTGAAGAGTCAATTCAACCACCTCATGCTATACTATACCATAAATGTTAGCGGTTTGCTATTCAGCATTGTAAGGCAGTGCCCAAAATAAAACAGACAGATGAGAAATTGTTTCTATACAACTCCCTTGGCCCTCTTGGTTCTAGAATTTAAGGTGTTTTGTCATCACAGCTAATATGCTTTCCCTGTCTCTGTTGCTGTGGAGTTTCCCAAGAGACTATGCCTACCCAAACCAGCAGAAAGGCAAGCAGCATTATAACTTAATCACTTTTTAATTAACACTCAAGTACATTACAAGTTGGTGGTTTATTCTTACTAAAGGAAGTGTGATGGCGTGTGACTAATGCAGGCCTGCTTTTACTAATGAGCCAAAGTGATTTAGTACAGCAGAAACATAATGCAATTACAACTGAAAAATCCAAGGACTATGGCTTCAATCCTACAGACACTTTCTTGGGAGTAAAACCCATTGAACATAATGGGGCTTACTTTAGTAGGACATGGTTGGGATTGTGCTCTCTGTCGCCCACCCTCTGATGCCTTGCCTTCACAAGTTTAAGCATCCAAAGTTAAGCATCCAAACATATACACCAAGTTGTCTAAAAATTATTGCTTTTATCATTTGTTACGTGTGCAAATAAACTGAAAGTGAATCAGAAGGTTTCTACAAAGCTCTTTTAATATAAAGTCAATACCAGTATTCAATACCAATATTGAAAGTTATATAGTTCTATTGTAACTGATGGGGTTTTTCTCATTCCTGACTAGGAAATAAACATCACTAAACACAGGGACAATGTAGTTCATTTATTCTCAAAGTGGGGGTCAAAACCACCTGGGAGAGTCACAACTTCATTTCGGAGGGGGTTGTAAAAAGCTGGGTACACCCAACATGATCACTTTCTCCCCTTGACTATAGTGTTTCAGGCCTGTGCAGCACAGAGCTGCTTCCCCACCTAACAGGTCACCTGTGCAACGCCACTCAAGCTGGCTCACCCTGCAGTGAGAGGCTACCTGGCAGGTCCTGGGCACCTGCCACTCTGCTGCATTCCCACCCACTCCCTAGGGCTCCACAGCTTCTCCTCCAGCCACCCACCACTCACTACACAAATGGAGGCACACTCAATGTGGGGATGCTGCCCCACGGGGATGGCTAGAGGAAAAGCTGCATGGTTTCAGGGACATACGGTAGTGTTAATTGAATAAAAGGCACTCAAAACACCCTAAGACTCCCCAAAGCACCGTGGGCCAGTCTGAGCATTCCTGTCATTTGGGAGGCGGTGGGGCAGCGAGAGCCAGTCTGAGGAAAAGCAGGGACACTGGAGAAGAGGAACCTGAACCTGGAGGAAGAGCAGTGACCACAGTATCTGGCTGGACTGGGAGGAGCCTTCCTCACCCTCCCCACATGCAGGGGAACCTCTGAGCCTTCTCCTCTCCTTCCTGGCCCCTTCCTAAGTGGTATTTCTGGGACTGCAGACCTGTCCACTCTCTTGGAAGGAAGCCCCATTAAGAATAAGGGGACTTGCTTCTAAATAGACAATCAGAGAATGGGGCACAGGCTGCAGTTCATACTTTCCTGAAGCAAGTTTCATTGAACGCAATTAGACTTTCTTCCAAATATACATGAAGGAGCTCTGGCATCATGGCAATGTCACTTTTGTTTGATGTCACCTCCAGCCATAACATCACTTCCATGAGGGTCCCAGACAGACTGTCATTCTTAAAAGAGGGCTCCAGACAGAATGATCAAGAAACACTAGTATGGTCCCCGTGAGTAGTGTACTATACTCAAAATGGGGACTGAATTTAGGAACTTCAGGCACAGAATAGCAGAACTTGATCAAAGGGAGCTTCTGACAGTCTCATCACCCAGGAATTTTTCAAATATGACTTTCAAAAGCAGGTAAAATGACATACAGGTCAGTGTTAAATTAAAAACTGAAAAATCCCTCTGAGCTAGCATAATCTCTATCCCCCATGGAGCTTTCAAGAGCCCAGACAGTTCTTTAGATTTTTGTTTGTCACGTCACAATTATTTACAAAGGTATTTATTGTCCCCATTTAGCCACAGAATCTCAGCTAGTTTTACTCCAAACATAATCCTGAGAAGACAGGATTATAAGGTTATAAATTCTATAAAAGGCCCCAACGTTAGGGAGACTGAAAAATTAAGTCTGCCACTTTTTAAACGTGAATTAAATTTAAATAAATTAAAATTAAATTAATCAGCCAGATTTTTAATTTAAAAAAATTAATTAAAAATTAACCAATTTAAAAACTAAAAAAAGGTACAGTAATAGTGTTAAATACCTAACTTTTAGGAATGTTTCCTATAGTGGCGCCCAACACTTGAATACTTGGCATTAAGGATACATTCCTGTATCTCCTAAGTTTTTTACCTGTTCTTCCTGTAATTTTTAAGTAACTCCAAGTTTTTGCCCAGATCCAAATAGTTTTGATTCTTTTAATCTTTGCTTTTAAATCAGTATTTTTATTGTATGTATGTTTTTATTTGACTATTGTACGCTGCCTTAAGCATCTGTTGTTTTACAGAGGAAAGGCAGGATATATTTTAAAATAAAGAAATAAATAATAAGGAGGACATGTTTTAGTTGCAAGGTAAAAACCATTTTATTTTTATTTCACTTAACATGCTACTGTTAGTTTAGCATCTGAGAAGCAGTTGCTAAACAGCAGGTTTAAATTTGCTAAACAAATTAAGGTTTTGAAATACCATTGAGATGCAGATTCTAAAACTTTTTGGAATCCTACTTTTTTGTGGATTAAGGATGTTTACTGATGCACATTCATCATGAGATGAATGATAAACTGAATATGAGAAGAGAGCTAACACTGATCAAGTGTCACAGCCAGGGTTTTCATTTCACCAGATATCATTTTGGACAGAATACTGTTGATCTGATATGGATATGCACAGACTTGCCTTTCTGTGTTGTCCAAAGTAGCCACCAAAGCTGTAGCTGCAACCCAACTATTTTAACAGCTTACCGTAAGTACCAAAATGCATCCTGATTACCAGGAGGGTCATATTGATAATGCAGGATATCACTCTCAACAACATCCAAGAAATGGCTATTTACAATTGCTGTTTTCCCAAGGAGCTGCTCGTTGGCTCCACAACCAGCTGGAACTATTTAAGATTATGGGCGCAATCCAGAGTAACTACGGGGAGTCCTTGCTCCGGTGTAAGAACAATTTACTCTGGATTGCAATATGAATTTCCCATAGGTTTTCCCTAAGCGGTGCAGCAACTACGGGTGCATATAATGTCTCTTACGTGCACCCGTAGTTACTCTGGATTGTAGGGTATGTCTACCCTGTAACTCTCCACAAGTTTCTGTTTGGCTGTTGTAATTCCTTCTGACTTTTGCCTCTGTGGATGCCATCAAATTTGAATGGCAAAATGTTAGGCTTCCAACAACAACTCTTCAAATGACCAGAAAGCCTGGGAATTAATACACACCAATGGATTACGGCTAGAAAAATCTCAGAACCCAAGGTTATCTACAGTGTTCTGAACCAATAAAATTCTCTAGAAATCCAAGAGCTTTTTTCATGGCACTTGTTTTACAGACCTATTCACAGCCTTCAACATGTGGTGCAACTGTGACTACTCAAGACATTTTTTATTGTAAAAAACAGATACAGATTGTTGAGAAGAAATCCTTCAGTGCACGATTATGAAAGCTCACATTCTAGAATATCAGAAACAGGCTATTTAGAACCAACTATGAGCATGAAACTTTTTACGCAGAATTAAAAGACCTAACTCTGTTGCAAAGGGGCCAGACAAAAAAGTCAGAAGAAGGCAGGAATAAACTAATGATAAATGTCTAATTATTTCATTTATACTTCTTTAGGGTTTGTTACAACAGAGTAAAGTAACCAGGGAATTTTGCCAAAAAGTTGTCTGGTCAACAGGATTGATAGTGATGATATCAACAAATAAAGTGAGAAGACTTAAAAAAAGAGAAATTTGTCCATGAACCTACTGAGCGTGAAATGCCAATGAGGCATCTTCTTTATATATATAAAAGACATCTTCATCATCCTCACTGACTCATAAACACCCAGACAAAACTGCTGGGCCTATAAACGTGAAATTTGATGAGGGTGTTGGATCCATGGTGGAAGGATCCACTAAGAACCAGTTTCTGGAAATTCCAATCAGAAGGGGGTGAAAAGGGGCGAAATGCGTTTTATAAAACTAATCTTCATCGTCATTACTGACTCATCAACGCCCTGCTAAAATCACTATGCCTACAAGCGTGAAATTTGGGGAGGGTGTTCCTTCTGTGATGGAGGGAGTCACTAAAAACCAGTTTTTGGAAATTCTAACCGGAAGGGGGTGAAATGGGGTGCAATGTATTTTCTTCCCTATACTTTGCATTGGAGAATTGATGACACATCAACATTCCATTCGGGGTGTTCCTTCTGTCACATGAACTCCCACCAAGAACTGATGTGGAGAAATTTAACCCTTAAGGGACTGAAAAGGGGTATAATGTGTTTTTGTCCTATACTTAACATGGAAGAATGACCAACATCCAGCCAATTTGGTGTTCCATGCCTGGTGCACCGGGGAGGAAATTGTTCGGAGGAAGAGGTTGCACGGGGGAGGATGCTGCACAGGGGGGGTTGCACATGGGAAGATGCACATGGGGGATGTTGCGCATGGGGGGATGATGCGCATGGGGGAAGCTGCTCATGGGGACATGATGCACATGGGGAAGTTGCATATGTGGGGTTGATGCACATGGGGGAAGTTGCGCATGGGGGTTGATGCGCATGGGGATGAACATGGGGAATGTTATGCATGGGTGGTTGATGAGCATGGGGGGTTGTTGCGCATGGGGGGTTTATGCTCATGGGGGAATGATGTGCATCAGGGAATGATGCACATGGGGAAATGATGTGCATGGGGGTTGTTGCGCATGTGGGTTTGATGCGCATGGGAGATGTTTGATGCGTATGGGGAGTTGATGCACATGGGGGGTTGATGCGCATGGGGGATGAACATGGGTAATGTTGCGCATAGGGATGTTGAGCATGGGGAATTTCCGCATGGGTGGTTGATGAGCATGGAAGGGATGATGTACATAGGGGAGATGATGCGTATGAACATGGGGGATGTTGCACATGGGGGTGGATGCGCATGTGGGTTGATGTGCATGGGGAATTCATGCGCAGTGGGGGGATGGCGTACAGTAGGGGGATGGCGAATTTTACTCCCACAATGCGGGTACACTTTTCACTAGTATAAAATAAAAGCATAGACAAAAATGGCAGAAAGACTTGAAAAGGCAAGTCTGGAGTTGAGAGGAAGAGCTGGGTTTCACCAGCCTATTAATGGTACTGAAAGTCGTGGGATATACTCATGCATCTTGTTTAAAAGAGAAAATGGTAGCGCCCTGAAGGATTCCAATGAAGGAGTCCCTTAAAAACACTAATGTAGTTATATGAGGAGATAGAAACTTCTCAAGGCAGAATCACAGTCAAGACAAAAAAACTAGTAAAGAGAGAGTGCTCAACAAATGTTGACAGAGAAGTCAAGAAGGATGAGAATTGGGACTTTTAGTTCTGACATCAAGGAGATAATTGTTGAGGGTCAATAGTGAAGTGCGGAGAGTGAAAGTTTGAGGATGGTCAAAAGTGGGACTGCAGAAGAGAAAAATCAAGACATTGGGAGTAAGCAGAACACTCAGGGAGACTGGACAAAAGCACAGAAGAAACGAGTAATCAGATGGGGGAATGAATAATCAGAAATCAAGAAGGGACAGAGAAGTGATTTTTAACCTTTTTCATCTCACGGCACACTAACAAGGCACTGAAACTGTTAAGGCACACCATGTTTTACCATTGATAAGGCACACCACGGCACACCTGAGGACTATCTGCAGCACTCCAGTGTAAATCACTGGGATAGAAGGACATGTAGCTGAGTTAGACAAGGAAACGGGACAGTCAACACATGAAATGAAAATGCAAGACTAATTACATCCTCCATGTGTAAGCTCTAAAGGAATCATCCCAGAAACTTTGCAAACTGT
The DNA here is from genome assembly GCA_030015325.1 of Cryptoblepharus egeriae. NCBI lineage: Eukaryota > Metazoa > Chordata > Lepidosauria > Squamata > Scincidae > Cryptoblepharus > Cryptoblepharus egeriae. Next base: position 101,676,196 of record JAREYC010000002.1, on the reverse strand, counting down.
CACACTTGGAGCTAATCATAAACTGAATCAGAGACAGATAAGACCTATTTCATACTACATCCTTCACACTCTGCTTTAACATTTTGCATCAGATTCCAGTTTCACAATGTAGGCTACTTAAATGTAAATGAAGCAGGTCTAACAGTCCCCGCCTTTGGGAATCAATATAGGATGAGTAGTTTTCATAGATACTGCCAAATCAAAACTATGAGAAGTCTGTGAGACAACAGAAAACAGTCTTCCTCCAGAATCACATTCAAATTCTACAGAAATTAGGATAATTCACATCAGCTCTGCTCTGCACAACTCTGCAGTGGCCCTATGACACTAGTCTACAGACTTCAGACAAAAATAGCCAAAACACAACAGACAGTCTGGTGTGTGGTGGACAGAGTGCTACATGACTTAGGAGATCTCAGCTCAAATCCCTGCTCAGCCATTAAGCTCACGGTGTAGCCCTGGGCAAGCCAGCATGTCTCAGCCAATTCCACATAGTTACTTCCCCAGAGTTTTAAAACTAACCATATAACCTCTGGATCACAAATCAGCAATCCTAGACCTTCTCAAGGTAGATCTCTCATTTTGTTCTCTTCTTGGCTGTCTGAGTGATAAGGAACAAAACTTGCAGCCTTGGCTTGTTCCTCTCACTTAAAAGTGCCCTGACAAACCAAGGCTATACATCTGTTGCATTCCTTCATTTTTTGAATTTATGACCTGCCTTTCCCATGCCAATGCAAATGCCCAATGCAAGTTAAAAAAGCTTTACCTCCTCTCTTCCTGCTGTCCTCACAACAACTCTGTGAGATAGGCAAACTGGAAGTGAGTGACTGGCATAAAGACATCCAGGAAGCTTCATGGCCAAGGAGTGAGGTCTCAGTCCATCTCCCTAGCCATTACACCATCCTGTCTTAATGAGACCAGAACAGCTTGCTGCCAGCATACCCATTTCTATATTCTGCCCATGAATTCTCTTAAAAATGCACTTTAAATTCTCTTAAATTTACTCTTAATTTATGTTAATGTTAAATATAGGGGCAGTCTTAAGTATAGGGACAAAAACACAATGCACCCCCTTTCATCCACTTGGAGCTGGAATTTCTAAAAATAAGTTCTTAATAAATAAATATCCTTCCCAAATTTCATGCTTTTAGGTCTGGCAGTTTTGGCTGGGCATTGATTAATCAGTGAGTCAGAAAGCGAACTTTCAATTTTATATATATAAATATAGTCAAAACAAAAAGACTTTATTTTAGAAATCTATCACTACAGATCAGTGGTGGGATTCAAATAAATTAACAACGAGTTCTATGTCCTAATAACATAAATCAACAACAGGTTCTATGTCCATAGAACAACAGGTTCTGTGTCACATTAGTAACCAACTCTCAGAACCAGGTGCTCATTAGCAAGCGGTTCTATAGAACCTGTGAGACACCCCCCCCCCCCCGAAGCCCACCACTGCTACAGATAGACTACAAATGACATGACAATAGTATACAATAGATGAATAACACAGCATACGGATAGCGGCATGAGAGGCCAACCATATCCAGCATACTGAAATCAAAGCCTATTTCAACAATCAAATCATGTCCTTACCGTGCTTCCTGGAGGTCAGCAATTTGGTACTTTAAGGGAAGCACCTGTTTGTTAACCATTTTATGAATTCAGACTGCCTTAGAGAGTACTCTGCTGGAAAATGTTTAGCATATTGCAACTAATAATCACATACTGAGAAACTGGTTCTGCAAAACCTGCAAGAAGATAAAAACATTGCCTGTGCATGACAGATTCATGCATTAGAGTAGGATATGGACAAATAATTCTTCCAAGAGAAAGCATACTGCCAAATAATCTTTTCTTCCAACACATTTTATTTACTACTTCCCCTTTGTGGTCCAACACTAGCTTATTTTTCAATATTTCACTTGAAGTGCCTGATCTGTGACCAGCATTGTGCATGCCAATATTTATTTTCTATTCTGGAGTTCCATGTGCTTTAAAAGAGCATTTTTCCTTGAAAACTGACACCAAACTGGCAAGGATAAGAAATAGTCTAGCTGGCTGTTCCTGGAGACTAATAAGGTTGTTTCCTTTCTGTGTTCTTTGCACTGGAGCAAAGGGGAAGAGTATGGTACTCTATATGACAGCTATTTGACTCCCCTTATAAATGATTTGTTCTTCTTCAATACAAATTACTGTCTTCATACATCTTTCCTCTGAACCCAATTCCAAGGTGCTGAAATATAATTTCCAGGAAACAAGTTGAGAAAACAAAGCTGCTATATGCAGATTCGAAATAATTTTCTGGATATATCAACCTTGCTAAAAAAAAAAAAGATCAATACCTACAAAATGAATCAAATTGATAATATTCAGAAGCAAAAATTTAAAAATTCAGAAACATTAAAAAAAAATCAAGATAAGAACCTTCCATCTTTGTACTCAAAATTAGGAGGAAATTAGCAGCAGGAGCCTGCATTTTCTCATGTGAGGTATCAATGTCAAAATTAAGGGATCACTCAAACAATAATATTTATATACAGCTTTTCATCAAAAGTTTACAAAGCAGTTTACAGATAAAATGAAATAACTAATTACTTCCTGTACCAAAAATGGTCACAATCAAAAATGGGGACATCATCTATAAGTAAAGCATATTCAAAAGGTACAGTAGTAGGTTCATTCCCTTGCATTTCCAGGTGGCACAAGAAATTACCCCTCCCTGAAACCATGGTAAGTTACTGGCTGTACAAACAATACTAAACAGAAGGAAAAAATCCTCTCAAACAAAAGAAAGCAGTTTCCTATGTTTGTGTGTGTGCGCACAGGTATATGCAAGTTCCGACTCAATTCCCAGACTGAAATATTTCATTCTTTTTTATTTTATTCCAATTTTATTTTATTTCAATTCCACCAATAACAAATGTTGTTTTTAGGCAGACTGAGAAACACTGTTTTAAGGCAGACAAGCAAACACTGAGAAAAACTTGCACTAAAAAATGAGTTTTCAAACAGAACTCATGGCCAAATTTTGCACTTGGCACAGAAACCGAGGATTAGTGACACAAACTTGAACTGAAGCTGCAGAACCAACAGTCAAGGCTAAGACATACAGCTGAGACTACAGCTTTGCCTGTCTCGCTAACAGTACACTTCTTTTTCATCTCCATGTTTCAAAGACATGAGACAAAACTGCCCCACAATACAAGGGAGTTGTTCTTGTACTGCAATGTTCACAAAAGTGGCTCATTCTCATACCTTAAGTTCAGTGTGTGGCTACCACATTGTGATTCAGTACACACTGTTATGTCACTTAGCATACCATGCCGTATTCTCAGTTGTATGGGATGATATTGGGAAGGGAGGGTTTGGAACTCTTTAGAAGGAAAATCAACTCTGCATATATAGTCAAAATTCACCCATCTGTTCGTTAGTGTTAAAAAAAATGGAATTGCAAAATTCAACATTTAGAGAGCTATCTTGAGAGCTCAGTATGCACAAGTCCCTGGCACCAGCCAAGGATATTGACATGTCTTAAGGCAGTTTTGCACCTCCTTTTGAGTTGGGGAAGCCAGTGCAAGGACCTCCCCAAAGTGGAGCAAGCCCCGAAGTTACCAGCAGTAGTAGACTGCTGGCATTGGGGGATGACAAAAAAGGGAGATTGTTTTGGGGACATTCTGGGGTTGAAGTGAGGAAGGCAGTGGATGGACCAGTGAGTGGGACAAGGCTGGGAGATGGGACCAGCCTCTGTCATTAAGCTAGAAGATCCTAACCCTCCACCCAAGCAGCCTGGTTTAACTCCAGGCTGCTCAGATCTGCAACAGCAATTTAACTGGTGCAAATCAAAGGAACTCTGTTGCAGTGGCTTGGACACTGGCTGGGGTATGAGGGGAAAAGCCAGCATTGTTGAAAGAGTAGCTAGGGATAGTTGAGCTCAATTAAGTAAATTAATGATCTGATAAGCCATTTTCTGCATCCTCTTTACCACTGGGCTTTACCAGTGATTATTGAAAGCAGGTTCCAGGTTGGAATTTTAGGAGCTCCTTTCCTTTTTAGCAAATTATTTTATTTGTTATTTTACTTCTACATGATTTATTAATGATCTGATAAGCCATTTTCTGTATCCTCTTTACCGCTGGGCTTTGCCAATGATTACTGAAAGCAGGTTGCAGGTTGCAGGCGGGAATTTTAGGTGGAGACTACCTCTTGACAAACTGAACACTACAAGCCTACAGCAGTGTTTCTCAACATTTGTCCACTGCTGTAGCATTTCACATGGTCCACCTTTTTGAAGTACCACTGGGCATAACTGGCAATGACATCATTACCAGTTACTTCTGGGTTGGGAGGACAGTTGTAACATGATAAACCCCAGTAGGAGGCTCAGGGTGGAAAAGAAGGCTTTTTGAGCACAGAAAAACTTACTTTGGATTCTCCTGACACTGTCGTGTTTCTGGTCTTGATAATGAGTGACAGACGTCCAGTGGTCCTACAAGTACCACCACCACAAGTACCACTAGAAAAACCCATACTACAGGTTGAGAATCAATAGCTTAGCATTTCTTTTTTTTCTTTAACATTAAACCCTACGCTTTCCCACTATTCATGGTTTTTAGTACTTTATCAACTTTGCCAGAAGGAAAGACTGAATTGCTTTCTTAAATCCTCTGTAGTGGAGAAATTATTGTTGTTCATTTCTAGAATTCTCTCAACTTATTATTTCCTTCCCTAAACATTCCTTTAGGACTTGGTGATCAAGCAAACCTCGACTTCCTGGCTACGTCCAAAATTTGTTTTTACTTTCTCTTTAGCCATCTGTTCAAGTTCTGACTTGTCTGTTCTGGTTTCCTTTTCAAGTGCTTTTTTCTGCAATTTGTGCTCCTTTCCTTTTTAGCAAGTCATTTTATTTGTTATTTTACTTCTACATGTTTTATTAATGATCTGATAAGCAATTTAAAAATCTATTGCAATCATTACCTAATTAGGCCAGAAATACAAGCAAGAAAAAGTCTTTTATAGAGAAACAAAATATTTCCCAAAGATAGAGGGACTGTGTTCTCACTCCCCAAGTTATAGACATTTGTGTTATAGATAGATGCATCAGAGGTTTGGTGCAAGTTCAATATGTCCTTTGCTAGTGCTTCTGCACAGGTGCAATGGCATCTAGGCCAGGAAGAGCAGGTGTTCCAGCCTATGACAGTTTCAGGGGACCTCCAGAACCCAAGTTCTCCATAAGAATTAGGGTAATATTTGTCTAACACTCCCTGTAAAAGGAATAGAATAGTTGTTCCCCCCAACCAAAAGTTCCTACTTGTATCAGTTAATGCCTGCTAGATAAGCTCTTAAATCTATGTGTTAAAGAATTTGTTACCATATTAATTTATCGGAGTGTGCCATCATTTCAGTATGCCTGGAAGCAGTAAATGTTCTGGATTGAGAACTACAGAAAAAGCTATACTCTCCCTTGGGCCAATCTTTCCAGGACCGATAACATGAAATAAACTCATGCTAGATGTACCAAATGATAATGTCAGCTTATTTTAAAATATGCCCAGCCAAAATGAAAGGTGCATATATCAATCTGACATACAAATTTTTATTAAAGCTCAAAGAAAAATAAATCCAATAAACTACACTACACTAATTAGATGGTCCATTCTGCCAATGTGTCTGAGAAATAAGTTTGATATGGCAATTCTTATTACAGCTATCAATCTATACAGCTTTTTAAAAAATATATATTCATTTAAAGTTACAACAGATTCAAATTAACATATGCTGGGACCAGTCAGCTAACCATTGCTCTGCCCTCACAGCAAGTAAATGAATGGAAGAAGACCAAATGTCTTCTGATTTGGTATTGTCAAACAGTTAATCCCAAAAGCAATGAACAGCTACTCCAATCAACAGCCACCCCAACAGCTCCCTGGTTTGTTATCATGCATGTCCATTATACAGAAGCACAATACAGTGGTACCTCTTATAACAAGCACCTCACATAAAGTATGTTCCACATAACAAGTCTAAATTTCCAAGTGATTCTGCTTCACGTAACAAACCCCTCTGGCGCCTAATGGGCATGCACACTATGCAGCCCTGAAGCTCCATGCAGGAGCTGCCGGCCAGTGCTGCTGCTCCTAAATGCTCGCAACTTGGGGGCAGTTGCCTGGGGGTGCCAGAAGCAGCTGCCCCTAACTGCCCCCAAGTTCTCCCACCAGCCACTTTGAACCTCCAGCAGCAGCACAGGTAAGCCTCCCAGGAAAGTGTCTTTGATTACAGCCTCCTAACCATGTCTATCGAGAAGTAAGCCCCATTGTGTTCAATGGGTCTTACTCCCAGGAAAGCGTCTTTGATTGTAGCCTCCTAACCATGTCTACCCAAAAATAAGCCCCATTGTGAAGCCTAAGTAGACTTCAATTACAGTGTTTTGTCATCATTTTTACATAAGGTTAATATTTTTATATGAATATTTTTTGGGTTGTGGAACCAATCGTCTTGAGTTTCCATTATTTCCTATGGGAAAATCTGCTTCACATAACAAGCATGCTTCCAGAACAAATTAAGCTTGTTATGTGAGGCATCACTGTACATTTCTTCATCAACCACCTCACTTTTAATCCTGAAGTTGCCTTTAGAAAGAAGAGGAAGGCAATTCTCTTGGACATGTACAACACCACCCTCAACCTGAGATGAAAGAAAAAATGGCTTTCATGTGCTAAAAGATAAGATCTGCTTGCTCATTCATTCAAGCTGCAAATTTATGCACATGTATTTGGGAGTAAGCCCCATTAAATGAGCCTTAAATTCAGTAGCAGACAAAGCCTAGTGTTTGAGCAGAAAACTGCCTGAAGGAGGAATAGACCACGATAAATTTTGATCAGAGACTGAAAGCTGATAAAACTGTCACGAGACAACAAAACCAGGAGGAGTTACTCTTTACTGCTTGGCCAACCTGAAACTGCTCCTGCTGGAGCTCGGAAAGCATGAAGTATTTCATTTCATTCATGAAGCATGAAGTATTCCTCACTATGAAGTATTTCTTCCCTAATATGGTGTTTTGTAAGACGCCTTGGGCATTTGCATCAGCCTGTGAAAAGCACGATATAAATTCCTCAGATAAAAACACCAGCCTATATTCTGCTCAATGCATTATTTTCTTCATTTTGTAAAAATGAATTGTATTTATTTATTTAAGGTATTTAGGTGCAAAATTTCCATGAAAACTATGTCTAGGATAGCTTACACGACAAAAACAAAATACAAAAAATTTTTAAAATCACATCAAGTATATACAATACAATACTAAAACAGAAGAATATAATAAACCCCTGCTAACTGGACAATAAAAAAGCAGGCAGTCTTGAAAGACTATGGTATCATGCTTGGCGCTGCATACGCTGCATGTGAAGCACGAAAGCCTGGGCTGGATTGTTATGGAGGATAGGCTGTTACCCAAGCAGCAAATCCCCCCTCTCCACGCCACTGAATTAGTCCAATGGAAAAGCAGAGCCAATACGATTTGATCCAGCTGGCGTTGCAGAGCTGGGCTAAGGACAGGAGCTCACCTTGTCTTGTGGGGCCGACCCGGGTCTCGAACCCTGGCCTGCTTGCGCCACCCACAGCCCTCAACTGGACAATAGGCACTCTTTCAAATGGGTGTTCCTCTTTTATTTAGCAGGAGGAGAGTAACTGGCCCTACACACCCTCAGAAACATCTGTTCTTATGGCTTCTGCTGGTATTCTTTTGCATTTTAGATTGTGAGCCCTTTGGGGACAGGGGCCCATTAGTTATTAATTAGCTATTAATCTTTTCATTTCCTTGTAAAGCGTTTTGTAAACTTTTTAGTTGAAAAGCAGTATAAAAATACAGTACTGTAGATAGATTAAACAGGCAGCAGTCCAGCAAGGTAAACCAAGGAAAAAATTTTAGTTGCCTCTCCCAGTCCTCCTGATCTCAACACCCGCCACTGGTCCTGCTGGTTTTAGAAGTAGGGTAACTCAAGATGCAGGTCAGGGTTCCAGGATGCAGGTCTCCTGTTAACTTGTGTAATGCTCTCTGAAGTGAACAAAGCTTATGAAACACTGATCTATGGAAACTCTTGAGAAACACTGGTCAGAAACACTGTCCATCCCACCTTTATTATCAAGAGCTGACAAGCCACTAGACAAAGTGAACATCCTCAGAGGTCTGACAGTTTAAATTTCATATTGCCTCATCCATTTTAAACCAATGTCTAGTCAATGTGACTTCATAATTACTGTGCACAAAGCCAGACTATCCCCCAAATCCAGAGTAACTATGGGAGCACGTAAGAGACTTTACATGTACCCGTAGTTACTGCACCACCTAGTGAAAACCTATGGGAAATTCATATTGGAATCCAGAGTAAGTTGTTCTTATACCAGAGCAAGGACTCCCCATAGTTACTCTGGATTTTGCCCTATGAATGTTAAAGATTGTTATGAATTAGCCAGTTTGTATAAAAAATTTAACTGAATTTCTTTTTACATATGAAAATGAAAGAAGAGCATAAAGAAATCTACCTAAGCTACAGGGTCCAACATTTTGTATTCAAGTCTCCCAAAATAAACATTTTAGCAGGTCCTGTCAATAGCAGTGGAATGCAAGAACTTAGTAGAATTCATTATATGCATCTCTTTTGAGTTTGATACAAGAAATGGTAGTAGTTATTAAGAATATTTACTAATTTTCAACGAAAAGTACCTCACAAAATGTTTATGCAGCAAAACATAAGCGTATAACTGGCAATTTTAGCGTATAACTGGCAATTTTAATCTTGCATTGCCTTATATCCTTCTCAGTTACTACCTGTAAAGTGTTTCAGTAAGGCCTGTATTTCCTCAGTTCTTCTACCCCAAATGGCTACACCATTCCGGATCACTCTTATCTTTTACCTTGATTTCAGGCATTGACACAGTTCAAAGGAAGCATACATGGTCTTCAAAATTCTTATATAAAACTTTCCACCACTAGCAAAAATTTAAAGCTGCAGTCTTATCCTGGAATAAGTCCAACTGAAATAAATGGAACTTCTGAGCACACATGTATAAGATTGTGCTATAACAGATGTAACATCAATAAACAAAACAGTACAATTAAACTCTCTACATTTTCTCCAGATGCTCCTCAATAGCTAGAATAAATTCTATAAGATGCTTAGATGACATTTAAGAAAAATGACAGGATTCAGGACTGATAAACTGATGGCAAGCATAATGTCGGAATGCGAGCTTCAAAAACATTAATAATTCACGTTGTCCCTGCAGGTAGTACATAGCCATGTGCATCCAAAAAGGTCAATTCTGGCTGTGACCATGGTGACAACTCACAATCCAGAGTGAAGTATTAATGCTTTTATTGAGACCAACCAAGAAACTAAGGAAGTATTAGTGAGCTGCCAGAGCTTTTGACTTATATAGAAATCTTCATCAGATTAAATGAAATGAAAAAGGAAGAGGGGAGTTGTAAGAGGTGGCCCAACAGAATTGCAGTTAGTGAAATCTCAAAATGAAGTTTAGGCAGTTTCAGGCAAACTTGGATCAGTTTTTCAAGGCACAAGTTTAAATACACATTTGCAGAGCTGCCAGGATAAAAGATGCAATCATTGGCTATGCTTCCATATTTTGGATGTCTAAAATCCATTTACCGTACTCAAGTCTGTTTTGCAACATGTACCTGATAATGTGCTTCAGATTCCGATCCAGGCACATTCCGATCTAGCTCCGATCTAGCAGATTCCGATCTAGCTCCTCTAGAGCAGTGAATCTCAAACTTTGGGAGAGCTTTGTAGGAGAGGAGATTGGGCAGTGATGCACTCCTTGCACCTCTATGGGGGGAGCGATAAGGTGGCTATTTTCAACCACCATAAGAGTCCTGCAGCGGCAGGGTCTTGGGAGCACTGCAGAGCATTTCCTTGCACCTTTTCACAGATCTCCCAGTTTAAGTATTTCTGTTCTATAGAAATACTGAAATACTCTCAGAAATACTTGACTCTCAGAAATACTGTTAAGTATTTCTGAGAGTCAGGATCTCCCAGTTTAAGTATTTCTGTTCTAGAATGTGTACTTCTTTATAAACCATTTTACAGATCCTATTTTTAAAATCACATTGCAGGCATCCAAATGCAACAAGCTTCCTATTTATTCTGCTATTCTCTACCTCCACCTATACCTCAACTAAAAAAGCAATGTTCAAGGACAGCTAAGTAATGCAAATGCTGCTCTGAATTAAAGTGCCAAATTCTCCCTTGAACTAAATAAGCACTATGTCAGACTGGCAGAACAGGCATGGTTCACTCAAAAGATGTTTTAAAAGCTGCAACGTTATTATGCTGAGCAGAATCACTCTTCAGCATCAGTTTGAAAATCTCTACTATGGCAAAGAGATTTGCCCAGTGAACAGACAAACATCTTTAAGTCCAGCTGCTATATATGTATAGCTCCTATACACATATAGTATATAAAGCAGGTCTCCGTCAGTCTTGAAAGATTATGGTATCGTGCTTGGCGCTGCATACGCTGCATGCGAAGCACGAAAGCCTGGATTGGATTGTTATGGAGGATAGGCTGTTACCCAAGCAGCAGATCCCCCCTCTCCACGTCACTGAATTAGTCCAATGGAAAAGCAGAGCCAATACGATTGGATCCAGCTGGCGCTGCAGAGCTGGGCTAAGGACAGGAGCTCACCCTGTCTTGTGGGGCCGACCTGGGTCTCGAACCCTGGCCTGCTGGTTAACAGGCACAGCGTCTTTAGCGCTTGCGCCACCCACAGTATATGTGTATATATATATATATAGAGAGAGAGAGAGAGAGACAGAGAGAGAGAGCTCCTTCCATGGAGATAGGGCAATGTATCAGGCCCTACAGATCAAAGAAAAAGCAACAGTGAAATCTGCATTAGTCTGCAGATTATGGCAAGGAAAAGAAAAATCGAGGAGGATGAAGGAAAACTGGCAACAAGTAAGCAAGTTCCAGCAAGATGAAAAACCTTAATGACTTCCTACCCACTCACTGCTTCAGAAATTCTACCTCCTGCTCTTCATATTCCAGCGGTAAAAAGATTTACTCTAACCTGACCTTGAAGGTACAGTTCAACATCTGAGGAAAGCACAATAGATATTGCATGTTGTTCACTACCCTAAATGAAATTTTCAGTGACACAGCAGAGAGAAAAGCCACTCTTGAACATAAGCTGCCATAGCAGACACATTTACAGAGAAGAAAACATGGGCTCCAGTCATCACCTTCTTTAGCACAAGTCCTAGCTCACGCATGCCTGGAAGGATCATAGAAGTACTAACAAATGTTTTTAGAGCCATACAGCTACTGCATTATCATCTCTAAAACAGGAAGGAGAGTCAGTAGAAAAATAGAGGTTGGCAAATACTTATGGAACACTAGTGAAAGCGTACCCGTGTTGCAGGAGTAAAATTCCCCATATGAAATTCCCCCACTGCGCATCAACCGCCCATGCGCATCAACTCCCATGTGCATCATTGCCCCTTGTGCATCATTGCCCCTTGCGCATCATTTCCCCATGCGCATCATTTCCCCATGCGCATCATCCCCCATGCTCATCAACCCCCTATGTGCAACTGCCCCCATGCACAATGGCCCCCATGTGCAGCATCCACCCCTATGCAACCCGTCCCTCCGAACAACATCCCCCCCCCAGTGAACCAGGCACCGAGCACCAAATTGGCTGGATATTGGTCAGTCTTCCATGTTAAGTATATGTTAACATGTTGCACCCCTTTTCAGCCCCTTAAGGGTTAAATTTCTCCACATTGGTTCTTGGTGGGTGTTCCTGTGACAAAAGGAACACCCTCCCCGAATTTCATGCTTCTAAGTCCGGGGTTTGGGGCAGAACATCCCTCAGTCACTGATTCTTCAATGCAAAGTATAGGGAGGAAAATGCTTTGTGCCCCATTTCACCCCCTTCTGGTTGGAATTTCCAAAAACTGGTTCTTAGTGACTCCCCAAACATGGAAGAAACACCGACCCAAAATTTCACGCTTCTAGGCCCACCGGTTTTGGCTGGGCATTGATGACAGTCAGTGTCAGTGACTTTTCTCTTATATATATACTAGCAAAAAGCGTACCTGCGTTGCCAGAGTAACATTTCCCCATACGACATCCCCCCACAGTGCATCAACACCCCATGCGAAACTTCCCCCATGCGCAACTTCCCCCATGCACAACTTCCCCCATGCGCAACTTCCCCCATGCGCAACATCCCCCCATGTACATCATCCCCCATGTGCCTGAACTCCTCAGATGCAATATCACCCATCTGCATCAGTCCCCCATGCGCAACTTCCCTCATGTGCAACTTCCACCCATGCACAACTTCACCCCATGCGCAACTTCCACCCATGCACAACTTCACCCCATGCGCAACTTTCCTCCATGCGCAACTTCCCCCATGAGCAACTTCCCCTCATGCGCAACTTTCCCCCATGCGTAACTTCCCCCCATGCACAGCATCTTTGCCAGGGCAACCTCTTCCTCCGAACAACATCCACCCAGTGCACTAGGCACAGAGCACCAAATTGGCTGGATGTTATTCAGTCTCCCATGTTAAGTATAGGACAGAAACACGTTGCCCCCTTTTCAGCCCCTGAAGGGTTAAATTTCTCCAGATGGTTCTTGGTGGGAGTTCAGGTGACAGAAGGATCCCTCCCAGAATTCCATGCTTCAGGCCCAGCAGTTGGGAAGGAATGTTGTTGAGTCAGCAATTCTCCAATGCAAAGTAGAGGGAGGAAAATGCGTTGCGCCCCTTTTCACCCCCTTCCGGTTGGAATTTCTGAAAACTGGTTCTTAGTGCACCCCTCGGTCACAGAACGAACACCCACCCCAAATTTCACACTTCTAGGCCCAGCAGTTTTGGCAGGGCAGTGATGAGTGAGTGAGTCAGTGAGTGAGTCAGTGAGTCAGTGACTTTTCTCTTTTATATATATATATATATATATATATATATATATATATATATATATATATATATAAGAAGAAGATAGACTTAACATACAGGGAGTGCAATCCTGTGCTAGAACAGGAAGGTTGGTTTAGCCTTTGCTATAATAAATGCAAGTTTTAGGACAGCTGCCCTGCTGCCACAGGGAAGGGGAAGCTTTTCTCCACCACCATCCCATCTTCTCCCCACCAATCCCTGTGCTGGCCAGGAATGACCAGGCAACACACCCTGCACTATGTTTCCACAGTGACATGAGGCAGAGCAGGGAGACTCTCACGTCTGAGCACTGGCAAAACCCCTTCCCCAGAAGTGGCACAGAATTGCCTTGCAGTACTTCTGAAACATCCCAGGATGGCACAAGACTTTCCTAAATGAGTGCTTCAGATCGCACTCAAGAGATATTTGGGGATGCTAGGACATCAATAGGACTACTAAATTAAAAATTCTAAAGAGGACATGCATTTGGTAAAAGTAAAAGTACTTGGTACTTGGTAAAAGTACTTGCATTTGGTAAAAGTACTTAATGCTGGCTTACTGTTCTGCCATTGGCAAGATCTTCTGGGCAACAAAGTAAAAGAATTTACTGTAGTATGATACACTGTTATCAACAGCCTATACACAGAATATTTCAAAACCTTAAAGAAAAAAATTATCTCATCCCAAGTATGAATATTCAAGCTCTGCCAAATCCAATATTTTCATAAATATTTGTTTTCTGTTTCAGCAATAATGTGCACAATATAAAACTCCATATATGGGACTCACTGGAGAAGAAGACAGTAAGAAAGTGTTGTTCAGGGAGTCAATACATATAGTTTCTGTTTGCTATATGTATTTTATTTGAAATGGTTACCAGGTTTCAATAAAAAAATGTGAGAGAGACCAAGAAATCAAGTCTCAAAATGCATTACTGTATGCATTACTGAGGAGAAGCGACGGGGGAGGCAGTGGTTGCGCGGAGAGTGCCGCTGCAGCCGGCAGGAGAACAGCCAAGGCGCGCACAAGGTGGAGGAGGGCACTCTTCCTGGTTCCTTCTCCTCACACAGGCCAGAAGCAGTCCCTCTCCGGCACTCCAGGAAAGCCGCAGCCACCTCAGAAGTATGCACCAAAGTGCGCACCTGCCCAGCTGGCTGCTAATTCCAGACAAGAGGCACTTCCGGAGAATGTCCGGTAAAAAGAGTCCTTTTTCCTGAGACCTCCGGAGGTAACCGGATGTCTGGTCCGCCTGCTTTGAGATAAAGATTAAATATTCAGTAAATAATACATTCTTATTAACATATCACAAATTTAATTAACCAGGTGCCAAAGACAACTGGTTTGGGCATTTCTCCAATGGAAGACAGCTCTTCTTACAGAAGCATAGAAACAGGGTCACAGCAGGGACACAGCAGGTCACAAAATCTGACATCCAAGGAAAAAAGCAATTATAATTTATGGAGATTAAAAAAAAGATGAACAACTCTGGTCAAACTAAAGCAAGCGCTGCAAAATCCCAAGTGCAGATAAGAAGCAGAAAAGCATTTTTAAATTGCTTTCAGAAGGTCCGCATAACCTCCTGTCTTCCAACTAAGAAGATATATTCAATGCCAACATAAAAAGTGGTAGTTGTCAAATGAACAGATGTTGCACTGTGGTGGTTGTTTTTACCTACTGGAGCTTACGAGCAATAGCCAGCCACCATATGGTTTTTTCACACTACTGTTCAAGGCCAGCAATGTTTATTTCAATATATGTGCCACATAAGAAAGAGGGAGAACAAAGAGAGTGGGAGACTTATGGCCTAGCCCTAACCAACTTTCCGGCACTCACACAGCCGCAATGCAGCACTGAGGTACAAATATTCCCTTATCTTGAAGAAGTCTCTGTGATGGCCCATCTCCTAGCAGATTCATGCCTCATTGGCACTGCTGGAGGACTGATACCCAGAAGAAAGTAACAAGTTTTATTAAGAACAATTTTCTATCATTGCTTATTCCTATATAGGTGTCCATTCTCCCATATCTTGGAGGGGTTTATATTTCCAAGCCCTTCTCCCCCATACAAAAACCATGGATAAAAGGGAATTCTGTACTTTGATGCCAAATACAGGCATACCGCCGCCCCAAGTACCTGGAGATCCAGTCTCTGCATTGACTGGCAACTATAAATTATACATTCTCTAAGTTTAAAGCTGTTTATAAATAATTTGATATCATTTTCTTAAGAGAAGGATGTAAGATTACCTGTTTGACTTCAAATTATCATCATCTTAACAAGAAACTCAATTTACAGACTGTCAAGTTATAAACAAGTTTCAGAACTTCCACACAAATCTAATGCCAGAAGTCACAGAGGGTAATACTGGCTTTATTAGAACCAACTAAAATGTCATAGAGCAGTAAATTTGCTTTCGAGTTCTCCAGAATTCTTCTTCAGGGTAGTTAGATAAATTAAAAGTTTGTTCATTACTGTGAGATATTTTGTTTGTTCTTAAACTCCTAATGAAAGAATTACCTACTGTGTATGAGCTGCCTGTGATTTCAGCATACAAACGTAAAAGTGCACTCCCAACCAAATTTCGAGCACCAAGTTAAGGGCAATGCAACTCCAAGGAAATTAAATAAACATTCCCTTTGAAGAGTTTGAAGGATTTGATACAAAACAAGGAAGTAGGGAAGAGGTGGAAGAGTATAACAAAAAATGGTGAGGGAAGGTTATGAGGAATAACCACCTCCCCTACTGCAAACTCTTTGTGGTGCCCTTTCTGTGCCATATAAATCTGGACAAGTCACCCTGATTTCAAAGCTTCCACATAAAAATACCACAGAAATCCTACATTGTAAGGAAGGTAGGTCAGGTTGTAATTAATCACACATACAATCATCCTTTGGAATGCAAAGATTTCTGTCCATAGTTCTGAAGCTGAAAGGGCCAGAAAAGCTATCCATTTTTTGCTTGTTCTTGGAGAGACTGGCTGCAATCCTAATCCCTAGTCAGGCTAGCCCAAGACTTGGCACAAATCTGTGTCACAAAAGTTCCATAAGGTACATCTGCACCACTCCTGGTGGTTAGGCCAGTGTACAGTCATGGATTGGCTTCCCCACACCACCATAGGAACAGAGAGATGGGTGTGTTCTGAGGGCCTAAATTGCTTAGGATCACACCGTGTTTGTCATACAGACACCAATAAGATCTATTAGATCATTAGAACAACATAGCCCCATCAGATACATTTGCCTTATGTCAGAGACCGATTTTTCACTTGTTCCCATAAAGGAAAGACTTAATTCTCGCTTGGCAGGTGACAAGACTACAGAGAGAGAAAAGTTGTTAAAATAAAACCACTGACAACCAGATTTTTGCTTCCTATCTTTTCAGAAATCAATACAAGTAAATGTGGCTTAAATGTTCTGACTTTAGGACCAACTTGTCAGGAAAAATCCAACACATTTGAGTCCGTTATATTTTAATGAAGTCCTTGCTACCAGTGCAATGAGTTTTAATTCCACATTCAAAGAGTAATTCCTTCTTTGTGTGATAAAAAAGATTCATTAAATAAATAATAGATCAAAGAAGTGTCATTCTGAAAGACACATACACCATGAATATAGGCTAAAAAGAATAAACCCACTGCAACATTAAAGGAGTCTGGGTGTGAATATTTAATAATATTATTTGGATTTATCAATGGGTTTTCTTTAAAACATAACATTCTCCCAACCATCAGGGCAACTAAAAATCCTCTCTCCAACACATTACAGACTCTTCATTCCTCTTCATTCCTCAGGTCAAACACATTGCTAAATTTACCAGCAGTAACCTAAGAAAGCACTTCCATTTATGCAGCATAAAGCAATTGCTATAAAATTATAAAATTAAATTATTAAATTAAACCATAGATATGTGGTACTTTGGCAGTAGAATGAAGTACCATTTTCCATACTATGGAATTCCTGTAGTTGATAGTTGAAAAGTGCTGCTGTATAGAAGTGGTTGAGGACTGTTAAATCCCATGCATGCACTCATTCTCAAAACAGGGATTTCTGAGTAAATATATCTGTGGGTGGCACAAGCGGTTAAGACACTGTGCCTGTTAACCTGCAGGCCAGGGTTTGAGACCCGGGTCGGCCCCACAAGATAGGGTGAGCTCCTGTCCTTAGCCCAGCTCTGCAACGCAGCTGGATCCAATCGTATTGGCTCTGCCTTTCCATTGGACTAATTCAGTGGCGTGGAGAGGGGGGATTTGCTGCTTGGGTAACAGCCTATCCTCCATAACAATCTAACCCAGGCTTTCGTGCTTTGCATGCAGCGTATGCAGCGCAGAGCACGATACCATAGTCTCTCAAGACTTACGGAGGCCTGCTTATACCTACAGAGCACAATCCAGAGTAACTACGGGAGCTCTTACATCGACGTAAAAGACAACTATGTCAATCCAGAGTAACTACGGGAGCTCTTACATCAACACAAGAGACATCTATGTCAATGTAGTTGTGGTGCCATCTAGTGGAAACCTATGGAATTCATAGAGCAATCCAGAATAAATTTTTCTTACATCGGCGTAAGAGCTCCCGTAGTTACTCTGGATTGTGCTGTAAATTACAGAGAGTTCAGAAAGGCGGTTCATAGTTTGCATAAGACATAGGTATTCTTCACAGAAGGTATGACTGTGGGGTGAGTGGGGGTAAAGAGTCCAAGGCCTGACCAAAGTGGAAGCCAGACCTGCATGTCAGAATTCATCTTGAACAGAGATTCTGGGAGAACTTTTCATCTGGTATGCTGGCATATAAAATAATATTGACTGAGATACGTCAAAAGCCCAGTTCAATTTTATTGTAACAGGCCCACTGTAATTGAAAGCAAGAATGCAAGCCTTTTAAAAACAAACATGCCAACTCAACCTGTCCTCAGCTAAATCTGATCTTGCAAAAACGTACATGAGAAACCAAAATAATTTTTATATAATACCACAGTCCTTCACCCCAATCTCCATTTAAATTATTTTCACTTTAAAGGGAGCTCGATGCAATGCCCAAGTTACTTGTACAATTATAAACCCATCCAATTTCACAACAAAATAGTTCCATGTTGTGTCCCCCATCACATCACAAGACTGCAATGTTACAGGGAAGCATATGCAGAAATTCTTGAACATTCTTGAATATGTTAATTTGGCAGATCAACAAACAAAAACATCCCAGGCAGGGATGAGACAAAGGGCACAAACCAGAGTAATGAGACAAAGGGCACAAACCAGAGTAACTACAGGGAGTCCTTGCTCCGACGCAAGAACAATTTACTATAGATTGCAACATGAATTTCCCGTAGGTTTTCACTAGGTGGTGCCATAACTACGTTGATGTAAATGTCTCTTATGTGCTTCCACAGCTACTCTGGATTGTAGGGGGAAAAGCCTTTGTCAGAAATCAAATTTAGAAATAAAAATAATGCCCCCACTTCAGCATTTAAATCCATGCAAGCACTACTAATTTCTGCACAATTGCTTTATGGTCTGTGACAATAGTGATTAAGGATAGGATTTTGCCATAAGGTAGCCATCTTATGAATACTAACCATACCAGACGCAACAGCAATTACTTTCAAATAAGCATGAATATTATTGCATTGTAATATGTAACAAGCAATATCATATACAATTTTAGAATTGATGACTAAAGATGCAACAAGATTATATACGAGAAGCATGAAATTTATTTAACCTATCCATGTATCCCATATCCATAAAATGACACCTGCAGATCAGGTCCAGGGGGCCCCCATTGTGCACAGGCAGGCACACTCCCCTTGGCTCTCAAGGGTGGGGGACTGTTTCCCAATATCTGAGTACCACACAGAGTTCTGGAGCAAAACCCCCACAAATACCTAAATCCATGGATACAAGAGGATGACTATTCTATCCTACGAAGGTGAAAACCACCTGTGTGGTTTTACCCAAAAAAAGGAAGTCACTAGAAGTGACTTTTGTATTGTAATACTCAGCCTGAACCTAGCAGTAGCAATGGACCGACACCTGGAGAAGACTCTCCAGAAGTAAGGGGAAAATAGCTTCCCTTGCCTCCAGAGGGGTATATGTGGTGTGGGGCTGTGTGTGGAATGGGGCCCGTGGATTGGACCCACTCCAGAGAGAAATGAATCCAAAGATAAAGATCCCCAGCACATACCATCCTTCTCCTGTAGAACCAATTGAATTTATAAAAAGAAAAAAGAAAAGCAGCTGATCCAAATATCCAAATATGTCAAATGGCATGGCCAAAAATGAATTGGCACAATCCACTTACATACATCAGGGTTGTGGTGGCAAAAGTGGTTAAGACACTGTGTCTGTTAACAAGTGTCCTAAAAGATAGAGTGAGCTGCTGTTCTTAGCACAGCTCCTGCTAA
Source organism: Cryptoblepharus egeriae (assembly GCA_030015325.1). Taxonomy (NCBI): domain Eukaryota; kingdom Metazoa; phylum Chordata; class Lepidosauria; order Squamata; family Scincidae; genus Cryptoblepharus; species Cryptoblepharus egeriae. The sequence continues at coordinate 101,656,818 of JAREYC010000002.1, read as the reverse complement.
CCTAGCAGTTCAAAAGCTTGGAAATGCAAATAGATACATAGGTACCACTTCAGTGGGAAGGTAAAAACAGCGTTCTGTTTTTGGCAGTCATGTCATCCACATAACCACAGAAGTGTCTTTGGACAACAATGGCTAAAGGCTTATAAACAGGAATGAGCACTGCACCCTACACCCTACGCCCTGCACACTACAGTCACGACTGTATATCAGTATATCCTGTGGGAGATACCTTTCTTTACCTTTTTACCTTTACATATGCAAAACAAGTAGTGACTTCTACTTTTGTAGATTGAGACATTATTGATATGATCTGTATTTTAACAAAACATTTTACCACTGATCCCTTGATAACCGATATGGTTCAATTCACAAAGCAGTACCAAGAAACAGTGTTTATAGCTCATAAAACCACTCTTCCAGCTTGAAGAGTTGTTTGTTTTTTATCTTCTTTCGTGACAGAAATGTTATGCATAATAGTTTCACTACAGATCTGAGCATAAACATGTCATCAATCTGTTTTCTTAGCTGCAAAATGTAAATTTAAAAAGCTCTCAGCGTTATCAGAAGAATGAAAGGATCTTAGAGCTTTATAAATGCTGATGAATCTTAAAATATTAAAAGCAGTTCTTAGAAAGTGTGACAAAATGACAATGACTGCTTGCTCCAATATGGTCCATAGTACAACAACACAAAAAATTTGATTGTTGCTCCTACAGAATAGTGTAAGCATCAAGTTGTTATTGATAAGCCACTTTGTCACTATTAATGACTGAAATTGTCCCTAGGGCAACCAAATACTGATTCAAAGCCTAAGGCTGCAATCCTAACCACACTTTCCTGGGCGTAACTACTATTGAACACAGCAGGACTTACTTCTGAGTAGACATGCTTAGGACTGCATTGTGCAATCCTAAAAGTGCATGCTGCACTTTCCCCAGCATGACTATAGTCTTTAAAAAATGTAAATGTCCAGCTTCTCTTTGAACTTGAGTTTATATATTTTTATTCTCCTGGATTAAGATGAAATAAATTAAGGTAACAGCTTAGTCTATGGACTGTTGATCAATCAACAATCAATTTATGTACCACTTTTCAACAAAGTTCACAAAGTGGTTTACAAAGAAGATGAAGTAATTAATGGCTAATAGCTCCCTTACCCAAAAGGTTGATGCTCCTTAAGTGTGGAAAACATTGTCTCATACAATTTACCTTTCCTTGTCCTGAGGTTGAATCAATAGATATGGTGGATTCTGATTGGTTGTTTGCATTAGCTACAGAAAAAGCAGCTATCCCTTAGATGACAAACCGGATCCAATGACTGGCAATTATAATTTATGCAAATTAGGCTATTTTTAGATGGTTATCTAAAGGAAAGCAAACCTGGAAACTGTTGTGATATGGAGCATCAGGGCCATGGCAAGACTACTCACTGAACAAAAAAGGCAGTTGTCTAATGTAGGGTGTTCCAACCCCAGCCGTGGGGCAGGATTTTTTATACTCCTGGATCAAGATGCAATAAATTAAGATAAGAGCTTAGTCTATGAACCCTTGGCAAGCCTTAATGTGGCCCTCAGCAACAGCCCTCCATTCAGCCCATTGGCAAGCCTTGTAATGTCTCTAATACATTCTTATATGTAAATTTATGTACATTTATTCAAATATGAACTGTAAATTGTTTTTCCAGCTCAGTAATGTAAATCTGAAATGTAAATCTGTTTTTCTGAAAACAGATTTTCAGAAATTTAACCTCTAAGGGGGTGAAAAGAGTACATGTTTTTGTCCTATAGTTAACACTGAAAACTGTCTGATCAACACCCAGCCCCAAACCCTGCACCTAGAAGCATGAAATTTGGGGAGCAGATTCCTTCCATGATCTAAGGATTCTCTAAGAACTTATTTGGTGCCCAGTGTTTCCTGGTGCCCACTAGTGCCTCCTGTTGCTCACTAGTTGCTCACAGTGATTGAAAGGGATTCCTGGTGGTTCCTGATGCCTTTTGCTGCTTGGTATTGTCCAGTGATGCCTGGTGCCCTGTACATGGTGCCCTGTGGTGCCTGGTGGCCAGGAAGGGATGTCCAATGGTGCCTGGTGGTGCCCAGTGATGCCTTCTGCCTACTGTAGTGGTGCCTGGTGTCCAGTAATACCTGATAAGGGTGCCCTGTGCCCACTGCTGTCCAGTAGTGCCCACTGCCCACTGTTGGCCAGTGATGCCTGCTGGTTCCCTGTGGTACCTGCTGCTGCATGGTGGTGCCTGCTGCCGCCCAATGATGTCTTGTGCCTGGTTTGCCAGATGCCCAGTGCTCGGTAGGGATACCTGGTGGTGCTTGCTGCTGCCCACCATTGCCCCCGGTACCCTCTAGTGCTTATCACTCCCAGTGGTGCCAATGCCCACCAGTGCCCACCACCCAGTGCCACTGGCCTGGTGCCCACCAGAGCCCAGCTATGCCCGGGGCCCACAAATATTCTTGAAATTTTACTCCAACAACTGCTGGTTCATTCCACTAGTACAGTAGATATTTTATGGACTTGAACTACTAGAGCTTGGTAGCTAGTATATTGACTCATGAAAATGAACTGCTCTGTCCAGGAACTGCATCTGTTCACACTTATCAAAGGTTTAGGGCTTCTAAAAATGTAAAGCTTCCCCTGCTCAGTCATCTCTGACTCTAGGAGGCGATGCTCATCTCTGTTTCACAGTCAAAGAGCATTGTCCAAAGACATACAGCAGGTGTGGTCTGTTGGTTGAAGGAAGCATGCTGAAGAAAGCTAAGCAGGGAAGAACCTGGACAGCTCCTGGATGGGGGACTGCAAGCTTGATAAGCTGTCATGAGTCATCAGAGCCAGGAGGTGTCACCATTTACAGCTTGGTGACTTGAAGGCATCCCTGATATCAGATGTGATGATGATCACACTGTGAAGGATCCCATGTGGGAGAGTTCTACGAGCTGCCCGTAGAACAATGTAGACCTGCCTGCACCCCAGGCATAAACAGTCTACACTTACTGACTGCTGGACCTCACAAAAGATTTCCCAGCAATTGTAATTACCATACACCAAATAAATAAATGTCCAAAGACATTTCTGTGGTCATCTGGCCAGCATGATTAAACACCTGAGGCATACAGAATGCTGTTACCTTCCCACCTATTTATCTACTTGCATTTACAGCACATGCTTTCATACTGCCAGCAGGAGCTGGGCAAGTAATTGGAACTCACTCTTTTGTGCAGTATTTGGATATCAAACTGCCAACCTTCAAGTCAACAAGTCCAGTGTCTTAACCACTAAATCAAATCCCACTTTAGGGGCTCCTAAATGAATATAAACACTGGCTATAGTGTTACTTTGTATTTCTATGATAGGAGTAAAACTTGGCAAGGCAAGAGAGCAGGTCTGTTATTGGCTTTCTCGCAATAGTAGTTCAGCAGAACAACTAGGTTCAGAGACAGTCTTCTGAACCAGTTACTTAGAAATACAGTAGAGGAAAAGGGTTCTTGACTTTCAAATCCTGCTAGGTTCTTTCCATGGAGGATTGTGCAGTCAATATCCACAGATGTCCCCAAACTTTCAGCAGCTAGGGCCACATCAGTTTGTCTTGGCTTTATGTTGGGTTGGAGCAGATCAGTTAAACAGACATTTAAACATAACTATAAGAGCATTCTTAACAGGAGAAAAATATTTGCAACATTTGTAGCTTAATGTCTGTTCTCGCTCTCTCTCCCCTTACTTTATCAGTTGACGTTATGGATAAAGTATGCACACTCCACTGATTGTCTTTAGAGCACTGGTATTCCAGCATTTCAGCCCAGGACCCCCTTCTGAGAATGACAATTTCTCCGGGACCCCCTGGAAGTGATGTCATGGTTGGAAGTGTCCTTAAAGGTGCCCAGAGCCAGATTCCAAGATGGCTGCACCCAGCTTTTTCCGATCCCCCCGAAATTAAGTTGCGATCCCAATTAATAAGACCCCCCCTTACAGAAGAGTGTCTGTAGGATGTTTTGATTCTGTTTAAATGAGTCATTTTTCTGGAGGAGTTGAGATCCAAAAAATGATTTTCCACATGATTTCAGAACACCTAACAAAGAGGCCTGAAGATTTATTGCTTTTAAAAAGAAACATTTTCTGTGGGATCATATCTAGTCCAGATTCCCCGTTTCTTCAGGACTTACAGATCTTTCTATTTCAAATAATGCAATCAGCCCAATATTGTTTGGTTAAACAACTTGCAGATAAGGAAACAAAACTCTAAAACTTCCCAACAATGCAAATTGACATAAGACATGAATGCATTTATTATTTTCTGTTCATACTGTTTCTTGCACCGAGTTTAAATAAAACATATTTTTAAAGAAACACATTATTTAACTAATCTTTTAGCCCTTTAACCTTATTCATACTTTGCTAGCATGATCAGAAATAGCATGAAAATAGCATATGTTCAAAGGCAAATGAAATTAAGCAACTGATAAAACCCTGGACTGTGAAGATCCCCAGTATTCACTATAAACAGTTAATGTAAGACTCCCCATTCCTTCTAAATAAAATATTTTGTCACAGATCATTACCCGGTCTTTCATCCGCCAACTCTGAGCCAGTGATTTGGAGCCCTCAATTTTCTCACAGTGCCTCTTCTTCATGAAGGCCAATGGCAGATTCCAGTCAGTCATGTCCGACTCATCTTCTTCCCCAAGCCCCAGGAGGGGTGACTGCAGCATATCGGACTCCATCAGAGGAGAAGGAACCAGGATAACAAATGAACAGAAATCTCCCCTCCAACCCAATGTGTGGAGAAAAGTACTTGGAAGAAGAAGAGAACTGAGGAATTCCTGTTCCAAATGAAGTTTAATGAAAAGAAGTTCTGAATGTATTTACCAGTGCTATGTTCCAGACTACGTGACACTGTTGTCTGCTCAGCAGCCGAGGGGTTCAGGTAGGTAAACTTGAGGAATAATTCAGTATCTGTACAACAGGCACCTATTAGGGCTTGGCAATGAACTGATTCTCACTGTCTAATTGAACCTATCGGTCATGGATGGGCTTGTGGACCCATTTTTTTCTTCAGCAATCAGTTATGCACACATGTAAATCATATCTCAGTATTAGAGATGAATAACATGACTACAGTTAACTGCCGTTTACTGAAAGAGGCTTACCCACTGGGTGACTATAACATCAAGAAGAATTTGTTCCAAATAACTTTTGAGAAGTATCTATTTTAAATAGAAGTACGTGACTTGTAATTCGGAACCCTAATCAAAGTCAAAAAGATTACAAATCACTACGATATCATCACAGCTCAGAACCGGCACGTAGCAAAGCCGATGTCTTGATCCGGAGGAGTTGTGGAGGAGTAAGTTTCTACTCGGGGTTGGTGTAAAGTCAGTCGGGGCGGTGTAAAGTCAGTCGCAGTGGGATCCTCTTCTGGAGAGGTTGGGGGGAGTGGAAGGGGGCTTCTGTGGGGACAGGACGTCTCCCTGTGTCCTTTTGTCCTTGTGGAGGCAGGGTGATCAGGAGGCGCTTGGAGGAGGCTGGATTCACACGTGCAGAGCCTCAGGTCAGGGCAGGGGCTGCAGAGAAGGGAGGCTCACAACCTGGTGCCCCCCTTTCCAAGGCAGAGCAGTCAGGAGGTGAGTCAGGCTGCTGGTCAGAGGGCGGCGGGGAGGGGGTGGCTGTCCCTATGGAGTGGGGGGGAGAGGCCCACCCCGAGCAGTCCACCCCTGGGGGGCTCCTGTGCTGGGCCTGGGGCCGGGCCAGGCTCTCCCTCCTGGGCCTGCTCCCTAGAGCCGGTGGGGGAGCTTTACCCCCGCCTGGGGGGTGCTTCTTCTCCTCTGCCCGGGTCCTGCTGCTGCTGCTGCTGCGACGAGGACGCGGCCAGGCCCATGGCGTCCCCCGCCTCGTCACCGTCCGGCGGCCCCTCTAAGCCCTGCGAGGCCCTCAAGGAGGAGGGTCCGGGAAGGAGAAAGGAAGCGTCCGGAGTCTCCCGGAGAGCACAACTCCTCTCACCAGCACACCAAGGAGGCGGCCATATTGGTGTCGCCCCACAATGCAACGCGGCGACGGCAACTCGCACGGATCAAGAAATATCAAACGCGTTTCCCTCAAAGGAGTGGTCCAGGGGTGGGGGGAGTGTGAGATGTGGTTGTCATAGCAACCGCTTGGGCCTTCATCAGGCAGCAGCAGCAGCAGCATCAGCACTGCAGTGATGGGCAGTCAGAGTCACTCACCTGGCCTCCCATCCACTCACAGGGAGGCCCTGCAGGCCAGGTTCCCTTCCACTAGCCCCAGGGTGGGGGACCAGATGTCCTCACCCCCACCCCAAAAAACACTCTTCACCACCAAAAGAGGACAAAATGTAGGTCAAGACAAAATAAAAAAAATAAAAACACTCATATGTATGGCTTACGTGTGCTTATTTCAAACACTATCCCTAAAGACACTTTTTCCTGGGAGTAAGACCCATTGAACACAATGGGGCTCACTTTTGAGGAGACGTGTTTAGGATTGTAGTGTTATTGTCAAATTATAACACTATGGCTGCAATCCTGACCACACATTCCATGGAGAAAGTACTATTAAACACAATGGGACTTGCTTCTGAGTAGACATACTTAGGATTGCACAATACCAGTGATTTTCAACCTTTTTCATCTCACAGCATACTAACAAGGCACTGAAATTGTCAAGGAACACCATCAATTATTTTTATCATTGTCAAGGCACACCAGGCTGTTCAAATCCCTCAATTTTCCTATTAATTAATTAATGGAAACTCCTGTGGCACACCTGAGGACTATCCACAGCACACCAGTGTGCCACAGCACAGAGTTTGAAAATCACTGCACTATACAAATCCAACCTTGTTATATACTGATTTTTTTATACATGGATTTGACTCAACACACTTTTAAAAACTGCTTTTCTACTGATGTAGAGAGGGATTCATGCAATCAATCATTCCATTTTTCAATCTCAGAATCAAACCCCTGCAGATATTGAGGCAATACGTTATTCCATTAGGCCCAATAGAGGAGCTAGAAACCTGGAAGTGGGTCTTTAAGGCTGCAATCCTAAAGACACTTTCTTGGGAGTAAGAACCACTGAACACAAAGGAGCTTACTTTTCAGTAGACATGGCTAGGATTGTGCTGCATACCTATTTTTTCAAAGTTTTCTTTATACACAGATTCCCCCCCCCCCCCCAGAGATTCCAGAACAGAACACTAGTGGATAATGAGGGACACGTGCATAGTACTTATAGACATCCCCCACATTGGACAGATTAGGGACCCGAGCACCATCCAAAAATGGAACCCTCCATTGAAAATTGGAACCCAGTCTTTTTCAGCTTGCAAATGCAAAATGGACACTAAGAAAGTCATAAATATCACTTGCAAAAGCCTAAATAACACATATTTATTAACACATAGTCAAAATACATAACAAATTACAGTTAAATGAACCAAGGCATGTGTGGGTAATGAATATCTTGTGTATTTGAATGATGGTTATTTACTGAAGAAAGTCATAAGGAAATGCCAAAAAATGTTTGATCATCATATCACATGCAAATCAACATCAGGGAAGACAATTTGAGCCTTCAGACCAGCAGAGAGAAGTTGAAAGAGTGGACTATGTGTTGCATGAATGAGTTCTGGGTTTAATTGGAAGGTGTTGAAAGAGCAGAATCATCAGAAAACGAACTGTCAAAAAGTGGGGGATGCCTGTATGATTAAATTTAAAACTGTTACATATAACATTATATTACTTATTAAATTTAAAACAAGCACATATAATTTATTACATAAAATTTTTTGATTACAAGAAGGCTGCATGCTACCTGCTCCCAAGGAAAAAAAGAAGACAACATTTTTTTCCCCTGCACACAAGGCTGAAAAAGAGAACATGTCCTGGGAAAACAGGACATATTATAGTTACCCTAACAAAACCACTTCACATGGTCCACCTTTTCACAGACCCATCCAGATATACCTTGGGTTGGGAGGCCAGTAGTGACAGGACAGACAGCAGCAAGAACCTCAGGGTGGACAGGAGGGCTTTTTCCAGCATTAAAAAGCATGCACTGGATAGGTTGACCAGGTGTCATAACTGCAAAAGAGGACAAGCCTCCTCTCCCCGCCCCCGCCCCCCAAAAAATGAAGGACACCCAAGAAAAATGTAGGGCATAACCAAATTAAAGCTAATTACATTTTTATATATAGCTTTCACATGCTAAATTTCAACACTATATTACTTAATATTAAATTTTAAGATTATTACATAAATTTATTACATATAGGGTACTAAATTATGTAAGTAATTTAGGTCAGCACAATTCGTCCATCTCTGCAGTTGCGTGGGAGGCCAGCACATATCTGAACTCTGCCCTAAAAGTGGCACAGATGTTCCTTACAGCACTTTTGCAAAGTTCCCAGGCCAAGATGGGACTTGTGCCAGCCTAACCAGGGGTTAGGATTGCACTGATAATTTATTAATTGCAGTAAGGCTACATGATGCCTGCTTACAAAGAAAAGGAAGACAATGAAGATTTTTTTCCAGGATACAAAACTAAAAAAGAGGACATGTCCTGGAAAAAAGGACATATGGTTACTTTAGTTCTAGAGCCTCCTACCACTGTTTGTTGTGTTATGTTCCTGGTCTCACTGCCGAGTGGAAAATGTCCAGGGATCCCACAAGTACTACCAGACACAACCTCAAGTATCATTAGAGGTGCCCATACCACTGACTGAGAAACACTAATTATATGGTATTTCAAACATATACACAGGAAGTACAATCCTAAATTGCACAGGAGCAGGCAGGTAGACACTCCAGGCATAGTGCAGAACCAAGCAGATGCGAGCAGCTTGTTGTCTTATGAGTTCACTGAAGAAACTGGTGGGCCACAGTGAGGTACAGGAAGCTGGACAAGATGGGCCTTTGGCCTGATCCAATGGAGGCTTCTCTTATATTCTTATGCTCTCATCGGCCAAGCTCAGCTGGCACAAATATCTCCTTCCAAGCTTCCATAGGCTGGCACATAGCCATGTACCAACGCAATTTACTCACATAAAGGAGCAAACATGCTTTATGACACATTTGCAAACCTCCTAAACCAGCACAAAGGACTTGCACTGGCCCAACTCCATCTTGGGATTGTGCTCTAAGACAGGTTTTCCTCCTGATCCTTGCTGCAGTTTTGCTGCATCAATCACATTCACTCTCTGCCCTCAACCCCAAAGCTGCGATACTGATTTATTACAGAAGAGATTCCTGGGAATCAAACCTGGCCTTCACCTTCTTCTCCCAAACATACATACAAGCTAAACCTAATATGTGGCAGCTTTCTATTGCAGGGTCCCATTGCAGAGATGCACTGACTCCCAAGAAGGCTCCATGGAGGCTCCCAAGAAGGCTCTGATTCTGTTACTATTTTATAGAACAAATTTGTTCACTCAGAACCAAACTTTGTGTGTCTTCTAAAATCAGCTTTGAATCTTTCATTATTTCTTCCTAGCACTTCTTTAGTAATTGCAAGCCTAAACTAATAAAGGACATGGTTTGTCTGCATTTCTGCAACATCATATTATAAATAATATAATAGAATTGAACAAGGCATAGTGAAAGGCAACAAAATTTAATACAGGCACAAAACCATTTAGGGCACCTCAGCTTAGAAAAACTACAAAGTGTGCCAAAAATAAGGAAGAAACAGCTAACTATTTTACTTCTCCCATAATAAGGAAAATAGTTTAGGGATGGTAACTTTTACTGTGTTTTCCAACACAGTTCTCTGGAGCATTTTCTCTCTAGCCAGCTAACTGTTTTTACAATAATTATCACTAAACAATCAGCAGCCTAACCCTACTGAACATAATAACTTAAGAAGGGCCCAACTGAATCAGGCCAAAAGCCCATGTATCTCACAGTGGCCCATCAGATGCCTCAGGGAACATACAAAACAACAAGAGACGTATCCTGATGCCCTAGAATTCAGGTCTGAGGAGTTCATTCTTGTACTGAACTTCCCATGCATCAATGGCATTCCACAAATGGCCATGCTCTGCATCCCATGGAGGAATTTGAGGTCCTGGAAGTCTCCTCCAGCAAAGGGACCATTTACTCCTTTGCCTGGAGGTAAACCCAGTGGTGGGATTCAAATAAATTAACAACAGGTTCTATGTCCATAGAACAACAGCGTCTATGTCCCATTAGTAACCGGTTCTCGGAACCAGGCGCTCATTAGCAAAGGGTTCTATAGAACCTGTGAGAACCCCCTGAAGCCCACCACTGGGTAAACCTCATCCATTTGGATGTCCTCAGATGTGCACCAGCTACTTTCTGGGCATAAGTGGACCTGATAAGGTAGATCAAAACCTGAAAAGAAAATTCCACCTGTGCCACTCTCTTCAAGCTTTGATTTGCCTGCTCTCCCTCTCCCATCTTCTCCCTGTTCTGCTCTCCCCAACTGCACTGCTCTTAGACTTACCTATCTGGGCCCTGCTACATGCCACAATTTTGGCAGTGCTCCTAAAATGGTGCCTGTTTTTCACTATTGTAAACCCCTCCCCTGCAACGTGGCCTAATCCTAGATTGGATTAAGGCCATAGGTTGTAGTCCTATACACAAATAATAAGTGTGTAAGAGGAAGTCACACTGAATTAAGTGGGGAGTTTTTCCGAGTTGTCACATATTAGACGTGTTGTAAATGAATGAGTTGGAAGGAACTTGTCATCTAGTCCAACCTCCTGCCTGTCACAGAATGTTTGGGAAGTATCAATAAAACAACATATATATTTTTCAATATATGGCTGCTAACCCTTTAATTATGAACAGCGTGATGCCCTTCCCTCAGTGAAATCTCACTGCATCTCCAGCTTCCTGACATCCGACAGGACACCTATGCATACAACCTGTGCAGGGGAATTGTTTAGACTGGATCAGACAAAATCCAGTCTCATCTAGTTCATCATACAAATTCAACAAAATCCAGTTCCATCGAGTTCATCATACAAATTCAAACAATGGTCAGGCAGGTGCACCTGGAAGGTCACCAGTGCATGATGTGATTTGTCTCCAGCATCTGGTGCCAATCAGTTCTAGTGGAAGATCAACAAAGGCTGCAATCCTAAACACACTTTCCTATGAGTAAGAATCACTGAACACAATGGGGCTTACTTCTGAGTAGACATGGTTAGGATTGTGCTCTAAGTATTATTATGAGAGAGAGAAAGCACATTATCTTTAGTTGCTTTCTATCATGTTCCTCCCTATTTAATGAAAAAGCCCCAAGCTCTTGTGTTTGTGCTAAGCAAAAATGCAAGTGTTCCATCCTAATTCAAACCATCACCACAAACTAACATGAAGACGCCGGGCCCTGAAGAACAATTCGTGCTTGAGACAGAATGTTCATAGTGTTGCTGTAGGAGCACACCTGTGGCTTGGCTTTGGCTAGGAGCTGTCAGCCTGCAGAGAGAAAAACCAATCCACAATTGCCTCGGGATGGTGTGAATCAAAGGGAACTGAGCTCAGGCAAAGCTTACTGTTATATATGATAAGATCCTCAGGTTTAGATAACCAAAAAATTGAAGTGAATAAAAGGGCAGGGGAAGATCACTTTAGCTTCTAGCTGATAACTAAAAATTAAAGTGGGTTTAGATGTAGCATGATCCTCCCTCTATTCTACCTTTCCCCCAGAAACACCTTTCCTTGTCTCCAAAACACAATCCCACAACCCTCTTCTGCTGCAATCCACATCTCCTGCTGCAACCTTATCTGTGCCAGCCAGTGCTGGGATGAGATGTGGCACCAGCAGGCTGGCGTAGTTAATTGACCCAGTGCTGCAACAAATGTGCCTTATGACACATTTGCAACACTCTGATCCAGCAGCGGGAGGGTTGTGCTGACTCAATGTGCAGTTTAGGTTGCACTTCAAGTCAATCAAAATGATACCAAAGCAATTAAAACATGTAAAAATAGCAATAGCATATAACAAAAATAATGTAAATTCAGGAACGATCTAGATGTTAAAAGGGATCAAGAAAAGATTCCCTTCCTACCTTTCATTTGCACAAATATCTAAAATTGTCCATATTTAAAACAATAAACAATGTAGCACACAGGTTAATAAAAATAAATATTAAATTGAATTATCTAGTTTTGTGGGAGAAAATAGACTGGGACAGATTATTTATTGGGTCTGATTCAACAAATCATTTTGTGCATAAAAGAACAAACAGTCTACTTAAAAACATATTTGTATTTTTCACACTCTAAAGGCACAATCTAAACCAACAAGTTCTTGTGCAGGCCTGGGGGTATCTCAAATAAGCCACAAGAAATTGCACTCACTTCCTCAGGATCCGGCCCGGGGAGAGGCATGGAGAGGGCAGGGAGGAGGCATGAGGAAGGCATTCCAGGGTTGTGGGGAGGAGAACTGGCAGGACTGTAATTGGTTGGGCAGAAAACGGGGCCAAGACACTTATGCTGGATCTTAACCCCTTTCTCAGGCAGTCTGGGCAGTCCCGGCTTTCTTGGGTTTGCACTACCGGAACAGATCCAAGTAGTCCCATTGGGACTATAATGGCTCTCCTTGGGATAAGAGAAAAGGTTTTCCTCTTGCCTTGAGGTGAACTTCTGGTTGCCTACAACTCGTGCTGGATACAACACAGGCAAGCAGCCTGCCTGTTACAGTATAAATTAGGATTGTGAAGCCTGAAATACAGTGATGTATAACATTGTAAAGTAATGACTATGACAAAGCACTTCACCACCAAACAGATGGAATAAAAATACCTAGATGTAAGCAGATTAAGTATTAGGATCACAGCTTATGTTTATAACTCCTATGGTAAAGTTTGACATAAACTTGACAGACTTTTATCATTGTGCATATAACCTACCTGTTCCTTGCTGCTTGAGCATTCTTGTGTGAAAAATTAACAGATTACACAGATTTTTACTTTATAAAGAATTTTGTGCATTCATACAGATGGAACAAGCAAGGATATGAAACAGGAGTTGCTCATTTGAGTACCTACATGGAGGTTTCCTTAAAAGAAGAAAACAAGTAGGGTATGGTTTTAAAGTAATATGTTTATATTACGTATAACATACTACTTTACATATTTAAATGTCCATATTTTATTTTACTTCACTACTTAGGAAGAAGGATTCTTTGTTGAAAGACGTCAAGACCGCAGAAAAAGGAAAAAAGGGAGAGTAATGATACACATTCCAAAGACAGTACCCAATTGGTTATGCAGTCTTCAAACAGCTTTTAATTGGTTTCTCTCCTTTGTTTGCCATAACTTTACTTCAAAGCGTCACCTTTCCTGAATGTTGTCTCTTTCTGTTTGACAAAGTGCAAGGTCTTTACCTTCTTTGTTTCAGGTAGAACTGACATTTCAATATCTGCTGTTTAATTTTATTAAAAAAACTATTTACTTATATAAGTACTCTGTGTAAAAATTTTTGTGTAACCTATGATTAGTGATCCCTGTGTCTCAGGGATTAGCAGAAGTCTGAAAAAGCATTACTCAAATCTCCAACTTGTGTGTTCTGCTTTTGTACTTTTCAATGTGTCTGTTTTGTAGTGCTGGGCTTACTGGAGAGCTTTAGGGCATAATTCTAGCCAATTTTCCAGCATTGGGGTAGGATCAAGACAACACTGAGCTAAGGGAACAAACACTGCCTTACTTTGAGGAAGCCTCTTTGACTGCCCCCTTCTCCAATGTAGCACATGCCACACTGGCACAGGTATGCCAGTGCTGGAAAGTTGGTTAGGTCTGTGCCCATTTTCCCCTAACCTATCCAAAGCATTTTATATGCAGGTTTCTGCATGCATACTACCATGCTATTTATTGGATTGAATTTGTACTCTGCCTTTCTCCCCAAAGGGGACACAAGGCAGCTAACAATTAAGAATTTATACAAGTAAAGCAATAAAATATGAATATACGCTACAATATGCTAGATCAGATGCCATGTGCTTAAGGGGAGATGCTGTACAAGGAAATGCCCTCTTTCAGCATGGCATACAGCACTTGGAGTTTGGCAGTGCATATGTAGACCAATCATTTTCAAATTTCCTGCCTTCAGGAAATTTTTCACATGTTGAACTGTCTGCCAAGCGGTAGCATCTCAATGGGGCCCAGAGCATCTCAAGTACCATGAGGCAGGGGGTGCCATGAGGCAGGGGGTGCCATTATCACCCCCTGCCCTGCCCCATGCATTGCTGGGGATAAGTGCATTCATTCTGTGTGTGTTGGCTTGAGAGCCCTTCTCCAGCCTGCCCACTTTCTGAGCGCACACTGGTCAAGCCGGGGAGGGCCCTCAGGCAGACCCTCCACACACACTTCACAGCACAGACCCAGGTGGGTGGGTGGTAGAACTGGAAGCTGGAAGAGGAGCTGCCCGAATGTCGAGGGGTCCTGGATGCCTCCAGGCCTAGCACCCCCTCTGCTGCCAAGCACTCCATTTTTGTAGCAGGTGTTTCCAGAACATATTTTAAGTAGGATTGCTAACTCTTGAAATAAATACTTATACTTGGATAGGGTCTGGTGCAGAGCCCTTTGGGTAGAGCAGCAAAACTGAGAGCAGGTCAAGGGGTACACCAGTAGGCAGAGTCCAGAGTATTTTGGTGGAGTGAGGGACAGACGAGAATGGCATTCATCAAACACTGAAAAAGTTAACTTGGGGATTTTTTTAAATTTTATGTTTAGGAACCCTCATTCCATGGTGTAGTCAGGTCATTTGGCATTTTTCTGGCAAGACCTGTTGGTCCTCATCATTCTTTTGCATGAATTGATAATCTTACTAATCACCTATGAAAGGGAACAGAAACTGAATAAAAAACTCAGGACCTAATTTTTCTCTTCAGCTGGTGATTAGGGATGCAATCCTATGTACTGTTAGTTACCAATAGCCCCACTGAATATTGTGAGGAATCAACCCCTATAGGATTGCACTGTAATGATGTCAAAGCTGTTCACCAATCAGTGGGAGATTCTCATGCGCTGTAATCTGTTGGATTATCAGAACAGCAGCAAAGATATGGTCAGGCTGATTTTGCTTCAGATGCTTCAGATGGTACATCTAGATAAACGGAAGGTAAAAATACAGTTTGATGATGATATGACCTAAAGTATAATGATATGACCTATTTTAAAAGGCTTAGGAAAGAATTGTTTGATCATCCCTGCAATCATTTTCAGTTTTCGCGATGATTTTTCTAAAGAATAGGCTTTAACTGAATAGAACTCCATGAGTTTAACATTATTAATTCTAGGAGTGAATTTAACTGGCTTGCACTTAGCAGGAACTTTGAGGTGAGACCATGATATTACTATTAATGCACACATTTTAAAGATCATAGCCTCTTTTGAAATAAACAGAATCTCAACATGTTCTTCAAACTGGTCCACATTTATTCAAGTTATTTTTAAACTTCCCATCAAAATGGTTTATAGCGATTTGGGAATTAATCTATGTTGAAGCAAAAATTACAGAAACGTTGTGAAGATTGCTGGGAAAAGAAAAAAATGAATATCAGTATTACAATCACACAACCACCCTGCCTGCTTTGCAATTTTCAGGCACATACTGTACATTCAGAATACAAAGTTAAAGACAAAAGCGATTATCTCAGACATATGGTAGATTTGTTTCTTTATTTGAAAGATATACTGTACCCAACATTCCCACCAAATATTACCTCCTGGGTGGCTTAAAGAAGGGGTTAAAACAATACATTATAATAAAACAGAGCAACAAAGAATAAACAAAACAAAAGCAAGTCCAACAGCTAAGAAACATCAAATAAATAAAACACAGAAATCAAACCCAATCAGATGCCACCAAAGGCCCACACAAATAAAAAGCTTGTAATTGATGCCTGTAGCACTTATTCTCCCAAGGATGCCGGGGAAAGGACTGTGTCCTTGTTAGCTACCAATTCATCTTCATAGATGGGAGCACCTTGAGTAGGGATTCATCAAAATTCCTTAACATATGGGCAGGTCCCTATGGTAGTAAGGCATCCTCCAGGTATTCTCATCCCAGACTAGGTATTAAGGCAGTGGCAGGATCCAAATAAATTAACAACAGGTTCTATGTCCTAATGACCTAAATTAACAACAGGTTCTGTGTCCCATTAGTAACCTTTCTGAGAACCAGGTGTGCATTAGTAAAGGGTTCTACAGAAACTGTGAGAACCCCCTGAAGCCCACCACTGTAAGGGCTGTAGAGATCAAATGTGTGACTAGGTGGTTAACTGATATTAACTCTTCCATGTAACTCATAGTAACTCTTCCATGGTTGAAGGTGTGAAGTAGCTACCCAAAAGATTAGCACAGGAAAGAGGCACATATTTGTATTAAAGGCTCCTGTGTTTTTTCTCCTCAGTCTCAGATTTTCCCCTGAGTCACGTAAGTTATGAAGTTACATAAAGGATATGAAGATCTGTATGGAAATAAATTTGAATGGTCCCAGTCCTTTGACTTCTCACATAGCCAACAACACAGGCCCATTTGGCAGAGGCAGTGGCTGCTGTGGGGGTCAGTATGAGACATACCTTACAATCCAGAGTAACTATGGGAAGATGTAAGAGGCACTTACTCTGGATCTATGCATTTCCTGTAGGTTTCCCATAGGTTTCCCATGGAGGCACAGTAACTATGTTGGTGTAAAAAGTCCCGTAGTTACTCTGGATTGTAGCCATAGTGCACTTAACACTAATTTACAAGACAGCAACAATGATGAATAGTGGCATCACTACATCAAACTATTGTTTGATGTAAACAATAGTTTACATCACCCAGTGTGGGAGGTCAGTGTATCATTCCTGTGATGGATCTCCTCGCATGTAGTGGGATGCACCATTGCCTCACCACCTATTGTTATTTTGACTATAAATTTTAAAAGAACAGATATATTTAAACATTGTTTCATTGTATTCTGTATGAAAATATGCATTGAATCAAATATAACAAGATGATAATATAAAAAATACAAAGATTTTGGCCAGTAGTGGTATCATCTCCCTGCACGTCACTTGGTGTGGCCTGCACCCCTTGTGCCTCCCAAGTGACCTCATGGCAGTTGAAACAGCCTGTGCCAGCTCACCATTGCAACCAGGTTGTTGATGCAGCCAGAGTTGAGTTTCATGCCAACTGGCATAAATACAATTGCCAGAGCTTAACAGGAGGACATTTTGGAGGTGGAAATGGTGCATTTTGGGGAAGGGGAGAATAGAACAGAGTGGGAAAGGCCCAGGAGGAAGACATGATTGATGGGGGTCTCCTCACTATAACATATCCTCCCTTCCAAACCAGCCACCATTACAACAGGCTGTTCAGATTTCTACCAGCTAAATAACTGGTGGAGATCCAAGAAACTCCATAGGGTAGGAGTGGATATTACTCAGGGTAGGTTGAAAAATATTATCTTATCCCTTACTCCTCCTCCTCCTTCGTCTCTTAGCTGGCAACTGGGGAGTGGGGCCATCCTCTCAACAAATACACTGCTGTAGGTGCTGCTGGATTCCATGTGTTATTCATGATTCCCATGGTTGGTGTTTGTTGCCAATGTTTCTAACCTCATCAGTGGATATTTGCTGGTTCCTTAGGTTTTCCTCAATAAGTTTAAGCTATGTCTTCTTCAGGTGGACAGGTTGCCTTCGCCAGAAGATCAAGCCCAGTCTGTTCCTAAATTATGTTAGATGCAGCGGAGGCCATACGGCACTTCTAAATGAGTTTAGGATTGAGTTATTTAGGAATAAGGTTCTTTCCCTTGGTCCTGGTTACATTTCAGTAAGCAATTGGCTGTTTCTTTCTCTGATGTCAGCTGATACAAAGTGATGGAAAGGGGCCTCTTGCTTACAATTTGATTAATATTTGACATTTCTTGTAAACTTATGTACACCCATGTAAAGATGTAAGAGCGCCATTGTAATGTTCAGAAAAAAAGTTTGATGTACTAGCATAAAAGTTATAGTTCTTTTTAAAACTAGACTAATGCAGAACAGAAGGTGAATATTTGTGGGGGCAGCTGGTTCCTCAGGCAGATGCTATTTAATGCGCATCTTCTTATAGCATGACAGAATAAGGGATAAAACCTTCCTTTAGAAACTTCAGTAAATATGGGAAATTGTGACCCAGAAAATATGCAGACAATATGGAGAACCGAACTATCAATCATATATAATTACCAGCATAATATGTTGAGATGCAGCTCTGACAACTTTTTGTACCTGAAAAAACAACTTTTTTTCAAACAGAAGGTTTATAATGGTGCTCATACATTCACAGCCCAATCCTATGCATCTTTTTAAGTTTCTAAATGTTTAATGGGATATTTCCCAGCTGTAGAAGTGCAGCCTCAGGGGTTAAAATGTTTATTTGTCCATTGGTAAAATGGGAAACTTCATGGGATGCTGCTCTAATAAATTCTTCCTTGCAGCTAACTGCAGAGGCAGACTATGCAGTCTTCATGTCTGGCTTTCTAGGGAGAGAATATCTTGAAGGATCCATGTTTACCTTTCATCTGCAAGTTTGAAAAGTCCTTCCTGCACTTTAAAATTAAGAGTGATGGCCACTAATTTAGATGCTTTAAAGGGCAGTGGACAGATTCAGAGGATAGGTCTATCAACAGCTATTAGCCAGGACAGCTAGATGAAACCTCCCTATTCAGATATGGAGGTTTACTGGTGAATGTCAGATGCATGAGACTAACAACAGCAAGGGCTGCTATGACCTGCTTTGAACTTTCCAGAAGTATCTAGCTGGCCACTGTTGGATTCAGCAAGGCTCTTTTTATGTTTTTAATTCCACATTCATGGGCCAAATACAGATCCTGGGAAATTGTTCTGCAGATGAGCTTTTAGAATTGGGGACAGACAAGATCAGCCATAGACAATCACCATTCAGTCTTCCCTCATTCAAAGCCACAGACATATTGTGGCAAATCAGTTTCTGGGTGTGCCACTGCAGGTGTGAGCTCACATGAACACAACGGGCAAAATCCAGAGCATTTATGGGTCCACACTGTTACATCACCCTCTAGTGTTATGGAAAGTCACCTTAACTGCTCCATCGCAAAGGGATAATTTGACTTCAGGATATAGGCCAACTTCATAGATAAATATTTTTCAAGAAACTAGAATCCTTTTCCCTTTCCTATGTAAGGGATTGTTTTGTGTTGTAGGGGATTGTTTTGTGTTGTAGGGGATATTCAATCATGTGAACCCAGGGTAACCAAACGTCTTAGCAAAGAAAAAGGGGACAAGGACCCCCAAAAACGTAGTACACCCAAGAAAAACGTAGGACATGACAAAATAAAAGCTTAAAATACTCATGTACTGTATAGTGCTTTCTTTCATGTAGTTAATTTAAATAATGTGTTATTTGTTATTAAATGGAAAACTATTATATGTAATTTATTAATATAATTTATTAATATAATATAATTGATATAATTTATTAATTACAAGAAGATAATTCCTAAATGTTGCCTGCTGAGAAGTGAAAGGAAAATGAATATTATTTTCCAGGACACATAGCCAAAAAAGATGACATTTTCTAGAAAAAAGAACATTTGGTCACCTTATGTGAGCCCCCTTTTGCAATCTGAAGTGGAACATCCCAGGCAAGTTTAATAACATGTTGAGAACTAGGCCAGTTTTCTAGAGGATTTCAGGAAAAGGAGGAGCATGGAAAAATATATGTACTATAGTACATTCCAGCCAATTCACTTCCTCTGTTTTCAACAGAAGAGAATTGAGCATGAATCTACTTTTCCTCTCTGATATTCATGGAATTAAAAGCAATTATGGTAACTTTGTATAGATTGTGTCTATGTTTTAACAGTTCCTACTGGAAGATTATGTGTGCTAATCACAAAATTATTTTATGTATACTGTATCTAATGGGAATCCAGAAAGCTACTTAGCTCTGACTTGTAAAGAACTAGGATACAGACATATGACTATTGGTGTTCCAATAAGGAATGTTCTTCCTGAGTTACTGAAGGTACAATCCTAACTAACTTTCTAGCTCTGGGATAAGGACAATTCAACTCTAAGATAACGGAACAAACATTGCTTTCCCTTGAGGAGCCCTCTGTGACCACCTTTTCCCTTCCCAATTGCAGGGTGCACCACATGCCTTAATGGGACAGCTATGCACAGGGTTGGAAAGATAGTTAGGTTTGTGCCCCGTGTCGTGTAAATCATTCTGTGTCCTATTCAACAAAATAGCTCTTATCTACCCACATGCTCTGCAGTGCTGGAACAGATTTTTACAATACACCCATTTTCATAACACTCTGCAGCCTCCTAAATCCACATGCAGCATATGGTGTCAACTCGTGCTGGTTCCTCTGCAAACCTACTGCTTGTCCTTGTGTTTATAGTCTTCATCTGCAGAAGAATAAATCTTACTTAGAGTCCATTCCCAGGAGTAGCAACCTGGTCATGTATGGAACCTGTTTTTAAAAAGAGAGAAAGAGAGAGAGACCTAAAGGTAAACGTGCTCAGTTTGCTCTCCTGTGGCTGGAATGTGCTAACTCGGATTCTGTCAACAATCCAGAAGAGTAACAACAAAACCAAGGGTAAGTGCAAGAAAAGAACTGGAGCACACCATGTACAACTAAGATGCAGTGCTATTAAAAAAATGGTAAAAAGATATGGCCGGCCTTTGAAATTGAGCCAGTGAGGGTTAACAGCATGAAGAAGTGCCAGACAGACTGTCAACAACCTTCCTTTGCACATTTCTGCTAATGCATCTCAATTCTGACCTGTGGCATTTCTTCCTAGCAGAGATATGCACTCCCCATGCAGCCTGGCCAATCTTCCACAGACTTGCCCTGCAGCCCTATTCCCACTGAGAGGCACACAATTCTGCCAGTGCAACTTAATCCTCATTTGTAGGCTTGCTTTCAGATCTTACCTTGGAGTACACATCTCCCCAGCTATAACTTGCCACAAGCACCAGACTGTTCAGTCAGTGTATGCTTCAGCCCTTTTGCTATTCTAGCTTTAGGTATCTGTGTAACTTGGAGAACAAGACCTTCAGCTGCAATCCTGAAAAAATGAGCAGAACTGAATGCAAGGCTGTATTTTGCCATATGATCCAGCTCCGATCTCTTCTTTAAGCAGTCACTCTGCCATAGATAACTTAATATTTTACTATTTTTTAATGCAGGGATGCCCAAACCCCTGCACATGGACAAGATGTGGCCTACAGCAGCAAGCCCCCTCCACATTGGAAAGCCCTGTAAACTTCTGGATACGAGGGAGTTCTGCTCCCCTCACTTCCAGAGGGTGTTCTGAAGACGAGAGAGGCTACATACAGTAATCTTAACCAGTGCTTTTTCTGGGAGAAAAAGTGCTGGTACTTACCACAGGTCATCCCCATATAATTAACTAGCAAAATTTTACTTGTGGGAGTAAAATTCCCCCTGTATGCCCTCTCCCACTGAGCATCGTCCCCCTACATGCACTGTCCCCCCAGGTGCACCGTCCCCGTATGCGCACCATCCACCCATGCGCAACAATCCCATGTGCAACGACCCCCATGTGCACCATGCCTCCATGCACACTGTCCCCCCATGCACAACACCTTCCATGTGCAACATCCCCATGCACAACACCTTACATGCACATTGTCGCCATGCTCATTGTGTCCCCATGTGCACCATCTCCTCATGCGCAACACAACCCCAATGTGCATCAATCCCCATGTGCATCATCCACTCATACGCACTGTCCCCCATGTGCACCATCCATGCACAACACCCCCATGAGCATCATCCCCGCATGCCCAACACCACCCATGAGCACCGTCCTCCCATGAGCACTGTCCTCCCATGTGCACCTTCCCCCACCATGCATACTGTCTTATTGGGTTCCTCCACCACAGAAGGAACACCCTCCCCAAACTTCAAGCTTCAAGGCCCGGCGGCCCAGTGAGTGAGTGACTTCTCAGTTTTATATACATAGATTAATTAGCTACTGGGAGGAGGGGTGGGAAAAGGTGCCTGTACTGAGTACTGGTGCATATCCCCAGAGAAAAAGCCCTGCTCTTAATCTGGTTTTAAGATCATTCTCCCTCTCTATGTTAGAAAGTGTTTATGAACCGGTTTGAATTCATTTATTTATATAAATTCAGTCTCTAATGTACTCATTTATTTAAATTTATTCAAATTTTAAATATAAACTGATTTTTTTCTGGTACCAACACAATGTCAGAGAGATGATTTGACCCTCCCTCCAAAGGTTTGTTTTTATGCCAAGTGAAGAATTTTGAAATTATCAGCATCAACTGTATTCCCACCTTAAAAGGCAGTTTTACAGTAGCTTTAAAAGTTTTTGCATTCATATTCAAAACTGACATGCTCAAAAAATGAGGCATGTGTGCTCTCTATCTGTGGCTCTGTGATTGTGCCAAACCATAAATATAGCCTCTACCGGGTAAGCAGAGTTGGCCACATGGGTGGTCTTAGAAGCTGACCAAAGTGGACACTTGCTGAGTCCTCCTGGACACACCCAATCAATTGCTGAAGCTCCACAGCCCACATCTGTACACAGTGGCAACAAAGAGCAATGTACTCTGCCAAGCACATCACTCCATCTGCGTTGTGCTTGTTCTTCCTTCCTTTACTCTCAGTCAATCCAGTTTTCTCCAGGGAATTTAGTTCCTGATTGCAAAGAAGGAGTAAATGGAGTAGAAACTGCCAACTCAAAAGGACAATTTTTCTTCCCATCTCCAGAATAATTGTTTTATCTGCTGGCCCATCTACTTGCAAGTCATACCACTGTTGACAACGATGGTAAGTGGTGAAGGATGGCTGGAGGAATGCTACAGAAGCAGAGAGAGTTAAGTTATATCTCTCTCCCTTCATCTTCAACTGCACAGAAGAAAGTGGAGGCCTTGGGAATCTTATGCATGCAAACGTGTGGAGATTCTCAAAGGGCACTTACATTGTGTGGTCAAATTAGAATTTAAAATCTGAGTGACATTTTGAAATTCCCTTGTTGGACATAAGGAATACATCATATTCTGTGATGATTATGGAATAACCAAGGCTTCACCAATTCAAACAATTGCTTTTCATAGGCAGGACTGATACAAGGGAAATTTCCTCCCCCCCCCCCCCCCCCAAGTATTTGCAGAGTGTTCCTTGCATCCATCTTACACATACATAGTAGGATTGGATTAACAGCATGGAATAAATCCTGCATTTCAGGATTATGGCCACTGCAATAAATGGTTACAACAGCTATCATTGCCACCTTCTGCTCATTGGTGGCACCTTCTGCCACCTACTGCTTCATAGTAGGAACTTGGGTTATGTTATCAAGCACCAGAAGATTGCAGGTATTTACATCATCTTCACTCTTGACTCAATCATCACTCTTCACTCTTGACATCATCATCACTCTTGACTCAATTTTCAGTTGTTTTGGCTGCTGATATTCTCAGATGGGGGCAAAGTGCTAAATTTTGTAGTCATCTCAATATGCTCTGAAAGCTGCCCCTTCCTTTCATCATCATGGCCATTCTTGGGAGTGAGAGTGATATGGAGGAATCTGTTCTGCATTGCTCTTGTCAGTTAGAAAGAATGGCTCTGAAAGGCATGGGCAGTTAACAGGGATTGATGAGGTGCCTGATTTCCACTGATTTCTTCTCCCTCCTCCCATCATCAAGAGTCTAGAATCTGATCCATAACAATAACTACCAGATGTTATTACCATAAACACTTCGAACTGTCCCTAATTTATTGTACAGTACTTTGTGCATTGTAATTTTAAGTTCATCTGGAAAGCAATCTTGGCTAAAAGTGGGGTATAAATATATTTAACCTGCAAATCTAAAATAACCCAAACATCGTTCCTCTGTTCTTGCACACTGTGGCTTGGTTTCATACAGGCCACGTAAAACGCGACTTACAATTACGTTTGTTTGAGGGATTTATACACCACCTTTCCCATGCCAACACAAATGTCCTGGATGACTTAACAAAACTTTAGTTCATCCTGTTGTCCTCACAGTCACAACCTTTGAGATAGTTGAGGCTGAGAGTGAATGACTGGCACCAAAGTCACCCAGGAGGCTTCATGGCTAAAGAAGAGTGATTTGAACCTGGGATTTCCAGGTCTCAGTCCAACTCCCTAACAGCTTACACTATATTGCTACATATTGTACTATATCACTAGTGTGCAGGTATCCTGCTATTGGTTTTTATTAAGCACTTATAAAACACTCAGAGCACAATCCTAACCATGTCTACTCAAAAGTAAGCACCATTGTATTCAATGGGTCTTACTCTCAGGAAAGTGTCTTTAGGATTGCAGCCATAGGTGCTTTGCAGAGTCAAAAACTGTAGACAGGTCGTAGCTTGCAGGATTACAGCCAAAGAAATGATCTGGCATCGCAAACGTCCTGTAGAATTTGAGGGATGGTGCACATTATAGCTGAGCTAAACCAGTATTTTACTAGAGGAGCCCTTTGCAAGAACTTGATGCTCCAGAAATGCTTACATTACCAGCAAATTGTTTAAAGGAAGTTAAAGGACAATTTTTAAATGCATGTGTTGAAATTAATTTTGGTGGTCTTCCATCACCGTCACCCGCAGATTCAGAGTGACAGTCCAACACTTAGGCCTCCGTCACAGCACATCAGTCGGTTACCATGGCAACTCTTAAGACTTTCGGGACCGTAATGTTGTGTTTTATTCCCACCAAAGAATAACAACAGGGAATAAAACAGAGCATCAGTCTGAAAATTAGCCAAGAAACAACTCTGTCCAAAAAAAATAAAAATAAAAAACCTGAATGAATGGAAAAGACCAAGGCAATCTGTTTCACACCACACATTTATATATTATTCACTCACTTATCCGTCCAGGCTAACAGCCCAGGAATACAAGAAGATTGGCTATTATGGGACCAACTTGGCACAGGCAGCATTTTTATTCATTCTTGTAATGGGTGCATACCTTCCAGCATTTGACAGATGAATATAGGTACATTTGTTTCACATTAAGCAACCAACTAGCTCACTGTGCACAAGGGAGCAGGAGAAATGCACTGGCTACTTCCTTGCCCTTCCTAAATGTCAGCTTGTTTGCTCCTACAAAGGATTTTTCAAGTATCACCTTCAAAACACAAATTTCCCTACATCTTAAAAAGTGTTCGTTGATGTTTTGTTGCCAGGAATCTGCCTAATTTTCATTGTCACTCAGACAAAATATCACTCTCAAATGCCAAATTGTTTAGAGTTTCAGGCACAATCTCCAAGTATTGATTCCACACAAACTCTGTTTTTTTCCAGTGGGTGTTTTTCAGGAGCAGCATTTAGTGGATTGTGGCCTTCAAGAGTCTGTAATAATAGGCAAGCTGAAATCTGGTGCATACTAAGACAGATGGTTGTTGTATCAGCCAGTTGGGTGGACAGCTCTAGTGTCAGGTACAAATGCATCATACCATGTAAGTGCGTAAGCCTGCACTTCCTAGTCCAGGGAAAGAAATAGTTTACTGCTGTCTACTCCTGCAGCAGTACTTCGGTAAAGTACAATGCTGCATAAGCCACAGCAGTAACTAGTGGAAGGAAAGCATTATGGATGAATTCCTCTTGTGCTGCAGCCTGCACTGATCACTTATATCTATTTATCTACAGTATTTATATACTGCTTTTCAACTAAAAAGTTCACAAAGCGGTTTACAAAGAAAATGAAAAAATAGCTAATTAATAGCTGATGGGTCCCTGTCCCAAAAGGGCTCACAATCTAAAATGCAATAAAGAACACCAGCAGAAGCCACTTGAACAGACATTGCTGAGGTTTGTCGGACCAGTTACTCTCCCCCTGCTAAATAAAGGAGGGACTGTGATGCGGGCTGTCCTGCGTTATGTGCGTGGAAGGGGAAGACTGAGTTACTGGAGGGAATACTCCTAAGGAAAGGTCTTCAGGGAACATAGGCCACGGAGAGACGGTAGGTATATTAATAACAGTATCTTTATTGACATCCATCTAGATGGAGGCTCAGGCTCTTCTGTTCCAGTAACGACAGAATAACACCAATGGGTGCGTACTCACAACAGGTAAGTAAATGGTAAGTAACAGTCACTAAGCACAAGTCCACATTGCCTCTGACCTCCTTTGTCCTTTCCTTCTCCCTCTCCTCCTTCTCTTTTCCCCTCGCTTTCCCGCCTGCCTCCTTCCCGCTCTTTTCCTCCCCTTTTAATCCTTCCAGATGCCCCGCTCCATGCCTAGTTCCCACCAATCAGGACGCGGGGGAGGTGGAAGGTTCCACTACCAAGCTGGTCCTGTAAACATCTCTGGTCTTCTTACACTTCCCTGTCTGGCGACCTCCCTATCTGATCAGGTCCACCTCGGGGGTCTATATTTCCCCCTCTTTGGGCCAGCCACCTTCCTTGGCTCGGCCGGCAACATTTCCTCTTCTTCTACTGTGCCCCAGTCCCCTGGCTGAATGGCTTCCAGCTCTTCCTCCCTCCTTCTCCTTTCTTCTGGCGGTGTCACCACCCTGGGAACTTTGTGGGGTCTGCACCGGCACAGTGGTTCTCCTTCTTCCTCTCAAGACATCTCGAGCCACATGAGGTCCTCCACCAGTTCCTCCTCCTCCAACTGACAGGGTCCCTCACAGGGACACCCACTTGAAAGAGGGCCTCTTATTCAATTAGCAGGGGTAAATTGCAAACACCCAATAACTATAACCCTATGCAGAAATTAAAGGCTGCCCTAAAGGCGTTGGTATTACTCAAGCCCTGTACTCTCATGAATGGGAGGCCAGGACTTATCTCCGCTTATGGTGCTACAAATAAGACATCCAGGTTCCCTTGCTTGGTGGTTAGATTTACTGGAAATCCAGCTAAGGCTCCAATTCTATCCCCCACCCAGTAGTGCTGAGACAACAGTTCCAAAAAAGTTTATGTTGCATCTAGCAGTGGGGAGCAACCCACAGGCAAATGTGAAGTACATATAAAACATTTGTACTTACCTCCGCCTATGCCCCAAGAAAGCATATGTGAGCCAAGCCTATGCATGTCTACTCAGAAGTAAGTACCATTATAGTCAATAGGGCTTACTCTCAGGAAAATGCAGATGCAGTAGTATTTTAGCTTAGATTGCCTCAGACTCATACAACCTCATCTAGTGGTGTATATCCAAGAACAGAAAAGGAGCAGAAGGATTGAAATAATGGGGTATGATCCACCATGCACCATTACTGCTGAATTCACCCCCCCCCACCTCATTTCCTTCCTTGCCCAATTACCTCCTTTCCTAATTATGTCCCAGTCCTTCAACTCCATCCACTGACCCTATCCTTCATGGATAGGGTTGGGCTGTAAGTGAAATCACTATCTTTTTACCTCAACTTACTTCACAAGTTTGTTGTAAGTTTACAAATCCAGGGTGGGAGTAAACCATTCTATGAAGCTTCATTCCTCTGCAACCTGTTGCCATCTTTCTTCAGTCCAGACCAGCAGTACATGGAGGTAGGGGATGAATCAGCATCCTTGCTAAAAGACAGCTGTTTTTGATACAATCAATATTGCCTGATAGAATTGATTGCTTAGAATCAATAGTGCTACCAAGTGAAAGCCACTGCTTTGGCTGTGGACCGCAGTAAGAAATGGTAGCAGTTTCACCATAGGAGTTTCTTTATAATGCTGTTATTCCAAGGATTGCATTTCTTTGGGATTGTAGGAATAAGAGGGGAATTCCTGCTGCAAATGTAAGGAACCAGCCACCATCTGACTCTAGCTTACTTCCTGAGGAGTAACCAAGCTAGCAGAACCATTAAATTTCATGCTTCCAGGTCAGGGAGTTGGGGCAGTTTGGCGGTTTTGGCTGGGTGTTGGTGAGTGAGTGAGTCAGTCAGTGACATTTCAGTTTTTATATATGTAAAAGAGAAAAGTCACTAACTCACTGACTGACTCACTCACTCACCAACACCCAGCCAAAACCGCTGGGTCAAGAAGCGTGAAATTTGGGGTGGGTGTTCCTTCCATGATGGCAGGAGTAACTAAGAACCAGTTTTCGGAAATTCCAGCTGGAAGGGGTGAAATGGGGCGCAAAGCATTTCCTCGTGACTGAGGGATTCTCTGCCCCAACCCCCGGACCTAGAAACATGAAATTCAGGGAGGGTGTTCCTTATGTCTCATGAACACCCACCAAGAACTGATGTGGAGAAATTTAACTCTTAAGGGGCTGAAAAGGGGTGCCAGTGCCACGTGTTTTGTCCTATACTTAATATGGAAGACAGACCAACATCCAGCCAATTTGATGCTCAGTGCTTGGTGCACTGGGGTGTTGTGCATGGGGGGTGTTTCACATAGGGGGTGTTGCACATGGGGAGATGATGCGCATGGAGGGTTGATGTGCATGGATGATGTTGCCCATGGGGAGATGATGCACATGGGGGAAGTTGCGTACAGGGAGATGATATGCAGGGGGGGATGACGTGCATGGGGGGATGATGCACATGGGGGATGTTGCACATGGTGGATGGTGTATGGGGGAATTTTATTCTTGCAACCCGGGTATGTTTTTGCTAGTATATATATATATGTGTGTGTGTGTGTGTGTATATGTATATGTGTTTATATACATATACAAACTTTCAATTATATTATAGAGCTTATCTGTTATTGCTGCATTCCCCAGACAAACATTTTCACTGTCTGGGCTTGTTCAGCTTCCAGACTCCAGATGAAAAAGGCCAAAAAATGTGATAAGGGATGTATTAATGACTGATACACAGTGGAATGGAAGATGTTTTGATATATATGGAAAGCAGCCCCTTTTGGGATCCCAAAAGACACATTTCATTTATGTAGCTAGTTGCTCAGAACAGATAAGTAAAACAAAATACTGTACAGAATTCAGGTAGCCAGCCAACAAGCTAGCCATGTACAGTAGCAGCTATTGTTGCAGGTGAACAGCAGCAGTTATTTTGGAAGCTTGCAAATAAGGGCATATCTCAATTATGGGACCACACTGCCTCAGTGAAATAGAGGCTATTATAATTACTGGTACAAGAGAAAGACTGTCTCAGCAAGCATGCCTCTCAGTAGCAGAGCTGCTGCCATTGTTATGTTGGTACCAGATCCCCAACTAGGATGGCAAGGTCACAGCTGTGAATGCCCTTTACTTTTGTAATGTGTGATGAAAAGGGCATAACATTTACTTCAGCAAACCTCCTTCTGGGGATATGTGAATTAACCGAACCCAGCAAATATCACGGTTTCTTTGAAAGAAGGAAATAAAATATAAACGAGGGGATTTTTTCACAGTCTCAATGACTGAAACCAGCAAATCGCCTTTTTATAAGGACAATATCCAAGATGTCAGAAAATGGTGATGGTCCTTAATTTAATTCCTACTCCAGAAGTTTTAAATAGGTATGAAAATATTGTAATTCAGGTTGCAATCATATTCCCACTGTCCTGGGAGTAAGCCCCATTGACTATTTGAGAAGACATGTATAGGCTTGGGATCTTTTGTTACAACCCTAGCCACATTTTCCTGGGAGTAAGCACCGTTGACTATCATAGGACATATTCTGAGTAGACCTGCCTTGGACTGGGTTCTCAGTTCACTCAGAGCTTGCCAAGCATGCAGCCGTCCCTGTCTTATCCCTTCTTCAATGAATATGAGCTTCTGAGACCAATCTTTCCATTTGAGGCTTTTGGATGCTCTTCCTGGTGCATAATGGCCAAATCATTTTGGGCACAATCCAGAAGTGCACTTGGGTTCCCCTATCTATCACTGGGCTGGCCCAGTTGCAAGATGGGCCACCCTAGTTATTCTGGAAAAGGCTTGGGGCAGCCTAGGGCAACATAGGCTGCCCCAGATAGGTGGACCTGGGCTGCCCTGGCTGGGCCAGCCTAGGCAGTTCAGGAGAGGCATGTTCAGGAGAGGCATGTTCAGGGCATGTTTAGCATTGCTGAGGGCAGAGCAGTTTCTCTGTATCCAGAGCCTGTTTCCAGAGCAGAAATGCCCTCTTCCAGCTCCTCAGAGTTATACCACCTGGAGCAGGTATAACAATGAGTAGAACCATATGGGTCCATGATAAGGAGGAGTTGACCAAAAATCTGAGTTCTTGGTCAGCCTGGCTGCAAGCAACCCCTGCCTTTCAGCTACAGGATATGGCACAACTATGGCCGCCACTAACCTGGGGATACAGCAGGCCACTCCAAGAAGCCCCTTGTCTTCACTATAGACTGTATTGGCTATCTCAATACAATACTATTGTATTCACTATAGACTGTATGTACTGTTGCTGGTGGTCAAGGACTCCTTATAAAGCAGGCACCACAACTGTTCCTTGTTCAGTGTGAACTGAGGGCGTCTCCTCAGAAGCAAGCCTTCCCCAGGTGTCACTGACTTGGTGCCTACTGAGCATGTCCTGGAGCAGCTAGGGCAGCCCAGGCTTCCTGACTCTCTGGTTGCAGCATAACCTTTTGCTCTGGATTCAGAATAGTTGGGGCAGCCCAGCGAGGGCACTCCTCACTTGCCCTTTCTCTGGATTGTGTCCTTTGTCATGGCATTCATATGCTAATTTGCCATAGGCATATTGGGAAACATTTAGCTTTGTTTTGCAGCAAAACTCTCTCTTTCCTGCAGACAATAATCACAGGTATTCTCTTTTTTTCAGACATACCTCTGGCAGTAGGCAAGAATTGTGCAAGACTCCTGCTGCTACCTATGGAGGCTCCATTACTTGGAAAGAAGTTATTTCAATTAATCACCAATTATTTCTGAATAGTTGGTGAATCAAGAAAAGAAGTAGGTGTTCAAAAAGTCATTCTGTCTATTTCACTACTTGTCCGGGGATGTTCTAACTTCCATTGAAGACATGGAAAGAATCTCTAAATACAACAGGATGCTGGATTGGGCTTCCAATGTAGCAACAAGAAGTACCAAGAGGTGTGTGGAGACTGTTATATCTGAATAAGAGCATAGATAATTAATTCCCAACTCATTAGTCAACCTAACTGTCCTGAACTATTTATCACTTACCAAAAATTAATCAGTCCATTGCCAAGGAAATGAAAGATTTTATTGAATAATAGGAGATACATGGCCCTTCATTCTGAAGTGTCAATTATTTCAAATTTCTTGAAAAGAAGTCCTGGAATGGAAAGAGCCTTGGCTTTTTTCAATTGTTTGGGACATCGCTCTTCAACACCATGGAAACCAAGCTGATGAAACTGAGTCACAAAGCTCAGTTTGGGGGAAATATATCAGGAAGTGAAAGGAATCCAAAAAGGCGGCATAAGATGATCAATAGTAAGAGGTAGCGGAGAGACACCGTCTGTTTATCTAGTCTGATACAGATAACTAGCCATGTGCAGGCTGAAACAGGCTGTTTATTTCATTTTGGGCATGTTATTTAGATTGGTAACTATAACCGTACTACACTAAAGACACGACATGAACAAATCAAGGAGTCCAACCATTACAGATTTGGGTTTTTGTATCAGATCAGTTTCATCAATATAATTTTTAAAACTCTGCAGCTGAGTTCCTGTTCAGACACGAACTGTCAGAAATAGTTTCAGAAGCAATTCCTGGTATTTTGAGCAGTTCCTGGTATTTTGAACTGGTGGCCCCTTTTTATGATTCAGAATTTGCTTTACTTTCAGTAATTGACTAGAATGGATATATGTAATATATTCATAGCACAATCCAATCTAATTTCCCATGTGGCAATGCAGCAGCAATGGCACAGGCTATATTGTTAACCACAGGGGAATTTCAGCTGCTGGAGGTCTCCACAGGTATGGGGACATTTTTCTCCTTGCTCCTGGGTAAGCCCCAGAAGCAACTACGAGTTTGAGTTGATCCATGCAGAAGGAGCAGGCCCGAGAAGGGGAATAGGGTACAATATGCACTGGCACAGCAGCTCCCAGTCTCTTCCAGTTCCAGCTCTCTCTGCTGTTGCAAAGACCCTTATGGTGTTCCTACAACAGCACAAAGTGGCAGAACATGCATTATGCTGAATCCTATTGCATAGGATTGGGCTGTGATTCACTTACATAGATATAAATTTCAGATTTGTAGCCAATGTTACAGCTCAGTCCTAAACTTCCTGGAGCACTGAGCCTGCTGTGGGTCCAAAATGGCTGCCTCGATATCTAGCTCTCCCTGGGCAGCTGCTGGCAGCTCCTTCTCTGCTCTCCCCAAGTAAGGGAAATAGCCCCACAATGGGGCTACTTGACTCTGCGACAGCCTTTGAGCTGGGCATCCCTAATGGGCACCAAATCAGTTCTTATTGGCTCCTTACATCACAGAAGGAATATGCTCCCCAAATTTCATGCTTCTAGGTTCAGGGGTTTGGGCCGGGCATTGATGCAGCAGTGAATCAGTCAGTCAGTCTTCAATGTTAAGTAAAACACATTGCATTCCCGTTTTCACCCCTTTAAGGTTTGAATTTCTAAAAATCTATTCTTAGTAGGTGCCTTTGTCATGGACAGATTACTCTACCCAAATTTCATGTTTCTAGATCCGGTGGTTTTGGCTGGGTATTGATGAGTGAGTGAGTGAATCAGTCAGTCCATCAGTGACTCTTCAATTTTCTATAGAGTATCAGAATCCTCAGAAATCACTGAAAAATCTTCTGTACTCTTTGTACTCTAGCCACTTATTTGGGATAAATGGAATCACCTACACTATCTTTAGTAATTTCAGCAATGGTGCTAAGGAAAGGAAAATTCATAAACATTCAGGAGATAATGTTATAATGAATTTGCATCATTAAGTATAAAGGTTACTCAAATTATCCAAAATGTGCAAAGCTGCCCTTTACTCAAAGGAGTTCACAAGTATTTTCTGGCAGCTTAAAATAACTGAGGAGCAAGAATATGTTGTATTAATATGCATAGAAAATGAAAACAATAGATACCTGTCCCCACACTGTGTGCAAGCCCCAGTTCAGGGGCAATTTTAAGCATTTTGGGTGAAACACCAAGGTTTCGGTCAAGGGAGCTCTATATCCTAAAGACAGTAAGTAAAATATTTATTAAGAAGAATATCTATTTTTAACTAAGGATGATTTTAGTTCTATTATTTATGTGGCCGCAGTGCACAGACTCCAGCACTTGCCTCTATGTAGAAAATGTGCTTCAGAGCCCTTTGGGGGTAAAAATGGGGGTAAGGTTAGGGAGGAGGAGATGTCGTACTCTGGCTCTGGTTACCTGGCAGAGTCCATGGGTGCCCTCGGTGGGGGCGGGGGGGGGGAGCCCAGGGACTAATTTTATTTCTTCACCAGTGACAGAGGAAGAGCAAAGTTGTACATTATGTTCTATCAAAATCTCTTTAACATGTACATAAGACATGCCCACCCTGAGCTGAGTGACATGTTAATGAAAAGCATCTGCAGCAGAAGCAAAACTGCCAAACCATCTTTGTGAACACAGCACCCATTCTGCTAGTCTGTCTAACTGTAAGAACCAATTTAAGGGAAGAGAGATCATCTCTGCTTACCTCATACGTGAAAAATAAAAGTCTGTTTGTCTGTCTGTCCATCCATCACAATAGGTTCAGGATAGATAAAAAGAAGCACAATACTGTACTTTATTCTAAGCATAACAAAGAGCACAATCCTAACCTTGTCTACTCAGACTTACGCCCCATTGTGTCCAATGGGTCTTACTCCCAGGAAAGTGTCTTTAGGATTGCAGCCTAAGTAATGGAAACCAATGCTACAGGATGCAAGTTCCCAGCTTTTAAAAGAATGATCAAATTCAGGTCTGTGAAGCTGATAACTAAGGGCGCAATACAGAGTAATTACGGGGAGTCCTTGCTCCGGTGTGAGAACAATTTGCTCTGGATTGCAATATGAATTTCCCATAGGTTTTCACTAGGTGGTGCAGTAACTACAAGGTGCACATAATGTCTCTTACATGCTCCCATAGTTACTCTAGATTGTAGGGTAAATGCATCTTTGTTATGTATCTCCGAATACCAGGTGCTGGGGACAAGCAAAAGGGAGAGCTGTTGCTCTCTCACTCTTCCCAGGAGCATCTGGTTGGCTGTTACTAGAAACAATGGATCCAGTAGGCAGTTCTTGTTTTCTTATGTTAAACAGTGAGCATAAGCTTGATTGGAGCTAAAGAGTAACCCTACAATCCAGAGTAACTACAGGAGCACATAAGAGACATTACGTGTACGCAAAGTTACTGCACCACCTAATGAAAACCTATGGGAAATTCATATTGCAATCCAGAGCAAATTGTTCCTACACTGGAGCAAGGACTCCCCGTAGTTACTCTGGATTGCACCCTAAGTATAAGACACAGGAAGCTCAGCTCAGGAGTGACCCCAAGAATTGGTGAAGTTATTTATTGGTGAAGAACTTCTACCCACCTGCCCAGGCTAAACACAATTTTCAGTGTGATGATAGCATTAAATAAACCATTGGGTCAAGTGAAAGTACCTGGGTGGGGGGTGGTCTCCATAACAAGTCTGTCCACCAGTCCTACCAAGCTGGTACTGGTCAGGCAAAGAGGGCAGAGATGTTGGATCTGGCTTATTTAAGACTGTAATGTAGACAAATCTAGTTTACTTGTTTATGGCAATGCAAGGGTCCAGCCAACCACACCTCTTCCTCACTCATTGTGCCATTCAGGATGCTGTAGATTAGGCTGAGCTGTACTGTATTGGCAACCACATTAGGCTGAGCTGGCAAACTTCTAGATACTGGAGGGCAAACGTTATAGCAAGACTTGCAAAATTTATGCCTAACATGCTATTTCTAAATGCAGATAAGCCTTCTCCTGATCAGGAGCTGGTATCAATAATCATATAATCTCCTTCAAATTACAGTCCTGGTTCTGCTGACTATATGGATTTACATACAGTAAAACACTGGATTGAGAGTAACTTGCAACTTGTAAGGGAGCTGCAGTCTGCCCTCCTTACACAGGAGTGAGCCCCACTGATTATAGTAGGCATATGGTCCTCCTTACATAAAAGTTAACCCCACTGATTATAATTGGCTTACTTCAGAATAGGCATACGTAGATAGGCATAAGCAGGTTCTGGTGGAGTGCCAAACCAGCTGTATCCCAGCCGGGACTACTTTTTTGCTTGTATTGCAAGACATTGCTTGCATTGAAAGACAAAACTTATTAGAAATGTTTGCTTGTCTTGCAAAACACTCTCACTCCAAAATGCTCTCAATCCAAGGTTTTACTGTACTTTATGACAGTTTTGTAATCGTTTTTATATGAATGTTCTTGAGCTGTGGAATGAATCACCTGAGTTTCCATTATTTCTTATGGGAAAATTTGCTTTGATAAACAAACATTTTGGATTACAAGCATGCTCCCGGAACGAATTATGCTTGTAGACTGTACCACTGTATTTTAAAAACATAAATGTATGTTATGTTACATTTTGCATAACATAACGTAAAACCAACTGCAGTTTATAATATATGATTTCAATGCGCATACTTGACCTTAGACAAATGTGTTATTGATTAGCGATGATTGCAATTTTCAGTTAGATTCCTGCTAAGGGGAAAAGCAGAGCTCTTTTTTTTCCCTCTGCATGCCACTCTCTCCACTATGGAAAAACACATATAAAATGGAAGAATGCTGCATTTACCAAAATACCTTCACAAGGATGTGGACTTTCTGCTTGTCTCAAGTTGCTCCCCTTGTTGAAGTGAAACTCCTGTGCAGAAGGTGGAGGAGCTCCATGTATGGTGGATCACAGTGACCCACTGCAAACTGGTGTCCTGCTAGGTTTGTTTACATTTCATAAATTTCAGTGGGATCTGAAGTGAGTATGAAGAGGATGTCAGACTGCAAACAATATATGGAAGTTACATTTCAAAGAAATTAACAACCGGTTCTATGCCCATCTGGCAGCTGCTTTTAAACGGCTATTTTAAAACTTTATATGTCCTATCCAGTGATGGGCTTCAAATAAATTAACAACCGGTTCTCTGCCCATCTGGCAGCCACTTTTAAATGGCTATTTTTAAACTTTATATGTCCTATCTCTCGTTAACAACCGGTTCTATAGAGTAGGTGCGAACCTGCTGGAGCCCACCACTGGTCCTATCTCTCATTAACAGCCAGTTCTCTAGAGTAGGTGCGAACCAGCTGGAGCTCACCACTGGGAAGTTAGTTCCAAATTCTTTGAAGCATTTGCTTCCTTGGGTGGGGAAATAGACTGAAAGGATAGTCTAGGTATAATTAAGCCTTCCTCACTGCGGCAAGCCAAAGTAACAGACCTTCTATATTCCTATCAAGCCTCGTGATTCGATGAACCCTCTTGATGTCTTATTTGAATAACATGTTACATAAATAAATGTTAGCTCATGTGTTATATCACTAGCTTTCTGTACTTGTTCACAACACTTGTTATAATTTTCCCCCTCAGCTCCACCCATGTGCATTTTTAAAAATAGACGGTACTGCGAGTGCCATCAGACAAATTTTTGAACAGACTTTCTCTTTTTTTCCAGAGCAGGAAAAAGGTGCTGTAGAGCAGTATCAGCTCTGAATCAGCAGCAAAGAAGCCCCTAATCTAGAGGAAATGGGAATCAAGTGAACTCTGTTAGCCGTGCCTGGGTCTGTCAGAAGCACTCAGCCCAAGTGCTGGGTTTGCTGACATGTCTTTTTGTTGTTGTTACTGTATCAACTACACCATTTCAAGAAGGAAGGAGGGAGGCCTGGCACTCAGCCCATCCAGCACAAAGTCAAGGAAGTACATTATGTACTGAAGACAGAAATGCCAGACGAGGTGGCCTCTACTAGCTTTGAATCAAGTCTCTGCAGGGATCCGTGAATGGGAAATGATGCCACAAACATACTGCCTTCTGAAAACATCTAACACAGTACCAAAACGAGGGGGTCAAAGAATCCAAAAGGAGAAAGGAGTTCACAATCAGTTACTGTCTAATACAAACTGTAACTTGAGCTGGTTCAAGCCTCTCTGCGCTGGTTCCAAATATCTCAAAAATACCAGAAGGCATATTTTTCTGCCTCAATAGATGGCTGGGACACTGAGGAGGGCTATGACAGATCCCATTCCTGCTCCAGCCAGCACAAATAGGTTTACCCTGGTGTGGTTTGCAGCACAGGAGGTGGGAAAAAGTGGTGGGAGGGAGTTTTTGAAGTGAGGCTGAAACATTTCTGAGTAGGGAAGACAGAATAGGGGAATGACTGAACCTGGGAGGGGATGGGATTGTTGTTTGTAGTGCACACTATCTCATGACCTCCTAGACTTCTTGGAATGGTGGCAGCTAAATATCTGGCGCAGATCCAAGTATTTCCAAAGGGCAGGCTGGAGTGTCACATGGGGTAAAGGAGAAAAATACCTTTTAACCTGAGATGATGTCCAGCCTGCTTCTAACCTACATTGGCTATAGTGCAGGCCATTATGGAGTGGCTGAACACATACAAATTATGACTGCACTATGAAACAACACCTTTACATCAGGGTTATGCCATTTCAACCTTGTGGGGCCACTGTACATTCAAATATCCACATAGAAGACTCCAAACTCATAGGATATTATTTGAAAAAGTTGGAAAGAGGTACAGTGGTGCCTCACATAAAGAGCTTAATTCGTTCCGGAGGCCTGCTCTTTAAGTGAAACGCTCTTTAAGTGAAGCAGATTTTCCCATAGGAAATAATGGAAGCTCAGACGATTGGTTCCACAACCCCCAAAATATTCATATTAAAATATTAACTGGATGTAAAAATGATGACAAAACACTGTAATTGAATTCAAAACATGCATTCACTGTACATGATCCTATGAAGTCTACTTAGGCTGTAATCCTAAAGACACATTCCTGGGAGTAAGCCCTATTTAACACAACGGGGCTTACTTCTGGGTAGACATGGTTAAGAGACTGCAATCAAAGACACTTTCCTGGGAGCAAGCCCCATTTAACACAATGGGGCTTACTTCTGAGTAGACATGGTTAGTAGGCTGCAATCAAAGAAACTTTCCTGGGAGGCTTACCTGGGCTGCTGCTGGAGGTTCAAGGTTGTCAGTAGGGGCACTTGGGGGCAGTTAGGGGCAGCTGCCTCTGACACCTCCAAGCAACTGCCCCCAAGCAGCAGCAGCGATGGTCAGCAGCCCTTTTAAAGAGCCTCCATGCGGAGCATCATGGCTGCATAGCACATGTGCCTATAGCACGCTTGCTTGTTAAGTGAAGCGGAACTTGTTATGGGAAGCAAGATTTCTTGTAAATTTTTGCTTGTTAAGTTAAACGCTTGTTAAGCGACGTACCACTGTACTTGGCTATTCCATGGCAAAGGACTTTACCCCTGCTTACTGGGCAAGAGACACTCTTTCAAGTGGGTGTTCCTCTTTTATTTAGCAGGGGGAGAGTAACTGGCCCTCCACACCCCAGCAATGTCTGTTCTAGTGGCTTCTGCTGGTGTTCTTTTTGTACTTTAGATTGTGAGCCCTTTTGGGACAGGGACCCATTAGCTATTAATTAGCTATTAATTTTTTCATTTTCTTGTAAACCGCTTTGTGAACTTTTCAGTTGAAAAGCAGTATATAAATACTGTAGATAGATAGATGGCAAAGGACTTGAAGATGGCCCATAGCTAAGGAAATCCATATGGGTTTTACATCTAAATGTGTACTGATGGATAAGCATTTCCATGTCATCTTTTGCACATTTGGTTTGGGCCTTTGACAGAATCAGAAACCAGAGCTAAAGATTTTAGCTCTCATAACTATAAAACAGAGCAGTGAGAACTTGAAGTGAACCTAATTTATTTGAAGAATTTACTGGAAAAGGAACACATTGGATAGCTCAATTTAATTTGATGGAACCTGAAAATTGTGGTGTGTTACCCAAGTTGAAAATTATACTTCCACTAACAGGATTGAAAATTACTGTTCTATTACTTGTGGTGAAAATAAAAATAACTTTCTCCTCCTGTTCATATTGTGTTCTCAGCTCTTTTCCCAAAGTAAAGCCTGTCAACTGGTTATATTGAATAGCTGGTGCTCATAGATTTGAGTGACAAACAACCATACACAGATTCCCCAGAAAGAGTTTTGAACATTTCAGTTGTCAAAGGACTTTCAGGATCTATATTGCCAGGACTGAATTGTGGACTGTTTTTAATGTAGTCATTCCCGAGGACAGATCCCTCAGCTTATGAACTCTAGTGGTTTTCCATTTTCCCAAGCTAACAAGAACCCTAATGAAACTGAAAGAACTGTTTGTAACCGTCCAAAGG
Source organism: Cryptoblepharus egeriae (assembly GCA_030015325.1). NCBI lineage: Eukaryota > Metazoa > Chordata > Lepidosauria > Squamata > Scincidae > Cryptoblepharus > Cryptoblepharus egeriae. The sequence continues at coordinate 101,617,569 of JAREYC010000002.1, read as the reverse complement.
AGAAAAGCCAGGGTTGCACTGTGCTCAGCTGCCCAACCATTCTGGGCAAGTAGTTTTGGACAAAAGTCTAAAACATGGAACAAAAACCTCTCTGATGTACACTTCTATACTGTATATATTTATTTTTCCACCAAGAAGCTCAAATACTCAACTACCCATTTTATCCCTGGAAATTTAGATAGAGAATGGGGTTCACTGCTCCAGAGAGGTTTAAATTATTCTCTTCTCAGTCCTACCCCAACATTGTTAGCTACATCACACTGATTTTTCATGCCTCCTACTGCAGTAGCACAGCAGTATCAGAAACCAGCATTGGTAAGTAATGTAATTACTTTGGCAAAGCAATTTCTTTGGAGTAATACAAGCAATATGAATGCGTAGCATGGCCCATGGGTTTTCTGCTCCTGCCTCTGTGTGCCTTAAAGTCCTGTGACTACTGCAGAGGGCAACGGAGATAGATGTGAGAACCCCAATTTCAACTCCCTCCTGAGGCTTTAGTAAATCACTCTCTCTTGGTCTAACCTACCTCACAGGTTTGTTGTGAAAATAACATGAAGTAATTCATGAGGTACTGAGATACTCTCTCTCTCTCTCTCTCTCTCACACACACACACACACACACACACAGATGACACTACAGTAACTTCTTTTACCATAGGTATGTGCTGTAGGTAAGGTGCTACAAATAGTTATTCTTGAATACTGCACACAAAACATAGCATAAGTTGCATCAGAAATACTTTCTGACTTCAAAAATGTTTAAAATGATAAATATTGCTGCTTTGTTACAGGAAATTGAAAGAAGAAATGGTAAAGGCTTGATTTTCTGTGGAATGTTTCATTGGAAATATTTATTCCTCACTGCTACAGCTGGGTCTAGAGAAAAGCTAGGTATGTGAATAAAGGATAAAGAGCTCTGCAATGCTCAAGAATGAGCTCCAAGAGTCTAGATGTTGTGTAGAGAACAAATGGTTGCCAAATGCAAAAGTACAAAAATCAAGGGATTTAATATTGCTGTTCCATTACAATAATACAAATACAGGCTAGTTCTCTGTTTGTTTATGAGGAAACAAGTTCCACTGAGTAAGCATAGGACTTATTTCCAAGGAAATGTGCAGAAGATTACACCCTTAGGAAAAGTTATATGTAAGTACTAAGAGTTCAAAAATTCAGTATATTTTAGCAGTGCGACTATTGGGGATGGGACTGAAAGACATTGCTTTTGTAAACATACAGTGAGGACAAAGTGAACTTGAAAGTTAAACTAGGGTCCTCCTAGCTTATGGCACAGGTTCTTAAATAATCCGCTACAAAAATAGCCATAATGAATAGCTGCCTTACAATGCAAAAGAAATAGAGCCCAAATTTATCCAGTTATCCAGCTTTACTGCAACCTACCTTGCCCCACTGCTGAAAATCAGGGAGGCATCAGGATAAACCAAGTAGTAGAGGATGGTGATAGGTGGAAAGCCAATGAGTAGGTGCCACCACTCTGACTCCCTGCCCATAATCCCACACCACCAATCATAGGAGGATGCTCACTATTAAATCCACTCACCCATCCACCACCTGCATCCCAATACACAAAATGGAAGGATGCCACAGAATCTCCTACAAAAGAAGGTAGCCAGGTAAGACAGCCCAGTGAATCAGATATGAACACAGACTGAAGCTTGCATCAATATCACATCCATGTTTGCATGGCTTGTCAGAAACACCCTCCCTGGTGCAAAAAAGGAAGTGGAAGTATGGTAAGATCTTGAACCCACACTAGGCAAGCAACAGAGCTGCTCTCTAATCACTCACTTAGCCTCCTGCAGTACAACAAATATTCATGACAGGTTACGTGACTGTAGCACATGAATAAATGATAGAGAGTGCTACATGTGTCAATTATGGGGTTGGATGTGACACAGGACCCCAATTACAGGTCACAAATACACCACACACACACACACTCAAAATACGGAGAGGGACTAGGATACAGCATAAATGGACTCATTCATTCATATCTTTTCAATATCTTGCTCACATCTCCATTGCATTTGGGTCTTTGCACCAATGTTGGACCAGGCGTAACATTGCTCTACCATCCATCCATGGAACATTCAACAGAAATAGAGGCTCTGTCAAATTAATTCCTAGATGTTACGTAAGAAATTGGTCTTCTGAGCTCCTCTGTAATGGCCAACATCTAACATGAAAGGATCCCACAAATCAAATCTGCCTAAATACTACACTGTCTGATTTGGATGTCTTTACTTCAAATCCCATATATACGATAGCTGGCAATGGATTCTCAGAGACAAAGAAAATGCAATCTGTATATGTGTAGAAGTACAGGTCCAACCTTGTTATACATGGATTTTTTTATATACAGATTTGACTCAGCACTCTACGGTTGTAGAGAGGCAGCCATGCAAGCAATAATTCAGTGAGCCTGGCAAATCCACTTTTTTGCTGTGTGTGTCTCTACAACAGCCTCTCTGTAACAGTAGAAAAAGCTGTTTTAAACCACTGTCAAGAGAACCACTTTTTATTTTTTTTTAAACTGCCTTTATTTAACACATTTTTTTGGTATCAGCATGGAGTCCCAGAATCAAACCCCTGCAGATACTGAGGCACAGCCATATTCCTTTAGGAGCAGTGGAGGAGCAAGAAATCTGGAAGGGTCTTTAAAGCTATGTTTCCACTGTTTTTTTTAATCCACTGATTTGTTTTATCCATGGGAGGTTCTGGAAGAGAAACATGGTGGATAATGAGGAATACCTGGAGTGTCCTCACATATGCTAACCTTACTCCTAGCAGAGAAGATAATATTCCAAGGCTAAACTGAAGATAAGCATTAGGTCAAATTGGATACTTGTTTGTAGTATTGGAATCAAGTGACAGCAGGGAACACTGAGACTGTGTCAAATGCATTAACTGGCTGTCTTGGTCCCCCAGATCGACACTCTACTGGCAGACAAAGAAGTTCCAAGTACTTTCCTAGATTGTAAAAAGGCCTGTGCATGTGGCAGTTGCTGCTGCCACTGTTTATGTGCTACAAAACTAACACCACCACCAACAAAAAGAGGCTTTGAGCTGAGCATAGAATTGAAACAGACCCTGGCTGTTTCACCTGACCCTGGTGTAGACCCACCATCAGTGTGGTGGAAAGAGGGTGGAGATTGTGGTTTGAGAAATGAGTGCCAAGGGCTGGGAATGGATTGTATGACATTGGAAGTGCAATATAGGCAGACAGGCAGCCGGATCCTTTGTCCTGTTCTTTCCTCACCAAGTACCTAATGATCATGTACCTTTCTTTTCCCTCTACTGCCTTGTTTTCAGCAATTTTCTCCACCCAACTTCACCTCGCTCCATCCTGCACCTCTTTGCTAGATTTTTAAGGGAATGCTGCAGTTTTAAACCACAAATTAAATTTTTAATGAAACTTTATAACTCTAGTACCCAAATGCAATGTAATATTGATAGAAGCTGTGCATCCAGTGAGCAGGAGATTGCCCCAGAAAGCTTAGGATCTTATGCAATATGTAACAAAATTAATTATTTGTAATGAAAGGATCCATGTCCCCGCAGCATAGCTGAAGACCCAGCTGATAGAAAGACCCCCTCTCCCATTTTAATATTTGGTTGCAAATGTCAAGCACCAGGAAAGATTTACTTTGGAGAGGGATACATTGAGGAAAAGAAAGCCTCAGAGGGAGATCTGCAAAAAGGGACTGCAGCAAAATGCAGCAAACTTCAGGCAGAAATTTTTTGCCTGCTGCTTCCTAGAGCGAAGGAGCTTTCCATCTTAAAGGCACAGCCATTTCAAGAAGCTAATCCTGCAAAGTGCATTGTTACTGAATACATACATTTCAGTTGGCTTAAATCTAAATTCATTGCTGGGTTGAGGGTTAGGCTGGCTGCACAAAATTGATGGCTGCAGAAACACTCAACTTTACGTAGGAAATTAAACTGTGCCTTTTTAGCCCAAGGCAACTCCTATGCAGGCTTCTATGCAGCAAGGCTGCAATTTTTCTATCCACATTTTCCTGGGAGTTTCCTCCGTTGACTAAAATGAGAAGATGTCCATAGGATTGGGCTCTTATTCAGTTACCCTTCTTAGTACAGTTATAGATGGTTTGGAGGTTACTGGAGTACTGGTATCTGAAGCCAAAGACATGGCCAATAAAGCAACCCATTAAAAATAAAAAGAGTGAGAAGTAATAAAGCAGCCCACAACCAGTTACAAGGTACAATAAAAAGGCTAAGACAACTCATGTCAAGCCAACCAACAGATTTCACAAAAGTTAAAAGAGCCCACAAAACCTTCCTATACCGAAAGCAGTACAGCATTTGAGTAACATGCAATTGACCCAGGTTCAGCCTTGCTATCAAGCCACCTGAAACGATTGTGTGAACGGCCACCTTAGAGGGTGGCAAACAGACAAGCCCCCGCCCCCCAGCCCATTTGCCAACTGCCCACTCCAAGCTCTGCACCACATGATGCTCCAGTCCTCTCCAAAAGATCCTCTTAGGAGGCGTGGGCTTGCCTGATTCAATATACATCACATAGATTTGGTTGTTTCCTTGGCCCCTTGTGCATCAGAGGTTCTTCCTTTCATGAAATTTAATCTTAGGACACAACTGACACAGTTAATGATCCTTACAACAGTTGGTTAGGTAGGCCAGTGTTACTATCTTCAATTTGCACAGATGTTCATGGATAACGTATGTTTTGAACTGTGGACTACAAGTCTGATCATAACACATGCTCTCAGCCAGTCCCCAACATGTCTACTGTATACAATCTTTTCCTATATTTTAAACAAACCAACTGGTACAAATTCTATTCTCTTGCTTGCCTAAAATGTATTCTGCATTTTAGGCAAACATGCTGCATGCTACATCCATTTCTCTTTGCTGACCTTCATAGTGAAGGATGTTGATGGGTCCAGCCGTGATGTATTGTGGCTAGCTCATTATAGCTGCAGAGAAAGTAAGTCAGAACTAGGAACTTTCCTTTAAGTGCGAGGAGGATTGTTAAAGTACAAGGAACATTTTTACATGCACCAACAAAATGCTTCGATTGGAATTATAATAAACTGAAAAATAGGCACATTCCTAACCAACTTTCCATCAGGGCAAGGGAACAAACATTGCCTTACCTTGAGGAAGCCTCCAGAAATGCTCCCCACCTTCAGGATATTCAAATATTCCCCAAATATTCCCTGGTAGGAGCATGCATTCTTGGGGATCTCTGGCCAGGCCAACCCAGAACAACCATGTGCCATCCCCACTGGTGCAGCAGCCAAACAGGTATGTAGGTAACAACAGCTGCTCTCCCTGGCGTCAGCAGCTTGTAATTCCCTGCCAAGCTCAGTGTTGAGGGCTTGGAGGAATGAGGATGCAAGTGGCTCTGCCTATGTGGCTCTGGGTGATACACAGCCCAATCCTCTGCATGTCTACACTGAAGTTCCATGATTGGCAATGAGGCTTACTCCCAGGTAAATGTGGTTAGTATTTCAGCCATAGGCAGGACTGCATGACATGCTGCTAGTCCTCCTCACAACTGCGTTGCATGGGGAGGAATTTGTGTATCTCCACTTTCTCCCCCAGCCTTTTAGTGGGAGCATCTTCGTCCAGAGACTGGGGTCACTTCAGTGAGGGGCTGAGAGAGATCAGGAATATGGCCATGCAGTGCTCCATAAGCAACCCCATAAATCTGCCCCATTCTGTTAAATGACTCCTAGAAGCTGAGTGTAACATAGGAATAGAATGGCAGCCTTTGTGCCTTAGGATTGCTTACGTGGGAGTAAGAAACTCTAACTAACCCCCAAATCCAGAGTAACTATGGGAGCACATAAGAGACATTATGTGCACCCGTATTTACTGCACCACCTAGAGAAAAACTATGGGAAATTCATATTGGTATCCAGAGTAAATTGTTCTTACACTGGAGCAAGGACTCCCCCTAGTTACTCTGGATTTTGCCCATAGTGAACTTTGTCAAGGGAGGACCCTGACCATGAGCCAGTGATCATAAGCAGGCAACGGTGGCCCTTTGAACATCCTCCATTCTGCACTGCCAGTACGGGTGAGGGGAAAAGAGATCGTAAGCAAGGTTAGGCAGTGTGCCAAGTGGTTCAGGGCCTGGTTCAAGAAGAGAAGGGGGAGAACCTCAGAAGCAGCTAAACCTAACAGTTCCTAACCTAACATGTGTCCTGTCTCTCCTCATATTCATATCAGCTAAATAGCTAGCATAGGTTTGAGGAGACCCATTGGAGGCCAAGTACTTCTCCTATACTATCTGGTTGCTCCTGCTACCATAGCATGCAGTATGGCTCCGTGTGCTATGGGCAGGTGGGAGATAGGATTCTGCACAAAGTCTGGTGCTGCAAAAATGATACAAAGATGATACAACGTTGTTTGTGCTTTTGTATGTGTGTGCCTCTGTGTGTGTCTTCCTCTTGAATATAGGCAGAAGAAAGAAAGTATGTGCATTGATGTTGAAACCAAATCGGCAAGAGTGTGTGAATTTTTGAAGAATTTGTTTTAGCTGCCCCAAAGTGCTTTTGGCCATATTAATGGTGATTTCTGAAAGCTTTGCTCTCCCGACATAGATGGAGAGGCCTGCTTCCACCATGCAATCTGTTTACCTATGTAATTAAATGTGTTCATGCAGTAGGATACATTTCTTAACCATATAAGCAGGATCAGGATGATCTCAGGTGATTGGTACTAGCTACATGCTAGTAGTTTTATTGAAAGAGCTATTTTGACCATGTCATTACTGTTTGATTAATTGTCAAATGGTAGGTAATGAAACTGCTGAGACTAAGGACTACATTTCCCAATGTTCCCTGCTATGATCTATTACTGTAACCTGGGCTGTGTTCATTTTCGACTAGAAAATAACAAGTAGTAATATCGCTCGCATGCCTCTAGCGTGCTTCTGGCATAAGTCATTACAAAATGGAACAAAAATTGTGTTTTGAAGAACTTGTGAAGAAATGGCAAAGAACAAACTTCAGTGTGTTTTTGCGGTATTTAATCATTGTCAGATAGTTATTAAAATTACGTTATAATTATTAACTTCTGCACAATCTCAGGAATGGATGGTTCCTTTTATCCGAGTTCTAAAATCCCTTCTTCACTGCCTTCAATATTTGCTGTATAAGATTGCTGAGCCCAGTTTTTTCCTCGGAATAGAGAGCAAATGATAATGTTATTAATGGAGCCCACCATGTTTTCCAGCATTGAGTACAAAATCAGATTGCTAACACAGTGTGCCTACTAAAAAATGAATGTGATCCTATTGTGCTAAGGAGAAAGCGCTATAGAACTTCTTGCACTGACGCTAAAAACTAATGCCATTCTGAAATGAATGGCAAGTCCTTGCAGGAGGGGGAAAAGATGTAAAAAGGAGGCAATCTGAAAGACTGAGAAAGACAGGTCTGTGGAGGTTGGTCGAGGCCTGGTGAGGAATTGAAGTGGAAGGATCTTAGGTACAGAGAAGGACCAATTAGCTCCAGGCCTGAATAGGTTTTCTTAAGGAAGCTTATTATAATGCTGTTCCCATAGGACCTACTAAAGTACTGGCTGTCACAGAAGTTTGGGTAAGACTTTTATTTCTATTATTTTTAAAACTGTCTTTTGATTTCCCACCCTCAGGTGATTGCAGGTTTCCCTCTCATTACTAGCCAGGTATCTGTGTGATTGCTGGAACTCCTCACTGTCAGTGTAGATGGTATGTGACTTCAGCTTGTGGCCAAAGGTGCAATCCTAACCAATTTACACAGGCACAACACACCCACTCTCCGTTCCTGTGGTGGAGTGGGGAGCCAGCACATGTCTGTTCACTGGCCTAACCCCACAATGCCTTACAGCCCATTTGTGATGCTTGCAGACCAGCTCAGAACTCATGCCAGGACTTATGCCACCCTAACTGGGGGTTACGACTGCAGCCCAACTCTAGTTGCTCAGATAGTCTACTACAGTAGTTTGTCATCAAATTACTCTAGTGGGAGAGGTGAAGTCCAGATATGTGAACTGGCAAAGGATTGTGTACCCCCTTCATCCTTAACATCCCCCAACAGCCAACTTACCCAGGGAGTGGCAGAGCCTCAAGCAGTCACCTCTGCTTGCAGCATGCCTCTCACTGTTGTAGCAGTGGTTCACAACCATGTGACAGCAGCCCAGATTTCTTGCCACTATAAAAGGTCTTGTGACAGTGCAAGACCCAGATCAGATAGCGGCACAAGTCTCTTACTCCTCCTGCTCCCCCTTGGAAGACTCCCCATAATGTCAGACTTTTGTAGGATTTTATGCCATGCCCAACTGGCTCTTTCCTCACTTTTACTTTGCTTACTATCCAGTCTGAGGAAGAGCTCTGGAGAAATAAAAAGCCTGTTTGTAAATGATATCTTGTGTGTAATTTGCTGCTAAGAGAAGTATTACCTTTTTCATCATCAGGCTTGTGTTGGTGACCACATTGATGAGAAAAGAGGATATTAACGTCCGTCCTGTGAGACTGTTCTGGAAAGTGCTCACATCATGCTGCAAATTAGTTTATCAATGTGAATAACCACATCCTCTTCCCCACTGTATCCTGGCTTCCTTCATCTTCCGCTACTGTCTCTCTTGTGTTTATTTCTGAATTACGAGTACCTTTGTACTAGAAATGCTCTCATTTCTATGCTTTACACCAACATTTCTCAAAGTGGGGGTCGGGACCCCTTTGGGAATCGCCCAGAGCTTTCCTGGGGGTCGCCTAAAGACCCCTGGTGCAGGGGGGCCAGGTCAGGCTTGCCAGACCTCCAGCTGTAGCTGCACGCACACTGGGGCTGACTGACAGCCTCAGGTCCCAATCCTATGCATGCCTACTCTGAAATAAATCCCATTATAGTCAGGGGGGCCTTTACTCCCATGCAAATATGAATAGGATTGCAGTCTCAGGGCCCAATCCTATGCATGCCTACTCTGAAATAAATCCCATTGTGTTCAATGGGTGCATAAAACACATATTTCATTTGTAACAATGAAAATATATCCTGCATATTGGATATTTACATTACGATTCATAACAGTAGCAAAATTACAGTTATAAAGTCTCAATGAAAATAATTTTATGGTTGAGGGTCCCCACAACATGAGGAAGTTATAAAGGGGTCACGGCGTTAGGAAGATTGAGAACCATTGTTTACACTCTGCTTTTGAACACTTTGATTAAAAGCAGTATATAAATAAAACAAACTTACAAATAAGGAACTCTGTACTACACAGTCCATCCTCCTCTAATTAAGACAGATAAATAAGACTATTGTTTATGTGATTATTTAACCTGGAAGTGAGCCCAAAACTCCTAAGTTTGCCAGAGGGTCCTTAATATTCAGTACTTGAATATTTCATTCTTAGAATATGTAAACACGCAATAACCGGATGTGAATAAGGAGCATTATCTCTTAATAAAAGAACTGGTAAACCGGACTTCTGCTTCTATGAATCTGTGGGCATGTCCTATTTTTCTCAATGGGCCTCTGCTTGCATCAGTCCAAAGAACACAGCACCCATCAGAGACCAGTTCATTCATCCCTATGATTCTTACAAAGTATTGTGGCCTCTCTCAGGTTATTACAGCCAATAAATCATAGGGAGAGCTCTAGTAGAGCACCAGAGCCTCTTGGCTCATTGCCCAGAACATGTGCATTTGATGGAAGGCTGGGTTTTGTTTTCTGCTTCCCGGTTTTCTTCTCCCTTGGCGAGAGCTTTGGCTGCGATTGGTATCTTCCCCCTGGCGGAAAGGCAATTTTTTGCTCTCTCTGGAGTGGCTGCTCTGTGCAGCTGCTCCTACTTGGCGCCTGAGGCTGGCACCATTCTGCCTCTTCTTCCTTGAAGAATGTGAGAAGCACCCCCATCAACTCTTTGCCTCTGGCTCAGAAGCAGCCAGGTTTGGCTCCAGAAGCTCCCCCCTTCTTCTTTCCAGAAGCTATTCTCTTTTGCCAGTCCCTTAAGGAACCATGCAAAATTCTCCAACAAGGAAATGTCAGGACCTTGGGAGTTGTAGATTTTTTGCTTTACCAGATTTTGAAGCTCAAAATAAGGGGGAGAAGGGTCTGGGGAAAGAGAGGGAGAGGAACATCTCTGCCATTATTAGAAAGAGGGAAGGAGCAGTTACTCCCAGAGGCTTAATTGTAACCTTGCTAAAGGAGAGTGCAAGAAGTCTCAGGGGGTCATATTGATCCAAGGTTCCAGCATGGCAGTTCTTAAAACCATAGGATAGAAAAGGCGGCAAGACCGGAATAAAATAAGAGGCACTGGCCATGAAACCTTAACCATGAAAATTTCTGTAGTTACGTTTAGCAAGGACCACCCCCACTTCAACACCTTTTAGAGGTATGGTGAGGATATGTAATGGACAGTGGTGGGCCCAGCCTGCCCCAACAACCGGTTCTCCAGAAGTGGGTGGGGCCAGGGTGGGTCAGGGGGTGGGGCCAGGGTCAGAGGGAGGGACAGGGGAGGGCACGCCACCTTAACCCTTAGTTTACAAAAAAATGTATCACTTGTGATGGCATCAATCAGTATTAAGCCCCTGAGTTCAGTGTAATTTATTCCTATGCATTACACTTTGTTATGCTCTCAGGGGGAATGTGTGCCACAAATAAGAAAATAAAAGCATAAGAAAAGCCTCCACTGGACCACACCAAAGACCCATCTAGTCCAGCTTCTTGAATCACACAGCAGCACACCAGCTGCCTCAGGGAGCACATACGACTCTTGCATCCAAGTGCCTAAGTACCAGCAGACACTACCACAAGTTTCACTGGTGGTACTCATACCACTGGTTGAGAAACACTGATCTACAGTTTAGGACCAGAGTCTGTGGTGTCCCCTCTGCAGGCTGAGGTTTGCCTCTAAGCCACTACTTAAGGCTACAATCCTGTCCACACTTTCCTGTAAGTAAGCTCCATTAACTGTGATGGACTTACCAGTACTTCTGAATGGTCATACATAAGATTTGGGCTCTCAGAATCCCAGCCTCTTGCTGCAATATAACACTTGCCTCCAGGTGCCTCAGTACCAGCAGACACACTTCAAGTTCCACAGGTGGTGCTCATACCACTGGTTGAGAAACACTGATCTACAGTTTAGGACCAGAGTCTGTGGTGTTCCCTCTGCGGGTTGAGGTTTGCCTCTAAGCCACCACTTAAGGCTACAATCCTGTCCACACTTTCCTGTAAGTAAGGTCCATTGAATATAATAAGACTTCTGAGTAGTCAAGCAAAGGACTGAGCTCTTAGTAACCAGCCTTTGGCTGCAATCCTATTCACTTTCCTGAGAGTAAGCGCCACACATTCTAATGGGACTTACTTCTGAGTGCCAAGAATAGGATTGGGCTCGAATGCTGCACTCCTCTGCACTCTTTCCTGGGAGTAAGCTTCATAGATTGAAATGGGATTAACTTTTGAGTAGTCAGGCACAGGATTACAAGCTCTTAGAAACCAGCTTCTTTCCAGAGAGTAAGCTTCACTGTTATAATGGAACTTACTTCTGAGTAGACAGTGATTGGGCTTTGAGGCTACACTCCTATCCTCACAGGGGAGTAAAACCTACTGACTTTAATAGGATTTACTTCAGAGTAGGCAGTGGACTGGGCTCCGGGGGGGGGGGGGCAGGATGGGAACTGCATGCTGCCTGCTTATAAGGAAAAGGAGGACAATGAAGATTTATTGTGGTCCTGGAAAAAAGTATGGATAATAAGAAGACTCCATGTTGCCTGCTCATAAGGAAAAGGAGGAGTAAAAAGAGGACCTGTCCTGGGAAAGGAGGCCATATGGTCACTCAGTACTTGCTTCTGAGCAGGCATGCAGAGTATTGGGGTCTGATGCTCAAATCCTATCCACACCTACCTGGGAGTAAGCTCCATCAACTAGGATGGGACTTGCTTCTGAGGAGGCATGCATGGATGCCTCCAGTGAATGGAGAGAGAAGAGCAGCCACTCAAAGATCCTACCTCTTTCCCTCCTACCTCAAGAATTTTTAGTAATGCAGACACAATTGGAGGAATAAGAGGGCTCATTTGCATGGACCACCTTTGCAAAAACAAGAAAATACCTCTTCAAAACTTGCTGGAAATGAGGTTTTTAAGCAAAATAAGATGTTTAGCAGAGAGGGGCTTCCTTCCGGGCCATCAAAGCAGAAATTGTTTCTCACACTCAATGTAAAGAATGTAGCTGTTTTAGACAGCTACTTAGGCATGGGAGAATTTAAGCTCTTAATGGGAGCCTGTTTGAATGATGTCTTTTGCATGTGGTTAGCAAAGTAATTAGGGGGGGAGGTGTGCTTGCCAAGGAACTCCTGGCTGCTTGACTTGCATGTAAGGTGTTTGTACTTTAAAAAATACCCTTAGGGAGGGAAAGGGGGGAGAGAGAGCCCCCTCTGAAGGGGAGGGAGTTGAGCTTCCTCTGGCAAGATAGACCCAAAGGTCCTTTAAGAGAAATTCTCACACACTTCCATGCAATTCAAAGATGATGGCCCCCAATTAACAACGGTTGCTAACTCAGCCCCTAATTAACAACAGGTTCTACAGAACCTGTGTGAACCTGCCTCAGCCCACCTGTGGTAATGGAGGAGGAAGAGGCCGCACTTGATAACTGGTATACCTGCAGGGAGCCTTAAGTCTGGATAATGATGTGGAACTAAGATGGATCTAGATGGAAAATTCTTTATCTTGAGATTGCAGCAGTTGATGTTCAGACCAACCTTTCCACGCCCTGCTCATGTTCTATGCAGAATGATAGTCTCATGTCTCTCTGCAGAATGATAGTCTCATGTCTCTCTGCAGAATGACAGTCCTGTTGGGCTGTGGGTGGTGCAAGTGGCTAAGACACTGTGCTTGTTAACCAGCAGGCCAGGGTTTGAGACCCGGGTCGGCCCCACAAGACAGGGTGAGCTCCTTAGCCCAGCTCTGTGACGCCAGCTGGATCCAATCGTATTGGCTCTGCCTTTCCATTGGACTAATTCAGTGGAGAGGGGGGATTTGCTGCTTGGGTAACAGCCTATCCTCCATAACAATCCAACCCAGGCTTTTGTGCTTCGCATGCAGCGTATGCAATACTGAGCACGATACCATAGTCTTCCAAGACTGACGGAGGCCTGCTTTGACAAACATTAAAAAAAAACATTTTCTCAGTGTTCTGATCCTGGGGTTTGGAGAAGGCTGGGGAACTTTAGAAGAAGAAAAGTGAATAAGAGAAACACCCTCTTTTAGTGCTCCAGGAGATTAGAGTAGGGTGCTCAATAACTTTTTGTTATTTTAATATTCTGTTTTTTGATTGATGTCTTTAGGCCTACACCAGAAAAGAAAGATTTCTGTGTATGTGTTTGTGTGTGTGTTTCTCTCTCTCTCTCTCTCTCTCTCTCTCTCTCTCTCTCTCTCTCTCTCTCTCTGTGTGTGTGTGTGTGTGTGTGTGTGTGAGAGAGAGAGAGAGAGAGAGAGAGAGAGAGAGATTTCACTACACTTCGAGATTTCACTACACTTCCAGTTCCTGAAAAGTGTGCCACATCCTCCAGGCTGTCAATCTACCCTGAGATTGATAAAGGTGGAAAAAGGGAAAGGAGGCTATTTTCTTCCTTTCTTGATTCCTACAACAGCAGATATACCTTCCTTCTCTAACTGCTCCCCACTCCAGCAAGGACATTTCAACTCAAAGTTCAATCAGTCCTGTGTGGCCTGCAGTGTGTGGCCACCATTGCTCAATACTTACCACTCAGCTGACTAACCAGACTAACATCCAACACACCACCACCCATTCGGCTGTTTTTGGAATGGTTTATTAAGGAAAGGAAAGGCTTCTTTCTTTTTGGTTACATTTTGTGCCTCAAGAAAACCCACAGATCTGATACAATAAAAGAAGGCCCAACAGAGCTGTCAAAAATGTACTGCTTTGCTACAATTTGATTTTTGAAAATATCCAAGAACAGGCTATGGAATATTGCTGTAGTCAGTAATCTCTCTCTCTCTCTCTCACACACACACACAAAACAGGGGTGTGTGTAAGAGAGGTGTGTGTGAGAGATGTGTGTGTGAAAGGGTTTTTGAGAGAGTTGTGTGTGTGTGCAAGAGGGGGTGTCTGAGAAGTTTGTGTGTGAGAACTAGGAGGTGTTGGAGAGATGTGTGTGTACCAGAGAGCAATGTGTGTGTGATGGAGGGGATGTTTTAGAGGTGTGTGTGTGAGAGTGTGTTTGAGAGACAGAGAGAGGGTGTGTGTGTGTGGCATGGGATGTGCAAGAAGAGATATTTGGTCCATGAGGAGTCCTTTTCCATGCCCAGCCCCTGCCAGCCAGCCAGGCAGCCACATCATCAGCCTAGTGTAGGGATGTCCAAACCCTGTCCTGGGGGGGCCAGATGGGGCCTGCGGCAAAATCCCCCTATCCCACCCTTGTGCAAGCTTTGTAATCCTCTTCAGTACATTCTTATATTTATATTTGTTCAAATTTGAAATGTAAATTAGTTTTCTGGCCTCCGACACAGTGTCGGAGAGATGATGTAGCCTTCCTGCCCAAAAGTCTGGACACTCCTGGGAGGCAAGCAGGCGGCAAGCAGGAGGCACCCAGTCCAGGCGGGGCTGGATCTACCTTCTCCTCCCTCCCACCCAGGCAGCCTGTGGGCTGTGCGGGAAGGGCTGGAGCTACAGCAAATGGGCTGCCCGGAAGGGAAGGGAAGGGAAGGCTCTCCAGTTGACGGGAAGGGGGAGGCTCTGTCTGTCCTTCCTTCCTTCCTTTCTGCGTTCTTGCTCCAGTCAGTACGAAGCTGAGGCTCCCCGCCTTTGCAGGGATGCAGGCAGACAGCCAGCCCAGCCTTTCGCTTGAAGCAAAGCCCCTACTTCAGTTCTCTAGGATGACTAGATATCCTCTTTTTCCAGATGTCCTCTTTTTTAGCCTGGAAAAAAATCATCATTGTCCTCCTTTTCCTTGTGAGCAGGCAGTTTGCAATATTCTTGCAATTAATAAATTATATGTAATTGTTTTAAATTTAATAATATAATGTTTAAGTTAACCACATCAAAGCAAATTAGATTAGTGTTTTTTTTTAGATTTTATTTTGTCATGTCCTCCATTTTTCTTGGGTGTCCTACATTTGGGAGGGCTTGTCCTCTTGCAGTTATGACATCTGATCACCCTGAGCACTGTGTTTCCTTTAATCAGAGACTTAGGGGTGAGAGAGTCATTCCAGGGGCTGCCAAAGTCTGCCACTCCCCCCAGCAGGCTCAGTTTCTTGCTCCTGCACCCCCAACATTGGATTGCATCTGCTGCAATCCTAAAGACTCTTTCCTAGGAACGATTGAACACAATGGGGCTAACTTTTGAGTAGACATGGTTAGGACTGTGCACTATAGTCTTTATCTGCGCCTTCCAGCCACCTGTTGACTCATTTTCTGACGTGTCACCCAAGAACCTTTCGTCCCCAGGCATCACACGCAGGATGACACCATCATCATCATCATCACACCTGGCACTCTGGCAGTCATAGAGCATTATTATCAGTCAATGCAGAGTCGGTACACTCTCCACATGCTTTGTGTGTGTGAGAGGGTATGAGTGATACACTGATTTCCAGATCTAGGACACATCTGAGCATCTTGTCGGATGTCTCACTGTCCCAAAGCGAGGGCTTCCCAACATTCAAAGCATCTCCACGCAACAACACCATAAATCACCATCACACCACACTATCTGGATCATAGCAGAGCACTCACGTATGCACTATCTATGACGCACCAATGGCCCCCTCCTCAGTGTAAGCCAGCCAAGCAGTGCTTCTTCTTTTCATTTCACTTTTGTATATAATAAAAGGATCACCCCCTTGTATATGCTGCTGGCTGCAATCCTAACCACACTTTCCTGGGAGTAAAGACTATTGGACATACGTCTGAGTAGACATGCATAGGATTGGACTGTGGATATGAAAGGACAAATTCTGATCTGGAAGGGCTTCTAATCTGGAAATGCACACACCAGAAAAAAAGGGAGAGAGAGAGAGAGAGAGAGAAAGAGAGAGAGAGAGAGGATTGATGTAGGAAAACATAAGTGATTGTTTCAGCTACACCTATTTATGGTAGGCTTACTACTAGTGCAGTATAAAAGGAGGGGGCTGAGCCACAGTATTACCCACTGTACTGTATATTTAGTATTACCCACACTAAAGAGTGAAGTGAAAACCCAATCTTATGCATCTCTACTCAGAAGTTAAGTCCCATTATAATCACTAAGGCTTACTCTCAGGAAAGTGTGGATAGGGTTGTAGCCGGGCTGCCATTCACTTGCCTGAAATGAGTGAGCCACACTTACCTGTGCCTGAGAAGCAAATCATATTAAAGTCAGTAAGGCTTACTTCCTAGATAAGTGTGTGTAGGATTGCAAAGCTAACCCAAAGCTAAAATCCTATCCACATTTTCCTGAGAACAAGCTCCAGTCATTGTAATGGGACTTCTGAGTACACGAGCATAGGATTGGGCTGTAACACACACAGTACAGGCAGACACACACGAATCTAACAGGCCAATCCTTTCCATGCCTACTCAGAAGTAAACTCCATTACAGTCAACGAGACTTACTCCCAAGAAAGTGTGGAGAGGATTGCAGCTTATGTTGAACACCACTCACTGTCCAGACCCCAACAAGAAAGATCCAAAGGGTTTTCACCACCAACCTCGAAGTGGCCACCCACACTCTAGCTAACCTTCAGAAAGGATTCGTGTACCCTCCGCATGGTGCGCTCCAACCCTTGGCAAGGTGCACACACGCTGTACTTGCCCGGCGCTTTCAGACCTGCCTACCACCACCCAGCTGCACATGTGCAAGTCAGGGTAACCACATGTCCTCTTTTTCCAGCACATGTCCTCTTTCTTAGCCTTGTGTTTAGGGGAAAAAATTATTGTCCTTCTCCTTTTGAGCAGGCAGCGTGTAACCTGCGTATAATAAAAAAATTATATGTAATGGTTTTAAATTTAAGAATAAGTGATATACAGTACAATCCTAAGCATTTCTCCTCAGAAGTAACTCTTATTGTGTTCTACAGTACTTACTCCCAGGAAAGAGTGGTTAGGATTGCAGTCAAAGTGTTTGATTTAACCACAGGAAAGCAATATAGATGAGTGTTTTTGAGCACAATCCTAACCATGACTACTCAGAAGTAAACTCCATTATGTCCAACGGGTCTTACTCCCAGGAAGTATCTTTAGGAGTGCAGCAATATATGGCACAAACCTAACCATGTCTACTCAAAAGTAAGCTCCATTGTATTCAATGGTTCTTACTCCCAGGAAAATGTCTTCAGGAGTTCAGCAATATAGTGTTTTAATAAACCACATGAAGGCCATACAGATGAGTTTGAGCACAATCCTAACCATGTGTACTCAGGAGTAAACCCTATTATGTCCAATGGTTCATTCAAACATCAAATGTAGATGAGTGCTTTTAGCTTTATTTAATCAGCAACATAGTGATGGACTTAGAGCACAATCCTAACCATGTCTACGCAAAAGTAAGCTCCATTGTGTTCAATGGGTCTTACTCCCAGGAAAGTGTCTTTAGTAGTGTAGCAATATTGTGTTTGAATCAGCCACATAAAAGCCATATAGATGAGTGCTTTAAGCTTTATTTAATCAGCAACATAGTGATTGACAGAGCACAATCCTAACCACGTCTACTCAAAAGTAAGCCCATTGTGTTCAATGGGTCTTACTCCCAGGAAAGTGTCTTTAGGAATGCAGTCTTAAGCTTTATTTAATCAGCAACATAGTGATTGACAGAGCACAATCCTAACCATGTCTACTCAAAATCTAAAGTGTCTTTAGGATTGCAGCCTAAACTACATGAAATCAACCCAGATGAGTTTTTTTTAAAGTTTTTATTTTGTCATGTCCTGCATTATTTTTTCTTGGGTCTCCTTCATTTTGAGTATGTGTATGTGGGGGGGGGGGGTCCTTTTTATTATTATGGCACATGGGTTCTTTCCTGGACCCATTAATGCTCTCCCTACTGCCCCCTTTCCATTCATTCCGAGTTGCCTTCATTCATTCCAAGCTGGCTGGGTCGATCCCCCTGGGACCCCCGTTTACTTTTTCTCCATCATCATGAAGGGAAGGGCAGGGCAGGGCTGGGGTGGCCACTCACTGGCACTGGCAGTGGCACAGGCAATTAAAGTGGGATTCCACCCGGCGTGACGACAGCGCCCCTCCCGCCCGCTATAAAGGGCTCCCGCGTACCGCAGTAGGCAGAGCATTCTGTGGACAGCTCCCTGGTGCTGAAACTCAGTCCTGCGCTCCTGGAGGGGCTGCGCTCCTGGGGACTGAAGCCGATCCCAACCATGTTCAGCCTGGTCTTGGTGTCTTTCCTTTTCTGCAGAGGATGCGCGCAAAATTTTGGACAGACCCGCTTCATCTGCACGTCGGTGCCGGTGGATATGGACATGTGCACCTCATCCATGCAAAGCGGTGGAGGAAGCGCAGAGGATCTGAAAACCACTGTGCTCCAGCTTAGAGAGACGGTGCTCCAACAAAAAGAAACCATCATGAACCAGAAAGAAACCATTAGGGAGCTGACCACCAAACTGGGAAGGTGCGAGAGTCAAAGCTTGGTGGAGACGGTGCCCAACGAAGCCAAAACGGGATCCAACAGAAAGCAGGGCAGCTCCTCCAAAAACACCATGGGGGATCTTTCCAGGACTCCGGCTGCTGAGACCTTGAGCCAACTTGGGCAAACTTTGCAGTCGCTTAAAACAAGGCTAGAAACCCTGGAGGTACAACTTTCTTCTCCTTTCTCTTCTTGCTTAGAGCTAGCTAGTCAAGGAGACGTGCTAGACGTGGCCCCCTTTCCAGTGCCATCCTCTGTGTGGTTTAAATGATGCCCTCCCTTTGCCCCATGCCAGAGGTTAAATGATGCCCTCTTTGCCCCATTCCAGGAGTAAAATGAAAATATCCGCAGTAAAATCCAAAGGACCCCCCTCTTTTCCCACCCTTCCCCATGCACAGTCTGTGTAGCAGATCAGGCGCTTCACTTTAATGAAGCGAAGCACCTTTGTTTGGTAAGCTCTAAATGAGTTTAGTTGTCCGGCATCGGAATGAGACTCTGGTAAATAATGCTGTGGTGTTAATTTGGTTTGCAACAATCCACTTACTCTCTATGCTTCTTCCCTTCCCACCCCCAATCCCCACCCCCCTGCGCAGCAATTCAGCAGGATGAATTCTTCCAGCCAGACCAATTCCTTGAAGGATATTCTTCAGAGTAACATTGATGACTTAGAGAAGCAAGTGCTGTTCCGAATTAACAGCCTGGAGGAAGGAAAGTACAATTCCAAGAATGAGACTGAAGAAAGAGGGAAAATAGAAAGCACTTTAACTTCCCTTCACCAAAGGATCAGTGACCTAGAGAAAGGTAAAAAAAAGTCTGAAATTGTCAGCATTTATTCTGAATAATGCCACATTTAAAGGGCAGCTGGAGATAAACAGCTTTGCTGTGCCTTCTTCCCCAGTGCACTCTCTCCACATTAGTACCCCCTTCTGTAGTCTACATAGACGAAGAATTAATACTCTCCATCACAACCATGAGCACCACCAAGTACAGTACTGTTCTAGTCTACTCTGGAAATGATGGAACAGAAGTGAATGCATGTGCATATGCGGTGGGGAAGGGCAATAAATCACTAACAGATTGTCCCAAACTGTATCCTTCCTTCCCACTCTGTTAACAAGACTGAGAGTTGGGACTTTCTGTGTAGGGAAAACACATCTTCAATGGGCTAGCTTCATATATTTAAAATGCATTGGGTTCTACCCTCTAAGTGACCTAGGACGAATTACAGTATAGCGTTTCCTCTCGCCTCTAAGCGGTTTGTGTATCTCAAACTTCAACAAGATAAATAGCAATGCCCATACAAATATCTTTTATTCTTCTGGACTGGATAGTAATTCATTATTTTTTTTTAGATTTATGGTAAAAAATAAAAATGTTGAACAGGGAAGAGAGGAAAGAAAAAGACCCTATTCCCCAGGCGCTGTCCATGTGACCAGGATTAGAGTGCAGAAATGTGCTGGAGGGATTTAAACAGTGCCATCTTAAGGCTCATTATATAATAGAAAAAAGCAAGAAAGAAAAAGAGAATTTCACGGGAAGCTGTGCGGCTCAGTCTTGCCTAAAGCATTTGTATACATTTTGTAATGATCCCACTCTGTCACAGTACCCCCACAAGACACCAGGCAAACACCCCTCCTCTTCTGTTCCTCTAGGTCAGAAGGACAACAGGCCAACAGACAAGTTTCAGTTGACTTTCCCCTTAAGAACCAACTACATGTACGCCAAGGTGAAGAAAAGCCTTCCAGAGATGTATGCCTTTACTATTTGCATGTGGATAAAATCAAATGCCTCCCCAGGTGTGGGTACACCTTTCTCTTATGCAGTACCAGGACAAGCCAATGAGCTGGTGCTTATTGAATGGGGCAACAATCCAATGGAGATTCTTATTAATGACAAGGTAAGAGGCAGAGATATCAACAGTAAACCTATAACTAAACAATGAGAATTCTGCACCCTTTCCAATCTTCGTGGCTACTTTTGAAAATCTCAGATTATTGTACTGATTGATACCATCACCAGAAATATCATAGAAGCAAAAAATAGGAGCTTTCTTTCTGACTGATAGTGGAAGAAGTGAGTTTTAGCTTCTCTCAATTTTTTAGTAGGAACTTCAGAATAAAAATTGAAGGCATCTTAAAAATTGCGTCTTTAGTTTGCCTTCCCAGGAAATGAATTTTAGAGAATCTTCTCATCATTCCTTTGCCATGTTTACTCCTATATATGAACAGCACAGTCCTGAGCATGTCTGTCAAGAAGTCCCATTGAGTTCAATGGAACTTACTACAAGGAAGAGAGTATAGGATTGCTGCCTAAGGCTGTCTGCACTTTACATTTACCGCACAGGCATTCTAGATTTTTAATCAATGTGGCCCCAAATCCAATACAAGTGTAGCCATAGGTAAGGTCTTTGTGTTCAGGTAAACTATACAGGAGTCCTCAATGGTGTGTGTATCTATTATCTGCATAACAGCGGCTCCACATTTCCACAGCTGTGAGCTGTCAATTTGTGTTAGTCTTTCTAATGCGCATAGCACAGGAAGTTTATTATGATGTTCTTCAATACCAGCAACCAGTTTTCTAAAACATACGTTGGCCACCATACTCCAGAAGCTCTCAGATGTGTCCTGGACTTCAGAATGTATAACTATAAAAATACCTTTCTGAAATCTTGTTCTTTGTAGTTAGGGTTTTAAGCAGGCAAGCATGACTTTACATCTCTGAAGCCAAAGAAGCATTGCCATTAACTTCACTTGGTACGAATTAGCTTTAAGTGTGTTGTAATCCGTCCTCCTGTTCTTCCTATCCACCACCACTACCCTAAAATAAAAAAAGATCAAAATCCTGTGGCTATTATGAAAGGTGAAATTTCTTCCTGATCCAACACCATGGCAGACCAGCCTGGTTAACAATTTACTTCTAAATGCTTTTATATTTTTGCAGTAGGATTTGTTATACCTTCAGTAATTATCACCGTCTCATCTCAGGTAGCAAAGCTCCCCTTTGTCATTAATGATGGAAAATGGCACCACATCTGCATCACTTGGACTACCCGAGATGGTGTCTGGGAGGCCTATCAGGATGGTACACAACGAGGCAATGGGGAAAATCTGGCCCCTTATCATCCTATCAAGCCACAAGGGGTCCTTGTCCTGGGACAGGAACAGGTAAGTAGTACAGTGAATGCAGAGGAGAAGAGGGTGTATGTTGGAGGGGGGTTTGTCAATGTATAAGAATTTGCAGTCATGTAAGAAAGTGCTCAGCACTACAAAGAGATGCATCCTGCATTTTCTATTCCAGCTTCTCTCTTGAATTCGCTTCTGAATTCTATTGCTTTCAAAGCCCTTAATAGATTCTGTCAATGACTCCCGATGCCTGCCTCTGGTGCTGGACTTACTAAAGACCAGTGCATTCCAGTAGGTCTCCATTGTGTGCTCCATTGCCTCAGGGGCTCTTGCCAAGTATGTATTGAGGCCTTCTGTGTTGTGTCACACTGATAAAAGATGCAAGCATATGTGACAGGAGATTTACTACCACGATGTGATGATGGAGCAATGAAATCATGTGAGAAGAACCTGCAGGACTCTCATATTTTAGTCAATGCAGAAGATTTCCACCAGGAAGAATTAATGTGGGAGAATTTGATGGCATCTTAGCTTAGTAGGAGCAAAAGGAAATTAGAGGGGAGGGGTAGGATAAGAAAGCCCAGATGGAGTAGATTGAACTGATCTGCTCCCTCTTGTCACAAACATTCAAGCATAATAGCACACTTGCTCACTCATTTGCTTAGTCCCACACCAATTCTGTCTTAGCATGACTAGGGACCGACTTGCCCACTGAGTAAACGAAATATTTCACCTGAAGGTCTTTCAAATGAACCATGATTTCAAGACTCAGCGTACCCATTTAATCAGTGTGAAGGACAACCGTGCTACTCTGCCATTTATGCATCTGACACAGCCACTATCTGACTGGCATTATCCATATGCCTAAGATAGATGCGAGTCTAAGCTATGTCGGCCCAGCTCTAGTTAGATGTGAGTCTTTCGCATGTTTTTTCTATCACACATAGCACAAGAATTGACATAGATCAAATTGTCTACCACTTGCAACAACACATTCACTCAGACACACAGCCTCAGCAAGGAAGTGAAAGGCATGGTAACTGAATATTTAACTAAGGGCAAAATCCAGAGTAACTACAGGGAGTCCTTTCTCTGGTGTAAGAACAACTTACTCTGGATTCCAAAATGAAATTCCCATAGCTTTTCACTAGGAGGTGCAGTAACTACAGGTACACATAAAGTCTCTTAGATGCTCCTGTAGTTACTCTGAATTTGGGGGTAATTCTTTCAGTTATTTACATTTACACGCACACAGGTTTCAAGAAGGAGGATCAAATCTTACATGGCCAATTTTATTGCTCCTTGCCTTCCTTTCACCCTCTCTCAAAGTAAGAGGACTTCATGTGTCCACACACTTCACAAGTTTTAAGGCACATTAGCATTGCTAGAGCCACATGTCAAAAGATTCTGCTTTTTGAAAATGCCTTTCACTGAAATGCTTTTTGAAAATTGCAGCTCCCTGCTTCTTATTGAACTGTTCAGGAAAAGTCTATTCCCACTGACCTTTCCCAGCCAACTGAAAAGCTTTCTGGCTCACCACAAGTGCTTATTCTGTCATGCTATAGGATACCCACTGCTGGATTAAGGAACAGAACTCTCTTAGACCAGAGTAAATGCCACAACTTTCCCAGACACAGGAGAGAGAGAAACATTTTCAAACTTTTTGTCTTTACTTTCTCTGTTCAAGGACACTCTTGGCGGTGGATTTGATGCCACCCAGGCATTTGTGGGAGAATTGGCTCACTTCAACATCTGGGATCGAAAACTTACCCCAGGGGAGATCTACAACCTGGCCACTTGCAGCACCAAAGCCCTGTCTGGTAGTGTCATAGCCTGGTCTGAGACCAACATTGATATTTATGGTGGTGCCACCAAATGGACATTTGAAGCTTGTCGTCAGATCAACTAAAAGTGCTGCTCTTCCCCCTCCCATTCCAAATCCATTTAAACCTTGGTTAACAGACATTCTCGCCCCCTCCCTCCAGGAATGAATTATGGACAAATCTGTTTCTTTCTTCTCTGCTGTCTCTTTTCTTTTACAAATCTATTGTTTGTTATCCTAAAGAATCAGTCACTTTTGGTGTGTAGGAAACTTGGACTAAGTTTCTCAGTCAACGCTAATGCAACCTGGAACTTTGCAACCTGACAAGCAGGGTTGAGGGGAGGTTATTGTTTCTCCCTCCCTTTTCTCCCTTTCCCTGTTGGATTGAGACTCAACTCTCTTTTCATTTCTGCTTTACAAAGTCTCATAATGAACGGTCTGATTTTTCTGGCTTGCCAACTTTGTTTCAAAGCCTGAGTGCCTTTGGGCTGGTGCGACTCTTTCAGCACATTTGTCTTCATTTGCATATATTTTTTAAAGGATATCTCTATATTCCTACTTTACTTAATGTCTTTTAAGCAACCATTCACCTGTTGGCAGATGTTTATTTTGTACTAAAGAATCATTCTTGGTGTGATAGGAGTACAAATGCTTTTGAGTGATGCATCACGGTGGCTTAAGCAAGATTTGGGGTGGGGTAAGACTGTTGTCTGTAATCTCTTCAGGTCCCTGATAACCTCCCCCAATTGTATACATTTCTGGCTGTGGCCAGAGCACAATAGAGCCATCTTTGCCCCCCATGGGTACATGTGAGACTCAGGAGCATTGCAAGGCCAAGGATCCTAGACGGCTTGTCCAGGTCCTGGGTTATTTGTAGGAGTAACTTTCTCCTATTTTAATAGAGCTGCAGAACAGCTCATTTCCCTACTCTGCCTTCATTTTGCTATATAGCCTAATAGGATCTGCCATTGTTAGCCATCTAGAAATGTACCCATACTCCAGAGTCACCTCCTTGCACAGGCGTTAGTACTGCTTCTCTCAAAACTGTGAGATGATGAGGGCAGCGAATTCCCTGATTCACTTGCCCTTTCCTTTCCCTTCCCATTTCCACAGCCAGCTCTTAAATCATTTTCTCCATCTAAGGGCAATGCCTCTCATAAAATATTTGGTTGGGAGAAGGGATCATTTTCTTATCCCCTTAAGAGACATTTCCATACCTTTATCAACACTCCTTTTTCTCTCACTAAGAGCCATAAACCTGAAGGGCTGGGGGGAGGGGGTGTCAGTCGGCTGCAAAGCATGCAGTTGCAGTCCGATTTTCATGGCCACTCTGCTGAGCTGAGATATTTGCCTTTTAAATATACATTGGGTTCATTGCAGGTGGCAGGATGTACTGCGCAATGAGCCTTGCCTGCCCCCATGCTTATTGAGCCCAATGGGATTTGAGGTACACTTTGCTTTCATAAAGGTCAAGAGTCCTTCCTTCTTGAAAGGAAGAAAGGAACTGTTAGTGGGGGTTTGTTAAGCAAATGTGTAAACAAGCAGAATAAAGGGCAAATCCTGGTTTTGCTCCAAAGCCCCAGAGGATTAAAGAGAGGCTGTGGCCTCTCTATGCATCTGTTTGCCCAGCAATCAGCAGAGAGCCTGCACTATATTTTTAAAAGAACACAAGGGATGCCTAATGGGTTCTATGAATGTGTGGAGCCTGCACAGACCTCTTTTCAGAGGATCAGTGCATTTCTTATTGTAATACACAGAATTATTTGTATCTTGAAAGACACCAACTTTTTAAGAGGTTGGAAAGGTACTGCTGTTGGCCTTTTTTATGGGGACTGTATTTGGTTAAGGAGAGTGCCTAGTTTTCCACCCTCAGTGGCAACTGGTTGCATAGTGCTGTGTTGTTTCAGTGGAGTTTCTTCTGTCCCAGTTGTGGCACCCTTAGATTTCCTGCAGGCTTATAGGAGAGGCAAAGGGTGCACCGTTGTTTCTTGCATGTTTCAGTAGGTGCCTCAATCGTGTTTTACCTGGTCTAGCGCTTGCCTGCTTGCATGGGCTACTGCAGAGCTGTGGGGGTTTGCCGAGTGATAGTTCATGCTTTAAAAAACAGTCATCTGAACACATTCGTAGAGGTCAAAGTGTGACTGGAAGAAGATGACTAAGGATGCAGCTTTCTTCCCCTTGATAAACAACACCACACTTTTTGTACTATACCCCACAGTTAAAATCTCGGTGACTTTGAAGTAAGTAGGAACTGTTCCCTTAAGAAAATATGTTAAGCCAGAAGAAAGCCAGAGCCTGCATTCAAAATCTGAGCAGTCCTTAACAGTTGCAGTGGAAGCTGGTCTTAAGCATTTCTGCCTTGAAATGTACTCAAATGTAACTTGAATAGCACTGTTGGGTTAGTCCTACTGACACTTAGCAAACAGGATGTACTTGGCACCATTGTGGATGGTCTTTCCTACTCCAAGCTTACTGGGAATTGAATTTTCAGCACCAGCCTGTTTGAATAAACAGTAGAAATGTGGAGTGAAGATCTGATCCACCCAAACCAGGCCTATTGCTTAATACGATTGATGTTCCCTCTTGCACTGAATAATACATGCCTCTCTCAGGTAATGTTCTTTTCTTAAAACAAAGACCACTGCACAAGCAGTGTGTGTTTGCCTAAACACTGTCTAACAGTTCCCAAATGCCACTTCCCAAAGGGGTGGTTCATTGGACAGGTGAACTTCCATAGAATACTTTAATGCTACACCAGTTTAAAAAGCCAGTGAATTGCTCTTCAGCACTTGAGCCTAAACATGTGTAACTTTTACGTAAGTTCTACTCACTTCCATGGAACTTACTGCCAATGTTTTAGAAGTGCAGCCCCTGTCATAGTAGCTGAAGCAGCCTTTACTATCCCTTAAAAATTTAGTAACTATTTGAAACGTCAAGCCTTTCTGCTTTTGTAAACACACAAACAATATTTCTCTTGTTGTAAAAGGAGTTTACTACCATGAAGGGTATTTTTATTAGCAAAGAGTATATAGAAAATGAATTGATGTTCTCTGAAAAATACTTTGAATTTATGGATGAAGGTTAAATGGATGATAAAGCTTATTTTGAAATAGATAATATTTTATATGGTTTCTTTTTTTAAAAAAAAGAATCTCCTGGTTTTTAATAAATTGCAGTCATCACCCCTTTAAGCCACCTCACCCTCTTTCATCCTGGTCAAGGAGTTTTTTTCCAGGCTGGGGGAAGTGGGGAGGGATGAAGAAAACAAACAAAAAAAAAACTCATGAGGCGTACTAAGCCATTTTGAACTCTAAAGCTGTGGCAAATGTATATGCAACATGGATGGGCATGTAACAGACAGCTCTAGGGTGATGTTGCACTCCTTAAAAGCTGCTGCCAGATATCAGAGCAAGTCATACGACCACTCATGTGAAGACATAATGTGAGGGTGCCCAGTTGGTGGGAATCTGTCAATAATTGAAACAAACCCAATCTCGGCTCGGGCAGCATATTTTAAGCAGTGTTCTTTATCACAAACCAAACTGTACCTTGTAAGATTGATCTGTGAACAATCATTGGAAACCTTCTTGCAACTAATAATGAATGTAAGTACAATCTGATGAAGGGGAAAAAAATGTTACGTTAAAGAAATCCAGTCCAAATTGCGTGTGATTTGCCGAAAATAAAAAAGGGTGATAGTGATACAATTGTATATACTGTACAGTGTGAAAGAGAATAAATGTTTCTTGAGTTATCGATCATTCTGTTAACCAAAGCTGTATATTTTTCCTATCTCTTCTCGCAGTCTTTACTGGGTTTTGAATGAGTTGTTATATCTTACATCCACAGTTCACATCAGCAGTTCTGAAAATGCACTGTTTCTACCGGTTCTTCATGCTTTTTCTTTTTTTCATTTTATTGCTGGAACTACATGAATTGTCAAGTTTATTTTTACACAATAAAGAGTGATGAAAGACAATTGGCTGTGTCTGTTTGAAAACACGATTTCTTTCAGAGGTAACCCCCTCAACGCTGGGAGACAATTTTCTGTTTTAAAAGGAAGTCTCGAAGTGAGGCTTCCCTTTGGGAATCGGCAGACATGCCTTGGGCTCCTGAGCAGACAGGCAGCAAAATTTCACACCCAGATAGGGTCGTATAAACCCATGGCCGGGCCTCTAGCTTTCAGGTACAGTATTTTGCCACCCCCCCCCCCCAAGCACTTCTGTCTTTTACCCCACTACAGACATGTATACATCTGGCTATGGTAGCCAGTGAAGGGATTCAAAGAAATTAACAACCGGTTCTCTGCCCATCTGGCAGCCACTTTTAAATGGCAATTTTAAAACTTTATATGTCCGATCTCTTGTTAACAACTGGTTCTATAGAGTAGGTGTGAATCTGCTGGAGACCACCACTGATGGTAGACCTCACATGCAGGCGCTGCCTCAGCAATTTTTTTTTAAAATGATGGGCACCAATTGTCTACAGAACCCCTACCCAATCATTGCCTTAACTTTCCACTCTCTGCAAGGAAGAAGAAGAGGCACTGAATTTTGGTTGGTGCAGAAGAGAAGAAGCACCATTGGAATTCAGTGTGAGTAGTAAATGGGTGGAACAGAGGAGATGGAGAGTTACAGAACTATTAAGAGCTCAGTGGGATCCCCAAGTCTGGATCCATGGTCATGGATGTACAAATGGATGTACAAAAAGGAAAGCCATGGTCATATTGTACACATCTAGTCTATCCAGGGACCCCGGAGATGGAAGATCTTCCAATACATCAGTCCTTGACATCTTTCAATAGTTACCTCCCAGCTCTCACTTTGATTTCCTTTTGGTTGTCAGGGAAACTGTATCTTGCTCTTCTTCATGAAGGGCATCTGACCCCACCATAAAAGCTTTTCTCACCAGGAGAGTTTGATAGTTGAGTTCGCTCTATTTCAACTGAGAACTGTTTGCAAAATAAACTGTTTTATTTTTTAAACTGATTTTTTCTTTAAAAATAAACTGGTTTTTTTTTTTTTTGCAAAAAAGAACTGTTTGCAAAATAAATGGAGGAGAAGGGGTTAGAGGTTAGAAGAGCGTAGAGTGAGGGAAGGGGGAGCTCTATTTGATATTGCTCTAGGGAACAATCCAGGAGCAATCCAAGCATTTTTCTAGCCTGATTATTCCAATTCCTTTTCCTTCTGAAGCTCAGTGCTTCTTCCACCCCCCCCCTCCAGTATAGCTCATCTATACTATACCAGCGGGGGCATAGTATAGGATTGGGCCATAGGGATAGAGACAGAGGAGGACACCACCAGAAAACAACCTGAATGTCACAGATTTCTGTGTCTTGCCCATCACTGACTCAATCACTTCTTTGTAGTGAACTTGAGCAGTTATTTGAAGTGAGGTGGAACTTCTCTTTTTGTAGCTGATAAGCCTCTCCACCACTTATAGTTCCAGAGTGTGGGCATGTTTTAGTATTTCAGCATGAGACCTGTGCTCAGTGGTGTCATTAGCGATTGTGTCACATAGGACTATATCCTAAAGTGAAAATAAGCCCATTGCTCTGGAGCAGTTAAGATGACTTTCCGTAAGATAACACTAGAGGTTGACATAACTGCGTGGACCCGTAACTGCTATGGATTTTGCCCATAGTGCAGGACACCAGCACACATCCCCCTGATGAACATACTCCCATGCAGTAGGCACAATTATGAACCATTGACTTGTCCCCCACTATTTTTTTTTTGCTATAACTTTTGATATAATAGAGCTATATTAACACAGTGCATTGTATTCTGTATGAATGACGCAGCAAATTATATATAACATGAAGGTATTGTTTAAAAATGGCAAGATTTTATTTTGTTCAGTAGTGATTTTACCGCCCTGTGCACATTACTCAGTGTGGCCTACCTGCACCCCTAACAACACCATTACCTGTGCTACTAAATCCAAGAGCCCAATCCTATCAAACTTTCCAATGCAATTAAAGCCATCCTATGATGGGCAGGCAGTCATGGAAGCTTCCTCAAGGTTAGGGTCCATTTGTTTCCTTACCACAGGACTGCATCATTCCTAGAAAATTGGACGGGATTGGGCCCAAAGTGACTTGCACTTTATGTGGTGTTTAAATTTTTTCCCATTAATGTGTTAGCTTTTTCACATGAGAAGGTAAGTTACCAGGTGAATAGAATAAGCCCACAAGATCTGCATGTAATTAATTAAGCATAAGCCAAAGTCAAGATGGGGCATCTGAAACATTGAATACCCACTTTTTATACTTACCCCCAGAGTTTATACTTACAACCAGAATAATGACTGATAGTGGCAATGACACATTGCATTTTCCTGTGAGGATCAAAGATACTTAGGGCACAATCCAGAGTAACTATGGGGAGTCCTTGCTCCGGTGTAAGAACAATTTACTCTGGATTGCAATATGAATTTCCTATAGGTTTTCACTAGGTGGTGCAGCAACTATGGGTGCATGTAATATCTCTTATGTGGTCCCGTAATTACTCTGGATTGTAGGGTTAGTATCATTTGCTAATTTTGTTGCACAGAATACAAATGTGGTTAGGGATATACACTTTTCTTAAACTACCTTTTGCACTAAACACAAGGATTTTTGTCTTGGTTGTTCAGGATATATCAAGACCACAAAATGAACAAAAACAGGAGGCAACATATGAGAGACATGAAATTGTTTAAAAAATTTTTATACCACTTTTCTAAAAATCCATAGTTTACAACAAAGCATATAAATCAATTACTCCATCTCCCCAAATATAAGCTGTAGTAAGTGACCATTTTCCTTTTCCTTTCAAGATATTGACAGCTATGGTGAAAGACAAACACAAAAAGATCCTAATGTATAAAAAAATCCAATATGCATGTCTCCATAAATATCATTGGCTCACACTACATGCAGCCCAATCCTAAGCATATTTACTTGGAAGTAAATCCAACAATTTTAAATAAGCTTATTTCCAGATAAGAGCGGGCTGCTTTACCCTTACCTCAGCATTAACTCTCTTTTCCATGTAAAACTATTTACACATTTATATTCATATCCCACCAATTAGACAATCAAGAGCTCAGTACTGTAATGCTACTATTTTTTTCTTTTAAAAAATGCTGTTGCTCCAAGGACTATCATAGTCAGCAAATAAAATGCTCTTTTTATGCAGCAAAATGCACAGCTCCCTTTGTGTTTCTGTTAGAGCCCCCTAGCACCTCTCCTTCTTTCTCCAGGGCTGTTTGCTCTTTCCATATTTCACTTCCTTCCTTGCAGGCACTTTATTTTATGGAAAACAAGAAATCTTGTTTTGGTTGCACACCCATTTTCCATCAGTCACGTCCACCGCACAATGGAGGAATAATAGGATAATGTCATCCTGAAGATCTTATGATACTGATTGTGCTTTAACAGTACTGTATATCCTTTGCCAGAGATTGGCAAGAGCTACTATGTTACTATGATTAAGAAAGGAGACTTCTTTCCATAGACAAGTGGCTGGTGCTGAGTTGTAAACAGAGGTTAAAAAAAGATGGGTATGTGTTAGTGTGTGGTGGCTGGGGGGGGGAGTGCTGTAGCAAGAAAGGCAGCACAGAGAACAAAAATAAAATCTGTTTTATGCCAGTGGAAATCACTTTTGTTGTCATAACCTGCTCTGCCCGATAGCTCAATCCTAGATAGCCTAATCCTAGATGTTCATCTTTTCCTTATCAGTCCTCAAAGGAATGCCAGAGAGAATCCCCAGTGCCTATCTTTGGCAGCTAAAAGGGATAATAATTTCTCTAAAATTTGGAGCCGTTGGGTCGTGGAGTTTGTGGATTTCAATAAAGTTTTTTTTCTTTCAGGCCTCAGTCACAGCACTGCTTTTTATCTGCTATCAATGTCTTCCTTATCCAGGGCCAGTTTTGGGTTCCATAATGTGGCAGCCACCAAGGGTCCAAGGTCCTTCATAAAATCTCATTATGATTTTCTGAAACCACCACTATGCTCTTTCTTTTGTGTGGTAATAGCAGATTCCAAGTACAGTACTCTTTTCCCCAGTTTTCAGACCTTCCCTGTAGTCATTTATCAGCAGCACACCTTGACTAGTCACATATCAGTTACATATCAGCGGCACACCTTGACTTCCATACAGATGAGCAGAGCCACAATGTCCAGAGTTTATAAAAATACTCTCCTCAGCACTGTCACATTCCAGTTATTTTACTACAACAGAGAAGAATTAGTATCATGTTATTGAGATGAAACACTTCAATTGACATGGTCATGCTACGAACAAAGAATGCTTTCATACTCTGTAAAAATGGAATTAGTTCAAAACTGGGACCTTTATTATGTGTAAAACGCACTCTATGCACACTTATCTGGGAGTAAACCCCTATGAACACGTGGTTTACTTCTGAGTAAAAATATATAGGATTGTGTTGCACATCAAGTAGTAAGTGGGCTCTTAAATTCTTGGTAGACTCTTCTAACAAAGGAGGTCTGTTTCTCCTAGTCATCAACTAAATGTGTAGTGCTGTAGCTAGAGGAGTGCAGGGATTGTAGCTGCACCAGGCTACAAGCTTTAGGGGGACTACAATTTGAGCTTGACACTACAAGCTAAAATTGTGAAAAATGGGGTATTTATGAAAGAAAATACAATCAAGTTACTATATTTACTCAAATATAATGCTCCCCTTTTCTAGCCAAATTCAGGCTGCATTCCTAAAGGCACTTTCCTGGGAGTAAGATACATTGAACACAATAGGGCTAACTTTTGAGTAGACATGTTTAAGATTGTGCTCTCAAATCTCCAAAATCAGGGTGCGCATTAGATTTGGTGTTTATTAGAATTGAGTAAATACAATATTTTGATTAGGGTGCGCATTATATTTGATGGTGCATTGTATTCAAGTAAATACAGTATATATTGTTGGAAAGGGAATTTAATGCAGAATGCAATGAAACAAAGTGCATTTGAACTGCATATTCTATCAAGGGTTATGGTCAATCAAGCAGAAAATGAAAACTCCAAAGTCTATGGAACAAAAAGTGGATTTTCATAACGCAAAAATTTTTCATGATACTGATTGCTCTGAGAGCCAATGAATTGCAATTATGATACCGTATCGAACAAATAATGTGTTATTATTAACTCTCATTTCCATATACATATATCATTATACAGTTACCTATGTTTACTGGGTATATAGGCACTACTAAGTGGTGTTCCTTTTATATTTAGTAGCGGAAGAATAACCATTCCTCTTAGCCCCAGCAGTTTCCCCAACACTAACCAAAAAGGGACACAATATTACTTAATTAAATTTGATTTTGTTATTGTAGGGGGGCCCCAACAAAATCTTTTTCAACTCCAGATATAGGTGCTGTAGGTATGCCATTAGCACAGCTAATGGGTGTTAAACTGCTGAGGAGCAGAAAGTAGATTTTTCCCCAATTTTCTTTTAAAAAATACCTAGGTTGACATCACTTCCGGTTGTGACATTAACTTCCAGGACAACATTTTGAACTTTGCACTAATTTACATGATCATTAGTTGTGCCACTGTAAATGTGTCAATTTTATGTCAACTGTCCTAAACTAAAAACTTGCAGAGCATCCTGTTTCACACCCACATCACATCTGATGATTGACATTTTGTATGTCTGATGAGTGAGCTTTCTGCACAAACTCAGATATAATAGATGGATGTTGTGAGTAATACAGGGTGTGTTGTCCCCCCTGCCAACCAGAATGCAACTGACAGCCCAATCCTATCTTATTCCACATCTTGCTGACAGCAGATGGACTACATGATGTGGTGGAGAGGGATCAGACAGCCAGCAAGAAGTGAATTTTTTTACTTATTTTCTGATAGGATATTTGATCACCTATTTTCCCCACAATAGTTGTTTCCTTTCTTTTTTTGCCAAAGTGAGGAAGGAATGTCTCTGCCACTGAGATCCTCTTCTCACAAACCTCACCCAAACTTCCCATGAGTTATATCTCACTTCCCACTCCAATATCTCACCAAGGCCAGCAGAGGATCCAGGTGAGTCTGGTGCAAATATAGGTGGAGACTAATTTTATGCAAACTATTAATATGTGAATTTGTCTCAATGCTCTCAATAGAAGCTTCCTGCCCCCCTCATCCTATACCCTGACGGTTCCCATTGCTTTGGAAGGAAATTGAAAGTGCTTTGGAAACTTCATTTCTGAACATTCGAAAGCTCCCCCACATCTCCTGGAACTGCTGCTCCATAACTGAAAAGGGAAGCACCCCCTTTCTAAGTGTCCCAGGACCCCCAATGCCTTGGGCATTTCCCCCACCCTCAAACTTCCCAAGATGTGCATAAACCAGAGCATCCCTTGTCTGCTTTCGAGCTGCCCAACACATACCAGCAGCTTGATGGCAGGCAGGGGCTTCCTGCACACAGGGTCTCTCTCTCTCTCTCTTTTCTATGTATGTGTGTGAATTTTTGGGGTGTGGGTATTTGGAGTTTATATGTGTGTTTGTGTAAGAAAGAGGGGGATCACACATGGGATCTCTCTCTCTCTCTCTCTCTCTCTCTCTCACACACACACACACACACACACTCACACACACACACACACACACACGGCGGTGGGGGGTGGGTGGGAATCACAGTTCACATATGAGAATCACACATAGGGATCTTTGTCTCTCTTTCTGTCTCCCTCCTAACCCAGGGCAAGCCAGAAAAAGGGGGCTGTTCCCCTCTCCTCACTTCACTGAAGAGCACATCACACAAACACAGAAGTGCGAGTGTATCTGTGAGATTTTGTTTGCAATCTGCTATTTGCAAAAATGCTGAGAGAGACCCAGCATGGTGTAAGCAAACTATGTACCCTTTACTCACCTGTACATACTACTGAAGACAGACCAACACCCAGCCCACAATTCTGCACCTGCTTGGTAGGGATGCCGACAGTTGTGGGAGGATGATGCACATGATGAGATGATGACAGGCAGGAGCATGTTGCACATGGGGAGTTGGTGCGCAGGAGGGACAGTGCGCTGGGGGTGGCATATGAGGAGGAATTTTACTCCCACAAGTACGTTTTCTCTAGTATTACATAAAATCAAAGTCTACCTGTATAGAGCTCCTGGCTGTTTCTGCCAGTTGCACACTCTGGCAGTGCAGCACTTGGTCAATCACAGGATCATTTTATTATTAGCATCCAGCAGTTTCAAAAGATGATGGTATTGTGCTCAATGCTGTATGTGAAGCACAAAGGCCTGGGTAGATTCATATGGAGCACAGGCTACCCAAGCAGCAAATCCCCCCTCTCCACACCATTGAAATAGTCCAATGGAACAGCAGAGCTGATATGGTTTCAGCTGCGTTGCAGAGCAGGGCTAAGAACAGGAGCTCACCCTGTCTTGTGGGGCTGACCCGGGTCTCAAACCCTGGCCTGCTAGTTAACAGGCACATTGGCTTAACTACGTGCGCCACCCACAGCCCACAGGATAAATAAAAGAGGAACACCCACTTGAAAGAGTGTCTCTTGCCCAGTAAGCAGGGGCCAGTTAGGTTTTTACAGGCCACCAAAATTAACAAATGAGCCTCAAGGTAGTTCTTCTTGCCAACCAATCCAAGAAATTGTACTGTTTTATTTAATCCTTTTCTCATGATTCCTGTCAATTACTCTCTTGTTCTAAGAACCTCTTTCTCATATTCTATCCTCAACTAATTTACATTTCTTTCCTGAGTGCATCAGCACAGCTTTCTGCAAATACTTACTTATTCAGCAATTTCCCCCCCTTCTTATCTTCCCCCAAAGGAGTCTTCAAGGCAATTTACATTAAGATTCCAAAAACCTGTCACAACAATTAATAAACCATCAAAAATAAAGCAATATGAATGAATAAGAAGTAATAACAATCACAACAATAAGAAAAACTCAGAACCAACTAAACTAAAAATAATAAATGATATAGGAGCATCAATTTAACTGAAATTCATCTTAAACAGAAAATTTTAGTCAGATGGAAAAATTCACAAAGAAGGAGCTACATAAGAAGAAATGGCATGTCTACTCAAGCCAACTTCTGAAAGAGGGAGACAACAGAGCAGATTCCCTGATACTGAATGCATGTATTATTTTTCTGAATGTGACCTGTTCTAGGAAGGAACTGTAGAATCAACGGGGTGAAAAGGATTTTGTCCCATGGGCCACTGACACAAAAATCCTATAACGTGTATGGATCTATTTCAAGTTATATTTGCAAAAGACTATGCAGGTGTAAAGTAATTATGGGCAGATTTTTTATCATAGTTTTATTTCAGCACAAATGAGGTTGGCCCACTAAAAGTTAAAAACCCCTTTAGGTTTAAAAATAGACTGCTTACCACCAAAAATCAACCTCTCCCCAGGCTTAGAAAACCTTGTTTCAGCTTCCTTTTCCACTGGTTGGAGAAGGCACAACAGAATGCAAAGCAATTAAAAAGTGATTATCACTTTGCATTCTTTTGTATAGTTCTAGAAGGAAGGGAGGGGCCTGCTTTCCAGCTAAAACAAACCTACCATTGATTGCCTACCATAATAAGCAGCTATTTTTAAGGGTTGCCTAAACTTTTAAATGCTTTCATTTAACCCAAAATCTGCATCCACTGAGGTTCCTGGAACTGAACCCTCACGTATGCTGAGATTTAACCTATACACCCTCACCTCCAACAAGGTGATCAATATGTTGGTAGCTGTGTTATTCAACCAACTCTTCTGATTCAGACACTGAGTGAACTAACTTAAACCTATCCAGCCATATGCTTCTTGTCTAACTTCCTTTGAGGATGATCTTCAGGAATAATTCACAACATACCAAGAGGCAACTTGCTCAAGTGCACCACTAGTAGGAAGGAGATAATTTTTCATGATAACAAGTCTATTTTGGGTCTTGTTTTAGAAAAGGAAATAACTTGTGCAAAATTACACACTTTTAAGTTGTCACCAAATTTTGTCCAACGTAAGATTCCCAGAAGACCAGTCTTACCTGCAAAAACTTGGAAAAAGTGGAGATCACTAAAAGAAGGAAACCGCCCTCCAGTCTTCCAGGATTTTCCCCGGCCATCCAGATTTACGGCTCTGGGCTTTCCAGAGCAGAAGAAAGACGAAGGGTGGGACCAGGAGGAAGGAGGACTCAAGTGGGCCCCTGCAGAGGCCACTGTGGCGCCACCCCCCGCAGACTTGCAGTCCCGACTCTCAACACCATGCCACCTAGGATGCTTCCCTGGCCCACCAGAGTATCCTGTGGATGTCTGTGCTGCCTCTGGAGCATCTCTAGCAGGCCAGTGTCTCCCACCTGCTCCTGAAAAGTGAGACCCATGCAGCCTGTGTGAGAGAGTGTGTGCTTGTGTGTGTGAGTGAATGTGTGCATGCATGGAGTGAGTGAGTGTGAGTGAGTGTGTGCATGCATTGAGTGAGATTATGTGTGAGTGTATGAGTGAGTGTGTGCATGCATAGAGTGTATGTGTGTATGTGAGTGCATGCATGGGGGTGTGAGGGAGCAGGTATTTCGGGGCTGGGGTCTCTGGGAAAAGATTGTGTCTGCTTTGAGCCACTTCACATGTACATGGTTGGTGAAAACAACTTTCACAAAGATGTTTTCAATTTTAAAAATGTTGAAATTAAGTACAGGAAAGCAATACAAGTATTTTTGCTTTATTTTAACATGTCCTACATTTGTTCTACATTTTGGGATGTCCTACATTTTTTTAAACCGGGTAGGAATTTTGGCTTGGAGGACAGGAATTTTGGGGTAGTTGGGGGGAATTTTGGCTTTGGCATCTGGTCACTCTTGGCCCAACATGATTTGAGTCTTGAGACATCTCAGTTTAGGCAGAACCATCACATTTTGAAATGAACAGAAACTGGTCTGATGAATCATGATCCTCAGTGGAGGTCCACGCACCATGAGGAATTTACAACATCAACAAGTCAAGTTGCTCTGCAGCAATCACTAGCACTAGGAGTCCAGGGGTACTGAAGTAACTTTCCATGCACTGGGAAAACTTGATTAGCCTTGGGACTAGATTTGCTGCTAATGCATTTTGCCTAAAATGAAATGTCAAAGTGGCCTTGAAGCATAGTCACCAGAGAGAAGAATGGAGGGATTTCAAGGAAAGGAAAAAACTGTTTTAGTAAGTTTTATTTTGATATTTTTATAATTGAGAGTGATCCACACTCTCGTATGTATTTTTTATACATCATCATAAGTTTGCTCACATCCATTGCTTTTATATTCTTGCTTCTCTATCCCTTGACCTTCCTCTATAGTCACATTTTCAAACTAAAGAACTTGAACTAAAGACCTGGTTTTTTTCCTTTATTTTGTTTAAAATGTTCAGCTCAGTTCACACTGATGGGTGAAAAAGAAAAAAAAGAAAAAGGAAAAAAACCAACTCACCTTGTGGTGGATGGAGATAACAATAATACAAGCAAGTCTATCCTGTGTAGATAGGAAGTATCATAGGGGGTAGAGCAAGCAGAGACTCCAGAATGTACCAGTGACCCTGGAGGTGTATACTGTACTTCATTGATGTACAAAAGTGGCAATATAAAGGGATGTAACTGCACTGCGATGTTTCACAGTGGGGGGGCAGAAGTGGTTAATGGGGGACTGAAGCCAGTACTGATACTATTCTTTGGTGCTTCAGCCCGCTGACTTCCATCCTCTTTTGCAACTGCTTTCATTAGCCTTTCACTACGGTCCTGAGCAGGCACACTTCCATATTCATTTGCAGAAGGCATAAAGAAAGGGAAAGTTCTCCTGCCATGTTCCCCATCCATTTCCCTTAATATTTGTAGAGCAGATGAAATATCTTGTCCCTGAGGATGGAGGTGAGAAATTATTGGGTCCTTGGACAGTTTTTTCCCAGGGAAGGAAAAGGGTGATTGTGATAAACAACAAGTCAGAGACAGGGAGATGAGGCAGTGGGAAGATGTTTTGAAGGAGGATTTTCTTTCTTTCTTTCTTTCTTTCTTTCTTTCTTTCTTTCTTTCTTTCTTTCTTTCTTTCTTTCTTTCTTTCTTTCTTCTGTCATTCCTTCTATATATAAAAACATCATGACTTGCCTAGCAGTCAACACAATACTTCTATTCCCTGCCTCTTGCTACAAGATTCTTATTATGTTTTGCACAATAGCAGCCATCATGTACAGGTAGGGCACAAGTGGTACTTGCTTCAGCCATCCATGCATCTTCTAGTCATTATGCAGTGAGGCTGAGAGATCCAGAATCAAGGGAAGAAAAAGGCCAATATATCCGATAGAGGTGGGAAGCAGAGCAACAGAAAATCTCATTCTTTAATAGAAGTAGGTGGCAATGGATTATCTCACCCCCATGGTCCTAGCAAGAGGCCAGAAATCCTCCTTGCCAGAAACAAAATTCCATGAAGTAACACAAGAAAGAGGCAGAGGGAAAGCATTTTACTCACTAGGGCTAAAGCCTCACCCATGTTACAGCCAACAGATGGAAGGCTCCGGGTGAGTGAGGACAGCACCCAAGACTTGGAGGGGAAAGGATCAAAGGGACAGACAGGCTTTTAAGAACCAGAGAATTAGTCTGATCTGATTCCTTTCCTTGACAGTCCATATGGAAAAATCAGTAGACTGAGGAAAATTAGTCAGAATAGGAAATTCTGACTAGCAGGAAATTACATATTAGAAGCTGAAAATGGACTTTTTCAGAAAGTAAGGACTGTGATAAAACACCAGAATCAGCATATTTTTTGGTCTGAGTTTATACAAGGACCTCCATCCATCTAATGACAAGATATCAACCGTTCATCAATTGCTTGACATTGGTTATGCAGCTCGGGAGATTTCAAGTTGATTTTTTTTTGGGCAGTTTGAAGGATTCTGACACAGCGTTCTCCCATGGCACATCAAGTCAGATAAAGGTATTCGGATGATTCTCAAGGGAAAGTTTTGCTGGAGTTACTCTGCTTACTTGAGATAAGTTAACTGGAGATTTCTAATGTCATATTTATTTCGGGCGTGTTATAATCCACTTCAATATATATATAACATGGATTCCTCAATTTTTGTATTCATATCAAAATTTCTAGGCTACTTTTCCAAGACAAGACTCTTCCTAATGTAAAACAGTGATCAAGCACAAGGTAGAATATAACAGACCAATTGCAAACCAGATGTCAAACAGAAAAGAAGTGCCTTGCAACCCCTTCAAAATGTAGTAAAAACCCAAAATTTCTCCATAATGTCAGTTATGTTTATGTTTATCCTAAGCCAGAGGCAAGGCTGGGACATACTTCATAAAATGCAGATTTAATAAACTCTAATAAGGACAGATCTAGTTATCAGTAATGAGTCACAATGCATGTTTTATGCTGCAAAGCTGGCAAAGTATGGGGTCCTTAACATATGACTATGCAGTGAAATGGTAACATATTGTATAACATCTTACTGTCTGTTTTTTTGCCAACCTGTGGGAAGGAGTGAGCAGCAGCAGAGCAAGGAAGCTTGGACCAGGGGGCAGCTGTTTAGCGGGATCTAGGTAGAAGGAGCAAGTTTTCCACAAGGAGGCCTGGAACAGCTGGGGAGAGGAAGCTGGTACTGTAATGGAGCTATCCCAGACAGCTGAAGCTCCAGCAGCTTAAGAGAAGAAACTGATGAATTTTGTGATGAAACCATTTGCTCTGTCTTTTTCTGGATCTCACCTGGGCCCTGATCTTGAACATCTCCATGCTTGGTTGCTGACTCCTTCTGAGTAGGGCTAATGGAAGCCTCAGGTTATCAAATAGGTGTTATCTCTTGATTCTGAGTTTTTGTTTTGGGATATTGTCACCTCTGTTCCTGGTGGTGAAAAGTCTGGAGATGGAGAAGGGCCCCCAATGTGGATTCTAAATCTCATGATACCATACACATATAGCCCAATCCAGAGTAGCACTTGGGTTGCCCTCTATCCACCATCTATCACCAGGGTGGAGAAACTGCAAGATGCTCCACCCTAGTTACTCTGGAAAAGGCTTGGGGCAGAACAAGGCAACATAGGGTGCCCCAAGAGAGGTGGACCTGCTCTGCCCCAAATGGGGCAGCCTCGGCAGCTCTGAAGATGCATGTTGAGGACATGTTTAGCATTGCCTAGGGCTGAGAAGTTTCAGGGCAGAAAATTCCAGGGCCGGAAATTTCCTCTTTTAGCTCCTCAGAGTTATACCACCTCAGGAGCAGGTATAGTAATGAGTAGACCCATAGGGGTCCATGATAAGGCAGAGTAAGAATGGCAGTGTTGACCAAAACTCTGAGTCCTTGGCCAGCTTAGCTGCAACCCCTGCCTCTTAACCTCAGGATATGGAACAACAACAGCAGCCCACTAACCTCAGGATACAGCAGGCCATTCCAAGCATCCACCCACCACAAGAGGTACTGCAACTGTAAATGTTTGTCAGGAACTTCTGGGCTTCTTTCTAAGGCAGGCACCACATCTGTTCCTTGTTCAGTGTGATCTGAGGGGGTCTCCTTAGGAGCAAGCCCTCCCCAGGTGTCACTGACTTGGTGCCTACTGAGCATGATCTGGAGCAGTTAGGACAGCCCAGGCTTCCTGACTCTCTGGATGCAACATAACATTCTGCTCTGGATACGTAATAGTTGTGGCAGCCCAGCTAGGACATTCCTCACTGCCTTTACTCTGGATTGTGCTGATAGGGTAGATTCTAGACTCTTTGAGGGATCAGCCTACTCTATGGGCTCCTAAAAGCTCCAGTCTTGACAGAGGTGCTTTTGGAAACAGATGGGGTTGGATACTTGCATGGACGGTATCAACTTCCTCACCTATCAAGTCAGTCACAGACTGTCAGCGAATAGATATGGTTGAGCAAATAGTGGTGCTCATTGCACAATATGTTGTACAACACCACTACAATGTTGTACAATACTATTACTATGTTTTGTCAAGGGCTGATGAAAGCAAGAAGGAATATAAAAGGCAACCTGGTCACATTTGGAGTTTGATCTTAAACAGTTCTCTTTGGGAGCCAAGTCTGAAGCTGAGGACACAAATGATAGCAATATATCTGCCCTCCTTCAAGATTTTCTGGAATATCTTTTTCATGGCACCAGAGACTGAATGCTGGGCTATATGAATTTTGTAGTCTGGACCATAAGGGCAGTATAGTTATGGAAAGGTTTTATTGCTACATTCAATGTCCTTTTTTCTGTCTTGTTAGGAAAGCCATGTTGTTGCTGAAGAAAAAGCGATATCAAGAGCAGCTGCTTGACAAAACAGAAAACCAAATTAGCAACCTGGAACGCATGGTATGTGAGACTATATCTTCAAGTTGCAACTGGTTTCATTATTTCAGGGCTTCTAGAAGCTACTACATTGTGTTTGCATTTAAGACCAACTAGATTTGGTACATACTAGCTGAAGCAGGGTATAAAAGTGGTAAGTAAAACAAAGGGAGTAGATCTGAGTACTGCACAAGCCACTGCCATTGAGCGTAGCCCAACAGGGAGGTCTGGCTTTTACAGTGGTGTTGTGAGAAGGCCAGCTGCAGTACATCCTTGGTCTGTGCTGGGGCACCACTTGCACTGAGCCAGCTGGTTTTATTGCTTCTTTCCAGTTGCATTTTTGGGGGCAGCTGGCAAGTGTCATATACACACCCCAGCATCAGTTCTATGAACTGCCTTCTTTGAGGCCTGTTGGTGGAAGAGAAAATGGTCCTACCCTTCTGTTAACTTCTGTTTCCTTCAGGTCCAGGATATTGAATTCACCCAAATCGAGATGAAAGTGATTGAGGGCCTCAAAATTGGTAATGAGTGTTTAAATAAGATGCACCAGGTGAGTATGAGCCAGGATGCCTGGGCTGTTTCAGACGGTCACGGATTTACTTGCTTCTCTCTTGCCCAGCCTTTATATGTGGTGTCTGAATTTCTCCTCCTCTCTGCAGGTTATG
Organism: Cryptoblepharus egeriae; assembly: GCA_030015325.1. Taxonomy (NCBI): domain Eukaryota; kingdom Metazoa; phylum Chordata; class Lepidosauria; order Squamata; family Scincidae; genus Cryptoblepharus; species Cryptoblepharus egeriae. The sequence continues at coordinate 101,575,075 of JAREYC010000002.1, read as the reverse complement.
TCAATAGAAGAAGTAGAAAGGATCATGGATGAAGCCCAGGACGCTGTTGTATACCAGAAGGTATGTATTGCCTCTGTGTGTTTTTCTGGAATGTCCCTAAAAGTCCACTGTATTTTATTACTATAACAATTCTCCTACCCATTTGGCTGCTCAAGGTATTTTCTTGTGCCAACTAACTTTCTGTTTCTGGAAGTGACCCTTTCATGATCAGATGTAGCTTCTGACTTGCCTTGTTCGACTCCTGAAAGGGGAGTCGCAGGTCTGTACTTCTCTTGCATGCCATGATGCATTGATCCATAAGAGCAACACACTTACCTGGGGGATTTGCAGCTGTGTTCACAAACCTGTCTTCACATTTCCTTTGCAGCAAAAAGATGAGATACTGGCTGGCAGCCTCACCAAAGAGGATGAAGATGCCATCTTAGCAGAATTAGATGCCATCACTCAGGTGAGTGATAACTATCAGCCTCGTTATTAGTTCCTGAGCTGCATTTTAAGTTGTAATTTTTTACTGAATTGAAAGATTTTTTCCCATTATGTTCAACTAGTAGATGATATGGCTTGGCAAAGAGATCTATTACAGCTGCTTGCATTTGCTTTTTAAGCCTTCAGATTAGTTCGCTTGGTCTTCTAGTAAAAACTAAAGTATAAAGAAACTTAAGGCACTATTCTTTCATAGTAGTTTCCCTGCTTTGCTGGAAAGATGTGTTCTTACACATCACCACACTAGAGTGTTAATTTTTCTGTTAAACATTTTCTCCTTTTGCTGTTGTATTGCATGATCCAGCGGGGAGCCCTGATGTAAAGGTTGGTACTACTAGATTGGGCTGATGATCACTGTAAGAAAATCCTGAGTCTTGAGTGGTACATCTTTGGACTGGATGGCTGGCAGGCTGTGACTCTTTTAAGTGCCTGGATAATCTCAGCCCTACCATAAATCTGGTTGCAGTGAAAGCACTGCAAATAGGCACTGCTGTGTTCTTAGGTCAATAGGTCCTGATGAAGACAATTAAGTAGAGTAATTAAGGAGTGATCTTAATATCCTTCACATCCAGAGCAGCATTGAGCCTCCCAGCAGTAAACACCAGATCCAGCGTGTTTCCTGCATCATTCCTGCTGATATTTTCTGAGACAGACCCAAGGCAGTGCTGAGCTGCAGCGGTCACTGGCAAATGTGAATGTTAAAGTCCCTCAGCACTAATATACTGTATGAGGGCACTCCAAAACTATGCTCAGGATGACACCTTTCAGATCTGAGAGGGAGATTACTGGACAACATGGCAGGTGGTATATCAAAAGTATCCCTATTCCTTTTAATCCTTTGATTCCCTAGGAAACTAAGAATTTGGGAGCTTTTTGTCACCTTGGGGTTGTTGTTGCTGAATGTTTCAAACCACTGGAATCAAGAGCAGGACACTGATCACTGTAATAACATGTGAACAATAGCACTAATTCACATGTTCACATGTTGACCAACTACTTTGAGACCTCTGGTATAGGTTTTAAGTCTTGAGCAATTGTTTCTTAAATATCCCCCTTCCCATCTCTTTGGATTTACTACTTGCGACTGCTTTACTACAAGGAACCCAAGCCCCCCAAATTATTCCTTTACTCTACTTGCTGCTAGAGAGCTACTTAGCAAGTAGCATAAGAAAGCCTCTGCTCCATGTGAATTCAGCTTAGGGTGCAATCCTATCCATATCTACTCAGAAGTAAGCCCCATTGTGTTCAGTGGGTCTTACTCAGTGATGGGATTCAAAGAAATTAACAGCCGGTTCTATGCCCATCTGGCAGCCACTTTTAAATGGCTATTTTTAAACTTTATATGTCCTATCTCTTGTTAACAACTGGTACTGTAGAGTAGGTGCAAACCTGCTGGAGTCCACCAATGGTCTTACTGCCAGGAAAGTGTGCTCAGGATTGGAGCCTTAGTGATGTATTCACTGGCAGGCTCCATGCACTGTGCGCCACCCAGCAGTGGACACCACCAGGCAGCAGTGAGCAGCAGGCATTCGTACTAAGCACTGGGCTTCCCAGCCAGGCACTGGGCACCACATTTGGTCTTAGTGAGTCCTTACATGATGGAAGGAATACATTCTCCAGATTTCAGGCTTGCAGGTCCAGCCAGGAGTTGGGGCTGGGTGTTGATCTGCCAGGGGTGAGGGGCTGATGTAATGTGCAGGTCAGGTTCCCAACTTGCCACAGTTAAGCAGGACCAACTCAGTCTGCTGCCATTCTATTCCACAGGCTCCTGGAAAAATACCCCCTCGACTCCAATGCACCAATGCGCAGGACTGGGCTGCTTCCCCAGTGGGCATGTATCCCTCAGGGCTGGGCTGCCCCACTCCTCTGTAAGGTCACAAGCACTGACCGCCCCACCCCAAGAGGCACCCTGCCCAGCCTATCCCTGTCGGCCTGTGTGGCTCAGTGGGTTCTGCTTTGTCTCATTGCCCCGGTTCTTGCTGGACTGAGATCAAGGGAGTATCTCGGAACAGCTTGATGCTTGTGGGTGGGACCAGGTGTTCCACACTGCACCACAGTGGGCTCAGAAAAGTCATGATTGGGGGGTAAATCATGAAAGTTCAGGCTGGGGTAAGTCATGAAAAGTCATGATTAGTGTAGCCAATCAATCATGACTCCTCTATGTCCCAGTGCAGTTCCTGCAGCCGATATGGTCCCATTGCTTGGACACAAGCGGTGTGAAGAGACTGCCACTATTTTCCTTCCGAGGGTGTTCTGTACAGTGATGGTGACCCAGCAGACAGAACGGGAGTGTCATTGCGTCATGAGGCTCTGGGTTCCATAGGACAGCTGGCTCTCTTAGCTGGTAGCCCTCCTTGCCTCATGCGGCAGTGATTTCCACAGGAGACTCCACAGCCCAGGTGGGGGATGAATGTCCTTCTGCCTGGAAGGAAGGGCACCTGTCCCTGTCCTGCTCATTTGCAAAGGTCTAATTTGCAGTCTTAACCCCTGGTTAGGCCAGCCTAAGCCCTGGAACCAAGTCACACTTCTGCACCACTCCTGGGGGAGGATTAGGCCAGTGCATATGACATCAGTGGTAAAGATATATTTTGCATTCAGAAATCATCTAATCCTAATTCAGAAAGTGTAGTGTTTGACACCTCTGATTAAAGGTCGTATAACTGAGAACGGCCTTGGGAATGAAATAGTATTAGGTTTTGTATGGTGGTGTTTTTAAATTTTAATTAGAGGAGTAATTTAAAGCTGCAAAGCACAGTCAGGTTCATAGCCTGACTGATATACAGTATTTACTGATGACAGTGTTTGTTCTAGCAAATACAGTATTTTGACCATCTTCCTCTGCATCAGTGTGTCTTCCTTTACTGCATAATTATAGAGAGTCCTTTCCCTTTTTGACTGTTTACTATATGGGCAGCCGGATGTGATCTATAATGTAAGTTGCCCTGGAGCATTTTTCAAAGCTGAAGTCACACCTCAATGCAATGTTCACTTTTGCATTTCCAAAAGATAAGGGAGCAAGGACCATGTGCTTAAATCTGTCTAACTCTTAGTTCTGATTTGACTTAGGAGTCTGCCGCCTTTTTTGGGTTACTGGTAGCAGTACAAATTTTTCACAGGAAAAAGATTACAGGTACTTTGGTGTCTGAATGTTACCTTATAGCAGTTTCTTTGAGTCCTGGCAGTACTGGTTTCCATAATCTCAGGAAGGGTGTAGTAATGCTGAAGAACATCCAAGGAGAGGAAGAGGCAACTGAAATGCTTGGAGAGGATGATGGCACAAATTGTAATTAGAGGGTGATGCACTTTGGAAAGAAAGCGGGACAGAGAGTAAGCATGATACACTCATATGATACAATGCATATGAAGGTATGCATTCAGAGAAATCAAGTCTTTCTCATCATTCTGTGAAATGGGTTCTCCTGAACCTTCAGCCAAATGAATGTATTTGTTGATTTGCAAAACAAATGTATGGAATTAATTGCCACATAATGTTGTGAAGGCCATGAGTAGAAACTTTTTTAAGATCAAAATTCCCAGTGCTTCTGTTTCTATTAATCCAAATTTCTGAAAAATTGAGCCTCCTTGATTTGAAAGAGTCTGTCTCCGGAAGCCCATCATCCCTTTCAGCTCCAAACACACCTGCTCTTTATGCATTAGCTCTGGAAAGTTCAGAAAGCAACATCTTGTTAGTTCTAACCCATTTAGCAGTGTGAGATGGTCTCAGCTGTAAGCATAACCAACATAACCTCTGGCCAGTTCCACCTGCTCAAAATCTAATGAGAAGCTAGAGGATCTGCTAAGTGCTGGACCTTGCTGCCTGATCCCATTGCTGGTGACATGCCTGACCTTGTTAGAGGCCCCTGACACTTCACCAAGGGCTCTGACCAGAGACTAATTACAGAGCCAGAGCCTCTAAGGAAGCTCAGCAAAAGATGTGCAGGAAGGTAAGTGAATGAGGAGGGCAGTGCTAGATGACAGAATCCATTAAGTTCTAAAGAGAAAGTTTCCTCCAATCATCCATACAAAACTTTTATTTAAGGACAGGAAGTCACAGGTTCCTTGAATTCCAAATGCAGAAATACTGGATACACTGAGAGACTGCAGAGCTGGAAGGGATCAAAATAATCATCAAGTCCCAACCTGAGCAAGAGGACAGATTCTCATTATCTGAGAAGCGTCTAGGAGAATTTTCTCATAGCCTCCGCATCTGGCATGACATGCTATTACAGTAAAGTCATCATTTCAGAAAAGTTAGTACTGAACTCCCAAGGCTCTTAGGCTGCAATGCTAAAGACACTTTCCTGGGAGTAAGACCCACTGAACACAATGGGGCGTACTTTTGAGTAGATATGATTAGACTTGTTCTCTTAGTGGTTAGTCTGTCCTCTTGATGCCATAAGGCTGACAGCCATTTTCACTGTGCTTATAAACCTGTTTTTATTTCATGTGTTAATGAAGGGTTCACAGATCATATATCACAGACAGAACTCACATTGCTGCAAACACATGGCTATAGAGTCAGCTCACACATTTCATTAATGTGCCTTTCCTCAGGAAGCTACAAACAGCATTGTGAAATTTGGCCATCATTTCAGACTAATTAAATCTGTTTGCCAGATATATATTTCTGAAAGGTTGACTGCAGAGATGGGCTCGCCCCATCCCAAGATCCGGTACGCCGGAAGTGGAGGGGCCAGCCGGGGTCAGGGGGTGTGGGCGGGGCGAGGGGCGGGGCGACGTTGGCGCCTGCGCAGTGCCTGCTTAGAAGCCGGCCTGCCAGGCTGGCAGGCCGGCTTCTAAGCAGGCTCTGCGCAAGCGCCAACGCCGGCGCTCACGCAGAGCCTGCCTGGAAGCTGTCCTGGCAGGCCGGCTTCCAAGCAGGCTCTGCGCAAGCGCCGACACCGGCGCTCACGCAGAGCCTGCCTGGAAGCTGGCCTGGCAGGCCGCTTCTAGGCAGGCTCTGCGCAAGCGCCGACACCGGCGCTAACGCAGAGCCTGCCTAGAAGCGGCCTGCCCGCTTCTAGGCAGGCGGCGGTGGGCACAAAACATGGCAGACCGTACCGGTCCGCTATGTTTTGCATTTCCCTGTCGCTGGCGGTACGCTAGCGGCAGGGAAACGGGAAGAACCGGTATGGGCGCATAGGCCCGTACCGGTAAGTGCCCACCACTGGTTGACTGTGATCAAAAGATAGTGAATCACAGTCTCTCCTTTCCCTGAGAAGAGCCAGGATATTCCAGAGAGGAGTTTCAGAGAGATGACCTGATTGCAAGTCAGTGCTGCCAGATCCATCCCCTCCCTCAATATGCCCCTTATTACTCCTCAAAAGACACCCCTTTACTTCTCTTCCCTGCCCAAAGCCTAATTTACTGGTGCCCATGTAGTCTTCCAGGGCCAGTGTTTCATACACTGTCAGCACAATCCAGAGTAACTACAGGAGCTCTTACATCGACGTAAGAGACATTTATGTCACAGTAATTACAGGACCACCTATGGGAAATGCATAGAGCAATCCAGAGTATATTTTTCTCATGTCGATGTAAGAGCTCCCATAGGTTCTCTGGATTGTGCTGTAAGACTCTTGCCATTTATGGCAGCAGCAGCCCAGCAGAGGCCCAGCTTTCATACTGCTATAATTTGTAAAGAATACTAGTTCTATTAGCTCAAGTCCCCCCCTAAGCAATGTTTAGTTCTGAAACATTGCAGCCTAACTAATTTAGGCCAGCACAACTCACGTGGCATAACTTCCCGTGGTGGTTTGAGCAGGGTGGCGCATGCCTGTGCACTGGCCTAACCGCACCCGAGGAAAGGGCCATCAAAATCATTCTTTCAGAGTAGTTTCATACACATATGACTGCCACATAGTGGCACAAGATAACTTGCATATGTTTTCGGGATAACGTCCAGTTTTTCCCTTTCTGGAGCCCTGAGTACTTAACAACAAGAAATGTTAAACAACAATCAAGAAAACTAAAAAAACTATGGAGCAATACAAATCAGCTGTTACATATCCAGCATCAGATAACATATCCATCATCTCAAATGCAATATGTTTTTGCATACGTTGACTCCCCAGCTTGTTTCTCCCTTCTTCCACGCACCAGACTTTCAACAACCACCTGACTTCTTGGATTCAAGGCTGAAAGGAATTTGCGTGGAATGCCTTTAAGGTATCTGACCCAACCATATCCATGACAGGGACAGGCAGGAGACTCACAACTAGTTGCTTCATTTCCTATTTATTCGTTAGTTTTTTTTTCAAAATTCATATGTCACTGGCTCTGGCCAAATCATTCCTCAAAGAAGCTACAGAGTTGATTCTCATCATAAAACAGCTATTAGCTTTTCCCAGGAATACACTTTCTCTTTTAAGACATCTGAATTTATCTGTCTGCTCATCATCACATTTTGACACACATTTGCTGTCTTGTTCAAAGCCACAATGGTAGCAGCAGGATAAAAGAAAGCCACGCTCCCAGAGCTACTGAGGGAAGGCAGGAAAATAAAAACAGACTCAAAGTGGCAGGTAGCCGACCCAGAGGACAAGCTTCTTATTCATATTCATGAGGCAGGTACAGTAGATCAGCAGCAGAAGAAGAACAGACACCTCGAGAGAGATTCCAGAGTCCCAGCACAGGTTGCACACTCCAGTGAGAGGGGCATTGGGGATTTGCTAGCAGCTGAATCAATCCCAACATCTTCCACTGAGCATCCCAGATAATGCAATTTTGTGAGCCTCCTATCAGCTTGTTGTTGTCAGTCAAAGCATGAGTTTCTCAGGGAGTTTCAGCCACGGACAGGAAGAGGGCAAGTCAGACCAGAGAAACATAAGTAGGTCAGTCAGGAGTAAATTGCTCTGCATGTTGCCATTCTAGGCTCAAACTACTTGAAAGGACTTTCTTAAAGAAATTTTGGGCCACACATTGTCAGTGTTTGCAACTAGATCGTATTTTGAGTTGTGATTTGGTTCTGACTCCTGAGTTGTGATTTGGTTCTGACATTTTTAAAGCCAGGATTTGGCCATGGAGCACCCAGTCCTATACAAACATATGAAATCTCATAAATGCTGTTTCTCCTAGTGTTCCATCTCCTCACTATTCATAAGCAATCTTCCACATCTGAGATTCAAAAGTGAGATGAGCAGCCCAATCCTAACAATGTCAGAACAGCCAGGCCACTTGGCTCACACTGTATCCAGCATGGGAAAGGAGTAGGCTGGAGGTCTCTTCAACATTCATCTTTTTCTGCCCTATTCACACCTTTAACCTGTCCCTGTGCTGCCCCAACGGAGCTTACCCAAAAGTTAGATACTCAATTTGAATCCAGTGCTCATGGGGCAAAAGAGGCCATTCTCCCTGTGCTCCTTTCTCAAAGGATGTCATGAATTACTCCATGGCACTTTTTGCAACTCTATAGTCTGTTGCTAGTCAGGAATGTGCTGTTACTGACATTTCTCATGCTTTACAAAATAAGCAATTACCACCCATTTTGCCTAGAGGGATGTTTGGAGGAATGCTGTAAATTCCAATACTCCGCTGGTGCCCACCAATCCCACAATGTTTGTGACACAGTTGTCCTTCAATCTTCAGGCTGCTTTGGCTAGTGGATCATGAAGTGGGGAAAAAAGGCATGAATATCCTCATTTCTGTCTTCTAGCGTTCACCTTTTTCCCGCAAAAGTGCCTGCTCTATTTCTGTCAGGTAACCTGTTAAGCTTTCATGTGGCCAAGCTTGATTTAAATCTGCTCATTAAGGGACACTGACTGGCACAATTTTGTTCAGGAAACAGCAAGTTCAGTTTGTGTATTATTATGTAGATACAGTAGGTTAAGGAAGAGAGTTGGGTCAGAAACCATACAACCTTGGAAATAAAGCAATCTTGTCTGAAACCACAGATATTTCTTTTTGTCCTCTCATAAGGCACTATCCTAAAAATACATTTATTCCTTTGATTATGGTCATAGGTAAGTTTGTGACCTGGTTTGGTTTTAGTAATAAATTGCATTAACTCTGTCATTCCAGAAGCACTAGCAAACGGGTGTCCAAAGTTTGCACTAGCTGTGCCCTATGTACTATCTTTGCTCCTATTATCAATAAGGGTATCAGAAAGGAATAAGGGTTGTCCTAATTTCTCAGTGCAGGCAATGAATATATAGTTCTATCTGTGGTAGGGCAGTTGAGATTCTGGAAAAGGGGGTGACTTTACTGATGAATGTTGTTATTTTGTACCTATGCGAGTGACAGATGTGGGATGTTACTAGTTGTGTTACTAGATGTGTAGTGTAGCAGGAAGTGTTATGTGACCCATCAGTGATGAGAATGCTTGCCATGAGCATATCACAAGGCAAATCTGCAAAAGGAAAACTTCTACTCTGAATTCTTTCCACAAACTACCTTTTCCCCCCTCTAATTTCTGATGCAGAAAGCAGGATACCAAAGCCATATTATGTTACAGAGTGACTGAGTAGGCTACACACCAAGAGGATGTGGGAAGAGTTGGAGCTTGGGGAGATGGAGTTCAGGAAAACATCAGTGTAGCAGATGGAAGATAGAGATCAGTGAGTACAACAAAAGAGCTAATCATTATGACAAAGAGAGTGGGAAGAAAGAAGAATAATTGGGGTGCCACAGTGGTGGGCTTGGCCTTCCATCGGGCAATGTTTTCTTAAAGCTTCCTGGGCCTGCATGCAACAGCTTTTGTATGCAACAGATTTTGATGAGACTGTTTTTGTGTAGTATCCCCTTGACAATGTCAAATAAAGGAAGTTTTCCCTCTTAGCCACCATTAACCATCTTTCAAAAGAAAGGCATTCAGAAACAAATGGAAAATAGAAAAAAGAAAGAGAATCACCAAGGAGACTCACCCATCAAAACTGCAAAAGGAGTTGGAAGAAACTTAGAGCCAGGATAGTGCAGTGGTTCAGGAGTTGGACTGAGAGTTGGAAGATCCAGGGTCTAATCCCTCATTGGCCCTGAAGCTTCCTGAGTGACCTGAGAGAGACACTCTCAGCCTTGCCCACCTTACAGGATTATTATAAGGACAGCAGGAGAGAGGCAGTGATGGGATTCAAAGAAATTAATAACTGGTTCTATGCCCATCTGGCAGCCACTTTTAAATGGCTATTTTAAACTTTGTGTGTCCTATCTCTCTTTAACAACTGGTTCTATAGAGTAGGTGCGAACCTGTTGGAGCCCACCACTGGAGAGAGGAAGACCTTGGGTCAGTCACTTACTCTCAGCCTCACTTACCTTACAGGGATTTATTCTGAGGACAAAAGTAAAAAGGCTTTTTAAGCTGCTTTGACATGGAAAAGATGAGCTATGAATCACTCAGATTTAGACAAGAAGGTAAGGGGTAATGCTAGGGTTACTGGATACAAAGGGAAAGAGTTCCACCATTGTATAGAAGAGGGAATTTTGGCAGGTGTGGCTTTTTAACCCCATCCACACTGAGCAAAATTTGCCCTTCTGTACAATGGTAAAAGGTATAGGCACTGTGTTCCCCTTTGTATCTGGTAACCCTATTTAATGCCAGCACCAGACCTCCAGCCCCTATGACAATGGGTTCTCATTTGGGTTGCAAATGTGCATAGAGCACTGGTTTACAGGAGCCTGAAGTCTGAGCTCAAACACAAGAGAATGGACAGACCTTCTACTCTGATAAGACAGTTATTGCTCTGATTGAGGACATTAATCAACCCATGAGCAATTCACGCACCCAAAGCTAAGTTGTGAATAAATACCCAATTCCCTTTTCGGAAACCCTTGAAATTCATGGAAAGAGGTTAATTGACTGCTTTCTCCACTGTGTTATTATGCACTGTATTAATGGCTATGTATTGCCAGTCCTTATAAAGTTTCCTCGCAGTAAGAAACCAAGATATAACTGAATGCAGAGTTCTGGGTGTTCCTTTCTCCCTTGCTCTTATGTCCTTACAGTCTTAAAAACACAATTTTCTCAATTCTTCACCAATAGCTTAAAGAACCAGCCAATTCTAACATGAGACAAACAGCGCAAAGCTGTGGATGTATACTGAGAACCCACCCACTAAGTTTATGGGGATTTAGAGCTAAGTACAGGACAATGTAACTTTATGTCATAGAACTGAGTCCCTGCTGGTCTTGTTGCTTTCCTTTCTGCATCCAGTTGCACAACTTCTATACCAATTTCAGAATTAAGAACTAGACTCTTTGGGTCAGCCCTGACAGGCAGCAGAAGGGACCCTTGAGCTTTCGTCAACACTTGTCAGCAAAACCTTTCTCAACATTGCGTTGATCTCTAAAACAAGAAGGTCTGTTTTGGAGGCTGGCAAGTGAAAGAGTGGGAGTGACAGCTCTAGAATAGTAATAAAATGGAATCTAAAATGGTCTGCCTGAGATTACTTCCAAAGTGAAGCTGGTGTCAAAGATGCAGGTGGTGGATGGAACCAACTTCCCTTCCCATTAGCTAGTGTGGCAGCCTGTTCTAGCTGTTACACACCAGAGCTGTTGGTGACCATGTTGGGCAGACCATATTGTAACCTCAAAAGCCAGAAAGACACACAAGGTGTTTTGCAGAATGTTAGGTAATATCAAGAAGATCAGGCAGATAATTTGGTGTTGACAGTGGTTCCCATGTTTGACAGTGGTTTGACATCTCTGGTGAGGGCAACCAATAGACTTTGACAGCTGAAGGTTTGGCTCACACCTGGACATATATATAAAAATATAAATAAAATTTTATATTTTATATATTTGTCCAGGTGTGAGTCACACCTTCAGCTGTCAAAGTTGCCCTTGCCAGGGATGTCAAGTGTGTATGTGTGTGTGTGTGTTTGTGTGTGTGTGTGTCAAAATGTTGCTTTCATCTTTTTACCAGTATTTACAAATAAAAATATCTATAAACATTTGGCAACTTTGGGAAAATGTGTGTGTTTCTAGATTTTCAACATTGCATGCCATCAAAACAAAGGATAGGAATCAGTTTGATGGAAAGCATGTTATTTATTTTGTTATATCAAAAGCTGCTCCACAAATTAGAATTCTGACTGAAAAGCATCAGAATCTGATTGAAAGGAAGGCATCAGCCTTCTTATTGATTTTTCTTGTGATTTTTTAATGCCTTCATTAAAAAGTGGACTTTTCTATTATTGTAATTAAATAATGCTTTTCAGGCTGTACTGTTTTCCATCTTTCCTAAATCTGTTCTGTTTCTCCCCCAAACTGTCACCTCCTCCAAACAACATTTCTTTGCAACAAGACCCTGTTCTCACAGCTCTCATGAAGTTTCCCTGTTTGACTTGGGATCTCCTACTCATTAGGTCCCTTGTGCCTTTAATTCATTTAGCAGCAATTTGCCATTTCCCCAAAGGGTATGCTTCTCCTCAGACTCATCAATTATAACGAGTTTATACATTTGAGGACATTGAAGGATATCTTTTTTTTCTCAAAAGCACCATTTTGAATACCAAGGGCCAACTGGAGAGTGTGTGGGAAAAACCATATGATGAACAGCATGCCTTCCCTTATAGACATGGAATCAAGAAAAAACAGCTACAGAGAGAGAGCACAATGTTGAACATCCTTCCCACAGGCAGCCCTGGTGAAGCATCACAAGTGACCTATTAAGAGTATTTTAACCATTGGGGCCTATTCTAGCCCCTGCACCATGTGTGACACTGAGATTTTTTTGTTCCCTTCAGGGCTCTTTGTAGACCTCGGCAAGAATTAGGTGCATTTTCTTCAAAAAAAATGAAAAAGAGATAAAAGCATTGTTTGGCAAGTGACCTTTTCTCATCAAATTCAAGTGAATAGAAAGCTTGTCTTGTTCCACTGGAGCTGAACTCCAAAGACAATTCCAGCTCATAGTCTTTCATGACTTCATAGACTAAAAGAGATCACAGTGGCTTCTAGGTCAAAGCTTGCTGCTTCAGACTCATAGACAATTCTTTCTAGTCTTTAGAGAGCCTCTCCTTGTCCTTTCCATATCCCGCTGAATCACTGAGACTGAATTGCTGCACTTCCCTAACTCGTTTGTAGGCCTCCACAGCTGCTTCATGATGGGAGGCTCCTAAGGGAAGGCAGTGTGCTGAATTCTCCCACAATGTTATAATATAGGTTTTTTCCACATCAATAAAAGAATATCAAATGTTCACCTTGCATCTTTGGTTCAAGCTAGCTTCTCAGTGTGTTTCCTCTACCTATGTGACCTCCCCTCAGGTCCCTATTCCAATGAGATCAATTTTCTATGCAGAGGAAACAAGCAACCGATGAGAAGAGCCACAGCGAGCTCTGAAATTAGGTCAGTGGTTATCTGCAGAAGAGCATTTATCAGCCTGGTCCTATGCAGGGCTACTTTGGCTCTTATATAGCTCCCTTGAAGCTACAGGCTGGTCCCAAGTGAGACATATAGAGCAACTAACTACTTCATGTGCAGTAAGTTACTGTGGCTGAAAATTAAGGAAGAATAGCCTGCCCTTTCTGGGGATGTTTAGAACAGCAAAAGAATGGGTAAACTTATTTAGAACCGTTAATTTTGTTTAGAACCCTTAATTCTGTTGGTAATCTTGACTCATAGAGATAAAGGTAAATGTGTCTCCTGCAGGCTGCCCTGCTAGTTGTGACTGAGTCGAAAGGCAGTGCTCATCCCTGTTACAAGGCCAAAGAAGCAGCATTGTCTGAAGACATCTCCGTAATCACGTAGCCTGCATGAATAAAAGCCACAGGCACATGAAACACTGTTACCTTCCCACTGAAGTGGTCCTTGTTTTATCTTCTTGCATTTATATGCTTAGAACTACTAGGTTGGCAGGAGCTGAGCAGGTAACAGAGCTCACTCTGTCAGGCAGTACTCGGGTTACAAACCACCAACCTGGTTCATAAGCACCACATCTTTAATCACAACATCTTAACCACGGCCCTAATCCTGACTCATAGTTAGATGAAATCCTACGCATGGGATCTCTTCACAGTTCTGTGGATTCTTCTCAGTCCTCGCACACAGTCAGGGTGACCAGACGCCAAACACAAAATCCCTGAATGGCAAGGCCTAAATTCCTGATCGAAGGCCAAAATTCCTACCCGCTACCCGAGAAATGGAGGACAAAATGTAGGACATGTTAAACTTGGCTAAAAACACTAAAAATAAGCTTAAAACACTGGTATTGCTTTCCTGTACTTAATATATTACACTATATTACTTCTTTTTAAATTGAAAAATGATGAACTCTCTGCTCCCCCACCCCCGTCCCAGTCTGGCTGGGTGAGTTTTCCAAACAACTTTGCCAAATGAGGCATTCAGCTTCATGTAGGTTCTGTCCAGGTTTGAATGAATTGGGTGAGAATTGACACTTGTGTTTCTTTTAATGCCCAGACACTAACCCCCAAATCCAGAGTAACTACAGGAGCACATAAGAGACTTTACATACACCCATAGTTACCCCACCACCAACTGAAAACCTACGGGAAATTCATATTGGAATCCAGAGTAAGTTGTTCTTACACCGGAGCAAGGACTCTGCGTAGTTACTCTGGATTTTGCCCTATGGCTTTTGCACCATCCTTTGCAATCAGTCAGACTCAGACATTTGCACTAGTCCAACCCCCAGGAAACATATGTGGAAAAGAGCACAGACATTTGCACCAATATTTTCAAGCAAAGAACCAGACACAGACTTTGCACCAAACATAGCTGAGTTTGCACCAAACACTGCACCAAACCAGTGTGCAGAGTTTGAAGGTACCCCAGTAGGTCATCTAGTCCAACCCCCTCTTTGTAGCAGGAGAGATCTTTTCAATCATCCCCCTTTCTCTTCCTCTCCCCCTCCTTCTTCCCACAGATAAATACACACACACATTTATATATCCATATATAATGCACACATATATAACATACATATATATATATATATATATATAACACATGTATAAAAAATACACACACATATAAAATACATACTGTATATATATGTATGTGTATTATATATAAATATATATGTATGTAAATACACATACACATAATACATATGTAAAACACTCACACACATACATATGTATTATATATGTGTGCGTATTTTATATATGTGTGTATTATATATATGTATGTGTATTATATATATAATACACACATAATTTATATATATATATAATACACATAATTTATATATATATATAAAAACACATATATAATGCACACATGCACAGCTGTATATAGTCTTGGGGAGGGGTAGTGGGTGAATGCAGGTGGGGGTATTGGGGGAAGGGGAAAACAGGTAAGTAATGGGTTTGTGGGGGGGTGAATGGTGGTGAGGGTGGCTGGTGGGTGGCTGGGGGTGGTGGGGGGCTGGGGGTAATGGGTGCAGGGCAGGCTGGTGGTGGGGTGGCTGGGGGTAGTGGGTGCAGGGCAGGCTGGTGGTGGGTGGCTGGGGGTGGTGGGTGGCTGGGGAGATTTCAGTGCAGTTCCCCAGGGTGAGGGGGAAGAGAGGGGACCCAGGGAAACCCCAGTGCTTGGGGTTTCTGTGGTGTTGGTGGGAGAAAGAGGGGGTCTAGGGAGGGCTTGTTGGGGTCTCTCTCCTACCTGGTGCTGGGGAGCCTTGCCCTCTGGCCAGCTGATGGGCTTCCTCAGGAGGAGAGAGGCCAGGCAGGGACGGAGCTTCTGCTCCCAGCCTAGCCAGGCCTCCTCAGTGCTTTCAAGCTTCCCGGGGAAAGCCTGGGGAGGGGTGGCCAGGCTGGGAGAGGACGCTCAGCCCCCGCCTGGCCTTCCCCCTCCACAGGAAGCCTTCTCAGCTGGCTGGAGGCTGCGAGGGGAGCGGCTGCCCCAAAAGAGCGGCAGCCGGCTTAAAGCCTTGCTGCTGCTATGGGGCGGCTGCAAAGAAGCCCCAGGGCCCCCTCCTTTTCCGGAGGGGCCCGGATAGGAGCCAGGGGCCCGGACAAGGGCCCCAAATGGAGGACACGTCCGGGGGATTCCGGACGTCTGGAAACCCTGCACACAGTCCTCTGGAGGTTTTGCTCAATCCTGCATCCCATTGTTCTATGACCTGCTAACCTGAAATGAAAAAATGTGTTTGTTTTCCACACACATATGGTTGCAAATTAATACTTGTGAATTTATAATCTGGATACAGAATGCAGAGAAAAGCCCATTCCCATGTTTTAGAGAAAAAGAAAACTCAAGTTATTTTAAAATCAGCAGAAATTGAAAGGTCTGGCTCAGTTAACATTCAGGGATACATGGCTCTTTCTGGAACTTAAAACAACAGACCTTCAGGTTAGGGAGCCAGAAGCCCATAGGAGATAGTAAGCAACTTGATGAGTAATTACAGTTGCCACTCAAATGAGGGCATAAATCTTAGTTGGAAGACAAAATGACCTAGTTTATTTCTGGGTCATGAGGTTGCTTCCAGCTGGTGATTCAATGTGCAGGGAAACAAGGCGGGATTTGGCTGATCCCAAGGCGGGAAAACTACTGTGCTTCCTGATAGAAATTTGCATTATTAGCAAAGGAAAGATGTTCTGATTCAGCAACCATAAGAAGATATGTATGAGATATGTGCATGAGCACACACTGCCCACATCTTTTCCCCCATTCAGAATGATGAGGCTGAATTTGGTTAGGATGTAGAAGATACTGGACTCTTTCTGCTGATCAACTACCTGTTGCTATAAGGGAGACTCTCAGTACAATCCTAAGTATGTCTATTCAGAAGAAAGATCCACTGTGTTCAATAGTACTTACTCCTCCCAGGGAAGTGTGGTGTGGTTAGGATTTTGGTCTCTGTTTCTTAGAAGTTCACTAAATATCCCAAATGGCTCAGAGCCAGGATTTGCATGCCAACCACTGTTACAGACCCTCGTAAAAAGTAGCCATGTCCTCCTTCCAACTAATATCTTTTCCCCATATGATTGTAGGAATCTGGAGAATCCTCAAGGTAGGTTTCCAATTAGCCATTATTTGCTTAGAATTAGAACATACGGTATTCATAAACAGCAAGGAAGCCTGTGTTCTGGAGGCAACGACTCTAGTGGAGATGAGGTCTATGAGATGAGGTCTTGTATTTGCTTTACACTGTGACCAGCAAGCTATAGAAAGCTTTCAGTCAGTGTCTCCTTGGTACTGGAAATTACACAGTGTCACCTCAAACTGATTCATGTGCAGGATTATCTGGGCTAAATTATTGAAATAATTAACAGAAGTTGAAATTGAAATCAATTAACAGAAGTAATGATGATTTCTGTTGCCTGGGAATCTGTAGAATGCTGCATTCATATGTTCAATTTGAACCCAGGAATTGCTGCATTGCAAACATAGTTTAATGTATACAGTATACATGCACAGAACATATAGTTGGTGCACAAATGAAGCCCAAGAATTTTGACCTCAATTCATAGGCCTATTCCCAAGGCCCCTCTCTAGCTGTTACGTGTCACATATGAAATTGCAGAAGGGGGGGGGGGGGTTCCAGCTGCCAGCAGTGACAATCTCAGGTTAATTGGATCTCAGGCTTCTGCAAACAACTAGATGTCAGGTGACATTTATCTAGCAACCTAATTGATAGATGAGCAATTTATCATGACAGCCTTCTAAGTTACCAAGAGGTTTCTCCCAAGCACCCGCTTCTTACTTGCCAGGAAAAAGGTTTGTGTGTTAATCAGGGAGCTTTAATCACATTGCTCAGCACGGCTGTTTGGAGGGAATTACAAAGCGAGGTGCTTTCTCAAAGCGCTCTCCAATCCTCCTTGTTCCCTTAAGAATTGCTTTGATATTTCATTAGTTGAAGGAAACACTTTTTGGAAAAGGAGTTGAAAGAGACTACATGGACTGCAAAACAGGAGCTTTCCTCCCTTGAAGTTTGCACAGATTGTAGAAACAATTGTGCAGTTATTGACAAGTACATTTCTCAGATTCCTGCCTGGGCCTGGCAGCTTTATTCCCCATGGATATACCTTGTCATTAGTATTTATCTGAAATATAATGTGCCATCGAATTTAATGTGCGCCCTGATTTTGGAGACTGGCTGAAAAAGGTGCACATTATATTCTAGTAAATGCAGTAGTTTGCGTGATAGGCAAAAACTAAACAGAGGCACTTGTTATACATGGATTTTTTAATACTGCTACAACAACCATTCTTCATTAGGCATGTTAAGAGCATACAACAATAAAAATCAACTGGCATATAAAATAAGCAAATAAATAAGCATATAAGATAAACAAATCCAATGTATAAAATCCATTAATTAACAAGCGTAGGTTAGGAAAATAAAATTGAAATTAACATACAATAATAAATAACATGAAAGTTCTCCGACATTAAAAAAAGTAAGTTCTACGTCTCTTTGACACCACAATCAAGAAAATGCTTGACAGAAAATGCTAAACAGAGGCAGCATTTCCCAGAACAAAGGAAACAGCACCTGCTGACTTCTTGCCAACAACACAGGAGTTACAAAAAATATCCAGGAGATCCTGGGCCTATAGACTCTTTCTGGTAAGGATCATTGTGCAGTAGTCAAGGAAATGCTTCTTCTGGAGCTCAGGTCTTGTACTCTCTGGTCTCCAGTTCGAAGAGCTTTTGGAGTACGGAGGACCTCTGCACAAGAACCTGGAGAACTGTTGCCTCTATTAAGTCTATGGCAATGCAGCCCAAGGTTGCACTTCTCATTCATCATTTAAGATTCTCCTTTGGATACCTCTCAAATGAATTATAGACAGCATCTTCTACAAGAAGGAATTTTCTGGTGGGGATGGTAGCCCTCTGAAATTTTCTGCCCATATGGGTTAGATAGTCCCTCACCTTGTATTCTTTTAGACACCAGACGATAACCCAGCTTCCCAAAAGCTTTTAATACTGTCTGATCCTTTTGTTTTTCATCTCCTGCTCCAAATTTTGATTAGATTGTGTTTTGCAGATGCTTTTTAAAATGTACTTCTGTTTTCATTCTTGTGGTTATTGACATTAATTTTTTTAAATGATTATTCTTAGTTGTTTCAAGTTGCAGTTGGGAATGAAGTGCAATATAAGCTCTGAAAATAATAAATGAATAATTAGACTGTGTGGTTCTCGGTGAAATCTTGACCAACTGATAGGCTGCTAATCTGTTATCACAGCACAGACTATTTTTTATTTTTTGTAGTATTTATATATTGTTTTGAGGGTAAAATCCTAACAAATTTAGGCCAGCAAAACTGACCCTTCTCCCTGTAATCATGGTGGTATGGGGATGTTGGTACATGTCTACACAGTGGCCTAACCCCTCCAGGAGTGGGACTTATGCCGGAACTTGTGCTAGCCTAACTGGGAGTTAGGATTGCAATGCATCCACAGTCTCTTAACCTCAAGACAGTTTACATAGGCAGGCTGACCATGACCTCCATTTTTTTAAATGGAGTTTTAATATATATTTCTATAAGAGAAATTCAAAGAACCCTCCATTTCTTCAGAAGTTTCCCTTTGTAGTGTAGTCATTTACTTGGGTGCACAACTCACTGTCCACAGGCTGCTGCAAACACTCCTCAGTCTGGTTCTTGAAATGTTCTCCATCTCTTGCTACTTGACTCCTCTGCAATCCATGCTGGTCTCTAGCAGGGGCTTCTGGACACTCATCCAAGGTGATCCTGTTTAGCCTTTTCAGGCAATATGATAGCTTCACCTTCAGACCCAATATTAGTCATATGCAAAAATTAGATGATTTGCTTGCAATGTTAAACAGGCATGTGGAGCATAAAGAAAGAAAGGAGGAGATGAGGGTATTTCTGCAAAGACACTGTGCTTCTTTCTCAAACTTTTGGTCAAGATCCACTAGGTGAGTCTCATTCATTTCAGCATTTTATTTTTAATATATTAGACTTCATACTACCATGATAGCATTTGGGGAAATGTTACATAGCTGTACTTTCTAATAGACTACTATGTATATGCTTTTAACAATGATAGTCAATGGGACTTACTCCTGGATAATTGTGGATAGGATTGTACCTTAAGATTATTTTTTTAAAAAATTCCTTCTTGATGCCATTCCAGTCATGACATCACTTCCAGTGGGTCCTCATAGATTCTCATTCTAAAAAGTGGGTTGCAGTACGAAAAGTTTGAGAACCATTGGCTTAGGTTGTTGGTGGAAATGCCCAGAAAGGAACTGTTGAGGAAGCGAATGAGTGCAAGACAAGGAGGGAAAAACGTAGCGTCTCGAAGTGCTATACATTCCTGATTACATATCAAATGCTTTCTTGTTTTTCATAATTTATTGTTACCTACTCTTTTTGCGCAGCCAGTTGCTACTAGAAAGTAGCCGCTATTTTTAATGGAGAAATTTAGAAAGGCATAAGATGACATTTAGTACACTATTCCCCCTTTCTGTGTAGAAATGCTGAGGTAAGATGAGTGACAAGTGCAATATATATCGCCCATTAATTTTACTGTCCTGAGAGACGACACATCACCCTCTGTATCTATCTCTAGGTTCCTTCTTGTCTAACCGACCACTTTGGCTCTGACCAGATAAAGCTCTGAACAATTAAGTGATGTAGACTAGAAGCTGCAACCACTTGAGATGACCAGAGCCTATCCCAATTTTACTTTTATCGCAGAAGACCAGCTGTGCCAAACAAAGGCCGAGATAAGGCGCAAATGTCATTTTTTAAAAATAGAGTCATGAATCCACCTAAGAATTAAAAGTGCATATCTATTGGGTGGCAACACATTTATTGTCAGGGTAGGTGACAGTGATCAGAAACTGGGTTTGTTACAAATCCAGTGCTCTCTCTCTCTCTCTCTCTCTGGGATTTTTTTCTTTGTTTAAAGCTCTTTCAGTGTTGGTCAGATAAGAATTTCTTCAAAGAAACTGCCTACCAAAGCAGTCAGGCACTTGAGCAAGTTCTTTCTCCCTTAGATAAAGTTAACTGCAGTCCTAATGCAGAGGTGCTAAAAATATATGGGTAATCCCTTTCAAGCTCACACCCACACAATGTTTCCAGGCTATTGTGCCTCTGAGTTGTTTCATTCATTACATAACTTATGTGTCCATGTAAATGTAATAGAGAAGCATCTAGCTGTAAACCTTTTATCACATAGGCACATGTGCCAGGGAGCTATTCAGGGTAACCCATTTATAATAAGGTAAGAGAAGCAGCCTTGAAATCCCAGTGGGAGAGGGGGGAGGATCCATAGCATAGTAGCAGAGCATGCATTTTTCATGCAGATTCAACCCCATTCCTTGGCATCTTCAGGGAAAGACCTTCATCTGCAATCCTAGGGAGCCACCGTCAGTCAGGGAAGACCATGCTGACCTAGATAGGATAAAGATGATTCATTTAAAAAGCAGCCTTTTCTAGCTTATTTTTTTTTAGAATGAAGGTGAGGTGAATCTGACAATAGGCAATCACAGATATCACAGGTTTATATTTAGGACTCATCACTCATCATGGGCAGCATATAGGGCTACCAACCTGTATTTCCTGACATTTTCCCAGTCACATTTGATACAAGTCATATGAGACATAGCTTTATTTTAAGTGTTCCTTGCCTTGTTAATGATAGCCAATTAAATGATGCAGGGATGGGGAAACCCTGAACACAATTTTATATCATCTGTTTGCTTTGCTAAATATTACCAGGAAGACATATGGGAATGAGATTGGTCAGGCCTTCATCCCCTTTAGCAGAAGTATTCAAAACCAGCCCAGATATGGCCCTTGGCCAGACTCCTCTATCGGATCGGAAGGCAAGCCTGTATTCCTCCAGAGGCAAGTGAAGTTCTGCTACCTGCACCTCCAGAAGAAATTCTGAGAGCTGGGGAGGCTGATCCTCTCACTGTGTAGGAAAGTGTTTATGAATGGATTGAAGATCTTTCCCTCTTCGTGCTAGAAAGTGTTTATCAACTGATTTGAATTCCTTAATATAAGTTCCATCTCTAATATATTAATTTATGTAAATTTAGGTAATTTCTTTTTCAGCTCCAACACAATGTCAGAGAGATGATGTGACTCTCCTCCCCAAAACTTTGGCCACCTCTGCCCTATAGGCACCTCTTCACTTACCCATTAGTAAACTTATAGGCTCTAATTACATACTCAGAAGTAAATTTTATGTACTTATACCACCATTATTCACAATAAACGAGTACATCCCATGACAGCTTACAGCAACAATAAAAATAGGAAAACACAATATAAATAAAACAGAAAATACAAAAGCAGCATGAGATCATTTTCATCAGGATTAAAATAATTCACACTGGAAAAAGTCCTATTTTAAAGTGATAGTAAGGATTCACCGGTAATTAAATGTTGCTCTGTTTATAAACTTTGCCATTTCATTCTAGGGACAACTGAGAAAGACAACTGAGTGAAATCCTTGGCATGCCTACTTAGCAGCCCTACTGAATTTAATGGAAGTTACTTCCAGATAGGTGTAGGTTTGAATCCCTAATTTTTTGAACACATTTATTTCCATCTCCTCTCTATTCTCCCCCCAAGAAATGAAGTACCAAGAATCTTATGATGAAGAAAAAAAGTGTCATCTGCTGCTTACACAGGTGTTAAAATATCTGTCTGTGCCTGCCACTAACAAGCCTCCACCTCTTCGAGACTCAAGCAGGAGATCTAAAAACCTTTGCCCTACCTGTTCGGAAACCTTTTCTACCCAATTATTTCCCATCTATCCCTGTTTTCAGTCTATTGTACACAATATTTAAAGTGTCTCTGCTTTCAAAATCTTTGCAAGGTGAGCCAAGGCTGTCATTTGCAGCTCCCCAGGCAAATGTGAGTGATTGCCTAGAGCCAGGAAAGCAACTGCTGCCTGTTTATCATGATAGCATTCAATGAGCCACATATCGATTTTCAGAAGGGCTGGTTTTCTTGCTGGTCCTGAAGACACTTGTCCCTTGATCAGCGAGTAGCAGTGCCTTGATTGACCCTGGGCAATCACTTGTTATAACCAGAGATGGGATTCAAAGAAAGTAACAGCCGGTTCTATGCCCATCTGGCAGCCACTTTTAAATGGCTATTTTTAAACTTTATATGTCTTATCTCTCGTTAACAACCGGTTCTATAGAGTAGGTGCGAACCTGATGGAGCCCACCACTGGTTATAACGCTGTTTATGCAGAGATGAGTGGGCAGCCATAGTAGATGTACTAAGAAGCAAGTGATGTTGGATGCCACAGAGGACTGCCAGATTCTAACTCAGAGATTCCCCCTTCATCTTTAAATCCATTGCCAAACTCTGAGATGAAGCAGCTGGGACTTCTTCTGCCCTCATCCCACCTCACCTCTCATCTGCCATCCTCGCCCTTCTACTGCAGTGAGCAGGACTTTGTAAAATGTTGTACAGCAGGTGGGGAAGTGGGAGCTGATGCCACCCCAGCTGCCAAGTCAGTAGCAGATTTAAAAGCCAGGGGAGAATACTCCCCCTACACAGTACTGGCCTTCCCTAGAATATTACAAAGATAAATTTGGCAGGTGATAATGTTTCGCTCCATGCCATGGTAAGCTTCATCTGCTTCATTTCTGCATATCACGCCACTGCTCTAAGCGCAGGCACAGGGCAGGCTGTTCTTGTTTTTAGCATTCTGGCCAGTTGGCAATCTTCTCTATGAATGAGAGAGAAATGCCAGCACACGCCAGTTTCTTGGCATGATCTGAACACAGAAATTCCTAGGTAGCCAATCACTTCTTCCTCCTCTCTTTCCAATCCTGCTTCCTTTCAATAAGACTCTCTGTGTCCAGAATCAGGATTGTTGCCACTGCTAATCTCTCATGGCCACAGAAGAGCTCTGTCCTGAATCCTAAGAAAACTTTGTGTGGTGGTGGCAGAGGGCCCCTTGGCAGACAGACAAACAGAGCAATCTTAACCCCAGGTTAGGCTAGCACAATTCTGTACTGGCTTGAGGGTGTTGCAAAGGCACTTCTGTTCCACTCCTGGGGAGTTAGGCCAATGTGTTGACATGCACTGGCCACCCCACACCACTGTGGGAATGGGGAGATGGCTGAGTTGTGCTGGCCCTAAATTGGTTAGGAATGCACCCAAAGCCATTCACTGGCTCTCTCCTATCCCACTTATTATCACCAGTCTCACAGAGGTGACCCGGTAAAAGGGAACCCAGAGAGGCAGCTTCATCAGCTTCATGTTTTGAGGACAAAAGAAGAGGAGAAACGAAGTACAGTTGTACTCCATCCAGAGCTACTTGGATGAAGATAGTACAAAAACCTTGAAATAATAGAGAGGCATTGTAGAGTCCCCCTAAAACCTGGAGCTGGTCTTGTGATAGCCAAATCAGGACAGCTGATGGATTGGATGAGACCATAACTTCATATTGGGGCAGATAGATTGCATATAAGCACATCCCTTGGGAAGGGCAACTGGGGAAGATACTCTGGACACTACAGAGAGGCCTACAAAGTGGTGCTCCTCTCTTCATGCCACCCTATGGATGCCATCCTAAATGCAATTTTGGCCGGCCTAACTCACCTAGCATATCTTCCCATGATGGTGTGGAGATTTCTATCTATCTACAGTATTTATATACCGCTTTTCAACTGAAAAGTTCACAAAGCATTTTATAAGAAAATGAAAAATAGCTGAAGGGTCCCTGTCCCAAAAGGGCTCACAATCTAAAAAGAATACCAGCAGAAGACATGAGAACAGACATTGCTGGGGTGTCTAGGGCCAATGTCAGCGCACAGCTGTGCAATGGCCTAACCCTCTTCACCCCCAGGAATGGGGCAGAAGTACTTTACAGCACTTTTGTGACACCCCCAGGTCAGCAGAGGACTTATGCCAGGGCTTTTGGCAGCCTAAGTGCGGTCTATGGCTGCAATCCTAAAGACACTTACCTGGGAATAAGATCCACAGAACAAAATGGGGCTTACTTTTGAGTAGACATGGTTAGGATTTTGCTCTATATCTCCTCTGCTTGCAAGCACCAGTGGCAAGAAATAGCTTCAGAAACAGTGATAGAAGTGCAGGGGAAAACTGAGACTCACTCAAGGCACTAGACATGGGCAGAGTCAGAAAGAATGAGGTACAAGATAGGGAAGGCAGTGTACACAACACTGAACCCATTTTTCCAATGGTCTGATTTGTATTAGGCTAGAGATCAGAACACAAATCCTAACCATGTCTACTCAAAAGTAAGCCCCATTTTGTTCAATGGATCTTACTCCCAGGTAAGTGTCTTTAGGATTGCAGCCTAACCCTACTATCCAGAGTAACTACGGGAGCACATAAGAGACATTACGTGTACCCGTAGTTACTGTACCACCTAATGAAAGCCGATGGGAAATTCATATTGCAATCCAGAGCAAATTGTTCTTACACCGGAGCAAGGACTGCCCGTAGTTACTCTGGATTGCACCCTTTTAAGGCTATTATCTATGGCTAGAGGTGGGAGAAAATGGTGATAATGTAATAGAAACACCTAACACTGATAGAAACACATAACACTTAACAATTTTATATATGTAAAAAAGTTTTGGCTCTGATTTATGGGGTACATGAGTAACAACTGTGGCTGCATCTTCTGCAACTTTACTATACCACCTGTATAACCTACCTAAAACACTTTTAAAGCAAGTATAACTTATAAAGATTAAGTAAATTTTGAATAAAATTATATTAAGATTAAGTAATATATATAAAGATTACAATTAAGATTATATATAAAGATTAAACTATATAAAGATTAAGTAAATTTTGAATAAAAATATATAACACCTTCCACTTTTGGAAAAAATCCAAAATCCAGAAAAAAAATAAAAAATAAAACCCCTTTTACATATACGTACATATATTCAAACACATTTTGGCCCTTTGTAGCCAGATTTCTGCTCCTCCAGGAATTCTGAAGCATTTTAACATGCTGTAAATGAGTAAATGAGGGAATGGCTAATTCAAAATAGAGGGTTTGTGTGCATTATTTAATCTTTAATTGTACATTTAACACAAATATTCATTTACTGTTGCTCAACCAAAACCCTAAGATGAGGCCGGGTATAATATTTCAATGAAAAAAATATTTAAATGAAAAACTGTTGCACCCTCCTCCTCCTCTCAGGCTCCCCTCTACCATTTGTTCTGAGCATTTGCACAGTATGGGGTTTGTTTGATGGCAAGCTACAGCCTTTTCTAATCTCCAAGCTGGGCTGGGCTGGTGCAGACTCTTCCATCACACTAATGGCACCTCTCATAATTACCTCATTTACTATTAATTTGGATGTCAAAGGCATACATCACATTTGCCTTTTAATTAACATGCCCTTAAAATAAAGCATAGGGGCTGGCCCTGGTTTCTGCCTGTAGACTCAGAAAGAGAGACTGTCCCACTGAGAACAAGGCTTCTCTTAGCCAAGAGAGTGATGGGCAGTACATATTTAATGCTGGGGCTAAAAAGAGAGATTCGAGTTCAACAGTGAGGAAATAATACCAGGGAGTTGCACTCCTTTCTATTCATTACAGTTTTAAAGAACTTAGCTAAAACAATTGACAGTAGAAACCTCAAATGTACTTGGGAAGGGACTTATGAAGACTTCCCCAGGAACTGATATGGTTAGTTGCTGGAGATATCCTGAAAACGAACAGGCAATATGAAAGCTAGAATACATGTGACATTAGTAGCTGAATTTTAATTATTTTATTTTTCATATTTTTATAACACTTTTCCTTCAAGGAGCACAGGCTGGTGTACATAGCCCTTCCTTAGTTTTGCCATCACAACAACCCTAGATGCTTATAGATGGAGGGAACGTAAATACTGCAGGCAGCATAACTGTTGTGTAAACCACCCCTCCCACTTGCTGCTGAAGCCATTCCAGGCAACAAAGGCAATGCACAGATGCTGGTTGAACTAAATTGTGTCTCCAGTGCGTTGCTGTCACTGTCTCCGTCTAACTGTGCAACTGCGACTATCAGTTCTTGAAGACACTGGGGGGTGAGAAGAAATAGGATACTTTCAAATATACACTTATTAAATAAACTCTGCAAGCAGAGTGCTTCATGGTCCAGCACAAGCATCCTATCCTCGCCGCTTCAACATGTCACTCTTCCGTCCTAGAAGAGACAGAAAGGTAAGAGTCTGTCATTGCACCACCTGTACAGAGAAAGCCAGATGCGCCTAGCGTTTCTTTATCTCAGATCTATTAAGTACAGAGGTTTTCTCTTTTGAGGGAGATCTGAGCATACCCATAAGAACACTCTGTGAAATGTTAAAGCTGTAAACGGTTTTCCCTAAAAAATGATACAGTGCCTTCTACAGTTGTACAAAATCCTGTTACAGTTTCACTACAGCAGGAGGTAAGGCATTTAGTCAATTTCTCCCAGCCATGGAGATGTTAAAAGTGTAGGGGCCTCCCTTAGGAAAGGAGCTGGAAAGGAATAAGAAAGAGTCGTGAGGAACAATAGGATGAAAATTCTAATTCATAAGCTGTAGCCAATTCTAATCTTTTCTTATGCTGAACAATTAAAAGCCTGCCCTGTAAGGAATTTATAATGAACTCCATGGCTGAACATGGAATATATTAAATTCATTGTGCCATGGCTAGAGGCCAAGTCTCATATGTAACATAATCTCAGTGGTGATCTCAGGATGACTTTTAAAACAGGAACACGGATTTCCTGATCTTTTAACTGGGTGTGGGGTATATGGCGTTGCAAGGGGCAACAAAAGCTGCACCTGTTGAAAATATCTGTCTTTTATTTTACACTATTAATGACACAGTAGCCCTATCCTCCTCTACATATGGGCACCTAAGATGGTGTCTTGTTAATGAAAACTTGATGTCACTCAACATGCAATCCTAACCAATTAAGGGCAGCATAACTCACCTGGCATAAATTCCCATGGTGATGTGGGGAGTCTGGCGCATGCCTGTACACTACCCTATTCCTCCCCCAAGGAGTGGCATAGAAGTGCCTTACAGAAGTTTTGTGACACCCCCATGCCAGTACAAGACTTAAGCCAGGACTTATGTCAGCCTAAATGGGGTTTGATTCTTTCAGAAGTCAGAACAACTTTGGCCAGTGGAGGCAACTTGCCCATGATGTATGGGCAGCAAAGGCTGCAATCCTAAGAACGCTTTCCTGGGAGTAAGCACCATTTAACTTCAAAGTAGACATACCTAGGATTGCAGCCAATGCCTCTAAGCCAGTTCCTGCTCCCTCCAGGAATCACAGTAGCTCACTATCTTCTGTCTCTAGAATTGCAATGATGATGATGATGATGATGATGATGATAATCTCCTCCTCTTCAGAGGAGAGCAATGAGGTTGATGCTATAAAATTAAGGAAAGCTTTCTGTTCTGTAGATCTGCAGAAAAGAAAGGATACAACAATCCCCATTTTAATTCTTCTATGGATTCCTCCAAAGAAACTTGGGGCTGTCGGTCACTTGGTTGGAACCAAACTAAAAAAAAAAAAAAGCAAACTCCGTCAATCTTGGAAGACTATGGTATCGTGCTCTGCGCTGCATACGCTGCATGTGAAGCACAAAAGCCTGGGTTGGATTGTTATGGAGGGTAGGCTGTTACCCAAGCAGCAAATCCCCCCTCTCCACGCCACTGAATTAGTCCAATGGAAAGGCAGAGCCAATATGATTGGATCCAGCTGGCGTCGCAGAGCTGGGCTAAGGACAGGAGCTCACCCTGTCTTGTGGGGCCAACCCGGGTCTCGAACCCTGGCCTGCTGGTTAACAGGCACAGTGTCTTAGCCACTTGCACCACCCACAGCCCAAACTAATTATAAACTAATGGTTTAGAAAAAGCAGGCAATTATAGTTCCCACCCATGCAAAGCAAAACAGATTTCTTCCTGGATTGCTCAAACCTTCCACCTCCGCTCTCCCAAATACCATCACTTTACTCACATGGAAAGGCTGTGACAAGGAACAACATGGTTACAACTTACTGAGTGGTGGCGTTGAAACCTTGTTGCTTGCAATCAGATCTGTGGCATTGTGAGTCATTCCAGAAGCCAAGCTGTCATCTGATGGTGATTCATTACTATCAAGCACATCAAATTGTTCATAGTTGAAGGTCAAAGTCAATGTATTTCCTAAATGTACTGGATACATTCTTCATCTAAGATTTCCCTTTACTCTAAAACCTTTGCCTTCATGCTGAATGGAAATGTGTATCACAGTCTGGAACTTGTGAACTGATCAACTGTTAAAATGATGAGTATCTTGCCTCTGAAAAAATGCTTCAAAGTTTGGGCTATTTTGTACTTTACAGCTAGGTTTGCCATATGTCCCCAAAGATAAGGACAATCCTGATTTGGGGGGATTGTGTTCACATACTGGCAAATGAGACAGAGGGTCCTGTCCTGATTTTGTGGAAGAGAATTATGGCAAGCCTATTTGCAATAAGGATAACAATAGGTGGAAGAAAGGAAATGAGATATATAAAATCGTGGAGGGAACGATCAGAGAAATTTCTCTCTGTATGATTCAAATCTAATGAAGTGTTCTTGCCTGCTATGCAGAAATCAGCATGGGAAACTTCCCAGGATTTAGGGAAACATCATTACCTATTAAGGACTGCACATCAAACCACTGCTAAAAAAAGGATAGCTATACCAGCCAGTTAAAAAGCAGGCAACCTTGAATGTGATGTTTACTATCTGTGGAGACGCCATCTTTGACTGCTGTCCCCATGTCAAAATCTTCCTGCAAGGAAAGAGCTTGCAAACCCATCAGGGGAAAAAATTTCAAACTTGACCCATTCCTTTTCCTAACTGGATTGCAAATTTTTTTCTATGTCAGACTGCAGTGCCAATTAACAACAAGCAGAAAATCAGCAGGTAAAGCTTTCTTGACAAGGGAATGAAATGATAAATATACCTGTGGAGCTTTGGCCTGTTCTCTTTATCTTTCCATCTTTCAGTGTCTCTCATATGGAAAATTTTAGATTGTATGCTCCTCAGGGCAAGGACCATGAAAAGTATGCCCAATAAAAAATAATTATAATGATAGTAAATCAGAGTAGCACTTGGTCCACAACTTGGTTCTTTCTCAGATTTGGTATAGTAACAGCCTGAGAAACCAGGCTTGAAAGTCCTTCCAGATACAGCCAATTCTGTAATTGAGAGCATTATGCTAGCTCTTTTCCTGCCCAGCAGATCTTTCTGTTGTTCCTCACTTTAATTACCAGTTTTCCAGATGAAGGAACATGCTCTTCACACAGCTGTGGTTCAGAGAGGCCATATAAGCATCTCATGAATATGCCCAAAGACAGCAACACAATCAAGCACCCAGTTTAAATATACACAGTATGCATGGGAGGCCAGGTGGGTGAGATTCATTCCAGGAACAGGAGACTGAGTGGGAGAGATGATGATTCCAAATAGAGTCCCAGTTGCCTCTCTCTAGTGCTTGAGTACGGACAGCTGCGGCCATGCTCTGTCTGTACAAGGCTGGGGAGGAGGGAATTCATCTGTCTTGTCTGCCTCTAGCCAGCCAAGAGGACTATAGATGCAGCTGCAGTGCCCACAAATACTAAAATGAAATACAAATCTAAAGAGGAACACATGTGAAGAAGAAGTAGAAGAAGAAGACGTCGTAGTTGTAATTATAGTTGTTCTTTAACTTCAACAACAACAACGGCTGCAATCCTAAACACACTTTCCTGGGAATAAGCCCCATTAAATATAATGGGACTTACTTCTGAGTAGACAGGCTTAAGATTGCACCCTTCTTCACCTGCACCTGAGCATTAATTCCCTTTTAGTGCAAAAATCTATCTGAGTACTTTGGTGTTGATCATGCCTTGATCAAGTCTTCCTTTGAGACTAAGAAAGAAACAGGATGGTAAGTAGTCAAAACTTTTAAAAGCAGTCAAAACTTTTAAAAGAGCACAATCCTAAGCAATTTAGGCCAGCACAACTCACCCATCTCCCCATTCCTGTGGTGGTGTGGAGAGGCTGGTGCATGTCTTAGCACTGGCCTAACCCCCGCAAGAGTGGGTAGAAGTTACAACACTCCAGTCCAGCATATAGCTTGTGCCAGATTTTGTGCTGCCCTAACCAGGGGATAGGATTGCACTGCCAGTGTAAATAAACATTCATCTCTCAAGCACCTTTTCCCACTCTCTTGTAGCAAAATCAATTAAAATGATATATTTATTTTAATAATAATGTTGAAACACCAAACAAAGAATTGTCATCTTATCATCAGCCCCAAGGAATTCTACTCGTATGCTTCTATGGTATTTTTCTATTCAGAAGAAATGGTTGAGATTTTGCTAGAAGCCAGAAATGAATGAGGCCCAACCTTAACGATGTTCAGCACTCCTGCTAAGAAGATCTGTTATTAACTGGTCCTCAAATACCATGAAAGAGAACTTGCCAAATATGTATTCAAGGTGCACAAAAATCTTGCAGCCTCTGCTAGGGTGACAAGCTCACTGCAAATAAGTCGCAGATATAATAAAGCAAAACTAGGTTAGGGAATGCATCCTGTGAATGAAGATTTAAAGGGTTTCAGGAAGAGGAAAAAAGTCACTAAAGTCAGCCTGTGCGCCTCCCTGTTAAGGCTGGGTTTCATGAATATCCAAGGAGATTTCCCTGTTCCCTGGTTCTAAACCAATTAGATAAAGACCCGGCTAATCTTCCATTGTGTTTACAAGCCAGAAATGAAGAACAAACAAATGGATTTCTGTAGTGACTGTCTCACTCTGCTGGTTTACTGTAACTGCTTCATTGCAAGAAAATGTTTTCTTCTCAAATAAGGAAACTGTTGCTGAATTTTAATGAGGGAGAGAAGAAGAAAGGCAAGGATTTATGGGGGAAAGAATCAACTCACCTCTCTGGGGGCTTCAGCCAGAGATCAAGAACCACCAACTAAGAACCACCCTGACTCTTAGTTGCCAACTAAGAGACAGGGAAACCCCATGGGGGCAAAGAAGGGGGCAGACGGAACTGGCGAAGGGGAAAAGGAAGATCACAGAGATGTAGAGAAAGGGGAGATGGAATCTCTAAGTAAGAGGAGGAGGAAGATATCATTCTTTCCCCTTGGGGCTGATCTCAGCTATTGCCTGGTATGTCCCACCAGACCAATGACCTACAGACCCCCAAGTGAATAACTGATGTGTCCTCCCAAGAACTCCTGCCTTTGTAATGGAAGAGCGAGTGTGTGGGAGCAAAGGGGAGGAAGAACTAGGAATCTTCTAAAAGTGGAGGAGATAGAGGAGGAGGAGGAGGAGGAGGAGGAGAAGCAGCAGCAGCAGCAAGGCACATGTGTGCCAGTGCATTGGTGCACTGCCCTGGTTTCACAGAAAGTGAGCAGGACCCAACAGACCAGGGCTAGACCACAAGCTTCAGCCACAATCCACCTTCCATTGTCCACAATCAGTCCATTTGTTGTTGTGAAACCTTAAGAAAGTCAGGAACAAGTTACCTCTTATTGCAGAGTCAAGTAAATACTTTCCTGGAGGTGTGCATCATGGATGATGAGAATCCTTTCAATGCCCCCTTACCTCCATGGGACCCTGCTAACTGGGCCAGAGGCACTGTTTCAAGTGGGTGTTCCTTTTTTATTAGCAGTTGAAGAGTTACTTGCCCTCCTCACCCCAGCAGTGTTTGTTATAGTGGTTCTGCCATTAACTTTGTAAACTGCTTTGTTAACTTCTTGTTGAAAAGCAGTATATAAATACGGTAGGTAGGTAGATAGACAGCATGACAGGCATGCTAAGGGGGCAATAAGTATGCTGATGTAGTTGAGGAGATAAAAGAAAGAGATGGTGGGAACAGCATAGGCTTCTCCATCCAGTGATGGGATTCAAAGAAATTAATCAGTTCTATGCCCATCTGACAGCCACTTTTAAATGGCTTTTTTTAAACTTTATATATCCTA
Organism: Cryptoblepharus egeriae; assembly: GCA_030015325.1. Taxonomy (NCBI): domain Eukaryota; kingdom Metazoa; phylum Chordata; class Lepidosauria; order Squamata; family Scincidae; genus Cryptoblepharus; species Cryptoblepharus egeriae. The sequence goes on along the minus strand of JAREYC010000002.1, from coordinate 101,542,783 downwards.
TCCCTCATTAACAACCGGTTCTATAGAGTAGGTGCGAACCTGCTAGAGCCCACCACTGATCTCATCCCTTGATGGCTGAAAATTCATCCAGAGATAACCACCACTCTAGTTTTTTCTAAGCTTCACAGAAGCTGTTCAACCAGATGTAAGTGAAATTAAAAGTGAAAAAGTAATCCTTTCTAAATGAAATTAAAAGTGAAATGTTAAACATGCATTTTCAAAGAAAGTCTCACAATATTCCAAGAACTGTAGCCTAAAAGCAGGCTGTCACAGTCTAGCTATAACTAGACCCAAAGGTGTTGGATTCTGTCTGGCATAAGATAATAGGTAGCCATAAAGATTTGCGTAGGCCTCGACTTTAGACTACATTTATCGAGGGTTAACATTTAGGCAAGACACTGGGGAGACTAGATGATATGGCTCAGCAGGCAGAATAATAAGGTCTTTGGATCCTAAAGAATATGTTTCTTTTCCACGTCTCATTGTTCTGCCTGTGAACTACAGGGGACTATTACCAATCCATCTTTGGCAAGTGCTTTGTAAATGATGAAAAGAAAGAAGCTGGTGGTATGACTTACTCATAGTGGTTGAAAATGTAATGAGGAAGAAAAGGAGGTCTTGTGGATCAGGAATGCTGCCAGATTGCTGTCCCTTATGTTCCTCCTCAGTGTCAGTGCCAGATTGATGGAGAGTCCCCTGGGATAGAGCCCTGCCTTGGACCCCTCTTCCTGATATTACAAAAGGGCACTGCCACAGGTAATGAGGGTTCATGTGGTGCTTGGCAGCGTCTGACACTACCCCTGTCCCTCCTGATCTGATATATACTCCTTATATAGATTTTTGAAACATGTACTCTGAATAATGAAAGATAATGACCTTCAGTGTGAGTTGAAAGGGTTTTATTTGGGAAGTGTGAGAGAAGAGAGATTTTGCATACCTGCCAACCAGTTCATTGACTGGGTCAGTTATAGGAACTTACTTCACTGGTTCCTTAACAATGATAGCCAGTGCTAGCCAACAAGGCTAGCCATTGGCATTGCCAATGACAGTGCAGGAGGTGCAATTGCACCAGGCAGCAAGCTTGGGGGGGGGGGGCACAAGCTGAGCTTGTCACTAGTGGCTAAAATTGTGAAACATGGTATATGTATGAATGATTATACCATCATGTATACCATCATGTTATATATTGTTGGAAAGGTAATTTAATGCAGAATGCATTAAAACAAAATCTGTTTACGTCTGTCTACAGTATCTATTCAACTAAAAGTTCACAATGCAGTTTACAAAGAAAACAAAAAATTAATGGCCAGTGGGTCCCTGTCCCAAAAGGGCTCAAAATCCCTATCACAAAAGAATACCAACAGAAGCCACTATGACAGATATTGCTGGGGTGAAGAGGGCCAGTTACTCATCCCCTGCTAAATAAAAAAGGAACACCCACTTGAAAGAGTCCAGTTTGCCCAGTTTGCAGGGGCATTAGAATACCTATATTCTATCAAACGCGAAGGCCAATTAAACAGAAAATGAAGACACAAAAGCTTATGGAACAATAAGTGGATTTTTTTTAAACGTAAAACTTTCCCATGATACTGATTGCTCTGAGAGCCAATAAAATGTAATTCTAATACTGCATGGAACTAATAAGATGTTGATATGAATCAGCTCCCATTTCCATATACATATATCATAATACAGTTATTCATGCTAACTGGGTATATTGGCACTTCTATGTGGTGCTCTTCTTATATTTAGCAGGGAAAGAATAACCATTCCTCTTTTCCACAGCACTGTTCTCCTAACCAATAAGGGATATAATTTTCTTTTTTTTCTTGATTTGATTTTGATTTTGTTGTTGTGCAGGTGGCATATGACATACGACAAAATCTTATTTGACCCCAGATAGCAAATAGGTACTTTAGTTATGCCAGTAGCAGAGCAAATGGCTGACAAACTGCTGAGGAGGAGGTAGGTTTTCTCCAAATTTTCTTTTTAAAAATACCTGGCTATGACTTCACTTTCAGTTTTGACATCACTTCTGCGGCACCATTTTGAGCGTTGCGCCAGGCTACATGATCATTATCTATGCCACTGGGGTTATCAGTCCATGAGGTGAAGAGGCCACTTCAGGCAGCAGATAGGCAGACAATTCTCCAGGTCCAGGGCTATTGAGGATTCTTCCTAACCACACTGCTACTCTGCCACTCCAATCCTCCCTACTCCGTCCTTCTACTCTGCCCTTTCAAGAGAGCCAGTGGCCAGAGCAGAGCCGTTAGAACAGGAAAGAAAAGAAGATTGGCAGCATCAATGCAGAGAAGGGGCAAGGAGAAGCTACCAAAGAAGCCTTGCAGGCGAATGGAGCGACATCTGCACAAGGAGAACGGGATAGCAATTGAGGTGAAGAGCTGTAGGGGAAGCCATGATTTCTAAGCACAATCCAAAGTGCAACTGGTGCCAATCTTTAGTGGTTTGAACAAGGGTCTCTTGTTTGCAGGAAACTGCCCAACTACTGTGAGCTTCTTCAAGTCTTGAACTTCTTCAAGCCTTCTCTGGCTTAAGAAGTTGAATGCTGGGTAGTGACTTGGGACAGGACCTATTCAGCTCTGGCTCACACAGAGAGGACTGCTTTCCCCAGGGAAGCTCACCTGGTGCCAAATCTTCAAAGATCAGGCAAGAGCTCTCTCTTTGCCAAGGCCTTCTCACCTTGTTAAGTGTGCCTTCATTGATTGCTTTAATTGACACTATTGAGACAACTATTGAGTTGCTCTGATCTGAATTCAGCACCCGTGCAGTTATTTTGAATTTTATTTTGCATTTCACGTTTTTGGAAATTATCATGTTTCCGTAAACTGTGGCAGCAAACAAAGCTTGTAACTAAATAAATTAAATATAATGTGTAAGCTTGAAAAATCACGGTAGGATATTCAATGTGCTCCAAATATATTAGAAACTTGGGTCCCTGGTGTATCAGGGGTATGTGGAACAGAAATAATCCCACCTGAGATGGGAATATAACTGAGCTCTCAATGGCTTGTGTTTATTGCAGTTCTTGTTTTAATTCATTCCTCTAATGTTCTTGTTTATTGAATCTCAAGAACCTCACTGTATTAACAAAGATGAAAGAATTTCCTTTGTAGGACAGCCAGGCATGAGGTCCTGTATGTGCATGAGAGTTGCGAGACTATCAGTGGATCTTCATTATGTCTACTCAGAAGTAAGTCCCACTATGTTCAAGGGGATTAATATAAGATTGCAGCCTTGGGATGAGGAGAAACGTGTTCTATGCTATTACACACATGCAGGTTGCAACATGGAACTTTCCAGTCTAGAATGTTAGTCTTGAGGTGTTTCCTGCTTTGTCCCTTGATCAGAAACTTTGTCACAAATAAATATTACACTGCAGTATGCAACTTTTCTGTTCAATTTCTACCAAAGACAAAGTACGAAAACTTTCCTTTGATGGAGATCTATTTGAAATACATTAGGGAATTACCAGTCTTTGCAGTCCTGGTTTTATTTCCCCTTTTGGATTTTTACAGCTCTTGTTGATTCCACGTTTTGTTCATAGGTTAACATTCCCATGCAGTTCCCTTGTGAAAAGCTAGGATAGACAGATGTGATGAGTGACTATAAAGCAGGTCAGCACTTGAAAAACAATAGTTACAAGGAAACCACTTTGTATTTTTCTTTATGGCCTGCACACAGTGCTGCATATGAACAACAGGTGTGTTCTCCAGTTTGCAAGAGGGTGTGAATGTGCTTACAGGAGAAAGTTTGCAACACAGTGTTTCCAAAGTCAGCAACTGCTGTGGCTTGCCAACCTTTTGCTGCCATTCGTCACGTGTTAGCCAATTTTGGTCCCTCACTCTAAGAAAGCAGAATAGGTAAGGTTTCTACTCTCCTCCTTATCACCTTCTTATATGAGAGAACTTCCAGTTCTAAAGCCACAAGACCCAATGCAGGAAACACTGGAATGATGGATGGACCCAGCTGGCCAATGGCTGGGGGGTACTTAAGTACTGGCACCTCAACAGCTGTGCACAGATGGCACCGGCTCACTCAGCCAGATTGAATTTGTCTTTGCAGGCAGAGCTAGCTAATTACACTTTGCAGAGCCTTCCTCTTAACAAATCGATCAGGTGGCAGAAATCAGTTAACCTCCCAACCCTTTACTTCCACCCACATGTTGAGTCAAAGCTGAGCTCACACCCCCATACCCAGGGGCTGAGATTGTGGCAGCAGTGGCTGCTGTCAAAGGAAGTGCCAGCTGGAAGGATATTTTTTTCTCCTTCTGGTTCCTTGACAGTGCTGCTTGATGGGGGAGGAGATAGCTGACAAGGAAACCTGGCAGCAGCTTGGATGGTTTGCACAGTTGCACTGGATACCCAGATCTTGTGGATGCTCTGGGGATGGACCATGCACTGGGACAAGGAACTCAGGCCAAGCATCAGGACTGAGCATAATGTAAATATTCAAAGGACTGCCTGAAACAGGAGGCAGCTGCAGAGAGTACTTAAGAAGGATGGTAGCACTGAAGATACATGGGAAGGACAGAAAAACCAGTGTCTGGGATGACAGATGGGCTGTGGGATGGGATTGAAGGGAAGGATGCTAAGAACCAGATTCTGTTGCTGGGGTGACATGGGGGCTTCAGGTCTAAATGAAGAGAGATCAGCTAAATTCAACATGGAAGGAAGGTGCTCAGAACTTGGATAACAGGTGGACTGTGGGACGGGATTGAAGGCATTAATCCATCTGATGGGGCAGATCCCATGGATGCAGTCACAGGTAAAGAGAGATTGTCAGAAATGGAGTAGATTTCAAATCGAAAATAGCCAAGAGCTAAGAAGTATTAGTTCGCTGTATGTTAATGAACCCAAGCACCAGCTGGCAGCTGTCCACCTTGTCTTTGTGACAGCTGAGTTGTGGTCCCCTAGACTTCATAGAAGCACTACCATGAATACATGCTGCTCCTGCCAGTAACTAGGGCAGTGTGACTCTGTCTTCTGCCAAAAGATAACGTTGGCCACTGCAAGTTTGAAACAGCAACTGGTGGAGGTGAAACATTGTTGGGACTGCAGGCTGGCTATGGCATAATTGATACAACAGGCAAGATTTAAAAGATCTTAGCATTCCAAATTTCAGCTCTGGCCTTGGAGCCTCCTACAAAACAAGGCAGCAGATTGTTGGCTTCCGCAAGCTACGCACCCACCCGATACACAAAGTCCTCTCTCCACCCATCTGCTGGAACCATCAGGAGTTGGAGATTCAGCATCTGCTCCCTAGGGAGGTGTGAAAGTGACAGCAATGATCACGGGGGGGGGGGGACAAGCCCAAATCCTGGGTGACAGAAAGCACAAGCAAAAAAAGAGAGAGGGAGTGTGTGTGTGTGTGTGTGTGTGTGTGTGAGAGAGAGAGAGAGAGAGAGAGAGAGAGAAAGAGAGAGAGAGAGAGAGAGAGAGAGAGAGAGAGAGAGAGAAACTTGAACTGACCAAAAACCAGAATCCAGACCTAGGCTGCTTGCCTGACTTTCAGCTCTTAATAAAAATCCCTCAGTTGGAAACCCAATGCCTTGTTTTTCCATGAGCCCTACAGGGTGGTTTTGTACTATAGAATAGAGCACAGGTGCTGGGATACGTGCTTGCTGTCAGCAAACTGCACACGTGGGTACACAAACCATCATTTATAGGATTACCAGTAAAGTTTATTTCCAGCACGTAACTTGCAAATCAATACTAATGAAGCAAGATCTCTTTTTTCTGACGCTGCTATAGCATGGCATGGGGCCCTGTAAACAAACAGTCAGGAGAGTCCTGACCCTGGAAAGGCACTTTCTCTACTACCCCCCAATTTCCATTCATTTCAGTATGACTTGCACATTGCCTGAATCACAGTGCTTTAAAAAAAAAATTTTTTTGAAAGATGTGTTCATATGCAAATTAAGATATGCTAAACATGTGCTCCCTAGAGGTACACCACTATACAGGGAGCAGGAATTGGCTGCAGCTCTAAAACAGGGTTGCATATGGAAGCACATTTCCTGCAACAAGCTGTGTGAAACTGCCCTTGGGTGACAATTAAATAAATGGTGGTTGCATCACTGTAATCCTTGAGAGGAAAGACTCCCAGTTCTGTGTCCTTGCTGTGCCTTTTCCTTTCACAAGGGAAACTGGCAGTAGTAAGCCAAACTGGGTAGGTACATCAGCAGTAGCAAGTTGACTGGGCTGTGTATGGGCTGTGCTTGGACCAAGACATCTTGGAGGATCTCCCTCCCTGAATATTCATTAATGTTCAGAATCTGTGCCAGCACTTGCCCTGTGGAAGAAAAAAAAGAACAAGGAAATTTCTACAGCTACCAACACACACACACACACAAGACTTCAATCCCTAGCACACTTTTGAGAAAGAAACCCAAAAGGACTTACAGCACAATCCAAACAACCCACTTGGGCCGATGCAAATCACTTGTGCTGTCCCAGGGTGTCGAACATGTGCAATAAAGCATGCTCGCAACTCCAGAGAAGTTGCAATGGCCTCTCTGTGCCATTGAGGCAAGATGAGTTACACTAGCCATTGGCCAATCTCAGTCTGTGCAGGGGACTGGGGGACATGAGGAGGGTGGGGAGGGGGTTGGTGGGAGGCATTTCCCACTCACTCCAGGGAACAGGTGGGTGGCAGGGCAGGGAGAGGGCACTCCAAGGTGTGGGCTGGCAGGGAGTGGGAGGGGGCTGGGATCCTGCATTTTTCCAGATTCAAGCCCATTCCCCTGGCAATGCAGAGCAGCCCTGGGCTTCTAAACTCTGCACCACCTCCTGAGATGGCGTAGATGGGGCTGCCGCTGCATTATTTAGGACATGAGTCTCCAAAATCAGACCCTGAAGCCGAATGTGGCAAACCTCAATGTGGCCCTTGGCAAGACACATCCTTCCAACCCACAGGCAAGCTTTGTAATGTTTCTAATACAATGTTACATGTAAATGTATGTAAATTTATTCAAATTTGACATGTAAATTATTTTTCTGGCCTCCGACACATTGTCAGAGAGATGATGTGACCCTCCTCCTGCCAAAATGTTTGGAGACCTCTGATCTAAGGTAAAGGGAAAAGTTTCCCCTTGCCCCACAGTAGAGCAACAGAAGCCCCAAACCTGTAATGGATACTATACAGGCCAACAGGCCTACCTGTTTCATTGCAAATCAGAATTACATTATCACTTTTCTTCTTAATAAACATGCCTGTTGTTGCACTGAAAATGTCACCATCATCATTTTTTCAAAGAAGGCCTGGGCTAGCAACCTGTGCAACTCATGCCCAGCCATACACAATCCATGTATGCAATGGGACCAGGGTATGGCAGCCCCCTGCATACTGGGAATATGTGGAACCAAAGCACTGAAAAACCACACTTAGGACCCAATCCTATTTAATTTTCCTGTACTGGCACAGTTGTGCCAGTCAGCTATGTACTGCATCCTGTGGTGGAGGGGCAATCTGGAAACTTCTCAAGGTAGGAGAACATGTGTTCCCTTACCACAAGGCTGCTTTGCAGCTACACTTAAGTTGGGAATTTCTATAGGATTAGGTCCTCATTCCCTGAAATCAGGGCAGGCGGAATGTACTGCTTGCAACAGGATTTCCGCAGAACGAGTAGCCGTGCTGTTTCTGCAGATGAACAACTGGGAGCTGTCCAGCTCCCTCACTGCACCAGGAGCCTTGCTTGGAAAAACCCTCTGAGCAGAGCAAACAACACTGAGATGGAAATGCTGAGCATGAGGAGTGGTTGCACTTCTAGAGGCAGAGTGTGCCTCTGTCAAGGTGCAATCTTTGGCTAGTATGTGCAAAAGGAGCACAGAGCAAAAAGAAATCCACAAATCAGAAAAAAATCTTCTTTGGATGCCTTTCCTGGAGCAAGGTTTACTAGCATTCTTTCATGGAGGAAAACTCTGATAACATCAAATTATTGTGAACCACAATTCAGATTATTAAAGCTTGCTATACAGACACAGAACAAATAGTAAAGCAAGAGTTAAGCAAAACAGACAAAGATAAATTTGAGTCTTTCTTATCGAAATCTCATTACATCATAGAGAAATATAGCTTTGGGATCATAAAAGTTATGCACCTATAAGCTACATGTGAGGAAATTCAGAATTAAGGAAAAGAGAAGAGGAAGGGAGAGGAGGGGACCAGAGGGGCAGAAGAGCCTTAGATGGTGGTGGGTGAGCAACAATAAAGCTTTGTGTTCTGTGTAGGATTTTCCACAAAAACCTTAAACCTTAGAAGCTAGAATTGACCAGATAAATATGAAATTCAATCATCAGGATGAAGGCAGAACTCTCCATACATCAGTCTCCTCCCCTGTCAACTGCAGGAGAACAATTTGTCACCACTGCAGAGGAACATTTTCTGCCCTCATCTTTCCCGTCATCCTACTTTGGTTTGGCCAGCACAAGTTGTGCTCGCTTAAATGCAGCTTTCCTTTGCCAACATTACAGTGCCTGCTTCAAGTCTCAGTTTCAAGGCAGGTGAAAATTACTGACAGCACAATCCTAAGCCCTGGTAGGCTAGCACAAATCCTGTACTGGCCTCAGGGTGTGCAAAAAGTCACTTCTGCACCACTCCTGGGGGAAGCCGGTGAACAGACATGCCCATCTCCTCTTGCAAAGTGGGAACAGGGAGATGGGTGAGTTGTGCTGGCCTAAATCAGTGGCTTAAATTATAATGCACCCTCAGCAACTTTATTTTCAACAAAGCTGGCTTGTGTGTGTTGACTCTTTAGGGTATGCTCATTTTGGGGGAGGTGACCACAGGTGGCCACTTATGGAACACTCACCTCACAGCTGAAAATGTTAGAAGTGAAGAGAGTTTGATTTATTTTAGGCAGATGTCACATTGAGATTGCAAATCTGGACTGAATACAGCTTTCAGAGGATGAGACCAGATTTTAGACTTTAGATTACAAATTAGACAGGAGTCCACAGAGACAATTAAGCTTTATATTGTATTTTTAGAAGAAAAACTTCACTCTGGGATTAATCTGAGTTGATGACATAGTAGAACCATAAACTTGTGTGCCTCTGGAATTCCCCATGGGCTTCAATCCTAATCTCCAGTTAGGCCAGCCTAAACCCCAGCATAACTCCTGTGTTACTGAAGTGCCGGAAGACACTGTTGAACCACTCCAGGGTGAGGACATGTGTTTACCTCACTACATTACCACAGGAACAGGGAGACAAGTGAGTTGTGGCAGCCTAGGTTAGGTTTGCACCCTTAGTTGTGGATGCCAGCTCCTATATTACTGTATAGCTAAAATGGCTCCTAGTGCGTTTGCTTGAAGAGCAAATCTTCTGTGACCTTCCCAAGGCAAATGTGTGCCCGCAATCCTGCCACGCCCAGGGAAGCCATGCGATTTCCAGAGAACGCATGGCACAACACAAGCCTCTGCCAGAAATAGCTGTTCCCAGGGGCCATGTGGACCCAGTTGTCATTTTATCTCGACTTGTTACCCTGGCTGTCCCTGTAATGCCATTACAAGAAGAGCATTAAAAAGCAGATTGCCCTGAAGGGGACACATGACCACTCAGCCACCTACACAGCTACCCACCTCTCAGCCTGCGGTAATGCAGCAGAGGCGGCCTCCACCTGCTTCCGGATATATTCGCGGGATCTTATGTCTGCCTGGAATCAAGACACAATTCAGGGGCAGAATCATTTAGATAGTTTGAGGATGGCTAGTACATGTGGCTGCTTCTGTGGCATTTGGGATAAATCTACTTGACATCACTCACAGCAAACAAAACAACCAGAGCCCAAATCCCAGCTTTGCCCATATATTTAAACCCCAGAGACCAAAGAATGCTGACCAAAGAAGACCTTCACCATTTGTTTTCTAGGCAGGGTAGTTCAAGGGTGTATCTGTCCAGCTCTTTCTAGCCGCTGACATATTTAACCTGCATATCATCTCAGTGCGAGCTACCTGTTGCCACAGACTGCTTCTCACAGGATCAACAAATTTGCTTCTTGTCTCAACCATTGGTTCAGTACGACTAACGCTGAGAACTTCAATGTCCCTGATTATTTAAAGACAAGAGAGGTTTCCCCTAAAGAGATGCAAGCAATTGTGAGGGGAAGTGTGAGACTCTGGCGTTATTGACCTCTCCTAGCCCAGCTTGAGTTTGTCATTACCAGCTCAGGAAGAGGCATTTGGGCACCTCAATATTGCTAAGCAGACACACAAGGCTGAAAGTTGATGGAACAAAATGCTTTCTTTGTAATGAAGGCATATCCTTCATTATGACTCCCAATAGGATTGTTCCTATTGGATTATTCATTATGATTCCTTTTACAGGAGTTGAATTTTAATTCCAAATTCAAATCCAAAGTTTGAAGGCAGATATGGGAGTCTGGCTAGGCTAAACCCACTATGGAATAGAGAGGTGATATTCATATAACTTAACTCTGCAGCAGGTTCTACCTAGATTCAGAAGAAAGACCTGTAATCCAGCTTGCATTAGATCTATGTACAAGTCTTTAGATCATTCCGCACACAATGATGGCATGCACAAAGTGTGATGTGCCTGCTATGATGTGCATGGTGCAATGCTCAGGATCTCCACACCATCCTTGACTAAGAAGGGTCATGCCAAATAAGCTTCATATCCACAATGCCTGCACAATCAGAAAAATGGTTTTGAAATCCAGATGGCTCAAGCAAATAAGTCGTGTTATAGTGGACACAGAAAGTTCATTTGGAAATCAATGCCATTTTCAATCAGTGCGAAGTTTGGGTGAAATTTTTTTTTCAAACATCTTTTGATGGGTTATTTTTCTGGAGGAATTTTTGTGTAATCTAAAAATGATTAACAGTGCAATCCTACATATATTTTCTTAGAATGAAGTCCCACAGCATACAGTTCTATGGGGCATACTGTCAAGTAATTGTGTCAGATTACAACTATCTTAGCTTGCTGGACTGGGGACCACCCAGCCTTAGTTGCTCAGTTGAATTTATAACCAGAAATTAGTACATTTTAGTAAAACATAAAAACTGGGACATTTCATCCCACTTTAAAAAAAAACCCCAGAATACTTTACTATTGCTAGCAATAGTAGTACTAGGATCTATGTTTATGGATAGAGAAGGAGCAGGGAGGAGGGAGAAACCTTGCAATAAGTTGATCTGATGCAGTGTTATGTGTCCTCTCAGACTGCAAAACGTCTTACCAGTCTTCACTCCTAACACCGTGCTAAGAGACAGCTTAACCCAGCTTATTAAACCAAGAGGCTAATCAATAAGATGGATCATGTTGCCTTAATAATCCCCTCAGATCACATCTATTTTTGGAGTGAACAAGTAGCGGCATTAGGGGCTAGAGGTTATTCTGGGAGTAATTTGGGAAGAGATTTGGGCATACCATGATGGCAGTGGTAGGAAGGAAAATGAAGATGGTGGGGTGCAGAGGTTCATTTGCCATTAGGGCCTTTTCAGTAATGGGAAGGCTAGAAGTGGAGGTTGAAAGCTTCAGAATAAGCTTTGGATATGGGACTGGCACCTTATAGGTAACAGTGAGAGTTGTGTAAGGAACAAGCTGCCAAGATGAAAAGGAGCTAAAAAGGGGGATGTTGCAACAAGCAACAAAAACAGTGAAGGTCCCTCAAATTGTGATAAAATTAATCCTACCAAAAATTGGTTCACACATGTACTCAGTCCATCCTTGACTACTGAATGTCTGAAGACTCACAGCTGGAAAGTATGAAAGTTTCAACTGGAAAATGCAACCTTCTAAGGTGACCCTATAGAAATGTTCTCTCTTGGACATCTGAGCTGTTATAGTTCACTCATACATACTGCAGACCAGTGATGGGATTCAAAGAAATTAACAACCGGTTCTAAGCCCATCTGGGAGCCACTTTTAAATGGCTATTTTTAAACTTTATATGTACTATCTCTCATTAACAAACAGTTTTACAGAGTAGGTGCAAACCTACTAGAGCCCACCACTGCTGCAGGTCCCAGTTGGTGAACATGAATATGTGCATGTGAACCAGTCCCAATGAAGGAAGAACCCCATGCACAAACCCTAGAGCAGGTTCCTTTGTTTCAATGCTTAATTCTTGAGATCCATGTTTCTTGGAGGAAGGAGAAGGTGTACCAGCATAATCAGCAGAGTGAACATTTTGAATATCTTATTGATAAATAAGCTTATTAATCACTAAAGCTCACAGCTTTTCACAGGATAGGTTCTGACCCCTCTGGCTGCTGAAAGGTTACTTCTGACCTTTTCACTCCTAGGTTGGCTTATGGCCACACTGCCTTTTTCCTGTATTGGACAGCCCATCATCATCATCATCATCATCATCATCATCATCATAATCCCTGAGTCCATCGGGGTCAACAAAAATCTTACAAATTTCATTGAAAATGCAATGAAACTCTGGAAGACGGAATTATTCGTAGCCAATGAAAGTTATGGACTTGTCAACATTAGACGGGGAATCTTCCAGGAGGACTCATTGTCCCCATTGCTGTTTGTCATCGCGATGATCCCTTTGTCAGTGATCCTACAGAAAGCGAATCTGCCAAAAATTCACAGAAAATTTCACATCTATTGTACATGGATGATTTGAAGCTCTACGGAAAGTCAGAAGCAGAAATCCAGTCACTCACCAATACAGTCCGAGTCTTTAGTACCGACATCAACATGGAGTTTGGCCTGGACAAATGTGCCACAGTGGCACTAAAGAAAGGGAAGATCACGGAAAGTGATGGCATTGAAATGCCGAATGGTCAAACCATTAAATGCCACCAGCCTGAAGCCTACAAATACCTGGGCATACTGCAGCTGGACAATATCAAGCACGGGCATGTAAAAACTGTGGTCAGCAAAGAATACATACAAAGGGTTAGAAAAATTTTGAAGAGCAAATTGAATGGCGGCAACATTATAAAGGCTATAAATACCTGGGCCATACCTGTAGTTAAAGGAACTGGATGACTTGGACAGGAAAACAAGGAAATTAATGATCATCCACTATGCTTTACATCCACGTAGTGATGTTGACAGGCTGTACCTGCCTAGAAGATCAGGGGGCAGAGGACTTTTGCAAGTGAAGCAGTCGGTGGAAGAAGAAAAACATGCCCTAGCAGATTACGTGCGAGAGAGCCAGGAATCTGCTCTGGTTGAAGTCAGCAAGAAAGTTGTTGAAAGTGCAGCAGACTAACTATGAATATCACAAAAGTGCAATTCAGGCTCGGACTGCCAGTTGGCAGAATAAAGTATTGCATGGCCAATTCCTTGCCAAGATCGAAGGAAAGGTTGATCAGGATAAGACCTGGTTGTGGCTCACGAGTGGAACACTGAAGAAGGAGACGGAAGGCCTGATACTTGCTGCCCAAGAACAGGCAATCAGGACAAATGCCATCAAGGTCAGAATTGAAAGATCAGCCCATGACCCCAAATGCCAGCTCTGCAAAGAAGTGGATGAAACCATCGACCACTTTCTAAGTGGCTGCAAGAAGATCACGCAGACTGACTACAAACTGAGGCACGACTCTGTTGCCCAGATGATCCACTGGAATCTATGCCAAAAGTATCATCTGCCAGTGGCAAAAAACTGGTGGCACCACAAGCCTGAAAAAGTGGTTGCAAATGAGCAGGTCTAGCTTCTGTGGGACTTCAGGATACAGACGGACAAGGTCTTGGAACACAATACTCCAGATATCACCATCATAGAAAGCAGTAAGATGTGGCTTGTTGACATTGCCATTCCAGGTGACAGCAGAATTGAGGAGAAACAACTGGAAAAGATCTCCCGCTACCAAGACCTAAGAATCGAATTACAGCGTATCTGGTGTAAGCCAGTGCAGGTGGTTCCAGTGGTAATTTGACACACTCAGTGCAGTGCCCAAAGACCTTGGCAGGCACCTGAAAACTATTGGCATTGACAAAATATCACTCTGCCAGAGTGATATCACTGATCCCAGAAAGCTGCTCTTCTGAGATCAGCACGAATTATACGCCACTACATCACACAGTCCTAGACTCTTGGGAATGGTCCGACTGGTGATGTGAATGAAACCAGCACGAAATTGTTTGCTGTGTATTTATGGATAATAATAATAATAATAAAATTCAATGGTGTGCTTGTCTCGTACATTTCACCACTGTACGAAACCATGAGGCCCAAAAATAGGGGGACCAGATGGATAAGAATTACTGCAGTGTTGCATGCTGTGTCCCTATGGCATGCTGAACCTGCAATTGTCTCTAAGCAGATTCTTTCCTTCCAGGTAAGAATCAACCATCCAACCATCATGGGTGGCAAAATAGTGCTGAATGGGGTACACTGTCCAGTTTGCTGCAGTTTGGTAGACAAGCTGTGGGGAGAATCTATCATCACCCCTAGAGCATCATGAGGGCGGGGGGGGGGGGGCGGAAGCTGCTGCTTCTGAACTTCTTCTGGCTATGCCCTTATTGAAAGGTACAGTTGTGCCCAGTGATGGGCTTCAAAGAAATTAAGAACCGGTTCTCTGTCCATCTGGCAGCCACTTTTAAATGGCTATTTTTAAACTTTATATGTACTATCTCTTGTTAAGAACCGGTTCTATAGCGTAGGTGCGAACCTGCTGGTGCCCACCACTGGTTGTGCCCTTCAAAGCTGCCTGCCTGGTGCTCACACGCCTTACTTGATGCTCCTACTGCTCAAATCCTGCATCAAGGTAAGGAAGGGTGGTCTTGTGCTGCCACCTTCTGGTTCACTACTGGGCTGATGGCCTCTGCAGCCTCTTGCAGAGTTCTGAAAAATACTCAGGAGATCAGCAGCACTGCAGTTGGTGCAGGGGCTGCTGCGCTGTCAGTGATGCCGCTTAAGAGCCAAAAAGTCAGCACAGAGCCTCTCGGTGACATTGCAGCTGGAAAAGTGTTTCTATGCACTAAAGAGTGGAAGATGATGACAAGGAGGTGGCTTCAGCAGGCATTACACTGAGCCACATCTCCACCTTTGGGATACTGATCAAAGGGTCTCTACAGTTGTCAGTGCAGACCTCACCTGCTTCATGTGCTCTCACCATGTGCTCTAAGGAGAAAAACTGACAGCTCAGCTGCAATATTTAACTGGGGCACTTAATACATAAGTAAGGAATAACTACATATAGCTTGCATAGTGAAACTGGTGCAGAAAGGTGGTCGGAGGACATCCAGCCATGAACCCAGCAGAACCCTTTGTTTCAGATGGGGTGAGTCAAAAAGCTTGTGGGGCAGGACCCATAGTCTTCCATTGTCCAACTGTCAGCAAGCTCCCTGCCCTGTGGCTCTACCTACCTGCTCCACTCTTCTCTCATGCATTCTTCTTGGAGTAGCAAGAGAAGGAGGAGACAACTTCTTTGTCCTCCAGCTCCAATGCTGTGATTTCTTCAGGCAACTAGCTGGCACTGCCACTGCTTTGTTCTTCCCCAGCTGCTTTGAGGGTGGTGAGGGTGTTGGGGCCAGAGAGGCACCACTTCCCACATGCTCCCCACATACCATTTTGCAAAAAAAGTGGCTATAGAGGATGACACATGCATGGGGGTAGGGGTAAGAGGTGCATGCTGACACAGAGCTGAAGCAGCACCATTTGGTAGACTTGTAAAGGTCCCCTAATGTTCACTTAGTGTTAGGGCCAGTCTATGCAAGCACTTTCCCCAAAGCTATGCTATCATTTCTGATCACAAGGAAGCCTTTCTTTGAACACCAGGAAATATTTGCAGGCTGTAGATTCAGGTCAATCAAAACCATGTACCTCTTTTTGCAATGCAGTTTTCACTCGTGAAATTCACTGCCACAGGATGCAGTGATTGCCTAAGTACAGCAGTGGTTCCCAAACCAGTGGGTTGTGACACATCAGGGGAACTGGATGCAGAGGTTTCTCCCTTAAGGGGAGCACCCCTGCTGTGATGGAAGTTACATTGCTGCAGAAATCACAGTACTGCCTTGCCAATGGGCTAGGGGTACCACTGGCTTGTTGCAGGTTCCTGGAAGCTCATAGTCCCTGCTAATCTCCTTTGTAGCCTGTTTACAAAACTCTTATCTCTGTTCTAAAACTACATCTGGTTTTCAGTGAAAACAGGAAGCAGCTTTAGATCAGAAAGGGCTGTTTTTAGCAGCCAATGAGGAGATCAAAGGACGCTGTGAGACTTGAGGACCCCGAAGGATGCCACACTGCCCCCAGGTAAGTAAAAAGTTCCTTGGCAACAGGAGTGCTGCAGTGTCCCATCCCTACCCCTCCATGCCCCTGTCCCATCCATTCAAACACCTGGTTCCTGACCCCCCTGTAGGAGTTTGAGAACCACTGCTAGAGAGGGCTTGATAAAGGACTAGACAAATTCAGTTGGGCCTACCAACTGGTTACAAGCCATGATAGCCAAATGGAGCCTCTAAATATGGACTGCATCCACCTCAGAATACTAGATGCAATGGACAAAGAACAAGGGAGGGTCAGCACCTTTGGCCTCTGCTTGTGAGCTTCCACCATCACCCACCCACCTGTTATTGGATGTAGTGGTGACCCATCCAGCAAGGCATTATGAGGCCATCAAATCCCCAACAAAAACTGCCAGTTTTACCATTTTAATTGCAGATTTTGCTCTCACCTGCCGAATTGGCTCAGGAACCCGGTACCTGCAGCAGGAATGGACCAAGCGCACAGCTGACTGAAGGCTCATCTTGTGGCCCACAGAGATGTACACAGGTTTGGTACTCTTGGCACTGCTGCGCAAGGCCTGAGGAAAGAGGAGAGGGAGTGCACATTACAGCAGGAGGGAACAAAGCACTTGCGTGACAGGGAGCATAATGGGTTGGGTGGGAATAGAAACATTGGGCATCCTCTACATAGGGTAATATAGGGCTCTGTGTGTGTGTATTGCAGTTGGCTAGGAAACATTCTTATTTCCCTGCTATCTTTTATGGTTGCCTTTTAATTAAAGGTTCCAGGATGGTAAAGGAAGAAATTGAAGCTGCCAGAATGCTGAATGCTGCAGAGTCCAGAATGCTGCCTGATGCTCTCTCAAATCTGCTGTCTAAAAACTAAAAACCTTTCCCATGCTACCTGCCTGCTATTGTCAAACCCAGAAATGGGAAGCTTGCAATTTTTTTAACCAGGAACAGCAAAAGCAAAGGAGTTCCTGGGTTCACACTGTCTCTGTAAATAAAGCAGCAGGCAAAGAGCACAGGAAAGAGGGGAATGATCTGCTTTTCACTTGAGTGAATGCGAAGCAGATCACTGCAATTTGAATTGGTGGCAGATAGGTGAAAGGCTGCAGCAGACTCAGGGTGGAAGGCCCCAAATTTGCCATCCCCTTCAGACAGGGTGACCATATGACCAGAAAAACCTGGATTTGTCCGGATTTTTAGCCTCCTGTTTGGGTGTCCTACATTTTGAAACTTTGCAATAGTGCACAGTACCCCATCATGCCATATGTCGTTGGATTCGTATTGAAGAGCAGAATCCAATGCAAAAATCCATTTGGAGATATCTCCTTCCTATCAAAAGTTATGGTCAAAAAACAAAAAAATACACTTTTTGGCATTTTTTTAAGCGGGTAGGAATTTTGGCCTGGGATTAGGAATTTTGGCCCAGGGGTTCAGGAATAATCTGGTCACCCTGCCATCAGATCCCTTACAGTCTGCCACTGAGGCAACCTGAGTCAGCTGACCTTGTGGAGGGGATGACACTAGGTGGGGCAGTTTGAACCTTTTTTCTCTACTCTGAAGTATCCAAGGCAATGTGCAAGAACCAGAGGGGAATACATAGAACAGAATAATGGAGAGCAACATGGCAGCAGGAGGTACAGGAGGTGACTGGAGACTAGAGAGATGCCAGATTGGTGGAAGGACTGAGTGGGGGAGCAGAGCAGTTGTTGAACACTTGCATGTTTGCCTGTCTGGGTTTGCAAGACGTTCCCTATCAGTTTGAGTTCAGTGATAGCTGACACAACAATAGACATCAAATATTTGTTTTCCATCTGCTCACAAGTAGTCCACCTGAGGAAAGTGGATGTTCTGCTGTGACACCTCCAAAGGCCCCATCTCTGAGATGAGGGTTCTTCTGGGAGTCCTCAATATTCTGCCCAGAACTATATGACATCACAGTGTCTCTTCTCCAAGTGCAAGTGGTCAGAGCATGCTTTCCCCTTGCCCTATTCCTCTGAGCAACCCTATGAGGAACCCTATTGCATGGGAAATCTGGTGCCAAGAGTCCAGTTCCTACCTAGTTGTTGTCAATTGGGGCATCAAATACAACCTCAGACCATTCAGTGCTTATTCCCCATTAGGGAACATTTTGTAGAAACTCAATGCTACCCACTCTTCCATTGGGGATCCTCTGGCACTTACCATACCCAATATTCTCCCTGAAGTGCTTGACAGAGGGAATTTGTCTCCTCCAGACTGCAGGTCTTGGATCTGGGGATTAAGGAATGACAATGGTCACAACTGAAATGAATGCAGATGAGTGTAGGTGCTTGGAGCAGCATCTTGATTCCCTACAACTTCTATCTACTGGGAGGGGTTGCAGTCACTTGGGCTAGCACCACTTATGCAGCCTGTGCTCCTGACTTGCTGCTTGCTGCTGCTGGTACTTCGTAAATCAGTGCCTGATTCAAGAGGAAGAGAGTGGAGTCACCTGGCTGAAATGGCCTATATCTTCAGTTGTGTCAATTGCTATTTCTAGCAAAATAAGGGAATCCCGCTTGGTGGGAAAGACACAAAGATGATTATTAATCAGGGCCTATATATTATTTTTTAACACGTCCGCAAAAATTTGACATTTAGAAGAATACAAATAGCATGGACATCCAGCAAATGTCCATATGGGTATACATATGGATGCCAAGAGTATGCATTCCTGAAAACCAGGATTGACCAGTTTCCTGACATAATTGGCTTTGGAGAGAGAGAGAGA
Source organism: Cryptoblepharus egeriae (assembly GCA_030015325.1). Classification (NCBI taxonomy): domain Eukaryota; kingdom Metazoa; phylum Chordata; class Lepidosauria; order Squamata; family Scincidae; genus Cryptoblepharus; species Cryptoblepharus egeriae. Next base: position 101,523,850 of record JAREYC010000002.1, on the reverse strand, counting down.
GAGAGAGAGAGAGAGAGAGAGAGAGAGAGATTGTCTGCAGAGTGTGGGAGGCAGCCTGAAGGCAACCCACTATGTGCACAGCCCAGCCATCACCCCCATTTCAAGTGATTGAAGGTAGATCCCTCCTAAGGAAAAGGAAGAAATCATAACTGCTATTGCTGGGAGCCTGCCCCCTCCCCACATTGGGACTCTTCAGTTTCTATGACACTCCCTGATGAGAGTGCAACAGGCAGCTGCTTCAGCGCAATAGAATGTGCATGGCAATTGAAACCCCTGAACTTACTTGTTCCTTATGCAGCTCATCGTTGGCCAGACCATCAACCTGCAGGAGGTTTTTGGCCACACCAATACAGGGCAAACCAGTGAGCACACCAAGATGGCAGGCAATGCCAAAACCTGTGAAAGGAAAAGGGATTTTGAGTTAGGAAAATATAGGCAGTAAGACAGATGTCTTGCTCTGAAGGGAAGATCCCAAGACCTCTTCTTAAGGTTGAGGAGCAAAATGGGGAAGCATCCAGGAGACTGGATGTCCTCGCCTGCACAGGAGAAGCAAATAAGTTGTGTTGGAAGGAAGATAAATTAGCTCAACATGGAGAGAAAATCTGGTTGCCACTAGAAAAACAACTTACCTCTGTGATGGAGTATGCCATTTCCATCTACAAGAAGCACCTAAGAGAGTCACAAAGGAGCACATAAGTGATAGAGGAGACATAGTGGGAGACATTTGTGACAATAATGGAATATGTGTGCATGTCTACAAATCTAAAAAAGGTGAGACATGGCACAATCCTATGCATATATACTCAGTAGTAAGTCCCACATGTTCCAATGGGACTTACTTCCAGGCAGATGTTGGCTATGGACACAGAGATTGGCCACATCCCATTAAGCTGAGGACATACATCAAGATGGCAATATGGAGCCTCCATATTCAGAGGCAGTGTACCCTTCCATTTCTGGGAATAAACAACATGAGAAGGGTGATTGCCTTTCAAGCCAATCTGGCTCTTTATGTCTATTCCAGCAGACTTTTTGAATGCAAGGGGAAAAAATACACCTGAGGTCTGAGACCAGGTTCTCGTTCCTCTAGCCGTTGCAGTGCCTTCACCAGGAATGGGACTTCTCGAAAGGCCAGGAAACCAGCCACGTAGGGGGCGCTCACAGACACCATGGAGCAATCTTCATATAGCACCTGAGATGAAGGAAGAATGCAGAGTTAATGATTTCCTCTTCAGGATCTTAATAATTGTTTCAGTCCATGCCAATCTGGACATCAACCTGGTTTGTGGATCACGTTGATAGCTGTGGTGAGGGCCCTTTGTTGAGATCAGAACAGGGGAGTGCATCGATCTTGATTTTTTGGAAGTCCCGCTGACTTTTATTACTATCAATCTTAATATCCTTATGAGCTGTTGCTTAGCTAGGATAGGGGTTGGGAGTCAGTGTCTGATTATGACTTCAACCCTACCTGTTAAACAGGTTCCAGAAAATGTCACTGGGGAACTTTTGTTTGCTTTCCCTTTGCTCCACCTACAGAACTCAATGGGACTCCTTCATCGTTCTTATGCTTTTCAACAGCTCCGTAAGCAGTGGTTCTCAAACTCTTAAAATATGACATCTCAGAGTTAATGAAAATTTTTAAAAGGTGAACTAGAAATAATAATTTATCTGCAAAATCTCTTGATCCATTTCCCATAATGAGGCTTAAATGAATAGCCTCAAGGCTTGAGGGACTTCATTATGTGATCCATCCTTCACCTACCTTCACTACCTGTCATTGAAATTTGGAAAAAGAACACAAGAAAAAAAGATGCTGGGACATTTATCTCCCTATATTTACACAAGCTCACAAACTGCAGGAGCTCGGTTCTTTGCAGGGAAGTTAGCAACTTATTTTTAATAGCTTCAGGGCTTGAGGCAATTACAGTAGTTATCTGATCTTTCCAATTACCCATGGTTTCATTGGAGGCTGTGGGACCCAGAAAATGGGTTGTGATCTACAGTTTGAAAAAAAAAGCCACTGATGGTCCAAAAATTTTGGGCTGTGATGTCAATGATATCCATCTCTCCTCCCCAGTGGATGCCAAGTGGGTGATGGTGGTCCTGAATCATTGTTTGGGTTCTGTAATGGACTCGATTTGCAATTTAACATAGGCAAGACAGAGGTGTTGTTGGTAAGTAAGGGAACTGATATGAAAATGGGGTACAACCTGTTCTGGATGAGATTGTATTTCCTTTGAAGGACCAGATTCACAGTTTAGGAGTCCTACCGGATCCATCTTTGTAACTGGCTAGCAAGGGGAAAGATGTGCTAGAAGTTATTTTCCATCTATTCAGATCGTCTGCCTCTATCGAAAGAGCAATGCAGTGCTCTGTAGATAAAGTGCTCTTTACAGCAATGATCTATCTAAAGAACATATCATATCTCAAACTTAGACTTGCCATATGCCTGGGAAAACCAGGTGACACCTGGGTTCCGGAGTCATGACCCTCAATCAGGCAAGCCCATGGGCAGCACCAGGTGCTGCCCACTGATTCCCAAACCCAACAACGGGCAAGCCAGCCCAATGTATTGGGTGGGGGGAGCAAATGGGAGAGGAGCAAGGTGTTCCGGATTGCCCTCCTCCTGTCCCACCCGAGTCTAGGCAACCCTACTCAAACTGAGAGTAACTCCCATTAAATGGAATGGGGCTTAGCACCATATAGCCAGGTAAGGGATTGCACTGCTAGTCACATTTAAATTGGATTATTGCAAAATGCCCTAAACCTGCCCTATGAGGTTGGCCAGTTGGCTTTTTGGCACCTGGTCAAAATTCAGTTGCTTCTTCTATCTTTTAGTGTGATTTTGAGTGTTTCTCCTTCTCCTTTTTGAAGGTTTTTGTTTTCTACAGTTTTTAGCTCTTCAGTCTTTACTATGTTTTCATGCTTTTACTACATGCATGCGCGCACACACCCCTGAATGTCCCAGTGCAAAGAAAATTACCTCAAGGTCTGGATAGCTGAGCACCACTAGTGAAGCACAGGCATTTGTGTCATCTCCTTTGATGTAAGATAAGTCCACCCCTCCAACTCTCACCAGTCCCGCAAAGGAGGAGTTCTTTTGCCATTCTTCTGTATCCTCCTCAATCACATCAGTCTTCAGCTGGGCTTGATCTCTAAGAAATGCAATAGAACTAGGTAGAAGCCGTTCACTTCCATCATTACATGCTGGGACAGAAAAGGGTCTTTGGGAAGGGGCACAGAATATTGAGAGTGACACAATCTAGCCACCATTGCCCATTCATCCAACATTGCTTCTGAATAACACAGGGTGACCTCTTTTGTCCTCTTTTTCAGCAGGTGTCCTCTTTTTTAGCCTTGAGTACTGGAAAAAAAACTTAATTGTCCTTTTCCTTAGAGTGGGCATCATGCAACCTTAATTGATAACTCATAAATTATACAGAATACCATAAATTATATGTAAGAGATTTAAATTGAATAATAGTATATTGTTTAAATCAAGCACATGAAGGCAATATATTCGTGTTTTTAACTTTCATTTTGTCATGTCCGATATTTTTCTTGAGTGTTCTATATTTTGAAGAGGACTTGTCCTCTTTTGCAGTTAAGTCATATGGGGCTATGGGTGGCACAAGTGGCCCATTAACCAGTGACACTGTGCACTGTGCCTATTAACACTTTGCCTATTAACCAGAAGGCCAGGGTTCGAGACCTGGGTCCCCCACAAGACAGGGTGAGCTCCTGTCCTTAGCCCAGCTCTGCAACACAGCTGGAACCAATCGCATCAATTCTGCCTTTCCACTGGACTATTTCAGTGGAGTGGAGAGGGGGATTTGCTGCTTGGGTAACAGCCTATCCTCCATATCAATCTACCCAGGCCTTTGTGCTTTGCATGCAGCATCGAGCACGATACCATAGTCTTTCAAGACTGATGGATCCCATTACAATACATATGGTCATTCTGGAGTCCCCTTGTGGTCAATGGGTCTTACTCCCAGGAAAGTATCTTTAGGATTGCATCATTAGGCTGCCCCAGGCCTTTTCCAGAATAACTAGGGTGTCCATCTTGCAATTGGGCCAGCTCTGTGATAGATAGGGCAGCCCAAGTGCACTTCTGGATTGCAGCCTAAGAGACAGGAAAGCTGAATTCCTAAGAAATACTTTTGTTGAGACTCAGTGGCGCAAGAGTCCACAGAGAACATGAATCTGCATGTGCAATCCGTGTGACATGTCAGAGGACACACAGAGAGGACATAGTAGAGGAACATTTGTAATTGATTGTGTGCATCAGCTGCTGGTGCAGTGTGATTCACAGGGACTGCAATGTCAACATGTGTGTGCAAAAAATGTGTGCATCTCTCTTTTGTCACAGCTGGTTAAACAGGTTTTGCAAGTCTGAATCATTTCCAGGTTATTTTTTTAGCAACACTTGCAGTCTCCCCCTTAATTTATGTTCTCTCTTAAGTAAGTCATTCTGACTTCCAAGGGCACATCCACTGAAAAAAGCCTAAAACTGCAGACGTCGGTGCTGTAACAGCAGCAGCCAATAGGTGGCGCAAGAGCAAAGAGAATCAAGTGCCATATAGAAAGAACTACAATTCCCAGAGAACCGTGCGGCAGAAAGTGCACCCACAAATGGTTTCCCCTGCCATTAGAACCCGCTTTAAGGAGAGTTTCAACCTGCGGAGGTATTTTACCGCTCCCAGGAGCGCAGCGTCTCTTCCTCCAGCAGCACTGCCGGTCCTCTTCTGCCCGCCATCAGCTCTGTTTCCTACTTCCTGTGTTGAACTTGGTGTCTTGCCCTCCTGTTCCCCCACAGGACACTCACTCAAGAAAACTGGTTCCGCGCCACAAAAGGGCCCCTCCAGGCTCACTGATGCAGCAGGAGAGGGTGACCAGATGCCCTTCTTTTTCCAGGACATCTCCTCTTTTTCTAGCCTTGTGTCCTGGAAAATATCTTCATTGTCTTCCTTTTCCTTGTGAGCAGGCAGCATTGGAGCCTTCTTGGAATCCATAAATTATATGTAATATAATCTTATATACTGTATATAAATGTCAGTCACTGACTGAATAACGCCCAGCCTAAATTTCTGGACCCAGAAGCATGAAATTTGGGGAGTGTATTCCTTGTGATGTAAGCATCCACTGAACTGGTGCCCAATGGTGGCTTCTGCCCAGTTTGGCTCACTGGTGCCCAGTGCCTGACAAGGATGTCCCAGTGCTTGGTAGGGAAGCCCAGTGCCCACTGGAGCCCACTGCTACCCTGCCATGTCCACTGCTCAATAGGGATGCCTGCTGCTCCCCGCCACTGCCCCCCTCAATGCCCGTTAATGCCCACTGATGCCCGCCATCCAGTGTCTGGTGTTGCCCATCAGGGCTCACCAGTGCCCTTCCATGCCCAGGGCCTACAAGTATCCTTGAAATTTTTCTCCCATCACAGCATAATTTATAATATAATACATGTAATGCAATGTATTACATATCTTACTGTATATGTAATATAATTACATACAATAGTTTTTTTAAAAATTTCATAATAAGTAATATAGTGTTTAAATTAACTATGTGAAAAGCAGGGTCTGGTCTCGAAGGTTGAGCTTCTGTTAACTGCCTGAAGATAAGATCTGAAGGTTGCCGGCTCAACACCGGAAGCCATGCATGCTGGAGACATCTTGCAGTGGAGTCTGTCCAAAAGGCGTAACAATGAGGCACAAAAGAGGACAAGGACAATAGTGAGATCAGACATAAAAGGAAAATCTAAGAAAGTATGAGTTCTTGAAATAGAAAACATTTCTTTGAATTTTAAAACCGTTCTATGGTTAGTAAGCCTGCCTATAAACTGCCTTGAGGATAAAGTCAGAAAATAAATCTGATGACCTGAAAAGATGGCATATAAATACCTATGTTGGTTTTTAGCTTTTATTTTGTCATGTCCTATATTTTTCTATGGTGTCCTACATTTTAGGGTGCCTTGTCCTGTTTTGCGGTTATGACATCTGCTCACCCTGAGCAGGTGCTAATTGCTCCTCACTCGTTGCCCAGACTGCCAGGTGATGGTTGCAACTAAGCCTGGATGCAGGGCATTCAAGGGAACAGCTGTCCTCCTTTTTTAGCCTCGTATACTGAAAAGTATCGTACTTAATGGCCCTTGAAGGCAGCACAGAGCCTTCTTGCAGATAATAAATTATATGTATTTAATAAGTTATATAATGTTTAGATTAACCACATGAACTCAATATACATAAGTTTTTAAGCTTTAATTTTGTTCTGTCCTACATTTTCCATTGATGTCCTACATTTTGAGGTTCTTTGTCCTTTTGTGCTTAGGACACCTAAGCAGCCTGAACAGCAGCAACAACTCTCACCTTTGATGAGATCAGGATAAAACTTTTTTCTCCTGGACAGAGGGTGTGTTCTGAACGACATTAAGAATGAAAGGGTCATATCCACCTTCTCACTCCAACTTCACATGCTACCAGGGCTTCTCCCTACCTTGGGTTTCTTGTCCAACAAGTCTGTCTGTTATGTAAGTTAACATAGTGATTCTCCACCTTTTCATATAGCTGAGAAGATACTAGAATTGTCAAGGGACACTATTGGTTTTTGGCGAATTGACAAGGGACACAAGGGCTGCAATCCTAAAGACACTTTCCTGGGAGTAACACCCATTGAACACAGTGGAGCTTACTTCTGAATAGACATGGTTAGGATTGTGCTCTATGCTATTGGTTAGGGCTCCAATCTCCCAATAGCTCAATTAATAAATGGCCCCCTCTCCCAAACTCCTATAGCACAACTGCAGCAGACCACCAGTGGTTGAAAATAGCTGCATGAACTCACTGGATAAAACAGCTGGTATGCCCAGCATTGAATACAAGACAGGTCACCAGAAAATAAATAGGTTTTGTTCTCATTGACCAAACAGAGAAGAATGAGAAATTTCCTTCTTACACAACAGATTGCAATGTGTCAAATTAACTTTTTTTCAACAGGTAAGCTTTAGAATCTGTGCTAATGAGCTTCCCATAGATATCAGATGGAAGCCCTTCCATGAACATACTGACACTTCTAAAGAAATATCTGTTAGTCCACTAAAAAAAAAAGCAGGCCTCCGTCAGTCTTGAAAGACTATGGTATCATGCTCGGCCCTGCATACATTGCATGCGAAGCACGAAAGCCTGGGTTGGATTGATATGGAGGATAGGCTGTTACCCAAGCAGCAAATCCGCCCTCTCCACGCCACTGGATTAGTCCAATGGAAAGGCAGAGCCAATACGATTGGATCCAGCTGCGTTGCAGAGCTGGGCTAAGGACAGGAGCTCACCCTGTCTTGTGGGGCTGACCCGGGTCTCGAACCCTGGCCTGCTGGTTAACAGGCACAGTGTCTTAACCGCCTGCGCCACCCACACTGCAGCAAGCATAAAATAGTAAAAGTGTCCCCCGCAGGTTGTACTTCTAGTCATAGAGCATTATTCAGCAGAGACCAACACATCTAAAATGACTGTTATAGAAACCACAGATTTGCTTGTTTGCAGATGTGGCTCCTGAACAAGTACGTATAACCTACCAGGGACAGAACCTCGACACTACAATTCCATTGACAGTCTCCTGAGTATTTAATATAGGCTCTTTGTCTGCGCACTGGTCAAAGAACACACTGACAACAAAGTATGGAAGAAATGGGCCACTTTATTATATTATTAATCAGCAGACCTCAAATGTGGGCTGTTATCAGACCTCAACAGCTGCTGTGAGGCTAAGGGGAAGGGAGCTGAGAGGATCTGTAAGGCCCCCCAGGCGAACCTGGGTTGCTGTGCACAAACTCAGGGCCCTACCCCTCTCATTGGGGTTCCAGTTCCACCCTTTCCAAATTAACCCCTCCCCCCACAAAGGGGAGGGTCTGGTGCAACTGGGGCTGTGGAAGCCATCCCATCCTGCACGGGATTGAGAGAGGCCAACCGGCCAGCACGGGGGTGACCTGACCAGTCCTCGCCCTGCATGGAACTGAGGGCCATCACTAGAGTACCCCTCCCTGTGCCTCAGTTGACCATGATTGCACGCTAACATAGACCCATTTTCAGACCTGTTCACCCTGCTTCCCCTGCCATTAAAGTGACCAGAAGGAATAGTCTGGAGTAGGTGAAAAAACTGTTGTCCAAGGCCAATCAGGAGGGGAGGCAAAAATTCCTACTCAGCTCCAAAGGGAACCAGCAAAACCCAGACTATCCTTAAGCGGCAGGTAGGGTGGGCGTTCTCCGGCACTCTGCAGAAAGAGGTCTAAATGCCTCTCTTCTCCCCTTAAGAAGCCTACCACCTGGCTCCACCCTCATGAGGATCTCACCTTCCCCCTGGCTAGGAGGAGCCGTGTATTGCAGCCCTGGCAAGACAAAGAGTGACACCTGGCTTACGGCATGGGTTGGCATTCTCAGTCCTGAATATGGATTCCAGGGCTTGGACCAGCACCTATCATCAGCATGGAAATAAGCGCTAGAGTTTCTTCACACAGTACTTTCATTTCTCCTATTTGACCCAGCTGCAAAAGTGAACACCTATCTATTTTGCATCCTGCATTCAATGTACCAAGTTAAACACCCTAGCCCTCATCAACAGCTGCATCTGTCATCTTCAAAAAGGGACTAGCTGGGGGTTTCTTTCTTGCCAGTCTACATTTTGTCTACAAGTTTTGTTTCCAGAATATCCTAGGGTGGTAATTGCATTTGATCTGCAAGGTGCCATAGATTTTCAAACAGCACCAAATGAACTTATTATGGCACCAAGAAGGAACTTATAATTAACAGAACAAAAGTGTTTATTTCAATAATATTGTATGAACCTTATGTATTTATGTTTTAAAATACATTTAATTTGTATGTTAAAGGTTAAAATTAGTTACAAAAAGGGGGGAATACTGTGTTGTGTTCTGCAGTACGTGCCAGTTATGCCCAAAGCATTGGCATTACTCTAAATTTCTCATACAAAAAGGTATTAAATAAAAATTGTAATTTAAGGAGGGGGGGAGTGAAGCCAGAAGGCCTGACTATGAAATTAAAATTTTTCTTTATGCCCATATAAGGTAATGCTGTTTTGCCCATTGTTATGCCCACATAAGGAATGTAATCACTTGACATGACCATGTAAGGTAAAGAGCTCTGACAGGAATTGTATAAAACCCTAGCTCAGGCACAGCTCGTGGCTACACTGTGATCAGCCATGTTGCTTAGTGTTGGCCCTTAGTACCAAGTAAAACTTTTAAACCTTCCTCCGGCTATCGGTGTCAATTATTTCAGGTATCTTTCAGGTAACGCAGTTGTCTGAGGCCATTATCAAGCACTTACTGGAAATACAACCAGGGAGTTTTTCCCTTTGCTCCTAGGCCTAGGCTTGGAGGAAAAGAACAAGCAGCATGGCTCAGGGGAATTGTTTCCAAAGCCCAGCCCAGAGTGCCTCAGGGCTCTGCTTTTTTGCAAGTGTTTTATCTCCTTACTAGCGAAAAGCATACCCGCATTGCGGGTGTAACATTTCCCCCTATGCCATCCCCTCATGGCGCAGAAACACCCCATGTGCATCATCCCCCATGCGCATCATCCCCCCATGCAAATCATCCCCCATGTGCAATGTCCCCTCATGCACAACTTTCCCCCATGTGCATCATCCCCCCATGCAAATCATCCCTCCATGCAAATCATCCCCCATGTGCAATGTCCCCTCATGCACAACTTTCCCCCATGCGCATCATCCGCTGATGCGCAACTTTATCCCATGCGCAACTTTACCCCATGCGCAACTTCCCTCCATGCGCAACTTCCCCCCATGCACAGCATCCTCGCCAGTGCAACCTCTTCCTCCGAAAAACATCCCCCAGTTCACCAGGCACTGAGCTCCATATTGGCTGGATGCTATTCAGTCTCCCATGTTAAGTATAGGACAGAAACACGTTGCCCTTTTCAGCCCCTGAAGGGTTAAATGTCTCCAGATGGTTCTTGGTGGGAGTTCAGGTGACAGAAGGAACTCCCAGAATTCCATGCTTCAGGCCCAGCAGTTGGGGCGGAATGTTGAGGAGTCATCAATTCTCCAATGCAAAGTATAGGGAGGAAAACGCGTTGCACCCCTTTTCACCCCCTTCCCATTGGAATTTCTGAAAACCGGTTCTTAGTGCACCCCTCCCTCACGGAAGGAACACCCACCCCAAATTTCACGCTTCTAGGCCCAGTGATTTTGGCAGGACGGTGATCAGTCAGTCAGTCAGTCAGTCAGTCAGTGACTTTTCTCTTTTATATATATATAGATTTGATAAAATATCGTGTGATTGGCTGGGGGATACAAGAAGCACAGGGTGGGATAGCAAAAGAAGCAAAAAGAAACTGTCAGTTGAACCTTGCCTCAGTACTTTTCCACAAGTCATACATTACCAAGCATATAACTTCAGAAACTAGAGGGAGTGGTCTTAGCTGAAAGAGAGTGAGGTTCTTGACTGAGAGAGGCCATTTTGAGGCCCATTCACAGTAATTTTCCATTTGCCCCTTCACTAGCCCATAACAAGGAAAAGGAAAGTAGCACCAAATAGTTTTACCTCAGAAACGTGAGGTAAATTACTGAAGCTTGTGAGTAATTTCACTTTTGCTAAGGCAACAGCTATGAGGCATTAAGTTTTAAGACTCATTTGTGTCACTGCAGAATGTGGAGAATGAGACACTTGGCACCTCCACATCTCTGCACCATTGTGGCCCTTGCCGTGGTCACTGCTGGAAAGATAAGAGAACAAGTAATACAGCTTCTGTCACAAAAGCACCTCTCCAAAATATTCACTCCCCACACTGTCAAGGCAGTACTCCGGAGGGAGATTATTCCTCTTAATGTTAGACACTCTTTCATAGCCTGTTTTTAATCACAGAAACCTCAGACATCCACCCCCCCCCCCTGTGTAAATGCCACCAGTCCCAGGTTTCCCACCCAGGGCACAGGAGGGAAGGCAGAGAGAGCTTTTTCAAAAAGCGCGCCAAGGAGCCTCAGGAGAGCTCGCTCTCCAACTGCCTCTCTCTAATTGCTTGTGGCCATTTTGTGTCTGGAGAGTCAACTGACATTTTGCATCAGTTGGGGCTGTGGGGACTCAGAGTCTTGGCTTCAGATTTTTGCTTAAGATGCCCTACACTCAAGTAGACCCAATTGGCTCTGAGGCTCCTACCCAGATATGCCTTTCAATTGTGTTTATTCTTGGGGTGGCAGCTTTTGTGGGCAACAGTACTGTCTTCTGTTGCCAGGGCTGAGTGGCCTGGTGGTTTCCCAGAAGAAGCTTAGCCTTCTTCTTCTCTACCCTAAAATGGCTGCTACTCTCCAAGAGTCACAGGCTGCAGTTTTGGCTTCTGAGGATTGGTCTGAGATTACTAACCCTTTTAATGTTGGCGGCCATTTTGTGGGAGCACATGGTGTCCACCATTTTGTGCCTTCAACTGCAGGTATGGGGGACAAAGGGAATGCCTTAAGGGAGGGTGAGGAGAGCCTGCCCCAGGGCCCTTCTTGCATCCGTGCCCTGTGGGGGGCAGAAAGGGGGCTAAAAAGCCTGCTAAATCTAAGTCAAAATTATCTTTTGTGGTAATAAAGCAGTTGAAGTTTTCAGAGCTCTCCTCGCAGAATATATCAATGTAGAAGCCTTGCACATCCCCCAGCTTCTCCTAGTCTTGCTCTGAGCTCTCTGAGGGAGGGTGTGGTAAAGAAAGGCAAGCAGGACAAATCCAGAGCAAAAGGGGACAAAGGGAATGCCTCAAGGGGGAGTGTGTGAGGAGAGCATGCCCCAGGACCCCATTGGGGTCAGTACCCTGTGGGGAGTGAAGGGGGATTTAGCTTAAATCTCAGGCAAAACTGTCTTCTGTGGTGGCAAAAACAGTGGAAGATTTCAGAAATCTCCTCACAGAATGTTTCAAGGCCTGCACCTTCCTGCCTTCACTCACCCAGAGGGGTCTGAGCTCTCTGAGGTAAAGAAACTCTGGTAAGGAAGGCATGCTGAAGAAACCTAGAGCTTTCCTCTCCAGTCACCAGTCCATTGACCCTCATGATCCCCTCAGTTCTGCCCTCTCCCTCTTCTCATTCCATACAAAGACTCTTGCAGGTGGGGAGGTGGGCTGGATTTTACCCCTGGACCTTGTGTTTGACACCTATGCCTTAGAGGGTTGGGAAGATCCTTGGGAAGGCAGCTCCCTCTCCCAGATGAGTCTCCTCTGTCTCCCATATCTGGTCATGTTGAAGGATGAGGAGGACAAAATGGCTGCCACCACATGCAGCTGTTCTAAAATGGTAGCTGCAGTTTAAGCCTCCTTCCCCTGAGGAAATGACACTGCACAGAATGAGAACTAGGTGTTCCTGAGGGAGAGGCCCAGATACACCATTGCTTGAGGCAGCACCTTGGTGGAGAGTCCAATGGGCCATGGGAAATTTTTTTCTCACGGAACCAGACCGTGGTCCTCAGAACAATAAGGACCACTGACTTAGTTGATTATTTAGGGCAGGGGTCTCAAAACATTTTGGCGGGAGAGCCACATCATCCCTCTGACACTGTGTCAGAGGCCAGAAAACTAAATTATACTTCAAATTTGAATAAATTTACATATAAGAATGTATTAGAGTGAATTACAAGGATTGCAAGGCAGAAAGGGAGATGTTACATAAAATATGGAACAAAGATGACTCCAATATAGGATTGCCCATATGTCCCAAAAACTAGGGACAGTCCTGATTTTTGGGGATTGTGTCCACATATTTGCAAATGTGACAGAAATGCATGATTTCAGAACATCATTACAAGCGTTTTGGAGAAAATACTTTATTAAGAACAAAAAAGCAACCACAAGAATTTGTACACATTTAAAAAAAACTGGCACTTTCTACTGGAGCAGAGGAGTAGACCAATCCAGAAGTTCCTTGCTTTGCCACTACAGCAAGGAGCAACACAGGTATAGATACATTTTACACTTGTCTAAAGAAAAAAATAAGTAATATTTGGTCACTTGATCCTATCCTTTGCATTCCTCATGTTCCAGGGAAAAGCAAGACAGGTGGCAACAATGAATCACTATCAATAACTACTAAATAAATAACTGCTAAAATAAACCCAAGTTCTACTGTAGTTTAAAGATTTATAACCAAGTTTGAAACTTATGCAACTATTAATGTTAGGAAAATGGATGACTGGCTTAGAAAAACTGTGGTATTGACCAGTGCCCAGAATTTTTCTGAGTAGAGCCTTTGGCATTTTTAACAGCAAAGCCAAAGTTAAGCTAGCCCTTCTGAGGAACAGCACATTTAGTGGAAGGAAACAGAAGAGTGTGTGGCATATTTGCCTTAATAAACGTGTTACTTATAAAGTACTCAAGTTTTTCAGCCAAACATGGTTAGAAGAGGAATTGACAACAAAGATGCTATTTGGGATTCTACCTCACCCCGAGAGATGTTTCACCTAATTTATTGTGGAAAAGGCTTAAAAATAACCAATGAATTACTGCAACAAAAACACATTCCTTCAGAGTGTTGATGATGTAAATTAATTATTTTGTCCTTCACTGTGTACATAATCTCCGAATGATGAGCTTAAATACTTTGTTGACAGACCTACATGATTGCTCTAAATAAAACACTGCATATTATTTTTGGAAGCATATGGAGAAACTTATTTGGTTTTAATTTAAGGCATCTTACGGCTTCTTTTGCAGAAATATGCTTGAATTTCAGTTATAAAAGTGCCGTTTTAAGACCAAGGAAATTTTTTGCATATTAAAGCATGATCACAGCTCTAGCAACTCAACTATATAATAATATCAGCTAGTATAAGTAAGGTATGCACCTTTCTAGATAAGAGGGGTCAAGCTGCCCATAAGATTATTTGAAGGCTCTCATGTGAAGGTGAAGATTGTCTCAGCAAGAAATATGGCTAATCAAAAACCCCTTATGAGGAGGGCTCATAATGGCAATTATGAGGAATCTCCTGTAAAAGAAGTCTGATAGGCAGTGATGTACTGATAACATTATTTGTGCTAGAATTTTTAAAGGAAACTACCTGCAAAGCTTCCCTCACAAGTTTTTGAAATTCTTTGGTCCGGTGCCATGATCCAAGCAGAGAGACACCCTAATGGTGAGAACTAGCACAAACGGAAGTGATGCCCTTGAGAACAAAGCAAAGCAGCTTTGGTAGCATTTTGGAAGACAAGGAAACTTGAGGGAAAGGGGATGACTCTCCAATCCTCTCTCATTCAAATATCCCCAAGAGAAAAAGAGACTTCAGCAAGGTGAAATTTTGGAAACTACACCTTCTGCAAGAGCCAAGGACACAGGGGTTCTGACTAAGCCTGTAGATCAGGTCCCTGGTTTTTTTCTCCTATTTCTAGAAAATGCAACTTAGAAATGCAAATGACATTGAAAGAAAAGGGTAGCTCTCAATGTCATTTGCATTTCTAAGCTGCATTTTCTAGAAACAAACACCTTGAAAACAAAATTTAAATCCTTCATCTTCTAAAGCAGGAATTAATTTCTTCATTACAGTTAATTCCAACTATACTGCAGCAACATTTGGGTTTAGGATTTCCTTGACCTGAAAAGGCTTATTGGACTCAAGATAAACTTTTTCAGTGCAAACAAGAGCAACACTTGTAAATTCAGTAGTCTGCTCTTCAATATTTTTTAGACAGCAGAGTGGGAGAAGAAAGATTAAGGCAGCGCCTGCCAGTTATTGTGCTATGTTAACCAAGTCTTCGATCATGTTTAAAAACAGCCGCTGTTTTCCAGGCAGAGATACACTGAGAAAGCAGGATATCTTCTGGGAATGCATTCTCTAGCTCAAGTGTGTCACTCTCGTTCCTTTCGAGGTAAGAAATAAGTGTGTCCTTCAAGCTGTAAAATGAGGAGACAAACAAGATCAACCATTCTGGCTTGGAAGGGGAAATCTCACAAAACAGAGCTTTCATCAACAAGAAAACACCACATTCAGGGATGAAGAACAATAAGCATAAGTATGAGCTGTTTGGGGTGGACTTTGCAGGTTCTTACCTCCATGTGGGGTTGAACTCGTCCCCAGGTTGGGCATACTTCAGTTTGAGGATGATCATCTCATGCAGTTCTTGGAGAAAGTTCTCCAGCCCAGCCTGCATGAGGAATGAATTGAGATGCTTGGTATTTTCTGGAGTGAGGGATTCTTTATAGGATGAGTTGATCTCTGTAAAGGGATCCTGTAAGGTACAACAAGAGTATTATAAACACACAGCATAAACTGGGAGAAGAAGAGAAAGGAGTAGCACCAGAATTGCAGGGGATTCCCACCCACTTAGGCCACCTTACCCTTTTTCTATGAAGCAGCTGTTCAGATTTATGGCAAGAAAGGAGTTGCCATACTGCAATGGCCTGCTTTAGGTGACATCGACTCAGTGCCTGAAACATACACACAGAAACTTTTAAGAAAATCAACTACAAAAATCCTAATACTGAATAATACAAGTGAAGCTATTAAAAGATGCAAATTTTTAAAAGATGTAAATATCAATATAACCCAGCCACATACAAAAACTGTTACTACCCTACCCCCAGTGTATATTAATGTTTAGATGCTTGGATGAAAATATTTCTTCCTTTTACCAGACACTATAAGCATGCAAACACAGCAATGAGCAGGCACACTGAAAGCTTAAAGTAAGTAATCAAACGGTAACTTCCTGTTAACTGCTTCTTGTTAATGGTAAATCTAGTATCTTCAAGCATTCAGGGATCCCTTGCACGCTTATAGCATCCTGTAAAACAAAAGTTCCCAAAGGCTGAATTGTGGCTCCCTGGGGAGCTGCATAAACCAGCCAAGAGAGCCAGAGTCCTATGAAAAATCTGCCACCCTATGAAAAGTAAAGGACTGTAGCCTTAATGGGAAGTTGCAGCCAATGAGGTCCAGGAGGTCAAGGGAGCTGCCAGTCAAAAACGGTTTGGGAACCACTGATGTAAATGGAAGAAGCATTTTAGTTTGGCCCAAGTTTGCAGGCCTCCATCAGTCTTGAAAGACTATGGTATCGTGATCGGCACTGCATACGCTGCATGCGGAGCACGAAAGCCTGGATTGGATTGTTATGGAGGATAGGCTGTTACCCAAGCAGCAAATCCCCCCTCTCCACGCCACTGAATTAGTCCAATGGAAAGGCAGCGCCAATACGATTGGATCCAGCTGCGTTGCAGAGCTGGGCTAAGGACAGGAGCTCACCCTGTCTTGTGGGGCCGACCCAGGTCTCGAACCCTGGCCTGCTGGTTAACAGGCACAGCGCCTTAAATAATGATGTGGAACTAAGATGGATCTATATGGAAAATTCTTTAAAACCATTTTTACCACTACACAACACTTCAGTGTGTACTAACACCAAACTGGTAACATGATCTACTTGCCCCAATAGACTGCAGTCCAATATGAGAAGTGCAACTTGTAACAACCTTAAAATGAAAGGAGATGCTGAGGAACAACTCTCAGAGTAGTTACATTATACTATCTGCTAGAATATTGTAAGGGATACTGAATGAATGTCCTGATATTGCCTACTGGTAGAACTGGCATTGCAAGAAACATTGCTGTTCCAAGTGAGCACTTGGATTGGTTTTGGGGTCAAGTAGTTCTGGATTAGCAACCTACAGCCATAAGAGATTTCTAACACTTCCCTATACACTTTATTGTATGTTTTGAGTGTTTAAAATTTAAAGAAGTTGCTTAGCATTACATTGCATACAAGATTATAAATAAGAGAGAATATGAAGCACTGGAAACATTTTCAGAAACACTGAAACATTTTCAGAATGTGAATAAACAAAAACAGCAAATCTTGCCTTAAATAGGCAAAGGGAACCATGGATAACAACATTTGAGGGGACAACAACAACACCTGAATACATCTTAGAAATGAGAAATAAAAGCATTTGTTACAGAAGGCTGTTAAAGATTTGCTGTTTTTGTTTATTCACATTCTACCTCCTGTACCCAACTACCTCCACATATACTACCTCCTGTACCCAACTCATAAGAATTGAGCCAATAACTGAGCTGTGAAAATTGTTGATAATATATTGCTTTTCTCCATCCTCTTGACATATTTTTCTATGCAACAGCCAACCCCTTAGGCCACAAACGCTTTTTCTTTAGAGAAGGGGTGGCCAACCCATTCCACACCACATGCCACTTTTTAATTAGAGAATCTTGAATGTACCTCTCCACCAATAGTATACCATGGGTAAGGCAGTCAGCTCTGGGTATAAACTGTTCCACTGAATAACCACCTCCACCAGGATCTTGAGGTGGGTCCATCCATCACTTTGAGTGGCCACTCAAAAGCAAGAGTAGACCAAGCCACTGCTTCAAGATACCATAGGTACCCAAAGGATAGAACTCATGTCCACCAAGTGATTCTAGGACAAAGGGCCCTACAGTGTGCCCCCCAAAGTCTGTGTGACACTAGTGGCATGTGTACTGCAGATTGGCCACCTATAAGATTTAAACATACTGCCTTGTCATACTGCCTTTTGCTACATCAGGGAGCCTGGAAGACCTCCTTCATCTTCCATTCTAAGACACTCATCTCCGTTGCTGCATCCTAATTAAAGAGCTGTAGAGCAGATGATTCAGTATGTCTCACTCAATGTATCAGCTGTCCTGTGAGGATTGCCAAGGACTATCAGGCAACACTTAATCAAAATCCTTGATACTTAAAGTAGCAAATAGCAGTTGGGGGAGGGGAACCTCCTGATCCCTTGGTCTGGGGGAATGCGAAACATTCAGCTTCAGTCTAATATGTTGGACTGTCCCCTCCTATAGTAGTGGGTTGAATGCTGACTCCCCGGCACTCACCTTCAGCACGTGTGCGCTTGTGTGACTGCTCATTTGAAGGAAATTTTCAACATACTCAGCCAAAGTCATGTTTGAGTCTCCTCCATCCATAGCCAAGAATCCCAAGATGATTTCAGTAATATAGAGAGCTTCGCAGATGTCGCTGTAGGACTGCAACTCTCCAGTGATCGTGCTAATTGTGGAATTTGGGAGGGAGCTCTGAAATTCAAGTGGATAAAAACCAATCAGCACTCACCGTTTTAACCCTATGCTGTAAAGATAAAAGACAAAAATTCCATACAGACATGCCTTCAGATGGTGATACCATTATGAAACAAAGGCAGGATATTGTAGTATTGTGTTTGCTCCTCTACAGTAGAATAATAAATGCCATTTTCCAGGCCCACATGTGCCTTTTGCTTGTGAGCAACTACAGTAATTTAGATGCATCTGCTCTGTGGACATAGTCATTGTTAAATATGTCCTAATAGCTCCATGGGTCTAACTTCTAACAACTGTTCACAAGATCAGACTATAGAGAGTACAGTGGGGAGTTGCTACCAGTTTTCACAAGAGATATCCATAAGGTCATTTTAACATATACTCACTCTTCCAAACTCTGATTGGGTTTACCTGGCTCAGCTTGCTCTTGATATCTCTGAAGAGATACTCATAGTTCCGGTCATGCCTGTACACCAGCGTGGGTATGCCCTTTCAGGGAAGAGAACAGAGAATGGTCTCAGTCAGTAGCTCTTGAAATGGATGCTCTGTAAGTTGAGAGGTGGATCTCATAGGCATCAGGGAAGCAAAACAGCAGCACAAACCTGCTGTGTTACCTACCGTCAGTGTGATTAAGGGCTTCCCTCGTAGAAATCTGCTGACAATCTGCTGCTGGATTTTCTCCAGGTCAAATTCCTCGAGAGCCTCCTTTCCTTTCACTACACTGTACTGGCAGTTGGACAGTATCAGTGGGATCAGGTCCCTCTCCACTTCATATGTGATCACATGCAGATCTGTGACTTCCGAGGGGTTGACAGAATATCTGACATCGGAGAGAGGGAGCAAGAATGAGAAACCCTGCAACATTGTTAATTTGGCAGCAGTGAGGCCATCTGGCATCCCTAGAAGCAGAAGTGGGGAGGTACCTTTCCGTGTCCTTTGAAGTTTCTTCAATAGCGTAGACAAAGTAATTGTGCAGACTGATGAGGTAACTGGCCAGGGCAGTGGAACAGAGGCCCAGACCTCGTCGACGAGGTACAAGGATCTCAAGCTTATCATCCAGTGTGAGATCAGCATCACAATAGCCTTGGGGAAGTTTAATTTCACCTGTAACATGATCAAGAAACATTTCTGAGTTGCAAGCCCAGACAACTGGTGGATTACTTTCTGAGGTTGATGGTGATGATCATCAGAACCTTGCTGGACGAGGATGTCATCTAGCTTCCTTGCAGCGGCCCAGCAGATGCCTCTGGGCACACAAGACAACAACATACCTATATCCTGCTGCCACTCGCCTGCACTTGGCATTCATAGATAGGTTACCTCTAAAACCTAGAGGATACATGAAGCCATCTCATTATGGCTTGTAACATGTGATGGACTTTTTTTCCATAAAAAAGACATCGAAACATCTTGGGGCAAGGAGTTTCAGAGATTAATCAAATGCTGACAAACAGCATATTAGTTTGAGAGGACGACTCCCTCCAGAACGGACTACTGATAAGGAGAACACACTGAGCAAAAAATATTCTGTTTTTAACTCTCTTGTAACTCAGTTTTAGTGGCTGATACCTATCTATCCACAAGATGCATAATTTTCCAATGTTTTCATAAATTCAGTCATGTCCTCCCACAGGGACCTTCTTTCTGAACTGAAGAGCCCAAAATGCTTTGGCTTTTTCTAGTAAGTGAGGTGCTCCAACCCCAATAATTTTGAACTTGATCATTGCTGGTTATCTTCTGTCACATTGTTATAGCCAACCTGTTTTAGTCCTTTCTGGCCTGGAAGGCAGGCACTAGTGTTTAATGGAATGAAGAAATGGGTCATGTTATGCTCTACCATCTAATCCTGTTTGCGTTAAGAACTGAGAACAGCTGCAGGAAAGAACTATAGGACAATAAGTAATGACCTGCTTCTGCAAGCACAAGAGAGTCTAAGGCTACAATCCAGAGTAACTATGGGACCTTTTACACTGACGTAGTTACGGTGCCACCTATGGGAAATGCATAGAGCAATCCAGAGTAAGTGCCTCTTATGTCTTCCCATAGTTATTCTGGATTGTAGGGTAAGACAATCTTGCATAAAATAAAATTTTAAAAATGAGTCTGCCAAGAATAACAAATAAGTGCTACCTTTTATTGGGTGAAATCAGCTAACCACTGGGTGCCATCCGCTCCAAGTATGAACTAGACACTCACCATTTGTTTCTAAGGATCTTCTTAGTTGATTCCATACAGACAGAAATTTATTCATTCTGTTTTTCATAAGACTTCTGATGCTTTCTGGAGAATGCAAGATACAGACAGTATGATAGACCTGAAACTCTTGATTTTTGCAGCTCTTTCCCCTTTTGTACACTCTACTTCATGTACTTCATTCATTCATGTGAGGGATTTCTAGCCCATATTTTGGTTTATACAGAGAATGCCAAAGCAGCTCATATCAGATGGAAGCAAAAATAACAGTCATAAAAAATAATAATATTGACAAAAATGTCATAAAAACACCACCATCTAACACAATCCCAAAATGGAGAACTAAAAAACTGAGATTCAATTAAGAAAATAAGGGAACCCAAACACTATGCAGAAAGGTGTTATGTAGTTGGTATTATGTAGTTAATATTATGAAGTTGGTTAGGACTGCACTCTTAAATATATGAGCAATTCTAGATCAGACCAAAAACTTTTTCAAAATCTTTTTTTGCCAACCCTGCCAACTAGATGCCCAACAAGTAGGGTGTGTAGACAATCTTCCCCCATTTTAGATATAATGGTTAATACTTATTCATAGCACCTGAGTCCAGACTGTTCAGAAATTCTCCAATATTACAAGATTCCACCTCAGGTTTGTTCTGGAATCTTCTCACCAAATCTTTCTGAAGGCTCAAAATCTCTGGCAAAAACTTCACCAGCCTCAATTCAGCTTCCTAAACAAGGATCAAGAGAGGAAAAGCTGACAGATGGAAACAGATTTGAATGCATCTTCCAAGTATATCAGACACTTAATCCTCATTAGTTTGGCCTCCTCTTCTGAACTGGTTCTTGCTCCATTGCTGTCTCTCCCTTCCCCCTCATACACCATTCTCATAAATCCCATAAAGAAAAACAGGTTTGTGCTCTGCATGGGTGTGTTCCAAGGGAACCTTATGCCCATTTGAATTTTCCTCAGTTCCTCTTCTAATTCTCAGTGATATAAGCATTAATGAAAACTAGTTTTAGTCCAATTCTGACAGCAATTGGGACACCTTTAGGCAATTGCTTAACTTCATACATGTTGATACAAAACTACATTATGCTGTAGCTGTGATTTTAATTTTTCAAAGCCTCCACATGTTTAATGCTTACTGATGAACTTTAGCTTTTGACAAGTTGCTGACAGGAGACTTCCTGCTCTTAAGATCAAAGACATCATGTTCACAAAGCACAAAAAAGAGGCTGCAATGCTCATTGGGCAATTCCTTCTATCAACTATGAAGAGCAGCATACACGTGGTTCCCTACACTGTCTCATTTTATAGTATATCTGAGAAATACACAACTTTTTCCCAGCTCTCCAGGGAAAGATCTTGACTTAGGCTGCAATCCTAAAGACACTTTCCTGGGAGTAAGACCCATTGGACACAATGTGGTTTACATCTGAGTAGACATGGTTAGGATTGTGCTCATGCTCACCTTCTGCAAAAATTTCCACAAGATGGGCACAACATCCTTGCCACCTTTCTGCTGGACAACATATCCCAGATGCTCAACTGAGATCCGCTTCCTGCAACTCCACATCCTGGAACAGTGCACAGTACTGTTCTTGGGCAGTTTGGCCAGGAAAATTGCAGGGTCCCCATATATAATTTTTACCAATGGACTGGAGGAGACTCTCTCATCCTCAGCGATTTGCTGATTCAACTCTAGAAGTGTTTTATCCAAATCCTGCTTGAGAACAAGAGAAAGTGAGTCACCAAAAACAAGGAACCACACACACAGTTTCAGAGTAAGGGAAATTAGATAGGTCTAGCCACTCTCAACCTTTGTTTTCAGGCTCTATAAATTGGTACATTTGATGATCTAAAGAACAATATAATCTGGCAGTTGTTTGCAATTCTGAGCATCTCTGTGCTAAAAAAAGGGGGGGGGTAGAAATGTGAGGCTCAAGGGGTGGATTTAAAAAAAAAAACACATTACCACATAGGAGTTCATTTCAACCGAAGAGTCAAACCTGACCAAGACGGTCAGTTTCTGCACATCAAGAAACAGAAAGAATGACAGGTCCACTCAGATGTTGGCTCAGTTTTCAGTGGCTCACACATAATTTAATGGGGCCATTTGAAATAGACCTCTGTGCACCAGTATCTCAAATAATTTCTACTTCTTCCTATGCAGAAAGCCACAGAGTATCATCCTGGTTCCATTCCTGAAATTGAAATTGGTCTGTCAGAATAGCACAAACCCAAAGGTGTGAAATTCTGGACAGACTGTGTCTGTACATAAACACAGATGTATCTCACTGCATGTCATGATGTCTTCAAGTTGGGACTGCCTGTACAAGTGAAGTAAAAGTTGTTATACCAGGCACTGAGTGATCTGGAAGGTTATGCAGCCAATGCTGCTGACAACTTTGGGAACCCGTGTCCCAAATTAAACTGAAAGCACTGATAATATTAAGAGTGCAATCAATAGCTATTGAGATGTTTGAATATCTACAAAATCACAATATCTGGTGATATCTTTATCCCTGTCTACTGATTACTTATATGGGGCACAGGGAGGGGCTGCATTTCCTACATAGGCTGCAATCCTAAAGACACTTTCCTGGGAGTAAGACCTATTGAACACAATAGGCCTTACTTTTGAGTAGATGTGGTTAGGATTGTGTTCATACTCTCCTACATGATCAGCACAAGTTCTTTACGATTCAAAATTTCTATTCTGTATGTCTGTTTTATTTGTTCAGTTCTGGTTGCAAAACTGGAGAATGCTGAATCGGAGGTATTTTGTACAATATTTTATCAAATAATAAGAAAGGCAGATTAAGACCATGGAAAATTTCTATATATAAAAAGCATACAGCCAGTAATATTAGAAAAAATTCCTGACAGTGAAGGCGGTTCGGCAGTGGAACAGATTGCCAAGGAAGGTGGTGGATCTCCCTCACTGGGGATCTACAAGGACGAGCACCTGTCGGGGATGCTCTAGGAGAATTTCCTGCTACAAGCAGGGGGTTGGACTACATGACCTACTAGGTCCCTTTCAACTCTAGGATTCTGTGATACTGTGATGTATATTTAAGAATAGTGAAAGAGTGAATCCATAATGCTGGCCTCTGACTGAAGGACAGATCTATCTACACAGAGAAAAGGTCTAAGGAGGAGGCAGAGACTTAATTCCTATTTATCACTTTCCTACTAAAGAGAGATCTTAACAACCACCTTCCTGCTTTTAACTTTTTGATCCCGATGGCTACTATGATATAAATGGCGGAAGTGGCATATGTTTAATCACCACCATTATGGAGGCATTTTATATCTGGAGCAGGCATGCATCGTTCTTCCCCAAGTTACTCTGCATGATCACCATGTCCAGCCATTTGGTTCTTGGAGTAGAAGAAAACAAGCTAATTGTTAACATGTTAAACCCTCCCAAAGCTCGTGAACCCTCCCTATTCTGAGAACGACAATCTGTCCAGGATCCTCCGGAAGTGATGTCATGGCTGGAAGTGGCATTAAAGGTGCCCAGTGCCAGAATCAAAGATGGCTACATCCAGCTTTTTGCAACACCCATAAAATGAAGTTGTGACCCCCGACGAGGTCCTGACCTCCACTTTGAAGACCACTTGGCTAATCTATGTAACATCTAGAAAGCACTTAAAAACCAAAAACCTTTAGCTCAGGAACAATAATGGTGCGTGCAACAATTCCTTCCCAATTATTCCTCTTCTCTTTAGTAGAAAGTTGACCATCAAAGCGCACTGGCCCTGCAAAACAGCATTATTGCATGTCAGGAGCATCCTACTTTCTAATTTCCTCTATCCTCCCCTCCCCCACATGCAGTTATGGAAAGTGGTAATGGCAGCAGATAGGAAACTGCTCTTGCTATTGTAGGGCATAATAATTATGCTGCAAAAACAACGTGACTAAAGAGTACCACGTATACCAAAAAGATACAGACCACCCACACTATTCCAGCCTAGAGTTGTTTTATTACTATCAACAGTGTAGAAGTGGTTCTCAATCATTTCAGCCTGGGATCCCTTTCTGAGAATGACAATCCATCCAGGACCCCCCAGAAGGGATGTCATAGAAGTGACATCAAACAGGGAGTAACATCATTGTGATGCCAAAGCTTCTTCATGTCTGCTTGGAAGTAAATCCCATTGTGCTAAGTGAGATTGCCAGGAAAGCAGATTGAGTGCCTCATTCCAAGATGGTAGCACCCAGTACCACATTCCAAGATGTTGGTGCTCAGTTTTTCATGTCCCCCCTGAAATGAAGTTGCAACCTTTGAAGGGGTCCCAACCCCCACTTTGAGAACCTCTGCAATAATGCATGATTCTGCAAGAATTCATTGCTTCAGGCAGGGGGTTGGACTACATGCCCTAGTAGGTCCCTTCCAACTCTATAGTTCTATGATCTAACATAAAACTATTCATGCAAAAGAACAATTTTGAAAATTTGAAAAATATTCCATATAAGACTCCTAAACCAATGAGACAACAACTCATGCTAATAATTAATCCTGCTGCCCAAACAGGAATAGCTGTTACCAATTTCAAATTCCTGAAAACTGCTTTCCTACAAAACTGAGACCCTCTCCCCCCTGACAAACACTGCATAAATGGCTTCACTGGAAACACACTTAATACTTTACTGGAAAAACAAGTAAACCACTCTTCTTACACTGGGCTTCGTGTTGGTGATGGTCCTTGAGAAGACTACACAGAATCAGATGAACAACATTAGTGGTTTCATCCATACTCTTTCCAAGGGTATTCATCAGTTGCTCCAAGTCCTTAAGAATATGTTGCATGAGAAAGGTCACTGGATCCTGAACTGGAGGCTTTATGATCTGCAGTACAGACTTGAACAACATGAAGCAAAATTTAGAATGTGCTATGTGCAAGTCAGTCATAGGGGATTCAACATACCGTATAGTTAAAAAGTTCCCTCAGCTTATTTGCGGGTCAAGCAGCCAGCTAGTCCAGCAGGAGTTCTCAGGAGGTCTCTTTATATTTCTCCTCCTCCCTCTCCTCAAGAGTTCCTCCACTCCACCCCCTCCTTTCCTATGAAGCCTAAACAAGTAGGTGTCAAAATAAGTAGGTATACTTTACAGTCAGGGTGAGAAGAATTTTCTGCTCTGAAGTCTTGGAGGGGGCTATTAAGGAAGGGTCTCTCTGCTAAACATCTTATTTTGGTTAAAAATCTTATTTTTGAGGAGGTATTTTCTTGTTTGTTTGCAAAGGGAGGGTCTATGCAAATGAGACAGCTCCTTCCTCCTCCATTTTGTAGTCTGGGCCAGGCTCTTTCATAGAAGCCCTACTAATAATTCCTGAGGCGGAAGGGAGGAGGGAGAGGGAGGGAGAGGAGGGAGAGGGAGGACCTTTGCGCAAAGGCAGATAAACGAACGGAAAAGACCCTCTGGAAAACAAATGCATTCAAATACAGATAGCATCTGATCAAACCATTCCTACTCAGAAGCAAGTCCCATCCTAGTCAATGGAGCTTACTCCCAGGTAGGTGTGGATAGGATGGCAGCATCAGAGCCCAATCCTCTGCTTGCCTGCTCAGAAGCAAGTATTGAGTGACCATATGTCCTCTTTTCCCAGGACAGATCGTCTTTTTTAGACTTGTATCTTGGTGTTGAAAAAGTACATTGCCCTGCTTTTCCTTGTCAGCTGCCAGCATTGAGCCATCATGGTCAAAGGACTTACTACCAGGAAATTACTGTGACCATATGTCCTCTTTTCCCAGGAAAGTCCTCTTTTCACTCTTGTGTCCTGGGAAAAAAATCTTCACTCTCCTCCTTTTCCTTATGAGCAGGCAACATGGAGTCTTCTTATCATTCATACTTTTTTCCAGGACCACAATATTCCCAAGACATGTCCTCTTTTCACTCTTGTGCCTGGGAAAAACTCTTCATAGTTCTCCTTTTCCTTATGAGCAGGCAGCATGCAACCTTCTCATTTTTTTCCCCTAGGAGCACATTTTCCCCAGGACATGTCCTCTTTTCACTCTTGTGCCTGGGAAAAACTCTTCATAGTCCTCCTTTTCCTTATGAGCAGGCAGCATGCAACCTTCTCATTTTTTTCCCCTAGGAGCACATTTTCCCCAGGACATGTCCTCTTTTCACTCTTGTGCCTGGGAAAAACTCTTCATTGTCCTCCTTTTCCTTATGAGCAGGCAGCATGCAACCTTCTCATTTTTTTCCCTAGGAGCACATTTTTCCCAGGACATGTCCTCTTTTCACTCTTGTGCCTGGGAAAAAAACCTTTACATTTACCAGTAACCTACTGATGCCTCAGTAAATGTTATTTTATTGGTATCTATTTTTACGGTATTTTGAAATGTATCAGTAGCTGCTGCATTTCACACTCTCGGCTTATACGCGAGTCATTAGGTGCCTCGGCTTATATGTGAGTATATACGGTAATAGCTGTGTAAAAAAACCAGCTTATTTGATAAACATGCACTAACTTTGCACTAAAAAGTGAATTGTCTACCGTATCAATGACAATCTGACAAGGCAGAGGACCATCACTTCCCAATATTCAGGAAGCCTCAACCAGAGAACTGAGCATATTACAAGTCTTGCTTACTCTCATTTGTTGGACAGCATAGATGGCTCATCATACAAATATTTTCACATGTCTAACCTTTTCAAAAAACAGAGGCCGCAGTCTTGCACTCTATGTGCAGAGAGAACAGAGCACAGAATGAATGCAACTGTAATCTTCCTATGAAGCACTATTTTGAACAAGCCCCAACCCCAAGCATAGGCTGCTGCTCCAGCTGAATATCCAGAGTTCATGGAATTCAAAAGCATTCTGGGTGGTTCAGCTATTAGGAAAAAGTAAACAGGAAGCACCAGCTGAAAATGGGAGACCACAAAGTGGGGGAAAGATGAAAACTGCTTGGCTTGACTGAAGGAAGTCCTGTATTTAACGCAGGCACTTTCAGATAGGAAACCAGTGCAGAAACCTGGAGGAAATCAATGAAATTGGCTTGCAAACCTGGGCTTGCAAACCTGGGATATAGTTAACCTATATCCTTTTATTCACTACCACAATGAAATATACTTAAGCAAAAATTGTGAAATGGTGATTCTCTTTAAAATTAATCAAATGATACCTGGTGATCTTTGGTAGCTCCCAGAAACAGTGCCAAATGAGTGAGCAAACGAATCAGGATTAAGACAGCTGGAGACATCTCCCTCTCAGATGCTACCACAGCTTCTCTTCTTCCAGGATTTCCAAGCAAGTGGCCAGTTTGTGTTCTGTCCCCAACAGCTCTATATAAAATAGAAAGTGACTCTTCATACTAGCTATAAAATGAGATTTTTTTCTAATTTCTTCTGCCTCTCAATACCTCTCTTCTCACAGCACTGAAAATCCAATAGAGAATCCTTTTCCAGAATGCTTTTACAATAGAAAATAAATTAGTACAGACAAATTGTTTTTGTACGGTGTAGGGAGTGAAACTGATCATATTTTTCTCCACAGGCCCTAGCAGTGGTTTCCCTCTCCCTACAGCAGACAACTGAGTGTGCAGCCACAGAATAAATGCAGTGATTGTGTGATGATACAATTGCACCATCACCAACAGCTGCCAGACTGCTCCTTTTTGGGCTAATTTGGGCCAAAGGAGGGTCCACTTAAGCAGCAGCAAAGCAAGAAGCTCATTGCATTCCATTCACCTCCCAACAGCTGGGCCCAGCTGGGCTCTGGGCTCCCTTCTCCTATTCCTGTGAATCACAGGTTGAGAACAGCTGCTCTAACACAAAGGAAAGGAAAACTGACCATCCAGGACCACAGTAAAGAGTGAACAGGAGATTATGCAGAACCCACTGAAGGGCAAAACTATCACTCTCATGCACACGTCCCAACCAAAGAGGCAGAGCCTGGTTCCAGAATGAACTCAGAATTCCTATGCCTTCTAACACTTTTTATATTGCCATATATAAAAGATTACTCCATCTAGTATTGGAAGAAGTTGAAGAAAAAACCAACATACCGCATTACAGCAAAGTCTGGCAGTGCAATGTGGCGCTCGCCTCCTATTGGAGCACCACAATCAACACACTGAGCACGCTCCATGGGACGACCACACTGGAAGAAGAGAAAGCACAAACATTACTACCAAACAGAGGAGCAAAGTTTTTTGGTTCTGCGGAGCCATGAGCCAAATGGACTCCAGGGTACAACATTTCTCGCTTCTGCAAATCATCGATTGTTAAAAGACTTATTCCCACCTCTTAAAAAATTCCCACTTTTTAATACAGGCAGCTCTTAATTTACAGAATGTTTTTGTTCATGGAAAATTACAGTTGTATTAAATGCACATGACATTGGCGTTCCCATAGAATATAATGGGATTAATCAGGATAGGAGAATAGTCAGCAGGCATTCACTTTGATCC
The DNA here is from genome assembly GCA_030015325.1 of Cryptoblepharus egeriae. Classification (NCBI taxonomy): domain Eukaryota; kingdom Metazoa; phylum Chordata; class Lepidosauria; order Squamata; family Scincidae; genus Cryptoblepharus; species Cryptoblepharus egeriae. The sequence goes on along the minus strand of JAREYC010000002.1, from coordinate 101,495,183 downwards.
ACACTACTGGGAGGAAATGAGGGTGCAATGGCTCATGAACCTTATCTGGTGCTATGCAGGGGATTGGGAGTCTTTAGTTTCTCTTAAACCCCAAGAATGAATCTCCTGCTCCCAGCTCCTCCTGAAAGATGGAAATCCTCCAAGACTCCTACTGGAAGATATTCTTGGGTATCTGACCACATCAGCTGCATCATTCTCTTTCTGCCTCTTATGAGCACTTTTCTCCCTATCTTGTCTAACTGGCAGGTAGGCAGGCTGGAATGGACTCTGCCTGGAAAGGATCACATTGGATAGCAGTTATCCTCTCTCTTCTGAAGCACTTAAAAAGTCTTGCCCTTGAACTTCAAGGTATTAGCAAGCAAAATCAAGCTATTTACCCAGCTTCAGAGGAAGCTGTTTATATGATCTCCACATTACAACTTAACTGCTCTATTTCAAAATATATGTCCATACTCCTTGCGCTTTCAGCCTTAATTTGTATTATCTCCCTATTTTAAAAATGGGCAGATTAGGAGCTGCCAGATATCCAGAGCAAATGGCACAAGTGAGGGTTTATTGGACATATACGTTTATTCCAATCACTGGTCAAACCCAAAATTGCATCTAAAACAACTGAATATTGACAAGATTACAATTGGTCAAATTCAAAAGGCTACCCTTTTTGGTTCATCACACATCATACACAAATATATCATGATGACCTAGGTCCCTACATGGGACCACACTAGTGATTAGCACCAGGTACAGCTAAAAAACAAGCAGATGTGACATAAGAAAATAATAATAAACAATCCAATGTTCATGTTGCTTCTTCTTGCTGGGTGATCCTTGTATTGCCCAGTAACCAATATGTATAGATTATTTGGCTGTTAACAAATCATGTTTTTGCACAACAAGTAAGGTAATATATAATCCCAGTTGTGATTGCAGGAATTTTCCACAACCATTACATCATACTGCAATAGAATCTTTCCTCCAAAGGTGTTCTGGCTCTCTGCAGGAATTATACTAACTTAAGGTTACTGCTGTCCAATGGTTAAATGATTGGGAGTTGCCTGCAAGGGATGTTGTGCCAAAGGAACCTCTGAAATCTTTTTGCCAACACTGCTATTATCTGTTTTGAACACTTTGGAAACAATGGAATAACAAAAATGGGACAACAAACAAATTTGGTTTGGCCTCATAGCACCCCAATACAAGATATAATGTTGAGAAACACCAAAGATGTAAGCAAAATATTTCATAGCTACTTTGTTCTTACCTCTCCAACAGTGCAGGGATGGCCATTTCGACAAGCTGATTAATAAACGAAAGAAATAAATTAGCATAATAGAACTGTAAGTGGATAAAAACTATTTTTAAAATTACAGTCAAGCTCAGTTCAATTATTTATGTGCTGTGGCTCAGATGAAAACAATCCCCATGTCAGTGCTGCTGCCAGGGACAAAGGTGTGTGTGTTGCAAACTTACCTACAGCTGGTGCTACCCTCCCTGCCCCTTAAGAGGCTGGCACTGGCTATAATGTGCAAATACCAAGTTGTGCTTGGTAGCAGCATAAACCTAGGGATGACACTGCTGCCTTCTTCCCTTTCCTGTCCTCTAAGGCATTGGTTCTCAAATTTTAGGGAAATTTACTGCCTACTGTAAGTCTTTGTGGTGGCAAAGTGAGGGCAGAACTGCAACCCCCAAGATCACAATGCTAACAGGGGAGGAAGGGGGTGCTTTCACTAACTTCCACTTAAGGAGCTCTGCAGCAGGAGGTACAGAGAGCCTTGTGCAGGGATCCCTGAGCTTTGGAATGTTTTCTAGTCAGAATTCCAAAGCACCTCCTGGAAAATGGAACTGCTCTAGTATGACAATTTGTGAATTTTCCAAAGTGCTGAATTGGTGAATTTTCCTGTACCTCCTGGAGCCTTCTACAGCACTCCATACATGAAAGTTAGTGAAAGCACACCCATTCCTCTGCATTTAGTGATGCAATCCTGGGAATCACTTCACAATTCTTACCCTTCCCCCAAAAGGTCTAGGGGGACGTTTACATGAATGGGGGGGTCATAACACCACAGATTTAGTACTACTGCCCTAAGGGGTCAGAGGCAGAGCTTCCCAAGCTGTGGGTCATGTCCAACTAATCTAAGAACTCCTGCTGTATAAGCATCATTTCCTCACTCCCCTGCATGGCCCTGGTGCTACCTTTTGCTCACTGTCTCTTCTCATCTTCCTCTTCCCACAACCTTTCTGACCCTGCCTTCCTATTCATAGTTTAACCTAACCCATCTCCTGCTTAAGAGCGCTGATAAAGTATTCATTGATAGCAACTAAAAAGTTGTAGATAACAAGTAGGTGGCTATTCTGCTCCTCACAGATAAACAAATTCATGGATAGTGAATTTGCATATAAAGAGATCTAACTGTATATGTCACTCTTGTCTTGTATATGTCAAAAGAACCACAGCAGATTCACAATTAAAATCAAACACTTCAACCGCATACAACAATGCATATTATCCTATCAACAGGAAACAAATCTAAGTACCATTCCAATGCCTAACTCAGTCATGATCTTCTTACAGATCATAATAAAAAATCCATAGATTCTTTTCATAGACAAGTTTTTGCCTAGATCACCACAATCCTCAATCCCAAAGAATGTAGTAAAATATATGTGGAAATTTCTTTCTATCACAAAGTATATTTTATAAGTTTTCTGCCACTATTATTTAATTTGGAAAGTGACCCATACTTCAAAATAAGAAAGACTACATGTCCAATAGCGTAGGGCAATATGACTCAATAGAACAACATCTCAATAAGTTGCACCATCTCCAGAAGTTGCAAAATGAAAAATATTCCCAGTATCTGCTAATACCATATTTACTCGAATCTAATGTGCCACCCTATTCTTATAATCAAAACACCACATTTACTCTAATCAACCACTGAATCTAATGTGCACCCTGATTTTGGAGACTAAATTTGGCTGGAAAGGGTGAGCGTTAGGTTCACGTAAATACTGTATTCCCTCTTTTTGTCAAACACCACTGAAACCAGTGGCCCTTCCTAGCTTACTCCCAAAATTGGGAAGAATATACTTACAATACCACTGAACATTTCCCAAACACTGGGCAGCCTGTTTCAGTAAGTCTTCTGGCATGGTTGGCAAAAAAGCATGCTGCAAAAAGGCAAAAACATTCACAGTAAGTGCAGGTACTATAAGCCCACACAACAGAACCTTTCCTTCCAGCAAGTTAAGTTGTAACTACCCTGAAAGACTTTGTGAAGTCCAGATACAAGTTACTTACACATGTTCTCATGCAAAGAAACAGAGATAAGGGTACATCATCAATTACTCCAAAAATGCAGGGAATTAACACAAGGGGAAAGGCTAGTAAAATTAATACATGATTTAAGAACAAGAAAGTGGAAGAAAGCTGAGCAATTACAGTGGTGCCTTGTAAGAAGAACATAATTCATTCCAGAAGCATGTTTGTCTTACAAAGCAGATTTTTCCATAGGAAATAATGGAAACACAGACGATTGGTTCCACAACCCGAAAATATTAACAGTATGTAAAAACGATGCCAAACACTGTAATCAAATTCAAAACACTGTAATATAATACAGAAAACAATTACTGTAATATTAATTTAAAAAACACTGTAATATAGAATCATAGAATAGAATCATAGAATCATAGAGTTGGAAGGGACCTAGTAGGTCATCTAGTCCAACCCCCTGCCTGCAGCAGGAATTCCCCCTAGAGCATCTCCAACAGGTGCTCATCGAGCCTCTGCTTGAAGATCCCCAGTGAGGGAGAGTCCACCACCTCCCTTGGCAATCTGTTCCACTGCCGAACCGCCCTCACCGTCAGGAATACTGCATAGTAAAACAGAAAAGAAAAACAAACCTTTGTGGCCAAAAGTCACTGGTGTCTTTTTGAGCAACTTTAACAAGGCACTGCTCTAATGACACTTGCTTTTGTCTCCTTTTGAGGATTTTGTGGAAAAGTGACATTGTAGTGACATTAACAGATTCATCACTCGCACAGCTACAGCCTTATTTGGATGGTGCTTTTCTACAAAACTGCACAATTTCCTCATGTTTACAAATGTCCTTAATCTAATTTGGTGTGAAGGATTCCTCCTTCTTATTCTCATCCTCCTCTGTAGATGAGATCTCCTCCACACCCTCTTGCTGTTGTTCATGATGCAAATCAATCAATTCATTTGTTTTACAATGAATTTTTGTTGTAAAACTGTTTGTTTTACAAGGGACTGTTTGTTTTAGAAAACAGAATTCCTTAGAAATTTTAGTTTGTCTTACAAAGCATTCTTCTGACAAGTTATTTGTCTTACAAGGTGCCACTGTATTTGCTTTACCTGCATGATGTTGGGCAAGAATGCCAGATTCCTTAGAGGTTCAAGGATTTTATTCTGGCCACACAGCAAAACCGTGGCAGTGTGAACTGCCATTTCCATCACTATCTTCATGTAACTGGGATCCTGAGGACTCACTGTCAGGGATGGGAGATTGTTAGCCACAAGAGATTCCGCAAATGTCTTTAGTTCTGGAGTAGGGAGAATTTCAGAACTCTTTATGAACTCTTTCAGAATGTCACATTGCTGAAAAAGAAAGTATTTGATAAAAATTATTAAAGAGAAACTTGACTTTATAAACTTGCTGCACTGTGTGAAATATGGATAGCTATGATAACACCTGGAGGGAGTTGATTAATATTTAACATTTCAAATGATTTCCGGGCTGTGGTGGTACAAGTGGTTAAGACACTGTGCCTGTTAACCAGCAGGCCAGGAATCAAGAGCCGGGTTGACCCCACAAGACAGGGTGAGCCCTTGTCCTTAGCCCAGCTCTGTGATGCCAGCTGAAACCAATCGTATAGGCTCTGCCTTTCCATTCGACTAATTCAGTGGTGTGGAGAGGGGGATTTGCTGTTTGGGTAACAGCCTATCCTCCATAACAATCCAACCCAGGCTTTCGTGCTTTGCATGCAGTGTATGCAGCGCCGAGCACGATACCATAGTCTTTTAAGACTGATGGAGGCCTGCTTTTAAATGACTTCCAAATTCAAGTTATACAGGAGAAAAAAATCCCAGTCACACTTTGGTCAGCATCCCCCTCACTCTTATTTCTATAAGTCAAAAGCTTTCTTCCTCCCCTCTGAGAGCTTGTGCAACAAAGCAAGTCATTTACCTTCTGCTTAGGGTGAAAATCAGACTCCTTGCATCTATACAGAGAAGTGAGCTCTCTGAAAACAGCCAAGAGAATATGAACAGCCTGCATAGACTTGGAGCCATTACATGCCTGACAAGAAAAAAAAATCAGACTAAAGGAAGGAGGAAGGTGGAGAAGAACAAATAGTAGAATGTGCATCATTGGTATCTAGCAGTCATAGATATCAATGCAGAGAGCGATAAACATTATTTGAATAGGAAAATTACCTATACACCAGCAGCCTTGCAAAAAGGCCCATCAAAATACAGAAAAGCATAAGGATTTTTTTAACCAGCACATTAATCAAACAATTGTTTTTATAGACCACTTTTCAACAAAAAGTTCACAAAGCTGTACAGAGAAAATGAAATCACTAATAGCCAATCTTTGAACCATACAATCTTTGAACCATACAGAATATATATGGACATTATATTTATTACTATTCTAATAAGATATACTGCATTTCCAGGTTTTATCAAATTGGTCACATAAGGATAAATAATTGATGTTTTCTGGAAAATTATATTTTGTAATAAATGTACCTTTCATATATAAAATACACCTTATAGTAATAAGAAAATTTATGGTGCTTTCACGGTAGAACTTCTCATAATTACTATCACAACATCCTGTGGCAATGAGTTCCACAGAGTACCAGTAATTAAATGCTGAGTAAAGAAATATTTTCTTTTGTCTAAGTCTCCCAACATTCAATTTTAGTGAATGAACCCTAGTTCTGCAGTTACGTGTGAGAGAAAAGAGCATCCCTCTATCCACTCTATCCATATCTTGCATAATTTTGTATATTTCAATGATGTCCCCCTTCAAGCATCACTTTTCTAGACTGAAGAGCCCTAAATACTGTAGTGTTTCATCCCCTTACATCTGCAGGTTGAGGAACAGAACTGAACTCCTTTGGATATGGGGACCTGCCTGTAAAATCCCATATGTATTCTCACCGCCATACCTCTGAATTAAAAGTGTATCAACAGTAAATCAGAAAATATCCTTTTATTCAGTCCAGCTAGGAAGACAATTACCAGGAAAACATCAGGCTATACATATCTCTTGGCTTTAAAACGAAAAGTTTCCCCTGAGGTCAGTCAGGAAGAGCTCTGCTAATTTAAAAAGCCTTACCTTCACTATTGCTCCAATGCTTTCTGTCTTACATTCTAGCATTGCTTTTCCAATTGCATCACGAATTTGTTTGTAGTTTTTGCCACATACTAGAAACCGATCAATCTGATCAGACTGGTGCATCTGAGATCACAAAGTACAAATCCCTTTTTGTTAAAAAAAAGTATGACTATGAAAGCGAGTTAGACACAAACACGCACACACAAACACTCTACTGTTACTATAGAAAATGTTCAATAAGCAATATTTCTACAGTTGAGTACAGTAAACCTATAAGGGGATTCACAACCCCATTCTAGGCATTCCAGCATCCACTGAAGCAGTGACACCAAATTGGATACCACTGCATCCAGCAGATGTTGGAAAGCAGTTGTAAGTCACTTTGGGGAAGGCACTTTAGTACCCTTCCTCTTGACAAAGCTCCAAACCCCACAAAGGATCTCCTTGTGACTGTGCTGTCTATTTTGGTGGGACAGACTTGAGAGATTTCATGATGGGCTAGAAGAACTCTGCTGGTCTCACCCCCTCCACTGATTCCTGCTCCCTGTCTGGAACACCTCACCCCCCGCCCCTCATCCTGACAAGCCTTATCATCACCCATATCTTCTCTTTGCTCCAGGTGGTGCACAGCTGGCACTGTTCACAGCACCAAATAGTGCTGGGCTGTCACCAGCACTGACCTGCTGCAGAATGTAACATGCATGCTTTACAGCAGATTTGTGACATTTTGCTCCAGAAGTATGCAAGTGTGATGAGCTCCAGATTGGTCTCCAAGTAGACACAGGGTTCATGGCTTATCCAATCAAAACACAACAACATAAAGTGGGGTAATCTGAATTATCTAGCTTTCTTGGCAAAGCAACTAATTCTACTGGGGGAGCCAGTAGGCAAAACATAATTTTACACATTCCTTCTTTACAAATGCCCACTTGGTCCTCTTACAAAGCCACTCATCTGAAGTAATACCTATAAGTTGCAAAGGCCTAGGAATATAATTGTACTACCTGTTGCTGTTGAATTATTTCCTCTGGAAATATCCAGTAACACTGATCTTCATTAGACAGCCTCTGTGTGAATTCCAACCCATACTGGTTAGTAAGCTTTCGGACAAGATACACTCTATACCAGTCATTTTGAGTCCGACAGCAGAACTCCCGTACTCTCTGCAGGTAGAGCTGTTTGTCCTTTTCTTTACCACCATCTGCAAAGAAGAAAAGGAAGGACATATCTATTTTTTTATCCAGCGTTTCTAGAAGCACCAAGAACAACAAACTGCCTTTCAAAGAAGCAAGAGGATAAAAACATTCTCCTGGCAATATCGGAAGACTGTAAGAGACACATATACTACATTTTGTTTCAAGTACAAAATTTCATACACATTCCCTCCCCTGTTCAATAGGGGAACAGAGGATAACGTTATGGCACACAATTCCTCTGCCTCATCAGGAACTCTATTATATTACAATAGTTCTTTGGAATATTTGCATCCCTATTTGGTTCCTATCTTACTTGCCTGAAGGCCCATAGAATTCAAAAAGCAGCTCTGCAGCCCTATCCAGGCACAGCCGGATGTTAGCCACTCCTTGCAAGTATTCAACTGTGGGTTTTTCAAAGTTTTCTCGGAAGTGCCATTTGAGGTAGTTTGCCAGGAAGCACCCATTCTCTCTTAGGACCTTCTCAGATGCAGTTGCTGATTTCTCATATGCAGAATCCTGAAAATGTGAGAGGGTGATTTTCTGTGTTCTGACATAAAATTTCATATTAAATTGTTAAATTATTTAAGGCTGCAATCCTAGTTAGGCTGCTCCCCAGTTAGGCTGATATAAGCCCCAGCACAAGTCCCATGTTGACCTGGGGGTGTCACAAAATTGCTGTAAGGCATTTCTGCCCCAGGACTGGAGGAGGGTTAGACCAATGCACAGACATGCGCTTGCCTATCTACATCAGCATGGGAATAGGAAAACCGATGAGTTGTGCCTGCATAGGTTAGGATTGCACTCTAAATTGTAAAACTATGCAGTCTGCTTCTTTTGGGGGATCAAACTTTGTGCCAAGAAAATCACTAAGCTGAGAATCATACCATGTTTCATTTCTTAATATACCACCTAGTGCGGATTACTCAAGAGATCTGGAATATATTGAATTAGTTAGAGGAAACAATTGCTTATAAATGACATTCTCAAACCAGGGCATGATGACACCCTTGCTTGAGGACCTCAGCCTCTGGCACCTTAAGGGAAGTAGAAGTGGGAAGGCAGCAACACGATCCCTAGGACTGTGCTGCTGCAGGGGCAGAGGGGGCTTTTTCTACATTACCATTTCATTCTAACATTACCTCCTGCCAGAGTCCATAGGGTGCATCATGGACCGCTCTTAAGAGTGTAAACAATAAAATAACATTGCGACCCATTTTCACTTTTGTGATGGAATAACTGGAAACGAATTGCAATCATTTTTTTAAAATGATGGTTCTGCGGCGCTTTCTATATCCATGGGGCTCCAGCAGCAGAAAGGAACATTAGAAAAAAGCCCCCTGCCCCACCAATGGCACAATCCTGTATGCTGTGTTGCTGCCATTTTCAGCATCTCCACAAAGCCTTACCTTGGGCTCCAGCTCTGAGGTAGCATTCCCATAAATCTCTTAGGTTGGCGCTAGACTCTTGCATCAACCTATGAGTGTCATAAAAATGCCATAAGGCATTCTTATGCTACCTCCCTGTAATTAGGTCAGATTCAGAGGTTGTGGACCTACCTGTACCACAACCATGATTCAATGGGGACATCTGAAGAGGGACTTGACTGGAGAGGGCAGGGAGAAGGAAAGGAGAAGGTAGGCTGGGGCATTCCTGAGCAGGGGAGGCCAGGATGGCAGGGAGTGGGAGGTGAGGCTTGGATCTGGCAGTTATGCTGGATCCAAACTTGGAGCATCCAGAGACAACCAGAGGCTGCTCCCATCTCCTCCAACTTAAGTCTGAGGAGACCTATTGAGATTTCTGCAGCCTTGCACCATAGATGGGGACAAACCTGCCCTGCCTTGCAGAAGCACAACAGCAGTCCTAATGCTTGAGATTAATACACACAGGGGAGGACAGCCTGCCTGTTCCAGCATAAGTTCAGATTGTGGTGTAAGAGAGTTTGAGAACCTATAGCTTAGGTGGAATTGCTGATCCAGGTTTGAACAAATGAAGATTGCTTTTTCCAATCTCATTGCAACTAAAAGTCTTCCGCTTTTTAAAAACAGTTATTAGGATAAACAACATGCCATAATGAGAACCTCAGCTTTCCAGAATATGCATTTGAAGTGTTCGCAAAATTCACATACCTCTTTTTAAAGTTTTACCTAATGCCAAGATATTCACTACTGTTTTTATAGAACAAAGAAAGCCACTGCTCCCTTGTTTGATACAGCAGCTTATACAGGCATCCCCTGCTTATCTGACAGGTTAGGGATCAGATCAGCAGTGAAAAGTGGAAATGGTTGCAAAGTGGAACCTGGTTTTTTTAATTTACAAATGTTGCTTCTGATGCATTTTTTAGTTTGGTTGCCAGACAAAGATTTCTGCAAATAGATTCTCTTTAACTCCTTTGGGAATGGAAATAAACCAGGAGCTGGACCATGTGTGATATCTCTCTCAGACACACATATTCCAGTCTGAAGCTGCAATCCTAACCCCCAGCAGTTAGGCTGGCATAAGATTGTCAGACAAACTGTAAGATGAATTGACAAATGAACATAAGAAGAACTATCAGAAAGTGGGGGATACCTGTATTTCTAACTACATCTATATATAATGGAGACTCTTGTCTACACAGGATTTGCCTGATTAACCATCCTTCGTGAACTTGTCTTCCTTTGTTCTACATAAATCAAAGAAGTGTAATTAACTAGTTCAGTTTGCAAGTAGCTTCTAGGCTAGCCACTATGTTCGCATCTTTACATGCACGCAGTGAGAAACAATGGCTCTATGATACCTCTTAAATTTGTCATTTGTAAACTAGTATATGTAATGTAATCTAAGGTTTTCTAAAGGAAATAAAAGAACAAAAGAGCACAGGTGTTCTATAACATGGCAAAAGCAGAATAAATGTGGATTTTAAGACATACAGTTCTTTTTCCATTTCTTCACATTCTTTGGCAGTACTTAAAAAAATCTTTATGCATGCAATTCCTAATGGACCATGATACCTTCTACAAAGTAGCCTGAAAGAGAAACTGGAAAAGTAACTTTACCTCAAGGCAGTTGACAAATAGTGTATAAACTTCTATTTTATCTTCTTGGTCTAGGATCTGGCTTGTTTCTACATCTGACAAGTATTCTTGTACATAGGCCTTCACGTTTTCAAAGCTATGGAAACAGAAAAATCTTGCCTTATGAAAAATTTGCTTCTACTAATATTAATTTTACTGTGAAAATGAAACAGGATATCTTGTATTCGAATTATTTTAAAATATTTGTACATCACTGTTCAGCAGTATATCACAGCAGAAGAATGCATTTCAGATACAGCGCTGTAAAGGAGTAGGAGAAAAGTGACAGAGGGCGCAGTCCAGAGTAACTACGGGAAGTCCTTGCTCTTGTGTAAGAACAATTTATTCTGGATTGCAATATGAATTTCCCATAGGTTTTCAGTAGGTGTTGCTGTAACTACTGGTGCACGTAATCAGGGATGGGCCCAACTAGCCCCAAAATTTGGTTCTCCGGAAGTGGGCAGGGCCAGGGGCGGGGCCAGGGTAAAGGGGAGGGGCCGGGGAGGTTTTCAATTTAAAAATTAAAAAAATTAAAAAAAATAAAATTGCTTACTTCAGAGTAGACCTGCATAGCATGGCGCTCTGAGGCTGCAGTCCTCTCCACACTTTCCTGGGAGTAAGTCCCATTGACTATACTGGGACTTACTTCAGAGTAGACCTGCATAGCATGGCGCTCTGAGGCTGCAGTCCTCTCCACACTTTCCTGGGAGTAAGTCCCATTGACTATACTGGGACTTACTTCAGAGTAGACCTGCATAGCATGGTGCTCTGAGGCTGCAGACCTCTCCACACTTTCCTGGGAGTAAGCCCCATTGACTATACTGGGGCTTACTTCGGAGTAGACCTGCATACTCTGGCAGGCACGGAGGAGCCACGCTGGGGCCTTTGAGCCCCCCCCCCACCAGCGGGGAAGGCTGGAGAAGGCGCGGAGGAGCTGCGAAGGGGCCTTTGAGCCCCCCCGCCGGTGGGGAAGGCTGGAGAAGGCGCAGAGGAGCCACGCTGGGGCCTTTGAGCCCCCCCACCAGCGGGGAAGGCTGGAGAAGGCAGCCGCAAGTGCTGCGAACCGGTCCCCATGGTTCTCAGCACCTGCCGCCACACCGGCTCGCCAGCAGCAGCCAATTAAGAAGATCCAGTTCGGGCGAGTAGGCCCAAACCGGCATCTGCCCACCACTGCACGTAATGTCTTTTACATGCTCCTGTAGTTACTCTGGACTGTAGGGAGAGTGTTAATGAAAAATGATAGCTACAGTCACACCAGGGTCACAAGATTTCACCTTGGAAATATCAGTGTGTATCAGCTGGTTTAGCTTTGAAGGACAAGGATGCATTTTTTCACATTTGAAAACCTTTACCTGTATTTCAGAAGCAACTTCAGCAGCACAGAACGGATTACAGGAGTCTTATCCACTACATCATCAAATGGGGACAGAGATTTTGTATAAATGCCACGCTCACCTGCAGAAACAACATAGCTCAGTTTGTGGAAATCCTCAGATCAACTCATTTGAGGTTGGGTAATTACCAGAAGCATGTGAGCATACCTCTCAAAATCTCCTTTTGAACAAACAGCAGCTTCAGCAGTTCCTGAATCACAGCTTTTTCTGGGGGCTCATTGTCTTTAAAACACATTGTAGACACCAGGTCTATGAAAAAACTGTTGCAAAACTTACGGAACTGGGCATTTTTTTCTATGGATATGCTGTGGGGAAAACGGGTGAAAAGTTACTTTTTCCAGTCAAGTGCAGAACTTGCTTCCTTTATTATAAGGGTAAAGAAATGAATGAGTGACAGTTAAGCTCACAGAAATTAAGGTTACAAGCTCAACATCATTGTTACAAATATCACTGGTTAGGACAGGGTTAATGCTTTACCTGATTTCTTCAGATACAGTGAGGGAATAGTCATCCGGTACGCTTGTTCGGCACAGTGGACACAGCATCTGCCCTGGCACTAGCCATTGTTTGATGCAAATCTGACAATACACATGGTCACAAGGAAGATTGACTGGTTCTCTAGGATCTCCTAAGCAAATTGGACATGGTTTCAGGCCAAACCTATAAAACCAAAAGCTACAATCAATGTATATGGATTTAATAAAAATTTAACTCCAAGTTCATTGCCTAGACCCACCTGGTTTTTCCTTGAGAAATGATTACATGAATAAGCATAATCTTTTTCTATTCCCTCCACCACCAAACATAGTAGTTAATTTGTTTTGTAGGGATGTGGGAGACTTCACACACATAAATCTGGACATCCACTTAAGATCATCATGAGAAGAATTTTTCTAGATCTTTCCCACTTTCAGAGGTGAAAATGGTAGATAATTGGGTTTTCCTCACAGTCATTCCATGTCTTTGAAAAAGGCATACTTTGTCTTTCATTGCTTTGCTCTTTCAACCACTTTCAACTACAGTGGTACCTCACGTAACAGAATAAATTCGTTCCGGAGGCAGTTCCTTTAAGTGAAACTTTCTTTACGTGAAGCGGATTTTCCCATAGGAAATAATGGAAACGCATTATTGGTTTCCACAATGGTTCCACAACCCCAAAAATATTTATATAAAAATATTAACTGGATGTAAAAATGATGACAAAACACTGTAATTGAATTCAAAACATGCATTCAATGGGCATGATCCTATGAAGTCAGGCTGCAATCCTAAAGACACTTTCCTGGGAGTAGGACCCATTTAACAAAATGAGGTAGACTTCTGGGTAGACATGGGTAGGAAGCTGCAATCAAAGACACTTTCTTCTGTAATCCCCACTTTCTCCTTCTCTTCATCCTGAGCCTCTCTCTCTCTGCTCTCTTCTGGCTGGCCCTGAGCTGCTTCCCTCTTCTCCACTGCTGTTCTCTCCCTCTGCCCAGCGGATGTCTGGCCACAGGACGAACAGCATGGAAGTGTTGCTTTCACTATGGGCAGGTGCGCTAGGCAGCCCTGACACTTTTTAAACAGGTTGCTGGCCAGCGCGTCTGCTCTGCCTGCCAACAAATGTTTTCTTTACGTGAAGCACTTTCTTTACGTGAAGCAGAATCCTAGAGAAATTTTTTTTTTGTTACGTGAAACTTACTTTACGTGAGGCGTTCTTTACGTGAGGCGTCACTGTATATTGACAGTACAGATTTCATTGGCATGCTTTCCTCTATCATGCAATTTCTTCTAACCTTCCACAATTATTATGTTCTGAATTTTTTTGTTTCTTTTTTATTTATTGCATGCTGTTACCCAGGAACCTCTGTGAATGCAGCCTCTTATCTTGGGAGGAACTAGAAAAAGGCAGCAGGACCCAGCACAGCCTATCACTGTCCTGCTAGTAGCCCTGGATCAGGGCAGCAGTAGGAAGTGGGCATGGCACCATAGCCAAATATGGCCAGGGAGAAACAAGACGAAGAATGGGCAAAGAGAGTGTCTTTGGGGTTTTTAATGATTCAAGCTCACACAGTCCCATCTATCAGGAAGCAACCCATTCAAATACCCCCTCTATTTCTAGATAACAGACTGTTAATTCTGTGGTAGGTTCTGCCCAAAAGGAAATGTCAGGTCATACAGCCTTGCTCTGCTCATACAATATGCTCTATGTTTGGATGTTCAGATGAAGAGAGGAAACAAGTTCAGGAGAAAACATTAATTTGACCATCTGCACAATACAAAAGGAAAGGGGGCAGGAGGTCTGGTCTAGAGGGTAGAGCCTGAAGATAAGAGCTGAAGGTTGCTGGATCGAGATAACCGGAAGTCAGATCTGAAGCAAGACCTTGAAAAGCAGCTGCTGTAGCTGAGATTTTCCATCTGCTTTTCAGTGGGAGTGAAGGAGCTTTCTCAGCTGCCCTTCATGAGAACTGAAGGAGAACTTGGTCAACCAGCATTTCAGACATCGGGGCCAGTGCTGTAACCAGACTGTGAATGTAACATCTTGAATGTAGTGTCTATTGAAAGATAGAGACAATCTGTGTTTGTAAAAATCCCTATGGGGATTTAGAATTCGCCTGCCTATGTAAACCGCTTTGATTAAAGACTGAGGAGCAAACCAAAATGTCCAGAAAAGAGGTATATAAATGCCTAGTTATTTTATTATTATTATTTTATTTAAAGGTTAGGAAAATAAAAATGCATCCTTAAAATGCAAAGATTTATTAGCTGTAGATTATATTTCCTCTGTTCTTATGATTCTGTGAAATTGTGCAGCTTCCAATCATTGCAGTTCCAAGTGCAACACTAATTAACTCCAGAATTCACAAGCAAACTCCATCAATTAACTCCAGAATTCACAAGCAAGACACAGAGAAGGCACATTCCCAAAATAAAATGTACAAAAGGCATTACCTGAAAATTGTTGAACTGGCTTCTTCCTTGCAGTGGCACAGGGTTTTCATAACAGCTGTGAATGTTGTATGAGTTTTGATGTCAGATCCCGACTGAAAACACTGAAACAAACAAAAAGAACCAGTGCTATTACTCTCCAGGATGGAAGGAGAAGCCAAGCTCCTGGGCACCACTATTTTCCAAAGTTGACTGGATGGGTGAGCTATGGGATGTCTGTGGATTCCCTCTGCACTTACTCCAGGAGACTGCCTGCCGAGTCCTACCACTTGCCTGTTCCTGCTCGGCTGCAGTCCCCCAAGCCATGCAGGGAAGTTGCCTGGGTCTTGAGGCTGCCAACCTATAGCCTGGAATGAGTGGAGGGTGAAGAACAGGCATACCACTTCGGGGAGCTCAGCAAGTGGGCAAGCAGGACCTGGAGAGCTTCTAGTCAAGCAGTCCAGGAATCCTCCTATCCAACAGCCTGAGCTCTTCAGCGTGCGGGGTTCTGCTGGCTGCCCACTCAACTGGGATGCAGTCCCCAAAGTTTAACAGATTCCTCTTTGCCCTCCACCCACTTGTGGGATTCCACCAGTGCTGGGTGCCCATGCCTGATGCCCAATGCCCTAGATGTCGTGCCTGATACCTGGTTTGAATAGAACTGGCTTAAATAAAAGCGATTAAAAGATTAGGCAATTTTTTAAAGCCCTATAATGAAAGAGTGCAAAGTTATAAAGACTGCAAAGTGAAAATCACTTCCAAATTCCTTTTGCATTCTTTCACTGCTGCAGGGAGAAGGAAAATGTCTGCCTTCCAGGTCTTCTAAGCCCTGGAGAGAGTGACTTTGATTGATTGCCTCCCTGTCACAATACCACAGTGAGAGGACTGTTTTTTGCTTGAAGAGATTATCTTTTAAATTTAAAGGGCAATCTTCATTTGTGTTGAGATAAATTGTGGGGGGTGGGTGGGAAGAGGTGAGAGAGGAAATCAGTTGAAAATTAGGTTATACCACTGTATCCAAGAAAAGGGAAGTAAGAAAAGGTGTGGTTGCTACCAAAGTTTTTGGCAGTTCATAATAAAAACAAAACAAGTGCTGAAAAAATCTGTAAATATTTTACTCATCTCTGTTCCTAACAGGCCAGTAAAGGATGTTGATTGTTAACTCTCAATAAATTGCTTCCTGCCAAATGAAAGTACGGTTCTTACATGCCCAAATCGTTGAGTATACTTTTTCACCAAATGCTGCATATCTGGAAACAGGCTCTCTGCTCCAAGCCGCACATGTTCAACAAAGAGGGACACTACAAAAATCCGGTTCCATTGGTCTCTGTCAAAGAGAAAAATCAGTTACAACTTATAAGTAGGATTAAAGTACAGTGTCAGACAAGTGGACACAGGAATGCAAGTAAACCCACAGCACAGCATATTACAATTTTCACAATACTTTGTGATATGCAATTGCCATTTTAATATATAGGCATGTCTTGATTTAGGCAGAGGTTAGATCCCCAAAAAATCCAATGTATATCAAAAGTGCACAAACGAAAACTGCCTTTGCTACACCAGGGTGTCTAAACCTTTTGGCAGGAGAGCCACATCATCTCTCTGCCACTGTTCTCAGGGCCAGAAAATGATTTGCATTTCATATTTGAAAAAATTCACATATAAGAATGTATTAGAGACAGATCCAGCAGATAACAAGGCTTGCCCACAGGATGGATGGTTTTTTGCCTCGGGCCACATTGAGGCTTGCCACAGGCCACTTCTGACGTCCAAGTCAGGGTTTGGACACCCCTGGACTAGCCTGAAAGCATTGGCATTGGAAAATCCCCAAGCATTAACTTTATTGAATAGCAATTATAGAGGGAGGCTACTGGGAGTGAGTCTGCTGATGCTGATGAGTCACTAGCCTAAGAATTAGGTTTAGGGATGGAGTCTGTGCTTTTGTGTGTGTTCTTAAGTCTGAAAACTAACGGTGCAATGCTGATCAATTTAGGCGGGCACAGCTCACATGCTCCACCTTCCCAGGTTGGTGTGGGGAGGTTAGTGCATGTCTATGCATTGGCCTAAGCCGGTCTCCCCAAGGATTAATGTGAAAGTGCTTCATTGTGCATTTGTGACACCTACCGGCCAGTATAGAACTGCTTCCACCTGGGAACAGAGAGCGGGTAAGTTCTGCTGACCTAAATTTTGTGCGTGTTCCTAAATTGGTTAGGATTGCTCTATTAGTCTCACATTCTCAGCTCCTCCTGAAAGGGGCAAAATTTCCACACTTCAACTTGAATCCTGAAGTGAATGAAATCTTGAACACTTGCTGAAGGGACTGCCTTCAACATCACATTGCCATTCTCCTTCTATAGGTTTTTTCTTATCTGGCAGGCAAGGAGGAACTGTCTCCACCTTGAATCACAGAAAGGCAGGCAGGTGGGCAGGCAGAACCTATTCTAGTTGCTTTTGGGGGGGGGGACACTCCCAAAGGGAAGAGAGATACAGTGTTACCACCAGAGTCCACCGCTGTATGGAATGGGAAAGGAGGGACGCATTCTTGCTGTTTAAGATCATACTCAAAAAACCTTCCCTACACTGAACCTGTAATTTTAAGAAAAAGCCAGTGCAAATTACAATTCCAGTATTAATTTTTCAATTTCACTATTTCAAAAATGAATGCAAGACAACACAAATGAAGAGGTATTAGTAGTGCACATTTAAATAATGGTGTAGGAAACATGTACACTAGAACCAATGGTAGACATGGTCACTGAGACCACATTTTCAGGGCAGGCAACTGACACAAGTCAGAAGAACAGCAACATACACCACAAAACACAACGGGAATAAGAGACGTACTTGACTTCTTTGAGCAGTTGATTGCATTGACTGTCATTGCTCTGCAAGTAGTTTGCTGTACACGCTAGCTCAATTGGCATTTGAAGATTCTTCACCTGCTGCAGCCAAATCTGTGGTCTGCAATTCAATAATTTTGCTTCCAACATTTCAGTGCAAGCCTTTGCAGCTTGCATATCCAGTACCTAAACAATCACACATGAACAAGGCTTTACTATAAAGACTCCTGTTACAACAAAATCAATCTTATTTCCTATGAGTGTATCAAGAACAATCCCTCATAAGGCTAAGCTTACCTAAATTCAAGCAACTGAACTCTAGCCTTTACCTTTCTAATAGTGATGTGTAACCTTATGACCCAAGCAATATTCAATCCCCTCATATCTAGTAAAGCTAGCTGATCTCTTTCTGCATCCTGGCTGACCTACAGTAAACATCCAGGAAAATTCAATTATCAGCAAAGGAAGTCATTGTCTTAAACCTAATTAATTAATCAAGACCTGCACACATAGGAACATATCAGAATACCAATAAAATTTTGGGGTCCTGGTCCTAGATTCTGATAAAGCTTATCTCTCCCCAAGGTTTGGCTGGTCTGCCTCTTCCTCAGAACCACAAGAACAATTCCAGAATGGTAATGCTGTAATATTTTGTTTTTTCTCCTTCCCTTCCCCTCTGTCCCTCTGTAAGTTTGTGTCTTACTCCTTAACTTTTCTTGTTTCTCTTGTTCTTTTGCTAACACTCATACCCTCATTAAGGTTATATCTCTCTGGGGTGCTGTTTCATATCCAGCAAAAGTTCTTGTTCATTCTAGGAAGAGCAGTAGCTTAATTCCCCACGCATATTATTAATCCTGTTCTTTTTGGTACAGCTCCATAAGAAAAGGCATCCACTCCATACAATTGTTAGGACTGAACATTTGGCTCAAATCATCTCCTTCATCCATAAAAGAGCAGAACATTGATCTTGATCAGTGCTGGGATTCAAAGAAATTAACAACCGGTTCTCTGCCCATCTGCCAGCCACTTTTAAATAGCTGTTTTTAAACTTTATATGTCCTATCTCTCATTAACAACCGGTTCTATAGAGTAGGTGCGAACCTGCTGGAGCCCACCACTGATCTTGATGTCTTTCCTACTCAGTTGGATACTACTCCCAAACTGCATGCAGACCTTTCAACAAGCCAACTTTGATTCTTTTTTTCTGTTGTGGTAAACCAGTTCTCTGTGGTCTGGCATTCCTATCTTGCTACTTAGTTTGGAAGATTATAAGAGAAAACCTGAGCCTTCAGCATCACCTTTCATATGGTTCTTCACCATAACACTGCACTTTGTAATTCACCCCAACCCCCAGGTCCTCCACAGATATTATTCTTATGGTTATTCATAAGAGGGCAGAGTCCTAAGGAACTGCAATGCTCTGGTACAGTGGTACTCAAGTATTTCAGCTCAGAACCCCCTGTCAAACATAGTGGGATATGAATGTGATGTCATAATGTGATGTGATGGCAGTCATGTCATGACTGGAAGCGACATTACACTTGAAGTGACATCAATGTGATGCCAGTGGTCTTTCAGGTCTGTTGTTTGCAGCCCAAGATCACATCCCAGGCAGGTCTACTTGGAAGTAATTCCCACTGTGTTAAATGAGACCTACTCCCATGAAACTATGGATTGCAGCCTGTTCCCCATCTACTTGGAAGTAGCTTGTCCTCTATGGGGCTTACTTCCACCAGAGTGTGGACAGGATTGCAGCCTCACACCCCACCCTAGGCAAGTCTACTCAAAAGTAAGTTCCATACAATGAGACTTTCTTCCAGAAAAGTGTGGCTGGGAGTGCAGCCTCTCACTCAACACATACATTTCACACCGCTTCATTTACACACACACCCCTTCTGGGCCCCCTTTGCCAGAGGACCCATCCCCTTCTGGCCTTCCCCTCTCCAGAGGACCTCTCCAGAAGGCTCCTGCACAGGTGTGGGAACCAGAAGGGGACCAGCAACTTGTCCTCTGGTTGCCTCTGGAGGTCTTTGGAGGATAAGCAGGGGCTGCCCCATGGATCCTCCAGAGAGCTGTAAGAGGTCAGAAAAGGGGCTTCCTTGCTCTTTGAGACGATAGAGAGTAGAGAGCAGCCAAGCTGGGCACTTCAATTTTTAAAAAAAAATGAGAATGGCAGCCACAAACGTTTTGCAACCCCCCTGAAGTGGTCTCACAACCCCCACTTTGATTCCCACAGCTCTAGAAGTTTAAGAAGCACTGTCTAGGCATTTAGCTTCACAGTGACAAACATCTGACCTCTTGTAAAGAGAGCTCTGACTAAACAAAGCCATTGGGTTTCTTTTTTCTTTTAGCTAAAGAAGGCATCCTCAAGAGGGGATCCAGCATACCTTTCCAATTTGTGAGGGTAGAACTGTTATCCTATTAATCCTGAATGACCTGTTGGAGAACTATCCACAGCCGTAGAAGTGGATGTAAAAGTATGCAGTCTGTTGTAGTATATCAAGGGTAAATAAGACCACATAAAACAGACCACACAACTACCTTACAATTCACATCTTAGAAAAGGTGTATTTCTAGTGCTTATAATAGAGTGTTTATGCTGCTAAGGTTGCTGCACTCTCCACATAACAAGTAGTGAAATGTTCCTAAGAGGGCAATGGAAGCAAATTCGCCAAATGCCATGCCTCTGGAGGCCTTCGGAGAGCACAGGCAGGACTACATGCTTTCTTCCCAATCCTCCAAAGGTCTGAAGTCTCAGGAAGCCTTCCAGTGGCCTCCAAAGGCATTAATAAGTGTAATGCATTCCCAGCTATACTAAGGCCCAGCACCCAGCCGTCCAGACACCAGTAAGCAAGAATGTGGCAAATTCTCTGCATGCTGTTGATATCAAAGTAGGCTCACTGTACCGTGCAACAATACTTAAAGCATCAACTCTAAGGTTTCTCCTAATACTCCTAATGCTTAAAAGAACACAGAATTCATGCTTTTAGAATAAAGGATTTTCCACGAGGAGATTAAGTGAAATTCATTTAATATTATTCTTACCATCTGATGATGCAAAACTCTGCCTTGTATCAAAACATGATTAGTGAGAACATCAAACACATCAGGGTACACAGCAAGAATCCTGGAAAGGTTCTGAAGTCGACTCCTAAACTGATGGTAGGCAAGATGGATCCAGGGAAGAGGCAGCACTCTTTCCTGTGCACTAGAAGAGGCTGCCTTCATCTCCTCTATGCAAGATAACAGGGCCATCAACAGCAACTAGAAATTTAAAACCAAAACTTGAATAAATCAAACCACATTATAAGAACGTAAATTTTAAAAACAATCTTAACATCTGTTAGGATTCTTTCCCCCAGAAAACCAAAATTTTCATTAAATAAAACTTAACAAATATCTTCATACCATAGTGTCTAATGAAGGAACAGCTTTTATTTTCAAAAGTTCAACACATTGAGAAAACCAGTTACATACATACATAAACCTTTATTTGGCATATCAAAATACATTGTAAGTTAGCAACAAAAGGCAAAAAAGCAGGGAGGGTTAGCACAGATTATGACTGAGAAGGGAGATGCTGGGTACTGGGTTTGGTCATTGAGACTGCTAATAGAAATTCAGCCACCAAGTAAGAAAACCAGTTTCAGGAGCAAAATTTTTATGTTACTTTTAAAACTCTGTGGGAATATACATAGCCTTAATAATAATGAGTAATTACCTCTAACTGCTCAGGAGAGGATATGCCCATAGTCCGGAGAATGAAGTCCCTGACATAACAATTGAAAAGGTGGTCCCCTTCTTCTTCAGGGAGGTCAGATATATACTGACCAAGTGGAGTCTTTTGAAATATGTCTATTAACTTCTCCATCTGCCCTGCAAGACAGGAGCGTAATGAGAAAATATGGGTTACAAGAAAGTATTTGAACTATACAGCATTTTATATATATAGCATCCAAATCCAGTTAAAACAATACCATGGCACAAATTAAGAGGGATGCTCACCTCCATGGCCACTGACATGCTGAGCTTGAACCCAAAGATTTTCCAAATAATCCTTTATCCTCCAGCTGAAGGGCATTTCATTGCTGGTACCCTCAGATACCTCAAAGTCATTCTGCACCAGAAGTGTCTCAGTTTGAGAGCTGGACAAGAGAAACGCAAAATAAAAGTAAGTACTTAGGAAAACTAATGTCTGATTTCATGCAGGAGACAATCACTTGAGAACTTGCAAAGATGGGTATGATTTTAACATTCAGTGACCACTAACAAGATTCATTCTCTGATGAATGATAACTACAGATGAATCTTTTGAGGAGGATTAGATTTCTCATCCATTACACCATCTAAAAACTGATCAGGAAAACTATCATGAACTACTGTTTCTGCTAACTAAACACATGGCTTGTTATGCTTTCAGATGGCATCAAAACCACATTTACCATCCACATTCAAGAAACAAGTTAGTAGAGCAACTGCCTTTCATCCTCACAAAACGCACCTGCTTTGACCCATGATATAAGGGATGTCAAGAAGCTTCAGGTCATTGAAAATGAACATCCACAGTTCTTTCACACAATTTTCTGTTGTGGATCTGACCAACAGTTCCAGATTGCTGTCTCTGTCTAGGACAGATATTATATAGGCCAGAAATGGAATCACCGCACTCTGAATCCGCTTCCACAGTGTGCGTCTACAAATGTAAATATGAACAAAGGAAACAAAAAGTAACAACAGTTATGCTGGAGTTATGCTGACAGTTATGCTGGAACCAAGTCTCATCTCCAGAGCACCACAGAGCAGCCTCTGGCTGCTCTGGTCTTCTCTGATCTAGGCCACCATGGCCTGCCTTAGTAGACTCACAGGGGCTGATGAAGCTCTACTGCAAGAAAAGGGATGAGTGTCCCCTTCCTCGCGGTAGGGCAGCAGCAGCCCCAACACCTGTGCTGTACACAGCATAGGCTAAGAGAGCCTGCATGTTCCAGTGCAAGATTGGATTGTGCTGTGAAGCCAACACAATCTTTTGAAACTCAGCAATTAGTATACATACTTTCAATTAAGTATTTTGGTTCCTATCCTGCATCAATTACACATTTTTAAGGACAATAAGGTGTAATTAATTACACTAACATAGTTACAGTGCCACCTCTGGGAAACTATGGGAGACTTATTAGGTACATTTAACTATTTGCAGGATTATGGCTGATGGCTGGAATCTAGGACTGTACAAGGGACAGATAAATTTTTCAGACATTCACTGCTTGCAATTGTAGCTGTTCAACCACTTCAAAAAAGCTGTTCCTGAACTTCAATGAAATTTCTGGTGCAGTACTTAATACCACTTGTAGAACTGCATTTGGAAGGGGAGTTTATAACTCCAGTTCATATCAAAGTACCTCACATGTACCTATGGGACACTATATCATGAACTATACCTAAATGTTCCTGCTTCCTGGAGGGCACTGGGGTTTGATGCCTCCCGAAGAACCCACTGATTCATTGCATATGAACTTTCTTCTTGCTTCTTCAAAAGATTTAAAAGGCGATTCTTTGTTATTTTCAGGAAACGGCCTAAGAAACAGAAGAAATATAGTTAGAAGAAATATAGTTAATGTAGTTCTTCTTACAACCAATATTCAAGTGTCAGAGAAAGACAGAAAAAATTCCTTCTAGAAGACTGCTAATTTAGCAGTTTTAATCAAAACAAGTTGATTATTTTCTGTACTGCTCTACTGTCAACTTCAAAAATACCAAAATGTATTTTCTTTTGGGAACGTTTCCACTGCATTCTACACTGTCACAAAATATTGAAAATAGCATTATTTCTACACTAGAAGAGTACTGTGGTCACTCCTTATCAGAGGGCTGGACATTCATGGATTTCAGTATCTGTGGGGCCTGTGGTTGAAGGACCACACAGGACCTACTGAGACTGCAAGTGGCTTCCAATCACATCTGGGAAACATGTGGCCATGCCACAGAAGGTCCCCCATACAAAGCTGAGAGAGAGGCACATTTGGTTTTATGGTGTCTCCCCCATGGTTTTCATTATTTGCAGAACTTATACACTTGGGGGTTCAGGAGCAGATTCCCATTTGCATACTGAAGAATCACTTGTACTTATTTTCTATAGTCTTAGAACTAACCACAAGAGAAATTCTACAAAGCTGATCTCAGTTTTTCCACCCTGTCTATACTTCAGAGTGCATTAACTTCATATCCTTTTACTTCATATCCTGTTACAGAAAACTATAGCTGCAATCCTAACCTTTAGTTGCTGACCTGGAGATGTCACAAAGTGCTTTAAGACAATTCTGTGCCACTCCTGAAGGAGAGCTAGGCCAGAGCACAGACATAAACTTGCCTCCTTACATCACCAAGGGAATGGGAAGATCAATGAGTTGTGCTGGCCTAGGTTAGGATAGCACTCTGGCCCTACAATCCAGAGTAACTACGGGAGCAAGAGACATTACGTGTACCCATAGTTACTGCACCATCTAATGAAAACCTATGGGAAATTTATACTGCAATCCACAGCAAATTGTTCTTACACCGGAGCAAGGACTCCCCGTTGTTACTCTGGATTGTGCCCTAAGACTGCAATCCTGAAGTGCTCTTAGTCTACAATCCAGAGTACCTACAGGAGCTGTTACACCGACATAGTTACAGTGGGAAACTATGGGAAATGCACAAGCAGGATGTAAGTGCCTCTTATGTCTTCCCATAGTTACTCTGGATTGTAGGGTTGGACTACCCTATCGATCACTGGGCTGCCTCAATTCCAAGATGGGGCAGCCCAGTTACACCAGAAAGGCTTGGGTCAGCATAACTCAACATAGGGTGGCCCAAGACAGATAGACATGGGCAACTGTAGCTGGCAGCTGTAGCCTAGGCAGTTCAGAAAAGGCATTTCAGTTGAGGGCATGTTCAGCATGGCCTAGAACTGTGAAGTTAGACTGTGTCCAGAGCCTGTTTCAAGGGCAGAAATGCCCTCTTCCAGCTCCTCAGAGTTTACCACCCCAGGAGCAGGAAACCCATAAGGGTCCATGATAAGCCAGAGTAAAAATGGAAGACTGCTGTACTGCAGTCTCATGCTGCAGCTGTTACTAGGTGTCAGGAACTCCTGGGCTTCCTTATAAGGTAGGGACCACGGTGTGGTTCAGTGTAATCTGAGGCAGGTGTCCTCAGGAGCAAGCCCTCCCCAGGTGCCACTTAACTGGTGCCTACTGAGCATGCCTGGAGAAGCAGACTTCTGCTGGTCACTGCTCTGGAGCAGCTAGGGCAGCCCAGGCTTCCTGACTCATGGATTCAGCACAACTTTCTGCTCTAGATGTAGCCTACTTGGGGCAGCCCAGCTGGGCCACTCTCTACATTACAAAGCAAACTCAAATCATATGGGGCAGCCCAATTCCAGACATTCCTGGGTGATACCAATTACATTGGTGCCTCACATAACAAGTTTAATTTGTTCTGGACACATTCTTGTTATGTGAAATGCTCTTTATGTGAAGCGGGTTTTCCCATAGGAAATAATGGAAACTCAGATTGGTTCCAGAACCCGCCCCCCCAAGTTCATATAAAATTATTAACTGTATGTTAAAATGATGACAAAACACTGTAATTGAATTCAAAACATGCATTAAATGTGCATGATCCTATGAAGTCTACTTAGACTGCAATCCTAAAGATACTTTCCTAGGAGTAGGACCCATTTAACACAATGCGGCTTACTTCTGAGTAGACATGCTTAGGCGACTGCAATCAAAGACACTTTCCTGTGAGTAAGCCCCATTGAACACAATGGGGCTTACTTCTGAGTAGACATAAGGCTGCAATCCTAAAGACACTTTCCTGGGAGTGAACCCCATTGAAAACTATGGGGCTTACTTCTGAGTAGACCCAGGAGGAACTCTTGTCGGGATTTAATTTCAGGATGTTGAACAACATGGGACTATAGAGACTGCTGTGGCACCTCACATCCCAAGGGCTAAAGTGCCGAACAGGGGTCACCCAGAACCACCATCTGGGACCAGCTGCTCAAGAAGGAGCGGAACCAGTGTAAAACCAATCTCCAACCTTGCCAACTGACACAGGACACCAATTATGGTCCATGACATTGAAAGCAGCTGAAAGGTCCAAGAGGACCAGCAAGGACATGCTCCCTCAATCCAATCCTCAGTTTAGGTGATCTACCAAAGGAATCAAGGCCATCTCCATTCCAAAGCCTGCCTGAAGCCAGATTGAAAGGGATACAAATAATCTGTTTTATCCAGAACCATCTGGAGCTGAAATGCCTCTACCCCCTTGATCATTTTGCCCAACACCTGACCAAGATTTCTTTAGTTTCATATTTTAGTTGGTTTGATTTCTCCCAATTGAATTTTCATTCACATTCCTGCTACTCTCAGATTCCATTTGTTTTAATTATGACAATTTTAATACTTTAATTTCAGTAGTAATACTGTTGCACATCCTTTGTGACCCTTTTTGGGTAGAAACTGTAGACTATAAATATTTAGCTAGATACCTTGCAAGTTGCCTTCCTCAGATAAGAGACTCAGGAGTATTTGAATTCTCTTCATGCTACGATTGGCTCCTTCATTCTGGTCCCTTAGCATTCCCACAGCACTCTGCACACAGCTCCTTAGAAGGTTGGTGGTGTCCAAAATATGGTTCTTCCCAGGCACAGCAGAGAAGGGAAAAAGGAAACCTATTAGGACACTCAAGAAATACATGTTCATCTTTCCCTCTTCATGTGAGATTAAGTATAACCAAGCCATACTGTATTTGTAATTCGCCTGGCTAATAACAGCAGACCTTCTTTTTAGCACTCCCTTGAGTCAAATATGAACACACAGTTGTACAACACAATAGAGTCACTGCAGTGAATCCAGTTGGGAAGGGATTGGTGATCAGTGATCTGAAACAGGATTCCTTGATTCTGCAGCATCTAGAGAGGTGCCACAGAATCAAGTAACCCTATTGCAGGGCTAATTCCTTTACCCAGGAAAAGGGAACAAAAATCCCCTTCTCTCAAGGAGCTGGCAGCAGCTGCCTAGTATGGTTCAGGATACTTCAGCAGCCATTTTTGGTATCAAAGCAGCCTTATGCACTGAGCAGATCAGGATTGGGCTACCCCTCTACAGCTGGTTGACTCCAAGGAGGGGACATTGGAGGTCAATATAAGCAGAGTTGTCCCTTAAAAAGGAAAGAAATGTTTATTTTATATTGTACAGGTTGTGTGAATGAAGCAGCATGTGCATCATTTCCAAGCTAGCATAATAGTATATATTCCTAAGGTGGAAGAGATGACAATGAGGAAAAACCAGGTCCCTTATCATCTGTGGTATTAGTACCCATGGATCTGACTGTCCACAAATGCTGATGGAAGGACTGTTGTGGCAATCTCTGGAGCTCTTTGAGGCCACTTCTGAATCATACTGAGGCACACAACCCCTTCCTTTGTCACAAGGTTATGCCAGAATACATTGCAAAATGTCTGGGAAACACTGTTGTGATGAATACTGGAGTGCGCCAAAGCTGGGAATAGGGGGTCTCATCATGACCTGGAGGTGGCTTCCAGGAGTGCCAGAGATTTTACTGCAGTCAGTATAATTTGCAGCACTAATTTTTTATTTTACTTTCTGAAAACTTGTTTTAACTGTTTTTAAAGTGTATTGGATTATCTGCACATTTGGGCAGAGGTCCTGGGAAGGAAACCACCACGCATGCCAAGCGCCCACTGTATATCCTCAATATTTCCATATCACTTGCAAGTATACAGAGAAAAAAGTAAAGAACATCAAGTTAAAACACATGGAGTACTATTGAATACTCAATACAATGTATTGTGTATTACAGTCTCCGAATTATTTTTCCATGAGAAAGAAAAAGCTCTACATTTCCCCCCCACCCCAACAAATCAAAGGGTATATTTACACTGAGATGAAGTGGATCTGAACTTACAGAACATGTTTCTGGTCTGGGTGTTTTTGAATAATCTATTTCCATCTCCTCTTCTGCTGCCTCAACCATCATAGCTGCAACAACCAACAATTTTACAGAGATATGCCATTTGCCTACTGATAAGCTTAGACACATTGGGAATTACGGTACTGTAGACTACTGAAGTCTGCTGCTAGATGAGATCATAAAACAAAGGTATACAAACATTGATGGCCCATCTGGACTTGTGGCAGACCACACAAGAAACCCCCAAAAGACATTCAGTTCATCACCACATCCAACTCTATTTCATTATGTCATTTGATTCCAGTTAAATTTACATAAATTGATGAATCTGAATTCTTAGAAGAAACTTGTAATATAGAAGCTGATCTTGGCTGGGAATTCAGCTGGTATTAGAGGGGGCAGCAGATCAGTCCCTCAACAAAACACAGTTTGGGTGTTCAGGACCTGGATTTCAACACACTGCAAACACATTTACTTTTGAAAAAAACAAGTGGTGTTTGTGGACAGGAGCATCTTCTAATTTAAACTTGTGCACCAGCTATAATCCTTTCTTAAAAAGGCAAATCTGGTCACTCTTACCAATGCCTTAGCTCATCCAAAAACTGCAGCTGGTTAAAACTGCGGTAGACTAATTGCTAATGCAGACTTTCTAACTGGAGGATGTCTCTCAAACTTGTATGAACTGTATTCACTTTTCATTCTAGTTTCCTTCATTCAATACAAGATGTTTGTCTTCAAAAGGCCTTGGGCATGTTTTTTTCCCCAAAACTGGGATACGTGAGACATGAAGGGTTTAAAATAAATGTGTTATTTTTAAGTTCTTACACATTGGGCCATAACTATACTAAGGATGCATGCATTTTTGTGATTGTACCTGCCTACTTTTATTATTAGGAAAGACCGTGCTCCACTGGATCAGTTGATGTCCACATGGGACACAGTGACATCTCTCAGAATTCAGAATTTCCTCCCATATGGTGTACAGAGTTGTCCCAGAGTTATTCTCTCTGCTGGCTTTGAAGAAAGTTTTAAATTTCCATTTGCTGTATCTGTCCTTTGAAATACAAAGGCACTGCTGAAGCATTTACTTTATTGTTTTTTGGTATATGCTACCTTTGCTGTATTGGTCACAGTTTATTTATCTTGCTAATTGTTTATACAGTATTTAATATGGACAGTGGTACCTTGCTTAACAAGTGTTTCACATAACAAGCAAAAATTTCCAAGGAATCTTGCTTCACATAACAAGTTCTGCTTCACTTAACAAGCAAGTGCGCTATGGGCACGTGTGCTATGCAGCCCTGACGCTCTGCATAAAGGCTCTTTGAAAGGGCCAGCCAGCACTGCTGCTTCTAACTGCCCCCAACTTGGGGCAGTTGCCTGGAGGTGCCAGAGGCAGCTGCCCCGAACTGCACCCAAGTGCCCCCACCGACCACCTTGAAGCTCCAGCAGCAGCCCAGGTAAGCCTCCCAGGAAAGTGTCTTTGATTGCAGTCTCCTAACTATGTCTACTCAGAAGTAAGCCCCATTGTGTTAAATGGGGCTCACTCCCAGGAAAGTGTCTTTAGAATTGCAGCCTTCTGAGGAGTGGGGCTCACTCCCAGGAGGAGTTATTTTTAGGATTGCAGCCTAAGTAGATTTCATAGGATCATGCACATTGAATGCATGTTTTGAATTCAATTACAGTATTTTGTCATCATTTTTACATCCAATTAATATTTTTATATGAATATTTTGGGGGTTGTGGAACCAGTCATTTGAGTTCCCATTATTTCCTATGGAAAAATCTGCTTCACTTAAAGAGCGTTTCACTTAAAAAGCATGCCTCTGGAACAAATTAAGCTCTTTATGTGAGGCACCGATGTATTGATAACTATTTTGGGATCATTTGGAGAATGACAGAATGACAAAATTCTTACGTTCCAAACTCTCTTCAGGCTTTCCCAAATCCTCAGAAAACAGCTGACTGATGGTGACATTTCTCAAGGTAGTTATGTCAGACACCATATCTTTGGATGTTCTCAGATCATCAATGTGCACAGACTGCCACAATCCTAGGAAAAAAGTATTTGAAAACTGCATGCAATGTCAAAAAAAGATATTTTTTTAAAAAATTAAGAAAAATTCCTACACAACACTGATGGGAATGACTACAACCATAGGGGGATCTGAAATGGGAATTTATTCCTCCTCCACTTTACCATAAGAACAGTGACCAACATTAGAAGAGCTTAAAAGAGCTTAATTTATACAGAATCCCTCAATTTCCTCAACAATATATTCTAAAGATTGTTTTCAGAGTATCTTTCTCTGGGCCACCTTAGATAGGACACTGAACTTACAGTGAAAGTTTCTTCTCATAAGTGGATTAAGGGTGTTCTGCTACAGTTACTCTTCGGCTCTATCACATCAAGCTTTCTATCTCCCTTCTTTTCATCTCCCTTCAGGAGTAAACAACACCCAGCAGGAACCACAGAAATCATGTCTCAGAATGAACAAAATATAACACAAATAGTGCAGTCCTAAGGGGCACATTGGGCTAATGCAAGTCACTGTGGTGGTCCAGGGATATAGCAAATGTACCGTAAAGACTGTCTTTAGCAACCTGTGAGGGAGTGAGATTGGTGCAGGGAATTGTGCTGGTCTCCCAGTACTGCCATAGGCTGTGCACACTGGTAAGTTGACATCTAAATGGGTGGGGTGGACCAGAGGCATATCAGGGTGAGAAGAGGGCAGGCGGGGGATCTTCCAGGGGGTGGGTGTGACAATCATGTGTTGTTTGTGAATTTTATATGAAAGAAGAACCAAAGTGCAGCCATGTAAAACTGAAGGATGCTGGGAGTTGGTAGTTTTGTCCTCATATTGTGGGCAACTAAGGGGGAGTAGATTCCAAATGGGTATCTATAATAAAACCATAAAATGTAAAAGTTATTTGCCAGACCACTCTTGGAATGTGCAGGGAGGGGAAACAGCCTTGAGAGTGTGAGAAAGTGGGGATGTTCTCCTTATCAGATTGTGGCAAAGAGTGCTCTGATCTCAAGAAGCTGATTTATAACACCTGAAATGACCAGCTGCAGATAATTAATACCAACCAAGGATTGTATACCAATCAAATATGCAAGCTGTGTTTGGTCTTACAAGGAAAAGGGTATAAAGAGTGAGGGGTTTGAAGAGCAAAGTGTGCTGTGTCTGGAAGGAGGAAAAAGATCTTTGCCCAGCGGGAGACCAGCATCATCAGCCTGATTTGCATTGGAGGAGCAAAGGACATTAACTTTTTGAAATGCAGTTGTAACCTACCTGAAAGATAATCTTATTAGCTAAGGCAAAATCTAAGGTGAGATTAGCTGTTTATTGTTTTTTCTAAGTGAATGACTCAAATGCAATTTCAGTGACTTGTGTATTCTTAATAAACATTTTAAGTTTGTACCAGTAACCTGTGTGGTTTGAATCTCTCCAAGTATGTGGAGTTGCCTTGGTCCAGCGTCTCTAAGGTTCTGAGGCTGACCAAGGGGAAAAAAGGCTTTTAAATTGGGATTAAGTTTGACTACTTAGTCCCTTTAGAATTATAGTGGACAGGCAGGAAAAAGGTGGCGCAGCGGATCCAAGTCTGAGCTTGGGCTGCTCTGTTCAGATCTATGCCATCTCCAGAGGCGGCTCAGATCTGAGTAGATCCATTAGGACGCAACAATTTCCTGCTATCCTGCAATAGAGCAGCAGTAGCACCAATCTTCCACTGGATGCAGTACAGGCAATCCAGCCTGCCTGCCTGCTCCAGCAAAAGTTAGGATTGCACTATAAGACAGTAAAAAAGAATAACTCAAGAACTACTGAGAAAAGAGCTTAAAAAAAGACAATTTTTCATGTGAGACTGTTGAGTGGTACCTGGGGAACTTGCATTCTCCCACTTGCTACATTTCTGTTTGGAATAGGATACGTAAAAAGTGAGGTCTTGTAATTTTTGTTATGAGAACATTTCAATTTATCTCTGACTGTACTGACAACAGACATCATAAATTTATAGATCCTGCAGGCTTCTGGTCCAGCTACAAACTTCTCAACTTTACAACATTATTCAGAAGTATACCTACCTCCCTGAAATCCCACATAAGAGTTTCCTCCTTCAACTCGTGACAGCTTAGTAATTAAGAACACAAATACTGAGGATTTGCTGGAATCTATTTTGTTGATTTCATTAATAGCCGAGTATCTGCAATGAAGGGAAACAGCTGACACAAATTCATGCAGCCATGTGAAGAAAATGCTCATTGCCCTGCAAGATGCCTTTTAGGCAACTTTTCCTCCCAGTCATTCTTTCAATATTAATAAGCCATATATCCTTCCCCACTCACAAAGGACTATGATGCTGTCAGGTCCACAAAGCTCTGCATCAAGCTCTGTACTCCCCACTGGCTTCCCAGAGCATTGCTGGATTCTATAATGATTGGACCTACTAGTTACTCTTACTTAGGACTGTTAACCTACAATCCAAAGTAACTATGAGAACACGCAAGAGACATTAAGTGCACCCGAAGTTACTGCACCACCTAGTGAAAACCTATGGGAAATTAATATTGCAATCCAGAGTAAATTGTTCTTACACCAGAGCAAGGACTCCCGTAGTTACTCTGGATTGCTGCCTTAGTGATCTTTGCTAATGAAGAGGTTTGAAAATATTCCTCACAAGCTACCTAACATGCAACATACTTGGCTGAGGCAATCAGCTGGGCACTGAGGGGTCCATTTTCAAAGTCTGTCTGAATAATCAGGATTTTATTTCCAGGTGTAGAATCAACAAAATTCCTGGGGGGGGAAAACAATAAGTAGAACAAATTGATAGAGGTGCATTTTTACTTTTCTGGAAACCATTGAGCAGCACAAAACCCACCTCTCCTGATCCCAGCAGCCCAAACTTTAATATAGTTTAATATACAATTGTGATTCCATGTTCATTCTTCCCTCCTTTATTACATTCTGTTGTCATATGCAATTTAGATAACAAGCCTTTCAGGCAGCAAAAGGCAGACACTCACCGAATCTCTTTCAAAAATGAGTGTTCTGTGTCAAACTGTTGCAAGAACAGAACTTTGAGGCTCTTAGTGTTGCCCAGCACTTCTGCCTCCAAAATTTCTGTGTCTGCAGCTGTGAGAAGCCTGGAGAAAGTAGTGATCTAAATGGTAAAAAAGAAGAAGTTTCTTTATCGCAAATGGAGGAACATCTTTTAGGTGTTATGGCTACAAAGCAAAACCTGGCGAGTAGGACATAAATCTTTGGATATGACTGTAGAACTTGGCAAAAGGTTCAGAAAGTCCAAGGGTTTTGAAGTTTCCCCAGCAACAGACTCCTACCATACTAAATGACAACCCACATTTGAGATGAATGGTGCAGCCTGATCTAGTCTTTGAACAAAAATAGTGTAACCCTCAACCCTTTTTTCCCTATTAATAACTGGGCCAAGTTCCTGGGGTTTGCGTAAAATCAATGGCTTAAAATTGGGCTCCAATATTAAGCTCAGGCTCAGAACACTAGGAATAATAAAGAATGAGATTTGTCTTTCATATTCCCCCAACCTATTGCTTATAAAGTGTAAATTATCAACAGGTTAATACACTTATAAAGTTAGACAATGCTGTCTGCCTCACTTTCTCATATGCTGACAGCTTTAATCCTTGTAGTAGAGCAGGGGTCACCAAACTTTTTGGCAGGAGGGCCACGTCATCTCTCTGACATGGTGTCAGGTGCTGGAAAACTAATTTACATTTCAAATTTGAATAAATTTACATATAAGAATGTATTGGAGTGGATTACAAGGCACACTGAATTGGACAAAAAAAATGAAAGGGACACCAGTAGAATGGAAACAATATGTGCCCCCCTTTAGTCCCCATGAGCAATCCTAGCATGTAGTACTAATTCTACCTTCTAATAATTCAGAATCTTTATGTATACATAAACCAGGGGATTGTTTTACAACTTACCTCAGTAAAACATGGGCAACCTTTGGACTCGGTGCAAAGGCAAGTTTGGAAGAAATCTGCAAGAGATGTGTGATGCTGATCCTGAAAGTAAACTTTAGCCAACTCATCTATCAGAAAGGAACCCAATTGGGAGCTGCAAAGACGGATTACAGAATCTGGTGTTGCACAGTTTAGAAGTACCAACTTGGCCTCTTCTAGGATTTTTGACATTAATTCCCCATGGGAATAATCCCCTCTCAGCTTCTCTGTTATCTGCAGGACAACCGAGGCACAAGTGTCAGAATGATAGCCAACAAAGACATCAGAAGGGGTATATTTCTGTTGACCCCTAAAATACTGTTCTGTATCAACTGCAGTGAAACTCTTCACCCATTTTTTCAGTTCTTCAACAATTAGCCTCTGATGTTTGTCCAAAACACAATTGATGTCCAGGCAGTGTTTTTCAAGCCTGTTGATCAACGGAATGGGAAAGTGTTTGTACACCACCTCTTTCTCCTCAATGACAATCAAGCGAAACTTGGGATGCACTCTGCATTTTACTCGATGGGTTCCCAAACCCAGGTCAACATACTTTTGACCAGCAAGTTGAACATAATACTGGTTGAGAGCATCGTATAGACTTTCATAGAGGTTTTGCAAGTTGAGAAGTATCACCATCTGCCCAGTCTCCATGCAGATTTTCACTCTATTAATATTTCTGCAAATCTGAGTATATTCTTGGTCTTTAGGAAAGCTGGAACCAAAAATGATCTCTGGCTGCTGACCAGTGAAAAAAGCCTGATGGAGGATCTGAAGTGCTGCATAATTTTCTGTTAACACAAGTAGGTATCGGCATTCACCATCCTGTGAGTCACTGTTAATGTTCTGCCAAATCAGATCCATTCTGCTGATACTCGCCACGTCTCCTTTCTCTGGAATTTCAGCCATAAAAATGTCCACAGCTTCAATGCCTTCTTTTCCACTAAAGTTACGAAGAACCACCTCTGCTATGTCTCGGGGAGGTGGCTCTCTTTGATGTGTTTTTGTCAAAGCAAATACCATTTTTATGAGGCTGTAATAGTCGCGAAGGCCAAAGAACTCCTTCACTTGCAAAGAACTCTTGCATATCTTATCGTATGCATTTGCAAAGAGGGGGAACAAATGCTGAACTTTCTGCAAGATGAAGCGGTCTGAAGAACAGATACCAATGGCACTTTCTATGAGTTCCTTCTTGTTAAGGTTACCACGAGATACAAAAATACCCCGATTCATCTTGGCAGGATCCAGAGCCCAGTTAGATATCCCAATGAAGCCAACTTTTTTATGAGGGAGCGGATCATCATCAACACATCCATCCTCCAAGAGCGGGTGAAGAGTCTTCAAAGGCATTTTTGGGGAGTCTTCAGCCAAGCCAATTTCATCTAACACTACCACAGAGACGTACTCTTTCAGGTTCTTTCCTTCTTGGAAGCGAGAACAATGCTTGAAAGTATTTATTATTCCCTCAGGTGTAGAGTGTGGGCTGCACTGAAATGACACTAAATGGATCTGTTTCAGTTCTTTATAAAGCTCAGAATGTGCTGCCTGACCTTGCATGGCATCCGCCACAATAGTTTTGGCAAGAGATTTGGAGCTACCAGGCTTTCCAATAAGGAACAAAGGGATTTTCAGTTCAATGCAGATGACCATCATAAAGACATTTTCCTTCAGTGCCAGGTTCTTCGCTATGGTTTCCCGCAGTGGTGCGCCGCTCAAGAACAGATCCTGAATTAAGCCAATTTCTTCAAGAATTCCCTTCTCATCATTATATGGTGCTGGAAGGACTTTGCTGATCTCTTCTCTGTACTCTTTTTTCCTTTCCAAGGAAGCATGGTAGCAAACACCAACTGAAAGGACCAAGGACCAAATGACAGTATCTCCTTTTTTATGCCCTTTCACAATCTTTCTCTCTGCAAGGTACTTCCTCAGATGCTTCATAAGTGCGTCGCTGTGGCTGTGGAACCACTTGAGGACTTCCACGCATCGCTCCACATCTCTGAGACTGATAAAGCCACACTCATCATTTCTTTGCCTCATATAAGTCTGGGACACAAAAAGCACTTCTGTTATTATCTTGAGGTCATTGCTGGACATTGGGATTGTTCTAATAAGCCTTTGTACAATCTGTTGAATATAGAGTTTCTCAGTCATGTTGTTTAGTTGCCCAAAATCCCAGACTAAAGGTATCATGCTAGGAGGGAGGGCATGGACACGGTATACAAGTTGCCTTAAAGGAATGGAGCCAAGCTTGTCCTTGGTCTCATCTGCTTTGACTCGATACCCTAAGCCAGCTGACTCCAAGCGTTCAATCATTCGTTCTGTATGCTTACGGTACGGATTGCAGGCAGCTATGATTTGCAAGCCTGAGTTGGGGAACAAAGGCCGCCCTTGCTCCGTACGGTCACACAGGACTTCCTTGATGCTGCTCACAGCTTCAGTAGTGTTGGCTTCATCAAAAAATAAGATGGTGTCAAATTGATAGTCACGCTTATTCTCAATAGCAAGGGCTTCTGCTTCCCTAACTTTAGCATAGACAGCATCTGCAGTGGTGCCCCCATGGACTTTGACAAGCTTCATGTTCTCTGCATTGGCACCGCACCGCCTCAGTTCACACAGGAATTTTATTAGCCTGGTTTTTCCACAGCCAGTTTCTCCCATGAGAACAACAGGGATCCCACACCTGAATCTCATTTCAATGGCAAGAATTTTTAGGATATTGTCTGTTGTGAGCTCATATGTTTCATCAGGATCAATTGGCCATTGAAGTCCTAAAACCATAGAAAGTTTTTCAATTTTCTCATGCCTGGGCAATGTGTCAAAATCAACATTGAAGCGAACTCTCTGAAGACACAGTCCCTCATACAGCTGAGTAGTCATCACATTTCTCTTAATGACATGCCCATTCATGGGATTGATGGCATCGATGCCACCATTAGCACCAGTCTGAAGATGGAAACCAATGAATGTCATGGAGACAGAGTCTTCATTGAAGAATATATATGGGTGGGGTTCAGATTCCCACTTTTTCCGAATGTGAAATGGAAGAAGATCCTCTTCCTTGACTCCTTCCATGTTAACATGTTGCCTTCCAGGACTCTCATCAGAAATGTTAAGTGAAGGTGTTGCAAAATCCTTTGCCATTAAAATCATGAAGGAGATGACAAAATTTTTGAAGCCTTGCAATGTGTCTTGGACAAAAGAAGGATTACAGAAAACAGATGTCTCACAATTTTTCAGCTGAAGGTTCAGAAACCATGCAAAATTCCTCAGTTCTGACCAGGAAGGATCCATCACTCCACAATATAACAGGAGTAGTTGTAAACACTCTGTGGAAGTCCCTTCAACAGACTCTTTTTTGTACTGGAATGCATCAAGATTCTCATTTCTGTCGAATCTTCTCAAGTACTGGGTTGGTCTCTGAAAGGCTTCACTACAAAACTCTTCTTCATCCATTCCTGGATCTGAGCAGTCCTGGGACAGGTTGCTTTGTGTATCCATTTCAAAGACTTTTTTGGGAGACTTGCAGATGATTTTGGGGAACACATCAAGAAAGTTATACTCTAACCCTGGAGAAAGCTGAAAAATAAAATAGATACACAAGGAATGGAGAAAGTTACTATAAATACTGCATACATTGTTCACTGATGAATGTATGTCTCCCTTTCTTTCAGCATTTATAGAAATTTTGAACTGTTGCAGTGAATAACAACCCAGGTTGTAAAAGTGGTAAACAAGGATCATGAAGAATTGGCTTGTTTTTATAAACCCTTTCCATTTTAGATTTCTGATCAATATCATATGAAAAATCTTGTTCCCAATTCTGCTAGAAAACTCTTAAAACTAAGAGGCCCAGAAAGTAATTTTTAATGACTTCATTAAAACAGAGTTTTACTCTCCTGCTGCATAGACAAAGTGAGTGGCACTTACAAAGTGATCTGCTAAAGGCCTATCAACATGGTAGGGCAGTCTATCTGGATTTGGAAGATCCAGGTACAAATTCCTGCTCAGGTATGAAACTTCCTGGGAGATCTTGGGCAGGAACACTTGGGGTGGCACTCTCTTCCTCGCTTACCTCACAGGATTGTTGTGAGGACAAAAGGAGGAACTATGTACACAGTCTCTGAACTCTTTAGAGCAGTGGTTCCCAATCTTCCTAACACCGTGACCCCTTTATAAGTTCCTCATGTTGTGGGGACCCCCCAAATAAAATTATTTTTGTTGCTACTTTATAACTGTAATTTTGCTACTGTTATGAATTGTAATGTAAACATCCGATATGTAGGATGTATTTTCATTGTTACAAATGAAATGCGTGTTCTATGTACACATTGAACACAATGGGATTTATTTCAGAGTAGGCATGCATAGGATTGGGCGCTGAGGCTGCAATCCTATCCACATTTACATGGGAGTAAAGGCCCCCTGACTATAATGGGATTTATTTCAGAGTAGGCATGCATAGGATTGGGCCCTGAGGCTGTCAGTCAGCCCCAGTGTGCGCGCAGCTACAGCCAGCCTGACCTGGCCCTCTGCACCAGGGGTCTTTAGGCGACCCCCAGGAAACCTCTAGGCAACCCCCAAAGGGGTCCCGACCCCCACTTTGAGAAACACTGCTTTAGAGGAAGGATTATATGAAAATGTAAAAAAGGATAATTTGGTATACAAACAGAAGTGGAATTTGAAGACTGTCTAGCTAAAGGTCCATCTACTTTCACAGATCAGAGGGGCTCCACAATTGGAAGTGCCATTACTTTACCTAATTTTCCCTCAGACTCAATTTCCATAAAATTGCCATATCTAACCTTTTCCTGTCTGTTCCAATGACTAGCAACTTAATGAGAAATGGACTGTAAGCAGCTGAAAAGGATCTTCTATCCTTTCCCTTTCCAACAGTTACCATGAGCACTTATACAGGTGGTGCAAAAGGCCTACTAGGACTACTTTGCTAAGCCTGGCCTTGTTGTGGTCTCTCATCCTTGATGAGAATTGCTTCCTGTGCAACGCTGTGCAAAGCTGTGTTTGGGATGGAAATGGGGGAGAGGAGAAAATACCAGCCTCTCTGTTGCCACTCTGGAGTGCAACTGACTAACTGTACTGAGAGAGGAGGATGGAATGCAGTGTTGGGCTCCAGCAGGTTCGCACCTACTCTATAGAACCGGTTATTAATGAGAGATAAGACATATAAAGTTTAAAAACAGCCATTTAAAAGTGGCTGCCAGATGGGCATAGAACTGGTTGTTAATTTCTTTGAATGGTGGGAACTGGCTTTGACATATACTTACATTTTTTCCACATTCCCACAATAAAAACTATATAAAGAAACATTCAAATTTAAGAGTTTGTTGCTAAACCATAATGGAAAACTGTAGATATTGAGAAGGTACATTAAGAGCACAATTTTTGAGGTTATATTACTTCTGGTATTTTAAGATAACTTGGAAAACAACAACAAAATAAGTTTCCCTGACACTGTCAGCTTTTGGTTATTACGTTCTTACTCTTCCTTCCATAATTCAAGAAGGGATCTATATCGAGGTTTTGGCAATAGATATATCCATTTAAATTTAAATTGATCAATAGGGACAAACTCAGATTTCATCCAAGCTAGTCTTCAATGAGTCCATACCCCTAAGAAAGTGATCAACATGTTCACTAAATACTTTTAACATTCAAGTAGAGTTAACAGATTAGGAAACAGTGGATAATTTAATTATTTCTATACAGAAGTCTTCTTTTTGAGTTCATTATAGTTTTCACTGATAACTGCATGTATTTTCAAACTTGTTAGTCTTTTTTAGATAATAAAATTATCTTCAAACACTTACACACAATGTATGATTCTGAAGTAAAGAAGCAGCAAAACTCTTGTGGTAAATACATATCCTTATTACACAAGTATTTCAATAGAAATAAATATAGTAAG
Organism: Cryptoblepharus egeriae; assembly: GCA_030015325.1. Classification (NCBI taxonomy): domain Eukaryota; kingdom Metazoa; phylum Chordata; class Lepidosauria; order Squamata; family Scincidae; genus Cryptoblepharus; species Cryptoblepharus egeriae. Next base: position 101,455,532 of record JAREYC010000002.1, on the reverse strand, counting down.
TCTCCTATGTACAAACGAGTTTCGTTCTGGGAGCACATACCAAATTCCCTTTTGTTCATAAGTGTCTATCTGTTCATAAGTGTATCTCTGAAAGTGTCTAACTCAAATGTTTGTAAGTAGGGGACTTACCATAATTATAATTATTTTAACTCACTGAAATCAATGAGAAAATGCCATATACTCAGTGGTGAACAACATGCTCCAAAATGTGCACAACCCTATATTAAGTATCTAACAGTTATAAATACGTTCATGTGTACTTACAATTCTTCTTTGTTTTTTTTGTAATGGTGATGTTTCAAGGATTTCTATCACATAAAAGTGATGCTGTTTCCGGAGCCAGAACTTCCCATCTGCATCTGCTAGATAACATAAAACTAAAAGCTTGAATAAGAACTCTGGAATTCCAGTCTGAACCTGAGATAACACAGTAAAAATAAAAAATAAAAATCAGAATGAGATTCACTCAGGAGGGGTATATATGATCAAATTTCCAAGTTTATTTTGGTCAACTACTACTTTATATATACCAATAATATCATTTTTGAACAGTGCTCCCATTTAAAGCATTTCAGTGCTACATGGTGTGGGCTTCACCCTTATAATCTTCCTCAAGCAGAGAGCAGCATAGCAATCTCCAAGCAACCCTGCTTATTGATAGAACTTTTTCATGATACATATGGAAAGGTTATGGATAAGAGGGAATTATAGCTGTAACCTACTTTTATGTGAATTATTTAAATGTGATTTTGTCTCCAAGCGAATGAGGTTTGCTCATTAATGAGACACTCAAAAATGTCTGTTTAGCAGTTAATGGCTTAGAAAGATAACCGCTTGCCTTGGTGAAGTGGCAGGCAATAATTCTTCCAATCTGTGTCTGCAATAAGGATCAGGTTTCAGGCTGATCCTTTCAGGTTTCAGGAAGGGGTCCATAGGCTGAAAGGACCCTTCCCAGGGAGTGATAATTGCCTTCCATTTACAAGCAAATAAAGAAGAGAACAGCCTGAAACTGAGTTGTTTTAAACCAGAGAAAAGGAAAGTGATTCATTGCCTCCTTCACTAATGAATCCTAACTCATTGATTCATTAGTTACCATGGTAAATAATTGCTTTTGTATAAAGTAAAAATGGATATTCATGGGGATTCCCAGAACCAACTGTAGCTGCCCTTTTAGGGCTGCTTTAAACAAGGAATTTGCTCTGTCTGCCTTCATTCTCTGGGAACTGTGTCTCCCTCCAAGCCAGGCACTGAGATTCCCCCCACACTCCTAATGTTGTGGCACATAGCGCTTAGGCAGCAAAAGAGGCACTGGCCACTCACCTGCGCAGGACACAACTGTGACTTGCGCCCTCCCTCTCTTTTCCACATGCTACATTTGGCATGTGTGCTCTGGGTTTCTGACCCCTGATCTAGCACAATTCACAGAACATTCTGGGGAAAAAATAGTACATGTGTGAAGCCAACTACCAAGAAGAGCAACAGCAAGAAAAAAAATTATCAACACTCTAACCCCACTGGCTGGCATAAGTCCAGCGAAAATTCCGTGCTGGTCTGAAGGTGAAACAAAACAGACATAAGGTACTTCTGTACCACACCTGGGGGGTTAGGCCCATGCACAGGCATGCATCAGCCTCCTCACACCATAGTGAGAATGGGTGAGTTGTGGTGGCCTAAATTGTTAAGGATCGTGAACTTTCAAAATCCTTGTCCCATTTTTACTGTCTGTTAAGATGAGCATTAATTCCAACATAGTATCATTTTGAATGCATCTCTGGGGGGAAAATGAAAGTGATGGGACTGACAAATTTATTTAACTTTCTCAGGCCCACAGAAATGTTGCTTAAATCCCCCAAGTCACTCATAAGAACATAAGAGCCTCCGCTGAATCATCTAGTCCAGCTTCCTATATCTCATAGCGGCCACCAGATGCCTCAGAGCACACAAGACACCTGCATCTAGGTGCCTACCCCTGCATCTGGCATTTTGAAGTTGCCTACATCTACATTTCTGCACACTTATATACATACACACCCATTATGGTTTGTATCCTGTGATGGTCCTTTCTCTAGGAATTTATCCAATCCCTTCTTAAAGGGATTCCATCACCTTATCCAGAGGCAATGAGTTCCACAGACTAACTACACACTGGGTAAAGAAATATTTTCCTAACCCTCCCAACATTCAATGTGGAAATTGGCTAGTTCTGGTGAAAGGGAAAAGACCATATCTTTACTGTCTTTGGTACACCCTGACTTTGGCATCTCTTACTGTTGGTAAACCCTTTACTGTCTGAAAATTTGATTGAGAAAATGAGAGATTTTCAACTTGGGTATACCAACACACGGGTGCACAAACATTCTTCCTCCTGCTCATGTTAAAACCTTAATATACTCACTGAAGAAGTGATATCAAAATGAAATATCATGGCCCGTTTCTGATACTGGTAGTCCAGGAATGGAAGGAGAGATTTCAGCACTTTGCCTTCATCTATGTGGGAGTCTATCAGACGAATGGTGTGTAACAGCACTTCATCTTGCAACTTTCTCTCCATAATCTGTTGCAGCCTCTTTACATAGAGTGATTTTCCTGTTATTAGGAACAAAAACATACATTTGCCTACTAAAGAACAGGAAAATGAATTAGAACACAATACATCAGGTGGGGATTGAGAGCACCCAGAGCTTTACTTAACAACAAGTAAGCACAATATGGAAAACAAAGGTCCAATATAGATATGGAGGATTGATTTGTACCCATTGGTTCTAGTTCTGCTTTCAGAGGCAGCTAAGAACAAATGAGCCCCTTCCTCCATATGACAGCCCTGTAGATATCTGAACAGGGCAATCATGTCTCCTCTCAGCCTCCTCTTCTCCAGGCCGAACATCCCAAGTTCCCCCAACCTTTCCTCCTAGGACTTCCCTTCCATCCCACTGATCATTCTTGTCACTCTCCTCTGGACTTGGGATCTTGGAATCGCTGTGGATAAGATGAACATGAGTCGGCAGTGTGATGTGTCTGCAAAGAAGGCAAATGCCATTTTAGGCTGCATTAAGAGGACTGTAGCTTCCAAGTCGTGAGAAGTTCAAGTTCTTCTTTATTCTGCATTGGTTAGACCTCACCTTCAGTACTGTGTTCAGTTCTGGGCACCTCACTTTAAGAAAGATGCAGCCAAACTGGAGCAAGTCCAGAGGAGAGCGACAAGAATGATCAGTGGGATGGAAGGGAAGCCCTACAAGGAAAGGTTGGGGGAACTTGGGATGTTCAGCCTGGAAAAGAGAAGGCTGAGAGGAGACATGATTGCCTTCTTCAGATACCTGAAGGGCTGTCATATGGAGGAAGGGGTTCCATAGCAAAGCATTCCAACAGACACTCTGTAATTAATTAGATTTTAACAGGAAAATCCTTGATTTAGAGGTAAATCTTAATTAGTACAGGTCTCCCTAATTCACAGAAGAAAAATCCAGATTAGAGAAAAGGCTTTCAATACTTCACCACAGACCAAGGTAAACAAAAAATTAGAAAGCTACAGATCACACACATGCTACATCAACTTCTCAACAAAAATTCATCTAAATATTCTGAAGCCAAGACAGGAAAATTTCTGAATTTAGTTCTCTTACCCATCCCAGCTCTTTTGGAAGATACAATTCCAACACAAGCCTGACCCTTGAAAACAGAAGCTGACACACTTGTAGGCTGCATGACTCTGTAATGTCTCACTAGGTAACTCTGAATGTCCTTTAGGGACTGCTGAGGGATCATATGAACTTTGAATTGGCTGAAGGCAGAGGGGATGTAACAGTGCTCTCTCTCACAGTTGCACAGGATCACAAAGCAATAGTCATCCTGGTGTTTTGAGTGAAGCTTCTGGAACAGTTCCTCAGACCTGCAGGCAACATCATAGCTCAACTCATCTGCATACAGTAAAGAGTAAATTTTTTTCTCCTTGCGGCATGGAGTGAGACACCTCCGCAAAAATAGTGCCACTTGTTCATAGCTGGTCTGTGGAGTACACAGGAGGACTTCATCGCAAGAGGGCAATGGTTCCTCTGGACTGCTCATGTAGATGGCCAGGGTTGAAAGCAGCACTTTAGAATGAGGACAAAGGATGAGATTGGGTCTGTCTGCATGAAGGCCTTGTGGAAGTATTCGCACAACACATCTCTTCTCCAAACAAGCCAGACCAGCCAGGCACACACCAAGTGTTTCAATATCTAAATAGCCTGGAAGGAAGAAACCCCTTCTTTCCATGTAGGACTCCCAGATATGCTCCAGCTGTGCAGTCAGGTCTCTCCTCCTTTCCACGAATTCAAATTGATCAACAAGATTTTTTCGGGGCTTTTGAGACAGCACTTGTCTTAAGGCCTCCCGGACATCTCGTTTGTTGCAGTTGTGCTTTATGAATGACAGCATCATAAGGGCAGCCTCACTGGGACACTCAGAGTCAAGCTCCCTGCACAGGTAGACAAGCTGTTCAGCTGTGTAATAATTTAAGTAGAAATATTGGGAACGCTTTTCGGACATGAAGTGGTTCCACCTCTCCAGGAAACTTTCCATCATTCTGCAGATGACTGGCAGAAGATCTGTCAATTCTCCACTTCCAGAAAGTTCACAAACAGAATTCAATTTGAAGTCCATCCTAATGCAGAACCCGTTCTTGGATGAGCAATATACATCCGCAATCCAAGATCGAAAGAGCATATTCCCAGCAGAGTACAAGTCTATGAAGGTCAATGCAAGTCTTTGGACACTGGAAAAAACCTGCATGAAAAATGAAACAATTGGAAACAGATGAAAATAATGCTAAGGTGCTACAGTGACAACTGAGGCAATGCACACATTACCCACATTGTCACATTGAACCATATAAGAAGATTACAGTATCTTATTCAAAAACATGATAGTTCAGGAAGAAACATACTAGAGTTAGCTGTCTAGGACTCTCAGATAATGGCCAAGGTCTCCAAGATAAAAGCAAGAGGATCTGGCCGCCACACTGCACCTCTCCAGCCAGCCAGCCCTCCACCTGATCAGCACTGTGGCCGGAAGCACCCTGAGATGCGGAAACCAGGCAGGGGAGGACCCTAGACTGGCAGGAGGAGGCTTCCAGGCTGGGAGGCTGGAAGCACGGGTTTGACAAACACTGTCAATTTGGAATCAAAGTAATGATGAATGTATGCAATTTTACATAAGCAAGCAAGTCACAGTTATCAACAGTGCTATCCTTATACCTCCAAGGAATCAAGTACAGCAATGATTCTCAAACTGTGGATTGGGATCCATAAGGATCTGAGTTTTGGTGAGTTTCCAAATGGTAATGGAAAGATCAGACAACTACATCAATCCCTGGTTTTTGCTGGTGTTCTTTTGCATTTTAGATTGTGAGCCCTTCTGAGACTGGGACCCATTAGCCACTAATTTTTCATTTTCTTTGTAAACCAGTCTGTGAACTTTATAGTTGAAAAGTGGTATATAAATACTGTAGGTAAATAAAATATTATTTCTTTCTAATTCTTTTTTAAAATCTGGTAAACCTAGGTGGGTCCCAATAGAGTGGGTCCTGGTGCTAAAGCAGTCAACTTCAAAATGGGGGTTGACAACCCTTGACGAGTCACAACCTCAGGTGAGGGGGTCATGAGAGGGTGGGATCCACCATCCTAGAATCTGGCACAGGACTTTCCTGGGAGTCTCTTGAACACAGTGGGACTTATTTCCAACTAGACTTCGAGGAATACCTCAATAAGTTTGACAGGGGATCCTAGACAGATTTTTAAATTTGAGAGAGGGTCCCGGGATGAAATACCTGTATACCACTGTGCTAACACACTTGGGAACCACTGAGGTAGGGCAAATCATGGACCTCTTAGTAAACCTCAGGTAGGGTAGAAAATAAAAAATGGTTTCTTGTCTGCAATCACCATCACAGACTAGGCTCTAACATGAGCTTTATTTTTTAAAAACTTTAGATTTTTGTTACAGTAAACCAAGATGCCTGCCAAGTGATTTCATAGCCTGCAGCTCCTTGAAAACCAGGGAGCCATATTAGCTATGTGTCAAGATAAAGGTTGCTCAGGAATGATCTAATGCACAACACTGGCCATTTTCTCCTTCTGGAAGGCAACCAGGGATTAGGATGAACAGGTGGGTCCCAGCAGTAGTGGGGAGGTTTCTAACATTTCCAGAGGTACCAAATATCTTAATCAGTATCCTCTCACTATTGTTAAATAACAATTTGTTCAAATTTATCTGAGAGCCATAAAGGTGGAGTAGTTCTGAACTGGAATATCCAGGTTCAAATCCATGTTCAGCTTCCTGGGTAATAACCTGGGCCAGCCATTATCTCTCAACCACACAGGACTGTAGCAAGGACAAAAGAAAGGAAGTAACCACTTATACAACCCTGAGTTCCAGTATAAAAATATGAAAGAAAAAAAATAACTGAAGCCATTTCTCTAAATGGCTTTTTGATTGGGCTGCCCTTTTAAACATGGGCGGCCAGATGTGCCTTATGACACATTTGTGACACCCAGGCACTGCTGTGCCCCTGTGTTAAGCACTGTGGATTGGACCCCCAGTTCACAAGATGAACTGTCACTGAAATATATCCTATCATAATTTCCTCTTCACCACACAACTTACAGGTCAGGAAGAACTAGAAATTCACAGATTCAAAATAACCATACAGCTCCAACTGACCTCACAAAATTTCTCCACTTCTGCGCTTTGCTCTACCTTCCCAGACATCAGCATCAGCTTGTTCATTAGCTCTCGGAGCTCTTCCAGTGAGTAGTGCCGCTCCTCTTCTTCATCACCATGGTTCTCTAGGATGGTCAAGCACAGCACAGTTCCCAGAGAAACCTGCCAACAAGCAACAGTGACTACTGTATCAATTTAGTTATGATTTTTTCTTTTGCAGTGTGATATCATTAAGAAACAGAGGTCTCAGCACTGCATCCTGACAAAGTTTAGAGTACCATCATTAGTGATGCTGGTATCAGCTTTTAGGGCCAGTTCTGGGAAGCTATCTTAGCTGTTAAATCTACATTGTGAGGAGGATCCTCCCAGGGTTGGAAGAAAGTGTCAAGAGGAAGCATTCAGTATGCCGGTAGGGTTGAGCAAGGTCAACATATGGAAAAATATGCAATACTATACATATCTATATGGAGAATTAGTGCAGGGAAAGCGCCCAAGAAGGAGACCACAGCTGCGATACAAGGACATCTGCAAGAGGGATCTAAAGGCCTTGGGAATGGACATCAGCAGCTGGGAAACCTTGACCTCTGACCGCTCAGCGTGGAGGCAAAAGACCCAGCATGGCCTTCTCCAACTGGAAGAGACACTTGTTCGGCAGGCTGAAGCAAAGAGACAGACCCAAAAGCAGCGAAACCTGGGACCTGGGCAGGGGACGGAATTTATTTGTCCTCAGTGTGGAAGGGGCTGCCACTCTCGAATTGGCCTTTTTAGCCACACTAGATGCTGTTTCAGGACCTCCAATCAGAGCACGATACCATAGTCTTTCGAGACTGAAGGATGCCGATAACCTAACTATACATATGATATTTTTAGAGTTTTTATTATTTATAGGGCTTCATTCACTCATCAAACTGCTGGGTCTAAAAGCGTAAATTTGGGGTGGGTGTTCCTTCCATGATGGAGGGAGTCATTACAAACTGGTTTTCGGAAATTCCAATCAGAAAGCGGTGAAATGGGGCGCAATGTGTTTTTCTCCCTATACTTTGCATTGAAGAATCAGTGACTGAGGATGTTCTGCCCCAACCTCTGGACCTAGAAGCATGAAATTCGGGGAAGGTGTTCCTTATGTCACATAAACACCCACCAAGAACTGACATGGAGAAATTTAACCCTTAAGGGGCTGAAAAGGGGTGCAACATGTTTTAGTCCTATATTTAACATGGAAGACTGACCAACATCCAGCCAATTTGGTGCACGGTGTCTGGTGCACTGGAGGGATGTTGTCCAGAGGGAGGGGTTGCACTGGGGAGGATACTGAGCATGGGGGGATAGCGCGGGGGTGGCAGTTGTGGATGAGGGGTGATGCACATGGGGAGATGATGCACATGGGGGTTGATACGCATGGGGATGTTGCGCATGGGGATGTTGCGCTTGTGGGGGGCTTTCTCTATGGGCAGGTGTGCTAGGCAGCCCTGACACTAAAAGGGCTGTCGGCCTGCTCCTCTGCCCCAACTGCCAACAAGTGTGCTTGTTAAGTGAAGCACAGTTTGTTACGTGAAGCAGAATCCTAGAGAAATTTTTATTATGTGGAACATACTTTATGTGAGATGCTTGTTACATGAGGTGCCATTGTCTAGGGATAGATTTCTTGGTTCTTCTAATAATTGAATATACTGTTAAATATACATTAAATCTACCTAGCATCCATGGTGGTTGCAGGTCAAGTGTATTTGGTGCATGCAGAAGAATCAGAAAGGAAAGAGGCTGCAAGGATGCATTTTAGGGTCCCTGTTCTTCTACCCAGCTGCTAACCACCAATGACAGAGAACTGGAAGATGGGGAGGAGACAGTAAAAGATTTTTAAGCTCAGTATATCAACCTGTCCCATAGAGCAATTCACACTCTTGGAAAACACAAGTGCATTGGGTTGGAGGGAGAGAGGGATTCTAGAAGATTACCTCAGAAAAATTTAGGAGGTCTTGACTATGTGCTAAGCAGATGTTGTTGATGGCTGAGTGTTTCACTTTAATTGCTGTGTGTTTTTACAATTTATATAAATGTGAAGAGGGAAGCTGGGGTGGAGGTGAGAGCCCCTGGACTGCATCACAATAAACGTACATTATTTTATATACAGTATTTTACTAGTGGAATTTGCCTGATGTGGGATTAAATTTCAAGAACATTTGTAGGCCTCGGGCACAGCTAGGCACCATCAGGCACTGCTTGGCACTGGACGGTGAGCATCAGTAGGCAATGAGCACAGCACTGGGCACCAGAGTTTACTGGGGGATAATGGTGGGCAGCAGCAGGCACCAATTGTCATCCCTGCTGGGCACCAGCAATGTATGTTATAGCGGCCTTCTGCTGGTGTTCCTACGCATTTTAGATTCTGTGTCCTTTTGAGACAGGGACATTAGCCATTAAGTTTTTCATTTTCTTTGTAAACCACTTTGTCAACGTTTTAGTTGAAAAGAGATAGACATGCTAGGTCAAATCAGCAAATCAGTGCAAAAAATATATTTACATAACAAGGTTGGACCTGCACAGGTAGTTCATGGAAGGAGTATGAATGCTTAAAATGGGAGACACCTAAACAGTGATTACAAAAAAATATTCTTGCCAGAAGGTAGAGGGAGATGTCTGGGGAGGGGGATGTAAACAAAGTACCAAGAATTCAAGGCCTGACCATTGACCAAAGTGGAAACATAGCCTTTATGTCAGAGTTCATCTTGTGCAGAGGAATTTTAGGAGAAACTTTCATCTTGTATGCAACCATATGAAAAAAATATTGCTTGAGTTCATTGTAGCATAGTTAGAAATACAATAAAATGGGAGGAATTTCTTGTAACACCAGTACAACTCCCCTGATCATAGCAACAGCATGATTTTATTGCCACAGCTATTACTCCTTGGACACTTCCCTTAAGGGGGAACAGCCTCCATTTGGTTCCCCTGGTTTCCCAAACAGACTGAGAATTACTGCCTTGGAGAATTGTAGCACACTCAGAAGGGTGCCACAGGATGGCCCCTTTTATCCATTCTCCCAGCTGTTGCCACCTGGGTTCTCATGAAATCTTTACAAGATTTAGATTTCATAACCTTGGATCTTGTGATATTTTGTGCGATCCAAGATGGCATCACCTAGCTGCAGTGAAGTCTTGATGTGGGTGGTTTGGGAACCACTGAGTTACACCATTCCCATGAGATAAAGAAGAGAAAGCACCAGACCACAGAAGAAGATATTTTTGACTTTCCTGAAATAAATATTCCAAAAATGTCAAACATTTAAAAAATGCTATCAAGATTGCATCCCAGGCCCCCCTGTCTCACCTTCTGGTCTTCTGCTGGAGCACTAATTCTGTAGATGCCTTTTTTATTGATTGTTGTTGCCAGTGATATTGAAGACAGTTCCACAGAACCATGGCTCTCTTTAATGGTTTTCAGCCATTCCAAGTATCTGGCAGAATCACACTATGATGTGGAGACAGAAATGATATTGTTTGGGTTACCCTACTAGACACAAAACATTTCCCAAATAAAATCTAACAGTTAAACTAAACTAGGCAACAGAGCAACAATTCAGAATAAATATATTTTTATTTTGGGGATTTATACCCCACCTATCCTATCCTATCAATGCAGAAGTTGTCAATAGTAAGACCACAATAGGCAGAACATAAACATATTTACTAATTATATTGAAAACTGATATAACATCAATGCAAATTGAAAAGCAAAAGATACTGCTGCAGAAATTACCAGTTTTTGCGGAAGATTAGGGTCACTTTCCAAGGCTTTCCACAATTTCTCCAGGCACTTCATGAATTCTTCAAACCCTGACTCTTGATTTAGCTCATACAGCAAAGAGGAATAACCAAGCACAGCATCATGGAAACAGGCTACACGGTCCACATCCATGTCATTCTCTCCCGCAGAAATAGAAGCAAGATCCACAAACACCTTCAGCTCATTTATATCTAAAGGAAAAATGAACCAAGCACTCACGTTAACCATACCAGGAAATTTACAGCACTTAGGCAAGGCTATTCAGAAGAAACATTTACTATATTGGAATTTACCCCCAGGTAACTGTACCCAGAAATACAACCTAACAATCTATGTATGTCCTGATTTGTTGGGAATGCCATCAGTACAGGTCTAACTCATAGAGTCTTTCTTGTGCAGCCAATCATCTCATAACCTACGGGTTCCTTTTTCAATTGAAACAGCTTGGATTGATAACCAACATGTATTGGTGACTGCACTCTTTATTTTTATGACCATCACACATAAGCATCTGGCATCCTTCTGTATTTGCATAGTTATTTGATTCTAGTACTTCCTTAATAGTTGTAGCACGAAATACTGTTGTATTTTGTAGCACAAAATACTGCAGCAGAAAAATCATTCTTTATTGACACATGTGTTCTCTTTAATTATATTCCAACTTTTCAAGAATAAGTGGGAAGAATTCAAGTGGGAAGATAGAAAAAACTGAAGAAATATAAGTTAGATATATGGCAGAAAGTAGATGAGACTGGGAGAAAAAAATATGGGGAAATGAAACAGCTGAGGCGCAAGAAGAGAGAAAGTCAACCTTTTCATCTTCCCCTTCCCCCAAATTATTCCGGCAAGTTAAACTTGAACAGCAATAAATCTAGCTAAACTGATGAAATAGCAGTCTGATTCTTCTTCCATGTATCACATATATCAGGAACATCCCCAACTGTACACATTATTTCTAGTTACTTCTTGCCTACAGCAAAAAAAAAAAAAATCAGTGGATGTGCATGTTGTACCTTCCAGAGCCTCTTTAGCCCAGTTGATAAAGTCCCACCTGAGCACAAGCTGCTCAAGGCACACACGACGTGGTTCAGTGATGCCTTGCAGCAGTTTCTTAGTACGCATCAGTTCAGGACTCATACAAGATAGAGTCTTTTGTTGGAAGGATGAGAATTCATTACTCTGAAAAGGAAATTATATAAATGAAAAAATTCCCGTGATTTTTCTGCTTTAACTTCCACCACCTTTAGTGTCCACAGGAATTAAATATAGTTCTTCTGATATCCTGACTTTTAAAAAACAAAAAACATAATTTGAATGCATATATTTCAGTACTCGTTTAAAGTATAGGTATGGCCTTTTAAGAATTAGGCAATCTGACTGAACAAATTAAAAAGTAGAGGGAAGAACAGGTCAAAGGAAACGGTGAAATGATAATGCAAAAAATGCAGAGGGTCCCTATTTCCCCCCACCCCACCCCCCAATGAGTCTCCCTTCAGAGTTGTGGACAAAATCTGCTAAAAGCTCTCCGAGAGCACAAAAAACCCTGAAGAGCATTGGGGGATTTATATCATTATCAGTTCTGCAAAATGACTGATAGTACTCCATTCTTCTACTTGACTCACAGAGGACATCATTCAACCAAGTAACAACTGTTACAACTGAATTTACAACATAAATTGCATAGTTAAGTGTTAGGCATACACAAAGAAAATTTTGCACACAACAGGTAAACAACAGAAACAAAGATGACTATGGTTATGAATTCCTTCCCCTTACCATATACAAAATCTCTTCCCCCACACCTTCCACACATCCTGTCTTTTCTTTTATTCCTCTGGCTCTTCTATTTCTCTTCAAAGGAAAAACAACTTTGCTTCTCTCCCCAAAAGGCTCAACTGAGAGAACTGATTAATACTGGATCTGCCAGTTCAGAGATGCCACATCACCTCATTTTGCCTCATACCAGAGGACAACTGCTGCACTATTGGCCATACAGGAATAGCATTTTAAAAGAGCACATTTGAAGTCTCATAACTTCAAAAACAGAAAAAGATATTCACGAGATCATCAAGACCATACATCTCATCTGCTGTAGTTTTTTAATTTAAAAAAGTCTAATTACACAAGAGAAGTTACAAGTGTGATTTGGATTGGCTCAGGCATAGTGACAAAATCAGGCAGTCATATTATAAAAGTTACATGTAAAACTGCTCTAATTTTTTCAGTAGGTCTTTCTGAACTGAGGTCAGTTTACAGATTATTACCCATGACAAATTACATCTCAACAGGTCAAATGTTTTCAGGCTGTAATAATCAAAAGCTCACAATATAATACTGGCTTTCACATTCAAAAGTCTGAATGCAGTATAATGAATGGTGATGTGACAACAGTATAAACTTACTTACAAAGTTCAGTAAAAGTATCAAGACTCTGAAGTCACCAGAGAGGTTCAAACCTTCCTTGAGTTTCGCAATAACCTTAGCAGAGTCCACAGCCAAATGCAGTTCGTGATACTGCTGGATCTGCTGTACTCGTTGGTTTATCCATGTTCCATCATCAGAATGGTGCTTCGACATTATTTGAAATTCATTTTTTAGCTCCTTATATTTGTTGGTAAAATCCTTGAAGAGTACATCCACTTCTGCAAATATAATTTCTCCAGACTTCAGACTACTATACAGCCTGGTGAATTCACTGGAACATGGCTCAAATAAAGAAGAAGGTACATCTTCAAATTCCAAAATGGTAATGTCATCCTCATTAGTTACATCCTCAATATCTCCTGCAAGTTCTTTGGCAGCCCATTCCCAACAATATTGGAAAACATGGCTTTCTTTAAGATTGTGCATCACTTGAGCTTTCTCCTTCAAGGCTGGATTAAGGTTGTAATAAGTGTCTATTTCATCATCTCCAAGAGAAACGAGATGTCTCACTTTCACAATATCATCTAGTGCTTTCATAGTCAAATTTTCACGGTGCTTCTGCTCAATTTCAGCAATATCCACTGAAAGGAAAGAAGAGGTGAAAACTCAAAACAAACTCATTTTATCTAATTTTGCCTATTATTTTTAAAGCATAATTAATCACATTATAGTGTCTAACTCCTTTCTCAATAGTTTGCTTGAATATCTAAGTTATTTCCTTCATCCTTGAAAGCTTTTGTTACCTAATCAATCTATTCTGAATTTTAAGAATAAATCTATCTATATAAAATGAGAGTCACTGACTCACTCATCAAGGAAGGGTATTCCTTCTGTGATGTAGGCTCCCACTAAGAACCAATTTTTAGAAATTCAAACTGGAAGGGGGTGAAAAGGTGCACAACATGTTTTTGTCCCCATAAGGGCATCCCATTTTCTGGCAGTTTCATTATCATACAATCCCAATAGTTTCAAAATGTACACTGAAGTCTGTTTTATGTCAGTAGGATCTGTTCTTTTGACAGCTTGAGGAAACAAACTGAAGAGTTCTCCGAGAATGTCATGTATGTGACTGACCAAAGCAACAGAAGGAGCTCAAATTGCAGGAAAAACAAGAGGCATGTCCTTGAGTGAAATCGTCCGGAGATGTTGGGATAGCAGCCTCAGAGCCCCTCCTCTGCAGGTCTCTTCAGAAGTCAGTCCCATGAGAGTCAATGGGGTTTCCTCCCAGGAAAGTGTAAATGGGATGGCAGCCTCACAGCCCTTCCACTGCAGGTCTCCTCAGAAGTCAGTCCCTTGAGAGTCAATAGGGCTTCCTCCCAGGAAAGTGTGGAGCCCAACAAGAGCCCAACCCTGTAGCATGTCTACTCAGAAGTAAGCCCCATGATAGTCAGTGGGACTTACTCCCAGGCAAGTGTGGATAGGAGTGCAGCCCAAGAGCCCAATTCTGCATCCTATCCACACTTTCCTAGGAGTCAACCCCACTAACTATCATGGGACTTGCTTCTGAGGAGAAAGGCAGAGGATTGGGATCTGAAGGTCCTGTCCTATTCACACTTTCCTGGAAGTAAGCCTAATTGACTATAATGCAGGGTGACCATATATCCTCTTTTTTCCAGGACAAGTCCTGGAAAAAAAATCTTAATTGCCCTTTTTCTCGTGTGCAGGGAGAATGCCCATAACTGAGACTGCACGTACACCCCACCACCACCCTACCTCCCAAAACAGAGGTATTAAGAACTATCATCACTGTGAGGACTTTAGGGTTAAAGCACGCTTCTAGTGAGGGACATGATCCTCTGGTGCCTACTCAAAATCAAGCCCCACTATATCCAATGTTGCTTACAGACTGAGTGAGTCGGGAATGCAGTCCAGTGTGCAGGTGAGTGTGTGGGGAGGCAAGTGCAGGTGACAGAGTGGGGAGGGGGTCCAGGATGCAGGTGACTGAGTAGGGAGGGAGGCAGGTACAAATGAGTGAGTGGGGAAAGGGGTCTAGGGTGCAGGTGACTGAGTAGGGAGAGGGTATAGGGTCAGGCAAGGAAGGGTGGTGGGGCTTTTTTGGGGGGTAGGGTGGTGATGGGGTGTACGTGCATTCTGTTATGGGCATGCTCCCTGCACACAAGAAAAAGGACAATTAAAGCACCTTCTGAACCTTATTATGCTTGAATCTGCCTGTCCTCATTTGTTCATGACAGTGATGATGGCTCTTAATATCTTTGGTTGAATGTAATATTCTGAAACTTAAAGAATGTTAAAGAGGGATCTTAATACCACTGTTGACTTTACATGGTTGAAATATTAGTCTGCTATATTTTATTAAATATATTAGTACTCCAATTGGTTCAGAATATTTTTTTCTTGTTTTCTTCCTCTAAACCTAGGTGCATCTAATGGTTAGGAGTGTCATAAGCTGAAAAACATGGTAATATTAATTTTTAAATAGTGTCTACAAAACCCATTACCTTTTACATAATCTTGCACCTTTCTGCACATGTCCAAGAAGGATCCCAAACACTTTTGTTCTCTTTTCACATACAGTACTTCCTGCAGTCTCAACTCAAGCACTCTTTCTACTTCCAATTTACGTTCTCTTTTCTCCATGGACGAAAGCTGTTTCCATTCTGAAATAAAATTGCAGTTATAAACATTAGTACAAAATCTCTCTATTAGAAAGACAGTTCGCTGGCTTGAGCTTACTATAACCCATTATAAGAAGAGCCTTTAAAACATCATGCATTTCAGACTCTTCTACTTACTTGGCTGCCCTGAGGGCCCCCCCCCCCCCCCCCCGCCAACAGCAGGTCTCCAATTGGAATAATGGGTGTTTAGTTCCTGCAGCACCTCTCCTGCAGCAATTCTTTTCTGGCAATCACAAGAGACACAGGGAATCCGCTTTGTGGTTAATCACTGCAAATTCTTAAAATTAAAACATTCTTCACTGCAAATTCCCGAGATATTTCACATCTAGCAAGGCTACTGTTGTGTGTCCCCAAAAAATACTTAAAAAATAAAACAGTTGATAAATCACACTTATGGTCATAGCTGCAAATCTGAGGCCCTGTTCCCTGTTACAGTGTAGAAGCAGGCGAGTCAATTTTGCTGTTTTCCCTCCCAGAACAAGTCTTTAAGACCCTTTTAAGACTATGGACTATACATAGTAAAAATTCAACATTCTGTTCACACATTATTCAGTTCCCCCTTCAGATGCAGAAAAACAACTTACTTAACTCCAAAATGGACAGAAACTGTTTCTTTTGCTTTGTAATTATTTCAAAATGTTTGACCAGGATACAGCCCTTCATTAGTTCATCAAAAACTTTTGTATGTACAGAGTCAGCAATCGTCATTAGATCTTCGGCTTGATCAGTAAGTTGGTCCAGAATGTTCTTTCCTGCCCCTAAAAGATCATAAAATGTTTACATACTGCTTTTCAACAAAAAGGTTCACAAAATAGGTAACACAGAAAATCAAATTCAGTGGTGCCTTGGTTAACTAGCATAATTTGTTCTGGAAATGTGCTTATCCAAAATGGATTTTCCCATAGAAAATAATGGAAACTCAGACATTTGGTTCCACAACTCAAAATATTTATAAAAAATATTAACTGTATATAAAAATGTTTACAAAACACAGTAAGAAAATACTGTACAGTAATGAACTGTACTGTACCTTTGAAAATCTTTATGGCTTATATGAGGAAGATAAGAAACACTGCCTATCAGTTACTTTATCCAAGTTAACTAGGATAAACTCAAGCACGATATTGGAGTGCCCCCCATTTTTTTAGGAACTTTGATATCCTTGCTGGATCCTAAGAACTGGTATGGTCCAGTACTTATGACCACCATGACAACAACGAGTTAGAGGATTTTGGCCCCAGTGCATGGACTTTGTGATTACTGTTGGGCAAAATGATGGTGATCTGAATGCATAGATTAGCATCACTCCTTTGTCACAGATAAAGCAGTTCCGAGAGGACCTTAGGCTTATAACAGCTCCTTATCTTCACTGGAGTGGGGGAGCCACACTGTATATACTGCTCCCCAAAACTGCTCCAGTTTTGGATCTGTTTCAGAGTTCTGGGATAATTTTTCTGTTTTCATGAAATGAGATGACCAGAACTCTGGCTCAGATCACTCCTATCTTCTGCCCAGCCATGTAGTTAGAGAAGTTCTTTGGTTCACTGAGGGGTTGCAGATCATGAAATGGCATGGCAGACATCTTGATCTATGATGGTAGAAAACTCATACCAATCTGACCACTCGTGTCCATTTAGTCTGCTTTTAGAGCCCTTTCTGTGGCAGTGTTGGCAGCTAAAAATCCTTCATTTCTGTGGAGAATCATACTACTGAGCTCTTTCACATTGTGTAAGGCCTACCCCCACGTAGGTAGGGAAGAATACATCATGTGATGAGTTTCTAAAGAACTTCCCCAACAAAGTCACTCATCTTTATCATGTTAGTCACTAGCTGATACAAGTTAGTGAGTTAGTTACTCACTAACTTGTATCAGCTACTTGTAAACTGGTCTGAGACTGTAATAAAGATTATCACTCATGTAACATGTTAGAAATATCTAATGAGGGCTGCAATCCTCAAGTGCACTTCGGCTACCCTATCTATCACTGGGGTGGTCCAAATCCAAGATGGGGCAGCCCAGCTACACCAGAAAAGCTTGGGCCAGAGTAACTCAACATAGGGTGGCCCACAACAGGAGGAGCTGGGGTGGCCTAGCTGTGCCAGCCTAGGCAGTTCAGGAGAGGCATGTTGAGGGCATATTCAGCATGGCCTAGAACAGTGCAGTTAGGCTGAATCCTGAGTCTGTTTCCAGGGCAGATATGCTGTCTTACAGCTCCACTGAGTTATACCATGTCAGGAGCAGGAATAAATCTGAATAGACCAATAGGGGTCCATGATAAGCCAGAATAAAAATGGAAGTGTTGGCAAAAATTTAGTCCTTGGCCAGCCTAATTGCAACCCCTGCCTCTCAAACTCAGGATACAGGACAACTACAACAGCCCACCAACCTCTGGATACAGCCAGCCACTCCAACAAGCTCCTTGCATCCACCCTCCACCAAAAGTACTGCTGTACTGCAGTCTCATGCTGCAGCTGTGACTGGTTGCCAGCGACTCCTGGGCTTCCTTTTAAGGAAGGCACCATAGCTGTTCCTTGTTCAGTATGATCTGAGGCAGGTCTCCTTGGGAGCAAGCCCTCCTAGGTGCCACTTACTTGGTGCCTACTGAGCATACCTGGAAGAGCAGACTTATACTGGTCACTGCTCTGGAGCAGCTAGGGCGGCCCAGTGTTCCTGAGTCTCTAGATTCAGCCAAACTTTCTGCTCTGGATACAGAATAGTTGGGGCAGCCCATTTAGGCTATTCTCACTGCCCTAACTCTGGATTGTACAAGATGTCATTCTCAAATTAGTAGATATTCTTTTTGAGTGTGAAACCCTGTTTCCACACCATGGTTTATTACATCTGCCTGGAGACTGACCAAGCAGACAAAGAGGTGGTGAATAACTTATCCAAGAGAGGGGGTGATGTTGATAGAATTGAAGTAGCCAATACAGGTCCACCCTTGTTATATACGGATTTTTAATACAGATTTGACTCAACGTGAACGGCCACTGCAAATCACAGTTTTAAAAACTGTTTTTTTAACTGTAGAGAGGCAATCGTTCCATTCTTCTGCTGAACCAGGCAAAGGTAGGGGTTAGTCTGCATTTCAAATTGCTTACTGCTTCTCTACAATAGTAAGGAAAACTGTTTTTAAATAATTGTAAAGGGACACCCTTTTATTTTTTTAACTGCTCTTATTTAACACAATGCTGATATGAGCATGGAGTCCCAGAATCAAACCCCTGCAGATACTGAGGCATAACTTTATTCCATTAGGATTAATCAAAGTGCAAGAAATCTGTGAGTCTATCTTTAAATCTGTTTATACATTTTTTAAGTCAACAGACATTTTTATCCATATGAATTCCAGAATGGAACCCTCGTGGATAATGAAAGACACCTACAGTTCATCCCATTCTAAAGAAACCCTTCTGGTCTCTACTATACTGGGTAATTTCTGGCCGGTCTCAAATATCCTATTTTGGACAAAGGTGACTGAGCCAGTGGCCTCTCAATGTCAGAGGATCTTAGAGGAGGCAGACTAGATCCATCTCAATTAGACCTGGCCGGGATTTGGAACTGTGACAGTCTTTGTGGTTGAGACTTATGCCAAAGATCGAACCAAGGAAGTGAGGCCCTGTTAGACCTGCTGGATCTCTCAGCAGCCTTTGACAGTTGCTCTCCCTGGCTGTCAGATGAGCATCGCAGTTGCAAAGCTCAAGGCAGTGAAGAGAAAGCCATTCCACGGAGTTTTAAGAGGGTCAGATGTCCATTAAAGTTGGGGTGCCCTCTGGGGGATGATTTGAACCCCCCCCCACCAGCCGGATATGGCCTGCAAGCCAGGGTTTTGACACCCCAAGATAAGAGCATTAAGATCCATATTCCCCACTGACACCAGAATTATTTGATCAATTAAATGCTATAAATACCATTGAAGGTGAAAAGATGTTTAATGTCTGGCCATGTAAGAAGATGATTCAGAACTGCTTCAGAATCACTCATAGGTTCCCCTGCCTCATTGGATGGCCATGATTTTGTGATGACAGCAGATACAAGTTTGCCTAGTTTGTTCAAGTTGTAGGAGGTTATCATATCAAGGAGATCAGTCTGTTGCTGGAAAGACATAAAATATATGTGCAGGATTGTGTCATAATATGATCCTTATATTAAACAAGTTAGATAACTCAAACTTGCTATATTATTTAATCTTAACTAAAGATTTAGCTAAATCTTATGATTTATAACTAAATCTTATGGACTCAGAAGTACAACCCATTGGGTTTAATGAGGCTTATTCCCAGAAAAGTATACATAGGGATTACAGCCTTAGGCTACAGTTAGGCTGGCATAAGCCCGGGCTTAAGTCCTATGTTGACCTGGGGATGTCACAAAAGTGCCATAATGCACATCTGCATACTCCAGCCTCCTGTGCTGGTCTAAGACCGTAATCAAGGTTTATTATTATTACTCCAGCCTCCCCTCACCACCACAGAAAGCTATGCCATGTGAGTCAGGCTGGCCTAAATTGGTTAGGATTACACCCTGTATATCTTAAGGGGCTAATATTCATTCCATTATGCAGCTTAATTCTACCCATAGTTCCTATTTTCAGCATTACTTTCAAAAAAGCACAGATAGTATAGCAACCTACCTGGCATGCTGAATTAATAGCTTCTATGGCACAGTTTTCAAATGTTTTGCTAATCAGGGGATCAACATTTTCAAACTTCTCAAAGCAGCAACAGTAGAGTCTGATCTGTTGAACTGCAACTTCCTGTCCAGAAATAACAAAAATAAAAAGTGTACTTTACAATTTTGAAATTTTAGGATTACTATTGGGAAAAAAAATTTAAGGCAATAACAGCAAACTAAAAATCAGATATATTTTGCAAGCACTTTAAATTATTACTAATTATATTTATTTATATAAAAATAAAATAGCTCTGCACATTCAGGCTATACTTTAGCAGGGTATGGTCAACCTTAGGTTCTCTAGGCAACCTGAGTGAGGCAGAGAGAGAGAGAGAGAGAGAGAGCTGTGATTTGCTTCCAAGATCATATATAGAAACCTGAAACTGAATTTTGTTACTAGAAATGCAAGTAATACTTAAGAATCAGTGTAATTAGAAAATGTCATAAAGAGTTAAAGAACTGTTATAAGAAAGGGTTTCCAAATCTCAATTATAAAAGGGAGTTATAACATGCAGTTTAGGCCAGGTTGAGCCTATTTATCACAGGATTTTATATCCATCATATGGTTCAAAGTAAATCTCCAAGATCTGTGTTAAGCCAACTTGCCTCAGTCTGAACCCTCTAAAGGAGACTGGAGTTGTGCAACAGTTTGGAGGGCTTTCTAAAGCCCAGAAAAAATATAAAAACATGCAACTTCCAGTCAATGTCATCCCCAAAGTTCTCGGAAATGATGTTTTATTGTGTTTTTAAGGAATCCTAAGGCATTGCGGGGGGGGGGGGGGGTTTTCCTGATCTCAGAATAACTTAAAAAGCATTAAATTTCCAAGAGAAACCAGAGGTCTTTTGCCTCAGGGCTTCATTTTGACTGCAGAGGGTATGGAAAGAAGCTTGCGGCCTTTGCAGGCTTTAGAAAGCCCTCTGGGAGCAATGGAAGCATAGCTCCTATCATTTTTGAAGGGATTTATAGATGCCAAAACCACACATTTGGTTTTCCATGGCTTTGAGTTTATGTGGAAGAGTATCCTAGGTGTATACTTAGTCATAACCTACATGTTTGTGTATTAGTTGGCACAGATTTATATGAGACGCTCAATCTAAACATAATGCGTTGCACTGCCCATCTATAGGCATCTTTATTACCTGCTTGATTCTGCTTTCCATATCTGAAATCAAAGTTTCTTTCCATTTCTTTGTCAAGTTCTCATAAGGAAAGATTATTTTCAAAAAACAAGTCCATGCCTAAGAAAGGGGATAAAATTACGTTAAATGCCAATCTGTTTTAAAAAAAGAGAGAAACAGCAAAATATATTTAATCCCTATGCCAATAATTCTCAAGCTTCAACCATTCAAATATCTCCCATCAATTTACTGGAACCATGATTCTCAAAGTGGGGTTAGGAGCACCCTGATGGTCATGATTTCATGGGGGGGAGGGAGGGGAGGTTGCAAAAAGCTTGATGCATTGCTGCCATATTGGAATCTGGCACTGGGTAACCCTATTTTCCAAGCCTGGCTGGAGGGGCTGGCTGTAGGTAATATCTGCAGCTTCCCTTTCACCCTCCAATCCCTCCAGGAGACTATCTGCTAGATCCTAGCACCCACCTTCCCTGCTTGGCTGCAATCCCCCAAAGATTGCCCGGGTCCCCCAGCTACCTGCTTAGATCCTGAATAGGGTGGAGAAGAGCCATGCTGCTCTGAGCAGCTGGGTAGGCGGACATGCAGGACCCAGACAACCTCCAGCCAAGCAGCCCAAACTTTCCTGCCTGTCCAACTGGGCTGCAGTTCCTAAAACAACATGGCTTCTTCTTCAACTAACACCTGCTCGGGGGACTGCAGTCAAACAGGGATAGGGGGCAGCAGGATACAGCAGGCAGCCTCGCCTGCTAACAGAAAAATATAAAGCTAAATCAATATTAAAGACCAAATTTAGGAAACAGTTTTAGAATACTAACCACAAGTTCATTTGGAGAATAAAGTTCAACTGAATGTTCATAACAGGATTTCAGCAAAGATTTTGGCAGAGCATTCCGAAGCCAGTTCCTTGTATCTTCTTGAAGTGTTTCAAATATTTTTTTCTCTGTTGAAAGCTATCGTATAGAACAATATTTTAAAAAGTTGAACTGGACAACCATCCATGAATTTTTAAAAAACATATACAAATTTCAAATGAATATAAAGATATTTCAATCTAATTTCAATTGTCCGTAGAGAGAACACACCACTGTTCTCTCTAAGGTGTACAGCCTTACACCTTCAGGTGAGCTCCGCACAATGCAAAGCTCACCAACATGCAAGTTCGGTAATGACACCATCACCAAACACCTGGATGCAGCAAAAAGCTGTGATACTGTCATAGGGATCCAAGCACTTGCATGGATGCTTAGAGAAAATGCAGGAAAATATATGACTAAAATCATTAACAGAAGTAATTATTAGCAAGTTATTATTTAAGCAGTTGGTAGGGCCATACTGTGGCCTGATGCAAACATCTTCTTAGACACTTTTTGCAAACTCGCTTTAAAATATGCTATCCCAACCCTGATATACAGCTAGTATTGGTGTC
Source organism: Cryptoblepharus egeriae (assembly GCA_030015325.1). Lineage (NCBI taxonomy): Eukaryota > Metazoa > Chordata > Lepidosauria > Squamata > Scincidae > Cryptoblepharus > Cryptoblepharus egeriae. The sequence continues at coordinate 101,432,755 of JAREYC010000002.1, read as the reverse complement.
GTGCTACTGCTAGTTGTAGTTAAACATTTCTAGTTTCCTTCACATCATTTCCTGAACTGAAAACTGAAAAGAATGACAGAAGTTTGGCATATTCATCCAGCAACATTTCAGATCCAAACCATGAAACATAGATCAGTCTTAGTAACTGGATCTAATTCAGCTACATTTATTCTATCATTCTGTTTTTTAGTAGTGACCAGCTATATGCTTCTGTCTTCAGTGCCTCTAAACACAGAGGTTCAATTTAGCTAAAACTATCTGAGCTGTTTTATATGACCTTCACTAATATCATGTGGAAGTAAATTCTTAAGTATGCATTGTCTGGAAGACATTTTTTCTTTTTGTAATTCTAGAGAAATTTCAGGGATATAACTTTGTGCATTACTGGAGGTATCACAAAGAACCTGAAGGCATAGCTATTTTCAGGGGTGTTCTTTGTAGCAGATGGATCAAATTCATCCTGTTTTTCTAAATTTTTTAACACTCTCTTCATAAACACAGGCTGTTAAGGTGGCAGAGGATGACAAAGACAATGATGGAGCCTGAAATTACAAAGGTGTATTATGCAGAAAGATTCTCACCTCCAAAGGTGCATATCCAATGATGCTTGAAACAATTTCTGCAGACATAGCTGGTAACTTGTAATCCTGTACTGTCTGGACTTTCTGACATACCAGCTGATGAAGTCTTAAGCTGACAGTCACAGCTGAGTCCCAAATATCGTTTTGCAGTGAGCTACAAGAAGAAGGTTTGTAAGACTGCCAATTACTTTTGCAAAATAAGGAGATTAATTATGTTTAGACAGAGCAATGATTAAGCAAATGAATCATGACTTTCATGGTTCAAGCCACAGATCTGCCATGAATTCAACAAAGTGGTATTAGGCAAGCCAGTTGCTCCAAGCTTCCGCTTCCAAGACACAGTATTACAGTTTACTTAATAGGCTACTATCATGATGCAAAGGCTACTATCATGAAAGTATATGAAGCACAATTGTTATTTTTTTCTGAAGCATTAATAGAATCTTCTGAGCAACCAAATAAGTCAACTGTGCTGCGTTTATCTGTCAGTTACAGAACACTATGCCTCTCTACTTATTTATTAAGCATATTGATATTCTGTCTTTCCTCACCCACAAGTGCTTCACCCTGTTCCAACATTGTAAAAAAGGCCAGAATATTATAATTGTCACAGTGTTTTGGGGGTAGAAAATACTTGGAGAATACAGAGAACATAAAGAGTCATTTCAAAGTAGAGGCCATCTAAGTGGCTCACTGTAGCTTTGCTGCTGGAAGGAGGGAATTTTTATAGAAAACCCTCCATAGTTAGGCTGCCTACAGAAAGGAAACACTTGCACCTCTAAATCTAAAGTAGAAGATCTTTTCTCACTTCCATCTTTCTCAGGTAAGCACACAAGTTCAGGGTTCTATCAGCAACAACATCAACATTACAGAGTCATTTAGGAAATCAATTAACTATACCAATGGTATTCAAGCATTACAGCTGAGAGCCCCTTTGAAAATGACAGTCTGGGACCCCCCATAAGTGATGTCATGGCTGGAAGTGACATTAAATGTGTCCAGTTCCAGATTTTAAGATGGCTGCACCCAGCATTTTGCAACCCTCTGAAATGAAGTTGCAACCCCCGAAGGGGGTCCTGATGCCCACTTTGAAGACCACAGAACTAGAGATTGTTAACAATGGACCATAGAGGCAAATGAAAACTATCTAAAGTCACTCATCTAGACATAAGCCATGCCTAGAAAATAACTCACCACAGATACTCCCCTATAGGAAGATAAATTTTCTGTCAATAAATAAGATGTAAAGCACCTTCTTGCTTATCTCTGGGGCATTTTGTTTCATTTTGCAAATGTTTGGCAGAGGATTGGTTTTTAAAACCAAAGATGCAATACTTTCCATTATGAAACAAAGTCCCAGGCTATAATTCAGTGCACATCTTGCTTAAGAATAACATCCATGGGAAGCAATAGGTCTACTTCTAAGTCTCCAAATGCTGTAGAGCAGTGGTCAGGTAACAGTGGTAAATTACCCTAAATGGGGTAAAAATGGAATACCTGGGGGTAATGGACGGGACACTGGGGAGCAGTCTGAGCCAGCCGCGGTTTTGCGCAGCTATGTCTGAGCACTGCGGGCATCCATCTTGAAAAATAACCTCACAGCCTTTCCCTGCCTCCCTGCCTAAAGTTACCTTGGAGAGGCTTCTCCATGGGCGGAGTGTCCTCTTCTGACCTCACTGGCACTTTCCTTTTCCTAATTGGGGGCATGTGCTGGCGAGATCAGAAGAGGACACTCTGCCCACACAGAAGCCTCTCCATGGGGACCTTTAGGCAGGGAAAGATTGGGTGAGCAAGTGCAGTCATTACAAGATAGATGCCCGCAGTACCTCCCCAGACAACTGAACTCAGTCTCAGCTGCCCCCAACTGCAGCCTGAGCCTCTCCAGCCAAGGTAAGCACCCATTCCCAGGTGTCTGCTCAGGAGTAAGCCCATTAATTCAATGGCGCTTACTCCTACATTTTGTCCTAATTTTTTTTAAAAGTCCAGATTTTTAAACAGATTCAATAAAATTTTGAATTCAAATAATTAATAATATTTTATTTCCTTCCTTTCAAGTCAAGGGGGTAACGTCAGCATATCTAAACATATTTTGGGGCAAAAAGTAAAAAAGTTCCCTGATCCCTGCTGTAGAGGTTTGTAAACGTTTGCAAAGATCTGCCTTTTAAAGCATCATAATGCAATCATGTTTCCATCTGAAACAGCCACAGGGTACAATGCAATCCACTGTTACTTCAGAATAATACCAATGGAAAGCAAGGAGTTTGCTTCTGAGTAAATCAGGTTGCAATTATGTGTAGCTGTGCTTGCTGTTGTTCATTCCTTGTCTCTCTTCTGTGAATTGAACTGCATACCCCGTTATGTGTCATAGATTTTCTGTTATGTAGAGCCTTTGCCTTAACATTCTGGGTACTTTAAAATAGGATTTGAATAATGAACCTACTTGTTTAGTGGATCTACTGCTGTTTACATTACAGTTAACTCTGATAGTGTTTACAGTGAGTTCATGAAGATCATGATTTTAAAAGTTAATGCAAGTTTGTGAAGATCATTTTAAAAGTTAATGAATAAAAAGTACCATATCTTATGATCTTCTTACTATGTAAGTTAGACAATGTACAGTTCTTAGCTAACAGTAGTAGTTTATTTTCCAGTATCTGCCCTTGAGTAAAATCAGACAAAACTATAGTCAGACACCTCACCCCCGCCAAGTTTAACAAATGTTTATAAGGGTCATGGAAAATTCCATGTTTTTTCACTCAAAACCTGCCTATCTGTGAGATGAACTTATACTCGAGTATCGGTGATACATGCAGTTTCTGTATTCACTGTCAGGAAGAATTAATGGGGTTTGTCACAGCAATGGGCAGCTAATCCTGGTCAATGCTTGAATGAAACATGCCCATATTAAAAATGGTCTACTCCTTTTAAAAGCTCTCTCTTACACCAGTACACTGTTCTGACTGGCTAATCCAAACAGAAGAACCTCCAGAACACTAAGTGTTCTACCAGAACACTAAGAAAGAGGTTTGACTAATGGACCACCAAACGTCATAGGTGGCAAGCTGGCTATAGTCTCCTCTTTTTGCTTCTGTATGAAGACAATAAGACACAGAAAACAGCTGACATAAATTGACCATGTCGCCAGAGAAGGGGCCCAAAATTGTTCCTTGAGCCTATTTCATGACAAACTTATTTAGGGATTTCCTTATGGGGGATGGGGTACGAAAACAGGAGGCACTGCACCATCTGTACCCATTTCTTTTTTCTCAACAGTATATCTTAAATGTTCTGCCAAATGGGAGAGACAAAATGATGAAGTAGCCATTCATTGGTACCAGATGGTTGTCACATCCAAGTTCTCAACCATCATCAGTGAACTGGCCTTTTGGCCACTGAATTTCCAAACTTTTAACTCAAGATGGAAGATGGAATCTGGAATAAGACCACATAATGTGAACTTTGGCACATGAAGTCTCATACCTTTTCTAACTCAGAAAAGAGGCACTTTTAAAAACCGCATCTTGTTTAGCTGGAGGAAAACAACTACCCTCTTCACCTCAGCATGACATCTTTTTCAGAGGTTGTTGCTAGTCTCTTTGCCATCTCTTCATAACACAACTGGATAAAGATACTGGCTGAAGACCTATACTGCTCTGGCAAGACAGACCATAAACAATTTACGGTCTAAAAGGGCAATACATTTCTGCCTTTCTATTAAAACGCAATGTCTTGAGACAAAAGGTTTCTGCCTATCCACAAAGAGACATAATCTTGAGACATAGGCTTCTGCCTATCCACAAAGACTTTCCACAAAAAATGAATTGAAATTCATTTTTTTTACACTGGGTCAAATTGGGGGAAACGTAGATTGACACCAATGGTGTTGGATTTACGAACAAGCTTCCGGAACAAAACTCATTCATAAGTAAAGGACTTAATATGAAACAAAAACTAGTTTCAAAAATTTGTAGCCTAGGTCTCACAACACAATACTAATCAAATCTGACATAAGCAGACTACTGTGGGAGGTGAAGCAGTACATACTGCAGGCACAGCAATGTGCAATGTAACTCCCCCTTTCATGCCACCAGAGCCATTCTAGGCAGCAATGGCAAAATACAGGAGTACTTGAGTATTGCTGTCACTGCCCGCAGTGACTCCAATTGTGAGTGGAAATGACTGCTTACCCAGTGTACTGCTGCACCTGTAGTACGTCCCGAGCCACACATCTAGTAGCTGTGCCACTGAAACAGACCAGCCTTCAAAGATTCTCTTATTTGCTTTAGCTAATCTTCTTCCAATTATAATAATCAGGAGGATGCATGCACACACTAAAATATAAGTGTACCTGTACTTACCCATTTAGGTTTTTGGAGATGGTACATATCCTTTCCAAAAGTTTTTCTACCTGCTGGTATGGAGTTAACAAAAGTTAAGTCAAAAAACACTTCCAATATTTTGCTGAACAGACCACCACCAAATCAACCATCAATGAAGCCAAAGCTAAGTGAGCTAATTTTACAAGGATGTTTCTGCTTCTCTTTGCTGTGGTACTTGAATGAACCAATCCCCCTTAAGAAGGCAAGAAAGAGAAATTTGTGACGTCTCTTGCAGACAGGACTTATAACAATATAGTTAACACCTGCATACCAAGAAAGCACATACAAGCTTTACGGCCATTCATGAAGAGAACCCACCAGAATGATTTAGAACTTTGTAGGGGGAGCCCATATCCACAGATCCCTTATTTGCAGTTTCACTTAACTGTGTGTTTAGGCACCTCACCTGGCTGTGCCCACAAAGGCAAGGGAAACACTCTCCTCACCTTAAGAGGTATGGGGCCCAGAATAGCAATTTAGGCCAAAAAAGTCGCATCCTTTTCCCCCATAAAAGTAGAAGTAATGCTTTTATACCTTTAAAAGGTATTAGGAGGCCTACTGGGGCTTCCCAGCCTTCTTAATGCCTGTAAAGGCATAAAATATAAAATGTTTTACAAAAAACCTGCCTGCTCCAGCACAAGTCTGGATTGCGCTATAAGTTTGCTATTGCAAAAAAGAATGATGTTTTACAGACTTAGAAAATGCCAGATTTATGCACAGCAGCAAAATTAGTTTTGATCCCTAAAGGACAAGAGTTAATGGGCATAAAAGATTACAGACCTATTTCATTGCTGAATAAGGATTACAAAATATTTACTGTAATTTTAGCAAATAGAATAAAGATATTACAAAATTTTATGCATGAAGATCAGTATGGTTTTCTATTGAAAAAACATCTGAATAATAATGTCAGAATTGTACTGGATTTGCTGGAGTATTATGATAGAAGTGCTGAATTCAAAGAGCTGTTTCTGACCTTTAAAGCCCTATACAGCTTTGATCTGGGGTATTTGTGGGACCACCTTCATCCATACAAACAATCTATCACCTAAGGTCACCTGGAGGGCCCTGCTGACCGTGTCAGCAGGTGAGGGGTGTGGTGGCAAGGGGCAGGGCCCTTTCAGTAGTTGCATTCCAGCCATGGAATACCCTTCCACTGGAACTGAGCACTGCTCCCTTTCTACAGAGCTTTTGGCGGGGACTTAAGACATTTTTGTTTTAAAAATCCTTCAGTTAGTGCTAGTGTGTGGGTATGATTTTAATTGTTTTGTCTCTATTCTTTCTATCTAGGGCAGGATTCTCTGTAGTATGAGTCTGTCTTCTTGCCCGCTTGACCCTTGCCCAGCTAATCAGATCAGCCTGGGGTGGACTAGCCAAATGGACAGGGAGGGAGGGTGAATTCCTCTATGAGGGAGGGGATGCTGTCTCCTGCATTGAAACAGGTAGTGGTTCGCTCCCTCCTGAAGAAACCATCTCTGGATCCTAATAATTTAAATAACTATCAACTCAGTCTCAAACATCCCATTCCTGGGCAAAGTGGTTGAGCGGGTGGTGCTGCCCCACCTTCAGATGGTCCTGGAAGAAACTGATTATCTGGATCCTTGGCTTCAGGCCAGGGTTTGGGACGGACCTATGCTGGGAAATAGACGGGGAGTGTGACCCTATTGGTCCTGTTGTATCTCTCAGCGGCCTTTGACACCATTGATTATGGTATCCTCCTGGCTCGGTTGGCCAAGTTCGGGACTGGAGGCATCATCCTGCAGTGGTTCCACTCCTTCTTGGCTAACAGATCCAAGAGGATGGTGCTGGGTGCTTGTGGCCTTTTAAAAGGTGCTTGCCTATAAGGAAAAGGAGGACCATGAAGAGATTTTCCTAGGACATTTCCTCACAAGGCCAATAAAGAGAACAAGTCCTGGGAAGATCTCTTCATGGTCCTCCTTTTCCTTTTAGGCAAACACCTTTTTTAAGGCTATAAGCTGCTTGCTTACAAGGAAAAGGGGGGCAATAAAGATCTCTTTCCAGGGCACAAGGCATGCCTACTCAGAAGTTAGCCCATTTGTGTTAAATGGGTCCTACTTCCAGGAAGGTGTCTTTAGGATTGCAGCCTAAGGATCATGCACATCCCCCCGCTTTCCATGCCGGGGAACCCCGTGCAGAGGGACCTGACTCTGAAAGCACAAACCTAAGCATGTCTACCCAGAAGTTAGCCCCATTGTGTTTAATGGGTCTTACTCCCAGGAAAGTGTCTTGGATTGCAACCTCCTAACCATCTCTACCCAGAAGTAAGCCCCATTGTGTTAAATGGGCTTACTCCCAGGAAAGTGTCTTTAGGATTGCAGCCTAAATAGTCTTCATATGATCATGCACATTGAATGCATGTTTTGAATTTAATTACAGTGTTTTGTCATCATTTTTATATAGAGTTAATATTTTTATATGAATATTTGGGGGGTTGTGGAACCAGTCATCTGAGTTTCCATTGTTTCCTATGGGAAAATCTGCTTCACTTAAAGAACATTTCACTTAAAGAGCATGCCTCCTGAACGAATTAAGCTCTTTAAGTGAGGCGCCACTGTATATACTTAACTCAAATGACAGCTTTTTGCTATTCCCAGCAATAGCACACCCCACTACCCATTCTCACTATTTCCCATGATGCCTTAGAAGGCACCTGATGAATATATCCCTATTTCCAGTTATAGTGACAGAATTTAAAGAGGACTCTCATCAAACCATTCCTGATTAATTTTGCTGGGCACAATCAAACTAACCTGACAACACGGAAGTAACACCACTCCTAATAGGTGGTGATGCACAACTTCAGCAGTCACCATCAACATTATATCCCATTGTACCGTAGTAAGCCCATTCCCACTGCACAGTTAGCTACTTAGAACCCCCAATGATGAGTAGAAGCAGCAGGTTCCTTCCCCCATGCCATTTTACAACTTCCAGATACCATTCTTGCCCAACAGTGTCATGGTTTGAGTGGGGACATCTGAGGTTTCTAAAATGGTCCACTGCTGTCATAGCTTTCCTTGTCAGGAGCCCTAGGACCCTATAAAGAGTCCAGTAGCAGCAAGCCATTTTCTTTTCCTTGGTGACATTTCACAACTTCTGAACATACCAGTTCCAATGCAGCTTTGGGAGATAAGATACACAGGAACTGTAAAATGGGGGAACCATCTGTTGCTGCACCTCTAAGTTGCTCAGTAATTGTCCTCAAAGGCACTACTAAATCATGTGGTGATGGCAAGGTACAACATGCTGTCTTGGTGGTTCACCAACAAAATGTATGGAGTCCTGCATAGGCACTTGCTCATGATTTTGCCTCACTAGATCCCAAATGTAGAGCCATCCCTGGTAACTCTCCCACTGAAACCAAAGGAATTTTAAATGCTTTACTGGACAATGTAGTCAGTGGTGGGCCCAGCCTGGCCCAAGAACCGGTTCTCCGGAAGTGGGCAGAACCAGGCCAGGTCAGGGGGTGGGGCTGGGGTCAGGGGTGGGGCTGGGGTCAAGGGTGGGGCAGGGGAGGTTTTTAATTAAAAATTTTAAAAAAATTAAAAAATAAAATTTCTTACTTTTGAGTAGTCAGGTTGGTTTTCAGGCTGCAGTGAAGTTTCCTGGGAGTAAGTTCCATTGCCTGTCATGGGACTTACTTCTGAGTAGTCAGGTTGGGCTCTGAGGCTGCAGTGCCAGGCCTTGTGGGTGGTGGGAGGGTGACTGTGGGCACCTGGGGGCAGTGGGGGATGTTCAGAGGTAGTTCTGGGGGTGGGGGTGACTGGGGGCTTGGGAAACTCAGTAGCGGTAGCTACGGCTAACCACTACTGAAAAATAAAAAAAAAATCACTGCGCATGTGTGCGCAGCTAATTACTTGCCTGGGAGAGTCCTAGAGAGTCCCTGCACAGGCGAGGACCTCAAGTGAACTCTTCCGGACTTTCACTTGAGAGGCCTACACAGGGACTCTCTAGGACTCTCCCAGGCAAGTAATTAGCTGCGCACACATGCGCAGTGATTTTTTTTTTCCAGTAGCGGTTAGCTGTAGCTACCACTACTGAGTTTCCCAAGCCCCCAGTCACCCCCACCCCCCAGAACTGCCTCTGAACAGCCCCCACTACCCCCCCAAGAGCCCCCAGTCACCCTCCCACCCCCCCAGAACTGGCTCTAAAGAGCCCCCAGTGCCCCCCAAGAAAACCCTCCGAACCATTCCCCTGGTTCTCGCTCCCCCCCCCCCCTCCACAACCGGCTCGCCAGTGCCCCAAAATTTTAAGATCCGGTTCTGAGGAGCCAGTGTGAACCCCCTAGTGCCGACCTGTGAATGTAGTTTTAAGTGTGTTCTCTTCACTGTTTTTGGCACATTAAAATGAGCAAACTGCTCACCTTCCCAAGGTCAAAGTGAAGAATCAGCAAAAGGTGAATTTGTTGCCGTCACCACTTGCAATGATTGGCTGGGTTTCAAATGGGAGAAATGCCCATCTCTTTCATCTTGCATCTCTAAGAAGGGCCTCAGAATACAGGCAGTGAGGGTGTTAACACATCCTGCCTCCTCCTCCACCATGAACATAAAATGTCTCAATTTTGAGGGCTATCTTATCAGAAACAAGTGCCTCTATCAGTATTTTAAGAATTCCCATTCTTCAAATGTCACCCCATGCAGCCAGGAAGTATTCCATAATGAACATAGATATCATACATGCACAGCATACCTCATAATCGGAAATTGTTACACATCTGAATCGATGAAAAGTTCCTAGAAGACAGTCCAATAAATCCGCAGGAAAGATAGTGATGAATTCTACTAAGTCCTTCAGAGGCAGCAAGGAGAACCAGGACCTGAACAATGCTCTGTTTCCTTTCACCAAATGCTGTTTCTCTTTCATTAAACGTAGAAAGTTCCTGCAAATACAGGTAAAACAGAAGGAAATTTACTCTACAGAGAAGAATGCCAAGTAGACAGAAATTCACTTAATTTTACATTCACTTATTTTCACATTGCCAGAAAGAAAGCAGAAAAAACAACAAAGGAGGAACATGGTTCTTACTGGTGCTTCTGTCACTGCAGGAATATGTTCCCCAAATTTCATGCTTCTAGGTCCAGGGGTTGGGGCAGAGCTTCCATCAGTCTGCAATTCTACAATGTAGGGAGGAAAACACATAGCGCCCTTTCACCCCCTTCCTTAGGGAATTTCCAAAAACTGGTTCTTAGTGGGTGCATCCATCATGGAAGGAACACCCATCCCAATTTTCATGCTTCTAGGTCCAGGGGTAGCGGTAGGGGCTTGATCAGTCATGTCATCAGTCATGAGTGAGTCTGTTTTCAGTTTTATATTGTTCTAGAGAAAATATACCCGCTTTGCGGGGGGAAATTTCCCCGTATGCCATCCCCCCACTGTGCGTCTTACCCCCCACTGTGCATCCTTCCCCCATGCGCATAACCCCCAAAGCACATTACCCCCCATCTGCAGCATCCTCCCCAATGCAACCCCTCCCTCCAAACAACATCCCGCCAGTGCACCAGGCACTGAGCACCAAATTGGCTGGATGTTGTTCAGTCTTCCATGTTAAGTATAGGACAAAACACGTTGCACCTCTTTTCAGCCCCTTAAGGGTTAAATTTCTCCACATTGGTTCTTGGTGGGTGTTCATGTGACATAAGGAGCACCCCTCCCGAATGTCATGCTTCTAGGTTTGGGGGTTAGGGCAGAGCATTCCTCAGCCATATTCTTCAATGCAAAGTATAGGGAGGAAAACATGTTGCCTGCACCCCATTTCATCCTCTTCTGGTTGGAATTTCCACAAACCAGTTCTTATTGACTCCCTCCATCACGGAAGGAACACCCAGACCAAATTTCACGCTTCTAGGCCCTGCGGTTTTGAAGGGGGTTGATGAATGAGTCAGTCAATTACTTTTCTCTTTTATATACATAGAAGATATATACTAGCATCAAACCCCATGCAGAAAAACCCCACGTGCATCTGCCCATGCGCATCAATACTCCCATGCGCATCAACCCCCATTTTGACTGGGCAACATCCCCCCATTTTGACTGGGCGTTGATGAGTCAGTCAGTGACTTTTCAGTTTTATATATACAGACTAGTGAAAACCTACCTGAGTTGCAGGAGTAAAATTCCCCCATATGCTAGCCCCCCACTGCGCATCAACCCTGCATGCGCACCATCCCCCATGTGCATTGTCTCTCTGTGCACAATACCCCTGTACAACATCCCCCATGTGCACCATCCCCCATATGTACCATTCCCCCCACGCACACCATCATCATCATCCCCAAGCGCATCATCCTGTGTGCAACAACCTCCCATGCGCAACATTCCCTCACCCCGTACACATCCCTCCACAACTATGGGTACCTCTTCCTGGCCAATGCAGTATTTTGATCTTCAATGTATAGGCCAAAAATGTATTGTACCCTTTTCATCCCCTTAAGAGTTAAATTTCTCAAAAATGATTTTTGGTGGGTGTTGATGTCACAGAAGGAACACCCTTCCCAAATTTCATGCTTCTAGGTCCAGGGGTTGGGGCAGATCATCCCTCAGACAGGGGTTCTTCAATGGAAAGCGTTAGGAGGAAAACATGTTGCGTTCCATTTCACCCCCTTCTTAGGGAATTTCCAAAAACTGGTTCTTATTGGGTCCATCCATCATGGAAGAAACACCCTACCCAAATTTCACACTTCTAGGCCCAGCGGTTTTGGCTGAGCATTGATGAGTCAGTGAGTGAGTGAGTCACTTTCCCATTATATATATAGAGTAGTGAAAACAAACCCGCGTTTGAGTAAAATTCCCCTGTACGCCATCCCTCCACGGCGCATCAACCTCACATGCACATCAATCCCCCCATGCGCATCAACCCCATATGCAACAGCCCATGTGCAGCATCTTCCCCAGTGCAACCCCTCCCTCTGAATAACATCTCCCACAGTGCATCAGACACTGAACACCAAATTGGCTGGATGTTGCACACCCCTTTTCAGCCCCTTAAGGTTTAAATTTCTCCACATCGGTTCTGGGTGGGTGCTGATATCACAGAAGGAACACTCTGCCCAATTTTCATGCTTCTAGGGGTTAGGGCAGGGCAGTGATCAGTCAGGGATTCTCAATGGAAAGTATAGGGAGGAAAATGCCCCATTTCACCCCCTTCCGGTTGGAATTTCCGAAAACCAGTTCTTAGTGGATCCCTCCCTCATGGAAGGAACACCTACCCCAAATTTCACACTTCTATGCCCAGCGGTTTAGGCTGAGCGTTGACGAGTGAGTGTGGACGAGTGAGTAACTTTTCTCTCTCTCTCTCTCTCTCTCTCTCTCTCTCTCTCTCTCTCTATATATATATATATTATATATATATGTATGTATGTATGTGTATATATATATATATATATATATATATACACACACACACACACACATATATATATATATATATATATATATATATATATATATATATATATATATATATATATATGAGAATGAATGAATGGGTAAGCAGTCTACAGTCTGGAGCAGTGATGGGCCCGGCCTGGCCCAAGATCTGGTTTGCCGGAAGTAGGAGGGGCCAGGCTGGGTCAGGGGGCGGGGTGGACCGGGGCGGGTCCTGGGCGGGCATAACCCACCTGTTCCACTGCAGGTCCACCCGCCGCCACACCGAAGACAAACAACGCACCGCGCATGCGCTGAAAACTAAGCACACTGCGCACGCACCAACCAACGAAGGTTGGCGCATGCGCAATCTAGGGGGTTTCCCCAGACTTTCCCTGTTCTAGCCTGACCTCTGGCCGGGGACAGGGAAAGCCTAGAGAGGTCCCCGGGGAGTCCCGCCCACGCCTCCTCTATTGAAGACTTCCGCACTGCTAGGCAGTGTGGACAATTTAAAGGGGAAAGAGCAGTGCTAAGTCACGGCTCCTTCTTTGGGCTGTTAGGCTGCAGCAGTCCCATCCACACTTTCCTAGGAGTAAGTCCCACTGACTGTCATGGACTTACTTCTGAGTAGAACTTGGACTGGACTCTGAAGATGCAATGCATGCCCTTACCCTGACCACACTTTCCTGCGAGTAAGTCCCATTGACTGTCATGGGACCTACTTCTGAGTAAACCTTGGACTCAGAATTAAGCCACGGACCTGAATAGCAGTGTGCCCTGGTGGTCTACTCAAAAGTAAGCCACACACATTCTCAGACAGGTCCGGTCCAACTGGACCCCTGCCCAGCATTCTGGGGTGGTGATTGTGGGCACTGACTGGACTTGCTACAAAGGAGACCTCCAGGGCAAAGCTCTGGAAAGTGTGTTGTGTGTGACTTACTTCTGAGGAAACCTCCGGGGCACATGTGTGTGTTTTAAAGACTTAAAAAAATGAAGGACAAAATGCAGGACATCCTACATTTTGTCCTACATTTAAAAATATGTTCCAGTGGGGTTGGGAGGGTGATTGGGGGCATTTGGGGGCAGCGGGGGTTCTTTAGAGCCAGTTCTGGGGAGTGGGGTGGTAATTTGTGTGCACTGGGGGCTTGCTACAATTAAAAAAAATTCAAAAAAAATTCCCAAAAAAATCACTGCGCATGACAACGCAGCTAATTACTGGCTAGGGAAAGTTCCTAGAGAGGCCCTGCGTAGGCGGGACCTCAAGTGAACTCTTCAGTACTTTCACTTCCTGGAAATGTTCCTACTTCCTGTAGGCCACCAGGCGGTGTACTCGGAAGTAACACACATAGATCTCACTGCTTGCTTTGCCCAAGAGGCCACCAGGTGGTCTACTCGGAAGTAAGGACTTAATCAAGGGTTGCTGCTGGCAAGGCAAGGCACTAAGGCAGGTCAGGTCAGGTCAGGCAGGGACAGCAAGAAGCCGCAAGAAAGGTGCCTCACTGAGGCAAAGCATGCCTGGCTGTTTGAAGAGCACGCGATGTGGCTGCTCGCTCTGACTGGCCGGCCAGGCTCTGTAGGAGTCAGGGAGGAGGCGGGGAGGACAGACTTCCTCACCAGCCTCCAAGCAGCAGCTGCGCGCGCATTTTGCGTGCGCAGAGTAAAAATGGCGGCCGCAGCGGCCGGTGGTGGCTGTGAACTGGTCCCAACGATTCTGCTCCCGCACTGCCCTACCAGATCGCCACCGGCTGCCAAATTACAACTGCCCACCTCTGGTCTGGAGAAAGTAAACTAAAACCAAACATTCATTTGGTTGTTGATTCCTGTTGCTTTGACTCACAGTTTGGGAACCACTGCCCTACCCTAGGAAATGATCCAAATACTATCAAAATGGCTACCATGGATTCAGAATGGCCCTGTGTGCTATGCATACCAAGGACAATGAATGTGTGAGTTAAATGACACTATTGTTCCCCTGAATAACCAAATCCTCAGTAATGGAGTGCACAGATTCAGAAGACTGATTATAAATCAAAGAGAAAATCTACATCTACATCTACAGTATTTATATACCGCTTTTCAACTGAAAAGTTCACAAAGCGGTTTACAATAAAATGAAAAAATTAATAGCTAATGGGTCTCTGTCCCAAAAGGGCTCACAATCTAAAGTGCAAAAAGAACACCAGCAGAAGCCACTAGAACAGACATTGCTGGGGTATGGAGGGCCAGTTACTCTGCCCCTGCTAAAGAAAAGAGGAACATCCACTTAAAAGAGTGTCTCTTGACCAATAATCTAAGGCTTATCATCTTAACTTAGGGCACACTGCAAACCAATTTTCCTGCTCCAGGGTAAGGGCAGTGTAAATCCAAGGTAAAGAAGCAAACACCACCTTATCTTGAAGAGGCTTTTGTGACAGCCCCCCCCCCCCCCCACTTCATGCTGAAGTGCTGGAATGTTGGCTAGGATTATGCCTTCAATGACTTTAACATTTCAGAAAGGAAATAGGAAAGCATTCAAACTCACTTTTTACAGATATCTTTATCCCTGCATTGAACAAATGGAACATGTGCCAGCCTTGCCCACCTCTCTTCAGATTCTAGTTGAGCTTTCCCTTGAAGGGATTTATACTCAACAGAAGCAGTAAACAGATGAAGAACTGGGATTGTCCAAAGCCACTGGTCAACTTGATTTTCAATGCAGTCAATGCAGAATGAAATCAAATATTTTTCCATGCTAAAAGAGATAAAAGAAAAATGTTGCATCACACCTGAAACTGGTTCATTCAACAAGGAGCACAAACACTATTTCCATAATCTAAATAGAAATGATAGACCTCCAGAGTTATTTTTAAAAGGTGATCAAGAAACATTTCAGCTATTTAGGATTATCCTACATTTCTTCACGAAGGACTTTGCAATATTTATATTTCAATTTTGTATCCCACATTTGTGTAACCTACATCCAATCTACATACAATCTTTTTAAAATATATTTGGGAGACATAAACAACATTATTCATCTACTTTTATCTGTAGTAGGCCCAACTGTGCCTTGGGTGGAAACAAGTTCCCTACAAGCGGAATAACTTTGGTTGGCAGTCAAAAGGAACCAGCTGTGAAGCCTGTATGTGTCTGTATGGCAAGCCGAAGTGTGTCGAAACCATGGCAAGATCCACCTGGAATTTAATCAAGCTGAAAGATAGAACTCTCTGTTGATGGAAAAGCCTCTTCAAGGCTTCAAATAGCATGTCCATGTAAACCACCTTGAATAAAGCCAAAGGAACAATCGAAGGCCAGAAAAGTATATAAATACCTGGGTTTGTTTGTTGTGATGGCCCTTCACCAACATGCTGTAAAAAAAACCTATAAAGCATGTTTGTGCCTCCTTGGGGGAAAACTATACTTGTGCACAGAAGTGAGCAAGAAGGCAGTGACTGAATCCAGCCTTCGCAGTAATCTCCACATTAGCTGAGCTCAGCTGAAGCAGAGGTCTGAGAGGGGACAGGAAAAAGGTGGGAGGAAGGTGTTCCAGGGCAAGAGAAGGGCAGATAGGACTGGGGGGAGGTGGGAAAGGAGCAGGAGTCAGGTCTCTGTCCCAGCAGCTATGCCAGATCCAAGCCCTGTTTCCCACACTATTAGGAGCAACCTCCGCTCCCATCTACTCGGATCTGTGCCATGTTCTAAGGTAGCTCAGATTTCAGTAGAACCATTGAAGCAATTGCACCCTTAACTGGGGTAAGTAAAATATCTATCCGTTTCCACACAGTTGCACAACAGTAACCCCTATGGGTCGCCGGATGCAAAGCAGGATTGAAATCATGCCTCCACCAGCACTGTATGTTTCATACCTTTAACAGCAATAAGAAAAGAGAAACTAAACAGGTGCACCTCCATGAAGTCCTCCATGAGTTAAAAAGAAATTTCAACCCATTAAATTTGCCTATTTAAAAATTTATCAAATGAAGTTGCAACTCCATATCCATTCAGATATCAACATGATGACTTTTAAACTCCAAATTATATATGACATACCACAGCCTTGAGAATGCCTCTTTGATCAAACTGATTTCATTCACTTCTCCTGGCTTCTCCAAACAAAGAAGGCTGCATAAGTTTTTCCAATCATTTATTGATATTAGAAGTTTGAAGTTTACTCCTAATATAAGAAAAATCAATGCCTCGCCAAGTTTCTTCTGCAGTGCTGTGTCCTGAGATGGATCATGATGGGCTCTTTTTCTCAAGTAATTCAACAGGAAAGCTTTTATCTAAATTTTAAAGAGAAAAAAATTGTCACTTATTTTCTCTATAAATTCTGCTTTCTACATTTCAGTGACTACTCAAAGTACATGCTCCTTTACCACATTCCATTATCACTGCTGTCCTGAGGGATAGCAGTTCAGTCTTCAGTGGAAAGATTTTCAACTAAAGGGAATAAAGCAAGAATCAAGGTTTCCAACCAGCACTGAGACGGTTGCAATGGCTGAGATGAATCAAAACTTCATAGCTACTTGGCATACATCTCCCAGAATTCCCCCACCAAACCCCTCAAAAAACATCCATGCCATATCAAGAGTGCCAGCAGCAATGAAACCAGCAGGCACCATGTCAAGCTTTTGAGTTAGCCTGGGTTTTCATTTGGTAGACGTTGGGTACAAGATACAGTAACTGACCACTAGGCACTGAGTGGGTAATGCAGTACACGTGTAGAATGTGTACAGGGAGGCTAACACATAGGTCTGATTATGATCACCGGTGAATGATTGTAGACAGCAGTTGTTTGGAGGGCAATAGGGATAGCAGGGATATAAGCCAGCTGAATGTACCACTCAGAAGTGGCTAGGAAGAAAAGAGGTAACTGGGAGCTCTGTTGGTTGGGAAAGTGATCTGCTGCCTTGACCTAAACTGCTGTATCATGTATTGACCTTGGACTGCTCTGTGACCTGATTCTGCCTACTCCCTATATCCTCAAAACATATGTACTATGCTCATGTCCTGTGTGCTCCTGTGTTGTCTTGATGCTGGTGGGCACAGTTTGCATCACCTTCCTATCACAGCAGCATGAGGCATCATTACTGAGCACCACTGGGCACAGGGCACCACCAGGCTCCACTGCCCAGTGAGTACCACAGGGAATCCTGTGGCATCTCCACTGGGCATCTCTGCCACTGGGCATCTCTGCTAGGCACCATTGGGCACCCGGCACCAGTGGGCAACACCCAGCAGCAGGAACTACTGGACACCATGCACCAAATTGGTTCTTAGTTGGTCCTTACATCACAGAAAAGCATCTAGTCCAGAAACCACATTTTGTAGTTCCACAGACTAAGTACACATTGGAGAAATAAACTATTTTGTCGGTCTCAGTTCTCCCAACACTCAATTTTAGAGGATGTTTCCCTGGTTCTGATGTAATCCCATGTCCAATTACCTTTGTTTATGTTGGTTACATTCCTCAAAGTGATAAAGATGTTGTGCTTGAACCACTGCTATTAGCTTTTTGTTTATAATAAGACTAGCGAAATGTACCTACATAGCAGGTGTAAAATACCCCTATGCACCATCCCCCATTGCGCAACTCCCCACCATGCGGAACACCCCCCCCCCCCCGCCAGCTCAAGAGCAGTGAGCCAATGTGCACTATGAGCCAGGAGGCTCCACAAATTGCTGGGGTGCTCCTGCACAGACCTTCCCATCTCACTTCCTTCTAGGCAGACAGGTGGCCAAGGGGTGCTGCGGAATTTCTCCCTCCAAGACTGGAGCATCCATCCCAGTCTCAAAAGAAGAACTGCTGTAGCACTCCATGCCCTCCACCCGCATGGAAGTAAGTGG
The DNA here is from genome assembly GCA_030015325.1 of Cryptoblepharus egeriae. NCBI lineage: Eukaryota > Metazoa > Chordata > Lepidosauria > Squamata > Scincidae > Cryptoblepharus > Cryptoblepharus egeriae. Next base: position 101,414,586 of record JAREYC010000002.1, on the reverse strand, counting down.
GGAATTTGGAGTCTAAAGTTAGCTGGAATTTAGCTGTGCATTAGATTCGATGGCACATGAGATGCAAGTAAACACAAGTATTTTGATTATAAGTAGAGGTCCATTTTAAGTTTAACAGTTTACTATATTGTAATTAAAGTGTAACAAACCCATTGTTGTATAAAATAGTGCAATTAGGTAAAAATCATAACATAAACCCACTGCCATTTTATTATTATCATATAAATCAATATATGCAGTAAAATTAAATTTTATACCTGCTTTGCACATGCACATTAAATCACCTGTAATTTTTTTTTAATCTCAAGGCTTTTAAAATAGGGGTGTGCATTAGATTCAATGGCGCATTAGATTCAAGCAAATACAGAATATTTACTGTAAGGAAGGCTATGCTCTGCCTATAGGAGCCAGCTTGCACTAAAAAGGAGGACATTTATTTTCCAGGACATGAGGCTAAACAAAGAAGAAACATGCTGTATAAGGAGGATATCTGGTGACTTTTCCTGCAGGTTGTCCTGCTAGTGAAGACCCACTAAAAAGGAAGGAAAACTAATCATGTTCCAACTATTAAATAGATAAATTTAGATAGTAAAATCTACTGGGCAGGTATGAATACCATACCTGGAATTTTGCTTCAGCTAATGGCTACATAAACACGCTACTTACAATAAACCATTAACTAAACGATTAATATAGCAATAAAACAGATAAAAGAACATTCAGTTCAAATTGCAACACTGCCTCAACATTGACTCAATAATCACCGCTGCATAATTATGCATTCAGCAATTTAATGGCACAAGGAAAAAAACCAGTCCTTACACATAGAAGTTTTAGTGTACAGAGTCCTATATCGGTGTCCAGAAGGAATTTAAGTCATAGGTGACTTAAATCAGCCATTTTAGAACATTAAAAGTAAAAGTTGCTGTTTTATTTATAAAGTTTAATCTCATTAAGAGTAAGACAGAATTACCATACCTGATCTTCTCCATGTTGTAATTCTGTCCATTCAACTCTGCCCGCCTCATACACCATTGGCCTTTTATTCACCAAGAAAAACTGGTTGAACTGCCCAAGGAAGTTATTGATAGCTATAGGAGTCCAGGTGCCAAGTATACTGAAGATACTATCCAGCATTATTTCCGCTGCTATTAACTTTCCTTTCACAATATCTTTCTCTGATGTTTTCAAGAATGGAATACCTTTTTTAAAATTGTTCCACATATTGTCTTGAGGCTTGGCACATATTATATCATCATACTGATGCCAATCTGCTAATTAAAACAAAAGTTCCTTCAGGTTTCACAAAAAGACACAACCCATCTCTCTTCTTGCATTGCCCATGTGATGTGAATTATGTACTAAGTGTAGAGGTTTTTTATTGTCCAGAACCACTTTATAATGTATAAGCCCATAATTTCAGCAACTTCTGTTAAATGATGCTTTCAGATTTTAAAGCGAGCATGGATACATGCACACGTGTTATGTTGGAATTCCTGAACTCTGCAGAGTCCTAGTCTTCACCCTTTTCATTTCAGTCTACCAGTAAACCCCTCCTACAATGAAAAGGAAGCAGAAATGGGCATACTATTGCCCACAACCTGGATTACCATTCATCTCATTACTATCAGAGAAATAAAAAGGGCATTTAAGAGTCCTCCAAGACCATCTTGTTATATTCTTATTCTAACTATGCATACTCTTCCAAAGGAAAAAATGCCTTGTTTGTATCTGGGACAATCTTCATGGGCATTACACACACTGATACATATAACACATCAAGTACAATTACAGTACATGAGGACAGTTCCTTACCTCTATCTATTAGGTCATTTGATGAGATGAACAAGCAGCGATTCACAATGTCTCCTTTGGGACAAGATTTGTAGATAAATTCATAGACTCCTTTCTCACCATATGAAATGAAATACTTATAGGGAATAGGCTTATCCATATTGTCCTTTGAAATTGTAACATAGCCGTGAAATAGATGACCATGCTCTTCAATAACTCTGTTTTTTAAAAACATGCACAAACACATAAACCAACAACTACACCAACACCAACTACAACAACTACGCTATAGACAAACAAATGTATTTAAACAGAGACCTATATGATCCTAACAGTCTTTGTTTAAAAATAAAATTGCTAAAGTTACCTTAAAGATAAAATTGCTAAACCAGATTAATTTTTCCAGATCATGTACCTGCATACATATACCAACCTAAAAAATTAAGAAGGAACATAGACACAATTTTTAGAAGTATCCAAGTGGGGTGATTTCTAAAAAGAACAATATATTTTGTTGATCAAGTCTATTCTTTCTTCAAGAAGTAAAGGTATGACAAAATTTAACAACAATCAGAGATCTGCATGTTTCAGGATTCTACAGGAAGTGCAGGAATGTCACAATTATTGTAGGACTCAAGAGTATGCAATTTTATAAAAAAATCCCCCCTTTTAAAGCACATTTCCAGTACTTATTGTTATAAAGATATGGCGAGAAGCCTGGAGGAATGCTTGATGATTTCTCAAAAAGCAATAGTTGTTACCAATCTTTTGGACAGTTGAGAGGCTTTAGTATCTACATAACATCCTGCTCCTCTTGCAGAGTCATTATTATGAAAAAACAGCAAATATTACAGAATAGAACAAATAACTTAAGCTCATCAAGCCCCAAAACTACTTTATTTACTTGAATCTAATGCGCATCCTGATCTTACAAGGTTTGAGATTTAAAAAATTGTTTGCTGGTTTTATAACGCGCAGCTGCAAAGCAGGTACAAGATTTAATTGTACTGCATAAAACAATAAGCTCCAGGCACCATGTTCCGTTGCTTGGAGGCATTTAAAACCCAGGAAGGATGGAGCAGGACACACACACACAGAGAGAGAGAGAGAGAGAGAGAGAGAGAGAGAGAGAGAAACCCCATGAGTTGAATGCAGTTAGGGTTACCATAATTCTCCCCTCACCAGTCAGGTAGGCAGGGGAAAAAACAGAAAGCCGGAACTAGTTCTGGGGGCAGGGCATAGTCCTACACGTCTACTCAGAAGTAAGCCACATTATAGTCAGTGGGGCTTGCTCCCAGAAAAGTGTGGAGGATGCCAACCCCCCTCTGTGGTGTGTTGTCTAGAAAGCCTGGGATTGTAGCATATAGGAGAAGAGAGAGAGAGTAATCCAAGGCTCTCCCACCCCCAGAAGCCCACATCCTTTGGAGGGGTTTAGGGAGCACCTAACACAGGCAGGAGTGAGAGCTCCTTTGCTCTCCAGTCTCAATGAATTGGAGGTTGTAGAGCTGAGAGGGGGACGGGGTGAGGGAAGGGAGATGTGCCTGTCTGTATCTCTCTCTTCCCTCAACCCATCCCAAGGATGAAGCAACCATCCCTGGCTTGGGAAGAGAGGCAGCCATGCACTCTGTCCACAACCCCAATCTAGGAGAGGAGTCCCAGAGAACAGCATTGCTCCTTCTGCCTGTCTTGGAAATGGGGAAGCACTCTTTCTCTTTTGCAGGCATGGCAGCTAATTGATGGAGAGTATAATGCACCATCAATTATAATGTGCACCCCTATTTTGGAGGCTCAGTTTGGCTGAAAAGGGTGCATGGAAATATGGTATTACCCTTTCCTGTTGATTCACGTGAGTGCAAAACACAAAGCAGACTTAGCCTTGAACAACCGGTGAAAGTATGTGAGGATTTAAATGGGAAGGAGAAAGTATTTGATTTACAGGTTATGTTTTAGTCAAGTAAATGGTCATAGAATGTAAAAAGAAAGAACAGCATAAGTTTAAAGCATGGATATGCAGATAGTGTCAAACAGAAAGATTTGGTTTGCCAGGCCATGGTCTTGCTTCCATGATGAGCATCTCTTGTTGAGATATAGCCTGTACTTTGTACAGCTGGGAAAAATGTACAGTACTTGGAAAGAAGCCTGCAAATCTGATTGGAAGAAGGACTACATATTAAGCCGCATTAGGGGACAGAGACAACACCACAATTAACGTGATACCAAAGGCTGAAAAGGGAACACAAGATATCTAAAGGCAACAGTACTATGATGATTGGCAATACCAATATAGGGGAGGAAATTGAAGAGGAATGGAGTTCTACCCATGACTTCTCTGCAATACCCAAAGAATGGGAACAAACAAGATGAACTAGAACTCTTGAAACAGGAAGATATGATCTAATCTTGGGAGGATTTCCTGCTACAGCCAGGGGATTGGACTAGATGACCTACTAGGTCCCTTCCAACTCTAGAATTCTATGATAATTCTAGTCATTACTAAAACCTAGTGCAATGAAAAGTCAAATGCAGTAATGAAATGGTGTAACTCAGTTTCTCTCAGACCATGAGTCAGAACCACAACTCCAAAATTCAAATAAACCTATCTGCTCTAGATCTTGTTGGAAAAGCAGTCTTTGCCTTCTAACTGTTATCATCTCGAAACAGTTCTTGAGTTTGGAGAAACCAAGTGTGACAAAACAAAAGGAAGATTTTTCCACTTCCAGTAGTCTTCACAAACTTTATGACTAAATTAAAACACAGAAGAAGATATGTTAACATATCAAGACACCTCCAAACTAATTGCCACACTTTCAAGTGAGAGGTAGAAACCAGCAAGAGTCCTCTACCAGACAAATGAACATCTTTCCATTAATTCACCACAGGATCTCATAGGGGTCTAGGGGGAAAATCTATAAAACTCTAAATACAAGAATATTGTGTTAGTTCTTTGTTCCTTGATTGCTACCCTGCCTTACTGTTGAACATTGGAATATTAAGCTACTGGAGCCATTCTGTCATTTCCATTCTAGCTGCTATACAAGGACCACTATGACAACTGGTGCCCCAAGATGAGCAACAGCTCCCTTTCCCTCCCCTGGAGGGAGAAGCAACACAATTAAAACTGCAGAGCAAACAAAAGCTAGTCAACTAATTTTTCTGCACTTCCCCTTGGAAAAGCAGTATGACTTCCTTGACCTGCTTCATCCCGTCGTTAAGCCTACTGCCTAACTGCATGCAATCATTCTGTGTGAAAGACCCCACTTTTACAATGAGAGATATGCATGGATTGGCTCTTTCAGCACAGTCTCTGCAACACAAAACATTCAAGCCAGCAGATCTGCATGGGTATATCTGATCCAAGGAACAGGCTAATCAATATAAACAAGCAGTGTTAAGCGTAGGGAGAAAGTAAGATAGGCTAAAGTCAAGATTGGAATTAGGTTATATTTTGGTTAATACATGCACACTATCCTTTCCTAAACCAGGAAAGAATATTAGCGACCATAACATAACATGTCAGCAATATTTGTTCTAAACTTTGAATCCAGAATATGCAGAGCATTGAAAATTGTACTTACTTTTCACAATTCATCTCACAGACATTGTCTTTCCAGTTCTCATATCCAGATATGCCACCTGCCCTAACGAACACTTTTTGCTTGTTGGGATCCAGTTTGAAGTCTCGAGAGAGTATGGCATGGAAATATACTGTTATACCATCACTAGAATTCACTTGACTGAAAGAACAAAAACAGGATCACCATGACTTATCTGCAAACTTATGGAGGAAGATAACATTATGTCACTAATATCCTATAATAAAAAAAATTCATTTCTAGAACTGTTTATGTTAGAAGGGGAAAAGACACTACTGAGTAAGATGTAATTAACAGTCTCATCCTAACAAAAACCCACTTTGGTCCACATGAGTAGCAAGGTCATTTGAGGCTGTTCATGCTTAGAAGACAAGATTCTGGAAATTTCTCAAGTCAAAGCCACACTATGGTCATCCCAGTCTGGACACTTCTGCAGAGAGTGGCAACTTACTAATATATGTTCCTTCTAGGAAGAGGGTATGTTTGGACATATTGCCCTCCTTATTCACTTCTGAAGACAGGACTATGTGGAGCAGTGGTTCCAAACATTGGGTAGTAACCCAAGCTTTGGCTGGTCTCAAAATTACAAGGAAAATTTATTGAGCCTTATGAAAAGTGAAAGGAGCAGCATATGTATATTTATGGATAAGATGACCTTTATTGTCATTTGTTCTGGTACACACAGGTAAACACCCACTGGTACCCACAAATGAAATTATGTTGCTCGTTACTTGCTCCCAGGACTAAACTCATACAATCACCCAAAAACATTTTAAATTGTGAGTAGATAAAAAGGCCTCAACTATTATGGAGGTCAAGTGAAGTAGAATCCAAAGCAAAATCACAGCAGCACCACTTACTCATTGGGTTTCTAATGTTTCAAAATGTGTTTTATGGTGCTTTTATGACATACAAAGAGTCCCAATGCTGTTCAATCATTGGATTGTGCTCCAAGGATCTCTTTAAAGCAGTGATTTTCAACCAGTATGCCATGTCACACTGGTGTGCCACAGATATTCTACAGGACTTTGAGGGAGTCTACTAGTAGAGAAATTGGGGGATGTGAGCCACCTACCAGCAACATGGTGTGCATTGTCAACAGTAAAAAATCTAATGGTGTGCGCATTGTCAATTTTAGTGGCTTGTCAGTGTGCCACAAGATGAAAAAGATTGAAAATCACTGCTTTAGAGAATCATTAATTGTGAAGAGAGGGAAGAGTATGAAAGGTTTTACTTGTTCCTACAAAGCTTCCAATGGACTACTTTTTGTTGAAAAGCAGTACAAATATTCTTACTATTATTAGCAGTAATAGTAATAGTAAATAAATAATAGTAATAAAACTATTATAATAATATTACTATTATAATAGTAATAATAATAACTAGCTGAACTTACCTGTCTTTGGGGAAGTAAAGTTAAATAATATTTGTGGGCACCTGGGATGGCTGAGAACCAGTGGGCATTAGGCACTAACAAGTATATTAAACACCAGCAGCTACCACTGGGCACCAGCAGTTGGAAGGCAACAGGCACCACTAACCAGGTGGTAACCAAGCACTGGACAGCAGCGGAACTAGGTGGTGGTCACCAGTGGGCACAGGGTTCTGGCAGCTCTTGTGGGCACAAGGCACCAATGGGCACCAGTGAGCAGCAGACAGTGGCTGGCAGCAGCAGGTACCGGCCACCACCCGGCACCATGGTCATGACTGAGAGCCACTGAGAACTGGGCAGCACCACCTACGCCTATGGGACTCCAGGAACATGGCACCACCAGGTACCACCAGGTATTTGTGGGCACCTGGGATGGCTGAGAACCAGTGGGCATTAGGCACTAACAAGTATATTAAACACCAGCAGCTACCACTGTTGGGCACTGGACACTACCGGGCAGTGGGGACCACTGGGCATCAGGCATCCCTGCCAGCACAAGGCACCATGCACCTGTGGATGACAGGCATTGCTGGGAACCACCGGGCAGCACTAGACTCCATCCTGCACCAAAACAGTTCTTCGTGGGTCCTTTCATCACAGAAGAAGCAAGCTCCCCAAATTTCATCCTTTGGGCTAGGCACTGATGAGTTCGTGAATCAGTCAGTCTTAAATGCTTAGTATAAGGACAAAAACATTTTGGACCTCCTTACAGTCTGAATTTCTAAAAATCGGTTCTCAGTGGTCACTTAAGTCACAAAACTAATACAAAACTAATATGCTCCTGAAATATAATGCTTTCAGGTCTGTGGGGTTGGACTGGGCATTGATGAATCAGTAATTCTTCAATGTTAAACATAGGGCTTGAATTTCTAAAAATCCATTCTTAGTGGGTGTCTACATAATGGAAAGAATACCCTCCCCAAATTTCACACTTCTAGGTCAGGTGGTTTTTGGCTGAGTGTTGATGAGTGAGTGAGTCTTCCATTTTATATACAGGTGGAGCCTAATTATATGCATTTCATTTATCCATGGATCGGAATAAATGCAACTGGCTGAACTGTTCCCTTTCATTGTTTTCAGACAGAAGTGTGTGTGCACATGTGGGATGTATAGTTCGCTAACTTTAGGCGCTTGTTTCCCTTCCATCAGTTTTCCATTGCAAACAGCATATTGCAGGCAGACTGTGATCTTATGCCCCTATACCTCACTCTTTCCCTCACACTTTCCCTCTCCCTCTCTTTCTCAGAGACTCTCTCTCTCTCTCTCTCTCTCTCTTTCTCTCTCTCTCTCTCTCTCTCTCACACACACACACACACACACACACACAGCTGTGCATGGGACCATTTTAAAGGAAGACCATCAAAACCAGCAAGCAAAGGTACGGAGACATCTGTCCCTTTAAGAGTATGAGGTTCCCTCTCCTTGCAGAGCACTGAGGTTGCTTGGCTAGAAAAAGTCACACATAGCAGTGTGTGTGTTTGCGTGTATGACAGAGAGTGTGTGCATATCCATATGTGTGAGAGGGCAGGACACTGAGAATTACAGTCTGCCTGAGATGTGCCATTTGCAATAGAATGCAGGCAGAGGAGGTATAATCCTGCATTCCAGGGCTTGTAGGGTAAGCAAACTGCACCATCACACGTGCACACACACTTCTGCTTGCCTGCCTAAAAACACAGAAAGAACATTTGGGGGCTGTTTTGCAATAGCATGATATTTGATTTCAGTGCCTCTCCCTGGGATGAATACCCACGTATAAATAGTCTTGACCTGTATAGAGATTATTATTCCACAAAGGATCTCATGAAAAATTAAGAGCAGGAATCACACAGTTGGATTGTTTGAAATTAGGAAGAACTTCCTGTGCCACGGTGGGTTCACCTTGATCAGATGGTTCAAGAGTACCAGTGTTCAACAGGCAGACAAGCTCTGTATAGAAGGGCTTCTAAGTTATCCAAAAGAAATAGTCCCTGTGCCCTTCATTTAGAAGCTTTAGAGTGTGTTTCAGATTTCCAGCTGAAAACTGACCAACTGTTATTTGTCAACTGTTATTTGTCTTCCAACTGTTATTTGTTTTTAAAACTGACCAACTGTTATTTGTCAACTGTACATGAGAGGAGAAAAAAAATGTAAACCACTACAGTGTTTGTGGGGTTGAATATAAATAGGTACCACAGCAAATGCAAGTGGGAGCACCTGGTTGATGGGTCTATATAGATCTCACTGGGAAGTCCTGATCTGGCATAATCTTGGAAATGTTTGAGGATAAAGATTGTAGTGAACAGCTCCTAGTTCTGCTTGCCGTTGGTAATTTGTGAGTGCCAAGCAAGAGAAACATACCCCCTAAGTCAGGTCCAAGTACATCTGCTTCTTAGCTGAAAGACTTGCCACATTTTACAGGGTTTTTGGCATTATGGCAGATCTTTGTTGCTCTAGCCATCTTTTGGGACTTTGGTGCAAATCTGCCTATTGTGGGGTTGCATATTACAAAACAGCTTCAAAGGGAATGAATCCCTTGACACAACTGAAAGCTGCAAGGCTAGAAAAATTGTAGATGGGTCAAACTAATAAAGTTTGGTATTCTGTCCCCAATAACTGTCGGGGAACATTGCAGGAAAAAATGGGAGAAAAATAAGAAATTGAGAGACATTTCCCAAAAGGGGAGGAAACTGTAGATCACTATATTCCAAAATGCTAGTAGCACTAGAAAAAGCACTAGGAACAGAACAAAATCTATACTGCATAAGCATTTTTTACAAATTTGGGGAAATTTTTTTATTCTCTTCCTTTTCAGAATAAGGTAAAGAGAAGATGAGGGTCACACTCCAATTCTTATTAATTTAATACCAGTTCCACAAAGATCCCATGATACAATACCTTGGCTTAACTGCACCAATGTCATGGTTTGTCTGCTGCTTCTTATCCTTCTGATTCACCTGTTGCTTTTTTGGATCTGCAACAACAGAAGCTGTTCTCTGAGCTGATTTTTCTTTGGGAGTTTCCGTTTCTTCCACCTTTTTACAGACTGTCTCCCCTTTGGCCTTTTCTTCTTCCAACTTTAATTTCTGTAACATCAATATATAAAATCCTTAAAGAACAACATATAAGAAGACGACACTATGCCTACAGTTGGTATTGCTAGCATAGCAACCTACACGGGTTCTACTCTATATACAGCAGTACCTTGGTTTACGAGCATAATCCATTCTGGAAGAATGCTCGTAAACCAAAATGTTCATATACCAAAACATATTTTCTTATAAGAAATAATGGAAATGCAGACAATTCATTTCCCAACTGATGCAGTGCCAGCATCTGGGTGACCCAATGCCAGCATTAGATTCTAAGAAGCCGGCATCACAACAGCATGGGGGGGGGGGTAGGATTCCCTCTTTCTGCACACAGGGGCTTCCCAGTGTCAGAGGTTGGGGGAGAAAAACTCCCCCAAACCCTGGCGCTGGGAAGCTCCTGTGCAAACAAGGTCTCAGCGCTATAGCTGTGGGGGAACCAAACCTAGCAGTGGGAACTGTACAGAGCTTGTTCTATGTGCTAGAGCTGGGGGGAACCTCCCCCAAACCTAGCATTGGGAAGTGCCTGTGCACACAGGGATCTCAGCACTAGAACTGAGGGGAGACAACCTGGTGTTGGGAAATCCCTGTGCGCACAGGGCTGCTGAGATGCCGGCATCCGGGGCAGTGGTGGGCTCCAGCAGGTTCACACCTACTCTTTGGAACTGGTTGTTAACAAGAGATAAGACATATAAAGTTTAAAAATAGCCATTTAAAAGTGGCTGCCAGATGGGCATAGAACCGGTTGTTAATTTCTTTGAATCCCATCACTGATCTGGGGATCTGATGCCAGCATCACAGCAGCTGGGGTGCTGCTGCAACGCTGGCATCAGACCCCATGATGCTGGCATCATAGGGTGCTGATGCATCAGCAACCAAGGGGCCCCCAGGGATTGCTTGCAAATCGAGCAAAGATTTACAAAATCAAAAAACTTGCAAAATACTCACAATTCAAGGTATTCGTAAATCACTGTATATGAAATTACTATTAGCCCAAATAAAAACATCCAAGCCACAGTTCAATACGGTACCTTTTCCCTGAAGTTTTGCCACTGTCTGTGAAAAAGCATTCTCAAAGGTTCCGTAATTCAAATACAGTGGTGCCTTCACGTAACAAACTCCTCATGTAAAGCTAATTTGGTAAAATCCCTTGAGAGGTCTAAGAAAAGATAGCTACAGTGGTACCTCGCGTAACAAACGCCTCACATAAAGTATGTTCTATGTAACAAACAAAAAATTATCTAGGACTCTGCTTCACATAACAAACTATGCTTCCTGTAACAAACACACTCATTGGCAGTTGGGGCAGATGCGCTGGCTGGCAGCCCTTTTAAAAAGTGTCAGGACTGCCTGTGGGGAGACACTTTGAAAGTGTCTTGGATTACAAAAGAAAGTATCTTTGATTGCAGCCTCCTAACCATGTCTAAACAGAAGTAAGCCCCACTGTGTTAAATGAGCTTACTCCCAGGAAAGTGTCTTTAGGATTGCAGCCTAAGTAGACTTCATAGGATCATGCACATTGAATGCATGTTTTGAATTCAATTCCAGAGTTTTGTCATCATTTTTACATCCAGTCAATATTTTTATATGAATATTTTTGGGGTTGTGGAACCAATCATCTGAGTTTCCATTATTTCCTACGGGAAAATCTGCTTCACGTAAATAACTTTTCACGTAACAAACAAGCCTCTGGAATTAAATTTGTTACAAGAGACCCACTGTATATAACCTATACTGAGGTGTACTTTCTGCATTGGATGAAAGCTTCTGGAAGCTCCGCTACTTTGGACATCAGATTGGATTGATTAAAGATTTTGGTAATGTATGATAGAAGATTTAGTAGAGCAGGCCCAATAGTTTTACAGTACAAGTGGTACCTTGGTTTACAAATACCTCAGATTGCGAGTATTTCACAAGATAAACAAAGTTCATGTCTTGCTTTATGAGTGATACTGTATCTTGCTTTACGAGCAAGAAATCAAGCGTACTGGTCTGCATCAGCACTGATGCCAAGTGCTGATCCAGAGGGCACCCTGGGATGACCCAAAGATGAGCACCTCGCGCCTGCTTTCCTCTCCAAAAAAACCAAACATTTAAAACATTTTAAATAATAAACAGATGCATTTGAAGATATGCAACATTCATCCCCCACCAAAATGAATATGTACAAGATCACATGGCATGGTCCCATGCAGTCCGCACTTTTACTTCTCCTTTTTCTCACTTCTCTGAAGCTGAGCCACCAACTCCATACACATAGTACTTTATACTGCATACAGCTAAGATACAGCCTATTCCCTACCATACAAGAGGTCACTTTGTTACCTCATTGGCCTTCTTACCAATTATCACAAACCAAGAATCTTGTTCTTTAGTCTAGTACAACAAATACAAATTGTTTTACTCCTTGCCTTTATGGCAAGCAAGCGCTGAACAGAACATACTGTTAATGTTAAAAAGTAAGTCCCAAAATTTTCTAAAAGATTTCCAGGGAGAGAGGACTTGCACTACCATTGGACAGAAGTGACCAATACTGCCTTTTCTGCATGATCAAGATGCAGCATACCACTCCTTCTCCATAGAGAACATCCATACTCTTCCACTAGCATAAAGTGTAGCTGACTATACCAGGTCAACTAAAGAATGATGAAAGTATGTTACACAAAAGATGACTGAAATCTAAGTGTCCACCTATTTTCTCCACACAAGATTAGGTTGTTAGGCTCTCCTTTCTTGTGTTTAAATTGCTATCTGACAATTAATTCAGCTGTTCCACAAGATAATGATCCCTGCATACCCAGAGAATGAGTATATTCCCACCCACTCAGATTATCAGCAAAGGCTTTCAGCAGCTTACCTTTGAAGCAGAAACACTCCCCGGTTGCTTGGTCTCCTGCTCATCTTTTGTTTCATGCCTCTGTCTCTTTTCAGTTTCAGACCCCTGATTTTGCACTTCTGCACCCAATTTTGCATGCTCATTTTCAGAAGATTTGTTGTTTAAGTGCAAGTCTGAAATCTTCTTGGCACTTTCTCCGGAATCAAGTGAGGCTGCATCTCCACTCAAAGTCTCAGTTTCTGATGCATTTCTTTGAGGTTGATCAACTGTAGGAGTGTGTACATGGCTTTGTGTTTTGTTAGAAGTTGTTTGTTCATCAATGATACTTTCTGTCTTGCAGCGTAGCTCCTCTATCTTCTCCCCTGAGCTTTCTGGGTCAGGATGTTGTGCTTCAGCTCCATTTGTGTTATCTTGCTCTGACTGATCCTTGCTATCAGTACAGATACTTGGGTTTCTTGCAGCAATTCCTGAACTTTGATTTGCATATAATGTGATACACCTTTCATTCTGACCTCCACTATCACCATTGGATTCAGAGACTGGTTCAGTCAATTTTACATTTTCATTCAGACTTTCTTTTGGTGGATTATTTGCCTCTGCCATTTCTGGAATCAAAGGATAAACAAGATTTTGTGGTATTAAGGTGTTCTTAAGCTCAGAGCCTGAAGGAACCATATTCTTCTTGCTTTTCTTCTTTTTCTGTATGAAAAAAGGGTGGAAAGAAAGTTAAGTTAATGGAAAACTAAGTGCTTTTGAAGAAACACACCCATATGAAGCTGCCTTATACCAGGGTTGCCAGACCTCTGGTATTCCCCGGAGGTCTCCTGAAAAACGTCCCTTTGTCCAGGGCAGGAGAGAGCCCCTCCGGTTTCTGGCATTTGGGCAGCTTCAGCTGGCCCTTTAAATTTTTTTTAAACTTGCATGTGCACCTGCAGTGCCAGGGTCTTCCCGGCTGGTGTGCGCGCCTCTTGGCTGCCCTCAGTGCAGGGGGGCTTCCCCCAGGCGCGCACGCCGCCTACCCTCAGAGCAGGAGAGAGGCCTCCTCCAGGCACGCGTGCCGCCTGGCCTCAGTGAGGGGGCAGGCTTCCCCAAGGCGCGCATGCTGCTGGCCTAAGCATGGGGGCGGGCTTCCCCCAGGCGTGCGCTCGCTGCCTGCCCTCATAGCAGGAGGGAGGCTTCCTCCAGCCACGTGTGCCGCACGCCCTCAGTGCGGGGGTGGGCTTCCCCCAGGCGCATGCACTGCCTGTCTTCAGTGCAAGGGGGCTACCCTGGGGGGACTTCCCCCAGGTTCTGCCAGCTGCTAACAAAGGGGCTTACTCCCAGGTAAACTATGGGTGGGCTGGCAGCCTCAGAGGCCAATCCTATGCATGCCTACTCTGAAGTAAGCTCCATTAAAGACAATGGGCCTTACTCCCAGGTAAACTATGGGTGGGCTTGCAGCCTCAGAGGCCAATCCTATGCTTGCCTACTCTGAAGTTAGCTGCATTAAAGACAATGGACCTTACTCCCAGGTAAACTATGGGTGGGATTGCAGCCTTAGAAGCCAGTCCTATGCATGTCTACAGGAAAGGAATACCAACGTTTTAAGCTTATTTTAACATGCCCTACATTTTGTCCTACATTTTTGGGGCGTCATACAACATTTTTTAATTGCAGGAATTTTCTCAGGAATTTTGGCTTGGACAGGGAAGAATTTGGGCCTTCTGGTAGGAATTTTGGGGTTGCCACTCAGGAATTCCAAGTTTGGCGTCTGGTCACCCTGCCTTATACAAAACTAGACCAATGGCTCAGTTATAGCAACACTGATGAGAAGCAACTATTTTAGAAGTTCAAGCAGGAATCTTCCATAGCTCCACCTGGAGAAAATAAGGCTTGAATGTGGGACCTTCAACATGCAAGGTGAATGCATTACCACTGAGTATAGTCCTAACTTTGAAGATACTACAGGTGTCCTTAGTTATCCACTAGGGTTCCATTCTGGAATCTCTTCTGGATAAAAAAATCCATGTATAAAGAAAACAATGGAAAAATATGTTTAAAGATCCACTTCCAGGTTTCCTGCTCCTTTAGCAAGACTTGAATAAGGTGGTGCCTCAGTATGTGCAGAAGTATGTTTCTGGGACTGAAGAATGTCACAGCAGATGGATATTAGACCACCTAGCAGAGGCAGGCACAGCAGGAATTCAGCAGCCAAGGACAGAGATGGAAGACACAGAACAGGTTCCCTTCAACAGCTTTTATTTTCTTAATACAACAATACAGCATACCTCCTATAGCAACTCCACACCATAGTGCCAGAGCTATCTGGTTAAGTACCTTTGTACATCCAGCCAGATTCCTCCAATTAGATTGCTCTGAGTGATTCCAGCTGAGCGATGACTCAGCACATTCAACACATTACCCACATGTGTTAGTTTTTGCCTCTCAGTGGCTCCTGAATTCTTCAACAAACAAATTCCTTTGGTTTGAGGCCTGTACAAACCTTGACAAAGAATGGAATGATTGCTTGCATGACTATGCCACTACAATAGTAGAAAAGTAGTTTTTTAAACTGTGATTTGCAGTGGCCATTTATGTTGATTAAAATCCATATATAACAAGGTTGGACCTGTATTTTTTTAAGTAAAGGGAGAATAGATCATTTGTCCTTACTCCGACACATTCAGTTACGCTCTCATACTTAGAACAAAGAGAAAAGGAACAGGGAGTAAAGCCAATTCAATGAAAGCAAGACCAGCAACATATTATCAAACAGAATTTAGACCACTGCATACAGAAAGCAACTGTAGTGCAGAAGTGTTTTAGCAGAGCAAATACCTCCAGCTGAAAAATACAAAGAAGTCAAAACTAGAAATCATAAAGAAAACTTACTACATTGAAGATCAAAGAAGAAGATATGTTCTGAAATCTTCTCACTAGCAGAAGTAAGTTTTATCAAATCACAATTCAAACCACCAGCACTTCAAAATTGAGACTATCTTGTCACAATACAGTAAAACCTTGGTTTGCAAGCATAATTTGTTCTGGAAACATGTAATCCAAAGCACTTGTATATCACAACCAATTTCCCCATGATTTTCCCCAACTCAGATCACTTGTTCTGATCACCTACAACCATATTCATATAAAAATAAATAGATCACCTACAACCATATTCATATAAAAATAAATATTCATATTTAATATTCATATAAAAATAAAACAAATTAATCTGCACTTAGTCTCTCAGGTTGCAATTTGCCCACCTTGCATAGAAGTAAGGCCCACTGATTATAATAGAGCTTACTTTAGCGTGGATATCAAGGCAGTGGCTGGTTTGGGCCGGATCGCCTGAACCAGATGTTCCCTCAGCCCCCCCCCCCCCACTACCGATCCGGTAGCTACAGGGGGGCCCAGAAAACTGCGCATGCCGATTCGGCGCCAGACACACACTGCGTGTGCACTGAGGTTGGCGCATGCGCAGTGCACCAGAGTTAGGGGCTGCTCCTTGCCCCACCCTGGGGTGGGTGGCGTGCCCTCCCCGGCCCGGCCCTGACTCCGCCCCCTGCCCCCGCCCTGGCCCGCCCACTTCTGGCGATCCAGTTGTTGGGCCAGGTCGGGCTCACCCCTGTATCAAGGTGATGTCTTAGACTCCTTTCCATTGTCCCCTTACATAGGATTGGGCCCAACTGACTGTAATAGGCTTACTACAGAATAGACATACATAGGCTGGGGATACATAAGGAGGGATAGGGTGACGAGTGGTAGCCCTGGTAGAACACTGAAACCAACTGTATCCAAGCTGGGATGATTCTTTTAGCTTGTTTATCAAGTTAAAATTTATTAGAAATGTTTGCTTGTCTTGTAGAACACTTAATCCAAGTTACTCTCAATCCACGGTTTTACTATATTGTCATTTTTCTTTATATGTAATGAAGATATGTGTGCATGGGAGGGAGAGAGAGAGAGAGAACACACTGCAGACATGGATTAAATAAAGTAAAGATTCTTATGATAATTATCTGCAAAATGCTGGAAGAAAAATGCCAAGCAAAAGACCTACATATAGCCATACTCTCCAAATTTTTCAGAACAAGGGCCACCATTATATATCTGACACAATGTTGAGTCCAAAAAATACATGAAGAACGAAGGTACTAAAAATTTTATTGAATAGATGGGTGGGGGTAGAAGGAGGAGGGGAGCAGAGGGCAAAAATCCACAGAAGTAAGAAACAGATACACCGCAAAGTAGATGTTTCTCCTCCAACAGCACCTTCTCCCCATTGGCATCCTCTTTACATGGTCTTTCTCCTGGCTTAGAACTGAGAAGGTGTCTTTTAAATCCAGTGGTCATGCAGGTGATCCGAAGCTTATGTGAGAATCTCAGGGCTTTTCCCTGACTTCAAGGCTCTACTGACCTCATGTACTATCTCCAGACCCCTGCAAATCATGCACTAGATTCAAGGCTATCACCCAACCTGCAGTTTTTGTGCAGAGCTTCCAGGCTCTCGACAGAGCTCAGACTCCTGCAGATAGTATACAAACTTCAAGGCTTCCACCAACCTGTAGGGCTTTCTAAGCTCACACAATATCAGCAGAGCTCACACAAGTCTGGAAGCTCTCACGTGAGCTCAACAGAACCCAGAACAAGAGGCCAGAATCTCCAACATGTGAGCTCCTGTGGGCCTCTGTGGTCTATTTGTTTCTGTGGGCCTGCGGGTCTATTTGAGAGATTGGTCTCCATGGGCTTGGTCTGAGCCACAGTTTGTCGTTTGAAGACCCATCACATACTGCAGCCCCTTCGCCATAGCCCTATGGAGATATTCCCTTACTGCGGTGAAGCTGGGGGCGGGGAACAGTAGAAAACCATATCACCCATCAAAACTTGTATTAGTCCCAAATCATTGAGACTTCTACTTTCCAGCTGGTCTAGAGCCCTAACCACATCATAAATTCTACAACACTCTCTGTTAAGGAAACTGCTTTGAAATCTCGTCTCTTGCCCTTCAAATCCACCACAGGAGTTTTCAGCTTTGCTTGTCACCACAAAACTTTCAAAGCTATCCCCAGTTAGGAAAGCAGAAGTTAGGATGTTTGGGAATATACCTCAGACTTCCAGTTTACAGAGAAATAATCCTTCTAAATAATCCAGACAAATGAAACATTTCCATTATCAGCTTTCTTACATGCATATCTCAATGCAGTGAAGCCATTGCTTCAAGGGGGCAGCATCAGCGGGAATCCAGACACCCTTTGGCGTATTGTGAACTCTTGTCTTTCTGTAACTCTGTGAATGCAGTTTCATTTTAACAAAGTCTGCAAGAACCAAGCTGCTGTGTTCTTCACAAGGCAATGTATACCAGGGTGACCATATAGAATGGAGGACAGAATGCCTTTACTCTGAACCATTGCATAGAAGAGGGAATTGAGGCTGCCTTTTAAACTCTTCTATAATGAACTAAACCTGCCTCAATTCCCTCTTCTATGCAATGGTTCAGAGTAAAGGCATTCTGTCCTCCATTCTATATGGCCACCCTGTATATAATGGTCTAACCTCATCAAATTCAAATAGCAAACACTTCACTGATAACCGTACTTTCAAAGCAGTACATTTCCTTAGGCTACACCACATACAGGAAAAAAACTACCTGCTGAGGACTTGACCATGTTCTCCTGCCCTCATATAGGTCCATTTTCTCCCTTCTCCTTTTTCTGGAAGGAGTATTACCATCCTTACTCAACTCACTCCAGGCAACGTCATTCAAAACTTTCATCGCCTGTAGAAAAATAGCCTTGCTTTCAGGCAGCACATAATGCTTTGCAACCATACTTACAGGTAAATGCAGGTTTTATTCATATAGCAAATATAAATCAATTATTATAACTGTTGTTATGTATATTCAGATGATTACAACCAGTGCTATCTTTCTGGAAAACAGGTGCTAGAACTCACCTGCTGGAACTCACCATGAAGTTATTTGCAATCATAGGAATGTCTAGTTGGGGGCCACTGAACTCCCTGGTACTAACGCAGAGGTGCCGGTACTCTGTTCTGGTACATTCCCCTCAAAAAGATCCTTGATTACTACTAACAGCTCCAAGACAGCACCCTTCATAATGGGGTCATTGCTTTAAGGAACAAGAGAAATCACCAAGCATCTGCACAGCATTTATGTTGTACTTGCATTTACTCACTTTCTTTGGCAAGACCGCAAGCGAATTCCCAAAGCTCTCAGACAGAGAATCTTCTGTCTCCATCTGCACTTGTTCAGGCGATTGCTGGTTGTCCACAGAGAGATCCAAGGAGAGAGAGCTCTCTTCTCTTAGTTCTCCCCCTGACTCCATTTCTGGCACCTCCATCAGCTTAGCAGCTTCATTTTCTGAAATAAAAACAAAATCTATATATAAAATTGAACTGACTCATCAACATCTAGCCAAAACTGCCAGACCTAACAGAGTGAAATTTTGAGGAGAGTCTTCCTTCCATGATGTAGGCATCCACTAAGAACTGATTTTTAGAAATTCAAACCACCTCTGGTGGTGTCAGTGGTTAAGACACTGTGCCTGTTAACTAGCAGGCCAGGAGTCGAGAACCAGGTCCCTACAAGACAAGGATTTCCTGCTACAGCTAGGGAGTTGAACTAGATGATCTACTGGGTTCCTTCCAACTCTAGGATTCTATATTGCAGGAAACCAGAAAGGAGTGAAAGGGCTGCAACGTATTTTTGTCCAGATACCTGCGCAGTGGTGCCTTGTAGGAAGAACATAATTCGTTCCAGAAGCATGTTTGTCTTACAAAGTGTCCTTCTTACAAAGCAGATTTTCCCATAGGAAATAATGGAAACTCAGACAATTGGTTCCATAACCCAAAAATATTCATATAAAATATTAACTGTATGTAAAAATGATGACAAAACACTGTGATCAAATTCAAAACACTTTAATGTAGAACACAATTACTGAAATATTAATTTTAAAAAACACTGTAATATAATGCACAGTAAAACAAAAAAGAAAAACCTTTATGGCCAAGGATGACTAATTTTCACCAAAAGATGTCTTTTTTGAGCAACTTTAACAAGGAACCTATCTAATGACACTTGCTTTTGTCTTCTTTTGAGGATTTCACAGAAATGTGACATTGCTGTCATTAAGCAGATTCATCTCTCACACTGCTACAGCCTTATTTGGTGGTGCTTTTCTACAAAATGTTGCACAATTTTCCAGTGGTTACAAATGTCCTTAAACTCATGTGACAGAATCCTGCTCTTTATTCTCCTCCTCCTCTGCAGGTGAGATCTCCTCCAGAACCTCTTGCTCATGATGCAGATCCATCAATTCGTTTTACATCAAATTTTCATTGTAAAACTGTTTGCCAAACTCTGCCAAAACAGTTTGTCTTACAAGGCACTGTTTGTCTCACAAAGCAGAATTCCTTAGAAATTTTAGTTTGTCTTACAAAGCGTACTTCTTACAAAGCATTTGTCTTACAAGGTACCACTATACTTTACATTGAAGAATTTCTGACTAATCAATGCCCAACCCAAACCTCTGGACCTAGAGGCATGAAATTTAGGGAACGTATTTCTTCTATGATATGAGCAGCCACTATGAATTTTTACATTTTTAGAAATGTAACCTGTAAGGAGGCGGAGAGGAGTGCAATGTGATTTTGTTCCTATACTTAACACTGAAGTCTGACTGATTAACAACCAGCCCAAATCTCTGGACCTAGAAGTATGAAATTTGGGGAGCGTATTCCTTCTGTGGTGCAAGGATCCGCTAAGAACAGATTTGAGAACTAGTGGTAGCTGCTGGCAGGTGGTCCACTGGTGCCCAATACCCAGTGGTGTCTGGCAGAGATGCCAAGTGGTGCCCACTTTCTGCTGATCCCCACAACCCAGTGGTGCTTGGTGACCATCCTTGGCAGGCATAAGAAGTGCCTGGTAGGCATGAGTGGTGCCCAGTAGGGATATCTGGTGCCCAGTGGTGCACCGAACAATAAGATTATGAATGCCACCTCAATATAAATCTGCAACTGGTTCAAGGACTGAGTCGTGGATCTTTAATTACTAAACAGCATTTTTCAATCAATACGCTCCAACAACATAATATCATTGTTGAAGTCCTGGCCTACACCCCAGGTCACATCTACCATTTGGTGCATAAATTAAAGCATGCGTGATATTCACTTGGACCAATAGAATACAATGTAAGCTGCATGTAGATCTTGGGTTCCAACAGCCTACCATAGGATATTGGACCCACTGTGTCTTCTGCAGTGGATCTATAGTCCAATAAGGCCAGCAAGCTACAAGATAAAATGGTGAGTAACCCATGCATCATTTCCAGCTAATGCTGGCACATCAGCTACTTTATTGGACACACATGTGTCACAATCCACTGGTGAATAACCCATATTTTAGACAAGGAAATTGCACAACATAGCTAATGGTAAGGAAGTGGCACAAATGGGTAACATGGACACCAGTGCAACCTAGAAGCAACTTCCAGGTTGTATGCATTTTATCCTATACTTTCCCATGAGGCAGGTCCCTGATCCACCAAAAATGGAATGCAACTCATCATTTAAGAAATGCTGCCGTAATATACAGCATACCTGTGTCCTATTCTCAGTCTTCAACCCACACTTCATCATGAGCATATCATCTTCAGAAAATGCTACAAGCCTGAAAATATGAATCCTTTTATATAACCAGCAACTAACAAACATCATATTTCTAGACCACAGTTTCTCAAATTGTGGGTCATAATTGCTGGAATTGGCTACTCTCACCCATCCTTGTGTCTGGTCAGATTCAAACTGGATCCTTCCAGATGCAATTGAAGACCACACAAAGCTTCCAGAAGCAGCCAGAAAGTCACTTCCAGGTTCATTAAATTGACTTTGGTTGCTTCTAGAAGAGACTTGTGAAGAGTGTCAGAGAGAAGGTGGGTTATAGTTCACTACCTCTGCTGCATTTGCAAACTGGAAGTCACTACTACAGGCCATTCTGAGGGCCAGAGAGGTCACTAGAGTGGGTTGCAAGCTCAGCAGTGAACACTGGGTGCTGGACTTCAGCATCCACAGCATTTGTAATCCACAGAGTTTCCAGAACCAAACCCTCACAGAGGGCACACTTCCATAATACAGAAGTAAGAGGACCATAGGATAAATGTAATAAAGTCAATGACACTGACCAGCAATAATAAATTCAGATATAGAACATGCAAAAGTACTTCGATTTGTGCTTAGAAGGGAGGCAAATACAATAGCTTATCAAGGATTCTAGAAGGATTCTAGTATCCTAAACACACCTTCCTGGGAATAGGCCACTTTGAATACAGTAGGACTTACTTCTGAGTAGAGAGGCTTAGGATTACACTGTTAGATGTTTTTCAAAGTGTCCCTCATATTTAGCAGAAAGCATCTGCAGCCCATTTACTGGTTTGTTAAAATTTATGCCCCCACATAATTGCTTACTTTGTATGCTGCTGGAATCAGCCAATTTTTTCCCACAGGAACTGCAGAAGTTGTGAGATACATGTTGAGATTTACCACAGGTAGGGCATTTAATGCCCTTTTTACGGGATCGCCGACCCAGGGTGGAGATTTCTATATTCTGTGGGAAAAGGAAGACAAATAAGCAGATGTGTTTTTAAAGTTAGCAACATAACTTACATTCTCATCACATTTTATTCTCTTTGAAAAGAAAATGAAACTGAAATGAAACTGAAATATTTGTAAAATTCTTCATTTCGTGTTACAATATACTACAGGAAAATGAATAAATATACAAATTAATTGTACACGAGGGAGACACTAGCATTGTACTGAACCTGTTCTAACTATAGCAATTTGTTATACAGAAAGAAAAGTTCAAAATTTAAGAACATAAGAAAAATACTGCTGAATATTGTTTATAAATTACTGTACACAATGTAGATCTAAGATTGCAGTTGAGTTCAGGTAAAAAGACTGAATAAGAAAAATTGGCCAAATGCATCTATCTAGAATTCTAGATACTTACATAGCACCAGGAATCCCATCTTCTTCTACTTACTGGAGAGAAAGTACATATACCTTCCAAGAACCAGCATTTGGTTCTGCAGAATATCGGGCAATACACATCCAAGCATTCTTGGTCTTGGTTTTAAGGTCTGAATAAGTCATAGGCTCATGTAAAAGGATGCCATCTGGCCTCATCTCATCCCTTTAGACAGGCAAGTCTGCTTGTCCAATTCACAGACATGCTAATCTCAATAAGGGCCTTGACTAAAACTAGTATGTCAGAAGAACCCAACATTAAGAGAAAACAATATAAAACCAGGCATGTGACTATTTAGGAACAGCTTTTTCAAACAAAGGACAAAGGCTGGTCTGGACATCCCAGCAACTTAGACATTAAGCCAACACAAAAACTTCTGAGGATTAGAAATGCTTGAACACACCACCCCACCACCTCAAAAAAGGGGAAGGAAAAAACCAAAGCATACTGGTAGGCAACACCTTGTTTGGCAAGTTTCTATTTGTCACACATGTTAAATAGCACAAGCAGGCCTCCATCAGTCTTGAGAGACTATGGTATCGTGCTTGGCGCTGCATACGCTGCATGCGAAGCACGAAAGCCTAGATTAGATTGTTATGGAGGATAGGCTGTTACCCAAGCAGCAAATCCCCCCTCTCCACGCCACTAAATTAGTCCAATTGAAAGGCAGAGCCAATACAATTGGATCCAGCTGGTGTCGCAGAGCTGGGCTAAGGACAGGAACTCACCCTGTCTTGTGGGGCCGACCCTGGCCTGCTGGTTAACAAGCACATTGTCTTAACCACTTCTGCCACCCACAGCCAACCACACCCACACTCGGCTGTGGGTGGCACAATTGGTTAAGGCACTGTGCACACTCACCCATATCAACCTCCACACACCATCATGGAGGTGAGTTAGGCCAGCCTAAATTTCTTAGGATTGCACCCAGGGTTTAAATTAACCACATGAAAGCAAAAATGTGAGTGCTTTTGTTTTTATTTTGTCATGTTCGACATTTTCTTTGCGTGACTTACATTTTTGGAGGGCCTTGTCCTCTTTTGTTGTTATCGACATGTGGTCACCCTGGGAGAAATGCAACTCAAAACGGTGCTTACAAGGGCTACATCCACAATGGCCACTCGGGAGTAACTACCATGAGTACCTGATAGCTACTACTACTACTCACTAGTACTACTACCACTAGTAGCTACCGCCGGGGCACAGAAGTCAAAATACATTTTTTACAGTAAGAATTTGTCAGTCCACGGTAGTGTGTAAGATGCCAAAGTAGACAAGGCCCCTACAAATTGGAATTAAAGGCATATGGAATTGCCTTAGACTTTTATATATGAGGGGACTTATAGATCCCCCTTAAACACTTCAGCATCTCCTCAACGACAGTTCAACTGCCACCCACTAGGCTTCCCCATCCCTTCAGATAACAGTCCATGGACTTGGAGGCAGGAGACTGCCCATTGGTATGGACCAATCAGAACCCTATATGCAAATTAGGATGGTGGCTGTTCTACTGAGCCTCTCCAGCCCACCTATACCCGGTAGGTGAACCTGCTTGAGACCAATAAGGAAGCAGTGAGGCCACTGCACTAACTAAAGAGAGCTTCTTGGTACTACAAACCCCAGAATTCATTGTGACTGCACTTGAAGCTTTGCAACACAGAACCACCCATTTTGCAAAAGTAAAAAAAAATCAAAATGCAAACACCAAAACAGTTTAGTGATTTAGCCATTAGTCACTCACAGTAACTGTTCATGTACAACATTTTGATTATTGAATAATAATTTATTGCTTGTTGTTTATATAAATATATTAGTTGTATTGTGAATTTTAGATAATGATGCTGCATTATTTACCATATTATTAAAGATGCCATATTATGGACCATTTAATTAAAGAAACCAATAAAGTATTTTTGCATACAATGAAAACCTGCCATTCTGCCCCGGGACTCACCTTCTTTGCAAATCTGCCCACTTGGATTATCTTGGACTTGGAGAGAAGTGTGCAAAGAAGTCAGCTTCCTCTTTAAAGAGACAGAGACCCATGGCACTCTCACCAGTCATTATATCCTATATCACCCTTTAAAATGGTGCCTGGTCCTAGAATTCAAATTTCCCATTTCAAAACAGCAACAAAACTGAGCTTTGGGTGCCGTACTATCCACACTTTCCTGGGAGTAAGCCCCACTGATTCTAATGGGACTTACTTCTGAGCTAGGGTTCCTTGCTAAATTTACAGAATAGGAGACAAGAAACATTCCTCCATCATCACTGACTCCATCAGGAAGATGTGCCTTTCTCAAGGGTGTGGTAGGAAGAAGGAAGGTGTTGGGGACACTGCAAGTGAAAAGATCTACTCCACTCCCACCAACTTTGGGATCCAGCTCACTCCATCAGGCCATGAACAAGGAATACTGCAAAGAGGACTCTCACCCCTCCATTGACGAGTGCTGCATCCCTGTCTTGTATAACTCTGCTGATGCAGCTCTCTTCCACTGTTCCTTACAAACAGGAGAAGAGGATCCACTAACCATGATCTGCAACTCCCTCCCAATCCCTACTGAATATGTGGTTCCAGCACTAGTTTAAAAAAATCAGACCCATCCTCACCACAAGTACCAGGGCTCAGCTCATCCACCTTCCCAATCACCTTGTTGCTAAAGGACCATCCACTAAGCATATACCACTAAGTCAGGGTGACCAGATATCATACCTTCCAAAGAGGACAAGGATCCCCCCAAAATGTAGGACATCCAAGAAAAACGTAGGACACGACAAAATAAAAGCTAAAACCACCCATAGATTGCTTTCATGAAGTTAATTTAAACTCCATATTACTTAGTATCAGATTTAAAACTATCACATATGATTTGTTACATATAATTT
This sequence comes from Cryptoblepharus egeriae, assembly GCA_030015325.1. Lineage (NCBI taxonomy): Eukaryota > Metazoa > Chordata > Lepidosauria > Squamata > Scincidae > Cryptoblepharus > Cryptoblepharus egeriae. The sequence goes on along the minus strand of JAREYC010000002.1, from coordinate 101,388,947 downwards.
ATTAGTTACAAGACGGCTACATGCTGCCTGCTTCCAAGGAAAAGGCGGACAAGGAAATTTTTTTTTCAGGATACAAGACTTAAAAAAGAAGACATGTCCTGGAAAAAGAAGACATATGATCACTCTGCACTAAGAGCCCAATCCTATGCATTACTCAGAAGTAAGTCCCATATGATTAGAGTCAATGGAGTTTACTCCCCAGGAGAGAATTGAAGCAATCCGAAAGACACTTTCCTGGGAGTGAGACCCAATGAACACAATGGGGCTGACTTTTGAGTAGACATGGTTAGGATTGTGCTCGAAGTTGCCTGTAAGTAAAGGCGTAGCTAGAGGGGGACAGAGTTTCCCTGCAAAACCTGGTGCTCTGCACCCCCTTCACTGTGTGCAAGTGCAGCATTGATACGCACCCTGGCTGAGCTGGGAATCAAGGAGGGCTTCCCAGGGGCTTCCTCCGTCGGGATCCTGCCAGGCACGGATGCAACCTGCAAGGTTTCGCTTTCCCCCCCGGCAGCCCGCTTTAGTGATGCCGGAGGATGCGCTCGCTTTCGTTTTCCGAGCATGACGCGCAGGATCCCCGCCCATCCTCCAGCCCTGCCCCGGGGAGAGGATTCCTGGAACCCCCAGGCACGTGGCCCGGGCAGCACTCACAGCACTTCCCTTGCAGGAGACAACATGTCACAACTCCTAAAAGAGGACAAGGACCCCCAATTGGAGGACACCCAAGAAAAAGGGAGGACATGACCAAATAGAAGTTAAAAACACCCATATATGTATTTAATTTAAACACTGGCTGCAATCCTAAAGACACTTTCCTGGGAGTAAGCCCCACTGAACACAATGGGGCTTACTTCTGAGAAGGCATTGTTAGGCTTGTGTTCTCTGTTGCTTATTACAGTATTTTGAAACTGCGGAAATTCTATCAAACTTCCCTGAGAGTGAACCACAGTGACTGTAATGGGACTTAGGCTGCAATCCTAAAGACACGTTCCTGGGAGTAAGACCCATTTAACAGAATAGGTCTTACTTCTGAGTAGACATGGTTAGGAGGCTGCAATCAAACACACTTTTCTGGGAGTAAGAAGACGAATTTAACACAATAGGTCTTACTTCTGAGTAGACATGGTTAGGATTGTGCTCATAGTTCTGAATACACATGCTTGATCATAGCCCAATCCTATGCATGTCTACTTGAAGTACGCCCCATTATGATCAATGGGTCCAACTTCCTGGAAAAGATGGACAGGATTGCTGCCTGAGAGCACAATCCTAAGCATTTCTACTCAAAAAGAAGCAAATCATCTTTGGGACAAACCAGTAGTGATCATCCCAGTGGTAACTGGCACTTTCCAAACTGAATTACAGTACATCTGTTTGAATTGAATTATGTTGAATTACAGCTTTAATTATATCTAAAACAATTGAATATTAACAAAATTTATCATTGGTCAAGTTCAAAAAGCTACCCTACTTGGGTTCAGCACACATCATGTAAATACATCATAAAGTCCTAGGTCCCATAGTAGGGGCCAACTAGTGATTAATGCCAAGTCCTGCTAAAGAACTGACAAGTGTAACATGAGAAATGTGACATAACATAAATCAATAAATGATTCATATAACCTATATAAATATACCTTACAACAACCTTGTATGGAAAATATTATCATAATCACATAGGGAGTGGCTTGCATAAGACCATTTACAGTACATGTGCCTACTCTGAAGTCCCACTTTATTCAATTGAGTCTACTCTGAGGAAAATGTCTATAGGGTTGCATCCCTAGTGAGGTTATGGCAAAGGTGACAATAAAATCTGACTTTTTTATTTGCAGGTCAGCCACCACCCCCCACGTCCACACACACCTGCAGTTACTCTGTAGAAAAACAATGAAACACATGACACAACCCTGAGTTTCAACTCTTGTGGGATTTGCAACAACACCTTGCAGCAACAACAACACTTAAACCAGTATTTTCTTCAAGGCAAAAGCTGTGCTAGTCTCCTCTTGGGACTTCCAAGCAAACAGGCATAGGTTGATGTCCCAAAGCAGGTGTCTTCCCATTTTCTCCATACCAGTCACAACTACAAGTGTGACTGAAGGTTGGAGGAAGAGGAGATACCCTTCCCATTTTCTTTCTTTGTCTTTCCTTTTGGGTTATGTCCTCACATTATAATAAAAAGGCTTGTTGAAATACTTATTGGATAATTTTTTTTATATCTGATGAACTGAATGATAATCCACAAAAGCTTAAACTGAAACAAATGTGTTAGTCAAGACAATCAAGGCTTAAAGAATTAGTATATATTGTATATCATATAGTAACAACAAAATTACAACTTCACTTGTAGAAGTCTCAAAATACTGTAGTCGTTTATGGCCTAGGTCTCAAAAAGAACCAGTTTTGGCCTAACACCACTTGGATTTCAAAGGCCTCCCTTAATATTTACCACCCCCCATAAAGCAATAGTGTCCCATAGGAAGATCAGTAAGACCATCCTAACAGGATGTTTGTAAATAGTTATTTTGGAAATGTTTTAGAAGCTGCCTCAACATAAAAGTAGCAGTTTCCAGTTTCCCATCTTTGTCCTGTTACCCCAATTTTCTTGAAACTGTTTGCCCCCTCCCAATTTAAGCTGTCCTATAAAAGTAATCTCTTGTGTATTGGGTCTCTTGTGTATTGGGTCAATTATTCTGGGTTGCCAGTCCCTCTTAACATGTGATAAAGGATCTGATTGCTTCTCTTGCCTGCTTTGGCTGTTTTCTTCCGATGAACCATTGGATTGCCTATTCAGGCTCAATGCAGTGCCAGCTACTTTCAAGCTAAGAGCTGGGTGAGGTGAAAAAAATGAGTGAAATGTCATTATGTGCATTACTTTTTCCTAACCTATCCTGAAGTTGCAAATCAAGAATTGAAATGCTTTTCAGAAATACCATCTTACAGTTTCATTCCTGCAGTTCCTTGAAATACCACCTCTTTCAGTTTCATTTCTGCAACTGCTGCGACAGTTTTTTTTCATAGAAACTGAAGAATTACAGCTCAGTCCGATGCTTCCAGGTTCCCGCTGGAGCAGTGGCACCAAGGTGGCTACTGCTGTATCCAACGGGAAGACACCAGGAGTCTCTTTGGGGGAAGGGCACATTTGCCCCTTCCCGCAAAGAAAATCCCAGCCCAAGAAACTTTGCAAGAAACTCCTTGCATCTGAACCAGCTATTTTGCTGCCACTGATGCAAGTGCCTCCATATCAAGAGCCTTCTCTTGTACACCCCCCCTCAAACCATGGTTTCTTCCTCCTTCTCACCCCAGTTCAGTCATCCCTCCCCCCAGAGCAATACTGCAACCCAGCAGTTTCCTGTACCCCCAGTGGTGGTGCTAGATAAATATACTGTAAGATTGGCCCTTATTCATTTATCCAAAATAAAAAATGATTTATCACTCATAAATGGAATGCCAACAGGAACCTTCGGAAGCTCTGATTCCCATTTGAGGGGTGTTCTAAAATAAGGGGAGCCCATTGGGTTTTAAAAGAGCAAAATGTAAATAGAGAAGGGGCAACCAAGATATAAATGGTATTGGCAATGCTTGCAGGCATGGAAAAAAGAGATTTTGGGTGCAATCCTAACCTTTCTACTCAGAAGCAAGTCCCATTATATTCAATGGGGCTTACTCCTAGGAAAGTGTGTTTAGTATTGCAGCCATATTCAACATAACAGTTTTATTCCTCAGAATTCAAAAGCCTTTCTTTTACTGAAATAAACTTGAATAAAATCTTATTTACTCCCATTTTACAAATATCTTACTCTTTTTTCTGTCCTTTTTTGCCTTTAAACCTTTGTCTACCCCACAGTGGATGGCAGTGATTCCCAAACTGTGAGCCATGGCTTCCCACAGAGCCATAAAAACTAGCCAGGGTTGCTGTGGCATCCTCACAAAAAATACACTACCCTATTCAATGTATAGGACTGTAGCCCCCAATAACTGCAACCAGTAGTCCAGTAGATCAAGGGATCAGCTACTCAAAACATTGTCATATTGCCATCATCATAGTGGCAACAACTTTTAACCTAGAATGCTTTCTTTGATGTAAGAAAGCCTATATTTCTATGATTCTATATTATTCTTGCATTTCTTTGGGATATAGAGCCCTCTTAAACTTTTGATGCCTGGATTTCATCTTGGTGACAGGTCTCTGCCCTGTTTTATTAAGCAGTTTGTGAAATTCTGCCTGGGGAAAACTATCAAGGCAGAGTTACTCTCGATTTCTTTTGGTGCCAGAATTGGGGAGTAACCAGTTATGTTATTGTATCTGTACAAGCTCAAGGACAGACATTTGATTAACACATCATCCGCAGCTGGATATTTTGAAACTGGGCGGGACAACAGAGTTTGATTAGTCATTCTTGATTCAGCAAAATATATATCAACCTAACGGTTTGATTAACTGAAACTGTTTTAAAATTAACCTGTTTTAAAATTAACCGCTTGGGTACTGACAAATTTCCTTCAGCTGTAAGAGAAGCAAGTTTCTGTCATACTGGTGAAGGCACTGGTGTTGCTACAAGGGTATGGACCACACCTGGTGATGCATTCAGGAGGATTGGCAACACTACTGGCCAAAACTGTGAAAAGATTGTTACAGTAAAACCTTGAATTGAGTGTGTTTTGGATTGAGAGCATTTTGCAAGACAAGCAAACATTTGCACACTGCATTGAGAGCAGGAAGGACTGGAGCATAACTTGCCTTTGAGTATCCTTGGTGGCTGGAGGTCCCTGAGTACCCCCCTCCCAAATTTGTAAGACAAGCTGCAAATCTACCAGCCATAATGTTTTACAAGTGCAGTGGGACTATCAGTCAGAGGCAGAGCACAATCCTACCAATGTCTACTCAAAAATAAGCCCCATTGTGTTCAATGAGTCTTACTCCCAGGAAAATGTCTTCAGGATTGCAGTCTCAGTCTGAACAGAAGCAAAGCTGCCCTACCGTGCCAGCAACTCATATAGTTACACTAGACTCTACCAGAGGTAGAAGAATGGTTGAACCCCAATTCATGCAACTCATGGAACACAGTTAAAACTGCATAGACCTCTCATACAGCGTAACCAACTATTCTCTTCTTCCAGGACATGCCTTTTTCTTTAACTTAAGTTAGGCATGCCTAAGATTGCAGCCTTCAGTTGTTCAGCAGCATGGCCTGTAGATGGTGCACAAACTGTCGTTCCTGAATCAAATATAAATGAGTCTCTTTATTTTATTGCTTTGAGGCAAGTTTCAACTCCTTGTGTTTTACCAATCTAAGAAGCATCAGCACCACCTTCGGCTAGTCATTAGGTCCTCATTTCCAACTTTCTATGGGCAAAATCCAGAGCAGTTACGGGTCCACGCAGTTACATCACCCTCTAGTGTTATTTTATGGAAAGTCACCTTAACTGCCTGGAGCAAAGGGCTTAATCTGACTTTAGGATATGGACCTATATTAAGTTCTAAGATCATAAAAATATACACTAGATGAACACAATAAGTCTTACTTCTGAGAAGACATGTACAGTATTGTGCTATAAATCCATGTGTGCAGAGTTGTTACCTTTTCAGCAGAATACCAAGCATTTATTAGATGAAGGGTATTTTTAATTTGTATCATTCACTCCCTCATTCACACAGATGTATATTTTACAAAATATAAGTAATGGTGCTAAACAAGAATAAGATATTGTGTCATGTATAACAATTCTTGGTAAAGATTAAACGTACAGTGTCAAGTCACAATAGCAATATTATCTGATAACAAAATCCTTCTAGAATTGCTAAATTCTATTAACCAGTAATTTATCAGGGTTAGAGGTCTAAAACGTAAGAAGGTTTTCAAGTAAAATGGATAGCAAAATAGGGCCATCTGCAAATGTCAGCAATGTGCAGTGGATTTTAACACTGTCCCACCAGTGATTTCAGTGCAGGTGGTTCTCCATGCATGGGGGTACATCTGTGTGGCAAATATATGCCTGAGGTACCAACAGAGAATCCCATCACTGACCTCCTGGTGTACCAATTTTATATTCTGTACATATTCATCCAGCTAGATATCAAGGTGTAACAGGTGGCCTGTTATTTTGATTGTGAGTTGTAATATGGTAACATTTATAAGAGTAATAATGTCTATAAAAGAGGTAGGTGTATGAAGTGTTATGAAAACAAAAAGACCAAACCCACAGTAAAATAAATGGCTCTTCAAGCACTTTGGTTCTTAAATCTGACAGATTATACAACTGAAGACCAGTTCAAAGCCCAAAGGACTAAGCAATTCACACATATTCACAACATCACAAAACCCTTACTTGGATCAATATGTTTTTATTTTCATGTTTTATTCTGCTCATTCCCTTTGCAAGTTAGTGTTCTCTTAAACATGTCACTGGAGTGTAAATAATGTTGGAAATAAATTATAAACACCAAGACGCTTCCCTACCTTCCAATCAAGGTACTGCTAAAGCAGAGCAAATTTCACTTTCATTTTCTCAACATCTGGAAACATTACAGTTCCTCAGGGCTAATTGCACCTTCATTGCTTTATGTTTGAGATAGAAAAGATTCTCATTTTCCCATGTTGACCAGTCCTAGCATGTAAGCCACTTCTGAATTCCAGATGCCAACATAAAGTACACACATACATGGCTCAACTTGACAGATAATTTCCATACATGGTCCACATTCCATTGTATTGCCCAAAACCACATCAAGCCTGGGAATCCTCTCATTTAGACACTGAGGTGAACAGCTCTGCATCCTCACTGAATGATCCCAGACGTTGGTAGTAAAGTGTCACTACTATCATAAAAATAGGCTTCGTTGGGATGGTGCAATTCCTCTTTAAGACTCTTCACTAGAGAAGGATCAATCAGAAAAAAGTACAGAATATGTTAATATTGACTCTAATATAATATAATATGTTAATATTGACTCTAATAATATGTTAATATTAAGAGCACTTAATAAAGTGCTCTCGCCAACTCATGACCAATACAAGAATTTTGACAGGACTATACTAAAATAGTTCTTCAAAATGATTTAAATTTTAACGTCATCCTGCTCCCTTCATGGTTGAACAGGAATCTGGATCCCCCTTTATCCATTTCCAATCTGAAATCTAACGCACATTGTTGCATTTGGATGTACGCAGTCAAATGATGACAATATGCTACACAGGAAAGATAAATTAATTTAGAATATCTCTATCTGCTCAATTACTCTTCAAAGGAAGAGACTCTCACTCTGTAGAAAACAAATAATAAGATACATTTTGAATTTGCTTCAGCCAAATCCCACCAGTCAAGCAAATACAATATGGGAATCCCTTTGCGCAGAAATAAGACAAGCTCTATGTCTATTCCTGAAAAGCCCAAATCTTTCATTTTGGGACCACCAAAATCTTTCTCGAGAATGTATTTCTTGCCTAGCTGAAGGCAGCAATAACCTACAACAAATTCTAATTGTGAATACTAACATTCTCTTCTAAGAATCACAGGTCTCTTTCAGTGTTTTCCCATTTTAACTCACCTGCATCTTCCAGTCCTGAGAAATAACAAAATCCTTCCAATTCAGCAGCCAGCAGGACTTGAAGAACATGAGCCTGCAGGGAGGACAGCAAGGGAATTTTGACTATTCAGACTGAACTTTTCCTCTCATTATTCAGGAAAGAGACAGGCAGCCCAATCCAGAGCAACTAATCTGTCCACATAAGAGCCCTTAGGTTGCCCTATCTAACACTAGGTTGGAGCAACTGCAAGATGCTCCAGCCCAGTTACTCTGGAAGAGGCTTAGGGCAGAGCAAGGCAAGATAGGGTGCCCTAAGAGAGGTGGACCTGCTCTGCCCTAACTGGGGCAGCCTAAGCAGCTCAGGAGAGGCAAGTTAAGGGCATGTTTAGCATTGCCTAGGGCAGAGCAGTTACTCTGTATCCAAAGCCTGTTTCCAAGGCAGAAATGCCCTCTTCCAGCCCTCAGAGTTATACCACCTCAGGAGCAGGTATAGTAATGAGTAGACCCATAGGGGTCCATGATAAGGCCCGAGTAAGAATGGCAGTGCTGACCAAAAATCTGAGTTCTTGGCCAGCCTAGCTGCAACCCCTTCCTATCAACCTCAGGATATGGAACAAACTACGGCTGCCCACAAACCTCAGGATACAGCAGGCCACTCCAAGAAGCCCCTTGTATTCACTGTAGAATGTACTGGCATCTCATCAGGGACTCCTTATAAGGCAGGCACCCAGTGGCGTCACCAGACTGGTGTGGCTGGTGTGGGCTGCATTGGGCGATGCGCTCCGTATGGGGTGATGTGCCGGAGGAGTTTGACTGTCCTTCGGCAGGCCCTGGGCGTCAGCACACCCATTCAGGCCTGCTCCAAGGCGGAGAATCAGCCAGAAGCTGCCACTTGTCTGAGGAGATGGCCTGAATGGCCATCTGAGAAGCACTGCGCAGAAACACACTGAGCATGTCGAACAGCTTCAGAGGAGACTTAGAATCATAGAATCATAGAATCATAGAGTTGGAAGGGACCTAGTAGGTCATCTAGTCCAACCCCCTGCCTGCAGCAGGAATTCCCCCTAGAACTTCCTTAGAGCAGAGAAAGTCCGCGCCTCTGCACAGCCATTCGGCCTCACTCAGGAGGCGGAGCGGCAGCCGAATGGCTTCAGAAAGAGTACTGCACAGGCACCAACTCTGACGCCTGCACAGTCTCCCCCAAAGCCAAAAGGCTTCAGAAAAGTACTGCGCAGGTGTCAGAGATGGTGCCTGCGCAGTACTCTTTCTGAAGCCAGTTGGCTTCAGAAACAACTGCGCAAGCGCCAACTTTGGTGACTGTGCAGTCCAGGTGGGGGGGGGGGGCGTGCATCCCAGGGATGACGCACAGGCTTCCGCACCAGGTGATGTGCAGAGTCATGTCACCACTGTAGGCACCACAGCTGTTCAGTGTGATCTGAGGGGTGTCTCCTCAGGAGCAAGTCTTCCCCTTGTGTCAATTACTTAGCATGCTCTGGAGCAGTTAGGGCAGCCCAGGCTTCCTGACTCTCTGGATTCAGCATAACTTTCTGCTCTGGATACAGAATAGTTAGGAGAGTGCAGTTAGGTCAGAGCAGGCTGAATTTGCTCTGGATTGCAGCCCTAGAAAGCCTGAAGCAGATGCTCAGATGACTTTATGTGGATGGAAGGAGCCCTAGCTGAAGCACTTTGCATGTCTTAAGATCTCAGGTACAATCCTTTACATCTCTGATTATGAGGATGAGCAGAATGCTAGAATTAGATTCTTGAGATTCTGTTCTGTTTTAAAAAAAAAACATATAATTGCCCAGTCACAATATATATTTGTTCCTCTCAGGTTGCAGGTATCACTAACCTGCAAACCAATGAAGACCAGGGGAATTCTTCTGGACTGGAATTTCCGGAGCAGCTCAGACAGCCCCATCACCACCGTATAATCGATACTGCTGACATAAGTGCAATCCAGGATGACACTATGCATTTGAGATGCTGAAAGCAGAAAACAAATATTCAGTAGGAAAATTGCTCTTTCTTAATCTAAGCTCTAGCTCAAAAGTGCAGCTTCCTAACTCTTAGAGTACTAGCTTTTAGTCTTCCCACTGACAAATTCCAAGGAATCAAATCAGAAGAAGAAAAAGGCACTTATAATATTTGCTCCATTTCTTTTCCCTAGCAGTGAGCAGAGTCTTTAATTGTGCTCCTGAATATCACCTTCAAATATTCTTCATCAATCAAGCTGTAAGGAAAAATAACCTTTCCTTTTGCAGGTCCTACCAATGGGGCTTCTGGAATGGGTCTTCCCATTCCAGTCAAATCAGGAAAAGGGCAGGCAGAAGGGTCCAGATCACAACCCACCAATACAACGGTTGCCAAACACACAACCACTGTATACCAAACCAGAAGTCTTATTCAGACCACAACTTACTGTTCTCAGGGTGACCAGATGCCAAACCCAAAATTCCTGAACCTCAGGGCCAAAATTCCTAATCCCAGGCTAAAATTCCTACCCGCTGAAAAAAATTGCCAAAAAATGTATTTTTTGTTTTTCTGTTTTTTGACCATAACTTTTGATAGGAAGGAGATATCTCCAAACTGATTTCTGCATTGGATTCTGCTCTTCAATACGAATCTAACGACATATGGTATGATGGGGTACTGTGCACTATCATGAAGTTTCAAAATGAAGCCAAAATGTAGGACAATGATGCCAAAATGTAGGACATCCGGACAGGAGGCTAAAAATCCAGACAAATCCGGGTTTTTCCGGTCATCTGGTCACCCTGACTGTTCTTCCTCTACTCCACGTTCTTTCCCAATAGGTGTCTGTACCAGATGCTCTGGGCAATCGTGGCTGTTGCCCAGCATCCCACAAGTCTGTGCAACTGAAAGTCTGGGCAGACCCAATTGCTCAGAGCATCTGAGATCTGACTGAGCAGGAAGACATAAAGGTAAGCTCCACTCACATAGCAGAGGGCTTTTCTCCCAAACCCTGGAACTGGCCCCTGGGGCTGGGGTTGGAAAGCCCTATACCCGTGGGATGCAACTAAGGCTACAATCCTAAAGAAACTTTCCAGGAGTAAGACTCATTGAACACAGTAGGACTTACATTTAAGTAAAAATGGTTAGGACAGTGTTCTAACACTATGGGAAGCACTATGTTAGCTAGCACCAAACAATGGTATAACTTTATTTCAGAAGTATTGGGGGTTAGGAATATTGGTCATCTGAAAGAAAGACTGTTCAGCATCTGTGGCACTAACCTAGTATTGTTTTGTTCATGGCCTCTGACTTTAGACCCAGTTCAATTTGTCACAGTCAACATCACAGGAATTTCCCATCACAGTTACCTGACAGTGTGTGTTTTTGTACAGTTTCCCGGAGAAACTCAATAGCTGGAAAATAGAGACCATTGGCAGGCTGTATAAGCAATGGCTCATACTGCAAGACCTGAAAGAGAAGGGTAGAAAAAGGGAGGAGGAAGGCAAGTTTATTACTGTCCTTATATTTGCTCTCTTTGAGCCACAATAAATCCACCTGCTAATTCTCACACTGAACACATGTCTGTTCTCTGTATGAGACATTGCATGAAACTGATGTAACGAAAGAGTAATGTGAAGAAAGAAAATTGAGCTTAAATGTGAAGAAAATTGAATCTGAAGAAACTGAAAATTAAGAAAGAAAATTGAAAGAAAAATTGAAAATTGAGCCCTCCCATGAACACACCAGTGGCCTTAGGGCAGATCACACCTCCTCAACTTCACTCTTTCCATGCTAGAATATGAAGGTTATTAAGTAAAATTTGTGTGGGCTTACAGTGTCAAAAATGCAGCACCTTTATTTCTCTGGTTATATGTGAATCTTGGATCTCTTTGAGACCCGTCTTTAAAATGTACATTTCTTTGATGCCTAGAACTCATCCTAATGACTAGCCTCTGTTTTTTTGTTGTTTGTTTTGTTTTTTAAAGAGGGCTGTGGAAATCAATCATGGGAACAGCCTTATCAGTAAGAGGCTGACTCCCCCAGCCCTTCTCCCAGGGAAAAGAAGAAAAGGCCACCTGTCACCTTCACCTGATAAAGAAATAAATCATAGGCTGGTCATTTGAAGTTGAGAAGGGGGATGAATTTGAGGAGTAAGTCAATATGAGCCACCAAGATAATAATTTCTAGACTTTGGGGGTCTTTTTGAAAAGTGATTGGACTTTGGCAAATTGCTTCCCATTAGCCAGAGTAGCAGGACACAGTTATACTATTGGATGGAATCAAGATACTCTGTACATGCTCTAGGAAGATGCCAACAATGTATATAGAGTTAGGAGCAGGCTTAGGTTTCATGTTCTCCTACTATGGGGTGTTTCTTCTAGTTATCCTATATATACTTCTATTCCTTGTTCTCTTTCCTTTTAAATAAACTCTTAAAATCTACCCCAAGGGTGCACCAAACCTGCCCTAGGGGCCATTTGCAGCCCACAGGGACTCCCACTGTAACCTCAGGCCAGGGAACACCCAGTGTCCAATGTGCCTTTGGCCTTTCAGAGAATTGTGGAATCCATGCTGGTCTACTGGTATTGTAAACCCCCTCATTGCCCTAAAGAGCTTAAGGATATGTCTCAGGGCAGAATCTAACCAATTTAGGCAAGCATAATGCACCGACATATCTTCCCGTTCCTTTAATGGTGTGTGTTTGGGGGGGGGGGGAGCTAGTACATACCTGTGCACTGGCTTAACCCCCCGCCCCCCACCTTGCCCTGGAGTGGTGCAGAACATCTCCAAGCCAGCATAGGACTTGTGCCAGCCTAACCAGCGGTTAGGATTGTGCTATTAGTATGTGTCTAGTTTGGTCTAATGTTTTCACTATAGAAGAGATGTGAGGCAAACAGATCATAGCTCTTATGTGTATTATAAATAAGCTCAGAAAAATTCATTCATTCATATAAATAGGGTTGCCATAATTCTCTTCCCGAAAATCGGGACAGGACCCACTGCCACACTTGCCAGTAGACGAACACAGTCCACAAAAATCAGGATTGTCCCCTGTTTTGTGGGACATATGGCAGCCCTAATATAACTTCTGTATCTACTATATTCATTTATGTAAATTTTTTCAAATTTAAAATGTGAATTATTTTTCTCCAGCACTCAACGTAGTTTCAGAGAGATGCGGCCCTCCAGCCAAAACATTTGCCCATCCCTGATCTACCCCATTCAATGGTGCTTACTGAACTTACAGCACAGCTAAAACCAGGCCTACAAGTAAATCTTACCAATCTACATTACTGTTTCTTGAGCAGCTGGACACAAGAAAGGGATCCCCCCTCTCTATCTGAAAAGAGGTTCCCATATTCAGCTAGCTCCCAGTGCTCCACAAATGGCAAGTATTATTCCTACTGTTCTGTACTATTCGAGACAAGTATTCAATGTTTTGCATCTCAAAAGGACACATGCAGATTAACAGGGAGATGGAGACAAAACATAGCTTTATCTGACTTGTTCTTTGTAACCCATGTCTATAAGGTGTTTTTTTATAGCCTTTGCTGTCATTTGCCCCTCAGATCAAACTCAAAGTCAAACATACCTTTACCTGTGGTCTGGCAATGGGATAGAGTAAGATCACACCAGAGACCAGCATGCCTGCCATGATGCCATACTGTACCTCCCAGAAACACAGGAAGAATGTGACACACAGCGGAACCAGGTCCAGCCCTGCAAAAGATGACTGTGTAGGAGCCACTGCTTGCAATATCAAAAACTGCTCCCAGAAACCCCATGGAAAAAAGTAACACCATCTGTATTACAAAGATTTTACTAAGCGTTTGTCTCTCAGAAAAGGCATACTGAAGCACTGTAAAAGGAATGTTGTCAAACACAGTATTCACATTATAGATGCGTTCTTCAGCTTCTCTAGGACTGCATCAATGTCATACTTCCTTCAATCTTCCATTCACCTCTCATTCAATACCATTCACCAAACCAGAACCTTTCAGAAGACACAGTGGGTAACTGCTGCTGGTGGAGGCTCTCCCTCCATAATTAAAATATACACGTGGCTCATTCTGCTCACTAAACATTGACCTCATTGACATTTCAAATTTTCTTGTTTTTACAATTTGAATCTGGAAGTCTTAAGGATAGTTCCTATAGATCACTTTCAGAATGTCATCCAAATCCTTCACTAATTTTAGCTAGACCAATAGAAAGAACTAAACTTTAAGCTGTAAAATCAAAGCATAAAGACTTGCATTAAATTCCAGCATTGGATGCCCTACTTTCTCCTAATGAAAAGCTAGGTGCGTTTCTGAAGACACAATGTAGTTTATCTATATATGCAACAGTGATTTTCAACCTTTTTCATCTCATGGCACACTTAACAAGGCACTGAAATTGTCAAGGCACACCATCAATTGTTTTTATTGTTATTAATCAATGTCAATCTCCAAATTCCCACAGCACACCTGAGGACTATCTGCGGCACCCCAGTGTGCCATGGCCCACTGGTTGAAAATCACTGATATATAAAAATGAAAAGACACTGGCTCATTCACTCACTGACTTATTCATCAACACCCTGCCAAAACTGCTGGGTCTAGAAGCGTGAAATTTGTGGAGGGTGTTCCTTCCATGACGGAGGCACCCACTAAGAACCGGTTTTCAGAAATTCCAACCAGAAGGGGGTGAAAAGGGGTGCAACACGTTTTCCTCCCTGTGCTTTGCATTGAAGAGTTGGTGACCAACGGACACTCTGCGCAACCCCTGTACCTAGAGAGGTGAAATTTGGGGAGGGTGTTCCTTCTGTGACATCAACACCCACCAAGAACTGATGTTGAGAAATTTAACCCTTAAAGGGCTGAAAAGGGGATACAACGTGTTTTTGTCCTAAACTTAACATTGAAGACTGACTGATCAACATCCAGCCACCTTGGTGCCTGGTGCACTGGGAAGGACACTGCACTTGGGGGGGACAGTGCACATGGGGGATGGGGCACATAGAGAGTTGATGCGCATAGAGGTAAATTGCACATGGGAGTAAATTGCACACGGGGAGAGGATGCACATCAGGGTTATTGCACATGGGGGATAATGGATGTAAGTTGTGCATGGGGAGGGGTGTTGATGTTCCTGGGGCAAGTTGCACATGAGGGGGTTGATGCACAGGGGGGTTGTTGAGCAAGGGAGTGATTATGCAATGGGGGTGACGTACAGGGGGCATTTTACTCCTGCAATGTGGGCATATTTTGCTAGTAAATTATATAAAGGTAATGGTATCCCCTGTCAGTTGCTCTGCTATTTATGACTGACTCTCAGGGAGGTGCTCATTCCCATTACAAGGTTGGTTGGTTGTCTGAAGACGTCTCCATGGTCATGTGGCTGGCATGACTTAATGCCAAAGGCACCCGGAACACAGTTTAAATTATATTTTACATAAGAAATGCACACACTGGTAGATTTTCTAGCACATGGCACTATTACAATTTGTTACTTCTATAGAGAGCATCCTGTACTTTTTTTAAAGTATGAAAGAGCCATCAGACATTTTTTAAGTAATGACTTGACTGCCTCCATGTAAAAACACAGAAAGGGACACAAAATTTCCTAGATGAATCGAAGAAAGTAGATTATTAAGCACTGTTGGCTCTTGATTTAGCTCCCGAGCTGCATACATGAGTACAATTTGTTTTGGGAGGTGCTCACATGGCTGTTTAGAAACACTTATATATGTTAATATGCTGAAAGTGGTTCAAAGTGTTTGCAGAATCTAAGAATCAATCAACTCCATGATTCGGTAGCATGAGTATAATATTGCTTTAGAGGTATTGCTACTCCCTGGGGACCAACACCATAGTCAAAATAAACAGGAACATAACAGCTGGCCATACATCCCATGCCAATGGGCTCCATGGTTCAATTTCAGGGGAAGTCACTTGCCACCTGACCTCTGCAGACACGTACTGAACATGGAGGCATGTAGTAAGAGCTTAAGTGTATGCTGTAGTTGGCCAGTGTGCTCCCATTACCCATTCATAAATGCCACAATTTTATTGACCTGGGATTTGAAGAGATGACGAGAAAGTAAGAATTGTGTGATACCTGCAAGTTATGCAAAGACCAACCCAGCAGGGAAGGAAACTGCAGGGAAGTGGAAATAGACTGTCTTTTCCCATCACTGAAACATGTTTCAAATAGTTTTAAGGTAGTGACAATGTTCTTTAGAAAAGCAAGATGCCCCTTTTACAGTTTTGGTAGAAATAGTCATAATTTTCATTTATGTGCATACTTTTAACCTGCCATAAGGTGTGGAAGATCCGAACATCAAACATGGGTGCCACTGCACAGATGATGACTGCTGCCAGCGCTGCTTTGGGAATGAAATAGAAGAGGGCGGTGAGGTAGGCTAGCGACAGCAACACCAGGACCCCTGTAGAGAGAATGAAACAAGTATTGAATGTACTGCTTGCATACTCCAAAACAGGAAAAGGTATTGTGATACAGGAGGCCAGAACTGAGCAAGACGGACAGAGCACCTCATCATGTAAGGCATTAGAAGGCTTAATGCAGAATGTCTACTGTAAATTAGCCATATTAGGACCAATCTTAATTACTACTGATTTTAATTCTGCCTCATTACCAGCCTGGCTTCCAAGCAAATTAAAAGTTGCTTGGGCCTAAATAACTAAAGGTGGTGACTCAGTAGTCATGATAGGTCTATTTTTGGAACCCCTGTGAATACTAGAAACTGCAGATTCCAACATCTGTGGTTTGATAGTCTTTAAAAACTCAACTAAAGGCAACTAAAGCTGTGCTGTGGAGGCTTTCTGAAGCTCTCAGAGGATGCATGTGTCCACCTACAGCCTCTATGGGCTGCAGAATCGCCTAAAAGAAATTTTAAAGGCCTCCAGTTTCCCTTTTTAAACCAGGACTTTTAGGGCATTGGGAGACCCAAGGAAGCCACAAAAAGAAGCCTACCTGTAAGGAGCCCTCCTGCAGGTGTACGCACACCTGTCTGAGCATTCAGTGCTGTCCTGCAACACAAATAAACCAGGCCATTATATAAATAGAAAGGAGTCTCAACTTCTTCAAAGAAATGTCTAGGAGAAGTTAGAAAGCCACTAGAAAAAACACAGTTTTGCTAAGATTTACTAGGAATTCAGCAGAAAGTGGATAGAAATTGACTGTCTGCTTAACTAGATGTCCATCTAAAAATAGCACAATTTGCATAAATTTGCATTTCTGGACTCTGGATCCGGATGGGCATCTAAGGGTTACGTAACTGCACCTCTGAGATAAGGATTACCTGAAGAACACATTCTTTTCTGCTGCCAAGAAGGGAGAAAGCCTGGTTGCCGTTCTCAGAATAGACTTGAATCACTTTCTACTTTTTACAGCCCACACCAATTGATTCAGATTTTATTTTAAAATCCATACCCTCTTAAACCAGCACGACAACGTACGGTGTAAGCCATTTTGAGAACACTTACATCAAAAAAAAAAAAACACAAAACAAAACAACAAAATTGTGAAGGCAAAAAGTGTTGGAGGAAAAGAGACAACACCAACCTGCACATGTCAGAAGGGGGCAGTGAACCACCCTCTGCCCTGACCTGTCCCCTCTCAGTGACCATTGCAGGCTTGGACCCTTTTTTTCCCTCTTTCTCTTCCCCCCTCTCTCTCTTCCTCTCTCCAGATGTGAGCACATGGCTCTCCACCAGCCCCTAAACCCATATGCAAGTAGGGAACACCTTTAGTGTTTCTGATCCATTCAAGTGTTAGGAAACTCTGGTCTTCACCAGATGCTGTAAATATGAGCCTTCATAAGTTGTAAGTAAACCTGTTAAAAAGTTTGATTCTGGTCTCTGGCTTGATTTTTTGCATGCGCCTGAGCAAACAGCCAGGGGGAGGGAAAGGCTTCTGAACCACAGAAGGGGATGCTCTTTAGTCATTACTCTGCTGAGTTGATTCACCTTCCAACAAAAAGAATAAATCCAATCAAACTTGCCAACACCATGTACAGTGGTGTCCCAGTATTCCCAATTTCATGAAAAAACTGGATGTGACCTTTTGCAGTTTAAATTGCCATTCTGAGGCCTACTGAGACTGCAGGCAGATATGCATTTCTTCTCCAAGGCTCAGATAGTCTTCAGAGGCAAGGGGAGCACATTTCCGTTTTTTCTCCAAAAGGTGCAGGAGGCAAGCATGAGAGAGGCATTCCACAATCAATGAGTACAGAGCAGCCCCACATCTGCAGTTAACTGAAACTGTGGATATGAGATCTGCATATATAGGGGGTCTCCTGTACTCATTAATTGTTAAAAGGGACTCATCTCTTCACATCTTGCATGTTTGTGGATTGGTAGGGGGAGAGTACACATTTTCACGGCCCCAGGTGTGCACAAGGTGGCTAACCTATTTCTGCCCACTCCACAGTCGTACACATTTGGTCCCTGTTATGTATATGTACGGTTGCCATATGTCCCAAAAAACAGGACAATCCCTATTTGGGGGGATTGCGTTCACGTACTGGCAAATGGGACAGAGGTTCCTCTTCCAATTTTGTGGAAGCAATTTTTGGCAACCCTATGTATATGAAATATTGGACAGAAATGGCTTAAAGGAACATGGGAAGATATTTAAGCCTGTGGATATTTAAGCCTGTGGATAATTAATAGCTGGAAATGCTACAATTTCTAAGCCAGCACACATGGTAGGTCTGATAGGGTTGCTGTATGAAGACAGGGCACCCCTTCAATGAGATTTACTCACCGGCCGAAACTTCCTGTGACCGGGTAGGATGAGACAAAGGATCCCAGGAGGTTAGTAAAACCTGGAAGCAGAGCAGGAATACGAGTTAAAGAACAGAATGATTCCTAGTTTCTTGTTTCAAACAGGCACTAGAGCTATTGCAAAAATCAGCAAGGCATACAAGCACGACGTGGGGATTAGGACAGAAGCAGTCTGTTTTTATAATTTTCCCACAGATTCCCTCCCATCCATTAACCACATCTATCCTTAAGGCTCTTCCTTTCACATACTAATCTGGAACAACTGCCAGGGCTGTTGCTCAGAAGTTTTTCTGATGTGGGCAGGTCTTTTATCTTTCAGACTAATCCTGCTATGGGCATCCATCAAATAAAGAAATCCTCCCCTTTTCAGTCTGTAGCATCCAATTCATCCATGCAACATTCTTACCTATAGCTAGTAGCTCTTGGTTGGGATCAATCTGGTAGTTATTCCGGGATGCTAAAAAGAAAAAAAGAAATTTTGTCCCTACTTAGACAACACATTCTGTTGCTCCCACTGTGTATTCCACAAGATACTATGGGAAAGAGGATGGCACGTCACAAGAACAAGCAAGGGGTCTGTAGCAGTCCACCAGAACATGAACCACAGCTTTGTATTTCTTTCTCTTCCTTCCCATTTATTTACATATTTATATCCGGCTCTATCTCAAAAGGGGGGCATTTAAAGCCCATTCTACTAAGTTTTTGCACTCAGCAACAATTTCCAGTACATCCCCCCCTTCCCTATAAATAATCTAAAGAGGTTCTTCTGGGTTCTTTTCATCTTTCTTTGGTATCAATGACTACTATAATGCTAAGAAAATCTTCCGTACTTTAATGCAGTGATTTTCAACCGGTGTCCCATGGCACACTGGTGTGCTGCATATAGTCCTCAGGTATGCCACGGGAATTTGGGGGGAGTCCTTAATTAATAGGAAAATTGGGGGATTTGAACAGACTGCTATGCCTTATCAATGGTAAAAACAACTGATGGTGTGCCTTGACAATTTCAGTGCTTTGTTAGTGTGCTGTAATATGAAAAGGTTGAAAGTCTCTCCCTTAATGCACTTTTCCAAAAAGAAACAATACTCTCCTTCCTGTATATATGAAGTAGCCTCCGAGTTGCTTCTCAAATGATGTAATCCCATAGGGCTGATTGGGTGGGACCCATTCAATTGGTTTCATCACATGCTTGTGTCCATTTAGGTGTGTATGATTGTTCCATGGGATCGTATCATGAGGTAGCAGCTCTCATACAGCTGGGTATGAGGCACTGCTGACCAGTTAACTGTAGGAAAACTATAGATTATAGAGTTGAAAGGGACCTTAGAAGTCATCTAGTCCAATCCCCTGCATAATGTTGACAACAGTTACCATCTAGTTTATGTTTGAATACCTCTAATGACCACAACTGTATGTAAGAAAAAAAAAGTCTTGCTGGATTAGGCTAAAGGCCCAATTAGCCAGTTCCCAGTGGCCCACAAGATGCCTTGGGGAGCACACAAGATAAGACAACTGCATCCTGTTGCCTTTCCCTGCATTTGGCACATGGCAAGACATTCCACTGCCAGACATTTCTTATAGTTCAGTTCTTTGTAACTTCTAGATTAAATCAACTCCTCTGTTGTTTCTATTCATTGGTTCTAGTCCTGCCCTCAAGATCCATGGAGAACAATTCCTCCACTTCTGTGCATCAAACCTTCAGATTCTTAAAGACAGTTATCATATCTTTCCTTAGAGATGCCAAGTCCTGGGGGGAAGAATTTTTACCCTCCCTCCTCCCAAACCACTTGTCCACAACTGGAGAGAGCAAGCAATCCTCATTCAGATTCTGTTTGCAGTAAGATGCTTGTAGGAAGATACAGATCCTTTACAATGCTTAGAAAAGGTGCAGAATTAAGAGATACAGGCGCCTTACCAAATGCCTTGGCAATAGCAACTGACTCTAGCAGTCCCATTAGAGGCACCACAGCCAAGCCAGCTCCCATGGCCTATAATGAGAAAGAAAAAAAACACATTGCACTGAGAACACTTTGCCCTGAAAATGAACTTCCTATAATGGTGTAACAAATATATTTTTAAAAAGCTTTGCTGGATCAGCCCAAAGGCCCAGCTAGTCAAGAATTTGGTTTTCCACAGTGGCCCAGCTGGGAAATCCAAAGCAGTAAAGAGAGGCAGCATTCCTTCTCAACGTTTCACACATGTATGCAGACCCCTTAAGTAGTTGTGCAGCATTGGGATGCTACCTCCAGAAGTTCAGCATTGATGTCACCACATCACTGGCTGAACTTTAAGATTGCTGATCTCCGAGCTGCACCTTGGAAGTGCACAGCTATACATATTAGAAGGAACACTATAGGAGCTCTTAAATATGAAGTACCTATGAATATACATATAGGAGCTCTTAAACATGAAATAACTACCTGAACCATCTGTCCAAAGGAGGCTGTGTCATTGAGCGTGGCTTTGGAGAAAGCTGGTGGCTGGAAAGGAGGGAGACCCTGAGGTGTGGTTCCTGTGAGAGTGAATGGCTGAGAACCTGTCACTTGGAAGGAATAGGCCACCAGACCCGCAAACAGGACCACTAAAGCATTACGCGCTGCAAGGAAGAGAGGATGTTTTTATAAATTAAGATGTATGTATGTAAATTAAGAGGATGTATAAATTAAGAGCACAATCCTAACTAACCATGTCTACTCCAAAGTAAGCCCCATTGTATTCAATAGGTCTTACTCCCAGGAAAGTGTCTTTAGGATTACAGCCTAAGACTTGAAACCCCAAGGAACTGTAGTAACAGGCATGAATGGGAGAAACAACAGATAGCCTAAGCCAGTGGTTCTCAAGCCCCTAAAGGCTTTAAATGCTGCTGATTTAGAAATGCCAAGGTGTTTGGCTATAATGGTGAACGGGCAGCAATGCTTCTCTTCAGTAGCAGCTAGTTTAACCTTTGATGTTTACAGTCTAATATGTCCTGGCTATCAGTTTTGTAAACCAACAAAAATTGGGTCATGACCACTGGTTGTTATGGACCACCATGACCCAGATTCAAGAACTAGGCCAGGATCACACTTTTGAGAAACTATTTTCTACACTGCAATATCCCAGAGAGAAAATTTGTATTCAATTACCAAAAGCAGTTAAGACACCAAAGCAAATATGTTCTTACTGACCCCTGATATTTTATAAATTAAAGTGAAACTATTTCTTATATAAACCATTTTTTTCTATAATCTGAGAAGAAAATTTTCAAAACACAATCTATCCTAAAGAAAGCTTCTCTAAAAGGAGCCTCTCAGCTGAGAATTTCAAACTAGATTAGACTGTTTCATGTTCAAAGTCTGTCAGGTTCAGGGTGCACGAAGCTAAGTTTATAGCAAGGGTGCCCCAACTTTTAACTCAGGGCTCTAACTGGGTAGGAGGAATTTCATCAGGTACAGCTTGTTATCTAACAGATCAGAAATTCCCTTTTCTACACAACTGTTAAAGGTCCAAGATCACTAAATTTGAGAGTTTGGACACCAGTGGTTTACAGTATCAGGACCTGGACTCATCACTGGAGGAATTTAGTGACAGGCCAGGGATTTCAGAACATTCAGCGCTAGAATCTTACTGGCTTAGGTTAGATTCACATCCAGTGCAAAAAAGTTCCACAGCTCATTGCAATTCTATGGAAATATCAGCTGGAGAAACATTTTCTTTGCATAAATCTTCTAGCATCAACAAAATATCATTCCTATCTTTCTCCTTCTTAACCTGCATATCTACAGGAAACAATGTTGTGATTATAGTACAAGACATTACTGGAGAACTCCTCTGTCAAAGATCTGCTTCTAAAATTAATGATGACATCCTTTTAGAATCCCTCTTTTTTCCTTTCTTCATCTTCATGTCACCAACATGTGTTTTCCCAAATTCCTGCTTTGGGAACCAACTGGTTATTGTGTTTCATTTTTCTTCAGCTGTCCTGTAGCTAAAACCTCCCTAAAACTCCTTTCTCTCTTCCCACTATAGTAAACAGCACCTCCTGACAATTAGTAGTAAAGGCCAGGAGTTTCTCCAGAGCCTTTTCTTGCCTCAAAAATGTTTCTATGACCCTCTCTACTCCCAGGCTTCATTCACCGCTCACTTTTCATTAACATTAATTATCCTCAAACCTCTTTCCCTCAACCTCAACCATTTTACACCAGCATCTTTTGCTTTTGGGATATCACTTAGCCTCTTCTTCACAGATCTTATCCATCCTGTGTGTGAGATTCTTTTAATCCTAGCCAAGCTCACCGTATTTCCTTCTCTTACAGAAGAACTTCTACTGCAGCCTGTTCTGTTTGCTGAGAAACTGAACTTTCTGAGGCTGCACCATCATGCCAACTTACCCTACAATCCAGAGTAACTACAGGAAGACATAAGAGCCACTTACTCTGGATTGCTCTATGCATTTCCCATAGGTTTCCCAAAGGTGGCACCATAACTACATTGGTGTAAAAGGTCCTGTAGTTACTCTGGATTGTAGCCGTCATCAGACTATGTCAAGAGGTTTCTACCACCTCAATAAAACAACATTATAATGTAGATAATTCTGCATCCTGCAGAGAATAAAGGAGAAAATGAGTACGTAGGACCGAACAAACAAACCTGTAGCTGTTGCCCAGACAGCCAGTTGGCTGATCCTGACAGACAAACTTTCCTGGTAACCCCTAGGTACATGGCTCTTCATTTGTTGTAACCCCACAAGAACCACCAGGCACAGTACCCCGAGGATGGCATCAGCAGCTCTGTGCAAAAGTTAGAACAACGTTAGCAACTGGGTTGCAAAACCAGACCTCAACTCTCTCCTATGTGCAAGCCTGTCCTTATGACCACTAGTTCCCAACCCATGATCTCGAAGACCCAGAGTTGTTGTCCTTAAGATCACACACACACTCAAATGATCACTTCTAGAAGTCACTTGGGAGGCATTTCATCATGAAACACCAAAAAAAGAGACCACCCACAGCTGCAGCTAGCAACAAAGCAGTAACCCACAAATCTTCTCTATAAATAATACCGCCAATAAAACTTCTCTTTAATTATTAAAAATTTAAAGGTGATTTTTGTGTGCAGGAGATTGCATGCGGTCCACTATTCAATTTTTGCCTCAGCAGTCCACAGTCTTAAGAACCACTGCCATTGAACAACATGCTCTGTGCAAGGAGAGGTGTTAGTCTTAGCACTTAACTTTGTACTAAACAAACCTATACATTTCCCTTTAGTAAAAATCCAGCAGGTGTTCCTGCTAGTCAGATTCTTTAACAAACTGTGCAAGGCTATAAGACTAAAGAGATGAAAATTGGTTAAATCCAGAGTCACCTTTGGTCCAATCCTGTTAAGAGGGACGAGTACTTTTAGGATATCTACTCAAGAGATTGGGAATAACCTCAGTGAAACCAAAGGACCATGTAGGGTGGAATGTAAACTGCTTTTGTATGCATTTGTTATTCTCTCACACCGTTTCAGTAATATCTTTACCACAATTGTTTATCTGGTATTAATTTAAAAAAGGGCTGGCCTAAAGACACTTGCTCACCTTGTTTCTCCAATTTTGTAGAAAGTGTAATATACCTGCAGGAAGAACTGCCGTGGGATATTCTGCAGGCCCAGCAATGCCTATGCAAAGAAAAAAAACAGGCTGGAGAATTAGCTTGTGTACACATATGTACAGATGAACATGCATGCACACAGATGCATAGAGTCCATGTAGAAGATGGGATATTCTCAAGCTCAGATAGTTTCAGAATTGAAGCTTAGGTGACTATCAGTAGGGAGCACAGAGGTAATAAATATTTTTTTTATTTATTTATTTATTTATTTATTTATTTATTTATTTATTTATTTATTTATTTATTCATTCATTCATTCATTCATTCATTCATTCATTCATTCATTCATTCATATCCCACCTTTCCTCTCTTAATAATAGATGCTCAAGGCAGCTAATGCCCAAATACCAGTACACTCTTCAGGTGTAGGAAGAATACCTATATTTTTCAGCACCTTCATGTTTTTCAACTATAATCAGAGTGAGGGAAGGTGTACACCACTGAGTTTTTGAGCACAATCTTAACCATGTCTATTAGAAGTAAGCCCCATTGTGTTGAACGGGTCTTACTCCCAGGAAAGTGTGTTTAGGATTGCAGCCTTTATGTCTTAAAATATTTAAAACGATTCAACCAAAAATTAATGTCAACATAAATCTCTGAATTTGACTGTTAAAATTGAAAGCATAATCCTCAATTAAATTAAAAGCACAATGCTAACCATGTCTACTCAAAAGTAAACCCCATTGTGTTCAATGAATCTTACTCCCAGGAGTAAAGACCATCTAAAAATAGCCTAATTTGCATAAATTATAATTGCTGGTCAATGAATCCAGTTGGTCAACTAAGGGTTACAAGCTACAATTCTTATCTGGCAATATGCTCCACTGAATTCAGTAGGATTTACTTCTTGGTAGCTACGCCCAGGGACTTTATTGATGTTGCACCACCTCCCAATTATGTATTTCATTACCAAGTAGTTTTAGCTATTGAAAATACATAAAAATGAACATAAAACACTTTTGCCTAATAGATGCAAAGAGTTTCCTCTTGGAAAAAAGCGAGATACAAATCAAATAAATAAAAATAAATACAGGAAAAATTAACATGCTAGATCAGATTCCAATCAATTTTAAGCAGAATAAAGGTATTTCACTATGGATATTTCCAATTTGGTTTTCAGAATGAAAACATCACTGGTTCTTTGGAATCTAAAGATTAAATAAGGGTTGCTCAGCAGTCCTTGAGATGATCAAAACTGAATATTCATTTCTTTATGTAGAATTCCCTGATCATGGTTAACTGGGGAAGAAGTGCATGAACAAAAGCGGAAACACAGGGTGACATTATTTATCAAATATATTTGTCTCTTCTAGAGACCTGTTCCAGGATATACTGTCATTCACGCATACTGTATATAACGTTTTTTCAAAGGCAGTGATATGCCACTAACATTTAAAAACACATTCCCTACAATCCAGAGTAACTACGGGAAGATGTAAGAGGCACTTACCCTACAATCCAGAGTAACTACGGGAGCACGTAAGAGACATTACGTGTACCCGTAGTTACTGCACCACCTAGTGAAAACTTATGGGAAATTCATATTGCAATCCAGAGCAAATTGTTCTTACACCGAAGCAAGGACTCCCCATAGTTACTCTGGATTGCGCCCATACTCTGGACTGCTCTATGCATTTCTCATAGGTTGCACCATAACTACATCGGTGTAAAAGGTCCCGTAGTTACTCTGGATTGGTCTTGGGACTCCTTTTGCCATTAAGTCAATAGCTAGCATTATCCAATATAAGATTGGGGATATGTTATCCAATATAAAATACAAAAAAGGTTAAGATTTTGAACATCATGCTTATATTTCCATTTATTTTTCTCTGATTAAATACTATATTTTGATCCAATATCAGCATGAGGGGAATCAACTTATTGTAGCTGCCATTCTAAAGATTGTAAAAAAAATATTATATAACTGGACATCCTCTGCTAAGGTATTAGTTTATGCGACCAAACATCTTTTACCTGAGACAGCTGTCTAGCACCGCCTTTCTGAACTACTTTACAAGTTCAGAAGATGGGGTTATCACACCTCAAAGGTACTCCATCAAACTAGCAGTCACTGAGGCACAAGGGCTTAAGCCAGCAATTGCTGTCTTCTGTTAATAGCTTATTGTGGTCAACCACAAAGGAAGCATTAAATGTCATATCTGACCTAACAGCATTTAGAAGATACTGATGGAAACCAAGTGACTGAACTACCCACAGAAAATGGTAATGGCTAATGGTAGCATCTATGACTTGGTGGCAAGGGAAGAAAATAATCCAACACTGCAGATAAGATCAGCACTAAGGAAAGATCAGCAAAATACAGCCTGTTCCTCCTGAAGAACATGGAAAAGGTGGCTAGGGGCCCCCCAATTACCATTTGAAACATGGTATTAAATTTTGTGTAGAAGTATATCCCCACTTGTCAGAAGGTTGAATATGCAGATGCAAGGGACCCCTCACTTTCTCAAGGGAGAAAGTCAGTATCAAAGAGGACTGGATAGGCAAGATATGGTTAGAGTATTATAGACTCCAAGAACCACACTGCAATAAACTGGTAATGGAAGTAGGGATTTAATACTTGCCTGGAGCAATTCACAGTACTAACCACAGTACAAACTTCATCTTTACTCTTAGTCCCCCATTTACTCTCACTGGAGGTTTGGAATTCTTGGTTTTCAGAGCAAGCTGTGTGTACATTAACTAAACTGGATGATACTAACTGAACTGTCTGGACCAAAGGGTCAGGGCATGTTGAGACTGCCTGACTTTCCTAACTCTGAAAATGTCCTTGAGCTTCAATTCACCAGGTACTCCCTAAACACCCTCCAGTCTCTCTTTCTTCCTTTTTGCTCCTTCTTCTTGTCTATTTTCCTTCTCCTTGGCACCATTTTGCCTGATTCCTTTCTTCCCCTGGGATTACCGAATCTTAGCCCCAATTGTCCCTATCTATTGGCTTTCTTCTTCTATCAACATTCGCCCCATTTCCACACTTTACTCAAACCTGCTTTTCCTCATCTGTCTCCTGGTCTTTCTTCAGCTCTCTTTCTTCCCAATTTGCTCTCTCTCTCTCTCTCTCTCCCTCCCTCCTAAAGTAACCTTCTATCTGATATTCAGAGAGTCGTGAATTCATATTCATAGATGGGGGTCCAAAGTGTGCATGCTTAAACTAAACTCTTAAGATTCCGTAAGCATGACATGAAAGGAGTGTTTTGCAAATGAACAAGCAAGACAAGCATACTTGGAAATAAAACCTTTAACCTGACAAGATAGTTAAAGGTCAAGTGAGATAAGAAGGTAAGGAAGAACTTACCTTGACCTGGTTGAAGCCAATTGTGACTGCAGCAGCTGAAGTGAATCCTTTAATAACAGGATAGGAGATAAAGTCAAGGAGGAAACCTTCAAAGAATGGAGAATCCTCATTTAGCCTTTCAGAGAATGAGCACAATGTCATTTACAGCATCTTCTTTACTGTCAGATGAATTGTGATCACACAAATACATGTAGTTGTCTTATATTGAGCTAGGCTGTTCTGGTCCATCTAGGTCAGTGCAGTCTGATCTGGAGGTGATTCTCCAGAACCACACAGAGCTGTGTCCTAGCCCTATCTACTGATGCCAGGAACTGAAACAATGACCTTCTGAATGTATGGCATGTCCTGAACTATGACTTAGGCTGAAACCAAACCCCCAGTTAGGCCAGCAGAAGCTCCAGCACAAATCTTATGCTAGCCTGGGATGTCACAAAAACTTTGTAAAGGCACTTCTACACTACTCCTGGGGGAGAGTTAGGCCAGTGCAGAAACACGCACTTGCCTCCCTACGTCATCATAGGAATGGGAAGATCAATGAGTTGTGCCGGTCTAGGTTAGGATTGCCCACTCAATCCACAATTCATCCATGCATTATATACAAACTACAAAGACATGTCTAGTACTCAAACACTTTTACACCATAATAAACAGTACATCTGTCATAACTGCTACCACCACCAGGCTTTTGCTTTAGGGATGAGTGCCCAAGCTTTTCAAAAGTTGTTGCTAACTACACCATGGCTAAATCTGCTTGAAACTGGTGGAAAAACTGGAATCTCTTGCTTTGTCAGTTGATCTTCTCTGGTCTCACTTCATTTCCTGCTGTTCCCAAGCAGAAGAAATAAAGAATTTAGGTGCATGTGGCAGTCTTTGGCCACTTTGGGCCTTGTTACATTGTGTTCTCACAAACACATTTATCAACAAGAACATGACAAGGCCTGGAATGGGCCAAAGATCTCCATACAAAGAAAAATTGTAGATGTGGCTTTCAGGAGCCATATCCAGCCTGCTGTCCTTATATTTGTCACCCCTGTCTAAAGTGTCCTATCTTAGATATTGATAACAAAAAGACAGTGGGTTGGATGGTCCACTGATTTCATGTATTATAAAATGGGTCATGTCTTACCAAGATGTAATAGTCCCATGACTATCTGGATGCAGCCTGAGAGGAAGGAAAGCAGGATGGCATAGACAGGATCATGGAATGCATAAGACGACACCAGTAGTGACATGATTGCTGTAGGGCCCAGTGTCACATCCTTAGAGGTCCCCAAAAGGCAGTAGATGAAGCAGCCCATGAAGGAAGAATAGAGGCCATACTAGAGGGAAGTAAGGAAAACAACCTAGAAATGGATCACAATGATCTAGGAATAAGAACACCACAAGTGCATGAGGGTCCTAAGTGGTCAACAAATATGAAATCTTGAAGATATCCCTTGAAGTTAAGACAGCTGGAATGGGGTACACAGTTTTAAATATGGGATTTAAACCTTGTACTAACTGGAGGTAGAAGAGGAAACAGGTAATTCTTACTCCTCAGTCTCAGAGTGATCCCAAACCAGGACATAGTCTATGAGCAATTATCAGAGCACCTCATTTGTATATCTGCTCATCCTTAGACTGGGCTGGTATTTCACACAGAGGAAAGAGGTTCTTTTGCTGCTACTATAACCTACATCAACCATAGATAAAACATGAGTCTATGGTAGTGATTCTCAAACATCTAGGGAGATTAACTTCCTAAGTAAGTCTTTGTGGGGGAGGCGTGAGAGCAGCAATTTGATCCCCAGGATTACATCACCAAGGGGGGTGCTTTCACTAGGATATATTGATGTAGGACTGCTGGCGGCTCCAGGAGGTACAGGGAGCACCACAATTCCAAAGCACCACACAGTGCTTTAGAATTGCTTCTACTGAAGTTTCTAAACCTCAGGGAACTCTATAGTCCCCACATCTCCTGGAGCACAAGCCAGAGCAGCACGTAGAAAGTAGCAAAGATGCATAGGACCCAACATATTTGGGTACATAAAGAAGGAAGTGGCACTCGCTGTAGACACTTCTTATCAGAATACCACTGATTATGACCTCTTCGACATTTTCCAGTCCAACTAATCATTTCAATCTTGAGCATAGGTACACTCAGTATATATACACCGTGCATTTATCAACTTGGACCAACTCACCTGCACTGGGAGGCCAGCCACCTCAGCATAGGCAAGAGCTTGCGGCACAACCGTTAACCCTACTGTCAGTCCAGCAATTAGATCAAACTGCAGCCACTGCAAAGAATACTTTGGGAGCCACTGTAGTACCGGCAATCTCTTCTGGGCCACTCCATAGCATTGTTCCCGGCATAGTTGGCTTTGCTCTGCCATGGGAGGACTTACAGGCACTCAGGCCAATTCATTTAGCACCTAACCAACTCCATGGTCCAGCCATTATCAAAACCCCTTGAAGGTTTATCTTCATCACAGTGGCAGACAAAATTGGATGCAATCTCAAGAAGTCATTGCTGGAGAAATCAGCAACAATTTGGGCAACAAGAGATTCACAGACGTACCTGGAAAAAGATACAATTTCAGACATAGGTTGAGTTATGCAGACAATTCCCCATTTCATATATTCATAAAGTACCAAGAACCACAGCATCAAAACTCGTCCCGGAAAGGCAAGAAGTGCCACAAAACCTTTATACTTAATGCATCTTGCATGGAACAAGATGACATCCAGCCCATGTGTGCACATGGGCAAATAATGCTTCTGATTAATCTACTTATCTTGCTTATTACAAGTAAACTTAACCCTGTCAGCAAAGAGTAGAGCCAAGCAACACATTTTGCAAGCAACTATTCCCAAGAAGGATATCCCAAGACTGCAGTGTTACAAAGGATCCAAAGAACACAACTTTCAGATAACTTGCTTTTTTACTGGTTCACTAAAAGTTCTTGTACGAAGAACTGCTTTGATGAGGTTGGTTGGACAGTCAGGTTGGATCTGGCAATGCAGAAATGGCAAAGAAGTCGCTACATTATATAACAAGAGCCAGGATGGCTCGCCCAGCTAACAAGGATGCACCCAACTGCACAAACACATTTTATCATGTTTGCAGAAACATTTTTTATGAATCAGGTGGCAACCATAGGTACACTTACTGGGGAGGAGACTCTATGGAGTACAACAGGACTGCATGCATTGGCTCATTATGTGGATAGAATAGCCACTTTGTCTATAATTTTAAAAAAGTTGCTTATGCAAATGGCACTCCAGAGCAAGTCATTCACTTAGGAAGTCCCAAACAGCAACATTTTGGTGAAAAACAGGCGAATACGACTGATGACAGGTCACATTTGGTGGTGAATTTGGCTACTTTCAATTTTAAACTTTTAATAAAAAAGGTATAGATCAGCCCTATCTGCAAACTCCACCCTTGTAACCAGGAAGTCCTATTTCTCAGATGTGTGACCTTTGGTTATTCAACAAAAAGGAAAAACAAAAACCACTCTGTATATGATCAGAGCCTGCATTCTTCCAAAAGGCCTTCTTCTTGCAAAGCTACATAACATTAAAAACAGGATCTGGGCACAAGTTGTTTTTCAACTTAAGCCTCTGTAATTCTCCATGACAATTAGTAGATATAGGGTCAGAATAAATCTGAGACAATTAATTAACCCATTTCTGCCCAGACCAGTTTTGAGATACTCATTTGATCCCTGTTGCTTATATGTAACTGAGCAGAAATGGCTTTTAAAGGTTCCTGGAAACGGGAACAACACTGAAAATAAAAGCTAAGAGCACAGAAGGGAGAAAGAAAGTGCTTTTTAAAAAGGCAAGTTACAATGTGTGTCACACAGGGTGACCATATGCCCAGGACATGTCCTATTTTTTAGCCTCATGTCCTGGGAAAAAATCTTCATTATCCTTCTTTTCCTTGTAAGCAGGCAGTATGTTACCTCCTTGTAATTAATAAATTACAATAATTATATGTAATAGTTTTAAATTTAATAATAAGTAATATAGTTTTTAAGTTAACTACATGAAAGAATTTGGGAGGAGACAACCTTTTTTGTAGTTATGACATCTGGTCACCCTGGTATCACATCTTCAGCACAGAGAAAGCTTCATGGCGAGGGAGGGATTTGATCCTACCAATCTAATCTACAAATTATTTGAAGATTAGATTGATACTTGTAGATTAGATTGGTAGATAGGTAGGATCAAATCCCTCCCTGTCTATGAAGCTTTGACCTATGAGTGACTTTGGGCCAGTTTCTCACTCTCAGCCTCAATCTACCTTATAGGGTTGTGCTGGTAGCAGGTAGGGAAGAACTGAAGTTTAGTAAACTGCATTGGGCATTTTCATTGGCATGTATGTATGTATGTATGTATGTATGTATGTATGTATAAATAAATAAATAAATAAATAAATTTTTATAGATTTATACAAATTTATAGATTTGATAGATACACTCTAGCACACCCTAAATGTGCACATCTTACAAATTATCAGAGGTCTGAGCAATGTGGAGAGGGACATTGGGGAGGGCGTTTTGCTGGCCACACACCTCAGCGCAGGCCTCTGTCAGTCTTAGAAGACTATGGTATTGTGCTCGGCACTGAATACGCTGCATGCGAAGCACGAAAGCCTGGGTTAGATTGTTATGGAGGATAGGCTGTCACCCAAGCAGCAAATCCCCCTCTCCACGCCACTGAATTAGTCCAATGGAAAGGCAGAGCCAATACGATTGGATCTAGAGCAGAGTGACCATAAATCATAACTGCAATAAAGAGGACAAAGCCCCCCCCCAATGTAGAACACCCCAGGAAATGTAAGACATGAAAAATAAAAACTATAAACACTCATATATATATTGATTTCATGTAATTAATTTAAACACTATTTTACTAATTATTCAATTTAAAGCTATTACACATAGTTCATGAATTCCAAGAATTATTCTACATGCTACTTGCTCACCAGGAAAAGGAGAACAATGAAGATTTTTTTCAGGGCACCAGGCTAGAAAAGAGGACAAGTCCTGGGAATAGAGGACAGATGGCCACCCTGAAAAAGAAGGAC
Organism: Cryptoblepharus egeriae; assembly: GCA_030015325.1. NCBI lineage: Eukaryota > Metazoa > Chordata > Lepidosauria > Squamata > Scincidae > Cryptoblepharus > Cryptoblepharus egeriae. The sequence continues at coordinate 101,356,630 of JAREYC010000002.1, read as the reverse complement.
ATTTTTTCCAGGACACAAAGATAAAAAAGAGGACATGTCCTGGGGACAGAAGACAGCTGATCCCCCTGCAACCTGGGAGCCGGTGGTGATGCCACCCTTGGAAGGGGTGCCAAGTTCCTCCTGCTCTGGGCAGCTGGAGAAGGGAGCGGCACTTACAAGGACTTGCTCAGGAGAGGAGGCGCCTGCCTGGCCCAGGGGTCTGGGTTCCCTCCTGATGGGTTCTCAGGAGCCAGTGGGGAGCCACCTGCATCCAGCAGAGATGCGCACCAAACACCCAGGACAACATCTACCCACCGGAGAGTCTCATGTGATGGCCCAGAGGCGGAGCAGCAGCACAGAGGAGGAGGAGGAGAGGAAGAGGAGGAGGAGGAGGGAGGAGAAGGGAAAGGGGTGTTTTCCAGGGAGCCTCCTTCTCTGTGCCCAGCCAGGAGGGGCTGTGCTGGCCATGGAGCTGCCTTGGCACAGCTGCGCCCTGATGCTGCTCCTTCTGGGGCTCTCTTCTGCCAGGAGACCTCGCAACGTCCTACTCATCGTAGGTGAGCCACAGAATCGGGACCCCCTGGTGGGCTGCAGCCTGCCCTCCAAGAGCACGTCTCATGGGCAGCACACCAGATACACATCCCACCCCACCAAATATTAGCAGAACTTGGCTTTGCAGAGAAAGTTTAGGGGGAAGATCGTGTCCTCTTTTTCCAGGACAGTCCTCTTTTTTAGCCTTCTGTCCTGGAAAATAAAATCTTCATGTAAGAAAATCCTGCACCCTGGGCCTCACCCCCAGCATCCCCCCTACAGTGAACTGGCAGTGATTTCCTCCGCACATCTCTCTTGCATGGTATCTGGCACAGCATTCATACTTTGTTGCCAACTGTTTCTCAGGTTGGGGCTCCTGTGCTGCATAACAGACAGGAGTTCAACAGGTACAGCCATTTCCTTAGTATAAAGCAGTGGTGGTGGAGAAGGCATTGCCTTTTGAATTTTTCTTCCTGCTGTTGTGCCTGTTGGAGAAGTATGAGTTTTGCCAGGGAGAACTGAAATTCCATACGTGGACATGGATTCAGCTAGGAGGTGAGCGCTATGCAGGACTATGTCGAACCAATGTATGTGTTGTCAGCAGTGAGCAAACGTGTAAGCGGTAGATATTCTGATGCTGATGCGGATATACTGAAGGTAGATATACTGAAGCTGATGTGGAACCAGCGTTAACAAGATTGTGAGATGTGTTGCTTCCCCTTCTGTCTTCCACATCCTACATCTCTCCTAGTCCATTTGTCTGAGTCAATGGAATGACTGAATCAGTGAAATAATTGACTCAGACTTCACAGACCAATAGTGTCTACATAGTTCCTGTCACTAAGAATATCATGCATATAAGGTTGTATGCATATAAGGTTGCCATATGCCCCCCCAAAAAACTGGGCCAGTCCCAGTTTTCAGCTGTGGGTGGCGCAAGTGGCTAAGACACTGTGCCTGTTAACCAGCAGGCCAGGGTTCGATTCCCGGGTCGGCCCCACAAGACAGGGTGAGCTTAGTCCTTAGCCCAGCTCTGTGACGCTGCTGGAACCAATTGTATTGGCTCTGCCTTTCCATTGGATTAATTCAGTGGCGTGGAGAGGGGGGATTTGCTGCTTGGGTAACAGCCTATCCTCCATAACAATCCAACCCAGGCTTTCATGCTCCGCATGCAGAGTATGCAGCGCTGAGCACGATACCATAGTCTCTCAAGACTGACGGAGGCCTGCTTATTCACGTACTGGCAAGTTTGACAGGGGTTCCTGTCCTGGTTTGGGGGAAGAGAATTATGGCAACCCACATGCATAGTTTAGAATGCTGCACAACAGTTGGGTAAGTTTCGGGGATTTCAGCCTGGATCCTTTCGTCATTTAGAAGCCAGGCTTTGATTCATCTACACATCATAATGTCCATAGGTGACAGAAATATTCAGGGGGTATACTGATTTCACAACCTGACCTCTGATCCCTCTGTGGCAGCTGATGACGGTGGTTTTGAGAGTGGGGTGTACAACAACACAGCCATACACACCCCAAACTTGGACACTTTGGCCCAGCGGAGCTTAACCTTCCGGAATGCCTTCACCTCTGTCAGCAGCTGCTCTCCCAGCCGAGCCAGCATCTTGACCGGCCTTCCTCAGGTAATACTCCTCCAGTGGGGTGGAGGGAGGGGAGAGCACAAAGCATAAAGTGCATGGTCTGTTTTTGTGACCTCAGAACTTAGTCGCAGTAGAAGATCCTTCTGTTCTGTCTATTGATCCCTCATATCCTATCCCTATTTACAATTTGTACTCTGTCCACAGCACCAAAATGGGATGTATGGGCTACATCAAGATGTGCATCACTTCAACTCCTTTGATAGTGTTCGGAGCCTCCCTCTACTGCTCAGCCAGGCAGGAATACGGACAGGTAAGCTAGTTAGGGTAGTAAAATTCCCCCCCCTCCACACACAGACGCACGCATGCACACACTATGATAATCATAATCAGTATTTATATATTGCCATAGGGGTTTACAGAGACAATCAAATAACTACAGTGGTACCTTGAATAAAGAGTGACTTGAATAAAGAGCGTTTTGGGTAAAGAGCAATTTACCCAAAATTTTTTCAGAAATTTTGACTTGCGTAACAAGCAGTGTGTCTTGAGTAGAGAGCACTTCTGAGGAAGTTTGTTACAGGCTTCCATGGCAAGGGAACACACAGGCAGGATGAGGGGACTAGCTTGAGCTACAGTGGGGCCCTGGGCAAAGTTTGGAATAGGCTTCCATGGCCTGGGAACTCATGGGTGGGGCTGGGGGGAGCAGTCTGAACCAGGTTTGTATGTGGGATCTGTGTGTGGCAGTGTGGAAGGTATGCCTTATCAATGTTCGAGTGCTGCTCCCAGGTCTTACTCCCAGGAAAGTGTCTTTAGGATTGCAGCCAAAGTCATCCCCCTCTCTGTAACCCTCGCACCAGCCATGAAGGTTTTCAGAGGTACAGTACAGTTCAGTACTGTACAGTATTTTCTTTATTGCAGTGTTGTGTGTTACTGTATATTACAGTGTTTTGTACTGTTACATTACAGTGTTTTGTAATCATTTTTATAAACAGTTAAAATTTTTATATGAATATTTTTTGGGTTGTTGAACCAATCGTCAGAGTTTCCATTATTTCCTAAGGGAAAATCCGCTTCACATAAAGAGCATTTCACGTAACAAGCATGCCTCCAGAACGAATCAAACTTGTTACGTGAGGCACCACTGTAATGGATTATAGGTCTAGGTGCATCAGAATCCTAGAGGAATATTATTCTCACTGTTCACTTCCCTATGCTTGTCTCTAACTGGCTGCTGGGTATTCCTGTGCTCCAGGGATCATTGGGAAGAAGCATGTTGGACCAGAAGCTGTGTATCCCTTTGACTTTGCTTACACCGAAGAGAATGGTTCTGTCCTGCAGGTTGGGAGGAACATCACCCGAATCAAACTGCTGGTTCAGAAATTCTTCCGAAGCCAGGATGAGAGGTAAGAACCCATCCTTGAGGTCTGGTATTACATGACAGACATGCTTCCTCAAACTCCTATGTATACATGCCTAGAAGCCCGCATTGGATCGAGGCACCCACGTATATGCACACAGCTTTTTCAGGAATCAAGCATGTTATTCTCACTTTACATGTCCATCACATGTCCATCCCTGTCTACTGAAATCTTATTTAATGTAAAAAACAAAAACAGACCTCCCTTTTTTATGCAAGTCTAAATGAAGAGGCTAGGAAAAAATGGAGGAATTTATATCAATAGTGTGTTGGCACCAAAGAGCAGCAGCAAAACTGCAGAAGGATCTAGAGCAGTGATTTTCAACCTTTTTCATCTCATGACACACCAAGATGGCACTGAAATGGTCATGGCACACCACCAGTTGTTTTTACCATTGACAAGGCACACCAGGCTGTTCAAATCCCCCTAATTTCCTATTAATTAATGACTCTCCCCAAATTGCCGTGGCACACCTGAAGACTATCCGCGGTACACCAGGATGCCATGGTGTGATCTAGAGCTTGGAGTGGAGGAGAAGCTACGATTAGAGACACAACAGCAAAGCTGGGAGATGTTGCTCTGGGTTGAGATAACTTGGAATTCAAGGCAAAAACAGACAAGAGTAGGGTATTTCTCAGGGCACAATCCTAACCAATTTAGGCCAGCATAACGAATCCAATTCCCTATTTCCCAGTATCATGGCGGGCAGAGTCTGTCTGTACATTGGCTCCTTCAGGAGAGGCACAGAAGTCCCTTATGGCACTTTTGCGGCACCTCAGGCGGGCACAGGATTTGTGCTGGCCTAACCACTGGTTAGACATGCACAGTCAGTAGAGGGAGGGGAAAGCAGGATCTGTCAGGGGCTTGGTTTGAGAACAGTTCTCAGGACATAGAAGAGGAGGCCTGACATTGGTGCTTGCTTGTGAATGGACCTGAGGATAAGGTTGCCATGTTTCTCTTCCACAAAACCAGGAGAGGACCCTCTGTTCCATTTGCCAGTATGTTAGCACAAGCCCCCCAAATCAGGATTGTCCCTGTTTTTGGGACATATGGCAACCCTACCTGAGGGAGAAAACTGAGATGGGACTGAAAAAGGAACATTTGTATAACTTGGTCAAGAGCCTGAGGATGGGATAGCAGACTGGGTCTTAATAGCAGGGTGCTGAGCCTGCAGACTAAAACAACTTGCCTGGAGAGAGGACAGCTGGGCCTCATCCCCTGACTGGCTCCACCCTTCTTCAGGTATAAAGCTGCTGGGCTTTCTGAGGGAGAGAGGTGCTGGGCCTTGCAGGCTGAAGAACTGCCTGGAGAGAAACAGCTGTGCTTCATCCCCTGACTGGCCCAGCGGACCAGCTTTGTTAATGAACTTTATGCCTCCCTACTGAGGAAAATTAATAGAAACCTGCCCTAGCTGCTTGGCTCCGCCTGTTGCTCTGCCATAATGTGTTTACCATCTGGAGGGAGCGCAGGGGAGGGGAAGTCGGCTGGGAGTGCTGCCACCATTAGTAGAGTGACAGGAAGATATGGTAGGAGGGGTCGTGCAGGCCGTAACAGGAGAAGGAGGGTCAGTCGTAGACAGACTGTCCCTCTTTCTGGCCCTCCCCTCAACCCTCTGACCTTAGGCAGCCTGAGCAGCAGCCCCCTGAGTCTGAACCTGCTGCTCCTTAATGCCAGGTCAGTAAACAATAAGATCTGCCTGGTCCAGGATTTGATTCTGGACCAGAAAGCTGACCTGGCCTGCATTACGGAGACCTGGCTGGATGAGGCCGGAGGTGTGGGCCTCTCCCAGATCTGTCCACCAGGTTTCCGGGTGCTGCAGCAGCCAAGACTTCAGGGGTGGGGAGGTGGGGTTGCAATAGCCTATCGTGATTCTATCCCTTTCACCAGGTCCCCTGTCCAGCAGTTCACAGGGTTTGAGTGCCTCCGTGTTGTGCTGGAGGGGCGAGACAGAATAGGGATTCTGTTGGTGTAACGTCCGCCGTGCTGCCCAACAGTCTCCCTGCCTGAGCTGACCGGGGTGATCTCGAGCGTGGCGTTGGAGTGCCCTCGCCTCTTAGTGCTGGGGGACTTCAATGTCCATGACGAGGCACCCCAAACATCTGCAGTTCAGGATTTCATGGCAACCATGGGTCTGTCTCAAAGAATATCTGCCCCTACTCATGATGCGGGGCACACACTGGACTTTGTGTTCACTGCTGGGCAGGCTGATGGTGATTTGGATGTGAAGGACATCTCCATCACTCCGTTGCCTTGGACAGATCACTACCTGGTGGGATTTAGGCTTATCGCAGCCGGTAGCCTCTGCACAGGCCGGGGACTGCATTCCATGGTCCGCCCCCAGAGACTGATGGATCCTGATGGTTTCCTGAGGGCTTTGGGGGATTTTCCTGCTGCCAGAGCTGGCGACTCACCCGGCTTCTTGGTCAATCTCTGGAATACGGAGATGACCAGGGCCCTGGATGAGATCGCTCCTGAGCGACCTCGGCCCTGCCGTAGATCAAACGCAGCTCCTTGGTTTTCTGAGGAGCTGCGGGCTTTGAAACAGCAAGGTCGACGTTTAGAGCGATGATGGCGAAAGACTTGTGTTGAGATTAAATCCTGATAAGACAGAGGTTCTCCTGGTCCGGAAGTCCTCGACTTGGGTATTGGAATATCATCCTGTTCTGGATGGGGTTGCACTCCCTCTGAAGGAGCAGGTTCGCAGCTTGGGGGTTCTCCTGGATTCGCAGCTGCTCCTGGAGTCCCAGGTGGCGGCTGTGGCCAGGGGAGCCTTTGCTCAGCTTCGGCTGATCCGCCAGCTGCAACCATACCTGAGTTGTTCAGATCTGGCCACAGTAACCCATGCCCTAGTGACATCGAGACTAGATTATTGTAATGCGCTCTACATGGGGCTGCCTCTGAAGGCGGTTCAGAAACTTCAACTAGTCCAGAATGCGGCGGCCCATGTGGTTGCTGGGGCTCGTCGGTTCGACTCTGTCGGGCCACTGCTTCAGCAACTACACTGGCTGCCCATTCGTTTCCGGGCTGAATTCAAAGTGCTGGTCCTGACCTTTAAAGCCCTAAACGGCTCGGGTCCAGGGTATCTGAGGGACCGCCTTCTTCTTTACAACCCAGCCCGTCACCTAAGGTCATCTGAAGGTGCCCTACTGACTGTGCCGCCACTAAAAAACATGAGAGGTGTGGTGGCCAGAGATAGGGCCTTTTCAGTGGTGGCACCCTGGCTTTGGAACTCCCTCCCCTTAGAATTAAGGAGAGCTCCCTCTGTACAGAGCTTCAGGCGGAGCCTTAAGACCTTTTATTTTAAAAAAGCATTTTAAATGGGGCATAGGTTGGGGGGGCAGTTTTACTGTTCTATTTTTACTGTTTTTAATTATGTTTTTAGTCTGTTTTAATTATTCTGAGCTTTTAAAAATTTAATTGTGTTTTAATTGTTTTTAATTATGTTTTAATCTATATTTATAATTCGATTTTAATGGTGTTTTATCCTGTTTGTTAGCTGCCTTGGGCTCTCTATTGTAGGAGAGGAAAGGCGGGATACAAACAAACAAACAAACAAACAAACAAACAAATAAATAGCAGACAAATTGTGGATCTGGGGAAAAGGAATTGTTGGTGTGATTAGTGAAAGATGGAAAGCAAGGCTGGATTTATGAATTGGGAATATTGGGAGAATCCAATGCAATACAGCTATGTATTGTGAATTAGGGTTCCAAATGTTTTGTTTGGAGTCATTGGGTATGAGAAATCATGGAGTTGGACTAAGAAGGATAAGCAGGTATTCCAGAAGATAGTTCCAGAAGACTATATACTGTTAAAAGGACCTATATGAAGAGCTTCTGATTGCACTCTTCCCTTGTCAACTCTTTAGGCCTTTTTTTCTCTACGTTGCTTTCCATGATCCTCACCGCTGTGGCCACTCCCAGCCCCAGTATGGAGCCTTCTGTGAGAAGTTTGGCAATGGAGAGACTGGAATGGGTTGGATCCCGGACTGGAAGCCTCAGCACTATAGTCCAGATAAAGTGCAGGTGAAGCACAGTATCTGTTTTATCCATGATGGGTCTGAGGAATATATGCATCTTGCAGAGTCACAACCTTTCCCATTGCAAGAGTGGAAGCAGTGCAGCAGATAACTTATCCTGAAGTGGCTTTGGTAGTACCAGCATTTGAAATATTCCCACAACAATTGCAATTTCCAAGATGTTATTTTAAAATTTCCTTTCTGTTGTTAACAGCTTCTCTTTTCTATCCACAGGTCCCATATTTTGTCCAAGACACCCCAGCTGCTCGTGCAGATTTGGCTGCTCAGTACACAACTATTGGGCGCATGGATCAAGGTAGATAGTTGTTAAGTCAGAGTAGCCCTGAATGCTCAAATCAGGGAAGGGGCTTGAACTAAAGTCCTTTTAAAGTGGAATGAAATCCCAGGAGTGTTTTGTAAACATACCTGTCTTAAAATATGAACATCCCTTTTAGGACTTTAGAGGTAGCTTTAAAGTTAGACTGTTTCTGAATGCCAGAAGCAAGAGTGGCAACAAGGTACAGGTATCTTGTGGGCTTCCTGAGGCATCTGGTAGACCACCGTGGCTGCAATCCTATCCACACTTTCCTGGGAGCAAGCCCCATTGACTGTACTTGTACTTACAGGGCAAATGAGTCTTCGAGTTCAGGACAGAGGATTCCTATGCAGCTCTGCTAATGCTCTCTTTTTGTGATCATGTAGGCATTGGTCTGATCTTAGAGGAGCTACACAGCGCTGGTTTTCACAACAGTACACTTGTCATATACACATCAGACAATGGTATCCCTTTTCCCAGCGGCAGAACCAACCTGTACTGGTCAGGCACAGCAGAACCCCTTCTCATCTCCTCCCCTGAGCATCCTGCCCGCTGGGGACTGATCAGCAATGCATATGCAAGCCTGCTAGGTAAGGCCTGCTTGAAGGAAAACTGGTGCATGTTTAGAGGGGAAGAACTGAGGTTCTTGGGTCTGGCTGCCTTTATAACACCTAAATGCCTTCTCACTGATGCACATTCACAATTACTAATGTTCAGTTTTTGCTTGCATCTTAACACTCAACTGTTAAGAACAGGAAAATAGTGAACTGTTTCAGTAGTAGAATGTTTCACCAACAGCTGACTCAACAGTTTTGGCATGGCAGCCTCTTTAAATATTTAAATAGCTGTAATCAATAGCCAGCATGGGTCTTAGCTGCAGGGGGGTGACTTTACCACCCTATTAACTAGTGTTGACATTTTGTTAGCAGCAATAGGTTCACAGCATCAGACTCAGAACTACCTCCTCAGTCTGTATGTTTGGGTAAACAGTTTCCAGAGAAATAAGGCAGAAAGTCTTTGCAAGAAGCAACCCGACCCTGCTTTAGTGACCCGACCCTGCTCCTACCTCATTGGGCCATGTGGGTGAGGTTTCAGCCACGGTCGACTGCAAATGTTATTTTTTTCTTCCTTTTGCAGATATTACCCCTACCATTCTGGACTGGTTCTCTGTGCCGTTTCCCAGTTACAGCCTCTTTGGGAAGCAGATGGTGCAACTTACTGGGAAGTCCTTGCTGCCAGCCCTATTGTCAGAGCCATCCTGGGCAACTGTTTTTGCAAGCCAGAGCCTCCATGAGGTGACCATGCACTACCCCATGCGGGCTGTGCAGCGGGGACCTTTGCGCCTCATTCACAACCTGCAAAATCGGACACCCTTCCCTATTGATCAGGACTTTTACGTTTCACCCACTTTCCAGGACCTGCTGAACAGGACCCAAGCTGGTCAGCCCACGCACTGGAACAAGACTCTACGTAGCTACTACTACCGAGAACGTTGGGAGTTGTATGATCACAGCACTGATCCCACTGAAAGCCACAATTTGGCTTTTGATCCCAAGTATGAACTAGTTCTTGAGGAACTCTGGAGGCTGCTGCTGAAATGGCAGTGGGAAACTGACGATCCCTGGGTGTGTGTGCCAGATGGTGTCCTGGAGGATAAGCCCAGCCCCCAATGCCGGCCACTCCACAATGAGCTGTGATTTTGCCTTCTTCCCCTTTGTGGGTCTGGTGCTTCCCCATTCAGGAGATCAGCAGTACAAAAAGATCTGCTTCAAGTAAAACTGACTTATGTTTAATTGCCAACGTTTTGAAGAACCTTGAAGTCTTGAAGAGTTGGCAGCCGGGCAAGGAGTTATTGCAAAATGCAAGAATGTGATTTGCACCCACAAAAGGGGAAGTGCCTATAACAGAAGCTTAGCAGACTCCTTTTCCAAAATGTTTGCTGCCATAAGATGTCATAAGGCAACCACCAGTGCCTCATGAAGCACTCCGCATGACCAATTAAGCCTTTCTGGTACAAGGGAAATAGGAATGGGCTGGTCCCATACAAGTTGTGGTTTGCATATTAGAAAGAGTGTCTTTCTGGGAACAGTAATAGGAATAGATGAGGGTCCAGAGCAAGTTCAAAAACTGGGAGTGGCACATGTCTAGAGTCTTTCAGGGCTGTACCAATTCAGAATGTGTGTGTGGGGTGGGGGGGAAAGGGGTCATTCTGAAAGTGCTCCATGCCAAAATCACCATGTCATCAGGAAACAAGCAAACAGAGAGATGGCGATGCTTAAAGGGCTTGAATGGGCTCTTGAGAATTCTTGCCAACTTTTATGGGACAAAGTAAACAATTTTTTTTTCTGATTCTTAACAGATACCTTCACTGAACATGTCTTTCCCCAATCCCCTAACAGCAGTAACTGCACCAATAGTAGAGCAAGAGCTCTTTCCTGAGCATCCCATACTCTTGTTGCTTGTCCCTTCTCTGGCAGTGTTTCTCAGTTGTTTGTATTCTGATATACCATCACATGGTCCAATTATGAGAAAAACTAGTAAGAGGGTCTGGGTACATGTGAACTCCTGCAGTGATTGTTTTCAAAATCACTGTTGTATAACCTATCAGGAAACAATAAATACTATATGGAGGAAACAGCAAGAAGAATTTTAATTTGGCACAGATGTTATTCAAATAAAGAAATATATATATATAGCTTTATATGCAATATATATGTTGCTTTACAAAATGAAATAAAACCAGGCCTTTGTTTTTGTATATCCTTACTATAAAAAGCAATTGATAAACAACAATAAAAACAGAAAAACCTGATAAGAGATAACTTGTTTCAATAACCCATCCAGGTTATTGATTTTAGAATTTACACCTTTTGAGTATTAACATCTTGAAAAAATGTTGACAGAAGATTAGAGGAATCTGGGATACCCAGTACAAAGCAAAAGCAACCACATCATCCCATACATTTTGGGGGAACTCCAAGACATGGCCAGTGAAAATAACAGTCATTCATGCATTACAGTGTATATGCAGAGGGTATAGCTTTTTGGGGACTAGCTTTGCATATGATGCATACACAAGATGGTCACAAACAAAGCAAATATGTCCTTGTCCCTCCCTCAGTTTCCTTAATTGTGCCTCATCAGTTTCCAGAACTGATACAGTCAAACTATCCCCCTTGCCACTATTCAATTAAGAAAACTATACTTGATGAGGGGGACCCAAGACATGTGCAACCTATGTTTGGCTACATCATTTTATCTGTGGCCCTGCTCTGGAAAAAAAAAAGTTGTATTTGAATCAATTTTCTAACGTCTTAAAACATTTTAATTCTTCCTAATATTTAAAATATGTTTAGTACAATTTTTCATTTAAAAATTTTCAGTGATATTTAAAATATTCATTTTTTGATAGATTCCATTGAATCATAGTCACATTTGAATCCCAAGAATAGTAAAACAATGAATTTTGTTCCATCTTTTAATGCCTCTGTCCTAGTATACACACTTGGACCTACAGGGCACTGAACAAGTACATTCCTTGTCACTAGAGGGCACCATGCAAACATAGTGTTACGTTTAATGAGCTTCTTTAATGTCCCTTTTACCCCTTCACAGATCTCAGGCACAGTTGCACATGAGGTTCCCTGCATCTCACCTACCCAAAGATGGTTGGTGCTTGTTTGAGGTGGAGCACAATAAGCTTAGAAGCAGGAAGATGAGCTTTCCAATCAAAAAGGCTGAGAGACAAGTTAACTGTTGTTTCTCTGTTCATAAAGTAAACCAGTTGGCTGGTTAATCCTTCAAACCTAAGTGAGTTAGAATGTCCCAATCCCTAAGCTTAGTTCAGAATCAATACTAGTATCGGCAAGACTTTCTAAGACCAGTGTGAACTCAGGCCGGTCTCCAAAAGACTCAACAAAATCCTTGTTCCACCCATACCACTTTCTTCTGCTCGTCTGCAATAGCTGTTCGGACACAGCCAATGAGAGTGTCAAGGTCACTCCAGGTTTCAGGGGTGATAGTGCCATACAGGCAGGACACTGTCTCCAGCTGAGCTTCTGCTTTCCGAGCACTGTCTATAAGTTGCTCCTCAGTGGCTCCAAGGCGCTGAAGGGCTTTCCTGAAATGCAAGTCATTTGTGCATGTCAGTCACTAGGTTGGAAACTGGGTCTTCCCTCTTCCAACCCCATTTCATGTAATATGGGTTGGAGGAAGGAAGAGGGCCAAACAGATACTGGGGGAGAAACCCTGATTCCCCGCCCCAGCTAGCTCTGTAAAGGGAATGAAGTTTAGTGGTTGAAGAAAGAGCCAATTCAGGCTCTAGTCTAAATGTCCAACTGCATTTTAAGAACATGCACAATCATGGGACATACACATCCAAGACCTGCCCTTTATTTTCATGGGAGTTTTCTCAACCATTCAACCATTCATCCTGGTTCTGTTCTGAGGACAGAACTAGGATGAGCACGTGCCATGAGCACACTCATAATTGTGTAGGGCTGATTGTATATAATTAATCTGACCCAGTCCATAGGGATGACTATAGACATGAGATAAGAGAAGAAATTCAAAAGCATGCAAATGCAAGTAGATCAACAGGTGCCGCTTCGGTGGGAAAGGCAATATCCTGATGACAGTTCCCTGTGACAGGCTGGCCAGGTTTCCCCAAGTCACGTCCTTCGTGAATTGGATGAAACTCCGATCCACAACAAGTGGACACCATCACCATAAACTCTGAAGAAGTTGTCTTTTTGAGAGAATAAATTTCCTTCCCTGCCAAATTTAATGACTGATATAGTCATCCCCATCTGGATCCCTTGCAGGTGCAGAGCCCAGCCTTTGTTATAGGCTGCAAAACCACATAGCCCTAAACGAAGCCCCAATTTCTTGTTGGCATTCTGGAGTTCAGTGACAACAGTTACATGACTGTTCCACAACTGTCCCCCCCCCCCCATGCAGCCACTGGAGGGTTCCATGCTCTTTGGGGAAAATTAAAGTATAAATTGGCCATTACCCACACTTTGAAAAGCCCTGGGGTTAAACAGTTGGTCTTATCTGGCCAAAACTCTTGGCACCATTCTGGGTTTCAGACAGTGTTCTTTCCTAGATTCCAGGGACTAGAACCTAGTTCTTGTCATAATCCATACTTTGAGAACTCCTACCATAGACCATAGTCTTACTCCTGTAGTCTCAAATACTTTACCAAACATGTAAATAGCTATACATTTGACTTATACCTAGGCTTTTCAGATCCCAGCTCTCAGAGGAAAGGTCTGCTCCTGCATTATATAAGGCATTTGGCTGTTCCCGAGTACCATGTAGCCACTTATCCTGAGAAGAGGAGCACCCACCTGAATTTCTTGCTGTTCTTCTCATTGATAGTTACCAAGATAATGATAGGATAGATCTCCATTGACAGAAGTTCTGGCACATTCTCCAGGCCCAGGTCCAGCAAACCATGAATGTTCTAGAAATGGTTGGCAAGAAAAGGCTTGAAAGGTGCACGTGCTCCACAGCACAGCCCCACCATGAGCAAAGTTTGCATCATAGGTACTTTGCAAGTGATGCTGTGTATATCTTTGTGCCACATGCTCCTTTATCCCATTACCTTCTCCATTAGTATCTCCAGAGCCTGATGGGGAATACAACAGCTGCTTTTCATCTCCCCTTTTTCTGGGAGAGCATCTTTGCTTGGTGTTTCACTCTGGGGTTCTGAGGGATGACAGACATTTGTCAAATAGTTTCAAACTATTTAGGAAGGAGTCTGAATCAACTTGGCCTAAGCTGAACATTTTTTGCTCCTTAGACCTGATCAGAGATGGAGCTGTGAAGACAGAGGATACCAAGGATGAATGTCACAGTGTGTTGGTTCTTGGTTGTGGCAGTGAACACGACAGAAGTCAGATAAGGTTACCAGAGACCATTCACCCAACTAGATACCTTTGCTTGCCTTTGACTTTCAGTGAGACCCTGGCCCCAAAATGTTGCTCACTTTTCTGCTGCTTATCCAGCAATAGCCCTGCACATTTCCACAGAGCAGACAGTTTGTTTACCTAATAGTACATTCCACCCTGGCCAAAACATACCTGCTGGGCATTTCTCAAAGCTCTTAGACAGGCAGAGTTTGTCAGCCAGGATCCTCCCCAAAAGTGTAGGCACCATGAGGACTGGGCGTGGACGGCCAGGCCTGCAGGGCCTGACAGGAGTGTATGGCATCAAAGTGACACAGCTCCTGGTGTGAACACTGACCCTGGGGCACACTAAAATGAGAGAAAGAAGAGAAATCTGTCAGACTGGGAAAAAGGCTGAGGATAGCTAACATCTCACTTGCTGTTTAGTCTTTTGCAGTCTGACTGTATTTTTAGAAAGTAGCCTTAGGAAACACCCCACATTATCTAGATTTTACAAGTGGAGGAATTTGATGCTGGATTCTTAAGTATTCTTATCAGGGATGCAAACACTCACACACTGAGTAGCCATCAGCACCTTGAAAATGTCCCTGGCAATTGGCATTGAGTTTCTGCAGAGGTCAAATAACATATCTTTTTTCCTATGAGGTGCCTAGAAAGCATTGCTTCTAAGTTTTTTATAAAATATTTGAATATGTGCTATTCAAAAATGGGAGCTTTGATGAAATGCTGCTTCAGCCCCCAACTTTGGTCAACATAATGGAACACTGAGGTTACTGATTGTTGGTAAGGATTGTTTAGCCCATACTATATACTCCAAGTGCAGATGAGGCATATACCACATTAATTTTACACCTTGGCAGGAGAGAGGTTCTTGGTGAGAGGTTCTTATTTTAGATTCCCCCAAATCCAGAGTAACTAAGGGAGCACGTAAGAGACTTCACGTGCACCTGTAGTTACTTGCACTACCTAGTGAAAACCTATGGGAAATTCATATTGGAATCCAGAGTAAGTTGTTCTTACACCGGAGCAAGGACTAACTGTAGTTACTGTGGATTTTGCCCATAGTAACTGTTTACCATGCTATGGATCTCGTATGGATAAGTGAAAAGAAGCTATGGGTATGCAGTAGTAATAAGGTGGTTGTGGATTGGGCAAGGAGCAAACTAGGAAGCAGCAAATGTGGAAGGTGCTAATAGGTGAGTCAGACCATGTGGCCCTCTCAGGCCACAATCCTAAACAATTTAGGTTGGCATAACTTACCTGTCTCCCTGTTCTTGTGGTGGCATGGGAAGGCTGGCGCATGTCTAGGCCCTGGCCTAACCCTTCCAGGAGTGGCACAGAAGAGGCTTATGGCACTTTTGCAACACCCTAAACCTACCACAGGATGTGTGTCAGGACTTATGCCGCCCTAACTGTGAGTTAGGATTGCAGACTCAAGTCTTGTCCATACATACTATGTGGAATTGATACTCCAGGATTTCAGAAATGAATTGTTCTCTGTCCTACCACCTGGAGATGGCAGGGATGAATTTGACACTTACTGACTGCAAGACAAATGCTCTGCAACTGAACTAAAATCTCTCACGAAAAGACATGAGAATTAAAATGCTGGAAATTGGAGGGAAAGAATGGCAAAAGCCATTATTGAGAGTGAATGGGGGATCAGTGTTTGGGAAGCTGAATTCTCAAAATACCTTATGCAGGAAGACTTTGTTCCCTCATACAACAGCTGCTGGCATGCAGTCTAGTCCAGGGAACAATTCCCTTTCTTCCAGATCAGTTCAAGAGAGGGAGAAAGAATTCAGCGCTGTATTAATAATACATGGATGTAACTTGAATGCATAGAATCATCCATGCTTAGTGAGTGCCGACTTTAGCAATAATTCTCAAATGTCAACATCTTTCCTGGAAGAGAGTTTTCATTTTTTTTCCAAAATGACAGGGGTAATGATCTTCTTATCTATGCCAAAAATTGCCCACTCACCATCTGGCTTGCTGGAATCTGACAGACTACAGTCCATTGCTGACCAGAACGGGTTGATCTTGTTGCTGTCTGTGCTGACAATACGCACCAACTTGGGTTGTACCTCAGAATTCTGCAAGGCAGAAAGGGAGATGTTACATGAAATATGGAGCAAAGATGAGTGCAATCTAGGGTTGTCATATGTCCTGAAAACCAGGAGCAGTCCTGATTTTGGGGGATTGTGTTCACATACTGGCAAATCTGTCCCAATTTTGTGGAATAGAATTATGGCAACCCTACTCCAACACATGTCTGGGATTTAATGTTCTGTGTGAATCAGAAGGCTTTTCAAGTAACTATCATCCAATGCCCTGCTACATAGTTCTTGTGTGAAGGAGATGTTTCTCCCCTTGGCTTTCTTTCTGTGCCATCTTCCCTAAACTAGAAGGAAAACAATCATAGAGCCATTTTATATAGTGGATATTTTATTGTTGGTATCTCCTAATCAACGCCTGTACACTTAGCTTTACTGGCAATTCATGACCCCCACAAACTAGACCAAATAGCAAAAAGTAGGAGGAAGAGGACTTTCTTCTTATGGCATGACTGTTCATGACATCAAGCTTAAAAAACTGTATATACTTGTTTGGCTACCCATAGCTTGACAGTTTTGATGATCATATAGAACTGACATCCTTGTGCCATAAGGTTGTCCTATTACCTTGCGAGAAACTGGGCGTTTCTGGGCCAGTTCCTGGATCAAGGTGATGAGCTGCTGCTGTGCCCTAGAGCAGAAAGAAGTTTTAGACAGAGGGGAGCAGATGAATGTCATTTTCAATTACCTTTGTACTGTGTGGGGAAAAATGATTTCAGAGGAGCTAAACTTTAGTGACCACTCTCTTCAGGTCTGTTTAAGTGGGAAACTTACTGGAAATAGTTGGGGATCATGCCAACTTCCATATCCTTCATGGTATAGGGGTTCACCCGGCAGGCACTCCACTGGCTATGGCCCTGACACACAGTGTCAGTAATATGTACAATGTCATGGCACCCCAATGGAAGCTCCCCAGTTGCTTTCCTCTCAAGACACATGTTGGATCGGATGTAGAAAGAATCCCCAGAGGTCACCAGCTTGGAATTCAGGTCACTCTCTAGCTTCTTGTAACCTAGTAGAACAGAGAGTGGCAGTAGCATGACATACAGGAGGAGACAAAATTGAAATTACTGCCCAATTAGAAATTCTGCAGCCTCTCCAATAGCTAGAGAAATATTTAGGGCCCAAAATAGTTTGATACCAGAGGTGTAAAATGTAGATGGCATTCCCCTCACTCATTGATTCTGAAGGGGTATGGCTCACTGAAAAGTCTTAATCTTCACTGAAATGCTCTTACCAGATTCCATGCTCCTTCAAAGAGATTTCTGCACCTTTGCAGACTGCGCCTATGAGTCAGATCTGTATTCCTGTCTGCCATAATGGTGTCCCAAAATTTGCGGCATGGCAGGACATCCACTAGTGGTATAATTGATGACTGGAGTCTCATAGAGAGTCTGTCTTTTTAATCCGCTGGCAGGCAAGCATTCTTACCCTCCACATTGAGTCTTACAGATAGGCAGCAGAAGCCATCCACCCTTCCCAGGATCCAAAGAGCTTCTTCGAGTGTTGCATCTGTCAGTATAGCCTTGAAACCTGGTTCCATAACACCATAATCCACCTACAGATGCAAAGAGTTGGAAAAGAGAAATTGCTTGCTAAAGAAAGGTCACCTGCCCATAGTCAGGGCAACCTGACTATGGGACTCAGAGAAGTGGCTCCTTTGGAAACAATATATTGTAGACAGGCCGAGCTGGAACAGAGAAGGGTCAGAACTACACCTTTGCAGAAAATGCTTAGTGCCTCAGTGCAGCAGAGAAAATGGGCGCTGATGTCTTTGGAAGTGAAGAAGCCAAGCAGTATGTCTTGTACAAGAGCAGTGCTTGTGTATTGTACACTGAATATACTGGGGCTACTGCTGACCAAAGACAATTTCCTCCTGTCAACTTTCTAACAAGTCATTAGCCTTGAGGCAATGTGTTCCCAATTACTTGTGGTAATTCATCACACTGAAGATAGCTGGAAATGTTAGCTTAATCAGAGGCAGCAATATGTCAGTGGGGCATGTGGTTTGCACACAGAAGAACTCAAGTTCAATTCCCCATCCTCTTCAGCAATATAGCTGGAAATAACTATTGCCTGAGACCCAAGAGAGCTGATGTCTGTCAAAGTAGACCAGAGGTGTGAAACATGTTCCATACAGCGGCCCAAATAACATTCATGGCACCTACGAGGGCAGAAAGTTACGTCAATAAGCAGACAATGGCAAAAAATGTACAAGCACTTTGTTCTCACCCTGAAACTGATTTGCTACAAATGATTGAAGAGAAAAGCTGAAAATATTGATCATATTTTCAAGACATGGGAGAGCCCAATTGTCATGTGGGCCATGATTTCAGCCACATTGCTTCTGCTAAAGTGATGGCTTGGCAGAAGTGGAGGGCTGAAAGGATAGCCCATGTGATATGTGGACTTCTCCAGTGCATTAGCAGTGTTTGCCTCTCTCACCACTCATGGTCTGCTCCTTTTCCCTTTGTGTTCTCTACCTACAGAGGCCTCATGTATCTCTCCCTCCCAAGGGCTCAGCAGAAGGAACACTGCTGAAAGGACAGTGTTGGGAGAACACAGTTATCAGATGTATCAGGCTGTATCCAAGTCATGAGTCTTATGCCTGACCCCCCATGGATCAGTCAAGACAGGTTGTTCCTATGGACATAAAGCAGCAGCATTTTTTTTAATGGCAACATTTTCTTTCTCTTGTTGCTCCCTTCCCATGGGAATGGAGATATACATACCTGTGGCTAAAATGAATAAAGTACAAAAAGGTGTAATCATCATGGGAATAGGGCTTGGTCTGCAAAAGACCCTTACAAGTATAACAGAGACACTGAACAGGTCACATAATGAGAAGTTCAGGATCTTACCTGCACAATTTGCTGACCTGGTAACAAACACATCTCATCCGCAGCAGAGCCAGGTGTAACTTGGTGAATGAAGATGCCTGTCTCATTGCCCCCAATGATGCTGATCTGTTTCAGCAGAGCATTGGCTTGGAAGGCAATGGTGGTGACACGGCCTGGGAAACGCTGTGCTGGTCGTCGACGCATGGTCACACTGCAAAGAGAAGCAGTGATGAGATAGGGTAAGGGTAGCACTTCTATACCATATGGGCATTTCCTGAACCTACCCCCCCATTGCTACTTGACTACTGCCCTGGCCAGTCTGAGATGTAGTCACTCAACCATGGATTATGAGTATCTTCTCTTGCTAAGACAAGAGTCTCCAGGATCTTCTCAAGACAAGAATCTAAGACAATTACAAGTAATTAAGTAATTATAAGAAAAGCAGTGCAAAATACTGTGTATCAGAAACTTCCAGCACCATATTTTGTGCATTATGGATACAGCCTAAAAGCATTCTTTGTTGGGTATGAATCAGCAAAGGCCAAGTAACGAAGACAACAGCAGCCTACAGGTTTCAGATGCAGAAACCAACAGCAATGGTAGGACAGTGTGCTGGTTTACCTATTCAAAAGATCTCTGAAGACTGCACTGCTGGTGCGTTGATGGGAGTTTCATGAAGCAAATGAGTAGTGATACTGGCTATCTCAAAAATTTCACTACCAAAACTATACAGGTCTATACAGCAATGAACCATTAGGAACACTGGGCCTTAAACCTGAACTCTGAAAAATGTCCTTGTCCTTCTTAGGGGCCACATTTGGCCTACCAAGAGATGGTATTACCCTCTGCATGGGCCTAGTTTCAAAGGAGAACAACTTGTCGTTTATGACTTCTGCTAGATATACAGCAATTACTTCCATGGGTGCTTACAATTCTTTGCTTGAGCACAAAATTATCTGACTTGCTGTTCATAGGTTATTGTCCTGCATAAATTCTGCCCCCATTTCCCATCTTTGCAGATGCTTGTCTTATTGTGCCTACTTCATTTTCAGCTCTGCTCATCCCTGTTATTGGCCTTCAGACAGATTTCATAGTCAGTGGCCTCACCTTTCCCCTCATACCATTTGTGTCTTTCATGCTAGGAGACATACTTCTTGTGTCCCCAGTTCATGGCTTTGGCTCATCCATCCTTGGCTTTGTCCATATCATATTAATATTATATAATATATTATATATAATATTAATATTAATAATATAATCATTAATATAATGTTGTGGAACCCCAACCCCATAGCAGGTTGCCTAGAAGAATCCAGCACAAATTATTTACCTCTCAGAGATGCAGGGTTCTATATGCAGCCACAGGGAAGAGCCATCTACTGCAAATAAAAGTGTGAGTCAATACAGTTGTTTGTGAACATCTTTTGCCTTTTCTTTCAAAGCAGATTTGAATCAGAATCCTGTGCAATGTTTAAAGTAGCATGTTTAAAGTAGCTTGTATATTCTTTTTTATGTTTTGGGTTGCAATACTAAAGTGCCTGATTGGATTTTAGCTTTCCTGGAGGCAGACTTTCAATTTATGTGATGGTGCTATAGCCTTTTCTGAGCTAGATGCAATACCACATATATATGTGACTTCTCAACAAGAAAAGAACTCCCTTCTTCTTGCCCAGAGGGTGCCAAACTAAGGAAAATGGTTACTCTCTGTGGAAAGCACCTTACCATCCTTTTCCTCCACCTCATACTCAAAAGAGGAATCGTCCACTTTTTCTTCAGAGGCAAAAGCAATATCCTCTTCCAGCAACTCCTGAGAACTACTGCATGAGACAGAAATGAGGGGGAAAACGACAGAAAATTTGTGAGGGAGGTACACCATTTTCTGCCTATATTTTGTGTTTAAAAAGTGAACTTATAAAAGATTGTACAGTGGTACCTCGCATAACAAGTGCCCCACATAAAGAGTGATTCACATAACAAGCACAAATTCCCATTGGGAGTGTGCTCCACTTAACAAGCCTGCTTCACTTAACAAGCCCCAGGCAACTGCCCCCAAGTTGCTCTGCACTGACGCTCCAGGTGGCGCCTGTTTTAAAGGGCTGCTGGCCAGCATGTGGCTGCCTCTAACTGCCCCTTTGGGGGCACTTGCCTGGGTGTCCCAGAGGCAGCTGCCCCCAAGTGCCCCCACCGGCATCCAGCCTCCAGCAGCAGCCAGGTAAGCCCCCTATCCTCCATACAGCTTCCTAACTATGTCTACTCAGAAGTAAGCCCCATTGTGTTCAGTGTGGTTTATTCCCAGGAAAGTGTCTTTAGGATTGCAGCATCCTAAGCAAGTGTCTTTAGGATTGCAGCCCAAATAGACTTCATAGGATCATGCACATTGAATGCATGTTTTGAATTCAATTACAGTGTTTTGTCATCATTTTTCCCTACAGTTAATATTTTTATATGAATATTTTGGGGGTTGTGGAACCAATCGTCTGAGTTTCCATTATTTCCTATGGGAAAATCCACTTCAAATAAAGAGTGTTTCACATAACAAGTATGCTTCTGGAACGAATTAAACTGGTTATGTGAAGCACCACTGCATACTTGTATACTTTTTCTAGGATCTACACCACTCCTTCCTACTCAGAAGGAATTCCAAGACTTCAGAAACATTGTGCTTTTCCCATTGGAAAGTAAACCTGCCTGACCATGCAGACTATAGGGAGAAAATGATTGTGCTAAGTCCAAAGTGGCCTTACTTAAAAAGCCCTTCTCATTCATTAACACCTACAATCTTCAAGTACCACATAACACTAAGGACTAACAGAAGTTTGGTATTCTTTTTGGAGTATACAAACTAGGAGCAAATTTCTAGTCCTTGTGGCTATGAAGAGGAAGTACCATACATAAGAAAAATCTGATGGCGGTTTAGAAATAAATCAGAACTTTTAATGGGAGCTTTTAAATTTTCCTAACTTATATCCATAGTTCTACCTAAATTTGTTTAAAGTTTCCTAACTTATACTCCAGCTTATACACTAGAAAACTCTAGAGTGTAAACCTGGATAGTTTATTTAAATTATTGAATACTGGCTCTGAATATTTTCAAATTTCCAGACAACTCAAGCAATATTTTAAAAGCAAATAATAGCAAATCAAAGTCAACCTATATACATTTGTCTACTTCATGCAAATTTATTTAAATAGTAAAATTTTGATTTTTTTTTTTTTAATGCAGAAAACCCATAGTGTTTTGGCCATACGACATATACTTGGATCCATAGGGAAAAAAGCAAAATGTTGCTGTAGATTACATGGAAAGGGCTAGCATACTTACCTCCTGGAAAATGAGCTATCTTGCATGGCTCTCCTTTGCAGAGAATGTTTACCAGGTGGGATGGGGCAGCATGACCGGACACTCCCAGCTTGCTCTTGACTTGACCTGCTACACGAATCAGAGCAGAGCTGCAAAAAGGAAGAAGCTGGTCACGTCATCAAAGCACCACCATATTGTTGCAATCAAATAAATCTAAGCAGGGGTGGACAAACCATGTTCCAGGGGCTATTTGTGGCCCTTGGGGAATCCCTGTTTGGCCCACACATTGCCCCAATCTCCAACAAGTCTTTGGCCTGTCAAAGACTTTTGGAGCCCACACAGCCCATAACTGTTTGTCACAATATTCATAGCTATCCCAAGGGCATTAGTTCATATCTCTGTGTGTTTTTTGCTTTTCTTTGGACATTATTTTAACCAGCCTCAATTGCCTCTGAACAACTCATGTCTCAGTGTGTTTCTGTCTTGGTCTGTATGTTTTTACTGTGTAAGAAGTGCCTGGCAAACAGTTCATAGTACTCATTTGATATAGATCATTTGATTGTACATGTTCTCATGTCCATTATATATAACCTCAGAAATATTCATTCATTCATTCAAGGTCCATCTCTAATGTCATCGTTTATGCAAATTTATATACATTTATTCAAATTTAAAATAGCGTATATGCGCGAATATAAGCCGCCCTGACTATAAGCCGAGGCACCTAATTTTACCACAAAAAACTGGGACAACTTTTTGACTAGGGTGGGAAATGCAGCAGCTATTGCTGTTTTAATGAGGACAAAACAGCCAGTGTGGTGAGCTCCTACATGCAGGGAGGAGAGGGATCAATCTGCTGACTTGGTTGTTTTTTAAAAAGGAGGAAGCAAAGCAGCCTTTCCTGCTTTTTAAAAGGGCTGACCTACGCCGAGCTGCTAGTGCAGAAATCCACTTCTTTGCCCATCTTATGACAAGTATAAGCCAACCCGAGTATAAGCCAAGGGGGGCTTTTCAGCATAAAAATGTGCCGAAAAACTAGGCTTATATTTGAATATATACAGTATATGAAACTTCCTGGAACCAAGTGTCATGGATAACAAGGTACAACATGTACTTTTCTTTAGTTCTTTGTGCCCTAAATCCTAAAGCCCTGCAGGATAGGGTATTCAATGAAACCAAAAGTAGTGAGTGAAACACTCCATGTGGTGTAACCTGAAGTGTCTCCAGCTGTTTTGAGTTAAAGACCATATGAAGGGGTGGGGGGAAGGTACATACTTCAGATACACTCAAGAAGCTGTCCTGACTTTCACTCCGGGGACAGATTGCATGCATGCGCACCAGACGTTGCTTTCTCTTTGGATAGTTATCTGTGGCATCTGAGCTGGCAGTCCCATTCTCCTGCACCTGCTAAGAAAATGCAGAGAGAGAGAGAGAGAGAGAGAGAGAGAGAGAGAGAGAGAGAGAGAGAGAGAGAGACCTTTCAGAAAACAGATATATTTGTGAATAAACTAATAGTGTACGGTGGAATTCAAATGGAGATTGATCCATCAATGCATACAAACTATGGGAATACTACAGAAAAGCTATTTGAACACACAGTCCACAGTCAACTATAGCACAAAATGCAGGCAGTGTCGCCAATACACATTGCTCCAACATTTTTTAATGTACACAGATGGAGTTTAAATTGTAAAAAAAGCAGGCCTCCGTCAGTCTTGAAAGACTATGGTATCGTGCTCGGCGCTGCATACGCTGCATAAGGCCAATAACACAAGGAAGATCAGCTACAGTCTTCCATGCATACAGCTATGGTCTCCATGCAGATGACACCTGTGCAACCCCAAACTCACCGTCAGTGTTGAGCCACTCAAGCCTTTCTGCTTTCTCAGCTCACAGAGTTCATCAGTGAGCTCAAAGACTTTGCGACGGAGTGAATCCTTCTCCAGAAGACTCTGAGAAATTTCCAGTTGAGCGGTGTCCCTTGCATTGTAGGCCTGAGAGGGAAAAGCCAAAAAAAACACCAGAGGCAAATGCTTGGGGAGGAACACAGGAAGCAAGCCAATCTCAAAAAGCCCAACAGGAAATGGTTCAAAAATGTCCTTCCATTCTGTGGTTTGGCAATTTCTGTCTACCTCTTGAATTGAAAAATGATTTCTGTCTTGCTGGTCAAATCTCTAGTTACCTGATCTCTCTCTTTCTGCAGTTCTGCCAATTGTGTCTGGAGAGCACTGATTTTCTCCTTATAGATCTCACAGTCCACCTTCATCTTCTGACACTGAAGTAATGTGTGTTCCTTTTCTTCCAAACACTGAATTGGAATACATAAAGGCAGCAAGGCAATAGCATGTTTTTATATTTTTACTAGTGAAAGGCGTACTTGCGTTGCGGGAGTAAAATTCCCCTGTAGGCCATCCCTCCATATGCATCAACCCCCCCATGCGCAACTTCCCCCATGCGCATCAACCCCCCATGCCCAACTTCCCCCATGCGCATCAACCCCCATGCGCAACTTCCCCATATGCATCAAACCCCATGCGCAGCTTTCCCCTTGCACAACTTTCCCCATGCGCAACTTCTCCATGCGCAACTTCCCCCATGGGCAACTTTCCTCCCATGCGCAACTTCCCCCCAGGCGCAACTTCCCCCCAGGCGCAACTTCCCCCCAGGCGCAACTTTCCTCCATGTGCATCATCCCCCATGCACAACTTCCCCCATGCGCAACTTCCCATATGCGCAACTGTCCTTCCATGCGCAACTTCCCCCATACACAACTTCCCCCATGCGCAACTTCCCCCATGCACAACTTCCTCCATGCACAACTTCCTCCATGCGCAACTTCCCCCATGCGCAACTTTCCCCCGTGCGCAACTTTCCCCTGTGCGCAACTTTCCTCCGTGCGCATCATCCCCTCATGCACATCATCCCCCATGCGCAACTTCCCCCATGCGCAACTTCCTCCCATGCGCAACTTTCCTCCAATGTGCAATTTTCCCCATATGCATCTTCCCCCATATGCAACTTCCCCCATGCGCAACTTCCCCATGCGCAACTTCCCCCGTGCGCAACTTTCCCCCGTGCGCATCATCCCCCATGCGCATCATCCTCCCATGCGCAACTTCCCCCATGTGCAACTTCCTCCCATGCGCAATTCCTCCCATGCGCAACTTCCTCCCATGCGCAACTTCCTCCCATGTGCAATTTTCCTCCCATATGCAACTTCCCCCCTGCGCAACTCTCCTACATGTGCAACTTTCCTACATGCGCAATATCCCCTCATGCGCAATTTCCCCTCATGCGCAGCATCCTCGCCAGCGCAACCTCTTTCTCCGAACAACATCCCCCAGTGCACCAGGGTCTGTGCACCAAATTGGCTGGATGTTGTTCAGTCTCCCATGTTAAGTATAGGACAGAAACACGTTGGCCCCTTTTCAGCCCCTGAAGGGTTAATTTCTCCAGATGGTTCTTGGTGGGTGTTCAGGTGACAGAAGGAACTCCCAGAATTCCATGCTTCAGGCCCAGCAGTTGGGGTGGAATGTTGCCGAGTCAGCAATTCTCAATGCAAAATATAGGGAGGAAAACGCGTTGCGCCCCTTTTCACCCCCTTCCCGTTGGAATTTCTGAAAACCGGTTCTTAGTGCACCCCTCAGTCACGGAAGGAACACCCACCCCAAATTTCACACTTCTAGGCCCAGCAGTTTTGGCAGGGCGGTGATGAGTCAGTCAGTCAGTGAGTCAGTCAGTGAGTCAGTCAGTGACTTTTCTCTTTTATATATATAGATAAATCAAAAATTCTTTTGTCATCTTAAAGACTAATGACCCAATCCAGCATTCCACCCTGCACAGTAATATAGCAGCATCAATTTGGCATCTGCTGCATCTTGTGGGGGATTTTTAGCATGTAGAGGCAAAGAAAAATTTGTGCCCCTGGGGAAAACTCCTGCCATCTCAGAAAGTCAACTAGTACTTGCATCAGTGAGTCCACAAGCCCAAATGGTACAAGTCACAAATTCTCTCTTCTACGCATTGTTAAATGTCCAGGAGCTGGGTGACCCAGTTTGTCCACCCCTGATTTAGAAGAAAAAAATTGTACACTGTTGGAGTCTCACCTGCTTGCGCTGGCTCTCAGCAAATACAGCCTGCTCCCTCAGTGAGTGAATGCGATTCAGCAGCTCCTGCTTGCCTTCCAGAGCCTCATCAAGGTTCTGCTCAAGAATGTCTTTCTGGATCTGGACCAACGATAAAGATGCGTCAGGGAACACATTCTCTGTCCCCACCAGTGCCCACAGAATTGTAAACATGTGTGAATTCAAATGTAGGCAGAGCTGTTCCTTCCATCTTATACCCATCCTGCCAAACCACAAACATAAAAAAATGTTATGCCACTGCCAGAAATTTGCAAATAACCAGTCTTAGCTTTGCTTATGTGTGCAAATAACCCTCAATCTCCAATAAACATGAGCACACTCCAAAACTGTACAAATATCTGTTTTAATTTCATAAGAAAATGTGCTTGTGCAATGAACTGGTATTTATTTATTCATTCATTCATTCATTCAATCATTCATCACATTTCTATGATACTTAAAGGCATTTTTATAGTAGTTGAATCATTTTGGTTTCCCACCCCAAAATCTGACAATTGTAGAATGTTACGGTTGTTGAGAATTCTGTACGAGATTCCTAGCTCTCCTCCAAGATCTATAGTTCCCAGAATTTTCAGAAGAGGTTGCTTAGGTTTGGTATGGATAGGTTGCTTAGGTTTAGGTGCAGGTATACTGCACGAGGACATCTGGATGTAGTTTGCCAATCTCTTTTACCACAGTGAAGGTCTCCAGCTCCACCAGGGACTTGAGGCGGTGATTCTCTTCCTTTAGCGCTAACAGCTCATCTGCCTGTGGCTGCACATCACCAATCACCCTTGAAAATCTCTCTCTTTCACAGTTCGAGGACATCTGGGCTCGCTGCAACTCCTGCTTCATCAGGTAGAGCTACCATCAGATTACAGAGGAAAAAACTATCAAGATTGGAAACACCTTGGAACTTTTGACCAATCTATGGTGTTTGCTTTGGAACATGACACTGGGAAGGGCTGGGAAGTTTATCCATTTTTTAAAATAATAACATCCTGTCTCTTTCTCATAAGGCTGTAGAATAAATAGTTGCCAAACATTTTGGCACTGGGACCTACTTTTTAAAATGACAGCAACAGGGAACCATCTAGGCTTAAAAGTCTTCTCTAAAAACTTAGAAAGAAATAATTATTTATTTATTTACATGAAATATCAAACAGAAAAAATTCTCTGACATTTATCTCCCTAAATCAGGGTGACCAGTGCTTTTTTTCTAGAAATAAAGGTGGTGCACTCACCATGAAGATGTTATAAATGTGTGGGTACTCACCATGAAGATGTTTTTTGTAATCATAGGCATGTCTATTTGGGGGGGCCACAGAGGTGCTGGTGCTCACACAGAAATGCTGGTATTCAGTACCAGTGAGTACCGCCTCCAAAAGACCCCTGAAGGTGACCATGTAGCATGGAGGTACCTTTAACCATTGCATAAAAGAGGGAATTTAGGCAGGTTTAGCTCAACATGGAAGAGTTTAAAAAGCAGCATGCAGGGAAGAGTTTGGAAATGGCTAGCCAATTATAGCCTTGCTGGAGGGCTACCATAGCTTTCTCAGCCAGTCTCATGGCCAAAGAGAATTAATGGTTCCCTGGAATTTAAAAGGGAACGCTAGGAGTGCTCACTGAAGCATCAAAAGGCTGCTTTAGATGAGAACGACATTCAATCTGCTTGAAGGAGCTTCCATCTTCTGGGGGGCAGGGACCCCCAAAACCACACCTTCCTGGACTCATTATTAACTTTCTAAGTAACAGTGGTGCAGCTTTACGATCTTTATGGCGAAGACTCATTTTGACATCCAAAAGATAAGAGCTAATTAATGATGGAGAAAGGAATTTATTTCTTGAGATAACAGATTTACTTTCATTTCATCTAGGATTGCCATAATTCTCTTCCACAAAATTGGGAGAGAACCCTCTGTCCCATTTGCCAATATATGAATACAATCCCCAAAAATCAGGATTGTCCCTGTTTTTCAGGATGGGAACCCTAATTTCATCATCAGATTGGATTACAAGTAAGTTGGTGGAAATACTGGGAAGAAGCAAGATATGGAACTTAAATGAGATTTTGGACTCAAAGATTGTGTTGTTAAAGTGAGAATTTTAAACCTGCGGCAATCTGGTGTTTGGGGAATGTGAACAAAGCTGGACTTTTAAGAACAGTGACATCTAGTCACATAAAAGAACAATTGCAGTTCTCCTACAAATAATTCTGGGAACTGTAGTTTAATGAAGATACCAAGAGTTCTCTGTTAATGTGAAACATTTTTTCATTCAGTTAAGGTGATAAACATACCACCAGGAAGTTGGATTTATAGAGTTTTGAGGAGTTGTTGTGAAGATCAGAAGATAACATGAGCAGGATGACAGATGCAAAAACACAAGGGCTCCAGCAAAGCTTTCGAGATACTGCTGTGGAATTGGCATCAATCATCCATCAGTCAATATCAGAATTATCAGCAGATAAAGAACCATCCTTGACACAAGAGAAGGAGGAGAAGAAGAAGAAGAGTCGCCAATGGTATTAATAGACCGTCTGCAATCCTAAAGACACTTTCCTTGGAGTAAGAACCATTGAACACACGCGGGTTTACTTTTGAGTAGACATGGTTAGGCTTGTGCTCAGCGATGGGATTCAAAGAAATTAACAACCGGTTCTATGCCCATCTGGCAGCCACTTTAAATGGCTATTTTTAAACTTTATATTTACTGTCTTTCATTAACAACCAGTTCTGTAGAGTAGGTGCGAACCAGTGGTGGGCTCCAGCAGGTTTGCACCTACTCTATAGAACCGGTTGTTAACAAGAGATAGGAAATATAAAGTTTAAAAATAACCATTTAAAAGTGGCTGCCAGATGGGCATAGAACCGGTTGTTAATTTCTTTGAATCCCATCACTGGTACGAACCTGCTGGAGCCAACCACTGCTTCTGTTGTATGAAGAAAATACATAAGGAGTTGAATTTGTACAAGAAGAAAAGAACCAAAAAGGGACATTTGGGCAAGTGTAAAATAAGAAAAACCAACACATTTTAGACTATTTCTTTAAAGACAAAGAACTGCATCTTAAAATTGTGGATGCAACATGCTGGGTATTGGAGGAGT
The DNA here is from genome assembly GCA_030015325.1 of Cryptoblepharus egeriae. NCBI lineage: Eukaryota > Metazoa > Chordata > Lepidosauria > Squamata > Scincidae > Cryptoblepharus > Cryptoblepharus egeriae. The sequence goes on along the minus strand of JAREYC010000002.1, from coordinate 101,327,370 downwards.
TAAAACAGGGAGGAAAGTCCAGTTTGGGGGAGAAGGGGATATGAAATCCTGAAATTTTTAAGGGAAGAGTTTAAGCTGGTTCTAGTACGAGTAGGCTAAAGGTTTAATGAATTGGGGGGGGGGCATGTAGGTAGAATATTTGTGTTGGATATATTGAGGGGGTAATAAATATTAATATGGAAAAATTAATTCATAATTGTGAGGGTAATTTTAAATAATGTTTAATAAATTGGGTTTTGATCAATTTTGGGTTTAGCCTAATTCAATTTTGTGTATTACATGCAAATTGAAATATAATTATATGCTATATAAAATATAAATACCAGTATATTAGTTTGAAGTTTGAAATGAAAAATGTACAAGTAAGGGATTGCTATATATTTTAGCAATATTTTAGATATATTTTAGATTTATATAAAACTTAAATGTAAATGCTAGCTATTGCAGTTTTGTTATCATAGATAGTTCATTATATGGAGCATTTAAAAAATAGATGTAGAGCACAATCCTTTGTTCTGTGTATCCTATGCACAATCCTCAGAAATACCATGTCCCATTAACTTCAGCAGGACAAAGGCTGAAATCCTGCAGTTAGGATTAATTAACCCTGTTTAACCCTGGCATAAGTCCTGTGCTGACCCAGGGGTGCTAGAAGGCACTTCTGTCCTACTCCTGGGGTACTTAGGTCACTATACAGGCATACGCCAACCTCCCAACACCACCGTGGAAAGAAATGTCAGGTGAATTAAGCAAGCCTAAATTTGTTAGGATTGCATCCTTATTCTCAGGAAATGATGTCTAAGTTTGCAGCCTTACGTGTAACGAGGCAATAATGAAGAATTAATATGGGAAAAGATAATAATTGTCAGTGAAAGCAATCTTAAAGATTATTTACGGTAATTCATTTTGATTAATTTGATTTTAAGAAGATTAAGTTTGGCCTTATTCTATATATTTGAAACCATATAAAATTCAATAAAATTAATGTTGAAGTTAGATGTCATAATTATAGTTTATGGGAAAGATATTGTTTTTAGAAACTTTTAGAAACTTTTAACAGAAAGAAAGATAAGTTTTATTCAGAGATATTTCATAAAGATGAATATAGATAACTTTAGAAGATTATACTGAAAATAAACATGGCTGTCAGTGAATAGTTGGATATGTTAGAGAATTTAAGTGACTGATTTTTGTGGCTTTGCTGTTGCTGCAATGTACAAATATAATTTTTATTTTTAATTATATAATTATTTGAATAAAAATAAGTAAAAAAGCAGCACCTGCCTAAATTCTCTCCTGTTAAATGTAGAGGCATTCTGTCCTCCATCCTATATGGTCACCCTTCCCTATATTTATACATGCTTGCAAACTGCAGGAGATCAATGCAAAGTAAATCTGATCTTTAAAAAGTCTTTGTGTTCGAAGCAATTAATTATCTGAAATGATGTAAACACATCATTTCAGATGTGTGGAGGTTCTCCACAGCTGCTACAAGACCAACCAATAATCAGGTGATGATCCATCAATAGGTTCCTACCCACGCTTTAATTCTAGGCAGTTAATAGCTTATTTAAAGATACAAAAACCAATATTAAAACAATAAAACATTGAAAGTTTTTAAAATGGCAATAATGGTTCTGGGTCCTAAGAAAGCAGCATATTGATAACTACAGGTGCTTGTTTCCAATAAGATAGAATTACAGCCATAGTTTTACTGAAAACAATGGCTTGTTTCAAATAATTCTATTCTAAGCACTAACAATGCTTTGTGATATGCTCTGTGTTGTAGGAGGACACCAGCAAGGTGCATATAAGTCAGGTAAACCGCAGCACAGAAGGGGGGAAAATGGAGAATCCTAAAGAAATGAGTGACAGGTCAATAGTACCTGTACATCAGGATATAGGCAGCCAAGACAGACTAACAGCCAAGACAGAGAAACATGCAAGAAACCAGGCATTTCAGCTTATCCTCTATAAACCCTATTGACGTCCAAAATACATTTTATACAACATTAAGGTTAAGAGATTTTAATAGGAATTAAATTGTATAAATGATATAGAAATTCAGATTATCTCCATAATTGTGCTCTGTATCTGCTAACACTGCAAAATTATGTAGAATTACTTGAAAGTAAATCCAGTGGCGCTTACTACTACTCCATTTTGGATTTTTCCATAGGAGATATACTTGGAACTTTCATGGGCCAGATAATATTCTCTCAGCTTTCAGTTGTGTTGATGGCCTGCATCTTTCCTCTGAATCTCTAATATAAATTGCTGCCATCATTCAAGAAATAAATACTGAACTTGCCTCTTCCCAGGATAATTCCTACACCTTTTAACATCTAGTAGTAAAGGTGAGCAAGGACAAATAGCTATAGATTAATAGTGAAGACATTCTGGAGATTTGGCAAAAAGATGTTAACACAGAGCACTGACAAATCAAATCAAGTAATTCTCATTCATTCTCAGTTATGGCACCAGTCTGTATTAATTTAGGGTGCAATCCTCACCTAGGCCAGCATAACTCATTGGTCTTCCCATTCCTATGGTGATGGAGGGCGACAAGGACATGTTTGTGCTCTGGCCTAATCTGCCCCCAGAATTAATGCAGAAGTCTCTTAAAGCACTTTTGTGATGCACCCAGGGCTTAAGGACTTGTGCCAGGGTTTAAGCCAGTCTAATTTTGGATTAGGACTGCAGACATAATGTCACAAACCCAGGTGAGCCTGCACCAAACCTTACCTCTTCCTGCAGATTCTGGCTGCGGGTAATAGCCAGGTCCTTTTCCTGCAGGGCACTGCTGTAGCGCAAGGACAGGCCATAAAGTTCATCTTTCAGTTTGAGTGCCTCATGAAAGTGGGCACTGAGTTCTCTTTTCATCCGGTTACACTCAGCCTCAATGCCCTTCAGGCTTTCAGCCTGGGCTTCCAGGCGAGCGGTGTTCTCCTTCAGCTTGCGGCAATGGTGGAGCAAGGACACTTTTTGTCTCTTTTCCTGACTCAGTTCCTCCTGCAGGCTGCTCACCGCCTTGGCCAAACATTCAGTGAGTTGGGAGCTCTCAATCAGATCTATGGTAAGAAAAGGAAATTTAAGGCATCTGACTCACTCCAAATTAACCATTAGCCACAGTAACAACCCAATCCTATTCTTTACCTCCCCCCATGACGCTGTCATGTCAAAAAGACATGTGCTGTATCCAGTGGGGAATGTATCCAGCTTCAGAAGGCTTCATTTAAATCCCCTTCTTAAGCTTCCTACCTTCTCCATGGTGGGTCTTGGAACTGCACCAGTGAAATCTCTGGTGCCAACTCTAGGGAGAGAAAGAGTGTGGGGCAGCTGCTACTTGAGGGAATAGGATCCAGCATGTGCCACCACAACTCGATCAACCCCTTCCTACAGCCTCCCCACTCCCATTCCCCCATTCTACCCAGTTTTGTCTCCATTCTACCTTCCCCTGCCTTCTTCACCATCTTACTTGCCTCAGCAGGTCCTTTTGGGTCCGTTGATGCAAGTGGGAAGGCTGAAGCCTTCTCCCTGGCATGTAGGCAGTGTGGTTGCTGGTGCTCTATTGCAGCACAGTTTATAGCCAATTTCTCAGCAATTATAGCAGAATGCAAAGCCTAATTTGGCTGTAAAACATCCATGACATAATTTCAACACTACGAAGGACAGTAAATTATCAGCTTTTTATAGTGTTACTGCCAGACGTATTCAGGGTGGGGCATATCTATTTTCTGCTTCACATATGAAAATATCTTAGGCCAAACTTGCCTTAGGTTAGTGGTTCTCAAAGTGGGGGTTAAGATCCCTTGGGGGGGGGTGTTGTGACCCCATTTCAGAGGGGTTGCAAAACTCTGGGCACCGCTATTTTGGAATCTGGCACTGAGCACCACCATCTTGGAATGGGGCATTCAGGCTGCTTTCCTGGGAGTAAGTCTCAATGAACAAAATGGGTAGAAATGGAGGAGCTTTGGCATCATAGTGATGTTACTTTCTGTTTGATGGAACTTCTGGCTATGACATCACTTCCAGGGTGATCCTGGACAGATTCTCATTCTCAGAAGGGGGAGAAATGCTTGAGAACCACTACCTTAGGTAATCAACTAAAGATATAATTCCAGGGCTGAAAATTTCCTCAGCAGCAATTTTTTTCTATGGTAAACTGGATATGTTGTAGGGAATAAAACAGCTCACCACTGAAATTGTTGTGGTCTATGGAAGGCTCCAAACCAGTGATCAGCACGTAAATATCAGGATTGTGAAGTTTCAGGCTTTCCAGAAAAGCAAGGGCTCCATTTTTTCCACGGGATTTCAAGAGATCCAACATGTGACCTGTAAGTGTATTAGAAAGAATAACTATATGACATGGACATGATGAGGAATTGCATGCCTTGTAAAGCGGATCCCAAACAGCTATCTTGGCTCAAACATCTATCCTGCTCAGATCCCTCCCCATTTATTTCAAAGGGTAGAGGACCACTGAGGAAATACTGATCCACTTCATAAGTGAGATGTGCTTTTATGCATCCCATCACCATTGCTACTACCAGGCTGCTCACCCACTCTCATAGCACTGTTTGTGAATTGCGGGCTGTGCAACACCTCTTCCTCATCCAGTTGGCCAAGCACCTTGGCCTGGCGTAGGTAGGGGGTAAGTCGGCTTGGGCAGACAACACGAACAATTCTGTAGCGGTGGCCATCTACCATCTCCCACAAATGGTCCTCATCCATGTCACGGAGTTCTTTATCCACCATGTTGGAGTCATCTGCCCCTGTCTCTGCCATTTGGGGAACCTTTAGAAAAAGGAGAAGCTGGAAGTTCATTGAAGAACAGCAAATCAAATGTATTTTATGAGGGCACAAAGTGTATTAAGGTACAGAAAGTTTCTCTTCCAAAATGACATATCATACAGCAGAGCTCAAATCCCAACCCAGATCCAGTGGAATTGCAAAGAACCATAGCATTGAAAGGGTTCTTTGAAGGCATCTATTTCAGTCTCTTACCCTAAACAAAACTGGCAGTGCAATAATCAACACAATATGTGTCGATAATTGTAACATGTCGATACGTAACATATTAATATGTGCTCCATGGTGTTACAGAATAGCTCCAATAATCCAGACTATTCTGCTATTTTAAACAAAAAGAGTAAAAATTCAGTGGACGCCTGTAAATTCACACTCATTTCAAACAATGCAACTTACTCCTAGTTCTGTAGTAATTTACTTATCCCTGAGTAACTTACCTCTGGTTCCGAAGTAATTTCCATATATGCCTGCCCTGGATTCATTGAATCTTGGATGACCAGGGCTAGAACAGCTATAAAAGAGATGGAGGTAAGCTAAGCAGCCAGGGATCCTGTCAGTTTTTGGTTCTTTACCTTACCTAGCTCACTATTTGTGCTCATTAAATGTTAAAAGGTAATTGAAATGTGAATGTTTTAAAAAATAATTGAAATAGTTTCCCTTTACTGACAACTGTGAGATAATTCACCTCTGGGCATATAGGGGAAGGCTAGCCCCCTCTTTCCCCCTAATCAGTAAAGACAGGAAAAAAAATATATTCTTGAAAATGCCCTTCTACCTATCAGATGGAGTTTCTTGTATGAAAGGAAGTGGCAAAGAGGAATGTTCCAGCTAAAAGAGTTCAAGATGCTGATGGGCTGGCCATGCAAGGAAAGTACAGATGGCTTAGGAATCCTCCCAGTAGGTTGTGCCAGCTGGGAAAACCCATCACTTTGGATCATGAGCTTGAGAAGAATCTGTGATGACAGAAACCAAAATCTATTCTTGCCTGGAAATAAGTTTTAACTAACCTTCCTTCGCTAAATAAAATAAAACATAAGCAAACACAAGACCCCAGGTAGAAAAACACCCAAGTTTGAGATACAGTAACCAGAGTCATGGCAAAAGAACTAGCAATCTCATCTTTGACCATGGAAGCAGAACCTCTTGGATTATGTTCCCTGCTTTATTTGAGGATAGGATATGAATCACAATACGGAGGTGAGGAGAGACAAGTGTCCAGAATTCTAAGTTCTGGCTCTGGAAATGGTGGGGTAATGTGATCTTAAGAGGAGTGGGAACAAATTATTGGAGCTCAGACTTGAAAGTTATATCCCTATGGAAAGGGGCAAAAATCTGTATGTGTGCGAAACAATACATTAGACAGGTATACAGGACTCCTGCTCCATTATTTATTACTAGTAACAGTCCACAGCTGTTGTTTGTGGAGATACAATATAACAAAATTCATCAGTTAAAAAAACCACCATTCTCCTTTCTAGCATCTCACCTGCACTTTTGCCACCTCTCTTCTTAATGGCTCTCCTCAGCTGCCCCCCAGACTCTTCTCAGCCCAGCCTGTTATCAGTTCACAGCTGGAATGTCCTCATCCTACTTGACTGACATGGAATGTTTTTCGAGGCAGTGATTTTTTGCAGGCAAGTCAAACATGGAAAAAGAGCTAAGAAGAATTACATTTTGGGGAAAGTGTAAGGCAGCAGGTATGGTCTGGTGATGAGTGGATGGCTGCCAGAGGATTGCAAAGCAGGAATGGACAAGGTTGAATTTTGGATGGGAGACCAAAAAGCTCATAAAACTGTCATGAGAAAACAATGCCAGAAGGAGTCATGGTTTACAGGTTGGCCCACCTAAAACTGCTCCTGCCTGGAAACTTAGAAGGCATTTCCTAAATGCCAGATGAGAAAAGCATGCTGTGAAGGATTCCAACGTCACAGGTTTTTTTGTGAGGAGAAAAGGATAAAAGCTGTATAAGCTGCCTTGGACATTTGCTTTGGCATGGGAAAGGTGTATAAATCCCTTAAATAAATGTCCCCAAGACCAGCGCATGGAACGGTCAAGTAATTGGCAGAAGATTCAAATTCAGGTTAAACTTTTCAACTCTACAATCCCTAATCTTGTAAGTTCTGCCTTGCTCCCATCTCCTGAACTTCTTTGTCCCAAACAAGGTATCAAAGATTACCATGGACCTAGAATGGCCACAGCCTTTCCTTCAGACAAATCCATTCCACAGACTGAAAAAAATTGTGCTAGTCTTACCTGTTTCTGTGGATCAACGGCAGTGAGTGTTGCATGCATATTGGTCCTACATCTCTTGGTGAGAAAGAGAGAGACTGATTTCTGAAGAGTTGCAGACAAACAGGTTTTTCAGGTGGGCTGGTTCTCACTGCCAGGAAGATTTAATTTATTCAAGCAATAGTAGTTCCTTCTGGGCAGGCTGCCAGAATAAAAGACACATTAATTCAAGAGAGTTGTGTAGGTTTATGGTAGCATAACATGGCATCATTAGTCACCTGGTTACTTAAACCCCTTTCCAGTTCTAATGGCAGGACGTCCATAGGAGACATCAGTAACTGAAGTCCAGAAATTATTAGGATATTCATGTTCAAATCCTCTCTCAGACAAGCTTAATTGGTGTGGACTTTGAGAAAAGACTGTTCCCACCTTGGTTTCTAATCTGAAGATTAGAAAAACAGATGCCTTCTTCACTGAGAGCGTTTTGTATATTAATACTTACACAACGACAATCTAATCATGCTGCCACTGAAATTAAGAGGAAACACTTTTAAGTGAATCCAATTATATCTCTTCCACTGCTTTTCAGTCAAGAATAGCCAAGCAATATACAACGAGGTATGATTTACACAAAGGTATGATTTGTCTACAAATATGTTGGGCTTTGTGGTGGTTCTCCTTAGAGTTGTTGATAAAATTGATAGGCCAAAGTAACCATGATGCAGTCCTACTTCCTACTGAAAAAATGCACATTACAATGATGATATGTGTAGTAAAAATATAGAACATATTTTAAAGCAATAAAAATAAATCTAAGGCAAATCTTTTACTAATATTAATTAGTTGATCAGGGATGCAGCTCACAAGTAAAAAATGTGATACAAGAAATCTGAAACAGTTTGAGTTCTGCTTGGTAACATTTGGTGAAATATGGAACTGATGGTGCTATAGCAGTTAAACTCTGTGTCCTAGTTGGTGTGCAGCATGCACACTAATTCAGCACATCTTCCCCCCCCCCCCCCCCATATTCTCTTGTATCTATACCTGCTTGGGGGAATCTAAGTGCCACACAGGAGGAGGACTCACTCTTTGGATAGGCTGCAAGTACAAGACTGATAAAAGGAAGAACTTTTTGTCACAACTTTCTCTTGTAGTAAAGATCATGTAGGAAAGACACAAATTTCTCTTATAGTAAAACTCAATTCATCATAAATTCAATTTTTTCCCTATACGAAGTACTTATATATATGAAGTACTTCATATAGTGAAAATTTTGAAATTTGTGATGAATTGATCTTTACTACAAAAGAAATTTGGCCACAAAACAACAATGGACAATGGATGAACCACATTGCCAGCAAAGAGAGATGCTTCGTGTGTCAAACACAGGACACAAACGAAAAAAGGCAACTTCTTCAACATTTGTCCTGTGTGGTGGCAGGGTGTGCTTTTTCTGGATCGGAGTCATCTAAATCATAGTTGATGCAACACTGAGAAACCTGGCCAGCCTGTCAAAGGTTCCGTCTTTAGGATGTTGCCTTTCCATTAAAATGGTACCAAATAAAATCTACTTGCATTTGAATGCTTTTGAAATGCTAACTTGGCAGGAGCTGGGACAAATTATAAGAGGTCACTCCACTGTGCAGCACTTGGGTTTTGAACCACTGACCTGCTAATCTTCAAGTCAACAAGTGCGGTGCCTTTAACCACTGAGCCACTGCCATCCTCAGCCATAGGATAGGAACAATGCATGGAACAAATGACAGAGCAATGGGGCAGGAGGGTCAACAGTCCAAATCAATTAGTTCAGTCCAAATCAATTATTTATGATGGTCTATTGTGTGATATTCTCCCCACCCCCACAAAGGAACTGTTTCCAGATTCATAATCAGTGGCACAGGAAATTATTGTCTGGCCACAACCTTAATATTATTTACCATCCATGAAGTGATGCTTTCAGGTATGTGTGTTTAATCTTAAAATTGGAAAGACCTGAATGCATTGATTGCTTTGGGTTGCGCTAATATTTGTACATTAGCATAAATGATCATTCTCCTGAAGTCAAAAAGCAGGGTATGACAGAGTGAGTTTCGGCACCTCTGTGGTGAGTACCAGGACCTCTGTGGCCCATCAGTTGATATGCCTATGAATACAAATGACATCTTCATGGTGAGTACTCTCACCTTTATTTCTAGAAAAAAATGCACTGATATGGGTGAACAGAAAATCAAGGGAGATGGGGAAAGGGAGCCACAAGTTTAATGAAATTAACCAAGCTATCCTGACTTAAGTTCCTACATTTCATTATACTACTTTAAGCAAGTTCTAGGTTTGAAAAGACTGTTTCTGAAGAATGGAAAGAAAGCAGTGGTTGTACACTCAGAGTAGACACTGCCATGCTAATGGTCTTCTGATTCAGCAACCAGAAAACTAAGCTTTATATACTGTATACTGTACACCAACCTTTTCCCCCAACTAGTAAAGACTTCATTTGGGTTTTCTGTATCCTCTTCAATTGCCACAGCTCTAGAACAGCTGTGCAGAAACTAGGTTTTGTTTAGTTTGCCTGTGATTGCTGTGGACTGTCAGCATACCTGCAAACCTAGTCAGAAGCTTCGCCCAGAACAGCTGGTGAAGTCCTTGGAAAACCCGCAATTGCATAAGAGAAGGAGGAGCAAAAGAAGTCAAAATGTGCATTGCTCAGAGTGACTGGTGGAGACAACAAATAATGAGCAGAAAAACCTTTTCATTTCTTCAGAAGCCAGTTATTAAGACAGTCTGGGACCAAAAAATCCTTATGGCCAACAATTAATTTATAATCAGAGAAAGCATTGGTGTTAGACCAGAGAGGGTGGCAGTTATTATACTGCTTTAATGAATCCAGGAGGTCTTGGTACTTACTAATGTGTAGTACGGGAAGATTAGGCACTAGCACTGCGGTATGTTCATAGTAATCATATTATTCTACAAACATCCAAATTGACAAGTAATTGCAGTTACCGGTAAGTTTCTAGTTTGTTCTCTCTCTCTCTCCCCCATCATGTTCTTGAGTTTAATGTCAGACCCAAGTGTTAAGTCTTCAGCTTAGAGGGACCTAAACATGGCAGGTGTTCTGGACACCCCATACTTGGGAAGTAGTACAGCAGTGAGGTTACTACGTGGGTAAGGACTGCACCATGTGATACCCTGGGAATTTATTGCAGAAGCCAACGAAACAAACCTCACTACACAACTCTCTTATATAACAAAAAGTGTTTAACTAATGAGACTGTTCCAAAAGTCAAAGAGGTATTATTACAACATGGCAGGGAACCAGCAAGAATTTACTATGAGTTAGTTCTCTCCATGTCTCAGAGATATTATAACACAGTGCAATCCTCAGCATGTCTACTCAGAAGTAAGTCCCATTACTCCCAGGAAAGTGTGCTTAGGATTGCAGCATTATCCAGTTGTGTGAGTGGCTCCAGTTTTTGGCTGATTTGTTGGATGCTGTTACTACTATATATTAAAAGAAAGAAATAAATAAAATTAATGGGGGTTACAATATTGTAATTTATTCTATACTCCCACATTGTGGGAGTAAAATTCCCCCATATGCCATCCTCCAGTGTGCATCAACCTCCCACTGCGCATCAACCCCATGCTCATCCACCCCATGCTCATCCACCCCATGCACATCATCCATCCCCATGCACATTATCCCCCTATACATACCGTCCCCCTGTGCATCAAACTCCCATGTGCAACACTCCCTCATGTGCATCACACTCATGCGCATCACCTCCCCATGCACATCATCCGCCATGCGCAACACCCCTTCATGCGCAACATCCCCCCTGCTCATCAGCCCCCATGCGCATCACCACCATGAACATCAACTCCCATGTGCATAATTCCTCCATGCCCAAAATTCCCCCATGTGCAGCACGCTCCCCAGAGCAAACTCCCATGTGCAACACCCTCCCATGTGAAACACTTGCCGTGCACATCATCCCCTGTGCACAACACCCCTCATGCGCATCATCCCCCGTGCACAACACCTCCATGTGCATCATCCCCCAGGCACCACATTTCCTGTACAACATCCCCCTATGCACAACATCACCCCCTGTAAACTGTCCCTCCCAGTGCATCAGCTGGATGTTGATCAGTCAGTCTTCAATGTTAAGTATAGGACAAAAACACGTTGCACCCCTTTTCAGCCCCTTATGGGTTAAATTTCTCAACATTGGTTCTTGGTGGGTGTTGATGTCACAGAAGGAACATCCTCCCCAAATTTCATGCTTCTAGGTCCAGGGATTGGGGCAGAGCACACCTCAGTCAGGGATTCTTCAATGTAAAACATAGGGAGGAAAACACATTATGCACCTTTTCACCCCCTTCTGGTGGGAATTTCTAAAAACCGGTTCTTAGTGGGTGCCTCCATCATGGAAAGAATACCCTCCCCAAATTTCACACTTCTAGGCCCAGCGGTTTTGGTTGGGCTTTGATGAGTGAGTGACTTTTCAGTTTTGTATATAAATAGATGGTCTGGTACAGGAGGAAGGCCATCAAGGCTGTCACAATGATCTCATGGCCCAGGTAACACAAACCCCAGTGAGAACTCTGCAGTACAGGTAAGAAAGACAGGCCTCTTTAGCAATATATGTGATTGGACAGAAACTAATAGAAAGCTGACGTAATGATCAATGATACCACATTAAAGCAATAGGAGGTGCTTACGCAAATTTTCCAGAAAAATGATACAGCTGCAGGAAGGGGCAGATTTCACTTGTGGCCGCTACCCATGAATTTCTGCATTGGAACCCAGAAACCCTTTTGCTCCTTAAGTACAAATGAGCATAACTACAACCCTTTAGATTCCCAGGAGGGTCGATTTGACCCGCATTTTTAATTTATGCAAATTAGACTATTTTTAGAGGGGAATATAAGGGTTAAAAAAACTGGTTAGGATTTATTTGTGGGATTTATATGCAGAAGGGATTTTTATTTTGATAGTTGCTGCATCTTGCATCTCATAAAATGGAGACTTTTTATTGTAGTTGTTATATTTTCCGGCTTCCTATTAGTCTGTTCTTATGTCTATACCGGGGTGTTCAAACTTTTAACTTCAGGGCTCCTGGACCTTTAACAATTGTGCAAAGGAGGGAATTTCAGCAGGTGCTGCTTTTTCTCTCCCAGAGGACAAGTTGTCCTTGCTTAAATTCCCTCTTCTACACACTTGTTAAAGGTCCAGGAGTCCTAAAGTTGAAATTTTGGACACCCTTGGTCTATATCATTCATTGGTGGATAGCATTAAAATTACAGATAGCTCCCCACAGCAAACTGAACTGTGGATATCATCAGTACTGCTAACTATTTAGCCACTAATCTATGAGATGTGAATAGCCACATGGACCTGAGGTAGCTTCATCTATAAAGGGAAGCTAGCTTGGATCAGGCTGGCCAAGGCCCAAGTGTATTTGACTGCCTGCTTTGGAGGAGATGCAGATTAGAGAGCAATCCAGAAAGGGTAGTTGCTGCTAATACTGGTGTATCCCATGAACCAGCAGGAGTTTTAGCCACTACCAGCAAATTGCTTTCTTAATTGATCTTTAGGCTACAATCCAGAGTAACTACGGGACCTTTTACACCAACGTAGTTACGGTGCCACCTATGGGAAACCTATGGGAAATGCATAGAGTAATCCAGAGTAAGCGCATCTTACTTCTTCCCATAGTTACTCTGGATTGTAGCCTGAGGTCCATATCCTAAAGTCAAATTAAGCCCTTTGCGATGGAGCAGTTAAGGTGACTTTCCATAAGATAATACTAGGGGGTGATGTAACTGCATGGACCCGTAACTGCTCTGGATTTTGCCCTTAGACTCTTCCAAAGAAGGGAGGTAGCCCAGTGTGAGGTTGGACTAGATAGGTGGTCTAGCCAGTAGTAGTGGTAGGCATATGTTAGTGCACAGGGAATCTCTCTGCCAACTGCTGCCTCTGTACAACTGCAACATGAATAGGCTACTTTGCAGATGGGTCAGTCCTGCTTGAATCTGATGAAAAAATATAGGGCCTGCAATCAGCTCCTCAGAAGAAAATGCAACACATAAGAATGTGAAAAGAATAAGTGTCACAGAGAAGGTGAAATAGCAAAGAGAAGTACAGACTCCAAGTATTACTCCCACTCCATTATAGAAAATATAATTTCACTGGTGCAAGTAAAATTGTTTCAGAACAAATGAAGGAAAACATTTACGAAAAAACCTTTATTCAACGTATGAAAAGCTGTTTTCATCTAACCTGAGAATATGTTGAAGGTTGTGAGGCTACTTTAGCTGCCTCTTGGCATTTTATCTTTATAAAACAAGAAAACCAGCTCTTCCGTCTCCAAAGGGACCACCAGTGCAGTTTACAAAAATCAATCAATGGCAATAAAAATGCATATATCATCATAAAAATATCCAAATTATATAAAAATAAAAAAGCAAACCCTGACAAGAGAAAGATACCAGCAAAGGCCAGTTTTAACTGGTAGACATTGATAAGACGCTGTGCCACAATGGCCTCCTGGGAGAAAGGGTTCCATAGCCTCATTTCCACCACTCCTCTATCTCATCATGGATTTATGCCAAGAGGAGAAAGTTTTTATTTTCTTAGTAAGAAATGGTCTTTGGGCAGTAACCTGTTTATCTTCTGTCATAGGCTGCAATCCTAACCTCTGATTAAGTCAGCCTAAACCCTAGCATAAATCCTGTGCTGACCTGAGCGTGTTACAAAAGTGCCGTAAGAAACTTCTGCACCACTCTTGGAAGAAGGTGATGCCAGTGTACAGACATGCGCTTGCCTCCCTATATCACCATAGGAAAGGAGGACCGATGAGTTGTGGTGGCCTAGGTTAGGATTATACCCCAAGTCCCAGATGCAATTCTGGTACATAATGTTCGGCACTGTAAAACACAAGTCTCAAGCATATGTGCATACAGAAACCTCAACTCTACTACTGTATCATCAGTATTTCGTTTGTGCAGTCCTTTGAGGCTGCACAGATGACACAAAGAGAGAAAGCATGACAACCCTGCAGTTGTTTTGCAGTTCTACCCTGTGTAATTTTGACCCAGTCAAGGAAAATTTCCCTTTTTGTTCCCAGCCCACAGTAGCTTAGAGATTATTACGGATTTGCCGCAAACTCCAAGAGAAACAGAGCCTGGCAGTCATCATAATAGATGTCAAAAAGGACTTTGTTCTGCTTCTCTGCATGTACAGGCTTGTTACAACCTTTAGGAGTGAAATTATGGGAAACTTTATCTCAACAAAACTCCAAACAGCTTCTGAGTCAAATAAATTCTTCCAGAACAAAATCAGCACTCCAACCAGGGAAGCAGATGATGATGTCTTGACAGACAGCAGATCACACTTTCAAATCAAGAACACAGCCAGTGTCCTCAAGGTCCTCTTAACTTCCTCTGCAGTTTTGTTTCTAAAAGGATGATTTTCTGGTGAATCACCAAAACAGTCCAACATATATTTATTGGTTTTTCATTCTTCAAGTGCGCTTGCCTTCTTTGCTCAGGACCAAGTGATGATGAATTGCTCCCCCATCAGCAAAGAGAGTGAGATGTTAAGAATCTGAGGAGGTGACAAAAAGAGTGAGATAATTGGTCAAACAATATCTTAGAATCACAGGAAGGGACAATGGAGTGGTTCAGATGCTCAGCTCCATTAGGAGCTCAAGAGGCTGCAGGCAGGCTCACAGTGAGGATTGTGCCTGGCCCTGAAGACACAGATTATACAAATAGATCTTTATGGGGTCAATTTATGTAGAGCAATGATATGTACAATTATATGCTGCTGCTGCTGCCCTTTGTAGACACATCGGTCCATACAATCAACATCACCATACAAATTTAGTTGCTTCATGAACCCGCTGACATGCCTCACAACCCCCGACAAGTAAGTGCATAACTGCATGGAATATCCTACACATCTGAACAGTGTCCTCACCTTGGTGTCAATGCGATAGGAGAAATCCAAGACTGGGACACCATTCACGAGGATATGCTGAGGAGGACTGGGGACCCCCAGCACAGACACTTCTTTCAGAAGGAGGCCATCTACCTGGCTGTTGAGTTGCACAATCTCACTGGCCAGCAAACCCTGCAGTGGGGAAATGAGCGATAAAAGGCCACTACAATATGAGAGCAACCAAATAAAAAAACTGTCATGAACCAGGGCTTACATCACAAAGGATAATCGAAGAGGATGGGATAGGACTGTTCTCTAGCTTTTTTCATACATGACAGTGCAAGTAGAAGACACTTCAGAAACAGGAAAGAATCAGAATGCTAGTCAGGACTAAACTACTCTAGATAAGATGAAGATGTAGTTATTTGCTACAACTTTTATTTCTATATATAATAAAAATTCAATAATGCAACATCTAATTGGCCAACGTTCCCTGACTGTCTGGCAATAAAATCCTATTTATATGTCATCTGGGAGTGACTCAGCTTGAGAGTGGACTCTTCCATCTTCTTTGTAGGTGCATTCACGGTTGTGTAGTCAGAATAACTCAAATACTTGGAAAGAACCAAGTTTCAACACCAGATCCAGGAATAATCAAGAATTGAACTGGACTAGACCTCTAGAGACTCCAGGATATTGAATAATCCAGACCACCTATGTATCTTCCAGTATCCACATTACTGGAAGTCTATGGTAAGACCTAGGACATAATCCTAACCAACTTTCCAGTACTAGCATACCAGTACTACTATAGTACAGTAGTAGCATTGGCCTATGGGACACGTGCTGCATCCTGCAGTTGGGGGGCTGTCAGGAAGGCTCCTTAAAGGCCGTGATTGTTCCCTTACCACAGAGTTACATTGCCCTTAAACCCAAAACTGGAAAATTGGTTAGGATTGTGCCCTTAGAAAATTATATACAACTAGCGAAAAGTGTACTTGCGTTGAGGAAGTAAAATTCCCCTGTACACCTTCCCCATTGCGCATCAATTCCCCATGCACATCAACCCACATGTGCATCCACCCCCATGTGCAACATCCCCCATGTTCATATGCATCATCTCCCCTATGTACATCATCCCCCATGCTCATCAACCACCCATATGCAAATCCCCCATGTTCAACATCCCCATGCGCAACATTCCCCATGTTCATCCCCCATGTGCATCAACCCCATGTACATCAACTCCCCCATTTGCATAATCAGTCCCCCATTTGCATCATCTCCCCATGCACATCGCCCATGCGCAACATCTCCCCTTGCGCAACAACCCCCCTGCACATCATTCCCCGATGCACATCATTCCCCCATGAGCATCAATTCCCCCATGCACATCAACCCTTCATGCTCATCAACCACCCATGTGCAAATCCCCCATGAATAACATTCCCCATGATCATTCCCCATGCACATCAACTCCCCGATGTGCAACTTCCCCCATGTGCATCAACCCCGCATGCACAACTTCCCTCCATGCGCAACATCACCCATGCGCATCATGTCCCCATGCGCATCATTCCCCCATGCGCATCATGTCCCCATGCGCATCATTCCCCCATGCGCATCATTTCCCCACGCGCATCATGTCCCCATGTGCAACTTCCCCACATGCCTATCAACCCTATGCGCATCATCTCCCCATGTGCAACATCACCCATGTGCACCATCAGAGTTCTGTGCACAACTTCCCCCATGCGCCAACTTCCCCCATGCGCCAACTTCCCCTATGCACAACATGTATTCATGCGCATCAACCCCCCATGCGCAACATCGCCCATGCGCAACAACCCCCATGTGCAACATCACCCATGCACATAGAATCATAGAATCATAGAGTTGGAAGGGACCTAGTAGGTCATCTAGTCCAACCCCCTGCCTGCACATTCCCCCATGTGCATCAGTCCCCCATGCGCAACTTCCCCCCATGCGCAACATCACCCATGCGCATCATGTCCCCATGCGCAACTTCCCTCATGCGCAACTTCCCCACATGTGTATCAACCACCCATGCGCATCATGTCCCCCTGCGCAACATCCCCCATGTGCATCAAACTCCCATGTGCATCAACTCCTCATGTGCATCATCTCCCCATGCACAACATCCCCATGCGCAACATCTCCCATGCGCATCATGTCCCCATGCGCATCATTCCCCCATGAGCATCAGTCCCCCATGCGCATCATGTCCCCATGCACATCATGTCCCCATGTGCAACTTCCCCCATGTGCATCAAACCCCATGTGCAACATCCCCCATGCGCATAAAACCCCCATGTGCATCAGTTCCCAATCGCAACATCCCCCATGCGCAGCATCAACCCCCATGCGCATCAACCCCCAATCGCAACATTCCCCATGTGCAGCATCAACCCCCAATTGCAACATCCCCCAAGTGCATCAACCCACAACGTGCATCTTCCCATGTGCAACCCCCCCCATGACCAGCATCCTCTCCAGTGCAACCTCTTCCTCCGAACAATATCCCCCCCTCCCCCCGTGCACCAGGCATGGAACACCAAATTGGCTGGATGTTGTTCAGTCTCCCATGTTAAGTATAGGACAGAAACACGTTGCCCCCTTTTCAGCCCCTGAAGGGTTAATTTCTCCAGGTGGTTCTTGGTGGGAGTTCAGGTGACAGAAGGAACTCCCAGAATTCCATGCTTCAGGCCCAGCAGTTGGGGCGGAATGTTGATGAGTCAGCAATTCTCAATGCAAAGTATAGGGAGGAAAACGCGTTGCACCCCTTTTCACCCCTTTCCGGTTGGAATTTCTGAAAACCGGTTCTTAATGCACCCCTCCCTCATGGAAGGAACACCCACCCCAAATTTCACGCTTCTAGGCCCACCGATTTTGGCAGGGCGGTGATGAGTCAGTAATGACGATGAAGATTAGTTTTATAAAATGCATTGCACCCCTTTTCACCCCCTTCTGCTTAGAATTTCTGAAAACTGGTTCTTAGTGGATCCCTCCATCATGGAAGGAACACCCTCATCAAATTTCACGCTTATAGGCCCAGCGGTTTTGGCTGGGTGTTGATGAATCAGTGATGATGATGAAGATGTCTTTTATATATATATAGAAGATTACTATCTGTGCTGATCCTAATAGCTTAGGTTATACAACATATACTTAATTCACTTCAACCCTTAGAATCCCATGGTTTTTTTTTTACACATTTGACCGTATGGGTCCATTGGACCCGTACAACAATTATTAGACGTATTATTATTGTAGACGTATTAGTACAATTATTTTATACTAAATATTGTGAAGTTTTGAATTTTAATTATAATTTTAGCTAGCAAAATATTGAAATATTGAATGGGTCTAATGGACCCGTCCTGGGAACTGGGATGCAAATTCGAATTTCACAATACAGTAAAATTTTGAATACAGAAAACCTGTAAATTCAAAAGTTTCATGCTTTTGGATTTGTAACTATCTAATAAGCAGTAAAAAAGTCAGAAAGTCTTGTCAAGTAAAAATAATAAATTCCAGTAAAAAACACAGCACAAATGTCCCAATCAGGTCCAATGGACCCGGATGGGATCCTAAGGGTTAATTTTCCAATGGCATGACTATGAGATAGAGTAGCACAGCAAGTAGTGAGCCTAGAGATACAAATTGGTTACATCAAAGTTATGTGTAGACTTGGAAGACAACTTGGAAGACAACAATATTTCTGTGCCATCCATAGGATTATATGTGTATTTTTCATCAATATTCTGAGTGATACAAGGATGAAATTCCATTCCTGAAATTTCATTGTTGAGCTAAGAGGCAACACTTGGCAAAAACTCAGAGAATGAAGCAACTCCAGCCACAAACCTGAACATCCGAAACCTGACTTCTGACTTCTCCAATGGGCAGAATTAAAACACATCAAAATAAGAAGTTTTCTGCTCCCAAGAAAAGGCAGATTCATCAATGCACCAACACCTCACCAGCTAGTTCTATCCTTTGGGGGAATACTGTTTCTCCAATCTTCTTCCTGTTTAGCCATCACATGTTAGAAATAGATGGTGCCAGTGATGGCTTCAGTAGGCCTTTCAAAGCCTGCTTGTTTTATTAAAAATTCAGAAGTGGAAAACCCTGAAGGGGATGTGCCTCATGTCTTTCTCTGGGTGAGAATGAAATGCCTGGCAGGCAGTGGATTCTCACATTCCACAAACGAAAGGGCTCTCAAAGCAAAAGGGTGTTCAGCATGATATGCCTTGGTTACTCCTCCTTTGTGGTGGTGGGGTTAGATGCCAGAGGATCTTGGCAGTATGAGGAAAGAAAGAAGGCTATCTCTCTTTCAGTGTTAATGAGGCTTGACAGTGGCATGAGAACGAGCGAAAGATATCTGGCCATGTTTAAAGGCTTAAAGTAAACAAGAAGCACTTTGCTCTGCATTTTAGAAACATGTTATTCAGCTTCTGGGATCAAATCTGTTTCCTCCTAGAAACTCACATTTCTTGCCAGAAAGAGGATCTGGGTGTAATCGTCCTTAGCAAAGGTCAGCAGTCCTTCACCATCATCCCAAAACAGATCACCTCTAGCCATCCCTTCTGGTGTCAAAGCCACTAATAGAGACATCCCCTTTTTGCGAGACTCAGTGGTTGTGAAGGCAGGCTCCTATGGAGAGAAGATGGAATACATCAGAGCTATAAGTCTCTTTCCCTGTGGCCACACAAGGGTCTCCAAACCCCAGTTCACCAAGATGGGGCCCTTGGTGAATCTCTATTCAGCATGTGGCCTGCCTCTGATTACCTCTGATCTACTTGACCAAACATGACCATGGGAGTGCTCCCATTGGATCCAGACAATGCTCTGAGGTCTAGGGAGGCTGCACACAGCATTCCCATCCTCAGAAAGCCTTCTAAATGACTAAAACCATAATTTCCTTGTTTTCCAATGGAAGTAACTTTTTTGTGTCCTCTGAAAGACTTTGAAGGTTTTCTGGGGGTCAGGAAGGCCTCCCACCTCCCAATCAGTGGCAGCGTCATTAGGGTGATGCGGGTAGTGCAATCCACACTGGGTGACAGGCCCAAGGGGGGTGATGTGCACTGGGGGACCTAAAAATTGCAACTTTGTGATGGAGCATCCAGCCCCGTCATGTCATATACTATTGCATTTGTATTGAAGAGCAGAATCCAATGCAAAAATCCATTTTGAAATAGCACCTTCCTATGAAATGGTATGGCCAAAAAACTAAAATTTGCATTGAACTCTATGGAAAGTGAAAGTGACCCATATCACAACTTTACTCTTGAGTAGGGAAATGTGCCATATTCATTGGAAAGGGCAGGCTGAGAGGAATCTAAGGACACCAGAATTGTCATGAACTCCAGAAGGAGGTCCCTGATGATTGCACTGAAATTCATTGATAATGGTTGTGAACTGCACAGCTGTGTTTACTGGCGAGTAAGCAGGCATGCCTTGGCTGGAGTGGAAGGTCAGTCCAGGAGAGGGCAAGACTTCCAAAATGGTCCCAATCAGGGATGTTACTAGGGGATTAGAAATGGGGCACCCTTGAAGGGGGTGGCAGCCCTTGTGACCTAAATGGCTAAATCATGGTTTGTAAAAATAATTCCATTCATGTTATACACCTTTGACTGTGTGATTTAGAGCAGAAAGCAGTGAAACTTTATTCTATTAAAATGTATGGTTAAAAAAATCAGTGGAAGCGAGGCAATGACACAAAACCACACCCATCATTCACCATTGCTTTTTTCTTATAGATTTTGTGCTTAACATTAATTTCAGCACTTTTAACACATTTCAACACTTTTAAAATGGAAAACCTTTTAACATACATGATTCTGACCCAGACATGTAAGGCACCCTCAAAGCAGTTTGCAGCAACATAAGCCACATGCAAATGACTTCAACATACATAAATCTGACCCATGTAAAACGCCCTCAAAGCAGTTTGCAGCAACACAAGCCATGCAAATGACTTCAATATACATGATTCTGACATGCATTCTCTCTCACACACACACCCCCATGCATGCACTAACTCATTCACACATACCTACAAACACTCTCTGCATACACCCACACCAATACTCCATGCATACACACATGCACACACATGCACACACACTCCATGCATTCATTCACACACACATATACACACACACTCCATGCATGCACACTTACACATACATACACACACATTCACCTTCAGGTGGCGCGGCCAGAGGGAAACAGAATTAGTTCAAAATTCTGCAGCCTGTGTGATTGCTGGAGCTAGACAATTTGACTCTGTCGGGCCGCTCCTCCAGCGACTACACTGGCTGCCCATTCGTTTCTGGGTATAATTCAAGGTGCCACTCTTGACTTGTAAAGCCCTAAACAGCTTGGGCCCAGATTATCTTAAGAGCCTTCTACTTCCATACAATCTGGCTCATTCCCTCAGGTCATCAGCGAAGGCCCTGCTACAAGTACCACCGCCTAGGGAGGTACGTTGGGTTGCAGCAAGAAATAGGGTCTTCTCAGTAGTGGCACCAACACTCTGGAATTCCCTCCCATTGATCTAAAAACCGCTCCCTCCCTTGAAACCTTTTGGCATGGCCTAAAAACATTTCTATTCAGAACAGTTTTCTGAGCTTTTTAGTCTGCTGGTTTTTTAGTCTGGTTACTTCTACGGCACAACTCTTTTATTATGGTTTTATTCAGTGTTTTAATGTAGATGTTTTATATTTATTGTTTTTACGATGCCTGTTTTAAATGTTTCAGTAAATTGGATTTTATTGTTGATGTTTTTATGGACTGTATTTTGGGTCCCTCCAGGAGAAAGGTGGGGTATAAATAAAGTTTATTATCATTATGTACTATTTCAGTCACCAGGTGTTATTGTTGTTGTTGATGTAATAATAATAATAATAATAATAATAATAATAATAATAATAATAATAATAATAATAGAGGGTTGGAGGCTGTGGCTTGGAAGAATCCTGGAAATGGAATCCTGGGTGCTTGAAAGAAGAATGGAAATTTAAGCCCATTTTATTTATTCATTTAAGTTTCATCTACTGTACTTATTTAAATTTTATATTTAAGATTATTTTCTAGCCCACGCCAGATACCTGATGCAACCCACTGTCCAAAAGGTTTAGAGACCCCTGCCTGCTCCAAGAAGCTGCAAAGAATTTGCTACAGCTGTACCTACAGGGATGGGCCTGGCCCAACCTAACAACCGGTTTGCTGGAAGTAGGCAGGCCAGGCAGGGTCAGGATGGTATAGTGGATAGGGAGCTTGTGAGACCTGGTGAGGGTCAGGGGGTGGGGCTGGGGGTGGGGAGAGAGGCGGCCCCAACCCTGGCGTACTGCGCCTGCACCAACGTTGGCGCAGGCGCAGACATGTCCTGAACAGGACGCCAGCGGTGGGCCTCAAGGGCGAACCAGTTCGCCCTTTTTTTGACCTGCCGCTAGCAACCGGATCGCTAGTGCAGGGCCAAAATTAACAACCGGTTCTGCAGAACCTGCGCGAGCTGGCCTGGGCCCACCTGTGTGTACCTAGTGTTCTGCTCAATTCCCTGGAGAAAGGCATCATGTGGGTTCAATTATGTCTTATTTCCTTGCAGGGAAGGGAAGAAATTGTTGGAGATGACTTACCTGCAAAGGTAGGATGTACCCTGCACGGACATGGATGTTGATAGTGTCAAGTGGTGCTGATAAGAGAATCCACTGTCCTTTGCTGTGTATTGTGGAACCCTGCAGAGGCAGAAATACATCATTCAACAAATCCTGTGTGTATGTCAAAAGGGCCAGCACATGAAAAGGCTGGTCACCACTTAATGTTGTTTATCCAGATGGTTCATTTTCATTCTACCTAGGAGAAGGAAAACTTCCACTAAACCTTCGCTGCCTTGTGGCTATATCCATTCATGGGAAAGGCTTCAGGAGAAAACCTCGAAGAAAAATCCGGAGCCGGAGTCCTGAAAGCAGTTCGTGACTGTGTTACAGTCATGTTCTGGTAACTCCTGCGATGCAGCTGGAACCAATCGTATTGGCTCTGCCTTTCCATTGGACTATTTCAGTGGCGTGGAGAGGGGGGATTCTCTGCTTGGGTAACAGCCTATCCCCCATAAAAACCTACCCAGGCCTTCGTGCTCTGGAGAGGAACTCCAGCCTCACATACAGTGTGGAAACAACACGGGAAGTGGCAGTTACCGGTTATAAGTCGCTGCTTGATTGGTGAAGAGCTTGACGCCAGGGGCTACTTCCGACGGTGGGAGAGGTCATCATGCCTCATTGGGCAGCTATCGCCCGCCTTAAGCTGGGCAGCCCCCAGCCAGTAGGATGCTGCCTCGCCACGGTCTGTTAACCTCACTGGGTGCGTGGGGTTTAGGGTGAAAACCGACAAGCAGATTGACAACTCAGCACCATGCAACAAACATAAGAAAACTTCAGCCCTTAAGTTGGGCACCTGGAACGTTCGGACAATGACCCCCGGCTTTTCTGACGACTTGCGAGAATTGGATGATGTACGTAAGACAGCTGTCATTGATATGGAGCTGAGCAGACTGCAGATGGACATAGTTGCCCTTCAAGAGACAAGGCTGCCAGACTCAGGATCTATTAAGGAGAGAAATTTCTCATTCTTCTGGCAGGGAAAGCCATCAAGTGAGACTAGGGAATATGGAGTTGGCTTTGCGGTTAGAAACACCCTACTTGGATCCATTATCCCACCTACTGGAGGAAGTGAAAGAATTCTGTCTCTGCAGCTACAGACATCAGTAGGGCTGGTCACTCTTATTAGTGCATATGCACCAACACTATCATCTTCAGCAGAATCCAAAGACAAATTCTATGATGATCTGGCTGCCACTATCAAGAAAATCCCTGAGAAAGAACCATTGTTTATCCTTGGTGATTTTAATGCAAGAGTTGGATCTGATCATAATTCTTGGCCCGCTTGTCTAGGTCATTTTGGCGTTGGGAAGATGAATGAAAACGGTTAACGCCTGCTGGAGTTTTGCTGCTATCATGATTTTTGCATTAGCAACACATTCTTTAACACAAAGCCTCAACACAGAGTGTCTTGGCAACACCCTAGATCGAAGCATTGGCATCAGCTTGACTTGATCCTCACCAGGCGCTCCAGCCTTCCCAACATTAAGATCACACGTAGCTATCAGAGTGCTGATTGCGATACTGACCACTCCTTGGTGTGCAGCAGAGTAAAACTGCAAGCAAAGAGGCTGCATCACTCAAAGAAGGAAGGAAGACCACGAATTAACATCAGCAAGACCCGCAGTCTGGAAAAAGTGTTGGAATTTGACCATGCACTCGAGGAAATTCTCCCAGGCCCGGCTGAAGCAAACGCTTCTGAACGGTGGGAACGGTGGGAACATTTCAAGAATGTTGTTTATACTACCGCCTTGTCAGTTTTTGGTAAGCAGGTTAGAAAGACAGCAGATTGGTTTGAAGCCCACTCGGAGGAGCTGACACCAGCCCTTGAGGAAAAGAGGAGAGCTCTAACTGCATATAAAGCCTGTTCTAGTGAGCACAACCTTCAAGCCCTGCGAGTCGCCCGTAGCAAAGTCCAACAGATTGCCAGGAGATGTGCTAACAATTATTGGCTGCAGCTTTGCTCTCAGATCCAGGTAGCAGCTGACACAGGCAACATCAAGGGGATGTATGATGGCATCAAGCAGGCCTTAGGTCCAACAGTGAGGAAATCTGCCCCGCTTAAGTCCGCTACAGGTGAGGTCATCCAGGACTGAGCACAACAGATGGCACGCTGGGTGCAGCACTACTCTGAGCTATACTCCAGAGAAAATGTAGTAACTGAAGGAAGCATTAAACAACATTGAGTGCCTGCCTGTCTTGGAGGAGCTTGACAGTGAACCAACTTTAGAAGAACTAAACGAAGCCCTGGATTCCCTTGCTTTTGGCAAGGCACCCGGGAAAGATAACATCCCTGCTGAAGTTCTGAGGTGCTGTAGAGGGACCATTTCCACTGAACTGTACAAGATATTCTGCCTTTGTTGGAGGGAAGGTGGAGTACCACAGGACATGAAGGATGCTAATATCGTCACACTGTACAAGAACAAAGGCGACAGGGGTGACTGCAACAACTACCGTGGCATCTCTCTTCTTAGTGTTGTAGGGAAGCTGCTTGCCCGTATCATACTGAAGAGGCTTCAGGTGCTTGCAGAGAGAATCTATCCTGAATCACAGTGTGGATTTCGAGCCAACAGGTCCAGCACTGATATGGTATTTTCCCTTCAACAGTTGCAAGAGAAATGTAGGGAACAAAGACAGCCACTCTTTGTAGCCTTCATAGACCTTACAAAGGCTTTTGATTTGGTTAGTAGGGATGGCCTTTTTAAAATCCTCCCCAAGATTGGATGCCCACCTAAGCTCCTCAACATCATCAGGTCCTTTCACGAGGACATGAAGGGCACTGTAGTTTTTGATGGCTTAACATCAGACTCCTTTCACATCCGAAGTGGAGTGAAACAGGACTGCGTCCTCGCACCAACTTTATTTGGGATCTTTTTTGCAGTCATGCTGAAGCATGCTTTTGGAAATGCAACAGAGGGAATCTATCTCCGGACCAGATCAGATGGAAAACTCTACAATCCTTCCAGACTAAGAGCAAAGACCAAAGCACAGCTGAGATTCTTGCGTGAGTTCCTCTTCGCCGATGACGCTGCTGTTACTGCTCACTCTGCCGAAGACCTTCAACATCTTATGGACCGTTTTAGCAAAGCCTGCCAAGACTTTGGACTAACAATCAGCTTGAAGAAAACACAAGTCATGGGTCAGGGTGTGGATCCACCTCCCTGTATCACAATCTCTGAACATGAACTGGAGGTTGTCCATGACTTTGTGTACCTTGGCTCAACTATCTCTGACACTCTCTCCTTAGACTCTGAGCTGAATAAATGCATTGGTAAAGCAGCTACTACATTCTCCAGGCTTACAAAGAGAGTATGGCTTAATAAGAAGCTGACGGAACATACAAAGATCCAGGTCTATAGAGCTTGCGTCCTGAGCACATTCTTGTACTGCAGTGAGTCTTGGACTCTTTATGCATGGCAGGAGAGAAAGCTGAACACCTTCCATATGCGCTGTCTCCGACGTATTCTTGGAATCACCTGGCATGACAAAGTCTCAAACGACGCAGTCTTGGAACGTGCTGGAATCTCTAGCATGTTCACACTTCTGAAACAGCGGCGTCTACGCTGGCTTGGGCATGTCGTGAGAATGGCTGATGGTCGGATTCCAAAAGATCTCTTATATGGAGAATTAGTGCAGGAAAGCACCCAAGAAGGAGACCACAGCTGCGATACAAGGATATCTGCAAGAGGGATCTAAAGGCCTTGGAATGGACATAAACAGCTGGGAAACCTTGACCTCCAATCGTTCAGCATGGAGGCAAAAGACCCAGCATGGCCTTCTCCAACTGGAAGAGACACTTGTTCGGCAGGCTGAAGCAAAGAGACAGACCCAAAAGCAGCGAAACCTGGGGCCTGGGCAGGGGATGGAATTTATTTGTCCTCAGTGTGGAAGGGATTGCCACTCTCAAATTGGCCTCTTTAGTCACACTAGATGTTGTTTCAGGACCTCCAATCAGAGCACGATACCATAGTCTTTCGAGACTGAAGGATGCCAATACAATACATTTTCATTCCATTCTGTGCGCATGCGTGCACACACAATTTGGCTTTATAGGCAGTCAATCCCTAATTTACTGCAATTCAGCCAGTACTTTCTATGAATAATAAATATGATGGTTAACACACTTCTGCATAATTGAAACGTTTGATTCCACCCATGTCATTTACTTAAAATGTTACTTTTCATCCATATAGAATAACTCAGGTTATGCATGCAACAGCAAAACCTATATTAAAAGCAACCAGCATCTGATCAGTGATTATAGCTAAGATGAATTATATTAACCAGTGAGCAAACAAATATCAGAAATAAACTTTCTAGAAGGGAGCACAAGTACATGGCATTCAGACATGCAAAGGGGTAAGTAGGTCACTACTATACGCTTGCAAGTGTCTAATGAATAGATAAGGCACAGAAGCCCTAACCCAATGGGAAAAGCTGCATTTGCAGGAGCAGAAGGCAGCCAGCAATTACCTTTGCCCACTACAGTTCTGCTGAAAGGATCACAGATGCCCCACATAAGCCTATGCTGATGTAAGAAGCCATACTCACATCTATCAGGTTGTACCATGTGCAGGAAGGAAAGTAGCCACTAACTTTAACCTTTCCAGGCTCCAATACAGGAGTGATAAGAAGTCCTTCACCCCACATAAACTGCCGGTCAACGGTCCATGCATTGGGATCTCCTGGAAACCTGGAAGAGGACATTCAGACACAATCTCTTTGTCACTGGCATTTAATAAATCACATTCAAGAAACATTTTTCTAGCCATCACTTATGCAAATTCTCTTTCAGAACCTCTTTCTTCAGCACACGAGTTTGCACATGAGTTGCCTTATTACAATACACTCTGCAAAGCAACTTTTGAAAGTGTTTGCAAATAAGAAATGTGGCTATTCTGACATTTACTGCCTCTCAATTGTCTTCTGGTCCAATTCAAAATGTTGCTGTTGAGCATTAAAGCATTGGAGCCAGAATATCTTAAAGGTCACTTCCTCCCACATGAAATTGTCCATTCACTCCAATTATTCTTAAAAAATACTTCCCCAACTTCAGTGAATATGCAAGATGAGGCATTCTCAATAGTGGGATCGGGATTGTGAAACCCCTTCCCACAAGGAGACAGTCCTATCTTCCTTGGTGATGGGTCTTAGGTGAAAAGGTTAACAGTGAAATCCTAAGCATGTCTACTCAAAAGTAAATCCTAAGCATGTCTACTCAAAAGTAAGGCTGTCTACTCAAAAGTAAGGCTACTCAAAAGTACTCTAAAGACACTTTCCTGAGAGTAAGACCCATTGAACAAAATGGGGCTTATTTTTGAGTAGACAGGGTTTGGTTTGTGCTCTGAGACCCATTGTGTTCAATTGCACTTACTCCCAAGCGATTGTAGGTAAGATTGTAGCCTAAACCTTTCTACTTACAGTGTTTGGGGATGTGGATGGCTAGCTGATATTTTTGCTTTTTTCTTATAGATTTTGTGCTTAACATTAATTTTAATGTAGCTGGTTTCTGTTCTGATGCAAACCATTCTGTAAATCTTTTGATTGAAAGGTGAGATATAAATATTTCATGTAAAGAAAATGCTCTTTTTTGCTTCCTTATGCTATGGAGTTTCATGTACATGGAGTTTCAGACTACATCCCATTGAAACAGCAACCATACTATTGTAGTCTCAGATTCTATCTACAACAATTCAAGACCATGGAGCATCGTTTGCTCTCTATGCCAACTGACAACCATCACATCTAACCCACCACAACAGCCCACTGACTCACTCCAAGTAAAGGGGCCGGGCAACAGTCTCTCCTGCAGAATGGGCCTTGTGGAAGAGCATGTAGAGGTAAGGGAGCAGTGCATAGCGCAGCAAAAGGGCTTTCCTCATGGCTTGCTGGGCCTCTTGGCTGAAGGCATATGGCTCCTGGGGCTGTTAAGGAACAAGGGACCAAATGAAACACACATCAGGTTGCAGGGCTCCTGTAGCAGAAAAAGCATTCCCCAGATATGCCCAATTTGGAGTCAAAATCATCATCATCCTCTTCATCCTTTCCTCAACAGCACCCTTCATTTGATGACTTTTCACATAAATATGGCAAGTTATATATGGCAAGAATATAAGACAAATGAATGACAATGGATTCAGTAAAAGTTTCATATCAGCAATATTTTGAAATTATGTTCCCTTGTGGTACATGTTGTCAAGACTCAGGGCAATCCTAACCAATCTAGGCTGCTATAATTCACCTGGCATAACTTCCCACAATGATGCGGGGAGGCGAGCACATGCCCATGCACTGGCCTAACTCCCTGGTATGGTGGGGAAATGCCTTATAGCACCTTTGTGACACCCCCAAGCCAACAAAGGACTTGTGCTGGGATTTGTGCTGGTCTAGCTGGAAGTTATGACTGAGACTCAGGGAGACACTTTTACCTGGGAGTAAGCCCCTCTGAAAAAAGGAGGACTTACTTCTGATTAGGCTTGCCTACGATTGTGTTTCTGATCATACTGTAACTCTAAACATACTTAACCATTTACATTCAGCACTAATTAAAGGGAAAGGGTAATAAAAAAGAACAGAGCAGAGATTTTAGCTCCATGTTAACAAGGAAATGAAAATTTGCTTTGCAATTGTTTTGCAACCACACCAATAATACAGGAAGGGTGCTAGCTGCAATTATTCCAAGCTTATCAAATGAGAGGAGGAAGTGGGAATATCTTAATAAAGCCACCATTGTGTTTTATGTGATTTGTGAATTACAGAGATCAATGGAAGTCAGATAAAAAACGTTCACAACTGTTTTTATCCTTTTCCCTTCATGATACGGTTCCCATAAAAATCACTTCATTGATGCCCCATGATTGGAACAGGGACTACTGCATGAGAATGGCATAGGTAGCATTTAACCCAATCTTGACTGGGTCATCTGGGGACTACTATTTAATTTTTTTTTTAAAGGTATTAATTTGGCCATTACATCTGCCCTTCCAGAGTGTCTCACTTCTCCTTGATCTCTCTAAGCCATCTCATCACAATACATCTCTCATCCCACAACCAGAATACACTAAATGACTATCAAAATAGACCTGCCACCACTATGCTGTTCACCTTGTTTCTGCGGTCATTGTGGTTTCGCATGAAGGGATAAAAGGCACCCAGTTGCATCCAGCGCACACACAGCTCCTCTGACGTGTCACCCACAAAGCCACAGATGTCTGCACCCACTAATGGTACGCCATAGAGGTTAAAGAGCAGCAATGCTGGAGGTAGGAAGAGAGGCATTGAATGATTTAAGAGCGATACAATATCGTGCTGGCAGGACAGGGTGAGTTCTGCAGTTCATCTGTGAGGATGTCTGGCAGTTATCCAGACTTCTCTCCTGCTTGAGAACTTTCAGCTTTGGGCTTACAGCCTTTTTCTTCGCACAGAGACATGAGGTTTGGAAAGTCTTCTAAGAGTTGGCTCGCCCAATGTTTGTACCTGGTATAGTGTAGTATAAATGCTCCCAGTTGCTCATGACATCCCCAGTCCAGTGGCCAGCATAATGACCATGGCCAGCAAAAGTGGACCGTGAAATCACAAATGGACGCTTCCCTCGCACCTTCACCAAGGCACTGAGAAGAGAAGGAATGGAAGTCAGTGTGAATTTTCTGAAACTGACGTTCATAGACCTTTTCACGCTCCCAGGAGTATAACCTTTGTGAAAGAATCAAACTACTACCACCAGCTATATACCGTGTCATAGATTCCACGATGGAAAGTCAAGCACCTTCAGTAAGGATTTGACTTGCCAACTTGCTCTTGTTTTCAGTTTCCCACTTGTGACAAGATCAACACTGGAAGATTCCAAATTATTGTTTGCCAAACACTGTCTCCAAAAAGCAGTGCAGCTTTGATTCCTGCTAGTTATGTCATACTCACTCATGTGATGCAATGGCTTCAGTCAGGCCATATAGATTGTGCAGGTTGTAGTGGGAAGAGAGATGCTGGCTGCTGGAGGCACAAATAGTCCGTGTCTTCAAGGATCCACCTAGCACACCTCCAAATGCAAAAGGCAATGTGTAAAAAATTGGCTGAAGGGCAGGTAGAGGATTGCTGGAATTGGGCTTTTTAGATCCCATGGCTGTGAAGACTGCTTGCTCCAACAAGCAGTGGCTCTTGAGAGCAGAAGGAAGGTAATCTCTTCTGTATAAAGTATCTCCCATGCTTCATAGAAAGCAAGAAACTGCTCTAAGCATGCTGGCACAAACTGAGCCCACATGTGCCAGCATCACCCCATGATTGCCACCTGCCATTTCTTACCTGGCACATAAGGGGGATTCTCTAGGTTGTTGATGGGGCAGTCATCCAAGGAACCTTCCACAAATGATGATGGCTCATTCATATCCTAGGAGGAGGGGAGAAGAGAGCTGTGTATGAACCATGTTTCTGAATCATTATTCCAGGAAGAACAACAAACTTTGGTGTATTGCAAACACAGTGCTTTTTCACTCCAAACAGGTGGGAGCTGCTCCTGTTAGCAACATCTTGTCCCTGAGTGAGATACTCACAATCCACATGCCATCAAAGGGAACTTGGTCATGGAAATCCTTGACCATGTCATGCCACCACTGCTGAGTCTCAGGATTTGTGAAGTCAGGGAAGGCGGTGGGGCCAGGCCAGACCTGGAAAAGAAAGGCCATTGCTGTTAGAGGTTAGCTGGAATCCTGTGTGTGTGAGGGCACTGTGTTCACACATACCACTGGAGCAGCACATGCATTCGCCTCACAGAACAATTGCATCCCCTGGTTAGGCACAGACATGCACCAGCTTCCCCATGTTACTGCAGGAGCAGGGATATGGGTGAGTTGTGCTGGCCTAAACTGGTTAGGATTGCGCCCATAGTCAGTCAACCAACAACCTAAAGAGATTTGTCAAGCTCTCTAAGAGCAGCAAATGCGGCTTTCCAAATAGACAGGGAAGGTCAGTCCAAGAGCAATCCTACAAATGTGGTGCATTCCAAATATGTATTTCAGAGTATGGCTTCCAATAGTAAAGGCTGGGTTCCCAGATCAACAGTCTGAAACTTGTTTGGAAGATGTCCTATTTCTACACACACCATTCAGCTCAGGTTTCTACAACATGGATGATGAGATTTCGCTCCACCTGGAGACAGCCTCTGTCTGGAGACAGACAGTCGAGTGCCAATGCATTGTCTGATCAGGCACATGACCTGGGCCCCGGACCTACCTCCCCAATCAGAGGCTGTCCTGTTGCATTTAAGATGAAGACTCCTCGCTTCAGACCTTCATCATAAGGCTTGTAACTGCCAGGGGGGCTGGAACTGCTGATGCCTGGATCCTAAAAAGGATGAGAGGGAGAAACATGCTAGGATTCAATGGATTTGATGGAGCATGAAAATTCAAAAAGCACTCAGCACAATGCAAGTACAAGCTGGGAACAGACATACTTCCCACTCCCTGTGAACCAGGTTCACACTGGAATGCCAAGAACTAAGCAGCTGGAGGCAGCTTCCTCTAGAATGAAGGCATTCCAGTATTGCAAAAAATGCCCAAACAAAACGCCCACAAGCCTAGGATGAGATGAAATTGCATAAGTTGAGCAATTACTGCACAGATTATTTTCAGTAAGGCACTACAGTTGCAAAATGGGGACAGCATGTTCAAGAATGTGCCCTATTTGGGCAATGGGAAAATAGGGTGGTGTATATCTTGCCACCTGCACTGTGGAAGTCCAGCACAGGCGACAGACACCTTCTGGGATCTCTGACATCCTAAATGTCCAAGTTCTCCTGTACTGAAAAAGAGTCTATGCAGCCCAGTTTCGTCTGCTCCAAGTGGCTCTCCAGAGTCCTACGCAGAGATTTTCCATGCCTCAAGATCCCTGTCCCAAGCACCAGTTTGGTTGAGGCTGAGCCTAGAAACTTCTGCATACCAAGCACGAACACCCTCATGGAGTTTTGGGATCTCCCCACTGTGAGCCCAGAAATGAAAACTGAAATGATCAGGGATCCATCAACAAGACACGTCTGTCAATCAGATCTGGGGCAAAAATGCTGGTTTCAAAACTCTTTTGAAAAGCACCATATTGCATTACTTGGCTAATGCAGAAGCTGTCTGGAAATTCAGCTCATCCATTCATAATTACTTTCATTTTCTAGGTCAGATAAGAACTGTTGGAAATCCCATATTTTACCACACAAGAGCTCCATGGTCACTTATATAAGTGATTTTTCAGCAGGAAATCCCACTGATAGGCTTAACAAATTCCTTGCCCTGCCCCACTGAAGTTACTTGCTGCAACAGGCCCCAAGCAATGTGTATCAGAAGCAGAGAAACTGGTCCTCTGTAATCACTCAAGGTAGTCAGTAAGGAATCAGTCACTGTGAGGCTGCTCATCAGGAAGGGTTTGGGCTTTGCCAACTTACCACAATCATGACATATCTCCGACCGTCACGATGGAAATCATGCACCATATCTGGCAGGTCCCCAAAACCGCCCTTGTTATAAGTAAAATCTCTTCCAGCATCTGCATAATCCAGGTCATTCCACTGCACATCCTATTAAGTCCCAGAACACAGTGTTAAGAGTATGCACAAGGCTTTCTCCCTTATCTCACAAGCTGTGTTGTTAACTGTAGAACACCAGCTTTTATTTTGCTCTGCTCCTGCAAAGCATCATAGCTATCACAGGGTGTGCTGAAAAAAGCATCCTAAACAGCATACCAGAAAACCACCTACCAGGGGAAACTGTGCTGTTGTCATGTTCTTCACCACTTCCCTGGTGACACTGGTGGATGTGTAGCCCCAGCGACACAGATGGAACCCCAGAGCCCAATATGGGGGCATGAAAGGATATCCTGAGGAGGGAGGGGAATGGCAAGCTATTGAAACTCACAAAAATCTCACAAGCAAGTAAAATTTGTAGAAAACAACCTCCAACCTACTGCTCCTGGAGAGTCACAGTTTTTCCGATCAGCAAAAACCTGACAAATTATAAAATCAAGATATGTTTACAAATCTAAAAGACTTCCTCCTTTGATCTGCCAGAGCAGCCTTTCTCTTCCCATATATTCCTGGATAAATTATCCCAATCATATCTACTGAATTGTCGCAACAGTAATATTTACAATGCTTTTAAATAATAATAGTAATCATCATCATCATCATCATCACCACACAGTCCTAGACTCTTTGGAAGGGTCCGACTGGTGAAGTGAATGAAACCAGCACAAAATTGTTTGCTGTGCATTTATGTTTGATAACAACAACAACAACATAACATAACATAATAATGGACTCTTCCTCACTGGAGATCTTCAAGCAGAGGCTCGACGAGCACCTGCCGGAGATGCTCTAGGAGGATTTCCTGCTGCAGGCAGAGGGTTGGACTAGATGACCTACTAGATCCCTTTCAACTCTAGGATTCTATGATTCTATAACAACCCCCCCAAAGGGACATTACCCTGCAATGGTAGTGGGGCTTGTGTGGAATAAATTGAGGAAAATTTATGTGTATGGATGAAGATGCCAAACAATAGAGAAATATTGTGAAACAGAAACAGCTTATAAATACCATACTCCAAGCTGACAATATTAAATACAGAGAAGTCAAGACCCAGGGTAGTGAAGGAATACATCAGTAGAGTCTGGAAAATTCTAAAATCAAAACTCAATGCTGGCAATACTGTCCAAGCCATCAATACATGGGCTGTACTTTGATATACTACTGGCATAGTTAAATGGACTCAAACTGATTTGGAGAACTTGAATAGGAAAACCAGAAAAATAATGACCATCAACCATGCTCTACACCCACAAAGTGATGTAGACAGATTATATTTACCACGTAATGAAGGAGGACGGGGCATGATTCAAGTCCAACAGACAGTGGAAGAGGAAAAATGATTCCTGGCAGAGTATTTAAGGGGAAGTCAAGAAGAACACTTAAAAGAGGCTCACAAAGAAGGCATCCTAAAATATGATGAAGCAAAGGCTGCAATCCTAAAGACACTTTCCTGGGAGTAAGACCCATTGTACACAATGGGGCTTACTTTTGAGTAGACACGGTTAGGATTGTGCTCAAAGTGGGATTACAATGGGCAGATGGTTAAGAACAGAAGAGACAGGTGGCGAAATAAGGTAGTGCATGGGCAATACCTGAACAACATTCAAGAGAATACTAATATGTACTAATAACAAAGCAACATGGCAATGGCTGAGGAAGGAACATTAAGGAAACAGAAGGCCTGATACTAGCAGCCCAAGAACAAGCACCGTGAACAAATGCGATAAAGGTCAAAATAGACAAGAGCCAGAAAGACAGCAAGTGCCGGCAGTGTGAGTAGGCCGAAGAAACAGTGGAACACATCATCCATGCTGCAGAAAGATCTCCCAAACGGACTATCTGGAAAGACCCAACAAAGGGGCCGCCATGATATATTGGAATCTGTTCCAAAAGTAAAACCTAGTCACAACCAAGAACTGGTGGGATCACAATCCAGAAAAAATATGGTCCAGAACGAACAGGCCAAAATCCTGTGGGACTTCCGTATCCAAACAGACTGTCACTTGGAACATAATACACCAGACATCACCATGATTGAGGAAAATCAGGTCTGGATAATTGACATTGCAATACCCAGAGATCATCGGCTTCAAGAGAAAGAGCATGAGAAGATCATGAAGTATAAGGACCTACAGATAGAAATTCAGAGGATCTGAGCAAAGATGTCACTGTCACCATGTCTCTTTCTCTGCTTCTGGGTGAGATGGGCAAAAAGGACATAGGATGCAGGTGTCCTATTATCTGTGTGCTCCCTGTGGCATCTGGTAGGCCACTATGAGATACAGGAAGCTGGACTGGATGGGCTTTTGGCTTGATGCAGTGGGGCTCTTCTTATGGCACATGAGTTCACACAGAGTTGCAGCAGAAATGGAGGGGTGACAGAATTTCCACAGTACTTGAAGCACCATTCCCACTTGGGCTGAGCCTGTTCTTGGGGTCCTGGGTGGTCTTCTTGATAGGAGCATCAATGGGAAGATGACCATAGTGAAACTATCAGCTTTTTACTCTGAAAGGAAAATGCAAACACCTACCAATGACATCCATATACTGGCGCACCACACTCTTTGGGTCTGGACCCAGAAAGATGTAGAAATCCAGAATTCCTCCAATTGTTCTCCATGTTAGGGCAGGACTCGGTTGCAGTATCACATCTGTAAGGAAAACAGCATGGTGGAAATTAAGTCAGGGCATGAGCATGAGAGGTCAAACATGTCCTGATTTGTAGCCTAGATACACTGATTACAGTTTACCTTCATGGCTCATATGCAACTATCATACTACATCATCTCCAAATAATCTCTTCTTGCCTTCCTAATATGCACACTTATCTATGATTATAATGGCCTTGCCTAGGTAGATCTTGCCAACTCTTTACCTGTTCTTGGATGAGATGCCCAATATTCTGTATTGTTATACATAACAAGATCTTCAGTCTTGTGAAAAAAGCTGTGTTGTGAAGTAACAAGCACATCCTCACCAATTTTCCTAACCAACTTAACAGTGCTGACGCAGCCATGCCAAAACAGTATGCACTGTATTCTGTCTAGGGGTGGTGGGGTCAAAAGTAATGGAGGAATTTTCAAGGAAAGGGACCATTTTTCCCCCCTAACTCAGGGCTGCATCAGTGCTGGAAAGCGGATTAGGACTGGGCTTGTAACTTGCTTGTAACTCAAACAATATTAGATCTCTATTACAAAAGTGCCTTTTCAAAATGAACCCGTAAGCATATTAAAATACACATTTGTAGAGTGTTTTCAAGCTCCTTGAGGAAATATATACAATACAATATACAGTGGTACCTCTCATAACAAGTGCTTCACATAAAAAGCATTCCACATAACAAGTATAAATTTCCAAGAAATCTTGCTTCACATATCAAGTTCCGCTTCACTTAACAAGCAAGCACGCTATGGGCATGCGTGCTATACAGCCCTGACGCTCTAACTATGCCTCCTAACTATGTCTTCTCAGAAGTAAGCCCCATTGTGTGAAATGGGGCTTACACCCAGGAAAGTGTCTCTGATTGCAGCCACCTAACCATGTCTACCCAGAAGTAAGCCCCATTGTGTTAAATATGGCTTAGTCCCAGGAAAGTCTCTTTAGGATTGCAGCCTAAGTAGACTTCACAGAATCATGCACACTGAATGCATGTTTTGAATTCAATTCCAGTGTTTTGGCATCATTTTTATATCCAGTTAATATTTTTATATGAATATTTTTTGGGTTGTGGAACCAACTGTCTGACTTTCCATTATTTCCTATGGGAAAATCCGTTTCACTTAAAGAGCATGCCTTCGGAACGAATTAAGCTCTTTATGTGAGACACCACTGTATGTGTTTATGTATCAACTTTCTGGTCACTGAATTGTTCCTTTGACTTTACTTAAGCTGGTTTACATAGTCAAATGTTCTAAACCCCCGAAGGGATTTTTATGATCCCTAAATGGGATTCTCTTTCCAGAACCAATTACAATTGGGATGGAACTATCACACTTTGATTTCACTCCCAGCCCCCATTGTCTGACACGCTGGCTGACAAATAGCTCCTTCAATTCTCACTTGAAGGTTAACCGAGATAACTTATGTGATCACACTAAAGAGTAGATGGAAAAACTCAGCTTCAGCAGCTGCTTCTCCAAGTCTCACCTGTGCATGGAAACTACTTCTGGTGATCTTGAAGTGGCAACCTTCAGCTCTTATATTCAGGCTGCATCCTAAGCACACTTTCCAGGGAGTAAGACCATTCAAAACAATGGTGCTTACTTCTGAGTAGACATGGATAAAAGTGTGCCCTAAGGTGAACAGAAGTTCCACCCTCTAGACCAGACCTTCTGCCCTTAAATTACTGTATTTTATATACTTTTATTTTAACTATGCCTAAGTATGCAGACAGGCCCTACAATCCAGAGTAACTACGGGAGCACGTAAGAGACATTACTTGTACCCATAGTTACTGCACTACCTAGTGAAAACCTATGGGAAATTCATATTGCAATCCAGAGCAAATTGTTCTTACACCGGAGCAAAGACTCCACGTAGTTACTCTGGATTGTGCCCATAGGCTGCAATCCTAAAGACACTTTCTTGGGAGTAAGATCCATTGAACACAATGGGGCTTACTTCTGAGTACACATTGTTAGGATTGTGTGCATAGATAAATTGCATCACCTTATTTCAATAGCAGATTGTGTATTTTTAATGTCTAGGGTTTAGACTCATTTTGTTGTCAGCTGTTTCTAGGCTTGGATTTCATAACCATAACATAGTCATAGGTATACACATGTACCTAGGATACTGTGGCCCGTATCCTAAAGTCAAATTACCGGTAAGCCCTTTGCAATGGAGCAGTTAAGGTGACTTTCCATAAGATAACACTAGAGGGTGATGTAACTGCGTGGACCCACAACTGCTCGGGATTTTGCCCTGTGTTACACTGGCAAGTTTGACATATGAAGGCACAGAGGACTCAGTCTGCTGGGGTACAGTATTTACCCAAGGCATTGCTGTTCAGCAAGAAGACCCCATGGGCCAAACCATCCTCTTCCAATGCCAAGTAGAAGGGGTGTGAGCCATACAGGTTGGCAGAAGGCTGGAAACACAGAAAGAGAGCATAGAAGTCAAGGAAATACTTCACAGCAAAGTTGACCACAAGTTGATCCAAGAGTACAACAACTGATCAACACTTAGGACACAGCTGAACAATTTAGTCTCATTGCCAGATCATGTCAAAAAACTGATCTTTCTAAGACAGCATCTAGTTTTCAAAAGCTGCTTGAAAAGTTGCCTAAGGCTGCCTGGAAGAAGCTATATGTCACTCAGCCACTCTCCACACCTTACCACAGGTGGCACATCCCGATTCCAGAGGGTGATTTTGGTCCAGTTAAGGTTAAGGATAAGTGGGGTCAAATGTTCGCCAAGTCCTGAGATGAAATGCGATGGCAGAGAGGTGGAGATCTGTAAGAACTGGTCAGCATAGAATAAGGGAGCCACTGAGGTATTGAGCCTGTTGGAGAGAAAGTGGACAATCTCATTAAGCAAGTCATAGCAAATGAACAGAAAGCAAAGGACACTAACTGTGGATTCATGTGACAGGATAACATATGACAGATAATCAGTTGTCATATGATATTCATTTAAAAAGTACCATAAGAGACACTGGTTTTTTTTAAAAAAAAGTCATAATTATAAACTTCTGTAAGTCTTGATTATAAACTTCTACTCTATACATTGGTATCTCTCTAAAGGCCTCGGGCTTTTCTCCACATGGATGATCATTTGGAAGGTCTAAGGAATAAACTCCTAAATTCAGAACTATGAGAATAGTCCATAAGAAGGGATGGAATTTAACTGAAAGTACAATCCTAACCATGGGCACAATCCAGAGTAACTGCGAGGAGTCCTTGCGTCGGTGTAAGAACAATTTGCTCTGGATTGCAATATGAATTTCCCATAGGTTTTCACTAGGTAGTGCAGTAACTATGGGTGCACGTAATGTCTCTTACGTGCTCCCGTAGTTACTCTGGATTGTAGGGCATGTCTACTTAAAAGTAAGCCCCATCTGTTCAATAGGTCTTACTCTCAGGTGAGTATCTTTAGGATTGCAGCCTGAGTTTCTAGAATCACAGGCCAGAGCCCTACAAGAAGGCTGTTTCACACAGATTTTGAAAGTAAGCACTCAAGAAATTTTTTACACAGAAAACTAAGAATAACAATCAGTGAATTAGACAAACATGTGACAACATGTATAACTTGCAGTTACTCTGGTCCAAGAGCCAGAAGTACTTGAATGTGAATCCTGGTTTACAAGTACAGAGAGGCTTCACCTCCAGAATGCCATTCCCTACAATCCAGAGTAACTTCAAGAGCACATAAGAGATGTTATGTGCAGCCGTAGTTATTGCACCACCTAGTGAAAACCTATGGGAAATTCATATTGCAAGCCAGAGTAAATTGTTCTAACACCGGAGCAAGGACTCCCCATAGTTACTCTGGATTGCGCCCTTAGCTATTACTGCAAGGCTCTGGCAGGGACAAGTGTCTTCAAAATGTTCTCATTCTTTTTTCATTTATTTGGTTGTTGCTCTGAAAGGGAATGCACAAAGCAACAACATTTGACCTTAGAAGCTACGTACAGAACTCGCCCATTGGATTTTCGGATAACAACAAGGCCAAAGGGCTTTGGAGAGAAGTGGACAGAGTAGAGTGTTGAGGATGCCCGGCTGCCCACTTCTGGAGTGTCCAAAGGCACCTCATAGCGCTTGTTGGCTGGATCCTTTAGCTACAGTAAGAAGACAAGAAGAAAGCAGAACTTACTTGAGAGAAGTAAAAGGAGATCATTTCGATGATGCAAAACACATTTAATTTTTATGTCCAGTCAATCAAAATTCTGTGCCAAGAAAAACTGAACTGTACAATACAATATTACAATTATTGCACAGTATAATTATTGAGAGCAAGGATGGTGGCTCGGGAGTTGGACTGAGACCTAGAAGATCCAGATTCAAATCCCTCCTTGGCCACAAAGCTTTCTGGGTGACTTTGGGCCAGTTATTCATTCTCAGCTTCACCTACCTCACAGGGTTGTTGTGAGGGGAGGAACTAAAGCTTTGTAAGCTGCCTTGGGGCTTGGGCATTTGTGCTGTCATGGGAAAGGCAAAGTATAAATCCCGTAACAAAAAAAAAAGAATATTTATGCATATTTAGGAAACATGCATAACAGAATCTTTACTCACCATGAAGTGAAGCCTGCCTTCCGTCTCAAACATCACGTCCAGCTTCACGTTCATGATATCGTCTGGGATAAAAGTGGGCACGTCACGGGTCAAGTGCGCAGCATAGCCGGTTTCAGTGGCAGTTAGGTTCTTTATCTTGTAAGAAGGGTAGTTGGGTGGAAAGAAGCACCATGGTTGCTCGCTGACAGGACCTCCGGGCAAAACAGGGACGTAGCAGCAGCCCCGAGCCCAGCATTCTTCTTGAGAGAGCACTTTCTCTGGGGCACAGTCAAAACGGCTGTCTGGAGGGATGTCACACTGCGTAGACTGAAAGAGGGAGTCACTGAAGGATTCTGGCTGCTCAACAGGGACCTGTTGTGGCACTGCAAATTTGCTGCTCTGGTTCTTACCCCTGTAGGTACTTGCTGCTTCTGAAGACATTCCAGGGCTCATGACACCCATAGCAACTTTACAGACCCCAGAAACACTGAGCACAGTAATTGCAGCTGCAATAACTAAAGTCTGGAGAGTGATGCAGAATTCCTTTCTCTCCGGTTTCTTCACCACTGACACTACAGCCATGAAGAAGAGACTGGGCCCACACTCCTCAACAGGTGCTTGACTGGTCAATGCTGGTGGCTGCAGGAGAAAGGCAGAGGTGTACACTTGGGCTGCAATCCTAACCTCCAGGTCAGCCAACCTAAGCCTGGCATAAGTCCTGTGCTGCCCTGAGGATGTCACCAAAAATGCCACAAGACACTTCTACACCTGTTCTGGGGGAGCATTAGGTAAGTGCACAGACATGTACTTGCCTCCCTGCATCACCACAGGAACGGAAAGACTGACAGGTAGTGCTGGCCTAGGTTAGGATTGCACTCATAGTGTACGAATGTTTGAAAAAGGAGGAACTTCAGATTTCAAATACCGTGTATCGCTTCAATTCCAAAGGCTGCTTCTTACCACTTTTTTCCTAAGTTCAGACCCGACAAGCCAACCCTACCAAACACTCTGAATTCACTTTCTCCACTTCTCATCACACATTATTGGTTCCACTGAGTCCTTCCGAGCTACTACCAGATCCAAGGCATGGTTTAGGATTTGCTCAGCTGCCCCCAAAATTGCAAAACAGATTGCTGCTTAAACTGCAGTCATGCCAGGCTGGAAACCCTCATCCTCTTCTGTACTACCGTCTTCCTTTTCAACTCTAGTTGAAAGAAAGAATGCATAGATCTATACATATTAGAATTATACTCAAAACTGACGGCCACTGTTTTTTTTAACTTGGATTCTTTACAACTACACAGCAGGCTGAAAAATCCGGTGATGCTGGTTTTCTCCTAAATAAAAATACAGACAGTAATTAAATTACGACCGTCTGAATTTCTGCCTAGAGCTAGCTAGGAAAAGCAAAAGAATCCTACCAAGAAAACCATTGCCACCCCAAAAACTCCAATCTAAGAGCTTTGCAAGTTGCAACTTAAAAGAAAAAAAATTATTTTAGCATAAGCTTTCCTAGACCACAGCCCACTTCAGACCTGATGAGAAGACAAAACAGAAAAATCCACCTTTTCTACTCTGCAGGGTAGGATTCTAAGACACTTTTAAGTGTAATTGCATATTTATATTTCTTTATACAGTACAAAGTAAGGAAGCTCACCTCCTCTCTACAGCACAGACAGGCAAGCCAGGGGAGGAACTGCAGAAGGATCATGTGACACCACCTTATCCAGCACTCATGTGATTTCTTCTTCCTCCACTCCAGGCTGTCACCCTGCACCACCAGAGTGCAAGCATTTGGGGTGGAGGGAGGAAACTGGTCCATGGTGGCTTCTTCCTTCCATCGCCTTACACTGTATGGCCCAGAGAATATTTGTTGG
This sequence comes from Cryptoblepharus egeriae, assembly GCA_030015325.1. Lineage (NCBI taxonomy): Eukaryota > Metazoa > Chordata > Lepidosauria > Squamata > Scincidae > Cryptoblepharus > Cryptoblepharus egeriae. The sequence continues at coordinate 101,285,052 of JAREYC010000002.1, read as the reverse complement.
ATGGCATCCTCCCTGACCGTGGCTTATATACAGTGTGTTCAAGATAGCATTTTCTATGGTGTAAATTATTTTACACATTGCAGTGCTACAAGACTCTGTATTTGGCAGCATCATTTTATAACAGGAGTCAAACACGGGTGATCTCTACTAGCTAGGGCTGCAATCCTTTCCACAACTGTCAAGGAGTAAGCCCCATTGACTACAATGGGATTTATTTCTAAGTAGACTTGCAAAGGATTGGACTCTGGGGAAGACAGGACATGACCTGTCCCCCTTTTCCAGGACATGCCCTGGATTTTAGCTTTGTGTCCTGAAAATATCTTAATTGTTCCCCTTTTCCTTGTATTTGGGTAATATGTAAACTTGTATAATAAATTTTATGTAATAAATTACATGTAATTGATATAAATGTAATAATAATATAGCATTTAAATTAAACACATGAAAACAATATATATGAGTGTTTTTAGCTTTTATTTTGTTATGTCCTAAATTTTTCTTGGATGTCCTACATTTTGGGGGTCCTTGTCCTCTTATTTTGGTTATGACATGGTCACGCTGGGGTAACAGGCACATTTTCTAGTGGATGCTCCTCTTTTATTTTGTAAGGGGAGAGTAACTGGTCCTCCTTACCCCATCCCTCAACAGTTTTTTTCGTGCCTATGGGCGCAATCCTAAGTAACTACGGGGAGTCCTTGCTCCGGTGTAAGAACAATTTGCTCTGGATTGCAATATGAATTTCCCATAGGTTTTCATTGGGTGGTGCAGTAACTACGGATGCACGTAAAGTCTCTTACGTGCTCCCGTAATTACTCTGGATTGTAGGGTATGTCTAGTGCGACTGTTGTGCCATCTTTTTATATTTTAGCCCTTTTGGGACAGGAAGCCGTTAGTTTTTTTTCACTTTTATTCTCTGTAAACCATTTTGGGAACTTTTAGTTGAAAAGCAGGATATAAATCCTATTAATAATAATAATAGCCACCTTCCTCTACCGTCCCTTCCTCTGTTCCTGCTTCCAATTTTGAACAAGATTTATATTTGAATATTATTTTTAAATATATTTAGACTCAGCCAAATCAATTTCACTCTCTCTCTCTCTCCACAATCACATTAAAAAAATCTACCAGACAACTCTTCCCGAGTCTTTTAGATATTTCTGTATTCTGCATGATCCTGAAAACAAAACACAAGTTTTGGGGGAGCAATTATAACAAGCACATATCTCCTATTGGCAAGGTGTGGGTCACACAAAATATTTTTCCTTCAGCACAGCTTTTACCATACATGTTTGCTCAGCAGTACATTCCGCTAGGCTTAGTGCAACTTACTCTCACTTAGGGTGCAATCCAGAATAACTACGGGGAGTCCTTGCTCCAGGGTAAGAACAATTTACTCTGGATTGCAATATGAATTTCCCACAGGTTTTCACTAGGTGGAGCAGTAACTACGGGTGCACGTAATGTCTCTTATGTGGTCCTGTAGTTACTCTGGATTGTAGGGTTAATGTGCTTAAGATTACCGCTCTAGTGTCCCCACTATGTACTAAAAACACCAACGTATGAACTTTGAAGTTGAAAATGTTCAGTCTGCTTTCTCGTCCTCTTGCTCTTATCCCTTGTTTTTTGTGTGCTTGCTTGCTTGCATGCTTGACCATATACAGTGGAGGACAGAATGCCTGTACATAGAACCATTAGACAGATGAGAGAATTTAGGCAGGTTCAGCTCAACATGGGAGGGTTTAAAAAGCAACACTTACCGCCAAATCCAGAGCAACTACTTGCAAGTAAAAGCCCTTGGGTTGCCCTATCTATCACTAGGGTGGAGCAACGGCTCCACACTAGTTACTCTGGGAAGATGCTCCTTACCCTCTTCCATACAAAGCTTAAAGGTAGAGGCATTCTCCATTGTATATGGTCACCCTGGCTGTCTAAAGGACTGTAGTCATGTTTGTACTTATATCTTTTGTCTAGTGCAGGAGTGCCCAAACCCTGGACAAGTGGCTACTGATGTAGCCAGCAGCTGTCCTCCATGCAGCCCATGGGCAACGCCTGTAATCTTCTGGAGGCAAGGGAAGCTCTGCCCGGCTCACCTTTGGCAGGTATTCTGAGGGCAGAAAGGCTGCACACACCTCCCCTCTGTGTGTATGAAAGTGCTTTGAACTGGTTTGAAGATCACCCCCTCTTTCTATGTCAGAAACTGTTTTATGAACTGAATTGAATTCATTCATTCTTAAGTTCCGTCGCTAATCATATTCTTTATTTAAATTTTTGTAGATTTATTCAAATTTGAAATATTTATAAATTATTTTTTCCCATCTTTTTCACTGACACAATGTCAGGGAAGTGATGTGGCCCTCTTGTCAAAATGTTTGGACACCCCTGGTATGGTGCTAATATTATACACATTTCAAACCCATTTGTAGATTTCTGGGTACAGAATGCACATGCATTGTTGAGAAATTGATTTTTTTCTTAAATTTAAATTTTTTTCTTAACTTTGATTTTTTGTAAAGTTAAGACAAAAACTTGTAACTTACCTTTTTAAAAATTCAAGTTTCTTATCATACTCAGTCTGATCTGGATAAGTGTCCATCAGGAAATTAATCTAAAATAGCTAGTACTGTGTAATTTTATTTTACTTATCAAAGGGAGCAATGTAGATTGCAGGATTTTGGCAACACAAGTATTCATTGGCTAAAAAGAACTTCTGGATCAGTTCCAAAATATAGCATTATGATGATCAAAAAAAATCTGTGCTTGGGAGTTATTCTCATGGATGAAAACAATGGAAAAGTAGGTTTAAAGACCACTTCCATTTTTCTTGCTCCTCTATTGCACCTAATTGAATACGGTAGTGCTTCAATATCTGCAAAGGTTTGATTCTGCGACTGAAAAATGGAATGATTGCTTGCATGACTACCTACAACATTAGAAACTATGGTATCTACATGATGATCTACATGACTATCTACAACAGTAGAAAAGCAGTTTTAAAACTGTGATTTGCGGTGGCCATTTGTGTTGAGATAAATCCTTGTGTTAAAAATCTGTGTAACATAGTTGGACCTGTAATGTTTCTTCTTAATATTTCATATTGAACTGGAACTGTTGAGTAACAAACTTGTCTGAAAGTTATACTTTCTGACCAGTCTTTAAAAGTACATGCAAATTGGCCACTCTTTTTGCAAGGAAAAAAAATTTCCATGGTGGTGTGGGGAGGCCAGGGCATCTCTGTGCGGTGACACAACCCTTCCAGGAATGGCACAGAAGTGTCTTACAGCACTTTTTGTAACATCCCCAAGCCAGCACATGATTTGTGCTGGGACTTATGCTGGCCTAACTGGGGTTAGGATTGCAGCTTTGGTGTCTTGCTATCCCCACTCAGCATTTGCACTTTTCCTTCCTTCTGAGCACTGCTGCGGCTGGATCTGCCATTTTAATTTTTCCACAATGCTCCAGTGTTACATTGCAGCAGTTGCCTAACAGACCTTGGCTTGGCTCCAAGACCAAGGGATTAAAGGGGCCAGAGGCAACATATGTGGTCAAGGATGGATAAACCACTGAGTACTAGCTGAGCACGTTGTGCTAGATTTATGCTCTGTTCAGTGATATTGCTCAGAGGTCTTAAGACTGTCAGCTGTTACATGGGCCAGTTAGGCCTGCAGTGATTGCTTGGCCATTTGGGCTGTGTGCTACTAAATGATTCTGTTACATGGGTGACGTTGTGCTATAGCAGAGCCAGGACAAAGAAAGGGACTGAGCTTGCTGCTTCAAGAGCCACCTTCAAGTATCCTTCAAGACGCACCATCTTCCACTGCTACTTCTCAAAATCTTCCAGGGTTGACCATGGCACTGGAAGGACTGCTGTTACCCAATTTTACCGTTATTACCCAGTGCTATCTTTGGAGCCTGCCAGGGTCAATGCATGGCAATAAATCTGGAACTGATTTTTCCCATTCTATGATTTTCTAAAGATTGTTCACACCGTTGAATATCCTGTATGAAGAGTTCAGGGTGACAACAAAAGCTATTGGTTTATCATAAAGAACAATAAGCATGAAAGGTCACTGTGAAAACCCAGTATTTATGCCCAGTGGGATTGAAAAATGACTGTATGAACAAACCTATGTGAATGAACTACAGGATCAGAAACCTAGGGCGCAAACCAGAGTAACTACAGGGAGTCCTTGCTCCGATGTGAGAACAATTTATTCTGGATTACAATATGAATTTCCCATAGGTTTTCACTAGGTGGTGCCATAACTATGTCAATGTAAATGTCTCTTACATACTCCTGTGGTTACTCTGGATTGTAGGGTATGTCGCAACTTCCAGGGCTGAATTTGGGGTTAAATGGAAGATGATGAAGAGGTGCCTAGAGGTCCCTCCATGTTCTGTCATAATGGATAGATCTGGCCTCTTTACTGTCCCCTTCTGCCACATGGTTCTTAAGCAAAGCAGAGAATGCAGGACATGGCCTGATTTGTGGAAAGAACCATCACAGACAGAGGACCGAGATTGTTGCAATCCCATCCTCAAACCACTGCAACCAGGTTACTATGCATTCCTCTCAAGGTGTTTAAAAATAACCCAGTAGGAGAAGGAGCAAGATCACTCTTTCCTTTGCATGTGCTCTTTAAACCAGTGGTACTCAAAGAAGGGGTTGGAGGGTTGTGACCTTGGGTCAGGGGGCCTTCCTGAGAGTAAGGCTGCAATCCTAAAGACACTTTCTTCAGAGTAAGACCCACTGAATATAATGGGACTTATGTTTGAGTACACATGGTTAGGATTGTACTCTGTCTCATTGAACACAATGGGACTTACTTCAGAGTAGACATGGAGGAGCTCTGGCATCAGTGATGACACATCCTGGTACACTTCACAGGGAGTCCTGGACAGATTTTTGAAAGGGGATCCTTTCTGAAATGCCTGAGAACCACTACTTTAAACATTGGAGAAAATACAGAGTCCTCTGGGAGTGAACCTGGCACAATTCACCATTTCCTGCTTTGAATCAAGAATCTGTGCAAAAGGTGGATGGTATTCATCCCAGGTAAGGGATGAAGTAGAGCTACGTACTCTCTCAGGTAATGTAGTAAATTCAGGAGGCCCTGACTGTAAAATATAAAATGTGGACTGCTTCTAAAAGGGTTTTGGAATTGTCTTCTGTAGCAAATAATTTCACTGCTCCTTTCCACCAAACCTGAATTCAAACGTTTGCCAAGTTCCTAGATTCGTAACTGACCTTCCAAGCTTGCTTTTCAACATAGATGATGCACCTGAGATGTCTCCACTGTGCTGTCTTTGCCCCCCCCCCCATTCCACCCAGCTTACTCCACCACTTGCACTTTCTTTTCCCTGTTTCTCCTCTCCCCCTCGGTCAGTGCAGAGCAAACATCTTCCAATCTTTCTCAAATACTTATTTATTTGTGAAATTTTTGAATGGTTTCTAAAACATTTTAGAGGTTTCAGTTCTAGGCTTCACTGCTATGGCATTTCTTTTTCCCGCCTGTTATGCAAGATTTTCACGATTTTCTGAAATATAGAATGATGTTGAGGGTATTCTTGCTGGACCTTATGGATAATCATATCAATGCAGTGCAGTCGTTCTTCCATCTTTTGCCGTTCAATGCGTATCATTAGTTCAGTGCGACAAATTGGGGTGTACCTCCCTTCCTTCACTGAATATAAGTGCTTCACGCGCGCCTGCAGGGCCACAAGATCTGAAAGGTTCTTTGAAAGGCAACATTGAATACAACATTAGAAGCAAAACACAGTTGGAGAAGCAACAAAAACAAGCATGCCAGGTGCATCATGTTGACAAAGAAGCTGTTTACCAAAAAAAAAAATCTGTTTTGGTTGATTGGGAGATTCAGGGCTCAATCCTAACCAATTTTTGAGCTCTGGGGTAAGGACAATGCATATTACCTTGGTAAGGAAATGGATATTGCTTTACCTCGAGGAGGCCACTGTGACCCCCCACCCCAACATCAATTGCAGGATGCAGTACATGCCCCACTGGCACAGCTATGTCAGTGCTGGAAAGTTGGTTAGGAAAATAACCATTGCACTCACAAACCTGTAACTGGTTTTTCCAAGGCAGGGTCCCAGAAAGAAAACAATGAAAAGGACAGGACTAGAGCTGCCAAGGAATTTGAGAAACAAATGCTGATACTTTTCACTGAATTTGGGGGCTCATATTTTTGGATATCTCAGTCTTCTGCTGAGAAATAATATACAGTGGTACCATGGTTTACGAACATAATTTGTTCTGGAAGTATGATTGTAATCCAAAACACTTGTATATGAAAGCAAATTTTCCCATAAGAAATAAAGGAAACTCTGACGATTTGTTCCACAACCCAAAAACATTCAAATTCAAACTACAATAGGGTAATATAATAAAAAATAATAGAGAAAATACAAAATATAAAGAACAATAAAATAAATTAAGTTGCACCGAGGCTGCCATCCTAACCATGTCTACCCAGAAGTAAACCCCATTACACTCAATACGTCTTACTCCTAGGAAAGTGTGTTTAACTACAGGACCTTTTACACCGTTGTAATTACGATGCCACCTATGGGAAACCTATGAGAAATGCATAGAGCAACCCAGAGTAAGCGCCTCTTACATCTTCCCATAGTTACTCTGGATTGTAGGGGTTTGTCACTGGGTCTCAGGTCTTTCAGGTTAATTGGGCCCGCTTTACCTAGGAGTGAGCCCCACTGATTATATTAGGGCTTACTTTAGAGTAGACCTACAAGGCCAGGTCTCTCAGGCTCCTTGCCATTGGCTGCAATCCTAAAGACACTTTCCTAGGAGTAAGACCCACTGAACTCAGTGGGCTTACTTTTGAGTAGACATGGTTAGGATTGTACCCATTGTCCCTCTTACACAAGAGTGAGTTCCACTGATAGTAATAGGCTAACCAGAGTAGACATGCATAGGCTGAGTTGCTGCTGGCAAAGTGCCAAAAACCAGCTGTGACTATTCTTTCTGCTTGTTTATCAAGACGTTGCAAATCAATACCATCCTTTGAAATCTTGCCTCTCCCATGAGCCTTGTAGGTGACCTGAAAAAATGATTCCCTTTTGTCTTTATCTGCTCCATCCCTTCTACAATTTGGACATAACAATCTTATAATCTTTCTTATTTATCTTACAAACTTGTAGTACAAAGATTTAAGACAGTTTTCATAAGTGGGATGACCATAAACCCCAGATTTTTCCAATGGGCTTTTCTTTTTTTTAAAAGGAGACACAAGGCAGAATCCTAACCAGTTAAGGTCCCCAAAACAAACCACTCTCCCCATTCCCATGGAGGGATTGGGAGGTTGGTGCATGTCTGTGCACTGGCCTAACCTCTCCCCGCCCAAGACTGGCACAAAAGTGCTCTATGTGGGCACTTGGCATGCATAGGACTTGTGCTAGCCTAACCAGGGGTTGGGATTGCACTGTTAGGGTATTAAGACTAAGCTCTACAATCATGTTTTGAGAGAACTACACTGCATCTCTACAGATTATGGCTGCAATCCTATACAGTACACACTTACTTGGGAGTAAGTCCCAGTGGACATAAACTGAATACTTCTTAATAGACCCCAGCAGCAGCTTAGACTTGTTAAAGAAAATCCCCCTCTGTGTCCACAGTATGATCTTAGAGGCTGTATTGCTGCCTTACTTCTGCCCCTGCTCCTTAAGGGTGCAGAGTCCAGGATGAGATCTCAGGCTTGGGTGCCACAACCAGTTTGAGCACCACTGCCTTATCCTAAAGATATTTCCAGTCTGTTCCTCTGCTATGCTAGATACAGTGGTAGCCAGGCAGACCACTGTGTTGTTCTGACCTACTGCACCAGTAGATGGATAGGGTTGTTGTTCTCATTTAGATGGATAGGGTTATTATTCTCTAAACTGCTGTCTATATGTAGGGATCAAGTGCAATGTGTTGGGACAGGCAACTGAAGGAGTACATGGTGCTGACTGCATCTGTGTCTTATCTAGACTTGCTACCCAGACACCTCCCAGTGCGCAACACCTGGATTTAAGATGCTATGCAAAGTGGTGTGTGGATGCCAATTAAATAGGCTGCAATCCTGATCTCCAGTTAAGCTGGCATAACCCATGGTATAAGTTCTATGCTAACCTGGGGTGTGACGAAAGTGCTGTAAGGCACCTCTGCCCTATTCCTGGGAGGTGGCGGTGGGGGGTTAGGCCAGTGCACAACCATATGCTGAATTCCCCACACCACCATTAAAAGATATGCCAGATGAGTTAGGCTAGCCTAAATTGGTTAGGATTGCACCCATATTCTGATAAAGCAGAGGAAGAATTGTAACACATTTTTTTTATCCTCTATGTAACACACCACTATGCCTACCTGACAATCAATCATAGAGTCATAGAATTGGAAGAGACCTACCCTACAATCCAGAGTAACTACGGGAGCACGTAAGAGACTTTACGTGCACCCATAATTACTGCACCACCTAGTGAAAACCTATGGGAAATTCATATTGCAATTCAGAGCAAATTGTTCTTACACCGGAGCAAGGACTCCCCGTAGTTGCTCTGGATTGTGCCCCTAGTGGATCATCTAGTCCAACCCCCTGCCTATAGCAGGAAATCCTCGTCTTGTGTAGACCAGGTCTTGAACCCTGGCCTGTTGGTTGACAGGCACAGTGTCTTAATTAATTGTGTTACCAGAGGACTATAAACATCATGTGTTGGAGTGGATGGACTTGTAGAGTTAATAAGCTCATCTGCATGGAGCTGTCCTGGGAAAAGCTGTATTTAGTTGTGCTATATATTCTATGTTTTGAACTTATCAGAAACCCTGAGGAGAAGCAAAAAGAAAAAAAACACCCAGCTGAACTAAAGGGGTTTTTCTAAGCAAAGCATAAAATGATCAAATTACCACCAACTGAATATGGGGAAAAAGTTCTGACAAGCAAAAAAAAAGTATAAACCAACCACCAAAGGAAGGTTAAACATGTGTAGGCTGCTGAGAAGCCCAATGCAACTTACCTGCCATTTTGTAATCTGCAGGTGATCCACTTGTTTTTGCAGTATTATTCCTAAGTCTTTGATACTAGAGTCCTGTTTCTGCTTTTCCATAATAGCATTACAAAGATTCTTCTGGGCTTTCTCAAGCTGTGTTATTAATTTGTCACATTCTTCTGAATTCTAAAGGGGGCAAGAGTGACATCTTAGTACTAGGCAATATTAGATAGGACAGTAGCGTACTGATGGGAGGCCTCAGAAACCCCCCCCCCCCGGGGGGAATGCCACTTTGACAGCAGGTATGTGCATATCAGAGAGCCCAGGCTAGCTGCAGAAGGCAGCCTGGGTTCTCCAGCCCACCAGCTGCTGCCGCCAGACTCCACCCCTGCCCAGAACCTGGACAGGCAGCAGGATGGGCAGCCTCCATGGTGCCTATTTAGGCCTGGAACCTCCCTTGCTATCTGTTCTGCTGCCTGTCCAGATCCTGAAGCTGCCTTAGTGCTCTGCTTTTAAGTGGAGCCATGCGGCATGCACTCTGGATCCGTGGATGCTCTTGAGTGTTCCTCCTCCACCCGTTCTTTTACCTGACTGTCCAGAGTGTGTGCTAAGGCAGATTCAGCACCCCCTGCCGTTCCAAGGACTAGAGGTGGTGGGGCAAGAAGAGTGGCTGGGTTGGAGAGGAGGTGGAGGAAGAGCATACTCACGGGAAGTGGGGAGGCTGAACTTGGGGGTGATAGGAGGTGGCCTTGGGTGCCAGATGGGCTGGTGATGCCACTACGATAGGAGAACCATAGGGGGCCAGGTGAACTGAGCAACTAGACCTGGGTTCTGGAGACATTTCCATTCTTTTCCAACTTTTTCCATAACTCTTTAAGAAATGACTAACTTTAATACACTGAAAACTGGCAGTGGTGTAGATAATCGGAAAGTGGACATTAGGGAAAGTGCTGATTGCACTGGCTCTTTTTCAGGGATACACTGTACAAAAATGGACTGGCTGGATGTAGCCTTATATGTGATATGTTGTTTTGTGCAGCTCTAAAGCCAAACCAGTGATAAGGACTGCCTGTCTGATTGCATGTTCCCATTATGGTATTATGCTCCCATTATGTCTTTCTTCTTTTCACTGACCTTGTGGATTTCTTTAATCTTTTTCAGCAGGTCCTGTTTTTTGTAGTGAAAGTCACCCTTGGTGAGTACATGTTTATTCAGTTTGCTCTGGGCTTCACTACGAACTACAATATTCTCTCGGCGTTCAACAGATGCCTCCATGTCCCGTATCATCTTTTCTTGTTGCTTCATCAGTTGGCTGTACCGTACCTGAAACACACAGATGGGAAGCATACAGGCACTCATGGAATGGCGCATTTAGCACTCATGAAATTCAGCCATGTGTTCTGAATCCAGTGAATCTTTGGATATCAGGTGGCATAATCTTTTAGCAGCTTTCACTGATTTCCCAAATCTAGGGAAAACAGACCTGGCATGTGCTTCTGTATCGAGTTTGAATGAGTTTGAATGTGTCAGGCTGACCCAACAGGTAGTTTGGGATCTGAAGGTATTTCAGAATCAAGCCACTGAATGCTAAATGGTGTGAACTTCTCTCTAAACAGACTTATGACATTTTTGGACTCAATATAAGGTGCTGCTTATGGGCTTTAAATCATAATTGGCCTCTGACCAAGTTATATTAAGAGTTGTCTTTGCCCAGATGAACCTACCTGAATTTTAAGTTATTTCTATTAAATCATATTTGGTTGTTGGGAACTACAGAAAAAAGCCTTTTGAGCAGTGGAATCATTTCTGCAGAAGAAACATTGACTTTTATGTGTTATTATTTATTTATGTATTATTATTTATGTATTTATACAAGTGTAACCTATATATATATATGTGAATTATTTCTATGCTATTTTATCTCAGTGAATGAGCGTGGCTTTTTTAATAATGTCTTTTTAGCAGTTAATGATTAGAAACAGCTTGTTTGCCTCGGTAAAGGGGGAGGCAATAAATTTTCCACTCTGTGTCTGTCATAAGGACCTTGTCCTCACCCTCCCTAGCTTGAAAGATCCACTCCCTTCCCAGGGTCAGATAATCTGCTTCCATTTGCATCTGAATCAGGGTGACCAGATGCCAAACCCAAAATTCCTGAACCCAAAGGCCAAAATCCCTCCCCCAAGCCAAAATTCCTACCTGCTTAAAAAAATTATCAAAAATGTATTTTTTAATATTTTTTGTTTTTCTTTTTTTGCCATAACTTTTGATAGGAAGGAGATATCACAAAACTGATTTTGCATTGGATTCTGCTCTTCAACACAAATCCAACGACACATGATGGACATATGACATATGACATGATGGTGAACATCACAAAGTTCAAAAATGAAGCCAAAATGTAGGACAATAAAGCCAAAATGTAGGACACCTGGACAGGAGGCTAAAAATCCAGACAAATCCGGGTTTTTCTGGTCTTATGGTCTCCCTGATCTGAATAAAGAAGAGAATAGCCTGAAAAATGAGTTATTTTAAAACCAGGAAAAAGGTTTAGTTACCATGATAAATAATTGCTTTTGTATAATGAAAAAATTCACGGGGATTTTTGGAACCAAATGTCAATTCTTGGAAACAGATGTCGTGATTGGAGTGTCTCTACCTGTAAGTTGATATTGCTTGATGCAGTTATCGTGCTTTCCATTTGTCAGCTGCCTTGTGAAATTCTTGTTTCTTTAGGATTGTTGCCTAACCTGTCAGTGTTCACAGCATTCTGGCAGAACTGTGAATGTCAAACACGGGAGCTAGCAAACTAGACTCTTTGAAATTATATGGAGTTGCCTCTCAGTAAAAAGATCATTATTCTAAGTGTTTCCTCTGCTCTGGATGACCTGACAGTCTTTACAAGGTCAGAGAAAGTTGCAGCCAGAATAATATCCACTGCCTACATCTGAAGTTACGTTAATTTGCATGATAATAGGCTAATTGCAGAATCTGAACTCCCTTAAACTGGAACCTTTCTCTTGCAGGGTTTTTGAACTTTGATACAAATTTACCACATTCCCACTTATTGACTCTATGCAACTTTCTCTCCTACAGACTTCATTGTAAGAGTGAATGAATAGAGCAGAAAAGGAGCAACAGGAAGGGTTGTTTAGAGTGAAAAACTATCTCATTCATCACTTTAAGACAGTGTTTTGCCAGCTCCCTGATGTGTCTGATGATTTTTATCAGGCAAAATAAATGATTTGCTTATCTGTCTTACCTGCATCCTGTGAATTTCTGCCCTCATGACTCGGATCTCACCCTGGCCAACCTCTGAGTCCACAGCTGCACGCATTTCTTTGGCTATCTGAATCTTCTTCTCCCATTGCATCATTTGGTATCTTCAAAGAAAGAAGGGGGTGCAAAGATATTCAACAGAATATAAAGGAGGATCTCTACATTTGAAATATGTGTGTGGTCATGTAAAATAAATGTATTTTTGAAGGAATGCAAAAAATTATAGATATATGAAAGAGAGAGGTGTGGCATTCATCGTAAGTTAAGCCACTGGCCAATAGGAGGCGATAACCCTCATCCAGTCATATCCCATACCACAATCACAATGATGAGAAGTAGGGCAGTGTTACTGATGGACAGGATTGCATTTTCCCACAAACATACTGTGGTTTGAGTGACATCAACATGCTTCAGAAAACTGCCTGGGTTCCAACTATCCACTTAGCTCCTATACATAATATAAAAATGTCATTGGAAAAGGCTCTGGATAGTGATGGTGGTACTTGTAATTACAGTTCTATGTAATCATACTTTCAAATGTATGGTATTTGTGATTGACTGCTGTCATCCTCCTAAGAATAAAAAATGAACTTCCAAAAGGACTATGCACGCAAATTGCCAATTGCCTTTGTGGTAAAGTCTGCACTGTGAAAGAGTTCAGATATTCAGTCATAAAACTTGGACTCAAAACTCACTCTGCCTCCACAAGGCTGTTAATGAGTCTCTCTTTTTCCTCATGGAGTCGGTCCAGCTTCTCTTGCAACTCAATTGATTCTCTCTCCGATACCTGGAGGTGGAGACAGAAATTGATTTTTAATGGCTTTTATCCATTTGGAAAAATCAGCAGAAAAAGATTCCCTTGTCCCTGAATTTGCTAAACTGATTTTGCACATGCAGGAACTTCAGTCTTTTTATCAGGTCAGTTATCAAGAAGCGATCATTCCTGTAGTTTTGGCAAAGCAGAACAGAATCTCGTTCAGCAGATATGTGGGGTTTTAACTACAGTACACCTTGTAGATGGGCAGTACCTTGAGAGCTCGCACAAATTCATTCTCCATAATGGTATTGCCTTGCTGCAACTCTTCAGAGGCTGTATTGTTCTTATTGATCAATATATGGAGCTTCTCCAAATCATTAGCCATGTTCTTCATGTGTCGCTTAATGTCCTTCAGTTCATTTTTCTCCTGCTGGATTTCATCTGAAGTATGGTAACAGAGAAGAAAACCATGATCAAAAACACAAGAGGAAGAACCCTAGGTTACTGGTGTGAGTGGGGGGAGAACAGATAGGAACATACAGAATCATACCTTACAATCCAGAGTAACTACGGGAACACGTAAGAGACATTACGTGTACCCTTAGTTACTGCACTACCTAGTGAAAACCTATGGGAAATTCATATTGCAATCCAGAGCAAATTGTTCTTACACCAGAGCAAGGACTCCATGTAGTTACTCTGGATTGTGCCCATAGAATAGAATCATAGTAACCTAGAGCTGGAAGGGACCTAGTAGGTCATCTGGTCCAACCCCCTGCCTGTAGCAGGAAATTTTCCTAGAGCAATTCTAATACAGCATATTAACATTGCTACTTCTATGCTGTGCTTGCAAATGCTTTGATTCAGGACCTGGGAAGTGATGGTGAACAAACACAATAAAATCTATTAGGCACTTTGCACATCTTTTTGACAACTTTATATCTGAAGGTTGAATTTAAAAGGTAATATATCTTTTGCACAGAATTTTTGTACCCAAGAATTTAAACTCTGAAAGGAAATCCAAATTCTACCAACAGAAATTTCCAGATGCCGAAATTTCTTCAGCCAATACACTGTGAAATATTTACTCTTAAGGATTTGGCTAGCAGTACATTATATGGGCAGCAGCTATGTAGGAGCATGAAAGCAGATTGTTCCTCAGGGATCACATTTCACATTATTATTCTAAAGCTCCTGTGTAACTTGAAGTATAGAGGGCAACACTGCACCTAGCAGTTAGAAGCAACCTTTTCTCTAGTTCACTCTTTTATTGTTAGACCAAGATTTACTCAAAAATTGGAATATTTCCTGATGTCGTCACCAAGGTGGGCAGAAAAGGGATGGGTAGGGGTGGGCGGAAAAGGAAGTCTTTTTCTTTTGTTAGCTGAGAGTCCCCAAATTCTGTTGTGTCTCTCTTTAGATTATATTACTTTAGATTAGATTACTGTGACAAAACAGTAGCAGAACATGATTTCCAAGAGGCTTGACAAACTTGCTTCATTGAACATGAAATAGATGTACAGCAGTAAAAATACAAATTGTATATTAAAATGCTGAAGAAGCAAAACAAAGGTAGAAAGGGAATTAAATCAAAAGAATTATATGTACCTACCAAAAAGGCAAATGGGAACAACAAATAAGTGCTGTGGGCAAAGGTGGACAAGGAGCTTAAAAAGCAAACAGCAAACAACATAATGTACTGTGTTACAATGAACTGATTGCTGCCCCTATTCCAGTTACTCAGATTATCCCAGAAGACTGGACCCTTCACTCATAATGAGTGGGCATTTCTTTTGCAAAGCAGCAGCTCCTTCCACAACACACTGGATTGTTTTTGTGCATGATCTGAAAAACCTAGTGTTGAGGATGTCAAGGTTCTGTTTGATGAATCATCTTCTATTTGATACAATCATCTTGGCTGGTGGGCTAGGTTTCTCAATAGACTGTTAGAAGCCAGTTTCAGTATAAAATATGACTAGTGTCCATTATTTTAGCTGGACCTAGATCTGCAGTTTTCAATGCTTTTTAACTTCATGGCACACTGAAAAGGTGCTAAAAATATCAAGGTACACCATCGGTTTTTGGACATCTGGCAAGGCCCATCATGCTGCTAGCAGGAGGTTCACACCCCCAGATAAGCAATTTTAACAAATGTCCCTTCCCCAAAGTTACAATGTAATAGCAACACAGTGGGTGAAAATAGCTGACCAAGATAATGAAGAGAAAAAACCTCATTGGCTCTGCCAGGCAGGCTTTCTGCAATGACACTGAATATAAAGAGTATGACAGGGAGCATCCCAGAATAATGGCTACTGGGGTAGGATGTCTGTTTTTCGGATGCTGACATACAGAAGCCACTGAAGAATCAGAATGTCCAAAACTTAAGGGAAAATGGGGAAAAACCAGAGATTCCTGCTACAGCCTTTTCTGATAGACCTCATCACCCTGCCAACAGTTGGCAGATTTGAAATTTCTAAGTACAACATTTACGTCATTGAAAATGAGTGACATTCAGGTCTGTATTCAATAGTCGCTGGCTCACAACCACAGATAAGAGGATATTAGATAGCAAAACTTTGGGGAAGAATCTAACCAAACTTCTTTACAAAGCACAAAGCACACTTACTTTCTATGCGCACTCTCTTTTGCTCCTTGATTGTGATCTCCTTTTTTTGCATATCCATGGATTCCAACTGCTCGTCTCGTTCCTGCGTAAGGGTCACTAATATTTTCTGGTGCTTCAGCCAGTGTCTCTGGAGCAACACTAGATCCATGTCAGTATCATCTATTTGTTTGGTAAGTTTCCTGATTTCAATTTCCAATGGTCCCAATTCTTGACCCTGAAAATGTGATCATTGAGAAGATGTTGTTTTACATGCAGTACACTAGTTTTGATGCCTGTACATCTATGCATGCTTACACTTGGTTCAACAGTGATGGAAACATTATATGGTGGCTGATGCTCCCAAGCTGTTTACAGAATCCTTCTCTGAAAGAAAATATCTCATTTTTATCATGGATCTTCAATAATGTATGTGAACTGAATTTTGTGCTGAAAAATACCAAACTGATAGCAAAATGAGGTCTCTAATCAGCCCAATCCCATTGAAATGTGTGACATTTTTGTCAGTCAGTGTGAGAGATCCTTCTGCTTTCGTTCATTCCTATGATAAGAATTCCATATTAAAAAGAGATGAGAATGATTTGCTGTTTGGTTCATGGTTGAATTAAATAACAGCTTGCCTGAGGATGACATATGATAAGTTCATTACACATGGAGTAAAGCAACACCTCCTAGTTTGATGGCATAAAAAGTAAGGAGAGGGTCTTCATTCTCATTCCCATTCCTCACTGAACCCTACCTTGGCTTGAGATAGCCTGCCATACCAAGCACTACTGGTGACTCCACTGGTAATCTGCATTCCTGAGGGGATGCTACTGAGATGGGACTGAGGCTACCATTAAACATGGCATGGAATTCAACTCAACAGGGCTCAGGCAGTGTGCCTGTCATTCCCCCCATCC
This sequence comes from Cryptoblepharus egeriae, assembly GCA_030015325.1. Lineage (NCBI taxonomy): Eukaryota > Metazoa > Chordata > Lepidosauria > Squamata > Scincidae > Cryptoblepharus > Cryptoblepharus egeriae. The sequence goes on along the minus strand of JAREYC010000002.1, from coordinate 101,268,494 downwards.
CACCCAGGTCTACCCCAGTCATCTTCCCAGAGATGCCTCTGCATACATATAATAACCAGACCATGAAAAATATACCAATGCATGCATAGTAAAAACAAGGATGGTGTAACATTAGACAGCCAAGCATTAACGTACTTCAGCAAGTGAGGGTTCCTTTATCATTTAAAATTTTTCAGCATCTGCACTCTAGACTTACTGAATATAGGGACATGGAGCTTATGACATGTATTTCTCAAACATGACTCCACCACACCATATGGCAAACTGCTATTAAACTCAGTGATATTGCAGAAGCAGTCAGTCACATGGGATGGGACATGTTGTTCCAAAATAAGCAATCAAAAATCTCTCTGTGTAATCAAAGGCTGCTACGTGCACCTAAATAAGCTCTTTTGATTTGAGTAAAATAATACTATGGCATCATGAGAAAAATTGGTTTGCTATATAAAATTGGTTTTGTACACATGTTAATATTTCATTAGATGCATGAAATGCATGAAATAATTTACCTTTCTCAGTTCAAAACAGATAATGGATTGAATGCAACTTCTCATTTTTGCTAGAAGATGGTTTATGGAATCAAATATTCTGATCAGCAAATTGGACTGACCGAGTGTCACATTATACCTGTTTGTGTTTCTAGGATAAGCCAGTCTATTAACTGGTTGCTTGCTTGGATCCTGTCTATGTGAAATACTTTGGCTGTGACAAACACCACAATCTTAACCAGGTCTACTCAAAAGTAGTGTTCAATTGGTTCATTGTGTTCAATGGGTTTTACTCCCAGGAAAGTGTCTTTAGGATTGCAGCCTAAGAGATGCAAGTACAACAGGTCCACACTTAAATGGGAATTCATTATCAAACCATTTCCTTTTTAGAAGCTCCCACCAAATTCCCAAACCACTTTTAAACTATTGCCTACTTTAACGAGTGGTGTGTGGTTTAGCAGGAAGTGCTCCTGAAGAGCTAACAGCACAATAAACCTTGAATGAACAGCAGCCAACAGCGTTTAAATGCCAGGAATGATATGGCAAACTCCAGCAAGGCTCTAAAAGGCAGACACAGTATGTGAACTGAAAAACATAAAGAAACATACTCCCAGCTGAGAAATGATCACTTCCAATTTCTTGTTGAACAGGTTGATGGCACCCTGCTTGCGCTCAATTAGGAGGTTGCGCTTTGCAATCTCAATCTCGCTGTGGCTGATCTGGCTATTCACATCATCCATTTCCTTATCCAGTTCGGAGAGAGTCTTCTCAAGCGCATTCAGTCTGCAAGTAGTGTTTGTTGTGTCCAGTGTGGCCTGAGCTACTTCATTCTCAACTTTGACAAATCGCATTTCCTGGAAATATTAAGAAGAAAAGTGCGTGCACACACACACGTGCACACACGCACGCACACACACACACACACACACACATACACACACATACACACACACAGAGATTGTTTGTGGATACTGACACAGAAATAGAAAGCCTAGCTAAGAGTAATGCACTAGAAATTATGCCTTTCTTTGAAGTCAGGCCTCCTCTGTGCAGGAGAATTGGCCCTTCTGCCAGCGGAAAGAGTGGCAACTAGCCTGAACTAATTTCTTCTTTGAAACCAGAGGTGGCTTCTCCTCTATGGAGAAAAACATTCAGCAGAAGCTTCTGTCATCAGAGTCAAACTAGGACACTGTGGTCTGAAAATCAAGAGGGTGAGGGATCCAAAGAGTCAGAACTGACTGCTGACTGCTGTGACTAAACTGAGAAGAATCTTTCAAAATAGGCCATTTCCCCTAATTGTGGTTTATTCTCTTTTGAATTATTTTGGTGTTCCTAAAAGGAACACAAATATGGAACTATTATTGCAATAATACTTAGCTACCTTCTATTCTTTTGTGGCAGGGAGACTGGCATTGGGAAACTGCTATGAAACAGGCATTGTCCTTCATTCTGAAACTTGTATCTACAAGAGGAGATTCTCCACTATTCAGGGAGCCTGGTTCCCATCAGTCCTATACGGGTAGGTGCTATACATACCAAATCCACCATTTTTTTCTGAAGGTGAGATGCCAGTTGTAAAAAGTATCTTGCTGCTTTGTTAGACATCAGTTGATCTTGAAGTTTGGTCATAATTTCATTCTCCATTGACTGTTTTCTTTCTGATTCTTTTTCTATATCTCTTCGAAGGGTAACCAACTCATTCATGCGAGCAGCTCGATCCTGAGAAGAAAAGCATACGGTTGGGATAAAATGCACACAGTAAAAGTAGAAGTATTAGAAGAGTAGAATGAAGTGTGATTGTACAGCAGAAAACAAATACAAGTGCCTGACCCAATGTTCTCACCGTATTAATACGACTGAGAGCTTGCTCTGTTTCATGTAAGGTACGCGTGTATGTGCCAAATTCCACTTTCATCGCATCCTGTTTGGACACACTCTGGGCTATCAGCTTCCTGCTCATGTTGGCATCGTTCTCCGAGCGGTTCAGGATAGAAGCCAATTGCTCATTCCTTTCTTCCTCCTTGGTGATAGATTTCTTGTAAACTTCAATCTCAACCTCTAAAGATTTGAGCTTGTGTCTGGATTCTCTGCAAGAGGAAAAAAGAAAGATCCAGAGCAAAATAGTTATTTGCTGCAATCCTAAAGACACTTTCTTGAGAGTAAGCCCCATTGAACATTGAACTTTTGAGTAGACATGTTTAGAATTGTGCTCACTGTGCTTCAAAGCCTCTCTTTTCATATAACAATAGAGGGTCACTCTGGGATTAAAAACTAAAAAACAAAAGTGCTTGGTATCACCAAGGACTTTTCCAGGCAATTGTAGCTTTGGATAAACATGGTACTTCTTTGCTGCTTAGTAATACAGACTTCCATGTAGTGTCACCATAAGAATTTTAGTTGTTTAGGGCAAAATCCAGAGTAACTACAGGGAGTCCTTGCTCTGGTGTAAGAACAACTTACTCTGGATTCCAGTATGAATTTCCAATAGGTTTTCACTAGGTGGTGCAGTAACTACGGGTGCATGTAAAGTCTCTTACGTGCTCCCACAGTTATTCTGGATTTGGGGGTAAGACTTGTTTATTACCGGTATTTCTGGGAAAATATAGTCCCTCAAAATTAAAAAGAAAAACAGTGTGTTCATGACTACTGTGATTGCCATTCTTTGGGTGAAAAGACTCAGCTGAATCATTTAGAAGGTATAAAAAAGTTGTTTTTATTGTTGTTGCTGCTGTTGATTGTTCCTCTTTTACTTGGACTGCTTGGGAAAGTATAAACTTAGGTTTGAAGCAGCTTATGGGACCAAGAGTGGAGATGTCAAGGATTCAGGTAACCCTGAAGTATCCAGTCCTATAAATAAAACCTACTTAATGCCTGCAGTGACCCTGCCCCCTTTGACCATATGCTTATCAAATCATTGCATCCCACATGGGTTGCATCCAACATTGCATCCAAATTGCATTACCTCCCCATCTGCCTGCCCAGCTAAATGTGTGGAAGGATTAAAATCCTGACTGATGTGAGTACTTAGGGAAAGGACACAGTAAACTGTGATTGCTTCATTTTCAGCTTGGTCTTAATTTCCTTGCCAGTATTTTGCCTTCTACCTTATTACCCATACAGTTGCTTCATTGTTCAAGGGTCTATCTCTGTCCCTTTAATTCTTTTTCTACTGTTTTTTGGAATTGTCAGATCCATCCTAATACCTGTTTAGGATGGCACATGTCCTGGCACAAGTCCCTTGCTGGCTTGGGGGTGTCACAAAAGTTCTGTAGGCCACTTCTGTGGCACTCCTGAGAGGATAAAGCCAGTACACAGAAATGTACTGGCTTCCCTGCGCCACCATGAAAGGAGATGGGTGAATTGTGCTGGCCCAAATTAGGATTGTGCTATCAAGTACTTTTCAATAAACATTCTTTTCTGTTTTACTTGTCTGCTCTCAGTTCGCTTGGGAGGAAACTTGTTTGCCCTTTGTTTTCAAACTGCCTGCTTTCTGCTTTGTTCTGATTTTAAAGGAACCCCAGATTTAGGGAATCTTTACTGACTTTGGAGGAAGGTGATCTCTTTCTGTCTGCACACCTTACATTTGGATGCAGCAAGTGCTGCATTTATCCTGATTTATAACCTGCTGCATAATGCAATGGGCTGATGTGGTGCTGGTTTCCAGGCACCAACCCCTTCTGTGAATCACCAAGCACATGGAAAGCAATTTCATCAGTGTCACAGCCAGTCATGAACAAACTTCTGTACTAATTCTAAAGCCAATTAGAGGCATCATGGAAAATCTAACATATTCAGTCTGCCATTTGTCTATTTAACCTCCTATTACTGTAAGAAGCATTTGTTTCACATAGTACTTTGCTTACTACATCAACTAAGATAACTGTCATGCTGCAACTCAGGAACCTTTTGCTTTGCTAAGGAAAACTACCAAGTGCTCACCCTAGACACATAAAGCTTCAGCATCCAAAGTGACATACAGCACAATCCTAATCATGTCTACTCAAAAGTAAGCCCCATTATGTTCAATGGGTCTTACTCTCAAGAAAGTGTCTTTAGGATTGCAGCCACAGTGAGATATAAAAACTCCTATTACACCCTGATGCAGGGTCAAAAGGAAGACAAAAAGCTGTTATCTCTTTGGTTAGTAGGACTCCAGGACGAGAAGGCAGAGAGCAAAGAGAAAGAGAGAGAGAGAGAGAGAGAGAGAGAGAGAGAGAGAGAGAGAGAGAGAGAGAGTATGTTCCCTCCAGGGGAAGGGAACTGGATAAAAGTCCTGTGTGCTCCCTGAGGCATCTGGTGGACCACTGTGAGATACAAGAAGCTGGACCAGATGGGCCTTTGGCCTAATCTAGCAAAGGCTCTTCCTATGTTCTTTTTGCATTGGCAATGAGTGCTATGGACACTTCGCTGCAAAAATTCACTTCACTAGAAAAATTCTTCCTCACATCTAATGGTAGCCATGGTTGAAATTTCAATTAGTGTGGTATTCTGTCTGCAGTTGTTATCTATCCTGATAATTTCCAAAGACAACCATTTGGAGTGATGTCCACCATGTAATTCAGCGACTTACTTGAAGTATTTCTTTCTTTAAGGCAGAATTCCCACCCAAACTGTACTGACAGATAGAAAGTATGCTACCTTAGAGCTTCCTGCATGGCGGCATAGGCTTCATCCCGGCGCTTCATCCCAGTTAAGCTGACGTTCCACTGATGAAGGAGCTGCTTTTTCTCCAGATGAATGGCTTGTATCTCTGTACTTGCCTGCAAAGACAATGCTGTGAACTACCAAAACAACTTTTTAAACTGTGAAGGCTCCTGGTATATGACTTGGCTCCTTGCAAACTGTTATACATACAAGTGGCATAAATCACACGGGACAATGAGAAATATTCTTTCAGTCATCCACCATCTCCTACTGTCCAATCCAGTCTATCAGCAACTTACCATATTCCAGCCTATGATCCTAATCTGATAAACCCATGTCATCCCTTCAGTTCAGAAAAACTGAAAGGATTCTGCCATAAAAATGTAAGAGATTTGAAAAACACAGGAACTTGTAATAAAAGTGTATAAAGGACTCTGTAACCCTAAAATGTACTGCTAGCTGCAGTGCTGGTTGCTGTGTACAAGAGGCTGAGGAGCAGGCTATGTATTACATACTTAATATTTAGAGGGGTATACTGTAAACAATCCTATTTCCCCAATTGATTTTCAGTTTTAAAAATGGTAATCTGGGCTCCATTACACACATTTTAGCATGCAATTTGCTCTCTAGAGTAGTGGTCCTTTAAGCACCAGCACCCATTTTATTGGGACCCATCTAAGTTTACCAGATTTTTTGAAGAGAAGATCTAGAAAGAAATAATATTTATTTATTTGCAAGTAATAATAAGCAGAAAAAAGACCCTCAGACATATATCTCCTTATATGTACACATGCTTGCCAACTGTAGAAGCTGAGCTCTTTGCAGTGTATTTAGTAGCTATCTGATTTTGAATAGCTTCAGGGCTTGAGGTAGTTATCTGACTGTTCTATCACCATTACGCGGGTCTGCAACCCACCAGTGGGTCCCAACCCACAGTTTTGAAACCACTGCTCTAGAGTGTTTGCTGTCTAGTGTATATACATTCGCATCACCTGGTGCGGGAGGCCAGCTCATCATCCCCATGCAGTGGGCGGGGCAAGAATCTGGATGGTGGGTTTGGTTATGTGTCATTGTGCTACCTCCATTGGTTTTATTGCCACAAGTTTTGATAGACTATATTTCAAAGTGGTTTGTTTCACTGCATTCTGCTGCAAATTACGCATCCAACAGTATATAACATGATGGGATCATTCCTAAAAACAATTATTTTTAGCCATTTTATTCACTAGTTTGCCACCTTTCTAACAACTTATTGCAGTGGTTATCAAACTGTCTTGCTTGGGACCCACTTTGTAGAGGGACAACCTGTCCAGGATCCACCAAAAGTGATGTCATGGCTGGAAGTAAAAATCATCAAGCAAATTAAAATAAATAAATAAATAAATAAATATAAATACATTAAAGTTAACAAAGTAAATAACCTCAAACTCCAAACCCACCATCCCCCCAAAAAATTTCAGTACGATTTTCCACACCCAGTTCAATTTTTAATTTTCTATTTTTAAAAAGTTTCAGTATGATTTGGGATTAAATACCATAGTTACTCGAATATAATGTGCTATCTAATATAATGCGCACCCCATACTTACAATCAAAATACTGTATTTACGCAATTCTAATTAACATTGAATCTAATGGACACCCTGATTTTGGAGACTGAATTCGGCTGAGAAAGGTGAGCGTTATATTTAAGTAAATACAGTAAGTATTAAACCAAGTAGGTTTTTATTATTCTTGCTAGACCAGGGTGACCATGTGTCATAATTGGACAGAGGAGAAGTTCCCCACTCGATGTAGGACACTCAAGAAAAGTGTAGAACATAACAAAATACAAGCTCAAAACCCTTCTGTATATTGTTTCCACGTGCTTCAACAATATATTACTGAAAATGACATTTAAAATTATTACATATAATTTAATAGATATAGAGCACAATCCTAACCATGTCTACTCAAAAGTAAGCGCCACTGTGTTCAAAAGTTCTTAGTCCCAGGAAAGTGTCTTTGGGGTTGGAGCCATAATTTATTAATTCCAAGTCGGCTATAGGCAGATTTTAACACTATGGTTGCAATCCTAAAAACACTTTTCTGGGAGTAAGACCCACTGAACCCAATGGAGCTTACATTTCAGGAGACATGGTTAGGATTGTATTGTTTATTGATTTATTAAATTTAAAATTATTAAATATAATTTATTACATATAATTTATGAATTAAAAGCACACTACATCATGCCTGCTCACAAGGAAATGGAGGACAAGGAAGGTTTTTCCAGGACACAAGGCTAAGAAAGAGGACATGTCCTGGAAAAAGAGGACAGCTGGTAAAAAATATTTTTAAAAGTCAAAACTACCTTAACCCACACTCCCACACAATAAAAGGGTATTAAAACCCCAAAGGGAAGAGGGTTGGAGATCCAGATGAGGCTTGAGTATAGGGAGAAGAGAAGTTTGGACTTTACAAAGGCTTTACAAATAAATTTTTTAAAAAAAAATTCCCTTTACTCGCAGAACCAGTTTCAGTGTCGGGGAGGAGGGCTGCTTTCTGGGGCCTTTCAAGCTCCAGGTGCCTGGGATCAGGACCATTCTGAAAGCCTTGCACCTTCCACATCAGCTAAAGCATGTCTGGTTACTCGTGAGTAAACAATGCAAAGGGGAGCTTTTTAGGAGGGAACTTCCTCATGGAATGATTTTGGGGGCTAAGTTCCTTGGATCAGAACCCACCCGGTGTCATAAAATCATAGAATGTCTTTGGCTTTCTCTAAACCTGCCCTTTCCAGCAGACTAAGGCGTGTTTGCTTACTCACGAGTAAAGATGCAATATGCAAATATGTATGGGGCTTGTATGTATGGGCAAATATGTATGGGGATGTAATATGGGGCTTTTAAAAACTTTTTTGGCCGTACCTTTGGCTAAGAAGGTGCTATCTCAAAATGGACTCTGCTCTCCAATACAAATCCAATGACACATGACTCGATGGAATAGTGCGCACCATCGCAAAGTTGCTTTTTGGGGTGCCATAGCCCCCCACTGCTTGTCAACCCGTGGGCACATCACCCTGTGTGGGCCGTACCCTCTGCACCCCCCCTAGTGACACCAGTGTGTAAAACTGATAGAGGGCCCTTCTGTTGATTTCCTTCAGAACAAATCCCAAATTACAAGCCCTATCTCAGGAGTTTAAAACTGCTGCTACTCTCTCCCAGAGTAAATATCTAAATACATAAAATACATTATTTTAAATTGTAATAAAATTATTTTATATCATAATATAATTAATAGATAATTAATAAAATTATCCCAGTAAATAATTATAAATTACATAATTATATTTACTTTGATATAAATTACCGGTATATGATACCTAAATTATATCTCAGCAAATGTTTGGGGGTGGAACCACCACCACACTTTTTAAAAAACAGGGTGCATTTGTAAACTTATGTTCAAGTTATTTCATGAGACAGCAGGAAATCTTCCCTTACGTAACACTATGAGAAACACTATCCGCACTTACTTCTACCACTTCTTGTCGTGTGATTCTGCTATCTTCTGCCTGGGCAATATGCTGTGCTTCATATAGAGCAATCTGCTGCTGGAGTTCATCAGCCCTCCTTGTTAAGCGGTCCACATAAAAGTCCTGTGAAATTGAAAAACTTCATAATAACCAGTTTCCAATACTCTTCTCATCTTGAGTGCTCAATCTGGTCCATTGAATTGAATGGGGTTTACTTCTATGCTATAAGTGAAGCAGTTGAGCTTAACAGGGTTTTCTCCATGTTCACATAAAGTAACTATTTCAGTCTTGATTAAATGTTTCCGTTTCATATGTTGTGGTTCCTTCATATGTTGTGAAACCTCTTAAACACTGTGAAGGCTTATAATTTTATATTCAGAACCAACAGTCAACTATTGGTTTAGTGGTTACAGTGCTTCAATGGTTACAACTAGAGCTTTCTGTAGAGAAATGGTGAGATTCAACATAGTATCAATCCTAAAGAGCACAATCCTAACCATGTCTACACGAAAGTAAGCCCCATTGTGTCCACTGGGACTTACTCCCAGGAAAGTGTCTTTAGGATTGCAGCCATACTCAGAATGTTAGGTCATTTAAGTGCCATTTTTCTTCATTTTGTTGTTCTGAAGTTGCACAGGTTGCTCAATTACTCCTAGCTGTGTTGTAAGTATAGATATTAAGAAAATTAATTGTTGTGGGTACAGATATTAATAAAATTGCTGATACACAGCTAAAGATGGAATTTTCAATCCTTCCCCTTTTTGAAAAAAAATTAACACAATCCTATGTATGTCTGCTCAGAAGAAAGTCCCATTATGCTCAAATGTTTTACTCCCAGGAGAAGTGTGTGGGACTGGAACTTAAGAGTTTTTGACCCAATTTGTATCTGATCAAATTATGGACTAAACAGGTAAAACAGTGATTTTCAATCTTTTTATCTCATGACACACTGACAAGATGTAAAAACTGTCAAGACAAACTATCTTTTTTGACAAGACACACCATGCTGCTGGCATGGAGATTGAATTCCACCAATGACCTATTAATAAATGACACTGACATAAACTGGGCTGGCATAAGCCCAACCTCAGCATGCCATGCAGCTCAGGTCCAACCTGTGGATCATTCACTCCTGCAGTTCAATGGTCCATCTATGGACCATTTGCCATGACACACTAGTTGAAAATCACTAATGCAAACCATTGGTAAACAGATACCAATGGAAATGTAGTCAAAATGACTCTTGGTTAAATTGTCTCAAATTTTCACAGTGCATAATCTGCCTATAAAGATGACCCAGAAATAGAAGACATAAGGGCAGGGATGAAGCAAAAGGGTCAGAACATGATGAGCTTTGCATGGGTAAATAATGGGAAAAGAGAGGAAGAAATGGTTTGTACAGATACAAGGGAGAAGAGAGACAGTTAGGAGGATTTTTTGCAGTCTCAGAAGGACAACCCATTGCTAGGTACCTGTTTCTGTTTCTCCACCTCTGCTCGTATCCTCTCTGCCTCAGCTTTCTTTACTGTGCGCTTCATCACAGCAATATCATCCCGCACATCTTGGTCCATGTTCTGCATGTAGAACAGCTGCAGGGATAGAGTTTCCATCTCTGCTTGCATGGCTGAAACTATGAAAATGAGCAAGGGGAAAAATATATATATATTTTTCCACAGCTTGTGCCAAGACAAGATGCAAGTAGTGGGAAGAGCAAAACAGATGGCTTTTTTGAAAGTGAAAAATGATTGTGTATTTAAACAAATGCCATTCACCACCAAATATATAAAATGGCAATCCAAATGAATCACCTTTCTCTTACAGATACTATAAGGATAAGCAATATACTGTAGATAAGAAATAAATAGTTCCAAAATGCATCATCTGCTAAGGATCTTTGTTTCTTCTAGTGTTCCTTTCTTGCTTACTTAGTTACAACCCAGTCCTAACATGTCCTGGGGCAGGCAGGCCATTTGGCCTGCCCAGCATCCAGAGAAGGGTTGGGGCTGTCTGTGATTCAGCCAAGGACAAGGAAATTCCTTCTCCTCACCCCAGGAAAAGTTGCAGCAGTCCCAATGGAGCTATCAGATCCTCACCACCTACAGAGGTAACACAGACCCAAGCAGCCTAGAGCTGCTACCGGCTATTAGGGACCAGGGTTAGGATCCTGCACAAGTGGGGTCCACACCCCTCCTGTCCCGTGGCCCACTCATATGCCTGTCTGCTGCCCACCTGCCCTCTTGCCTTGAAATGTCTCCTTCCCACCCTCCCCACACATCCCTAGCCTCTACACTGGTCCGACTACGTTTGTGACATTCAAGAGCTGGTGTAAAGGAACTATGCTGGACCAATATAATCTTTGAATTGCACTCAGAGGTCACATGCCTAACCGATTTAGGCCAGGCTATTTTGCGTAGCATATCTTTCTGTGCCGTAGCATATCTTTCTGTGGTGGTGTGGAGAGGTCAGAATATGCCTGTGCACTTGCCTAACACCCCCCCCCCCACACACACACACACGAGTGTGGCAGAACTACCTAATGTCACTTTTGTGACTTATGCCTGGTCTTATGCTAGCCGAACTGGAGGTTAGGCTTACAGCCTTACTTAAAAGAAACATAACCTCCCCTTTCCACTCCCCTAAGAATACACCTAGGGTGGCTTACAATGTTCTTTTAAATATATTTTCATACTATAAAATACAAAAAGAAAAAACAAGCACACATCATTAAAAACATATATGAAAAAGCATAGAAAACAAAATGCAGCAGCAATAATAAACACATCTAAAAATATCAAAGCAGCAGTAAATAAAAACCAATGTGGTAAGGCTAACAGAAACAAAAACATCCTTAGTCCCCATTGGAATATATCCAGCAAGAGCACAGTTATTAGCTGACTCTGAGCACAATCCTAACTGTGTCTACTCAAAAGTAAGCCCTATTGTGTTCAATGGGTCTTACTCTCAGGAAAGTAGGATTGCAGCCTCTGATGCCATTCCATAACATTGCACAGCTAGTCAAGAGGGCCATACGCAGGGATGAGCTGGCTCATATGGGAGTAGGCTGTTCCTCTGATATCCTGGCCTCATGGCATAAAGGGCATTGAAGGTCAAAACCAGTATGCTGAACTGGGCCTGGAAATGAACTGTAACCTAGCGCAGCTGCAGGAGCAGATGTATGAATAAGCCAAATTGCTGAGTTCCTATGATTGTATGGGCTATTTCATTTTGCACTATTTGCAATTACTGGACAATCTTCAAGGATAGCCCAAAGTAGAACATAGAATTGTAATAAGTCTTGATGGCAATAAGAGACAGACTACTGGTGCTTAGGTCTGACCACCCAAGTACAGGTGCAGTTGCCACATATTGAGACACAGGATAGTTCACTTTCCATTTATACTTCACGTTCAATTAAAGTGTTGAAATACCTTCATTAAAATTAAAATTAATGTTAATTGCACTCAAATTTAAATTTTATTTAGTACAAACTCTTTTACTGTGTCAGTTTAAAAGCAATAATGCTACTCTTCTACTTTTAAGAATTAGGAAAAAAGGAAACGCATGGAACACACAAAATATATTAGAATCACAAGAATATGATATGCTTTACACAATATCATAAAGGTTGAGAATACACTGTATTAATTTGTCACAAGTTATATAAGGTCTTCTGTAAATCTAAGCTTGCATTGGCCACCACGTTGGCTATTTCTTCATATTGCATGTACGGTGTTTGACTGAGAGCGAGTTCCAGAACATAGATGCTATCAGAGAAAGCCCTCTTCAACAGTTCTGCTGTTAATGGATCACAGTCAAGATTTTCTGTAGTCAAAGGTTTGGCAAAAGATGGATTCTACCCTTACCTTCTTACTTGGACAGAAATTTCTAACCTACTGCTTTTGGTTATACATCTTCTATAAGCAAGAGAGCAATATAAAATACTTGATATGTATATGATATATTAGGGCAAGTAACTGAATGTTGGTTATGTAAACCTCCAAATTCCATTCTAAGGATGTCAGAACCAAACTGGATTCCAACCCTGATGAAACCTCCTCTATGGAGGAGAAAGACCAATATCCTGCTATGGTTACTTATGCACAGAAATCCTGTGGAGTCAACAAGCATCTGATAAATTTAGGGTGAAATCCAGAGTAACTATGGGGAGTCCTTGCTCCGGAATAAGAACAAGTTACTCTGGATTGCAATATGAATTTCCCATAGGTTTTCACTAGGTGGTGCAGTAACTACGGGTGCACGTAATCTCTCTTACGTGCTCCAGTAGTTACTCTGGATTGTGCCCTTAATATTAGTTTGAAAAGAATAAGAAATGCAACATAGTAAAAAGAACAGTCACCTTTCTTGCGTTCTTCCGCAGCAGTTTGGCATGTCTTCCTGTAAGTGTTTCTGAGGTCAGTCAACTCTTCCTCCAGCTGCCGACGTGTCATAGCAATGTGAGAATGCTGATTATGGTTCTTCTCCAGATCCATTTGCAGACGTGCCAACTGCTGCTGGACCCCATACAGGATCACACCAAGTTCCTCTCTCTGTTTCTTGTTGTTCTTCACACCTACTGTCTGCAGTCATGACAGAGAGGAAATAGGCCTGCTTACTTGAATGGGGGTAGACAACAGTAGAGCAATAATCCAAACAAAGATACTGTACCAGTTCTAGAAGATCATCTGTCAGCTTTCCCATCTGTTTCTTGAGATAGGCCTTTAGAGCAGCTTGGAATCTTTTCATCAGTGGCTACAGAAGATAAGTAAGGAGAATATCAGTACCTATCTAGCTACAGTATTTAGCTAGATATCCCCATACTACTTTTGAACTACATACTACAGTACCCCCATACTACTTTTGAACTAACACATCACAAAGTGGTTTACAAAGTAAATGAAAAAATTAATGGCTAATGGGTCCCTGCTCACAATCTAAAATGCAAAAGAACACCAGCAGAAGCTAGTATAACAGACATTGCTGGGGTGAAGAGGGCCAATTACTCATTCCCTGCTAAGTAAAAGAGGGGCACCCACTTGAAAGAGTCTCACTTGCCCAATTAGCAGTACCTTTAAAATACCCCCATAAAACTACATCTGTCTTTCAATAGCTGCTACAATTTTTAGTCTGGATACTTTGAGTACTGCAAGTTATATGAGAAAAAAATATTAATGCAAAACTGTGGACTGCTTGTTTGCACAATAAAGCTAAAGAAAACTCAGCTAGATTGAAGTCCTATACAGTTCTACTAAATCAGGCATCCAACCCTCCCTTCTAGTGGCAGTCCTGGCTACTGTGCCACACTGGGGTGACGCTGGATATGTGAACTTAACCACAGGGGATTCTGGAATGGAACCTGCACTGATTCAAGGGCACGTCTGCATCAAAAAGAGACTTAAAATAGTAGAAAACAAAGAATGTGAGAAATGTTAGAAAAAATAGAGATTTTAACTGTGATGAAAGATGGCTATTCCCTAATTATAAACCAGAAGTCCTTCTTTACTTTCAGTATCCACTCTGAAAGTGAGTTGAATTACCAACATCATATTTAAGGGACACTGGCATAGCTGTGCAGAGAAATCACACAAATTAGAATTTAGTCTGAAAAAGGGGGTCATTATGACCAGCAATCTTGATTTACCATTATGTGAGCCAATCTACTCAAAGTGGTTTGTTGCTTTGTTGCATTTCTAGCCGGCTGTTTTTCTTCTTAAATTTTGAGGAACTTTAAGTCCAAGAAAATCCAGCCGTACTATTTTTCCCATATAAAATGTCTCCAATTTAAATTGCACATGGTAAATATGCACATTTTAGCCCATCTACCCATAAAAAACTACTCTCCATCAAAATAATCTACATTATATCTCCATTACATCTTTCTATAGACATTTCACTTCAAATACAACTAATGTGTGGCCTTAACTGCTTTCCAGGTTTTTTTCAGTTGCCAACGCTACAGCTGTTTAACACCTCATTATCATAATTTCTTACTGTTTAATTTCTTACTTACATGTTCTGGGTCCAACACAACCAGCTGAGTTTCCTCCTCTGTCTCTTCTACCTCTTCAATATCCCTTGCAGAAAAACTCAGCTCTCCTTCATCCTCATCAATTTCCATGGCACCAATACGACTAAGATGAATAGCAGGATGGGGACTAAAGACAACTGATCTATGGGTACCTGTAACTAAACAGAGTGGAATAAAAACAGATGGCATTAGAGGCAGAGCAAAGTAAAAGACTACTTTTAACTTATGGAAGGAAATTGACACAGAGCAATTGACAGTCTATATTCTATAGATACCAGTTAAATTAGAAATAGTGTTATGAATACACACACACACACACACACACACATATAAAGAGAAAAGTCACTGACTGACTGACTAACTGACTCACTCACTCACTAATGCCCTGCCAAAACCACCAGGCCTAGAAGAATGAAATTTGGGGGGGGGGGGTGTTCCTTCCATGACCGAGGGGTGCACTAACAACCAGTTTTCGGAAATTCCAACCAGAAGGCGGTGAAAAGGGACGCAACGTGTTTTCTTCCCTATACTTTGCATTGAAGAATTGGTGACTGAGGGATGCTCTGCCCCAACCCCTGTACCTAGAAGCGTGAAAGTCGGGGAGGGTTTTCCTTCTGTGACACCAACACCCACCAAGAACCGAAGTGGAGAAATTTAACCCTTAAGGGGTGGGAAAGGGGTGCAACATGTTTTTGTCCTATACTTAACATGGAAGACTGACCAACCTCCAGCCAGTTTGGAGCTAGGTGCCTGGTGCAGTGGGGAGGGGATGTTGTTCAGAGGGAGGGGTTGCATTGGGGAGGATGCTGTGCATGAGGGGGTTGCGCATGGAGGTGATGCGCATGCGGCGGATGTGCATAGTGGGATGTTGCGCATGGGGGCTGTTGTGTTTGGGGGGCTGTTGTGTTTGGGGGGCTGTTGAGGCTGGGGGATGTTGTGCATGGGGGATGTTGTGCATGGGGCATTGATGCACATGGGTCAGATGATGCACATGGGGAAATATTGCGCAGGGGGGACTGATGCGCAGGGGGGACTGATGTGCATGGGGAGTTGATGCGCATGGGGATGATGTGCATGGGGGTGGATGCGCATTGGGGGTTGGTGTGCATGGGTGGTTGATGAGCACTGGAGGGATGTCATATGGGGAATTTTACTCTCGCAATGTGGTTATGCTTTTGCTAGTGTATTATAATTTCTGTAAGAATGCTTGATGCTAAATACTGGAAAGTTCCAGAGACATCTTCTCTGGAAGAAGTATGGATAAAAATGTTTGATTTTGTTGAAAATTATCATTTTCTTTAAAGAGAATATCATAAAAAAATTATGGATAATTGAAAATCATTCACAGATTTTCTGTGCACAAAGAGGAAAATGAATCAAATAAATTATGAATTTGATGAGTATAAAATTGATATGTAATTTTTAAATATATTAAATTGTTTAAGGCAACGATTTTCAAACAGTGTGCCATGGCAAACTGGTGTGCCACAGATAGTCCTCAGGTGTGTCATGGGAATTTGGGAAGAGTCATTAATAGGAAAATTGGGGGATATGAACCCCCTAGTGTGTCTCATCAATGGTAAAAACAATTGATGTTTTTCATCAATTTCAGTGATTTCAATTTCAGCCTTGACAATTTCAGTGCCTTGTTAGTGTGCCATGAGATGAAAAAGATTGAAAATCACTGGTTTAATGTAAGATACCTAATACACTATAAGACTGTAGAAAACTGAAGAAATGTAACTTGAAAACTCTGTATTTGTCACCCAACTTCTAATAGCTATTCTTTTTTTCTTTCTGTTTTCTCAATTTTTTCTATTCATTTCAATAAAAATAAATTATTTTTAAAAAACAGTAAAAGAAAATCAGGCAAGAAACCAGAGTGGTTTTCTGAAAAACCAGGTAAAAGAGTGAAATTGATTCAGCACTAGCATCAGGCAGAAGGTTTTTCATTACCAGTTAGAGCAAAGCATGTGTAAGTAGCTAGAAAGGTTATCTTCAATTAGACACTGGCTGATACCTGATCTTAAAGGCTTAATCTCAAAATCGGATTTCATGCTGCTGGCTTCTGAAGATTCAGTAGAGATCACTGACTGCGTTTCGGCGGCAAATTCTGAACGAATTTCTCTTTCAGGCCCCTCTGGGAAAACTCCGCCAAACTTTTCCAGAAATAAAAATTATTATTACAGGAGAATTACCAAAAGAGTGCTCGTTTTACGAAAGGATGCTGGTAAACAATTCTGCTTAAATTTTACATAGTACAATATGAAATATGTCACCACCAATTATTTCCAGGTGCCATGCTTTGCACACAGCACCACAAGTGTGCACTGGGCCCTGCTGGTCTTGAGGCTGGCCTTGCCCCTAACAAGGCTTTCTTCCTGCTGCTGGCTTTCTTCCTATTCTTCTCCTTCCAGTTTCCCACTAGCTCCTTTTTCCTGATCCACCCACTCATCAGAGTTGTACAGGCACCTAAGTGTGCAGGTGGGCAGCCAGTGGTAGTTCCTTCCCCTCACAGCTGCAGATGGTGAGAGTAACTGCCTCAAGCCCCTCTGGATACACTTACGGGGTGAAGTCCTTCATGAAGTGCTGCTGCCTAGGAGCAATCTATTCCCATTAATCAGTGGGGAGGAATTAACATGGAAATTTTTTCCTCTCCCCCAATGGCCAACAGAGATGGGTTTCTCTCAGAGAGCATGTTCTGCACTACAAAAAGGACAAAAATATCTAGGAGCTTCCCTACTGGCTGCCAAGTTACAGCAGACTAGAAGTCTAGAAAAGATGTTTATCTGACCTCGAGTCTGCTACAATTGACTTATTTTTTCACATTTTTATATTGTTCTTCCTCCAAGGACCTCACTATGGTATTCACAGTTCCTCCCCTCTTTTGAGAGAGCGAGAGAGAGAGACTGGCCCAAGGACATAGAAGCTTCATGGCTGAGCAAGGATTTGAACTTAGATCTTCCAAGTCCCATTCCCAAACCATAACACCAACATGGCTCTCGGGATGGCTCTACATCACTGCTTCTCAAAGCTTGTTCCCTGCCATACCACCTCCCATGTCCACCTATTAAGTACTACTGGAAATAACTGGCAATGTTGTCATCATTGGTTACTTCTAGATTGGGAGACCAGGCACCCTGTGAGGAACACTTTTAAGAGGCTTGGGGCAGATGGGAGGACTTTTTTAAGCATGTAAAACCCCAGGTGGCAAGAGTTTGGGGGTCATGCAGGTACACTGGACATCACCTCACCTGCTCCTTATTATTACTAATAGGTAGAAGGTGTATTAGTTGAGAAACACCATTCTGCATAATATATTCTGGCTGTATGAGGCATTATCTATGAAGCAGACTGAGCTCTTGGCACTGGCCCTTGCATGAGCTTCAATTCTCAACTCATGCTTTGCAAAGCCACATCACTGATACTGCTTGTGCCTGATACCAAACAACCATCCTCTCCATCACTAAGTTCCCATATATGTTTTAAAGTTTCAGTGTGGCCATGATGCTAAGACAGGTGCCTCAGGAAAACCATCTAAGGAATAGTTTATTCATCTGGTATTTATTTCCTGCTTTTCTGTATATGAAGATAATGCCAAGGCAGCTTTCAACATTTTTAAAAAGTACAGTACAATAATAAAGTAAAAAATCTCAGGCCAATGCTGCCCTACATATGAGACAGTATTGAAAACTTCATCTGGCCTGGGCAGTCCTTTGTATTCTTTCCCTCAGGGCATTCAGACCTCAAGCAGTCCCTGGGAAGGAGACGGAAGGGACAAACCAATAAACGATATCACAGGATTCATTCAGAACATCTTTGATCACCCATTCTCCCTTCTCCTACTTTGCTCATTTCATGTCAACAAAATTTATAACAAGATGGCTGCATCCTGATAGTGACCTGTAATGACAGACTTAACTAGGAATAGCAAGCTCCTGGGGACCACATTCACATACCTGTGCAAAGAGTCACATACCTGTGGTGACAAAGATGGCTCTCCAAGAATGCCTTCTCCTGTCACACCAGCCTGGGCCCTCTCTGTTAAGAGTCTCTCTAACAAGTTGGCCATAGGGCCAGTTTCTTCCTCTTCCTCACTGCTTGCTTCAGGAACACCTTCTCCTTCTTCTTCCTTGGTTGCTGCAGGAGCACGTTCCCCTTCTTCTTCTCTAGATGTCACAGGAGCACCTTCTACCTCTTCCTCCTCAGCTGCCGCAGGAGCACTTTCCACCTCTTCCTCCATGGCTGCCACAGGAGCACCTTCTACCTCTTCTTCTGTAGCTGCCACAGGAGCACCTTCTGCCTCTTCTTCCATGACTGCCACAGGAGCACCTTCTACCTCTTCTTCCATGGCTGCCACAGGAAGACCTTCTACCTCTTCTTCCATGGCTGCCACAGCAGCACCTTCTACCTCTTCTTCCGTGGCTTCCACAAGAACACCTTCTACCTCTTCCTCTGTGGCTGCCACCTCTTCTTCTGTGGCTGCCACAGGAACACCTTCTACCTCTTCTTCCATGACTGCCACAGGAGCGCCTTCTACCTCTTCTTCTGTGGCTTCCACAGGAACACCTTCTACCTCTTCCTCTGTGGCTGCCACAGGAGCACCTTCTACCTCTTCTTCCGTGGCTTCCACAAGAACACCTTCTACCTCTTCCTCTGTGGCTGCCACAGCAGCACCTTCTACCTCTTCTTCCATGACTGCCACAGGAGCACCTTCTGCCTCTTCTTCCATTGCTGCCACAGGAGCACCTTCTGCTTCTTCCTCCTCAACATTACTATCTTCTGGCTGTAATAGAAAAAAACAAAACTTGAAGTGGGAAAGTGCAAACAGACCTGGGCATCTGCAGAGGTTCCATTTTTGTGCCCTCTGGTCATGTATGGATGTGTTCTGAGGTATGGGGAGGCTGTGTGAGAAGATCTTCAGAAGCAACTTGAGGACACCTCTGGTTGCATCTGAGAGTCCTGGTTGGACTTTCCAACACAGGTTGGGGACCCAGGCTAGGTGGAATCCATGGCTTCTGAATCTGTGAATAAAGAGGACTGGCCAGTAGTATCAAAAACTTTAGGACCACCTTCTCTCATATGGGAGAAGTCAACTTGTTGAGACTGTCAACAGAAGTCTTGCTCCATGTCCCACCGCCTTCAGAGGTATAGCTGGTGGTGTCATGAATAAGACTTATGTATAACAGAAGTAGACCCTTTCATACCCAGACAAGAGAGGTAATCTTAAGACAGACATTTTTATTTGTGTTGGTAGATGTGGCTTGTATGCACAACTACTGAAGATAAACTCTTCTTGGGGCTCCTTTTGCTTCCATCTTCACTTCTTCAGATCAACACACATTAGAATTTTTAAGAATTACAGTATTATTAATCCAACAATTTAATATGAGGGGCTTTTTTCTGCCCTGCCCACGGCCTGTACCAAGTTCCTGTAAGGATTTTGGGAGGTCTGGAGAGCCCTGCAGGTTGTTGGCAGCGCTCCCCATGGCTGGAAATAAGTGAAAAGATTCAAGAGAGATTAAACCACTCAGGCGTGACTTCCACTTTCACTCAGACCTACCAGAACCTGGCAGGACCCTGGCATGACCTCTGGAGAGCTCAAAATAGCTGCCCTATGTCTCTGCAGGGGGCATTCCTTAAGATCACATTACTGCCACAGCTTATTCCTCGACAAAGGCTTAGGAAAAGAGTAAATCTCTCCCAAAGTTTGAGTACACTGTTAACTCATCAAAATGCTTTCGATTACAGCCTTACCACTTGTTCTGCAATAACCTCTTCAGTCTCATCTTCTGCAATCTGACGACGTTCCGATTCATCGCTTTATAAAGAAAAACCAGTTTATCACAATTATCAGAATACAGTTATAAAGTAAAAGAGATTTTGGTTTATATTCTCATATTAATGCAACCTCTCCAGCAATTTTTAACGGCAAAGAAGCATATATACTGTGATCACTGCAGAAATCTGTACTTTCTTTCTTAGCAAAGTCAATTGGTATTTCCGTGTTGAAACTGAAGTGTAAGAGGCCCAAAGATACAAGAAGTGAATAAACAATGACTCTGATGCCAATGGCAAATGTAATAACTTTTGTAAAGAGTTTCAGCTACAAATGTGAAGCATGGCTGGCTGGAACAGTTGAGAGGTAAGGGCTATACTTTAAATAATTCATACCCTGTAATTTAAATAGGCCTAAACTGGTAAGGGCTATATTTTGAATAATTCAGACCCTGTGATTCAGCCTAAATAAGGAATAGTGTAGTATAGAATAGAATAAAAGCAGCTGTCTATATCAAGAGAAGCAGGTGGGCAAGTGATGGGTAGAGAGTAGAAAATGAGAGGCCTGGATTACAATAGGGTAATATATAAAAATATGGATGGAAAAAACCTGAAGCTTGAAGCAAAAAAGATACAGATGTGACTGGCTGAAAGGTAGTGAGCAATGGTATATGTGCAAGGGATTTGAAGGACTGCATAGGTGCTGCTAAAAATGGTCAAGTAGTAGAGACACAGACTTTTAGCAAAATACTACTGAGTTCTTGAAAAAAAATCCTCTTTTATCACTGAGCTTAGGGTCAGTTCACATGAGATAGACACAAAGAAGGATTCGCCAAGTGATCTATATGCTGATCACTGTACTCTTGAAATACAGTGAAATTTGCAGTGAAATACAAAAATTTGCTCTTGAACAGTTCCAACCATACTTGCAACCCATTATCTTCACAGGTAATACATATATTGCAGTCAAAGAGAATTGTCTATCATGCATTTGTCTATCATGGATGATACTGCTGATGGAATCACATTAGATTAGCAGGAGAGAAAAATGTCATAGTACTGTTCAAAGGAGCTCTGTTGTCGGGGGTCATACAATGTAAACCTATGCATGCATAGACAGAAGTAAGCCCCACTGTGTTCAACTAGACTAACAGCACAATCCTAACCATGTCTACTCAAATGTAAGCCTCATTGTGTTCAATGGGTCTTACTCCCAGGAAAGTGTCTTTAGGATTGCAGCCTTACTCCCACTGTATGTATAGGATTGCAGCCTATATGTTGCATCCTCATTCCTCTCCAACTAACAGTGTGGCGAATCCAGATGCATCACAGATCTCAATTCTATATACACTTACCTGAGAGTAAGTCCGGTGAATTAAATAAGACTTACAGTGCAATCCTATGTGTCTACTTAGAAGAAAGTTCCATTAAGTTCAATGGAGTTTACCATAAAGTACAATCCTAACCATGTCTACTCAAAAGTAAGCCCCACTGTGTCCCAACACTCTCAGGAAAGTGTCATTAGGATTGTAGCCTAACAGTGGACCAGCACTAGACCAGCACAACTCATCAGTCTTACTGTTCCCATGATGATGTAGGGAGGGAAGCGCATGTCTGTGCACTGGTTTCATCCTCCCTCCCCCCAGGCGTGGTGCTTTATAGCACTTCTCTGACATTTTCAGGCTAGCACAGGGCTTGTGCTGGGGCTTAGGCCAACCTAAGTGAAGCTTAGGATTGCAGCCTTACAGAGTAGGCATTCACTGTTATCTTGTCTCTGTATATAACTTTAATAGTCTGCTGTGGTTATTTGAGTATCTCTTTGATGCCTACAAACTTGTAGATGTATTTACTGAAGTGCAACAGGGTCACTTTGCCAGACTTCCTTAACATGGCATTACATACAAAAACAAGGTCTAGAAAACCCTTTATTTTAAGGGGGCTATCTGTGTTTCTTCAGTCAATGTATCTGTATCTTGTTGTCTGGTATCTGGGTTTCTAGAGTAAAAGAGGTGCTACATAACATGTTTCAGGTAATGTGTACTCTAAAGGATTTGGATTATATATTCATATCACTGTATATATTCTAAGGATGTACACTGTTTGTTTGTGTGTGTACCTACATACAAACATACCTACAAAGTATATACACTATATTCAAAGGATACAAAGGAATATACAGCCAAATCCAGAGTAACTACGTGAGCATGTAAGAGACATTACGTGCACCCCTAGTTATGTGAGCACGTAGGAGACATAACGTGCACACCACCTAGTGAAAACCGATGGGAAATTCATATTGCAATCCAGAGTAAATTGTTCTTACAACTGAGCAAGGATTCCCCATAGTTACTCTGGATTTCGCCCATATTTTATATTCAAATTATATAAACTCTGTGTGTGTGTGTGTGTGTGTGTGTGTGTGTGTGTGTGTGTGTGTGTGTGTGTGTATAGCAGGCCTCCGTCAGTCTTGAAAGACTATGGAATTGTGCTCAGCACTGCATACGCTGCATGCGAAGCACGAAAGCCTGGGTTGGATTGTTATGGAGGATAGGCTGGTACCCAAGCAGCAAATCCCCCCTCTCCACGCCACTGAATTAGTCCAATGGAAAGGCAGAGCCAATACGATTGGATCCAGCTGGCGTCGCAGAGCTAGGCTAAGGACAGGAGCTTACTCTGTCTTGCATATATATCCTATATACACACACTATTATATATAGTCTGTATATACGAAAGAGATAGATTCCTAAGAATATTTAAAAATAAATTGACTATACTGTACAGGTCCAGCTTTGTTATACACATATTTTTTAACACAGAGATTTGACTCAGTATGACCACTGGAAATCAGTTTTAAAAACAGCTTTCCTACTGCTGTAGAGAGGCAGTCATGCAAACAATCATTTTATTTTTCAGCTGAGCCCAGCAAAAGCAGTGGGATCTTTGCATTTCTGTTGAAAGCCTCTTTACAATAGTAAGAAAATATGTTTTTAAACCATTGTAAAGGAATACTCTTTTATTTTTTAAAACTGCTTTGTTTAACACCTTTTTTTATCCACAGAGAGCCCCAGAATCAAACTCACACAGCTACTGAGGAACAACCTTATTCCATTAATAGCAATGGAGGAACAAGGAACCTGGAAGTGGATCTTTAAGGGTGCAATCCTTACTTAGGCCAGCACAACTCATTGGTCTTCCCATTCCTGTGGTGATGGAGGGAGCCTGGTGCATGTCTGTGCATTGGCCAAACCCTCCCCCAGGAGTGATGCAGAACTGCCTGAACAGCACTTTTGTAATACTCCCAGGCCAGCACAGGACTTTGCTAGGGTTTATGCTGGCCTAACTGGATGTTAGGATTGCAGCCTCATTCTATTTTTTGACTGATTTTTATCCACCAATTTATTTAATTCATGGGAGATTCCGGAGTGGAACCATATTGGATAACGAGGGACACCTGTAAACAGTGTGTGTGAATGTATGTGTGTGTATATATAACCAATAAACTGTCTATCTGTCTATCTATCTACAGTAATTTGAATATATACAGTATATATCCTAAGAGCAGGCCTCTGTCAGTCTTGGAAGACTATGGTTTTGTGCTCGGCGTTGCATACTCTGCATGCGAAGCATGAAAGCCTGGGTTGGATTGTTATGGAGGATAGGCTGTTACCCAAGCAGCAAATCCCCCCTCTCCACGCCACTGAATTAGTCCAATGGAAAGGCGATTGGATCCAGCTGGCGTCGCAGAGCTGGGCTAAGGACAGGAGCTTACCCTGTCTTGTGGGGCTGACCTGGGTCTCAAACCCTGGCCTGCTGGTTAACAGGCACAGTGTCTTAGCCACTTGCGCCACCCACAGCCCGCAATATATCCTAAGAATATATTCAGAATTTGTGTGTGTATATACATACACACATTCTGAATATATTCTTAGGTTATATACTGTATATATTCAAATTACTGTGTATATATATTCTTAGGATATATACTTTATACAGTGGCTCTTCACATAACAAATTTAATTTGTTTCAGAGGTATGTTTGTTACATGAAATGTTCTTTACGTGAAGCGAATTTTCCCATAGGAAATAATGAAAACTCAGATGATTGGTTCCACAACCCAAAAAAATATTCATATAAAAATATTAACCGGATGTAAAAATGATGACAAAACACTGGAATTGAATTCAAAACAGGCATTCAATGTGCATGAGCCTATGAAGTCTATATAGGCTGCAATCCTAAAGACTCCTTCCTGGGAGTAAGCCCCATTTAACACAATGGGGCTTACTTCTGTGTGGAAATGGTTAGGAAGCTGCATCAAAGACACTTTCTTCTGTAATCCAAGACACTTTTAAAGTGTCTCCCCACTTTCCCCGTCATTTCATCCTGAGCCTCTCTCTCTCCTGCTCCCTTCTGGCTGGCCCTGAGCTGCTTCCCTCTTCTCCACTGCTGTTCTCTCCCTCTGCCCAGTGGACGCCCGGCCACAGGAGGAACAGCACAGAAGTGTTGCTTTTGTTATGGGCAGGTGTGCTAGGCAGCCCTGATGCTTTTTAAAAGGACTGCTGGCCAGCATGTCTGCCCCAACTGCCAACGAGTTTGTTTGTTACGTGAAGCAGAATCCTAGATAAATTTTTGTTTGTTACGTGAAACATACTTTACGTGAGGCACCACTGTATATTCAAATTACAGTATATATACTTACGCTATATACTGTATATATTCAAATTACTGTACATATTCTTAGGAATATGTATCCTTTAAATGTATCTTTTGAATATATACATTCTGTAGATACGTTTGAAGCTGTAATCCTAACCTAATTCCCGGCATAAGTCCTGTTCTGACCTGGAGGTGTCACAAAAGTGCCCTAAGACACTTCTGGGGGAGGGCTGGCCAGTGCACATGGGAATGGGGTGGGAGACAGGTGAGTTGTGCTGGCTTAGGTTAAGATTGCACCCTAAAGGAACCTATATAGGCTCCCCCTCCCCCAGGATTACAGGGTCCTTATGCCCATTCAGGCAGGCAGGCCTTCTTTAGTGGTCCCCATCCCACCACAGCATCACTCACCCACTAGTGGGCTCCATCCTGTCTCCCAGACAACACTATCAACAGCAGGGAGGTACCTTTCCCTGCTTCTGCTGGGCTGCTACCAATCGCAGAGAGGGGAGTCCAGGGCTGGACCGAACCATTCCTGCAAAGACAAAAGAAGAGGACCTCTCACTGGGGTGCAACATAGAGTGATCCAGGATTTTAATGTGGCTGTTTTGGGGCAGCAGCAGTTATCCCCTAAGCAGGGAAACCACATGTCCCTTTTTGTCCTGGATTTTAGCCTTGTGTCCTGGAAAAAAACAAACAAACTTCAATATCCTCCTTTTACTTGTAAGAGAGCAGCATGTAATTAATAAATTATGGCTGCAATCCTAAAGACACTTTCCATTGAACATGCTTTGTGCAGACATGGTTAGGATTGTGCTCCAAATGTAACCATTTTAATGAGTGTTTTATTTAACTACTAAATTAAATTAATTATTTAATGAAAGAAATACATATGAGTGTTTTTAGCTTTTCCAATATTTTGTCATGTCTTACATTTTTCTGAGTCATCTAGATTTTGGATATATTTTTTTTACTCCTACATTTTATTCCTCTTTTTTAATGGCATGTAGGCTGCAATCCTAACCATGCTTTCCTGGGAGTAAGTACTATTGAATGCAGTGGGTCTTACTTCTGAATAGACATGCTTAGGATTGCACTGTAAGAGCACAAGCCTAACCATGTCTACTCCAAAGTAAGCTCCATTGTGTTCAGTGGGTCTTACTCCCAGGAAAGTGTCTTTGGGATTGTAGCCCCAGTCACAATTAACACTTCTGAGACGTGGACATGCAGTGGGCTATAGATCTTATGATGGGTCAGATACAGCTTTTTCATCCTCTGCTTTTAAACATTTCAATAACATTTATTCATTTCAATAATATTTATTCAAGGACAAGTAATGTATAGTCAATTTTTTTCCACTTTGCAGATGGACGGGGTGATCAATCCTATGTATGTCTACATTATACAAGTTCCCATTATGGTCAGTGGCTCCCAGGTAAGCGTAGCTGGCATGATCAGTCTGACAGCTGGGTTTGCAACCCAAACAATGAAACCATTAAATGTAGACTGGGGTGAGTTGGAGACAATATGAATTTCTGCCTTTTCTGCGGCCTTAGAGGAGCATAAAACATGGTGTCCAAGCACAGCATTCTTCAAGTCCCAGATTTCTCCACTAATTTTTATGGATGTAAAGACCATCCTTGTTATATACAAATTTTTTATATGTGGATTTGATTCAACACGAATGGCCATTGCAAATCATAGTTTTAAAAACTGCTTTTCTACTGTTGTAGAGAGGGAGTAATGAAAGCAATCATTCTATTTTTCAGTCCCAGAATAAAACCCCTGCAGATATTGAGGCGCTTATTGATATTGATATTATTCAATTAGGTGCAATAGAGGAGCAAGAAACCTGGAAGTGGGTCTTTAGACCTTTTTTCCATTGTTTCCTTTATACACTGATTTTTTATCCACTGGAGGTTCTGGAATGGAACACTAGTGGATAAAGACAGACTGTATTCACTTCTGCAAGGGTGTGAGGAGATGCAAGGACCAGAAATTCAGGCTCGTAACCAGGTTTCTAGAGGTGGGGCTGACAGTTTTTTTGGGGAGTGGGGAGTAATTATGTCTAATATATATTGGTCTGAAAATGAAAGTATGGTATGCAAAGATGTATAACTCAGCTCATGGGGGGCAAACTGCTGGCTTGGGTGGGGGAAGGGTAATTATGGCCTTGGATGTGGGTGGGATAGTAAGGTTCAGCACTGTGGGGCACAGATCTTGCTGTCCCTTTTCTTTCTTCACCCAGACCAGGGTGACCATATGTCATAACTGGAAAAGAGAATAAGGCCTCTCTGAAAGTAGGACACCCAAGAAAAAAGGAGGACATGACCAAGGCTGAAAACACACATATGTATTGCTTTCATTTGATTACCATAATTAAAACACAATGGCTGCAATCCTAATCACACTTTCCTAGGAGTAAGTACTATTGAACACAGTGGACACTTCTGGGTAGACATGCTAATGATTGTGCTGTTAAGATTGCTATATGCCAGGGCTATAGGCTCCTGGACCTTTAACAAGTGTGTAGAAGAGGGAATTTCAGCAGGTTCAGCTTGTGATCTGTGAGATGAGTCCCTGCACCTGCTGAAATTTCCTCCTTTACACACTTGCTAAAAGATCCAGGAGTGCTGAAGTTAAAATTTTTGGAGACACCTGCTATATGCAATCATATCAAGCAAATGGCTCATTATGGTTCCTTCGGTCGCTCCTGATCCTGCCAGTAGCATATGCTTGTCTCAAAGATTAAGCCATGCATGTCTAAGTACACATGGGCATTATAGTGAAACTGCGAAATCAGTCATTTCAATCATGGAGATTCCTTTCATGTAATTAATTTCAACCCTATACTAATTATTAAATTTAGAACCTTTATGTATAATTTATTTCATATAAATATATTTATAATATAATCATATAAATATATGTTGCATATATATATTGCATATAATTACAAGAAGGGTCCATGCTGCCTGCTCACAAGGAAAAGGAGGACAATATATTTTTTCCAGGACACAAGGCTTAAATCCAGGACATGTCCTGGGAAAGGGGGGCATATGGTCACCCATGCAAGGGGTTACCTCCCTTTGGAAACATTCCAGTTTGGGGAGGGAGAGTCATTGGCATAGATCATGATAAGCAAATAGGGGGAAGGACATAAAGCATGATTTTTAAAAAGCAGCCCCAACTAACATCCCACCAATGCCTGAGGCTGCAATCCTATCCACATTTTGCTTGGAGTAAGCCCAGTGACAGCAATAGGATTTACATATCAGCAGACATGCATGGGATTGTGTGATTTTTTTTAGTACGTTTTGCAAAGTGGTGGTGATGTGTTTTTATTTCAAATTAAAATTTTAATCCATTTTAAAGCATTGTATCAGACGTGATCAGTGTCATATAGGTGGTATATATGTGATTTATTTTAAATTTAACATTTTAGACAGCCCCAACTTATTAGCAATTATTTCCTATTATTCTTTGCCCTCCTTTTCCCAGGGTGACCAGATGTCCTCTTTTGCCAGGCTCCTGGTCCTCTTTTTTAGCCTTGTGTCTTGGAAAAAAAATCTTCATTGTCCTCCTTTTTCTTGTGAGAAGGCAGCATGGAGCCTTCTTATAATTAATCGGTTATCATTTATATATAATAAATTATCTGTAACACTTTTAACACTTAAAACACTTTTAAATTGAATAAGTATTTGACAGTGTAAGCCGAAGTAAGTCCCATTGTGTTCAATAGTATTTACTCCCAAGAAAGTGTGGTTAGGATTTCAGCCTGAGTGTTTAAATGAAGTACATGAAAGCAATCTATAGGAGTGTTTTTGCTTTTATTCTGTGATGTCCTACATTTTTCTTGGGTGTCCTACATTTTGTCCTCCTTTGCAGTATATGGTTACCCTTCATCTTAAGCAGGGGATCTCCAAACTTTTTAAACTTCAGGGCTCCTATACCTTTAACAAGTGTGTAGAAGAGGAAATTTCAGCTTGTGATCTGTGAGATGAGAAGCTGCACTTGCTGAAATTCCCTCCTTTTAAGTTCCAACAGCCCTGAAGTTAAAAAGTTTGGAGACCCCCTACTCTTTGTCCTTGACTGATGGGGTGGATATGAAAACCCGGAAGTGTCAGACAGGTCTTGTTACTCTAGACTCTTCTTAGTTCTATGTTCAGAAAGAATCTTTTTTCCTTCCAGCTCTCGCGATGTTACCGTATTATTCTCGCGATTGTTGGTAGGGGGAAGGCTAACCGTCTTCTCCCGTGATGCTTTGCGCCGTGTGAAAACGGGCGGGAGGAGAGGAGGGTGTCGAGGGCGCCATGTCGGGAGAGGCTCCTCCGGTGAAGGTGTTGGCGGCGCAGCTGAGCCGGTGCCGTCGGAGCTCCGAGGGCGGGCCGTGGCTGCTGGAGCGCGGGGAGTGCGGCCGGGGAGCCCTGGCGGTGCGGGTGGTGTGGATGCAGGGGACGGTGCTGTCGGCGGCGGCTGGGCCGGGGGGCTGTACGGTGCGGCTGCGAGACGAGAGCGGGCCCTTCGCGGTTGAGGGGGTGGAGAAGGTCCCCAAGGGGCGGCCCTGCCTCAGCCCCGGCAAGTACGTCATGGTCCTGGGCCTGCTCCACTCCTGCGGCCCGGAGCCCACCCTCAAGGCCGTGAAGGTGACGGATCTCTCCGAGAACCCCTTCCACAGGAGCATGTGGCCGCTGGAGGTGGAGGATCTCCACAGGCACGCCGTCCTCTGAGGGCCCCCAGGAACCCCTCTCTCCCCTGCTCAGGAGGAACCCCTGCCCTGCGCCTCACGCTTCAAGGAAGGCTGTCCTGGCAGAAACCCAGCATGGATGGTGACTGACCACGGTGGGAGAACAGACCAGCATCATCAGTTCCTACAGCAGAGGATCCAAGCGGTGTCTCCAGGATAAACCACATATACACAGCGTTATACTTCACCGGAATAAACATCCAAAAACAAATATACACAACCTTTGCACCACCAAAGCAAAAAAATCCAGGATAATCATCCACAACCAAAGCACCAGGTTCTGATTTACCGACATTCTGGTTTACCGGGATAAACATCAACCACCAAAAATACACAAGTCTTATGATTTACCAGGATAAATACCCACAACCAACACCAGAAATCCACAATCTTATGATTTTCCAGGGTAATCATCCGCAACCAACACAAAAAAGCTCACAGTCTTGTGATTTTCCAGGATAAACATCCACCAACAAATATCCACACATTATACTTTACTAGGATAAATATCCACAACCAACACCAAAAATCCACAAGTTATTCTTTGTTAGAATGAATATCTGCAACCAAAACAGGACCAATAGCAAAGTTTTATGCTCTCTTTTTCCAGTTTGGATGTTATCTGTATTAGGAAGAACTTGTTTGTTGTTAAGCTGCACTTGTAGTGTTTAGGCATTTCACATGAACTGATAATGTATGATGACCCTGCTTTCAAATACGGGTTTTCTCCCTCCCCTCCAAAAGAGTTTGGCCTGAAAGGCTATCTGAAAAGAGAAGGACCACAATGTAATGTGAAGAACTGTTTACTTTTAATGTATTTCAGTTTTAAAGGTATTCTGGACAATTTAATGCACACATGGTTGAAAACACGTCAGAAACGCAGCTGCAAAATGTGATATGGAACATGAACCTAATGTATAAATGTAATAAAACATTAATAAAGTATAATAAAACATTAATCCAAACATTATTAAGTAGTAATATTAAACCTACCACAGTAAATTAGGATCCAAAGGATTTGATTCATGGAATCTAGTACTTTGTGGCTTATGCATGATTAGGAACCTGCCTTGTATTAGACCTTGTACTATTTCCTAAGACATGGTTCATCTGGGGTGCGAAGGTACCTTTATCATGTTAGGAAGCTCAAAGAATCACAAAGGTATTCTTGACATCTAAGATAAGTTTATGAGAAGTTAATACAAGTGGAATTCAGGATAGCTACAGCTGCATGCTGAACTCTTCAATAAATTATATAGTTCAGTATAAATTTATAAATTCTATAGAGTTCTATAAAATGTGTAGCATAAAGCAAGAACAGTATTTTCAGTATTAATTTTGTAGCAGATAATTTCTGACAGGTCAAAAGCTCATTGGAGCTTCATGGCTCCAGTGGGTCAAATTGGGCATCCCTGAGAGCCACAAATGGCCCCGGGGCTAGGGTTTGTCCACCCCTGGTTTAGCTGCTCAGGATTACTTGTTTAGTTTTAACAGCTGTGTAATCTTTTTTTGCAAATGTAAGCTTAAAGTAAGCTATTATGACTGAATGTAATTCTAAGCGTGATTACTTAGAAGTCAGTTTTTTCCCCCAGGTAAGGTAATAGAATTTTTCCCAAAAGTCTCATTGTGTCCAATAGAGCTTACTCGCAGGAAAGTAGAATTGCAGCCTAAGTATTTTAGCCTTAGTGTATTTCAAATTCATGTTAAAACAATTATGATAAAATAGTGTGTGTAAAATCTGTCCCATCTTTTCAGTAATGCCACTGCTCAGAGCCCAATCCTAAATAGGTATAGTCGCATTATAGTAAATGAGACTTACAGTGCAATCCTAAGCATGTCTACTCAAAAGTAAGCTCCATTGTGTTCAATGGGTCGTACTCCCAGGAAAGTGTCTTTAAGATTGCAGCATTACTTCCAGGAAGGTGGGGATAGAATAGTACAGTAGTTACTATGATAGTAAATTTATCTACAGGAAATTCCCTTCTGCTTAGATTCTCATGGTATTTCAGCTCACTTTACAGTTCAATTTGAAGACAGGCTGCAATCTTATATACACCTTTCTGGGAGTAAGACTTATTGAACACAATGGGGTTTACTTTTGAGTAGACATGGTTAGGCTTGTGCTCTTAAGTTGTAGAGGATGTGAGGGAGGGTTCACTTCAAGCCATTAAGGAAAAGGAATAAGGTTTGGCTTGTTGAGTGATTCTCAAGTTTCTACTGAAATAAACTTGTTAGTGTTTAAGAGCAACATTGTAGGTGCCTGTAAACCAAAGTGTGGCTTTGTGTGTGTGTGTGTTTAATGAAGAGGGCGTGGGAATATTGTGTAATGTGGCATTGCTGGGTCTTTGCGATTCTTGCTGCAATTGATTTGGAGGGGCGTGTGTGATTCTTCTTTCCCCGGCTTGCTCAGAGCAGATCCGGGAAGGGAGGAACGAAGGCGGGGATAGGCAGATAGGGCTGGTGTGGCTACGGGTGACGACGCCCAATGCATTCCCCGCAGCTCTGCTCTGTCCTCCACCAGCTAGCTCTGCACGGATCGATAGGAGAGGAGGCAGCGGCGGCCTCTGGGTGAGAACTTGTCCCTGGTGGGCGTGGGTGGCTTGCCACAGCTGTGCCATAAGGTGCATCACTGGGCAAAAAGAAAAGGGGGACCAGTGGGTGGGAGGCTGGCTTGCTGGGCTTGGGGTGGGGTCTTCATCCAGGCCCTGTGCATAGAAGGGTGGTGCTGTGCTGTGCTGCTGCAGGGGGCGAGATCCCCCTAGTCTGGCAAGGGGAAGGTCCTTTCTTTCCTAAGGTGATGGAGGCGCCTTAGGAGTTCTGGCAGCTCCATCCTTTTGTAGGTGACCTGCTCGGTGTACTCTATACGCAACGAATGGGAAATGGTGATGCTGGGGTCTTGCACTCCTGTCTAGTGTTTGGAAGGCTGGAGTGCTCCAGGCTGCGCATGCTGTGTGATGAGTGAGTTGGAGCAGGAACTGAGCAAGGCAAGAGTAACCATGGATGGGAAAACTGGCTCCTGGTTGAAGGAAGCCAAGCTTGATGGCAGGTCAGGGGTTGGCAGGGAAGTAGAAGTCATGGAAAGCTGCACTCTTTTCTTATTTGGACAAGGTGTTTGCCATGTGGAGTGGACAGGTGTGAGCTGCTGCCACACCTTCTGGGTTATGATGACCATGAGAGCATGCTTTCTGCAACTCATCTTCTTGGGCACATTTGTGAATTTTGTCTCTCCTATTTTTATGCAGGGTGTTATTTTTATGCAGGCCCTAAATTAGAATTAACTACATTAAAAAAACAACAAAAAACTCTCCAGCCACACTAATGTTTCTTTGGATTAGTAAACCAGGATTCTGAATTGCTTAGTTATTTATATACTGCTTTCTTTAAAAAGTTCCCAAAGCAGTTTCAGGCAAAGTCAAATAATTAAAGGGCTCCACCTCCTAAAAGAATGGCAATCTAAAAATGATGCAGAACATCATAAGTAATTAGCCTCTAGAAAAGATGCTGTAGTTAAGATACTCCCTTGTCTGTTGTCCAGTGCTAACCATGACTGGCCATAGGGTGCAGTTCTCATCTCCATTTCAGGGGCCAAAGAGCCAGTGTTGTCTCTGTGCTTATATGGCAGGCATGGCACATACAACACTGCTTGCCTTCCTCCTGAAGTGGTACCTGTTTTTCTACTTGCACAGATAAGATGCTCTACTAGGGTGAAAAAGTTCCTCTTACCTAATTAGCAGATGATATATGTATGTGTAGCATTAGAAACATATTATGAAAGGGT
This sequence comes from Cryptoblepharus egeriae, assembly GCA_030015325.1. Classification (NCBI taxonomy): domain Eukaryota; kingdom Metazoa; phylum Chordata; class Lepidosauria; order Squamata; family Scincidae; genus Cryptoblepharus; species Cryptoblepharus egeriae. The sequence continues at coordinate 101,234,867 of JAREYC010000002.1, read as the reverse complement.
TAAAAAAACCCAGACTTTTTTCCCTCCAGAAACAGTTGTGACAATTCCAGTTGAGAGTTAACTCCCTTCCCAGTCAACTGGCAAAATGATTGGCAAAAAAGGAATCATTGATTACTTTGAAATTGCATACTTTGAGATTTAAATCCTGCTTGTCTTGTTGGAGGAACTCCATGTTTAGCTTAGAAGCCTATTTTAATTGCTATATCAATATCAAAATGTTGTAGGTGTTCATAATGAGCTGGTGTAGTATTGTGGCTAAGCTGTGAATCAGGACTTACAGCTTTGAATCTTACCTCTTCTTGAATTCTCACTGGTGGCAAACAGTTCCTGCTTAGCCCCAGCAACTTTATGGAGTTAATACTGAATTGCTTTATATGGTTTCATCCAGATAATATATGTGAAATACTTTGCAGGTTTAAGAGCACAATCCTAACCATGTCTACTCAGAAGTAAGTCCCATTGTGTTCAATAGGCCTTACTCCCAGGAATATATCTTTAGGATTGCAGCCTTAAGTGCTATGCAAGTGAAGTTTTTTTTCTTTAATGGAAAAATCTATAGCCTTTTATTGCAGCCTAGTCCTATCCAGAGATGGATGTGCCTAAACAATTGATCAAGTGCTTGCTTAATTCTGCACAGGATCAGGTTGTTAATGAACAGCTTCTTCTGCTTACTTTTTACTTTTAATATACTGAGATGATGCTGGCAACAAAAGAGGTTGTGTTTCTTTCCTTCTTCCTCCACCTGAATGCAATGAATAATTCAGAGTGGCTCTGGAGGCTATAAAGCATGGATATCATACCATAAGGAGGTCAATGGTTTGAATGTCTATCAATATGCAGTTAGGTTCCTGGTCTCTGGAAGTAATAGACAACATTTGTGGTCTCCATTTTGCTCTACCTGGCTCTTCAAATAATTTTGTTTTGCTTTTGCAAGTGGTATTTCCTTCCTCAACTCTTTTTCAGTTTAAATAGCAGTTCTATTTAGCATTTCATTTCATTTAGCATTTCATTGCACTGTTATAGAAACTGTTGATTTAATTTAAATGATGCACATCTAATTTAACAGGCAGTCTATTTAATGGTGGTCTTTGCTGGATTTGCATGCCCTTAAATGGCAATTCACATGCATTGGGAACAAATTAAGCTCACAAATACTTTACCTCTCACTGTAAGTATCCAAAAATCTCAATAGGTCTACTTACATGGTTGTCTGTGTTTTGAGAAAATAATTTGGAAGGCAGTCTTTAAAACTTGGTAATGCATAGGTCAGTGAAAGGTATAGTAAGACAGACACTTCGGATATTAAGGCTGCAATCCTAACACTCATTTAGGCCAGCATAAGTCCCAGCACAAGTTCTATTCTGGCATGGGAGGGTCACAAAAGTGCTGCAAGACAATGTTCCACTCCTGGGAGAGGGTTAGGCCAGTGCATAGGCATGCGCTTCCCCCCTTACATCACCATGAGAACAGGATGACCAATGAGTTGTGCTGGCCTAAGTTAGATTTGCACCCTGAGACGTGTAAAGAAAAGCCAGTGCCAACTGTAGAGAAGTTACTTAAAAGGGATGTGTTTCTAAATTTGCTGAAGAGGACAAGAGGCAGTGTGTCAAAAGTCTGGTTATTCTCAGCCAAAAAATTAAATTGCGTACTGTTGGGTCATTTGTATTTGTATATTAAAGTCATTTGGATTTGTATATTAAAAGAATATGCAGGCAGCAACATCCTTCAGGTGTAGGCGGGGTTTATAAAAGAGTTTCTGCAAGGAGAGATGGAATAGGATTTCAGATGAGGTATAATTACAGCTGCAACTTTGAGAGTTACTGTAGTAATGCTGTTGTAATGTTTGTGATAACTAGGTTTGAAGCAGTAAATACTCTGTTTCTCTGAGCTGGTTTACAGGTATGGGATTGCACCTGTAAATGTCAGTCCTGAATGGACACTACAGTCAATTAGTGCTTGAAGTGAGGAGCTGATTTGGGTTTGAACAGAAAAAGGAAATCAACAGAGAGATTCTGGCTTACTGCAGACTTCACTTCTACACTGCAGATGCCATGCTACACTGCTGTCCCACAGATCAGAGGTCCTCAATGCCTAGTCTGCGACCCAGGGCTGAACCACAGTGCCTTGGCTGCCGTGCCATGCCGAGACTGGACTGGATGCAGGAGCCCTGCTGCGCTTATCCCTGGCAACAGCTTGGCACATGCAGCCCAGTTGCTGGACTGTGCATGCCCAACTTGCCTTGCAACTGGGGCAAGCTGAGCATGTGTGGCCCAGCAATTGAGCGGCATGTGCCCAGCTTGCCCTAACTGAAGGGTGAACTGCACATCTGCTGCTCAACAGCTGAGCGGCGTATGCCCAGCTCACCCTGCCTGCATGGCAAACTGCACACTTGCAACCCAGCAGCCAGGCATCACACACACAATTTGGCCCAGCTGTGTTGATGGGCATGTCCAGTTCGGGATGGAACTCTGCATGCTCATCCCCCCAGGCCATGGTTGAGGACCACTACAACAGTTGACCTGCATTTGTGCCTTGGAAATTTGGGGAGAGTTATTAGTCCCCACCAGCAGCATAGTATGCCTTATCAATGGACAAATAAGCTGATGGTGTGGCTTGACAAATTTTAGCACTTTGTCAGTGTGCCATGAGATAAAAATTATGAATTGCTGGTTTAGGAGATGGGTAAGAAGATTTTTTGTCAACCAGCCTTAGGTTTCCTTTGTAAAGGAAGAAAGATGGAAAATGAATATAAATTGAACAAATTAACTTTTGGCCTGAAGTAGAAGAGGAGGCCAGTAATATTGGAAGTGAAGTACAGATGCTGGATTAGAGGATGACAAGCAAGCTAAAGTATGGAAGACAAGTAGGAGCTGGCCAAATTTGCACCCCATGTTGCCCAGTTTCTTTCACTATTCGTCTGACGGTAGATTGAAGGAAGTTCCATCACCGCTTCCTGCTAGATGAAGCAAGGTTTTGGTGGGTTTGGAAGAGCTAAACCACTAGGCAGAAGTGAGAAACAAGCAGGAAGAGAAGTTACAATTTTGGAGCAGTTGAAGAAGCAAGAATGGAAAGTTGGCCTGCTGCTCAGCAAAGAAGTGTAGAGCGACCTGGAACTACTAGGTAGCCTGAGTCAATGGGATCAAGCAGAAGATAATGGTATGCTGTGGGATTCACTTGCATTCAATAAGTCTGATTGGCATCTGATAGCCAATGAAACTGTCAGTATCAAGGTTGGAAGATTGGTAGGTCCTAACAGTTATGTACCACCTTGAACCAATCAATCATGGAACAACAATTCACAGTTAATTGAAGTTTGTATTTATATCCCTGCCTAGCTTTGCAAATGTGAGTGTTAAACGGTGAATATTGTGAGGTGGTTTTTTAAACTATTATTTTCTCGGAATTATTATATCAGTTTGTCAGATGAGGCATCCTTGCATGTAGGGGATCTGCACTTTAAAACAAGTTCAGCCTGTGAGTGATGCTGGCAACTGAACTTGATGGTATGTGTATTCTAGGATATGCCCCAAATTTCATCTTTGCTGCATGTTGCAGGGAAAAATGTTAACATGGATAAGTTGTCTGCTAGTGATACTTATTTACTATTACCGATTTTATCTTCTAGAACAGGGGTGTCCAAACACCGATGGGCAAATGCTGCCTGATGTGTCCCTCGGCAAGACTTAATGTGTCCCTTGGCTTAATGTGTCCCTTGGCTTGCTCAGTGTGTCCCTTGGTAAGACCCTTCCATCCAGCCCAAGGGCAAGCCTTGCAATGTCTTTAATACAATATGTAAATTTATTCAGATTTGAAATGTAGATCATTTTTCCAGCTCCCAACACAGTGTCAGAGAGGTGATGTGGCCCTCCTGCCAAAACTTTTGGACTCACCTGTTCTAGAAGGTTTGCAAGCACCCCAGCGTTCTCTACAGCAGTGGTCTTCAAAGTGGGAGTCGCAGAACCCCCACAGGGAGGTAGCAAAGGCTGAGGGACCACCATCTTGGTCCTGGAGACCCCAAAAAGTCAACTTTGTGATGTTGTGCACTACCCCATTATGTCACTGGATTTGTCTTGTTGAGCTAAATTCAGTGCAACAATCCATTTTATACCTCCTATCATAAGTTATGGCCAAAAACCTGGGAAAAAAACAAATTATGCATAGAAAATGCATGGGAAAATGAAAGTGATTTATATCATGGCTTTACTTGTGAATAGACAAATGTGCCATAGTCCAATGGAGAGGGCAGGCTGAGGGCGATCCAAGGATACCAGAAGGGTCATGATCCAATGAGCGCAGCCCCCAAAAATCACCCCAGAAAGAAGTTCTCTCTTCACTGCACAGCTGCGTTTCTTGTGAGTAAGCAAACACTTTGGCTGTGTGTAAGGTCAGTCCAGGGGGTGCAAGGCTTCCAGCATGGCTCTGATCCTAGGTACCTAGAGCTTACAAATGCTCCAGAAAGCAGCCCTGCAACACTGAAAATGATAGGAACTGGCTGTACAGGTAATGTGAAATTTTTTAAAAAAATTTATTTGTAAAAATAGTCCAAACTCCTCTTCCCATTTTCCCCAATCCTAATTTCCTGTCCTTATCCCTCTGGGTCCTTACCCCTTTTGGGGAGGGGGTGAGTGGGTGTTTAAGGCTGTTTTTATTTATTTATTTTTAATCAGATGTTCTCTTTCTCCAGGACATATCCTCTCTTTATTCATGTATCCTGGGGAAAAAAATCTCTATTGTCCTCTTTCTCCTTGTGAGCAGGCAGCCTATAGCTTGTCTGGAATTAATAAATTATATGTAATAAATTGTATATGTAATGGTTTCAAATGTAAGATTCAGTAATATAGTGTTTAAATAAAGCACATGACAGCAATATACACAAGAGTGTATATTATTACATAAAATGAAAAATACACAAGAGTGTATTTTGTTATGTTCTACACTTTTTGGGTGGCCTACTTTTTGAGGGGGGCTGCTCTCAGAAAGAAGGGGGTAGCCAGTCTTGGGGAGGGGAGGGAGTGCAGCCAACCTCCGCAAGGAACTCTTCCTGCAGGAAGTACCTGAGCCCTGACAGGTGCCTTCTAAGCCCTTCTTCTCCCAGGAGCATGGGATGTATGTGTGTGTGAATGCATTGGTTGTGTATTTGTATACATGTGTGAGAGTGCATGGGTTGTGTGTATTCATGTGTGTGCATGGATAGGTATGTATGTTGTGGGTGTGTGAATGAGTACATGGGGTGAAAGGTGTGTGCATGTGTATTTGAGAGCACATGGGAAGGTTGGGGGGCAGGGGGATGGTAGATAGTCTGGGGGCTTGGGAGAAATTGGGGGTAAGAGAGGACCTGTGGGGTTGGCAACAGTGGAGTGGGAGAGAGGATGGGGATGGATGCAGAGTGACCATATGTCCTTTTTTTCCAGGATAGATCCTCTTTTTTTAAGCCTTGTGTCTCATATTGGGGGTAGCAAGTTTGACAGGGGGGTCCTGGGCAGATTCCAAAGATTGAAAGGGGGTCCCGGGCTGAAAAGGCTGAAGACCACTGCTCTACAGTTTGAAAGTTACTGCCCTAAGCATTGTAGAAGGTATGTTAAATGATTAATTGGAGAAGAAGTGTACTTGTGTGTTTTCTCCTCTCTAGTAAAGAAGGTCTGCTGTTAAGAGGAAATGTTATGTTTCTCTGCTTAGCAAAAATTCAGAGTGCTGGTTGCTTTTCTTAAAACATGATGGAATAAGCTTCCGTGAACTCGCTTTGTAAGTAATCATTTCCTTGAAGAGTGTGTGTGATAAGATTCTGATAAGCATATCCGCTTGAGGGGATAAGCCAAAACATTATCTTGAATGAGTCACATTTTCTATGTGAGTGATTGAGAGGCACCCATGCTAAATGCCTACGGGTTAATTCTCCAATGGGAGAGTGCTTTTTCAGGTACATGCTATATTTGTATCATGCATTCTGGGACCATGTTCTAGGACACAGTTATCCGGATCTTGATGCTTGAATGGTTAGAACTTTAGAAGCTTGTTTGGTTTGGCTTAAGGACTCTGATGTCTTTGTATAGATGGAGGTTTGTAGATGAATTTGTGGGGATAAACCTGAATGCCCTTTGAACTTCCTCTGTAGGTAAGAAACATCAGTTACTGTGCACGTTGAATGGGTTGCTGCAGTTCCCACTTTTGAATTTTTTCATTTGCAAAGTGCCTGAACAGTCTGCTCAGTTTTGTGAAGTTTTTACTCCTAATTTACAGATTAGGAACTCAACATGGGATTTGCCAAGACCATGCCATGAATTATGACAACCAGTTTTCCAGATGCAGGTGCAATGTCCATTGACTGTATCTCTCACATAAAAGAGGTAAATGGTGTTCATTTATACTGTTTCTATTAAGCTTCCACAATATTGTGTGATGTGGCATAGTGTTAATTGGACATGTCTGGAATATTGCTATTAACCTATCCTAACTTTAGCCAAAGAGACTGAATTAGGAATTGGGAAGCTCCCAGGTTGAGTCTTGTGTGACTTGGGTTATAAACTCCCTTGCTTGAAAGGGAAAGCTTCACACACTCTTAGGAAAAGCTTCACACACTTTCAGCTCTCTTAGGAAAGCTTCACACACTTTCAGCTCCTGTAATATGGAACTGATATTTACCTTCCTTACAGGATCTTTGTAAGAATTCCAGCAAGTTCATATGTATGAAGTATTTTGAACACTTTCTTATTAAAGAATCTTAGGTTGTTTTGATCATTAAAATATTTTAATGATGTTTTATGTTTAATCAATCATTAATGATGTGCTTATTTAAAAATCTTCAGTTGTTTTGATCGTTTGCAAACAGTCAAATTCCACTTTGCAAGTCAGTATAGCAAAATGTTAGTAATTTGGATTCCCTCCCAACAGAAGCTTGCTGAGGTCAACCTAACCTAGACACCTAGCAATGTGAATCACTTGCAGAGCTTGGATCTTTCAGATCCTGTCTTAGATAGTGTCTTTACAGACCTTGGCAATAAGAAATAGTTTGCACATATTGTCTCTCTTGGATGCCAAAATCCTCACAAAAACCCATTTTGTCGCTACCTTGGTTTGATTGTGATGCATGATATACTGGACTGCCTTATGAAAAGTGATCTAGGTGGCCAGATTTGTAACTCAAGCTTCCTATATTGGCCCTATATTGTGCTTAAACATTTGGATTGCTTCCAGTACTGGAAACCATTTGGATTGGTTCTGAACTTAATTTAAAAAGCTGTTCATATTTAATACTCAAACCATTTAGTGTTATCTAGACCACCAACTCTCATATCCCACCAACTCTCATATCCCACCAACTCTCATATCCCACCAACTCTCATATCCCACCAACTCTCATATCACACCAATTCTCATAACACACCAATTCTCATATTCCCCCCTCCCATTTTCTGATAGCTACATCTCAAACTCTGCACTGGGCGCCACTGGCTTTGAAGCTTAGGCAGGTAGGTACCTTGGACAGGGCTTTTTCTGTGATGATGCTGAAGATACCAGTACTTTCCTCCATTTACTGTATATATTCTTCATATACATTATTACAGTGGTCTTTGGCTATTTTGGCCCAGGACCATGTTTCAGTCAAGTTGGTGGTCCCTCACCATTCACAACCCCTCAGAAGGAGGTCACGACCCCCAGTTTGAAGATCAGTGCCTTATCTCTTCAGTGTCTGATCATGACCTGTATTTTTTTTAGGGGCGTTGCCAACTCAATTTTTAGTTTATGAGTTTACTGGGCCTGTTTCACTATGGCTTGTTCTGTTTTATTTTTGCTGTTTTAATGTATAGTATGTGAATTTATTGTACATGTTTAAATTGGAATTGGTAGATGTCTTTCAGGCTTTGTGGTGCAAAGGCAAGATACAGATATTTTTAAATTATCGGTTTTTAAATTAAGGAAGAAATGTCTTCGAATTAAGTTCTTCATTTTCTAACACAGAGGTCTCCAAACCCCAGTCTGGGGGTCGGATGCGGCCACAGCGAGCCTCTAACCGGCCCACGGCCAGCCTCTACTCCCTTAAGAGCCTCTGATCCAGTTGACCAAACATGACTGGAGCTGTGAAGGTTGGGTGAGGGATCAGGATTCATTTAAGTGTGTGCTTTATTTCTGTGCTGTGTGTTAGTGTTTGCAAAAATTTGGGGAATTAGCCCATTTATTCATGAATCTTAGTTCCATCTCTAATGAATTTATTTAAATTTTGTTTAATTTTTTTCCTGACCCTTGACACTGGGCCTGCCAAATGTTTGATGTGGCCCTTTGGCCAAAAAGATTTGGAGACCCCTGTAAATCAAATGCATAGTGCTAGAAGGCCAGAAACTGGGCATTCTTGGTGGTGGCACCTAAATTATGGAACTCCCTCCCCTTTGAATTAAGATCAGCCTCTCTTTTAACCTTCTGGCAGGGTCTAAAGACCTTTTTATTTAAAAAAGCATTTGTGACCAAATAATGTATTTAATCTTTCTTGCATCCATCCCTGATTTGGTTTTATTGCTGTTTGGTTGTTTTATATTATTTTTAATTGTATTTTATTGTTTTAGTTGTATTTTATTATTGTTTTATTGATTGTTAGCTGCCTTGGGTGCCCTTCAGGGAGAAAGAATACAAATCTAATAAATAAATATTGGAAACATTGGTTACTTTTAGTGGGACAAAGATCTGAATGTTTTCTGGGTGCAGTGCAGGTTCTGGGTGCTATCCTAACCAATTTAGGCCAGCCTAACTCAGCTGGCATATCTTCCAGTGGTGGTGTGGGGAGGTTGGCGTATGCCTATGCAATGGCCTCACCTCGCCAGGTCAGCAAAGGACTTATGCTGGGGCTTATGCTGGCCTAACTGTAGGTTACATTTGCAGCCTCTGTTTTCTGCCCACTGCTGGCAATGAAACTAGCATTCTGATTCCTGGTTCTACCCATAACTTATTACCGATCCACTTTTCTCCAGATGTGCTTTCCACCTGAACTCTAACACACAGCTCTAATATGTATATCACCTCTGTGAGGGCTCCTGGGACCTCAGCTCTGCTTCTGCAATTTCTGTTATGTTAATGTAACTGTAACTGTACAGCTTAGCTCCTTTCCCTTGACTGGGAAAAATCCATTGTGAATCATTTTGCATGATTAAGATTTGGCATTACCTGTGGTTTTGTTTATTCCATCTGCCGTAGTGCTTTATAGAATTTTTTTATTTGTCTCTGATTATTCTTAATTACTATATGTTGCAGGGGAGTTTCCTGGATTGATTTCTGCATGCATTTTCTCTGATATTCGTCTTATTTCTTTTGTATGACTTGCTCATTCTTAGCTCAGGTTGTGTCTAAATCCTCCACTACTTACCTAGTATAAGGAGTTGGCTGTCTTGCATGCTTCTAAAACATTAATAGGTCATTGTGCTGTTCAAAGCCTTGATCTTCAAACCCGTTCTCCCAGCCAAGCTATTACATAAAGCCGCCCCTCTTCTTTTCCCTCTGATAAAGGAAAAAAATGTCCAGTTAGAGACAATGAGGGCTGATGGAGGAAAACTTGCCAACAGGATCCTGTTGTTTAGCCATTTGTTCAGATGGGGAGCGGCCTTAAAGAAAGAGGCCAACCGTTTGTGCTGTCTAAGGCACTTCTGTGATCAGCACTCCAGGGGATTGGGCAGCCGCTGTCTGCATCTGGTTCTGTGCCGACAGAGCAGTCTTGGGCATTGGCCATGAGAATAACCAATGGCTGAATTGGAGCACCTTGTAGCACAGGTGTTCAGTGGCAGAGCTGACGTGTGGGAAGAAACAACTCGTGTATGAGCAATGTTTAAAAGAAAATTCACCAAATCTTATCAAATATGATTACATGTTGGAGGTAGGCGAGAAGGGTGTGGCTTACACTGTTAAGGTGTTACCATGAAGCATCAGCTATTATTACACTGGAATAATCAGATTCCAAACCTGACATTTAAGCATTATACAATTATAGAACATGAATCTGGTTCTGTGCCTTCAAGGAGAACCTGGTACTGTGCCTTCTGGTATTGTGCCCTAAGGAGCCCCTGCCCCTGCGAAGACTTAGCAGCCATGTACACACAGATGCCAAGTAAGCATACATAGGATTCCAGTGTTTATGCACAATGCAGGACTGTATTACACATTCTTGCTTCCATGTTCTCCAGTAATCTTCCAGCTATGTACTGTATGATACATACGCAAACAAGGTTCAAGCTCATAGTCATTTTCTCTGGTTTTATATTCTTTCCAAATGGGTGGGTATTACTACTTTTACATAGACTACAGTGTGCATTTGGGGACACTATGAGGGTAACCACAGAAGCAGTAGCAAGTACACTGCACCAGGGAACAACATGTAAAAAAGGCAGGAGATAAAGGTGTGAGAAAAAGATCAACTTCTACTTGTGTTCTTTAAAATGCTGCTTTTATATTGTATGCCAAGTGATTGGAAAGGAGCACTGCTCAGTTTTCAGTTCCTATTGAACACTTTTTGTGTGCAACAGTGTAACTGGAGCTCAGGTTCATTGTAGAATTAGGCAGTGGTTTCATTTAGATTCGTTTTCTTATTCTGAAGAAAGCCTTTGGATCTTCAGTTGCTGTTCTGCTTTTGAGCTCCGTGAAAGCTGATTATATTATATGTTGTGGCTGTTTTTTGTTGCACTGGCCACTAATGCTTCAGAACCCTTGAGAGAACAGCTGGTTGGATTTGTGCTTGAGCAAACCAACTATTTCCTTTTTCTTCCAGGGGAAATCCTTCTTTTGTATTTGCCATGTGGAAGTGTTACTTACATCTTGCAGTTTAGAACCTCTCTTTTGATGTGTATATACATCAGTATTATCTGTGTTCTTGTGTGAGATGGGAGGCATGCATAGGAGCACAATCCTAACCATGTCTACTCATAAGTAAGCCCCATTGTGTTCAATGGGGCTTACTCCCAGAAAAGTGTGTTTAGGATTGCAGCCTAAGATTTTTTTACAGCTCATTCTCACCTGATTACTGAAGATTATGCAGACTTATAAGTCGATCCAAGCTTGTTTGATTTTATTATTTTAAGTACCGTATACCCCTTTTTCAGTTTAAATGCCCAAATAATTGGATATATGACGTCCAATAAATATCAGTGGAAACAGTAATAAAGCCATTATTACAGTAGTAATGTTATTAAGTTAGTAATGAACAGATGAATCTGATGAACCATCCACGAATGTAACAATTTCATTAGTTCATCAATAGGACGGTGGATCTCTAAGTGAGGGTCATGAAAAGATGAGTGCTGCTGTCTTGGAAACTGGCACCGGGCACTGCTGTCTTGGAATGGGGCACTCAAGCTGCTTTCTGAGAGTAAGTCCCATTGAACTCTTACTTCCAAGTAGACCTGGAGGCATCGCAGTTGTGCCACTTTTTGTTTGATATCACTTTCAAACATCACATCACTTCCAGGTTGATGACATTATTTCAAGGGTTTTTTTTGACAGATTGCCATTCTAAGAAGGCAGTCATGGGCTGAAATGCTCAAAAACCACTACAATAGGAGCTGGAGCTCGGAGGTGATGGAGGTACAATGTTAAAGCCGTCTACTCCCCATAGAACAGGGCAATCTGGTTGTTGTTGACTAGAGAAGAGCTAAGCTTGCTGAGGTTAACAAAATTTTAAATGTGCTGTTTGACCTAAGGAAGCAGGAAAAGGAGCTGCCAGGCTGGAACATAAGGAGATGACGTGATCATTAAAGCCAAATTCAGTACTATCTGCTGCTGCAAAAACTGGAGGAAAGGATGTGTCATTCTACCTTCTCTTCACTGTGTACATACTTGTGCTCCAGTTGTTAGTGGGAGAACCTATCCCTGCTAGTGATGGGGTTTGTAGAGGGTAAAAGGGAAAGTGCCTTGAGAGGAAAACTGAAGAAAAAAATAATTGTTTAGACTAGAGAACAGAATGAAAGTGTGTGTGTTTATGTACATTCTTTGCTTTATTTTTACATTTTTGGAAACCATTGTTAATTAAATGTTTACCTTTCTTTGTGCTTGGATTCTTTTTTAAAATCTACTTATTTTTGCCTTAACAAGTGATGGTTTATGCATGCATTTTTCTCTTGTCTATTTTTCTGTGAATTATTTAGGGGAACAGCCATGTGATTTGGGTTTGCTTCCCTGGCTTTCTTCCCTTCCACTTTTGTCTTACTTGCATTTCATTCTTGCCACATGTAGACTAGGATATACTTGCTGCTGGCTTTGCAAAGAATGGTTGTGCTAGTATCTCCAGGTGTGCTATAAGCTGTGGGTGGCGCAAGCGGTTAAGACTCTGTGCCTGTTAACCAGCAGGCCAGGGTTCGAGACCCGGGTCGGCCCCACAAGACAGGATGAGCTCCAGTCCTTAGCCCAGCTCTGCGACGCCAGCTGGATCCAATCGTATCAGCTCTGCCTTTCCATTGGACTAATTCAGTGGTGTGGAGAGGGGGGATTTGCTGTTTGGGCAACAGCCTATGCTCCATAACAATCCAACCCAGGCTTTTGTGCTCCCCATGCAGCGTATGCAGCGCCAAGCACGATAACATAGTCTTTCAAGACTGACGGAGGCCTTCTTTGTTGGTTGCTGCTGCTTTATGGAAAGCAGGTCATGTTGAACAAACAGTATTTGACAAAAAGAAACAGCTTCTTGCTGTGGAGGTGGAGAGGTTGTAAGAAGGAAGCAGTGTTCCCTTCCACTTGATTTTCTGGTGGAGCAGGAGCTCGTTCATATCTGATGTTGGTTATGGCAGTCCTTTCAAGCGTATGAGGCCTTTTCCCAAAAGGATTCAAAAATAGTGTTTGCAAAGGCTTGTCAATGTGTTGCAGCATAACAAGAGGCACAGCAGAATTCCAGATGTCACTCCTGGGCAAAATGCTTGAAGATTGGTATTTTTGTAGCTTTGGAAAAGATTTTCCCAATATCATTCAGTTTAGATCTGAAGGAAATAAATAATGGGTCCAAAAAGAGGTTTATTGACAATATCTTATGCATTTTAAGCTAAAATTTATTTTTTATTGGGGATATTTAGTTCAAAGCTTTTACTCCAGAATATGATTGTTTGGCTCCTGCACAAGGACACTGTTTTTTTTTTCTTTATTCAGCCTTGAAGAAGGGTATTTCTTCTTTCTGATATTTTATTCTGGTCTTTTGAACAGTGTACAGAAGACCTTCCTTTTACACTTGCAATGCCCTAAATTGCATAAAGTTGTATGATTAGAAGTTGTATGGTCATTTTGTTAATGAAAATGTACCTCTGAGAGATGAGAAACGCTTACTGCAGTGTTCAGTCTGATCAGCGAATAACACCACAGTGTCTTGTGCCATCTTGAAGACTAACCAATATATTATGGCATCATCTTTTTGTGGCCCAGAGTCCATTTCACTGATGAAGTGCTCAAGTGGGTGGGATTATATAAGTGGATGCAAGGGATATATTTGTGATAGTTGAGACTTGTTTGCTTCGTTTCTTTCACAAATGATAAGAACTCCATGAGCCTGGTATAATTTGTTTGGAGTATCGTAGGCTTCTCCTTGTGGATGAAGGCAGGAACCTTGTGTTTTTCTGTTGTTACTGATTGTCTGTTCATCTTTCTCTTCTTTTTCCTGAGCAGAACTTACTATCTGAATTGGGCATTTGACTGAAGTTGACAGAGAATGGAAAGACTCCCTTGGCAATGTCTCTGGGAAGACTCCTCCGACGTGCCTCTTCAAAAGCATCTGATCTCCTGACCTTAAATGCCAGCAGCAGTGGTGGTCGTTTATCTTCTGTCTTGGATGGGGAGATTCTTTACTCCAAGAACAATGTCTGTGTCCACCCACCTGAGATGCTGCAAGGAATTGTGGAACATCACCCAGGTGAGGACAGTGTTGAAAATCCTCATGAAGGTTCCATTGGGCATTGCAGAGTCTCTAGGTCAGTTATTTTAAACCTCTGTGCCATGTCACATTGGTGTGCCACGAATGGTCTGCCTGAGTATTGCAGGAGTTTGGGGAAAGTTGTATACTAGTAGTCTCTGGGGATGTGAGTCCACCCAAGATGGCTGCGCAGTGTCAATTGCCCCAAATTTGATGGCGTACCTTATAATTTTAGTACCTTCTTAGTGTGCCAGGAGATTTAAAAAGTTAATAAAGGTTCTCTAGGTTAAAATTCCTTTACCATTCTGTTTTTTCCCATTCTTGTCTTTCTCTAGTAGGAAACTTGTTGTACTGGAGAGTAAGTTGAGTGTAGCTAACCTTGTTCCTCAAAGTGTCCAAATTCAAAAATACTGTGTTATCTGCTGCTGTATCATGAACAGCTCCCTTCCAATCTTATTTTACCATCTTCACTCTAAAGATGCCGCAATAGTTTGATGGGCATCCCAGTCTGATTCTGTACTGGCACACTAGGCTGCATGGCCTGTACTATATACTGTACAGTATTGTGCTAGAGCTTTGAACTGTATTAGTATTGGCATCCATCAGTCTCAAAAGACAATAGTATTGTGCTCGATGCTGTATGTGAAGCACAAAGGCCTGGGTAGATTAATATGGAGGATAGGCTGTTACCCAAGCAGCAAATCCCCCCTCTCTATGCCACTGAAATAGCTGCATCACAGAGCTGGGCTAAGGACAGGAGCTCACCCTGTCTTGTGGGGACCCGGGTCTCAAACCTTGTCCTTCTGGTTAATAGGCACAGTGTCTTAACCACTTGTGCCACCCACAGCCCAATAGCTGTGAACATTTATCCAGTACCACACAGTTGATTCAAGCCATTGCATTTATCCAGTACCATTCAAGCTTGCATTTATCCAATACCATACAGTTGATTGAAGCCAATGGCTTCAGTTTCTTATACCTTTGCATGAAGTGCATGTGTTCTAATACAGTAATAGTGAAAACCTCTCTTGTGGTATAGCACATCCTGTTTTGAACCACATTGCCTCCCGTACCAGTAGAATATCTAATCCTGATGTCCAAGAACCATTGATAATTCATGTTTTGCTTTGCTTCAAATGCCCATTTCAGATAAATGGTTTTATGTTTTCCCTATTAAACAAATTTGGAATATTTATTGCAAATATTTTATTGGGGTGTGTGGTGAGCCTAAGATCTTGACTCCTGCTGAGCAACTAGAGATGGACCTACTACATCTTGCCTTTTCTGATGTACACCCTACTTCATAAACCTCAAAGGACGGGTTCATGAGGAGGACGTTGAAGTGGCTGAGGTGGTTGAAGTAGTGGAAGCAAGTCTGAGAACAAACTCCCACAGGAGAAGTACAATGAGGGGGTTCAATTTCAGGCCAGTCCCAGGTCGTTGGTGATGGAGGTCTTTGTTTTCCCGATGCTCCTATCAGGATCTCAGGAGCAGGCGGGAAGAGAGGGGGGAATAAAAGGACGCTAAAGGGGGGAGGGAATTGGTGCTGAAGGAGTGAAGGAGGCTGGGGCATTGGTGCCCTGTCCCAGCCAGATGCCTTCATATGCACAACCTGGGTGAGGCAGAGCTGACCTAGTCCTGCAAGGGAGAGACTATCAAAGAACTCTGTTGCTGTTACTTACCTTCTGAAGTTACTTGTAACCAAGTACTGTGAAGAGAATATACTTACCTGTTTCATATATTTACAGTCTGTATGCGCATTCATTTCTCGACCCTGCCCAAGATGGAGACCCCAAACCCCTTTGTGACCACCTGGTCTGATCCCAGAAACATCGGGCCTCATCATAGGGGGAGGAAACCTAGTTATTCACTACAGCATTAGCTTTTTAAGCACCATTCATATATTTGCTGGAATATTTGGCAATATCACTTGGCCAAGTGTCATGACTGATCAATTAAGCAGTTGTGGCTGACTTACTGCAAAAAAGGGAATGGATATGTTAAGTGTTCAGGGCCTCACTGGTTAGTATGGGGTTATGCCTAGTACATGGTATAACCTAGTATAAGAAGCATTGATGTCACTGAATTCAGCTATTTCCTCATAGCAGTTGACTGAGTAACTTTTGCAGAGGCAGATAAGTTTCCTGTTGCTTTATTTATTTTTTAAAAATAAACTTTCCTGACAGTTCAGCTGCAGAATGCCCCTCATAGGAACTATTTAGGCCCATGACAACCTTGCTTAACAGTTCATCTCTTACTACTCTAGTATCTCAAACAGGATTAAAAGCACAGTTGTTTTAAAAAGCTCTTTTGCACTGGGCTTTATCACCATAATTTTATGCAGCTTTGCTTGGAAGAAATACTGTACCCTCAATGCTATTTTTGTCTCGCAGTTGGAATCAAATTGTGTTTTAACATCCTTATCAGCATGCCTATGTCTGCGTGACCCAGACTCACTGTGCCAAGAATCTTGGTCGTAGTAAGGTACTCTTACATTTGGGTTGTGTCAAAACATGATTAGGGTCACTAAGGGGCCATCAGCATGGGGATAAATAATTCTTCAGTCCACTGCCTTTTATTTAATTTTTTCATATGGTCAGTTGTCCTTGCATCTTAACCACTCTACCTTTTTAGAATAGCATAGTTAAGTATGAAATGTCAGTTTTGCTTTCAAGAAAATAATGTCAAAATACAATCTCTGTATTTGTCATGCAAACATTCAAACAGAGTAGGTATGAATCCTCAGCTCGGAGAATACAATTTCCCTCTATTTTTAAATACCAGATTTGTAAATAAACAGCACAGGATTGAAGACATGAAGTAACTATAGTAGTTTGCAAACTGGCACTGGAGCAGTATGTGATGATATACTAACATTGGCATCTTTACTAGCACTGGCATTGTATGCTTATGATCATCACAGCTGATCAAAAGTGTACTCTGAAGCTCCTTCAGTTTGATATAAATATACCCTCCATCTGCTGCATCCAATTAAAATGAGTAGATGGTGGTGTTAGCCTCCAGTCCCGAACTCAGTTCCAGGCTAGGTTGCTGTAGTTCCTGGTTGGATGGTATGAAGAACCCTTAAAAACACAGTCAGCAAGAATTAATGCCTCAGAAATGGAACTATGTGAGATGGTCTGTGATCTGGGGGTTGGGAGAACGGAAAGAAAAAGTCTGATCTGGCAGAGATCTGGTATGTGTTGAAAGCAGGTCTTGGCATTACCTGGAAATCTGGATACAAGAACCTCAAACGTGTCAGCTGAGGTTTGATTGTAACTCTGAAACACTATGTTCTTTTGCAGGTTACTTGTGCCTATACATGGAAAAAGATGAGTTGCTTGGAACCACACTTATCCTGGCCTGGGTCCCAAATTCCCGCATCCAGAGACAGGATGAGGAAGCCCTCCGATACATCACCCCAGAGAGCTCCCCTGTTCATAAGGCTCCCCGCAAGAGTAACCGCCATACTCAGGGTTTTGGCTCCCCTATGCAGGCTTCTCCCTCTCAGCAGAAGCGAGCCATGACTCCAAAAGATGAGGAGGACATCTTGACCGTGTCACAGATGGTTAAGGATGTGGCTCACATCAGCTCCCCTTCTGAAGGGGAGAAGCTGTCGCAGGGTTGCATGGCATCAGACAGCATCCACAGCCCTGCACAGCCAGCCCACAGTGACTCAGGAATCTTATCGACAATCAGTTCTCAGGATGAGCAGAACCGGTTGGAGGAGTCGGTGGAAGAAGGGTTGGAGGGCCAGCTGGAGACTGGGGAGGATGAGGGGTCCTTGGAATTGTCTGCTGATGACGTTAGCAGGGACAGCACCTTTGACTCTGACTCTGATGCATTCTCTTCTCCGTTCTGCCTCTCGCCCATAAGTGAAGCGCTTGCAGAAAATGTTGGCTCTGTGTTCCTTGTTAATGAAAACAGGTAAGTTTACATTTCTGTAAGGCTCTCCTGGGAAGGACCAAAATAGTGAAAGGAAAATCCAGGAGCAAAATCCATTAGTTATGGCTCTATGATGTGCCACAGCCACTTTGAAAACCCAGGAGGGAGATAAAAAGCAACTTCTTCAGTACTTGTCCCATGTGGTGGCAGGGTCTGCTTTTCTGAATCAGAGTCCTCCAGTGTTTTGATGTAATGTTGAGTAACCTGGTTGGCCTGTTGCAGGGGGAGGAAGATAAAGCAGGTTATAAACAAATACAGGTGTTGGGGATAGACTTCATTGAGGTACAGTCACTTTTTAAACTTAACTCTTGAGTTGTTGATCGACTGAGAGTGGAAGTTTCTGTCCCATTCAGTTCTGGCTAAGTTCTTAATGCCTTCGTCATGATTACTGGAAAAGAAGTTCTATATAATCCTCCAGCTGTAGATCTTTTGAGATGCCTGTTAATTTTTCACTTATAGCTGCATCCCCTCCTGTGGAGCTTGCAACAAATTGTTCCTTAGTGCCACCATCTCTTGAACTTCTTTCATCATTGTCTTTTGAATAATATCTAGCTGGCAGTCCATAGCAAGCAGCTTTGTTCAGTTTGGTTTGTCTGTATATGATACTCACAATTTGCAGGAGATAAATCTTTCACTTGCCTGCTAAGTTCTTTACAAGAAAGCTATGTACTGCTTGTTCACATTTATTTTCTAGGACATAAAGCTAAGAAATAGGGTATGTGTCTTGGAAAAAGACATCTCATCCTGTATGTAACAGTTTTGAATCCAGTTCTATTCCTGAGCTCTAAAATCTATATCAAATACAATGTTATCCTGTGATGAACATCAGATCTGGTTTTCTAAGGTGATTAAAAAAGTGATTACAATGCCTTCCAACATTGTGCACTGGTGCACATTTGTCTGATTTTTGTGTTAATTCTGACGGCAAGGGTGCCCTCATGTGGCTTTTCAGTTAGATTACAACATGGCATTCAGGAAAGTACATGTACAGTATAGAGAAGGGGGTGGGGGCTATTGCTTTAAATTGCATTCTGAGATCAAATGTGCTGTATGATGTTTACTCATTAGCACACAGGTTTTCTATCCTGAAAGTTTAGTTTATGGGATAATTGGGTTTGCTTTATTTGTCAGTTAGTTCAGTGGAAATAAATGGGACTAGTTTCTTAGGAAATGTATTTTAGTGTCAGAACAGTTGAAGGACATTTCTAATTATGAACTGGTTTTGGGGATATAGGGAGATTGGCAGAGTTGTTTATCAAGCAGTTCAATCTGCTAAAAGTTACTTATATAAAGTAAAACAATAGCCAATTAGCCCAAGGAGAGAGAACTTTTTATGAACACACACTCAGCAAGGCTTTCTTGCTATTTAGCTAACAAATTGAGAGGGGTCTCTGGTAGAAATGCAGATGCCCTTTCAGCACCAGAGTTTTCTGCATGCTGCCATCCATAGATACGGTTTTTCACATCTTTTAAGAATTCTGAAATTTTTTAATATTACAGAAGGATTGTTAGATGTGCCTCAGTGTTCCAGGTGCTTCAGTGTCTATTCTTGTTCTGACTGGTCATTAATGCTCACCTCTTAAAACTTTTAGTACTGTATGTAAAAAAAAAAAAATTAAAAATTGTATCAAGGAGAATTGACTTGATTTTTGTCATGTAAGTTGGTAGAGAAATGTCTGTAAATATTTCATAATATGACATGTAGCAATTCTGTTAAAACTAAGCAAGATATTTTATCCTTGTAGTTAAACTTTTGCAAAGGAGGACCCTGGTCATTATGTTAATAAAAAAACCTTAAATAGCTCTGGAAGCACTAGCATATCTGAAGGAGTGGGGGGTGCAAATATCCTGGGGCACCATGTCTGCAAAAGGGTGGTGCTGCCTTTCTCTGCCACCCTCTTCTCTCCTTCTGGAGGGCTTTGGAAGGCCATAGGAGGCTGACCCTCAAAAGGGGTCAAAAACCAGAAATGACATTTAAGACCTTCTCAAGGCCTTCGGAGAAAAAGAGGAGGCCTCACATGACCTCATCCAATTCTCAGAAGGTCCCTAGTGGGGACATTGAACATGGAGAGTTGCACTCTGTGTTTCTGGCCCTGGCAGCACAGTGGCCGGTATTGCTTGTGTGTGAAAGCAAAGTCTGCCTGCTTATTGGTGCCGGTATATTTATTCATGTTGATGAGGAGGCACACTCCCCTCTGCTCAGAAGGCTAACGTTTCTGGCACTTGACCCAAGTGCTGTTGGAGGCTGCTGGCTGATGCCTCTAACAGGCATTCTGAGTATCCAGCACATGTGCCTTAAGATGTAGATAATGAATTTGGGTATGAGCCACTTCCATTATTTTAAAACCCAAATCTATCTTGCATGCAGATATATACTATGCCTACCTCACATTTGCAATTTCTTCCTTGCCGAGGCAGGAGCTAGAAATGAATGATTGTGTATGGCTCTTGGTTTTTCTGATGCCGCTGTATCTCATCATCTTGCAAGTTCTGCCTACCTAATCATTAATTTTGTTTTCACATTTTCCTTCTTTGTTTTGTGGTTGACCCGAGTGAGCCCTCTAGTGGATCACCAAAGGTTCATTTATAAGAAAAGCACATTGATCTTGAAATTGTTTCTGTGGTGTTACTTGTCTTACCTTGATTTTGTCTTTAGCTGGCTTTTATCGTCTACTATGGCTATGTCAGAATTTTATAGTGATCTGCTACCTTTATTATTTATTTGTATTAATATAGTTAAATTGGAAGCTTTCCGAGTGAGTTGGCCCAGACACTTTTTCTATTTATATTTTTTAAAAGTTTTACAATGGCTACAATGGGGGGAAGAAGTGATGACTGAAGAAAGAAGCACATAGTAAGATATAGTTCCTTGGTCCACTGGAGCGCATTCTTCCATTCATTTTTGTAAGGTGAAAGGTTTGGGAGGCAACACTTTACAAGAGTCAGTCACGTAAAAAAAATTGTTATTTAACATGCAGATGAAAAAAAAAACCCTGCTTATTTTGGCCAATATCCATTCAAAATAAAACTCTATTCTTGGAAAGATTAAATAGTTACTGCTTAAAACAATTCATGCTTTACTGAGTATAATGTGCAAGGTTCAAAGGATAGACTTGATAGTCTATCAAGTCTATAGATAGATAGAGATGAAATGGCAAACTACACCAATGTATAAGGAGTGCTTTGGTTTTGACATATCTCATGGTAAGAGAAAATGCAAGAGGGGTCTTGCAACAAAATGTTGCAGTAAGTAATACCAGACTCAATAAAGCTTCCTTCAGAGTAAGCATGCCTTGGAGTGTAATGTTCAGTTGTGTGAACTGGCTCTTGGTATCCACTATTGCAGTACTACTTGGACTGGGGGCATTGAAGTTGGTGTGAAAGTTCCCAACTCCCTTTAAGTTGCAGAAGAAGGAGGAAAGCAGGGGAATGGGGGATTTTCGGCCTCCGCATGGGTCCTTCGAGAGTCTTGGGAGCTTTGCCGCAGATTGCTGGCAGAGCTCCCCATGGCTGGAACACCCATATTCACTTGAATCTAATGCGCCATTGAATCTAATGCACACACTATACTTAAAATCAAAATACCACATTTACTTGAATCTAATTAACTATCAAATCTCATGTGCACCGTGATTTTGGAGTCTAAATTCAGCTGAAAAAGGTGAGCGTTGGAGTGCAAATGCAATAAGTGAAAATTTTCAGCTGCTATTGCCATTACAGTAGTGCCTCATATAACAAGTTTAATTTGTTCCAGAAGCATGCTTGTTATGTGAAATGCTCTTTATGGGTTTTCCCATATGAAATAATGGAAACTCAGACGATTGGTTCCACAACCTAAAAAATATTTATATACAAATATTAACTGGATGTTAAAATGATGACAAAACACTGTAATTGAATTCAAAACATGCATTCAGTGTGCATGATCCTATGAAATCTACTTAGGCTGCAATCCTAAAGACACTTTCCTGGGAGTAGGATCCATTTAACACAATGGGGCTTTCTTCTGAGTAGATATGGTTAGGAGACTGCATGGAAGATAGGGGGCTTACCTGGGCTGCTGCTGGAGGCTGGTGGGGGCACTTAGGGACAACAAGTTGGGGGCAGTTACAGGCAGCAGCACGCTGGCCTGCAGCCCTTTAAAACAGGCTCCATGTGGAGCGTCAGGGCTGCCTAGCAGTGCTTCCTGTTCCTCTGTGCACCTGCCTTTCGCATCCCCAGATGACCCAGCCAGGTTGCCTGGGGCTTGTTAAGTGAAGCAGGCTTGTTAAGAGGAGCACACTCCCAATGGGAATTTGTGCTTGTTATGTGCATCATTTGTTATGTGGGGCACTTGTTATGTGAGGTACTACTGTGCCTTTTTTCCACTTTGTCTTCCTGGTTGCATTTTCTTTTCCCTCCGTCTTTCTTTGTTTTGCTGAGTGCCTGGCAGAACTTTATCACTGTATTGGACAACCCTACCTTACAACTTGTGCTTCTGGAAGTTGCTTGCATGGGGAGCGTATGCATGCACCTTTTAAAAAAAAGGTGTGCATGCAACATTTAAGAAGGAATGCATGTGTATGTGATGTGTATCTAGCAGGCCTCTGTCAGTTTTGAAAGACTATGGTATTGTGCTCAGTGCTGCATACACTGCATGCGAAGCACGAAAGCCTGGGTCAGATTGTTATGGAGGATAGGCTTTTACCCAAGCAGCAAATCCCCCCTCTCCACGCCACTGAATTACTCCAGTGGAAAGGCAGAGCCAATACGATTTGATCCAGCTGGTGTCGCAGAGCTGGGCTAAGGACAGGAGCTCACCCTGTCTTGTAGGGCCGACCTGGGTCTCGAACCCTGGCCTGCTGGTTAACAGGCACAGCGTCTTAGCCACTTGCGCCACCCATATACAGTAATTACCCATATACAGTAATTGTTTAGTAATAGGTATTCAATGTGTAGAGTTGGTGAGGAGGCCATGCATTCCTGGTTAAATTCATATATTCCAAATTCTCCAGTATAGGGAGTCTCTCCCTGTGGTTGCACACAGGAAATAGAATATGAAGAAGATGCTCCAAAGAGCTGTCTGAGCAAATCCCACATATATGATTCTCCTTCTTCCCCATTCTTTGAGGGTGGGAAATGGCTTTGTTTGGGCTTTTGTATGATTGAAAATTGGTGTGGAGTGTCAGACTTTTTTGCATCCCTTCTTTTTTGTATCCCTGATAAAGTTCTCTGTGGGAGTTTTTTTAAAAATATCAGTTTCATGGTTTTGTTTTCTAGCCATGACATTCTTGACCTACTTAAAGACTCCAGGTGGGAGGAACAGGTCTTTTAGTGGTTTTTTTAAAAAGCTGTGTGAGACAGCTTTTTAAAAGCTGTCTCCTTCTCATCTTTGAATCTCCTGTTGGGCCAACTTCTCTTTGTCATGTCTGGATCGCTTCCTGCCACACAGTGACCCTGTTTGTCAAAGGTTCCCAAATATTGTTAGAGACTGCTGCCTGATTTATAATTGAAAATATTCATGATCGGGTAGCACCCACCTGCAAATAGAAGCTCGTGTAACCATTGATGTGCTAATAGCTTATTCTTATTTCAGTTTAGCGAACCACTAATTCACTGGATTCACGGTTTAGAAACTATTACTGGATGGCATTAATTGAAAGTGAAAGAAAATGTGGTCAGCACTGGAGTACAGCTGCTAGTACATCTACTAGCTCAGCCGTTGTCAGATTCATAGGAAGTTTGACAAGCCTGCTTGTTAAGTGTTGGTTGTGCAGAGAGGAAGGCAACTGAGTGGTCTTCTTTGACAAGTCTTATCTGCTGCCATGGTCCGGAGGATCACAGGAGTCATACAGGGCTCTCTCCAACTTGGCAACAGCAAGAGACTCTTATCATGATCTATTTCCATGTTATGTATGCAAAACCAGAAGTGAGTCATAGTACACCCCTTAAAATGGCAGTGCCCATGACTCTTAAGTTTGAGAAACATTTTATTAGCTGATCAGTTTTGCAGTATGTACCAATTTGCATCTTAGCATGTGTACATGTTATATGGCATTGCCTTCCTCGGGTAGGGTATGGAGAAGCTAAGCGCCTTGGTTGTTTTTAAATTTTGTTTTCCTCCTGATGCAATCTGTTTCCCCCAATCCTCTGGAGTTGGATGGAAAGGGATCTCTTTCAGGACCATAAGACTTTGGAAAGAGAACACAGAGAACACACAGCTCTGAAAAGAGAATATTTGGCCCTGTTCTTGGAACTGCAGGGATTACTGAGGGATCCTATGCCAAAATTTGCAATGTCCCAATGTTTCCCTTAATAGCATCTGAAATGTATGAAACAGAATAGCTGCCCAGACTTCCTACTTATTTGTAACATGTACATTTTCGTTTGTTGCCGTGTCTGCTGTAATAGACTAAGTATATGGTATACTGAGAGCAGGGATACCCAGATTCTAATTTCTACTTGGCCATGAATCTCATGTGACAATCCTGGGTCATCATGTCTCTGGCAGCCTCAGTTTCCTCATAGGATTGTTGTGAGAATAAATAGTGGGGAAGAACATATCACTATGCACAATTGAAGGAAGGTGGGATGGAAACCTAAGTAGCACATTTCGTCATTATTAAATGGTCAGCTTTTTAAAATATCCTCTTCCCCAGTAAATTTGACGGCTGACTTTTTTTTTAAAATGTGAAGTGCTTGAACTTCTGGTTTCAGAAAAGCATTTCTCTCTGCAACATTCTGATCTTTCAGAATCTGCATTGCATCTGATGCAACACATGCCTTCCCTTAAAACAAAGAAAATATGACATGCTAGTTGAAATTAATGTGTGAAGCATGATGTTGACTTAGTAGACTGATTAATCAATTTATCGAGTTACTGTTTCACTAAGACTTCTTTAATTGGGCAACAGCCTTGGTAGCTGTTTGTTTTCCTTCCTCACAGAACCAATGGAGTCAGTTCAGAAACCAAATCTTCAGCAAGTGCAAAAGTTGCACTTGAGAGTCATCATCCCCAGGGTTTGGCTTGATGCAATACTTGCGTATTTCTTGCTCTTTCTACTCAACTTCTTCCTAGGGAGTTGATGATTAAATGGCTTTATTGTTCACCAGTGTTATTAGGTGGGAAGCATGCATGTGATTGAAGGATGGCACTGGCTGCCATTGTCAGCAGTAACAGGGCATGGACTGTTGCATCATGTTGTTGACCTGGTGCCAGCTACAGTCTCTGTAGAATAAGCAGAAGCTGAAATTACTGGCAGACTAATCATGAGCCACAGGCATGGCTAGTGTAGAATGGGAGGCAGGGAATTCTAGATCTTCCCGTTTTCAATCGAGGCATGGGATTTGATCCTTCCTGAAGCACATTAGATTCCTTTTGTGTTGTGGCTGTCACTATGTTACACGTATATGTAGATGGCACTGTGTTATTGAAGCCATTTTTTGTGATGTAGCCTGTTGGTCTGTTGCATCAAAAACATTCAAGTGTTCAGAAAAACATTCAACATTCAAGTGTTAAAGCCTACAGTTGACATACCTAAATTGTAAACCCAGCATAATTTTACCACCTGTGTTCAGAGGCTGTACTGTTTGGCTCTTTGTAACTCTCATGCTTGGTAAACAAAAAAGATGAGAAGAGTTGGTGATCACTGAATTAAGGCCGCTGAATTCTGGTCTTCCTTTTGTTCTCAATTTGTCACACTGTAAACTGAAGATAAGACTGCATTTTAGGTATAATAGGCGAATAAATAATAAGCTAAAAAAGTGCAACAGATCAGCTTGTTTCACTGAGATGGCCAAAAACAGAAAGGACAAATTTGTCTCGTGCTTAAATACCTGCTGGACAAGAAAAAAAGGAAAGCTACACTTGCGTATTCTGTTCTCAGCAGAAGGTGATGCAATAACCCAAGATCTATCAAGTTGGTTAAACAAAGGAAAGATCTATCATCTTAGGTCAAACAAAGGGAAGGTACTTTTTGTGGCTGATATACTCAGCTTGTAAACCACCCAGGTTCCTTTTTAGTAAGGAATGATGGAAGGAATTCAGAAAGATGCAAGGAAAATGGTGGTATATGAATCTATCGCAAAAAAATATTGGTCAGGAAAATCATCTCCCCAATATTTCCATTTTTAAAAATACATAAATGCAAACACAATCTTTCTGGAGATTACATATGTGATGAAAGCTGAAGAAGGTTTCTGTTTGCACTAATGTGGTTAAAAAATGGGAAGGGGTATGTATGTGGGTGGGTGTCGCATCCGATACAAGTAAAAAATTTCCTTTGATGGACTGGTGGTTGATTTTGTGTTCTTTTATCCTCTCCCCCTGGTTTTTGTGGTGGTTTTGTTTTGAGACTTTAAGAGTGCAACTTTTGACAAAAGGTATGAAGATGGAATTTGTGTGTACCTGCTTTTCGTTGTGTTTATGCTTTTTATTTAGTTGCTTATTTTGGCTTTGAAGTTTGCATTGGTTTTGTGCGTGTTAGAAGCTGGTGAACCATCAACAAACATTCTGTCTGACGTGGCTCGATCTGCTTTGAAAGAAAGAAAAGCAACTTTGTAGACAGGAATTGGGGATGCCCTAAGCAGCCACATCAAGGCTGTAGGATCAAAACGGGAAATGGCAAAGGTATGATGCTCTGACTAAACATTGTGTGTATGTTTTAACAGCAAGGGGTTATTTTAGTTAGGCATTGTTTCATATGGGTTCTTCCTCTTTCCTTTGCAACAAGGGAGTAGTGACATCTTTGGATACATTGGGTTAGGTTTGCTCAGGATTTTAAATGGAATTGAACACATCTCTTTCTAAAGTTGAGAAGTGTCTATGTGAATCAGTATTTAAAAACTTGAGCTGAAACTCAAGAGGTTCACAGATTTGCCATCTTCTCCCGAAATATGGTCAAGGTTTTCTGGACTTCATTAGATTTGCATCAGGAGCCCTGGAAACATTATAGCATATTTTCTTAACTGGCTGTTTTCTTTCCTTGTCAGACACATGTAGCTCTTTCCCTCCTCCCATCACGATCCTTTGTAACCCATTAAAATGTGTGACCCTTCACATCCCAGATGTTCCTCCTGTGCACATATATACATAATGGACTGGGGAAAGAGGACAGATCAAATGCAAGGTTTGGGATTGTACATCTTTCTGTAATATGTGAATGCCTTAATCGGGAATGAAGAAGTCGTGACTGCATCTGTTGAAAGAAAATCTACAATAATTTTCAACAAAAGATTCATAAATATGATGGGGTGATGAGATTTCTACTGGACGCTGAGGGTGTAGTCCTAATCTAGCCTGCCACAGCTCATCAGTCTTCCTGTTCCCATTTGGATGTAGGAAGGTAAACACATGTCTGTGCACAGGCCTAACACTTCCCTAGGAGTAGCAGAGAACTGCAATTTTGTGACACTCCTCAGTTAGCATAGGATTCATGCCAGGGCTTAGGTCAGCCTAACTGGAAGTTAGGATTACAGCCTAGCCCCTGAATTCAGAGTAACTATGGGAGCACGTAAGACTTTACATGCACCCATAGTTACTGCACCAGCTAGTGAAAACCTATGGGAAATTCATATTGGAATCCAGAGTAAGTTGTTCTTACACCAGAGCAAGGACTTCCCATAGTTACTCTGGATTTTGCCATAGGTCTATTTCCTTACTTTTCTGCTCTTCCTCCATTTCCCTTGATCTGTCTCTGACCATATACTGTTTCTTCTTTTGCCTCCATGCCATCTTCCTCATTGTCATGCTGTCTCCTCAAAAGAATACACTGGTTTTCCAAAACATTCTAAACTCCTGAATAATTACGTTGGATGTGATTTTGTACTGCATGTGTAATTTTATTTGAACTGCAGATTTGGTATTGTACTAAGTGCTTGTGGGAGATCCGGAAAATACTGGCCCTCCAAGGCTTTTCACTAAACTGTCAATAGATCTAACAATCTATAATAGATCCAGCAATAATTTCTGAAAGAAGAATCTGCAGAAAAAGGCAACACTTTCAGTATTTGCCCCAATGTGGTGGTGCACCGGCTGATCTGGATCAGAATTGTACGTTCCATGTTTTGATGCATCTGCGTGTATCTAAATTGCAGTCTTCAAACTAATATGGTTTTATGGAGTTTCTAGCTGGTTCTTTGCCAGCCTGTCTTGTGAAGGCTTAGGCTGCAATCCTAAAGATACTTTCCTAGGAGTAAGACCAGTGATGGGCTTCAAAGAAATTAAGAACCGGTTCTCTGTCCATCTGGCAGCCACTTTTAAATGGCTATTTTTAAACTTTATATGTCCTATCTCTTGTTAAGAACCGGTTCTATAGAGTAGGTGTGAACCTGCTGGTGCCCACCACTGAGTAAGGCCCATTGGACACAATGGAGCTTACTTTTGAGTAGACATGGTTAGGATTGTGCTCTTAGTGCTTTAATCTATCATATTCACTGTTGCCTTAATTTGTAAAGATTAATTGACTGATTTCTTTACATCCCCATCCCCCACCAATTTTTAAAAGCATTTACTGTGTTCTTAGCAATTATATGCCATCTCTCCATGTGTCCAGTAGATGGCACACTTTTCTTAGCACAACCGAGAGCAAACCTGGATCCAACTGGGAAGAAATTGGAGCTTGTTACCTACCTCTCCCAACTTTTTTTCCCTACCACTTCCCCCCAGAATAAAATGCGACCAATAATGCTACCTGGAAAATTGTAGGAAAAGCACATGTCATTACTTTGTTATTTGGTGTATCATTACACATCATTTGGTGTATGGCAGTTCGTCTGCCATTCTTATGAGTATGGTTGCTAGTGGCCCTCTGTGCAAATTATTGAACTTCTGCTTATAGGTAGCCGATCTTGATACCTGTGCCCTTTGGTTTCCGCCAGGAAGGCTGCATGAACAGACGGCTTCTGGTGGATTAAAGGAATTGCTGAACCAAGGGCTTGCATAGTGCTGTGATTGGCTAACATATTCTTCTTTAGGGACATGGCCTCTGACCTCCTGTCTTAGAGAGACAATGATTGAGAGAGCAGGAGTGTGTGTATGCCGCCTTCAAATAGAGCACAATGCACAATCCATGGTTTCCTTCTCTCCCATAGGATGCAGTGGAAACCTGGATAATAGACGGTCTAAACATGAGGCCTTAAAAGAGTGATGTATGTGCATTTTAATGGCAAGTCCTTGCAGGGGGTCTAAAAATTTGCATGTCATTGATTTATTTAGTGCAAAGTCTAGTAGCTTCATTAGATGCCTGGATCTCTCTTAGTATTTGCATATTAGAAAGAAAGTTTCTAGCCCTTATGGTTGTAGCCAAAAGCCTTTCTCTTCAAAAACATACAAATGTTTACTAATTGCTGGGGATTAGGTGAAGATCTTGTTGGACTTTTAGGACTAGTCTCTACAAACTGCCGATCCAATGGTAACACTTCGGAACCTCCTATTTTAGATTGCACATGAATGGAAGGGGCATGTTGGACGTGTAAGTATAGGGTTGTACACAGGACAATCCCGATTTGGGGGGATTGTGTTCACATACTGGGACAGAGGGTCTTATCCCCATTTTGTGGAATAGAATTATGGCAACCCTATATACATACCTCCTTATGCCACTAACTACAGTACTTTCATCCTCAGTAGCAAACTGATTCCATCAAGACTTTGGGAGTGGGCAGATTCTGCAGGTTTGTTTCCAGTAGCTATTTCTAAACCAGTATTGCAGAATTATACTATCCTATACATGGGCACAATGAAAAGTCCAGACAAGTGCCTGAGGGTACAGACATGGATACACAGTTGATCAAAGCAATGTTAATATGAAGTGACTTGAATTGTTGGCAAGTTCTTGATAGTGCTATTGCAATTATTCTTCTTGTGGGAGGGATCTTAAAGCTTTTCTTGGTTCCTGGCATTATGAATACATTTCTTTAACCAAATTAAAGTATATGTACACTTTTCTCCCTCTGTTAGCTCTGAAAATTCAGATTCACACTTTTAAAAGTTAAACATATATTAATTTTGGCCCCATTCAATATGTGTCATTCAAGGCATTTCTGCATAAGGTTTCTGCAGAGACTGAGAGTAGAGTGGGAAGATAAGTTCTGATCTGTGTCCAGGGCCAGTGCCAGGCAATTTTTTGTCCTATGCAAGTTTAATTATTTGCATATGCAAGGCACTACTCCCCTTTTTAAAATAAGACTTTATAATTGTATTCCATTGAACTGTTTAATTTTGGAATTTTTCTTAAAATAATTTATTGTTAGTAATACTTTTACATGATTTTTTTTAAAACCTGATGTTTAAAACTGTGCCCTTCTGTGGTCTGCACAGTAGGTGGCTAGCTAATTGGCTTAATAGTAACACCAACCCTGCTAGTGTCACCATTTTTACCCCAAATTGTAGGTGGATTCAGACATTTGTTTGTGTAAGTAGCAAACATAGGTTTCACTACTGGTACACTGACCATCAGTATTGTCTTGCCAAGTGAATGAGAAGATTCTATTATACTTTTTGGAAATTTGGAAGTGGCAAAATTTTCTCTAACCTGATGTGGATTTAGCAAGTGATACTTGATGATCTGTCATTCCTGATGAACCCAGTCAGTTAACTAAAAGAAAGAAAACCTCATCAGATACAAGAACAAATGAAGAAGTGAAATGAAGAGGTGAAACAAAGATGATGAACCACCATTAAACTCTGTTCTAAATGTTTGTGCTGGAAGTGCAAAGACATGAATGCATCACATGTTAATTACTATCCTGCCCTTATCACTATTTGGTTTCTTCTCCTCTTTACATGTGATGAAATTGAATGATTGCTGGGGCTGCATCTATAGGAAAAACTAGGTTGTGCAATAGTTATGTTTGCTTCTGCTTTGGCTGTCTAGGTTGGCCAAAATACAGTTTTTCTTGTCATTCTTATGGTGCTGATGAACAAAACTTGAAAAGGAGGATTTTTAAAGTGATAAAAGTCCTAAGCCTGTTTAGATAATTCTGCATTACCTGGTCTCTACACACCTCTATAACTGTAATATCAGCTGAGGATACTTTTAATTGGTTTTTCTCTTGCCGTCACCATTGTGCTGCTGTTCCTTTGAAAGGTCAGGAACTTTGGCACTGACATAATGATGCTATCTTGTCATCACCAAACATCTGGGTTGCAACTTGCCAAGAATCGTATACTGGAATTTCTATATATTGTACAAAGCAACTAGGCTTCTCCAATTGCAGAGGGTGCTGTGCCTCCCTTTTAAAAAATGGCATGAACCAGCATACTACACTTTCTTCATCTCCTCCCTTTATACATACCCACTCCTCTGTGTCCCACCTTTCTCCTCTAGCCCTCCTTATGCCAGTTATGCCATCTCTGCCATTGGATCATGCAGCTATGTTTTTGCAAATGAAGATCCAATGGGCAAAAGACTGAGCAGCCCCCAGTCAGGCAGTCAAACTTTTTAGCGTGGAAGGGGGGCTGACCCTCCCTTGCTGAGAAGGGAGGGAGCTCACTGGGTTGTGGCAAAATGAACTAGGTTGTCTGATGATCTGTGTGCTGATGGTGTCACCTGGTGAAGTCCACACTTCCTGTGACTAGATAGTTAAAAAACTGAAATCCTTTTTTCAGAAGATCTTACCATAACATAAGAAGATCTTAACATAAGATCTTACCATAGCCATGTGTTTTAAAAAAACTTTTAAAACTCTAAATTTAAAACTAGATTTTTGAAGCAAAGTTTACCCTTACAGAAGCCTTCTTTCTCTGCAGTCTCCCAGTCCTCTTTTATACCTCCTTTGTCCCCTTTGCGTTTCATAGGGCCAACTGCTTCTGAGGCAAGTGTCCAGCTTCTTTCATATTGGAAATTTCAGAAATTTCCACTTCCCTTTATGTGTTGCTTGCCATGTGCTATTTTTTGCCTCATGCATTGTCGTCTTATGGTTTTTTTGGTATTTTTTGTATTCTTTTTTAAATCCCTTTTTAAGGGGAAGATTGCCATTTTTGGAAGGAAGCTTCCTTGCTCTGAATAGCCTCTCTGACTCTTCCCATACTGGCACACCTGGACATAGTAGAGCCCTTTCTTCTTTGTAGTTGTATGCTCTAGCCAAGCTTCTATTATTGTTCTAAACAGCCTCCTTGCACTCTGGAGGGATTTGACCCTTTTTTACTTTCCATTTTAGCTATTCCGTCTGGTCTCGTTTGTGAGAAATCGCTCTTTGGCAATCAAGAGTTTATGTCTCACCGCTTCATCAATGGTTCCAAATTGTTCCCTAACTCTTATTCTTCCTGGGTACAACATAATATCAAATTCAGTCACCTGTCCTCTGGTGGGCTGCATGCTCTAAGGCACAGTCAGTTAGAATACCAAGAAATCTGGTTTCTTTCATGACCAGAGCAAAAATTGACCAGGTTAATATTTGAAATCCCCTGTGTTTCTCCTGGATATCTATCTGATTTGATTCCTATTCTCAAGGTCCCCTTCAGATTTTTGATCTGGAGGACAATAGAATGCCTCCACTTTTATATTGCTTCTTGGCCCTTGTAATTTAACCCACAATACTTTTAAGGGAGTCTAACACCACTTCCATTTCTCCCCTGGTGGATTCTGTCCTTTCTCACAGAAGGCCATCCCATCTCCAGTGCATCCTCCCTGTCCCTCCTATAGAATTATGAACTACAGAATTTTGGTATCTCCACCAGGTTCCTGTTAGCCCATACTGTCAATGCTTTCCTTAGCCACTAAATATTCTGGTTCCCCCATCTTAACTTGGAGATTTTGGTTACTTGTGTAAAAATATCTATATACCTAGTTCCTCAAGAAAGATTGCATGTTTGTGTCTTTATCACTGTAGTCTCTGGTTCTGCCACATTAGCTGTTATGTCCCAGTATGTTTTCAGTCCTAAATTCTACTGTATCCTTACTTGATTTCTTTATACCATGTCCACCATGCAACGTAGTTTCTATCAGCTTTCTCCAAGGGATCAGTTTAGAAGAGGCTCACCACCTTCTTAATGTTGTGCACCAGCAGTCATATCTGTTCAAGTGACCTGTCTGTCTGATACAGGCCTGGCTTGTTCCCAAACATCACAGTGCCAAATGAATCAAAATCAGCACCACCTCATACCAACATCACTGTCTGTCCCTGCGTTGAGTCCCCTAAGCTCTGCCTACCAGGCTGTACCTGCAAATGGAACATGTGGCACTTTTTAAAAAAAATATTTTTGTATGACTATAAAGACAAAATCCAAAAAAGCAACAAGTACATAAAGGCATATTCTAACTTTTCCTACAAACGAATATCACTTCTGAGAATGAGCTCTTGGAAGTCCTGAGTGATCAGGCCTTGTATTAATCACATAGTGAGTTTCATAACTTCATAGGAATTTGAACCTATGGCATCATTGGACATTGTTCATTACACAAGGCATCAAACATCTTTAACAATATCAGCAAATTTAACCTGCCCCTTTGCCTACCTGCATATTTTGGACTAGGTGTATTCTATATTCCTAAAGATGGGCTCTCTTCACCTGTAGTGAATGCAGTGCCCACTTGGTTACTCA
Source organism: Cryptoblepharus egeriae (assembly GCA_030015325.1). Lineage (NCBI taxonomy): Eukaryota > Metazoa > Chordata > Lepidosauria > Squamata > Scincidae > Cryptoblepharus > Cryptoblepharus egeriae. Next base: position 101,201,541 of record JAREYC010000002.1, on the reverse strand, counting down.
ATCCATCCCTTAAAATATTGTATTAACACTTTCAGTACCTTCTAATCAGTGCGCTCTCTCATTTATATTTTTCTTAGCTCTCCTGCCATGCTCCAGAGCAGCAGTTTTCAACCACTGGGCCACAATTCGTTGGCATTCTGTGAATGGTCCACAGTTGTGTTGTGAGAATTTGGGATGGGTCATTAGTATGGCCATTGGGGATGTGAACCCCTCACACCAGCAACATGGTGTGCCTTGTTGATAGTCAAAACACTGATTTGCTTTGGTAATTTTGGTGCCTTGTCAATGTGCCATGAGGTGGAGAAGGTTGAAAAATTGCTGCTGTGGTGGATTTGAAAAGCAGAGCCTGTCTCCTTGGGTGGTACTGTTGGAGCAAGCTTTGGACCCTTGGCAGAAATCAAGTTTTGGAGTGGTGGAGCAAAAAAACACACCCAAAAACCTTCTCAGATTCTCTGTTCACTCTTAGAATGAAACTGATCGTTGGGGTTTCCAATGACTTGCGTATTTGAAGGCTGGATTGTAATTAGCATAATGAGCTCTGACTTTTATTTTTATGTGGAGGGATGGGGAGGGAGGGCAGCAGGGAAAGCACAGCAAAATGACCCATTTATTCTTTTTTAAAAAATAAAATAAACACTGCTAAGAAAGCTTTCCTTTTCCAGGCTGGACCAGCTGGAAGGTAAACATTTGTCTTCATGCTGTGCTAAGAAATCACATTTTCCATCTCTAGGATTTCAAAGGGGGGGGGAGAGAGAAGTGAGCTGGGGAGTGTTACATTTCAGTTGATTTATTAACAAGCTGAAGCCTTGGTGTAAAGGACCCCCTCTTCTGTACAGAATGTGAAGGCAATGTATCGTTTGAATCTTGCAATACTTGCCTTGTTTTAAAAGAGAGGTCAGGTTCATGTCCACGCCTGCCTCTCAATGGTTAGCTGTGTTAAGCTGCGCAGGGGTGTGTGAGTGTGTTTATTCATAAGTGTCAGACGACTAGAGCTGTCACCGCTAAGCAACTGTAACAACAAAAATTCAAGGAAAAAATCCTTTCCTTGGATTAACCAAAGCACACCTCACCTGTTTAGCAAGTATATTTTTTTGAAAATGAGAGAGTGCGTTATATATATGAATGTACATCTTGCTTTTAACTCGGTAAAACAGATTAAGCCACATGGATTATTTCTAGGCAAACTGCGAACAGCTTTTTGCTGTCCCATTTAAGCTGCTGTTTATCCTCTTTGCATCTGTTTATAGTCGCTAGCAAACTTTCCATGATCTGAATGTTGCAATATTTCCATTGTAGAAGAATCCAAAGCTGAAATATTAAAACATTTAGATTGTTCAATATGTTGTATTGTATAAAAGTAGGTACATTTTGTATCTTTCCCCTGAACATTTCTGTTGAGTCAATTGCTGAATGGATGGCCTATCTATGTAGGTAGGGAAAATAATAGAAGGGGTATAAGAGGAATGAAAAATGAAGACTGAAACTCATATGCTGAAACTGTCATTTGAGAACTAGCAGATGTTGCCCATATTTTATGATGAGTTGACTTTTTTGACAGAAAAACTTCTCTGTGAATGTTCTCTAATGTAAAATAATTGTAAATGTAATTACATTTATCTCAAATAAGTATAAAAGTTCTCTAAGCCAATTTCTGGCAACAGAGACTGTGTACTAGATAGTTAGATTCCATGCTGTATGGCAGTGGTTCTCAAAGTGGGGCTGCCATCTTGGAATCTGGTACCGGGTACCGTGACCTTGGAATGGGGCATTCGAGCTGCTTTCCTGGGAGTAAGTCTCATTGAACCTAATATAGACATGAAGGACCTCTGGCACATCACAGTGATGTCACTTCTTGTTTTATGTCACTTTTCTGGACATCACTTCCAGGGGGCGTCATGGACAGATTGTCATTCTCAGAAATAGATTCTGGGCTGAAATGCTTGAGAACCACTGCTGTATGGAGTGGGCACTGATGCAGAGAAGTGTCAGACCTCCACTGATGGGCATGGCGCTTCTTGTTTGCTCTAGCGTATGGTGTTGTAAGTGTAATTAGGTGTTCTCCCCCTTATTTCAGGCAAAACAAAATAGTAAAGCCTGGGATTCCACAAAGACCTTGGACATCTATCACATAAGTCTTTTTGTTGAGCAGAAAGGGAACTTCCCAGGAATTCAGTGAGCGAGATTCTAGGCTGAATTACAAACCTGGTTTTGTTTAAAGGTAAAGCATCCATTGTAGTGTTCAAGGTTAGTGAAAAATGAAGCTGCATGTTTTCTGTGTTTTCCTAGGCAGAATCCTGAAATGCTTGATCTAAGAATCAAAACCCATAATTTGCTCTTTTACTACTGTTCTTTGTCTTTTGCTTTTTTGGAGGAGCAATTTTGGATTCTCATATAGGAATAAAGGTTTGATACAAAGCTTTTTCATTCAGCACCTGGGTGTCAAAAATGACTGACACTGCCACATGTACCAATCAAAGGGCTTTTATTTCTGAGCCCCCCCTCCCCATTTGATGAGGAGCAGATGCCAGCACAGACAAAATATAAACAGTCTATGCTTTGAGCATCTTGGTAATCCATTTATTTTTTGCCAATGAAAAAATCTGTTAGTTGATCATCCTAAAGAAAGCTTGGTTTAGGGAGAGGAATCTGCTTTCTGGCATTAGGCAGAAATTTGTTGTAAGCATTTTTGCCCACCATTCCCTCCCCTTCATTGTGCATAGCCAGGCAAATTTGTACGTAGCAGGAGTGTTCTTAATTTAGTCCCCAGTGACCAATGTGGCTGTGATTGGCAGGTTGCTGTCAAGGTGGAATATGTGCCTGGATGGTGGGAAGGAGCAGAACAAATGGCAGAGGACAGCTCCAGCTCCCTTGGGAAAGTGGGCTAAAAAGGTGAAAGAAACGCAATTATAGGAGGTTTTCTAGCCCAGAAAGTTAATTAGCTACTTAAATAGCGTTTAGTGCTGATTGCTAGGGGAAAATGGGCACAATGCAAAAATGTATTTGGGGAGGACATATTTAGCAAATCCTTGGTAGATCTCCAGCAGATAGGGCTGCAGTGTTTTTCAGAATAATGGGATGAGTCTGATAAGCTGGAGAAGAATGACTTGACTCTAGTACATGTTTAGATCTAGAAGTGCTGCAAGTTAAAGCTACACAAGGAGTAGAAGTCTGAGTTGATATTTTATTAGATTAGTTGGCCTTCCAAAACAGTATGCCTTACTCACTTTATTTATAGTGGTATTACCCCTTTACCTTACAGTAAAACTATCCCTATAATCCAGAGTAACTACGGGAGCACGTAAGACACTACGTACACCTGTAGTTACTGCACCACCTAGTGAAAACCTATGGGAAATTCATATTGCAATCCAGAGTAAACTGTTCTTACACCGGAGCAAGGACTCCCCGTAGTTACTCTGGATTGCGCCCTAAATGAAGATCTTTACTTGTCCATGTTAGTATTTGCTAATGTCAAAGATCAAATTGCCTGTAGTAGCACGTAGGTGTATTGACTCTTCCCTGCTTTGCTGGAGGTTGGAATATTTGTTCCAAGAATGGAGAAATGGATGAGCAGAGGAGCGGATCAAATGTCAATGAGAAATTTTTCTACAAATTGTAACATAACATAGTCTCGTTTATCCAGATGACTAGGCCTCTCAAAAGTGTCTGAATGAGCAGCTAAACTTTTTCTAGTGCTGTGTAGATGTGGAACTTCAATAACGGAGGACATGCATAGGGAGTATGATGGTGAAATGAAGATAACTTGGCTCATTCAAATTTGAGATTGTTTTATGTGTGGTCTAGATAATTCTTGAAACTCAAGTCTGAGGCCACTGAATCAGAAAGGAGTCACTGATGTGAATGACATGTGTATAGACAGATTTATAGTCTGGGTGTGCTTGCTTACTTTGGTGTACCACTTCTACAGTGCCTGAAAGACATTGTGATCTGGAAGCAGGCATTTTGATCAGCCTGTTTTGCATTGCTGTCTTCACTAAAAGAACAGCAGAGCTTTTGTTTACCATTGGGATGGGCACAGACATATGGGGAGTGTTTAATAAGAACTCTGACATACACACACCCTCCATTTTGTTCAAAGAAGCTGTGTCTGACATTGTGTATGGAAAAGTCCAGACATGTAACTTGAGTCAAATTTGAGTCCTGAAAACACTCGTTTTCTCAGAATTTTTTCATTGAATCCATGCCTGACGTGCATGGAAAAATCAAGACATGTAATTTGAGTCAAAAGAGTCCTAAAAACACTCTGGATGAATCCCCATCCCCAACCATTAAGATATGTGCATGAGTCAAGCCACGGGTTTCAGGGACTTGGAACTCGGAACTCGGAACTCAACTCAAATCTAGCCATAGGAGATTTTCACAGCCCTGCAAGTTATCTCCTAAAATTGTTGGATTTAATTTCTGAAGACTTCCAAAAAGTTGAAAAATTCATATTTATTACCAAAAGAAGTTTTGAGGGCAATTTTTGGGGTGTTAATATTTAAAAAGAGAGATGTTTTGCAAAGGAAATTATTGCATTAGTCTCTGGCTATCTTTGTACTCGCTGGTTGGGTTGCATTGTCCATGTTCCGAAACCTCTTGCTAGAACACATCTTTCTCATTTTTCTTTCTGTTTTTAACCCAGTATTGCTAAGCAATACACCCAATACTGTGGGTGGCACAAGTGGTTAAGACACTGTGCTTGTTAACCAGCAGGCCAGGGTTCGAGACCCGGGTCGGCCCCACAAGACAGGGTGAGCTCCTGTCCTTAGCCCAGCTCTGTGACACAGCTGGATCCAATCGTATTGGCTCTGCCTTTCCATTGGACTAATTCAGTGGCGTGGAGAGGGGGGATTTGCTGCTTGGGTAACAGCCTGTCCTCCATAACAATCCAACCCAGGCTTTCGTGCTTCGCATGCAGCGTATGCAGCACAGAGCACGATACCATAGTCTCTCAAGACTGGCGGAGGCCTGCTATTGCTAAGCAAATTTTTGTGATATCGAGACTGTTTTGGGTATAAGCCAGGAGGGTGTTGTGTCACAGAAAAGAAGTAGAGAGAAGAGGAGCTAGTGTGAAGCAGGGAGTGATATGTCTGGGAATTATTTCTTGGTGCTAGTGGTAACTCTTGGCAAGAATTGTAGCAGCGTTGGAGTTGGTTGATGATTGTGTAAAGGACTAATGTGTATTTAAATTTAAAGTCAACTAGGAAGTTCTGTAGATGGTTTCATCTGCTCTCTGTGTTTCTTGAGCCAAATTGCTGAACTTGGTCTTCTCTTGGAGCTCTGTTAACAATGCAACCCTCCGCCTGGATATTCAGGGAATGTGTATTGGAATGCATTGACCCAAACTGCTGGTGAATGCTAAAATAAGGTTTGCCCAATGGCCTAGTATGGCCTGGGTTTCAGGGGCACTGTTGTCAGGCTAGGAAAGCATACTGATGGGGTGTTCTGCACAGGCATGCTGAGTGTGTGATTTCTTCAGCATTCAGTGCCTACATTGTTCAATAAGCGGATTAGAAAACACTGCATAAAGTGGCTTTTCAGGGGGCTGCTTTTATACCTGCTCCTTGCCTTGTTTTGCAAACCATGATTTCACAGTAGAGCCCATTCAGGCTGTTCAAATGGATTGGCCTTTTCAAGATTCCAGAGGTCACAGTTTCAGATTCACTTATTTCCCAGAGCGCTGCTGTTTTTGGGCAAGGGGAGGGAGGCACTTTGCAGGGCAAAAGATTAGTTTCTGAAATGTCTGCTCCGGATTGTGCTTTGGGGGGCAGCAGATTCCCGGAGCAAAGTTGTTGAACGTGCTGAAAAAGCATTGTCTGGGCTCCCTACCACTTTTGGGTTAAATAGTTGTGCTATCTCCAAAAATGTAATGTTCGAAGGAAAAGGCTTTTTGTGTTGTAATGTATTTAAATTCCTGGAATACGGGAATTAGAATTATGTTGCTTCACAGGGAATCTGTACAAATTATGCCCCAGTGAGCAAGGAGCTTCGTTGACGCTTACAATGATTGCTTTAAGGACTAGCATGTACTCCAATTTGCATATATAAATTCAAGATGTGCAGGAGAAGTTATGGTTGAGTGTGTGCACACGCAAAGATGCAGTAGTGTGGTTATTTCTTATTTTTTGAGAGTGAAATCTAACTAGGCAGGCCCCAGCTTCTACTGAATCTTCGTGTGCAGTTGAGAGGAGCCAAAGTCCCTTTCTTCCCAACCTGCCACTCCATCATGACTAGGCAATGTTTGGACCGTTCATTCATTTTCTGGCACAACTGCAGCAACTAAACAGTACTTCTGTTTTGTTGGTGAACCGCTAATCATTGCTACACAACCACTGTATGTTAATTTATAACTGCACGAGGAGTAGATGCATGCGTGGGGAAGGGTGTCTGCGTACATGAGATAGGTTTTAAATCATAAATGTCTTCAGATGATGATGACAGGAGACAATGTAGCTAAGAACAGCCCAATACACAAGGGGATGAATGGGTGGTGACTTGTCTTCCTCAACATTGCATTCCAAAGAGCTTATGCAGTTTTCAAAGTGGTGTGGGAGTGCAAAGGAAAAATTTGCAAAGGAAAAACTCCAGGTTTCTAGTAAAGCACATGCTTTGCATGGAGAAGGTCCTATCTTTAGTCCCTAGCATCTCCTGGATCTCTGGTGGTAGGAAATACCCTTGCCAGAGAAATCTGGGAGAGCCACTGCCTGCCAGACTTGCTAGCACCGAGCTAGTTGGCTCTAGCCTTCCAGAATCACTGAAGGCAGCTTCCTGTATACATATGTTCTTTGGTATGATAAAATGTGTACGGGAGACTGTCCCTAGGGTCAAGAGGTATATGTGATCTGAATTATTGGTGATCTGAGTTATTGTTGCTGATGTCCAGTAAGATATGTGTTGGTGTTTTTTTTTTTTTCCTTTTGTCCTTCTAACAGCCCAATGTTGTTGAATGGAGAATAGCCCGAGAGGCTGAGTCTCTGGCAGAAATAAAACTTCAACTTAGGCTGCAATCCTAAAGACACTTTCCTGGGAGTAAGACATATTGAACACAATGGGGCTTACTTATGAGTAGACATTGTTAGGATTGTGCTCTAAATTTTTTTTTGTAGTTCAACACTCCATTTTCTAGCAAAAGACCACACAGCCTTTCAACCTTCATCCGTTACAAATGCATTTGAAATCTTTCTCTGCTGACCACTATTCTCCTTCTGGAAGCTCACTTCTTGAAACTCCAGCTGTCTAGATTTTGAGCACAGGCATCAGTTTGGGGTAAAAAGGTGCCTTACCAATATCATCTACTAAATAATCTTAAGTTAGTAGTAAAACTATAACAAATGGGGATACAAATAGCTTCACTAGTAGCTATAATATGAATAGCTTGATAGTGGAGTTCGGGTTACTAATCCTGCCAGTCGTTCATTGAATGCAAGCTCTTTTGCCTAAACTATTTGCAACTAGGGGAAGGCAGCATGTACTAATCTGTAACATGAATTGTACATCTCAAAAAGCTATTTGTTTTCAGTTTGCTCCTCCTGCTAGACAGAACATGTTATCTTCTACCAAAGATAATCCAAAGTTGGATCTTACACCCAACTGGTATAGCTGAGACTGAAGTGATTGATGACTTTTACCGAGTTGGGTTGAACATGGTTTCCCACATCAAACCCCAACCCTTTAGTTACTATACCGCACAGACTTTTCAAATTAAAGTTTGAATATTGAGTCCTTTCTCCTTCTCTTCTGCTCTGTAGGGAGCCATATGAGAGCCAAATGATCCACTCAACAAGCTCAAGTTCAAGCCTTGATCCCAACTCTCAGTTCCAGGAGAATAATGTGCAAGTACAGAACTCCAGATGGGATGAGCAGCAGAAGGTTTTTGCCTTGGAACAGATCTGTGGGGTCTTCAGAGTTGACCTGGGCCAGATGAGGTCACTCCGCCTCTTTTTCAGGTAAGAAAATACATTTGGGTCACAATCCTATATCCACTTATGTGGGAGTAAGTTCCTTTGAACTCAGTGGGCCTTACTTACTACATGACTTATATATGTAGACATGACTCATATTAGTCATGTATAAGTAGACATGTATTAGTCTTGCACGATTAGGGCTGTTCAGACACTGTTGTCCTTGTTATAGTTGCCACAGTTACTCGGGGGACAGATAATACAGTAATATCAGAATGAGGTTCCAATTCTCAGTTATCAGTAGAGGTGTGGATTTTTTTGGTGATAACAAAATATAAACACAACACAGCTTTTTGCACTTCTTATTTCTGTAAACAAAAACCATTAAAATCTGCTAAAAATAAGCTGGGCTGGGGTGCTGAGTTTGCATGTTTAATGACGGTGGCTGCATCTGCTGACATTATACCACCTGGAACACCCACCTACTACACTTAAAGGAGTATGATTATAATTTATATAAATGGCCCTAGGAATAAAAATGTACAGAACCGCTTTCTGCACTTTTCCTCTTTAAGGGGAAAAATAAATCTGTGGAAAAATAAAATCATTTAAAAACCTTTAGTTATCACATACATAAAAGTTTATTGGCACATCACACCTTTAGTTATCTGGATAAACCTTTTGAGGCTATCTAGTAGAGCAGGAGTTTTCAAATTTTTTCAGCAGGAGAGCCGCAGCATCCCTCTGACACTCCAACAATAATTAATTTACATTTCAAAAATGAATAAATTTACGTAAATAAATACAGTATATCAGATAGAACCTTATGAATTCAGATCAGTTCAAAACACTTTCTAACACTGGGCGGGAGAGTGTGATCTTCAAACCAGTACAGAAACACTTTCACACATAGAAAGGAGGTCTCCCTGGCCCCCAAACAGAGTTCCCCATTCTTCTGAACGATTGCACAGGTTGGCTGCAGGCTTGATGGTTGGGGCTGCATGGAGGCTTGCCATGGGCCTCTTCTAATCTTAGTCTGGGGTTTGGGTACTCCTGTAGTAGATGGTGTGTTGCTCCCCAGCTTATATCTTTTGTCAACACATTCTGTGCATTCAGATCTTAATTTGATATAGTGAACCAAGTCATGTTGCTCTGTTATGAAGGATCTTTACTAAGCCCTCAAATAAAAGATTTGGAGTTACATCCAATTTTATATATACACACATTCCTGCTCTTACCCTGCACTGAATATAAAACCCATATAAAGCTGGGGCAACATTTTACATCAGCAAACAGTTATTTGCCAAAAAATATATGAAATGGTAGGCTAAGAATGCATAGCTTTCTCCCCCTGCCCATCTCTCACTTCCAGTCCAGCTCTTAGGCTTTATGATTCAAAAGAAAAGTTTGAAAACTTTTGAAGAGTTTGACTTAATTGGAATGTTGCCACGACATATGTAAGTGGCAAAAACAGCACAGTTGGATTGGGAAGGGGTGGATTGGGAAGGGTAGAGCATCTGCTCTGTCCCAAGTTTAGTCCAGGCATGGAAGACATAAATTCTTAACTGAAATCTTAGAGGACTTATCTTAGCTGTGCTGATCTCAAGGTAGTTTCTTATCATTTGGTCTTTAGTCTGAATGAGTTTTTCCCACACCCTTTCAGCTCTGGTGTGGAGGGAAAACATTGTTCAATGGAAGACTGTAGGTTTCAGTACCCAGCATCTCCAAATAGCTCAGAGGAAAAATTCCTGATTGAAATCCTATCAGCAGTAGCTGCTCTATGGGGTTCTGAAGACAAAATCATGAAAAGAGAACACCAGCAACACAATGGAAAAGATGCCACGCCAGGATGAAGAGCTCTCTCTTCATGCTCTCTTCACTTGCTAAGTATAACTCTTTTAAAGGTGCTTCTTTGCCATGTTGAGAGATGTGTAAACTTTTCTCTGGCAATGGCTCCCCAGGGCTCCAGATGGGATATATCACAGCCCTGACAATATGTGGGCCTGAACCCAAGACTTGCAGGGGTCCAGCAACTGAGCTACAGCCTGTCCCTCTCATTCATAACTTCAAACTGGTTTCTTAAGATTGTATGCCCTTTTGGGATAGGGAAATGTACTGATTTATTTTTCTACAAAAACGTCTCAGTGAACTACTCTACTTGAAAAGCAGTACTGTGGTGCCTTCTAAGACAAACATAATTTGTTCTGGAAGCATGTTTGTCTTACAATGGATTTTTCCATAGGAAATAATGGGAACTGGTTCCACAACCCAAAAATATTCATATAAAAATATTAACTGTACGTAAAAATGATGACAAAACACTGGAACTGAATTCAAAACATTGTAATATACAGAACACAATTACTGTAATAAAACACTGTAACATACTGTGCAGTAAAACAAAAAAGAAAAAACTTTATGACCAAGGATGACTAATTTTCACTAAAAGAGTCACTTTAACAAAGAATCTCTCTCTATGCAGGGAAATTTAGTCAAGCCAAAGCCCCATCTAGCGCAGCATTCTGTTTCCCATAGTGGTTCTCCAGCTGCCCCTGGATAGTCTGAGTAGGAAACAATAGGTTGCACCCCTTTCCCTCTGCACCCCTTTCTCACATGCAGCTGGGTTTTGCAGCAGGATGCCTCTGAACATAATTATGACTGATAGCCACCAACTTTATAATGGGATTGAACAAATCTATCAGTGGCTATCACCACGTCTTTATGGCACTGCATTCCATATGTTAACATATACCATGTGAGTGTCTCGCTTGCTAATGTTCTTATATTATACTAGCGAAATGTACCCACATTGTGGGAGTAAAATACCTCCCATGTGCATCGTTCCCCCCATGTGCATTGTCCCCTCCCATATGCATTGTCCCCCCATGCACAACAACCCTGCCAGTGCATCAGGCTCCAGGCACCAAATTGGCTGGATGTTGATCAGTCTCAGTCTCAGTCTTCAGTGTTAAGCCTAGGACAAAAACAAGTTACACCCCTTTTCAGTCCCTTAAGGGTTAAATTTCTCAATATTAGTTCTTGATGGGTGTTGATGTCACAGGAAGAACACCCTCCCCAAATTTCATGCTACTAAGTCCAGGAGTTGGGGCAGAGTGCCCCTCAGTCAGGGATTCTTCAGTGGAAAGTATAGGGAGGAAAACATATTGCACCCCTTTTAACCCCCTTCCGGATGGAATTTCCAAGAACCGGTTTTTAGTGGGTGCCTCCATCACAGAAGGAGCACCCTCCCTAAATTTTATACTTCTAGGCCCAGCGGTTGATGAGTCAGTGAGTGAATCGGTCAGTGACTTTTCAATTTTAGATACAGTGGTACCTCATAAGACAAACACTTTGTAAGAAGTACACTTTGTAAGAGAAATTAAAATTTCTAAGGAATTCTGCTTTGTAAGACAAATTGTTTTGGCAAGAGTTTGGCAAACATTTTTACAATGAAAATTTGTTGTAAAACAAATGAATTGATGGATCTGCATTGTGAGTACAGGCACATTTTTCAAATGCATGAAAAGCACACTCTGGAGCTTTGACTATCGAAATGAGACCTGATAGAATTGCATCAGGATCTTTAGATCATGTAATGTGAAGTCCTCAGCTTTCCTGGCTTTTCCTTCTCATCCTTCTGAAGCCCAACAAAGATCCCATGTGATTCTTTGAAGGTTTGCGAATATGCATTTTGATCTCTGCGAACAATGTAGATGTTGGGGCAGCCTACTGCACCCTAGTGCTTCTTGTCACATTGCATTGCTGGTCTTGCTGCCAGGCCTGCATTTACCACCAGATATCACCTGAAGTACCTCTGGTGGTACTTGTACCACTGATTGAGAAACATTGCTCTAGAACCTTTTGATACTTCTATCTGACTCAGTTCTTAAGATTCCTTTCCTGAGGAGGTTTCTGTCCTTACCATTCATTTAATGAAGAAGATAGCTGCAAATAATTTCTTCAGCCTCTCCAGTCTCTGAATGCTCTTTGAGCCTCCCTTTTATTTCTGTTAACTAATGATCCAACTACTTCCCTACTAGAGTTTCTGCTTTTGATTACAGAAATAACCTACCATATTTACTCGAATCGAATGCACTGTTAAATTTAATGTGCACCCTGATTTTAATAGGCTTGATATATTTAAAAATGTTCTATATTTTGTTTTATATTAAATGGAAATTGTAATGTGTAGCTGCAAATCAGGTGCTGCATACAACATTGAGTTTTATGATAATAATAATATGTTAATGGGTTTATTTTTTGATATTTACCTAATTGCACTACTTTATACAATTGGTTTATTTTGTATTTTTATTAAAATATAGCAAACTATTAAACGAAACCTGTACTGACTTATACTTAAAATCAAAATGCCATATTTACTCAAATCTAATGTGCACTTCGAATCTAATGTGCACCCCAATTTTGGAGATCAAATGTGGCTAAAAGAATGAGCATTAGATTGAGTAAATATGGTAATTCTCAGCAGTTTTTTTTTGCCTGCAGTTTTAGCTCCACACAAATGAGGTTGGCCTGCTACATTAAAAGATAAATGTCTCTTGATTTAAAAATAGCCTGCTTACCATGGCAATACGGCAGGCAGGCAATCAATCTCTTCCTCCCTTTATTTCAGCTCGGAGGCAGACCTCTCCCTTCCCCGTGGAGCAGCAAAAGAATCCAAAGCAATTTGGAAGTGATAATCACTTTGCCCTGAGAGGGAGAGGGAGGTTGATTGCCTACCACATTACCATGGTAAGCAGGTTTTTAAAAATTGCTGCATAAAGGATGTTTAACTTTTCATTGATTTTGTTAACAAAAATAGAAATCCATGAAGTTTCTTGGAGCAGAACCCTCATGGATGCCGAGAATGAGCCTGCTCTTTAAAAACGTTTCCCCCTGATGTTTCTAGCCATTTATTCTTCTTCCCTACTATCCCCATCGCATTCCTTCTTGCCACTTTCTATTTCTTTCTTTTCTGGCTTACATTCCTCTTTTTTCATCATTTTGGCAAGACTTTTGTGAAAGCAACTTTCCTGCATTTTGGAGGTTTATTTGCTCTACTCATGAACCATACTGATATTTTTCTGTATGTGCCTTTCCTGCTACATGGTTGTTCTAGATGAGCATCTTTTGTAGTGGTTTTAAATGACCTCCATAGACTCCGGAGAGATTTGACCTCTTGACTTTCCCTTTCAGCTTCTTTTTTACTAATTTACACCTTTACCCCTTAGGATCCGGATGCTGCCTTGCCCCAGTTGACTATTCCCCAGGGGTCAGTTTGAAAGCTGTTGTGTGTGCAACTTTTTAAAGGTCAAACCCCAGCAGTCCGATTCCTTTTTGGTTCAAATGGAGCACATTCCTTTTGTAAGGTTTTGGCTTCTACCACAGTATCTGGTGTCTAACAAATCCAGAGCCCAGGGGTTGTTGAGTTTTGTTTTTATCATTGAAAACCATGTTTATTGTGATATCTGCTCTGTAGGAAGAACCTTTCTCCATGCTTAAGGCAGCCTCTTGTCCTTGCATCAGCATTTTAGATGTCAATTAACTACCCATTATTCTTTGCCCATCATCCTCTTTCCATTTTGCTTTGATTTCCAAGCTCTGTGATCGTTGTATCTAAGCTTTTCTAGAGTGTGGGCTTTTAAACAAGAAACATGCACTTCTGTTCCATAAAATTTAGATTCTTTGCAAGCTGCAAGAGGACGAGATGGAAGACTTGTTTCAATTTAGAACTAGTAAGAGTTGTGGCTGATTAGGGCGCAATCATATCTATGTCTACTCAGAAGTTGTCCGATTATGTTCAATGGATCTTCCAGGAAAGTATACTTAGGATTGCAGTGGAAGAGCACAATCCTAACCGTGTCTACTCAAAAGTAAGCCCCACTGTGTTCAATGGATCTTACTCCCAGGAAAGTGTCTTTAGTACTGCAGCCTTAGTCACAGGTAAATTAACAGAATTTTCATGTAATGTTTATAAGCATGGCAGATGTTACATTCTTTTTCCACAATGCTCTTATTTGACTATTCTTGCCCATACTGCCCTCTACGAATAATTCACATCTGGAAAAACGTCACTTTAGAAATTATGAAAGCTGGAGAACATAAGCTTTTATTTGTTGCCATGAAATTCCTTGAACTGACACTTTTGCTGTCACAGGTCCAAAGAATATCTTGGGCTAGAAATGTTGGTTTTAAAAAATGAAGCTCAGAGTCAAGAAACCAATGGCCAACCCACACTGTCTCCTAGATTCTGCTTGATTGGGGAAGGTTGAGGTGTCTCCCTATCTACCTGTTGTGTCTCTAAGTCTGTTTATTGTGGTGATTATTTACGCCGCGTAGCCTGGGGCTTGTTTGAGAAGCAAACGAATCTTGGCAGCTGGCTCTGTCACAACTTTGCCCACATACATGTCCTCAGGATCCATGGTGGGCAGCAAAGTTCCACTCAATACCCTTTCTGTTTGTACAGTGCCTGGCGTACCAGTGCTTTGGTTGATTACCATAAACAACCTGATAAGTGCTACCAGATGTAGATGAAACTGCTCTTGGGTAAAGAGAAGAGTAAGATGTGCTCTTAGAATGTGAGACCTCACAAGCACCAGTTAGGCCACGAATACTTCTAATCAGAGCCGTGTGTACTCTGCAGGGGGGAAAATGAAAAGCAACTTCTACACCGAGGAGGGGAAAGCAGGGTATGTGCTTAGAATATATTATGCAGATTAAGGTCAGATGATTTGCAAAATGATTTGCATAATTCATTTTGATTGCTTTTTTAAGTTTTCAGAGACTTGGAATTTGTCAGCAAGGACTGAAATTCCATGGGAAAGGGGAGGTGTGAGAAAAGGATCTTGTAATGGATTTCTAAACCTTTTTGGCATGTTATTGCTTCAACAGATGCGCCTATGACTACAGCCACAAGAGCATTTCTTAGAAGGGATACTAAATATGGTTCAACTCCGGCAGGCAGCATGTACACTGAATTTGCAAACACGATGTGCTTATTATGTCAGTGTGGTTCTACCCTGAAAGATTCTGGCTAGTGAATTCTACTTTTGACTGGTATTTTCCTCTTCTTTCTCCATTAGTGATGAGGCATGCACAAGTGGGCAGCTGGTTGTTGCGAGCAGGGAGAGTCAATATAAAATCTTCCACTTTCACCATGGTGGCCTGGATAAACTTTCTGAAGTGTTTCAGCAATGGAAGTACTGCACAGAGACCCACCTGAAAGACCAGGTAAGGCTGCAAAATTCAGAGTAGGGCATGGAACTCCCAACCAGTAAGCACCAAAAATTACATTAAATTGATTAAAAGGGCATTTTACTAATGTTCAGACATTTACACAGGCTTATATAAGCCCATGTCCCCTGGCTAATGCCGCATGTTGAATGTTTTTAATCATCACAGCAGCAAAATATTTATTGGCATTTATAAATCATTTCATTTCTTCCACTTATTATCCTCTCATCCTGGAAGGTGGGTCAGTTTTGTTATAGACTAGTGGAATTTTCCTGTTAAGAAAAATTTCAAAAAATATTTGTGGGCGCTGGGCAGTGGGCATTGACAGACACTGGGCACTGGAGAGTATCAGGTTAGTGACAGGCAGCAGCTGGGACCACTGAGCACCTCCATGCAATGGGCATCACCACGCAACCCTCCTGGACACCACTGGACAGTAGACACCATCAGGCATCCCTACTGGGCAGAATGGACACTAACAGGCACCAGACATCCCTACTGGGAACCCCTGCCCAGACACCAGGCACCATCGGGCACCAAATCAGTTCTTAATGGGTCCTTGTATCACATAAGTAATTCTTCAGTGTAAAGTATAGGGACAAAAACGCATTGCACTGCTTTTCATCCCCTTCTGGTCTGAATTTCTAAAAATCAGTTCTTGGTGCCTCTTTCATGGAAGGAATACCCTCCCCAAATTTCATGCTTTTAGGTCCGGCGGTTTTAGCTGGGGAGCTGATGAGTCAGTCAGTGAGTCACAGTGACTATTTGATTTTATATAAATAGATGAGATATGGGGTCTTTTGAGAGGGTACACACTGTACAGAGTTCTGGCACCTCTGTGTGAGTACTGGCTCCTCTTTGGGTGAGTACCAGCACCTCTGTGGCCCCAAGTAGACGTACCTATGATTACAAATAACATCTGCACGGGGAGTACCCCCACCCGTATGGTGAGTACCCCCCCTTATTTCTCAAAGAAAAGCTGGATGAGTTTATATTGTAGACTTAAGTCTTTAAATTAATTTGTATATTTATTTTTTTTTGGGTTTGTTTTGTATACTCCTATTTTGTTTGAGGAATGATGTGTGCAATGAGCTTGTAGCTGGGTGGGAATAGAATTAGAGCTCAGGATCCAGTGTCTTTACAGGTCCAAGTTGCCTCTGTGATGAGATGCTTAAAGTCTGAAATATATGGCTGGTGGTTCTAGGATTCCTCATAGTCTGTGCCCAAATTATGTTTTGACAAGGCCTGTTGCCATTATCTTGCTTCAATCTACACAAAGGCCCTGTGAAGGCCTTAATTATATGTTTAAAGATACTAGAGAAGCTTGTTAGAAACAGTGATTTCTAAATTCCCTTCCTACCAACCAACCAACCCCCTCTTCTTCTCCTCCCCCCTGCTGCTTTCCCCTCATTATAGTACCATGGGGGCTTGCATCTGTGTTGAGCAACCTTTTGATTTTTAAATTAAATGTCAGCTGCAGTTTTCGCCCTGGAATGGCAAGCGCCCTCAGAGAGAGAGACTGGCACTGCCGCTTTCCTGTCTTGCCGAACAGCAATCCTTTTGTGTGTGGCCAATCAGATGTAATTTATTGCATGCATTCCTGGGCAGACTCAAGATATCACTTCAAGCCATGTTTAATGCTGGTCTTGGATATAGGAGGGTGGGAAAGGAAGCTGCTTTAACGAAGCTGTTTTGTGCTGTTTGGGTTCTTAACTACTCCCATTATGGTTGCTGGCTTTGGGCAGAAGCCTCCCTAACTTCCAAGGCTTACCCTACAATCCAGAGTAACTACGGGAGCACGTAAGAGACTTTATGTGTACCCGTAGTTGCTGCACTACGTAGTGAAAACCTATGGGAAATTCATATTGCAATCCAGAGCAAATTGTTCTTACACCAGAGCAAGGACTCCACATAGTTACTCTGGATTGCACCCTTATTGTTTCTCCCAAGAAACAGACCCAAGGAACAGACCCAAGATCAGGTCTTCATTTATAAGGGCCTGTGGAGTGGGAAGGTGGGTGCATGTGCGCGCACAATTGCGAGAACTGGAAATGGAGGCAAGGATTCTCTGGCTGTTGCAGCAGTCCTCTGTCTTGTTTGTGTCCCAATTAGCAGCTCACTGATGTGAAGACCTGCATGCAATTTTCTATCCGCCGGCCCAAGCTGCCCTCATCAGAGACTCACCCAGAGGAGAATGCCTACAAACGCTTGGATGTCTCTGCGTGGCTCCATCACCTGAATGAAGCTGGGCAGGTGGAGGAAGAATACAAGCTGAGAAAGGTGAGAAGAAGCTACAGCATGTTTGAGGTTTCAGCCAAGGAAAGGTCTTTGGGTGGACCAATAAGTCTTATAGTCCTTATAGTCTTATTAGTCCTAGGATTCTTGCACTTGCACGTAGTCCAAAAACAGAATGGCTGTTCATAAGTTTACAGCAGTGGAGGGCGTTTTCTCTCTTTGCATATACCCAACATGTTAAGGGGAAACGAGATTGTACCCATTGGCTATGGGCATGTAGAACCATACCTGCTATGGGCATGCATAACAGTCACACTCCTTGTATGTTAAATCTATGGTGAATAATACATGTGTCGAGGCTTCTAGTTACAGAGGAGGCGCTTGCCATCATCTCTAGCTTGTGGCCTTCCCGAAAGCCTCTATTTGGCCACCCTGACAATAGAGGTGCTGGACAAGATTTACTTTTAGCTTGATTCAGCAGACCCCTTCTTTTCTTGACACAGTTGGGAGTCTTGACTGATCAGTGGTAATGTGCAGAAAGTTAATTACACTGATACCTTGGTTTATGAGAATAATTTGTTCCGGAAGCATGCTTATAATTCAAAACACTTGTATATCAAAGTGAATTTTCCCATAAGAAATAATGGAAACACAGATGATTTGTTCCACAACCCAAAATAAAATGATCACAATACTGTAATGTAATAAAAAAAAATACAAAATATAAAGAAAAGCAAACAAATTAACCTATTAGTCTCACAGGTCTCTTAGGCTGCAATCTGCCCCCCCTTACACAGGAGTGAGCCCCACTGATTATAATAGGGCTTACTTTAGAGTAGACATACAAGGCTAAGTCTCTCAGGCTCCTTTCCATTGCCTCCCTTACATAGGAATGAGCTCCATTGACTGTAATATGCTTACTTCAGAGTAGATATGCATAGGCTGGTCTTTCAGGAGAGGCTGAGCAGGTGCTGGCAGAGCACTGAAACAGCCTGTATCCCAGCTGGGCCTATTTTTTTACTTGTATTGCAGGACAAAATTTATCAGAAATCATTGCTTTTCTTACTAAATGCTCTCAATTCAAGTTACTCTATCTACAGTATTTATATACAGCTTTTCAGTGAAAAAGTTCACAAAGCAGTTTACAAAGAAATAATTAACAGCTTATTAATACTCTCAATCCAAGATTTTACTGTATTGCCTCAACATGCAAAAGTGGGGTGGCTAGATGGAGTGTATTCCTCATTCATTCCTCTTTCCCCGTTCCTCATCTATGTAAAGAGTATTTGAGGAAAGAGGGCTCTTGCGTTTGCAGATTCCAAGACTGAGGATTACGCTGTGACTAAAGAATGATACATTAATTGTATAGGCCCTTGGGGGGTGGGGATTCATTGACATTGGAATACTGAAATACATAGAGGGGCATCACTTGCCCTCTAAATATGTACGAGTTGTGGGCTGTTAACTCAAGGCATCAATTGTAAGAGAGTGCAAAAGAGTTTCAGTTTTGGAAACTGAAGCTTTTCTCTGTTGCAACTACTTGTTCTTCCTCCTGTCACCCCCTTCCCTCAGGCTATTTTCTTTGGTGGGATTGACGGTTGCATCCGTGGCGAGGTCTGGCCCTTCTTGTTACACTATTATAGCTATGAATCCACTTCAGAGGAGAGAGAGATGCTGCGAGTGCAGAAGAGAGAAGAATACTTTGAAATCCAGCAGAAAAGGTAAAGAAGATTGCTGGTGGCTTCTGCTGCAATCATTTATGGTCTAAGTAATATAAATGGCCTTTAAGCAGTGAATGATTTAGTAATTAACCTAACCACCTGTTCCCCAAAACATCTGCCATCTGCACACTTTTTTTTGGCAGCAGTGATGGTGAGATGGTGACTAACTGCACAGCCCTATAAAAGTTTACTCATACATAAGTTCCACTAAGTTCTGTGTAGCTTACTCTTGGGGAGATGTGAATAAAAAGTACCACTGATGGTGACAATTCTATCAAAATCTAATCTTTTGAACATTTATGTAAGAGTAAAGGTAAAAGGTAATGATCTCTCCTGTTAGTTGTGACTGACTCAAGAGAGCAGTGCTCATCCTCATTACCAGGCTAAAGAGCCAGCATTGTCTCAAGATACATCTGTGGCCAGCATGACTAAATGTCAAAGCACACCGAACACTGTTACCTTCTCACTGAGGTGGTACCTATTTATCTACTTACATTTGCATGCTTTCGAACTGCTGGGTTGGCAGGAGCTGGGCAAGTAATGGGAGCTCATTCCAACTTGTGATACTCGGGTCTTGAACACCAATTGGCCAACCTTCAAGTCAACAAGCGCAACCTTTTTAATCACTGAGCCACTGCAAACCTTATAAGAGTAACTCCCATTGAATTCAGAGATGAAAAGATTTGAAGGATTTAAGAGGTCATTGAGTCCAATTTCATGTTCTATGCAGGTAACTGCTATGGCATGCTTGGCAAATGGCAATTCAGCCTTTTTTGAAAAGCATTAATGTAGGAGGGTTCATATAAGACAGGCTACTCCAGGGCTAGAAAACTCTTACAGTTGAGAATTATTTCCTTTGTGTCTCCTCATTCTATTCCCCTATAGCTTCAACCCATGGGTTCTTGTGCTATCCTCGGGACAACCAAAAGGATTTGTTATTTCTACATGCAGGACTTTACATTGTCTCCATTGCACTTCATCCTGTTGGTATGGGCCCAAGGATTGAGCTCAAGATCATTTTGAATCCTAATCAGTGGTATTGCTTCCTGTTCTTCCCCCCAATCCAGTGCATTGACATAGCAGCCCCTTCTGGCTGGTGCCACTGATCCTAATTTAGTCTTCTAAGTTGCTAACTTCACCTTCCTCCCCCCCCCCCCCCGGCCTGCCTTGTGCCATAATAAAATTTGATAAGCATTCTGGGTCATTTTTACAAATGTTGAACAGCACAGGGCCGATGACCAAATCTTGTGGCACTTCACTTGATGCTTTCTTTCATCCCTCCGTGCATAGGATTGTAATGTCAGTCCCTGAAAAGCAATCTGTACTCAACCTAAAGAGAGTTATTATATTAAACTCTCTGTGTGAATACATGGTGCTGACATCAGTTTAACTAGCTTTTGGGGTCCTCATACCCAGGTAGTGCTTTGTCACCTTTGCACAACCTGATAGTTGGCCGCCCATTGCTTCTTAGCACGAGATCCCTACTGAGTCCTTCTGAGGTAGGCTTGCTGCAGGTGGAAGGCAATTACTCCTCCCACAAGTGCCCCATTTTTAATTTTGACCCTTCAAGACTAAAGCTGAAAGAATCCCTGGCTCCCCTCCTCATCAAAAGAATTAAATTTAGCCATAGCTAGTTTGAATATGAAGTGATATTTTTACATGATGTTCAGACTCTCCATGACACCGGATGAGCAGAAAGCATTCTGGAGGAATGTACAGTTCACAGTCGACAAAGATGTGGTGAGGACTGACCGCAGTAACCAGTTCTTCCGAGGAGAAAACAACCCCAACGTGGAAACTATGAGGTGATTATTTTGACCCTATTAACATAAAAAGAAATGTACAGAGAATTTTCTGCTCAGTTGGAAAGTGATCTCTCAGTGCTTTGGCTACACCCCTTCAAGGCACTGTGCTTCCAGCCGAATCCTAGAAGATGCACAGATCTTCAGCCTAGAGCAATGGATATACTTTGAACTCCTGATGATTATTTTATTATTTCTTAATTTTCTAAAAGACTCTCTAGTCAATTCATGTCGCAAACAGAGCAGCGGTTACCTCATTTGTTTTTAATATTGTTATTTGTGTATCTTTAATTCTCATTAGCATCGTAATGGGATCCTTCTTATCTTACTTATGAAAGGAAAAGAAAGTTAAAAGATTGTAAATATAAAAAATTGTTGGACTGTTCTTTTATATAAATCTGCATGTACTTTGACATATGAGATTGTAAGCACATCGGTATTACACTGGAGACTTAATATATTGTTAAGAATTGTCAAAGAAAGCAGGGGAAAATAAGGGTTTGCATGCTGAAACTATTTGTAATAAGATGCATGTGAGATTTCATTGTTTCACATTCAGTTGGACTTAACATTTTAGGAAGAGCAAATTTCACTGACCATATGTGGTACTACAGGCATGCCCCATTTATTGGATGGGTTAGGAATTGGAGCACCATCCAAAAGTGAAACCCGTTGAAAAGTGGAACCTAGTCTTTTTCAGCTTGCAAATACAGTATGGCCACAAAGAAGATATAAATATCATTTGCAAAAGCCTAAATACAGCGATGCCTCACATAACAAATTTAATTCGTTCCGAAGGCATGTTTGTTACGTGAAACGTTCTTTACGTGAAGCGGATTTTCCCATAGGAAATAATGGAAACTCAGACGATTGGTTCCACAACCACAAAAATATTCATATAAAAATATTAACTGGATGTAAAAATGATGACAAAACACTGGAATTGAATTCAAAACATGCATTCAATGTTCATGATCTTATGAAGTCTACTTAGGCTGCAGTCCTAAAGACACTTTCCTGGGAGTAAGCCCATTTAACACAATGGGGCTTACTTCTGGGTAGACATGGTTAGGAAGCTGCAATCCAAGACACCTTCAAAGTGTCTCCCCACTTTCTCCTTCTCTCCATCCTGAGCCTCTCTCTCCCCTGCTCCCTTCTGGCTAGCCCTGAGCTGCTTCCCTCTTCTCCACTGCTCTTCTCTCCCTCCGGCCACAGGAGGAACAGCATGGAAGTGTTGCTTTCACTATGGGCAGGTGCGCTAGGCAGCCCTGACGCTTTTTAAACAGGCTGCCGGCCAGCGCTTCTGCCCCAAACTGCCAACGAACTGCTTCACGTTCTTTACGTGAAGCACAGTTTGTTACAAGAAGCAGAATCCTAGAGAAATATTTTTTGTTACATGAAACATACTTTACGTGAGGTGTTCTTTACGTGAGGCGCCACTGTAATGCATTTATTAACACAGCCAAAATACACAACAAATTATAGCAAAATGAAATGTGTGAGCAATGAATATCTTATATATTTGAATGATGGTTATTTACTGAAGAACATCATAAGGAAATGCCAGAAACAGTTTGATCATCATATTACATGCAAATCAACCTGAGGGAAGACAATTTGAGCCTTTAGAGTAACAGAGAAAGATTGAAAGAGTGGAGCATGTGTAAAATGAATGATTTCAGGGTATAATTAAAAGGTGTTGAAATAGTGGAACCATTAGAAAAGGAACTGTCAAAGTGGGGAACGCCTGTATCTGTAACTGCACCAAGAATCAAAGCACACAGGTTTGCACGTCTTGTAGTGTTCGATGTTACCTGTTCTTACTCTGATGTCTTTCTTGGTAGCTGGGAGGTATATCCTGAAGTTTCTGAAACATGTCCTTTGGCTTTTGTAGGATGCTGTTTGGGATGATGCTAAAAAGAGACTTCTTATAAATATTTTATAGTAGGACATGGATTTTGAGATGGGTCTCTTTCTGGGAATCTATATCAATGTCACTCACAGATCTTGTGCTTGTCATTCTAGACGAATATTGCTGAACTATGCTGTGTACAACCCAGACATTGGCTACTCACAGGGGATGTCTGATCTGGTTGCCCCAATCCTTGCTGAAGTTCTGGATGAATCGGATACTTTCTGGTGTTTTGTGGGTCTGATGCAGAACACCATCTTTATTAGCTCTCCTAGGGATGAGGATATGGAAAAGCAGCTGGTGAGCATTTCAGTTTTTTCGTGCACTACTCCTTTCAATTCCCAATCTTTTTATTCCCAGGTAATGCAGAAGTCCTGCATAACTCATCCATGAACTGCTAGCAACTCTAAGATATCTGACTCTGAGAATTCAGAGTTTTCATTGATACCTTTTTTGGAACTGCCAGTAGGATATTGTTTCCTTTGACCATAATAGCTTCCCCAATATGGGAGGGCTGTGGCTTCTGGCTTTTCTGAGAGTATGTGGAAATAAAAGGCAAGTACTATGTCATTGAACTAGTTCATCCACTTTCATAAGTGTCCTTCTACTCAAGTAGACTTCCACTATGAATAATGCAATCTCAACTAAGCATACTTGTAGAAACTGCCAATGTAGTGGGCAGTTAGTATAGTGTTGCATAAACCAGATGTCTGTGAGCAAGGTGCTCTGGGAAAAGTGCAAATATTCCTGTCCACATAAGTAGTGGCTGTAGTATTTGTAATATGCTTGTTATGAGCATATTTTGCGAGCATAATTATGTTTGCGAACAAGCTAGTGGTTAGAAAGCATGAACCAACTCTAAAAGGTATGTGCAGTCCTGAGCCTGTGGGAAGATTGCCGGGTTGTCCCTCTTCCTGCCCAGGCCATAGCTGGGCTGAGTACCATTCTCTCTTTGCAGATGTACCTGCGTGAACTTCTGAGGCTGATGCATGTGCGCTTCTACCACCACCTGGTAACCCTTGGGGAGGATGGTCTACAGATGCTTTTCTGTCACCGATGGATCCTCCTCTGCTTTAAGCGGGAGTTCCCAGATGCGGAGGCTCTGCGTATATGGGAAGCCTGCTGGGCTCACTATCAGGTGAGGGCTTGGGGTCAGGAAAGTTCCCTTCTGTTGAGAACTTCTGCATTTCTTCTTAGGAGCTGTGGACAGGGAGTGTTGCCAAAAGCAGCTACCAGTTTTCAGCCTCCTCTCCCTCCCCCAGCCATTAGTGCTGTGCACATGGGCCCCTCCCTCATCTTGACAATCTGCTGATCTTCTCCCCCACTGTTGCCTCTGACATTACACAAATTGATGCAAATTTCACCCTGACAATTCATTACTGAGCTCCTGGGCTGTTCTTGCTGCTGTCGCAACCCATCAACCGGAAAGGCTCTCAGCCCTCCTTAAAATTGTCAGCATTGGTGGCCTCACTTTCTCCACGCTGCAAGTATAAGGGTTGGGGGAGGTCCACGATGATGATGATGACGACGACGACAACATGCATACATGCTAATTTTCAACTTTCCTTTGAGGTTAGCCGGGGGACTGAGCAGCAGGGAAGAGCGTATGTTTTCTGTCTGACCTGGCCTTGTCTGTAAGAGGAGGCTGCCACCAGTCTGTGTTAACCATATGCTCCTTGCTCACATTTTTCTTTCCTAAATAGTTGCTCTTTAGTGGCAATTGAGACTGGGAGAGGGGGAGTGAGGGTCTGAATGAGCTTGCCTTTTTAGCATAAAGTGGGGCCGTTCCTTGTGGCAGTGATTTCACTTCCCATAAACGGGTGATCTTGAAGGACTTAACAAAAACCACAATATTGGCAACTGTTAGAACTTGAGCCTAAGAATTATTATTGAAAATTGTGCATTTGATTACATTTAATTTGTTAGTATAGTTTCATAGGCTGTGGGTGGCCTTGCCTGTTAACCAGAAGGCCAGGGTTCGATTCCCGGGTCGGCCCCACAAGACAGGGTGAGCTCCTGTCCTTAGCCCAGCTCTGCGACGCCAGCTGGATCCAATTGTATTGGCTCTGCCTTTCCATTGGACTAATTCAGTGGCGTGGAGAGGGGGGATTTGCTGCTTGGGTAACAGTCTATCCTCCATAACAATCCAACCCAGGCTTTTGTGCTTTGCATGCAGCGTATGCAGCACTGAGCACGATACCATAGTCTTTCAAAACTGACGGAGGCCTGCTATAGTTTCATGTACTTCATTGTAATTTTGAAATATTTTGATACAGATGAAGAAACACACCCGTTTTTCTGGATGTTTCTGGACACAGGGGCAAAAACATATTGATGATGTACAGTAGTTTGGGACTGAGCACACAGAAGGAAAAGACAGGACATAAGTAGAACACAAAGGTGCAATCTTAACCAATTTACCAGCACATGCATAGCTGTGCCAGTGGGGCCTATGTTGCAACCTGCAGTTGAGGGGTGGTCACTGAGGCTCCCGCAAGGTAAGGTAAAGTTGTTCCTTTACCTCAGACATACATTGCCCTTATGGCAGTGCTGGAACGTTGGTTAGGATTGCACCTACAGTCTTTTTTCCTTGCCAAAGAAAACCTAATAAGTTTCCCATCTGAGTTTCTGGGCGCTCAACTAACTTGGCACCAAGTTTTGCAGTGTGCATTTTTTAAAAATGTCTCTGTAAATCACTTTTTGACTTTTCTTGATGAAATGCGGTACTGTATATTCCTGTTAATAATAAATACTGTTAATAATAATAAATACTGTTAATAATAAATACTGTTAATAATAATACACAACAATAATCTGGGAGGAGATTAACACTATACTACTAAAGGGGCTATATAGGACAGTGCTGGAAGGAAGAATTGGGTGCTGTAATTTTTGACCTGCAGGACAAATAGCAACAGCAGTGGATTTCTAGCTTGATTTCTTCTTTCTCCACAATCCTGATTTCAAAAAAAGAGTCAGCGAAAGTGGATGAACTTTTTAGTTGAAAACAGTATATAAATATGATAGATAGATTTCCTTTTACCACATTGTTCCTATCTTTGCCCAGGCTACCTTTGATTTTTCCCACGAAGCCAAAAATTTTCTAAAGGCTCTCTTGGCATTCTGGCTGTTGTATTTTTACCTGCATTCTTGATCATTTGCTTTTTTGTTTTTGCTGCAGACTGACTATTTCCATCTCTTCATCTGTGTGGCCATTGTGGTGATTTATGGAGACGATGTCATTGAACAACAGCTGGCTACTGACCAGATGCTACTACACTTTGGGAACCTGGCAATGCACATGAATGGAGAGCTCATACTCAGGAAGGTAAACTAAAAATATAATTTTTTAGAGGTGGTGAAAATCTTGTTCTGTACGTTTAGCTTATCTTTGTCATTCCAGTGTGTAGGGATAGAGTTGTATTGTAATGTGGGAGAGAGACCATTTGTGATAAATTCTACATCCTGCTATTGTTGGTTCTTTTTTGCTGTATATATTTACATCCTCTATTCTGTCCTATCTCCAGGCTAGAAGTTTGCTATATCAGTTCCGCCTGCTGCCCCGGATCCCCTGCAGTCTGCATGATCTGTGTAAACTGTGTGGATCTGGCATGTGGGACAGTGGCTACATCCCCGCTGTGGAGTGTACCGGAAACCATCCAGACTCGGAGAGCTGCCCCTATGGGGGCACAGTGGACGAACCCTCCCCCAAGCCAGGAAACGAAGGCAGGAAAGGACTAAAAACACGAGAAGTCTTTGCCTTCCGGAAATGACAGTTTGGGGTATATAATGACGATGAAAAGGATTGGAACAATTAAGGGCACACTTTCAACAGAAGTCTGAAGAAGAGGGAATGGGAATATTTTCAGCTTGCAAAAGAAAGGGTGGAAGGGAAAGAATTATCATGATAATGGAGTCTCTTTCCTAGTCAGTGCTGGATCCTGACTGATGGGTCTTGCATTAGGAAAGAATGATATTATGCCTGTCATGCGATTGTGTTATTGCTCTGCCGTTCAGAACACGTGAAGGGAGTGCACAAGATTGATCCTCATGAATTAGTTTCTCAAGCGACAAGCTTCCCTGCCCCACTACCTACTGTAGGAGAATATAGACAGCTTAAGAAGATGATGTCCATGACCAGCAATGTTGATGAAGGGCAAAGGGCTGGACCAGCATTGCCCCTTCATCTCAAACACACTCTCATGCACTTGTGAATGCATGTGTTGCTTTAACCAAAACTACTCAGCTCACTGGCTTCTGTATAAAGCCATGATGATGACTTGGAATATAGTCTGCCAAAAAATAATAATAATAAAATTGCAAACTTTTGGTTTCCTAAGGAGATAGTTCTCTGTTTATGTGTCTCAAGTATGAATGCTAGAGAGCCCTTATTCTTATTGCCAAGAATGGGCTTACATATTGGCAAAGAATACTTTTTGTCTGTAGGTCAAAAATCAAAATTCTGCAGACAGGAAAGGAAATTCTGCCAGTTCACTGTGAATATAATAAATTATGCAAAACTTCATAATATGCAAATTTTTGATTATTTGGATCTACCCCTTCTATCTAAAATCACAAACATAACTCATCCTGCACTTATAACATTTTGAAGGCAATTTTATACTGAGGTATTCAGCAGTTTTTGGAATTAAGACAAACTTGGACAGAGAAGTAGATTCTGAAATTAAGCTTTATGGCATATCTTTCATAGCTATAGCCAGCCACCCTTATCCATGATCTTCCACTGGAAAATCAGTCAAAAATAAGGTCCGCAAGAGATGGGCTTCGGGTCTAAGATCTATAGTGGTGAGGTTTAGGAAGGAGTGCTGTCTCTGCAACCTTAAGCTTGGCTCTGATCACTGAATAAACCAAAGATTGTGGCTCTTCTTTTTACTATGGCTGGTTTGCATGTGACAGTAGTCTCTGACATTCACAATTGCCAGATAATCTCCTAGGGGTGGCAGAAAATCTGTTTTTCTAGATGTGCCTTTGAGGGACTTATTTTAGGGTCTTCCTCCAGGCTGAAACAAACCAACCCATTTATGAAGCCTTTCTCAAGCAAGTATAATTGCCTGCCAGGCTGCTCTTAAGCCATTAACTGCTACTGAAGGTATGTTGATCTTTTAATTTATAGAGCCAACCTCAGTTGTGTTGAGACAAAACAGCTGATTAATAAAATGCTGGTAATGCGTTTAAACCTGTATAGTACTACTTTTCACTGTAATTGAAAGTGTAATTTTTCAAAGCTTTCCTTTGGCACCTGCTTCAGCATGGCTATCATTTTCAGGGAGTTGAGTAGTACGTTCACTACCTTGCTAGGAACAGAATCAACTTCTGAAATTCATTCATAACCTGGGCCAGGCCCACAGATCTTTTGCTCTGCCAAGCCAACAGAGTTTTCAGCCCTATATTGGGAAGGTGCTAAGCATTTGACACACCCTTCTCCCCCCCTTCCCCACTTTTTCAGCTTGAGACAGACATCATTGACTGAGTTCCTGTTGGGGTTGGAGTGCACGTTGTGCATGCCAACCCTCAAAGTGTCAACCTGCCTCTACTGAAAGGGGTGCATCCAGCTGCTGGGTCATACATTCTCGCAGAGGGAGATCATACCTCTTCCTAGATTTGCTTTTACAACAATACAATAAAAGAAAAATGCATTGTTTTCAGAGCTGTTGAGGCAATGGGCAAAAGCATTAAATGGATTTTAAAAGGGGAAAAACTTATTTTTTGAATGTATCCTGCCATGAGACTATACTCTACTGTCCTTCTCCATGAGGACTCGGCCTTCCAATTTTAAAAAAGTGTATAGGATATGACTTTACAACAACTAATTATTGAGGAAGTGGTTTCATATCTTCTTCCCTTGTCCATCACCTGCTGCCACAGCCCTATAATGAAAGCGCTGAAGACTAGACAGATAAGAGATCCTCCAGTTAATTCTGCTGATTCAAGGTCTGAACCCCCACCTCAACTAATCTAGTCAGATACTTGTCCAGCCTCTTAAGGGCCTTTACTGATTAGAGTTCCACCAGTCATACAATTCTTCCTAATAGCCATCCTAAATCCTTTTAGTCGCAGTTTGAACCTATTATTTCTTCTCTTGTTCCTGGCAGACAACAAAATGATCCTTATCCTTCTCAAGGCCCTTCTTCATATACCTGAAGACTATAATCAAATCTCTCCTCCAGCCAAGCCCAACTCCTGTCTTCCCTATTCTTCAGATCACTAACACTCTTGGTTGCGCTTCTATGGGATTGTACTTTTACGTTTCTCCCATTTGTGGGTAATTAGCACTTGAGAGTTGTGTGTCACTAGGGGAAAATCACAGCAGGAAAAAACCAATTTAATTTCAGTTCTGCTAAGCTTTAACTGGAGGAGAGTTGTCTTAAGAGGGAGAAATTTCTGTAGAAATATTATTCTTCGCCTCACATTTGATAGGGGATATGTTGCCATTAGGCTTGGCATCTTCCAGAGGTCATAGGAATAGAGCACCACCTGCTGTCTACTGTTTCAACTGCTGTGTATTGTCACATGGTGAGCTCCATCTGGCAACTGGTACCAGGTACTATTTGAGCTTATAATGCATATTATTCAGAGTACATTCAAATCAGTGGCTGCCAATGTGAGTGACTGAATCTGGAGCTCAGTGTACCAAAGAGGAAAATTGCCTGTTTGTGAAAGAAACACAATTTATTACTCTAGAAGCTTATTAGGGGATACTGATCAAATCCCAATACAAATATTTCATTGGGAATTGTTCGTGGTAAAACCTGTCAGAAAGTAGACAAAGAGAATGGGGGAAAGGGGGCTGTTATGGTTGTTCAAATGCTAGAATGTGACACTAATTTGAGTATGAAAACCATTTGTGTTTAAATGTTCTGCAATAGAATATTCACGAGGCATCCAGGGAGCTTTGTTTGGTTTTCTAAAGTGACATCTATTTATGTGGGTCCCTCTCTAAAGCCTTTGTGATGCATATGCATTCATGTGCTGTGTGACTCAACTGATAATCCCCCTAACAGGTTTATTTGGAGGTATGATTGGGTTCCATTCTTCTACAGATTAAAAACAAAAAATCCTTGTGGGGTTAGCAGGGGTTCTCCAAATTGTAGCGAAAACAAAAATGAGGGGCAACTCCACAATAAATCACTGACCACTTACTATTGTGTGCATGCATAGATGTTCTCAAAATCTTTAAATATATCCCTAAAAATAAGGCTACTTGAAATTGATTTGATCCGTGTGCCCTTATAAGCATAACAAAATTTTTACCCAACATTTTTTAGATAAATAGTCTCTAAACTTTAGCCAGAGGGCCGTATCAAATACCTGGCATCATGTCAAGAGCCAGAAAATAAATGTTAATATAAAATTTAAGTAAATTCATTAGAAATAAAACATATCTGAATGAGTTAATTGGATAATAAATACGTTAAAATCTCCAGGATTTGTCCAAGCACCAACATTCATAACAGAAATAAACACCCATTCCACAACATCCCAAGCACTTTCTATGGCCTTAAGAGGAGACAAGAAGTTACTTCTGGTTTTGGGGGATACTAGGAAGTGGTTTTTTGGAAGCCTCAGAACACACTTCAGAACTAAGTAGAGGACAGCTCTGGTTGTGTTCAGTCAAATGAGCAAGAAGTTTGTAGGGGTCCAGAAGCTAGCCACAGGCCAGATAAACGCTTTATAAAGGGCTGAATCTGGCCTCCAGGCCAGGGTTTGGAGACCCCTGATTTAGATATTAACCAATGTTGGAGTGATGACCGGTTTGCCCAGCAGGAAGGGAAAGGAGCAATACTAGAGTAATGTGATGCAAACAAAGAAATTCACAACCACACTGTGTCCATTTAAAAAACCAGCACAACTTGTTTAGAGGTGTGACATCAAAGCAATATCCAAGGAGCAAGTCAACAA
The DNA here is from genome assembly GCA_030015325.1 of Cryptoblepharus egeriae. Taxonomy (NCBI): domain Eukaryota; kingdom Metazoa; phylum Chordata; class Lepidosauria; order Squamata; family Scincidae; genus Cryptoblepharus; species Cryptoblepharus egeriae. The sequence continues at coordinate 101,170,814 of JAREYC010000002.1, read as the reverse complement.
CTTCATAACCAATGGTGGCCAGAGCAATCCAAGAAGAGGTGGGAGAACCACTGAGCCAATGTATTCCTCCTGCTGGCTTGACCCTCTTTGCCTTGCACAGCCCTTAGGAATGATCATCAGAGCAACAAAGGCAAGTGGTCCTTCCTGACAGTGAAGTACATGTTTCTCCTGTCCTTTTGGCACTTCTGTGGGCTGTGGGTGGCGCAAGCGGTAAAGACGCTGTGCCTGTTAACCAGAAGGCCAAGGTTCGATTCCCGGGTCGGCCCCACAAGACAGGGTGAGCTCCTGTCCTTACCCCAGCTCTGCGACGCCAACTGGATCCAATCGTATCAGCTCTGCCTTTCCATTGGACTAATTCAGTGGCGTGGACAGGGGGGATTTGCTGCTTGGGTAACAGCCTATCCTCCATAAAAAATCCAACCCAGGCTTTCGTGCTTCTCATGTAGCGTATGCAGCGCTGAGCATGATACCATAGTCTTTCAAGACTGACGGAGGCCTGCTTTTTGGCACTTCTGATCGAACAGGTGTTGCAAGTACTTGACATCACAGAAATCTATTTACCAGAGGCAAGGGTGGGATAAATATGTATGAGGTAAGCAGGTCTCCTGTCAAACTGTCTTCAGCCCATGGGGGGGGGGGTACTTGTGTCTGCCTCTAGTTAAGCTTTACATGCCGATAACAAATATGAGTCAGCACACATTCTAGGCTGTACCTGAAATACCATGTGCGTGCCAATAGGTGCACTACATCAAAGCATCAGAATGCCCTGGTATCTCTTTAGTCAAAACTGCAAGAACATTGGGTGTTGGTACTGTAGACCTTTTGTCTTACCTAAGTCAGACTGCAATCCTAACCCCAGATAGGTTGGCATGAGTCCCAACACAAGTCTTGTGCTGGCCTGGACTCGAGGTGTCACAAAAATGCATTTCTGTGCCAGTTCTCAGGGAATTAGGCTGTGCAAAGACGTGTGCCGGCTTTCCCACAGCATCATGGCAACAGTAAGCAGGTGAGTAGTGCTGGTACCAGTACCCTACCTGCTTCCTGCTCTCAGTCACTGAAACTGGATCCATGAGGACCTGCACCAGTGATATTGCTGGGAAAGGAGCATCCAGTGAGCTAGTATAGGCATACCCTGGGCAAGGGAACAAATGTTCCCTTAAGCTGAGGAATCCTCAAGAGGCCAAAACTGCCTTGGGGTACAGTTCACAACATTTTGGAGCATATTCATTACCATGGGTAATGTTAAATAAGATTGGGCTATAAAAGCATCACCTCTGTCAGATGGATCATATTGTTTGAGTTAGTGTTAGTATGTATGAAGCCATTAGCCAAAACCAAATTCCGAGTATGGTTTCCATAGTTGGCCAATAAATAAATAAATCTAATCTAATCAGAAGTTGATCTGCTCACTCAATGAGATTCCCATGTAAGTATATACAGGATTGTGCCCTTATTCTTACATTAGTGAATAGGAAAGCTATTCTGTGCAATAAGGGGATCAGTAGCAGCCCAAGAAACTTTGGTACCTGGACCAATGCCAAATGATCTCCTTCTCTCCATCACTTACCTGGCTGATTCTGCCCTCTTAGGTTTGCTATTCACTGCTGCATCAGCAGTGGGCAAGAGTGCTGTTGTGTCCAGCAGCTACAACTACTGCAGAGGAAGGAGAGAGGAAATGATTTCCACCCATAGCGTTGTACTGGTAGAATAGGGCTAACAGCTTTTTGCTGTTGTGGAGATGAGTGAGTGGGGAGGAGAGCTCCAAATCCTGCATTTCCCTAAATGTGCTTTCTATAGATGACTCGCTTCAAATTGTGGACAAGTAAGATGCTGTTGGGATTGATTGATTGATTGATTGATTGATAGATAGGAGTATATACCTCACCTGTTCCATGCCAAAGTGAATGCTCAAGGTGGCTTACAAACCTTAAATTCTTTTGTCTGCACAGCAACTCTGTGATGTAGGCTGAGAGTGAGTTGAGTAGTCCAAGGTTACCTGGAAAGTATCATGGCTTAGGGGAATTTGAACCTGGACCTTCCAGGTCTAGGTTCAGCCCCCTAACTGTCCTGGCTCTTTTGCTTTCAGAAAATCAGCATGACTGATTTACACTGGAAGAAACCAACAAGTACCAGATGAACAAAAAATTGTGAAAATGACTGCTGAGAGGATTTAAATAATATATTAACCCCTCCCCACAGAAAGACATGACTCTATGATGACCCTACAGGACATGGTTTGGACAGTATCAAGAATGTTTAGTGCATTTTAATTTTTTTTGTTGAAAGATGCTTTTACGTACAGCAAAGTAATAATTTACAAATGCACCTAACCATCCCTCAGGAAATCCCAATGGCTTTCTTGCTGGCCATTGTCTCAGATTAAGTCACTCCAGGGACAAAACCATACCAATAGCCTTGACCAGCCCTCATCTAGAGTTTTCCCTGAAGTGGCATCCCTGTGATTGGGTTGTACCACACAGATGTACAGTGGGCTCTCATGACTACATACACCTCCACAGATTTTAATTTAAGGAGAGGAAAGTTTGAGCCCAGTTACTTCTGGTTTGGGAATTGAGTGGGCATTGAGATATATGTGTGTTCCTCCACTGGCATTCTGAAGTGGTTTAGCCCAAGCATATGCTTACTACTGAAGTTGTAGGATAATCAGAGTTAAATGTCTGTATGTCTTTTTAGAAATGAAATCACCGTTGTAAATCTATACCAGTGGTTCCTGAAAGTTTTGTTCACAGCTTCACATACTAATTTGGAAGTCTTTTTCTGGTTGTTATGGCATACTGTCAACATCTGTTTGTCCAGATACAAGATTAATGCATGCAGTATGCAATGTATCTTCACTTTTTTCAGGGTTGAATCACTTTTCAGTGTCTTGAATCACTTTGAAAACTTAGTTGCTAAGCTAGGCCCAGTTTGCTGTTTGTGTTTATCTTATGTGTATGGGGTGGTGTCACCCCGACCACATTACAGTTCTAAAACACAATTAAAAACATAGCTCAAGTCTATGCACCATATAAAAAGAATAGATTTTGAGCCCAATGTTTCACTCTTAGCTTTGGAGAAGATCCTCATGGTTTACAAGGACTTTAGTATCCTCTGCTTTGGGTTCCTCTGAATATTACAGTTCCTCTATTTGTGTTGTCCCCTTCCCTGCCCCCCAGATCTGCAGATAAATCTGAGTTGAATAAGAAAATCTGACAGCAAAAACAAATGGTCAAAATCCTCTTCAAACTTTGCTTCAAGCTTCAATCTTACAAGAAGGGACATGAGGCGGAGAGGGGAAATAAGAATAGACAACAGAGTTCCTGAAATGGGTAACTGCGAGCTTCAGCGCATTCACAGGAAACACGATCGCGTCATATTGCAAAGGTGAGGTATTGCTGAGCAGCATGTTCTGTGCAGATGACTATCTCCCAGCATTGTAAGTGAACTTGCTGTGCTGGCCCTGATTCCTGAGCAACAGTGAATGGCTGTTTTATTTTTTGAATGCTCTTAATGAAGAAATGTTAAGTTCTGTGAGTTCCAAGTACCATAAGAATGGACAGTTTTTTAAAGTCAAGCGGGAAGCCCCTGCAACACCACTTTCTTTGGATCATCTTCAAAATATTTTTGTCTGGCTTTTATTTATTATTTATTAATGGGCCATTTCATTCATTCATTCATTCCAAAGCAAATACCCAAGACAGCTTACAGATTCCACACTAAGAGCACAATCCTAACCACGTCTACTCAAAAGTAAGCCCCATTGTATTCAATGGGTCTTACTCCCACAAAAGTGTCTAGAATTGCAGCCTAAAACACACACTATATAAAACATGATGTATAACATATTAATAAGAACAAGAAAACCATTAGGTAACTATTTGAATTAAAACAGCATTACAGAGGCAAGGGAACAGACATCAATCCATCATCCAAACACTAGATAGAGCAATACGATTTTGAGCCCTTGATAAAAAGCCATGGGGGGTAATTCACAAATACCCCTGGAAGGGAATTTTGTAATTGTGGTGCCACACACTCTGAATCCCTTTATCATAGGATAAAAGGTGGCACTTGTAGGAGAATCCCATCGGTGCCCTAAGAGGGAAGGCTAGAATGTATGTCACATTTAAGAACATGAGCTTAGATTGTCTTTTTGGCTGTGATGAAACATTTATTTTATCATCTGAAGCACACAAGTAGGGCATGATGTAAATAGCCGTGCTTTTTACATGGTTTTCCACTTGACACCCAGTAATCAGGAAAACGCAGTCTCTAATCATGGGCTTTAATAGGTATGCCAGAGTCCATCCAGCATGTGTTTTGAGCAATATCTTAAGCATCATTAGCAGCTTCAAAAGGCAGGCTGGAGACATCTCATATCAAACATCTCTCTAATGAAAAGTTGTTGGGTCCATTCTGATTGTTTAATGGTAAAGGAAAGATACTGTGCATGTTCCAGAGCCTGCTACTTGCAAGTGGAATAGTACATATATTCCTCCAGGATAAAGCGATACATGTCACAGCTAATTGCAGATCTTTTCTGCAATACAAGCAGTACTTTGGTTTATGAGCATAATTCATTCCGGAAGCATGCTTGTAATCCAAAATGTTTGTATATCAAAGTGAATATTCCCATAAGAAATAATGGAAACTCAGATGATTCATTCCACAATAAAAAAATATTCATATAAAAACGCTTCCAATACTGTAATATAATACAAAATTATAAAGAAAATATAAAGAAAAATAAAACAAATTAACCTGCACTGGGGGCCCCAGGCTGCAATCTGCTCCCTTACACAGGAGTGAGCTACACTGATTATAGTAGGGTTTACTTTAGAGGAGGCATGCAAGGCTAGGATTGCAATCCTAAAGACATTTTCATGGGAGTAAGACCCACTGAACACAATGGGGCTCGCTTTTGAGTAGACATGGTTAGGTTTGTGCTCTAGGTCTCTCATGCTCTTTTCCAATGCCCCCCTTATATAGGAGTGAGCCCCATTGACTGTAATAGGCTTACTTGTGAGTTGATATGCATAGGCGGTCTCAGGAGAGGCTGAGGAGGAAAAAGAATTTTCAGCAGGTGCAGCTTGTCATTCAGGGGGGAGAAAAGCAATCCATCTCAAAAAATCACCTCTGCTCAGCAACTGTCCTTTGCATCTAATCAGTTTTCCTCCTTTTTTGGTTTTCTTTTCTTTTTACAAAACAGTAAGAAGAAAGCAGTGATGTTGCTACTGATATGGCTCATCTACTGTACGAGAACTATCCATGTAGTTGTCTAGAAAGCAATGGTGGCATGACTTCTGGCCTGAAACCTGAACCAAACAGAGCCATGTGCAAGATGGGGGAGACATACTCTTTAAATCATGGAACAAGGTGCATTTTAACAAATGTCATTAGATTGACAGGGACAGGAAACCATTAGCCATTCATTTCATTTTCTCTGTAAACTGCTTAGTGAACTTTTAGTTGAAAAGCGGTATATAAATATGATGGATGGATTGACTGATTTCAGCTCAGAACTTAGTTTGCACTACTGGAACTGAGCTCATAGTACAGTAGTTCCACATGATAAAGTCACTTTTGGTTCCTTCCTTTCAAGATCTCTTTGAGTTGGAGTGTGTACTTTGAGTTTGTAGCATTTCCTTACCACATTTTTCTTCCTAACATAGTTCACTGTTTGCTCTGAACTGAAGAAGACAGGACTACAGGGTATAGGGGGAGGCTTCTAGGGTACCCCTGCAGGTACCGGAAGATAGTGTCATAGCCTTATGGCTAAATCCAGAGCAGTTACGGGTCCATGCAGTTACGTCACCCTCTAGTGTTATCTTATGGAAAGTCATCTTAACTGCTTCTGAGCAAGGGGCTTAATTTCACTTTAGGATTTAGGCCTTAGACAGATTCTTAGTAATTGTGTTAAAATACAGTAGCTTTTGCTAATTCCAGGTTTTTTTTTAGTTCCAGTAACTTTTTATGCTCCCTGCAATATTTGGTTACAATGCTGGAACAGGGGAGTAGGTGATGGAAGGGACAGATAGAGGCTCAGGAGGGGCAGGATCAATGCAGGATCAATTGATTGTTCATTTATTATTGCAGCCTCATTGTTCGTTTGTTTGGGTCATTCAATGTAAAGGTTGAAGACCACTGAGCCAGAGTATGTTACTACTATTGTTGCTTAGTTCTCAACTAAGAAATGAACTTGAATACTGTCTCTTAAGTTGACTTTCTCTATATGGACTACACCTTGCTAGAGGCCAAAGACTTTGCCAAAGATCATATAGTCTGATCTGATCTGAGCAGTTCAAGTCAGGCCATGCATGCAGAAGTCCAAAAGTCCAGTCTCTGTTCACTGAGCCTCATTAGAACATCAGTGCATAAACCTGGCCAAATGCTGAGAGCACTTATTCACAATACGACACTTAGTGATGATACTTGTGCATGTTCCTGTTCAAAATATAAAAGAATAACAAGTGCAGAAAAGTGTTCGCCTGCATGTCTTCTACTGTATGACTCACATACTGCAATTTGGCGGAGGGGGTTAGTTTTATATACTGTTTCTATTGTTGGGTAGCAAATCTGTAATGAATTATGCTTCAGCAGCTGTTGCCTCTAATAAGGAGCTGAGGGATATTTGTCCATGTTATAACCATCAGGAGGCTTGTCTGGTTTCAGAAATACCAATGGGCCAATCAGTCCTTGGGCAAACAGTTGCAGTTTCAGTTGATTCATTGAGAAGCTGTGTTTGAATATTACTGGGTGAGGCCTGATGGTCTCAGAGATGTGTTACTACTATGGCTGCTAAAATTGCAACTGAGCCCCCACCTTAATTGCGCAACCATTACCCAGTAAGGAGAGAGGAGCTTTAAAGTTCTGCTGTGGGTATTAGAAACACCCATGAATTTTCTGTTCACTGCTTTTCACTGCGTTATAAAATACAGCGGTGCCTCACATAAAGAGCTTAATTCGTTCCAGAGGCATGCCCTTTAAGCGAAATGCTCTTTAAGTGAAGCGGACTTTCCCTTAGGAAGTAATGGAAACTAGAACGATTGGTTCCACAATCCCCAAAATATTCATATAAAAATATTAACTGGATGTAAAAATTTGACAAAACACTGTAATTGAATTCAAAATACGCATTCAATGTGCATGATCCTATGAAGTCTACTTAGGCTGCAATCCTAAAGACACTTTCCTGCGAGTAAGCCCCATTTAAAACAAAGGGGCTAACTTCTGGGTAGACATGGTTAGGAGGCTGCGAGTAAGCCCCATTTAACATAATGGAGCTTACTTCTGAATAGACATGGTTAGGAGGCTGCAATCAAAGACACTTTCCCGGGAGGCTTACCTGGGCTGCTGCTGGAGGTTCAAGGTGGTCGGTGGGGGCACTTGGGGGCAGTTAGGGGCAGGTGTCTCTGGCACCCCCAGGCAATTGCACCCAAGTTGGGGGCAGTTAGAGGCAGCAATGCTGGCCAGCAGCCCTTTTAAAGGGCCTCCGCATGGAGCATCAGGGCTGCATAGCATGAGTGCCCATAGCATGCTTGCTTGTTAAGTGAAGCAGAACTTGTTATGTGAAGCAAGATTTCTTGGGAAATTTATACTTGTTATATGAAATGCTTGTTATGTGAGGTGCTTGTTATGAGAGGTAGCACTGTAGAAACTGAAAATGAAATGAGAGAACGTTAGAGGACATAGGATCTCAGAGGGTGTCCTCAAATGTGTTTTTAGTCCAATCAACTAGTCATTCTTATGGGCTGAGTTGAATTCTGTGGGGAACATTTCCGCACATGCCTAATGAAACCACAAGAGGTGGTGAAGGAGTACTTGGGAGAAGATTGCAACTACTAACTTAAGTGGTTTGTCGATATTTAGCATGGTGTCTTCTGATCCTTTATGTATTGCATCAGAAATATAATTTATGGATATCCAAATGCTAGCTGAGTGGTGGTGGATCATTGCTATGAGATGCTGAAAATCTAGACTCTAGAGCACTAGCTCAAATCCATTTTCCCTCCAGTTACTGTTTTGTCACAGGATGGCAAGTTTCTGTATTCCTGGAAGCAACTCAAGTCTCCAGACAATTGCTTGCAGGCCAGAGACATATGCTGGAGTAGAAGTAAAACAATCTCTTTTCGTATGCTCAAGCTCTGTGATAAAATTAGTATCATGTAGCAGTAAGAGTTCCCAAGGCATGACCAGAGGGCACAGATGGGAATATATCTGCTTAGTGCCTGAATGAGAGACTGCCTCGAAACTCTATGTAAACCACTCTAAGATCCACTCCACCAGGTAGGAAAGGTGAGATGTAAATGCAACAAACAAATATATTTACGGTTATAAGGCATCCTGCCTAGGGCATTTTGAGTTCGCCAAAGAGAGCCATCATGTTTCAGCATTATACATCTCCATCTTTTAACTCTCCTTCCTTCAAGTGGCCCTGTGAGCTATTTTTTAACCACTAAAACTAGAATTAAATATTAACTTTGATTAAAATTTGCAAGGATTAAGCCTATGAAGACTGAATCGAGGCTGCCGGCTGCCTTTGTCCTTGATGGATCTGAGAGTTCCCAGAAATTCTCCTCATAATCCTCCATCGTAAATGTTGATGTTAAATATTCTCCAGATGCTGTCCTGAGAATATTCTTCAGAGTGTCTCCGAATATTTGTTTTGTATTGAACACCTTATTATATATTATCCCAATATTTGCAAGGTATTTTGTAGTCAACACATTTTATAGATGTAATCATACACAATGATGGTTTTGAAACATTCTCCCTTCATTGAACTCTTTCCATGTGAATTTCTAACAACAAGTTTCTGTGTGTTTGCTACAAAAATTCTTGTGCACTGCTTAGAATTCTGAGATATGTTGGTCACAACAGCAGTTTGAGCTTCACTACTATTTGTGAATAAAGAGGTCATCCTAGAATATACACAATTTTCCCCTAGTTGATGATTGCAGAGGAAGCTATGTTACAGTGCACAATCTGCTTTTCAGTAGTTCCCACTGAGGAACGCCTGATGAATTTCCAAAGAATGCAGTCTTCTTGCCTGTGGTGTTGATAATAATATTTGAGTATGAAAACCATAGCCACAACATGTTTGACCAGTCCTGGACGGGTGGCATGTGTTTAAAAAAAAAACCAAAATTATTTGATCGCTAACATGTGATGGTACTTTGTACTGATAGATTAGAAAACTCACCAAAATTAAGACAACAAGGCATATGAAACAAGTTTAAAGGTTTATACCCAAGACAGGCAAAACTGAAAAATTTGACAAATTTATGGTACAGGTTCAACCTTGTTATACATGGATTTTTTTAATACAACGGATTTGATTCAACACAAATGGCCACTTCAAATGAGAAAGAACTTGCCAATCCGTGGAGAAGGGAGGGGGAAATGCATCCTTTAAAAATCACATTCCCCCCCCCCCCAAATTGCTTGTCTTTCTGTTATATAGAGGCAGTCATGAAAGCAGTCATTCCATTCTTCACCTGAGCCAGGCAAAGGCAGGGCATCATAGGCATTTCTAATTGCTGACAGCATCTCTACAACAGGAAGGAAAGCTGTTTTTAAATAATTGTAAAGGAACACACTTTATTTCAAACTGCTTTTATTTAACACATCATTTGTATCAGCAAAAGAGAATCGGAATCAAACCCATGAAGATATTGAGGAACAATAAAGGAGTGAAAAATCTGGAATGGGTCTTTAAATCTATTTTTCCACTTTTTAAAATCCTCACATTTTTTTAAATCCACAGGGTGTATCGAAATGGAACCCTAGTGGATAACAAGGGACAGCCATAATGTGTATTGATGACAAGGAACAACATGTATTCATTTCAGATCCAGTATCTTCCATTACAATCTTAACATCCACTGATGACAAAGTCAAAGATTCAGATGGTATCCCAGTAGTCATTATCAGGAATGAACAGTAGAAATGGTACAAAACTCATGATTAATATTTCAGTAAAGGACATACTACCACTTCTATAACTACCAACTACCTACTACTATAACTACTATATAACTATACTATATAACTATACTATATAACTATATAAATATATAAGTAAAGGACATACTACCTACGACCTACTACTATAACTACTATATAACCAGTGATGGGCTAGAAAAAAATTAACAACCGGTTCTCTGCCCACCTGGCAGCCACTTTTAAATGGCTATTTTTAAACTTTATATGTCCTATCTCTCGTTAACAACCGGTTCTATAGAGTAGGTGCAAACCTGCTGGAGCCCACCACTGTATATAACTATTATAACTACCTACTACTACTGTCATAGAAATACTTTCATGTATATTGCAGGGGTTACAGCTGCTGCTGCTAATAATAATAATGACTGCAGTAAATGATTATGCTAATAAACACAGGTTATTATGATCATAATATAACCATAGTTTTATTCATCACAATAGAACCATAGTTTAAAAAATGGTCCTGTGTTTGAGGTCCTAAAATAAGGAAATCTCACATGCGGCTGATATTGTGTATTGCAACCTGTGATAAAAATAAAAACAAAATGGCAGCCTTTTTATTCATGCCTGATCCTTCCCTGCCTTTACTGTCTAGGTAGGCGGATGCTTGCGGCATGTTTCTTATCTCTTTCCTAAGAGATGTTCTATTTTAGTAGGTACCTACATAATACTGTGGTTTTGCTGGCTTAATCCCTGTTGCCTAAGAATGTTTCCTGATCTCCCTGCAGCAGTAGATCTTGTAGGACTGCTGACTGGCATGGAATGGGGAAATATTTTACAAGTGTTGTCATGAAACAAGTTTTACAGCTCCGTCCTGCGGGCTGATTTGTGTTTTGTTTTGATGTGGGATGCCTTAATGCACGAGGAATTCACTTTGGTTAATTTTTAAAGAGTGGTTCTAGGAGTGTGGCCTGTCCAACTGACACAGAAGGCAACAGCATGACTCAGCTTGCAGATATTCATTCACAAGACAATAGAGTAATTGGCTCATAGCAGGTAGCAAAAGAAGGGGAACCAATTTCTTCTATGTTGACTTTTTCCACACAGCATACATGTATAGAATATTCATGTATTCTGTGTCCTTAGAGATTTAGGAATTGAGGATCATTTGCAGGAATGATCCTAGGTTCTACAATGTGTTATGAAACAATTATCTTCTGGAATTTTCATCATAAACTGGTTCAAAAACTCTAACTCAGAAGTAGATCCCACTGATCTAGAATAGTGACATTTTACAATCTTTACTTATATGAGGAAAATAATTGTGCCCATAGGAAGATTTCCTACAAAATAAAATGTATTCATTTAGGAAAATAAACATTCAGAACAATCTATTTCCATATGGTTTTTCACTTTTATAGAGGAAAACTTTGTTAGGTATATCTAGCGCTATGTTGAATGCTTTGGTATGACGTGATACAATTTTGTGTAACTGGAAAACTTTATTAAATAAAAAGAAGTCCCATTTACTTCATTGGCATTTAGGATTGCAGCCTTTAAAGGTCTCCACTAACACAGCTTATTTCGGGATGGTTTGGGCATTACCTATCCATCTGATGAACCCCATGAGTTAAATGATCTGCATGAATATCCTGATCCCTCTCCTCCTTTCTTCATAAAACTTCCTGATTTCAGGATTGGTGGATTCTGCTCCTTATCCATAGTGCTAAACCTACTTTTAAAGCATGAGGCTGGTCAGACAACTGGCATAATCCAAACCAGCCTGCTTCCCTGTGAAGATACATACAAGAGGGGGCTTCCAGTGATGGGATTCAAAGAAACTAACCTGTTCTATGCTCATCTGGCAGCCATTTTTAAATGGTTATTTTTAAACTTTATATGTCCTATCCAGTGGAGGGCTCCAGCAGGTTCGCACCTACTCTATAGAACCGGTTGTTAACGAGAGATAGGACATATAAAGTTTAAAAATAGCCATTTAAAAGTGGCTGCCAGATGGGCAGAGAACCGGTTGTTAATTTCTTTGAAGCCCATTACTGGTCCTATCCCTCATTAACAACCAGTTCTATAGAGTGGGTGTGAACCTGCTGGAGCCCACCACTGGGAGCTTCTCTTGAATGTCTGCAAATTCCCCTCCAATGGCACACATTTTTGCCCTCCTCTCCCCATAATTATCATTTGTTTGCAGCAAAATGGGGAACACTTCCTCCCCATTGCTGCAACTTTTGGAATGTTCTGGAACAATTCTATAAATGGGTACCACAGATGGAATAACATCCAGTGCCACCTCAGGTCCACCACTGCCACCTCCACGCTAAGAAAAAACCCCTTACCACGCACCATAGTGTGGTTTTCACAAATCTGGAAGTGAGGGACTTAAATAAAACTTCTGATTTTGTTTAAAGGGCAATGTGAATGAGGAAACACCTTTTAATAAAGCTGGAAGTCTCACACTTCTGGGTTTCCCTCCCCTCAGCCTGGCCACTTCTCTGTCCCTGAGGCATTTGGAAACTCTTGGAATGGATGTTAGCCAGAAGATGTGGACATACACGCAAACACACAGGTTAAGACTTTTATGTGGTTAGATAGTAATGTAGGGTTCAGGGGTGGTTTATCATTCGTTCTGTAAAGGAGAATGAGATCATATCTACCAGTGTAGCTTTAATATGGTGTCAGACTTTGTAGCAAGAGGTTTGCAAATACCCAATTTCCTCAGATCTTTGCCTCGTGCCACTGGAGCTCTCTCACCGTTATATCTTTTATTTATGTCCTCAGAGGCCAGAAATATTTTAAGAGAAAGGAGTCCTTCTGTAGATAAGTAGCATGAGGTTGATTGCTCGTACCTGTTCAACTCTAAGGAGAAGACAGGGTTGATCAGTTGTACCTAATCTATTGAGAATAGGTTGCAGTCTGCATTCTGAGAGGAACATTTTGTTTGTCCCATCAATGGAGCATCCATTTTGGAAATACTTCTGGTGCCTTGTTTTTACATGTTGGTGGGTTCTGGATGAGTCTTTGGGGTAGGGAGACCTGGCTTGTGGAGTGGCAAGTGGCCAGGTGTGTCCATCTCAGTGGATATGACTGAAAAGTAGATGCACCTAGACAACTAGTTCTGAAAATTTGACGTCTGGCACATGAGTGTTCAAAAAGAAGTTCTGAAATAGGACCAAATATAGAGAACTTTGAAACTTGTTATTGGGTGAACTGTACTGAAGATGAAACTTAACTCAGAATCCACCAGTGCTTAACATCCAACCCTGTTTTTATTGGAAAGATTCATATAAAGAACAAAAGATTGTTTGGGGCCACTTTCCTGAAACCAGTCAGGTCTAGCTCTGGTTGATGTCTGGATTGCTGTCTGCCTGGGAATTTCATGTACCCCACCTTGAATTCTCTGATGAAAGAACAGTGGGATATAAAAATAGTAGTAAAAGGCCACAGCTGTCTCTTGTGGAGGGTACAATACAATGACCTTCATCAGTGAAAAAATATTTTTCCATGAAATCAATAGACCTATTTCAATTAGTTAGATTAGTATTACCCAGTGAAGACTTCAGAAACCTCAATGTGTGTTGTGCTGCCCCACAGTTCGTCCTTTTGAGGAAGACACAAAAGAACAATTTTTATCATTTCTAGTCAGTTCTAGTTCATCATACTAGTCAGTTCAAACATTGGTTACTCAACATTAAATAAGTTATAGCTCCAAATATATCGTGATAGACAAAATTCCTGGTAAAAATATTATTCTGTCCTTTCAATAATTGTCCTTGTAAAATTACAACCTTTGCAGATCATGACTTTATCAGACATATAACATACTATTAAAAAGGCAGCTACTTGGGAAAGTTAAAGCGGTGATTGCTTGACCTTTTCCTGACTGCTATGTGACCCCTCAGACTGGCTTCTTCACTGGGCCAGAGATAGTTGGAAATGGCAGGTGGAAAAGGCAATGACTGCTTGACCCTTTCCGTCTTGCATCCTTTCAGCTTGGTCTTTTCTCTGTTGAAAGAGAAGAGTTGGCAGTTGGAAATGGCAGGTGGAAAAGGTGGAGGTTGCTTCATTGTTTCCTATCTCTTGCCTCTCTTAGCCTGGCAGCTGGAAAAGGCAGAAACTGCTTGACTTTGACCCTTGACGCTAGAGGTGCAGACACAGACGAACATAGGTTAAGCCTTTTAAAAGACAGATATTGGAAAGAGGAAGCCCTGCGTAATACGTACACATCACCACTGAGAAACCACAGCTGGCCATATTTATCAGGGATGTGAGAATTAGGGCACAATCCAGAAGTGCACTTGGGTTACCTTATCTATCACTGAGCTGCCCCAACTGTAAAATGGGCCATCCTAGCTATTCTGGAAAAGTCTGGGGCAGCCTAAGGCAACATAGGTGGCCCCAAACAGGTGGACTGGGCTGCTCTAGTTGAGGCAGCATAGGCAGTTCAGGAGAGATTTGTTGAGGGCATGTTGAGCATTGCCTAGGGAGGAGCAATTACTCTATATCCAGAGCCTGTTTCCAGGGCAGAAATGCCCTCTTCTAGTTCCTCAGAGTTATACCATCTCAGGAGCAGGTATAGCAATGAGTAGACCCAACGGGGTCCATGATAAGGCAGAGTAAGAACGGCAGTGTTGACCAAAAATCTGAGTTCTTGGCCAGCCTAGCTGCAACCCCTGCCTCTGAACCTCAGGATATGGCACAACTACGCAGGCCACTCCAAGCAATCCCCTTGCATCCACCCTGCGCTAGAGGCACTGCTGTATTGCATTCTCATGCTGCAGCTGTTACTGGTTGTCAGGATCTTCTGGGCTGCCTTCTAAGGGAGTCACCACAGCTGTTCCTTGTTCAGTGTGATCTGAGGGGGGTCTCCTCAGGAGCAAGCCCTCCCCATAGTGTCGCTTACTTGATGCCTATTGAGCATGCTCTGGAGCAGCAAGGGCAGCCTAGGCTTCCTGACTCTCTGGATTCAGAATTGTTGGGGCAGCCCAGCTAGGGCATTCCTCACTGCCCTCACTCTGGATTGTGCCTTTAGCTCCCAGGTACAAGGCCTAGGAAGCATCTTTAAACCCCAGCCCTTCTCTTGTACCAGTTAAGACTCTCTAAGAAAGAAGAACGTACAGAAACAAGGAAGGAAGACTTGGTTTTTTTTGTTTCTAGCAGGCTGCCTCTGTGGGATACATCTTTGCTAATGAGTTTTATTAAAATCATCATCCTGTTGCTGAAGTGGCGGCTGCAGTTTTTGCCTTCATGTGCCTCCACCAAACCACATTTCATCTGTTGTTTGCTAAACTGAAGTGCTGCTGCGTTTGCTTGCATGACAACTAAGCCACAATTGTGCTTTCGAAAGTCACCACCATTTCCTTTTACATTTAGACCAACTCCTGTCACACTCTCAATTCATAGGCATGGGGTACAATAAGCACTGACTATCAACACTTGTTCATAGGTGGTGGTGGGGCTGTGGAGGACCAATAACCTGAACACCATTCCCCTGTGAGACCTTCTTTCTACAGAGACAATTTAGGTCTCAAACATGATGTCTGTTGAAGGTTAAATTAAAAAAAAACCATGCAGCAGCCCTCCCTTCCTAGTCCCTTCCCCCAGCCTTCTTGCTAACTTAATCTTATCAGGTGTGTGCCAGATAAATATTAATAACCACAGTGAAAACCCCGTTTCTAATGAAAAGGACACAGGCCAAAATGGAAACACTGAGGAACAATTTATTTTTTCTCACTGAACCTGAGCCCTCATTTTGTGATACCACAGCCAGCAGGCTTCAGTGAGGTAGTGTTTGGTCCATAGGCTATTAACTTCACAACCATGCAATTAAAGTATTATGAATATTATTTGTATTACTACTGGCAGCATCTATAAGCTGGCTTTCCAATTTAGAAAGCCCCTCACTTTTAAGCTTGGTTCTGGAACAATTGCTAGGGCTTAGAAAAGAAGGGAGAGAATAAATGCATTTAATTTGAAAGGGTCTGAGTGAACCTGTGATATTGGCTCTCTTCTGCAAGTAGGGGTTGAACTGAGTGCTTTTCTGACTGAAGTGATCCCACTCTTGTCCATCCTGAATAATCCATATTGCAATAAACTCTGTTGTCTAATTTCAAGGTAGCTATTACATGAGGACACCTTCCGCACAGAATGTGCATTCCTCCCAGACAGTGTTCATGTTTATTAGGTGCTATTAATAAATCACTTAAGTATATATCTGAGCCCACACCCTGGAATCCAGGTGTTGTCCGCTTCTGCTTTATGGGTGGAGACACTGAGAAGGGTGGATTCGCCTGTGATTTTTGGGCTACCCCTTCTTCCTGTGATGAGTTTCCCCCATTCCATAACAAAGAGTACAATAATTTTTTTAAAAAAATGATATGCTTCCATTTCCAGCGCCAGCCAGGGTGACCCGATGTCCAAACCTCAAAATGAGGCCAAGGTCTTGGATTCCTCTCAGCCAGGCCTTTCCGGCAGACAATAGCATATTTATCTACTCACGAGTAAAGCCGCAATATGGAGCACTTTCACTTTCCTATAGAGCTCAATGCATATTTTTTATTTTCAGTTTTTTGGTCATAATGTTTGATGGGAACGAGATATTTCAAAACCGAGTTTTATATTGGATTCTGCTCTTCAATACAAATCCAATGACATATGACATGATGGATACTGCACACCATTGCAAAGTTCCAAAATGAAGCCAAAATGAAGGACACCATACATAGTGGTTGTGAGAAAAGCTGCATTGACAGTAGTAAGTTGGCGGAGTGGGCAGAAAGGATTGGGGGTAGGGGGATCAGAGTGGAAAGAGAAGGGAGGAGGGTTAGAGGCCTATCACGAATGTTGTTTCCTAGCATAAACAACTTGTGCTGGATGCAATACCTTACATATGTTCCCAACGCACTCTCTTTGTCTCCTTAGACATGTGCCAGCTATAGAACTAGCATAAGTCCCTGGAGACCCATTGACAGTTGAGTTTATGGAGGTTTAAAGGAAAAAAATTCCCCTTACCTCTCCCAAGCATTCTGATAACCAGGCCTCCCATAACAGACAGCACAGTTAAGTATTTTTACAGTCTATGTTGGAGAAAAGAATAGGACTGGGCTGTTAAAATCTCCTATCTAGAGACTTCAGAGAAGTGTATCCAGACAGATTCTGTCATTGTGTAGTGTTATTGACTTGCAAAAGTTTTATGGCAAACAGCATCAAATGGATGCGATATTGGGTTACCAAGCTCCATTAATTTTGTAGGATATTTTAGTTTAAGAGTAGGTCGCCATAACACAGACACCCCACAAAAAGGTCCTGTTTATTATTTCTGTTTAATAATTCTGTTATGTTTTCCATAGTGGACACATTCCTAGTTGAAGTGAACATGCACAAATCATAAAACCAATCTGTTTACTATTACAACAAAGCAATTGGTCATTTCTGCTCTTTGCCATTCCCAATGAAGGTATTGCAAGCATTTTTTGCCAATAATTTTTTGCATTTTCTGACAGATAAATTCTTCCTGACAGATACATTCTCTTCAGTTTCTGTCCTTTCTCTCTCTCTCCCCACCTGAAAAATATTTCCAATTTACAGTGTATGAAAATATGAGGTCAAGAAGACTTTTTAAAAACAGTTTTAAACCAAAGGAAGACTTTTTTCCAAGTTGATCTTGGTGCTTTTCTCTCCTCTTTTATAATCTGGCCAAATGTCTTTGTTCTTCAGGGAAACACATATTGCATCAGTTAGTGACTTCATGGTTCATGCCTACCCCAGTGTTTTGTCTCAAAGAACAAAGCTGGGGTGAAGCCACTTGTGAAGTCATTAACTGTCCCTCATTTTTACTTTGCATGTTTCAATAAGCACATTTTGTTAGGGAAATTACAGAGAATGTGAAGGCCTCCTGGCTATTTTCTTAGCACTTTTAAACTCCCCAAACACTGTCTTTGTCAGGAGTATTATTACACAACAGGGAGGTGTTTCTTCATCTCTCTCCCAAATTCAATACAGATTCCAAGTTCTTGCTTTTTTTCCCCCCCACAGACTTTCTCTGTTTCCCTTTTAGATCCCTTGGATATCCATTCAGATATTCTCCCCAACAGGATGCAGCATGCATGGAGCAATGTATCCTGAGTCAAAGGTTCTCATACTGTGAGTTGTGTCCCACCAGTGGTTTGTGAACCCATTTTGGTGAGTTATGAACCCAAGCTGCAGCCCCTTTTAGGAGACTGCAGCCCCATTCAGGCCTCTGGGCTTGCCGCCCTCCCAAAAGAGCTTGCTGCTTGGCAAATGGATGACACAAAATACAGGCAAACCCCCTCCCCACACACCACACACTCACATACATTTCTGTGTCAGGCAGCGGGGTAAATGGGTAAGGCATATGGAGAGATAGGAGCAAAATCTAACCACTCCAAGCAATATACAACTGCTCCAAATGGCTGTGGCAGTGAGTGAGATCACATATTTCACCTCTGACTTTCTGCCCGGTTCGGGAGGCAGTAACTAATAGATGCAGCATTTAGGATTGCTTCTATGGTCCCCAGTTGGCAGTGAGAAAGAGCAATCCTTCTGCCCTGCCCTGATGATGTCAATCCCTTAAATATGTGAAGACTGACTGACACACAGCCATCCCCTTCATTGCCTTTTCTCTTAAGTGAAGCACAACCAGTTTGTCAATTCTTTTTCTGGTTTGTCAAACTGTCATGACTTGTGACCCTGATCTCCAGGTGAAGCTGGAGCCATTTCTCCATTTTTATGGAGAAGGGCTTTGTCTGGCCTCCTGAATTGCCATAGGCAATGGCCTAGTGGCTCTACAGTTTCTTGGGAACACAGATTTAATTCCCTTTACAATTGCTGTTGCAATATCTTTCAGGTCTTGCTAGCGATTCGAGGAGCAAAGGAGCCATGTTTTGACGTTAATAGAGAAACATCTCTGTTCTTGTGGAGAGGTAACTAATGGCTCCCACTGGGACTTCATGATCATTGCATACTAATCACAGTGAACAAGGGCAGCCTTGGAGAGTCTGGGCTGTCAGCAAGTGACACAAACACTCACAATACATCCCAGGCTTCTAGTCTGAATGGTGATAGTATTAACACTTCAGCTGATGCAAGATCAACTATTCATTACACAGCCTTTGTAGTTTTTTTATTTGACAATAAGAGCTCCAGGTATTCTGTAAGTATTTCGTTTTTGAAATGCAAAAAAAAAAATTGGAACTGTTTGAAGACTTCAGCTCCCAATCCTATTATGGCCTTGTGCTATGGGAACTAGCAACAAGATCCACCAATGGATCGATGCACATTACAACAGCATGGCTATATGGAAGCTAATGGTGGCAGACAGGATTGGGTAGCCATTTTTATCTCTTGGAGTGTGTTGGTTTTTGTAGCCTTTATCACCTGAAAGTTTATGGAGAATCGCTAGCTCCTTAAGAAGTTATTAAAAATTAAAATACATTAATAAAATGCAAGTTATTAAATATAAACAAATACATTAACATTTGCATAATTCATTCAATGTGTTGTTATGGTATAACATTTTGTTTTTTAATCAAAGAACCCAAACACTGCCTTTAATTAAGTTCCTGTGGACATGGATCCTGCCATACAAAAGGCTTTCCAATGCTAAAAAGGAAAGCTTTGACTTTTTATCAGTCTTAGGGCAAAATCCAGAGTAACTACGGGGAGTCCTTGCTCCAGTGTAGGAACAAATTACTTTGGATTCCAATATGAATTTCCCATAGGTTTTCACTAGGTGGTGCAGTAACTATGTGTGCACGTAAAGTCTCTTACACGCTCCCGTAGTTACTCAGGATTTGGGGTTTAGTCAGTCTACAGTCTTTGGTGTAACTCTCAATATGATGTCTTTAGTTACTAAAAATACACCTTTATTTATGGGATGACCTGATGCAAACTCTTATGACTCATGCCTCCTAACTATGTTATCAATATGCATGGCATATTCTTGCATCAAGGGCTGCCTTCTTATCACACATTCAATATTCATCAGCTCTCCTCTCACCCCTGTGCATATGGAACTGCTTGGGACTAATTTTGAGATGCTAATTTTCAGGCACACCAATATGAAAAACCAAAACTGCATAAAACAATAAGGAAGGTGTTGGCTTAAATGTTCACTTGGCAGTATCATACGTTTGATCATACTTTATGAATGATCCAGTTATATCCTTCCCCTCCCCCACTGGCACTGCTGTTTTGGAAAGGTGTGTGCTGTATCCAGTAAGAGATGGGAGTAGGAATCTTTGGAAGGCATCCAACCCACCAGTGGGTCTCCTGGGACCTGTCCTGCACCAGTGATTTTGCTGGCACAGGTCCGAGAGAAAGGGGGCAGAGAGGCTTCTATTGAAGAGGATAGGGCTCAACATGTGCCATCACCATTGGATTAACCCTGTGGCGTAGTTAATGGGCGTGCAAGGGGTGCAGTTGCACTGGACTACAAGTTTGGGGGGGGGGCTACAAGCTGAGCTGAACACAAGTGGCTGAAATCGTGAAAAACAGGGTCTGTATGAATGATACTACCATCATGTTATATATTGTTGGAAAGGTAATTTTATGCAGAATGCAATGAAACAAACTGCATTGGAATATCTATATTCTATCAAAAGTTATGGCCAATTAATCAGAAAATGAGACCATTAAAGCCTATAGAAAAAGGTGGATTTTCTTAACTCAACTTTCCCATGTTACTGATGGTTCTGAGAGACAATGAGATGTAATTCTGATACTTTATGGAACTAATAAGATGTTAATAAGAATCAGCTCTCAGTATATGTATCAAATACAGCACATAGATCATAAAACAGTAACCCCATGCTAACTGGGAATACAAGCACTTCTAAGTGGTGCTTCTCTTATATTTAGCAGAGAAAAAATAACCATTCCTCTTTGCCTGAGTTCAGTTTCCCTAACCTATAAGGGATACAATTTTCAATTTTTTACTTAATTAAATTTGAGTTTGTTGTTATAGGGTGGGAGGGGAATCGAAATCTTCGACTCCATATAGCAAATAGATGTTTTAACTTTGCCACTAGATTGGTGATCTGCTGAGGAGGAGGAGGCATGTTTTTCCCCAGTTTTCTTTTTAAAAATACCAGGGGATGACATCACTTTTGGTTGTGACATCACTTCCAGGGCTATATTTTGAGCTTTGTGCTGGGCTACATGATCCTTAGCTACGCCACTGGATTTACTCCTCCTACAGTATCCCCACCTTCAGTTTTGCCCCCTCACCATATCCTTAGAACTACTAGCCATGATGGCTATACCTACTTCCAGGTTTCACCTTGCGAAATCACTAACTCAGCTGGTGCAACAACCTTTCCATTGGTATGAAGGTCACTGAGGCAGGTGCAAAGGCTAAAAGGCCATGCACCAAAACCAGTGCTGCACAGACCAGATCAGTATGGTTGTGGGTGTTGATGGGCAGACTGAGAACTGGGACAGGTCGAGGGTGAATTGGGACATATCATGACAGCAGCAGCAGATGTTCCTATTCTCCCATCCTGAGCTTGCTGTGCTCCCTTCAGTCAAACTATTCCAGCAAAAGAGCTGGTATTGATCTGCATAGGGCACAGACCCATAGAGGACCACATAGCAGATGGAGAATAAGTAAATTTTTTCTTACGTCTTCTGGCTGGCTTGGTTTTGCAGTGACTATTACGTCATGCGTCAGTTGTCCTGCACTGTGCAAGCCAGCAAGGGTTTTTCTTGCTGTAGGTCACTAATATACATGTGTTGTTCAAGAACATAATTCATGTTCACTATATATCTTTTGACTTGGATTACATCAGGGATGGGCAAACATTTTTGCAGGAGGGCCACATCATCTCTCTAACACTGGGTCAGTGGCCAGAAAAATGATTTACATTTTAAATTACATGAATATACAAATAAGATTGTATTAGAGACCGATACAGAGGATCACAAAGCTTGCCCGCAGGCCAAATGAAGGGGTCTTGCCATGGGCCACATTGAGGCTCACCATAGGGTGCATCTGGGGCGGTCACTGGATTACATAAACATGGGGTTTATGACACCCCTGGATTACATAAACATGGGGATCATTGAGCTTTTGGAAAACCAAAGTACATGGCTGGTGAGCACTGGTCTATTTGGTGGCCACAAATTGTTCAGGCCTCTTCCAAAATCCCATGAATTCTGTTTCACTCATTGTTGTTCAGTCATGTCTGATTCTTTGTGACCCCATGGACTGTAGCATACCAGGCCCCCTATCCTCCTCCACCCATCAGTTGCCATTTCAGCTGCCCCTTTGCTAGCAATATTCAAAATGCATGGCTGATATAGTTCACCAGATGTGCTTTCTCTTCCTTCTGAAGGGAAGACATGACTAATATGGCACTTAATTTTCCATTTAAGAAATTTAACCATACAGTCCCCGGATGCTTAGAAGTATTCTCTGAAGAAAATGGCCAATTGAGTTCTAAATAGAATTTATCCCTACAATCCAGAGTAACTACGGGAAGATGTAAGAGGCACTTATTCTGGATTGCTCTATGCTTTCCCATAGGTTTCCCATAGGTGGCACTGTAATTACACCGGTGTAAAAAGTCCCGTAGTTACTCTGGATTGTAGCCTAAGTCTGTCGGTGTCTTCACAACACAGCCAGGTTATACTTAACAAGTGTGCACTTAATGATCTTAACAAGATCATTCACAGAAAGGCAGACCAAAGTCGCTTCTGAAACCCTAACAAGATGAGGCAATCCAGCCGTCTTTTTGCTTCATGTTGGATCCCATGAAAACCCCTCCTTGCTTTCCCTCCGCTTCCTCCCTCCCACCATGAAAATCTTGCGCAGAGCCAGAGCCGTGCTGTACTCCGAGGAGCGGCTGAGAGCCCTGAGAGACATTTGGTTGCTATGGGAGTTCAGAGGCAGCAGTTTGCTGGATGTGGCAGGAAGGGATGTGTGTGTTGCAGCCGGGCTCTCCAGCCGGCTTTGCACCTAATTGCTGATCAGGAAAGAGCAGTGAGGAAGGGACAACTGGCAGAAAGCCAAGATGAAGAAGGTGTCTGCACTGGGACTCTCAGATATTTTGTGCAATGACGCAACACTTTGCCCAGGTTACAGGTGTTGTGGTAGTCAGTGTGATCACCAGCGGGATCACAGGGAAGGGCTGTCTCTGAATTATCTGTGCAGGAAAGTAGACCTATGAATGTACACATGCACATAACATCAAGGCCATTTCTTATTTTGCCAACAGTAGTATACTATCTGTGTTAGTCAAAATGTGTACCAGGTAACATGTGGAATGAAATTCAAGCATCATTCTGCTCCCAAAATGTTTGATCTTTTCATAGATGTATATCACGCTTTTCTGTTATTATTACGGCTCAAGGCAGCTTGCGAGAATTAAAAACAAATTAAAAGAAAACAAAATGACAGCCACGAAGCTGCATAAAATATAAATGTGTTAATGCAGGTGCCTGCATTCTGCCCTGTCAGGTTTATTACCAAAATCATTTCAATGTTATGTTCTTCCTGTCATTTTCTTCTTGACAAGGGCTGTGGTCACACCTTCCTTTTCAAAGAGAAGTAATTGACTCCCATGGTGGCTCCAGCAATAAAGTCCAATTAAACTGGCGTATAAGCTGTATAGGTGTACCATACAGCTTCCTTTTAATAAACATGAACATTTCCTCTGATCTACTCAGATAGTTCATACACATGGCAGACTCTCTCATCATATCCTTATGTAGAATAACTGTGGAAACCGTTGCCACAATATGTGGTAAAGGCCAGATCTATCAATGGCTTCCAGTAGTGATAATTTTGTATTTCCTCCAGGTTCAGCAACAGTACGCCTCTGAATATCAGTTGCAAGGGAACAGTGGCAGCTGCTGGACCATAATTGGCAAAAGTCTATGGACAAGATAGGCCTCTGGCCTGGTCCAGCAGGGTTTTTCTTATGTTCTTAAGTTCCAGATGCCGAGAGACTGCAATGGCTCAGTGGTTAAAGGTGTTGTGCCTGTTGACCTGAAGACTGGCAGGTCAGAGACTTGAGACCCTGGTGCTGCATGATGGACTGAACTCCCATCACTTGTCCCAGCTCTTGCCAACCTAGCAGTTTGAAAGCAGACAAATGGAAGTAGATAAATAGGTACCACCAATAGGAACGTAACATCCTGGTGGCAGGGCCCTGTGACAGGCTAATTATGTATCCCCAATATCGTATCGACTATCCCTCCAATCCAGAAGAAAGCAGAGCTGCCAGAGCTCAGGACAAACACTGAAGATGTTGCCTTAAATTCCAGAGGCCAGGGAACTGAGGTTTTGGGTTTGTGCGCATAGATTCTTACACTTATGGGAACTGCCTAAGGATGCCTTGCCCAAGGCCACTACCAAATCCCTGTGGCTAACCAGCACATGCATGTCAGTCGGGGAAAAGGAAAGATGCCAGGATTCATTTGGCACCTTTTAATGCAAAAGCAGTATAAAAGCAGATTTTTCCTATCCTGCAGGAAGCAATGGGATTGTCTAACACATAGCCAGAGTTCTCAAGATTTAGTCTTTTAAATTTTTTTGTCTGAAAGATCCCCAGCAGCATCTGGAAACCTTGGCAACTATCAAAAGGCCTGCCTGGACTCTGGGACTCCTGCCAAAGTTAATAAATCTGCTTCATTCCTAGTTGCCCTATGCTATCGAGGCCCGCTTTCCTATACCATGGGTTTGGCATGACTGACAGTTATGGGGCAATGAGCCAGGGAGATCTGATTGTTTCACAGGATTCCAACCTCTTAATGTGCCAGAAAACAAGGTTTGTTGGGTCACCCTTATTTTAACAGTCTTTGCTTCACAGTTCCCTGCAAACAAAGCTCTATAGGCCAGGCAAAGTACCTAATCTGCATGACCTTATTTGTAGTCAGTCCATCAGGCGTTCTAAAAATCTGCACAGCACTATGATTCCACAACACAACACAGGGAGCAAGCTATTAAGTACATATCAGAAGGAACATAATGCTGAAGATCTCACAGGGGGACAGATACACCTCTGAATAGCTCTGGAGTGACTAATAGCACTCAAAAGCAAGGCCAGGCCAACCTGATTTCATACATCTAAATTGAGTAGTTGTCATTACGCTATTATTTACATCCTGGAAGTAAGAAGATCACAGACAGTCAAGTGTTTGGCTGACACAGGTCTATGCACTCCATTAATTCAGGGTAGTTTTTCTAATTCTTGCATTTAGCTATGTTCTCTTATTTCAGCCATCATGTTTTTGATCATCAGGCCAGCAAGGAGCTTAAACACACACACATAGCCAAAAAAAAGTCAAAGGAAGACAAATTATTTAGAAAAACAGATCATAGATGCAAGTGATTCAAAACAAGAACTCTGAAGATAGGCATTTGTGCATCTGCTTCAGTGTTAAGATATATGCAGCTTCCTGTGGAAGCAGGAAATTTTCTTTGGAATGAAATAGCTCTCAGCAAGGAAAACTAATCAATTGCATTTTACTGCCTGGAAAGCTACTGCACCAGGCAGAAATCCCTTCACAATGAATGAATGAATGAAATTCCCACCCTCATCAAGGGATAAATAACTGAAATACACTGATGTCACAAACATATGTGGATTTAAGAGAAAATCTGCAGTGTCTTTCTGAAGGTTCATTTGAACAATTAAGGTGTCAAACACTGGGAGATTTTATACAGGCTTCAGTCCAAGACATTGCTAAAAAGCTCATTTTTCATTGAACTTAAGAATGGTAAACACTGGTGGATTGTGGCCATTTAAAAATCATGTTAGCATACAGGAAGGGTCAGGTTCTATTTTAAGAAGAAAGTAGAAAGAGGTGAAAATTGCTTAATTTATCTCAGAAAAGAGGCAGAAGGGTTTCTGGGCAGTTGTATGTGTGATCTTACGGGTATTTGCCATTCAAGACTACATATTGCTTTATAGTCTGATTCATGAATGTTCAAAAATTTCTATTTCGTTCCTTCCTAGGCCGACTTGGCAAGGGAAATGTGGATGTACATGGGTTGTACATGGGATGTGCATGTCTGCAAACTGGTTAGAAAACAAAAGGTTTCTGGAGACCATAATGGAGATGACTGAATGATATGAAGTGCGTTCCTGTTGGTCCTGCTGGACCTCTCAGTGACTTTCATCGACTATGGTGTCCTGCTGGGTTGGTTGGCTGGGTTAGGAGTTGGGAGCACTGTTCTGCAGTGGTTCAACTCCTACTTGGCTGATAGATCCCAGATGGTGGTGCTGGAGGATGCCTGTTCGACTCCCTGGCCTTTGAGGTATGGGGTGCAACAGGGCTCCATTCTGACCCCCCTGCGATTTAACATGGTGGCGCATGTGGTTAAGACACTGTGCCTGTTAACCAGCAGGTCAGGGTTTGAGACCTGGGTCGGCCCCACAAATCAGGGTGAGCTCCTGTCCTTAGCCCAGCTCTGTGACGCAGCTGGATCCAATCGTATTGGCTCTGCCTTTCCATTGGACTAATTGAGTGGCGTAGAGAAGGGGGATTTGCTGCTTGGGTAACAGCCTATCCTCCATAACAATCTAACCCAGGCTTTCATGCTTTGCATGCAGCATATGCAGCGCCAAGCACAATACCATAGTCTTTCAAGACTGATGGAGGCCTGCTTTTTTAAACCACTGGGAGAGGTCATCTGGGGTTTTGGAGTAGGGTGCTATCAGTACACTGATGACACCCAGCTCTATCTCTCCTTTCCACTTCAATCCAAGATGTCTGTTGTGGCCTTAGGGAGCCTGGAGGCAGTTGGGATCTGGGTGAGGGCAAACAAGCTGAGATTGAATCCAGATAAGATAGAGGTCCTCTTGGTCAGGAAATCCTTGATGCAGGTGCTGGATCATCAACTTACTCTGAACAGGGTTGCACTCCCCCTGAAGGAGCAGGTTCGCAGTCTGGGGGGGTTCTTCTGGACTTGCAGCTACTCCTGGACTCGCAAATAGTGGCCAGAGACGCCTCTGGTCTCAACTATGTTTGGTGTGCCAGCTGAGGCCGTACCTGGATCATGCCGACCTGGCCTCAGTGGTCCACACCACTGTGACATCAAGTCTGGATTACTGTAATGCACTCTATGTGGGACTGTCCTTGAAAACAGTTCGGAAACTGCAATTAGTTCAAAATGCTGCACCTTTGTGGTTGCTGGAGCCAGATGGTTTGACTCCGTTGGGCCACTCCTCCAGTGAGTACATTGGCTGCCCATTTGTTTCTGAGCCCAATTCAAGGTGCCAGTCATGACTTATAAAGCCCTAAACAGCTAGGGCCCAGAGTATCTGAAGAACCATTTACTTCCATACAATCCAGCCCGTTCCCTCAGGTCATCGGAGAAGGCGCTGTTTCAAGTGCCACCACCTAGGGAGGTTCGTGGGGCAGCAGCTAGAAATAGGGCCTTCTCAGTAGTGGCACCAACCCTCTGAAATTCCCTCCCTAGAAACTTTTCAGTGTGGCCTAAAAACATTTTTATTTACAACAGCCTTCTGAGTGTTTAATCGACTGATTTTTAACCTGGCCACCTTTCTGCACACTCTTTTTGTATGGTTTTTAATTCTGTTGTTTTTATTTGGTTTTTATTATAAATTTTTAGGGCAGGATGTTTTAAACGTTTTTCTATAATGTAATTGCATTTTAACTGTATTTTAATTGTGTTTTGATCTGTATTTTATCTAATTTTAGTGGTGTTTTATTGTTCTTTTAATTGTTGTTAGCTGCCTTGAGTTCCCTTTGATTAGGGAAGAAAGGCAGGATATAAATCGAATGAATGAATGAATGAATGAATGAATGAATGAATGAATGAATGAGAAGATTGGAGTATGAAACCTGGCTGGAAATCACACTGGCTGACTCAGACCAAGATAAGACTTTCTGCTTATGGTAGGTGTGGGAGTGCATGTTCTGATTATTCAGAATAGGAAAAACACTCTACATCCTCAGAGCTTAAGACTCCATTTATTATTGCTTCATAAGTTGCATACCCAAGCTTTGGCATTTAGAATAGGTCCTGGGACTAAGTTATGGTTCAGATAAATTTGGCTTTCCTTAGTGAACAGGACTTCAAATCTACATCTTGTCCCACTTCCTAGGCCTATGCATAACCTATAGGTGTGCAGGTTGCCCTGATAGTTGTGAGAGACTTTAAGGGTGGTAGTCATCCCGGTTACAATGCCAAAGAATCAGCATTGTGCAAAGATGTTCCTGTGGTCTTGTGGCCAACATGACTAAATGCCAAAGGTTCAGAGAATGCTGTTACCTTCCCAGTGAAATGATACCTATTCATTTACTTGCTTTTACATGCTTTCAAACATGTAACCTACCAAGAATCACAGTGCAGCAAACCCTAAATCAATTGAAGCAAATTGATCACAATTTGTACTTACAGTGGTACCTCACTTAACAAGCCCCTCGCTTAACAAGCATTTCACATAACAAGCAAAAATTTCCAAGAAATCTTGCTTCACATAACAAGTTCCGCTTCACTTAACAAGCAAGCACACTATGGGCACACATGCTATGCAGCCCTGACACTCCATGCTGGAGGCTCTTTAAAAGGGCTGCCAGCCAGCGCTGCTGTCTCTAACTTCCCCCAACTTGGGGGTAGTTGCCAGGAGGTGCCAGAGGCGGCTGCTCCTAACTGCCCCACCAACCACCTTGAACCTCCAGCAGCAGCCCACATAAGCCTCCCAGGAAAGTGTCTTTGATTGCAGCCTCCTTACCATGTCTACCCAGAAGTAAGCCCCATTGCGTTAAATGGGGCTTACTCCCAGGAAAGTGTCTTTAGGATTGCAGCCTAAGTAGACTTCATAGGATAATGCACACTGAATGCATGTTTTGAATTCAGTTCCAGTGTTTTGTCATCATTTTTACATCCAGTTAATATTTCTGTATGAATATTTTGGGGATTGTGGAACCAATTATCTGAGTTTCCATTATTTCCTGTGGAAAAATCTGCTTCACTTAAAGAGCATTGCACATAAAGAGCAGGCCTCCCGAACAAATTAAGCTCTTTATGTGAGGCATCACTGTATTTGGGATTCTGAATATTGCAGAATCTGGAGTTTTATATGAACCAATCAAATCATGTCACTACACCAATGACAGCATGATGTACTCAGTGCTGACAGAAGAAGGCACTCAGTTTACTGCTTATCACAACACTAGGGCGCTGACCCTACTAAAGTTAGTCACACAAGCATTTCTGGGAATCATTGTGGTGGACTGGATAGAATATGGTGGCCTTGAAGTGAGGGGAACCTGCCTCATAGCACTATATATGCCAATCTGAACTACTTGGAGCAGGGGTCTTCAAACCCCAGCCCAGGGGCCAGATATAGCCCACGGTGAGCCTCATTGTGGCCCCTGGCAAGAGCCCACAATCTGTCCCTTGGGCAAGCCTTGTAATCCACTCCAATACATTCTTATATATAAATGTATGTAAATGTATTCAAATCTGAAATGTAAATTAGTTTTTCAGCCCCTGTCACAGTGTCAGAGAGATGATTTGGCCCTCCTGCCAAAAATTTTGGAGGGCCCCTATCTTAGAGGAATGCACCACTGAAAATTCAGTAATTAGAGAGATTTTTGAAAACTATTACCGGTATTTATTTTACTCAGAAGCAAGCCCATTGTGTTCAGTAAGACTCAGACTCTCATCCTGTCTTAGAGCACAATCCTAACCATGTCTATTCAAAAGTAAGCCTCACTGTATTCAATGGGTCTTACTCTCAGGAAAGTATCTTTAGGATTGCAGCCTTAGTCACTGGAAACAAACTCCTCTAGTAATAATAAAACAAAATATTTGTCTGTATAGTATTAATGCTGAGCTGAAGCTGACAGACCTGGCTTGCAATAGTGATGCTGAAACCTTTGGAGGATTTGATGTTGGTGCCACTAGGAACTGTTTACGTGCCTGAGATTAAATCTCTCTGAAACAGGAGGGAGATGGTGAAACTGAAATAACAGAAAATGTGTAGTGGCCAAAGACAAGAGATTTTCAACTAATCAAAATAAATTGTGGAACATTAGATCAATGTCTTCACCTTTTTATTGCCGTCATTTTAGAACATTCAATCCAGCAGTGCTATAACCCAGGGATTGGCAAAACATGGTCTGTGGGTCATTGGCAGCTCACGGGTACTCCCAGTTCAGCCTATAGGAAATTCTTAATCTCCAATGAGCTTCTGGCCCTTCAGAGAGTGTTGGAGTCCACATTGGCCCATGACTGGTAGCCATGAAGTTCATAATTTTCCCAAGTGCAACAGTTCATAATTTCATGTGTTTTCTGCTTTCCCCTGGGCATTAGTTTAAACCACCACCACCCATTGTCGCCAAGTGCTTCTGGCTTAGTCTGTATGTTTACACTTTGCAAGAGGTGTTTGGCAAATCATACTTACTATGTGGTTTTACATACCTGTATTATAGTCCTCATGTGTATAAACTCAGTTAAAGTCACACATTCATGTCTCTAATATATTCATTTATATAAATATCTTCATAGTTGAAATGTAAATTAATTTCATTTTTTCCCCTGGTCCCAGACATATGGGCACAATCCAAAGTAACTACGGGGAGTCCTTGCTCTGGTGTAAGAACAATTTGCTCTGGATTGCAATATGAATTTCCCATAGGTTTTCATTAGGTGGTGCAGTAACTACGGGTGCACGTAATGTCTCTTACGTGTTCCCGTAGTTACTCTGGATTGTAGAGAAAGTGTCAGAGAAATGATGTGGCCTTCTTGCCAAAATGATTGCTGAACCCGATATAACCTGATATATATTGAACCAGGTACATAGGAATATCAGGATATGTATTTGTCCACTGGAAAGATTAATGTCACATGTCATTGTGAGTCAAAAGTGATACCGTCCCACAAAGACTGGATCCTAACTGTTCCCCAGAATGCATATCCTGGATAAAGTGATGCTTTTACTATATGATTTATCTGTTTTTCCAATCCTGCCAAATGTATAAAGAAATTATCTATTGAGTGACTTTATTTTAAACATCATCCAACTCATGCAAGCTTTTCTATTGGATGAAGTTTGAAGTTTACAGGTTTGTCTGATTAATCAGAAGAGAATCATAACTTTTAAGGCAGGGGGAAGGAAGTGAAAATGTCAGTTTTTTTCTAGGATTAAATTTCAGATTTGAACTCTTGCAATCTGACAATCCAAGTTCTGAGCATCAAATCTCAATCACTTCCCATCCGCCCATGTTCTGTCCTTACTCTCTCACTCCACTTTTATACATCAAGCTGCCCTAGGAGTAATGCCAGTACTTGATCATCATATCCCACCATTTAATTGGTTGGTTCCTCAGCTGGAGCACAGTTATTGTAATCAAACCTGTCCTGAACGGCTGTAAATGTCCTCAGATCAGCCCTCCTGCTATCTATCCCTCCTATTTTCTGTCATAAGGACACTCTGGGGCACATCAGACCTGCTACTAATGACAGGCATCATGAAGATAATAAAAGTGTGGTGAGAAGTATATGTCACCCCAACCTCCTGCCGTGGGGAAAGAAAATTGATTAGACCTGGATGTGCTGACCTTTTTGTACTTGAAAAATTGCTCTTGAGTGATTTAGGCAATAAAATTAAATTGATACAGAACCAAAGAGGGATGAAATTTGTGTCAGAGAGAGAGAGAGAGAGAGAGAGAGAGAGAGCAAGCTGTAGGACTCTTCACTCATAATCTTCCAGGAAAGAGTTGGGTGTGTGCAGAGGGTGGTGGGGTGTCCCTACTCTTATCCTGAGATTTGGAGGTTCTCATCCTGAAACAGCAAAAAGCATCAGTTCTTCTGAGTGATCCCAGTTAGTGGCTAAGCTCCACATTGAGGTATTGGATCCTGGCAGAAACCCAGGATCACTGATGTGGGTCTGGAACCAACAAGAGGAAATCATTCCAAACCTCTAGTGCCATTATGTCATCATGGATGGCAAATTAATGCTGGATCATGCATCACCCTCCCTCGCCCACAACACATAGTCATGGGGACTGGCAACAGAAGTTTGCACTTCTAGATATGTCTAGTCTGAATCAGGAGTTGCTTAGCAAAGGCCCATTTCTTTGCTGAATCACATGCACAGCAATTGCTCCTGCCCTTTAAAGCATCCCCTTTTGTGAAGTCAGAGCCCATGGAAATGTAATGGGAGAATCAACACACTATTGTTAAGAGCTTAATTTAGCAAGCGAGCCATTCAGGCAGGGAAGTAAACAGTGGCCCATGGTGCGTAAGCAAAGGCCCAGGAACAGGATGAATCAGTCCCATTAGTCCTCTGTAGAATCTGGAGAGGCTGAGCTGGCAAAGACAGGTCTACCAGCCTATAATTTGCTTTCCAGCATGAACAAATGGGTCAGAAAATAGAAGTTATTTTTTAGAGGCCAGGAGTGAGCCATTAGCCAGCACTTCTCTGGAACTGGCTTGGGCAAACCTGAATTTTTATTTGGACTAGACCAATCAACACTTCAACAACAAAAATTAAGTACAGTGTTTTGTGTTTGTATGGCTATCTTATATGAGTTTCCAGATCAAAATATGGCTGCAATCCTGAAGTGCTCTTGGACTAGCCTATCTATCACTGGGCTGGCCCAGTTCCAAGATTGGGCAGCCCAGTTACACCAGAAAGGCTTGGGCTGGCATAAGTCAACATAGGGTGGCCCAAGACAGATGGACCGGGGATGGCTTAGCTGTTTCAGCATAGGCAGTTCAGGAGAGGCATGCTGAGGGCAGGTTCAGCATGGCCTTGAATAGTGCAGTTAGGCTGTATCTAGAACCTGTTTCCAGGGCAGATATGCTCTCTTCCAGCTCCTCGGATTTATACCACATCAGGAGCAGGAATAAATCTGAGTAGACCCAAAGGGGTCCATGATAAGCCAGAGTAAAAATAGTGATGGCAAAAATTTTGAGTCCTTGGCCAGCCTTTGCCAGTTAGGGACTCCTGGGCTTTCTTATAAAGAAGGCACCACAGCTGTTCCTTCTTTATGTTTCTCAGTGTGATCTGAGGCAGGTCTCCTTGGGAGCAAGCCCCCCCCCCAGGTGCCACTTGTGCCCTCCCCATGTGCCACTCCTCCAGGCATGCCTACTGAGCATGCCTGAAGGAGCAGGCTTCTGCTGCTCTCTGCTCTGGAGCAGAGAGGGCAACCTAGGCTTTCTGACTCTCTGGACTCAGCCCAGCTTTGTGCTCTGGATACAGCCTGCCTGGGGCAGCCCTGCTGGGCCATTCTCACTGCCCTAACTCTGGATTGCGCCCTATACATTTTTTTCTGGAACAGTTTCACCAGCACAAATGTACTTTCCGCAAGCGTGACATTCTATTTGATGCCCCAGCCCAACAGGTTAAAGCGCTTGACTACAATTTCTGAGGCTGTAGGTCTATGACTGCAACCTAAGCAACCTTTTAAGGGGAAGTTATGTTAAGCTCAAGAGAACATGATTCCAGTTCTCTTAAATTTTATAGGTGTTTTACATATGAAACATACAAGTCTCTTCAGCATTTATTTATATTTATTTTTATATCATGTTTGAATCCCTCATTCTACAGAGCTTGGAAAAGCCTGTGATCCACAGAGCTTGGAAAAGTATGGTGATCTAATTTTATTTTTATCAAAACTCTATGATTTAGGATAAGACAAGAGTAGGTGACTTCCCCAGGGTCAGCCAGGGAGTCTCCAACTAAGCAGAAATATGAGTCCAGGTCCAGGCAGAAAAAATTCAGCTCTTTGACCACTACGCCTCTTTGTTGTGTGATCCTGATTCGTGTGATAGTAGCAAGGCTGTGTGTGGTTCAAACTATAGTGGTATAGAGATTTTTGATATATTAATAATATTTCACATATTGTAGAATGAGTGGGAGATGGAAAATAGCTTCAACATTGGTGCTTTAGCAGAAAGAATTCCACGTTACCCCACAAAGTAGGACTAATAACTATTTCAGACTGAACTATCTTGCAAGGGTGTTGTGAGGACAAAAAGGATAAAGCTTTGTAAGGCTATCAATCAACAATTCAATCAATCAATCACTCAATCAGTCAATCAATCAAGGTCTTGCTGTGACCTTTGTGGCCTTCAGACTACAATGTATGCACTACTAGCACAATAGTTCCTCTCTATTGTATGTAAAAGCAGGAGTTGAACAACACAGTACACCAGCCACAGGGATTTCCTAAAGGGTCATATCTAGTCCTCCATCACATTCACTCACTCTGACCCCATGAGTTGCAAACCTCCTATTGCAAACCTTTTCAAAACTCAATGAGAACCTGGTGTATCTCATGGGTGGTCATTGTTTTAAGTTTGGATCACCTTTTAAAAATTGTGTGTAAACAGCTACTTTCTCCGGGAACAAACTTGCTGGATACTGAGAAAGTACTGGGCCACTTATTGGCCATGGGACTTGGATCAAACTCTATTGTCAAGGTGCAGCAGACCATTCTAACCTAGCTGCTCAGAGGCATCCGCCAAGCCCTGAACCGATGCAGCTTTGCCCAACTTTTAGTCATATGGATGTAGTTACCGTCAAGTGACACTAGATGTCCTGTATCTGTATTTTGCCATAGATACACAAGGTCTTTCCACATAATCCGTGTATATATATATATATATATAAGAGAATCTTATAATCTTATATATATATATAAGAGAAAAGTCACTGACTGGCTGACTCACTGACTCATCACCGCCATGCCAAAATTGGTGGGCCTAGAAGCGTGAAATTTGGGGTGGGTGTTCCTTCTGTGAGGGAGGGGTGCACTAAGAACCGGTTTTCGGAAATTCCAACAGGAAGGGGGTGAAAAGAGGCGCAACAAGGGGGTGAAAAGGGGCGCAATACTTTGCATTGGAGAATTGCTGACTCATCAACATTCCGCCCCAACTGCTGGGCCTGAAGCATGGAATTCTGGGAGTTCCTTCTGTCACCTGAACACCCACCAAGAACCAGCTGGAGAAATTTAACCCTTCAGGGGCTGAAAAGGGGGCAATGTGTTTCTGTCCTATACTTTACATGGGAGACTGAACAACATCCAGCCAATTTGGTGCTCAGACCCTGGTGCACTGGGGGATGTTGTTAGGAGGAAAGGTTGCACTGGCAAGGATGCTGCGCATGGGGGGAAGTTGCGCGTGGGGAACTGATGCGCATGGGGAAAGTTGCACATGGGGAGAATTTGCGCATGGGGAAAGTTGCGCATGGAGGAAAGTTGCACATGGGGAAAGTTGCGCATGGGGGACTGATGCGCATGGGGGAAATTGCACTTGGGGGAAAGTTGTGCATGAGGGACTGATGCGCATGGGGGGAAGTTGCGCATGGGGGAAGTTGCGCATGGGGAAAGTTGTGAATGGAGAAAAGTTGCACATAGAGGACTGATGCGCATGGGGGGAAGTTGCGCTTGGGGGGAAGTTGCGCTTGGGGGGAAGTTGCGCATGGGGGACTGATGCGCATGGGGGACTGATGTGCATGGGGGAAGTTGCGCATGGGGTGTTGATGCGCCGTGAAGGGATGTCGTATGGGGAAGTGTTACTCCCACAACGCGGGTACGCTTTTTGCTAGTGTATGGATAAAAACCCAATTTTTTCCTGGTGAGTGCAATATGTACAGTAATCAGAATGCAATATGAATTGCCCGATGTTCCATCACTATGCAATGAATGGAGAGAGCCTTGAGGCAACTGGGTGACTGTACCTGTTTCCCAAGTTTAAAAAAAGGAAATGGGGAGATGAAATACATAAGGAACAAGCAAGATTAAACAAATGGAACAGGAAATGTTCTGCCAAAAGATTTTTTTAAATGCCTTGGATCCTGCTGGAAAGATGTGAGCTGCTTCAAGGAAAAAAAAGAAGAAGAAAGGCTAATGCTCTCACTGTTAGGCAGAAATACCTCCAGAATTTTCATCACTGAACAGTTTTCTGGCCAGGACATCCACATCTAGAGTGAAATTCTGGTGGATTGACAACAGGATGGTAAAATATGTATTTGGCACTTCAGCACCTGCCTTTCCAACCTTATTGAGGGTCATAGAGAGTAAGGGGCTAATTCTATGCTTTTCCCTCTTGTAACATACAGCTATACTAAAAGGGACTGTGCTGTTATGTTCTGAGGGTGTAGGTCAATTGGGATGCTTGGAAAGGGAAAACCTTTTTCTTTTACCCAGCCATAAGAGTGTCAACTGCCAATGGGTCTTCTCAGACCTGCACTATGTCTTTAGCTGGTGCAGGTCCAAAATGTCAAAGGGGGCATGCTGACTTGCTGTGGAGAAGAAAACATCTCATGCAAGCTTTCTGTACCTGGTGCCAACCCTTCCCACTTCTGACATGCCCCAGCCTCTCTTCCCATTTTGCTCACTCCAGCAAATTATTAGTGTTGGCAGGCCTTATTGCTGCCAAGCACAGGATCTCTGCTGCATCGTTATGCATATGTTTTGAACACATGCTTCCAGATTACCATTTTATGATGCCGTATATTGCATCCTGCAACCAGAACACTCATTTTGATGGCAGCCACACCACAGAAGATTGGGCTGCCAGTCCCACTGAATTCCGATATTCAACTAAGAGGGATTTCTTTTTATGAAATACATTCAAAATACAAGCTACTTGAAGGAGTCATCCTATTTTCCTATTTCATTCCTTCTCCCTCAAAATGTACTAAAAGCCCAGCACTAAGTCACATGTGTTGTGGGAGATCCTACCATCGAAGGTATGGGCTGTGTCCCTTATAAATGTAGTGAATGGTATTTGTTTATAACTACTTGTTTGTGAGCCTCCAGCATTTTTGGACACCACATAAAAAAGAATAATTGCTTGCAAATCAGCACTTGCTCAGTGTGTTTTTTTAAAGTCTTGCAGATTATTGCTATTCTAATAAATCTATAAAAGCTGCCTGGACTTGCTTGCAGTCAGCTGAACATTTGAATGCATGCCAGTGCTTAGCAGACTCCTGGGATCTTCATGACAATATAAGTTGATTGAGCACAGCAAAGCAGGGGATATGCAGACTTGGGCAGTGGTTGGTAAGCTTATGCTACCCAGATCTGCTCTGGACCCAGAACAGTGTGTGCTGGTGCTGGGTCAGAGGTTTTGTGCACTCATATGACTAAATATAGCTAACTCCAAAGAGCAGCAATGGGAAGTGCAGATGCAGCCAAGATACACAAAGAAGATTAATGCATGGTGACATAGTGGTCACAGGTCAAATGTGAGACCTTTGCTACAAATTTAAGGGCAAGTACCTTTCCAGGGATACAAAAAGGCATGAGCGCAACCTAAAACAGGCAGTATCAAATTGGGAAACTCCCAGCCTCAGATCACACAAGAGAAAAGCTTCTTTTTCATGTTTTTTCACTTTTTATATATACACAAACTGCTCTCTTTTTCGTTTGTGATATAGGATGAAGATTGCAAGTAGCTTCTTCCCAGGCATCTCAAACCCATAAATAATGACACAGTCAAGTAATTGACTGCATGAATACTACCAACTACTTTGTGAATCTCAGTATTGCTGTTTTGATACATGCATTGATTGATTATGCTGTCTACTACATATTGCTTGTTTGGTCGATAATTTCAGCTGTGAAGTCCCCTTAAGAATTTCTGTTGGGTTGGAAGAAGGGCTATACAGGTGGTGCCTCTGTGAGGGATCTGTTTCTGAATAACAAAATCCACAGTTTTCAAAGTCCACCTCAACTCCAAGCATGACTGGAGCCTTGTTCTGGTCACATTCAGAGTTGTTTTGAATGCTGCAGCAGCCACGTGCATTAAACCTGGGCATTTGAATGCCTTCTAGAGGCAAAAAAAAGCCATTTCTGGTTTTTTGTTAAAACTTCTGGTTCTGGATTAAAAAATAAAAATTTAATTTTGTTTTTCAATTTTTCAATTTTGTTTTTAAACCAGCTTCAGAGAGCCCTCCAGAGATGATCAGGTGGACCCTCATTGAGCCAGACCCACAGAAAATCCAGAAATTCAGAAAGCTCTCCAGAGTTCATCAGTGATCTGCACTGAGCCAGAGCCATATATGTAAAATCCAACTTACTTAAAAAAATATGAAATATACATATATATGTTTCATTATTTTCCAATTTGTATGTCAATGGGAAAATCCAGGTGAATGAATGAACCAGGAATCCCCTGAAGTCAGTGTTAATCTTTCAATGAAATTTGGTGTGTTTCTAAGAATATTCAAAACAAAGGAGTTTCCCCAGATTAATTAGGCATGTATAAACTTTTTATTGTACTGTAGTTTTCATTTCAGATCTAGTCTGTAAGCCTGGATCTCTTCAGATCTATGCAAAGTTGCAGATTCTGAATCGTGATATGATGTGGAGCAAAATGGAAACAAATTATGACAAGTGATGGGCTTCAAAATAAAATGCTATGATATGGATTGACATGGGAAGTTATTTATCCATAGTTCACATTTCTAAACTGACCTTGCTCCAAGGAGTATAAGCCAGCATATACAGCACCTGTCCATTTAGTGTCCAAATGACCAGATTTTTCTGGATTTGACCTCTTTTTAGCCTTCTGTCCAGATGTCCTCCAAAAGGGCTTCATTGTCCTCCATTTTGGCTTCATTTTGGAACTTTGCAATGGTGTGCAGAACCCCATCGTGTCATTTGTCATTGGATTTGTAAAGAAGAGCATAACGGTGGTTAGGATTGGGCTCTTATGTCCATTTCCTCTTACTTATTATCTGATTCTTTGAGCTCCTAAATAGTGCCCAGGCTAAGTAGTCACCTTGTAGATAGAAAAATGTACATTTTCCTCACGCTCTTCTGGAGTGGCATGCAAGTTGGTCAAATATATGTTAAGCTCTTCAGCATGGAGAACCATGAAAAGGAGGTTCTTGTCACCCAAGCATCTACCACACCCCACAATGGCTCAAGGCAGAATTCACTGAGATGTAGGGCTCAAGGAGGAACATTCATTAAAAGATTTAAAAACCACTTCCACAAAAAATATCTGAAGCAGCTTTAAATGAAAGTCACCCAATTAAAACAATGAAGGACACACAGATAAACAGACAAAGCAGCTGCAGCTGGAGTCAGCAGAGCAATTAAAAACACATCAGTAAGAACAGGGCAGAGCTGCTATTCAAGCAGAATCATACTATGTAGCAATTCCAGCTGTGGTAAATAGTGAGATTTTTGTTTTCCATGTATGTCCGAATTTCTTAGAGATAGACTTTGAAAAATTAAACCAATAGATGTGGGACACAAGCCTGTCCAAGTTGTCATGTTCCGTGGATTTCAGCAACAGCCTATATTTCTTTTTTCATTAAAAGTCAACTTAGAAGTGCCTTTGAGGATTGCCTGATCTGTCCTAACAGCTCCTCTCTGTAGGGCTATGAAAACATTTCTGTTTTGTGAAGCCAGCAGTTGCTGGGAACTGAATTTGTTTTGAGATGTTTCATTTCATTAACCATTTTTATTCTTTTCTGATGCAAATGTCTTCTTGCTGTTGAACTTTGTTTTATGGTTGATGAATGTCACCTGGGACATTTTAGAAAAGTGGGAGATAAATTTGGATATAAACATATGGAACCGCATTCAGTTGAATCAGACCATTGATCTGTCCAGCTCCCTATGTAGACACTAGTCAAGAGGTGGCTATCAAGGTTTCAGAATGGGGTTTTTTCCCAGTCCTAGCTGGAGATGACAGAAATTGCTTGCAAAACAGGTGATTTACCACCAAGCCAGAGCCGGGCTCCTCAAATGGCGCACTTTAAAGCAGTCATTTACAGCCACTGCTGAAAAAATGAGGGAATTTTTTTAGTCAGTATGGTATACTGTTATGCTGACCCTTTCAAAAACCTGCACTGTTCCATGTACATTGTTAATAGTTATAGATTTTTGTGACTGACGGTTGTTCTATTACTTACGTTCCCTTATTTCAAGAAGGCCTCTGTGATTCCCTCCCTCCCAGTGTGTAGTGTCTTTCCCATTAACATGGCTGCATTGGCACTGGAAAATTGGATAGAATTGGGCCCTTCAGATTTAGATATGGCTGCAATCTTTTACGAACTTAATAGTAAATAATCCTATTGAGTTGAACTGGATTTACCTCTAAGTAAAACCTGTTTAGAATTGCATTATTTATGTATTTTCAAAATATCTTGGCTGATTTTTTTTCTTTTTTTAAAAAAAGCCCTCACACTGGTGTATAAGGGCAAAAATGAAAAAGCTTTGCATGCTGTAAGATCTGGCTTTGATAGCAGGTCTGCAAAAGACCTCACTATGCTGGAGACCTTGCAGAGCTGCTTCCAGACAGAGAAGAGAGTCCTGGGTTCAATAAACTGAGCAGGTCATAATGCACATTCATGCATTCATTTAACAAAATAGAAAAACAAGAATCCAACAACCAAAACATAGTACAAAACCTCCAATATCTGCCAGCATACAAAAAGTTAAAATTAAAAGATTAAAAGCCTGGGAGAATTTTTGAAAAAAGCCTTAACCTAGCAATGGAAAGCGCTCAGTGGTAGCCCAATTACTCTAGAGAAATGCAGAAATGTCCTTGAGGAAAGTCATCTGTACCCCAGCTGTGCACTTAGTATGAACAAACTTGCATGCACACGTGCGTGTGTGCGTATGCACACACAGAGAGAGAGAGAGAGAATGCATGAATGATCTGCTAAGCCTTGAGTATGTTGTGACAATTCTGGGGTGATGTTTGCCTCTCCACCATATTGCTGAAAGAGCTGAATGTCCTTCCCTCTCCAGAACAGCCTTGCTCAGTGAGATGAAACTAAAGGCAGAAGTGGAACGTTTAAAATTAGCAGAAAGGGAGACTCCCCAGGAAATGGCACATATCTCTTATTGCCCAGCCCGAGACACCTGGAGTTCCCAGAACCTGCTCTCTCTGGGAGACCAAAAAGAGTCTAAAAATAGATATCTCGGCTTGAGTCGTCCCTCCTCCCATGGCACAATGAAGAAAGAAAAAGAAATGGCCTTTGCCGTCTTCCATAGAACATTCTCCGCAGTTTGGCAAAATGCCATCTTAATCTTTCAGCCGGATTCATATGAATTCTGGGTAAAACAGTGTGACTGGCTTCATAGGAGTTCAAAAACATGTGCACTGCAGCAGGCGTGCCCTCGGAATGGGAAATCTGAAACATACTTATAAAGGGGTGGGGAATCCTCCCTTGCTCCCCTTTGCTTCCCCTTATCTACCAGCATATTTGTTTTTGCTTCATCTTTGAAATACTGATAGGAAGATTTATTCTGCAAAAATCCCGCAGCTTATCCCACACCTTTGTTTCTGACATCACTGTTGTCTGCACAGCAACCAGAGGTGATGTAACACAGAAAGGCTACTGGCTCCTCGGGGGAAAGTCATATGGAAGGAAGATTTCCAGTCTGTTAATAAACGGGGCCAAAGTAAGAGAATGCTGACTTGCCAGGATTTCTGGCAATATGTTTCATGGACTCCTTGTCTGTTCCTAGACCTGACACAAGCTTCTGTCCAAAGCCCTCGATGGCCCTGTCCTTCCCTCCCTGTCACTATTTGTACCATGCTCAGTCCTGCTCATGACCTTCACTTCTCCAGTCTTACTGACCCTAACCATCCACAAAGGTCCTCCTTCTCTGCCCTTTCTCCTTTACTGGCCTATGTGCTTGAAAGTGCCTTACAGAATACTTCATAACTCACTTTCTTCAAACCTACCTTTTCCATCAAGGCTTTGGTATCATTTCTTAGTCCCCATTCCAGGTCATAACCCAAGCTGACGTGCATGTAATTGAAACAACAGCACGTTTACCCCCTGCCCCCCTCCCAATCTGTACCCTTTCCCCTCTCTTTGTTGTTTCCCATGTGTTAATACCTAGACTGCAAGACCTACGGGGCAAAGACCTGTGTCTGATAATGTAAAGTTATCATGCACATTGATGGAACAATATAACTCATATTTCTTTGCAGCCAACATGGAATTTTGACACATTCAAATGGATTTCTCTTCCTTTCACACAAATGCCCTCTGAACAGCTTAGATGTCCATATGGGATTTGGGTGGCATCTAGTGTAATGAATGGTGTTCGGCTGACAGTTAAGTAGGACAGAAGAATAATTACACACGCATGCCCTACTTAATCAACCAATGCACCTTATTGTCCACCGAGGCAGGTGTTCCAAAGAATGACAGGGACTGTTAAAATGGCTGTATAGATATTTTGCATCATAATATTTGACAGACCAAATGGGCGGCTAGTATTGTAGCTGCCACAGTGGTGTGTCTCTCCTTCCAAAGCATTTCTACCTCTTTTTCAATCACTGCAAGCAAATAGATCAAAGTGGGTTGTGCTTTTTAATTGGTTGAGATACAGTAAGCTCAGTAGCAATTAACCCAATCACTGCGGGCTGGATTTCCTTTGCAAATCACCTACTCCTAACATCTCAAGCCTAGACTACAAGACAAGGGGAGGAAGGCAAGGAATTTGCCTGGTTTGGGAAGTGGGTGGTTGCAGCATGCTTGTGAATTTGTGTGTGAGAGGGTAGCTTGTGTGTCTGCTTCCCTCTCTCTTCTTTTATTGTGTTATTTGGTATGTTGTATGCTATTGTCTTCTTATTAGAGAGTCACCATGGTTAGTTCAGAGTAGAAGGAGTTAAGCCTTCACAATCACAGCCCTGTCTTAGTAGTAGAATTGAGCTCCTACCCTCAATACAAATCATCTGGTAATAGGTTTAGTGTAGTGGCACTGGAGGCTGGGCTAAGCAGCTTTATAAGCAGAGAGCACCAGAGTCACACTAGCATGCACAGCACATGGAGGAGGGCTCCCCAGCTTGTCAACTAAATCTTTCCCAAACATAAAGGCCCTTGTGTAATCTGCTGAGAGGATAAAAGCCGCAGGGTGGTCGTAGGGCTGGTGACATCGTTTCACAAACGGCCATGCACTGGCACTCCTTTGAGCCTGCCAAGGCAGTGCTGTTGAGTACAGAATCTGCAGAGGCTCCTGGCTGGGTGGGCTGAGGCTGCCAGAGGGGAAAGCTGGGGGTGGGTGGGCTGGGCTTGCATTGGCATCTCTGTTCAGGTGCTGAGAGGAAAGCAACGGCCTGACTGCAAAGCAGCCAGCAGCTGGTCTCATCACTTTATCTACACGGGCCTCAAATCCCAATGAAAAGAGCACACCTGCCTCAAGGCATACACCTAATCCGTAGCATTACTTGGGCTGAAGCTGACTAACAGCAAGAAGTTGTACTTCCCTCTTGGCAGCAATAGTGCAACCAGGGTGCACCTGCGCTACTCTCTAGTGTGGTATCGCATGCAATGCCACTGGGGGTTGAGTGTTCACTGCTTGTGGTCTTCAGAACTCCTAGTATACAGAGGTGGCCATGTCTGCTGGGGCTCAGAGCTGGTTGCTCTGAAGACTCCGGAAATGTGGCACCAGGGACTGCAGGAGTCCTTCTCCTTCACTCTTTCCTGCTTTTTCAAACCCCTTGTAGGTTACAGGTACATTCCTTGTGAATATATGTTACATCAGCTAGTGTCCATAGCAGTTAAGAACCACTTGTGAGTTTATTAGATGGTCACAATAGTTGTAAGCATGAACTACCATATTTACTTGGATATAATGCGCACCTTTTCCAGCTGAATTAGTCTCCAAAATCAGAGTGTGTATTAGATTTGATGGTGCATTACATTTGATAGATTTGATGGTGCATTATATTCAAATAAATGTGGTATACTCTCTCTCTCGCTCTTTCTCTCTCTCTCACTTGCGCACGCACACACACAACACACACACACACACGACAATTGGTCCATCAAGCTCAGTGCTGCCTATAGTGTCTGCTGACTGGAAGAGATTCAACAGGTTTTTGGCCTATCTGAAGATAACAGGAATTGAATTTGCAATCTTCTACATACAAAGGAGGGGTCAACCAGGGAGCTGCAGTGTCGCTCACAGCAATGAACACTTGATCTCACTGAGTAACAATGTTCAAATGTTAGGGAACATGGTGTAAATCCCTTTACCTTTTTTGATAGTCTGCTTCTCTAGTTTCAAGATATGGGAGAGTGGCAGAAAGAATGATTTAGCTAATATTTTGAGGATTTCAGGGGGTGAAAGGTTTGGGTTTCTTTAGGGGTCCCCATTACCCTTTCTCTTATATTTTATACACTTTTAGCTGACACTTTTATGCCACTGTTTCCCAACAGCCTTCTCATCTATAATCTGGGAATAATACTGTTAGCATGTGTTGCAAGGATATTGCAGAGATCATCAAACTAAAAGTCTGTGAAGTGCTTTAAGCACTGAGGAATGTAGAATATAATGCATTAGTATCACAGCCCTGAAGCAAGATGTCTGAGAATCCTAACTTAACACTGGGAGCCTTCATTGCACAGCAGGATATGCAGAATCAGCTAATATTCCTGTGGAAATCAGTGCAAGAGTTTTTAAAATACAATCTGGCAGCCATGCAGAGGCTGCTGAGACAAGTTTCTGCAAGGTGGCTTTATGCAGGATATAATATAGCCCACACAGATCCTCTCAATTGC
The DNA here is from genome assembly GCA_030015325.1 of Cryptoblepharus egeriae. NCBI lineage: Eukaryota > Metazoa > Chordata > Lepidosauria > Squamata > Scincidae > Cryptoblepharus > Cryptoblepharus egeriae. The sequence goes on along the minus strand of JAREYC010000002.1, from coordinate 101,126,364 downwards.
ATAGCCTCAAGTTGAGTACTGTTATCCAAGATATTAGCCCAAATCTGTAACAGAATGGGATCTTTTCAAGAAACCCAGGCATGTGGACCAGAGCAATATTTTGTGTAATCATATTCTACAGCATAAGACATGGCTCCGGTGCTTGTTTTCCTCATCTTCTGCCTACAGGCATTTCTGATATGGTGCAGTAGGGACTATTATAAACAGATTCTGTATAAAGTGGGATGAACTCTGGGGTGAGCTAAACGGTAGCTGATAGATCTATGATGAGATTGGAACTGTAAGCTTGGTTTTTCTAATGTAAAAACCAGGAGTAGGAGGGTCCTGATCTGAACTGCAAAGGAAGCAGGAGGGGGCTTTAACTAGCAGATCAGGCCGTTCTTTGGCTGTGATTTGAGCGCCGCCCCTCAGGACTCAATCTGGATTGGAACCACAATGAAAAAGGCTTAACGCTCCCTCCCCTCCATCACTGTCCCAATCTGGATCCTGACTTCCCCTCCCCACATGTCGGAAAAATCAAGCATATGTGCCATATCTTTCTCTACATAAATTTGTGCATTTCCCCAAATCTATTTGCTGATCAAAATATGTGCCCGTCCAAAATTTATTTTAACACAGTCTGTACTCTGTTGGAAAGCCTAGGTGATTCCTGTGGATTACAGAATGGGGTGGGAGTCATGCTGTATAGCTTGTGCCAAACATCCCTATTCTATCACAATTCACTGAGCAGCTGATGGACTCTTCCTTGCTGCTGCCACCGCTGCCTCTTCCCTGTGTTGTTGGGAGACACATGTGCAGACCTGTTTCTCAAGGAGAAAATCTTATAATTACACTCAGCTGTCAACACAATGCATCTGCATAAGTAGCAAATGCCGTATCGGGGGTTGGAGCCTGGCCTTCATTTTGCCCCTTTACTCCCAACATGTCCAGTGCTGCTATGGCTTTACCTTTATTTATCTTTAGGTTTTTTTATTCCAAAACAAAATCTTTCTCATCGTTCCCACAAAGCAGCTTCTCATTTACACAATTTGGCTAGCATTCTGAGAAATAAGCCACAGTTAGGCTGTGATTTGAAACACATTGTAATGGTTAAGAGGTTTTACAGAAACCAATGAGATTCAGCAGGCAAGTACTGTAAGTGTGTGCTAGCATGCCAATGGTTTGGACATCAGTGGGGCTGTGTTATCTTCAGAGCAAGACCATCTGCAGCATTTATTTGATTATATATTGTTAGTCTCCTATCAAAAAAAAATCTAGAGTGTTGGGTTGCAAAATCTATGAATCTGTTTTTTTTTTGTAAATTCCTTCATTATCACTCATTTAATTTACACTGTGAGTTTTTTTTAATCTTTGGTGATGACAATAAGTAGCATTCTCTGAAATAGACTGCACGAATGGAATTGATTTTGAGGATTTTGCAATAATTAAGAGCACTGAAATTGGCCACATTGTTGGTCACATTGGTCACTAGCTCTCTGATCGATCTTTATTTATTTTTAAACTGCCTCAATTACCTGAAGAGGAAGTGCAGGATATTAATTTAATAAATAAAAATAACCACACAAATCTACAATTTCATTTTTAGAACAATTCTTCTCTCACGTAATATCATGTGTATTTTGCCTCAGTCTGGTCCACATCAGTCAAATGAAATGAAGCTCCACTGTGTATTGTTTGACTGGGTGAAAGCACATTGTTCACACCAGTGTCTCCATTCTTATAGATGGAAGCACTGTTGGGGCAAGGGCTTTCCTTTCCTTGTGCAGGACTAGCATTAGAAGAAAATGCTAGAAAATGCTTTAACCTTCATTAATTTCCTAATTCTTCATGCCATATTCATCTGACTTTCCAAACAAATAAGTGTTTACATTATTAGTAGGGAGGATATATGTCTTACTGAATGGTACACTAACATGGCAAGTCGTGTGATTTATGCTGGATTTTCTTCCTATAATTCCCCATCAAAGCTATGGGAAAAGCAGACTCACCAGTGCAGGCAAAATATACTAATCACATTAGAAGATGTACATTACATTCACTATCCCACTTCTAGAAAGACGCATGGAAGAAACAATATTTCATCAAGTGAAAAAAATATAAGAGTATTATAGTCCTGGGAAATATCAAAGCAGAAATATTTCCTGACACTTAGGTGAGGAATTCCTGAGTAAGTTTCTTGAGTAAACTTCTAGCCTCACTGCTCCATCTGTGAAATGGGAAAACAATTTTGGGGTGTTGTAGAGAAAAATCAGATATTGTCTGCAGAGCTTTTTCACACTTTCATACAGCTGTCGTTAGCAACTTCCTGTATCAAAATGGCCTTCCTTCCCTTCTTCCTCTCTGACTCTGAGCCACCTTCCTTTTGCAGTAAGAATATGCATTTTCTAGACAAGCTTCATCCTTACTGTGATCATCAGGAAGACCAGAAATTGTGTAAACTTGTTTTGCCCATTATTGGGATGCAGGGAGAGATAAGTCCGTAGCATAATTGGGGAGTCCCCAGCAGCAGTCAGGCTGGAACCTTTTAAAATGTTTCTGGTTATTAATTACATTTCAGTCCTGTCCTTCTTCTAAGGACCTAAAGGCTGCATACAAGCAGTGGTCGGATTTGTTTAGCATCAAAAATGGAAGGGCACCTTCGCTTCACACTATTGACAGAGCAGAAAAGAAAGTGTTGACACATTATATATAACCCTATGCTTCAGTCTTTTTACTGCTAAAGGAATAACCCCGGTAGGCTCGTCCACCAGACCCAGGCCTGCCAGGGAAGGAAATTGCCACAAGGCAATTTTGTGCCACTCCTGGAGGGGGTAGGCCAGGCACACATTTGTGCCAGCCTCCCCACACCACTGTTGCATTGGCCTAAATTGGTTAGGCTAAGCCCTGAGAGTGAGAGACAGGCCGTTGTTCTTTGTGCTGGCTACAAGTGCTCTGTTGCCAACTCCCTCTAAAAGTGGATGTCTAACACAATGCAATTTCTTCCTCATTCCACGCTACTGACACCATACCATGCCTATTGCGTTGAGTAAATACAAACACTTCTGTTGTGAGTGAGGAAAAAAATCCCATTTTAACAAGAAGACGCAAGAGTGCGATACCACCGGTATGTTCTTGACGAGAACCTCTCTTGGAACTCTCATCTCATTACCTGTGAGGAAATGTCTTTGAATTCAAGGCTTTATTGCAAAAGATACTGTTCCTCCTTAGCTCATAAAAAGAGCATCCTCTTTTTCAAGATCAATTTTGCATCACCACCACCAAAGGATAAAACACATCCCTAATCTTCTGGTAGAAAAACTGACTTCAAAAATACAAAAGGGCTGTAAAACTTCCAGGATCCGGAGAGAGAACCTAAAACAAAATGAACTAACTGGGCTATTGTAACGGTCCCTAATAAGGACCACTAGTGTAGTGTAGAAAGCAAAGGGTCAGGTCTGACCGGAAATATAACCGGAAATTCCCAGATTTGTCCTCTTTTTTTAGCCTCCTATCTGCATGTCCTCCAAAAGGGCTTCATTGTCCTCCATTTTGGCTTCGTTTTGGAATTTTGCAATGGTGTCATCATGTCATATGTCGTTGGATTTGTATTGAAGAGCAGAATCCAATGCAAAAATTGATTTTGAAATATCTCCTTCCTATCGAAAGGTAAGGCCAAAAAACTAAAAATAAAAAATACTAAATTAGGAGGACCAATGACTCAGTAGGAGGTATCTTCTTATATACCTTTGCCCCTTGTGTACCTGCAGCACAATCCTAACCCCTGGTTAGGCTGGGACAAATTCCGTGCTGGCATGTGAGTGTCACAAACTTTTGCACCACTCCTGGGGTGGGGGGGAGTGCACAAATATGCACAAACCTCCCCATGCCTGCCACTGTGGGAACATAAAGATGGTAAGTTGTGCTGGCCTGAACTGGTTAGGATTGCCCCTTCAGTGGCCAACATATAGGCCAGAATTCCCAATATTCATTTTTATGTGCTGTGGCAGGGAAAGTAAATAGAATTTGCAACATGGCTTGAAAGAGTCAGGCCAAATTCCTAACCAATTTCCCAGTTCTGACATAGCTTTGCCAATGTAGTATGTGCTACATGTGAGTGGCAGTCATGGAGGCCTCCTCAAGCTAAGGAAATATTTGTTCCCATACCTCAGAGCTGCAGTGCCCTGAAAAGCAAGAAAATTGGTTAGGATCAGGGCTTTTTTCTTGCAGTACTCCCTGGTATTCGGTACCTGCACCTTTTCCCACCTGCCCCCAGCAGCTAATAAATATAGTACAATCCTATTCATGTCTACTCAGACGTAAGTTCCACTGAGGTCAATGGGGCTTACTCCCAGGTAAGTGCTCTTAGAATTGCAGCCTTACCCTACAATCCAGAGTAACTACAGGAGCACATAAGAGACATTACATGCACCCGTAGATACTGCACCACCTCGTGAAAACCTATGGGAAATTCATATTGCAATCCAGAGTAAATTGTTCTTACACTGGAGTAAGGACTCCCTGTAGTTACTCTGGATTGTGCCCTTAGTCATATGGGGATGACTTATGTTGAGTACCAGGACCTTTTTCCCACAGAAAAAAGCACTGATAAGGATTTTGCCCTCAGTTTGCATAATGTATGCTTGTGATACAGGCCATGTTTTTCCCCCTCCAACCACACACATGCAAAGAGCAGGAATTAGCCATTAATTTTTTTCATTTTCTTTGCAAACACCTTTGTTAACTTTTTGGTTGAAAACCAGTATATAAATACTGTACACAGATAGATAGATACCGGTAGATTAGATAGATTATAACAACGGTGACAGCCTTAATATTAAGAATGGTAAAAACATGCTTTCCTTGTTGCATGTTTGAGATACTACTTTTTGGTTTTCAAATTGTATTATGCTTAGATACCACAGCACGTTCTCTGTTTTTATTCCTGCACCTCAGAAATTTGCTGGCAAACTCCCTTAGGGCTGTCCGGACAATTCACTAAGTTGGCCTCCATACATCACTGACTGGTTGGCTCCTTCTCACAGCAAATGTTCACCGCCTGACCTACACATACTCTGTTTTTTCACCATTTGAAGCATTTGGCTTTCACTTGAAATATCTGAAACCATCAAGCATCCAGCTTAGCCGGAAAGGTGGAGGGGCAAGTTGCAGTTCGAGGGAGACAATAATTGCAAGTCAGATATGCTTGTTCAATATTCTATTGACAGATTTGCCTTGGCAACCCAGGCCAGGGATTCTTTTGTGTCTCTTACTTTGTGACATCCAATTGATTTTAATTTTCATGCCTTTTCTCTCTCAAAACATCCACCTTACTCTTCCTTTGCTCCCCTGTATGGCATATATTCCCCCTTCTTGGAACATGCCTTATCACCGACATTTCAAGTATATCTGAGCTTCAACAAACCAGACAAAGACAAGGAAAGAAAAACAGAGTACAATAGGTGAGGGGCTTTCCACCTGTTTAAAAGAAAAAAAAGGGGATGTAAAAAGCCAGGATCTGTACATATATTTTTTAAGGACTATCTGTATACGCTTTGACTCGTTTGAGCTTAGTATTAGTCCCACAAATCAGCATCAGCTTCCTACAACTTGTTTCTTTTTTGGCCATTTTATTTTTAACCCATGGCTTCCAGAAGCAGGTGATCAACAATTTAAAATGTGTACGGTACGTGGCTGTGAATATAACATTTTCCAAAAATAATTTCTAAATAATTTTTTGCAAACAATCCTTTATTTCACTGTACAATGCTGAATGTATCCAGTCACTTGTAACTGAACTGTTTTTGAAAACTAAACAATGACTTTGTAAACTGATTTCCTCCACCCCTTTGGAAATAAAAACGGTTCAATTGGCCCTGACTACAGGTGGTGCAGGGTGCTCCTTTCCTTCATTCATGTGAATGCTTTTATCATAAAGGAGGAGGAGACAAAGTGAGTTCTTTGTGTACAGTTGGCCTAGATTATGGCTGAATTGGGGGTCATGTTTCTTGCACCTGTGCCAGGCTTTGGTCACCGAGGATAAGACAGGAGTAAGATTCCACCTATCCTTCTTACAAGATCTTAATCACCTTTAACTTGGGGAACAATAATGTCTCAAACCTAGTTTCAGATTTCCACCTTTAAGGCAATATAGTTTACCAGTAAAATAATATTTCAATCTTTAAGGTAGTATACAAGCAAAATAATACTAAAGTAACTGCGTTGCACATTTTCTTCGTTTTTATGGCTATGGCTGATCTGTTTCTTTAATTACCGGTATGTTGCATCTGTTTTGCCCTTGAAGAAACAGCATCCTTCTATAGAGACTGCCATACTGTTTGATATACAGTACAGGGGGTGGAGGTGGGGGTGGAGGGAAGGGTTGCAAAAGTAGATATACAGTTTTTATTATGAAAAAATAGCATCACAATAAGGATGACATTCAAATAGCAATCAAGTACATTCTCTCAAGTGCTCAAATTGCTGGCCTTCAGCTTTTACACATTCTTAACTCAAAATTGCCAGCCTTCAGCATTTACACATTCTTGACTCTTATAACTGTATACTTATTTTTGCATCCGCATTTATTGGAGAAGGAGAATTATTATTTGCTCTCAGAGGAATCCATAAAACATAGGCTGAATTAGACAGTCACAAGCCCTGAAAGGTTCCCCCCACAGCTTGAACCCTAGTCTTCAGAATATTGTGTATGGTGGTACATTGCCCTTGGGAAGGACTCATCTGAATAAAATAAAGCAGTCAATGACACCTGCCTGACTATCCAAAAATATCATCGCCACCATCATACTATAAGCTCCTGCACACAACACATGTGAGCTACACTCTTGGAAATAAATTTACCCAGTCCAAGGCAGGCCTCTTGGCTTATCTGTCTGTAGATAGGGTACCACCATACTAAAAGTGCCCTCCTGTTTTGATACTATAAATAGTGTTGCAGAATATAAGCTGTTCCCAGTAAAGCAACTTTTTGCCGTTCATTTATGATAATTTTGTTGCCCCTATGTTGTTCAGATGCTCTTTGTTGTGTTTTAGAATACCACAGAGGGTGCAAATTACCATTGGGTTGTGGTGCTATTTATTTATTTGTTTGTTTGTTTGTTTGAACAGACAATGCCTGCTCCAAATGGAACACAAATCTTGCCTTATCATCTTCAAAAGAGGAGATTCTGTAATTTCTCCAGACAACTTTACACACCACCTTTTCAGGCCTCAAGGTCTTGCAGCACAATTTGTACAGTACTCAGATTTAATACTGAGATCAGTTATTCGCTATAGGAGTTTTGGTGAATTGCACTGCTTTTATGGGCTAAGAAGAGAAGGTGGCTGGGTTAAATGAGGAGCAGTTTTGGTCTTTTAGGTTCCAGTTTTCTACACAAATTCCTGGGAGTAAGTCCCACTGTATTTAATGGGACTTACTTCTGACTAGCTGTTCACGGGCTTAGGATGCAGTCCTAACCAATTTTCCAGAGTAAGGACAATGCAACTCCAAGGGAACAAACATAGCCTTACTTTGAGGGGGCCTCAATGAATCCCCCCCAACTGCAGGATGGAGTTCATGTCCCACTGACCCAGTTGTGCCAGTACTGGAAAGTTGGTTAGTATTGTGCCCTTATGCTTTAAAGCCCCAATCCTATCCAATTGGGCAGGGTAGTTAGTTCCTGGACCTCCAAAGACAATAGAATAAAGTATGTAAACACCATATTACCTGGTATTATGGGTTAATTGAAAACAAGCACTTCTATTCGGGAAATTAGGGTCCTAAACTGAAACCTTATCATCCTTAATTGCTGGGCAGTCTTCGCCTAGAGTAATATAAAATATATTCCCTGAAGGAACCTGACATTTGAACAGGCGTTATCAATCTGTTTCTTTCTAAGAATGAGCATAGCTCCAGTTATTACTCAGAAAGAACATAACCTGCACATATACTAAGAACCAAAGTAGTATGGTAGACAGACTTGAACCTGATCCATACAGATCTCTGCACATAGATTTCCAGGATGGCATCCATTCCCGGTGTGTTCCCAGCATCTATTCCTGGTCTATAATAGAAGTTATTAGGACCCATCTCATGGGATTATTATTGTGAATGAGAGATGGATGAATACCATAAAGCACTCAGTAAATAATGAAAAGTATGTACATGATTACATTTGCACATATGTGCTGTTACTATGGGCGAAAGAACAAAAATTAGAAGAATGCGCATCGGCTATCAGTGTTTCTAATGAACAATAGAACAATATCAATAAATAGGATGTGATTAGAATACCATTATCTTGTTCTTAACTGTCAGTGAGGATCATTAAGACTCTTTAGAAGCCTTTTTATGAGAAAACTTGTGGAAAAACCTTTTGTCTTTCACACAAATATAAAAGGCTGCTCACTATTTCACGGTTTTGTCTTCACTTAATTGGCTTGTTTATACCTGATTAGCCTGTACTCCTATTCAGACTTAACTGGGAATAAAACCCATTTACTGTAATATGCCTGAATCAAGGGATGGACAAGGTTGAGACTAATGCTACAAGCACCAAACGGCCTTTCACAAATGTCCATATTTATGTCTTTCATTAACCACACTCTCTGTTTGATAAACAATTTTGGTTTTATATGTTTGGAATGCAGTATATTTCATAGTCTGATCATGAAGGGATATTAAAAAAAACTAAAATTAAAAAGATGGAAAAGACATGCCCCTTATATATGTAGCAAGGATGTTACTGTGCATGGGATCAAGCAAAGGGCTGGGGGAGAGAGAAGAAAACCCTGCAAGAGAAGGGAAATGATGTATAACCAGTTCATGAACCTCCCAGGTAGTAGGATGGCAAAGACAACATTATAAGCCCCATTATAATCATTACTGTCAAATCATGTGCAATCAGTCTGGGAAGGGAAGCCAGATGAATATCCTGCCGAAATCCATATTGTCAGAACTGGCTTTTTAGCAATTGGAACTCTTTGAAATTGAATGATGATAATGCTGCATGCTCCGCTCCAAGATGTAGTTTTGGCCTTTCTATGCTTTACTGGTGGCCTCTTTTGTTTTCACCTGAGGCAGGTTTTTACAAAGAACCGAAGTAAATTAATTTGTGCATTTAAGAAGGTATAAAGGGAGTGTGGTAACGGAACACTTTTATGCTTGGCTGCCTTTAAAGAGGTGCTTTCGGAGCTGCAGACATCCATTTAAAGTTCAGGGGGAAACCTGTGCCTACAGAAATACCCTGATGTGGGGTGGGGGGATGTGTGTGCTGAATATCTGCCCCCTGGATATACAATTCACCCACATCATGAAAATGTTGCACTTGAAGCATTCTCTAGGTTTCTTGTAAAGATATATTACTCAGGCAAGTTTATGCTGCATGTGTTTTTCTTCCATTCAGAATGCCAAGAGAAGTTTTAACAAACTCATTTTAATAAAAATTTGGCATTTTTGAGGGGAAGCACTGGTTTTTTGTTTTTGTTTTTTTCAGGACCCATTTCCTCTCTGCCCTCTATATCAGCTGCTATTCACAATGGATAATAATTCTTACATTAAGCCCCTTCAGCTCCCCAGGGAAATCAAAATTGTAATATCAGTTTGCTTTTTATTGGCTCAGCTCTGTGACAGTGCAGAGGCAGAGTCTTTGTTCGGCTCTGAGCCAGAGGTGTGTACAAATGGTGATATCCCATCGTCCCCATTTGCTGCAAGCTCAGCTCGCATCACTGTCTGTCCTCTGCTCCCATCCAAAATGATTTTTTTGCCTTAATATACACAAACCTTTCACTGGTTGGACTAAATCTGTTTAAGTCTTTTCGATCAATTTGACTTGGTGATTTAATAATACCCCTCCCCGCAACACAAGCACATGCACTTCCTCTTCAATCTAAATCAAAAGCAAGATGCCTCCATAGAAAAACATCTACACTGTGGGGTGAGATGTCCCTATCTTTTCAGGAATGTCACTTATTTTATAACATATGACAGCTTCACAGCACAGAAAGCCTAGGGTAGAATCCAGCCCAGGCATATGTTATTTTGGGTGCCTAAGGTAGAGAATCCAAATGGCACCTCCCATTGTACGTATCTGGTCCTCCATAAAACCAGCAGTGTATACAAATCTAAATGTTATTTTTGTTGCAACAAAGTGAACCACTGTTTATCTATTATACTTCTCCATTATTTGATCATGCTAAAGGTCAGCTCTTGATCAAGGAATACATAAGTGGAAAACTATGCATGTGTATAAAATGAAAAGTTGTCAGTGAATAGTAGTAAACATCTAATTTGTATTCAACTTATTGTTGTTCCAGTTTTGAACTTGGTTTGGGGGTTGTAAACTCGATTGGTCTGCTTGGTTGATCATGAGGGAGTGTGATTCTGCTATTCTTCTGGAGAACTCTCAATTGCCTTTGATACCACAGATCACTGTATACTTCATAAAATGGAAGTTTAAAGCAAACATTGTAGCACACTTGCTTCTACCTGGAGGATAATATTGGGGAATGTCACATCCTTCCACATGAGAATTATTATATGGAGTTCCATAGGAACCCATATTGTTGTTGAGCTGTGTAACAAATACTTGAAACTACTTGGTCAAGTTGAGCCAAGATTTGGAGTACAAGATAATCAGTATGTAAATGACTCTGAAATCCTTTTCAACACAACAAGGTGTGGTGATGGCTGCCCTAAATGTGTCCTTGAAATCAGTGATGGCCTAGATAAAGCTTATTAAACTGAATTCAGACAAGACAAAGATCATAGTACAATAATTACTTTGTAACCATGCACTCTGTTTCCATGGATTTGCTTCTCCACAGGTACAAAATTGTTACTTGCCTCACAAACCCACTGCCTGTTTTCAGCTAGCCATGGCCAATCTGAAGCTATCAGTGGTATCCATGATGGCCATGTTGAAGCTACCCACATTGGCCATCCTGAAGCTTTCTGCTACTGGCATTCCTGACCTCTCCCTATAACCCCATTGACCCAAAGGATAAATGATTTGGTATCTGTTGGGTTTTCCAAGAACATAATCCCAGTGAATAATAAGAACGGACTGAAATTGGTAAATAGTCAATGCCTGCTCTGGAAAGGTTTGTATTCCCCCTTAAGAATCAGGTTCTTGAACAGTGTTCTGAAACTGTATTGCCCCACATAATGGCTGTGACCTTGTGCTTTCAACTAGCTTAGGTTGATAGCCTTCATCACTAAAAGACAAGTATCTTGATGACACTATCTATCATGTTTTGCTTAATTCTAATTAGATAGTCATAATGTTCCTTAGGTGGGGCTGCCTCTTGAAAGAAGTTATCTTATGAAATTCTTGTCATAAAAATGTGTCTTATGAAATTTTAATTAATACCAGTGTAGCTGCCCACATACTAATCATACAAATAAATTTGTCTGAACATATGACATCTTTTCTAAAAAGTTATGTCACAATCTGCTTTTAGGACCAATGCAAGGTGTTTTCAAAGCCCTGTCCAGAGAATTCAGTTAGTGCCTTCTTCTGCATGAGTCCCCCTAAATATTTATATCTGTTGATTAGGCTCTGGTCATCTTCTATTAGTTAGAGTTACCATCAATGAAGAACATGGTGGTGACCTCTAAGCCCTCTAAGCAACGGAATTTTCTTCCACAGAGGTCAGACTGGTACCCTCCCTTCCTTTTGGAGGGGAGTAATGGCATGTTTATAATGGCAAGCCTTGAAAAAGTAGAAAACATACACACATATTGAGATGATACCTTTGTGATTCCTAGTTCCTTGGATAGGAACCAAATCACAATAGAGCCAATTCCAGTCAAACACCTGGCGACTTTAAAATAGTTAATAATAATAATCATGGAGTTTGGCCTGGACAAATGTGCCACAGTGGCACTAAAGAAAGAGAAGATCACGGAAAGTGATGGCATTGAAATGCCGAATGGTCAAACCATTAAATGCCACCAGCCTGAAGCCTACAAATACCTGGGCATACTGCAGCTGGACAATATCAAGCACAGGCATGTAAAAACTGTGGTCAGCAAAGAATACATACAAAAGGTTAGAAAAATTTTGAAGAGCAAATTGAATGGCGGCAACATTGTAAAGGCTATAAATACCTGGGCCATTCCTGTAGTTAGGTATACTGCTGGCATTGTGAACTGGACACAAAAGGAACTGGATGTCTCGGACAGGAAAACAAGGAAATTAATGACCATTCACTATGCTTTACATCCATGTAGTGATGTTGACAGGCTGTACCTGCCTAGAAGATCAGGGGGCAGAGGACTTTTGCAAGTGAAGCAGTCACTGGAAGAAGAAAAACATGCCCTAGCAGATGATGTGCAAGAGAGCCAGGAATCTGCTCTGAATGAAGTCAGCAAGAGAAAGTTGTTGAAAGTGCAGCAGACCAACTATGAATACCGCAAAAATGCAATTCAGGCTCAGACTGCCAGTTGGCAGAATAAAGTATTGCATGGCCAATTCCTTGCCAAGATCGAAGGAAAAGTGGATCAGGATAAGACCTGGTTGTGGCTCACAAGTGGAACACTGAAGAAGGAGACGGAAGGCCTGATACTTGCTGCCCAAGAACAGGCAATCAGGACAAATGCCATCAAGGTCAGAATTGAAAGATCAGCCGATGACCCCAAATGCCGGCTCTGCAAAGAAGTGGATTAAACCATCGACCACATTCTAAGTGGCTGCAAGAAGATCGCGCAGACTGATACAAACTGAGGCACGACTCTGTTGCCCAGATGATCCACTGGAATCTATGCCAAAAGTATCATCTGCCAGTGGCAAAAAACTGGTGGGACCACAAGCCTGAAAAAGTGGTTGCAAATGAGCAGGTCAAGCTTCTGTGGGACTTCAGGATACAGACGGACAAGGTCTTGGAACACAGTACTCCAGATATCACCATCATAGAAAGCAGTAAGATGTGGGTTGTTGACATTGCCATTCCAGGTGACAGCAGAATTGAGGAGAAACAACTGGAAAAGATCTCCCGCTACCAAGACCTAAGAATCGAATTACAGCGTATCTGGTGTAAGCCAGTGCAGGTGGTTCCAGTGGTAATTGGCACACTCAGTGCAGTGTCCAAAGACCTTGGCAGGCACCTGAAAACTATTGGCATTGACAAAATATCACTCTGTCAACTGCAGAAAGCCGCTCTTCTGGGATCAGCACGAATTATACGCAGCTACATCACACAGTCCTAGACTCTTGGGAAGGGTCCGACTGGTGATGTGAATGAAACCAGCACGAAATTGTTTGCTGTGTATTTATGATTAATAATAATAATAATAATAATAATAATAATAATAATAATAATAATAATAATAATAATAATAGTGACTTCCTGATATTAAGAGCCAGAGAAGAGGGGAAGTTTCCTAATTTGTGTTAATTTCTTAATTTGTGTGGAAGTTTCTTAATTTGTGCAGTCAACTGTCTATCCAATCACTTGGACAATCCACTTTTTTATGCAGTCACTTGTCTGCTAATTGTTTGGAAGTGTGAGCCAGCAGATGCACATTTTTGAAGCCCTGATCCCAGTCTATGCATTTGTCTTGTTTTTGTATGTGTGTGTGTATCCAGTATCCTCCCCAGTTCCTTCATATATTGTCAGTATCAATCATCTCCTTCATCTATATATCTATATATCCCCCATGGTAATTCTAGTTCAGTCACTTTATTTGTTGCTTTTGCTAAAGAAGAAAGTTACTGATGGGCTGTCTGTGCCAGCAATGATCTCTCTATCATACCGTTTAACCTTTTGATATAATTATTATTACAACCAGTAAGAAAGCTAAAGTGAATATACAGTATTTATCTGTACCAGGAAATGCAAATTGTTTAAATGCTGCTTCTTTTGACTACTATCTTATAGTTTGAAGGTTTATCTCTGAAAGTGAATTAATAACATCTGGCATAGGACTACTGACTTTCCTTGGAAATAGACAAAGTAGCACAAATTCCTGCCCAAGGCCTGTCCCAAGAGCTGCTCTTTGTTCACAAATGTCTGCAAATGTCACAAGGTGACCAGTTGCAGCCAAATGTATGAAAGGCCTCCATCAAATGTAGTGTTTGAGGTGCTGCCAGGAGTCAAGAAAGTCCTATCCGTGATGTTTGATCTGCTGTGGTTGTTTCCCAACTGATGCCTCAGCCTAGTACAGTTCCCATGTTGAGGCAAGCACCTGAGATCATGTGCTGGAATGGTGAGATTTGAAAATAAAACCATGCTGCCCAGCTGAACTTCAGCGTTACAGCAGAGAGACCCATGATCACATATAAGTGAATGGTGTATGTGTGAATGGACATGTATGTATAACATGTATAAATGAACATGTATAAGTGAGCATAAAGTATGACAGGCATCTTATTGCAATTTGCAGGGAAAGGAGAACCTGTATGTGCATGAAAGGACCCACATTTGAGGAAAACAAATTTTAGGCATGGCAGGAGAAACCATGTCCACAAAGGAAGAAATCTTAGCATACAAAAGAGTATGAGATCCCTGTTTTATACTTTGTCATTCATTCTCCTTAATATCTCTGCTAGGAAAACGAAGGGCTGGTTCACAGCTCCCTGCCCATTAGTGAATGGACCAGCCTATTTAATAGCTTCCCTGGTCTACGTAGCTGGACCACACTGATGAAACAATGGATATAAGATGATCATCAGTATGATTATCCTTCACCAACTATGTGAAAGTCCTCTAACCAGCAGTACAGTATAGAATTGGGAGTGTTGATAGGTGAGAAATAATTCTACTGGGTAACAGTTAGGGCCTAATCCAGTGATGTAGATAGGTGAGAAATAATTCTACTGGGTAACATTGAGGGCCTAATCCAGTGGTGTAGATGTCATTCTGATACTGTATGGAACTAATAAGGTGTTAATATTTTCACTGAAAAGCAGTATATGGATACAGTACAACTGACTGATTACATTGTATCATACTGTGTATCATATGGCTGACTTAGCTGCTAAAACTGGAGTCAGTTCACACCCGTAGGACTTGGCTATGGAAATGCACTCAGGGCAGGATGACCATATAGAATGGAAAACACTGACTCTACTGCATTGTTTACAAGAGAGAATTTTGGCAGGTGCTGCTTTTAGAACCCTTCCGTGTTAAGCTGAATCTGCCTAAATTCCCTCTTCTATACAATGCAGTCTGAGACAGGGTGACCATGTGTCATAATTGGAAAAGAGGACAAGCATCCCCAAAATGTAGGACACCCACAAAAAATGTAGGGCATGACAAAATAAAAACGAAAATATTATAAAACTAATACTGCAGCTATGTAGTTCATGTAAACACTATAAATTCCAAGAGGATTTCATGCAAGGAAAAGGAGAACAATGAAGATTCTTTTCCCAGAACATAGAGCTAAAAAGAGGACATGTCCTGGAAAAAGAGGGCATGTGGTCATCTTAAAAGCCCTCCTTCATTTCTCTCAGCCTTGAAGGAGAAAAGGCAGGCAGCTGCTACAGAGAAGACTGGTGAGCAGTGCAGGCTATGCTGTGCTGCTCCCTTCTGTCCCGGGCACTGCTAGGTTCAGAACCTTCCACTGGTGAGCACGTGGAGGTGGAGCTGCTGGTGCTGGTGAGCTGAGCAGCGCAGAGGTGAGCTGAGCTGGCTTTCCATGCGGACGACCCACGTGGCTCCCAGCTCTCCGATCTCATCTGCATGGAGAGAAGCTTAACCCTTTGCGGGCCCGAAGGGACATGGATTGAATCGGGAGTGCTGGAGGAGGATGCTGAGAGTCACAAATGCCGGGGCAAAGCTTCTGCTTTGAGCAACACCAGTGCTTCTTCATTTTTCCCCTACAGAGTTTTGTGAATTATTTTCCACACACACAATGGGGGTTGAGAGCCCAATTCTATGCATGTCTGTTCGGAAGTAAATCCCATTATAGTCAATGGGGCTTACTCCCAGGAAAGTGTGACTGCAGCCTCAGAGACCATGCTTTCCCTGTCTACTCCAGTATAGTAAATGGGGCTTTATCTACCTACTGTGTTCTGTATATACAGCTTTTCAACTTAAAAGTTCATAAAGCGGTTTACAAAGAAAATGATAACATTAATGGGTAATGGATCCCAGTCCCAAAAAGGCTCATCATCTCAAAAGGATGCAAAAGAAGACCAGACGTTGCTGGGGCGAGGAGGGCCAGTGCCTCTTCCCCTGCTAAATAAAAGAGAAAACCCACTTGAAAGAGTCCCTCTTGCCCAGTTCGTCCAGGAAACTGTTAGGGGACTGCAGCCTGGGAGCTCAGTCCTATGCATGTCTACTCAGAAGTAAGTCCCATTATAGTTAATGATACTTACTCCCACGAAAATCTTATGACGTGAGCGCTCCATCCTATGCATGTCTACTCAGAAGCAAGTCCCATTATATTCAGTGGGTCTTACTCCCAGGAACGTGTCATGGGACAGCAGCCTGAGAACCCCAATCCTGTGCATGTCTACTCAGAAATAAGTTCCGTTATAGTCAATGGCGGTTACTCCCAGGAAAACATGGCTCGGATTGTAGGCAGAATGCTAAATCCGATGAAAATCTACTCAGAAGTAAGTCTGATTACATAGTCAGTAGCGCTTACTTCTAGAATTGCAGCCTGAATTATTCCCACAAAGCTCCACAGAGGGGAATGCAATGGGATTACACCGGAGTAAGCGAGTGGAGACTCTGGTAGGGTTAATTTCTGCCTCGCTTCTCTCCAGAGAACCTCCTCGCGTATATAAACTTGCGATTAAATCAACTCATAGTGAATGACCTAATTCCCACTTACGACTCTCCGTGCTCACAAATCACTTACTCCAAAGAAAACTCATAGACTTCAATGCAACAGCTGTTTGGAGTAGCTGCCAGCTCATCATCCCGGCATTTTTTTCCTAATATTGTTGCTTCAGTTGGAAATTCAGGAATCCGGAGATCATCGTATATAGGACTGGGCTGCGATCCTATGCATGCTTCTTGGGCAGAAAGTCCCACTGACTCCCAAGTAGGGAGAAGGCAGGGAGAGGTTTAAAGGACAATCCTGTCCATGTCTACTCAAAAGTAAGCCCCATTGTGTTCAATGGGTCTTACTCCCAAGAAAGTGTCTTGCGGATTGCTGCCTCTTAAAAACTCCCTACATCGCATTTGGGATCAGATAGATAAGCGATCTTTTCCAAGAAAACAAACCTATTTTTTGTTTGTTTAAGGGTTTTATACCCTGCCTTTCCCCTGCCAAAGCAAATGCCCAAAGCTGCTTACAAAGCTTTTATCTTTTTGACCTCACGACAACCCTGTGAGGTAGGAATGCCTGTACGAACTGGATCTTTCTTTTGGGATTGCTAGTGGATTTCGGGTGGGGTGGATGGGAGACGGCTTTATTTCCATTTATAAGTAGACCAGACCCCTCTCCCCCAAACAGAAGGAAATCTATGGCGTGATGCCCACCTTGTACTGTCCAGAGATTTCCAACTTATTTGGGAAGAGAGAAATATTTGGGATCAAAAAACTGACTCCAGGCCAGCCAAAACCAGCCAGGGAGAACCCTGGCATGGAGTCCCAAATGGAAGGACTGAACCATCATGGGAAAAGTTTCCTCAAGCTGCAATCCTAAAGACACTTTCCTGGGAGTAAGACCCAATGAACACAGTGGGACTTACTTTTGAGTAGACATGGTTAGGATTGTGCTTTCAGTCATCCAAACCATTGGGCAAAGGTGCGGGTCAGGTCTGAATAGGAGAGAGTGCCTGTAGCATTAAGCATTGAATGCAACTGGTCCTGACTCTGTAGTTGCTTAGGGAGAGAAGCTGGAGTTGGTGAAATTCTCCTTTTTACAAAACTCTTGCAGACTGATGGGGGAGGGGGCTCCAGTGACCCGCAGGTGGCAACTACCCTCCAAAAAGGTACTTACAGCCCAATCAGATGCGTGTCTACTCAGAAGCAAGTCCCATTTTGTTCAACAGGGCTGACTCCCAGGAAAGGCAAGCACAGTATTGCAGACTCAGTTTTTAAAAAATTTCCTCAAATTGTCTCTTGCTACCATTGAAGAAGTTTAATCTTCTCCTTTTCTTAGCGCTGTGAGTGTATATACCCCTTTGTGGCGTAATGTATCTCTTCTGCTCAATCCGGCATGACGTCATGGACTGGACTTATGACGCAGTTTGGATCCCAGAATAAGGAGAGCGGCTGCTTCCCATGCCTCTCTTATGAGCTGTCTGATTAAAACTCACCCCACTTGGGAAGACACAACTGGAACGGAGATGCGGAGCAGGGACATATGAAGAGCATCAATGAGATGCGGGAAAACCAATGAGGACTCCCAAGAAGCAGGAATTGTGGCATGTCTGGGCAAACTAGTTGTTGGGATCACTGGGCAAACTGGTTGTTGCAGGAGTCTGTTCCTCCCCTATGGTTTTGGTGGGACAAGCTGGACATTTAGATGTGGAGCTTCATTTTTTTCATCCGTCCCAATGAATTCTCTCTCTAGCTTTCTTGCAAACCCCACTTTGTGGGTTGTTGTAGGGTCTCTGAATGTTTTCTGCCCTCCTCCACCGATTGCTAAACGATGCACAGGTCGGAATCTGATCCTGAATCTGGTCACCTTCACCTTGAGGCTCCAGCCAATGATCCCCAGAAAGTGATCTTCCTCTTCATTTTTTTTAATGGCAAGTCGTACAAACCAATACTCCAGAAATGCGTCGAGAAGATCACTTAAACCGGATTAATAACCCCTCCTAACACCCTTTTAATTTCCAGAAATGTGGACTGGGACTTGTTTTTATTCAATGGATCATTGTTAATGTGGAAGACGTTCTATTTAATCCTGTGTAAACAGGATGCTGATTTTGTGGATTAATATCGACGTATTAATACAGAACAGAGATGTGTATACCGAACAATGCTGTAGTGTATACGGTGTGTCCAAATGCGTGGAGCGCCTTTCTCGCTTTCTCCTGCACACCCAGTGATTTCAACTGATTTGATTTCAGTTTTTAATGATTTCAGATATCGACTGATTTGATTTCACATGCACTAAGGCTGCAATTCTCAAGACACTTTCCTGGGAATAAGACACATTGAACACAATGGGGCTTACTTTTGAGTAGACATGGTTAAGATTGTGCTGTAACACAGCCTGAGGATTGTATGCTGACACAGTCCAAGGCTAGAATCCCATCCACACTTTCCTGGGAATAAGCTCCATTGACTATAATGGGTCTTGCTTCTGAGGAGATGTGCGATCCAAATCCAGACATTTTGCAATGACTTTGTTGCTGTCACCCCTCTCTTTTACCCCTTTCCTTATCTACGGATCGGGCTACTCAAAGCCCAATCTTAGCTGTATCTACTCAGAAATAAGTCCCATTATATTCAATGGAGTTTACACTCAGGAAAGCGTGGATAGGATTGCAGTCTCCCACTCCTTCCTGGAAGAAAACCCCGCTGACTATAAGGGGACTGACTAGGTGAGTAGATACACCTAGGATTGGGCTCTCAACCTCCAACTGGGTGGGGATCCGCTGCGTTGGAAGCAGTTTGTAGGGAGCTGGGCGAATTCTTGGTAGGTGTCAGTAGGGGGCGCGCTGGTGGGAGCTTGGGGTGGCAGCAGGGAGAAAAA
Organism: Cryptoblepharus egeriae; assembly: GCA_030015325.1. Classification (NCBI taxonomy): domain Eukaryota; kingdom Metazoa; phylum Chordata; class Lepidosauria; order Squamata; family Scincidae; genus Cryptoblepharus; species Cryptoblepharus egeriae. The sequence goes on along the minus strand of JAREYC010000002.1, from coordinate 101,106,782 downwards.
GGAGGAGGGGAATGGGGTGCAAGCCCCCCTTGGTTTGAGAGGCAAGGAACCCTTTGCAGGCTGCTCATTAGTCCCCATGAGCTTTGCTTTCCCCCAAATCTTCCAAGAGCTCCCTTTCCAGGCCATGCCAGATCTGGGGCTGGCACGGATCACTCCCCCTCCCCAGCAGTGTGGCAGTGCCAGCCCATCACCCGTGCTCAGCAACATCTCTCGCAATTGGCTATGGGAGAAGGACGATCTTCATCCACCTCGGTGGAAAATCCGCCCCTTCTTCTCTGGATCGATTTGCTTCCCTGCAGAAAGGAGCTGCTGCTCCCACCCAGAGGTGCACCGCCCTTGTGGATGGAGGGACACCCCACCCTGTCCAGGGGGAAAACCACCTGGGGCCATCTAAACCAATGGGTGATCCTGAAAGGGGGTGGGGAGGAAGCAGAAAGACTGATCTTTGAGTAGAAGCTGTGGAAGGAAGGGATCATCACCCTCTCCTGAGCCCCCCAGATATGGTTGGCTGTTACCCAGATAAAGTCATTCCTGGGGGGTCCCTACAGTACAAAGCACTCCTGGGCAATTCTGTCCCCAAACAGAAGCAGCTTGTACCAGTCCAGGGGTTGCACCATTGGAGGGTAAGGAACTGTCCAAGGCAGCTCTGAAAACTCTTCCCTTTGGCTCTAGAAAGCTGGTTCTGGACCATCTGCATTGCCTCTCCAGCTGCCTGAAGACCCCTCCTATTGCTGGTCGCCTTAACTGAAGACTTTGTGCCTCCCCCACTTTTATTTCTTCACCCCCAGTAAAAGCATACAACAATCTGCCTCATTTTTCAACACCCCCTTCCGATCCTGGAATGTCGTCTTGTTCATTGCTGTGACCACCCCACAAACTAGGTTTCTCCCTCTGGAAATGATCCTGAATGCTGCTGACCCTCTTTCTTAAGCATCTAGTATAGATCCTCTGTCCTCATTCTCTGATCTTCCCATTGAACTGATCTACATTGGATTTACAACTGGTTGGTTTCCATTGTCTCCCTTTTCCTCTCTCTCTCTCTCTCTCTCTCTCTCTCTCTCTCTCTCTCTCTCTCCTTGACTGTCTCTTCTCCCATTACTACAAGGATTAAATTCCGCAGTGCCTGCGAATAAGTCTTCCGTGGAGCAGTGGCGTAGCTAGAGGGGGTGCAAAGCGCTACGTTTTGCAAGGATCTCATCGGAGTGTGCAAAGGGAGCCATCCCAAGCTGGGAGGAGTAAGCCTAGAATAGCTTAAGACTCCCCGCAAAACATAGTGCTGTGCCCCCCTCTAGCTACTCCACTGCAGTGGGGTGCAGTCCAAACACTTGAATTCAGCCCCTGCCTCCACTGCACCTCCACCTCGTTGGTATCCCACTTCCCCAGCTAAGGCTGAAATTCTCAAGATACTGTCCGGGGAGTAAGACCCATTGAACACAATAGGGCTTACTTTTGAGTAGACATGGTTAAGCTTGTGCTCTAAGTGAAGGGGAGCACTGGTGAGCTTCTTCCTAGGGCTCCCATTTCTCCTCTTTCTCTCTACAGACCCTGCGCTACAGCACAATGCTAACCATGTCTACTCCAAAAGTAAGCCCCATTATGTTCAATGGGTCTTACTCCCAAGAAAGTGTCTTTAGGATTGCCCCATTAGTTAACCAGAGCAGCGGAAGATGCCTCCAACGAGGTGAGAGCCCGATCCTATGCGTGCCTACTCAGAAGTATGCTCCGTGATGATCAATGGAGATTACACCTAAGTAAGTGTGGATAGTATTGCAGCCTGAATTGTTCGAGCCAAGGAATCCAGGCTTACCCATTGAGTATAATGGGACTTATTTCTGATTTTATACGCATAGGATTGAGAATCCTATGACGTCCCTAGAAGGGTGAAGGCCTGGAGCAACTCAACCTTATAGGGTGTCCACATGTCATAACTGCAAAAGAGAATAAGCCCCCCCCCCCCAAATGTAGGACATCTAAGAAAAACAGAGGAAATCTAAAAAATCAGAAAAACAAAATAAAAAACTCTCATATAGGTTGCTTTCATATGGTTAATTTAGGCTGTAATCCTATACACATTTTCCTGAGAGTAAGTCCATAGAATACAATGGGACTTACTTCTGAGGAGACATGGTTAGGATTGCACCCTTTAACACCTAGTGACATTAAATTGAAAACTATTACATAGCATTAATCTCATCTAATTTATTAATTCCAAGAAGGCTCCATGCTGCCTGCTCACAAGGAAAATGAGGACAATGAAGATTTTTTTCCAGGACACAAGGCTAAAAAAGAGGACATGTCCTGGGAAAAGAGGAATCATTCTCAGAAGGGAAGCCAGTCAGAGCACCCAGATCTCCTTGGACGACTACTGGGGATTGCCTCGCCCAGCAGTCGGAGGACCAGACTGAATCCCTGCTGCAGTCCTCAAGACACTTTCCTGGGAGTAAAACCCATTGAACACAATGGGGCTTACTCTCGAGTAAGGCATGCATAGGATTGTTCTCCCTGTCTGGCAAGGCAACCAATGCCAGGGTGCCCTTGCACTTTTCCAGGGAACGTGGTGGGTGCGTGGCTCGTTTGTCCCCTGGGGGGTAGGGCTGTGCCAGCCAGTGGGGGGAGGGCTGTACCACTGAAGTGGACAGTAGACTCTCTGCAATCCGACTTTTTCAAACTCATCCATGCAGCAGCCTGTCGAAGGTTGTCTTCCCATCCCAGCCCCCCGACCGCCCGCAACAGAGGACGAATGCAACCCCCCCCCACTCCCTTTTCCCCCTCCCCCCGGCCTTGCCCACCCCTCCTTAGAGCAGATCCAATCCCCGGGCCTCCCCATAGCTTTGACAGGCAGCCAGGCGTCCGCCCCTTCTGACGTCTCCGGGAGGATTTGCATGAGTCGGGCTGCTGCAAGCCTGCAGCTCAGTTGTCTGGAAAGGAGAAGCCAGTGAGTGACTCCGGAGGAAGAGCTGCTTGACTTGCAGGGGACGAGCTGCGCTTCTTCCCCTCTCCAGATCCACTCACTCACTCGCTCGCTCATCCACACTCCAAAAATGGAGTTGCCAGCAGTGGGCGAGCATGTCTTTGCAGTGGAAAGCATTGAGAAGAAGCGCATCCGGAAGGTGAGCTGCTTACAGGGGGGAGATGCATGGATGGAGGAGGGAAGGGTTGCTGTGCTGCTGCTGACTGTTACTGCTACTGTTACTGCTGCTACTGTTGCTGCTGCGCAGAGCCTAATCCCCCTTTCTCCCTTTTTTTTCTTGCAGGGACGAGTGGAGTATCTGGTCAAATGGAGAGGATGGTCCTCCAAGTAAGTAGGGGTTGCAGTTGGTGTGTGTTTCTTCTCCCCCCCCCCCGAGTCCACAGGACAGGGCATGAAAAAGGAGCTGCCTCTCCCTGCACCCATTTTTAATTTTTATTTTAGTAAGAAGAAGCTATATAGGGGATCATCACTGGGGAGAGGAAAAAAGGGTAGAATGCAGTGCAACGCAGTGGAAAGGCAGGCGACTGATGTTGCAGAAAATGGCTCCTTTCCCTGGGAAAGCGGGCTCCATATTGCAGAAGCAGAGCTGAGCAGTGGGGTGGGTTGAAGGGGGGGGGAGTGGGGAGGAAAATCTATGCATGGGGGAAGAAATCTATGGGCAATCCTAGGCTGAGCTTGGAGTCAGATGGAGGAAGGGCAGCGGAGCGTTGTCATAGGTGGCAGCTGCCCTGGGGTGCAAATTGGATTCTGCAGCCCCCCGACCCACATCCCTCCAGCCCAGCCTGCAGCACTGAGCCCAAAGGGAGGGATGTGGGTCGGGGGGCTGCAGAATCCAAGGAGTTGCGGTAGTTGGGGGTTGATTGAGGCTGCTGGGTTGGCTCCCCCCTCTAAAGGAGGTGCTGGGGTTGGGACTGGGAGAAACCTCAGCACTGCTCCTGCTGCTGCTAAATTCCTCCGGAATAACAACTGCGCTAAATCAACAGCGCTTGAGTCCAGACCTCCCGCCCAGCAGGCAGGCCCTTCTTCCCTTCCCTTCCCCTGCCCTGCCGCCCGCCCAGCCCCTTCCCCGGCCAGTGGCCCTTCCCAATGCGCACTTGGAAACCGGCCCTTGCAGGCTGGCTGCAAGGAGGCTCCAAACACTAGCAGGGTCTGCTCGGAAGTAAGTCCCATGATACTCAATGGGGCTTACCTACTTCCCAGTCCCACGTCACTCTGGCCAGAATTGCAGTCTCAGAGCCCAATCCTGCGCACGCCTACTCGGAAGTAAGTCCCATGACAGCCAATGGGGCTTACTCCCAGGTAAGTGTGCAGAGGAGAGCAGGCTAACAGTGCTATAATGGACCCTACTAACAACTCCCTCCAGTAAACCCAGCAGTGTTTGTGGATAAGAGCCTCCCTATAGAAATTGCCCCAAATATCCCTGGGTCCAAAATATGCACAACACATACAGTATACATACACCCACATATATGTGTGTGTGTTTCTGTGCATATACACATGTGTGCATATACTGAATATACAGTTCTTTTTCATGCACTATGTAGTGTGAGTTCATTTATTGCATATAGTTTGCATATACTTTTGTATATATATATATATATATATATATATATAGTGTGTGTGTGTGCATATAGTGTGTGAACGTGTGTGCTCATGTGCATATACTGTATAATAGATAGTGTATGTGTGTGCATAAACTATATAGTGTGTGCATGCATATACTGTATGTGGATATATATTTGTGTGTATGTACATATGGGTAGTATGATTGCAAATACTATGTATATGTAGTGTGTGTGCATTTGATGTATATATACTTTATGTGTGCATATACTGTACATATATATATGTGTGTGTGCAAATATATTCACACTGCTTATGTGTGCGCGCCTTCATCTGGATGCCTTTCCTTTCCTTTGCAAGATACAACACGTGGGAACCAGAGGAGAACATCCTGGATCCTCGACTGCTCATCGCATTTCAGAACAGGTGGGCTTTCCCAGGGCTGGTGCTGCTGCCAGTGGGGGTGTGGGGGCAGCCTGGAGGGAGGGAGAGAGGAAGGAGAGAAGCTTCCCTGGGCTGCGTTGGGGGGAACTGGGGTGCAGCTCCTTGGCCACTGCCTGGCAGAGAAGAGATTGCACAGGGACTTGCAAGGTGCTGCTGCTGCTGCCACGTGATGGGAGGGAGGGAGGCAAGTTGCTTCTGGAAGCTGCTGGCTCTGCAGATTGTGGCAGCCTCCAGAGGAGAAGCAGTGCATGCCAAAAAAGGGGGGGAAGAGAAAAAGGAACCTCTCCCTCGTTGCTTGCCCCTTGCAAACTGCAGCCCTGCTGGAGCTCACTGGGGAGAGGGGATGCTTTGCCTACCTCTCCTCTCCTGCCTAGTTTTGCTCTTCAGTTTGAAATGCAGAACTTTAAGCCTTGGGAAGGAGGGATGGGGAGTGACAGCCAAGGAGAGGCCCCTGTTTCTGCATCTCCTCCTGGAGTCCCCTCTGAAGTTACTCCTTGCCTTTTGAAAAGCTGGGAAAATCAGGGACCACCCCCAGGGTGACTATACACTCTCTTTTTCCAGGACATTTTAGCCTGCTGTCTTGGGGGAAAAATATCTCCTTTTCCTTGTGAGCAGGCAGCATGTAGCCGTCTTACCGTTCACATAGATGTAATAGTTTTAAATTCAATAATAAGCAGTGTATACAGTGCACAAATTAACCACATGAAAACAATATATATGAGTGTTTTTAGCTTTTATATTGTCATGTCCTACTTTTTTCTTGGGTGTCCTACAATTTGTCCTCTTTTTGGTGATGGCATATGGTCACCCTGCAAAAGTGGCAGGATCGGTGATCATTCTCCATCAATGATCATAAGATTCCTTCACCCCTTCTCTTACATGGTGCATCTTTCTTGCTTGCAGAGCTGGCCAGCCCTTGAAGGGGTTGGGGCTGTCCCAGGTTGAACCCCTCCCCCTATTGAATTAATAGTTGAGTTACTTGCACAGAGAATTGGCTGGCATTTCCCCTCCCCTTGGAGGCAGATTGGGGGAAGGGGCTCCTTATGTGAATCCTAATGAGGTGATTAGCATCCAGTGCAGCTCCAGCCTTCCTGCAGGGCTTGGTGCTCCCACCCCTGACAGTGAGTGCATGGATGGGAAGTTGGCAGCCAGCTGCTGAGTGGATAGTGAGGAAGGGCATGCCCAGGCTTTCCCCCACCCCCTAAGCCTGTACTTTGGCTTGCACAGTGTTTGCTGTCACATACTAAATATATTAGCCATTGCACAAGATCCCCACAAGATTCAACTGTTCGCTTCTGCTGCCCTTCCTGTTTGCTCCTTTTGCATGCAGTTGATGGATGCATCTTTTAAGAGAAGTGGAAAAGAAGAATATCTTGTATGGCAAGGAATAAGTCAGCAGATGCCATTGTCTGAAACGTTTAGCTATCTTGGTGCGTCTGATTTTTTTTTGTGGGAAGGGGGTTGAACAGAGTCCATTGACTTATTAAGTGTTCATACATCAGCCTGGCAGCGAGATCCTATGCATGTTTACATAGGAGTAAATCCAAATTCAATATGCTTTCCTTCATAGTAATTGGGTTTAGGACTGAACACTGTGCAGCTTTGTTTTGACATCTTGAACATTATGATTTTAACTATTGGTGGGATAGTATAGGTAACATATTCTAGAATTGCTTGATTGGAAAATTAAAAAAAAATAATTTTGGCCTAATTAAAAATGTAACCTGAGGGATTTGAAGCAGAGTAATTTAAGGCTTTGTGTTCAGTGATGGGCTTCAAAAAAATTAACAACCGGTTCTCTGCCCATCTGGCAGCCACTTTTAAATGGCTATTTTTAAACTTTATATGTACTATCTCTCATTAACAACCGGTTCTGTAGAGTAGGTACGAACCTGCTGGAGCCCACCACTGTTTGTGCTATAACAAATGATATGATTGGGATAATCCTAAAATCTGCTGCTTTCCTATGTTTATGAACATGGATGGAAAAATTCCAGGCTCCTTAGAAATTTTTTTACAAAATTGCCAGTCAATTTCATAAGCACTGAAACATTTATTAAGGTCCTTGTACAGATATAGGTCATTTTCAAGCACTGTATTAAATACCATTTTGTATTTCTTAGATTAAATATTGGGATAAGATGTAAGGTCACCTTCTGCATTATGATTTTATTATTTTGATTGTTATAAATCTCCTGAGCATATAAGATCGAATATTTTTTTGGCCTGCTATCATCCACTGTTGTGTATTTACTCCTTGGGCATCTTTTTTTAATAAGAGGATCAGGTGGAGTATACATTGTTTAAATCAATCCAGTTTGAAAAAGAGGCTCTAACATTCTCTACTCATCTTGTACTGCTTACAGATGCAAAGCTTCAAAGCTGCTTGTGTGTGACTCTTAGTGTTGTGTGACTCTTCCTTCCCCCATGTCATATTTTTCTGTAGATCTCTGTCACAGTAGTAACTGACATTATGTCATGAATTAAAATGGTTCCTCCTGGCTTGAATGAATTGTTTCTGTGACCTCTCAGTAATTTTAACTCAGTGATTTTTCCATTTCTCCACCTTCCTTCTCTTAGTACTTATGCAGCCTGATCCTTTGCATATTTCGATAGAAGTCCCATGGGTTGAATACAGCTTTACTGTCTAGTAGACATGCCTAGGATAGGAGCTGTAGTTTTATGTTTGTCCTTCACTAGATTTAAACCCTCCCAGTCCTCTAGTGTGGCACTGAAGCAGAGGTTTCCTAATTGCATCACTATTGATTTTTATGTTTCTTCAGGGAGAGGCAGGAGCAACTGATGGGGTACCGCAAACGAGGACCAAAACCAAAGCCGCTTGTAGTTCAGGTGAGTCCAGTCAGTCCTTTCCTTGTTTCTTTCTGCAAAGGGAGATGAGATAGTAAAACAGGCCAGGCCTTGAAGTGGTGGTTTTACTGATTAGGCTGATTAAAGAAGGCTTTATTATTGATAACTATCCTTTCCCTTGTTTAGAGCCTTTCCCTGGGGACAAGCGAGTTTCATCATGCTCTGGGAGTCAGTGTGTACATAGTATATACAGATGCCTTGTTAGTACTAAATGCCAGAGGAAGCCCTGCCCATCCTTTTCTCTCTTGCAGCCAACCAACTAATACCAGCTGTAACTCCATAGGGCCTCTTGCCAACATATGTGGAATATGTTCTGATGGGGCACAGGCAGTGCAGTCTGACTGCATTTTGAAACACGGTGATTGAGCCTGCTGCCCAAATGAGATTTCTTGGTGGCTGCTTTCAAACAACAGAGAGAATATTGCTGGCTCCTATCCACCCTTTTAACTTCTCTGTTGGGTATCAGCCCCAGCTATGAAGTACATTTCTTGGCTCAGTGGTGGAAATTTGGAGCATGCAGTGCCTGTATCTTGGCAAGCAGTAAGTTGTTGGAGACATAGCCTTGCTGTCGTGTGTAGCAATTCCCTTGCATTCCTGGTTGCTCTCTTTTATGGATCTCTAAACATCCTTTTGTAGACTTTTTGGACCCTCTGCTTAAAATGACAGTTTGTCAGAAGAATATTTTTATTGCCTCTAATTAAGTATCTGCATTTATCTATTGCATTTATCTACGTATAAGGATATTAATTTATTGCCTCTAATTAAGTATCTGCATCTTTAACAATAGTTGCTGTAAAAATACTGGATTTAAACAGACTTGGATCTGTTTTAATAGGCTGCATAAGGTATGCTCACCCTTCCTCTTCAGAAGTTCTTCATATACTATATGCTATATCTCCCTCGTTCCTCTCTGCTGCAGGTACCATCTTTTGCCCGTCGCTCTAATGTTCTCACTGGCCTTCAAGACCCTGCCATGGAGAACAGGTCAAAGTTGGATATTGGCAGTTCTGGGAAAAGCCAGCAGCATCAGTATGAATTAAATAGTAAGAAGCACCACCAGTACCAGCCAAATGGCAAGGACAGCAGCATAAAGCATCAATCACACAACAAAGGGAAGTACTACTACCAGCTGAATAGCAAGAAGCACCACCACTATCAGCCTGATCCCAAGATGTTTGAGCCCCACTACCAGTCAAATGGAAAGGAGCCTCAGCAAGGGCAGGCGTTTTTGGACCACAGCAAAAGCTCATTGATGTCCCATTCAGACAAATGGTCTCATGGCTCAACTAAAAGCTTGTTGAACCCAGTAAAGAACCTGGGTGGAACTGAAGGAAAGAATGGGGCAGAGAAGAACCTGTCTAGTGGCACAGGACCACCACCACAAACTCCCCTGGATGGTGTCACCAGCAATGGCATTGGTGGCAAAATGAAGATTGTCAAGAATAAAAATAAGAACGGCCGCATCGTGATTGTCATGAGCAAATACATGGAGAATGGCATGCAGGCAGTAAAGATCAAGTCTGGAGAGCCACCCAAGAAACGAGTGGCAGAGGACCGGACTGTTAAGAAAGGGACGGAAGAGAGACAGGAAGCATGGAAAAAGCACGGGGAGGAGAGGTGGCCAGGCAGGGACCCCAAGGGAAAAACTGACATGGAGGCATTGCAGGTTTCAACTGGGCATGAGACCAGCCCTGCAAAAGCAACCATCCTGGACAAGGAACTTCCAGTTGCGGAGCTGCAGCCCTTGCAACTCACCACCAAGCCAAATCTTGCCCCGTGGTCCTTGAATCCCACTCCACAGGAACATAACTCTGCCACAGTGGGACTGAACCTCTCCGCCAGCCATGGTGGATCCCGGAAGCGCTGTCTCTCCGAGCCCCATGTGGACAAGGAGAGTGGCAAGAAGCGCCTCACTTCCCGGAGCATCAGTGCCCCCACCTGCCTAAGTCCCTCAGCCCCAGAGAGAACAGAGCCCCCTGCCCTTCCCACCTCCCAGCCCGAAGTTATCCTGCTGGATTCGGACTTGGATGAGCCCATAGACTTGAGGTGTGTCAAGGCTCGGAGGGACAGCGAGTTTGGCCTGGTGCAGGTTAAGCCAGAAACTGTGTTGGCACCAGAGGATAAGCCTGTACCAGAGCCTCAGAAGCAGGTGGAACAATATGAGGTGGAGGCCGAGGAAGAAGAGGAGGAACCAATACAGGAGTTCAAGCCTTTCTTTGGGAATATAATAATTACAGATGTGACAGCAAATTGCCTGACTGTGACCTTCAAGGAATATGTTACAGTGTGAGGAGGTTCTGGTGCAGGCTTCTGGAACTCTCCCTTGGCAGCCTGACGCATGACCCCCTCCTCTAAGGTATTGTTCGACCCAGAGTAACTATATGGCACCAAGTGTAGGGCAGGTCCTACTGAGATCAGACACTTCTCTGCCCTGGACAAAGAGAGGGTGGGCACTGTGATTTGTGACAGGGTGGTCTTCCGTACTGATTGATTCCTGCAGTGCCACCTCTCCGTCTTGGGGTCTTGGGCATCAGGATGTGGTGGAAGTGACAGCTTCCCAGTTAACTCACGGGAGAGTTACATAGTATTATATTTTAACAGTGCTAACTTGTTGAGTGGTTCTTGCTCCCGTTTGTACGTGGTGTTGCTGAAAATGTATTGTTGGAGCTGAAAGCAGACCTCCCTGGGTGGGTCATGCTAATATATTTATTTGTAGGTATTTATATAATGAAATATAAAAAGCCTAGATTTATGGAGTTCCCTAGATCGCCCTATATATATATAATTATATTAAATACATATATTATATATATATATATTTAAAATTATATCAGAATATTTTCTTTTCTCCCCATTAAAAAATCACTTCTGGTTTTGTTTTTCTCACTCTTACTTTTTCATGTAACTGCAGGACCATCCCTTCCTCTAGTATATATTTTTTGATACTGTCCACACATGTTGTTTTCAATGTGCAAAAAAAAAATCATTATCTAAAGCTAAACAAGCTATTATAGAAACTGCTGCTACTAGAAATGTCTAAACTATAAGCTTCCAATTATTATGAATTGCTTGAATGTAAATATTAAATGGAAATGTTGAAAGTGCATTTGATGTTCTGCAGCTAGCCTGGGTCTGAGTGGCAAAGACCAGCTGTAACAGTAGTGGGACTTTGGCCACTGATGGGTACCTATTGGTCTTTGAGGTCTGTGTGGTGGAGGAAGGCCAAGTGTGTGTCATGCAGTCACTGCAAAGGACTATAAATCTTTCCAAAAACAACAGGAGGTTTTGAGTGCTTTTATTGTGACTTTGGTGCTTCTTGGGTCCTGATGATGTGCATGTAGTCAAAAGTCTAAAAATACATTGTCATACCTGGTCTTCCAACTTCATCTGCTGGGGACATCTTGGTGTGGTAGAGTCTCACTGTTCTCTGAAGTTCTTTCCCATTCATTACCTGGGAGCCTCCAAAGAAAGCACTTGCACATGGTGGGTAAGCTTTTGTACAGCTTTGTTTTTTAATCACCTTCTACTTATACAGTACAAAACAGAGGGAGGTACCAAATACCCATGTTCATGCTTGCCTAACTGGTTTCTGCATAACTGGAATAAATAAATTTTTCGGAAGCTACTCTGAGTGAATGGGAGAAAAACACGTGTAACTTCTTAGGGAAGCCTGAATGAGTCATTTGGATAGAATGACAACAATAGATCCCTTGTCCCACAGATAAGAATTTGAATCCCTCAGAGAATATGCATATTCATTAACAACTACATGAAAGATTTGGTTAACTTCACATAGGTGAGCCTTATCAAAAATCTCTAACCAGTTACCTGGCAGCAGTTACTGGAATGCTTAGCAATAAAAAAAACACCACCACCACAATTGTCTGCACCGTATCCTGACATCAAATGATGTTTGCTGTGAAAATTACTCAGAAGTTAGATGGCCTGATTGAGATTGTCAAAGGAATGTTCTGTAGCCCAAGCTCGGTAAAGCTGTTGCCTTTAGGAATAAGCACTGATTTTAGAAATAAGAGTATGTTCTCAAGAAATGGTATTACCTAAAGCTATACTGACTCTGCCATGAGGTATCTTGTCTATAATGCCAGCATAGATCAGATTGAAGTCCCCATAGCAGCTCCTATGAATCTTAGGAAGTACATGCTATAAAGATCTGAATTATTACTTGGGTATGACTGCAGCTATTGGATTTGTTCATAATCCAGCACCAGCTTGATTTTGGGTAGAGATGAGGAATGGCCTTCTGAGTCCTGGTGCCATTTCATGGAGAAGGAATCAAATGGTGTTTGGAACAAAATTGTAGGCCATAATTCAAGATCTCATCTTGTTGACCCTCTCATAAAACATGCAGCTACTTCACTATTTGTTAATGTATACTAAAGGTGGGCTTTTACTGCTTCAATATTCCTCGCCTCAGCTGCACCAGGTAAAAATGCCAGTTCCCTTTTGTGTAGTGAAAAATGCAGATGGTTAACTTGTAGCCCAATTGGTCAGTCCCACTGAATGTGGATCTTTTTTCTGTGGACCTTATTTCTATGCAAACTACTAACATCTAAAGAATTGGGCTGTATGTATTTCACTTTTGCCAGAAAAAGGGGAGAAATTGAGGAATTTAGTTGTGTTGCGAAACTGGGCAATTATGGTAGTTATGGCTGTACAAAGTCTATTTTGTAAAATGTGGGCAGGTCAGATCTAAAGTCAACATTGTAGCATTCCACATGCGATCAGCATCTTAATTTTGCTTTTGGAATTCATAAAAAGAACCCCGAAATGTTCAATGTGATTTCTCCCTCTCCTACGTTTTATTTGCAAGAAACGATAATTTTAAATTTTTACACCTTGATAATATAGGATCAAAAATACTGCAGAAATTCATGTGCAGTTGTGATGCTGTAATTAAAAATACATTTGAGGAATAGGCAGGGGCTGTGGGTGGCTTAAGTCACTGTGCCTGTTAACCAGCAGGCCAGGGTTTGAGACCCAGATCCCCACAAGACAGGGTGAGCTCCTGTCCTTAGCCCAGCTCTGCGATGCAGCTAGAACCAATCGTATCGCTCTGCCATTCCATTGGACTATTTCAGTGGCGTGGAGAGAGGGGATTTGCTGCTTGGGTAACAGCCTATCCTCCATATCAATCTATCCACGCCTTCGTGCTTCACATACGGTATCAAGCACGATACCATAGTAATGGTATCGTGATGATGGATGCCAAGGGGAGTAGGTCTGGTTTCTTCTAATAAACATACTAACAGTTATAGAAGGAAAAAGTTGGAGAAAACATTTTTTAAGTGAAAATCCTGAGTTTGCCCCAGACCACACTAAACTATGGGTGTATTATCTTAACTAATGCAGAGAGACAAATACTGTACTGAACTTCTAAACTGGGTGGCCTGATCCTAAGTTGCACTGGCATAGGTGGGCCACATGGTTTACATTGGACCCAGTGATGCTTAGAAGATGGCCAGAAGCCTCCTTTGGGATAAAGGGATGTTTTCCCTTACCCAGGTAAAGCCCCAACCACCCCTACGGATCTTCCCAGATTCACACTATTTAGCTAGCACAGATAAAAAAAGCCTGGTGTGTTATGGGGCAAGCCAGGAAGAGTTAGGATACAGTGTTTACTGCCACCACTGCCAATCCCACCCTTGTGGCCCATTCTTTCCCATATTCAGCTCTCCTCTATCCATAAAGGTTCCTGCCTGTCTCCAGACTGCCATTCTGTCACCCTCCTCAGTGCCACCCAGTTTCTCGTGCCAGCCAGAGCAAGGTGGGATCCAGTGCTGCTGGGATCAGATGCTAGTCCATCTGATTCCTGAGTCATACTCCAAACTGGTGCAGGGGTGGCCACACTTGCTCAAAGCCACGATAGGATTGCACTGTCAGAGTGAGTATTGTTCCGTTGGGATATTTGGGTTTAAATGCAACCCTTGCTTTGTTTTTGGCCTTTACGTAAACCTAGTTCTTGTCTACTGACTCCTGTCTCAACAAAATAGTGTGGAGGAAAATGTGGTACTATAGTATTAAACTGACTTAAAGCAAAAAAGGTTGCACAATTTTGACTGTGAATAAGTTTGAGGCTGTTCAAACTGCATTGTGCCACCTTCCTTTGTACAATGCAAAGATTGAAAAAGTCAAATAGTTTACCAAAGAATAATAGAATGCAACGTGGCCCACATAGCTCAGGCACCCAGCCATACTTCCTGTATCACAAACATGTCAGTGGTTATGAAATGAATCTTCCTGTTTCTCTAGTAGCCTTAATTATATTTAATAACTTTAATCAGTGGTGTTTAGCAGTTTGTGCAAAGCGCATTAGCACTAGTATATTAAAAACAACTTAATTGTAACTTGCTTCTAGTTCTTGCCAACTCGCAGAATTCTTACCCCCGCACACACACATACACCTAGACACCGTCCTGGACAGAGAAGCATCTGAAACATTCAGTTTTTGGGCAGCGTATCTGTGGGTGTTTTGAGGAACGCCATTTCCTGCCAGCCCGCCATCTCTTGTATTAAAAGTAGATGAGAAACTGGCAGCTTCAGGTGCAGCAGATTTGGCAAGTAACTGGAGGGGCCCATCCATTCTCAGAACAGCAAGGAAAGAGGCGATAGTTTCAATGTGTGGTGTTACTGAGCTTTGCCGAGTAGCAGCTGGACAGAAACAATTGTGAGGATGTGTGTAGCAGACAGGTTGTGTGATTCTATTCTTGTACTCTCTGTATGTGGTAGAGGAAAATATGTGCCTGTCCAAATATATATGGCAACTGCTGGGACTGTGTGGCTTTCCGCTGCCTTGAAAGCAGCAGGGAGCATTTGGCCCACTTGGAAGTGATAAAGGTGGCTTCCATTGACTCCCTTGTTGTTTCACTTGTACCTCCATGCTCCTTTGGGAAACTCAGAGCAGTTGACATGTTTTGTTTATTTTAAAGGATTTCAGTTTTAAAGATAAACACCTCACACAGCATTAACTGGTTGGACTAAAAAATTTATATTTTAATAAACATTTGCTAGGCTGGCATGCAAAATGGTATAGTTGAAACGGGCTTTTAGCTAACAGCTTTGCAAATATACTTGTGGCTCACTGTGAATTTTAATACAATTCCATTGTGGACAAGACCCTAATTTCAATATCCCATACAGCTGTAATACTCAGGCATTTCAGCCCAGGACCCCCATTCAAACTTAAAAATCTATCCAGGATCCCCTGCCAAATTTATTGGGATGTGATATCAGTGTGGTGCCAAAGTGCCTCCATGTCTATTTGGAAGTAAGTCCCACTGTGTTCAATGAAACTTACTCCCAGGAAAACCCAGTGCCACAATCCAAGATGGTGGATCCCACTCTCTCACAATCTCCCTGACCAGGTTGTGATGCCCAAGGCGGTACCAATCAGTGGTGGGCTCCAGCAGGTTCGCACCTACTCTATAGAACGGATTGTTAATGAGAGATAGGACATATAAAATTTAAAAATAGCCATTTAAAAGTGGCTGCCAGATAGACATAGAATCGGTTATTAATTTCTTTGAATACCATCACTAGTCCCAATCCCATTTTTGAGTGTTACTGCTTTACAATATCTTTGCTTAAGAAAGTCAGGAGACTTGCATAGTGCTGATTTCTACACATGTTCAAAGGACTCATGGTGGGTCTGAGGGGAATATGGAATATCATCTGTCAGCTGCTTTGAGAAGAGGTTCAAAAGACCACTTTTTGAACTAAACAATTGAACCAAGCCTAAAGTTTGTTTCACAGGAATGTCTTTCAAGGAAATGGTTGAGGTATTCATGGATTGGGCTCCACCTGAAACACTTCCTGTAGCCTTGAAAGAATGTCCACAAGTGCTTGTATGTCTTCCTCTCTGGCTGATAAGAGTTTCAGGAGGGAATGATTCTGTATGGAAAGGGAGTAACGTCTACCCTCATACATCACGATTGTAATGCAAGTTGTTGCTGTCCAGGTCTGTTCTCCCCCTCTACCCTGCAGCTTGAATTAAAAGAAAAAGACATGAGGAGATGCATTCACAGTACTTCTACATTGTGTTTAGCTTGGCCTTCAATTACAGGTGCAGGAATGACATTTGATTTATAGGATATTTTATCAAAGGAGCTAAAGAAAGCAGCTCAATAGGGTTCAAAGTATAACAAACTCAATACAGAGAAAAAACAGCTTCCCTAACAATTGCTCTGCCTCCATTACCCAGACATGCAACCCACACCCAATTACTAGTCTTATGTTTGATGGGGGCAAACATAAGGGTCATGCGACCCAGGAGAAAAATATACCCTTGCTGTGGCTGCTGTTGAGCTGCTACTTCCGTGATATACAGAACTGACTCTAATGGGTGGAGCATTTTTTTTCTTGCCCCCAGTTGTGTGATGTAAACCGATGAAGATGCCAAGGGCATTCCTTCTTGGTCTCTGGCACTCGTTTCTGGCACTTCTCAAGTGAAAGTAGTGAATGATCTGTCCAAACGTATTTCTTCAACAAATATTTGCACGACACATTTGACAGAATGTTGGAATTTTGTTTTCAGTATCAGCATATTACCATCCAAAACCTAACATTTGTGTTTTTTTTAGTTTTGACAGTCAACATTTGGTGGGGTGTGTGTCTTTGAAATGGGTTAAAGCTATTAACCTTGAGTATGTCTTTGCCAAATTTGTCAGCTATCACTTAGTGTCATCCCTTTTTTAGGAAAATATAATGGCCTTGCCCTTATACCACCTTTAAAGGCGGCCTGACATGTAGAAATTAAGCAGGGGAAGCTTTAATTGGCAGCAACATGAAGAAATGTGGAAAGCTTTCCATGTTTTCTTCTATGGCAGAAAAACTGAGATTGCTGCCAGAGAGGTGGCTGTTTAAATACAGAGGGTAGGAGCAGAGCTAGTAAAACAGGTGGAAGAGCTACTGTCCTCTGGATACCCTATATATCCTTCTTTATATATATCTGTATCTATGCTGTCAACATCTGGATACCCTCTATAACAATTGCTTTCAAGTATTGCATGTATTGGAAGCTAATGTTGAAAATGGCCATTGTTCAGTCTTAATGCTTTCATTTTTTCAAGGGCCATAAATTTCTTGGGAATATGAATTTAGTGTGTTGGGAATATGAATTTAGCATTTTAATTGCTAAACATTAGCAACATTAGGGACCCAATCCTATCCAGCTTTCCAGCACAGATGCAGCTTGTATGCAATGCAGGCCTAAGATAAGGAACTAAATACTCCCTTACCTTGTGGAGTCATCCGAGCCTTTGCCTCCCACTGCAGGATGCAATCCATGTCCCTTTGTAACCTATGCATCTGTGCTGGGCCCTCTAACTCTTTAGCCTTCCCAATGTGGAATGTGCAAGTACCTCAGATATTTCTTTTAAAAAATATACTGAGTTGATGCAAGACACACTCAAGACGCAATGTCACATTCCATTTGTAAAATTCAGTTCACCATATGTGGTAAACTTGCCATATTGTGTACATAGGATTCAAGTCTACTACAATGCTCTTCATATATTTTTGTCTAAGTTTGTGGAATTAGGCATTTGGCACTGTTGAGAAGAGCCAACCTGGATCCTACTGAAAACCCTCACACATTTCTTGCCTGTATCAGTGTGGGGAAGTTGGATGGTATTGGGCTCAAAATAATTTGCATACACGTGTATTTAATTTTTACGTTTGAGAGTTTGTGTTAACAGCTCTCAATTTAGTTTTGATTTCTTCTTCTGAAGTCAAAACATAGGGTGGACAAGGTTGATCATACCACCCTTTAAGTTCGTGGATCTTGTATAATACCTCTTGCCCAACTTCTCTGTGAGGCTGTGGAAAGTACAACAGGAGCCTCATCCTCCTAAAGTCAAGGATTCTACCAATTGATGTGAGATGTTGAAACCCTGAAACTGAAAAAAAATAATTGTAGCAGGTATTACTTTACTGTTCTGCAAAACAAGCTTCCTTCATATTTTGCTGCTGTTAGTAGTTTAGTTCCCTACAAAAATCGCAGTGCTAGATATGTGTGTCCCTTGCTTATCCTGTGCACAAAAGCAGCCTATGAGACGGGGAAATTCTATTCACAAACTTGCAAGTTAGAAAAATGGCCTCTAAAATAATTTCAGACTTGGCAGAAGCAGGGCCTAGAAATCTTGAAACATTCACCCTTAAGGATTATGTTCAACAGGAGGGGGAAGAAGGCGCTAGAAGGCAGCTTCAAATTTCAAAGTAGTCTGATTTTAGCCAAAAGAAACCTGATACAGTGTTTGTCACAGATGAGTGCCAACAAACAATTGAACCTCCAGACGCCAAAGCGGAAGGACAGAACTGATATGAAAGTGTGGGCATCCGGCATTCCTTTTTGTTTCCTGCACAGGTAAGTTAATGTAGGTCATTGCAAACTGTGAATCCTTGTTCTCTATGACAGTAATCTCTAATTGAAAGAACAGAATTTCAGTGTGCTTTTGGTGTTAGTGATTATGAAAATGTATAACAGGGTGGATCCACAACTTTCAGTGGAAGTTATGCATGCTTGTTTTTCTAGCCTATATTCTGTGAGACAAAACATCACATCTATCTATCTATCTATCTATCTCATGAAACCGTTTACAAGAAGATGAAAAAATTAATAGCTAATTGATAGCTAATGGGTCCCTGTCCCAAAAGGACTCAAGATCTAAAATGCAAAAGAACACCAGCAGAAGCCACTAGAACAGGCATTGCTGGTTTGTGCAGGGCCAGTTACTCTCCCCTTGCTAAATAAAAGAGGAACACCCACTTGAAAGAGTGCCTCTTCTCCAGTTTGTGGGGTAAACCATGCATGGTTCAAGGATCTCTTCCACCTCCGCCTATCCCTCATGGCATATTCTTCCTCCAGAAAGAGGACATCCAGTACTTTTGAAAACCTTAATTTAATCTCCACATTGGTATCAACAGCAAAAGGGATGGCATGGAAGAGGGCTGGTACTCATCTTCAGGCCCTGGTACTGACATCTTTATTTTTAAGAATCACATCTTCCCTGAATATTACACACTGATAGTTTACTTGGAGTATCATTACAGGTGAGTGGCACCACAATTATGATATTTAACGATGGATTTTAAATGGCCCTGTTCTTTATAATAGCCAGCCCTGTCCTGGAATACTTCTGCATGTATCAAATAAGCATGATATTGATCTATTACACAGAGTGATTCTGGAAAGACTGGAAGAGTCACCTTGGACAAGCCAAAAACTCCAATAAAAGTCTCAAGAATGAAGTAGGAGTTTCAGACCTTCAGAACAAGTGGGGCAGATGGGGAGACAGTCAACAAGTAATTGCTACATCAGAGATGAATATAATTAAATCAGAGAATCCACCTTTTACGTCAGACCATCTTTGCCTTGTGAAAAGTCATAAAAGTTGAGAAATCAAAGACATTTTTAATTAAGTTTTTGTTTGTCAAATGATAAGAAAGCCATGATGTCTGTTTTTAATCAATGCTTATTGCATCAGGAAATGTGGTTTGCAAAGAAATATTAACTTCCATGCCCAGCAGGTGAATACATTATACCTTATACACTTGGTAAATTGCTCCAAAAGAATCTATCCAAACTGGCTGAATGGGCATCAAAATGGCAATGAAATGGTTAAGTGTAAATCAATATAAAGAGAAATACACCGGGTAAGTTAGAACTAACTAGATAGCTCAATGGAGACATCATCTCTAGGGGAATGGCTCTTGAGCATTTCCGAATGCATTTCTGACAATGACTGGCTGGGAACTCCCAGAAGTGATATCATGGCCAGGAGTGACATCACTGATGTGCATCGGGGAACATGCACACAAGCATTTCATTTACTACTGAAGGTCAATAATGTCCAACCTCTGCCTAAAAGCCATACAGCCCAATCCTAAACAGTGGAATAGGGAGGCCAACAGGCCTACATATCCAATGTACTGGTTATGGCGTAGGCCTGTTTGGCCTGCGTATTCCACTATTGCGATACTACATGTGATGGGTGGATCTGAGCTTCCCCTTGCCACATGATTTAAATTCTTTGGTTATTTAAATAGCTTGCTGAGGTTTGGTTTGGACTTTTCGTCCCAAGCTGGAGCTGGACAGTTTGCTGGGTGGCGTGTGTCCATCATCACACAATTGGATTGCATGATCCAAATCCCAACACTACATGGAATCTACATAACAGACATGCCACTGAATAACTGCTTCTTGGAGCAACAGCAAGAGACTTCATGTCCAGTTTATGGGCTTCACATAGACATTTAACTGGTCACCTCAGAAAGGATATTAAATCCTTAGAACGGATATTAGATGGAGCTTTGTGTGATCCAGCATGGATCTTGTCAGCCCTTCCACAAAACTAAATAAAAGTCCACTCCTTTGTAAGCCTGCCCATCCACTTCATTCTGTGTCAGAAGTCTTGCTCCATGCTTTCAACTCCTGGAGAGGCTCAGATGACACAAGTGTGAGACAAGTCTTGGTGGTGGTGTCCAAAACTCCCTTCCTTATGTTCCCTGGTTCATACAGTCACTGAAGGATATAAAGAACTGTGAAAACATGCTCTGTTTTTGGTTGCTGTTCAGTGTGGTTTATTTTATTACTTCTTTTTGTGTGTTCTTCCCTGAAAGTCATTATCAGGGAGGAAAGGATGGAAAGACACCTAAATTGAAAAAAGGTGAATGGACAATGGCTTATCTCAGATTCCTCACCTGGAGTCTAGACTGGTGTTTCTTGCATTTCAATCTTTGGAGGCCAGTGGTATTCATATGATCCCTGAAAAACTAGCTAGTACTCCATAAAGATAAAGAAGGGGTCCCTTGCAGATTGTACTGCTAATTGTGACTGACTCTGGCATGTGCTGCTCATCCTTGTTTCTAAGCCAAAGAGCTAGCACTGTCTAGTTGTCTCTGTGGTCATCTGGCCAGCATGATGATATGTCAAGCCGCTGTTACCTTCCTGCCAAGGTGGCACCTATTATCTACTTGCGTTTCCATGATTTTGAACTGCTTGGTTGGCAGGAGCTGGGTAGAGGACAGTAGCTCACTCTGTTTTGTTAGCACCCGGGCCTTCAGCCCCAGCTTGGCATTTTATCCGAGCCACTACAGCCTTTAGTACTCCATAACTAGAAACAGAATTTATACTGGTGTGGGATACCAAGACCTGCTTAGACTCATGCACTAACCCAATGAAAGTCTAACCTTTTCCCCCTTTGAACACCTTATCCTCATGATTTACCACAAACTACTTTGAAACCTTTGTATTTCAACATATATTTTCCACGTTGCATTGAGCCTACTGCTTGAAATGAAAGATTTGACTCTCTTTTGGGCTGGGGTTGCCATATGTCCTGAAAAACAGGGACAGCCCCCAATTGTGTTCATATACTGGTAAGTGTGACAGAAGGTCCTGCCCCAATTTTGTGGAAGAGAATTATGGCAATCCTGTTTTGGGCTCATGGAACATATCCCACAGTTTGTTGAATCTTGATGATGGAGAAATGTCACTAGAAGGTGGCAACAGTGGTTGGCGCTGGAGAAATCCAACCAGAAATCAGTTGGATTACCACTTTCATCCTTATTGTAAAAGTGTCTTCCCTTTTATCCACATCACTGGTTTATGACAATTTGATGTTTCCACTTCCTTGGTCTCCATTAGTAGAGTATTTAACACAGTTCTGAGCATAAGAAATTACCTCGGCATCCTCAGCATTGATAAGATTCAACAGAAATTCAACAAATTCAGCAAATTCAACAGAAGGCATCTGCTTCACACCTGCATTCCTGTTTTGAGACTGCAAGCAAGTTTATATCCAGATCCATTTACCGGTATTTCGTTTTAAATAGTTAAAGGTTAAAGCTGCTTGCTTTGATGCCTCACACACCAGAACCAGTGCATCTGAATTTTCTTTGCCTCCAAGTTGTGACTTAACCCTACTGAGTCCATTGGGACCTGTGACCTACTATGTAAGCCTAGGTCAACAGCCTACATCTTCATTATCTGAATACTTGAGGCTTTTGGACGTATGGTACTGGTTAGATCAGCCACCAGGATAATGTTCATCATGGTGCCATGCATTGGAGGCTTCAGAACACAAAGGGTTCCTGCAGTTTTGGGCTACCTGATGCCAGCTCCCAACAAACCTCAATGGAATTGACCTTTGAAACCTTGTTCAAGGTTTCCTCTTGAATGAAGCTGCTTTTGCCCACCAATGCCACCAATTACATCTAGAAGAAATCTACTCAGTGCCACAGACTTTGATAAGAAAAATGAGACAAAAATATACAGGGTGACTGAAAAGTAACTCCCTAAACTGTTCGAGTGCAAAGATGGATCACAAATTAGAACAGCCTAAAATGGTTAGTATTGTGCTCATAGTGCTTAAATTAACTGCATGAAAGCAATATTATTTTGCACTCGAACAACAAATTTCCAAACTTGCTGCTAGCTGGGCATGCTCCTGCAGAATAAGATGTCCAGTCATATTTGTAGGGCTTTCAAATTTCAAACAAAATAATCAGTCTGAAACACAGATACAAACCATTTCAATTTACAGATTACATTCTCATACATTAAAGATCAAACAAAAAAACTGAGACAAAAATCACTTTAAATAAATAATTTATAAGGCTGCAATCCTAAAGACACTTTTCTAGGAGTAAGATCCTCTGAACACAATGGAGCTAATGCAGTGGTGGGCTTCAGCGGGTTGTCACAGGTTCTATAGAACCCTTTGCTAATGACCGCCTGGTTCTGAGAAGCGGTTACTAAGCGGTTACCTGTTGTTCTATGGACTTAGAACCTGTTGTTAATATAGGTTATTAGGACATAGAACCTGTTAGTTAATTTATTTGAATCCCACCACAGAGCTTATGTTTGAGGAGACATGGATTGCATGTTTGAGGGTAGGATTGCATGGTTTGTATTTTAAAATAGGGAGTTACGGTACTTTTCAATCACCCTGTAAATGGTTGCAGAATATTGAGGAGCATATTGAAACATTGCTGCATGTTCCCAACAAGAGGATCCGATGAACTGTGCATTGGTTTGGTCTTAGATGTGTCTGGCCAAAGACTTCCTGAAATCTAAAGTGGCATGAAAAATGTTTCCCCCCTTTACATGGTGATATGCCCTTTCCTTTATCCCACCATTTTTCTCCTCTCCAACACATGCTCATCTCTCTTCCTTCTCCAAGCCAAGGAATGGATGGAAGATGAGTGGAAGCAAGTAGGTGGGTGGAAATGAGTGCCCCTGTTAATCTGCTGCCTTGATTGGTCATCCTTGGTCCAGGACAAGGTAGTAAAATAGAGAATTGTTACAAACTGTTTTGGTCAAATACTGTATTTTTATGTAAAGAAAACAGATTTGTCAATAAAAAATAATTATTTTAATTCAGTTGTTTATCTAGACTAGAATTATGACATGATAGCCTATTGTTGTTCTATCTGGTTTTAATAATATTTTATTGTTGTGTATGTAGTTAGCCAGCTTGGGTTTCCTTTATTAAGGAAGAAAAGTGGGATACAAATAAATAAATAAATAAATAAATAAATACATACATACATACATACATACATACATACATACATACAACATCTTCCAGGAAATTGAGAATTCTTAGACAGATAGGATGCAATCCTAAGCTTTACTTAGGTTGGCCTAAGACCCAGCATAATCCTGTGCTGACCAGGGGTGTCACAACAGTGCAGTAAGACACTTCTGCCCCACTCCTGGAGGAGTTAGGCCAGTGCTCAGGAATACACCAACCTCTGCACACCATCATGGAAAGATAAGCCAAGCGACTTAGCTGGCCTAAATATCTTAGGATTGCTCCCTTAATCTATTATTTCATTGCATTGCAAAGGTTTGATCCTCCATGTTACTGCCCAGCTCTGAATATATTGGATGGTATGAGAACCAGTATGATTTAATCAATCTGAAACTGAAAAGGCAAGCTCATGTCATGAGTTCAGGGCCACCAACACTGAAACATTCCACGTCATGCAAGATCCTTCGTTCATGGTCTCCTGGGCTCTTGAAAGCCAGGAATGAAAGACACTGCTGTGTGTTCTGCCAATGTTTGCAGCTTTTTGAAGTATATACATCGAGGTCGCTGTATTGTTGGTCTGACCCCAAGGAGCAGCACCTTGGTGGGAGCACAGCTGTGCAAGGTGGTCTCTCTATTAACCTTTAAAAATCTCTGTGTGTTTAATTTCTCATTGGAAAATGATTGCTATTTCCTGAAGATAAGCTCTTCTTTCTTCATTTATGGTTAAACTCTCCTGAACATTTATGTTGGGTTTTTTTAAATCCTATAATCATTTTTTAGCATGAAGATGTCCTCCTTTCTTGATGCTTCACTTGTCCACCTCAAAGAACCTTTTTTCCAGCACTTAACATGTTCAGTTTGTAACCATCAGGAGTCCCACTTCAAGGTTTCTCTCACTTCCAGCAACGTGGCTATTGTTGACAGTGTTTGGCAAGGCCTATCTGCTTCATTTCTGGCCCCCCAAACTATAGATGGAGTTAAATCAGACCTGGATAGGACAGTGTCTTTCAGCCTACGCTCCTTGGAAGCTTATCAGGCATTCCTAGATCAGAAGATCAAGGTTCCCTGAAAGACAGCTTGTGCGCTTGTACTGATGTGCCTTGGTAATGAGCAGCATCAGGCCAAAAGCACACCGGGTAGGGATCTGTGATTTTAATAAGTTTGGGTGAGTGGATGGTAGGTGCTTTGAACACAGGCTCTGAATTGGATCAAGCAGTAGTATGAAGAAGGGGGCATTTAACCCTTTCTTTCCATAGTTCCAATCTAAACTGCTTCTCCCATTGCTGTGAGTCTTATGGGAAATGAATTACAGATCTCCCATGTCATGTAATTAAGGCTCAGGATAAAAGGGTTGGGTGCATACTAGGGTAAATACTCATTTCCTATTGGGCAACAGAGAAGAATAAATAGTTTTGCCAATTTCCTCTCCCCCCCCCCCCCCCCAACTGAGGACATATCCCAGGATCCTTGGTAGGAGTTATCTGCCAGAAAGACAGTCCTATCCTGACTGAATTCCCTAGTGCCCATGGAGCAGAACTGGTGCATGATCTACCTTCTTGCTGGGAGGGAATTGTCACTGCTAGAGGTCTCCTCAAAATAAGAAGACATTTTCCTCCTTGCCCCAGGGTAAGACCCAGCCATGTAATAAGTCTTCTTGGATCTGCTCCAGAGGTATCACTGGCTCAAGTCCATGATTCATGCAGGTGCATTAGGCCTAGGAAGGGATAAGGAAGAAAGGATATGGGGAGTGCTAGGGATGCTGATCATGCTCTTCCCCCGGCTCAATCCACCCACTCCTGTCCCCACTGCCACCCTTCTTCACCCCATACTACCCTCCCATCCCCCACTCCTTCAATAGTTTTATCTGCTCCAGCAGTTATTACTTTGGCCATCACTGTTGTCAGGAAGGCTCTGGCCTAAACGACATGCCATTTGCAAAGCACTTTATGACGACTTGCAGCATTGCTCAGGCCTGGCACACTGGCAGAGCACACACTCCAATGGCATACCTATTAGGATTGGGCCAAAATTCATATGAAACTGGATTCCCCATGGAAGGAAAGACAGGTGGTTACAACAAGCACCCAGCTAGCTTATATGTCTAAGTGTCTACAGAACTGTTGATATGAACAAAGGCTAAAACTTTATTACTAATGTTAGCAATGATAGATGTATGTTATATTGTTAGATACTATCCTTTATTGCTTTTTTTTATATAATGTTAGCAATGTTATATGTTAGATGTATGTTATATTGTTAGATGTTAGCCTTTATTGCTTCCTTTTATACTTGCCTGAGACTCCATTACCCTTTGCTGGGTCTTCATGTCTTCCAGGCAACCAGCAGTATAGATTGTAACCAGCAGGCCAGGGTTCGAGACCCGGGTCGTCCCCACAAGACAGGGTGAGCTCCTGTCCTTAGCCAAGCTCTGCGACGCCAGCTGGATCCAATCGTATTGGCTCTGCCTTTCCATTGGACTAATTGAGTGGCGTGGAGAGGGGGGATTTGCTGCTTGGGTACCAGCCTATCCTCCATAACAATCTAACCCAGGCTTTCGTGCTTCGCATGCAGCGTATGCAGAGCCAAGCACGATACCATAGTCTTTCAAGACGGACGGAGGCCTGCTGTTCCTCCACACTGTCAAGTGAAACCTTATATGAACATTTTCTCTTCTGCTATTTCCAACCCTCAGCAGGCACTATGAATGCTAACTTTGGCCCTCAGTATGAAATGAGTTTGACTTTCCTGGTAAAGATCAAGTGCAGTGTGAACTCCTAGAACAGAATATAAACTATGTCCTGATGCTGTGTTCAAATTGGTTTGCATTTGCTAGTGTGGAGACCTGGATCCATGAGGCCACCTGAAGCAGTTAGAAAGCAGGTAGATAGATATCTACTAGACTCCATTGCACATCCTTCTTCTACTGCCTGGACTGAAAAAAAGAGAGGAGGATAAAGAGGAAGAGGAAATATGAAAGGCAGGTGTGTGCTCAGCTAGAATATTGGGATGTGGTGTGGTAGGAGGCGAGACTGGCACATCCTCTGGTAAGGAGAAGGCAGCATTTGGCATGCTTGGTCTTGGACTTTAGGAAGTCTTGAACTAATAGTGCTAGTGTGAATATCGGCTTTAACAATTGCTCAGTCACTGAAACACCTTTGGATGTCTGGTCTAGAGTTTAGAGCACAAAGATAACATCTGAAGGTTGCCAGTTTGAGAACACCGGGAAGTTGTGTGGTGAGACCTTAAAACTGCTGAGCCGAACAAGAGATAAGGAGCCAGCTGTTTCTCAGTGAGGGGCAACATGGCGAGAAAGACAACCAAGACTGAATTTCTTTCTTTATTGTGAAACCCCTTTGGCATTAGAGAAGCCTGCCCATGTAAACCACCTTGAATAAAAGTACTGTATTTACTCGTATCTAATGCTCACCCTTTTCAGCTGAATTTAGTCTCCAAAATCAAGGTGCGCATTAGATTCAATGGTTAATTAGATTTGAATAAATGTAGTATTTTGATTATAAGTATAGGGTGTGCATTTGATCTGATGGTGCATTAGATTCAAGTAAATGCGGTAAGATGAGCTACCCAATGGCCAGAAAGACAGTATATAAATACCTGTTGTTGTTTACAATTTACTGGTTTTTAAGCAAGAAGCATTTCAACAGAAAGAGCAAATATGAAACCAAAAGTGTCACCAGTACCATAGCTAATGATCATGTAACCTGGTGCAAAGCTCAAAATGTTGCCCTGGAAGTGATGTCACAATCGGAATTGATGCCATCCCTGGGTAATTTCAAAAAGAAAATTTTAAAAAATAAAAATAATTTTTAAAAGAGAATATTTTTATTAAAAAATAAAAAGAAATTTCTAAAAGAAAAGAGGTAAGAAAACCTCTTCCTCAGTGTCATAACTCTTTCCCTGCCCCACCAATATCATACACATTATGATTGATGTAGTTATTTCAAGGATAAAATAATCTGCTTAAAGGAGCTTGTGCCACATCTCCATTTTGTCTGCTGAAGAGTTATGTGTAAATGCATGGTTTTGGGATACCAGTGGCCTATTCTGTGTTGCCAACCACTAAGTGATGTGCAAATGGATAGTGATTATGTGCCCTCTTGTTCAATAAATTAGCAGGTTTTAAAGAACCTCCTCTTTATCGTGATTGTTTTGTACACTTTAATTTCTATTGGCAAGCCCTCTGTGAAAGAAATTTTATCAGGGGATGCAAATTTTTGGACCCTTTCCCAAAAGGAGAGGGGGCAATTCAGGCATAGAGGCAGGAATAGTTTTTAAAGCCTGAAGTCTTTCCCAAAGCAGAACCTAGGTCTACCTGCACAAATGATACCAGCACCTAGATAATATGGAAAACCCAATATACTCCTAAGCCTTTCTATAATCTTTTAAATACAGAAAATATTGCAAAAATTTGCACTATCCTATTTAGAGCACAGTTCTAACCAATTTTCCAGAGTAAGGGCAATGGAACTTTTAGGTAAACATTGCCTTACTTTGATGAGGCCTTTGTGACTGTCCCCCAACTTCAGGATGAGGCACGTGGCTATGCCAGTGCAAGAAACTTGGATAGTATTGTGGCCTTATGCTCACACTGGAATGAAAAGTGTCATGTGTGCACCAAAACATACTTCTGTAGCAACTGTGTTCCTGAATTCCTATATACTCCATGGTATACACTCCAGTCCATGGATCCACAAACCAAAGCGCTACTGTAGCAGGCCCGTTTCCTCCCAGACGTGACACAGTTTGGTATGCGTTCCTGGACCTGGTGAGTACAGCTTATGGCAGTAATTGCTGCCATGTGCTCAGTGTGCTCCAGCATCCCATATGGCCAACAAATCTAGGAAAATGTAAGATCCCAGGAAATATCTAGGCCCCTCCTTTGGGTTCAGGTCCCCCTTTTTGATCCAGGCCCTGTATACAAATTATCTTGGCCCCTTTATTCCATCTCATGGATGCTGTCTATTAAAAGAGGAGAAAAAACTAGCCAACATTTGCTCCTGTGACTTTCTGCACTTAAAGTTGGTTTCTTCTCTTCCTTTGGTTGTCTTTGGCTCTTTAATTCACTGGAATTACAGTGGAAGGCCAGTCAAACTTATATTGTTATGTGACCCCAAGAAAAAGCACAATTAAAGTTTGCAGATTAATTTTTGTATCTTTCTGATGACAGAGAAGGGATTGCAGTCATAATAGTATTTGTACAACACTTCAAATACTAATTGAAGCAGAGGCTCGATGAGCATCTGTCGGAGATGCTCTAGGAGGATTTCCTGCTACAGGCAGGGGGTTGGACTAGATGACCTACTAGGTCCCTTCCAACTCTAGGATTCTATGATTCTATGACTTCCAAGGGCTCAGAAGTACCTCACATTTATCCTTATAACAACCTTGTCATCCCTACAACACTTCTCTGTTCCATTTCCAATTCAAGAAAACAAAGGAGGAGCAATGGAGGCAAGAAAATAGATAAAGATGGTGTCTCTCCCAATCTCCCAACCTGTGCTGTCACAGCCAGACCACATGGCCTGTATAGTATCCAGTGCAGGTTATGTGGCAGCTGGAGGTTTTCTTGGGGTACTTTTTAAAAATCCTTACCGCAAGTAACACTCCAGCCTGTCCTATGAAGCTACTTAGATCTCCATCAGCATGAGATCTGAGCAGCCCAGTATAATGCAAGATGGCTCAGAAGGTGGGTGAGGATATGGTGAAGGAAGTCCCTACCAAGCTGGCCCCTTACCAAGCTTGTACCACCCCTTATTCCATCTCCCTCACCACAAAATATCTCTTCCCCACCTCCAAACACCCTCTCCCAGCCTCTGCACTGCTCTGTGTGAAACTCACCTTAGGACAGGATAGACTATTCCTGGACCTGCATAGGACATCCTACCAGTACATCTGACTTCAGAGTAGCTGTAGTCTTATTTACAGCACATTTGCAACTCTCTAGGCCAGCAGAGTGGTGGCTGTGATGGCAGAATGGACTGTATTTTGAGGCAGCTGCCTCAATTTGCCTTATGGAATGGGCTGGATTTTTTGCTGTGTATTCTACTTAATAATAAAAAATTGCTACATATCCCAGCAGGATTTATGTTTCATAAAATAAAAAGTAAATAAGAGCATCCAATAATTTTTATTCCCATAAAAAAAACAAAGAACATGAAGAAATTCAATCTTAGATGTGCATTCCTTCCTTCTAAATGAACTACACACAGGGTAGAAGACCTTTTCCTCCAGTTCTAAGGTTGCAATACAGCAATCACAAGGCAGTCCTAGGCATGCTTGTTTTCCTGAGAAATTCTCATGAAAGTCAATGGGACCTTCTCCGGTACTTATGTAAAGTATTGCAATTGTATTTGGGAGCAAGGCCAATTCTGCTGAATAGGGTTGGCGATTATGCCCTGAACAAAATGTTCCTCTCATTTCACAGAACTGACAGCTTTATAAATACCATCCATCCCATCCATTTTCTGTACACAGGACAACTGAACACACACTATTATACTGAATTGTGGTGGCCATGATGGATCCAGGGCACTTGCAATCTTGGCCCAAGTGCCCCTTGGAGCCAGGACCACAGGATAGCATCACCTTCTGAAGACCGCCCCCTCCTGGACTTGATCTGCCTATCCTTGTCCTTATTGATACCCATGTTGATACCCACTCTGTTACACCTTCCCTGCCCTCTAACCCCTGCCTCTGTGCCAGACTTACCTGCTCCAACAGGCATCCCTGCAGGTATACCTGCAGGTATATCTGCTTGCTATTGTCAGCAGAAAGGCTTTGGCCTGCATGCTGGTACTCCTGGAAACTGTATTATCGCAAAGTGCTTTAAAGTGGAGCTTGATATAACAAGTATTCATATCAAGCCTGACATTGAAATGTGACCTGTGGAATATCCTAAATCTCTTCTATGGATGGTTCCTAACTTACTTTCACCAGGAAACTTGGGACCTCTTCACCATATACTTTGCTTCTCCAAAAATGCTTTTGCTTCTATTTCTTGGCGATGTGGGAAAGGCAGAGAGTATGTCATCTCTGTGAGTGCATGTATATTACATGGGCATGAAAAGAAAGGATGTTATACCCAGGGGGCAGGTTCTTTTAATTAAAACCTAATGGCCACCATTAGAAAGCTGCTTAAGAGTGGGATTCTGGAGACAAATGAGAAGGCAGCCAAAGGTACAAAATGAGGGCCATTTATCACATGGGCCAAGCTGTTTCTCCACAGTGGTTGGAAGCACCAGTTTCTGCCTTCAGGATGTGCTTCCCAATGGCAAAACCAGCAGCATTATGAAGTAACGTTTCTGGCTGCTATAGAAAATTGTCCCATGTATAGTATTGCTGTTGCGGTATAGGATGTTGTATGGATGGCAGCTGGCTTTCACTTCAAGTTGCCTGCAGGGAGGTAGAACAATCAGGCTCACTTTGGTAGCCCATGTTTTGGGAGTGGGGGTGTGCAACATGAAAGGTGCTTAGAAACTCAAAATTACTGTCAATGATGCATTAATGAACTTAATTCTGAAGAACCCCTAACTGTTTGCTGGGTGCTCACAGCCTTCCCTGGAATTCCTACTTTTAACTGAATTTTCCACCTATTTCATAGGTGATGGGTTTGTGAAGTTGCCCTTCACAAGTGGTATCGCAACATAATAAAGGCATCCATTCATAATTTTGGAGAGTCAACAATGATGCTACAAGTAAGTGATGAAGACTAAGAACTGTTTCCAAAGTCACTTAAAGCACTTTGCTCTTGACTACTTTTTATGATGAGAATCTAGAGTCATTTAATATAAAATGAGTTAAGAGAATTGCAAGTATTTAACGTATGTTAACTGGATCCTCACAGAGGATCAAACTCCTGAGTGTGAGCAAGGAAGATAAAGGTGCCAGAGAGAATATTGGGAAATTCTTTGGTTTTAGATTTGCTAGCATAAATAGGACACCTCTATAAAGGCTCTGTTTTTAATTATGGTATAACAAGCAGAGATTCAGAAGATTTGGTTTCTACATCTTCAGAAAGGGAAGCTACTCCTCTTGAGTTTCTGTCTGGTGCAGAGCCATTAAGGTCACACAGAACCTTTCTCAGGAAAAGGTAGCAACCTTATCAGCTCCTTGGAGGGTGTACTCATAGTTCAGTTTTGAATGAATTTCCCCTTTCCTGAACTGTGAAAAGATACCTGATAAACCACATCAACTTTAGTCAAAGTGTTATATGAAGCCATCTTAGATCTAATGAGGAAACATAGTCAGATGTTTGAAAATTTCTGTTTTGGAAGAAAAGCAAGATATATTACATGTATTATAATTTGGGTACAGCATTATCTTTCAATGTCTGGATGTTTTTAGTTGTTCTCACCTAAAATGAGAATATATTGGAGGAATAGGGCAGGTTATGATCTACATTATATTACAAAGGGCATAATCCTATCGTGTGTGGGGTCTTACTCCCAGAAAGTGCATAGTATTGCAGGCTAAACTACATATGTATCATGTAATTGCATTTTATTTACCACCTTTGAACAGTCTTAACTGTATCTACTCAGAAGTCAGCCCCATTGCGCTCAATGGGTGTTACTCCCAGGAAAGTGGGCTTAGGATTGCAGTCTTCATCCTTGAATGTTAAGAGTAAGTGAAATGCATGGCTGGATCAATGATGATGTTTTTCTTCCCAGAAAAATAGATAGGACCACCAGGGCAGGATATGTCCTTGAGAAGAGTGATAGGCTGCATAAACTCAAAGAGACATCTGGTGGGTCTGTAGATTGGCCTGCAGGCCTGGCTAATGCAAACACCTACCACACTGGCAGTGAAACCCAGCTGTTCCTTCTGCCTAGTGAGGCTATTTGTTGGTCCACAAATCTCAGAAGGCAGAAAAAGAGAGAGTTTCGAAAAGCAGAGCATTACTCAGTCACCTGAGATTCTCCAGAGGACAATCAGCCAAGGTGACCATATAGAATGGAGCCCTGTATCTTTAACCATTGCATAGAAGAGAGAATTGATGCAGGTTTAGCTCATCACAGAAGGGTTTAAAAAGCAGCATCTGCTCCAATTCCCTCTTCTATGCAATGGTAGAGGCACCCTTTTCTCCATTCTATATGGTCACCCTGACAATCAGCTGAGCTTCCTCCTCCCAGAGAGAAACCAAATTCCTTTGGTAGATTCTGATGTCCAAACTCTCCTGGCCAATGGCCACAGAATGGCTTTCTTTCAAACCACCAAAAACTCAGGTCACCACCAAAAACTCATTCCCTCAGCGTTCCCTGCCCTATAAACCCATAAAAGGCGTTCCTTTATTTCCATAAAGCAGTGTCCTTGTTTTATGTTTTATCACCACATATATTGCCTGGCTTTGCTTAGATCCATCTGGCAAGCCTTGGGTCTAGCAATGCCCACTTTTCACCCACTTTGACTCAGAGTTCTGCTAACATCTCAATTTCCCCCAAACTATATTTCAGAAGGAGCAAGAAGCCTTCTAAATTTAGCAGATTCTTTTTGGAATATCTAGGTTTTGATATTTTTAAAATTTGATTTGAAACTAGATATTGCAAAAAGCACCTCCTGTGTCCTTATGATCCCTGAACAAGGAGACCATATAGACTGGAGGACAGAGAGAGGTAAGTCTCATTGAACACAATGGGACTTACTTCAGAATAGTCATGGAGGAACTCTGGTATCATAGTAATGTCACATCCCTGCAAGTTTGACAGGGGATCCTGGACAGATTTTTAAGTTTGGAAAAGGGTTACCACAATTGTTAAAGATCCAGGAACCCTGAAGTTGAAAATGTGGACTTAGAGCCCAATCCTACACATGTCTACTCAGAAGCAAGTTCCATTATAGTCAATGGGGCTTACTCCCAGAAAAAGGTGGATAGGATTGCAGCACTTCTCTCAAAGACTGCTAGTGATCCAGAAACTTCCAGTGAACATCACGACTGAGCCCAGATTATAACCTCTTTCCTAGTTAAACCACTACCCCACACTGATTCTAATGTTTCATCATGGGAAAAAATATTATTTGGGAGAACTTCAGAGGAAAAGGCAACCGATTTTTGATGCATTTATGGTTGGGCGGGCAGGCAAAGGATTATTTCCATGTGAACTTTGTAGTGCATCAGAGACAGCTCCATTCAACGAAGTGTAGCGGGTTGAAACTGGTTTACACTTGAACCGGTTTGTCTCCAAATACTTCCCCTTTGCTGAGTGACTCAGGATTTGACCAGAGAGCCATAAACAAGCCACACATGTCCTGATGAAACCAGATCGAGGTTTCGATCAGATTCATCCCCTACAGTTCCAAAGGGGGAAAAAAGGTGGAGGGCAGTGACACCCATAGAAACCCATCAGTTCTTGGCAATACTGTGAAGAAGACCTATAGAAGGAGATTGAGGAAGAGTGTTTCTTCTGAGTGGGTAGGAGAACCAGGTCATCCCGACGAAGTTCGGAAGACTATAGATCTATAGATCAAAAATGAATGAATGAATGAATGAATGTGTCTAGGCTTGATTCGTACCTACACTTTCTGTGACATGTTGGCAGCCTACATATAATACTCAGATGTTGTGCTATGACTCCGTGCTGTGTTCTCCAAGCATAGATCTTCAGTTTAACTAGGGCTGCAATCCTAACCACACTTTCCTGAGAGGAAGCCCCGTTGAACACAATAGGACTTACATCAGAGTAGACATGCTTAGGATTGCACCCTAGGAGTATTTACTCGGTGGTTGTTCTCACTGTGTTTCAAGGGTCTTACAGTACTCCTAGGTACGTGGGCGTACCCGACCACAGTCCAAACATCAGGTATGTTGCCTTACTGGTTGTGAACCCAATCCTATGCATGTCTACTCAGAAGCAAGTCCCATTCAACTCTATGGGGCTTACTCCCAAGAAAGTGTGGCTGGGATTGCAGCTTTAGTCCTCTGCACGATGACTTGCCGGCAGTGCTGTCGAAATCAATGGCATTGGCTGCAATCCTCAAGACACTTTCCTGAGAGTAAGACCTATTGAACACAGTGGGGCTCACTTTTGAGTAGACATGGTTAGGATTGGGCTCTGTGCCAACCTTTCTTGGGCAGCCCTGCAGTGATCTGCTGCCCACCAGTATCCTTCAAATTCTGTCTCTGACACCAGGTTGACAACCCGGTTCCAATTTTAATCCAAAGATCTGGACTGGAGAGGAGGTCCTTTTCAATGCAACCTTTGCATGTAATTTGTGGGTCGATGGGGCAAACCCTATTTAAACACCCCCCCACACACACAAACAACAACAATAAAACCATAACAGGTTTGTGGATCGCATATACTCAGAGATTCCCCCATCCAGGTGGGTTTTCAGCGTTGTCTTTCAGACCCTTTTGGACATTTCAGGCCAGCACCTGAGAAGATTTCGCTCTTGGCACTGGCTGGAGAACGGAATCGGACCCCTTGAAATGGGACCGATCCTGCCTCCCACCCAGACACCTGCATTGCAACACTGCGGAGATGCTGCCTGCTGTGCAAGAAACTAATACCCTGCAATGCAGCACTGCAGGCGCCCACCGCTCTCTTTAGGTTCCAAAATAATGCTTGAACCCAGCCCAGATCCCAGATCTGGACTTGCTTGCCATCCAGCTGCACCAGTTCCCCACACAAAGCAGCACCCCTATCCCCCCAAAAAGTCTGGGTTCTGCAGAGGATCTTCTGGAATCTGTTTGGTACCCCATGCCCAGCCCTACTACTCAGATCTCCCACTTGGAAAGGGATGCGGGAGAAGGGAGGCAGCCACCTTGCAAGGCATGGAGAGTGGCGTGGCAGGCGGCGGGGGCTGTAGTGTTGCTGCTGCTGTTGCTGCAGACACGCGTGGCATGATCAGAGCAGACAGATCCACTCCAGCCCTGAGAAATTAAATCAGTCACCCCGGGTTGTCTTTGGGTGGCCGCCCCAGAGAAGCAGTTGGACTGGTTTGGCAGAACAAAGCAAACATTGGATGCAGTTCAGCTGCCTGGCATCAGCCTTACTCCTCCTGTCTGGGGAACGTGAGGATGTGGCTGGCAGATCCTCCCCACTAGGGATCCCTGCCTCCCTGGACCATCCGGAGGACTCGCTTTCCAATTCCCTGTCTCCACTGGACAAGTCCCAAACTGACCCCTTGCCTCTTTTTCCTCCGCAGTCCATCTCACCCACTTTTGGATAGATACTTTTGGATATGATGAAGGGCGGGTATTACGACGACAAGGACTACAACTAGTCAGAGGATACAACAACTAGTAGTAGTTATAGTTTCCCCAGACCCAAACTACTGTTAGTCGTTGTCGTCGTCGCAGTACCCACCCTTCATCATATCCAAAGCTAGCTAGCTAGTAGTAGTAGTTGTACACCCAGACTACTACTAGTCGTAGCTACTAGCAGTCCTAACCATGGTCGTAGTAATAGTAGTAGTATCCCCAGACCCAAACTATTAGTCGTCGACGATGTCGTGGTTAACGACGTACTTTACATAGTAGTAGTAGTAGTAGTAGTAGTAGTAGTAGTAGTAGATAATGATAATGATAATGCAATAGGCACTTTCTTCCCATCTCTAACAGCAGGAGCCTAATGCTGCAATCCTAACGATACTTTCCTAGGAGTAAGACCCATTGAACATAATGGGGCTTACTTCAGAGTAGACATGGTTAGGATTGTGCTCTAAGTCTACCCTAATCGCTGAAGAAAATGCCCCATTGTGTCCAATGGGACTTACTCCCCGGAAAGTGGACATAGGATTGCAACCAACATCCTCTCTGGATTCTCTTGCGTAGAGGGATCTTTGGTTGCAAGTTCGCTCCGGTCGAAAGTCAATACGGAAAGATCCATTGATTTTCATGGAGCGATCTGCTACTTAAACTGTAAGGACCAGCGGAGTGTCCTCGTCCGTCCGTCTTGTTGCGGATCCCAACTATAGCACCTGGAGATCCGAATCCACCGTCCTGTTTGCCTGAGTAGGGGCTGCGTTGCCTTCACCCCGCTGCAGGCGCTATCTCCGCGTCTACAATGGGTCGGACTGGACGGGATGGGGGTCCTTATTGGAAGCTCCAGTAAAGAAGTTCGACAGCCGTCCTGGTCCTCAAGCTTAAGGGGCTTGGTGGGTGATTGGCTGGAAGCGGAGGAAAATCCGCAGTCTAGACTCTACTCTAGAACAAGAGTGTTAGTAGTTGAACCGAGTCAGATCCTGCTCAGCACTGCCAATGCTCTCGATTGATGTGTGGGTTTATTTCACCCTCTCATTACCCACCCCTCACTGGATAGTGCGATGTCTCTAACTGGTATCAGTGGTCCAGAGGTGACGCTCTTAGTTAATCCGAAGTAAACGTGTGTGATCTGATGTTAGGAGCATGGTCAATGACAGCACTAAATCCACTACTAAGGAACCCCGATGGGGGGCATGGGGTGCAGCCCCTCCAGGTGTGCCCTGATGATCTCCATGATGGAAGCAGTGGATTCCCTGACAGCCCCAAGACTGTGGTCTGAAGTGAGGGATGGAAGGGGTGATGGTGGGGGGCGGTGGATCTCCCCTCCCCAGCAGCGCCCAGTCTCCCTTCTCTACGTTGAGTAAAGCTGGAGTAGTACAAAATGGCGGGGCGCGGGTGGGCGAGGAGCCAGGCTGGAAAAGCCCTGCTCTCCTCAGTCCCCCGGGGTGGCAGACCCCAGACCCCGAGGGGATGCAGCAACTACCACCCCCGTCCTCAGTCCCACAGGATCGCCTCTGCTCCCGGAGCCTCGTCTCTGCAGAGAGCCCATCCTGAAGGCAGAGAAGCCGCAGAAAATGGCTGCCTGGCAGCTCCAGCCTGGCTGGGTTCCTCCCGAGGAGCGAGGAGCTTCAAGGACCACATGCATCCCCTTCTCCTCCCCCCCCCCCCAAGAAATCAGGTCGCCCCAGATGCGCCTGGAACTGGCAGAGGGAAAGGGGTCTCGGCTGGCTGCAGGGGGGTTTGGGCTCAGCAGGAGGCTCAGCTGTTGCAACCTCCACCTGGAGGAACCCAGCCACCAGTTGCCCCAGTCCAGACTGGGAAGGAAACCCATACTGATTACCCCAGGCATGTCTCAGCCCTAAGCGACCAAAGTTGCTTCCTACTATTTCTTCCTTCCTACTAGTTGCTCCGTACCCCTACCTACTACAGCAAAGGGGGACGGTTGATCCCGCCTGCCCACAGGGAAGCAGCTGGGGCCACAGTCAACCCTTTAGTTCCTGGCTAGTAGAGGTAGGAGGTCTCTGGGGAGCTTGAGTTTAGTCTACTCAAAAGTAATCCCCATTGTGTTCAATGGGTCTTACTCCCAGGAAAGTGTCTTTAGGATCGCAGGCTTAGACATCTTAGTGACAGGCTTAGACAGGCTTAGTGGGATTGAGTCACCATCGGAGTGTCCACTTTTCAACTTGTGTCCTCCATCACTACTTGAACACTGAAATCTGGAGTAAGGGAGGGAGTAACTTGCTGGGACATTTTCCGGGTAACTGAATCCGGAGTAAAGAAATGAGTAAGGAAGCGGGGGAATACCGAAGCAGTGTGGATGGGTGAAACTGCCCTGGAGACCCAACCCAGATCTACTTCTCCAAAATAGGACCGACACTAGTTTTTTTTAGGATCGTCCGAGAAAAAGCAACGAAGCTTTGGTTCCTCCTGCATCTCAACCGCTCGGTCTGAAGTCAACTTAAGCGGGGATCCGGATCTAAAACCAAATAGTGACAGTCGTCAAGAGCTAGTTTCATGTTGGGACTAGAGTCCTAGATATTGATTTATTAGAGTCCCAAATATTGATTTATTAGAGTCTTAGATACTGATTTATTAGAGTCCCAGATATCGATTTATTAGAGTCCCAAACATTGATTTATTCTTATTTATTTAGGTATTTGCCGTGCCAACGCAAATGCCCAAGGCGGCTTACAAAGTTCCTTCCCTCCTGAAGTCCTCACAACAACCCTGTGAGGTAGGAGAGGCTGAGTGTTAGTGACTGGCCCCCAAGTCACCCAATAAGCTTCATAGCCAAGGAGAGATTTGAACCTGGATCTTCCAGCTCCCTAATCATTACACCGTCCAGGCTCTCCAGATTTGGACTTGGTTTCATATCCATAAAGTGTGAATCGTTTGGAGAACTTTTGGAGGTCTCAGTCTAACACATCTGCAAAACGGGTTATATTTTGTATTTCAATATTCCGCCCGATGCGATGGGCATTTTTCTTGGAATCACCACCTGATCTCCTTGAGGCACCCAAGGGTGCAACATACTCAACGTGTGGAGGGTGTGGTGGTCACAAATGGGACGCTCCCGAGTTACCAACCCTGGGCTGCAATCAGTGGGGCTGTCATAAGTGGGACTGATTCAATCCTGAGCATGTCTCCTCAAAAGGAAGTTCATTGTGTTCAATAGTACTTGCTCCCAGGAAAGTGTGTTTAGGATTGCAGCCAGTCTTTGTAGGGCACTCCTTTCCTCCCGGTCGTGGCAGGATCAGATCTCAGCCAGAACCCCCCTGCCTGCCTCTCCGTCCAACCCAGTAAACCCACCACCACTGCCTTTTTAGGGACTGGAATTTCACCCGGGATTAGACAGGTCAAGAGGGGAAGGAGGGAGCCTTTCTTTCTGGGGAGGGAGAGGGCTCTACAAGTGCTGATGTCAAGGGGATAAAACGAGCCCAGCGCCGGATCGCCGACCGTATAAGGCAGGCGGGCGAGATTTGCCGCAATGGCGGGCGAGAGAGGGGGGCAACCGCAGTGGGGCGGGGGGAAGAGAGGCTGGCAGGGATGGGCACCCGCCTCTTGCAGCCAGGCTGGGGGGATAAATGCACGTGGAGAAGCAGGTCAAGGTGGTGCAAAGGCTGAAGATCTGGAAGATTTTGCAGAAGGAAAAGCAGCCCAATCCTTATTCCCAGTTTCCTGGGAGTAAGACCCATTGGCTCTGATGGGTTCTCACCTCTGAGTAGACAAGCAGAGGATTGGGCTCTCAATCCCACCTCAATTGGAGACACACACACACACACACACACACACACACACACACACACACACGCACAGAGAGAGAGAGAGAGATCCTCTGGTTGAACATAACCCAGATCTTTCCTTTCCAGATCAGCTAGATTGGAAGGCACCCTGTTCCATCAGTGGCACTGGCCCCCGCGGGGGTACGGGAAGAGCAGCAACCTTCCCCCCTGACCATGTCTATCCTGCAACCCGCAAACCACCTTCCTTTACAACACCCCAGGAAATAGGGTTGGCGGAGCGCACCCTTGGCCCCCTGCACTCTTAGGCGAGAAGGTGGCCAAGTCGGTTTCCAGCAACGCAGAATTAGTTTCCTTCTTAATCCTCAATCCAGAAATCAAGGCTGCTTCCAAATAATGGCTGAAAGATGAAGAGAGACAGATAGAGATGTTGACCCTATCTATCTATCTATCTATCTATCTATCTATCTATCTATCTATCTATCTATCTATCTATCTATCTATCTATCTATCGTCTGTCTGTCTGTCTGTCTGTCTGTGGAACATGGGGTTCTAGAGCGAGGCTTCTAAGTTCTAGAATCTGACGGTTCCAATGAGCTTTGGGGTAGCTCCCTGTGGGTGAGTCCCAGTCTTCCCCAACTTTCCAGTGCTGATGCAGCCTTGCCAATGGGGTGTGCGGTGGTGCATCCTGCAGCCATGGAAGCCTCCTGAAGGCAGTGGAACATTTGTCCCCTTCCTCCAGGGGAGATCGAATTGGGCCCTGAGAGTCTGATCTGCTCTCCCGCATCAGGTTATGGTTTGGAACCTTATGGCATGGAAGCCAGAGAGGGATGGGAGGAAGGTCATATAGAGTTTGAAGGATTACCAAGCCCACAATCCCTACATGCTCTTGCACATGGGTGGCTGGCTCAATTTTTTATTCTCCTTCCCCCACGCAGGAAATTCTGGCTGGTGAATAACGCAGGTGGGACTGGAAGAGGGGCATCATCAGGGAGCCCCCAGCCCTGCTGCTTCTCAAGGGTGCCCACTGGCAAAAACAGAAAGGATCTGTGCTGTCCTCCTGCTCTCCCACCTCTTCCAGAGTGACCAACCCCGGCTGTGTCTCCCAGAGAGGGGCTTGTCCACCCGGCTGCACCTGCTCCCAGGCCCCAGCTGGGCACTCAGGGCTGGGCAGCTGGTGGCACCTCCAGTCCCCGGGCACCCTGAAGGCACCTGCACTGCGATCAAGAGGGCAGAAGCCGGGGAGAGAGAGCCAGGCCGGCCACGGAGGGCTCCAGGCTGTCAGGCGAGCCGCTTCCATCCAGCCTGCAAATCTCCTGCACTGACCTAGATTGTGAGCAGCGAAAAAGAAGGGCTCAGCTCAGCTCAGCCACTGGATCCTTTCAGGTTCCTTGTGGCTACTCAGTCCTCCGGGGAGAGGTGTTTCTTTCCAGTGAGTAAAATAGGATGACAACCTAAGGTGGCATCCTGGGAGTAAGCCCCGTAGATTATAATGGGACTTACTTCTGAGTAGATGTGCATAGGATTGGACTCTCAGGCTGCAATCCTTTCCTCTTACATGGGAGTAAAACCCATTTACTATTGTAGGACTTAATTCTGAGTAAACATACACAGGATTGAACTCAGGCTGCACTCCTATTCGTGCTTACCTGGGAGTAATCCTCATTGTGTCTAATGGGGCTTAATTCTGAGTAGACATGCATTGGATTGGACTCTGAGGCTGCAATCCTTTCCTCCTACATGGGAGCAAACCCCATTTACTATAGTGGGACTTAATTCTGAGTATACATGCTTGGGCTCTCTTATTTAACGCAGTGGGCTTATTTTTGAGTAATATAAGAGCACCCTTTTCAAACACCTCTACTTATGGGATTGAGGATGGGGAGGGGGCTATGGATGTTCTCCCAAAGGAGCAGCAGCCATAGCAGAGCCTGGCTCTCCCCATCGTGGAGCCCCTCCAGTCCAGACTGATCTGTGGCAGAGGACAAGGCAGGGAAGAGAGCCCGGCTATCCCTGGCCTTGTAGGTTCCTCCTGGACTGGTGTCAAGCTGGATCCCCTTCTGGTTGTGTGGCTGCAGCTGCACCTGGTTCAACTGGTTTTCCCTGCCAGCCAGCCAGGCACCTCCGCCCTGGTACTGCAGCATCTCCTTCACAGAAATCTCCCTCCCTTTCCATGGGCTGTCCAGGGGCTGGTGGCTGCAGCTTCTCCCTCCCTCCCCTCCACCTCCTGCTCCCACCACCCAAGTCTGACAGCTCCTGCTGGCCACCTCCAGCTTGGCTTCCACGTGCTGGCTGGAGGATGGCTGGTTGCTGTGCATGTCAACAAGCTCTTCTTTTCCAGGGAAAGCAAGGCCAAGATTGGAACCCAGAACCCAGCTTCCCACCGACTCCCAGGAAACACCCATCTTGCACATCAAAGGAAACATTTTTGTCAGGCCACCTTTGAAGTGTTCATTGTATATGGGGATGCAACACAAACATAGCATGTAGCGTACAGGCACAGTCCTCCTCCAAAATGTTCCATGTATGTGGGGATGAGACACGGAAATGCATATAGCACACAAACACACTCTCCATCAGATATACTTAGTACATGTGGGAATGTGGCACAAAAATGAGTGCAGCATACAGGCGCACCCCTCATCAGAAATGCTAAGTATATGTGGGAATGGCTGCAATCCTCAAGACACTTTCCTGGGTGTAAGACCCATTGAACACAACGGGGCTTACTTTTGAGTAGACCTAGTTAGGATTGTGTAAAATGTGACACGAAAATGCGTGCAGCATACAGGCACATTCCTCATCAGAAATGCTAAGTATATGTGGGAATGTGACACAAAAATGCCTGCGGCACACAGGCACACTCTTCATCAGGAATGCTAGGTGCATGAGGGAGTATTATATGAAAATGCGTGTAGCATACAGGCACGCTCATGAGAAAAGCAGGATCGTTGCACTGGAGCCTACTTTCTATTTTTTTTTTTACTGGAGCCTTCTATCTATTTTGCCGCATAACATGTGAATAGGCCTTTATTTCTGACCTGAGTCTGAAAATGCACATACAGTATTTTTCTACTCTGACTTTCCATCCAACCATCCATCCGTCTGTCCTCCCTTATCTGTCTGTCGGTCCCTGTGCCTCCATCATGTATCATCTCAAGATCTTTCTGTCCCTCTCTTGTAGATGCCTGTATCTGGCCATCTCCCTCTGTATCTATGCAAGCCATCCATCAGTCCATGGTGTCCATGTAGCCACCCATCACTCAAACAGCACATGACTATCAATCATGCACACTTCCACGCGGCCATCCATCCATTGCCAATGCCTGTCTTGTCTTCCTCCCCTTCCCACCACCCACCCATTGGCTTCCCCAGCCTGGATCTGCCTGGAACCCATTTTTTTTCCTCCTGCAACAGCTAATTGCAATTATGATTGCGCTCTTTCTGACTTGCAGGCCAGGGAGGAAAGGGGGAGGGGTGGAGAGCTGAGCAGAGCAGAGGAGAGCTGAGCTGAGCAGAGCTGAGCAGAGCAGCAGAATTGGTGCGGGTGGTGGAGGTGTGGGGGGAAGAGGGGAGCATCACCCACCCAGGACAGAATTAGCCTCTGGTGCTCCTTGCAGGGCAGGAGGAGGGGGAGTAGGGCTCTTGGTGGTCTGTGCCCCAGATCCCCCGTTCCAGGGGGGGGGGTCAGAGGGGGGGGAGAAGCAGGGAGGGGGAAGAGCAGGCAGCCCTCTTCCTCCACCACTGAAGTCTGGTTGCTGAGATACGCGCCCTCCAATGGGCTTCCACCAGCTCACCCCAGGCGCTCGCACCGCTGCCTTATATGGTGCAGCCAGTCTGCAGGGCTCCGCGTTCAGCACCATATAAGGGCAGGAACCTAAATACAGTATCTACCTTGTTCTCTCCCAGCTTGGGCTCTCTTCCCCCTCCCAGCGGGCAGGCGGGGGCGCGCACGGGCAAGGCAGGCAGGCAGGCAGGCAGGCGCGCTCCCGTCCTCTCCCCCACTTTTGCCCAAGATGAGTTAAAGGCGATCGATGGGAGAGCAGAGCAGGCAACAGCAGCAGCAGGGAGGGGAGAGCTTGGCTAAGGCTGCTGCAATCCTATACACACTTTTCCTGAGAGTAACTCCCATAGAACACAATGAGACGCACTATTGAGTAGACATGCTGAGGACTGCACCAAGGCAGGCGAGGGTGACCAGGTGCTGAATAACCAACTGCAACAGAGGACAAGGTCGCCCTCCCCCTCCCAAATGTAGGGCACCCAAAAATGTAGGACTCTCAAGAAAATTGTAGGACACGACAAAATAAAAGCTAAATACACTCACATAGTAGATTGCTTTCGTATGTTTAACAGAAGCACTGTCAGTGCAATCCTATTCGTGTCTACTCAGAAGTACGTTCCATTGACTTCAATGGGCCTGGCTTACTCCCAGGAAAGTGCTCTTAGGATTGCAGCCTTTGTTACTTATTTTTAAATTGGAAGCTATTACGTATTATTTATGACAGCTAATTGATTAGTTCCAAGAAGGCTCCACGCTGGCTGCTCACAAGGAAACGGAGGACAAGGATTTTTTTCCAGGACACATGGTTTTAAAAAGATGACATGTCTTGGAAAAAGAGGACATATTGTCATCCTGCCCAGATGTGGCCTTGCCAGGGTGACCATATGCTTTTTTTCCCAAGACATGCCCTCTTTTTCAGCCTTGAGTCCTGGAAAAAAACACCTTCCTTGTCCTCTTTTTCCTTGCGAGCAGGCAACATGGAGACTTCTTGGAAATAATAAATGTTACACTAAAAAATATTATCTAATACTGTAGCTTTGAGTACACAGCAATGAGTAATATAGTTAGCATGAAAGCAATTTATATGAGTGTTTTTAGCTTTTATTTTGTGTTGTTCTACATTTTTGTTGGGTGTCCTACATTTTGGGTTTATTGGAGTTCAATGCAAATGAGC
This sequence comes from Cryptoblepharus egeriae, assembly GCA_030015325.1. NCBI lineage: Eukaryota > Metazoa > Chordata > Lepidosauria > Squamata > Scincidae > Cryptoblepharus > Cryptoblepharus egeriae. The sequence goes on along the minus strand of JAREYC010000002.1, from coordinate 101,062,464 downwards.
AAGAAATTCTCTTGCAGGCAGCCAGAGCTTTTGTTGCAGCTGCAGCAGCAGCAGTCCGGGCTCTGCTGCCAAAATAGGAAAGCCAGGGAGGGAGGGAGGGAGGGAGGGGAGGGGACGGGCTGCTGCAGCTGCGGGATCCTTCCTGCCGCAGTCAGGCACTGGACACTCCTGAGAGTGCTGCTGGGCAGGAAGGATTCCCCCTACTGGACAAGTGGTAGGGGGTGATCCTCCCCACTGCACTCCCCCTTTCCCTTCCCACCCCATTCAGTCAGCCACCTGAGAAGGCATTTGCAAAGATGAGCCTTGCCACCTCAGTCAGAGCCCAAACCCATGCATCTCAACTCGGAAGCAAGTCCCATTTTAGTCAATGGGGCTTACTTCCAGGAAAGTGTGGCTCGGATTAGTCAATGGAAAAATTGTGGCTAGGATTGTAGTCTCATTCTAGTCAATGGGAAAAGCGTGGCTCAGACTGTAGTCCCATTGTAATCAATGGGAAAATTGTGGCTAGGATTGGAGTCTCATTCTGATTAATGGGACTGGGAAACTGGGAAATGAGAAAGTGTGGCTCGGATTGTAATCCTATTGAAGTCAATGGGGAAAAGTGTGGCTAAGATTGGAGTCCCACTGTAGTCAATGGGGAAAGCGTGGCTAGGATTGTAATCCCAATATGGTCAATGGGAAATGTGTGGCCAAGATTGGAGTCCCATTGTAGTCAATAGGGAAAGTATGGGTAGGATTGTGGTCTCTATCTCCCTGTTGGCCTGGTCCACCCCGAGGGCTGCCAAGGCCCACCAACTTCTCTGGCAGAGGAAGGCGTGGCTGGTTCCTACCCCATCTCAGGCACAGACAAGGGGAGGTATTTCTGCTGCAGCCCAACCTCGCCCCTGCCTGGAAGCCTTTATCCCGGGCGGAGGGGTGTGGATGGGTTGCAGCAGCAGGGGTCCCTTGCCTTGCCTTGCCAGAGTGAGAGAGGCGCTCTGTGCATGCTCAGGGACGCTCTGGTGCTCGTGTTTGAAGGTCACCTCCGCCTGCATGGTGGGTGTTGAACGCACCCTGTTCAGAAGCTGGAAGGCAGGCAGACAGGGTGACCTCCTGCCTGGCTGGAGGAAATGCAATGCAAGGGTGCGGCGGGGCTGGTGGTGATGCCGCCTAGTAGGCGCAGGACTGCTGCGGAGGAGCCAGCCAGGGTTTGCTGCCCAGTCACACCTCCCCACAACTGTCAGATTCCAGTTGATGGAGCCAGCCTAGCCCAGCTCTCCCTTCCCCGGCATTGACGTCAACCAGCTGATCTGCAAGGGGGGAAGCGACTGCGCATGTCTGTCTCTGTATGTGTGTGTGTGTGTGTTTGATGTGAGTCTACCTTAGGGAGGTTGTGGCTGCAATCCTAAGAGCACTGGAGTAAACCCCACTGAACTCAATGGAACTTACTTTCGTGTAGACACTAATAGGATTACACAATATGTGTGTGATGTGTCTCTAGCCTTGGAAGACAGTGTGTATGGGTTGTGTATATTGTGTCTCTAGCTTCTGGAGGGTGTGTGTGTGTGTGTGTGAGAGAGAGAGAGAGAGAGAGCAATCCTATTAGTGTTTGCTCAGAAGTATATTCCATTGAGTTCAGTGGGGCTTACTCCCAGGAAAGTGATTTTAGGATTGCAACCTAAGAACACAATCCTAACTATGTCTACTCAAAAGCAAGCCCCATTGTGTTCAATGAGTCTTACTCCCAGGAAAGTGTCTTTAGGATTGCAGCCTTCGTGTGTGATGTGTTTCTAGCCCAGGCAGGTCGTGTATGTGTGTGTGTGTATGATGAGTCCATAGCCCAGGAAGGTTTTGTGTCTTTGTGATGTTTCTCTAGCCTAGGGTGTGTGGGTGTGTGTGTATGTGTGTGTGTGTGTGTGTACACAACCATTCTGGTCCATTTCAGGAGCTCCTCCCTTCTACACTACTGGATTTTGCTGGTTCTTTCTTTCTTTCTTTCTTTCTTTCTTTCTTTCTTTCTTTCTTTCTTTCTTTCTTTCTTTCTTTCTTTCTTTCGAGCAGTGGGGAAGATAAACAATTCGCGACGAATCTGGCTGAGCAACCCAGACCACCAAAATGGAGCCAGCCAGCCAGCCAGACCAGACCAGCCCAGACTGGGGAGGTGGGCTGGAGCGGAGGGCGCTCAGCTGCGACGGCACAGCCCCCTTTCATTGGCTGCCGCAAGGATCGGGGAGCGCTTCGCCCTGCTTTGCGCAGCCACCCCGTCTCTCTTGCGAGGCATCCTTAGCAGATTGCAAAGGGGAGGAGGGAAGGCAATGGTTTGACCGTCATCAGAAACAAAAGGCGTGTTGTGTGCAACGTCCTTGCAACACTGAGAATGTCAACTTAGATAAGCCTGCTTTGGCCCCTTCTCCCTCTTCCCCCACCGTGGAGCAATTTTGGGTGCAATCCTAACCATGTCTACTCAAAAGTAAGCCCCATTGTGTTCACCAGAGGTTTTACACTCAGGAAAGTGATTTGAGGATTGCAGCCTTTATCTCACTAGGGTTTCCTTGTACGAATTTGGGGGTCTCCTGGATAATCCCCCTCCTGGCAGAAGGAAAGTGTTCACTGGGGTGGGCGATGGCGAGAAAGTCTGCAATTAGCGCTACTGCTGCTGCTGCTGCTGCTGCTGCTACTGCTACTACTACTACTACAGTACTACTATTTTATTCATAAGGCATAAGACACAGTCGATTGTACATTAACAAAGAAGGTATCATAAAAAATCATTGACTATTATTATTATTATTATTATTATTATTATTATTATTATTAGACGGATTAGGGAATGCTCTGCAGTAGATACTTTCGACAGATATTCCCCCTTTCACCTCAGAGGAATAGCATCCTGACTTCGAATCCCTTAGAGCCTAATCCTATGGACTTTTCCCAAGAGGTCAGCCCTATTCTAGTCAATGGGGCTTCCTCCCACGTCAGTGTGGATAGGATTGTCGCCTGAAGAGTCTCTGCAGCCTTGACTTTGGGATTTCTTCTGGGTGGTCAGTCAGTGTGTCGGGACAGGAACAAATTTTGTCTCGACTCGGATGTGGAAGGGATGTCTATCTGGGCTGAGAAGTGTCCGGATCCTTAAGGGACGTGGGGTGGGATCAGGATGCGCTGCGCACTCTCTCCATCCATGGCCAAGTCTACATCAGATCCTGACCACAGCACAGCCAATGCAGTGCGCTGACAAATCCATTCATTTCCACCACCATCCCCCAGTGAAGACGCGCCCGACCAGTTTTCCTAATCCTCGACTTAGTCCTGCCCTGGGAGTGGCTGATTCAAACTCTTGGAGCCTGGAGCAGCCCAACCTGTTCTGCCTCTGAGATCCTGTCCTGATTCTCTGGGGTTATGGAAGCAAACCAGAGATCTTGCAGTTCTGACCACTGCCTGCTGTTTGCCCAGATAAGCCCTGGAGAAGGCAACCTCTGAGCATGGGCAGAAGAATCCAGGGCTGACTCTTATTTCATGAGGATCAAGTCCAGAGGTGCCCTTAAACACACGCTTTGCAAGCCAGGGATTCGCCCTTCTCTATTAAATTGTAATTCAAGAGTGGTGGTGGTGGTGGTGGTGGTGTGTGTGTGTGTGTGTGTGTGTGTGAGTGAGAGAGAGAGAGAGAGAGAGAGAGAGAGAGAGAGAGAGAGATTTATAGTTCTAGCTCTGGATCCTCAGGACTGCGCAGATTCAGTATGTTTAATACATCATAGAACATAAACATTTTTTGCCTCTTCAGTCCTAGGAGGAAGGAGGATACCTCGAAACCCAAGTGGATCAAGGCAGGGTGACCCTATAGAATGGAGGACAGAATGCCTCTCTACCTTTAAGCATTGCTTAGAAGAGGGTGTTCAGGTATATAAACCCTTCTATGGTGAGCGAAACCTGCCTCAATTCCCTCTCCTATGCAATGCTTAAAGGTACAGGCACTCTGTCCTCTATTCTATACGGTCACCCTGATTCAGGGACAAATTTGGTTGCAACCATTGAGTTCCCAATGAAGTGGGTGCCTAGAATCTGAATGGTTAGTGAGAAAAAGGGATCTGGTCAAGAGTTGCCTTTTAGCCTTGCCCCACCGGCCCGCATGGTTGTCACAGGCTGCAATCCTAAAGACACTTTCCTGGGAGTAAGACCCATTGAACACAATGGGGCTTACTTTTCTGGTTAGGATTGTGCTCACAGTCAGGTCCTCAGCATCATCCATGGATGAAGAAAAAGAAACAGAATTTCATTCCTGGAGTAAGGCTGCATCTATGCGCACTTTCCTGCGAGTAAACCCCATTGAAGACCCTTATGGTGAACAGACAAGCCTAGGCTTGTGGTCTAGAGATCATTGACAGACAACCCAATCCTCTATACTTCTGCAGAGAAGTAGGTCCCAAGGTGGTAGATGCTGGAACTTCTAGGAAAGTGTGGTTCGCGGAGGCTGGATCTTCAGGGGAGCATGGAAGTTTCTTGGCGCAGAGAGCCATTTGTAGTTGCACGGTGCCACCTATGGAATGTACCTGGAATTATCTTGCCCACCAGCCCAGCCCAGGAATGCCACCCCTCGCCTCCTGATGCCCCACTGGTTCCAAGATCAAAACTCACCGAGGGGACCTGCAAAAAGGAGGGTGGAACAGAATGCATCATGGTCAGAAGGCAAGGCTTACACTAGGTTTAAGAGGCTAAGGCTTCAGTCCTGTCTACACTTTCCTGGGAGTAAGTCCCATTGACTCTAATGGGACTTACTTCTGAGTATACATGCAGAGGCTTGTCCTCTAATTCGTTCCGACTTTTGGTTGCTAATTTGGTGGTAAGGAAGCATCTCAGTAGACTTCTTGGAGAATATAGGGATTAGAAAATCTGCCCTGGGTTGGGAGAGTTCCTCTCCACTCTTGCTCCTCTACATAAACCGATGATGGCTGCAATCCTAAAGACACTTTCCTGGGAATAAGACCCATTGAACACAATGGGGCTTACTTCTGAGTAGACATGGTTAGGCTTGTGCTTGATGTTGGCTAATGTTATGTACCCTCGGAAGCTGTTTTCAGGACCATTGTTGATAATTAAATCTTAAACTGCAAGGGCTCCTCAACATACACAGACTGCTTTTGCCTCCCCAAAGGGTTTACAGCCTGTCTCACAACATGAGCAAACTGGACTTGTCCAAGCAGTAGCATCGCTTCCAGGAACACTTCATGTTTCATCTCTCTGATCAGAAATGAATTCCTGGTAAATGGAGATAGGGGGAGGGAGGAGATCAGACCATCCAACGAGTCCTAGGCTGCAATCCTAACCATACTTACCTGGGAGTGAGTAACACACTCCATTGAACACAATGGGACTTACTTCCAAGTAGACATGCTAGGATTTGTGAACTAGAGAGATTACTGAGGAGTGCAATCCTAAGCATGACTACTTAGAAGTAAATCCCATTGTGTTCAATAGTACTTACTCATTAACTAATGAATTTCCTTTGAAAGAAGCGAATGGGTGTAAAGGAGCCCTTTTGCCAGAAACGAAAGCTGAAGCAAAGCAAGCTCAAGATCTCAAGAAGTGGGGTAGAAGAAGAGGAGAGGACACCGCGGGTCGGAGTCTTAAGGAAGCATTTGGCAGAACAGGCACAGGAAAGGACCCGATCCATGGGGGGAGCCCCCGATTCCCCAAATCCCCAGGGTTCCCACGCACTATAAAGGACAGAGAAGGGAAGAGATGTCAGCAGATGAATCCTTTGGACTGTCAATCCTAGCCACACTTTCCTGGGTGTAAGCCCTATAATGGGACTTACTTCTGAGTAGACGTGCCTAGGCTTGGGCTGTTCGGCTGCAATCTTAGAGCACAATCCTAATTATGTCTACTTAAAAGTAAGCCCATTGTATTCAATGGGTCTACTCCCAGGAACGGAGAAAGGATTGCGCGTTAGGACTGCACACTATAGGAAAGGCACACTTTCCTGGGAAAAAGCCCCACTGACTTCAGTGGGATTTCTTCTGAGTAGACATGTATAGCATTAGTCTCTGAAATTTCTTGGGAGAAAGAAAGCCTTTTCATTTATCCTACAGCCTGAACTTGCATCCTCGGAAAGAAATCCGAGGAATATATATATATTTTTGCTCCGGGGCAAAGTCTAGAGCAGGCGCTGAAATCCCAGCAGGTCCCTTCAGGAAATTCCCCCCTGGATCGAAATCCTAAAGAATCCCCGGCATCTCCAGCAGATCTGAATAGTTCCCGGAATAGTATCCTGGGGGGAGGACTTCGGCACCCCTTATCTATAGATTCCATACCACCCATTTTAGGTGGGGGGAGAGAATATCCCAGAAAAGTCAACACCATGTCATGTGTGAAGGAAAATCGGGGCACTGGAGGATTGCTAAAAAAAACTCCTTGAAAATACAATTAACTCAGGCTGCAATCCTTTGCACACTTTCCTGGGAGTAAGTCCCATTGGACTCAATGGAATTTCCTTCTGAGTAGACGCGCCTTGGGTTGGGCTGTTCAAGATTGTCCCTGCGAAATTTAGTGCTCTGCACCCCCACTAGCTACGCCACTGATCCCCCCACACACACGACAGGTGTTTACTCGGAAGTAAGCCTCGCAGACTTAAATGGGACTTCTTAATGGGCGAAAAGCCTTCAGTTATACTGTCCTACCTTCTGTACACTGCCGAAATTTGGATTTACCGAAGCCAGATTGGCAGCTGTCGTAGCCCTGTCCACGAATCAGGATCTCACCTCTTTCCATTGCTCCTGGCTGAAGTCACTACTCCTTATGATCCTTATGTATATTTGCACGAGAGTAGGAAAACTTGCATAGGATCTGCACGTGGTTAGGACAAGCCAGAGATCTCTCAAACTGGAATATGGGAATAAAAAATATATATTGGCCTACCTCAAAGGACAGTTGTAAAGACCTCTGAGATCATGTCGGTAAAGAACATACAGCACATATAGTGCTTGGATAATTAATCAGTGGCATTATTTTGGCTGGGAAAGGGCAATGATTGGAAGCGATCTGGAAACCCTGCTTGAGTCCACGAATTGGATCTGCCCTTTTCCACACTTGATAGTCTGGAAAAATAGCTCAGCACAATCCTAACCATGTCTACTCAAAAGTAAACCCCATTGTGTTCAATGGGCCTTACTCCTAGGAAAGTGTCTTTAAGGTGGCAGCCTGAGTCGCTCTTTTTTACCTGACTAGGAGCAGGTCATATAAGTGAATAAATTTCCTGATAAATAAAGTGAATAAAGTTACTTTTTTCCAAAGAAAGCAACTCCACGTTGCAATCGACGCGCACTTCTTTCAGCGTCCAGCTCCGCGGGATCTAAACTTACTCCTGAGTAAACACGCTTAGGATGGGGCTGCAGGCGAGGGAAGTCCAAGCTGCGGAGGTGCCAGTCCGGGAAGCATTTCGTTTTTTGGAGGACACTCCTTGGCTTTGGATGCGCTGCTGGCTAACATCAGAAGGACTTCCAGCCTCACCTCTTCGACGGAACTTACTCATGAGTTACGTGCTTTGATTTGAATGGGCTGCTACAAGGGCTGGTGGCAGGTTGATGGCTGGTCGCACATAAATCAGAGCCCAATCCTATGCGTGTTTACTCAGAAGTAAGCCCTTTATAGTCAGAGGGGTTTAGGCTGCAATCTTAAAGACCCAATGAATATAATGGGGCTAACTTTTGAGTAGACATGGTTAGGATTGTGCCCAAAGTCTCCTATAAGTAAGTGCCTATAGGACTGATTGCAGCCTCAGTAAGTAAGGCTCTGGTAAATCTTCCGCCAGTTTCCCCAGAGGAAGGGACTAGCACTTCCACCACCGGGGGTTGAAAGAGGGCTAGGAAAAAGCAAAAAACAAACAAACAAACAAACAACAACAATAAAAAACACCCACAGCTGAAAATGGTTTGTGGAATTTAGAGCCCGATCCTACGCATGTCTGCTCAGAACTAAGTTCTGTCTCCAGAAAATGTGGATAGGATTGGGCTGTCAGCCTTTTCTCTTCTTGGGGTTCCTTGATACCAACTTGGTTTTCTACTATCAAGAGTAAGTGCAGCACGCCTGGCATCGCCTACCGCTGACTGCCAGGGGCTCTCTGGGTCTTCCAATGGCTATTTTCCAGCAGCTACTTTCAGGTTGTAACCCGGAGTAAGGTCGCATCCGTGTGAACTCAAGCAACATCCGAGTTCTCGTCTACCTATCTCTGGGAAGTCATTCCCGACCACTCAGAAGTTTGAAGGTAGAATCCCACGCCTGTCTACTCAGAAGTAAGCCCCATTAATTACAATGGCGCGTACTCCCAGGAAAGTGTGGATTGGGAAAGTGTAAATTTAGGATTGCAGTCTCAAAGGCATACAGATTCACAATCCTCTGCATGTCTACTCAGAAGTAAGCCCCATTCCACTCAGTGAGGTTTGTTTCCTGGATAAGATTACTCATCATCCCCAGACTCCCCTGCATCAGATTATGAATGTATCCTTAGAAATGAGTAAGAATCCAGGGGTTCTTGACTGTTCCAGGATTACAGACCCCCAAAGGATTGCTCAATGTGTCCCCAAACCACTCTTCACCAGATGATTGAAATCATCATTATCATCACCAGTTCTTTTAGGTATCAGGATGGCTTCCAAAGAAGTCAATAGCTTGGTTTGACTTGATGTATAGAACCCCTCAATCAACTGATAATTATGATAATTAATAAACTACTCTAACAATTTTTTAAAAATTGTCCAGAGATCGAGTCCTGTACCCCAATCATTGGGTTCCTTGCCATACCCTCAAGAGGTTTGGACACTCTAATTAAGATTCCCCACAAGGAGGCTCTGGTAACACAAATGAAATCCAAGGAGCTGTGTGGAGTGGGAAGTCGGATTCTTCCCAACTATTAAGAACCCGATGAGCAGTTTCGATAATCAACATAATCAGGTGGCAAAACTTCATTCATTCATTCATTCATTCATTCATTCATTCATTCATTCATTCATTCATTACGCTCTTCCTCCCCGAAATTCAGGGTGTTGTACATGGTTCCTGCTTCCTTTTGTCCTCTTTTTTCACAACAACCCTGTGAGGCAGGTGAGATTGACAAGTAGGTAACTTTATCCCCACAGTGTCACTTAACAGTAACAGTGAACACAATCCTAACCATCAAAAGTAAGCCCCATTGTGTACAATGGGTCTTACTCCCAGGAAAGTGTGTTTAGGATTGCAGCCATCATCACTGTCCCTGATCTCAGTTATCTCTGAAGGCACCCTTCACCAGGAGCTTGTGGTTTGCCTGGGTCTCCCTTTCTCTCGCAGAAGGGGCCATGGTACATAATAGTTAGAGTAAGTACAGCTGGACAGGGTGCTGAGTATAAGGTTTTTCTTTGTTGTCCCCAATTTAGTAGCTGGAGTATATCTCCAGGAAGAAGACTGCAACCATGATGAAGAGGTGACATCGAACTGGAAGGACTGGTAGTGGTCTGATGGTCTTGTGCCTTCAGCCCTTCTGCTATAATTGGCTATTCCCACTCTCTGCTCTACCTTCCAGTCGGAAACTGGATCCAAACTGGGTGCAAAGAACGTGAATTTTGCACATCAGTGTATCTACCAGAAATAAGTGCCCTGGGGGAAAAAATAGTCGTCCACCCATCTCTAGAATTCTGACTATGGGTCTGATTTTGGATAGGGGTAGAAAAGCTTCCAAGAAGTGGCTAGTCCTGATTAAGTAAACTTGCCTGAGCCTTTGCTGTATCTCCACCCAACTAGCAATTGCTTCCTGAGTCTCAGCTTGGAGGCTGGAAAGAGACCCCAACCACAGAGCTCTTGGTGGCTTCCTTCTTAACTGAAAACCAGGGCGGAGATCCAGCATTTGAAGGAAAGGAAAGGGGTTGTGGGGTCTACTAGAAGCTGGAACTAGAAGGTTCCAGCTGCAGTTGTGTTCTTGGATAAAAAATGCCAGGAGTGTCCTGTTGCTGACATACTCCTGTTTTCCACCATCTTAAAGACTGACAGATTCATTGCAGCAAGGGCTTTGGGATTGCTTTGGGTATATTCGAGAATATAGACAAAAAGAAGGACACCCTGCTCCCATTATTGGTGAAGAAGCAAAAGGCAGGCCAAGAAATTCAGGCAAGATTGAGATCTCCAAACCAGTTCAAGCTGATTAGTTTATCTTCAATCTACTGTTGGAAACCATAGGAAAAAAAATATCTATTAACTTGCTTTAGAGATCAGATTCTTTGATCTGATTTTTTTGAGGGCCATTTATTTTTGATAAGTATATTTTGAGTCAGTTTCCAGTTTTGATCTGATCCTCGTGATCAGAAGATTTGTTAACTGCAATTGCTTCCACTCTCCAATATCCTAGTCAGTCGGTCAGTCAGTCTGTCTTGCTGCAATCCTAAACCGCAGTTAGATCAGCACAAGTCCCCTGCTGGCCTGGGAACAAAAAAGCTGTAAAGCACTTCTATGCCATTCTGGGGGTGGGGTGGTGGGGCAAGGCCAGTACACAAACATGTACCAGTCTCCCCAAACCACCACAGGAATGAGGAGTTGGAGGAGATGTGTTGGCCAAACTTTTGGTTAGGATACACACACACACACACACCATGGGTCTATATGATTATTCTTCCTGGGTCCATTTCATTGCTTAAGCCAATTTAAACCAGACTGTATACAGACAAAAGATTTGAATATAGATGGGATAATTCAAGAGTTCAGAAAAGGAGTGTAAAGATCTACCAATGGATGGAAGTCACTGGATGGAAGTCTACCAATGGATGGAAGTTGTTGACGTTTGAAGTCCTGTTGGTTTCACCATCTGGATTGACCAGTGGGCTCATTTTTCTTCAAGGAAGAACTGAATGCAATCCCGCATGGCCTCTCCCTGGAAGAAATTGCACCCTCCAGTTTCAAGAAGAGTAGAATATTTGATGATCCCCCATCTGTAAATTTTTTAATGTCAAGGCTTTATATGTGCATACAGATATACACAATGAGGAGGAGGAGGAGAAGAAGAAGAAGATTTACTGAGCTCCTCATGGCAAGAAACTTGGGTGACACACAGGATTTGTGCTCAGTGTCCATTTAATTTTAGCTTTTGCTCACACAAGAGGGATAATTTCAGGGTGGCTAAAAGGTTCTCTTCCCTCAGCTCTTGCTTTTCTAAAGGTTCTAATTCAGATTAGTGTCCAAATTATCATCAGAAATGAATTTATAAGAGCTAAACAAGATGTATGTATGTATGTATGTATGTGAATTCTACCCTGTCAACAAAAAATAAAGTGGCTTGAGTATTTCCCATGCCATCCCATGGTTTTCCCATGGCAACAAAAATACTCAAGGTGGCTTACAAAGCTTTAGGCTGCAATCCCATCCAAACTTTCCTGAGAGTAAGCCTCATTGACTATAATGAGACTTACTTTTGAATAGATCTGCCTAGAATTGTGGCCTTCGTTTCTCCTCTCCTGCTGTACTTACAACAACCCTGTGAGGCAGGTGAGGTAAAGAGTGAGGTCACCCAGGAAGTTTCTCAGCTAAGAAGAGATCTGAACCTGGATGTCCCACTCCCAGCTCTCAGTCCGACTCCCTACCCACCAACCACTTACTACACCACCATAGCTCTCTTTTGGACATGGCACACCAGTGTGGTGGTACACAGTGGCTGAAAACCCCTGAGCTAGAGTACAACCCGGAATCCAAGAAGATAATCTTCATCAGTCGTGGAAAGGGTGGCCAAAGAAATCCAGGGATGAGATTGAGCATGTTTAGAGATATCCAGCGCATGGAGGAAGAAAGGAGCACTGGCTGGCCAGGAAAATTTCCCAGCGGGGGAAATGGAGGCAGTAGCAACAGCAGCATCAGTTCCACTCTCCTGTCCCCAGCCAGCCAACAGCAGTCCAGCTCCGCAGCGATTGGCCCGGCGCCTCCGCAGCGCAGAATCAGTCGCCTGGCTTTCCCTCTCCAGGCTTGCAAAGGGCTGAGGGTGTGGGCTGGGTGCAGAGCCTCGCAGCGCCGGAAGGGATCAATTAATTAACCCTGATGGGGCAACACACGCAGCCCCCATTCAGCTGCTTCGGAAGGCCAGGAAACTGGGGGTCATCAAGGCTTTGTTCCCCTTTTAATTGCTAGCTTTAGCCCAGGGTGACCAAATATGCCATCACCAAAAAAAGGAGGACCCCCAAAATATAGGACATCCAAGAAAAATGGAAGACATGGCAAAATAAAAATTAAAAATACTAATCTCTCTCTCTCTCTCTCTCTCTCTCTCTCTCTCTCTCACACACACACACACACACACACACACACACACACACACACAAAAGGCTATATGCTACAAGAAGGAAAAGGAGGACATTGAAGTCTTTTTCAAGGCTAAAAATTAGAGGACATGTCTTGGAAAACGAGGACAGCTGGTCACCACAATGGTATCACTGGTGGTACCAGCATTACTGGTGATACCTGTAGCACTGGTTGAGGAAACACTGTTCTGAATACAAGACTGAAGTTTGGGAATTTGTCCTTCCTCCTTCCACAGTAAAGGGGAAAGAGAAGAAAGGAAACTTCAGTAGGGTGGTAATCTCTCTCTCTCTCTCTCTCTCTCTCTCTCTCTCTCTCTCTCTGCTAAAATATTTCATGCACTGCCTAACACATTAAAAGGTGCTGGGTAATGGTTGACTGGTCATACAAGAGCCAGTAGGCTGCAGCTGAAAGTTTACGGACTGATCTCTCCCATATAGAAGGCCACCTAAGCCTTCTGAATTAAGAGATAGGACGATGAGATAAATGAATGAATGAATAAATTTGTGTATTTTTAACCTGCCCCCACATGCCTCTCTCTGCTTATTCTTACACCCTAATCTTAGAAATACATATACTTAATGGGTCTGATCATGGGTTTTAAACTGAAGACATTGGGGAAGCATGCTTAGGATTCCAGGCTACTTAAGGCCTTGATTGCAGAGCTGAGGATGGGAATAAAAAGCCAGTGAAACCAGTGAGACTGACAAAGCAGTCCCTGGGTAGTTGGGTTCAGGGAGAATTCACCACAAGCCTATTCACTGGTGGATGACTGTTGTCTCAAGGAATGACTGCTCATCACCACCTTTCATTTTATCGCACACCAGCTCCACTCCTTTTTAACAGCAGGTGCTCATTGACACAGAGAATTATGTACACTACAGTATAACCATATATTAATCCACCCTCCTCAAACCATCTGGGTCTGTTATAAAAAAAACTAGTGCTAGATCTTGATTTTTATAGCACTGATGTTGCCAGCTTTCTAGTTCTTCATATATAACAAGGAAGTGATATGACTTGAAGAGTCCTATTTGACATATGAGCATGATTTGCCAGACACACCCTATAAGTGCCGGGCAATTCATGGCTAGGCCCTTTGCTGATTTGTGTGATTGAATGCTAGGTCCAAGAATGTGAATCTGTCACAGAGAGAAGGAAATAGAAAGACTTCCAGCTTAAGAGACTGTAAAGATTACTCACAAGCAATTTAACTTGAATTATATATATAAATCTGAAGTCAGAGCCTGAGTGATGTGCATATGTAATCACAACTGGAGCTACAAGCTATCTGCTCTTTCCTGGCGTAAATCCCATTGGCTATTATGGAGCATACTTCAGAGTATGCCCCATTAACTAGAATAGGACTTACTTCTGAGTAGACATGCATAGGATTGGACTCTAAGGCTCTGCTTAGGCCTGGCCTTAGAGTCCAATCCTATGCATGTCTACTCAGAAGTAAGTAGCCCCAGCATAAGCACCAGCATAAGTCCTGTTCTGACTTGGGGGTGTCACAAAAGTGCAGTAAAACACTTCTGCCCAACCCTTGGGGAGTTATGCCAATGCACAGGCATACCATGTAAAGATAGGTCAGGTGAATTAGGCCAGCCTAAATTTCTTAGAATTGAGCCCTAAGTCTCATGCACACAAATCATAGAGCAGTCCAATGAATGGCAGCCTAGTGTCTGGTCTTCCTCAAAAATAAATCTCACTAACTACCCCTCTTTAAAGAACATCAACAGGGCTTAAGCCCAGATAAAATTAATACCATACCCTGAAACTAACGACTAGCAACTTGCAACCTGCCCTTCATACTCAGAACCACATGGATTTCTGGATCCATCCAGTAGAGGTACTATTTTACTCATAGCCTCCACTCAGAGAATTATGAGAATCCCAACTCAAGTAGTTTCAAGTCATTGTGAGGACTTACTTCTGAGAATAATGGGAATAAGCCCCACTGACTAGAATGAGACTGACTTTCAGGAAGGGTGACCATATAGAGTGGAGGACAGAGTGCCTCTACCTTTAAGCATTGTATAGAAGAGGGGATTGAGGCAGGGGCTGCTTTTTAAACCCATCTAGGATGAAATTCCCTCTTTTCTGCAATAGTTAAAGGTAGAAGCACTCTGTCCTCCATCCTACATGGTGTGATGTCTCTGCAAACCTTTTCAGTCCATGGGATGGAAGTCAGTTTCCATAGGTGCTGCTGTGGTTGTAAGTGGGGGGTCTCTTGCCCCAGGGCATGGGGAGGCCCTGCTTGGCCAGGGTCAGCTGTGGACGACCCCAGTCACCTCTCCCCCCAGCCCCCTTCCAGGTCTGCCTCCTTTCCGCTCCTTTCTTCCAGCTCCAGTGCAGCCAAGCGTGTTGATGGGATTGAACAGACCCCCGCTGGGTCTTGCTGGGACCGGCTGCGAGGAGCAGGGTCCCTCTGGCTGGGGCTGCCTGCAGCCTGGGGCTCCAACCACCTGCTACAGCCAGGCTGCTGTCTCCAGCCTTACCTTAGAGCTGCCATCCTAGGCACACTTTCCTGCTGTAAGTAAGTCTCATGGACTAGAATGGGACTTACTTCTAAGTAGAAATGCCAAAAATTGGGCTGTCAGCCCCACTGAAAAGCTGCCACAAAATCACCATGTGTGGTCTTAATGGTCACGGTTCTTCCAAAAATGGAGGAATATCAAGAGGAAGTGCAATGGACATCCTTCTTACTTTCAAGATCTGGATATCCAGACCTGCTTTGGATCCTTTCTTGATCCAATATAAACGTTGGAATCCTAAGCATACCTTCCTGGGATTAAACCCCATGGAACTTACTTCAGAGTAGGCAGGCATAGGATTAGGCTTTAGGTTTATAAAGGGGACGAAAGGAACTCAGAGCCAAATCCTGTGCATGAAGCTACTGTTTCATGAAGCTTCCTGGTTGACCTTGGATTAGTCATTCTCAGCCTCCCTCACCTACCTTACAGGATTGTTGTGAAGACAAAAGAATTTTAAAAAACTTTGCAAAGCTGCCTAAGGCAATGGCATGGGGTAGGCAAGGTATAAATCCCATAGATAAATAGGTGGATAGATAGATACTCACGCACTGCACTCTCAAGTAAGTCTCATTATAATAACTGAGGCTTACTCCTAAGGAATTGTGGATAGGATTGCAGTCTTAAGATGCAATCCAAAAAACACTTTCCTGGAAGTAAGACCTATAGAAAAGAATGGAGGTTACTTTTGAGTAGACATAATTAGGATTGTGCTCTTAGACAGAATAGGGCAACACAAATAACTTTTTGTAGAGAAAAGTCCAAAAGTCCAGATTTGCTGAGCAAGGCCCTCTGTGAAGGTGGACAGAAGAAAACATGAAGGCCTCACCATGGCAGAAATATTTATTTATTTATTTATTTGCTTGCTTGCTTGCTTATCTGTGTTTGCTTGTTTATCTATTGCATTTCCCATTCCAAAGCAAATGCCCAAGTGGCTAACAAAGCACTCACACTTTGGTCTTCACAACAACCCTGCGAGGAAGGAGAGGGTGAGAGCTAGTTATTTGCCCAAGGTCACCCAGAAAGCATTATGGCTGAGGTTTGTTTGGCTTCATGGTTGGTTGGTTTGTTACCATAGAGCTGCCTCACCTAGAAGTATATTAAAAAATAATCTCTCAAAATAGGACAACCTTTAGAACCTTTTCTTGAACACGGATTACATGACAGTGAATGATCATAAAAGGATCCAGAGATATTTCCATGGAAGGAACAGCCCTGGCAATGCCAAGGTTCAGATTTGCAGGAATGACACTGACATCATTTTACCTAACAAACCAAGGACAGATCTTAATATACAGGGTCGGTCGGATTAAGCACAAACCTAGCCATGTCTACTCAAAAGTAAGCCCCATTGTGTTCAATGGGTCTTACTCCCAGGAAAGTGTCTTGAGGATGAGAGTCCAGCATGAGAAGTAAATCCGATTCAGGTGAATGCAGCCTGAGAGGGCAGGGAAAGCTTCTTGCCTCTGTCCTATTTCATGGGTTGATTTGCCCCCTTCCCCTCCCAGCTCTAAGCCTGCCTTGCTCCGGAGTAAGTTTCTCCCTTTAGAAAGGCCCCCATTCTGGAGGGGAGACTCAGGTTTCCGACGAAAGCAGGCAGCCTTGCTTGGGAACTGGGGCAAAGGTAAGCAGAGAGAGAGAGCTCAGTTCCCCGCATGCCTTATCTCTGACCCACATTTCCTTTCCCTTCCCCGGATCTTGGTTTGTTCGCCTCCAAACTAGGGTGGGACTGCAGGGGATGCATTCAGCCTGAGGTTGGGGACTCCAGAGGGCTTGGATTCAGCAGATTTCCCCCAGACGTGGGTCTGGATCCAAGCCAAGGACCGGAAAGGGTGGCACTCCTTGGGGGGTTCCACTGCTTAACGGGCAGAAGAAAGCCCCAAGTTCACTCCCTGTCCTGGGCAACTTCTGGGCAAAAGTCCCCAGTCTAAAACCCTGAGGCTGCCACGCTGGGAACACAATCCTAGCCATGTCTACTTAGAAGTAAGTCCTATTATATCCAATCATGGGACTTTCTCCCTGGATAGTGTACATAGGATTGCACCTTCAATCGATTCCTCTTCTAGGCTCAGAATATCTGAAGCTGAGAGATCCTATCCACTCATACCTACATCTGAAAAGACAGGCTACTAACTCAGTAGACATACTGCTCTAAGTAAACCTACATCTCAGGAGACATGCTGGACGTACACGTACCTACATCTGAGTAGAAATGTTACTAGTTAGTATACATACTCGTCTGAATAAACATACATCTGATCTGAATGAGTAGATCTGCTACTCAGTAGACATACGATGAATAAACATACATCTGAGTAGACATGCTACCCATCACATCCATCCAACCACAGGTTCCTGGATCGCAGCCTCGCAGCTCCTTCACATTCCTTTCCACACCGAATTTGCAGAACGAACCAGCTCTATAACCCCCTTCCCCATTAAGGTTTCAAGCCCCAGATCAAGATTTCAGTCCCATCCACATTCACCTGGGAGTAAGCTCCACTGTGAGTGAGACTTTTGAGCAGACATACATAGATAGGTGTGGGCTCTCAGGATGCAATCCCCTTCATATTTACCTGGGAGTAAGCCCCTTTTCTTATAGCGAGACCTCCTTCTGAGTAGACATGCATAGGATTGGGCTATATAAGAATCACTGGCTATTTTGAGACATGAGGGACTATTGGGATGAAGCAGTCAGAGGCAGGCATTATTTTTAGGATGAGAGATCATCTCTGGATGACTGCAGGCTGTATAAATAAATAGATCCGACAGCCAGAAGCCCTTGCAAGGCTGTTTCTGCAGGGCACCTTGCTTGCCTCCCCCCTGCCTTTGGATGGGGATGGAGGGGTGACACATGTTAAGGTGACAACAGTGCAGGGCCAGGCCACCTTTGCCCCAGGCAGGAAGCCCTGCCGCCTGCTCCACGTGGCGCCTGCCCTGCCACTTGCACAGCATCCCCCAGGCAGGCAGGCAGGCAGGCAGAGGATGACAGGTCCAGGCACACGCCCCGTATTCACTGGTATAGTGGCGCCCCTGCAATCTTGGCAAGTGCTTCATATTATCCCCATAAGCACCATCAAGGCGAGTTGCCTTCAAAAAATACAGATTAAAAATTAATTAATCCGTGATGATGGCTGCTAGTCCCTGGCTCCTGTTCAACATCAGTAACCAACCACGTGAAGAATCTGGCTGAAGATACTCGTGCAAAGGAAGAGATTAAGAGCCCAATCCAATGCATGCCTACTCAGAAGGAAGAGCACAATCCTGACCATGTCTACTCAAAAGTAAGCCACATTGTGTTCAATGGGTCTTGCTCCCAGGAAAGTGTCATTAGAGTCAGTTAATCTTACTCTCCATTATAGTCAGTGGAACTTACTCTCAGGACTGCAATAGATCTTCTAGCACAAGCCTAACCATGTCTACTCAAAAGTAAGTCCCACTGTGTTCAATGGGTCTTACTCTCAGGAAAGTATCTTTAGGATTGCACCCTTACTCTCTGTAATCAATCTTACTAAATTAGAGGTATCCCTTATTACCCACTAGGGTTCCGTTCTAGAACCTCCCATGGATTAAAAAAAATCAGTGGATAAAAAAACCAATAGAAAAATAGCTTCAATGACCCACTTTCAAGTTTCTTGCTCCTCCTTTGTGCATAATGTAAATAAGGTATTGCCTCAATATCTGTAGGGGTTTAAATCTGGGACAGAGAAATGGAATGATTGCTTGAATGACTGCCACTTTACAACAGTATTAAAGCAGTTTTTTAAACTCTCTTGCAATGGCTATTCGTGTTGAGTCAAATCCGTGTATAAAAAATCCGTGTATAACAAGGTTGGACCTGTATACTCAACTACTTACTCTCAGGAATACAACCTCACTCTTGTGGCATCCAAGGAGGGATGATTTGGGGTAACTAAACTGGTAATGCTTATGATAAGCGCATGTTTACTACACAGATCCATACCTGATGCGTCCTGATTCAGCCTGCAGTACAGTCCCCAGCAGGCACCTTCTGAATCACCTTCAGAGTCTGGAGCAGCTAATAGTAGTCAATACACAGCCAGTCTAAGTTGGGCACCTTGTACCTTCACCATCCCTGCAGTCTGTAAGTACTGTACTTACTTACAGTACTATAAGTACTGTACTGGCACAGTTTCCTACCCTCATCACCTTCCCCTAGCACAGGCAGGAGTCACTGACACAATGGTAAGTCAAAATAAGTCATTGGTAAGTCCCCCACCCTTATCTCCCTTGAGTATCTTGTAAAGCCCCTGGAGCAGGCTGACCATCTGTCTTAACCACAAAAGATGACAAGGGCCCCCAAAAAGTAGGACACCCAAGAAAAAGGTAGGACTTGACAAAATAAAAGCTGAAAATACTTATGTATATAGCTTTAGTGTGGCTACTTTCAACACTACATTGCTTATTATTAAATGTAAAGCCATTACATATAATTTATTAATTCCAAGAAGGCTACATGCTGCATTTTACAAGGAAAAGAAGGAAAATGATGATTTTTTTTTTTTCAGGCTGAAAAAGAGGACATGTCCTGGAAAAAGAGGGTATCTGGTCACCCTGCCCTGGACGCAAGAACCCGTCCTCTCATTCTCTGCAAAACACCATTCACAGAGGAAGCTATACAGGCTGCTGAGTTCCCAGTGAGTTCAGTGAGAGTTACTTCCGAGGAAACATGCTTAGGATCCGGCTTCCGCACCTTGATTTAGAAGTAGTTTAGATCCCTTGAATAATCCAGATCTCCTTAATAGGCTACAATCTGATCCACACTTGACTGGAAGTAAGTCCCTCTAACGGGACTGAGAATTGGGTTCTCAGGATTGCAATCCTATACACATCTACCTGGGGGTAAGCCCCATTGACTCTAAAGGGACTTACTTCTGACATGCATAGGATTATTGGATTCTAAGAATGAAATCCGATCCACATTTACCTGGAGGTAAGCCCCGTTGACTGTAATGGGACTTACTTCTGAGTAGATATGCATAGGATTGAGCTCTCAGGCTTGCAATCTTACCCATATTTACCTGGGAGTAAGCCCCATTGACTGTAATGGGACTTACTTCTGAGTAGACACGCCTAGGATTGGGCTCTGAGGTAGCACAGCGCCCAGGACGAGGAGGCGGAATGCAGCTCATTGTCTCTAACCAAGAGGATTGATGGGGCAGGTCCTCCACCATGATGCATGCCTCCTCAGAAGCAAGTCCCATTATGATCAGTGGGGCTTACTCCCATGTAAGGGTGGATAGGATTGCAACCTGTCCTCAACTTCTCTGCTTGTCCTCTCCCTTGCAGGCCAAGTCAAACTGATGGGGGAAACACATCGCCTGCTAGGGCTGCTGCTGCCTGATCTTCCCCCAGTGCCATGATCTTCTACCCCTGGGTTTGGGGAGAATCCCCAGCCAGGAGCCCGTGGAGGAAACAGGTGTCTGGCAGCCCTCGGTGCATGAAATCAAGCCAGGCACACAAAGGAAGGAGGAGAAGGAGGGAGGGAAGTAGAACCGGGGGTGGGGACGTTCCCCCTCATTCATCACCCTACTAACGATCCTAAATGGAAGTGCTGGCATTTCTTCTTCATAAAATCTCAGTGCTGGCCCGTTTTATTTCCACTTTCACGCAGCCTCCTTTGCACACTCGCTCCGAGACGGGCCAAATTGCAGCCAGATGGAGGCAGCAGGGCTGGAAGGAAGCAAGGAAGGGAAGCCTCTACCTTATTCTGCACAGCACACGCGCACCCACATTCAGCTGCAATCCTCTCACCACTTTCCACCTGGGAGTAAGCCCCAGGCACCATAATGGGACTTACTAATGAGTAGGCAGGCATGAGATTCGATTCTAAGGTATTATAATACCGGGGGAGTAAACTCCATGGACTATAATGGGACTTACTTCTAAGTAGGCAGGTATGGGATTGGATTCTAGGGCTGCAATCCTAGCCACACTTACCTTGGGAGTAAGCACCGTTGACTACAATGGGACTTACTATGCTCCCACTACTATAGTCCCCGTTGACTATAATGGGGAGTAGGCAGGCATGGGACTAGATTCTAAGTATTATAATACCTCGCGTGTGAACTCCATTGACTATAATGCGACTTATGGTGCAATCCTAACCATGTCTACTCAAAAGTAAGCCCCATTGTGTTCAATGGGTCTTACTCCCAGGAAAGTGTCTTTAGGATTGCAGCCTTAGAGCACAATCCTAACCATGTCTACTCAAAAGAAAGCCCCATTGTGTTCAATGGGTCTTACTCCCAGGAAAGTGTCTTTGGGATTGCTGCCTAGGTTCTGAATAGACATGCAGAGGATTGAGCTCTCTCTCGCTGAGCCTTCACCGCAAAGTTTCTACTTACCTTTTAGCACTGAGACCAACCTTAAAAAAAGCTTTATCCACTATTCCAGCCTTAGTGACTATCAGTACTAGTAGTGACTGATAGTACTAGTACTGATAGTACTCCCCTCCCCAAGTGGCAGATTGTTTAACAATGATGCACACAATCTAATCTAACGGTCAAGTGTAGTCATGGTCTAGTAGTCTGTTAATTACGTAACACACCCAAAATTACATTGATCGGGACACAATGGTGGGTCACGGATACACAGTTTGGGAACTACCGAAAGGCGATAAGAAACAGACCGGGAATATGGGTTCTAGTGCTGCAATCCTATCCACAGAGACCTGGGAGTAAGCTCCATTTATTATAATGGAACTCACTTGTGAGAAGACATGCATAGGATTGTGCTCTAGGATCACACTGCATCGTTGCGCGTGCCGTTTTTGGGGCTCTCGCTTGCACTTTTAGTTGTTTGTGAACGCGATAGACATACAATTTTTGCACCAGGTTGAAAGTGATCTGAATCTATTGGGATCCTGGTGATAAAAGGGGAAAGACAATCCCCCCATCTTTCCTTCGCCCCTCCGACATCAAACTGACACCTCCCCTATAGAAAAAGCACTTAAAAAGCGCTCGCTCCGACGATCGCCTTTATGTCTGTTCTGACAATGGAACTCATTTAACTCCAGCATTTTGCTAGGAGTTTACAAAACTCTTTACTATTAGCTGTACTCCAGCTCTTGAACGAGGAGACGGAAGGACTGATGACACTTTGTCCTTCATCCTTGTTTACACCACTGTCCTCATTTGTTTCCAGTGGCCCCCCTTTTTTGGGTCATATTTCTTTGGAATGGAAAAGGATTGGAGTTTGGGATTTTTTTTCTTTTTTTCCTAAAAGGAGGGGAGGAAACATGGGGGTCTCTTTCCCCCTCCAGCCCCTTCTTCCCACCGCGCGTGAACCTGCGAGTCGTTTCAAAGTGTCTCGAAAGTAAACATAGTTAACTGGAGTAAAGAGGCAGTAAAGTCAGTGAGGGATGAAATACGGAGAAATCCTA
Source organism: Cryptoblepharus egeriae (assembly GCA_030015325.1). Classification (NCBI taxonomy): domain Eukaryota; kingdom Metazoa; phylum Chordata; class Lepidosauria; order Squamata; family Scincidae; genus Cryptoblepharus; species Cryptoblepharus egeriae. The sequence goes on along the minus strand of JAREYC010000002.1, from coordinate 101,040,249 downwards.
TCTCAAAGCAAATAATCCAGCCCTTCAAGAGCCATTAGTTATTGGAAGGGGTTGGAGGGGGAGAGAGGAGTTTGCAGGATGATTCAGTAACAAGGGGATCTGCAGGATGGGGGGAGTTCAGCACCACTCCATGAAAACACACTCACACGCACCTCATGGACAGATCGCCCCCCAAGTCACTTGTTGACCCCACTGGATCACCCCCCAACTCTATTTTGTCACCCTATTTTTGCCTCCCTCTTCAGTAGACTTGAGAAAAGCTAAGCCCAGAGGTCCTCTGAGCTGGGAAACCAGAGCCTCCTATTATAGGCTCTTGAGGTCGACTTTATTTTCACTACCCAAACTGTTGGAAAGTATTTAAACTTAAGCAAAAACAGCTGTATCGCTGGCGCTGGCTCTTTGTTGCTTCGAAGGCAGGCAGACCTCGCCGTCCAGACCTGGTTTCCAGGAAGAAAGGAAGGAAAGAAGGAAGGAAAGAAAGAAAGTTTGGGCTGATCTGGTCCGAGGAGGCGCTTCTGACCTTCAACTGCAAACTCTGCGCTTCCCCGTCGAGTTTTATAACTTCATTAGCCCATTCTATGAATCTCTCAGCGGTCCATCAAAGCTAGGCTGCAATCCTAATCACACTTTCATGGGAGTAAGTACTATTGAATACAATGGGACTTACTTCTGAGTAGACATGCTTAGGCTTTCACTGTTACTCGGAGAGGTAGGACCGCTGGGGAACATCACCACACTCTGCCTATTGATCTCTAAATTGATACATCGATAAAGAGCTTTATGTTCCAACCTTCCATAGGACAACCTTTGGTCTACCGAAAATGTGCCACCTTGTTTCCAAAATGACACTTTGGGCATCCACCTCCTGAACTAGATTTATAAACTAGAAATACTTCTATTCAAGGTACCAAACCGGTTTAGTTGAGTTGTGGATCTTTTTTACACTATGGCTGCAATCCTAAAGGCACTTTCCTAGGAGTAAGACCCATTGAACACAATGGGACTTACTTTTGAGTAGACATGGTTAGGACTGTGCTCTATATCGATGCCCTAAAAGTCCAGCCCTAAAAGATTTTTTTAATACCCCATTTTAGAAAATGTCCCATTCAAGAAGCAAATGGGTTTAGGATCGTTGCCTTATAAGCCTTAGGGAACAACCTAACCCACTTTCCAGTCCTGGCATAGCTGTGTCAGTGAGGCATGTGCTGCATCCTACAGTTGGGGGGTCTGTCCTGGAGGCCTTCTCAAGATAAGGGAACCTTCGTTCCCTTATCTCGGTGCTGGAAAGTGGGTTAGGATTGTGCCCTTCCTGAATATTAGTGGAAAATCCCTGGGGATCAGAAAAGTTGCTGTCGGGCAGATGGATAGGCAGATCTCAAAAGTTAGGATCTCATCTAGTTTTATTACCAATCACAGGGACAGGATGATCCATAACGATAAGGAACAGACACAGTTTCTATTTCATACCTTCTCTTTCTATTTTCATTCATTCATTCATTCATTCATTCATTCATTCATTCATTCATTGTGAGTGACATACGGAAGATAATGCCAAAGTTGGTTGACTTTTGCCCAACCTCTTGTAATTAAATAGGTTGCTCCGTGTTGACTTTTCTGCCCCCAAGTCTCTAGGAGGAGGTGAATGCTTGGTAGGTCTTGGTGCCTGCTTGGGCTCCCTGATCCAGTGGGATCCCAGAGAGCTTCCCTTCCTTAGGGGGTTTGCTAGAGAAGGTATGGGACGGGGTCTATAGGGAGGTATAGGAGGTGAAGGAGGGACGCCCACCAAGAGAGAGGTTCGACTTTTGCAGCCCATTGTGGGGGGAAAAAAGAAAATGGGAAAAAAAGCTTGTTCTGCACAGACGTCGCTGCAGCTTTTCAGGAAATGCAGCGTCTGCTGGAGCTGGGTGCAGGAGGGAGCCCCCCTATAGGATTAGGGGGTGGGGATACAACCCACCATGGGCCCGCCTCCTCCGATTGCTATTCAGATGCACTTTATGCAGCAGAAGGGGGAGGAAGGTGTGCTGAAGGGTAGCTGGATGGATGGGGTGGGGGCTTCTTTGCCCAGCTCCAGGACTACCACACCGATCTCTGTTTCCAATGCTGCAATAATGCCACCCCCATGCAAAAACTTGCCACCCCCATTCCCTTATGGGTATCCGATCGCCTCCAAATTCCCCCCATCTCTAAAGAAGGGAATTTCTTGCTAGACGTGCTGTTGATTTGCCTGGTGTTCCTCTTTCCACCCCCCTTTCCAAAGAACCCTGCAGATTCTGCAAATACTCTTGATTTATTTTTATTTCCTTTCTCCCCCCCCCCCGGTGGAGATTGGACAGGAAATTATTTCTTATCCCCCCCCAAGGTGGAGATTGGAGGGGAAATTATTTATTATTATTATTATTATTCCCCCCCCCCTTTGGACAGGAAAGGGCTGAGGGGAAAGAGATTGGATTGGAAGGCTGGCTATGCAGGAGGAGAAGGGAGGAAGGGAAGGGGGGTTGGAGGGTGAGTGGAGAGGAAGGGATGGGGGTGAGGGGGGAGGTTTGCATAGATTTGCACCCTTCCCCCCCTCTCTCTCTACTGTCAGACAGCTGAGTACTCTCTCTCTCACACACACACACACACAGAGGGGAGGACTCCCCCCACAGCTCCCCCTACTCCGGGGCTGCAGCCTCCCTGCTCCTCCCCTATGTGATTGAAACGCGGAGCACGTCCTCGAAGGGAGGCGGTGCAGCTGGAGGGAAGAGCACGGCGCAGCACAGCACAGCACAGCTCAGCAGTAGCACAGAACAGCACTGCACAGAGCAGGCAGGCAGGCAGGCAGCAGCTCCTCAGCATTGGTCTGCCCGGCTCCCTCCCTCCCTGCGGCTCCTCCAGGCCAGCAACAAGTGCGGGGGCAGGCGAGGGCTGACGTCAGCGAGAGGAGTATTATGGTCTGGGCTGTGCTGGCTCCTGCCTCCTCCTCCTCCTCCTCTGCTGCTGCTCCCTCCAGCACTACAGACGCTGCTGCTGCTCCTGCTGCCTCCTCCTCCTCCTCCTCTCTGCTGCCAGCGGCCGAGTAAACATGGAGCTCTCCGCCGTCGGGGAGAGAGTCTTTGCAGCCGAGGCCTTGCTCAAGCGTCGCATCCGCAAAGTAGGTGCCCGGGCCTCGCCTACCCCCCAGCCTGGCTTTGTGCACGCAGCACCAGGCCGCACACTTGGCTTTGCTCGCCCCCCCCCCCCAACCCATGCAGCCCCTTCCAGGCTTGCAAACCTCCCCCTCCCCAAGAAGCCTTCATCCTCCCCCACACTCCAGTGCATGCACATGCATGCATGCAATGCATTCCCCCTGCACCTCTATTCTGCATGCATGCATATTTTTGTGCAACGCCCCCTTTTGCATGCAGGGGATTTTTTTCCTCCCCCCCCCCACCTCCCTTGCAAGATTTCATGTGCATTTATGTTTGACACATGGACCTTTGGCATCCTTATCAAAATTGTGCAATGGGCTTATTTTTCCTTTATTTATTTATTTATTTATTTATTTATTTATTTATTGCACTGTCTTGTGAAATGCATGATAATTTATTTATTTTTTTCCTTTCTTGGCATCTGCAGGGCCGCATGGAGTATCTTGTGAAATGGAAGGGCTGGTCTCAGAAGTAAGTAACTGTCAAGCCTACCGGTGTTGATCTTGGTTGCAAACCTCACCCCACTATCCTGGGACTAAGCCTCATTGATTGTAATGGGACTTATTTCTGAGTATAGTCCATGAAACTATGGAAATGTATGTCGAGCCCATGAAATAGAGACTCCTTGTTTCATCTTGCCATAAAAAATTGGATTTTGAGTACAATCCTAAGCATGTCTACTCAAAAGTAAGACCCATTGTGTTCAATGAGTCTTACTCCCAGGAAAGTGTCTTTAGGATGGCAGTCTTAGAATTTTCCTGGAAAGAGGGATGGTTTAGATCAGGAGTATTCAAACTTTTTTAGCATCATTTCCTGAGACTGTGTCAGGAAAAATTTCAAATAAGAATAAATTTACATATTAGAGACAGATTTAATTTACATATTAGAGACATAATATTTAATTTACATATTAGAGACAGAATAAATTTGCATATTAGAGACAGATCTATCTACAGTATCCTCCTCCAGGTAGGATTGTCCACAGGCCAACGGAGGAGTTTGGCACCAGACTGGGGTTTCGACACCCCTGGTCTACATCTGGATCTCCAAACTTTTTGGCAGAAGGGTCACATCACCTCTCTGACACTGTGTCAGAGGCAAAAAAAACTAATTTGCATTTCAAATTTGAATAAACTTACATATAAGAATGTATTGGAGTAGATTACAGGGCTTTCCCAGGGGCCAGATAGAAGGATTTTGAGGCTTGTGGAAGCTGCATGGCCAGCGTTTGGAGACTCCTTGCACTCTGAAAAATAAGAAACCTATTTTGAATTTTGTTCAGATTCTCACTTTCTTATTTCTCCCTCCTCCTTTTGCTAGATACAGTACTTGGGAACCAGAGGAAAATATTCTAGATGCCCGTCTGCTTGCAGCTTTTGAGGAAAGGTATGCTGCTACTCTCTGGAAATGTATCCATCATACTTATCGCAGCTATTCCACTGTGTTTAAAGGCATGCTAAACTGATTCTGCTCTCTTTCTCTTTGTTACTTTAAAAACATAACACCATCACCATTCAGGGAAAGGGAAATGGAACTTTATGGTCCCAAGAAACGAGGTCCCAAACCCAAAACCTTCTTGTTAAAGGTAAGGGAAGAAGAAGGAAATCCATGTCTGCTGTGTTGCTGATTTATTACCGTTTGCCCCAAAAGGGACTCCTGCAAGACAGTTTTGCAAAGGATGAATTTCTTTCTGTGTGTTTTTGTTTCTGCATGTATATAAGAAACAGTTGCATTTGTGAACTCATCAAATCAATCCAGTTCCTTTATTTGTTTTACAGGCCCAGGCAAAAGCCAAAGCCAAAACCTATGAATTTCGTAGTGACTCTTCTAGGGGAATTCGGGTGCCTTATCCAGGAAGGTCCCCCCAAGAGTTGGGGTCAACTTCCCGAGCAAGAGAAGGACTGAGACAAATTCCCCTGCCCCCTCAAAGCAGCTCTACTATGGCTACCACCAATACCTCCCGGGTGGAGACAATCCAGGAAAACAGGGTTGGGGCAGAGGAAGACCTTTCTGAAGCTGCCTTAAAAAAAAGAGGCCCAAAGCCCAGGAAAGAGCTTTACAAAGATGTGCCTGAGACTGCTGATGTTGCCTCCAAGCGGAAATCAGTGGAGCAAGGGGACAGAATGGTGGTTGACTACCTAAAAGCCAGAAAGTTGGAAGAGGCAGCTAACCCTGGGACAGCCAAGTTCAGTCCTGGTCACAGTGTGATCCAGTTAGCCCGGAGAAGAGAACCTGAGTTACCCAGCGCTGTTTCCAGCCCCAGAGCAGAAGCTGGCCTGAAACTGGGTGCACCTGAGACTTATCCACCCAGGCTAACCAAGCATAGGGCAGACTTCCTGGATCCAAAAGGGCAAAGTGGTTTGGACTTGGGTGCTCCTAAGATCTTGCACAGCTCTGCAAATCAAGGCAGCTTATACCGGGATGGTATAGGGACCCAGGCTGGCAGGCCTTCCCTCATTGCCCGCATCCCTGTCTCCAGGATTCTGGGAGACCCAGAAGAAGAAGCTTGGAGCCCATCTCTCAACAACTTGGAGAAAGTGGTAGTGACTGATGTGACATCAAATTTCTTAACAGTTACTATTAAGGAAAGCAGCACAGACCAAGGATTCTTCAAGGAAAAGCGGTGAATTCCCTCAAAGAAGAAGAAGAGTTTAAAGAGTTTGGGTAGAGGCTGGCTGGTTCTGGATTTTTTCCCCCTTGGACAGAAATTTTTTTAAAAATCTGTCCTTAATTCTTTTATCCCCTATCACCAATTTAAGTTTTGGTTGGAAAAATAATATCTAGAGTTATATTTTATATTAGATGTAAATATGTTATTTAAAGAAAAAATACATGTATATATCTATATGCATATATATATATATTTCAACTCTTAAGTTGTGTTTCTTAATTTAAGGCTGTTGGAAAAGGACAGTGCAGCGGAGAACTGACATATCTCTTGTCCCAGTTACAAGAGCAGGTGTAGATAGGGAATGACCTTATTAGCTAATTATAATATCTTGATTTAGGGGTGTTTCTTTTCTTCCCCAATTGTTTCCCTTTCTTTCCCCCAAAGATGATGTTAATGGCAAATAAGGATAATGTATTCATCTGGGGACAAAGATGGCTCCAGTTTCTTGATAGCTATATTAGATGGTGTTGCTTTGTACAATCAAGTGTGCTATATACACAACTGTTCTAGCTGGACAGCTGAAGTAAGCACTTGACTACAGTATTGTCTTTTTTTGTTTTGCTCCAGGTTTTTTTTAAAGTTGTTGGCTTAAAAAGTGTCCATTAAAAACAGTTGAAAGATGTTTTAGCAAAGAAGTATTAACTTGAATGACCTTTTCTTGCAAGTGAAAAGGGGATTTGTGTATTTTAAGATTCCGAAAAGGTGTAGCCTGCTGTCATGCACTTTAATACTGTTGTCATGAGGAGGGGTGAAAAGAAGAGGGAACTGAGCTGATACTTTAGTTTAACTGTGCCCACTTTTTTCTTTTCCCCTGTAGCCCTATCCTCCTCACTCCAAAAGAAAATCTGTTTACATTCCTTACATGCCAGAAAAGTTGGGGAGGAGAGAATCATGCTGCTCATATTTTAGATGTTCTTGCTATTACACTGAAAGTGGATACACACACCCCCAACAGTTCCTTTCCAGATCATTGGACAAATCTTTTAAAAGTATTATATAAAATCTTATCTCCCCCATAAATCTCCAAACTTGATGCAGAGGAAACAAATGACTTCCTTCATAATAGTTGATCAGTGCGGTAAGTGGACTGTTGCCTTTATGTGGCTCTCTTGTATTTTCAGGGAAAAAGCATCCTCTGCCCCCCCACTACCTGTGGTTAAAGACAACTATTGCCCACCAAGGTTATACAAAATATAGACCCCTTTTCCTGCCCTCCCCCTTGCAGAAAGCCATATGACATTTGATGATTTTTTTTAGTATCTTGCTCTGTTCTTCTTCATGAGAATACAGATTTGTTTCCTCATCCTGCATTAACCTCCTGGCTTAGGAAGGGATGTGCAGAACAGGGGTCAGGGTTGTTTTCATCTGTGAATAGCAGGTGTTGTGGTGTCCCAATAGATATTGATTTAAGCATTGCCTGTTGGTTCAAAAAGCACAAATCTGCCTAGTAGCCCCTAAGGGCCTGGCAGGGGGGATGGGTAGTTTTTCCCCATCTTTCTCTGAATGGTCCACTCAATAGAGCCTTTAAAAACATTTTCTAATTTGGGAACTGCACAGGAGATGAAAGCACATGTGGCATAATGAAGTGGGTGGAGGAGAGAAGCTGGTGTGGGGGGAGGAAGAAGGCCTTTTCACTTCCTGGAATCAGACATATCTTTTAAAACCTGTCTTCCTCCTATTTATTCTTTTGGAGATTCTCTATTCACCTTTAGACTGTATTGAGAACTTAAATTAGATTCTTATTTTCTGTTGACCTTTTTAAAATAAAGCTCAGTTTTAAAAACTGCAATCAGTTCAATGCAGGTGCACCCAGTTTCTTTTGAATCAGAGCTACAGGGGTGGGAATATGTGTCAGCATATGTTATGTTGACTGAGATTCTATAGACTCTCACTGAAAATAGGTGGGGGAAAGATCTAGTGGCCAGGAGGAACACCTCTTCAGTTGAAGGAGATCATTAAGTGCTGTCCCTACCTCCTCCGGTGTCATGGGTGATGTGTATCTCTAGACACATACACTTGGGTATATAAAAGCTAGACATACATGTGGGTGTATATGTGTATGTACATAGTTACATATATTGAATGTATGTATGTGTGTGTGAGTTATTTAATTCTCTTCAAGATTTGTAAAAAAAGGAAATTTGATTTGATTGCCATTGATCTGACTTAACAGTCTCAGAAGTGAAGCTTAAGTAGGTGTCTTCTGCCAATGTTGAATGTCTAATACAATACCTGCTTTTTATGTGAATTGAAATATATATATACTTTGTAAATAGAGATTTGGCTTTGTTTTGTGTTTGTTGCTGTGATGTGCAAAGAAAAGGCACTTCCATGGTTGCAGTAGGGGAGGCAATAAGTTACTTCCCTGCTGGAGAAACTTGAGATAAAGGAAAAACCCTTTCTTATGGCTACAATTATTATATTGCTGTAGTGCTCTGGATACCGTTTACTCAATGATGTGGTCCAGTCCAGGAAAAACATTCTGCTGTGATTCATCTTGCTGGCCACAATCTCAAGATGCCACCAAGCCCAGATGATTTGAGATCAATACTAAGCTTTAAGCCCCTTTTATGTCTCATTGAAGTGGAAAGAACCTAAATCTGGGTGGATTTAACCCATTTCTGCCTGGTCCACAGGTGTACACATTTAGACCCTGTTGCGGAAATGGAAGGTTAAGAAACTAAAGTGCAGACCCAGAACATGTGACAATCTCTTTAGTTGCCAGCCACTCAACTGTACTGTTATTCAGAAGATAGTGATTGCATTGCACCTCTCACTTCCTCTTGGACTATGGCTGCAATCCTAACCACACTTTCCTGGGAGTAAGTACTATTGAACACAATGGGACTTACTTCTGAGTAGACATGCTTAGGATTGCACTGAATGTTTCTGTGGTCAGGTTATCGCTAGTTCAGACCTGCCCTTCTCATTTATGAGTCTCTGATCTCCAAACCCACTGAAGATATTGGAAGCTAACAATGAAGTGCCCTTCTGTTTGGGTCCCTTGAATATATATTGCAGCCAGTTATGGGGAGGCTTATGGGGGGACCTTGAAAATGCATGACTCGGTCTATTGATTACCAGATTGCCAATACTTTCTGCGGGATTGGACGGGGGATCCGCTGCATCACTTGGAAAAGCAATGGGCTGGATGTATAGATTAGAGATATCCAAACTTTTAAGTTCCTGGACCTTTAACAAGTGTGTAAAGGAAGGAATTTCAGCAGGTGCAGCTTCTCATCTCACAGATCACAAAACTATACCTGCTGAATTTCCCTCTTGTACATACTTGTTAGAGGTCCAGGAGTCCTAAAGTTGAAGGTTTGGATACCCCTGGTATAGATTTCAGTGGGATCCAGGGGGGTTGTGGTGGGATCTTGTGGAGCCACAACAGATCCTCTCTAAATTCACCAAATAGTAAGAAATAGCAAAGCTGAGACTTTTTCTGAACCTGCTTGCTCTTCATCGGAGGAACCAGTCCATTGATTTGCGATAAGGCTTAAAGTTAAAAGCACACTTTTCAAACCAACAAACCCATGAAATTCCTGCAAGTACTGGCTGATTAATTGGGAAGGGGGCTCCAAACCTATGCGCACCTTCCTGAGTGCATTCAAGACATTTTTGAGTAGCCATGCAGAGGATTGAGTAGCTTTTGAGTTGCCATGAGGAGCAGGATTGCACTGGTGGTGGGATTAGAAATTGGCTACGACCCACACTTTCCTGGGAGTAGGACGCACCCAAGACAATGGGGCTTACTTCTGAGTAGTCATGTAAAGGATTGCACTGGTGGTAAACTGGCTACAATCCTATCCACACTTTCCTGGAAGAATGACGCATTCCAGACACTTCTGAGTAGCCATGCAGATGACTGAGCAACTTTTGAGTTGCCATGCGGAGCAGGATTGCACTAATGGTGGATCAGCAACTCTGGCTATGAACCTAGCCACACTTTCCTGGGAATAAGCCCCATTGATTATAATGGGACATGCTTCTGAGTAGGCATGCGTAGAGAAGGGCTCAAAGAGAAAGCCAAGGTCAGCGGTGGAGATAAACAGTGGGAAAAAGTACCTCTCCGAAATCGGAGTAAAGCGCCTTCAATCTAACCAGTGAGCAGCATCTACTCTAACCTTGACATTGTAAGAAGCGGGCATTTTTTGCATGATGGGGAAAATAAGTCGCTTTTATCCAAAAAGCGCTTCTCATTTTGCTTGCCTCTTCCCAGATCTGGTAACTCTAACTCTAGAAAGGCTGCAATCCTAAAGACACTTTCCTGGGAGTAAGAACCACTGAAAACAATAGGGCTTACTTTTGAATAGACATGGTTAGGATTGTGCTCTAAATGAACAGGCTCAAGCCTTTGCGTATATACTCAGAATTTACTTTCTTGTAAGTGCAGTGTGGAAGTGGACAGGCTGTGAAGAGTGGCCAATGGAGTCTCCATGCTTCAGATTGGAGGGGAGGGGGCAAGTGGAACACTCAGCAGTGTTGCATGTATAGCCCATCCTTCCAAACAAAAATCCAAGAGCCTAGAATCCTATGCATGTCTACTCAGAAGTAAGTCCCATTATAGTCACTGGGGCTTACTCCCAGGAAAGGGTGCATAGGATTGCACCCCAGGACCGCCTGTCTTTGTCATAATCCTATGAAGGTGGGTACGATGACTGGTCAGTGGCTGAGTAAGGCGTCTACAGCAGGATTCGAACTCAGATCTCCCCAGTCCAACCACAGCATCGCAGTAGATGATCTGACTCCTGGTGATCCTCATGGGCTATCCAACACTCAGGCCTTGTTGTATATAACATACGCGAGGGAGTTTAAAGCCCAATCCTATGCATGCCTACTCAGAAGTAAATCCCATTGTATTCAGTGGAACCTACTCCCAGGAAAGTATGGATGGAAGTGTAGCCTTAGAACCACTTGGTCACCTCCAGTCCTCAGCTCCTTTCTTCCAAGATGAAACCACTGAAGAAATTTTATTTACAGTACAATCATAAGCATACAGTACCTACTCAGAAGGAAGCCCCATTATAGTCAATGGCGCTTACTCCCAACTAAATGTGGATAGGATGGTAGCCTTAAAAAGCTTTGATCACACCAGTTCTCTGCTCCTTCATTCCATGATGAAATCACTGAAGAAATTTTGTTTTCAGCACAATCCTATGTAAGTTCTATTTAATTCATTGAGACTTGTAAGTACGGGATTGCAGCCCTAGAGTCCAAACCTCTGCCTGTCTACTCAAAAGTAAGTCCAACTGTAGTCAATGTAGCTTACTCTCAGGAAAGTGTGAATAGTTTGTCAGCCCAATCCCTAGTGTGTTTACTCAGAAGTCCCATATGGAGAACTGGGCTTACTCCTAAGTGCGGATGGAATTGCAGTCCCAGTCTGAGTAAAGTGATAGTAAATTTAAAAAAAAAGGGGGGGGGGGAATCCCAAACCTCTGCAGGTTTGGGGCCAGAGAGTCTACTGCAGCCTCAGCACCAACCTCAAAAGGCTACTACTTTGCTTCTCACTACTTCTTAACTAGTACTTCTTCCTATGAAGAAGAAGAAGCGTCACTCCGAATTCTGGCAGATCAGAAGACCAAGGAGTTGCAGGGAGGAAAGTTGGGGGAGGCAGAGGCGGTGGTGGTGAGAAAGGAGATAGTTGTGTCTGGTGGGGGAGACTGTTTTGGCTGAGAACTTCTGCTTTTTCCAGACACTGGATCCACTTAATTGTTGTTGTCGTCTTCCTTCTGTTGGGTCTTATCAGCCAAGCAATTAGTAACTCCAGAAGTTATGCTGCGTGGTTTTGCAGGGCTTGTCTGGAGGTCTCCCTCTCCTTGGAAAACATCTCCTCACTTGGTCTTCCGAGGTGCTGCGGGAGACTGGCTCTCCGCCATCATCTTCACAACAACCCGACAGGGTAGGCTGAAATAGAGCCACTCGCCAACTGGGTCAACTCAGCGAGGAACTCTGAGCACATCCTATTGTCTGCATACTCAGAAGATATCCTGTGCATGTATGCAAAGACATCCTATGCATAGTAAATTCAGAAGACATACAAAACAGGTATACTTAGAAGTCAACCCCATTGAATGGGATTTACTCAATGGGATTTACTCCCGTGTAACCATGTATAGGATTGTAACCTTTCATCTCTGAGTGACTTGGCTTCAGGCTACTCTGAGCCCATCAAAGTCAAAGCGATCCCATCTCTCCCCACCAATTCTTCCCGAAACAATCCTCTACTCAAGAGTAGTTACTGGAAAGGGGAGGCTGTAAAGTACTCCCAGATGAGAGCCTAAGAGCCTTTGACGATAATGGGACGTAGATCTCGAAAACCTGATGGAAGACAACAGGGATGGGTTGTTCACATGTTCTCTTCTCACAAACCAAAATTTCTTTAGCCCAAACCTCTCCACACTTTCTTGGGAGTAAGCCCCATTGACTGTGATGGCACTTACTTCTGAGTAGACACGCATAGATTTGGGATCTTACTCAGTTCAAACACAGGGTTGGGAATGAATAAAACCTTCCCTACTTCACTATTAGTGACCTTCCTTTGTAGTACATCTTTTTTTTTTTACGAGAAACGAAGCCCCATTTATTGCACGTCTGAAGGCTTCAGAGTAAACCCACGTGTATACTGTATCCATGTAATTTCCTCTTTCGACCTTTCAGAAGGGTTTACTTTGCGGTGAATAAATGAAGGCAGTAGCTTCAGGGAGAAAAGTAAGGAGAAGACTAAGGGTGACAGGTCCTATAGGGACTTGAGGTCTCCCAGCTAGGATCAAGGATGGAGGTGCCACTCGATTTCTTCAACAGAACTGGACGAGGACAAGTCTCCCCCCAAATGTAGGACACCCAAGAAAATTGTAGGACACGACAAATTAAAAACACTCATCTAGATTGCTTTCATGATATGTTTCAATTTAAACACCATATTACTTATTATTCAATTTAAAACCATTCCATATAATTAATTACATAAAATTTATTAATTACAAGAAGGCTAATGTTGCCTGCTCACAAGGGAAAGGTTTTTTTTCCAGGACACAAGGCTAAAAAAAGAGGACATATCTTGGAAAAACAGGACATGTGCAGCACAATCCTAACCATATCTACTCAAAAGTAAGTCCCATTGTGTTAAATGGGTCTTACTCCCAGGAAAGTGTCATGGTCACCCTCCCTCCACCTAAAGGGAACCTGCTCAGCATCCAGGTGGTCATGGATTGTTATTGATCCTGCAAGGAAACATTTTCTGTCTGCGTGTTTTTATTTATTAAATGGATTTATACCCCGCTATTCCCACACCAAAGCGGCTTACAAAGCTTTGTCTTTACAACAACCCTGTGAGGTAGGCGGGAATGAGAATGAGTGACTGGCCCAAGGTCACCCAGTAAACTTCATGTTTGGGGAGGGACTTGAACCTGGAACTTCCAGGTCAACTAATTCTCTAACCTATTAATTTACACTCTTTACACTCGAGGAGAAGGAAGTTTGCAACAAGTTGGGCAGTGGGTGAGGATGTCCACAAGAGTAGAGGCTACAGAGGATCCTGGTGTCTTTCCTTCTCAATCCCTTGTAGGTGCGCCTTTACTCCGCAGAGTTTCCACAAAGGCAAGATTAACTACTCCATTGCCTGACTCCAAGATTAACTACTCCTTCTCCCCTTGGAGGATCTGCTCCAATCCACCTACTCACCTCCCATCCCCATTTCGAATTATACGGCAGATCCGCTGGCTGGACAGAGGACAATACTCCCAGCTTACTTACAGGGTACTCAGGGTAACCCCCTGCAAGTGAAACACCCAGTTATGGGGCAATCCGATGCATGTCTACTTAGAAGCAAGAAGAAGTGGGGAGCCACATAGGTTACGGTGCTTGTCTATTTAGAAGTAAATATCATTGGGTTCAATGGGGCTTACTCCTATCCACACTTTCCTAGGAGTAAGCCCCACTGAACCCAAGTATGTTTTCCCTTCCAAATGGATATGCATCGGATTGGATCGTAATTGGGTGTTTCAGTTCAGAAACTTACTTGGGAGTAAACTCCATTGACTATAATGAGGTTTACTTCTGAGTAGACATGCTTCTTATTGCACGCCCTCCCCAGTCTCTTGCAAAACTTTCCACGCGGGGACAAATATGGGCACCAAAAGACTTCACTGATCTGTCTCTCCCCCCTCCCCATGGGACCCACCTGGCCCTTTGCCCACTCACACACAGCAAAACTAACACTGCCCCATTGTAAGTCCCCAAGGGTGACCAGATATCCTCTTTTTTCCAGGGCATGTCCTCTTTTTTAGACTTGTGCCCTGGAAAAAAATTTCATTGTCCTCCTTTTCTTTGTAAGCAGTAATTCTTGGAATTAATAAATTCTATGTAATAATTTTAAATTTATTAAGTAATATAGGCTGCAATCCTAAACACACTTTCCTGAGAGTAAATCCCACAGAACAGAATAGGACTTACTTCTGAGTAGACATGCTTAGGATTGCACCCATAGTGTTTTAATTATCCACATGAAAGCAATCTATGAGTGTTTTCAGCTTTTATTCTGTGATGTCCTACATTTTTCTTGGGGGTCCTACATTTTGGGGAGCTTGTCTTCTTTCAGTTATGATCACTCTGAATACCTCCCCACAAAGATCACAAGAACCATGACCAGCCTCCACACCCTCCACTGGTGTGGAGCTCTTAATAGGGCTAAGCAGATGCTTGCAGGCGTCCAATACTTCTGGTGGGTGGGGGGTCCTTTGGCCCCACATATATAGGTTTGGGACCCTTTTTTGCTTACACAGATACTAACATGCCATGTGGATTCTTCCACTGTTATACTGCCCCCAGCTGGCCAAGAGGAAACTCAGATGCTCTCAGCTGCCTTGGGGGTTATTGGGCTGTTCATCAAGGGACAGTCCAGGAAAAAGGGAAGGGGGATTTCTCCCTCAACTACTTTTTACAAACCACTTTGTTGGACATATTCCAGCCCAGATAAAGAATTGGAGTAGGAGCAAAGGATACTACATACAGGCATCCCCCACTGTCTGACGGTTTCAAACTTTCAACACCTTTCAATTTTACCCAGAACTTATTCATTCAACACATGCTTCACTCTTTCAAGCTCTCTCTGCTGGTCTAAAGGCTAAAATTGCCTTCCCTCATGTCGATTTGCAACAAACTGTTTCTGGCATTTTCTTATGACTTTCTTCAGTAAATAACCATCATTCAAATTCATAAGATATTTGTTGCCCGCACATGCCTCGATTCATTTTACTGTAATTTGTTATGTGTGAATAAATGTGTGATTAATGGAGCATCCTATTCATGTCTACTCAGAAGTCACATTGTTTTCCATGAGGCTTTCTTCCACAAAAGTGTGTTAGGTTTGTATTCTTAGGCTTTTGCAAGGAATATTTATGTCTTCTTTGGCGTCCATTTTGCAATTGAAAGCTGAAAAAAAATTGGGTTCCACTTTCCAACAGTTTTCACTTTTGGACAGTGCTGCAGTCCAGGGCTGTGGTGGCGCATGTTGTTTAGATGCTGTGCCTGTTAACCAGCAGACCGGGAGTCAAGAACCAGGTACTACAAGACCAGGTAATGTCCCGTCCTTCGCCCACCTCCTGCCAACCTAGCAGTAGATAAATATGAACCACTTTCATGGGAAGGTAAAAAACAGCATTTCATGTGCCTTCAGCAGTCATGCTGGCCCCATGACCACAGTAATGTCTTAGGACAATGCTGGCTCTTAAGGCTTAGAAACAGGGATGAGCACCGCACCCTACAGTCAGTCACAACTAGCAGTATAACCTGGGGGGGACACCGTTACCTTTTACTGGTCCCTAACCTATTCAATAAGTAGGGGCTGCCTGTACTAGAGTGTATTCAAACCTACTCCCTCCTACCTTAGTAAAGGCTTTAAGACAGCATTTAGGAAAAAAAGTAGTGTCTAGACTACAGAAGTATTTGACTAAGGAGGCTGCCAGAAACAGCCTCTGTTGGTTTTTTTTGCTGCCACAATTTTTTTTTTGCTGCTGCACTCACTTAAAAAGGAGGCCACCGTCAGTCGCACAGCATATGCTGCATGTGAAACACGAAAGCCTGGGTTGGATTGTTATGGAGGATAGGCTGTTACCCAAGCAGCAAATCCCCCCTCTCCACGCCACTGAATTAGTCCAATGGAAAGGCAGAGCCAATACGATTGGATCCAGCTGGCATCACAGAGCTGGGCTAAGGACAGGAGCTCACCCTGTCTTGTGGGGCCGACCCAGGAATCGAACCCTTGCCTGCTGGTTAACAGGCACAGCATTTTAACCGCTTGAGCCACCCACTGCACTGCTGTATTTTAGCAAGACTTAAAGCCCATCATATATAGAGAACCTCGGCTTAGCCACAGCTAATGTGGTAAGAGATTGGCATCAAAAGATTGTTAATGGGAACAGCACATCAGGGTACCAGTGACAAGTTTTATTGATCTAAAGTACTACACCACTTCTTCATGTTTGTTGCAGTAGAGCTGTTTGCCCCAACCCTAGAGGACAGGTGTAACTGTACATTACTTCCTCATGTACTCAACCCCTTTCAGTTCTACTGGGATGACTTGGTCCCCTTTGGCTCAACTACTGTAGATGATTGTTAGACTCTGCAGGTAAAGAAATAATCTCAGGTAAGAAAAGCAAAGTGTGTCCCTTGACATCTTACTTTCCTCTGTGGTAAAGTTTACTTTCTCCTTAACCACCTTGCACATCCCCTCCTCTTCTTAAAACAGTGCAAGGAAATCTACATAGGCTTGCTTTGTTCATGAGCCAAGACAATTGTTGCAGGACAGAAAACCTACTCTAGAAAGAAACAGAAGACTAAGTATTTGCATGTTTCATGCAAACATGAAAAGAAAATGTTAGTCTCTATATAATTATCTCAGTGCTGACTCCTACTACAAAGTCTTTCAGCTTGAAACCTGTCCACAGCTGGATCTACTAAGTGAGATGGCAGCCTATTCTGAACAGAGTTTATTACACGGCCAATACAACATCCCTCTGGGTTTTATTCCACAAGTATTAGTCATGAGCAGTGCTTTTTTTCCTGGGAAAAAGGTATCTGTACTCACCACAGGTCAATTATTACAGGACTAATTATTAACAAGCTGCTGGGGGGAGGGGAATTGAAAAAGGTTTGGATACCAATTACTCCAAAGAAAAAAAGCCCTGATTATCAGTACTAACAAAAATGCAAGTCAGTAGTGATTACCTAGACTCATATCAATTTCAATAAATTCTAGAGTATAATTGCATTATGGGTAGTTAAATATCATAGGACTCATTTAATGCACATAATCTATACACTTCTTTCTAGCACATGGGTGATCAAACCCTGGTCCAGGAGTTGGATGCAGCTCTGGGCAAGACTTTCCCATCAGTCCACAGGCAAGACTGTAATCCTACAGAGATGAGGGGAGCTGCACATACTTCCTCTTTGTATGAAAGTGCTTATGAACTGGTTTGAATATCAAATCCTATCTAATTCTGTGTAAATATTTAACAAGTGTTTTTATCATCTGATTTGAATTTATTCATATAAGTTGCACCTCTAATATATTTATGTTAATTGAAGTACCAGTAAATTCTTTTTCCAGCCCCGACAGTGTCAGAGAGATGATATGGCTAGCCTCCCAAAAAGTTTGGCCACCGGTTTCAGAAGGAATCATGTTTCCACTATACTCAGTTTACAATTTTGTCACAGGAAAAATATTCTTGCTGTGTGAAATGAGGTTGTTCCAGCATAGTCATGCACTAGCTTCCATTTTGACTGGTTACATCCTTTTTGGTTTTCATCCTTTTGTCTGCATCCTTTTTTGAACTGTGATGGATTTATTTAAATATCTTGTCCTCTGAAATCAGACATTCCATAAGACTGCATTCCCTAACTCCCTAACTTGTGTATTCCCTAACTCCGAATACACAAAAGTGTCACATTATTTCAGGAGATTATACAAGAAGCCAGCAGACAAGTTTCATTCCACCCTGTGAATAACTCTTCTCTTCAACTGTGAACTGCAGCATGGCTAACCAGCGCCTAAATCTATCTGGCCAGCAAAAACACTATTCCCACACATCATTACTACTGTGTGAATTCAAAGGTCATATCAATTTCAAAATGATAAAACCCAATTTCTCTCTAGAAATTTCTAGATTTAGACTTCCTTCTAGATTTCCAATGCCTTGTCTCGTGGCAAAGGTGTGTCATTTAGGCCTATATCCTAAAGTGAAATTAAGCCACTTGCTCCAGAGAAGTTAAGACTTTCCATAAGCCAACTCTACAGGGTGACGTAATTGTGTGGACCCGTAACTACTATGGAATTTGCCCTTAGTTAAATAAATGCAGCAGCTTCTCTTTCTCTGCTCTCTTCTTTAAGGATATAAGCAAAAGCAAGGCTTTATATAATGAAGTCAGCCAAGCTACACCAGCACATACTTATGTAAAAAAAATAGTGGACTAATGCATGCCAATAACACAAAGAACAAAACTTTAGTTTACCTATACATAGGAAAGTGGAATCAGGCAGCTGGTGTAGAAAGCCTCCCCCCACTAATAACCCAAAGGACATCTGCTACTAGACAACATCATGGAAGTTGCCTAACATACAAAATGGATAAGCCCACCAATTATTATCAGCAAGGTTCAACCACATGGAGAAGCCCTCTGCTCAAGATATTCCCAAGTCACCAAATGGGTGGAAGGACACTTATTTCCTTTTTTGGTATATTTGCACTAAAGCAACTTTCTGATACATGTCTAAAACTATTCTTAAAGGTTTAAGAATATTCTTAAACTTCAAGAATATGCAACTTTCTGATACAGGTCTAACTATTCTTAAACTGTTCTTATGACCATCTCTGTTGGGTTTCGATATAGGATAAGAGTTTGACAAACAGTGCTTTTATAAAGCTACAGTACCACAGACCACACAGTAAAGCTGGAAAGTTAAAAAAATATTTATTGATACTAAACAATGAATTGAAACAGTTATACAAAAATTATCCAGCATACCATCTTCTAAGAGTTTCTTTTTTAAACCTGCAAAATAAATTAACACAACCTAGCAGTCTCAAGTCTAAACTAGTGTTAATGGTCAAGAAATACTGGAAGATAGACATCACACAAGAGAAGCAAGCAAGCCAGCCAGCCAGGGTCAAGCAAACAAACCCCAAACGCAGCAGTGAACCCACAGAGAGATCAATGGACAGACATTGCTTTCAGCCTTATTTAATATTCTGGCTGGAAAGGCTGTCCCACTCTAACAAAGAACCTAAGCTTTCCCAGGGTAATAACATCTCCAACTTTTGTTCTCTTAGCATAAAAGCAAAGAAACAGCTCTAGTTAAAGCAATTAGAAAATGTCATACAGGAACTATTTGGCTTTTTAAAAAATTAAACACATAGTGATTGACACACATTACAAGAAGCACTGAACCAACCCACAAACTTCCTTCTTGTGAAAGCTAGTTCTCTTCAATGCAAAATTGGACACGCTGAACAGCATTAGAGGATCAGAACAAAATTTTTTTTGGTCCTGTACACATATTACTTCTAAGCAAGTGAATTAAAATGAGCATTTCTTCCAGTCAATGTCTGAAAGCAACTTAATTATTCCAAGACAAAAAAATTACTGTACAAATACTGCAACACTATTCTGTTACAAAAGAAAACTCTTCAAGATTTTGAGAAATGTAGAAACAATAACAGTTTGCCTTTCAGCTGAAACACACTCTGACACATAGCAGCAAACTTAAGAGAAATATATAAAAAGGCTTTGAATACTCATGTGATTTAACTAGTAAATATGGTAAGAACCAAATTTGAGCCATCTGTCCACAACAGATTAGATGCAAACTGTTGACAGTTAAATTTTTTATCCATTTTTACATCAAGCAACATTAAATAAACTCAAATTGTGAGAAGAATGGTTTACCTTGCTGGTTTGTAAGGTCTTAGACTTTGGAATTGAAATAGCTGATTAACAGAAAGGCACAGTATTAGAGCTTCTAAAGGGGAAGAGAGCAAGAAACCCTTCAGTTTTCCAAGCTGAAGGAACATAATGAACATGCCTGCAAAGGCAACGACTGAAAAATAAAGTCAAGGATTCCAAGGATGTTATCTAGCATTTTAGGAAAAAATAGGATTGCTCCTTGGCAAGGGGAAGCTGCTGTACATTAATATCTTACAGATGGAGAAGCAATTCATCTATAAAATTAACAGATGCACAGATTAGGTGCCTACTAGAACAAAAGAGAGACTTGGTGCAGAAGGGAAAAGTGGATTATATACTGATATAAGGTGCAACACTGCAGCTCAGTGTATCACAGGTATACACATACACACAAAATACAGCTAGAGAATATACTTGTGAATTAGATAATATGTTTGTGACAAAAGGCTTCCTGGGTGGAGAAAAAGCTAATTCCTACTCCTGAATTCTCAGCTGTATTAATGAGCCTCTAAATTCTAATGAGTTTCAGATCCCATTAATTGATTAGCAAGCAGTCCAGCATGAGGCCTTCTTCCTTCTCAAAAGCTGGCCTCAATAGAGTAGGAGGCATGTCCCCCTAACAGACAGCTGTCACCTCCTTTCGAGGAACCGAGCAATTTAGTGTTAAGTACATACTGTGTGCAGCACAGTATGAAATCCGTCCCCTCACTCTGCTCCAGAACCTCATCAAGGCCCTCAGCTTTTAAAAGCTACCCGGTCGTGGCAGAAGCGTAGAACTACCGCCAGCAAATACACTGCTCCAAAAGGCACGCTTTGCAGAAGCCAAAAGGAATTCCGATTCACAAAGTCCAAATATGTGGTAAACATTTGATGCACAAAGGGAGTGAGCTAGTAAGTGCTGCTATAAATGTTCTTCAAATCCCTCTCCATTACTTTGGAGTAGGCCCTGCCAATTCTCTGACAAAAAATACAAAGCACTTCAACAGTATCTTGGACTCCAAGCCCAGACTGGGGCAGGCTTAGCCATAAGATGTCAACTTATTGGCTTGTAGATGTTCTTCAGTCTTCCAAATGGAGACTTCATTGATGCTTCTGTTTGTTTTAAGCTCAGCCAAACATCCTCCTACAGTTTGGCACCCAGAAAGTAAGATTGATGCTTTGCTCAAAAACTACACAAACTAACCACCCCATGTGGCCCAAAAAACTCTCCAATTGCAGGGCAAAAACCAAAAGCTGCCACAGAAACTCTGCATTTGAAAATCAGGTATCCAGAGACAGGCATACTGGCCAACAGGGTAAACCAACAGTAATAATAGCAGAGTTACACAATGTACAAGGACACCTACTTGAGAATGTCTTGGAGGACAGAGAATGCAGAAAAAATCCTGCACCATTCCATTTTTGAGACTGCTTTTAATTTAGAAGTGGTTTTTAATTGTCGTATTTGTAGGTTATACTGAACAACTAAACAATAGCCTGTTCTGGTGTGTGTAGAATTCTTTGGCGGCACCTTATTATCCTGCTGTTAGTAAATACCTATGTAGCACCACCCATGCGCTAGGCCCTGATCCAAGGTAGGATCTCACAGTGCCATTCTCAAAATCTCAGATTCTCAAGTTCTCAAAATCATATGCAAGGCACCCGTTTTGGTTCAGTACGGTCCAAGCACTTGGGCATTAACATCAATGCTCATCACTCTATTCATCAGACATAAGGAACAAAATAAGCACAACAAATCGGAAGCAGTGCTTTTATCAACACTGTTCTTAAATACAATGTTCAGTGCCTTATTTAAAAAAACTTGAACCCCAATTATAAAATAGCTACTTAGAAACAAACTCCACTACAGGAAGTTGGTATGCCCAGCTACTGCATAAAAAAAATCCAAAGAGAATGATCCAAAAGCTTGCAAGCTTGTCTTTGGGTCATATAATGACTATGTATACTATAGGCCACAAAGCATACATAACCTGGTCAACTTTCAGGATAAACAGGCCTGAGACTTAACATCAATTATCCTGGAGCACTACATACAAATGCTCCAATGCCAATGCACCCTATGATTGCAAAAACCACACAACTACATGAAAACCTGCCCTTATGTCTCTAGAGTGCTTCAGGAGTATGAGTAATCCAGGCACTCCCTGCTCTCAACCAAGGCTGGTACTCCCAATATAATAATGCTACATGCTAACAAATATACCAATAGCAAGTTGATACAGTTAAGCAGTGTCAAAGGAAATAAATGGTCAAGCAGTGTCAAGGGAAGCAGTGTCAAGGGAAATGTATTCAAACAAAATACCTTTGCAGAATTCATGATTCAGATATCAGTACCTTCATAATTCCTATTTCTAGTCTCTTTCTCCCAAAATCTTCTTCAGAATAAGCTACTTTCAGAATCCAACGGCCATTTCTAGGTGCTCATGCTGCAGAAAAGTGTGCCCCCTGTGGGCATTAAAGAGTCTTGGGATCCACCCAAGAAACACACTTATGTCCTGGTCAATCAGAAGAAACACAGTTGAATTCCAACAAAGCTAGATCCACTATTCAGTAACAGTTCACCCTTGAGCAAAACTTGCGGTCCCCAGGAGACATTTGAAAATAACTACAGTATAGACCAAAACTGAGTCACATACTGATTCAGGCATGCCCAGGTCCAACATGGATTTTGGTGACAGGCTGATCCCGTCTCTTCTAATTTCAAGCCATGTACTCTCCAACTTTAAAGCCTTGCTACAACTACAGATATAATCATGCAAGCAAGATCTTTCAATTTCCAGTATCAGAAGACAAGTCTCATGTAACTGAAATCCCAAACATCAATAAGAAGAAAACGGGTGTCCTATTGGAAGCTGTCAGCACATCATATTTTGGGGTTAAGTTGCAGGTAAAGGGATCCATCTGATTGAGGTCCTGAGAAAGATCTAAGTACCAAAGGTCCTCAATTCAAACTGGCCAGCACTCAGCAGCAATGTTCCCTCATGTTTCATGTGCTTCCAAGGTCTTATTTAGGCTATTTGCTTCCTGTGT
Source organism: Cryptoblepharus egeriae (assembly GCA_030015325.1). Lineage (NCBI taxonomy): Eukaryota > Metazoa > Chordata > Lepidosauria > Squamata > Scincidae > Cryptoblepharus > Cryptoblepharus egeriae. The sequence goes on along the minus strand of JAREYC010000002.1, from coordinate 101,017,416 downwards.
CCAGGCACTATATCCAACCTTTTCTTTTTTGATGCCAAGTGTAGAAAGCCTAGTAGAGAGATCAGGCACCTCCATACAAGTGGGCATCTTCTCTCATATCATTTTTGTTGAAATCACAGTGGATTCAAAAGCTAGAAAAATCCAACACAGGGTGACCAGCAACGACCCATATAAGCTGTAAGCGTATCATCGTGCATCACCACAACACATGTAAGCATTGACACTAAAGGCTATGGCTCCCGAGGCAACAACACTGCTCTACATGTGTGGTTGTTAACTGTACAACATGTGGGTTACACACATCATTTTTCCACATAAGTTTTCTATAAACTTCTGATGTATGAAGTATTTCACAGTTGCATATACATATGTGCATGCACTAATTGAGAATGAGGAGCTAGATTCCAAGATGTCTGAGAGCATGCAGACACATGACAGATGGAAAGAGGACATTGTGTCATGGATAAACTTGCTTGGAGCGTTCCAAGACTGTTTTTAAAAAGATGATTTCTTGTACACTACACTTCAAGGGTTAACAGACAGCTTTAGCGCTTCAAGGAACCAATGCTCAACCCAGACCATACAAAAAAGCACAGTCATCTTGCTCTTGCAACCAACTGTGCCATCCTATTTAGCTTCCAAAGCAAGGTGAACTTAAGGAACTGTAAACAATTATTGCGATTTCACATCCCTCTTTTGCAGCCTTTTACCTGTAAAGGTGTTTTCCCCTCTAGGTTTAGACTAGGTTTTCACTGTCCCAGAAGCATTAAAAAAAACCACCTTTGATTGTTTGGTGGAGGAATGAAGAATTATTTTCCTTGGAGAACAGTATTATTTGGGAACTATAACAAAATAGGTAAGTGGATACAGAGTTTTTTGGAATTTTAAACCATAAAGCTAAGAAGTCCAAGTACAAAAAAACCTGGGTTAACAGCCACCACCCAACTTCCACTATACTGGGTAATTTCAATCAGTAAAGCCAATAATTGTTAGAGACCTCAACCCTGTCTGTCCACTGTTTATGGCACCTCTACCAAAAACCTTCAATATAAGCATCAGGGAGTTTCCACAGAAATAAAAACAGTCGAAGCCAAAAGCTACCTTGATCAGCAATGACAGCATCTTTCAATCCAGGGTCACTGCTCAATAGCATATAGCTTATACAGGGTTGGTAGCACCTAAAGTTCATCTCCCCTTGTCACGTTCAAGGCAATAATCGAGTAGAGTGAAAGAGACAGGAGGAAGAGGGAAAAATAAATTTTCTCCCTATGTGCCTTACAGCTCAATAATGTCTAAGATTGAAAAAACCAACACTGGTTGGAGATTCCTTCACAGTCACTGTGATCAGGTTAGCCGTCACATCGGTGACAAAGACATGTTCAATGAGGCTACGAGTTGGCTTCCAGTCTTGGCTAGTCTGAACGGAGACAGACATGTTCTGGCCTGCTCCAGGGAAAGAAGCAGAATCTCTGTCAGAGTCAGAGCTAGTCTCTTCGTCTCCAGTGCTCATTTCTGACAGAGCTGAAGTCTTGTGATTTTCTGCTGTGGGACCCTCCTGGGAACACGCGGCATTATTTTTTGTCGTCAAATCTTTCTCACCAGTCGTTGTTCTTTGCGCTGGCTTGTCATTTTTGCGACCATCCACATCTGTTTGTGGCATCCCTGCATTTGTGGTGTTTGGCCCATTGCCCCTGGTCACGCTTGTGCTTGTGGCTAGATTGCTGCCAGAACTTTTGGCCGCAGTGCCACAAGTATGACGAGGAAGGTTGCTACCACCTGTGGAATTTGGCCCATTTTTCACACTTTGCAGATTTAAAGCTTGGAGATTAAACTCCTGGTTGGAAGCCGGTTGGCTGTTGGGAGAGCCAGCAGGAACCTTGCTACCATTGTGCACATTTTGCGCACCAGCACCAAACCCTGTTTTCTGTTCCCCCAAGGCGTTGCCAGTAGGCCTCTTGGCCACCTTGGACCCTTGCATGGTCAATTCAAGATCTCCAGCACTTTTCTGATTTTTCAGTTTTAAGTCCAGCCCTAGGCCACTCTTGCAGGACATGGCTGACTTGAGTGCCAGCCTTCCCACAGCAGAGGCATCTGCTGAGCTCTGGTTCTGTGACATCCTGCTCATATAATGCACAATGGAGCTTTGCCAGCTGATGCCACAGTTTGGGCTTCCAGGTGAGGTACTTTTCATAATATTTGAGAGGTTATCAGTGGAAGATGCTCCAGAACAAAATCCACCAAATGTGCCTTGAGCTTCCTTCATGTGGGATTTAAGCATGGCTATGCCAGAACTCTGTGCACAGTGTTGTGGCTGCATCTTACCTATTGGTTTGGGTCCTCCTGCTCCCCCTCCACCCCCTCCAATTTCCTTCCTATTTGTTTTCAGCACCTTTGTTAGGTTGACAGTCCGCTTTGCTGCCTTCTGTTCTGGAGGTAATGGTTTCCGCCCACGCTTCTTCCTAGCAGGATCCTTGTTCTCAGGTTTGGCAACTAGAATTTGAGCTTTCTTTTGAGGCACTGGGTGGCTGTCTCTGCCCCGTTGGTTCCCCTTTGTCTCAAGGTCACTTTCATCCTCTTCATCAGAAGAAGAGGAGGAAGAGGATGTTGAGGAAGAAGAGCTGCTGGATTTGCTCTTTGAAGGCACCTCAGGTTCCTTTAAAAACAAAAGAAGTTAAATATGCAGAGTGGTGGTGTCAATAACACGATCTGCTTCATCTGCCAGTGAAGTTTTCTAAGAATGCTCTTTATCAAATTACAAAGGTCTAGCTAGCCTATAATAAACAAGGTGCTTGAATTCATAGAAGTGCCTATTGCCCCATGAACTTCCCACTCAAGGGCACCCCACTCCACTCTTCTCCAGAGAGTCCTCCGAGTCTCTGTCCTTCTGCAGCATCTATTGAGCTCAGAATAAACACTAGAGGGGAAAAAGTCACTTCCAGTTTCTCCATGAAACCAGAAGAGATGTTTTTAATGCCTTAGGAGGCATTAAGAGGTCAGGGGAGTCCATTATAAGGCATTAAAAAAAGGCATTTCTGGTTTCACAAAAAAATTGGAAGTGACTTTTTTTACACCTCTAGGGATCAGTGTGAACTCCACCGAAACTATGGATATTTGTGGCTTTTGATGGGTTTAGAAGACCCTTTGGAGATGAGGGGGAAGCATTTGCCCATATCTGTGAATAGTTCCAGTGTGGAACCCCCCCCCCACCCACCCAATGAATATGGGTATGCCTGTAATAAAAAGCGCTTTCTTTTGTGGCAAACTAATATACACAATTATTAAAGTTATGTGATTATAAGCCCAAAGATAAGAACTGAAAGTTGCCAGTTTGAGAACACCAGAAGCTTTGCAACGAGACCTTAAAGCTGTGGAGCTGAGCTAAGTGAGAGATAAGAAGCCAGCATGCAGCTGTGTCTCCAAAAAACATGGCCAGGAAGATGAAATAGACAAAAAGGATCTGTCTGGCCTATAGCATCTTCCTGAAAGACAGAACCTATTTATTCTAAAACCCTCTTGAGAGATGCCTTCCCATGTAAACTGTCTTGAATAATGTCAAAGAAGAAATTCAATGGCCAGAAAGGGAGGATATAAATATCCATATCATTAATATTATTATGTTGTATATCACAGTTGCCAGGTGATTTTGGCTTGATTGTAATTCGGATTCTATCCAAGGAAATAGGAATCACAAAGGTATCGTCTCAGTAAGTGTGAAGTTACCTTTGTGATTCCTAGTTGTTGTTGTTATTATTATTATTATTAACCTTAAAATCCTTTCATGGTTTGAATTCATGTTATCTAAAGGACTACCTTCTCCCATGCATTCCAGCATTCTTAAATAATCTGTGGAGGACCTCCTAAAAGTGCTGCATTTATCCCACATCAGAGGGATGTGGTGTAAGGGCAAGTGTTCAAAATCATGGAACTTGCTACTGGGCAATTAAGAAACATCCCCCGCACAGACTTTTGGCAAGGGCTCAAGGACAAAAGCTCAAAACATTTGTTTCATCGAGCATTTGAGTGATGTTTGTCTGCCCTCTAATAGTGCTTTGGTATAAATTGTTACACAAAATATGCCACCTGAATGGTTTTGTTTATTGCAGCTGCTGAAGATTTTAATGATTTAATTTATTGTCTTGTATATTTTTGTAAAGAAGTACACATCACCATGGGTATTTCCCTTGGTATAGGAAAGGTGGGATATGTTATGTATGTATGTATAAATAAATAAATAAACAAACAAACACCATATTGTAATTAGAATTATTGTATAGATGTTTACTTTTCAAAATTTGGAAAGCTTCCAACTTCCATTTAGTCTCAATAAGAAACAACTTCTAGTGATCATCAGGCTTCTTATTTCCCCGGTTGTGAGTGGAGTATAAAAATTAAGCCCAGGTGACTTGGTAAGCTCTGAGGAAGTCTCAAGCTCTGCTTCAAAAGAGATTGATTTCCATACCATTCCAACTATGGTATACTTCTGTTCTACTGCGAAATCCACTCTGTCAGCAGAATATAGGGAAGCTCAGAATTATGAAGGCCTATTTCATAATTACTTTTATGTGGTTAAATTTCAACTATGGGGGGAAGTGACAACATGCCACTAAATTCCCCTTGAACCACAGCATATGGCTCCACCCCATCTACATAGTGTTTTTCTGCAGCAGCACAATATTTGGGGAGTGAACTTTCCTGTAGCCAACATTCAAAATGACAAACATTTCCCCCATCTCCAAAAAGGGCTGACCCTACAGTCCAGAGTAACAACGGGAAGACGTAAGAGGCACTTACTCTGGATTGCTCTATGCATTTCCCATAGGTGGCACCATAACTACATTGGTGTAAAAGGTCCCTAGTTACTCTGGATTGTAGACTTAGTACATATATGCAGATGCCAACAGGCCTCTACCATGACTGCAAGTGTCTCCGGAAAACAGCATTAACTTACAACATTTTTCCTAGGTCTGCCTCTGGGTCGCTTGCCTCTCTTCCGATTCTGCACCTCTTTCTCATGTTCCCTGAAAAGTAACAAAACAAAATACAAAGCTGACCATCTCATTGTTTCCATATACTGTATTCACGTCGTCCTTTAATCAGAAATACCCCAATGTAAGTCCAACTGTAAATTAAGCAGCACATTTCTGTTTGTCTCCTATGCAGTTCTAAGTTTGTCTGTGACCATGAGTAAGTACAGGTGACCATTTATCATTGGGTAAATTGTGCTCATTTCCAAATATCTGTTTTCTCAACGAAACTTTACAAAAGCAACAATCAATAGAGCTGCAGCAATACAGCACTGTGGTTGACTCTGGACTGCATGTTGTTGCTGTTGCTCCTACTTAACCATTTTATTTGCAACAGAGTTATGAATTCTGTCTTCCCCTTAATGCATTACCGCCATCACTGTTTTATTTTATTCTGTTGCTCAAGTTCAATAGTGAAAATGATATGATCTAAAATAAGCTTCAATAAAACACTATTTTGTTTTACTAACAATATTGTTTGACAAACTTTGAAACGTCCTGCCACCCCAAAGTTACTCTTCAGAACAATTCTGGGGTTTAAAAAATATGAGGTTGACTGACACAAAGTCATTACTCTATATGCCCCTCAAATTAAATTTTCTGGTGCTTGCAAAATGCACCCGCTGCCTATTTTTATGAATACACACATGTCCAATACTACACCTCACACCTTCAAAACATTCTTACAAAAAAAAAAACACTTCTGAAAAATGCCAAGACAAAGTAAACATTTAGAGATAAAACAGCATGTATTTAAATCTTTCAAAGAACACTAAAAGAAGTACTTAAAAGAACACTAGAACGAAAACCTGAGAGTTGAAAAGGCAGAGAAGGACAAGGTGCACCTTACAAAGCCTATCAGCCTCTGATCACTAATTCAGACAATTCATATCATGTGGGTAACTCTTAGCTGAAAAAGCTCCCAACTTTTCACCATACATTTTGAAAAAAATCATATTATGTTGTATTTATACAGAAAGAGAACAATTGAATGATTCAATCAACCTCTCATGAAGATTTTCATCCTATGATGCAAATCTGATGTTTGATAAACCCTTTACAAATTATCCATTTCACATCTTTACATATTATCTTTGTAATTACAATCTTTACAAATTATCCATTTCACATCTAACCTTGTATAGTATTTTTATAGTTGGGGATCTAAGGAATATTACTGTTATGGCACACCAAGGGATATTGACTTAATTGCCCCATATGTTGCAGCTTCTAAATACATCCAAGGAAATCCATCTCAGGTTTAGTAAATAAAAACCGTACACAGTGGAGGAAAAAAATCAGGCTGCCTAGCTCTGGATTTTTATTTCCAGATACCCACAGAGAATTTCACCCATAAGGGATAACAGTAATACCCATACTATTGTTAGCCAGATGTATATTGCCTTTGTACATGGAGATTCAAAGTACCATCTCAATAATTTCTTACATGAGCAGAACTCTGTGCAAAAGGGAAGGAATTTTTCTACCAATTTTTCCTTCTCTCTGAAAATTTGTTCCTGAAGGTTGGGGGAACCCTCAAGAACAGGTACTGCAGAGGTAGGGACTTGTAGAGGGAATAGTAAGATACAAAATGATCACTCCTACTCCCTTGTAGAAATGAAGCTTCGTCCCCTTGGAGAAAAGAATCTTGTTATACAACTCACACTTTCTAACCATTATCAGTATGTAGCCATTTCTTTACTGCCGCTGCCATAATACAATACAGCAGATTACAAATTTCATGACATATACCAACAGATTTTATAAAGTACGTCACTTATACTTGCTGCCAATTGAGTTCATGACTGCAGTTTTGAGAACAAATAATTTCTTGCAATTAATTCTGCCCATACCACCCACAATTCAAAGATCTCTGTTACCTTAGCAGTCTCAGACAATTCATAGCCCTCTCTTACCTTAGCAGACTTCCAAGAATTAAGGCTGCAATCCTAAAGACACTTTCCTGGGAGTAAGACCTATTGAACGCAATGGGGCTTACTTCTGAGAAGACATGGTTAGGATTGCTTCCATGGTTAGGACTGCTTCTATCACAGCTTCCATGGTCTACACACACACCTTCAAATGCTATAAAGGCAGCACTCACCCCCATTATAAAATGGAAACAATGGGTAAAAGAAGAAGAAATAACAGCCACAACACTCCTGGCAGTAACCCATAAGTAGTATAAAACCTGCCCAAGCCAACAGAGCCCAAATGTTGGAACAGTCGAAAAAGGGTAGAATTCAGTGGGAAATGTGTACAACCATCTTGGATAATTCTTGCTCTTGGCAGTTTCTGTGCAAAAGCCTTCCTGCATGATATCTGCTCACTCTTTGTTCACTTTCCTAATATTTTATCTCCTTTTAAACATAAGAACCAAATACGTTGGTCCATCTTGTTTTCCGAAGGAAGTGCACATATTTAACCTAATTCAGGGCTTCCTTAGAGCCTGCTTTAAATTTTATTGTCTAATTTTTGACATTCTTAATTCAACATGCATAAAAGCCTAAATACATACATAGAAAGATATAAGCAACATTGCCAAGCTTTAGTTTTTTCTTTTAAAGGGTAGCAAAAATAGGTTGTTTTCCTGACAGAAAACTTTTATCTTCAGTATAAATGCAAAATGTTGCTGATAATTCATTTAAATAGAAATAGATTAAACTACTAAAAACACTTATATACTGCTTTTCAAAAAAGTAATTCACAAAGCAGTTTACATAACAAAATAAATTAGTGTAAACCAACAACCTTGAGATAAAACCCACTATAAATTAACAACCTTGAACTTCTTTTGCTGTTTTACAACAACTGTCAGATGCCAGATGCAGTTTAAGACATATGGAGACACATTCAACAATTGACAAGTTATCCTTGCAAGAATCCTTCTAATTTCATTTTTGAAAATAATGTATCCTACTAGCAGCATACTGAAGTTGAGACATTAGATCTCTATTAGAGATCCATCTAATGTAGGAGGTTTTTCACATAACATTCAGTCTTGTGATATCTTTGAATGCAAGACAGGAGAGTGGAAAAGAGACTTTAATATATGCAATAGAGAAGGGGGGGGGGAGAAAAGCACTGTGTGAAAACTTAAACCAGCATCCCAGATTTTCTTTTGCTGGCACTATACCACTCAGTTTTATGGTAGGCCAGAGTAGATTATAGAAAATTGGTACAATATTTGGTACAACAGCTAAGGATTGTCAGAAGAAAAAAATGGATTTGCAGGACTGCTTGTTGATTCTTTGAAAATAGGCCAGGCCAGCTATTACTTCAAAAACAGAAGATGAATGTTGTTGGGGGGGGGGGGGGGAGGAAGAGATGAAGGTTGTTGGGGTGGGGGGGGGGAGAGAAAGAATAGGGGCACATGATTATAATGGCACCAGGCTCAGGTGACTACTCAAAAGAGGCTACTGGGCCAAATGTGGCCTTCATGCCATAGTGTAGAAATCCTTCTTCTAAACCATGCATGTTTATATTTGATTATAGAGCCCACTAACCATCCAACCCTTGAATCCCTTTATATGTAGTACCTAATAAGGGCTGGACAGGGCTGTAAAGGGGGGCTTGTAGCAAACAATGAATGTGTGTCTATTTCCATAATCCCTCCTGGTTAACCTGGAGGAAATGGTCCTTCTTTCCTTTTGCCTACTCACTTCTTCTGAAAGGCCAAGAGAAGCCTGGGATCCAGAATGTTCTCTTCAGGCTCCCAGCTGTTGTGCCTGGAAAAGAACAAATGCATCCGATTACGGTAAAGTAAGTAAAACTACATGAAGTTCATTCTATTGATCAGCACTGCCAATGGATTAAAATAGTACACCCCTTACTGTTCGCAAAGAGGATTAAAACCATCGATTTTGAACGTGAAATTTTAAAACTCCAGATCATTAAAGGGGGATAAAATTTAGGGATATGTGACAGGGCTGTGTTCAATTTGCTTAATGGACAGGCCCGCAGGAAGAGATGAGAAAAATGGGAAAGCCTTCACTTTGCAGAATGAAAATCTCAGATGGGTTGTGGATAACTTGAGAACACACACGTGTGCGTGCGTGTGTGGTAAGGGAGTAAGATGAGAAGTCGAGGGAAAAAAAGGATAAAAGCAGAGGGGAAAAAATGGGTTGCAGGAGCAGCTGGCAGAAGCAGAAAACAGAGAAGGTCCCCCTCGCAGGCTGACACCCCCTTCTTCTTTGCAAGATGGGAAAAGAGCCATCATATGCATCAAGCGATAGGTCAGGTTTCAGAAGGGGAGCTGGTGGCTGGGGAAGTGGTGTGAGCTGGGGAAGGGGAGCTGGTGGCTGGGGAAGTGGTGGGAGCTGGGGAAGGGGAGCTGGTGGCGGGGGAGCAGAGGGGCTTGCATGGAGCTGCTGTTCTAATGCCTCCTCCAAAAAAGGGGCAGGGAGTAGGATGTGCAGCATGGCACAGCAACACATGGGAGGGAGAAGTGAGAATGAATGGGAGGAGGTGGAAGGCGCACCAAGGAGTGGGTAAACAAAAGAAAGTGCCCCCTGGGACTCTCCAACTCCACCTCTTCCAGCAGCCAGGCAGGAACTCAAGCAACTTCTAGAAGTAGAAGGATGCAACTTCCCTCCCCTCCAGGATGACTTTGCCCCCCCCCCCAAGTCTGCCAGCCCCCAAGCCACGCCCCTGCCGGAGCCCCTTCCAGGCCCACTGCTGGCTGGCTGGCGCTCAGCTGCTGGGTTCATTGTCCGGACTCACTTGGAAGACCAGCCTCTCCACTTGACCAGATACTCCAGCTTGCCCTGCGGAGGAGGAAGAGAGAAAGGGAAAGAGTGTGAAGATTGGAGTGTGGCGGAGCGGGGCTTGCAGGGGTGCCTAGTAGTGCTGCTGCCCACCTTGCGGAGTCTCTTGCTGAGGATGCACTCCGCCGCGAAGACCTGCTCCCCGACGCTGCTCAGCTCCTCCATGGCGCCTCTAGGCTCCCTTCCTCCTGCTCCTGCTGCCGCCGCCGCCTGGAAGAGCCAGCTTTGTCCCCGCACAAGCTCAAGGAAGGAAGGAAGGACAGACAGACAGACAAGCAGCGCGCGCTCCTCCACTCTGCGCTGCTCTGCTGCCTCCCGGTCCAACAACACCCACTCGCCTGCGCTGCCCTGCGTTGAGCTCCTCCGGGCGCACACAATGCGACGCGCGCGCACAACCCCGACTCCGCCTCTACACGCCCAGCTCAGGGGCTCCCCAAATTCCCCGGGAGCCAATGGGGAAAGGGCAAGGCGGGGCTTCTCCCCCTGCTGCTGCTGCTGCTGCTGCTATTGTTTCCAATGGAAGACCCTCCCTCGCTCCCGGGCATGGGGAAATGGGGGCAGCAGATTGCCTCCCTTCCTCCTTACTGGAGTTCCAGCCCCTACTCCGGGAGCAAGCCTAGCCACGCTTTCCTGGGAATAAGCCCCATTGACTATAATGGAACTTACTTCTGAGTAGGCGTGCATAGGATTAGGTACTCAGGCTGCCATCCTAGCCACTTTCCTGGGAGTAAGCCCCATTGGACTCAATGGAACTTACTTCTGAACAGGCGTGCACAGGATTGGGTTTTCAGGCTACAAGCCCGTCCATTTTCTTGGGAGTAAGCCCCGTTGACTACAAAATGAACTTACTTCGGAAGAGTCAAGCAAAGGATTGGGCTCTCAGCCTGCCATCCTAGCCACTTTCCTGGGCATAAGCTCCATTGAACACAATGGGACTTACTTCTAAGTAGAAGTGCATAGGATTGTTGTCCAAGGCTGCTATCCTAGCCACTTTCCTGGGAGTAAGCCTCATTGACTATAATGGCATTTACTTCCGAGTAGACAAACATAGGATAGGGCTCTAAAGGCTGCAGTCCTAGCCACACTTTCCAGGCAGTAAGTTCCATTGAACTCAATGGGACTAACTTCTTAGTAGACGTGCGTAGGATGGGGCTGCATGAGAGCGCCCAATTGGGATGCATTTCTGTTCACCGCTCCCGATCCGCTGCACAGGGCTGTCCTGTCGGGGCTGCTGCTCCCTCCCTGCCCGCCTTGGGACGCTCAGGATCTGGGCTTTGGGGTGTGTATGTGTGGGGGGGAAGGGAGAGGCTTCTCCCTGGAGAACACCTGCTGCTTTCCCCCTCCACAGACTCTTTCCTGGGCATGTGTTCCCAGCAGGCCACCTGAGGCTTCACTTCCATCTACACTTAATATAACTGTAAATGGGTTTACTTCTGAGCTGAGCAAGCCCGATTGACTATAATGGGACTTGCTTCTGAGTAGACAAGCATAGGATTGGGCTCTGTGGTTTCCATCCTATCCACTTTCCTAGGAGTAAACCCCACTGACTATAATGGAACTAATTTCTGAGTAGATAAGCATAGGATTGGGCTCTGACGCTGCCATCCTATCCACTTTCTTAGGAGTAAATGAAATCCCATTGTCTATAAGGGACTTGCTTCTGAGTAGATAAGCATAGGATTGGGCTCTGAGGCTGCCATCCTATTCACTTTCCTGGAAGTAATCCCATTGACTACAATGGGACTCATTTCTGAGTAGACAAGCCTACAATTGGGCTCTGATCTAGCTGTGGCTGGAGAGCTTCAACAGAAGAGCCCTGTCCATGCTTTTTGCATCCGAGTGAACCAACCGTGCCGAATGGGGAGCATCAAGAAGCATTTAGGGACGGTACGCAGCAACACCACTGAGTAGGGGAGGTGGGGGCTGAATGAATTCAATCGTTCCTCCTCCAAACTGTTTTGGATCCGTCAATCAATGAATGAAATAAAATCCAATCCATTTTTTTCCTTGCTAGTGCATTGCTAGTTCATTTTTGGGGGTCTGCTTTCTTGCAGTCATTGGAAAAACAATGTTATCAGAAGTAAGGCTGCAATCCTTTCCTGGAGGTAAAGGATTTCCTGGAGGTAAGATCCATTGACTATAACAGGACTTAGTTCTGAGCAGACATACATAGGATCGGGGCTCTAAGTGCGCAGTCCTAATCATCCTAATCATCTTTCCAGCACTGGCATAGATGTGCCAATGGAGCATGTGCTGCACTCTGTAGTTGGGGGGAGAGTTATAGGGGCCTTCTCAAGGTAAGCCTATGTTTGTTCCCTTACCTAGGAGTTGCATTGCCCTTACCCCAGGGTGGATCCCTCCTTGGCCATGAAGCTTCCTGGATGACCTTGTACAATCACTCACAGCCGCACCTACCTCACAGGGTTGTTGTGAGGACAGCAGCAGGAGGAACAACTCCAGCTTTGCCTTGGGCATTTGCATTGGCATGGGAAAGGTGAGGTATCAAGCCCAATTCCCTAGGCTTAAATAAATAATTCTTCAAAGAGAAAACCCAGGAGAGGAGTGTGAGGGGGTAGGCTAGAAGAGAAGTATGAAGCTCTGTGGACTCTACCTTCTGGACTCAGCCTTCTCCTCCAGAAGCACCTCTGGACAGAGGAAAAGAGAGACTGTGGTCACCATCCATGGGTGAGGGAGGAGTAAGGGTCCTGCAGTCCCACTCCCTTAAGATTGCTTTCCTTAAGACTGGAGCACTGACAGTATATTCTTTCTGACTTCCATTAGAGCAGTGGTTGCCAAACTATGGATCAGGAGCAGTGGTGGGCACCAGCAGGTTCGCACCTACTCTATAGAACTGGTTCTTAACAAGAGATAGTACATATAAAGTTTAAAAATAGCCATTTAAAAGTGGCTGCCAGATGGACAGAGAACCGGTTCTTAATTTCTTTGAAGCCCATCACTGATCAGGAGGACCCACTGGTGGGTCCCAACCTGATTTTTGGTGGCCACCTTAGCAGCTAACTAATTGCCTCAAGACATTTCAAAGAATAAATACCTGAAAATACCTTGTAGTTTGCAAGCATGTGTAGTATATGGAGATAAATGTTGGGGCATTTTTTCTATTATTATTTGTATTAGTATCATTAGTACAGTAGTAATAGTAGTTGTAAATAAAACTACATTTATTTTTTGTATTTTTCCTTTTATAATTTTTCATATTTATTTCTAATGATTAATAAATAGTTTTATTTATATGTAAATAAATAAAATTATGATTTCTTTCTAGGTTTTTTAAACATTTTATAAACCTATGTGAGTCCTAAACTGACAGAGTGCCATTTTTAAAAGTGGGTCCCAATGCTAAAAAGTTTGCAAACCACTGCATTTGAAAATGGGAAAGCAGGGTTGAAAACACAAGACAGATCCTGGGGCTAATAAATGAATACTAGCTAGAAAAAGTACTACTGGACACCACTATTTTTAGAGACAAATATTTGCAGGAGAAAAATGTGCTATACTGGACTACAAAAGATTTTTGGGATGAATGCTGTGGTCTAAATGAAAATTAAAAACCAAGTGGCTGCACTCCTAAAGACTACTTTCCTGGGAATAAGACATACTGAATACAGTGAGGCTTACTTTGGAGTAGACAAGGTTAGGATTGTGCTCTTGGTTGTTAAAAACTAAAAACAGGACGCTGTTTGCAGGAGGATGTTACTTTCATTCCCTGGTTTTGGGCAGCCACTGTTATAAAGTCTATGCAGAATTGAATGGGCATGGCCTGATTGTCAGTTTTAATAGTGAGTATGTGAAAAGGGGTAAAGTTAAAGAGGCAAGCCACCCCTATAGTTCTGCTGTGTGCAAAAGTGGGAATCATTCAGACATGGACGCTTCTAGAATCGTTTTCCTTCTCTGCCAAAATTGACCTCATGGCTACTGACTCCAATTTGGGCACATGGGGAGCGGAGCATCTGGCTGGGAGTCATTGTTTGTGCCTTCTGTTAACAGATTTGTCAATGGCGTCAGTGTTGGGGCATAATGAGACAAGTGTCACCAAGGATTCGGCACTCCACGTTGACCATTGGCACCAGGTGCCTGGGGATTGTGATCAAACTTCCATTCTATTGGGGGTGTGGGGGAGGGAAGCACAGGACTTGATTTCTTCCGCACTGCCACTGACAAAGCACACTTATCAAAGCACACTTCTATTCCCAGGCCAATCATAAACTTCATATGGTTCACTTCTAAATAAGTGTGTTGGGAATTGCAGTCTCAGTTATGGAGTTTATTTATTTACAATGTTTATATCCCACCTTCCTCATTCACACCCAAGACAGCCTTCTACCTTACATGTACTTCCTCTGCTAAAGGAATAGTCTTCCTTTTACTGCAAAAAGCAGGAAATTCCAGTTTCATTGCAAGACCACTATTCACTAACAGTTCCTGGAGGTCCTGCAAAGAATCTGTTACAGTGCTGTTAAAGGAAGGCATCCCATAGAGATGTATAACCTCTCTGTCAATTAGAAGAAGCCCATCCCTTGATGATATTATTTAGATTAGCAATCTGCATTTCCAAGTCTACAAAAGCTTTATTAGCCCAGTGGCTAATCTCATTGAACCAATACTTTTCTTTCAGTCAGTTTGAATCCCAGGCTTCCTTTGCATATACACCAAATATACACTCAAACAGGTGTAGGATGTTACTGTGACACTCAATTCAGGGATGACTGTAACACCTTATTGTGACACCTTATTCAGGGTTGCTGTCTCCAAGCTGTCTCTAGTTTACAAAAAATTGTGTTTCAAATTTCCTTACCCAATAGGTAAGGATAAGTGATGTTCACAAACCAATATATTTAACTGTCTTGGTACCTCTTACAATATCTGAGTTATGTTTCAGTGTCCAGTAAATATTCCACATTTCCAGTAGATATCAGCTAAGCACTGTGGCTCTAAATGGCTGTCTATATGTGGGATGGCTCAGATTTAGGAGGGGGGAATCAGGGCATTATGTGACTGTTCTTCAGGATAAGTAAAGGAAGAGCGGTGTGTGTGTGTGTGTGTGTGTGTGTGTGTAAGACTGTATTGCAGTGCAACTTAAGGGCCCAATCCTATGCAACTTTCCAGCTCTGGTGTAGCTACAATGCGGCCCTTGGTAAGGGAACATGTTCCCATATCTTAAGTATGCCCCAGTGACTACCCCTCTACCACAGGATGCAGTGCACACCCCACTGGTACAACTGCACAAGCCCTGGAACACTGGATAGGAATGGGCCATAAGGCAACTGTGTGGTTTCCTCTTTACCATGGATATAATCATATTGTCTTTAACTTCTGTTTCCTTTAGTTGCTCCCATTTCTTTTTTATTTGGATCAGGCAATATCAGGAAAAATCAATGCAGCATGTACTGTATGTGTTTCTGGTCATCTTTAGGTTAACATAGTTTAAACTGACTATATTAATCAAATAGGTTTGTTCTCTTTTTTGTAAATCAAACCTGAATTACTTCATTTGTCTTGATTTCCAATCCTTATCAGATCTCCCAACCACAACCTTTTTAAATTAAAAACCGAAGCAATGGCATTACTGATTTCCAAACATCTCTTTTTACTACCATCAAACTGTTACTTTTGTATTATGTCTCAAATTAAATGCCAGTTATTACATTTGCTAAAGACTCTTCAGTATTTCTAGGAAAGGTTTTTAAAAGGTGACAATTCTTTCCAGTGGCTAGGGTAGGTGTGAATTAATTAATGCCAGATATTGTCAGCTGGAAAAAAATTACTGTTGATCTTGGAATATTCAGACTAATTATGCTGAATCGGGATACAAAGTTGAATTGAAAGAGCCTCATTGGAGGCACATCAGAGGCTCATCCAGATATTGGTTTGGTTTAGTATCAATCAGTTATTGGGAATACCACAAAATTCAGGTTTCTTTCTTTATTTGTGTCAGAAGCACATACGCAGGTAAAAATTATACAAATGTTAAAGGGAAGTCAGTTAAATGTCATTTGCCTCAAACTGGGCTACCTCAATAGCATTTCCCTTGCCAACATATGATCTTTCGCATACCATCATGTGAAGATATACCAGGTGAATTAGGCTTGCCTGAACTGATTAGGATTGTGCCCTGAGAAGTTTCTTCAGAGCAAGTCTAATGCTTCCAGGAGCCTTCAGTTTGTCCTCTAAACTATTGGGCTTTCTGCAGGGCTGGGGAAAAATGAGAGGGATCAAGTGAGGCTGCAGGCACTGCAGGGAGATTGTCTGCTCATTTCTTTGCTCGGTACCCACAGAAAACCTCCGGCATTTAAAAAATGAGATTCTCACTCATCTGTCAGTGCATTATTTTATACTCCTACTCAGGAATGCCTGGAATCCTTGGAATGTTTTGTGTTATATGTCACATAAACAACATGGTGCCTGTTATATTTTAAGTAACCAGGCTATTATTCAGCCAGGGATATGGATTGATGCTTGGACATTTGAGATGAAATTAATGATGCTTCTCAACAGGAGCATAAATCATTATGTTCCTTGGCCATTGGAGCCATCCTCTCCACTTCTCTGTCCAAACAGCAGGTATCTCTTTTTCTTACCTCTTTCTGCAGAAGCCAAGGAAAGGAGATGGGATGGGGCAGATGTTACAGATTTATTTCTCTCTCACACTCGCATACCCAGAAGGCCAAGAGCATTCTCATTTATGTCCAGATTTACTAAGGGCAAAATCCAGAGCAGTTACGGGTCCACACAGTTACGTCACCCTCTTGTGTTATCTTATGGAAAGTCACCTTATCTGCTCTGGAGCAAAGGACTTAATTTGACTTTAGGATATGGGCCTTACTCTCAAAACAATGGGAGCAAAGTCTTTCTCTGTTAGCTGACAGTGTAGGTCAATTTAGGAAGCTGAGAATAAGCAGGTATATCAGTTCTTGCCTGCCTCCCTGCCAAGCTTTGGATAGATTAACAGTGTAAGCTATGTGCTCATACGCAAAGTAATTCTCATTGTGTTTGGTGGGACTTATTCCCAAATAAGTGTGTATAGCAGTGGTTCTCAAATCTTTTAGTCCCGGACCTACTTTTTAGAATGACAATCTTTTGTGAACCTCCAGCAGAGATGTCATTAACCTGGACTTGATGTCATGGCCAGAAATAACATTATCAAGCAGGAAATTTAACAACTGAGGGCTGCAATCCTATTCATAGTTACCCAAGAGTAAACCCCATTGACTATCATTATTAAAATCTTTGAGTACAATCCTAACCATGTCTACTCAGAAGTAAGCCCCATAGTGTTCAGTGGATCTTACTCCCAGGAAAGTGTCTTTAGGATTGCAGACATATACATTGAAGCCTAAAAGTACAGATTTTCCCAAATGCAGTTTCATACCATATTGGTATCTAATCTAATATACTAACATAAAATATTGAAATGAATGGGGACCACCTGAAATTGGTTCACAATCTATCTTGTGGGTTCTGATCCACAGTTTGAGAAAGAGTGGTGTATAAGATTGGCGCCTTAGGCTGCCATCTTAAATGCACTTACCTGGGAGTGATTTCCACTGAATACAGCAGGAATGACTTCTGATTAGACTGGACTATGTTGTAGGATGCCTACTGACCAAAGTGGAAATTCTTCCCAGAGGCCCAATGTGGGGATGGAAAGAACAATAATCAAAACAAAGGAAGAGTGTAAAGTAAAATACAATAAGCAGACTGACCCTTAGATGGATCACAAAGAAACAGCTGATAAAATTGGATACAAAAACTATAATGTCCAGCAGAGGGAGCCAGGAAATAATCAAGAGCAAAGCACACAAGCCCCCAAAACCAACTGGTTCACAAACTCTCAAAGTTTAAGTGCTTGCAGGGGAGGGGCAAAGGGTAAGATGTGGTCTTCCCTCTGCCAGGGACAAAAACCTTTGGCGGCACTGGTCCTCTAAAAAACCAGGCGCCCTAAGATCCTTCCAATCTTCAACACCTTCAAACCGCTATAAATAGTGAATAAAGGCCAGAAGTGGCCTTCGTTCCTTAAAGGGGCAGGGACAGAGACCAGTGGAGTCTTGTGGCATAAAGTGTCGGACCTCTAGACCATAGTTCCCTCTAAGCTGCGCACAACTTGATAAACTAACGCGTGCACACAACTTGCAATTGTATTGTACATATTGTAATAAAGGTACATATTGTTTTCTGATGGATAAATAAACGATTCAAAATGCCAGATGCTGGGGGGGGCACCTGGATGCTGGTGTCTTATGTGCTCCCTGAGGCATCTGGTGGGCCGCTGTGTCATGCAGGAAGCTGAACTAGATGGGCCTTTGTCCTGTTCTAGTGGAGGCTCTTCTTATGTTCTTATGATGTCTGGTTGTATTTGCAGGACCTCCAGACCCTTTCCTACAGCTGTGCAACCAGCAATGCAATATGACAAGTAGGTGTAAGAGGCTCAGGTTAGTTGACAGAGCTCCAGTGCACACTTTTTGTGCACTCAGAAGCTGTCTTCTACCTTTCTCATGTTGAGACTGGCCTCTCAACGTGGAAGGAATTGGCAATAACATCATCACCTGTTATTTCTGGTGATACTGCCAATAGGTGGCCCACATGGAGTCTTACGGTGAGGGACAAACACTGAGAAATGCTGTCCCAAATATGTCTAAGTAGAAATAACAATCCCTCTCACTAACTGCCCTCATTGCCCCAGGGATCCCCATCCCTGCACTTACTGGAGAATAAACGTGTACTTTCTGTAAAGCCGCACTCACCCATGACTCCCTCAAACTTGGAGCTGGCCTTGAAAGTATCAATCTTGAAAGTATTTTAAGGTGCCTTTGCATTTTTGTGAAGCTGCAGACTTGTTGGCTGGCTGAACACTGGCTCAAACAAAATTAGAATTTACTCCAGGTAAGAATGCATGAGATGGCACCTTTAGTAATATTTACTCTAACAAGCCTGTGCAGATTGTGGAACCCCCAGTTGTAGAACAGCATTGTCAAAGAGGCCTGGCCCAACGATGTGTAGTGGAAGAATGATATTGTCTTGACTTACCAGACTATTGTTTCTTTTTTCTTCTGCAACAGAGTTACTGAGATTACATGACTGTCAAATGATCCCATCTTTTAATTTGGATAATTAATTTGAATAATTTCTTCTTCTTTAGTCCTTAGTTGGGCGATTGGGGAGGGGGTGGTCCTCTCAACCAGTAAGTTGCTGTAGGTGCCTCTGAATTTTGTGCATCTTTCATGACGCGCTTCCACATGGTGATGTTTTTAGCCTCTTCAGTGGTCAGTCACTGGTTCTTTAGGTCTTGCTCAACCAATTTGAGCCACGACTTCTTTGGTGCTACTTGTTGAACTCTCCAGTGTCCAGGTCACTCTCACCAGAGAAGCTTATGTGGCAGCCGATTGGTGTTCATTCTGCATTGATAGATGGTGACCAAACCATCTATCTGCATTTTTGGATTAGTTCTTTGACTGAGGGTTGATGGTCACACCTTTCCTGTATCATCTCGTTATGGTGCCGATCCCAAAGGGAGACAATCAGGATCTGTCCCAGGCATTGCATTTGGAAGGCCTCAAGCTTGTTAACTAATAATTTAATGATCACATCTATAATTTGCATACTCCAGATTGCATTCCATGAAAAACTTGAGACGCTTGTTTGTGTCCTTCCATTAGCCCATTCCAAAGACAAAAAAATATTTTGTCATATTTTGTTTCTAATGTATGTTTCATATTGCTCAGCATTGGTATTCCATAGGTATTCCATATACCTATGTGATGGCAGAAAGTACTCCCAATCAGCACTTCTGAGTGTGCACTGAAAGAACAAAGCTCTGAGGGTTCTATCTATCTATCTATCTATCTATCTATCTATCTATCTATCTATCTATCTATCTATCTATCTATCTATCTATCTATCTATCTGTCTGTCTGTCTGTCTGTCTGTCTGTCTGTCTGTCTGTCTGTCTGTCTGTCTGTCTACAGTATTTATATACCGCTTTTCAATTAACAAGTTCACAAAGTGGTTTACAAAGAAAATGGAAAAATAATAATAGCTAATTAAAAGCTAATGGGTCCCTGCCCCAAAAGGGCTCACAATCTAAAATGCAAAAAATAACACCAGCAGAAGCCACTTGAACAGACACTGCTGGGGTGTGGAGGGCCAGTTACTCTCCCCCTGCTAAATAGAAGAGGAACACCCACTTGAAAGAGTGCCTCTTGCTCAGTTAGCAGGGGTCAACCCTAACCAATTTAAGCCTACAAAACTAACCCATCTCCCTGTTCCCGTGCTGGCATGGAGAGGCTGACACATGTGGGGAGGCCGACATATGCCACATGAGATTAGGCCAACACACTGAGCTAATCTCAGGAGTGCTGCAGAAGTGCCTTATGGCACTTTTGCAAGACCCCCAGACCAGCACAGGACTTGTGCCATCCTACCCAGGGGTTAGGATAGCACAGTGAGTCTGTTTTTGACTCTGCAAGAGTTCGGTGAGCAGTCTCCTCTTCATTACTCCTCTGGCTTTAGGGTAACCATAGGAACACCTGGAGCAACCCCCAAGCTGCTCCTCTGACAGGCAGCTCCTCTGGACTTTGCATCCAACTCCTTGGTCGGTTAAGACCCCCTGGGCAGCAAATGTCTTGCCAGCCCAGGGAAGAGAAAGGGAAGCAAATGGTGTGGAAATGCGTAGCAAATTGGGATGCAATATAACACAGGCCTCTCCCTGCTGTGCTGTGTGATTCCTTTTAGCCTGGGAGGCCGGGCAGGCAGACGGGGAACCAATCATTCTGGGAAGGGGAAAACAGGAATTGTCTTGCCAAACATTTCTTGGGGCAAGAAAGCACCAGATAAGCCCTCCTGAGGGCTCTTGGCTTTTAAAACCCAGGACTCTTATGTGTTCTAGCTGGTTTAGGAAAGACTCCTAAAAAATGTGTCTCTGAATGAAGTGTTGTGGCTTCCTCTGTGTAGGTAGAGCACTCTCCTTTCATTTGTATGTAATCCTTTGGGTGACATGAGAGGAAGAACTTCCTTGACTTTCTGGGGTACTTAACCCTGGCATGTTTAGTGGCTGGACAACACCCTTTAGAGAACATTGGAGGAAATGAACTTCCTGGCCCTCTGGAGCTGAGCGTATTAAAAAAAGTTGGTGCATAGAGACATTTATGTTATACTGATTAACAGGGAGAGACGTTTTTCCTGTTCTCCTCCTGCCCTTCAAAGTAGGGTCCTTTCCAACTCTAAAATATTCATCTGAGTATGTTCCATTAATAGATTGGCTCATGCCTGTACAAACAATACTGATGGAAACGGCAACACTCAAATGGTTATTTCTGTAATTTTAGAATCTTGTCATGAGTTTAAATGTTACTGCATATGACTGAGCTTAGTGGGATTTGTTTCCAAGTAAAAGTGTGCAGATGAAGGTACATACTTCTCTTTGGTCTGGAGTCTATACAGTAGAGGTTCTAGCTTCCTTGTCCCTTTCTCAGTGGTTTGTCAGCAGTAGATGACAAGTGATAAAACTGATCTATCATGCCCCAAAGCTACTGATGTTACACATCATGATGCTGCTGAAAGGCAGTTCAAGCTATTTCCATCAGTTGACATTCTAGTGGCACACTACATTGGGAGGGCTTCCTCTTTATTCAGTGGTAGGGTTGATGGATGTTAGCGTGCCAGATGAACTGTTTGCCAAGGCACTTCTCTAACGTACAGACCATTTTTCTCAAGGACTTAGAATTTTGGTGTATGTAGGATCTAAGATGTATTTTGGTGTATGTCGGGGGTGTCCAAACTTTCAACTGTAGGTCTCTTTGACCTTTAACAAACTTGTAGAAGGAATTTCAACAGGTGCAACTTGTGATCTGTGAGTTGAGAAGCTGCATCTGCTAAAACTCCTTAACATACTTGTTAAAGGTCCAGGTGCCCTAAAGTTAAAGGTGTTCCCCACCTTTAGCAGAGCAACTAGGTTGCTCTACTAGTTGTTACCTATTCTAAGGGTGCTGCTCATCCCTTGTCACAAGGCTGAAAAGCCAGCGTAGTCCAGACATCTCTGTGGGCCATGTTTCCAGCATGACTAAATGCCAAAGGTGCATGTAACCCTGTTACTGAAGTGGTACCTGTTAATCTATGTGCACTTACATTCCTTTGTAATGCTAGGTTGGCAGGATCTGGGCAAGTGATAGGAGCTCACTATGTCATGTGGTCCTCAGGTCTCAAACTGCTGACCTTCAGGTTGACAAACACAGCATCTTTAAACACTGAACCAGTACAATCCTATACCTAACCACTGAACCACCACAGTTCTATACAGGAAGCGAACAGATCACTGCCATGCATATCACTGCTATGCACATCACATGGACAGTTAGGGGCAGTAAAAATGAAACCGTGAAAATGAAATGAAACGCATGAAAAACATATATGACACTTATTCCACCAGATAAAAATGCTTTAGAAATGGGTTAAATGTTAATCTGGAATAAAATTTCACCAATTTTTATTTTTGGATAACACCTACATCCTCCCCCCAAAATAAAACCTTTTCAGATTGCCTCTACACACAGTGAATGCAACCTCAGTAACCTTTGTGTATTATTCTGTTTCCTAATTCATGAATAATATTATATAATGATGAAGTCAGTTCAAAATATTATATTAAAAATATGGGGACTCATATCTATAGATATCAATCTACAGATATCAATCTGCTGATTCAGTTAAGTGCAAACTGGGTTCAGGCTCTCCCTATGTGCCTTCCACATATGCCCCACTGAAGGCAAAGAGAGCTCCACTCCTCTCTCCTTTGGAGGGGCTTCTGAGCTCAGCTGGTCCATCCACAGCCTCTGCCAGGCTCAGACTGAGGTTGGCAGCTCAAATCATATCACTTCCAGTTTCACAGAAAATCCAGAAGTGACTCTTAAAATAGCTTATAAGCCATTAGGAAGCTGAGAAAGTAGATTTCTCAAAAACTGGAAGCTACATGATTGGGGCTGTGAACCTAATTCTGAGCCTAACAGAGGACATGGACAAAGGGTGGGGATGGGGTTGCCTGTGCCCACTGTTTCACTTATGCACAGAAGAAAGTATTCCAGAACTTAATTTCCTTAGATAAGGTGGCCTCCCTTTATATAAAATAAGAAAAAATGGAAAAGACGATGGTATAATCTGAGAAAATAAGCATGGATTTGAAGAAACCCTTCACACACAAGAATCACTACAAAGCTCTATAGACAGTCATATATAGATAGTATATAGTTTTCCCAATATCCAAAAATTTACCTGAGCAAAATATTCTTCTATACACAACTAACTCAAAAGTTTACTCAGTGAAAAGATCCTCCATCCATTGAAAAATAATAGGTGGACATTTATTTTTCCTAGTTTTCAGTATAACAGCACAATCTTAGATATCCTGCTTACTTAAATATAATATTCACCTTTTCCAGACAAATTTGAAGCACAATCCTAACCATATCTACACAAAAGTAAGCCCCAATGTGTTCAATGATTCTTACTCCCAGGAAATTGTCTTTAGGATTGCAGCCTTAGTCTCAAAAACTGAGGTGCGCATTAGATTCGATGGCACATTATTTTCTAGTAAATACAGGTATTTTTATTATAAGTATATATCAGTATTTCGTTTAACAGTTTACTATAGTGTGATTAAGGTGGACACACTGCAACAATGCTAATTATTGTTATATTGTATAGTGTGTACCAGTATAGATATCTGACATAATTTCCCCCACTCCTCCCCAAAAAACAACTGTTGCTCCCCTCACTTCTACAATCCTGGCTACGACCCTGCTGTTGCCTTCCCCCATGGGCATTCTTAAGGCTAAAAAGGCCATGTGCAGCCTTTCTGGCACTCAGAAGGCCTTTTACGTCTTCCAGAGGGTCTGTAAATGTAGAAGACTTTTTCAGGGCTGGGATTGCTGTACAACTCTTTGGCCTTTAAAACAACTCCAGTTGAAGGCAGCAGACCAGGACCTCCAGGTAGCGGCAGCACCCTAGTTATGCCTCCCTTGCGCCATGGTGAGAAGGACTGCCAATGTTTATGAGTGGGAAAAAACACCAGAGATGCACATGCAAAATGCCAGCTTTATTTATTGATCAAAGTTTGTTTATTTATTGAACAAACTTGCATTTGGCTGCTTAATGAAACCCCCAAAAGAGATAACAATTCTTTTTTAGAACATTAAAAAAAGGAAAAGTTTAAAACTCTGGAACACTCTGGTACAAACCCCATTATAAAAGGGGACAAAGTATACAACTGCAAATGGAATTGATCCAAATACAGTCAGTACCATTACATTCAATTCTATAACAGCACGATACTGTATGCAGAAATATGTTTTTCCACATCTGCGCTAATGAACCCCAGAAAGGGGTAGAACATGCAGCAAGCCCTCCTTGGATGACCACAGTATGGGCAGATTCACATAGGCAAGTCCAGTCCACAAAATGAGTAGCTCACTGTCAAACAGATTCCTGGTGGTCCTGATCAGAAAAGTGAGATAGGAGACAGGTAACCTTCCATGAAGTGGTTCAGGAAACTCAAGAATGGCGGGGGAATCCCCCAGAAAGCAGTGCCATTGTCAGTGCAACCCCTCAGGGTCACATCACCCTTGGGAGCTACAACAGTCCAGGAATGGATGGCCAGAGTGTTTTAAGGTCCAGTCCAGCTATAGTGGCAGGAACAGACTAGGAACATAGGCTGCAGAGTCCTCCTACATCCAGGAAGGGAAAACCTACAGGCCTCCTCCTGGGTTGGCCAGAGGTCAGGAGTGTGTAGAAACTGGGCACCTGCAATATTTTCTCCCATCCTTTCCCCGGGAATAGGTCCATTTTTATCCATACTCCCCAATTCCTCTCCCACAGCTAGTCTGTCCCCTCTTTTTCTGCCTGGATCTAGCCTTTCATCTACATTTTTGACTGCTAACGATCTCTCCCTGTACTTTTCTTTCCCTTCTACTTTGTCTCTTTTTTGATTCAACTCAGATTTTCTGACAATTTTCTGGGGCCAATGGCTTCAGACGAGACATAAGGACTCCTCAACACTATGCGTTTATATTGCAGTGGCCAAGGAAGAGCTAATGAGCCGCATGCGGCTCTTTGATATAGAATGTGTGGCTCTTGGAAATACTTTGTTAAATCAAAATTGATTTAAAAACTAAATAAGACATTTACCAGCTTTATAATTATCAGGTGTAAACTGAGAATCCACCACATTAAATAAAACACGGGTTACAGGTTCATGGTAATGGGTTAAATGTGAGGTAAATATACCTAAGAAGTTAAATGCTTCTGAACTACTGTGGTACACAGACATCTGCTGTATATCAGATAGGGTTGTTCTGTTCCACAAGTTTGGTCATTTATGCGGTTTTTATTTATTTATTTGTTTGTTTGTTTGTTTGTTTGTTTGTTTATTTATTTATTTAATATCCTGCCTTTCCTCTCCTACAATAGAGAGCCCAACGCGGCTAACAAACAGGATAAAACACAGGTTCTTCATGTGTGGATTTGCTGCAGTACTAGAAGGAATGAGTGAAACTTCTCACAGACTCCAAACACTAATGTGTTTTCTCCTCTTCACAGAATTTTTGATGCCATCAGATCGGAGCTCCAACTTAAGCTCTTTCCACACTCCAAGCATTTAGTCTACACACATTTCCTAACTGGATTTGGTTATCCATGGGAAGCATGATTGCCACCTATCTTGTAGTATTTGTAGAATCTTCTTGGTAACCTGCGATCATCTGGAAGAATTTGGAATTTGGAAGCTCTTCAAAGACATTCAAAATAGCTTACAAATACATATAAAAATCCTTTAAAATGGCCAGGGATAGCTTCTGAACGCTAGCACAGTGTTATAAATTCACATTCATAAAAATTTCTCACCCTTTTTAAAGACTGACATGCTGGTTGTAGGTGCCATTTGAAGGGTCATTGGTGGATTTATATGATGTACATTGCTTAAAAGTGACACCTCTCCCATATGATCAATGATTCCTTATTCATAGATTTCTTTCCTGGAGTTTCCAGGAATTTTAATCCCATGGACAACTGATAATTTATTTCCCCTTGTTACAAAGATCGTCTTCCACTCACAGAGAAACTCTTTTCACACTCCAAACATGTTTAGTTTTGTGGTGCAAAGTCAGACTTGAACTCACACTGAAGCTCATTCCACACTCCAGACATTTGTATGGATTCACCTGTGTGGGTTCTTTTATGAATTGTCAAGTTTGCAGGGTGACCAGATGCCAAACCCAAAATTCCTGAACCCCAATGTCAAAATTTCTACCCCATGGGCAAAATTCCTAACTCCCAAGCTAGAATTCCTACCTGCTTAAAAAAATTGCCAAAAATGTAATTTTTTTGTGTTTATATTTTGGTTTTGTGGCCATAACTTTTGATAGGAAGGAGATATCTCAAAACTGATTTTTGCACCGGATTCTGCTCTTTAATACGAATCCAACAACATATGACATGATGGGGTACTGTGCACCATCACAAAGTTAAAAAATGAAGCCCAAATGGAGGACAATCAAGCCAAAATGTAGGACACCCAGACAGGAGGCTAATAATCCGGACAAATCCGGGTTTTCCTGGTCATATGGTCACCCTGCAAGTTTGACTTTGTACTAAAGATTTTTCCACATCCAAACATTCATATGTTTTCTCCCCTTTGTGGGTTTTTTGATGCACTGCAATTTGTGAATTCTGAGAGAAGCACTTTCCAAACTCCAAGCATTTGTATGGTTTCTCTCCTGTGTGGGTTCTTTGGTGCAAAGTAAGCTTTCCCCTCTCAGTGAAGCCCTTTCCACACTCCAAGCATTTGTATGGTTTCTCTCCTGTGCGGGTACTTTGGTGCAAAGTGAGGCTTGAGTTCTCACCGAAGCTCTTTCCACACTCCAAGCATTTGTATGGATTCTCTCCTGTGTGGGCTTTTGGTACAAAGTGTGGCTTGAGTTCTCGCAGAAGCTTTTTCCACATTCCAAGCATATCTATGGTTTCTCCCCCATGTGGGTTATTTGGTGCAAAGTGAGGCTTGAGTTCACACTTTCCACACTCCAAGCTCTTTCCACACTCTAAGCATTTGTGTGGTTTCTCTCCTGTGTGGGTTCTTTGATGTTTAATCTGATCTACTGATGAAGCTTTTTTCTACACTCCAAGCATTTGTATGGTTTCTCTCCTGTGTGGGTTCTTTGATGTAAAATTTCCCTTCATACTGAAGCTCTTTCCACTCTCCAAGCATTTGTATGGTTTTTCTCCTGTGTGGGTTCTTTGGTGCAAAGTGAGGCTTGAGTTCACAGTGAAACTCATCCACGTAGGAACAAACGATACTGCTCGGGAAACTTTCCAAAAGATAGCTGGGGATTATGAAGCTCTGGGGAGGAAGATTAAGGACCTGGGGGATACCCAGGTGGTATTCTCATCCATCCTCCCAGTAATTGGCAAAGGTCCTCAGAGAGATAGCAAGATTTTTCAGGTCAATAGCTGGCTTCGAAAATGGTGTCATCGGGAAGGATTTGGATTCTGGGATCACAGGATGAACTTCCTTGAGGAAGGACTCCTAGCAAAGGATGGACTACATCTTACGGGTTGGGGGAAGAGTGTCTTCAGACGGGAGATGGCCAACCTTATCAGGAGGGCTTTAAACTAAATAAGAAGGGGGTGGGTTACATCCAAAGGGAACCTAGGAATGAGGAAAATGCTCTGGATGGAAATTGCCAGGGCACAGCTGTAACTCAAAAATCTTTAGAGGGACCTGGTCTTACAAAAAAGGAGGGAAATGCATTGAGTTGCAACCTCCAGGGCTTAAGTTGCATTTACACAAATGCACAGAGCCTGGGAAATAAACAAGATGAGATGGAGCTTTTAGCAAGTGAAGGGAAATTTGATTTGATAGGAATAACTGAAACTTGGTGGGACGACTCCCATGACTGGAACACACAATTGGAAGGCTATCAGCTGTTCCGGAGGAACAGAAGCGGCAAAAGGGGAGGTGGAGTAGCATTATATGTCAAGAACATATATACTTGCTCTGAAATCCAGGAGAGTGGTCCGGATATCCCTGTGGAGTGTGTGTGGGTAAAAGTAAGGGGGGAAAATAAGAAACAAAACATTGTGGTGGGCGTCTACTATAGACCACCAGGCCAAGGAGAAGGAGTAGACGATGTCTTCTTGGAGCAACTGGCAGGCATTGCAAGGAAATATGAGGTAGTAGTAATGGGGGACTTTAACTACCCAGACATTTGCTGGGAGACAAACTCAGCCAAACATGAAAGCTCCAGCAGATTCCTGATGGGCCTGGAAGGTAACTTCATGGTCCAGAAAGTGGAGGAAATGACAAGGGGAGGGGCCATCCTTGACCTGATCTTAACAAATCGTGAAGAACTGGTTGATCAGGTCAACATAGTGGGAACTTTAGGGGAAAGCAATCATGAGCTGCTGGAATTTAGAATAATGTGGGAAATAAAAAGAGTGCAGAGTGAAACTTATATGTTGGATTTCGGGAAAGCTGATTTCAACAGGCTTAGAGGAGTCATAGGTGGGATCCCATGGGTTGATGATCTAATGGGGAAAGGGGCCCAAGATGGGTGGGAGCTCCTTAAGAGGCAGCTTCTACAAGCACAGTCAGAAACAATTCCAATAAAAAGAAAGGGGGGAAAATGCTGAAAAAACCAGGTTGGCTCCATAGGCAACTTGGGGATCAGCTGAAGTTAAAGAAAGAGAAGTATAGGGAGTGGAAGACTGGAAAGATCACCAGAGAGGAGTACAGGCAGGTAGCCCGGTCCTGTAGGGAGGGGGTCAGGGATGCTAAAGCTCAGTATGAGCTGAGGCTGGCCAGGGGAGTCAAAGATAACAAAAAGAGCTTCTTTAGATATGCCCAAAGGAACAGGAGGAGAGACGAGGGGCTGGGGCTGCTCTTGGACAAGGATGGACAACAGGTGTCTGGAAACCAGCAGAAGGCGGAGCTGCTCAACTCCTACTTTGCATCCATCTATTCACAGAAGGAGGGCTGTGCAAATGGGGGTATGGGATCATTGACTGATTCGGGGATGAGTTTACATCCCCTAAGAGGTAATGAAAACATGGATGGTGCAGAAGAGCAGATTAAGATTGACAGAGAACTGGTTCGAAACCACTTAACTGGCCTAAATGAATTCAAGTCATTTGGACCGGATGAGCTGCATCCTCGAGTTCTGAAGGAACCAGCAGATGTCCTTGCAGAGCCTCTGTCGATCATCTTTGAGAAATCCTTGAGGAGTGGAGAAGTGCCACTGGACTGGAAGAGGGCAAATGTAGTCCCAATTTTTAAGAAGGGGAAAAAAGAAGACCCGGGAAATTATAGACCAGTCAGTTTGACTTCAATCCCGGGCAAGATATTAGAGCAAATAATAAAACACACAATTTGTGCTCATCTAGACAAGTACTCGGTGATCAAAACAACCCAGCATGGATTTACCAAGAATAAATCTTGCCAGACAAATCTGATCTTTTTTGATCGGGTTACGAGCTTACTGGACAGTGGCAATGCTGTGGATGTCATTTATCTTGACTTCAGCAAAGCATTTGACAAAGTCCCACATGACATTTTAATTAGAAAGCTGGAAAAATACGGGCTAGACAGGGCAATTGTTAGGTGGATCTGCAACTGGCTCGATGGCTGCACTCAAAGGGTTTTAGTAAATGGTTCTGTGTCAACCTGGAGGTCAGTTTCTAGTGGGGTACCCCAAGGCTCTGTCTTGGGACCGGTTCTCTTTAACATTTTCATCAATGACTTGGAGGAAGGGATACGGGGGAGCCTGATCAAATTTGCAGATGACACCAAACTGGGAGGAGTAGTAAACACATCAGAAGATAGGAGAAACTTCCAGGAGGATCTGGATAAACTGGAATCCTGGGCTGTAACAAACAGAATGAATTTCAACAGGGAGAAGTGCAAGGTTCTGCACTTAGGCAATAAAAACCAAAAACATAGGTATAAAATGGGGGATACTTGGCTTGGCAGCACAACATGTGAGCGGGATCTTGGAGTCGCCGTGGATCACAAGCTGAACATGAGTCAGCAGTGTGATGTGTCTGCAAAGAAGGCAAATGCCATTTTAGGTTGCATTAAGAGGACTGTAGTTTCCAAGTCATGAGAAGTTCTAGTTCCTCTTTATTCTGCATTGGTCAGACCTCACCTTGAGTACTGTGTTCAGTTCTGGGCACCTCACTTGAAGAAAGATGCAGCCAATCTGGAGCAAGTCCAGAGGAGAGCGACAAGAATTATCAGTGGGATGGAAGGGAAGCCCTACCAGGAAAGGTTGGGGGAACTTGGGATGTTCAGCCTGGAGAAGAGGAGGCTGAGGGGAGACATGATTGCCCTCTTCAGATACCTGAAGGGCTGTCATAGGGAGGAAGGGGCCAATTTGTTCATAGCTGCTTCTGAAAGCAGAACTAGAACCAATGGGTACAAACTGCAAGAAAGGAGATTCCGGCTGGAAATCCGGAAAAAATTCCTGATGGTGAGGGCGGTTTGGCAGTGGAACAGATTGCCAAGGGAGGTGGTGGACTCTCCCTCACTGGGGATCTTCAAGCAGAGGCTCGATGAGCACCTGTTGGAGATGCTCTAGGGGGAATTCCTGCTACAGGCAGGGGGTTGGACTAGATGACCTACTAGGTCCCTTCCAACTCTATGATTCTATGATTCTATGAAACTCATTCCACACACCGAGCATTTGTATGGTTTCTCCCCTGTGTGGGTCCTTTGAGGTATAGTAAGTTGTGCCCTACTGGTGAAGCTCTTTCCACACTCCAAGTATTTGTCTGGTTTTTCTCCTGTGTGAGTTCTTTGGTGCAAAGTGAGGCTTGAGTTCACACTGAAGCTCTTCCCACACTCCAGGCATTTGTATGGTTTCCCTCCTGTGTGGGTTAGTTGGTGCAAAGTGAGCTTTGAGATCACACTGAAACTCTTTCCACACTCCAAGCATTTGTATGGTTTCTCCCCTGTGTGGGTTCTTTGATGTATAATAAGATGTGCCCTAGTGCTGAAGCACTTTCCACACTCCAAGCATTTGTATCGTTTCTCTGCTTTGTGAGTTATGTGATGTCTTATAAGATCTTCTTTGCCTCTGGCGGCACTTGCACATGGAGGGCATTTCTCCTTTTTCTTTCTAGTTCCTTTTGGTGGAGTGACGGGAATGACCCTGAAATCATTACTCTGTTGATTATCAGATTTATTTCCTGCTTTCTCTTCCTGGTTTAACGTCTGAATTCTTGGTTTTTTATCCTCTTCAGCTTTCTCCCTTTCATGTATTTTTTGATGGGGCATGGAATGAATGTTTGTGCTGATGCTTTGTCTACATTCAGAAACTTCCAATGATTTCTCTTCTGTGAACATTTTGTTCTGTTCATTCATGTTGGATTTGTGACTGATTTTGTCCCAGTGCAGAAGATGCCTATTCTCAGTGCAATCCTAACCATGTCTACTCAGAAGTAAGTTCCATTGTGTTCAATAGTACTTACTCCCAGGAAAATGTGGTTAGGATTGCAGCGTCTGTGTCTTCACTTTGAGATGTTTCAATTTTATTTGGATTTCATGCTGGTCACAACACTGACGGACAACCAATTTTGTCCTCCAGTCAGGTGTTGGGCTTCCTTCCTGCCTCCTCACTCTGTCTTAAAGTCACTTGTAGTGGTTCCTGGTGGCACATGGTTCCTTCGAGTCCTCAGTGTCTTCTCTAATGCTTCCTGGAACAGAGAGAGAACCTTGTTTAGCAGCACAATGTAGCAGTTGCAACTCTGACGCACATTGTAGAAGGATATACCGTAAAACCTAGGGCTGAGAGCATTTTGGATTGAGAGTGTTTTGCAAGACAAACAAACATTTCTAATAAATCTTATCTTGCAGTACAAGCAAAAATAGTCCTAGATAGGATACGGCTGGTTTTGGTGCTCAGCAAGCATCTGCTCAGCCTCTCCTGAGCGAACAGCCTATGTATGTCTACTCTGAAGTAAGTCTATTACAGTCAGTTGGGCTCACTCATATGTAAGGGGGGGAATGGAAAGGAGCCTGAGAGACCTAGCCTTGCATGTTGGACTCATTTAATATAATCAGTTGGACTCATTTCTGTGTAAGGGGGCAATGGAAAGGAGAAACCTAGCTCTGTATGTCTATTCTATTATAAGCCCTATTATAATCAGTGGGCTCACTCCTGTGTAAGGGGGGGGGGCAGATTGCAGCCTGGGAGATCTGAGAGACCAAGTGCATGTTTTATTTTTCTTTATATTTTGTATTTTCTTTATTATTTTGTATTATATTACCATATTGTAATCATTTTAATATGAATATTTTTGGGTTGTGGAACAAATTGCCTGAGTTTCCATTATGACTTATGATAAAATTCACTTTGATATACAAGTGTTTTGGATTACAAGCATGTTTCCAGAACAAATTATGCTTATAAACCAAGGTACCACTGTACTCAGAAGGAAATCCTATGAGATTCAGTGGCACTGACTCCCAAAAAAGGATGGACAGTTTGACTGACTCTTAAGAGACAGTGAGGCTGTGTGGCCTGTTGCAGCTCCTCCGCTCCGCTGAGTTATGCAAGCTGCAAAGCAATGTTGTTGCAAAGCAACAACTTCCATGTTAAGTTGTCTCACTGTAACAAACACACATACACAGTCTTGATCTCTCTTTCTGCCTCTGGGTCATCTTCCTGCTTTGTGGGCTTCCATCCCCTCCTCCGCCAGTTCACACTTGCAGACTGAGGAGAAGAAAGCCTCCAATTCCCTTTCTAATTCCAAGAACACATTGAGGCAGCCCCTTGCCCTCCTCTGAAGATCCTCCAACATACCCTGTGGGCATTTACTGGAGGGTACAAAAAAGGGCAATTCAAATGGTTCTGATCCAGGAATGCAGTCTCCACAAATCTCCCCAGAAGGGAGAGAAGTTCCTCCTCTAAGCCAAGGAATGCATTGAGCCCTAGAACACCCCTGCCCATCCATACCTGCAAAATGGCTGCCAGGCAGAGGCACAAAATGGTGGGCACACAGGAAATCAGTCTCCTTAGCCACCATGCGTGCCTCACACTGCTGCCACCTTCCCTCAGGCAGTCTGGGAAGCAGCAGAGAGTCCACAGCAGCAGTGCCTGCTGTACTGCCAGTCAAGCAGGGCTGATGACACTCCTCTGGGGGTGTCCTCCTCTACCAAGCCTCCACTGCTCCCTGGTGCTGCTACGCAAGCAGGGCCGCCAGTGCTCCTAAGGAGGAAGGGCTCAACTGCACCTCCGCTGGTCTTGGGTCACTTCCCTTCTTCAGCCCAACCACTGAGTTTGTTGCACACGTCAGGGGGCCTCTTCCTGGGACTCCCACATTGACTGCGTGAGGCTGGAGAGTCCCTGAGGAGGTGGAGGGCCAGAGACAGGTGCTCAGCGCTGATCTGAGGCACAAAGGCCCTCCTGCTGCTGCTGATCCAAAGGACCTTAGTCCTCTCTGGAGCCCATCTGGCTCAAGAAGCTCTTAGCAGCCTGAGGGCTCCGCTTAGAAGTTACCTCAGCAGCTTCTGTAGCCTTTTATAGCAGCCCTCAGGCAGTTAGCACTGCATTTGGACAGACTGCTGAAGCTTCCAGAAGCATCTCCATATATGGTCGTCTCTGTTCCTTGGCCAATCCTGTCTCCCGGCAGAACGTCCATATATGGGCATTTCTGTCAGTTGGATGCTCCTAACTGTCTCCTGGCAGAACGTCCATATATGGGCATTTCTGTCAGTTGGATGCTCCTAACTGTCTTCTGGCATGTCCATATATGGGCATTTTGTCAGTTGGATGCTCCTAACTGTCTCCTGGCACCATGTCCATATATGGGCATTTCTCTCAGTTCAACGCGCCTAACTTTCTGCTGTGTCTTTAGGCGGGAAACCATCATGTAGCCTTTTAAATCTTTCACCCTTCATTTTTTTCAATGTGTCCGTGGATATTTTAAATGCATTTATAATCAGCAACAGTCTTTATGGTGTGCTATACTACAACACTGCCCCAGTAACACAATGTCTCACATGTTCTGAGTGAATACATTTTTAAAAGTGTGTTCTGCTGCTTATTTCAAAGGAGAGAAATTGTTCTAACATTTTTATAATAAACAAGCGAAAATGTACCCCCATTGCAGGAGTAAAATTTCCCCCATACATCATCCCCCCACTGCGCATTGTCCCCCATGTGCACATTATCCCCATGCTCAATATCCCCGTACGACATCCCCCATGCGCACCATACACAACCCCCTATGTGCATTGTCTCCCCATGCACATCATCCTCCCATGTGCAATACTACCCATGCACAATACCCCTGTACAACATACAATTCACGATTTCCCCATGTACAACACCCCCATACGCATCATCCCCCATGCACAATACCCAGATGCACATCATCCCCCATCCACAACACCCCTGTACATCTCCCCATGCCCACCCTCTCCCCATGCACACTGTCCCCCCATGTACCTCATGTGCATCATACCCCCATGCTATGTACAATATTCCCATTCACATTGTCCCCCATGTGCATCATCCCCCTACATGCAACAGGCCCATACAACATCTCCTCATGTGCATCATTCCCCCATGTACATCATCCTTCCATGCGCGCAGTCCGATACGATTGGAGGAGTAGCTGTTCTGGACACTCAGATAAAAATACTTTAATCTGCAAAAGTTTGTGCTGAAAGAAATTGGTTAGTATTTAGAGCACTGAAGACATTTTTAGCACTTTCTTAATGGAACTTACTGAATTCAATGGAACTTCTCTGGAATGTGTATATAGGACTGCAGCCCTTGCGTGTTTTTGCTGCAGTGGGCTAACTTCTGAAAGGCCTTCGGAGAGACTCCAATGAATCAGCCAGCTACTGTATTTCCTGGCTTATAAGACACACTTTTTTTCTCCCCCAAAGGGGGGGAATGTCTGTGCGACTTATAGAATGATAGGGCCAATCCTGGAGCACCCTACCCCATCATGTCGTATGTCGTATGTCTATTTTAATGATGTTTTATTCCCTGATGTCAGCCGCCTTGAGCTCCCCCTTGCAGGGGAGGAAAAGCGGAATATAAATAAATAAATAAATAAATAAATAAATAAATAAATAAATAAATAAATAAATAAATAAATATTTGTATTGAAGAGCAGATTCCAATGCAAAATTCAGTTTTGAGATATCGCTTTCCTATCAAAAGTTATGGCCAAAAAAGTAAAAATAAAAAAAAAAACATTTTTTTGGCCATTTTTTAAAGTGGGTAGGAATTTTGGCTTGGGGGGTAGGAATTTTGCCCTGGGGGGGGTAGGAATTTTGGCCTTGGGGTTCAGGAATTTTAGGTTTGGCACCTGGTCATCCTAGCACAGTTGTAATCCTAAATGGCCTTCCCTGGCTTGGAGACTTGCTCCAAAGTAGACATGCACAAGACCTGGTCCCTGCTGCTCCATGCCTGTGCCTCCCTCACTCTTCCCTATCCATCTAGATCCCCTCACCTTTCCCTACCTACCTGGATCCCCCACCCCCAAAGGAACCCCCCCAACTTACCTGCCTTCCTGGACTATTTGCAATGAGATTTGCGCAAAATGTTGGTGTCTGATCATTTGCAATGAGATTTGTGCAAAAGTCACAAATCACTGACACTAGAGATGATGAGTTTTTGGGGTTACCAGAAAATTAGAAGAGTGCTTGAAGCTGAAAGTCTTTCCTTGTTTGTTAATGACTGTGATAATGGTTCTTAATACCACTGTTGACTTTACGTGGTTGAAATATTATTCTGCGATATTTTATTAAATATATTAGTACACATTTGTTTCAGAATACTTTTTTTCTTGTTTTGCTCCTCTAAACTTTGGTGCGTCTTATTGTCCAGTGCGTGTAATAAGCCGGGAAATACGGTAAATTACAGCAAAACCATATAAGTTTGGACTCTCACAGCAACAAGACCAACCAGGAGCTGTTGAACATTTCAATAAGATGGTAATGACATTCTTTTAACTTGTAAACATTTCCTTACCTATTCTGACTCTTCAAGCGCTAAATGCTTAGAAGTCAGAGAAAGTGGGATGACTGTAGTGAGGGCCATTTCAAAAGCAGCACAGTTTGGCAGCCATCACCTGACTGCCGATGGTACTGCAGAAAATTGGGATGATTATATTTCAATACATATGCTTAGTCCAAAGGTCACTTTCCATCCTAGGCAATGTGGCCAGTCATAACTTGCAGGAAGCTGTGAATGTTAAAAATAGCACAATGCTTCCTCTGTACTAAGAATGCAAACACTCATGTCGATATCTAAATTACCTTCCCTGGAGTTTTCCACTTCCAGTTCCCCAAAACCTTTATAAAGGTTTTCTTACTACTACATGGTGCTCATTAGAAACTTTAAGGCATGAGCCCCATTGGAATTAGTGGAAGCTGGCCAAGTTCATCACTCTTCTGTAAAGATCTGTTGAAATGTATTACTCTGATTAAAGGAAACTCTTGTACTGTTTATAGATATGCCATCAGTTCTGAAATCCTGCCATAGGGAATGGATTTGTTTAAAACCAATTTAGAAAGCAGCACCTTTGAGCTCTGATAAGTTAATTAATTGTACTGATCAATGCTTTTAGTCATATGGGTGAGCAATCAACTCCCTGAGGCTCTGCAGTTTGAGTGGTAAGGTGAAATTCAATTTAAAATGTCTAAATTCCAGTTTTGACCCATTCTGGATTTTTGTATTTGTTTTTACCTACCTGTGCACAGATTGTGATGCTGCTGCACTGTATTAATCTGTGATTTCATTTCAGTACTTCAAGTAGTCTAGGGTACAATCCTAACCAATTTAATCTGGCCTAACTCACCTGGCACATCTTCCCATGGTGGTGTAGGGACATTGTTATATGCTTGTGTGCTGGCCTAACTGCCCCAGGAGTGGGACAGAAGTGTCTTATAGCACTTTTGTGACACCCCCACGTCAGCACAGCACTTATGCCAGGTCTTAAGCCAGCCAAACTGGAAGTTAAGATTGCAGCCTAGTGATCTAATGTTTATTCCCCTGCATGACTAGTTACCTAATGTTGAAAAGCAGCACAGAATGAGTCATTTCAAATTAAAATGTGACACATGACAAAGAAAATGAATAGCAAAATATAGATGTAATGTCAGATGTTCAGTGATCACCAGTGTTTGCACTGTGCAGGAATTCACACTAGAATATTCTCCAAGGGGCCCATACCCTTCAAAACTTGTTTCTGAATCATAAAGGCTGCAATCCTAAACACACTTTCCTAAGAGTAAGACCAAATAAACACAAAAGGGGTTACTTCTGAGTAGAAATGGTTAGGCTTGTGCTCAAAATTTTTGTAGTAATATCAACTGGGGGTAATAACTGATGGGGGCAATTGTAAGCAAGAGCTTTTTCCCCTCAGTGGCTCTGGTTATACTTGGTTGTGTGAGCAGCAAAGCAGATGAGGAATTTGATCCATAGAAGGAGGGGGCAGAGAACTCAAGGCCTGGGTTATATGGAAATTACTGATAAGCAGCAAGTGAAGAAGGGAAATGAAGCAGAAGAGAAAGAGTCAGGAACAAGCACTGATTCCACCTGCATGCTGGGCAGAGACTCTGGGACTTAAGAAGTGTTGAAGCTCCATAAACAGCTAACCAGCAGGACCTGTCATGTCCACCTTAACAGGTATCAGTGGACCTGCCTGTTCCTTCGGGGCACTTCTTAATGAGAAATGGTTTAGAGTGGTGATATTCAACCAGTATGCTGAGACACACTGGTTGGTGTACCACAAGTGGTCCATGGGTATGCCGCAAGAGATTGGATGTTTTATTTATTAAATAAACATCATTTATTAATAAAATTATTGAGGAATTGAATCTTCCACCAGAAGCATGGTGTGCCATGTCAATTGTCCAAAGATCGATGGTGTGCCTTGACAATTTTGGCACCTGGTTGCTGTGCCATGACATGAAAAAGGTTTAAAAACACTGGTTTAGAGCAGGGGTCTCTGAAGCCTGGCCTGAGGGCCACAATTCGGCCCTCGGTGAGCCTCAGTGTGGCCCTTGGCAAGACCCTATCATCTGGCCCTTGGGCAAATTTTGTTATTCACTCTAATAAGCAGGCCTCTGTCAGTCTTGAAACACTATGGTATCATGCTTGGCGCTACATACGCTGCATGCAAAGCACGAAAGCCTGGGTTGGATTGTTCTGGAGGATAGGCTGTTACCCAAGCAGCAGATCCCCCCTCTCCACGCCACTGAATTAGTCCAATGGAAAGGCAGAGCCAATACGATTGGATCCAGCTGGCGTCGCAGTGCTGGGCTAAGGACAGGAGCTCATCCTGTCTTGTGGGGCCGACCTGGGTCTTGAACCCTGGCCTGCTGGTTAACAGGCACAGTGTCTTAACCGCTTGCGCCACCCACAGCCCTAACTATTCACTCTAATACATTCTTATATGTAAATGTATTCAAATTTGAAATGTAAATTCATTTTCCAACCCCCAACACCCCTGACACCATGTCAGAGAGATAATGTGGACTTCCTGCCAAAAACCTTGGCGACCCCTGGTTTAGAGTATGGATTAATGGTAAGGCTCCTAGTGCTGGCAAGCAGGACACTTGCAGACTCATAGACTTGCAAGGAGCCCATTCTGAGAATAAACCTTCTTTCTTACAATAAACTTTAACTGTAGAATGCTCTCTGGGGCCAATTTGGAGCCTGGCATACCTTTTTCCAGCCCTCTTGATACCAAACCTCCCTTTTGGGAGGATGCGGAAGGGTTAATCATCCTGTCAGGTTAATATATTTGCTCATGACTGAGGTGCTGCACTTTAGCCTTCCAACACTGTTTATTGTACAACTAGCAAAAATGTACCCGCACTGCAGGAGTAATGTCATCGCCCCCACTGCACATCAACTCCCCATGCGCATCCACCTCCATGTGCATCCACCCCCATGTGTATCAACCCCATGCATAATATCACCCCATGCACAACATCAACCCTCCGTGTGCATCAACCCCCCGTGTGCATCATCTCCCCATATGCAACATCCCCAATGCACATCAACCCCCATGTGCACCAAACCCTCACGCACATCATTCCCTCTTGCACATCAACCCCCCATGCGCATCTGTCACCCATGCGCAACATCCCCCATGTGCATCATCCCCCATGTGCATCAAACCACCATGCGCATCAAATCTCCATGCACAACATCCCCCATGTGCATTAACACCCCATGCGCATCCATTCCCCATGTGCATTGTTCCCCCATGCATATCATCCCCCATGTGCATCAACCCCCATGCACAACATCACCCAATGCTCATTAGTATCCCATGTGCATCAGTCCTCCTTGCTCATCAACCCTCATGTGCATCAACCCTCATGTGCATCATTCCCCCATTCGCAACATCCTCCATGTGCATCAACCCCCATGCACATCTCCTCCCCATGCACAACAACCCCGTGCGCAACACCCCCCATGTGCAACACCCTTATGCGCAGCATCCTTCCCAGTGCAACCCTTCCCTCCAAACAACACCCCGCAGTTTACCAGGCACCAAGCACCAAAATGGCTGCATGTTGGTCAGTCTTCCATGTTAAGGACAAAAACATGTTGCGCCACTTTTTAGCCCCTTAAGGGTTAAATTTCTCCACATCAGTTCTTGGTGGGTGTTCATGTGACAGAAGGAACTCCTTCCCCGAAT
Source organism: Cryptoblepharus egeriae (assembly GCA_030015325.1). NCBI lineage: Eukaryota > Metazoa > Chordata > Lepidosauria > Squamata > Scincidae > Cryptoblepharus > Cryptoblepharus egeriae. Next base: position 100,977,899 of record JAREYC010000002.1, on the reverse strand, counting down.
TTCATGCTTCTCGGTTGGGGGTTGGAGCAGAGCATCCCTCAGTCACCAATGCTTCAATGCAAAGTATAGGGAAGAAAAAGCTTTGCTTCCCATTTCACCCCCTCTTGGCTGAAATTTCCGAAAACTGGTTCTTATTGACTCCCTCCATCACAGAAGGAACACCCACCCCAAATTTCACACTTCTAGGCCCAGAGTTTGGCTGGGGGTTTATGAGTGAGTGAGTCAGTCAGTGAGTCAGTGACTTTTCTTTTTTATGTAGATGAACCAAAATAATAATCTATAAGCACAATCCTAACCATGTCTACTCAAGAGTGAGCCCCATTGTGTTCAGTGGGTCTTACTCCCAGGAAAGTGTCATTAGGATTGCAGTCAATAATCCATATGTAACTGAAATATCCAAATTCCAGTACCTTTTTAGGCCTCATTCTCTCCTCTTAGGTATAGGATGAGACAAGAGAACAAGTAGAAACACTTGCAATAGGGCTGAACTTTTTGGCCTGTCTTTTCCAAACAGTTATCTTGTTAATTTTACGCATGTCTTGTCCCTGACTACTCAAGCCGGGCAGTTCCTAGAGGCTGAATATCAGGATTACTGGCTGTGAGTCCTAACTCTGTGAAGAAAATGGATGAGGTAGTAACTGTAAGGACGGGGATAGATTGGATGTCCCTTCCTTTTGTCTGTTTCCCACTTTCCCTGCTTTTCAGCACAAAGTGGGATAGATTACCAGGAGTTCTCCACAATGAACAATATCAGCCAAGAATTGCCAAGGTGACACTTGATGATTCCCTATTACTTTTATATCCTTTTTTTATAGTGCAGTCCTGTAACAGTGGACATATTGTACAAGTTTATTTTATCTGCTGTGTGGGTGGCATAAGCCGGAGCTGTCAAATTCTAATGGGTTGGTAGATGCCCAGGGCCTTCACCTCTTAATCTTCTCTAGGGTACTTTCCAGAGACAGTGTCTCCAGTCATATTGGGAACTTTTAAAGGGCCTGAAGAGGCCCTGGGGTCCTATATTAGGCCAATCTGGGATAATCAGTGACTGGTCCTTTCCGCTTATGACAAATTCTTACTCATGTTTAATGTCCGACGTATGCTGATGTCCACTAGAAATATGTAAAATGCATTTTAGTGTACTGATTGTACTGGATTATATCGTTTAAGGTCTGCCCTGTCTTATTGAAAATCGGATGTTTTTATGCTCATTGCAACCCCCTTCTCTCCGCTGTGTTCCTCCCCAGCCCACAACAGGTTCCCAGCCCAGCATTTCCTTCCTGCTGTACTGAGTGGAGAGCACGTCTCCTGTTTCATCTCATTAGCTGGAGAAGTCCACCAACGGTGAGTACAGCCGGAACTGGTTGCTATGGAAACACATGTTTATTGCGCTCCTGAGATATGCGGTACTAGACTGGGGAGAGGAGGAGAGGCACTTGCAAACATTTGGGGTGGGGGAGGCTGGGGACTCTGCTGCCTATGGAGTCAGTTGCCAGTGTCACGAGCAGCCTGTGGGGCTCAAGATGCCTGAAAGGCTAGCTCCCCCTGCCCAAACCAGGGATTGGTTTGAGATTACTACAATGGTGATCTCAGTCCAGAGTAACTACACGACCCTGTACACCGACGTAGTTACAGTGCCTGTTATGGGAAACCTATCGGAAATGCATAGAGCAATCCAAAGTGCCTCTTACCTCTTCCTGTAGTTACTCTGTAGTCTTTGTGCTTTAAGCAGGTTCAGCTTATTGATGATTAGTAACAACTTGCAGCTGTCACTTGCGGAGCACAATATAACAACAGTCATCAGTAAAAGAACTACCTCCCTTTCCAGCATCTCAGATGCCCTTTTGCCTTCTCTCTCTCTTCAATGCCTCTCCTCAATTGCCCCCTATAGCTTGTTCTCAGCCTGTCCCAGAGACAGTTAGAAACAACAGTAGAACATAGATGGTTGTTCTTCTCAGTCTTCTCTGCTTTACTGAGGCACATGGAAATTGAATCCTCAGTAGAATCCTAACTATTACTCTGAATAAGAATCCAGCTATTACTCTGCTGAGTAAGTTCCTACCCAACATCACCATCCAAAAGCAAGACAATTTTTTAAAAATATTGTTTATTCTTAACTAGAGAAATGCCTGCTCCAATATGATAGATTTGGGCTGCAATCCTAAACACACTTTCCTGGGAGTAAGACCCATTGAACATAATGGGGCTTATCTTTGAGTAGACATGGTTAGGATTGTGCTCATAGGCTGCAATCCTAAATACACTTTCTGAGGAGTAAGACCCATTGAACAAAATGGGGCTTACTTCTGAGTAGACATGGTTAGGATTGTGCTTGAAATCAGATAGGGAAACCTGAAATTTTCTTCTTGGGAGAGTGCAAAGGGGACAGAACCCAGCTGAAGTGGGACAAACATGATGACACTGTTTTGAATGGCCAATGTCTCAGGCAGAGACAAGCTTTACTTTCAACTTTAGCAGTGTGCTTACTTGTAGCTCTTTTGCTCTCTCACAGAAGTCAGTGATAACTATGGTCTGTAACAGGACAAGGTAAAGAGGTTGCATCTGAGAGTGCAGTTAAGGTTGGAGCAAAGCCCGCCTCTGTCTTAAGTACTGGTGACCCCAGAGGAGTGCCAGAGGAGTGAGCTAATTCTGTTCATACTTGTTGTTCCTCTAGTTGCAGTTCCATAAACAACTCTTCCCATAGAAGCCCAGCATTGCCAAAATTTATGAATTCAGGGGCTGGGTGGATGAGGGATAAATGGGATTAAGGATAAAATTCTTCTTCCACTTTTCTCATTCACATTTCCCTTCTGCTCTGTCCATGTGCTGTCTAGCTTCTGCAATGTTCTTTATCACTGTGAAGACATAAAAGGGCAATCACAATGTATTATTGCTTTCTCCCCTGTTATTGACTGACTGCCCTGGCGAAGTAGGCATACCAACTACCAAGTGCTTTTCTAGTGAGTGTTCTTTTGGGACATTCCCACTGCCATAATTTGTTTGCTTCTTTTGGTCTATACATATCAAGTCACATCTACAACATGGTGAATTGTTTCCATGTGCCCTTGAACCTCACCCATTTGAAGAAGTCAAGATCTAAAGCTGTCAGTTTACTGTCCTTTCCTCCCCAGCAATGCCCTAGGAATAAAAGTCATGGCCTCTGCCTGAAATTATAGAGATGCACATAGAAAATTGTCCTCTTTACATCTTTCCCTTATAAGGCACAGATGTTCAGATTAAAGACCATGCTCTTCTTGTGTTTTGTAGCCACAGTGTGGCCATTACCCAGACAAAAGTTAAACAAAAGAGAAGAAAGGAACTTCAGTTTATTCCAAATCCAGACCAAATGTGCCTCTGCCATCATGCGGAGGCATGGCCCCCACTGATTGACTGGAGGGACAAGTCGCAACCTTTTGCTCAGAAATTAAACCCTAAGATTCCCTTGTAAACATGTTGCAAATTCCACATGGGGGTAATTCAGAGCTCAGAAAAGTGGTGTTTTCCTATGGAATAACAACATATTTGGTCTGGGCCTATGATTTCAAGTTCTATTTTTCATCACCCTAGTGCACTTGCAATACAATATTGTGTGGAAAGGCCTGCATAAGATAACAGGGTTGACTGACTGGAAAAGATTGATGTGGTTATTTTGACATCACTGATGACATTTGGCAAAAGGTTATCACAAAGTTTTTCCACATGTAGCTTTGGTCCTGAATTACAGTCTTGATGCATTCTAGTGATACTAGTGCCTCTTGAGGTTCTTTTACATATTGCAAAGTTTCTGAATCTCTGGAAAGATCTATGTTGAAATAATCATGTATGATGATCATATACTCTATGCCTTCACTGAATTAGCATTTGCTGAGGAGCAACAATAAGCAGTGATTACAGGTACATTTCAACAACAACAAAATACACAACAAAATGCCACACACACAATAACCCAGCAACCGATTAAACGCAGATAGCAGCAGGCTTCCATATGTGTATCTTTAGTAGAATGAGGTGCACCATGAACAGATGGGTGTTGCATGCATGATTTATCTTCCCAGTTTAGTAGGTGAAGCTGTGTCTTCCTACAGCTGAAGTCATACCAATTACTGTAGCTGTTTAGGAGAAAAGGGGAGGCTAGAATTCATTCCCATTTTTCCTAAATGCCCATATTCACTCGAATGTAATGTGCCACTGAATCGAATGAAAGCCCCTTGCTCCAGAGCAGTTAAGATGACTCTCCATAAGATAATGCTAGAGGGTGATGTAACTGCGTGGACCCGTAACTGCTCTGGATTTAGCCCTTAGTCAAATTTAATGCACCATCAAATCTAGAGTGTACCCTGATTTTGCATACAAAATTCAGCTGAAAAAGGTGTTAGATTTGAGTAAATAAGGTAGTCGATTAGGTTTTTGGCTTCTTAGAAAGAGTTCAGGTCATGCAATCCTGGCCGTCCTGTCCAACTTTGTTATACTGGGGTTAAAATATGTGACATATTATATCCATCAGTAGAGCCCAAGAACAATTCTGCTAAATCAGATTAAACAACCATCCTTCCAGTCCAGTTTCCAACTATGGCCAACCAGGCATTCTTAAGTATTATTGTCAGAAGTTTATAAAATGTGTCAAAGGTTAGGTTGCCTCTTGTCATTTAAAAACACTGGAAATTTGTTGCTTATTGCAAGGATATTAATCCTTAGACAAGAGCTGCAAAATTGTCTGGTCATGTGAGGGTTAATGTTGTAGGAGAGCCAGCCCAGCTGACTCCTTGTGATGCCTGAGAACCAGAATTTGTTTGTGCTGTTTTATGATGGCTGCATTTCATTATTGTAGCCAGAATCCAAAGCTGGGCCTAAACTGATTATTGTTTGTTTTTATTTTATTATAAGCAACAAAAAGCGGCCATCTCAGTTCTTCATACCTGGTTGGTGTTTTTCCTCTGAAGCTGGAGAACATCCTTATGAAAATACAGTACAAGGAATCCCGGTCACAAGTCTCAGAAAGGCAGCCAAGCTTAGCATCAGTACCAGTTTCCCAGCGGCAAGAGGAGAAACCCTGTTTGTCCCTGGAACACAGAGGAGACCACAGTGAGACAACATCTGCTTTCAGCCTAGGGAGGTCCTGCAACTTCTGCAGGAAAGATTCAAGAACTGCTGGCCGCAGCCTTTGGTGGTCAATCCCAGATTGCAGCAAGCAATTCTTGAATCATTCCTGCAGGAGTTTGACATAAATGATCTTTCAGACCCTCCCAGTTCATTGAAAGTCTTTCAGTGGGAATTTTAAAAAAATTTCAGTAAGAACAAGTTTTCCTAAAGTGAGGAAGTGATCCCAAGAGTTGCTTCCAGCTTTCTTTCTTTTAACTCAGGGTCCTGCACCCAGGCAAGGAGAAAGCAGTGATAAACCAGTTTGAGGCGCTAGATGTCACTATTTCAACAAGAATGTCTCAACTGGTTGTGTTGAGATCACGTCATTGTGTGTAAGCACTTTGCACACAGGAGGAGCACTTTATACAGTGCAGAGACTGAGATGCTCAAGTGAGATGCCTGGAAATTGACTTGTGGCTGGCATCAGGTCAGCACTATGGACTCCTACCACAGCCCCACAGCGACAGCAGCCTTGATGCAGCAGCTTATGATCACAATGAAGTGACACGATAAAGGAGAAGAAGCTGCATCCTCCACCCACTTTATTGCTGGTATGGATTGGGCCTGGATGAAGAAGACAATTGAATGGGAAACAGTGGCAAGAAGGAATGGGTCAGTTTGGGGAAATGGGTCTGTTGAGAGCATCTAAATGTGGAAAACAAATACAGGCATCCCACATTTTCTGATGGTTTGTATTCTGATGGTTCCACTCTTTCAACACCTTTCAGTTATATTCAAGTCTCATTCATTCAACACATGCTTCACTCTTTCAATCTCAATCTGCTGGTTTAAAGGCTAAAATTGTCTTCCCTGATGTTGATTTGCATGTGACATGGTGATTAAACTGATTTTGGCATTTCCTTATGACTATTCAGTAAATAACCATCATTCAAATACATAAGATATTTGTTGCCCACACATACCTTGGTTCATTTTACAGTAATTTGTTATGTATCTTGGCTATGTGTTAATAAATATGTGTGATTTAGGTTTTTGCTAGTGATATGTATGTCTTTTTATGGCCATTTTGCATTTGCAAGTTGAAAAAAGACTGTGTTCCACTTCTTAATGTTTTTCAACAGCCTGAATGTGGAAGCTGACAGTGCCATTGTGCATCTATCCAAGATAGCATCTTCAACAGGTTTCAGTGTCATCGCTACAGAGGGGTACAGACAAGAGCTTAAGGAGAGATCTGTTCACAATTTTCACCCCGCCTTTCAACATTAACTGAACATTGAATCAGCACCCAGCAAACATTAGCCCATTTTAACTAATGACTATTGACAGGATAATCTGCAAATGTGTGAGAGTCTTTCCAAACTCAATTATGCTACTTCTTTCATGGCTCATTCCAGTAAGTATTGCATTATAAGTGAACACTGATTTTTTTAAAAACTCTTTTGGTTAGATAGCTGTCAGGAGACTTGCCAGCCAAAATGTTCTTTACTGTTCCTTATGCCCAGAGCAGGTCCACTGCCCTTTTTCCATTTATATTTTTATTGAAGTTCAGACAAGGCGTGCCACGTGACATAAACAGGGTTTCTCTTCCTGGCCAGGTAGTTTTCATTCCCAAGGTAAGGGGATGTTTGTTTTCTTACTTTAGAGCTGTATGGTAGCTGCATCAGTGCTAGAAAGTTGGACAGATTTGGGCTGTAAGATTGTCTTAGCAGACAGGTGTGCTACTAGTCTTAAAGACAACATACTGTTTATAGCTTGCATATTTATGTCTGAGCGAAAAAATATGAAAGTTTCCTTCTATACTGACTATTGTGTAGTGGGCTTCAGTAGGCAAGAAGAGAGCAGCATAGTTACAACAGCATTTATTAATCAAATGGGAACTGAAGAACAGCAGGCAAATGCCTGTAATTTATAACCTAGGTCCACAGGGCCTTAACCAATCATAAAAAAATTAGCCATTTTTTTTAATGCCCAAATATGAATGTTCTAAATTTCCCTCCAAAACATCATCTGAAGGTTAGTTTTACTTTAGCAAGGCTTAACACTACTATATATATTCAGTACATAACACTCACTATCATTATGTTCCATAACGCTGTGATCAGAATGTATCAGATTGATTGCATCATTTAATTAGCCAGTTAATGGTTAATTGTCAGTTGGCAATAGTAAAATAGTCAAACCTGCATTTTTGGCCAGCATACGCTCTGTGACTGTCAAGGATCCATCGTGTGGCTCAGGTGTGATGTCCAGTAATTCACAAAGTAGGGCATAAACATTCACGCTTTCAAAAGGCTCCACCTCCATGCCTCGCTTGAAGGCTGGTCCCACAGCCCGGAATATGGTCTTCATGTTCATATCCTCATTGTCAAAGCCGTGCTCCCCCTTGTTGAACTGTACTTTGATTCTCTGCAGAGGAAAGAGATAACATGACCTGCTGAAGTTTTACATAACATTGATTTAAATGATTTTTTTAAAGACTATCTTATCTTCCATGTAGGTTGGATACAAACAAGGTGAAGGGTCAATGTGTCAGTTTTATGCAGATTCTCATTAAGAAAGATATTTAAAAAGGTAAAATATTTACTGCATATTACTGTTAATTGACTACTAAGCTGTGGTGCCCTGTTCAACATCTGCTTTGAGAAAATAGCATTTAATTCTGGGGGAAAGGAGGGAGGGAGAGTGGGAGCAGGGCCAGGATCCAAAGTTATCCTGACCCTGTTTGGTGGCGCATCCCTCCAGAGGTGGCCTAAGTCTGAGTAGACCCATAAAGGCTGCTGCAGCCTTACACTGGGGAAGGGGATGAACCCAGATTTTCCTGGTTTTAGTTCAGTGCTGAAATCACTATACCACACTGGCTTTCTGTTTTAATTGTACTATTATTGCAACTAGTTAGTATTTTTTGATTTTCATGTTTTTAAAAGCTTGACAGTGCAATCCTGACTTTCTCTGGAACAGGCTAGCTGGGTGTAAGGCTGGTAGTGAGCTACTGCAGGGAAGGGGAAGCTAACCCCCTGTTAGGACTGCACTGATTCTTGCAAGTCATCTTGAATCTCATGAGAAGAGTATAAACAAACAAATTAAATAAATAAGAAATCAGAGGTATCACAAAGGTATTCATTCTAATCATTCCTCACTGCCAGGAGCCTATCTGGGAAGGAGAGTGATCAAAACAGGGGTTAAAAGCATGCGGACATAGACAATTGTTGCACTAGAAAGCACTAAGGAATAGCATGTGGCTTCTCCCCTCTCCAGTTTTGCCATCCCAAAGAAATTCCTTTGTGCTTTCTGTGTAGAAAAATGAAGGCACAGTAAAGAAGGACAAGAGGTGAGCCAGAAAGAGAGAAGCCATTGAGAAAGTATCTTTCTTACTCCATGGATCACGTATCCAGGATCACCATATAACACCAGAGGCGAGATCCGAGAGTTGTTGGAATAATGGAATCTCTTGGGGAATTCTTCTTTCTTATAGACATGGAGATTGGGGTGACCAACTTTCAAGGCCTCATAAACTTGTTCTAGTTTCCCTGGTTTGGGCTCCAGAAGCCCATGTGGTCCATAATCTACCAGCTCAAACTTGATGTCTCGAAAAGAGAAGTTTTTCATAGTTAAGAGGTGTATTTCATTTTCTTTGATGACTGTTTCCATGCCATGGTCAGATGTGATGATCAAGTTGAGTGCTGAGTTCATGCCATTCTCCTCAATACGCTGTCTCAGGTAACCAACTGTGCGATCCACCTGGCGGACCATGTCCTTCCTTTGCTGTGATTCTGGACCATGTTTGTGTCCTGTGGAGTCAGGCTCTCCAAAGTAAAGGGCAACAAAGTCAACATTGTCTTCAATGAACCAGTTCATAACGGTGTCAACATTCTGCCTCCACTCAGTTTCATTGCTGTAGCTGTGAAAAAGTTTCTCCACCCTCTTCACATTCACTTGTTCCCCTTGGTAGGTGGCATTCCCACCTGGAAAAAAGAGGGAGGCTGTCTTCAAACCCTAAGGGGAGAATATAATGGTTCTAGAATATCATAACATCATAGACAGAGCTGCAGGTCTGCAGTTAACTCATGCAAATGCAGTTCCTGACATTAGGTGGAGAATGTGATCCTCATCCGAAATTCGAAGTCATCAATAATTTTAGAGAAAGCCTTAGAAACACATTGTTCCAAGAAGTGGTGCTTGATCTCATCCTATCAAACTTGGAACTAGGTTCAGAAAACCAAACTACATATTTCCCCTCAAGTTAAAGGAATGCAGTATCTTGATTTATTACATCAGTATCTTGATCCTAGAGACTCCAGAGATGTCACTTGGAGCACAATTAGGGACTTAATCCTTCCTGTTGAGCCTCCAAAAACTCTCCAACTGACTGCTCCTTATCTTCTGGCAAATCCCTTATCTTACTTCACTCAGCCTCATATCTGACTTGTTGCAGCAAAAGTGAAATAGACAACAGCAGCAGATAAGTCTTTCTCTATGCACTCTTGTCAGATACCTGGCACATCCATATTTTCTTCCATTCCATCACTGCTGTTGGTTGAGCACTGAGTAACATAAGTGGGATTTGGGAAGGGTTGGGGATGGGCTGGTGGACTTATATTCTTCTCTGAAATCAGAGAAGACCTTTTGGGGCCATAATTATCACCACGTACTCTGAGATATCAAATTTTTTACTATTAAGCTGTCAAATTCTATTTTTGAGCCAATAATGAAGACATTGGTGACATCATCAGATATGTAGTGAAGTCTCAAAGCCAGCCCAGGGCTGGATGCACTGGGGTGATGGTCTTTTGAAGCTATCTTACATCCAGGACAATGGGAACTCTGTGCTAGAAAGCATAGGAAACCAAATTTTGTCACAATTAGAGTAAAAAAGTTAAATCCATGACAAGATGAAACCTTTTTAACCAAAGATCTAAGGGAAGGGCCACATTTATTTATCAAGAGATTCCTCCTGTCTTTCCACCCCAAAAGGACCATCAGAGTAGCTTATAATATGTAAAATAAAAATAATAATAAATGCAGTTGTTCCACTTATGGCTTACCTGCCTTTGGGCTGTGATCCAGATAGGGATACTGCCGTTGTCCCACCAGGAAGACACCCCCTGTGTGTTGTAATAAGGCAGCTTCTGTCCAGTGCTGCTGTTGAACCACATGTTGTGTATCACCCCATGGTTTTCAATGTACTTTCCTGCCAGGGAGATATGAGAAGGGACTGAGTTGAAAGGTGTCTGTTCAGAGCTCATCCAAAATTCTTACCTGTTGGACAATAAAAGACCATTCCAGGTACAATAAGACAGAAGCTCTTGAAGGAAAATGCAACCGGCCAAAATCTCGAAGGGCTCTAGCCATAGAGCCAACATAAAAGGCCCAAGGAACTGTATGGCCTTCCCTGTTTGTTGAAGGAGTTTGCAAGTCCTGAATCATGACTCCTTGCTTTTTAATTTGGCTAGGATACCTGTATATAAAATTTGTATATAATAGTTCCAGTTCAGGATTTTCTTCATGGGTCCAGCCTATTGGCAGCATAAAGTTACTACTCCAGGTTCTCTTTGCTGTAGAGTACCTGCAAATTGTTGGACGGACCTCTCCAGCCTTACAGCCTATTTCCCTCTATTTCTTGTCCCTGTCATAGTATCTTTAAGGACTATCCCAACTTTGCTCCTCCAGCCTCAAAGCACACTACATTTGCACTTCTTTACTAAATGCAAAAATTATGCTGTAGATTCAGACAATGGGTTGTGAAAATACAGGTTTAGGTAATGGACCATGAACAAAATGAGATACACCTTCATTATGCTATCCTGGCCACCTCAGCACTATTCAAACAGCTCATCTCTACTAAGCAGGTTCAACATTGAATGTTTTAAATTAAACCCAATGCTTTAGTAACATTTAGGAACAAACCATATGAGGAATGTTGGGGGAAAGGAGAGAAGTATCTATTTCCTCCATCAGCTGCTATTATCCTTATAATAGCAGTGAGAAATCTGCATGGTCTGATCTCATGGCTTTAGTGATTCGAATTAAGTACAAAATATTTAGGTTAACAAGAATAGCATCTGAATAACTCAGAGAGAAACTGGTAAAGTGAGCAGCAAAGTCCTCTGATCCAGTAAAAAGATAAACTGAAACGTCACAGAAGAATGTGTAAAGTTGTTTTGATAGTGATGATGATACTTTTTTTTTTGCAGCTGCTGTGAGAAGGGTGGAACAATTGTACAGATCTAAGTTGCTCATAACTTACCCTGAGTACTGGGGCTTACCCTGGGTATGAGGACAAATGTCCCCTTATCCCAAGGGGAATCAAAAAATCCCAAGCAGCAGAAGTTGCTTTAGTGCTGCTGCATCATCATATATTGATTTAAGTCAGATTAAGTTGTAAGAGATGTTTTACTCAGGTTACTCCCAGGTTTTACTCAGGAACACAATGGAACTTACTTTTGAGTAGACATGGTTAGGATTATGCTCTCAGTCAATACGGGCTAAGAGGAAGGAATGATCTTTGAGAAATTGCATTTCTTGCAAATCTATGAGAGAATGCATTTTCTGAAACATAATCCCAAGAGCCAGAATGGTAGTGATTCTTTGCCTTTCTAGAGCAACCATGAAATAGGAACACAATAAGGTTCAACAAACAAAAGATACAGGGAAACTCATTGCTTCTCTTTTTAGGCATGAAATAAGGGCAAAAAGCTCTACTACATCTTGGGTAAAGTCTGGTGGTGGTCCTGGAAGCTTTGATCAATCAAATGAGGCAATTTGTGATGTAGATAAATATCTTTATATATGAGCATCCTGACTCATTAACCCTACAATCCTGAGTAACTATGAGAGCACATAAGAGACATTTACATCAACGTAGTTACGCCACCACCTATTGAAAACCTATGGGAAATTCATATTGCAATCCAGAGTAAATTGTTCTTACGTTGGAGCAAGGAATCCCCATAGTTACTCTGGATTGCTCCCTAAGTAACTACTCTTCTAGCAGGTAAGCTGGCTCAGGGCTTTTGAATGTGGAATGAGGCATCATTAATGAAAAGGTATCTTCTGTCAAATGTTGGGGGTGTTGCAAGACAACTTAAATTGTGGAGCAATCTGAATAATGAACGAATGAATTGTGGATTACTTAAGCAGAAGTCATCATTGGCATTTCCAGTTCCTAGAATTCTACTTCTCCCACATCCCACCTTACTCCATCCCTTTTCATTTCACCTTTCATTTCCACTCACCTGTAAGCAGAGTGAAGTGACAAGGACTTGTCTGAGTGACAAATGGAGGAGTCATATATTTTGCCTTCACCCCATCTTTAGCCATGGCATCCAGGTTGGGGGTCTCCACATCCTGGTCATAATTCCAACGGAAGCCATCAAAAGACACCAGAAGGAGCTTAGTACGGTTGCTGGTTCCTGGCAGTGGAGCACAAGCTCCAAGAGCAAACAAGGTAACCACCAAACACAGGAGAAAAAACATCTTCTGATGTCAGCAAGAAAGAAAACAAACATCCCAGAGTTTCAGGTTATATATACAGGGCAGGGTCCCAAGTTCACTGTGCTATCACTGCTACCTTCTGCACTTGACCCGGGTACAACTTTCTGCTGGGACTCACACTGCTTATCACACAATTAACGTGTGTGTGTGTGTGTGTGTGTGAGAGAGAGAGAGAGAGAGAGAGAGAGAGAGAGAGAGACATAAGCCCAAATCCAGAGCAACTACGGGACCACGTAAGAGACTTTACATGCACCCATAGTTACTGCACAACCTAGTGAACCTACAGGAAATTTGTATTGGAATCCAGAGTAAGTTGTTCTTACACCAGAGAAAGGACTCCCCATAGTTACTCTGGATTTTGCCCAGAGACAGAGCGCGAGCATTGGCATTAAAAGGGGTGGGCAATTTGAATACCAACCTAGGGTTTTCTCTCCCCTCCACCTTTTAAAGTGCAGCACTGTTACATTTTACCTACTGTACAGTTCTCAGCTGCCTTCTTAGTATTCTAGTATATTTTTGTATGCCTTCTTATCCCTGCTAACTGGGAAAGCAGCACTCTTTCAAGTGGATGTTCCTCTTATTTAGCAGGGGGAGAGTAACTGGCCCTTCACACTCCCAGCAAGGTCTGTTCTAGTGGCTTCTGCTGGTGTTCTTTTGCATTTTAGATTGTGAGCCCTTTTGGGACAGGACCCATTAACTGTTACTACAATTATTCAAATATAACGCATCATCGGATATAATGCGCACCCTATACTTGAGAATCAAAATACTGTATTTACCCATTTATAATCAACAACAAATATAATGCGCACCCTGATTTTGGAGACTGAATTTGGCTGGAAAAGGTGAGCATTATATTTGAGTAAATACAGTAATTAGCTATTAATTTTTTCATTTTCTTGTAAACCACTTTGTGAACTTTTTAGTTGAAAAGCGGTATATAAATACTGTAGATAGAAAATAGGTTTAAGAGAAATATTTTAAAATACATTAAAATGATTTAATTTAACATAAAATTATTTAAATCTAAAACACCTGTAACTTTTATGTAAATAAAGGTTAGGGGGGAATAGTTGGCCATGAAAGAATTAAAAGCATGTGTCTGGGTGGCGAATGGAAGGGCGTTGGAATTATCTGTAAATGACATGGATCAGACCATCCCGAGGAAAATAAAACTCACTATGCTATATGTCTGTCCGTCTGTCCCCTGGTGCCCTAATGGTTACTTGAGAATGAAGATATTTGAGACAGGACTCCAGAGTAGGTTTCTAGAAGCATGAATTCAGTAAGTATGAGGTAAGGTGAGTAGCCTGAGAAGTCTCCCTGAAGTGGATATTCCTTGGCAGGCCACCAGTGAGACAGTGGGCAAAATATTATTACAACACAAGCCGTCTTGCATCCATTTCCCTCTGTTTGTTCCCTTGCCAGTCATGAACCAAAACTTCTATGCTAATCAGTAAAAAAGCCTTCACCAAGGAAGCAGGGAGACTTTTTTCCTTGTTACTTTCCAGGAACAAAGAGAACAATCTTCTTTATCAAGTGACCTTTATGCGTAAAGCAGAAAAGGCATTTTTCCTGCTTTACAGCTCAGATCTGGGAAAATGAAATGCTATTATGGAGGTCCCAGCTGATCTACCTGAAGGATTTTTATGTCAGCCTTCCCCCATGAATCCTCTTGCCTTAAAGTCCTTGGTGATCTAATGAACCCCAACATAAAATCATTTTTGGATTATAAGTAGATGTATCACTGGTGGATGCATGTAAAAGCAGGACAAGAGAGACCTTAGACTGAATTATTTTCTCTGAACCGGTCCCTCTTCATGTGAAGCAGGACTGGAAGTGCTAATAGTCAGCTATATTGGTTAAAAAGTGGAAAAAGTACCCAAAAATGCACAGGAAGGAGGAGGACATGTGCCTTTTTGTTCCTCACCATGGGAAAAAGGCCAATTTGGGAATTATCATTTGAACCAGTAGCATGCATGTAGATTTATCCCTGGAGTACCTAGATAAAGGACCTGACATCTCAGAATCATATCTTCAGATCTGAGGGCTATGCTATCACAGGTTTAGAAAAATACTTTGAGGAACTTAATTTTCCTTTTTGGAGAGTGACTGATTGGATCAATACATTTTCATTGCTTGTAACTATTAATCAGGTGAATATACCATGTCTCAGCTGTTGTTTCAGGTGGGCATAAAGGGAATTCCTAGCTCTGGTTCTTAAGAGCAACAGAGATGCTCTGATCATGAGATGGGTGTCAGCCAACTTATTTATTAAGCAAAATTAAGCTGGGAGAATATTCAGCTGTACCACTCCAAAGCTGGAGGTCGATGTCTTCAGAATATGGAAAAAGCTCTCCATGGAAATAAACACATCTGGGGAAAGAACTGTGCTAAGCCTTTCTCACTGATGTTCAGGTTTACTTTGTGTAGTAAGTTTTTAATACAGAGGAATGTTCAGAGATATGACCAGCGTGATTGTTATTAGGGGTTCCACTTTAAAATATAAGAAATATGGCACACAATCTGTGGTTCAGCTGTGCCAGACAAAGTCCTGACCAAAAATGCCTGGGAGACATAAACAGCTGAAACACCTTGGAGAAGGTATGAGATAGAAATATACAGTTAATAATATATAGTTAATAATAATAATCTTCTTAATAATAATAATAATCTTCTTAATAATAATAATAATCACGAATTATACGCCGCTACATCACACAGTCCTAGACTCTTGGGAAGGGTCCGACTGGTGATGTGAATGAAACCAGCATGAAATTGTTTGCTGTGTATTTATGTTTGATTTAATAATAATAATAATAATAATAATAATAATAATAATAATAATAATAATAATAATAATAATACCAACTGGTGATGTGAATGAAACCAGCACGAAATTGCACGTGAAACCAGCACGTGAAACCAGCACGAAATTTTCAAATTTCATTGAAAATGCAATGAAACACTGGAAGACAGAATTATTCGCAGCCAATGAAAGTTATGGACTTGTCAACATTAGACGGGGAATCTTCCAGGGGGACTCATTGTCCCCATTGCTGTTTGTCATCGCGATGATCCCTTTGTCAGTGATCCTACAGAAAGCGAATCTGGGCTACCAAACTGCCAAAAATTCACAGAAAATTTCACATCTATTGTACATGGATGATTTGAAGCTCTACGGAAAGTCAGGAGCAGAAATCCAGTTACTCACCAATACAGTCTGAGTCTTTAGTACCGACATCAACATGGAGTTTGGCCTGGACAAATGTGCCACAGTGGCACTAAAGAAAGGAAAGATCACGGAAAGTGATGGCATTGAAATGCCGAATGGTCAAACCATTAAATGCCACCAGCCTGAAGCCTACAAAACCTGGGCATACTGCAGCTGGACAATATCAAGCACGGGCATGTAAAAACTGTGGTCAGCAAAGAATACATACAAAGGGTTAGAAAAATTTTGAAGAGCAAATTGAATGGCGGCAACATTATAAAGGCTATAAATACCTGGGCCATACCTGTAGTTAGGTATACTGCTGGCATTGTGAACTGGACACAAAAGGAACTGGGTGACTTGGACAGGAAAACAAGGAAATTAATGACCATTCACTATGCTTTACACCCACGTAGTGATGTTGACAGGCTGTACCTGCCTAGAAGATCAGGGGGCAGAGGACTTTTGCAAGTGAAGCAGTCGGTGGAAGAAGAAAAACATGCCCTAGCAGATTATGTGCGAGAGAGCCAGGAATCTGCTCTGGTTGAAGTCAGCAAGAAAGTTGTTGAAAGTGCAGCAGACTAACTATGAATATCACAAAAGTGCAATTCAGGCTCGGACTGCCAGTTGGCAGAATAAAGTATTGCATGGCCAATTCCTTGCCAAGATCGAAGGAAAGGTTGATCAGGATAAGACCTGGTTGTGGCTCACGAGTGGAACACTGAAGGAGGAGACGGAAGGCCTGATACTTGCTGCCCAAGAACAGGCAATCAGGACAAATGCCATCAAGGTCAGAATTGACAAATCAGCCCATGACCCAAAATGCTGGCTCTGCAAAGAAGTGGATGAAACCATCGACCACATTCTAAGTGGCTGCAAGAAGATCGCGCAGACTGATACAAACTGAGGCACAACTCTGTTGCCCAGATGATCCACTGGAATCTATGCCAAAAGTATCATCTGCCAGTGGCAAAAAACTGGTGGGACCACAAGCCTGAAAAAGTGGTTGCAAATGAGCAGGTCAAGCTTCTGTGGGACTTCAGGATACAGACGGACAAGGTCTTGGAACACAGTACTCCAGATATCACCATCATAGAAAGCAGTAAGATGTGGGTTGTTGACATCGCCATTCCAGGTGACAGCAGAATTGAGGAGAAACAACTGGAAAAGATCTTCCGCTACCAAGACCTAAGAATCGAGTAACAGCGTATCTGGTATAAGCCAGTGCAGGTGGTTCCAGTGGTAATTGGCACACTGGGTGCAGTGCCCAAAGACCTTGGCAGGCACCTGAAAACTATTGGCATTGACAAAATATCACTCTGCCAACTGCAGAAAGCCGCTCTTCCGGGATCAGCACAAATTATACGCCGCTACGTCACAGTCCAAGACTCTTGGGAAGGGTCCGACTGGTGATGTGAATGAAACCAGCACGAAATTGTTTGCTGTGTATTTATGGATAATAATAATAATAATAATAATAATAATAATAACAACAACAACAACTACTACTACTACTACTACTACTACTACTACTACTACTACTACTACTACAGTGGTACCTTGGGTAAAGAACGACTTGGGTAAAGAACGACCTGGGTAAAGAATAAAATTTTCTCAGAAATTTTGACTTGTGTAAGGAACACTGTCTTGGGTAAAGAAGACTTCTGAGGATGTTTGCAACAGGCTTCCATGACAAGGGAACCCACAGGGGGGATGAAGGGACGAGGGGGGTGGTACAAGGGGACTAGCTTGAGCTACAGTGGGGCCCTGGGCAAAGTTTTGAATAGGCTTCTGTGGCCAGGGAACTCATGTGGTGTTCGGGGGCGGGGGGGAGCCTGAGCCAGGTTTGTATCTGGGATGTGTGTGTGGCAGTGTGAAAGGTGTGCCTTATCAATGTTCTAGTGCTGCTCCCCATCAGCAGCTTGGGAATGTTAAAGTTGCATAAAAAGACAAAGATTCCTTTGAGCCAATGGATAGCAGTGACTCCATTAGTGATAGTGAAAGAGCACAATCTTAACCATGACTACTCAGATGTAAGCCCCATTGTGTCTAATAAGTCTTGCTCCCAGGAAAGTGTCTTTAGGATTGCAGCCTAAGTAGACTTCATAGGATCATGCACATTGAGTACATGTTTTTAATTCAATTCCAGTGTTTTTTCATCATTTTTACATCCAGTTAATATTTTTATATGAATATTTTTTGGGTTCTGGAACCAATTGTCTGAGTTTCCATTATTTGCTATGGGAAAATCCGCTTCATGTAAAGAATGTTTCATGTAAAGAACAGTCTTGCTTAGTCCATGCCTTAGCACACTCCTCCAACTCTACCATTCTCAGACAACCAAACTGCTTGCTGCTCTCAACAAGCCAACTGCTGCTCTCTTGTCACCCATTCTCTCTAGCTGCCCTCTATTCATGGAATTCCTTTCCTGAACATGTATCTGCTATAGGCTCCAATCCTATATAAATTTTCCTGAGAGCAAGTCCCAAAGAATAAAATGGGTCTTACTTCTGATTAAACATGCTTAGGATTACACCCTTAGTCCCCTTTTCTTCCTTCAAATCCCTTCGGTCCACTCCTTCTGCATGTGCTTTAGTTTATCCTCTTGCACCTTATTTCCAATTACAGCCACATATGTAATTACAGTTACATATGTGTAGTAACATTTGCTCACCTTATCCCCTCCCTCCATTTTCCTATTTCAACACCAATGGGCAACCAATGTCTTTATTTGGGCCAGCTTTCCTTAGCTTTAGCAAGGTACCAACATTATGTGACCACAGACCAAACTTAAGACAATTTTTTAAATGGGAGATGCACGGATTTGCTTTGGGCTTTCTAAACAAGCAAGGAAGAGGAAATTCAGCTCACATGTGTTCTTCTCATGCTTGTCTGGGATGGCCAAAGCAACTTGCAATCAATTGAAAGAAAGTAGTAGGAGGGAAGTTCAGCAGCGAGCACTCTTTATTAAGTATTTCAGCTATCAGTTAAACAAAGAATAGACCTGGAGGTCTAACTATGTATTATGTTAAACCCATCAAGAGGTGAGCATAAAACAAGAAGTGTCTCCATTTTCATAGAAGCAGACACAGAAGGGGCATGCAATGTGGACTGGGTCAGGTGGAGGGAATCAACTCCTCCATATCGTATTCTCCACTGTAAATCATCTTCTTTCCGAAAAACCACTTCATTGAAAACAGTTGCATTAGGAGCCAATTTTCAGAGTGAAAATAGACACACACACAGACACACAGACACAGACACAGACACAGACACACACACACACACACACACACACACACACACAGAGAGAGAGAGAGAGAGAATTAATTTAACCCTTTCATCCCCATGTGCCAAGGTCCCAATCCACATTAGGCCTACAGCTGCTTTTTTTGTGAAAAGGACACACTCTCCAGTGTTACGTACAGGTATATCTTAAGAGAATTTTAAAGTAACGTAGAAATTGACCTTTGAAGATGCCAAGGATACAAACCCAGAAAGTATATTACAATTTTAACTATTGTGCCCAATCAAGAATAGATCAGGGGACAGTATTTGGAGAATAAGATATTCTCCCATTCAAATTCTCATGTCACCTGATTTCTTACATTCACCAGCACATGGACTGTTGTGGTTAGCATCAACGTATCTGATGAGATAAGATAGGATAATGATCTCAGTGTGGATTCAGAAACCATCGTGATAGCAAAATGTGCTGGGGTGTTATATATTTGCTAGAGAGAAACCTCTCATCTCAGGAAGCTTTGAAGGATAACAAATATTACGGCTGACAGGGAATGGGATTTAAGAAAAGTAAGTGAGTAGGGAACAGGAAATCTGGGGTACAAGCTGCCCTGACATGATCCTTCTTATGCTGTGATGGGGGAGACCTGCACAAATGATCCGAAAACCTGATATTTACTTCCCACAACCAGGAAAACTGGGGAAGCTGGCAAGAAAAGCAGCCGTATAGAGAACCGAATACCCACTGAGCAAGCAAAAAGGGACACAAGGAGAGGCATTAAGGTTGATTGTGGGGAGCCTCTGGGGAGACACGTGACATAATTTCCTTAAAATATTAATCCCCATTTTCACTGTAAGGTGAGTCAGCAGCAGTGATAAAACCCCAGAGAAGTCATAAAAAGCTGGAGCAATTGATAAAGCGGAGAGTTGACATAATAAAACTCCGGCACGTTGAAGGTCAGGTCGAGCCTGTCTCAGTCAGGGCTATGAGCCGGCAGATGGATGGCTTGTGAGCTCCATGGCCCTCAGAACCAAGACAGAGATGCATCCAGGGAGGAGGGAATGCTGTGAAGAGCACCTGTGTTGATGGGGACTTGCAACTGCAGGATGCCACATGCACATGAAAAAAGTTTTATATATTTCAACACCTCCTTGGAATAAAAAGCTAATTTTATTCATGGGTGCGCAGACAGGAGATACCTGATCCATATGCAGCAATTGTACTTACACCTTGATGCTGTATTTATTGTGGGTGGAATCCTAAACCATTTAGACTAGTATAACACATCTGACATCTGTCTTCCTGTTCTTATGGTGGTGAGGGAAGGCCAGCGCATATCTGTGCTCTGGCCTAACCCCGCACCCCAGGGGTAGAGCAGAAGTACTTTACAGCACTTTTGCAACACATCTTGGCCTGGACCAGATTTGTGCTGGGACTTATGCTGGCCTAACTGGGGGTGGGGACAGGATTGCATCCTGTGTTTCATTTACTAGCCTTCAGTGCCGAGATGCTGTTGATATCCATACTGATACCAGAACAAGGTTGGAGAGGGCTGAGGTAGCAAAGGGGCTTTACTACTTCAGACTGCAGCTGTATTGTCACATTTCTGAAATATTTTAAAAAAGACCTCCATGCAAGAAAAAAACTATCTTGCAGGGACAGAATCTTTCTCCCTGATCGATAGGTTTCTAATCCCAGGGAAGTGTTTCAAAACAGAAGAGCATTCAGGCTAGAAACTCTCCTTCACACTCTGAAGTAGACCTTATTTTCTTGCATGTGTAGACCTGGTCAAATTCTGTTTTCAGAAGGGCTTCTCTTTCCTCTATGTGCTAATCTGTACCTAATGCAGTTCGGACTATAATGTTCATTAGTAATAAGGATTGTGTAATCATAATCAGTCAAGCAAATAGCTGCATGTTAATTAATCCCCAGTTATAACAGTTTTTAGGAATGCCCCTAAAATATCAAATGCCATCTCTAACATTCACCTGCAAGAAAAGATCCAGAAAACTGACTATGGCTGCAATCCTAAAGACACTTTCCTGGGAGTAAGACCCATTAAACACCATGGGGCATACTTTTGAGTAGACATGGTTAGGATTGTACTCTATATTTCTTATTAATCCATGGATAAACAGCCAAATCCTAAGGACTGCCATAATATGTGGACTCCAATGTAAACTATGGGCCAGGGATATTGGTCTGCTGCTGATACCCATCCCCTGCCCTCCCTTGACTTGCCTCCCGCTGGCCATGATCTCCCATTCCTCTTCCCACGTGTGGTCTATTTAGTGCATCAGTGCTGCAGCTGTGCCACTGGACCAGTCCTTCTGTTGATGGAAAACAATTCTATCAGCAGACGGTCTGGATAGGATGAGAAGATATGCGGCAGCTGTGAAAAAGGCAAATTCCATGCTTGGGGTATTTTGGACAGGAATCTGCTGGACTATTTTGGACAGGAATCCCCTAGACTTGAAGCAGACTTCACAGCGAAATTGTTGCCCACATTGTTCCACCTCCACCCCACCTTGATGATCCACCCAGCATGTTTGTACCCCACTTTGTCATTATTAGTTAGATGTACCACAAAGTTGCTAACTGGGCTAACCCCCACTTAAAACTTTGCCCCTCTGTAGAGCTATCAATGGTCTACAACAGGGGTCTCCAAACCCTGGCCCCGGGGCCAGATGCAGCCCTCAAAGAGTCTCAATCCCCCCCCCCTTGGCAAGCCCCCTCCATCCAGCCCTTGGGTAAGCCCTGTAATCCTTCAGAGGTGAAGGGAGCTCTGCTCTCCACACCAGGAGGGTATTTTGAGGTCTGGGGAGGCTGCACATACCTCCATTCTCAGTGTATGAAAGTGCTTAGGAACTGGTTTGAAGATCACCCTCTTGGAAAGTGTTTATGAATTTGATTTAAATTCATTCATTAATTTACAAGTTCCATTACTAATATATTTATTTATGTAAATTTATTTAAATTTGAAATGTAAATCAATTCTTTTTTTTTTTCTTCTGGCCCCCGACACAGTATCAGAAAGATGATGTGGCCCTCTTGCCAAAAAATTTAGAAACCCCTGGTCTTGAAGCACCTTCATGGTGAAATTGCTGCTCCTATTGTTCCATCTCCACCCCACTCCTCTTTAGCCTTGATGATCCAGCCAGCATGTTTGTACTAGCAATGATCACCATCTGGTATTAAACCAAGGTATTCAATGCTTGCAAAAGCATCATAGACCTTGAAGAAAGTGCACACATACAAGAACCCATATTTTCTAGAAAACCATTCTAATCCTGTTGCTTCTGGATGATACAGACAGATTGTACAGGTTGTGTTGGGCCTATGATCAATTTTGTTTGCAGGAGGAGTAGCGAGGAGTGAAATTACAACACCATCTGGTTTATGGACTATTCACACACACACACTCACATGCACAGTTTTGGATAACTTGCTCTTGAGATGCAATGTAGCAACACACTGGACTAACCCCCCCCCCCGACCCTTAAAACAGTCTGTAACTTTTAACTTCTTGCAAGCAAAAAAAAAAGCACAATATTGCGATGGATGAAAACATCAGGAAATTGGCATGACAACTCCTTTGAGGTCTGCCTGTCACAACACAACAGCATCTCTTGTTTTTGAGGTCCGTGGTATGTATGTGTGCGTTGATATACACTTCCCTAGGGCTTTAGGTCTACAAGATTAATATAAATGCTCCCTGGCTGGGAGAAAAAGGAGCAAGTAGTGGATTGAAAGATGTCTTCTCCATAAAAATATATTTGTTGTTATTCACAGTACAAACTGAGCAAGAGGCACTCTTTCAAGTGGGTGTTCCTCTTTTATTTAGCAGGGGGAGAGTAACTGGCCCTACACACCCCAGCAATGTCTGTTCAAGTGGCTTCTGCTGGTGTTCTTTTCTGCATTTTAGATTGTGAGCCCTTTTGGGACAGGGACCCATTAGCTATTAATTAGCTATTATTTTTTCCATTTTCTTTGTAAACCGCTTTGTGAACTTGTTAGTTGAAAAGCGGTATATAAATACTGTTGATAGATAGATAGATTCTCCTTATTTCCACCGCCACTCTTACTTACTATGGTGCCATTAGTGAGCTTCAATCCCCCCTCCTCCCCCCAAAAACAACTTGACCTGCCTGACCCTAATTGACTTCCAGTGTAATTCAGACAATGGGGAAAGCAACCAAGGAAAGGGAGGAAGTGTCAAAGGGCCCAATCATAACTACATTTCCACACTTTGATACAGCAGCACAGGAACACTCTATGCTGCATCCCCACAGTGGAATTTCAGCTGCTGGAGGTCTCCAGCAGCTAAAGGATAAGGAGATATCTTGCTGGTATAAGTTTAAATTGATCCATGTTGGAAAATCAGGTTCAAGAGAAGAATAGGATTTGGCATGCTCTTCCAATGCTGCTCCTGACCCCCTCCTCGGCCCAATCCAGCCTCCCGCCATGGTTCTGCCTCATTCCACTCTTTCACATCTTTCCTCCCATCCTCTCCATTCCCCTGCTCAGCACAATATGTGTTCCACTAGCACTTCACATTGTCAGGATTTGAATGTGGGCAAATAAATAGATGGTGCTGTATTTCAGTAGCACAGCAGGGAGGAATGGTCAGTACTGCTGGCACCTCAATACACTGTATAAATGGCCCCTACTACTTGCCGTTGGAGCCTCTTCAGGGAGCAACAGCAATGTGTAGGAGATTCATCAAGTGCCTGTGCATTGCAGTCACTGCCTAAAGTTAAAGGTGTCCCCCACAGATTATACTATTAGCTGTGGGTTAGAAACAGTGTTCATCCCCGTTTCTAAACCTTTAGAGCCAGCGTTGTCAACAGTCACTTCCATGATCATGGGACCGACATGACTGCTGAAGGCACACAGAATGCTGTTTTTACCTTTCCACGGAAGTGGTACCTGTTTATCTACTTGCATTTGTATGCTTTCAAACTGCTAGGTTGGCAGGAGCTGGGCTAAGGATGGGAGCTCACCCCATCTTTTAGGACCTGGGTCTTGAACCCTAGCCTGCTGGTTAACAGGCACAGTGTCTTAACCACTCGCGCCACTACAGCCCCAATGCCTAGAATGTCTCTAATGGGGAAATGGAGGGAATGTCTCTAATGGGGAACCTGCTTACATGGTGCATTGCAGAGCCTGCATTATTTACTATTTTGTCCCCCTCTAACTTTGCCACTGGTGTATTTAAATATTTTAATATGCTGAACCTTGGTATTTTCAGATTATCTTATAGAGACATCCACTTTCCCTGCCTTGGACATCATATGTTTCTGCTTAACAAAGAATGACAACAAATACATGTCAATGGGATTGCGCGTGATCATGGTGCAGTTGTCCTTATCAGCTGTGTACATCTTCAGCCCTACTATCAAGCCAGAAGGATCTCTCTGTCCCAGGACTGGCTGATACTAGACGGGATGAAATTATGATAATATATCATGGTATGTCCTCTAAGCAGGAGAATCTTTACTTTAATCTGCAAAAGAGCATCTGATAATGGCTCTCTTAGTGTTCCTGCAAAGATTAAGTATCAGGGCAGATATCTGTGGTTGGATAAGAAATGCTAACTTTGACCTGCCTTACAGAGATACAAGTTCAAAGATCTGGGTGTTGTGCCTGAGATGAATGATTGGAGTTATCTGGGCTGATCCAAGCAAATTTAAGGGACAAACTGTTGACACTATCAGAAACATCCATGCAAAAGGCCTACTTTGAGCTGAAGGCTACTGTTCAATGAATGCCAAATACCAAGGTCTCTTGAAACACGGCATGCAGGAAAATGCCCAGGATGTAATCATAGGTGGGCATATCTTTTACCACCATACACAAGCCATCAAACCAATATCAAGAGATGTGTGAAAAAAGGTTCCAAAAATTGCTAGATTCATGTCTTTCACCCAGCCGTCATCCCCACAGGCAACTTGCACTTGTTTTCCTTGGATTATCAAGACTGATCTGACTAGTGCCAGTGAATGAATGAAGGTGCAGTCTCCTAACCACATTAGGCCAGCACAACCCACACATCTTCCCATTTCTACAGTAGTAGAGGGAGGCCGTTGCATGCCTAAAAGCTTGCCACTAGGGGCACAATCCAGAATAACTACAGGGAGTCCTTGCCCTGGTGTAAGAACAATTTGCTCTGGATTGCAATATGAATTTCCCATAGGCTTTCACTAGGTGGTACCATAACTACGTCGATGTAAATGTCTCTTACGTGCTCCCGTAGTTACTCTGGATTGTAGGGTAGGTGGTTATGTTTGCATGGAAAGGCCAACATATGTACCTTCCAGGTGTGGTTTAGGGCCAAATGTTTCCCAATTGTCCAATTCCATCCTAACTGCCTCTGATTCAGGAGGGGACAAATCTTGTGGCAGGAAGTTTAGACTCATTGTTTGTTGTTCTACATTATTAATTTCAAGATGTGCTTACATAGCAAAACACTTAAATTGAAAGCACAATCCTAACTCCTGGGTAGGGCAACACAAGTCTTGTGCTGGCTGGGGGTGTTGCAAAGGTGCCATAAGTTACTTCTGTGCCACTCTTGGGGGGTGGGACCAATGCACAGACATGTGCCAACCTCCCCAGGCCACTGCACGAATGGGGAGATGGGTGAGTTGTGCTGGCCTAAATTAATTAGGATTGTGCCCTGAGTGACTGGTTTTGATGTTTTTATACCTGTTATTAAAAGGATCACTTCTCGGTTTATTCATGGAATGAGAATGATCGGGCATATCTATGCCTGAATCATGAGCATTCATAGGCAGAAGCTATTTCTGTGTATTGCTTTTTTCATGGGAGTTAATCTGATCCTATAGATATGGACTGCCGAGATCTCTAGACTCTTGGGGTTTCTCGAATGACCTGAATGACACCATGCTTTGACAGGCACACTCCTACGATTAGAAGAGCAATCTCCAAAGTTTATTGCTTCAATTTGTTTAGGTTTGTATCTTAAGTTTGGCCACAATGTGGCAGTGCAGAGCTATGTATGGGACAAACCTAATTGTCTGTTGTTGGCCATGTCAGGACATAATCATTACACTGAACAGGGTAGCCCATCAGTTAGGTGAGGTGATGTGGGCTGCATCAGCAGCTGATTGTTGGGGTGTATGAGAGTAGTGGATTCAGGGTGCCCTTCAGCCAAAATCTAGTGCAGCCCACTTTTTCCTCCAGCTTGCCACAATTTTAACCTACAATGATATACTTTCTGCCCACTCAAGGGGAACTTTCTGCCCACTCAAATGAATCACCCTACCCTGTTCCTTAGGTGGTTTCTTCAAATGCAGAAGTGCAGGACTGCCTGTTGGATTTAAAGGGACCACTTGAAGAAAGGAGTCCCATAATTTCTGAAGTCCCTTTAATAAATCAAACCAGAAGGCCCCTACCTCTGCAACTGAAGAATCAGTTCAAAAAGGGTGGAAAGCAACTGGTTTTTGTTTTTTATACAGAGATGGTGAGCCACATCAAGCAACGTTCTGTGTTGCTCCACTTTTTGGGGGGGAACATTTTTGGTTGAACAATGCTAAATTTCATAACAAGTAGAGCAAGACATGCTATTTAAGATTTGGAGACCTGCACATAACAGAAAGCATGACCAGCAGAATTCAGAAGCAGTATACCAATAAATTAAAAGACTCAGTGTGCAATCCTAACCAATTTAGGCCGGCACAATTCAAACATAGCCCCATTCCTATAGTGTGAAGGTAGGCCAGCGTATATCTGTGCACTAGCCTAACCCCCTGCCCCTAGAAGTGGTGCAGAAGAGCCTTATGGCACTTTTGCAGCACCCCCAGCCCAGCTTGGGACTCAAGTCAGCCTAATGAGGAGTTAGGATTGCACTGTGAGAGCACAAATATGAAAAACCCTGCAAATATGGTGGTACAAGTAGCACCTCTGAATAGAACTCCATTGTACAAGCATCTGGGCAATACTTACAAGCAAACAAGAAGTGCTCAGTAGTCAGTGGTATTCAAAACTGAGCCCACTTTGGTGGGATGCAAAGAATACCATTTCACTGTACTTCATCAGTGGCAATGATGTACATGAAATACATTTCTCCCCTACCCAGATATCCTGTGGAGAGGAGAAGATTTCTTGAAGGCAGCAGCCCTGTGTGTCTGCATGCATGAATCCATATGCACTGTGTCCATAAATGTCTGTTTGGCCACCTTCATTTTCTGAGTATACTCCTGCTCACTGGTCTCCTTATTTATTTGCATTTGCACTGTTACTTGTGCTGGATACAGTGCAGGCAAGAATAGTCTGCCTGTTCCAGCACAAGTAAGGATTCCACTGCCCTTGCCCACTGTTAACCCCAACTGGCTCCTTGCTCTCTGAATACCATTTTCAGGGCTGGTAACCATGCATTACTTATTTTTTCATTATTTTTTCTTTCCCGTTCCAATTGTTTTGGCACTTATATATTTCAGTTGTTTCTCTGCACATCTCTGAATTTACAGTGTTAGACAACACCTCAGTGTGTTCAAAATCCACTTTATGTCTTGTTGTCACTGAGTGTTCTGCAATTGCTGATTTTTTGTTTTGGGGGTTTGGGGGTGGGAGTTCTGTGATCCTGGAATCAGGATCACCATTGCCACCCCCTTCTTACCCTTTTTCCTTTTCTAATCCAGGGAGTGGAAGGAAGAGAGACTGCAAAATTACAGCATTTGCATTATAGCATTTGAAAATTTGCCTGAGGCACCAGGAGGTCCAGGGCCAGCCCTGTCACAGACCTGAACAAAGCACCACTTGATAGTTCTCAACCCCAGATTTTTTCCTCTTTTAAATCAGGTTTCCTCCCAGAGGCATCCAGGTATTGAATCTCAGCTCAAGCCTCCTGGCACCATCCAGGCTCTGTGCTCAGCCAGCCAAGGGGTGTCTCCCACTCAAGGTTATGCCCTGGCAAGAAGGCCCTGACTCAGCAGCAGTTCTGCTTCTGCTCTCCAGCCATTGCCTTGCAACAACTCAGAAGGATATTTTTGACAACTTTTCTCCTCCTATTTACAATATTTATGATACCTTCTCTCCTGCCCTTCCTTGAAGGAGATCAGAGAAGCAGGACTTTTAGTAGTTCACTGAGGTCCTATAAGGAAGGTGGGGGCTGAGTGATAGCAACCTGTTTAAGAGCACATAGCAAACCTCAGAGCTGGAGAGGGAATTCAACTTGCCTGAGACCAACACTCTTTCCCCTGTACTAGAATAACAGCCAGCAATGGCACTGTCTTCTGTTGGCAATTGGAATGACCTGATTAACATGCCTATGCATCTTCACTATCATCAAGGTAATGAATGGGAGAAAAGGGCTTGGAGTAGATGCAGCTTGCTGCCTGTCCATTTCCTTACAGCAGCCAGCACATTGATGACATTGAGCATCATGTGGAGCTGTTAACAATGTGGAGCTGTTAATAGGCTGCATAGTCTAATTCTTCCTTATCCCTCACCTACACAGAATGGCAAGAGAGAAATCTGTAGCAATGAGTGTATGACTCCTGTTAGTGCCTGCAATACATCTCGCAAATGTCCTTGCCAGTTCAAAATACATCACAGGAGCCTTTGCTGTCCTTCAATCTTATTCCTGCTTTCTCCATATTTTATATCTTCTATTTCACTCATAATCACTGTTTCTTGCCAGGCAATTTCTCCCAGGTTAGCCAGCTTAATCTCCACAAGTGCAATAGGCATGTTCCCTTGTTCTTGATCCTTTTGCATATTGCTTTTTGAACTCAAGACCCCGTCACCGTCCCAAACAAGCTGCTTCTTCAGTCCTGAGCAATTGTTTGCATGTTATGTATAAAAATCCCAGACTTGTGTAAGTGTTTCACACCTTCTGTGCCAGATTGCAGGAACCCCTCAAAATAACAACCATTCTAAAATGGATCTATTTTTAAAGTGTTTAGTCTTTCCATCACCTCAGTCTCCTTGCCCTTGCAGTTTAGTGAAATGTGAGCGAAGCCATGTCACTTCTACATGACTGTAAAAAAGAAAAGAAAAGGCTCAGCTATCCTACTGCTGTCACTGTGCTGTTGTCACACATACAGCAGAGAACAGCCTTTTCTCCAGGATATAGCAGAGAGATTATCAGTTGGTGGTGGAGTAATCATGCTCAGTAAATGGGCATTTTGACTCCTCTGGTTTGGAATTACTTCTAGAATAGCTCAAAATTCACCTATCCTCTAGGTACCTGTGCACTGTAGGTATCCAAAGGCATCTGGCTGGCTCTGCTTGAACCCTATGCAAGCATAGAAGAACCATAAATCTTACCCTTTTAGACACTCGTTTTGTATACAGCATATATTTTGTATACAGCCGGTCCTAATCCTCAGATCCCAATCTTTAGATCCACTTGTCTTCAACCTGAAGACAAGTGAATGAGGCCAAGTGGTAGCCCAGTCAAACACTTGCAGTTTGATAAAAATGTGCAGTGGTCAGTGATATCCGAGGGACCCTCCTCTTGTGCTCACTCTTGTGGGATGCAAAGAAAACCATTTCACTCTATGTGACTATGTCATGAGTCACGAAATGTATAGTACATTTTTATACATTGTAGAGTACCACCCAGGTATCTTCCCATGATGTGGGAATCTATCTTGCAAGAAGCAGCACTGTGTTTTTCCTTGCATGAATCCAGTTGTGTCCATAGATACCATTTTGGCAGCCACCTATATTTTCTGAGTGTCCTCATGTTCACTGGCCTCCCAGTTTATTTGCACAATGGCCAGTCCAGTTTCTTGTATATGGAAGATGTAGTTGTCCTTTTGCCAGAAAGTACTCCCAGGGCTCTCCCAGACAGATGACATGGAATAACAACCACCCCACATTAGTAAGTTCACTAGGAGGATGCATGCTGCACAGAATGAAGTGCACAAAGAGGGGTACACCACTACTGGCCAAAATTTTTAAAACAGTAGAATTTCAATTAATATCATCATATTACATATCCTTCAAAGGTGTAATTTCATGCACAATGCAAGGAAATAAACAGTGTTGAAAAAACTCAATTCTATTTATAAAATAGAATAAAGAGTGAAGGTTCATCACCATGCCCACCATCCAGAGTGTTGCCCCATCCACTGAATGGAAGGAGGTCTATAATATGATCAGCAGGCTAGCCTCCTTCACCAGATGATACAAACCTTAGTGACTGCCACACAGTTTTTCCCATTTGATTGCCCTTCTAGGTTTGCTCGCTTTCCTCAGAGCTCTTTCATCCCGGCTGCCTGAAGTTCCTTTCGAAGACTCCTTGTCTCTCCTGTGACCTTTGGAGAAAGGCAGAAATGCAGACTATACTTTTGCAGGCAAAGAGGAAAGAGGCGGAGGCGCCTGCAGACTGCCAAGGTTTGGGTCTGGCCTCTGTCCGTGGTGCTGAAAAGCCCCAAGTCAATTGCAGCCTGGCCAAATACTGTAGCCTCCTTGAGAGGCCCAAAGTGATCACACACCCCTTAAATAGCAGCAGATTTTGACAAATTGACAGCTAAACCCCTTGGCAAGGTCTCACAAAACTGACTTTCCAATCCAGGCTGGCAGATCCTTGGTCTTGCACCTTCCTTTCTAGCTTCTCCACACCCTTCAGGAATGGCTAAATGCGCTTTAATGGCATGTACTGTCACTCCCTATCGATCTCACCTTCTCTATCAATATGTGCACAAGAGTCATAATCTTCTGCTAATCTACCATACCCTCTGCAGAAAGAGGGCAGCAGGGTGAGTTTCCCCTTGGCTAAACATTATTAGCAGACCAGGGGGAACTTTG
Organism: Cryptoblepharus egeriae; assembly: GCA_030015325.1. Classification (NCBI taxonomy): domain Eukaryota; kingdom Metazoa; phylum Chordata; class Lepidosauria; order Squamata; family Scincidae; genus Cryptoblepharus; species Cryptoblepharus egeriae. The sequence continues at coordinate 100,947,075 of JAREYC010000002.1, read as the reverse complement.
CCTTTGACATAGATTGTCCCAGAGGTCCTGGCATATCATCCTTGAGTATCTTGCAAGGAGTCTACATAAGGAGAGAAGTGAGGCAATGAAAAGATTTGCAATTAAAAGCAAAAAGTGTGCTCTCTTCCTGAGCACTTTGTCTGTGTATGCAGGCTGAATGATGTCTGTATTATGTCTGAAACATATGCCTGAGTCTCCTCAGTTTGAATGATGATGGTTGGTTTGGTACACCTGCTGCGAATGATTCTGCCTGGACTTGATTAACTTCAGGCATTGCAAAATTTGGGATTTTCAAGGGTCATTTCAGTCCCTAAACTTGTATAAAGTACAAAACTGCCATATGCAAAGTCATGAATCATAGAATCCTAGAGTTGGAAGGGACTTAGTAGGTCATCTAGTCCAACTTCCTATGTGCAGCAGGAAATCCTCCCAGAGCATCTCCGACAGGTGCTCGTCTAGCCTTGAAGATCCCCAGTGAGGGAGAGTCCATCACCCCCCTTGGCAATCTGTTCCACTGCCGAACCGCCCTCACTGTTAGGAATTTTTTCCAGATATCCAACCAGAATCTCCTTTCTTGCAGTTTGTACCCATTGGTTCTAGTCCTGCTTTCAGAGGCAGCTATGAACAAATGAGCTCCTTCCTCCCTATGACAGCCCTTCAGGTATCTGAAGAGGGCAATCATGTCTCCTCTCAGCCTCCTCTTCTCCAGGCTGAACATCCCAAGTTCCCCCAACCTTTCCTTGTAGGTCTTCCCGTCCATCCCACTGATCATTCTTGTCGTTCTCCTCTGGACTTGCTCCAGTTTGGCTGCATCTTTCTTAAAGTGAGGTGCCCAGAACTGAACACAGTACTCAAGGTGAAGTCTGACCAATGCAGAATAAAGAGGAACTAGAACTTCTCACAACTTGGAAGCTACAGTCCTCTTAACGCAGCCTAAAATGGCATTTGCTTTCTTTGCAGACACATCACACTGCTGAATCATGTTCAGCTTGTGATCCACGGCGACTCCAAGATCCCGCTCACATGTTGTGCTGCCAAGCCAAGTATCCCCCATTTTATACCTGTGTTTTTGGTTTTTATTTCCTAAGTGCAGAACCTTGCACTTCTCCCTGCTGAAATTCATTCTATTTGTTACAGCCCACTATTCCAGTTTAACCAGATCCTCCTGGAGGTTTCTCCTGTCTTCTGTTGTGTTTGCTACTCCTCCCAGCTTGGTGTCATCCGCAAATTTGATCAGGCTTCCCTGTATCCCTTCCTCCAAGTCATTGATGAAAATATTAAAGAGAACCAGGCCCAAGACAGAGCTCTGGGGCACCCCCCTTGAAACCAATCTCCAGGTTGACACAGAACCATTTACTAAAATGCTTTGAGTGCGGCCATTGAGCCAATTGCCGATCCACCTAACGATTGCCTCGTCTAGCCCATATTTTTCCAACTTCCCAATTAAGATGTCATGTGGGACCTTGTCAAATGCTTTGTTGAAGTCAAGATAAATGACATCCACAGCATTACCACTGTCCAGTAACCTTGTAAAAGCAGGCCTCCGTCAGTCTTGAAAGACTATGGTATCGTGCTTGGCACTGCATATGCTGCATGCAAAGCATGAAAGCCTGGGTTAGATTGTTATGGAGGATAGGCTGTTACCCAAGCAGCAAATCCCCCCTCTCCATGCCACTGAATTAGTCCAATGGAAAGGCAGAGCTGATACAATTGGGTCCAGCTGCGTTGCAGAGCTGGGCTTGGGACAGGAGCTCACCCTGTCTTGTGGGGCTGACATAGGTCTTGAACCCTGGCCTGCTGGTTAACAGGCACAGTGTCTTAACTGCATGCGCCACCCACAGCCACAGTAACCTTGTAACCTGATTTTAAAAAAAGATCAGATTTGTCTGGCAAGATTTATTCTTGGTAAATCCATGCTGGGTTGTTTTGATCACCAAGTACTTGTCTAGATGAGCACAAATTGTGTGTTTTATGATTTGTTCTAATATCTTGCCCGGGACTGAAGTCAAACTGACTGGTCTATAATTTCCTGGGTCTTCTTTTTTCCCCTTCTTAAAGATTGGGACTACATTAGCCCTCTTCCAGTCCATGACACTGGAACATCTGCCAGTTCCTTAAGAACTTTAGGATGCAGCTCATCCAGTCCAAATGACTTGAAGTCATTTAGGCCAGTTAAGTGGTTCCAAACCAGTTCTCTGTCAATCTTAATCTGCTGTTCTGCACCATCCATGTTTCGATGACTCCTTTGGGTATGCAAGCACATCCCTGCATCCGCCAATGATCCCACACCCCCATATGCACATCTCTCTTTCTGAGAATAGACGGATGCAAAGTAGGAGTTGAGCAGCTTTGCCTTCTCCTGGTTTCCAGACACCTGGTGTCTATCTTTGTCCAGAAGCAACCACACCCCCTCATTTCTCCTTCTGTTCCTTTGGGCATATCTAAAGAAGCTCTTTTTGTTATCCTTGACTCCCGTGGCCAAAGTCAAATTATTGACTCCCTTTGGCCAAGTCAAATTATTGTTCCATCTAGTTCAGGTTTGTTTACAAAGCAGCTCTCAAACGCAGCTCTTTCCTAGTTGTGCCTGAAAATGCTATGGATGGGATCTGGGGTCATCTATGTGCAGAGCATATGCTCTGTGTTTCAGCCCTTCTGAAAGCAACTATCCAGAATTGTAATGTTATGACCTAACCCCTCAAAGACAGTCAGATCTGGAAATAAAGGTACTACCAATAAGCAACAAGGGTCATGTCTTGCAATTATGGAACATAAGAGATCAGGCATGATTTGAGCATAATGTACAGGACCCAAAGCAAGCTCTAGCATAACCCTGTGCAATATTTGTTCATTGAATTCTAGTGAATTCCCCTAAGATGCAAGGCAGCTTAACATCAGATAGAAGCAACAAAATCACTGAAGGAAAACCAACATAAACTCTCAGACACAGGAGGGTCAGAAACAAAATTATAATCATAGTGCAGCACAAAAAGAATGAATCAGAGAAGATTGGCAGTGACCTGAGGGAATATGAAGCCTTTCAGTTGTTGGTTTAACATTAATAGGAAAGGTACTGTCTGCACCTGAAAGGGCAGGCACCACTGTGAAAGGCCTCTCACAGATCACAGCCAAGCCTCAGAAGACAGCAAAACCTATAAGAAGGCCTCCCTGCAGGATCTTGTATGATGGACATGTTTGGCGAAGGTAGCCTTAAGGTACATGGATTGTAAGCCTATGGCGTTATAGAGAACCCAAAATGCAGAAACAAACTAGTCACCAATGCAGCACAGAATCATCTCCTGAATGCTGTATTTTGGACCATCTGAAATTTCCAAATGGTCTTCAATGGAAACCCCAAATAATGTGCATTGCAGTCATCTAAACAAAATGTAACTATTGTTAAGGTTTGTGAAGGCCCAAGGTTCCAGGAATTTGTAACAGTAAGATGTCTGGCAACCTAAGTGGTAAAGGACATACACCTGTGATGTATGAGATGAATGTGCTTAGTAATAGCACATCTGTACCAAGTAATCACTTAAGGTGATTAGAGCGATCTATGGTATATGTATCTGCAGCTGGTCTGCTGGAGGAGATCTAAAAGGTCATAACTGAAGAATCAGCCCAAGCTGGGCAAAATGACTCCAGACCACAGCCACCACCTGAACATCCAGAAGCAATGCTCATCCTAAGCTGTCATCATCTGTCACCTGTCAGCACTGCTCCATCTAGAACAGACTGATCACAAATCCTAACCACATGTACCTTTATTTTATCTGAATTTAATTTCAATTTCCAAGACAAATCAAATTGGGCATCATCAGCATATTGAAGACACCGTTTATACCAACCTTCTGAATAATCTCTTCCAGAAGTATTATGTGAATGTTATACAATATGAGGTACAAAGTAAAACTGTGTGGATCACCACAGGTCAATGTGAGCTGAGCTGAGCACAACTGCACAGTTTTTTTCCTCTAGTGCCATTTTTTTGAAATGGATCTCCAGAAAGTATTGGTTCCACCATAAAACTGTATCCGCCAGGCAGGCAAATCTGAAAAGTCCAGCAGAACCACTCTCCCATCTTGACTCAAGCACAGAATACCCTCCAGTCTAACCAAGAAAATTGCAGTTGCAAAATCAAGACAGAAACCAGACTCAGTGTTGAAATCAGACTTCTCCAGGAATCCCTAGAGATAGATTGCCACCACATGCTCAAGCGCCTTGCCCAAGTATGGCAAGCTGAAGACTAGCTGGTCAAACCAAAGAAGAGAGAAGATGAACAGCTGTTGACATCACACATGCTGGCACATCCTTTGAATGTGAAACATTAATTACCTTCTCTTTCATTGGCCATTCCCCCAATGGGCAAAGGTGCAACTCCTAAGGATCTTGCCCACATCTTCAAGCCATACAAGCTATAAAGAATCCATTTCTGTATCTCTAATGTCTTTTGAGAACAGAGGGAGGTAAGGCTTGTATGTGCCATTGCTGTCCCCATCCTGGCTCCTCTTCCCTCTCCACCAAGAAAACCCCATTCCTTTCACCCACCTCCACCATTGCCTTTCTTCCCTATAATCCAGAGTAACTACAGGAAGACTTAAGAGGCATTTACTCTGGATTGCTCTATGCAATTCCCATTGGTTTCCCATTGGTGGCACCATAATTATGTCAGTGTATAAGGTCCAGTAGTTACTCTGGATTGTCCTTGTCTTGCTGGACAGCAGCCTTGGTAATGGCCCACATGTGCAGTTTTCAGGGACTGGTACAGCAGCCCTGTTACACAGCCTGACAATATGTGCAAATGTGACCATGTTATATGACACATGCCAGGATCCAGGATGGTGTTACATGATACAGGACAACATCAATCAACACATGCAATTCCACTTGGATCCTGGACCTTCTACTGGCAATAAGTGCATTTCACTGGCAGAAGCTGAGCAACAGGATTTGGCTGCAAGTGTATTTTCCTTAAAAACAAAATCGTCAGATTTTTACATGATTTTGATCAAAATTCAGGACTGTGGAGGCACAGTATAAAACGAGTTTGCAGGTCAGACATAGCCCAAAAGATTACTACCTATTCCTATTGCTAGCCTAAGAATCACACAGTCCTTTTCCTTGCTCCATTCCTAATTGGGTGTGATGTACCCTCCAGCACCCTGTATCTGGAGTGGCACTACCAATTGTATTTCCCTGGGCTTCAAGACTGCAACCACTCGATGCAGCAAGACATTCTATTGAGCCATCACTGGAAATAGTGTACATCCAATTTCCAACAACCAAGCAGTGAGGATACTATAAGCCAGGGGTGTTCAACCTTTTAGCTTTCCTGGGCTGCATTAGAAGATGATGAGTTGGTATGGGCCACACATAAACACTAGCAACTTTTTTTAAAATGTAGGACAAAATGTAGGATGTTCTATATTTTGTCCTATATTTTTTAAACATTGGAGTAAGTCTCATTGATTTTAATGCGGCTTACTTCTGAGTAGGCATGATGCATAGGATGGGCAGTGATCCTCTCCAAGCTAAACCTTGGAGTAAGTCTCATTGATTATCATGGGGTTTTCTGCTGAGCGGCCGTGCATAAGATGCATGGCTGCAACTTGGGAGAAAGCCTCATTGACTTTAGTGGAGCTTACTTCTGAGGAGGCATGATGCATAGGATGGGCTGTGATCCTCTCCAAGCTTAACCTTGGAGATGTGCTGCAATCCTGAACACACTTTTCCTGGGAGTAAGACCCACTGGGTACAATGGGCCTTACTTCTGAGCAGACATGGTTAGGCTTGCAGTATATTGCCAAGGTTAAGCTTGGAGAAGATCACAGCCCATCCTATGCATCATTGGGCTCTCAGACTGCAACTTGGGAGTAAGCCTCATTGACTTTAACAACAGGGGTTGTCACTTCTGAGTAGGTCCCAAGGGCAGCAGGCAGCAGCTGGGACAGAGGCTGAGACTGCTTTTGGGGGATGCGGGTGGGTGAGCACTGCAAGGTCTGCAGGGGCCTGAAGCGCTCTGAGTGCCAGGAGGCAGGTAGAGGGAGGATCCAGGCAGCCCAGACCGGCTTTGTGGTGGCCTCCCAGAGCAAAGTGCAGAGAAGCACGCAAAATTTGAAAATGGCTGCTGCCACAAAGCCGTTTTTTCTTATGGTGGTGGCCAGCTTTGCAGGAGGGCCGCATCCACCCTCGTCCTGGGCCGCATGCGGCCCCCAGGCTGCGTGTTGGACACCCCTGCTATAAGCCCTGATTCCCTGGGGATACGTTGGCATGGATTAGCCAGAATGTTGGCATGGTTTGCCGGAAGATGGGGGCATGACCAGGGTCAGGGGGTGTGGCTGGGGGTCAGGGGGTGGGGCTGGGGGTGGGGAGAGGGGCGGCCCCAACCCTGGAGTACTGCGCATGCACCAAGGTTGGTGCACACGCAGTCATGTCCTAAAGACATGCGTCCTAAAGACGCGTCCTAAAGTCGTGTCCTAAAGATGCGCCAAGGTTGGAGCAAGCGTGGTTGCGTCCTGAACAGGACACGTCTGTGCCTGCACCAAGGTTGGCGCGCGCGGTCACATCCTGTTTAGGAAGCATCTGCACCTGCGCCAAGGTTGGCGCGTGCGCAGACGCGTCCTGAACAGGACGCGACTTCAAGCACAGTTGCATCCTGTTTGGGACGCCAGCGGTGGGCCCCAAGGGCGAACCGGTTCGCCCTTTTTTTGACCCACCACTAGCAACCGGATCGCTAGCGGCGGGCCAAAATTAACAACCGGTTCTGCAGAACCGGTGCGAACCGGCCTGGGCCCACCTGTGATTAGGGACCTGGTGGGAAGAGAGACTGCAGTGACTTATGTTTCATCAACACCAACAGTCTATTTTTTAATCCAGAGTAATATTTCCTACTGTCTGAACCAAGTTGCAGCCCAACCAATGAAAACAGGATTATGTATAGTTCAGTGGTGGGCTCCAGCAGGTTCACACCTCCTCTATAGAACTGGTTGTTAACATGAGATAGTACATATAAAGTTTAAAAATAGCCATTTAAAAGTGGCTGCCAGATTGGCATAGAACCGGTTGTTAATTTCTTTGAATCCCATCACTGGTATAGTTCATGAGGGGGTAGGAGACCTAAGTGGGGCAGAGTGCACCTGCCAGAACAGACAAGGGTACAGTAAAGGGTAACTAGTGCTTGCAGGAGCCTTTCCACTTGAGAAGGGAGATGTTCTGATATCCCCAGTCCATTTAGGACATTGAAGCACTCCCTCTATTCAAAAAAATGGAGTACATGGCCTTGTAGCAGTTTTCTGCTCTGTTTTTATGGTGGATCAGTGAACCCAGTAAGACAGCAAACACTATCATTGACTCTTGCTTAAGTGTCCCCCTGTGTACAACAAATAGCTATTAAGCGATAAGGCAGCTGGATTTCCCGTATGTTCTGATTGGGCCTAGTGAGTGGATTGTATTTTATCACTTAGGTTAAATGCCCTAGTTTGTATGTGTGGCTGTTTACCCATTATTTTTGTAGTCTGTTTGAGCCATGCTGTGCATATTATACTGTCAACACTCTTGATTTAATTGCCAGTTATGTTATACATCCACTACAGGGTACCTAGCATACCCTGGCTTAGATTTCCCTGCAGGAATATGCCCTTGTTCTGCCCCTTCCTTGTGGTGCAGGAAGAAGTTGCACCATCAAAGATATGTAATGTCAACCTGCCTGAGCACATGCAGTTGAATAGTGCTATTAAAAGAGGGAAGCAAACCAGTTGCAAGTTGCCTCTTCCCCTGGGTAGGAAACTGAAATAACAAGGATTGATGCTCCGGTCCAAAATATTTTGCAAATATACACATTTCTTTCCTTTATATAACCCACCAGAATCCCAGTTTGGATTTGCAAATCAGGATGTGCTAAATGATCACAGCCCCACACACACACACACAGACACTCGCATACACACACGCATATGCACACACTTACACACACACACTCCTGAGCCCAGCAAATACCCTATTACAGTTGTCATGGAAATTAGAAAGTGTGTCTGTTTGAATTTCCTCCGTACAGGCCTGCTTGTTCCCAGCGGTTGCTACATCAGAGAGCCTCTGGCAGTGCTAATGCTGGCGCCACTCTCATTAGATAGCTGGGATGCTCAGTGGGCAGCCACCACTTCCCCTCAGACTGGCACTGAGGACTGAGGGCCACAATTGAACGTGTCAGGCTTCTTTAAGCCAGCGAAAGTGAAGATGTTTCACAGCAAACTGAAAGGTGTGATTAATCAATGCGGCTCCCCAGAGGATCCTGGCCTGTCAGGCACAAAAAACCACATACATCACAACAGGGGAGAAAGGCAGCAAGGCCTTGCTGGAGGTTTTTTGTTTTGTTCCATGGCCGTTTTAGTTTCATGTAAGCTGCTGGTTCTTTTGTGACTTGATGCTTTGGAGCACGGCTGGGCAAGAGAGGGGCCAAGATCATCAGGATGCTCTGGGGATCCTCAGGTAATGAGCTGCTGTCACTGATTTCAATAGATGTACCACTTTTTTCCCTTCTTAAGACAGGCAGTTGGCATTCTTGTGTCAGCCATCTGGTGACGGGGATGAGTGAAGCAAGGAAGAGGAAATCTCTGATCATCCCTCAACAGGGTCTCCAAAAAACTAACTTTTTGATGGCTTTCCCCCCCCACAGAGTGGTGTTTTTTGGGGTGTTTATGAGGCATAGAATCGAACAAAGAACATTTCATTGCTTAATTGCTGTCATGTAAGAAATTGGCCATAAAGCTGTCAAGGAAGAGAAAATGTTTGAGGGAAGACAGAAAGAAGGAGGGATATATGTAGAGAGGAGCTGGAGTGAGGAATCAAGGTAGACACTACTGGGAGAGAGAAAGTGGAAGAGATTTTGTGAGAAATATTCCAAAACGGGCAATGATATTGATGATGATGATGCCTAGGGAGGCACATAGAGAAATAGCAACTCTATTCAATGGGATGCTTAGACAAACTTGTGCAGTTTGATTTTTTTTATTTTCATTACCATTGAATTTTCATTACTGCCTGCTTTTTTGGATCAGTTAATTCAGATGATGGTAATGGAGTGCAATGGAGATTTGGCTTAATAAAAGTCTAAATAATAAATAATTGTGTTTATATAAAATCGAAGACTGACTGACTGACTGACTGACTGATTGACTGACTGACTCACTCACTCACTCACTCAAATACCCAGCCAAAACCATCAGATCTAGAAATGTGAAATTTGGGGAGGATATTCCTTCTCTGATGTAAATTTGGGGAGAATATTCCTTCTCTGATCCACTAAAAACCAATTTAGTGCTTAGTAGTGCCTGGGCATGCTGCTGCCCAGTGTTGCCTGCTGGTATCTGGTGCTCAGTAGAGATGCCTGGTGGTGCCTGATTAGGCTGCCCAGTAGAGATGCCTGGTTGTGCCCAATGGTGCCTGCTGCCCACTGGTGCTCACTGTTTGCTGCTGCCCTCTGACGCCCACTGTGGGGTGGTGCCCAGTTGTGCCTGCTGTATGATGATGGTTGGTAGGGATGCCTGGTGCCTGCTAGTGTCCACTGGTGCCCACTTGTGCATGCTGAGGCCCACCACTGCCCCTTGGCACCCTCCTGTGCCTGGTGCCTGTCAGAGCTCACCAATGCACAGCAGTGTCAACTAGTGCACAACCATGTCCAGGACCCACAAATATACTTGAAATTTTACTCCCACTAGTATATTAATAAAATCCTACAGTTTGTATGAAAACTGCTTCTAATTCATCAAGGAGCAGCAACACAATAGCAAGGAAGGTGTTTACTGACAACAGCATGTCTGAGAACTCCTGGTTGTGAGATCTTAAGAGCATGGAAGTTGGCAGTGCAATCAAGGCCCCCTCCCCTGAATCCAAAATGGCTGATGAATTTTCTCTCAAAAACAACTGCTCTGTACTTCAAGGCTGACTGTCCCCTTGGAATTCCACATACTTCCTTCTCTACCGTGCAACTTTACTAGTGTTCTGGGACAAATTATTTGCAAGGTCTCTTGGCAGTGGCCCAGAAAACAATCTGAAAACCCCAGCCCTTTGGCAGATCTTGGTGTTGGTGGGAAAGCAGAAAGAGCAGTGGTGGGCTTCAGAGGGTTCTCATAGGTTCTAAAGAACCCTTTGCTATTGAGCGCTTGGTTCTGAGAACCAGTTACTAATGGGACATAGAACCTGTTGTTAATTTATTAGGACATAGAACCTGTTGTTAATTTAGGTTATTAGGACATAGAACCTGTTGTTGATTTATTTGAATCCCACCACTGAGAAAGAGTCTTGACGACCTGGTATGATGAAGTCTTCTGCCATCATCATCTTCCCCTGCCCAGCTGAGCCAGGTGGTTTTAGCTTCCCAGGAAAACCAATTTGGTTTCCTGAGAAAATCAGCCCAAGAAGAGTCATGATTTCCATTTTTCCATCCCTCTCATTCCATCTAAATGTGAATTCTCTGTAACCTTCCTCCAGTCCTTGCAATATTTACTTGCCAGAAAGAGAGAGTTTTCTCTTTTCACCAATACAGGGAGTAAAATTTGTAAATCCACTGCATGTTGTTTTAAATCAAAGTGAAGGAGAGGGTTGGGCTTGTGCTTCCAGAGACTCTTGCCACACAGGACTGCTGGCCCACTTCTGCTGGTATTTCTCTCTCTGCATGGCTTCCTTCATTATTTTCTCACTCCCCGCCCCTGGCAGTGTGTCCCAGCTCCTCCTCTTCTCTGTTCACCACATTAGCACAACGAGGAGCTGTTCTCCCATCTCCCCGACTCAGCGCTGCACATAAAAGCAGGCCTGATGGCCGTGGCATGATAGTGGAGCCAGAACTTAATTTCACAGCATTTTTCACGTAATACTCCATAAAACTGAACAAATTTGCTGGAGTCCAAATTCCATCTCATTATGTGGAGTCGGTGCAAAAGCGGAACCCTTTTAGATTCCAGGGCTCGAAGGCCCACTAAGGGGATGTTACAGAAGAAGGAAAAATAATAATTAATTAGGTACCGCTCTCTATCTTTGATCCTCCATCGTGAGGCACATTAAATAAAACGCCTGGCTCATGAATACCAACGTGGCATGGAGCCTTTATGTTTAGGTCCTTCTTAGGAGATTAAAAGTGAGTCTCAAGTAGGAGGGAAATTGGGGGGAGGGCATAATTCTTCAACAGATGTCTTCTGTGCTCATGTTTAAAATATGCAAGAGGCTTCACTGAAATTATAGGTGCTTGTGGGACCAGATGAAAGGTGAACTAGCAAAGTTAGGAAATGAGGGATGGAGACCAGCCTGGGGGGTCCAGAGCAAGGGGTGTGCTCAGCCTTAAGCAAAGTCATAGGCCAGGTCACAGGGGTACTGGCAAAATCATGAGACTGGGGATAATGAGTTCATCTGGACTGGTCGGAACGACAGACAGTAAGGACAGAAGCTTTCCAGTGCTGCATTCTGCAACGCTTTCTGCCAAGCCATTAGAGGTTACAGAGGGAAAGTTCAAATAGTCAAATTATATTCCCAAATTGTAGAATAACAACAACCATTCATGTAGCCCTAAGGGTTTGGACACAAATGTGGCCCTTGGCAAGCCTCAATGTGGCCCTCAGCAGGACTCTTCTATCGGGCCACAGGCAAGGCTTTTAATTTCTCTAATACAATCTTATATGTAAATTTATCAAATTTGAAGTGTAAATCATTTATTTGGCCCCCAGCATAGTGTCAGAGAGATGATGTGGCCATCCTGTCAAAAGGTTTGGACACCCCTGATGTAGCCCATTGATTCCCTTGGGTTGGCTATAAATAATTCCAAGGCAGGCCTTGGTCTTGCCTGGGCAATTAGCATTTCCTGAGCTTTTCTGTAAGGTTTGCCCAATCTCCCCCACCCCCCAATCTATCTACCTGTTTTCTCCATTTGGCCCTCATCCCCTCTCACACACCCCTGAGCTACACTGGGACTTGTATCCCCAGCATCCTATGTCCCTGGCGTCTGGCATGCCCAGCATTGACCTGAGGAATGTGACGAAGGAGAACTGCTAGCACTTAACCCCATGATGGGTAAGTAATCAGTTGTCCTCACTAGAAGTGAATGGGCCTGACAAGTGCAGTTTCTACCTGGTTTTCTAACAACTATTCTCTGTTGTTGTTGTTGTTGTTGTTGTTGTCGTGTATCTTCCAGTTTCTTGTTGCTTGTGCTTCCTGGGGACTTGGACCTTCAAAATGCAGCACTTCGACTGATTATAAAATCTCTGATTCCAAGTGCAGCCCAGAGGCTGAGCTTGATTCTGCACAGACTACTGTGAGTGGAGTTTATTTGGCAGGCAAAGCAATGGTATGTGTGCACATTTTTCTCTCCCTGCAGTTTGAGTTCAGTGACATCCAGAATCATGCAACTTACAAAAATATATATAGTGATCATCAGCATCCTTTTACTGACAAATTCTTTCTCAAGGATGCACAGCAAATAAATATTAAATGGTGCTGCCTTTAAAAAAAAATCCTGGCACAGAGATTTTACTGCAAGTTTTATTGTCAGTCACTAAATTTACTGGTGGTTGACAGTCTTGTAGATATCTCAGACTCAGGAAAGAATGCCAGGCTGTGCATTTGCTGCTTTATGATGTTACTTGTTATTGCCCTTTTGTTTTCAGGATGAAGACAGAGTTAGCAGACTGTTGATGACAGAGTCAAAGCCAAGGAAGACTTTTGCTCTGGCTTCATAAGGGATGATTTACAGAACCATTTTAATTTGGTGGTGATATAGTGAATTTTGGGGAATTGGGTGAAGAGCCACTCAGTGCTTTTCATATATCAAAATGTAGGCAGGCCCGTGCATCATTATTCCAACCATATGACAGACAATCAATCAATCAATCAATCAATCAATCAAAAGAGTTAAACATATGAGACATTAGCAAGCAATCAACTTGCTCAAAATGTTGATGAGAATATTTTCTAATATATTCCTGAGCACGTTCTCGGGTCTCAGTATAACCATTATACAGTAGTTTCAATCTAACCAATCACTGGCAAAAGGGTCCCTTTTAGATCTTGGATGTCCCCACAGGGATGACACACTGATGATGCCCCACGAATGTGTAGTGGGTGGAGAGGCAGGTGAAGCAGAGCCTCAGAACCGGAATCCTGCAGAAACTGGAATCCTGCAGAAAGCACTGCTGTGATGTGAGGTGTGCAAGTACCTACAACCCAAATGTTCAGATGTTCAGTGCACTTTTATGTGCAGGTCTGAAAGTATAACTTGTTTTGCAGTGTTGAATTTTTCCCAGTCCAAGAACCCTCTTGGCCACACACTTTCTGTTTTTACTCTGTTGCCTCTGAACCAGAAATAAGACCCAGGAGTCCCGGTTCCAGCCACTTCACTGCTCAACAGCCACAGCAGGGTCTGGCTGTGTCCCTTGCAAGTATGGAAATGAGGAAGCTGATACTCCTCTTGGGGTCAGCAGCAACATGAAGCAAGTAGATTAAAAATGTCCAGCCAAAGCAATTCTGCCTAGCAGAGAACGTGAGAGCCTTTTTCGCCTGATGAAATTAATTAATCTCTAAGCCAACAAGGATGCTCTCGTCTATTCTTTACTTAATCCATAACCCTGAAATTATGGCATCTGTTCAATACAGATGAAATTAATTATCTTGGGAAATGGGCAACAGGTTGCATTTCTAATGCCCCCTTATCACATGTGGTAATCAAAGCTACAAAGTGCTTCCCTGAGCAGCCCGGCAGCAGCCTTCATGGGATTGTTTGTAGCAGTCATTAAACACCAGAGCAGTTCTCCTCGTAAATTTGGCACAGCAGCTCTCCCTGGTAAGTAAAGCTGCAGCCAGTCATGAGAGAAAAGGGTTAGCACAGGCAGGGCACAGGAATATGTGGAGGGGTCCCTATGCATGCAGCAGAAGACAATCCTTGAAGACTCTGGATAATGGGAGGCAAGTCATTGGCTGTTGCAGAGCAAGGCTGGAATCTGGGTTTCCTTAGCACTTCATCCAAGAGACATGCAAAAAACAGGTGTTGGAAAGCAATGCCAATTGTGATGGGCTGCACTGCAATCTCAGTTCATGCATGATCTATAAGGATGGTAACTCATGTTTGTTTTAAATGCACTTAGTAGCTACTGCAGTTGCAATCCCAGAGTTCAACTGGAAGTGTGATGGGGGACAAACAGAAAAATGCAGTTGGAGTCCACAGCTACTGTATTTGCTTTTAACATCATCCACCTTGGCAAGTAAGTTCCAATGAATTTGAACCAGGCTTGCAAAACTGGTGCCTCACAGCCCAATCCACCATTATCTCCCTCAGTGATACAGTGATGCCAACATTGTGGGTATGGTGTATCCCATAGGCAAATTTCAATATATTGGGGCCCAATTGACCCATAAAGGTAGAGCAGACCTGGGAAGAGGTTTATGATTCAGTGGATCGCCTCACCAACCTTTCATACTGTCCCCATCTCCTCCCCATTCCACCCATTACAGTTAAACCAGAGAGACTATGACCTAATCCATACTTTTCTCCATTGACTATAATGGGACGTAACCTTTGAATAGATAGGCATAGGATTAGGTTCTGAGAGCGGAAGCTTATTGTTGACATGAGAGAGTATTTGTTGGATCCATCAGATGGCTGATTTGACAGCTATATACATTTTGGGCCCTAACCTCTGACAGCCTAATTACTCCCAGTTAAAGTTGCTGGTTACTTTCCCTTGTCCTACTTCCTCCCTACCCCGGGGCTACTCTGTAATATCAGGTTCTATTCACCCTTTGACACTTGATTTCCCCATCTCTTTTTCAGAGAGAGAGAGAGAGAGAGAGAGAGAGAGAGAGAGAGAGAAGCAGGGGGTAGATGTTTCAAGAACTTTAGCTTCTTAAATTGCTTTGTAGTGCAGTTCAGATGAGCCTGTAAACAACTTGTCAGAATGACTTTGAGAGATGTGAATTGCCTCTTTAAGGTCAGTGAGAGGGTATATTCAGGTACCTGTGAGTGATTGGATGACTCTTTTGATCACAATAAGGAACCCTTTCCACAACTTTGGTGCTGACACTTGCTTGGGAGGTCAGTGGTTGATTGCCGGAAAGCAGCTCCAGCGGGACCGTTTTTCTGCAGCAGGCTCGCATGGCTCGGTCCCTTGCAATCATGTTGAACAGACAACATTGCTGATTGGGAAACGGAGAAAATCAAAGTGAAGAACCGAGCTGGAAACCAACTGATCCCTCCTCAGAACACTTGTTCATAAGGCTCAAAGTTTATTGCAAAACCAGAGACAAGCATTTGCAGCTGAAGAGCAAGAGTAGAGAGCGGCAGAGAGATTTCACACTGCAGCAAAAGAACTGTATGTATCCAGGCCCATGTGCTTCCAGCACATGTCTTTTGTGAGGACAACAGACTGCACTTGCATGTCTGAAAGTGCATAGTTAACTTGGAAAGGCCCACCATCAGTGTCTCTTGGGGACATTTAACCACAATTTTTAGACATGTAGTTGCTCTTCAAATAAAACATGATATGGCTGACTGGCAGTTGAAATGCTGGATCATGCTTTCCCTGGGACAAGTGAAGCAGCCTTTAGAATCTAATGTGGTTCTTGAAGTGGGGGTTGGGACTCCTTGGGGAATCATGACTTCATTTCAGGAAGGTCACCAAAATTTGTGTGCCACCATATTGGAATCGGGCACTGGACGCCACAATCTTACAATGAGGCACTCAGACTGTATTCCATACTTTCCTGGGATTAGCCCTACAATCCAGAGTAACTACGGGAGCCCATAAGAGACTTTATGTGTACCCATAGTTGCTGCACTACTTAGTAAAAACCTATGGGAAATTCATATTGCAATCCAGAGCAAATTGTTCTTACACCGGAGCAAGGACTCCACATAGTTACTCTGGATTGCGCCCTAGGTCTTATTGAACACAGTGGGACCTGCTTCTATGAAGACATGGAGAAGCTCTGGCATCACAGTAATATCACTTTCAGTTTGATGTAACTTCTAGCCATGTTACTTCCAGTTTGATGACATCCCTTCTGGAGAGTCCTGGACAGAATGTCCTTCGAAAAGGGGTACAGGCTGAAATGCTTGAGAATCACTGCCATAGATAAACACTTTCTACAGATGTAGTGTCTGAAAGAAACCACCATGCATTTTTCAAGACTGACACTGAGTAAAGCACTGAGGTTCAATGCAACCGATCCTGGGAATCAAAGAATGGAAGCAGAATATATGTACTCATTTGTGGCTGAAATCTGGATCGGTGATGGAGTCACAGTGGAGAGAATTCTGGTCATCTGGAAAGACGCTGGCCTCCCTGTTTAGAAGTCTCCTTGCCCTGCTTGCTGCACATGACGGACCTCTTGGAAGAGCTTGCCTCGTGAATACAGTATCCTGACATTACCCTGTTCATCTCCACAGCAGCCTGATGAAGTGATTTGCATTGTGCTTTGTTCTGCAGTCTCCATTCCCGCCTGCCCCAGCACCTCCGCTCACATGTTGATCTTTTGCTTTGCATCCCTGATTCTGACCTTCCCCTGGCAGGGCCCCAACGACTGAAGGACACTCGCCTCCACTCCAGAGCACGCCTGCCAGATGACTTTGAGGGAATCGGAAAAAGGTCCTCATCAGAATGGATCAGGAGAACAGGAGCCTTTACCTCTGGGTACAGAATAATAGTGATTTACTTTGTATTAAAGTCCCCTCATGGGGAGTTAGCGAGACAGAGAGAGAGGACGTGAGAGGGAAATGCCATCAAAATTATTCCCTCAGCAAAGCTGAAGAATTGAGTCGGCGCTGGGAAGCAGCAGGGACCCTCGGTGGGGATTCAAGGCTGCCAGGAGGGCTGACCAGTACTGGGATGAGCTTGGCAGGGTTGGTAACTGTCTAAACTGCCTGGCACAGCAGGATGGATGGTCTTGTTGTCCCCTGTTGAGGAGCAGTTGAGGTCATGGTATGAGCAAAGGAATATTTTGCAGAACTTGACTATCCACTAGTAAAGGCAGGTCAGGTACTAGCAATACCTCAATTCCTCTGAAGACAGGAGAACTCTTTTGGGCATGCAGAGAGTATTATCATCTCTACTTTAGTAAGCTGACCTGCCACAGACAATGACAGATTCAAAATGGATTAAGCAACCACTTATTTCCACTCATTGTCCCCCATGTAAGGGACAAGGGGAGAGGAGAGAGAAGGATGAACAGAATCAAGATTGTGCAGGAGAGTAGCATCAGTGGATATAACTGGAGACAATTGGCTGCTACACAAAGCACTGGCCAGGATACAACATCCTGGATAGTATATGGAATCCTCTGCTGTGGCTGCCATATGCCAATCTTCTTCAGTCAAGGAGCAACAGCACCTGTGGAGCAACAGCAGATGGGGACCTTTGCCTTCAAGCCTTGCTAGTGGTGTTCCCAGATAGAGGTCACTGTGAAAAGCAGAGTATCACCCAAGCTGGATCCTATCAGATCCATCAGGAATTTTGGACGCATACAAAGGAAAGGTTGTAGAACATACAGGTACAAGGGATACAGTGGCCCAATGGTTAAAGATGCTGTGCTTGACCACAAAAAACATTCTTGCCTTGATTTCTTATTATTAACTTAAATCCCTTTTTGTTTTTAAAAATCTTTTAAATTTTTCTCTTTCTTCCAAAAATTCTAAACGTTTTAAAAGTCAAAAATGAATTTTAATTAATACAAGTCAATCAAAAAGAAACAAAGAAATAATACAACCATACAACCAAGTATAGAACATAGTAACACAAAGAGACACAAAATGGGACCCATGTATAGTAACAAAGAAGTAAAAGGATATAGCTGCAGGGTAACTAAGCTATCAAATAACAGTAATTTGTTAGAACACAAATGCACAAGGATTTTTTTTTTGTATTTTACAGGTTGAGAAGCTGCTCCTCTGAATATTTTGGCTAAGTTTGTAAAGTGAACACAGGTAATTGGGAATTTATTTACTTTTTGCTTCCTGGTAAAAACTCTGAACTGGCATCTGATTTTTTCTGCTATTAAAAAGTCCCAGGTGTTCATCACAATAACAAAGCAGGATGTTGGGGTACCAGCTTCTAGCCAGTACAAATTTAGCCACCATTAAAAGGAAGAAAATTAAACTATCCTAGTAAATGGGATGGAATAGCCAGCATCATAATGTAAGACTAAAGTCTTACTGTTCTGGATTCCTTGGCAGCAAGCACCTCCTGATTTGATCAACATATTTCTCAACTTAACCCACAATCCAGAGGCTACTGGATACTCCCACCACATACGTAGCTACATATCCTGAACTATTCAATCCTTCCTTCGATAGGATTAAAGGAATCATTCAATCCTTCCTAAATGGTCACATCCATTATTTGAATAGTGACTTATTTATACAAGCTCATGTTTTTACCACCTGCTTATAATTTTGAAAGGCGGTTCTCTGATGTTGGCACAGAGATGGGCAAAACAGCCTATCATTCATTTCAGGTATCATTATCTCATTGTGGATCTTTCTTCCACTTTTTCATATAATAGCCTTCAAAAATCTCAAACATTCTTAGGCTGCAAATCGAAAGACACTTTCCTGGGGGAAAGGCACATTGAACACAATGGGGCTTACTTTTGAGTTGACATGTTAAGGATTGTGCTCAGTCGTTCTTTGTACTGGATGGAAATTATACCTTTGGAGACTCCAATATTAGTAGATGTCCAAGATTCACATACAAAGAAATCTTTAGAACTTCAGGATCACTGACCTAAACAGTTTTCTTTTCTGGAAATAGTGGACTCCAGGTCATGAAGTATTGAGATATTGGTGGATATGAGATCCCCTTAGTGCATCTCTCTCTCTCTCTCTCTCTCTCTCTCTCTCTCTCTCTCTCTCTCTCTCTGTCTCTCAAACTGCCCTCTTCTTAGAGGGCTAGGGTTTAAAAAAGAGGGATTTTAGAATACAAAGAATCACCGGTGAAATGTCAGCTGTAAAAATTTTCTTTTTCATTTTCCAAGTTTCCAGTGTGAAAGGTTAGAAATAGCATTGATTGTGTGGTTGGATTAAGGAGATCAAAACAGGTCAAGAAGAGAAATCGTGAACATGCATAGCCTCTTTCTGACCTGTCCAGAATTTTTGACTGGGCTTGGTAAAAAGTCAAGTACATTGCAACACATGTGTTGTTTGGTCACATAAAACGCAATTCGGTAGCACACACTCATTCTGATCAGTTGGTGCATTCAGGTAATTTTTAACCTTTTATTCTTCTTTAACTGACCCAGAGAAATTGTTCCATCACTATTTGCTACTCCATCAAAATAAATTGATACAGCTTAGAAGAGAAAGCTAAACTTAGGTACTGTAATCATTTTAATTGCAGTTACACGACCGACCCCTGACAAGCATATTTTTCACTGCATCCAGGACTTTTTTATCAAATGACTAGAGCAAGGGTACAAAATTGCTGTTATAAAGCTTGGACCAATTATCCATGATCTGAACACCAAGGTATCTCCATGCTCTGGAGGCCATTTCACTGGAAACAGTGAGTTTCTAAGACTATTACCTGGAAGATTAATTGCTATAGCTTCAGACTCATTGAAATTAACTTTGAAACCTAAGACTTTCCTAGAATTTCTATGGACCAAACTAGACACAGCAGCAGGAGATCTGTGATGGGATCCCCTGCTGTTATTTTAACACTTAAATAGAAGCTGAAAGGAGAGCAAATCTATTCAGGATCAGACTGTGTGTGCGTCTGTAACCTCTCTCCTTTTACTGTTTTTCAGCTGAGCTTACCACTACCCCCATTTCACAATGGATACCCACATGACTGTCTGTCCTTCATGGAGTAAATAGCAGTTTGGGGGCAATTCTCCACTGAGAAAACAGCAGGAGAAGAATGAGTTAAAACCGTAACCCACCCTGTACTGTTGTTCCAATAAGACACCCCACCTCCAATGATGGCTGCTATTAAACTGTTAAAAAATAGCAAGCAACAATCCAGTCATGGACCCCCTACTGACACCGAGTTATACCCGGATTTTCTGACCAACAGCAAGGTATCTAAGACAGGATCTGGTAAAAACATTCCAGGAATGTTTTCCTAGAAACATGAAAAGACTGCCAAAAGACTAATAAACCATTTGTGCTTCACCGGTTGCAGCTCCTGTAAGGTTGCTGGACCTATTTCTAGCATTCACTTCTCTCTTGCATGTAGGAGGGAACAAATGTTGGTGCTAGGGACAGGGAAAAAAGCAGATGAAAGGCAGGCAGAAATGCTGTACATTGAAGTGCATGTCTATGCAGAGAAGGTGGAACTTAGGTAGGTGCAGTTTGTCTTGCTTCTACCTAGCAAGCTGCACCTGCCATCATTCCCTCATCTGTATAAGGTGGAAAAGCCATACCTTGTGTGTGCCTCTCTGGTATCCTGGGGAAGGGATGAATAGGTGAAGAGGACCAGCTTCACTGGCAATTGATACTCCACAGTAACCCCTATGCTTACCATCAGGGTGCCAGACGTCCGGAAATGCCCGGACGCCTCCAGAAATGGTAGAGGGGTCCGGCACAATAGGGAAACACCCTGCCGTGTCCGGAGAGCAGCGCCTATGGGCGCCGCCATTTTAAATTGTGAAATGGAGGTAGTGGTAAATTCCTCTGCACTTCACAGCGCAGGAAAATGGAGGTGGGCCAGGAGGAGTTCCCTCCTGACTCCTGATTGGCTCAGGACTGGAAGCCCTGCCCAGCTCCAGCCCCTCGCATCCTCTGCAGCCTCTCCCGGCCGGGGGGCTCAGAGGCACCCGAGCAGCACCACCACGCTGCTGGAGCCTCCCCTGGCCAGGGGGGTCCTCAGAGACTCCAAACAAGGTAAGCCCCTTGTTTTATAAATGTAGGGCAAAATGTAGGACATCCTACATTTTAAAAATAAAGGACAAGCATTTTTAAAAATGTAGGATTTTCAACAGAAAATCTGGACTTTTGGAGGACCTTGTCCTACATTCTGAGGTTTACCATATGGTCACCCTTCTTACCATATGGTGACCCTGCTTACCATATGTTTCGACATCTACCAAACATAAGGACTTCAATGACTTTTTTCAATGCTTTTAGGGTCTATAACCACTAGAAGAACTTATTTCAGTCCCTGGCATCTCCAGTTTGGACTGGTGGACTTCCTTGCTGAAAGCTTCTGCCACTTAGCGTGGGTGGAGCAACAGTCTGACTTTTTGTGAAGCAACTTTCTAAGGTCATAGGGCTCTATGCACACACTTCTCAATAACAGCTTGATAATTGTTGATAAGTAGTTTCTTATGGACAAAGGTTATTGCCAACAGATCTTACTCAGCTGTCTCTATTTGGCTCTCTTGGGGATACTCCATGAAAAGGATGAGTGAGTCTGGAGGTCAAAGAAGCATGTGTGTTCTGTAAAATGTTCTACCATCCACAGCTATACTGCCCTATCAGCACCTATATGCTCCATTGTTATTGTTCTTGAGAGGCAAGCTCTCTCTCTGGATTGTGTCTGACTCTTAGACACAAGAGCTAATTTGCACTTCAACTGCTGATTCTTCCCAGCAATTTTCACTCTAATGTGCAACAAAAGCCAAGATACTTTTGGAGCCCTTAAGGGAATGGAGAGGAAGGGAATCTTCAAGGAAGAATGGACAGCAGAAGAAAGTCAGGCTTCCCAGACAACCGGAAATGGCCAGACATGTCTGGCTTTTGCTTATTGGACAGGACTGTCCAGTCCAATAAGCAAATGTCCAGTCATCTGGGGTGTGTAAAGTCCTTGGGGGCACTTACGGGCAGCTGTGGCATAGCGCGGATGAGTTTTGGCCTGCCACAGCAGTGACTATGGATAGGATTACAGTGTGCATGTGCATGCAACATTCAAGGCTGCAGACTGTGCATGCATGCATTGTTTCTATGTAGGAAGCAACTCTTCCTACTGTGGGAGCCAGCGAGATCCCCAGAGCAGATGCTCACAAACTTTTGGGGGACCCTGTCCTCCTTTTTGGGTAAGCAAGGCCTAAGAACTGCTCTCTGGATAACCAAAGAGCATGCATTATCTGAGGATGGAAAAGTGATAACACCTTATCCCCCTGCCACTATCCGCCTAACTCTACAGCCCTCTGCTGGTACAGGTGTAACTGTATCACACTTCTGCGTATTCCAACATTAACAGCAGTAACACTTTGCATGATGGAATAACCGCTTTTGTCACTGACCTTTGGAACTCACTACCACAGAATGTGATTATGATAGCAAATAATATGATAGGACAAATTCACAAGGGACTAGGGTAAGGCTGCATACACCTCATGTTCAGAACAAATTAGAGGTGAAAGCATTCTGGAGTTTTTATGTTGTGGTATGGGATGCTCTTAGAGGCAGGATGCTGGGCTAGATAGTCCATAACTCTGAAGTGATGTAGCTATTTATATAGAAAATTTAGAGAAAGGAACTGCTCTTGTTTTATTTGTCTGTTTATTGTAGGCGTCTTTTTTTACCCTCTCATGAAGGCTGAATGGCTTACAAACTGAAAACAAAATAAGGGGGGGGGAGACAGACTTGTAGTGCTTAATCTTTTTACAAAGATTGACAAAAATTATTTCCTAGATTAGTACAATAGCCAACTTTCATGCATAAATACACCTTCAATTCCATATTGATTGTGCTAGGAAGATCCTATCCTTATTGCCATGATCCTGGAGAGATATTAATCATGTCTCCCTCCTTAAGCTTCTCTAGAGGCCCTCCATCCTGCCCACCTCTTTGTTCCAAATCCTACAATTAAGTGGTCTTTGTTTTGGTGTCACAGGAACAGGCCATTTCAGCTGAAGCTATTGCAGCCCTTGTTTACATCTCATGGGTCCCCCTTCCTCTTCAGATTGGCTGAAAACACAGACACAGGCAATAAAGTACTTCCAACAAGCATTAATAGCCTTATTCCACCTGCCCTCTACTCCATTGCCTTCTGTGCATCTGCATGCATCACATTGCCAGGCTCCAGCAGGGAAAATGGAATGGTGCTTCCAGCATCCTGCTGGGGAGCATCTTAGCGCTCGACTTTGTGCACATCTTGTCCTGTTCCAGCAAAGTCATTGGCTTTCTTTGGCCTCCAGAAAACTCTCTTCTCATGCACATCTTTACTTCCTTTCTGTAGTCCTCATGCAGAATGCCCTGCCAGCAAGGTCATGGCCTAGACAGCCACAGAGAATTGCTGCTCTTCTTCCTAATTTGTGCTGGTCAGTCCCTTATTGAAACTCTCTGGGATTTCCTTTATAGCAGTGCTCCTCAGGCATTTCAACCTGAATTCCCCTTTCAAACGTAAAAATCTGTCCAGTACTCCGTCAAACTTATAAAGATGTGACATCACTGTGATGCCAGGGTGTTTCCATGTCAACTCGGAAGTAAGTTCCATTGTGTTCAGTGAGATCTACTCCCAGGAAACGTCAGTGCCAGAAACCAAGATGGCAAATCCCACCCTTTCGTGAACCCCCTGACCCGAGGTTGCAACCCCTTGAGGAGTCCTGACCTCCACTTTGAGTACCACTGTTTTATGGCTTCCAATGTGGTGATTCATACAAGCACTGATGCATTGTTGAAGAAGATACCTGGCAAAACAATATTCTTTCAATAAATGATGCATCCCCTGGGGCAACTGAAGCCAACAGACCTCCAAATTTCTGTGAAAAGGGTAAAAAGAAAAATGTTGTCTGGGCCAGCATGACATCTCACTCAGGTATTTTAAAAATCTGGAATCTGTGACTCTGTTCTCAATAGTCCTACAAAGAACTGGTAGCTCTGTCCACTGTAGATTCTAGAAAGTTTAAGGAGACCTCTTTTCAGTGGTTGTCTTGATTCATTTATTCAACATCTTTCAGTTTAGGGAAAATAGGTTTGAAAGAAGTTATGTTTAGAAAGTCAGACTTTTGTTCTTTACTGTAACCCATGTGACATGGCAGCTATTTCTGTCTGCTGGATTGGCTAACTGATAGCTCAATTCTATTCAAAACCCTGCTTGGCAATGCAGTGGTACTGGCACAGGCTGTGTTGCATCCTGTAGGCAATTTTTGTATGCTAGGAGTTTCCTTGGGAGTAAAGGAACATTTGTCACCTTGCTTCTGGGTAAGTCCCAGCAGCCATAACACAGATCTGTGTCAGCGATTTCGCTGGCAGAAGGCTGGATTGATCCTTGCAAGCAAATCAGGCCTGGAAAGGTGGTTTGGTTATGGCATGAGCTGGTGCCACCAATCCCACCTCCCATCTTTGTCCAATATGCACACTCCTGCTCCTCTTGCCACCCTGATCTGGACCCCACCTGTTCCTGCACTGGATGTACCTGTTCTGGTGGTTCTCTGTCACAGTGAGTGCAATGGGAGGTTCAGGCGTCTGAATGTGTGCCTCGGCCTTACGCTGTTGCAAAGCATTGTTGGGCCTTCTAAACGAGAATTTGGCTTCTTATTTACTAAACCAAACCCTGGCCTGGGGGGCTAGGTTGTGGGCTTTATTTGGCCCACGGCTAGCCTCTGATTCCCTACCCTGCAAGCTTCTAGTTCACTTGACTGTACACAACTAGAGCTGTGATCTGGTCATGTCTGGAAGGTCGTTTGAAGGCCTAAAAACACCATTTCCTGTTTTTCCCAAAAACCAGAAGTAACTTTCTGTGCCTTCTGAAAGGTGCTTGGCAGGTTGGCAATGGAAGTCCATTGAGTATGTGCTTTATTTCTATGATGCGTTTTGATGCCTGGAGAACTCCTGGTAATTTGAGCCCATTCATCTATTAATTCATCTAACTTCCATTCCTAATGTATTTATTTAAATGTTAAATTTAACTTTTTTCTTATGGCCCTCAATACCGTACCAGGTATTTGATGTGGCCCTCTAACCGAAAGGTTTGGAGACCTATGCATTAAAGCAAAAGAGGTACTGCACTAATGCAAAAGAGGTCAGGATTCTTGGACTTTTGTTCATTCTGTAAAAGGAAGACAGGATTTCAGCAAAAGGAACATTGTGCTTCCGAATTGTGCCTTACAACCTTGCATGACACAATCCCCCCATTTTAATTATTCTTTTCTCCAGCAAGGCTCTAAAAATGGAAATAAGACACGCGAGTAAGACATGGAAGTAAGAGAAAGAGGACAATGGATGAAACTGAAAGCGAGACAATGACCGAAGGGTGAGCATTTCCAGGGGAGAATCAGTGTGCATGGGAGAAGTTTCTTCCATTTGCTGATTCTCAAATATATGTGCTCCCTCACCCGTGTTTTCACATACGCACGTTTGAGAACATGTACGGTATTTGCCAAGATATGATCTAATTCAGCCCTTTGAGGAAAGCCTCAAAGTAGAGGTCAATATGACAGTATGCCCCAGGCCCTAAGGCACCTCCGTGTCTCAAGATAATTCTCTATATTCTTAGAATATTTCTCAATGTAAAATATAGCTGACTTTTGTACAGAAATGTGAACTCTTCCTTGATCACTCCCAGTCTAATTCTGGTACATGATGGAAGCTGGAAGGAGGATGTGGTGATAGCCAGCTAGGGGTGAAGGAAACCCCAAGTCCACCACCCTTTTGCCTTCCATACAGTCTGTCACTGATTAAAGCCTGATCACCTTGCCTATTTGATGCACTACCACTGGGTACGTGCTTCAATTCCCTTGCAATGGTGGACATCCTGGACATCCCAGTAACACTGGGCTCAAGACTGCAGGCTTCCACTCCCCCCTCCCATG
Source organism: Cryptoblepharus egeriae (assembly GCA_030015325.1). Classification (NCBI taxonomy): domain Eukaryota; kingdom Metazoa; phylum Chordata; class Lepidosauria; order Squamata; family Scincidae; genus Cryptoblepharus; species Cryptoblepharus egeriae. The sequence continues at coordinate 100,921,353 of JAREYC010000002.1, read as the reverse complement.
CCAATTTGTCCCTCACCTCCCTTTTGGATGCCAAGAGAGGCTGCCTCCTTAACACTGTAAAGGCCTTGTAAAGGCTTTGGAGGGACAAAAAAACAACTTTTGATTTCAGAGAGGAAACAAGAATTGATTTTTGAGGGGGCCTCAGAAGACCTCCTGAATGTTTTCTAAGAGCAGTAAAGAACAGTTTTTTAAGAACAATTTCTTTCATGAAACCAGAATTTTATTTTTGTCCCTGAATGCCTTTAAAAAGCCCTCATGGCTCAGAACACCTCTTGGTAAAAGGGCCATGATAACATGGGGGGGGGGCCCTCATGGGTGAGTGGATGGTGGTGAATCCTCTCAGCCTGGTATCCTATTTGTCCCCCTTACCCTCCCACCAGTGTCTTGAAGTGTCATCTCTAAGAGGTCATAGGTCTTATTCAGTGGTTCCTTTTAGCATTGGGCCCCACTTTTTGGGAACCATCTAGCTTTACAAAAACTCCCACAAAATGGCAGTAGACAAGTTGGTAGATGTTACATGTTGAGCCTTGTAGTAGTCATTTGATGTGGCTTCCCTATAGCAAAACTAATACGCAGGGAAGTCCTCTGGTTCCTCAGTTCTATTCTTGCTTTTGCCATTACTTGTCCATCTGGACACAGTTCATCCCACTGCAGTCCTTCATCTGGTCAACCACTCTTGATTCATGCACAACTTTGTGTGTCTTTTCATGACTATACAACTCCTCAGAGGTTCCAGTAGGAGACACGTATATTTGAGGTTCTTACTGTCCACAAAACCAGAAGGGCTGGCCAATTTATGAGGAAGCTGCCTCATGGTAGGCAAATCCCTGGTGCTAATGTTCCTTTAACATCAGAGCAGATGGGAGACCTCCAGCCAAAGTGAAATCAAAACCCCCCCAGCAAAGGTGTTACGCCTCCATGCGTAAAGGCAATTCTTTTGCACAACACCATTAATCCAAACCAACCTCCACATGGTCTTCCAATGTAAACAACCTAAATCCCTGTCAACGGTTTTAATTAAAGCCCATTAACAAGAAACCAGTCCTATCCTTAGCTCAGCAAGGCGGTAACTTGAACAATGCAAAGGCAGGAAGGCTCCCAGGATTTGGCAATATAACTTGTTAACAGTACCCATCTGCCAACATTTGCTGGATGTCCGTTTGAAGCTGGTTGGAGCGCCTAAAATCATTTTGGAGGATTGGTTTTGGTGGTTTAATTTTTTCTGTACTGAAGGATTTCCCATAAGTGGCTGCGACAGATACCAGCATATATGTGGCTAACACATTAAAGCCAGTTGTAACATAAAATCCATACTAAAAGGGTAGTAATGAATTGAAAGAATTGCCAAGCTGACAAAAGCTGATATTTCTGAGGCATTTTAGGAGTCCCTTCATTTTCCTTACAGCTATTTTAAGCTTAGCTCCCTGGATTAAAATCTATTGAAGAAAAAAATAGAATTGTTTCTTCTCACTCTGCCCTATCAATTTAAATAAATTAACTATTAGATTAACTACACTTAAAACAAAACAAGAAATCAATCCTGCCAGCCTCAGCTGCTACTAAACTACATTTTGCACCACTAAACTAATAATTGCCAAGGGGGCTTGCAAAGGAGGGGCTTGTAATCGGATTCCATTTGTGTCCCCTCTACATCTTTGTAATGGAGGGAAATTGGGAGGCCAGTGCAAGCTGGACCTTTCTAGATTACCTTCTCCTCTGCAACTACTTTCTTGCAAACCTATTTTGTGCTGGATGATTTTAAGAGTCAAGGGGTTTGCCTGCAATGTGCTTTATCTTGTTACATGCTGCAAGTGTGGAGACAGTCTCAGCCTATCCACTTTACAGAACATGCAATGGAAGGAGATGGGGTTCTTTGAGAAGGCCAGATGTCAGGCTGCAGTGACAACAGTTCTCTATGGGGCAAGCTGGAGTTCTGTATGGAGCTGCACCTCATTAAATACTCAAGTGCAGGGACCCAGAAGGCTCATTTAGACAAATCAGAAGCAGAAAACAACACTACAAAAATTTCATTTACGTTAAAGGACTAAAATGGTGCTGCAGAAAAGGAAACTGATGGCACATTCCTAACCAATTTAGGCGGTATTACTCACCCATCTCTCTGTTCCCATGATGGCATGGGGAGGGTCCAATCCAAACCTCCTGATTCTATAAGGTCAGTTAGATTGGAGCAAAATGGAAGAATAATGGAGAGTATGTTTAAAAGTAGTAGGATGGCTTGTCCCATTTCCATGGGGAAAGCCAACCTGGTGCTCTGTGATAATGAGAATTACTTTCCTGGATCAGACCAAGATCTATTTGGACTCAGTATTTTGTTTCCTTTGGCCAGGAACTTCTGGGGTGGACCAGCAACAGGATAAAAGCAAGAGGCTTCATTTACCCATCATCTAGTGCTCAGAGGCAACCTAAGCAAATGACCATCAACTGGGAATTCCACACATCACTTTCCTGTTGCATCAAGCAGATATGGTTCTGCACTTGCTGCAATATAGAGTCTGTGCACGTAATAAAACTCAAGTGTCAAAACCTCACAGTTTAGTAATGGAGGGCGTTACCGTATAATATCTCTATCTACAGTAGCAGAACATGAGATTTATTACCTGGCAGGCTCCCAGTGTGGAGAGTGTCACATATGCATTCGTTGAGAGGCAAGATATCAGGATATCTTTATGAGTTTTGCCCTGAAGCTTTGGGGTAAGTCACAACAATTTAAAAGTAAACATTGGGAAAACAATATTATAAAACCTCCATAAAAATCCAAAACCTCACTATCAAAAGCGCTTTTCCTCAACAGCTGAAGACTGGTCACCACAACCCAGTGTTCAGTTGTCCAGTGCATCAGAGAATACAATCAGCCCAAATGGAGGCTAAAATCAGAGGTGGAGTATGTTTGGCATCCCACTGAAGAATACCTATTTATCTTCTTGGATTTACATGCTTTTGAACTGCTGGATTGACAGGAGGTGGGAGAAGTGACAGGAGCCAACTTCAACATGCAGTACTTGGGTCTTGAACCACCAATCTTTCAGTCGACAAGCACAGTCTTTAACCACTGAGCCACCACACTTTGGAAGTTATGAAGGCACACAAATATGCATGAAGCAGCAATAGACTGTGAGAAGAGGCAAGTGTAGCCCAAAAAGACATGGCACCTCAAGCTGCTCCTCCTGACGCTACTCCTGCATGGGAGGGGGGGAGGGAGCAGGTACCATACCATCCAGCTGCCCCCAAGTGCACCCACCGGCCAACTTGAACCTCGGCAGCAGCCCAGGTAAGCCTCCCAGGAAAGTGTCTTTGATTGCAGTCTCCTAACTATGTTTACCCAGAAGTAAGCCCCCCTGTGTTAAATGGGTCTTACTCCCAGGAAAGTGTCTTTAGGATTGCAGACTAAGCAGACTTCATAGGATCATGCACATTGAATGCATGTTTTGAATCCAATTACAGTGTTCTGTCATCATTTTTACATAGTTAATATTTTATATGAATATTTTTGGGGTTGTGGAACCAATCGTCTGCGTTTCCATTGTTTCCTATGGAGTGGTAGAGCAGAGAGGAAAAGATAAGAGGCCAAAAGGGGAAGGGGTTAGGTGAAGTGGTCACAGTGTTGGCTGGTGGGCAGTTTGCGAGCCTGCATCCATCTTGGGCCATCCCTGAATCATGGTAAGACATAGGATTACCAAACAGGCGGAGCGTTTATACATGGATTGTGTAGAGAAATAGTTTTCAGATGTGGCAAAGGGCTGTAGTGCGACCAGATCCCTGCACCTGGCTAACAGAGAAGTAGGGAAAGTGAACAAGGTTAGCTGACAAGGAGGAAATGTTGATGGAGGAAACGTTTCTTCTGGGTGTGGTGGATGCAGAAGCAAGTGATGACTTTGCAGAAGAATTTCCAAGAGAACCTAGGTTGACAATCATGTTATCAACGTTAGGATTATATTAAAGAGATATACAGTGCAATCCTATGCATGTCTACTCAGAAGTAGTCCCACTGTTTTCAATAGTACTTACTCCCAGGAAAGTGTGGTTAGGATTGCAGCCATAGAAATCTTGGAGCCTGCTTGTATTAGGGTTGCCATTTGTCCCCAAAAACAGGGAAATCCTGTTTTGGGGAGGGGAATTTTGTTCACATACTGGCAATTGCAACAGTGGGTCCTGTGTCAATTTTGTCGAAGAGAATTATGGCAATCCTAGCTTGCACACATGCAGGGTCTGCCTAAGACCTACAGACACCTAAAGCAGTATGCCAAATGCTGTCCCCCTGACCCAAAGATATGTCAGCCTATGATCCCCCTCCCTCTTCCCAATGTTTCCAGCTTCCACTTTCCAATGTTTCCAAGCTCAGCACTCCCAGGGTGACCATATAGAATGGAGGACAGAGTGCCTTTACCTTTAACCACTGCATAGAAGAAGAAATTGAGGCAAGTTTAGCTCACCATGGAAGGGTTGAAAAAGCAGCACCTGCCACAATTCCCTCTTCTATGCAATGGTTAAAGGTATAGGCACTCTATCCTCCATTCCATATGGTCACCCTGAGCACTCCCCTTCACACTTTGTTGACCTCTATTCTCTTTTCCATTCCAAGAATTGGAAAGAGATGGAGGAATAGTGGAAGTAGACAGAGACGGGTGATGCCAGTCTGCTGCCTGAGGCAACTGTTTCAGTTGGCATGGACCAGTCCTATGTGCAGACCAAATTAGATGGTTAATGAAAATGTAAATCACCCTTTGTTTGAAATGCATCTTTTCCTGATTTCTTTGGCAATAGGATTTATAAACCTGCAAAGCTTTCCTTCCTTGAAGAAGTCATTAGCCCTGGGACAATTGTCCAATTCATGTTAAATTTCACTTGACAAAATTGTACTGAAAGGACTCTGACCCGCCTTCCATCTTTCTGCCCCATTATTCAGCCCCTATGAATAATTAAATGACATGAATCCCCCATGAATTTCCCTTCTGAACTCCAAAAACTTTGAGATTTGTATCATTGTAAAAGTTAAGCAGTATAATAATTAGTGTATATAAGCCTTCATGGCTATGACAGCAATCCTAACCTTCAGATAGACCAGCATAAGGCGTAAGTCCTGTGCTGAAATTGGGGTGTCACAAAAGTGCCGTAAGGCACTTCTGCCCCACTCCTGGGGTGATTAAGCCACTGCATAGGCAAACACTGACCTTTCCATACCTCCATGGGTAGATATGCCAAGTGAGTTAGGCTGGGCTAAATATGTTAGGATTGCATCCTATGTCATATATTTGCAAATCTTTAGGATGCAACAAGGATGTTTTTATTGCAATAGACTGAGCAACCCAATTCTTATTCACAGCAATGCAGTGTCATTGTTTAAGCTTCACTGCATCCTATGAAGGACTTTTGACTGTTGGAGATCTTCTCAGGGCAAGGGAAATCTGAGCAGCCCGAGCAGTATTAATGCCCCAGTGATCAACTCAGGTCTTCACCGGTGATATTGCTGGTACAAATCTGAGTTTACTTTTATCACCATATCAGACTTAAGGGCAAAATCCAGAGTAACTACGGGGAGTCCTTGCTCCAGTGTAAGAACAACTTACTCTGCACTGCAATATGAATTTCACATAGGTTTTCACTAGGTAGTGCAGTAACTGTGGGTGCATGTAAAGTCTCTTGCATGCTCCTGTCGTTACTCTGGATTTGGGAGTTAGGAGAGAGGATAGGCTAAAATGCATGCTAGTTCTGCCAATCCAGAATCTTAGCAGGTCAAATCTGCCCATACCTACATGATTATCAACCTTCCCCATCTGTGCCAGATGTTCCTGTTCCAGCAGGCATCCATGCGGCCTACAGGAAAAAGAGTCCAGCCTTCCCACTGGTGCCTTCACATTACTGTAAACTGCTTTGGTGTTTTTGCATGTGCTCTGCAGGTGCTACTAGAGTTAGGGCTGCCATAATTTTCTTCCACAAAATTGGGACAGGATCCTCTGTCACACTTGCCAGTATGTGAACACAATTCTCAATCCCTTTGGGGGGAACATATGGCAACCCTAACTAGAGTAGACCATAAGACTGGGTTATAGCATGGCTGCCCTTCTAGGACTGCGCCATAACATGGCTACCCTTGTGCCGTACATATACTCCCTGTTATGAATGGCCCTGAAATCCTTCTTTTTGATTCTCAGAAGGAAACCACTCCCGTGCTGACCTGCCTTCATATTGCATGATGGGATTTCATTTTGCCTGCCACAGGTCATCCCAACATGTCATCATGTGGAATCCAAAGAAAATCTTATGGAAAGGCAGAGGAATGTGGTTACTAGAAATCCTCTGCTTCCCCTTTTAAAAAGACAGATCTATTGCTTTCTTTCTCTTTTCACCAAAGTTACCTCTTTGTTTAAATCTGTACCAGCATCTTCTCAAACAAATTAGCATCTAGAAGGTCTTTCTCTCTTTGCATTCAAGAGAAAGGAACACTGTAGTGCCAGAAGCAGATTGCATTGTTTCAACGCATTAAAGAGATACAGAGAAAGTGCCTGTTCTTCCCCCTGCTGCTTGCAAATAGAATTCAGTTCAGCAGGATAATAGGGCTTTGTGCATATGCATGTTCATGTGCCTACTTTCCACAGGAGTATCTGGGAATAGGTGAGAGTGGGTGTCTGTGTCACTGTGGCTGCAGAAACAGGTAGATGGGGTCTCAGTTGCCATGTGCTCTCCCAGGAAACAGAGAATTGTGGCCAACTAAATTGTCAGATCCATTGCAAAGCAAAGGGCCGGGAAGAGCGAACGCTCGAGTTTCACCCACACACAACTTCCTGTTCAGGAAGCATGAAATCTCTGATTGTGGTTACAAAAACTTTTGCCTCGGGCAAATCCTTGTAGAATATATTTTTTGACAAGGGGATGTCTCACATTATTCTGGCTCCAGCACAGTTGCAGCCAGTACTCCTTCAATATATCTCAACCAAGCCAGCCCTTCATTGTATGGCAGCAACCATTTTTATTCTTACTCTTTCGCTTGTGTCACAGGGTTGTTGGGATGCTGGTTTCAAGCTCATAAAGTACATGCGACAAATCTGACACATTCAGAAAGCACAATGCAAATACTGAGCATGGTAATTATTCTGCCTCAGACCGTGTCACACGCCTTCAGCTACAAATATTTCAGACTACACACATGTCTTCTTCTGCCTGAGAAAAGCAAAGTCCTTGTCAGGTGAATTCTTCACCTGCAGGGGAACTGGAAAGATTGGACCATTCAGTCTTTCTACCTACAGTAGAAAGTCTTTCTACCTACAGTCTTTCTACCTGTAACTTCCTACAGTAGATGAAAAGTTCACTATTAAGAACACAAGAAAAAGCTCTGGTGAGAGGTAGTTTATCGGGAAACAGAGTTTCTTTTGGGCCTCTTCCCTTCTCCCTTCAAATGTGAATTTGGCTCCCAGGCTCTCTGACCCAATTTGGCCCAATTTGGCCCAAGTATGATGTACCCCCTGCACCTCCCCTCCAAGACCCTGACTATGGGGGAGAATCAAGGAATGGTAAAAGAAATCACCTCCACATGTAGGGAATTGAAAGTAAGGGAGCAGAAAACAGTATTAAGCGGAACAATGCATGTGTATCTCTTGTTACTTCGGACCCTGGGTAGGAAAAGCAACAAAATATAAGTACTGTGAGTGGGCTCTGCTCATCCAAATCACCTTGATCCAGAATTCACCCAAACCGAAAGACTACTCTGTTGTGAAGGACTCCAATACTATCCAGTATTTGGCTGGTAGGCAATCTGGGTTAAAACAATGCAAGGGACTTTCAATATCCTAAAAAGGATGCCAATGGCAAGCATAGTGCTCTGTCAGCGCTGCCACAAAAGGTATCAGTACCATAGCACCAGAGCTCCCTCACTGGATCCTGCCATGCCCACCTGATCTAGTAAGTCAGTGATGGGGACAGGGTGTAGGTAGAAAGAGAGTGGTTGGACTATAGGCATAACTGGACAGGGAGAGAAGAGGAACTGGGTGTGGGGAGGAAGTGGAGGTGAATCAGGTGGCAATGGCCCACATCAGATCCTATCTTCTCTGTTCTGAAGCTCTTACCTTTTTTCTCTTATTGGGTATTTGTCACCAAAAGTGGTGGTGTATGACCAAGGAGACCCATAGGCAGTACCAGGGATTTCTGGTTGCTACACATAAACATTACCTCTCATTTTTTCTCATGTTTCCCTCTCCACTGCTTGATGCAGCACATGTGTTCTTGGTGCAACTGCATTGGCACAGCTGCTAGGGGATAGGACTGGGCCCAGAGTTGACAAAATGTGCCCTATTTAGTGCCAGCCATATTTCCCCATATCATCTCAATCATGGTTTGGATGACCCCAATCCAGCATAAGAAGACCCTGTCACCACACAGGACAAATGCTAAAGAAATTTAGTGTGGTCAGTCACAAGTGAGTACTACATTCTTTCAACTAAGATGTGCAGTGCACTCAAATCCATCTGTGTAGCGATGAATGAATGGCTGAACCAACTTCAAAAGGGGAATTCTAGCATTACTACATAGTCCTCCTGGGAGTAAGGTAGGGGCCTAACCACCCATGATCAGGGTTTTACAGCAGCTGCCCAGACTGCCAATTCCCTCTAAAGCTGGACTCCTACTTCTAGCTTCTTCACAATTTCTGAAGTAAACGGCCTTCTTTATCACCCTCACCTGTCAGCGCCAGCAGCCCACATCTATACTGGCCCATGATTCAGTGTGCCTGTAGGTGATGCCTGTTCTAAGGACCACAGACCACAGCCGACCTGAGTGGACTCACATTGGAGCTTAATGGAAGAGCAGGAAGACAAGCCATCAAACTGTATTAACTACTATTGCAAAGCTACAGAATGACATTCTGAAGTTCTTATTTCACATGTAAGAAAGCCAAACATCATTTGGACAAAACCTAAGCGTGCTTTGCTAGAGATGACAAAGCTCACTGCTTAAAAGGTTCAGCAAATGAGTTTTTATTGGAAAAGAGAAGCCGCGAAGACATTTTTACAAAGGAAGTTCTGCCACTTAGTTCTCACAAAAAAGGATTCCTAAAGAGTTTGGCTTAATTTCACAGATTCGGTGGCTGATTTTACATAGATATCCTTCCTGGACATTGAGAACAGCTTTGCAAATAAGACAGACATTCTTTGGAGAATTAGATCCAAAGGGCAACCATAGTCAAAGGAAGAGGGGAAAGCAGCAGGAGCCTGAAAGACTAGAAAAATCTTAATAAACTCTGCCTGGTTTCCAGTATGATTTGAGATCTCCACCCATCTCTCTGAGAGCCAGAATGGACTGAGACATGGAAGATCTGGGTTCAAATCCCTCCTTGGCCATGAAGCTTCCTGAGTGTCTTTGAGCCAGTTACTGTCAGTCTCACTACCTCACAGAGTTACCGTGAGGACTATGGGAAGCGGAGGAAGAACTAAAGCTTTGTAAGCTGCCCTGGGTTTTTGCCTTGGCATGGAAAAGTTGACGTATAAATGCTTTGAAGTTTAAACAAATTTTGGAATTGCAAGAACACAATATCTGCAAACATGTGGACACAGCATAGTTGTCATAAGTAACTCTGCTTCCCAGCCTTACTCTAGATATTAGGATACTAGGATAATAACACATAATATTTTAGCTTTTCTGTTCTCTATATCCTTACAAATAAATCTAATTCTACAGGATGGCATTGGTATCCTGTCAAACTATATTACAGAATTCAATTGATTAGGTGCCCCGCCCCACTCCAGGCAACAGGGCTATCATGTTTTGTAACTGTATCCCACTCCCATCTGGAATAAGCCATATTAGACAATTTTCTTCTCTCCTCCACTTCGAGATGGGGTGTGCAGAACCATTTTGTCTGAAAAATCAAAACTTACACTTTTTTCCCCATGTAAGAAAATCCATGTTAGAAAGCACATGAATTACTATGTTCTGGATTCTTACATAGGGTTGCCATAATTCTCTCCCGACTCCCACTAAACCAGGACAGGACCCCATCTCAAATTTGCTAGTATGTGAACACAATTCCTGAAAACCAGTACAGTCCTGGTTTTCAGGGACTTATGGCATCATCTATGTGGGAATCATTTAGCACTTATCATTCTGAATGTGAGTCCAAGCTTGAAAACTAACCAGAAACTCAGTCTGCAAAGACAGTAAAGGCCCCTGCTCCCTCACAAGAGCAGAGAAAGAACTGCAGACCGGGGAAGGAGGGGCAGGCCCGGAGCTAGGGAGACACTTTTCAATAGATCCCGTTGCCATACGAAGAAGGCAGGTTGCACAGACTTGGCTGCTGTTGCTGCTGACCTAACCCCATTGATTTCCTCCGAACCAAGTCTGATGAGATGCATGAGACAATCAATGCCTTTGCTGCAGCTCTCTGAAAGAATGCAAGCAGAGGGTCTGGCTGTGCAGTATTTAATCCATCAAGGTTTTATGTACAGTAGTCCTCACCAAGGTAGTTTAAGCAAGCTAATAAAACTCACAGCACAATCCTAATTGTGTCTTTGGCCAGCAGAGCTGCTACCGCACTATCCAAGAGTGTGGCAAATGTGCCATAAAGCATGTTTGTGACATTTGGAGAGCAAGAAGTGCTGGCAAGGAGGCCTGTGATACCCTGCCAATGCTGTATCCAGAAAATCAGCCTTCGGTGTAGGTGAATGAAGCAGTGGAGGGGTGACCTGAGGGGTTAAAGAAGGTTAGGGAGGGAGCATTTGGGGGCAGGGAGAGAGGGAATGGGGGTGGAGGACTGAGTTTCCATATCCTATCTTCCCTCTCAGGCCTGAATGCCCTGCACAGGGCTGCTGGACTTGCACCAGTGAATTAGCCACCACAGATCTAAGAAGCTCCATTGGTTAGTCTGGAGCAAAACCCTGTCTGGGGGCCAGATGCAGCCAAGGGTGAACCTCAATAGGATCTGCGGCAAGATCTCCCCCCCCCCATCCAGCCTGTGAACAAGCCTTGTAATCCTCTGGATCTATCTCTAATACACTTTTATATGTAAATTTATTCAAACCTGAAATGTAAATCCTTTTTACAGCCCCGACAGAGAGTCAGAGAGTTGATGTGGCCCTCCTGCCAAAATGTTTGGACACCACTGGTCTGGAGCATTACTTAGGGTGCCTAATGACCTCCAGCCTACTCCCAGTAAGTGCTAGTTAAGGTTGGGCTGCACTCTTCTTTTTGGATGGTGAGGCCATACAGGAATATGTCACAGTGAACTGCAATTCCTGTAACTGCATTAGGACAGTGTACTGATTCTCACACCACAAATCATCCTCTCTCCTTCCTGTGCTTCACATATTACTTGCTGGTGCACAACAATGTCCCTTTCTGTATTTTTGTTACATTAAGGCAGGGGCCACCAATGTTTTTGGCAGGTGGGCCACATAATCTCTCTGACACTGTGCTGGGGGCCGGAAAACTAATTTACATTTCAATTTGAATACATTTACATAAATTTACATATTAGAATGTATTGGAGTTATTACAAGGCTTGCCCAAGGGCTGGATAGAGGAGTCTTGCCAGGGGCTGCATTGAGGCTCACTATGGGCCGCATCCAGCCCCCGGGCCAGGGTTTGGAGACCCCTGCATTAAGGGATCAAAGACCTTGTTCGTCGTTGTTGCCGCAGATCAAATCAACAACATTAGCCAAATTAACAACATATTCTAGACAGTTTTTCAAGTTTTTAGCCATTGGGAGACAAATATGTGCCTCGGCACACAATGAGTGTTGTACAAAAGGAAAAAAACCTTGGCTCCACTGTATTGGAGAATATTATGGAGGAATGGTTTGTTGTACCTGCGGACCTGCAATGAACAGGTTTGCTCATCCGTAACAATTCATCCCAATTTTAGAGAAAGATCATGACATTTTGCAGAGGAATGAACTTTGAGCCACGGATTTAATCTACATTCGTACAACAGAGGTTAGTAATGGAATCTTGCCTCCTTGATATCATAACTAGCAATGTCACGAAATTCACAATTACCTGGTTCAGAGTATGAATTTGGCCAGCTCGTAATGCTTGGCTGTGTTACGAATCAAGCACCATTTCCAAGAGAAATCCTTCCCCATCCTAGAATGTTAAATGAGATGCGTGATCTTTGTTCAGCAGACCAGGCACTCAAAGTCATCTAACTCCCAATTACTATAAAAACTATGTGAACTTCAAAACCAACTGCTTTGTATATGCACGTGCAGAAAGGCTTTCATGTAAATCCTTTATTCAGCTGATTTCCTCTGAACTTTATAACCAAATTGCCCAACCAAGCAATCATTGGTATTTTTTCCCTTGGAATAATTTTTCCTTGCTGTTTCTGTGAGCATTTAATGTGATGTAAGGATCTGCAGAAATAACTTGAGTCAGGCGGCCTATGCATGAAGGAACTGATGCGATTTGTACCGAGCAGTGTATTATGGGTAGCAGCAAATAGATCTGGGGTGGCCTTTAATGCTGAGTTTGCTGCCATCTCCCTTTAGCCCACCATGGCTGGAGCAACTCTGATCTGCTTCCTGCTCATTAAAGTGAGAGGAAACCAGATTGATTCTATTGCTTCCTCATACTGCGCCATCCTCACACTATTCCTTCAAACAAAGCAGAAAGCAGAGAGGGAACTTGAATCAAAACACTCAGACTCAAATTGCAAAAATTCCATTTTTAAGTCATTTGGAAGACTCTAGAGTTACAAAAAGTTTGGAAAGTCTAAAACATTCAAGGATGCTGCTGGTGGATATTATTCCCTCCTCTTGTGTCTGAAAGCCCTACATTCAGATCTGCGTCTATTCAGATCAGCGTCAGCCATTGAGCTGGTCTACATCCAAATAGACCTACAGCAAATAGACCTACACTTTGAGGTTTTTTTTCCCCCAACCAGAGTTATCAAGGCTTCAATCCTAATCTCCAGTTAGGCCGACCTAAGCCCCAGCATAAGACCTGGGTTGACTTGGGGGTGTCACAAAAGTGCCATAAAAGACTTCTCTGCTACTCCTGGGGGAGGGTTGGGCTTGTGCACAAACATGCGCTTGCCTCCTTACATCACTACAGGAACAGGAAGACCAATGAGTTGTGCCAGGCTAGGTCAGAATTGTACCCCAAGTCTCCTGTGTCTGGGTGGGGGTCTTTGTTTACTGTGTTCGGGGGCACTCAACTTGAGTCAAGTGTAGAGTCGAATCAACTCAAGTCAATTTGACTCAGATGCTTTTAACTCAAAAATGCCTGACTCGGGGACTCATGGTGAAACCTTGAGTCACTCAACTTGAATAGAGTCACTCTGGGGTTTCACCATGAGTCAAGTCTAACATGAGTTGAGTCGCGGTGATCTGATGATTCTAGACTCAACTTGAATCTGTACTCCCATAATGCTTCCCACCAGAGTGAAGGAGAAGCCCAAGGATTTGATCTGAGAGGTCCTTGTTAGGATTGGATAGGAGATAGGATTGGGTCTGAGAAGTCCTTGATTCAAATCTCAGGAAGGAAGTGTACTACATACTGGGAGCATCCCGAGCGTGTTCTGCAGTTTCTGCTTTGTTTAAAGGGATTGTGTGAGGAGAACGAACAATGAAAGGAGGTAAAGAATCCTACCTCCATCCGTGATCACTCCTTCCACAGAATGCTTTGTAGGAAGAACACATGTCAGCACATCAATAGTGGAGTGGTGGGAGCTTGAGGTATACCTGGAGCCATTCCTGGTATGACCTTGCCCTCCAAAAAGCCTCATCTCCCTCAGGCTCTTCAGAAGTTTAGATTGTGGGAAAGGGTTTGTTCAAGGCTGCAGTATTTTGCTGATCATGGTCAGTGGACCACTAGCCTGAATTTGGGCCACTTTCTTTTCAACCCAATGTGTCAAGCCGTATTGAACCTTCTGCCTTCAGGAAGAGTACAAGTGAGTTTCCAAGAGGCTCTCCACTATAGCTGGTGCTCTGGAATCAATGCATGGAAGCTGAAACCAATGCACAATTTTCCAGAGCAATACAATGATGTATGTCACAGTATCAACAATACATACCATTAACCAGGGTTTGAGACCATGGTACCCTTCTGGGCCACCTAGCTAAAATGGCTCGATGCATTAGTTTCAGGTCTACCAGGAGGGCAGGTTCCCGGAGTGCTGCGAGACCACTATGTAACGCCAAAGTCGAGCCAGGGTTCCCCCAGAGTTCCATCTATGCAGTTTAATGCATGAAACCTATATAAAACTGCTGTGAGATTAATTGCAGTTAATAAGTTGCCATCAATATGTGGATAAAACCTAGTTCTATTCCTCTTTTTTTACCTGAACCCAATAAAGCAGTGAAAGTTGTAAAGTGAATTCAGTCTGAAATCAATTATGGACAAGATGTGGGCTAACAAGTTAAGGCTCAAGTACTGTTGAGAAGTACAAAAATATCAGTTCAGAGATTGGGTGAACAACTTGTTCTGGATTATGTTGAATTTCCCACTAAGGTCTACAGTCAGGAAAGCTTCTGGATCTGCTTTGCTCCTTGATGGTTTGATGGTAGCTATGGCCAGGAATGTTTTTGGCTGGGATACCAGCTATGCCCTTTCGTAGAAAAAGTCTATTAGACTGCTGATACCCATGCATTGATACACATTTTCCATGGGGCTGCCTCTAAAAATATTTCAGAAACTGCAGCTGGCCTGGAGTGCGGCAGCCAAATTGTTTTCAGGTGCACAGTGTAAAAATCATATTGCTCCTCTGCTCTCTGATACTCACTACTTCCCAATTCATTTACAAGCACAGCTACGAGAATAATTTAAAACTTATCACCTTCCAAGTATTAGATAGTTTCGATCCAGCGCATATTTGCCGAGAAAGCTAGTAAATATGTTGATTCTGCAATAGGCCAAGGATTCAGCCATCGCTAATCATCGGTTTCTTCCCCAAAATCAAAGCAAGACATACTGCATATCAAAGAGGAAGAAAAAGTGTGTCAAGGAAACTGAAACTGCACTTAAAATAAACTTGAAAAACTGCATAATTTCCATAGTTTACGTAACTCATGGTTGTGCCAAAATTTTGATTCTTACAAAATCTGGAAGCAATTGAGAAGCACTGCACTGGGAGAAGTGTGGCTGGAGGGAAAACTAAGGATGGGAGATTGGGTACTAAATACAACACAGGATTAGCAGGCCTCCGTCAGTCTTGAAAGACTATGGTATTGTGCTCGGTGCTGCATATGCTGCATGCGAAGCATGAAAGCCTGGGTTAGATTGTTATAGAGGATAGGCTGTTACCCAAGCAGCAAATGCCCCCTCTCCACGCCACTGAATTAGTCCAATGGAAAGGCAGAGCCAATACGATTGGATCCAGCTGGCGTCGCAGAGCTGGGATAAGGACAGGATATTGTGCTGTATATTTACAATGCCATATTTATATATATAGTCCAATATATATAATATATTTATAGTCCAATAATATTGGGGGCAGCACGGGTCTCCCATGTACTGCCTGGGAAATGGCTGTCGCAAACATGCCAAAGGTTGCCAGAAGGATGAGGGCACCAGTTGGGAAGCCAACATAGACAGGATGTCAGGAGCCATCTGCAGTATATATCATATCCCATAGAATGGTGGAGAGGCAATCCTGGATGAGGGGAGGGTGGAAGGAAGGTGGAATGGAAGAGGGTGGGAAGAAGAGTGGTTCAGAGCCAGGAGGGTGATGAGGATGCTGCTGGTGGATATTATCCCCTCCTCTTGTGTCTGAAAGCCCTACATTCAGATCAGCATCTATTCAAATCAGCATCAGCCATTGAGCTGGTCCACATCCAAATAAACCTATAGCAACTGCTGGGGTTCAACATGGCGTAAGGGGAAATGTGGTTATAGTGGTGAACATTTTGATACTGCTGTTACACTGTATGGATAGCTCCTTTAGGATTGGGGTGTTGGTTGCGATGAGATCAATTCAATCTCATCTCTTTGTCTGAGCGTGCACTGGATATTGCCCATATTTTTTTCATTTCATGCTTTTACCCCAAAACACAAGGACAGGAAATTTGTCAAAAAACAAACAACAACCCCAAAAAACCTAATAGCACCTTCAAGACATGTTAGCCCTTGTTTTGGGCAGTAACCATGACTGTTACTTCAACCGTCACATAATACTGTACAGTGTTTTGAGGACCGCAGGCTGAAGAACATGGCCTGTTTTAACTTAATCTAAGCAACGATGGGCTGTTCAACAAACTGAACCATGTGGTGGGGATGCTGAGGTTGGAAAGCTATCAGTGCCTCTTGTAGATTCCATGCTGCTGCATACACACAAGCACATTGAATATGTATGGCTTTGACCAAGATATGTGGTTAATAATAGCACTGCTTGGGAAAATGTTTGATGAAACACTCACAGTACACTTGATAGAAATTCAAAGTTGTTTACAAGTGACATGTTTCAATGGCATATATATATATATATATATATATATATATATATATATATATATATATATATATATATATATATATATATATATATATAAACCAGGATTGTGGATGAGCCTCAGAATGATTGCCACTTCTGGGGCAAGACAATAATACTGGCACCCGGACAGGATCCAGAGCCAAAGGTAATATGCGTCAGGGTACAAATTGAATCAGCAGGGTTAGAGGAAGCATAGAAGGAATTCAGAGGTAGGGTCTAGACCTGCGGTAGGCTTCAGGGGGTTCTCACATGTCATATAGAACCCTTTGTTAATGAGCACCTAGTTCTGAGAACCGGTTACTAATGGGACATAGAACCTCTTGTTCTATGAACTAACCCTACAATCCAGAGTAAATACAGGAACACGTAAGAGACATTACGTGCACCCGTAGTTATGGCACCATATAATGACAACCTATGGGAAATTCATTTTGCAGTCCAGAGTAAATTGTTCTTACTTTGGAGCAAGAACTCCCTGTAGTTACTCTGGCTTGTGCCCAGAGAACCTGTTGTTAATTTATTTGAATCCCATCACTGGTCTAGACTATTGGGGTGCCCACACAGCAAGGGGTAGAATCCATAATTTCAGCCAGGGTGATCATAGGGCCCCCCTCTTTCAGGTCATGTCCTGGATTTTAGCCTTGCGTTCTGGGAAAAAAACTTCAATGTCTTCTTTTTTCTTGTGAGTGGGCAGCATTAATAAAAATCTTCTTGTAATTAATAAATTAAGAGCACAATCCTAACCATGTCTACTCAGAAGTAAGCTCCATTGTGTTCAATGGGTTTTACTCCCAGGAAAGCGTCTTTTGGATTGCAACCTAAATGTAATAAATTATATGTAATAGTTTTAAATTCAAGAATAAGTAATATAGGGTGTAATCAGAACCTAGGCAGGCACAAATCATCAGTCTTCCCATTCCAGTGATGATGTAGGAGGCAAGCATATGTCTATGCACTTGCCTAACTCTCCCTCAGGAGTAGTGCAGAAGTGACTTATGGCACTTTTGTGGCACCCACAGGTCTTATGATGGGGCTAAGGCCGACCTAACTGGAGCTTAGGATTGCAGCCATAGTGTTTACATAAAATACCTGAAAGCAATACATTGTATATAAGTGTTTTTAGCATTTTATATCTCATTTCCTACATTTTTCTTTGGTGTCATACATTTTGGGGAGGGGATCCTTGTCCTCTTTTTTTGTTATACTCTGGTATAACTCTGGGGTGCCCACACAGCAAGGGATAGAATCCATAGTTTCAGGCCAGGCCTACAGAAAATACTCTGTTCCTCTGAGGGGGAACACAATTTTTCCATTTGTTTGCAGATATCTTGACACCAAATACCAGATAGTCCAGGTATCAGGCCTAGCACAAGCACCCACAAGCAAACCTAATACTGCCCAACCTAGATATCAGGCCAAGAACAGGTAGCTATTATAGAGGTCTAATGGTGCTCTGTTAACTGGCACTCTCAGAACTCAGAGCAAAATGTTTGGTTTTCTCTTCTGCATCTTTATATTTTATTATTCCAATAAAATCAAAAGTAGCTTTTGAATAAAGAAACCCCTCCCCAATAGTTCTATTTATAGAAGTATTATGAGATTACAGGCAGCCTGATTCTTGAAACAATAAGACATATTTATACTGGCATTTAGTCTTGTTAATCACAGGCCATCATCCCCAAAGCAAAAGACTTACCATACTGCAGGTTTAGTTTAACGGGCTTTGGACAAAAATAGCAAGCGCCATAACAAAAAGGAGACTATTGATATTGGAACTGGTCCTACCAGATGCCACCACCTGCCTCTTGTGCCCCCCCCCCACCGCCAGAGATCAACAACAAAAAAGCAGCCACTTACCTCCCTCTTTCCAGCACAATTCTTGTCTACAAAACAGGAAACGCTGGTCACGCTGGGAATTCCCAGCAGGATTTGTATATTCGGTTTCATTTGAAGAGATTGCAGGGAAGAAGTGAGTTAAGTGGCAGCTTTGGTTTATTTGTTTTTATGTTTGGGGCATGAAGTAGCGCACATCCAAGTTGTTTTTGGGGGGCAATGGCAGTCTGCTTCACTTACCTCACTCCTTCATCATGAAATCCTTTGAAATTAAAAAACTTATGAAGAAAGAGAGGTTGGGTAGTATGGGCGGAAATCAATGCTGCTCTCTTTGCAGTGGGCTGTAGGAAGTATTGGTTGATTCAAAGTGAAGAAGCCCAAGGATTTAGTCTCAGAGGTTCTTGATAGGCTTGGATAGGAGCTAGGATTGGGTCTGAGAAGTCCTTGATTCAAATCTTACCTCAGCCATTTATGTGTTTCCATTGACAAGATGTGAATAATAGTAAGTTCAAGATTTTGGAGGGCTATCAGGCAACACCTTGTCCTGTGGCTCCAAGGCGCACTGGTGCTAACGCATGTGAGATTTTATATGTGTACTAGTGAAAATGTACCCACATTGCGGGAGCAAAATTTCCCCATATGCCATCCCCCCACTGCGCATCAACCCCCCATGTGCAACAACCCCCATGCACATCAATCCCTCATGTGCATCAACCCATATGCGCATCATTCACCCATGGGCATCATTGCCCCAGGCACATCAACCCCCATGCGCATCAACCTCCATGCACATCAATCCCCTATGTGCATCAACCACCCATCTGCATCAACCCTCCATGCACATCAACCACCCATGTGCAACAACCCCCATACGCATCATTCCCCATGCACATCATCCCCCATGTGCATCAAACCCCCATGTGTATCAACCACCCATGTGCATCAACCCCCATGTGCATCAATCACCCATGCACATCATCCCTCATGCGCATCAACCCTCCATGCGCAACATCCCCATGTGCATCATCCCTCAATGCGCATCAACCCCCATGTGCATCATCTCCCCATGAGTATTAGTCCTCCATGTGCATCAATCCTCCATGTGCTTAACTACAAGAATATACCCAAATGTCAAAAGGACAGAGGAGGAGAAGACACTGGGAGGGACTGGGACTGCACTGAGCTCTGCTGGTATAGAAATCGTGGCACACAGTCTTTCCACTATCAAGGGGAGTGCTGTGCCCTAAGCAGTTCATAATAACCTTCAGTCCTGAAATTTTTTTTAGTGGTATAAGTAACATAGGTAAATAGGATTAGCACACTCAGAAGGCACTGGCAGGATAATACACATCCTCATCATTGCAAAGTTTTGCTAAGTGACTTCAGCAGAGCCATTGCATCACAGGGGTCAGGAGCCTTGCAGCTGCTGAGCTGTCAGCAGAAGAAAGTGTGTATAATGAAGTGAAGCATCCAGTGAAGTGATATCATTTGCTGGGTTAATACTTTGTCCACTTTAACAAAAGTTGTGGATGCTGTGGTAGTTCTCAGTGGAGTTGTGTCTTCTGCATTACACAAAGCTTCACAAGTTCCACCAGTCCCATAACAACCCTGACCCCATGAAGATTCTATCCCAACCTCATCTTCACCATCTCTTTGACAGACCCTTGCCACGACGTGTGTCATTGTTGAGTGACATTGTTGCTAATGATGTTGAAAACTGCAACAGAGCCTCCCTGAAAACGAAGATTAAGTGGAATCTCTTGTGAGTAAATAGGTAGAGTGGGTCACCAACCAGGTAAAAGTGCAAGGAGAGGTTATCAAGGACAATCCCAGTCGGCTTTTCTACTGCATTATTGGTGTCTCTCAGAGTGAAGAGAGATTTCTGGAATACCTCTGGTACGAATTGGCTATACAAACCCCAGTCCTCTGCAACAACCATTTAATGTGAAAGACAAACCAGGGCTTCCTTGTCAGATTTGTTAAGTGTGAAAGCAATCTTCCCCTTGATTCTGAACAGCAAGTTATTGTCCTAGAAAAGGTGCTGTTAAGGCAGAGTGAAGTTAATCAAGACCCATTTCACCACAGAAACAAGGAACGATGAGGATCCAGTACGCTTCCTAAGGCTGCTAATTGTGGGAGAAGATACAGGCCTCCAGAATTAGATCTCCAGATCCTACTGACTACCCCTACCAAAGATGAAAGGTCCATTCAGAAAGAAAGCTGCAGGAAGGCCTACATGGGCTGTCTCATGTTCTTCTTGCATGCAAAATAGGGTACGATTCCAGAAGGCAACTTTTCCCAAAAACTTCAGGATGAACAATCATGCAAATGGATCAACAGAAAATGAAAATGGAAAATGAAAATTTTCAACAGAAAATGGATTAACCTTTTCCACAGAAGATCAATCAATCAACAGTATTTATCAACACAAAGTTCATAAAGCAGTTTACAGAGTATATCCAGGAAAACTTTGGATTGAGAGCTTTTATCATTGAAAGAGTTTTTGCAAGACAAGGAAACATTTCTAATAAATTTTGTCTTACTATACAAGCAAAAAAAAATACAGTAGTCCTGGCCGGGATATGGCCAGTTTCTGTGCTCCGCCAGCCCATCCTCATCCTCTCCTAACAGCCTAACTGTAAGCCTGTTAGTCAGTGAGGCAATGTACAGGAGCCTATTTATGTATTTGCATGTTTTTTGAACTACTAGGGTGGCAGGCACTGGGATTAATGGCAGAAGCTTGATATGGCGTTACACTTGAGTCTTGAACCACCAATCTGCTGACCTTCAGCCCGAAAGGCAGACACAAAACTCAGTAAAAAAGAAGAAATTGGCAGATTATATTTTTTAATCATTCCCAGACTTATGGGACCACAGTATGAGAGAGGTAGCTATAATGCTGCATGCAGCAGAAAATTGCCCCCGATTAGTTTAACCCAATTAATATTTGCCTCCTTCACTTCTTGGCTTAATTTCCAGCTGTTTGTTCTTGCTCCACATTTTTCTGTTCAGAATGAAGAGCACTCTGGTGCCTCGGAGATTCTCCCTGGGAAGATGCTTATACACAACCATAAAATGACTTCTTAATCTTATTTGCGATGGGCTAAACTGATTTAGCTCTTTTAAGTCTCTCACTCAAAGGGCCAATTCACATGTTGCAGATTGCAAATGGCAGAACCTCTCTTACCCCATATGACAGCACAAGCTGCCGTATGGCAAGAATGATACAGATCACTTTATTTATACAGTGTAGAACTCAATTGTACAGTTAAATAAATACTTAACATAACAGAGGTACTTGGAAACATAACAGTACTCAGGATGTACCGGTATATAGATGTGCCAAGCACATCACATATCCTGTCTGTACACAATATATAGGTATCTTTTAATTATTCTAATTTCCTCTAAGGCATCCTGGTGAGAATTCACAGTAGTGCTGGCACAGCACCAGAGGCCACATGACCTCTGTTATATCCAGTGCTTTTTGGGAGCAGGATAAGGTAAGAGGCAAGGGGATATTTTCTCCTTTGTCCCAAGTAACACACCTACACACCTACCTTCACAATGGAACTACTTGAATCTATGCCAGATAATTCTCTGGCACAGATCTGAATGCCCTTCCCAAAAAGCTGGTGTAACAATTGATTAAGCACAATCCTAACTTGCGCTGGAGCAGGAAGGCTGGTGTCCCTGCACTGTATCCAGCACAAGTTTAGAGACTGCTACCGTGCTACTTCTGAGAAGGAGAGGCTCTTCCCCATAGTATGGCTGTGGCAGCCTCTAAGGGTTTACTCAGACTTAGGGTGCAATCCTAAGAAATTTAGGCTGGTCTAACTCACTTGGCCTATCTTTCCATTATGGTGTGGGAAGGGTGGGATAAGCCTGTGCATTGGCCTAACCACCCACCCGCCCCCCCAGAAGAGGGGCAGAAGTGTCTTACTGCATTCTTGAGACACCCCCCGGTCAGCACAGGACTTATGCGGGGGCTTAGCCAGCCTAAGTGGAGTTTAGGACCACAGCCTTATGCCACCTCTGGAAATGGCCTTAGTTTGAGCAGGCTACCCATCCATAAGCTGTGCCGCTCCTGCAAAAAGGTTTGCGCACACCTGTGGGCCTAGAGAAGTGCCCCAGCAAATGTGGCTTTTCAGGTAATCATGGGTTCTACCTCCACCTATTTCAATATATTTGAATATATTTCACCCAAGTGGAGGGGTCACTGCAATTCTTCTGTTAACTATTTTCCCAATGTTAAGAACCATTCTGGTTCTCTGACTGCTCCACTTTTTGGGAACTGATCTCTTGCCTTCTGTTCCCATTACAGATCATTACAGAGCTGATCTCTGCTGGTCCTGACTTGCTAGTCCCAGGTCTTTGGGCCATCCTTTTAATCCCCTGAGGTCTACTGTCTGACAGCTGTGAATCAGCTGATTCTTGGCATACCAGATTGTGATTATGGAGGAACATCTGCTCCTTCTAGATTATGGTGGGCAGCCCCCCAATATTGTTGTCACTGGCACAGTTGCTTTGCCTTAATTGCAAATACTCCAATAGAAGGAAAACACTTTTGCTTGATATTCCAGAATTTAAGTCACTCTGGTACTTGCAAGCAGCCAAGGATAAACATTGATGTTCATGGAGTGCTCTGCTTCAAGGGTGTTAAAAGTTGTCACTGTCTCCACGCTGAGCAATGATGCCTTTTTTGTATTGTATTTGATGAGAGGAGCCTTGAACTCCCTCCACATGAACTTCATTACAGGGGCTGAGACTATTTCTCACCAAGTTGGGGGAAAAATGATTTAATTTCATTTACAAGGCAAAATCTGATGGAACAGGGAGATAAATTCAATCTCAGCTTCATTTCTCACACCAGACGATTAGAAAAATTCACACTGAAACAACATGAAACATTTGGCCCTGAGGGATGTGGGAATAGAATTGGAGACCTGCCTCTAATCAGTTTCCTTTATCATTTCCCCCAGTTCTCAGCTCCTTGCTTCTATCACTTGGCAGCCCCAGTGCGCATTTATGCTTCATCTCTTCAGGTGACTAATCATTAGACTAATTACTGGCTAATCAATGTTTAATTAAACCTTGGCTGTTAATTACAGAAAAATGGTACAGTAATGTTGGGGTAAAATCTTTCTTATATAATCCTTTTTCTCCCTTTTCCTCGTCCTGCAAAATCTCTCCTTTCTTCACAGCAGTGGAAGCTTATTTGTTGGCCTGAGCATGTCAGCAAGTAAGAGATGGTTTACAAATGAGGCCATATCATGCATAACATAAACTGTTGCCCACATGGTAGCGGGAAAACTCCCCACCACCACCTCAGGTCCAGTGTAGAATAGCTTGGCCAAATCAGACTAGTGCAGGGAGTTCATTTGTTGTTTATTTCCAGGTCAGGTCCTGGATTTTAGCCTTGTGTCCTGAAAAAACTTCAACGTCCTCCTTTCCCTTGTAAGTGAGAAGCATGTAGCCTTCTTGTTGCGCATGGGGGGAAGTTGCACATGGAGGGTTGAGGCGCATGGGGGGGTTGATGCGCATGGGGAGAAGTTGCACATGGGGGTTGATGCTCATGGGGAAGTTGTGCATGGGGGTTGATGTGCATGGGGGAAGTTGCGCATAGGGGAAGTTGCACATGGGGGAAGTTGCACATGGGGGGTTGATGTGCATGGGGGAAGTTGCGTATGGGAGGAAGTTGTGCATGGGGAAGTTGCACATGGGGGAAGTTGCACATTGGGTGTTCATGCGCATGGGGAAGTTGAGTATGGGGGAAGTTGTGCATGGGGGTTGATGCGCATGGGGGAAGTTGTGCATGGGGGTTGATGCGCATGGGGGGCTGATGCACATGGGGAAGTTGCATGTGGGGGGTTGATGCGCATGGGAGAAGTTGCACATGGGGGTTGATGCGCATGGGAGAAGTTGCGCATGGGGTGAAGTTGCGTATGGGGGAAGTTGCTCATGGGGGTTGATGCGCATGGGGGAAGTTGCGCATGGGGGAAGTTGCGCATGGGGGAAGTTGAGCATGGGGTCAAGTTGCGCATGGGGGAAGGTGTGCATGGGGGCAAGTTGCGTATGGGGGAAGTTGCTCATGGGGGTTGATGCTCATGGGGAAGTTGCACATGGGTGTTTGATGCACATGGGAGGAAGTTGCGCATGGGGGAAGTTGCACATGGGGGAAGTTGCGCATGGTGGGTTGATGTGCATGGGGGAAGTTGTGCATGGGAAAAGTTGCGCATGGGGAGAAGTTGCACCGTGGGGGATGGCATATGGGAAATGTTACTCCCGCAACATGGGTACACTTTTCGCTAGTTATAAATATATATCAGTTCCTCTGGTGATAGCAACCTATCCACTGGAGAATTCAATGAGAAGCACTAATACAGCAGTGTTACTTGAGAGGGCAACACCCTCCCCTATCGCCAGTTAAAGAAGATTATAAATAATAGAAAGTTATGACAATTGTAACTTAATTCAAGACTGATTTCCTGTCTCCCACCGCCCCCAACTGCTTTTTCACTTATGGGGGAAATGAAAAAATGCTTGGAGCATTTGGAGTGGACAGTTGACTGAAGGGAATGAATTAAGGAACAACCACCTTGATTGACCTCAACTCAAGATTCCAACGTCCCATGGGTGTTTTTCCTTATAGAAAAAAAAACCATCAGGAAAAACATATTACAGATAAGACAGAACTTTCACTCATATCCCAGAAACCACATTTTATACTGAAAAGGTGAGGTTTAAATTCATGAAGTAACAAAAATAAATGAGTTGATAATTGGGAGGATGGAGCCAGATGCAAAATGGTAGCTCAGAAGATGGAGTGCCTATATACCATGAGTAGGTACCTGCAAAAGGTGAGGTTATTTTTCCTGATAAAGGGGTGTTACCTACTGGATTTGTTTACCTTATATGCATATATCCAGTGGATTTTACTATTGTAAAATACTATTTGGTTCTTAATATGCCTAATAAAGGTTTGTTGTTGATAAAGGGGTTTTACCTTTTGTCAGGAAAAATAGCCTTTCCATCCCCAACCATGAGCCATGAGGCACTATTAGAGTATGCAAGTGTGAAGTACTAATCCACAAACTGCACAGGATTTCTAATGACCTAATTTTGAAAATCAAGCCCATGTAGGCTTATCAGTTTGTGCAGAGATTAAAGAAAATGTCCCCCAATCTCCAAAGATGCAAGGAGAGGGACCAGAATGTGTGCTATGTGTGACTACATGGGGTTGATTTGGGGTTAGGAAATTTGTCCAAAACGACCCATTGTTAAATGATTGGGTATCAGATACCTTAATAAATTTCATGAAAATCACCCCGTGATCTACTGGTAGATTCCAATTTACCTTCCTTCCACACCTGCCTTGAGATGCATCCTGGGGAGAGCTGAATATAATTCATTTTATCCCAGGAAATGCCTCGATTCTATAACTGGAGTTTGTATCTTTGATAATTCTTCATTATGGTCCATTTCTGTCTCTTTACTGATACTAGTTATGCTAGTCCTTCCATTTCGAGATGTCAGTATGTCATTAGCTTTTCATGAGAATTGTGTTAAGTTTCTGATCATTTGAAGATGTCTTTTTTTTAAAAAAAGACTTTTCTATACTTGGGCACTGAAACAGGAATATTTGCCAATCTTGACCTTTCCTTGTCACTTTGGATCTTCATTGTACTGCTTTGTTCTCTCAGATTTCAGCTTTCACTTTATGGATTTAAAAAAAAATAATTTATTAAGGAAGCACCTGTACTTTACTTTTGCACATTTTACTGTTAGGCAATCTATTTATAAAATCAGGGTTGTGATGAAGCTTGCAACTGAATTTTCTTTTCAGTGGGTTATATGTTTTAACTCTTGGTCAAGCTTATAGGAGCATCTTCTTTTGCATGGTTTGATACTGCACACTATGGAGTACATAATTCAGGTAATGAGGAAATATAGACAGGAATTTTGTTATACACTTGTATTAGAACAAAAGGGCATGTCCACATCTACCCATGGAATGCCCTGCCCTCTAAGAATTTTCTTCCGCCACCTTCTCCGCATAATCTGAGCCTGACTAGCAGGCAGATCCTGACTTCATCTCCTTGTGGGAATGGATTTGCTTCTATTCCAAGGTGAGCAGGCACACAATGTTGTGCGCAGACAGCTTTTACTTTCCAGGTTTGGTGTTGCTGATAAAGCATCAAACAGCCCCTCTGTGATCTGATGGGAGCTGTAATTTGCTAATGACTTGATTTACATTCCCCATGGCGTCTCAATCCCATTGTAAGATTCTTTCAATCTGTCCATAAGTATAATAATAGTCGCTCTCTTTTACCCACATTTAAGTTGGTTTTTTTCTCTATTTACATTTAGGCCAAACCTCCTCACTGCAGTTCTTTAATGGTAGGATTCCTAGTTCATTGTTCATTTCAACTGCACTTAGTCCTTCTTGATGTACTTTGGACAGTTTTGGAACTTGACTTGAATGACTCAGATTTGAGTAATGAAAATTCACATTTTTTTGCAGACATGTGAATTGTGTGTTTGGAAGACTCTGAAAGATCTCTGGATGCTGTTCTGAGACCTGTGGATTTTGAGGATTTTCTAATGATCCCAAACATGGATGAAGTTGAAAGTGACAGTTACAAAGGTGTTGCCCATGGCCCTTTTAGCCTACTTTATCATCTCCTCATCCTCAGTAAGCAAGCAAAGAGGAGAGAAGGTGATGAGATGGATAAGAGCAGCCGTGGTGCTTTGTGTTCAGGGATGGGGATCACTACCACTGTCTAACTCTCTGCTTGCCCTGCTTGTCTGTGCTCCTCTTGCTCTGTCACTATGCTTTGAAATAGCATGGTAGAGTACTCACCTCCTGGCTGGGCTTTCCCTGCGGAAAGACTTGTGGATTGAGTAGGCCATAAGTGTCTTCCATGGGAAAGACAGAGAGGATCTTCAAAGAACAGAAGTCATTCTTATTCCCTTGAAACCCTTGTTTTCTCCCTGATATGTCTTGTCTGACTTTTTACCTTAGAGCTGACTTGTACCTCATGCCTTATCTTAGCCCATGCAGTCCATTCAGTAAAATTTCTTCCCTTATTGCTGATGCTCTTGTTTTACTTTTCTTTTGAATTTTAGGGCAGGTTTTTAAAAATGTATCAAGCAACTCTATTCCTTTCCTGGTGCAGGAAGCTAATCGAGGTTTATAAATGTGTCTCTGGTACGGTTCATTACCTGCGATGACATATTGAGAGCCATGAATGGTCTGATACCAGCAAATCAATTTAAAATTTAATCTGAGGGGAGAAAAAATAGAAAGAAAAGAAATAGTGTGCATGGAAATGGCTTAGGGTTTGCAAACATGCTACCAAACATTTCTTACGAGAATAAATTGAGTAGCCCCTCTGCTTTGCTAGCAGAACCATCACCATACACTAGCTGCTATCCAAAGACACATGCAGACACATGCATGCACATATGTATGCATATAAATACCTGATTTACTGATGTATAAACTACCTGATTTACTGATGATTAACCTTACAATCCAGAGTAACTATGGGAGCACATAAGAGACATTACATGTACCCGTAGTTACTGCACCACCTAGTGAAAACCTATGGAGAATTCATATTGGAATCCAGAGCAAATTGTTCTTACACCGGAGCAAGGACTCCACGTAGTTACTCTGGATTGCACCCTAATACTCTATAATTAGTAAAGTGTTGAATCAATGCATGCATATGTCAAAGTGAGCCTTCCTCAATTTTTTTTGTTTTAGGGGTGGGGGATGGCGGACACAGAATGTCTGCTGTCTGGGATGTTGCTGGCAGATTATACTGAATCATAAATACCTCTGTAAGGATATATTACTGAAAACATTTATCAGTGTCCTCAACTGAGGTCTTTGAAATGAGGTAGGAATTATTAAAAGGTGGCAAATTCTTTTCCAAGGCCAATAAGAATCATACATATCTTGGGCAATGGTGTCTGGAGATGTCCCAATAATATCCAGCCAATAATATCCAGTACCAGAACTTAGGGACCATACTACTAATGCTGCATTCAGTGCTGGAATTCAGCAGGCCAAAGGACTCCTTGATAAAGGCTGCAATCCTAAGCACACTTACTCCTGGGAGTAAGACCATTTGAAAACAATGGGGCTTACATCTGAGTAGACATGGATAAGATTGTATTCAAAATGTATCTTTTCCAGGGATGTTTCTGAGTGCACCAAGTCACAAGTATCCACTTCCCATGACTTGACTTGCTCACAAGTCATAATGGGTGGCTGTTGTGGATATGCCAGTCAAAACAGACCTGTGAACCATCTCCATCATAAACTGTATCTATGTAAATAAAATGTCATGTGTGAAATTTTCTTAAGACCAAATGTGAAAAAAATATAAATCTTTTCTCCAGGCCCTGAACTCATCAGCAGCCGAAAACCTCTTTAGAAGTAACATAATGTCAAACCTTTGAAAGTATTTAATCTCTTCATAGATATAGCAGTAACTGTGGTCAGTTTTGCACACACACACACACACACACACACACACACACACACACACACACACACACGTACGTAATGGGCCTCAGATTACATTAGTTATTCTTCTGGCTTGGTAATTGATGCACCATGATGTTTATTGACTGAATAGCTTTGTTAGTATAATAAAGGCACTGGCTCCTACTGTTAATCTTCTGCAACAATTACATTTTAGATTTGCCCATAATGTTGTATAATTCAGAAATGCAATTCTTCATAAATTATATTTGTGAAAAGCATTGTTTCTGAGAGTACATTAGCAATATATTCTTCCCTCATCCTGCCAGAGGACTCTCTCATTCTCTAACCCTCCAAATCCAGAGTAACTACGGGAGCACGTAAGAGACTTTACGTGCACCCGTAGTTACTGCACCACCAGTGGTGGGCTCCAGCAGGTTCGCACCTACTCTATAGAACTGGTTGTTAACAAGAGATAGGACATATAAAGTTTAAAAATAGCCATTTAAAAGTGGCTGCTAGATGGGCATAGAACTGGTTGTTAATTTCTTTGAATCCCATCACTGTGCACCACCTAGTGAAAAACCTATGGGAAATTCATATTGGAATCCAGAGTAGGTTGTTCTTACACCGGAGCAAGAACTTCCCATAGTTACTCTGGATGTTGCCCAAGAGTTTTCACAGGTAGCCATGCTAATGAAAACTCACTGTGCAATTCATGTGGAACCTTGGATGCAATGATAGCTTCAAAACAGTGGTTTTTCTATTACTTCCATAAAGAAAGAAAACTGATGAGATGATATTTTTAATGGAGCCAATGCCTGATGATACAGAATAGAGGTGGGTAATTGGGGGCTAAGGTCTGGATTCATTGATTCACCCTGATATTTTTTTAAAATGCTTAAAAACTCAGGGAACTGAACAAGATCTGAAACTTTCCATCACTTTTTAGCATTATGTCCTTTGACATTTATGAAATGTATCTGTTATTAACCCTACTAATTGACCCTATTAATCCAGAGTAACTATGGGAGCACGCAAGAGGCATTTATGTCAACATAGTTATGGCACCACCTAGTGAAAACCTATGGGAAATTCATATTGCAATCCAGAGTAAATTGTTCTTATGTCAGAGCAAGAACTCCCTGTAGTTACTCTGGATTGTGTCCAGGGGTGGGCCCGGCCTGGCCCAAGAGCCGGTTCCCCAGAAGTGGGCGGGGCCAGGTTGGGGTCAGGGGCGGGGCGGGGCGAGGGACAGCCCCCAACTCCACTTCACTGTGCATGCACAAGGCTTCGCGCATGCGCAGTGCGTCTCCTGAAGCCCGGCTTCAGGAGACGCAGTGCGCTTGCGCGCGGCCGTAATCACTGCGAACCGGTCCCCACGGTTCTTGCCACCCGCCGCTGCTACTGGCTCTCCAGTGGCGGCCAAATTAAGAAGATCCGGTTCGGGCAAGTAGGCCCAAACCGGCATCTGCCCATCACTGATGTGTCCTAAGTCTGTCACAAAATACAGCTGTTGTCTAACATCTGGTGATGAGCCTCTAGGTGCATCTTAATCTTGCCTGTGCCTCCACATAGATTTATCTATGATGAGTTATTCTGCCAGATTTTTTTTAATTCACATTTTCTAAATTCTGTGGCAGAGGCTCCATTGTGGCAGAGGCAGCTGTTGGTTCTAGGTGATGGAACCTACAAGCCAAGAGAAAATCAAAGCATGAGATGTCTGGGAAGAGAGACCCGTCACTGAATCAATGCTATGAAAAAGTGGAGGCACTAAGATCCAGAGGGAGAATGTAAAGGTGCTGTAATCTCATAGGAAGCTGATTCTCACATCTTCTGAGTGCATACTAATCATTTTAAATTGCAACATATGGCAGCTAAGTCCTCAGTTCACACTGAACCTGCTGTGAAATGGCCACCTTGTGTGGAACTTGCATGTGTGCCATTGCTGACCCAGGGCTTCTTAAATTTGGACAACTTGCGGATGAAAGGTGTTACCATGCTTGCTTCAGGAAATGCAAGAATGTATCTGCACAGGATTAACAATGTTCTATGCCTGTAAAATCATGACCATGTGTCAATAGACAATAGTGGCTCTTGTCTTTAGAAATGGAGATGAACAGTACTCCCTAAAGCTGGTCAAGACTTGCAGGCTTCCTGCAGAGGAGCATGGTGTACTTTATTTATTTGAAAAAGAAGAGTGACAATCGAATCAAAATCAAATTGCACTAAACTATTTTGGAATTACAGTGGTACCTCTCATAACGAGTGCTCCACATAGCAAGTGTTCCACATAACAAGTAAAAAATTTGTGTGGGATTTTGCCTCAAATAACAAGCATGATTCGCATAACAAGCGCCCACTGGCTAGACTCCCTCTCCTCCTCCCTGCATTGGCTGGGCTGGTTGCCCCCCTCAAACAAAACTCTTCCCCGCAAGAAAGCCCCCCTGCCTGGACCTCACTACAACTTCCCCTCTTCCCCCCACCTTCCCTGCCTACAGTTTTCCTTTCCTGTGAGTAAGCCCCAGTGGATTCAATGGGGCTTGATTCTGAGTAGACAGCATAGGATCTTACCCCTCTCCTGTTGCAAATTCAATTCCTGTGTTTTTTCATAATTTTTACATAAAGTTAATATTTTTATATGAATTTTTTGGGGTTGTGGAACCAATCGTCTGAGTTTCCATTGTTTCCTATGGGAAAATCCACTTCACTTAAAGAGTGTTTCACTTAAAGAACATGCCTCCGGAACAAATTAAGATCTTTATGTGAGGCACTTCTGTATTTACAACAGCAGTCTTCAAACTGGAGACTGCATTACACTGGGAATGGCAAACAGAGCATTCTCTTCCACTGTGGAGCCTGCTTACCTTGCCTCCGAACTCCCCTAAACTGACTTCCACCCAGCCTCATTTATCCAGAAATCTGGGTGCAAAGTCTTTTGGGGTGAAAGAACCTGGAAGCAGTGGGCTAGAGCACAGTTTTGGGGAGACTGGTAGTGTGAAATCTATCTATCTAATGTAATCTACAGTATTTGTATACCACTCTTCAATTAAAAGGTTCACAATGTGGTGAACAAATGAAGGCTCCCCGTGGAATGCTCAAGCTGCATTAACATAGGGGAAGGATTAGACTGGGTGCTGGATCCAGTCAATGGGCCAGGATATGGAGAACCCTGATCTGGAGAACAGAATCTGGAGAACAATAATAGCAGAAGGAATAAACATAAATATTTTATGCCCTAATCTCAAACTGGGGTGTCATGACACCCTAAGGGCCAGGAAAGGGAAAAGGCAGAAACACGACGCCCAGGATCTATTCTGGTTTGCAAAGATTTGGTCAAGATTCTAAGACTTAGGGAGTCATATGGAGGGCATCATGACCCCTGGCTCTCCTTGAACATATGCAGGCAAAATTGCTGGCGTTTGTTTGAGAGGAACCATAGATGATCACACAACTTACTGGAGGTAAGTAAAATATTTCAGTAAAATATGAATGAAGGCACAACCCTAACCAATATAGGCCAGCATAACTCAACCATATCCCAGTTTCAGTGGTGGCACGGGGAGGTGAGTACATGTTTGTGCAATGGCAAAGAAGTGCCTTCAAGTACTTTTCTGATACCCCCAGGCAAGAATGGCTCTTGTGCTGGAACGTGCAAGGACTTGTGCCACCCTAACCAGGAGTTAGGATTGTGCTGTGAGTATTACTTGTTATTGCAAGTTACCAGCCTGCCAGTTGTGAGGCTGGAGCAACCCTGCATGAAGTGAAAGGCAAGAGAAGGCCCACCATTGAAGATACCACCACTAACTTGGTGGGGGAGGTAGGATGGTTTGGGGGCAGAATTAAGGCAGTATGGGAAGGAGCTGGAGAGGGTAGAACGCAGTGAAGATACAGTGGAGAGAAGGGAGGATTGGATTCAGGAACAGAGCAGGTTATATGGCAGGTGTAGCCAATGAATCCTAACTCCCTTTCCTACGATCCTGCAATCCAGATCAAAGCAGACGTGTGAGCAGACTTCTCCATGCAGTACAGTTTCCTCACATCACCACAGGAATATGGAAATGGTTAGGACTGGACTCTCAAAGAGTTTCCTGAGATGTGCTGGTTCTGGGGTATTTACTCCTATATATTTAAGTAAGCTACTTGAGAGGTGAGAGAATGGGAGTCCATTTAAGTGTGTGCTTTATTTCTGAGGTATGTGTTGGTGCTTGGAGAAATCTACCCCCCACCCAAGAGTAGCACAGAAGTGCCTTATGGTACTCCTGAAAATTTGAGTCCATTTATTCATCCATCTAAGCTCCAACTTTAATGTATTTATTTGAATTTTATATTTATTTATTTCTACCCTAAACACTGTTATTCAATGCAGCCTAAAATGTTTGGAGACCCCTGCTGAAGGCTCTTGTCTGAACAGGTTGGAAAACAGGAAAATGTAAAATGAGAGACAGAGAAATTGCACAGTCAATGAGATACACACAGAATACATGAAAATAGTTTACAGAAGCCACTGACTGAGGCTGAAATCCTAAACTCCAGTTAGGCTGGCCTAGGCTGTGCCATATGTCCTGTGCTGACCTGAGTCACAGAAGTGCCATAAGATACTTCTGCTCCACCCCTGGGGGGAGGGTTAGATCAGTACATCGACATGCACATACCTTCCTACATTATTACCTATTGCCATCTGCTATGATGAGTTGGTATCAGTAGTGCTGAGTTGCATTGCTCAGCCAAGTACGCTCCAGATCAGTGACCAGGAATAGTGAAGTAAAAGGAAAGTGGACCTGAAAGATTGTAGGACAGAATGATCAGCCAAGCATGATTGAATTATAACTTTTGCAAGAGCTTTTCAACTTTTGAGTAATTGCTGCTTTAGTGACTTCTTGGGGGAAGAGGAGAAATGTCATGCTTCATATCAGAGTTGGTGTGATCAAAGAGGGAAAAGAGAAGGGAGGATCAAGTGGTGGATGATGATGCTTGGCTCTTCAAGAGGTTGGAGAAGGAACAGGAAGAGAGAAGTGGTCAGAAGCAAAAAAGATATTGCTTAGGCCAGGTGAAGATTTGGTAGCTGACTCCTGCACACTGTGAATCGTATCTTTACAGGATACGGGGGTGCTGTAACATGCAGGGTCATCCCACTGTCAGTTTGGGAGAAGGCATTCCGAATTTTGGCTCTCAGATCAGATCAAAGTGCTTTTCCTTTCCCTGTAGAACATTTAGCCCTTTTTTCTTCAGGTTCATTCTATCCTCTCAGGTTGGGTATCTTGTTTGTAGCCAGTACCTGAGGGTTGAGCTCACTGACCATTCAGTAAGTAATTACGTTATGGATGGAGTAATGGTTGTTTCCCAGAGTAACCAAATGGAGGACAGAGTGCATATACCTTTAACCATTGGACTGTACAAGAAAAAGATTTAATAGGTACAGCTTTAAAAACCGTCCTATACTGAGCTGCTACTGTGAAATTTTCTTCTTTTGTATACTGTACTATGTTGAGGTACTATACCGTACCTAAAAGTTGAGGATTAATCTACTTACTCGGTAAATACACCTAGCAGTGCAATCCTATTCGTGTCTACTCAGAAGTAAGTTCCATTGAGTTCATTGGGGCTTACTCCCAGGAAAGTACTCTTAGGATTGCAGCCCTAAATACTGCTTCCCAGCCATTACTGCTATAAACTACATATATTTGTATACCACCCCCCTATTTTGTATAAAAGGGGGGCAGTCTGAAGAGTGCTGGAGATTCAAATATTTGCTGAGAATTTTGTGACGCTGTTCTAACAGTGTTATTCATCTATAGATCTAGCCATCAAGATAGGGAGAAGAACTGAAGTTGAATCATTCCAAACTCTTAAGAATGCCTAAGAATTGCTTAAGAGTTGATCCATGTTTTTAGTAAATATCCTTATATGTTAAATCAGAGAGGTGGTATGGTCTGATGGCAAAGAGACGGAACTGCAAAATCAAGATGTCCTCGAGGAAAGGTACAATCCTAACCTGTGCTAATCAACTCATGCTGCATTGGCCTGTGCTGTATCCGGCCACCTTGGAATAAGTGGGTACTTTACTTTCCCCTTATCCTTATTGAGCTGGGGCTTTGCTCTCTGAAACTACTTGGATCTGCACCACTTTTTGGCTTCCACAAATAGGAAGGCTCCCCACCCTCAGAATGCCCACCCACTGCTCTTTCCCACTTTTTGCATTGCCTGGCATAAACTCGCCTTCCTCATTTGGCACAGGATCCAGATACGGTTCTCTGCACTGGCCCAGCAGACTAGTGAGTCTGCCCAAATGTGTGTTATGTTTGGAAGTCACTTCAGGGGAACCTCTCTGCCACGAACTCACTATGTGGCTTTAGGAAATCCATTCACTTCCCAACTGCAATACCACTACACTATGCAAATTAATTCACAAGTATATAAATGCATGCACACAATGTAGGGATCTATGGCCAGAGGTTCACTTCGGCATATATCTGTATCAAGCAGGCTTTAAAACATGTTTTCAAGTACTTAACAGCTTTGTCAATATTTTTGTGTAGCAAGTTACAACGCAGAGGCAAGAGTACAACGCAAGTTACAACACAGGCAAGCGGGAAAGTGCTGATCACATCTCAGGCTCTTAGCGATGAGGCTACATCAAATCACTACAGACTTCCATCTTTATTATGTATACTGAACATGAAATTGTGCTCATCTGTTGGGATGGGATACTGTCAGAACTGGAAAATAAACAGGTGTCAGAAATGTGGCCATGCAGTTCAAAGTCCTTCAAAACCACACAACTTCAAGCTTGATGTACCCAAAAGTTTGGCAATGACATTTGAAGTCATCCCTGTATGTCTAGAAACACCACCAATGGACCTCTTAGGGGGTGTTTTGGTGTGAGTGCTCTGACTCATTTTGGTATTATGTTTTGGTATAACATTTTGGTATAACAAGTTTGTTTAATGCTACAGGTCATACATAGAGTCTTCTACAAGTCATTGCAAGGTTAGAATATGTATCAATAGTGGAAGGTTTAATAGTTCTAGATTTATTATATATGATGGAAGGGCAATGACTAGAAAGAGTACACATGTTACTAGAAACAAGTTATTAAAAAGGCAATGTCTAGAAGAGAGCATAAGTTATTAGTTGCATATGTTACATATACCCAGGAACATGGTACACATGTTCCTGCAGTATTACAAACAAAAGGAAGTCTGCAAGCCAAAATATCCATTGAACTCTTCACAATAATGAAAGGACAATGATTAAAAAGAAAGAGTTTTAAAAGTCAAAATCCATCCTCAGTCCTTATGAAAAAGGCAACATTCAGAACACATTTTAAATATGTGCCTGGAAATTAAAATGCATAACCTTGTTGTAACCAAAGGACAATGGCTTAAATTAAGATATTGGATTTCTAGGCCATTACAATACTCCATAAACCCTGCTGGTTAAAGTGTTCGCTAATCAAATGCTAAATCCTTTGTGAATAGGCCACATTTGCACTTGTAACCAATCTTGGTCTCAACAGAGCAGGGAGTCAGGGCTGTAATTCATGTCTCCTCCCCATTCACACATAAAGGGAAAAGAACTGAAGAGTGAAAGGAGTGTGTGGAGCTGAATCTTGCTCTGTTTTAAAATGATGCAGAAAATTGGCTGGAGCAGACAACTGGGGTGGGGGTAGTTAAAAGGGGATGGCTCAGTATCCCACTTTAATGCATTCCTTTAACCAGGGGTGATTATTGGGCAAGCCCAAGCAATTCTGCTTCCTGACATAAAGGATGAGATGCTCCCTTGCCTCCTATATAACCCAACAATATAAAATAATAGATGACCGTGTTCCTTCATGATAAATGTCCACAGTGCAAAGAAGGATGATACTGTGTTAATTTACACACTAATAGAGTCAAAACAGAAAGTTTCTGAGTTCTACAGAGCTCTTTATCAGGAAGATGGCAAGCAAAAGTTGGGAAACAAGCCGTAGGAACCACGCACTGAAAAACCTCAGGTTGTGGTTTAGGATTTCTTGCAAATTTGGATCAATATCTGGGCAAACAAAATTGTTTTCAGTACAGATATGGGGCTGTTTAGACAAAGAAAGGAAGCAAAATTGTTAAAACCAGGGTGGTCCAATCCATGGCCCTCAGGAATGTGCACCAACAGCTTTTTCTTGGTGACCCTCAACAAGCCCTACCATACCCATCACCTCTTCCACCTGCTTTTTCTGCTGCTTTCTCTTTGGCACCTCAGAATCTAAAAATAATTGGCAAAGACATCATCATTTCTGCATTTGCACCCTTAGAGGTGGCATCAGGTAATGTAAGCATCCTTTCCAGTAAAGGCTGGACCTTCTAGCAATGCAATCTGTGGAAGAAAGAAGAAATACAACATGTGAAAGAAATACCAGTGGAAGAAAGACAGACCAGGATTTATTAGTTTTGCACATGAAACAACCCCCCAGATAGATAGAATAATATTTACAGGGTTCTTATATCTCCCAGCATAGAACTGGTGTCTCCTTCTATCAACCTATTTTCCTAGTGGATATGTTTGCATGGCAAGCCTGCAGTTGACCAGACACATGCTTAATGGGATTTCTAAATTCCCTTTGTACAGCTTCAAAGTGGAAAATGTTTGGTGCAATCCCCTTGAGTTATGGCTTCATCCTGACACATGACCTTGGCTTAATGCCGAAAACATTTCCAGGTATGATAAGGCAAGGAAGGCATCCTTCCTAATAAGTGTGAAAGCTAACTAAACATGACTCAGCGGTTTCAAAAGATAACCCAATCATGACCAAACAGACTTACCATCAAACAAAAACTTCTGAAGACCACTAATTCCACAAGATACACAGGTCTTGTACAGCTTGCCAATGCACCTGTCACTTCTGGAACTATTAAATCTGTAAGATAACTTGATCAAATCTCCAGCACAAACATGAACTGCACAGGTTCCTTCCAAGGCAGAGTTCAGAGGATAAAAAAGAAAAGCAACAAAATTTGACTTCATTGAAGGAGAAATGAAATAGGCTTAAAGAAAGAAAATTGATCCATTTAAAAGAGTGGTCTTGGACAGAGTTCCTCCAGAACACGACACCTTTATAGGATGTGGGGTAAATTCCACCAGGGGCATTGGTGCTCTTATAATATATACTGAATTTTGAATGGTTACCAGGAACTTACTCACACCCAAATCTAATTTGTGAAACCTACATTCAGAAGGCACACAAAGAAGTCATAGCAATAGAGGACATAAATTGACTAAGAATAAGGACAGGAAGGCCATAAATGTTACTGATAATGGCAACAAAATGGGTAAGAAAGAGGATAAATGACTTCTGGATATATGGATAGTTAATGAACTTCAAAAGAAGAGCAGGATGTATCAATTAATATTACAAAGTTACCACATCCCTTGTCCGCAGCCTGACCCCAAACAGCAAATCTTTATGAGGTCATTTACTGGAGGGAGCTCATACTTCCGAACTCTGAACATGACAGGCTGTGACACATATGAGTTTGGGAAATGGGCAGTGCAATCCTAATTTGCACTGCAACATGCAGGCTGGTGGCAGGAGGGGAGTGGATCAAGGAAGTGGACATTTTTGTTTAAAGAGCCTGTGGAGATGGGGGAAAGGGGCAGGATACCCAAGGTCCAGCCTTAGGAGCTGTAGGACCCAATTGGAAATATTTTTGTGGCGCCTCAGATTCACAGCTAAGGCCTGCAGAATATTAGAGATATCAATAAAATGTATTTTTAGCCTTTATATCACTACAGTTGAATGGAAAGCAATCAAAATGTGCATTTGCAAAGTGTGTGTGAGTTAATGGACCAAATGTATCTAAGCACTTTTTAATATAAAATTGCATACGTGCAAGTAAACAAACAGAATGGGCAATTACTTTTGAAAAGTAAATACAGGTCATGCCTCGTTATCCACTCGGGTTCCATTCTGGATAGTGGATTTTTAAAAAATCAGTGTATACCAAATCAGTGGTAAAATAGCTTTAAAGATAGCTTTATCTTTAAAAAAATAGCTCTAAAGACCCACTTCCAGGCTTCTTCCTCCTCTGTTGTCACCCCAGAATGCATTGGTATAGACACCGTAATGGAATCTAATGGAATAAAATAGTAATTATTGAACTGTGCAATGGGAAGGAAATTTGATGTTGGTGCTTTTCTGCCTTGTTACAAGACCTTGATATAAATTGGACCTCAGTTTTGGTTGCAAGCCAAATCAGTGGATACCACAGTCCTACCTGCACTTCCAAAACCACTTATTTTAATGACTGTGAAATTATTTAGGGAGCAATCCCCAGATGCGCTTATGCTGGTGGGCAGAGGGCAAGAGGGAGAAGAGTGGGGTGGGAGGATCAAAGAACTCAGAGTTATGTTGGATTGCGGCTCCTCTCTGAGGGCAGGTGACAGCAGCTCATGGCTGCTCAGGTCCCTCAGCCTTGTGTTGCCTCCACATGTGGCACAAATTTGAGAGGACCCATAGAGACTGCTGCCGCTTTACCTTTAGAAAAGGGAAATCTCCCCTCCCCAGAGCACTTCAATAGCAGCCTCTGAAACATACACTGGATACAGCACAGGTATGCCAGCCTGCCTGTTTCAAGCACTAGTGAGGATTGCACTGCCAGTAAAAAAATTTTTAACCTAGTGCTGGGGCCGCTTAGTTGCAGGGCCCAAATGGGATCAAATGGTCCAAAATTCAGCAATTAGTAAGAAGGCTGGCTCTGTTGGACTTTTGTATCTAGGCATCCAAAACCTAGAACTGCTACTACCATCAACGGTACATGAACTCTTTACTTTTCTCGCTGCATCATCTGAGGAAGAAACATATAAAAAGAAACATACCCATTCACTCGAATCTAATGCAGTCTAATCCCATATTTCTAATCAAAACACCATATTTACTCAAATCAAATTAACCCTTGAATCTAATGATTTTGGAGACTGAATTTGGTTGAAAAGGGTGAGCGTTAGTTTCCAGCAAATACAGTATTTAAAAGCTTATAAAAAAAAGCTTGTTTCAGCCAATCTCATGTATCATTTGGCTCTAATTTTGTTGGATTAAAACCTCTGTGTAATTTGTTAACCTACACATTTCTACACCAACAGATGCTGGACCAATTTTTTAAAAATTCTGCTTTACCCACTTTCTGTATCCTATTAAAAGTTTTTGAAGCC
Organism: Cryptoblepharus egeriae; assembly: GCA_030015325.1. Classification (NCBI taxonomy): domain Eukaryota; kingdom Metazoa; phylum Chordata; class Lepidosauria; order Squamata; family Scincidae; genus Cryptoblepharus; species Cryptoblepharus egeriae. The sequence continues at coordinate 100,881,406 of JAREYC010000002.1, read as the reverse complement.
ATTTCATCAGATCCTTCTCTGGGGAACAATGTCAGGATGAGTAGAAAGTTATTTTTTTTCTAGAGGTTACAAGGAGAAGCCTGTGGCTAGAAAAATGCTGTGGCCATTAGAAGGGAGAGTGTGCCCTGTGTTTTCTGAAATGCTAATGAGATGGATAGGATTAACATTCAGCCCTGGCCTTGCTAAAGTTGCAGCTCTTGCTAAAGTCAAAGGGGAGCTGTGTCAGCTTATGTCAGGGGCACAGTTTGGCCCACAATGTTAATAAAGTGAAACTCCGTGACTAAAGAGGGGAGAGAGGGGGCTTTTTCTCTTTGCCTCTAGTGCGTGGAACTTTCTTGATCTGGACAATCAGTTCAAAAAGCCAGAGAAGGAGAGCTTGCTATTGTAATCAAACTTAACGCAGCTAATCAGAGGTTTTCCAGGCAACAGATGTGGTTTTTACATAGATATGTTCTTGACAAGACAAGTTCAGATAACACAGATTGGAGACGAACATGACAAAAAAGGCAAGGATATTCAGTGTTCTTCCAAAGTCCCACTGAGCACGACCTTCTTCCAGTGAGTAACAGGCAATTGTGTGACAAGAGCAGTATAGGATTCTTTGTCCCTTCCTTTGTTTTTAGGCATTCACTTTTGCTATGTGGAACTTATTTCTAATTCCTGGTGTTGGCCTTTGCAATGAACTCAGTATGATTGTCAGTGCTGGATCACTGGCCTACACCACACAGTTCCTCAATTTAGGGCACAATCTGTGTTCAATGGGTCTTACTCCCAGGAAAGTGTCTTTAGGATTGCAGCCATAAAAGTACAGTGCCTCCCGATCCTTTTCTCCTACTTCCGACTTTTTTCAGAACTGTGGCAACCAAGGGTACAGACACAACTTTTAGAAGCTCAGTAGGAGGCATTGCTTCTAGACACGTTTTAGACTCTTTTTTCTTCACAGCAAAGAATTCCTTTTCCAAAGCTGAAGATAATGATCAGCTCCATAATAAACTCTCAACATGGCACCTTGCTAGTGAAAGAAGTTTGAAAGTTACAAATTCAAGTGTTCATTACAAGGCAGCATTAATTCTACACAAAAATAGCCTTTGTGTTGCAATTGCTTCCGCAAGTCCTCTTACAAATTCACACACTTCTGCCATTATTATTCTTTCTTACCACTCCAAGTAGTCTCATATGGTCATATCATTCCCCCAGCTGCATTTTTTCTCTCAGATTGGCTCTGTCTCACATATTCTTCTATCTGTCAGGTCCAGATAAGAGCATTCTGCCAGAGGCCATGGATCCTAAAACTGTGGCACCAGCTCAGCATAGGACTTTCCCCCACATGTTAGCATGAGGTTGCCTAGTAATCCTTCATGATTTCTCTGTGGCAGCTGGCAGCTTCTCCTCTACTTTACTCTGGCTAGGATGGAGTGATGCACCTTCTGATTCACAATGTTTTATCTGTAGAGTAGTCTGGGGATGAGACTGGGCCGAGCTCACGGAAAGAGGTAGGAGACTGGCAGGGGAAAGGTAGAAGGATGAGTCAATCCCACAACCAAATTTGGAGGCCTAGCTGCATCACTGGTTACCTTGTGGCCAAGAGGGATCCACACAATGGAGGGGCACATTCCTCTTGCAATAACCATGTCCAGAAGAAGAGGAGAGAAAAACACTTTAAAAAAACAGTGCAAACAACTCAAAACATGTGAGGTCATTCTAGTCCTGTACCAATGTTCTCAGAAAGTCAGGTTTTCTGCATTTAAAATGTTACCATGATGATGATACAGGTGAACCACTATCACATCTTGTGAATCTACACAGCCCAACCCCATTGGGATCAAATGTTGTCAGAACAAGCATTTTACAGCTGCAGCTGGTTTATGGCTTTCAGCATAATGGTGTTCCTGCAGCAGGTGAAACTGGGGGATGGGGGTACTGGAATGCCACCTGAGGATACAGCAGGACAAAGAAGGATCATTGACTCCTGGGATGTTGGCAGCAAAGAAAAATGTGGTGGGAAATAGCAAAACAGGAAAAAATTGGGGAATGTGGGAGGTGTTTTGGAGGTGGGAGGGAGTGACACCCAGCACTGTAATTTGCACTGGATGCTACTGTATCCGGAAGTAGCTGTCCCCCAAACCTGCAGAGCTTAAAGAGCTAGCACAGGTCAAAGGAGTCCCACTGATAATCAGGCAGATTATGGAGGGGAAATATTTTTCTTCCCAAGCCTCCCTATCTGACCCCATACCATAGAATAGCCTTTTCTGGAAGCCTTTGCATTATATGGCATGGAAAATTAGAGGATTGGTGTCTGGCAAGGTACCAAACCCAGTCTAAACAACCATCTGGAAGTTCCAATGGTACATGTTTGTGGAACTTGTGCAGACCCATTGTAATCTCAAGCATAAAAAACAAGATGCTAATTTTGAACTGGGAACAAACATTTATGGATTTCTTTATTATCAAGAACTAGACTTCTATTTTAATAGGCATTTTCTGAACCCATACCATAGTTGACACATCTCTTAAAGCATTTTCAAACATTTTTTTAAATTACAAGACATGGCTATCTTTTTGCCTGTATACAACTTATTAACACCCCAGGGAAGCTTAGAAACATGAAACAACTGAGCTCCTAATGATACTAATGATGAAACTGTTGTGTTGTCACTTGTAAAATGTTAACTCACTGGCTACTAGACTGCTGGTAACTGCAGTTTGCAAAATGTTACCTATGAATCAGCTATATGACAAGAGACAGCAGGTGGGTTCTTGCAGCACTTATAGCAACAAATAAAAAGCTACTGATCATCTGCAGGAGAGGCTGTGCTTTACCATCTGCCTGATCGTGGTCAGATCTGTAAAGATAAGCCTGAAAGAAGATGCTTGAAGGAGGGCAACAGGCAGTCTTTATGGATGGTTATAAAAAAAGATGCTGAATTCCACCCCTTGCCACCAGTGCCAGTGAAGCCATACCCCCCAAAATGGGGGTGAACTGAGTACAGTACGTTTATGTTTAAAAGAAACTTATATTTAAGGGCAAAGATAGCTTTTATTATTTTTCCTTACCTCTACAAAGTGCTTTTTTCTGGGGGAAATAGGTATTGGTACTAACCACTTGTCATCCCCATATGACTAATTATTAATTAGCTCTGCATAAGCCCTGGGACTGCCTCTGTGCTACCTATTTTGATGGTGTATGCCCAAGGAGAAAAGAGGCTGGGAATTTTAAAATGGACAGAATAATGGACTGGCATGCACCATGAGTGCAGGATCCACCCCTCCTGCATCCTCCCTGCTGCTATTTCCTCCCCTCCTCCCTTTAAATTATGCACCCCAGTCTTTCTCTCCTTGCCCACAGTCTGTCCCCACTGCCTGCTTATTGGCACCAGGTGCTCCAGACAGTACTTGCCATTACCTGCTGGGGTCATGTCATGTGCTATATTCAGCATCACATTTTACAACTCTGTTGGGCTTCTTTGCCAAAATGTTAGTTTTGGCTCTGTGGCCAAGTCATAGGATTGGGCTATAAGTTATGGTTATCATCAGTCAAGCTTAAGCAAGAAAGTGGGAACATTTTGTCCTGGAAAGATATATAACATGAACATTTTGTCCACAAAGGCAGCTTGTAGATTTTGCCAACAAGAGCTCTTGTGACAATAACCCTACAATCCAGAGTAACTACAGGAGCACGTAAGAGACATTACATGCACCTATAGTTACTGCACCACCTAGTGAAAACCTATGAAAAATTCATATTGCAACCCAGAACAAATTGTTCTTACACCAGAACAAGGTTACTCTGGATAGTGCCCTAAATGTGTTTGACTTTAAGGTACTAATGTGATGTACCTGCCTGATAATCAGGCAGATTGTGGAGGGGAAATATTTTCTCTTTTCTTCCCAAGCCTCCCTATCTGACCCCGTACCATAGAATAGCCTTTTCTGGAAGAGTGAACTAGATGGGCAATAGAAGTGGGTATGAGTATGAGTTCATTCCCACCAGTAAAGGAGCTGTTACCTTTTAAATCCTTGTGGATTGCTCTCTCCTGATTTGATTAGACTTCTTATTAGCATCTTTTGCTGTTTTTATAACTACCTGCTGAGACACCCACAATCAGTTGCTTCTTTTGCATTTATTCTGCAGCGTATAAAAAGCTGTTTGTGAAATTCAGATCTACTGTGAATGACTTGTTTTTGTTTCCTACAGCTCTCCTTACAGGCTGTGGGCCCATAAACTATACAAACTCAAAAAGAGAAAGAATCTGTGAAAAGACCTCACCAAACGGAAAGGACAGGACTTGCCCAACCATCTACAGAAGAAAAATGGCTAACAGTTAAGAGGTTAATGTCCCATTCTAACGCCTCCCCTGGGATAACCAGTGCTGCACTGGTAGAGTCTGCTTTATGATTGTTGAAAGACCTAAAGATATCATTATGTCACTCATCCACAAAGTGCACATGTTGTATAAAGACAAAAGCCACAGACATCACTTCCACAGAACAGGAAGAACAAGACTAAACCATTAGAAGTCATCCATAGCAACACTGCAGGTGGAACAGATACCTGCCAACGTTCACTGATGATAACTCCTGATACACTGTCACCTACCCTCTGAAACAGAAAAGGAAGATGCTTGGCAGTACATGGCAGCAGTCAACAAGTTCCAAATGAAGGTACAAACTCTTCACACAGGTAATGGCAGAGAATATACAGGAAAGGAAAGAGAAGTCTATTTGAAGGAACAAGGTACTGAACACCGTTTTATCAAGTTCCATGCACCCTCATTCATATATCTGAAACTAAACAGAATGAATGGTTTCATTCTGGGGAAATGGTTTCATTTTGGGGAAAAAATCATGGCAAAATTACAAGAAGGAAGGTTATGGTATGGACATGCCATGTATAGCAAGAAGACTCAGTGATAAGAACAGCCATTAGTCTGGATCCTGAAGTCTGGCAACCCCATGGTAGACCAAAGAAGCAGTGGATGGACTGCATTAGGGAAGACAGGAAATGCATGACTGCTACTTATGAGGATGCTCTAGATCAGGGGTCTCCAAACCCTGGCCCAGGGGCCAGATGCAGCCCTTAGCAAGCCTCAATGTGGCCCCTGGCAAGACCCCTCTATCTGGCCCATCAGCAAGCCTTGTAATCCACTCGAATACATTCTTTTATGTAAATTTATGTAAATGTTTTCAAATTAGAAATGTAAATTAGTTTTCTGGCCTCCCAACACAGTGTTAGAGAGATGATGTGGCCCTCCTGCCAAAACCTTTGGAGGCCCCTGCCCTAGACAGAGCCAGATGGAGGCAGATAGACTGAAAAGCAGATCTTGCCATGGAGAAACAATGCTAGGAAGATGATTGAGAAAACTACCAAATTCATATAGCGTCTTTGTTACCATTCAAATGTTGGAACAATGTCCTTGGGCAAGAATGATAATAGGAGAAGTAAATGAAAATCAAAGCTTTTTGATTGGGCTGATTATGAAATTATAATTATTAAAAGGTAAATGAAAGGAATATATGAAAAAGCAGGAACATTGGCTACATTAAACAGTAGATGAAATGGTTTTGTGCACTCACAATATAGAAAGATGTTTTTCTTTTTAGGCAAGAAAAAAGGTATTGGTAAAAAGCAAAGAATAATGCAAAAATGCAGAATAAGTTACAAGGTAAAGTCAAGGTTAAAAAGATATGAAAGTACAAAAGATACAAAGCTAATGTACTTATAGAATATGGTTTAATTGCATAGATATCGTAGTGAGCTTAGCGCAGCATTACTCACTAAATCCTTTTCCTTGACCTAAAATATCCTAGAGGCAAAAACATGTGAATTTTTCTAATATGTGTTTTGGCCCAGATTTTTTTGTTACTTTCAGAATACTATTTGTGGGCCCTTTAAATTGTGGCAAAACCACAATGTCATGCCATAGGTGATTTTTAAGAGTCATTCCCCACCCTCACCATGATTTCAATCTGGATGATGCCTTCATAATATTTATATTAGGAAGAGAGTGATACAGCAAAGTTTAACCCCCCCCCCGAGCCTCCTGCTGTAGTTTTACCACAATTAAAACTTCCCCCACTAGATTATCCATTAAATAAAAAAAGAAAAATACTGAGCTACAATATAGATTACAAATAGCACATTTTGGCTCATAATGGAACAATGAGTGAATTCTGCTCTTATCAGACCAGAGCTGTAATCCTAAACAAACTTTCAAGGCAATTAGTACATCTCTTGCTAACTGTTCTTCCAATCATTCTGTTGTTTCATGTTGAACATCCTCTCATGTTTAAAGCATCATCTTTCTAAAATTCAATTTTTAACTAGTCCTCCAATTACTCTGAATTATATTCATTTTTTCCTCTAGATGATATGTAAGCTGGGGTTTCATTTGACTCTTTTTCTGCCTTTCATTCAATCCTAATGCAGGTCTTTTTTTTTCCTTAACATTTCAACCATGTGTGCATTAGTGTCCATCAATGCAGCTAATCTAATGGTTTACTCCACTGTTACTGTTATTTTTGTTGTTATTATATTATTATGTATATTTCTGCTTTTTTGACAAAAAATACACAAAGCAGTTTATAAAGGGCTAAGTCCATTCCTACTTTCCATTATAGCTGCAACACAGCCCCAAGATAAGGGAACAAACATTGAGGATGCCTCAGTGACTGCCAGTTTACCTTAGGATGCAGTGCCTATCGCATTGGTACAGCTGCATTAGGGCTGAAAGATTGGATAGGATCTTTTATTTGGGCACCAAATAAAATTACTAACAGTCCAATTCTTTCCTTGGTAGCTCTGCCAGGTGTAATGGCACCAAAATGGCTACCGGGTGGAACCACCCAGGCTGCAAGAGGACTGGGTTTTTGTTCACCTCCCCAGAGTAAAGGTGCAGGGGCTACAATGGCCCTTTTCCATTCTGTGCCAGCTATTTTGGAGGAGCTTGGTGTTGAGCTTTTCCAGCCCATTGGATCCATTTCAGAGCATAGGATCTGTTGGATGAAGACCCCATCAGACCCATCCCCTCCTGCCCCAGCACTGTGGTTTTTTAGGAGTAGGCCCTAAATGGCTCCCTGTCCTGAAAGCGCTCACATTCTAAAAAGCCTCAAAAGAATATCAGCAAACAGCCACCAGAAAGGACATTGTGCGGGGCTGAATAGGGACAGTGATGTTCTTCCTGCTAAATACAAGAGCGCCACTTGAGAGGGTGCCTCTTTACATGGTTAGCAGACTTGATTACAGTACTATTATGCCTCTATTTCTGGCTTATCCAGTGATGGGCTTCAAAGAAATTAAGAACCGGTTCTCTGTCCATCTGGCAGCCACTTTTAAATGGCTATTTTTAAACTTTATATGTACTAACTCTTGTTAAGAACCGGTTCTATAGAGTAGGTGCGAACCTGCTGGTGCCCACCACTGGGCTTATCCATCAAAATCACTGAGGTACTTTTAAAATATTAATTTAGTAGGACTAATTACACAATCCTAACCATGTCTACTCAAAAGGAAGCCCCATTGTGTTCAATGGATCTTACTCCAAGGAAAGTGTCTTTAGGATTGCAGACTAACCCTACAATCCAGAGTAACTACGGGAGCACATAAGAGGCATTATGTATACCCATAGTTACTGTACCACCTAGTAAAAACCTATGGGAAATTCATATCGCAATCCAGAGCAAATTGTCCTTACACAGGACTTCCCATAGTTACTCTGGATTGCACCCTAAGTGAATAGGTGGAAAATGTGCTGCATGGCTATAGTTTTCTTCAGTGGGACTAACTTCTAAATATACATACACTATATAGAGTTGGTCTCCCATTTAATGAGAACTGAAGGATACTGTTTTCAGTTTGCTGTAGGTGTCATCTTGCCTCCTTATATATTCTTTATTTTAAAAATGTCTAACCGCCCTTTCCATCCCAAGAGATCTTCAAGTCAGCTAACAAATTTTGCCTCATGTAAAACACTTCAAATGGCTACATTCATACGTTTTAAAACCTATCAAAACCAATAAAAAACCAGGTAAAGTGAAGTTCGGCATAATAAATAAAAGCACACAAAGAATCCACAACGAAATTTTTAAATCCTAGGCATTCTGAGTTATCAACCAGTCCACAAAGCCCTCTGAAATATTATTTTATTTGCCATTTAGAGTTAGGGAATGAGATCATAAATCTCATAATGGGATGAATTTCAAAGATTTGCTGTAGTTACCAAGACACTGAGTCGCTGTCAGCTTCACTGGGGGTATTGCAGAGTACGCCCCCAGCTGATGTATTTATCAAGCAGATAAAGTTCATAAGGAATAAGGTGGTCCTTGAAATATTTTGTGGCTGCCAATAAATGTCATTAAAAAGTCAAAATTAGTAGTGCAGCAGACCCAGAACCATGCTGGGACTAAAGTTGAGTGATGTAGTATTGGCTAAATAAGGCTGCAATCCTAACCACACTTTCCTGGGATTAAGTACTATTGAATACAATGGAACTTACTTGTGAGTAATGCTTAGGATTGCATTATATATTCCATATTCCCAGCATTGTACAATTTTGGACGTTCATGGCATGTGGCTCCTGGAAGTGATAGTGATGACTTAGGCTGCAATCCTAAAGACACTTTCATGGGAGTAAGACCCATTGAACACAATGGGGCTTACTTTTGAGTAGACATGGTTAGGATTGTGCTCTATCACCAGTCACTTCCATGTTCTAAGACATCACACACTGCTTCAATCAGAAGTAGTAAAGTCACAGGGTCGGAGGGATGGTGCAAATTTTTACATGCTTTTCCTGCTGTGTTTAGCCTTCAACTGCTGTTTGGAATAGCATGATCTCCTTGCAGGGGCAGCAGCAGATCCATGATGTTCCTTCAAATGCCTCACAATGCCCCAGGGCATCACAGTGCATAGCTTGGGAAATGCTGCTATATCACCTAATCATGAATCTAAGCATGGATGGCAGTGATCAGATCTCTCTAGGCAAGTGTGCGGTTAGCATACCATCCTAATTTCTTTGAACACCTGGACATCAGGGAGCAACGTTGGATCCAGGTACATTCTCAAGTTGCAGTGGGAGTGTATCCAAAATAGCTATACACTTACTTCTAAGTCAGTCAGTCTACTCACCAACATTGGCTCTGCTTATCTGAGTTAAGTTTGCAACTTGTCTGTCCATGTTCAGTTCATCTTTAATCTCAGAAACATGCACTGACTCCTTGGGATTGGATGAAAAAAAGAAATAGAGCTGGGTGTCACCAGGATATTGATGACAGTATAGCCTCAGTCTCTGGACAAAGTTTCTGGGTAGTTCCACGTAAATGTTGCATAGCACAGGAAACAAGATGGAACCCTATGGAAGCCCATATACCAATAGCCACAGGAAAGAGCATTAAACCCCATTAACCCATTTGGAAACCTGCCTTCTAGGAATAATCAGAACATCTGCAAAACACTGCCACAAGATCTGGCATAGCAAGGCAATGCTTTTTTCATTGGCAGCATCCAGGAGTGAGATTGTTATAACCAATTGAACCCTAAAATACTGAATATTCATTAGATATACAATACTTGGAATTTTTAAATCAAGGTCAGACATGATTCAGTGAGCCATTATAGTAATGCCACAACAGTTTGACCATTGGCACTTTATTCATGCTGACATAGCAAAACATCAACATTTTCACATGCCCTAGTCTTAAACAGAATTTGCTTAAAATATTTTAAAAGTGGTACTGTATTTCACAATGGTCAGAATTATTTTTTAATGTATCAGTGGATACAGAGAAGTATTGTCATTTTGATTCAAATATAATTGAATACACATAATAATAATCATTAGCGTTATTTCCACCTAGGCAGGGTCTGCTTGTTTGGCTAAACATAGCCATTGACACGACTGAGATATACATCAATCAATGCATCACTCCATATGTCATTGAAGGCATTTTATACCTACTTCCAGATACCCATTAATCTACTTGCATTTACATGCTTTCAAACTGCTAGGTTGGCAGAAGCCGGACAAGATACGGAGCTCACTCCATCTTGCAGTACTGAGGTCTTGAACTTGAGTCTTGAACTGTTGACCTGCCAGCATTCTGGTCAGCAAGCACAGCATTCTAACCACTGAGTCACTGCAGCCCCCAAATATAACTGACTATACATAACTGTATTATTAAATAATTATAGGTAAGACTGGGTATAGTATGCCCACTATATAGAACTGTCACATGTATGTGGGAAGAGTTAGATTCCAAAAGGCAGTGTGTAAAGTGAAAACAGAGGACAAGTGGGGTTGTGGTGCTGGGAAAGCTTGGAAACTGCTGAACTACAGTAGAGGGAACCATAGCATTTTACTACCAAGGTGCAATCCATACCAACAGGGCTCCAGTTGCATCCCACTGTTGGCGGGGGGGGGGGGGGGGAGTCATGGAAGACTCCTCAATGTAAGTAAGCTTGCATTGCCCTTACTGTGGTGCTGGAAATTTGGTTAGGATTGCACCCTCCTCTCACTTGCATCTGCTGTAATGGAAAGAATAGGGTTAATAGAACTTAAACTACGAGGGTTACTGCTAAGTTGTTTTGTACTGCCGAAAGAACTATCCTAAGAACTAAGTTGTTTTGTGCTGCTGATAGTGGAACTATCCTACTATAGTAACCTACTATACTATATCCTACTATATTTTGTGCACCACTGCTGCACAAAAGGGAAAACTGTGGATAATGGGACAAAGGAGATCTAGAGGCTTTTGGGGGTTCTTTACTTATATACAGGCTGGTCTTTTCCTTGATTATGCCATAGGTTAATATGTTCCAACTGAACATATTAACATAGGTTATTAATTTACATATTACATAGGTTAATATGTTCCAACTGAAGTTAATCAGAAGCCCCAAACACCCCCTCTTTGCCCCCAAACCACAGCTGAGCATAGGATTCCAACTAATTTTGCAATGAATTTTGGCACACCACACAGGTATCTGTAGTGGTGTTCAAAAGGGCCACAGTGCTCAGGGTGGTGATATGGTGGCAGCATGCAGTGTCATGACTTCAATTTCAGGTTCAGTGAAGAAGCTTTGGAGCTAAGAAGCAGCCACTCCGATATTTGCCAAGTCGCTGCTTATCACAAGCAGTCACTAGAACAGAAAGCAACAACTTGGTCAAGCTTGCAGGGTGACCAGTTGCCAACTTCAAAATTTCCCTCCAAATTCACCAAAATTCTTGTCCTCCAAGCCAAAATTTCTAAAAAGTGGGTCCTGAAACTCTTAATTTTGGGAACCACTTTATTAAGCAGAGTTGTATCTTGGGCAGAGCTTCAGGGGCACATGACCTGGAAGTCACACTGGGTAGGAGCCATGACTGCCCTATACTCTGTCCAGTCACCTCCACAAATACAGGGTAATGGTAGCTTTGCTGTGCACTATCTTGGCTTCTGTTAAGTTTCCCAGTCTTTGCAGAAGCCAGGAAGAAGCATGTGAAGCCCTGTGGAGAGTCAGGCCAGTGACATCACATTGTGACATCATGCTGTTGCATTACATTGCAGTGCGTCTTCTCCTGTGAATAGGGCTAATGTTGTAACAACAGCTTGTTACTCTGTCCCTTACACAGAACGTGCCTAAAGGAGGCCCTTTGCTTGGGTAATCTATTCTAGTCTTGTATGAAATTTTATATTAAAATGTGCTTAGATCCGTGCTGAGATGATTAACTTATATGTGCTTTCTAAGCACACATTTTGATTGCTTTCCATTCTACCATAGAGATATAAAATCTATAATAAATGTTATTTATATCTCTAAGATTTTACAGACTTTGATTGGCTCTTCGAAAAAAATGTTTTCAGTTGGGCCCTGAAGCTCATAAGGCTGATCCTGCACACACGACCTCCTGGCACTCAATGTGATGTGCCCTTTACCAGTGTTGAGCCATACTCTGTTCCCTGCATTCTCTGGATTGGAAGAGGAGGTGATATAGCAGAAGATGAAATATGGAGGATGGAAACAATCTTCCTTTTTCAAATCCAGGAAATGAGAAGAGGGCCAGAAGTGTAGACAAGTATGAGGACGGATGTGACTTGTCAGTCCTCTGCCCGAGATGTCCTGCAGCCAGTGATGAGACCAGTGGTTTGACTCTGCAGAAGGCAGTCTTATTAAAAATCTTCCTCCAGCTGTGGGTATTTCTTATGCATCTGTCCAGCCTTTTCTAGTTGGCAGCAGCCCTGAATCAGACAAATGGTCCACGGAAACTCTCTGGGAAGAACATAGAATCCTGCCAAAACAGAATCACACAATGGATTACATCTCTTGACCTTTTCAGACTGAAGCCTGTGCCACATTAACTGAACTCTGAATGTTTAAGAGAGGGAGGAGGATTGCACAGTCTCTATAAAAAAGTTTTATGTGCTGTGAGGCCCAAGTTGAGACTTTTTTTGCAGGGTGCCAGGTTCGCAGTCAAAAGTGTGTAGAAACTCAGGTTGCAATGCTAATTCCCAGTTAGGCTGGCATTGGTCTTGGCATAAGTTCTGTGCTGGGGGGGGAAGGGATTTCTGAACCACTCCTGGCATAGGGTTAAGCCAATGCACAGACATGCACCAACCTCCCAGTACCACCACAGGAATGGGGAGACTGGTGGGTCATGCCAACATAAATTGGTTAGGATTGTCCGGAGAAATAAATAACATTTATTATAGACTTTGTATCTTCATAGTAGAATGGAATGCAAACTAAAGGCATGCTTAGAAAGCACCTGTGAGTTAATCATTGGGTAGCTGCAGAAAGAGAGGAAACACACTTATTTTTTAAAAGAAGCATCTTCAGCTCAGGATGGATGCAGAGAACTAGAAAAGGATTAAGAAGGTTAAGCTGCTCTGGGTAGCAGCTCCTTGCAAAGAAGAATTGTGATGGAGTGACCTAGGTATGGTGGGTTGCTTGGGAGGGCTATTGCAGCTTCGGAGGGCTATTGTGCTGTGACTTCTAGTCTTTAGATGGATAGTAGAGGGGAAGACCCAGGAAGAGGATGAGATGTTGGGGGTCTGGAAGGAGAGAGGAAGCAGGTTGGGGCTTCCTTGTGAAGAAAATTGAATTGTTAGTCAGCGGGGCTAAATAAACTCTGAGAAGTTCCAGTGTGTTTGTAGAGGCAGTTGAACTTTCTGTGCCTGGCTGGGAGTCAAAACAGCAGGACTGAGGCCTGGTGAATTAGGATTCTTACTACGTTTTCATTTTATTAAAAAAAGCCAAAGTGCAACTATATACAGTATAAATATTTAGTCCTTATGCCTAAAAGACTAAAGATTGAGAAGGATATCAAGGAGTAAGTGACAAACATACAGCACAGAGTATAGGTCCATCACTACAGGACTTTGGGATTAGGGTTCTCAAGTGCATCCACTACTGATGGTTCTGAATGCTGGGGGAGATGGAAGAGGTGGCAGACTGCTAGGTTTAGGTTTAGGGTCAAGGAACTACTTTGGAGGGGGGGTCAAGGAACCAGGTTTTGGGTCAATGAAGCAGATTTGGGGTTATAAGAAGAGCCTCCATTGGATCAGGCAAAAGTCCTGTCTAGTCCAGCTTCTGTATCTCAGTGGCCCACCAGATGCCTCAGGGAACACACATGACACCTGTATCCAGGTGCTCTCTCCTGCATCTGGCATTTTCAGGTTGCCTATATCTCTATCAACCTATGCATGTATGCACGTGCGCACACACACTCCTCTCATGGCCTCTAGCCTGTGGGTCTCTCCCTCTGGGAATTAGTCCAATCCCTTCTTAAATGTATTGAAGCTAGATGCCACCACACATCCTGCGGAAGGGGTCCAAAAATCCAGGAACCAGTCTGAGGGTCAAAGAAACAGGTTTATGACCAAGGAAGCAGGTTTGGTGTTACTGAAACAGGCCGGGGGTCCAGGAACCAGATGTGGGATCAAACAGGTTGAGGGTCAGGTTTATGGTTAAGGAAGCAGGTTGGAGGTCAAGAAACCAAGTTGGGGATCAAGAAACAGGTTTTGGGGTCAAGGAAGAAGGTTTTTTTTTGGGAGGGTCAAAGTACCAGGAACCTGTCTGGGGGTCAATGAAGAAGACTTTAGGCCAAGAAACCAGTTTTGGCATCAAGGAAAGAACCAGGAACCTGTTTGGGGGTCAATGAAGAAGATTTTAGGCCAAGAAACCAGTTTTGGCATCAAGGAACTAGTCTTGGCATCAAAGAAGCAGGTTTGGGGTCAAAGAATAAGGAACTGTGGGGGTGAAGGAAGCAGGTTTAAGGGTGAAGGATGCAGGTTTAGGGTCAAGGAACAAGGTTGCTGGGTTGAAGGAAGCAGGTTTAGGGTCAAGGAACAAATTTTTGAGGGAGGGACAAAGAAGCAGATTTAGGGTCAAGGAACAATGTTGAGGGGGTTAAGGAAGCAGGTTTAGAGTCAAGGAACAAGTTTTTTGGTGGTGTCAAGGAAGCATGTTTAGGGTCAAGGCAGCAGATTTGCTTCAGATCAAGGCAGCAGGTGTTAGGTGAAGGTAGGTGTGTCAAGGAAGCAGATTTAGGGAGCAATCCTAAAGACATTTTCCTGGGAGACATTTCCATTGAACACAATGTGGCTTCCTTTTGAGTAGACATGGTTAGGATTGTGCTGTTAGTGTCAAGGAACCAGGCTGGGGGTGAAGGAACCAGTTTTGGGGCCAAGGACTCAGATTTGGGGTCAAGGCAGCAGAATCCTTTCCAGAGCCTGTTTGGGAGTGCAGGAGGGGTGTGAGCTGTGCCTGAGGTGGTGTGTGTGATGCTGCTGGAGCTGTCCCAGTGTTGGTGTGTTGTGGGGGTGTTGCAGTGAGGCAGGCGCAGGTGCTGCCGCACGTGTGTCCTCCTGGGGGCTCCCCCTCCTGCTCGACGGGGGCGGGTTTGCTTGCTCCCTCCTTCCTTCTCTTGCTAGCTCGGGGCTCCAGGAGGCTCGGGCGCAGCCGCGTGCTCTACCAGCCAAGCCAGAGCTAGAGCTGGGCGCAGAAGAAGCAGCAGCCTCCTCCCTGCCTGCGCCCAGCCGCCTACTGCTGTGCTGTGCTGGGGAGCTCCATCCTCCTGCATCCTCCTCCTGCTGCTGCTGCTGCTGCTGGGCTGCCCCGGGGATGTCGCTGCGCGCGAGGCAAGGCGAGGGGACCCGGGGTTCCTGAGCGCGTGAGTCAAGTGCATGCATGTGCATCCTCTGGCTGTGCATGTGGGGAGGGAGGGAAAAGAAGGGGTCCCCTGACTGACTCCCCTCTCCCCAGTTGCAGGGGGAAGGAGTGGGGAGAGGCCAGCCATGGTGATGATGGGGGGAATCCTCATGTGCTGGAAAATCCTGAGTGAGGAGGAGGAGGAGGAGGAGGAAGGGGGGGCACAACCACTTGCAACCCCTCCCCCTGGAGCTTGTGGTGGGTGAGGGGGATGCTCTGGATCCAGGCTCTGGGAGATGATTCATTCCTTGCGGGGGATGCGCTGAGACACTTGGCTAATCCTCTGCCCCCTCCCTCCCCATCCAGTAATGGCGAGCCGCATGTGCGCTTCAGCTGGGGAGGAGAGATGGAGATGGTGATTTTTCTAGAGGGGGAAGGAGATGTCAAGCATTGCCCTCCTGGACTGGGGTGGAGGAAAGGGAAAAAAAAAAAGAGCAACCCCCCCCCAACTAGGTCCCACACATAAGGGATCAGAGTTTTTGTCCCCATAGGGTGCTCCTTGGGGTTGCAATCCATCTTGTGTGCCAAGAAAGAAAGAAAGAAAGAAAGAAAGAAAGAAAGAAAGAAAGAAAGAAAGAACGAACTCTGTGGGGCTTGCATCTGAGCATAGGATGGGGTTGCAGGTGCCTGGAAAGGTTTGTCTCATGCAACTTTTAGAACCTCCCTAAGGTCTGATGGTGATGTGGGAGAGTAATATGGCATAGGGTTGATTTTCAACCTCTTTTTTCATCTGATGGACCTGTCTAAGGTCCTCAAATGGTCAAGGCACACCATCAGTTTTGGGACCATGGACAAGGCACACTATTCTGCTGATGTTGAGCAGCAGTTGATGCACACACCCCTTATTGGCCCTACTTATGAATTATCCTCCCCCCCCCCCCCAACATCCACGGCACACCTGCATATCAGTGGTGGGCTCCAGCAGGTTCGCACCTACTCTATAGAACCGGTTGTTAATGAGAGATAGGACATATCAAGTTTAAAAATAGCCATTTAAAAGTGGATGCCAGATGGACAGAGAACCAGTTCTTAATTTCTTTGATGCCCATCACTGCTGCAGATCATTTGTGGCCCATTGTGTGCCATGGAACACAGGTTGAAAATCACTGGCTTCGGGGGAAAGATCGCTGCCTTGAACTTTAGGATTTCAATATTCCAGATGGATATTTGGGGGATGATCTTTCCTACTCTTCTCTCTTCCTTCCGGGTTGTGGTAGGAGGTTACCCACTGTAAAGAGTTGGGGTGGGAGTAGTGCAGAGCAAAATCTCTCTCTTTATTGTTTCTTCTGCAGCCTTCACAGAGAAGTTGGGTTGCTGTGCAGAATAACAATACCCAGCTAAGCTCCCTGAACAGATCTGCACACCATCCCAGGCTGAATTGCTAGAGACTGGAAGGGGAGAGGGGGATTTATAACCCAGCGCTGCCTTCCCCCCCTTCCCCATATTTTCCCCTTGTGTTATCACACACACATTATTACACCTCAGCAGGGAGCTTGCAATGAGAGTTCCCTTAGAAATCATTATGGAAGCAGTCTGGAGCAAACTAGCTCCAGGGGAAATAGGAGATAACTTCAGCAAGCGCCAAGCCGCAAAGCCAAATACTAGCTGTGGTTGAAGATTACTGTATTGTGCACATTTCATACCTTGTCTTTTGTTTCTCTTGCTCTTCTTGCTCTTCCCTTTACTATATTTGATATTTATACAGCTGGCTCCTGGCTTTATGAGATGTAGTTTGTGAGTACCGTATACGCTGGAAGAGATGAAAATGCTGAACCTAGGTCTGTTTTCGGTAAACCGGTGGGCTCTTTTGGGTGCAGAGGAGGAACACCCACAGTTACATGAATCAGCAGAGAAACTGAATGCACAGAACATCAAAAAGCAGGAGATGGCCACAAAATGATAGATATCCAGTTTTCTATCCAGATTGGGTAGAAATCCAATCATTCAGGATTTCTGAATGATTCTTTAGAGATGCTGGTGAGACCTGGGTTCAGACTGCAGTTTCCCTGTTAACTTTAAGTAAAAAAAGGACCCACCAAGTACTCACAAATGTGCTCATCCTGCTGCAGTGGCACTATATATCTATATATCCCCAAGCACAAGATGAGATCTGGGAAAAGTGTTGCCTCTTCTGGGATCCCTACCCCCCTCAACATAGGAGTTGACTGTCCAGACTGTATAGGCCATGTTAAGAGGTGCTGCTGTTCCCATCAGTCAGGGGGAATGAATAAGCAGTGTGCACATGTGTACACACACCCACGAACCCTTACCCAAAACGTGTGTTCTGTGTTCATCCTCATCCTTGGTTTCCCACATGTAAATTGAGAACAACAGTGACCTGCCTTTTTCTGGGTGAAACCCAGATTGTAAAGCATGCTGTAGTGTATACTGAATAGTGCTTTACTGAGAAATCATGACTGATATTTTTTGCTTTACTGAGAAATCATGACTGATATTTTTTTCCAAAACAAATCTGCTGTTTTGGGGTGGGAAAGATGACCTCTGATAGGAGGCAAAATATGCTGTTGGATTCTGTTGGAAAACCCCTTTCAGTTTTATTTTTTGTATTTGAATGCATTTAGCCATACAGTACAAAACTTGAGAGCGGATAATGTTCATACAGTAAAGTATTTTGCTGGTACTAATGATGATTTTAGGAAGTTCTTGCTAAACATTATAAGCGTTCTCATGACTTTTAACTATAAATATTTGACCCGAATAGTATACATTTCTTACTAGAATCTGATGTTAAACCTTGTGGTTCCTTTTTTTTGTAAAAAAAATTCCTGAATGAGTTGTGTTTAATTAAATATGCCTATTAATAATTACATCACTTTAGATGTGAAACTTGCATCATTTTTTGTCTGCAAGTCCCCCCTTCTCATTAAATTTGCATTTTGGATTCTTAACAGATATCTTAATTAGGCACTATTGTAATATCCCCGTTAACATGAATTAAAATCAGCCCCTCTAGGTGAATGTTAATTGTAAAGAAAAGAGTTGCTTGAAGTATAGGCTGATTAAAAGGGAGGAAAGGGTAAGAAGTATCTGTTAGTTTATAAATGCACTTGAAATATGTGGGGGCTTTTCCTTTCTCCATTTTCTAGTTTTTCTATTCTCGCCAAAGTGCATTATGCAAGAGAAGGCAACAATATGTATGGCAGGCTCTGCAATGGGTCAAATGAGGGCCATAAAATATAAGCATTTACATTTTAATTTTTCAGTTTCTGCTAGAATATGCTGTTAGTGTTCAAGAATTTTATCCCAGGCAACACCAGATATTATGTCCATATGTTTCTTTTGTAAAGTGACAAATAAAATATTTTGTACTCTTTAAAAGAATCATATCGTGCTATGATGTCTATGTAAATTGCAATGCAATTCTGTGATCCTGATACTGTTTGAAGTGTGATGATTGTATTTATGGTGTCTTTTCCTAGTGCTGATAGTCTCTTATGTAAAACTGAGCCAATGTGCTTTTGGTAGTGAAATACACTAACCTTTGGAATTAAGCGTTTTTCCTCTTCTGAACACTGTTACTGGGTGACACTTGTCTTTAGACAATCCTTAGATTCGTTTTGTTTCAAAATGATTTCAAAGCATGATTTTTTAATGCTGTAGGAAAATCTAGTGATCTTTTTGGAACTGGAATTGTTTTGTGTTTGGAATAGTGGACTATTAGGCTATAGGTTGCACCAGAGGAGACCCATAGTTCCCCCAAAGCCATTTTTCAGTACATTTAGGATGGATCGGTATTTTATATTCTGTGTTCTTCAGCACAAAGCATTAAATATGGGAAACAGTAAGGGAAAAATATGTATTAAAAACTTGTACCAGGAGCCCTTCATTCCTTGTATCGAGGACAACACCTAAGCATTGGTTTTATATTTATGTATCTAATGCACCCAAATAGGGGATTACCTTGCACTATACAGATCCAACCTTGTTATACACCCATTTTTTTATACATAGATTTGACTCATCACAAATGGCCACTGCGCATCACATTTTTAAAAAATTGTTTTATTGTGAAAGACAGTCCAGCAAGCAATCTATTCTTCAAGCAATCTATTTTAGGAATCTAGATTCCTAAAAGCAGTCTGTTCTTCAAGTCCTGCAAGCAATTCTATTCTTCATCTGAGCCAGGCAAAGGCAGAGGCTGCTTTGCATTTCTAATTGGTGACTGCCTGTCTACAACAGTTAGAAAAGCTGTTTTTAAAGGGACACACTTTTTGTTTGTTTTAAACTGCTTTTATTTAGCACATTTTTTTATGTGATGGAGGAGCAAGAAACCTGGAAATAAGTCTTTAAATCTATTTTTCCAATGTTTTTAATCTGTTTTTTTTATATCCACGGGATATGAAAATGGAATGGAACCCTAGTGGATAACGAAGGACACCTTGTACTTGTTTTCACTGAGCATTTTTCGGAACCATAAAATCCCCATGTCGATGTCCCACACATAAGGCATTCTAGGATACCCCTTATTTACCAGGCTTACCAAGAACTAATTGGAAGGAAGTTGTTTGAAACAGTTCATTCTTTCAAGTAGAGAATTATTCTCAAGGAAGAATATTCCTTTCTCTTAAGAACAGCATGGAACAATTAGGCCTCATGTATTACTATGTTAAAAGCATGAACATGACCTTCAAGAATATACTACTACATTTAAGAATATAATATTCATTCTGAAACTGGGGGGTGGAGTGAGTAGCTTTGGCAGGTTTAAAAGTAGCAAAGCAGCTTTGGTCCTTTGTCTCTACAGGAAAGAATCTGGAAAGGTTGAAAGAAAGTCTCTTATAATTGAAACTTCTTAAGTCAAATCATGCTGCTGCATCTCAAGAATGTGAAAATGGAGATAATAGTAATTTTTTATCAAAGCTTTTGGGCAATCAAAACAGAATCACTTGAGAATTTCATACATTTTCAGGAATCCTTACAATAACCATGTACAGAAGGTTAGTATTATCTTTGTATTACAGATAGCTAAGGCTAGAGGGGCATCAGCAGGCATTGGCTTACAAAAGATCTCAAATACTGGAAATTGGATGGACATCATGGCTGAGCTAGTCTTTGCCTGGGGACCTCAGCCACATTAGAGAGATTAGGCTATGAAGGGAAGGGGAGGGAAGGGCAAGAAGCTTGCTAGAGAAGTTGGGAACTTCTATCTCCTTGAAAGTACCACTTTTAGTGACAAAGCCTTGCAGGTACTGTATATTAAAAAGAAATTTCAAATATTAAAAAGATGGGAATTTTCAGAGTAGTTCAAAACTTCCGTGAGCTGGTTACAGCTTGAAATGATGGGTTTTTTTTTCCCTCCCAGATGGGTATGTGTGATTCTTTTCTATTCTTGGAAAGTTAGGCAACAAAATTTGTGAATGTTATGTTAGAACAGGGCAAAGAATTCTGATGCTGTGATCCAAAGCACTTTTACCAAGAAGTAAGTTTTAATTTAATCAAGAACAACTTGTCTGAAATAAATAAGATTGGGATTGAAATTTCAGGTTATGCTGACTCCACTGCAAAATTAATCTCGTATCAAATATGTTGAAACCTAGTTTGATAGATACACTGCATTTTTAATGCAGTGGACTAGAAGTAAACTGGAAATGTGTTTGGAAGTAAAGGGCAAACATTTTACTTGGCAAGGAAGGAACAAAGATTTTTTTCCATCAAGGTTCCTACAAAGAAGATTTTTCTCTAAACCTTGCCTTTTAGCTCCTTTCATTAAAAATTATTCTTATAAAAAGTTTGCACCTCTGTCTGGCACTTATTACTGTATCTTGACACCCAAAAGTGTTGCAGTCTATTGGAGGCTCACTGAATGTGCAAGAAGCCCCAATATCAAGACTGATCATGTCTCGAACAGCTGATGCTGCTGGTTAGTCCTTTGTCTTTCTGAGAAGTGTACTCTTGGCTCAGTTGAAAAGGTCTCAGGTGCAGAATCTGAAAGAACTAGTTTAATTTTCATCTTTTATTGTTAGCTGTTGTTACAGACCCTTCAAGTCCCACTGGATAACCAGGCACCTTGTTTGTTGCTAGTTTTTACAAACACCAAATATTGAGACTTCTTTGCTATCCTTGTCTCCCTGATGGATAAAATTAAAGTACAGAATTGTATTTATGACCATAAGGTATCAACACAGCCAGCTGGCTTGAACTTGCATGAGCATGCATTAGTAGTAAGGATATCTTTGAGTGTATGTACATTTCATAACACTGTTCTTCAGTCTCTATTGTTAATTCCACATCCCTGTGATTTACAGCCTAGTGCAAATCCCTGCACAGTGGTGGCGGTGACCAACTTGGCCAGAAATTTCAAATGCTAAAAGTCTCCTTGGAGGAGGGACATCTGTTCCCTTGCATTAGGGTGAGCTTAATGGCAACTAAGCCAACTCAGACTCACACAAGCTCAGTTGCTGGCACAAATCTGTATTGCCCATGTTGGCAGATCAGACTCAAGAAGGGGGGACAGGATGCAGTGCATGCCAGAGCAACCAAACCCACCCATCCTGGTCCTAACTTGTCTCCTTCCCATTTGCTTCTCTCCCCCCTTCATTCTGCCTCCATGTTTTTCTGCATAGAACTTACCTTCTCTGATGTGCACTGCACCTTCTGCTGGTGTGTTTATAGGAGAGAGGACCTTCATGCCACCACTGGCCAGTGCTTTGCTGTCACAAAGTGTTTTATGGTAGTTTTGCAGTAGCAAGCACCAGTGCAGTGTGTTCTTTGCCAGCATGTACACTGTTTTGGATTGCGCCCATTGTCCATATGTACAAGTTTCCTAATCACTTTGTATACTAAAATTCTGGTGGTCACCCTGTTTCTATAGAGTAGTATCAGGAAAGAGTAAATTATACTGAGCAGCAGCAGAGAAAAAAGGATGCTTAATTGCCTCTCCATCAATTTTCCTGCAGCACTGCCTCTTTTCTGCTTTCTAGGTGTTGTGTATGTTATGGCTTTGTAATCTGCAGCTCTGATCTTATTCTGGCAGAATATAAGAAAGTGGGTGTGATGGTTCATCCTCAGAGGATGACCACCTCCAGTTCACCTACTGGTAAAAGAAACTTGATGAAGGAAAGGAATCTGAAGATGGTGATGGACACGGTGCTCTGTAGATGACGTAACTTGGTGCTTAAGTGCATTTTCCATAGTAGATAAAATAACTAGGACTGGCTTTGAGCTTTTTTAAAAAAAGATAACTTGAACTCTAATGACAATGAGTTCTTCCAGCTCTCTGGGAAGCATTTCCAGTATGTTAATTGCTGTTCTTTTTAGGCGATTGCATCTTTAGTCTGATGATGAGATGAAACTAGATTTGCTTCTAAATGGGGGCTCGTTTACACATCATTTTGGAAATTATGAAAAATGGTTTGTCTACATGGAAAAAGCATTCTAGGCTGTTCCTGGTCACCTCGGTCCCTCTTTGTTAAAAAAAAAAACTTTCTCCTGGATTATTCACAAGCCACTTGTGTTTGCAAGGAAAGGCACAATCCAGAGCAAGTTCAGCCTGCTCTGCCCTAACTGCTCTCTCCTAACTATTCTGTATCCAGAGCAGAAAGTTATGCTGCATCCAGAGAGACAGGAAGCCTGGGCTGCCCTAACTGCTCCATACCATGCCAAGTAATTGACACATGGGGAGGACTTGCTCCTAAGGAGACACCCCTCAGATCACACTGAACAAGGAATAGCTGTGGAGCCTACAGTGGTGACACGACTGCGCATCACCCGGTGCGGAAGTCAGTGCGTCACCCCTGGGATGCGCACACCCCCCTACCTGAACTGCGCAGTCGCCAAAGTTGGTGCCTGAGCAGTTGTTTCTGAAGCCAACTGGTTTCAGAAAGAGTACTGCGCAGGCACCATCTCTGACGCCTGCACAGTACTTTTCCGAAGCCATTCTTTCTGAAGCCATTCGGCTGCCACTCCGCCTCCTGAGTGAGGCCAAATGGCCATGCAGAGGCACGGACTTCCTCCACTCTAAGGAAGTCTCCTCTGAAGCTGTTCGGCATGCTGTTCAGTGTGTTTCTGCGCAGTGCACCTCAGCTGGCCGTTCAGGCCAGCTCCGAGGACAAGTGGCAGCTTCTGGGCTGCTGCTCCACCTTGGAGCAGGCCTGAATGGGCGAGCTGACACCTGGAGCCTGCCAAAAGATAGTCAAACTCCTCCGGCCCATCACCCCATATGGAACGCATCACCCAATGCAGCCCACACCAGCCGCTCCAGTCTGGTGACTCCACTGGGTGCCTGCCATATAAGGAGTCCCTGATGAGATGCCAGTACATTCTACAGTGAATAGAAGGGGCTTCTTAGAGTGGCCTGCTGTATCCTGAGGTTTGTGGGCAGCCGGAGTTTGTTCCATATCCTGAGGTTGAGAGGCAGGGGTTGCAGCTAGGCTGGCCAAGAACTCAGATTTTTGGTCAACACTGCCATACTCATGGATCCCTATGGGTCTACTCATTACTATCCCTGCTCCTGAGGTGATATATCTCTGAAGAGCTGGAAGAGGGCATTTCAGCCTTGGAAACAGGCTTTGGATACAGAGTAACTGCTCTGCCAGAGGCAATGCTAAAGATGCCCTCAATCTGCCTTTCCTGAGCTGCCTAGGCTGCCCCAGTTAGGGCAGAGCAGGTCCACCTCTCTCAGGGCACGCTATCTTGCCTTGCTCTGCCCTAAGCCTTTTCCAGAGTAACTGGGCTGGAGCATCTTGCAGTTGCTCCACCCTAGTGATAGATAGGGCAACCCAAGGGCTCTTATGTGGACAGATTAGTTGCACTGGATTGTGCTGGAAGTCATCTATATATCAGCCATCAATAAAGTGATATTTTGTGATTCCCTTCCCTTAGAACTGAGGAATGCACCCTCTGTCCAGAGCTTTAAGCGGTGCCTGAAGACATTCCTGTTTAAGGGAGCTTTTAATTGATGCAAAGATTTGGGAGGCATTATGTTTTTAACTGTTTTAATATTGGATTTTATATATTTTATATATCTTATGTATAAAATAACATATATCTTGTTAGCCACCTTGAGTCAGCCTTTGGATGAGAAAGGCAGGGAATAAATTATTTAAATAAATAAATAAATAAAATACACGCAAGCAATTGTCTGGCATGAAAGAGGCTAATCAAAAGTCCCTGGCTTACAGCCCAATCCTAAGCTGCCCCAAGTGCTGTACTGCTGCGGTGTTGAAAATACATCTAGTACACCTGGGCAGCTGCCAACATTCTCAAGAGAGGGGAATGTTTCATCCCCTTTCTCTGAGTAAGTCCTTGCTCCGATGTAAGAACAATTTACTCTGGATTGCAATATGAATTTCCCATAGGTTTTCACTAGGTGGTGCCGTAACTACATCGACGTAAATGTCTCTTATGTCCTCCTGTAGTTACTCTAGATTGTAAGGTAAGTGATGTAGCCACACAAGGGGGCTACTTGATTCTGTGGTGACTCTGGAACTGATATAGAATCAGAGTCCTGAGTTGGGAAGAAAGGGCTGACACAACACAAGGGACTTGCATAACTCCGTAAATACTCAGGATTGCGTTCTCAGTTAACATAAGTAGAAAGTACATAAGTAAGTACGTTACTTACAAACATAAATAAGCAAATTTGATTACAAGTACTTACAAAGATAAATAAGTACAATAGAGCACAATCCCAATGCGTCTTACTTCCAAGAAAGTGTCCTTAGGATTGCAGCCATAGTGAATTTAGCACAATGGTTCTGCTATTCTCATCAGATTGCATACTACCAGGCAGTTTTTCAGGTACTTTCTTAGTTGGTGGTGGCTAGGATGCCAGCGGCATACATGCTTCTACTATACTTTTGTTGTCAGAATCATGTGAATATTTAAGAAGTAACCAGTCCAACACAATTGGAATATAAAATTGGGTTCCAGTTTCATCTACCCTGGACAAGGTAGACATCCAAGGAAGTAAAAGCAAATGTCATTTTATAATATTTATCTCTCAAAGTAGCACATCCATCTACATACATCATGTTTACTTTGTAAATGCAAATTTTAAGTGCACATATTTGCTAAATTAGTTTGTCATTATGGTTTTTCTAAATATACCAGCTGATGGCAGATAAATGCCTTTTGAAGGTTACTTGAGATAATAAAAAGATAATGTTAGGAACTCCTTACTTAATTGAATCATTTTTCTATTGCATATGATTATACCTAGCAGATAAAAATAATGTGGGGACAGAAATTTATTATTATTTATCCTAGCTATATTTGCTTAGTTTTGTAGTTTATGTGAATCTGACTAAGTGTGCACACCTGGATTATAATAGAGTTGGGCTACTCACTGGGATAATGAGGAACTGGAAAGTTGCATTGCAGGATAATATCTTAATCTAGAGATACCTGGGAAAATTTGTATTTAAAGTTTACTTTTTGTCTTAAAGTATTTTGCAAATATTGGAGTTGGGGTTTTTCTTTTTTATTGTTTACATCATTTTGATATGATTGCTATGTTTTCATTCAGTTCTTGCTAATTTAATGTTCAGGCTGTAGCTGTTCTGCTATGTTTTCTTGACTGCCCTTTTAGTTCTCCCTGCAAAGTTGCTAATCTCAGCTACTTCTTGACAGGAGTCTCTTTGCCTCCCCATACCTGACCTGATCTGATCAGTGGCTGTTTGGTATAATTCACTTTTGATTGAATTCCGGAAAACATCAATGTACTTGTAAGTTCCAGTGTTAAACCAAACAGGAACCAAAAACCTGCCCTGACCATTTTTCTCTCGGTGTCTAGAGGTGGAATAAAACATAAACCCAAGCTGGAGCAGACCTTAAAGAATATGAGTATAAGAGATTAAAAAAAAATCCCATTGTACTAGTACACTTGGTGATCCTACTCAGAATAAATCAAAATAATTACTTTAAAAATGTACCTGAACTGATTTTAATACTTTTCGTTTGTCCTGAATTTTCCCATTGAAGTATCAGGCAGATTGGAGGTTGATTGTTTTAAGGCCGCAATTCACTGTAGACAAGCTGGTGGAGAATGGGGAGTTACCAGCATTTCTGTGCATTGCAGAGATTTCTCCAATGCAGTACTGCTCAGGCAGTTAGTGGTTAAAACCTGTTTCTTTCCCCTTCCTTTTACCTGAAGGCCATGATGTGTATAGCGTTAACAGTTAATTCCTTTACAGATAGGCTGCATCTTTAGTCTTTCCTAATCCAAGGCAGTGTGGCAGCTTCTTAGTGACCCGGCTTTCACATAGGTAACTCTAGGAAGAACCTAGTAGCAAAAAGCAGCAGGGAGAATGAATGTGCCTTTTCTTTGCACTCCTGATGTTTAGTTACCATGTTGCATGTTTGAATATCAAGTGGTAATTTTGCAGGTGATTCTCTCTCATATAGTACCAGAACCGGGGGCATCCACTAAAATTGAATGTTGGAGAATTAGGACAGACAATAGAAAATAATTCTTTATCCACATGTAATTAGGGCTGTGGGTGGCACAGATGCTTAAGACATTGTGCCTGTTAACCAGCAGGCCAAGGTTCGAGACCCGGGTCCCCACAAGACAGGGTGAGCTCCTGTCCTTAGCCCAGCTCTGCGATGCAGCTGGAACCATTGGTCTATTTCAGTGGCGTGGAGAGGGGGGATTTGCTTCTTGGGTAACAGCCTATCCTCCATATCAATCTATCCAGGCCTTTGTGCTTTGCATGCAGTGTCGAGCACAATACCATAGTCTTTCAAGACTGATGGATGCCAGTACAGTACAATTAGTCTGAGGAACTCCTTGCCACATGATGTATATAAATAGATGGACAGATAGATTGATTGATTGATTTCCTTCTTTTCACCCTGTTCACTGAATTGGAACATTTTTATGACTTTGGGTGTTCCTAAATACATTTCAGGTTCCTACACCTTTTTGTTTAGTACAGTAAATAAAGGGTAAAGAGAGGGCTAGACAGCTGAAATATGCAAGAAAATCTTTCTTATTTAATAAAAAAAAAACTGTGTCCTCAGAACAGTCTGAGAGAGTCTTTTGCTGCATGCCTATCAGCAAAGCTTGGCATCAGAAAGTAGATTGCAATTGCATCCCCTTGCCTCCTGGAGTTAGACTGAAGGAAAGCAAATTACTTCCCTTTATTCAGGAGGAATTGCATTTGGAGAACATGTGCTCTTTCCCAAATCCACCCCTTTCTCATATTCTTTAAAATGCAACGGGGAACGCCTCCTCGCTCTTTATAGGACTATGGGATAAATTGGATGCATGTTCTATTGGGAACAATGCAGTGTGGGTAGAAAGCATCAGTATTTAGGTATATTTTTGGATGATGAACATCCAATTTATGCCCGATCAGCATCTGCAGAAAGCTCTCTCTGTGTGCAAATTTTCTAAGTTGGACCAGGGGAGTAAGTATGGTTTGGGGAGTACAAAGGGAAGATGGGGGAAGAAACGTGTGTGCCTTTTCACCCTGCTTCTATCTGTATAGTTCTGAGGTACGTCTACTAGTTTATCAGTCTTTGTCACCGTATCAGTAACTACTTCAGGAGGACAAGAGAGTGCCCTGCAGCTTATATTTCAAGAAGGCTGGTATTTTGTTAGTTTAATATTGAAACAACTTTTCCATAAGATCTCCTGTCCATTTTTTTTTACTGTTTCACACCTTTAATTTTTAACATTGTAGCTTTCAATGATTCTCATTTCAGACAACCAGCATTCATTTTATCCAAAATATCAGTTCAGATTGTGAAACACCGCTAGGGTTCTTTTTAATCCAAACAATTTATTCCTTCTATCAGTTTCTCAGACTTACAGTATTCTTGGAAATTGAAAAAGAAAAGTAACTTTGTTTAAAGATTTAGATCATTTTGGTAAATAATAAGTAGCAGATTTCAGAGTTTTCATATATGGAAACTATGTAAATATTTTGCATTTGGATTGCCCTGAAAATTGTTGTCAATGTTGATGTGGAATGAGTTATCAGCACTCATTTCTGTCGTTTTTCTTCTTAATAGACTTTCACTGCTGTTTTTTGAATAGGGTCATGAAACACAGAAAACATTGTATTAGACCATACAATAATTAAGTGGTTAATTAGCATATTTTATAGTAAGCAGCTCTTTTCAAGGATAATCTCCAGTTTTAGCACTGGGAGGATTCTCAAACAATGACCAAGGTTGATTTGTCCATATGAATGCCAGACTATGGGCAAAATCCAGAGCAGTTATGGGTCTGCGCAGTTACGGCACCCTCTAGTGTTATCTTATGGAAAGTCACCTTAACTGCTCCAACACAAAGGGCTTATTTTGACTTTAGGATATAGGCCTATGGCTGCAATCCTAAATACACTTTCTTGGGAGTAAGGCCCATTTAACACAATGGAGCTTACTTTTGAGTAAACATGGTTAGGATTGTGCTCTGTGGCTGCAGTCATAACCATATCTACTCAGAAGTTAGCCCCATTGTGCTGAATAGGTCTTACACCCAGGAAAGTGTGTTTAGGATTGCAGCCTATGGAAGGTTGGTTTTTGGTACATAACAATTTTTGGTTTGGCTATTTTGTTTTGATTCTGCATGTTTGGTTAGAATCCAGTAGTCCACATCTAGTCTGAGTAAAGTCAGCTAAGTAATACTGGATTGGATGAAACTGCAGTGCTCAGGGCACACGGTTATAGGATTTGTTTTTTATCATTTGTATATTATCTAATGCAGTGTGTAAGATAGCATTTTTTTCCTATGAGAGTCTCTTGGACTATATATTGGAGTATTGGATTACATGTATAGGCTGAAATGTTTGTTGGGGGTCTGGAGAAATTTTGTGCTTTGAAAGGGTTTCATCTAAAAGCATTACTCATGATTTTTTTTTTTTTGCAAAATCTTAGCTCTATGATGTATTTAATTTCACACTGGTGAACTGGATTATGAAATACAGCCCTTCTTCCTTCCTTTTTTTGGTAAAGTATTAAAACTGGGCACGCTCCTAGTAGGGCTATGATGGCAATTGAAGTGCTGTAGCATCTAGGGAGAGCAACGCAGATGTCAGTGGGCCCTGCATTGATAAATCTCAGCTGTGCTGTGTTTCTCTGTATTGCTCTGGAAGTATGAATGAGAATCCCAGCCTCGCTTCCTGAATGATCAGCAAGCACTGTTTTGAAGGCTTACTGAGCAGAGGTCAAGCAATATTTAATTGCAAGGAATGCAAATGACAGATTTACAACCTTTCCTGCCCCACTTGATGGACAATTAAAGTGCTGCTCTCTTAAATGAGGGCAAAGCCGTTAAGATCCAGCAAAAAAACTAATCAGGGCACATTCTCTTGGGCTGTTTTTGAGTAGTCCCTATTAGCACTTCTTGAAGGCTTGCTTTCCAAACTCTGGCATGTTTTATACCTTTGTTCATTTTGATGTTAGGATGGAATAATGTTAAAAGGTAAGAGTATTTGTTTTTCTTATCCAGACAAGAAGGCTTTGATTCTCTCATAGCTGTTAGGAATTGGACTGTTGCATCCAATGGACAAATGAAATAAGCATTAAGTAGCATTTCTTAGGCCATTTAAATGCACTCTGCCCCCTAGGACAAGGGTGGGCAAACTAGACCACTTTAGGGCTCCAGGACCCTTAACGATTTTGTAGGAGAGAAAATTTCAGCAACACAAAGATGCTGTAGCAACCCATTTCCACATGTAGGAAATGCCCTGGCATAGACATTAAGGATGCAGGATGCAAAGACCTGTTAGGCTTTAAGAGTCTTCCATCTGCATGTGTATACATACTCATACATAGTCAGTGAATATCTTTTTGACCACAATAGACCAAATATAGGAAGATAGCTGTCTTAAAAGAGGATAGCTATGTAAAATAAGTCTCTGGATGTCAAGAATGTGAAACCCTATATAAAGGTATCTATATAGATAAGGATCTATATAATCTATATAAGGATTCTAGCTGCAGAATCCCTTTGCAAGGGCAGGGACTGAGATGAGCCACAAGAAAGCCTTGGCAGCACTCAGGCAAGCTAGTGTGCCGGCAGCCCATTGCTTATGGATGCAGACTGGGTGCTAGGCAGAGGTACCCTTTGCTTTGTGTGGCAAATAGACATGGTCTCTAGTGGTGCTTTAAGTTAAGGACACTTTAGGATTCTGCCCTAAAAGATATTAAGGGTCCAATTCTACCCGACTTTCTAACTCTCTTATGACTGTGCCAAGAAGGTTTATGTGCTTCATCTTGTGGTGGTGGGGCAGTCATGAGACCTCCTCAGGATCAGGGAACATATGTTTCTTTGCCTTTCAGGTGTTCTGAAATTTCATTGGTGCTGGAAAATTGGATAAGAAAGGTCCCTAAGTAATGTTAAAACTTCAGTGTAAGACAGCATGTCAGTGCAATCCAAGCTGCTCTCTTTAGCCAACGTAAGTCATTTGTATGAGCCAAGAGCACCACAAAAATGCTGTAAAGCACACCTCAACTTCCAGAGAGGAGAGGAGGCCATTGCAGGGAGTTGCAAAGGCTTCCTTGAGCTGCTGCGGGCCCCATAGGAGTCATTTTGGGCTGGGAGTTGGGTAAGGCAGCAGGTGTTCCTAGGGCAGGCGACAGAGTTTGGGAAGTGGTGCAGATTTTAAAATTTATTAGCATTTTTTTAACCACTGTGCTACGGCACACTTGTGTGCTATGAACATGGTGACTAGGTGCCAGA
Source organism: Cryptoblepharus egeriae (assembly GCA_030015325.1). Classification (NCBI taxonomy): domain Eukaryota; kingdom Metazoa; phylum Chordata; class Lepidosauria; order Squamata; family Scincidae; genus Cryptoblepharus; species Cryptoblepharus egeriae. Next base: position 100,850,570 of record JAREYC010000002.1, on the reverse strand, counting down.
CCCCAAAATGGGCGAGATCCCCCCCCCAAGTCTGGATTTTCAGTTGAAAATCTGGACTTTTGGGTGACCTGGTCCTACATTTTTTAAATGTACTTCCTACATTTTTAAAAAATTGCCCCAACTCAGGAGTAAGCTTCATTGAGTTCATGGGCTTATTTCTGAGTAGAGATGGATATTTTGTCTGAGGTTGGGAGGCTGATGGTGCTTATGTGACTTTGCGGCCATCTGGGCATCCATCTTTAAAAGTTGTTACCAGTGCATGCACACAGCAGCCTCTCTGTATCAGAAGCAAAGCTTCCAAGTCGGTGCATGCCAGCATGGGCAGAGCATCCCTTCTGGGACCCCTTTTTGTGTGTGCCTGCCTGCACTCTCACCAGAGGCCAGGTCAGGCCAGGTCCAGTTAGAGTGAAAATGAAGAGGTGTGCGCGGCGAGGGGTCCCAGGAGGGACGCTCTGCCCACACCAGAGCGCGCTGACTTGGAAGCTTTGCTTCCGATATAGAGAGGCTGCTGTGCACATGCGCAGGTTACAACTTTTAAAGATGGCTGCCCAGACAGCCGCAAAGTCACATTAGCACCCCCAGCCCCCCAAATGGCTGTACATTTGCATATTGGACCAGACAGTCCGGTCCAGTATGCAGAAGCTGGACTTGACCAGCCAATTCCAGCTTTCTGGGATACCTGGCTGTGAACCATCTTTAGGTGTGCTGTAGGAATTTAGGGAAAGTGATTTATAAATGTGGCCATTGATGGATGCAAGGCCCGTAAGTGATGTGGTGCACCTTGTCAATTGTAAAAAAATGGATGGCTATTGAAGTGAATGATCAAGTTCTATTTTTGGTACGTACTTTGTGGAACTCATAACGCAAATGTAGAATGGTAATGTTAGTTTTTTGCCAGTCTGGAATTATTTTGCATTGAATGTGGGGTCTCTTTTTTCCTCTGTTTGTTGTCTCCATGCTGAGGTTGAATGTTCAGCTCTCAGAAACGTTTATATATTTAAATAAAGACAATGATCTTGAAAAACTTCCCATTTCCTTAATTTTGTAAAACTGCATTGACCATGTCTAAATAATCTAGACTGTCTCCTTATCTTTCTATTGGTTTTTCTGATAATTTTTTGTTTATGTACCGTAAGACTGACCTTAGCAAGAAAAGAGCCTACCAGTAGTTTGATTACAGGACAGATGATGAAATTGCATATTGACTGGAGATACTGTGTGTCAAAGATATATTCTCAAATAACAGCCCAGTCCTATTTAACTTTGCAGTACTGATGCAGGCAGAGTTGAGTCCCAATGGAAGGAAACAACATCCCCTTACCTTGAGGAGGCCTCCATGATTGCCTCCTACTGCAGGATACAGAATACACCTCATTGGCACGACTGTATCAGTGTTGTAAAATTGGATAGGATTGGGCCCTAAATTAGTTGAAGGCAGTAGTTGGCTGAATTGCTTTTGAGTATCGGAAATGTCACCAGAATTGACCTGCTCATGAGTATGTCATGATGACGGCTGTTTAACTGGTGGACAGCTGGATTGAATCGCACTGTATGTTATCTCCAGGGGCACATTGTACACCTTTCCTTGTGGCAGATGCGGATGAAACATGCTGTTCTGCGCTGAAATACTCTGCAGGTAATCTGCATTAAAGTACATTGTCTGCTGCAGTGAGTTAAAGCAGCATTATAGCAGGAAGAAAATACACGGGCCGATTCCCATTGTGTTGTCGGCAGTCTCCATCAATAATACATAAAGAGAACCATTTCTCTCCTTAGTGGCAGCGGTGGTTGTGTTGCTGGGCTTGCGTGCCCTTCTCACTGCAGACTGTTGAACTAACCACCACTTTATGATTGTTCTGCCTATAGCAAAAACAGGTATTAAAACCTACTTTATTTTGTGCTGCTTTTGTCTTTCTGTATTGGATGCGCTTTGGAGTTGTGTTTGCAGAAGATGGTGTTGCTTTCTAATCTGCCTTTTCCCACTACGTTGCAGAGGTAATTGGGAATCCTGAGAAAAATCTTTCCACATATCTTTGAAGCAACGAGGATCATACAGTTTGATTCAGGGACCTTGTTATGGTTATTTCTTAAAAGAAGTTATTTTTTAATTTAACTTCCACGAGTTACCATGGTTACTCCCATACTTGGTATCTTCTTTGCCTCTTTCTTACCTTAAATGCAGCTGTGTTGCCATTAAGAATTAAAACATCAACATTGGGAACATCCCCAATGTCAGCCAACCTTAAATCCTGTTTAGGTTCTTCATAGAGAGGGAAGCTGCAGTGGCGGCAGTTCAAAGGGACCGTGAAGTGGGGGGGGGGTGTTTAATGCAGTCTTCTCAATGCATTGGGAATAGTAAAATGTCTCTATCTTGCCTGCTGGAATAATTATAGGCAATAGGAGAGAACTTAGAAAGGGATGCAGCATTAGTCTACCAGAGGGATAATGCTGCTCCCTTTCTAGCAGAGCTACTTTGCTACCTTGTTGCACAAGTCAGTTCAGCAGCAAATTGATGCACTACACTCAGCCAGTGGTTGGCTAATGCTGCCACTTTATCCCCTTGTTTTAGTTGCAATGAGTGGCATATTGCTTAACTTCTCTGCATGCCACTGGATCTCAGCCATTTGTCCTTCTGAATGGCAAAAGGCTAAGCCATAGTGGCACAATGGCTTAAGAACATAGGAAGAGCCTCCACTGGATCAGGCCGAGGCCCATCTAGACCAGCTTCCTGTATCACACAGTAGCCCACCAGAAAGAAGCCTCAGGGAGCATACAAGACACCTGCAATCAGGTGCCCCCACATCTGGCATTTTGAGGTTGTCCACCTCTACATACACTGCTCATGGCTTGTAACCTTTGTTGGTCCTTTCCTCTAGGAATTTGTCCTATCCCTGCTTAAAGGCATTGCTAGATACCATCACCACATCTCTGTGGCAGGGAGTTCCACAGACCAACTACATGCTGAGTAAAGAAATATTTTCTCTTGTCCATCCTAACCCTCCCAGCATTCAATTTTATTGGTGTTATCCATCCCTTGCATAATTTTGTATGTCTCAAGCATGTCTCCCTTCAAGCGCCTCTTTTCTAAACTGAAGAACCCCAAACACTGCAGCCTTTCTTCATACGGAAGGTGTCCCAGACCATCAAGCATTTTAGTTGCTCTCCTCTGAACCTTCTCCGTTTCCTCTATATCTACTAGCACCCCTAGATCTCTCTCCTGCTCTGTCACAGGTAGCTCAGAGCCCATTAATCTACTGTATATGTAAAGTTAGGATTCTTTGCCCCAATGTATGTAACTTTCAATTTACTCATATTAAAACACATCTGCCATTTTGTTGCCCATTCTTCCGGTACGGAGAGATCCTTCACAGTCTCATTCATGCTTATGAATGCATGAAGTGCCTTATAATAAAATTTAGACCTCTCATCCATCTAGCCAGTATATAGCCTGCGGTGTAATCCTAACCAGTTCAGGCCATTGCAGCTTATCCATCTCCCCATTCTCATGGTGGCACTGGGAGGGTAGCACATGTCTGTGCACCAGCCTCATCCCCTCAGGAGTGACTTAAGGCACATTTGCGACATGTTTTGGCTAGCATGGGTCTTGTGCCGGGATTTGTTCCATCCTCACTGGTGGTTAGGATGGCAGTATGAGATCTGAAATACAACAGTAGCCTTTTTGTGTCTTTTTCCATCTCTGTTCTTTGAAATCCATTCACAAACTTATGAATTTCTACAGAGTCAGACTATTGGTTCATGTAATGCAATATTCTCTACATAAACTGGCAGTGGTCCAACAGGGTTACAGATTGGGCTTTTCTGCCTGGAACAGAATTCAGGACCTTCTTCAAGCAAAGCATGTACTGTTAAACTATGGGCCCTCCTATATCTGATTAGCAACCTATTCAGTGCTCTTCAGGCCTGTATTCAGTCTTCTGAATATGTGAAACAGGTATACTTTTCTGTCTAGATATGCATTGTATTGGTTCCCTTCTTGACAAATGTGTTTTGTGATTACTTCTGGGTTGGGGTAATGAGGATTAGACTAGATCTCAATTTCTCTTGTAAGGTTTGAATGTTTTGCACTATGAAAAATTAGTGATGGATGTTAAGACTCAGCAATGTATCTCAAATAACACAGATGTTGCACCATGTATCATGATGCCACTTCACTGCCAGTTCAAAGATTTGGATCCTTCTGGGATGATAGAATGAGAAAAAGTTAATTCAGGTTTGCTGGAAGAATGTCTATGGTTGTAATCCTATGCAATTTATCTGGGAGTAATCCTATTGACCATAGCATGATGTACTTCTGAGTAAGCATGCATATGATAGCACTGTAGGATTGCTGATTAACTGATAGCCTATGCAGATATGCTAATGGGACCATGCATGACATTCTGCACTGTGAAAGTGATCAGATGGTGAGCAAGAGGTAAATAAAAATATGTTTTACTTAAGCTCCTGGTAGACCATCATATTCTGGGTCTGTTTGGACTCATGTAAGTCAGAGGAGAGGAAGGTCATGGGGATAGACTGAAAAATCTGTTGTGTGCATTTGTAAACCATGTCTTCTGCTCCCCACATCAATCCTAAATGGCCTCTTCTGGGCTCATGGAGCATCTGGGTGAATGGCTTTCATGTGGTGCCACAGTCATGCTCAACTATTCTGTCATCCTCAACAATAGTACAGCTTTTTTGCACGATCACAATAGGGCCTATGGCAGCATATCCTCATTAGAAATGCTGCCAGAGGCCCTTGATAGGATTGGTCTATGAAATGCCTTAGCTTAGTGATTCCTAAACTTTGTAAAGGCGCTACTGCTACCTGGATTTATAAATGCCTATGTGGATTTGCCAAGGTGTGTGGCTATATGGTGAATGGGCAGCAGTCCTCCTCCCCAAGTTGCAGGTTATTTAAGCCGTTTCTGCCCAATGTTGCTTATATGCAACAGGGTCCAAATACAGTGGGGCAGGCAGAAATGGGATAACCCTTGATGTCCATAGCCTAATCTGCCCTATCAGTTTGTGAAACACCCAAAATAGGGTCACGACCCACTTTGGTCCCTGACTCACAGTTCAGGAACTGCAGCTGTAGTTAGTAATCTGACCTCTAAATGGTTATTTGTTGTTTGATTAAATTTGCATCTTTGTCAAAATTTCTGCTCAGATGTCTTCTTACCAAAAACTGAACCTACTAGTCATTGTTATAGGAGTCTATGTTTAATACTTCCATCATCATCTCTTGTGGTTGCACATCAGATCCATAATAATTTGTCAAGATAAACAAATGCAACTCTTAACTCCCAGTCTCACTGATTATATCTGTCCCTTAGGCCTCTTGTCAACTATGGCTTGAGTTGGTTTAACTATAAATTTGAAGTATTCAGGTATTTTAATTCTTTGAATGGATTGCTGATTATTAATTTGAACTTTACTTGGCTCTTATGAAACAGCAAGATTTCTGAAGGTAGGCAAATAACCTGTAACAAAATACTGTGAAATGATTTATGCCTTCCAAGCATTCACCATCCACTAGAGCTACTGCAGCTGTAACTGGTTGTCAGGATCTTCTGGGCTTCCTAGGAACCTTCTAGGAACAGGTACCACAGCTGTTCCTAGTTCAGTGTGATTTAAGGGGGATCTAATTTGTGTCCCCCACACCTTGTGGGTTAAAATATACCTGGGATTATTCCAGTGCCACTTTCCCCCCACATGACCCTGTTCTTCTGTATCAGTTGGTAGAGGGCATCCATGATGCTGTTGGATAAATTGATCCGTTTGGGTTCCTCTTGAGCAAAAAGGACTGGAGGAAGCTGGCATTGATATTAAGGTAACAGTTAGCAATTTGGGCAACATTTGCTTATCTGGAGGGCCTAACCAGTTGGAAGAAAAAAGAGCTGGTCCTTGTCTTCTGGCAATACTTTTAGCACACCTAAAAGTGTGCTTAAACTTTTAAGTTTAAGCTTAAATTTAAGTTTGTGGAGAGCAGGATGTACATTTGCATATCACATTGGCCTGAGTCAGTCTGAAGCAGATCACAAGTTTCTCTAAAATAGCAAGGTGGTAGCACTGTGTTTGTGTGAGGGGGTTGAGATTGGGAGTAAGGGCAAAATCCAGAGCAGATACGGGTCCACGCAGCTACATCACCCTCTAGTGTTATTTTATGGAAAGTCACCTTAACTGCTCCAGAGCAAAGGGCTTAATTTGACTTTAGGATATGGGCCTTACTCTCAAAACAATGGGAGCAAAGTCTTTCTCTGTTTTTTTAAGGTCATTCTTGTTTAGAGAAGAGTGGATTTCCATATCAACACTCTCAGAAAAACAACATCCTAATTTAACTGCTTACTGAAGTTTTGTTTTTTGGTGATCATTTCCTGGAGCAACTACATCCTTTACTCTTGGACTTGTGTGCATTCATTCCACTATCCTGACTAGCAAACATAGACAGGTAATTAGGAAGGATTACCCTGTAGTACTGAAAGGAATTGGGGTCTGAGAATCCCTCACATACCACCAGACATCATCCCCAGTACTGTTGGTCAAGTACCACTGGTTAAGAAACACTGTTCAAATGTGGTGGAGGAAGAGACTTACCCTGATATTTCTATTCCCTCCCCCAATTCTGCTTTTGACATTATTAAAAAAAATCTACTCCTGATTATTTTAGTAGTAATACTGATGAAGTGTAATGTGGAGTAATTGACATTTGGGAACTAATTGTTGCTGTTCTGTTTGTGAAATCATTAGTTGTCTTATATATTTTTAAATTGCTTCCATTCAAATTACACCGGCTTTTAAAAATTAAACCATTTCTTGCTTGTGTTTCTTTGTGGCCCCTTCATCTTCCCACCTCCTCCACTTCTTTTCATTCTTCCATCTCCCCTTCTCCTCCTCCTTCCCAAAGAAAGACTTTTTTTTCTTTTCTTGCTGTGTCAAGGCAATGTGGCCTGGTTCTGTAATAAAGAGACGGCTTATTAGAATTAAAGCCTAACAGTCTTAAAAAAAGCAATCTCTGCAAGATTGAAGCCACAGGGGAATTGTAAATTCTCAGCAAAGACCTCATTTAAAGACTGGAATGAAAACGCATGCATGGGCGCGAGCAGCATAAAACCCTCTCTGAAGGAGAGAAGGTTTTAGTTTAAAATTAAAATATCTGAAGGAGAATCATGCGGGAGGGGAGGAGACAGATCTGAGATCTGCCAGCCCCCTTCAGAGTTGTCATCTTGCCAACATTAAGTAATCCTGTTGGAATTTTTCCCCCTTCAGGTAATTTTTTTAAACTTAATTCAGCCTTAATGCTATTAATAGACAATCTTTTATGAAGTTGTATTTAAATCAAATAACACCTTGACAAGCAATGGTGGTGCTAGTGGATTTCCCCTCCTTTTCAGGTCTGAGGGTTTCTATTTTATTTTCTTTTGTGCTTACTTCCCTCACACTCTGTTGTTGATCATTTTCCCCCTATAGTCTGATTTATTTTCTCAGGGGATAGATTCCACTCAGCCTTCCCCAACCATCTATTTCCCACAACCATTCACCTCCTCTCTGTGAAAGTGATGATAGTAAGGGTAGCAACAAAGCACTAGCAGCTAGAGTATTTACAGTACAGCCTTCCTAGGCAAAATGTCAAGGAACTCACTACTAATCTCCCTGCTATCTGCAAGTTCATCAGGTAATTCGTAGAGACTTGAAGTTGTTGGGAATCCATAACCTCTTGTCACATATGAAAGTTGCCAGTCAAGATGGTAAGCAAATTTGCTTCTTAATATGGACGGTTGAAATTGAGGGTGTCAGAAGAGAAGCACAATTCCTTTGAAAACAAGTCACCTGAACTCTGACTCTGTAGCTTGAGGACTTTCCTGATGGAAGATTGACTAATTTATAAATCCAAGAGCCCAGCGACATTCAGGATGGGGCAGAGAGACTATTATATACTGATAGAGCTTATATACAGCCCAATCCCATCTGCCCTGCTTTTCTGGTACAGCCACTCCAAAAACAGGAACACTGTATCCAGCAGAGAGAGGATCTGGAGCCTTCATTAAAGAAATAAGATTTAGATTAAAGGCATTTTGGGTTAAAGGAGAGGGGACAGTGGGTAGAATTGTAGGTGGGCAGCTGCAGAGTGGCAGGCAGAACTTGGACCTAGGACTTGTTCTAGATACAAGCCTTGTCCCTGGGCAGAACAGAGCAACTCTAAGCTGCACCACCAATTGTGGTGGTGCAGATCTGAGTTGACCAATTAAGGGCGCAATCCTGAGTAACTACGGGGAGTCCTTGCTCCGGTGTAAGAACAATTTGCTCTGGATTGCAATATGAATTTCCCAAAGGTTTTCACTGGGTGGTGCAGTAACTACGGGTGCATGTAAAGTCTCTTAACGTGCTCCTGTAATTACTCTGGATTGTAGGGTCTGCTGCTGCTGCATTCCCTGGAGTAAGGGGAAAGTTTCCCGTTGCTTGGGATAGCACAACAGCAACCCCAAACCCATTCTGGATTCATCATAGGCAGCCTGCCTGTTCCAGTGCAAGTTTGGATTGCATTGTTGATTTTTTATCTAGCATCATTACATCAACTTAATTTTTTTTAAAATGTACACAGACACATTGGACAAGCTAGACTCTTCTATTCTGTCTTCCTCCATTCCAGATTATGTTCAGGTGCGTGACTGTGATGTTTGAGTGCCCAATAGAAAGTATAGGGTGGCTGTATATCATGGTACTTAGGAGGTGAACCTACCAAGCAAACCCTAGCAGAAAGCTTCAGGAATTGGGGTCCTTTGGGTCCATATTCAGCAAACCCAGCATGACATCATAGGCAACCCTCTCTTAGCTCTTGTGCATATCTGTGCTGAAATGAAAACGATGTTGGCTTAATCAGAGAGAAGAGAGGAATGATTTATGTATTCTCCTCGGCTCCCCTGCCCTGGGCCAAGCCAATGGGGAGCTTGTATTCTCCTGCCTACAGGTGATGACAAAGATAACAAAAGATACAAACACAAGCATTAATTCCCCTGGAACATCTGCAGGCCAGTAGTAGAGGAGTGATTACACCAGAGAGCCCTGGTTATTAATTTAGAGCATTTAGAAGGGATGGCACTAAAGACGAGGAATAGATTCCATGCAGTAAGTTTTCATAGTTCTGGAATCTGATCAAAATCCCCACTGAATCCAGTTTAACTCTGCTTACTGCTGTAGTTGAAGATTGGCAGAAATCTCTATGGCCATGTTAATATGTGCAAAGGTAGATGGTGGAGATATTCAAGAGAAAGTACTGCTAATTATTAATCATACATTATCTACAGAATTTTTCATTTTGCCCATTTTTGTAGTCGCCAAAACTAGGAGAAGGTGGATTATTTCTTTTTTTTTTTCAGTTTTGGGAAATAAAAAACCTTGATCTGAACTGGGTGTTTACAACAATAGAACTCTTTTCCGCTGTAGTAAATAGTTATATGCAGTGATGGGCTTCAAAGAAATTAAGAACTGGTTCTCTGCCCATCTGGCAGCCACTTTTAAATGGCTATTTTTAAACTTTATATGTCCTATCTCTTGTTAACATCCGGTTCTATAGAGTAGGTGCGAACCTGCTGGTGCCCACCACTGGTTATATGGCAATACATGCAGCAAGCTTCAGGCTGCTATATTTGAACTGCTTCCACAAATATCAATCGTGCTCAGTGCTCACTGCTGGATCCCATTATTTCTGCCACTGAACTTTAGTCAATGACATGGAAGGTAGTGGGTAAAAGTGGGCAGGAATTGGGACCTCTGGTGGACAGGCAGAGAGCAGAAATCAATAGCACTGGATCTGCTGATCAAACAACAGTATTTATATACTACTTTCTAATTAAAAGTTCATAAAGCGGTTTATAGAGAAAATTAAATAAATAATGGCCCCAAAGGGCTTGTCCAAAAGGGCTCACAAAAAAATTAGTGGAATTCTGATGATCTCCACTCTGATTCAACCCTAACATGACCATATGCATCTACTTGGACTTGTACCAGTTAAAGAGCTGGTACGGATGTGGGTAAACCCATGGGGGTGCCGAGTAAGATTAGTAAACCAAACTTATACTTAACTTCTCTGGTTCAGCATGGTCTCTGGCCAGTTGAAGAAAGGAGTAGAGCTTGTCCTGCATCGCTGTGCCCACCAGGCAGTTTTTAGGATTGGGCTGTGAGGGTCAGAAAAAGCAACTTGTTTCACATAGATTTGTTAAATGTCATCTGTACCTTATCCTCTGTCTTGGAAGGATGATCAGGCTTGGGCTTCAGGTTCTGAGGTTTCCTGTTATTTTTCCCCTAAACAATTGTTCTCTGTGGGCAGTGGTCTTTGCTGTCCTTGTGGTGTGCCAGATTGACTCTAGAAATGCCACCCCAGGGGTTACATCTGGAGGTCTGCCGAGAGCCTTTCTTACTCTCAGATGGCCTCCAGAATGCCTTTGAAATGTACTTCTTGTACCATTGAACAACCAGCCTGTTCCAGTGCAAGTTAAGATATCACTGTTAGTCTTCCTCCTGTTTTGGCCTCCTGCTGCCAGTTGCACTGTCATCTAAGTTAGTTTGGTGAAATGATATTTTGGATTGCACCACCACCATCTATCACCCCTATACTGGCTGGTCTGTTGTAGTGTGTACAGGGAGATATGCACAGGTGTTTTTAAAGGATAGGATTGAGCTATTAATCTTAAAACTTCCCTTCAGAAGTTTAGAAACATCTTACTGGACCTGATCATTTAATCAACACCTGTGTTGGACTTTGTCATTTTGGAAAAGCTTTGCCTAGGAGCCTGGATAGCTTTGCAGCCTACAGGAAGTCTACAAACTTTGTAAAAAAAAAAGTCTGATTTATGTGGTTCATTTTTCATCTTGTTTTCAGCCTCTGCCAGATCTTTCCTCAGCCATGATTGAATGTGCATGTGGTGAAGTGATTATGTGAGTGATCAGCTGTGAGTTTTAGATCCTGATTGGGCATGTAAAGAAGTTAGCATGCACTGCTGTGAGATCGTCTGTCTTCACTTAACCTCCAATTTTCATTAAATGTTGCACTTGCCTTGTCTTGCAAGGGGCTGTCCTGGCAACCAAAGTAAATAAACTATAGTGCCTCCTGTTCTCTGTCCAATTTGTAATGGCATAATCAGGAGATGTAAAAATATGCTTGGCCACAAGTCATGGTATTTGACTTTCTGTTTTAAAATTAGATGGATTTTCCAGCTTCATAAAATCCAGTTTTCATTTAACTGACATCAAATCATCTTCCTCATGGTTGTGAAGGGATATGTGGGAACTGGACATTTAAATTATAATTGCCCAAATTCAGTGTGTGACCCTTCAAGAGAAAATAATATTTCTGTTTCTTTGAACTCCTCCAATTTAACCAAATGATTGTTATACAATCATTTATCTTCTGGTCATTTGGATAAAGTGTGTGTGTGTAAAATGATATTTGAAAGCAGGAGACTTAAGAGTCCAATAAAAAAAAAATCAGATGCAAGGATGGTAGTCTAGACAGAGGGTAAATTCATTCATGGGGGACATCTATTTAAGCAGCCAGCAGCCGCCTGAATATCAAGGTTGATCGGCTTAGCTGTGCCTCCAGAGGAATGGGGATTCAATCACAAAGTGTTTCTAACAGCTTCACTTTGAGACCTATTCAGAAATAGGTTTTTGTTTATTTCTTTGTGAATGAGAAAGCGCTGTTTACACTTTAGAACATACTAATCACGACTATTGTATGGGGATTGCCCACATAGCACAATAGTGTGATCTCGACAGAGTCTGGGAGAAGGTTTCTGTGGTTTGTGGGAGGGAAGATAGTTGGCTGTACACCAAAGGTCTTAAATCAATGTTTGTATTCTTTTATGGTCCCATTTTTTGCTGTACATCTCCCCACCTCTTTCTCCCTTTCACCACCTTAATTCATGTAAACGATGTCCAAATTCTACCATATTGCTAGTGATGCATTTTGTAAAGAAATTGTTACAGCTCTGGAAACTATGCATATGTGTGTATTTGCATAACATGAGGATGGCATAATGTATCAGAGACAGGCTGTTCAATCCTAACAAGCACTGCAGCATGCTCAGTTGAGACTGTGTCATGCTACCATGCACCAAGGGCAAATTTTTCTACTGGGTAATGTCACAGCAGCTTCAGTGAGTCTACTTGGTTCTACATCACATCCAGAGGTGGCACAGAACCAAGTAGACGTGGACGTTTAGAGGCTGCTCTGTGTCGCCTGGGGAGCATGGTTGAGATTCAAGTTTTCGGTAATCCTGTTTCCTGTTCACCCTGGTCCTCCCCACCGGGAAACATCCCCTCCTACCTGTTCCTCCCTCAGAGCCTCCCTCAGCCAGGTGGAGCTCTAGCCTTCTGCCACTTCACCCTTTCTGGATGCCTCTGTGCACTAGCACAGCTAACTCTGAATGATGGGCAAATGTATTTTTGCACATCCACATTTGCAGCAAGGGTCTTGTGCCAGCCCAAGACCAAGCCCTTAGCTATGTCACTAAGGTATCACATGCACCTGATTTGTGTGATTAGTTTCTTTCCAGGTTCTGTTGTATGATCACCAAATTGTATCATTTGTGTAATGGCTTCACCCGCTCTTGGGGACTGCAGCTCAGCATGTCTATAGATTTTCTCTCATTCTTAATGTTTTCATTTTTTTTTTCATCCATCTCATTGCCTGATTGGCAACTGCTGTTTTTAAAAATATATTTTGTCATCTTAATTCTGGGTGGCACAACCTTAGCTTTGAAAAAAGAGAGGGAGGCTGAAATCCTAATCCCCAGTTAAGTCCTGTGCACAGTACATCTACATCTACAGTATTTATATACCGCTTTTCAACTGAAAAGTTCACAAAGCGGTTTACAAGAAAATGAAAAAATTAATAGCTAATGAATAGCTAATGGGTCCCTGTCCCAAAAGGGCTCACAATCTAAAGTGCAAAAAGAACACCAGCAGAAGCCACAAGAACAGACATTGCTGGGGTGTGGAGGGCCAGTTACTCTCCCCCTGATAAAGAAAAGAGGAACACCCACTTGAAAGAGTGTCTCTTGACCAGTAAGCAGTAGGCACTTCTGCACTACTCCTGTGTGTGTTGGGGGGGGGGGGCAGTTAGACCTGTGTACAGACATGGGCTGGCCTCTCCACACCTCCGTGGGAACAGAGAGACTGGTGAATTATGCCAGCCTAACTTGGCTTGCATTGTGCCCTGAATGAAGCTGTAGAGCTAGGAAGGAAGACAATGCACAAGGGGCATGGCATGAACAGGAATGACTTCTTCACCCCGGTTATACCAAACTGGACTGTCCCAAACTATCCCTTATTTTCTTAAGAACCTCCATAGCTAAGGATCCTACATCTGTAGCTTCCCCATCGTGCTCACTCCAGTTATCCTCTGGAGAACAGAGTACCAGTCTGTTCTGTGTGTGGCTCCAGTCATGTGCTACTAACCTGGAAGGTGCTGGCCCTGATAGTCACACACAGAAGTCACACCTTGTCTAAACTAAGCAAGCTTTCAGCTGCATCCTTTGCATGTTCAGTCAAAAGAAAACCTTGTGACTTAAGTGGGGCTTATGCCCAGGTAATTGTGCATAGGATGGCAGCTAGACCAAAACATCTCGGGGTAAGTAGTTCCCACTTCATTCATGCTGGGATTACGGAGAGCAGGAGAGTGTATTACCTGACATCCCTCCCCAACACAAAGCTTCCTACCTCCTTCTTTTCAACTATTCTTTTTCAACCCTGGTTAACCTTCTGGTGAAAGAGGAATTGGAGAAAGCATTCTTAGCAGAGTGCATCTACTTTTCCCCTTCTTTTTATTGTCTTGGAGGAGATCTCACACAATTTTATTTAAACTGAATCTTGCAGGCTCTGTGTGATCCAGAAAATCAATGACCATGTAGCCAATGTTGTGGTATCTTTTATGTCATAAAGGCAATTCAGTGTGAGGAGACTGCAGTGTTGGGGAGGGAGGAGTGTGGCTGCAAATACCTTTGACCCTATTTTCAGGTGCCCTCACCTAAAAAAAAAATCACAAACTGGGCATTTTTGTGGGGACAAAATTATTATTTCCTGTTTTTGGCTCTGCCTTAGCACCAGCAATAACTGTGTTAGAATAGTTTCCACTAAGATTATTTGGAAATGCTGTATGTACCACATTAGCTGGCCCTTAAAACTTTGGGATTTAAGAATATTTTAACACCTGCATAGCTAGTGTTGTTTCCAGGTAACATGCATCCAGCTCCTGTTGTCATTCCCTCAAGAAGAATGCTTAGTGGGGGAAAAATAATGGATGTGGTGTCCTTTGACTTGTCTGCCTTGTCAGCTAAGTGTCAGGCAGCTGGGGCTTTGGGTTTATGACTTTTTTCTACTTGGGATATTCTGTGGAGAGCCAGTTGTGTTTGATTTTAGGGGTTTTCCTTTATAAGCATTGACTGTTGGGGGTCTCATCAATATGATGAAAATGAGTTCAGGAAGCAGATTGAGGCTCGAATTCTATGTAAACTTTCCTGCAGTAAGGATGCAATCCAAAGGCCTATACATGTCCTTTACACTGGTCTCTAGGTATCATTATGTGTTTCTGCAGTGATTCAGGAGCAGGCTGTGCCAGTGGAAGGATGTGCACTGGTCTGTTCCTTCCACATCCAGAACCCCAGTCTCTAAGCGCCTCTCTGGGAAGTCTAGCCAGAGGGCTCTGGGAGAGTTTTTGGGGGGAGTTGTGTGGCAGGATGGGGCAGGGAGCTGAGCGAGGAATAGACCAAGGAGGGCAGGATTCAGCACTTAGGTTGAATCCTAATCCCCTCTGAGGTGGCCTGGCCTTTCAACAGACTTAGAGATGTTTCAGATCTAGGTAGCTCCATGAGACAGCTTCCCTCTGACATGTGGTAAGGGGAATGAATTCCCCTTACTTTTGAATTGGTCTGCAGCTTGGACTGGTCTGGTCAAGCCCAATTCTGGTCTGCAGCTTGGACTGGACTGGTCAAGCCCAATTCTGCTCTGGATGCAACTCCAGATGTGTAGGATGTGTAGGATTGTGCTGCAAGACTCTGGTTTATGTCACTTGGTTTCTCATTGTGCATTCCAGTTAAAGAAAAAATGTATTGGCTTGCACATGAAACTGCATCCTCATAGACTTCTGACTCTTTTCAATGAGCAGGGGTATGCTCGGTAGGTACAATGAAGAGTCCCTACTTTAGCATTGCACTCTTGCATTCATAGAAGAGGAGGGTCGGTTTCCTGCATGAGATTTTTCATCATGTCCACCTTGTTCAGGCGGCCTTAGATGTGGAATTCTCTTTGATTCATTCACTGTAGCTGTTCTGAACCATTTTGGACAGTACTTTAATTATCTGAACAGACCTCAGCCTCCCACAAATGAGAACCTTCACCCTTCTCTGTAAATATGGGAAGCCGGTTGGTTGAATAAAGTATAATCCAATTTCACCCATTGATGAAGGGGTGAAAAATGTGGGTGCATGTGCATGTATGTGCACTCCTGTCAGTTCAGAAGGAACTCCTAAGAACTTCCTCGGGTAGAAAACATGATTGAGCAATGGTGGGGAGTGCACATATTTGAATGTTACTTTCAGAGCAGATACTCTCGAGTGAATGAGAGTTAATGTTTGGAAAATGGGAGGGGGATGAAAGTTGCTCCTAAAGGAAAAAGTCAAAGGCATTCAAATTTGCATACGAGTTGTGTGGAAAAATAAATAAATAAAATTTGGGGTGTTGGAGCTGAATGTTTCCACAGAAGTGCCTTGTTTAATGTCCCCTCCTGTTAGCAGAAGCAGTAGAGGGCTGTTAATACACTTACATAATATTGGTCTTTGTCCTTCTTGCTTCTTCCATCTATTGCCTTTTTGTTTCTTTGCCTTTTTGCAACCTCCAAACAAGCATTTCATTTTCTAGAAGCTGTCATATTACATAAACTTCCCTGTGAGGTACATCCATTCCCACTGCCAAAATCTCCATATCAAACACTTGTAATGTGCTTCTGAACTGACAGCCCTGACTACACACGCTCAGCGGCTTTACAAAGAAATGGTGTGTCTGTGAGGGATATAAATACACACATTGGAACAACACGTGATCTCTGCGTGTGGACTACTCCACCCATCTTGCATGTCTGCCTCCTAAGCCTGTGGAGGCCATGCTCTATATAAAATATGGTCTTGGCTGAGTTAAAAAAAAAAGACGTGTATCCAGTTGACAGGGCAAAATATTGACAAAGCCATAGAGCTAATGTAATGAACAGGTGTCCCTCCTTATCCTCTAGGTCTCAATTCTGGAACCTTCCATGGATAAAAAAATTCTGTGATAAAAATAATGGAAAATAGATTTTAAAAACCACTTCCAGGTTTCTTGCTCCCCCATTTCACCTAACGGAATAAAATATTGCCTCAGTATCTGCAGGAGTTTGAGTCTGGGACTGAAGATCGGAATAACTGCCTCTCTACAACAGTAGAAAATCAGTTTTTTAAACTGTGATTTGCAGCGGCCATTCATGTTCAGTCAAAATATGTGTAGAACAAGGATGGACCTGTATTGGGTAAGTTGGAATATTGGTGAGGTGATTCCAGTAACTGCAACATTCCAGGAAACTTCCGAGGGAAGAAGATGAACAGCCTTTACAGGCAGTGAAGAGAAAATGTATATACTGTAGTTGCTAGACTCAGGAGGAGAACTTAGGGCACAATCCAGGGTAACTACGGGGAGTCCTTGCTCTGGTGTAAGAACCATTTGCTCTGGATTGCAATATTAATTTCCCATAGGTTTTCACTAGGTGGTGCAGAAACTACAGGTACACATAATGTCTCTTACGTGCTCCTGTAGTTACTCTGGATTGTAGGGTTAGTCAGAGTAGGTGGACAGAGAAAAAGAAAATGAGAGAATTCTCAGTCGTTTATAGCCTAAGGATTTACAGTAGTTAATAAGTTGTTGAAATTATTTCATAATACAGTAAGTGATAATGTTATCTATCTATCTATCTATCTATCTATCTATCTATCTATCTATCTATCTATCTATCTATCTATCTACACACAACTGAAAAGTCACTGACTGACTCGCTAATGGACTCATCAATACCCAGCCAAAACTGCTGGACATAGAAGTGCAAAATTTGGGGCAGATGTTCTGTCCGTGATTGAGATGCTAAGAACCAGTTTTGGGACATTCAAATGGAAGGGGGTGAAAACTGGTGCAGCATGTTTTTCTTCCTATACTTTACATTGAAGAATTGCTGACTGATCAACACCCTGCTCCAACTCAGAAGCATAAAATTAGGGGAGGGTATTCCTTATGTAATGTGAGCATCCACTAAGATCTGATGTTTAGAAATTTCACCCCTAAGGGGTGAAAAAAGGTTGCAAAGCATTTTCATCCTATACTTAACATTGAAGACTGATAAAACCCAGCCCCAAATTCTGCACCTGCCCATTAGGGGTGCCCACAGTTGAGGGGGATGTTGCCGGGGGAGGGGGCAGGGGAAGATGTACGTGGGGATGGTGCAGAGGGAATGATGCATGGCTGAATGCCCAGTGTTTGCTGCTTCCTCCCCCAGTGCTGTTGGTGCCCAGCGGTGGCCATTGCTCGCCAGTAACTGCTGCCTGGTGCCCAGTCGTGCCCACGCCCACAAATATTAAATCCTGCAACAGCAGATTTTAAATCCTGATTTAAAATCAGATTTAAAGCAGATTTTAAATTTTAAATCCTGCAACAGCAGATAAATTTTGCTAGTCTATATTTAAAAAAAACCAGAGTCAGTTTTTTTTTTCTTTTTTTCCTTTATTTGTTTCTGGAAATAAAAAAATAATTTTTAACGGACTCATCAACACCCAGTCTAAACCACCAGACATAGAAGTGTAAAATTTGGGATCTTCCTTCTGTGATGTAGGGACCCTCAAAGTAAGAACTGATTTTTGGAAATTTGAATCAAAAGGGGCAAAAAGGGTGAAACATGTTTTTGTCTCTATACTTAACAATGAAGAATTGCTGTCTCATCAGTGCCTAGCCCCAACCCCTGAACCTAGAAGCATGAAATTTGGGGAGCATATTTCTTCTGTGATGTAAGGACCCTCCAAGAACCGATTTGGTGCCTGGTGGTGCCCTGTGGTATCAGTGGTGCTCACTGACTGCCAGTAACCAGACACTTAAGTATCAGTTGTGACTGTGGGCAGTGTATTTGTTCTCTTAATAATTGTCTGTAGGGTAACAATAGGAAGACAGTCCACCAGAGAGGATAGAAGACAGACTATCATAGATGCATGAGGTCCTCGATGATTTCAATTTTTGCCTCAGTGGTCCATAGGCCCATATCCTAAAATCAAATTAAGACCTTTGCTCCGGAGCAGTTAAGGTGACTTTCCATAAGATAACACTAGAGGGTGACGTAACTGCGTGGACCCAAAACTGCTCTGGATTTTGCCCATAGGCTCTTAAATATTCGGACCACTGAGTTAGGCATTCTTCTTGGGTGGGACATGATGATCAAAAGGTGAAGAATTTCTGTTCTAGTGAGAATGAAAACCCATTTGTGCAAAAGCAGTGGAGGTGGATGGACATTTGACTTACTGCAAACAGATGCAGTATTATTCTTTCTTGGTGTTTTCATGCCACTCTGCTTATATCCTGTTGATACTGCAGGATGGAATTTGTGGTGCAGACTGAGCATGTTAGGTGCTAGCCACAGTCGGGCGTCAACCTGCTCAAAACTACCTGTTGAAATATGGCTTTCGAATTGGAAGAGCTAAACTTTGTTCCCTAATGCCAAATGTAGGGTGACCTTGGACAAGGCATCTTCTGTTTCTGTTTTCTTCTCCCCATTTTACAACTTGGTCTGCTCTGTCAATGCCACCACAAGCATAATTTCAGTTGGGAGTGTATGCAAATTTGTTCTCAAGAATGTTAAAAATCAGTACTGTTCATAAAATTTGGTCTAGAACGTTTAAAACTACTCATTTAGGGGAAAAACTTGCGCTCTTTGGAATGGGGGAGGAAAGGAAATACGGTAGGGGGGGGGGAGATTGCTTAGCTGAGAATGGAAAATGAGGAGTGTATTACTGGCCCCTATCCAGTATGATCTTGGTCTTTTCAGCATTTCCTGTATCTTTCTTGCTCAATATACTCTTTCCCCTCACTCCCGCCTTGCTGCAGCCCGAGCCAAACTCATTAAACCTCTCAATAGGAACATGAGGTCAGCTATGGTCAAGGTTTAATAATATGCTCCCAGCCACTGCATAATAATAACTGCCTCCAATGTGGCATGTCATTGCCATAGTCCCTAGACCTTTTGTGGGGTTCCTGGGGGAAAGCCTTTCTGGATTCAAGATGCAACAAGATGCAACTTCTGTTGTGTAACATATGCATTTTGGACTGCATCCCAGTGCTGTTCTGTTGTGGGTTCAGCTTATTAACATGGAAACATTTGCTGTGGGACGTGTCATCATTCCCTTTCCGCCCCCAGCATGCAGCCCTGTATTAGCTCTCTGATCTAGTGAGCCATCCCACAACTGAGATTCAAGGTCAGTGAAAGTCTTTCTGAATTTAAGGACGATGAGTTGGCATGGATAAGTCTTTAGGGGCAAGCTTTTTGTATCTCTGCCAGGTGACACTCCTTAGAGCCATGATTTATGCCTGACTACCTTTTTTGAATGGCATCCAAATGGTGTTTTCTTTAAGGCAAATCTTTGTACTGTCCAGTTATGGAGTCTGTTACAGAGAGATCTGGGTTTTCAGGCATGGAATTTTACAGCCACCTGTTATTCATCCAACCTTGCCTTGTCAGTCTAGGATAGCTTGATGCACAACCAAAACATCTGGATAACTGGACTTTATAATGCACTGGTGGATAGAATCGTGAATAGTCAAAATCCATTACATCCACTCAGGCAAACAATCCTAGCCCGGCATTTGGACTGGCACAAGTGACTTCATATAGGCAGGGAGGCCAACACAGGGAGTTGTGTCAGCCTTCTTATGCTGCTCTCAGTGGCATCACATGATGTGTGCTTGGCCAGTGCAGGGGTTGAGGAGGGGAGGGCAGGGAGGAGGTGGTGGAAGGTGTTCCAAGGAAGTGGGAGGCTGGGATTGTGGGTGGGTGGTGGCAGTCATGCCAGTCATGTCAGACCTCGCAGTCATGCCAGATTTAAGCCCCATTTCCAGGCAGCTGGGAGTAGCTTCTGGCTGCTCTCAACTGCACCGTTTTGTGCCACCTCCAGAGCATGGCAGCAGCCCTGAAACATGTGCTGGATCCAGTGTAGGCTAAGCCAGCCTGCCTATTCCAGTGCGAGTTAGGATTGTGCTGCCCATCACAAAACTCTTATGGTAGTTTCTTTTGTAGTAGCTATTTCTCATCCTGAGTTTCTGAGTTGTTTGTGATGCACCAGGAGAGAGATTTTAAGGTGTTTCATGAAAATATCAACCCAGTGAGCAGTGGCTGTGAAGGCCAATTCTATACTCGGGATAAGTTAAAGAGATTGAGAATTATTGTGCCATTGTACAAATTGATGGTAAGGCTACACCTGGATGATTGTTCCTATTTCTGGTTGCTACATCTCAAAAAGAATATAGTGGAACAGAAAAGGTGTAGAATAGAACACTAAAAGTAGTGTGCTGGGGCACTTCCCTTATGAAGAAAGGCTAAAGTGTTTAGGGTTTTTCAGTCAAGAAAGAAGGTGCCTGAATGGTTGTGATTGCAAAATCATGTAAATGTGATGCATGAGAATGGATAGAATTATGCATAGGATTGGGAAAAAATATATAGAGGGAAATTCTTTTCCCTCTTGTGCAAAATCAGAACCGGGGGACACCCACTAAAATTGATGGTAGAATAGTTAGAAAAGGCAAAAGGAAATATTCCTTTACCCAGAGCAAGATTAATTTGTGGAAATCCTTTCCATAGGATTTATGATGGTCTCTGGCTTAGATACCTTTCAAAGTGGATCAAACAGACTTATGGGGAAGTGTCCACCACTGGTTATGAACCAAGATGTGCAATCTCCAGGTTTTAGATGTAGCTTTCCTTTGAATGTCAAATGCAAGGGAGCTGCAAAAGGATATAGGTATCATACTGTTGAGTTCTGGATACGTCAGGTTGGCTACTGAAATGCAGGGTTCTGGACTAGTTGGACCCTTGGCCTGAACTGGGAGAGCTCTTCATATGTTTTTAGCATAGCATAACCTATTCAGGATCAAGAGAGAATGAGATTAATAGAACAAGTTTTATATATTGAAAAATATGGGCATTATCCCACTTTTCTAAATTGCCTGAATGAAAGTTTGATTTTTGACTGCAGAAAGAAACGTTTGGAGCCATATTAAGGGTCTTGGTTGAGATGTAAGGTGGTAAAAATAAATTAAAAAACCCCTAACAGCATTCCTTCCATGCATGTACCCCTGGACTTGTTTTCTGTGTGGTTTCAGTTTTCAGCGATTCAGTTTTCCCTGTTATGCTCTGTTGTCTTTGGTTGTGTTCATGATTCATATGTCTTTGAGCACAGCCCTAACCACGTCAACTGAAAAGTAACCCCATTGTTCATTGGGTCTTACTCCCAGGAAAGTGTCTATAGGATTGCAGCCTTAGAATGTTGTTGCTGCTGACCCATCAGACCTTCTGTGTCCATTAGTTTTCTTGAATGCATTAAAGTACTTTGAATCCTCCTTGATTTCACCAAGTATTGCTCCAGAATAGTGCTCCAACTTGTGGCTTTCAGTTGTGCTGCAACACAGAAAGTACAGAAACTACTGTCTGCAGTTTTGGGTATCTGTGATAGGAACATACTTTCCATGAAAATGGGTAGGTTTGACTATAGAGAAAAAATGTTTTTTTTAATGTTATGCTGTTCTGTATGTTCTGGGCTGCCTTTCATGTAACAAACTCTGATGGTAACTAGAACAATTACTATAAGGAAGTGGAGAGAAGAAGTGATTTCTGGAAACTAGAAAACTGCAAGGAAGAGTGAGAAGAATTTCATGTTAGCAAGGAACAATACATTTTTTTTCAGAGAATTTTTTCCCTGATAACATTAAAAAAAAAAACAAGCAAACATATAGATTCCTTAAAGGAGACATGTTATAATATGCTGGGTATTTGTATACAATTAAATGAATTCTGTTTACCAGAATGAGATTTTTTTTCTCTGCTTTTCTGCTTTAGAAAATAAGTTAAATTAAATTCTCCCTTTAAATAAATAATGAGCTAAATAAATTCTCTTTTTATATCCTGAAAGGTTTGTCTTGGGTTAGCTTTCTCCATTAGCAGTCATCAAGTTGAGTCAGTGAGTTTTTCTGTTACATATTTTTGTTTGTGCATCCTAGTAGCACATGGAGTTCATTCAGCCCCTGAATGAAAGTCATGTAAGTGTCAAGGAGGGTGGTGGTGGTGGACACACCATGTTTAGGCTTCTCTGTGTAACTCTACAGATAATCTTAAAATCCTGAAAGACAGTTTTGGTTATGGGTTTTGCAAGAAGAGCTAGGAATCAGCTTTTCATACTATCTGTGGCAGATGTTATCTAGGGACAACATGGACTACGACAGCTTTGAGAGCCAAATTGTGTATGTACATTAATGTTTTAACACACATCTTTAGCCTTCTGCAGTCTTTATTTTCTCCATTTTTAAATGAACCTAGTTAGCCCTGATTACAGAGGCTGTGGCTGCTGCTGTTGTTGCTACCTTCCTTTCCATCATAGCTCAAGATGGTGCTACATAACCATAAGATGAAAGCCTAGTAAAGTAGGTAGAACCAGACAGAGGGGAGGATGAGGAGGCAGTGGAAAAAATTGTAGGTAGATTGTGTCTGGAGGGCTGGTGGGTTCAGCAGTGGTAAAACCTAACCCTCTGATCCCCCTGCAAGGGTCAATGCTGGATTGTGCGAACTATAATAGTAACTGTGTTTTATCCAGGCAAGGCAACAAATATGACTTACAGCACAATCCAGAGCAACTAATCTGTCCACATAAGAGCCCTTGGGTTGCCCTATCTATCACTAGGGTGGAGCAACTGCAAGATGCTCCACCCCTGTTACTCTGGAAGAGGCTTAGGGCTGAGCAAGGCAACATAGGGTGCCCTAAGAGAGGTGGAGCTGCTCTGCCCTAACTGCTCTGCCCTAAGCAGTTCAGGAGAGGCATGCTGAGGGCATGTTTACCATTGCCTAGGGCAGAGCAGTTACTCTGTATCCAGAGCCTGTTTCCAAGGCAGAAATGCCCTCTTCCAGCCCTCAAAGTTATACCACCTCAGGAGCAGGTATAGTAATGAGTAGACCCATAGGGGTCCATGATAAGGCCCGAGTAAGAAATGCCCTCTTCCAGCCCTCAAAGTTATACCACCTCAGGAGCAGGTATAGTAATGAGTAGACCCATAGGGGTCCATGATAAGGCTCAAGTAAGAATGGCAGTGTTGACCAAAAATCTGAGTTCTTGGCCAGCCTAGCTGCAACCCCTGCCTCTCAACCTTAGGATATGAAACAACTATGGCTGCCCACAAACCTCAGGATACAGCAGGCCACTCTAAGAAGCCTCTTGTATTCACTGTAGAATGTACTGGCATCTCATAGGGACTCCTTATAAGGCAGACACCCAGTGGCGTCACCAGACTGGTGCGGCTGGTGTGGGCCGCATTGGGTGACACATTTCGTATGGGGTGATGTGCCAGAGGAGTTTGACAGTCCTTTGACAGGCGTAGCAGCAGCCAGAAGCTGCCACTTGTCCTTGGAGCTGGCCCAAACGGCCAGCTGAGGTGCACTGCGCAGAAACACACTGAGCATGCCAAACAGCTTCAGAGAAGACTTAGAGTGGAGAAAGTCTGCACCTCTGCACAGCCATTCGGCCTCGCTCAGGAAGTGGAGCGGCAGCCAAATGGCTTCAGAAAGAGTACTGCACAGGCACCAACTCTGACGCCTGCACAGACTCCTCTGAAGCTGAAAGTCTTCAGAAAAGTACTGCACAAGTGTCAGAGATGGTGCCTGCACAGTACTCTTTCTGAAGCCAGTTGGCTTCAGAAACAACTGCTCAGGCGCCAACTTTGGCAACTGCGCAGTCCAGGTAGGGGAGTGCGCACATCCCAGGGGTGATGGACAGATTTCTGCACCGGGTGATGCACAGAGTTGTGTCATCACTGTAGGCACCACAGCTGTTCCTTGTTCAGTGTGATCTGAGGGGTGTCTCCTCAGGAGCAAGCCCTCCCCATGTGTCAATTACTTAGCATGCTCTGGAGCGGTTAGGGCAGCCCAGGCTTCCTGACTCTCTGGATGCAGCATAACTTTCTGCTCTGGATACAGAATAGTTAGGAGAGAGCAGTTAGGGCAGAGCAGGCTGAACTTGCTCTGGATTGTGTCCTTACCCTAAGGAGACTTGTAACAGCAAAATCTCCTCCACAATATGCAACAGAGGCCACACTAGTTTCACTCTATTTCTGCATAGAGAATTGGCTAGGATTGGGCTGCCTTTCATGTAACAAACTCTGATGGTAACTAGAACAATTTCTATAAGAAAAAAATATTTAAACAAGTTGTAAATTTACTGAATATCTGTATATTTGAGGAATATGATGCAAATCATGATTTCAAAACTACAGGTGTGAAATATCAGAATTCCTTGAGTATTTGATTCAGCCCTAAGATAAAATCATTTGGGCTTTCCTGGAGAAATGGAGTTGGCAAAAATATACGAAAGGTGAATATCAAAGAGTGACATAGACATTCTCTCTCCTGTGTCCTTGAATTATTGGACCCATTTCTTTTTGCAGATGTTCCTACTCTGTTGCCATGTTGTCAGGTTGAGCATGACTGCATTGTCGAGGTCTACTCATTTCTGCAATTTTCTTTCTATCCTTGAGCTGAGTCCCCCACTAAGTATTGACCTTATGTGACCCTGCTGGGCTCACGGTAGCTTGCGGGAAGCACTAGCTGTAAAGCCAGAGAGAGGTCAACAGAGATAATTAGAGGTCTAGGTGTGGGAGAATTTAACGGAACTTATAACTACAGTATTTGGGAGGAAGACTGTCTGGCAGAAGTGCTTGTGGCTGACAAAGTTTCTCTTTTCCTTGGGTAATATAAGTTTTCAAGAACAAGCCTTAAAACAGATTACCGGTATTTTTGAAGAGTAGCATGCAAACTTAGAGTGTTTTAAAGAGAGCATATCTGTATTGTGCTATGTTGCACATTAGCTTGTGCTCAGCAATGTAGCTCTTTGGAAATTCTTTGCTTTCATTTAAAGAGAGCAAGAATTATTTAAATTCTTATGGTTGTGAAGAGCTTGACAGTGCTGTCCAGCAAGGAGAGGTTTGTGTGGGAGCTCAGTTTATTAAGAGGAAGAGATTAATCCTTTACTACCTATTTTTCTTTATGGATTCCAGCCTCTTTTCCCCTACTACCCCTATACTCTTAGGCCAGCAGACAAAACGAAATGTTTCTTTTTAAAGTCCTGAAGGTAGTTTGAAAGAGAATCACTGCTGGTGGTTGGCCTGACCTAGACATAACATTGAATCCTGGATAAATCCTAGTTTCATATGTTCCTAAATCCTGACTGTTGTACTCTTCTTCCCCCTTGATGAGAAGAAGACTCTTTTTACTTCCTACTTTAGCACAAGCTAAGATTTACTACACACACACTTTACTACAATACTTGAGTCTGGGAAGTTCTGGTATTAATGTTAATTTATAAAAACTCTAGAATTTGAATCAGCCAGAACTGATGTGTGCTAATCCCATTTTCACTTCTGGTATTGTATTACTGTAAAACCTGCAGAGTCTGACAAGAAGAAACAGAGGTACAAAAGAAATACATGTGTATACCTCTGGAATCCCAGTTTATCTTAAATTACTTTTAAGTCTTTTCTACCATTGTCTTGCTACAATCTTGTGTTCCATATATGTCCCCAGCCAAATGCCCTCCATCAACAATTCCTTTGCATTATGCTCAACCCATATCACCTGCCCTCTTGAAGTTTTGCTGCAGAAACTAATTAAAGGATTGTATGAGAAATGTGCCCAACTTTTCATATGTAATTCTGAAAAAAACTGAATTGGATTGCTGAATTAAAATGATTTAACTGGCAAAAGCTAGAATCCCTTGTTGCTGGTTAAGGTATGGGAGAATAGGAGGCAGTAATTGGCAAAAGATAGCTCCCCAACCTGCCTGGAATGCATTGGTAATCAGCTTGACAAATAATTTTCTGCACCTGGTGGTTCCTGCCTTTTACATCTTCCCACCTGCAGTAGATGAACAAAGGTGGATCAATGTAATTCTGTTAAAATTGGTCTTTTTCTTTGGGTTTTTTATAAAAAACCCAGCTCTTTCTAATGTAAGTGCAATCCTATCCTTCCACAAAAGTCTGTAGATGGTTTACATTTTTGAAATATGTATTCCTTTTTTCAAATTGGTTTGCTGAGAAGCATTTTTCAGCCATAAAAGAAGAAAACGTCATATCCTGATTCCAAGGATGTTTACATACCAACACAAAATTTTGAATGCCCAACATGCTCATCTTAATATCGTACTTTATTTTAAAAAACACTGTTATCCAGTCTCCTTTTCTCTGTTACTTTTCAATTGAAAAGTTAGACTTGAGGGGGCTTGTAAAATGCCAAATGAAAATTCTGTCACCAAATCTGGAGGTTAGTAAGTTTGCTAGTGGTTTTTGCAGGGCGAGAGTCACAGTTGATTTATACAGGTCCTTCCCTTGCTTAGTGGTTCTCTTTTGTTTAACTTGAGCACAATTCTAACCATGCAGCCTTAGGCTGCAATCATAAAGATACTTTCTTGGGAGTAAGCCCCATTGAGCACAAAGGAGCTTACTTTTGAGTAGACATGGTTAGAATTTTGTTGTTAGGCAATTCAAGCTACCTAAGGCCCTCAAGACTGAGGCAAGAAACAAAGCAAATATATTTTCAGATGCTTAAAATATAGTCCAACTGTTTCTATTTACTAAAGGCAAACAATATAGTCGCTGGTAAATCACTGATTCTCTTTTTTAATATGTGCTTCATTAAAATTGTTAGTAGACGTTGCTAGCATTGACAGTCTTCAAGGTTCAATTATGTCCCCAGTGTCCTAGAAATTAAATCACTGGATGAGTGGGTGGATACATCTTGTCTCTAGTGCATCTGTTAGGGCCAGGTGCAGTGTTGAGAGGGTCCTTGGCAAGATGCTTCCTGGCCCTCTTCTATTTCAGTAGGTCACCTGGCCTTCATCTTAGTTTGGCAGCAGACCGGAGGCGTTTATTTGCAATGACATGTGGCAGTAATGTAATGGGCCATCAGGAGCGGCAATAGCAGTGTTCCAGGTTTTTGGCTGCTGTGATTCTTCCTTCTGTCTCCTGATAGAGACCATGGCATAGTATCTCTGAATATGCATTGTGGAGAACAAACATGGCAGCTAACAGTTCCTGCTGTAGAGGACAATCCTAACCCAATGCATTTGCATGTATTATATGAGGCTCACAGCATCACTCCAAGAGTTAGCACGCAAAATGCATGCATACAGGCAGATGTCAGCACTAGTCACTGAGCAGTCTGCTAAAGAAGTGGTTACTGGGGTTTCCACAGAAGTTGTGGTGGGTGGTTTCATGCACTGTGAGTTACTGGGAGGACTAGCAGATGGCAACTTGTAGGTTCTGTGTTCTCCATTTTCCAGAACACGTTTCCCAAATGTCTCATTCCTCAAGTGGCCCAGGTATGTGGCATCCTAGACAATATTTACATAACATGTATTTAACCAAAAGAACTGGGTAAGTCTTGGCTTTTAAGCTGATGGACAGTGGGTACAGAAGACTGTGAATAGCCTTCAACAATGTGTAATAGTAGAGGGGTGGAGCTTGCAGAGTGACCTTTAATATGACATGGGTGTTACAAACATGTTTCTGCTGTTACCAGTGGAATGTTGTAGTGTGCTACAGATCACATATTTCAATTTTTCTTGGACCATCTTAGTACTAAATTCTTTTTTTAGTAGATGTCAGGCACAACTCTTAACATTTTGGAGTTCACCTCTATGCAGGGCGAGCAGCTGCCTGAACCTAAAAAGGAGGACAAGGTCTTGGATTCCTCTTAGCCTGGCCTTTCTGGCATACAGTGGCACATTTGCCTACTCACGGGTAAAGCCGCGATATTGGGCCCTTTCACTTTCCCATAGAACTCAATGCATATTTTTGATTTTTAGTTTTTGGGTCTAACATTTGATAGGAAGGAGATATTTCAAAACAGATTTTTGCATTGGATTCCGCACTTCAGTACAAATCCAGTGACATATGACATGATGGGGTACTGCACACCATTGCAAAGTTCCAGAATGAAGCCAAAGTGGAAGACAATGAAACCCTTTTGTAGGACACTGGGACAGAAGGCTAAAAATATTTCAAATCTGGAAAAATCCAGTCATATGGACACCCCACCTCTATGTTACTTTGGCTAGCTTTCCCCCTTCCTGTAAACTTATAGAACAAGGCAGGAGTTATAGAAGATAGCAAAGTATGGTCACTATAGTTCAGCTAAGAAGTTTTAAGTGAGAATACAACTTTTTCTTACATTTACACTCATGAAGCCACCACCCTGAATCAGTAAAATGTTCTTCAGTGTGTCCTTTTTTGCTCATTGTTGCAAGCAGAATTAAAGTCAGCCTGCCTTCCAGGCTCTAAGCTCTATTCCTGGCTTGTTGAGACCTCTGACATGGAGAGGCAAACTGTAGCTGCTAATGGAAGTTGTAATTGGCGGAGAGTATAGCCCATCCGTTTTAATGCTGCGTTTGTAGAGATTTCTGCCTCACTTGCAAAGTGGGTGGAACCTTGACACTGAAAATATGAGTAATTTTTTTAATGTAATGTCATTAAAATGGTTTTTAATTGAGTTCATTCCCACAAATTCTATGATAAATTTTTAAGTACCTTGGCTTGCAGTGCTGAGAGTGTCTCTGTCTCTCGTGCTTTGCCACTTTGACTGTTGTGTGCCCTACTAATTGATTTTGCATGAGTGTAAGGTGGATGCACTCCTGCCCTTGCTGGTAGAGTATGGAATCTATTGCTTAGGAGTGAATGGGTGCATGAGGACTTGAACTGTTTGTCACCTGGGATTTTGCTTTACATGTTGGTTTTTTGTATGGAGGGTCATAACAAACAATCATCTAGAAGCCAGTAGTTAATTTGCATGCTTTCATATTTTAATTATCAATTTGATGGTGCAATCCTAACCAATTGAGGCCAACACAACACATTCATATCCCTGTACCCATAGAGGAGTGGGGAGGTCAGTGCATTCATTTGTATGAATTCTGTTGGTTCAAGCCATTTGCTGGTGGCTGGATTGCATGTATTTCCTTAATTCAGTATTTTTTTCTGAAATTGTTCAAAACCCAGTAATTTCCTTCCCCTCCCCAAGTCAGCCATGAAAGAGAAGTATGTTCTCTATGTTCTTCATATTCTAAATCAATATTATTCAAAATCATTTTTTTTTTAAAAATAGGAAGTATTTGAGCTTTTTTTCATTTCTTTTTTAGTGCATAACCTTTTAAGGACATATCAGCAATCATGGCAACTGGGAACTTCATTAAAAGCAAACTATGGAATTGTTAGGATCCTGGTATTGCAGGCCTCCGTCAGTCTTGAGAGACTATGGTATCGTGCTCGGCGCTGCATATGCTGCATGCGAAGCACGAAAGCCTGGATTGGATTGTTATGGAGGATAGGCTGTTACCCAAGCAGCAAATCCCCCCTCTCCACGCCACTGAATTAGTCCAATGGAAAGGCAGAGCCAATACGATTGGATCCAGCTGGCGTCGCAGAGCCAGGCTAAGGACAGGAGCTCACCCTGTCTTGTGAGGCCGACCCAGGTCTCGAACCCTGGCCTGCTGGTTAACAGGCACAGCATCTTTACCACTTGCGCCACCACACAGCCCACAATCCTGGTATTAGCAATAGGATTAGCAACAGGGTTCCTAAGGGATATTTGTGTAACCCACTGTTATTTAAACTGTATTTTGAGGGAATCTTTTATGGTGTCCCTCTAATTGCAACTGGCTTCAGCCTTTTCTTATACCTATTCATATTCTGAGAGAGAGGGAGAGAAGACATCCCTCAAGTCTTTTGCTTCTGTAAACCCTGTGATTTGCTCACAGCATGAATGTTTAGGGTGTGATGTTGCCCATTGCCCTCTCTGGCTTGTTCTGTATCTGTAAAATTCTCTGCTCCTCTCCCCTTCTTGACTGGCCAGTCACCATGTACAGAGTCTGCATTTGGATCATTAATTTTTTTCCCAACAGTCAATTTTCTTCTTTTTAATTTTTTCCTTCTATTCCTGATGCTCCCATTTCCAACTCCATCAAAATTTCTTTCTCTGTTTTTCTCCAAAATAACATTTTTCGGGGGTGGGGGGGAAAGAGGGGCACAATTCACCACAAAAGGGAAAATTCAGAACTAATTTATATTAAATTTGTTTTACATTGCTGTACTAGAGATATAAAATTTTTGGAAATTTTTAAGCCATGAGAAAAAAACCATTTTTTTCTCCGTTTTATTCCCCCAGAAAATTTCCAGGAAATTTTTTTTTTTAAATTCATTTTGTAGTTGTTTTACATATGGAAAATCATTGGCTGCAATCCCAACCACACTTTCCTGGGAGTAAGTAATATTGAACACAGTGGGACTTACTTCTGAGTAGACATGCTTAGGATTGTATTGTTACTTGATACTTGATCCTTTTGATGCTTGGTACTTGTACAAAATGACTTCATTTGGAATATAAAGTGCAGTTATATAAAAGTACTAGCAGAATTTACTGTTGTGGGAGTAAAATTTCAAGAATATTTGTGGGTCCCAGACACAGCTTGGCACAAGCAGACACTGCTGGGCACTGGAGGGTTCCAGGGGACAGTGGCAGGTAGCAGTGGGCACTGGTGGATACTGGGTAACCATGCAGGGCCACAGGTACTGGGGACCATCAGGCACCACTGGGCATCACTGTGCAGTGGGCACCAGTGGACAGGGGGCACCACCAGCCACCACCATGCAGTTGGCACCACTAGGCAGCAGGCACTAGACATCCCTACTGGGTAGCAGGCACCGCAAGGCACCTGCTTGTGCAATGGGAAATGGGCACCACCAGGCAGTGGGCAGCAGTGAGCACAAGCAGGCACTGGGCATCCCTATTGGGCACCAGCAGGCAGCAGGCACCACCAGACAGCAGTATGCACTAGGCATCCCCACCAAGCACCAGGCATCCTTACCAGGCACCACCGGGCATCAGACTCCACCAGGCACTGGATATCCCAACTAGGAATAACCGGGCACCACCGGGCATCCCTACCGGGTGTCAGTAAACTGCAAGCACCACCAGGCATCTCTACTGGGCTTCAGGCACCACCAGGCAGCAGGCACCATCAAATCAGTTCTTAGTGGGTCCTTACATTACAGAAGGAATCCGTTCTAGGTTCCAGGGTTGAGACTGGGTATTGCAGCTCTACTAAAGGGGCTCTTTTCTCAGAGCTGTTGCATCATCGTGACAATCTCTATCCTTTTTGGACAGAGAACGCAGTGTTGGTGAAATTTGCTCTACTGAACAATTCATTTTGAAACTTTCTGCTGCCTAGGGGTTGACCATTTGGGACTCTGGAAGTCTTGGAGTTCTTGGCTGGTGTGATATGAGCAACCACTGATGCTAGTCCCGTGCATCATAAAAATAGTAATAAGAACCATAAAACACAGGGCCAGTTCTGAGTTTGAGGGACCATTGGCAACGGTTGTTTTCATGATTATTTACTGGACTAGATTTTTAAATATGATCATATGATCTTGTTTTACTGGAAGCTTCCTCTCTCAATTGCTCTCCTTTGCAACTGAACTGATGTCTTACGCATTTTAAAACCAAATAAGTCAAACAATAGCTAAATCTGTGGTACCCAAAGAGGGGATCAGGACCACCTTGGGGGGTTACAACCACAAGTCAGGGAGGTCACAAGAGGGTAGGATCCACCATCTTGTACTGTACTGGGCTTTCCTGGGTGAAAGATTCACTGAACACAATGGGATTTACTTCTGAGTTGACAGGGAAGAGCTGTGGCATCACATCCTGGTAAGTTTGACAGGGGGTCCTGGACATATTTTTAAATTTGAAAAGGGGCTGAAATGTCTTGAGTATCACTGAGCTAAACAACACTTCCATATTCAGTTGTTGTTTATTCTCAACTCTGTAAACTGTTTACTGTGGCTCCTTGAAACATGAGTTATCGCACTTCCTCTTTAGCAAAATGGCTGCCAACAGAGATCACAGTACTCAGTCTGTGGCCTTTTTAGGAGGAGTGCCAGCACTTCAGGATCACCGCTGGAGCTTACTAAACTTCTGGAAAAGGTAGGGTGGGGTGAAGCAGTGTGAAAAAAGGGCAGAATACTTTGGTACAAAATACATTTAGGCACAGAGGTGAACCTAGAGAGGGAGAAAACAGTGTCTGCAGGCACACCAATACCTCTATAAAATGCCTGCTCCCTCTGTTTCCAACTCATCTGAGAAGGCAAGAGCAGAGGAGATGCCTCCGCTTAGTTTTCCTAGCCACAACTGGCTCGGAAGTGCAGAGGAAGGAGGTTTTTTGCATGGGCATTGGGGTTCCTGAAAACTTTTATAGTTTTGCCCTGCTCAGGAACACCTTTGTTTAGGCATGTGGAACCAGAAAGAAAACCCCTGAAGAAGCGGCAGAGGATGATTTATTTATGGAACCATCAGATGAGGATGATGAGCCTTCCTGCTTCTGCAAATGCACACATACATCTGGCAGTCGCCCACCTCTCTACAGTCCAGGAAACTGGAGAGGAGGAGAGCAGGAAGGAGGAGCTGGCCCCAGGAGGAGTGCTGAAGTCTGGCCCATCAACCAGCTGGGCCGTAGAATGACCTGCAGGGAGAGAAAAGTGGCGGCTGAAATGCCTTGGCCACCAGAGACAAGGAGGGGAGGCTGCTAGGATATCCCAGACTAGAGACCACACCAGCATGGTGGCAGAATGTGCCTCCTCCACCCCATACGGAGGGATGGAACTCCAGGGAGGGGCATCTGGAGGCAATAAAAGGGAAGGCAGAAGGTGGGAAAAGGCAGGCGGGAACAAAACTGGGGAAGCATTGGAGTGAAATGTTGTGCTTATGACTTACTTATCTGTTTCTGGTTATTGAACTGTTACTTACCTGTTGTACTTACCTGGAAGAATGGAACCTCCAAGATTGGATGTAAGTAAAGAGACAGTTGTAAATATGCCTCTGGTGTCTCCTTGGCATTACTTACCTGATGAGTTAAATCTGGGCTCCCTGCCTATAGAAGGGGGCTTCACCCCCTCCACCCACATCACCAATATGACCCATCTTCACAGGGCACAACCAGTGGTGGGCTTCAGGGGATTCTCACAGGTTCTATAGAACCCTTTCTAATGAGCGCCTGATCCTGAGAAATGGTTACTAATGGGACATAGAACCTGTTGTTAATTTATTTGAATCCCACCACTGGGCACAACTCATGTGGCAATGCATTTTCATACAAACCACATGGAGAAAAACTGTAGCTTGTGTAGAAGTGGTCTGATTCCAGATAATAATTCTAGGTCTGATCCTAAGACTGAAGTGCAAATCTTTTTTCAGATTATCTGAAAAAATAATCTTGGCAGAATGAAGGTTTAGCTCTTGAACTGAGGTAGAAAATGGCAATATTTGATGGTGGATGTGAAGGAGAGCTTTGATTAGAGAAGGCTGGTATGTACAGTCACTTGGTCTGAGTGATGACCAAGATGGGCTTCTTTAGTCAAAGTTCATGGATGTTCATCATGGGTGACAGGGAAGGTTTTTCTTCTAATGTGCTGATTAAGAGCCTTCCCTGCACCATGACACGTCGAGATAAAATATTGGACATTGCATTCTTTGCCTTAAAACTTAATTAAAACCATATATCAAAAGCAAGGCACTGGGTTCATAAAAAAAAATCTGATAAAAATTATACTAATACACTTCAGTTTCAATCTAGAGCTCCCTGATGAAAGGGATTTGAGAAGCCAAGCCTGTAACTAGATTAGCAACACCTTCAGTCCAATATTTATGGTGCAGCCCCTGCTTGGAAATGCATAGCACCAGCCTCCACAGCAAGGAGGAGGCATCAGTCCTGCTTACCTGCTTAATAGAAAAGCAGTTACAAATATGCAGAGACAAGTTACAGTGCTGCATAGGGAGTCTAGCATTTTGGCTTGCATCTCTAATTTTAATAGTCTCACTAATAACTCTTCTGCAGGTATATGGGAGACAAGGAGGATTATATTAAAATTCAGTGTTCTGGAAGAGAGGGTCCACTCTCTTAGTGCTCCTTCCTACCCCTTAGGAGCTCAGTTCCCCCATTTGGGAAGTCCTACTACACTGCAATTTTTAGCAAAAATATAATTTTCTTCCTCTGTTAAAAATGGTGATTGCTTTAGGACTCTCTTGACTGACACAGCTGTAGCAGATCTGAAGAGCTCCCTTCAAGTGCCATCTTGGCAATGGAAGGCCATTTGCTAATGCACAGCATAAATCGCAGCAGAGACAGGGTAGGTCGGAGGAGGAAGATGGGATCAGTAAAGCATTACGGTCAGCAAGGTGCGGTCAGCAAGGTGCGGTCCTTAGAGGAAA
This sequence comes from Cryptoblepharus egeriae, assembly GCA_030015325.1. NCBI lineage: Eukaryota > Metazoa > Chordata > Lepidosauria > Squamata > Scincidae > Cryptoblepharus > Cryptoblepharus egeriae. The sequence continues at coordinate 100,815,949 of JAREYC010000002.1, read as the reverse complement.
AACAGGATCTAATTATAAAGAGAAGGGCATGTGACATGTGAAAGGCTGCAAGGACCAAAAGGGGTTTGTGTTCTTCTTCCAACTTTAGGAGTGGTTTGTCTAGATTTGTGAGCATGCATGTCAATGATGATCCTCAAGCTCTCTGTGGGCATCCTGGGTGGTGGAGCATTGCTGGCAAAGAAATATTTCTTAGTATGTAGGCAGTGCAAGTCTCTGTGTCCTTACTTGTGAAGGAGAATCCTCCACAACTCTCACTGTGACTTCTTTAATAAAACCCAGCACTAGGAATAGCTCTTTGGGGACCAAGCACAGGGAGAAAGATTTAGCACAGCATCAGTGAGAGATGCATTCTGCATGGCAGATGAATCTAAGGAGAGAACAGAGAGGCAGATAACTGGAAAGAACAGCCTGTGTGGAATCACTGCCCTCCACCTCCCCTTGTATAAAAAGATATTACCGTATTTTTATTCTTAATTCTTAAACTCTTTGTGGCTAGCATTTCTGGTTTGACATGTTTGACATAAATATGGTGGCTCTATCCTTTCCTCAAGGAAGAGGTCTCTCTGAACCTTTCTCTCAAATATTTTTGCAACAATTTCGTTTCCTTTGGGAGATTTGGGAACCTACACTGAGTGTGCATTTCCTTAAACCAAATGTGTATCATCCAGTCCCAGTGGGTCACAGTTTAGAAATGTTCTGCCTGTTTTAATGTACTCGGCAGAGTTATAAATCCACCTATAGGGCTGATAGAGGTTGCTCACTTAAGAGAGACTTTGGCTGCAATCCTAACCACACTTTCCTGGGAGTAAGTACAATTGAACACAATTCTGTGTTCAACTCTTACTTCTGAAGAGACATGCTTAGGATTGCACTGTTCATTGCACTCTTCCAGTGTGATTTAGGGGCAGTTGCAACTTCAGTGGAAGCAATACTGGCCCAGTGAGGAAAGTGCAAGCTCAACTTCGGATCATGGTTTCTGGTCCAAGTCAAGGTGTGGAAAATGTTGTATTGCTTTACAAAGGCTGAGATAATATTGACTGAGGTAATATTAAAGGTAAACTGGTAATATTGACACACTATTAAATGTATAAAAGTGTTTTTTTCTAAGGGATGTAGTGGCTCAGTGGTTAAGACACTGTGTGTGTTAACCAGCATGCTGGCGTTTGAGACCCAGGTGCTATAAGACAGAGTGAACTCTGTCCTTTGCCTGGCTCTTGCCAACTTAGCAGTTTGAAAGCATGTGAATGCAAATGGATAAATAGATACCACCTTGGTGGGACGGTAATAGTGTTTTGTGTGCCTTTGGCTGCAATCCTAAAGACACTTTCCTGGGAGTAGGACCCACTGGACACAGTGGGGCTTATGTCTGAGTAGACATGGTTAGGATTGTGCTCTTAGTGTATAGTCATGCCAGCCAGCCACATGATCATAGAGACATACGTCTTCAGAGAGTGGTGGCTCTTAGGCTTGGAAATGGGGATAAGTCCCACACAAATGGGAATGAGTTGGTCACAACTTGTAGTACAACCTGTGGGGGACAACTTTTATTGCTCTCATATTTAGTGGACTTTGGGTACAATCCAGAGTAACTACAGGAGCATGCAAGAGACATTACATACACCTGTTGTTACTGCACCACCTAGTGAAAACCTATAGGAAATTCATATTGCAATCCAGAGTAACTTGTTCTTATTCTGGAGCAAGGACTCCCCATGGTTACTCTGGATTGCGCCCTAAACCAGTTTTCCCTGTTTACCCCAGTTTTTTCCCCATTACTTAGTACTGTTTTGCACCTTAACTAGATTGTGAACCTTCTAGGGCAAGGAACCAACTTTATTCTATACTGTATACTGCTTTGTCAACTTTATTGTTGAAAAGCACTATATAAATATTTTAAAATAATAAATACTGATGTAGAATATTCAATTTATTTTTGTGGTGAGTTGTTGCGATTGTCTGTATACTGAGCTGGTGAAACTATGTGACAGAGACCTACAGCCTGCAATCTGCCTTTCCAAGCACAGGGCCAAGGGAATGATTTGCATAGAGGTTTATACTCAATAAATTGTGAATTGTTTACCAAATTCCTTGGTAAAATCTTGATTTTTGCAGAAGAGTTAGGACAACAGAGGAAAGGCTACATGACTTTTTGCAGGTCTCCTTTGTTTCCATATTCTGGAGCCAATGCTGCTGAGGTCATGATGATTTCCTCCTGCCTTTTGATCCTTTTCGAACTCTCTTTATGGCAAATGAAATGTTCTTCTCTGCAGCTGCAGTTGTGGAATGTGCTGGGGGAAGGGAGGAGCAGGCCAATGGATGTCTATCTGGAAGGGAAGGAAAGGGATTGCCTGTTTCTTCAAGCTTGCTGGAAATTCCTCTGCTCCACTTCCTTCATTTAAATCAAACCGTGGATGCTTGAAACAGAGGTTCTGTGACTATGCAGTCTGCCAAGAGATAACAAGGGCAACCGCAGAGTAACCCTAGGGATAATCTTCCCCTCTGCCCCTACTACATCTTGTAATTTTTGGTAAAGGATGCTTTACTGGGGTCACAACTCTCCTCCCTTGGATGTGAATGCCAGCTCTGCTGTCCTTGTTTATCTGGTTTTTTAGGAATCTGGTACAATGGGATATTTCTAAAGGGAAAATTATAGAGGCAGCTTTCTTCCTGGCTCTTAAGGAGAATGATAGTTATGACCCTCTCATTGTGGTGGTAGTAAGCAGGATGTCAGGAGCCTCAGAGTGGAGCAAGAGGCTTGGCTTTCTCCCTTCCCCTTCCCCAGGCAAATGATGGGAGGCTTATTGTGCAGCCTACTTATTTTCTGTGAACAGCAGTACTGCATCCAAAATGCTTTTCTTGCTGGAGGGACATTAGCAGGGCTTTCCCGACTCCTGTTCCTTTCTCCCTCCACATTTTCTAAAGCAGCTTGAAGGGGATGGTGGTGGTTGTGTTGTGTATGATGAATGAAGCAGAAGACCAATTCTTGTGTGTAAATGATTCTGAGTGCTTTCTCCTTTCCACTGGAAGCAAGTCTTTGCACCCTCTTTTTTCTTCTTGGGATTTTGAAATCTATGGCTTTCCATAGGCTAAGAACCCTACAGTCTGTGCAAGCAGTGCATACTTTACATCATGGTTTTTTTTTCCTTTTTGGGAGGTAGTAGGGGTGTGGGGATGTCGTGTGTGTAAAATTAGCACTGCCTCGTTAGGCCTTTTCAGGCTAATTCAGAGTGAAATGCTCTAGCAGCGGTGGGCTGATTCTATCAGGAGAACAAGGACTAATTAAATTCACTCTGACCATCAAGCAGTAAATTATTTATATCCAGACAGATGCAATCTAATCTCAAGCATCCAGCCCAGCCCATCCTCCCTGATTCTGGGAGAGAGGGATGAAGGGTAGATTAAAAGGAGAGGTGAGAGTAGAATATTGGGATAGAGATGGGGAGTTGATGGGATTTCGCTCTGGGAGAAGCAATAGGTGACTTCAGTTTTCTTCACAACCAATTTTATTATAAAGTTTGTACAACCAATTTATTTATAAAGTATGTAAACCCATTTTATTGGTTGTACACTGCACTTTCTAGCATGGGAAAGAGGCATGTTGCTTTGCCCTGAATGTATGGGAAAATGGACACTGGAAAGAGCAGTGGATTGCGTGGTTGGAAAAGGATCTAAGAGCACAGTCATTGAAAAGTAACTCCCTATTTTAGAATACTTATAAATTACAATATAGGGAGTTAAATATTTTTTAAATACTTATTTGTAGAAATTCTTTGTAGGAAGTGTGTAATGTGTAAAGAAGCACTTGCAGGTCAGTTTCCAGCACTACAATATTCAGGTTTAATCTAGCTGCACATTTATGGGGATAGATTTCATGAACAAATAAAGATTTTTCTAGGAAGTTCTTAGTCCATTGCATTATCCCATAAAATTTCTCAATTGAAGATCAATTTTGCCTTGGAATACCAATGGAAGGGAGCAGAGGCAAGAGGGGTATACAGTATGTGTTTCTTTCCTGCTGTGGGCTTTCCACAGTTGACAGGTGGGCTGCCATGGGAAATGGAATACTGGACTAAGATTGGCCTTTGTCCTGATCTAGTAGGGCTTTCATTATGTTCTCATTTATTATGTGCAAAATAATAATCCTGGATTAAGCTACGTGAAGTAAAATTCTAAGAGCTTCAGGCTATAATGGTAGCCTTTCCATGGCTAATTTATTTCAAAGTGCTTGCAAAAGCAACATGATCTTGGTAACATGCAAAGGGGTGTGTGTGTTTCTTTATAGTGATGTGTTTGGGAAGAGTGGATATTGTAATTAATCTCTTATCTTGAAATGTGAAATCAGAATGAGTTGTTGACTCTCCAAATTTGACAAAAGTTTCAAGGGAGGAGGGAAAGGTGAGTATATCTTCATTTAGGTCTTCTACATGCAATAAAATCTCTCTTGTGTCATGCTCTGTCCAACTGTCTCATGACTGACTACCCAGAAGCAGACCTTTTAGGATGCAGGCAGGTAACACAGCTTAATCTCAGAGCAGATAGAAACTGTTATGATCTTCTTTAAAGACTTTCTTTTCTTTTGGTTATCTGACCCCAGTGCCTGATTAGATCATTCTTGTGTCTCAGTGGTAACATGAGCTTTGACTGCTTAAAAGCTGCAGTTCACTCTAATTACTATTGAGTTGATACATGGTTTGGTCTTCACGTCAGTGAGTGTGTGCGTGCAAGTGCATGGCGGAAGGAGAGAAAAGAAAGATGAAAACATTGGCTTATCCCTTAGGGCCATGAGAAGTCTGTAACTTCCAGGAACCTTCTTCCTGCTGATGTTGATAGTGCATGGAAGCTTCTTCAGTTGGAAGGGGGTGAAAAGGGGTGCAACATGTTTTTGTCCCTACACTTAACATAGAAGAATTGGGGACTCATGAACATCCAGCCCCAACCCCTGGACCTAGAAGCATGAAATCTGGGGAGCATTTACCTTCTGTGATATAAGGACCATCTAAGAACCAATTTGGTGGCTGGTGATGCCTGGTTCCTTTTGGTGTCATGTGCCCAATGGTTCCTGTGCCCCATGTTGCCCATTGGTGTCCAGTGCCTTCTACCTGGCAGGGATGCCAAGATGGATGCCTGGTTCACTGTGGTGCCCAGTGGTGCATGGTGCCTGGTGGTGCCCAATGGTGCCCAGTGTTGTCTGTTGACCACTGTCCCCTGGTGGTGTCCAGTAGGGATGGCGGTCCCCATGGTGGGTAGGTCACCATGGTGTCCCCCATAGTTTCCCCCATGGTGTCTGTTGCTCTGTGGTTCCTGCTGCCCAGTGGTGCTCACTGCCTGGTAGGGATGCTCAGTGCCTGGTGGTGCCTGCTGCCCACTGCTCAGTGGTGCCTTCTGGTATCTGGTGGTGCTTGCCTCCCCCTGGTGCCCTTTGGTGCTTGCTGCCTGGTGCCCACTGATACTCTGTGCTTTCTGGTACTCTGCAGTGCCAACCAGTGCCCAGCCATGCTCACTGCCCACAAATATCTTTAAATGTTACTCCCGCAATGATGGAATTGCTTTCCTCACCTGTAAACAAAACCATTTTGTTCAAAACCTCTGTCATGGATCTGTAGATTGGTCAGTTTCCCCACCCTGCAAGTATTTCTGGAAAAGTGAGAGCTTTTTAATAACCCTGCATGGATTTCTTGGGGAGTGGTTTTGCCTGAGGTACCCCCCTGGGAACCAGATCTCTTGGACTTGTGGCAGCAGACTAGAACTATCTGGTCTGATTCCACCAAACTGCAAGGTAAACCAATTTGAAGAGTGGGGAATGGGAATAGAGTGAGTACCTGGCACTAAGCATCACTGCCCTGCAGTGGCAAGTGGTCACTGGAAGGCCTCTCTTCCATGTGGCTTTGAGTAGAAATACACTGGGGACAATATGTACAGAATGTGACCTGCTTGAATGTTCTCTCATAAAGGTACAATACAATTAAGTCTGCATCATGTAAGTCTCCTGATCATGTGTTTGGACAAATATCTTCATACAAAACTCCATTCTGTATGGGAAGAGAACTAGATGTGCAAACTTCACAGTTCTGTCCCCATGCTGGTCATGTAAGTACCAGCAGCCCTTATGCTGGCTGGCGATGGGTGCGCCTGGTCTCCTGTAGCCAATTGTTACTTGCCACAAGCGATCAGCCAAGTGCTAAATTACAAGGCTGTTTTTATTTCTCTGAAGGCCAGTCAGTAATTTTTCATCTTAAGCAGGAAACTCTGTCAGGCTCCAGGGCTTGCAACCTGGTTTGTTAACAGTATGCAACAGCTTCTGAACTGATATTTTTCTCTAGTGAATTTATTTTTCCATCATATTCAAGGATAAGGTGCAGGGAAGAGGCTGCAAAAACATTATGGGTGGTGTGCTTTGTACCATCAAATCACAACCTTTTGCAGTTAAAAAAGATAGAACATAAATTATTTCACTTTCCCCTCCTATCTGCATTGAAGATGCTAAGGAAGAAGCTCCAGATTTAGTCCAGGCTCTGCCAAAACATTTTGGAAGGAAATCAACTGTTCCATTCATTCATAGTTCAAAAGTAGGAATGACTTTACATCCATTTTTTATCTATGTACCACTTTAGTCTTCAATAGCACAACTAGGGTTTCTAAACTACTTTGAGGCTTGGCAAGCTACTCCAGATTATGCTGTAATTACATATGATTATTGGCATGCTCATGACCACATTAAAATACCTGATGAAGTCATTTACTTCAGTTAAGGATTGAAAGCCACTAACCTTTCCAGACCAAGTATGCATATTGTTCTGTATGTCTTTGTGTATACAAAGGAAGTTTGAAGGGAATGGAAACTTTCATACATGTATGCAGTGCAACACATACACAGGATGCATGTGAAATAGCTATATGTTACAGCTAGGGCTGCCATATGTCCTGACAGGGACAGCCCTGATTTTTTGGGATTGTGTTAATATACTGGCAAATGGAACAGAGTGCGCTGTCCCAGTTTTATGGAAGAGAATTATGGCAATCCTAGTTACAGGCCAATCCTACAGGAACTGGCCCCTGTTGGAGTATGTGTAGTGTTGGTGGCAACCACTTTATTGCCTGCTGATGGTGTGTGCTGCCTGGCCATTGGCTGGGAGTCTGAAACAGTATCCTGTGTGTGCTGATGGCTGGCTGAAGATCCACAGATCCAAGTAGGCTGGAAGGAGGTGGGAATGGGGCTGCAATAAGACAGGGGGCAGGATGGAATGGTAAAAACAGTGGGTGGAACTGGGCTGAAATGGGAGTGGGGAGGAAGGCAGATTGAGCATGGGAAATGGATACAATGAGGGCCATACTGATGCTGCTGCCTTGCCATGCAGGGAGTTACATAGGATTGAGCGCATGTGATGTGTAAGTTTTTAGGATAGATAGAAAAGAAGGCTATACCAACCTAGGGTGCAACCTTAACCAATTTTCCACCTCTGGGATAAGGGCAATCCAACTCCACAGTAAGAAACAAATATTGCCATACCTTGAGGAGGCATCCATAACTGTGTTCCTCCCCCCAACTGTAGGATACAGCACATGTTCTGATGGCACAGCTATACCATTGCTCGAAAATTGGTTAGGGTTGAATTTTAATGTCTTTAGTATTAGATGTTACTGAGGAAATAAATAAGAGCATTGGGAGAATTGTGTTCCTGAGCTATTCATTTCCCACTTCTATCATTCTGTGGTTTATTGATATACTCCTAAGCCTTGAAGTGGCACATGCCTTTACCAGTTTCATTTCAGTCATGGATGTTGGTAGATGTACCATCCATTAATTCAGTTTTGCTTGCCAAAATCACTGTCATAGTGGCTAAAAGGGAAGATAGTCACCTATAAGACAGCAAATGAATGACCTGGCTGGTATCGCTTTGCACCACTTCTCATTTGTGTAGCGATAACACCACCTTCCCTACAGAAGTGGCATGTCTGACTAGTAACAGCAATGTCAGTCACAATGTACAAACTGTATCTGAATGTAGCATGTGTTCAGAAAAGAGATACACACATTCAGAGTTTTACAATTTCTATAGGTTATTGGAGTTCCAAAAGCAGAGGCAACACAGAGTATGTGACAGGTCCTTCTGAAATGATTTTCAGTTGCAGTAAAAGGAGCAGATGAGAGAGAGACGGTTGCAAAGCGCTGAATGGCTTTCAGAAGGCCAAGTAACAACCTTAACCCATGTTCTCAGGAGCCCATTTGTGTGTTCATGCAGGCATGTACACAGCCAGTTTTGATCTCTTATCAGTGTAAGTCAGTGAGATTAGCAAGGTGAGGATGTGCGCTATGGCTTCAGACAAGCAGAAGAGGTCGAGAAAGTAAGGTGAAAAAATCAAGCCATGGTTTCAACTTGCAGGTGAATTGGATAACGGAAGGGTTGATTAAACAGCTTCTCTGAGAAGGAGGAATTAAGAATTTCCCTCTGGGCTTGGTGAAATTGGTTGCAAGGGAGAGGGAGTAGGAGGCAGTGAGCAGAAGTCAGCCAGGCGGAAGAAAGGGAACTTTGAAGTGTCATTCAGGTGGGTTGGTGCTGTTTGATTCTGTTGACCTCCTTTGCTTTGGTTTGTGACAGTGTATTGGTTGCCATGTGGCAAATTCCTGTCACTGAGGATGTTTTATATAACATAGTCATGAAAGCAAGGGCCGAGAATTCCCAGAGAGAGGCTGGCTCCTTGGAGAGGGTTTCTCATCAAAGTCCTTCCCTTTTTCAGCATCAGCACTCCTTTTGTTGCATGGGGTGAGGTGGTGACCTGTTTTATTTGGAGAGACAGGGGATTAAAAACTTACAGGGTTCTTGTTTCCATTTACCTGTCTCCTTTTGCTGGCTGTATTAAGATGGTCTAGAAAAAGCTCCTGACTAGAAATTGGGATTGTGCTGGAGTGCGACAGAAATTGTAGCCTGAGAGCTCAATGCTAACCATGTCTACTCTGAAGTACTCCCCATTGTCTTCAGGGGTCTTACTTCCAGGACAGTTAGGATTGCAGCATGAGTCAGAAAAACAGGTTTGCAAGAGTTCACCCAATAAGCAATTTTCTGCACGCACAATGTAATGCACTCCAACATAGTGGTTGAGTCTGTATACAATACAGAAACCGAGGTGTCGATCACGGTTGATCCTGTTGTGCAGATGGGTTACTCTTCCTAAGGTACTTCTCTGACGTCAACTCGGATAAACTGGATCTTGTCTTAAGTTCCCACATTTGAGGTTCACTTTTATTTCACATGAGAACCACTTGTCCATCAGGTTCTTGTTAATCATTTGGTCTGGACAAATAAAATCTATGTGTTATAAAGAATAACACCATAGACATATTATAATGCATTGATTATGCTTTGTGTACTTCCAGCAATGAGTGTGTATGTATACTAAAAATTTAGTTCCCCATTTCCTTCTATCCTAAAATGAAACAACCTCTATAATACGCAGTCAAACGTATTGTACCTGTAGAACGTTTTCCCCATCAAATAATAACCCTTTTAGAAGGCATTTGTCTCCCTCACATGATGGCTGTTTGTTTGCACAGTGAGCCATGCACACACCCTTTAACAAACACACCTAAAAGAATAAAAATCAAAATAGATGTGCAGAAAAAGCCAGATTTTTAAAATGTTTGTTAGAACATATGTATACAGAAATAGGCTGCAATCCAGAGGGAGGGCAGTGAGGCGTGCCCTGGCTGGGCTGCCCCAACTCTTCTGAATCCAGAACAGAAAGTTATGCTGCATCCAGAGAGTCAGGAAGCCTGGGCTGCCCTAGTTGCTCCAAAGCATGCTCAGTAGGCACTAAGTCAGTGATATCTGGGGAGGGCTTGCTCCTGAGGAGACCCCCCTCAAATCATACTGAATAAGGATCAGCTGTGGTGCCTGCATTATAAGGAGTCCCTGATGAGATGCCAGTACAGTCTCCAGTGAATACAAGGGGCTTTTTGGAGTGGCCTGATGTACCCCAGGTTAGTGACTGCCATAGTTGTGCCATACCCTGAAGCTGAGATGCAGGGTTTGCAGATAGGCTGGCCAAGAACTCAGATTTTTTTTTGTCAACACTGCCATTCTTACTCAGCCTTATCATGGACCCCTGTGGGTCTACTCATTGTTATACTTGCTCCTGAGGTGGTATAACTCTGAGGAGGTGAAGAGGGGATTTCTGCCTGGGAAACAGGCTCTGGATCTAGCATAACTGCTCTGCCCTAGGCAATGATCATCATGCCCTCAACATGCCTCTCCTGAATTGCCTAGGCTGGCCCAGCTAGGGCAGCCCAAGTCCATCTGTCTTGGGGCAGCCTATTTTGGGGCTGCCCCATCTTGAACTTGGGCCACCTCAGTGATAGAAAGGGCAGCCCAAGTGCACTTCTGGACTGCAGCCGCAGTTGTTTTTTTAAATTTTGTTACTTATTCAGCTGTTAATGGAATGGATTTGAAATTAGAGCTAGAAAAGACAGCATAGGTAGCTTATGAAACATTTTAGTAAATAAAAAGATTGGTACAGCTGCCTGCTTCTTGTGTGATTCTAACATCAAAGAAGTAACCTTTTAAGGGCAATGTGGAAAATATGAATTTATTGCAAGTGAACTCATATACTGTAGAGGTTTCTTAAATTGGATATGTGGTTAAACTGGAAGCCCTAGGCTCTAGCAGAAAATAAAGTTAGACGGTATCTTATGATCATATGGCATTTTGTTGATTATTCCTGTCTATTTTTCACTAAGGTCAGATTGCACAGTAAACTGGTCTGCTCCTGAAAATTGCAACTTTACATTGCATTTCCTCCCTTTATAATTTTTAACATAACCATGGAGGATGGTTATATTTTATACACATTTTGGAAGAGAATACCTCAATTAAATGCTGCTGTCTTCATCTCTTTATGTTTGTTTTGTTATGTACTTCTGTATTTCTGTTTTGAGGAAGGATTAAGTTTAAGTATAGTCCATTCCTGCATAAACTATTCTAGAAACTTCAGATTGTGAAGATATATTAGCACCTTCCATACCCAACTGTTCTAATTATTGCTAATTTATCTCTAGGTATAAATTATATATCATATTTTGACAAAATTAAGTCAGTGTTTTTTTTAAAATAGTGTTGTCATTTAACTGAGCAAGATTTTATAGCACTGTTTTGAAAGCTGTTGTCACCTGCCTATCTTAAAATCTCCACTCCTTGACACATCAACCAATTTCTTCCCTACAATTTCTTCCACCGTCTTCTTATATTGGGTATTGCTGCAGAGAGGAGGTGAGTTCTGACTGTAGATGATGATGGACAGATTTAATCAGAATCCCTGAAGACTACAGCAGAGATCCTCCTGTTTGTCTTCTGCAAAAAGGTGTCAGAAACTTGTTACTGAGGCCACCAGCAAAATGATACCGTGTTTTTGTGTGTGTGTTTTTTTGTTGGTTTGTTTTGGTGACACCCATCATCTCCCAGAATCTAGGCAAATTCTGCCAAGGAAAAGAGCTCTTGAAGACTTTTGTCCATTTGATTTTGATTTTTCTTCCTGCATTTCCTGAATTGCTTCTTGGTGCTCCAGAGAGAACCAGCTGATGTACATAGTACTTGGGAAGGGATCAAGCTATCAATACAGGGATATGTACTGGGTCCAAGAATGGAACTCTTTTGCTTTGCATCTTCTCATGGAGTGTGAAGAAGCAGCATCAGACTGCAGGAGGTAAAGAGTGCAGGACATCAAAGAGTAGGGGCAAACCAGTGGCCTTATAGCAAGAGGATTGCTTTCTCACCCTCTCCCCCGGCACCTCCTCAGGAAGTCTACTAATTTCAGTAGTTATGAGGTTATGAAGTAGTTATGAGTTATGAAGTCTACTAATTTCAGTAGTTATGAGTAATTTCAGATATTATGAGGTGATTGAAAAAGCTTCAAGGAGTACTCCAAGGTTAAATAAATAGTATTTTGGAGTGCGGTTGTCCAGAAAACAGCTTGGAAGTAAAAGATTAAATCACCTCTACCAATGCCCACTTTAAGAACCCATTGCTCTATAATACTTTAGTTAGATCTCACTTTGAATACTATACCCATTTTTTGGCTGTTTGTTTTAGGAGGGCAGTGATGAGCTGGTATGAGCTCTGAGAAGAGTATCAAAGATATTCTGGGGTCTGGAAAATTAAGTCCTTTGAGAAATGGTTAGTACACCTCGGTGTGTTTAGTATAAAGAAGACTAAGAGGATACAGCTAAGTATCAAAAGGGCTGTCATATAGGAGACAGTGAGGACCTGTTCTCCACGGCTTCTGAAGCCAAGACTAAATACACTCCCCTATAATTTCAGTAAGTCTACTCCCGAACAGTTTCAAACTACTGAAGGCTGAAACTGTAGGAGAGTTGATTTACAGTCCAATCCTCTCCAACTTTCCAGCTCTTACGCATCTGTGCCAATGGGGAGTGCACTATATTGGTGCTGGAAAGTTGGTTAAAATTGGGCTGTTAGAGTAGAAACAAAGGAGTTCCTGACTGTTAAAGAGTTATCTGGCACTGGAGCACACTGCTTTGTGCAGTTACTGGTTCTCTCTCATTGGAGGTTTATAAGCAGATGCTGTAGTGGCCTGCACTTAAAAGGTGGTTGGACAAGAAGACCGACAAAGGACTAGATGTCCTCCAAAGGACTTTCTAACTCTAGGATTATATGATTTTTAAAGAAAGATTAGTCTCTTGATCTGAATGAATAATATAAATGGCTGGAAGGCAGAAAGAGAAGCAAACTCATTGCTGTAGTTTCAAACAGAGATAATCTTGCTCCAAACTACAGCAATGTTCTGTAGCTTCTAGTTCTCTCTTTCAGTGAAAAGTTCTTCAATTTAACTGGGCAATGGTCAAAACTCATATGGCGCCCTTGAATTCAATCCCATCATGAGCTGGCTAGTTAATGGGCTTTGTATCTAAGGCTTCAGGATTGGACACTGTTCAAAGAAGTTAATATCCTTCCTTTCCCTCTTTTTTAGGAATATTCTCAAAACAATGGGAAAAGAGTAGAAATTCTCGGGCTTTTGGGACAGGGCCTGTTTTGTGCTAATTGGGTCAGTACAGTGGTGCTTCACATAAAGAGCTTAATTCGTTCCGGAGGCATGCTCTTTAAGTGAAACGCTCTTTAAGTGAAGCGGATTTTCCCATAGGAAACAATGGAAACTCAGATGATTGGTTCCACAACCCAAAAATATTCCTATAAAAATATTAACTGTATGTAAAAATGATGACAAAACACAGAGACTGAATTCAAAACACTATAATATAATACAGACAACAATTACTGTAATAAAACAATGTAATATTCTGTACTGTAAAAAAAGAAAAGAAAAACCTTTATGGCCAAGGATGACTAATTTTCACTAAAAGAGTCACTGGTGTCTTTCGGAGAATCTTTTAACAAGGAACTTCTCTCTGCATGTGAGATCTACCCATGCAAACTAGATAGGCAGTCTGCAACAGCAAAGGTCCTATGCTGTCTATGCTGTCTACTCAGAATCAAGCCCCATTACATCTATTATATCAATGAAGGTATTTGAAATTGAATTGAAATCCTCTGGGGCTTACTTACAGGAAAGTGTGTAGGATGCATCCTGACTCCAAGTTTTCATGAATAGCAGTGGCAGAGGGGCCAGATCCTATGCTGTTTTCTCAGAATCCAGCCCCATTGAATCCACATGGGCTTACTCACAGGAAAGGAAAAGTGCAGGCAGGGAAGTTGGTTGGGGAAGAGTGTGGTTGTAGTGGGGTCCAGGCAGGGGGGGCTTCCTTGGGGGGAAGGGGTCTGTTTGGGGGGGGGCTCCAGAGGGGGGTGCAAGGAAGAGTTTTCCCTCTACCTGATGGAGGCTGCAGTGCAGAGGCTGGGCTGGCCACAGGTTTGCCTACTGCAGAGGCAGCCATTTTTGTTGTTCCACTGAAGAGGCTCCTGCGCTCCCTCTCCTGGCCATTTCATGTACTGCAGGCAGGAGGAAAATGTCCTGCCTCATTTCTACAGCCCAGCCAATGCAGAGAGGAGGAGGGGGAGTCCTGCCAATGGGCACTTGTTATGTGAATCATGCTCATTAAGTGAAGCAAAATACCACACAAATTTTAACTTGTTATGTGGAACACTCGCTATTTGAGGCACTCGTTATGTGAGGTACCACTGTATCTTCCATATTTTTGGAATGCTGAAATCTAGCTGGCTTACAAGGTTATAATTATGGACAAATATGGATGCTCCTCTAAACCAAGGGGTTTAGAGTTCACTTCAAAGTGAACAAAGTGGGGGTTGTTAACTTCAAAGGATCATTTTCCCCTTAAAGGGAGTGACCCAGAAATGGGTAAACCAGTGGTGCCCTAGTGTTTATGGTGCCACAAACAGCATTTAAAGATGTCTGGGGGAACTGGGTAGTCTCCTAGAGCAGTGTTTCTCAAAGTGGGGTTCGGGACCCCTTTGGGGGTCACCTAAAGACCCCTGGTGCAGGGGGCCAGGTCAGGCTTGCCAGACCTCCAGCTGTAGCTGCGCGCGCACTGGGGCTGACTGACAGCCTCAGGGCCCAATCCTATGCATGCCTACTCTGAAATAAATCCCATTATAGTCAGGGGGCCTTTACTCCCATGCAAATGTGGATAGGATTGCAGCCTCAGGGACCAATCCTATGCATGCCTACTCTGAAATAAATCCCATTGTGTTCAATGTGTGCATAGAACACACATTTCATTTGTAACAATGAAAATACATCCTGCATATCGGATATTTACATTACGATTCATAACAGTAGCAAAATTACAGTTATAAAGTAGCAACAAAAATAATTTTATGGTTAGGGGTCCCCACAACATGAGGAACTTATAAAGGGGTCATGGCGTTAGGAAGATAGAGAACCACTGTCCTAGACAGTTTGTCTAGGCTTGTAGCCCATCTGGAAGCTTCCCTTCTGCTTCAGTGGGCTGTGACTGCAGATCTGACTGCCTACTGCAGCAGAGGGGAGGTTGGTGGAGGGGGCTGTGAGCAGTGGTGGGATTCAAATAAATTAACAACAGGTTCTATGTCCCATTAGTAACCGGTTCTCAGAACCAGGTGCTTATTAGCAAGGGTTCTATAGAACCTGTGAAAAACCCCTGAAACCCACCACTGGCTGCAAAGCCTCTGGGATGCTACACAACCCTCCAAGCTTCTGGGTGCCTGTGGTACCATAATTGCTGTGATGCTGTCAAGATATCCCTCCAGTCCCTTCCCCTGCAAGTAATTACAAGTAGTTTTCAGACTCCTGGAGATTTTGAGAACCACTGTTGTAAACCAGGGATGCTCAAATCCCAGCCTGGGGGCCAGATGCAGCACATGTCAAGCCTCCATGAAGCCTGCAGCGACCCCCCCCCCCCCCACCAGCCCATGGGTGAGCCCTGTAATTATCTGGAAGCAAGCTCCTCTTGCTTCTGGAGGGTGTTCTGAGGGCTGGGGAAGCTTCTCTCTTCCCCCCCTCTCTCTGGCTGTCTGTCTGTCTGTCTCTGTTTTTAAGCTTTCTGTTTTTGTCAGAATGTGTTATGAACTGATATGATTTAATTCACTCATAAGTTTTGTTTCTAACATATTCTTCTATGTGAATTTATTGAAATTTGTAATGTAAATAAATTCTTTTTTTCTGGTCCCCAACACAGTCAATGAGATGGTATGGCCCTCCTGTGAAAAAGTTTGGACACTCCTGCTCTAAACCACAATTTAAAGAATTGTAAAAAGAAATGACAGGCCTTATGGCAAGCCTTTGTTCCATCACTTCATATGCAAGGAGAAAAAGTTTAAAACATTTAGCCACAGTTTGAAGTAACTGCAGGTTCTAATTTCATCCACAGGAAACTGTGGCTCATTCAAACTGGTCAGTTCACAAACACAACTTGCAAACAAGCATCAAAACTGATTTGATATTTGACTGCAGTTTGAACAAACCCAGAACTCTGTATTTTATTTTATTATTCAGCTGTTAAAATATAGTGAGTTAGAATTGTATCCAGAAGCATTCAGGTTCATCACTTTCAATGTAAATGAGAAGAATGAGTGCACATGTTTGAGGCTTCTTGTATCTTATTCATTTTGGGTTGGCAACCTATGGCCCATAGAAAAGATCTGGGCCAAAACGCAAAGTCATTTGTCCTACATGATGCTCAGCATGAATCTACCATGTGAAAGAAATTGAATGTGTGTCTCTATTACATGATGCTCAGCATGAATCTACCACGTGAAAGAAATTGAATGTGTGTCTTATTAAAGAGCATGTGTCTCTATTACTACTTACATTTCTTACATTTTCTTACATTCTTCTTACATTTCTTACATTTCTATTACTTTTTACATTACTATTACTTCTTACATTTCAAGTTGAGTGGGATACTTTCCTTTCACAGCCAAGCTCTATGCAGCCACTTCTAGGAACCAGATGTTCATCTCAAAATGTTTGGTGACCTCTGCTCCATGATTCTGATAAAAGTCTGTCAATCATATCATGGTTTAGAAGTCAGGTTGCCATAATTCTCTTCTACAAAACCCCTGTCAAACTTGCCAGTATGTGAACAAAACTGGAAGCTGGTAGCATACTTCTTGAGTACAGTGGGCCATAAAGTATTAATGATTTGCCAAGAGTCAGAAGTGATATCTTTAATCAGCAAGTTAAGTCATTAAGCGGGTCAGGACCAAAAATAAGCACTTTTAATGCATTCAGGAACTCATTAGCTGCAAATGACTGAAGAAGAACTATAGATACTTGTATACAGATATCAAGGTATATACTGTATGTACATGTATCATGCACATATATCATGCACATCATATGTATTCATTTGGAATACTCCAGCATGGTAGTAAAAGGGCATTTGTCACAGACAAGCAAAATATGAATAGGAATAAGTGCCTGCAAGTCTTTGAAAAAATAGACCTGCATTTCCTAATTTAAGAGGAAGACAAATTGCTATCTTTGTGCTCTTATCAAAGTTATCTGACAATACCATTTACTCATGGACAAGGCTGAAGTCTCAAAGGGACTAACATTGCTTAAAATGCTTAACTTGGTAAATACAAGGTGTGTTCGTAATAGTACTATTCAGGGGCATCACCAGGGTGGTGCAGTCCGCACTGGGTGACGCACCTAAGGGAGATGACGCACACAGGGGGACCTAAAAATTGCAACTTTGTGATGTTGCTTCAAACATCATGTCATATTCCATTGGAATTGTATTGAAGAGCAGAATCCAATGCAAAAATCCATTTTGAAATTGCACCTTCCTATCAAAAGTTATGACCAAAAACTAAAAAAAAACTAAAATATGCATTGAACTCTATGGAAAGTGAAAGTGGCCAATATCGTGGCTCTACTTATTTGTAGTCAAAGGTACCAAAGTTCATTGGGAAGGGAAGGATGAGAGGAATCTAAGGATACCAGAATTGTCCTGATACAATGAATGCAGCCCCTACAAATCACCCCAAAAGGAGGTAGGTCCCTGATGATTGCATTGAAATTCATTGAAAATGGATGTGAACTGCACAGCTGTGTTTACTGGTGAGTAAGCAGGCATGCCTTGGCTGGAGTGGAGGTCAGTCCAGGAGAGTACAAGACTTCCAAAATAGTCCTGATCAGGGACATTACTAGAGCATTAGAAACGGGGCACCCAAGTGGTGGGCCCAGCCTGCCCTAACAACTGGTTCTCTGGAAGTGGGCAGGGCCAGGCTGGGTCAGGGGGTGGGGTCAGGGGCGGGGCGGGGAAAGGCACGCCATCTTAACCCTTAGTTTACCCCCAAAAAAAGTATCACTTGTGACGGCATCAATCAGTATTAAGCCCCTGAGTTCAGTGTAATTTATTCCTTTGTTAAATAAGAACATAAAAGCATAAGAAAAGCCTCCACTGGATCACACCAAAGACCCATCTAGTCCAGCTTCCTGAATCACACAGCGGCCCACCAGCTGCCACAGGGAGCACATATGACACTTGCATCCAGGTGCCTAAGTACCAGCAGACACACCACAAGTTCCACAGGTGGTGCTCATACCACTGGTTGAGAAACACTGATCTACGATTTAGGACCAGAGTCTGTGGTGTCCCCTCTGCAGGCTGAGGTTTGCCTCTAAGCCACTACTTAAGGCTACAATCCTGTCCACACTTTCCTGTAAGTAAGCTTTATTGAATACAACAGGACTTCTATTAGTAACCAGCCTCTGGCTCCAATCCTATTCACCTTCCTGAGAGTAAGCTCCACAAACTCTAATGGGACTTACTTCTGAGTAGCCAAGAATAGGATTGGGCTCTAATGCTGCACTCCTCTGCACACTTTCCTGGGAGTAATCTTCATAGATTGAAATGGGATTAACTTTTGAGTAGTCAGGCATAGGATTACAGGCTCTTAGAAACCAGCTTCTTTCCAGGGAGTAAGCTTCACTATTATAATGGAACTTACTTCTGAGTAGACAGATGATTGGGCTTTGAGGCTATAGTCCTATCCTCACAGGGGAGTAAAACCTGCTGACTTTAATAGGATTTACTTCAGAGTAGGCAGTGAACTGGACTCCTGGGGGGGGGGGCAGGATGGGAACTGGGGCTATTTCTTCAGGTGCCCCCCATACTGCCTCCCCACAATGTCAGGTGGAGAGATTTCTCAGAGGGGCAGGATGAGGTGGGGAGATCGGGGGAGGGGGGCAAAAGGATTACAGTGTGGATAGGATTGCAGCCTGAGCCCAATCCTAACCATGTCTACTTAGAAGCAAGTACCATTCAAGTCAATGGGGCTTACTCCCAAAACTTTGTGGTCAGGATTTTAGCCTTACAGTCCAATCCTATGCAGGCTTACTTAGAAGTAAGTCTCATTCTAGTCAGTGGGGCTTACTCCCATGTAAGTGTGGATATGATTGCAGCCTCAGAACCCAGTCCTAATCATGTCTACTCAGAAGAAAGTCCCATTATAGACAGTGGGCTTACTCTCAGGAAAGTAGACAGGGCTGGAGGAATAGGGCTGGAGGGAGAGATCCAAGCAAGCCTCTGCCAATCTCAGAAGTAAGTCCCATTATAGTCAGTGGGCTTACTCTCAGGAAAGTCTGGATGAGAAAGTAGCCTCAAATCCTATGCTACTCAGAAGGAAATTCCATGATAGTCAATGGGAATTGTTCCCAGGAAAGTGTGGCTAGGATTGTGGCACAGGCTGCAGTCCTCTACTATTCAGTGTGGCTTACTCCTGAGTAGTACTGGGTAGTACTGCGTAGTTCTCTATGCCTAGTACTGGGGTGCAAAGGCATCCAGGCAGGCAGGCAGGCAGGCATGGCTCCCACCAAAAGCCCTGGAGAATCTCATTCTCATAACACTCAGATGCTTTTACTCACCTAAGGCTCCCAGACCTTTCTATGCTGACTTCTCTATTCCCGCCCAAGGACCCCTTTGTAAAGCTGTCCATCAAAGCCTGATTTAAAAAAAAAACACCACCCCAGAGAGGCTGTCTAATTTGCATATGAGAAACCCCATCATGCTTTGCAAACTGCACAAGGAAATAACTTCTGAAAACTTGCTAAAAATAAGGTTTTTAATCAAAATAAGACATTTAGCAAAGACAGCCTTCCTGAATAGCATCATTCAAAGGTTTGGGGCATGAAGAATTTCCTCACCCTGACTTGAAAGTATGGAGCTTATAATGATCCAAAGCCCTCCCATCTCAGCAGTGGAGTGTCTGAGTGTGCTGTGGAATGGTTGCAATACTCCCTGTGTTATTTCAGGAAAAATAAATGTTGTATAGATCTTTAAAATCATGTAAATGCTGCAAGTGCAAATGTTGAAGAATGAAAATGGGCACCAATGCAAGACATCTAACTTTATTGTGAAATTTTGGTGATCTACACAAAATTCATCTCTATCATCCATGTAATGTATGTATCTTGTACATTATAGGATTTTGCACTATTCCTTTTAAGAACTACGTCCAACCTGACCATTGCCCAAGTGAAAGAAATGAGTGAAGGTAGGGTTACTCCTTTTTGTTCTGCTGCTTACCAAATGGGAAGAAGAGAAACTCATCAAAGCCAGAGAAACCATTTTCAGATTTCTTGAATGATTTTCTGTGATAGAGCTGTTTAAGGGAAGTCACAGTATCAGGTCTCCTATGGCTTGGAAAGTATAGAGAAAGGAGTGCAAAGGAATCCCATCTAACCTCTTCCTGCGGCGGCTCCCAATTGATTATTTCCGGTGATATCCCTGCGCTTTCTTTCAGTTAAGGATTTTAATGGAAGCAACAATTCTGTTATCAACAGCAGTAGCACCTATATTGAGCTGTACTCTGAGATAGGGCAGTGGTGCTGCACAGAGAGCCCAAACCTTTTAAGTGTGCGGGTGTGTGTGCGCGTGTGTGTAAACATTTTAATTTATTTTTATTTTTCTGTTTTTGACATTCCTCGGCCCTTCTTTTCATGCTGCTTGTTAAGCTGTTAACTCACTCCATTTATTTAGTGTGCGTGTTGCCGAGAGCTCAATTTTATCTTGGTGAAAACCAGGCTTGCTCATGGGCACATAATAAAATTGCATAAATATACCCTTAGCCAGGGAATCTAATTTATTTTCCCTGTTCATTATGGGGGAGAAGGCCATTATGAAATGTATAACTTTTTTTTCCTTTCCTCAGTGCTGGAATTGAAAGGCAGGCGTGCGGGCTCTTTTTGTACTGATGATTTCGCCCTGATTCAATTTAAAGCTGGTTAGAGCTCAAACACTGAAGCGTAATTGACAAAGATCAGTGTGGGTTGTAATGCTAATGTCTTGGCTGTGGCTTCGAAGGCTCTGCAAGAGAGCAGGTTAGAAAACGCTTTCTGAGGAGATTAGGTCTGTAGTAATCTGCTTGGCTGAAGAGAAACCTCCAGGTAAGTTGTTGTGATTTAGTCCTTTTGATTTTGGAGGGGTAGAGTATGTGGAATAGAAAACAGTGTCTACCAGTGAGTGGTACAGGGTGTGCTCTCTCTCTCTCTCTCTCTCTCTCTCTCTCTGTGTGTGTGTGTGTAAACATTAATACATTTGAATGCTTGTCTGCCACTTGTATCATTGTTCTGTAGGAAGTAACAAGTCAAAAAAGCTACCACACAGAAGTGTGCCAACATCTACTACCTTTCATGTTTCATGATATTAGGAGTTGAATAAGTGATCTTCTACAATATATGAAATAACACAGACCTGAGAGAAAAAATTAACAGGCAGTAGAAACATTTTGCGAATGGGCTGCTGTTATATATGGTAACTGCTGCTGATGGAAAACCACATTATTTATACAATGTTGTCAACTGTCCAGTGAGAATTACTTTCATTAGTTGAAAAGTGGTATATAAATACTATAAGATGGATGGATAGATAGTTAAAAATCTTCTCTACTTATAGTTTGAAAGCAGGTATTACAAGAGATGTGCTAAAAACACAAGCTCATGTTTTTTCTCTCTCTGTCTTTGGTAACATCTAGTTTGTGATTTCACTATACTGTGAGTTTCCTTAATTTAGGGCGCAATCCTGAGTAACTACGGGGAGTCCTTGCTCCGGTGTAAGAACGATTTGCTCTGGATTGCAATATGAATTTCCCATAGGTTTTCACTAGATGGTGCAGTAACTATGGATGCACGTAAAGTCTCTTACGTGCTCCCGTAGTTACTCTGGATTGTAGGGCTAGTAGTTCTCAAAATCTCATGAAGAGTTTAAACTTCTGTAAGTGTACACAAGGCAAGGTGAAGGCAGTGACACAATCTCCAGGATCATGTTGCTGCAGGCATAGAGAGGGGTTGGCTTCCTGGATGTGTGTGTGTTCTGGAATATCCCAAAAGGGGGTTCTGCAGCTTAGAAACTGTTCAAAACACAATTGCAGCCCACTTATGCAATACTGGAAATAGGTTTTTTTCTATCACAAACATTTTTGTTTTTGCTTTTGCAACTTATAAGAGGGCTGCAGTTTCTAAGCTGTAGGGTGCCCTGCATAACCCTCCAATGTGGCTTCCCAGACTTCTCCTGAGGACCCTAACAGTAGGTAAGATTTACTAAGGAAAGTTCCCTCTGTACCAACAGTGATGCAATCTTGGGGATTGTGCTGCTGCCATCCCCCTACCCCACTCCTTCGGCGGGCTAAGGCTGCAATTCTAATCTCCAGTTAGGTTGGCCTAAGCCCCAACATAAATCTTGCGCTGACCTGGGGATGTCACCAAAATTGCCATAAAGCACTTTTGCACCACTCCTGGGCAGAGGGTTAGGTCAGTGCACAGACATATGCTTGCCTTCCTACATCACCACAGTACAGGAAGATTGAGGAGTTAGGGTGGCATAGGTTAGGATTATACCCTAAGTCCAGGGCTGTCAGGCTGTGTGGTGTCATAGCACCCCAAGCATGAGAGTCACTGCATTATTTAACCCTGTGTTTCTGATTGCAGGAGCAGGGAAGCTCCCTGCTTAATGAACTTGTATTTTGTATTGCTAGTTATTATCAGGGGAGATGGAGAAGAAGCAAGGCTCCTCCCTTTTGGTGGCAACTGTGGTCTCTGGTAACATCTAATGTCAGCATAAGGAATTCGCTAAAAGCACTGTGTGTAATTACTGTCAACCCAGCCCAAGAATATACACAGTACTTATGTCTGAAAGCATGCAACTCATAGTTCATGATATTGCATGTAGATCCTTTACTGTGCCATCTCTATTTCATGCGTACAGACCCCACTAGAAAGGGGAAAGCAGTGAAAGTAATCCAAGTCAAAGGCTTATTACATATGTGGACCACTTGGATTCATCAGGCAATTCCTGCTATGTATAGGATACATGGATACAGCCTTCAGCAGCCATAACTGATTGTGGTGGCTAGAAAAAGTACTATGTTTCCAGAAATTAGAACTGGCCAATGCAGATGGTATTTTTGTACAATCAGGTACACACAAAAATGTCACTGGACAGGTGCACAAAGGGCAAAGTTTACTTTAAGAAAGTAACTGTCTAATTGCACATATTAATTAGTTATAGATCTCCTAGGATCTGTGCAGATGATTTCTGCGATCAATACTATGTGCTGAACTGGATAAAGATGCTTTCTTTGAAGTTATGGAATTGCTGAGAGAATTCCTGTACTAGAGAGTTGTGGCTAGTGAGATGCCAGCCATTCCATTCATCTGGCAGCCCAGGATTAATTTATATTTTAAGCCTAATGATACTTCTATAAAACCCTCATTTATAGAGTTATAATTAAGCATGGGCTATTTAGATGGTGATATGGAGTGAATTTATAGGATGTGTTTTCAGCACATTGCGGAGTTGTATTTCACTGTTGTTGTTTTTTAAAAAGAACATTTACAATTGTAATAGTTTGACAGCTATTAGTGTAATGGAGGTTTCTAAGGTCATATTGCCAAGCTAAGGAAATGGCAATTATATTTCAGCCACCATGTCAGTTTAATTGCCTCCTGTGTTAAAAGTTTTGAAATCTCTTTGCAAGGAAGTGCTTTGTGATGAGTGCCTAGGGAGTTGTAGATTTGGGGCAAATCTACCACTGAATCCTGAACGGGACTAACCCCCCCTGGGAGATTGGAAGATTCTGAATGCAAGCCTTCCAGTAGGACTCAGGCTAGATGAGCCGCAAATTTGGAGATGAGCTTCTGGTTATTTTGGAGCCATGTGAAAGATGGCTTTGAAAGAGCCATCTTTGCCTCCTAAATGCATATGCTTACATAGCTATCACTGGACTCCCCATCCCTGTTTGTTAATCTCCCCCCATCCCTTCTGCTCTCCCTTGCGTTCTGTACCAGTGAGCTGGGGTTCTTTTGCTTTGCCTGTCTGACTAGGGTGTTTGCAAGGATTAATTATTGAACTCCTGCAAAGTGCTTTTTTGAATGTAAGTGCAAAGCTTTATGATTATTTTATCCTGCCCGGCACTCCTGAGGTAGGACATGCTTTCCTTATGTGGTTGCAGGCACGTGGATGTGTCACTTGGCTGAACTCTTGTATCTAGTGTAGAAAGAAATCTTCACTTTATTAGAAGCTGTGGGCCTTCTGCTTATCTTTTCAGGGAGGAAAAGGCTGGATGCTACTCTCTGTCAAGGCAGATACCACAAACATTAAATGTCCTTCCTTAAATATGCTAGTTTGCCAATCATCATATTGTTTCAGAGCCTCTTTGATCACATACACCAGGCAAAGTGTCTCATTCTAGCAAGGATCATATGCTTTTGTCATGTCCTCCCTTTTGTGATACTCATCTGTAGACAGAATCAGGTAGGAATTGGGAAACTTTTGGCCCAAACCTATCAAGGGTCTGCGCCAGTGAAATGCACATTTTGCTGGCACCTACTATCACAAAAGGGCTGCAAAATGCTTCATGGCAGCGTAGTTCCCAGGTGTGGTAGTGGAAAAGCCAGAGCCTTCCTGCATGCGCTGGCAGAAGCCTGCTGCAGCAAGAAAGCACAGTGGAGGGTGAGATTGAGAAGTGGGCAGAGTGGAGTGCAAGGACAGCATATTGGGTCTGGGACAGTGGGCTGGATGGGCAATCTTGGCACATGGCATATCCCAAGGTCCTTTCCAGGCCTGATCTGCCTGCAGAAATCAATGCGGATTTGCTCCAGCAGTATTGCCTGCTGCATCTGCAGGGCTGACCCATTGTGTCAGCAGGGCCCACCCAGGGACAAGGTGACAAATGTTTTCCTGCTGAAAGACTACCTGTCGGTTTCCTCCTTACCCTGAGGAGACTTTCAGTGGGCAAAAATCCATCCCCTGGATGCAGCTGAGCCTGCACCAGGGCAGCTGCATTTCTGTGCAGAGAATTAGGTTGGATTGGGCTGTTAAGTGCTAATGAGTGCAGTGCAGTGACATCAGAAATGCTCTTCTGTGCTGAAGACTGCTTGCATTTTGTTCTGCAAAATCTCTGTACCCTTTTTAATTTTTCAAATTTTACTCTATATTTCATTTCATAAAGAATTCATTCGCAGAAATAATTTGCAGGCTATGCTTTTGCAGCAAACCCATGCAAGAGAGATTTTTTTCAAAACATTTTCATTCATTCATTCATTCCAAAATTGGCATATCTGGTTTTTAGCCAAAAACTGAAAAGTGCTGATTTTTGGTCTTCAGTAAGCGTCTTGAGGATTGGAGAGACTGCACATGGCTTTCCCAGCACTCATACGAGCCTTTGAATGCTACTGGAGCACAATTGGAGGTTCTAGGTGAAGCAATCCATGAGTTGATTATCCACAGATTCAGTATCTGTGGCAGGTCTGGGAATAGATTCGCCACAGATACAGAGGCATATATAGATATGCTTGAAAGTATGTGGACTATGTCTGTCTGGTATGGCCCATTTTCACTAGAGGTGAAACAGTGTAGTTCAGAGGTTCCAGAGAGTACCTGCAGTTGAAGATCCATTTCCTAGTACCTGTAAGATCTGGAATTTGTGTAGAGCTGCGTGCCAGGATGTGGCTGCTAACACTAGTCAGTGCTCCGAGTTGGGATAATACACCCTCATAATAGGAGGGGGAGAATTGAAAATTATCTCATCAGCTTTTACCCTTCCCACCTCTGACATGCCCTTGGCCGTCATTCCATTCTGCCCATTCCACTGACTTACCATGGTGAGGTCCCACTTGTGGAGTCCTCCCCACTGTCTGCAATAATGGCTTAGAAGTGTGTGACTCTGGCATTTACAATGCCATAAACATGTTCTACTGTTGTAATACCAGTCCTTCCAGAGATAGTGCCATTTAGGATTGGGTCATATGTTTTTTATACCTTTGCAGTGGATGTAGCATGCAATTCAGATTAGAGTTCCTAATGGCAACACAGGCTATAATCAGTGCATCACGCATGTGCAAAATACTGTATTTACTTGAATCTAACTCTCACCTTTTCCAGCCATACGCGTTAGATTTGATGGTTAATTAGATTTTAGTAAATATAGTATTTTGA
The DNA here is from genome assembly GCA_030015325.1 of Cryptoblepharus egeriae. NCBI lineage: Eukaryota > Metazoa > Chordata > Lepidosauria > Squamata > Scincidae > Cryptoblepharus > Cryptoblepharus egeriae. The sequence goes on along the minus strand of JAREYC010000002.1, from coordinate 100,790,043 downwards.
TTATGAGTATAGGGTATGCATTAGATTTGTGTATGCATTAGATTTTATGCTTAGATTTTAGTAAATTAGATTTTAGTAAATACAGTATTTTGATTATGAGTATACAGTGCACATTAGATTCAGTGGCACACTAGATTTGAGTCAATATGATATGTGTGAAAATGTGATATGTAGGCTTCCTGTAGGCAGGAGATTTGGACTATCTGCTTTGTTCCAACAGGTCCTTATCAATTTTAAAGTTTAAGGCAGCCGGTTTCTATGTAAGTGTGAGAAACACTGCAAAATCCATCCTAAACCTGATTTTATTTTTAAATCATAGGGAGTTAGTGGGTGGTGGGAAATGTTCTAATTTCCCTGAATCCTCTTTGTCCACTGAGGACATGTACTTTTTAACATCCATGTACTTTTTAACATCTTCTATCTCTTTTTTTTCTGTGAAAGCAAAAGTAGAGCCCATGAACCTCTCCCCATAGGGGAGGGAGAGACAGATGCATAAACATCATCAGCAGTCCATGGAGAGGTACACCCATAAGTGATGCAGGCTCCACTGATACACTTATTCCATGAATACTGAAGTCACACAGTTATTAAAAGCTCAACAGTTTCTGAGCCGTCTGTTTGCCATTTGCCACAACTGTTGTCTAAGATAGCAGAATTCATTTGGTTCCCTCCCCCAGCTTTACTGCAGCTTATCTTCAATCAGTAAGATTTATATATTTAAAAGTGGTTATTTGTGTTTCCTTTATTTTGGTGGAATCTGAAATGATCTCAGCTAGAAATGGAATGGCAGGTGAGGCATGTTTTGTGTTCAAGAGCTAAGTAGCTTTCTGCTGAGAAAGTTGCATTTTTAATGTTTGCATTTTTAATGTTTGCCAGTGTTTAGCATTATCAGGGTATATTAACATACTTGACTTCTTAAAAGCCTGAGCAACTTTTGGTTCTTTGGTGCTGCAAAAGCCATTTGTTTTATTTACTTATGGGGCTTATGTCACATCATAAGCAGCTTTCAGAGTGAAGGTCCTTCCTGATTTATGCCACTTCAACCCTGATTTATGCCTTTAGCTCCAGAATGGCTTGCACCCAGGACAGCACAAACATGCTATACAACTGGCCTGGTATGGTTGCAAATGTGTCATAAAGTGTGCTTGTGCCACCTGGGGGGAAGCCATGCTTGTTCACAGAAGTGCGCCAGCCTCCACAATGGCATAAATCAGGACCTCAGCACTGGCTGAGACTGGCTGAAATGTAGGTCTTGGTTGTGGGCAGGGAGTAGATGGGAGGGGGTGTGGAGTGTGGTCCTGGGGGTGGAAAGGCATTGCTGGAATATGGTGATATGCTGGATCCCAATCTGGGCTCCGAGAAGTGCAGAGCAGTCTGTGGGCAAAATCCAGAGTAACTTCGGGGAGTCCTTGCTGCGGTGTAAGAACAACTTTCTCTAGATTCCAATATGAATTTCCCATAGGTTTTCACTAGGTGGTGCTGTAACTATGGGTGCATTTAAAGTCTCTTACATGCTCCTGTAGTTTCTCTGCATTTGGGGGTTTGGCTACTTGATTCTGTTCTGCATCCAGGGGTTGCACAGAATTGAGTAGACTCACTGGAGCTACTGTAGCCCTAACTCCGGGTAAAGGGGAAAAGTTTCCCCTTGCCCCATGATAACACAATAACAGCCCCAATGAAGTGCTGATGCAACAAAGGTACACTGCCTGTTCCAGTGCTTCTCAGGATTGCGCTGCCCATATAACAAATTGTATATACATCAGATATTTACTGTGATCTGTATGTTTTTTGTCACTCTGAAATGCAAAAATGGCATGTAATCAGAATCAGAAACCAGAAGGAAACTTCCCCTGCATCTCCTCCTCTCTATGAAGCTCTCCTTTTTTCTAACATGTTACCAGAGACCTGGTGAATATAAAGAAAAAGTAACCTTAAAAATGAAAAGAATCTCCCCACCCTTAGAACTAAACAACAACTCTGATAACGTAACTATAAGCTTTATACTTTGGTCCATTATGTTGAAAAGTTAACCTAGGATAGCAAATTGCTAGTATTCAATTTTAAGTTTTCCTATAGTCTTTATTAAGAGCAGATGATGAAGTTGGAAAGAACTGGGATATATGCACTTTCCTAGTACTTTACCTTGTTTTTAGGTTCTATTACCTTCTTGAAGTTGAATACTGTATATGGTAAATGATACCCTAGAATGAACAGGTAGGCTGAAATCTACCTGGCTTATTTTTTTTCTTGTGTGTTTCACCAGAATTGTTGAGGAGTATGGGAAGTACACTGGTTCTTATAGTCCTATGGCAGTTTCTGATGTTATTTAATTGTAATGGTGGTAGATAGTCCAGCTTGAAAGTTAAATAAAATAAATGACTTGAGAATTCTGTTCCACTTTTAAAAAATTAAATGGTGTCCCCAGGTACTCTCTAAATACCTACTAAAGTGTCAGTTTCATCATGATCCAAAAGAGTGTCAGGTAAAGCCTTCAGCTTCTTCAAGTAAAAAATGGTGACAATTTTTCCAAATTATTTTGTAAAAGGAACAAGAGTATAGTCATCCAGATGAAGAATATACTAAAGAATACCTAGGCCATTATTATAGTTGTAAAGTTTGTTATATTTCATTTCTTCCAAAGGATGCACCCTATACCTATTACTGTATTGTTTTGCCTTACAGCCAGTATCTTGAGAAACTTGTCTTGATGTCTGATACTTTTACTTATTTTATTTTACTATTCTGCATTTTAACAACAATGTGATTTATTAAAGCACAGTAGTTAATACAAATTAGCACAGTTTGTATTCATGCCTGAGCTTCTTCTGTTGAACACCTGCAAGTAGTTCTTAGGCCTTGCGAAGTGTGCAAGGGAAAGCTATAAGTCTAAGGGCAAAATCCATAGCAGTTACAGGTCCACGCAGTTACATCACCCCCTAGTGATATCTTATGGAAAGTCATCTTAACTGCTCCGGAGCAAGGGGCTTAATTTCACTTTAGGGTATAGGCCTAAGTGCATGTCTAAATGAAGAACAGGACAACAGACCTATGCCTGTCTGCTCAGAGGTAAGTTGCATTATATTCAATGGGTTTACTCCCTGGAAAGTGTGTTTAGGATTGCAGGCAAAGTATTCTAACGTTGTGGGGGGAGCTTATCCCACAAAACTACCTTTTCACAACTGTTGATTTTGCTCTTGTTTAATACAATGAAACATCCAGTTGATTTCTACAGTTGTGATATAGTGTGGTATGGGGTGGTTGGCCTGGCTGGCCGCTGGGCAAGGGCCTACCCAACCAGATTGTCCCCTAAATCCTCAGTAACATAGTGGTAGCGTCCAGTGCAATATTGGAGATAAGTAGTATTGTGGGAAGCCTAGTGCTGGGCCAGATTTTTATTGCACAGACTCATGGCTTCAGGGCATAGAGGAGCTTCCTATGGTAGAAGTGGTGATGGTCTGTCACATTTGCATCCACAGTCTCATGTATGGTCACCCAGGGCATTTAATCAATCAGCTATACACAAACAGAGATGAGAATAGAGGAGTGGCTGGTGGTGTCCTAAATGCAGCTGAAGTCTTTGATGTGGAAATATCCGGCTGTTGTTTCATTCCATGTCAGTCAGAGTTTCCGTCTTCTCAGTTAAATGGTTCATCTTTGGGTGGCTGTTTGGGAATCAGAACCGCTGAAGCACAGACTGCAGAGGAATAGCAGTCCAGGATAATCACAAAAGAAAACAGGCAGTCAACAACAACTGCCCCGCGAGACTGAATAACATTTTTATATCTAGGGAATAAATGTATCTTCCACAGCTATGCTAGATCAAAGAAGAGGGAAAATAAAGTAAATGGAGTCATTTGGCTGAATGGTATCTGTTTAAACAGAAACAATGTGGTCTGAAGAAACAGTGTGCTTGTGAAATGATATGGTCTATTAGTTGCCCTGTTTTATTGTGTCATTTAATGCCTTACGACATTTGTACAGAAAGGAACATACACACACGCACACACTCAATAGGAGAATTAAGGTACTGTACAGCGAAGCAATGAAGCAAATTAAGATGAACATTTGTGTATTAGGAGTAATGCTAATGAACACACCAGGACTGTAATCCTATGCGTATTTTATCAGAAGATCCACTGTGCTCATTTGGGGTTTGTTTTCAGATGTGTGTCCATAGATTTAATGTTTGTGCTTTAAACAGAGGGTAAGATCAAAAGGAAGTGACCCCACACTTGTAGGCACATGGCTTTCCATAAACAAGCTAGCCAGATGGAGCATTCACTGAAGCCACAGATAATGCCAAACTCACCACACAGCACTTGCTGAAAGCGGAGATTAGGGGAAAGCAATTACATTTCACATGTCTTAAATTTATGATGGTGAAAGAAAAAGTGACATGGTTCAGCTTTGCCTGTGACTGCTCTCCGGTGCTACTTTGTTTTTGTTTTTTTTGTGTAATATGCTGCTTATTTTTTCAGGTGCCACAAATTAATCAGATGCACTTTAGGATCAGCTTTTGTGGCAATTGAATAACACCTGAGTGCCATCTCTTACTAAAACCCATTTGCTCACCATGAGTCCCCCAATTTTAACAATTGTTCTGTGCTGCTCTGAAGACCTTTCTGGGCTATTGTGTTACAGTGCCTAAGCATGTGAATGGTGAGGCAGGAACAGCTCTGCTCACATCTCATCTTTGCTCCAAACAAATGATTTCAGTTTCACTTTCCAGTCCCATTTATTGTATGGGGATAATATTGTCTCACCTTGTGATTTCTGAGATAATGTAAGTGAGATAATGTAAAGAATATTTAATTCCTTTTGACAGTTTACTGTTGGGTAGCTTGGATGTTTAGAGCCAAGAAACGTATTACCTAGTAACTATTTCATGGAGCATTCAAAAACCCTTCCCCCTGTTTTAATGGGTAATTTCAGAATTTTATCTCGAGTTTGTTTCCTAAGAAATGGTGGTCTTTGTCTTGACCATGAAGTCAATGGTCATGAAGTCATTTGAGCAGAAAGTGCTTTTTGCTGGCTGGTTTCCTGTCCGAATCAGCCCCCTTTTCCTGATGATTTTGTAGCATTGCCAGGGTGACCATATAGAATGGAGGACAGAGTGCCTATACTTAAACCATTGCATAGAACAGGGAATTTAGGCAGGTCATCATAGAAAGGTTAAAAAAGCAGCACCTGCCTGATTTCCTTCTTCTACGCAAGGGTTAAAGCTAGAGGCACTCTGTCTCCTTTCTATATGGTCACCCAGAGCATTGCTGTGATAAGAACCATCCTGTCAGCACTGAATGTGCAAGTCTGCCAGATTAGGTGTTGATCTGGTACATAGTCTTGGATAAAGAAGTTACTATTTTATCACAGCGTAAGCCATCAGATCATATGCATTTATCAAGTACATTAGAAAGGGACATGTGGAACATTTGAGAAACTGGGAGTTATGTTCGTGTGGAGCTCCACTGTCAAGTATATAATTTATCACAATTCTGTGGTAGGGATTCCTGTTCTTAAGCACCTCCCCACTCTTCCCTAAAAGTTCAAAATGTCTAATTTGAATTCCATTATAATTCATATATCCATATTTAAACATAACATGTGGGTGTTGGTGGAAAGTAGATGGGGGTGTGTGTGTTTGTGCAGTTAGCATCAATTTAGAAATTGTGTTGGTTTTTAGCAGTGCACAGAATATATAATACACAGAAAGTTGCTCTTATGCAGTAAATGCCTATAGAACAGAGAAGAAATTTTGTTAGGGAGAGTGAACATAAAAATAAGAGGAAAGGGGAGAGGATTAAAAACAGACTTATAGCCTGGCTGCCTGCAAATGTGGAAACCCTAATCTCTTGGGCCATTTTCCGCCCACTTTTTTCCAGTGATTGATGCTCTTAACTGTAGGGTGATAACCAACTGACTGCTTTCTCTTCCTCTGAGGGCTGATTGAAATCAAGTTTTATAGCTTTAAGAAATCTGGCTTGTTTGGGAGGGAAGGGAGCACATTAAATTCCATGTACAAAAAGAAGGTGTGTGAATGCAGGAGACTTCAATCTCCAGGGTCGTGGTCTGGTGTGGCAGGAGTTTGGGGAGAAACAGCCTGTTTGGGCAGCGTGCTATGGTGCAGAAAAGGATATCATTGGGATGTTGATAGTACTTCACAGTATAACAGGTAATGCATTGCCCCCAGTGTCCTAGTGACCACCTGGTAATGCCAAACCTGGCACTGCTGAAATGAAGCTGGATGAGGCGGCAGTGCACAAGTGGTCAAGAGATGGCTGCACAGCTGCCTGTTCCTTCAAAAGAGCCACCATTTGAAGATGTGAGCAAAGTAAAGGTCCAACAGTGGAGCAAGCTGTGCACTTCTGTTTACAGCTGCCATATTTGGTAGCAATGGAAATATTTGCAAATGTTATATTTGTTGGGTGGGAGAATCCTCATATATCCAATGACATGACATCTTATAGCCACTCTTTTTTATAAAAATGAAAAGAGTGCTTAGCTTGACTTTCCAAAACCACAGTGTCTGGTAGATATCATTTAAAGGGAGAGGAGGAGCATAAATCTATGCTTGTCCAGGTGAAACTGGGCAGATGGGCAAAGCTCATGTCTATTATTCCTCCCCAATCTCCTGCCACACCACACATTAACCCCATTGCCAATGGGTCTTCTTGGACCTCTGCCATTTCTTTAGCTGATGCAAGTATGAGGAGACAAAGGGGGTGTATTGGCTGGCTCAGGAGTTGCTTGCCCTGAGTGATACCATTTCCTGCATCCAACCAGACCCCAAACATCCCCTGATATGCCCAAACCACCTACCTCTACCTTGTTCCACCCATCCCACCAACTTATCAACATCAATGGGGCTCCACATCTACTACTCTCAGAGTCCTCCCCACTTTCTGCAGCTGTGTCCCAGAAGCTTAGGGCTATGATGCCATAAAGCATGTACCACCATGGAAATGCTAATTTTAGTGTCAGCATTGCTACATAATATTGGGTCATAAATGTAGTAGTACCACTGACTGGAGAGCACCATGGTACAAAACAGTTTCTTAGAGTGGCATGCGTAGAAGGTGTGTGATTGAGCACTGGCAGCTGAGGTGACATTGGATGCCATGCTGTGTGTCTTCTGGCTCTCACTGTTTTTCTCCCATAGAAAGCAGTGTCTGTCATTGGCTTATATAAGAGATTTTCTGTGGATCAGCAATTGGGAAGGCAGAAGTCACTGTTATCTTGCTAGGATGGGGAAGGTTTTGTCCCTATTTCAGCAATGTCCCATATCTGAATCTCTTGTCTCACAGAGACTGATGCTAACCTCTGATTTCTATAGGAGAAACAGAGGAATTGAAATCGGGGACATTTCTTATTTGAAGAAATATCTTGTCCTTCTGCTGGTGACCCTGATGGCCCATGTCAATAGGAGACCTATGTATTTATCTCCTCTGTCCCCCTTAAGTCTAGCACACTCTTGCTCTGCTGAGCATTTGAGCATTTCTACTTTTGTTGCCCTTGCTTATTATTGCCCGTAGCAGCACTTTTAAGCTTTGAACTATGCCACGATGGCTACACATTGCTGGGAGGAACCAAATCAGCAGAGAGAGAGAGAGCGAGAGAGAGAGAGAGAGAGAGAGAGAGAGAGAGAGAGAGAGAGAGAGAGAGAGAGAGAATGAATGAATGCACACCTTGTGCCATAGTGAATGTTTTAAACTTTTGTTCTAACTCCCAGGGAGCTAGGGCATTTCTACATTTGTTTAAAGGCATCCCTTCATGATTAAATCCAGTTGTGAAACTAAGTAAAGGAGCTGCTGAGATTAAACTATAAGATTTAAAAATTTTTTTTAACATTCTAAAAAATCCTGCCTGAATGGCTCTGAGTGAGGGAGCAAAGTGCTTTCCTAATTTTCCATTAGCTTGGCTGGGAAGAGGGAAGGAGGCACCCATTAAATTCTCGTAATGGATCTCTTATGTTAACATTAAAACAGAGTGTTTGTAAATATTGGTTCTATGTAATGGGCTTGTGTAGCAGATGCTAGGAAGCTTCCTGGTTTGCATTCTTAGGTATGTAACCATTATACATTGTTGTGTGATTCTATTTTACTTGAACAAGAGTTTCCCTTCAATAAGAGTTAGCATGGATTGTCCACAATTTTAATGGGCTTTTTGGATATTCTCCGTGGAATAACTTATTAATTCTCATGTATGATGGAGTGCTTAAATAAGTCCATTGACGAGCAGTAACGCTGCTATTTAATCTACATTTGCCTGCATTGTTTGTGCCACATTGTAGATTGCTTTAAAGTGGGACAACACAATCCATAAAGAGATTCATGTCTAAGGGGTAGGACAAAGGGTTTTAAGAACATAAACCCATATATGTAGTATGTTCTTGAGAAGTTCATCTTCGGTTAAAAAAAAAAACCAAGCCAGCTTTGGTAAGTAGGTATGAATTTAGACTTGGAAGAAACTTTTCCATATAGCTCTACAGGCAGGAAGAGACACTAAAGTTGTGCCTAAATCACAGGTCTAGACACAATCTGCTAGCTATACTGCAGTAATTTTCAACCTTTTTGATCTCATGGCACATAGGCCAAGTGCTAATGTTGACAGGTCAGATCATGTTGCTGGGGAGGGTTCACATCCCTCAATGAGCCTATTAATCTATTTATATAAAACTGAAAAGTGACTGACTCCACCTATCAATCAGTCAACACCCAGCCAAAACCGCTGGCCTAGAAGCGTGAAATTTGGTGAGGTTGTTCCTTCCGTGACAGAGGCACCCATCAAGAACCAGATATCAGAAATTCCAACAGGAAGGGGGTAAAATACAGCGTAACACTTTTTCCTCCCTATACTTGCCATTGAAGAATCCCTGACTGAGCAAAGCTCAGCCCCAACCCACAGCCCTAGAAGCATGAAATTCGGGGAGGGTATTCCTTCTATGACAGGAACACCCACCAACAACCGATGTTAGAAATTTAACCCCTAAGGGGTTAAAAGGGATATAACACATTTTTGGCCTATACCTGACATTGAAAACTGACTGATCAACATCCAGCTGATGCACTGGGAGGCAGGTTGCGTATGGGGGGATAGTGCACATGGAGAGGGTGCGCATGGGGGGATGGTGCGCATGGGAGGGTATTGCGCATGGGGTGTTGATGAGCATGAAGGAATGTTGCACATGGGGGAATGTTGCGCAGTAGGGTTGATGCGCAGTGGCGGGATGTTGCACATAGTGGTTGATAAGCATTGCGGTTGATGTGCAGTGGGGTTTGATGCAGATTGGGGGGTTGATGGGGGGATGTTGTGCATGGGGGGTTGGTGTACATGGGAGGTTGATGGGCATGGGGAATGTTGCACATGGGGGTTGATAAGCATTGCTGGTTGATGCGCAGTGCAGGTTGATGCACAGTGGGGGGTTTATGGGCGGGTTGTTGCGCATAAGGGGATTGTTGTGCAGTGGGGGGATGGCGTATAGGAGGAATTCACTAGATTTATTTGAAAATAAGTTTGCTGAACTCCCAAGTCACACTTGTGGACCATTTGCAGCAAACATCTGTCCAATGGCACACTGGTTGAAAATCAGTGCTGTACTGTTTGAGGATGCAATTTTGAAATCAACTTGAGCTGGCACAAGTCCCTTGCACTAGTCCAAGGGTGTTGCAGAAGTGCCATAAAGCACTTCTGCACCACTGGGGGAGACATTAGGCCAATGCAGTGATGTGCATCAGTGTAACCCTGCCAGTACAAGCCGGCAGAAGGGAGAGCTTGCGCTGGTAGAGAAACACATTCCTGGGCAGAGGGGGGTGGGAGAGAGGAGAACAGGAGGATGGACCAGGATCCGATTTTATGTCAGATCCTGACCTTGCTTTCTGGGCAGGCAGGAGTGTTAGGTCTTCTGCTCAGCTATTAAAGTAACTTTACTGCAGTTCAACTATCTTTGCAGATCTGCTTGGAAGACTGAAATATAAACATGGTAGATCCAGTGGCATTCCTAGGGAAGCACAGTTCTAAGTTTGCAGGGTGCCTCAATATGCCCTATGTTTTCCCCCTCCTCTTCTGAAACATCCTGGGAACCTTGGGAAATACAGAGAAAATGTCACTGAGTTGCACTTGTCACCGGGAATGTCTCTAATGTCAAGATTTGGGGCAGCTTACATGGAGTATTTAGGCACTTGCTATGGAGTACAAGTTTACCTGTAGTGTGTTTCTTTGTATCCACCCTTCCAGAAGTTCTGAAAAATTAAATAGCAAAACACTGCTAGCAGAATACGCGCATAAGATGGTCAAGAGCTTCTGCTTAGATCTCTTTGATTATGCATCAAACTTGCTTGCTGAAGCTTTGTTTTACTTTTAGTTTTTAAAACCTTCCTGTTCTCTCAGTGACTGATCCATCTTGAGCTTCTTTATCCTGGCTTGCCCCTTAGTCTATAGCTGACAATGCATCTTGGAATCTGGCATATTTTTCCCCTTATGGGAAAAATATGGCTTTTCCCAGGTTTAAAAAAAATCATGTATCTCATTGAAAAAGTCCAAGCTATTTTGCATTATTTTCTATCGGGGGTGACAAACATAATGCTTGCAGTCTGAATGTGTCTAGACTGAATGTGTCTAGACTTGTGTCTAAACTGGGTGACTCGTGGGTTCTGGGGTCATGACCCGGCTGGGACCCGAGGTACGGCAAGCCTACAGGCAGTATTAGGTGCAGCCCACCAATTCCCCAGCCCAGCACCAGGCAAGCCAGTCTGACGCTGAGCTGAGAAGACAGTGTGCAGGTGCGAGCCTCGGCTTGCGCCTGCGCACTGTCTTCTCAGCCTGGCCAGAATGGGGAGGCAGGACACATTAGGTGTGGGGGGGGGGAGGAGGTTGTCCTGGATTGCCCTCCTCCTGTCCTGCCAAGATGTAGGCTTGCCTATTATGGCAACCCTAAATGTGGCTCTTGGAAGAAACCTGTTGGGCTCCTCTTATAATTGGGCTCTTCTGGCTTGATAATTGGGGTATCTCATATCTTGAAAGTACAGACATAATTTGCACATTTTATTCTGTCACTTGCATCCAAAAAGTGCTTGTTTTGTCCATCATCTCCTTAATTATGTCATTTCAGCTTCATGATGTAACTTCTTGCAATCATCAGGCACAAAGAATGCTAACATGGGTCCTCTGTTTGAAATTGTTTACCATCCCTGGTCTAGATAGAAATCTTTCCGTCTTCCTTGTTATTATCTTTCTTCTTGTTTTTTTTCTGTCTTCCTTGTTATTGTTCCTTGTTTTTTTCTGTCTTCCTTGTTATTTTCCCTTCTGCATTGTTAAATAGGCTCCTCTTCCCCTTTTACCTACATATTTGTACCTATTTGTAGCTTCATTTGGTAGCTTCATCTGTCAATGTTAGTGCTCACTTTTCACTTTCCTTTACCTAGTTTCAGTTATTTTCAACCCTTTTCATAGGGCACACTATCAAGGCACTAAAATTGTCAAGACACACCATCAGTCTTTTGACACCATGCTGCTAGTGAGAAGTTCACACCCCTCAGTGGCCCTATTAATAAATTACATTTATTTAATAAATTGCCAAACCACTAAGTCACACCCGTGGACTACTCAAGGCACACTGGTTGAAAATCACTGCTTGGTTGCTTTATGTTCCCAGTTGATTTCATTTTGGTCACTTTACAAGACTATCCCTATTTTCTTTTCTGGAAAACTGTTGCAAATTTCATCAGGTGTTTATGTATCGATGCAAATACTGATTTCATTAAGAAAATAAATGAAGAACCTATCCTGCAGTTTTGGTAAAGGACTTATGTTAATGCATGTGTAATATGCACAAATTCAGTGATCTGTTTTCAGAGTGCCAGGTTGAAACTGAATTGAAACAAGAAGTGGCAAGGATGCCTATCTAACTGGATCTGTACAGGAGCATAATGATCTATGTAGGAAGCTGCCATGCAGACTTTCCATGGGAGACACTTTTTCAGAGTTATGCTGTGTCATTTTAAACTTCTGTTATAGTTGGGTGTGGATGGGACAGTTAAGTAGCTGAAAGCTTGCCTTCAGCACACTTTTCTTAGCCACCTGAATGTTTCATGTGCCCTCTCCAGGAATCCCCCCCCCCTTTTCCCCAGGCCCAAGCGCACTTGGATTGCTCTGGAATTGATGATCTCGTTAAAATGTCAAGCTAGCCCAGGGATAGTTCCATTGCGAATGAGGATTTAAGGCAGAATCTGCCTTGGTGAAGGTTTTATCACAGACTTTAAATGGAGCTGGGTAAGTCCTCCAGGGCCTTAATGTACCAGCTGCCCTGTTCCTTAAAGAAGCCAATTCGTACAGAATGAAAAGGAATTTGGAGGCCCTATTCCTGACTCACTTTGCTTGAACATTCCTTTCGGGGACATGGAAGGAGGCTGTGAGACACTGACACAGATGAAAATAGTATGATGACCATCTGCTTTATCTGTTTGCTTTCTTCCTTGCAGTCAGCTTATGTGTGGCTTTCAGTTCACCTTGCCCATATGCTTGGTTCACAGCCATGAGAGCTTGGCTTAGGACATGTATGGACATGTACATGATCTCTAATCCCTGAAATATGTCAGTTCATGACCATGGTTAAGACCCTTGTGCATTATCCAGTTCTCACTGAGATACAGGGATTTTCATCCTCTTCTTTGTCATTCCTGCCCCTGGGTCTCATCTTTAAACTGAATGAATATTAATGTCCCCCTCAGTTCCATCCTCCTCCTCAAGATATCCATTCCTAGGTCTCCAGAGAACACAAGTAAGTACTGTTATCAGGGCTGCAGTAACTCTTATGGTAACTTGGTTATATTATAGAATCAAGGGGGCTGCAGTGACTCGGTGGTTAACAGTGTTCCTTCCATGTGCTTTTGCACTTAGTCATGCCGGCCATATTACAATATAGGATTCTTTGGACAGTGCTGGCTCTTCGGCCTTGTACCAAGGATGAACCCCACACTCCAGAGTCAATCATCACTAGCAGGGTAACATACAGGATACTTTCTTTAATATTGCGTTTAAATTAACTATTTGAAAGCCATATATATGAGTTTTTAGCTTTTATTTTGTTTTTAGCTTATTTATAAAACATTTTTAGCTTTTTATTTTGTTATGACCTATGTGGCAGCAAGCGGTTGAGTGAAGGGCTGCCGAATAAATCAAGAAAAGCAGGAAAACTTAAGCAGGAAAAGACCTGGATAACTGTTGGATGGGAGACTGAAAAAGCTGTCATAGGATAACAGAGCTAGAGGTGTCGCTGTTTACTGCTTGGCTGACCTGAAAACTGCTCATGCTGGAAGCTTGGAAGGCATTTAGTGAAGCCAGATGTAAAAAGATTCCATCTGGACGAAAAGAGTTCTATGATCTGCCCATGTAACAATTACCCACCTCACAGTTGTTGTATTTTTTAAATCCTCACAGGATTTTAAAAATGCTATGAAAGTTCTCTTGGGCGTTTGCATTGGCATGGGAAAGGCAAGTTATAAATCCCTTAAATAAACTATATTTTTTTTCTAAAATTGCTATGTTTTGGACAGGCCTTGTCCTCTTTTCTGGTTATGACATATGGTCACCCTGGTCTGGAGTTATTGCCCTCCTGCAACTAAATTCGAAAAATAATCATAACGGGTACTTTGAGTTCCTGAGTCACACCTTTACAACTGTAAAAGACTCAAGTCAAGTCACCCCCACTTTAAAAGGGCAGCCATGGGGGGGCTGTGTTTGGGGGGGGGAGTTCACTTTAACCACTCTCCTTCTGTCCCCTTCTATAAACGGTGAGACAGACGGAAGGGACTGTCAGATACAAGACAGAAGTGCAAGAGAAAGGAGGAGGGTCGCCATCAACAGCTCTGAGCAGGGTGACCAGAAGTTTAACTGTAAAAAAGAACAAGATCCATTAAGATAGGACACCCAAAATGTAGGACAACCAAGAAAAATGGATAATTTATATATGTAACGTATTAATTACAAGCAGGCTACATGTTGTCTGTTCCCAAGGAAAAGGAGGGCAATAAAGATTTTCTTTTTCCAGGGCACAAGGCTAAAATAGAGGACATCTGGTCACCTGGGCTGTGAGGCATACCAGGACCACTCAGCTGTTGGCATCCCTACTTAGAAGTAGTCCCACTTCAGTAAGGGTTCCTCTCCCACTTAACAATGGATGTCACGCAGCTGTCAGCACTGCGGTGGAAAATGTGATCACTACAAACCTCTCCCTTTCCCTCTCCTCTTTTCTCTTCCTCTCTGAGCTGCTGAAGCCAGTCATAATGGAAGAATCTCCTTGGCTCCTCCATCTGCCCTCTTCAAAATATATTCTCAAAATATGAGAATGCTCCTAGAAGAAATGGGCAAGAGATTTCCCGTCCCCCTGCTGCAGAAGCAAACATCTTCCCTGCCTCATTGCTGGAACTCCCTGCCCCTCACTCAGTCTGAACGAGGCTTTCACAAGTTTTTCACACCAAAAAATAGTAATCAAACACACCAAGTCACAGTCAGACTCAAGTCAGCATGTGTAGCAATGAGTCCCTATTCTGGGGGGTGGGGGGTGCAACTTCTTTTTCAGAGTCTTGCATATATTTGCAGAGTCAGCAAAAACTATGCCTTTTCCCAACTTGAGTCAGAATAATCCAAGATGTGTTCTCAGACCTGCTATTTTTAATCATTCTGAGGTTTGGAAAGCCCTGTGGAGGTGTTTGTAGGACTCCTCATACCCCTGACCTGGAGGCTGGTATTGGCTTAGATACGTAACCCTCCTTATGTCCCCTGTAGCATCACAATCCTTGGGAATGTGATGCACCACCCTTTTCCCCTTAGGGGCCAGAGACCAGGACTTCCTTGTCAGCTGGGTCATGGCCCAGCAATCTGAAAATGACTGGTTTAGTACACTGCAATTGTGCCATCATTCATGATCCTGGTTCCAGAGAAGTTGAACATTGCCGATCGTTAGTCTGCTCAGTGTTAGAGGCAGAGAACCTGCTTGCTCTATTTGTTTCAAATGGCAAGTCTCAGTTGCCAAACAAGAGAGAAGGAATTATGTATTTGCCTCTTTAGCTTTGTATCAATTGCATTTCATATTACTGTTGACTTCTGAGTCCTGACAGAGGGAGTAAATGTGGTTTATGGGTCATAGATATGGAGCACATGACTTCAGTTATAACCATATATAGGTATTGTCAGTTTGTCCTAATATTACAGTATAAATATTAGTGCTAAAACAAATATTTGAAGCAATTCAAATATCCATCAGATTTCTCAGCGAATTCTGAAATGGAAACGTTGCATTCCATTTGCAAAAGATTATTAAACTTTTCAAACTGTTTACAGTAAAACCTTGCTTATCCAGACCCTTCTAATGAGAATGCGTCTGTATTCTGAGCATACTTTATTTTCCTTCTTGCTATATACAGTACTTATCAGTGTCCTCCATTCTAGGCTTCCTTGTATTATAGTCAGTTTTACGCCAGAGATAGGAAAAAGTCCTCACTTTATAACAGGTGTTCTAGCTGACAGCTTGCTAATACACAATTTGAGATAGCCTATAATTTAACATTAAATTTTTGACATAAACAATTCACCTAATCAACCTTTATATTTGAATTTATCATAGATGTGCTGCATAAAGAACTGGAGAAAGCCCTTAATTATTTCAGTTTTGGTACAATAATACTAAACATTCTCATAAGTTTATAGTTGGGGAAGTCAAGACTACAAAGAGAACTGCAGGCTGATCTCAGAAAGGATATTCAAACCAGAGTCCCATTGCTTTAAATGTATACCCCTTACCACTGTTGTTGGATTGCTGTTTCAATCTTTCAGCATGCTTGCTAGTTTTGCTGACACTGCATCTAGTATGCTGTCCTTTAGGGATTATAAGCTGTGGGGTAGTTTTCTAATAGGGAACCCTTGACATCACCAAATGCTTACTAAAACATTTTGTGTTCTGTATGCCTTTTTCAATTTATTAAAGAATTGAGTCTTTCTCTGCCCTCTTCATCTCGCCCCATATGTCCTCTTGCATCAAAGCCTAAGGGTGCAAGCCAGAGTAACTATGGGGAGTCCTTGTTCCGATGTAAGAACAATTTGCTCTGGATTGCAATATGAATTTCCATCAGTTTTCACTAGGTGGTGCAGTAACTACGGGTGCATGTAATGTCTCTTACGTGCTCCCGTAGTTACTCTGGATTGTAGGGTATGTCTTATTTTCTGTTTGAAAACAGCATTGTTCTTAAATTTTCCGTCCTCTTAATAGATTTTTCTATAATCACTATAGTGCACTTTTAAAAAGCAATAGATCACATTCATTGCCTTTCCCTGTGATTAATTTCCCATAATGGTCCTAGGTAATGCTAAGGGAAGGCGAAGAAGGGACAGGGGAAAGAAAAGCAACTATCCCTATAGTATCTACTTTGTGGTGAGAGTATAAATGATTTAGATTAAATTTTTGTATAAGTATTTTAATTGCTTAGACTCTAAGTTTGCACAATTATTTTGCAGCTAGGAGGTGGGTGCAAGGGTCTGCCTTAATTCTTAATTGCACTGGTTAGCCTTATTTTCTCTCCCTAATTATTAGTCTCTTTGGGACTTGCTCTTCCTGCCAGATTCTCCCTTGGCTTGATATTTAATTGAATGGGAAATGGAAGCATGGATAGCTTTGGTGAATAGATCAGCTAAGCTAGTTGGGAAGTCATTGCCAAGAGGCCTTTATAACTCCCAAAACCAAGGATAGGTAGCATCCTAAAACGATGGCCAGTGAACCACATTCTGCCTACCAGCATAATTTTAACTGTTCCTCTAAGCCCAGTGTCATTATTATTATGTTCATGAAACCCCCCTCTTTTATCTTTGTCCCCTGGATGAAGTATCTTTTGGCCTGGGTCTGTCTGACAGTCCAGTAGAGAGAGAAAGAGAGAGAGGCTCTGCAACTGCAAATATTGTATATACCATATTTACTTGAATCTAATGTGCTCCCTTTTCAACCAAATTTAGTCTCTAAAACTGAGGTGTGCATTAGATACAATGGCACATTAGATTTGAGTAAATACTGTTTTTACTATTATAAGTCAGTATTTAGTTTAAGAATTTACTATATTATAATAAAAAATGTAATATAAACCCATTGTTGTATAAACTAGTGCAATCAGGTAAAAAAATCAGAATATAAACCAATTTTAATATTATTGTTATCATATACGTAACTCATTGGTGTATGCGGTACAATTAAAAATGAATTTTGATTTTTTTACAATTAAAAATCTAATTGAAGATGATATTTCTATAACTTCCCTGCTGCAACCCACTGCATAACCAAAACTGGGTGATTGGGTCATGGTAGCTTCAAGTCTTGGGATCGCTAGAATATTTTTAGCAGCCCCCAGCCTGATATGATTATGGGCAAACTGGAGTTCTCTGATTAGAATTCACTATGATATTGAGGTGAGGGTGGTGATGAGGGAGAGCAGCTTTTTCCCTGAGCCTAATCTGCTTCTTAAGAACCAGTTACCTTCAGCCTGTTAATCACTGGCTATAATTGTAGTCTGAGGCTTATCAGGGGAATATTAATTAATTCATGGACTAAAAAGCATTGGCTATGTATGTATTGGGGGGAAGATAGTATTGACCAACAGGCCATTGGAGATGAACATCTCCCTAGCTTATTCTTCCATCAGATGGTAGAAACAAGCAGAGATGAAAGCCCAGCAAATTTTCACGTTCATTCTGCAGGCACCTATCTGCTTTTCCCTACTTTGTTTATAATCTTCAAATTGTGTCATGGAGGGTGTTAATCACTGGCGTCAATGCTGGATATATAGCCCTCAGCCTGGCCTGTGGGAAAAGTAGAGAGAGACTTTTCCGGATGTGCTGACTACTAGGATATGTACATTGCATTTCTCTTTCAAAACATCAAACTTGACAAGTAGGGAGATACCGCTTGGTTTATCTGCCAGAACGTATGTAACTACTGACACTGGAATTTGGACATCTCCTGGAATCTCACAGTAGCTCTTTTTCTATGAAAATGATGGGAGTGATAGGTTAGGGTAAAAGAGGTTGCTTTCCTAAAAACACTTTCCTGGGAGTAAGACCCATTGAACACAATGGGGCTTACTTTTGAATAGTTATCGTTAGGATTGTGCTCAAACCACACTTTCCTGGGAATAAGTACTGTTGAACACAGTGGGACTTTTCAGTAGACATGCTTAGGATTGCATTGTAACTTGGGTAAAATATATAAAAGAAGCTTGTAGGTTCTCACAGCAGAGAGTTACTGGCCTGAATAAAGGGATGCAGCACCCTATACTCTGAGGCACATGTGTGGACTCCAAAGAATTTTAGGAAATTTTAGCATCAGTTAAATCCACTGTGATTTACTTGCTTCTTAACTGCAAAAGCACAAATTTCAAGAAGTTGTCCTCTGTATTAACTCCCTGCATAGGAGCCTCATATTCTGGTACGGGCAAAGGCCAACCAGTGTAGCTGTGGAAATCAGGGTGACCATATGTCCTCTTTTTTAGCTTTGTGTCCTGGAAAAATTCTTCATTATCCTCCTTTGTGAGCAGACAGCATGTAGTCTTCTTGTAATTCATAAATTATATGTAATAAATTACATATAATAGTTTTAAATTTAATAACCAGCATTATAGTGTTTAAATTAGCCACGCAAAAACAATTTAAATTAGTGTTTTTAACTTTCATTTTGTCATGTCCTATATTTTTCTTGGGTGTCCTATATTTTTGAGGGGGCAGGGGTCTCTGTCCTCTTTTTTGGTTATGACATATAGTCACCCTAGTGGACATGGGGTGCTCATAGAAGTGAAACAAAAAGGATCACGTCAGCTTAAGCAATCAGTGATGTAACATACAAAAGTTGAGCAGGAGGATTTTGAGATATCCTTGGTAAAAATGGTCATCAGATTTTAAACTCTACTGTACATTAAAGTTTTCTTTTTGGTGATGCTGCTTTAAATGGTGTAGAACTGATGCAAGTGTATATGCAAAATGAAGACCTGGATATTTTATCATTCCTCATGCCCCAGCTGTTGGCCAACTAAACGCCCAGCAGGATGGCACAGGAAGGCTATCAGTCTTAATTGCTGAACAATTATTGGTAGAGGGAGGAAATTTTAATACTTTGTGTCACTAGGGTGCCAAAATGCCGAAGGCTGCCCGTGTTTTAGAAGCAGCCCCTGCTGGCCTGGATGATATGGTTGTTTATTTACACTGGAAGGATTGTTTAACTGGAAGGAGTCTGACGCATCTGAGGTATTCTGTTTTGTTGAGGACTAACAATCATGGCTTGTGGAGACGTGCAAAGTTAGGACACAGGGAAGATATCCCTGGAAAGGCTCTATACTGTCTGGAATTGTCCAGATATCAGCTTCCCCTGTGGGTGGTATACTGTATAATGATTCTCCTGGCAATCCTAATCCCAGGTTAGGCTGGCACAAATCCTGTGCTGTGCTATCGGGCCACTCCTTGTGTGGTTAGGCTAGTGCACAGACATGCACTGGCCTCTTCATACCATCATGGGAATGAGGACCTGAGTGGGTTGCACTGGCCAAGATAGGATAGTGCTTGGCTAGGTGCTGGTGGTGGTGCTGGTGGCTTCGGAGGGGGATCAGGTGTCTTCAGTTGCCAAAACAAGCAGCAGAGCTCCACCACTTGTGCTGGCAGTGAGGGAATCCGTATTACAACAATGCCTTGCTTGTTATTCAAGGCATTGCTCACAAACTGAGCAAAGATTTCCTTGAAATCTTTACTCATTTTATGAAATACACCCAATCCAGGACACTTGTAAACCGAGGTGCCATTATATGCTGAATCAAGGCATCTCATACTCAGGAGAACCTTCTTTCTAGAAGTTCTTTTAGATCATTCTAGCTGCAATCCAATTTTTTAACCCTCTGTGAAAGATGGGTCAGTGCTGCAGAGAAGAAACCTGATACACTGAAAGTGAATGTGTACTGAAAGTGACCTCCTTGGAAAACATTGTCAGTCTACAGTTTCTACATGGAAAACCTGTAGAATTGTTATAGGATTTAATATTAATCAAAGGAATATTACAGTGCAGTCCTTGTGCTGGATCATGCAGATAAACATTTCCCCTTACCCTGGTTTACAGGGCAGCAGCACAATAGATCTGGTTGGGTCTGTGCCACATCCATAGGTTTTGGTCCCAGCCCAACCTTCTTCTCCCCAACCTTCCACCTTTAGGAACACCCTTCCTAACCCCAGTAAAATCTTCTTCTCGCCTCCTCTCCTTTTTTTGTCATTCCCCCTCCCACCCTTGTGCAAGTCTCCACTGTCTTGTTGACTAAAAGCCAGCATGTAGCAAATGCTCTGAGGCATTTTTTCTGCCTTGCCATCTCTGCCATTGTACAGCCTGCACTCCCCACCTCCAGCTCTCTCTCTTTATTCTTGCCAGTCACTCATTTGCATCATGTAGCCTTTGGAATCTGATTTATAGTTTGCTGCTCTTGGGCAAAGCTTCCTGGGCATGCTAAGTGGCATCTGCTTTCTGGCATTCTGGCTGTCCTCTCTTCTGCCCAAACCAGCTGTTTCATAGCTCATTCTTTGAGCCCCTTGAAAGTGGCATCCCCCATTCAGCCTCCAATCCATCAGTCTGCACCTTCATTCCCAATGAGCTTCTAAATAGATTTTACTAAAGCTTCTCCTTTTCCTCTTTCTCATGTAGGCCATAAATCTGCAGCTCAACCTTTCTTGTCTCGGGAGTCTTGCCAGTCTTGAAGCAATCGGATTCTTGTTTTGAGGGAATCTCTA
Source organism: Cryptoblepharus egeriae (assembly GCA_030015325.1). Classification (NCBI taxonomy): domain Eukaryota; kingdom Metazoa; phylum Chordata; class Lepidosauria; order Squamata; family Scincidae; genus Cryptoblepharus; species Cryptoblepharus egeriae. Next base: position 100,769,256 of record JAREYC010000002.1, on the reverse strand, counting down.
TTTCCTTCACCTTAGCAAAGGGCAAGTGAATCAGCGTAAGCTGGTGATATTCTTTGGTACTGTTAGAAAAGGGGCAGCACATGATTTCAGTCCATATATAAAAATACGCCTGTTGGAGAAAAATGCTATGAATATAGATCCTGAATTACGTCCAACAGAATTTAGGATTCTTTGACCATGATTGTGTAGACTAACCCTACAATCCAGAGTAACTACGGGAGCACGTAAGAGACATTACGTGTACCCGTAGTTACTGCACCACCTAGTGAAAGCCTATGAGAAATTCATATTGCAATCCAGAGCAAATTGTTCTTACACCGGAGCAAGGACTCCCCGTAGTTACTCTGGATTGCGCCCTATGTTAATTATCTGGAAGTATATAGAGAATATCTGGTATATAAATTAAACTCCAGCCCTATTAACTGTGTAAAAAAAGTCATAATTTGCAGTTGTCTCATGGCTTAGAAATTGGATTGGTCTAATAAGGTCCAACAGAGACATTCACCATTTTGTAGTTTCCCTTTGGATCTAACCCCTTGTCTTTGACACATAACTGCTTTTTTGTTGTTTTAAAATCTGTCAGATTTTGGAAAAATAATTAATGTAAGGTAATTGGACTCCATTAACAAAAGATATTAATGCAAAAGATATCTAATGTGTGCAGAGGATAGTCTAGTATAGTTGAAAATATGGGCTTCGCTGAGTGGAGAAACTATAGAAATTTTGTCATTCTTAGTACAAAACTTAAGTTTGACATCCTGTATTCCAGTTTAGTATTTAGTCAGATGCCTCAGGGAAGTCCCTCCGAAGAGTGCTGATGTCAGTTTCCTTTCCTTGTCAGTCCGTTTCAACTAGTAATCAAATGTGTAGACTTTGGAAGTTAACCTTTGGGCTATCAAGACTAGTAGCCAGAAGAGGAAAAAAAGTCCTGTGTACCAGACATACGTAGAAAGTTTCCTATCAATCCCATATGTGAAACTGTTCCCATTGTCTTCTTTTTATTTTTATCAAAGCTCTTTGTGTTACTAAGGGTGTGATTCAGAGGCTGCCCTTGGCTAGTGTAAGTCACTATTAGAGGACCAGGCCAGGGCATAGATGTGCATGGGCCTCTGGATGCTGGTCCAAACCCCATTGAGCTGGTGGATGAGGTAAGTATGTGCATGCTCACTCAGGTAAGGGAGGATGGCAGGTGAGCAGGGGACAAGGCTATGTTCTGGTACTTATGCTAGATCCTAACTATGCTCCCAGGTAGATGGATTGGGCTACCCTGGGCTGCTTTCATCTGCCTCAGCTCCTGGACAGGTATGGATTGGGCTGCAATTGTATTTTATGGCAATAATCCTGTTAGCCTGCTTTTGTCATCTGTTTCCCTTATGGAGCTTCTTTACTCTAAAAACAAACCTTAAATACAGTATATCAATTTTTATATTTTATTCCAAAATGTTTATACAGAATTGCCTTTTAGTATTGGTCCTTGTTGGATGGCTAACAAATAATATATTAAAAATAAAATCAACCCTGTTCTATATCAGCTTGACTACTGTGTATGTCCTACTTCTCCCCATGATGCATGGAACAGAATTGGTATGTTTGTCATTTGTCAGTGTTTATATGCAACAATGTACGGCCAAACTGGGCATATGTCTAAATTTGCAATCTGGCAGGGAAGGAGGGGGAGTTGTTTAAAGCAAAGAATTTAAAGGTGGGGGAAGAGCTGAGTGCAATCAGAATTTAACACATTGCAGTGCAAATTACTAAAGGCCTTCTTCCGCCACTGCAATTTGCAATATTTCATGTCTCCTCTGCTCCCTATTTGTTTCAAGAACATGTTCCCACCTTGAACCATGTTGGACATTTAAACACAATTTGGTGTTAAGCCTCAGTATCTTATTAAACACTAGAAAATCCTCTTTAAGCCAATATAGGCACAGTCCAGAGTAATTAAGGGAGCACGTAAGAGACATTACATGCACCCATAGTCACTGCACCACCTACTGAAAACCTATGGGAAATTCATATTGCTACCCAGAGCAAATTGTTCTTACACTGGAGCAAGGACTCCCCGTAGTTACTCTGGATTTCACCCTATGAAGTGCAACAGCTAGTGTGGTGTGGCTTCTAGAAAGGTTCACTGTGGCAAAATATGCACTTCTTTCCCTAATTGTCTTGCTGGTGTCACAGTTCAAATTGAGCCAGAAAAATGAACTTACTGATTTGGCACTTCTGGAGAGGTCAAGACGCTCAGCTCTATAAATGTACGTAAGGGTACATTGGCTTCGTCTGAGGCAGTCATTGATCTATCTGGCTCAGTATTGTCTACTCTTACTGGTTTTCTGACAGGGGTCTGCCTCAACCCTAGCTGAAGATGCTGGGGATTGCATGTGGCCTTCTACATACAAATTTGATATTCTACCACATAACAGGAGCCCCTTTTCTGAGAACCTTAGCCAGCAAGTGGTAAGGATAGAATTACAATTTATAACTAATTTTGGGCAAGGTTCACCTGGGGACATGCAGTTGGGACATGGGCTAGATGGTGCCACTATGAAGTTGATTTGTGGCTGACTGACAGGGAACTCAGAGAGTGTTTATAGATGGCTCAAAATCAACAGGATTAGAAGTAACAAATGAAGTGCCACAGAGCTCTTTCTTTAACCTGGTGTTCATTTTCTTTATGAGTAACTTGGATGAGGGAGTTAAAGGGATGTTTCTCAAATCTGCGGATGACAGTGAATTAAAAGGGGTAATTAATAGAGCAGTAGTTCCCACATTGTACAGAACACACGAGGGGCTGTGGCAAACTCATAGGAGCTCAATAGATTGTTTCTGGCTGCCTCTTGTACCTGGCTCTCCTGTGTACTGCCATCTTGGATCTTCCAAGCTATCACACAATCCAAGATGGTGGTACCTAAGAGGACTGTAAAAAAGAGGCTGGCATGAAAAGAGGGCTGAAATTTTGTGTCCTGTGCTCCACTTTGAGTGGGTCCAGAGGAAAGTGATTAGGAGAGGCAGGATGCAGGAGATTCCTATCAGGAAAGGTTGAAGGAGTTAGGTGTGCTGAGCTTGGAGAATGGGCAGTTAAGAGGTATCACAACTATTTACAAACATCTGAGGATTGGCTATGAAAAAAGATGGAGTATATTAATTCTCGTACTTAGTATTAGTGCTCCATGAAGCAGGACCAGGATAAATGGACTTAAATTATAGCAAAGAAGTTTTTGATTGACCTTGGGAAAACTTCAGGATGGTAAGGACTGCTTACCAGAAGAACAGTCTACCTTGGAGTTAGTGGATTCTCCATTGTTGGATGTCTTTAATCAGAGGGTATCAGGGGTCTGTGGACTGCCTACACTGTCATGTGGTTGGGCTCAATGACCAGGCCGACTATCTGAAGCTTTGGAATGCCTGGTCCTTTGTGCTGGGTATTATCACTCACTTTTTACCTGAAATATACTATGATATACTAGAGCAATTAACCTGTCACTGCACGAGTAAAATTTAAACACATTTGTGGGCACTGGGCATGGCTGAGAACTGCAGGGCACCAGTGGGCAAGAGCAGGCATGGGAAAACAATGAGCATCAGATGAGGGACACCAAGCACAGAAGGGCAGTGGGCACCTGCGGGCACCCATGGGCACCAGCAAGTACCTCCAGATACCACTGTGTACCATGGGCAGTGGTCACCACCAGGCAACACCAAGCAATGGGCACCATGGGCACTGGGCACCACTGGGCACCACTGGGCACCAGGCATCCCTAACAGGCACTGGGCACTACTAGCAGTGGGCACCGCTGTTCAGTAGGCACCACTTGGCTCTGCGCTTCCCTACTGGGCACTTCCAGACAGAAGTTAGTAGTGAGCACCAGCAGGCATTATTGGGACCACCAGGCATCTCTGCCGGGCACCAGGCACCACTGGGCAACATGGGGCACTAGACAGTGGGTACCACTGGGCAGCGGGCACAAAGCATCACCAGGCACAAAAATAAGTTCTTAGAGGGTAAGAATTTGCTCCCCAAATTTCATGCTTCTAGATCTGTGGGTTTGGGCTGGGCATTGTTGAGTCAGCAATTCTTCAATGTTAAGTATAGGGATGAAAATACATTTCCCCCCTTTTACCCTTAGGGTAATACCCTTAGGGGTATTCTTTAGGGGTTAAATTTCTAAAAATCTGTTAGGGGTTAAATTTCTAAAAATCTGTTCTTAGTGGTGCTCGCATCACAGAAGGAATATGTTCCCCAAATTTCATGCTTCCAAGTCAGTGATTTTCAACCTTTTTCATCTCATGGCACACTTAATAAGACACTGAAATTGTCAAGGCACACCATCACTTGTTTTTACCATTGACAAGGCACACCAAACTGTTCAAATCCCCCAATTTTCCTTTTAATGAATGTAAATCTCCAAATTCTCACAGCACACCTGAGGACTATCCATGGCACAGCAGTGTTCCATGGCACGTTGAAAATCACTGTCCTAGGTGCAGGGATTGGGGCTGGGCATTGATGGGTCAGCAGTCTTTCAATGTTAAGCATAGAATGAAAATGTGTTGCACTCATTTCCATCCCTTCCAGTGTGAATTTCCAAAAATGGGTGCCTATATCATGGAAAGAATACGCTCCTCAACTTTCACACTTCTAAATCTGGCAGTTTTGGCTGGGAGTGAGTGAGTCAGTCAGTCAGTCGGTCGGTCACAGTTGGTCAGTCGGTCTTCAATTTTATTTTCCTAGGCAGAAGCAAAGCAAACTGCAGTGATGGGGCAGCTGTGACTGTGTGGTTAATATGAAAAGCATTATATGCCTGCAGCAGGAGGAACAATAATTTCTATCTATAGAATCTAAAACCTTGATGGTCAGCGGAAGGAAGGGGTAACTGCACAAAAGGGCTTGCATATTGTTGCATGCCGGTATGCAAGGTCGAAGATAATTCAATATGAGCCCCCCAGCAGTGATTGGGTTTTCCTTTTTCAAAATCCCAATGAGAGCCTGCTGGGAAAAAGGGACAGAGCATGAGTTGGCTTAAACAGCCAGATCTAAGCACAGTGACAATCCCTTGGGGAGCACCACAGGTCAAGGGGCCACCCTGAGTCAGAATTATGAATTCCCCTCGTTTCCTGGTGCTTGACACCGTTGGGGCTCCTGCAGGGCTGATCAAAGAGAAGCTGTCACTTCCCTCTTTAAAATATGACTAGTGAGTGGCAGATGGCGAGAAGAAGAGTTTAAGATCTAATAATAAAAGGAGGAGTGGGAAGGGGCTAATGAATACATCCCTGTATTTCTGAGATGTCACCTTGAGAGACAGGTGGATGTGTGTGTATGTCAGAGATTGTGGCAGGTGTGTGTATGGGGAGGGGAGGCATAGGATGTATGAGCAAGCTAGCTTTCTGATGTCTGAATATGGAATAAATGTGGGGGATCAGATTTGCTCAGTCTATGGGGGAAACTGACATTGAGTGATTAAATGCTCCACTTCCATCAGTTCTGCTGCAGCCTCTAGCTTAAGTGACAAGACATTTTGGCTCCCGGTGCAGTGTCACATTCCCACAGAAAGGGCTGAGTTTTTCTGGAAATTGTATTTTGAAATCAGAATCCTGTGAATCAATGGTTGATTTCTTCTCTTTCCCTCAATGCAAAGTGGGAAGCATGGAGGAAAATTTATATTTTTGGGAACTCCAGGTATTAACTTCTAATTTATAATATGAAAAAGTGCTCTAAAACACATTTTCTTCCTAATGTCAAGGTGTTGGTTTTGCAGCTGTTCTGTTGCAGTTCCATGATCGGATTGTTAATTTTCCTCATATCTTCATAAACCTGTAAACTCCATCTCATTGCACTTGTTGTTCTGTCTCTTCCTTCAATGGGCTTTGCTTTCTACCTATGTTTTTGTTCGCAGTTGATTCAGTCCCCATTTGTGATGGATGATGGTTGGGGACTGAGATGAGACTGAATGGGTTCTTGACATGTGAAGTCTAGTCAGATAGCCAGTGGGTGCTGAGAAGACTTCAGTTACACGGAAATGTAATGTCCATCCTGCTGTTGTTCTGTTGTTAGGATCAGATACTTTACTTCATCAGGAAAAGTATGATGGTTCTTGATTCGTGTTGTTGCCTTATCTCACGCGAAAATGTTTTGTGCCTTATTGTTATTTAAAACAAACATTTCACTGAATACAACATAAATAAAGCAATAAAAACAAATAAGTATAAAACAGTGAATAAAACAGCAGGAAGTGTAATAAGAATCAGCAGCATTCGGCAGGTATAAAAACAGATTCAAATCCCTGGACAAATAAAAAGGTCTCTGTCTAGCATAGGAAAGACACAAGATTCAGTGCAGAATGAGTTTTTCTGGGAAGAGTGTTCTGCAAATGATATGGCAGCAAGAGAAAGGCCCTGTGCCTTGTCACCATAAAGAGAAGGGTCTCTTCTGTCTACATAAATGCCTTCACCAGTGCAAGGGGTGTCTGTGCATTCCATGTCAATCAAGCAGGCCGAGGGTTCTACTCCCATGAGTGTCTGAGAAGGCTGAAGAACTGTCAACATGCCATTTGCATTTCAACTGCCATTTCTAACTGTCTCTGAGACCATAACATGCTGGGCTGAGAATACGATGCGGGGGAATTGAGGAAAGCCATTGAGGAGAGAGGTGGCAAGGGGCAGTTGAGGGAGGCAGTTGAGATACTGTTAAGAGGGAGGTTTTTTCTTACTGATGAATGTTGTTACATTGTACTTCTGTAAGTGACAGCTGTGGACTAGTTTCCTAAATGCCTGCCCCAGCAAAGGCTACAATCCAGAGTAACTATGGGACCTCTTATGTCAACATAGTTATGGCACCACCTATGGGAAATGCATAGACGTCAGAGGTCCTGTAGTTACTCTGGATTGTGGCCTTATTCTCACTTTGCTGCTTTAGCCCCCATGCTGCCAATGCAGTGAATTTGTTGCCCGTAACTAAGAAAAGAGCAAATGTCTTTGACTTGAAGCTACATATTGGTGAAAAGGGTTGTTTTCCCATTAACAGAATTAGCTAAAAACCCCTTTTCACAGTCTCCTGTGGAAGGTGTGAGCTGTGCTCCCCCAATCACAGTTAGTATGAAAGTGGGGTGGTGCAGCATCGTGAAGACTCAAAGCAACTCATGATCATCTCATCAGTCACTGCCACATTGTTAGATCAGAGTTGCCGCAGTTGGCATGCCATCTCAGGTGTGAGGATGTCTTGGGTCAGCACTGAGTGTGGACAGTTGATAGTCTTTAAAGGAGGGATGAAGACAGAAGAGAATAAAGGCTGGAGAAGGAGAAGGGAGGTGGGAAGAATATGACATAAGAGTAAGACCCAAAAAGCATGGGGAAGGGGAAGACCCAAAAATGGAAGAAGAAAACGAGTAAAGTGACAGGGAGAGAAGAGGCTCAGGGAGGAACACTGAAGCAGGAGATAGCATGCCCAGGCAGGGGAGAAAAGCATAGGGGGGCTGCTGGTTCAACAATGCCCTCCACTACCCTCCTAAATGAACCCAGACACATTGCTGAGACTACAGTTGTGGTGAGACATTAACATTGGTGCTCCTTTTGAAACAGAACAGTGGGAACTGTGGCATTCACCTAGGCCCAAAACAGCATGGAGAGATATATTATTTGGAGTTAATTCAGTGGAAATATGAGTTAAGCATATGTGGAGACACTGGGACCATATGTTCCCTCAGGTGATGTAACAGAGGATACCAGAGGAGGTTGTGAGTATGTGCAGAGGATACCATTGAATGCTGCCTTTTATTGGGTAACTAGCGAAAGCGTACCCATGTTGTGGGAGTAAAATTCCCCTGTATGCCATTCCCCCCATGCTCAGCATTCCCCCCATGTGCATCATCCCCCCATGTGCATCATTCCCCCATGCGCAGCATCCCCCCATGCGCATCATCTCCCATGTGCATCAACCCCCCCACGCATCAGCCCCCACTGCACAACATTCCCCCTGCACATCAACCCCCATGCGCATCAACCCCCATGCACCACATCCCCATGCACCGCATCTACCCCCATGCACAACATTTCCCATGCGCAACATTTCCCATGTGCAGCAACCCCCATGCATGTGCCACATCCCCCATGTGCATCACCTTCCCATGCACAACAATCCCCCATGTTCATCCACCTCATGTGCAACTTCCCCCATGCGCATCACCTCCCCATGCACATCACCTCTCCATGCGCATCATCTCTCCATCTGTAACATTCCCTATCCGCAACACCCCCATACACAACAGCCCCCCCATGTGCAAAAATCCCCATGTGCAGCATCCTCCCCAATGCGATACCTTCCTCCGAACAACATCCCCTCCCCGGGCACCAGGCCTTGAGCACCAAATTGGCTGCTTGTTGGTCAGTCTTCCATGTTAAGTATAGGACAAAAACATGTTGCACCCAGTTTCAGCCCTGTAAGAGTTAAATTTCTCAACAATTGGTTCTTTGTGGGTGTTCATGTGACAGAAGGAATACCCTCCCTGAATTTAACGCTTCTAGGTCCGGGGGTTGTGGTCGAACATCCCTCAGTCACAGATTCCTCAATGCAAAGTATACAGAGGAAAATGTGTTGCGCCCCTTTTCAACCCCTTCCAGTTAGAATTTCTAAAAACCAGTTCTTAGTGTACCCCTCAGTCACAGAAGGAACACCCACCCCAAATTTCATGCTTCTAGGCCCAACGGTTTTAGCAGGGCGTTGATGAGTGAGTCAGTGAGTGACTTTTCTCTTCTATATATATAAAGAAGATTGTACTTTTATGTCTAAATCTGCAGAAAACTCTGGAATTAACTATTCATCGCCAACTTGTGCATTGTGCTATTTTCCCCTCTTTGAAGTGCTCTTTTGAGCTCCTGTCCTTGTGGGGAAGAATACCCCACATTGTTACCATTTTATTCAGAAAATAGATTTGTCGTAACTTATCAAAAGGCTAACTATGAATCTCGTACTTTTCCTTATCTAGCGCAACTGGGTGCCCAATAAGTGCCCTTCTAGCCACCATTTACGGAGAAAGGCGGAATACAGATCTAATAAACAAACTGCTGCCTTATTCCCAAAGCATTACTGAAAAATGCAGACAACTTTTTCTTAAAAAAAGGTTTATATCTTTTATATTAGGAATTGTTGGCAGTTTTCCATGCATTTACTTCCCCATGGCAAAAAACCAGCAATATCCCCAAGGGGTGGGAGGGAAAGAGGGAAATATGAGTTGTCTTTTTGACTCTGCGTCATGTGTGGCTGCCTAAATTGCCAGAAGGGTTCTCTGATTTTCTAAAGCAACATTTCTCAACATTTGTCCTCCACCATACTATTTCACATGGTTCACCTATTTGATGTACCTATGGAAGTGACTGACAGTGATATCATTACAAGTTATTCCTGGGTTGGGAGTCCAGATACAGCACACAAAATTCCAATGAGATGCTCAGGATGAACAAAAGCGCTTTTTTTTGAGTGCATAAAAGTATGCTTTGGAGCACCAACCACTGAATCAAGCCTTTTACTGCTGTTCTGCTACTTTCCTGGTCATGCTGTTGGGCAGCAGTGGTACAAGGTGGTCCCAACAGATACCACCTCAAGTACCATGAAAGTAGCCATACCACTGACTGAGGAACAAAGTGATGGTGGCAGCTCCATCATTTAAAAGGTAAAGCTGAACTTTCAGTTGTACTCACTCTTTTCTCATCCATTTTAGTGTCACTGATGGAGAACTGATCCTTGCATGATAACTTCAAATCAGAAGTCATCCTATTACGTCAAAATCAACAGGGTCATCCTATTAGGTTACATGCAGGGCTGGGGAGGCCACAATGAAAACATGGTTGCTAAAGGATGTCACGAAGTGATGTAAAGCATGACCCAGATTGGAGGGAAGGCTGATGCAGGAAGTTGCATTGCCTTCCCCATGTCACCACAGGCTGCAGCAGCAGGTGAGCCGCACTGGCCAAATTTATTTGGCACAAGGGACTGGGAGGGTATGAGAAGGGTGGGGAGGAAGTGGGTGGAAGACATTTTGGGGCAGGAGGATAGTGAGTGGTAGGCGGCACTGCAGGAGTGCCTAGAGCAGTCTGTATCACCAAAATTGGTGACAGATCAGAGTAGACACGCTAGGGGTGCTGCTACATTACTGGAGTAAGGGGAAAAGCTTCTCCTTGAAAAGCGGTATCAAATTTTCACTAGGTACAGCACAGGCAAGCTGGCCTGCCTGCTCTCGTGTAAGTTAGGATTGCACTATAATACATTTTCCCAGTGTGGTGTGGGTGAAATCTCTAAACTTCTTAGTGTATTGCTTCCCTCTTCATTACTATTGTGCATTACAAAACTTGGAAAAAGATAATACCTTTCAGAGTTGACCCAATTTTATTTTATTTTTTTAGTTGTCATATCCAAGGAAAAGTGACCTTCAGAGACCCTCAGCAGTGAGCCTGAATAGGAAGTGATTTAAAGCAAGCATGCTGTACAGAATACTTAATGTGCTCATGCAGATAAAAAGACCACAGCAGACTTCCTGGCATCTGTCACCAGTAGAGCCATGCAAGCGTTACCTCTCTTACCCTGAATGTCCGTTTTTTAAGGGGGCTTTCAAGGTGGTTTTAATAATCATTCCAAGATGTGTTAACTTGGAAGACAGTTTGTGTAGTAAGTAGTAAACATGCATTCTTGGCAGAGTTGTGAAGGAGGAAACCTGACCCTCTTCAAATATTGGGGTCACTAGGAGCAGGTTTTTCCTCTACGGTGGTGCCGTGGACATCACACCATTTCTTTTCTCCTGTTTAAAGGAGAACTCTTTAAGTTTAATTAAGTTTGGCTGCACCTGGAAATATGCTGTGGTGAGGATGGGAAAATAACCATTTACCATCTGAAACAGTGACTAGATAAACATTCCTATCCCCAAGTTGCCTTCCCAGTTTTAGCCTTCCTCTGCAGGTCATGAAGCTAGTAGGGTGGTTAAGCTTTTCTATAGTGAGTAGGGTGTCTGCTGTCCATCACCACATCAACATGCAAGCCTGTGTTCTTTCGGTCTTCGAGGGGTAGCATTTGCAGGATGCCTTAGTTCCTCTAGGCCAGTGGTTCTCAATCTTCCCTACACTGTGACCCCTTTTTAAGTTCCTCATGTTGTGGGGACCCCCAACCATAAAATTATTTTTGTTGCTACTTTATAACTGTAATTTTGCTACTGTTATGAATCATAATGTAAATATCTGATATGTAGGATGTATTTTCATTGTTACAAATGAAATGTGTGTTCTATGCACATACTGAACACATTTATTTATTTATTTATTTCAGAGAAGGCATACATAGGATTGGGCCCTGAGGCTGTCAGTCAGCCCCAGCCGGAGGTCTGGCAAGCCTGACCTGGCCCCCTGCACCAGGGGTCTTTAGGCGACTCCCAGGAAAGCTCTAGGTGACGCCAAAAGGGGTCCCGACCCCCACTTTGAGAAACACTGCTCTAGGCTGTAGCAGAAGAAACAATGTGAGAGATCTTTTTCCATTATTTTCCAAACGCAGAGAGTTCCACTGATTAGCATTTCCATGACATCATGTGGTAGGGAGTTCCACTGATTAGCATTTCCGTGACATCATGTGGCAGGGAGTTCCACTGATTAGCATTTCCGTGACATCATGTGGCAGGGAGTTCCACTGATTAGCATTTCCGTGACATCATGTGGAAGGGAGTTCCACTGATTAGCATTTCCGTGACATCATGTGGCAGGGAGTTCCACTGATTAGCATTTCCGTGACACCATGTGGAAGGGAGTTCCACTGATTAGCATTTCCGTGACATCATGTGGCAGGGAGTTCCACTGATTAGCATTTCCATGACATCATGTGGCAGGGAGTTCCACAGATTAACAATCAATCATGTCAACCATGGAATCATCAAGCCATGACATCACTTTAGTGGATCCTGGACAGGGTGACCCTCTACAAAGTGAGTTCCAAGCTAGACTGTAGGATTTCTCCCCCGAACATTGGGTTTGAGAACCACTGCAATAAGTTGTTCTAAAGGCGGCACCCTTGAGAGGGTGACAACACTAGTGAACAAAAGGCTAAAAATCATGGTATTTAGGAATTATCCCATCATGTTATATACTGTTGGATGCATAATTTGCAGGAGAAGGCAGTGAAACAAACCACTTTGAAATATAAACTTGTGGATCAAATTCGTGGATGACACCAAGCTGGGAGGAGTAGCAAACACAACAGAAGACAGGAGAAACCTCCAGGAGGATCTGTATAAACTAGAATCCTGGGCTGTAACAAATATAATGAATTTCAACAGGGAGAAGTGCAAAGTTCTGCACTTGGGCAATAAAAACCAAAAACATAGGTATAAAATGGGGGATACTTGGCTTGGCAGCACAACATGTGAGCGGGATCTTGGAGTCACCGTGGATCACAGGCTGAACATGAGTCAGCAGTGTGATGTGTCTGCAAAGAAGGCAAATGCCATTTTAGGCTGCATTAAGAGGACTGGAGCTTCCAACTCGTGAGAAGTTCTAGTTCCTCTTTTCTCTGCATTGGTCAGACCTCACCTTGAGTACTGTGTTCAGTTCTGGGCACCTCAGTTTAAGAAAGTTGCAGCCAAACTGGAGCAAGTCCAGAGGAGAGCGACAAGAATGATCAGTGGGATGGAAGGGAAGCCCTACGAGGAAAGGTTGGGGGAACTTGGGATGTTCAGCCTGGAGAAGAGGAGGCTGAGGGGAGACATGATTGCCCTCTTCAGATAGCTGAAGGGCTGTCATAGGGAGGAAGGGGCCAATTTGTTCATAGCTGCTTCTGAAAGCAGAACTAGAACCAATGGGTACAAACTGCAAGAGAGGAGATTCTGGTTGGATATTCGGAAAAAATTCCTGACGGTTCGGGCAGTTTGGCAGTGGAACAAATTGCCAAGGGAAGTGGTGGACTATCCCTCACTGGGGATCTTCAAGCAGAGGCTCGACGAGTTCTAGGGGGATTTCCTGCTACAGGCAATGGGTTGGACTACGTGACCTACTAGGTCCCTTCCAACTCTTTGATTCTATGATTCTAAGTCACTTTTTCACCACTGCTTGGAGCTTATGAATGGCAATATAAATTGTATAGCCTATTTCCAAACCTAACTGGTGTTGCCAGTGTGTGGGGAGCCTTGCAAAACACTTGCAGGCTTTCCTGTGCCTTGAAACTAGTGAATGTGATCTTGAAACTGGAAGTGGCAGCAACCCCATTAGGTTAGGAAATAACTCCCTTCCTTCACAATCCTGGGAAGACACTGTCCCAGCCTCTCATCACAACAGCTTACCTTAGGAGTAAAGCTTCCTTATATTTTGAAAAATAATGTCCATAATGAACATGACTAATCCTAATCCCCAGTTAGGTTGCCATAAATCTCAACACTAGTCCTGTTGTGGCCTGAGGATTTCATAAAAGTGCAATAAGACACATCTGCACAGACATGCACTGACCTCCCCACACCAGGAACAGGAAGCAGATGATTTATGCTGGCCTAAATTGGTAAGGATTGCACCATGAGTGGTTTCCACATAGGCCATTGTTGTTACCCCCATGAAATAATTCAAGCGTGCTACAAGTACCTAAGATTTGAAGCAGAAATGGAGCTAGGTCACCACCTTTCTTGTCATTCTGATCTTGCTTTTTCTCAGATTTGATGGGCGCATTATGCACAAAGACACCTTCAGGCTAATGTGCGGGTTAATTAAATAAGCAGGTGTGCAAACTCTGAAGACACTGAACATGCTACCATGGATGGAATATATAGTTTAACAACATGTATCAAAGACATCTGTCATTATGTACTCTAAAACATCTAGGCACAAGAACAGTTTTTTCCTTGTGCCATTAAATTGTTGTACACATACCGGTAATTATGCAGTAGTGACTACTGAGTGAATATTGAGGCAGTGTTCCAATTTGAATTGAATGTTCTTATCTGTTCTTCTGCTGTATTAATTGTTTATTGTTTATGATTTAGTGCAAGAACGTATGTTGCCATTAGCTGAAGCCAAATTCCAAGTGTGGTATTCATACTTGGCCTATCTGTCTGTCCATCCATCAGTCAGTTGGTCAGCCAAGGAAAACCCTGGGATTTCGTGGTACAGCACATTAAAATTTGATTGTCCCAAAAGAGTTAAAACTTCGCCAATCTTTGAGTCTTAAAACAAAAATTAAGATTAAAAAAGCAAGGAAAATAAACAAGTATTTAAGATTTGAAATGCTGTAATTATATTATAACAAAACATATAATATATATAATAGAGGTTGTTAGTTACTCTTTTTTGAGAGTTCTTGCTGAGAGGGGAGCAAACTCTCACTGGCTATTTGCTCACTGTCCAATACCTGGACTAATATACCCCTCTTGCCATCTCAAATGGTGTCCTTTTGGTACTTTCAATTTTCTTTGATCCTATTTTGTAATGGGAGATGGTTCTTTGTTGGGAGAGCAATATATTTTGGCAAGAGTTAAGCAACTGCTTCTGTTAACTTGTGAGATAGATTATTTATATCTTGGCAGGGCTTGCTGCTCTTGAAACAGAGTCAGTGACGGTGATTCTAGTTTCCCTTCATTTGGATGGGACATTGTGGGAAATGAGGAATGGGCAGAGCTGGCTCCTCCAATGGCGCTGCTTAAGACTGCCCAAATTGGAACAAAGAAGCAGTTACAGATCCACACAGTTACGTCACCCTATAGTATTATCTTATGGAAAGTCACCTTAACTGCTCCGGAGCAAAGGGCTTAATTTGACTTTAGGATATGGGCCAAAGTCTGCCTGAAATTCCCATCCCAAATGTACATTATGTAGGAATACCAGAAACCTGCCTTCGAGGGAGTCACACATTGATCCTTCTAGACGTTGACTGGCAGCACCTCTTGGAGGTCTAGGATAGGATTTTTTTTCTCAGCCATATTTGGAGATGCCAGAGGAATGAACATAAGACTGCCTGCATACAAAAAATATACTCTCCGTCTGAGTTCTAATCTAATTCATATATGTTGACTTTGGCGCTGCTGAGCCACATGTATCTATGTGCTTTATGCTTGTTCACAGCACTTGGACGGCATCACAAGGAACTTGTACTGGGGAGGGGGAGTGTTGCATTCACTGTTTATGATATATATTTGAAGAATTTATATCACACCTTTCTCTCACATTCAAAAGCACTCAAAGCAACTTAACAGAACAAAAATGAATACTGCTAGATAAAAACAATATTGCAAATGTTAAGCATAAACAAGTTAGGGCCCATTCCCATCACGCTTTCCATTAGCCATTAGTAGGGATCATGAAAAGGTGAGGTTGTTTTTCCTGACAAAGTTGTGTTATCGTTTGTCAGGAAAAGTAATCTCACCTTTTGCTGGTCCATAGCCCTTAGCCATTTCATTTTCTCTTTAAAGCAGTTTGTGCATTTTCGTTGATAAATACTGTTAGTTGATAGATAGATTGATTTGACTGATCGATTGATCAATCGAAGCAGCCACAAATGCAGTCCTGAAGTAAGGAAAAAATATTCCCTTGCCTTGAGGAGGCTTCTGGGACTACCTCTCCATTTCAGGATGCAGTGCATGCCCACTGACATAGCTGGATCAGTACTAGAACATGTATAGGATTGGGCCCCAAAACATTAAAACAACAAATCACAGGATCATGTAAAGCTAATAAAATGGCATCTTATTAAAAATGCCATTCCACAATGTCAATCAAAAGCATTCCTGAATAAAAAGGACTTAAGGCCCAACTGAAGATCTCTGGAGGGAGCTGTTCCTATTGTAGAACATGTAAATCAAAGAATTATAGGTACCGGTAACTCATTTGACTGTAGCTCATAAGTATGGCATAGGGGTCATAAAAACTGCAAGCCGCCTATATGCAGACTAAGGTAAAATTTATCTTACTGTCATGGTTGTTTCTACAAGTGAGTAAAATGCATATACTGGTAAGTGTTCTTAATTTAGCAACCAAATGCAATGTCAGACTGTCTTCCTCTGCACTCTGTTTGTTCTTGAGGCAGACAAAAGTGGAACATAATTTCTAATTTTCCTTTAAGAGTGGTTTACTTTATGGAATGAACCTCTAATTTTTTCCTTTGCCACAAAAAAAGGTTCTTGCTTCCTTAGGTGGGGGTGGAGATGATAGAAAAATGCCATCAGTCCTGCTATGTTCTTGAATTTATGGTCTCCCTCCACCGACTCCCCAGTCCTAAAGAAGCTTTACAGCAGGCTTGCCGCAGTGGCATCAGATTCTTAAATTCCTTTTCTCTGCTGCTACCTCCTCTGTTAACTCTTATCTTTCTCACCCGGCAGCAAAAGCTAGTGAGTGTGCCATGAAGATAATTCCAGTCAAGCAAACAAATTGGGGAAATTAAACCCTGTGTGAGATCAAGCTGAGTTGGTGGGAGTACAGTGTATATTGTGCAAAGTTTGCTTTGTTTTCCCTTAGGGTAGGGAGCATGTAGTGCAGTGATTTTCAACCAGAGTGCTGTGGCCGATGGTGTGCCTTGACAATTTCAGTGCCTTTTAAAGTGCGCTGTGAGATGACAAAGGTTGAAAATCATTGATACAGTGCATCTCTTCTGCTTTGTTAGGTATCGCTTCAAACTCTAGAACCTCGTCCCTTCCAAATTCTTTTCTGAGTAGCACTTGCCAGGAATGTTTGGGTACTTTCCTAATGTTTTCTGCCATAAATCTTACTGGCTTCTGTATTGATTAGACACAGTAGTACTAACAGAGCTATGTGCCCTCTCCTGTTTATACCCAGCTGGTAAGTGCTCTGGGGTGTGCTTGTGTATGTGCTTGGACAGGATGGATTTTGTAGCAGTGTGCCTACTTTATGCAAATACTTTGCTACTGGAAGCATCTTCCTCCCACAGTCTGCAGGATGCTCCCCTGCCATCAGGAGCCTGCATGAATCCACAAGAAAGCACTGCAAAATAAACTATTGTAGTGTATCCCATTTTTTAAATTGCTTGCAGCTTTGTGGCCACAGTAGGAGGGAAGCAGCAGTTGCTGGAGTATTTCTGTATGTAACAAACTATGACTGCACTAGGACGTGTTTACTAATCAATCAGCTTTGTCTCAGAAGTAATGCAGACATTTAATGTGTTCTATGGAAAATGCTGTTTTCTCCCATGCTTAATGCAGCCAAAGGAGATTCCTTAATGACTGATTGCCATGACCTAGGCCATTGCAGATGTGTCCTGACTGCTCTGGGTTTAGGTGTATTCAACATTTCAAGTAACACAAGATGTTGCTGAGAGCAGTAGATCCATGTTGAGGTACTCCTGTATCATAGCCTGTACCATTATGTCTGTCAGCACTGTCCATTTCTTGATCAACCACCCCTAGTGCAATGGGATGGATTCAGCAGCACTGACACGGTGGTGTGGTTATGCCAGAGGTTGATGTGACATGCCAGATGTGACATGCCAGAGGTTGATGTGACATGCCAGACATCCCCCCTGGCATGTCATCCCCCTATGGTGCATCACCTCCTGCCTGAGAAGAAGTCAGTCCTCCCCTCAGCGGGAGAGTTCCCCTATTGAAGCACACATGCATGAAAGTCAAGTATGCCTCTTTCAGTTTGGAATGCTCCTACTGAGGAAAGGACTGGCCCCTCCTCAGCTGGAGAGTTCCAAACTATAGCATGCATGTGCAATGTTTGCACATGTATGCTACAGCTCTGAAGCTCCTTGCCCTTCTTGAGGAATGGTAAGTGGCTTCAGAGGTTTGTTGCACATGCACAACCTCTGCACATGCACAGTACACTTCAGAAGCGTCCCAGGCATGTGCCGCTGAGTGGAGTGACACCAGGCTCCCGCACCAGGTGATGCGGGTCTTTGTGATGCCCCTGCTTGGATTTATTATATTTTCTGTTCATGGATCTCTTGGACCATTAATGATCTTCCTCATTTCTTATTGAAATGTTTTTTTGCTATCCTTGAAATAGTATTAATTAGTATACTTGTGGATAGGGGTAGACTCATGACTGAAAACAATTTTAAAAAATCATATGTGTTTGTATATACCTGGAAGAACCAATTGTGTGACTGTTATGAAACTGTTGTTTCTGAATGTTGGAATGCCAAACCAATTAAAAATTCAAATTTGAAAATAACCTTGAAAGGTTTTTGAAGTTCCATGGACTTCTTCTTTCTCCTAATTTAATCTCCCATAAGGCAACTTCAAGTGTGTTCCCTTTGTTGTCCTTTATTGTATACTAGCTTAAAAGCCACACTCTGTGTGGACTTTTAAGCCAGCTCCTGTGGAGGGCATTTTGGGCTTCTCGCCCAAACTAAAGGGACTTCTGGTCCAGTTTAGAAAACAGCAATTTTGAAGAAATAACTTTGAATTCCTCAATTTAGTCCATGAAACTTCAAAACCTCACTGTAGGTTTTGTCAGTTATTTTCAAATTTGAATTTTTAACTTTTCCCTCCTCAACTGGACACAAATCCCAATGCTGGCTGTCATAATTGTCTACATAGAGCAACTTTAAACTCAGTATAAATTAAAAACTTATAAAATAAAATTAACTGTTAAAATTAAAAAAAACTTTTAAAATAAAATGTTTGTGGGGGTTGGGATTAGGTTGTGTGTGTGGGAAACAGTTGTGGGTTAGGTTGTGTGTGTATATAGAGTTGGGTTTTGTGTGTGTTTGTAGAGTGTGGGGGTTGTGTTGTGTGTGGGGCTTGGGCTATATTGTGTGAGTGGGTGGAGTGTGGGGTTGTGTTGTGTGTGTGTGGAGAGCAAAGTTGGGTTGTGTTTGGAGTGTGAAGTTGGGTTGTGTGTGGTGGTCTATCCCGGGATCATCCTACATTCCAAAACGGTATAATATGTTTAGGTAGAGCAGATGTGGGTGGAGCTAGAGGGTTATAGGATGGATGGTCAGGCAGAATTTACCTTTTATTTATATGGATGGGGCCAACATTGTATGGCCCTTGGAACACTACATGGAAAGAATGCTGTAAGGCCTCTTGAGATAGCACAGGGCTATTACTGTATATCCTATCCTTTGATATTTTAAATTATGCAGGCCCTCTTTTCTCTGTCCCTAAGGAACTGTCTAGATTCCTCAAGTCTTTTGTCCCACTTATCTGCCTGCCTTCGATCTAAAAGTCTAGCTGTCTAATGATGTTTTCTATAAAGGCAGGGCTGTGTCTACCTCTAGCTGGCCTCATTTGATGCTGCTACTGACCAAATGTCCAATCTTGTAATCCTTGACAAGGGTCAGAGATGGGAATTGATTTCAAACTTCAGAAGCCAATTAAAACTTCACTATGGATTTTCTGCAATTAGTTTAAGATATAAATTCATCCCTTTTAATTTTCTCATAGGGAAGTAACTAGCTCGAAATTGATATTTTCCCCTTGATTTCTTTATTAGATTGCATATCCATGTGGTTTTATGTATCATAACCAATAAATCTATTTCTCATTTAAATGAAATTGTTATGATTTTGACACACTTGCAGAAGCTAAAATGCCGCATGTTTGAGTATTATAATTCTAGCTGCACAACTGGGAAGGTGTGCAGTGGCCTTTGATAGTGAAATATTGGGCACTGTGAAGAGGGCTGAAATAATGGCATGGCTATCTAAAATTAAATAATTCCCAATTGGCATGCTTTCTGTAGCCCTGACAAATGATTCAGCAATTGGCTAAAGTGGTGTGATATCATCAAAATATTTGTAAACTTCTGACTGCTGGGAGTAGATACTCCCCCCAGCTTGTGTTCCCCCCTCCCAATGTTACTCATCTAGCCTCCCAGCAGCAGGTGAAAAGCCTGGGGGAACACTGTTTGCTCAGTGGTGGATCTGGGGCAGGGGCATGGGATAAAAGCCATACATGCTGTGCAGTGATGGGATTCAGATAAACTAATAACCGATTCTATGCTCATCTGGCAGCCACTTTCAAATGGCTATTTTTAAACTTTATATGTCCTATCTCTCATTAACAACCAGCTCTATAGACTAGGTGCAAACCTGCTGGAGCCCACCACTGATGCTGTGCCACCACCACTGCCTCCTTTGCCCATCATCCTGCCCCACCTGCTCATTTGAGCTGTTCTGCAGGCAGGCAAGCTATCACGTGGCACTCACTAGCAATCAAAGCTTCTCCCACTGAAGCTTCTCCCACTGTTTGAAACAATACAAGTGTCTAACCTAATTATCAGCATTTTATTTATCAGCAATTTTTTTCTCCACTCAAATGAGGCTGGCTCTTTATAAGGCAACTTCTTCAGCATTTGTACCGTGTGAGACAGTGTCCACTTGTTGTGGATTGGAGTCTCCTCTAATCCATGATGGATACCTGGCCAGCCTGTCTCAGGGCCTTTCACCAAGATGTTGCCTTTCCTACCGAAGTGATCCCTATTTTCTACTTTGCATTTGCATGCTTTTGAACTGCTAGGTTGGCAGGAGCTGGGCTAAGAATGGGATCTCACCCCGTCATACTTTCTTGTGACAGATAGGATAAATGCTCCTCCATTTTAGCTATCTGTAGAGTTCATGTCCAGAAATATTTTCTAATTTTGCTTTTGGGGTACTTTTTTATCCTTATGGCATATCTAGCTTTCATAAGAAACCTTGGACTTCACACTCTGCAAAGGTACACTTCTGCAAAAGGCCAAGCTTAATAGCACTTTTCAGTCACGAAACATTAGATGAATGCTGTTTCTGTTAACAGCAATCTCTGAATACTGTGCCTTTGAAGATTGTATACCAGGTACTTTTGTCAACCAGCTACTTTGTAACAATTCAGGTGTATAGAATCTCTGCCTTTTAAGTCATAGTTTGTTCACTTATTTGTGGTTGTGGTTTTTTAGTGTGTTATCTTTATGACTTTCTGTAGGATATGTTCTCATTCCAGTTAAGAACTGTGCTTTGCAATCAATCATTCATTTGGTTTTTTAAATAAAGTTTGAGGATGTCTTTGAAGGTTTCTAGTTGCTAGTAAAATAAGACTGCTGCATTTTATGTCAAGTGTAAGATTTGGATGACTGAGCTAGCACAACTCACCCACCTCCCATTCCGGTGGTGGCATGGGGAATCTGGTGCATGTCAGTGCACTGTCCTAACCTGCCCAGAAGTGGTATAGTAGTACCTTATGGCAGTTTTGCAATACCTCCAGGCCAGCACAGTACCTGGGCCAGCCTAAACAAGGGGTTAGGATTGTGCTGTGACAGCACTTATACTCAGAAGTAAGTCCCACAGTGTACAGTGGTACTTATTTTCAGAAAATGTGCAAGCAATTGCAGCCGGAGTCCTCCCAAAAGGCCCCTTGTAAATGACAAGGTGAGAACAAGGTATAAAATGTTGGGCTAAATGCTAAAAGGTGTTGTGGTTACGCACTATAGAGGAGATAATACTGTGCAGAGCTAACTTCTTGTAACTGCCAATAGTCATGAGACAAAAATGATGTCTGAATGAAATATGTAGTTAACTTTAGAGAGCCCTATTGTACTGTGCTTCACACAAGCAAAGTGATGTGGTAATGCCCTTACCTGTTTATTAGTAGGGTGATAATGTTCGTTTCTGCTTTCCAATTACACCACTAGAAAGCTGCACTTATACAGAAGGGTGTCAGCGCTTTCATTCCATCTGCATATGTACTCCTTGTGCTACAATCAGCCCTGCTTGGGAGACAAAGCAGTGGGTCCACTGCAGTGTTTTTGGAAATTTGTCCCTTTGCAATTCAAGTCTGAATGTAAACGCTTACAAGGATTTTTGATGGAGAATTTTACTTAGCCAAACATTTTTAAAAAGAAAAATAAATTAAGGGAAGGTGGAAAAAAGGGGAAGAGATGGAGCAATGAAGATTGAAAACAGATCTTAATTCGAGGGGTGAGGGAGAGGTGGAGACTGTACTCTGCAAAGGGTTTGGAAATTGGTCTGTGACAGATTGCCTTTAACGGTGACTGATAGAAAGAAAGAGGTGGTTGAGAAGCCAGGAAGCCTTTTGGCAGTGAGCTGAGTCACGCTAAGCTGCTACCCAGCTGTGCATACCAATATAATTTAATGAATGGGTATAATTAGGTAGAAAGGGAATTCCAGCCAGTTGGGGGGTGAGGTGGGGACTGTTTGCATAAGTACAAGTTTTAGCCTCTTAATTTCTTCCACCCTTTACACCCACAGTTTCTATTACATTATATCCCCTTCTTTCTAACACTTTTTTGTGTTTATAAACTGTTGTTTATTAAATAACTCATTGTCTACTTTTTACCTTGTGTCTTGAGACTGTGATCTATGTTAATACAGCTATTAAGAATATCTGATTTTATTTGATCCACTATACTTTCACAATGATTTGTTATATGTTCTTTCCTCTAACCTTGTGGTTCCCAAACTTTTTTTAATTGACAGCTCCCTTAGCTTACTGGGCCATTGGCCACTAAACTGTAAGCAGTGGCTCCAAGGGAGGACAAAAACCAATCGGGGAACCATGGAATCCTTGTAGAAAAACCTACTGACCTATCCAATGTATAAGTATGTAGCCCTAATGGGGAGCTGTGGCCAATGGTCCAGTAGGCCAAGGCAACTGCATATCATTTAGGGACCATAAGGTTTGAGGAAAGAACCTTCTTTATAACCACTTGTCAATTTGTAATTATCAGTGAAGATGTGTTTGTGATGATTGCAAGTTGTATGTACATACTACCAGCAAATGTACAGGAGAACATTAAACCTATGGCTCCTCCCTCAGTTAACAATGTGGCATCTGTTAAACATTGTTTACTTGATTCAGGGTTCAGACTTGTTATACTAATGGGCTAATCCTAATTGGGACCTGCTGGTATGTTTGTTTAGGCCCTTTACAACTGACACTGAAGACAACAAGCCGTTGAGCATAGTGTGGTTGCTGCTTCAAGTAACAAGCAGTCAGATCTGTGTGCCAGCAAACTGGAGAAGCCTGGCAGCACAGGGGATTGGGGGTAGTCAGGCAGGAGATTGGGTGAGGAGGGTACATTGGGACTCAGAATGAAACAGCATTGGTATGTACCAATATCCTAACCCTCTTCCTGTCATCAATCCTCTGACTTGGGTCCATACAAACATGTGTCAGAAATTGAGCTGGCGCAGGTCCAAATAGACCCAGCGGGTTGCCACAGGCTTCCCTGGGGCAAGGGAACAAATGATCCTTTACCTAGAGATTAAACTTCCCCTATGAGATGAAATGGGTGCCAAACGGGTGCAGCTGCTCATCATGCAGGGAATGAATGTGGAAGTATTGAGACCAGGACTGTACTTAAGAGTACATAATTAATTCAGTACTTCCAAATACAAAACAATTAGCTGTGCTACAACTTTGGTGACCTGCTGACTCTGAAATGGAATTCATTTCATGAAAATTTTGAAAGGTTTTATAGGATTAGAAGCCACACTGATCTTTTTTATTTGCTTGCATATGATATGGTTAAATACAGACATGTAAAGCCAAGCATACAAATTTACCATCATATTTGATGTGGAAAGCTTGTGTCATAAAGTTTAAAATTTTAAAAATAAAATGCAGGTAACCCCTAACTTATGGACAGCCATGTTTTCAGTTTCATGCTAACTGCACCTTCTCCCATAGTGTTCTGGGGCTGCCTTCTGTCTCTCCCTCAGCAGAAATGGCACTCCTGAAAGGACAGTTCTGGGAGAAGCCAATTATTATGTGGGTCAGATAAAGAGCTTCCACAGACAGTTCAACAGCTTCCATAGGCAGTTCTGGTTCAAAGCCATATGTTTGACACTTTATGCCAGAGTATTCAATCAAGACATGGGGTCAAGTCCCCATAAAGCTTATGGGGTGACTTTGGATCAGTACAACCCATTTGATGTGAGGTGGATGGGAATGTGATATAAAAAGCGGGAAGGCAGAATAATAAAAACAATATGTAATAGGTCCTTGGAAGTCTGTAATATTTCCTTTAGCTATGTACTGAAACACTCAGGTAGTCTGGGACAAGGAATGCATGTTTTGAATTCAATTCCAGTGTTCTGTCATCATTTTTACATCCAGTTAATATTTTTATATGAATATTTTGGGGGTTGTGGAACCAATCGTCTGAGTTTTGATTATTTTCTATGGGAAAATCCACTTCACATAAAGAATGTTTCACGTAAAGAACATGCCTCTGGAATGAATTAAATTTGTTATGTGAGGCGCCACTGTATGTTACAGATGTTCTGCTGCAGTTTTTATGCTTCTCTTTTTCACCTATGGTAGTTTTTTTTAAGGACTCGTACTGCATTTTCTATAATGTATTTCCTAGCCATTGTCCTGGTTTGTTGTAGGGATAAATCTTGGTTTCTGGATGCACAGTACATTTTATAGCATGCTGCAGTTTCTCTGGTGCATGGGTATATGCAGTGGAAATCGGTACTGTGAAGCTGAAGTTACTGGACGCATACGTTCCATTCATTGCCTTGCTTGAGAACCAAGAGGGTACAAAGTAAGGAATGGAAAAAACCTCATAGCAGTCAGGAATAGGGTAGGGCCAATCACTACTGAGACCAATCAGTAGTGACAGGGCAACTTTCTGTAGAAATCTCTGTCTTGAGAAAGAATTAATTTGGGGGGAGACATCACTCTGCAGTCCTGCCTGAGAAAATGATAAAGCATTTTCCCCCTACAGAAGCTAAGAGGGGAATTACAATTACACTTGGTATGACATGAATTTAAAGGTAAACTTTACAAACTTGAAAGTGTACACATGTGTAGTATTAATATATTTCATACTTTGCAAAAGCAATCTGAAATGAAAACTAAGTATATAGTCACGGCATGTTTGCCTCCATGTTACAACTCTTAATTAAGCTTGTTATTGATCCTGCTAAAATATAGGAAAAGTGGTTGGATTAAATATGATCTTTTGCCCTTGGGGGTGGGGGAGGAGAAGGAGAACAAAAAGAAAATAGAATTTTGTTTTTTACTCAAGCATTTATGTTCTGGATACTTCTTGTAACAAATGCTCAAAAGTAAGTAATAAATGTACTGACATTTATATAGTAAAGCAAGGCTGATGAAATTTGGCTTTATCTAGGCAGGCTGGTAAGAGCATGTGAGGTACATTTCTGTCCTCTTATGGGGAAATTTGGGCTAGCATATGTAGCATGTGTTACTAATGTGTTGGAATCTGTTAAGTGGTTGTCTGCTTGTGTCTTCTGGGTTCAGATTGGACAAGTTCCAGTTCTCTGATCCCAGCTGGTAGGCAAGTCTTTGGTTCAACAACACAAAAATTGCTGGAGTGGTAAATAACATCGAGGATAGGGCAAGATATACACGGAGCAATTTGGATCGCTTGGTCAGCTGGGCTTTGTTCCAGCAACATCAGTTTTAATGCAGCCAAATACAAGGTCATATCTCTAGAAATAACAAATATCAACTAGAGCTACAGAATGGGCACCTGTATGCTGGAAAGCAGGACTGACTGATACCCCCTGGCATAACTGATTTTGGATATCTTACTGGGTGCTATGGATTAATGTGGTCCATTGGATTAAATAATGCAGATGACATAAATGACCTTTATTACTGACTAGCAAAAAGCATACCCACCTTACGGGAGTAGAATTCCCCCATATGCCATCCCCCCACGTTGCATCAACCCCCATGCGCAACATCCTCCCATGCGCATCAATCCCCCATGAGCATCATCCCCATGCACAACAACCCCCCGTGCGCATCATTTACTCATGTGCATCATTCCCCCATGCATCTCAAACCCCCATGCATCTCAAACCCCTATGCACATTAACCCCCATGTGCAACATCTCTCATGTTCATCAATCCCCATTTGCATCATTCCCCCATCTGTCTCAAACCCCCATGCACATCAAACTCTCATGTGCAACATTTCCCATGCGCATCAAACCCCCATGTGCCTCATCCCCCAATTCGCATCAACCCCCCATGCACAACATCTCCCATGCTCATCAACCCCCATGTGCAGCAGTCCCCCATGCACAACAACCCCCATGCGCAACATCCCCCATTTGCATCAAACCCCCCCCCCATGCACAGCATCCTTCCCAGTGCAACCCCTCCCTCCAAACAACATCCGCCCTCCACCGCACCGGGCACCGAGCACCAAATTGTCTGCATGTTGGTCAGTCTTCCATGTTAAGTATAGGACAAAAACACATTGTACCCCCTTTCACCCCGTTAAGGGTTAATTTCTCCATATCGATTCTTGATGGGTGTTGATGTCACAGAAGGAACACCCTCCCCGAATTTCATGCTTCTCGGTCCAGGGTTGGGGCGGAGCATCCCTCAGTCAGAGATTCTTCAATGTAGAATATAGGGAGGAAAACGCGTTGTGCCCTATTTCAACCCCTTCCGATTGGAATTTCCAAAAATCGTTTCTTAATGACTCTCTCAGTCATGGAATGAACAGCCACCCCAAATTTCACACTTCTAGGCCTGGCAATTTTGGTTGGACATTGATGAGTGTGTGAGTCAGTGAATCAGTGACTTTTCTCCATTATATATATAGACTTGGAAAATGTACCTGCGTTGCAGGAGTAAAATACCCCCGATATGCCATCCCCAATTGTGCAACACCCCCAATTGCACAACAGTCCTATTGCGCAACACCCCCATGCACATCAACAACCCCCATGCTTGTGCACCACATGCATCATCTCCCCACAACTGTAGGCACCTCTACCATGCTTAGTATAGCCGAAATATGTTGCTCCCCTTTACAGCTTATAGGGGTTCAATTTCAGGAAATTGGTTCTTGCTGGGTGCTCCCATCATGGTAGGAATATGCTCCCAAAATTTAATGCTTCTCAGTCCAGGGGTTGGGGCAGAGCGTCCCTCAGTCAGGGATTCTTCAGTGTCCACAGATCTACTTTTAACTCCCTATACTTTTAAGTATAGGGAGAAAATGTCAACACAGAGAATAGCACAGAGAATTTCAGCACTATCACTCACTAGAGCAGCGTTTCTCAAAGTGGGGGTCGGGACCCCTTTTGGGGTCACCTAGAGCTTTCCTGGGGGTCGCCTAAAGACCCCTGGTGCAGGGGGCTAGGTCAGCCTTGCCAGACCTCTGGCTGTAGCTGCACATGCACTGGGGCTGACTGACAGCCTCAGGGCCCAATCCTATGCATGCCTACTCTGAAATAAATCCCATTGTGCTCAGTGTGTGCATAGAACACACATTTCATTTGTAAGAATGAAAATACATCCTGCATATTGGATATTTACATTACGATTCATAACGGTAGCATAATTACAGTTATAAAGTAGCAATGAAAATAAGTTTATGGTTGGGGGTCCCCACAACATGAGGAACTTATAAAGGGGTCACAGGGTTAGGAAGATTGAGAACCACTGCACTAGAGGCTAACATACAGACTCTATGGAGAAGGCCATGTGTGGTTGCAATTTTGTTTCATTGCACACAATAGGGAACTGCAGTTAGTCTTAACATGTGTATAGATTATTCTATATGTTATACGTACAGATAATGTGTGCATGCTATAATCATTTATGGCAAGCTATGGGTTGTTTGCCTTCAAGCCCTTCATAATAAGTTCTTTCCAAGTTGGAATGTAATTGTCCTGAGGAAGGACAGAGCAAAAGTCTAGGACTGAAAGTTAAAAGTAGATCTGTTTGAAAAAACCGATCCTTGGGTCCTTTACTGTTTATATACTTTCTGAGAAAATTGCAGCCTGAAAAAAGTTTGCAGATTTTCTGATTAAGTATAAACACGAGTTTCCCAGAAAACAACCTTGTTTGAAATTCCAGTTCCATCAATTAATCTGAAAGGGATTTCAGAAAATGTTGCGGGTCATGAGATGCCAAATATGTTAAATCTCACGTTGAGTCTAACAAAACTGAGTCTTCAAGGATGCATTAGGCTTCAAATAATTCTCTCAGTGGATAAAGGTATTGATTGTATTTAAAAAAGAATCAATAAAGGTGGACAAACACCTGACATTTATGTATTTTGATGCTTTTCTTGCTGAAATATACTAGAGAACTTGTGAGTAAGCCAGCAAGTTTACTTTTCAGATTTTTCAAGGAAATGTAAAATGCCATTTCCTTGCTCCCTCAAATCCAGCAACTCCAAGCATGTTAACGATACATTTGTGCTGGGACATGATATCTGTCAATATATGCAGCATCTCTTGAGAAATTCTGAGTATACTGACATGTAATGCAAAGCAATAAAGTATTTTGCAGTGGCAGTGTAGTGGCTGTGATTGCTGAGCTCCTCTAATGTTGCAGGCAGATGAGGCAGCATTGACTGAACTTACCTGATCCACTGTCGTATGTTCCAGACAGTGGTCTAGGATTAATCCGTAGAATGAAGTTTAGGATGTAAGGGCCCATCAAGCAGTAGATAGGCTAGCAGGGCGTGAGTGGAACTAAGGAAATTGGAACTTGTGGGTAGTCCAGAAAGAACAAGAATAAAATTGGCATGGGGGAGGAGAGAATGGACAGATAAAAACATGTAAATGGCCAGAAGCTATAAATGTGGGAAACTGCACATCGTTTTACAATAACCATTGAAATCTTGGGCCTTAAACCTTTAGTTTGTCCCATTATGAGAAGTACGTATTTTTGAACATTCGAAGAGGTTGTTGAGTGGTATAATTTAGAACTTTAACCTTTTAGAAAACTTACCACATTTATTTGAATCTAATGTGCATCCCAATTTTAAAAATTTCGAGATAAAAATGTTTACTGTCGATTGTAATTCACAGCTGCAAATCAGATGCAAAATTTAATTTTACTGCATATAACAATGAGTTGTATGACAACAATAATATGACAATGGGTTTATATTATGATTTTTATCTGATTGCACTAGGTAATAAAACCCATGCAATACTACATTTTGTATTACAACACAGTAAACTGTTAAACTTAATTCTGACCTGTATTTATAATCAAAATATTTGCTCCAATCTAATGCGCTGTTGAATCTAATGCACTATCAGTTTGGAGACTAACCCTACAATCCAGAGTAACTATGGGAGCACGTAAGAGACATTACGTATACCCGTAGTTACTGCACCATCTAATGAAAACCGATGGGAAATTCATAATGCAATCCACAGCAAATTGTTCTTACACCGGAGCAAGGACTCCCCGTAGTTACTCTGGATTGTGCCCTAAATAGGGCTGGAAAAGTGAGCATTAGATTTGAGTAAGGGTAGTTTTGAGTTCATTTTTTTTAGATTTGAAGAGGACATTAAAATTGTGTGTGTGTTCATTCTATTTGTGCAACAGTACTTTGATTTTTCAAACTTTCTCCATTAATATGTTGGTATCTTAACCATTATAGTGGATCCTCTTTATCTAAAGAACTGTGTTGTCTGAAGGACCTCCAAAAGCAACTGGAAATGTCAAGAAACGGGCACTAAGAAATTGAAAGTGTGCACTACTGCCCTGTGCCTCTGAACTGGATGTGATCAGAAAGCACTTATGGTTTCCTCTATGGGCCCACATGCAACCTCAGTATGTGTGGGTTCGGTACCCTTAAGAAGGGTGTTCCAGGAATTGACAGCCGCCTTGGCTATTGAGGTACTTACCTGTACTTACACTGCTATCCTGTACAGGCGGCCCCTGTACCTGTGAACCCTGTTTCCTGTATGGATTTACATATTCACAGATCAGGTCTGTTCCCTCCCCATGCATGACCCCTCAAGAGGGAAGGGAAGTTCTTTTCCCCTCACCTCCAGAGAGACCTCTGAGCCCAGCAGAGTCTGTTCTATATTAATTATGATACTTAATCAAATCATCCTGCTCTGTTTTTATTCAAGTCTAATTCAGGAGATTCCAAGTTGTTTTTTCAAATGGTGCGGTTTCCCTTAACAGATGAAATTAATAACATGTGCATGGAAGCTAATTCTATAATTTATTTTCTTTTAGGCTGAAGTAGTTGAACTGACAAAAGGACCTGATGGCTTGCCTTTTGAACAACTTCCAATAGCTACATTAGACTCTTACATCTTCTAGAAGTGACACAGTCTTTACCAGTCCAGGTAAGAGTCTTCAACCCAACAAGAGAGACTCCGAGAATCAGCTGCACTTAGAATATGAGGAATTTGTTTTTCGAAATTTGTTCTTCAGAGAGATGAAATTTGACAGTCAATTTTGGGGGCTTATGACAGAGCGTAATAATAATGGGCTATGGAAATGCTCAGATGAAAATTCAGTAATAGAAAGCTTTGACATCTCAGTGAGGAAGTTTGGATCTAGTTTGAAATACAGGAATTTGGGGTATTGGTGGGAAGCGGATCACATCTACTTGAAATGGGCTTGCTGAATTTTATCTAGATTCTGCAGCTCACAATAGTGGCCTTGATTAATGAGGCTTTTGAATTGACAACTTTCTATGCCTTGTGGCAACTTTCCATTTTATAGAAAGTAGCACAAGTAGAAATTGCATGCATATATTAGATGCCATGTGTCTTGCTTTCTCCTTCTGACCACTTTTACTTGATTCTTTTGTGGAATATGATCTTTACTACAACCACTTGCCCAATTATTTATTTTAAGTCATTTGTGTTCCTCTTTCCTTTCCCCTCTCCCAGTGGTGCTCGAGGCATCAAAGCAATGCAGATAAAATATAATATAATTGTGTTTTGTGTTTCTGGTGAAGTCACTCTGTAATGTCACAAGGCTGCCATGTTTCCTAATTCTTTGAAGTTATTCAGTACTAGATGCTTCAAAGAGAAGCGTAAGATAAAGAGTGCCCAAACGGAAACTCTTAAGCAGTTCTCATGTCTTCCATGTGCAGTTCAAGAAAGTGAATGGAAGTTGAAAGTCAGAGTAGCAGGTGCCAACAAATATGATGGCGACTTGCCACTCTGCCTGACTTCTTCCAGACGTAGTACAAATATTTAGATCCAAGGCTGGAAGCAGCAAAGAAACTAATGCAACATGGCTAGAGCAGAGGGGAGAAACAGTGTGGATATTAGGAGAAAAAAAGCACAAACAGAGGGAAGGTAAAGCAACATGTGTCTTTTGTTTTGATAGATAAAATATAAAGATTTGTTTATGTGGAACTGTAGCTTTTAAGCATGAGGTTGCATAGCTAGACCATTTTGGTTCATTGATACTCATTTTTCAGATATTTCTAGAGAACCAATAATCCAAAGTATGTTTAAGAAGGCCAGTTCACTGAAATAATTCAATTAACATTGGATTTGTATGCCCAATTGTGTTGCGAAATCTAATCCATCCAGTTCTGAGAAAATGTTATACATATTTTTGCTGAAAACTCCTATTTAGCAAATGTTCATATAGGGTTATGTAAACACCATGAGCTTGAAGGATTCATTGGATATGGGAAAAAAGATACACACTAGGTACAAGTAGGCTAGTACTAAATTGTGCTGGCACAGCCAGGCTTCGTGTCCTCCACTAAGTCATATGCAATTTATGGGCAGCCCAGTCTGGGGATAGGGGTTAGGATGTGGTGTGTCTGTTGCAACCAGTTCTATAACCCTCACAGAGCTGAGGTGCCTCCTGTTCCATTCTTTTCTGTCCAAAAACAACCCCTTCCTGCCTCCAAAGCTACCTTTCACCACTTTCTCCCGCCCCCTGTCTTGGCTGGCCTAACTCACCTGGCCTATCTTTCCGTGATGGTGTGGGGAGGTTGGCATATGCCTGTGCATTGACCTAATCCCTCTCCCCCCAGGTGTGGGACAGAAGTGTCTTACTGCACTTATTGTCATACCCCCTCGTCAGCACAGAACATATACCAGAGCTTAGGCCAGCTTAGGAGGTTAGGATTTAAATTATTTATTTTAATTTGTTTATCACTTCCAGCGCTGACTCCTCTTCTGGTGGGTCCCAGACAGATTATCATTCTAAAAAGTGGGCTCTGGTCCTAAATGTTTGAGGACCACTGATCCAGTGCCTTTATTTATTTTCAACAAATAAATAAAAATAACTTTAGTATAAGTTGAATCTCTGTGTCTAATAAAGGTTCTGTTCTAGGAATTTCCATGGATTCAGATATTTGTGTTAAACTAAAGCAATTAAAAGACTTGGTAGCACTTTAAAAATGGCCTGGTCAACATGCAACACAGCAAGCAGGCAATTAATCAACCTTCCTCTCTCTTTCTGGGTCTTTATTTTAGCTGGGAGGCAGACCCCTCCCTTCCATGCTGAGTGCAAAAGAATGAAAAGTTGATATTTATTTCCCAATTGCTTTTCATTTGGTCAAAGGGAAAAGGAGGGGTCTGCCTCTTAGCTGAAATGAAACCACAGTGAGGGATGTTAATTGCTTATCTGCTGCATTACCATGGTAAGCAGAATATTTTTATACTACAGATGTAGATTTTTAAACCTAAAGGGACAGTTATCTTTTAATTTAATAGGCCAGCCTCATTCACACTGAGATAAGTGTGCAGCTGTAAAATCCACTGATTGCACCACATTCACTATAATCCACTATATCTAAATCCACAGGTTTACTGTGTATTAGGCAGAGGTGGCATATTTAAACATGACCAAGAACAATGAGAAAAGATCAACTGAAGGAGCAGAAAACTGTAGCGCTATGTTTATTAATCTTGTATTCTTGCTCTGATCTTATTTAAAATAATGAGGAAAAGGGAAGTCATCTACAGAGGCCAGAATTCTTAGCTAGGTTCACTCTAGTCTCTGCAGCTATAACAAATAGTGCTCTTTTTTCGTCAGTCCTTTTTTGACAGCCATGAAGGCTACAAACATTTCATTTTAAAAAATGAAGCTGTGGCTTCTGCGCTCCTGAGCATGAATGTACAGAATACAGAGAGCTCTGCCCTGAGAGATGTGTGTTGGATTGTGCTGTGCTTACTTGCATCTTCGTCCAAACGCAGCTTTTCACCCTTGGGGCAGCAGCAAGGGGTTAGTGATTATGTTTCACTTTACGAAGTGGGACCAAACCTGTAGCCTGCAGCTGCATCACGAGAGTTAAAAAAGCTCACAGTGCTGGATGGGGCACTTTCCCCCACCACGCAGAGCTTTCAGCTCTTATTCTTTTGTTGCTCCCAAGTGCATGCTCTGAAATTGTAAAATCAGGAACATGATTTTTTTTCCGGAGAACCTTCATTTCTCCGCTGGGGGCAGAGGTCGTCCTGAGAGAAGGATTAAAGAGAAGCCTCCTTTTTCTGAAGAGGCGGCAGAGCCGTATTTCCCCAGCTGCATTAATCAGTCTCAAGGAAGCCAAGCTTGCGGTATCACCTTGAAGCTTCTTTAGAGTCTTTTGAAAAACTTTGGGTGGATGAGACTGCGCTTTGGGGGGGGGGTTGAGTTTGAAGGGACCAATTGAGCTGGTTTCAGGCAGGCGTAGTGTGGGCAGACATTATGCAAGCTTCCCACACATCTGCCAGTGTACCTTTATCCTTAACATCAGCGTTCCCTGAGTTTTTTCATATTCAGTTTGTTACTCACCAAATCTCTCACCTGATTCACTGTGCCACTTGTTTTGGATGAGTCTCATACTGATTAGATTTACTGGTTGCTCCTCATTCTTTCTCTGTAATACCCTTTTGGGTAAGCATGCTTCTTATTTCTTCTTATTTCTTTCATTTGACATTCAGCATGGATTTATGTAACTTCTCATTTTGATGAGTAGAAAATTAAAACTCTTCACATGATGTATAGAATTCTGTGTTCTTATGCAGTTGGATTTGAGATCTTTCTGTGTTTGCTCCTGAAAGTGTTGGGAAGCAGGTGTAAGTTGGCGGTGAGTGACGCATCCCAGATGGAAACTCTGAAAATGTTAGGATGGGGGATGCAGAGATCACAGACCTGTTCATATTTGGAGAATGGCATGCTGCAATCAACATAGTGTGACCATATTTACTTGGACCTGTTTCATTAAATATGTGTGAATTTTAAACGTGGGTAAATGACTGTTGGGTTATATCAACAGCCCAATCCTGCACAACTGCTTGTGCAGTGATGCAGCTGTGAAAGTGTAGTGCCTGCTGATTTATATACCGGAGTTTCCACCTCCTGAGGCCTCCTGAATAAGGAAACAATTGTTCCCTTACTCCATTTTAAGCTCATGCCAGCCTGCTAGGTCTACCTAGATCTGCACAAGACCTATCTCTTTGAAAGCCAGGAGTTCTTGTATGTTTCTTGTATCTTGAGAAAGAGACATTTTGATAGGGATCCGGGGAGAGGTGAGAGGCAGAGAGGAGTTCCTTTTAGTGAACCCTTCTGGCTACCTGAGCTGGGTGCCTGAGTGAGATGTTTTAGTCGCATTCAAGATTAATTGCTCATAGGATGGAATCAACATAACGGGGTTGTACAGGAACATGTATAACAGGGATCTTTACTAGGGCACATAAAGGATTCCAAGCTCTATAGATCCAATTATCTCTACCACTAACCTGTTTACACTGAGGCAAGGAAAAATACCTTGGAATGCCTCTTGGTCTTAAGTATGATGGTGTGGTGTGGTTGATTTTTCTCTTAGCCTTTGCCCTAGTCTCTCATGTCCACCACAGTTTCCCACCTTAACCTTCAGAGATACAAAGGGCAAACTGGGAATTCCTGTCCCCATGTAAGTCCATGTGCATAGATACCAATAGTCCAAATGGAGGTGTTTTGGACATTCAGAAGCATGGGGCTCTCTGAGAATACTTGCATTCAATTGCTCTACTGTGATATTAGGCTACATTTCTTTTTTAAAAGACAGCTGATGAAGTTAATTTTCTAGAATTAATAACTGATTTCCAGCAGCAACATTACTAGGCCCTAGGCCTTGGGACCATTACTTCAGGGTGTGCTTGAAAACAAAGAACTGTGTGTGGGCTTGGCAGAGCAACACGCTTTTCATTTTGCTCAAGAGGGTGTGCCTTGTGCCATTGTTTAGAGGTGAACAGCTGGAAAAGACTAGAAAAATAAATGTCAGGTTCTCAGGTTTTCTTTAATTAAGTGCTTTATGTAGATTTTATGGAAAAAAACAAAATAGTGCTACTCATCTTTTTTCAAATCCATTTCAGCTAGACCAGCCTGATGCTGACACACTATTTACTGAATTTTTTTAACCTTCCAACACTTATGGTATAAGAAGGAACTGCCACCCTTCACCCATTCTGACAATTGTGTGGTGTCCTTGGAGTGGTGGAAGTGCATGTCAGCACTGATAGCCTGGAGGCCCAATCATCCACCATTGTGGGTTCTGCAAGTGGTCAAACAGGTAGTTAGTCATCTGGATAAATAGCTTAGGGCCAATTCCACAGGTTCTAGGTATTGGAAATGTATCATAAAGCAAGTTTGTGGCACCCAGCAGGGAAGGAGCACCAGCACTGGACCAGTGCCAGTTAGTATTGGGTCTCGGCACCAGGTGAAGCTGCAGAAGAGCTGCTGATTGTATCACTGCCCAGTAGCAGTGAGTGGTAGGGCAGAAGTGGGGAGAGGGGGATAGGGAGGGTTAGGCCTTGGAGAGGATGAAGATGGAAGAAGTGTTTCCTGCCATATTCTACTTCTACATATTCGACTCTCTGGCCAGTCAACCTGATACAGATCTTCTTGAGTCTGTGCTTTCTCAACAACAGGCACAAATGCAAGGAGACCAGTTGGAGCTGTGGTGGTGCTTACCCAGAATAAAAAAGACATTCCCCTGGGACCTCTGGTAATTGCCTAGGCTCCATAGCATAAAGTGATGGCCGTTTTGTTGCCTTTGTAGCCTACAGCAGCAAGGTGAGTAGGATTGGACTGGCCATCTGCTTCTAAGCAGAGTTGCTCAGCCTGCATAACAAAGCCAGCCAGGTGTTATGGCCAGATGGGACTTCAGTGGTTTTTTAATCACTCATTCCCTAGGGAGCAAGAAGATGTGGCACCCTGGTTATCTGTACAAGTAATTCTGCGTGATTGGTAAGCTGCTGCTCTGATTCTGAAAGTAAGGCCTTGGAAGTTTGCTGCCCAGGAACCCAATCCTTTGCATGTCTTCTCAGAAGTTAATCTCATAGAATCATAGAATCCTAGAGTTGGAAGGGACCTAGTAGGTCATCTAGTCCAACCCCCTGCCTGCAGCAGGAAATCCTCCTAGAGCATCCCAGACAGGTGCTCATCGAGCCTCTGCTTGAAGATCCCCAGTGAGGCAGAGTCTACCACCTCCCTTGGCAATCTGTTCCCTTGCCGAACCGCCCTCACTATCTCAAAATAGTCAATGGCGTTTACTCCTAGTTGCAGCCTGAATCTGGTTTGAATGTTACAGAGAAGTCATGTGTATGGAAGTGGGAATTTTTGATCTCTTTTGTAGAGAGTCTCCAAATGACAGATTGACTGAGATGGCAAAAGGACAGGTAACTCACAGTATGCCTTCCCAGAAATGGTACTCCATCCCTGGAAAGTTATGGGATCTGTTCTGGTGGTGGTCTGTTTTTGTCTGAGTCTATAGAGGGGAAGAATAGTGCCATCCTTTAAGATATAATCTTCCATTGTCAGCTTGACTCTTTTTGAAAGTGCCTTAATACTATGAAACAGTAAAACAAAGCCAAGTTGGAATGGCTCTAGGTAAGTTCACCCTTGTGATATTCTCATCCTTTCTTGTTTGACAATTCTTGACTTACCTCTCTTCTAACCTTATATTGCTCCTGTTATATGGTTAACATGTTTCTGAAATGTGCCCAAAGTTCTATGCCCATGTGTAGATGATAACTAGAAGAATCTTCTATATATATAAAAGAGAAAAGTCACTGACTGACTCACTGACTGACTGACTCACTCACTCACTCATCACCGCCCTGCCAAAACTGCTGGGCTTAGAAGCGTGAAATTTGGGGTGGGTGTTCCTTCCATGACGGAGGGGTGCACTAAGAACCGGTTTTCAGAAATTCCAACCAGAAGGGGGTGAAAAGGGGCGCAACATTCCCTGGTGCAGTGGGAATGTTGTTCAGAGGAAAAGGTTGCACTAGCGAGGAAGTTGCACGTGGGGGACTGATGCGCATGTGGGACTGATGCGCATGGGGGGATGTTGCGCATAGGGGGACGTTGCGCGTGGGGGGACGATGCGCATGGGGGGAGTCGCCCATGGGGGGAAGTCGCACATAGAAAAAGTTGCACATGGGGAGAAGTTGCGCATGGGGGGAAGTTGCACATGGGTGGAAGTTGCGCATGGGGTGTTGATGCGCCGTGGGGGGATGTCGTATGGGGAAATGTTACTCCTGCAACGTGGGTACGCTTTTTACTAGTAAGAAAATAAAAGATAAAATAAAAAGCCTCTGTATTTCCACTGGAGCTTTAGATAAGATTGAGCCATTGAGGTTTTTTCTCCAGCCTTCCCTTTGCAACAGACCAGCTGGTTCCTCAATAGATTGGATCACTCTGATTCAGAATAGTGGACCCTGCCCCCACACGGGACAAACTCTGAAGAAGTTCCCTCGCTTTATACAGTTCCTATACTTCCTATACACACTAGCAAACACCTGCCATTTGAGAATTATTTGGATCTTGGATGCTGTATTACAGCTCCAAACAAGGATTTGTTATGCTCTGTGCATGCATGGTTGGGGAATAAGACTTGGGAGATCCGCAATGGAACGGAGAACACAATGGAACTTGGTCCCTGCAAACTCGCTCCTTGTCACCCCTCAATTCTCCTGGGAAAGGAAGCAGTTTTTAGAGGCTGGCAAGAAGAATAGCAGAGAGACATCTGAGAGGGTAGCCCTCAAGGTACTTTTGTTCCAGCAAGTAGGAGTTTTTAGATCCGCTTAGACATAAAAGGCGGCACAGTTCCATTTCCAAAGTCTCAGATGAAAGAGGGGAGGGAGAATAGGGAATGCGGCTGTAGAGGGAGGGAGACGAGGTCATAAATAAAGTAGTGGCTAGAAACCAGGAGGGGAATTTCTCCCCCTTTCTCCACCCCCAGGAAATAAATTGGGTCAGACTTGAAAGTGAGTTTCCTTGCTGTGGATTTAATTTTAGCTCTTGCAGACTAGTTACCGTATCATAAATGCCAGGCGATTTTTAGGAAGCATGCCCAGTGAGGCTTAGCTGCTGTGTAACAAGATTTGTGTCTATTTCCTATGGTAGCATGCCTTCAATAAACAACCATGTGTTCCCAGGGGCCTGTCGCTAGGCTGGGGGATAAAAGAGGCAGCCAGCTCAGGGTCTGTCCTTCAGCAGTTTGATGAAGTTCAAGTACTGTCCAAGGTGCTGCCAGTGTGTTGCCTGTCCTGGGATAGGGTGCCAAACTGGGAAAGAGAATATGAGGAAGGCAGACATATGGATATTATTACTTGTCCACTTATCAGCAAATCCATTTCAAGAAGGATGTTGTACCGTACTTTGCTACTCAGATCTTTTCTCCCCAGTTAGAGGTGAGAAACTGGGATTGCAATTCTAACCACATTTTCCTCAGAGTAAGCTCCATTGTCTATAATGGGACTGAGAGTAAACACAGGGTTGGATTCAGCATCAGATCAGGGTCATGTAGAGAAGAATCCTATCTTTGCTAGAAAATACTGTAGATAACTGAAGAACCTAGAATATTGTGATGTCTCATTTTGTTATGGAAGTGCTGTAGATTTTAAGAGTTTCAGGATACTTTGTGGGAAAGGGAAACAAAAGTGGAGATGATAGTGCTCAAAAGCTTTTTGATGTGATGGTATACCGTGAGTGTGCCCATGGGAAATGTTTCCATTACATGGCTACTATGCTTCCTGGCAAATGCCTCTTGTAGACACCCTCCTCTGTTAACTCCCTCTAGCATCACCCTGAAAAATTGTCACCCTGACATTGCTCAGATTATATCAGCTTGATTTTATTTTTGAAAACTTTGCTACGACAAGGACAGAGTGGGGTAGGTTGGAACATAACTAATACATCAGGATTGCTGTCTTCCTCCTCCCCTTCTACATCTTGCTTCTCCTGTTAAATATGTCCAATTAGTGTCTATTAGTCACTCAGTGTGTTAAAGCATTAAGAACAATTAAGGGTGCGAAGAGTTTCCAGATGCAGTGTTGAGCACAGAAGCTGGCAAGCTGCTGTCTGATCCCATATGCAAGCAGTTGGAGAGAAGGGCACACAGAATATAGACTGTGGGATGGGCCTGGGTGCTCCAGAATGGGGATGCTCTAAATCTCATTAAAAGTGCCACTTATAGAAGTGTTGGGCCAAAGCCAATGGCCTTTTAGTTGTTTATACAGGTTAGCATTACATTTTATGCAGAGAACTCAGAATGTATTTTTGTATCAATCAAAAGCCATGGTGACTGATGTACAATAATGGGAGAAAACCACTTTCAATAAAAGTTTACAACCAAATGGAATTCCAGAAGAGAATGCTCCACAAACAGGAATTGTAAATCTGTAGTGAAAACAGGGCAAGGAGTTGGACACAACTTAGTAACCAACAACAACCGGTGTAATTGGACCATTCTTTGCACTGAACAATATATTTTTATTTATAAGGGCATTTCAAAATATGGAAAACAAAATAAAAAATGATTTAACAAGTCATTAATGTTTTAATTATTTTCCAAATACCGTCCCACAGCTTTCATACTTCCAACTGGTGATACTCTAGGACAAGACAGATTACCATTACTTTTATATATATTCAGAATGGCTCTTATGCTGTAATTTCAACAGGGGCCTCCTGCAAGTGGAACATGGGTTTTAGTGACAGTTTACATTTAAGTGCACAAAGCCATACAGCTAATATCAATAAGACAACAAGATAAGTGATGGATATGAAGATTGGGGCAGAATGCAGGAGAGCCAGGGTGCGGCAGAGCCAGGAGAAAGCGGCACCTGGTGTGGGCAACTTGTGCTGGATCCCGACTGAGCCAACCCTTTGTTTCCTAAAGAGCTGGTTCAAGTCTGTGCAGACCATTTGGTGGCTAAGGCATTTATGGAGGGATACAGAAAAATGTTTTTCCCTTTCATTTTCTAAGCCTCCTGATCCCTCCTGCCACAATAGGCTGTGCAACATATTGTGGTAAGGCTGCATGAGGTGGTGGGAGAACCAGAAGATAGGCTGTCGGACTACTACCTTGAAATTGGTCCTGTAGGTTGCTATTTGGCTGTCTTTATCATCTGTTCCATTATCTTAAACGCAGCCCTTTCACCACTTGCATCCCAGTCTTAACAGTATGGGCAACCACATGAAAGTCTAAAGCTCTCGGTGACTACTGCATCATTCTGTGCAAGGCAACCTTTGGATGTATACTTCACATTGCAGCATGATAGTTATAAATCCATTTAAATGGCTAAGTTTTATTTTAACAAATTTTAACTCTGTTGCAAATTTTAGTTGGAAATGTCACCAGGTCTGAGGATAGATGAATTTTCCGTCATACTTCATCTGTATACTGTATATTGTATACTGTATCATATACTGTGTACTGTACATCTGTATATTGAATAGAAGCTTTGCACCCAACTGCTAAGATGTACTAGCCTATGGTCTCTGTTAAAAGAAAGTGGTGTTGTGCCATTCTGTTGCACTTTTGTTCTGCTAAAGGACATTAGGTTATACTAGCTGTGGCTGTAAGATCGCACTCAAAATGCTGTCTTGCATTCATGGTGCCTGATCTTCATTGTGTGATGTAAAACTGATACAATCAAGACACTGTTTTAACATCTGAAGGTACTAGCCAGTCTACCATTCTCTTCATAACTTTCTTTAGATCAGATTAAAATTTAAAGTTTCTAACAGCCCAATCCTAACAAATTCTGTGTGCATTGATACAGCATATGCTGTATCCCACTTAGTTTCAACATGTTGGGATAAGGGAACATTTTTCCCTTGGCCCAAAGTAAGTCTGTGGACCTTTTGGTTAAGTTCACATCTTTCTTTTCTTGGATTCTCAAACTCTTTGTAAATCAGAAAATTTTTACCAGAATTATTCTTGTCTATTTGTTTTGTCTAAGATAGCTTTTCTAACAATGTGACATCCATTTGTTATATGAATTGTCTTTGTGTGGAGTCCAGGCAGAGATTAGGTTGCCTGAAACAGATCCTATAATCCAGAGTAACTACGGGAGCACATTAGAGACATTATGTGTACCCGTAGTTATGGCACCACCTAGTGAAAATCTATGGGAAATTCATATTGCAATCCAGAGTAAATTGTTCTTACACTGGAGCAAGGACTCCCCATAGTTTCTCTGGATTGTGCCCAGAGTCTTCTTGTTAATCTTGAGTACCTGGAAAGAGAAAAACAAGTTCCAGGGCATAGAAATAGTAAAAATTTAAAAGGTTATGAAGAAAAAAATTATTTCCACATTCCATGTGTCTGTTAGGGCAAAATCCAGAGTAACTATGGCAGCACATAAGAGACATTATGTGCACTCGCAGTAACTGCACCACCTGGTGAATACCTATGGGAAATTCATATTGCAATCCAGAGTAATATGTTCTTACTCCAGAGCAAGGACTCCCCGTAGTTACTCTGGATTTCACCCTTAGTCTATAGTAAATGTGAATATATATATTACATTTTCATAGCACTCGTTCTCTTATAAGCAGTTCATACGGGAAGTTAACTTGCTGCAGTAATTTATTCCCCGAATGATTGGTTCAGAATCATTTTGTTCCCTCTCATCTTGAGTAGGGATCTGAACCTAGATCAACATAGTCCAAGCCAGATACTATCCATATCACTTCACCAGCTTATGCCTGTTCTAAGAAATGTACTTTGTAAACAGATTCTCCACATAAAGGGAATGGGGAGAAAGTAAGCCATCCATCATTTTAATACTGGTGGCTTGGTTAGCCTAAATCTGCCCCGAGTTGATAATTTTCTGGAGCAAAGAGAAGTCTGTGAACACAGTTAAGATGACTGGGACAGAATATATACAATATAAACTTTTCCTGTTGACAGTAATTAACTTGTCACTGCCTATAATAGTCTGTGTTCAAGAAATGGGGAGTGGCTTTCAAACTTCTGAAACACACTCTGAAAGCAAGGCCCATGACACCTGGCATGCATTCATTATTATTTTTTTAATGGCCTGGTAGGTGTGATAAGTAAGTCCCTTAGTAGCTGTGTAAAAGCAGGTGGACTGTTGCTGGGAGCTAGTCATGAAATCACAATCAATGCCTTCTGCCAGGAATTTACCACCAAACCAGGACCAAGTGAAGTTTGTGGAAAGTAGCATAGGAAGGAACTCTTAAAAGGAAGCCTGAGGCTCAACAACTGCTATTTAATGTGCAATTAAAACTGCATTGTCCCTCCTCCTCTCTGTATGTCCCAAGACCACTTTAAATTAACTGCACACTTTAAACAAAAGTATTTCTTTTAGCAATCTGTTTAGTACTAGAGGTTACCTTTTTTCTAGGTGGAGATAAACACATGGC
Source organism: Cryptoblepharus egeriae (assembly GCA_030015325.1). Taxonomy (NCBI): domain Eukaryota; kingdom Metazoa; phylum Chordata; class Lepidosauria; order Squamata; family Scincidae; genus Cryptoblepharus; species Cryptoblepharus egeriae. The sequence goes on along the minus strand of JAREYC010000002.1, from coordinate 100,726,990 downwards.
AGTAATGAGACGAGTGCACTCATTAAGATGCCGTTCCAGAATTTGATACTGAATGAATGCTTTGTCATTCACATAGTTTGAGGGTTCCACACAGTTCCACAGGTACACAAAGTTTCAGAGTTCCACTGGGCTTTCCTCTAGATGCGTTTTCTAGTCTAGCAATAATTCTAGTCTAGTCTAGCAATTATTCTGACGATTTAGCAGGGTTTGGCTTATGAAGTCAAGGAGCCTCCTATTCACACTTAGGGAATAGCTACTATTCAGCTACTATGTTTTGCTATGGGGCTGCTGAGGTGGTATTTTCCTGGCATCAGAACGGTTTGCAGCATCTGAGCAATGGCAGTTATTTAACATGCAGCAAGTGTTGTGCCTAGAGAAATTTAGATGTAATTGTGTGTGTGTGCGCGTGCTCATGCTTGCATATTCGCATGTAAATGTGGGTAGGTGCTGTCCTGATTGATGGCAATTAGCATTTTCTAACGGTAACAGATGTTCAGATTGCCAGGAGGCTGGTACCTAATGCCCACACCACCATCTGTTCCACTGGGCACTGCCACAGGAACCAGTGTTATCAATGCTAAAATGTGTCTGATGAGACCTTGTTGAGGCGTACTGAATAGTCCAAACCATGTGTGTGTGTTTAATAAAGGAGGGGAAGAATAATGACAACAGGAAAGATACTCTTGGGTTTATAAATACTTAGCTTATTATGGGATGCAGGTTTAGCATCTGAGAAGTGATCTTTTCATTCTTTGTTACTTAGAGAGTGAGGGTGCAATCTTAACCAATTAAGGCTGGCATAACTCACCTGGCATATCTTCCTATGGTGGTGTGGGGAAGTTGATGTATGCCTGTGCACTGTGCACCCTCTAGGAGTGGGGCAGAAGTGTCCTATGGCACTTTTGTGATGCCCCCAGGTCAGCATAGGACTTATGCCATAGATTATTCCAGTCTAACTGGAGGTTAAGGATTGCAGCCTCAAAGATTTTTCATGAAAAGCAGGCTGACTTGTACTGTCTATGAATTAGGCAGATATATTTTGTGCATTCTTTTTGCAGTGCGTACACAAGGTGATTGTGGTAGATCTAATGTCCTCTCTTTATCTCTACCACAGACTTAACTTCCACCAATGTCTCTTAGAAAACTTTCACTGTTGTTTTATAGCAAAGGGGAGTCCAACTGTCACAACTGAGAAATATCAGAATCCTATCCCCCCTATTGAGTCAGAAACATGCTGGGCTGAATGATTATGCAGTACAGATTGCAAACAACAATTCTTGCCTTAAAAACCAGCGATCCATGATATTTCTCTGGCTTCTATCACCAAAATTGCATCCTTAATTTGCCTTCAAATATAAAGCCAGGGAGATCTTGGCTTTTACTTTAATGTCGTTCCACTATATTTTTTTTAATTTGCCAATGGTAAATTATGTAAGAAGGTTACAACCAAATTAGCCAGTTAAGAATTACAAAGAGTTTCACAGTATTAGCAGTGTGTTGATAAATGCAGAGCAATGTACATAGAAAAGTAGAAAACAAATCTAGTTATTCTCATGAAGGGTTGAGTAGTGAATTAGGAATTTAGGTTCAATGCATTTGTCATCAATGTTTCCCAGGAAATATCTCTGTATGCTGCAGTCACCTAAAGGGGGAATGGGAAGAAGGATGATATGTTGAGTATTACTTGCAAAATTTTAGGAAATAACATGAAATAATATATTCTGTAAAAAATCAATAATAGTGTTTCCACATCATTAAGTTGTGTGTACAGTTGAGACAGTGCCATTTCCCAAAGAAGTAATCGTACTGGTCAAGGTAGAAGAAATAGTGATGAATTGTATTTTATTGTACGAGGTATTTTGTAGATATTGTATTTTAAGGATTATTTATCGTAGGTAACCCAAGACTTCTATTCCTTCTTGAAGAATAGATTTGATTAAATAAAATTATTATTTAAAAACATATGGAGACTGAAAGAACTGAAAAGAGAACACACTTCTTTCTTCGCCACTCTTGCCTTTTCTTATTAGATGCTTGAGCTGGAAGGTGCCCAATAAAATGAACAAGCAGGTGTCTAAAAACAAACAAGAGAAAATACATTTCCTCATATTCCACAGCTGACCTCTGGAAGTCTGCCATCAAGAGAACTAATGGCCAACATAATAGCTGAATTAAAAAGGGAGTGGAGAGACTAGACAGAATCATGGCAGATGGGAATATGTAAAGTTACTAGATAGAGTTTACCTGATTGAAAGCTGAGAGTGGATAACAAAAAACAGAGGTCACTTAGACCTATCATGGTAGTGCTAGAGCTTCTTACTCTAGCCACTGTTGGAGATAAGGACTTGGGCCAGATGGACTATTGGCTGTCTGAACTATTCAACCTAAAACATGTCTTCTGTGGGCCAAATGTTGACAGATGCCTCATCATAATGGCGTTCCTTCTGTGCAAGTTGCTTGTAAGACCTGCTGCTTGGGAAGTGAATGTACAAGTTGGCCCAATTTTTTGTGTGCAAATAAATTTCACCTATTTGGAGAGTTGCCTGAAAGTGCCTTTAGATAAACGTCAATGTGTGATACATGTAGTTTGGATAATTCTGCTTGCAGTTACAACTCAGCATTTGACATTCCTTGTAGCAGAATTTAGCATTTGAACTGTGGCAAAGAACCTCTACCACAGCACACTACTAACACTTCTGTGCTCAAAAAGGGTATACTTCTTTGGGTTTCTGACAGGTGTGTACTCTGAGCTATAGCTTCCCCAGGGCTTTTCCCCACAGACAAGGAGTAAATGAAAAATTCGCCGCAGATTTGTCCTAGTGGGTTATTTTAGTGCATTGGATAACCTTTAAAAAGTATCTTGTCTTGCAGTTAAACAAAGCCACAGAAGAATTTCTTCATTGGCCTAGGAAAGAAGATGCTTTGTTCATTATATCTAATGCTTCTGTAGCTGAAAAAGCTTTCCTCTGAGTGTTTTTCAGTAGCAATGGATCTTTTCTTCATTTGGGTTTCGGTTTCATCTGCCTTTCTTAAACTTGTTGACCATTGTCTTACGTTTCAATGTTCTCTTTGGAAATCTCTAAACCTTTAGAATTAGGAGATATAGGGAGCAATCCTAACCAATTTAGGCCAGCACAACTCACCTGGCATATCTTCCTGTGGTGGGGTGGGGAGGTCGTTGTACGCCTGTGCACTGGCCTAAACCCCCCCCCCCCCAGGCTACGAGAGATGTGCCTTACAGCACTTTTGCGACATCCCCAGGCCAGCATAAGGCTTATGCCAGCCTAACTTGAGATTAGGATTGAAGCCATAATGCAGACCTAATGTTGGTTCAGCATGTGAGAAATTTCGAGGACAGCAGTGCTCAAAATGCTGTCCCACTACTGCGGAAAAAACTCATAAGACATACCCAATTAGCATAAACATTAAGAAATGTTTATTCTATCTCTGAGTAAAGAAATTGGATGAGAAAGATTCTTGATCTGGTGTTGCTTCTTTCTGTATGGCTCTCTTGAAGCTAGGATCTAGTTGAAACATTATAGAAATTATCATGCACATAGTTTCAGTCCTGCACACTTTGCCTTTCTGATTTTGTTAACTTTGTGGCTTATTTTTAATTGTTTTATTTTGTTTTGTATGATTTTATGTATTGCCTTGGAGTCTTTAAATGAAAATTAATTTATAAATATAAATAAAATGCAAAAGTGTGACAGCTAGTGGAACTTTTTTATGACCTGACTGTTTTCTAAAAAGTTCTGGCACTGTTGTATAATGTTGATAGAGGTGTACACTGTAGAGTACACCTCTATCTGGTACTGCTGCATTGACAGATACCTTGATGTTATAAAAAAGATGAATCTACTTCTGTCTTCTCCAGAGATCCTGGGAACTGTTTTATTGCATTACTTCTTCTGTGAAACTTTAATGCAGCAGCACTGTCAACTAAGGGCACAATCCAGAGCAAGTTCAGCCTGCTCTGCCATAACTGCTCTCTCCTAACTATTCTGTATCCGGAGCAGAAAGTTATGCTGCATCCAGAGAGTCAGGAAGCCTGGGCTGCCCTAACTGCTCCAGAGCATGCTAAGTAATTGACACATGGGGAGGACTTGCTCCTGAGGAAACACCCCTCAGATCACACTGAACAAGGAACAGCTGTGGTGCCTACAGTGGTTACACGACTCAGCACATCACCCGGTGCGGAAGTCTGTGCGTCACCCCGGGATGCGCGCACCCCCCTACCTGGACTGCGTCGGCTTCAGAGGAGACTGTTCAGGTGTCAGAGTTGGTGCCTGTGCAGTACTCTTTCTGAAGCCATTTGGCTGCCGCTCCGCCTCCTGAGTGAGGCCGAATGGCCATGCAGAGGTGCAGACTTCCTCCGCTCTAAGTAAGTCTCCTCTGAAGCTGTTTGGCATGCTCAGTGTATTTCTACGCAATGCACCTCAGCTGGACGTTCGGGCCAGCTCCGCGGACAAGTGGCAGTTTCTGGCTGCTGCTCTGCCTTGGGCGTGCTTACGCCCTGGGCCTGCCAAAGGACAGTCAAACTCCTCCGGCGCATCACCTCATACAGAGCGCATCACCCAATGCAGCCCACACCAGCTGCAACAGTCTGGTGACGCCACTGGGTGCCTGCCTTATAAGGAGTCCCTGATGAGATGCCAGTACATTCTACAGTGAATACAAGGGGCTTCTTGGAGTGGCCTGCTGTATCCTGAGGTTTGTGGGCAGCCAGAGTTTGTTCCATATCCTGATGTTGAGAGGCAGGGGTTGCAGCTAGGCTGGCCAAGAACTCAGATTTTTGATCAATACTGCCATTCTTACTCGGGCCTTATCATGGACCCCTATGGGTCTACTCATTACTATCCCTGCTCCTGAGGTGGTATATCTCTGAGGAACTGGAAGAGGGCATTTCAGCCTTGGAAACAGGCTTTGGATACAGAGTAACTGCTCTGCCAGAGGCAATGCTAAACAAGTCCTCAACATCCCTCTCCTGAGCTGTGTAGGCTGCCCCAGTTAGGGCAGAGCAGGTCCACCTCTCTTAGGGCACCCTATGTTGCCTTGCTCTGCCCTAAGCCTCTTCCAGAGTAACTGGGGTGGAGCATCTTGCAGTTGCTCCGCCCTAGTGATAGATAGGGCAACCCAAGGGCTCTTTTGTGGACAGATTAGTTGCTCTGAATTGTGCTGTAAGATGGTGGTATATCAATGACACATTGTTTTCTCTGTTCTGGGCACCATTAACATTTCATTTAACTTCTATAAATTTATTCCCATTTTCAGTTCTTTTTTGATTTCTCACTGTGGGTGAATTTCTCTCCAGCTGCTTTGTATTTATCATTGTTATTGTTTGCCCATGTTTTGCCCAGTTGATACCCATCGTTTGCCCAGTCATTGCTTTAATATACCACTTTTAGTTCAGCGCTTTAATATACCACTTCCTCTTGTTTGGCTTCTACTTGTTTGGTTCCTACAGTTTTCTGGGCAAATTTGTCATACAGCTATGCATATTGATTCTAATGATGTCCATGACACAATAAATGAATTTGACATGCAGAGGAGAAAAGATATTCCTTCTCATAAGAGTTCATTTGCCAAAGCAGGGCCTCTATTATCCTTTTTTTATAGTGTGAATTGGATATTTATTGCTTGAACGGGATGCATTGGAGAAGTAATAAGCAGTAGCATGGCCCCCCATTGCAGTTTTTCTGAGTTTTCCAATGCTACATTGTATGTTTGTGAAATCATAAAATCATAGAATCCTCGAGTTGGAAGGGATCTAGTAGGTCATCTAGTCCAACCCTCTGCCTATGGCAGGAAATTCTCCTACAGCATCTCTGACATGTGCTCGTTGAGCCTCTACTTGAAGATCCCCAGTGAGGGGATCAAATGTTGCTTTGAAAGTGATTGTGTGCGTTTATGCTTGTGGGAAAACTATGGCAGGGACCATATAGTTTTTTCTAGGAATTTTACCATGAGTAGGATGGCTAGTGCCATGCAGAGGTACTTGAACTTCCTTCATTTTGCTGATTTTTTGGAAGAGAAGAGACTTACTGGATCAGGCGAAGGCTAAGAGCCCATCTTTTCTAGCTTCCTGTATCTTACAGTGGCTCAGTTTTGGCAACACATAAGACTACAAGATTCCTGTATCTTTTTGTTACTACCTTGCACCTGGTATTCAAAGATCAGCTATGCAGAAGTGTTTCATGTAACCTATTATGGACCTTTCGTCCATAAATTCTTCCAATCTCCTTTTAAATGCATCTAGGCCACGTGCCATTAAATGTCCTTTGTCAAAGAGATCCAAACACTGGACAAAGAAATATTTCTTTTTCTCTATTTTAACTCTCCTGTCAATTAATTTTAGTGGATGACTCCTATCAGTCTGTCCAACTATTCATAGCTGTGTAGATCTCACTGCCCAGTCCTAATAAACTCCCCACTTGACCAAATGTTTCCTTCCTCCAAGAAGGCCTCAGTATGCTGAAGCTGCTTCCCAGGCTACAGCAGCTTTGGCATAATAGAAGTTTCCAATTGTCACAACTGCATGTCTCAGGGCTCTCCCCTTAATTGGTTTCCTCATTTCAAAACATCATTTTAGGTTTTTTATTCAGAAGACAATAGTGTATCCCTGTTATCAAATAGCTCCTTGCGCCTGGTGTTTCCAGCACAGTGGTTCAATGTGGAATATGACCCCCACCTTCAGTTTTGACGCTGCTGGATTCTACTCCTTTCTTGATATGGATGGCAACCCCTACCTCTGATTCATTCCTCTATATTTCACCTGGGATTTTTAGCTTGTAGTCTTCAGTCATTCACCTAAAAACACCTATATACTGGGTTAGTCCTTTGAGAGGGGTTTTGTTTGTGCTTTTATCCATGCAGCCTCTTGTTGTTCCAGACCTGCCTGTTTTGCCCTACTTCGCTTCCACTCCTAAGTTCTACTCTGTAATTTCTTTGTGCTCTAACGTTTTCATCCTCATCCCATAGGATCAATAGTCCCAAAGTGGATGCCACTCTTTTCCTGTCTGATCCAAAATATTCTCTGGTGCTGAATGAACCTTAACCCTCCCAACACTGTCTCACCCACGTGTCCCTAGCTTATTAGCTGGCCCCTGCATGGAACAAGAAGGAACTCCAAGAACACTACCTTCTGGGTCTTGGTCTTGAACCCTCTGATCTAGCAGCCAAAATTTATAAGTTGGAGTATGGTATAAAGGGAAGGGTGTTGCAGAACAAAATTTGTAGTAAGTCCTCGACTTATGACTTTTCAAGATGCGAACTTTCATAGTAATGAACATTTCTGCAAGATATAAACTTTCAAAGATATAAACAGATTGGAGGTCATCCAGTGCAGAAGTGCATTTGCAGAAAAGTCTGCAGTCTTTTCCACAATGTGTCTGGCACCACCGCATGTAATTTGGCAGCCTCTGCTGAAAGTGTACAGTGCCCCTCTGTGTGCATTGCTCTCCCATCATGTCTGGAACCTTCAGCATGCTTTGATCTACCTTTGTGCCTATAGCCCTTTGATGCATGTATCACCCATTGTGCCTGAAGCCTTGGCTGGCGGGTGTTGAGCACCCCTTCAGTGTGAAAAAATGCATTGAAGTCAGTAGTGTTGGGCTTACAAATATCTCAATTTACAAATGAGGTTCCAGAATGGAACTCATTTTTAAGTTGAGGACTGAACTGTATTTATGGCTTCCTGTAAGTCCCACTGGTTTCAGTGGGACTTACTTTAGAGTAAGCATATCATGGGTCATATTTTGGGTATACCATGGCTGGCCAATTTTGAGCATTCAACATGGAACAGTTAACCTTACCTTTCTCTCCCTTTTTGTTTCAAATCTTTTTTATTTCCTTTCATACTCTCCCTGATTCTGGTATATTCCCCTTTCTCTTTTTAGGCAATAAGCTCTTAAGTGCTCTTCTAAAGCTTTACGATAATGTTGAAATGGAAATGAAAGTACCATCCTTCACTCATCGGCAGGAAGTTTCAGTGCTTAAGGGTACCACTCTAGAAAGATTCTCTCTAACCCTTAGAGTCCCCTTGAAGCAAAGCATTTTTGAGTTATTTTAGCCCCTTTGTGGTTTTTATTTTTGAAAGTTTCTAACTTCTGCAAAATTTGGGAGTTCAATAAGTACCCAGAAGCTTCCATCTCTTTTATGATTAGCTTTGTTTTGGCCTCTCAGCATTGGAAGGAGACTTCAGGAATAGATACTGTGCCAATAAAATCTGTGATACTTTGCATAGTTTCATAAACAAAAATGACAGGTTCCTGCCCTTGACAAACTTACTCCGAAATGTTGACAGTTTGGAAAGCAGAGGGAGAGATTAAGGTAGCAATGGATGAATGTGGAAAAATACAGTTATATTTTTTTTATGCCTGGTTACAGTTGGGGCAACTGTCAAGGGATTTAACCAAAAATGTTACAAGAAAAAGTGAGTTTGGCTATAGACTTTGGATAAAGAGCATATTAGATGCCACATATCTGTTCAAGAAGGGAAGAAAGAGAGAATGACAACAAGGAATCTTCAGGCTGCTTTTGGGGTTCCGGAAATGAGGTTTCTGGAGTTTCAAAACGAAAGGGATAGTTGCAGAGATAAGAACGGAAAGATAGAAGGAAGCATGTCCATGGAAACCTTTTTTGAAGGCTGGGATTGAATAAAGAGGACGGTTTACATTTCTGTCTTAGGATTTGTGTTTAATATCCTGTACTCCTCCATTCACCTTGCCATTCAAGTCTGTTCAATGAATACAGGTATAACCTAATTATATGACTTGGTTTTTACCCATGATTTTTTCTCAACATGAATTAGGTTGGCCCAATAAATTAAAAGATAAATGTCCCTTTAGGTTTAAAAATTGCCTGTTTACCATGTTAACCCAGTAGGCAGGCAATGATCATCCTAATTGATTGCATTTAATATTTTAATTGATTGCATTTAATTGATCTAATATTTTAATTGATTGCATTTAAAACCAAAAATAATGAGAAATTAGTGTCTATTGAGATTCCTGAAATAGAATCTTCATGGATGCCAAGATTCAACCTTTATGCTTATTTGGATGAATACAAGCCTGTGGCCCAAGGAGGGTTTCACCCAAATCCAGAGTAACTACGGGAGCACGTAAGAGACTTTACGTGCACCTGTAGTTACTGCACCACCTAGTGAAAATCTATGGGAAATTCATATTGGAATCCAGAGTAAGTTGTTCTTACACCGGAGCAAGGACTCCCCGTAGTTACTCTGGGTTGCGCCCTTTGTCTGCATGCGTCTGTGTGTGCATGTATAACACACTGCTCATTGATTCACAATTTATACTTTCAACGTCTTACAAATGCCCTCTGCTTCTTTTTCTCATACCGCCTGCCAAAAGACTGGGAATGCCAATCAATTTTTTTTTCCTATTGAACAATCAGAAGGTGCCACCACTGCACCTCCCCATCCCATCGAGATAAAGCTGAGCCTCCAGTTTGGCTAGCATGTTCCAAAATCAATATGACAATCTTTATCATGCTCTCGTCCCCCCCCCCCCCCCTTCACCAGTCTTGAGCATTAGTGGCAGCAGGACCCGACATGAGCTGCTAGCACACCAAGTGCTAATTATTAAGAATTCTGGGGCAGTCTGGAAATTGGATGAGCTATTCCTTTTTGGTATACTGGGAATAAGAAAGGGCAAAGTTGTAGGAATAAAGCCATGCAGTTCAATAATACTTTATTGACATAGAGATGCAATGTGACCAAAGCAACAAGATTCTGTGAAACTGATAAGAGGATTTTCTTGTGCTGCTTCATATTTGATCTAGAGGGGAAATGTATTTCAATCTTCTCTTAGTCATGATGGTGGTATGATTTATCTTTCTCGGTCTGAGCTGTACTTTATATTGCCCATGTTCTGTGATTGCTACTCAGGCAGCATGTCTGCCTTACTGCTGCAACTGCTGTTCAGATGATCTGCCAGCAATATGCACTGGTGAGCAGCAATTTATCCCACTTCACTTCTAGCTGCTGTTTCCAACAATGACCATGTTCATTGTTTTGATCTCTCATCTAGAAATCGGAGCACTTCTTAATTTGTATGATTGTTTTTATCAGTTTATAGACCACTTTATTCAAATGCTCAGTGTTTATAGATTTTCTGAAAACTACCTACACCAATAAAATATTATTCAAAATTTTGGGAGTGGTTTCAGATCTGCTGAAAATAGCCCCCAAGCTGCTCTTTTGCTTCAAATAGCCACTTTGGAAGCAATTTACCCTTGCCAGGTACCAGGAAAAAATATCAACTCAAAGTACCTTCAGGTCTTTTTGACCTGATTGTAAGAAAAATCGCTGTGGGCGGCACAAATGGTTAAGACGCTGTGCCTGTTAACCAGCAGGCCAGGGTTTGAGACCCGGGTCGGCCCCACAAGACAGGGTGAGCTCTTGTCCTTAGCCCAGCTCTGTGACGCCAGCTGGATCCAATCGTATTGGCTCTGCCTTTCCATTGGACTAATTCAGTGGGATGGAGAGGGGGGATTTGCTGCTTGGGTAACAGCCTATCCTCCATAACAATCCAACCCAGGCTTTCGTGCTTCGCATGCAGCATATGCAGCGCAGAGCACGATACCATAGTCTCTCAAGACTGACGGAGGCCTGCTTTTTAAGAAAAAGAAACACTACTGGTACCAAGGGTTTAATTTGATCCCATTTTAAAGAACTTTTTTTTTCTTCATATAGGACTGTACTTTAACCATCTGTATAAAAATACTGATAGAGGCATGTTTTTCTTAGAAACCATCAAATAACATATCATACACAGGTATTTTCACTTAGTTATTCATGAAAATACTACTGTCTCTGCTTACTGTCACATTTACAGCCCAATCCACACTTTCCTGGGAGGAAACCCCATTGACTGGGAGTTACATCTGAGTAAACATGCATTGGATTGGACTCATGAATTTTACACAAGTGGTTCCCCATATAGCAAATTCATCTTATGAGGCCTGAAAAGCATCTTCAGGTAGCTTGTACTGCAATATATGAGCATGAGAAAACCACCAATCAGCCATGGAAATTAGAAGCAGAATATATAACATGGCAGTTCCCATCAGGTCTTTTTGACCCAAAAAGTTTGTCAACTTGTGAAAAAATTATAAAAAAATAAACAGAAGAACAAAAACAATAATGCTTTGAGTCAAATTGTTAGAATATTCCAATGGAGGAATACATGAAAGGTCAGTCGCTAATCATTTTATTTTTATTTTTTTTACAGTAGCTTAATTTATTTTATAGATAATTGTCTTTTTCTAAAGTTTAATTGTATTTTAATTGTATTTATTATCTTATTAATGGTATTTTATTGTTTTTAAATGTTGTGAGCCACCTTGGGTTTTGTTAAGGAAGAAAGGTGGGATATAAATCAAATAAATAGAGGTTAGAAGATACACATATGTAAAGTTGGAGGTGGGTTAAAAATATCTGGTAGTTTCTGGCGAGGGTTAAGATGGGGGATTTTCAGCAGGAAAAGTGATCTGAGGTGGGAGAAAGATTAATCTCTTAACAGTCCACCTTCCTGAATTGCCAAATTGAATGCATCCAGCAATCTTAAATTTTTGAGTTGGTGTTTCATGATGTCATGAGATTTCCATCCTTTTCAGAACTGAGAAAAAAATTGGTCTAGATTGCAATAAAATCTGTGCCTATCTGTGGCTCAGAATTGGCTCAAGATGTTCCCCATGCATCTAAGGAAAAGAGAAAAAATTTGAAGAAGCAGGATCATTTGTATCTGACCACATGCATGAGGATGATTTAATGAAGGGATGGTGAGGGAAATTGAAACAGAATATTTGTGCCTGGTCATAAGGGTTGAGTAATGATGCAACAGCATGATTATTGGATGAAGGGCAGGCTGGACAGTTGGTCACAAATTTTGCAGTAGTAAGTAGCAATTGGGCAAAACATGTGAAGATATGGGGCCATCTTTGTTACTTTTCATCAGGAGTTCCCTTTGAGTTACTTTGACATATTGTGTAATGCTTAGTGAGGGGTGGAATACAATATATCCTGTGTGATTACCGTATATGCTTTAGGCTGCAATCCTAACCTCCAGTTAATCTGAGAAGCCCCAGCATAGGTTCTGTGCTGGCCTGGGAGTGTCTCTTTTGCCCTATTTCGGGAGAGGGGGGTTAGGCTGACATACAGGCATACGCTGACATCCCCATACCACCATGGGAAGATATGCCAGGTGAGTTAGGCTACCCTAAATTGGTTAGGATTGAGCCCTCAGTGCATTGTTTTTGGCCCAGGAGACTACCGTGGAGACATTTTTCTCTTTACTTTTCTACCCAGCAGAATGAAAAATAACAAGTGTTTGGGGAGAAATACCATGATGCAGGGTAGTGGTGTCTAGCCCTATCTATGTTACAGACTGACGGATATGCACATATTTTATAGGGCTGGTGGCATGGAAAAGTGTGTTTGGTGTCAGCTTCCATTAGGGAGTTAAAATTGGTTCCTGGTGTGGAAACAGGTGGAAATCTCATGTAATGATATAGCTAAGTGAATCCCAATATCATTTGGATCGTCTAATGATTTGTCCTCCATTACATCACTTCACATGGTCCATCTATTTGAAGTACAACAGAGAGTAAGACATAATCACTGCTTACTCTCCTGGGTTGGGAGGCCAGGTGAGACACAACAGTTAGAGGCTGAGGATGTAAGAGAGAACTTTTAGACCATGGAAAAGCATCCTTTGGAGTTTGCTTTCTGAACTGAACCTCCAGTTACTTGTGTCACATTCCTGGTCTCTTGGTTGTGTGGCAGGTTCTAGGAATCCTATGAGTACCACCAAATACCACCTCAACTACCACAGGTGGTACTTGTACCATTGGTGGAGAAACACTTACCTTATTCCTTGATGTTAAGTAGACTGTTTAAATCTTGCTTGTGAGTCTCTTAAGCTATTTTTGAAAGCAATTCTGTTCCCTCTGTTCTAAGGGATACTGGTCACTGACCCCTGAAAAGCAAGTAAGTATAGGGCAACCCAATGAGCATATGTATACATGTCTGCACCATCTGATGCCAGCAAAGAAAGTATGAAATGTGGCATAAAATGTGCAAACAGCCCAGGGTTGTAGTGTTAGTTCATCCTGTTCCATGCCTCTTGTGCCACTGTTTTGCATTGCACTTCGCTGGCAGAAGAAATTGTATTCTCTTTTCTCTCATTAAATGCTGTGGCTTGGGTAGATTTCACCAAGGCATCAGCTGGCCAGGAGAAACGTTATTTTTCAACAACATTTACCAAGTCCCTTCTGGGGGAGACAGTTGGCAGATTGCCTGCTTATTGTGCAATGCTGAAACTTGGGGAAGCCAACAACGGCGGGAAGGTGCCCTGTGGAAAAGAGTGTTCTCTTCTACCTCTGCTTGCTAGGGTGCCAAGAATACTGACGGCTCTACTGCCTCATCAGTGATGCAAGCCTGTGGGGCCTACATTCAAGTCATTTATGAATAGGAGCTGCGTTTGGAAACAGGGATTGGAGTCTGAATACTTTAATAGGACATTGTCAAGCAGCAGCAGTCTGTCAAGAAGCAAAATTCACACTGGCTGCTGAGCTGTTGAGAGCAGAGTAAGGTCAGCAAAGGGTTATGTGAGGCTCAACTAAGATAACAAGTTACAGGCTTTGGCACGGAGACTCGGGTTTTGTACTGCCTTTTCTGGGCCAACAATTCACATCTCCATACTGCTAGGTATCCCACCAGTATGCTTGTGCCCTTGGCTTCCTTTTATACAGCCATCTGCCTGGCTAGAATATGGCAAAAGATAGATTTTATGTGCATGCAGTGAGCTGGGAACATAAAAATTAAAATTAAGGGGTGGTGACACTGTCAGTGACCTCCTGCTATAGTTTATATGGAGTTGGTTCAGCCCAAATGGCTAATGTCCTGTGTCTTGTGATGGTAATCCAGCCAGCTTTTAGAGCTAAATACCTGGCAGTGCCTACTAAGAAACAGCCCAATATACACTTTGAGCTGTGACAGTTCTTGCAGCCCAGCAGTTTCTAGCCTTCATTCTGATGTGAAGATGAGAGACAACCTGAGCCACTCTCACAGATGTTACAGATAGTGTTTGCTTATTTCTACGTCATTCTTCTGAATAATACGTGCAAAGAACTGCAAAATTATCACAACAGTATTCTACAGTGATTCTCGAAGTGGGGGGTTGGGATCATAGAATCATAGAGTTGGAAGGGACCTAGTAGGTCATCTAGTCCAACCCCCTGCCTGTAGCAGGAAATCCCCCTAGAGCATCCTCGACAGGTGCTCATCGAGGATCCCCTTAAGGGGTCACAAAAAGCTGAGTGCTGCCATTTTGGAATCTGGAACTGGGCATCACCATCTTGGAATATGGCACCGGGTGCTGCCATTTTCCAGTGTTTTCTGGAGAAACTGGCTGCGGGACATTTGTGGCTTCCTCCTCACCCTCTGTGGCAGAGTGGTAACAGTTGATGCTGCAGCCAATTTATCCTGTGCTCTGAGGATTGGCAATACGCTTTTAGGTTGAGGTGTAGAGGCCAGCCTTATTTTTAACCCTGGGCAATTTTGTGGTCAGTCTGCTGGGAACTTGGATTTAGATTAGGTCTGAGGTGGCTGCAAAAGCAGCTTAATCTTGTGCTCCCTCCCCTGCATTCCTCTGCTGTTCAGCCCTCCCTGGGGAGTCTCTTGCTCTGCTTCAGAGTTTTCTTACTGCGATGATTATTCTTTCTGCTCTGGCATCCGTTACAGTGACAGCAGTCAGGGAGAGCAGGGCAATCGGAACAAATTTCTCATAAAAAGGAGCTAAGTTGATGAAACCATTACAGTGCATGCATCCTGTACTCGATCATTGTGACACATCAGTGGGGGAGGCGTGGGCAGGAGACTCACGTGTGAATGTGTGCGCACACACACACATGCACACACACACAGAGTGAGTGAGCGTCCCTTTAGGCAATCTGGCCACATTCTGTCCCCTTTTTTAAAAAATCCTGCTACTCCTCCCTTGCCTTTTATCTTTTTTCTCTCACTACCCTGGCCTGTCATGTAAATTTGCAATCAGTGCCCACCTCCAGGCAGTCTGCTATCATTTGCTGATGTAACTGCTAGCACTGAATAGCATGTACCCACCTCCAACCCCAGTTGTCAACTTTCACACTGGAGCAGGAGTCTATTGTTTGATCTCCTAATAAAAAGCCAAGACAACAAGGGAAATTCTAGGTGGACCTCTACTGTTGGTCCAGTACTTGATCCAAGCTTCTGTTTCTTGATGAAAATTGTCTGGGTCAGTGGGCGCCTGTTTCTCATCCATGTAATGAGGGATACCAGGATATGTGTACTGACAGTGGCTATGTGGAGGTTGAGTGTTGTTTTTTTAAAAAAACCTTCTGGTGGATGATACCTTGGAACAGTGATTTTCAACATTTTTCATCTTCCATACGGATGCCACAATTCTGTTCCACAAAACTAGGACAGGATCCTCTGTCTAACTTGCCAGAATGTGAATGCAATCCCTCTGCCCCCTCCAAATGGGGCAGTCCCAGTTTTCCAGGACACATGGCAACACTAATCTCACAGCACTCTGACAATGTTCTGAAATTGCCAAGGTACACCATCAGTGTTTTTTACTGATGTTGTTGGTACCATTGCCAAGGTACACCATGCTGCTGGTAGAGGCCCAAATAACCTAACTGCCCTGATAATAAATGACACTCCCCAAAGTCCCACAGCATACCTGCAGACCATCCATGACATACCAGTGTGCCACGGCACAGTGCTTGAAAATCACTGTCTTAGAGACAGGGCACCATTAGGAAGGCATTACAGTTATGCCTTGATTTAAAAGCATAATTCATTCTAGAAGCATGCTAGCATACAAAACGCTTGTAATTCAAAACAGATTTTCCAATAGGAAATAATGGAAACTCAGACGATTCATTCCACAACCCAAAAATATTTCCAGACTTGGCACTGCATTAGGGTGTGTTATGTATGCATTCCTCTGTCCCTCTAGTAGCAGCTGTTGCCACCACATGCCCATACTAGTGCCCCCAGTGTGATAGCACACAATCGGTCTTGAAAATTGTAACATCCCATGAAATTTCTGGGCTCTTTTCATCAGCTCCCTTGCACTGCTTTTAACCCTGGTACAAAATACCCCTCTTAACCCTCGCTCATGGGCCTTATTTGTGTCTAACACTGAATCTATATCATTCCCATACCAAGCGCAAACCTTTAATGTTGCTTTGTGGTGTCAGTTTTCTTGTATTGCTTTATTGATTTTTGCGATCTAATCTCTTATTACTTTGATGCTGATCTTTTTGTTGTGATTTTGAAATCTGTCCTGGAGTTTTTCACCT
Organism: Cryptoblepharus egeriae; assembly: GCA_030015325.1. Lineage (NCBI taxonomy): Eukaryota > Metazoa > Chordata > Lepidosauria > Squamata > Scincidae > Cryptoblepharus > Cryptoblepharus egeriae. The sequence goes on along the minus strand of JAREYC010000002.1, from coordinate 100,710,613 downwards.
AAAGTCTGACAACAGAAATATACTTGAGTAAATAAAGGATCACAATATGTAACTCTGCTCTCAAGGAGACTTGTTCTCTGCTGTGTCTGTGCAGTAGCTGTTATCCAGATGTGGTTGGTTATCCCCTGCCTTGGTTGCAGTGGTGTATTTCTTTGTTGGGTCAAGTGATACCAATTTCTTTCTAAAATATGAGCTAGGAATTAGTGTGGGATGCATTCAAATGTGGAATCAACTTACTCACAGCAATGAGTAAGTAATTATTAAGCCAGGAATATTGAGATGAGTGACTTCATTTTATTGTATTTGTTTATTTTAGATTTTTCTTCCTGCCTCTCTGTATGCTGTGCTGCCAACAAATTATGACTCTTACAATAACCCACTTCAGTCCTGTGTTGTGTAACATGCTTGTTATGACTGAGCAGCCATAACCTGATGACCTAATAACTATGAAGAAATCTGTCTTTCTACCAACATAATGGTTCAGATGAGATAGCTCTAAGGCGAAAATACATGTTTTTAAGCATGTGAGAGAAGAGAATTCCAGTTAAAAGATTGCCGGAGCATGTGCAACAATTCTGACTGAGGGGTAGACTTTTTGCAGTGTTGCATTATGAGAGATGGACCATTATTCTTATATCTTCTCAACCTGCTCTCCTCCCTGTTTCCCAGCAACAGTACAGAACCTCTCCTTGCCTCTGAATCAGTCTGATGTTTTTCCCAACCCCACTTCCCTCAATTCCCCGCTGTCTGTTCTCTTTCCTTTGCTCCTGCAGCTCAGTTTCAGTGCAATCCTAACCTCTGGTGAGGCTCGTACAAGTCTCCCACATTGGCCTGGTGGTGTCACAAAAGTGTCACTCCCAGCGGGATTAGGCCGGCACATGGATGTGTGTGGCCTCCCCACACCTTCATGGGAATGAGAATATTGTCCTGCCCTAAAATGGATTGCACCTTCTGTCTTCTTACTATGGTGCAGCCATACCGACTCTGACAAAAAGTTGAAAGGCCCGTGGCTTAGCAGTCCAGAGCCTGATGATATTATTGTGGAATGTTCTGAGAGACTGCAATGGTGGCCATTTGACCGCAGTAGGAAGTGGCTGGATGGTTGGTAGGGTTTGGGGCAGGCTTTAAGGACAGATGAGAGAGCTGGCAAGAGGGAAAGAAAGGAGGCAAAAGAGTATGAACATGGAGGGAAAAGTAAGAAGTAAGTTGGTAGAAGAAGAGGAAGCAACTGGGAGAACCTAGGAGTGGAGAAGAAGAGAGGAAGCCTGGATTGATAGCAGCAGGAGAGGCAGAGGAAAAAGGCAAGATGCAGCAGGTGAGGAAAGAGAATGAGGGATGGGAAGAAAGAGAAAGAGCACAATCCTAACCATGTCTACTCCAAAGTAATCCCCATTGTGTTCAATGGGTCTTACTCCCAGGAAAGTGCCTTTAGGATTGCAGCACAAGTCACAATAGAGTGTGAGGGCACTAAGAGTGGCATGAAGCAAGAACTGGGGGAAAGGAGCCAGAGAAGAGAACAAAGGAAGAGACAGGACTCAGGATACTCCAATTTTTCGATATGCCTGGTCATTGGTACCTGTGCCCCAGAGAGAGGGTCAGGAAACGGTGAACCTCCATGTGAATAGGGTGATGGCGGGAGTTCTAGCATAGTCAGTGGAGGAAATCAAGCTCATGTAAATGACGTATGTTAAAATAACTGTTATTTATTTATTATTTATTTAATTAATTTATATCCCGCCTTTCCTCACCTGCAAGAGGGAGCTCAAGGCGGCTAACATCAGACAGTAAAATAAAACACCATTAAAACTGAATTATAAATATAGATTAAAGCATAATTAAAATACAATTAAAATACAATTAGATTAAAAACTGAGAACAATTAAAACAGACTAAAAACATTGTTAAAAACAGTAAAATAAAAGAATAAAACTGTCCCCCCAACCTATGCCCCATTTAAAACGCTTTTTTAAAATAAAAGGTTTTAAGGCTCTGCCTGAAGCTCTGTATTGAGGGAGCTTTCCTCAGTTCTAAGGGGAGGGAGTTCCAAGGAGTTCCATCGACATGGGAATTTTATGGTTCCCAAAAATGCTCAGTGAAAACAAGTACAAGGTGTCCTTCGTTATTCACTAGGGTTCCATTCCATTTTCATAAAAAATGGTTATAAAAAAAACTGGTTCAAAACATTGGAAAAATAGATTTAAAGACTCATTTCCAGGTTTCTTGCTCCTCCATCACATAAAAAATGTGTTAAATAAAAGCAGTTTAAAACAAACAAAAAGTGTGTCCCTTTAAAAACAGCTTTTCTAACTGTTGTAGACAGGCAGTCACCAATTAGAAATGCAAAGCAGCCTCTGCCTTTGCCTGGCTCAGTTGAAGAATAGAATTGCTTGCAGGACTTGAAGAATAGATTGCTTTTAGGAATCTAGATTCCTAAAATAGATTGCTTGAAGAATAGATTGCTTGCTGGACTGTCTTTCACAATAAAACAGTTGTTTTTTTTAAATGTGATGTGCATTGGTCATCTGTGATGAGTCAAATCTATGTATAAAAAAATCAGTGTATAACAAGGTTGGATCTGTATAGCGCAAGGTAATCCCCTATTTGGGTGCATTAGATATGTAAATATAAAACCAATGCTTAGGTGTTGCCCTCGATACAAGGAATGAAGGGCTCCTGGTACAAGTTTTTAATACCTATATTAATGCTTTGTGCTGAAGAACACAGAATATAAAATACAGATTCATCCTAAATATACTGGAAAATGGCTCACACTTACCAAACTGTACACTTTTGTTAAAGTTATATCTTTCTCTTATCTATACATGCAAGCTTACCCATGTGGGAGGCAAGGGAACAGGAAGAGGTGATGATACTCCTAAAGTGTTTGCTTCATCACCTCCTTTCTGCCTTGTGTATCAGCAGAATTTTCTACCTCTGGGTAGGTCTTCTCATTTGTATTTTTCCTCTTTCTTTCCAGCGTCTGTGTTTCTCAGCACCTATGTTTTCCTCATTTCATTTTTGCAAGCTGCAAACATGCCTTGCTGTTAATCAGTGGTGGGTTGGAAGTTTCTTCACACAAGCCCTTAATTTCTCCCCTGCATTGCCATAGCACCTTAAAAACTAGTTTATTTTAGCATAAACTTTTGTAGGCTGCAGTTTGCTTCACTGTATGCAGTGGTGGGCTTCAGGGGGTTCTCACAGGTTCTATAGAACCCTTTGCTAATGGGTGCCTGGTTCTGAGAACCTGTTATGAATGGGACATAGAACCTGTTGTTAATTTAGGCTGTTAGGACATAGAACCTGCTGTTAATTTATTTGAAGCCCACCACTGAACTGTAAGTGTACCTAGTTTTTTAAAACAATATGTTGGTGTCAGCTGTGACTTTCTTCCTTCCCTTCCTCTCAGTGAAGCCCTCATACCTGCTGGCAGGGCAGAATCAAATTTCAGCTTCTCTTCTCCCACTCCCATAAACTAAGCAGCTCATCTGTGGCACTGTCAGATCTAGGATTTATATTCGGCCCTTGCCAATTGCTGCCTCACCCTTCTCCCGGCTTTATCCCTGTCATAGATCACTCTGGACGCTTTCCCTCACCACCACAGGGACACTTCATCAAGCAGAACTTCTACCTTGTCATTCTTTGCTTCCTCAGAGAAAAAAGGGGGAGCAGGAAGAAGAAATGGCTTCAGGAATGTAAGAATAATGGCACAGTAGAAGTTGAGAAAGGGGAAGTCTAAGAACAAGATGCCTGAGCTCTGCTTCTTTCTTCAAGAGAGGACTCACCACTATTTATTGGTGGGAACAGGTGGTAAAAGAAGCAAGGAAGGACTCCGCACTGCACAAGCCTACGGGAAAGGAAATCTGAAGTGATTTGCATTTCCTTGCTCACTTTTTCAGTAACCACTGCATGGTCATGGGTTCACATCTGTATCTGTGCATGCATGCCTTGTCTAATCTGTGATTCCTTCTGCACAAGAAGTTATATAGGATAAAATGATGTTCTAGTATTATTTATAACCTTCCCTATACCCCTTTTTCAGAAACACTTTTTAAAACAGTGAGAACACTCATTCCCTGACAAATGTCCTTCCTCCCACTTCTTTGTGTCCTACTGAAATAAATTTCACATCCACCCACATGCTCTACCCAAACCCTCCCCAGATTTGTGTTTCCGTTCTCAATCTAACTTCCCAAACTTTCACAAAAAGAGCACTTCTGTGAGTTATATGAAATGTCGAAATAAGCACGGAAGTTCAGACTAAAGGTTTGACCCATTGTGGCTATGTAGATGTCAAGGCACAACCTTATTCCATTAGGAAAGTGGAGGAGCCCAAAACCTGAAAGTGGGTTTCTTGAAATCTCCACATTTATTTATCCATTGGGAGTTCTGGAACAGGACTGTTGTGGATAATGAGGGACAACCTGTATTTCAGAGTTGCCTCATTTCTGAGACCATATCAAGTGATTTGCATGCTTTGTGCTGATCGTTATGGTTCTGGCCAAGAATAACTGTTGGAGATGCGGCTGAATATATCAGGTGAAACTAGACTGGCTGAATTGAGGATCCAAAGCAGCTCCACATTTAGTGGAGAGAAGATGACTTGTATTTATCTCCTGATGTCTGAATATACACCTGGGTGAGAGATCCCACATGTACCCATTTGACTATAAAGCCTTGAATATAAAAAAGGATCGCTCACCCTGCAAGATTTTGGTGGCACATAGGATCTCGTCACCATTTTAAGTCACACCTCATAACCACTGGTAAACATGCTTTCCATTATCTGCTTGCACTTAACATCAAGCTGCATTATTCACTAGCAAAGGATGCAGCTTGATATTAGACTATTAGACTGCAGCTTGATATTAGACAATTCCTTGCCACCAGAATAGATATAAATGTATCAATTGATATAATTTTATTTTCATCCCTGAATCAATTGGGTCATTGCATGTACCAGGAACAGTACAGTCCTGACTGGCCTTTTTGCATGCATGAATTCAACACACAGCTTGGTGCAGGAAGTGGCAATCTTCTCCAGCTTCCTTGGGACTATGGGCCTAAACTGGAGTCCAGTGCACACATTATTAAGGGTGACACTGATTGACAGCTGCTGCTTGCAGGAGCCGCAGGCCTTCCTGTCCCTCAGCTGTCCTTCCTACCGAACTTTATTTATTTAACAGCCTATTTCTGGGACAGCAGCAGGAACTGGACAGGAGAAATGGTGTGGAGTAGAGAGAGAAAAGGAAGAGGAATAACCTCTGCTTGAAAAGTATTTAGGCAGACAGCTGTCAGTTAACATGGTGGAGTCTTCCAAGCCTGCAGGTAACATTGGCATGCCGTTTTTATATGGCATAGGAAGAAACACAAAGGTGGTTGGCTAACTGTGCAAGTCAATCTTAGCAGATCAGGCCTGGGGAAAGTAGCACATAAGAATAATGTTGCCAGGGGAAGACTAGTAGCATATCGGCATATAGTAGCAGAACATGCACAGCCCTTACATGTATTTCAATTCATACAAGTAGCACAGCAAGTAGCAAAAGGGCTGTTTATAGCCTAAGGACCATTGGGAACATGATGGTGGCATTTTTGGCAGGAGTGTGCGGATGGATAGGTGATCAAAATATATTCCTTGATAAATAGAGACCAGATAGTAAGCTCTCGGGAAACAGAATAGGAAAAGAGTATGTCAGGAGGGCAAATTACCTTGAAATTGACAGCCGTAGAGTAGAGGCAGGTGTGTGTGTAGGCCAATTCAGTTTATGCTGTTTGGAGGTAAGGTGATTTCACTGTATATTCCTAGAACCCAGTCCCAGCATCGTTCAGGCAAACAAGACTGGAATTGCTAGGACTCAGTGAAGTAGAGCTGACTTCCTGTCTGGGGCATACCTTGAATAATCCAATTGTCCAGAATTCCTATCCAGATGATAGTGTTTATGTAACTGTCAAACATGCAAAAAGCAAAAACCTTTCTGAAATGTTGTTCTAATAAAAGAAACTCGAAGGCCTATGGACCATGGCATCACAATGCCAGATATCTTCCAGCTGATCCTTTACTTTATCCCAGTACATTATTAAATGAAGTCTGACAAGGGTAGTACTTATTTCCACCCAAACAGGAAGGCAGAGAAGGGCCTCCACTTTACTGATCCTGGCACTCCTGCAATATATGAATTTTTAAAAATGAATTATTATTTTTAAATAAGCAACAGGCTGTGGCTTGTGAAGCACTCCCTTAGTGTCTCTAAATTTTAGGAATGTTGGAGGAATGCTCTTTGGCATTGATATATCCATTGTATTGCCTTGTTTTCAATTCATTATTGAAAACAAGTGGTGCCGTGCATGTATGTGTGTGTCCGTGCATGCACTGAAATTCTGCTTCTGAAATGAAGCAGTGTTGACTTCAGTCTGAAAGCTCTGGGCCTTTTGAAACAGGTGTACATTCTTTTTAGGATTTCATTTGACAGATTTAACTGGTCATTTATCCACTGTCAGACACTCTGAGCTTGCGGTCTGTAAATGTTTTAAGTAAACAAAAAGGTTTTTCTTCTGTCTCTTCAACAGTCCATTTGGTTTAATCGCCCACAGGTTGGGAGTTCTTGTGTTTTCAAATGCTTGGGGATAAAGGGATCATGGGTCCTAACTTTCTGAGGGTCAAAATAAAGGAAAGGAGGAGGTTGCAAATACCCTGCATGAAACTTTGGGAAGCAGAGGGAATATGCCTTAATAAATGTGTTCATTTTGACCACCACTTGGGATTTTCTACTTTTGGCTGAGCCAGTCAGTACACAGTGAGGGGCATTACTCTCTCACTTTTCTTTCTTTGCTGTCCTGTAGATTTTAAACTAATTATTTTAATGAGACTCTCTGCATGCCTCCTCTGGCAACTCTGCCTGGGCACACGCAGCCGTTGAGGCTTTAAACAGCTTATTAGCAGTGCCAGGAAAGGCCTGAAGGAAACTAAACTCCCAACAGAGTCTGACAAGGCTGCTCTCTGGGGAGTGAGTGTCTGTGGAACCATCCCTCCAAGTTTCATCTCGCAGGCAAGCCCTGTCAGTACACATCATGAATGTAAGGTTCCTTGCCTAGAAGAGGTGCTGTAGGGCTGGTAGGCTCCTGTACTTCAAGTAGCCAAGTACTGCCTTGGGAAAACTTTATATTGCAGTCAAGCTCATTGGGATTTAGCTTATTTGCCTTACCAAAATTGGATAGGTGCAAGGGATGCATATGCACTCCCCCATTTAATTTTATATTTGGCTTCTTCAAAGCACCAAATTCCACATGTACAAAAATCTTTATTAATATCTTTTAGAACCTGAATCTGAGGTTGACAGCAAATTCCCAGAACAATTGGGTGCCATCCTAACCTAGGCCTGCACAACTCATCAGTCTTCCCATTCCCCTGGTGATATAGAGAGATATACATGTCTGTGCACTGGCCTAACCCCTTGCAGGAGTGGCACAGAAGTGTTTTGCAGCACTTTGTGACACTCCTTAAGTCAGCACAGCACTTATGCCAGGGCTTGGGTCTGCCTAACTGAAGATTAGAATTTGCTTTTCATCCTCATGCTGGTAGTTGTGAAGGCAGGTCAGTGATTGCAAGGAGAAGGCCTTGGCCATTGCAGTTTTTCATCTGAAGCTGCTCAGTAGCCAAAGGAGGAGGCTGTATACTTTTGGAAACTCTGAAACTTAAGGATGAAACCCTGTGAAAAGAAGCACCAAGTATCACTAGGACATTTGAAGTCGTTTTCCCCCTAAGTGCTTGGATTGAATAGCTGCCACCTGAGCAGTAGAGCAAGTGATTGTTCTGCAATTTAAACAATGCAGTGCACTCAAACTTTCTTACATGGAAATCATTTCTGTGTGCCAAACTTGTCACAGCCAAGAAAGCCTCTCATTTGGAACACATGCTGCCCAGCAGTAACCGGTTGAGTTTGGAGCTGAGGCCAATCATGCCTTTCTGTTTTACTTGCAGGAGCAAAGAAAGACCCATTTGAACCTGTGAAGGAATTTCACTGGTTGTGCTCCTTCAATAGTATGATAACATGTGCCCTCTTATCAAATTTGTCCTGTATTTGAGCAATAACCCCTCTTTCATGCGGCTTCCCCATCAGGACCATTCTAGTTAACTGGCATGTTCCACCTGTTGTGACTTGGGTGCTCCTGAGATCTCTAATTTTCATTTCAGTGATACTTATTCATATTAAAGGAGATTGTACTCAGCCCTCTAAATTCACTTTTGTAACTCCCTCAAAGATTCCCAATTCAAGTGATGGATACAGAGTAAATGCTGGATCTTGGAATGGTGTATGTGCATCAGATCATCCATTGCCCCACAGCTAGGGACTGAGGGGCATGATTAGAAGACAGAGATTTGTTGAGAGATTCTTCTCCCCACTATTTGACAAGGCAGTAATCTCTGGGACAACAGGGCCTAATGAAACTAGATTACATGGTTTCGCTTTGACAGATTGTTTTGAAAAATTGACATTTTCATTCTGTTTCTCTTATTTATCATTATTCTGGGCTGGCTGCTGTGGGTGGAGGAGCAACTTCTCTGTTGCTAACTACAGAATCTCAACTGCAGGATGTGCTGGTAATTTGGGAAGAAGGGTTGAGGTAGGCTAATTTATGGGATATTATTAACTACTTCAGGGCAAAGGAGACTAACCCTACAATCCAGTGTAACTACAGGAACACGTAAGAGACATTTACGTTGATGTAGTTACGGCACCACCTAGTGAAAACCTATGGGAAATTCATATTGCAATCCTGAGTAAATTGTTCTTACGTCGGAGCAAGTACTCCCCATAGTTACTCTGGATTGTGCTAGTAATTATGGGACCTTTTACACCGACATAGTTATGGTGCCACCTATGGGGAACCTATGGGACATGCATAGAGCAATCCAGAGTAAGTGCCTCTTAACATCTTCCCGTAGTTACTCTGTATTGTAGGGTAACTCTGGTGCAGTGATGGAATTCAAAGAAATTAACAATTGGTTCTATGTCCATCTGGCAGCCGCTTTTAAATGGCTGTTTTTAAACTTTATATGTCCTATCTCTCATTAACAACTGGTTCTATAGAGTAGGTGCGAACCTGCTGGAGCCCACCCCTGCTCTGGTGGCTTCTGAAAGTGTGAGGCTGAAAATGCCTAATATGGCCTGCCTTCTGCTGTTATAAAAGAGGTAGGTCTGCACCAAGCTGAGCCTTCCAAACCCCTCTGAAAGTGGTTGACTTCAGAACAGAGAAGGCATGTTCGGAACCAAATTCATATTTCAAGTTTCAAGCTAAGGAAAAAATGGCAAACGTACTCAAAGGAGCAGGACTCACCTGCCCATGAGGTAAGGACTCATTTTTCAAGGCCATTAAGCACTAACCCTCTCAGCCCGTTAAGACACATTTGAGTATGGATATATAAAAATTCATATAAAATGCTAGAAACAAAATTTCAATTCACTTTAAAGTTCCTGGTATTAAAAAGGCCCATGTGCTTCCTCAGAAGAGCCAGCAGATGGCAGGATTGCCTTGGCTATTTTGTGAACACACTTTGAATGGCTCAAATAGGCTGTTCTGTAAAAATAATTCATGCAGTCACCTTCAAATGAATCTCCTGCAACGTATCTGGCTCCAGCAACCCTGAGGATTTTTTCCAAATAAGGCAATGTCCTCTGGATGAACCATGAGGCAGCAGATTGCAGCTGTTGAGCTCCAGGGCCCTAGAATCTGGCTGAGAACATCCATACACAAATGTGCAAAGCGCGCAACAAGGGCAACAGGGCAATTGGGCTGGGGCCATTGAGGCCCTATGCAATTGCTGGACAGCTCCCTGCTGTTCCCCGGCATGGATTTATTTTCCTGTATGCCAGTAATGAAAATTTTTACACCCTATTTGTAAAACTCACACATATGTGTATGTCACACAGTTATGTAGTAAAAAAATTTTTTCAAAACAACTTTTGGAAGTGAACTACATTAGTACAAAGTGAGATATTCCAACATAGCAACATTTTTTAATATTCAGTGTTATATTAGCCAAGTGAGAGGGCTAATCTTGTTCCATCTCTTTCTGCTGAGCTCATTACATTTAGAAAGGAAAAGGGAAGTGGAGCAGATGAGGAAGGAGAGGGGAGTTGCAGTCTAAGGTATCTCACCATTTCAGTGACAGTGAATATGGGAAAAGAATGCAGTTGTGCTCCTCAGATACTACCACCAAGCCAGGTTAAGAAGGAGGAGGATGACAGATTTTGCAGCATCCTGTTGAAACTGAACTAGAAAATGCCTCATCCACAGCAATGCTGAAGGCTGTTCCCAAATAGAGGTGCACTCTCTCCCTCTAGCTGGATACAGAGCTTATTCCAGGTATAGGCAGGCATATGGGACTAACAGTGGGGTGACCAGATGCCAAGTTCAGTTTTCCTAGCCCCCTCCCCAAGCCAAAATTCCTACTCACTTAAAAAATGGAGGACAGATGTAGGACATGTTTAAATAAACTCCTGTACTTAATTTCAACACTTTTAAAACTGAAAACCTTTCAACATGCATGATCCTGACACATACATGTAAGATGCCTGCAGTTTAAAGCAATGCAACACAACAAATGCCAGTGACTTCAACATGCATGATCCTGACACATACATGTAAGACGCCCTGAAAGCAATTTGCAGCAACACAAGTGACTTCAACATATGTGATTCAGACCCAGACAAGCCATGCACTCTCTCTCTCACAGACACACACAAGACACAGACACACAACACACACACACAGGCAGACACAGACCTGCATAGAATAGGGCTCTGCGCTCCTTGGGTGAAATGGTGCAGAGAGGTGCCTGCTGTGCTGTTCTGCTACCTGCCTGCCCGCTGCTTGAGGGGGCACACCGACTGACTCCCAACCTGTAGGTTTCTATGCTGATTAGCCTGGTGGTGCAGAGGGGGAAGGAGAGAGAGTGCTTAAGAGCATTCACCCCAGCCGCTTCCCCGCTCTTCCAGAGCCCACAAGGCAAGTGGCAGCCAGGAGGAGGGAGAGGAGGAGGCACTGCGGGCGAGCACTGGCCACGTCATCCAAGAAGGGGATGTGGCTGGCCAAAGGAGAAAAGCCCCAGTGCGCACACAGCTATGGCTGCGCACGAAACCAAATAAAAGGGCCAGCCACAGTTTTAAAGGGCTGACAAGATGGCAAAGATTTAAAGGTCCAGCAATGATTGCTGGAAACCTGGACAGGCAGCTTGGTTTTCCCCTTTTCCTACAGGGGACACCATTTCTGGACCTGTCTGGGTATTTCCAGTCATTTGGACACCCTGACTAACAGTCCAATCCTATAACTTGTCATAGTATGCAGCCATGCCAACAGAGCAAGCTCTGTCATCTGTGTTGGTGGAGGAGGTGATTGGAAGACCAGCCAGAGTTTTGCTCCAGCAGCCTGGCAAGACCTTGCCATCCAGCCCTCAGACAAGCCTTGTAATTCTCTGGATCTGTCTCTAATACACTTTTATTTGTAAATTTATGTGAATGTATTGAAATTTGAAATGTAAATCATTTTTCCAGCCCACAACATGTGTCAGAGAGATAATGTGGCCCTCCTGCCAAAAAGTTTGGACACCCTTGGGCTAGAATATCAGGGGAGACTGGGGGATCCTTCCAGGAAAATTTGAGAATCCTCAAGGTCTACAAACAGCATGCAGACCAGGGTTTGCCCACACTTTCTAGATATTGGCCACAGGATTAAGGAAGGTGTATTTTGCTTCCATCTCATTCATTCTGGAATTCCATGTCTTCATGATTCAGCAGTTCAGCAACAATTAATATGAGCAACAGCTAAATGCCAAACTTTTCCTTCAATAATTTTTGTCAAATATTATTACAATTAAAGCCATCCTTATTTTTGTAGCCTGCATCTTCAGTTTTCATTATTTTTCTTTTAACTTCAATCCCAATATTTTATTTTTATGCAATAACTGGCAGTTTCAAGAGAGCTTTGGGGGGGTGGAAGGCTTCACATTATACCTTTAATTCCAGCACTAATACACTGAGCAATATAACTGATGCCTGCAATGAAACTTGTGGGTTCCACCCTGGGTTCTAACTCTAAGCTGGTATTATAAACCTAAGAAAAAAGTTGATGATTTCCAGGTTTCCCTTCTACATCAACTTGACTCCCACCACCCCAAGTTGGTGATTATCTATCTATCTATCTATCTATCTATCTATCTATCTATCTATCTATCTATCTATCTATCTATCTATCTATCTGACAGTATTTATATACCGCTTTTCAACTAAAAAGTTCACAAAGAAAATAATAACTTTACAAAGAAAAATAATAATAACTAATTAAAAGCTAATGGGTTTATAGTCAGAATTATAGTCAGAAATCTCTGCTTTGCCACCAGTAGAGTTCCTCAGATCACATATTCTTTGCCAGCAAATAAAGAGACAGAAGCCCCTTTAATATGCTGAAATCACACACTGGTTGGGGAGGGGAGGGGGAGAAGATTTCAGTCACAAAAAGAAAAGAAAGGTAGAAAAAAAATCAAATCAGAGGTAATTTATCTTTCACTAAAGAAGGACACACCCTACTAATTTACAGGACAGTATTATCAGTGTTGTGGATGTTTATGCTCATATACACCCCGTCCCAAAAGCCTGGGCAGGGTTATCCCCTTTATGCACATAGCTGTAATTATCCACATTTACCCAGATTTTATAGAATCTACTTGTCTCACTGCTTGTAAAGTATAATTGCTGGGAATTAAATCCGAGGTGCCATGGCCCAGTTTGAAAGAGAATATAGAAAGTTCCTTGTCTGCCAGCCTCACTTTATTTTTTCAGACACGCCCTGTGTTCACAGTCAACTCCTTCCCACCTCTATATTCAAAAAGGGGAGAGGAGGCAAGTTGCACTATAGAGGTTGTTTCCCTCCCTTACATAATTTTCTTTCTTTTTCTCTCCGAGGCAGGCCTAATCGGAGTGAATTTGCTGTCCAGATCTGGAAAAGCTGTGAGTACATCCCACTCTCTTCTTAATTATTACAATCTTAGGAATATCCAAATCTATAATCATGCTAATATGTTTGTTGGCCTCTCCATCATTTGGTGTACTTCCTTTGCAACAGGGGAGTCCATGTATCCATGTTGGACTTTCTGCTAGTGTTCCTTTTTGGGCTCATGGGTTTTAGAAGTATCACCAGCAACATTATTTGAAAAGCTTGTGGGAAAGCTTCTGAGTCTTCAAAGTGGAGTCTTCTGAGTATTTTATCCTTCAGCAGTGGGCCTGCAAGGAACCAGGAGCCCTCTCAGCTAAATATGCCACCAGCATTGAAGAGTTAGCAGAAAGACAATATTTTGATTACAGTGGTACTTTGCTTAACAGTTGCCTTGCTTAACAAGTGATCCACATAACAAGCAAACATTTCTCTAGGATTCTGCCTCACATAACAAGTGTTGCTTCACTTAACAAGCACACTCGTTGGCAGTTGGGGCAGACACGCTGGCCAGCAGCCCTTTTCAAAAGTGTCAGGGCTGCCTAGCATGCCTGCCGATAGCGAAAGCAACACTTCTGTGCTGTTCCTCCTGTGGCCGGGCATCCACTGGGCAGGGGGAGAGAACAGCAGTGGAAAAGAGGGAAGCAGCTCAGGACTAGCCAGAAGGGAGCAGGGGAGGGAAAGGCTCAGGATGAAAGAAGGAAAAAGACACTTTGAAAGTGTCTAACCGTATCTACCCAGGAGTGAGCCCCATTGTGTTAAATGAGGTTTACTCCCAGGAAAGTGTCTTTAGGATTGCAGCCTAAGTAGACTTCATAGGATCATGCACATTGAATGCATGTTTTGAATTCAATTCCAGTGTTTTGTCATCATTTTTTCATCCAGTTAAAACTTTATATGAATATTTTTGGGTTCTGGAACCAATCATCTGAGTTTCCATTATTTCATATGGGAAAATCTGCTTCACATAAAGAGCGTTTCACATAACAAGTATGCTTCCGGAACGAATTAAACTTGTTACAGTGGCGCCTCACATAACAAATTTAATTCGTTCTGGAGGCATGTTCTTTACGTGAAACATTCTTTACATGAAGCGGATTTTCCCATAGGAAATAATGGAAACTCAGACGATTGGTTCCACAACCCCCAAAATATTCATATAAAAATATTAACTGGATGAAAAAATGATGACAGAACACTGGAATTGAATTAAAAACTTGCATTCAATTTGCATGATCTTATGAAGTCTACTTAGGCTGCAGTCCTAAAGACACCTTCAAAGTGTCTCCCACCTTCTCCTTCTCACCATCCTGAGCCTCTCTCTCCCCTGCTCCCTTCTGGCTCCCTTCCATTTCGGATAGTGACAAGGTGGGGTGAGGGGAGGAGAGATGTTGCCATTCTGAGCACCAGCAATGGTGACAGGCCTGCTGCCAAAAGTGGCAGTGGCAGCACTCCTGGCTGTGTCACCCAAGGCTGCCTTGTTATGCCACTAAGCACCGTTCTGCATGCCATGGAGATGCCTAACCCTAACCTAAACCATTAGTAATGTGTGGGGATGTATGATAGGCAAAGGGTTCCCCCATAACCACTCTTTCTATATTGTGGCAGTCCCCAGAATTTATCCCCTATAGTTAAGGGGAATTGCCTGTATTGATTTTATGCACATTCAGTAACTAGTGTGTTTCCAAGAAGGGAAAAGATAAGATGAGCAGACAGATTTCACCTATTTCATCTAATTTTCTAGTAGATGGTTATTAAGCATTGAATTTTTTTGTCAGGGTAAAGAGCCAACAGAAAACAGAACTTGGAGAGGAAGAGTCTTGAATCTGTTACAGAAGGTATGTCTTAATTGCAATATAAGTCTGATGCTCTGTCTTTGCAGGAGGTCAGATCAAAATGATTGATATGACTGTCATGATGGAACATTGCCAGTCAATATTGTGAAAACCACACCTACAAAGAGATTAACAAGGCTCATGGAGGGAGCATCCTTTTAATTATTCTTTGCTACAGGGACCAGAATGTATATTCCCACTTGGTAGACCTGCAGAAAACTGCATCAGGAACAGGGCATCCATTTCATTTGCAAATGTTGCCTGGATGACTGAAACTTGGATTGTGGTCTGGGCTGTGGTTTGGTAAGACTTACTGTGGGATTAGATGCTGGATGAATTATCAGGCTGCATATGCATTTGTTTGAAACTGCTGAGGTTCAGTCCTGAAAACCACAGATTTCCATAGATTCAGGATCAGTGAAGCAAAACAATGATCGACAGCAATGGGCGACTGCTACAGTTTTTGGGATAATGAATTGGCGACTCTTGCACATGAGACTCTGGGGCTCAGTGAATTTATTGGACTTTTCTAGCATTTAACACTATGAACTGGGCCAGCTGTCTTGTAAAATTCCTTACAACATAGTTTCTACCCTGGAAAGAGCACAGATGGAAATTGGAGTGACTGAAGGGTATAAACTGCATCACAGTAACTTGTACTACTGTGTTGGTTAAGTTTGCTGAAGTTCTTGACCCACAGAGAAATGTTCCCTCCCCTCCAAAATTACCTGAGCCCCGACAACTCTTCTTACCCATCTAGAGTGGCTGACATGGAAAGAGTTAACCAAGAATGATTTGTTGTTGTGTTTACCCTGTGGCATAAACATTCTGAAATGCATGCCGGCCTTCATTTGCATATTGATATGTATCCTGAAGGGACTCAGTTTAGAAAGTTTGGTGCTTTTTTAGAAATCTATCTTCCTATGCAAGGGAGGAAATTATTCATAATTAAAAAGCAATAATAACATAGAGTGAAGGAACCCAGCTGTATCATACCGAGTGAGCGTGTGTGTGCGTGTGTGTGTGCGGGCGCGTAGGGAGGGGTGGTGGTGAGGAAACACGGGAGAATCTATTTTTAATAGTTTCCACAGCAACAGAAGATTTTGCTTACAGTAAATTTCATCTTGCTCGAGGAGCCCATTCTTATGCTGCTTTTGTGAGACGCTTGTGTGTGGCTAAAAATGGTGATGGTGAGTGTCCCCTCCTTTCTCCTATGGCATGCTTCAGGGCCCAGGGGATATTGTCCACAAGATAAGGGCCATTGAATGCCAATGCAATCTCATGTGCTCATAAAACTGTGTTGCTAACAGCACCACCTGAAGCAAGGCAGCAGCTGTTGTGACATCTGCCTCTGCTTGCCTCTGCCAGCCCAGCACCATCTTGACCTTTTGGCTGCCTCTTTTCTTGGGCTCTGCAAACTGTGCCTTTGCTGAACAAAAGGGCTCAGTTTCTACCAGGAATTAGCCTTGGATCCCCCTCACCCAGAAACTGAATGCAGGCCCTCAGCTGGTAGCACGTTGAACTTTTTGACATCCCCTTCTCTTCTTGCCCCTGTTCATTTCCATCCTCTTATGCCCTGCTGAAATTAGCAGCACATCTGCCAAGTGCATCAGATGCCAGTCACTCTGGGTTAATTCACAGCTGGAACAGCAGGTGGCTGTACCTTTGGGGAGGAAGTCGAGTAGGGGATCTGATTCCAGAAGAGTGCTTTGCAGCTGGCTTGCTGGAGTTGGCATTTCATGCAGGGCAGACTTGTGGCACTCTGCCGAAACTGGTGGCACAGCTCTTTGCAGCATATTACAATATGGGCATTATCTCTAGCACCCTTATTCTATGTCAGCTTTGTAGCATCGAAGGTGGATGATTTTTAAACTCAGATTTGCATGGTATCAAAACAATGATGGTAACTTATTGACAATAATAGTAAATTATTATAATTTATTTACTCTTATTTACAAGCCCCAGAACAGCTCTAGCCCGTTCTCTATGATTCTGAAAAAGGAATCTTATGATCTCATCACCCATATTATCTACATTTCTGAATGGATGAAATATCTCTCCCGTGTTCTTTTTCCTGTTATGAAATCATGTCCAATTTTTGTTCAGGAAGATGTTGTTCATACTTTAAATTCATGGGAACAAGACAACATCAACTGGCTCCAAATCTGAATTCAAATCCAGATCTGCCATTGGATTTATATTTCTTTAAGAAATTCAGTATCATAGATTACACAGGACTTAGAACATCCTTCCACTGAATTGTGAATTGTTTACCCTAGCCATTTTCAACCACTGTGCTGTGGCACGGTGTCATGCTACCAGTGGTCCACAGGTGTGGTAAAGGAATTTGCAGGAAGGTCATTTATTAGTACTGGGGATGTGAGCCTTCCACCAAAAACATGGTATGCGCTGTCTGCTGTAAAAGAACTGATGATGTGCTTTGACAATTTTAGGACTTTGTCATCACTGTCATGAGATAAAAAATTTGAAAATCACTGGTCTAGCCAATTGGCCCTGGAATAAGGAAAATGAAGTCTCTAAATTCATGCTGTCTAGTTAAAGCATTGCGCGATTTCTCATACTTCTGCAAAACCTATCAAGATTTAAACAAGAATTTGAGGCCGCAAGATAAGCACATAAGAGCAGCATTGATTGTATGTCAGAAGTAGAGTGCACACTGGGTAAGACTCTCATCTAAAACCCTGGAGAACCTGTGCCAGCTTGTATAGATGGTACTAATCTAGATAGACCCATTGGCTGATTTAGTACTGTATAAAATATCTTTCTATGTTTGTGTACTTGTATATGGTTTTTGTTTATCATTTTTTACACTGTTCTGTATCCTAAAGGAATTGTAGTAGATAACAGCAACAAATGATACCATGACTGCTGTGAACTATGTTTTGCCACATCTTCTGGTTTAGGCAGTTCTTAGGAAAGAGACACACGAGTAACTCTCAAACACTGAATTCTCTTGTTAAAAAATGTTCTTTTGCTTCTTGATAATTTTCATTGGCTTTGGGAAACAAGTAATTACAGTGATCGTTTACACATGTTGGTATTGAGAGGAATCAAGGTTAGGACTAGAGGAAAAGAGTTGGGGAGACCATTCACTAATTAGCTTCCCTTCCGCTGAACCAAAAACATATTAACCTTTTGCACAATTGCAAGCTATTAAAAACATAAGAGATGGGCTTTCGTGATGGAACTGGGAAGCAAATGCAATCATGACTTTTGCAGGTGAGCGTATTCTGGGACAGAACATGGGCAAAACAAAGGTAATGCAGAGCAGGTACATTTAGGTACAGGAGGGTCTAAACCTGGCTTCTTTTCAAGGGGATAGGAACAGTTGTGGGAAGCTTTGTACAGAAAACCCAATTGCAAGCAGAGCTGGTGTCATCTGGGGGGGAGGTCCAAGAAAGGCTTAAGTGGCACAACAGGAGAGTCTGGCAATCCCAGGATACAGAATTATGGAGAAAGAATTGGGGGCATCCCATTTAACCTCCTGCTGATCCACATTTCACTGCTGCTTGCCTGCGTTCAGCTCTGCATCATCTGAGCCCTATGGCAGCTGCTTCTGTCCAGTGATGTTGCCTTTTCTGTTGCCACAGTGACAGGCACGCGTGGCTGAGAATAGCAGAGTCCCTTCCTCCGTGGCCTTGGCTGACTCTTCCCACACAGTGTCGAGTATTCTCTCTGGCTTTAAGGCTGGCTAAGCAATGACATGGGGCAGCTGGGGATGGTCTGTGATAGACGGCTGGAGCTCCTAGATGCTCGTGGGCTATCACACCTGAGCTCTATGGATGTCTCTGCCTGGATTCTAGAACTGGAGACTGAAAACCAGAGAAGTTTCTAAAAGCACAGAATGGAAGTTGGGATTTGCCAAGTTGTTTGTTGCTACAAGTAAGCAGATACAATGCACAAGTATGTGAACATAGGGTTGTTATAGAGTTATCAGTGGCAATTCCACACTGAGTCCCTCAGTTGGACTACCGCATCTTTACTGATTTCACTCATCCTCTGATTTGCAATTCAGACAAGGAGCATTGATGACCTTAATGCTATGTATTTATTCCATTTCTGCCCAGTGCACAAGTGTACACATTTGGTCTCTGTTGCATGTATGCAACACTGGGAAAATTAAGGAAGCAGATATGCTGCTTGCATGCAGCCAGTATAGTTTTCCTCAGTAGCTGCCATTGTTCAACCAGGTGGAGAAATCTTGTGGTTTGCATGGGTTAATGCAAAATATAGTACAGTGGTGCCTCACGTAAAGAACGCCTCGCGTAAAGTATGTTTCACATAACAAACAGAAATTTCTCTAGGATTCTGCTTCACGTAACAAACTGTGCTTCACATAAAGAACACATTCATTGGCAGTTGGGGCAGATGCGCTGGCCGGCAGCCTGTTTAAAAAGCATCAGGGCTGCCTAGCACACCTGCCCATTGTGAAAGCAACACTTCCATGCTGTTCATCCTGTGGCTGGGTGTCTGCTGGGCAGAGGGAGAGAAGAGCAGTGGAGAAGAGGGAAGCAGCTCAGGGCTAGCCAGAAAGGAGCAGGGGAAAGAGAGGCTCAGGATGGAGAAAAGGAGAAAGTGGGGAGACAAGGTGTCTTGGATTGCAGCCTCCTAACCATGTCTACCCAGAAGTAAGCCCCATTGTGTTAAATGGGTCTTACTCCCAGGAAAGTGTTGTTTTAGGACTGCAGCCTAAGTAGACTTCATAAGATCATGCACATTGAATGCATGTTTTGAATTCAGTTCCAGTGTTCTGTCATCATTTTTACATCCAGTTAATATTTTTATATGAATATTTTGGGGGTTGTGGAACCAATTGTCTGAGTTTCCATTATATCCTATGGGAAAATCCGCATCACGTAAAGAATGTTTCACGTAAAGAACATGCCTCCGGAATGAATTAAATTTGTTACGTGAGGCATCACTGTATAGTAATACTTTCAACAATGCTGCTTTAATGCTTCTTTTTTATAACATTGTTCATACTGGGACGATTGACAGATATTATAGCAGGTGGGAGCAGTGGATTGTGACCAATCAGCAATAGTTGCCTTTAATGCAGTGGCTTCTGTACTGTTGTTTGATAGAGCGCTTGGCTTTTCAGAAATGTTTCCCCAGCAAAAACAGAAGTATTACTGTAGTACTTCTTGTTATGAGAGTGTTTTGCTACACTTCTGTTTGCTGCAAAAGTGTCATACCAAGAGAATGCCACCTGCCCTGCAGACATGCCTGGAGAAAGATACATTGCAGAGAAAACTTGGAAACAGTGGTAAGTGAGTGTGCTACTATTGGAATGAAGTAAGCAGTTTTTGTATACAGTATTTGCATGTATTGAATAGTTCTGTCAGAATTTCTCTTCCATTAATAAAAAAATTTGGATTTTATTTTTAGGGTTATTTCCACAATTCACCATCACGCCCAGTTCAAGCTAATCAACCCGCAAATTCTTCCCTCTTTTTTTGGGGGGGGGGGCATGCATCCCACTTCACCATTGCCACCTCCTATCCTCTGCTCGCTAAGATTGTTGTCAAAATTAGCTGCTTGAAGAGAAATTTGGATGCTCTACTTTCAGCTGGTCAAGACACAGAGGAAGAAAAGAATAGGAGGGTTTGAAGGGAGATGTGATTCCCTCCCTGTTTGCTGGATCTCCATCACAAATAGAATCATCATTGCTGCCCAACCCCTCATCCAACTCTGCTGTTCATTTGGTAGCAGCAGTGGAAAAGAAGTTAGGATTCCCCCTTCACTTCTCAATTGCTTTTTTTGTAGACAGGAGCACATGTGGATGAAGCAGGCAAAGGGATATTGTGGGGGAGGGCACAGTTTGTAGGACTTCCCCTGCAAGTTTACTCTCTCTCCCACCCCACTGTTGAAAGCAGCCACGTAACCCTGCATCATGACTGGGCTAATCTTATTTATCATTACCAGAACTATGCTGAATTATGCAATTCCACCAGGTGAGAATATTCAGAAAACGCCTTTGTTAAATCCATTGTATGTTTACCAGGAATATTTCGGTATTTTAATATGTTTACAATAAGGAACATTATGTTCATATTTTTAATTGTCCCTTGCGCATGGTCCTATCCAGTAATTTTGTCCAAGGATCTGCAATGCCCTGCGTTGGGAATGTCCGTTTATGCTCTATATTACATAGTTCCATTCACAGGCAAAGTGTTTAGAGCCACATGATGACAGTATATTTAGGAAATTATGCTGTCTTGGGAAAGAAATAGTATGTGCAGCAACCTCAGGAAACGGATGAAGCTGGCTGATTGACAAAACAGTGAACATGTAAATAGTGTGTTAAGAATTGTCAGTTGACTATGTAAATGTATTTCTTGGGACCAAGAAAACAGAACTAACAATGGAATTTCTTTTATGGATATTGCCTATATCTAACTCTGTTTCATTTTGTGATCTATAATAGGAAGTGCCAACTGGGAATTGTTGTTTCTTATTGGCACCACACAAATGAACTCTTAAGTCTAATTTTCTCTGTTTTTCTTAACAGTTGCACTTTTTAGGAAGGAGTGTAAAAGTAAATTAATTTACTTTTGCTGTTGGAGTGAAATTGTCTGCTGGAAGAGGGTAAAGAAAGCAGATCTTTGATAAAAAGGAATTGCTTCTATGCTCTTTAGATTTCCCATCTAAAAAGGAAAGCAAAAGGGAGCAGAAAGAGAAGGGTGCCAAGTATATCCTTTCTTTTCTTCTTTTACCAAGTTATGTGTTTTGAATCTTCAGATGATCTGGATCCTCTCTGTTGGCAAATCAGGAACATATGAAACTAAGGCTGCAATCCTAAAGACACTTTCTTGGGAGTAAGACCCACTGAACCTCAATGAGGATTACTTTTGAGTAGACACGGGTAGGATTGTGCTGTAAATAATACAAGTCAGACTACTGGTCCATTTAGTATTGGCTACACCAGCTAGCCAAATTTCCAACCCAGAGTTGTTTCTCTGCCCTAACTGTCGATATCAGGGATTGAACCTGGAACCTGCTCCATGCAGAGCAAGTGCTCTGTCACAGAGTTAGAATCCCTCCCCTTGCAGCCTGCTCATCCAGATGAACAATGTCCCCCTACCCTCAGCTGGTATGTTGGTCCCATTTATGCCATCCATTGACTTGACTAGGCACTGTGAACGAAGCACATGTTGTAACATATATAACTTCCCACAGGACTGTCCTGACAGGGTGCCCAAATCACACTCTTAGGTTCCCTAAGCCTCTATACTACCACATTGGATAGACAGGAACTTTCCCATCTCATAGAATTGTTAGAATGGAATAACTGCTTTGTGTGCTACCCTGAGTTTCTTGAGGAGTGGCCAAGATGGTGCAGTTCTCTAAGGCTGAAATCCAGAAGTGCACTTGAGCTGCGCTATCTATCACTGGGGTGGCCCAAATCCAACATGGGGTAGCCCAGTTATGCTAGAGAAGACTCGGGGCAGTTTGAGGCAACATAGGCCACCCCAAGGCAGGCGGACCTGGGTTGCCCTAGCTGGGCCAGCCTAGGCAGTTCAGGAGAGGCATGTTGAGAGCATGTTTAGCATTGCCTAGGGTAGAGCAGTTCCTCTGTATCCAGAGCCTCTCAACCTCAGGATATCGCACAACTATGCCAGCCCACTAACCTGCGGATACAGCAGGCCACTCCAAGCAATCCCAATCCCCTGCCTCTATCCTCCACTAGAGGTACTGCTGTACTGGAGTCTCGCACTGCAGCTGTTACTAGATGTCAGGAACTGGGCTTCCTTCTAAGGCAGGCACCACAGCTGTTCCTTGTTCAGTGTGATTTGAGTGGGTCTCTCTCCCCAGGTGTCACTGACTTGGTGCCCACTGAGCATGATCTAGAGCAATTAGGGCAGCCCAGGCTTCCTAATTCCCTGGATACAGCATACCTTTCTGCTCTGGATTCAGAATAGTTGGGGCAACCCAGCTAAGGCTCTCCTCACTGCCCTAACACTGGACTGTGCCCTAGGTTTGCTCCCTCTGACAGTAGGCTTGACGTAATTTTCACTGCTAGGTTCAGTTGCATTTAATAATCAGAAAAAATGATAAAAATGAATCGGTTAAAGCCTAATGCCTACTTGTCAGAGACTGTGGAGAAATAAATATCAAATTATAGTAGAAGAGAACTTCTTGCATCTTTTGACAAATAGAAAACAAAAGTGTTTTCTTTTTGCCACCCAAGGCCACAGAATGGGCACAGTCTGTTTCTCATGTTGCATTCTATGTTGCAACTGTGTCAGTGTTGTTTGGAGCTGAAAAATAAGTAGGATTTGGTTCTGCGTTCTGTTAGGGATTCATTTCTTTGCAGTGTCCCATCACTCTCTCCTAGAAATATTTTGGATCCCCCTGCTGAGTTTGTTTGTATGTTTCTAGTGGTGTTTTATCTCTGTCTCAGCCTGGCTGCTGAAAAGCAGTTACCCTTCCAACAGAGCTACAAAGTTGTGCCATAAACCCCTACTGCTCCACAGCTCAAACATTCAGAGTAATTTTCCTTATAACTTTTTGCAGGATCAAGCATACTATTTTATTAGCATTGTGCACAGAGTTTTACAGCTGTGGAGACACAGCATGCACGTTTCTATGACTTTGACTGAGAAACTAATGTCTTGGGGTTTTTATTCTGTAATCCAGTACTGCCTCATTGTTCCAAATATTTTAAAGGCAAAGCACTGGATCAATGATAGCACTGCATCACTATCCTACATGGGATCCTGCTTACTGTATAAAGAGGTACAATATTAGTAGTGGGTCTCCCTTGCATTTAGCAACTATCCCTGGTCAACCCAGCTCAGCATCTTTTCCAGCTCCTGTTTCCAGCTCCTCCTTACAATGATCTGACTCCCTTCAGGACATGAAAATATGTGAATCCCCAATCGTGCATGTCTGACCAGAGTCCTGCTGATGCTATCTGCATAATTTGCAATCCAAACCATAATAAGAACCTGTATTTTGTCTTTGGCTGTCAAAAAGGTCCATGCCTTAAAATTAATTGGGGAAAAAATTGGTGCCTCATTGACATTTGAAAGAAACTTCAGATTTTTGACTTGAAAATATTTTGTAGTGCTGCATTGAGTTCCATTGGATTTCCATTTCAGTGCAAACAATTGCTGGTAAGAAGGGGGAAGGTTATTGCCAATAGGCAGATAATTCTTTCAAAAATGTTCAACCCAAATGATGGACAACAAGCTCCATTTTTTCTTTCTCTTGGCCAGTGATTTGCCACGGTTGGGGGATTTTGGTTCTCTTCTCTTTGCCAAGAGAAGAAGGGCAAACGTGGAGTAGATAATGTGTGCATCACCTTAATAGCGAAAACAAACCAACGTGTCACCTTGAAGATTAAGAAATTTAGGGCACAGTCTTAACAAATTTGGCCAGCTCAACTCAACTGGACAGGATTTATGCAGGCCTATGTGAAGGTTAGGATTGCAGCCTAATTTCAGTATAATGTTTCATAAACCACAGTTCATCGTATGTCTTTGAAACGGCAATTGCCATTTAGTACAGGTGAGCATTTCTGTCCTAATTAGCATATAGTTCAAAACATCATTTTCATAGTGAACAGTCCATTTTTCCGTACAAGTATTTTTACAGCTCTTTTCCAAGCAAACTTTATTCATCAGTGTACACCCACCTACCCTTGCTCTTCAGTATCTCTTTATCCAATTCATCCAATGGGTATATTCCTGAGTATTTGATAGGCATTAAAAAAAAAATCTGGGGTTGGGCTTTGTTTATTGGGTTTTTAGAAATAGAGCCGTCTCTGAGGGAGTCCTCTAGTGGTGTAAAAACAACAACAACCCAGTATACTCCCTCACTGATTTCCACAGTGCTCAAAATTGTGAAAGCATTCACGGTTGAACTGCCAAGTTCAGAAACTCCAAGGGTCCAAAGGACATGTTTCTGGTCTGACAATCACAAAGGCTTTCCTGCTCTTTTCTTTTCTGCCAGCAAAGCATGTATGAAAGAATAAAGGCAGGAGGAACAAATGTTCTTTGAAGAACACTATGCCCTAGAAAGATTCATTCCTTCAACATGGATATGATTCACTCTCAAAGATTCAACGTGAAAACTTTCTGAATAAAGGAGGGGCACAGGATTGTCATCCACACAGGTGTATTTGGGCCATTGGAAGGGGAAATGTTCTGTAAGTAACAAAGAGCAAGGCTAGGGACAACCTTGTAGCTTCTACACATTCTTACCAGCTAAAACCCACCTTGCTTTACAAGTCTAAAAAATAAAAAAATTCACCTTATTATCTTAAGCCTGCTTTTGTTCTTTTCACGGTGTGCCTGTTTTCATGAGATTGGAAAAATTCTGGTGGCCTTGCATTCCCCTTTGCCTGACAGGAGCCATGGTACATTTCCTTACTTGTGAATAAACACAAACATGTAGCTTAGTTTCTATTTCCATACGGCTTAATACAACTGTTAGCTTGGAGAGAGGGACTTCCTTCTTGGGTGTTTTGGGAGGCCTCCATAGGAGCCATTCTGGAGGTATTGGATTCCTTGCAGCCTGCAATGTACCAGTGCGCATTTCCCTACTCATGTGTAAAAGTGTGATGTGGCTCAGTTTCACTTTTCGAAGGTTTCCATGCATTTTCTTCTCAGTTACCTGCTTGTCAATTGCAGCTTTGCAACCTACCAACAATCCATTTTGAGAAGCCCTGCTCTTGTCCATTATAAAGTGACACTGCTGTGTAAAAAAGATAAACTAAAATACATCCTACATCTGAGGAAGTTTATGGACTGTAGTCCATAAAAGATTCTTGTGAAATAAATTTGTTTTCTAGTCCAACCTCTCTGCATGACTTGTGAAAAGAACAGTTTATTCTGCATGGTGCCACAGAAACTTGTTGGCTTTGCTGCTTCTTGATGATTTATCTAGATTTGCAGTTTTGAGAAGAATGGCAGTAAGGCATCTAGTTTGAATCATATCGGGTGAGGGTTTTGCTTTTCTTGCATGGGAACTGGAATAGGGAAGGATATCAGAGTCTTAGACTCAGACCAAACATGCAACTAAGGGAAAATACATAAGTACATTTTCTGTGGGAAAATACATAAGTACATTTCAACCCAGATGGGGTTGTGACCATGTAGTCACTTGGTCCAGGGCTTTCTTGTGGCAAAAGCAGTAGTCCCTTCTAATCTCCTTTTGGTGCTGCTAATTTCTCTTGTCACGGCCTAACAAGTTAGGATTGCAAAAGTAAGGCACTTCAAGCACTACTCCTAGGGAGAGGGGTTAGGCCAGTGCACAGACATGCGCTGGGCTCTCCACGTCACCATAGAAATGATGAGTTGGGCTGATCTAAATTACTTAGGATTGCATCCTAACTGCTGTATATTTCACGCCCTCACTGTTGATATCGGGATTCATCTGCTGTTTTGTTTTCTGTGGCAGTGTGCATAGGTCTGACTCACTTGCATCAGAGAAAGCTCCTGGCGTCTGAGCAAGCAGGCATAGGATTGTGACTTGTAGCAGGTACCCTGCCATTCCCCATACACCTATTCACTCAGTCAAGCAGACAAAGATATTTCAATTTCATCCTCCTTCCTTGTTTCATTCTCATTCATGCCCCATCACTATCCAACTTGGGTTTCAATCTTATATGCTCCTTCCTATGAATAAGCCCCATTCATCACAACAGGACTTAATTCTGAGAAGGCATGGCTTGGATGGCCGTGATAGGATTGTCTTAATGATGATAGCCATCCTTCTCTGGTGGAGATGGGACAAGTAGAAGAAGGGGGCATTTCTCCTCCTAAGACTAAATGGAAAAGGGATCAGGAAGATGCTTTTGTCTCCTCTGCCTGAGCTTCCATCCTATACACATTTTCCTTGGAGTAAATCCCACTTCTGAATTTCCATACATACAGTAGAATATTGGACAAAACCTCCCCCACTTAGAGAAGAGGACTGAAATGCTGGCTTCTCCCTCCTCCTCTACACCTCCTCCTCCTCTACACCTCCTAGATCTTAAATAGATATATCCTAGATCTTAAAAAGATAGAGCAAAAGATCAAATAAAATCTGTTTATCCTACTACCCACAAGCAGCAGGGAGAGACTGGTGCAAACTTGGGAAAGGAGATGATGTGGCATACAGGCAGCCAATCTAGGATGTTTATTTTTATTTTAAAAATTTATATCCCGCCTTTCTCAGGCAAATTAGTTCAACTCAAGGCGGCTGACATAAAACATAATTAAAAACATAAATAGAACAATTTGATAAAAACAGTTAAAACATACAAGCTAAAAAACAACATAGATTAAAAACAATAAAACAAGATTTTATGTTACACATATCAGACTCATGGATATAAAGAATCATTTGTTTTGTAACCACACGTTCAAAAACCCATCATGGATGAGGAGAGCAGGAAATGGCAAATAGACACTTGGATATTCCATGCCATAAAACTCTCAAGATACAAAAACTTATGTGAGTTTTGCGTCCTAATATGTGTTAATTCAGAGGAAAATGCCATTACTGTAAGTGGATTTCTGTGTGTATAGTTTGGTTTTTAGATTTTGAGCATTCCTTCACTTTCCCTTCCAATTGCATAGCTTAACCAGCAGGTGGCAGCAATAGTATGTGCAGTTTATAACATTAAAAAGGAAGAAAAGTCAATGAATCTCTCAAAATGAATGTTTCTGGTGACAGTAGTAAGACAGGAGTGAACAAACATTTTGGCCGGAGAGCCACATAATCTTTCTCACACTCTGTATGGGCCAGTGGAAAAAGAATTAATTTACATTTCAAATTTGAATAAATTGACGTAAATTTTAGAAAAAATGAGTATATTAGAGTACGAGCTTATATGAATGAATTAGCGGAAAGCATACCTGTGTTGCAGGAGTAAAATTCCCCCATACACCATCCCCTCACTACGCATCAATCCCCCATGCTCATCAAACCCCATGCGCAAATCCCCCATGCGCAAATCCCCCTTGCACAACCCCCATGCACAACATTCCCCATGCACAACATTCCCTATGTTCATCCCCCATGCGCAACATTCCCCATGCGCATCAACCCCTCATGTGGAACATCCCCAATGCGCAATGTCCCTCATGTGGAACATCCCCAATGCGCAACTTCCTCCATGTGCAACCTCCCCCATGTGCTTCAACCCCCATGCGCATCAGTCTCCATGTGCGACAACCCCTCATGCACAACATCCCCCATGCACATCAACCCCATGCACATCTCCCCATGCGCATCAGTCCCCCATGTGCAACTTCCCCCATGCTCAACATTGCCCGTGCGCATCATCCCCCATGCGCAACACCCCCATGTGCATCAACCCCCCATGTACAACATCGCCCATGTGAATCAAACCCCATGCACATTAACCCCCCATGCACAACATCCCCCATGCGCAACATTCCCCCATGCGCATCAACCCCCCATGCGCATCAACCCCCAAGCTCAAGATCATACATGCCCATCAGTCCCCCATGCGCATCATTCCCCCATGCGCAACATCCCCCCATGGACAACTTCCACCCATGCGCATCAACCCCCATGCGCAACATCCCCCATGCACATCAGTCCCCCATGCGCCACTCCCCCATGCGCAACATCCCCCCATGTACAACATCCATCTGGCAGCCACTTTTAAATGGCTATTTTTAAACTTTACATGTCCTATCTCTCGTTAACAACCGGTTTTAGAGTAGGTGCGAACCTGCTGGAGCCCACCACTGACAACATCCCCCCATGCCCATCAATCCCCCATGCACATCAACCCCCATGTGCATCATTCCCCCATGCGCATCAACTACCCTGCGCAACATCGCCCATGCGTACCAACTCCCCATGTGCACCAACCCCCAATCGCAGCATTCCCCATGCAACATCTCCCCATGTGCAGCATCCTCCCCAGTGCAATCTCTTCTTCTGAACAACATCCCCCCAGCGCACCAGGCACTGAGCACTAAATTGGCTAGAGGTTGGTCAGTCTGCCATGTTAAGTATAGGACAAAAACATGTTGCACCCCTTTTTAGCCCCTTAAGGGTTAAATTTCTCCATACCGGTTCTTGGTGGGTGTTAATGTGACAGAAGGAATCCCTCCCAGAATTTCATGCTTCTAGGTCAGGGGGGTTGGGGCGGAATGTTGGTGAGTCATCAATTCTTCAATGCAAAGTATAGGGAGGAAAACACGCTGCGCCCCTTTTCACCCCCTTCTGGTTGGAATTTCCGAAAACCGGTTCTTAGTGCACCCCTCAGTCACAGAAGGAACACCCACCCCAAATTTCACACTTCTAGGCCCAGCGGTTTTGGCATGGCATTGATTAGTGTGTGAGTGAGTGAGTCAGTGACTTTTCTCTTTTATATATATAGATGAATTTTATTGAGCTTATAATACACAAAAGAAATGTAATACAGCCATGTAGAAGCACATACTATTATCTATTTTTTACACACCTCTTCCACAGTGAAAACATACAGACCGAGCCAGAAACACATTGAAACAAATGTGGTTCAGACACAGTTGGGGTGTTAAAATAATGCCTGCAGTCCAGCACAGGCTCCAATAGTCTCTGACAGGCCAGAGGCTTATTAAAAACTTGGAGTTCCCAATAGGCCTAAATGGGGGTCCCCGATGACCACAAATGATCTTGGGCTAGAGTATGACCATTCTTGTATTTAAGGGATGGTACTGCCGTATCTTAGCTATGTTGTACAACTGGATATTCTCAGCAGATGTTTGAGTATTGGATCTGATCATTGAAAGGGATTGAGAAGGGAGTAAGTTGTCTGGGTCATTCATTGTGTTTTGGGGCAGATGTTTCCCAGAAGAAATGAAAATCTCTGATTTTCACCAATGAAAATGTCTGATTTTTATTTGATGCATTGTTGTGAACATTAGTTATGACATGCAGGCTGCAGTCTTAACCTCCACTTAGACAGGCCTAAGCCCCAGCATACATCCTGTGCTGACCTGGGGTATCACAAAAGTGCCATAAGACACTTCTGCACCACTCCTGGGGGAAGATTAGGCCCAGTGCACAGCATATGCTTGCCTTCTCACCACAGGAATGAGAAGACCAATGAGTTGTGCCAGCCTAGATTAGGATTGCAACATCGTATATAAAAGCATTTTTTTCTTACTCTGACTTCCTGCAAGACTAATGGACCAGTCTCGCTTATCTGTGCACCAGAGCTTTCATTCTGACCTAGCAATGTCCTATATGCATTTCTAGGACTTGGGGCTTGCTATGCACTAGAGAGCATGCAGTTCAGAGTAAGTAAAAAGTGCCTTTGCTGAGTTAGGCTGAGGGTCCAGCATCCTGCTTCTCACTGTCCCAGATGCTGCTTCTTGCTTATTCCCAGCCACTTCCAGAGGTGGCATCCTTCTTCTTCCCTACCAAATGCTCCCAGGAAACTCATCATCTAGCAGCTAGTCAGTTAGAGACTTGTACTCCTTTAATAAGTCTAATTCAATGACGCAGCTATCTGTCTTAGTAGCTAGCACTGCACCGTGAAGCAGAAAATTCCATAAGTAAATTTTAAAAAAGAAAAAGAAAAAATGGTCTATAGTCAGTTGAGATCCTAATACTAAGATTGATAATTATTTTATATTTTTCTTAAGTTTCACATTTCCTGTGAAATCAAGCCAGAAGAATCCTGCTTGAACACTTACATTGTTCAATGAGCGTCATTTTCACAAAGACATACTGCTATCTATCTTACGGTAGAAAGCATTCAGATGAAAGTGTTTACTTGACTTGGGGTAAGGAGATAGGGAACATTGCAAGAAAGTGTGACCATTTGTTCAGTTTTGTGACTATTGAGATGAAAATGACAGCATGAACCTGAGAGCTGAAGAGGGTCTTCCGGTGTACTCTTGGCTCAAATCAGGTTTGTGTTCTTGCATACTGTACATCCCGGCAGATGACCTGTTGTTGCTGAAACATCATGATGGAATCCATGTAATACAATATATTCTGAATTTGAAGAAGTCATTAGGCCCTAATGGCCTGGGAGAAGTTATTAGGCCCTAAGACGATAATCCTATGCACACTTTCCTAGAAGTGTTTTTACCTATTGAACCTAAATGTACTTACTTCTGAGTAGACATGTGCAGGATTGCGCTATAAGTTTCCAAAGGGGGATGTTTTTCAACCAGCAGCTAAGCCCTGCTCCGTTACCTTTTCACTGCGGCGGTGGCTGACTGCAGACCATGCCAAATCCACTAGAGTGTGCTGCAGTTTAGGAAAGTGGTAGAAGCTTTTGCAATAAATCAATGGTTTGTTCAAAGCATAGCGCCAGTTTCCCCAGTGGGGAGTACGTGGCAGAGCTTCTTGTTTGCGTAAATTACATGCACCCTGTTTTTAAATGTTGCTGCCGGCATGGTTAAGGGGGTGCAGACACCATTCTGAGCTTGATGGTGCTTTCCGAAGCAAAGATCAATAAGAATTAAAACCTATTTCCAGTGCTTTGAAATAAAGCAAAACAGCAGCAGCAGCAACAACAACAGCAACACAACCCCCCCCCCCCCACAACAACCAACGTTTTCTCCTGCAGGGTTTGCAGCCTGAACGAACTCTGCAGTGTTGAGCTAATGCCTGAGAACCAGCAAAGGAAATTGAGTGGAAACTGACAAGGGAACAGAGATGAAACTGACTTCTTTCTCTCCCATTGGCAGCTGAGAGAAAAAGTACAGGCTATTGCCTTGGTTATTTATCTGGGTAATAAGGGCATCCCATAGGTAAGAACAGATGGGGTGTGTGAACTAGATACAAATAGAGAAAAATGCAGCAGGCCCTGCCTCAAGTTCAAGCTCTGGTTTTGTAAATGGGTGTAGGATGATCTTTACTGACTCATGCGGTCCTATTGCAGGAAGCAAGAAGGGCCACTCCTTTACCATCCACATTTTTCTTAAGTTCTTTGCAGGTATTCAGTGAATTTGTGTATAGGGGGATTGGAATAGTGATTATTCTCACTGCCCCCTTTCCTCTACACATTCAGCTGAAGATGTGAAAAGGTTGCAAGACTTAAAAAATGCCTTTTTATTCTTCCAGGTTTAAAAGCTTTCATCCCTCCATTTTTTGTTCCCTACTATATTTGAAGTACGAGTGTCCCTCATCCATTTGGGATGATCATCTGGGTCCCATCATCTTGGACCTCTTGTGGATAAAAACAATTTGTGGATAAAAAAGGTGGAAAAATAAATTTAAAGATCCACTTCCAGATTTCTTGATCTTCCTTTGCTTTTAATGGGATAATGTCATCCCTCAATATCTGCAGGGGTTTGACTCTGGCTTTCTCTGCTGATTCAAAAACAATGTGTTAAAAATTACTTTAAAAGAACAAAAATTTACAATATTTTAAAAACAGCTTTTCTTACTGTTGTAGAGAGACAGTTAGCAAGTAGAAATGCAAAGGACCCTCTGCCTTTACCTAGCTCAGCTGAAGAATGGAATGATTCATCCAGAAAAATTGTTTTTAAAACTGTACTTTGCAGTAGTGAAATCCACATATTTTTTAAAAAACTTGGATAAAAAGATTGGACCTGTATAAATAATTCAGTCAATTTGATTTTGAAAGGGGGGATCAAAGTGTTGGAAGTCGGAGGAAGGCGAAAGGAAGAGAGCAAACACTGAAATTTAGCATTAGAAGAAGGACCTCTGTTAAGGCCACTACTTTGCTTTGCATGTCTGCCCTTATTAAAGACTGGCTGCAGTGCCTGCAAATTGCAATGATCCATTTCAGTTGTCCCATTTCTCTTGGTTAGGCTTTTTATTTTTCCATAGTCCTGTCGATTGTTTCCCCTAATGATGTAACCAACTGCTGTACTCATCAGTTGGAGTAAAGTCTGGGGTTTTTATAGGATGGGCCTAAATAGAAGCAGGTAACTAAAAAAAGTTTTAAAAATGCTCTCTGTCCCAAAAAGACTTACCGTGTATACTTGAGTATAAGCCGACCCGAGTATAAGCCGAGGCACCCAATTTTGCCACAGAAATCCACTTCTTTGCCCATCTTATGACAATTAAAAGCTGACCCGAGTATAAGCTGAGGGGGGCTTTTTCAGCATAAAAAATGTGCTGAAAAACTAGGCTTATATGCGAGTATATACAGTAATTAACATCTGTAAATGTTCTTAGGGTTTGCTTAATTTTCAGTTAGGGGATATATGTTGGGATACAAATCTCAAAACAACACCACATTTTTATGCTGTCTGTCTGATACTATGGGGCATCCCAGGCGATTTAAAAACTTCTTTCAAATGAAATCCATTTCTCTGTCATTTGCTGGGTTCTATACAGTCTATTGTGCTAGGCAAAGCATCTGTCCCATAAGTCGGTTAAAGAATGGGTGTAAAGAGGGAAAGGACTGCATAAACTCACAATGGCAGAGGAAGGAAAATGGGCTAAATGGCGGGTATAAGAGTTAATAGAATCTGTGGGAGTATCTTTGCAGTTTATGCCATTTCCAGACTTCCCCCACCAAGTTCTTGAAAATTTACCTGAGGCTATCTTCAAACTTCAAACACTGCATTAATAAACTAGATTTGATCCCTCAGGAGATCAAAAGAGCTGAGCCTTAGTGTTAGCTAGTGATTTTTTTATTTTTTATTTTTTTGCATGGGGAGGGCATGACTCTTCCCCTCCCATTGTCAATAACGCTTCCTGCAACTTTGCTCCTTTCAACATTATTTGTTTCTCTTTGGAGCCAGGTGTCTCTCACAACTTCCTCCTTTGCATCACGACAGGAGAAAAAAACTACTTTCTTTTGGAACGTACGGAAAGAAAAAGAATTATTTGAGGTGGAAATGAGGATGTATAAATCCAGAAAAGGAATCCATATAAATTTCCTTTTTCATATGGTTGGTATCGCTTGATTTCTGCCTTTTAAAAAAGAAAGCTGTACCAAGGCTCACCTCTCCCTGGAAATTTTTCTTTCTAATGCAAGTATGTTTTAAGTACTTGCACGAGCAGGCTCAGAGATGCTCTTAAGAGACTCCATGGGTCAAATTTGGCATTCCAGATAGGGGGGAGGGATTTGACCTGATCGCTGTGTACCAAGGTGAGTTGCTGGATCAGCAGGAGAGTTTGATGCGTGGATGCACACTTCAGGATCTGCTTCTCAGACTAAATTCTGTGTGCTAGGCAAGTAACACATTGTGATTTCACTGCTCATATCTGCAGTGGTGCAGAATGCAATGGGTGTATCTGTTCTTCTCAGTCATAAATGCTAAGGTTAAGCTCCCAAACAGTAGACTAGTGCTATTGTTCCTTTAAGGCAGTGATTTTCAACCTTTTTCGTTTCATGGCACACTTAACAAGGCTCTGAAATTGTCAAGGCACACTATCAATTGTTTTTACCATTGACAAGGCACACCAGACTATTCAAATCCCCCAATTTTCCTATTAATGAATGTCAATCCCTAAATTCTCATGGCACACCTCAGCACTATCTGCGGCACACTGGTTGAAAATCATTGCTTTAAGGTTAGGCATGCACACTCATGTACCCTTTATCTGAGTTGTTATTCTGTGTTGGAAGTTTTCTTAATAAGAATTTAAATTGCAAGGCAACAACAGTGCAATCCTATACGTGTCTACTCAGAAGTAAGTCCAACTAGCTTCAATGGAGCTTATTCTCTCAAATGTATAGCACTGCAATATATTTTTCAAAGTTAATTGTTAACAAAATACTGTCTGTGGGCTGGAAAGTGAATTATTTACTTTTTTGCATGAACCTGATCTTTTGAAATGCTGCATGGATTCTTTACTGGGCATACCCTCCATCCTCCACCTCAGTAGTAGTGGGGGTTGGGAACCTCTTGGGGGTCACAACTTCATTTCAAGGGAGTTGCGAAAAGCTGGGTGCAGCCATCGTGAAATCTGGCACTAGGCACATTTAACAACACTTCCAGCCATGACTTCACTTTCAGGGTGGCGGGGGATCCTGGACAGATTGCAGTTTTCACAAGGGATGTCCCAGGCTGAAATGCTCAAATACCACTAGCAGGCCTAAGTTTATGAAAGTTGGCTTGCATTTCTCGAGTGACTTTCTAAGTGCAAAGTCCAAGAAATAATTAGTCACTGATTACCGATTACCCTGGTGGCACCAAGCTGCTTTCTTCACCTTGCATGGTTCCTATTATTTGGTTTTCTAAATAGATTGAAATCTGAAGGATCTTGCAGTCTTACCCTTCCTTATTCTCCACTGGATTACTTCTGGCTCTTACAGCCCAACCTGTTCTTCCCCCACCCCACCAATGCAGTGATACCAAAATGGCTACCACTGCATTCTGTGGTGGAGGAGCAGTTATGAAAGTTTCCTCTGGGCATGATGTCCAGATGTCCTCTTTCTTAGCCTTGTGTCTTGGAAAAAAACTTCAATGTCCTCCTTTTCCCTGTGAGCAGGCAGAACATAGGCTTTTTGTAATTTATAAATTATAGGTGAGGCCAGTGCAACCAACTGAGACCAGTGCAACTCACTTGTCTCCCATAGATTACCTATCAATTCCTTCCAAATCATTTTATGTCTGTAACACTGACCTAACCCTCCTCCCCACAGGAGTGCAGAACTGCCTTAAGACACTTTTATGATACCCTAGACTAGCACAGGACGCAATTTCTTTTGGCAGTCTCTGATCTGATTCAGTCCCTGAAAGATCAGGAACTTCCAATTCTGAATTTTTATTTTTATCTCTATGCAGCTCATAGAACTGAAGGGTTGCAAAGTTTGAAAAAAAAGTTTTTCTATTTCACAAGTTAACATACTATGCTCCTAGTTTGGGACATTTCCAAAAATCTCATCCATGCTTCTGAAGTGTGTGAGATTTCATGAAATCTCACACACTTGTGCATTTTTGACATGCAGAAATTATAATTATAATTTCCTAATATTATAAATGCTTTATGTCAGGGTTTCTCAACCCCTGGTCCAGGGGCCACTGGAGTTTCTTGGCAGCTGCCTGACCAGTCCACAAGAGGACTCCTCTAAGTGCCTCTTCCCCTCCTCATAGGAGGAAGGCTCTGTTGGAGTATTGCAGCCTATGGAGGAGCCCAAACCTATGCCTATCTACTCAGAAATAAGTCCCATTGTAGGCAGTGGAGCTTACTTCTAGGAAAGCATGGATAAGATTGCAGCCTCAGAGTCCAATCCAATGCATGTCTACTCAGAAACAAGTCCCATAGTCAATGAGGCTTACTCCAATAAAAGTTGCTAGGATGGCTTTGTGCATTTTCAATGCATCCAGCACTAAAAAAGGTTGAAAATCCCTGCTCTGAGTAGACATGTACTGAGACACTGGGTTCTCACCTGCAATCCTATCCACAGTAATCTAGCAATAGCTCTATTTATTATAATGGGATTTACAGCTTGAGGCTGTGCTCTAGGTGGTTGCCTCCAGGTTGCCAGAGGCACAACTCTTCCCCGATCCTTGGGCTGGTCCCTGGAAATTCCCCCCCCCCCCATAGAACCAGTCCCTAGGCCAAAAAGGTTGAGGACTACAGCTTTATGTAGTTACTTAAAAATGTATCAAAGTTGTGAGTATATCAAGGAATATATTGACACATTGCCTGAAAAAATTTAAATCCCATTTAAATACTGTATTTACTCGACTCTAATGCTCACCCTTTTCAACCAAATGATGGGCGCAATTCAGAGTAAGTACAGGGAGTCCTTGCTCCGGTGTAAGAAAAATCTGCTCTGGATTGCAATATGAATTTCCCATAGGTTTTCACTAGGTGGTGCAGTAACTATGGGTGCACATAATGTCTCTTATGTGCTCCCGTAGTTACTCTGGATTGTAGGGTTAGTCTCCAAAAATCAAGATGCACATTGAATTCAATAGTGCATTAGATTCAAGTAAATATGGTACTTCATGAAAGACATTTCCAGTGTCTCATTAATCCCCACAATACGCTTTTTAAGAGTAACTGTAACTGTTTCACTGTGTTTTTCTCCATGCCCTACTTCACCTTTCCCCGCAACTCTCACCTTTCCCCTCAACTCTTGACCTCTGATCGTTCTGCGTGGAGGGAAAAGACGCAGTGTGGCCTTCTTCAATTCAAAGAGACACTCATTCGGCAAGCTGAGACAAAGAGGCAGTCCCGGAAACAGCGAAATCTGGGGGCTGGGCAGGGGACTGACTGTATCTGTCCTCAGTGTGAAGGGGTTGCCACTCTCGAATTGGCCTGTTCAGTCATAAAAGACGCTGTTTTAGGACCTCTACTTCTGAGCACGATACCATAGTCTTTCGAGACTGAAGGATGCCAATGAACGAAGATATGCAATCTTGATATAGAAACATTTCACATGGTAAGCAGCCTCTCAGCATCTGCAGTGTTACAGGCAGTCACCAACTTGCTCTGAGGTGTGTTGTGGATGGGTCATTAAGAAGCAACATCTCCCCTGTGGATTCTTTTCTAGCTTTGTAAGGAGGCTTTACTTCCTGTCTTGCAAACTTGTGGTTATAGTGTTAGACCCTTAGCCACTATTCCTTGATATGCCCCATACATATCTGTATTCCCAAAGCTTTTCCCTTCAACTGGAGAAAGGAGTGGGAAGTGAGCTCTCTCACTCCATCCCCTTGTACTTTTCCTTCCACTACCCACTAACTTCCATCATTATACTGATGGGCAAGTGGGTTGACTGATGCACAACCTGATTGTTGAAATTGCAGATTTTTGCATAGAAACTTCTTCCTCCTCTGTGTTGTTTCCTCAAGGATGTTCCCTGGAAAGCAATGTATGTAGTTGTTTTGGAGAATAAAGGAAGGAGGAATGAACAGCAGGTCCTCTACCCTTCTTCTGTTCCCTCAGTCCTTCATGTTTGCTTTCCAGGGATTCAAATCCTTGAACAGCAAACACTAACTTACAAGGAAAACAATAACCAGAATAACATGGTCAGCCAACTGCATCACTCACATGCTGCCATATCAAGTTGGGAAGATATCAAGGGTTGACTGGGCAGAACCCGGGTTGCTTATGGGCTGTTGACCAGTGCCTGATCTGGCCAGTCTCTGATTCTCCCCATGTTTAGTTATATTCCTCACTTGAATGAAAAATGAATTTTACTAATGTGGTATAAGGATCGAATAATCCCCAAAGTTAGTAATACAAATAGAATATACAGGGGTGGGGGTGTTCCCTTGTATGATACCAGATGCAAAGAAAAAAATCAACTCCACTTGGCAGTATTGGAATGAAACAGCAGCAAAGGTAACAGGGACAATAATTATATATGCAATTATGAACAGTCGGTCTGGTCAACTTCTTTTCTGTTCATTGTAACTGGTCTACAAAATGACCCCAGGGCTGCCCTGGTGCATTCTGCAATTTGCTAAAAAAATTATGAGAGGCAGACAATTGGCTTCATTAAATTGAGGAATATGAGCAATACAGAAAATTGTTCCAGGTCAGGAATTTGGTTTTACCCGTATACAGTGCCCACTGTGATAAAGGAGCTCTTGCACAAACATGTTTTATGAATGTTCTTATATGGTTATTGACCTACTTTTGAAGGTTGATAGTGAATTTATTAATTGCCATTTGTGTGTGCAGGATATATAGTACATTAAAAACCTAATGATGAACAACAGAAATCTAGAGAAAGGAAGGGATGGCATGTTTGTGAAGGAAGTGTATAAAACCAGCTAATATTGCCCATTGTGTGATAGGCAGAAAAAGCTTCTTGAAAAACATGCCTCTTAAGGAGGGATTTCAAAGTAGGCTGTGCTGGTTTGTGAGACAGAGATTATTCTGTCAGCAAGGGCAAACATGGAAAGAGCCACAATAGCAGTAGATGGAAGTTTAAAAAAAAAACCCCACTGCCCTTCAGAGTACAGTAAGCTTGCAAATATTCATCCCAGAGAAGAAAGATTTAAAATAGCGAAGGTGCAAGTTTTTTAACATCTTGAAATACTTCGTGCAAAATGAGTAGGTAAAAAGATTGGCTTACATACCAACTTGTCTGCTGACAAATCACCAGCATGGATCAGGCAATTTTTTTCTTTATTTGTTTGCAGCTCTAATAAAACCCACTTGTCTTACATTTTTAGTGTTCTGCTGTAGGCGTTTGGACTTATTCTCTTCTTTGGGATTTAATGCTTTTGGTTTGTGGGTGTCTCAATCCTGCATACTTGCCTAGAATTCTGGGTATGGGGCTTATTTTTAGAAATACATAACCTGATACATTGGAGATAGGTAGAACCTGCACCAAATTCCACTGTAGCCTGCAAAAAACTATGTCGTTTCAATACCCTACAATCCAGAGTAACTATGAGAAGATGTAAGCGGCACTTACTCTGGATTGCTCTATGCTTTTCCGATAGGTTTCCCATAGGTGGGACCATAACTATGTCGGTGTAAAAAGTCCCATAGTTACTCTGGATTGTGCCATAGCAAGCAGTTGTGCTTCTGTCTTTTTTTTCCTTTTACCCTTCTCTTTTCACACCTCAGTACGGTTGCCATATGCCCCCAAAACCAGGGACAATCTCAATTTTGGGGGATTGTGTTCACATACTGACCAATGGGACAGAAGTTCCTGTCCTGATTTTGTGAAAGAGCATTATGGCAACCCTACTCCTCAATCATAAAAAAAAACAGTGTGCTATTTTTCCTTGTTGCCAGTGGACGAACAGATCAGACAATACCGTAATAAGGGCTAAAATGCAAGCCTCTTATCCTTCCAGCATGTGAGTTTTTACTGCTCAGTTGATAGAACATTTAATCTGAGGTGCACTTGACACTCATAAAATAATTCAGGTGACCAAACCCCCTGGTGTATTACCAGAAGTACACTACACTGGTGTGATTTTTGAAGCAGGCTTTTTACAGCATTTAGCAGAATTAATTCTGTTGACTTGTGGCTATTTTTGCAGGTGCTGAGAAGGCTTCTGTAAGAGACTGGCTGGTTGGTTGATAGGAGAAGTAATGCTCTGTGGAAAGAGCCTTTGGAAGCAGAAATATCCCAAATTCATATACTGGGAATTTCAGGAATTGTTGTTTTGCTGCTGTATGGGTAAGGGATCAAGTTGTTGGTGGGGCAAGGATTTAGTCCTTAGGGTGCTCTTGAGGCTGTTGCTCCATATGTGGCCTCTTAGAAGCATCGTGGGTATTACCAGGCAGATGGAGAGAGGAAACCCTTGAATGGTTATGCTTTGGCAGCTGTGCCCCACAAGAGCTGCAAGTGAAGAGCAGGATGGGAAGGGGCCAGCGGTCACCTCGCCTTGGGAAGGAGCAGCCGTTGCCTTAATTGTTAGTCGGGACTTGTCAGCAGCATCGCAGGAGCATGGGATAAAGTGTTCCAGTGAAAGAGATAATTGAAAATCAAAAAAGACTTTGTTAATTTGATTAGACAGAGCCGAAGTTGAATTGTTCTTCATCAAAAGAGATTTAATTTTGACACACAATTAAATCCTTCTGCTGTACTGGTGCCCTGCTCCCTTCCCAGCAACCGAGCCTGACACCGGGAAGCGGGAGTGGGGAGCTTTAAAGGATGGTGAGGGGATTAAAGGGGCCAAGAGGAGAGAGGCAAAGGGGGGCTCCCAGAGTAGTCCAAAGGGAAAACATGATTTGGCTAAGAAGAGATGGCAAATGAAACGTGGAGGGGGAAGTAGGAGGAGAAGTGATGGAGAGATCATTGCAAACCTGTGAAGTTGTCACACTGTCTAACCCCTCGTATTCATCAAATGAGGCAGTGAAACTCAGAGCTGACACATCGTGATAGCTCAAATCTCTCGATTAAGGAATTTGGGGGGTTGAAGATAGTGACGCTCAGCAATGAAGTAGGCAGGGGGGAAAGAGGTCTGGCTTGCTGGCATTGTTCTTCTAAGCTATGGTTTCTTTTTACAGCTTCCAATTGCTGAAAGCACTGGGACCCATTTGAGTTCTTGCAGTAATTGTGATACTTGGTACTTGAGCCACAGGTTCACCAAAAGCCCAATAGTGTGTGTGTGTGTGAGATGGAGGCGGAGAAGAAAAGAATTCAGAGCTTCGGTATGTTTGGACTCAGGCATCCACCCTAAAATAGCTATAAGGTTTGGGGAAGATGAGATGGAATATATACAGTAGTAAAGGGCTGTTGTGCAATTGAAAATAATGTAAAATTGAAGAGTGAATATAAGCTTGTGGATGGTTGGCTATCTGTTAGTTGATGTATATAGAATTGATATCTAATCTGGGAGCATCACAAGTTATGTAGAAGCATAACGCACATATGCTAGGTTTTCCAATGATTGTGTCTTTTTATTTTGCTTTGCCTCCTTTTTGTGTGAGCATATAGTAATTGAGACACTGAAGAGTGATCTAGTAAAAATTGGCTTATAACTTCTACTACTAGTAGAGCTGTGGTGACGTAGCTGGTTAAGACACTGTGCCTGTCATCCAATTAGCTGGGTTTGAGACCTGGGTGCTACAAGATGGGAGTGGGCTCCCATCCCTAGCCCTGCTGCTTCAAAACTAGCAGTTTGAAAGCATGGAAATGCAAGTATTTAAGTAGATACCACTTTAGTGGAAAGATAAACAGGCTTCCTTGCAGTCATGCCAGCCACTTGACCATGGAGGAATCTTTGTACAGTGATGGCTCTTGGCTTTGAATTGGGGATGAGCACTGCACCCATGGCTGGTGCCTGTATAGGCAGCAGAGCAACCTGCAGCCAGTCACGGCTGGCAAGGCAACCTGTCAGGGACATTTACCTTACCTTACTACTACTGCTACTACTAAAATGGGTGCTTTGAAACATTGGTGAAGACACTGCCTCTCAGCGTGTTGAGGTGCATGTGTGTGTATGAGGATAAGTTAAGAGAGGAGGGCAGTATTAATTCAGCAATGGAAGCTGCTGCAGGAGATCAAAAGCACAGAGCATTGATAGCTTTAATTGAGGCTGTGTTTACTTCAGGGGCATAAAAATGCCAGTTTCTAATGCACGTGATATCCTTGCTGCTTTGAGGGTGAATTGTTAATTGTTTTCCACATCATTGCAATGTGGCTTTGTCTATCCCAGTGGTCTACCCTACTTTCCTCCTCTAGTGATTCTGCTTTACATGAAGGCAGAACAAGACTTGACTAATACAATTGTATGGATGTATTACAAGCATTCTGCACTGAGTGAATGTTGGCCTAAACATCCTTGTGTCATTCTGACACTAACAGCACAATCCTAACCATGTCTACTCAAATGTAAGCCCTATTGTGTTCAATCGCTGTTACTCCCAGGAAAGTGTCTTTAGGATTGCAGCCTAAGACACCTTGGTTGGACACACTATCCTTGGTTGGTCCCTTCCTTGTCTATGATGGAGGAGTTGAACCTAGGTGGTACTTGCAATCAGGAAGACAAATTAGTACATCACAATAAAGAATAAATCTCATGCAACTTTAAAATACTATCCAATGTATTTTGACATTTACTTCATTGGGCAAGAACCCCGTTTGTCAGATAAGAAGCAAAATGCATGCTGTGACTCACTAAATCTGAAGCCACCATAAGCAGGGTGATCTTTAAGGTGTCACAGCAGGACTTCTTTATTTTTTTTTTCCTGCAAGAGGAGGCATGACCACACTATTGAAATGTGAAACTATTATTGGTTTGTCATTCCAAAGCTTAGTGGCAAATGTATTGGCTCCTAGGGAAATGGGATGGAAGGTGGAATGGAAGGTCCTGATGGCAAAGATTCATCATGAAGGGATAATACTTTCTTGCTCCTCCTCTGTGAAGCTTTGCTACTCTCCATCTCTAGATCAGCAGCACTGCAGTCTCGCTGGCTCATCTGGGGCGAGATAATTGAGCAAACAGGCAGGAGGCAGGGGACGCTGGGGCCAGTGTTAATTTAATTGCGTCAGTTTGTTCACAGCAGAATATTAACCTCTCGGGCAATAGCTTGTGAGAGAATTCTACTAAAGCGCTGGTTCAGTGCGGGGGCTGCAAGCCAATATGCCCCTGATATCATTCGAGGAGGGACTGTGAGAAAAATCCTTGCATACCCCTGCTTGGCAATTTGATGATGCAGACATATTGTTGCCGCAGCAGCCAGGGATGGCCCCGTGGGACAAGGGATTGCAAATGAGATAACCCCAATGGGAATGGCTGGGAGAACCAGGGATCTGAGATATAATGTCTTGCTTAAACTTGGGACAGAGGAAAAGCAGAAGGGAAATGAATCCTTGCTTTTCCAGGGGTGGCAACTGTGATATACTGAACTGGGGATTCCCTTGCCTCTCAGATTTTGATGTCAAAATGGGGAGAGGTAGTAGACTGAGCCATTCTGCATTCGTGGAGATGTCTGAAAAAAGCAGAGATGCTTTGATTCAGCTCAGTATAACTGGTAAAAACCTCCCTGCTTCATCAGCAAAGTGCCACACTAACTTTGAAACTATTGATAGCGTGATGGTTGCTGGGCATCAAAAGGTTAATTAAAGCAAAGGACTGTTCATTGTAGGATCTCAGGATTTGGGATGAAGCGGAACTATTCTCTCTGTGTCTCTCTCTCTCTCATTTAAGTCCAGATTACCTTCCAACTGAAGAACTCAGGCTGCAATCCTAACCTCTAGTTAGGCTTACATAAATTCCAGCATAAATCCTAAACTGGCCTGGATGTGTCACAAAAGTGCTGTAAGGCACTTCTGCCCCACTCCTGGAGGTGGGGGATTAGGCAAGTGCACAGGCATGCGCTGGCCTAAATTGGTTAGGATTGTGCCCTCAGTGCCTGACTTATGTTCCCCATGGCTTTGCATAGATTAGTGCCACCCAATGTGAATTGTTACATTATTGGAATTAACAAATACTTTGAGCAGGAGAAAGTCTGGCAACTGATGTTCAAGGGGGGATCACTGAGCTGATCACTGAGCTGAAAACTCTTTCAGTCTAATTAGTCCACCCATTGTTCTCCTGGCAAGGAGTTTCTGTAGGGAGAATGTGCTTGAGGTTGGGGGAGAAAAATTCAACATCTTGGAAGGGAACAAACTGTACTCTCACTGGGGAAAAGATTTGTCTCTTATTGGGAAATGGAATGGCACACACACAACTGAATGTTGTTCCTGGCTGTAGGGTCAGAGCTTTCTGGTCGGAGAAACTATGAAGATTTTCTAGCTTTAACTTTGTAGTATGGCTAAGCTACATGTGTGGGATAATCCAATATTAGGCATGTCTTACTTTTGAGTAATCAGTGGGGCTTTCTACTCCCAAGTAAGTGTTGATAGGATTGTAACCAGATGTATTCATCCACTGTGGAATTTAAGTAAAGATGGGCTATGCTAAGTGTCATGTTTGTTATTCCTCTATTAAATTCAAGTTAGATAATCCAGCTTACATAACAGCA
The DNA here is from genome assembly GCA_030015325.1 of Cryptoblepharus egeriae. Taxonomy (NCBI): domain Eukaryota; kingdom Metazoa; phylum Chordata; class Lepidosauria; order Squamata; family Scincidae; genus Cryptoblepharus; species Cryptoblepharus egeriae. The sequence goes on along the minus strand of JAREYC010000002.1, from coordinate 100,666,484 downwards.
AGCAGTTGTGGACACCAGTAAGGAAATGGGCCTTTCTCTACAGAGAGGAAAAGAGAAAGAATATCCAGGGTAGGTGAGGTTTTCCCCCAGGAAAGAGAGAGCTATAGCATCTCTTTCCTTTCTGCCTTTAAGGGCGCAATCCAGAGTAACTACGGGGAGTCCTTGCTCCGGTGTAAGAACAATTTGCTCTGGATTGCAATATGAATTTCCCATAGGTTTTCATTAGGTGGTGCAGTAACTACGGGTGCACGTAAAGTCTCTTACGTGCTCCCGTAGTTACTCTGGATTGTAGGGTAAGTTCCCTTTCTGTTCTCTTAACTCAATCTGGGTAAATCCTTAGGAATTTTATGCAACTTGAAAATGTGTGATCCTATATAGTGCTGTTGACCCAATAAAATATTATGTGAACTATTCTGCATCTCATGTAGGACTGTCAGATATCTACACTGGTGGTACTTTTAACAACTCCACGACAGTACCTGTAATGTATTTTTTAGGAGCATTATCTCCTGGTCCAGTGTTGTGGTGCTCTAACTTGTCCTCTTCCCTTCCCAGCCAGGTATCAAAAGTATTTTGGGTTCATGGGAAGAAGTAGAAATGAGAATGTAAATGGTCCCAAGTACAGGAAGGAGGAGCCACCATTCTAAATAAGATCTTGCTGTCCTGGAACTATTAAAAGCTATCATTGCAATCTCTGGGTCAGTTGACAGTGACAACCTTCATCACTGAGTAACACCGATACCTCCACAACCAGGGAATGGAGTCCAAATTGAAATTGCATTTCCTGTTGTGAGCCCATCTGTAAACTAGCGAGCCAACAGTGTTTGTTGCAAAACATAGAATTTCTTGAAGCAATTAGAAGCACATCTGCTTTGTCTGCAATGAGGATTTGCAAAGTAGTAAGTGGTGGTCCTTTTTTATTCCTAAAAGGATACTGGGGATTGCAAGGGGAAAGATGAGCTACCTGTGAACCTTTCTAGTGTTTCTGTGATGTCACATTTTCCTACCTCCAACTAATTGGTGGCTTTATTCTGGGACTGCCAATGGGACAACTTCCTGTTCTCCATGACCCTTTCTATATGAGAATAGGGAAGTCTTTTCCTTGAAAACTTTAAATACACTTGAAGGTTAGGATTGTCCTCAAAATCTTTTAGACAAAATGGAAGTTTCTCATGGGGGAAAAAAGGAGGGCAACCAGAGTGAAGCTTTCAATAGACATACTTATTATAATTGCCATACTTTCTGCATTTCTTTAATTCACAGATCATTTTTTGCTCTAAGATTCCTTTTCTTTCCCACAAATTTTCTTCTACCATCCATGCTCTTGTTTAAAACAGAAAGGCTGAGGTTTGTTAAAATGTTACATTTGCAATAAACAATTCAACTGAGGCAAATTACTGAACATTTTCAGACTCCCCTCATGCAAAAATGTTGTTATTTTGTTGGCGGTGTTGGACAAACATGGTTGGTGCCTAAGAGTCTGTCATTTGGGGATAGGCCCTAGACTGTGGAAGAGGGCACTCAAAATTGCTGGGAGACAAGTGTTGAATTTTGGAGACCTCCTTAGTTTGCAATATTTGGATTACAGGTACCTATTCCACAGTGGGGAGGAGGCAGGGAAGTGGAAAAGGAAAGTAGAGAGAGCACTTAGTGCATTTTGTTCAGCAGCCGAGAAAATCCCCGAGCCAGCACCACTACAAAGGTAGAATCTGCTTTCTGTTTGACTGGAACAACCCTCACTTGCTTTCCATGGTGTTTACCTAGACCATATTGGCTTGTTGCCTTATTTGTTCCTTTCTAATTGAGCAAATGTGCTGTACGCATGGAAGTTAGGCCAGCATCGACTTTATTAGAGGAGAGCATCAATAAAAAGGCTGCACATTGGGAGGCTGTGCTCAAGCTCTGTCAGAAGAGAGGAGTTTTAAAGTTGCACTTTATTCATGATGTTTTGATTTCACTTGCTCTGGAGACATTGACTTTGATAGATTGCGATGCAACAGCAGAAAAATATAATAATATACTGTGGTAGCCAGCTTCCAAAGCAGAGGTTGCCAGATGCTCTGCACACGTTCTGGTCTGCATTTGTTACAGCAATAACCCAGAACTGGGTTTAATTATTGACCCAAAAGGCATTTTTCCTTTCCTGTCTAGTAAGTGGCTAATGCTAGTTAAATCTTTTAAATGAAGATTACCGACTTACCAGTGATTGCTGGATTTGTTTTTGCTCTGGAATCTGTTTTTTTTTTTTTTGTTGTTTTATTCTGCTTATAAGCTAATGTTACTGTACTGACTGGTAAGCTGATATCAGACCAGAGGTGTTGTTGAAAGCTGTGTCCTAGTACAAAGCTACCTCTTGAAGTGATTTCACAGCTCTGTGTGATGCCTCTGATTACAGGTTATCTTTATGCTGTCTGATGTGAAGTTCATGGTGCTTTGTAGCACACCTGCTATCTGCTCCTTCCACGGCTGCTTTATTGGAAATTCTTCTTTTCTTAATATGCTGTTGGTTTGTTACATAACCTTTTAGTAACCCATACCCAGACAAACTGGTCCTGATCCCCAAATTGGCATGAGTGAATCTGGGTACCAAGATTGTTATGCTCAGAGCACCATCTTCTTTGAAACCCACGTAAGCTCCTGGCATTCATTTTTTGGGGAAATTATGGAATGGCCACTTCCAGCTTTGAATGCTTTGCGTGAAGAATTAGATCAGAAAAAAACACCTCTACAGACAATCAAAGTGGACAAAGTTCCTTGCCCATTGACTAAGAAACACTTCAAGACAATTAATGTGGATGAAAGGCTAGTTTTATTGAGCACAGATGGAGTAAAGGATTGTGGAATGCATACATAGCAAGCCACATTATTGGCAACCAGTGGCTTAGCCAGATCATTTGACACCCAGGGCCTATGAATTTTTTGACACCCCTATACAGCAGAATTATTTAATTAATTGCTATAAGAATTAATACAGTTAATTAAAATAATTTTTTGTATTTTTATACCACTCTTCCTTTACAGGAGGTGTCTTTAAACCCCGGCCTGGGGACCAGAAGCAGCCCATTGCCACCCTCTGATCCCCTGCAAGCTTCTGGCCCATTTGACCAAACCCAACTGGAATTGTGTTCTTGTCATGTCTAGACGGTGTTCTGAGGGCCTTAAAATAACTTCCTGGTTTTTGCAAAAAAATAACTTTTTGTGCCATCTGAAGGCCTCAGAAGGTGCTTGAGAAGTGGGGAAATAGGGGTCCATTTGATTATGTGCTTTATTTCTATGATGTGTATTGTTGCTTGGAAAAATAGTAGAAATTTGAGCTCATTCATTCTTATTTATTCATTCATCTACGTTCCATCTCTAATGTATTTATTTAAATTTTATACAGTATTTACATTTTTCTGGTCCTTGATGCAGTGCCAGGTAATTGAATGGCTCTCCGGCTGAAACATTTAGAAATGATTCTATGATTCTAACCCCTTCTCCAAATGGTAATGTGCATAGTTCCTGCCTTTCTTTTGTCACTATAAACCTGTGAGGTAGGTGAGGCTGAGAGATCGCAATAGTCATGACATAAAACAAATAATTATAATAATGGCAAAAAAAATAAATGCAATGAATATTTCCTCACAAGCAACTGATGAATATCAGTGCCTTCCACTGCTATTGTTCCCATGCACATAGTATTCAGGAACTGCCCCAGTCTACCGAGTCTCCCAGACAAGTCTACCATACCCAAGTCTACCAGACAAGCTGGACTATGCTTCAGGTCTAGGTCAGGATCATTTTCACTGAATCCAGATCATTCTGATAGAGAAATGAATGCATATCTCTGCCCAATCTAAACAAGAGGCAAGACAAATTTGCTTACTCTCAAGTAAACATAATGACGTAGCACATTTTAGCTTTCTGTAGGGCTCAATTCAGTCTACTGTTTGGCAGAGGGACTTCCTTCTGGAGTGAATTGTGTGGGCTGCATTTATTGGAACAGGACCATTCCGGTAGTGTTAGATTTCTCTCAGCCTGCCCTTTCCAATGGTCTAAGGCAAGTTTTCCTACTTGTGAGTAAAGGTGTGATACAGCTCAGTTTCACTTTCCATAGGCTCCTTGCATTTTTTAATTTTCTAATTTGGCTGTAACTTTTGATACCAGGGAGATATTTCAATGTGGGTTTTTTGCATTAAATTCCACATTCTGCATCCAGTGGTATATGACATGATGGGGTTATTCCAAACCTCCACAATTTTGTGATTTTGGTCACCCCACCAGAGTGGAATCCCCCCTAGGGTGGAACCTTGGAAGGCTGCCCCAACCTTGCTAGCTACACTACTGTTGACAACAAATGTCTTGTGCAAACTGATAGGAAGCTATGTTTTTTCTGCCATTCCCAAAACCCTGTTCAGAAAAATAAATCTATCTCTCCCTTTCAAGCACACCAGTGCAATTGTGTGAGGCATTGCAAGCCTCACACCTTTGCACCTTTGTGAATTATCAATTTCTGTTGCCAACATGGTTGTTTTAGATCCAGTACACATTTTTGTCCTCTGCGAACCTGGTCTCTGACTGTGAATTGCCTTTACTGGCATGAACAGCCGGTGGTGATGGTTCTTGGATGAGGGACACACTGGTTCAACCCAGTAATTAGTAAGAGGATTATATTTTTGTTGATAATTCCATAAAACACCCACAAAACACACCACATTTTGCAAACCATTACAAAGCTATGTACAGTGGCGCCTCACGTAACAGAATTAATTCATTCTGGAGGCAGTTTCTTTACGTGAAACTTTCTTTACGTGAAGCGGATTTTCCCATAAGAAATAATGGAAACTCAGACAATGGGTTCCACAACCTCAAAAATATTCATATAAAAATATTAACTGGATGTAAAAATGATGACAAAACAATGGAATTGAATTCAAAACATGCATTCAATGTGCATGATCCTATGAAGTCTACTTAGGCTGCAGTCCTAAAGACACTTTCCTGAGAGAAATACCCATTTAGCACAATGGGGCTTACTTCTGGGTAGACATGGTTAGGAGGCTGCAATCCAAGACACCTTCAAAGTGTCTCCCCACTTTCTCCTTCTCTCCATCCTGGGCCTCTCTCTCCCCTGCTCCCTTCTGCCTGGCCCTGAGCTGCTTCCCTCTTCTCCACTGCTCTTCTCTCCCTCTGCCCAGTGCACACCCGGCCACCGGAGGAGCAGTGCAGAAGTGTTGCTTTCACTATGGCCAGGTGCGCTAGGCAGCCCTGACACTTTTTAAACAGGTTGCCGGCCAGCGCATCTGCCCCAACTGCCAACGAATGTTTTCTTTACGTGAAGCACTTTCTTTACGTGAAGCAGAATCCTTGAGAAATTTTTGTTTGTTACGTGAAACTTACTTTACGTGAGGCGTTCTTTATGTGAGGCGCCACTGTATTGTAAAATGCAAAACACTACACCAAACAATGGTGACAATAAAAGTTGCATAGGAATGGGCTACCCATAAGGCTCATTTCTTCATATGTGCTAGCAAATCAGGTCAAATCCATTGACATTTGAGGGGCTAATGGGGGATTCTTCTTCCTCCTCTTGAGTTTCCCAGTCAAGGTGTACCCTACCACTGTATACAGCACATACTTTTTATCATGGTTGCATAAGTGAGAGGTATAGGATTGGGTTCTCACTTGTAGATCAGAGGCACTGTGAGGCGGGCTAACCTGCGTGATGTGGGTGGAATGAGGGGACTTGGTGAGAGGGGGGGGGAAGATACCTAGAGAGAGGTCTTCCGGATAAAGAGGCCATGGAGAAGAGGATGGAATGTTGATCACTGCATCTTTATTTGCTTCCATTATTATGGAGGTCCAATACTTAAAGTTCAATAACAGGTATAACCAGCATCAACAGATCCTTCAAAAAAAAAAGCAGGCCTCCGTCAGTCTTGGAAGACTATGGTATCGTGCTCAGCGCTGCATATGCTGCATACGAAGCATGAAAGCCTGGGTTAGATTGATATGGAGGATAGGCTGTTACCCAAGCAGCAGATCCCCCCTCTCCACACCACTGAATTAGTCCAATGGAAAGGCAGATCCTTCAACGCAACAGGTAAGTATAACATTATACTTACTGTCACCAAACACAAGCCCAGCAAGATCTTCAACACTCTTAAACCATGCTCCTTCTTCCTCCTACTCTCTCTTTCTTTTTATCCTTTCTCCTCCTTCCTCTTTCACTTACTCTCCTCTCTCCTTCCTTCTCTTCCCGCCTTCCTCTCTCTTTTCCTGCTCTCCACTCCCTCTTTTATTCTTTCCAAATGCCCCTCCCCATCCTAGGCTCCCACCAATCAGGATAAGGAGGTGGGGGCAGATTCTGACACCAAGCAGGCCCAGTGTACAACTCTGGCCTTCTAATGCTCCCTTGCCTCGGGACTTCCCTATCAGACCAAGTCCATTTAGGAGGTCTTCTCCTCCTCCTCCTAGGCTGTTCGGGGGTCTTTGGGGCCTCCTCCACGTCTGTTTTCTTTGCAGAAGGAATTGCTGGTTCTTCTTCTTGATGGGTCTGGACATGCACTACACAATAGGGTCTGCATCTGCAGAGTGGTTCCTCCTCCTCCTCTCGGGCCATGTCCAGCCACATTAAGTCCTCAGCCAACTCCTCTTCCTCAGTTTGTCGTGGTCTCCCACAGACATCCTGAACTAATTTATCATAGTCTTACTCTAGGTGAGCTATGAAAATCACAGTTGGTGCTGCTTCTATAATCTAGTGCTGTAAAATCTCATGTAAAGTTGTGTTCCAGTTGAAGTAGTGTTTGCCAGCCCTGTCCTGCCAAAAGATACAGGAACTCTCTTCCAAAAGTTGCCTTTCCTCTACCCACCCTGAGAATACTTTTTTAAAAACATGGGTATATTTTTCAGATGGAGAGAAAGATGCTGAAATCTGACTCGGCTGTTTGTTTTCCACAGCTATCATGGCTTCCCATCTTGCAGTACGCTCATTTCTGGTAATCTCTTGTCAGTATAGTTTTGTTGAACTATTTTTTCCTGCATAATATCTAGAATGCAGAAAGAGTGACATAAATTATTTTAATAAACCAATGTAACTAAATTGGGATAGCAGAGAAGGATGTAAACACAGGGATGGGGTATAATAGGATAATCTTGCAAATACTCTATTACCAAGACTGGATTTACTCATTAGACTGCCAAGCTCTACAAATAATATACAACTATATCATAATCTCCACCCCAGTTCTTTTTCTTAGAGGACAGTGTTTGCAAACCTTTGAGTAACTTACCTTTGTGAAATACATCCAGCAAATGCAATTTCTGTTGTGCAGTCATTGCTGTTCCTGTGAATGGCTTCCATCAGTGAGCCAGTGAAACTGAGTGCACATTAATAGTGCCATTAAAATGAAGTATCCTCCAGCCATTTAATAAGCTTGATTCTTTAATAGAGTCATTTTTGTCAGGTATGAGCTTTGGGACCTTTCCTTTTTCATTCTCAAGTAACAAGCTACCAGGAGCAGGCTTTTCTATTATTACTTAAACCATTATTCTTCAAAGTGTAGGTTGCAACCCCAGTACTGGGTCACGATATTTTTCACTGGGTCACAAAGTAAAAACAATTGCAAATTATACTGAAGAAGCCTACCTGTCACACAAACAGGGAAATTTTAAATTGATTTATTTTATTTGTTTAATATTTAAACAACTATACACAGGTATATTTATTAATTAATAATATTAATATTGTAATTATATTATATAACAGTATTATATAATTTTATATTATATTATATTTATATTATTTTTATATAATTGTAATTATATTATATAACAGTATTATATAATATATATAATTATATATAACAGTATTATATAACAGTATGATATAATTTGTTGATATAACTGTTAGCTATATTTGTTAATATAATATAATACTGTATAATATAATATTAATTATGAATAATCTCCTTAAATTAATACATAATATTTTGATTAATGTGTCAAAAGTTTTAAATTAGCTTGCCTGTCATAGTGTTTCATATTAACATGAAAATAAATACCTGAATAAGGTTGTGAGAGTATGTGATAATAATATAGTGGTCATGGGGGGAAAGTTTGCACTGAATTAAACAATGAATTCTCATATAAACTGGGTTGTAGTAGATTACACTACAAGTCGATTCAGAAATACAATATGCTTGGTCATGACATTACTGAGATAGAAGGGCACCAGTAAAGAAGCAGAAGGAAAAAAAAAAAACCTTGAAGGAACACTTTTTTTAAAATTATGATAAATGAAAGAAATGTATTTTGAGGCCACAAAACTATGTGTACTTACTCCGTACTGTACTCAAAGAAACTTATTTCTGAGTAGGCATGCCAAGGATTGTACATAAGCGTACCATATGAGAACTATGAAGTACTAAACTACAGACAAAAGCTGCTGCGTATATTTTCAAATATTTCATAAAAAGGCTTTAATGCAGGGCACTAGCAGGCAATGCATTAAAAAATGTGGAAGCTATAAATGGTTCATTCTCCCCAGCATATAGTACAGGAAATTTTGGCCAAGGCATCTTGAGCCAATATTAAATGGCAAGGGTTTTCTAACATATGGGGCAAAGGGTTCTCTTAACACATACTGAAACAGATTCTGAGCATGCTTCAAAAGCAGCCACATATCAAGTACATCACAGTTGTCAGTCCTAGAGATTATAAATGCATGGCTGGTTTGACCTGAGCCACCAATGCAAACATCCCTATGGTTGAACTTAATGACATAATAAAGCTTAGGTTACTTATCCCTATTCTATTCTTTCCCCATCCACCAATGCCATAAAGGTATAATTAAGCTGCATCCTGCAAGGGGGACATATCTCAAAGCCTCCACTGAGTAAGGTAACATTTGTACTTTCCCATGATGGGCAGCAACCCGCCACCAAGGAAACATAGACCCCCTTACCTGGGAAGATGCCTCTCAGTCTTGAATGGCTCTACTTTGCAGAAACAAAACTGCTGGCACAAGTGGACCAGGATTGGGTCTGGGTTAGGGATTTGGATTCGGGAAATGCTGTTATTGTCAACCTCTAATCCACCCTCCTCCCCAACCAATCACCTCTCTGGTCTGCCCTCCATCCACCCACCTCACCAGCTGGCTTACCTAGTCCAACAGGACTTTAGGTATATTGCTATATGCAAGACTGCTTCAACCTTCACACCAGCACACTAGCGAAACACTTTCCTTTGCTTGGAGATCAAGTCAATAGGATGGGGCAGTTAGTTATCTTATTGGAGAAGCGGAACCCACCTTGCCTCTTCCTCTCACTTCTTCACCGAGATAGTTAAGTTTGGCTGCCTAACTGGTCAGCAAATTCTATACATGGAGTAGAATCCTAAATTCCCATGACTGGTTATAATGGCATTTCAAACAAAGCAAACTGCTGTGAAGGATGTCCCGGCACTCTTTTAGACAGCCAAACCTGCACTGGAGTTTCTAAGGAGTTAGAAATGTTCAAAAATAAGAATAAGTGGGAATAAAATGGAGCATTCATCACAATTATTATTGACTGTTCTTGCTATCAAATGTTGCTCAGTTATGCTCATACATACAAGTTGTACAGATTTTTTGCCTGCTTCCACATAACATTTTGACACAAGGACATATCTGTTCTCTAAGCTTCCTGTTTAATTTTGAACCAGTGAATTCGTGGAGGGAGAAAACATGTGGCTGTCTAGTGTCACTGACATCTATTAAAATAAGCATTGGTTAGTGGTAATGAGCAGGGTGAGTGTGAAAGAAAAAACTTGGCATTCATCAATCTCAAAAGACTATGGTAATGTGCTCAACGCTGCATGTGAAGGCCTGGATAGATTGATATGGAGGATAGGCTGTTACCCAAGCAGCAAATCCCCCTCTCCATGCCACTGAAACAGTTCAGTGGAACGGCAGACCCAATACGATTGGTTCCAGCTGCATGGCAGAGCTGGGCTAAGGATAGGCACTCACCCTGTTTTGTGGGGACCCAGGTCTCGAACCCTGGCCTGCTGGTTAACAGGCACAGTGTCTTAACCACTTGTGCCACCCACAGCCCGAAATGTGAAAAACTCAGCTAAACCAGTTTGTAACAGACTTCAGCCTACCCCCTACATCTTAATAGAAGATCTTCTTCACACTACATGTCATATGTCAGGCCATAGTTATTGGTATCTAGCAGAAGTGCTCTTATTCATGCTAGGAATGTATGTGTGAGGTTTTGTTGTGTATGAATAGATTACTAGTGAGTGGTAAAAAAGTGTTGTGAGTCCAGGTACAGCAAGGAAAAGTCTATTAGGAAGAATGTAGTTGCTGGGGATGGGGCCACAACCAGTCATCGAGATGTAGTAGCTGTTCTTTGTATGCTTTGCTGGCTCAAAATTCAACATACAAATGAGAGAGAGGCTGACTGTAATATTTACAGAGAGGCGTGCGATATCTCTAAGGAGGGAGAGGAAGACTTGCATACTTGCATATTAAACTGGGAAGTGCAATTAACCACAAAAAAGACATTTTCATCACACTTTTATTGGTGCTTTAATGAACAAATAAAGAAGCAGAGCGATCTGTGGATTGGGTTGGGGAGAGAGAAAGGAGCTAGCTCAAGATAAAACACCATGAACTCCAGTTTCCCTTTCTGTCCTGATTGAAACATAAAATAGCCCCTCAAAAGAGAAGGAATGGATTAGAGCTGCAAGGTGTTCCATGTACCACGTGAATCCCAAGACATCTTTACAAACTCAGGGAGCTATTCAAGTCTAAATTGTTTTCAGAAGAAACTCACTAAGGGTGTGTCAAAAGCATGATGCTGGAAGCCATGTGGGAGCATAGAACTAAACTCTGAAAGCAAGGCTATCATGAATAATAACAGTAATAACAATTTTTGTATTGCAGTTGTGTCTGGAGAGCTCTCAGCTCTTTTACCCTTGTAACCTACCCTGTAATTTACACTGGATCAGGATGTTGCGTTTAGTATATTTTAAAAAAATATTTTCCTCTGTATCCTAAATGACCAGGATAGATAACAGAAAATTGAAAAAGCAAATACAAAGTATATGAGCGAGAAAGAGAGAGAGAGAGTCTGTGTAAAATGGAAAGAACATTGTAATGGATATATTGCAGAAATATAATCTATTGATTATGTTCCGTAAATGCATAATGATTGAGTTTGTACTTGGTTTCTCATGGAAACAAAGAGATGCTTGGAAGATTTTATAATTTTCTATGTGTACTCATTTTAAATAGAATTTGGTCGTTTTTGCAGAATATGACTGTGGAATTATGTGGAAATCATTACATTTCTGCAGAATCCTGCCAGTGTGAAATTAATTTTAAGCACTAGGACTAAGCAGCCACCATTAACTTAAATAATGGTGTTGTACCTTCAAATCTTAAATTTTAATCTAAGATTTCCTCTATGGTAGCAGTTCCCAAATTCCCAGTCTGGGAATTGGTATTTCTGAGGGGGAACGGGGGTGACATGATCACTATAGCTACTCCAGAGTAGGTTTTTCAAAGAGCTTTTCCTTTCTAGCAGTAGTGCAATTGTAGTGCAACTGTGGTGTTCACATTGTTGCCACCACCCCAACCCGTAAGTGTGCAGCAGCAGGGCTTCTTTAGCCTGGGGCACTGCAACACACAGGTTTGGGAACCTCTGTTCTATAGTGTTTAATGAACATACAGGTTTTAGCGATACCCTGCAGATTCCCAAGTAAGCAAACTGACAACCCAGTTCACCATAGTTCCCCATGGGCTCTGCTCAATCCCACCGGAGAGTTATGGCCTCTGGAGATTTCCTTGGTATAAAGTAACATTGGTTTCCTTACCAAAAGTGGCATCTCAAGGCTGCAACTCCCCATGGGATTTGTTTCCTTACCCATGGGTAAGCCTCTGTGAGCCCTGTGGGCCCATCTATCAACTATAGATGGTGCAAGGCCATGTTGACCCAGCAGTGCAAATCTGGCCCAAGAAAGAACCTGGGATTTGATGTGTACTGTCGCTGTAAAAACTACCCCCTTCCAGATCTGTTCAGCTCTCCTCCACACCTTGTCACCATCCTGTTCCACCCACCACTGCAACATTCATCCATCCACCCCTGCAACCTTCCCCATTCCACCTTCTGCATGGTCTTATCTTCTTCAGTGGGTTTTCAACTATCCACTGGAATACAGAAGGCCACACTGGTGTCTCTGGCAGTGGTCTGGCAGCCCACACCAGCAGAGGTGACTTCACACCTTATTTCAATGTGCACTGTGTCAGCACTCAGTAGTAGACAGCACTGTAGGTGGGGCAGATAGCCAAATTCTTCATGAAAAGGTGCCCTAGATTACTTGAACCGCACAGTACCTGAAACTGAGTCACCATCCACCTCTCTGAAATTTCCCCTGGAATGCCTTAGGTAGGCAGTAACAATGTGGTTATTACAGCACTTAGACATCAGCAACATTGGTTGCAGTCTTCATCTCAGGAGATTTAGGCATTTAGCACCATCTGTTTGATCTTTTGGCTCAATGATTGAATCTGGCCATGTGGCTGGGACTCAGCCTATCCCCTCATTCCTAATGAATCAAACACACTGTCTTATTAAAGAGTTTATAGACAAATGAGATGAGTTTATAGACAAATTCCTCTTGGGGGCTCTTGTTTGGAGGGTTATGCGCTTCTTTCTATTTTGGTAAAAGCTCTATAAGGCTGCATGTGGGCAATTTTGTATAAATTGCATCATTTTAAGTGTTGTTGTCCAACCCAAGACCTCATCAGACTGGCTAGAAATAACTGGTTTAATAAATACTGCTAAACTGCCACGTACTATATTAAATCAGATTGTTGGTCTGTCTAGCATAGTATTGACTATTCTGACTCTCCAGGGTTTCAGTACTAAGGAAACTTTTAATCTGAAATGCTGAGGACCCAACCCCATATTTATGTAAAGCAGGGCTGTCCAACCTTTCAACTTGAGGGACAATTGTATAGAGGAGGGAATTTCAGCAAGTAAAGCTTCTCATCTCACAGATCACAAGCTACACCCGCAGAGATTTCCTCTTCTACAGAATTGTTAAGGGTCCAGGAGCCCTCAAGTTGAAAGGTTGGACAGCCCTGATGTAAAGCGTCTGCTTTATCAACAACATGGCCCCTTCCGATGTATCTCTGCTATGCAATGTGAGCAAATATCTGGATGACAGTGCTCTAAGCACTTTCTAGTGTGGACTGTGAGGATGAGGTAACATATGTTGTCACTTTTGAATCTATGAGGTGTCTTGAAGAGGTTGTCTTTACTAAAATCAGTAACCACATTTTTGAAATGCTTCTCCTGTGGAAGGAGTTTTACTATTATTTTCTACTGATGACATTTTGCTTCATTCTAAACTGCTGACACAAGTAACCCTATAAATTAGCAGATGGTGGCGCAGGGAAATCTCTTGGCTTCTCTGTTTTCTTTCCATTTTTTAAACAGTTTGATTTTTATAATAGGAGTTTTGGGTAGAAGCCAGAAATTCCTCAACTGGCAAAATGGAGACTGTTAGCATGTATGGGGAAGGGAGGCGTTGCTGAATCCAAACGAGTCAGTGAACTGAAGCTTGTGCAATACTTAGAAACTGAATATCTTTGCAGCTAGATTTGTCGCCAATGATATGTTGGATTAAACTGTCATAGGGCGCAATCCAGAGTAACTACGGGAGCACGTAAGAGACATTACATGTACACGTAGTTACTGCACAATATAGTGAAAACCTATGGGAAATTCATACTGCAGTCCAGAGCAAATTGTTCTTACACCGGAGCAAGGACTCCCCGTAGTTACTCTGGATTGCACCCATAAGTAGAGTTTTAAAATAAAACTCTTGATTTAGCAACATACCCCACAATCCAGAGAGCATATAAGAAACATTATGTGCACCCATAGTTACTGCACTACCTAGTGAAAACCTATGGGAAATTCATATTCCAATACAGAATAAATTGTTCTTACACCGGAGCAAGGACTCCCCATAGTTATTCTGGATTGCGCTCATAGTATATAACTTGGCAATGTAATTTTCAATTCTATTTAGATTGAAGGACTCTTGAGTTAGAGCTGTCGACAACTAGTAATAGCCTGCAGCTGTCGCTTGCAGAGGTACAGTATAATAATATTCATCAGTAAAGAAACCACATCAGTAAAGAAACCACATTCCAGCATCTAAACTGCTCTTTTGCCTCTTCTATCCTCAATGGCTCTCCTCATTTGCCCCCCAGCCTTTTCTGAGGCTGGCCTATTATCTGTCCCAGAGAAATTATTAAATAATAGTTGAAATACGAATGGAACGTTGACAGTTCTTTTCCTCAGCCTTCTCTGCTCCAGAGGCACATGGAAACAGAACCCTCAGCCTGCATGATTGACACAGAATATGTGGACACCTGCACAGGCCAGGGCTTTTATGTAGACAGAAGACATTTACTGGCAAAAGCTAGAGTTGCTGTGTCTTGCTGGTACCAGAAGTTCACTCAAACTATTTGCCCATGCACACCCCAATAACATGCAAAACAGATATGAATGAATGGACCACTTTTATTAAGATTAGTTACAGAAAGAAAATGTGAGATTTAAAAGGTAGTCTGTAGTCCAGAGGCTGACTCACAGAAGGGGTGTCATCTGATAGCCTGACCTTCCTCTACAAGCAGGCATTCCCACTCTGAGTCAAGCTGTGACCCATGCTAGGGCCAGACAGGCTTTTCACATTGGCATTGGCATGCTTCAGTCTCGAAAGACCATGGTATCGCGCTCCAAGTGGAGGTCCCAAAACAGCAGTCGTGGGCCCAGGCCAGTTTGGGCAAACCTGTTCTTATTTTTGGCCCACCACTAGCGATCCGGTCACTAGCGGCGGGCCAAAAACCCAGGCGGACCAGTTCGTCCGGGTGAGCCCACCGCTGCGCCTGCGTCAATCTTGATGCAAGCGCAATTGCGTCCTGAACAATCGCCCCCTGACCCTGGCCCCACCCTCTGAGCCCGGCCCGCCCACTTCCAGCAAACCGGTTGTTGGACCAGGCTGGGCCCACCTCTGTAAAACAGCATAGCTGGAATGTCCTCTCCAGAGCACAATGGCCTGAGTAAATTAATATGGAGGATATGTGGAGCAGTTTCATGGCATATTCTCATTTCTGTGTGGGTTTCTGCATGTCTGGTCTAAGCCCTGGAACAGTTGGTAGATGGAGATGCATGTGTGAATGCACAAGGAGTGATGCCCAGAAAAGTGCAAGCCTGAGTTTGTGCCAACTTGAGGAGCCGCAGAACTCAGTGGGACTTAGACTACTCAGAGTTCATGTGACAATTCAATAAAAGGATTACAAATATTCTATGATTGTTTTTCCCCTCTAGATTCCAGTCTCAACAATGGATGTTTTGTCCCTGGTATACTATCCTAGCTTTATGCTTTGGTTTATCACCATTTGCCAGAAAACTGTAACATCCCTCCATATTCCATTGGGGAAAATATTTTCACCTCCCCTGAGTGCCAAGAATCCAAATACAAATGTATTCCACTGGAAGTGCAATCGTCAGAGAAAACCAAAGACCGTTTGTCAGGCCAACTTCAGAGGAGCTGCATGCATTCTGACAAACTGCAGAGGCTTATGTTTTATTCACCAGGCCTGAAAAATGCCTTCCCAAATAAGGGGGCCCATAAATAAACCAGCATGATGAATACTGTACAGAATAAAAAGCGATACAGTGGGGGCCCTACTTGAACACTGCACAATGGTCCTAGAGAAAGATGTGCTTTTCTTTGCATCTATTTTAACTTGGGGGACTTGACTTGAAATAGAGAAAGATTTCCTAAAGAAATTCTTTTTCCTAGGAATATGGGCAGTATTAGGAATTGCAATCTGTTGAACTTTTGTCTGACCCTCAGTTAAAAAGATAATGCTGTGTCTTTCAAACAAATATAGGAAGCCCTGGACTAGCCTATCCTATCCAGTGATTGGTGATTATTTTTATAGACTCTTGGGTTAAAATGCTTGTGTGTTTCATCACTCTTCTGTCACAAAAGAGAGGCAAAGTTTTAGTACCATCCATGTAAGCAATGTGTTTAGAGGTTGTTTTGGAAATAGCACAAACATAAAAGTCAAACAGCACAATTCTATTCATATCTATTCATAAGTAACAGCCCAATCCTGAATCCATATCAGTGGCCTTTTGCTGACCCTGACAGTGCAATCCTAACCCCTGGTCAGGTCAGCAGAAGTTCTAGCACAATTCCCTTGCTGGCTTGGGGGTGTTGCAAAAGTGCCATAAGGGTGGGTTAGGCAGATGCACAGACATGCATCAGCCACCCCACACTACTGCGGGAATGGGGAGATGGGTGGATTGTACTGTAAAGCATACTTGAGGGCATTGGGATAGCAGCAGCCCTTGCAGACTCCAACACCAGCTAGCACTGAGATAGCACCAGTGGATGCATAACAGTCATCCAGATGGCTGGCCATAGAGAGGTGAGTGGGGACATGATGGGAGGCAGGGAGGAGGAGTTCTCAGGCCAGGAGAGGGCAGAGAGGAGGTGTGCAAGATGAGTTCCACAGTATTGAAAGCCACCATGTTGGACTTTGAGGCCTAACAAAGATGCTCTTGGTTCTGTGGCAACACAAGTGTTGCTGCAGAATCAAGTAGTCCCATGGGGGCTATTCCTTTCCTTCCCCAGGTGGAAGGGGTCAAAAGTCATAAGAACATAAGAAGAGCCTCCATTGGATCAAGCCAAAGGCCCATCTAGTCCAGCGTCCTGTATCACACAGTGGCCCACCAGATGTCTCGGAGCACGCAAGTCCCCTTCTCACAAGGAACTGCCAGCAGCTGCTCCATGTCCATAGGATGCACAGTAGCCATTTTGGAGCTACAGCTGACCACAGGCATTCTGAGCAGCTTAGGGTTTCTCATCTCATTTAATTGAATAGGACTTACTTTCAGGAAAGTGTATACAGTATTGGATTGCAGCCTTTGTGTGTACTGTTTTAGGTTTACCATTTTTGCAGCATCACTTTCTCTGACTGGAAACTTGCTCTCCAACAAGTTGTGTCCTATCCTGACTAGAGTTGGGGTTTGAGGAAAAGAATAATCAGCCATGTATGTATGCTGTTAAATTTATTAGATGTGTTACTATGAAAAAACTATGGTCTGTCTTTAACATGGTGCTATACAGTTTTACTGCCTTTTCTCTCCATAACTTCCCTTATAATCTACATCAGTGCTACTCAGATGGGGGGCGGGGAGATCACAATTCCCCATTTCATGTAAAGGTCCCCTGCTCAAGAGCGAAGGAATGGGAAAGTAGAATCACGTTCACCAGGACCATGCCCTTGCAGAAAGATGGCGGCTATTTCTAAACATTATAGAGGTCCAGAAATCTGACTTCCAGTTTAATTGTGATATCTGTTTTCACTTTTTATAAGCTTCATTGAAGCCTTAAAGTGCTCTGCAAGGCTCTCCACATGCCCAGACCATGGAAGGACCTCTTTAATGTTTAGAAATAGTCCCCCTTTCCCCACAGGGGCCCAATTCTGGGGATCATATCACTGCCCTATCTTGTCACCTACAATCAGGGAGTTTCCTAAAAGTTTGAGAACCATTGTTCTACATAGTGGAATCCTAAGCTTGTATACTCAGAAGTAAGCCCCATTGTGTTCAATAGTATTTACTCCCAGGAAAATGTGGTTAGGATTGTAGCCATAGTCAGATCATGGAATGAAATATTCATCCTTTTCTCAACAAATAATATATTCACACATTGGCTCTGCACCGGGGCAGTTACAGTCCATAATTCCATTCACTGTTACCACGACATTTTGTAAGAGTTCTGGCAATATTTGGGATCACTTGCAATTCAATTTCAGATGAAAAAGGTTCAACTGAGCTCCTTGCAGTTTTTTCCTCGGATAACCAAAGGCAGGAAATGAGTTGGTGTAACCTCTGGGGACTTGGGCCCAAAAAAGAAGCAAACAAGTGTTTCTGACGTGTTGTGTAGTTGTTCCCCACCCCAGCCTAGGCTTCAATCATACTGTGTTGTACTGAATCATTTAAATAATCCCTTCTACATTTTCCCCCAAGCTGAGAAATAATTTCTGTGTTCTTGACTATGTTTAAAATTTAAATTTGAGGGGAATATTCCCAGGTTGTTTTTATATGACAATATCTGTGAATGAAACTTCACTTTTCCACAAGCTATATAGTTTTGATCCAGAATTTTATCGCTGTAGTTAGAGATCCAGATGTTTCTTTGTCGGCTTTGCTATGTATGTGGCTAGGGAGGGAAATGGAGTCCATAAAATTTAATTTTTAAAGACAGAGAGGAAGGGCTAAAGTTCTATCCTTTAAAAGCAGCTGTGATGGGTGGACCCACCTGAATTGGACTTCTTTGGTTTGAGTGGTGTGGCTGAATCCAAAGTCAAAGATGCAGAAGTATGATGATCTTATTTGTTTGGCTTACTGCTTTTGATAAATGTACATAAGCCTCTGGGATTCACAGACTTCTTTCTCCAGCTCAAAAGGAAAGTGCTGAGCCCAATCTCTCAGCTAATGGCATCACACAGAGAGTCTGTTGCCAAGTACATAATACTGTGTTCTTTTTATTGTAATACTAGCTAAATGTACCTGCGTTGTTGGAGTAAAATATCCCCATGCCTATCCCTCCCTCCAATGCACATCATCTCCCCATGCACAACATCCCCCATGTGCATCAAACCACCATGCACAACATCTTCCATGTGCATCAAACTCCCATGTGCATCAAACCTCCATGCGCATCAACTCCCCATGGGCATCAACATCCCATGTGCAACATACCCCATGCTCAACATCTCCCCATGCGCATCAATCTCCCATGCGCAACATCCACCCATGTGCATCAAACCCCATGGGCAACATCCCCATGTGCATTGTCCCATTGTCCCCCCATTCACAACATCTGCCCATGCACTTAGCCCCCCAAGTGCAACATCCTGCCCAGTGCATCAGGGACTGGGCACAAAATTGTCTGGATTTCTGATCAGTCAGTCTTCACTGTGAAGTATAGGACAGAAACACATTGTACTCCTTTTCAGCCCCTTAAAGGTTAAATTTCTCAACATCAGTTCTTGGTGGGTGTTGATG
Source organism: Cryptoblepharus egeriae (assembly GCA_030015325.1). Lineage (NCBI taxonomy): Eukaryota > Metazoa > Chordata > Lepidosauria > Squamata > Scincidae > Cryptoblepharus > Cryptoblepharus egeriae. Next base: position 100,647,354 of record JAREYC010000002.1, on the reverse strand, counting down.
TCACAGAAAGAACACCCTCCCCAAATTTCATGCTTCTCAGTCCAGGGGTTGGGGCAAGGCTTGAATCAGTCAGGGATTCTCAATGGAAAGTATAGAGAGAAAAAATGTGTTGCACCCCTTTTCACTCCCTTCCAGTTGGAATTTTTATTCTTAGAGGTGCCTCCATCACAGAAGGAACAGCCTCCCCAAATTTCACGCTTCTATGTCCAGAGGTTTTGGCTGGGCGTTGATGAATGAGTGAGTGAGTCAGAGACTTTTCAGTTTTATATACCGTAGAGGGATACAGTATATTTGTGTTCTATTTCTCTTTGGCTGCAGCTTCCCAGCTTTTAAAAGCTAGTGGGTTTGCAGGTTCCACTCACCCAAACAAACTGAAAAGCCGTAGTAGTATTCTGCATTTAGATCCTTTTTTGTTTTTAGTTTTTAGGATAAATTTAGAATTTTTCCAAATTAATTGCACAGCTCTTTTATACATAATGTTCAGTCCTTCATTATCCAATTAGCTATCAGTAGTTATATTTTGTGTTTTTGTTCAAAGAAGTTTAACCTAGATTATTTTAGTAATCCTTTCAACAAGCCTGTAATGAAGGGCAATGCACAAGTATATGCCAACCTCACCACACCATCACAGAAAGTTAGGCCAGGTGAGTTAGACTGGCCTAAATTTCCTAGGACTGCAGCCTTAGTGGCTGTGCCTCACCAAAAACATGTTGGTCACTGCCTCTAGTTTAACTAGGTTAGGGGAATGGAACCTCTCCCTTGGTTTTTATAGCTTTAAATAGGTGTTGGGGGAAGAAACATTGCAAGAAATATCAACTAGCAGAGTGGCATTTGGTGATTCCATTGCTATTTTTGTGCTGCAGCTGTTCCACCTATGTTCATCCTGCTAGTCTGGACCAGCAAGTATCAGGACAAAGGTAAACACATATCCTGTGTGGATTATGTGCAACAGCCAATATGTTAAAATGGGTTACAATCATGATAAGCTGGAAGCACCTTTAGATTTGACAAAAGACCTCAAATTGGACAGGTGTAGCAGATCAAACTGACATAAATGTGAGCAGACTACAAAGGTCAGGAACAAACATATTGGAAGTGTGCAATTTGAGATTTGGGATTGGCCTTTGTGTGCCTGAATTTTGAACAATATTGTTCTTTTACATCTTCTCATCAGTTTTTAACATTTTTTTCTGAAAAGTTTGCTTTTTCTTCTCCATAGAATCATAGAATCACAGAGTTGGAAGGGACCTAGCAGGTCATCTAGTCCAACCCCCTGCCTGTAGCAGGAAATCCCCCTAGAGCATCCCCGACAGGTACTCGTCAAGCCTCTGCTTGAAGATCCCCAGTGAGGGAGAGTCCACCGCCTCCCTTGGCAATCTGTTCCACTGTCGAACCGCCCGAACCATCACGAACTTTTTCTGGATATCCAACTGGAATCTTCTCTCTTGCAGTTTGTACCCATTGGTTCTAGTTCTGCTTTCAGAAGCAGCAAAGAACAAATGAGCCCCTTCCTCCCTATGACAGCCCTTCAAGTATGTGAAGGAATACCTTCAAGGAAACAAACTCCTCCATTCTGCAGAGAGAAAAGTTTTCTCTAACCTCTAACCATAGGCACCTCTAACCATAAATAGTAGGCTCAAAGACTCATAAGGCTCATAAGATGCTCAAAGACTGAGGCAAGGAGAACATTGGGGCAAATCTTTGCTCTGTATCTCTGGCTTAAGCTGCCTCTGGATGTGCAATATGCAAAGCCAACTCTTGAAAAAATCATACATCCTACAGCCACAGTAAAAACTGAAGCAGCAGCAAATCTCAACCCTGCCCAGTTTTGCCTGCAATACAGGAGGTTAGGAGATATGATATATGAATACTTAGGACTTTATGACACCTTTTTAATTGCTGCCTGACACTCATAATCTCCCACTAAAAGCAACAACAGAAGTGAGGGGAGTTGGCAATTCTTGTTCACAATATACATTTCCCTGTTCAGAAACTTGGACCTCCTGAATTTGGGTGTATAGAGAAGAAGTCTTAGTGCATCTATATATTCATTTTCTCTTTCATTCTCATTTCAGAAATCACAGTGAAGATGATTAAACTTTTGCTTTTAAGCACCCATGTGTTTAGAAAATATGCAGATATTAAAACTCATGTGCGTTTCTGTACATAGCCATCTACCTCAAACCATAATTCAGGAACTAGGAGCTGTCCATGTAAAGTGACAGCAGTCAAAGGATTATTGCTTTTTTCACAATAAATATATCCAATCTGTGTAACCCTTGGGCATATGAAGTTATGAGTATGTGGAAAAGCTTGTTAAATCTTTACAGAGCTCTTCTACAAAGGCCAACATTCAGAAAAGAAAGGAGAGATCTACTTTCCAAATCAATTTCAGCCTCTTGTTTTCACAGACATGCTCCAGCCACTAAACTGCAGTGCGCCTGTCTGCTAAGAAGCATTCTATACCTGGGGTGTGACAGATCAGCCGCAAAGCTCTAGGAAGATCAGCGACATCATGCTAAGCTTGTGGGCTCCAGCTATGCTTTAAGCATAGTGAGGGTATGGGTGGTAAAGGGGTATTCCAGGTCAAGTTCTAGTCACACACATGAATCCCTTGCCCTCGTGCTGCTGCTAAGAGCATATTAAAAAATCATAATTGATTTTCCTTCTTGCCAGTGCTTAACCTGGACGTTGCAGTGGTGGCAGAAAAGGCCTGATTAGAATCTTCCTGAAGAGGCCAGTGAGTTATAGTAATGGACACTCTTTGAGCTGTCCGTATGGCTCATAAATCTATCCCCCTCTGAAAGTGCAGATGGTCCATAATCGTCCATCATCCCAGAGTTCAGCACTGGACAGCTCCTGGGTGGGTTTCTCATGATAGGCTGCTTTTTCTGCAAACTAAATGGAACTGCACCGCTGCAGTGCAGGGCTCTCTTCATAATGGAGAGTGGGAGAGCGAGCAAGCCTTCAGTCATGATTTAGAACTGGATGGACAATAAATATCTTGGAGCCTGGAAACAGGCAAAGGTGGGTGGGAGACAACAAGGGAGCTGAGGATTGCAATGGTGCTCACAGCTGCAGCTACCTTGGGCAGGAGTGGCACTGCAGGCCCAATGATGGAGAAGCTTGTTAGCTTTTCTTATATAGTCACCAGAGTGCAGTTTGGGTGATGAGGTCAAGCAGCATTCTACCACTAAAAGCCCTGAACACCCTATTGGTCATAACATCTGAGCTTTTTAGATCAGATCAGAATTGCTTATTGGACTATTATAACACAGACAAGATCAGAAAAGTTGACAAACCCATTTACAGTTGAAATTCCTTTTGCAGAGCTGTGTTGCCTGCTGCAAGAACACTACCACCTGATTGACATTCTCCATGAAGAAATCACTTAGCATATTGGTGATCTTGGCAGAATCGGGCAACCTCCACTTGGTTGACATCATAGAGTCCAGTTGTTTTGAGCATATCTTGGCACAGAGAGGGCAGTACAGAAAGATGCAGATGATGTTCTTAATACTACACAAAATCCACATGGACAGTATATATCTGCATAGGAAATCTTTTGAAATGTCCCATCCAGAAGAATAGATGACATACTGTCAAAACATGCTAACAAAAAAGCTCTGCATTCCTAGGGACTGCAGAAACTGGAGGTATGGGGCAGTATGGCCATAAGTGCCCATCATCATTACAGCTGAGCTTTTCAATCAGTTGTCCTAAAATGTAGCATAGAGTAGCTATACCTCTGCTTGCATCCACTTTTCACATTTGGTGCAAATCTCTTGAAAAATTAGGGCAATGAAGTGATGAGAAGGGAAAAATTCTCCATGGCAGTCCTCTTTTCTTGGCTACTATGTCAAGAGCAGGGTATCTGTGAATTTTAAAATGGTACCAAAAGTATAAGTGATGTTTCTCCCTGCCCCATTGCCTGATAGACTTGGCATCCATCAGTCTTGAAAGACTATGGTATCGTGCTTGACACTGCATGCGAAGCACAAAGGCCTAGGTAGTTTAATATGGAGGATAGGCTGTTACCCAAGCAGCAAATCCCCCTCTCCATGCCACTGAATTAGTCCAATGGAAAGCCAGAGCCAATATGATTGGATCCAGCTGCGTTGCAGAGCTGGGCTAAGGACAGGAGCTCACCCTGTCTTGTGGGGACCTGGGTCTCGAACCCTGGCCTTCTGGTTAACAGGCACAGTGTCTTAACCACTTGCGCCACCCACAGCCCTTCATTGCCTGATAAGCCACAGAATATTTAATAAGGATTCAGAGTTGGGGGAAGATGACATCAAAAGCTGTGAACCCTGGCATGGGTTGTTCTGTCAAGAGCCAACCTACAGTGTGAACTCCCTTCCAGCCCCTGTATTTTTAAGGTGGCTGCAAGCAAAGCAGTGTAGTCATCTGTGAAAACTTCTCTGTCTCTCACTAACCTATAAAAACCAAGATCAAATAGGCTGCTTGTTCCTGAACTGTGTGTGATGGAGGTTAAAATTGCTCCCAACACTTATTTGTCGGATGTCAGTTTCTATCAGGACGGTCGCTTGCCCATGGATGACAGGATAGCATATAGTGTGGCACCATTGCATGGTAGACCAGGAAACCAAAGCACATTCCAGCTCACTCTTTTTATGTAAGATCTGAGATTTTTCTGGCCATCTATAATCCGCTGCTGTTTATCACTCTTCTTAGTTCTTGAATTCTTTTGTTTCCCTTCCCATACCTGCTTTGGTAAGAGCTTGTCCTTGCCCCTTTCATTCAGTGATGCAAGCACTGCTTGCATGTAATTATAGATAAAAAGTACAAAGAACAACATTTCACTGTTTCTGCACTTGTAAGTCATATGAATGGACAAGGTGCTGTTCCTAAATGGGCCTTTGAGAGACTGTAGGTAGATCCATTGATCATGCAAATTCCTAACATCCGAGTTATCCACAGTCAATAACTGAATTGTTCATCCATCTGAATACAATTTCAGAAAAATCTTTTTGCTACCAAACCATTATAGTCTCTAGCAAGTTGGGAGAAATCCTGAAACAGAGGATATGAAACAGAGAATGTGAATTCTCTGGCCAAGGGAGGTGGTGGACTCTCCCTCACTGGGGATCTTCAAGCAGAGGCTCGACGAGCACCTGTCGGGGATGCTCTAGGGGGAATTCCTGCTGCAGGCAGGGGGTTGGACTAGATGACCTACTAGGTCCCTTCCAACTCTATGATTCTATGATTTCAATGACAGATAACAACTGAAGGCCTAGTAGCAGCTTAAAGCAGTTCATTTCAGTATAAGCTATTCGGACTGAAAACCATGAAATCTTAAGCTAAAATGAACTGGTCAAAATCCTAACCATGTCTACTCAAAAGTAAGCCCCATTGTGTTCAATGGGTCTTACTCCCAGGAAAGTGTCTTTAAGAATGCAGCCGTCTTGTTTTTCCTCCAATAAAAGGTGTTTTCTTAGGCCAAAATAATGTAGACTCTCACATTTTTCCTAGACTGTTCAGAAAGAGAGGCAATCTGTACTATAGATCACCAGCAAACCTCTCTTCCAGGATGGACTGGGAAAAATATGATTCAGACTAATTTTGATATAGTCATCTGGAACACAGTTTTGTTCCTAGGAGAATTGTTCCTGTCTCCTCCTATCTTCGTACTTAAAGTGTTTCTTAATTAGTGTGAGCTGTTAGGATCTGAAAAACTTCAGTTAGAGACATCCATGGATTGTATTAGCACTTCTTGCCAAAGCTTAGCAGTGCTTGCTCCTGCTGAGGTCGTTACCTGCAAAAATCTTAATGTCCTCTGAGTCATATTTGTGTATTACTCTAAAGTTGAGGATATTTTTCTCAAGAACTAGACTTTTTCTACATTGCTGCATTTTTTTTCTACTGCATTTAATTGGTGGAGCTTAAACCCATCATATCACCTTTTCATCCTCTTCTCCCAGGTGCCCTTGGGACCAGCATCTCAGTTGACAATTCATCCTTTATTGAGTGAGACATAGGCTACTTGAAGTCTTTCAACATTGGGTGGATTGAAGAAGGTAGTACAAATGCAAGTCTGAGTTTAATTGGCTTGAAGCCAGCTATGCTGTTTCTGTAATCCACCTTGGATGTTTTAATAATGGAAAATGTATGTTGTCATCATTGTCATCAAGTGTTATGAATCTATCTGGCACCCTTTATTCCATTGGTACTAGGCATTTCATCCTAGGAATCCCTGTCAAACTTACAGGGATATGACATCACTGTGATGCAAGAGCTCTTTCGTGGATCTTCAGAAGAAAGTCCAATTGTGTTCAATGAGACTTACTTCCAGGAAAGCCCAGTGCCAGATTCCAAGATGGCGGATCCCACCCTCTCCCATCTGGGGTCCTGACTCCCACTTTGAGTAAAGTATTGGCATCCATCAGTTTCGAAAAACTACGGTATTAGTTCAGTGCTCAATGTGTTCACTGTGCTCAGTGCTGTATGCCAAGCACAAAGGCCTGGGTAGATTAATATGGAGGAAAGGCTGTTACGCACGAAGCAAATTCCCCCTCTCCACACCACTGAAATAATCCAAAGGAATGGCAGAGCCAATGCAATTGGTTCCAGCTGCGTTGCAGAGCCAGACTAAGGACAGGATCTCACCCTGTTTGGTCAGGAACCTGGGTCTCGAACCCTGGCCTGCTGGTTAACAGTGTCTTAACCACTTGCGCCAGTGTCTTAACCACATGCGCCACCCACAGCCTACTCTAAGTACCACTGCTTTATTCAGCTCCGTTCCCCAAAGGTTTGTTAGAGATCTTTGTTAGAGATGTTTGTTAGAGTCTGCTTATAAACACAACTTTAGTGCTTACAATATGTATGTAATGCACATTTATAGCCTATTTAGTGGGCTGTGGTGGTGCAAGTGGTTACGACGCTGTGCCTATTAACTGGCAGACCAGGGTTCAAGACCCGGATCCTATAAGATGGGGTGAGCTTCTGTCCTTAGTCTGGCTCCTGCCAACCTAGCAGTTCAAAAACTTGGAAATGCAATTAGATAAATAGCTACCACCTTTGTAGGAAGGTAAAACAATGTTCTGTGCGCCTTTGACAGTCATGCTGGCCCCATGATCACAGAAGAGTCTTTGACAATGCTGGCTCTAAAGGCTTAGAAACAGCAATGAGCACTGCACCCTACAGTCTGTCATGACTAGCTGAATAACCTGCAGGGGACACCTTTACCATTACCTTACCCATTTGAGTTAATCTTTCACAATACAGGAAAACGCCTATTCAAAATAAGGGAAGCACAGTTGTTCACAAGTGGATGTTCTTAACCTCAAATTTTAGTCCACTTCTGGATTTGGTTATTTCTCTGGAATTCACCTGTAAAATTCTAGTGCTGATCTAGTATGGTTGAGTTTTACTCTCACCATGTTGGGTGGTTACTTCTAAAAGCATTATTTTATTATTTGTTTAGGTATTGTCATTAGTTTTCAGCTTTTTGTACACAAGTGAAAGGAAGGGAACAGGACGGCAGTATAGCAGGAAACCCTTCTCACTCCAGGGGCTGAGGTAGCTGGGTGATACTCTGAGCTATACTCCAGAGAAAATGTAGTAACTGAAGAAGCATTAAACAACATTGAGTGCCTGCCTGTCTTGGAGGAGCTCGACAGTGAACCAACTTTAGAAGAACTAAACGAAGCCCTGGATTCCCTTGCTTTTGGCAAGGCACCCGGGAAAGATAACATCCCTGCTGAAGTTCTGAGGTGCTGTAGAGGGACCATTTCCACTGAACTGTACAAGATATTCTGCCTTTGTTGGAGGGAAGGTGGAGTACCACAGGACATGAAGGATGCTAATATCGTCACACTGTACAAGAACAAGGGCGTCAGGGGTGACTGTAACAACTACCATGGCATCTCTCTTCTTAGTGTTGTAGGGAAGCTGCTTGCCCGTGTCATACTGAAGAGGCTTCAGGTGCTTGCAGAGAGAATCTATCCTGAATCACAGTGTGGATTTCGAGCCAACAGGTCCACCACTGATATGGTATTTTCCCTTCAACAGTTGCAAGAGAAATGTAGGGAACAAAGACAGCCACTCTTTGTAGCCTTCATAGACCTTACAAAGGCTTTTGATTTGGTTAGTAGGGATGGCCTTTTTAAAATCCTCCCCAAGATTGGATGCCCACCTCAGCTCCTCAACATCATCAGGTCCTTTCACGAGGACATGAAGGGCACTGTAGTTTTTGATGGCTTAACATCAGACTCCTTTCACATCCGAAGTGGACTGAAGCAGGGCTGCGTCCTCGCACCAACTTTATTTGGGATCTTTTTTGCAGTCATGCTGAAGCATGCTTTTGGAAATGCAACAGAGGGAATCTATCTCCGGACCAGATCAGATGGAAAACTCTACAATCCTTCCAGACTAAGAGCAAAGTCCACAGTCCAGCTGAAATGCTTGCGTGAGTTCCTCTTCGCCGATGACGCTGCTGTTACTGCTCACTCTGCCGAAGACCTTCAACAACTCATGGACCGTTTTAGCAAAGCGTGCCAAGACTGGACTAACAATCAGCTTGAAGAAAACACAAGTCATGGGTCAGGGTGTGGATCCACCTCCCTGTATCACAATCTCTGAACATGAACTGGAGGTTGTCCATGACTTTGTGTACCTTGGCTCAACTATCTCTGACACTCTCTCCTTAGATACTGAGCTAAATAAACATATTGGTAAAGCGGCTACCACGTTCTCCAAGCTTACAAAGAGAGTATGGCTTAATAAGAAGCTGACGGAACATACAAAGATCCAGGTCTATAGAGCTTGCGTCCTGAGCACACTCTTGTACTGCAGCGAGTCTTGGACCCTTTATGCATGGCAGGAGAGAAAGCTGAACACCTTCCATATGTGCTGTCTCCAACATATTCTTGGCATCACCTGGCGTGACAAAGTTTCAAATGACGCAGTTGGAACATGCTGAAATCTCTAGCATGTTCACACTTCTGAAACAGCGACGTCTACGCTGGCTTGGGCATGTTGTGAGAATGGCTGATGGTCGGATCCCAAAAGATCTCCTATATGGAGAATTAGTGCAGGGAAAACGCCCTAGAGGGAGACCACAGCTGCAATACAAAGACAGCAGGAGGGACCTAAAGGCCTTGGAAATGGACATCAATAGCTGGGAAACCTTGACCTCCAATCATTCAGCATGGAGGCAAAAGACCCAGCATGGCCCTCTCCAATTGGAAGAGACACTTGTTCGGCAGGCTGAAGCAAAGAGACAGACCCGAAAGCAGAGAAACCTGGAGCCTGGGCAGGGGACGGAATTTATTTGTCCTCAGTGTGGAAGGGATTCCACTCTCAAATTGGCCTTTTTAGCCACACTAGATGTTGTTTCAGGACCTCCAATCAGAGCACGATACCATAGTCTTTCGAGACTGAAGGATGCCAATAATGATATGGGCTGTGGGTGGCGCAAGCAGTGAAGACGCTGTGGCTGTTAACCCACAGGCCAGGGTTCAAGACCCTGGTCAGCCCCACAAGACAGGGTGAGCTCCTGTCGTTAGCCGAGCTCTGCGACGCAGATGGATCCAGTCGTATTGGCTCTGCCTTTCCATTGGACTAATTCAGTGGTGTGGAGAGGGGGGATTTGCTGCTTGGGTAACAGCAGATCCTCCATAACAATCCAACTCAGGTTTTCGTGCTTTGCATACAGCGTATGCAGCGCCGAGCACGATACCATAGTCTCTCAAGACTGACGGAGGCCTGCTTTTTTTTATTTTGGAGGAAGAGCCTTCAAGGTATTTAGGCAATCCAATGTGACAGGGCAATCCTGATTTGCACTGGAAACAGGCAAGCTGACATGCTTTCATTGTATACAGCACAAGTTTCAGAGGATGCTACTGCATTACCCTGGGGAGGGGGAGGTAAAGATGCAGCAGCCCTGGAGGCAGCGCAAGTCTGAGGAGACCTGTGCAGCCATAAGCTGCTCTCACCTGCTCTCAGAGCAGAGTAGAAGTTTCCTCCCCTCTGCCCTCCAAAAGCCTATGACAACACCGGCAATAATGAATAAGATGGGAAACATTCCTGTCCATGTCTTGAGAAGAAGCATCTGGAAAAAAAACTGCAATCTTCCTTTCCCCACAAGTACTTTGGCGAAGGCATATGAGCATCATTTGCTTCAGGTGCCAGAGAGTTCTGGCAGCTTGGAGTTAGTGAACATCCAGTTGAGGAGGTGTTTTGCTCTCCTCCATTAACACTTTGGCAAACCCCCAAGGGTCTTACGTTTGCTGTAGACTTTTGTTTTGAACTATGAAGAAGTCTACAGGCTGTCCAAACTCAGAAGGCAGTGAGGGTTAGAAACAGATACATGATTCCCTTACTAGTCTGACTAGACAAGGAAAGGAAGTTACAGGTAGGGAAGAATTGAAATTAATCCAACGGCTGGAACCTGGGGATTATTTCCATGGCAACTTATGTTTAGGGGTGATAGTTGGAGCTGGAGGTGCATTAAAGGGCATCACACAAGAGTCTTCCTCTTTGAAGAATGACCCAGATTTTGAACATCCAGCTTTGATGTGCTTGTCGTGCTGGTGGGCTGAAATTGGGCAGGATTATGGTTGAGTGGTTAGCTAGTATATACTGAGTGGGAGAGAGGATGCGGCAGTGGATGGAATTTTGACTGGAAATTAGTCAGAAGTCAAAATAACTTCGTCTGACGCTATTGGATGAAAAGAGAACACAATATTTGTGCCTTAAACTCATACACTTGGCAAGCTGTGTTAAAGGATCAGCCCCAAAGCCATCCCATTATTTCAGGCTCCTTTAATCACTTTCTCTGTTTTCCTTGCAATGTGATCAAGGTCCCCACAGGCATTCAGCTGGTTTCCACTATGCAAAAGCAAAAGTTGGCCCCAATTCTGTAGCTCTGAAATTAGACTGAAGTGTACAGTAATTCCCTCAGTGCTCATGTCCCAGGAGAGCAGGGAAAACTTCTGTGTTAACTGAATGGGCTTCTGGGAGCAATTCTACTCGGAGAGAATGTTACTCCCACCATTTCATCTGGCTCCCTGCCATTTTTATTGTGACAATATGCTGTCTTGCATTTGAAGTGTGCATCAAGAGAATGGGATCCCAGCAACCGTCTCATCCTGCAGAACCACCAAATTAGTCTGCAAACAATCTTGACATTGGTAATGTGCCCCTCCAACATGCCAAATGATTGGCATACTTGGTAACCTACAAATGTCAGAGTAAAACAACTTGGAAATAGACGTTTAAATGTGCCAAAAATCAATCTCCTTTTCAAACCAAGGTTAGGGGAACAGAAGGCAATAGAAGAGAAATCATAATATTTTCCCCCTCAGCATTACAGTATGTTAAATGCACATGGACAAAAGGAGAAGGTTTGGTGCCTGAGTGAGAATCTTTAATTCTTGCTTTGCTAAGCCATTTTTAGTCACTCTGGTTTTCAAGCTGGTCAAGCTGTCACTTGAACCCTCCTTGTCTTTAGAACTCAGTCCTCAAATAACCATTCTGACCCTTAATTCTGGAAAAAATCCAGCAAGGCTGTTCCTAATCCTATTGTGCAGAATTTCAGAATTAGAATCTCTGCTTCCTTAGAGCACTAAGTTGAGTTCACCTCTAGTTCTCAGTTTTTTCAGAATAAGAGCCAACCCAAATTGTGGCCATTTGAAGCAGCTGTTTTAAGTGATAGATTAACCAGAGATGGGGGTTCTTATGTCTGGCCTGTCTACCACTTCAGCTAGCCAGCCAGCCAGCCACTCATCTATCCTGGATGGGATCCTACTCCTGGTACTTTTTCTGATCTCTGATATTACAAAGATAACCTGAGGAACAGAAAGGGAGATGGATGGAGGAAGGTAGAACTCTGGCTTAAGGTGCTGTAAGGTACAACTGTACTGACCTCCACATTCTTCTTTGGTTCCTTTTGTCCAACTGGTCAATATGAAGAGCATAAAGTAGCAGTGAGGCTGACTATGAATGGAAAAGATGGGGCATAGGAGTGGTTAATTGCTTTGAGAAAAAGGGACACTTGAACCAGCCCCTTTTCCATTAATTTCTATGACCAAGAAAAAAAGAAAATTCATAACAAGGTACATGGCAAAATAAAATTGCAAGTTTATGTTGGTTATGCAGATCATTGGCTCTCCAACTTTTTAGAGGAACAGAAGATTCTGCCTGATTTAGAAATGCCAAGAGATATGCCTATAATGGTGAATAGAGCAGCAGCGCTACCTTTCTGTAGCAGCTTGCTTAGCCTTTTGATGCACGTGGCTTAATCCTCCCTGTCCTGGTACTTCACAAACCACTACAAATTGGACCCACATTGCTGTTTATTAATCCCTGCATTTTCTGGCCATTTGAAGAGTTCTTGTTGGAAGCCTAACCTTTTATCATACATATTAGATGGCATCAACAAAAGGAAAGAGCAGAAGGAATAAGAACAGCCAAGCAGGCAGACATCATCAAAATAGTCCCAGGTGCTTGTGGTGCCGAGCAGCTCCATGGGTCTGATGTATTCATTTAAACGTAGAGTGTCTATAATGAATTTTCTTCGCCTTGTTTGCTATGTGTTCCACTTTACTACATCTGCTTTTTAATGGATGTTCTTTGAAGTAATGGGTGCCAGAAACAGTTCAAAGTCACAGCTTCTTTGTGGTTGAGATTATCTTTATGTTGTCTCTATTGGACCCACAGTTTGAAAACTACTGGATTAAATATAAGATTTTTCTCCAGCACGAGTTGGATAGGATTTTTTATTACTACAGCATCTGCTTTGCTTCTGCCCCAGGTAAAACCCCAACTTGCTATCCTAATCTTTCCAAATTCAAACCTACTAGTATGCCACTTCCCACCATTTCAATGTGATCTTTGTTTTTCTGTGGACTCTCCACTCCTAATCTATTGAGTTTATTCCTTCTACACTTCTGCCAGACCAAATACTAAAGCATATTTGTCTTTCTTTACCATGCTGAGTACCTAATCAAAATTAATGTTGAAAAGAGAGACATATTACTGGGATCCAGGGCTAGGGAAAGGGATGTGTAGAATTTCTGACCTCTTAATCTTTTGGAGAAAAACCAGGAAACATGGGGAGCTACTGACTCACTCTCCAAGAATATTTTGTTCAAGGTATGCTACACAGATGCAGAGGATATTGGCTACATGCAGGTGCTTCAAGATACGGTAACTAGACCAATTAGATCACAGTAAAATAAAAAAAATCCAAATAAAAAATTCAGCACACCTTTCTGTGAGTAGTTTTTCATTATATTGTTTAGGGGGTGGTTGACCCTACAGGGTCAAACACCTACAGTCCTATTAGGGGTGGTGCTGCAATGTTCCTTCTGTTAATTTAAGAATTTCCCATGCAAAAGTTTAGTATTGGTCCAGCATTTTCCTTCATCCTTTAGCATAGCTGACTTGGAAAGCATCCCTAGCAGATATGTGGGTTGCATGCAGAGCAAGTAATGGGTTGTTGATAATAATTAATAGAGCACTAAGGTGGTGAGGTAGAGGAATAGAGAGATAATTTTCATTATCCTTGGGGAGGCTATAGTTTGCACACTGCCCTTTTAAAAACTCTGTTTATGGCAGCCATTTGGGTTACACATCACTTTGTATAAAGCCCCCTTGAGGATATGTAATAATCGCTCTTTGATTAGTGGCTTTTTGGTTGGAAAGGAAGTAGTAAGGAGCTGCATCGGGGCTTTACTAGGCAACCTAAGGTGGGAGCCTACAATTGTCCATTCATCTGACCTCAGCCCATTTCATCAACATGCACTGGGACAAGCAGGCAGCCCAGATCAATGTCCTAAGCCCACAATCTCCCTGACAAGTCTATTCACTCAACCAAAGAATGAAATGTTCCTTCATTGTGAAGCTGCCATGCTGCTGATTGCCATCTGAGTACAGATGTTGGAATATTTGTTCAGCTATAAAGTGCAGCCCCAGGTCAGTGGGATCATAATTCTCTATAATGCCTTTCAAGATCTGGTACAGTTCATTGGCCAGAGGGCAGGAGCTCTACATGTACAGAAGTAGCAGAAAGTAGCAGTGCAGAATGAATTGAAGAGGTGGTGCAGCAACCCAGACAGCTAGAGCTCTTACATTGCAGCAGCACTGGCAGAGGAGATGAGAAAGGATAAAGGTAGTAATGGTGGAGGGGCCTGAGACAACTTTGTAGCCCATGTTGTGTTCTGTCAGCCCACAAAACACAATATGAGCACAACAGAGCACAGAAATGCAGTTGCTCTGAGAGTGCATAGCAAATGCCTTCCTTATCCAGGAAACCTCTTTTTGCCTGATCTTGTTAAGCTAATGTGTCTAATTTCATCCCTTTAAGAAACCAAAATGTATGTTAGTCCTTGATCCTTCACCATTGGCATACATGGGCACATCCACCAAAAGTGTCAGAGCAGAGCAGGCATGACTTTGGTTGTTACTAAACTGTAGGTTCTATGGTGGAAAGGGCAGCTGCTAAATTTCTCTAACTCAAGGTAGTGGTGGGATTCAAATAAATTAACAACAGGTTCTATGTCCTAATAATCTAAATTAACAACAGGTTCTATGTCCCATTAGTAATTGTTCTCGGAACCAGGCGCTCATTAGCAAAGGGTTCTATAGAACCTGTGAGAACCCCCTGAAGCCCACCACTGACTCAAGGCCCAGGCAAATCAAAGCATGATTTTTATGACTTCATCCATCCAAGATGCTTTACAAAGTCCAGAAAACTATTCCATTCACCATGAATAGTTTTATGAGCATATGCCAAAGCATCACTGAAAAAGGAAATCCACACCAGTGACTTCTGGAGGGGAAAAAAACTTGGGGTGAACAATGCAGTTTATAGTAATAGATTGCAGAAACTGTACAACTGCAGAATTTGTCATAAGGTCTTGGACTTCCCAAAACCTTACTCCTATGCCCAGGAAACTCAAGTTGAGGCTGAGAACCAGGGGATAAGGATACTCAACTGGTTCCAGCAGGAAATAAAATAATGGACTTGGCAGTTGGTGTGTCTGAGCCATTTTATGGGGTTTGTTCACTGTAAAAGCAACAGATTCTGGAAAGAAAATGGCCACTCCAAGCATCCACCTGCCACTAGAGGTACTGCAGCTGTAAGTGGTTGTCAGAAACTGCTGGGCTTCCTTATAATGCAGTCACCACAGCTGTTCCTTCTTCAGGTTAGTGAGCTGCGTTGTTCCATATCCTGAGGTTGAGAGGCAAGGGTTGCAGCTAGCCTGGCTGAGAACTCAGATTTTTGGTCAACACTATCATTCTTACTCAAGCCTTATCATGGACTACTATGGGTCTCCTCATTACTCCACCTGCTCCTGGGGTGGTATAACTCTGAGGAGCTGGAAGAGAGCATTTCTGCTTTGGAAACAGGCTCTGGATACAGAGTAACTGCTCTGCCCTAGGCGATGCTTAACAGGCCTCTCCTGAGCTACCTAGGCTGCCCCAGTTGCTCTGCCTTGCTCTGCCCCAATCCTTTTCCAGAGTAACTAGGGTGGAGCGTCTTGCAGTTGCTCCACACTAGTGATAGATAGGGCAACCCAATAGCTACTGTGGATTGGGCTGCCCGACAAGTTAAGCACTGTCTACGCAGAAGTCCACTTACAAAGGGCATTTCCCAAATCAGTTCCCTCAGAAAAGCACCTGCACCCCTTGATTTCTGATCTGATATTTTTTTGCTGATGGCTGGGGGATTTTTTTCCCCTACACCCTCAGTAGGCTATGTGCGCCTGCGCTTCCCAAAGGATCATAAATTCTGAGTGGAGCAATCCTGCTGTGTCAGCAAGTCTGCAAAATGAATTGATATTAAATGCAACCAAAGTCTTTTTCTAATTCACCGTGGTGCCTTTCCCAATCCCTCTACAAAGAGTATCTTTTAAAAAAGGAAAGACTGGAGAATGTTCCAGCGCCTGTCTGGAATATCCCCCAGCAGTCTGAGGCAGGGAGCCTAATTAATTTGGGATTACTTACAAATAACAGTGATTGTAACTGCTCTTTCCTCTTGCGCATGTTCAAACAGAGCTTTCTTGTATGCATACACTTGTTCTCAGCATATATACACATAGATATATATGTAGATAAACACATACCACATTTGTGAATGCATGTACAGACAAGCGGTCTCTCTCCAAAGATTACATAATCACACTTCTCTTGCATATTCCTTTTTAGCCCAGTCTAGAGGAAATCCCCATGCAGCAGTGCAACAGCACTCGAAAAAGCAAAGCTGGAATTCTGCATGCTGGAGATCTCAGCAGGATGAGGAACTGGGATAAGACCCAGGAGCCTCTATGGAGCAACTTGGAACTGCACATGCTAAAGGGGTGGTGCAAGTCCTTGTTGCCCCAAATTGGCTGATCAGGCTTGAGAAGGGGGATAGGATGCACTGCATGCAGTCCCTATCCACCCATTCCCAGCTCCTGTTCCCTCACCACTTCCTGTCCCATTTTGCACAGGATGGAACAAACCATCCATAGCATGCACTGTTCCTTTTGCTGGTGTGGTGGGGGAATGCAAAGTGCTTTACAGCAGTTTTGCAACAACAAGCACCAGTGTAGTATGCGCTGCAACAGCCAGATTCTGCACAGGACTGTGCCATTAATCTCTACCTTGCTTTTGTGTGCACTCACAACCTCACAATGAATAGGCCATCACTTCTGTTCAGTACACAGGTGCGTTTCTGAAAGCATGGCCATCATGACAAATTAAAATAAAAGTGATGGACAAGTGACAATTCTAACCAACTTTCCAGCATTGACATAGCTGTGCCAGTGGAACATGTACAGTTGGGAGGCAGTCAAGGAGGCCTCCTCAAAGTAAGGCAATGTTTGTTCCCTCATCTCAGAGCTGTATTGCCCTTATGCTGTGAAGTTGGTTAGGATTGCACCCTGAGATAGCAGTTAATATCACACGGATTAGTGTTCCTGAACAGATAGCTGTGTTATGCATAACACCAAGCAGGGCAGAAATCACTGCTGGGAACAGTTTTCATGCCTTTTTATAAATGATAAAATACTCCAAATCCTTTAAATTTACATTGCCTTTTTACAGATACGTGCAGACATTGCCATGCAAAAGTATTGGCATCCCTCAGTCTTGAAAGACTATGGTATTGCGCTCAACGCTGTATGCGAACCACAAAGGCCTTGGTAGATTAATATGGAGGATAGGCTGTTACTCAAGCAGCAAATCCCCCCTCTTCACACCACTGACATAGTCCAATGGAACAGCAGAGCTGATACGATTGGTTCCCGCTATGTTGCAGAACTGAGCTAAGGACAGGAGCTCACCCTGTCTTGTGGGGACCTGGGTCTCGAACCCTGGCCTTCTGGTTAACAGGCACAGTGTCTTAACCACTTGTGCCACCCACAGCCATGCAGAAACACTTTCAATATCACAGTTCATATACTGCACATATCTTGCAATATGCCCCCCATGCATGTCCATTCATATAATTTCTGTCTCTTATGCTTATCATTTTTTCCCTGGTGCAATAATTGTTGCTTTAAAAGCATTGTGGCAAGGAATGGCCTCACTCCATCCCAACATGATGTTGTTTCTGGTATTCCTCATGTGTTTACCCAGTCAGGAAGAATCACCACTACACAGAATACATTGTATAGCTGGATTAGGTAGGAGCATCTCCCTCACCACAATTGGATGTGGAATAACAAAGGCACATTGGCAACCCCTGGCTGTAAAGGCTAGCTCCATGTAATATGAGGATGGCTGCCTTTGGAGACCAGCCACAAGAGTAAATCTTGTATAGATGTTTTGGAAGACTGATAGCCATCAGTCTATCTGGGCTGTGGGTGGCACAAGTGGTTAGGACACTGTGCCTGTTAACCAGCAGGCCAGGGTTCGAGACCCAGGTTGGCCCCACAAGATAGGGTGAGCTCCTGTCCTTAGTCCAGCTCTGCGACGCCAGCTAGATCCAATTGTATTGGCTCTGCCTTTCCATTAGACTACTTCAGTGGCATGGAGAGGGGGGATTTGCTGCTTGGGTAACAGCCTATCCTCCATAACTAACTAACCCAGGCTTTCGTGCTTCGCATGCAGCGTATGCAGTGCCGAGCACGATACCATCGTCTTTCAAGACTGATGGAGGCCTGCTTTTTTTTAGCCATCAGATGAGCCCCCTCTTTGGGATACCTCAAGCAGATCCACTTTAAAACCTCAGAAGGATTTACAGTAGATAGCAGAGGTTTACAATGCAACAGTTGTTGAGTATGGGGGTATTTGTGACCTATGTTTATTCACAATGTATGAGATGGAATCAGAGCCTGTGATTTGATTACTGTATGTGGTTTAAAAAATGAACTGAATCTCTGTTGTGTCCACAGGGGAATACGTGGCACCAGAAGCAGCAACTTAGGAAACCTTTTTGTTATCTTCTTTCCCTTTCCTGTAGTCATTTACCTTGACTTGCCTACTTGAGAATGTTTGTAGTTCATCTTTTCACTGTCTGTGGTACGTTGGTAGTGCCGATGGTTCAAACTGACACTGGCACTAGCATTTTCCCACATGGTGCTGTGACAATCCTGCTGTTGTTTAAGCTCTGCTCTGTAGTAGTTAAGACAATTAACATGACAGCTGGACTGTGGCAAGACAGCTGACTAGCTCAAATTTCTTAACAGAGAGATTCTCTGGATCAGAAGACAATATCCCTAATGGCGTCTTAGATGGTCTTGAGCACTCAGCAGTATACACCTGGCATCTCCCTGGCTCCTAGACTTCCTTCCACAATGACCCTACTTGCTTGAATGTAAAGCTTACCTTTTTCTGCTGAATGTAGTCTCCAAAATCGAAGTGTGCATTAGATTTGATGTTGCATTCGATTCAAATAAATATATGTATTTTTATTACAAGTAAAGGTCAGTATTTAGTTTAACAGTTTACTATATTGTGATTAAAATGGAACATATACCCATTGTTGTAAAAAGTAGTGCAGTTAGGTAAAAATCATAACATATATCCATTGCCATTTTATTAGTATAACTCATTATTATATGCAGTAAATTAAATGTACCTGCTTTAAATTAAATGTACCAAATTGCATTTACATTTAAGTAAATGCATTTAAATTAAATGTACTGTATTGCATTTACATTTAAGTAAATGCAAGTAAATTTACATTTAAGTAAATTAAACGTACTGTATTGCACATTAGAATCGCCAGTAAACATTTTTAACTCAAGCCTTTTAAAATAGGGATGCGCATTAAATTTGATTGCGCATTAGATTCGAGTAAATTATTTTCCATATGACCCTTTCCATCTAACAACCTAGCCCCACCCAGCTTTTTCAGAACCCATCATTCTTGGAATGAATGAAGAATAATAAGTAAATTATATAATTCTGCCTAACATGCATTAAGTGTTGTTGTGGTGACTATGAGCCACTTGCCACATACAATGTGCCCCTTATCTATAGGGGTTCTGTTCTAGAACCCCTCACAGATAGCTAAAACTGCAAATATGGGTGAACGCCTGTCCCTGTGACTTTGACCCTCGTGAGTCGGGGTGTGTGTGTGGAAACTCTGTGGACTTGATCTGCAGATAACTGAATTTGCAGATACCCCTCAACTCTGTAGATAGGCTACACCAGCAATTATCAATCTTTCTCATCTCACAGCATATTGATAAGGTACTAAAATGTCAAGGAACATTATTAGTTTTTTTGATAATTGACAAAACACACCATGCTTGTTGGAGGTAGAGGTTTCTATCCCCCAATGACTGGGCTGCACATTCACAGTAGTGGCTATTGTAAACATGGAGATTTCAGCATTTGTTGGGGCTAGTCATAAGGTGAGCAGATTCCACTATTGCAAAGAAGTATAACTCAATATGGCTGCCATAATACAGTATAACTTCTTTAAGTTGACCACCCCAGGAACTTAAGAAAATTGGTCAAAGTAGTGGGGTGGTAAACATATGGAAAAAATCTGCAATACTATATAATATTTTAGTGGGTTTTTTTAACAGCAAAGGTGGTCAATATAAAGAGGTAGTCAACTTTGGAGGCTCTACTGTATATGAAATTATCTAGATCAGTAAATATAGACCTGCAATAGCAAATGTTTCGTGAAGCAGCTACTGGTGTGTGAATGTACCCCCCTTTTTCTGTTTGCTGTTGCACTGAAGCTCTGAGGAGAGACAAGCTTTGCAAATGTACTGTATTCAAATAGCTGTATGGTTTAATATCCAAGTCATCCAAGCTGACATTTATGTTGTTAATTTTAAAACACTTTATTCCTTCTCTATTAAGTTAACCTCATTTTCAGCAAACTAAATAACTCCCTCTCTCACTGCAGCATAGCGTTTTATTGGTATTGGTTTTCTTTTTCACTTTTATGTTTTCATTCTCCCCTTTCTGTTTTTGGTGATGTTCAGATAGACATCTTGTATTTCAGGCCAAATAAAACTTGAATGGGATGGAATGCTCCAAGATCATAACACTACAGTCTTCTCTTCCAGAGAAAACTGAGTCACTGGAACAAAGCCTTCATGACTCATAGGCTATATCTCTAAACATGGGAACCAAGGCCATAATTAATAGTGTTGGCCAGGGCTACGGGTATTCCCATAGATTTGGTTCAAAGCAAGAAAAAGTGGAGGTTGGAGAAGAGGGTTTAATTCTCTTTGTAGCTGTTTTCCTCTTCCCTCAAGACAAGAAACATAAATAAATCTGTTAATTTTGTGTTGCTTTCATATGTTGTAGAACCCTTCTTGATGCATAACCTGAGCTACTTTTGGCATAGAATTTCAATTGGTTGTTTGTAGTATGTGTCCCTGGAATTGACTAGCCAGGTTATTGAACGTTCCTGTCATTCCTTGAACATTTTCCATAATTCCCTGCTATATGATATAGCAAACTTCAATTGTTAAGCAATAGGCAAGTGAATAGATTGGTGTGGTTTTTTTCTCTTTTGGGGGGAAGTGGTGATCCAAAAGAAGTTTTGCCACCTGCTTTGCCATTCACTAATTTGCATACTGGCCCCTCATCTTCATTTTTTGTGTGCTCTTACCCTTTAGCAATGACCCATTCGCCTCAACACCCTTGGTAGTTAAGAGTAGACTCCTTCGTTTGAATCTTTTTCCACTCACAGTGTGACCTGGGAACCCAAACATAGGATGACTTAGATGGCTGATTTGCCCAGTGTGTGAGGTAGATTCTTTAATCATTCTTTATTTGGAATCTACATGCACTTCAGATTTGTTAAGGGTTTCAATGTGTGCTCAGATTACAAGTCAAGCTATTGTGGACAGATCTTCACTCATCAAGTATTCCACCAGTGGGATGGTCTGTGTTTTCACCATGCCTTGAACCACTGACAAGATGCAGACTAGTATTTTCTAGAAGATGACTGACAAAAAGTCAACCTGCCAAGTGCTTGACTTAACTCCTGTTTTACTCGTCTTCCTAACATACTAACCATTTTTTTCTGTGCCACCTTTTAGAATTTCAGCTTGAAATCTCTCACCCTGTGGTTTAAAAATGGTTTCCTTTCTCATCGTGCAGTATCCCTTCTCAACCCTAGCTAGGATCAACTCTTATCCCAGAGCCTCAAATTATATGCTTCAAGAGCCCACATGTTTTATGTGAACAAACAAGTATTCCACAAGTGGGGTAGTCTGTGTTTTAATGTACCTTGAACTATCGACAAGGTGCAGACTAAAGCCCACATGTTTTATAACATGTTGTCAGTAATACCTGACAACAGTTCAATTCAACAGTACTTGAATTGTCAAACTGTGATGAGGCAGATACCTCTTCCATGCAAGCTGCCCATCCTCCCACCAGCTGTATCCCTTTGCTACTATGATCCAAACAACCCATTTTGGACACCTCTGTACTTGCTGCTTTGGAGTGCAGATGCCTTCCTTTCAGGCTACAACCTATGAGCCCAGACTCTCATTGCTGTCTTGGGAGCACACCTGTTTGCAGCAAATGCATACAGTGATTTTTATGATCCTGCTCCGAGCAGCTCCCAGCCAGGGCCAGGGCTCGGTTATTAGTTATTTTTAGCAATCAATGTTATTGACGCCATGCTCACTGGAGGAAGCCACTGGAGGGCTGTTCTTCTAACTCATTACATTTAGAGCTGAACTATCCCCTTTTTGTATAAATCCTGACACATCAAGATAAAATATGCCACTTTGCGGTAGCGTTGTGGCTCCAGATGGGCAGGCTGCGTCCTTCTGCCAGAGAAAGCTAAAGGTATGTGTGAGAGAGACAGAGAAACAGAGAGAGAGAATTTGGACTTGCAGGATTGGCCAGGAGACTAAAGCTTTGAATTTTCCCATAGATCATTTTTTTTTACTTTTGTGTTTTCTGATGCTGTCATCAGCATGATCAGTCCATCACTCTCATTGGTTCAGTTATTAGAGTTAATTCTTCTTACTGGTACTTTGGAGGGGGGCAAAGCCAGTCCCTAATGAATACCTAAAATGTAACAAGAAAATCTGTGCCGTAACTGAATGCAGAAGAAATCCTGCTGGCACCCCCAGCCCCCACACTCAATAGAAACCTAATCCCAAAGAGGAGTCATCAATGTTAACCAGCTTATTTCCTGATTTGTGCAGTTCCAAGGGCAGGTTGAAAATATTGTTATTCAGGAGTAGCTCACACCACCCTTAGGAAAATGTGGCTTGCCTTCTTGTTCAAACACTGTTCTTTTACTGCTATTGTAGCCCACTTTGATGTTGATGGTGATTTCATTGTAACTCTACATACTACTGCCACAGCTGTGTGCACCAAAGTCAGAGAGAGAGAGAGAGAGAGAGAGACATTTTTTCCCGCATCAAGAGTATTCCAGTGTAGATAAACAAGTGTAGATAAACTGTCAGTTAGTTGCTGTCAAATACTGTATAGTCTAGCTTTGCCTCTGGGGTGTGGTTAGGAAATCCTACAGAATTAATAATATCAAATACTCTGTGAATAAAGGAGACCAGGAGATGAATGTGGAATGAATGATTAAGCAGTAATTTGAGACAACTTCAAAAAACCTTTTGCGTCTCTGCCTTCACTTAATAGATTAATAGAACTTTATGATAGATAATAGATTAATAGAACTTCAAAACATACTTGGACAATATTAATCATATTTCTCCCTGCCACCGCCATTAAAAAATCCGGTATTAGAAGAACCATCATCTCTTTGGAATTTGATTTCTCTGCTCACCTGTTCATATAGGTTTGAATAATTATTCTGAATATTTCATTTAAACTTGCTTTCTATTACTTAAGACAACTTTCTTTTGTTTTTTAAGTACTGTCAATTATGGTATGTTTCTGCTTCTAGAAGGCTTTGGAAAACTTGCAAAATGCTATATTCCTGAACTGTATACTATGGTTGTCTGCAAGACTTTTCTACTACAGAAAACTGTCTCCATATATTTGAAACACTTCTGCCCCACTTTCCTTTGTAGTTAAGGTGGCCTACAACAGATTCAAACACAGACATTAGCTTTTGAAACCCTTTACCATCCTTTTTCTCTTCCCTGAAAGCAAGAAGGGATATGTATATACTGTACATATTTATTTGTGTTGTTGCTTGATATGCAAAATCCTGAATGAGGATTCAGCTTTATAGCCAGATCTCAGATTTATGTGGCTAATTTCCTTGCACAGGAAAATATGCTAAGGGTTAGTTCAGAAAGTCTCTGTATCCAAGACTGGGGGAGAGAACTGAACACTTCAAGTTCTTAGGTGCAGGCAACAATTAATTTTTTAGTAGCTGGCATCAAATTTTTAGGTTCCAACCTTACATAGGTCTGAATAAAAATTCTTAGCACTATACTGTACCTAGCTAAAGTACTAGTTGTAGGCACTGAGATTTTTTAGTTTTCTCCTTTTTTCAAAAAAGTTTAAAAATAGGCCAGCTATTTTTGGTCTAGAATGTTTAGTTGATTTGCAATACAAAAACTGCAAGTCAACTAAACTGCTACTTGGTTGTATTTGTAATATACACAGTCAAAAGAAACACTCTTAGATGGTCACAACATAAGTGGGTTCATCTCCTGCAAATCAGCATCACCTCCAAGGACAGAACATGGAAGAACACACTGAACTTTCTTGTGCTTGGCCTTATATAACCAAAATTTAATAGGTTAGTGGAGTCCACCTGCCCGCTCCATCCCTTCCTTTTATCTAGATAGACATGGTCAACAGGGCAGCAAGTGCCTCTTATCTTTTAACAGTTACCCCAGGCAGCAAAGAATTTCTCTGAATACATGTCTACGTTTGTTGTTTGTCAATAATGGAGTTTCAAATGACGAACAAAGGCTGATTGCCAGTGCCTACTTAGCAAACTACTGTGGCATTGTCTTATCTCCATTGGTACGCAGAGAACTGGAGGGTCAGTGCTTTTTTTAAGACTGTAAGGATTGACTTACTGTAGGCTAAAAGCAGTAGTTCTCAAACTTGGGGTTGCGACCCCCACTGGGGGTCACTCCTCTCTTTCAGGGGGGTCGCCTCTGTGTCCCCCACCTGCACCTCCTCCTAGATCCCGCTCACTGGGAGGCAACTGTGGAGCTGGGGAAGCTCTGGGCAGCAGAGGGCTGCTCTGCCTGCCTCCTCCTCAGCTGGGCTGGGCTCCACCTCCAAGGCTCCCCCTCTTGCCTCCCAGTCAGTCCCCAAGACCTCCTGGGGTCTTCTTCCTTCCCCCTCCCTCTCCCGACCCCCAGCACCACCACTCTGCAGGGGCTGCAATAATGAGGGGCAGATCTATGCACGCCTGGGGTTGGGGCCTGGACAGAGCCCTTCCTCAGCAGCAGCAGCAGCCCATGTGCCCCAGAAGGTAGGGCATGTGTGTGTGAAGGAGATTGTATGTGTGAGCGTGAGAGTAAGTGGGGTCAGAAAAGGCAGGCTGAGAGGATGCAAGGACACCAGAAGGGTCCTGATCCAATGAAGGCAGCTCCACAGTCACCCCAGAGCAAGTTGCCTTCTCCTCCAAGCTTGCACTGACCCCACTGAAACAAACTGCACAGCTGCACTTACTCACGAGTAAGCAAACACTTTGGCTGGTGTGCAGGGGTGCAAGCCTTCTGGAATGGCCCTGATCCCAGGCACATGGGCCTTGAAAGTGCTCCTGAAGGAAGCCCCAGCACTGAAACTGGCTCAGCGGGTATTCAAAGATAAATTTATTTCTAAAGCTGGTGATAGTCATAACTTCTCTTCCCTGCTACTCAAGCCCCATTTCCTGTCCCATCCCCTCTGGGGGTTAAGCCTGTTTTTTATGCTTTTCCTTTTTTGCAGGACATGTCCTCCTTTTTGAGGCTTCTGTCCTGGAAATAAATCTCCATTTCCTTGTGAACAGGCATCCTGTAGCCAGGGATGTAAAATAGGCTATATTACATTTTGGCTGCAATCCTAAACACACTTTCCTGGGAGTAGCCCCATTACAGCTACTGGGGCTTGCTTCTGAGTCGAAAAGCCTAGGATCTTGCCCTTGAGGTCCCCTATATTGCAGCCAGAGATATTGCAGCCCCTATATTGTTTGCCAGAAATCTCATTGGGGAGGGAGAGAGAGAGAGAGGATCACCATATGTCCTCTTTTTAAGCCTTGTGTCTTGGAAGATCTTCACTGTCCTCCTTAACCTTGTGAGCAGGCAGCAGATAGTCAGGACAATGAAGATTTATTCTAGGGCACAGGTTTAAAAAGAGGACACGTCCTAGAAAAAGAGAACATATGGTCACCCTGCATATAATTGATGACAAATAATTTCTTAATTACAAGAAGGCTACTCACAAGGAAAAGGCCTCCCACTCACAAGGAAAAGGAGGACAATGGAATATTTTCCAGGATTTAAGGCTTAAAAAGGGGACAAGTCCTGAGAAAAAGGGATAGGACTGGACTGTCAGAGCCCAGTTTGCATATCTTCTGAGAAGTAAATTCCACTGTAGTCAACAGGGCTTCCTCTTTTTGTATGTGTGTGTATGTAGTGTTTATACCTTTTATTTTATGTCCTACATTTTTTTTGGGTGTCCTACACTTTAGGTGGAGCTTGTCCTCTTTTTCAGTTATGACCTGTGATCATTCTGACTGAGCTTCACATAGCTATCTCTCTTGAGGGTCAGATCCTGCTGTTGCTGTATTTAAATACATCCTGCATATCAGATATTCTCATTACGATTCATAACAGTAGCAAAATTACGGTTATGAAGTAGCAACAAAAATAATTTTATGGTTGGGGGTCCCCACATGAGGAACTGTATTAAGGGGTCACGGCATTAGGAAGTTTGAGAACCACTGGCTTAGAGGGATTCTCCATCACTTGTTGTTTTAAAGAATCCCCATTGTAGTTGCTGTGAGTTATCTTAGTTCCCATTGCACTGCTCTGGCCTCCCTGTTGAAGCCACATGCAAGAAGATGGTTCTGAAATGTAGATAAGCATCTGTGCAGTGTATCCCTTAGATGACCAACCAGATCCATTGACTGGCAATTATAATTTCTGCAAATTAGGCTATTTTTAGATGGTCATCTAAGGGTCATCTAAGCTGCAATATTTGAGTCCACGGCATGAGAGCAAGAAGTGAACCCTAATATATTGGAATTAAGAGAGCAATGCAGAAAGAGGAGCACTGTGCATTAAAAATAGATAGCAATAATAAACAGGTAGGCAACATTTAAATAAAAGACAAGAACTGTAAAGTGTTGTTTCCAAATAGGTTCAAGTGCCATTTATTAGTGAGTCTTCCAATTGAACACACAGAAAGTAGGTTCTCCCAAACACACTGAACAGCATTTCCAGTGAAACAAACCTGGTGCCAGTTTCAAGACAGCAGCTGCATTGGACAAAAAAGCTGTTTCAGTTTGCTTCTGGAGCTCTTCATTCTGAGATGAAATAGAGAGCGAGAGAGAGAGCGAGAGAGCGCAAACCCCTTCCTCTTTCCTTTCTTTAAAGTAATGCATCACTGAATCCCTTAGGGGTGAAAGATTTCTGCATGGAAGTTTTCTGTGTATTTTATTCATCCTTTGTGTCTTGGATCCCTCAGCACTTTCAAAATCCTCTCTCCGAACTAAATCCCTGCACACTCTGGGCTGTTGGGTTTTTTAACTATTGTTTCCAATCAATTTTACAACGGATTTGTATTTTTTATAAAAGCCCTTTCTCATCCCCAAGTGCTACCTCTCGTCATGCTATATGCCAGTAAGAGAGTGAGAGTCCCATGTTATTTTAAGCTCAGGGAGCAAATAAAATTAGGAAGGCCACAACTGTAGAGTGTAACTGGAAGGTTTTAGATTCTCTTATTTTTTACGTATGAGAGAAGCTATCCTATACCAGCTCTTATGATTTTACATGGCTTGTGCAGCATTCCCTGGTTTTCTCACAGCACATGTAATTGGGAAAAAAGGTTTGCATAATCCTTGATGGAAGGTCTTCCCTTTTGTATTCCACATAAATAATCTTTGATAAGGTGTGATATAAAGTCTAAAAAATAGTGTTCCTCTTTCCACCCATTGTGCTTGTCCCTTCTTCTCTAGTGAAGCTTTTTTTTCATTACTTTCCATATGGTCAATCTTCACCTGGGCACCTTTTTGCTAATTTATTTTGCTAACAAAAAGAAAGAAAAAGTTGTAGTTCCTAAGATCAACTTCTTTATTATCCCAACAAAAGTTCTCTTATCTATCCTTTCTGTGCATTGTATGAAGTGTATTAGGATGGGTATTCGATTTATTCACAATGCCATTTATTTTCAAAAATTTTAAACCAAAGCATCTGTTTCTGGGAAAAGGAAGTTCAGATGTATAGAAGACATGCAACTGTCAGGATGATGAAAGACAAAGGTGAAGCGAAGCAGAAAAATAATGATATAGACCGATGTTTACACCCTTAAGAACAGAAGAGCCTCTGCTGGATCAGGCCAAAGGCCCATCTAGTATCACAGTGTCCCACCAGATGCTTCAGAGAGCATATACTGTATGACTCTTGCCATGCATCTTGCCGTGACCCAGTGGCATACCTAAGGAGGGTGCAGGGGGTACAGTTGCACTAGGCTACAAGCTTTAGGGGGGCTTCTGCCATTTATTTTCAAAAATTTTAAACCAAAGCATCTGTTTCTGGGAAAAGGAAGTTCAAATGTATAGAAAACATGCATAAACAAATCATGTTCAAGCCCAATGAGGGGATTTACCATAACCAACAGCTCACTTACCTTTTTCATGGTTGGTTGACCAGAAACGTTCACAGCACAGAAGGAGACATACTAAGATCACTGCATGGAACATCCCACATTACCATGAACTAGTACACCTGGCTGGGAGACTGTAGCACAGCCAGAAGGAAGAATCCTTTGGGCTTGCATGAGACAAAGGGCATCTACTGCCATAGCCCACCAATTGAGCCATGTTTTCTTTGCATCATTCTGGTATCTGCTACATAGTACTTCGTTGTTTATGTGTGCGTGAGAGAGAGTAAGAGTTACAACCTGGGAGTATAATACTTGAGGCATTATCTTTCCCTTCCCTTTGGGGTTACGGTGGAACTCTATGAAAATTGACTGCATATGGCAATGCCGCAGTGCTGAAAAACAAACTGACTCCAAATGAACATTTGGCCAGCAATGGCAATAATTGGAATCCTTGGCATTCACCAAAGAAGAGCAGACACTTCCTGCTGTCAGGGTGACCATATGACTGGATTTTTCTGGATTTGTCCTCTTTTTTTTAGCCTTCTGTCCGGGTGTCCTCCAAAAGAGCTTCATTGTCCTCCATTTTGGAATTTTGCAATGGTGTGCAGTACCCCATCATGTCATATGTCGTTAGATTCGTATTGAAGAATCAGTTTTGAGATATCTTCTTCCTATCAAAAGTTATGGCCAAAAAATCAAAAATATGCGTTGGGCTCTACGGGAAAGTGAAAGTGCCCAATATTGCGGCTTTACATGTGAGTAGGCAAATGTGCCATTGTCCACCGAAAGGGCCAGGCTGAGAGGAATCCAAAACCTTGTCCTTTTGAGGTTTGGGCATCTGGTCACCCTGCCTGCTGTTCACTGTTGCAAAAAGAAGGGAAGCTTAGGCACCACATATGGCACAGAAGCATTTTGGAAAGGGGCATGGCAGAGACATGAGATGGCTATGCAGCTCAGAGGGACAAGAGTTTGTTTGTGTAATCTCTCCTTTTATATGCCATGTGTCACTACAGTTTCCAATACCAGTGTTACTGTTTGAGGGACAAGAAAGCAATAGGCCCATCCAGTTTGCCTTGTGGGGTTATATGTTGGGCAGGGAACGATTGGCTGCAAGATTAAGGCTACAATCTAGAGTAAGAACAGGACCTTTTACACTGACATAGTTATGGTGCCATCTATGGGAAACCTATGAGAAATGCATAGAGTAATCCAGAGTAAGTGCCTCTTACGCCTTCCCGTAATTACTCTGGATTGTACGGATAGTCTGTATCCTGTGTTGTATTTTGAGGGGAGAGGAATGACAAGAGTTGTACTTCTGTTTTTTTTCCACTTCCCCATTGATCCCCATGGGATTCCTACTATCTACATCAGATCTGTCATTGACATAGAGTTTTCTTGGTATCAGGGTATGTCTGTCTTCTGAAGTGGGTTATAGTATGTTGACTCCTCCTCATCCCACCCTACATCATGTTCTGGTATGCTACCCATTTTGGTCTCTCTGCCAGAGAAATTGTGCAGGAGTTCAGGCAGTGTCTGCACTACATGACCACAGCTGCAATCCTAAACACACTTTCCTGAGAGTTGGCCCCAACAAATATAGTAGGACTTACTTCTGAGTAGACATGCATATGTTTGCCCTGTATATCATTTTTCTGCCATCATTTCTTGCCACTGGTATCTGTGGTGCAGCTGTTGATGGGGCTTTAGCGCCATCAAGGCTTCCATTGCACCAGGAAGCATGTTGATATGCCACTGTATTTGCTGATATGATTGTCTCTAGGTTGCAGTCTTACACTCATTTTCCTGGGAATAAGCCCGATTAAACACAGTGGGACTTACATCTGAGTAGACACATGGTTAACAATATCAGTTCGTGCCAGATGGAATGCACGTAAATATTCTTGATCTACAAAATTTCATCGAATGTCTGATTTTGGTTTTTATGTTTGAATAAAATACACAGACTTCAACTCAAAAATAATAACCTCTCAGACTATGTGCACAGATCTTTCTGAGGCTATATAACATGCCTACTTGATAGATATTACATAGGCATTCTGAAAACTATCTTCATTAATAATCCTGACCAATCATTCAGGAATGATCCTTCCCTCTACTGTGGGGAAAATAACTGGAAATACTAGATTGTTG
Organism: Cryptoblepharus egeriae; assembly: GCA_030015325.1. Taxonomy (NCBI): domain Eukaryota; kingdom Metazoa; phylum Chordata; class Lepidosauria; order Squamata; family Scincidae; genus Cryptoblepharus; species Cryptoblepharus egeriae. Next base: position 100,617,063 of record JAREYC010000002.1, on the reverse strand, counting down.
TTCATTTGTTTTTGTTTTTTCGCTGGGCTCCTCAGAGACTGCACTGAGTAAAATCTCCTTGTTGGTTTCCTTATTTCATGCATTTTTATAATCTTCCTGTGTTCTGAAATACACGTTCTTTAATATCATTTTTCCCTAATCACTTTTGCCTCCTCAGCAGTTTTCAGAACTGTTTTACCAGCATCAGAGTCACAAGTCTATTAGCTGCAAAATGTTATGACTCAAATATTATGTGATACAGCTTTGCAATATTAGTCCTGTACAGTTTCCTATATTGCAGAGTGCATACATATAGCAAAATTGTCGCAAACATGAACGCATTCGGAGCTGAGTGAGTGTTCTAACCCTACCTGCCTCTATGGGAAAGGGAATAATGCAGCGGATGCTAGCTCTGGGGCACACATAAGTCACATCAAACCCTGGAAACATGCACAAATGCGCGCGCGCGCACACACACACACACACACACACACATCTTTCTTCCTATGTTCAGCTATGTAATGCAGTACATTTGTATGCATAGGGAATGTCTCTGGCATTGCTGTTTTTTCATGTCCAAGTCCAACAGAGCTATTGAGCTGTTATTGGTCTCAGTGTGGGGGGACTGTAGGGTGGGCAATAAGGATTTCCATTCACTTTTCAGAGAAGTCACACATCTGTAGTCATTGCAAAGAGAAGTAAAATCTTAGGTCCTCACTCATCAACCCCTCTTGTAGATAAAGTGATGATGAAGGGGTCCTGCCCTCAGAGTAGACAGCCTCAGTGACCTTATTGAGGATCCTAATCAATTTACCCTATCCCCGTCCACTGCCAACACCCCATGTGATTAATTGAGTTGTTACACATTGATTTTCTCACCCTGCCCCACTCCCTGAGACAAGAGCAAGAGCAGCAAAGAGATCTATAGAGCATCTGCTTGCAGAGCAATCTGCTTCTCACTACAGGTCTAAAAGAACTGTTGCATTTTTCCTCTTCCTGTGTTTTGCATGTAATAGAAGAAACCAGGTTTATTGATTCAGAGGAAACCATGAATAAGATTTTGGCCATTCCAGGGTTTTGTTGCTAGCACATGCCTGACAAAAAACTTGGGAAGCCTCATCATAGCTACATTTGACCCATCACATTCAAACATTTTCATGTCCCCTTCTTTGAATTAACAGTCAATTTCATGTCTTTACTGCTTTACTCTTGAAGCCTTTTTTCTGGAGTGTCCCTGTCATCTGCAGCTTCCTCCACAACTCTTTCTGATGCTTCTTTTCCATTTTTGCTTCTGTCGCTATCCTGTTCTCGCTGGTGTCCCTGCCTCATGAGGATCAGTCTAGCATGCAGTCTCAGCATTATGAATCCCAACCTCAACACCATCAAGCTTATGAGGTTTGATTTTTTAAACATCCACTTATTTTCCATTATTCACCTGCAAGAGAAAAGGAATAAGACTCCAGACATGGAAGGTGAAATAAGGTGAGTGGCTTAGATGGGATTTTTCCCCCTTCTCAATAGCTGGGCACAAAGCTGTTTCCCTCAGAAGGCCTGTATGGAGCATCTCTTCTCATTAAGACTCCAGTCAGAAAGAAGCTTTGGCGTCGGTGTCAGAATCTGGGCAGTACATCAGGTTTTCCCCTGACTCTAGGCTCACCGAACCTTTACTCCTACTCCATAAAATGGATATCAACCAGCTTCTATCTTGTCATGACAGCTGAATAGATTCTGAATGTGTGGACAGACTGCAGCACAAGATTAGGTGCCAGGTTTACATCTAGCGAAGATGCACTCATCTGAATCACAAACCTCCAAAAGTAGGACTTGGCAAGAAAGTCATAGGACTACTCCACCACACTTTAAAGCCTCTGCACTTGAAAATAGAGTTGCAAGTTCCTTGCCAACTCTGGTGAGGGAAGATTAATTTTACTCACAGTTCTTTGGATTGCAGCTAGTTTTACAGGTTGTCTTGGAGTTTGTGTCATTATTCCTCCTCCCCCCAAAATTAAAATTCTGCTATCTCCAATGCAAACCAATTTTCTCTCTGGCACTCTACCCCAGAGTGTCTTTCTGCCTGGTTTTTGATTAGGTTTTTCCTCCTAGGTGAAAGACATAACATATAATGCCAATGAAAACTGGCAAGCCATAACAGACCACTTGGGAAACATCTCTGAAAGTGAGGAAGAACTGAAGTACGACTTAGAACAAAGTGTGGTTTCATGGATCCTTTGTCCATTGGACGTCATTGCAGTAGACAAAAAATGCCATGTACTGATGAGGTTTGTTCTGTGACCTTAAGGTACTTGAAGAACAGACAGGCAGCCCAATCCTAATCTGTCCTAGCACCATGCAGAACACTAGTGCTAAAATGTCCTTTGCTGTATCCTGTGGAACCAAGAGTCATCCAGATTTTGGATCTGCACATGCTGTTTAGTGGATCCAAAACTGAGGAGGCCTGTGTTGAGATTTCAGGCACAGGAGAGGGTACAGGATTCAGTGCCATCCTCCCAGACTGATCCTCCCATCGGTCTGACTGCTCTCAGCTCCACCCCAAAAGCTTCACTTTTGGCCATTCCAGCAAAGTGCCTTTGCTGAGATCCAGTGCCAACTAACACTAGACTCTCTACTGACTCAACGGACATATTTGAGAGACCTCCTTCTCCCACATAATCTGGCTTATCCTTTCTCACCATCAGAAAGGACACAAAACTGTTTCCTCTGAATAGTGGTGCTTACATTATGGAATTACTTTTTCTTTGGTTTAAGAACAGCTTCTACAAACATTCAGTTTTCAGCAAGCCTGCTGACTTTAGTCTTGGTGCCTGTGGGTTTTAATATGTTTTCATATTTTTAGCATGTTATCCGCTTTGATACATTATGTGCATTCTTCCACCAGCTATTTTTAATATTTTATGTTTTTAATATTTATTGTTTGGCTGTGGGTGGCGCAAGTGGTTAAGACACTATGCTTGTTAACCAGCAGGCCAGGGTTCGAGACCCGGGTCAGCCCCTCAAGACAGGGTGAGCTCCTGTCCTTAGCCCAGCTCTGCGACACCAGCTGGATCCAATTGTATTGGCTCTGCCTTTCCACTGGACTAATTCAGTGGTGTGGAGACGGGGATTTGCTGCTTGGGTAACAGCCTATCCTCCATAACAATCCAACCCAGGCTTTCGTGCTTCGCATGCAGCCCCAAGCACAATACCATAGTCTTTCAAGACTGACGGAGGCCTGCTTTTATTTATTGTTTTATGATATTTATTTTGCATTTTATAGTTTGATTTTAATTGTACTTTAATACTGTTGTGAACCACTTAGAGTGAATTCAGGAGAAAAGCAGGATAAAAATTGAATAAATAAAATAGATTTTAAAAAGAAATGGGATTTTTCTGTATGAGTACTGCATGTAAAGAGCCTAGTTTCAGAAAGAACTATCTTGATTCTTGGTTCCAGGCCAATTACCTCTCTTTTTTTCTTTCTACATGTGCTAAAGGCTCTCCAACATGTAACAGTATGAAACCCAATTCTGAGCTGCACTGACACAGCCAAGCCAAACGGCCTGTGATGCATCCAGTGCAACTTAGGAGCAGGCTAGAACTCTGCTTGGGGAAAAGGGATATTTTCCCCCTTCCCCCAAGTAAGACCCCAAAAGTCCCTATGTGTTTTTTTGGATCCATGCTAGCTCATATCCATGAAGCCAGTGTAGGGCTGCCCACCTCGGGAGGAGGCCTCCACTATTCCTGCCCCTTACCAGGCCCAAATCCCCCACCAATTCCATTCTCTCCCGCATCCATATAACCCTCCCCATCTGACGCAAACTACCTGTCAGGATCCAAAACTGGTGTGGACCTTCATGAAAGTCTGCTTGTGAATGCTGGTGTGGACCTTTATGCCTGCCCAACCGGCTCACAGGGCACTGATTCAGAACCACATCAGAGTTCCCACCATTATTTGACATCTAACAGTTTTATTGCCAAGCTCTCTGGGACATGATATGCAAAACAAACCAAAATGATGAATGATCTTGAGATTGATTTGAAGCATATACATAAGTGTACATGTGTATGGAGTGACACCAACAAATTTATTAACAGTACAGTCCTAACTTGTGCCGCAACGGGCAGGTTAGCTTGTTTGTACTGTATCAAGCACAAATTTTGGGCTACTGCTCTGCTGTTGCAAGGCAATACTTTTCCTTTATTGCAAGGCAAACTTTTCCCTTAATAGCGCTGATTTGAGGGGGTCCAGTTATTGAAGGAAGGCTAAAGAGAGAATTTACTTGGTGGAACAAGGCTGGCTTCCCCATCTCCTGTTGGTAGCATCATAAATAAAATGCATAACATCATATAGTGAACTTCGTTTTATTATGTAAAGTGATTTTATTATAAAGTGAATCAAATGCAAGAGTCCATTGTACTTCATTTTTCAATAGAAATCATTCATTTTGTTGAATTATCATTATTCAGATACTGTATTAGATTCAATAAATAGGTGATAAGGGTCATATGATGCACTGTTGCATCTGCTAATCCTGCCCACTGATGGCCACATATGGACCAGAAAGTCTAACCAGTGTTGCATGTAGATTCTGTTACACATGTGGATTGATGCATGATCTCTGCTCCCCATGCACTGACTCTTCACTACAGTTTAAGACTGAATAATCAAACCATGTATGTGTATCTATGAATCCACCTTTTGAAACAACAGTTGGATTCTGTTGTCAGATTGCCTTCTCCCTGTATTAATTTAAAATTTAGCAAGGCCTAGAAGGCGACAATTTGCACTAAAATCTTCTTTTCCTGCAAAGCTGCCCGTGCAATCTGACAGTGTTTTCTATGACTTAACCCAAAAATATGCTTTTCTTCATCTGAAGCCCATGGTGCTCAGAGGGAGCAATTGGTTTTACTCGTCTTCATGGCTATTTTTCATATAATGTACAATTTCATGCAGCAGGAAGATCTGGAGAAAGACATAAAGAAAGGAATCATTCCTTACAGGGGCCAACCACATTACCTGCAGAGGTCATTTCTGGTAACATGTATCCCAATATTGCATTTGCTTTGGAAAGGCGTGATATAGGTAGGAATGTTATAAATAACAACTATATCAAAGGCACAATTCAAGCCTTCCCTTTTGCTTGTCATTGGTGCTGAACCCTTCTGTGAGCATCACTGTCCAATACCTTTCCTATATCCTAGAAGTAAAGGAGAAATTTAAGCAGTGGGAAACTAGATCATAACCTTAAACATTTATACAGCATTTTTATTGTTATGTAAAATGCTTTTTATATATTCTCAGGAATTTTTTTGGTTGGTGAAATATACTAAAATAACCATATTGCAGAGGAGGCGCTGAAGCCGAGAGTCACTTATTCCAGTGAGTTCATGACTGACATGAGATTTTAAATTTAGGCTGCAATCCTAAACACACTTTCCTGGGAGTAAGACCCACTGAACACAATGGGGCTTCTGAGTAGACATGGTTAGAGTTGTGCTCTAAGGCTTCCTAGTTCACACTGAGCCGTTGTAGTATGCAAAGCATGTTATGCATTGTGGGGGCTGCTTTGCACGGGAGAGGGGAATCTTGCGCATATGTAAAAGCTGCCTTAAGCCCTAATCCTACACAACTTTCCTGTGTCAGTACAACTGCAATGCAGCCCTGAGGAAAGGGTATAAACCAGGGGTGTCAAACTCATTTCATACAGAAGACTGCTTTAGCATTAATGGTGTCTCCCGAGGGCCGCAATCCAATTTTTTGCATGTCTACTCAGCAGTGTCCTTCTTTCTCCTGGGCTCTTTCTCCCGCCCTGGGAGCAGCCCTGGGAAACTGCTGCTGTTGTGCATGAGCCCTCCTTCCTCCCGGGCTCATTCTCCAGCTCAAAATCAAGTGTGCTGCCGCCACTACTGAGCTGCTTCTGGGGGTGGGGAGATCAGTCGAGGGCTGCACCAGGGCCACCAGGTTGACATGCCTGGTATATACAGTCCCTTAAATGGAGGAAATCTCCATAATTGCCTTCCTACTGCAGGATCCATTGCATGTCTGGTTGGCATGGCTGCACCAGCACTGGAAAATCAGGATTTGACCCTTAATAAAGAATACATCAACTTATAGGGTACTTCTTTATGAACACTCCAGCCCAGGTTTTGCCTTTATAGATTTCCACTGGTCCCTCCACCCCAAATTCATTTTCTTTGCAGAGATACTGTTCAACCCACCAGCACAACTCTCATTAGATCAAAATGAGATTTTTTGCCAACAGAATTCTTAGAGGATTTGTTCTATAATTAATGTAATATGCAAACTTTAAAAATTATAATACAAATTAAAGCACATATTCCATCTTTAACATGATCCTTTATTAAATAAAACCATTTATGTCTGGCTAACCTTTTTGCTGCATCATCCATTTTTTTTCCTTTCAAATTCTAAAAATGGTATGAAGGCACTATGAAATTTATTAGGCTCTTTAACAAGAAACTAATAAATTGTCCATTGCCAGATCTTGCCAAACTTTTATCTTTCCAAGCTAGCTTCTGGCAGTGAAGGTGTTTGTTGATTCCTAGCATCTGCCTTGCTTACTTATATAGGGCATTGAGATAATTCCAATTGCAAGTGCTGAGTATTTTCTCCTTCACTGTGGATCTGTTCTTATTATCCCTGTCAGTCCATGGTAGACATAGTTTTCAGCTACTCAGTATGGCTTCCAGAAACATCAGCATGCTATGACATTGACACATGTATACCAGTGCCTCATGTTCAGCCTAGATTACCTTTCTGGTGGCCCAACTGAAGTATCATAGTAAAAGCTGGTGTGTGAGTTCTGCATGTGAAAGCACCCTGTGATTAACTTCCTAATGGAAATCAGTTTAGGATACTAAAAGCCATAGCTGTCAAGGGCTGAGAGGGTTATGTGAACAGGTTTCCAAGTTTCCAAGGTTTGTGGTAACCAGATGATTCCAGTGAATCAGTTGTGGTGCTGGTTTTTCTTCCCTGATCCATTCTCCTGCATCCTCTGCACCACAGTCCAGTCAATTGTCCCTGTTGCGTAATGCTTTGTTACCTGGCAGTATAGTTGAATTTGAGACAGTGCCATATAGCAGTGCTCCCTTCTCGAGCCTTAAAGATATAACACTTTGATAGTCATTCATCTCCAGGAGGGGTCTAAAGATCTTTCCTAAAGGCTATTGTATTCCTTTTGGGATTTCACTTTTATTGGGCACTTCATGACTTCCTCGAGGTGCGGATGGTGCATTGGAGGGGGGCGGAGACTCTGACAGATGCCTTGACTGATTGAAGCTGTTACTTGGCTCTCCGTTGTGTATGATGGATATTTCTCTTTCTTAGAAGAGGATAGAAAGATGACACATGATTCCCCCAGCTCTTTCCTCCAGCGGCACTTGTGCGATTTACATTAAGGCCTATAACCGGGGTTGGAGTAAATGGAGCAGGTTTGCAATTAGTTTTCAAAGTACTTATCTCATTAAAGTAAATGAATTATTGATTTAGTGACACTCATGCTTTTAGTGAGCGGCACAGTGCCATCATTGCTCTGTTCTCCAGCTCAGCGAGCCAATGGCCAGCCCCAGCAAACTTGCTTTGTGCATGGTTTTTCCTTTTTCTTTTTTTAAAAGAAATTTCTAATATTTCCTGCTTGTTATTTAGCTTTGTAATTAAAGTAGATCCATGTCAGGAGGGACTGGTGTGAGGAGTGGAGGCAGTAGTGATTAGCTCCAAATGGAGATGGTGACAGTGGATTGGTGGCTAAGGAAAAGAGAACCTCATATCTTAGCAGACATATTATATTTGGGAGCAAATCCTAGTTGCTCACTGTGTCAGGGAGCTGCAGCTGCCAGAGATGACTGCAGCAGTTTCCTCTGCCAGTCATTTCCTGGAGTGCCTGCAACAATGACCAAAGTTTGCCCTTTTGGGGAGAGGTGCCCAAGGGCAGAAGAAACACTCTCAAAATCTACAGGGGCCTGTGCTAGATAACACTATTCTGATGGGATTTGGAGTCATATTGGACGGATGGTTTAGCATGTTATTTTCTTGGCTTGTCCACTCTCAGGCACCCATTCCAGAATCTTATGAATGAGGAATTCAAGCCTGGAAACAGAAACTCACACTGGACAGCCTAGATCCAGGACTCAGGAAACACCAGGCTAAGCCAGTTGTTACAATTCTTCTTTATCAGTGCTTTGTCATGCTTTTTAGGAGGCAATTTAATCCACTCTTATTAAGATACCATATACACTGGGTAGTCCAAATATATATATATATATTTAAAGAATGCCCCTCAGTCCTATCTGTGCATACATTCCTAAAATGCCAAGAGAGAGGCAGAGTTTTTGTGATCAATCCTACAGTGTATTGGAATGGAATATCAGCATATGAAGGAAAAATGGCATTTCTTGAACGTGTTTTGTTTTTCAACTATGCCTCACTAGGCCCATATAACAAAATATTAAACACGGTGGCAGTATAGCTTCAGACATAAAGCTGAATTAAAGTTTAGGGCATTGCTTCTCAAATGCTTTAGCACCAGGACACATTTTTTAAAATGACACTTTTGACCCGCTAGACAGAAAAGGAATCTAGATGGAATTTTTTAAAATAATAATTAATATAGTATTAATTTATAATAACTGGGCCCTGTGTTTCCAAGGCTGCTAGAGACCTTATGTATAGTACAAGGGTGTAGTGTTTTGCTAGACTCTCCCTAGAAATGGAGTTCTTAGAAACTCCTTAAGGATCATTCCCCCAAATCCTTATTTTCATTCTGGGGTACTCAGATGGCTGAAAAACAAGATATGCAGTCAGGGATTTCCAGGCAAGAGAAAAGACTGATCTAGCATACCAATTATTAGAGAAAATCAGAAAATATGACATTTAGGATGTAATCCAGAGTAACTACGGGGAGTCCTTGCTCCGGTGTAAGAACAATTTGCTCTGGATTGCAATATGAATTTCCCATAGGTTTTCACTAGGTGGTGCAGTAACTATGGGTACACGTAATGTCTCTTACGTGATCCCATAGTTACTCTGGATTGTAGGGTTAGTTTGTGAATATGATTCCTTCATATCACAGATTGACATTTCAGCCAATGATTTTCTTCTGCAAAGATTTTTAAAATGTTTCAATAAGTTTTTGCGACCCACCAAAATTCAGCTCACAGTCCACAAGCAGTTCTTGACTCACTGATTGGAAAATACTTGTTTAGGTTAAGACTTTGGATGTGCATGTTCCCCCTCCTCTCTTTCAACCCAAGGAGAAAGAGGCAGAGCTTCTGCTTTCACTTTGAAACAAATCACACTTTTGTGTTATATTTAATGGTGGTTCATCTAATAATTGTTAATTAAAACAAACCAAGATTAAACCATGATCAGAACTATTTTTTCCAGTTATTCCAGAGCATCCTTGCTAATCTTCATTTATTTCTAATATTTGCACCTTAATTCTCCAAAGCTCAAAGCAGTTTCCAACAGAAAATAAAAAACAGTAATGGCTCTATTCCTTGTCATACATAGTGGTTACACAAGCCACGAAAGATTGCTCCATGGAATGTAGCATTTTTTAGGTAACACAGTTTTGATGGTATCTAAGCAGGGTGACCATACAGAATAGTGGACAAAGTGCCTCTACCTTTAACTACTCCATAGAAGAGGGAATTTTGGTAGTTTTAACTCATCATTGAAGGGATTAAAAAGCATCAGCTGCCTCAATTTCCTCTTCTATGCAATGCTTAAAAATAGAGTCACTCTGTCCTCCATTCTACATGGTCACCCTGTATCTAAGGCATGTGAGACCAAAGTCATGAATGACTTTAATGACAACAACCATCACATTGAATTTGGTCTAGAGCAGTGTTTCTCAAAGTGGGGGTTGGGACCAGTGATGGGCTTCAAAGAAATTAAGAACCGGTTCTCTGTCCATCTGGCAGCCACTTTTAAATGGCTATTTTTAAACTTTATATGTACTATCTCTTGTTAACAACCGGTTCTATAGAGTAGGTGCGAACCTGCTGGTGCCCACCACTGGTTGGGACCCCTTTGGGGGTTGCCTAGAGCTTTCCTGGGGGTCGCCTAAAGACCCCTGGTGCAGGGGGCCAGGTCAAGCTCGCCAGACCTCCAGCTGTAGCTGTGCGTGCAGACAGCCTCAGGGCCTAATCCTATGCATGCCTACTCTGAAATAAGTCCCATTATAGTCAGGATGGCCTTTACTCCCATGTAAATGTGGATAGGATTGCAGCCTCAGGGCCCAATCCCATGCATGTCTACTCTGAAATAAATCCCATTGTGTTCAATGTATGCATAGAACACACATTTCATTTGTAACAATGAAAATACATCCTGCGTATCGGATATTTACATTACAATTCATAACAGTAGCAAAATTACAGTTATAAAGTAGCAATGAAAATAATTTTATGGTTGGGGGTCCCCACAACATGAGGAACTTATAAAGGGGTCACGGTGTTAGGAAGATTGAGAACCACTGGTCTAGAGGCTAATACAGTCATTCTCAGACTGTGGTGTCATGATGCCCAAGCCAGAAAGCTCTATGCTCTTCCCCCTTAAGGGATGGGGAGGGATAAAAACAGCAAACCGTTTGTTGGGATCACGCTGCTTTGGAGGGTTGTAAGGGCTTCCCTGTAGTCACCCCAGCCTGCAGCAGCCTCCCAGGGGTATGAGAAGCCTGGCAACAACCTCCTCTGAGCCCTCACAAGCTGCGGAGGGAATAAAGACTCATAAGCTACGGAGGGGATGAAAATTATGATTGCAGCCCACTTCAAGTTTGTAATCACAAAACCAGAAGGGAGTTGCAGTCGCAACTTTCAGTCCCTCCACAACCTGGGAGGGACTGGGAGAGGCTCTGAGGGAGCTCTGGGGGGGGGGGGAGGCTGGTGCCAGGCTCCCCAAGCACTCAGGAGGTTGCTGACAGCTGGTGTAGGTCCAGTTAAAGTCCATGTGCCCCTCTATAGCGATACAATCCTGGCAATTGTGTTGCTGCCTTTCCCCCTCTCCTGCACATATTTACGGAGGCTCAAACTCTCCCTGAGAACTACTGGGCTAATTGGTAGCCAGTGCGATTGCTATAGAAGAGGATAAATATGCTCCCACCTCCCATGTCCACCAACATTCTGCAGTAGATGGAGCTTCCAAATCATCTTGAAGGGCAGCCTCGCATCAAGCATATTGCAAAAAGATTCTTGCCGCACCAGATGCCGACACCCTCCTTGCTAGCAGTATGTTAATAGACATGAAGAGTCTCTGTCAGTTTTTCTCCTATGCTCCCTGGAGGCATTTTAGCCCACTTCATTTGCCTCTTCTTTCTCATATATTCTACTCCTTTTCCTTCTTCCTTTTCAAATCCAGGGAGCATAAGAGATGGAGCAACAATTATGGCAGGCATCTCCTCCCTACCTCCCCTATGAATCCAACGCTAGAGAAGAAATTTGGATCTGCCACAGCCTCTTTCTTTTATTTCATCTTCTTTCACTACCATACCTCCCCCGCCTTGTAACCAAATGGGTAGAAACACTGGGGAGATAGCCTTCTACTTGGCAAATGCATCTTCTCAGCTGTTATAGTGAAGTGCTCCATGTTTGTCCTGAGAGCCCAACCTTCTGGGGCTAACACCTCTTCTACTGCACTGTTAAGATGGACCACAGACACCTCCTTAGTGATGATCACGAATATGATCAGAAGTGTCCTCTTGGGCCCATCCATGTTTTCAGTTTTCCCATACAGCAGAAAGGGCCTCCTCAGTACTGCAGTCTCTCTCCAACAGAGGCTCAACAGTCTTTTAAAATGCAAGCTGGAGGCAGCCTCTAGGAGAGCAGGTGTGGGGGAGCTACATGGTACAAACTTGTCCCTTGCAGTCATCTTTTTCAGTGCTGCTTCAGCAGTCTTGAAAAAGAAATACCCTCTGGAAGGGCTTCTGCCTCTGCCACCAAGGAAGTGATGTACGTTCCAAGTCATTGAAGCTGAAATCCTGTACACGCTTACCTGAAAGCAAATCCCATTGAATGCAAGAAGACTTATATTTAAGGAGACACGCTTGGGATTGCAGTGTTAATTTGCTTGTTTTAAGGTACGTATGTAAGAATATTTGGGAAATTTACAATTTCTTGAGAGGGGAGATTGATCTGAGAGGGCAGAATGGAATGCATTGGAGTGGGAGAGGGAGGTTGTCAAAATCTGAATTCCAGATTTATTATTTATGTTAAAAGTCACCTAAAATAGTCTAGGTAGTATATATAGATTTTTAAATGACACAGACCCAACCCACAACCTTAAAGACTTAACAACCATGATGCAGAAGAAAAAAGGGATTAGGATAACAAGCAAATTCATATAGTTGAAACTTCAAATGAAGTAAAGGCCAAATAGAACAGCTACTAAGGCAATGGTTCAGACTGGGGAGGAGGAGGGCAATGCCCAATGGCATTGCTATCCTCACAGTACAATCCCTGGTTAGGCTGGCACAAGTCCTGTGTTGGCCTGGGGGTGTAACAAAAATACTGTAGGGCACTTCTGCACCATTGCTGGGGGGTTAGGCCAGTGCAGAGACATGTGCTGACCTCCCCACGCCACCCAGGGAAAAGGGAGATTGATGAATTTGCTGGGGTAAATTGGTTAGGATTGTGGCCTTAAGCTGATAGCACTAGCTAAGCTTAATACTCTGTACTTTGGCCTTATTCCATGCTTTGCTCAGTATTCAGGTTTCCTAACCCACAAGTGGTGCAGAAGCCATCAGTGGTTTAGAATAAGAGGCACTGCATGACAAGTCCTCAGTGTTCTGATGATCTATGCTTTGCAATAAAGGAAGCCTCCATAAAACAAAATATACTGGCAACCGTAGTCATTGGGCAGCTGATGCTATGGAAAATGCAAAACAAAAAACAAACAAAAAAACATGTGAGGTATGTTTGGCAGATATACCCCATATAGAATTTCCATTGGTGAATTACTTTTTGGTAGGAAGGTTTGGGGACAATTCCCTTAGCAAAGAGCAGGCAAATGGTGCCACTTTACTTTGATGCTGCAAACTCTTGCTCTCACCAGATTCTCTTCTCCCTATAACAGAGCATAGTGTTATGCTCTGTAGTGAGAGGAGCAATGTTTGCCTGTGTTTTTTGAGCAGAGACCTCACCCAAGTGGTTCCCTGATTACCTGCTGGAGACCTGGCCCTTTTTCTGTGCAAAAACTCTTGTTTAATTAAAAGCTTGACTTAGGGACCAGTCAACCCACCCATCTGAGAAAGCACTGATAAATTAAACATTAAGCTTTTAATGGCCCATAAAGAAATTCTTCATTGTTGCTTATGTATGGTGAGATACAGGAAAAAGCGAAGACATAGGGGGCAGCTTATATAGCCAGGTAATATGAGCTAATTAATTTAATTTAACACCAAAATTCATTTAGGAATGATAAAGGAGGAGGAAATGAGATGTCGGTCATAGCAAGAGGAAGTTGAATGGTGGTGTGCATTGATGGTGTGCATTGAATGGATGGTTTTTGTGGTCCAAACTTACTAAAGGAAATGCTGGCAGAATAATATGTTCTGACTTGTTCTGGTACTGCAAAAAACACTTTGAAGCTGTGCAGGGAGCTACCAGGAAAGTCATAGCTTTCCACATGCTCAGGCAGAGCAACATAAGCCCAAAGGAGCAGGTAAGCTCAGTTCAGGGGGAGGGCATGGAGGGAGTGGAATGTGGTGGAGAGGGAGTAACAAAGATGGGATGGTGGATAGATTAGGCTCAAGGGAGGTATGGGTTCAGTGGTGGTGGTGCACACCAGATCATGGCCCCCTTTCCTGTCCTGATAGACTTTCAATGATCAATGCAATCTAGTGCCAGCAATGTTGGTGCATGTCCACATTGACTTGTAAGTGCTGGAGATTACCCCAAAGCAAGGGGACATATAATAAATATCTGACAGGGGCAAATGACCAGGCAACAGCCAGCTCGCTGGGGGCAGCACCATGATGTGCTCTCCCTGATATCTGTTCTTTGGGTGCAGTTCAGAACTGTGCTGATCTGAGTGTCCTCTTTTCAAACAGGTAGTTGGAGTTCTGTTCTCTTTTCCAGTCAGGTAGCTGTGCCTACTTCCTCCAATTTTGCTTCTAGTGTCTGCTGCTGCTGGAAATCTTTCATTGCTATTGCTACTGGCTCAAAAGGCATCTGTTGGAGCTTTTTTGCATCACTAGAAGCAGTACCCATAGTGGCATGAAAAAGCTTTAATGGAGCCTAGTGGCACAAAAGGCTCCATCCCTCCCCTTTTTTAAAAGGGGGAAAGAAGGAGACAGCATTGATGTAATTGTGGTGACATGATGATGTCACTGCAGTTATTTCTGGATCAGGGGACAACAGATATGGGGTGGCCCCCAGCACAAAAAGCACCAGGACCACTTATAGGAACATATGTCCCCTTACCCCGAGGAGACAAAATTGCCCATGGGATGCAATAGAAGCTACAAAGCTGAACACTATTGCATCACTGAACAGATATTTAGGTAGGATTGCACTGAAAGTCTCAGAGGCACAAAGCCTGGGCCTTTTGATTCAATTTAAATTAATAAAAATAGCTCATCTACAAAACCTGTAACTTTTGCCCTCTTGTCCAGTGAATGTCAGGTGAATACAGGTAGGATGACTATACCAAGTGTTGGCAGGTGTGCTTAAGTTGAATTCTTTGCTCTGCTGAAAACTCCCTCTGTGATCTAAAACATGTCTGTATATACATATTACTTATGCAGTCTAGGAAAAGTAAATCTGTGTATTCAATTATGTGAAAGTGACAGGTAGGTTCTAAGTACCTAAAAAATAACTTCCTAATTTTCCCATAAAACAGAAGTAACTTTTTGTGCCGCCAGAAAGCCTTACATGGTGTTTGGGAAGTGGGGAAATGGGGCTCCTTTTGAGAAGGCATTATATTTCCATGATGTGTGTGGGTGCTAGGGGAAATTCTGGAAATCCCATTCACTAACGAAAATGTATCCATGTTGGGGGAGTAAAATTGCTCCCATACACCATGCTCCCACTGTGCAACAACCTCCCTCTGCGCAACAACCCCTTCCTTGTTTATCAACCCCCTCCTTGTGCATCATCCCCCACTGCGCATCAACCCCCCATGCGCATCAACCCCCATGTGCAACAGTGAATCAGTCAGTCAGTGACTTTTCACTTTAATATATATAGATTCATTCATTCATTCATCTAAATTCCATCTCTAATGCATTTATTTAAATTGTATATTTAATTTTTTTCCTGCCCTCAACACTGTGCCAAATATTTGATGTGGCCCTTTGGATGAAAAGAATGAAGACCCTGCTTTAAAGTAAAATAGAACAAAATAATTATGTGAAAGAAAGCTATTTGGCATCAGTAGGTAGGATTAGTAGCCAAGGGCTCAGAAGATTCATAGCATACATTCTTGTGAAACCTGAGATTAAATCATTGCACCTAGCCTTCAACTATGCATGTTTGAGATGGGCTAGTGCCCAGCAGCCTTCCTGCCTTTACTCCCTTTCCTGGGCCTTTCCAAATTCTGTACTCCCTTTGCCTCAGGCGATGTGAAGCACAGTCCAGTCTTGTGAACCAGCTAACCAGTATCTGTAGTGAGCAGCAAAGGGAGATCTTCAGTGGAGACCACTTTAGCAGCTTGGCACCATTCATCACTTTTTGCTCTCTCATGGGATGAGCAGGAAGTTGAATTCTTTGCTCTGATTACGGTATGTGATATTTGTATAGAGTTTTGTTCCTCTAGTGCCAATGAATCTGGTAGTTACTTTTGTTTGCTGCTGTCTTTTGTGAGCCTCTTAATCCCTGTCCTACCTGAATCTGAAGCAATGAATTAGAGCTTCATTCCCCATAGAATTCCCCAATCCAGGCAGTGCAGTTCCTTGCCACACTCGATCGCACATGCAAGTTCTTCTGGCTGGTAAGATCCTCAAAGGGTGATTGTTGAGTTTGCAAACTTCCTTCCTTGGCAGGAAAGACTTTGGTAATAAAATTGTTCCTGGCAGTGCCTTTGCTCAGCTTTCTATTATTTATTTCCCTAAAGTCTTGTCAATGTCTGGGTCCCCCAACACTTAACTGCCAGGATTTTCTATTGAAGTCAAGGGAGATAGTGATCTCAGAACCATGAGATGGGTCCGAGCTCTGGGTTTCAGCCCTAAGGGTCATTGAGTCTTCACAAGGGCCTTTGTGTCATCCATTAGTAAGATCTTTTACTGTGTCAGAGCAGGCACCACCTGCTGGAGAGCCCCTAGTTTCCTTGTGCTGGTGGCTATGTTACTGCCAGGCAGAGTTGCAGAGAGGAAATGTCTGGGTGTTTTTCTGGAAAACCACAATGATGGGGCGGATATCATATTGGCATTAATGGAAGCAAGCCCTGGCCTAATGAGATGTGATTTGCTCTGAATTGGGTTCACAGAGGCAAAAATTTCCATAATTGATCTCCTTATTGTGTGTCACACAGAACACACAGCAATCCAAAAAGGGTGGTGTAGACTCCTTAGAAAAGACCCTGATGCTGGGGAAAACTGAAGGCAAAAGGGGGAAGGCAGAGGATGATGTGGTTAGATAATGTCACTGAGGCAATGAACATGAATTTGGACAAACTTTGGAAGCTAGTAAAGGATAAGGTGGCCTAGCATGCTGCAGTCCAAGGGGTCACAGAGTCAGACACAACTAAACAACAAGACTCTGATTATAATGACTGGAAGGGAGCAAGAATCTGAAAGGATCTCATAGGGATATCTCCAGAAACAATATGCAAACTATGCCTTCTTCAAAAAAATTCTGGCTCTGTGAGATAAAGATTCCAGCCATCAAGTGCTAAATAGATGGAAATAATTCAGCACTCTAAAAATTCAATAGTTTTCTGCTTTAGATGGATCAAATACTAAACATTCATCCATTCATTTTTGTCGCCATCAAACTGTACACTGTACTGCTGTTGCATGGGCATCAGCACTATGTCTTATCCTAAACCCATCTTTTCAGAGACACAGAGGCTGCCCCGTAATGCCAGTGCAGTCCTCCTAATAACACTGACCCAGTCCTTTGCATCACACACACAAACACGTATTCACACTTACAGATCTCAACATTGCGAAGGCTTGAATCCCAACAGAGGCATTCACCTCTTTGACTTACGGTAACCTTTTTGTTAAAGGAGCTCAATTCAAAGGGCCACTCCAGCTGGGGAAAGTCCCTTGCACTGTTCTGGGGGTGTTTCAAAGTGCCATTAGGGTGCCTCCTGCTGTCTTTCACCCACCTGCACTCCACACACACACCATGTCCTTTGATTCATCACTGGAACCTGCTGGCATGGTGTCAGTATTCTCTCCTTCGTGGACTGTTCCATACATGGTGCCAACTGAAGAAGTCATCAGACTGGCACGCACTTCCACCAGCCTGTTCATCTCCATTAATCTTCCTCCCACTCCTTGGTTTAGAAAAGGGAGAAAGGGACATGAATGAGGAGAAAAAGAGAGCAGTGAATTAATGTTAGAGAGGTAGAGGCTGGCACATCACAAGGCAAGGAGGTATGCCACACAACACATGCACACATATACTCAGAGAGGTTTTGCCCTTTGACCAACAGCAGCAGGGCGAAGAGGGCTCATGTTAATGGAGAAACACTTCACTAGGAGCTGTGGGAGCCACAGAATGCTGTAAACCCTGAGAGCCCAGAGACCTCGTTATTCTGCAGTCTAACCCTGATGCTTGTTGGGAAAAGAAACTTCTAGAGTAGGAAGAAGGGATCCCTATTTGCTAGTAAGGAGACAACAAGGAATGGTGGTGTATCCAAATTTTTCATTGAACTGATAGAACATCTGGAAAGAAAACACACAGGTGGTGTTGCCAATAATCTTTGCAGCAGGTCTGTTGTGCTATTGCATATTATCCATCAGATAGTCAAGAAAAAGTGCCAGTAAGGTCTGTCTGCACAATCTGATTCCTTGTCTATAATGGCTGCAAACTACAGATACCCAACCTATAAGAAGTAGTAGTTCATCACTGATCTGTCATTTGCACTGGTCATTGAGAGGAGGCAGGTCATAGTGGTGCCTTGTTGGGAGCTGAGATGTACACTGGCAAAACAACAATGGACATGCTCCTCTGTGGAGTGCTTGGAGAGTGCACTCCGTAGAGTGCTTCCCCTGTCCTGTGGAGGGGGGATGCACTGGAACTCTACAGAGGACCATTGCTTAGCCTCCCCTCCCCACCCTCCGTGCCAATGATGCAGTCCTTAAAAAACAAAAGGGAGTGTTTTAGCTAGCAGCACCAACGATTGGTATTGGCAAAAGGGAGCCGACAGTCCCTGCTGTTAGCTATTGCAAAAAAGAAGGCATACTTTTGCAACACAACTGATGACAGTTACGGTATGTACGATAATCCTGAAGTGTCAGTCAGAGGGTTGAGACAGATATACAACATTTAGTGGTCTGGTATTTGTCCTTCTCCATTCTTCCATGTAAAATGCAATGTCCTTGCTTTTCCTATTGAGGTGGTAAAGTCTCTTGGATCTGAGTTATCTTCTGAGAAGACAAGTGTTAACACAATGTCTTGTTGTACATGTTGTCAGGGACAAAAATGGTCTCTTTAGGATAGATGCCCTTTTACGATTGTTTCTTATCACCAACATTCCCTTTGAGAGAGCAGAGAGGTATAGCCCTATATAGCACATCTTTCCATCCCAGCTGTAGTCCCCATGATAGGGGCATACTATGGTTTGTGTGCTTTGCTTGGCTATCAGACCTATTCTACATCCTGTAATCACTTATTAGGAAGTAGGTGGGCCGGGGGGGGGGGTGCACTTTTCTGCTTTGTCTCATCCTTATTATTCCCTGAGGAGTCAATGCCTGTTCTGTCATTGGCATAGTGCTTTTCCAGCATATGGAGTGTGTCCATTGTCTGAGGAAGGGGTAGGATCTGGCTTATTTCTACTCCCTCTCTTCTCTCTCTTCTCATTCTTCCCTGATACAACCCAATTTCTCCCTTTTTTGGCCTTAGCAGTAATGGAGTACTACTGGTGTGCAGGCTGTATCAGAATTACAATGGCATTTTTCCAGTTTTAGACAGCTGTCTGTCATCAGGCAGACTTCAACATCAGTGGCAATATGTTTTGCCAGTGTACATGGCAGTGTACATGGCAATAGTGTATCTCCAGTACAGGATTTGGCTAAAATGCATTTTGAGTCCCTTCAGCAATTTGCAAAGTATGAAAAATTTCTTATGCACAGAGCACTGTGCTCATATTCTTTAGTTATGACTTCTGTATTTCTGCCTGAAGATCAGAAGTTTCCTGGCTGTCCCATCCTTGTACCCCTTGTGGTTAACAGTGATAACGGGTTTCATAAATAATTCCTAAAGCTAACAACTTGACAAAATCAATATTTTTGTGTAGTATTCCAGAACTGGAGTAGCTGAATGGGAAGATGGAGATAAAGGGAGCAGTAGTATGCAAGGCAAGGCTCTAGAGACATAACAGAACCGTTTGACATGGAAGAAGAGATATGTGAGAGGTTGGAATATTTAATATCAAATCATGGCACTTTGGATTAGGTAAATGACCCACAACAGTTTAGCTTTGCAAAAGTGGCACCCTAAGTTTTCTGAGATTATGTAAAAAAGGAAAAAAGAACATTATATGTCTCAACCAACAGTTATCTGCTCATTTCACTTGTACAATCAGGAATGTGACATATGTTGCCATTCTAGTTTTTGAAATCTGGAAAAAGTATTATTTTATTCCCAGTCATCAAGATTATGGCATAGACTGGGGGTGTATTAGCTGTAATAATAACTGAGTTCAATTTCTTCTCTGTTTTTCTCTTCTAGAGAGCCCAGAGCAAAAGAGCACCACGGGGGAAGCTTGGCTGATTCCAAAGGTATCGTGAAAATTTCCTTTCCTAAAAGCCTTTGTGTTTTAAGTCTTAAAGGCTGTAACTGGTAAACCTGGACTTTGACTGGGGATGGGACTAGGGCTGGGGCATGTTGGTCTCAAACGTGGCTGAAGTATGGCACTGTCTGCTTTATGATTAAATATAATTAACTTACAGTTCGATCCTAAGCATAACTACTCAGATGTAAGTCCCATTGGTTCAATAGTACTTACTCCCAAGAAAGTGTGCTTAGGATTGCAGCCTTAGAGAAAAAGAAAAAAAAATAGTCCCCCCAGTTAGTTGCTCTCTGGAAGGTCTGCAGAGAAGATTTCAGATTGGTTTACCTTTCAACTCAAAAAATTGTAGCAACTGGGCAGGTGCCATTTGATACCCACAATGTTGGCATTGCAGAGCTGGAAAGTGTAATGTAATAGTAATAATAGTGAACATATATACAGTGTTCAAAGTATTACATATACAGTACAGTACATTGTTTCAGTTGTTCTACTATACTGAATAGGAGGCTGGTATCGTTATCCTAACAAATGAGGACTGAGAGTTAAGGCCACCCAGTGAGTTGGCTATGGTGAGATTTCAGCCAGAATCCTGCCCACTCGCAGCTTATGTATGTAACCTTCAGTTACACCAAGTCTAGA
Organism: Cryptoblepharus egeriae; assembly: GCA_030015325.1. NCBI lineage: Eukaryota > Metazoa > Chordata > Lepidosauria > Squamata > Scincidae > Cryptoblepharus > Cryptoblepharus egeriae. Next base: position 100,596,530 of record JAREYC010000002.1, on the reverse strand, counting down.
AGAATGGAGAGGGTTGGGCCAGTTCTGTGGACAACAGGCTCATTTTGTTTATACTGTTGTATTGTTGTTGCCAGCTTCTCAAGTAAGGCTATAAAGCAGACAACTAGCAGTTTTGGCAACTCTAACAGATCTATTTCTTTCTCACCTGTCTGTTCCTGTAGTATCTTTTCAATGGTGAGATGGTGTAATTCTATGCTGCCCATAGCAGTAGGGCAATCCTATGATGCCCATAGCAGCAGGGCTCCCGCTGTTTCAGAACGACTACTATGAGGTCCCTGCACACTGCAGACAGCTTCCACAGCTGCCTGGTGTTCACTTGGGGAAGGAGACACTTGTCTGTCCCCCCCCCCCCATGTAAAAAGCACAGCCAGTGTAAAGCCCAGCACAGTGGGGCTACATTTTCCTGCACCAGTTCTTAAGCCAGTGTGCAGGAAAGAAGCCTCTGTGTAAGGGCAAAACACCTTCATTGAAGCACTGGATCTGGAAGAACAAAGCACTTCTTCACAGTGTGCCTTCTCCGGCGGAGACCCAGTGGTAAGACTCACAGGCCGTACGGCATGTTTGCAACACCATATCATGGCCGTGGCCTGAAGTCCCTATGTTACCTTATTTTTCTGGACCTGTCAAAATATTTTTTATTGTATCCTCATCTTGTCAGTGAATATGCATGAGATATTTTGTGGAACTTGCTAGTATTTAATTGTATTCTACCTCTGTCCCTGCCCATTGTCAGCACACATTCTTTTCACAGTGCCATGTGCACTATGCAGAAATGCTTCACCTAGGTGATATCACTCAGAAATCTGTTTTTTGTTTTGTTTTTTTTAAATTGAAACAGCAATGCCTGCCAACAAAATGGTCATATTTGGATGTTGTGTGATTGGATGCTGATCTTTAGGCCTCAGCTACTAAAATCACTCTATGCTAGTCTGGCCAAGTTACTATCAGAAGGAATGGAAGCAGCATCTGCTTTCTTAGTTCAGAAGACCACACATTACAGTAATATACCAAAAGAAGGAGAAGCAAATGGTATAAGTGCAATGTTTCTCTAACATGAAGCATGTATGTATATAATAGTAATTTTATGTTGTTTTCAGACCTTTAGGTATTATGTATCAACAGTGTGTTCAACTACATTGTGGGGTTATTTGTATCTTTCTGTGTTGTCCCTATGTTGTAGATGGAGACTGTGAAATATTGATTTTGCCTAAGACCACCAAGTGAGTTCAGGGCTGAAGAGAGATTTCAGCTAGAGGTTTACTGTTTTATACTCAAGACAGCAGAACTACCATTACAGCAGGTGTGACTTCCACCAAACTGGAAGTCCTATACCATCGTCTGCAGCTTCTCTGCTTGGACATTTAACAATGCCAAATGCCTGATATGGTGCACACTGGTTTATTGATAGGTGTTGCAGGGTCATCAAAACACAGAGTATAATATCTTGCTGCTTGTTTTGTATTTATAGAACATATAGCGGAGGAAGGGGGAGATCTGAGGGTTGCTGCTATACTAGATAATAATCCTGCATCACTCCAGCTTTTGTTGCTTATACAAAATGTGCGCTTCCAAAATGTGCACCATTGTTCACAGGTGTATCTATACTCCTCGCTACCATTGTACCGCTGCCCCATTATATCACTGCAATTCTGTGTCTATAGCTTGTTGATGTGTTTGCTTGTTTGAGGATCGCTTACCGACTGGGCTTTTGAGTGGCATCATTCTGGGTCATTAGCCAAACATGACAGTCCATCCCTGTGCCAAGCAGGTGGATGTGATTCCCCAGTGTATTAATTGCAGATGGATTGTGTGTGTTCATATTGAACAATGTAATTTATCATTGTGCTATATTCTTGCTGGAGCTATTCATGCCCTAAAGTCTATCTGTACACAGCTTGACACACCTGTGCCCAAGGCCAGGATTGGAAGGAGGAGACGCAAAGTGTTCCTTGGAGACTCAAGTTTGGATCTCATAGGACCTGTCCTCATTTAACAGAATCAGAGCCTTGGCTTGTAAATACCCAGCTGTCATCAGTTGGATAGAGATACTGAATGTCTATCTTCCATGCAGAATACTCCTTCCTCTGACACTGTAGCTGATGGAGGGGTTAATGCTAGACCCTGATCTGTAATTCAGAATGGGAAAGAATAGCTCTGCACTATGCTGAACTCTGAAGAATTGCACACTGGGGTAAAATCCCATAATGCAAAACAGCAGCTGTGCCATAAACCAATCAAAAGAGTGTATAAATTAACCAAGAAGCAAATCAAAGGCCACACAGCAAAAACACTTGGCTTAGGATGATCACGTTCCCCAAAGGGCAAGACTTTTCCCTTGGAGAGCTCAGAAGGAGGGGGAGCAGGTTTTAGCAGGTGCAGGTTTCCTCATCACTATCGTGCTATGGTGGGGGAAGTCATGTCAAGGGAATGTCTTTAAAAGATAAGACTTTTCACTTTTAAATAATCACAAACTTAGCTGCAAATTGTACATGAATGTCGAAAACAAATATATATGATGAAGAAACCATATAAAAGAGATGAAAAACTGATGCAGTGGTGGGCTGGCTCACTGTTCCTGATGAATAGCAGACACTTTCCGTTCACGAATGGGACAATATGCCTACTCTGAGGTATTCCAGCTGACACTCAGGAGCTGAACTCCAGCCCTGTCTCTAAAGACACATTGTCCCATACCTGTGAACCTTGTAGCTGTTCATTCCCCTCCTGATGGCCAGATGGAAAATGGGATGTGGTCTGGAACCCTAAATACCCTGATGCCATTTGGTACCTCAGTGCTCAAATCATTCACAGGCTGGGACTAAACACTACAGAAGACATGGACTTGCTGCCATCCCATTTTTTTTCTCCTCCACCTTTCTGGTACATTCTAGTAGTTAATATAGCATAATCTGCATTACACTGACATTTTCCTGTGCATTTCCTCACTCCCAAAGATGTGAGAAAGGGCAGGTAATGCCCCTAACTAGGTAACTAGTTAGGTACCTAACTAGGAAGGTTGTCCTCTTACAATTGCCAAACTGAGAACCCATCTTCAATCATACTTTGAGGCCTTTCACTATATATATTCAGTTGTGAGAACTGAATCTTGGCATGCTGTTGTGAGACTAAAAGCTGACTGCCTGTAAAACGGGGATTTTACTCCCTGAACCCTTAATCAATGCGAGTCCTGCTTACGGTAACATGGCGAGGGCAGAGAGCAACAAGGATGCCTTGAGGCTCAGCTCCAGCAGGGAGAAAGCTGGCACCTCACAGGTTAATTACATGAGCGGCCAGTTCCCTTATTGACAGGGTAGCTTGGAAAATGCTGAGGCAGGACATACACTGCAGAGTGTCAGAGCGGCGGGAGCCTCTGCTCCCAGCTGTCTCTCCCTCTCTCTTTCTCTCTTTCTCACACACATACACGCATTCCCACAGCACAGCCCTGCACTCCCACCCGTCCCCTCCACAGCAAACCTGTCCACTTAGCCCGCTTGTCCACAAGCTGTGGTGCCTTTTTCCTGATTGAAGCCACGTCTGGCCACCCACCCTGTACTGCCTGCCTGCCAGCCCTACTCCAGCTCTGCGTGAAGAACAAGTCTGGGCTCTGAGCTGGCTTCTCTTCTGTTTCCCTCTTCTGGTGGTCCTCCCCACCCCCAATCTCCTGTTGCCAGGTCTTGCTCCTTCACCTCTGCCTCCTGCCTTGACCGCCCCCACCTACAATTCCTGCACCCAGCTGGCACTTCGGATACCCATGGCCAGCTCTGAGGCACGTGGCGGCCTGCAGCAGTTGTCAACGGGTTTGTGCCAGTGAAAGGGGGAACCCCGGCCAGCATCACAGGACGGAGAAAGCCAGGGGCAGGGGACACATCCAGCAGCCTGGGCCGGATCATCTTCCGTGATTCTGTGGACATTCCTGCTGCCAGCATGATGATGTATTTCTGGGTAGGTCCCTGCTTTGGATCTGTGTTCTGTGAATCCAGGTTTGGCTCTTTACATGTTTTTGCTGGTTGACAAGCATTTTGTTGACTGACTGGATGTGAGGGATCTCGTGCAAGGGTTTTGCTATTTCCTTGGCTTCCCTGTGGGAATGGTTCCCTGTGTTTATTTTTGTATCATCTTTCTAGAAAAGCAGATTAAGTGGTCATAGGCTCTGTTCTCCTGTCTGCGTGCCCTGTAGTAGATTGGTGATGCCAGCATGGGGATATCCCTCCAGATGCTGCTACAAGGAATTTTATTCTAATTTCTTCAGCATTGTCTGTATATTTAGGCCACCAAGGGCCTAAGTCCCAAATGGAAGCATGTGGTTCTGCATGCTTCTCAAGCATCATGGTCTCTGTACTTGCTGTATACACAGTTGAAATAGTAAATTGGTGTCTTCTTGGGCAAGAGCTGTCTCTACGTGTATGTATTACTTTGAAGAGTCTGGGATTACAGGTGAACCTTACATTCTGGGGATTTGAAATGTGAGAACGGCTTGAGAAAATTACAGGATCTATTCTGTTGCTTCCTTCTCATTATTGTGTCTGAATACCCAACAGATCAGTCTATCTGAAATGGAGGATAAGTCCCCTGATTCAGTGTGAGTTGTGTTCCAACCAGAATCCCATGCCTCTAGATTTCTCTTCCATATGGCAAGTGGAAGAAGTGTGGTAGGGGGCTGTTTCTCAGAGAAAGGTACTGCACAATTGGATTAGAAAGGGCCTGTGAGTGTTGGTACTTTGAGTCGCCTACATCCTTGCTATTAGTGTACGAGAGACCAATGTACACTCAGCCAGGTGATAAAGGAAGCAATTCAGAAACTAAGAAGAATGCATACTTCATGGGGGAGGGGTTGAATTGAGGCCTTTCTGGGATTGTAAACTGGGTCACCTTTGGTTCCTAACATGGACAGTTTGGAGATGGTTAGAGCTGGATCTAAGAGCTCCAGTGGCAGTTGCCAACTATGAGGTGTTCTTACATTTCCCCAGAAAACCAGTATCCTATTCCATCTCCATAGTGCACAACCAATCAGTATTGTTCTAAGAATTTGAAGCTGCCGAGGCATGAAGAGTGAAGCAAATCCAACAGGTTTTCTGGATATGCTTCACTCTTCATGCCCTGACAGCGTCAAATTCTTAGGACAATGTTGGTTGGCCGTCCACTTTGAAATATAGTTATCGTTCTCTCCCTTGTTCTCAACCATTCAGTTTTATTGCCTACAAGTTGGATGGCTGATTCTAATTTTTATTCATTTAGCTCAGGCTCAGGTGTTCTTTGACTGATGCCTGTGACAGGAGGGACAAAGGTGAAGTCAACAGAAATGTTGCAGATGCAAAGGTGACCAAAGTGGAGTCACCCTCACTGAGGCTTCCTCAGGTTCCTTTGTAGATCTGGCTATATAAAAACACCATCTGAACAACCATTACAGAGATTTTCTGGCAGTAGCAAATTTACTAACAAATGCCTAAGTGAGGAGCTCTCTTGCTTGGAAAGTAGGTTACAGCAAATTGAGCTCTTGCACCAAACAATAGGGGTTCTGGAGGCTCCGTCTGAACGAGATACTTCGGCAGTCGCATTCCCATTTGTTGTTAGAGAAAAGATCCTGTATAGTTTTGCTTCCTCATCTTGTTGGAAGCTGTAGATACTGTGCAGCAAAATCCTAACTTGTGCTGGAACAAGCTGGCCCACCTGCACTGTATCCAGTGGAAGTTACAGGTTGCTGTGTGCCAGCTCAAGGCAAGGGAAACTTTTCCCCTTATCCAGGGTAATGCTGCAGCAGCCCCAATGGGGCTATTCAGATCTGTGCCACCTCAGGAATGCCCAGGAATGGGGCTAAGATCCAGCATAACTACCAGCTGGCCTGCCTCTTGCAATCTGCCCACTGGCAGTCCAGCTCCATGCCCCAAAACATCTGCCACCTCACCACCCTCCCCTTACCCCTTCAAACCCACTGTCTCTGCTCAGCCTGTGGAAACTTACCTTGCCAGGCCTGGATCTGGCACAGGAATCCTGCACAACTCCTTGCACTGGCCTTCCCTCTCACACTGGTGAAAACATGCTTTGCGGTATATTTGCACCATCCCAAGGGCTTGCACCAGCACAAGGAGCTGTTAGGATTGCGTCCTTAGTCGTTCTGTACAGTATTTGGGGAAAGGGCAGTCACTGGGGTGTGTGTCAAGATCCAGTCTTATGTTATAGCAAGGCCAAAGGGGAGTGTTTCTTGTCCAAATATGACCTCAGTGGTTTTCAGTCTAGATGAGAGTTTATGTGGAGTAGTTCTGTCTGGACTTGCAGTACTAAAAACCATTCCTATTTTGTACGCTTATAACACTGAACCATCTTCTCAAAGGTGTCTTGAAGATTTGTTGAAGAATATGAGGCTGTGTAGTGTCTGGAAAATTAAATAAATCTTACACTTGATCTGGCGGCAACAGCGATATCTGTTAGGTGAGGTTCTGTCCAAAGCTGTAGGCAGTCAATGTATTACCTTTACACTTACCAAATAAAAATAAAAGTTTTGAAATGCTTGGATTGTGGTGATATTTAAGAACCTGTGACGTTCCTTTGCTAGCAGCAAAGAACCTTTGCTCGCTGCATCTCTGTCCTTGACATATCACAGTACAAAACTGTGGACTTAGGAACTAAACTTTAGAAGTCAAAAAGACAGTAAAACAGAGATGGATCAGGAGTTAAGATACAAGCAGATGTGGAATCCCAATCATGATAGTGGAGACAGGTCTGGAGCCACAGGTGAGAAGTCTACCTTCACACCCAATTTTAATATTACTTTCAGTTTTCACTAGTCAGTGGAAAATTCTGAATTTGTAGATAAATGTACATGAATTAATTACATATGAATTACATATGCAAATGAAGAGTAGTTAATGGAAACGGTACAGTACGCTACATCAAGTGGTATTTCAAGGTACAGTATATAATATCTGACTGTCTGGACTTAATAGGAATTTCTGTTTCACTTCACTGATGCATAATTTTAGCAGAAGGCTTCAGTCAAGAAAATGGCCATGATATGGGAATCTATTATTTACTGGACTTTTCTGGAAAATCCTTTGCCTCAATTTTAAGCTGTGTTCAAAGGAACTGAAATGGGCCATACAGCCCCACTACAATGTGGGAGAATGACTAGGACTGTTGCTACTCAGTCTTTGAAGGCATGAGCCTAACTCACTGTATTTTTGGATGAATGGCTGATGGTAAAATATTTTGGACAGTTAACATTCAGTATAAATAAATCTTGTAATAGTGCATGGGAATTTGGGGACTTTATAGGGTCTGGAAAAGGTAATCCTTCCAACACTGGTTGTGAGCATTCTGTGACTAGAGGCACCATGTGCACATCTAGAGATGGTTTTTTTTTGCTTGTGCCAGGAAGTTAAATAAATATAAAGAAAAACTGATTCCCTGTTCACATATTTTTCTCAACCCATACAAATAATCCTTGCATTTTCTGAATAAAGCTTGCATAGACAAACTTTGTTTGTGACACGTATATGGCTGGCAGCAACTTCCATCATTTTGGCAGCTAGAATAGTCACACAGAAGCGATCATAGAAGTTGTTGGGAAAGGCCAGAGATGTTTGTGTGAAAAGAAATGAATTGTGCGAACTCGACCTGTATGTTTTCCCATGCCAAATTAAATTTTGTCTGCGTGCAACTGTTTGTGCTGCCTGCTGTTTTTTATTTTTTATCAGTGATGAAAATACGAGAGCTTTTGTGCATATATCTGTACAAAGAAGGTTTGCAAGACACCCCTTAGGGTCAATTCTTACTTTACATTTGATACTTGGGTATAAATGCTCAAGCGTATAGAATTAGATACATGTCTCATTTCAAAACAAAGCAAAATGCAAAAGCATCAGCTAGAAAAGAATCAGGCCATAGCTTCAGAATTTTTTAAAGAGACACATCCCTGATTTTACAGTCATCCATGATTTCAGTACACAGTATGGCATAGCATATATTTTGTACTTGGGTATGCATAGCTAAGGAAAAAAATATGGAACTTTTAATAAAACTTCATTGGCAGTAGGACAGAGAGTCTGCACGTGGCACCCTTAACCAAATATCAGGGACCCACTGCCTTAGGCCCACTTCTGACAGGTGGACCCTCCTGTTTTCCCCTGAACCACTGAACTTTTGTGTGGCACAGCATCACATGTCCTATTTTAATTTCTCCAGTGACTTCCCCCACAACCTCATTTGGTACTATTTCAGGGACAGGAACACTTTGAACTGACTGGTAGAAGAAGAACCTTGAGCCTAACCTTGTCTTCTTTGGGTACAGGGCTGTAGCCAGAGAGAGACAAAACACTAGGTTTTGCAGGGATCCTCCCCACAGTGTGCAAGGGACCTCCTCCCCTCTGAGTCATTCCAGGAGTGGAGAAGCATCCTAGCATGGGTCAGTGGAAGGGATCTCCTCCCACCTCTGAGTCATTCCAGGCTCAGGATGCTCTGAGTCATTCCGGGATGTTTCCCCCTCCTGGAATAGCTCAGAGGGGGAGGAGAACACTTGCACACTGCAGTGAGGCTCCCTGCAAAACTTAGTGTGTGTTTCCTCACTTCCCTGCTACAGTCATGCTTTAGGTATCAGAAGGAATGCCCTGAAAACCTATGGAAAATTCATAATTCAATCCAGAGTAAATTGTTCTTACATCAGAGCAAGTAACTACGTCCCTGTAGTTACTCTGGATTGCGCCGACTGAGACCAGTGCCCATGTTTTTTAGTACTTGTCACAAAAAAAGAAAATTCTACTGTGGGGCATCAAATTGTGCATATACTTTTCATTGCAAGCAGAGGCAGATTAAAATTAGGTTCTCTTAGGCTTTGGGTGAAATCCAGAGTAACTATGGGGAGTCCTTGCTCCAGAGTAAGAACAAGTTACTCTGGATTGCAGTATGAATTTCCCATAGGTTTTTACTAGATGGTGCAGTAACTACGGGTGCACGTAATGTCTCTTATATGCTCCCATAGTTACTCTGGATTGTGCCCCTAGTCAGGGTACTCTTATTATACACTTGGGCTGCAATCCTAACCATGTCTACTCAAATGTAAGCCCCATTGTGTTCAATGGGTCTTACTCCCAGGAAAGTGTCTTTAGGATTGCACCTTACTAGTGCAGGATATTTACTTTTAGCTGTGTTGATATTGTCTTTGGATCTGTTCAGATTACTTTTTGTAACACCATAATGAGATGATATGGAAAAGGTGGGACCATCAACCTTCAGGTGAAGAATTAATCCAAAAATGCAGACTGAGATGTTTTGGCCATGTCTGTAGAATCAACATCGTCTGCCGCATAAGCTCCTCTGGGAAGAGCAACCTGTACACTGGAAGTTTTAACAAGCAGCACTGAAAAAGATGTGCCTCAAACTGGTTGAACAAGACCTAAAGAACCAGCAACTGACCATTAAAGCTAAAAACATTGCCATCCATCACCAAAAGTGGAAGCAGGCTCCTTCTCCCCTTCCCTCCCCTTCTCCTTGAGGTGTCCCTGTGTGGGAGGGAGTGGGAGGGTCCTTCCAGCCCTCCTCACCTGTCTGAGGCTTTTGAGGCTCTAGCAGTGAGAGCCACAAAGGAGCCCCAGCAGAGCAGCAGGAAGGCTGGCTGGAAGTCCTGGTGCCACTTGTGTCCAGTTGCATGGGGAAGGGAGGGAATGCAGCCAAAGTGGCAGTGCCTGGAGTGGCAGCCAGCTTCTCCACTTGGGCTCCTTTGTGGCATTCACCGCTTTTGCAAGGCGCCTTGCAAGAGTGCCTTCTCTATTGCTCATGCAGCAAGGAGGTGGATTTTCGGGGTCCCTGGTAAGCCTTAAGACGGCAGCGGTTGCCCCAAGGTTGTGCACATGGAAACCAGTGATGGGATTCAAAGAAATTAACAATTGGTTCTATGCCCATCTGGCAGCCACTTTTAAATGGCTATTTTTAAACTTTATATGTCCTATCTCTCCTTAAAAACTGGTTCTATAGAGTAGGTGCGAAGCTGCTGGAGACCTCCACTGATGGAATCCTTGGGAATCACTGTGATTGTGGGGGAGGACCAAGATGGCTGTCTCATTTTGAAGAGATGGCTGACCCCCATTTTGAAGACCACAGACTTATTGAATCATAGGGATTAGCCCTGGGTTGATAGAACCATATTGGTATTTTATTCAGTGTATGTGAGAGAGGGGGAGGGAAGGGGTCCAATAGTCCTCAGTGTCTGCTTGGAAGATTTTTCCCAGTGCCATGCTATTTCAGTTCTGTCCACCATGCATAGGCTGTCTGTTTTTCAGCTTCATGCACACTTTATCCCTAACCCATCTTGCACTTAGCCCGATACCCTATAGATAACTGTCTCCCCACCACCACTACCACAGCCATTATACATAGTCTCTTTAGGTTGCTCTGCTGGCTTCAAACACAGTGGTGTTTCTTTGAAGCTACTTTTTGCCTCAGTTCCTTGTCTTTTCAGTGACGTGTTATATTATCTGGATATGTTCACATCAAATGCAAAAGACAGTTATGATTGTTCTCTGAGGGAAGAGGAAATGCATAACTATGCAGGACCAATGTTCAAATTAGGTGTGAGGAGATAAAGGTTACCCACTATTTTTGTGGCAGCCCCCTTAGCTACTGTTTTTAAAAGGCTACAGATTTTTGAAATGCTGATTTGATTAAATCAAGTAGATATCAAGTGCCCCTGTAGATTTCCCCCACTATAGCTGGATCAAATCTTGCAGGAAATGATACCACCAGTTCAGATTGGAAGCACCCACCTCATTACATGGACATCTGAGATCTGTTACCCACCCCACTTTATTGTGAGGACAATGTAGGGAAGGATTCATTTGCTTTAGTATGTATGTAGTTCAGTAACAATGAAGAGAATAAACCAGTAAGTTGCACAGAACAACTAAAACACTGAACACTGAAAGCTCAGTTTGCTTTCAAATAAGGGTTGCTTTTCCCATAAACAAAGAACTCTTCTATATTATCTAAAAGGAACTCTTGAGACCAAATGGAAAATGTCTTTGCTTAATCAGTGTGACCAAGAGTCACCAACTCGAAACACATGGAGCTCAGTAAAATAAACTTAAGTCCATCTTGAAGTTTGCCTTTTTGAGTTTCTGCATCACTACCTTTCCTCCTTTCCTTTCTGCATGATGCTGTAACATCATCATGTTCACTACATGATCGCTGATTGGTAGGCATCATGCAGTGAAGATAAAGGAAGCCCTAAAATTTTCTGTTTGCTGAAGCAGAGGCCTAATGGAGCTGCAAACAAGTATACATTTGTGCACACACACAAAAGGAACACACAGGAGACCATTAAGGTAGGATGTTTTTCAAGTGACATTTTATGTCTTCAAAAACCAGACATATCACATCAAAAATCAAACTCCATAAGCATTCTGTGCAGCATTGCTCCAAGTCACACTGCTTTCAAACAAATCTGGTGATTTTTAAAGTTGGATTTCTCAGATATTTGATATATTGGAGAGAGGCATTTGGCTCTGATTATCAGAACTCTGCTTGGGATAGTGAGATCAGGAAGGTAGGAATTACCTGCCTGGTTCTTTCCCAAAAACTCATCCAACCTATTATCCTGTCTCCAACAGCGGCAGCACCTGATTGCTTCAAAGCTTGGTGCCAAATTTCCCATGCCTTGGGCAGATGGGGGCTAATCTACCCCAGGAAGCACTCGTCCAAATGGCCCCATGTTGGAAGCCAGAAGGTTTATATCCTCCTTCAGAGTTTGGTAATATTAACTCATCTTTTCATAGCTCCCTGGCCTTTTGAGCTAGAGGAAACCACTGGGAATATTCAGTACCATCTCCATCTCATATAGGTTGCATAATTTATTACAAATAGTATGAAGCAAGGCAGTCTTGGTTCAAAGATCCTAAACATCAGTGATCTGTATAGTGTCATTGGTGAAATGTTCCATGTTTGTTTGGCCTAGTTGCTCAGAAGCTGCATTTTCCCCCTCTGGGTAAATTTGGATATTTTAGGCTGGCATTATTTTTTCAAATTTCCTGTGGCAGGCTGGTTTTGACCATCTCAAAGCTTTTATTATTCAGGATAGACATGATAACAGCAGATCTGTCATCAGATTTCCTGAGTTTTTAAAAAATTGAATAGCTGCTGAGAGGGCACTTTATACAGAGAAACCAGTTAGGTTTCCCTTTCTCCTATGCTTTTTCTGATGAAAATGGCCCCTTCCACTTACTGCTATTTGCCCTGGCTGTAAAAGAAAACTTAGCAGGTACTTGTGTGATACCTATAAGCTTTTCCTAATAAATCAAATAGCAGCGTCTGGTAGACAGCAATTTTTCATTGGGGAAAATTATGTGAAATGAATGGATTATCTCCCTTCTCCCAATCATATTCTTTCTTCACTACAATTGTTGAAAAGCCATAAAAGATCTGATTTAAGATCTCCCACTGTGTCAAATCTAGCCTGACCCTCTAAAATCCATGGATGGTCCAGCCACTGTACAAGTATCAAGTAGCAAAAGCTTTTAGCCTGCCCAGTAACAGTGCAATCCTAACCCCACTCCCAGCAGTCATGAACATGCCACAAAGTACATTTACTATGACTTGGGCATAGGATAGGCCAGCGTACAGACATGCATTGGCCTCATGGAGCCAGCCCTGAACTCCAAGGCGATAGTTTTATGCCAGTTCAGGCCAACTGGCACAAGGGGATGGGAGAAGGTGGAGGGTGACAGGAACAGAGGGGGCATTTCTGGGTTGAGGAAAGGAGGCCTGGGAATCAGTAGATCAGACATGGGGTTGGGACAAGTTGCAGAAGGAGGCCAAATCCCAACCCACATCCCTGGCCCAAGAAGGATTACTTAGACAACTTTTATTTGTGCCACAGAAATTGTGGGTTCAGATACAAGTTGGCCCACATGGTTTCAACCCCATTTCTAAGAGTTAGAGAAAGAAAATCCCTTTCAATCTGATTTTCAGTCTTCTTCATACTTATTCTGGAGCCAGCACAGGCCAATCAACCTGCTTGTTCCAGCACAGATTATGATTATATCTTCAGTCTACCTTTAATGCTAATGTTTAACAAACATGGTTGTACTAATGCTCCAATTCTCATATGCACTTATATAAAGGAAATCCTGTTGAAATCACTGAAACATATTTTTTCCTCCCTACAATTAGATTTTTTTTTTCTTTTTGGGGGGAAAGGAGCTGAGGGGCAAATCATTTCCAGAGTTTTTTCGTCCCTCCATCATCTTTGTCCTTAACCCCATCCTGGTGAATCGGGATAAAAAAAATTATGTATTACTATGCTGCAGAATTACTCTTGATTTCCTGTGATCCTTTCCTGGATGCAGAATGTATGAGACTGACATCTGACATAAGGCAATGTTCAGCTCAGAAAAGAATGTTTGAAAAGGGATTGGGAAAAAGGAATATTTTGATATTACACACAAAACAAGTTGGAATTTGGAATAGATCTGCTCCCAAGACTTCAAATTGTGAAACAGTTTCTTCCTTTCATAGCTCAACCCACAGGAGAAACTATACCCTTCTGTGTATAGGAAAATCCACTTTGCCCCCTGCTGAACGGCCACTTGATTTGTGAATTAAACATTTATGCTGCCTTAGCAAGGAAAAATTTGAAGGAAGCTTTTGTTCTGCGCATCACTTTTTGAAAAAGCACTTGGTTTTCCTTTCCTTGAAGTCAGCCACCCAATGACCTGCAGGTCTCTAGCTTCCTCCACTCTGGAGCTTCAAGTCTGCCTCTGCTTGCGCTATCTTTTTCTTCACTGAGGTGGCCTTCAAAACCTGCCAGAATTTCTGGGATTCTTACTTTGTACCTATCCAGCATAGTTTTGCAGCATCTCCTCCATCTATTCCATAGCAGATGCCCTTGGCTATTTTTTCATCTGTCTTTTAAGGGGCAAAATCCATTTTAAGGGGAAACTTGGGGAAGTTCCTGCAAAGGGCTGGAAAAACTTGCAAGCCAGGAAATTGAGAGAACTTGGTGTGGATAAAAAGATGGATCTTTTGAGGTGGCAATTTCTATCAATAAGAAACATGTGCCTGACCTAGGAAATAAACAATTTGCTCCAGGCAAAATATTATAAAGTGTTACTATCTTCCTGCCTCCTCTCACCTCTCTTTTGTTAAAGGTATATAGATTCACCTATAAGCAGGTGTGAAACCTGCATATAGATTCACCTATATGCAGGTGTGGTGGTTTCTTTGCAGGGTGAGTTCTGCTCCCCCACACATTTTTCCTCCTGCAGACTGCTCTACATCCAAATACTGTTAGTCTTCAACCTCCCTCTGCTCCCTTGCTTCAGCAGGGCTCTGTGCTTCTCCCTCAAGCACCTTCAATGTTCGTCTGATCAAATGTTTGCTCACTGCTTATATTTATTTATTTTTACACAGTTTGTGTACTCCTGAAAACTCCCCAAAGAAGGAAGAAAAATAGGTTTGTGGCTGATGCAGAGATCAATCAGATCCACAGTCCTGTTCTGAAAAAGAGGGAGCAAATAATACATGAAGCTACTTTATACTGAGTTAACCCTCTGGTCCACTTCAGGGGTCTCCAAACTTTTCAGCCAGAAGGCCTCCATCAAATGTCTGGCATGGTGTCAAGGGCTGGAAAATTAAAAAAAAACTTAGATGAATGAATTTTCTCTAGTTCTATGATCACTCCAAGCACCAATATACACCACAGAAATAAAGCACATACTCAAATGGAATCTCATTGACTCACCATATGTACATGTACAGGAATGAATAGAACCAGCACATCTCAGAAAACACTCGGAGCATGTTCTGAGGGTTGTGGAGACCTCCATGACCATCAGAAAGCCCACGGCCCATATCCTAAAGGCAAAATAAGCCCTTTGTGTTGGAGCAGTTAAGTTGACTTTCCATAAGATAACATTAGAGGGTGACGTAACTGCGTGGACTCGTAACTGCTATGGATTTTGCCCTAAGGCTGCAATCCTAAACACATTTTCCTGGGAGTACAATTGAACACAATGGGGCTTACTTTTGAGTAGACATGGTTATGATTGTGCTCTAAGGCTTTCAGGTGGTCAGAGGCTTGCATTTGACCAGAGATTAGTCCTAAGTAGGATTGCCATGGACCACATCTGGCCCCTGGGCTAGCTTTTGGAGACCCCCTGACCTATGATGTCTATTCATGATGTCTGTTCTAGTTCTGATACCAACTGGTTTCCCTTGAGTCTGATGTGGGTTTTATGACGAGAGTTTTATGCCTATGCAGAATGCAGGAGTCTACTTACATAACAGGCTCACAGCTACAGTCATGATGGCTATATGCATCCCAAGGAGAGGTGTCGTTTTAATTTTTTACTTTGCATTTTAAAATTCATTTCATGTGAGTACACTTGGCTTACAGTGACTAACTACATGGGAAGTATAAGAAATAGTGCATTCAGATATAAGACATTTGACCTGAACAGAGGTGTGTTGGTGCACAACAGCATTTGTGACTTCAGTACATAAGGCAAATGTAATGTAATACTGCAGAGGTAATGTTCAAAACTATTTCTCTCTCCCTCCCCCAAATTTTCAGTCCCACCTATCTTTCAGATGTAAACCTGATAATGTAGTGGGAAAACCTGATAATGCAGTGGGGAAAAATTATGGCTATCAGTGACAAACACATGCTGTCCTTTTCAGCACACCATCAAGTGTGCAGAAACAGGCTTTGACGTCATGATCCTACCATTAGAGAGTTTACTGTATTACAAATAGAATAAAATCTCCAAAATTACTTGGAAAAAGTATGTGTGCAATTGATAAATAGTACCATAGATACGCTCCTATAAGATGAGAAATTTAAATCAGTGTAAATCACGCCTGTGAAGTAAAGCAGGAGTGATCTTCTGCCTTATTTGTGAGGTCACTTAGTGGTCTTGTTTAGGCAGCAAAAGAAAAATGGAAAGATAATTAGAGGGCTATTCAAGGCAATTACTTTTCCATGGCAAGGAGGCTTCAAAACTGCAGCCTCATTTCAGTTTACTAATGTTTTGCAGAAGTTGGTTTTTAAAACACTGGGCTGTAATCCTCATTTCCACATGATATAAAATTCCAGGCTACAATTTTTACTTAAGAATAACATCACGAAAAGCAATGGTCTATTTCTGAATAATTCTCATTCTTATGGTGGACCATCTGCTCATCCAGTGGCTCTTCCAATTGAATTGGTCTCTAACTGTACAATCCTATCTTGCACTGGAACAGGCAGGCTGACCTAACCTGAGCTGAATACAGCACAGATATGGGGAAGGGGAGTCCCCAATATGTCCACCCAGCCAGAGGCTGCTCCACAGTTCTCCAGAGACAAGGCTTGGATCTGGCATAATTTCTATATCTGAGACATGCCTCCTGTTGTTGGCCAACCCTCACCAACCGTAGGAAACATGTGTCAGCATGTTTGCGACACTTTGAGGCTGGCACAACTGACTGTTACGGCTTAGAGGGTGCTCAAGACTGCACCCTGTTAAGTGAATTTTGAGGAGTTGGTTGCATGTTTGAATGGTATAGGGCTGACTATTTCCTACTGTACTCATCTGTCACACCTGACATAGTGCTCACTGGGTCAGTCGGAGTGCAATCCTAAGGGAGGCTTAGGCTAAGGCAAGTCCCGTGTGTTGGCCCAAGAAAAATGTGGTAAAGCACTTTTGAAGCACCAGGGAGGGGGGACAAGTTAGGCTGATGCACCAACAACACTAAGAACAAGCTGGCAGAAGTGAGAGCTTGCGTTGGCCTCTCTGTGCTAGTGCAAGTTCTTGGGAGGACAGGGGAGGCCATGGAAGAGGTGGGAGGAGAGCATTCCAAGAAGGAGTGAATGAGCAGGAAGCAGGCAGAGGGGGGACGGAGGAGAGTGGGAGGCAGAGCCAAGATCTGATGTTTATGTCAGATCCTGACTCTGCTTCCCAAGCAGCAGCAAATGTCCACTCTGGTCTACTCAGACTTATGCTACCTCTGAAGGAGTTGCAAATTTGAGTAGAACCATCGAGGATGCTGCAGTCTTACCTCTGGGAAGGGGACAAACCTCCCCTTCCCAGCAGCAGCATGGCAACATCCTCTAAATTTGCATGGGATTCAGCTCCGGCAAATCAGCTTGCCTGCTCCAGTACATGTCAGGATTGCACTGTCCATCTTATAAACCAAAAGACTAGTCTTAGCTCTATCCCAAGCAGACTCATTTTTATAAGTTTTCTTATGCCTTACTGCTATTGTCACTATTTTAAGTAGATTACAACTTCTACTGAGTTCATCCTGGTTAACTCAAACCTTCGTATTTTTTTTCAAATTCTGGTGATCTCTAGCAAACAACACGAATGAATGTAAAGGTTTGATTGGTCATAGAATGCTTTTCTTTTAATTATTTTTACAAAGAATCACAAGTGGTTTGAAGGTGAACATATTTCTTAGAAGCAACGTACTATAAAATAGTCCATGTGAAGGGATGCAAGCCAGCATATTGAGCCAAGCAAGGAGAATCCCAAAGAAAACCTAAATGATATTGGGATGCATCAGGCCCTAGGAGGCATTGTTTCTGTGATATAGGGAAACTCTCCCTCGATCTTGTCACATCTCCTTCACCAAGTAGTTCTGATTCCTGCTGTGTCCCAGGCTCTGAACCATGTCCCATTCTGCCAATTTAGAAGTAATTGCTACTGAAAGCCAACCTGCCTGCCGAGAAGCCACCTGTCTTATGTCCTGGTTGCCCCCCAGAGTTGTGACTGAAAATGCCCTTTGTAGCCAAGGTCATGCTATGCTTCTTATGGTCTTCAGTAAAGGCTACCCCCTCTTGGCTCATGGCCTTCCTAAAATGTTCTGTCCAACAATCCTCAGTCTTCCAGATGGTTGTTTGTCAAAGAATGTAAAAGGCTTTCAGTTCTGCAACATACAGCATGTATAGTCTTGCGATTGATGGGGCACCCACAGATTCCTCTTCTGTGTAACCAGAATAATCTTAACTCCCATCTTCTAAACTAGCTCCCACAACTGGAGATGTATGATAGAAAAAATACTAAAAGGACTGGAATGAAAGGCAATTAAAAAGTCACCAAAATTCACCAACTTTTTGTTAACTCATATTGTTTCTGAGCCCAGGTAGGTTTACAACAACCACCCCAATTTTCATTCAGCATTTGAGAGCGACAGCCTCAGAATGAAAATTTTATGAAATAAGATGAACACATCCATCAATCTCTCTAGTGACTGATTAATCAATCAACAGTATTTGTATATGGCTTTTCAACAAAAAGTTCATAAAGCAGTTTAAAGAGAAAATGAAATAAGTAATGGCTGCCTGGCCCAGAAGGGCTCACAATCTAAAAAGATGTCAAAGAACACCAACAGAAGCCGCTAGAAAAGACACTGTAGGGATGAGCAGGGCCAATTACTCTTCCCCTATTAAATAAAAGATGGTCACAGACTTGAAAGAGTGCCCCTTGCCCAGTTAGCAGGGATCTAACATATTCTTTCTTTAGCCTGTCTGAAGAATGTGTGGAAACAGTATGCAAATTTTCCTAAATGCAAGCAAATATGCAATTTGGAAACAAACTGGAAGGCCACAGCTGTATTTGAGCAAGTTGCTCACCCCTTTTGTACAAGAACTGTTCTGCAATATAACCACACTGATTAAGCACTACAATTGAAGATATCGCAGTATCTAAACTTAGCACAGAAGCCAGCTGATATAATTTTAGGGCATGAATGCAGGATGGAGCTACATTAACAGGAAGTCTATCTGAATATTCATGCATGTGGGAAGCAAGCAATGCCACTTTCTTGCTCACTTTCCTACTTTCCACTGGAAAAACTCTAGAGTGTTATGTCCATACTGGCCAAGTTCAGTAATCATCAATAATCAGAAATATATTTGATTTCAATATGCCACTTTACAGAAAAGATAGGATTCAATTAAGTACATGGAAAATCCCAACATTGCATGAATTGTGTAGGAAAAATACAGCAGAGAGATGCAGTCTTTATGGAAACTGTAGTTGCCAATTGGCAGATGGCAAATTTTGATAAAGATTTCTAGCAATGAACAATCTCCTTAGAATGATTTTTCTCTGCTGTGGTGTTGCTGTTAATCTTCAAAAAAAATGTACTTATTACTGATGTAACTTGCAGCCTGGCTGTCAACTGAGCTGTCATCCAAGCACCTCTTCTACGGATACTGACTGCCGTAAAGCAGTCAGCACCAGTTATAAAAGGTGCAATGGCAGTGTACTGAGTAGTGTGCTGCCAGGACAATGGTAGGAAGGCCAAAACCTTCTTGCCTGTGCTAGCAGATCCAGAACCACCGGCTGATCACAGTAAGATGGCAAGGAAGACAGGAAGGGTAGTAGATGGAATAGGGCCAGGAGAGGGAGAAACAAGCTGGCGACAGGGTGGGAGGGACAGAATGAGGTGGCAATCGGGCGTGGGAGGGCAGATCAAATATGGGAAGGGAAGTGACAGGTGCAGCAGCAGCTAAATCCTAACCTCCTTCCAGATCCAACTCCAGAATGTTGGTACTCATGGATCTGCACCAGCTTTTTAGTTTGCACAGGTCTTTCCATACCACAAAGGCTTATCCCTGGAGAAGAGAATGATTGGAAGACCACAGGCTCCACAAATGCTCTCCCTTCCTGCAGGATGCAGTAGCAACATTTTGGTGGTGCTGCATTGGGAGAGAATAGGATGGGGTCCTTAGTCTTACTATCAGTAAGTTAGTCTTACTATCAGTCTAATGACTTGAAGCTTCCTGGATGATCTTTGGCCATTCACTATCTTTCAGCCTAACTTACCTCACAGAGTTATTATCAGAGAGAAGAAACTATGCAGATCACACTGAGCTCATTAGGGGAAGGGTGGTAGAAATAACTTGAAAAATGAATAATGGTATAATGGAAATAATTATGGAGGAAATGGGAAATGGGCTGTGGGTGGCGCAAGTGGTTAAGACACTGTGCCTGTTAACCAGCAGGCCAGGGTTTGAGACCCGGGTCAGCCCTACAAGTCAGGGTGAGCTCCTGTCCTTAGCCCAGCTCTGCAACGCCAGATGGATCCAATCATATCGGCTCTGCCTTTCCATTGGACTAATTCAGTGGCGTGGAGAGGGGGGATTTGCTGCTTGGGTAACAGCCTATCCTCCATAATAATCTAACCCAGGCTTTCGTTCTTCAAATGCACTGTATGCAGCCCCAAGCACGATACCATAGACTTTCAAAGACTGACGGAGGCCTGCTTTATTCCCATAAATAATGAATCCAATATATACCATATGAAGTGGTAGTATTTGGGCTGACCTTACTGTATGGAATGTAGTAGTAACATGGTTTTTGTTTGGAGTGCTTTGTAAAAAAAAATGGAGGAATCAAGACAAAAAGACGCAATAATGATAGTAGCAGATAGCAGAATGAGTGAAGCTGGAACTAGCAAGAAGTAAGTTTGATGAGAGATTTGGAAAAGGAGAAAGAATGATTTGGGAAAGGGGACAGCTTAAAAAAAAGCAAGGTGTTGGGGGAATACGTATGTTGCTGTTTCACTGTTCCATTTTTTGTTTCTATTAGGGTGTTTCCACCCCGGTAGATATGGGTATGATGTAGTCTGGCACTTGACAAATCAGTCAGGGAACTTTCTCATAAGGATATTTGCTGGTGGAGAAGGGCTTCATGATGCCATTTGAGAAATAGGTCAGACATTTCCTCAACCGAAAGCATGTCTGCAAGTTTGTACGTCAGCCTTCTTCTTCTTACAGGAATTATGCTTCTCCTGCTGTCTGAGAAACCTAAGAAGGAGTATCAATTGTGATCAGATTTGGACTCTATAAGCATTACATCCTATGAGATATCCCACCCAAAATAAAATCATTGTAGTTATGTCCTGTGAGAGAGGATATAGAGAGGTAAAGCACCTTATATGGAAAATAAATCTGAGGATTATGCAGACTAGGGTTGCAATCCTGTGTACACTTTCCTGGGAGTAAACTTCACTGACTATAAAGGAACGTATATCTGAGTAGATAAGCATCATCTGAGCAGATAAGCATAACAGGCTCTAAGGCTGCAATCCTAAAAATACTTTCCCGGTATTAAGACCCATTTAACACAATAGGGCTTACTTTTGAGTAGACATGGTTAGAATTGTGCTCTAAGAGTAAGGAAGAGATCTGAGGAGAGTGCCTCCACTTTTCTGCAGCACTTGCATGGTTTATGAGATTGCCAGGGCGGGTTGCCCTTTCTAGTTTAACCAAGATGATTTACAATAAATTATGTATTCTCAAAAATGAAGCCTAGAGATTACCCAAAGAAAGCCCTCAAACTTTTTTGTCAATTCACCAACTGGATATTTTTATTTTATCAGAATTACTGTGTCACTGTCATATTTGCAGGCCCACATGCTGTCAAATTACACTGTTCCTATGCGCCATTGACATTGTGTTATATTAGTATTAGTGTGAGGTGTCAGAAAATGAATGTATATTTATCATGAATTGTACAGATGTCTAGAACTCCGAGTCCTAGCAGATTCCTTGGCTACGGCACAGGTTTCTACTCTCACAGGATTCCTGTGTATTGGGAGGAAAAGCAGAACAGCTCCTTGTACTGACCAGTAGAAGCACAGTGGAGCTAGGGAATTGTGTGAAAATGAATTTAAGTGTGGAGATTGGGAGATGGGAAGGGTTCATGGTATTGCTCTTTAGAAATGTTGTTTTAATGGCACTGGTAAACCTCAAAAAATGACACAAGATTAATCAATCAACAGTAGATGTGTTGCATAATTTATATTTGACCCCTTCGATGCATGCACCATGAGTGACATTTGCTTCTTCTTGTCGGTCCAGTCCCCACTTTTGCCTTCTGCTGTCTCTTGCCATCTGCTATCTTCATTAACTGCATTTCTCCACAAAGGCAATTCATGGAATATAATCTTCGCAGTACTGATAAACATGCTCCCCTCCTTGAAAACACTGGACTTTTAAAAAATCTTTCCCTTAGAGTCATATCGTCATTCTAGACATCATATTCAGTGTCTTTAGGTTACTGTATCATTAACATGGGACACTGGCCAGAAGCAAGACCAGGCTCTTTGGAAATGTTTTCTGGATTTTTTTTCACATTTTCCACATTTCTGAATAAATATAGGTTTTTCTGGGTGTTCAGAATCTTCTTTTGATTGTCAGGAGTAGTGCACAGGATTAAATCTGTGAACTAATCAGCTAAATGTGGAATCACTAGCTGTTCATCCCCATCTCTTTTTAGAAAAGGGCAATCCCTGGCATACCGGAGTGACTCTGATTGTATTTCCCCTTCTACCTGTGACAACACCCACACATCTCTGACCATAGAAGCTGCTAGGGAGATTCGAACAGTTCTCTGCTAAGGCTCATGTTCTTTATTATTTCCTAAGGTGTGCCAAGATGCTGAGGCTTATGACTTCTGTTCCTATTGTAAATCAACTTTCCTATTGTAAAGTTACCTGCACACTATTTGTCTCAAAGCGATAACCGGAAGCTCCACCTGACGTATTTTCCTCAAATATCAGCACCATATGGCACTTATATGGAACCCTTGTGATGGGGTGGTGATGGTAATTTCCCTAGGATCTTACAGCATAATGAAGAAAAGCAGAGACCAGGGCTATAATTTTGTGTGGATATGGGATGGTGTGTGGTCTCAAGCTACAGCGTTATGCTCTGCATTTTTCAGTTGGTTGCAGCACAAGGAAGAATTACCCAATAAAACTCAGAAGCAGCCTGCCTAGCAGGGAATATTCTGCCTTTAAGCCTTGAAAGGCATCCCATTTGCACTATACCCCATGTTCTGGCTGAACTGCAAGCAGGATTTGTGGCTATACTGCATGGTGAAGCCTAGCACAGGTCTGCTGGTCCTGCAGTACATCTGTACTGTGCAGTTACAAAGCTGGACCAGGGAATTTGAAGGACTTGTCCAAAAGCAGGGGTCCTTTTGTACAGTGCCAGTAAGTTCTGTATAATGGACATTAAAACCTTGCAGTCTTTCCTTAGAACCCAGGATTCTCCAGGCATATGAGTGACACTTTTCTCAAAACAGCCACCTCAAAGGCAATTCCACTTAACAAGGCCACACATTAAGTCAATGACTTTCTGGCTACCATATCACTTTGGAATTTTCTTTTCTAACGGCTTCTTAGAGATTGAGCTTAAAGTTACTAGAAACTTTGTTAGATATCCTTGATTGGTTGGCTTCTCCTGGTTAGAATTAAACATGATGGAGCAATTTTAGTGTGAGATGCATAGCAAATTATACTGTATTTTCATTGGTATTTTATGCATGTATGTACATGTGTATATAAAGACACCTGTATGTAATCCTGAGTTAATGAGCAAGAAAGGAATGAGAGCAGGGAATGTGAGTAGGGTAGCTACCTGCCCAGAATTCCGTCTTCTGAGCAATTGCTGGCCAAGGAAGATGTAAATTCTAGAAAAAAATGTCTGCAGGTTCGACTAAAGTGTAAAGTTTTTAGCATATATAGATTTTCCCTTTGCATTTCTGCATGCCTGTACAAGCTGCATACAGGTGGACCGATTCGTTCTGTGCAGATCTTAAGGGTGTACGTTATTGCATCAAAGAAACGGTTTTATCAGGTGCAACTTACACAACATCAGTGACACTGCGAATGATAGCAGAAGACAGAAATTTTATCTTCTGTGCTGCACCTATGAAACATGCATCTTGCATCTTCTGAATTTCATACCACAGATCAACTGAACTATCCATTGTGAATCACGCTGTATTTTATATTCTATAAAAAATAGTATCTTTGTTCCCTCTACAAGAGGAAAAACACTCTGCATGTATGTCGATGTCTGTAAGTATTTTTGAGAGGATGGAAATGGTGCTTGAAAAGCACTTAGCATGTGTGATGTGGGGGGGGGACTCCCAAAATGCCAGTTTTTTTTAAATCAAAATTTGTCGACTTTCAAAGGTATGTCTATGTGTTTGTCTTTGCTGTGTCATTTACGAAATTTTAAAGGGGCAAGGAAAGGAGAATTTTTAAAGTGACCTTTCAACTTCTCACACATCACCAGTGGCTTCTGCCGGCAATTCTATTTCAAAACACAGCAAAGGAGTTCACTAGTCTCCATTACTGTGCAGTCCCATGTTACCCATGGAATGTGCCAAAAACATTTAAATGGAGCAGGTGCAATATTCAGCTGCTTTGTTTATGTAACTAGAGTAAAAATCAGATATATTGGTACTCCTGGAGCCTAATCTGAATCACAATTGGGTATATAGTGAGACTTATCCCACTCTGGCCTATCTAAGTGGTAAACAGTGACCCAAAGATAGACACACATGCACACATATAGATTCCTTTTATCAGCCCTTTACCTGTACCTGTTTAGGGTACAAAGAAACTGTCCCTTGGAAAGAAAAGTCACCAGGTAGTACAGGCCTCCTACTGGAAAGGCAGAAGTCGTTGTCTTCCTGTTCATGCTCAAGCTGCTGGGAAGCGGCTCTCCAGTGTGCTGGGATCTATTTGCGCTCCTATGGGACAGACTACCAAGCACTCAGGAAGACTCCAGTAAAATGCATCTCCTGCCAAAATCTGCTCATATTTGAGAGAGGTCAGCTTGCTTTAATCTGCGTAGACTTGGTATTCATCCATGTTTGCATGTCTAAAGGTGTGCAAATCCATGTCTGTGTTTGCGCACAAGGCATGTAAGGCCTTTCCACACAGGCATCTGTGTGTGAGAATCCAGGTACTGGTGTCGGCCTCTCTTGTGGAATAAATGGAATTGTTTCTAAAGGCACGACAGCGATTCCTGTGTCAGTGAATCCATCTAAACAATATATTCCTCGTATTTGGATAGTATGTGTGTGCTTGAGAAAAAGTGGCAGTCTGTGGATTTTGAACCCTGAACTCCTTTGCCTGGCACCCTTTGCTTGGGGCTGTGTCATAGTACGAGTAAAAGCTTTCCATCCCAAGGGTGGGGTGCACCATTTGGAAGAATGGATGCCACCGCAGCAGAATTCCATCAGTATGGTTTTCAAGATAACATCCCTTGAGCATCTGACAAAAACTCCATCTGTTTCTCTAAGCTGTAACAAGGGAGATGGCAGGCCAGAATGAGGTACCCCGGCTAAAGTGCCAAGCCTTGCTTGGTGGCCTATTTATCGCAGGGCAAGAGGCAGAACTGCAGCAGGTGACGGGTTAAGTGCAGGCTCAGCTGTTCCGGATTTTCTTGGTTTCGCAGTGAGCTGTTTGATGTCTGAATGCACAGGGGACTCCCCCGCCTCTCAACCCTCACTCCCCCCTCTTCTGCTCTCCCTCCCTCCTCAATGCGCGCACACACACATACACACAGACACACACACACCCTTTGCAGACCATGCCTTCATTCAGCAGCTTCATCTAATGGCACCAAGTGACTCTCAGCCTGCACGCTGCTCCTTCGCTGTTTGACCGAGGGCACAGCATGCAGCTCCACCAATGGAACCCTCTTAAATAGCTCTGCACGGGGGAGCTGCCAAAAGAAAAGCCACCGAGAAAAAGCAAGTACCGTGAAGGGAAAGAGCAAAGGGAGCTGCCAGCATAGCTGCTCCTGGGCTTGCCGGCAACACATGCTCTGCTCGATGGCTAACTCGGGTTGCCTCCTGGTCTCCAACTCAGGCTTGCTTCCGCACTCACTACCTTGTCCCCCGGCCTTCCTCTACCTCCAGCAGGTAAGTCCACCCCTTCATGCTTCCTGCTACTCACGTGGTCAGAATCTCCAGAGCCAAAGGCCAGGACATTAATTGTCCCTTTCCCTGAAAGGCATGTCAATTTCAGTTCCTTGGTTGTCACACGAGGAGTTGTTCACGGTTCTGGGGCAGCACCTGTGTGCTGTCTGGCCGCAGAGCTGCTGGCATGCTGATGTGGCGTCTGCTGTGGGTTTCCGAGCAAGGCAATGACACTTTCCCCAGTTTTGAAATTGTTGATCAGGGTACAACTTTTCATGTTTTGAAAAATAGGAGAATAGGTTGCATATCGTATATTGCACGTACATACACGTTCCATTGAAATTTCTTCAGTGTGGATCCTTACTTAATTGGAATATAATATATGTTATCCAGTGGAATGTATGTGCTTTTTTGTTTCTCTCTTTCTCTATTCCAGTAGTCTTGCTGTTGCAGTCAAATTTTATGCCCCCAGGGTGGTTGGAAATGATTGTTCTGAATGTGTATGTGTGTGAAGTAATTTAAAATATAAATCTTGTCTGTCTCAACTTGGCCCTCCAAAGTGCTGCAGCCCATTTTCCAGCCAGGTTTGGTATTGCCAACAGAATCTCAGGCGTGTCTCCCTTAGCTGGAGAATCTCGCTGCAATGTGAATCGAGTTCCCTAACTTCTCATTGCGGGGCTTGTCGTACCCGCATCACCACTGCCACCATCATCGCTGTACTTCCTTTCGCTTCATCAATGAGGTTCCAGATCTGCACATGTTTTCTTGTCTGGGATCTCCAGAGGAAAGGAAGCCATTGCTTCAAAAACCTCTTTGCAGCATCGGAAATCCTCATCTCCCACTTGGGCTAACCCTTCCATTTGTGCTTGAAGGAGTTTTAAAAATTCATGGCATCCTAACCGCTGGCATTAAGTGGTCTATGTGGCAAACCAGCTTGGGGGGGGGGGGGAGAGAAGGCTTGACTAGTTTGTTCTTCCAAGCTCTTAGTGAAGGGAAGGAAAGCGATTGCTGTTTGGTTTAATCCTTTAAAATCTTTGAATGGAAGTCTTTAAGGCTGCAGATATAAGATAGACCCAGGACTTCCCCAAGTTTTGCAGAGTGAGGTGGCTGCTTCTTCCATCCAGCACTGACTAGAAAAGAGGGATTCTCTGAAACCTGGTGCTCTCTAAGCTGTGTGAGTGCCAATCAGACTGGTGGAGATAGCTGTCCTAGAGGATGAAGGAATTAGTTGGGTGGGGGCCTTCCTATAAATTACAGCATCTTGCGCCTTGTGCTTGGGACTCCCTGAGCAAAGGAAGGTTCATTTAGAATACATCACTCAATTCTAGTCAGTTGCTGGAGGGATTTATGAATGTCTGAGGGGAAACACTGGGGGAATCTCTCGTTTTGAACTAAGAGACAGTCTAGGCTAAGATGATTAAAGCAGAGAGGGTACAGTATTCTCTGAGCGGAATCCCTTCGGGTTTCAGCTTTTGGTCGCACTGCGTAGCACTTCAGCCTGCTAACTCTTCAGCAAAGCTGCATGGAGACATTTAGTCTGGTGTTTGTTGCATTTCCCGTAGACTAGGCAAGGGAATATTACAAGCGAGTTCATTAAATGAGTGGCTAGAGCCCACAACACCAGCAAGAAGGAATTTAGGAGAAGAGGCTTCACTCAATAGCTTAATTCCCCTAGCCTTTTCCCAGCCGTTAGCTCTTATTCCTCCTCCCTCCCTCTTTGCTTTTTCCTCCTGCACTTCAGTTGCAGACTTTTGGATGCAGGGCAGAAGAGAAGCTATAAGCATATTGGACAAGATTTGGGGTTGTTTGGTGCAGTTTGAGAGTTGAAATTTCTCGCGTCTCATGTTTGACAAAAGTCAGTAGTCTGCATTTGAAGTGCATTTAAAACAACAGTTTTTAAAAATAACAAAACATAAGAGAAGTGCATGCCAATGACCCAAGAAATGTCCAAAATCTGCAACTCTATACACGATTGCTGATAATGCCCATTTTATTCTGCAGTTGGCTACTTTAAGCCCTGCTGCGTGTGCCGTTGTTGCTGAGTGTGGTCTCCCTGGCACAGTTGCTGTGTTTGTGGGTCAATTTTGAGGTTTCACAGTGACCCTTAGGCACAAATGTTGTATTTAACCACTGCAAGGGCAGAATCTACTTCTGGGTTCTGTTGTCTAATAGTATACAGTACACGCTGTAAGAACTGTGCTTTGCAGAGGGTCGACAGTCTAAGGGCTGTACTTTCCAGGGACCAGGACCTGTAAATGAACTTTCTCAGCCAGACAGTAGACTTGCATTTTAACAACAGATTTCTTAATCTGCACTGCATCATTGATCCATCAGAAAATGTTCAGGATTAGCTGGTCAAGAGTTCATAATCTCAGTTTCCCCCAAATCCAGAGCAACTACGGGAGCATGTAAGAGATTTAACGTGCACCCGTAGTTACTGCACCACTAGTGAAAACCTATGGGAAATTCATATTGGAATTCAGAGTAAGTTGTTCTTACACCAGAGCAAGGACTCCCCATAGTTATTCTGGATTTTGCCCTTTGTCTCTAACCCATCTTGAGTGGCAGTAATTGTACATGGACACCAGAATGACTTCATTTCAGGGCCAGCCCATTCTGAGGCAATCAAAATGCCCGATATACAAAGTCTGGCACCTGAGGCAGAAAATCTGAATAGAACCTTCCCCACAATATAGTGAATAATTATATGTATTGCCTTTGTTTACTATTTGCGACCTTTGAATGGAGCCTCAAATCTACCAACTAATAATGACGTCATCACTTAAAAGTGAGAACAAAACTTTTAACTTAAAACCTTACTGTTTCCCTGCCTTTTAACTTAAAACCTTAATGTTTCATTGAAATACTGAATCATAACAGAATTATATTCATGCGCTTTAACCTTTTTATGTATGTTCACTGATGCCAAATTCATCCATCTTCACAGAGCCATTAGATATCGCAGGCATTTCCTTCCAAACTTCAAGATTTCAAGCAATAAAAACTAAAATTTAACTTCTGTTTCATTAGCCCTTTGAGATGTAGTTGCCCATCATTCTCATGGAATCTATTCATGGCTGTGTGCACATATGAAGGAATAAGCAATATTATCTGGTCAGTTGGGAGTGGAGAAAGTTAATAAAAACATTTCTATGTAGGACCTAAGAACAGAACTAGCAAGAGTTCAATTGTTGATACGGCATGACCAGGAGATTGATATGGCATTACTAGGAGATGTTGATATGGTATGACAGGAAGATTCCAAATGGGTGCAATCCTCATCTCCATTTAGTCTGGCATAAGCCCCGTCATAAGTTCTGTGCTGACTTGGGGTGTCACAAAAGTGCCGCACTTCTCCCCCTCTCCTGTGGGGGTTAGGCCAGTGCACAGGTAGACACCGATATCCCCACACAATCACAGGAAGGTATGCCAGGTGAGTGAGGGGCTGGCCTAAATTGATTAGGATTGCACCCTAGGAGCTTTGAAAAAATGGAGGTACAGGTAATGTCAATTTTTCTGTGTATAGACATGTAACAGGTGTGGGATGGAATGAATCAGTGTGGTTTTACAGTGGGTGTAACCTACACAAACACACACACACACATACACACACACACACACACACACACACACACACACGTGTGTGTGTGTGTGTGTGTGTTTAAATGTGCACATAAAATGATATCTAGATTAACTATACATGTATGAAGTAATAGACAGAAAAACTAGAACTTATAGATAGAGCTGAAGTTGAAGATAATTACTATTGTGCATCTAATGATCAGGCTGAATACTGATGTGAATACTTCCAGACTCTGTTGGCAGTGAGCACTAGTAAACGGCAGGGCTGAAACAAATTGGGTGTTACTACTGCCCAAATAAAATGTGAACACTTGGCTCATTAAGTTTGATTTATTCAGTACCTAGTAAAGCCAAAGTTTTAGTTGAATTGCTTTAATATTAATTAATCCCTTATATCTGAAATTATTAAGATTTCCTCAATCACCAATACAAGGTGACCCCACACAACAGATCACATTGTTGAATTAGAAAGAAAAATAAAGTTGCAAATCAAGCTATAGCAATATAATTTGAAGATTAATTGTTTACACAATCCTTTTGTGGTTATAGCTATAGGTTGAATTTTGAATTTATGTTCAAAAAAATGCATTTGTAAAATTCAACTGCAATTAAAATTGCTTAGTGTATTTATTCTACCATACCAAAGGGAGCATGAGAGAAGCAGTATAGAAATATAGCATCCCATAAGCCTTTACTCTCAAATACACATTTCCCTTGAAAGACCTGTGCCAGGTAACAACCATAGGAAAAAGCAAGATTTCCCTTTGATTCACTTACTTGAAAGTATTCTCGTCCCCCTTCTCCATTCGTATGCTCCTTTGTGACATATTGCTACTTCACAAGATAGTCTCCAAAACAGTTTAGGGAACCATGACCCATGATTAGACAAAAGCCTGGAAAAGCCCAGCTGACTTTGGGGCTTTAGGGCTAGTGATCAAATGCTTCCTGCAGTTTGCCAAGAGTGGCTGTGCTAAGTAGCCAAGCTCCCATGTCTCTTCATAAGTCTCAGTGTGGTATAAGCATGCCAGACATGCAGAAGACACCAACTTAAATGCCTTTTTTAAGTGCAGCTGTAAGGTATTGGGAGTGAGATCTTAGTGTGTTTGTGAATCTATCATACAATGTAAACACACAACAGTTCATTTTCAGGATTGCAATTGTGCGAAGTAATTTCAGGATGAAAAAGAAAAAGGCAAGTGATGCCATAATGCAAAACTCTCTGGAGGTTTGCTACAATTGTGGCATCCTTTTCCCAGTACAATGCAATAGGTAAAATTGCAGTCATCCTGCCGAATCGTTTGGTGTTTAAAAAAAACTGTCCTCAGCATCATTAGGAAAGAATCCTTAACAGTTTCCGCAGCAAGCAGCCATCTTGCCGCCCCAGTTGGTGCAAGCTCCACCATGAAACGCCCTGGATATCCAGTAATGTGTACAGCAGATTCAGTAGCCGGTGGGTGACTCTATTAATGTGTGCTAATTTGCAGAGTGGGTCAAAACTACTGTTAAATTTGTGCTTGCATGCCACCCTAAGTTGCTTCAAGTTAGCAGGCAGCTGGGGCTCTTATAAAGCTTCTGGGTCACTCCAAGCAGACTGAATTTCCAAAATGACAGAGCCTTCCTGAACAGAAAATTGCCATAGCTTAAAGGCAGCTTGGGTGCGGAGGGGAGAAATTATGTCTTCAGGTTAAACATCTCCAGAGAATAAATGTTCCTTCATCACTAACCACATCGTTGCAAGTGAAATCCTTTCTTATTTATCTATCTGTGCTACTGCCTGGGCTTTCATTTTTCTTTACTTTTGACAATCACAGCCTAGCTGGGATCCTTTTGCTCCCCCAGGTCCTTAGTCTGAAAAGCAGCATTTGGGTAGCAGGCACAGCTGGGCTCAATGAAATATTTCTCACTCTGTTTTTTTTAAACTCTTGAAAGAATGTTAATATAACAGCTTTTGCTAATTGATTTTGTCCCTGCTATGTTTTCAGTGTGTGTTACAAACCAGCTTTCCTTAATAAAGAGATAGAGGAAACGCAGGAGAGAAAGAAAAAGATGAGATGAAATGGAAGGTTAGCTATTTAGGCCACATTGTTTAATCACTGGAAAGATTTTTCTTATAGAGACTTGCTTTAGTGGCTTCTCATATGGGTACAGATATACCATGCTTGGACCATGCTATACCATGTACTTGTATAGATTTTTTGCACAAATTCACTGAAAGCTATACTTTAAAGAGCAAACACCTTTTTTGCTCCTGCACATGGAAAACACCTGCTGTTAACTTCTGACGAATTCACACAATTCTCATCCTGTGCTTGTGCACAGGAAATCAGGAATAGGAAAATCCAGTGCAACTTGACTTGATCGGAGTCTAGAGTTACTGCTCCTGTGCCAGTCATAATGGGGG
Organism: Cryptoblepharus egeriae; assembly: GCA_030015325.1. Taxonomy (NCBI): domain Eukaryota; kingdom Metazoa; phylum Chordata; class Lepidosauria; order Squamata; family Scincidae; genus Cryptoblepharus; species Cryptoblepharus egeriae. Next base: position 100,564,853 of record JAREYC010000002.1, on the reverse strand, counting down.
TATTTTCTGAGTCACCAAGTCACCCTTTATGAATCTAAAAGTTTCAGTTCAGTCCCTTTTAAAAGACTAGCGTGAGGAAAAAACCCGGCTGCTGCCCGGTTGTATGAAGGGGAGTTCATCTTAACCACTGCTAAGCTGCCCCGTCTCATCTGTAAATAGGGCAGAATGGACTGCAAGAGAGTGAGGAAAGAAAGGGCAAGAGGGAAGAGGGGAGGCTAACCAGGATACCCCAATACTGGGCAGCCCTACTCAGAAGTAGTCCCACTGCAGCCAGTCATTCAAACAGCGTCCCTCTTCTCTTTCTATGCAGTGGAAAGTGTGATTGCTATGAATTGCCTCCAACCTGCCACATTTCCCTCCCTCGGGGTTAAACCCCACTTGGTTCCTCCAGTCCTCCCTCAGTCAATGAAAATGTAAGAATGCCCATCCTTTCTCCAGTTGTAATCAGTTTCTTCCTTTCTGTCAGAAATGAGCAAAAGCCAGCTCCTGCCTCTCCCTGTCCTGCAGAAATAAACATTAACACTTCCCTGCCTCGTGGCTGGAACTCCCTGCTACTAACACATACGAGTAATGGCTCCACAAGATTTTCATGCCACAAAAACTGGTAGCTCAAGTCTTCATGTATGAGAGTGAGTACCAAGTCAAGGCGCTTCTGACTCAAGTGTTTTTCAGTCTTCCATCTGACTCACAATGTGAGTTAGCAAAAAACATGCATTTTTGTGACTCGAGTCCAACTCATCAATTTGAGTTCCCAACGCTGCAGTATGTTGTTGCATAAGCTTATAACTCCTCTGTTAGGTGCATATTCACACTCAAAGCATCACAACTGTTCTGCAAATGTGGGAATAAAGATGCCCCCACGTATACACTTGGCTTTAGATTTTTTTTTAACCCAAGATTCTGCAATACAATCGGATAATTTTATTGAATGAAATAATGACGCTTTTTTGCTAGCTTCAATATGTAGCCCTGATGCTGTATACAGAGATGATCTTGTGCAGCCCCTAATGTTTATAAACTCCCCTTTGGTATCTATTAATTCTTTTGCTCATTTGCAACATTTGGAGTAAGAATAGAATTATTTGAAACTGAGGGACAGAATGTGTAGTGGTGTGCGCTTTAACTAGGAGTTAGTATGGTTTAATTATGGTTTTACTATGTGGATCCTACATGATTTTAGCCACGTGTTGGCAAGCATGTGTTTCCCTACATTTTATTTAGGAAATCCAGCAAAAAATTCATTGTCATTATTGCCTCGTCTTCTCTTCAGAATAGGTGGTTCCATAGATAACACTGTTCTGTTTCTGCTGTTGTTTTTCCTGATAAGGAGTCGTGCTTTCTGGGACTCACAGTGGTTAAACATCAGATTCTGAGAGAGGTCCTTTCCTTTGCTTCATCTTGCTGGTCCATAGGAACAGAAAATAGTTTTGCCGTTTCATATGGCTCTTTTTACTTCCTTGATACTCATTATGCTGTGCCATTAGGTCTTCATTAAGACTTCTGCTTTAAGACTCAGCAACCAAAAACTCTTGAATCTGCTTTTATAATTAATTACAAAGATTAACTTGACAAATTAGGGAGGAGAGAAGAGAACATTTTGAAAAGGTAACTCTTAGTTCATATTTATAGCTAGCAGAGTGGCAAAAGGGGCTCTCTACAGATATGCCAACTCCATATCACTAAAAATGCGACACAAACCCTGTTTTGTTGGATTGTGGAAACCACACATGTATTTTAGGTTTATGTATTTAGGGGGGGAAAGAGGAAGAGGAGATGTGAATTGGAGGATAATGCAGAACTAGAAACACTGGAGAGTGGCAGGAGAAGAGGCTTGCACATCATCAGAGAAAGAGGACAGTATTTGGCATGCCGCTTCATGTGTCAGGAGATCTTAGGTTGGCACTGCACATAGATTCCTATGTACCCGATGCTATCTGCCCGTGTGATCATTCTCTAAGCTTTGCATGTTTTGTTTTCTCAATTTTCCTTGCCTAGATTTACAGACTTTCTGGGAAGATGGTGATCTTGTTAAATTCAGGCAAGGTGCATCATGAAATAGACATCATAACAGTGGTTTCCAAATGTTCGGAACTTTAAGTCTTTGCAGAGGAAGGGTGAAGGCAGCAACCACATGATCACAATCTTTCTGCCCAAAAATGCCTTCACGGGGCTTCCCAAGATTCAGAATGTCTAAAAATAGTGATCACAACACACTTCTGATTTTAACAAATCGTAATCACTATTTTTAAACATTCTGAGGCTTGGAGAGCCCTTCAGAGGCTCTTCACAGACCCTGGGATTCCAGCACTGCCCATTACATTTTTTAAAAAACAACCCAGTCGTAATCCTGGTAATTGCTTTGCAGCTTGCACTGCTCCCCACCCCTTAAGTGGGCAGAGATAGGGCTAGTGGGTCATGACCCACTGGTTTGGGAATCTGTGTTTTGGAGGAACATGTGAGGCCTATATCAAGCACCTGTAATGTGCCTTATCCTAGATTTCTCTCATTGAATCCAGAGAGTTCCAGCTGGCTCTTAGCTATGCCATCTCGTAGAACCATTGCCAGGTCTGAGCAAACCATTTGCTGTATGTAAGATACACATTCATTACCAGTGGAGTTTGCACTGAATCAGCAGGTTCCAATCCAAGCCTCTGGATAAACTTGGATTAGATCCTACAAGTATGTATCTCTTGCGGTGGGCACATAGCACAAACCAAGCAAAAGGTTATGGGAAAGAAATTCATGGAGCCTAAAATATCTCCAGATAAATATTACGAATCAGGATTCCTGTTAATTTGCTTGCTCCCTAACCCTTTGTCCTATACCTCAGTGGTCCTCAATGTTCTGAATACCACAGCCCGGTTCCATGGGAAAAAATTTCCCACAGACCAGGAGGATGCGCATGTGCAGTTCCATTTGCAGTTCCATTGCCTGGCCATGCTTGTGCAGTTTGCCCTGGCTGCGAAGCGAGCCGGGCAAACACAGCCTGGCTCGCCTCGCAGCCAGGGCAAACTGCGCAGAGACAGCCCAGCTGCTAGGCTGTGCCTGCACAATTTGTGCCATAGGCAAGTCAGGCGGTTCCTGTGCAGTTTGGCCAGGCTGAGGCTGAGAGCCTCTGGTCTGGGTCCCAGTGCCAGTGCGGCTCAGTGGGCAAGGCGCCACGGACCGACACAGGACTGCAGACAGGGGCTTGAGAACCCTGCTATAGCTTGCAGAGAGCTCTCACATTCAGCTATGGACCTGGACAAAGAGACCTGTAATAATTGTACCCTATCAAGAGATGTATGCGTCACCATTGTCTTAAGTTGCCTCTCTGGATTCTCTTGCTATAAATCAAGGTCATTAATAAAAGGAACTTAAAGCCATATTCCTACTGGATAGAGTGGAATGCTAAGCATTATACAGTGCTTCTCAAACTCTTTGAGAGATTTAAGTCTTTGTGTAGGAGCGGTGAGGGTAGTGACCGCTGGATCATGTCACTGAGGCTGTAATCCTCAGTGAACACAGTGAGGCTTACTTTTGAGTAGACATGGTTAGGATTGTGCTCTAAGTAGGGCAAGGTGTTGCTTTTACTCACAAGGCTGTGGGACGTTGCCAGAGTTGCAGGAAGTCCTGGGCAGCCCTCCACAAAGCTGATGCTTGGAACATTTAAAATTGAAAATTGCAAAGCACCTTCTGGAAACCTGCTTGTTCTAAACATACCAAACATTGGGGATCCCTGCAAAGGGCTACACAGATCTCACATCTCCTGCAGCCCTGGGTGAATAAAAGTGCCCACCATGATGCTTTAGCAATGCAATGACTGCCTCTCCCCTTTACACAAACTGTTGGGTCATGACCCACCAATTTGAATACCACAGCATCAAATCCCTCCACCCACACTATGGGCAGCCTCCAGCATCAGGTCTTCCTAAGTGTGCAGTGCTAATCTTCTATATACAGTGGTGCCTCACGTAACAAATTTAATTCGTTCCGGGGGCATGTTCTTTACGTGAAACATTCTTTACGTGAAGTGGATTTTCCCATAGGAAATAATGGAAACTCAGACGATTGATTCCACAATTTTTATATTCATATAAAAATATTAACTGCATGTAAAAATGATGACAGAACACTGGGATTGAATTCAAAACATGCATTCAGTGTGCATGATCTTATGAAGTCTACTTAGGTTGCAGTCCTAAAGACACTTTCCTGGGAGTAAGACCCATTTAACACAGTGGGGCTTTCTTCTGGGTAGACATGGTTAGGAGGCTGCAATCCAAGACACCTTCAAAGTGTCTCCCCACTTTCTCCTTCTCTCCATCCTGAGCCTCTCTCTCCCCTGCTCCCTTCTGGCTAGCCCTGAGCTGCTTCCCTCTTCTCCACTGCTCTTCTCTCCCTCTGTCCAGTGGACACCCAGCCACAGGAGGAACAGCATGGAAGTGTTGCTTTCACTATGGGCAGGTGCGCTAGGCAGCCCTTACGCTTTTTAAACAGGCTGCCGGCCAGCGCGTCTGCCCCAACTGCCAACGAATGTGTTCTTTACGTGAAGCATTTTCTTTACGTGAAGCAGAATCCAAGAGAAATTTTTGTTTGTTACATGAAACATACTTTACGTGAGGCATTCTTTACGTGAGGTGTTACTGTTATATAAAAGAGAAAAGTCACTTACTCGCTCACTCACTCATCAATGCCCAGCCAAAACCACTGGGCCTAGAAGCGAGAAATTTGGGGTGGGTGTTACTTCTGTGACGGAGGAGTGCACTAAGAACCGGTTTTCAAAATTCCAACCGGAAGGGGGTGAAATGGGGTGCAATGCAATTTCCTCCCTATACTTTGCATTGAAGAATCAGTGACTGTGGGATGCTCTGCCCCAACCCCCAGACCTAGAAGCATGAAATTTGTGGAGGGGGTTCCTTCTGTGACATGAACACTCACTAAGAAGTGATGTGGAGAAAATTAACCCTTAAGGGGCTGAAAAGATGTGCAACGTGTTTTTGTCCTATACTTAATACGGAAGACTGACCGACATCCAGGCAATTTGGAGCTTGGTGCCTGCTGCACTGGGGGGAATATTGTTTGGAGGAAGGGGTTGCACTGGAGAGGCTTCTGTGCATGGGGGGGTTGCGCATGGGAGGTGGTTGCACATGGGGGGTTGTGCATGGGGGTGGTTGCACATGGGGGGTTGCGCATGGGGGTGACTGCACATGGGCAGATGATGCGCTGTAATTCATCATGGGGAGATGATGCTCATGGGGGAGATGATGCACATTGGGGGGTTGATGCTCATGAGGGAGATGATCCACATTGGGGGGTTGATGCGCATGGGGGACTGCTGCGCCATGGGGTGATGGTGTATGGGGGAATTTTAATCCTGCAATGCGGGTATGCTTTTCACTAGTATGCTTTCATATACAGTTGTACCTCGCTTAACAAGTAATCCACATAACAAGCAAAAATTTATTTAGGATGCTGTCTCGCATAACAAGCATTGCTTCACTTAACAAGCACACTTGTTGGCAGTTGGAGCAGACGCATTGGCCAGCAGCCCTTTTAAAAAGCATCAGGGCTAGCCAGAAGGGAGCAGGGGAGAGAGAGGCTCAGGATGTAGAGAAGAAGAAAGTGGAGAGACTCTTGGAAAATGTCTTGGATTGCAGAAGAAAATGTCTTTGATTGCAGCCTCCTAACCATGTCTACCCAGAAGTAAGCCCCACTGTGTTAAATGGGTCTTTCTCCCAGGAAAGTGTCTTTAGGATTGCAGCCTAAGTAGACTACATAGGATCATGCACATTGAATGCATGTTTTGAATTCAATTCTAGTGTTTTGTCATCATTTTTCAATCCTGTTAATATTTTTATATGAATATTTTTGGGGTTCTGGAACCAATCGTCTGAGTTTCCATTATTTCCTATGGGAAAATCCACTTCACATAAGAGTGTTACACATAACAAGCATGCTTCCGGAACAAATTAAACTTGTTATGTGAGGCACCACTGTAATTGAATACAGGCCATTATCAACCAAATAAAGCCACAGTCATAAGGTTCATTTTGCACAAGTGTTGCAAAAGTGTCTTAAGGCACTCCCATTCCACTCTCCTAGTGGATAGGCCAGTGCCAATATGGGTGCCCGGGGCTGGTGAGGTTGTGCTGTCTGAGCACAGCTAGTGTAGTGCAGGGGTCAGGAGTGTGTGTGGAGGGTGGGGAAAAATAAAGGAGGCGCCATTTCAGGGCAGGAGTAGGGTGGGTGGGGAGCCCGGTCTGGCAGTGATTCTCACCCTGTTTTCAGGAGGCATGGGGCAGCCTCAGGCTGCTCAGATTTGTGCCACTTATTTCAGTGGTGCAGATCCTATGAGCCTCATTGGAGCGAGTGCTACATTAAAGTTTATCCTTGCCTGGGGCTGGTGCAGCAGCAGCCCAAACATGTGCTTGATACCGCACGGGAAGCCAGCCCGCCTGTTCCAGCACAAGTTAAGATTATGTCCTCCATCATTTTTGTTATCTCCATTTTCAGTATCAGTTAAATATTTTTTTCTTTTACACTGCATATTTCCTTTTTTAATTTTTATTTTAAAAAACAAAAAACATTAAAAGTTTTGAATATCAAGGCATAATCCTAACCAATTGAGGCCAGCACAACTCACCCATCTTCCCATTCTGTTGGTGATATGGGGAGCCCGCTGCATGTCTGTACACTGTCTAACCCCCACCCACCCAGAGTGACACTTAAGTGCCTTACAGCACTTTCGAAATAGCCCAGGCCAGCACAGGACTTGCATGCAAGGACTTGTGCCAGTCTAACTGGAGGATAGGATTGCATCCTCAATTATTTCATTGAATCCATAGTTCATTTGACCAATTTTCCCCTTTGCACACAGAAAATACATGAATGGTTTCCAGAAAACGTCCACAAACGTTTTTACTGATTTCTCTTTAAGAAAAATTGTTAAGTTCATCCATTTCACCAAGATGGACAATTAGTAAGTGGACAAATATCTTTATCCGCTGTAATTCAGCAGTAGGTATTTCTGTAACTTTCCAGTGTTTAATATATAATCTTGTTGCATCAGTATAAGAACAAATTCATATTTACTTGAATCGAATGTGCAATCCTAATTTAAAAGACAAGGTTTTTAAAAAAATGTTTACTGACTATTTGTAATGCACAACTGTTAAGCAAGAGCAAAATTTTTATTTTATTGCATACAAAAATTAGTAATTTGTTACAGTATATTTTTAATTACTATATAGTAAACCATTAAACTAAACAATGAACTATACTTATAATAAAAATACAGTATTTATTCAAATCTAATTCTCCATCAAATCTAATGCACACCCTGATTTTGGAGACGATGGGTGCAATCCAGAGTAACTACGGGGAGTCCTTGCTCCGGTGTAAGAACAATTTACTCTGGATTGCAATATGAATTTCCCATAGGTTTTCACTAGGTAGTGCAGTAACTATGGGTGCACGTAATGTCTCTTACGTGCTCCCATAGTTACTCTGGATTGTAGGGTAAATTTGGCTGAAAAGGGTGAGCATTAGATTCAAGTAAATATGGTAATTTCAAAGTCTTTCTGAATTGAAACATCCAATATTCCTAACAAAACAATGTTTCTGGTTTCATGTGTAAATTTATTTTAAATATCAATTTCTGGTGTATCAAATGCAATATTTTTTCACTTTGGTATAAATCCATCACATATGCTACCCGGTGGTACCCTGTAGGGATGCGCTGTGCCTGATGGTTCCCAGAGTCTGGTGCCTCATACCTGGTGTCCAGTGGTGCCCAGTGATGCCCATTGCTGACGGTGTCTGCTGCCTGGTATGGCTGCCTGTTGGTGCCTGGTAGCGATGCCCGGTGTCAACTGCCCACTGGTGTCCAATGGTGCCTGCTGTCCACTGGTGTCTGCTGCCCACAGGTGTGCGGTGGTTTCTCCTGATGCCCAGCTCTGCCCTCTGCCAGATGGTGCCTGCTGTCCGGTAGTGTCCAGTGGTGCCTGCTGCTGCCCTCTGGTGCCCCCTGCCCAGTGCTGCCCACTGCCTGGTGCAGATGGTGCCCGGTGCTGGCCAGTGGTGCCGGGGGCCTGGTAGGGATTCCTGGAGTTCGGGTAGGAATTGCCACTGGTGTCTGCTGCTGCCTGCCACTGCTCCCTGGTACCCGCCAATGCCCAGTGCCTATCGTTGCACCAATGCCCACAAGTACCCACTACCCGGTGGCCACTGCTTGGTACCACCCTTTCCCAGCTATGCCTGGGGCCCACATATATTCTTGAAATTTTACTCCCACAATGGTGGGTTCATTCTGCTAGTTGCATCATAACTCCTTAAATATGAGACAGAAAAACAGGGTAAGAATTTTAAGGGTTAAGGAGTTTACACTGCATATTTCCAAAACTGATATAGGTTCTTGGTTCAGAAAATGAAAAGGTATGATTAAGTGCATCCCTAGACCTCCTCATACACAAGGCATTCAAGAAAATGCTGCCCCCTTATTCAATGATATGCCAGCTTCTGCTCCTTCCGTATACCCCAATGTTCTAGCATAGCACTTTCTTCCATATTTCCTTTTCCTCTTTGTCCCTATTTTCCAAACCAGGAATTTGAAATAGGAGGAACAGGAAGAGTGGAGGCAAATAGGCAGAGTAGCCCACCACCCCCACATCAATCTACTGCATCAGCCGGCCTCATGGATGGGCTGACCTTGGGATAAGCAAATAGCTATCAGAAGGAAATTGAGCTCTATGGGAAAGTGAAAGTACTCAATACCGCAGCTTTACTCATGATTTGGCAAATGTGTCATTGATCACTGGAAAGGCCAGGCTGAGAAGAATCCAAGACCTTGTCCTCCTTTTGAGGTTTGGGCATCTGGTCACCTTGTGTACCACTTGCCTTTAGATGACGAAAGATTAGAGAAAAAGAAATACCACAACAATGGTTGACCCAAAGTGGTTGCTTAGCCGGGAGTAAATGCCGCCAAGAATAGGAACTCTTCTGAAAGGGATATGAGGAAGGAAAAAAACAGAATGAGCCAGCATGTCCATTTGGGAACTGCATGTTGTGGCGAGTTAATTAGAGTTAATTAGACTAATTAGCTTGCAAATGAAACTCAGCATTTCCTTGCATTTCCTCTTTCTTATGAAATCCTATCCAGATAAACACCACAATTTAACTTTCTTATACATTAAAACATTGACAGTGGCTGAATCTGATGGGGCACTGCCTCTCCAGTGTTCCTGACAACTACTGAAACTTCTTCTCATTGATCTGAAAATGTTCACTGCTTTATTTTCCACTCTACACATATACCATATACAATATATACACACACCACACCAGCTCCTGGGACCTAGGAAAATGTCTTGTTTGAGGCTGTGATTTATACATGTGGTTAAGGTAGTTGATTCTAGTAGAACATCTGATCTGAAAATCACAGGTATCACCAATGGTGAGGTAATGTGCTGCAGGTGTTGTTTCTGAGATTTGCATCTCACAGAGTTGCAAGGCCAGGACCACTTGTTTTATGTCAGTGGTTCTCAAACTAAGGGAACTTTAAGGCTGCAGTCCATACCTCCAGTTAGGCCAACGTAAGTCCTGATATAAGTTCTATGCTAACATGGGGGTGTCACAAAAGTGCCATAAGGCACATTTGCCCCATTCTGGGGGGGATTATGCCACTGCACAGGCATTCACCGACCTCCCCACACCGCCACAAAATGAGGTAGGCCCATCTAAATTGATTAGGATTGCACTCTATGTAAGTTTTTGCTTACTTAGAGAGTAGAGCTCTCTAAGGCTGCAATCCTAAAGACACTTTCCTGGGAGTAAGACCTATTGAACACAACAGTGACATGAGTAGACATGTTCAGGATTGTGCTCTAAGTAGGGTGGGGCTAGGGTAGTGATGGAAAGAAAGCAGGGTCTAGGTTAATGACAGATTCCCCAAGACTGCAGCAGGACTGCCCTCAAAGCACTGGAAACCAGATGTGCGTATTCTTCTCCAGTACTGAGCTCAGTGGGGTGGGGGAATGGTTCTGCAACTTCAAATCCAAAGCTGACTATGTATGCTGCTGATTGACTGGTCCTTCATTTTGTCACCGTTGAAAGTCCATTCCACTTTATCTCATCATTAGAGAAGTGTTGTGCTTTTAAAAAGCACAATTCCTTTTTCTTTTCAGTTCATGGGGAACAAGCATGCAGGCAAATACAAAAACATTCATTTTCAAAAGTTTTAACAGCAGGCAGCCCACTTCAAGTTTAAGAGGATAGGCAACTCTGTGTTCAGTTTGTCAAGACACGTACTCATTGCCATGCTAGCCTCATCTCATTGCTGAGAGATGTGTTATGGTCCTCTTTTTTATTTACATCTGTCTTCATCTACAATATCAGAAGAAGACCTAAGGGTTCAAGCTTTGCTGGCAGCTTCCAAGAAAAGGTTCTTCTCTAGTGTATAATATGGATCAAGTATTGGAGTTTCATCAGGAATCACTGATTGTTTTGCCTGTCTTCTGTTGGCAGCATGGGATAGTTGTTTGTGATGTTGCATGTGTGGTTGCTGAGAGTGGGTGGAGAGCCATGAGACTTGTCAGGTAACTGTGAATCATAGTTTGGCTTGTGAGATGTTTTGAGACAGCACATCTCTTTGTTGAGAATGGTCTTGCTTTTGGAAAAAGACAGCTCTTCTGATCAAATGTATATCTGTTCCATAGTCAGATATTGCTGCTGGGCAGCTGTCTTCCAACAGAGGAGCTACAACAGAGCAATACATGCATTAAGGAGAGGCCTTGAGCCTGGAATCATCCCCATTCTCTAGCTACTTTGGAGCATCTTCTTTAACAGACCAAGAACTCTTTTGCAGCCAGCCAGCCAGCCAGCTGTAAATACTGGCAGATCTGATTCCCCCACACCCTACCCTATTCTTGCACGCTGATGCTATAACCCGTCGCTATTAACCACCCACCCCTTCCAAGTGGCCACTTCAGCACTTTCCCACCTTACAGAGTCAGAATACCTTCCCCAGCCCTCACCAGCCCATTCAGAGCCCCTGACAGCCACGAATCCCTGACGCCGACACCTTCTCGCTCCATATCGATCCCCTCTCCTTTCCAATCAGTGCTGCCAGGGTGATGGATCAGAGATGCTGTGGCCTTGTGCACCCTTCCTCCCCTCACTGCTGATGCACCACAAACTTGGAGGGACAAACCAAGCACTTCACATGCCAGGACAGTGATTTTCAACCTTTTTCTTCTCACGGCTCACTTAACAAGGCACTGAATTTGTCAAGGCACACCATCAATTGTTTTTACCATTGACAAGGCACACCAGAGTGTTCAAATTCCCCAATTTTCCTATTAATGAATGTCAATCCCCAAATTCCCGCAGCACACCTGAAGACAATCCACAGCACACCAGTATGCCATGGCACACTGGTTGAAAATCACTACTCCGGGAGAAGGCATGTGGAGGATACGTGGAGGATAAGAACTATACCTGGTCCAGCCATTCCAACCCAGCTTTCTAAAATCCCATAAATTGCTCTATTGCTTGTTTGGCTGCAGAATTCTTGGCAGCAGCTCTTTGAAAGGCTTGTCGAACCCTCTGTCTAGTTGATGCCTCGAACACTTAGCCCAACACCTTAGTTTTATGCCTGCCTCATTCACTTTTTTTTAGAGATGGGCAGCGTGTATAGGATGATGAAGCCCAGGATTTCTTTGACTATCTGTGCAGCTTGCAGAACATCTCCAAACAAATTGTGTTTTGTCTATTTGTTCCTTTGGCATTGGAATAGATGTAGCAGAGTGGTGTTGGTGACTCTGTGCAGCAGAAGGAGTCAATCTGCTGAAAACAGAAAGCACAGTACATGACCGTTGACCTAACTGCCCCACATCACCTATGACAAGAATACAGAGGACAGAGATCCACAGTGTAGCGGCAACCATCTTTTGGACTATCAAATTTCCCAAGGGAGTTAAGCCATAGAGCACCCAGTTCTTCCTTTTTTCAAGAGAAGCCTGCTATGTAAAGTGCTGATTTGCTGGGTTTTATGGCTGTCATGAAGCTGCTTCCTAGAGTGCTGAGTAGCTGAGTGCTGTGCTGAGTTGCTGGCTCATATGGCAATAATAAAGTCACCAACCAGGGTCCACAGGGAGAAGTGGAAGAAAACCCAGATGGATTAGTTTGGGAATGGGGGAGAGATACCGAATCAACTCTGAAATGGATAAACAGTCTGCCCTATTAATTGGCAAGGATGCACCATTTAAAGTGGTGTTTCTCAACTGTTTACTGGGGAACAACTGTCCATATGCAACCCAGCTTTGCATCCTTTTTTTCTCATTGTGTGCAAACTGTAATTTCTTTTGCTATGTAAATTACTTGGATAACTTTTTTGTTGAAAAGTGGCATATACAATTTTTAATTAGTTCATTGTGGTGGTGTTGAAGGAGCAAGTTTTCACATAGGGTTTGATATTAAGTGTGGTCTTTGAAACTGAGCAGTAATTATAAATTGAGACTGAGGCATTCACAGGCAACATTTGTTCTGTTTGATTCAGTCTGGAATCCTCAACTCTTTAATAACCTTTAAAAAGAAACTAGGAAAAAATTTTATTACATGTTAGCTGAAGTTCACTCTTCTGTTTCTAAATAGTATTGATCAGAAGTGAGCTGGAGTGTCTAGTGTTTTGTGTTGTCTGGGTGTTTAGGTTTTGTTTTTGTTTTTTTGAGAACAATACTGTTGCATTGTATACCTTGTGTACCCAGGAACATGGAGATTTCTGGAGTTCTAAAAGTAAAGATAAATGTATTGTAATCTAAAAAAGAGATGATAATGCATGCTTTGCTTGAAGGGTAAAAACACTTTCCTCCTGCTTTGCAGTGGAAATGACAGACATGCGGACCAGTGAATTGAATGCTAGCTCCACTTGTATTGGCCCTCTCCCATGTTTTAGTGGGTCCATCCACTTTTTGAGTTTAGAAGTGTGTACATTTAAACTATTCATTCACACTATACATGAAAGTGTGTGCATTTAAACTATTCATTTTTATTTTTTGCTTTATTATCTAAAAAAGGAAACTGTTTTCCTTTTCAATAAAACAAGTTTGCTCTGGGAATTGGAGAATCAGATTGTGTTTGGGGGACATAATAGAATAGGGATTAGGAACAAATCTTCACGATGGAGAGCTGACTGCATCACAGTAAAGGTAATTCGGTGGCAATCCTATTTACATTTTCTTGGGAGTGAGATTTACTTCTGAGTAGACATGCATAGGATTATGCTGTTCTGGGGCTGCCCCCCTCTCTTTTACCATGGCAGTTTGCCAAAGTGGCATTCCTAGAGGGCCCCTGGGCACAACCCTTAGGGGAGTGATACACAGGGGTAACCAAAATAATTAAATTGCTAAAATCCTTCTGAAGACCCCCTAAATGTACTATATTGTTATATGCATAATTCCTAGCAGAATCCAGTGCAAAAAACAACTTTGAAATATCTCCTTTCTATAAAAAATTATGGCCAGAAAACAAAACAAAAAAAAACTAAAATGCATGGAGACCTTTGGAAAGTGAAAGTGAGTTGTATTGCGTGTTTATTTTTGAGTATTTTTATTTGACCATTGGAAAAGGCAGAATGTGAGTTTTACACCCAGAATGGTCCTGATCCATTTTAGCCTCCACAAATTAACCAGGAAGGAAGTCCTTGATAATTGCATTGAGCCCTATGGGAAGTGGAACTGAGCTACACAGCTGTGTTTACTCATGAGTAAGCAAACATTTCTTGGCTAGTGTTCAGGTCAGGCTCAGATGAATGCAGCGCCACCAGACTGGTCCCACTACAGTGAAAGTGGAGCTTAACAAGTACTCCAGCAGGTAGCCTCACCCCCTCCCAAAAAAGAATAAAACAGAGGGTTAAGTGGTAGGGTGATTATTAAAATATGAAAATATTAATATCTAATTAATTGTATTAATTAATATTGAAAATAATTAATTAATTAATTAATTGAATAATTATGGGGGTGTAAAAAATGACAATGAGCACAATCCTAACCATGTCTACTCAAAAGTAAGCCCCATTGTGTTCAAAGGGTCTTACTCCCAGGAAAGTGTCTTTAGGATTGCAGCCTTAGATTCACTACTGGTTTGTCATAACTATGAACCAGAAGGCTGGGTCAGAAATACTGGTCCTAGCTTCATAAGCAGAACTGCTTGTCCCTAATGGGATGTTTATATAGCTTCTTATAGGATCTTGATTGTTTCCTCATTTTGTGGCAGGCTGTGATGGATGGATAGACAGATGAATGGAATGTGCAGCGAAATTTGATGAGACCAGATTTTTCTATGAGAGGTTATTGCTTACTCGTAGCATACCAGCTTAGCATGCAGAGGGTCCCAGGTTCAACCCTCAGCAGTTCCAGATAAAGAATCCCAGGTAGCAAGGGTGGGAAAGATCCCTGCCTGAGTCCTTGGAGAGCTGATGAGAGTCAGAGCAAAATGGGCAAATGAGTCTGCTTGGTATAAGGCAGCCACATATGATCACTCTGGATGATTTTCTTTCTTATTCTTCCTGATGTGACCGCAGGACAAAGATGTGTGAGAAACAAATGCATGAGTCAGAGAAGGGCACTCACCTTGCTTGCTCACTCTTGACTCATCCACTTTCTATGCCTGTTTTTACACCATCATCAACATCTTGGACCATTTCAGAGGGTATGATGGGAAAAGAAAGCTGTTGATAAGGGGCCAGTGTTTTGACTTCAGGGTTGACCTCCATCTCTTACTATAGATTGACAACATGAAACAGATAAATAATGGATTATAGTTACGCTAAAACATAGGTATAGTAAAGCAAGGGTAATCCAACCTGCATCAGAGCCTTCTAGGTGCTGACTGCACATCATAAAATCTAAATGAACTCCAATTCTTTGTGGTACTAGCGGCTTTCTCCCTCTACATTTCAAATAAGAGGAAGAGCAGCGAAATGAATTATTCCTCTTTAAATTGAAACTTTGTGGCACATAACAGCCCTGCCATGACCATATCCCCAGCTCTGGGACTGCCTTCATGAAATTCCAATGGATAGATGCTGGCAAATTTGGAGTTGTGTGTGCAGGGATTGCAGGCTAGCCCTTAGATGCACATCCTGATCCAGAGTCCGGAAATTCAAATTTATGCAAATTGGGCTATTTTTAGATGGGCATCTAAGGGCTAGATATGTCCTGGAATGCATCAAAAATGGTACTGACCTATGGAAAACCCTTTGTACAAAATAGCCTGAGACAGCACAAGGCCCGTTTATATCAGGTGCCCATGCCTCCCTGTATAATGCATTTTCTATTTATGAATCAGCACTCACTTCTAAATGAGACTATCCAAATAGTTGCCTCCTTTTCTTCCATCAAATAATCTGGTTCCTCCTTCCTGCCTTAGTCAGGGGGAGTAGGAATAAGCTGCTTTTCTTCTGTGGGAGGCACAGTCCCTCTGGTTTCAACAACTAGATCTATACTACATGCGCACCAACAACCCAGTTTTGTGTCAAAACAGCCACAGCTGGCAGTTTTTAGACCCATTTTGTCACGCTCTCAAACAGCCACACACCATATTGTGAGCTGTTTTCGTCTCAGCTCAACTCTAGTTGTTCCTTCCCCACAGCTTCTGCAGCAGCCCATGGGCTTTGTTAGCACAATGTGGTTCAAATGTCTGATTAGTCGTTAGGAGAGCAAGGGGTCAATTTGCCAGAGCTCCTTCCTCTCCATTTAACTAATTTAACTGTGGAATTGTTACAAATTCCATTTTATTAGATCCCTGTTTCTCAGTCCAATTGAATTACCCAAATCTCATTTTCTCAGAAGTGCTGAATATGTAATTAGAGAAAAAATTATGCTCCTGATTCCTATTAGTGTGGTGCACGTGTCAGAGAGAGCGTGTCTGCATGGGGGCAAGCCATTGCATGTGTATGTGTTTGTGTCTGTGTCTCACACAATTAGTGCCTTTGACATTTGCTGAAGTATCACAGGAGCATTCATTGCTGTATGGGTATATTTTTAAGGAAAATTATTGCATACACGTGTGCACATACAGTGTTGTGTATCACAGAATTTGCATAGTTTTGTGTGAGAGAACCACGTTTATTGATTTCTATTCATAAGAATCATTATTTCCTAATCATTCTCAAATATTGTCACTAGCCGTTTTTTAGAACCATGGTGGTATCCATCTGCTAAAGTTTATCCATGCAAAGGGTCAAATGCCATGTTTTTTCATGATCTCTACAAGAGAGTGGCATGGATAGGTCGGTGTATGTCTGTTCCATAACCCCACCAGGAGTGGTGCAGATTTGCAACACCCCCAGATCAGCACATGACTTGTGCCGGAACTTGTGCCGGCCTAAACCCCTAGGGGTTAGGATTGCACTGAGAATCTCTGTATTAAACTCTGGACCTAACATAACCAGTATTTGGGGAAATTCCATCAAGATTTTGTTGCCCTACTCTCTTGCATCAGTGTAGGTGTTCTGCTGTGGTTTTATGTCTTTGTTAATGTGTATCTTGGTTTAACTGCTCAGGTATTTTCCATGCTGAGTAACTAAGAAGATGTAGATTGCCTCTGAGGTCATCCATGAGTGAGAGAGAGCAGAGAATCAGCCTTATGTAACTCAAAACATTGCTAGCGTCGTGATACAACTCTGGGTCACAACTGCTCTGTGTCTAAGAGTGAATTCCACTCATGGAGATTTTCCCCTAATGGCAAAGCTTGTTTTGTGATGAAGCTATAAAAGTCTGTGGTCCTGTTAGAAAGAAGGAAAAAGTGTTGTAAGTGGGGGCTGCTACCAAAAGCAGAAGCACAATGTAAAGTTCTGATTCTGTCTCAACATATTGTAAAACACAGCCTGGTTGGCATGCATCAGAACATCCTTAGGCACCCTCCCAAGAAGTACCCATTAATGTGTAGCATAGACAAAAGAAGCACAATTTCAGGCAGGTCATGGATTACAAAGGGAGAGAGCAAGAACTCAACACAGGACTTTTTTTTTTTTAGTAGCTTTGTGTTCCTCATGATGTGTAGCCCTATATTGTGTGTTTGTGAGTGTGTGTGTGTGCGTGCATGCTTCCCCAGCTTCATATGATGCTCCAAATAAGCTGGGAGAGAAATACACCAAGGCTGCAATCCTGAAGTACACTTAGGCCAACCTGTTTGCCACTTGGCCAGCCTAGCTGCACCAGAAGAGACCTGGGCCTATCTAAGTCCACTTAGGCTGGCCCAAGACAGATAGACCTGCACCAGCTTAGCAGTGCTAGCCTAGGCTTCTCAGCAGGGGTATGTTATGGGCATGCTGAGCATGGTCTAGAACAGTGCACTTAGGCTGCATCCAGAGCCTGTTTCCAGAGCAGAACTGCCCCTTCACAGCTCCTCTGATTTAGGCCACCTCAGAAGCAGGCATAAATCTGAGTGGACCCATAGGGGTCCACGATAAGCCACAGTAAAAATGGAAGCAAAATCAAAATTCCTAGAGGAAAGGACCATCATGGGTTACAAGCCATGAGAGGTGAATAGAGGTGGACAACCTCAAAAGTGGGGGCATCTGGATGCAGGTGTCATATGTGCTTCCTGAGGCATCTAGTGGGCTGCTGTGTGATACAGGAAATTGGACTTGATGGGCCTTTGTTCTGATCAACTGGAAGCTCTTCTTATGTTCTTAAAAGTTCTGAGTTTTAGGCTGGCTTAAGCACCTCTTATGCCGCTCAATTACAGGATATGGTACAACAGCACATCTCAGGATATGGCACAACTCCCACAGCCACAGCCTCTTAAGCAGCAGTTAGGCTAGCCTAGAGGCCTCCTAGCCCTCTGGATTTGGCCTGTCAGCTTATCTTATCTTATCTTAGACCAGCTTAGCTG
Organism: Cryptoblepharus egeriae; assembly: GCA_030015325.1. Classification (NCBI taxonomy): domain Eukaryota; kingdom Metazoa; phylum Chordata; class Lepidosauria; order Squamata; family Scincidae; genus Cryptoblepharus; species Cryptoblepharus egeriae. The sequence continues at coordinate 100,546,979 of JAREYC010000002.1, read as the reverse complement.
GGCCATACTCTCTTACCTAAGTCAGGATTGCACCCTTAAGCACAGAAAACACTCTTATATTCCCTTTTACAGTGTTCTTTAGTACTGCAGAATGAAAGGTCTTTTTTGTCTACTTGTTTTAAAATGTCCTGTTCTGCTTCCATAAGAGACCAGGACTTTCACTGAGAGTTATCTTGAAAATGTGTGACCCTGATCCTAGCAAAGAATGAGTTAAGAGCATAGGAAAGAATGCGCTCATTGATACTCTCCTGGACTACAGGTCTTCAAACTGGAAAGCTCCCTCCTTGCCCTGAGAAGTACTTACGATTCTTAGAATGACCATATACCATAAACCCCCCCCCCCCAAAAAAAGAGGACAAGGCCCTCCCAAATATAGGACCCATAAGGGGTGTGTGTAGAGATGGACAACCTCAAAAAGCCAGATGGAGGGGAGAGCATGTGCTCCCTGAGGCATCTGGTGGGCTGCTGTGTGACCCAGGAAGCTGGACTAGCTGGACCTTTGGCCTGATCCAGTGGAGGCTTTATGACACCCAAGAAAAATGTAGGTCATGATAAAATATTTTGTTTTATTATTGTTTAAAATATTGATATTGATAAAATATTATTTTATTGTTACTGTTTTTAACTATGTTTTTAGCCTGTTTTTATTGTTTGAGCTTTTTAAATTTAATTGTATTTTAATTGTTTTTAATTATGTTTTAATTTATTTTTATAATTCAATTTTAATGATGTTTTATCCTGTGGTTAGCCGCCTTGGGCTCCCTCTAGTAGGAGAGGAAAGGCGGGATATAAATATTTAAAATAATAAAAATAAAAGCTAAAAATACACCTATATATTGATTCCATGCACTTAATTTAAACACTATATTACTTATTATTAAATTTAAGACTATTACATATAATTTATGAATTCTGAGAAGCCTACATGCTGCCTGCTCCCATGGAAAAAGGACACTGAAGTTTTTCCAGGACACAGGGCTAAAATCCAGGACACGTCCTGGGGAAAAAGGGAGTATATGGTCACCCTGACCATTCTGACATGGTGCCATGATTTCTTTGAAGCTGACCTGAGCATAGGGATGCAAAACAGTAAGCATTGCTCATAGGGAGGGAGCTTTACTACACACAGGATCTGGCCCACAAGCCAGAGTTTGGAGAGCTTTATCTTAGATAGAGAACCTCTGCAAGGAATCTGAGAGCATTTTGGGATAAGGTACCTAGGAAATTAGCAACCCTTCCTTTTGGTGCTAGAAATGTGCAATGAAACTGTTGTAATAAGAGAGAGTACTTCGTGCTCCTTCCTGATGTATTTATACTTACAGATCCAAATTATCCTGCAAGTTATATGCCTCTATATACTATATAGAGAACTATATACTATATATATACTCTCTATATCCTGAGAACCCTATAAAGAAAATATTCCTTTGAGTGAACTTCAGGATGATGGGTAAAGGGCTATCAAATATGCCAATTCCAAAAACTCAGAAGCACCCCCATATCCTATCATACTGGCCTCCATTTTGCCTGAGTTACACAACATTATCATCCCATCACATTCTGAAATATACATGAAGTTGGCTGAATACAGATGAAATTGCACCATTTACAGCATTAATATTTCATGGCGTCTCAGCTCCTTGCTTTCTGGCTAAGGAAGCCAAGAATCAGAACCTTCACACATACAGGGGCTAGTTCCCTAGTGCCTTCAAGGCACTGTAGTACGCGGTATGTGCACTCAGTCACATTCATGCATGCTCAGGTTGAGGGAATGTGTGCTTTTCCAAAGCCCTCTCCAGAACTTTCAAAACATAATTCAGACGATCCTGTCTGGCACTCTGGAAAGCAAGTGGATTTTCTTAATATAAAGTACAAAATAGCACAGCTGAATAGTGGAATATTTTAGGTCAAAAATAGCTGTTCAGGCACCAATACTCTACTAGTCAGAATTCTATCTTTTTTTTTTTGCTACTTGCACTACTTTTGTGCCATTTAATTCATTGACAGCACAATCCTACAATTGTGCTGGGCCAGCATAAGGTACTTTAAAGTGCATTTGTGTCTCCTCCAGAGTCAGGCTCCACAGTTTCAGGACTCTAGAGCTCTGTGCCAGCCAAACTCAGCGGAGGTCTGAAGGGTGTAGAGAAGGCAGGGAGGAGGTGGACGAGGGCATTTTGGAACGGGTGGAGGGCTATCCTGGTGGGGGGAGCAGGTAGGAATGGAACCCAGTGATATGCTGGATTCAAACCCCAATCCCAATCAGTACTGCTCCATGTTTGGAGGTAGCACAGAACCTAGTAGTCCCATTGGGGACTATTTCTCTACCCTAGGTAAAGACAAGAGTTTTCCTTGACACATGGTAGCACGGCAACACCTCCTCTCTCTCTCTCTCTCTCTCTCTCTCTCTCTCTCTCTCTGTGAAACTGTTTATGTACTTGTTAGTAGATCACCCCCTCTCTCTGTATTAAAAAGTGCTTATGAACTGGTTTGAATTCATTCATTCTGTCATTCTTTCATTCACATAAATTCCATCTCTAATATTTTCATTTATAAAATTTATTCAAATTTATTCAAAATTGAAATGTTAACTAAGAACACAATCCTAACCATGTCTACTCAGATGTAAGCCCCATTGTGTCCAATGGGTCTTACTCCCAGGAAAGTGTCTTTAGGATTGCAGCCTATTTCTCCCAATCTCCGACATAGAGCACAATCCTAATCATGTCCGCTCAGATGTAAGCCCCATTGTGCCCAATGGGTCTTACTCCCAGGAAAGTGTCTTTAGGATTGCAGCCATAGTGTCATAGAGATGATGTAGCCCTTCTTGCCAAAATGTTTGTGCACTCCTGGTCGTTAGGAAAAGACAGCAAAGAGTATAATTGTAAAATCTTTAAAAAGTTACCATTTATAGTTGTACAAGCATTTATAGACTACATTCCAGTGGAATATAATGCTACAATAAATTGGTTAATCTATAAGGTGCCATGAGACTCTTCAATCAAATGGTTCTCATTTCAGATGCTTTTCTTGGTTTCCAGTTCCAAAACCCATACCTAAGGTTAAGGATACTATATATATTATCTCTCTTACATATCCAGATTATAGATCTGTCCCCTGTCCTATAACTTCATTCCTACAGTGATGCCAGACACTCTAGAAAACTCTGCAAGCAAATTATGGGATTTATGGTGAATTGTGGGGATGAGGGACTGGATGCCCTTCAGTTATGATTCTTGCTGGTAACTGGGCAATTAACATAGGAATTGAACTCCAAACTGTGGGATATGGTCACATCCTACCTGGTGCTATCACCTATCATCCTATTGCTGGTATCTAGCTCCTCATTCATTGACAACACTCGTGTGAGTTTCCTGGCTGATAAATTATGTTCTGACATGCAAATTAATTCCATGCAGTGAGCATCCTCTAATGCTACAGATAACAGATGCATGGCCCCACCTTCCTAGTCCAAAAGCTATACTTCCAGTGGTCTGCTTTCTGTCAGAAGCTGCCTCTTTCATGATGCAGGGGTAAGATGCATTCTTGCATACAGCGGTTTGCATGGCTGCCCAGTTTCAGCATGTATTTCATTGTGGAAATTGCTATCTTGTCTTTTCACTATCTTTTGCTATCTTACATATTGCCTTGTATCAGCAGCATTGAGGGTTTGGGAGGCTCACTGAACAATTCAACAATAGCGAGAACATATTTTACATCCTCGTTTGAGAAACAGCTTTTTCTAAGAAGTCCATGTTAGCAACTAGCTTCCCCAGCCCCATCGGACCCATTCTCCCTTCACTGTCAGTGTGACTAGTACTTATTCCCACTAGCCAGGCTCCCTGTTTTGTATGGATGGTGCAATGTTTAGGGTAATGAAATATTCACAGGTCAGTGCTTTGCTGAATGATGGCAGGAGCCGTCAGTTCCTTCTCAGGAAGGCAGTTGCTTCCCTGGCGCGACCTCAACTTCCTGGCGACAGGCATTAGTGTGAAAAGGAGGCCAAATTGGAGAGGAGGCAGCAGGCACATCTCCTAGGGAGCTTTGCTCCGCTTATATGACGCAGGGCCCAATCCTACCCAGCTTCCCAGCACTAGTGCAGCCATACCAAAGGAGGCTGTACTGTGGTGCTATATCACTCACAGGGAACACTTGTTCCTTTACCTTGGGGCTTGCTGTGCAGCTGCATTGGGGCTGGAAAGTTGGATAGGATTGGGCCCACAGTCCACATCACTGGCAGGCATAGAAAGTGGATGAGTGAATCATTCTAAAAATGCGCAATGGCTCTACTGCAGGGAGAGGCTCTTGGAAAAGACAAAAACTAAGGGGGTGCTAAAAGCTTGCATTTATTTAATATTTTCAAAAATAGGCCACAATGTAAGGCATTTCAGAGTTGCTTACATCTGTAAGAATTATTATGTGTATACTTCTGGTTGTAGCATCCAAAGTTTTTGTGCCTCAGACGTGGCATTTTTAGCCCTAAACCTTCACTCACTAAAATTCCCCAATCCTTTGGAAATAATTTGCATTTTTAATCAATCTTTCATTGCTTTTACTATATACAGATGAATGTAAGAGGGGTGGTTGTGGGAGTTGAGGTGCGGGAGGGGCTTTTGGACCAAGCTCTGCAGTTTAATAGCTTTTGTGCTGGGAACATAACACTCAGAGCATAGCTTTATCTGGCAGCCAGCTTTGCTTTGGCACAAACCCAGAAAACTCAGACACAGACTACAGTGTGTGCATGGAACCCATGACACCTCCTTAGCAGAAATGGGCCAGACTTATAGGACCCCAGGATTCCTAGTAGGAAAGGCTAGATGCAGGGCAACTTCCTTTGTACCATTTGCCTTCCTCTAACTTGGTAGAGGCACCCATATCTGTTCCAAAATAACAGGATATATGTTGGCAGCAATTTGTAGGTGTGTGCCAAAATGCCAAATGCAGTACAGTGGTACCTTGTAAGACAAACGCTTTGTAAGAAGTATGCTATGTAAGACAAACTAAAATTTCTATGGAATTCTGCTTTGTAAGACAAACAGTGCCTTGTAAGACAAACACGTTTGGCAGAGTTTGGCAAACAGTTTTACAAGGAAAATTTGTTGTAAAACCAACAAATTGATGGATCTGCATCATGAGTAACAGCAAGAGGTTATGGAGGAGAACTCTCTCATCTGCCGAAGAGGAGGCAAATAAGGAGGAGGAATCCCTCACATGAGATTAAGGACATTTGTAAACATTGGGAAATTGTGCAAAATTTTGTAGAAAAGCATCACCCAAATAAGGCTATAGCAGTGCGAGCGATGAGTCTGTTGAATGACAATGCAATGTCACATTTCTGTAAAATCCTCAAAAAGAGACAAAAGCAAGTATCATTAGATAGTTCCTTGTTAAAGTTGCTCAAAAGACACCAGTGACACTTTAAGTAAAAATTAGACATCCTTGTCCATAAAGGTTTTTCTTTTGTTTTACTGTACAGTATATTACAGTGTTTTTATAAATATTACAGTAATTGTGTTCTGTATTATATTACAGTGTTTTGAATTTGATTACAATGTTTTGTCATCATTTTTACATACAGTTAATATTTTTACATGAATACTTTTGGTTGTGGAACCAATCGTCTGAGTTTCCAGTATTTCCTATGAGAAAATCTGCTTTGTATAAAGAATGCTTTGTAAGACAAATGTGATTCTGAAACGAATTATGTTTGTCTTACAAGGCACCACTAGTATTTGCATCTAGACAATGCATGATTTTTGAATAAGGCCACTGGTGGAGTTGGTACCTCCTATCCTCCTGTAGTTTACAGCATGTGTGTGATCATGATATTCAGGGAGAACAGGGCAGAATGTGTTGTTTGGGTATGCAGAATCTAATTCCCTGATTCAATTACCTCCTTGATTTGGGTTGGGAGGCTGATTCAGTGTGATTACACAGTGAGCAAATTTAACTTTACCATGCAACACTCTGTGTGCCCAGACCAGGTTGCCTTGTTTGTGCAAGTTTGGTGTTGGGCTGGCTTGCAGTGTTCCCAGCAGCTTATGCAACTGAAATGAAAGAGTGCCTTGAACATCTTCTTGCATTCTTCTTGCCCCCCTAGTGTCACATTTTTAAGTAGAGTGTCACATTTTTAAGTAGAGTGTAGTTGCATTTAGGGAAATAATGAGAAGACATGTCTTCTTAACATCATGGTATAGAACCTACTGGATTAGACCAAAGTGTGTATTTCTCTTGTCTCTAGAACAGTGGTACTCAAGCTGGGGGTCATGACTGCAATTTACCGTTTTTTCGTTGTTGTTTTTTTGGTCTTGTTTATATCACCATCACTGCACATGGTGCTTTACAGAATAATCACAAGAAGACTGGTCCCTGCCTCAAGGAGTTTACAATCAAAAATTCTAAATAGGGCCATATTCGTTTTGTCTTATTTTGCTTAAGAATAGTCATATTCACAATTAGATGGACAGACATCATCTTTCTCTTGGCCATTCACCTTTTAAACTGAATGGAGTTTTGAGTCCTTGCACCAACTCATATCGCAGATATCAGCTTCCCAGAGGCTTAGGAAAGGCTGAGAAAACAAACAGGAAGTAATGGCAATGGTTGGGTAGAAAGAAGAAGCTCAGGATCCACGGTCTGAGCAGTTGTGCTCATAGTCCTTGTTGGCTTCTGGGTAGTGCGATCTGTGCTGTGAAAGTTCAGCTTCACTGAGATTAAAGTCTGCTGCTTTTTCATAATAAAAGGGGGAAAATGTTTAAAATGGAGTCATCAGGTGTGAGGTGACAAGCACCATAAGTGAAGTGCGGTGTCGGCAAGAACCAGCACCACTCGCTAAATGACTCGAAAGGGAATGGCCCCTGTATTTGTGCTGAGGCGGCAGAGAGCGGCAGGGAGAGAGCAAGCCAAGCAAGCCCAAAAACTCCATTAATTAAAGAAACTCGTTAATGAGGGACATTTAATCAGGGCAAGATTAGATCCAACTCTGAGCTTTGCCAGTGAGACAGGCAGGACAGCATGGGCCAGGTGCTGCAGAAACATCCAGGGCAGAGTTGCTCCTCTCCAACCCACTATTCAATGCAGCCACCTCAATCGGTCATCATGTTACAGGGCTTTCATATGTTTCAGAGAAGATTTGGGATAATATGGGGCTCTGTGGTGACTTCATGTTTCTCCATGACTTGGAATTTCAGCCTCATTTTTAGTCCTTCTGGTTTAAGAGGTGTGGGCTATTCTGATCATTATAACAATAGAAACAGACATATTTCTTTCATATTGTGTGTGACAGTGCAAAATGTTCAAATGATATGCCACTGTTGCATATGGTTGCTGAAATTTTTTTACCTAGAGAAATTGTCACTGGGCCAGTCTGCATGTGTGGAAAGGCCAGGGTTTTTGTTTTTGTTTTTAAAAAGGAATCCAAAGGAGTATATCCTTTTTTTAAAGTAGCTCCCAACACTTTCTACCACAAATGAGCGAGATGGATGACAGTGAAAAAAAGTGTTAGTGGCAGCTTTATTACGGAGAATTTATTTACTCTAGTGGTTTCTTCATTTCCTAAAAAGTTCTTCTAGTTTTCTCCTCTAAGACTATGCCAGCCAGTCAAAAACTTCTTGATGTATTAATTCTGAATATATGTATGTAAATTTATGATGTGCTATAACATTATTCCTTTCCTCATAAGAAAATTTGATTTTTTGTTTTGAATTTGGGGCTGTTTCACAAAATTGATGTGAGTTTTTAAAATTTATTTAGTACCCATGTATTGCAAACATCTGTCACATTTAGGATGTATTGATATTTCTAGGGATACATTGTCATCTTCCAGGAGTTGTTCAAATACTTCTTCCCTAATCTAGCAAAGAACCACACACATCTGTTTATGTCACAAGTGTAAACATCGCCATCTGCATTCTGATTCCATCCTGGCCCCTGAAGTGGCTGGATTTCCTCTGATGACTATGGAGGTGTGGGTCCACCTTTAGGGACCATTCATGGTAATATACCACTCATGGAAATATACAATTAATTATCCACAGCTAGAACTGGATCAAGTCGTCCCCCCCCCAAGTGTAACGCTGTAACGCAGGGTTCAATCCTATCCAAACATCCAGCACTGAAGCAATAAAGTATGAGTTGCATCCTGCAGGGGAGTTGCAGTCATGGTGATCTTTTATCCCTTACCTGGGTTTAGCCTCCATTGCTCATTGGGTCACCTCAGAAGTATGCCAACTCCTTTGCAGGCACAGGTTTGAGTGAGAGAGAAGGAATCATGAGACATGGACGAGAATGTTTATGCAAATCACTGTCACCAATATCTGCCCCCTTCTGCCCACTGTCCTACCACCTTTCTTTCCAGATCTTCTGTGTTCCTCCCTTTCCCTTCCTATCTTCTGCCTTCTCCATTGCCTTGCTGGCTCCAGCAGGGGTTCCAGATTCTGGCAATGAGGCTGCAGCACTGCTGCCTCTCCCACTGTGGCAGCTCTACAATTGCCGTCAACAACTATTTTATGACAGCAGAACACTGTTTACTGTCATAAAATCCTCTATGCACCACCCCAGTCCTAGTTAGGATTGGGCTGCAAGTCACATCAAGATAGAAAACTCATTCTGAATACATGGAGTGAAGCTGTATCAGACAATTGTAGCTGACTATTTTCAGCACAAAAAGAAGGTTAGGAAGGATTTTTTTTCAGAAGCCCCCAAATGTCAGTAGTTCTTTTGCAGTGGTTCAGAATGTCTTCACAATCCTGATTACCTTCTGATCTGAATTGTCATTTTTGTATTGTGTTTTTACCCACAGCATCAAAATGAGGCATCATCAGATTTTCCTGGACCTAGTAGAAGAGGAGGATAGGGGGAAACGCAGACGCCACTCTTAACACTTAGCAACAATCTTTCCATTTTGCTTTCCACATTTCCTCTTCCATTAGTTGGTCTGGGCATGCTGTATTGGGAGTACTGTATTTGGAGATTTGGTAGGCTGGGGAATAAAAAAAGGGATTTCTTGCACTACCTCTTAGCCACCTCTTTCCCTGATGAAAAAGGGGTTTCCCAGAATTTGGGGAATTCTAATTTTCGCAAAAACCAAACAATAACAAGAACTCAACAACTGGAAGAAGCTGAACAACTTGCCCTCTCTTTAATAATAATCAGATGGTAATTTTTGCAGGAAGTCAGCCAAAAAAATTAAAGGATTTGATCCAAAATTAGTGTTTGGTTTCAGGAACCCTGGCTCCTTTACTACAGTTTGATAATGTGATTTTAAAAAAAGATGGACATAACTGACATCCAATTACAAGGAGGCTACTCTGAGAAGGCTTCCCCAGAAGGTATGCATTAGGGCCTTCTAGATGATTTCTGCTCATCGTAGGATCTGAGATGATCGAGCTGCATTTCAAATCTGTGCTGAACTGACAGCTTTCTCCCACTTCATCTCAAGTAAAAGCATTGGTAGCCAAAGGAATGATTCATCTTTAAATAGGAACTGAACAAAACAAAAATAAGCGGGAAGGGAGTGTAGAGGATAAAAAAGCTGGGTGTTTCAAAATAAAAACAGGACTGGCCAAGATCAGCAAAAATTGGGCACAGAGCTTAAAAGGCAAGCAAAATAAAATAACATTTCAGAACGTGACTGGACTGGGTAAGCCTTTTGTTAATGCTTTTGTAGGCCATCAGATGACAAACCAGAGGCAACAATCCAGATCATCCCAGTGTATAAACTTAAAAAAAAATCTGGGCTCAATGTCATGGGCTCATTCAATTGATGAGTTAGGACCACCTGGCCATCCCTTCCCATCCCTTTACTTAACAAAGTACAGTGACGCCTCACGTAACAAGCACCTCACGTAAAGTATGTTCCATGTAACAAACAAAAATTTCTCTAGGATTCTGCTCCATGTAACAAATTGTGCTTCATGTAGCAAACACACTCATTGCAGTTGGGGCAGACATGCTGGCCAGCAGCCCTTTTAAACAGCGTCAGGGCTGCCTAGCTCACCTGCCCATAGCAAAAGCAAAAAGGCGTCCACTGGGTAAAAGGAGAAAATAGCAGTGGAGAAGAGGGAAGCAGCTCAGGGCTAGCCAGAAGGGAGCAGGGGAGAGAGAGGTTCAGGATGAAGAGAAGGAGAAAGTGGGGAGACACTTCGAAAGTGTCTTGGATTGCAGCCTCCTAACCATGTCTACCCAGAAGTGAGCCCCATTATGTTAAATGGGTCTTACTCCCACTAATGTGTCTTTGTAGCCTCCTAACCATGTCTACCCAGAAATAAATCCCATTGTGTTAAATGAGGCTTACTCTCAGGAAAGTGTCTTTAGGATTGCAGCCTAAGTAGACTTCATAGGATCATGCACATTGAATGCATGTTTTGAATTCAATTCCAGTGTTTTGTCATCATTTTTACATCCAGTTAATATTTTTATATGAATATTTTTGGGGTTGTGGAACCAATTGTCTGAGTTTCCATTATTTCCTATGGGAAAATCCACTTCATGTAAAGAACATTTCACGTAACAAACTTGCCTCTGGAACGAATTAAATTTGTTACATGAGGCGCCACTGTAGTTTTGGGTATGTAATCAGTGAGCATACGAATCTTAGCAAGAGGAGTCACCAAAATCTTTTGTTGCTGCTGAACTCTAGATGTGAGGATAGCAAATCCAAATAATTCTTTTCTGGGATGCATGTGGCCCTTCACGCACAGGTTTGAAAAGGAAAAGACAATGTTTCTGCCATTTTCTGGATGCCGAGATGTTACAGTCAGCTCCAGGTGTTAAAAGGGTCAAAAACAGGTTAAAATTAGAGGGGGAATTTTGAAGGATTTTTCTTCTCACACTATATGATAATGATCTCACTGGGTAAACAAAGCTAATTCTGAATGATGACAGACATTGCCTGCCCTAGTATGAATCAGCATCATTTATCCTTAGTAACTTGGTCATGCTGCCAAATCAGATTAGTTGTGTGATATCACACTGCCAAATCAGATTTGTCATTTTATTGGGGGAGGAGTTAAGTCCACATTCAGGACTGTGGACAAACTTTCAGACATTGCACCTGAATGCCAGGTATCAAGAGAAGAAGCCTGTGGGGTAGGGATCGTGGTTATGAAGTTGTGTGGTGAACACACTTTGAACCTCTGCAGAAAATCAATAATAAGGATGCAAGAAAATGGAAGGAGTAAAGAATGCAAGGAGCAAATAAGTGGAATGCAAATAAGTGGAAGGATGCAAGAAATAAGCAAATAAGGATACAAGAAAATGGAAGGAGCAAAGAAAATAATAAGGAAGCAAAGTGGAAGGAGCCATTTCGGCTCATTCTTAGAAGACGCCTCCTCTTCATAGCTGTGGCAGAAAGTTTGGAAGGTCTCTGGATGGAGAAAGAGAGAGAGAAGAGATGGGCAAAGAATACTGCCTTGTGGTACTTTTTTTTTTTACTTTTTCAAAACCAGTCATTTGTCTCCTTCCACTTCCAATCCTGCTTTTGATGGATTGGTACACAAAATTCATAAAACTGTGTGCTTTCTCTGTTTCCCTTTTGTAGCAATTCAAGGCTCAACCTTGGGTGCCTGTCACTTGTAGTCATTTTATAAGTCAGTGGAGCAGGCAAATACTTTCATCCCTTTTTGGTGTTTGTGTATTTAGTGGTGAGTGTTTATATTGTAAAGATGTGGCCAGGAAGAAATCAATTTTGTCCTCATGGTTTGTTGTGTGATGCGTTAGGTCAAGAGTGGGTGATGTAACAGTCCACAGAGCTATATTTTTACAGTTGCTCGCACAAAGATTAGATGTGACCTGTGCCGAGTCTCCTCTGGCATGCATCATACTCTTCCTAGCTCATGTTCACAGCTTGGAGTGTCACAAACTCTTCCTGTTTGTACTCCATCTGTTTTACACAATGCTACTCCATAAAGTGGGTGAAGAAAAACCTCCAAATGTAAATATAGGGCACAATCCAGAGTTAGGGCAATGCAGAGTGCCCTAACTGGGCTGTACCAACTAACCTGAATTCAGAGCAGAAATTTATGCTCCATCCAGAGAATCAGGAAGCCTGGGCTGCCCTAGCTGCTCCACAGCATGCTCAATAGGCACCAAGTCAGTGACACCTAGGGACAGCTTGCTCTTGAGGAGACCCCCCTAGATCACACTGAACAAGGAACATCTGTGGTGCCTGCCTTATAAGTTCCTGACAACCCAGAAGCCCAGAAGTTCCTGATAACCAGTAACAGGTGCAGCATGAGAATTCAATACAGCAGTACCTCTAGTGGAGGGTGGATGCTTGGAGTGGCCTGCTGTATCCCTAGGTTGGTGGGCTGCCATGGTTGTGCCATATCCGGAAGTTGAAAGGCAGGGGTTGCAGATAGACCATCTTGCAATTGGGCCAACCCATTGATAGATAGGGCAGCTCAAGTGCACTTCTGGATTGTGCCCATAGTTCTGGAAATCTTTCGTTGATGTATACTTCTTTGCCCTTTCTGCCCGTTGTTTGAGAGAAATTAATTAATAGTTGCTTTCCAGTGAATGGTGGAATAGGATTGTTCTGGAGTGAAGGATCTTTTGCAATAGTATATGAAAATGTTTTTCATATGAAAAACAAGAAAAATGTTTTATAATTGCAAAAACATTTTCTAATTCATAACCGTGTTAAAAACAGTTTAGACCAGCATTTCTCAACATTTGTCCCTTGATGTACCAATTCACATGGTTCGCCTTTTGGAAGTACCACTTCTGGATTGAAAGGTCAGACACAATGCAACAAATACTGGTAAGAGGTTCAACGCAAAGGTGGGAGGGCTTGCAGAGAAAAGTCCAAAATCACATTAGACAAATTTGGTTTTTTGCTGAAGTCAGTCTGAGTCTGGTTCACAATTCCAGCAATGGGGAAAAGTCAGTAAACTCAATATAATGAATCACTCATTCTTAATCATCCAGGGACAGCAAGCCAACATTCAGAAAATGAGGATTTCCTATTGCTGCCTTTGGAAGTCAAAGCATCCTGTCAATCACTGGTATTCAGGCATTTCAGCCCAGAATCCCCTTTCAAATTTAAAAATCTGTCTGGGACTCCCTGCCAAACTTACTGGAATGCTCCTCCATGTCTACTCAGAAGTAAGTCCCATTGTGTTTAATGAGACTTACTCCCAGGAAAGCCCATTGCCAGATTCCAAGATGATGGATCCCATCCTCTTGTGACCCCTCTGACCTGACGTTGAGACCCCTAAGAGGGGGCTGACCCCAACTTTGAAGACTACTGCTGTATATTCACAGTATTCCTTCTGTCACAGGAAAAATGGTGCAAGTATACACACACACACACACACACACACACACACACACACACACACAGGATCATGGCTCATATACCATCATCTCCTTACCACTACCACCAACATTTTTCCAGTTGAACATACCATTACAACTTTGCTTAAAGTATTCTTTATCTTCCTTTCTTCTAAGCCAAATTGTGCACCATAAATGTTCTTTGTAAATTAGTATGAGACACATAATCCAGATTGCAGAATTGAGGAATTTTTTCCTGCAGAATTCCAGATCCTGAGGCTGCAATCCTAAACCCAAATTAGGCTGGCATAACTCCTGGCAAAAGTCATGTGCTGGCCTGGAAGTAGTCACGAAAGTGCCTCAGAGTACTTCGCCACCATGGGCAGGGGGTGGGGGTTAGGTCATTGCTTTGATATGTCACGGACTCCCCACACCACCATAGGAACAGGGAGACTGGTGAGTTGTTCTGGCCTAAATTGGTTTGGATTGCACCTTCAGTTGGTAACCTGAAGATGCCATGTTCCTGAGCATCATTCTGTGCCTATCTCTGTCCTTACTGAACAGATTTTCCCAAGGCATCATTCCACACCTTCTTTGTCCTTAGAAAGCGATCTAAGTTGGGGCACTTTCATCTCTGTTTCTTCACTCTGGCATTAAACTTATTTGGGTATTAACAGTATGCAAGATTTTTGCATAACGTGGCCTCAGATGTTGCTGAACCAGCAACCCCAAACATATGTACAGATACACCAATCTCCTTTTGTTGCCATTTCTGAAGACCAGGTGCTCATTGAGTGTACAAAGGAACTGAGTAAAACTTGAAAGATTTCAATTTTTTTGCTCAAAAGGTTTTCTTCATGAATATGTCTGTTAAAAGGTATGTCTGGTCTAAGGTGAGAGGACCCTGCTGCATTCTATGGTCACCAACATGTGACTGGGAATGGGACGGTCTATGGACAGGGGACAGAAAGGTTTCTCTCTGCAAGGAGGAAACGCTGCATGCCCAAGTCTGTCCCACTGTGATCTTGCTTTGTCATAAATTAACCACACACACAATTAAGGAGCCTGTCTCAGCTCTAGGAGCTGCGGATGTATTTCATCCCGAGAGAGAGAGGCACTGCTGTGCAAGGCTATAAAGCATCTGAGAACAGAACTCGGGCTCCGAGCAGAGGGGCTCATGGCTCTTTGTCAGCACAAGGTGAGGGACGGTGCGCTGAATGGAAGGTGGGGGAAGTAGTAAGCAGTGAGGAGTGAAATGGTGTGATTGTGTGCAAGTGAGGAAAATTTTATTTGAGGAGGGACAGGACTTTCCCAGGTGGGATGATGCCTGGGAAATACCTCCATCTTCCTCTGCATGTGGTTGTAATGACTAGGTTGCACCCATTATATGGATCATATCAACAAATTACCACAACCACAAAGGTATTTCTGGCCAGTGGCTAGCCTGCCAAAAAAACCTTTCACACTGTATGGAAGATCCATCAGAAAGCCAATGTATACTTTACAGGCGCAGTAAACGCCATGTATCAAGGATGTCTCACAGCCCAATCCAAACACACACAACAGTGAAACTCAGGTTCTGTTGTTGTGAATTGCCATACAGAGGTGCACAGAGTGTACCAGTATCTGCCATTTTGGAACTGCCACTGCTAATGGAACTGCCACCTGCCACTACCAGCTTCCTATAGGAAAATGAGTAAGCTGACAGAAGAGCCTGGGAGGAATGGGGTGGGAGATGAAAAATTAGTGAAACAGGCATGCACCAGAATCCTATCCCCATTCCCTCTTATCTTCTCTCTTCCATAATCTTCTTGGTTCTGAGCAAGCAAAATGGCTGGCATAGTTCTGAGAAGATCCATTATGGCATGATAAGGGAAGAAAAGTTCTGTTACCATGGGACCTGTGCCTGCCCACCACCACCACCACCACCACCGCAGGATACAGTGGTGTTTTCTGTTACTGTGGCTTATTTACTGGGATGAGGGTTAAGTTAGGATTGAGCCCTGACAAATCTTTCACAAGCTAGTTGTGATGATATACAGCCTAGCCCTAAAACTCAGTGTAAGGAATGTTTGTTTCAATCCCAAATTCATGAATGTGTTAGGCAAAGGAATGCCTACTGCTTTTCCAAATGTCTGCACTCAACACCGATCCTTGCTTCTCATGCTAGAAAAATTATATGACACATTGCTGCCAGCTTAACCATTTTACACCAGAAACCTCTCCTTCTCAGTTAAGTCCTCCTTGATCCATAACAGGGACTCATTTAGTCATGAATCTCACATCTAGACACAGACCTGGGCCGTGCTAAAATGTAAATGTAACCAAAGTTAACTGAGGACTCAATCCTAAATAACTTTCCTGCACCAAAGTTGCTGCAATGGAACCCTGAGGTATAGGAGAAGATGTTCGGGAATGCCTTCCCCATCAAATGGGACAGTATATGACCTATATGTCAGTATATGACAGTATATGGTACAGCTGTATCATTGCAGGAAAGCAGGATAGGATTAGGACCTAAGTTACATGACAGTGTAGTGGAGCTTCCCAGGTTAAGACCAGATTAGAGGTCCCACCACTTGCTGGGCCTCCAGGTCATCCCACTCCATTTTCCTGAGAAGGATCCTGCTGCGCGGCTTGGAAAGCCTTCCCTTGTTGGCTTTGAGGAGGGAAGGGGTTATAGAGCACTGGCTTTCACCTCCTTCTCTCCACAGAACAGCCTGACGGAGCCTGCAGCCTTGCTACCGCCTCATCGCTGGCAGTGACGGGCAGCACAATCCAGATTTGCACTGAAAATGCCTGTGCTGTGCTTAGAGAGTCTGCTGCCGCATTACCCTGGGGAGGCTGCAGCCATCTCTGTAGGTCTACTCAGACTTCAAGCAGACCGGAACAATGATGTGCTGCTGCCACCTGCCCTCTAAGTTGTGTTAAGATCTGACATAAAGTCCCCTGCTCTCTTCCCTTTCTCCCTTTCTCTGCCCACCCTATGCCCACCCACCATCCTGTCACATGGAGAAGTTTACAACAGCAGAAGGCGCTTCTGCTGTTGAAAAATGGCTGTCAATGGAATACAGAAGTGGCAGAACTGCAGTTGTGCCAACAGACCCCACCACATCCACCAGACCTGGTTAGGTTGTAGGGGCGGTGTAATAGTGCATGGGGGTAATGGAGGCACTATTTTTTTAATTTACTGGCATGCGCAACCTATACCGGTATGCTACCTTTGTCTGCAGCCTCTTCTTTCTTCAGCTGTGCCACTACTCAAGAGATGGCACAGATCTGAAGAGACTCACCGGTGAGATAGAGGCTTCTCTAGTCCTTAGTTGGCGACTGACGAGGGAGTCATCCTTTCAACCGATTCACTGCTGTTGCTGCTGCTGGATAAGAGGGAGGCTTACCCAGAGGTGAAGGAAAATATTTTCCCTTACCTCTCACAGGCATTCCAGTCTGCCCCTAACTCCAGCCTCAGAATGCAGTGCAAATCTTTTTAGTGCGGCTGATGGGTGGGGGGAAGGCAGGGAGGATAGGATTGGGTCAATATTCACCCATTCTGGTTTCACAAAGAGTAATTATTCTATTTCACTATTTACCCTCCTCAGAATTTGTATAACATAGTACCAAGTATAATTTAAGGCATACTGGCTGGCATTTTAGAATAACCCAGAACAAAACTAATAAACATAAAGAATGAAATGATTTGTGTTCCATTCTGTTTTCCCTAAATAAAGTTGGGTATATTAAAAATGTAAAAATAGCATGCAAATTTAGCTAAATTACTGACATAGCTGGTCATAATAAATGCTACCAAGTAGCTAGTAGTATACACTTGTCTGAAGAATGGTACACTCCTTCTATCTGGGATGATCATCCTCTTCCACCAAGTGCACAGCTTTGGGAGGGACGCACATGGAGCAGTGAGGGAGGAAGGGACACCCGCCTAGCCAGCCAGATCAGCTGAATCATCCCTGGCGATCAACGGGGTGACTGATGTCGCAGCCAGATCGCCCTCACATCCATAGCTAGTAGTATGCAGGTTAAAAAAAATTTAAGTGCAATTCTTAGAAACTTGCCTGTTCTTTTGGACATAGTTTTCCTGTTTAATTTTCTCCTTTCAATATCTCCTTTCAATATCTGGCAATTTTAACAGGTAAATCCTATCTATGTTGTGTGAATTGGTTCTCTCTATCAGTCTTGAAAAGCAATATTCTTTTTTTCTAAACGGAAAAGTCCATTTCAGGTTCTGCTGGTTACAAGTTTGGTGATTTTGAATAAATCAGCAGCATTTTAAGTATCATTTCAGCGTAATCTGTCTTGTGTATCTGATCCCAGGAGGATACAGCAGAGAGATTTCTCTGCACTCTCCTGCCGCCAGGAAACTTTTAACCAAATAGCATCATGATCCAAGTGATTAGTGTGAAAGGTTCTGGTATACTGTATATGCAGGAATTCTTACATCCCATCTCCTCCCAACTCATTCAGAAGTGACATTTCCAAGGTCAGGCTTGAATGCATGGTAGTGGTCAGTGATGGGCCCAGCCTGGCCCAACAACCGGTTCCCCGGGAGTGGGCGGGGCCAGGCTGGGTCAGGGGGCCTGGGTCAGGGGCAGGGCCGGGGCAAAATTACATTAAAAAAATTTTAAAAATTAAAAATGTCATGGGACTTACCTCTCAGTAGTCAGGTTGGGCTCCCAGGCTGCAGTCCCAGCCACACTTTCCTGGGAGTAAGTCCCATTGACTGTCATGGGACTTACTTCTGAGTAGTCAGGTTGGGCTCCCAGGCTGCAGTCCCAGCAACACTTTCCTGGAAGTAAGTCCCATTGACTGTCATGGGACTTACTTCTGAGTAGTCAGGATTGGGCTCTCAGGCTGCAGCTGGGCTGGCCGGCCGCTGGAGCGCAGGCACCCCGGCTGGCACTTTTAAATTTGCCGCTCCCAGCGGCAGCCTGCCGAGGCGCCCCACAAGCCCCAGCGCGTCCTTTCCCCGGCCACTGGAGCACAGGCACCTCGGCCGGCACTTTTAAATTTGCCGCTCCTAGCGGCAGCCCGCCGAGACGCCCCACAAGCCCCAGCGGCCGGGGAAAGAGGCAGCCGGGGTGCCTGCGCTCCAGCGGCCAGCCCAGCTGCAGCCTCCAGTCTAGCGCGAACTGGTCTGCCTGGTTATCGCACCCCCTGCCACTACCGGATCGCCAGCGGCGGGGGAATAGGAACATCCAGTTCGACAGAACTGGACAGAACCGGCCTGGGCCCACCACTGGTTGTGGTCCTCCTACCTGGCCTCTGCAGCCTCCCTGCCCATCTTCAGGCACTATGGGTGCAATCCTAATAAGTCAGCCTAACTCACATGGCATATCTTTCCATGGTAGTTTAGGGAGGTCAGTGTGTAACTGTGCAGTGGCCTAAATCCCCCTCCAAAAGTGTGACAGAAGTGCCTTTTGGCACTTTTGTAACACCCTCAGGTCAGCATAGAACTTTTGCTAACTAGGGGTTTGGATTCCATTTACTACTGTTATTGTCCCAGTGGTTGCGAAAACAAATTCTCAGAAAATCAGGATAAATTTGCACAACATCTGTGTTTCCAAATTGCATCCTTTTTTCTGATTTGGGCTACCAAGGTACGGTGTTTGAAGTTTGTTTGGAAGAAGGTTTAGCCCAACACAGCAGAGACTTTGGCATGTAAAACAAACCTTTAATGATAGCCTCACACTAAGAAATGTCTTTACCTCAGTGAACAGACATGCATTGGCTAACCAGGCAGGGAGAGACAGTGGATAACAGGTCACAATAAAGCTCATAATTGTTACTGGCAGTCGACTATAAGCATGTTTCTTGTATTGTGTCTCCACAGGGCAACCAGGACGCCACGGCTCCGCCTGACGCAATGGCCCAGCCCTACCCTCCAGCCACATACCCACCACCCCCGCAGAATGGTATCCCTGCAGAATATGCTCCTCCACCGCACCCACACCCAGCACAGGACTATTCAGGGCAGAGCACAGTACCTGAGCATGCCATGACTCTTTATACGCCAGCACAGAGCCACACTGAACAGCCGGGCACTGATGCCAGCACGCAGTCCATAGCGGGCACACAAACAGTACCGGTAAGAGAAAGTGCAAAAAAAGAGCCAAAAACCAGTAACCAACAATTGCATGAAGAAATCCTGTCCATTGGGTACTTAAGACAGATGAGGAAAGCCAAGTCAGGAAGAAGGAGGGAGAGGTATCGCAAAGGATGTAATTCAGAAGCCAGGTAACTGGATCCAGGCGTAAAAGTTCAAACACACATGAAGCCCTGACGGAAAACTCTGAGCCCTGTCAATATCTTCCAGGCTCACCTACCTTGCAGAGTTATTTTAAGGACAAAAAAAGAGGAGGAACTATGTATTGCTCCCTGCAGGAAGGGTGAAATAAAAATGTGAAAAGTAATTACCTCTCTCCCCTTACCTCTCATACAGCCACATCAAAAAGGCTGGGGAAAGCAAAGGGAAATTATTGGATATATGCAACCAGGACTAAATGTGTGGGCTGGGCGAAAATTGCTTAATCTTCCATAAGTCTCCCACTCTGTTCTGGGTCTCCTTAGATCTACCCTCTTTATTGGGCATAATTCTGAGGAGAAGGAAGAGTTGGGGTGTTCCTCAACAGAGGGGATAGCATCTGGCATGCAACATTGCTGCGGCCTCCACCTCTTCCCAACCCCCTTTTTCTCCTATCCACCCACTCTCCATGACTTCCTTACCTGGACTATCAGGTGTGCAGTCCTGTAGCAGAGGTACAGTGCTACTGCCTCTTGAGATAGGGTGCACAAAATGGCCACTGACAACATCCTGGACTGCATTTGCAGCACCAGAATTCACTTTGGCAGCATAGCCCATTTCTGAATAGTCTAGAGGGTCAGGTCCATAGGCAAGCAGGCAGATAGAGGCAAAGTGGCAGCTTCTCTGGCTTGTCCTTCTCCACACTCTAACTGAGACATAGAAATAGCGAGAGGTCGGGGTCAAGATGGAGCAGGACTGTAACAACAGAGGGCTTGTGCAATAGGGGAAGGTTCATGGAGGCAATTAACAGTACCCCACGGCCCCCATGGGCATTTGTGGCTCAGTGCTTAAGTTTCCTGGCTCCCCTTGTGTCCCTAATCACTTGTAATCTACCTGCTTGGCTGCCTGCCAATCCCATCGTGCCAATGATGTGGTTGTAATGCAGCTTGGCGGGGAAATGCTGAGCGAGCAATTCCCAGCCGTTTCTCAGTCCCTGAATGCCAGGCTGGCTCCCTGCCACCCCGCGGCTAAGAGATTGTGCTCTGCCTCCCCCCATGGCTGTATGCGTGCCGACCCACATGCAACAACAGGGTCAAGCTGTCACCTTCAGCACATAGTTTCTCTCCACCTATAGGCATGTCTGCTCATCTCCTTACCCCACTTTCACACACATACACACACACACACAATATAAAAATAATTATATTGAGCATTTTCAAACCCATTTTCAAGGCACTTTATGACACATGCCCAGGAAGTTATGCCAGAGTTGTTATCCCCATGTTGTAGTATGAGGTGAAAGTGAGGCTTGAGGTGAAAAGAACTCTGAGTAGTCTTTGCTAGTGATTTCTTAAATAAGAATTTATTTGAACTGAGAACTTCTTGGCTAATGGTTCACTCATGTAGCCACTGTACTATATTTGCCATAAAAGGCTTGCAGCCATATAGCAGCACAGCAAGCGTTGGACACATGCGTGCAAGCCTGTATGCATTTGCACACGTACACTCAGGAGAAATGATGGTGGAGTCATCAATAATCAACAGGCGCCAATAGAAACTTCTTTCCTTCCAGCAGACAGATGAAGCGGCACAGACAGACAGCCAAACACTACACCCGCCAGAGAGTGGCTCTGACAAGCAGCAGCCCAAGCGGTTACACGTTTCCAACATCCCTTTCCGCTTCCGGGACCCTGACTTGCGGCAAATGTTTGGGGTGAGTTCAGTTACCTCCCCTTTCCCCTGAAGGGTTGGTGGGTCCCTGGCAGAGGTACAGGCTGAGCAAACACTACTGAAAACAGTGGTGTTTAGTTCTGTCTCTCCACCCTGCATCCTGAGCAAGCTCTGCACAAATGCATCCAAATAGTTGCTGCTAATGCATCCAAATAGTTGCTGTGCCCGTCTTGCAGCATGTAATGAGAAGTGCAGGGTCTCTCCCTTTTCCTCCAATATTTGCCAGAGCTCCCTGGCAGGCACTCCTTCTGCTGCCCACTCCTTGCCCAGACCCTTCATTTGGTGAGCCTGGGCCCCATTAGAATTGCAAAGGCATTTTGTCCAGTCCAAACCAAGGGAAAGCAACCCTTAGTAGGTGCTGTCTGAAAGACATCATGTTTGTTACATTGTTGGTGTGCCCTCAGAGATGGATTGGGTTTCAGTGGTCTATAGATTACAGAGAGAGATCAGTATATATATGGCATCAGAGTTTGTGGATATTTTATTTTATACCTTGAGAATGGCCTTGTATTCCAAAAGTTGCCTGGGCATTGAGTCTCTTGGGAATAAACCAAAGCATAAAAGGGCATAGATAGCCAAACTGGGACAGAAAACGAAGGATTGCCTGGCTTCCATTTTCACCATCAATTTGTCCTTCTTTTCCCAGCAATTTGGAAAAATCCTGGATGTTGAGATCATTTTCAATGAGCGTGGCTCCAAGGTGGGTTCAACATGTTGATAGTGTGGTAGAGCCCAAACCTCACTGTGGGGACACCTTCCTGGGGCCAGAATCCCCTCTCAGTTCTCCACTCCTGTCCCTCCAGGAGGTCTGTTTGCAGTTTACTCTTTCTGCTCTAAACTGCCCTGTTGGTTTCTAACCACCCCAACCCTGCAGCTGTGGGCCTGGGATTACATTTTGATTTTAACTGTCCTGGCACTAATGTACTAATAGAAGGTATTTACTGTATAAAAGTTTGAATATACTATCCTTCAGATTCTAAATTTGCATAAACTACGTGCAATGTAACTTTTAAAGTCCATCAATAAGTAGCCACAAACCTGTCAGCTAACATGAGCTTAGGCAGGAAAACACTTTAAAGCAGAAAAAGAACCAACCTACTATGGTAAACTTAGAAATCATTCTTACAAAATTCTTACAAAAGCTTATCATACAGGTTTTTTTCTTCCTTAAACCAAGCTACCTCTTGGGAGCTGCACACGCTTTTTCAAAAAAGACAAAGTGAAGAGGAAGCGACATTAGTGCTTCCTGTTGACATCCTTCTAGTTTTTCCCACATGATTTTTCAAGATAGGGGATACATGGATACGTGCTCTCCCATATTTGTGCATTTATAAAAGTATATTTAAATAAAATATCATTATAGAATTTTCCAAGCCACATGTCAGTTTCAATACTGACCCTTAGAGCCAAACAGGATGTATTTCCCCCTTAGAAATCATAGAATCCTAGAGTTGGAAGGGACCTATTAGGTCATCTACTACAACCCCCTGCCTGTAGCAGGATATTTTCCTAGAGCATCTCCAACTGGTGCTCGTTGAGCCTCTGCTTGAAGATCCCCACTGAGGGACAGTCCACCACCTCCATGTGATACAGATGTTTTATTATCAGATCTCCACCTGAAAGGAATGTAGGGGAAAACAAACTATAAATTCTTCTTCCCAAGGAGGAAAAAAGACTTCTAAATAGTTTCTCCTTTCTTTTCTCCAGTGTGCCTAATAATGGGTAGACCAAAGGGGTAGGGACTCGTGAGGGATGGGATTTCAATCAATCAGTAGTATTTATATACCACTTTTCAATGAAAAGTTCACAAAGCGATTTACAGAGAAAATGAAATAAGTAATGGTCCCTGTCCCAAAAGGGGACAGACGCTAAAAAGATGTCAAAGAACATCAGCAGAAGCCGCAAGAAAAGGTATTTTGGGGTGAAGAAGGCAGGTTATTATTCCCTTACTTAATTGAAGGATGAACTGAACACCCATTTGAAAGAGTGCCTCTAGTCCAGTTAGCAAGGGTTAACTATTTCAGGGGTTAACTGATAGGAGAACAGAGTGAAACCTCCCTTAGTTCAGTCCAACTACCACCTGTGACCGCTGCTTTTAAAAAAAGCCTTGAGTGAGCCAGCTGTGGCTTATCCAAGTACATCTACTTTGGCACTTAATCCTATTAAAAGAATAAGCACTTCCCACATCTTATTTCTTTATCCAGAAAATGAACGCTGTTTGTCTCTAGCCTGTATTGGAGTCCATTGCAAGTACAAGGATCTCAGCACAGAGCTTTCTGATATCCACTGACCTCCTAGGGCCCCATTCCCACAGAGTGTGGTAATGCCTTCTGCCACCTCTTGTCCTGCCACCTTCACCTGTCAGGAAGCCAATTCAGTGTCTGTTTTACTCCTCTCCAGCCTTGCCCTCCCCTTCTCCTTGCTTTGCCCCTTTCCCCCCAGTCCTTGGGGTGGTTTGGGAAGTCCATGTCCTGCCTCTTCTCCCAGGCCCTGGGAGGCTCTGTCTCTGCTGCTCCTTACTCACCCCTTCTCTCTGTCCTGTCCCTCCCACCTTTTTTCTCTCTTCATCCTTCTCTCTTCCTCCAACCTCTTTCCCTTCCCAATCTCTTTCTCTCTCTCTCTCTCTCTCCTTTTCCCTTTCTCTCCCCTACTCACAGGGTTTTGGGTTTGTAACTTTTGAAACTAGTGCAGATGCCGATCGGGCACGGGAGAAGCTGAATGGCACCATCGTAGAGGGACGCAAAATTGAGGTGCGAACAAGTGCACTGCCTGCTCCACATCGGGCATTAGGAGTTCCACCTGCTTCCCCACCCACCCTTTTGATCATTCCTGCCTTCAGGACCTCATGTGACAAGCAGGCGGGCGAGTTGATGTTGCATGTCCTGTGCTGGTGACCCCCCCCCTTGGTTGAGAGAGGGAATGTCTGCTAGCAGTTGCCTTGGTTGCCCTACTAAGGAGTAAATTACCTACAAAAATAGTAACCTGTGCTGGGGCAATGTCAAAAAATATAAGAGTAAGCATGATATTGCCAAATCCCAAATCTCCCAGGCTTCTCTAGCTTGTGTTTGAGCAGTTCAGGCCCTATAGGAGGAATATTGATGGGGAAAGGCTATCTGGCTATGGCTCTTTCCTTCCTCTTGCTTGCTTATTTTCAGAATATTGAATGATCAGTTATTTCAATGTAAGTAAGGTAGAGACACAAATGAGAAGGTGGCAGAGCTGGTAACTCTTTCTTGATCACATTAGGGCATGAAGTGCCATGTTATAAGAAGCTCCAAAACCGACTCCGCCAGGGTGACTTCTGGGCAGTGGAAAAGATGGGTGGTCGTTCCATCTAGACGCAAACATCCTTTTCTGCTAGAGCATCTGCCCTTTTGCACCGTGCTTGGTTTCTGATGCCCTCTCTCATGTGACCTCAGTAGCCTGCCCGGTGAACGATACACCCACTGTGCATGCAGCCTGGACAGGACCTCGCATGCTACTTGTGAAATGTGACACTGGGAATGGGGAAGAGGAAAGTTTCATGAATGTGTTTTTTTCAAAGTGCCAAAATCACAGCTAACTCCAACTTTGATCTCATTGCTAAGCCCAGCACTAGGAAAGGTTGCAGGTCAGAAGCAAAGGTCATTTTGAATTGAAGTGGATTACCAAATTTGTGGTGGTAGGTAAAGGTTTCAGTATTGCCAGATGTGTCACTATAAGTACAATATTTTCTCTGAAGATAATGAGTCTGTGTCCTCTGAGGTAACCGGTCCAAATTTTGAATGGCATTTTTGAATCCAGAAACTTTCCTTGAGTCTCCAGTCCCAACTTCCTTTTCAGTAAGAGAGCCAGCACCTGAGTCCAAGACCCTGTCACTAATTCCCATTCTCTGCATGTTTTCTCTAGGTCAACAATGCCACAGCACGAGTCATGACAAACAAGAAGGCTGCCAATCCCTACACAAATGGTAATGGAACAGGCATGATGGGAAGGGGCTGTGCTAGACCAGACCTAGGCATTTCTGGAAGATTGGCATTCACTTCAACAAGTGCAGAATTCCTCTGATAGGTTGCAAATGCTACCTCTAACAGTAGGCAGTGCTCAGGATGAGAGAACAGGGCAGGTCATGCTTGAAGTAGTGCTTTCATGTCTCCTTGTTTTTTTCTCCCCAGGCTGGAAGCTGAACCCTGTGGTGGGCACTGTCTATGGCCCTGAGTTCTATGCAGGTAATGTCCAGTTCAGGTCCCATTCTCATTAGGGACCTGTGGGACCACTGGGTCTCACAGCAGAACCGAATTCTTGCTTGTTCCTGCCATCCGTTGTAGCCATCCGTTGCTGCCAATAAAGAAAGTAAGGTCCATTGCAAGGTCCATCATTTCAGAGTTGTGATGCACACCCCTTTTGTGAGAGTGGTGATGATGCAAACTTGGAGTGGAAGGACTGAAGGGTCATAGAGGGAGGAAAGGTGCATGCTTGATTTCCTTTCCCCTAAAGCTATGTCTGAGACCGCCAGTGATTACATTTCACTCCCTCTATGGAGACTCAGTTAACAACATTTAGCCCTTGGAGTTATTGTGGGAGAACTCATGGGAACCTCTTTCTCTCCTGCAGTGACAGGTTTTCCTTATCCAGCCACAGGAACAGCAGTAGCTTATCGGGGAGCACACTTACGGGGGCGGGGGCGCACAGTCTACAACACGTTCCGGGCAGCCCCCCCTCCTCCACCCATCCCCACTTATGGAGCGTGAGTATTTGGTTGGATCTGGGCACTTGTGGTGGGAGGGTGTGATAGGATCGGCCACTTCAGACTAAGGGCCAGTGACTGTGCCCTCATACTCTCTGAGTCCCAGCAACCAGCCTGAAGTGGGCACTTTTCAGTGATCCCAGCTACAAATACTATTCCAAGAACAGGACCATCTCATGTGGCACTCCATAAACCATGTTCAACTCACAGCTCCAAAAGCATGCTATATTATCATGAATTTTGTTTTTAACTAAAAGCTTCTCACTTGCATGTCCTGCAAATATTATGCAAGCCAATTAAATTATGCAGATGTACTTTGCACAGAATATTAAATTTGCATTCTCCACTAGGAAACTGTTTCACATTTTCCTCATATTTTGGGAAGAAACTATACCAAGGCAAGAGAGCTGCATAGAGGCAGCTGAGATATGGAAGAAGGGAAACATAGTGATGGGGCAGTTAATCCCGCCCATCCTTCTGACCATAGATCCCTCCCTCCCAGTGTCTAAGTAGCTACAGCCAATTAACAGCACTGATAACACTTTGGTGCCTGGGCTGGGGCTGTCCTTTGAAACCAATGTATCATCATATCTAGTGTGCTTCATACACACAGCTAGAAGTCATGGTTGCCTTTTTTCTTGTTTCTTTTGCAGAGTGGTTTACCAGGACGGATTCTACGGTGCTGAAATTTATGTAAGTCCAGCCCTTTTGATTTGCTCTTTAAATTCCTTGTTGGTTTTGTTTCTAGTCTGAACTGCAGGAAAGCGGTTCAGTTGGTTTTCCTGCTACCCCACTCCCATACACAGTCTCCCTTGCTGATAAACCATCATGCTTGCCTTGTGGGGAGAGTTTCCTCTCTGACAAACCCCACCTGCTTGGCAAGTTAAAGAGAAGTGAGCAGGTGGAGTTTGTTCAGAGCCAGTTCCATAAACGGGAAAGCTTTTAAAGGGAAAATGAAGTGAATATTGCAGCCAGTTCTGGAGAATTTGGTAGGGCAGCATCTGTATTTTTTCCATCTTTGTAGTATCCCTATTCTGATTGTTGCCAAACTTTAGGACTTAAAGGAAAAGTGCTTTCCTATATGTGTGTGTGTGTGTACACTGAAAGAGGGTCCGTACAAAGCAGTGTGTTGAGCATCTCAGAAGATAACAGAAAGGGGATGGTTGCTAGTTAGGACTGTGAGGATGTGATGTGCCAGTAGCCTATGCCTTCTGTATCTGCTCCCCCAGAGGGTAGGATTTATTTTCTGGTCCAGTGTCAGCATGCTGCATTACAGCGGCATTTCCCCTCCATATTTAAAGTGCTCTGGGCAATATTTCAGGCACACTCTGACGGATTTATCAAAGGCGACATCTCGTTAACACCACCGCCCACCAGGGAGGTGACATTCTCTCCTCAGCATGTTTTAATTTCTGCAGGTTAATATTAGCGAGACCCCCAGGGAATGCTAATGAGACTCTTGTTGGGGCTAGCCTTGTGGGTGGATACATGTCTCCTGCCTGGATTTGGTGAGCAGCTGGTGTGCCCCATTTCTTTGCTAAGAACTGGCCATGGAGGAGACGTTCTGTACCTCCTGCCTTCATTGTCAGAGGAGGCAGACTCTTGGCCCTCATGCCTTGTCTTTCCTGTTTGCTCCAGGGAGGTTATGCAGCCTACAGATATGCCCAGCCTGCAGCAGCGGCAGCAGCTTACAGCGACAGGTAAGCAGCCTTAAATGTAGAGAACATAGTTTTCATTGTGTAGTACTGCTACATATGAACTGCTACACATGAACTGCAACATATGAACTGGTCCATCTCCTATATATCGCAAACCCTCCCAGAGGATTAGATATGGAGGTATTGTATCAGAGGACTGACGAGGAATGAGAAAGGGTGGATCTTCAACATGAGGCCTTTCCCAATCCCTACTTGTGCATAAGTCATAAAAAAGCAGCCATCTCCTTGCCCACTGCAGCAATAGGATGCTGTGAGCTCATCGTTCTGCAGAGAGCATCAGGCCT
The DNA here is from genome assembly GCA_030015325.1 of Cryptoblepharus egeriae. NCBI lineage: Eukaryota > Metazoa > Chordata > Lepidosauria > Squamata > Scincidae > Cryptoblepharus > Cryptoblepharus egeriae. Next base: position 100,518,992 of record JAREYC010000002.1, on the reverse strand, counting down.
TACCCCAGCTCTTATTGCATTCGCAATCCAATACTGCTGCTCTCCAATCCTTAGTCTTCTCTTTTTGGCACCTCTTGAAAAACAATATGCTTTGGGGCTGACTATACATGTTACTGTACATGCAGTGAATATTCAGACATTTACAAAACTTTGTGGGACTAACTGTTCTCTGTTTGGATGCTCTTGTGTATGCAAAGATCTGTTTTAACATGCCAGCTGCATCTTCATATTTATCTCATACTTCTAATATAAATTATTAGGAACATCCTAACCAATGGTGTTAATGAAAAGCTACAGAAAATGAACTTTTTCTGATTCTCTATTCATAGGATTGCTCTAAACTTTGCCTCAACCTAGCCTACCCTACAAGACTTAGGATTGTAGGGTTGTTTAAGGATTATTGAGATAATATATGTGGTTTCAACATTTAGTATTTATATAGTAGTTTTTTTAAGTATTCTGATTATAAAATCTTCTGAGCTTTCACTGCTTAATTCTTCAGCTATTGAATATCAGACTCAAGTTATAGCTCCATTCTTTTGGAATATTGTTCTAAGAGCTCTTTGTTCTCCTTCTCCCTCTCAAAATCCTCTTATTTTCTCATCTGGGTTCCTATGATCCAAAATTGACAAAGGATGTGCTCCATTCCTGCTTTCTACTTTTCTACTTGTTTCCAAATGCAGCCAGAAATCTGTTTAATCTCCATTTCCTACATAACAAAATCAGTTATCGTCGGCTTGATCCCTTCCCCACCCAGTCTCTACATTGTCGTACACTCTGATTTCTCCTCTCTTTATTTGAATAAAATTATTGGGATAAACCTTCATAGAGTTCACCAAGTGTGCAGAATTTAGGAGCCATCATGCCCCATCCCCCCTTCCCCTGAACTGCCAGGTCTCTGCACAAAGAGAAAGACAGAAATGAATTGAATGTAGATTGTGCAGATGTATATAGTGAACACTTTATGGAACTGTAAGAATATACCAGCATTCTCCAAGCTTGACCCTCCCTCACAATAACACTCTCCTAATAAAGTGTTTCTGAACCTGTCCCCTGATGTATATGGCATTTATCTGCAGCTATACAGGTGAGATATCCATCCATCTCACCATACAGGTGAGATATCCATCCTGTGATCTGGAATAATGGGATACTCAGCATGTCCTGGCTCTATAGTTAAGCACCATGGATGTACATGGGTTTCCACCACATCTTCACCCATTGTTTTTGGTTAGGAGTTCTGAAAGTAAGGTGTTTCTTGCTATAATTCCACTGTAGAACATGACATGCAGCAAGCAACCATTCTGCATGCTAGAGGGAGACTAACTGAACATTAATAGGAAATAAGACAATTTCAAAGTTAATGGGGGCTGCTATCTGCAAGGGTTGCCATGTATCCACTGTTTCCGTATCTGCGTGGAATGGGCAGAATGGAACCCTCGTGGATACAGGCAGTCACCTATATTTGAACATGTGGGGGGAGTGGTGGTACTGTAGGAATGCACAAGTGTGGTGCTGGCTATATGCTTTCTTCCCAGCATCTCTCTTGCGTTTATCTCCCTTCCATCTCTTTCATAAGGTCTAAAGAAGCCTTAACTGAGACCAACTGTTTACAGTTTTCCTTCCTGTACTCCTTTCAGGGTAGGAAATCGATGCGCAGCAAGCCTAGTTTTATGGAGCTGATGATTTGTGAAATCTTGGACCTCACTCAGTTTAGTGATTATACTAAAATTCTTTCAGGCACTCAAGAGTTTGTGTGTATTTGTATTTTACTGAATGTCAATGAATAAGTGCTTTAGGCCCATATCCTAACTGCCTTTCCAGCACAGGCATAGCTATGCCAGTGGAGCAGGTGCTGTATCTTGCAGTTGGGGAGCAGTCACCAAGGGAATGTTTCTAACCGTGGAGCTGCATTACCCTTTCTTTGGTGCTGGAAAGCTGGTTAGGATTGCACTCTCCAGCTCCCCACTGGTATTTTGGTTATAATTTTTATAGAATAGAGATTCTTCAATGTGTGTCAATACATCAGTTATGTGCAACATGATGGTATTATTTGAAAATACCAATTTTAAATTTTTTTTTGCCAATAGTGTTGTCACACACACACACACACTGTGCTCACACCTCATGCAATCTGCATCCTTCCAGTAACCCTATTGAGTTATTTTCAATACCTGAACTGAAAATAAACTGAAATCTTCCATTTGTCCCAATTTTCCAGGTATTCCATACATACTGAAACTATGACGGGTTTTTGTCTTCTCTTTGCTTTCTACTAATAGCTCTCCAACTGAGTCTTTACAAATCACAAAATTATCAAATTATCCCTAGTTTACTGGTGCAGTGATATGTTTCCTGATTTGCTAAACTTCAAAATGAAAATGATTCAGCTCCTAGCTGTGTAGAACAGGGTATTCCATTATCCCCATCAGTCTATGGACTCCTTTATTACAGTACTGCAGGGATAGCTTGTCTTTGACTTTGTTCCATACCACCCTGCATCTCATGATAGGTTGGCAAATTAGTCCTACAGGGAGCAGCTGCAGTCATGTATGGAGGACCATGTTCTTAAGGCTGCCTGGACCAAGTTAAATAAGCCACGTGGCATGACTAATCTGACCTGGGGTTTGCCTGGAAAACCTCTGCATGTAGACTAGAATATCCTCAGGATTTAAGGACTTTTTTCCTTCCTAATCCTCACCTAAAATTCCAACTTATCTGAAATATAAATGTCAAGCACTTTGTTGTACTCGTGGATCTCAGTCTAGCATGGAGACAGATCTCTTTTCCTAATAGTGTTGGCATTTTATTTTTAAATTCCTCATATTTTTTTCTTTTTGGATTCTAGATACCATGGATTCTGGCTACCATCTAGCTCCCCCTAACATGTATAAACATAATGCATTTTTGTTATACATATTTGTTAACACTGTTAATACTTACATATTAGAAAATCCTGTACTAATCATCTATACAGGCCTTATTGTGACAATTACAATAAGAATTTAAAATATATTCTTATTAAAAAGGTTGTTCTTTATGAGAAGTCCACATATATTAAATATATTTATTGGGTGTAATTATGTGACCTTCCCCCCTTTTCATAGCAGTAATCTTGAGGTTCAGTGGAAATGGGTGGCTTGGGGTACAAGAAAATCCAATAAAATCTAGATAATGATACTTTAATTTTCCCCTAATGTACAAGGATCAAATTGTTTTTATGTTCTGTTTCATTAAGTTGATGTGTTTGATGATTTAATAGACAAGATAAACATTAACCCTCACCTAACTCCCTGTTGGTTATTTAGCTCAGTGGTATCTCAGGTTCATTTTTCTGCCATCTCTTGTTAACAGGTTCTGGGAAATTCCTCTGTCTCAGGCTAGAGATATACATCCTGGTCACATTTCCAAATTCAAAACCGCTGCAAAGCAGTGTCAGGAAGGGGCAAAATGCAGGTGAAAAGAGGTGAATTGGATGACTGCACAAAGGGCAGCATTAAAGTCTGCTCTGGGGGTTCACAGCATATCCGCTGTCCTCTGTGACAAGGCAGTACAGGAGAAGGGCTTGGTATGGCTGTGCACAGCATATCCCAAATGTAGATCTCAAAGCCCCTTGTAGACTGCAGTCCAATGCACACTTTTCCTGGGAATACACCCCATTTAACACAGTAAGAATTACTTCCATATAAACGTGCATCGGATCATTGCAATATGCAAGTTTGTTCTTTTTATCACTGTTTTTCAGATTTACAGATTTGGAGATTTTGCATATTTTTCTTTCCAGTCCTCTACAACATTTTCAGTACGTTGTTGCAGATTTTCCTGGGATTTAAGCCACATTTTCTCTACAGTGTGCACTTCCTAGTTTATGAAATCTGATTGTCATTACAATGATCAATCCCTAATTGCTAATGAAGAATCTCTTTCTTTGCACCCTCTGAGAACTTTCAGAGAAATTACAATCATCAGGCTATGTGTGTTTGCAGGGAGGTGGAGTTAATTTCCACATTGCTCACAAATCTTGCAGTTTTAAGGGTTTTCTGAAGCTTGGACTAGTTGTTATGGTTGTGGAAAGAATAGCAAGCATAAATGTAGGATATTTTCCTAAAAGCTTAGAAAAGAATCCTGCAGTCTTTGTTATATGTATTAATTGTTGTATTTTATTTTAAACTCATGATACCTGGGACCTGATTCATGATTTTTTGAACATTTAGGGTTGGCAACTCTGCGGTTCCCCAGTTTCTAACGCTGCCCCCTGTGTTCGCTCCTAGTTACGGCAGAGTTTATGCAGCTGCAGATCCTTACCACCACACCATCGGCCCTGCTGCCACCTACAGCATCGGTACCATGGTAAGAGCCACACCTTCTGCCTCATTGTGTGTCTGGGAAACATGCCTGCTTACACCTGGGGTCAGAAACTTAATGGCATGGGGAATGCCTCTGGGAGCATGGACTCCAGTGCTTTATAGCCACTGGCACCAGTACCATTAATGGCATGTCACCATTTGGCAGGTAGTGCTTTGTCTCCCCTGCTATGGCACCCACATGGCAGGAGCGCACCTGGCCTGACTCTACTGCCAGTAGAGATGGTGCAAGATATAGCTGTGAAGCTGCCTGGCCCTTCAAAAGAGGCATGCTAGAGAGGAAATTGCAGAAAAGATACCTACACAGTGGGGCAAGATGCCCTTTCCTGTGCACATTTGCCATCTCTGGTGGCAATGTTGATATTTAGAAAAGTATTGCCCATTTAAAAAAAATAGTGGAGGTGCCCTCACTTACACTCACGCCTTGGCTGCAGTCTTGTCAGTGCCAACCAGAAAAAAACTAAGCTGGGGGAAGAAAAATCCCAGAAGGAAATGCACATGCACAAGGTTGGGGCATCTGCTGTACTGCCACTGCCCTCACAACTACTGAAGCGCATATGTACCAACCCCTGCTGCCAGTCATGGCTGTGACCAGGCTCTCTAGCAGGCATTGCTTACCGTGGAATGGTTGCTTCTTAGAAACCAGAGGCCTGCCCTTCTCTGCACACAGCCATCTGGAGCAAGTGACCGCACATTAAGGTGAAAAGGAGAATGTGCCTGGGAGCAGTTTTTCAAGGAGCAGAAAATTCTTAGAGTATTAGGCAGAATAAGGCAGAAAGGCTGTGCACATGTGTGTGCATGCATGCATACTCACATGTGCAACCGTTGCCATCTTCCACCATTCCCAGTAGTGGCCACACCAGGTCTTGCAGTGATGCCTTCTTGTAATCAACTTTCTAGACAGCATCAAAGAGGAGAAACATCCAAGCCATCCTGCACTAATTTTTGCTTTTTGTGAAACCTTCCTGGGGTTTCTTCTTATCAGTACCCATTCACTAGCCCACTCATCACTTTCCTGTTAAGAAACAAAAAATAGTTTTGTAAAAAAATTTACAAAATTGGGTTCAAGATAGCATCCCTTTGGGGAGGGAGAGGCCAGGGAAAGGATTCTGGACTGGATTAGTGGAAACCAAGGTTTGAGTGCAAGCCATCTCTCTTCCCTTTTTTTGGGAATAGTCAGGGTGACCATACAGAATGGAGGACAGAGTGCCTCTACCTTTAACCATTGCATTAAAGAGGGTATTGAGACATGTTTAGGTCATCATAGAAGGGTTTAAAAAGCAACACTTGCCTCAATTCCCTCTTTAATGCAATGGTTAAAGGTAGAGGCACTCTGTCCTCTATTCTATATGGTCACCCTGGGAGTAGTCCATAGGAGAAAGCTAGGCACACCTGCTTCAAAAGCCCTGTTTTCCTAACAAATCTATCTGTCCTTACCTGGACATCCTGAGCCCAGACCCAGAGTAGGATGACATGCTGGGAATTTCATCCACCCGTCTGCCACCAGCACAAAAGAAGGCCTAGCCAGCCTGGGGATCCTGAAAGACCACCATATTGGCTGAAGTAACAGGGCAGGGATGGGCTATGCCTTTCCTGTATACTGATTGGCTTTTTCTCCGTCTTTGATGTTGCAGGCTAGTCTATACCGAGGAGGGTACAGCCGCTTCACTCCCTACTAGCAAGACAGACCCAGCCCCTCCTCACAATAGTAACATTGACTGCTCCTTAGAAACCAAACCAAAATCAAATGGACATGGGCCCCTGCCCCATGCTGCTGGCCCTCGGCAGCCTAAACCACATACTCTTTACCTCAAGTTGCTTCTCATGCCTCACATCCCACCTGTATCTGATGGTGTACAGCCAAGTGTGTTTTCATTTTGCCAAGCAACCAGCCAGGGGGTTGGGGCAGGTGCCTGCTTTCACCCGACAAAACCACCAGCAAGCAGAACCTCAAGGAGAGCATCCGGCCTCCCCAGAGCCCAGGCTTCTCCATCACACCCAAGTTCACTGTGTTGCACTCAAGTGAGACCTCCTTCCTGCACAGTTCAGGGTGTTCAGGTCTCACATACCCAAGAGAGAGAGAGGGATGCTTAACAGAACCCAGGATTTCATCCCTTGTAGCTGGAAATTGCCCACTCACCTTGCTTTTACCCGCACAGAAAAAGCATGCTAGTAGGACTAGATAGGGCCAGGTGGGTAGTACTGGGCTGTTCCAGAATACTAACACACATTCAAGCGCTAACCAGGCTCTCCTCATCCAGCTTAGATATGCTTTGAATGACTTCAGGGAGGTCTTTGCTTCCTCCATCTTCATGGCAGGAAAGCCTCCCACCCCATAATGGCATTTTGGGATGGGTGGGGTGGGCCTATACCATTAAGCTAACTTTGGTAGGGAGTGAAGGATATCCTTAACCTTTGGGATTAGAGTCACAAAAAATGTATTTGGGAGATGGGAGAGAGACACACTAGAAGGTTTGTTCGAGATTTACCATGTAGTCTGATAGCAAGAAGAAGTAGCTGGCTGGGACAAACCTCTAGTGGGGCTGAATGATCGTGGACTAGCACCAGGACACGGAATTGGGTACCCCCCACTAACCTGTTTCCTGAGCAAGACTGGCACAGGGAGCTGCACGGAAGGGGCACTGTTGGAGGAGGGAGCTTGTGCACAGTCAGGCAAAAGTGGGCCATGGTGAAGCACTCTGGGGCCCAAGTGACAGGGCCCCACTTCCTCAGTGTTGGCATATTGCCCCAGCATGCACCAGCAGAGAGCACAGAGCCCTCCCCTGACGCCTGCTGCACCACTCTTCCCCCAGGCTACTGCCTGCAGGTTGCTCCATGGAACGTTCTACCTTTGTTTTCTGTTGTAGTGAAACCTTCAGCTGTTTCCTTCTGGGACCAGGAAGGGCACAAAAAATATTTTTTAAAGCAAAGCAACAAAATAATTACAAAACTAACGAGCCAAGCGACCGAGTGAAAGCCCCCTTCTGTCCACACATGCGCCCCAAGCGCCAGGCCATCCGGAGCGCAAGCACCAACCAACAACCAAATGGACGGACAGACGACAGCTGCCCCACAGACTCTGCAAAGCTGTCCACACTGGGAGACCTGTGCCCTGCTCCCCCCACCGCAGACCACATGGGGCCAGGAGGGACAGGCACTAACACAGACTGGATTCTGCAGGCCCCAGGCCACCACGTCTTCCTTCAAGCCCTCCTGAAGAACTGCGGGCATCGCATACCGCAGGAATACGCCACGAGTGCACCTGCAGGGCTAGCAATCCTGCTTCTTGCTTCCCAGAACCTCCCAATGCTTTTTGTGCTTTGCCGGTTCATCCATTTGTCGAGTTGGCGAGACCTTGGTTCCTGGGGAGGGCAGGGCCAAGCACGGGGCTTCAGGTTTGGCTATTCTGTCCCAGTGGGTGGGAATCTTGGGTTTTAGAGGGGATTTTCTTTGATGAGATTGCACTTTCCCCTGCCCTGAGGATCTTTGTTCCCACCAGACCTGTGGAGGAGTCCATCTCTGCCCCTCCAAATTACCTCCCTCATGATAGGCCTGGCTGCCCTCACTACGGCTCACAGTCAAGAGGATCTCAGATCATCCCTGCCTCACCTATGTGAGCCCCAGAATTACCAATAGCCTTCCACCCTGGTCTCGAGGGCCAACAGAGAGCCACCACCATCCAGGAGCCAGAGTGCCTGGGGCAAGCACATCTCTAAGGACTTCATGGCACAGTGGGTGAGACAGCACAGCCACCTGAACCTGGCAGGGAGTGAAGCAGTTAATGCACCAGGCATCAGAAGTATGGTTTGCTGCACAAACTGAGCAAATGATCTGCTCGCCCCAGAGCCTGCTGGTGACATGGGTACTCCATTCATCAGCTGTCTCCCTGCCCCGGCCCTTAATGGGAAGAGTGCATGTCCTATGGCCCACTTCCTGCCCCACCCCGGAGCCAGATGGACTCAGGGCCTTATTCCCCCCCCCCCCCGCTCCATGCCCCAACCCCACCTTGGCTTAATCATCTCATGAAACCTCACTTTCTATTCAGCATTAAAGCTCCTGACACGCCAGCAACCAGATGATCCTCCTTTTCTATTCCTGTTGTATATAGCCCCCTCCTTTCCCACTCCCCCCTTGTATAAAGCTCCTCCCATTTGCTGCCCTACCTCCCACTCTGGGAGCATTGGCCACCCACCCCATTCTGTATGCTTCTAAGGTGTGATCATTAAAATAAACAGTATTATTATTATTTATTGATTATTATTAAGATTATTAATAAAGGTTTCTTTCTTCAATCAGGATGGCTCAAGAGTTTGACTGGGTAAAAACCAACATTAGTAATTGGGGGAGAATCTGAAAATGCACTTCTTGCTGGTCATGTGGGGAAATGCATAATTTTACGTAACGCTACAAAAAGAAGTGGGGCAGGTCGGTGGAGGGGGTGTAGACCACGGAAAGTTGAGACTGCAAAAGAGCATGAACAGGAACAGAGATTTGTCGATGTCAGACTGGGAAAAGTAGTTTGGAGAAGTCCTAGAGCAAATTAGGACTCAGAGTTATCATGCCTTTTACCTTTGGTTTGGGAGAGTCAAGGACTTGGAGACATTCCCCCCAATCTAGAGTAACTATGGGAGATGTTGCTCCACCAGATATAAGATTTACTATGGATTGCAATATGAATTTTTCATAGGTTAACACTAGATGGCACCGTAGCTGCGTTGACGCAAATGGACTTTGCACTGATGCATCTAGTAGAATAGTTACTCCGGATTGGGAGGATTATCTTCCATAAAGGGAAGATAATGTGCGTGCTGTGCATGTATGCTGCTACATATATTGTTCCATACCTTTATGGGGCACTAATGCCCTAGTATCACATTGCTAACTGTATTATAAAAAAAGAGTAAACAAAAACCTCCATACCTTAGGCTGCAATCCTATACACACTTTCTTGGGAATAAGAGCACAATCCTAACCATGTCTACTCAAAAGTAAGCCCTATTGTGTTCAGTAGGTCTTACTACCAGGAAAGTGTCTTTAGGATTTGCAGCCAAAGTCCCTTTGAAGACAACTGGGACTTATTCTGACTTGACATGTATAGGATTGTGCTACGTCATGTTATTTCTTTGGCCTCAAACTTCAGTTCTTGTGAGAACGATTCCAATATTTCACGAGAGCAGTTATTTACTGTTCTTAGAGCCTATTCCTTTCTATTGGATACACTGAGGAGATGCGGGGGCAGAAAACAGGCACAAATAAGAACAGTTTTCTCAATGGTGCAATGGATACCAAAACAATATTTGTGTTCGTAGGGCGCTTAAGATTTAAAGACACTAACAAAAACAAACTATTAGGGCTTACCTTGACGGAGCAAATTTTGTGGTTAAAGCAGCAGGCCAGGCCTGGCATTCCCCAAAATATCAGTTTGTTGATCTTGGTCCAACCATATATGTGAGAGCAACTACAGAAAACATGTGAGAAGCCAGTGGGTGATGGAGTTCAGCCAGTAGGAGTTCAGCCTCCTATGGTAACAGGATGTGACTCCTATATGGCCAGTGAGAGAGAACTGGAAGGAGCTGATACCCGCTTTTGGATTGCCTCGTGCGACTCAGCTTTGTGAGGAGCAGTAAAAGTTTGTCAGTCATAATTGAACACATCAGAGGGCTTTTGTTCACACTGTTAGTACATGGACTGGCATTCCTGCATTATATTTCACTTAGGCTGCAAGCCTAACCTCTACTTAGGCTGGCCTAAGCCCTGGCATAAAGCCTGTGCTGACCTGGGCATGTACAAAAGTGCCGATGCACACACCCCTAACCCATCACAGAAAGATAAGCCAGGTGAGTTAGGATGGCCTAAATTTCTTAGAATTGCACCCTTCATTGTAAAAGCTGAAGGCTCCTCCCAGCCTCCTGCCCAGAATAAGAGAAATAAAAAGGTCCTAGTGAAGGCACGTGACAGTTTGATGGTCCAGGTGATGAGCTGTTGAAATGCAGTAACAGTGCTCACCTCCCTGCTCAGGTTGGGTCAGCCAATTGCCCCACCAGGGTGGCTGAAAGGTTTCACCGGGAGATAATTCTATGCCACCTTGAGCTCCCAAAAAGTTATATTCATGTTTTTGAAGGCAGACACTGTAAGAGTTCCAGGTTTTTGTGGGATGACAGACCATGCTTGCTCTTGCTGAACTCTACAAGAAAGCAACACATCCCAAAACAGTCTATCATAAATTACTATATCTGATTTCACTCTTCTGAAGCAAAGTACCAGTACTAGTTTCAGATACTGTCGTTAGATAGACAGGATACTGACATAACAGTGTTTGGGTTGTCCTCATGTTTTAGTACAGCCAAGGGCCTCTTTTCACCAGTCTTAAAGACCTAAGCAGCCAGCCATGAAGCTCTGCTGCCACCCTGTGGCTCACACCGATGACTACTATTCCCCAACAGTCGTTAGGCATCATCCTAGTTAATTGATTAATACAGTATGTTGCTCAGCATGCTGTAGAAGTGGCGATCTGGGGGGCATTCCTGAAGAAACACTTGCAAATTTTTGCATCTCCCAAACATTAAATCAAAAGCACACAGTATTGGAGAAAAGACTGCCTACAAGCAGGGGGTTGGACTAGATGACCTACTGGGTCCCTTCTAATTCTAGGATTCTATGAAAAAGCTCACTGGAGTCTCACTAATGAAAGAGCTCCTTCTAAGGCAGTGATTCTTGAGCATTTCAGCCCAGGACCCCTTTCTGAGAACGACAATATGTCTATGATCCCCTAGAAGTGATACCATCAACCTGGCAGTGATGTCATGGCCAGAAGTGCATCAAACATTACTGTGATGCTAAGAGCTCCTGTCTACCCAGAGATAATTTCCACTGTGTTCAATTAGACTTACTCCAAAAGAAGTATGACTTGCAATCTGAGTACCCCATTCCAAGAGAGTAGTGTCCAGTGCCAGATTCCAAGATGGTGGCACCCAGCTTTTCAAAAGCCCCCTCCCCCAAATGAAATCACACCTGACCCGCACTTTGAGAACAACAACAGGTACATGCTGTTAAAACCACTGTCTAAGGAATATCGGGCTCACCCACTGTCTAAGGGCTGTGGGTGGCACAAGTGGTTAAGATACTGTGCCTGTAAACCAGCAGGCCAGGGTTCGAGACTCGGGTCAGTCCCACAAGACAGGGTGAGCTCCTGTCCTTAGCCCAGCTCTGCAACGCAGCCGGATCCAATCGTATTGGCTCTGCTTTTCCATTGGACTAATTCAGTGGTGTGGAGAGGGGGGATTTGCTGCTTGGGTAACAGCCTATCCTCCATAACAATCCAACCCAGGCTTTCGTGCTTCGCATGCAGCGCCAAGCACGATACCATAGTCTTCCAAGACTGACGGAGGCCTGCTCAAGGAATATCGCAAAATCAAAATAGGAATTTTATTACAGGCTGCAAAAACAGTGATAGTAAAATTTTAGAAACTAAATAGAGCACTGATTCTTTAAAACATTCTTGAATAAGATTTAGAAGATAGTGAATGTTAATCACAGTTTGCAAACTGATGTGGCAAAAATCTAATATTTCAATCATGACTGATCTTAACTTCTGGGTAATAACTGTAGAGCTTGATATATTCAAAACTATCATCCTTTTCCCTTTTGTCATCCATTTCTGAAAATGCAGGATTGCTGAAAGAGAAATTCCATGCTTTTTATACACAACAACACAACAACCTATGTGTGTTTCCTTGGAAATTAACCATTATATGCAGTGGGGTCATTTTCCTTAGTAAATGTGTTTAGGACTGCGGAAGGCAATTGCTGGCATGGTTGGATTACAGCAGTCTGAAAAAAATCATGGGGCACCCATACTGCAAAAACAGCTATGCCCCTTTCTGTCTTAAACTTCTGGGATTCAGCAATTTAAATTCCTTGTGGAAGTGGATATAGTACATTTCATCTCAAAATGGAGTTAATTTCATCAGTGCAAATCACTTTGGTTCCCTCAGCAGAAGTAATTCTATAGGTATATGATGTCTATTCTGTACTCAGGAGTTAGAATTCCGACAACAAATAGGTTCATTTACAGTCACAACATACTATTAAAACATCCTTTATAATTTAAGAATTACTGTGCACGGTGTTGCAAATTACTACATGTCACTAAGATTGAAGGAGTTGAAGATGATCAACTCAAAAGTCTACTGATGCAAAAGGAATGAAGTAGACTTTTACCATTTTACAAAACACCGAGGTTAAATTGTCAGCGTAAAACTCTTATCCCCATATTTATTTATTTTTTAAATCGTCAACTGCCAAACACGTTTTGATTTGTTTCTTCCTCAGTGCCAGCCATGAAATAAGTTCAAGCAGAAAAAGTCATCCATCATTCAGACTGAAATGCAGACAAAAATTCATGAGGTAAAATGCTCCTAATGTGGCATTCCTGTATCTGAAATACAACCAACCAGCCATTTTGCCCCACAAAGAAAAACAGTCATGCATTTTCATTTTCCATCCATTGACTTTTTGGCAGCGATTCACCCAGGACAGTATTATTACTATGGGCAATATTATAACCATTGTTACCACTATTACCGTGGATCTTTCTAATTAATGCCCACCACATTTTCTATCTTTTCCATAAACACAGATTTTATATCATTTATTTAAAAAATCTTTCGCTATGCCTTCCAGAAATGTTTTCTCAGGGCAAAAGAAATAATAATTTGAACTACTTGCCACAGCTGCAAAAATGACAACTTTTCATTTTGATTCTGCACAACCAGGTATACAATGCTCACTGCATTGAGAATTTTACCTGTCAGTTTGTAAAAGGAGGTTTCAGTATTTCTGCATCAGTAAAGCTCCTGAAGTGATCACTATATACTTGTAAATGGTAATTGTAAATGGTACCTGAACAAATTTTTTTAAAAGGTGTATTTTTAAAAGAAAGCTTTTAAGAGTATACAGTGACTTTTAAGAAACCTGTTCTTTGATATTTTACACTTTAAATTCTCAGATATAATGCAAAATATTTTGTTCCAATATATTTCAGGTAAAATATAACTATTGCACTAGAGAATTTATATAACACAACCCTTGGGTAGTGAATATAAATATATGGCTGTGCTCCTGAGACATCTGCATAGAAAAAATTCAAGTACTCCCCCCTGCTTTCACTTCAGAGTTGCCCAGTTTCACAGCTCTGGAATTTTCTCATTTGGGGCAGAGCTTTCCTTCCATAATCCAAATATAAATTAACTCTATGATTGTGGAGATGTGTCAGTCACTAGTACTGGTTCCACGGTTGGGGTTTTTTGGTTCAGAGTATATCAAAACCAGTTTTCCCCATAAAGCAGCATCTATCTGGATCCCAGTATCAGGCACTGGTTCCACCAGAAATTCCAAACAGTTGGCAGTCTCAGACTGAGGCTCAGGGACAGTTAACTGAGTGACACGGTACACAAGGGCATGAGCTTCCCCAATCAGAATCAGGGGTGGTTGATGATCTCCGACACATGACCCTTTCCGGCAATGCACACGAAAACAGTTGGCTTTGCTAGGTGGATAGGTCCAGCGCAAGGTGAGGCTGAGAGAGAGAACACTGGCTGAAGTCCGATGCCAATGGAGGTGGGCAACATCAATGGAGGATATCTGACTGCCACTAGAAACTGACATCAATGAGCGCAGGTGGCCAGCATCCAACACCTATGGAAGACAGGCAAGGAGTTAGTGGTGGGAATAATACCCGAAATAGACAGAGAGAAGAAAGGAGCTGCTAATTAAAAGGAACAGATCAACATCAAGCAGGTCCTTCAAGTGTAGGCTTCAAGAAACAGGACTGTGGGCTGGAGGGAAATAACAGGCATGGCTGGAGGGCAAGAACAGATGCATTGAGATCAACTACATCAAGGAAAAGAGCTTGCTGCTCCCACCTTATAGGACATGGATGGATTGAGGCCACTTAGAATCCATCCTGGCTAGGCAAGAGGCACTCTTTCAAGTGGGTATTACTCTTATATTTAGCAGGGAAAGAGTTACTGGCCCTCCTCACCCCAACAATGTCTGTTATAGTGGCTCTGCTGGTGTTCTTCTGTATCTTTTTAGATTGTGAGCCCTTTGGAGACAGGGACCCATTAGCCATTAATTTTTTCATTTTCTTGTAAACTGCTTTGTGATCTTTTTAGCTGAAAAGCAGTGTATATATACTATAGATAGATAGAAAGCCCAGTAAGAGGGCTGTAGTGGCTCAGTAGTTAAGATGCCATGCCTGTCAACCAGCAGGCTGGGTTCAAGACCCAGATGATACAAAATGGAGTGAGCTCCCATCCCTTGCCCAGCTCCTGCCAATCGAGCAGTTCAAAAGCATGGGAATGAAAGTAGATAAATAGGTACCACCTCAGTGGGAAGGTAACATGGTTCTGTGCACCTCAGTGTACCGTCATACCAGCCACATGACCATGGAGACATCTTAGGATAGCACTGGCTCTTCAGCTTAGAAACAGGGATGAGCACCACATCCTACAAGTCAGTCATGACTAGCAATACAACCTGCAGAGGACACCTTTACCTTTTTAGAGAGCCTAGTGCTATGTGGGACAATATGCTCCTCTTATGGGAACATCATGAGGATAAATGTTTGCAGGATCAGGGCCAGTTAGGAAGAGCAGCCCCTTTGCTCTGATAAGGGTTTCAGTCAGAAAGAAAATTATAGACAGGAAAAAATCCCTTTGATGAAATAAATGCGACAATTACTGGAAGGAAGATTTTAAAAAGATATATCTCATCAAGACTACTCAATCTTTTGCCTCACAACTGCAAAAGATGGAGGTCACACATCTTGAAGCTATGAAGACGTTATTGGATATAGAGAAGCTGAGGTGGAAGAGTTGCCAATTCTTCAATCAACACTGTAGGTGTGTCTTTAACAACAACTTGATATGCAAATCATGGGAAGTGATAATGTTTATTGAGAAGCTTCATTTCTTAATTTCTAGATATCAAACTGCTGTTACAAGGCACAAGAACAGGCCAGACACATTTTCTAATCAGTTGATAACCTTATCAGAGTACACTTGCATAGAAAGAAAGAGCGAGAGTCTGTACAGATAGAAGGATTGCCCTGCCAGTCTTATTGTCCAGAGGTTTTGCTCCAGCAGCATAGCTGAAAGACTCCAGCCTCTTTATGACTCATGAGAAAAGGCTTTCAGACAAGACTGAAGAGAGTCTTTACACCTCCTCCATAGCCTATGGGACAAGTATCCTAGCTGTTGTGCAGACACAGCCAGATCACATTTTCCTCTAGCTATTTAAAATAGCCAAGAACCTATCCTGGGCAACCCTTATGTGCTGGACACTCCTGATGAGACAAAGAAAATCACAGTCAGAAGCATATCCCCTATCTCTTTCTTCAGCACAACCATGGAAAAAGGGCTCCTGCCAAAGCTCCACAGTGAGTCTTCTTGCCCATCCATTGCCCATCTTCTTGCCCAGCTGGATGGGAGAGAAATTGGCTGCTTCACTTCCACAGCTGTTGGGCTATTTCCCAAGCTCACTCCCTCCCACTGACTTCTTACCCAGATCCTGCCAAGGCGAAAGGTGAAGGGCACCTCGCTCTGACCAGACTGACGATGTGACACAGTGACAAAAAGTTCATCCAGGACACAATTTTGCAACTCCAGCTCGTAGCATCTAGAAAGGAGACATCAGCAGTCAATAGTTGGGATCTTAGCTGCTTCAGAGGATTGGGATCATATGCTGCCTTTACCAGGCATTTGGATCCAGTGCCAGGTGTGCTGAGGCTGTGTGTTTGTTTATTTTATACCAATGGTTCTTGAGCATTTCAGTCCATGATCCTCCTCTGAGAATCCCCCCCCCCAAGATATCATCAATCTGGATGTGACGTCAAATAGAAAGTGACAGCACTGTTATGCCAGAGCTAGCCCATGTCTTCTTGGGAGTAAATCCCATTATATTCAATGAGACTCCCTCCCAGGAAAGTATGGGCTGCAGTCAAGGTCTGCAGTCTGCCTTTCCAAAATGGCAGTGACCAGTGCCAGATTCAAGACTCAGCTCTTTGCAACCCCTCCTGAAATGAAATACCAGCCCCCACTATGAAAACTACTGGTCGATACCACCTTGTTGCTAGACAGGCCCTCAAGGGAGCGTGCAATATGCATAGGAAAAATTGATACAAATAATGCTCCAACAAATGACAACTAAAAAAACAGTAAAGACTAGATAACCAACAACAGCAACATCAGAAAATGTAGTAGCAAAGAAGAGAGAAGAAGGCTTAATTCAACCTTAACTCCAGGTGGCAATATCATCATCTACTAAAATGGTTACCAAACAGATTGCCAAGCAGGACTTTTGTGTGGTGGAGCAAGAAAATGCAGTTCTAGAGCTTGGACCCAGCCACCATACTCACCCCCTTGTCCCCAGCTAAGAGTGGGGCCACTGATATGGAACAAATGGTTTCCATCTGCTCCACTTTCAGTGTCTTCATGATAGACAAAAGAGTGACTGCCATGCATCATCCACTCACCGACTTTGCCAGCCACGTTCCCCATGTTGTCCGCTCCCTTTGAGTAACTGTGCAATTTGCGGAGGTGGGTTGTTGAGCGGTCGAGGTCTGTGCCATTTGGGTGCTGCTGGAGGAAAAGGAGCAATCAGAGCCTGGCAGTGGGTGAAAGGAAGCAGAGTCACTCCACAATGGAAGCCGGGATTATATGATGTTCCTCATAAAATGGCAGGGACAATGACATATTTCCTTACCTTGCAAAGCAGTCACATTCCCTGGGTTGCAGGAGTGTGACTCATGTGTGGTGAGCTCTGGAACAAGGGTCACTGCTTGAAATGGAGCCTCATGTTTATAAATCAGGACAACCAACAGTTTAGGAGGTGCCGGCATCTGGAATGAAAACAGTCTGGTGACCCCCCGTAAGCCCCAGACAGAAAGAAAAAAAGACAGAGAGAGTCAAAAAGACTGCCAACTCCAGGCACAAGGCATTACAGTCTGCAACTGCAAGAGAGCCCAGGCTCACCTGCCATTTCCACCAAGACAGAGAATCATGAGAGTTACCAGTTCTGGCACGGCTTACCAGGTAGAGTACCACAGAGGGTCAAAGAAGCTTGTGCATCACCAGGCACGTAGAAAGGGCCTCAAAACCTACCAGGTCTTCTACACCCTTCCAAAAGAGGTGCAGCAACCTCTCTCCTTCAACCATGTTCATGATGAAAGGACTCAACAAAGTGTCTACCATGGAGGGAACACCATATTTATTCAAATCTAATGTGCACCTTTTTCTGCCTATTTTGTCTTTCAAAGCAGGGTGCACAATAGATTCAAGGGGACATTAGAGTTGATGGAATACGGTAATCCTGTTTCAGATTACCATATTCCACTGATTCAGCTCATCCCAAGAACAGGGAGAAGGGCAACTACCCCATTCCTGGGACAATCTCCATTCCTGGGACAATGCCTATGTCTCTTTGCCCCATAGGCAGGCGGAAAAGCACTGCTCCTCCCTCTGTCTGTGGGGTGAAGGATCTGGCTAACTGCCCCAACTCTTCTCTGGGGCAACATGATCTGGGTGCACATTACATTCAGTGGTGCACTATGTAATTCTGAATTCCTCTTCCGTTTATTACTGAATTCCTCTTCATTTTTAAACGTTACTTGGGAACTGCCAAAACTAGTCCAACTCTCAACCTTTGGGTCAAATCCACAGACCCAAACTCCTGAAGAGCAATACTGGGTTTCTGACTTCATTCCACATTCTGTAGGCCAAGTTCAACTTCATAGGAAGGACGATGTGCTTAGCTCAACCACAGGTAGGTAACCTGGAATGAATTTCTGACAAACGCGAGGAAGAGAAGAAGAGATATTTGAGCAGCCAGCACCACCATACAGGGCATGTGTCTTCTCTGGTCAAACCCAAATTCTCAACATTCCTTGTTGACTACTCCCAGCTTCCTACATTCTGTCCTTTTCAAGATCCCTAGTACTTCTATTCTCAGTAGGGAGCCTACAGGCCTGCCCAGATCCACATTGTGGGTCACCCTCTTTCTCCTCCCTTCATAGTTAATACCCTCACATATTTTCTCAATTCTCCCAGTAATTACTATACTCCAGTCCTGCCTATCAAGTTTCCTAGGAAATCTACGCATACCACAAACATTCCACAGCTGCCATTACTGGAGCAACAAACCAACAAGGCAGGGAAAGAGCCCAAGACATCAGGCCCCAAATGCTAAACAAAATACAACATTGTTCATTTGAAATCTGCTATCAGTCTACCTTTGACCAACTATTTTGTTTTTAATTCTAGCAACTTGTGATGAAATGTGCCTCCCCTCCACCCCCCGCATATCAAAGTTGCCATATCTCAACTGGTGATTTATTATTTTTAATTTTTAAAAGACTTTTAATCTGTCCTTCCTAACCAAAACAGAAACCCCAAAGCGGCTTATGGAATGGAATAAATCACAATACCAAACAACAACATAACAAGCAAGTCAGAACAGTAAAATAATACTCAAGAGCTGAAACAACCCTGGAGCAGACTACAGTGAGCCAACTGGTGGCGTTGCTGAAGCAAAAGCAATTCTGCAGCTCTCCTAAATGCCAACAAGGAGGAGGCAATCCTGGTGTCAAATGGTAGAGAAGAACACTCCACAGGGCAGACCACAACAGAGAAGATCTTGTAATGAGTTTCCATTAACCATGTGTCTAGCAGAAACATAACCTGCAAACAAACGATGAATGATGAATTTTGCCCATTCCCAAGACTGGGGTGGGTGGGTGGGTCAGGGAGAGCAGTGGCGTCACTAAGATTTGCATTACCTATTGGAGGAGGCCAGTGCTATGATGGAGCTCCCATGCAGTGTGACAGTGCAATAATCACTGCCCCATCACCACATATTTTTAATAGACATATTTCAGTATGGTTTGTTTTACTGCATTCTGCATAAAATTCTGCATTGATTGATATAAAATATAATGATGGTATTATTAAAAAATAAAAGATTTTTAAATTTTGGACAGCCGTGGTGTCAATTTCCCTGAAACACAGAGTGTAACCTGAATCAGCTACACCCCCCTAGCAATGCCACTGAATGGAAGAGATGGTTCTTCAAGCGTTCTGATCTCCAGCTATTAATGGTTTTAAAATCTGCCTCAAAATGCCCAGGAGGCCAACATTCATTCATTCATCTTTATTATCGTCTCAGACCAGTAATGAAATGATGGGAAGCAGTCCCAAAAGAGGAAAAAGAGACGGGGTGAAATCCTAACCAACTTTCCAGCACTGGAATAGCTGTGCCATTGGGGCACACATCGCATACTGTCATTGGAGGCAGTTAAGGAGGCCTCCTCAAGGGAAGGCAATGTTTGTTTCCTTATCTCAGAGTTGCAGTGTCATTGCTGGAAAGTTGGCTAGGATTGCACCCAGAGTTTTTGGCAAGTCTGTTGTGAAAGAATAGCCAGTAATGCACTAGCATGAGGTGGCACAGCTGACTGGGTGGGTATGGCTGGCTAGCACACTCCTGTTCTACCATGTGTTCAATCCACCTGACAAGGAGTGTCACCAGAGCATGATCATCCATGCTCCTCTACACTCCCACCAGATGTATATTAAGCAAAGGCAAATGCTAGTTATTGCTTCTTCTCCTTCATACAGCACCCTTACAATCTAGGCCATGTTCCTGTCTGCACGGTATAACCACTCAGGAGTCAACAATGCCAGCTGGCACTCACCTTGCTGTGACGTGACTAGCATTGGGTGCTATGGCTCCCTCCAGCAGTAGGGAGCTTCCTCCACTCCAGGCATCCTGCAGGCAGCATCGTGTCCGCAGCCAGCCACTACTAGGGATCCTGTGGTTGCTGTATAGTGGCTGGATATCCTGAGCACTCAGATTGTACCATGGCCCCACTTCATTCTCCTGGTAACAGAAGAAAGCCATTACAAGTGAAACCAGGATGTGACAATAAGGTAGACTTATGACCCAATCCTGCCTTTTGGTAATTGCAAAAGGGTATCTGGCTATGCACGAAGCTGTGGGAGTGTCACTGTGGGAGTGTCACTGTGGGAGTGACAGTGGCCTCACCCACAGCAGCATCTTAGGACCAACATACAAATTCAAATAAGCAGGTGGGCACATGGGATGGGGCAGGGAGGAGGGCAGAAGAGGGGTGTGGCAGGGCAGAAAAGTAGATCAGATCTGAGAAGGAGGTGAGTTTGGTGGCAGCAGTGAATTACTAATTCCAAACTCCTTTCCTGAAGTCAATCCTGCTGCTTAAGTCCCTGCAGACCTGCATCAATGGATTGGGTTACTAGTAATTATTAGTTGGACTGGATAACTAGTCATTATTTATATAGGATTATTCTTCTCTTCCTTTGTTTCAAGCGCTTAACCTCTTGACACCTTGAAACACCTTGAAAACTTGATCTGAAAATCAGCTTTACACATAAGCTATTTTTACATTTCACACAAGCTGTGAATTTTCCTTCTGGAATTTTCAGACCTCTTACACTAGAAGGTCAACATGGAAAGTGGTTAAAGTGAAAGCTTAAGGGTTCAATCCTAACCTAGGTCAGCTTAACTCATCGGTCTTCCCATTCCTGTGGCGATGTAGGGAGGTAAGTGCACATCTGTGCATTGGCCAAACCCATGTCAGGCAAGGCAAGCATTATAAATAAACCAGTGACAGGCAACTAGCCAAGTCACCAAGCTATAAAAGTTGCCATTTCTATCTATCTTTCTCTCTTACACTTGCACATACCTTCACTCTTCCTCACTTAAGTTATCTCTTACCCTTTATACTTACCTGTCCATTAAGGAAGTGCTTCTTCCTCACACCCAGATTGAAGGTGGTGTCAAAAGGAAGGGAGCCAACACTATGAATAGGCAGTAGACTAGAAAGCAAGGCCCAAAATCTGCAAGATAAAGAAAAGCACTTACCAAACAACTTCTTGTATTGTCAGGCAAATCCAAAGAGGTCTCAGGCCAGGAGATTGGACAGATGTACATTTGAAAGTGCTTAGAAGCCTGCTTCCATACGGTTGCAGACCTGAACAGCCCCAGACTATTGGGAGGCCTACTGCTGCACAGGCTCCCCTCTCTGGCTTTAGGAGAGCAGCCAGAGGTACCTGCCTAAAACACCTCCATCACCTCCACACAGCCCTTACTTGTCTTCGTTGTTCAGGAAGTCTGCTGAGCCAAGATGCTCGTACACCCATCCCTGTGCGAAAATAGCCACAGAAAGGCCCTGATCCCTGATCATGCGCAAGGACTGTGGAGACACAAGAAATCCAAAGTCATCCTTTCTCTGTGGGTGGAATTTCATAATCCTATAGGGTATGGAACCTAAGGAAGGTACCAAAACACGTGCGATGCAGGGTCACTAGCACCGTCTCTGCAGAAGAATGTATTTTGAGTGACATCAAAGGCTGGATCTCATAAAGTTTGACTTTCCGCCACCAAAGAATGGCTCTTCCCTTTGCAAAGGGACAGGCAGGGCCAACAATGTTATCTGAGCCCTAAAGAGATGAATCATCAGACTTTTCACTACATGTACATAGATATACTGTGCACAGTAGGAAGAGCCAATGTGGCTGGGACATTCCCAAGGGCAATCTCCCTGCCTGCCACAATGTCTGCCCACCTTGTCTGTTTCGAAGCCAGAACTCACGACTTCCCCACGCCCAAAGACGTCTACCCCCACGTAGATGTCTGGCTGACGATCACCTGCCATCTGTGCTGTCTTCACCAGGTTTTCCTCCTTCCAATTGTAATTGGTAAAGAAGCCATCACAAACATCAAAGAAACATCTGAAGTGCACAAGGAAAGATTTAACATCATAAACCAGGGATCACACCTCATAATTATTCAGGACAATGCTTGAGAGCTGCAGATTCCTATGCTTTCTGCCTTGCTGTCATTCAAAAAGTTCCATAGATGCTTTGAGGCTACTGGTCCATCCAGATTGAATTCCTATTTCCTGTGCAGGATTTCCGCCTGTGCTGACCACTGCAAGACTTTGTGCCTTGGGAGGATCTGTACATCTGATTGAGCTGCAAATCTAGAGGTACCTCGGAGAAATTTTCCACAGGGAAGCTGGAGGAAGCTGGCTCTTTCAATATCCCTCCCTGGTTGGATTCAATAGCATTATGCACATATCCCAATAAGGTGGTGTATACTATATGGAGAGCCATAGCTCAATGGCAAAGAACATGGTTTGGATGCAGAATGTCTTGAGTTCAACCCCTGGTGGCTCCAGAAAGGGCTGGGAAAAAGCCCTTTCTGAAACCTAATCAGATGATGCCAGTCAGGGCAGGCAACCCTGGCATAATCTGACTCAGTCCAGAACAATTCCCAGTGATACACATACATGACAAACCAGTCTTCTCTCTAGCTGGGATTTAGTAACCACTGCAAGCCCACACCAACTCTCTTATTGCTCTACTGAAAGCAAGACCACTGCATGGTTGGCAGCTCAGAAGAGCTGCAGAAAACACCTGAAAAGTAACAACCATTGCCAAGGTCAGAATGTGTTGATCTTTTCCCTCAGTACTAGGCTGTGGAAGAGGAACTGTTAAATTACTCACCTATTGTACTCATTAAGTTCATTCTGCCACTTGAGTTCCCCACTCTGCAGGACACTGTCATACCACACCACCTGTCCTCCAGGCACCAGTTTATGCACTTGAGCTGTCAGATACCGCAAGAAGTGAGGCATGTTCCGTGCTGCTGTCACCTGCCATGAAAGATGTACAGACTCATCCTCAGGGAAGGGGATACCAACTCATGATTCAAAGTCCCCATCATGGGCCAGTTCCACACCTTCCCTCAGGAACCTGCTTTCCAATTCAGGGTGCATAAAATGAACAGTAGGACCACTGTAGAACTCATTCACCATGTTTTGTTAACAAAATAATCTCATATTCAAGCTTCTCCCAATTAGGAAAAGCCAGTTCAGCCCAATTATAGCAGAAGGTGGCTGTACAAGAGAGCTGATTTGCTCACATCTATAACATTAAAACATCCCTCCCCACTAACCATCCCAAAGAAGATGTTCAATTTTTTAAAAACAAATTGTGTGGTTTTAGATTTTAAAAAAATATTGATTCATCATTGGCGATCAATGTACATGCTCTAACTGCCAGTCTAGCAGAAGCTGGGGTGGGGAATAGAGACCACTGACCCAGCATTTGCTTCACAAGCTAGTTAATACATTTGTCAAATGAATAAATGCAAACAAATTTGCATACATTTGTCAAATAAACAAATGCAAATAAATTTGGATAGTGGGGTGGAGTACAGAAGCCAGATTCACTCAATGGGAGAAGGGAGGAAAAAGCAAAGCAAGGTGGTTTCAAGGTACCGTATATACTCGAGTATAAGCCGAGTTTTTGGGGACCCCAAAATGGGCCCAAAAAGTCCCCTCAGCTTATACGTGGGTGAACTGAAAAGTGGCAGGCTCAAACCCCATCATGTCATATACCGTTGGATTCATATTGATTCGCAAAAATCAGTTTTGAGGTATCTCCTTCCTATCAAAAGTTATGGCCAAAAAACCAAAAAACAAAAACTATAAAAATAAAAAATACATTTTTTGTCAATGTATTGGCAAGCGGGTAGAATTTTGGCCTGAGGGTAGGAATTTTGGCCTTGGGGTTCAGGAATTTTGGGCTTGGCAACTGGTCACCCTGTCCTATGCATGTCTACTCTGAAGTAAGCCCCACTAAGTTCAATGAGGCTTACTCCCAGGAAAGTGTGCTTAGGATTGCAGCCTATGAATTCCAAGAAGGCTACAAGGAAAAGGACCAGTACCAGTACCTGCTGCATTTCCCACCCTCGGCTTATACTCGAGTCAATAAGTTTTCCTAGTTTTTTGTGGTGAAATTAGGTGCCTCGGCTTATACTTGGGTTGGCTTATAGTCGAGTATATACGGTACATCTATACAGATCCCTTGTTACGTGAAGGGACAATTAGGTGAAATAACAAAGAGCTCAAACAGAATCTCATTGCTTGAAAAACTGAGCAGAAAAACTGACCCTCTTTCTGCATGAAAGGTCTGGCAGGCCTGAATGAAAGTGGTAACTGAATATTTCAAACACCACAAAATTTGAATGAGCAAATGGATATGGCAGTTTGACATGGGGGAAATGCCTGCATCTTCTCTCTCCCCCACCCCTTCAGTATCCTCTCCCTCTCTGCAGGCAACATAGTCTCCTTTTAGCACATATTAATCTGCAATGCCCTTAACTGTATACACAGAGATGTTAATGCAGATGAGAATCAGCAATCCAACTAGAAAGGAGCAGGAAAAGCACCTTCCCAGTTGAAGGGACGGGGGTGCTAAGCACCTTCTCTAGAATGCCAACAGTGTCTCCAAATACAGCTCCTCTCCCCCTGCAGCCAGGCTAGACTTCAACCACACAACCAGAGACTTTCAGTGGGGGGGAGGGGCAGGAACAGATGTGTAAATTGACAGCCGGCAAGCAAAGAAGTCCCTCTTGGACTTCACAGTATCAGCTGTGGTGGAAATCATGCCAACCTCTCAGGTCCAGGAAAAGAAGGATGGCCAGGGATGGGGAGGTATGACTCACACTCAGAGAATTCTCAATGTTGACCAGCCAACCATCAAAGCGATAGAACTGCGCAATCATAGCTAGCTGCTCTGCCACAGCCTGGTAGGCTTCATCTCCACCTGCCAGGAATGCCTCGCAGATCTTCCCACCATCTGTCCACTCTGTGATGAATGTCCCTACAGTCCAGAAGGAAAATGCCAAGAGTCACTGAATCCATCACCTCCTGCTCTGTTCTTTGCCTCAGGAGGAAGGGAGATAAGAGAACCCTTGGGAGGGAATGAGAAAACCCCCAAAGACATGTCATCCCAGAAGTTGGAGATTTCCCTGCTTCATATTTAAAAAACAAAACACAATGAAGAAGTTGAAAGACCACAGCCATTTGCAGATGCTACCAACAATTCCCAGAATACTAAGTTAAGAGAAGTCAATAGGAGTGCAGGCTGCAGAGAGAACAATTTAGTCCCACACTTGCATAGCAAAACTATGTGTAGCATGGAGCAAGAACCCAACTAATGGCAGAAGGAGCTACTCCAGAGAAGGAGAATCCAATCTAAGGACAGCCTTTCCAGTTCAGCTCAGCATGGAACAGGAACACCTCCCTACTGCAGTCCCAGAACAGTATCAAGGGCTTCAGCCTACCTAGGCTCATAGACCACCCACCGCACACTCACCCAGCATGAGGACACCATTGTGGTGAGCAGCATTTGTCCAGACCACAGGTGGAATGGTGACTGTGTGATGGCTGAAGTATACAAATATGTCTATGTAGTGCCAGTGATAGAACACATAAGGATCGCGTACTGCTGCACCCTGGATGAACCTGCCAACAGTAAGGAGAGAAAACAGGCCCATGAGACACAATGGCAAGACTTTGCACCATAAACCTTTCCTGATGCCCTACATCTGTTCCCAGAATCAAAACCAGTCTAAGCAGTTAATTCTTCCTGAAGCAAGGGTGGCCCTACCAACACCTGACCATAAAAGAATGAGGCTATAATAACCATAGGAGTTTTCCTGTTGTTTACAGACTTAAATTCACTTCTCTGTTCAGGGAGTGACTACAGGTAAACCATTAATGCTCTTGATTCAGTGTCACCAAATGAATGTGGACCTTGATACAGATGTTATCTTTATCAGATAAAGATGTTATCTTTATCTGATACAGATGTTATCTCTGAGAGGAGCATCCTGTTTATGATGACCACACTCTACTTGGAGCCTTCACCTTTGGCCAAACTCCTGAGGCCTCCACCCACCCCGTTCTCATCTGCAGAGTTATGTGTCAAACACTGGAACAAGCCCTCCAGATGGTTCCACGCCAGGCAAAACTTCTGCACAGAACCTGGGAGATTGCAAGAAGCATATTAAATAGGCCATCGCATATGAGTGTCCCCTTCTGTGGGCTCACAAAATGTAACCCCCTAAATAGGAACGCCTCCAGTTCTGA
This sequence comes from Cryptoblepharus egeriae, assembly GCA_030015325.1. Lineage (NCBI taxonomy): Eukaryota > Metazoa > Chordata > Lepidosauria > Squamata > Scincidae > Cryptoblepharus > Cryptoblepharus egeriae. The sequence goes on along the minus strand of JAREYC010000002.1, from coordinate 100,492,595 downwards.
ACTTGCAAAAACCAGATGTATCCTGGCTCAGCGTGTCAACCAAAAAACTCCAGTCCAGCCTTGCAAACAGTTATTCTCTCCTCTTCACCCCACCTCTTTTTCACCTCCACATGTCCCACCTTCAATATAAGTCACTGCTGATACCCAAAAGACTTTGGACACCTGATAAATGCTAGAGAACAGCTATGCCTTTTATTTGAGCAGGGGCTGAAGGTCAATGGACATCTGCACTTGCTTTATACGTAGAAGGCCTAAGTTCAATCTCTGTTCACAGGTAGAGCTGAGAACAACCTCCACCTCCAAGCTTGGAAAGGCTCTGACAGAGCTCACAATACTGATCTTGATGGACTGAGGAATCAACTCAGTAGAAAGCACATGTCTCCTGTGACCAGCATGTTATGGTTTCAGGCTAGTTGGGCTATTTTGGTACTGTGTCCTCCATATGCAGAAGCTTCTGCATTCCTGCCTTGACTCCTGACCCCTGCCAGCCTAACCTGTCTTCGAGGTAGCCACCCTTCATGTCATGGCACACCAAGGTGCGGGGCCTGCGACTGTCAAGCGGAGGTCGACGTTTCGCCAGAGGTTCAGTAGACACGTTGAAAGCGTCATCACTGGTCGGCTTCCAGGCGAGCAGCTCTTCCAAGCCCGAGAGGTAGAAACTGATTGGCTCAGTGGTGTGTCTGTCATACTGTCTGGCTGAGAGACCAAAGGCCGAATGTTAATGCCAAAAACCTAATGCCAATGACAGTAATAGCTCCAAAGAACTGAACATCTACCAAACCTTACCAGGAAGAGGATCAGGAGCAAAATTGATGACATGGTGGACAATAGTGGCTCTTCGGCTCTCCGAATCAAGCTGTAGACTGAATACAAAAACAAGGGTCAAGAAAAGAATCCTGTTTGGGAATCTGCTCCTCAGTTGCACCAAACCCCATCTTACACTAGGTGAGGAACATTTAAAAGTAGGTGAGACAATAAATGCCACCATGCCAGCTTCAGTTTATTTCCTTCCAGGCCAAGGATGGACAGAATGTTGACCAGTCTTTTGAATGTAGGCAGGCCAACTTTTTGTGGTGTGTCAGCAGCCCTGACCATGGCAAAAGAATTTACACTGCCACCATGGTCATTAGGACCACACATGCTAGCAGGTAAAGAGCAGAAGTGGAAGATGTCTCCACCCCAAGTTGCTGCAGTCCATGCATGGCAAATGAGGACATTAGACAAGACCCAAGCAGTTATAGGAAGAAAAGAAGTCAACAAGAACAATCTGATATTTGTCCCTCCCTATTCTAGCCATTTTAAGAGTTGACAGCAGGTCATAAAAGCTGACAATCACAAAGCCACAGCCTTTGCAGAAGCAGCTGTTGGTGTCTGCTGTGCATTCAGAGTTTGACGAAATTAGGAAAAGGTATGTTGAAGGAAGGGATCCAAATCAGTTGCTACCTGAAGGCAATGCTGATGCCACAGGTGGGATACCTATGGGGCAATGGTTCTAGGAAATACAGAGAGGTTTGTCTCTTAATTTGTGTGTCATAGCCTTGCTTCAGCAAAACAGATTCCAGACATTCAGCTACTCCAGGGATGCACAAACAAGTCCACTTCCAGTCATGGGACTGTATTCTCACTGGCTGACTCAGTTTAGGGGTAGAAACTTTACCCCGTACTCCCGGTGCTGTAGGGTGCGGCATTCTTTGTTATTAACTCAGTATCCTGCTCAACAAGTGTACCTTCTCCCACATCTCAGTTATTGCTTAAGATCAAGAGGTTAGGAAGCACTGTCCAGCTTCCTTATCCAAGAAACAACAAGACGGGGCAGAAGATTACCTAGAAATGGGGTGGAGTGCCCAGGGTAGGAAAACACTGTAGAGAAAATATGCAAATTAGGGTATATCCTCCTTCAGACTCCCAAAGTGGATGGCTAGGATTGCACTCATTTTGTCTCTCAGGGATGGTCTCTGTACCAGGTTTTCTTCATTAAGTACCCTGCCCGTGGATATAGAGGTGTCCCTTGTTATCCACAAGGATTCCATTCCAGAACCCCCCGTGGATAAAAAAAATCCATATATAAAGAAAACAATGGAAAAATAGGTTTAAAGACCCATTTCCACGTTTCTTGCTCCTCTACTGTGACTAATGGAATAAAGTAGTACCTAAATATATGCAGGGGTTTGATTCTGGGACTAAAAAATGGAATGATTGCTTGCATGGCTATCTCTCTATAACTGCGGTAAAGCAGTTTTTAAACTGATTTGCAGTGGCTGTTTTTGTTGAGTCAAATCCATGTATTAAAAAATCCATGTATAACTAGGAATAGTCTATCGAGGGCCAGTCCCAGATGATCTGGTAACTGAATCAGTATACAAGGTGATGCCCGCTCTTTCCTGGGGATGTGCAGCCTTTATGTCAGCCCACTCCCTGAACTGAGAAGAGGAAGAGAAGAGTAGAAGCAGAGTGTTGGAGGAGAGTGTTGGGCAAGAGTGACTCCATCTGACACTCTAGCCTACTACTCCTCTGCCCTCATCTATCCCCCTCCCTTTTGCTTTTCCAGTTCAGGGAGTTGCAGGAAGTGCAGTGGAGCTGAGTGGGCAGGTGGTGGTGGGTGAGTCAATGAGGTCAATGAGGTGACGGCTTCTATCAACCTCAAGAATGAGCTATCCCTGTACGTTTAGAGATCTTGGATCCACTAGGACTTAGGTCGCAATCCTATGATGATTTACCCGGGAGTAACTTCCATTGACTCTAATGGGATTCATTTTGTATAAATATACACAGGATTGGTCTGGCAGTCACAGTAACAAATAAAAAAATACTGACAAAGGAAATGCCTTCAGATGGGTGCACTGAATAGCCACAATAGCCATTCTTCAATGATATTTGTGTCATTGTGTCAATGAAATCCCACAAAACTTGTCTTAAGCCAGTGGTCCCTAAACTTTTTTGACAGGCAGATCCCTTGACCTTCTGGGCCACAGATCGTGGCTTCCTATTAGGGCAATCCTACACTTTGTATAGGCTTCTTACACATTATATAGAGTGTATATTTTCAACCTTTTTCATCTCATGGCACACTAAGATCACCTTAAAGTTGTCAAGTCATGCCATCATTGTTTTTATAATGCACACTGTGATACTGGTGGTGGGTTCACATCCCCCAATGGCACTACAAATGATCCTCACCTACATGCCTGACCATTCATGTCACACCAATGTGCTGTGGCACACTGGTTGAAAATCACTGAGGTTTTCATGAGGATACCATGGCTCACTGGTTGATTTACATGACACCTCCTGGAGCCACGACCCACAGTTTGGGAACTAAGGCTTTTATTATCACTCCCCCCCCCCCATGAAGAAGTGGGGAAGACTTACTACAACCTCTATGGGCTGATTCCCAGGCCACCATTTTCCCAGATTGAGTGTGCCATCCTCTCCACACTTTCCTGGGAGTAAGTCCCAGTGACTATAATGAGGCTGACTTCTGAGTAGACAGGCATAGGTTAGGGCTCTAAGGCTGCCATCCTATCACACTTTCCTGGGAGTAAGTCCCAGTGACTATAATGAGGCTGACTTCTGAGTAGACAGGCATAGGACTGGCTCTAAGGCTGCCATCCTATCACACTTTCTGGGGAGTAAGTCCCAGTGACTATAATGAGGCTGACTTCTGAGTAGACAGGCATAGGACTGGCTCTAAGGCTGCCATCCTATCACACTTTCCGGGGAGTAAGTCCCAGTGACTATAATGAGGCTGACTTCTGAGTAGATAGGCATAGGACTGGGCTCTAAGGCTGCCATCCTCTCCACACTTTCCTGGGAGTAAGTCCCAGTGACTATAATGAGGCTGACTTCTGAGTAGACAGGCATAGGTTAGGGCTCTAAGGCTGCCATCCTATCACACTTTCCTGGGAGTAAGTCCCAGTGACTATAATGAGGCTGACTTCTGAGTAGACAGGCATAGGACTGGCTCTAAGGCTGCCATCCTATCACACTTTCCGGGGAGTAAGTCCCAGTGACTATAATGAGGCTGACTTCTGAGTAGACAGGCATAGGACTGGCTCTAAGGCTGCCATCCTATCACACTTTCCGGGGAGTAAGTCCCAGTGACTATAATGAGGCTGACTTCTGAGTAGATAGGCATAGGACTGGGCTCTAAGGCTGCCATCCTCTCCACACTTTCCGGGGAGTAAGTCCCAGTGACTATAATGAGGCTGACTTCTGAGTAGACAGGTATAGGACTGGGCTCTAAGGCTGCCATCCTATCCACACTTTCCTGGGAGTAAGTCCCAGTGACTATAATGAGGCTGACTTCTGAGTAGACCTGCCTGGGACTGGGCTCTCAGACAGCTCAGTCCTTTCTTCCTTGAAGGACCAGGGTCCTCTGACCATGTGCAGAGAGACTTCTTCCCACCCATGTTCAGAGGCAGGTGGTCTTAGAGCTGTGGAGGTCTTAGAGCTCAAGCCATCCCACTCCCTGCAGCTCCGGAGGCGCAGCACCGAGTCCTTCCCCTCTCTTTGCCGCCAGTCCTTACCCCAGCCCTGGCCTGGAGCGCCTTTCGGTCGTAGCTGGCTCCCGCGGTCCGGCTTGGGAGGCCTCCTCATCTCGGGAGCGCTTGGCCCCCCTGCCGGCTCCGTCCTGCTCCCCTGGCGCCTCCATCTGCCTCCCTGAGCCTTCCTTCCCCGCCCGGTCACATGGAGGCCCACGGAGGGCGGGAGCGCTGACACCGCCTCACAAGGACAGGGCGGGCGGCCGGGCAGCCAGCTTGCTCCTGGGGTCCCTCGCTGCTCCACCCGCAGAGAGGGCAACCCCAGGGGCTGGGCTGATCCTTGGGAAGCCATGTCTTTGTTTGCGCCTCAATGCACTCTGCACATGCTCAGAGGCACCCTCGCAGCGCCTCTGAGGGGAATGGTATCAGGGGGTACACATTTCTCTGGGGGGGCATTTCAGGGCTGTAGCTAGAGGGGAGTCCTTGAGACACCATCTCAGTTATGGGTGACTCATGTTTCCTCAGACTTTTCCTTTCATTTTTGCACATGTATGTTCACACATGTACACATACACACGTGTGTGCCATACGTGCGCATGTCATGCATGCGCGCACGTGCACATTTGACGTGTCTGTGCCATGCATGTGCATATACACACATGCGCACTTTTGGCTTGTTGCAGCAGCCACTTCCATGCCCACAGTAACACCTGCACCGTTCCACCTGGGCAGAGAGATGGGGTAAGTTGGAGGGCACTATACAGGCATCCCCCCGTTTATTGGACGGGTTAGAGATCAGAGCAACATTCAAAAGTGAAAACCATTGAAAAATGTACCCCAATCTTTTGCAGCTTGCAAAAATGGCCACCAACAATACATAAATAACACTTGCAAAAGCTTAAGTCACACATATTTATTAACAGAGCCAAAATATATGACAAATTACAGTAAATTTTACACAGGCGCATGTGAATATCTCAAGTATCTGAATGATGGATGGTTATTTACTGAAGAAAGTCATAAGGAAATGCCAAAAACAGTGTGATCACCATGTCACTTGCAAATCAACATCAAATGAGCCTTTTAGGTTGTGTACATTGTGTATAAAAACTTGCTTCAGCAACTGTGTCCTATAACTGCTATATTACATTCCTTAATGGCTAATGGATCCACAAGCAAAAGAGCTACTGTAGCAGGCCAGTTTCCCCACAGATTTCATTTAACCCTGTGCTGAGTGTCATATAAGCATTCCTTAGCCTGGTACATGTGGCTTGTGGCTACAGCTACTACCATGCCCACAGATAATCCAGACGAGTTTGAAAAAAGTAAGTAAGAAGGAAATATCTGGGAGGCCCTTCTTTGAGTCCTGGGCCTTGCAACACTACCCCCTTGATCTCTCTCATGAGATCTGCACCCTCCTTAACAAAACACTTTCAGAGAGCAGCTGAAATTAAATTTTGCACCCAGAAGTAAAGGGAGTGACCTGTATATAGTGTTACAGCCCTGACTTGGACTGCTTACTCTCATCCAAAATATTAAAACCAACTTTCTTTTCTAACAGATTGAAGATCTAGAAGTGCAAGAGAAGCATTATCAGGAGGGGTATTAGTGAAGAATATAGGGCAGTGGAAGGGTATTAGGAGGGGTACTAGTGAACAGTATAGGGCAGGGATATGCAGAGAACCCAACTCTTTGAGCACTGCATAATGTTGTCATCCACCATCATTTCCTCCAACAATGTTATTCAGATTACTAATGTTCTGTACTTGATTCTGTTGCAGCACAATCCAGAGTAACTACGGGAGCTCTTATCGTCAACATAAGAAAAATTTATTCTGGATTGCTCTATGAATTTCCCATAGGTTTCCACTAGGTGGTGCCGTAAGAGCTCTGGATTGTGCTGTGTCAATTTCATCATGGGTTAATCCTATCAACATAAGAGCTCTGGATTGTGCTGTGTCAATTTCATCATGGGTTAATCCTAGGAAATGCATTCTGTCATTCCTTTGTTATTCCACTCTGGGCACGATCATTTGAATTTCATTTCTCAAATGGTCTTTATTTCAGGCTGGGAACTGTCATTCAGTGGTTATTTTCTCCTTTGAAGATCATCATACTGTTGTCCTGATGTGGACACTGATTCACTTTGATGACTGTCCTTCTCCACTCTAGAAATTAATCTCATAGTTCCCCTGGTGACTTCCATGCTATTCTGTTCCCAAAAGACTGTATATGGTTCTCCGCCCCGCCCTGCACATCTTAGCACATTTACACATTTATACTGCTTCTTCTATTTTGACATTCCCCTGAGTCTCCTGAGCTGTCTTTCTGTATTTCTGTCTCCATGATGCATCTGCTGTTGCAGCACAGGTACATCTCTTTAAAATCTCATTCACACCTATTCTCATTCAGTTTCATTCCTCTGTCATTTCAGATACAGTTTTCTGTCGTTCATTTTAATATTTGCTTTTATTGTACTTGCCCTTGTTATGCCAAATAGAGTATGTCTGGTGGTAATTGAATCTGAGTCTCCTTTTCATGCCCAGCACCAGGACATTTTGAAGCACTGGACCACCAACGCTCTCTCTCTCTCTCTCTCTCTCTCTCTCTCTCTCTCTCTCTCTCTCTCTCAATGAATCAAGTACTATCTATCAAGTTCTGGTGGGGCATCTCCAACAGTGTCCTCATTTTATATTTGAAACTGATTGGATATTACTTGATCTGAGAGATGTCCAGACCAATCCACAAGATGGATCAATGCTTGAGCCATTTCCCATGGATTGGATCCCATCACCACAGTTGTACCCACTAAATGTGTAACAGCTTCTCACTTTTACATTGGGCCCTCTCTCCCCAGTCTCCCCTGCTACATGTCACAATGTTCTGGAGGCCCCACTTCCCTTTTACCTCTTTCTTTGCTGACTCTGCCCATCACAAGGGGGACAAGACATCCTCACTGCTCCTCTTCATCGCAGTTATACTCACTGGTAAGCCAACTTATATCTAACACATATGTTAATGGGAGGATCAGAGGAAAACTGAGCACCAATTACATTGCACTTCCCCTATCCTTTCTACACAGTGATTCACTGTGTATCTTGCATTATCTTCATGTTCCTTATTAACAGAAGCATCTGAGAGTTTCCAGCCTCCAGAACCATTGTTGTCTTCTAAAGAAAGCCTCTTCTCTTTTTTTGTCTTTTGCCTCAATATCTCCTCAGGGTGACCATATGACCGGATTTCCACAGATTTGTCCTCTTTTTTTAGCCTTCTGTCCAGGTGTCCTCCAAAAGGACTTCATTATCTTCCATTTTGGCTTCATTTTGGAACTTTGCAATGTATTCAGTACCCCATCATGTCATGTGTCATTGGATTTGAATTGAAGAGCAGACTCCAATGCAAAAATCAGATTTGAAATATTTCCTTCCAATCAAAAGTTATGGCAAAAAACCCTAAAACTAAAAAAATATGCATTGAGCTCTATGGGAATGTGAAAGTGCCCAATATCGCGACTTCACTTGTGAGAAGGCAAACATGCCATTGTCTGCCAGAAAGGACAGGCTGAGAGGAATCCAAGACCTTGTCCTCCTTTTAGGTTAAGGCATCAGGTCACCCTGGCGCCTACTCCAATCTTTGACAGAGGTATATCTGGGAAGAGTCTGGCTGTAATTGCTCTCTGATGAGAGCCTGCAAGTAATTATGCTCGTTTCCCTGATCTATGGATAGAAATTGAATCATTTAGTTTTAAGTTGAGGAACAAGCAGAACAAATGTTGAAAGACACAGAAATGAGAATGCATAGCATATTGTTCAAGGACACTTTCATATAGGAAAGTTTAGTTTGGAGTTGTCACAAATGGTTTATTATTTATTTTAGGAATCCATACCCTTCCTCTCCCATGTCAATGCAAATTCCCAAGGCAATTTACATAGCATTCAGAAATCCTTTTTGTCCTCACAGCAACTGTGTGAGGTATGTAACTGTACTATGGGCAGATTGTAGAACTCTTTCAGTTGGAATCCTTATCTTCATGGTCATCATCACATCTGGCATCAGGGAATGCCTTCCAAGCTCCTATCAGGAGCAGTTTCATGTTGGACAAGCTGTAAACAGCAACACCTTTAGCTTTGTTGTCTCATGACAGCTTTCTCAGCTTTCAGTCTCCCAACCAGTGGCATAGCTAATGATCATGTAGCCCAGTGCAAAGCTCAAAAGGATGCCCCAAAAGCAATGTCACAATCGAAAGTGACGTCATCCCCGGATATTTTAAAAAAGAAAATTGGGGGGAAACCTGCCTCTTCCTTCTCAGCAGTTCAACAACCATTCACTCTGCTAGTGGAATAGCTAAACCATCCATTTGCTATCTGGAGTTGCCCAGGTCTATTCCTGCTTAGCATTCTTTGGCAATCCTTCGCTCAACACCAGACAATTTGTTATATAATCTTGCATTCATGTGCAATTTACACACAGCAGCAGCCACCCATTCAGTTTTTTCCATGGTTAAACTGTGGCATTCATTAATGGGGAAAATCTATTCACAGGGTATGTGAACAACATATGACAATCACAGATTATCACCTGAAAGTTCTGTTAATCACAGGGACCAAACTGTGGGGGATCAGAGGAAACAAGGGAATTGATGTGATTAAACATGTTGATTTGTCCAATGGAACTGCCTGTCACCGGGATGTGATATTGTTACAGATGATTATGTGTTCTCACTTTCTCATTCATCCATTTGGGGATGTTGAAGATCTGGGCCAAGACAACAGTGACATACCCCAACTGGGAAAGGACTCTCACCTTTTGTGCCCCTCCAGTCCCAGAAAGAAAAGCATGCTCTGTGAGATGTTAATGTTGAATCTAGCTAATCTCCATTGCTGCCTGGGAGTGTTTGATTCCACCTTCTCTCAGGTCGGTGCAAATCTTTGCCATGTGGATTGATGGGTGGTAGCAAGAAAAATGGGAGCTTTCCCTCCACAGAGCACACACTGCATGCGGGGTGGCAGTTCTGGACATTTGCTCCCTTCTACATTTGTTCCTGGGGCAGTCTTCCTGTACTTAAAAAGGCATATTCAGTACTTAAATGGGCATATTAAACAGGCTTCTTGTACTTAAATGGGCATATAATTGCATCAGCAAATGAAAAAAGCAACTGACTTAACTGTCACCAACAGACTCCACTGGTACAGAGTCATGACCCATCATGGCTTGCAGAACAATGATAAGGTATGTCACCTTTGCAAAAGCCATAAAGGAACACAAAGGCAGCAATCCTAAACACACTTTTCTGGAAGAAAGACCCACTGAATATAATGGGACTTATGTTTGAATAGACATGGTTAGGATTGTGCTCTAAAAAGTAGTCCTAAAGCTAAAATTTTAGAAATACTGTAGTTTTAGCAGTACTTATCCACATTTATCAGGAGTAAGTTCAATTGAATAGAGTGAGATTTAATTCAGCGTAGATATATATGGGATTGCACAATACATGTCCTCAGTGTTGAAACCACTAATCTTTTGTTCATAGAGAATATCCAGAAGTTTTCTCTTTTCTCAGTCTTCTAGGATTTGGGGTTTTTTTAAATAGGAAACTATTGAAACAATTCAATTCAATTTAATTAACAATTAATTTAATAAGAAACAATTTAATTCTAACTGCCACAGTCTCTTTGAAATACGTCTATTTCAAAGAGACTGAAATATGTCTATTTCAAAGAGACTGTGGCAGTCAGAATTAAATTGCTTCACAATAGGCAGTTGGAACATCTTTATAGTCATTGATGACACTTGCTTTCTGAGACATATGAGGTTTCTTCTTGTTTTCCCAACATACTGCATGTGGTATCCAGGGTGCAAATGTGGCATTTAATAATGCATAGAATATGCATGGATTTGTACTTGATGTTTTAGCTGATAAAAAATATTTCAACAAACACTGTGCTTTTGAATATAAATGTTTCCTTCAAAGGATGTGGCAACTGGATTTGCAATCCAGGTGTGGTAACAGGCAGTTAAATTTCTGTTCTCACTCACAACCATAAGTGGAACTTCCAGCTAGCAAATTAGAAGCACTATATACAGGTGTCCCTTGTTATCCACTGGGGTTCAGATACAATGCATTGTAAAAAAAGAAATCAGTGTATTATTAAAAAAGGAAAAATAGACCCACTTCCAGGTTTCTTGCTCCTCTAATGCACCTAATTAAATAAGATAGTGCCAGTGCCTAGAGGGGTTTGATTCTGGGACTGAAAAATGGAATGATTGCTTGCATGATTATATCACTACAACAGTAGAAAAGCAGTTTTTAAAACTAAGATTTGCAGTGGCCATTTGTGTTGAGTCAAATCCATGTACAAAAAATCAGTGTACAACAAGATTGGACAGAAAAAATCAGATTGTTTCACCCCTTTGCTTAGTGTAGTTCCAACCCTGGCAGATGTTTCTGCCACCTACTTTTCATATAGGTGTGACTTCCAAAGAAGGCGGAGAGGTTGCTGACAAAGGGCTTATGGCTGCCACTAATTGCCCATTAATCGGCAAGCAGGTTCAGTCAAGAATGGGAGAAATGTCTTCACATTACATGATAGTCTCCATGGTCACAACACTTTTATGTGACCTGTAATGTAGTCATAAAGCATACAACAAGAAAGGTGAAAGAGCATATCCTGCTGTTCAAAACTATGGTGAAATTTGAATTGTTAACACTCCAGCAAGTCTCAAATCCTTTTCCTAGGAAACCTTTGGGAGGAAGCATGTGTGCCTCCTGACACCCTGAGTCCAGGGGAGTTCCTCGCTGGTTATTCTGCTGGGTGGAGTGATGCTACCACCAGGTTTCCTTCATTCTTAGCTTACTTCTTTCTCCACGCAGGTCCATTCAACAAAGCAGAAAATGCAGGCCACACTAGGAATGCTCTCAGCACAACCTTCAAAGCCTGTTTTGAGAAAGCAGGCTCTTTCAACTTTACTTTGCCCCATTCTGAGCTCCATCTACTTCTGTGTCCCTCCATCTACTTCTGTGTCCCCCACAGGAAGATGGAAAAAAGATTGCCATAAGTATTGCTTAAGCTTTCTTTCTTTTCTTTTCTTTTCTTTCTTTCTTCTTTCTTTCCTTCCTTCCTTCCTTCCTTCCTTCCTTCCTTCCTTCCTTCCTTCCTTCCTTCATTCCTTCCTCTCTCTCTCTCTCTCTCTCTCTCTATCTATCTATCTATTGTATTTATAAACCACTTTTCAAATAAAAATTCACAAAGTGGTCTACAAAGAAAATGAAAAAATTAATGACTAAGGAGTCCCTGTCCCAAAAGGGCTCACAAACTAAAAACATGGGGTGAAAAACCAACAGAAGCACCTATAACAGACACTGCTGGGGTGAGAAGGGCCAGTCACTCTTTCCCTACTAAATAAAAGAGGAACACCCACTTGAATGAATTCCTCTTGCCCAGTTAGCAGAGTTATAATTGTAAAATTCTAACAATTGCGTTTATTTTTAAGTAAAAAAATATGGCAGTGGTGCTCAAAAGGGGGATTAAGATTTCCATGTGGGGGGTTCATCATTTCAGAGGGGTCATGCCAGATCTTGACATCTGGCACTGTGGGCCACCATCTTGGAATGTGGCACTCAGGCTATAATTGATACTTTCCTGGAATTAAGTCTCATTGAACACAATAGTACTGTACTTACTTCATACAATTGCCCTGGTAGAATAGGAAAACAATATTCAGCACTGGTTGGTAATCAGAAAACCAGTGTACAAACTGAGAATGCAGAATTCTTGCATTATCAGTTTAAGGGCTCAATCACCAGTTCAGCTTGGCAAGAAAAAGCCTGAGAGGCAGAAGTTTGAGAAGAACAAGCAAGTCCTTATTGATCCAAATTGGCCATTTGTACTATTAACAAAATTTGGAGGACAAAAATATTGCAAGAAGACATCCAAGCTAAAAGCCCTAGGCAGTGCTAGTAACGGCTGGCAAATGCAGCGTCATTTGTAACAAGATAAATGGGAAGCCAGGAGCAATTTGAGATGTATCCAAGCATTTCCAAGATCACCTTGGCTAAAAGAAAAATTAGCATCCATCTGGGAAAAGTCTCTCTTCTTGATGCCAAGGAAAGGAGAAGACTGAAAACAAAAAGATGAGGGATGGAAACAACCACTGAAATTCCATACAGAGACTATGAGAAGGTTAGGCTTTGCATTCATTCCTCCCACCATGGTTTACGAAGTTTCACAGTGCAATCCTAAGAATGCACTGGGCCTAGGCAAGTTGCTTCTGCCAGCCCAAGAGGGTCACACGTGCCACAAAGCACACTTGTGTCTTTCTCCAAATAAGCTGCATTGGTGTATGGAGGTGCACCGGCCCACAGAGGCTGAATCCACAGCAGCTTGGAGGAAGACATCTGTGCTGGCCAAGTTCAGCTGATATAAAGGTCTGAAGGAGATTGGGAGAGGGCAGGATGGAGGCAGGAGGGGGACATCCTGGAGCAAGGGGAGGGTGGGTGGAGGGCAGTCACTAGAGCAGGCAGGGAGTGGGAGGTGAGACTGGGATGCAGCAATGTGCCAGATCCTGTTATCAGAGTGGCACAGAGCAGCCTCTGACTGCTTACATCTGCTTGATTCTGCACCATCTCCAGAGGTGGCTCAGAACCAAGTAGTCCTACTGGACCTGCTGCTGCAGCTTTACCCCAGGGAAAGGGGAAAAGTTTTCCCTTGTCCTGTGGTAGCATGGCATCAGCTCCAATGAATCACTGGATGCAGCACACACATGTCAACCTGCCCGCTCCAAAGCAATTTCAGATTGCATTTCTCACTAAAATAGCATTTCCCAAAACTACGAGTTAAAAACCAATTTCTGGTGGGTTCCATAGCACTAAGCAGTGTTTCCAAAGAAAATATGATATGGGTCCATCACCTGTGTTCTCTTTGGTGGCTCTGCTGAGATAAACAATTACCCTTCCATTGATCAGGTAACCATTGCCTCAAGGCTATTCAGAAATCTCATATCTTCTAATTGTCCTGCAAGAAGTTCATGTGAGCATGCAGCCTGGGCCAATTCCTCCCACAGACCCTTAGCACAGTGGTCTTCAAATTGGGGGTTGGGACCATCTTGGGGAGGTCACAACTTCATTTCAGGGGGGTTGTGAGAAGCTGGGTGTACTCATTTCAGAGGGCAGTAATACTGCATAAACCACTGCCCTAGCATCATAACTGCTCTGAAATTAACCACTATTTCAATTGTGCTGTTGTTTTACTGCTGTGGTACAGCCCTTTCCTTTGCCCTCTTTTTTAACCTACCAGACCAGTGGTTTCCAAATTTTTTAGTATTGGGACCCACATTTTAAAATGACACTGTGGACCCACCAAGCATTTTAAGAAAAAAAAATAACTTTATCAGCCACACATGACTTAGTTTTTATCCTTTTTACTGCATTGGTGGTAGGATTGCCTTTCAAGCATTTTTTTGTGCATTATGTGCATTGGATCAAGACCAATCTACGAGGACTGTATTACTCTCAGCCTGCTGTTTGAAGCTTGTTGAGGCCTATTTGCCTACACATGAAGCTCAGCTGCACTTTCTATAGGGCCCAGTAGAATTTTCTTTGTCAACCATCAGCCTGTCGGTTTGATTTCCAAGACTCACCAACAAACAAGTTATAACCCACTGGTGGGTCCTGGACTCACAGTTTGAGAATTACTCTACTAAGCAGCTTATACTTCTTGTTTTCGCCATTCTGTGTTTCTCTTTAAAAACAAAAGCAGGTACATATTGAAAGATAATTTAAACATAACTATACCTTTTCTATAATTGCTTGCTTAATTTCTCTTGTGCAATAGGATGTTTCAGTAATCCAGATTAAAAACATTCTGTTCTTGCCATTTTGGCAGGTACAGTCAATATATTACAACTTGAAGAGTTGAAGAATAAGAGAATCCACCATGTTGAGTTTTCCCCTTCCTTTTAATTTAAAAAGAGGTGCAAAACATTCCATGGTTAAAAAAAAATTAAGAAAGCAATGGGAATAGGAAAGGTTTAGGGGTATTATCTATTAGCTCCCTGTTTATAAGTCCCATTGATCATCACTGCCATTCGAACAGCACAGGACAATGGCATAGCTAATAATCATGTAGCCCAGTGCCCTGAAAGTAATGTTATAACCAGAGGTGATGTCATGCCCATGTTTTTAAAAAAATTAGGAAGAATCCCATTCTCTCCCTGCTAAATATAAGAGGAGCACTTAGAAGTGCTTTTTTAACCAATTAGCAGGGGTACCTGTATTGTGATATAGGGAAATAGGCATTGACTAACACCTTATTAGTGCCATGCTGTATCATCATTACATCTCATTGACTCCGGGGATGAGTAGGAGGGGAGTAGGAGGCATTTGAGCCTGCAGTACTTACCATTTTTGCACCACTCTATGTACACTACTGGCAGTGAGAAATAGTCCTGTCTACAATCTTTCTGGAATACGACTGCCAGACATTGTAGAAATACTGACCTAGGTGGGCCAAAAACTGACCTAGATGATTTACTCTGTCTCAGTAAATCAATCAATCATCAACAGTACTTATATACCACTTTTCAATTAAAAGTTCACAAAGCACTTTACAGAGAAAATGAAATAACTAATGGTTACTCATTTGTATAAAATAAATAAATAAGGCATAATAAGGCAAAAGTAAGACATAAGGCAATCTTATTTATTTCTATTTCGGGTCTCTTCTCACTCTCAGATGTAGGATAGCCACTGTAAAAAGAGCTTGAAATATTACCCATAGTAAACCTGTTGCAGCTGTCACATGCACATAATCAGGCTCTTTGCTTATCACTGAAAATTGTGCTTACCACTTACCACTGGTTAAAATGTGGCCTGCAAAAGATAGAGTCGTAAGTGTATGGTTGCCATAATTCTCCTCCACAAAATCGGGACAAGACCTTCCGTCACACTTGCCAGTATGTGAACACAAGCCCCCACAATCGGGACTGTCCCTGCTTTTTGGGACATATGGCGACCCAAGTGTGATGGCACCTGCGTGATCTGCCTACCGAGGCACATGTGCTTCTGAGCTGCTGGAAGACCAGTGACTGAAATGGCTACTTTAGGGTAGTTTGTGGATTTGAAAGACATGCAGACACTTGGTTTAAGCAAATCAGATTTTCTAAACCAGAGTTTATAGTACATGAAAGCGCAAAGGATTGTCCTTTATATAGAAAAATAAACATGCACTTCTCAATTACTGTACTCAGTTACTGTAAAGATAACCTCCGAGCTCATCTTTCTGACATCGCAGTTCTATAGATCAGTGTAGCCATGACAACATATACAGCAGCTGCTGCATTCTAAGCAAAGGAAGTTATGATAAAGACCTTATAATTACATTGCCCACGTCTACATACCCAGCATTCTGGGTTGCTATTCTATGTCACGTTTCGGTGGTTGTGACCCAAAAGCCTTTTGACGCATGGCTTCTGACACCCCCTCTTGCATCCTACACACCCATCGCTCCTCCCAATCCGTCACATCCTACCAACTTACTGACACTGGGAAGGGGAAGGGATTTGGTGTATGCCAATGTCGCCAATCACACCCCCTCCTGGGCCTGCCACTGCTCTCCCCTCCCGTCATTCCACCTATACTCTTTCCTGTTCCACCCATCCATGCCCTATTCAACCCCCTCCCCACATCTCTGCAACGCCTTAAGCCAGCTTACCCAATTTGGTCTATGCATGGTCCATTAAACACACAGATAAACAAATGGAGGAGATGGGCCACTTTATTACATGATTATTAAAATAATCAATAATCAATTAATTCAATCAATAATCCAATAATAATCAAAGGAGGGGCAGACCTTGAACTTGAACTTGACCTGGGGTTAAATTTTTTAAGACCCCCCAATGTCTGCCCCGTGTCTAGGGTTAGCGAGTTTGCAGGTCCTTTACGGACCCCCATGTGCAAACCTGGGTACCAGGGTTGGCGTGTACATATATATTGGGCCATACCCATTTAATCGGGTTCCACCCCACATACCCCACCCTCCCCCAACCAGGGGGAGCGGGTCAGATCCCACTGTTGCCTGGTTACCAACTTCCATCCCGTCGGGGATTGAAAGCAGGTGACCTGCTGGCACAGGGGTTGCCCTTCCAGTCTCGACCCGCCGGGGACTGAAGCTGGGTTATTGTGGGCACACCCCCTTGGCTGTGCCTCAGTTGATCCTGATTGTACATTGAGCCGAAACCATTATTTGGACCTGTTCACCCGCATCCCCTGCTCAAAGTGGCCAGAACTTAGCGAGATTAAGGGAGAATAGTCTGGAGTAGGCGAAAAAAACTGCCTTCCACCAGCCAATCAGGAAGGCAGCAAAAAATTCCTACTCGGCTCCAAAAAAGGCAACTAGCCAAAGCCCAGACTAGCCCTCAGGGTGGGAAGGGTGGGTGTTCGCCTGCCCGAAGAACAAAGAGGGCGAGGTTTCCCCTGCATCCCCTTTATAAAGCCCACCTTTAGGTTCTGCCCTTCCTTGGTGGTCTCACCTGACCTCAAGAGGGCGGAGCTGTGTCTTTTGTTTGACCAGCAAGCCAAATTCGACACCTGCCAACTGGCTTTGTGTCGTCATACTTTACAACTTCATATCTCTGAATTATGGTTTTGGTCCAGCTCTCTGTATGTAGAGTCAGCCAGTTCCAAACAAAGTCCTCCACATGGATCGCCTTTTCATCTTCTATGTATATAAAACAGAAAAGTCACTGACTGACTCACTGATTGACTCACTCACTCATTCATCAACGGCCAGCCAAAACCACTAGGCCTAGAAGCGTGAAATTTGGGGAGGGTGTTTTTTCCATGATGGAGGCACCCACTATGAACTGGTTTTCAGAAATTCCAACCAGAAGGGGGTGAAAAGGGACGCAACACATTTTCCTCCCCATACTTTCCATTGAAGAGTCCCTGACTGAGGGATGCTCTGCCCCAACCCCTGGACCTAGAAGCATGAAATTTGGAGGTGTTCCTTCTGTGACATCAACACCCACCAAGTACTGATGTTGAGAAATGTAACCCTTAAGGAGCTGAAAAGGGGTGAAACATATTTTTGGCCTATACTTGAACATTGAAGACTAATCAATACCCAGCCCCAAATCCTAAACCTGCCAGATAGGGGTGCCCACCATTGTAAGGGGGAGAATTGCTCATGGAAGGGGTGTTGAGCATATGAGTTTGATGCGCATGGGGGATGATGCGCATTGAGGTTTATGGTCATGGGGGATTTTGCATAACAGGGGATGTTGTACATGGGGGTTGCACATGGGGGTTGATGCACATGGGGGGTTGATGCGCATGGGGGTTGATGCTCATGGGGGATGTTGCGCATGGCTGTTTATGCCCTTGGGGATGTTGCACAAGGGGGTGATGTGCATAGGGGATGTTGCACATGGGGGTTGATGCGCATGGTGGATGTTGTGCATGGTGGGTTGTAGTACACAGGGGGACTTTATGCATGGTGGGATGATGCACATGGGTGACAATATGCATGGGGAACATTGTGCATGGGAGGACGTCGCGCATGGGAGGACGTTGCACATGGGGATGATTCACATGGGATTTTTGCACAGAGGGTGGTGGCATATGGGGGAATTTTACTCTGGCAACGTGGGTACGTTTTTGCTAGTTCAATATAAAGTCAACTCATGGACATCAGATGCTGTGATTCATCTTCAAGAACTTTTGGGTTGTTAATGGACTCTTTCCATAAATTTAAGAAGAAATTAAGTTGTGTTGAGTCGTCTTGCACTTCAACAGCTGAAATTATTTGGGACCATTGAATCATTTGGGACCATATTATTTGGGACCATTGAACCAAATGTAGCTTCCTTCTGAGTCAAGATACCTAGAACTGCAGGGTAAATGTCCCGCACTGGAGACTGGCCCCAAGCCCTGTATTCAGGTGTGTAGCCCTGTTTGTGTTGCCTACTGTGAACCCCGGTTATTTGGACAGGAATCTTCAAAGCACACCCTTTGAACTGAGCATAGTTTATTTTGACAAAAGGAGGCCTGGATGGGAGTTGGCCTGGTCTCCTTACATGCAAACAATGCTTCCCAGAAGGAAGCTTATTTATTTTTACCAGTTTCCTTGGGAACCTCATTGCTGGGTGGAGGAACTTAAAAGACGGGCTTTACATGGAGATTAAACACATTCAAATATGATCCGGAGGCAAATGCCAAGAGCTCTGTGTGTGCCTGGATTGCATGTACCCTTGTATAGGCCTTTGCAGCCACTTCCTCTTTAAACCTCAACCTAATCTCCATATTCTCTTTGCATTGTTAATTACAGAATTCTCCTTTATACGGTATACAAAAAACAACTTGCACTTGATTGCGTATAAATAATGACATACAATTGGGTGAAATTTTGGGTGACGTATATTAGGTGTTCACAATAAAGAAAGCATCCTTTTCTAAGCAAAGGCACTCAGAGTAACCCCTGAGATCAACGTCCTGCTCAGAAGTCTCAATAAAGAGAAGAGCTGATCACAGGGCAAGTATTACCTGTGCTCCTGTTGTTCCTTATGTGACATTGTTACAATATAGGTGCTCTGAAAAATAACACCTTGGGACAGTTTCGATGAAATTTATCCTGCTTGATCAGATCCATATGTTTGGTGGCAGACGCACACATGGCACATTCATGTGTTCTTTGCATCTCCTGCTTTCCTTATAAATCTTCAGAATCAGGAGTTGCTCAGTCTCACCTGATGCCACCTGATGCAGCTGCTTCCACATCTGCCATGGTTGAAGAGAGGATTCCACTTAACTATGCTTCTCATATTGTTTTCACAAAACCATAAGTGACACTTTGGTGAGGGACCACATTAACAGAGGAGCTTGGTAATTTGAGAGTAAGTAAGGAACATTCTGCTTCCTATTTGAGTGAGTAGGAAATGAATAAATATGGCTACAAGGAATCTGTTAGCCTTTAGGGTGTCTGCGACGCCAGCTGGATCCAGTCATATTGGTTCTGCCTTTCCACTGGACTAATTGAGTGGCGTAGAGAAGGGGGATTTGCTGCTTGGGTAACAGCATATCCTCCATAACAATCTAACCTGTGCTTCACGTGCAGCGTATGCAGCGCCAAGCATGATACCATAGTCTTTCAAGACTGACGGAGGCCTGCTTCATTTAGGGTGTCACAGTTCTTGGTTTCTATGGTCAGCATCATCTTGCATAAAATGGCCCAGAATTGATCAAAGACTATTGCCCTTGTATAACTTGTACATTTTCTGAAGCTGCTGTGCACCATTTGATGCTAGCAAAGTCTGGAAAGACCAGAAGCAGCATCAGCAGGACCCAGGGAAACCTTTACTCCCCTGGACATCGAGCAAATATCTGTATCATCATTACACAGAGCAAAGAGATAAGTGAATATGCTTTTCAAAATAACAGCTAGGACTGCAGGGTACTGAGCCATACCAAGTTGACTACTTAAAACAATGAGTGGATGTGCATATGTGATACAGAATTGGTTTCTTTCCCTAGAGAATGTGGCCAGTGAAAGAAAGAAAGAAAGAAAGAAAGAAAGAAAGAAAGAAAGAAAGAAAGAAAGAAAGAAAGAAAGAAAGAAAGAAAGAAAGAAAGAAAGAAAGAAAGAAAGAAAGAAAGAAAATTCATTGGTTCAGCAATTCAGCACAACAGAGAAGAAAAGGAAAAGTGTTTTCTGTACAGACCTTTCTCATTGTTTCTTCCTTTTAATTCTGGGTTAGTGAAAGGAGAAAGGGATATGTTGATACTTAAGCTTAAATGTCAAATCTCTGAACACTGAAGTTCTCAGAACCTGAGAGGTCTGGCTATGGTGAATGAAGGAGGGACATGACCTTTGAAGTAGTCTTGTCTCCAATCTGTTTGCTCTTGCTGAGAAAAAATAAGCCCAATAAGTATGCAATGTGAGAAAATCCCTTTCCAAAGACTGACATTAGTGAGCCCATGTCACATCCACTTTACTCCAGAGAACAGGTAGTAAAAGTACTCAGTGAATGGAGATGTCGGCATGACCTCCTCAGACTCACCAATGAAGCCCTGTGCCTGGGATGACAGTTGGGCTGCCCATCAGTGGTGTTGTATTCTGCACCCTGACGTGTCATTCTGAGCACAGGGCTCAACACACAGGATTCCAGCAACCAAGAATGGAAGTCAGCAACCTGGATTGTTTCTCTTGGCCCCCAAATGGGTGATTTCATCTTTATTTCATTTCACTTCTGCTAATAATAATAAAAGCACATCACTTCAGTGGCCAGTTCCTTCTCTCTACACTCCTCACCTCTCCCAGCTTCTCCACTCCCAGTTTCCAAGAAAGCATTTTGGTGTGCTGCAGGACTGCATGTGTCTGGTTTGAAAACGGGTTAGGCCAGGGTAGGTGGGAAAATGATGGCTTGGGACCCAAACTGCAAGTGTGAAACATCCAGGAAAACACAGAATGCATTTACAAACAGCAAGACCATTTGCATATGATAAATATGTGCATCTTTGGCTATTTTCTGGCCACCCCCTTGCATGCATGTTCATAATACCAGAAAGGAAAATTAATGCAAGGGTTCAGGCCTCAGATATATGGAGAGTTTATTTGGGGGTATAATTCTCAAGATTTCATTTCCACACTCTGCCGCAAACAACTTTAAACTCCTTCCTCATGTGTATAACAGATGTCTTGCCATACATGCTACGAGCCTTTCCAGTCTGCCCTCACTTTCTAAACAGACATGGGAGAACCTGCCGAGTTAGTTCCTGGTTCTGCCCACTTTAAACCAAGGCCTTCAAGTCCCAGACAGACATGAGGGAGAAAGAGCAGAGCAGAAGGAAAAGATTTGCTGAGAGCCTGGAAAGTGATCCTAATTACTTCTGCATGTTTAATGCAAAGACAGAAATAGTGAGTGATGCAGTACATATGATTCCACCCCCAACTCTAAGGCTCAATCTATAGACCCAGCCAAATGAATGCAGGGTCTGAAGGATGCCTGCAGGGCACAGCAGCATCCTGCTGAACACAGAGGGAAGGGGTAAAGGATGATGGAAACTATGTGACTGAGCAACATCAGAGTCAATGGAAGAGTCTGAGGTTCAGGAGGGTTGCCGGATTTATTTAACACAGCACAGGAATCTTGTGGCAGGAAATGATAGGGTCCAATTGCTCCGGAAGGCATTTTGTTGCCCACAGAACACAGCAGGATTACGGGGATCTCTCCAGGCTATCAGTATTAATGACATTAAATGCTAAAGATCAGCGTAAACATCTCCTGTTCTGAGATACCAGTCCTTATTTTAATGCACCTATTTTAACACAAAAAAGTCTATAAGCACCAATGATCCTGGCATCCCATTTCTACAAGAATCAAGAGAGGTCAGACATTATATGTAATCCCTGTCAGCACCAGGGTGGAGTTCAGTACACAGTGAACCTTATTCAGTATAGCCCTAAATTCTGCCTGCCTCACCCAAGATGCATACAGCTCAATGCCAAAGAACTGGGATAATTTGGTATCTGGGAGATGGCACGTGGAGGGGCTTGTACCTTGGCATTAGTCTGTTTGGGAAAGGCAGGTTAACCATGGATACATGCAGGTAGAACATGAATGAGGAATGAAAGCAATAACGTCAGCATTATCTCCAATAAAAGAGAATATCCTCACCTTCTTTGCATGAAACAGCACCTCATAAGGTTTTCCAATCTAGCTCAGTGAATAGGACAGGATTTTAAGCACTTAAATGCTATATTGAGTAATAAAAAATATTGATCAAAGTTATGTGATATTTACAAATTGTTCTGCTAGGTAACACTACAAGGGGCTCAGAAGAAAAGGGAAATGTCAATATTCCGGAGAGATGTTCCTGAAGGTTTCCTGTAAGCATTCCCTGTAATATGATGATGTCATTGACGATGATGATGACGACGACGACGACGACCAGCTTCATGGGTTATTGGACTGAGAAATAGCATTTAGGGTCAAACTGCATTTAGTTTGGGAAACACTGGTTTTGATGTTACTGTGAAGGTTATGGATGAATTCAGAAATGAGTGCAGTATGGCTAGAGGCTGAGGTCAGTGTGACTATAAAGAGAAGTAACTTGATTTAAGGGGAAGGGAGAATCCCAGCCAGGCATGTGAACTCAGCAGGTTAGAACAATTCCAGCAAGATGATCATAATCAAACACTGGTGGGCAGGAAGGGCTAGGAAGAATGGTGCTGCAGTTTGATGTACCCCCAAATCCAGAGCAACTATGGGAGCATGTAAGAGATTTTATGTGCACCCATAGTTACTGTACCACCTAGTGAAAATCTATGGGAAATTCATATTGGAATCCAGAGTAAGTTGATCTTACACTGGAGCAAGGACTCCCAATAGTTACTTTGGATTTTGCCCTTAGGATGTGAGTCTTGGTAGGACCAGTGAGACTGTGGATCTGCACCAAAGGTAGATTACATCAGCATATGGGCAGAACTGGACATGCTGGTGGTAGGGGAGGAGGGGAAGGAATGGTTAATGTAGGAGAAAGTGCCAGATTGGGAGAATGGAGTTTGATGTAAGTGAACAGGCACTGACAGTCTCAGAGTTGGGGTGGGTTGTGGCAGATCAGAACGAGCATCAAAAATAGGTGAAGAGGAAGGCGCTGAAAGGATGGAGCATGAAGACATTCTTAGCAGTATCCTGTCCATCTGCCTTCAGATTCAGGGCTCAGAACTGGGCTTAACAAGGTATCCACTGAACGTGACATATGTGTCAAACTCATCACTGAAAACAGCATTGTCTCGTTCTCCCTTGAAGAGTCGTATCCACACCTCGTCCTGGTCCTGCAGCTCCAGCATCAGGCTTTGGCTCTGCATAATGCTTCGATCACTGGCCTGAGCATACAAGATGGCCACTTCTGCCTCATTGCGCATGATGTGCAGGTAGGTCTCCTTCTGGTTCCAGGTGTGCACATTAAGACTGAAGAAATACACACCGGGCACATAGCAGTAGAACTTACCCATGAACATGTTGAAGTGGCCGTAGAGGTTCACATATTCAGTGTCAAAAATTAGTGTCTGGTAGTAGTCATTGCTGTGCAAGGGTTTCCGACGGCCCACAGAGAAAGCAGCATAGTTGGTCTTGTACCGTTCCCCTGGAGCCCCCATGTTGCCTTTTTGCCCTTTGAAGCCCATCTGGCCCTTGCTTCCACTGGAACCAGACTTGCCCAGTTTGCCTTGGGGGCCACGTTCACCACGATCCCCTTTCTCCCCTAAGTAAAAGAGAGATCATAACTGAACAGCAATTCAACTCAACTAAGCATGGCTTTTCAACTCAAGGTAAACATCAGATGAATGATGTAGTCTAATTATCTCCACACATCCTTAGGAGAGAAACACTGAAGGAGAATGATCCTGTCAAATACAAATGACCACCTAGCAAGTGTCACAGTCACCCTCACACTTCTCTGGATGGGTGTAAATATATGGAAAAGCTCTTCGCATCACAGGCACAGGAACCAGACAGATATATCCACCCCAATAAGTTACAACTGGATATGTGACTATGGCTGCAATCCTAAAGACACTTTCCTGGGAGCAAGACCCACTGAACACAACATGGCTTACTTCTGAGTAGACAGGGTTAGGATTGTGCTATATGTATATTCAATTCAATTTCAAGAAACTTTATTGGCATATAATATATGTATATTAAATAGGCTACTATCACCAAATTCAATTAAAGGCAAATTGCAAGATAATTGACCATTTAGTGGATGAAAAGGACACAGAGAGCCTAATCCTAAAGGCTCTAGCTCTGGGTGTCACAAATATGCCATAAATTAAATCACGGCACCCTGAGAGGAGGAAGCATTGGCACAGGTTCATAGCACCAGGAAGAGGAGGAGGATGAGCCAGTGACAGAGGTGATGCCCTCTTGTTGCTTTTTGGGGGTCAGGGTTAGGTATTTTTGGGTGAGGAGAGTACTGGAAGGAGGAAGGACTGGTCCAGAAGGTGGATGGGTCCATCATAGGCCTCCTCCACAAGATCCTATCCCTTGTGTCAGGCTTCAAAGCCTGACATACAGTGATGGGCTTCAAAGAAATTAAGAACCGGTTCTCTGCCCATCTGGCAGCCACTTTTAAATGGCTATTTTTAAACTTTATATGTCCTATCTCTTGTTAACAACGGGTTCTACAGAGTAAGTGCGAACCTGCTGGAGCCCAACACTGCTGACATGGGTCTTCTATCATCTTTGCTAACAAAATAGATAGCACAGGAACATGTGGCCCCCATTGCAGAACTTTCCTTGGGAGAAGGGAATATAAGAGCCCCATTGGGTCAGGCCAAAGGCCCATTTAGATTAGCTTCTTACATCTCATGGCAGCCCACCAAATACATCAGGGCGCATACAAGACAACAAGAAACCTGCATCCTAGGGTGACTCCTTTGCTTCTAACATTCTCAAGTAGCCTACTTCTAAAACCAGAAAGTTGCACATATCCATCACAGTTTGCAACCTGTGTTGTACTTTATTTCTAGAAGTACGTACAATCAACTTTTAATAACCTCTAGGCTAGATGCACCACATCTAGTAGCAGAGAGTTCCACAGACTAATCACTTGTTGAGTAAAGAAATATTCTAATTCTAATTGTCTATTCTAATTCTCCTGATACTCAGTTTTAGTAGATGTCCCTTGGTTCTGGTTTGTGCAAGAGGGAAAAGAACATCCCTCTATCCACTATCTCCATCACCTATAATTTTGTATAGTTATATACCTTCTCAGTCAACTTTTTTCTAAAGAGCTCAAAATGCCATATCCTTCCATTATAAGGCAGGTGTCTCAGTCCAGTAATAATTTTGGCTGCTCTCTTCTGTAACTTTTCAAGTTCATCTTGGTCCTTTTAGTGATGTGGCAACCAAAACTGGATTCAATACTCCAGATACGATCTTACGTCAATTTTGTACAAAGGCATTACAGTGGTACCTTGTAAGACAAATGCTTTGTAAGACAAACTAAAATTTCTAAGGAATTCTGACTTGTAAGACAAACAGTGACTTGTAAGACAGTTTTACAATGAAAACTCATTGTAAACAAATTAATTGATGGATCTGGATCAGAAGTTATGGAGAAGATCTCATATGCAGAGGAGGAGGAGAATAAGGAGGCGGAATCTCTCACATTAAATTAGATTAAGGACATTTGTACAAATTGGGAAATCGTGCAAAATTTTATAGAAAAGCACCACCCAGATAAGACTGTAGCAGTTCGAGTGATGAATCTGTTTAATGACAAAGCAGTGTCACATTTCCGTGAAATCCTCAAAAGGAAACAAAGGCAAATGTCATTAGAAGGTTCCTTGTGAAAGCTGCTAAAAAGATACCAGTGACTCTTTTAGTGAAAATTAGTCATCATTGGCCATAAAGGTTTTTTCTTTTCTGTTTTGTATAATATATTACAGTGTTTTTATTAATGTTACAGTAATTGTGTTATGTATTATATTACAGCATTTTGAATTCAATTACAGTGTTTTGTCATCATTTTTAGATCCAGTTAATATTTTTATATGAATATTTTTGGGGTTGTGAACCAATTGTCTGAGTTTCCCTAATTTCCAATGGGAAAATCAGCTTTGTATAAAGAATGCTTTGTAAGACAAACATGCTTCTGGAACGAATTCTATTTGTCTTCCAAGGCACCACTGTATATTGACTTAAAATTATAAGCCAATATTATAATACCAACATTATAATACTTTATTATCAATCTCTTTTTTTAATGATTCCTCAATAGAATTGGCCATAACTGCTGCTACATATGGTTCAACACTTTCACTGAGCTGAACACCAGCACCCAATATATTTTCTCCAAATCAGTTAAAAAAGCTCAGAACTCATTAGACATGTGAAATTTTGAATTTTTTTTTACCTAATGTGTACTACTTACATTGAAATGCATGTGCCATTTTGCTGCCCCTTCTCCCAGTTTGGAGAGATCCTTCTGGAGCTCTTCACAATCTCTTCTGATCTTCCCTACTTGGAAAAATTTAGTGTCATCTGCAAACTTGGCCATCTTGCTGCTTATCCCAGATTCAACCACTCTGAAGAGACCTACAGTGGCCTCCCTGGCCCAGCTGGAGGCACAGGTAGCTAAGTAGCTTGACTACCCAGCTGAAATAGGGTTGTAGTATATCCCGAAAAACAGAGACAATTTTGGGGGTTTTTGTTCGCATACAGGCAAGTGTGATAGAGGGGTCTGTCCTGATTTTGTAGAAGATAATTATGGCAACCCTAACCTGAAGGAACCCAAAACTACTTTTTTAGTTATACAGACACACACACACCAAGAGACAGAGAGGGAGCGAGAGAGCGCTTCACCTTTTTCTATGAATTCCTAAGGAGGCCTGTAGGAGTTCAGCAATGCTGTCAAGGTCTGCTCTGATGATGACACAATTTCTTCATCTTTCAGATTCTTCCAGTGAAGTCGGACCATGTCCTTATGTAACCTCTGAAGCTCTGGGTCTCACTCAAGCCTAATTTGGCAGCTCCTCCTGGCTTGGGGGCTTGGATAAGATTATCATAACAGCTTCCTCAGGCCAGGACATTTTTTCTTTCATACAGTTTCTCTCAAACCAGTCCCTCTGGCTTCTAAAGAAATCCAAAGGTTTGTCCAAAACCAGCCACTCCATGCATATGACCCAAATATATCATACCTATTATGTATTAGGACCCAAAGGTCCAAAGGACCCAACCTTTCTGGATTCAGATCTTTTGGAATCTTGTCCCACTGCTGTTTCAAGCTGGCTTCTAAATGCATTTGACTTCGCTCCAGTATGGGCTGTTTCAGAGAACAGATCCAAAATTGGGAAAGCAACAAGTCCCACAGAGCAAGTCATGATTTCAGTCCTGCATCATGGAGATCCCACTTGCATCAGCATAGGAGGCAGCTGCAATGACTCTCAACTACTTAATCTTTGGTTCTGTGGTCTTCCCTTTTCTAATCTGCTGCATGAAGCAGAACTCCAGGTATGCCATTCAGAGGATGAAAGTGTACATCTGGACTGGGAGGGGATAGTTGAGAAGTAGTTGATGTGCCATATCCTGGTGCAGAGAAGAACCTCTCTAGCTTATCTGCCCCATTGAGCATTGTGTCCCCCCTCTTTCCCTATAGACCAAGATCTGAATCCATACATAGAGAATTGGTGTTTCTTACCTTTTAAGATGGTAATGTTGATCTGAGGCACAGGCTGGTATGTGGGGTTTGTGGAGAAGTGTGCAGGAGGATCACAGCAGCGGACACACTCAGAACTCCGGGGCCGTTTGCTGTATTTCTCATAGTCATTTCCAGCCCTGGGAAACAGAAACAGCACAGACAAGCTATATTGCAAGGATGGGAGAAAACTAAAAATGTAATTCAGGAATGCACTGGCCCTGGGAATTTATGCCCATCTTTTTTTCTAAAAATCATCATTTCACAAACATATCCTGAAGTAGAAATTCTTGGCAGAAATTATTGAGAGCCTGGATACCGTTAGATGGTAGAGTACATGTTTTTCACATCCCCAAGTAAACCATTTTTCCCCACTTGCTTCACTTTCCCCTGTCCATGCTCAATTTACATCTGGGCATGGCTGACTGGGATTTTTGTGCCAAGCTTGCAGTGGGGACTGGAATACTTTTCACCCATAGCTGGAATACTTTTTAAGTTGCCACCAAATGAAGGAGCTAAACATCTCTAAGCCATCACTTGACCATCAATCTCCATAGGGGTCTCATTCAGTTGTGGCCAACTGTGGTCAGTTTAACACTTCAATTGAGTCACCAATGGCAGTCTGATATAGGGGTCCTGATTTGGGAGTTAAGAGGGAGAGACAGCAGCAGCAACAGCATACCCTGCAACATTTCATAGAAGAATTGAAATACTTTTGTTCTCACATAGCGCTGTCTCCTGCGTTGACCTCCGAAGCAGGGTGTGTTAGTGTCAGAACACTATAACAGTCCCCACAAGAAGGAATGCTTCAAGAACAGATCAAAGTACATCTGGTAATACTCCTTAGGCTGTTTTCAAGTAAAACAAATTAAGTGAATATTTACTATTTGGATTGGTAGTGGTAGTAATGGGGAGACAGAAGTGAAGCCAGGCAATTGCCTTTTGGAATCCATGTCCACACATTTCTCCACAAGCATGTGCAGCAGAATCACCACCCTTCTTGAACATTTATTTCCTAGGGACTAAGAGTATAGGGACATAAACCCAAAGGATTCTACTGCACATTAAAAACATCTTTAAAAAGAATCCCAAAAGGCAAAAGTCAGACATTAATGAGAAACAAGTACCAGAAAATGTGTGATAGGAGGAGCTGGAGCATAATAGTAGTAGAGCAATTTGAGGTCATAGGAATCAAGAGAGGCCTTGAATGAATTCACCTCTTTGGTCCATTGTGTCATGGTCTGCAACGGGCCTTTCTTCCAATTCATAACTCAGTTCCGTCAGATGTGCACAAGGAGGCAGGTACAAGCTGGACTAATGCCTGCATAGATCCCACACAACCCCACTATCAAATGGAAATTGGAATTGGTGCTTTGCTGTTATCCTGTTCCTCATCACTTTCTTTCCAGGAGATCAATGATAAACAGGGTCAACATTGAACAATGATCCCCTATCACTTCCTCTAATCTGACTATTGTGATCTTTGGCATGAGTGCTAGAGGAGGAGGAGGTGGAAGAAGCAGCCTACTGCTGCCCAGATAAGGGTGGCATCAAAGGAAAGTCTTGGGCTGCAATCCTAATCTCCAGTTAGGCTGGCCTAAGCCCTTTCATAAATCCTATGCTGCCCTGGGAGTGTCACAAAAGTGCCATAAGACAATTCTGCACTGGGGGAGGGTTAGGCCAGTGCACAGACTTGTGTTTGCCTCTGTACATCACCATGGGAAGGGAAAGACTGACGAGTTGTGCCAGCCTAGGTTAGGATTGCACCATTGGTAGCATATTGATGAAGGCAAAGCAAGGTACTGGGTGCAAGGCAACCTGCTGCTGCCTGCTCACTGCTCCTCTAGCAGCCTCCCACTTGAAGCAGCCACGTCACCCAGCCTCATGAGTGGAATGGCTTACTCGGAGAAGGTGGAGTGGGGACTGAATTATCCAATTGGATTGAAGAGAGTTGAAGAAAATCTGCTTGTTAAGACATCTAAAAGCAGATCAAACAACACAGAACCAGTGGCTGGGCCCAAAGCTATGGAAACACTATGATAATTGAATTCACTCTGTACACATCAGCACTGGGGTAATGCCAGTCAGCTCTCTTAGCTATGCATCTGTTAGTGAGATGGAAATACCCTCCAGCTGCACCCATTAAATAGGTACAGACTGTCTCTTAGTTTCTTATAATACTGCCAGTTTATGCCAAATGTGCACCCATAACAGTTCGCCTATTACTGAAATAGCACATATACTGGCGCCTGCAGAGTGGGCAAATTGGCCCCTACCTCCTAGCCATGGTGCATTAATGAGAGAAGGGATGTGTGGCTTTGGCAAGATCTTTATAGCATCGCTTTCTCTCCTTGTGTCCAAGCACAGGGCCCCATATTTCCTAAGGAGGCTCTTGTTAGAAATCCTAAACTGGCAGATTATTTGCAGTCTCTGCTGGGAAGTCGGAAGGAGGACGACGTGGCTTCAGTATGCAAAACACTGCAGAGACTGAAACTGGTATGTCAGATTGTAATAGGAATGAAGTAGGTATCAGCAGGAAAGACCCAGGAGACGATGATGCAAGCAAGAGATTTCTTTATTCAGAGCTCTGGACTCAGCCAGACAGAGTTTTTCTATCTTACGAAAAGACTGAGTGCTTTGTCCAAATTGACTAGACCTTTTATAGCACAACTGTTTCTCTACATAATAAGATGATTCTGTTCATAACAAGAGGATTTATACAATTAAAGATTTTATCTTCAGTGGCTTCCTGAGCTGAGATGGAAAAATGTGTGGCAAGACATGACATTACACATCAGTACAATGAAGCAATCAAGCACGTGTATTCTGACATTGGTTGATCTATCTGAGTTTCCTTTCCCACAGGAAGAAGAATTAAAATTTTTTTTTAATTTTATAATTTTTGGGCTTCTTTATTATTGCCACAGGATCAGGTGAAGACAAAGAGTTTCCTGTCTTAGCTTTGGCTGGCTTTACAAGCCTCAAGTGGCTAATCACTGATAACCATCAAACCCCTGGGAAAGGAGAAGGGGCATTGTGATGTTATCATCTCCTCTCCGGGGAGCCTGTGAATGTTGATTGGAAGCATCTGTCAGGGAATGTGTGTCTGCAGCCTTTGCCAAGCGTGTCCTTTACTATAGGCAGCCCACAGAATGATTTCAAAGGTATCAATTAATTTCAATAATTCTAATAATAATTCTAATAAATTCTGACAGCTGGTTTTGTCCACCATATTCCCCCCTTTTGGACACCCTATTTATATATGAAGGTAAATGGGTAGTGTCCAATAATGCACAACTGTCTAGTTTTGGGACCTTTTTTAAATTTGCTTTTTTTTTTTTTTTTTTACAGTCAGTAGGGCATTTCTGAGGCTGGGGGTCCTTTTTACCTTATCCAACACACACACAAGACAACATAAACATTTAACATACAAAAACTAAGGGACACGAATTTACAGAGATACAATACAAACAAAACACAATCCTTATTTTAAGTCTTTGCACTGTTAAAAGACTATGCACACAGGAAGAATATTCAACAGCAGAGTCCACTCCATGGTTGATGTAATATTGTTTTATCTGCAACTGCAAATAGAAGTTATACTTTACTAGTCCTTGCAAATTAACCTTTTGAATGCTTTGCCACACACCTGTGGAAAACAAGAGTCTTTAGGAATTCACAACACTGGACAGCCACAACAGAGTTCTTGTGCTGTTGAGCTTAGAGTCTAACACCAAGACTCATACTTTGATTGAAGTTCCATTGTTTATAACACGGATCAGGATCAGGAATGCTGGTTGCAAAAGGTGCCTGATGTGGGCCAGAGTTAAAGCCAGGTGTACAGAAGTACAGGAACACAAGCACACAGGCCACATTGCATGTCACACACGGCTCACCGCTGCTTCTTGTTGCATGGAAGCATGCACCGGCTACATGCTTGCCAGCCTGGCTCAGTGTTTCACCTGGATGGCCTTGAAGCTGGAAAGGCTTTGCGACACCTTGTTGGCAGTGAAAAACTCACTATTTTGTCGTGCCTTTCAACATTAGATGGTTGGCAGTCAATATCGGAGGCTCAATTGACATTTTGCAGCTTTGGAGCATAAGTTTGCTAGGAGAAGGCTGTACGACACCCCTGCAAAGTAGGGATGTGGAAGACCCACTTTACGTCATGCCTTCTAGTTGTTGCTTTTTGGCCCATTTTCTTTGTAGACACAGGCAATCTCATATGTGGACTGTTTGCAAGACTGTTGTATACTGTTTGACTTCCTTTGCTTCCTTTGTAAGGCTTGTTTTGACTTTTTGACATCTAATATCTGCAAGAAAACACAGGACTGACAACATAAAGACAACATGTAATTCATGGCACTTTTGATCCATCTGATATGATGCAGGCAGCCACGTCTTCTTTTTCCTGTTGTTTTATTGGCACACAGTTGCTTGGTTTTGATAGTTAACATCTTTTAGCACAGTCCTGGAAATAAGATTTTTATGGTACTCTTATTGTAACCTCTGTACTTTGGATCATATTGGCTCTGTAAATAAGAATGCAAGACACACAACACACATACAACATAATACTAGGATACACATATGTGGATATGAATGTAATTTAAGCAAGATAAATCAGTTAACTTTATATTCTGAAAAGCAATGTTTTATTAAAAATCCATGCTTAGTCTGCAAAGAAATAAGGTTTAACTCTCTCCTTTTTGTTGTTGTTCCTTTTTGCTGCTGAAACAAAAGGATTAGGAGATTGCTATGGACATTGTTAAGCAAATTTGCTTGCTACCATCTGCACTGAGGACACATTCCTTTTCTAATCTCCTCGATACATCAAGGTATCTTGCGCAATCAGATCTAGACTGTTCTGTTTTATAAGGCAGGCATTTTTTAACACTTTGTACCTTGGATCAGGCTCTTATTTGACCTGCTGGAATAATGGAAATTTAATGGCTTTTGCACTCTTTCCCTGCGGGGTGTAGAGAGAGAGAGAGAGACAATAACATTTACATTTGAAACATAGATAGCCATACAGATTAATGAGTTGCAGGAAGAGGACATGCAGTGATACTAGTTAAATGCAATTCTCTTTTGGCTTGGACTTGCCTAAAAGGTTGTCTTTGAAATATTATGAAGTTGAACATTCCAATACAACAATTTGCACTCAAGCAAAAAGACTACACCACAAACAGAGAACGTATACTTTGAACATAAAGGCTATTTAATTGAGAATCTGGGGCAGAGCAACAGATACCAAGCAAAATAGCCTTGATAGCTTCCCCCCCCCTCCTTTTCTGTGGGAGAAACCATGGTTATGCGTGAATCAGGATTAGAAAGTCCCTGAAGGCAAGGTCTTTTCCTGGAAAAGAGACTCTGTCCATGCTCAGAGGCAGTTTCAACACTTACACTGATATTTTGAACACATACAACTCCAGAACTTTCAATTAATTATTTCTGAACTATTTTTACTGTTGGCCTCCAGAGCTATTTTATAGAACTTATTGTTTGGCAAAAGAGGGTGCAACTTGAACCACAAGACAATTAATCAGACCAACTTGCTTGACTTTTTAGAACCTCACAAGCAGCAAAACACAACATGTTAAGGTCCACTATTTTTATGTTTGAAGAAAAGGGCAACACATTTTGACTGATCTGTGACACTATGCAGACTACACTAAGAGTCCTCTCCTTTCTCTTTGGCCTTGACCATAACTCAATATAAATAGCTGTTTATTGCAAAAGTATTTTTGAATTCAATTTCTTTAAATTTTGGTAACTCATACTTGTTGCTGGAGGCTTTATTCAGCTTTGCCAATACCCAAAGCATTGTAAACCCAGATGGTGTTTTTAGAACAAAGAACCAATGCAAGAAAAAAAAAAACCTCCAGACAGAATGGTAACCTTAACATGGACTTTTTCTTTTAACTAGTTCTCAAAAAGAAACCTCTAGACCACTTATGGCACAGACCACTGCCCACAGACTATTGCTTTCACACATCTTAAGGGGCAAGTGTACTTCTTAACTTACTGCTCACACTTCACCACTGAAAAGACTTTCTTTTTCTTCCATGTGCTTCCCAGAACCAAGATTGCTGCTTAAAATCTAACTATGCTTGTGAAACTTTTTTACTTTGTGTGACCTGCTACACAACTTGACAAGGCAACAAGATTGCACAAACCACACACTGATTTATACAGTCTTCAGAACATGCACCTTTTTATACCTAATAAGGAACTTTAGTCCACTGCTTTCTAGTTGCCACACAACTACTGTATTTATAACCCCCTGTTTTTTTACTCCTCTCTGTCCCAAGCTCTTTCTGAGAACACATTGCCCCCAACCAAACTCTAACTACTCTTGTTTTCCATGCAGAGGCCCTGAGCCTCTCACCACCACACAATCAAGCAAGGGACACCACCATAGTTGTTTAGCAAACTACAATTCCCAGGATTCTTTGCTCTTTGTGAAGCTTTTTGAGCTCACCTCCTGGTGCCACTTATACTACAACATACAGAAATTTACACAACTGAGAGCAATTTCTTCAGGTATCAGACTTCTTTTTACAGTTACACACAACTGACCCTGCTGTGGTCTTCTATGTGCAGTGTCACTGCACACCTGAGCCATGCTAGTCCCTCCACAAATTTTAAAATCCACTAAACACTAAATTTTTAAAGTCCACTTTGCTGTTGTTCACCAAATCCCTGCTCCCCTCTGGCAGCTCTGCTAGCTATCCCATCACAGCCAGCCCAGGGGAGAGAGAGAGAGATGGGGGGGGGGTTCTTCCCCCAATGTAATACCTTTTCTTTTGCGTTCTTTTAGAAAACAATAAATAGATCTGACAATGCAAAGCAAGCACTGACAGGCACTATAGACACAAAATTAATCTACAACTTTTAAAATTCCCTGTAATGGGGCAGGCTTAGTCGCCTCCACCCCCCCCCTTCCTGGAGCCAAACTCCAAGGGCCTTCCTTACTTTTTCTAACTCACAGAGCCACTTGTATTTGTTTTCTGAGGTCTGTCCTCAGGCCACAGACAAAAGGCACTCACAAGACAGAATAGGGAAAGGGGAGGATCAGGGTCTTTTTTATTTATGGGGTAAGGAACACAGAGGGTAAACTTTCACTTCTTCCTCCAGCTTGCGTGGCCAGGCTCGTCAGTGGCTCACAACAAGAACGGCGGTGTCAATCACACTTGGTACGTTCACACAATCACACACAACACGCGTCTGGGGTCTGACGCCTTCACTTGTGTCAATCATGCAACCACTTTTCACTCACACAGTTTCTACCTTCTCCCTCCCATCATAAACAGAATCACATTACAATGTTATACTTTAAGTAACCAAGTAACAGTGAAACTAAACAATAGAAAGAGAACCTTCTTGCAGTTTAACAGGTAAAGAAACTTTTTGCTTGCAATTATACTTTTTAGCAAAAACAGTTAAACTAAACCACAGTATAGTCTAACAGGCAAATACTTCTTGTTACAATAGTACCTTTTGCTAGGAACAGTTAAACTAAATCACATAAAAGGAAACTTTCTGTTATAGTTTAACAGGCAATATAAAACTTTCTGGTTGCTAATTAAAGTCTGATAAGACTCTTCTATCCAATCTTGGGTGTTGGTTTAGGGGCTACCTCCCTACCAAGTCTGGTCAGGTTCTTCCCCCCGTTCCCAAATTCTTTAGGATAGAGACTAGCATATCTTACCCAACTATCCAAGCCTACGCTTCAAGACAGAAAGGTCTCACCTATCCAAGCCTATGCTTCAGGATAGGTCTGGTGCCCTTCAAGGAGTAACGGGCCAATGTTCCCCAGTCAGAGAGGGTGACGAGTCCTCCCTTCTGAGCGAACGGCCGGGCTCCGGGAGTTTACCTAGGACTCGGTCCCCTTCCGTTGGTCACCCAACGGGTCCACCCCTCAGCGTCACTGAGTGGGCTCCACTGGCTGGCCTTTCCAAGCCAGTGGATTCAACCAGTGCACTCTTCAGGCAGTATCTCAGGTCGGGCGTTACTATACTTGCCTGGTTCCTGTAGATCTGTTGCTTGTACTCCTGAGACCGAAGGCGATTGACAGGTTCTTATCAGATGGGAACCGGTGTTCTTCTTTCTCCCCAACCAAACTTGGTTGGAGGCGCCTTGGAGAAACCTGAGGACCGGTTTCCACTGACAGCACACTGTTCACCGGCTTGGGGGGCCTCAAGAGCCCTCTCCCCTGGGTACCACTTCAATTCCCTGGAAAAGGTCCAGATCCAATAATCCCGGCACGAGCCCCCATTTGTAATAGGAATGAAGTAGGTATCAGCAGGAAAGACCCAGGAGACGATGATGCAAGCAAGAGATTTCTTTATTCAGAGCTCTGGACTCAGCCAGACAGAGTTTTTCTATCTTACGAAAAGACTGAGTGCTTTGTCCAAATTGACTAGACCTTTTATAGCACAACTGTTTCTCTACATAATAAGATGATTCTGTTCATAACAAGAGGATTTATACAATTAAAGATTTTATCTTCAGTGGCTTCCTGAGCTGAGATGGAAAAATGTGTGGCAAGACATGACATTACACATCAGTACAATGAAGCAATCAAGCACGTGTATTCTGACATTGGTTGATCTATCTGAGTTTCCTTTCCCACAGGAAGAAGAATTAAAATTTTTTTTTAATTTTATAATTTTTGGGCTTCTTTATTATTGCCACAGGATCAGGTGAAGACAAAGAGTTTCCTGTCTTAGCTTTGGCTGGCTTTACAAGCCTCAAGTGGCTAATCACTGATAACCATCAAACCCCTGGGAAAGGAGAAGGGGCATTGTGATGTTATCATCTCCTCTCCGGGGAGCCTGTGAATGTTGATTGGAAGCATCTGTCAGGGAATGTGTGTCTGCAGCCTTTGCCAAGCGTGTCCTTTACTATAGGCAGCCCACAGAATGATTTCAAAGGTATCAATTAATTTCAATAATTCTAATAATAATTCTAATAAATTCTGACAGCTGGTTTTGTCCACCATAAGATCTCAGTGTTTTGCAGCAGCAGTGCTATGAAACAATAAGACCACGATGCACTTTGGGGGAATGAGCCTCTTGCTCTCTTAGACCTTCCACCAGTCTAAGGATGGTTGTTGGGGAATTAATGTGGTGATTCACAAGAGATTGGGTCAGATCTCCTGCCTTTTATAGCTAGGCAACAACAAGGCTGCAATCCCATTCACAGTCACCTGCAACACTCATACTGAATTCAATGGCACGTTCTTCTGAGCAAACATGCATCGGATTGTGCTTGTAAGACTGGGTGAGTCCTTGATGCAGTAGGAATTTGCTGGGGGAACATAAAGAAGCATGGATGATTGTTGTAAGAAGATACATGGTGGAATTCTCACTCTGGTTAAAAGAACCTTAATTTTATGCCTGTGAAACAGCCATTAAGGCCCCTTTTACAGTCATTTACACCTCCTCCAGAGCCATTATCATCATCCAGCAGCCTCTGGCTTCATTCAAAGTGGGTCAGAATGATAGAGTTAATTGTGCATTAACTGCACATGGAAGATGCACATTAATGGAGTTAATTGGGCATTGAAGTATACCATGAAGTTATTTCTTTAACTGTCAAGCAGTTGGAACTATAACCATAACAATCAGGGTGGGAGATAATGGGGAAATTCTGAATAGTTGCCCAGGTATGCGGTACTGCTAATTATAATCTATCCAGAGCCTGTGTGAGAGTCCTGATGATCATCTTCTATAACTGAAGAGTGGAGTCTTCACTTTTTGATATCCTGTGATATCAATGGCTGCAATCCTAAAGACACTTTCCTGGGAGTAAGGCCCATTGAACACAATGGAGCTTACTTCTGAGTAGACATGGTTAGGATTGTGATCCATGTCTCCCTGTTGTGACCCACCTGGAAGTATGGTGCTGGGGTGGTGTTTGTGTTGGAGTTCCAAGCCTCTCTTCCATGTTCCTCTCATTGCAATGAGCCTGGGACAGCAGGTAGAGGAGCAAAAAAGCACTGGATGCCAGATTTGCCTTCATCGCTCTGGGCCCTGTTGGAGAGGAGACAGTAAGGCAAGGAGAAAAGGGGTTAGATCAGTGGTTCTCAACCTTTCCAATGCCGTGACCCTTTAATACAGTTCCTCATGTTGTGGGGACCCCCAGCCATAAAATTATTTTTGTTGCTACTTCATAACTGTAATTTTGCTACTGTTATGAATCATAATGTAAATATCTGATATGCAGGATGCATTTTCATTGCTACAAATTGAACATAATTAAAGCATAGTGATTAATCACAAAATAATATTTAATTATATAATGTGAAATATTTATTTCTAATTGCAAATAAAAAAGATGCAAAGTACCTTGCAAGGTCCCCTACACCAGGGGTCTTTAAGCGACCCCCATGAAAGGGTCAGGCGACCCCCAAAGGGGTCCTGACCCCCAGTTTGAGAAACACTGGATTAGATAGACATTAGAGGCAAGAAGATTTCCTACCAGATTTGTACAAGGCTCATGGGATCAGTAGATGAAGAAGCATGGCAAAATATATGTCAGATGCCACACTGAAGACTCAAAGGGCTGTGGTTAACAGTCCTCTGGTGACGCAAGTGGTTAAAATATATGACAGATTCCATATTGAAGACTCAAAGGGCTGTGGTTAACAATCCTCTGGTGACGCAAGTGGTTAAGATACTGTGTGTTAACCAGCAGGCCAGGGTTTGAGACCCTGGTCCCCATAAGATGAGGATTTCTTGCTACAGACAGGGAGTTGGACTAGATGATCCACTGGGTCCCTTCCGATTCTATGATTGATGAAGAGTGAGCAGGGTTGCCATTACATTTCAACACCATTCTCCTGGGAACAAGGATATTGCTAGATCAGAATACTAGTTCTACAGCAGAGTTTCTCAGAGCAGCAGGTGGGAATCAAAGCCAGGCAATGGCTGAGATACTCAAGTGCAACATCACACCACAACCTGGGTCTAATAATCATGTCTAACTTTTATTTGGCCATGATAAACCAATGAACAGCAAAAGGGAGGCACATAGCTTTCAGAGCAAAATTTGCTGGCTGTACCCTGGTGCATATCCGCCTTGTACCCTCAAGCAACTAGGAAAACGGATGCCACCCTCCATAGTGTGTAAACTCTGGCAAACACCATTCAACAGTAGTAGCCCTGGCCAGCTGTAGAAAGTGTGGAGAAGCTCAAAAGTGATGTGAAGGTCCAAATGGTGGCACAACAATGAATCTCTTTAGCACTGTGGTATTATGATTGCAACAAGCACCGCATAGCATGTTTCTTCCTGACTGTAGAAAATGGAACTGTAGTGAAGATTCATAGTGGAAGTGAGAAAGCAAGTGAAGCGTGTTTGCTGAACCCCTTCCAGGCCCACCCTCACATTTCCCCACCATATTACCAGCAGCTTTTCTCCAAACCTGGCTTCCCAAGCACCTGTTTGCCATACAAAAGAATAGAAAGTACTACAGAGAAAAAAGAGCAAGTAGGGGTAGATTAAGCATCTCATTGGCCAAGACTTTGTCCATATGATTATTTTCTTAGTGGCTTTGCAGTAGAGGTGTGATGGCTGGAATTCCTTGTGCTGTGTGTTGCCGGTGAATGTACTGATGGGCCATCATTATAGACAAACTCAAAACAAGCAGGCAAGTCCTGAGAAAAGTACACAGGCATCCTTGTCAAGAGCAAATGGGGTAATGGACAGCTGGGAAGAGGGAAATGCCAAAAAAGAATATCACCCATTCCCTACAATATAGTAATGAAGACATGATTCACTTGTCCGTAAGTT
Source organism: Cryptoblepharus egeriae (assembly GCA_030015325.1). NCBI lineage: Eukaryota > Metazoa > Chordata > Lepidosauria > Squamata > Scincidae > Cryptoblepharus > Cryptoblepharus egeriae. Next base: position 100,453,118 of record JAREYC010000002.1, on the reverse strand, counting down.
ATTTTCAGCTGTCTGTTGGAACAGTTCAAAAGCTTCATCCTATGGCAAGTCTGTGGCTTCATGACAGTACATGAAAACGTACACAGTTTGGAAATGTATTCAATAGTAAACCAAAACAGTGCAATGCCAAGCAAAACTAGGCAATTCTCCTAACATCTGTGATCAACAAGCTGTTGGGAAGACAAAAACTTCTCATGGAATGAACCACACAGCTGGGTCAAAACCCATGAGATTCTGGTGGAAACAGCAATGTGCTTGGCAGCGCAGAAAGGGAGGGCAACTAAGCCACAATTACACAACCATGTTGAACTAGGAGTCATACTTTAGCAGGTGGCATTCGTGCAACAGATTTGCAAAGCTTATGTGCAACCAAATGCACACAAGCAATCCAAGTAAGCTAAAACCTTAGAGCATGTGAATGAATTAGTATTTAGTTTTGCACAAGGAACATTTATGCTCTGTACGGTATTGATGAGTGTGTCAAGATGTGCTGATTTAAAACTATTTCTGAAGACCCCTGGTCTTCAGTAGTAGTTTTATAAGAACACTAGTGGAATGAGCCCAGCATTGCTAGAGTAAAAGTTCAAGAATATTTATGGGGAACAGGCAGTGGCACCAGGTGGTGAGCACTGGTGGGCATTAGCACCACTGAGCAACAACAGGCAGTGGGCACTGGAAGTTACAAGAGGGCAGTGGTGAGCAGCAGGTACTGGCGGGGATCCCTACCAGGGACCCTACCAGGCAGCAGACACATCCCTACCAGGCAGCAGGCACTATTAGGTGAACACCACTGGGTAGCAGGCACCAGTGGGAAGGGGGCATCAGCAGGCAGCAGTGCCCACCACCAGATGCTGGGCACTCCTATTGGGCACCACTGGGTGGGAGTGGGAAGGAGGCAGCACCAGGCACTGCCAAACATCCCTGTCAGGCATCAGGCACCATGCAGCAGGCACCATCGGACACGGCACCAAGTCAGTTCTTAGTCGGTCCTTATATCACACATCAAATTTCATGATTCTACGTCCAGGGGATGGCACTGGTTGTTGATCAGTCTTCAATGTTAAGTCCAGGGACAAAGACACTTCACACCCCTTTTCACCCCCTTAGGGGGAGAAATTTAACCTTAGGGGTTAAATTTCTAAAAATGGTTTCTTAGCGGATGCACATGTCATGGAACAAACATCCTCCCAAAATTTCATGCTTATAGGTCTAGGCGGGTTGGGACTGGGCAGTGATCAGTCAGTGTAAAGTATATGGATAAAAACACATTACTCCCCTTTTACCCCTTTCCGGTTTGAATATCCAAAAATTAGCTCTCAAATCTCCCACATTTCACTCTCTGGGTCCAGTGGTTTTGGTTGGACATTGATGAGTGAGTGAGTGAGTGTCAGTCAGTGACTTTTCAATTTTAAATACATAGATGATGAGCCCCTGCACAGAACAACAAAGCACAGGTTTTGTTGGGGAGGGGGAAACGAGAACAGTTAATCTATTTTAAGTGTAGATATTTGTGCAATTTAGATAGCACACATACAAAGAGCATTTGCTATACTCACACACTCTTTGCTTAGTGCATATCAACTTACATGTCTCCAATGTGCATTGTTTATATCCTTTCTTTCTCCATGAATGCTGCACAAAAAGCTGACCACCTGAATTCTCTATATACTAACATGATTCTTCTCCATATGTATCCAATCTCACACATTGGCACATGTCCAGCATTCGGACACACATAGGCATAGAGGGCGCAATCCAGAGTAACTACTGGGAGCCCTTGCTCTGGAGTATGAACAAGTTACTCTGGATAGCAATATGAATTTCCCATAGGTTTTCACTTGGTGGTGTAGTAACTACAGATGCCCATAATGTCTCTTACGTACTCCTGTAGTTACTCTGGATTGTAGCCAAACATACAATATATCAATGTTAAACACATAAATGATACAGATCAAATCCCAGAAAATCATGTGATCAGCAGAGACAGACAAAGGCAGCGAGAGATACAACAAAGCTCAAAATGTTTGCTTATATGGCAGGGAGAAAACCCTACTGTCACTTTGCTAGTAGGAATAGCATAGGCAGAGAATACAACTGGACACAGACACACAAACGCACGCACATACACACAACAAGAGAGAGAGAGAGAGAGAGAGCCTTGTTATCCACTAGCGTTCTGAAGAAATTGTGAATAAAAAGTTGAAAAAGAAATCTAACGACCAATTTCCAGATTTCTTGCTCCTCCATTGTTTCTGACGGAATAAGATTGTGCCTTGATATCTGCAGGGGTGCCTTGATACCTGCAGTGGTGGGCTCCAGCAGGTTCGCACCTACTCTATAGAACCGGTTGTTAACGAGAGATAGGACATATAAAGTTTAAAAATATCCATTTAAAAGTGGCTGCCAGATGGGCAGAGAACCGGTTGTTAATTTATTTGAAGCCCATCACTGACTCCCTGATAATACCAAAAAAATGTGTTAAATAAAAGCACTTTTTTAAAAAAATAAAAGCTTGTCCCTTTACAAATGTTTAAAAACAGCTTCTGTTACTGTTGTAGAGAGACAGTAAACAATTAGAAATGCAAAATACCTCCTGCCTTTGCCTGGCTCAGCTGAAGAATGGAATGTTTGCATGACTGTCTCTCTACAACAGGAAGAAAAGCAGTTTTTCAAATGGTATTTTAAAGGGATGTATTTTTCTCTTCTCCAAGAATTGGCACTTATCATTTGCTTCTCATTTGTGTCGAGTAAAATCAGTGTATAAAAAAATCAGAGTATAATAAGGCTGGACCTGTAAATGAAAAGCTCCAAAAACTTACAGTCATTAAATGCATACACAAAGGTTCACAATATGTAGAATAAATCCTGCTTATAGGTGTCACTCCCCAAATACAGAATGCTCTTCTCCTGAATGCTCCTGAAGCCAAACAGGATCATTTAAAAACAAAGAGGTGTATTCATTTTTCATAGACTAGCTCTGTGTGACTAGGGTTAAACTAGTACTGGATACTTCTAATTTGACCATATTTCATATTTAGTAGGTTTTTTTATCTCTGTTTTAATTGTGTCTCAAGCCAAGCTGCCCTGAGCCCTTGGGATGTGGAAATCAAAGACACCCAAACGTAGACATCACCACCATCTTTTGCTTTTTGACACAAGAAAGGTCTACTCTCCTGGGTCGCAAGAGACAAAACCACACAAAAATTTGTAGCCAGACATACCTTCAGACAAGTGTCTTATCTCTTCAAGGACAAGCATATACATACAGCAAAACAGGGCACGCATATATTTGAACAAGTTTGTACAAAGACACGAGCACAGACGCATACAGAGATATGTACTCCGTGACTGTATTTGTTTTTTCCGGTTCACATTGGCTATTCTCCATCTCTCTGGGACCTGATATAGCAGCTGGTAATGCCTGGGAATGTAAAGCTATCATCACATTCTGGGGAAAAAGTTCCTTTATCATTGCAGATTCAGAGGCACAGACTGCTCCAGTCAGGCTAAACACTGGGGTGAGTGGAATAAAGTTCAAGAGCCGCTGCCCTCACTTCACGGCCAAAGACATTTCATCCTCTTGGGTTTTGTGGGGGCATAAGGAGTGCTGTTCCTGGAAGGGTTCACAAGGCAATCCAAGGTTATTCATAGCCAGGTGAAATAATCCTGAATTACTGAGTAGCGAACAAAAAGCATGCCAGCAGGCACAGACCCCAAGAAGAGAGTCACTGTTCCCCTTTCCTCTGCCAGGGCAATGGTTCATGGTTAGACTTCCTGATTCAACTTGTCCCTAAATGACATTTCCCCAAGAACTGACTGTATAGGAGAATGGAAGATGGGAATAAATGGCAACGGAAAATAGCTTGATCCAACTCTATTGGATCCGCTTCTAGAGTGATCATGAAGCTACCTATGCAAGGAACGTAGCCATTCAATGAACAGCAATAGCAGTCTCTCTATTACTGCAATAGGTGGATAGCACGTGCGGCAGATGCTGGCACATTCTTAGTGCCAAAGCAGCATAAGTAGCAGCAGACTGAACCCCTCAGTGCCTTTTGTAGTATCATGGTTTGCTTGCCATTCCCCAGCAAGCCAGTACAAGTATAGTAGCTTATACCTCTACATGTCTTTGACATAAATAACTCCACACAGTCCTAAACACCTGATCCCAGAACTCTGCCCATCTGGTTCACACTTACCTGGGAGGCAGGATTACAGGCTGCTTGCCTTTGACTTTAGTCTTCTAGATCATGCCCCTCCAAGTCAACACGTCCACCCCCCTGCTAGTGGGTAGAAAGGCAGATTGCTGGGCAGTCCTGCTTCTAGCCTTCTGATCTCAGGCTCCAAGCAAAACGGCACTTTCTGGAAAAACAGCAAAAGAAAGAGGGAAAGAAAGGGGCAGACACTGCAAGCCAGCCCTCCTCCCTCAGATGGGAGCACAGCTGCCGTTAACCATATGTATGCCCGGCACCCACAGCTGGGACAGAGAAGTCAGGTTTTCTCTGCCAAAAAGTATCTCCAGATGTGGAGATCTGCAGCCAAGAAATGAAAGAGAGGAAAGGGAAAATATAGTCACTGCCCACAGCAACCGAGATCAATTTGGCAGGAGATAGGCAGCCCTGGAGCCCAAGACAGCCTGGCACAGAAATTCACTGTGGCCTACTCTTTGAGTGGCCTCCTTTTGTACATTGCCTGAACCCACAATGACTGAGACTGCAAATGTGCACTCGAGCTATATAAAACTCCACATGTCCAGAAGCAGCCTACATTCCCTGAATTCTGTGGAGAAAATCAGGCTGTTATTTGGGAAATTTAGGCCAAATAGTTCCCAAGACTGAGAGTGCTTTGAAGATTGAGGCCATGGCAGTAAGATGGCATCAGGTGGGATGCGTCTTAACTCACAATTAGGGCAGGCAGTGGGTCTGGCTGTAGCCCACAGCCTTGGCCTGATCATCACTGACATTCCTTTAGGTGAAAAGGAAGCTTTCTATGGAGGCTGGGAGCTGCTCTTTCCTCTTACTCGATGTAGCAGAGAAGTGCTAATATTCTATGCCACTCCAGGCCCTCACAGTCTACAAAGCTCATACCGTACCTTAATAATATTTTTTTCCACATGAGAAAAGCAAGAAGCTAGAAATGAAGTGAATATTCACAATGCTTTTTAAAAATTGTGATTTTGAAGGTGAAATATAGTGATTTCAATTCTAATGCTTTCCACTTGTTGGAAGTTCTTGATGGCACAGTCTGTGCCAGGTTGCTGGGTCTTTGTGGCAGAGCTTTGCACTGAATTCCTGTGGTGCTCCTGCCCACTTCCTGATAGCACTTTGGGTACTACCAATACCACCAATGTTGATGATTCAGGGGTAACCTAGCCAGGTGGGTCTGCTAATGAGTGGGACCTTATCCAGGATCTTGCCTGGCCAAACCCAAACATGCAATCCCAAAAAACTGTCATTAGGTACTAAATATTTGCTGGTCATGTATCAGATCCTATAAATGCATCTGAAATATATAAATATATCTGAAATATAAACTGTATATAGCATATAAAAAAACTGAAGCGTCACTGACTGACTCACTCACTCAAAGCCCAGCCATTGGGGATAATGAGTCTGGGGGATTGATGTGCATGGGGGATGATGGGCATGGGTGATTGATGAGCATGGGGGGATGTTGCACATGGGGGTTGATGCGTAGGGGGGGGTTGATGAGCATGGGGGGTTGATGCGCATGGTTGTGACGTGCATAGGGTGGATGATGTGCATGGGGGGATGATACACAAGGGAATTTTATTCCCACAATGCAGGTACGTTTTCGCTATTCCATATATATATAAAACTGAAAAGTCACTGATTGACTGACTCACTCACTGACTCATCAATGCCCTGCCAAACTTGCTGAGCCTAGAAGCATGAAATTGGGGGAGGGTGTTCCTTCCATGATGGAGGGATCCACTAAGAATCAGTTTTGGGAAATTTTAACCAGAAGAAGGTAAACACCTCCCATGTGCATTAATCTCCCATGCCATCAATGAATCCTCCAACTTTATTGGGTTAAAATTTCATCTGAAACTAATTTGAAACTTAATTTTCATGGTGGTAGATCACCTGCACTTTTGGCCAGAAAAAGTAGATTACAACCTGTTTGAAGTTGGACATGCCTGCTATACATCCTATATCTTATCCATTCTAAATATCAATGCATGCTGACTTGCATTGCAGTAGGTACTTGTCTGTCAAAGATTATCACACTGAATCATTACATATCCAGGGGTCTTTTTGAGGGGGTACTCACCAGTACTCAATACTGGCACCTCTGTGGTGAATGTCAGCCCCTCTGTGCCCCCCTAGTAGACATGGCTAAGATTACAAATAACATCTTCATGGTGGGGGTACTTTGATTTTGGATTACAAGCACGCTTTCAGAACAAGATATGCTTGTAAACCCAGGTACCATTGTACTAATCAGTAAGACTGCAATCCTAACCTCAATTTCCTTTGAGTAAGTACTATTGAATTCAATGGGACTTACTTTTGAGTAGACATGCTTAGGATTGAGTAGACATGCTTAGGATCTTAAGCTCCCTAGTGATCTTGAGCCTGTTTCTCTCAGCCGAATCTCTTACAAGGTTACTGTTAGGATAAGTGAGAGGCTGAGAAGGAGATAACTTTAAAAAGGTATACACTCCTGAGCTCATTGGAAGAAAGGCAGCATCATTCTAGCCCACCACTCTCTTCCACACTCTTCTACTCCATTCCCTTCTTTTTTCAGAGAGTGGTTGGAGGAGCAGAAACTGGCACATGGCATTGCCATTTTGGGACCAGGAAGTCTTGAACCAGTCCTGGAACAAATCAACATACCACTGTGCAACTAGTCTATAATGCTCCCTGAAGAAACACACAACATGATCCTATGTGTGCCTGCTCAGAAGTAAGTCACAGTGTCCAGGAGGAGAGTCAGGTGAGGAAAGTGTGTAATAGGATTGCAGCTTAATAACAAGCAACTGACTATTTTGAGGGCAGGTCTAGTGATCAATTTTATGTTTTTATTATACTTTGTTCTTTTAGACATTCTGTTCTTATATCTATACAGGTTGACCAGATGACATAAGCAAAAAAAGAGGAAAGCCACAAAGCATGGAGAAATAGTTTCAACTCCAGCACTTCAAATACCCAGTTTCTCTCCAGTCTGTGCGCTCTTATTAGTTTTATACTGTGACAATGGCTAAATGATGTGGTGTATATTTTTTTCTGACACAATATGATAGGCTAAGGGCGCAATCCAGAGTAACTATGTGGAGTCCTTGCTCCGGTGTAAGAACAATTTGCTCTGGATTGCAATATGAATTTCTCATAGGTTTTCACTAGGTAGTGCAGCAACTATGGGTACACATAAAGTCTCTTACGTGCTCCCGTAGTTACTCTGGATTGTAGGGTTAGGCTGCTATTCGAAGAGCATTTTCCTTGGATTAAGCCCTATTTAATGCAATAGAACTTCTGTGTAGACACTAATAGGATTGCACTGCAAGTTACAGGAATAGAGGATAATTGCGAGAAAAGAATTGGTTCTGTATTAAATTCTGTTTTACTGAGTCCAATTGCTGACCTAATATTAGAAGAGAGAAGATTCAAGTGAAATGTTCTGCAGGTGAGGGTCGGTTTGTGATCCTTGGAGAAAGAGTGGGATGTAAATATTACAAAAGAATCAGTTTATAGAACAAAAGTATCAGTTTATAATTAGCGGAAAATATTGTGAAATTTTGATAGGTAGGGATCAGGGTGGAGATCTAAGGAGATATTATTACATTCATTTATGCTTTTGTCATGTTCTCTATCAATTCAGGGAAAGTGCAAATGTTCTGGGAGATGCCAAGATTTGATGCCTGTGTGCTGCATGGACAATGAAGCCATGGTAGATCATATAAGATAAGATTGGAAAATGACATAACAATTGCTATGGCCATAGGTGATTGCTCTGCTGCCTAACGTCAACTCACTCCTGCAGCATATGTGGATGTTCACTATGAATGGTAAGCCACAAAACAATATTTTACAATAAAATATTTTATATTTTACAATATATATCACAAAACAATATATTACAGTATTTACTGTTACAACCTTCTCTCTGTCCCTTTCCCAGGAACCCATGGGATACACCACTACAAGAACTTATAAAATCTGCAGTGGTGGCATTTCTTTCCCTTCTCTTCACTGTGCCTATCATTTGCAAGTGTGCAGAAACAGAAGGATGCACATCTTGTACCCAACGGCAAACGTTTCTCATGCAAGTGAGAGTGAGATTGCAGAGGAAACAAAACTGAAAAGGACCTTTTAATCAACTTTGAGTTTAATGATCTTCTTTCCTGAACATGGCTGAAGCTTCTCATGGTTTGAGTTGATTTAGTGGGGACCAGACAATACCTCATGTCCTTTCCTCATCACACAGTATGGTGGTATTCTGGTATCCTGTAAACAGGATTGACCAGTGGAGAAAGAAAGTCATAACAACTGCAACTCTTCTGTCCTGAAGTGCCACTTTCTTCTTGTTAGAGCCCCCTGATTTCTTTGGAGGCACCTCACATTCCAAAGGAGGTGAGGCCTTATTAGGAATGAAAATCCAGATTTTGGCTCGCTCTTTTTCTCCATATTTTTCTGTTTCATGTGAAGGTGAAGTGAGCAAAAAAGGATAAAGGCATAAAAGAATAAACTAAGGCAACCAAAATCATTTTGAATCAGATATGTTTTTAAAGGAAGCTGAGACAAAGCCATCTTTTAACTTCAAAGTTTTTTCCAGTTGCAAAGTTCATTTGTGGACAGAAAGAGCTCCATTTGTTTTCATTTATACTCTTTTTATCTTGTGCAGGAAAAACTTCAGTGTTATCTGACAGTAATTCACAGAGATAGTTGTTTTCCTCTATCCAGTCCCCTAAAAAATCAACTGCACATACCCAGACCCGTCTGCAAGTCCCTTGTTTTGCAAACCACTATTGTTCCTTGAATATTCAGCTGTAGAATAGACCCTTTTTAGAAGTTGCATTCTGAATGTGTGGGGTTGGTGATGGGAGCACTTGGTTGATGAGTAGGTTTGTTATCTCTTACTCTATGGTCTCAGAACACGAGTTCTTTGTTTGGGGTTGTTCTTTTATTCTGAGCCAGAAGAGATTTCACCATAACCGGACCCATTCCATGTGTTCTAATATAAAGAATTTAAAGAACTATGATACAATTTTTAACATTATAAGGCCGTTTCCAAAGGCAGAAGAAATCCTCTTTCCACATTCAGTGGTAACCAACAGGCCAGAGACCAGTATTCTCTGGTTGCATAACTTATGGTTATGCATAACCATAACTAATGGTTGCATAACTAACCATTCTGTGGTTTCTTATAGTCGTTGTCTCCAAGATACTGAAAGTAATTGTCACCAGGGACAGGCCTTCCAACACTTCCACCTCAGTTCCAACACTTCATGCCCTGCTGTGTCAAGCTCTGGTATGAGACTATCCAACCAGGAGGCAATCTTCAATAGCAGGAGTTTATGAGACAAGATATACAGGGTGACCATATGTCCTGTTTTTTTTCCAGGACATGTCCTCTTTTTTATCCTTGTGTCCTGGAAGAAATCTTCATTGTCCTCCTTTTTCTTCTGAGCAGGCATCATGGAGCCTTCTTGTAATTCATAAATTATGTGCAATAAGTTACATGTAATAGTTTTAAATTTAATAATAAGCTATAGAGAGTTTATTTTAACCTCATGAAAGCAATACAAAAGAGTGTAATTAGCTTTTATATTGTCATGTCCTACATTTTTCTTGGGTGTTCTATATTTTGGAGGACGTGTCCTCTTTTTTGTTATGAGATATGGTCACCCTGCCAGACACAGCATTAAAGCAGAGGCTCGACAAGCACCTGTCGGGGATGCTCTAGGAGGATTTCCTGCTGCAGCCAGGGAGTTGGACTAGATGACCTACTAGGTCCCTTCCAACTCTAGGATTCTATGATTCTGTGAAAGCTGGAGGAACCTACTTCTAAATATTCTTCTAAATAGACTTCTTCTAAAGCTAGATATTTTTCTAGATATTCTAGATTTCTAGATATTCTAGATTTCTAGATATTCTTCTAAATAAGCCTACTTCTAAATATTGTGGCTAAAGTGACTGGACTCAAAGAGCTGTTGAGTTTCAAAACCTAACCTCTTTGCAATATTTAATTTCTTCTGACATCATTCATAACAGAAATGTTACATCTTCAGTGAGTTGGAAATGGTCGCTGAGAATGTGAGATGCAAATATATGTAAGTGTGAGATCTATGGAGAAGCACAAGAAATAGATGAATGCTAAGATGTGACGGTGCCAGCCCACCTGTTGTGTAGGTGCCGCAAAAAAATTATAATACTTACTAGCATGGAAAATTTTGATTTGAGAAGAAAGAGCTAGGGAGAGAACTTTAGCAATAGAATTTTCAGCAATAGCCTAGTGTTTATGTAATCCTGGCTAGCTAAGTGAAGCTTGAAAATTCACACATGCACCATACTGATGATGGAGGTAAGCATATATTTAGATTCTATACAGTAAACTATGTGGTACTCAGGCCTCACGATTGGCTGTGTGGTGCCAAGGTAAGAGTATAGTTAATAGGTTATTCAGACTGATGGGCTAGCTTTCAGGCCCAAGTGTGCCAGGATAGGCTTGTGAGGTCAGCTAATGCACCCTCCAGGAGGTTTGCCAAAGGAAGTCAGAAGATCAATGATAGAAGATGTCAGGTTCTGAGTCTTGATTATCAGGTCCCCTGGATTGAAACATGCAAACCATGGTGCCTTAAAGCTACGTTTCTTATTGTGAGGGAGAAATGTCAGCAATTGCAGCTTTGCTTACTGCCGCCACACTGCAATGCTGTGATGTGACACATGCGATGTTTGTCAAATAACATGAAATCAAATAATGATGATACAATTCTGTGGTGGCACATACAAGGCATGCATGCTGGAGTAGGGTTGCTATGTTACTTGGGTTGTTCCTCCCCCCCAGACCAGATTTTAGGAATCTCGCTGTGGCTGCAGCAACCCTAACCCCCAGATAGGCTGGCACAAGTCCTGTTGTGTCACAAAAGTGTCATAAGACACTTCTGCACTACTCCTGGTGTGGCTTAGACAGTGCACATATACTGGCCTCCCCACTCCCAAAGGAGTTGGAGTGCTGGCCTAAATTAGTTAAGATTGCACACCCAGTGGCACATCAGGTGACTCATGCTACCAGATTTCTTTTCTTAAATTTCCAGCTTCTCCCAAAACCAATATATGAGCTGAAATGTGCAGGGAATGCCCTGTCCAATTGTTCACTGAAAAGAAACTGCTCACCCTTCCATCCTTCTAATCAATTAGAAAAAGCAAAACCGGAGTTGTCATGAAAGAGAAGCAGAGATAAGCAGAGCAAGCCTAAGCATGTGGACTCAGACATGCTCAATACTCAATATGCTCAATATGTTCAATACTACTTACTCCCAGGAAAGTGTGGTTAGGATTGTAGCCTATGAGCGCAATCCTAACCATGTCTACTCAAAAGTAAGCCTCATTGTATTCAATGGGTCTTCTTCCCCAAAAAATGTTTTTAGGATTGCAGCCTATGTGTTTTCTGTCTCTCTCACAATCATGGCTCAGAGAGCTAGGAAAAGACTCATCACAGCTCAGTTGTTTCTTTATGAAGCTATTGGCACACATCATATGATGCTGAAAACATAGAGTCAGAGATAAAAATGCCAGCTAAAAGTGTTTTCATCAAACTGCAAATGTTACAGTGAGGAATTACCATGCATAAAAAGAATAGATTGCAGTTAAACATTAAATACAGGTTCATGTCTATTCATATCCAATCATGTTTTTACAAAAACCATTACATTTAATGCAATGTGCAGGTAATATTTGCTCAAAACATTTTGCTGTATTCAGTGGGGTTTATACCTGAAGTGCTGGCACGCAAAGTAAATGAGATGCTCAGCCTTTCTTACTTCATTTATTTACCTGCAACTACAGGGAAAAGATAGAGCAGGAATTGGTTCAATATTGACAAACTTGTTTTGACTCCTCATCTTGAGAGCAGGATAAAGCATGGTTATCTTTATTGGGTAGTAATAAAAGAAAACTTCAAGGGTGGGGGGGTGGTCAAAAGGACACCAGCTTTCAGAGAAACATCATATGCATTGCATAGTGTTTTAACTCCCCATTCCTCCATCTGAGCATCTTTGTGTGAGATACCCCATGCCTTGCAGGGTAACAGTTAATCCTTTGATATTCTATTGTTTTGCAATTTTGCTGTGGCCAGATGTCTTCTTTCTTCTCTTCAATATACAGCCCAATCCAGAGCAACTAATCTGTCCACATAAGAGCCCTTAGGTTGCCCTATCTAACACTAGGTTGGAGCAACTGCAAGATGCTCCAGCCCAGTTACTCTGAAGGAGGCTTAGGGCAGAGCAAGGCAAGATAGGGTGCCCTAAGAGAGGTGGACCTGCTCTGCCCTAACTGGGGCAGCCTAAGCAGCTCAGGAGAGGCAAGTTGAGGGCATGTTTAGCATTGCCTAGGGCAGAGCAGTTACTCTGTATCCAGAGCCTGTTTCAAGGCAGAAATGCCCTCTTCCAGTTCCTCAGAGATATACCACCTCAGGAGCAGGTATAGTAATGAGTAGACCCATAGGGGTCCATGATAAGGCCCGAGTAAGAATGGCAGTGTTGACCAAAAATCTGAGTTCTTGGCCATCCTAGCTGCAACCCCTGCCTCTCAACCTCAGGATATGGAACAAACTACGGCTGCCCACAAACCTCAGGATACAGCAGGCCACTCCAAGAAGCCCCTTGTATTCACTGTAGAATGTACTGGCATCTCATCAGGGACTCCTTATAAGGCAGGTACCCAGTGGCGTCACCAGACTGGTGCGGCTGGTGTGGGCTGCATTGGGAATGCGCTCCGTATGGGGTGATGTGCCGGAGGAGTTTGACTGTCCTTTGGCAGGCCCCAGGCGTCAGCACCCCCATTCAGGCCTGCTCCAAGGCGGAGAATCAGCCAGAAGCTGCCACTTGTCTGAGGAGCTGGCCTGAACGGCCATCTGAGATGCACTGCGCAGAAACACACTGAGCATGCCGAACAGCTTCAGAGGAAACTTCCTTAGAGCAGAGAAAGTCTGCGCCTCTGCACAGCCATTCGGCCTCACTCAGGAGGCGGAGCGGCAGCCGAATGGCTTCAGAAAGAGTACTGCACAGGCACCAACTCTGACGCCTGCACAGTCTCCGCCGAAGCCAAAAGGCTTCAGAAAAGTACTGCGCAGGTGTCAGAGATGGTGCCTGCGCAGTACTCTTTCTGAAGCCGGTTGGCTTCAGAAACAACTGCGCAGGCGCCAACTTTGGTGACTGTGCAGTCCAGGTGGGGGGGCGCATCCCAGGGATGACGCACAGACTTCCGCACCAGGTGATGTGCAGAGTCATGTCACCACTGTAGGCACCACAGCTGTTCCTTGTTCAGTGTGATCTGAGGGGTGTCTCCTCAGGAGCAAGTCTTCCCCTTGTGTCAATTACTTAGCATGCTCTGGAGCAGTTAGGGCAGCCCAGGCTTCCTGACTCTCTGGATTCAGCATAACTTTCTGCTCTGGATACAGAATAGTTAGGAGAGTGCAGTTAGGTCAGAGCAGGCTGAATTTGCTCTGAATTGCAGCCATAGTCTCCATTTCAAAAACTTTGGAGTACTGTATCATGATTCTTTGTTGTTAGTTGTTGCTTCACACCCATTTTATAAAAAGAACCAGGCTACAATCCCATCCCATGCATGTTCTCAGAAGTAAGCCCCATTGAGTAAGCTCCATTTGGAGTAATGTGTCCAGTTCTAGTTGCCACATCAGTATAAAGGACATAAGCTGCAATCCTCAAGACACTTTCCTGAGAGTAAGACCCACTGAACGCAATGGGGCTTATTTTTGAGTAGACATGCATAGGAATGTAATAAATTCTATGTAGGAGTTTAAAATTTAATAATATATTGTTTAAATCAAGTACTTGAAAGCTATATATGAGTGTTTTTAGCTTTTATTTTGTCATGTCCTACTTTTTTCTTGGGTGTCCTACATTTTGGGGGGTCCTTGCCCTCTTTTGTTTGTTTATTGCAAATGGTCACCCTGTTTTGGGTGGGCCCCTAATAAAAGCACTTATTGCCTTCTGTATGTCTAATAAAAGTATTTATGGCTTCCTAACAGCCCACTTCAAACAACTCCCTGCCAAATAACACAACAATGGGATCCCTTTTATGTTTCAAGATATTACCCTTATAAGGGAATGGGAGAGATGGTGAGGGGAACTAGCTTATAAAGACTACATTCCCCAGCATCACTTGGAACACTCCCCCCGTAAACGTCAAAGCCTTTTTGTGCGCGATGCATGCTGGGAGGTGTAGTTTTAATTCTTAAAGAGGCGCAACTTTTTTTGAAGAAGATGGCGTCGTCATCCCTCCAGGCCTCCTCCGAGCCGCAGTGCATGCTGGGACCTGCTGTAGTTTTCTTGGCGCGGTGCATACAGGGAGTTGTAGTCCTTTCTGAGCGGGGGAGGGAAGGAGTGGACGGAAGGTCCTTCCCTCCCTCCGGTTGTTCCCGGCGCAGGGAGGAGCCTGATCGGTGAGTGGGGTGAGGACCGTTGAGGGGGGGGAGGGGCTGTCAACGGTCGAAACGGTCGCCCCTCCCCCTCTGCTGGACCACCTCCCCTCCCCCTGGTGGGCTCAGGGCCAGGCAGTGTCAGCCTGGAGCTTCTCCCAGTGGGAAGCCTGCCTTGATGGCCCTTGAGCCCCACACCTCAGGGCTTCCCCTGGGGAGGTGGGGGGTCCTTGGGTGCAGAGAAAGGGGCCCTCCTCCCTCCCTCCTTCCTTCCCTGCAGGCCCACCTCAGGTGACCTCCTCAGCCTCCTCTTTTTCCTTCCCATACCCTGTCCCTGCCAGGAGACCCAGTGTCACCTTTCCCAGTATGAAACAGGGGGAACTGCATCCCTTCCTCTGTGCAGGACCCTTTTGTTCAGTTCTAACACCTCACCTCAAAATGGCAACACAACCACCACACACACACACACAAACACACACACACATGTACATGTGCTGTCTGTGCAAAAATAAGGCGCACACATGCACATGTACATTTGCACAGCATATGCACACACACGCTATCTGTGCATAAATGATAAAGCATTCATAAGCATTTGCACAACATATGCACTCTCACACGTACACAGGCTGTTTAACAAATAATGTGTTCCTGAGCAGGTGTGTAACATATGCACGCATTCACGCATGCGGTTTGTGCAGAAATGATAAAAACCTCCTGTGCATTTGCACAACATATACGCATGCACATACGCTATATGTGCACAGATGATAAGGCGTTCCTGAGCACATGCACACATTTGCTGCTTGCACAAATAAAGCATTCCTGAGCGTGTGTACAACACGCATGTTGCATACACACACACTGTCTGCACAAATGGTCAGGCCTTCTTGTGCCTTTTCCTGATTCCTGAGAATATGCACAACATATACATGTGTGCACACATGCACACACACAACTTGGCTTAGAGAAGAAGAGCTCCAAGAGTTTATTTTCAACTCCCATCTATACATCTACCCCTATCCTCTTACTAGTGTTTATTGTGTCACATCTGACCTCCCAACCTAGAAGTAAATGATGATTATATTGTTGCCAGTTACTTTGAATTGGTGGGCCATGTGAACTGGTACAGTAGAGAGCTAACATTGAGAAACATTAGTGTAAAATGATGACAGTGTTCTTCATATTTAGACAGTTGCTTTGATGCAAGAATGTCACCATTACTGCAATGTATAGTTTATCCAAGCACAGTGTTTTTCCAGTCCACTGGTACGACTGGTAGAACTCGAGGTGGTATCCTGTGATATGTGTGGCAGGGTGACCAGCAACGCAATGTGACAAGCAACAGGAGGAGGCTTTGTGAACAGAATTCCAGCTTGCACTTTTAAAGCACTTAAAAAGCTCTCTTATCTACTTGAGCCTCTTAACAGTGCTTGTCTGGCCTCACAGGCCAGAAGCAACTGGCAACATCATCACCACTTTTCCAGTGGTACTCCCCAAAGATGGACCTTGTAAATGAGACAAACACTGTGATATTGCATTATCACAGGTCTCCAGCACTACCCTGTATCTAGCTCTGTAGATTTCTACCCTCTGAGTTCTCCAGTTCTGTCTTCCCAAATTCATGCTTCTCAAGGAGCCATTCGAAAAGCATGTTGACTGCACTGATTCAGGAACATTGTTATAGAAATGTTTTCAGCTCTATTCAAGCTCCAGCAAATAGGTTCTTTCAACTAAGGCTGGCAGGCACAAAGTTGTGGAATCCTTGCTGGGAATTTAGCCATCTATTGCCTAATCTCCAGGAGCTGGCAGAATTTCCAGGCTGTGAATGGACAATCATTCACATGCACACCAGACCTTTTCCAGCAAATAGTTGTCTTTCCCTCGCATTTCGGAGCCCTGTTGATATTGTACCTGGTGCAGGTCGTGCACTTGAACTTCTCACATATTTCGTTGTATGTGAGCACATGTGTGTGAGAGAGTGACTGTATAGGTGTTCATTGAAAAAGTCAATGCAGCGATTGGCTCACTCAGAAATACAGAGGACCATTGCATGTACTGCTGCACGTGCGTTAAGTGTAATTGTATGCACACAGAGATCCAAATTTTTACACAGATTGTACACATGCTGAACGTAACGTCTGGTAAGTTTTATAATAGTAGAATATGGAAAATAGTACAGAAACTGCTATACAAAATTAGTACAGGAACTGCTGCAGTGGCTCTGGTTAAAGGTGCTGTGCCTATCAATAAGCATTTGTGCAATCAGCAATTTAAGACCCAAGTATTGCAAGATGGAGTGAGCTCCTGTGTCTTGCACAGCTCCTGCCAACCTAGTGGTTCAAAAGCAAGGAAATGCAAGTAGATTAATAGGTACCAATTCAGTGGGAAGGTAACATCATTCTGTAAGCATGCAGGCCACATGATCATGGAGGTGTCTTCGGGCAATGCTGGCTCTATGGCTTAAGAAACAGGGAAGAGCACTGCTCCCTAGAGTTGGTTATGACTACGAAGGCAACCTGCGGGGGACACCTTCCAGAAATGGTCACTATAGTCACTCCAGAGGTGCTGGAATTTTTAGAATCTGGAAAGAGCTGTACAATACGGGTTGTTTGAACAGAACAGGAAGGAAGGTCTGTGATATCTTTAAGTAGAACTGGTTGGACTAGTCAAGAATCACTTTGACGTAGTGGCATTTCCAGGCTACATTTCCTGTATATCATTTGGGAGGAGCTGAATTCTGCCACCTGTTGCACTTCCTAGTTGTAGCCCGGAACTGCCAGCAAGACATGATTCAAGAAGGTCTGGAAGGGCAGAGACCCTATCATAATCACTTTTTCAAAATGATGTGCAGGTGCCCTTCTTTGAGGATGCCCTTCTTCTTGAGGAAGAATCTCTGTGGGTTTGAGTATCTTTTAACAGTGGGTTAAGTCAAAGTTCTTGGAAACTAGAGGCCTCATGGTGTAAGAACCAAGTTGAATATTAGGGGATAGCAGCCCAGGACTCATGGAATTGTGTTTTGGTGCTGGAAAGGGAAGATACTAACTTTCTGTATCAGTTGAATTGTGAATGTGAATGTTTTACTGGTTAATTGGCTAAAGCTGTTTTGAATCATTGGTGCTGGCTAATTTTATTTGAGGACAAATTCTAATTTTTGAATCTGTGTATTAATAGCTGTTGAGTCCATATCTTTAGATTGTGAGCCCTTCTGGATCAAGGATCTATTAGCTATTAATTAGCTATTAATTTTTTTCTTTGTACACCGCTTTATGAACATTTTAGTTGAAAAGTGGTATATAAATACTTTTATATACTTTTATACGTAGGTAGGTAGAGTCTGTGTGTTTTTTGAGGCTACTTGGGGCCAGTGGCTCATCTTAAAAGTTATCAGGGCCTTCTGATAGCTAAATATACTTAGGGTAGTGAAGGGTAGTGACTACCCTATTAGACTTAAATCAGAGAGACCTTGAATGGAATCTCAGCCACTACACTTACTGAGCAACCTTGAGTCAGTCACACTCTTTCAGTCCACTGATCTCACAAGATTATGATAAGAATAAAAGTGGGAGGAGAACATGTCAGGGCCCTTGAAATTCTTGGAAAAAGGGCAGGATAAACATATTCAACTCTAAGTAGTCTTGTACATCTTTCCAGATCTCAAAAAGCACCTATATTGATAAGGTGTAGACAAATGTGAATTTAATTGATTAAAAGCAAGACAACCAATCAATCATACAAATGCTTTAATCAGCAGTAGGTCTTTTGTGCATCTGTTTCTGTTATACAGTTTCTTCCAGTTTCAGCAGGAATCCTAGTAAAACTATTTAGAAAGACCACAGCCTGCCCTGCCTTTTTAGGCATAGCCTGCCCTGCCTTTTAGTAACTCCTCTGCAGAGTTACTGATCTGTTGCCAGGATCTTCTCCTCTACTGCCATTTTTGATTCCTTTCTGTTTTCATGTAGCAAGCTTTCTTTTCATTTTATGGACAGAGCTCAGCAACTCATACTGTAGCTGTGTTGCCCTCTTCTCTCTTGACTACTTCATGGTTCCTCAACTTCATGTGTCCCTTTATTTGTTCCTGATCTTGTTCTTTCCTTGTTCTTTCCAGGTTCCCAGGAACCTCAGGCTCATGCCCGGCCCGGCTCGCCCACGCCTGCAATGGGATGAATCTCTGAGTCCCTTGCGAATTAGTGTGGGCAGTCTCCCGGTTCTGGCGTCCATGACCAAGGCAGCTGATCCCCGCTTCCGCCTGCGTTGGAAGGCCATTGTGGCAACCTCCCTGGCCTTGGCCCTCGTGCTGTTACTCCTCTGCTTCCAGCGTTCACCCTCAGTAAGCCGGCTACCTCCTGCCAATGCTCATAACTGGCGGCTCAGTGCGCTGCCAGGTGAGCGATACAATGACACTTACCCATTGTCACCACCTCAGCGGATCCCTGAAGGTATACGCTACCGCATTGGACTCATTGCTGACTTGGACACAAATTCCAGGAGCCCCAGTGAGCATACTTGGTTCAGCTACCTGAAGAAAGGTTATCTGACATTATCGGCTAGCGGGGACCATGTTTCTGTTAAATGGGATACACAGGACCATATGTTGGAGTCTCACCTAGCTGAGAAGGGACGTGGCATGGAGCTCTCTGAACTGGTGGTTTTCAATGGCAAGCTCTATGCAGTGGACGATCGCACTGGGGTGGTCTACCAGATTGATGGCACCAAGGTGGTACCTTGGGTAATCCTGTCTGATGGGGATGGCACTGTTGGCAAGGGTGAGTTTAGAATGAATTCAGATTCAGGCTTTGTTTTAATGCCCCAACAGTCACATAATCCCTCAACTTTTTCAATTTTAAAACAAATTTCTTTACATATATAAACTAGACCAAAGAGAGAAATGATTTCTAATGGACAACAGCAAAGGGCTCATATGCAAATAACAAACCAGGCTAAGAGCACAATCCTAACCATGTCTACTCAAAAGTAAGCCCTATTGTGTTCAGTGGATCTTACTCCCAGGAAAGTGTCTTTAGGATTGCAGCCTTAATAATGTAGGTAGTTGGTTCTATCTCTTACTGTGATACACCACACTTCAACTTGGTAAGCTATTATTTTTGCAATAATAATAAGCTCTCAGTTTCTTGATGGCCAATGGATATTGCCCCAAATTTATAAGTTTTTCCAAAATTACCAGGCCTCCTAACACAGATAAGAAATGTCCAATTTTCTTCTACTATGTCCTCCAAAGTAGTTAAACTACCAGGTTTCGTTGCTATCCCTGAGCTAAGGTATTCTGTCCCACCTCTTTGTTATTATTCTAGATGAGTGATTTTCAACCTTTCTCTTGGGTCACTGACAAGGCTCAAAAATATTCAAGGCATATCATTAGCTTTTTTACAATGGAAAAGAATCTCACCTAATTTCCTGTTGCACACCTTTAGACCATCTGCAGCATGCCAATTTGCTGCAGCCCACTGGTTGAAATAGGCTGTTCTAGACTGAGGACCTGATTACCTTCCAACCTTCCAGTACTGATGTACCAGTTGCATTTGGGGTGGGGGGAGGTCACAGAAGCCGCCTCAGTGCAAGGAAATGTTTATTCCTTATCTTGAGGCTCCATTGTGGCTGTATTGGTGCTGGAAAATTGGATATGATTAGGTTATAAGAATCAAAAGTAATGCTGAAATGCAGTTTGATCATGTTTTAAGAAAGCCCTGGGAAGATAATCTCCCCTCCCTCCTCTTGCATGAACCTCAGCTTTCTATGTAGCTTATAGTGGCAGATCATGTCCTTATTGCCATGCCTTACATCTTGGAACTACCACCCCTATGGGGAATTAATTTTCTGTCATGCCTTGAACTCTCTCTTGGTTAGGATTTAAGGCTGAGTGGCTGGCAGTGAAGGATGAGCATCTCTACGTGGGAGGCCTAGGCAAGGAGTGGACAACCACCACAGGGGAGGTGCTCAACGAGAACCCTGAATGGGTCAAAGTCATTGGCTACAAAGGTGATGTGGCCCATGAGAATTGGGTTGCCAATTACAATGCACTCAGGACGGCTGCTGGGATCAAACCCCCAGGTGAGTGATAGACATATTCTTGATATGCAATTTTTGGTGAAAAAATGAGCACACTTTGCATCTGGTTACTCTGCTGAATTCTGTTCTGGTTTGAGTGTTTCTGATAACTTAGGTAAGATACTTTGTTGTCTTTATACCAAATATACAATGAAATTCAGGTGTGCTATCTGGATGCGGTCTGAGTATTAAAAATGGCTTGAACTTTAGCAAAGACTGGCCTGATCGAAAATAAGGCTAGGAAAGTGTGGAGATTGGTTAGGAAGGACAGAGATGCTTTTGGGGATGGGATTGGCATTGGCCTAATTTTTGATTTTATGTATGATTTTGTGTATGATTGGCCAAGATGATTTGCCTTCTGTGATTTTATTTATGCACCCTTTTTTCCTAGGCCTTTATTTGATGTGATCACATTCCCACATTTCTGTTGGAATTATGCTTTGTCTTCTCAATATATGTGCGGCTTTACTGCATTAATTGCATATCTGCTTCTGTTTCACCCTTCACAGGTTACCTGATCCACGAGTCTGCCTCCTGGAGTGAGACACTCCAGCACTGGTTCTTCTTGCCACGCCGTGCAAGCCATGGGCGCTACAATGAGCAGGACGATGAGCACCGTGGCACCAATTTGCTTCTCAGTTCCACTCCAGACTTTGCCGATATCACTGTGAGACATGTTGGTGATATCATTCCCACACATGGCTTTTCGTCCTTCAAGTTTGTCCCTGACACTGATGACCAGATCATTGTGGCACTGAAATCTGAGGAGGATGCTGGACATGTGGCAACCTACATCACAGCATTCACTTTGGATGGGCGTTTCCTGTTGCCTGAAACCCGTATTGGCTCTGTCAAATATGAGGGCATTGAATTTATCTAATTGAAGTTTTGAGGCTGTACTGGTGGGGAGGGGAGGAGATAGTGCCCTGGGCTGCTGTTCTGACTGACTCAGCTGCAGAGCATAAGATGGTCAGAGAAGCATGGGATACTTTTCCGCTCTGAAGGCAAATCTGAATCTGCAAGTATGACCTGTTTCCTTGCTGACCCCTAGTGGTGTAAGGTGGGCACTGCTTCTGCTGTTTTCTCTGCTTCCTTGTACCTTACAAGGGATGGCCTGATTTCTTTTCAATCTCCTGCTTTATTCAGCTAGTCTGGTGATTTGGCAAAACCCAAGTGAGGAAGAATTGACTTGCTATTCTCTCCACCCATTTCTCTTCCCTGTTCATGTTAACTCACGGAGTCACATGTGCCTTTGCTGGAAGGGGATATCTTGGGACCTGATTCTTCAGCATGGTTATTTAGTCACTTGAAGTGTATTTCATGGACCTTCCCACCCAATCTTGTTGTAGATCTCAACTTGGGTAGGCACTTCTTTGGAATGTGAGTAATCACTGATATGAGCAGGGCTTGTGGTCTAGGATTGTGCTGTGTAATAGTGGGGAGATCATGCTGATCTGCCTTCAGTAATTTTATGGCAATAGGCAAAGGAATCATTTCAATGAGGGACTCTTTGCCACTTCCTAATTAGACATGATAGTCCAAACACCATGTATGTGCATGAACCCAAAAGAATATCATATATAAGCCATAGTAGGAGGTCAGATCAGTGGCCCACCTGATACAAGTATTCTTTTTAGTACAAAGACTGCTACTAAGTGCTTCAAAAGATGCATATAGAAGCAATCCATCTTGTGTTTGGGTCATCATCATGAGATCTGGGCTCCATTGTTCTTTAGTTCATTAAAAAAGGGAAGGCAAAATCCTATTAGAGCCTTATAGTTTGAATAAAATGTCCTAATGTATTTCAGCAGCAAGATTTGAATAGGGAATGTGCTTTTTTCCTCCCTTATGGAACACATGCACATCTCCCTATTTCTTGCACATTTTCATTAGCATTATCAGCCACACCTAGCACTATTTGGACTGTTTCTTATAAATTATCAGGAGCCTTTTCTGGGAATCTATGATGATTTTACCTGCCTGTCTAGGCACTTGGTTGTTCTGAAGTTCATGTGTTGACTGTAGGAATCTCTTTCCTTTTGTAGGTGTTTGCAACTAGCATGAGTCTTATTAAACAACTTTTGGCATTCAGGCTTTAGAATACAACCCTTGATGTGTCTCTTAACGCAGTTGAAACCTGTGCCTATTTTTAGAGCCATTAAGCACAACATTTAAAATCTAACATAGATTTAGTAGGCGTTTACCAAATCACTCATTCTCAAAGTGACCTTTCCACACTTTGTTTCTGCAGTACTTTCTTGTTTTAAATCTACATGGCTTCTCAATCGTGGGTAAGACTCAGAAAAGTTGCTCAATAGAGGGCAGCACTGGTTTGCTGCTAAACCTGAACTTGTGGAGCTCCTTCAGTTTTTCAAGGAAAAACCAGTGCAGTCTGCGGGGGTGTGGTACAGTGTTTACGACAAATATTTCAAGTCATTTATGTGTTTTTATCTTTTGCTGTTAAATATGCACAAAATTCAGATCATAGTTTAAGAGTGTGAGGCATACTGCATAAAAATAAGGAAATTTGGCATACAAAATAAAATCAACATTTGACAACTGCTTTCCATTTTGTGTAGAGAAGTGTTTCATACAGATTTTGCCGTTGAACAGTGATTACAAAACATGGCCACAGTATGATTATCAATTAGTGTTTATTACCCATATATTAGCTGTGTTAGGATGGAAAAAGTACAGAATGAGAGAGCCATATACATAGATCATGTGTATGCTGTTGATCAGTCCAGAAAGAACCAACCATCCCAGTTTGGTTCCCACTGTTGCTAACATGGGGTAGTAATACACTCAATAAGCATGCGCTAAAAGGATAAGAAGAAAGAGCCCTTCCATCAGTTTTTATTTGGATTTTATATTGAATACAGTGCCCATACTGAGTAATGTTACTATGCATGCTCAACAAAACAGGACTGGAATCAGGTGGACGGAGAAAATTAAATATGGGGCCATACAGGAATGAAGGGTAGAATCTCTGCAATTGGGGTTCCAGGCACTGTTAAGAACACTGTAGGATGTATAATGTTCCCTTTTGTGGATTGTAGATACGTACTGTGCACTGTCAATTTCAGAAGTGGAGCCATCTTGGAAAATAATAATTATGACAAACTTTTCCATCTTATATGTGAGAATGTGTGTATCATTTCTGATGCTGAGGGATCAGCTTGTGAATATTAAAATAGGTTCTGAGAAAAACAAATGAGTATATTGAAATAAATGAAATTATTTTGTCATATGCATTCTATTTCTGTCCCCATAGCACAGCAGAGAAACAAGTGGCACAATATGCAGTTACGCTGTTAAAATGATAGAAAATGTGTGATCATATTAGATCTCTAAATAAATAACTGGAGTGTTAAACTCCTTATTAAATAAAGGCTTTAGAAGTACATGTAAAATTCAGTGGCATTGCTAGGGGGTGGCAGGTGCACCGGGTAAAGCGCACAGGGAGGCAATATCACTACTGGTCACAATTTTGAAATTGTGGTTTTTTAAAATAATACTATCATGTTAAACATACAAGTAGCTGTCAGATTGTTGGTCTGCCCAGGGCTGTTTACATTGACAGCATCTCTCCAAGGCTTTCAGGGGAATCTTTCCCAGCCCTATTTGAAGATGTTGTAAACTGAAGTAGAAAAAACTGTTTTAAGACACTTAACTATTTGTGATATGCATTCCATACTTCTGAACGTCACAACCAATTCTGTTGCCAGGGCTGCTTGTTCAAGAGGACACACAGGCTACATTTATCTGCTTGTCCCTACACATGGTCATTTTGGGAGGCCAGTTGCCCTCATCTGCGGACAAACAGCTCAAAAAAAAGTTTGCCGTGTGCAGAAAGCACCAGATATTATGAGAAACTTATTTTTTTCCATTCTCTAGGCCAAGTTCATTGTAACTACTTTGCCCAGGAGTACAGTGGCTGATGAACTGCAGTTATTGGAATCTGAGTTCTGCTCAAGTGCTTTGTGATGGAATTAAATTTATCTGTTGGATTTTTAAAATCAGAGCTGCTGAAGATGAATCTCCAAAGAAGAGAGCCAGAGAGTATTTATTGCCAATAAATAAACCAATAAATTTACTGTCAAATAAAAACACATACTGGGGTTTGGGGTTTTTTTTTTTGTTATTTGCATGGAATTCTGTCCATGAAATGGCAACAGTAGTGCTGGCACACTGCTTACCCTGAATATGAATATGCTTTCTAAATACTAGCAGTGGAGCAATAAGAGAAGGAAAGTATTCCTTTCTGTCCTTGTGACTTATCAGATGGAGCTGAGGGTTCACAGTATTAGGGGAATGCTGGGGTGGAGGCTGTGCTCTGATCCAATATGCACTTCTTACATTCTTCTTTAGATTATTTGAGGGATTTATACTAGTGCAAATGCCCAAGGTGGGTGACATAGCTTTTGTTCTCACAACAACCTTGTGAGGTAGGTAATTGTTCTTTGAGCAGCTCGTAGAATTCTTGCAGATGGAACACTTCATGGTCATCACATCTAGCATCAGAGAATACAAAGCTTCCAGCAGGAGCAGTTTTGAGTTCAGACATGCTGTGTAAACAGTGACACTTGGCTCTGTTGTCTCATCAATTTTCAGTTTCCCATCCAAGAGACACCCAGCTCTTTTCCTGCTTAGCATTCTTTGGCAGCACTTTGCTCAACCTCTAGATCATGCCTGCAGCCCCAGGTGGGACCATCTTTGAACGTCAACATGTTTCCTACCATTCCTAATACCTCAGGGTTAAATAGATTCTTTGGATTTTAAAAATACTCGGCTAACTGTAGCAAAGGTATTAGAACCTCTGAAAGTAATTATCTGTGCCATTGGTGAGCAAGCCTGTCCACTGGCATTATTGATGTTGTCATGATATTGGAAAATTTGAGCATTTGCTAGAATATGCATAGAAGGAACTTTTTGTGCTATTTAGGTTGCAATCAATATTTTACCACTGTCAGGATATAAAATTATGCTGGATAAACAAGTTTTTCTTCCTTAGACAGAATTTCCAAGAGATATGCATAAAAGATTGGCCAGCCATGGTTATCTCACCTCTCCACCATTTCCTTTTTCTCCTCATTCTCCCATCTGCTGAAAGTTCCCAGTACAATGGCAAAATAAGTCTTCTGTTGGTCTGGTGTCCCCGTTGGCTCATAATATTTAAAAAAAACCAGAAACTTGTCCTCTTCATTTTGTCAGCCAACATATTTAAGGATGAACTTGAAACATTTGCAAGAAGTAAAAGCTTCTGGATGGGAGAGGACCCTTTGTGGCTTTACAGAAATGAAATATAGCACTCTTAAATCACTATTCTGGTTTTCTTGTTCAGTGTGGGTCACCATGTGTTCCTGTAACTGTTGCTAGTGGCTCTTGAAAGGCTTCCAAATGACAACTCAGCTCCTTCTGCAGATTCTGATTTGATGCAGCTATAGTAAATGAGAAAAAGGAGAGTGGAGGCATTACCAGGGTTGCATTTGCCATTTGTCACTGAGATGTATTTATTTATGCTCAAGACAGTACTGTACGACGAACAGCAGATTCAGGGCACAATCCAGAGTCAGGGTAGTGAGGAGTGCCCTAGCTGGGCTGCCCTAACTGTGCTGTATCCAGTGCAGAGAGTTATGCTGGATCCAGAGAGTCAGGAAGCCTGGGCTGTCCTAACTGCTCCAGAGCACGTTAAGTCAGTGACAGCTGGGGAGGGCTTGCTCCTGAGGAGACTCCCCTCTGATCACACTGAACTAGGAACAGCTGTGGTGCCTGCCTTATCATGAATCCCAGAAGTTCCAGACAACCAGTAACAGCTGCAGCAGGAGAATGTGATAAAGCAGTACCTCTAGTGGAGGGTGGATGCTTAGAGGGTGGAGTGGCCTGCTGTATCCCCAGGTTAGTGGGATGCTGTAGTTGTGCCATATCCTGAGGTTGAGAGGCAGAAGTTGTAGATAGCCTGGCCAAGAACTCAGATTTTTTTTGTCAACACTGCCATTCTTACTCTACCTTATCATGGACCCCTATGGGTCTACTCATTACTAACCTGTTCCTGAGGTGGTATAACTCTGAGAAGCTGGAAGAGGGCATTTCTGTCCTGGATACAGGCTCTGAGTACAGAGTAACTGCACAGCCCTAGGCAATGCTCAACATGCCTCTCTTGAACTGCCTAGGCTGGCCCAGCTAGGGCAGCCCAGGTCCACCTGTCTTGGGGCAGCCTATGTTACCTTACGCTGTCCGAAGCCTTTTGCAGAGTAACTAGGCGCATTACCCATTCTCTGGGTTCACCAAGTAAAGCCCTCTCTTGTGGGTGCCAACTTGACTAACAGCTTGGCTAGCAGCAATACATGACAGGATGTTTTCATAGGCTTTCAGTCTATGGAACCTCAGCTGAGGAGGTTTGAGTGGCTGTGCTAGTCTTACATAGGCTTCTGAAAGCATTTTGCTTCTCCCTAACATTTAACTGGGTGCTGCTGACTCTCCTGTCCGCACATTTCAGTTAAACCATTTAAGTTTCCTCAATGCTGATTATTTTCATTAAGGCTCAGACCTAACCAACTTTTCAGAACTAGGATAAGAGCAATGCAACTCCAAGGTAAGGGAACAAACAAACATTGCCTTACGTTGAGGAGACCTGCATGACTTGCCCTCAACTGGAAGATGCAACATATACCCCATTGGCACAGCTATGCCAGTGCTGGAAAGAAGTTGTTTTGGATTGGGCCCTTAGTTGTCTGTAATATTATTGTTAGTCACCTTGGGTGTTTTCCTGTCATACAGCAAAGGTGTAATATATATTTTATATTAATTATGCTAAACACCACCAAACAGTATGCAGCTGTGTAGCCTGTTTATATACAATTTATTTATATGCAATTTTGTCTCAAAGCTAATAAAGTTGGCTCTTTAAATTGGATAAATAAGCCCAATTAATGAGTTAAAGGCAGCCTGCTTACCATGGAACTGGCAGCAATTAAGCTTGTGAAATTTTGTTTCTGTTTCAGCCTAAGAGGCAGAGATAAATCACTTATGAATTGCTCTGAGCAGGCATTGCTTGCAAATTGCTTGCACATTGCAAACTGTGCATGCGTTGCACATGCTTGCAAATTGCAGGAGCTCAGCTCCTTGCAGGGCAGTTAGCAGCACTTGAAAGGGTGCTGCTTGATTATCTGATTCATTATCTGCCTTATTACCTTGCTAATTAATTGACTTTGTACAACATGAAAATAGTTAATCAAGCAGGTTCTTGGAACCAAATGGGGAGGATCAAACTGTAGTTTGGTTAAGAGCATATAGAAACTTCCATATGTCCCCAGACAAAACCAAGCAGAATCAGGGTGATTCAGTGGATAAAATATTACAGTTAAGTTTAATTAAGTCCAGCATCTGGAAAAAACCACATATTACACACAAATGCAACTTTTTAAAAAATATGGAAAAGACTGCAATTTTGAGCTCTCCAACTGTTTTCTTCCCATATGGTGTTCCAGATCCATGTTTACAAATTATATGTTTGGTACCCTGCCAGTAGAGAAGCAGCTCAGGGAAGCAAAAGATTTTGAAAACAAATGCCACTTATTAACATTTTCTTCCATCAATTGCATTTTATTCCCAAGAATTAATGAACATTTGATTTTGGCAGATTAAACTAAAAAATGTAAAGATTAGATCATGCAGCACTAGCTGTCACCCATCCTTGTACATCTTTCTTTACTTCCCTGCTCCAGGGAAACTACAAAAGCTACAATGAGCAGCACAGGGAGGTGCATTTTTTCACATACACTGACAGCATATAGCTGTCCTTTGAGCATGTGCAAGATACTATTGGTGGTGGTGGGTCTAAAGCAGCTGAATGTGAGTGTGTAAAAATCCCAAGATTGAGGTTAAAATACTTCAGATATCCCAAGTGTACATGCAGCATTATTCCAGACTATAGGGAGCCTCAACAACAGATTATAGGGAGCTGTTTTTGGCCATGTGTTCATGGTGCTAAAGGCAGCTTGAGAGGAACAACTTAGAATTGAAAAACTAGCAGAGAAATATTTAATAATATATTCCCCATATCCTATTAAAGATGGCAAATATGGAGACTAGGTTAAAAATACTGGGAACAAACTACATGAATGTAATGCCATTTAGTCTGTACATTATCTGAGACTAAAAGCAATTCAGTCTGAGTCTGAATCCTTGTTTCATAACATCTGGCAAACAGGGTCCATGTTACATTCTTTCAAGAACAACAACTTTGTGATAGAGGTGAAAAACTCTGGTATAGATCAATCAAATCATGTATAATGAATGAAAAGTATTTGTGTTATTTCAAATTGGACAAAGTCATAACATTTATCTTTGATCCTTGCTTAGATCCAAGAAAGAGGAAGCAGATAGGTGCAATTCATAAGTTTCCTATGTGTCTGCCAGAAATTCCACACTGTATAGCCTCATGATTGAAGTGATACGTATCAGCAGCCAGGCCACAATTCACCAGCAAAAAGAAGGTAGAGGAAGAACAGGGTGGTTTCTGGGTGGGAAACAAGGAAGAGTATGGGTTTGGCAGTACGAGCTTGCATCTGAATACTGTCCCTTTCCTATGCCTCCTTTGCACTCCCTGGCCATATGCCAGCAAAATAGAAGGGTGTCAGACTAAGGAATCCCATTGGCAGGGTGACTTTTTTTTTTACTTTATTACAATAATGGCGGACAGAGTGCCTATACCTTCAACCATGGTTCAGTAGAGGGAATTATGACAGATGCAACTCAACATGGAAGGGTTAAAAAAATGTGCTAAAATATGCTCATATACCATGGGTAAAGTGTAGGCTTTGTGTTCTCAATGGCATCTGGTCCCCCTTGACCATAGGTACTACGGAAGCTTTCCCCTGGGCTACAGAACAGAAGTTCACTTATCCCAATAGACCACTCCAGTTGCTTCTCGATACACTTTCTTGGGATGTTCTATAGTGGGGCGTGTATTAGATTGGGCAGTCATTCAACATCTTATTGCAGCAATTCCAAAACTCACTGAGAGTTTAGAGCCACAGTAAGTCTTTGCAGAGGAGAAGAAAATGCAGCAGTGCAATCCTGGGGTAGAGTCACTGTCAATGGTGAGTGGGGATTCATTACACACCATCAACTTTCCTGGATTGTGGGGACTTCTGCAGAAGTCACTGCAGGGTATCCTAAGCCTTGGAAAATCTAAAAAGATCAGAGGATTCACAATTCACTTCTGTGTTTTTTAACTGGTGAGCTTGGAAGAGGAGAGGCCAAAGGAATGAGAAAAATGGATTAAAAACCTTGTGGTGCGGAAATGGGAGGAAATGCCTAAAGGAGCTGGATAGGCAAGCAGAAGTAGGCAAAAAGGCAGCGCTGTCCATTCTGGCATTACTATACTCCATACAAAGCAATACATAGTTCCCTCTCGCCATGGGTGGGGGACTAGCAGTTAAACTGGAGAAAGGTTCCACCCTCTCTCCAATTCACTAATAGTCACACGTATTGGATGTGAGGTCACATTGTGACCCTGCAATTCATCCCATGCTTTTGGCTCATCCAAACAACTATTCATTCCGAAGCAATTTGCACACATCAAATGGTTGTTCTAATCTAGAACAGGGGTCTCCAAACGTTTTGGCAGGAGGGCCACGTCATCTCTCTGACACTGTCAGGGGCCAAAAAAAAAAATCTAATTTACATTTCAAATTCGAATAAATTTACATAAATTTACATATAATAATATATTGGAGTGATTACAGGGCTAGCTCTGGGGCCAGATAGAGGGGTCTTGAGGCTTGCCGAGGGCCGCATCTGGTCCCAGGACTGGGATTTGGAAACTCCTGATCTAGAACAAGCCCACCAAGCCAATACAATACCCCAAAACTCATTTGGTCTGCAAGCAGGATACAGGCTGCTCCATCTGAACCATATTTTGAGGAACAAACCTCAGTCAGCCTTTCTTTTCCAGTTTTGATATGCCAGCTGTTCCTTTGACAAAGATTTTCAGTCTATGTCATCTGCAGTATAGGAAATGCTGAAGTGCTTTCTTTGCAGTACCCTCCTTTAACAAGAGCTGGCTCATGGCACACAACTTGAATCCCTGCTTGATATCTGTCAGGTAGGGTTGCCAAAATCCAAAGGAATTTCCTGCAGGATGATACAATTTCCTGTACTGGAGATAATTTGATCTGACTTAATTGAATCCTTTCTATACTAACATGAGCAAACCCTGTAAAGAAGTTGGTTTGACATTCCTATGAAAATCTGCATTTAAAAAAAAGTCTTATCACTAGTATTACTATCCACTGTACAGAGAAATTGCTTTGAAATTTGTGCTTTCACTGCAGTGTTTGCATGAAACAAGAACTATATCAGTATAGGTTGGGCCAGCTTGATGCCAATTGAAACAACTGTCCATGCCTAAGGACCACCAAAAAAATTAAAAATAATATTAATATTTTTATTCAATCATTTCACAGTCACAAACACAGTGATTTTGTAAGTGTTTACTTTTCAAAGGCATTCTAAACATTTTATTTGTTTTCTTGTTGGCTTACATGAATGTAATTTTATGTTAAATGTGCTTAGACCAGTGGTTCCCCAAGTCTTACTTTGACTTTGGGACTGTGGTGTTTGCAGGGCAGGGCAGGTTGGGAGAGGCCCCTATGGCCCCACAGTGTCATTGGGACCCAGGGGATTTTACATTTACTGGAGGGGTTGCTTTGGCCTCAAGAAGGGTCCAGAAGTCTCACTGCGCCCTCTGTGAGCCTCTCTGTTGCTGCAAAGAACTATGATTGGTGATCAGAGCCCATTTCCGATTTCTGATGAGAGTTTCAATCAGAATCTGGAACTCGTTTCTGATCAAGGAAATGATTGGGGCGTGTGAGCTTTTTGGATCCTGTCAAAAGCCAGTGCAATACTCCTTCATTGGCATCCTTCAGTCTCGAAAGACTATGGTATCGTGCTCAGAGGTGGAGGTCCTAAAACAGTGTCTTTTATGACTGAACAGGCCAATTCAGGAGTGGCAATCCCTTCCACACTGAGGGCAGATACAGTCCGTTCCCATGCCCAGATCCCAGATTTCACTGTTTCCGGATCTGCCTCTTTGTCTCAGCCTGCTGAATGAGTGTCTCTTTGAACTGAAGAAGGCCATGCTGCGTCTTTTGCCTCCATGCTGAACGATCAGAGGTCAGGGTTTCCCAGTTGTTGATGTCCATTCCCATGGTCTTTAGATCCCTCTTGCAGATGTCCTTGTATCGCAGCTGTGGTCTCCCACTAGGGCTATTTCCCTGCACTAGTTCTCCATACTAGAGGCACCTGGAGCCTCTTCAGTACAATGCGTGCAAGTAGCTTCCCTGCAACACTAAGAAGAGAGATGCCACGATAGTTGTTACAGTCGCCCCTGTTGCCTTTGTTCTTATACAGTGTGACGATATTGGCATCCTTCATGTCCTGTGGTACTCCACCTTCCCTCCAACAGAGACAGAAGATTTCATATAGTTCAGCTGGAATAGTAAGTGTAAAAGCCCATTGGTCCCTGCAGTGCTGCAATCACTGTGGTGCCATTGGGGCACCCATACCTGGATCACTCTCCTTAAGAGGGAATGGCCAATTCCAAATCCTCTGGTGGGTTGTGATCCACCAGCTTGTGAACCACTGACTTAGACCCAATTGATTCATTAACTCACATTTTTAAGCACACATTTTTATTTATTTCCATTCTACCACAGAAATATGAAGTCTATAATAAATTTTAATTATCCCTAAGATTCTACAGAGTTTGGCTGTGAACCTGTAGCTCCCAAAAATGTCTCTTTGGACCCCATAGCTCCTAAGGCCAGTCCTGAATATGAGGAAACACCTCTTGATAATGTTGCTATAAAGAAGCAAATGTTTCAGCTGCCACTTCAGTCTCATGTGCTTATGATAATGATTTCACGTCTCCATGAAAAATTGCTCATTGCTTGTGGGGTATCTCTGGCACCAAAGAAGTTTCCATCTCAGCCTCAAAGACCCTTATAGAAATTTGTCATTTCCGGAGCAGAATCAGCATTTTAAAAGCTGGTTGAATTGCCCAGGTGTGAGGTCACCCGCATGAGCATTGTGAGTGTTTCAGATTGGAAAACAACTCCACAACAGTATATGCTGTAGCCTGTAGACAGAACAAAGAGAATGTGCTCTAGGATCTGAATTTCAGCAAATGCCTGCCTAATGCAAAACTTTATTACCTGGATGCTCAGGTAATATTATATGGGATTTATTAAGTGGGCTGCCTGAGACCATTCTCATGCAATATATAGCTTTCTGCTGCATGTTATTCCCATGGAATTGGAAGGTAGTGAGCTATCCTGTCTCTTTCCAAACTGACCCTACCACAATCTGGACCTGAAGCATTCCCATAAATAAATTAGCTTCCCCTGTTCCATGTCAGATCATGCCTGATGGCACTAGAAACCTAATTGCTTTAACATCAGTTTAACTATTGCGACTTGTGCCCAAGTATTCTGAAAATTGTATTTGACAAGGGTGTATCAAGCAACATTCGACAGTTGCAAGAAAAATGTAGGGAACAAAGACAGCCACTCTTTGTAGCCTTCATAGACCTTACAAAGGCTTTTGATTTGGTTAGTAGGGATGGCCTTTTTAAAATCCTCCCCAAGATTGGATGCCCACCTAAGCTCCTCAACATCATCAGGTCCTTTCACAAGGACATGAAGGGCACTGTAGTTTTTGATGGCCTAACATCAGACTCCTTTCACATCTGAAGTGGAGTGAAGCAGGGGTGTATACTCGCACCAACTTTATTTGGGATCTTTTTTGCAGTCATGCTGAAGCATGCTTTTGGAAACGCAACAGAGGGAATCTATCTCCAGACCAGATCCGATGGAAAACTATACAATCCTTCCAGACTAAGAGCAAAGTCCAATGTCCAGCTGAAATGCTTGTGGGAGTTCCTCTTCGCCGATGACGCTGCTGTTACTGCTCACTCTGCTGAAGACCTTCAAAGACTTATGGACCGTTTTAGCAAAGCGTGCCAAGACTCTGGTCTAACAATCAGCTTGAAGAAAACACAAGTCATGGGTCAGGGTGTGGATCCACCTCCCTGTATTACAATCTCTGAACATGAACTGGAGGTTGTCCACGACTTTGTGTACCTTGGCTCAACTATCTCTGACACTCTCTCCTTAGATATAGAGCTGAACATATTGGTAAAGCAGCTACCACGTTCTCCAGGCTTACAAAGAGAGTATGGCTTAATAAGAAGCTGACGGAACATACAAAGATCCAGGTCTATAGAGTGTGCATCCTGAGCACACTCTTGTACTGCAGCGAGTCCTGGACCCTTTATGCATGGCAGGAGAGAAAGCTGAACACCTTCCATATGCGCTGTCTCCGACGTATTCTTAGAATCACCTGGCGTGACAAAGTTTCAAATGACGCAGTCTTGGAACATGCTGGAATCTCTAGCATGTTCACACTTCTGAAGCAGCAGCGTCTACGCTGGCTTGGGCATGTCGTGAGAATGGCTGATGGTCGGATTCCAAAAGATCTCCTATATGGAGAATTAGTGCAGGGAAAGCGCCCTAGAGGGAGACCACAGCTGCGATACAAAGACATCTGCAGGAGGGATCTAAAGGCCTTGGGAATGGACATCAACAGCTGGGAAACCTTGACCTCCAATCGTTCAACGTGGAGGCAAAAGACCCAGCATGGCCTTCTCCAACTGGAAGAGACACTTGTTCGGCAGGCTGAAGCAAAGAGACAGACCCAAAAGCAGCGAAACCTGGGGCCTGGGCAGGGGATGGAATTTATTTGTCCTCAGTATGGAAGGGATTGCCACTCTCGAATTGGCCCTTTTAGCCACACTAGATGTTGTTTCAGGACCTCCAATCAGAGCACAAAACCATAGTCTTTCGAGACTGAAGGATGCTGATGATCAAGCAATTTGTTAGAAAATCGTCTTCAGCCCTTCTCCCTTAGGGAATTATATTGCCAAAGAATCTCATTGATGGTTGTCATGCAGGTGTGCCCAGTTATCAGCAAAGGAGCTAAAAAGCTTTTTGGTTACAAACTATTAAATATTTTTTCTGGACAGTGAAGTTATTCTGAAAGCAGCATATGCTATGCTATCAAAACACAGTTTGGCTGCCCCCCCCCCCCACTCACGGTGATGTCACTAGTGTTTACATCACCACCGGGTGCCAGAGGCCAGTGTGTACCCTCCGTTATGGACTTCCTCCCATGCAGTGCGCAGGGCAACAACCTAGGTGATGGACAGGCAGCCCAATCCAGAGTAGCCCAATCCAACTGCAAGATGCTCCACCCTAGTTACTCTGAAAAAGGCTTGGGGCTGAGCAAGGCAACATAGGGTGCCCTAAGAGAGGTAGAGCTGCTCTGCCCTAACTGGGACAGCCTAGGTAGCTCAGGAGAGGCAAGTTGAGGACATGTTCAGCATTGCCTAGGGAAGAGCAGTTATTCTGTATCCAGAGCCTGTTTCCAAGGCAGAAATGCCCTCTTCCAGCTCCTCAGGGTTATACTACCTCAGGAGCAGGTATAGTAATGATTAGACCCATAGGGGTCCATGATAACCCAGAGTAAGAATGGCAGTGTTGATCAAAAATCTGAGTTCTTGGTCAGCCTATGTACAACCCCTGCCTCTCAACTTCGGAATATGGCACAACTGCAGCAGCCCACTAACCTGGGGATACAGCAGGCCATTCCAAGTATCCACCCTACACTAGAGGAACTGCAGCTGTAACTGGTTGTCAGGACCTTATAATGCAGGCACCACAGCTGTTCCTTGTTCAGTGTGATCTAAGGGAGTCTCCTCAGGAGCAAGCCCTCCCCAGCTGTCACTGACTTAGTATGATCTGGAGCAGTTAGGACAGCCCAGGCTTCCTGACTCTCGGGATGCAGCATGATGTTCTGTTCTGGATACAGAATAGTTGAGGCAGCCCACCTAGGGCTCTTCTCACTGCCCTTACTCTGGATTGTGCCCATAGTAATGTACCATTGTTCCACCTCGCTGGCTTTTTGGTTATAACTTTTGAAAAAACAGATATTTCATTCAGCATTCTGAATGAAACTATGCATTGATTATATATAACATGATTGTATTATTTTAAATAATACAATCATATTATATGTGTTTTATATTATATGTGTGATGTCACATAAGGTACACCCTCCCCAAATTTCATGCTTCTAGGTCCGGGGGTTGAGGCAGAGCGTCCCTTGGTCAGAGAGTCTTCAATGTAAAATAGAGGGAGAAAAACACGTTGCGCCCCATTTCACCCCCTTCTGGTTAGAATTTCTGAAAACTGGTTCTTAGGATCAGAAACCAGTCCTCCACAGAAGGAACACCCTCCCCAAATTTCATGCTTTTAGGCCCATCGGTTTTGGTTGGGTGTTGGTGAGTGTGAGTTGAGTGAATGAGTGACTTTTCAATTTTATATACCGGATATATAGGATTGGGTGGCCTGACATGTTGCAGTCCATGAGGTTAGAAAGAGTCAGAAATGACAAAACAACATTATAATAAAGTGCCAATTTTTTTGAAAAAATTGGCCTGTAAAAGTGTAACTCCTCTGTGCCCATCACCCAGTGTGGTCTACCCCCTCCTAGCAATGCTACTGCCCACACACCTGTTAGTATGCTGTCTGATATAGGCTCTTCCTGAACTGTGCTATTGCTGCATCATGTCTATGATAATACTGAGTGACCCATTCCTTAGGACCAACCACCACCATCCCACTCCCAGCACAGACTAGAGTCAACTACTTCTGAAGGATATAGTCAATCAGGCCTCTATGCCATCCACTAAGGCTGCTTCTGACAACTAGATTGTAGCCATGCTTTGCGTGCAAGACACCAGCTGCTGAGAGTATAGAGTTACACCTGGTGAAGCAAGAACATCTCCATTGTTCTAAGAAACAGAAAAGAAAGGGAGACAACTTCTTGCTTCTCTTGACAGCAAGAAGTGAAGCAAGATGGTTCATCAAGACAGAGGGAAAATTACTACATTTACATACAGTGGTGCCTCACGTAACAAGTTGTTCCGGAAGCATGCTTGTTATGTGAAACGCTCTTTATGTGAAGCGGATTTTCCCATAGGAAATAATGGAAACTCAGACTATTGGTTCCACAGTCCCAAAAATATTCATATAAAAATATTAACTGGGTGTAAAAATGATGACAAAATGCTGAAATTGAATTCAAAACATGCATTCAGTGTGCATGATCCTATGAAATCTACTTAGGCTGCAGTCCTAAAGACACTTTCCTGGGAGTAAGCCTCATTTAACACAATGGGGCTTACTTCTGGGTAGACATGGTTAGGAGGCTGCAATCAGACACTTTCTTCTGCAATCCAAGACACTTTCAAAGTGTCTCCCCACTTTCTCCTCCTTTTCATCCTGAACCTCTCTCGCCCCTGCTCCTTTCTGGCTAGCCCTGAGCTGCTTCCCTCTTCTCCACTGCTCTTCTCTTGCTCTGCAACAGGAGGAACAGCATGGAAGTGTTGCTTTCACTATGGGCCAGTGCACTAGGCAGCCCTGATGCTTTTTAAAAGGGCTGCCGACCAGCGTGTCTGCCCCAACTGCCAATGAGAGTGCTTGTTAAGTGAAGCAATGCTTGTTATGTGAGGCAGAATCCTAGAGAAATTTTTGCTTTTTAGGTGAATCACTTGTTAACAAGTGAGGCACTTGTTAAGAGAGGTACCACTGTATTTAACTAATAAAATAAATTGAATAAAATGTTGCTGATTACTGGCAGGATTGTTCTTTCTGCCTCAATGTGGGACCACTACTTCTGCATCCTCTTACTTAGGATCCTGAGGAGGGTGGGGATGGTACGGGTTCATTTGTTACAGGTTGTATCCCATCTCAGGCTTTGCCTTAGTCAATTGTATGTGTTCCACAAGTACTAATGTGTTACATTGGCAATGGGAGAAGTAATGGCTAGGACATGGGCAGAAAATCATTCTCCTCTCTCTCTCTCTCTCTCTCTCTCTCTCTCTCTCACGCCTGGATCCCTGCAACAGTGGGTGTGAGAACTGCAGATGCCTGAGCCTCTGGCTTGGACCATCCCCCGTCCTGTGTTTACTAAGTCTCCCTGCTTTTTGTGCTGTGAGCAATAAAGGCCACAAATGGCTGCACATATGTTTCCATTTATCTCCAGCAGCAGCAATGACTCACTGCTGGGCGCTCAGCCGACTCCACTCCCTGGCTGTCAGCAGGACCTACCTCCACCCTTGCTTCTTGACCCTAGCATTATCAAAACACTCGGACAGATCCTTCTGTACCCAAAGTGAATTGCTACACACCATGGGGGCACTGTAAGATGGCAGTGCTGTGAACTGTCACATGATTTCCTTCTCCTCAGCATCTTGATCTGAGCTTGGAGGAGGATCCAGGGGACTACGCCCTTGTCAGATTCGTGATGAAGATGGAGAAAGCAAAGGGCACTTTTCAATGTCTACATAAAGTTCCATGGGAGGGCAGCGGAGTTTGGATAACAGGTGTCCATTTGTTCATTTAAAAAGGAGGCAAGCTACAGAGGATTTCAGAGTAGGAATGAATCCTAGCAGGGCAGTGGTTTCCAAACTTTCCATAAATGCTGCCTGTCATCATGGATTGGATGACTAATCCACAACAAGCAGACCTTGTTACCACATGGGACAAATGCTAAAGAAGTTGCCTTTTTTGCTGCCTGCCCAGATATTCCAGACTCATCTTTCCAATGATTCCCATGGGCTTTAGGTTCAGTCTTACCTTCCCAAACTGGGAGGTGTGGGTGACATCACCAAAGCTGAGGTGGCAGGCATGCCTGCACTGCTAGGGAGCTGCTTGGTTGGCTGGGCAATGGAGACACCACTGTAGGAAACAATGCAAGTGTCCCCACTTCCAGTGGGTAGTGGCATTCTTTCATGAACCTCTCCAGAGCATCAAAAATCATATCCTCTATTGGACAATAAGCCAACAAGTTCTTTTTATTGCATATCCAGTGATATTTAATGTCAGTATACTTTGTATGCAAGTTAATTGTTTCTG
Source organism: Cryptoblepharus egeriae (assembly GCA_030015325.1). Classification (NCBI taxonomy): domain Eukaryota; kingdom Metazoa; phylum Chordata; class Lepidosauria; order Squamata; family Scincidae; genus Cryptoblepharus; species Cryptoblepharus egeriae. Next base: position 100,414,386 of record JAREYC010000002.1, on the reverse strand, counting down.
TTTGCAAGGGCCTTATGCAGCTTTGGTTTTCCAGGAGTTGTATGGTTCTGGCTCAGCTTAATCACATAACATCCTGAAATGCATAGGCAGCTAATACTATGCTTCAGACCAGAATGGGACAACAGTTGTTCACTTCCTGCTGGCCCAGTTGATGTTCTTGACTCCACAGAAAAAAGACAGCTGCTGGTGGACTTGTGATCTGTAGGGTCTATATCCCAGGGTGACCAGAAGCCAAACGCAAAATTCCTGAACCCGAAGGCCAAAATTCCTACCCCCCAAGCCAAAATTCCTATCTGCTTAAAAAATGGTAGGACACCCCAAAAATGTAGGACAAAATGTAGGACATGTTAAAATAAACTAAAACACTCATATTGCTTTCCTGTACTTCATTTCAACACTATAGTACTTCTTTTTGAGAAACCTCTTTGCAAGACCCTTTTTCACCAACAATGCACATGCAAGTGGCTCAAAGCAGACCATATGACCATATGTCATAACCAAAAAAAGAGGACAGGCCCCCCAAAATGAAGGACGTTCAAGCATAATGTAGTGCATGACAAAATAAAATCTGAAAGCTGAAAATCTGATATGCTGAAAACACTCACGCCTTGTGGAGCATTTGCTGAGCTCCAACTGCACAGGATCAGGACCATTCTGGAAGCCTTGCACTCTCGGGATTGACCTTCCACACCAGCAAGGCATGTTTGCTTATTCACAAGTAAAACCCTCATTTTCAAAATGAGGTTCCATTCAGAGGTGGGCCCGGCCTGGCCCAACAACCGGTTTGCCAGAAGTGGGCGTGGCCAGGTTGGGCTCAGGGGGCGGGCTCAGGGGACGGGGAGGGTCAGGGGCAGAGTTGGGGAGGGCACACCACCCACCCCAGTGCACGGCAGGTGCAGGTGGGCAGGGCGAGGGGTGGGGCGAGGGGCCCCATCCCTGGCTCACTGTATGTGCGCCAAGGTTAGTGCAGGCGCAGTCGCATCCTCTTCAGGACATGACTCCGCCTCCGTCAACCTTGATGCAGCTGCAGTCGTGTCCTCTTTAGGACGTGACTCCGCCTGTGTCAAGGTTGACACAGGCGCAGTGATGAGCTCCCCTGGGCGGCGAACTGGTCTGCCCGGGTTTTTGGCCACCCTTAGCTACCGGTACAGTAGCAGGCGGCCAAAATTAGGAAGCGGTTCGGGGGATCCAGCCCAAACCGGCTTGGGCCCATCACTGGTTTCATTTTCAAAAGGGTTTAATGCAGTGGAGGTTGGAGCAGGGCTTCCTTGTGAGGTGCCTGGCAGGGGCTTCATTTATTGGATCAGAACTAGATTTCTCTCAGCCGGCCCAAAATATCTAAGTCAAGTCTGCCTATTTGCGAGTACATCAGAACCAGTACATGGATATAAAGCACAAATTCCTTTTCTCTATACTCATGGCTGGTTTCACATGTGCCATATTATACTTCTTGACCATGGTCAAGTCATGGGTCTCCTTTGGTACAATGACTCAACCTCAGATTGACTCTCTTCTCTTTTAGATTCAGATTGCTATTCCTGTGTAGTATCCCAACACCATGAGTAGATATTTTCAAACTAAAATTTACAGAATGATAGTACAGTATAAAATGAATTCAGGATGAAATCATTCCAATTCTACAATAATCATAGTAGATTTTTCATAGTGTGAACTATTAATAATATTAACTAAATATAAACCAAGATCAAAAGAAGAAAGATTGTCTGCACAATCTTTTCAGCACAATCTAGGCATTTCTACTAAGATGTCAGGGCCACTGAGCTCAACGAGACTACTAACCAATTAAAGCCGGCCTAACTCACATGCTCCCCATTCCTGTGCTGGTGTGGAAAGGCTGGCACATGTCTGCGCACTAGCCTAACCTCTCCAGGAGTAGCACAGAAGACCATTATTGCACTTAGCAATACCCCCAGGCCAGCATGAGACTTGTGCCAGCCTAACTAGGGGTTAGGATTGCAGCCTTACTCTTAGGTAAATGAGTATTGGATTGCTGCCAAAGGATCATAAAATTGAAGGAAAGAAATTAAAAACATTAATATGACATTAGAAGAAACAAAATATAAATTTGTAAAAAAAATTAAAAACAGGAGACATTTGAAAACTGTAAATAGACTTTTTCAAATCTCTATATATAAAACTGAAAAGTCACTGACTGACTGACTCATTCTCACTCATTCATCAACGGCCAGCCAAAACCACCGGGTCTAGAAGCGTGAAATTTGGAGAAGTTGTTCCTTCTGTGACATCAACACCCACAAAGAACAGATGTTGAGAAATTTAACCCTTAAGGAGAAATTTAACCCTTAATTTAAGTAATGTGTTTTTGAACTATACTTAAATTTGAAGACTGATTGATCAACATCCAGCCAACAGTTGGAGATTGCCGGGAGACAGTTAGGAGCATCCAACTGAGAGAAATGCCCATATATGGACGTTCTGAGCATAATTTGTTCTGGAAACATGCTTGTAATCCAAAACACTTCTATATCAAAGTTTGAAATATCCAACTGACAGAAATGCCCATATATGGACATGCTGCCAGGAGACGGTTTGAAGACATTCTGCCGGGAGACAGTCAGGAGCATCCAACTGACAGAAATGCCCATATATGGACGTTCTGCTGGAAGACAGTTTGAAGCATCCAACTGACAGAAATGCCCATATATGGACATTCTGCCAGAAGACAGTTTGAAGCATCCAACTGACAGAAATGCCCCATATATGGACATTCTGCCAGGAGACAGTTAGGAGCATCCAACTGACAAAAATGCCCATATATGGACGTTCTGCCGGAAGACAGTTTGAGGCATCCAACTGACAGAAATGCCCGTATATGGACGTTCTGCCAGGAGACAGTTAGGAGCATCCAACTGACAGAAATGCCCATATATGGACGTTCTGCCAGAAGACAGTTTGAAGCATCCAACTGACAGAAATGCCCATATATGGACGTTCTGCCAGGAGACAGTTAGGAGCATCCAACTGACAGAAATGCCCATATATGGACATTCTGCCAGAAGACAGTTTGAAGCATCCAACTGACAGAAATGCCCATATATGGACGTTCTGCCGGGAGACAGGATTGGCCAAGGAACAGAGACGACCATATATGGAGATGCTTCTGGAAGCTTCAGCAATCTGTCCAAATGCAGTGCTAACTGCCTGAGGGCTGCTATAAAAGGCAACAGAAGCTGCTGAGGTAACTTCTAAGCGGAGCCCTCAGGCTGCTAAGAGCTTCTTGAGCCAGATGGGCTCCAGAAAGGACTAAGGTCCTTTGGATCAGCAGCAGCAGGAGGGCCTTTGTGCCTCAGATCAGTGCTGAGCAGCTGTCTCTGGCCCTCCACCTCCTCAGGGACTCTCCAGCCTCACGCAGTCAATGTGGGAGTTCCAGGAAGAGGCCCCCTGACATGTGCAACAGACTCAGTGGTTGGGCTGAAGAAGGGAAGTGACCCAAGACCAGCGGAGGTGCAGTTGAGCCCTTCCTCCTTAGGAGCACTGGCGGCCCTGCTTGCGTAGCAGCACCAGGGACCAGTGGAGGCTTGGTAGAGGAGGACACCCCCAGAGGAGTGTCATCAGCCCTGCTTGACTGGCAGTACAGCAGGCACTGCTGCTGTGGACTCTCTGCTGCTTCCCAGACTGCCTGAGGAAAGGTGGCAGCAGTGTGAGGCACGCATGGTGGCTAAGGAGACTGATTTCCTGTGTGCCCACCATTTTGTGCCTCTGCCTGGCAGCCATTTTGCAGGTATGGATGGGCAGGGGTGTTCTAGGGCTCAATGCATTCCTTGGCTTAGAGGAGGGACTTCTCTCCCTTCTGGGGAGATTTGTGGAGACTGCATTCCTGGATCAGAACCATTTGAATTGCCCTTTTTTGTACCCTCCAGTAAATGCCCACAGGGTATGTTGGAGAATCTTCAGAGGAGGGCAAGGGGCTGCCTCAATGTGTTCTTGGAATTAGAAAGGGAATTGGAGGCTTTCTTCTCCTCAGTCTGCAAGTGTGAACTGGCGGAGGAGGGGATGGAAGCCCACAAAGCAGGAAGATGACCCAGAGGCAGAAAGAGAGATCAAGACTGTGTATGTGTGTTTGTTACAGTGAGACAACTTAACATAGAAGTTGTTGCTTTGCAACTTGCATAACTCAGCGGAGTGGAGGAGCTGCAACAGGCCACACAGCCTTAAGAGTCAAACTGTCCATCCTTTTTTGGGAGTCAGCGCCACTGAATCTCATAGGATTTCCTTCTGAGTGGTACCTTGGTTTATTAGCACAATTTGTTCTGGAAACATGCTTGTAATCCAAAACACTTGTATATCAAAGTGAATTTTACCATAAGACATAATGGAAATTCAGACAGTTTGATTCACAACCCAAAATACCGTATTTCTAATATTATAATACCTGTTTATAATAAGCGCTTTTTTCCTCCCCAAAGGGGAGAAAAATGTCTGTGCGTATTATGGAGTGAAGGGGCCAATCCTGGGTCACCTTCTGCAGCTGTGCTCCACTCCCCTGGGCAGGGTAAGCCGATAGGAAGGCAAGGGCAAGCTGGGAAGGAGGGACCGAGGCTTCCCCACAGGCTTCTCCCCCAAAGAAACAAGGAGCCCAGAAGGATAGCAAGAGCATAGAGGCAGGCAGGCAAAAACAAAGGGTCACTGGTGGGAAGAGGGGAAGAAGAAGCAGTCCAGGAGAGAGAGGTGCAATCCTATGATTGATGATCCTATGCATGCTTTCCAGGGGTGGAGGAGGCTTGCAATTTAGTATGCATGCATAGGATCTGGTTCCTAGGGCTGCAGTCCCATGCATCCCTGCCTGTCTGGATCCGTCCCCACTTACCTGCCTACCTGGATATCCCCACCCCCCAAAAGAAACACCCCACCCTTCCCTACCTACCTGGATCCACCAACCTACAAAAGAAACCCCGCTCCCCCAAACATTTCCTGCCTCCCTGGACCATTTGCAATGAGATTGTGCAAAATGTTGGTGTCTGCTCATGTGCAATGAGATTTGTGCAAAGGTCAGAAATCACTGACACTAGTGTTGAGTTCTTGGGGTTTCCAGAAAATTAGAAGTGTGCTTGAACCTTAAAGTCTTTCCTCATTTTCTAATGACAGTGATGATGGTTCTTAATACCACTGTTGACTTTACATGGTTGTAATATTATTCTGCTATATATTATTAAATATATTAGTACACCATTTGGTTCAAAATATTTTTTTCTTGTTTTGCTCCCCTAAATTTTGGTGCATCTTTTGGTACAGTGTGTGTAATAAGCCGGGAAATACGGTATTCATATTAAAATGATTACAATATTGTAAATATAATACAAAATAATAAGAAAATACAAAATGTAAAGAAAAATAAAACATGCACTTGGTCTCTCAGGTCTCCCAGGCTGCATTCTGCCCCCCTTACACAGGAATGGGCCCACTGATTAAAATAGGGCTTATAATAGAGTAGACATGCAAAGCTAGGTCTCTCAGACTCCTTTCCATTGCTCCCCCATACACAGAAATGAGCCCAACTGATTATATTAGGTCTTACTTTAGAGTAGACATGCAAGGCTAGGTCTCTCAGGCTCCTTTCCATTCCCCTCCTTACATACAAGTGAGCCCCATTGACTGTAATAGGCTTACTTCAGATAGACAAGACATACATAGGCTGTTCGCTCAGGAGAGGCTGAGCAGGTGCTTGCTGGGCACCAAAACCAGCCGTATCCTGGCTAGGACTATTTTTTGCTTGTATTGCAAGACAAAATTTATTAGAAATGTTTGCTTGTCTTGCAAAACACTCTCAATCCAAAATGCTCTCAGTCCAAGGTTTTTTACTGTATATCCTTCTAGAATGTGCGTCAGAGTTGCGACTGCTATATTGTGCTGCTAAACAAGGTTCTCTCTCTGTTCCAGGGAGCATTAGAGAAGACACTGAGGACTGGAAGGAACCATGGGGGTTGCCACCAGGAACCACTACAAATGACTTTAAGACAGAGCGAGGAGGCAGGAAGGAAGCCCAACACCTGACTGGAGGACAAAATTGGTTGTTTGTCAGTGTTGTGACCAGCATGAAATCCAAATAAAATTGAAACATCTCAAAGTGAAGACACAGACGCTGCAATCCTAACCACACTTTCCTGGGAGTAAGTACTATTGAACACAATGGAACTTACTTCTGAGTAGACATGGTTAGGATTGCACTGAGAATAGGCATCTTCTGCACTGGGACAAAATAAGTCACAAATATGAATGAACAGAACAAAATGTTCACAGAAGAGAAATCATTGGAAGTTTCTGAATGTAGACAAAGCATCAGAACAAACATTCATTCCATGCCCCATCAAAAAATACATGAAAGGGAGAAAGATGAAGAGGATAAAAAACCAAGAATTCAGACATTAAACCAGGAAGAGAAAGCGGGAAATAAATCTGATAATTAACAGAGTAATTATTTCAGGACCATTCCTGTCACTCCATCAAAAGGAACTGGAAAGAAGAAGGAGAAATGCCCTCCTTGTGAAAACACTGCCAGCAGCAAAGAAGATCTTATAAGACATCAAATAATGCACCAAGTGGAGAAACGGTACAAATGCTTAGAGTGTGGAAAGAGCTTCAGTCAGAGGGGAAATCTTATTAAACATGAAAGTACCCGCACAGAGAAGAAACCATACAAATGCTTGGAGTGTGGAAAGAGCTTCAGTGTGAACTCAAACCTCACTCTGCACCAAAGAACCCACACAGGAGAGAAACCATACAAATGCTTGAGATGTGGAAAGAGCGTCAGTCAGAGGGGAAATCTTATTATACATCAAAGGACCCACACAGGGAAGAAACCATACAAATGCTTAGAGTGTGGAAAGAGCTTCAGTGTGAACTCAAAGCTCACTGTGCACCAAAGAACCCACACAGGAGAGAAACGACACAAATGCTTGAGGTGAGGAAAGAGCTTCCGTCGTAGGGAAAATCTTATTATACATCAAAGGACCCACACAGGAGAGAAACCATACAAATGCTTGGAGTGTGGAAAGAGCTTCAGCGGTATGGCATATCTTATACATCAAAGGACCCACACCAGAGAGAAACCATACAAATGCATGGAGTGTGGAAAGAGCTTCAGTGTGAACTCAAGCCTCACTTTGCACCAAAGAACCCACACAGGAGAGAAACCACACAGATGCTTGGAGTGTGGAAAGAGCTTCAGTGTGAACTCAAGCCTCGCTTTGCACCAAAGAACCCACACAGGAGAGAAACCACACAAATGCTTGGAGTGTGGGAAGAGCTTCAATGTGAACTCAAGCCTCACTGTGCACCAAAGAACCCACACAGGAGAGAAACCATACAAATGCTTGGAGTGTGGAAAGAGCTTCAGTCACAGGGGAAATCTTATTAAACAACAAAGGACCCACACAAGGGAGAAACCATAGAAATGCTTGGAGTGTGGAAAGCACTTCACTGAGAGGGGAAAACTTATTATGTACTACAGAACCTACACAGGAGAGAAACCACACAAATGCTTGCAGTGTGGAAAGAGCTTCACTGTGAGGGGAAAACATACTTTGCACCACAGAACCCACACAGGAGAGAAACCATATACAGTAAATGCTTGGAATGTGGAAAGAGCTTTACTGGGAGGGGAAATCTTACTTTACACCAAAACCCACACAGGAGAGAAACCATACAAATGCTTGGCGTGTGGAAAGAGCTTCAGTGTGAACTCAAGCCTCACATTGCACCAAAAAACCCACACAGGAGAGAAACTATACAAATGCCTGGAGTGTGGGTATAGCTTCAGTGTGAGTTCAAGTCTTACTTGAACCACAAAACTAAACATGTTTGGTGTGTGGAAAGAGTTTCCCTGTGAGTGGAAGACGATCTTTGTAACAAGGGGAAATCAATTCTCAGTTGTCCATAGGATTAAAATTCCTGGAAACTACTGGAAAGCCAATCTACGAATAAGGATTCATCATATGGGATAAGTGGCATTTGGGAGAGGTGTCACTTTCAAGCAGTGTACATCATATAACTCCACCAAACACCCTTCAAATGGCACCCACAGCCAGCATGGCGGTCTTTAAAATGGCTGAGAAATTTTTATGAATGTGAATTTATAACACTGTGCTAGTGTTCAGAAGCTTTCCATGGCCATTTTAAAGGGTTTTGATATTGATTTGTGTGCTATTTTGAAGGTCTTTGAAGAGTTTCCAGATTCTTCCAGGTGACTGCAGATTGCCAAGAAGATTCTGCAAATACTACGAGGTAGGTGGCAATCATGCTCCCCATGGATAACCAAATCCGATTAGGAAATGTGTGTAGACTGTAAATGCTTGGAGTGTGGAAAGAGCTTTAGTCGGAGCTCCGATCTGATGGCATCAAAAATTCTGTGAAGAGGAGAAAACACATTAGTGTTTGGAGTCTGTGAGACGTTTCACTCCTTTCTTCCAGTACTGCAGCAAATCCACACATGGAGAACCGCATAAATGACCAAACTTGTGGAACAGAATAGCCTTATCCGATATACTGCAAATGTCTGAGTACCACAATAGTTCAGAAGTATTTAAATTCTTAGGTATATTTACCTCACATTTAACCCATTACCATGAACCTTTAATCCATTTATTTATCTGATGTGGTTGATTCTCAGTTTACACTTGATAATTTTAAAGCTGGTAAATGTCTTATTTATTTTTAAAATCAGTTTTGATTTAACAAAGTATTTCTAACAGCCACACATTCTATATCAAAGAGCCGCATGTGGCTCATTAGCTCTTTCTTGGGCACCCCAGTATAAATGCTTGGTATTGAGGAGTCCTAATGTTTCATATGAAGCCATTGGCCACAGAAAATCATCAGAAAATCTGAGTTGGATAAAAAAAGAGACAAAGTAGAAGGGAAAGAAAAGTACAGGAAGAGATCGCTAGCAGTTGAAAATGTAGATGAAAGGCTAGATCCAGGCAGAAAAAAAGAGGGGACAGCCTAGCTGAGGTAGAGGAATCGGGGAGTATGGATAAAAATGGCCAATTCCTGGGGGAAGGATGGGAGAAAACACTATGGGTGCCCAGTTTCTACACACTCCTGACCTCTGGCCAACCCCAGGATGAGGCCTATAGGTTTTCCCTTCCTGGATGAAGGAGGACTCTGCAGCCCATGTTCCCAGTCTGTTCCTGCCGCCATAGCTGGACTGAGCCTTAGAAGGCTCTGGCCATATATTCCTGGAGGTTGGAATCCTGGCCCCCTCTTGGAACACCAGACCCTGGACTGTTGTAGCTCCCAAGGGTGATGTGACCCTGAGAGATTGCACTGACAATGGCACTGCTTTCTGGGGGATTCCTCCGCAATTCTCGAGTTTCCTGAGCTTCTTCATGGAAGATTACCTGTCTCCTATCTCACTTTTCTGATCAGGACCAGCAGAAATCTGTTTGACAGTGAGCTACTCATTTTGTGGACTGGACTTGCCTATGTGAATCTACCCATATTGTAGAGGGCTTGCTGCATGTCCTACCCCTTTCTGGGGTTCACTAGCACAGATGTTGGAGATGCACATTCTCAGCAGCTGCCAAGTACATAGAGAACGTATTTCTGCATATAGTATTGTGCTGTTATAGAATTGAATGTTATGGAATTGACTGTATTTGGGTCAATTCCATTTGCAGTTGTATACTTTGTCCCCTTTTACAATGGGGTTTGTACCAGAGTGTTCCAGAGTTTTAAACTTTCCCCCTTTTTAATGTTTTAAAAAAATTGTTATCTCTCTTGGGGGTTTCATTAAGCAGCCAAATGCAAGTTTGTTACACTTTGATCAATAAATAAAGCTGGCATTTTGCACGTGCATCTCTGGTGTTTTTTTTTCATTCATAAACATTGGCAATCCTTCTCACCATGGCACATAGGGATGCATGACTAGAGTGCTGCTTCTCCCTGGAGGTCCTGCTCTGCTGCCTTCAACTGGAAGTGTTCTAAAGGCCAAAGAGTCTAAAGGCCAAAACATTTTTTGTGGAGAGCTGAGATGAGCTCAGAGTCCCAGGTGAGTGGAGGAGGAGGAGCTGCTTAGCTGGGGGGTTAACTGCTGATAGCTGTTCATTGGCTGGTTGCCTGGTGGGAGGAGCTCTAAAGGGCAGCATCAGGGCCTGAGGCGCAATCCTGTGGATCAGAGCCTGTGAAAAAGGAGGACTTGTGAAGTTGACAGGAGATGGAAGGGAAGGGTGCAGTTGTCGTGACATGCACCACGTGTGCCATGTTTGTCTTCTTGCCCAAGGACCCCGGGGATTATCGATGCTGCAAGTGCAAACTGGTTGCACTGTTGGAGGAGAAGGTGGCAGCATTGGAGGGTGAAGTTTCCACCCTTCGTCAAATTAAGGCATCTGAGGACTTCCTTGATGCAACGCACACGGAACTTCTCCAGAGGGAAGTTTCGGATGACTCCCCAAGTGGGGATGACACCAGTGGGAACCCCAGCAACGATGTCTCTTCGTGGAGACACGTGACAGGAGAAAAAAGGGCAGGAGCAGTCGAGAACCACTGGAGCTATACAACTGTTTCAAGTCTCTCAGATTCCACCATGCTGGCAGAAGTTCCTCTTGCTAGCACACCTACACCTGATCTTGGCATTCCCCTTACTGGCATGCCTGCAGATCCCCCTCATAGACAGCAGCCAAAACCAGTAAGTGGGGGAATCTCGACACAGAAGGAGAACACGGAGGAGGGTGGTGGTGATTGGAGATTCTCTCCTGAAGGGCATGGAAGCTGTATGCCGACCAGACCTGTTTTCCTGTGAGGTGTGCTGCCTCCCTGGTGCCAGGATACGGGATATCACGGAGAGGCTACTGAGGATGATCACGACTGCTGATCGCCACCCGTTCTTACTCATCCATGTAGGAACAAACGATACCGCTTGGCAAACTTTCCAAAAGATAGTTGGGGATTATGAAGCTTTGGGGAGGAAGATTAAGGATCTGGGGGATACCCAAGTGGTATTCTCATCCATCCTCCCAGTAATCAGCAAAGATCCTCAGAGAGATGGCAAGGATCTCGATGTAGTCCATCCTTCCTCGAGGAAGGACTCCTAGCAAAGGATGGACTACATCTTTCAGGTTGGGGAAGAGTGTCTTCAGATGGGAGATGGCCAACCTGATCAGGAGGGCTTTAAACTAAATAAGAAGGGGGTGGGTTACGTCCAAAGGGAACCTAGGAATAAGGAAAATGCTCTGGATGGAAATTGCCAGGGCACAGCTGTAACTCAAAAATCTTTAGAGGGGCCTGGCCTTTCAAAAAAGGGGGGAAGTGCATTGAGTTGCAACCTCCAGGGCTTACGTTGCATTTACACAAATGCACAGAGCGTGGGAAATAAACAAGATGAGCTGGAACTTTTAGCAAGTGAAGGGTAATTTGATTTGATAGGAATAACTGAAACTTGGTGGGACGACTCCCATGACTGGAACACACAAATGGAAGGCTATCAGCTGCTCTGGAGGAACAGAAGTGGCAAAAGGGGAGGCGGAGTAGCATTATATGTCAAGAATGTACATACCTGCCCTGAAATCCAGGGCAGGATCAGCTGAAGTTAAAGAAAGAGAAGTATAGGGAGTGGACGACTGGAAAGATCACCAGGGAGGAGTACAGGCAGATAGCCCGGTGCTGTAGGGAGGGGGTCAGGGATGCTAAAGCGCAGTATGAGCTGAGGCTGGCCAGGGGAGTCAAGGATAACAAAAAGAGCTTCTTTAGATATGCCCAAAGGAACAGGAGGAGAGACGAGGGGGTGGGGCTGCTCCTGGACAAAGATGGACAGCAGGTGTCTGGAAACCAGCAGAAGGCAGAGCTGCTCAACTCCTACTTCGCATCCATCTATTCTTGGAAGGAGGGCTGTGCAAATGGGGGTGCGGGATCATTGGCTGATGTGAGGATGTGCTTGCATCCCCAAAGAGGCAATGAAAACACGGATGGTGCAGAACAGCAGATTAAGATTGATAGAGATCTGGTTTGAAACCACTTAACTGGCCTAAATGAATTCAAGTCATTTGGACCAGATGAGCTGCATCCTCGAGTTCTTAAGGAACTGGCAGATGTCCTTGCAGAGCCTCTGTCGATCATCTTTGAGAAACCCTTGAGGACTGGAGAAGTGCCACTGGACTGGAAGAGGGCTAATGTAGTCCCAATCTTTAAGAATCTTTAAGAAGGGGAAAAAAAGAAGACCCGGGAAATTATAGACCAGTCAGTTTGACTTCAATCCCGGGGAAGATATTAGAACAAATCATAAAACACACAATTTGTGCACATCTAGACAAGTACTCGGTGATCAAAACAACCCAGCATGGATTTACCAAGAATAAATCTTGCCAGACAAATCTGATCTCCTTTTTTGATCGGGTTACGAGCTTACTGGACTGTGGCAATGCTGTGGATGTCATTTATCTTGATTTCAGCAAAGCATTTGACAAGGTCACACATGACATCTTAATTGGGAAGTTGGAAATATATGGGCTCGACGAGGCAATTGTTAGGTGGATCTGCAACTGGCTCGATGGCCACACTCAAAGGGTTTTAGTAAATGGGTCTGCATCAACCTGGAGATCGATTTCAAGTGGGGTACCCCAAGGCTCTGTCTTGGGCCCAGTCCTCTTTAACATTTTTATCAGTGACTTGGAGGAAGGGGTACAGGGGAGCCTGATCAAATTTGCAGATGACACCAAGCTGGGAGGAGTAGCAAACACAACACAAGACAGGAGAAACCTCCAGGAGGATCTGAATAAACTAGAATACTGGGCTGTAACAAATAGAATGAATTTCAACAGGGAGAAGTGCAAGGTTCTGCACTTAGGAAACAAAAACCAAAAATACAGGTATAAAATGGGGGATACTTGGCTTGGCAGCACAACATGTGAGCAGGATCTTGGAGTCGCCATGGATCACAAGCTGAACATGATTCAGCAGTGTGATGTGTCTGCAAAGAAAGCAAATGCCATTTTAGGCTGCGTTAAGAGGACTGTAGCTTCCAAGTTGTGAGAAGTTCTAGTTCCTCTTTATTCAGCATTGGTCAGACCTCACCTTGAGTACTGTGTTCAGTTCTGGGCACCTCAGTTTAAGAAAGATGCAGCCAAACTGGAGCAAGTCCAGAGGAGAACGACAAGAATGATCAGTGGGATGGAAGGGAAGACCTACAAGGAATGGTTGGGGGAACTTGGGATGTTCAGCCTGGAGAAGAGGAGGCTGAGGGGAGACATGATTGCCCTCTTCAGATACCTGAAGGGCTGTCATAGGGAGGAAGGGGCTCATTTGTTCATAGCTGCTTCTGAAAGCAGAACTAGAACCAATGGGTACAAACTGCAAGAGAGGAGATTCCAGTTGGATATCCGGAAAAAATTCCTGACGGTGAGGGCGGTTCGGCAGTGGAACAGATTGCCAAGGGATGTGGTGGACTCTCCCTCACTGGGGATCCTCAAGCAGAGGCTCAACGAGCATCTGTCGGGGATGCTCTAGGGGAATTTCCTGCTGCAGGCAGGGGGTTGGACTAGATGACCTACTAGGTCCCTTCCAACTCTGTGATTCTATGATTCAATGAGTCATGCAGTCCTGAGAAAGTCTTCTACATTTACAGGCCCTCTGGAACACGTAAAAGGCCTTCTGAGTGCCAGAAAGCATGCACATGGCCTCTTTAGATGTAAGAACGGGGGAAGGCAACAGCAGGGTAATTGCCAGGATTGTAGAAATGAGGGGGGCAACAATTGTTTTTTTGGTGGGGAGTGGGGGAAATTACGTCAAACATACTATACAATATACCGGTAACAATAGTTTGCATTGTTGCAGTATGTCCACCTTAATCACATTATAGTAAACTGTTAAACTAAATACTGAACTATACTTATAATAAAAATACCTGTATTTACTCAGATCTAATGTACCATCAAATCTAATGTGCACCTCAGTTTTGGAGACTTACGGCTGTAATCCTAAAGACAATTTCCTGGGAGTAAGAACCATTGAACATAATGGGGCTTAATTTTGAGTAAATATGGTTAGGATTGTGCTTCCAATATGTCTGGAAAATGTGAGCATTATATTTAAGTAAACAGGATATCTAAGATTGTGCTGTTATACTGAAAACAAGGAAAAATAAATATCCACCTATTATTTTTCAATGGATGGTGGATCTTTTCACTCAGTCAACTTTTGAGTTAGTTGTGTATGGAAGAATATTTTGCTCAGGTAAATTTTTGGATATTGGGAAAACTATCTATATATCTATATATGACTGTCTATAGAGCTTTGTAGTGATTCTTGTGTATGAAGTTTCTTCAAATCCATGCTTATTTTCTCAGATTATACTATTGTTTGTTTTTTCCATTTTTTTCTTATTTTATATACAAGCAGGCCACCTTATCTAAGGAAATCAAGTTTTGGAATACCTTCCTCTGCATAAGTGAAACAGTGGACACGGGCAACTCCAGCCCCACCATTTGTCCATGTCCTCTGCCAGGCTCAGAGTGAGCTTCACAGCCCCAATCACATAACTTCCAGTTTTTGAGAAATCTAGCTTCCTAATAGCTTATAAGGCATTTCAAGAGTCACTTCTGGTTTTTCTATGAAACTGGAAGTGATATGATTTGAGCTGCCAACCTCAGTCTGCGCCTGGCAGAGGCTGTGGATGGACCAGCTTTGCTCAGAAGTCCTTCCAAAGGAGAGAGGAGTGGAGCTGCTTTGTCTTCAGAGGGGCATATGTGGAAGTCATGTGGGGAGAGCCTGAACCCAATTTGCACTTAACTGAATCAGCAGATTGATATTTGTCGATTGATATCTGTAGATATGGGTCGCCATATTTTTAATATAATATTTTGAACTGACTTCATTATTGTATAATATTATTCATGAATTAGAAAACAGAATAATACACAAAGGTTACTGCGATTGCATTCACTGTGTGTAGAGGCATTCTGAAAAGGTTTTATTTTGGGGGAGAATGTAGGTGTTATCCAAAAATAAAAATTGGTGAAATTTTATTCACCAGTTTACGGAAATTCCAACCAGAAGGGTGTGAAAAGGGGTGCAATGCGTTTATAAAACTAATCTTCATCATCATTACTGATTGATCAACACCCTGCCAAAACCGCTAGGCCTAGAAGCGTGAAATTTGGGGAGGGTGTTCCTTCTGTGATAGAGGGGTGCACTAAGAACCAGTTTTCGGAAATTCCAACCAGAAGAGGGTGAAATGGGGTGCAATGTGTTTTCCTATACTTTGCATTGGAAAATTGATGACTCATCAACATTCCGCCCCAACACCCGGACCTAGAAGCATGAAATTTGGGGAGGGAGTTCCTTCTATCACATGAACACCCACCAAGAACTGATGTGGAGAAATTTAACCCTTAAATTTAAATTACGTCTACTGCTGACAAACCACTGAGAAAGGGACAAGGAAGCCAGAACCTCTACTGTACAGACCCAAGAGCAAAGAGAAGTATGTACCTTCATCTGCACACATTTACTTGGAAGCAAATCCCACTAAGCTCAGTCATATGCAATAACATTTAAACTCATGACAAGATTATAAAACTACAGAAATAACCATTTGAGTGTTGCCATTTCCATCAGTATTGTTTGTATAGGCATGAGCCAATCTAGTAATGGAACATATTTAGATGAATATTTTAGAGTTGGAAAGGACACTGCTTTGAAGGGCAGGAGTTGAACAGGAAAAACTTCTCTCCTATTGATCAGTATAACATAAATGTCTCTATGCACCAACTTTTTTTAATGTGCTCAGCTCCAGATGGCCAGGAAGTTCATTTCCTCCAATGTTCTCTAAAGCAGTGATTCTCAACCTTCCCAATGCTGTGACCCTTAGAATACCATCTAAAAATAGCCTAATTTGCATTCATTTGCATACTGGGTCTAATGGACCCGGTTGGTATTCTAAGGGTTACTACAGTTCCTCATGTTGTGGGGACCCCCAGGCATAAAATTATTTTTGTTGCTACTGCATAACTGTAATTTTGCTACTGTTATGAATCGTAATGTAAATATCTGATATGCAGGACGTATTTTCATTGCTACAAATTGAACATAATTAAAGCATAGTGATTAATCACAAAATAATATTTAATTATATATTGTGAAATATTTATTTCTAATTGCAAATAAAAAAGATGCAAGGCCCCCTACACCAGGGGTCTTTAGGCAACCCCCAAAGGGGTCCTGACCCCCAGTTTGAGAAACACTGCTCTAAAGGGTGTTGTCCAGCCACTAAACATGCCAGGGTTAAGTACCCCAGAAAGTCAAGGAAGTTCTTCCTCTCATGTCACCCAAAGGATTACATACAAATGAAAGGAGAGTGCTCTACCTACACAGAGGAAGCCACAACACTTCATTCAGAGACACATTTTTTAGGAGTCTTTCCTAAACCAGCTAGAACACATAAGAGTCCTGGGTTTTAAAAGCCAAGAGCCCTCAGGAGGGCTTAGCTGGTGCTTTCTTGCCCCAAGAAATGTTTGGCAAGACAATTCCTGTTTTCCCCTTCCCAGAACGATTGGTTCCCCGTCTGCCTGCCCGGCCTCCCAGGCTAAAAGGAATCACACAGCACAGCAGGGAGAGGCCTGTGTTATATTGCATCCCAATTTGCTACGCATTTCCACACCATTTGCTTCCCTTTCTCTTCCCTGGGCTGGCAAGACATTTGCTGCCCAGGGGGTCTTAACCGACCAAGGAGTTGGATGCAAAGTCCAGAGGAGCTGCCTGTCAGAGGAGCAGCTTGCGGGTTGCTCCAGGTGTTCCTATGGTTACCCTAAAGCCAGAGGAGTAAGGACTCCCCACTGCCCCAGCCTCCCTCCCCCTTGCCCCCCTGCCCCAGCCATGCTCTTCTGCTCTGAAGGGCCAATGAGTTCTTTCTCACTGTCCCCCTGTCCCATCCATGCTCTCCTCCCTTCCCCCCAGTTCCATTTGGTTGAGGGGGCCTGGCTTTCCCTCGCTTTCCCTCGCTTCCCCTTCCTTTCCTTCCCTCTATCAAGCTCGGCGGTCTCCAGGTCTCCACTTTTTCCCTCACCGTTACTGGTTAGCTTTCCCTTGCTTCCCCCTCTCCCTGCTGCTGCTGGCTGGTGAGAGACTTCAATGGGCATGTCTTCTACATTGACCACAACACCCAACAGACTTCTTGGATTGACCCAGCTGAAACCAATTGTATTGGCTCTGCCGTTCCATTGGACTATTTCAGTGACGTGGAGAGGGGGGATTTGCTGCTTGGGTAACATCTATCCTCCATATCAAACTACCCAGACCATGGCACTCTGGAGAGGCTACTTCAGCTTCGCAATTCAGAGCATGATACCATAGTCTTTTGAGACTGAAGGATGCCAATGCCAATGAAAGAAGAGGAGACTCTGCTCATCGGACTCTTGCAAAGTCCAAAACAGACTCACTGTGTCAGCAGAGAACTTGATAGTGGTCTGCTAGTGCCTTGCCGTGGTTGGTCTGTGGAACTCCCTGCCGCAGGATGTATGTGCTTTGTTCTTTCAGTGCACACTCATAAGTGCTGATTAGGATTACTTTCTGCCATCACATGGGTATATGGAATACCTATGGAATTCCAATGCTGAGCAATTTGAAACATACATTAGAAACAAAATACAACAAAATATTTTTTGTCATTGGAATGGGATGATGAAAGGACACCAATAAGTGTCTCAAGTTTTTCATGGAATGCAATCTGGAGTATGCAAATTACAGATGTGATCATTAAATTAGTTAACAAGCTTGAGGTCTTCCAAATGCGATGCCTGAGACACAGTGATGGGATTCAAAGAAATTAACAACCGGTTCTATGCCCATCTGGCAGCCACTTTTAAATGGCTATTTTTAAACTTTATATGTCCTATCTCTTGTTAACAACCAGTTCTATAGAGTAGGTGCAAACCTGCTGGAGCCCTCCACTGCTGAGACAGATCCTGATTGTCTCCCTTTGTGATCGCCACCATAACGAGACAATACAGGAAAGGTGTGACCATCAACCCTCAGTCAAAGAACTAATCCAAAAATGCAGACAGATGGTTTGGTCACATCTGCAGAATGAACACCAATCGGCTGCCACATAAGCTTCTCTGGTGAGAATGACCTGGACACTGGAGAGTTCAACAAGCAGCACCAAAGAAGACATGGCTCAAATTGGTTGAGCAAGACCTAAAGAACCAGTGACTGACCACTGAGGAGGCTAAAAACATCACCATGTGGAAGCGCGTCATGAAAGATGCACAAAATTCAGAGGCACCTACAGCAACTTACTGGTTGAGAGGACCACCCCCTCCCCAATCACCCAACTAAGGACTAAAGAAGAAGAAATTATTCAAATTAAATTATCCAAATTAAAAGATGGGATCATTTGACAGTCAAGTAATCTCAGTAGCTCTTTATTGCAGAGGAAAGAAGAAACAATAGTCTGGTAAGTAAAGACAATATCATTCTTCCACTACACATCGTTGGGCCAGGCCTATTTGACAATTCTATTCTGGAATTTGACAATTCTATTTGACAATTCTATTCTGGAATTCTATTCTGGAATAACTGGGGGTTCCACAATCCACACGGGCTTGTTAGAGTAAATATTACTAAAGGTGCCATCTCATGCATTCTTACCTGGAGTAAATTTTAATTTTGTTTAAGCTGGTGTTCAGCCAGCCAACAATTCTGCAGCTTCACAAAAATGCAAAGGCACCTTAAAATACTTTCAAGACTGATACTTTCAAGGTCAGCTCCAAGTTTGAGGGAGTCATGGGTGAGTGCGGCTTTACAGAAAGTACACATGTTTATTCTCCAGTAAGTGCAGGGATGGGGATCCCTGGGGCAATGAGGGCAGTTAGTGAGAGGGATTGTTCTTTCTGCTTAGACATATTTGGGACAGCATTTCTCAGTGTTTGTCCCTCACCATAAGACTCCACGTGGGCCACCTATTGGCAGTATCACCAAATAAGAGGTGAACAGAATCTCCTTTCATTGGCATTGGCATCCTTCAGTCTCAAAAGACTATGGTATCATGCTCTGAATTGCGAAGCTGAAGTAGCAACCAGACCACTAGCAAGTTCTCAATGTCATGTATAGTCTCAATGTCTCATTATTCAGTTCTGTAAATGCAAACCCTGACTGAACATACCCTTGCCTTGTTGGCTTCTTCCTTCTGGCAGTCAGGTTCATTCCTGGCAAATACATACTGTCTAGAACTTAATTAGTTTCCACAGCTCTGCCGCCTGCCTGTTGGTGTACTGCAGTATAGCATTCCCAGGCATCTATCTAGTTATCTCTACAAGCTTACCATCAGTGACAAGAAAAGTTCTGTTTTCATTTGTGGGTAGTAGTTTGGAAAAGTCTTTGTTATTTGTTATGTAAGTGTAGACTCCTGAATCTGTGTACCAGAGGCATCACAAAGGTTTGTGTCACAAAAAACCCCATTGGTCAACTTGATGACTATCACACAACTGAATAGGAGTTCTAATATTAGTTTTGATGCACGGAAATGAGAGCTGACTCATACTAACACCTTATTGGTTTATTGGTTCCCTGCTGTGTCATAATAACACCTCATTGGCTCGCAGAACAATCAGTCTCATTGGTCAGTTTTGAATTAATCCAGTTTTTGTTGCATAAGTTAGTTGTGTTTTCTTTTTCTTTTTTTGTTATTTGGCTACAACCTTTACAGATTTTTCAGTGTGGTTTGTTTCATTGCAATCTACCCATTAAATGATATGTAACATGACTGTATTATTCAAAAATACCAAGCTTTTCACAGTTTTGGCCTTTGGTGGTAGAACCATATCATAAAGTAGACAAGTGGTTTCAAAACTATGAGCAATGGCTCCATAGGGGGTCATAGAAACCAGCCAGGGATGCCATGAAATACTCACAAAAAACCTGCTGCCTATACAGTGTACAGGATTGTAGCCTAAGGGCGCAGTCCAGAGTAACTATGGGGAGTCCTTGCTCCAGTGTAAGAACAATTTACTCTGGATTGCAATAGGAATTTTCCATAGGTTTTCACTTGTTGGTGCCATAACTACATCGACATAAATGTCTCTTACGTGCTCCCGTAGTTACTTTGTATTGTAGGGTAAATAACTTATAAAAACAAGGTCCACTATATAATAAGTTAGGAAGGTCCAAATATAATAGTAAGGGGGCTACTTGACCCTGGTCTCAACCTCCAAGGACGCAAACACGGAATTAACTGGTGATGACTTGATAATGTCACTACCCATTACTTCCAGTTTGAGCCTGGAATATGTCTGAGCCTCCAAAGCATGCAGAAGAAGCCACCAGAAGAGCATCCAAGCAGTTTAGGCTGGGGCTGTGAATTACCAAATGAAAAAATTCATTATTGAAGTCACATTATAGTGTTTTCACAAAAAAGTGGAATCTCTGGAATATTTGATCTGATTAAAGATATTGGTAAAATTTCTTGTGGTTGGAAGGAAGAGGAAAAATAGCTTTTGCAACTTATCAATTCATAACAATGTCTTTCAAGCTGAAACTTTTAGACTGGGTCTTGCACTCTCTTCCTGGCTTTTTCATTGGTACACTTGGGAAGACTTTTGCATCCAAGGTCTGTGTTTGGTGCCTTATAGGATGCTGGCCTTCAAGCAACCAAGTTGCATGGGGAAATAGGAATGATATATTTTGCATATCTGGTAAAGAAGAGCTATGCAAAACCAAAACAAGAAGGAGAAATAATATTACTTGTGATGAAAGACAAGTGAGGATAAGGCACAGGTGCAGCACCTAGCAGTTAGTTGTCCTTCCCTTTGCCTCTCCCACTGCTTTAAGAGGTTTAATTAGGGCTCTGCTGCCACCATCAATCCACACAAGCAGATCCTGTCACCACACGGGACAAACGCTGTAGAAGTTGCCTTTTTTACTGCCACCACCAAGTTGGTGGGAAAGCCAGAGAGAATGAGGCCATCATCCTCTCATCCTGATCTGGAAAGAAATTTTGAATATCTGGGAAATTCCTCCATTTGCACTAAGCCCAAAACAATCAGTAACAATTGCAACTATCCAATTGTAGAAATGTCGCATAAGGAAGATCTTCTGAACCAAGACTAAGGAGGAGGAGGAGTAGCTTATTAAAAGCAGTGTATGAGCAAGGCAAAATACAAGAAATGGACAGGGAGTTGGAGAAGATCAAAAGGGAAAATGCTAATCACATAGGACTGATCAAGACAAAGGGTAACAGAAAGCATAAAACTTCAAAGGCAAACTGGAAATAAAATAATGTCCCCGATGGAAGATAATTCTTTCATTCTAATTCATTCTTAGCTAATTACATTGCCTGGGAGGAAAAGAGAGTCTGGATCTTGTACTCCTTCATTGAACAGTTGAGTTCTGTCATTGATGTATGAACATGGTGCATCAAATGAACAAATAAGAAGCAATGACCAAGATAAACTCTGCAAGTGCCTTTAAAAATTTACTGATCATGTCTTCCCTCCCTCGCCACTCTGGGGCAGGTGAAAAAAAACTGCCACCCACAGCCAGTTTGGATGAAGGAAAAAATTCCTATCTGGCTCTCATGATAAACAACCAGCTAATCTCAGACTATCACCCTACCCTATCCTAAGGCAAGGAGTTCCACAGACTAATTACACACTGAGTAAAGAAATATTTTCTTTTAGATATGTAATATCCATGCATTCTCCCACATCCACATGCCTGTTGACAATTTCAAACAATTCTAAAAGATTTGAGAGGCAAGATTTATCCTTACAGAAGTCAGGCTGATTCTTCCTTAGCAAGCCTTGTTCATCAGTGCGTTTTAAGATTTTATCTTTATTGAGGCTTTCTACCATCTTGGGCGCATTCCAGAGGAACTACGGGGAGTCCTTGCTTCGGAGTAAGAACAAGTTACTTTGGATTGCAATATGAATTTCCCATAGGTTTTCACTAGGTGGTGCAGAAATTTCGGGTGCATGCAATGTTGTTAACGTGCTCCCGTAGTTACTCTGGACTGTAGCCTAAGGCTGCAATCCTAAACACACTTTCCTGGGAGTAAGACCCATTGAATACAATGGGACTTATTTCTGAGTAGACATATTTAGGATTGTGTTCTAACTAACCTATAGTTTCCCAGGTTCCCTCTCCTTCCTTTTTAAAAGATTGGCTAACATTAGCTATCCTCCAGTCCTCTGGCTCAGTGGCCATTTTAAGGGATAAGTTACAAATTATAGTTAAAAGATCAGCAACTTCATTCTTTACCTCTTTAATAACTCTTGAAGGGATGCCACCTGGACCCAGTGATTTATTGATCTTTAATAAATCACAAGGACAGCAAATGCAAATAGGACTTGTCTGGGATGCCATGTGGCCATTCTATAATAATGATTAATTCAAAACAGGTCATGGTTTATTAAAGAGTGATGTCTCAGCTGTTTTTATGGTGCTGGGACATCACAGAAGTTTTTTTCTTGGGGGAGGGGGGTTGAGGGGAGGAGGAATTTCCAAAAATAAACTATAATAGTGAGAAACTTAAGGATTGTTGTCAGACCGGCCAAGTATCTGCATCACTGGAAAAAGAAGTAATTCTGTTGGTTTCTTAGCCTGTTACTATGACTGCTTCATACTGGATTTTACAACAAAGACCAGACAGTTGACAAACTTTTCACATCAGGGCCACATTACGTGCTCTTTTGGGAATCCATATGCGATCAAGCCTTTAATGCCATCAAGGAAGCCCTTTTCATCCATTCCAGTTCTCCATAACACCAACTTTCAGAAACTCTGCATTTCTTCAGATGCCTGAACAACTGCCTTGGAAGCCACCTCACCCCAAGAATGGATAGGGTAGCAATAAAACCCATAGTATCTAGAACAGAAATATTACATGGGAGAATGTGAGGTATTAGCTATCATCTCAATCCTTTAGCGTTACCTGTCTAACAATCCTTTCACTGTGGTTACAGACTATATATACCCTGTTGCAAAGGATACATCAAATGAAAGACTATAATACCTGTATTCTAAAATGGTATTTCCTCTCTTTCATGTTGACTGTGCACCATCGCAAGGGCAGTGCACATGGCAATGTTAACAACTTGTGATGACTGTTGTACAAAGAGTCTGACAACGGTGTGCTAGTTATGGGTGTGAGTCTGGGATCCTCAAGCTACAAATGATGTAGGGACAATCAATCCTCATCAGCTGCAGATTTGATCCACTGGTCCCAAGAAAGGAAATGAGGAAAGCATAGGTGACATTATCAAGGCTGCTGTGGGCATATCTGCCTTGACATTGACTGAGTAATGGCGCCACCACTTTGAGAGGCTATGCAGCTGTTCTTGCCTATTGGGGACAGCCTTTTGAGATGTGGAGCCCCTCTGGAGCCTTGTGGTTATATTTTTGAGGTGGCAGGAGAGAGGTGGAGGAGAGGTGGCAGGTGGATTCAAGCTAGGTGCATGCAGTGATGCCAGCTGAGGGCACTGATTGAAGAGCAGAAAAAATGAAGAAGGCACTTCCTTGCAAAGAGACCACACAGGCACTAGGGTAGCCATTTTCTACCACTATGCCATAGCACACTGGTGTGCTGTGAATGGTCTGCAGGTATGCTGTGGGAGAGTTTGTGGTAGAGTCTTTGGGGGTTAAAAAAAAGATGGTTTGCCTTGTCAATTTTAGTAGCTTGTCAGTGTGCCATGAAATGAAAAAATGGTTGAAAATCACTGTATTAGGACATCTGGAGTCCCAACACTGCCCCTTGGGCACATTCAGGACAGCACACTCCTAATCTGGTTGTGATGAAACACAATCTAGTTAACCTTGGCTACAATCCAGAGTAACTATAGGACCTTTTACACTGATGTAGTTACAGTGCCACCTATGGGAAATGCACAGAGCAATCCAGAGTAAGTGCCTCTTACAGCTTTCCGTAGTTACTCTGGATTGTAGGGCTCATTAGATCTTTGGACACAATGTATGCTAGGAAATGCAGCTTAGCAGAGATAACGCTGGGATTCTGGAACACCTGTCAGGATTGTGAAAGGCGATTCCAAAAAACAGCACATGATACTTTTGACGTTGACTCTCTCTGGTTCTCATCTCCCTCTCAGAGACTCTGGAGTGGGGGTTGAGAACAAGCTGGAACACAATTGAAACAAGATGTTGGGCAGATGTCCTGCCATCTTGCCAATGGCAATAGAAACGTCTTTCTATTGCTATGAGATTCCGCCTGGCACAGCAAAGGTTTTTAAAGACTGAATTGTGACACTGAAAACAGTTTCCAAAAGGGCTTAATTTGAGCCAGGGCTCAGTGGAATGTAGTCCTGGAAACTGTTTGCAGTGCTGCAACTCAAACCTCATGCATGTGAAGTAATAAATAAGCAAGTGCCTTGAGGCATGTGCATAAGTTTTCTGCCACCATAACCTTTAAGCAACCGGGAATTGATGTAAAGTGAATTGATAGTTCCAAAGGGGGGGGGATTAAATCTGATTCACTGATGCAAGAGCTCACATTTGTCCATACAGAGAATTCTTGTTCTCTGGCAACTCTTCTCTCTCTCTAATCCATTTGTGAAGATTGGATTTGTGTGTGTTTCCAAAACTTCTGAAATTTGGCACATTGGTATTATGAAGCAGCTTTTTCTTTTTCTTTCTTTTTTTTTTTTTGCAAGGAGGGTGTGACAACTTCATGCAGCTTTGTGTCAAATAGGGAACTGGAAACTTGCCAGCATCAGCCTTCTTTCCTCTTTTCTGAAAAGTGGCACTGTGGCAATGTGTTTGTTGTTTGCAGGGACTGACTACACTACTGTTTCTCAACATTTGCCCTCTGTTGTATCACTTCACATGGTTCAAATATTCAAAATACTACTAGAAGTAACTGGTGATGACATCATCATTGGTTACTTCTGGGTTGGGAGGCCAGATGCGATGCAACAAACACCAGCAAAAGACTCAGGGCCAAATTGTATCCATATTTCTGGCACCGATGAGGCAGCAATGCAGCCCTGCAGTAAGGGGATAAGCATTCCCCTACCTTTATTATTTACTAGCTTAAAAGCCACACTCCATGTGAACTTTAAAGCCAGCTCTTGCAGAGGGTGTTTTGCGCCTTTGGCCCCAAACTAAAGGGACGTCTGGTCCAGCTTAGAAAACAGCCCTTTGAAAAATTAACTTTGAATTCCTCTATTCAGTCCAATTCCTGGGATATCCCAATTTCAAAAAGGTATAGTATGTCTGTGTATATCAAGTGTGGGTGGAGCTAGTGGGGTTTAGGACATGTGTGGAGTTGTGTTGTGTGTGTGTGAGTGTGTAGACCTTGTGGGCATGGTTTTCTTGCTAAGGAGGCTACACCATTAGGTGGCATCTAACATGGAGCATCACTATCTTATTGGGCAGTAGACTTTTTCCTGGTGTTGGTATAATACAGAATAGGGTATTTTGCTGGTCATGTTCCAAGCGTGTTCTCCAGGGGATCAGATCACAAAGGCTTGGTTAGCAGAGAGCTACCAGGGAGAGCCTTCAGAAGACAGCATATGAAGTGGACTGGTGTTAACTGGTTTGGGAGGAGGCACTAAGAAAGTAAATGCAAGAGTGGGAGCCTTGAAGGAGGGGGCACCCCCTTCTAGTCACAGCAAGTCTTAGGAAGACCCAAACCAGCCTTTGGGTGACAATATGTCCTCTTTTTCCATATGCAGTATTTCCTCAAATCTAACATTCACCTTTTCCAGCTGAATTTAGTCTCCAAAATCAGGGTTTGCATTAGATCTGATGAAGACTAATTAGATTTGAGTAAATACAGTATTTTGATTATAAGTATAGGGTGTGCATTAGATTCAAATAAATATGGTAAGGCCTCTTTTTTGTGTCCTGGGAAAAAATGTTCACTGTCTTCCTTTTCCTTGTGAGCTGGTCCCATATAGCCTTTAGTGTTTTCAGCTTTGATTTTCTCGTGTCCTACATTTTTCTTGAATGTCCTACATTTGGGGGATTCCATGTCCTCTTTTTTGGTTATGACATCAGGTCTCCTTGCTCACACAGCCCATTGATTTTAGTGAGGCTTAGAGCACAACCCTAACCATGTCTACTGAAAAAGTAAGCTCCATTGTGTTCAATGGGTCTTGCTCCCAGGAAAGTGTTTTTAGGATTGCAACTTTCTTTTAGGAAAAAGTGTCCATGGGATTGCAGCCTCAGAGCCCAACCCTATGCATGTCTACTCAGAAGTAAGTCCCAGGGGGAGGGAAAAGTGATGGCAGAGATAGAGCCCAACCCAATGCATGCCTATTCAGAAGTTCCATTGAGTTGAATGGGGCTTACTCCCAGGAAAGTGTGCAGCCTGAGAGGAGGAGGAGGGGAGGTGGGAGCTGTCAAGAGAGGGCTGCAGAGAGAGAGAGAGAGAGAGAGAGAGAGAGAGAGCCTGGCCGGAGGCGAGGGAAGGGAGAGCCGCCCTGCTGGCCCGGTGCCACGGAGAGGAGGAGGAGCAGCAGTGAGTCCCCGGAGCCCATTAAAAAGCCAGGCTGAGCTGAGCGAGGAGGAGGAGGGAAGAGCTCCATAGAAGGGAGAGCAACAGCAGCAGTCGCAGCGCTCGAGCTCTGCTCTTTGCCTCGCTGAGCCACACACTCGCTGTGCCCTTGCGAAGTTCTAGAGCCTCCTGCAGCTCCCCAGCGCCGCAGAGGGAAAGAGGGAGGCAGCAGCAGCAGCAGCAGCACTGGGAAGGATCGCGCGCGCCTGCGTGCCTGGATGAAGCGCCCCGAGCACTGAGCCAGCCATCTAGCCCACCCACCCTCCTTCCTTCCTTCCTTCCTTCCCTCCATCCATCCCTCCTTCTTCAAGATGACCTCCGCGCTCCCCAGCCTCCTGGCCTCCCTGGCTGTCCTGCTCCTGGGAAGGACCGGCCGCCTGGCCGACGCCTGCAGCTGCTCCCCGGTGCACCCGCAACAGGCGTTTTGCAATGCAGATGTAGGTAAGAGAAGAAGCTCTGCGGCTCCCTGCAAAGCAAACTCACTCCGTCCTTCCAAGACCTCACCCTGCAGGAAAGTGGGGGGTCCAGCCTCATCCCCTCCTCCTCCTCCTCTCCTCCTCCAGGCCCTGGTCAAGACCTGCCCTTCCTTCCAGCAGTTGCTATTGTTAACCGGGGTGTCGCCTTTTCCATGCTCAGGCTGCTCTGCCAGACCTTTCCATGGGTTCTTCTAAATGTATAGGGACACATCTCCTCTTTTTCCAAGACATGTCCTCCTTTCAGCCTTGCATCCTGGAAAACAAACTTCATTGTCCTCCTTTTTCTGATGAGCAGGTGGAATTCAGCCTTCTTGGAATTCATAAATTTTATATAATTTTAAATTTAACAATAAGTCATACAGTGTTTAAATTAACCACCTGAAAGCAATTTATATGAGCAGTATGTTTGTCATGTCCAACATTTTTCTTGGGTGTTCTACAGTTTTTTTGGAGGGGGGGAATCTTGTCCTCTCCTTTTTTGTTATAACATTTGGTCACCCTATATATGGATATAAAATAATCCCAAGTGCTCCTGTCTTTACTCGTTTTGACATGATCCACAAGGAACCCTTTTGCAAGCACAGACAAATCCCAAATTCAGGCTTTAATCTTATCCTGGGAGTCATTGTGATTGAACATAATGAGTGGATGTGCATTGGATTGGGATCTTGGGATCTAGAGAGAGACAGAGACAGAGAGACTGTGGAAACTGGAAGGGAACCGATCAGGAAATGAAAACCTCACAAAGGCAGTTGGAAAATGCATGAGTGTATGAATAGTCTAGGAAGGGGAAAATACTGTTCCTTTCCTATCTCTGTATCTTCATTGATTTAAGATTAGGACATCTGAAGGGATCCAATACCTGGAATGAGGAAGAGAGGTAGCAAGCGTCCCACCCTCCGAAGTTAGAATTGACAATTAAAACATAGCTGTACACATCGCCGTGTATGGCAAAATAATTTGAGATTGCAATCCTAGCCACACATGAGTAAAACCCAGTTGGAACCTACGTCTTAGTAGTCATGTTACCTACATCTTAGTAGTCATGTACAGGATTGGACTTGTCCATCAGCATGTGCATGAATTTCTCATTTATTTTCAACTTGTGAGGAATAGTGTACTGTCATTAGGGTTGAGGCTGGGGGTTCTCCCACCCAGTACCTGTGCTTATGAATGAATGTGCAGAAATGTCAAAATGTAGGGGTATTGGGGTGTTTGGTGCTAGCTGCCTACATGGCAGTCATTAAGGTTGGGAGTCCTTCTGATTCACAGAGTAGTGGAAGAAGCCAAAAAGACAGATGGAGGGAGGCATGGGAGGATAGGAGGTTACAGCCTGGCTGATGACAGCAGTGGGGAGGGTTCAGGTCATGAGGAAACCTGGGGTCAGCCCAAAGCGGAAGCTAGATTTCCATGTACTTATGGTATATAAATATCTTTGCACTTGCTTAAGCCCCTGGCTCAGTGGAAAGAAGCTGTTTTCCTCCACCCAGGATCAGCTTAGCTCTGTGGTTGTTTTCACTGGCATGCCACTCTACTTTTGTTTTCAGGCCTGTGGAAGAAACCTCACTTTCTACCTGTGGGTGCTTTGGGATCCTCTCCAGGTGAAACCACATTCATGTTGTAGCCAAAATATACTTCCTTGCCCCATCACCCCACGCATATCCTTCCTGTGCAGCAATTGAGCTAGAGCCCCAGATTACTTAAAAAAACTTCTGCTGCTGTCTTTTGTGGATCCACCAAGAAATAGCTAGAGTAGCAATGTTTGAGGAGAGCCATGAAGTCAGTTTGCTCTTCTAGCCCCAGCTTACTACCTATATTTCTTCATTTATTTAAATTCTTTATTTTAAAGATCATCTTTATTCTGTTCATGTAGAATCTTAAAGCTGTTCGCAAATGTAAAAACAATATTCACATAAGCATCCAGTAAAATCCTTCATTGTAATACAGTAGTGTAATTAAAAGGAACGTAGTAAACAAATACTTTAATATGAGCACAACAGTATCTTGTGCATACAAACCAAAATACAGTGGACATTTATAAGCAATTTTTGAAGACTTTCTGATAAAAGTTTTATCCCACTTCTGGAAGAGGCAGCCGGAATGATTCTCCATGGACCTGCCCTGGAAAGGAGAACAGAGCATTTGGGACTCTGAGAAGGTCCTTCTACTTGTGGAAGTTGACTTACACTTCCTGCAGAGCTCTCGCTAGTTCAAAAAGGACAGCCCATCCATTAGGATAACAAGTAACCACAGGCAGCAGAGCAACAGGGAGCCACTCTGGCCACCTTGTCACTTTTACTGATATTCCTTTTGCCACTCCCTGGATTAAAAAAGGAAGAATGGATAATCTGGAGGAAAGGAGATCAGTGGGCTAGAGTGTCAAAGGAGCAGAGACTGGCACATCACCAGATAGGGGATGCAGCATTTGGCATGTCACACCAGGTAGCAGAAGGCCTTGGGCTCTCTCTATAAATTTTAAGAGCCCAAGATTGCCTGTTATGGATGAGGAGAGATAGCATCAGTCACATTGATGCTATTCTTCCTTAGCGTGAGAGTAGAGCAACAGAGTTGCCTCCTGTCTTCAAAACCTGTGTGACTGTCAGTCAAGTTTTAGTGTGAGACCAGTCACATCAATACCCACAATCTTTGACCATTTTCAGTCCAGGTGTGCATCCCTGAAAGTTTTGATAAAAAGAGAGTGCCTCTGGGCATGTGTCTTACCCCTGCAACTCAGTGACCATGGCTGGTGTCTAAATATTTGTGATCAATGAATAGGCTTTCCAAGTGAAGTTTATAAAGAGGCCTGAACACAAGTGTACATGTTTTTAGAAATGAATTGGTTCAAAATGCCATTTCTGGGAAGGAGGAAAAGAGCCTTTGTCCAACCCTTCCCTCAGTTGAAATGAAGCTTTTCTGGTCTGCCTCATTTTGAGAGTCTGGCTAGCTTGCTTTGTTCCACCTGCTGCCTCACCAGCTTCGTGGAATACAATACTTTGGATACTATTCATAGGTGACACTTCTCTCGTTTCTTTCCACCTAGAGCAATGCATCTTGGATACTAGGTTTCAGTATGTGTGCTCCGGGATGTCGTGCCCAGCAAGGTTGAGATCCCCAAGGGAAACATTAACATTGCATGATTCCATCTTGTTTCAATCAAAGCCTTCGTCAGCCAGCTCAGTTAAATACTGAAGAAAGGGCTTGGATCCTTTTTGTGATGACATTGTGTGTCCCTTTGTATTTGGCATTGGGCAAAAGGAGTTGAACGATGAGAGACAGCCATGCCCTTCTAAACTAGCCTTTCTATACTCACCAGTTGCTCTTTATTGGTAGGCGTTGTCTGTCTCCCTTCCCAGTTTGCTCAGCTTGGACGCTACTGAAAGGCTGGGCCTGGCAGGGCTGGGACTCAAATTCCTTTTTCCATGAATAATCCCCTTATTAAATTTTTAACATGTTAAACAAACAGCCCTGGCCTCAGCTTCCAGATCTCGCTCTAGAGACGGAATTTGGAAATACTTTGGCAACGCAGCGTCTCTGCTACAATGAGTGTGTCCATCAAAGTTCCAGGCTCTCTTTGTGCCCCAAGCTATGCTCCCTGATTCTGTAATGGGTCCAGGAACTGAGGGACCATTGTCAGCAACAGCCAACTATGATTTCATTTTGCTTTCCAGTATCTCTTCCTTTAAGGGGAGTTGTTATTTCTGAAATATGTCTCCTGATTTTTATTATTTCTGATTTTTTAGAATATCAGGTTTTTTAAAGAAATACCGGATTTTTTTAGTGTTAGTATTAGTTAGTGTTAGTGTTTTTTTGTATCTTCCCTGGTCACATTCCCTGAGCATATGAATCTTGCATCAAAGCTTCTTCAATCCCCCCAAGGCCCCCCTGGGCTTTGATGTTGCCTGAAATTAGTATGAGTATACCCTGATTGTATTTGCATGGATGTTAGGACACTGACTTCAACCCTTTTTTGCAGCATGCAATGCTTAGGCTGCTGTCAGACATACCTCCAGGTCTCATGTTCCTCTGATATCCTGAGCCCCGTCATGCGCTTTAGGATCTGAAACAGAATGATGTAACTTTACTTTTTCATGTCTGAGCACAATCCTACCAGTTTTCCAGCACTGGCAGTTTTCAAACTCTGGGGTAAAGCAATAAATATTGCCTTACCTTGAGGAGGCCTTAGTGACTGCCCACCTTGCCCAACTGCAGGTTGCAGCATGTACCCCACTGGCAGAGATATGCCAGCGCTGGAAAGTTGGTTAGGATTGTGCCCTCTTTTTAAATGTCTCTTAAAGTGTTTCCCAGCTTATAGTAGGGAAAAAATAGATATTGAAGAAAATAAGAGGTTTAGGATTGGCATTAAGAAGGACGCAATACTGATTGCCCAGAATATAGAAAACAATTGTGATTTCTAACTTGCATTTCAATTATTGTTTCCTAATGCCCAGATTTACCAGTAGGGACTAGATGTGAAATAATTATAGGATATATTTAAGAGCTATTTTGCTCAGTACTTGTACTACAGGAGAAAGCTACACCTTTCTACTACAGTACAGGGCCCCCATTTAGCAACATAATAGCTCCTAATATAATCTAAAAATAGTAACTAAGAGAACCTGAAGAGATGATAAAGTGGCTGGTCCCTTTCTGTCTTTCCCCATAGTTTGAGAATTATCTCATTACTACAGTGTTTTCCTCATCCTGTGTGAAAGATTCTACTATTTTATAAAATTCATATTTTTATGAAATAACTTTCTGATAGCCATCACTGAATAGTATTTTTGTCCATGAAAGTGCCCCAGAACTAAAATCAGAGATCAATAGGTGTTTCCTTTGATGCTCTTGCCAAAGAGTAAAGACTCACTACATACACAATGGTGCCATAGAAGAAAATGAATCAGTTTGGAGTCAGGCACTATGTACATCATAGCAACAATTACTCTTCGAGAAATGACAGATAAAACTTTATAACAGGCTACAAAATGTGTGTCATGATACTCACCTGTGCAAAGTTTTATGTGGAGAGGAATGCTGGGAGGGAAGAAGATGCTATGTGCTTGCTTTGTAGGATGGGACTAGGGGAAAAAAAGTTTCCCCTGTAATTAGTGGGAAGGTGGGCAGCATGTTGGCTTTCTAGAGCCAACAACAGATACTTTCAGTTTTAGCCTGTTCTCAGGGAAGCAAGAACAACTCTAGGTAAGGTCAAGTGGACTCACACATAGTTTTTCACTCTTCAGAGCTCAGATTCCAAACCCTACTTTCTCACAGAAAGTCTGGACTCGTTCAGTAATATCTACCGTATTTCCCGGACCATGAGACGCACCGGACCATGAGACACACCAAAGTTTAGAGGAGCAAAACAAGAAAAAAATATTCTGAACCAAATGGTGTACTAATATATTTAATAAAATATAGCAGAATAATATTTCAACCATGTAAAGTCTACAGTGGTATTAAGAACCATTATCACTTTCATTAACAACTGAGGAAAGACTTTCAGCTTCAAGCACTCTTTTAATTTTCTGGTAACCCCCAAAACTCATCATCTCTAGTGTCAGTGATTTGTGACTTTTGCACAAATCTCATTGCAAATGATCAGACAACAACATTTTGCACAAATCTCATTGCAACTAGTCCAGGAAGGCAGGTAAGTTGGGGGGTTCTTTTTGGGGGTAGGTAGGGAAATGTGAGGGGATCTAGATACATAGGGAAGAGTGAGGGAGGCACAGGCATGGAGCAGGAGGGACCAGGTCTTGTGCATGTCTACTTTAGAGCAAGTCTCCAAGCCAGGGAAGGCTGGTTAGGATTGCAACTGTGCCAGGGTGACCAGATGCCAAACCCAAAATTCCTGAACCCCAGGGCAAAATTCCTACTCGCTTCAAAAATTGCCAAAAAATGTATTTTTTTGTTTTTATATTTTTGATTTTTTACTTTTTTGGCCATAACTTTTGATAGGAAGGAGATATCTCAAAACTGATTGTTGCATTGGATTCTGCTCTTCAATACGAATCCAACGACATATGACATGATGGGGTAAGTTGCTCCAGGACTGGCCCTATCACTCTATCAGACGCACAGACATTTTTCCCCCCTTTGAGAAGAAAAACCGGGAAATACGGTACTTTTGCAAGGTGCTCCTTGACTTACATGTAATTGTTCTCCATAACTATCTTTTCAAGAGGGCTCACTGTAAAAGGGTGTTCATGTGTGAACAGAAGCAAAAGTACATAGTTTCTGTGAATTCTGGAGGCAAAGAGCGTTGGTGAGAAAAAACTGTTGGGAAAGTCAGTCCAACTAATAGAGATTTCCTACCTGTGTGATCACCTCCGTATTCTGAATACGGGGCCTATTTCTGAATTTTTGCAGTATTTATTACTTTGGTATAAGAATTATTTTGCAGTATTTATTTTGGTATATGTGTTATTAATTTTGAGGCATCCTCCTTGTTTTGACTGCCTTTTAACTATCTAAGAAGTAAGCAATTAAGGCAGAGTGGATAATCTGTTTTACCCGAGGAGTCACATTGCCTGTATAAAATAATTTTGTTGGCTTTTAAAATGGTTAGTTAACTTGGATAACTTACATTTTCTCCTCTATCGGGAGTTATTACTTAGACATGATAGATGGTAATTCTGGTTCAGAGGCAGTGTATATCAACTTCAGCAACTATTTGAACTCTGCTGGAAACAGAAAGAAGCGCTTGGCCTCATCCAGATGAATTTACCTGAGGTATTTATTCCATTTCAGGCACAATTCTATCTAACTTTCAAGCACTGTAAGGGCAGGTAATAATGGTGACAGTAGGGCACGTGCTGCATCCTGCAGTTGGGAGGCAGTCGCAGAGGCCCCCTCAAAGTAAGGGAATCTATCCCATTACCTAAAAGTTGCATTGCCTTTTCCCAGAAGCGAAGAAATTAGTTAGGATTGCACCCTTTCTTTCACATTTGTGAGAATGTTTGCACACAAACCCGTGTGCAGACACATGGCCTTTTGCACTTGTTTCACTTCCCTGAAGGGACCTTCCAGCCAGACCCACAACCCAAGAAGCATTAATGGATGTCTTTTTAATGACATTAATGACATCATTAATGGATGTCTGTTTAATGTCTGGTTGTTGCCCCCTTAAAGGTTGTTACCCAGTGCAGTTGTTACTCCCTGAGTTACGCCACTGGTTACAAGTAATTTTCCCTATGATTTATACATTTTAGGATGGAGAGAGGGGCTTCTTGGATTGTGGGTCTGGCTGGAAGGTCCCTTCGGGGAAGTGACATTAATGACATTAATGACTGCACTGCATTTCATTGACTTGTACTAGAGTTTGCAGAAAGAAGCAGTCATGCTATTTTTAGGGACCGTTGCATTTCACATTGTCAGTCACAGCTCCATTTCATGGTGGCCTTAGTCAGTGTATAGTCACTGTGTATTGCACACGTTTTCTTTTGATGTGGAAACTGTAGCAGCAGCAGCTTTATAAAGAGCACCAGATAGCTGATGATGGCATAATTCTTTTTTCTGGCACCTCTGAATGCCTCAGAGCACATCCGCTCAACTGGCTGTCATGTTAGATCAGCATAGGACCTTAGGAAGCTCCTCCACACACTGCCCCATCTCCTGAAGCACTGCCTTATTGATAAAGCACATGATCATGGGACCTCAGATTGCTTTGGCAGCCGGGCCTGCAGCCCCCCTCTCTCCATCCTAAACTGAATAAATCATAGGGAAAATTACTTGTAACCAGTGGCGTATCTCAGGGGGTAACAATTGCACTGGGCAACAAGCTTTAAGGGGGCAACAACCAGAGCTTGACACTACTGGTTAAAATTGTGAAAACCTTGATATTCTCAAACAATACCATAATGTTATGAACTATTTGATGCAGCATTTAATGCAGAATGCAAACCTTGTCAAAATATCTCTAATCTTTCAAAGGTTAAAGCCAAATAAAAAGAAAATAAGAACTCAATGGGGCTTACTTCTTACTCTACGGGGCTTACTTCTGAGTAGACATGGTTAGGATTGTACTCTAAATTTTCTTAACTCAAAACTGACCAATGAGACTGATAGTTCTGCGATTCAGTTAGGTTTATTGTGATATAGGAGGAAGCTAATAAGGTGTTACTATGGAGGGTGCCTGGGTCAAGGCGTAGGAGCAAGCAAGGGAGCAAGCTGCTAGTGGGAAAAGGCAGATTTCCCCCCATTTTCACTTTTTAAAAAGTCTGGGTATCATGTCACTTGTTGTGCATTATTTTGAGCTTGGCACTGGGTTTACAATGAACATTATGCCACTGTTGGTAACACTGTTTGGAACAGTCAGGCCAATCACTGTGTTTTCCTCTTCAAGGTTCAGCACTGGAGGTAAAAAATGATTCAACCCAGTAAACTGAGTTTATAGCAGAAGCTAGCTGTGCATCACCCTGCTCTGATGGCTCCCCCATAATGTTACCTTACCCTCTTTAACCATCAAAGTAGTTTTGCAACTCTAAAGTTTTTCAATTTTAACATTGGTTTAAAAAGGATTCGTCCAACTTTTTAAACCAATAATACAACTGATTAAATAAGCATATAGAGATTTAGAAGATGATGCCACTGAAAATAAATCACAGAAACCCACCTGAAGCATATGAGGAGGGGAAAGAATGACAACTGAGCTAGCTTTTGATTTAATATGCATGCTTGACATTTCAGTAATGAAGTCTGCCTCATCCGGCAACTGAATGATTTCTGTGCAATCTGGTTTGATATTATTATATCTGCCTTCATGCTTATGTACACAGACACCCACACCAAGATTCTTCTCCCAGGACAACCAGTATTGGCTCCAGTCCTTTCTGTCCTGGGCAGATAATCTTGGCATTGGTCCTAGAGGCTAGTTGAACACCAGGGTCATGAGCTGTTGCTCAACACTCTCTTGATTGGTTGTGATCATTCCACACTGATACTGGTAGACTGTGGGAATAAAGTTTCAGCAGGCCGATAATTAACAAGATGCATCAGATCAGATCCCAAGTGTGTTGTATGTGCACATGGGTATGTGTGTAAGAGAAATTTTAAAGAACTACATACTTCTGCTGCAGCATACAAATTCTGTGTTTGGAATAATTTTGGATTGATTTGTATTCATTTATGACTGGGGTGCAATCCTACCCAATTTAGGCCAGCACAACCCGCCCATCTCCCCATTCCCACAGCGATGTGGGGAGGCCAGCTCATTTCTGCACTGACCTAAGCCTCCCAGAAGTGGCGCAGAAATGTTTCACAGCACTTTTGCGACTACCTCAGACCAGCATGATACTTGGGGAACTAACTCCCTAACTGGGAGTTAGGATTGCACCCTGTGTTTCTAATATGTAGCCACTGCAAAACAGATTTTTTCACTCCAAACATAGGGTTTGGACTGTGTTTGAGGCATGAGAATTGGGCAGTGAATTTGTTTGTAGGGAAAATGGCTGGCTGGGATACAGGGAAGAGCAGAGATTTGAGACTGAAGTTGGCTTTTCTGTTGCTTGATCAATGGAGAATCCCATTAACTCTGTCATCATCTGCTTAGCAGACATGGCCCACGCACTTACAAGGTTTTGTTCCACAACCATGAGGGCTAAAATATGTTCCTGTTAACAAAACATGGAAAGTAGGCTACATATGCCATCAGAATTGTCATTTAACTACTAGATTCCATGTTTACAACACAGTGAGACCAACACAGATTTCTGAATACCCAGGTCGCAAGCATATACTAACCTCTATCTGTTCTGAATTTCCGGTATACTAGTCTTCTGAATCAAAACAAAGCTGTGTATTTCAAGCTGTTGCCCCTTCTCACTCATTGGGATGAAAGGACCAAGTGAATGCTGTTGGCCAGCTTTGGTGCTTCTCCCATGTTGCTTTCAAATGCCACTGGCAAAGTCATAACCAGGGCATGGCCAACATGGCAGTAACAAGAAGTACCATGTTTGAGGCTGCCAGAGGCATCGATACTATCCTTTGCGCTTAGAAAAAGTTTCCTAATCAACAATATAATTGCACATGCACCTCCCTTTCTTTCCAAACCAGGGTTTTTTTAATGTGAGCTTATGCAGTATAATACTTTTTTTCTTGTTGCATTTTCCCGTAGCAGATATTTTATAGACACTATCTGGCACACACCTCTCTCTTGTACAGCTCCATAGATCTTGCTTTCAAATAAAATGCATTATTTAAATTGCAGCTCTATATTTTTTCCTCGTTGTTTACACTTTATTAATTCTGGCAGTCATTTTCAGAGATGAAATTTTTTAAAAATTTCTCTCCTTTTGATTCCCCCTTCTGTCTTTGTGACCTTCTTTCTTTTATAGGTGGTGCATCATTTCAGATTTCATTGTTGATCAGGGCGCAAGAGTCATAGCAAGCGTCAAAGTTCTAGCTTTACATCAGACATTGACATATGTTGCTATTAGGTTTTTAAGAGCATGTGTTGTGGTTACTTATTTAGATATGATAGTTATAATAGTAACGTAATCAGTACAAGACAATTTTGTAAGTAAGGAGGTTTGCGTGCTTTGGGTATAAACCCATTTAATTTTTTAAAGAATTATTATGAAAGATATAAAGCCTGGCCAGATATTATGAATATGCTCCACTGCATCATGGATTATATCATGGTTATTTTGGGTGCAACAAATTTACTGGTTTATCTTCAAAACTAAAAAGTGTATCCGCATTGCGGGAGTAAAATTCCCCTGCGCACCATTCCCCCCCCCCCCCGCGCACCAATCCCCCCCTGCGCACCAATCCCCCCATACACATCATCCATGCACAACACCTCTCATGCGTGGCATCCTCCCCAGTGCAACCTCTTCCTCCAAACAACACCCCCCTCAGTGCACCAGGCACTGAGCACCCAATTGGCTGGAGGTTGGTCAGTCTTTCATGTTAAGTATAGGACAAAAACATGTCACACCCCTTTTCAGCCCTTTAAGGGTTAAATTTCCCCACCTCAGTTCTTGGTAGGTGTTGATGTCACAGAAGGAATACCCTCCCTGAATTTCATGCTTCTAGGTCTGGGGTTTGGGGCACAGCATCCCTCAGTCACCGATTCTTCAATGCAAATTATAGGAAGGAAAATGCATTGCGCCCCCTTCCACCCCCTTCTGGTTGGAATTTCTGAAAACCAATTCTTAGTGACTCCCTCCATCATGGAAGGAGCACCCTCCCCAAATTTCATGCTTCCAGGCCCGGCGGTTTTGGCTGGGGTGTTGATGAGTCAGTGAGTCAGTCAGTCAGTGACTTTTCTCTTTTATATATAGAGAGAGAAGAAGAAGAAGAAGAAAAATGTATTTGTGTTTAAGGAGTCACAAGACTCATTCCTTTGTTGCTACAGCCTGGCATGGCCACCTTTCTGGAAATATCTGCTAATGGTATCAGTTTGCTTCCAGGAAATTTCTCAGAGGCAGGCTGGACTGTCACAATGCTTGGAAATAGGCTGATGGATTTTTCTGACACTTGTATTTGGAGTTTTAGAGTCAGCAACTGGAAGATTATCTGGGATGGCAGACATTTGGTATATGAGGGGCACTGTGTATGCAAATTTGTGTCAGAAGGAAGGAGTTGTGTGCATTGTTGGTCACTATTGTGTGGCTACATGCAACTAAGACACATAGTGGGTGGCCTTGGTTTTAAGGCAGGACATGTGATGTGGGGACAGCAGGTGAAGCAGGTCCATACTGTCATTGTCCTTGGAAAAGCACTGCAGCTGCTTCACCTGCTTACACTCGAGGAAGCTCTTCTTACACCCAGGAAAGCTTCTTCTTACACCTGAGAAAGCTCTCCTTTCACCTGCTTTCTTGCACGTAAGGAAAGCTTTATTGGGTGTGACAGCCTCCTTGGGTTTTTAAGCAAGTGGTCTCCCCGCCATTTTACCGTGGGGCGGTTCTGCCTTACCTACATAGCACACATCCATGATTTTAGAAAGTACCAGAAAAGTACTGGACAGATTTTCCCTATTACTTGTATTCACTTGTTGGGACTTGTCAGGCTTGGCAACATGCAACTTATTCCACAGATTGGTTGAACATTCCTTAAAGCTGGTCATAAGAATCTTGTTCTAAATGTTCTAGATGCAGATTCTTCTGCTCCATCCTGAATAATGTGGAACATGACAGTAAAATAAACACATATGTATTGACTTTATACTTCCCTAATTACCTTTATTACTTCCTTCAAAGAGTCTTGGGAGTTATTGTTCAGAGTAGGGGGACAGGTTGTGTTGGTGGCAAGGTATGCTCCTGAAATGCTATCTTTGAAAATGAAGGGCTCTGCTGCCAAAGATCCTGAACACTGCATTCTGTGTTACCTAACATTCTGGTAACACTGCACTTTTTGTTACATGTGCTGCTAGACTATCATTTGAAAGTAAGAGACTTCTCTTTTGGGAGTCCACAGAACCTGAAAAGGCTCCCACAACATGTAGGTGTAGCCGGAGTTACTAATTTGGGATGTATTCAATTCTTTCTATTCTTCTCCTAATGCCAAAAAAGCACCTGACTGAACAGCCTCCCCCCCCACCCTGGTAGCATAAGTAGCACTTACAGGTGGTTTCTGTTGACACATAAGTCCTCTTCAGAGCAACAAGAAAAGAGGGCACGTTGGGGCACTTGTAGAAACTAGCAGAAATTTTTGTGTCGGCACTCAGGACTTAGTACCTAGCTTTGATTGTACTTTTTCTGGAGAAAAAGGTGCTGAAGACCAGAATTGGGGAATATACGCTCACGTGAAAAGCATGCCTATTGTTCTGAGTAGTGCATATACATAAAGTGAGCAAGGAAGTAAGGCACATATTTCCAACCAGTTGAATGTCTTTGTCCTTGTTCTCTAGTTTGTGGTGGTGAGAGAGATTTTAAAATGGGACTCAACATTACAGAAGGATAAGAGGCATCCTCTTATTTATTTATGGCTGCTTATCTAAGCACCATGTCTTATGTAGTTACTTGTTTTTGTAATATCTTTGGCATAAACCAGACAAAACAGTGGCATTATGTAGACCTGGGTCCTCTGCTTGCGCATGCAAGTTTGCATACACAAAACACACAAAGCGCAACTCTCACTTGCACTGGAACAGGCAGGGTGACTCAGCCTTGCACTGGATCCAGTGCAAGGTTTGGGGCTGCTGCTGCACTGCCACGGGAAAGAGAGCCATCCTAATTCCCATGACTGTGGCACAGTCCCAGGAACTTGTGCTGGCCTGGAGGAAAGTTAGGATTGCACTGACAAAGTAGGACTGGGGGTGTCTGTGTGATTTACAGAACAGTGGTGTGCAGGGATGAAGGGCAATAAAGCCTCTTCTTGCTTCTGATCGCTTAGCTTTCTCAATCTGTTGCCCCAGGTACTCTTCAGGTATAATTATGATTTATTATTAACAGCATTTATATGCCACTTTCATCCAGAAAGATGAAAATGAAATAACTAATGACGTTCTGTCCCCCAAAGACGCAGAATCTAAAAAGATGCCAAAAACACCAGCAGAAAAGCATCAACTAGAAAAGATACTGCTGGGATGAGGAGGGCCAGTAACTCTTCCCCTGATAAATCAAATAGGAGCACCCACCCTTTCCACCGTGTTATGGAGAGGTTAGTCCACATTGTGTGCCAGCCTAATTCCCTGACTTTTGTGCAATCCTAGGGACTTGCTCCAACCTCAAGAGGG
Organism: Cryptoblepharus egeriae; assembly: GCA_030015325.1. Taxonomy (NCBI): domain Eukaryota; kingdom Metazoa; phylum Chordata; class Lepidosauria; order Squamata; family Scincidae; genus Cryptoblepharus; species Cryptoblepharus egeriae. Next base: position 100,373,759 of record JAREYC010000002.1, on the reverse strand, counting down.
GATTAGGAGTGAGCTGACAAAGTAGGACTGGGTGTATACTCCTGATTTCTTTATTGGACCCTGGCTGAGTGGGGGAGGTTTGGGTGTTATGCTTTCAACAGATAAGCTGCAGAATGGGAGAGGGTGCAACACCATTTCTCACCTCTTTAAATTCTATCTGCCCCCTTTCATTTTATGGACATTTAAGGCACAATCCAGAGTAACTACGTGACCCCGTAAGAGACATTACGTGCACCCATAGTTACTGTACCACCTAGTGAAAACTTATGGGAAATTCATATTGCAATCCAGAGTACTTGTTCTTCCTCCAGAGCAAGGACTCCCCATAGTTACTCTGGATTTCACCCATAGTCATCCAAATAGGTGATATGAGTATGAAGGGATCCATCAGCACTTGGGAGCAGCTTACTAGGAGGTAAATGCAAAATGTTATGTCTTGCCTTCTGCAGGCTGTCAGATTGCACCCCACATAGGATGCAGCACACACCTTTTTTGGCACTGGTGACATTGGATAGGATTGGGCTGTTGAACAGGTATCATTGTTTCTCCTCCCAACATATTTTGAACTGAGTGCTTGCAAGACTAAGTGCACAATCCTAACCATGTCTACTCAAAAGTAAGCTCCATTGTGTTCAATGGGTCTTACTCCCAGGAAAGTGTCTTAAGGATTGCAGCCTATGAGCACAATCTTAACCATGTCTACTCAAAAGTAAGCCCCATTGTGTTCAGTGGACCTTACTCCCAGGAAAGTGTCTTTAGGATTGCAGCCTTGGGGTGCAATTCAGAGTAACTACGGGGAGTCCTTGCTCTGATGTAAGAACAATTTTCTCTGGATTGCAATATGAATTTCCCATAGGTTTTCACTTGGTGGTGCCGTAACTATGTGGATGTAAATCTCTCTTATGTGCTCCCATAGTTACTCTGGATTATAAGGTGACTTTATTAATTACATGTTCTCGGGCTTTTAGGAAGATTTACGCCCAAACTAATTCTTTCCAGGGGAGCTGCAAGGGCAATGATTATGTTGCTGTGGATTATGTTGCTGAGGAGCGCAAAGAGGAGTGCTTTCACTTTCTTGCACTCACTGTGGGCTGCTGGAGGCTCCTGAAGGTGCAGGGAACTCTGCGTAGCCCTCTGGAGGCTTAGAATCTCTTTAAAAATCCTTTGGTTTCCAGCACTGGGGAATAACCTTACAATCAATTTGCAATCACTTCCTTTAGGAGCCCTGGGGAGGGCTGCACAGAGCTCCCTGCACCTTCTGGAGCTTCCAGCAGCCCACAAAGAGTGCAAGTAAGTGAAAGCACCCCTTTCACTGCCACTTTAGCAACATGATCCTGGGAAATTGTGTTGTTGCCTCTCCCCACTCCCTAAAGGGATGAGAAACCTTTATATGAAATAATATGTTGTGTCCCACCAGTTTGAGAACCATTGTTTTAGAGAACTGTGCCAAAAGAGTTTGCTGACTAATAAAATCACTTGTTGGGACTTGTCAGGCTTGGAAACATGCAACTTATTCCACAGATTGGTGGATCATTCCTAAAGCTGGTCATAAGAATCTTATTCTAAATATATCAGGATTTTGGCTGAGGGTAAAAAAACAAAGCAGGGTTAGAAGCTACGGAAGGGCATAGCAGATTGTAAGACTTTCCAGGTTGTATTGGATAGAACTGATAGGTGACTAACATTTCCATCAGATGGCCTCCTTGATAGAGTCAGAGATAGTGTGCCTCATACTTGCCTGGTGTCCCTTTATGGTGATATTTCACTCCTGGAATCTCTCTGGGATATCTGCCATGTAGTCCATTTAGACCTCATTATTATTATTTTTTGCATTGGCAGTGCTTCTCATCAGTAAATTATAGAAGGGATTTCATTACTATTATGTACTTTTTAGATTTCCTTCCTTCTGTTTACACATATCTTACAGTTTTGAAAAGATTTGTTGGCTTTTCCCATGTGGAAAGTTCTGCAAATTAAAAAACAAAATAAAAACTGAATTTTTGGCTGGCTTGAGTTTCATGTTCATTTTCCCCTTAACATTGCAATTCATCCATTATCTCTTAAACATCCATAAATAGCATAGATGTCTCTGACTTAGAGGTTTCTCACAGTTCTCTGAAGTTGACCATCTGGAGAATTTGGATTTGATGGCATGGGTGTATTGCTTTACCCGACAAGTGTTGGATGATCTGTTTACGTGAAGACTTTAGGTTTTCCTTGCTAAGTTCATTCCTTGTTTTACTGGCCTGACTGGTATATAGAAAATGAAGGTACCTGCCCTGTGAACATCCAGCAATAAAGGAAAAAAATCCACAAAGGCAGAATTAGGAACAGCCTAGTGGTGTGATCTCTCACAGCCATGAGCTTCTGATAGTACCTGTCATCTTGCTCTCAGATGGTAGCAGCCAAGAAAGTAATGTCCGTTCCCAGTGAGTTAAGTTTGCTCTTCCAGAAGCTCTGCCCCCCAAGCGGATCTACCCTGATCTGCTCTTTCTAGCTAGTAACCCATCTGGTAACACTGTAGAAAGGTGAAAAGTGATTTGGAGCACAATCCTAATCAGTATTCTAATATAGGCATGGCTATGCCAGTGGGGCATGTGTTGCATCCTACAGTTGGGGGTGGCAGTCATGGAGGTCTCCTCGAGGTAAGGCAATGTTTGTTCTCCTTCCTCAGAGTTGCCCTCTCCATACCCCAAAGCTGAAAAATTGGTTAGGGTTGTGCCCTTGGGAGAGCAGTGGGGTTTATCTGAATTCACAGTATCAAAATTTCATCAAAACTCTGGAGAAGAGCTTTTGCCTTAGTGCAAACTCAAAGCAACCAGCTAGAAGGTTTTAGATCTCAACAAGTTTTGAAACCACTATACAACTTCATGTGTAATATCTCATTAGAATACAATGTTATTTATTTTATTCAGAAGTAAGCCAATTGTGTTCAGTAAGACCAAGGCTGTAATCCTATCCTACTGGAAACAAACACTTGTAGTGATAGGCAGGATTTACATGTGGCAACTTTTTCATGGTCTAGTCTGGGTAAAAGGACTACACTTATGGCTGTTATGGAATGATATGTCTTACATCAGAATATATTTTCTTTAAGGGAGAAAGATGTAGCACGAAGTAATCTGGTACCAATACCTACCGAGAGAGTCAGGCAACTTTTCCAGTATTTGTCCAGTGTGATAGCTAGGCCCACATTTTCCTGGATTGGAGTCATCCAAGCCATGATTGACATAATTTGTTTATTTATGCCCACCTTTCTCATGGGGACCCAAGGCTACATTGGGGAAACCTGGCTGGTCTGTCATGGGGGCTGTCATCAGGACATTGCCTTTGTCCTGCAGTATTTGAGTCTGGAACCCTTGCCCTACTGACCATCATCAGATCAACAAGCACGTCTTAACTGCTGAGCCAGTACAGCCCCTACCTCCAGAGAGAGATCATACAGTGACGCCTCACGTAACAAATGTAATTCGTTCCAGAGGCATGTTTGTTACATGAAACGTTCTTTACGTGAAGCGGATTTTCCCATAGGAAATAATGGAAACTCAGACAATTGTTTCCACAACCCAAAAAATATTCATAAAAAATATTAAGTGTATGTAAAAATGATGACAAAACATTGGAATTGAATTCAAAACATGCATTCAAAGTGCATGATCCTATGAAGTAAGGCTGCAATTCTAAAGACACTTTCCTGGGAGTAAGTCCCATTTAACACAATTGGGCTTACTTCTAGGTAGAAATGGTTAGGAGGCTGCAATCCAAGACACTTTCCAAGAGTCTCCCCACTTTCTCCTTCATCCTGAGCCTCTCTCTCCTGCTCCCTTCTGGCCAGCCCTGAGCTGCTTCCCTCTTCTCCACTGCTCTTCTCTCCCTCTGCCCAGCGGATGCCCGGCCACAGGAGGAACAGCACAGAAGTGTTGCTAGGGAGCCCTGACGCTTTTTAAAAGGGCTGCCGGCCAGCACGTCTGCCCCAACTGCCAATGAGTTTGTTTGTTACGTGAAGCACAGTTTGTTACGTGAAGCAGAATCCTAGAGAAATTTTTGTTTGTTACATGGAACATACTTTATGTGAGGTGTTTGTTATGTGAGGCGCCACTGTATAAATATTGACCAGCAGCACATATTTTGTAGATTTTGTTGCACATCTGATTCCAGCTGCTTTTAGATGCTCATCTAGTGAACCTTCATGGCTTGGGTATGAATTTGAAGCTTGGACCTCTATGCCATCCTGGGCACTCTAACCACTGACTGTTTGTGATTTACCTATATTGTACAAGTCCTCAACAAGTGGGCTGTGGGTGGCGCAAGCGGTTAAGGCGCTGTGCCTGTTAACCAGCAGGCCAGGGTTCGAGACCCGGGTCGGCCCCACAAGACAGGGTGAGCTCCTGTCCTTAGCCCAGCTCTGCAACGCCAGCTGGATCCAATCATATTGGCTTTGCCTTTCCATTGGACTAATTCAGTGGCGTGGAGAGGGGGATTTGTTGCTTGGGTAACAGCCTATCCTCCATAACAATCCAACCCAGGTTTTCGTGCTTGCATGCAGCGTATGTAGTGCTGAGCACGATACCATAGTCTTTCAAGACTAACGGAGGCCTGCTTTACAAGTCCTCATTATAGATCATGATCAGTACTTGGTAAATGTGGCAGGTCTGAAACAGTTATAATGCCCTTTTTAAAGTACCTGGGCTCATGAATTTGTCTCAGACCTGGCTGATGTATTTTTGAGAGTCAGTCTTCAGTTGTGAAATCTCTCAACACCAAAGCCACAGGCTCCCTTCACTGGTGGGGCAATAGGATACATGGCATTTCCTTTTCTTGATCTTTTTTCTTGAATTCATGCTCTCTCATCCCCACCCCCATCCCACTCCCCTTCAGCCCCTAACTTGGCTGAACTGCTTGGCTTAGAAAGTGCAAAGCAGCAATTCCCTCTACAAAGCCACACTGTTCAGAACAAAAATCCTCCCTTGACGACGTTGCATTTTTTGCCAATGATTCAGCAGCACGTGAGTGGAAAAGCCTGAAGCCATAACTATTAGCCAGGCCTAAAAACTCTCAGCCGCTATCACACAATCATCTGGGCCAGGCCAAAAGCATCTCAGCCTGGCCACAGGCAGCTTGCAGCAAACTGAACTTGGAGGGCTCTGAAACCGAGCCTGATGATGGATGTACCATGTGTTGTGCATAATCCTGGGAAAGGGCCCTGCATGCAGAGATGTATCCTCCCTTTTTCTGTGATGCTGGAAAGGATTCTAAACACAGCAGGGAAGTGATTCAGAATCCTAGGCTGGAATGGATTTCAAAGACTTTAATCCAGCAAACTTCATAGAATTCCCCCCTCTACAGATATAGAGCACAATCCTAAGGAATTTAGGCCAAGTCACCTCAGCCATCTCCCATTCCCATGGTGGCATGGCAAGGACAGCACAAGTCTGTACACTGGCCTAACTCTCCCAGGGGTGGTGCAGAAGTGTCTTATGGCACTCTTGTAATACCCCCAGTCCAGCCTAGGACTTGTCCTGGGACTTATACTGTCTAGCCAAGAGTTAGGATTGTGCTGTCAGTAACAGAACACCTTGGATTAGGACTAATAAATATAACGCAGCATGCAAGTTTACAAATTACATCAAGCACTTCCAAATAATGTAAATTCCCTTGAATAGTTAATTTGTTTTAAATAGAAAAGTAAGGGCACAATCCTAACCAACTTCACAGCTCCAGGGTAAGATAACAAACATTGTGTTGAGGAGTCCATCATGACTGCTCCCAACTTCATAATACAGCACACACCTCACTGACACAATCCCAGTGCTGGAATAGCACTGTAAATATATGAAGGGTATGTGTAGGAAAATAAAGTTTTTCCAAATAAGGGTAGATCTCTGAAGTTTTTCTACTTTTTACATAAAGAACTTCCAAGGCAACTGGTTCTATGGCTGGGCTATCCTTCACAGACTCATTTTCCTCCCACCCCAATAGATGAACTTAGCAGAGCCCACTGCATTTGGAATCCACTTTCTGGTTCAGAACAGAAGCTGCTTTTCTCCGACACCCAACTTTCATGCTCCCACAGCCTGCCATTTGAGAACTGTTCACTTAAAATGCTGTTTTTCCAGCAGCTTCTTGAATAATTTTATGTTCCTTAAATATAGCCATTTGCTTTGAGTACTTAGTGAATTGTAGAACTGGAAGCGATCCAGTGGAGAGTCTATTCCAGGGATGCTTAATGGGCAGCCTGCAAACTGCTTCTGAACCACAAAGCAATTTTATCTGTTCTCCAAGGGCCCTGTGCAGTGTTAATCTGGGTGTAGCAAAATGTTACCCACAGTCACATGAAAATTGTTTTTATTTTCTGTGTTGCATGAGACAATCTTATATTTCACTATCCCTATGCAGTTTCATCAATAGGGTTCTGCATCTGTGCAGGCACTGCAGGCCTCTTTTGCAGCCTTCTAGAACAGTCCAAAGTTGTTTGCTGTGGACCCTGCTCAGGAAGTGAGTACAGACCCTGAAGGGGAATGACCAGCAACATCTTGATCAGTTCTTCTGTTGCTGCAGTGATAGAATCGTAAGAAAGAATCCTTTCTTCCTTCCTTTCTTTCTTTCTTTGGGGATTATTCTCTTCTTTAGATCATTGCTCAACACTGGGGTGAGTACACAAGACAACAAGACATCGCAACTTGGTGTCCTCCCCTACGTCTGGAATTTTGAGGTTATGCATATCCGTCCTGGCTTGTAACCTGTAATGGACTTTTTTTTCTAGAAATTTGTCCTATCCTTTTGTAAGGGCATTGAGGATAGATGTCATAACTACATCTTGTGGTAAAGAGATCCACAGACTAATTTCATGCCATCTAACCTTACATGCTCTGTTGGGATGCCTTTTGTGGATTCTGTGCCCTGATGTGTTTCATGCCTCTTGGAGCTGTTAGTTGGCTGCTGTCCCAGCTGAGGCTTCTTCACTCACACCCGTTACCAGTTGTGATGCTGTTCTTGCTTTTGACTTGGTTGGACCTGATCCCACCCATACTGGACCTTGTCAATGTCAGTGCCTTTCTCCTTTGCACCTAAGGTGTCAAAGCAAAAAGAAACAGAATCTGCCAAAGCACTAAGGGGGGAAAACCAAAATAAAGCCCTTCACTGGACAGACATTTTGGGCAAAAACTAGTGTAACTACGGGAAGTCCTTGCTCCAGTGTAAGAACAACTTACTCTGGATTCCAATATGAATTTCCCATAGGTTTTCACTAGGTGGTGCAGTAACTTCGGGTGCAGTAACTACAGGAGTCTCTTACGTGCTCCCGTAGTTAATCTGGATTTTGGAGTTAGTGACCCTGCTGTGGCTCTGAACCCAGCTCCACCACTCTCTACCCATCCTCCTTTTGCTCTCTCAGACTCCTCATCCCCGCCACTTTTCATGAAGCTTCAGCTAATTTTGCTGGCATCATCAATCCCCTACCATTGCCAGATTTATAATCTTCTGCTTGGAAAAATAATCTGTCCAAATCAGGATCAGTTTAAGAGGCCAGTTTGAAAAGCAGAGTGAGAGGGAGAACCCTTCTGTGGCTTCTGCTCATCCTTATCCCACTCTCTGGATTTGGAAAGGAATGGAGAAAAAGATGATGTGTAGAGCTTGCTCATCTCTCTCCTTATCTCTGTACAGTACTTGCTCGTTCTCTTTTTGGAGATTTAGGAAACAACAGATGGAAATGAGCAGTAGAAGTTAGTGATTGGAGGCTTTTTATGTACAATGGATTCTACTTGTCTGCAGGCTCAGCATCCATGGATGCTGAGCTGCTTCTCAGAGGTCCTCCCAGATACAGCTGAAAGTGGCTTCCAAATACTTCTGGTAGGTGTTCTGAGGCTTGGGAAGGGCCCATTCCTCAGCCTCTGAAGGCATCCTGGACATAAGCAGAAGCCATTCTGGTCACAGCCTGGAGGCATTCCTACATCGAAAGCAGAGAGCTTCTTATGTTGTTTGGATCAATCCTTGATTGATCTGTGGTTGATCATCACAGTACTGTAGTCTGTCCATGTTTGTCCCCCATATGGTCACTTTCAAGTAAGACTTTGAACCTTGGAAAGTCTACAAGGTTTGAACCTTGGAAAGTCTACAAGGTTTCTTTTCACTGATTTTCCTTCTGGATCTTGGCCAAAGTGAAATTTGTCTATCTACAGAAATGGGTTTGTGAAATTTTTTGGTAATCACTGGCACATGCATTCCAACTTTGGAATGACTCAGCTTGCATTGGACAGATTCAGGCACTCATTTTAGTATGTATTGATTATCATATACCAGCACCATATACCACCATATACTCAATAGTGGTATATGCTGGATTATATATTTGTGGTGGTGTATTAATGGTCCTAGATTCAATCCTAGGCAATTGGAGTAGACAGGACTACAGTTTAAACATTTTGCTGATGGGCTTGTGGTCTGAATTTGTCTAAGGCAACTTCAGCTAAAGAATCAGCTGGTAAGCAGGATGTTGAGTCACCCTGGTGCTCTTGTTAGCACCATTCGGAAAAGTTACTCACTCTCAAAACAGAGAAACTCTCCATCCAATAAAGACAACAAAAAATCATGGGACAACTCACATTTATTCTGGGTTTTGGTTGCAACCACTGAAACAGACTCTAGACTACAAATCTGAGACAACAAGAAATGTTTTAGTTTTTTCCAATTTCACTTTGATGTTTTTGCTGCTGCCGATTGACGTGGTTACCCCTTTGAAATTTATAGCCAATGAAACTGATAGGCAAAATATGTATGACAAACAGAAGGAAGTACAGTACTATACTTTTTAATGCTGTGTAGTTGACTGATGGAACTTGTTGTCATATAGGTTATTGTGATGATGACCAGTGATGGGATTCAAAGAAATTAACAACCGGTTCTATACCCATCTGGCAGCCACTTTTAAATGGTTATTTTTAAACTTTATATGTCCTATCTCTTGTTATCAACCGGTTCTATAGAGTAGGTGCGAACCGGCTGGAGCCCACCACTGATGATGACCAATCTTGATGATGCTGTTGTAAAAATCTTTTTTAATGTCTAAAACATTAGAATGGCATTTTTACTTTAGTTTCCCAATGTCTGTGATTTAATAGACACAAAGAAAGTACTGAAAGCAGAAGAGTTGCTCAACCTGTCTCACATTGTGCAACTGAATGGGGAATCCAGAGTAGTCGTTCTCAAGTATTTCAGTTTGGGACCCCATTCTGAGAAGGACAATCTATCTGGGACCTCCCAGAAGTGAGGTCATGGCTGGAAGTGACAAAAACAGGAAGTGACACCACCGTGGTGCCAGAGCTCCTCTATGTCTACTTGGAAGTATGTCCCATTGTGTTCAGTGATACTTCTTCTTTAGTCCTTGATTGGCGAGTAGAGAGAGGGTCGTTCTCTCAACCAATACACTGTTATAGATGCTGCTGTATTTTGTGCATCATTCACAATGCGTTTCCACTCTTGGCAGTTGATGGCAATGGTTTTAGCCTCAACCGTGGTCAGTCACTGATTCTTGAGGTCTTCCTCAACCAGTTTGAGCCACATCTTTTTGAGACTTACTCCCAGTGAGACTTACCCCCAAATCCAGAGTAACTACGGGAGCACGTAAGAGACTTTACGTGCACCTGTAGTTACTGCACCACCTAGTGAAAACCTATGGGAAATTCATATTGGAATCCAGAGTAAGTTATTCTTACACCAGAGCAAGGACTCACCATAGTTACTCTGGATTTTGCCCTTTCTCCCAGGAAAGTATGGATGGCCGCCTGTGTGTCCCATTCCAAGATGGTGACACCCAGCCTTTCGTGACCCTCCTGAAATAAAGTCACGACCCCCTAATAAGGTCCAAGCAGCAGTTTGAGAACCATTAAAAAGCATTAAAGGATTGTAGGTTTGCTGTAACCCCTTCTTTTTGGTTTTGTCTGTCCTGCAAAATTAAGACACCATGTCCCCCTTTTTAGTTATGGTATTTTATTGTACTGTACTTATTTCTAAGCAAGGAGCTCTTTTTAATTCCTAAACAATCGGCGCATGCATACCCACCCACACTCACTTATACACACACCTTGTAATGTGTGGTTGACTCTCTTCTGTTTCTGGATATATGATTAAGCTCTTTGTGTTCTAAGGTGTGGTTTACCTGATAAGCTCCTGTTTCCTATTTGTGGTACAGTGTAATATGTAATGTGTGATTGATCTGTGGGAGAGGAATGTGGGAGAGGAATTTGCATTTAGCCCCTGATCACAATTGTTATGCCTTCAGGAAGTGCACAAGGTTTTGTTTCAGTCTACTTTTATCAAAACTTGGAACCCATTTTCAAGTTCTCACTCTCTGAATAAACGACTGTTGTATACAAAATACTTTTTCCTCATTCCAGAATGGATTCAAGGCACAGGACATTATGGGTCAGATGTAAGCCTACCTATTTATGATTTTCCAACTATGGCAGTCAAGTTTGCTGACTACCTGCACAAATGGCTTTTTTCAGTGAGAAAATGGAAGGGCCAAGTAAGTCAAACAGTTTAAAAGACTAGTTTCAATTCTAGTTAAGGATCACCAGTATTTTTTTAACTTTCTGGTTCAGACATTAAAAAATATATAGGTAATTGCTCAGACACCTTTAACCTGTTTAGATATATTTCATACAGAATAAAATAATATCCTTTCTTTGAAATGTGACTCTATAAAATTTGTACTGTATAGTGATGATGATTTAACTTACAAAATATATTTTGTGGGTTTTTTTTAAATTAAAAATGATCTTCCCATCAAAGTATGTACAGTAGAAAAATCCAGAAACATGAGAAACCTAATCACATCTTAGCAATTCTGTACTCTAAAACCCTATTGCTGGACAAAGGGGAAGTCTCTGCTCAGCCATCAGGAGGACCACAAATCCTGCTTACCCATCTTGTCCTTTATTTTCAGATGAACTCATTTGGAAATAGTTTCTTCAAATACACCTGAAGCCGAGAGGAGCCCTCACCACCTTTCAAAAACCATTTCCTGAGTGGCTTACATACTAACTCACTTATTTTGAGCAGCTTACTACATTTAATGAGTTGGAGTTGTTTTGGTTCTAATTAAAGGCAACAAAGAGATTTTTAGGATGGGGTTCAGTTATAGTTAACTGCGGGGGAGACACCTATCTGAATTAATTTTTGGATTCAGGTTCATGTTCAATCTTACTCCCTAGATAGGCTTACCAACAAAGGATAAGATTTATTGGAAGCAACAGTAGATGTAGAACATCAGTATATTGTCAACTGCTGAGGAGTAACAATGGATGTGTCTTGCCATTATGTGTTCTCTTTATGTTAGATGGTAGAATAATGAGGAACATCTATTATTGGTTCGATTGAGCTTTGCATGGGAATTGTAATGTCCTTTTAATTGGTGAAAGTAGACATGTAAGACATTGCAGTTCCAGCGTGAGGTCGCTAGAAGCCCTGAAGACATGTCTTGCACCGGGACCTCCCTCACCTGGCCCCGATTGTGCTGAACGTTTTGGGGGTCAGGCTGATAAGATACACACTCTGATCACCATAACCATTTCCCCCAAACTTTGTTACCATCCCAAGGTGTTATAGTTTTTTTGTTTTTTGTTTTTTGCTTTATAACTCTGACCAGCACAGAAATAGGACAACTGTCAGGCAATGGCCGGACATTTAATAGCAAATTGGAACAACTACTGTTCTATATTAACCCCTGTACATTGTAACAACCAATCTTTTAAGAGTTCCTTCAGTAACATGCTTCAGGGTCTGCAGCCTTCCTTACCCTGGAGCCTGTCTGTAATTGGTACGGATCTGTGTCCTTATGCTCTGAAATAAAGAGGGCATTTCTAAGCTCTCTTTATGATGTGTCAACTGAGATCCACAGTACTAGAACTGAAGCTGAAGTGGAGGGCTCTGTGTTATTTGCTGCATAAATTGTTCTGAGAAAACACACAGGGATCAAAAGCTTTGGAAAGGAGTTCCCAAACTCCTTTGCCTGTTGATGAAGGTTGAAGATATATCTAAATCTATTTGGCTAGCATTGTAGGAAAGTTTAGAAGAGTTGGACCCAGCACTTGTAGTGTACATGTTCACTAATTTACTCTCTGTCTTTGTGTTTCAGTGATCAGAGCAAAGGCTGTTTCCGAGAAAGAGGTGGATTCTGGTAATGATATCTATGGGAACCCCATCAAACGGATCCAGTATGAGATCAAGCAGATAAAGGTAACAAACAACTAATATCACAGAGATCTCATATGGAACTTGGCCAAACCATCGCCATTCATAAAAGAGAAGCATATGACAGTATTGAGAGTACAGAAAACTTATAAACTTTGTTGCTGTTCTAACTTGTACTACACAAGTGTTGACAAACAGGATCTTAAAAGATGGTTGGTTGAATGGTTACCACAATCCAAAGTCGTTTCAGGAACTTAGAGGTTTTATGAAACATGCTTTCCTGATTGTGGTCTTCAACTGCTCAAGTCTGGAGCGATTAAAGTACCGGTAACTTCCAATTAGGCATGTCATAGGCCAACTGGACAAAAATACTTATGTCCAGCTTGTTTAATGATAAAAGAATCACCTGGGTGGGGGCAATAAGGACCTCATTTCTTGGAGTTCTGTGTGTCATAACGATCTTATGATAGGGAGGGAGGCTGGCCACACACCCCTTTAAATTAACTGGCAAATACTTACGAACTTGTTTTGATGAACAACATAAGAAATGAACATAAGTTTTCCAAAGAGGGGAAAGAGACTGTAGGATATGAATTCCTCAGGGATCTCTGGCCCTTGATGATGAGAACAAGTATTTACATGGCTAGAAACTGGCTGAGTCAGGAAGAATAGAGCTCACAATGGAACTTACTTTTGAGTAGACATGCATAGGATTGTACTGTTAGCCTACTGCTTTCAAGGACCTGCCTTGACTCCTATCAGCGAGCATCACCATTCAGGTGATTGATTTGATTGCTCTCTGGCCCAAACTAAACATACAGCATGGTCATATTCATGAGTGTCAACCCATGTGGATTTACAATCACACATTCACTTCAATTGAGGCTTTATCTATGGAAAAAGCAGCACTGATGAAATGTCTCGTCCTGGACAATTTGTGGATATTGGTCAAGCATAATATCCAACATTATGTTCAAAGCCCACAGGATTAAGGGTATAGCTACGGTATGGCAAGATGGGGCATCTGCTCTGGGCTCCACACTTCCACAGGTATCCTTGTTTATGAAATGGACCTAACAAACGTCACTGCAGCAGTGTTTAGCCCAATCCTGACTAAGACTGGGTTGTCCTTTACAACAGTGGAACAGTTTTACAGTTGTATGTGGCCAAATGGTGGCATATGCATTGCAATACAAGGGGTCTGCTATCACTTCCGGTTACCTGAGGCAGTGAAGGTAAGCCAGTGACAGCAAGAGAGTGTGGTTGGGGTGGATAATAAAGGTGAGGGTGGGGAAGAACGGGGGGCTTTCTGGGTTGGAAAGGGGTAGGAAGGAGGCAGAATGGGAGAAGGGAAGGATCTCAACAGCATCAGTATGTGCCAGGTCCTAACCTTGTTCATTGATCCCTTCCATCTCCCTTACCCTCTCTCTTTGGACATGTGCTAACAAAAGAGCTGGCACAGATTAAAGGAGACCCTTTTGGCCTGCCTTAGGGTAAGGGAATGAAAGTTCTCCAAGACTACCCCTCCAGCTATAGCATGCTCTCCTTTGGTATGGCTGAATTAGTAATGAGGGATTTGCAGCCCAATTCTTTCCACACTTTCCTGGGAGTAAGTACCATTGATTTTGATGGAACTTACATCTGAGTAGACATGCATAGGATTGTGCTCATGGTCACAACTGAGATAGTCTAGCCCTACAATCCAGAGTAATTATAGGAGCACGTAAGAGACATTACATGCACCCGTAGTTACTGCAACACCTAGTAAAAACCTATGGGAAGTTCATATTGCAATCCAGAGTAAATTGTTCTTACACCGGAGCAAGGACTCCCCGTAGTTACTCTGGATTGTGTCCTTAGTTGAAGTGACTGTAGTCTCACCCAGTCCTATAGCACAGCGGTGTCCAAATCCTGGCCTTGAGGCGAAATGTGGCCAGTGGCAAGACCCCTCTATTGGGCTGCAGGCAAGCCTTGTAATGTCTCTAATACAATCCTATATGTAAATTTATATAAATGCATTCAAATGTGAAATGTAAGTTTTCCAGTCCTGACACAGTGTCAAAGAGATGATGTGGCCCTCCTGCCAAAAAGTTTGGACACTCCTGCTATAGCACTATGGTTCCCAAACTGCTATGGAACGTCAATGTCAGCATTAGCCTTATAGGGTGCTGGGAGCCCTGTAGACACTTCTGCAGGGCTTCCCAAGCCTCCGATTGAGTAAAAGTAACAATTGAAAACCACTCATGATTTCATATTAAAAAAACAGAAAAGGTTTCCAGTTGTCAGTCAAAGGAGCCCTGCAGAGGTGTCAGTGGGGCTCCATGTACCACCAGCACCCCCCAAGAGCCAGGCACTGATTTCTGTAAGTAAATCCCCCTTCTTACTCTAGCAGCAGTGTGATCCTGGGGAGTATATCACTGACATTGTGGCACCCTATCCCTTAGGAGGGCAGAGAGGAGTGCTTTCCTGGCTGAGAGGTTGCAGACTACCAGTTCGGGAACCACTTGTAGCAGATTTGGATGTATTGAAAAACTGATGTGAATGATGAACAATCCACGCTGCACGTTGTTGAGTTAGAAGATGCTTGAGAAGTCATGAGCCATGTGGTAGATCTTCATAGAGAACTCCTTGCTTTAATGAGACTGTTGATAGTACAGGTGTTTTTCTTTGGGTATGTTTCAGGCATATCTTCAGGAGAAGGAGATTTTAGGACTGAGAGAATGGTTCAGTTTGAAAATGTGCAAGAAATAGAGAAATGGCTTGAAGGACCACTACAGCAAGTACACATCTGTACCTTCTGTCCCATGGCATATTTAGATACTTAGGCTCCCTGGACTTGGGTCATAGTACATTCTTTCCCACCCCAAACGAAATTGGGTCAGTGTCGCCTGCTTACCCTTCGGCAGTGTGTGACCAATTGCTAGGTTCTCTTAATTCCAGCTGTATTGGAATCTCCAACTCCATTTTGCTAGAGAGGAGGCTGGGGAAAAGAAGTACTTGAAGCTGTAGAATGTGCACCATTCCTCCCTCCCCACCCCTTGAAAATGAGTTATATTGGCTGAGGTTGAATAGGCTAAATGCTGACACTGTCGGACAAATGTCTAGACAGTGGTCTCACTGGCACTGCTGATGGATATCTTAAATATTTCAGCAACTAATGGTGCCATGCTCTTTGGCCTAGTAATGTTCTGTGTTTTGCTCTTAAGATTAACTTCACAACATCATTGGCATTGCTCTCTCCAGCCATTGATCTCACCAACTTCTTCCTCTTCCAGATGTTTAAAGGGCCAGATCAGGACATTGAATTTATCTACACAGCTCCTTCTTCTGCAGTGTGTGGGGTAACGCTGGACGTTAATGGCAAGAAGGAATATCTCATTGCTGGTAAGGAACATTTGCCTCTCATTAAAAGTCATTGACTCACAAAGATCAGGGAGAAGAGCAACAAGTGTCACTGTGTTTCCTGGAGGATGCTGTCTGAGTCTGGAACAGGGTTGACCAAACCTCATCCTGGGGCCAAATACAGCCTCAATGTGGCCCATGGTAATGTCCCTCCATCCAGCCCTGGTGCAAGCCTTATAGTACTTTGGATCTGTCTGGATCTGTCTTTACACTCTGGTAGGGACAATAATACATATTTACTGAATACTATGGACACCTGAAAGTGTTATGTAAATACTAATGAACATATGAAGGTTCCTTGAACAGAGTCAAACCATTTTTTCATTTTGCTCAGTACTGGCTTCATTGGCTAGCACCAGCTTTCCACAGGGTTTTATGTAGACGTGGACAGAATTCTAACCAGAATTTGTCATTGCAAGGAAAATATGGTTCTCAGTGCTAACTCTAATTGTGTAATATGGCAAGTGCATTATAGAATGTGGCTATGCAAGTAATTCTTGTAGATTAGTGCCTGACACCTGTGACACACTGGTGATGAGAGGTGCATCTTGTATCATGCGTGCACTTTGTTTCACGAGCTCTTAAAAAACAATTTTTAGTGTTAGATGCTAAAAGAGGGACTGCTAGTGTGCATCACCAAGTTCAGTTATTTTGCGAAGTGTGTGCCATGTGACATGTTGGTGTAGATTCCTGCTTGCTTTGATGTCAGAATTACAAGTTTGGAGCTGAAGTCCTTGGGCTGCTTTGCTTTCAAATTCTTTTTGTAGAGGTTTTTTGCCAAGCACCACCTACTGGTGTTTCCATGAAAGAACATCTGTTAATATTTCTGTAACCAGCTCATTCTTACCAGGGCCCTGGTGGCTATGATGAGGCATGTTATGCAGTAATCTACAGAGTAGACATGAGTTTTGATGTTTTGAAAACTCCTTATAAAATAGACCTTGTCTAGACAACTAATTTTTCCCCACTCATGGAAGCAGCATAATTCCTCATATAGCAGGCAATCCAGATGAATAGTTTCACTGTAATAGTTTCCTGATGGAGTCGCTCAGATATCATTTGATCCAGCAAATTACGTATGTACTTTGATCCTAGAAATCTAATAAATACTGTACCAAGAAAAAATTAGATGCAAATGATAGATGGCAGTATGATTATGACGATGATGAAGAATTTCTCCACTACATATGGCTAAAGGAGCACAGATACAATGCTGCTTCTTACAATGGAGGACAAATGTTGTGGGTTTGCTGTCTCTGTCATCTTCTGTCTTCTTGCCAAATCCTTCTTTGTGTTCACAGAAACTCAGATAAGAAAGCTAAGCCTGTACTTTTAAAAAGTACTATAAGCTCTGCTTTCGGCAAGCAGCTTTGATAAAATGCTCTTCAAGATCCATGCCTAGATAAGCTTTTAATTACTGTGGCTTCTCTGCATGAAAAAGTTGATTGTGGAGCAACATAACAATGTTTTTAAGAACATATGAGCAGGACACAACAAGGAAAGGCTTTTTGCGCTTTGAGAATGGAAAGATGTAGGGCAATATTAGTCAGGGGAAAGGATCATAGTTTGGGAGAGCATGCACACTGTGTATGCACAAAAGGTCCCACATTCCTGGCAGTATCTCTGCCTGAAACCCCAAAGTGCAGCTGCCAGTCAGGATAACCAATGCAAGACAAGAAGTAGATGGACCTGAATTTGGAATCTGTATAAGGGTGCAATCCAGAGTAACTACGGGGAGTCCTTGCTCTGATGTAAGAACAATTTACTCTGGATTGCAATATGAATTTCCCATAGGTTTTCACTAGGTGGTACCATAACTACGTTGACGTAAATGTCTATTACGTGCACCCGTAGTTACTCTGGATTGTAGGGTAAGTCAGATTTGTATGTCTGGCAACATGCAACACAAAACTAATCTATGAAATTTATTGTCACAAGATGTTGCAATTACTTTATGCACTAACGACTTTTAACAGGGATAGATGATGTCCAATTTAAAAACCATCATAGCCATGGCTATGAGCTATGACAGCTAAACAGAAGTCTCCAGGCTCAGTAATGGTTTAGTTTTAGTTACCACCTAAAACTATGTCCCTGGGACATATGTCCCTGGGACATCTGACTAGTTGCTTATTGAAAAACAGAGTACTGAGCAAGATAGAACTTTGGTCTGACTCAGCACCTCAGAAATCATCTACTGATTTCACAGGAAGTTATATTAATGTCTTTTTTCTGTAACACCCCCATCCAAGATCAACACTTGTGCACCTGGGTGCAGGTGTCAAATGTGCTCCTGGAGGCATCTGGTGGGCTGCTGTGTGATAGAAGTGGGACTGGATGAGCCTTTGGCCTGATCCAGTGGAGGCTGTTATGTTCTTTAAAAAATATTTCATGAGAATTGCCAGTATCTTTGTGAGCAAGTGTTGCATGTGGCTCAACTAAAAACCACTTTGCTTTGTTAGGCAAATCTGAGGGCAATGGCAAGATGCACATCACACTGTGTGACTTCATTGTTCCTTGGGACTCCCTTAGTGCTACTCAGAAGAAGAGCCTAAACCAGCGATACCAGATGGGCTGTGAGTGCAAGGTAAGCCCAAATGGGAACACTTCAATTTTCAGACCTTATATGTTCAAAATGTCCCATGTTCCAGATTGATGTGTATTGACTCTAATCAGGGAAGAGAGTTTTCCTTTTGTCATTTGTAGGGGTGAGAGAAAATAGTGATATTGAGATAAAAACACATAATACCATTTTAAACTTTGGAAAACACTGAAATCTGCCAAAAAAAGTTTTCCCCTGGATATTAATGAAAATTTAATGACTATATTGGGAGAGTGGCATGAATTAATAACCCTGACAGTATCTGTTTGTATGAAAGCACTAGGGTATTTTTTCCTAGGGCTTAATTTAGAATCATAGAATCATAGAGTTGGAAGGGACCTAGTAGGTCATCTAGTCCAACCCCCTGCCTGCAGCAGGAAATCCCCCTAGAGCATCCCCGACAGGTGCTCGTCGAGCCTCTGCTTGAAGATCCCCGGTGAGGGAGAGTCCACCACCTCCCTTGGCAATGTGTTCCACTGCTGAACCGCCCTCACAGTCAGGAATTTCTAAAATGAGATGTCATTTTAATGTCATTTTAATGTTCTGCTATAAATTATAGTGCCTATCCTGCCATGGTCCCACTTATTCATTGCTTATGAAGGAATTTATTCTGCACATGTCCACAGGCTCTTTCACCACAGGCTCTTTCCACATGTGACTCCAATGGAAGCATATGCTGGGTGGGAAATTGATATTTCCATGTACTTACCTGTGTGAATGTTTGAAAAAAATAATTGTTTTACAACCAAAACACCAGTAGGATGGATGAGGGCAGGAAAGCTTTTTAAGGCCAAATCCTATCTAACATTTGAGCACTGATACAGCTGTGCCAACAGGACAGGTACTGTATGTATTCTGTGGTGAGGAGACTGTCATGGAGGCCTCCTCAAAGTAAAGGAAGATTTGTATGTTTACCTATAAGGGACAATGAGACTGCATCAGCACAGAAAAGCTGGATAGGATTGGTCCCTTAGGTCTCCTGCAACAACTGAGATCTCTGCATTTCTTATGCAATAAGACAGTTTTCATGAGAAGACTTAAATCTTTTACATAAAGTAAAATTTTGATCCCTGATAAACCTGAACAATTTGATGCAGTGACTTGCATTCCTGCCGGTATACAATTTGAAGACTGGTTCTTTCATTTTGGTAGTAGAGGAATGGATAAGAGGGGTTTGCTTGCTCCCTCATTTTATCCCCAAGATTATAGATATTCCAGTTTTGAGGAAGATGAGTTTGGGGAAGAAGTGTCAACCCTTTAGTGTTGTGTAATATTTAAAAGCAACTTACATGACTGTTGGATCAGCAATCATGGCAAATTATTGTGTCTGTTCTGTCTGCAGATCTCCCGCTGTCCCTCCACCCCCTGCTTTGTCTCTTCTCACGATGAATGTCTGTGGACAGACTGGGTGATGGAGAAGAACATCAATGGGCGGCAGGCAAAGCACTATGCCTGTATCAAACGGAGTGATGGTTCATGTGCGTGGTATCGTGGAGTGGCTCCACCTAAGCAAGAGTTTCTTGACATCGAGGACCCTTGAGTCCCCAAGGCCATGAAAGTTCAGTAGCCAATAGAATCAAAGCCTGCAAGAAATTAGACTGGTCCACCTCTGACATCACTTCCTGGAAACAGCATGAAATTTAAGGTCTCCCAGGCAGGCACAATGGTGGCGGATGGAGGGGTTATGAAAGGGGATGTCAAGGCCTCTCGTATGTTGCATAGTAGGTTTCCTCTCCTGTATTATGGTTTCTTAAAATCTGGATCACCATTGCCAATATATTAAGATGCAGTGGAAGTAACCAGAGTGAACAGTGTGAGTGGTGGAGAGGTGTTGCCTCTGATTCTGTGTAGCAGGCCTACCAGGTTCTTATTGCCTTGAGAGGGGTGTCTCTCCCTGTGGGAACAGCTCCCACCCCTTCAGTTCCCTACCCTACTAGCTTCTGCCTGTGTAAAACCTCATGTTCTCTTCCAAACGCACATCACAAATTAAACTTACACTTCATGCTTTGGAATAATTCCTTGCTTTTTTACTTCCTTTATACATGTGTCTGGTGGACTGAAAACATAACAACAAAAGAAGATGGTTTTGTCACAACATCCTCTTCCATTGGCAAAGAGAGTTCTTTTCCTTTTCAAATGTCAAAACGTCCCATTGAGAATTAGCTGTCATTGGGCAGCCCTGTTTTCAGGGATATTGTTGTGATTACTAGTCAAGTCACAAATTTCAGTTACTACTTAGTAACCTCGGTCTATGTGGGTTCGTGAGAGATGGGTGTAGAATCCAGCTCTAGGCTGTCAACTTGTTTCAGAATCTGGGTTAGCCCAAAAGACTTCCTAATGGAACCAGATGCTGTACCAACTTCCTGTGCATTCTTGTGCCATTGATGTAATTCAAGTGCCAAAACTCTTCCCAGACTTGCTATTCAAATTAAATATTCCTATTATACAGAGAAAGGAATTGGGTTACTCTGCCTCCTTTCTGGCTACACCAAGTAATGATTTTTAATATGGAAATTGGCCGTTGTGGCAAGAGTGCTCCCCAGAAGGCCAAAGTTTGTTTTCCCCTCCCAAATATGTGTCTACAAGAACTGGCAAGTGAAGGCCTAACTGCCTAAACTGTGAGTAGAGATGCTTTTTTGGAGTGAAGAATGATTCTAGCTGCTTGCAAGAGAATTGTGTCACCAGTTCTGCCTTCTCCCTAAGCTCTTCATAGTTATCCCCCCCCTTGCAAGACGAGAAAACTGATTGGGAGGGATGTTCTGAACTACTCCCAGCCAGACCTGCCCTGCCACCTGTGGCCTTTTCATGCTGTTCATCAAGGTAAAGTTTTTAAAGATGTCATATTGGACCAGTCTGTTTGATTTCAATATATTTTAAAAAAACTGAAAAAGGAAAAAAATCTGTTCAATCCAATATAAGACTCCTGTTTTGCTTCCTGTATGGTTATATCATATGTGACATTTACCTCTCTCTTTCTCTCTCTCTCTCTCTGTTGATTGATTTTAATGTTTTCCATTTGTTTTGGCAATCAGTTGTATCATTCCTGTGCTCTATTATTTTTTTAACTTCCTTGTTTAGCTGTTAGATTTGCACTTATTATTTTTAAAGGGGTTCTGCATTGGAAGTTTGCAACATACAATGGGAAGCATGTCAAAATATATGGAGGGTGGAGTCCTCCATTTATTTCTGGGTACCTTTGGAAGTAGTATTTCTCCTTCTGGCTCCTTCCTCATCCCCCCCTGCAAAACGCACAGGTTGTTTTAAGTTGGAGGCTGGCTGTGACGCAAGACAGCTTCTTGCCAGCCAAACTGTAATTCAGTGATTACCAGTAAGACAGGATTGCCATTCCAGTGGCAGTGTGAATAGCAACCAATGTGAAAGATCCATTTCTGGAAAAGCAGTTTCAATGGCTCTTCAATTGGCTTAATTTATAGCTGTGGGTTTTAGTACCATACTGAACCTTTCCCTGATAGATATACAAAATATACAAAGAAACACATACAGTTCCCCTTTTTTATGCCAGCAATTAAAAATATTTAAAAAAAGTTTACATTATTGCTTAGTAAGTATGAAAAATAAGTATCTAACTTGCTGCCATAATTTAAAGCTTATTGGGGAGCTGGGGCTGGGATGTTGTTTGGGGCTGGAGTAATATTGGGGGTAGGGGAACTTTTTTGTGGGTTGGATTCTGAAAGCTGAGATTTTCTTGTGCTGGGAACACATGAAAGTTGTTGAATAGACAAGCAGACTGTGCATGTCTCCGACGCTTTGTATAATTCATATGTGGACATTTGAGTCTTCGGACAATAAACAGTATTATCAAATAAAATAGGAATGTCTATTATATGGCATACACTATACATCTACAGAGGTGCTGACTTTGAAGTGAATATTGAAAATTCTTTCTGATCTCTAGTTTGTATTAAAGAAGGTTGTTGATTTTCTGCCTCCCGGGTCGTAAGTATTCCCCGTTTATCTGACAAGTTGGGGACCGAATCTGTGGTGAAAAGCAGAAATGATTGAAAAGTGAAACCCAATCCTGTTTTGGTTTAGAAATGTTGCTTTCAGTGCTTTTTTAGCAAGCAAATTGACAATGCCCTTTTTATCTTGCAAATTCTTGCTATCACAGATTTCTGCACCTGAATTCTAGAAAGAAAGAAACTTTATTGTCATTGTACACAAACATAGAATAACTCCTTCAGAAATGGAATAGACCAGGAGCTAAAGTGACCATGTGTGCTTTCTCTCACACACACGACCATAAGGCAGTGCAATCCAACTCTGGGTTAGACCGGCATAAGTCCTTTGTTGGCCTGGGGGTATCACAAAAGTAACATAAGGCACTTCTGGGCCATTGCTTGGGGGTGTTAGATGTGCCAGCCTTCCATGCTACTGTGCGAAAGGGGAGATGGTTGAGTTGTGATGGCTCAAATTGGTTAGGATTGCAGCCTGAATCACCATGCCATAGGTAAATCAATGTGGCTTTTAGCTTTTGGAACAACAGAGAGAGGTTGAAAGAGAGGAACATGGGTTGAATGACTTCTGGATATAACTGAAAGGTATTGAAAGAGCAGATCGGCAGATCATCAGCAAACCATCAGAAAGCAGGGGATACCTGTATTTCCAGCAACTCGGCTGCTTTCCTACCTGATGTTTTCCGTATTCCCTTATTTATCACATCTGCAGCACAATTCTATGCATGCATACTGAGAAATACTCCCAATACTCAGAAATGTACCCCCATTGTGTTCAGTGGAGTTTCCTCTCACACTGAGAAACGTGCTTGCAGGAGTTTGGCCTTGCTTTCCATAAGTTCTTCTTAAGTAATGGCAAGCAATTATTCCAACAATAAACAGTGATTCCCTCAGAATCATGCTTTATGTGTCAGACATGTACACTTCATCAACTTTATTGAGGGAACTGCTGAAGTAGGTCTCAAAATCCAGCACAAACCTTTACAGAAATCTAGACTTTTTCACATGCACACCCATTGGTGTACCCACACAAGGTAAAAGCTAGTGGTGTTCTCTAGAGATCTTGCAGATAATAAGGATAATCTACAAGATTGTACGTTTTATAGATATGCAAAGGGGATAAAAATTGAACAGGGACACTAAAGTATAGTATACCTACATACAGCTCAATCCTAAGCAGGTCTACTCAAAAGTGAGCCCCATTGTGTTCAATGGGTCTTAATCCCAGGAAAGTGTCTTTAGAATTGTAGCCATAGGGTGCAATCCAGAGTAACTGGGGAGTCCTTGCTCCGACATATGAACAATTTACTCTGGATTGCAATATGAATTTCTCACAGGTATTCACTAGGTGGTGCCGTAACTACATTGATGTAAATGTCTCTTACATGCTCCCGTAGTTACTCTGGATTGTACTGTTAGTCTTTATACTGCTCCAGTTTTAAAGCAGCTTCACTATAGCTGATCTACTACTCAAATTCGAGTATGGTCCTACAGCCCCCTAGTAGTTAAGAACATAAGAAGAGCCCTTAGGCCAAAGGCCAGTCTGTTTCAGCTTTCTGTAGCATACAGTGGCCTACCAGATTCCTCAGGGAGCATATAAGACACCTGCATTCAGGTGCTCCCCTTGCATCTGCATTTTGAAATTGTTGACATCTACATCTATCTATGCACACATACACACCCCTCATAGCTTGTAACCTGTGATGGTCCTTTCCTTTAGGAACTGAATAAAAAAGATTCTGGCTACAAAATGTTTTGTTGGACCTTTTTGCTGGTTTCGGATGCCACCTACCTCAAAAACTGATTTCTCAAGTACTTACAATGGATCCACAGAAAACCTAACCCTGTAAATAATTAGCAGCAGTACTGCAAGGACATTCCATTAACACTACACTCCTTTGGGAATAACATTACACATTAGAATACAGTACCATCTTTGAAAGAATCTTCTCTCTAGGCACTACCTATCAATCCTAAGAGAATGACCTCAGAAGATGATCGTACTGAAAGGGTAAGATTAAGAGCACAATCTCATCAAATAGAGAGTAGTGGCACTCTTTACTGCAGAAGGATTCTCTTGCTGTATAGGCAAAGTCCCTATACTTTTTCTTATTGTTACTAGTTGTAATGTAGTTGTGGATCACCACAGAACTTCCAAACGGGGGTGGGGTATAAAGAAGAAAGTGGGAGAAGTAATTTCAGAGGTAGGTTCTGAAACTCAGTCAGATGAGGGATCGAACCAGTGACACAATTCACAACTTAAAAATCAAATAGAAAATGAAGATCCAAGATACTGAGATCCAAGATATTGAGCAACAGAAAAAATGGCCCTCTTTGCAGCAACAGGAAATACTATGCAGTGGTTCTCAAAACTGCTGTGGAATCCACTAGGTGGTTTGTAAGCCCATTTCAGGTGAATCCCCATTCATTTCAATATATATATATATATATATATATATATATTTTTTTTAATATATTGGATGTGATTGTATTGTGAGAAATGGAACTGGCTACACTGTGTATATGCTTTTAACAATGATCATGCATGGGACCTCTTCCTGGGTAAGGACTGCAGCCTTTGGGATGTTTGGGAAATTTTTTAAAAGATCAGCAAATGTTTGGGAGAGTTATTTATCTTCTTCTTTATATATAAAACTGAAAAGTTACTGACTGATTCACTCACTGACTCATCAACACCCCACCAAAACCGCTGGGCCTAGAAGCGTGAAATTTGGGGAGGGTGTTCTTTCTGTGATGTAGGCACCCATTAAGAACTGGTTTTTGGAAACTGACCAGAAGGGGGTGAAAAGGGGGCGTTTTCCTTCATATACTTTACAACAGGGGCCTCAGGAGGGCCACATCATCTCTCTGACACTGTGTTGGTGGCTGGAAAATTACTTCACATTACAAATTTGAATATATTTACATACATTTACATATATTAGAGTGGACAATATATGAAGGCTTGCCCAAGGGCTGGATAGAGGGATCTTGCCAGGGGCCATATTGAAGCTTGCCGAGGGCCACATCTGGCCCCCGGGCCAGAATTTGGAGACCACTGCTTTACATTCAAGAATCCTTGATTGATCCAAGCCCAGAGTGACCATTTGCTGGCACCCAAAAGCAGGACAGGGTCTCCCAAAAGTCCGGATTTTCAATTGAAAGTCCGGACTTCAAAAATTTTGGGGGGAGGACCTTGTCTTCCTTTTTGGGTGCCAGCATATGGTCACCCTTTATTCAGGAGCATGCCCTTTGACTTACCTGGGCTGCTGCTGGGGAGGTGCTTCATGGAGGGTACTTGGGGGGGTCACTAAGCGGCTGCCTGGCCGGTGTGGCAAGTCTTTCAGCCGCCCAGCCAGCAGCCATCTTTAAAGGAATATTCCTGCACATGTGCGCAGGTACTAAGAGGTGCCTGTGTCCTTCTCTTGGGGGCTGCTGTGGAAGGGCCTGGAATGGCTCGGGGATGAGGATGGAGCATGCTGCATTCCACTCCAGTTTGCCTTCAGCAGGCGAGTCTTCAGCAAGTGGCTGGGCAGGCAGGAGCCCCCGCCTGATCTGGACCTGGAACGAGGGACTACTAGGCCCAGCCCCCCCCCTCCCCACAGCACAGCAGGAGAGGGCAGGAAGATCCCTGGAAGGGGTGTTTAGTAGCCTGGCCCACTGGGGGGCATTGCGGGAGGGCTGTACCGACAGTGCTAGCAGTGGGGCAGTGTCGGAAGCACCTGCAGGGCAGCGCTGGCCACAGAGTGCCCCATAACAGCTCCTGCCTAAGGAAGGGGTGCTCTCACCCTCCCTGGACACCTGCACCTTGGAGGAACCCTGCACCCCCACAAAGCAGCCCCTGAGCAGGAACAATGGAGCCTTCCTTCCTGCCATTGCCACCCTGCCAGCAATGGGGACGCGACGGGCTGCCAGCAGGGCAAGGATGGAGCGAGCTGCAGAGGAAGTGAGGTGCATGCCTGTGTCCCCGGAGGCTGGCACACGCCTCTTAGGACCTGCGCATGCGCAGGAATGTACTTTTAAAGATGGCTGCTGGCCGGGAGGCCGAAACTCCTACCGCCCGCCAGGCAGCCCCTAGTGCCCCCTCCACAAGCAACCACTCCACCCCATTTGGACAGACTATCCCTTATTGGACTGGACAGTCCGGTCCAATAAGAGAAAGCTGGACATATCCGGCTGATTCCGGCTTTATGGGAAGCCTGTCCAAGCCCTGCCCCAACCCCTTGACCTAGAGGCATGAAATTTGGGGAGCACATTCCTTCTGTGATAGGAGCGCCACCAAGAACCGATTTCTAGAAATTTAACCCAAAAGGGGCTGAAAACAGGTGCAATGCATTTTTGACCTATACTTAACACTGAAGACTGATCAACACCCAGCCCAAAATCCTCACCTGCCTGATATGGGTGCCCACGGCTGTGAGGGGGGATGATGCACATGGGGGATGTTGCACATGGAGGGGATGTTGCGCATGGGGAGAATTTTACTCCTGCAACATGGGTACATTTCACTACTTTTAAGTAAAGTTTTTGTTTTGATTTTGTTGTATGGTGGGTGTTAAAAATTTTCCTTATATATTTCCTGATACAACTTCTGGTCCTGGCATCACTTCCAGGTTTAATGACAATACTTTTGGTGGTCTGATATGGTTATTCTAAAGCAGTGTATCTTAAACTGTGGCTCAAGATCCACTAGCTGGATCCCCATTCACTTCACTATTTCATTTTTAATACATTAGACTTATCAATGACTGCATTTTGGAAAATGTTACAAATCTGTACGTTAGGCACATATACATAGGCACATATACATAGTTTTAAATATTAATAGTAAACGGGAATTACTTGGGTAAGAGTGGATAGGATTACAGCCTTGGATGTCACTTCCAATAATGACACTACATCTGGTAGGCCCTAACAGATTTTCATTCTAAAAAGTGGATCCTGGTACTAAATGTTTGAGAGGCCATGTTTTAAAAAGTGGATCTCGCTGCTGTGTTGTATGGAGAGTCCACTGGATTATTTTCAGTGGGTTCAATGAAGCTCTTTCTACTGACATACATAAAACGTCATCACTCTTTGGTCACATTTCTTGATACTGTTTGCTTGATACTTTATGTTAATGAGAAGTTTTGACCATGCAGGGACTAAATCTAGATAAGGGCTCCCTGGTTCTGGGAGGGTTTTTTTGGCTTGCCTCTCCAGTTGGACATCCCAGTGTCTTTCCATCTGTTGTATTTCTATGCTGCCTTCCTCTCCAAAGGGACCCAATGTAGTGTACAATAATAATTAAAAATATAAATTAAATAATTTATTTAATCATATAAATGAATTAATTAAATAAATAATATAAATAAATAATTAAAAATCACATAAAATAAAAAATCATAAAAAAATCTGTTTTCCAAGGCAGCTTTCTCCATTCCAGCTATTGCCCCAGAAATCTTAGCAAAGGTCTGGCCCGAACTTGATTATGGTTGCAATCTGATCCACATTTACCTAGGAGTAAGCACAACTGATGGGCTGCAGTGGCTTAGTGGTTAAAGGTGCTTGTCAATCTGAACATCGGCAAGTCAGCGGTATGAGACCTGAGTACTGCAAGGAAGAGTGAGCTCCCATCCTTAACCCAGCTCCTGCCAACCTAGCAATTCAAAAGCATGCAAATGCAAGTAGGTGTCCCTTTAGTGGGAAAATCGTTCCATGCACATGTGGGCCACATCCATGGAGACTTTTCAAACAACTTGCTCAAGAAACTCTGCTTCCTAGAGTCAGTCAGACTTAACAGGGCAATTTGCAGATGATTACCTTTTAGTTCAATTGATTATAAAGGGACTTACTTGATAATGGACAAGCCCAGGCTTCTAGTTACTTCATAGTGGACAAGCACAGACATTCTAGTTCTGGTTCTAGGGTTATTGGGTTCCAGGTCTTGTTAAAATTTGCAGTCATCTGGGATACACTTTCCATTATGAGATTTACTTCTGAGTAGACATGCACAGGATTGAGCTTTAAATGTAAGGAAGAACACATCTCTGCAGGATACTAAAAGGCCTGGGAAGGTTTTTTTCTGCATTGGAGTCCTTCATGTGCTGCTTTTCCCTTTGCTCCTTCCAGGCACGTGGCAGGAAGGATGCTCTGCAGAGCACTGCGCCTTTCTCTTCTCCTTCTCCTCCCTTCACTTCAATGCAGAGATTGTCCAAGCTTGAAGCAGCACTCCTGCATTAAGGGTTCCCCTGAAATTAAGTTGGGCCACAATCCTATCCACATTTACCTGGGAGTAAGCCCCATTGACTATAAGGAGATTTACTTCTGAGAAGACATGAATAGATTAGGCTCTCAGGCTGCAATCCTATCCACATTTACCTGGGAGTAAGCCCCACTGACTATAATGGGACTTCTGAGCAGAAATGAATAGATTAGGCTCTCAGGCTGCAATCCTATCCACATTTACCTGGGAGTAAGCCCCACTGACTATAATGGGACTTCTGAGCAGAAATGAATAGATCAGGCTCTCAGGCTCCAATCCTATCCACATTTACCTGGGAGTAAGTAAGCCCCTTTGACTATAATGGGACTTCTGAGTAGATGTGCATAGGATTGGACTCTAAGAATGCAATACTGTTCACATTTACCTTAGGTGTGAGTCCCATTGAAGATAATAGGACTTACTTCTGAGTAGACTTGCATAGGATTGGGCTCTCAGGCTTCAATCTTATCAACGCTTTCCTGGGAATAAGCCCCATTCATTGACTAAGTACAAGGGATCTTACTTCTGAGTACACAAGCCTAGGATTGGGCTCTACGAATGCAGTCCTATTCACATTTGCCTGGGTGTAAGCCCCACTGACTATAATGGGACTTACTTCAGAGTAGACAAGATTGGGATCTGAGGCTGAAATCCTCTCCACCTTTACCTGAGAGTAAGTCCCAGTGATTCTAAGGAGGCTTACTTCTGAGTAGACCTGCATCAATCCCATCACGTTGCATCTTCTCCATCTTTTACCTGGGAGTAAGCCCCATTTACTATAATGGGACTTACTTCAGAGTAGACAAGATTGGGCTCTGAGGCTGCAACCTTTACCTGGGAGTAAGTCCCATTGGCTCTAAGGGGACTTACTTCTGAGTAGACCCGGATGGGATTGGGCCATGAATGGCAGCACCCCACCCACCCCCTCACCCCACACAGCTGCTCCTGCAGTGGGGCGATGAGAGGCTGTTGTGGGAGGAATTCAGCAGGCGGCGCTGCTTGGCCGGAGCCTGCTGGAGGCCCGGTTGCGTCAGGGGAAGCCGGGCGGGCCTGCTGCCTTCCTCCGCCCCTTGGTGCGAGGACTGGGCCCGGCTCAGCGGCCTAGCTCTGCCCTTCCCTTCCCTTCCCAGGAACGCGGCAGAGACACGTGTGTATGAGGGCGCGTGGAGCCTGCGCGGGCACCGGGAGAAGCGGGTGGTGAGTGGGGGTCTGGGGGGCATCCGGGGACCCTCCAGCCGCGCTTGGGTGGGGGGAGAGCGGGCCTGCTGAGACCTCGGGATCCGTGCAGGGCGGCCTGGACTCGGCTCTGGAGAGGGCTCTGCCTCGGCACTGGCCTCCTCCCGCCCCGCCACCCATCACGGGCGGGGGTGACCGGCAGGGCAGGCTGCTGCGGCCCCTCTGCGGTTCTCCTCGCCAGGCCCGCCAGGCTGAGGGTGAAGGAGGGCGGCAAGCACTGCCTATGGATGCCCCTGCACCAAACAGTGCCCTCTGCCCTGGGACAGTAGACCACCTCCTCCCTCTCCAGGACACGTCCTCCTTTGTAGCCATGAGTCCTGGAAATAAATCTTCCTTGTCCTCCTTTTCCTTGTGAGGAGGCAGCACGAAGCCTTCTTGGGATTCATAAATTAGGGCTGCAGTCCTAACCCCCAGCCTAACCCCTGGCATAAGTCCTGGGCTGACCTTGTCATAAGACTCTTCTCCTGCCCCACTCCTGGGGGGTCAGGACAAAACACTGGGGTACACCACCCTCCCCACACTACAGGGAAAGATAGGCCGGCCTTAGTTCCTTATATATATATATGTTGTATATCTTTGTATAGGTGTGTGTATAGATATTATATAGTGTGTGTATATATACACACACTATATAATATATATACACACATACATATACATATATATATATGTGTGTGTATATATATTATATAGTGTGTGTATATGTATATATACACACACACACTATATAATATATATATGCACACATATTCATAGACACACACATATATATATATACACACACACACACACACACACATATCACATGGTTTGTGTGTGTATATATACATATATAATATTTATATGAGTGCTTTTAGCTTTTATTTTGTCATGTCCTACATTTTTCTTGTTTGTCCTCCACCTTTTCCTCTTGCAGTTATGTCATCTGGTCACCCTGCCCTTGGCGGCTGCTGTGGCTGACAGGGGAACCATCTCCAAGGTGGGAGCGAGGGAGGGAAGGAAACTGCTTCTTCTTTTGTGTGGAGGGGATACTGCCTGGATTGCCATCAGAGTCTGGAGCACATGGCTGAATACAGCCTTGGGAAGGGGAAGGGAGGAAGGAAGTAGGCCTGTATTTTCTGCTTCTGTGGCTTTAATCTAGACCAGAGGCTTGGAGAACACCTCTTGGGTGAGGCGACCAGGTGAGCTAGGCTGAGGATAAGAGACATCCTTCTCTGTATCCTGGTCTGCTGATCCTGACCTTCTCTATGCCATCTCCACTCCAGCCAAGTTCTCTGTCTCTTTGGACACACTAGTTAGAAAGGAAGCTCATCTCCACATGGACTGTTGATGAAATATTTATATTTATCTGAGTATTTGCTGTTGTATCTTGTACCTTAGGAGGTTGCCTTCAGACACATTAATTTAAAGGATTTATACCCTGCCTTTCTCATACCAGCACAACTACTCAAGATGGCTTACAAAGCTTTAGCTCCTTCCCCCCACCCCCACCCCTGTGAGGTAGGTGAGGCTGAGAGTTAGTGACTGGCCCAAGCTTCATGGCTGAGGAAGGATTTTAACCTTGATCTGCCAGGTCTCAGTCCAGCCCCCTAACTACTATACTGGTGGTTCTTGAACATATCAGCCCTTCTGAGAATGATGATCTGTACAGGACCTCTCCAAAAGTGACTCCTCCAATCTGGAAGTGGTGTCATGGTCAGATGTTACATCAAACAGGAAATGACATCGCTGTGATGCCAGAGCTCCTTCATGTCTACTTGGAAGTAAGTCCCATTATGTTCAATGAGACTTACTCCCAGGAGAGTAAGGATTGCAGCCCAAGTGCCCCTTTCCAAGATGCCTTCACCTAGCTTTTTGCAATTCCCCCCTGAAATGAAGTTCCAACCTCCACTTTGAGATCCACTGTACTACATCTCATCCCCGGCTCCCATCTTGTAATATTTGGCATTGCTGACTTGCTTTTCAGTCCCAAGGATGCACAGGCAATGGTGCATATAGTCCACCCTGTTCTATTTCCTGTTTGTTGTTTGTGTCCTTGCTTCTGGGCTAGATTCTGCTGTGGCAGAAGTCACAATTCTGTCTCACAAAGGAATCTGCAGACCAGTCTCAAACCTGCAGACCAGATCTCTGTCCCAGGATAGAAGCATAATATGTATTTCCTTGATCCTACTGGAATGTTAGATACTTGCTGAGGGAGCTGTTATTGAGAGCCAACATTTCTCAAAACACTTTAAAGCAGTAGGTAGGCAAAAGTGTGTGTGCAAACGGCCAGATATACAGTAGGATGCAACCAGGAATGAAGTGCTCTTTCTCAAAATCCATTTTATCCCACATGCCACAAGCTTGTGAAGTGCAAATGTGTTCCTCTGGGAGAGAAATGGTAGCACATGGTGTCTCTGAGAGCTGTTTTATATATGGTATGGATGGACTAGTTCCTATTGCATATAGGTTCCTTATGTAATGAAGGTTCCAGGCAGGAGTCTTGAATATCAAAGCCTCAAGACCACTGGTTCCCAACCCATGGACTCTGAGAAGTGTCCTTGAGTCTCAGGAAGAAAAGACAGATGTTCTTTGATCCTTTCAGCATCTTGCAGATTCCCACAGAGGAGGGAAAGAGCAAAGAATGAGCCACCCAAAGCTGCAATCAACAACCAAAGCTGTAACCTACATATTTAATCTATAAAAATAAATCCAATAAACCTTATCAAATAATTATACATTTGATTGTCCTTTTTTGTAAAATTGCATGCACAATTGAGGTGAGGACTGCATGTGGTTCATGACAATTCCAATTTTTGCTTCAGTGGTCCATGGATATCTAAAGGTTGGGAGCTGCTGTTTCTACATACACAGTAATTTCCAAAGCAGTACAGTATTCTCATAGTGAGCAGTTGCTACCCCTTTTCCCTTCCTTAGCAAACATGTTTTGATTGCAAGCATATCAGGCTCATTAAGGATCCTTGAGCATAACAGAGTAGTTGCAGCCTTTCAGGTGTAGAGCACCTCTCCAGTATTTTGTGATACTCATGTAGAGCTCATCACTTGTACTTTGTGATACTCATAAGAATATTTTTATGGCAGGCCTGTGACAATGTAAATCTGTCCCCCCCCACCCCCCGCAAAAAAAGCAAATTTGTCAGGCCTATTGTCTGAAGGGCAAAATGATATTTATATTGAGCATGGCAGAAATTTAAAATAATTCTCTGTAAACAGAGGGACATGAGATTTCTAGTGCAAGTGGTATTTTTAGAGGGGTGGTCTGTTGGTAGTCAAATGCAATTTTTGATACAGTAAGGCAGTGTTTCCCAAACTGTGAGCTGTGGCTTCCCTGGGGAGCCACAGAAACCATCCAGGGGAACCAACAAATCCTCACGCACAGCCTGCTGTGTATACAATATTTAGGATTGTAGCTTTAATGGGGCGCTTCAGCCAAGAGCCACCAGTCCAAAAAATTTTGTGAATTTTTTGTATGCCCTTTCTTTATATGCTGCTGCTAACCTCCCTTCCTGAAGATGTGGTAAATCTCATGCCTCTTAACTAAAGGCTTGGATATGTATGCTCCAGTGTTTCAATGCAAGCTACTTTGTGGCTTGGATTGCTCCAAAAAGCAGAGCAAAACATGCATAGTTTCACTTTTGTAAACTGAAACTTAGGCTGCAGTCCCATACACATATCCCACCTGAGAGTAAGTACCATAGAACACAATTGGACTTAACTTCTGAGTAAACATGCTTAGGATTGCACCCTTAGTTTATTTACCCCCAAATCCATAGTAACTATGGGAGCACATAAGAGACTTTATGTGCACCCATAGTTACTGCATCACCTAGTGAAAACCTATGGGAAATTCATATTGGAATCCAGAGTAAGTTGTTCTTACACTGGAGCAAGGACTCCCCATAGTTACTCTGCATTTTGCCTTTAATGTATTTGTGCCCCACCTTTCTTCCAGAGTGTATGAAGACTTTGTTTGCTAGAGAGTTTGATATAGCCTACAATCCAGAGTAACTACGGGAGCACGTAAGAGATATTATGTGTACCCGTAGTTATTGCACCACCTAATGAAAACCTATGGTAAAATTTATGTTGCAATCCAGAGCAAATTGTTCTTACACCAGAGCAAGGACTCCCCGTAGTTTCTCTGGTTTGTGCCCATAAACACTGATATGAAAAACCTCTTGTGTAAACATATCCTAGCCTTTTCTTCTACATCAATGGTATTCAAACTGGGGGGTTGTGACCCCCTTTTAGTGTAAAGGTCCCCCACTCCTTTTAAAGGGGTGGAGGAAGAGGGAAAGCAGCAGCATGATCCCTAAGAACGTGGCCCTGGGGGCTATTTTCAGGCTCCCCAGGGGTAGTGCCAGGGTCCGGGGTAGCAATGATGGTGGAAGTGAGCTTTTCATTTTGATTGTGGCTTGAGCTTTTTATTATTTTTAAAGTTTCTAGGCTTTTTGTGATAATAGCAGGCCTCCGTCAGTCTTGGAAGACTATGGTATCGTGCTCGGCGCTGCATACGCTGCATGCGAAGCACGAAAGCCTGGGTTGGATTGTTATGGAGGATAGGCTGTTACCCAAGCAGCAAATCCCCCCTCTCCACACCACTGAATTAGTCCAATGGAAAGGCAGAGCCAATATGATTGGATCCAGCTGGCGTTGCAGAGCTGGGCTAAGGACAGGCGCTCACCCTGTCTTGTGGGACCGACCCAGGTCTCGAACCCTGGCCTGCTGGTTAACAAGCACAGTGTCTTAGCCACAAGTTCAAATTATGGGAAGTACTATGTTATTTTTGCTGCAAAAATATCAAGATCTCTTGGGAATTCTAAGGGTGGTTAGGAGATAGGAGTTGGGTGCTGCTCTGATGAATTTCTATTAAAAGTTCCACAATTTGTAATTGAAAATATGTTGGAAACATTGACATGCACACTTGTAACTTGATAAATTCTGAACATGGAACTTGCAACTGTGTTGCAGACTGTTGGGTAAATGTAGACTCTCTGATAACAATGTGGTTGAAATTCAAGCCATGATTGTGATTTGAATTTCCTTTTTAAGGTACTGTACTTGGCCATCTTATCAGATTTTTTCTTTCTTTTTTTGCAGCTTTGCCTTGCAGACACAGTCCCCTTGCTCTGGCAAATCTTGCCACTACAAGGTGATGCACCATGCCCATAGTGGACAAGCTGAAAGAAGCCTTAAAGCCTGGGCGAAAAGACTCTGCTGATGATGGTGACCTGGGCAAGCTGATGGCTGCTTCTGCCAAGAAAGTACTGTTGCAAAAGATTGAGTTTGAGCCAGCCTCCAAAAGTTTCTCCTACCAGTTAGAGACCCTCAAAAGTAAATATGTGCTGCTGAACCCCAAAACAGAAAACACCAATCGGCACAAGAGTTATGAGGAAGGCTGCATCCGGAAGCAAGGTGCCTTGTGTGCTTTACCCATTTCTTTGGGAGTAGTTCTCTTCTTGCTTTGTCTGACTATGCTATCCTTCTTTTTCATTGACAGGCAGTGACCATGTGCTGGGAAGTGATGGGGTTCCAGCCCCACAGAAGGTTCTCTTTCCTGTGGAGCGTCTTTCCCTAAAATGGGAGCAGGTGTACCGTGTTGGAGCTGGCCTCCACAACCTGGGCAATACTTGTTTCCTTAACTCCACCTTGCAGTGTTTGACATACACCCCACCTCTTGCCAATTATCTACTTTCCAAGGAGCACAGTCGTAGTTGTGAGTGCGGCTTTTTGGAGTGTTCTTTTCTATGTTGGGTGGCTGATGATCCAGGCAGTTGTGGAGTACACAGATGGACCGAGTTCAAACATTTCACTAAACCATGGTTTACCTTAGTGTCAGGAGCCTCAGGCATGCAACACAAGCTGAAATTGGAAGTTACAAATTTAGTTGTTTCGTGCAAGCCATGAGTTTATAATAATACTAAACCTTGGTGTAATGTGATGTTTGAATTGGGTATGTTTTCTTAGCATTTGGAGGGACAAAGGCTGTCACAGTTCTGTTCTCTGAATTTTAGTGTTACTTTCTTATGAATTGTTTGTTTTGGGACCTGGAACAAGAATGCGTAACTATCTTCTTTAATAATAAACGACAGTAACATAGAGCTTAAGAGATAGCACAATCTTTTACTAGCACTCTATTGGCACAAGTCCCTTGTTGTGGCTTGAGACTGTCATGAAAGTGATACAGAACACATTTGTGACTACTCCAGAGTGGGAGGACCTGGTCTGGGAGGAGTTGGGACTGGCCGGCAATTAGGCCAGATTATAATCTGCCTTGCAAGCTGTCCAGCATAACAGCAGGCTGTTTTGATCTGTACCAGTGGTTTCTTGGGCACAGATCCAAGTAGTGACTATGGTGTTACTCAGGAAAGGGGCATAAGTCACTGAGTTCACTCCATCCACCTTCAAACCTGTTCTGGATATAGTACAGAATAGTTGTTCCAATGCATATTAGGATTCGGTTGTGAGCCATGGATTGAGGAAGTTCTCAGTTCAAACTTCTCTCATGAACAAAAGGGTCCTAAAGTACTTTTGTGCCACTCCAGCCCATACCGTAGCTGGAAATCAGAGGGAGTGGCTTGCC
The DNA here is from genome assembly GCA_030015325.1 of Cryptoblepharus egeriae. NCBI lineage: Eukaryota > Metazoa > Chordata > Lepidosauria > Squamata > Scincidae > Cryptoblepharus > Cryptoblepharus egeriae. Next base: position 100,337,529 of record JAREYC010000002.1, on the reverse strand, counting down.
TAAAATTATCTTGTAAGAACTTGTAAGAACTCAGAGGCAAATAAATTACAATAAAAATATCCTATATAACAGTTTTGTTGACTTGTGAGAGAGATGTGACTGATGGAGATATAGTTAAATTCCTAGTAGGTAGATATTACTGTGTTGAATAAAGTAAAGGGATATTACATAGATATTACTGTGCTGAATAAAGTAATAATACTATGCTGAATAAAGTTGATTATTGTACAACTTGATTATTGTACTAAAGATTATGAAAGACATGTCTGCTATCATCTTTAGGCAAAGAAGTTATGTTGTATTGGTTGGCCCAATGTCATGCTCAACTTAGGCAAGGACGACTGTGCAGTCTTCTCTGAAGATTGTTCTGCCACATTAGTTTTTGCTGCAGTCTTGGAAGCAATGCAAGGCTTTGAAGTGTGAGAGTTCATGCCTGATTTCTTCTCTTCCAGGCCACCAGGGAGGTTTCTGCATGATGTGTATTATGCAGAATCACATGATACAAGCTTTTGCCAACAGTGGTAATGCCATCAAGCCAGTGTCCTTTATCAGAGACCTTAAAAGTAAGCAGAAGGGGGAATTTTGTTTGGGATAAAAAAAGTGGCATGAGATGGTTAAAATCCTTGTGTTCACTGTAGTGGTAATGTCTGGATGTGTAACCTAATTATGCACATGTGATTTATTTATATGCAATTTTGTCTCAAAGTGAATGAGGGTGGCTGTTTAAATTGAAAAATGAACATCCCTAAAGTAGCAGTTAATGGCTTAAAGGCAACCTGGTTATCATGGCAATGTGGCAGACCATTAAACTTGCCTGAGAAAGCCTGCATAAAGGGTTAAGTTCCATTTCCGCTTCAGCTGGAAGGGAGACCAAAGCAATAATCAATTCTGAATTGCTTTGTAATGGGAAGCTTTTGCCTCTGAGCTGAAACTGAACCTATGGAAAGAGAATTTGATTCACATTGATTCATTGCCTGCCTCCTTACCATGGTAAATAACCAAACATAGTGAATGGGGACGTTCAACCTGTATTGTGTAATTGCACTCTGCATGGTGTGGAATGCTGATGTTATTGGCCTTATTTGAAAAGTTTTAGATCTCATCATAGTAGATGGATGTTTGAAGACACAACAGTAGAGTGATTGAGTGAGTGTGTGTGTGTATGAGAGAAAGAGAAATAAAGTTGCAAGCTGGAGACATTTGGGTTCTCCTTTTTATACATTTGTTTAGAAATCTCAAAACAGACAAAAATGAGATTAAAATGTACTGGTAACTGTTCTGTGCTCAGTTATGAAATTGGAGTTATTAGAATTTCCTTGTTGCAGAATCTTGCTGCAGCTTACATGAAGACATTTCTTATCTTTCTGAGTCGCAGAGAAGAGAGTGGGTAATAATGCTATCAGCCAATGCTTTGGAATTTATGTTGAGGAGCATAAGAAAAAATAGACTATTTTCTTCTTCATCTGACAGAGATTGCTCGACACTTCCGTTTTGGTAGCCAGGAAGATGCTCATGAATTCTTGCGCTACACCATTGATGCCATGCAGAAGGCCTGCCTCAACGGTTTTACTAAGTATGTACATTCCCTGTCCCTATGGTTGGGAGGAGCTAATGTCCTAGACTTTAAGCAATTCTTACCTTACAACCTATTCTCCTGGATGGATTAATACCTTACAACTTATACTTCCTCCACTTCAATGCAGAGAGTTTAGTAGAAGCATGGACATTCAAATGCCCTTGCCTATAATACAGGCAAGGGGAACTGTGCATGCTGAGGAAACATCAATTCAACTTTTGGTGACCTCTTTTTTTGCTCAAAGAAGGAATAGCCTGTGTACTAAACTAACAGCCTTGTTCAGAGAGAAGTCCCTTGCCCTGAATTCTTAGACTGCTCCTGTGTTCAAGCATTTGTACGTAATTCTACTGAAGTCATCCCGTTGGCTTCAAAAAGGTAATATTTTTGTCAACACTCTGGCATTTATCTCTTCAGGCTTGATCGTCAGACTCAGGCTACTACACTTGTGCATCAAATCTTTGGTGGCTATCTCCGATCTCGTGGTGAGTGCATCTGCTGATTTATATTTTATCTGGAACTGCTCCTCTAAGGAGCTCAAACCTGTGAAGTAAGCTAGGCTGAGAGACAGTGATTGACTCAAGATCACCGGGTAAGCTTCATGGCTGAGTGGGGAATCTGAACCCAGGTCTTTCTGATCATTGTCCAGCCATTGCACCATATTGGTTATGCAAGTATTCTTGAGGGTGTTAGTTGTATCAGAATGTGCTCATTTTTATTCTTTGATTAAGATCTGTTGGGTCAGTCACTTTACTATCGTATGTGCTTGGATCAAGTGTGGTGATAATACCACAGCTCCAGTATGGCTTCCATTGCCCTATCAGAGTTCTCCAGGTCTGACTGGACATTCAGCTGCAGGTTCCTGCTCTCTGCAAGAATTTCCTGCTTCCTCCTTCTGTCCTTTGTTGAGTCAGTGAAGAAGAGAGTGGAACAGCTGCTGATTTTGCTGGATTTGAGAAGTGTAGCTTCCTTTTCCATCTTGCTGTGAATTATGTCGTTGGAAGACAGCTTTGAGTTCAAACAACAAGCAGATAAATGAATTCTGCTTTCTTTGCAGTGAAGTGCTCCATTTGCAAGAGTGTTTCAGACACTTATGACCCCTACCTGGATGTGGCTCTGGAGATCAGGGTATGCCAGAATTATTTAAATACTACTCCTTTTCTTTTTCTTTTTAAAAATTTCAGCTCTAGAGAACAAAACAACCTGGTGGTGAGGGGGAAAAATATCAAACATGTATACAATTTGCAGATTTGTAAACAGGAACCCCTTTCATTACCATCAGGCTTGCAATTTAATTCTTCGAAGTTTCTAGAAGCCAAGAATTGCTTAGTATTGAGATGCAACTTCTTGAAGAGTAACTGATTATGGAACTAATACTTTTGGGAGAAGACTGTTTTAGTGTTACCATTCTGCTGTGGCAGGGATGGGGTGGGGAGAGAGAGAGAGAGAGAGCATGCACACATATTTTACAAATCTGCAAATTCTACAAATCTGCTACTACTAGCTTATCAAACGTTGGGAGACGGGTTGAATGAGTCAGGTACGCAAATTCTAAAAGACTGAGATGTGACCCATTCCCATTATTTACAGTACTTTGCAGAGTATAGTACTTGCCTATTGGCTAGAGCAGTGGTTTTTCAAACTTGGAGAGGTCTTACTCCCGTATTTATGTTCAGTCCCTATTATGGTTTGGTGGAAGAGGTATCAAAGCAAGCAACAGGATTGCGTTGCTAAAGGAGAATAAAGGGTTCTTTTGCTTACTATCACTATATGTGGGCTAAAGCAGGCTCCAGGAGGTACTGGGGAGCCCTCAACAGCCATCTGCAGGGCTTGAATCTTCATATGGAGCAAACAGAAAGTGCTTTTGTTTGAGATGTTTGAAGATTCTAAGGGCAAAATCCATAGCAGTTACGGGTCCACGCAGTTATGTCACCCTCTAGTGTTATCTTATGGAAAGTCATCTTAACTTCTCTGGAGCAAGGGGCTTAATTTCATTTTAGGATATAGGCCTAAGGCTCTGTTCGAAGATTTCAAGCCCTGCAGAGGGCTGTGCAGGGCTCCTCTGCATCTCCTGGATCCTGTTGCAGTTGTATGCAAGTGAACACTCCCCTTTCATCCCCCCTTAGCAATGTTATCCTAGGCTTTGCATCACTCCCCTTCACCCCTCCCCTGCAACAACAGTTTTTCTCCAAGTTTGAGAAATACTAAGATAAAGGGTAATGGTTACCAGAGAGTGGGCAAAGTGGGATTCTGTAAGAGACTGTTCTCTCATCGGTCTTCTGCACTTACCTTTTTTCCTTTTATTATTAAAGCAGGCTGCTAACATTGTGCGCGCATTAGAGTTGTTTGTAAAGGCAGACGTGCTGAGTGGTGAAAATGCCTACATGTGTGCCAAGTGAGTTGTGTTTTGTATTTGTTTCCCTTTGTCCTACCCTTTCCTTCCCTGAACAGATATGCCTTCTAAATCAAACCTGTTCTTAGCATGGATATTCTGATTTATAAGACCAGACAAATCTGTGCTCCTTCATAGCTTCAGTGAATGCTGATTTGTTAGATACTGTAGAAAAAGAAATGGAAGATGGAAATAGGTTCACCTAGCCACAAGCAAATTTGAAAAAGAGGAGGGAAGTTGCAGATACCTGCACAGGGTGTTATGTTTGCTGCACTCACTTTCTACGTATTTGGAAACCAAATCATTTTCCAGAATATTTAAAAATTGTGGTGCAGATGACTAGCCTGAACCCTGAAGGTAAGCCTTTTCTTCAGTTCTCTCAAGGGTAAATGTATGGAGTGCAGTTATGCAGGGAAAGGATGTTTAGGTATCTTCTATTTGCAATAAAGATTCAGTGTTTTGAATGAATTCTCCTTGATGAGCGTATGTACAGTTTTGACTTTGCTTCCTGCAGGTGCAAGAAGAAGGTGCCAGCCACCAAACGCTTCACCATCCACCGAGCATCTAATGTACTCACAATCTCACTCAAGCGCTTTGCCAACTTCAGTGGGGGCAAGATTTCCAAGGTATGGAGACCTGTGTGCTGGAAGAATGCATGTAGTGGTTTCCTAACTAAGAAAAATCTTGGCAGATTGCCTGTCAAATGAACATTTAGGTTCATTGTGCCTCAGTAGAGAGAGAGAAAGAGAGCAAGGAGGATGGGGGAGATTTCTGAAAATGCATTTCTTTACACTTGCAGGATGTTGGCTATCCAGAGTTCCTCAACATCCGACCCTATATGTCACAGAGTAATGGTGACCCTGTCATGTATGGCCTCTATGCTGTGCTTGTACATTCAGGGTACAGCTGCCATGCGGGACATTACTACTGCTATGTCAAGGTAAGGGCTCATCCTGTTGGCACTTGGCAAGAATGGCAGAAGGATAATATTGTTTGCAGTGGAAGAGATGCTTTGCATCTGGGGCATTCAGAAGTTAAACTAGAAAAATAGATAATTTGCAGTATATTTTGCTGTTCTTATACCACCTTCCATGCAGACCCAAAACAGTGATAAGATGCAAATGCAAAATTTGATAAAATTCACGATACACCAATAAAAGTGTGAACAGTTTAAAAATACAAAAACTGTATCCCAATAAAACAAATTATATTAGTTGGTGGCAAATTGAAAAGCAGCACATTCCAAATGCTCAGATAAATAAAAATGTTATGTATTTATGCAGCGCTTATGGATTATGTTGAAAGCTAAGATTTGGCTGGATGTAGCAGCAGGTATCTATGGAATAAAATTTGCTTTCTGTTTGCTTGCAATAGAAGAATTGTCCAATCAGTGATCTAGTTCAGTATTTATATTTAACAATAGTAGCTAGCCAGATGTCGCAGGGGAAGTTCATGAGCAGGGCAAGATAGCATTATCCATCTCCTGAGGTTACTCTCCAGCATGCCTTGGTATTAAGCTGTTTGTGAAAATAGATGCTGCATTTGTGGCTATTATGGCTTTCAGCCACAAATAGACATATCCTTCATGAATGTATATAATCTCCTTTTAATGACATTTATGTCAGCCTTTGAAGTGCTTCAGTATTTTTTTTTGCCCATCTGTCCTGAGGAACAGTTACAAATCCATCCTTTCTCTTCCCATTTTTAGGCTAGTAATGGGCAATGGTACCAGATGAATGATTCCCTAGTACATTCAAGCAACATCAAAGTCGTCCTTAATCAACAGGCTTACGTTCTCTTCTATCTTAGGTAAGTGAGGTGACTTAAGGATGCAATCCTTAAGACAGTTTCCTGAGAATAAGACCTATTAAACACAATAGGGCTTACTTTTGAGTAGACATGGTTAGGATTGTGCTCTTTAGCACTTCCTTCCTCCACATCATGACTGGTCCATGGAGTGTCAGGTCAGTGACAGCCATTTTGCTGATGGCTTGGGATAGCCTTAGTAGGGTTTGGGGTAATCATTTTGAAAATGAAGGGCATGGCTTAATGATGTTCTTCTGTAACAGCATGGTTTCTATTGTAAGCCTGTACAGCTGCAAAGGAAGAGTGGCCGGCAAGGCACTCATACCTGTTGGTGTTAACAGGAGTCATTGATAGCTTCATGTAGTACCTACAGTATGTGAACTAATCCAGTATTATAGTGTAATTGATCATATCAGAGATGCCCTTCACACTACTAATTTTTTTAGATGAACATTTGTTTGTCTTTTTTTTCTTTAAGGATTCCAAGCACCCAAAAGAATTCAGAGGGACCCCTTTCCAAAGGCAGTTGCCCTGTGTCCAACCGAGCAAGCATCGTCTCCAATAATATGAAAAGAAGCACGACCAATGGCAGCCTTGCATCACCACTGATAAACAAAGTGAGTCCCTGTGTAATCAGATAGCTCTAACAACAGCCAGACTATGTGTACTGTTGCAGAACTTAACCTTGGGTTCTGGTGATAAGTGGGTTACCTGCACCTCAAACCTCAGGACTGCTCTTTCAGCATTTAGGCTTCCAGAAATAACTAACGTCCAAACCAGAGATTAAAGAGTAGCAAGAGTCTTTATTGTAGCTACAATAGGATCTAGGCCTTATCCTTATGGAATCCTTCATGAAAATGCCTCAGAACCGCTAGTACCAGATGTGCTGGCTTTTAAATACTCAAATTTATGTCACAAAGATTCAGCCCATTTACCAATAGTAAAATCATATTTATTCTCCAATCAGAATTCACATTATCTTACCTTTACTGTTCAACTCTGATTTGCGAACTTAGTTCTCACTATTTGACGCATGTACCATACAATTGTTGCAACCCTTAGCATGGTTTGTTATACATTTCATACTGCTTCCATCGTTAGTCAAGGACTACTATGTTGCCACATTCAGTTTTACTCTTGTGCTCATACACTTGCAGATTCTTTCTTAGACTCTTACTTTCCCATAATGACTTGGAACTGAAGGCCTTTTAGCCAAAGTATTGCTCTAAAGTATTGCTCTCTTTACTTGTTAGCTTAATGGAGATTAATACTAGATTATTAATCCCCAATCTATTACAGTACTTCATACACTTTTTTTACACCAGTGTTGTTCAGATTCTTTCTGGAAGAAAGAATTTAGAGAAGATCAAATTTCTATGACTTGTAAAACAACTTGAGCAAGGACACTGAAACTCTATTCCCAACCACCGAAAAATCTTAGGCCTCATCTGTACATGCAGTGAAATGATGCAATAAAAATCTTGAGACTGTCAAGAGAGATCTATCAGGTCAGATTACATTTTTGAAAGCCCCCTGACCTAAAAACAGAAAACCTATTTGCTTGCAGAAACTGTCATAATAGTGTATTGGCTAGGCCCAAAATGCTACACTCCTGCAGTTTAAAGTGGTTCAGTCCATTCTGCTTTCTCATTCTGTCGTGTATATAGATCAGGCCTTATTCAGCCACTCTTTCTATGGAAATTTTAGCCTGGGCAATCCACTTATATCTTTTCAACCATATGGGCAGGAAACGTTTTTATTCATGAAAGCATATGGAAAAGTTTTTATTCATGAAAACTGAGATTCTCATGAAGCTGTATTTCTACAGCCTCTCCTGTGTTTGACAATATGCAGCATGCATACGGCTCTAGAGTCATGTATATAGGCTGTACCTATATATTTCTAGTTTGGTTGAAATTCATGTCCTGTAAGTCATCTATGGGTATTGCTGTTGGGGTGGAGTTTTTCCAATTTGGTAGCAGCCACAACATTCTGAGAATCTTGAGTCTTCTCTGAATATTTTTTTTCCTCTCTATTTCTTAGCATGTTTGTGAACAAAGATGTTAATTTCATTTTGTTGTAGAGGATTAGCACAGGTGTTCCAGTTACTGGAGCATCTTGGTACTTGTATTTGGTTTTATTGCTAATTCTCATTAACTCTATGTCTGGACTGGACTGCTTTGGACTACAGGTTCACAATATTCTTCCTTGTTATTCCTATATAATAAGGATTTCAGCCCAGTCATGTCCCACACTGTGTGTAAGTGTATCCTTTGGTGAGAGGAATTTATATGCAGACCCTTGTGCCTGAAGTGATAAATTTTGAGCATTGTTTTGTCACCATCTGCTACTTATAAGAATTAGACCAGAAATGCCAGGATCGAATTGTAGTATCTTGTAGCTGTAGTATCTAGAGGCTCTGCTGGTGTTCTTTTTTGCATTTTAGATTGTGAGCCCTTTTGGGACAGGATTCCATTAGCTATTAATTAGCTATTTTTTATTTTCTTGTAAACTGCTTTGTGAACTTTTCAGTTGAAAGGCGGTATATAAATACTGTAGATGGATAGAGAGATAGCTTCATTCCACACCTTTATGGCAGACCACTTGGGGGAATTCGGCATGGATAGGATAATGTGTAAGCTTCCTTTAGTGCTTCCTGCAGCAAGATACCTGGCCACAATCCATTATTCAGATTTAGTTTTAGTTGAAGTATGTATGTGTAGGAGAGTGAGATGGCTGATACTGAGCATGTAGTGAGCTTATTATGCAAGAGCAGTGCTCCCAGGCACTGTTGGCTCTTCTTCACTTGCTCCATTGTACATACTTTTCTCCTCCACAGAGGCAAGATGTGGCTCGGGTCAAGAAGACTTCAGAAACTGAGGACTCTGGTGTCCCCTTGTCCCGCAGCTCCTTTTCTTCCAACTCTAAGCCTCAGAATGGGATGCTGCCTCCTGCTAAGCTCATTCCCACCTCGGGGTTCTTGTCTCCCAAACTTCCCACCAAACTAACTTTCCTGGATGACTTAAGCAAGAGATCCAAGAAACAGCCTCTCCTGCCACTCAAAACATCTCAGGACTTCATTGAAGCTGGTAGTGCCAGGGTGGAAACGTGCAAGCAGAGCTCTTGGGAAGACAAGGGCTTGGCATCATTGCCACAGCTTCCAGCAGCTACTGTAGGAGAACCTGAGGTCAAAGTTCGTGGCGAAGGCACAGAACTTCCAAGCAAGGACTCCTCATCCTTGTCATCATCGTCCTCTTCTAGCAGCTCTTCTTCCTCCAGTCCTGCACATAATTCAGTCAAGGGACACCCAAAGGCCACGATGAACGGCTATTGCTCCTCTCAGGAAACGGACTGTGCCTCTAGGAAATCTGTTTCTGAGGATTCCAAGTTTGCAAAACTAAAATCACCATTGCTGGCTAACGTGACCAACCTGGAGCTGGGGAGCACCATGTCTCCCCCACCTGCAAAGAAACTGGCGCTTTCTGCCAGAAAGGTATGTTTCAGGGGATTCTGAAGAAAAAGATAAATGGGGCAGGATATGGTAGAAATTATCATCCTACAGTGCAATCCTATGCTTGATTACTCTGAAGTAAGTCCAGATTTGTTCCAATGACACTTACTCCCAAGTAATCACATAAAATTGCCCTATATAGTAGTATTAGTAACTTTTCAAGCTTAGTGGCATACACTGCAGAGACAGTAGTTCAGCAGAGGAATTATTCTTTCCTGTGTCCCCTTTTCTCTCCAATACTGGCTGAATGTCTTAGCTAGTGTTTACCACATGCTACGATGAGATTTGCTCTCTCATAGGCCTGTTGTTCTCTTTGCCCCGAAACCCTGCACTGTGGAGGAAGAGCAATAGTTTTCCCTCATCCCTTTATAAGGTGGGCTGTATCCAAGTGTGTGAAACTCACCTTAAAGTGATACTTTTTATCTCTCACAGTGCCAGAGTAAAAAAATCCAGGATAGTGTTTTTGGCATACCATTGTGTGACGAAAATGTGCTGGTTTGATGGGTTTTGATGCTAACACTGTTCTGTCTTTTTACATGTCCTTCCTTTTTCCTTTGTTTCTAACAACAAACACTTTTCTGATTCTTCTTCCCTTCCCTGTCCCACCCCTGCCTCTTTTTGTTTTGACCCCTTCCCTGTATTCTTATTCCACCCCTTGCCCCCTTGGGTCATGGAAACCTCTTTTTAGACCACCAAGTTTTTATTTATGTCGATAACTACAGGGCAGCAACACACTGCAGAAAGTGAGCGGCAGTGAGCGTCGGGCGCCGCCCCACTCCCCACCAGCTGCCACAAATACCATCCACCCTGTCTGTGCTGCTGCACTTGGCTATCCCAGGTAAGTAATGCTCTGCTGGTTGATGGGCATTCTGGGGATGTTATGGAAATTATCTTTGCTACATAGTTGTTCAGAGCTGTCAAAGTTGTAACTGTAGCCTTGATCTCTTTTAAGATGGTGAAGAGATTATGTGCTGTGACTCCTGTATAATTATCTGGAAATATGTTTTATTCAGTACTCCCAAGGGCATATATATTTTCACTGAGTAAAAATAGACTGAAATATTTTCAACCAAATGACTGCCTTAAGTCACAATGCTAGAGTTTGTCCCTTATCACTGTACCTCATATCAATAACCTTAACCTCTCCCATTCTTAGCAGGCTTTGTTAATGCTTAGCAACCTGTGGCCTTCTGTGAGAATTGACAGTTCTCAGCATGGCTTATTTAAACCTTCCTGGGACAAATATACTCTTGGAGCTGGAGGATCCATATAGCTTGGCTTCTCCAGGTGTACTCAGTGGTTTCTTGCTTCCAATACTACCTTATGACTCTTCATTCTTTGCACTTCTTGAATTTCAGCAGTATTTGGCATTGTGTATTTTTTTTCTCTGTAGAATTTTGTAAATCAAGAATTTTTGATTTACAAAAGGCAGTGTGCTGATAAGCAGAGCACTAATAGGTAACAGAATACAGTGGTACCTCGCTTAACAAGCGTTTCACATAACAAGCAAAAATTTCCAAGAAATCTCACTTCACATAACAAGTTCCGGTTCACTTAACAAGCAAGCGCGCTATGGTCACGCATGTTAAGCAACCCTGACGCTCCTCATGGAGGCTTTTTAAAAGGGCTGCCGGCCAGTGCTGCTGCCTCTAACTTCCCCCAAGTGCCCCCACTGACCACCTTGAACCTCCAGCAGCAGCCCAGGTAAGCCTTCTAGGAAAGTGTCTTTGATTGCAGTCTCCTAACTATGTCTACTCAGAAGTAAGCCCATTGTGTTAAGTGGGGCTTACCCCTAGGAAAGTGTCTTTAGGATTGCAGCCCAAGTAGACTTCATAGGATCATGCACATTGAATGCATGTTTTCAATTCAATCCCAGTGTTTTGTAATCATTTTTATATCCAGTTAATATTTTTATATGAATATTTTGGGGGTTGTGGAACCAATTGTCTGAGTTTCCATTATTTCCTATGGGAAAATCTGCTTCACTTAAAGAGCATTTCACTTAAAGAGCAGACCTCCAGAACGAATTAAACTCTTTATGTGAGGCACCACTGAATATGTAGAAGAATGGCATTTTTCACTTAAGGGATAAATAGGAAATGGTACAGGGCACAGAAGCTTTCATCATATTCCCCCCCCCCAAAAAAAACAACAACAACAACAAAAAACACAACACCCAACCATTTCTGAAACTGTCAAGGACACTTCCTGATTCTTCACTACTACGGAGATGAGAAATTGTCTCCAGGGCATCAGTGGTATGATTGAGTTCAGAACAAAAGGAATTCCACAACAAAGAAGTTGCAGTTCTGCCATCCATAATATTCCATCCTGTCATGAGAAATGTGCAAGTTGACATTTCTGTATATGTGTTGAAATAGTGATTGAAGTTGATGCAAAACCTTTAAAGAAATATTGAGAGAACAATCCTAACCATGTCTACGCAAAAGTAAGCCCCACTGTGTTCAGTGGGTCTTATTCCCAGGAAAGTGATTTTAGGATTGCAGCCTGAGTCTTGAAGGTAGGAGAGTTTGTACCTGTTGGAGGGAAAAGGAAAAAAAAGTAATTCTCAAGTTATACTAGTGAGAGACTGAAAACAGCCAATATGTTCTAATGATTGACTGATTACTCCTCTTCCCTATAAGAAATTGTCAGGGGGATCTCATAGTTTCTTTTATTGGTGGGGCTGAAGTACAGGAACATCTCTTTACTAGAACTGGGCCTGCACAAATCTTTGCAACTGTGGAATCTGTTTAGTTTTAGCTTTGATATATCTGCTTTTCTCTAGGGTGCTCTCATCTGCTTCCAAATCTTCAGCACCTCCACAATCAGCCGTCAGCACTTTTGTCACCTTTATACCCTCACCCAGCTTCAAATCATCCTGCCCCTCTGCCACACCCCTGTCACCACCTACTGTGTCCAAAGAGACACTTAGCCACTCTTATCCAGGTAAAGACAAGAGGCCTTTCCTTGTCAGCTCTAAGAGGAAAAGGAAGCTGAACTTCCCACAGGAGGAACCAGAGACCCATTTCAGTCCAGACATATCAAACATCAATGCTGAGGAGTCTTGGCTCTCCAAACCACCCAAGAAAAAGAGGCAGGCGAAGGAAAATGGCATAATCATGGCCTCTCCTGTGCAGGAAACTGAATTAGTGGTAGTCAGGAATGAAGGAAAGGAAAGCATGGCAGAATACCATGGGGCAGCAGATCCCAGTCTATCCAGTTCCACCCGGAAGAGAAAGAAGAAAAAGAAGTTGCGGCAGAGGGAGAAAGATGGCAAGCCTTTGCTGTCCTCTATGTACAGGTGTGTATGTGAGCTTACTTGGTTTTTTAAGGCAGGAATTTGTTTTCTATACATGAGCAATGACTGCATTGTTGGACAGACCCTTTAATAATAATGTAGAAAGGCTCATGCTTGACTAATGGGGATATGAGAATGACATGGCCTTCACCTTTCCTCTGGATGAGAAAGCCATGAAGAGTTAAGCAAGGCTTGCATTTTCTGGAAGAAGGAAGTGTCCCTAGTGTCAATTGGTTTAAAGGCTTTTTTTTGGTATTTCAACCTTCCCCCATTTCCTTATAAAAGCGGTCCTTTGAACCTGATGGTTTTGGGCATATTGCATATGTTTGCATCATTTCTGCTGCCGTCCTGGCCCAGTTTAAATGACCCGTCCTGGCCAGTTTAAATGACCCTTCCGCAATCAGGGCAGACTGATTTACATTAAGATGAATTCAAAGAATTTCCCACATTGACATTTTTATATTTCCTTGTCATGCATAGATACTAACTGGTTGCTGTAACAATTCTATTTACAACCAAATGTAGTCTTTACAACTAAAGTGAGTCTTTAGGAGCATAATCCAGTAGTACTGACTATATAGTCCACATGATATTTACTCTGAAGAATGTATGCTTATCAAGGCATAATACCAGTATCTTGAACTGCATCTTGAAACAGACCAGTAATCAGTGCAGCTGGATTAGCAATAGAATAACATCAAATCTTCTGGCCGTGGTCACAACACATGCACCTATATTTTGAACCGATTGCAGTTACCGTCTTGTCTTCAAAGGCAATCCCGCATCACAGTAATCTCATCTTGATGTTACCAATTCATGGATCACTGTGGTCAGTTCTGACTGACTCAAGTATGGAGTTCATGCATCATTCTGGGCCAGTGGTTCTTAAAGTGGGGGATGTGACTTCATTTTAGGGGTGTTGCAAAAAACTGGGTGTTGCCATCTTGGAATGGGGCACTCAGACTGCAATCCATTCCTGGGAGTAAGCCTCATTGATCACACATGACTTACTTTCAAGCATCCATGGAAGAGCTCAGCATCATAGTGATGTTACTTCTTTGATGACACTTTTGGCCATGACATCACTTCCTGGGTGATGATATCATTTCTGGGGGTCCTGGATAGATTTTTCATTCTAAAAATTGGGTTCCAGGCTGAAATATTCAAGAACCACTGATCTAGGCTGAACAAAAGCTCTCTTCGCACCTGCCATCACCTGAAAAAACATCCCCAAACATCAGGTGTGTTGATACAACCCCAGGCTGACAATCCAGTACATCACGTGCAGGACTCCAGATTGACAGCCACTCTGTTTTATCTAAGTTTAATGTCAGCTTGTTCTTCTTCATGTGGCCCTTCCCAGTGTCAGGCAGTGATTCAGTGCTCCATAACTTCCCTGGCACCTGATGGAATAGAGAAATTTGGGAGTTGTCCACATATATTGGTGACACCCAACTCTAACTCTTCTGCCCTTTCACAGTAGTTTCATGTAGATGCTAAATAAAATGGTACAGAAAAGTATGTGGTACTATGGCACACCATAGGTGAAGAGTAAAAGACCTCCCAAAGCTACTTCCTAGACTTGCTGGCCAGGTAGGCACATTGCCAAAACGGTTTCCCCAAGGCCCTATCAGCCATGATTTATCAATGTTTAGAGCATCAGGAATCCATATATGATAGACCATGAGTGTCATCTTTGTTAGGTTTGTCTTAGATCTAAACATTATTTTAAACTGGGTCTTTAAATTTTAAACTATCTTAAGGAATAGTTCATATGACTGAAAATTTTAAAACCTCAAAATCTGAATTTAAATTTTGAAATCAATTAATGTTTACCATGTGCAGCTATTCTCCAAAAAGTGAGGCAAAAGTCAGCCTAGCATCAGTGCCAGTGGAGGAGTCCTGTAGCATAAAGAAGAAGAAAAAGAAGAAGCAGCTGCCTTCACCATCTTCAGACAAAGGCAGCATATCTGGAGAGAGCGAGCACCGAAAGCACAAGAGGAGGGAGAAATGGGGGGGCTCTTCCCCCAAAGTCAGCAACCCCCAAGAAGAACTTAGCGAGAATGGTCTTTCCTCAACTGGAGGCAGCTCCCCAGGTTTGTGCTATATAATGGGTGAGTGGGCAAAAGGCATAGCTCAGAATCTGGGTGATGGATTAGACATACTCATGCGCTGTGTCCTGAACCAGGCCAGTACTGCGGTTCTCCAGAACAACACAGAGAAGATTCCACTTGTTGGGAGTTTTGGGTAAACTTCCCTGTGAACTGGTTTTCATTTCCTAAGGAGTAACAGTAGAAGTTAAATGTACATTCATGATTAATCCTGGGAGTAAACTGAATTTCATATTTTAGTGGGTTTTTATTTTTGGGGTGGGGCACTTTGGGATGAAGAGGAGTCTTAGTGGGGGAGGTAGTCTTGCATTAGGTCTGCTTCAATAGTTCAAGGGGGCTGGTGGTTGACATATGTTCCCTTGGCAGAGGATACATTTATCTTTCTTTCCTTTATGGTTTCACATCTCCAGTGTACAGTAAATGATTTTCCTGTTGGTCTTCTCCTCCATCACCAGCAGAATGTTCTTGATTGTCCCAGTGTCATTACAGAGTAAAATGCCCAAACGTAGCATGAATGTATGGCTCACAACTGATTTTTACCTTTCTTTTTTTCATGGCAGCATTGACCAGGGGTGGCCAACTTAAACATGGAGACAAGTGCTCCATGCAAATCCTTACCCCAAAGAAGGAGGTGGTGAAAAGTTGTGGAGAGTTTGATGTTGTCCAGGAGCTGCTGAAGGATTCTATGGATAAAGCATATGGAAAGAAAGGTACTATTTGTAATGTTTGGAGGAGGGAGCTACATGTAGGCAAGTGAAATCTTCCCATACTTCATGCACTGTGTGAAATTGGAAAAAACTGTTTAGAGCGCTCTCTCTCTCTCTCTCTCTCTGTGTGTGTGTATGAGAGAGAGTGTGTGTGTGTTCAATCTCTCTTAAATGTAAAAGTGTTCTATAATGACTTAATTGGCCTTTATCTGATTTCAGCTTCCTGCCCTTGCCTATGAGGTTTATTATGGGGAGGAATGTTAGGAAAGGGACAGCACAGCTTAGAATCAGTAGAAAGGAGGCATCATACAGACATTCACTGTATTTCTTGCACATCTTTAGAAAGTGTTGGCATCATAGATGTTTTAAAGGATTGGTGTTTTATCTTGTTTTTTTAAAACCTTGGGAGCTGCTAACGTGTAAGGAAGAAAATCATACAATTGAGTCTTGGGCAATTTTGAGAAGGTGTATAAGTTTTACTGTAGAAATATTTGAAGATAATGATCTTGCAACCTGCCAGTGTTTCTCATGTGGACCATTTCTAGATTCCTCAAAGGAGAAGTGAGACATTGTAAAGCTGGGATGGTGAGCACAGAGGAGGTTTGCTTAACTTTCCAGTTTATCTGTATTCTGCAGTGTTGACCTGGGATGGTGAGGTGTCAGCTGTGAGCCAGGATGCAATGCATGATGCTTTATGGTCCCAAGGCCAGAGAATCACTGATGATTGGGATGAAGATTTTGACAGTGGGAAGGTAAGGCTGATTGCAGGTCTTGTCAATATGAACTACACAGCTTTCAGGATAGATTAACTTTAAATTGAGTCCTATCATGAAATAGCATGCAGTGCTTGTTTAGGAATTAACCCGTTGCCTCTGTAATGAAAAATGCTACTTAGCAACTAAATGGCATCTTTATGTTACCTAGGAGCATAATCCAAAACTTGTGGTCAGTCATCCTTCACACACTGCAAAATAATGTCTGCTTAGGGCCAAGAGGCAAGATCTGTTAGGCTGTCTGCAAGTTTACCAAGCAAGATCATGTACTTGGGGGCTCAGGCTACAATATTGAACTGTCTGGAAGTAAGACTCCACTTAACATAGTGGGGCTTATTTCTTTATAAACATCCAGTGAATTGGACTGCAACAACCATACAGATTTTTCTGTATTTATCATATTTATATTCTTTGGAGCATATTCCTTCTGTGATGTAAAGACCACTAAGAACTGATTTGGTGTCCAGTGGTTCCTGCTGCCCAGTATTGCCCACTTGTGTCTGGTGCACAGCAGGGATGCCTGGTGGTATCCAGTGCCTCATCCTGTTGCCCCATGCTCTGTGCCCAATAGGGATGCTGGGTGCCCTCTGCCCAGTAGTATCGACTGCCCACTAGTGCCCAGTGGTGACTGCTGTGGTATGGTATGCCTGGTGCCAATGGTGTCTGCTGCATAGTGGTGCCCAGTGTTGCCCGATAGGGATGCCTCATGCCCCATCTCCTGGTACTCTCCAGTTCCTGTTAGTGCCAAGTGGTGCCCAGTGCCAAGTGGTGCCCAGCCATGCCTAGAGCCCAGAAATATTCTTGAAATTTTACTCCTGCAATGATAGGTAAATTCCGCTAGTCTATATCTATATACGTATAAAATTGAAGAGTGAGTGAGTGACTGACTTATCAATGCCCAGCCAAAACCTCTGGACCTAGAAGTGTGAAATTTGGGGAGGGTATTCCTTCCTTGGTGTAGGCACCCACTAAGAAGCAATTTTTTGAAATTCAAACCAGATGGTGAGTGAAAAGGGGTATAACTTGTTTTTGTCCCTGTACTTACCATGAATTGCTGACTGATCAACCTCTTGATTGTCTGTCTACTGCTTTACCATGGCCATCTAGCTATCTTTAAACAGCTGGCTAATCTTTTAATTGCTTTTTGTTTAAAGTGGAAAATCAGCATCCACGGAAGTTGCTGATGCTGAGACTCAACCTGTAATAAATTCAGTACTATACAATACAATATAAGCAATTATAATGCTTTCAACTCAGGTCAGGTTTTCTTTCCCATAGTTGACTTTTAAACAGAAAAGGAGACTCTGTTTTTGATGATTGATACATGTAAGAAAGTGATGAAGACCCAACATGTCCATGTCCAGTTCACATTTAAAGAAATAAGAATTCCAATTTTAAATTGGAATTGTCTTTTTTTTGCTATCTTGTTGCCATATGAGCCTGCTTTTACACATTGCATTTGGAGGTGATGGCAGTTTGCACATTAGAAATGGATCAAACATGCATTCTGGCCTTGCCGACAGGTGAAGAAATGCAAGAAGTTCAAGCGTGACCGGAGGAGAAACTTCAATGCCTTCCAGAAACTGCAAAACCGACGTAACTTCTGGGCTGTGACACACCCAGCTAAAGTGGCCAGCCTGAGCTATCGGCTTTGAGATGGTAAGAATCTTGAGGGCAGCTGCCTAGGAATTCATTAACCTAAAAAGGATGTGACTTCTGGGTATGAGTAGGTAGAATAGGGAAAGGAGCTTGGAGTTTGGTCACCTATAGGAGATGTAAAACAGTACTTTTAATTTCCCCAATAGCAATTGTTAAAATATGCAGCAGAAAAGACCTGATCTGTGAAAATCCTTGCACAGGGCCCTTCATCTGGTGTGGTATTTTGATCTGTCTTCTGTAACCTTACTCAGAAGGCATGTTTCCAGTATTGATATAGGATTGTTTATTGTACAATATCTGGAATGCCTTATGATATGATAAAATTCCAGTTTCTGTCTCAGGATTTGAGCGCAGCAGTAAGGCAAAATTGAAAATCTACAATATATTTTAATTCTCCCCCCCCACTTCATTCCTATTATTGTAGAATATATTTCAGTGCATATGCATACTGAATTTTGCTTTGGCTGGTATCTGAACACAGTGATAGGTACATGTTTTCAAGTGGTGCTAAGCTGTTCATTCATTCTCTTTCTCTTCCCCCACAGATGATTTCTAGGCTGAAGCAATGCTATAGTGGCATCTGTATTGTCAACAGTTACAGGCTGCCGACTCTCTTGAGTTTACATGAAATATTCTGTCCATGCCCTGTGTGGGATGCTGCCACCCTGGAGGATTCTGGATTTTCCATGCAGTAGCTAAAGAAAGCAGACCTCTGGCTATGAGGAACTGTTCTCTGTGGAAGGCACTATTTCAGGGTTGTTGTGAGTTCCAAGCATAAAGCAACAGTGTTGCTCATCCTGGGCAGGGTGACAAGCCACTTGAAATGAAATTCTTCTGCTGCCTCCAACCACAGTAGCCTAAGCTGGTGAGCTGTGATACCTCCTCTGCCTTTCCTGCCAGGCGAAGATGAAAAGAGCTGTGTTTGACTCCTGAGAGAGGCATACTGTGTTGCCTGAAGTGGCATTCATCCCTTTTCATCAAGGACTGTCATTATGATCAGGATAACTTTCCTGTTTTTTCCCCTCCCACATGTATGTACAGGAAATGCTCTGCAAGATAATTTTTCCAAGCACACCATTCCTGCTGCATAGAACCTTTTGGAGCTGAGTTCTATGCAGCAGGGTATTGGTGGCAGTGGCCTGTGCTATACTATTCTTGTTTTTTTAAAAAAATGAAATCACTGTCAGGGCCACTCAAATGGTGCTGCTTTAATCATGACAATTTCTCAGTGGTGGCCTCTAGCTATAGTGGGCTTACAGAACCACTGAGTAAAGTGATGTATGTATTACTGGGCTGTACAACTTCTACTGTAGGTAGGGAGTCAAATATTTCAACATTCCCCCACATTAAAAAAAAATCCTGTACATTGGAGGTTTTTGTTTGTATCTGCAGAAATAGTTAAAAATGAATTCTAAACTTGTAACCTCTGAAGATAGGCAAAAAGATGGTGCTGGTTGCTTTGTGCATGTTGTCTCTGTGCTGCCTTCTCCATTCAGGACAGCAGGAATGAGGCAAGCCTTCCTTTCTTTTCTTCTGCCTCTGTTTGCCCTGTCAACTTCTGAAGAATGTTTTGACTTCTGAACTTCTGAAGTTTGTTTGACAGGAGTAAGTTTGGTAGCATCTGATGTCCACCTCCATTTATCTTATTGTGAGGCCACCTGAAACATAGCTGTTTTGGTAGCATGGTAGAATGGGCTGCCTCCTGCAGGAAAAGCCTGCACTAAGTCCCTGCAGAGTGTCCCATTAATTGGGACAAAGTTTGCTGGCTGGTTGGGTTTTCTTGGTTCACTTTCTTGCTGCCACCTGGCTGGTTCCTCAGTGGCTCCCTCCTACACAAGCAGCCTTTACCTGTTAACTTCCCAAATGTGCATGATGAGTTTGAGGGGCTGGTCCATATGCACCCCATCCATTCTAGCTCTCTGCATATTTCATCCATTTAACTTTGGCACCCTTTTTGCCTACTCACAAATTGGGTGCGAGAGTTGAAAACCTAGTCTGATTCTCTTCAGCATGTAACACACCAAAACAGTTGCCAAACAGTTTTGGTTGTGCATTTACTTTGAGCTAACATTCCTTTTTCTTCGGGGAGGGGGCACCGAGGCTCTTTTCTTCCTCAGTAAGGATCAGAGGCTCTTCTAGTTACCATCTGGCAGTGCCCTTTTACAGTCTCCTGCCAAACTGGTCTAAAATACCTATGTAGATGCCCTAAAACAGGGGTACAGTTTGCACCTCATGCTGGGGTGTCTTGCACTTGCCCTGGTTGTAGCAACAGTTCATGGTGCAATAAAGGAATGTTTTGTGTATGCATTGTGTTTTATTCAGTTGCTCAATCAAACTCCTGTGATCCTTAGCAACAGCCACTCATGTGACTGTGTTGGCAATACTGACAGGCTGTGAAGAGCTGGTTTTCAATGTTTGCCCATCTATTGTGCAAGCATTATTATTCTGGGGAAAATATTTTTTTGATTGTTTTATTTTAACTGCAATAGCTTTTACTGCATTGTAACACCTGCCTGTTCTTCCTGGTGGGTGGTGGGGCTGGGTTTGGGTACTTTCTGCAGGGATTCCCTTTCGCAGTGACTGCCCACCACAAGGGCTTGTCATTTGTTTGGGCCACTGGTCCAGAACTACTGCTGTTTTCAGTTGGCTGCTCAACTTGTCTAATTATTCCTTTTCTTACTCTTATATGCTTATTAAATCCCGCACTCTCTTGGCACCAGTTTACTTTATGTCATGCTTGACTAGGGTACTGTGCCTAGTTATGATGTGAACTTTAGACTATCACATCCCACTGTGTATGCCTTCATTTCAGAAATGCTTCATGGGTTATTTGATCAATTATGTAAATGAAATCAGGTGCAGCAGAGAGGCCAGGGACCAGTCTCAGAAATATTCACACAGCAGAATCAAGTTGTGGTAAAGCTTTTCCTGGTTTGTACCACTTCCATATTGCTGGGAGAATTGTTCCTTACCATCTTCCAGCATGGACCATTAACCTGGGATCCAATATTCAGTATACAATAGTTTCTTAATCCTTTGGGAACTCTGCTCCTAAATCTGATACTTCTAATTTCTCTCTCCCCGAACAGCTTTATTGGTATAGAACTTATCCTCTCTATTAATTAAATGCTTTTCTTTAAACATATACAGTATATCATGCTGAGGAAAAAAATGAGTATGTTTCCCACACTTTGTTGCAGCAAGAATTGATTTTGGAGAAAGTTGCAGTTGAAGAGAATATTTTTGCTAATGGGTGTTTTTCAAATGTTTATTTTACTGAGGTTTTTTTTTTTAAATATGCAGTTAAACTAAGTTGGGGGAAAGCTCAGGTTTTGAGGGGTGTGTGATTTATTTATTTACCAAGTCCAGAGTTTTTCTGGTAGTGGAAGGATTTAGTCACTGGCGGAGTTTCCAGTGTTGCCTGGGATATACCCGACTGCTGAGAATGCTGTTTCTACAGTAGTCTTTGAGGCTCCTTCCATGTACCCCCCTTTTGGTCCTGACAACAACCCTGTGAAGTAGGTAACTGTTCTACAGGCATCCCGTAGAACTCTTCTCTCCCAGGTGGAATCCTTTCCATGGCATGGTCATTACATCTGGTATCAGGAAATACCTCCAAGCTTCAAGCAGGAGTTTTCAGGTCAGCTAATCTGTTAAATGGTGCGTGTGATGGAGAGAAGAGTGTTGAAAGGGGACAGAAAGGAACACAGAGGCTTGGTTCTCAGCTGTAACTACTGATATATTGTAGAATGGTCTTTAGTAGAGCGGTTGTCAAAGCTGCTATCTTCCTCAGTAAGCTTCACTTACTTACTGCTCCTGAACCCACACAGTGGTTCTCAAACTTTTAGGGAATTTACTCCCTAAGTGGTTAAAAATCACTGCCCTAGAGCCTGCAGCAGCCCTGAAGAAATGAAAGCTCACCTCTCCCCATAGCAATGCAATCCAAGGGAATTGTGTCACTGCCCTCACCCTTTTCCCTTGCCCTTTAAAGAAATCAGAAGACCTTTACACAAACTGGTGTTTCATGACCCATCAGTTTGAGAACTGCTGCCAAATGTATCTAAATGGAATTCATTGGTGAATGTAACTCAAGCCCCTACTTGAATGGTGAGGGCACATCCCCTGTAGTTCCAGTAATAGCCAATATGCAAACACAGCCTATGCCAAAAATTAAAAAAATTAGCCTTTCAAGTGAAAGGGAATGTAGTAATGGCTCTCAAATAGTGCAATTAGGAAGGCTAAAAGCCTACAAGCCAGCAGACAATTGTTTTTTTTCAAATCACAGCATGCATCCTCAACATTATATTGAGAGTGTATCCCCTGCTTTCTGTGTTTTCCTGATTGGGATGTTGACATTGTGCCTGCTGGTCTACTGGAGACAATAAAAAGAAATTGGGGAAGAGCTTTTCACTCCACTGCCATCATCCACTGTGGAGGCCAACTTCCACTTTATAAGCTTTTCATTGTTATCTATAGAAGCAGGTTTGCATTACCCAGTGGACAGTGGAAACTGTCCAAAGCACTAGGCTGCTACTATATTCACATCTCTGACCATTAAGTTCTATCTATTGCTGTTGTTAAAATTTGAGTCTGTTAAAATTTGAGTTTAATTCTACAGGAAAATACATCTCTTCCCTGCCCTTCCTTTAAACCAGGGGTCTCTATTTCCCAGCCCGGGAAATAGATGTGGCCTGCAGCAAGTCACTCAGCCAGCCTCTGGTCCACATGAGAACTTCTCACCCATTCAACAGAACCCAACCAAAGCTGTGCTTTGTTTGCATCCAGAAGGTGTTCAGAGGGCCTCAGAATTAGAGTTCCATTTCTAATATATTTATTTAAATTTTAGATTTAAATTTTTTGGCCCACAACAATATGCCAGATATTTGATGGAGCCTTTTGACAAAAATGTTTGGAAACTCTGCTTTAAAGCAGTATTTCTCAATTATGGGTTAGAACCCTATTACTGGTGGATCCTCCTAGAGTGAAAATATGGGTGATGGAAAAATCAGATAGCTGCTAATGGTCCAGTAAACAGCTGAGTTCTTATAGTTTGCAAGCTTGTGTAAATGTTTGAATTTTTGTTTTGTGGTGTGGTTTTTCCAAGTCCATAAATGGTAGGTGGAGGCTGGGACTTCCATCCTAACACCCAGTTAGGCTAGCATAAGTCCTGAGAAAAGTCTTGTAAAGGCATGGAGGTGTCAAAAATGTGTTGTAAGGCACTTCTGTGCCACTCCTTGGTGAAGGGTTAGGCTAGTGCACAGACATGGACCAGCCTCCTCACACTATCACAGGAACAGGGAGTTGGTGAGTTGTGCCAGCCTAAATTGGTTAGGATTATGCCCTGGGTCACATAGCTAAGCCCTGTAAATCACACAGCTAAGACTTGAGACATTCATTAGGGACTTATCATTATCAGAGATGGATTGAGGATTTTTTTTGTGGGGGGATGGGTAAATAAATAAATTTTTTTCCAGATCAAATTTAAGTTTGGGAACTGATACTAAAGAGTTTGGGAATCACTGCTTTAGATAGTTTTGTGTGTGTTTGTTTTTTAAATATATATATATCCAGCATGCCTACTCCTGGTGTTTTACAATCCAAATCCCTTGTTATATGTAACAGGAGTCCATTCAATGTCACCATGAACATAATGAATAATGTACATAAAGTTGGTATCATGGTGTGCCTATGACAGATTACAATGGTGCCTCACGTAACAAACTTAATTCGTTCCGGAGGCATGTTCTTTACGTGAAACATTCTTTACGTGAAGCAGATTTTCCCATAGGAAATAATGGAAACTCAGACGATTGGTTCCACAACCCCAAAAATATTCATATAAAAATATTAACTGGATGTAAAAATGATGACAGAACACTGGGATTGAATTCAAAACATGCATTCAATGAGCATGATCTTATGAAGTCTACTTAGGCTGCAGTCCTAAAGACACTTTCCTGGGAGTAAGACCCATTTAACACAATGGGGCTTACTTCTGGGTAGACATGGTTAGGAGGCTGCAGTCCAAGACACCTTCAAAGTGTCTCTCCACTTTCTCCTTCTCTCCATCCTGAGCCTCTCTCTCCCCTGCTCCCTTCTGGCTAGCCCTGAGCTGCTTCCCTCTTCTCCACTGCTCTTCTCTCCCTCCGTCCACAGGAGGAACAGCATGGAAGTGTTGCTTTCACTATGGGCAGGTGTGCTAGGCAGCCCTGATGCTTTTTAAACAGGCTGCCAGCCAGTGCGTCTGCCCCAACTGCCAACGAATGTGTTCTTTATGTGAAGCACTTTCTTTACGTGAAGCAGAATCCTAGAGAAATTTTTGTTTCTGTTGAAACATACTTTACGTGAGGCTTTCTTTATGTGAGGCGCCACTATATTTGTAATTTTAAGTTCAACAGAACAGTTTGGGCAAGTTCAATTCCCTCTTAGGTAAGGGTAAGCAGGTTATAGTACCTGCACAACAATTCTCTCTACCTGTAGTAGCTAAGCAACTCAGAAAGTATGTTTTCCTAAAACGGTTGGGGCTTCTCAGAATTTCTGTAGCTAAGGTAACAGCTTACAATGGCTTGCGGATTGGACGACCTTATGATTTCAGTCCTAATTTTTATAGTCACAGGGTTGTAACCCTTAGAAAATCTTGCTCTCATCTTCCCCCTCCCAGTCTTTCCTGCCCCCTTGAACTCAATAGGACTTCTTGTAGACACGCATAGGGTGTGCTGTGAGGCTGCAATCCTACACACTCTTATCAAAACTCCTTTGATTATAATGGCACTTTTGAGTAGACATGCTCAGGATTGGGTTTTGAGACAGGAATAGGCTTGCTGTGCACAGTGAGTGGGTTGTATTTTGGCAACCTTTTAAAATTAGAGGAGTGCACCACTTTTTATTTGAAAAGTGCAAAACAAGACCGCTTCCCACTGTGCTTTTGACAGCTAAAATCAGGAAAGGTGGGTGTGAAAGTCACATGGTGGTTGTATTCAGCTTCCAAAGAAGGGTTTGCATTGAGAAATTCAACATTAAAAGCTAGTGGTCCTATGGAGTTTGTGTTGCCAATATCAGGTCAGAGTGGCCCATATGTCATAACATCAAAGGAGGACAGGGCCTCCCCTCAAAATGTAGGACACCCTAAAGAAATTTAGGTGATGACAAAAAGTTAAACACACTCATATATTGCTTTCATGTGGTTAATTTAAACATTGTATTGTTAAAAATTCAGGATTTGTCCCATGTGGTTGTGGGACTGCTTGTTCTGAATTGGTGTCATCCAAACCATGTTTGATACGACATTGGGGAATCCTGGCCAGCATGTGGGGCCTGTTACCAGGATGTTGCCTTCCCACTGAAATGGTACCTATTTATCTACCAGTACTTGCATTTGCATGCTTTTGAACTGCTAGGTTGGCAGGAGCTGGGCTAGAAATGGGAGCTCACTCTGTCCTGCAGTACACTAATTCCTCAACTTGCAACCTTTCAAGATGTGAACTTTCATGCATACGAATGTCCTTGCAAGATTTGAACTTTCAACATACAAAAAATCCTCAATTTAAAGCCATTTAAATTTAAAGCCATTACATATAATTTATTACATGAAATTTATTAATTGCAAGAAGGCTACAAGCTGCCTGCTCACAAGTAAAAGGAGGACGATGAAAATTTTCAAGGATATGATGTTCTGTAAAAAGAGGATATATGGTCACCCTGCTTCACTCCCACCTTAAAAGATCCACCACTTTTGTGGAGATCCCCTGCTGCAACCTGCAACTGCTGCTCCTTTTCTGGGTGTGTTGAACTGCTTCCCTAGAAAGATTCACAAGTTTCCCCCACCCTCTGAATGCCCTCCTTTTTTCCTGGCATGTATTGCATGTAGGGCCAATATTAAGAACCTAGAACCCAATCCTATGCATGTCTAGTCAGAAGCAAATCTCACTGAATTCAGTAGGGCCTACTCCCAGGAAAGTGTGTATAGATAGGATAACACACTTTAGTTTGGTCTGTGGCAGGGGGGCCATATGCCATAAGCAAAAAAAGATGAAGTCTCCCAAAATGTAAGATGCTCAAGAAAAATGTAGAACATGACCACATAAAAGCTAAAAACAGTGATTATTGCCTGTTTACAATGGTAAGGAAGACAGGGATGGTTTTTTTTCCCCCAGGACATGAAGCTAAAAAGGAGGACATGTCCCAGAAAAACAGGACATATGGTTGATGTGGTCTTTGGCCAAAGCTGCAGGAGGTGATTCTGTTCTTCCAGGTGTGGTCCAACTCATGTTGTGATAGGTCCAGTGGTGGGCAGCAGCAGGTTCGCACCTACGCTATAGAACCGGTTCTTAACAAGAGATAGTACATATAAAGTTTAAAAATAGCCATTTAAAAGTGGCTGTCAGATGGACAGAGAACCGGTTCTTAATTTATTTGAAGCCCATCACTGGATAGGTCCTCTTTTTCCATTGCGTGTCCTGGCAAAAAAAAACTTCCTTGTCTCTTTCAAGTGGGTGCTCCTTTTATTTAGCATGGGGAGAGTAACTGGCCCTCCACACCCCAGCAATGTCTGTTCTAGTGGCTTCTGCTGGTGTTATTTTTTGCATTTTAGATTGTGAGCCCTTTTGGGACAGGGACCCATTAGCTTTCAATTAGCTATTATTATTTTTCCATTTTCTTTGTAAACCGTTTTGTGAACTTTTTAGTTGAAAAGCGGTATATAAATACTGTAGATAGATAGATTGTGAGCATGACATGTAACTGGCTTTAAAATTAATATACAAGGTCATATACATGATATATATGAGTCATATAGTACAAAGGTCTCCAAATCCCAGCCCAGGGGCCAGATGTGGCTCTCTGCAATCCTCAGTGTGACCCCGCTTCCCCGCAAGACCGCTCTATCCAGCCCTTAGGCAAGCTTTGTAATCTGCTCCAATACATTCTTATATGTGAATTTAAGGAAATGTATTCAAATTTGAAATGAAAGTTAGTTCCCCCCCACTATGTCAGATGATGTGGCCCTCCTGCCAAAAAATTTGAACATCCCTGATGCAGTGTTTAAATGAAGCACATGAAAGCAATATACATTTAGTTTTCATTCTGCTGTGACTACATTTTTCTTGAATGGCCTGAATTTTGTACTCTTTTTGGGTTGTCACAAAGCTTTTATTCTGTTGTGTCCTACATTTTTCTGGGGTGTCCTACTTCTAGTCCTTTTCATCTGTAACCAAAGCTCTTATTTTGTTATGTCTTTTTGGGGTGTCCTGCTTCTTGTCACCAAAGCTCTTATTTTGTTGTGTCCTTCTAGGGTGTCCTACTTTTTTTTACCATAGCTCTTTTTTTGGTTGTGTCCTACATTTTTCTGGGGTGTCCTACATTTTTTCCTTGATTCTTTTGTGCTGTTGTGTCCTACATGTTGTGTCCTACATTTTTCTGGGGTGTCTTACTTTTTGCCCTCTTTTTGTCTGTCACCATAGCTCTTTTTGTGGCGTCCTACATTTTTCTGGGGTGTCCTACATTTTGTCCTCTTTTCTGGGTGTCACAAAATTCTTTTGTGTCCTCTTTTTGGCTGTCACCATAGCTCTTATTTTGTTGTGTCCTACATTTTTCTGGAGTGTCCTGAATTTTGTCCTCTTTTCTGGTTGTCACAAAAAAATTATGTGGTGTCCTACATATTGTTGTCTTTTTTTTGGTTGTCACAAAAAGCCTTCAGTCTGTTGTGTCTTACATTTCTGGCTGTCACATAAGGGGGCTGCCTGCAGGCAGTGCTGCAGAGGCTGGAACCCTGTGCAGGTCCTGGGGCTGCCACTGTGCTGGTCACGCGCGTCCAGATGGGGTTCCAGCCTCTCCAAATCCCCTCCCCTCCCGCTCGGGGAGTGTCACGTGGGCTGGACCAGGGGAAGGAACTTGCAGGGACTTGGCAGGCAGGCAGATCCTCAGCTGCAGCAGTAGTGCTCTGGTGCTCAGCTGAGTAACATGGAGGAGGAGGACGAGAGCAGCTACGGTGAGCCAAGCAATTGAATTAATGCATGCATGCATGCAAGGGGGTGGGGGAAAGCAACCTCCCAGTGATCTATGGCTCACCCCCCTGCCTGTCTTTTGCAATGGAGAAAAAGCACATTTTGCAAATTTTGATCTCCACTGCATGGTGTGGAAGGGGGAGTGGCCCTTGTGTCTGTGGATCTATGTATGCAGCAACCTGCCCTTGGCTAGATAGGGGGGATCAACCTGCTTTATCTACCCCCACCCCAAAAATTAACCATAGCCACTTAGATTTTGCAAAATAATAATAATGGGTTTCAATATACTGGGAAAGTGGAGAGCTACACTTGGAAGACATGTGGCTAGTAGTAGGACAAGGGGGAGTTGGCTGCAAATAGGGGGGCACCCTTAGATCACAAGCTTAACTTGGGGGGTAGGGTAGATTTGGAGAAAGGTCACCCCTTAGGTGGAGGATAGTCAGTGGGGTGCAAGGTAAAAAGAAGGGTGAAGAGCCTCTTGATCAGGGTGGGGTCCTAGTCTGTGCTATCCAGGAGGTGGAGATCATCCTGTGGGTAGGGGGTGTAGGTTACCCTGCCCAAGGTGATCATATGCCCCCTTTTTCCAGGACAAGTTTTTAGGCTTGTCCTGGATAAAAAATTTCAGTGTCCTCCTTTTCCTGGTGAGTAGGCAGCACATAGCCTTACATAAACTATATGTAATAGTTTTTAATTGAATAGTAATAGTGTGCTTAATATGTATTATAGTAATATAGTGCTTATAATTGAGCCCATGAGAGCAATATACTGTATATCATTGTTTTTAGTTTTTTATGTGCTCATGTCCTACATTTTTCTTGAGTGTTATATAGGCTTTGTTCATAATTTGTAGTTATGACCTATGGTCGCCCTGTACCCTGCCCCATGTGTGTGAGTGACTGAGCTGTCCACATTGAAAGGACATTCTAACCAGCTGTTGTGTGGTTAGAGGATGAAGGCAGCTGTGGGTTAAAGTGTGTTTTTAAGTGGAGTGGGGGCCTGGGAGGTATGGGGTGTCAGGATGTGCTGGAGAAGGAGCACATGTACTAGAGGCATGTGAGGAGAGGGGGGTAGGGTGGCTATCCTACTGAAAGAGGAGGGGGTTAATGAGAGACAGCTGGCCTGCATGCCTGGCTAGGGAACTCTAAGCAGGCTTGATCTGCTGGGCTGTGCAGGGACAGGAGCTGGCTAGGGAAGCATAAACTGCTTTGCTGAGAAGGGGAAGGGGAGGGGTGGTGGGCTGATGGCTATAGGGCAGCAACAGCTGCATAGGCAGCAGCAGATGCTTCTTCCCCTTTTGCCTTCCTCTCCCCCCCCCCCCCCCAAACAGCTCTGGGGCTGGCTGGGGAACATGGTTCTGGTCAGGCTGAGCTTTGGCTCAGCTGTCACAGTTGTGGTGTTCTGGAGCAAGAGTGTCCGCCATTCAGCACTTGCGCTGACCAATGACTACGCTTGCCCTGTGTGCCCAAATGCCTGCCATTTCATGCTCCTGTGGATCACCTTTTGAGACTGGGGTGGCAGCAGAAGGTGGTGGTCTAGCGCAGTGGTACTTGGGCATTTCAGCCCAGGATCCCCTTTCAAACTTAAAAACTCTGCCAGGACTAGGGTTGCTATATGTCCTGAAAAACCAGGGACAGCCCCAATTTTGGGGGATTATGTTCACATCCTGGCAAGTGTGACAGAGGGTCATATCCTGAGAATTATGGCAACCCTTTCCAGGACCCCCTCTCTAACTTGGCCAGATTCAACATCACTGTGATGCCAGAGCTCCTCCATAGAAGTAAATCTTATTGTGTCTCAACCCCCACTTTGAGTAACACTGGTTTAGTGGTTAAGTTCTGGGCAAGTGACTTGGGGAAGGCCCTCAGCTGAGCCTTGTACTTATCCAAATTACAGCTCTAGGGTTATACTATCTTGCAGCAGCTCTGAAAGTGCCTGCCACATTCACAGCAAAATGGCCATGTTCAGAGAGAGTTCAGGGGATCCCTTTTTTTAAACCCAGTAGTTTCAGTATTGGTTTAACTCTGAACAAGGAGCAGTATCCCTCACTAGGGCACTTATGGGGACAAGAAGTATTTTGTGGGTTGTCTTGTCTAAGAGCTGAGGTAGTTACACTACTTGAATAAAGTCACAGGTGTAAGGAATTGGGAGAAACTCAGAAAAACTGGAGTTGTTATGCCAACAACGTAAGTGAAGCAGAACTCATGAAGTACAGTGTTACCTTTGTTTACAAGCATAATTTGTTCCAGAAGCATGCTTGTAATCCAAAATGCTTCTATATCAAAGGGAATTTTCCCATGAGAAATATGGAAACTCAGACAATTCATTCCACAACCCAAAAATATTCACGTAAAAATGATTACAATACTGTAATATAATACTGTACAAAATAATAAAGAAAATACAAAATATAAAGAAAAGTGAAACAAATTAATCTGCACTCCTAAGAGCACTTTTCTGCGAGTAAGCCCCATTGAATTAAATGGAACTTACATCTGAGTAGACACAAATAAGATTGCATTGTTAGTCTCTCAGGTTGAGCCCCACTGATTATAATAGGTCTCTCAGGCTCTTTTCCATTGCCCCACTTACGTAGGAGTGAGCCCCATAAATAGGCTAACTTAAAGAGTAGACATGCATAGGCTGGTCTCTCAGGATAGGCTGAGCAGGTGCTGGCGGAGCACCAAACTGGCCATATCCCAGGTGGGACTATTTTTTCCCTTGTTTAACAAGACATCACTTGAATATCAAGTTAAAATTTATTAGAAATGTTTTCTTGTCTTGCAATCCAATGATTTACTGTATTTATCTTCTGAGAAACTGTCTTTAAAGAAACAAGATGTTCTGTATTTTTGGCCCAGCACTTCTGCTTTGGTCTGCCTTTCAGGTCTGGTGGGTAGGTCAATAGCATGGTTGCCTTTTTCAAAGAGATTAGGTTTGGGTTGGTCTGCAAAATCCACATTAACTCAAGATGCATTTTATCAAAGTACGGTAGTTTGAACAATGGTACTTGGTTCTCTAAAATGAGAGCAGTTTCTCTTGCTGTCCTTAATCTATAGAGGTTGCACCTGGTGCTGAAAAGTCATTTTCATAGGCTCACAGGTGAGGTTAGATGCTCTGGTGTTAGACCTCATTTCAGATAGTTTGTGGCTCTTTGCTTACTCAGCATTGTGTGTTCATGTATAACACTGCCATGGAGGAGTCTTCTGTAAGTGTTTTTTTAAAATAATCTTTGTCTCTCCTGAATCCACTTAATTCTGTAATATCAGAACATCTGCAGTACCGTTGCACCAAGAGAATGAATTAATATGTATGACCCAGTTATGGGTGAGTGGCTGACTTAGAGGATTCCCCAGTGGAGCTAAGAACTCAACCCTGTATTTTAGCAGCCGTGATGGTTACAACACACTCAGTTTTTCCCTCTTCTTGCATGGCATATCTCACCATGCAAATGACATCCTAGGCGTTATTTGTCCCTTATGTCAGTATTGTGGCCTCTGGAACCAGATGCCCTTTGATGTGTCTGTGTGGGTTTGGCAAAAATGGGTGGCTTTTGAGCAGGGTGGATTGGACACTTTCATGCTTAATCATAGAGGCCCAAGCTGAGGATAAAGGCCATGACTGAAGCTGTAAGTGTAGGTGATGCGTGAGCAGCAATAAGTGCTTTCCAGTGCTCTAGCACATGTGCATATGCCCTGCCATCACTGTGCTTCTTCCTAATTTGTCTGGTAAATGAATATTCCAGCTGTGTTGCTCACTCTTGCTGTGATCCCAGGGACTGTGTCTAGTGAAAGTGAAATGATACTAAGCTCTGTATGCAGCTGCTTTCTCATCCAGACTGTACTGTGAGTCCTGGATTAGACATACAGCGATAATCTCCCTTTCAGGCAAGTGGCAGACTGCCCAGTTCTGCTCACCATGTTGTTCGTGCTGTGTACGCGCAATCTAGTTATTGTTAACTCCTCACATGGAGCGGTCCTGTATTTTCAAATTAGGAGATAACTTGGGGACAGTGGCAGCTCCAAGAACAAATGCTCCCTGCTAAATGATGAACTTTCTGAATCGGAGCTGTGCCTTGGTTGCCACTGATAGCTAGATGTATCCAGACGAATTTTCTCATGTTTTCAAATTTTTTGTTCATATAGCAATATATGAGTATGATTTCTCAGTTGTGCAAGAACTGGAAAATAATACTCATTCCTTTATTCTAGCATCTTTTTAAAAACTTTGAATTACCAGTTCCTTCAGATTTTCCCATCTTGAGTCCTCCTAACGTATTTTCATTTCAGGACTGGTATCCAGGCTATAGCTTGGCACAGCTCAAAACATCTGTATTTGGAGATTTTGATCTTGGAACTTAAAGTTTATAAATGTCAAGAATTGGGGTGAGATGATGAGATAATTCAGCTGCTTCTTTGAATTATTCTAGTATTGCAGAAAAGGAACTAACTTCTCTCTTTCTTCTGTATCCACACCCCGTTTTGTAATAGCCTGTATTCAGGCACCAGAGTATGTGCCCTTCAGGATGTAGGCAACAGATTTGCAGTGTTGTCTTGTTGGCATCCGAATGATCCTGCTGTCTGCTAGTTGAAGCACTACTTGGGAAGCATGAAGTGCTAGTGCCTCTTTGAAGCAAGCTATGGTTTAGCTCTGCTAGTTTGTGTGCTTACAAAGAAGCTAAATATATCTCAATTTGCATGGGAGTTGTCAGGTTGTTCCAGCCAAAGAGGAAGTAAGGATACCCTTGCAAAATGTTATAATTCTGTGATTGGAAGAACCTCTCCAGGAATACTTTTAAGGGCATCTTTCAAAATGTAGGACACACTGTTTGCATCCAGCAAGGTTTTATGAACATGCAGAGTGAAAGCAGTTGATTGTGCTGAACACATGGGGCTGCCGTGGATATATTTACTACTTCATTGGTGCTGCTGCTGCAGGGCACAAAATCTCAAACTCTTAGCAAATTCGCTATTCTGTCACATTTAAGAACAGAGAGAGAAACTGCTGTGTGTGCACTCATGTAATGAATGCCACATCCTTTGTAGCACATCTTGCAGCTGGGTTGTTGCCCCACATCTTGGTGGTGGTTCTTCAGTGTCCTGTAAAGTTGACTCATCCTGTTCTTATTGCTCATTTCCTTCTGTGTAGCTTGTTAAAGGAATAACTTCCCTTATTCATATCGCTTGCCCCATCATTCACTCTCTGATGGGGTTGAGGAGAGTTAGCGATTGCAGAGTTTTTTTCCCAGCCCTGCACAACATAAGAACCCTTTAATCTCCACCTTGTTTTCATCACACAGTTTCCTGTGCTTTGCTGTTTTGCTTTGACAACACAGTCTCTTGCATACTATGCTGCCTGTATTTCCAGAATGCAGTCTACAAGTCTGCACTCTATGCCTCTTGTGGCTTGCGTTCAGCTGGCATTTCTTTGTATGCTGTGTTAGTTGTAAAATCTGCAAGCCTGCTACGAAAATTAGACTCATGTTTCATTCACGTGCAATAGAAAACCCCTCACCTGCAACAGCTGGTGACAAAGTACCCTATTCACTAAGGACGAGCAGATCCTTGGAGCAGTGACTAAAAGAAATCCGATAGGTGATCAATGGGGTGTGACTCTGCGGCTTGCAAATGGCAGTAGACACCGTCCCATCAGTTCTGAACACAGTCTGCTCTTTCTTGGTGCTTCTTGCTGTGCTATCATATGCAGCGTGTTATCTTTACTGACAAGAGAATACATCTGTTCACTTGATTCATTCTGGGTATTCCCTTTGATTAATGAATATCCAGGGACCTCTGTAGTGATTTTATAGATCCAGTAGATGGAGCACTTTCCTCTGTGTCTTTGACTGGACATTGGTATGCCAGCACTGGGCACTGTCCATTCTTAATCCCTTTTAAATTGCTGGTGCCATATGATTATTCAGAAGCACTCTGAACATCAGTGCATTTTTCCTTGGTTTCTAGCGATAAATGCTTGAGAATAGTTCCACCATGAGACATTTATAGACAAATTGGTCTTTTTCAGAGAGATCTTCTGCACTGACATGGAGTTTTGAGGGATGTGGGAGGAGGCGATTGTCATGCTATGTCTGGGGGGGGCATGTGTCTAGTAAGGCACATGGGTCATGATGAGCGGACATGGGGACTGGGGAAAGCAAGGTCTCCAGTAGGAAGGTTTGTAGGCAGTGCGCAGGTAAAAATATTGTATGCTTTTTACTATCATGTACATCTGCATAGATTTCACTTGAATTCTTATTAGATTTGCCACATCTGATTAAAGCAAGTCCTGAGAGATTTTCTTTCCCAAAATGACTGAACTGAAGAAGTCATTTTTAAATCTTTAGGATTGCTTTCAGTTGTGGTCTTCTGGGGATTGATGCCAATTCCTGGAGATTCCAGTCCAGTCCTAGAGGGTTGCCCATCTTGATTTTCATGAAGTGGGAATTGGCAGTATTTTAAAGTGTTTTTTGTTTTGCGACTTGCATGGGGCACTGTTGGGGGGTTAGTGAAGTACTAAAGCCCTAGTCTTCTGCTTTCTCAGACCAATTCTGGCATTTTAAAAAAAGATATCATTGTGGTTATTGGATCTTTGTTGGTAATCCTTAGTGAGAGAAACTTGATTACAGAAAAATAAAATAAAAGCTAGTGGTATTTATGGTTCAGTGTTAGATTTCCAGAATCTCAGCTGCGGTGTTGGCATGTGTTCAGTCTTTACTATTTCAAGAAGTCTGCTTTGGAGCAGTCATTTTGTGCTCTGTAACAATAATGTGGGAAACAGTTGTTCACAGCAAAACTTGCCGTTTTGTGGGTACAAGTCACTTCAGAACAGAATTGGCTTGCTTGATCAGCACATTCAGAACGGAATCTGCTTTGTGGAAGACAAACAGATGTGTCTGTGCATTGCTCTAATTCTGTGTGGTGGGTGGGGGGACACGACATGGCCTGCTGATGGAATGTTGCTGAGGGTGCATCTCCTGTCTTGTATCCCTTGGTTTGATCACAGGAAAAAAAGAGGAGTGCTTGAACTGGCATATTGTGCATAACAAATTGCCTCTTGGGCAGCGATGAACCAAAGGTTCAGACTACAAATACAGCTCCATGTTGCCCTGCAGTGGCTTCAGCTCTTCATGCTCTTTGCTTTCTTGACAGTGGTTTCTGCCATGTGTCCTCATATTTGGGTATGTGCTATTTCAGGAAAGTATTGGTAAACTTGGGTGTTTGTCACGAATCCACAGAAGCTTGTTGTTTCTTCCTATCTACCCCCTGAATGTGAGCAGCCTACTGAGATACTGGCAAGATTCCACAATATAAATGGAGACAGAAAGATAAGAAAGGAAAGAGACTTCTTCCCTGAAGCTCTGATTTTTCCTACCAGCAAAGAATCTCAGCATTTTTTAAAGAATATGTTCATGGTTCTGTTGACTTAGGGAAAACCACAATGGCGTATTAGATGGAAGACTGAGAGGGTAACCTTTCTGTGCATCCTAAACTCTGCTCTTCTGTCTGCCACATCTGTTGAACTGTACTACATAAAGTTGGTCTGCCCCGTCAATAATGTCTTTTCCAATCCAGATTTTGCAAATTAATTTCGAATAACTTCAAGTTGATTAGATGGCATGCATATAATGTATTCTCCTTGGAATAATCTATTTTTTCCATGTTGCAAAAATCTTCTCTGTATTAATATTGTACTATATTTGCTCTACCCTCACCAACTTCTAAACATTGACTTTTAGGGCCTGTTGATGTTTTGGAAGTTGTGAGGGCTCTTTTGTGTGAAGTGTGGATCTGAGGCTTGTTTGGTATAGGAAGAGAGTTCCTTATTTGAACTCTCTTTTTAGTTTGCTGGTGGCCCTCTTTTCGCTCTTTGGCTCCCTGAAGCTCTAGTATATGTGTGTGTGTGTGTGTGTGTGTGTTTCCTTCCCAAGCAGGTTGATCTGGGTGCCTGAGTTTCCTATCCCTTCTGGGAGCAGATTGGCCATGGCATTAATTCTGCTGCCTGGAGGATTACCGGTCACAAGGATTAAAGGATTTTTGTAAAAAGAGCTGAAGAGGATTGGGGGCTGGGCTAATATGGAAGTTGGGAAGGGTCATTCCATATGAATTCAACCCAAGTCTTCAAAATCTTGCATGATCACAAAATCAGATTTGACTGAAAATAATTGGTTTGATACCTTTATATAATTACCACATGCCAAATATTAGGTGAAAAATCCAAAGGGTTTGTGTGCTATGGTCCTTTAAAACAAGAGTGTCATACCCATTTTTGATGCTCACAAATTGCATATTTTCCTGTGTACCCATCTTTGGATGCTAATATCTTAGAAGAAAATGAAGGTTTTTTTTTTGACAAATTTTGATATATAGAGTAATTTGGGCTCAGGCTTTCGAAATCTGTCATCAGAAAAGGCCTCTCTCCTAGTTTTGGAGATATTGGCATCCAAAATGGGGATGCTAAAACAGGGCAAAAAAAGTTCAACATTTGACATTGGGGGTTGGGGCAGTGTGTCCCTCAGTCAGGGATTCTTCAGTGTAAGGTATAGGGAGGAAAACACCCTACAGGGAGGTTGTACACCTTTTCACCCCCTTCTGGTTGGAATTTCAAAAAACCTATTCTTAGTGGGTGCCTCCATCACGGAAGGAGCCCCCCTCAAATTTCAAACGTCTAGGTCCGGCGGTTTTGGCTGGGCTTTGATGAATGAGTGAGTCAGTCATTGACTCTTCAGTTTTATATACCATATACAGTGGCACCTTGCGTAACAAATTTAATTAGTTCCAGAGGCATGTTTGTTACATGAAATGTTCTTTGTGTGAAGCAGATTTTCCCATAGGAAATAATGGAAACTCAGATGATTCCACAACCCAAAAAATATTTATATAAAAATATTAACTGGATGTAAAAATGATGACAAAACACTGGAATGGAATTCAAAACATGCATTCAATGTGCATAATCCTTTGAAGTCTAGTTCGACTGCAATCCTAAAAACACTTTCCTGGGAGAAAGCCACATTAAACACAATGGGGCTCACTTCTGGGCAGACATGGTTAGGAGGCTGCAAACCAAGATACTTTCCAAGTGTCTCCCCACTTTCTCCTTCTCTTCATCCTGAGCCTCTCTCCCCCCTCCTCCCTTCTGGCTGGCCTAGAGCTGCTTCCCTCTTCTGCACTGCTCTTCTCTCCCTCTGCCCAGCGGACGCCCGGCCACAGGAGGAACAGTGCGGAAGTGTTGCTTTCGCTATGGGCAGGCGCGCTAGGCAGCCCTGATGCTTTTTAAAAGGACTTCTGGTCAGCGGCCAGTGCGTCTGCCCCAACTGCCAACGACTGTGTTTGTTACATGAAGCACAATTTGTTACGTGAAACAGAATCATAGAGAAATTTTTGTTTGTTACATGGAACATACTTTACGTGAGGCGCTTGTTATGTGAGGCGCCACTGTATAGATAAGCTTACAGGTGGGTAAATAAAGATCAGGACTGTAATTGGTCAGTCCAATAATGTTGCTTTTAAAATGGCAAACCAGCTGAGCACTGGTTTGGAAGAGGAAGTTAATTGACTTCTTTGAAGAGGGTGTGCAGAATAAAAATATGAAGCATAGAGAAGCAAGTACTCTGAAGATCAGAATGTTTACCTAAGCAAAAAGGTCTTTGAGGAATCTAGTACTCTGGGATAGAGAAAGTGGAATAAGAGAAGAAGGGAACTTAAGCCAAGGTGTGGTTGCAGCTTGGTTGCAGTAGTAAACGGTTGAGTTTTGAAGAGTTGTCTTAAGACACTGTGCCTATTAACCAGCAGGCCAGGGTTCGAGACCCGGGTCGGCCCCACAAGACAGGGTGAGCTCCTGTCCTTAGCCCAGCTCTGCGACGCCAGCTGGATCCAATCGTATTGGCTCTGCCTTTCCATTGGACTAATTCAGTGGCGTGGAGAGGGGGGATTTGCTGCTTGGGTAACAGCCTATCCTCCATAACAATCTAACCCAGGCTTTCATGCTTCGCATGCAGCGTATGCAGCACCAAGCACGATACCATAGTCTCTGAAGACTGACGGAGGTCTGCTGCTTGAGACCCATACTTAAAAAAGGGTAGTTCCTCCAGGAAATTTCCACATAGTTTTGCCAAGCTTGAGGGTTTGTGCGGGTTTAAAGAAAAATCTTATCCCTTTGATGCAGTTGAGACCTGTCTCTGGCATTGCCTATCAGAAAAGGCACATACTGTGATATTTGGTTTGAACTACATGACTTTCTGGCATTGCCCCTTGCCTGCAGATGTGCGTTGGGATCTCTCAGTGCAACAAGTAACATTCTTTTAGCAGATGTTAGAGAAACTCCTGCATATGGACTATCTTTTGTCACCTAAGCACTGACCTGACTTTGGCATGCCACTGTCACAGAGGAGGGACCTTATTTGGGTCAGAGCAGACTAAGTCCCTGGAGGTGTGTGTCTCTCTGTTTCTAAGTTTAGTCATGTGGCTTCTCTGACATGTCAGCTTTGTGTGCTGGTCTCAACCTCCTGAAACTAAAAATATCAACTGTTTCTATAATGAGGAAGGTTTCCCCTTTCTTTGTTTAAAAAATAAAAAATATTGGGACAACTGTCTGTCCTGTTGGAGACATGTCAATCTGTGTACTTTCTTACATGACCCAAATCTAGTTTTGAGGTGTTGCACTTTCTTCTCATCCTGATGCATATTCATGTGGCATCTGAAGTTGCAACAGTTCTCTATCTGAGCAACTTAACTAGTTTAGCAGAACATCTTTAACCATGGTTGTCCACTCCTCTGTGTGTGTGTGTGTGTGTGTGTGTTGAAAAGCACTGTTCACTTTGTCTGGAGTTATCATGGGCTCCTTTAATTCCCCTTTTGATGCTTCTTAATCAGAGAGTATACCATGAGACTAAAGTGCTTTGCAGGGCTCCTGCAAAGTCATCCCCCCAGACCCTGACAGGACCTCTTGGAAAACTAAAAATAGCCCCCCCCCCCATACCCTCGCTGATGTGTGATCCTGGGGATCACATCACTGCCTAAGTTCCTCCCCTCCAAAGATTTAGGGAGAGAATAGGGTTCTCCAATTTTGAGAACTACTGTTCCATAGCCTATCAAACAGTGACAAAATTAAGGGGATTTTCTTCATCTTCCACTTTATAGCAGTTTGGATTTTGGTTGCCAGCCTGAACACTGTATGCATTTAACTATCTCTAGCTGAGGAAGTTGGAGTTGTCTTCTATTTAAATTGTTTTGTGCATTGCTAGAGGGTGCTTGATTAGTAAGTTTCTGACTGTAATCTACAGGGATTTCTCATTATTGTTTAGAACCAGTGATTCCAAGTTGTTAGGCGAGATGGTCAGGGTGATGATGAACATCTGGGAATGGGGTTTCCTATATAAAATACCATGAAAAGTTAAAGATTGCCTTTGTAATGGGAACTAAGTTTCGTCTTAGCAGCTGGTGAGTTAATAGGAATTGGAAGTTATTTGGATGGCAGAGCTGTTTGTATTGTACTAAAAAGATGGCAGAGCTGTTTGTATTGCTGAATACCAAATGTAGCCTGGTTCTTGGCACTTGGTAGCCATCTCCATCCCTGAGCTTCTTTCCTGCCGTCCCCCCACACCACGTCAGTGTACCATATACCAAACTTATGTTTGCAGCCAGCTCCCCAAGTGCCCTGCTTTTAGTAGTAGTTTAGCCTTCTGCTACAAAGGTCCTGTCCTTAATGGAAGTCTCTAGTTCTTAGGCATCCTGTGAAAAAGTAGGCAGGAGAACATAATCCTAGTTGCTGAACTCTCTGTTCTGCAGCAAATTTTCTCCAGCGATTACCTAGTAGAAGCAACTCCATGTATTATGTAATTCACAGTTAACCTGCCCCGGCACAGACATAATGTGATCAGGTTTACGACACTCTTATCTAGTTTTTCCTTGTATCCTAAAGCTCTGGACATAAGAACACCTGTTTCATTTTTCTAGAAATAAGTATATGTTTCTTTCTGGCTTTGCATATTTCAGGTGGAGCTTTTGTTGTTCCAACTCTTGTCTAGATCTAAAGTTGCTTTTTGCTTCCTTGGAGTGATGGCACCTAGTTGTCCAGTGGAATTGTAATTCCTGATGGTCTTGTGCATGTTAATCCTGGATTGCAAAGTTCAAGGTGAATTTTATTAGTTTTATTTGAACTTGAAGGTTATGCACGACAAGCTGTATGTGAGAGATGAAAAGAAGAGGGAAGAAGTAAGATCTTCATGCATGCTATTTATTTACATGTGAAAGCACAGTCGAAACACAAAACTATTGCCCTCTTTCTGCATCTTTATATCTTGGAAAAGTCTGTCTCCTTTCAGGTAGTACGTAGCCTCTTTGTATTTGGCTTTGCCACAGGTACAAGGCCTATAGTACTGTTGTTTTCCAATTCTATGCTGTGTTGATGACAGTGTTGTACACTGTCAACTGTTTGTATTCAATTGTGTTATGGTAGCTATGCCAAGCTGCATAATGTACTCTTGCTTGTCAGATATTGGTTTTGTATTCCTCGCAGATACAGACTTCAAAAGAAAAGCAGTGATTGACTTGTTGCAGAGGTGAAAGATTTTTGGTTTTCTGGGAATGACGTGTTGCATTATTGCATGACCCCCAGCAAGACTTGCATAACAGTCAATAGCACTGGCAAAGGGAAGTGTAAATCAGACTTCTTTTTTTATTCAAGCTTTGAGTGGCTGCTTCTGTTCCCACAGGGTCTAGAAATCTTTGAATAACCAATATTCTGTCAGTTGCTGCCTGTTTTCCCCTGCAGTGTGCAGTTTCCAATCTTTTCCATTTTGACACCTTCATGTTGAAAAGAAGGCAGGGTACTATTGGTTAGCCTGGGTGAGGGCTGGATCCTGAGAACAGATTTTTGACATCCAGTACCTAGAGAAGTGGTCCTGAACTGTACCTACCAGAAAGATCCACTTGGTGCTGCTCCTGATTCTCCTTTTATTGTTTTGTGCAGACACAAGAATCCTGCTGGCTTCCCCGCACTACAACTGCCACCCTGCTGATTCTTTCCACTTTGCACAAGCGTACATGTACATACTATTATTTGGCATCTGTATACAATACATTTTAGTACACCTTCCCTTTATGCAGTGACAGTTGCTATGCAACAGCCCAGCTTGCTAGATGCTTAAGGCTCTAATAATGCAATTGGATAAAACCAACCTAAAAATACCCCTTGTCCAAGCCTCCCCTGGACAGCAGGGAGGAGCGGCTGGGGAGGAGTCAGAGGGCATCTAGAAAAAAGTTCCCAAACTGAATTGCCTTCTAAGTGGCTTTGTGTGTCTCATCAGCTGTGCTGTACTAGTAATAGTTTCCTAGCGGGGAGCTGGGATTGGCTGGCTCAGTGCGTGGGAGCCTTTGCCGTTCCTTCTGCTCCAGCCGGACTGGGGATCCCTTGCCTGGTGTGTCTCACACTGCTTCCCACTTGGAAGAAGAGGCAGATGCTGCTGCTTAGAGAGCCATTGGGTGCTGCCAAGCTGGACATTCAGAGGCTCTAGTCTCTCCAGTGTCCCTCCTTATTCCTGCTTCTAACCTGTTAGGCCTTCCCTGCCTCATCAAAGCCAGTATTGTCTGTCCATCATTGAAGGTCATTATATTGATAAGGTGCCATCATGGGCACAGTCAGTGAGCTCTGTGCTTCAAGTTTCCAAGCTTTTCTCTGTCCTTCCACATTGATAACCACTAAGCCAGGTAAGTGCTTTATTCGTATCCTTTTCTCTGCCTAGGAGTCTCTTGCTGATGGCACAAAAATCTGGGGTGGGCAGAGGGTGCAATGAATCATCTGTTTGATTTTACCTCTCAGATTGCAAGTGAATCAGAGCAGGCATTGTGTGTGCGTGTTTTTTGTGTGTGCAACCTCCCCCCCCACCCATGACAGCTGCTTTCAGGAAGGGTCTGAGCACCAACTTAGATGCACTTTTAACTTCATTGCTCTTCCTGAGACTTCATATACTAATGTTTAGTGAAAGTATAATTTTACCTCCTAATGCTTGTAAACTCAAAGGTGACTGTTTTGGGATGGGGAGCTAGATAAGACTATTCAACTGATTATTTTGGTTCCAGATACAGCATGACCTCCAACATATGGATGGAAGGTGAAGTGTTCATTCACAGTTCTTACATTGGAATTACCGTATAATAGGGAAGAAACCATTTCTGTTTTATATCTCTATCAGAAACAAATTAAATACAAGATCTGGGCCACACTGTATCTGACACTTCCCTTCTAGATGCTACTAGTTATATTTTCCTGATATTCTCTAAAAAAACTGTGTCTGCTATCCTCACACAGGACAGTGTGCCTGATGTGTTTCTTCTTGTATAGGCTGAGTGTTGTGTTTTGAGCTAGGTCTTCTGAAGTGGATGAACAGATAGGAAGTTTAGGCAGTGGAACTGGGGCTCTGACCTCTGCTTTATATCTCCAGGGAGAGTGTGTGCTGTATGTAGTGGGTCATGAACTTTGCTTGACAACTTGAAGTTCCCCTTGCATGGTATGAGCAATGAGAAAGGATTATGTGAAAGCCTGGTCTTGCATTTTGGTCTTGTAACTCAAATTCTGTATCCATTTTTAAAACTCATTAGCCGCCTTACCACTGGTCCAAACTTGGTAACCTTGGCTGGGTTACCTATGTGTGGTGTGGCTACCATCTTTGTTCTGATCCGAGTTGTATCATTAACAGCAACTTGACAGACGAAAGTTCAACAGTTGTAAATGGAGAATCTGATGGGCAAAGCTGATGAATAACTGGCTTTTTAGTACACTATCTTAGACAGATAAAAGTAACCACTTCAGTTTGAGTACCTAAGAGCAGGGGTGCCCAAACCTTGGCCCAGGAGCCAGATGCGGCCCTCAGCAAGTCCCCTACATCTGGCCCACAGGCAAGCCTGTAATCCTCCAGAGAGTATTCTTAGAGAGACTGCATACACCTTCAATCTCTGTATATGAAAGTGCTAATGAACAGGTTTGAAGATCACCCCTCTCTGTGGTTCTCTAATATATTTATGTAAATTTATGTACATTCTTTTTTATAAGCCCCTTACCCAGTGTCAAAGAGATAATGTGGCCCTAGTCCATAGGGCTCCCGCAAGCCCTGCAAAACTGGGACTGTCCCGGTTTTTGGAGATTGCATTCACATGTTGGCAAGTTTAACAGGTAGTCCTGTCCCAGTTTTATGGAAGAGAATTATGGCAACCCTACTCCTCCCTAGAAGTTTGGACACCCCTATGTAAGAGGATGGGCTTTGGTGCTGCCTAAGAGCACAATCATAACCATGTCTACTCAGTAGTAAGCTCCATTGTGTTCAATAGGTCTTACTCCCAGGAAAGTGTCTTTAGGATTGCTGCCTATACCTTCTTGCTATGTGACAGCAGGATGGGTGGAGGAGTGCTGATTTGGCTAAGAGTTTATCACTTTTAGTGTGTGGGTGGAGGAAGGTGACAGGAGGTAGTCTGATTTTGTACTAAAGCTTCTTTAAAAGTAAGAGGTTGTTACTTCAGTGGTAACTATAGGCTTCCCTGCTGCTATTGTAGCCCTGCACTCCTCTGTTCAATGGTAAAGACCCAGACTCTGCTTATGTCCTGTCTTCCTGCTGTGGAATATTGTGATGCATTGGTCTCAAGGAACAAGATGGCCTTATTTGTTACAGGAATTGTACCATTTTTCTTGTATTCCCCTTGCACGGAAATATAAAATCTGCATGGACCAAAGCTGAAAATTAATGCAGAATGTGATAAGCTGTTCTTGAATCTGCAATCTGATTTCTTCCTTAAGAACAGCAACTTTCTAACCTCTAATAGTCATGGAGGAAAATGTGAAAGCAAATGGAGGGCTTTTGCAAAAGCTTAGAAACCAGATTTAGTCTGGGTAATTGGAGTAGTGGTGACACTTTCAAATTCTTTCCAATGCTCCAAGTCCTAGTCCTTTTGCTTCTATGTATGTATGTATGTATGTATGTATGTATGTATGTATGTATGTATGTATGTATGTATGTATGTATGTATGTATGTAGTGATGCTCTTTTATTATTCTCAGTCTGATGTGTAAAGAAAATTTCAAGTTAAAAAGTCAAAATTGTGCAACCCAGATAAAGTACAATATGCTACTAAAGCCTACTTTGTTTTGTTGACCTACACATGTTGATTTTCTGGTCAGAAACTCTGAGATTCAGGATACAACCCTGAGTGAGGAGTGCCCTAGGGCAGTGAGGAGTGCCCTAGCTGGGCTGTCCTACATCCAGAGCAGAAAGTTATGCTGGATCCAGAGAGTTAGGAAGCCTGGGCTGCCCTAACTGCTCCAGAGCATGCTCAGTAGGCACCAAGTCGGTGACACCTTGGGAGGGCTTGCACATGAGGAGATCCCCCTTAGTTCATACTGAGCAAGGAACAGCTGTGGTGCCTGCCTTATAAGGAGTCCCTGATGAGACTGCCAGTATAGTCTCCAGTGAATACAAGGGGCTTCTTGGAGTGGCCTGCTGTATCTGCAGGTTAGTGGGCTGCCATAGTTGTGCCATATCCTGAAGTTGAGAAGCTGGGGTTGCAGATAGGCTGGCCAAGAACTCAGATTTTTGGTCAACACTGCCATTCTTACTCTGCCTTATCATGGACCCCCTATGGTCTACTCATTGTTATACTCCTGAGATGGTATAACTCTGAGGAGCTGGAAGAGGGCATTTCTGCCCTGGAAACAGGCTCTGGATACAGAGTAACTTCTCTGCCCTAGGCAATGCTCATCATGCCCTCAACATGCCTCTCTAGAACTGCCTAGGCTGCCCCAGCTAGAGCAGCCCAGGTCCATCTGTTTTAGGGCCGCCTATGTTGCCTTAGGTTGCCTCAAGCCTTTTCCAGAATAACTAGAGTGGCCCATCTTGCAGTTGGGGCAGTCCAGTGATAGACAGGGGAACCCAAGGGCTTATGCCCTTGGGTTCCCCTATAAACCCAAGGATTATGCCCTCAGTTTGTCTACTCTAAACAAAACTTGGCTTCCTGTAGGAGTTGTCATCTGTGGGTGT
This sequence comes from Cryptoblepharus egeriae, assembly GCA_030015325.1. Classification (NCBI taxonomy): domain Eukaryota; kingdom Metazoa; phylum Chordata; class Lepidosauria; order Squamata; family Scincidae; genus Cryptoblepharus; species Cryptoblepharus egeriae. The sequence goes on along the minus strand of JAREYC010000002.1, from coordinate 100,292,675 downwards.
AAGGCATTGGTTCTTGGAATGTAGCCCACAGAGACACACTGACAAGGCACTAAAATTGTAAGGCACACCACCAGTTTTTTTGTCCATTGACATGGCCTACTGCCCTACTGATAATTGATCCTCTCCAAAGTCCTGTGGCACACTCATAGACTATCCATGGCACTCCACTGTGCCACAACACAGTGACTGAAAATTACTGTACCTAAACTTGTGATGCAGGTGAGATTTCAGGTGATTTGGAACTTGCAAACTGGAAAGATGCATAAAACATAGGTTCAGAGAATATGAGGTAATCAGCTTTTTCACTACTCAAATGTATATGTACATCTCCTGAATATAAGTCCAGTAAACTAAACTACTATTTAAAAACTTGTAGCAACAAGTGTTTTGAAATGCCATATTTACTCCAGCAGCAACAGCTTAGCATTTGAGCAGTGACAGGCAGGTGCCAGTCTTGTGCCATGTTAAGGACAGACCTCTGTCATCTTCCAGTAAAAGAGGGCACAGCTGGAGTTTGTCTTGAACTACATGAGGGGGTCCTAAAATGCTGGCTGAGTTTTACCTTCTTCACAGATGTTGGGAAGATGGTTGTTGCCTCCTTCATAGATGTTCCCAGACGGTTGCTGTTTCCATTGCCAGCAGTCATAAAGGATTCTGACTTGGCAGGGTCTTGAAGAAATTGAAGCCAGTTGATGACCATGGAAACTAGGTCTCCATTCTGCCCAACCAGGTAGTTCCAGGCAAAGGATATCTGAGGTTGTCAGACCTCAGCTGTGCATGAAAAAGCTGTCAGACCTCAGCTGTGCATGAAAAAGAAGGAGCAAAATACATGAGGGTGCTCCTGTGTATGTGTTTATGTTCTTGGAAGTGGGGCTTGGGGAACTGACTGCATTGATGTTTGAGGGCATGGCAGACCTGGAGGAGAGGCCCTTTCCTGACAGCCTCACACTTTTCTCTCATGCAGCAGCGATAGACCTCTGTGCTATCAGGAAAACACAGGATGTGGTGGTAGCAGCAGCGTAAGGGAGGAGTTTCTTGTGGGGCACCTTGAACCCTGGCAGCTTCCTAGGGGCAGACAAAGCTTGCTCACATTGTTATGCGCAGCGTTTTTAATTTAGATCGAGGGTGTTCAAATTGCTCTAAAAATAGCTTTTCCTAGCCATCTTTTTCCTGTATCCTACCTATACGCCCATGCAGCACTTCCATCTCCAGGCTACATAATTTTGCCCTCTGAGGGTCTTCTAAACAGCAGAGCTATCGGACATCTTTCTGTTCTCTGTCTATCCTAAAATGTGTTTAGGAAGTGGAGGGGAAAGGAAGGATTGTGTTGTATCCCTAGGGCCTAGGTGCACCAGAAGGCTTATTCATTAACTTCTTTCTCTTTTTGATCTGCCTGGAGCTGCTTTTGAATGGCTTGGCTCAGCCACAGCATATGATTTTTCTGGCCCCTGTTGGATTGCTAAAGATTAGTGAGCTAGGTTTTGATAGAAAAATTTCCTATAAAGTGTCTCCTTATGCATTGATGTCTGGTGTAAAGTTCTGTGCAGAGATGAAGGGGTGATGGCACTCAGGAAGTGAGTGATGATGGTAAAGAGGAAAATTATGTCCCCTTCTTTCCAAGACCCATTGGGGGGTAAAAACACATGCTTATCAAAACTGTGTTTACTTGACTTGCTACTGGCACTATGTGAAATCAAAGCTTAGTACTAGAATGCAGCAGTACTACTTGCTTTGGCTTGGAATGCTCTCGGGTTGCTAATAGGGAGAGGAAGATCTGACCCTGGATCAGCCAGAATTGCAGAGCATTTCTAGAGTGATTTGCACATGTGCACCAGCATTCCTTTCAGGGCAAAAAGTACCCTGAAATGCAGTCCTCATCTCTCTGAATCAACTACTAACCATGAATTCTGTGCAATTCCCTTTTGTAGGCTGGATATTCAAGAACAGTTTCTTTATGTTGTTAAAATTAATTCAAAGTGGCTCTTATTTGGACAGTGCCTTTTTGACCACCAGAGGGCAGCAGGGGCCCAACTCCTTATGTTACTTTTGCTTCCAAGCTGCTTTGGCATATCAGGAAACCATATGTCTACTTTTTCCAGGATGTGTCCTCTTTTTAAGCCTGGTGTCCTAGGGGAAAAAAATCTTCATTTTCCTCCTTTTCCTTGTGAGCAGGCAGCTCACAGCTCATTAATTAATTCATGTAATTAATTATATGTAGTAAATTATATGTAATAGAGTGTTTAAGTGAACCACATGAAAGCAATATATACAAGTGTTTTTGGTTTTATTTTGTCATGTCCTACATTTTGGGGGGACCTTGTCATCTTTTGCAACTATGACATATAGTCACTCTGTATGGGCCATCTCCTTGCACTATGTGAATGTGCTCCTTGAGTTGGACCTTTCAAGAGCAATGAGATTGCAGAAACTACTGCTGGCCCTTTAGGGTTGTTAGACTGAGGGCAGAAGAGGTCAGGGCTCTTATGCACTTGACCACTGTGATCACTTTTACTATGGTGAAAATGCATCACTTGTTGATCTTCTCTTCTAATGAAACTACTGACAGACATTGATTAGGAGCCATGACAGCGTACTTTTTTAGCGGTGGGCGGGCTCTAAGATCATGGATGACAGTGAGTGCAACTATACTTCTTGAGAGGAAAGCTATGGCAAGCCTAGACAACAAAAATTCATGATAAAACAGTTTTCTTTAGTGGTTTACATAGCAAAGGAATAAGTGGTTCTCTCTCGAAGGGGTATTCACTCTGAATACAAGTATGGTTGTGGCTGGCAGCTTGCTTTCTGAAGAGCTGGTGGTGTGTAGGAAAACATACAAGAGTCAGTTCTCTAGAAATTTCCTCTCTAGGTAGTGTTTCCATATGTCCTGAAAAACAGGGACAATATCAATTTGGGGGGATTGTGTTCACATACTGGCAAATGGGACAGATGGTCCTATCCTGATTTTGTGGAAGAGAATTATGGCAACCCTATCTCTAGAAAACTTCTGTCTGGCTGACCATTCTGAATGCCATTTGATTCCATGTGCCCCAAAGGTGTTCCTTTAAATTCCAACAGAGCCCAGCAACAAGCACAAGTTTCCTGAAAGTATCTAGGCCAGTATTTCACAGCCAGTGGTACAACTAGAAAGTATCTAGGCCAGTGGTACACAGCCAGCTGGAGGTATTTGAAATGGTGTCTGGTTGTACTTGCAGGATACCAGACAGCTGCCATCTAAGTAGTGAGACCAGGGAAATGATGCAACAGAGGTAGGAGGCTTGGAAGGCAGAACGCCAAAGCATGCTTTTACACGTTCAAAAAAGCTCTCCTGTCCACTTTGATTCACTTACTGGTGATTGTTGCATCTTATAAGGCCTCCCAGCCCAGAGGTAACTGGCAAAATGTAATCACCAGTTGTTTCTAGAATCATAGAATCCTAGAGCTGGAAGGGACCTAGTAGGTCATCTAGTCCAACCCCCTGCCTGCAGCAGGAAATCCTCCTAGAGCATCCCAACAGGTGCTCGTTGAGCCTCTGCTTAAAGATCCCCAGTGAGGGAGAATCCACCACCTCCCTTGGCAATCTGATCCACTGCCGAACCGCCCTCACCATCAGGAATTTTTTCCAGATATCCAACCAGAATCTCCTTTCTTGCAGTTTGTACCCATTGGTTCTGGTTCTGCTTTCAGAGGCAGCTATGAACAAATGAGTCCCTTCTTCCATATGACAGCCCTTCAGGTATCTGAAGAGGGCAATCATGTCTCCTTTCTGCCTTCTCTTCTCCAGGCTGAACATCCCAACTTCCCCCAACCTTTCCTTGTAGGGCTTCCCTTCCATCCCACTGATCATTCTTGTCGCTCTCCTGTGGACTTGCTCCAGTTTGGCTGCATTTTTCTTAAAATGAGGTGCTCAGAGCTGAACACAGTACTCAAGGTGAGGTATATCCAATGCAGAATAAAGAGGAACTAGAACTTCTCGTGACTTGGAAGCTACAGTCCTCTTAGCCTTCTTTGCAGACACATCACACTGCTGACTCATGTTCAACTTGTGATCCATGGCGACTCCAAGTCCCGCTCACATGTTGTGGTGTGAAGCCAAGTAGTCCCCATTTTATTCCTGTGTTTTTTGGTTTTTATTTCCTAAGTGCAGAACCTTGCACTTCTCCCTGTTGAAGTTCATTCTATTTGTTACATCTCAGTATTCCAGTTTATTCAGATCCTCCTGGAGGTTTCTCCTGTCTTGTATTGTGTTTGCTACTCCTCCCAGCTTGGTGTCATCCGAATGTTTGATCAGGCTCCCCTGTATCTCTTCCTCTAAGTCACTGATGAAAATGTTAAAGAGAACTGGGCCCAAGACAGAGCCCTGGGGTACCCCACTTGAAACAGACCTCCAGGTAGACACAGAACCATTTACTAGAACCTTTTGAGTGCAGCCATCGAGCCAGTTGCGGATCCACCTAACAATTGCCTCGTGTAGCCCATATTTTTCCAACTTCCCAATTAAGATGTCATGTGGGACCTTGTCAAATGCTTTGCTGAAGTCAAGATAAACGACATCCACAGCATTGCCACTGTCCAGTAAGCTCGTAACCCGATCAAAAAAAGGGTTCTGGTGGTACTTTGAATAGGTAGACCATGTGAAATGGTGCAGAGGAGAACAAACCTTGGGAAACATGGTTCAAGGCTGATACACAGAAAGCGAGGTTAATGTGTTAGAAGTGGATCTGCTTTGTAGTTTCCAGAGGCCTTAAAGGGAGGGATATGGATGCATATTGGGAGGTGGCGGTGGACACAAGCTCAGGCAGGGCCTACCAGTGAACATGCATTTGACTCCTCCTTGGAGCCTTCACGGCTCTGCATAAATAAGATACACCCAAGCTATTTTGGACATTCATTCCCTCACTGCTGTGTCCTCCAGCTCTGCAGAACCATATTCCTTCTCAACTGCCCTTAAAACCGTGGTGTATTTAGAGCTTATTTCTTGCCCAATAAAATGTTTTGAGAATTTTGGGATCTTTGAAGTCTAGTAATACTGCTGGATTTCCACACACATTTTCATGTGTTTAATGTTGAAAGCTTTGCATGCCTTCTTTCTGCTTTCAAAAAAGGCAACACAAGTGGTTTTACTCAATATAAAAATAGTAAACGGCTTTGTAAGTAGTACCAGTTTAGGCAGCACTTTATTTTCAGTGTGTAGTAACGCTTGGGACCAACCTTCCTTTGCTGCCAGGCTTATGAGGGGTGCTTTCACCTCCTTGGAAACACCTTTTGCTGCTGCCCCCATCTTGCACATGTCTTGGTATTTTGCAGCTTGAGTGGTAGTGTCTGTCTGGCCTCAAGAGCATGAGGGGTTAACGGCCCTGAGAAGCGGTGAGAGATCAGAACAGGAACAAGGCGTTGCTGGTTATCTGGGTTGGGCTGCTGTCTGCTGCTGTCAGGGCTGTAATGACGCCTATCCGTCCCAGGCAAGGCAAGGGCCGCCCACCTGAGTCATTCCAGGAAGCGGCAGCCAGACAGCAAACTAGACACAGGTGTCTGCTCAGTCAAGCCGCACCTTTCTGGAAACGGACATTGGCAGTGGTCTTCTACCCCTTCCTGTTGCTGTCAGCATGGTTCTCAGAATGGAGAACGGTGAGCATATGTGGGGTGGTGGTGCACTCTATCATTGGGTGGCTGGGTGAACCACTTGGCAGAAGGGTACCCTAGAGTCTTCCTTTATCCAGGTGTAGGGAAACTGAATCTAGCCTGGCATTGTATCTGTTAAGTCCTTCTTCTGAAGGTGGCCCTGTGTTTCTGTAGCTGCTGCCACCAGTCCTCTGCTGCATTGTACATCTAGAAAGGACCTTGAGGCCTTGATTGAGGCAGACATCTCATGGGGTCTTCCTCTCCCCATTGTGCCTTGATGGGGAAGGAAGCCTGTCCTTTGGAAAACCTGTACTGAATATGGATGAAACCATCAAAGTAGGTAGACCTGCTTCTGCAGAGCAGAGACAGAGGCTTTGGGGGGAAGGGAGTTACTAAATAAATGCAAGTTCTCGATTCTGTATGGGAGAGGCTGAGACTCACTGTAATTGAATAGTGAGAGGTTTCTGTTGGCAGCTCTTGAGTTGCGTGCTGTAGCATGTCTCTGATGCAAGACACTACCTGCCCCCGCTCACTTTCCACCTCAGCCTTAGGGCACCAAGGTGTCTGCTGGGAGTGGAGCACATGGGTTAAGGAGGCAACATGTTGTCTGTCCATGTGTTTGGGGAAGGGCTTCCTCCATCACATAGCTTATGTGGTGTTAGGCTTTGCTTGAGTGGATGCACATGGCTATTAAGATGAGCAGGAAGGAACTATTGTGGTTTGTTGGCATTTCCTAGATCTGATAGAAAAGGGGGGAATGCCTTAAGCCTAGGAAACATTTATGCTTCCCATCCTGAACCAGCACACAGTTCTGACATAAACCTTGCGTTAAGTCTGAAGATCCTGTGTTTGACAGGCCCTTGGTTTTCTGTCTTGGAGCAATGCTATCAGTCTACCACAGCCCTGTTCTAGTGGCTTCCCTTCTGTTTCAGATACTCTCCTTGAAGTTAGCTTTTTTAAACAGTGTCGTATAAGGACTTTTCTGACAGTATGCTGCTGCTCTAAAATAGACCTTTGGGTTCTCCAAAGGGTGGGCTGTTTTCTTAGCAGGGATATCAGTCTTGACTGTAGTTTAGTAAGATTTGCCTCTCTTTGGCAACTGTGATGGTTTCTTTTCTCATGATGATGGGGCTGGTTTTTTGTTTTTGTGTGTGCTCCTTTCTCTATCGCAGCTTAGACTGAATTTAGAACCTGCAGTAGACACCACTAGTCTTGCTTTGCCAAATTCATCCACATTGAGTGGCCCCATAAATGTCTCTCATTACATGTCTGCTTGGAATTAAGAGTCTTATCTGCCTGTATAAGCAATGAGGTTCTTATTTGTTAGCATAGTCTCCTTCATTATTGTAACTTGGCATCTGTTTCCTCTTAGAATGGGATGTGTTTCCCAGTACAGGCATCCCTTACTTATTGGACGGATTGGGAACCAGAGCACCATCCAAACGTGAAAACCGTTGAAAAGTGGAACCCAGTCTTTTTTGACTTGCAGATGCAAGATATCACAAGAAAAACACATAAACATCAAATGCAAAAACCAAAATAACACATTTGTTAACACATAGTCAAAATACATAGCCAAAATACACATCCAAAATATAAAATGAACAAAGGCGAGGGTGGGCAATGAATATCTTATGTATTTGAATGATTGTTGTTTACTGAAGAAAGTCATAAGGAAATGCCAAAAATGGTTTGATAATACGTTGCATGCAAATCAACATTGGGAAAGACAATTTCAACTTTTAGGCCAGCAGAGTGAGGTTGAAAGAGTGAAGCATGGGTTGAATGTATTAGTTCTGAGTATAATTGAAAGGTGTTAAGAGAGCAGAACTATCAGAAAATAAACCAACAGAAAGTGGGGGATGCCTGTACAGGAGTACCCTTTTCACACACCCTGAAATGATTGGGCTCTGTATGTTCATCCTCTGTACATGGTCCCAGATTTTGCTGAAAGCAGCTGATGTATTATCAATATCATCAATGCTACTTTTGTTTCTTCTGTAATAAATGGTGCAGTTTGCGCCTTAGTGGATTGCCATTGTATTTTGGGTTTGATGGTTCCATTTAATCAAAGCGTTAGAGAGTAACTAGTTTGCTTCAGTTTCTCCACCCTTAAAATAAGCCAATTCAAATAATGCTTTAGTTGGGCTATCTTAGAATGTGTCATAGTTGGTTATGAAGTATATTTAAGTTTTCACAAGCATCCTAACTTGTACTGCAAGCTTCTAGTAATTATCATTACTAACTGCATTATCCATGCAAGTTTAATTTGAGGATTTCTTTGCAAAACCAGTTGTGTCCAGTGTCCTATATAATAAATAGCCATTTTATGGGAGTTGAGTCAAAGTTGTGTGCCAGTTGTGGGGAAAAGGTTTGTGTACACATGATAGCCAGCTTCTTGTGAACAGATGTACTAGCAGAGGGAGCTCTTGATCTATATATTTAAAACTGAAAAGTGACTGACTGACTCAGCAACGCCCCACCAAAACCGCTGGACCTAGAAGCGGGTTGATGCGGATGGAGGGATGATGTGCAATGAGGGTGTTGCGCAATGGAGGGACAGTGTAAGATGGGTATTTTACTCCCACAACATGGGTACATTTCGTTAGTTATCACTTAAAATAGCAAACTGGACGAAGTATATGATGGGGTTTCTTTCCTGTAGCACTATCTGGAGCTCTCAGCAGAGATGTATTCTGGGGAACAGAAGCTACAACAAATATATCCCTTGTAGAGTCTAATCTACAGATCTTGTGATGAGTGTGCTGGTGTGCAGACCCCTTCTGTAGCTGCACAGCATTGTGGCTTGCCACTATTTCTGGGCATTCAGCGATGGTGTCATCATGTCATAGCTAGATTTCTAGGTTGCTGAACTCCGTGGCTGCTAGGCCACCCACTTGGTGCTTGTGAGGTGTAGTCTTTACCTTACCATCACAAGGTGTGTGGGTGCCCTGCTTGTGAGTGAGAGAGAGAAGTCTGACTGTTTGGCCTTCGTTCCTGTGGTGAATACAGGAGATTGGCTTGTTGACTTGAGCTAGTGAGACGCTATTTTATCTTGGCTCCCAACCAGAGTCTGTGGCTGCAGTGGTGATGAGTGTAATTGGTCTGGCTGGCTCCATGGAGTCTTATCCTATGGAGACATAAAGGAGGAGGGAGAGAGGAAGACAATGGGCAGTTTGAATCCTATTGCTACCGCCGCATGGACTTAATGGCTAACCTGAGAAGTATCTAGTTAGGGTTAAACTTCTTGCACCATGTACACAGGAAACTGACAATAACTAGAGTTTCTCTTCCCCTTTTTCCCTGTTAACCTGTCTCTGCTGTAAACAGGGGTTATGGTGTTTAGAATTGAAAGCTTAGCATTCCCAAGCACTTCTTAGGGCAACTGTTCTCCCCTCTTTTTAACCATATCTGTTTTAGCAAAGAAGACGTATATAGCAGTTAGCAGACATTTTGTAAGCCTTATCTATTAAACCTACGCTAACATCTCCATGTGTAAGATAGTACTTCTCTCAAGCTAGATGCATCTTTTCCCTAACTTTCTTCAGATTTACGGGGTGAGCTCAAGACATAGTAGATGTTCCTGTTCTGAAGAAAACTGACAAATGCTGTTCTCCTGTCTTTCACTTTTTGATGTAGCAAGGATAGATTCTGTATTAATTTTGCACTCTCAAACTCATCATGAAGTGACTTATCTCCCTTTCTTGATCAGTGACATCACTTTGTTTTGATTGCTCCCCTAAACAGCGAAAGTCTCCAAATCAGTGATTCCCAAACCATGGGTTGGAACCCACTATTACGTTGCAGCCTGAATTTTGGTGGGTCCCATGGCAGCCTAGGATAACTTCCAAAGAAAATACAGGTGATGGAAGGATCAGATAACTGCCTTGAGATTTTTCAAAGATTGGGTAGCTGCTAACTATGTATCTCCAAACAGCTTTTTCAGTTTACAAGATTTGAAGATGTTGGAGCATCATTTTTTTGTTGTCATTATGTATAAATAAAATTATGTCTTTCTAGATTTTTTTCATCTCAAACCTAGATAGGTCTCAAAATAATCTTTTTTTAAAAAAAGTAGGTCCTGGTGCTAAAATGGGAAATACTGTTTTGTACCATGTCCTGCAGAACCAAACAAGAAGTACTTCAGGATATAATGAATAATGGATTTTATTATATGGTGTACAAAGGAGGAATATTTATCACGTAGAAATGGTGGATGCTACTTTGGGATGAATTGACCATGTAAAAAACTGAGCTCCAAACCTGAGCTCATTCTGCTGTCAGTCTGCTGGACATGGGTGTTGCAAACACGACATAAAGCATGATGTGCCTAGCAGTAGCGCTGGAGGACCACTGGTACTCTGCAGTGGTCACCTGGACCATTGCGTGGTGATGAGGTGAGTGGGGACATAGGGTAAGGTGTGGAGGAGATGTGCCAAGGCAGGAGCAGGACAGGAGGAGGTTGGGACTGCTGGATCTCAGCTCTGCTGAATCCTGAGCTTCCGTGTTGGGCCTCCTGACCCAATGTATAGCCTCTTGCTTCTCCAGCAGCCTGAGGGTTGCCACAGAATTGAGTAGCCTCAATTGAAAGCTTTGTGGAGCTACTTTACTTACCTAAAGGGACAAAAGTCCCCTTTACCCGAGAAGCCTCCAAGTGGTGTCCTGCAGTGCTCAAGATACTTCGCAGCCCTGGCTCCGGGCAGTTCAACCTAAGATTTTGTATGGCAAGGGAAGTTCTTTGCTGGTGGTGATAGATCTCAGACTGTGTCTGAGGAGCTGGTTGACATGTAGTGCTGGTTGACGTGTTGGTTGGCATACAATAGTTCCTCATGTTTATCCATTTGTGTACAGCAGTTCACCAGATGCAATATCTAATACTTCATTGTTGCACCCATAGAAAATGTGTTGTTTTGCCTTTAATGTTTTCTTCTTAGTGGTGATAACACACTGCAGACAGGTGTCTCACCATGTGCATAGTGTCGTCATGTAGCATATAGTTAAAGTGTATCCTACAAGGCAGCCCAGAGTTCACATTACACTGAGTCTGGTGTCCTCTTGTCAGCTGGCCTCTTGTCAGTTCTTCCTTGCCTCCTATTGTGGGCATTGCTATGCTTCAGTGGAGTGACAAGGTGTTGCTGACAGGGAAACCAGTTTTTGAAGATGCTGTCGTGATTCGTTAGCTGAGTTGTAGACTTCGTTTGAAGAGTGGGATCTGTTCAATCCTTGTTTCATTCCTTGGGCAGACGGTCTGGTCTGGACAGTAGAGCTGTTAAGCCTGAAGATAATGTCACTAGTTTGAAAGTACCAAAAACTGTGTGGCAAAGTTGAATCCGTGCTGAGCAGAACGGAAAGGTAAAAAGTTAGCTGCAGCTATATTTTGGAGTCAAAGCATGATGGCTAATGTGCATGACTAAGACAATAAAAAGAATCCATCTTGTTTTTAGGATCCATCCTGTCTGTAGGTATAGACAGAACCTGTTTTTTGTAAAACCCACTTAAGGGTTAAAACAGCCTTGAATAAGGTCAAAGGAGAAACCCAATGGCCAGAAAGGTAGTATATAATTACCTGTATTATTCTATCTTTCAGTGTGATAGAATGAGGAAAAGGTTGTCTGATGTACTCAGAAAGTGAATATAGAAGAGAAATATTTATTATAAAGTAGACTATTTAAACTGTCCAAGAAAGGGCAAGTGAAGTTGAAAACTAGAAAGTACAGGTCTAAATAAAAGGGTGAAAATGATCAAATTTTCACCCCTTTTCAGCTCTTCACTCACTGACAAGACACCAAGTTACACCATCAGTTTTTTGGTAATTGACAAGACAAACCCACAGGGTAGAGTCCACAAAATTACCAGTGGACATGAGCTAGGCAGGCAAAGTGTCAAAATGTATCTGTTAAAAGTCTAACAAATGGGATTGAAGTTATGGAGAAAGAAATTTGTGGTTGTAAAAATACAAATAGGCTGATTTAAAAAATACCTGAGCTTATTCTGAAAAGCAAAAAACAGTTTCATGAAATGGATACAGTAACCAGTAATTCCCAGTAGATGGGATTGGGATACTGTCAGCCTTCAGATCAACCCAAAGCTTTCTGATGGTCTTTAGCTAGATGGTCTTTAGTTGCGCACTTTATTCAAGGGAATCCCCAGCCATTACACTTGCAGGCAAGCAAGAGGGTGTATGCTCTCTGTGACCCAGTCACAGAATGACCCAGTGAAGTAGAGAAGTGGGGGGTGTGACTTCATTTCAGGGGCTTTGCAAAAAACTGGTGCCACTTGCTTGGAATCTGGCACTTGATGCCTCATCTTGGAATGGAGCACTCAAGCTGCAGTCCAAACTTTCCTGGGAGTAAGTCTCCTTGAATACATGAGCTGTGACATGAAAATGTGACATCACTTCCAGGAGATCCTGGATAGATTGTTATTCTCAGAAGGGGAATGACTGTGTTGAAATGCTCGAGAACCACTGCAGTAGAGAATGAGTTCCCTGTATGTTGGCAAATAGGTTTCCTTGCTAGGATGCCAACAAGTTACATGATTAAGAAATACAGGCCACCCGGCTTCTCCATCCTATCCCTTGGCTTGGATAGTCACTAAGCACAACTGGATAGCCATTCCCATACAAAGGCCAAGCCACCCTCCCATATGTTGTCCCTCTGGTAATGAATCTCACATAAGACAAACAGTGCCCACGGAATGATGCCTTGGCAATTTTTTAGGTGGTTGAACCTGCAATGGAGCTTCAGGGAAAGAGGTTCACTGAGGTCAGAAGAAATAAGTGCCTGTGTGTAAAACAAGTCTGATGTCACATAGGTGTGGAACAATCTTGGGCTTCATCTGAACTCAGTGCAACTTTTAAAGTTTGCTTGGGGCACATAGAAGGAGAGGCCATTTGTGAAATTACTTAGCTGATGTACTGTTTTAAAGTGAGTCAGGCATTATGGAAATTCAGCAGCCTCCAGGGAAGCTTGTGATTGTAGCTTAGAGGTACCAAACCAGACCAGTGAAAAGATGCATCAGAACGGCCCCACAATTAATGAATCACAAACTTTATTTGGATAAGATACTGTAAGCAACAGAAACACAATATGCTACTGAATTCTAATATGTCTTTCTCAAAGTGAAAATCAAAACTCTATTACTAGTGAGAAACAAAAGCTGCTTAGTAGCAATAGAGCTGACTTTTAAAGCAGGGTTGCCCAGAGGAATGTGTGGGGCCTGGGACTATTTTGATCAGAGTTGGGCCCGCATGTCTCATGGTACCCAAATTCTCTCCTCCTTTTGTACTGCCTCAACACCCCTCCATGTCCATCACTGTAACCTTGCTATGCTTCAGAACAGGAAGATGTAGGAAGACACAGGAATTGAAGACTGATTGGAAAAGGATTGTGGCAGGTCCTCTTATCAGCTTCTCCAGCACTGTGGCTGCTGCTGCTTCAGTCCTCCTCTCCTATCAGAGCAGGGTACATTGGGTGCTGACTAACTCTACAATCCAGAGTAACTACGGGAGCACGTAAGAGACATTACGTGTACCCTTAGTTACTGCACTACCTAGTGAAAACCTATGGGAAATTCATATTGCAATCCAGAGCAAATTGTTCTTACACCGGAGCAAGGACTCCACGTAGTTACTCTGGATTGTGCCCTTAGTCACTCATCTGATGTGTGCAGGGATAGGCCTGGCTGAATGCTAGCTAGTCCTGACTAGCTGGTCCCTAACACCTGATAGGCAGGCAGGCAGGCAGGTCCTTAGGAAAGAAGGAGCCAGCACGTCTCTAATGAGTATTAGAAAAATTAGAAACTGACGGCACAATCCTAAACTATGATTAGGCCAGTACAAGTCCATGGTGGCCTTGCTGTGCTGCAAAAGTACCTAAAGATACTTCTGTGCCTCTCCTGGAAGGGTTAGACCAGTGCACAGACTTTCTACACCACTGTGGGAATGGAAACATGGGTAAGTTCTGCTGGCCTAAATTGTTTAGGATTGTGCTCTGACTGACATAATGATCAAAATCAGACATAAAAAGCTAGGTATTTTAGGTATTTCTGGAATTACATAAAAGGCATATCTCAAGTCCAGATTGGCAGAAACTTGTCCAAAAACTTTAGAAAAAGCATTCTCACCAAAACAGCACTACAGGATAAGAATATTTTGCCAGTTTGTGTGAGCTACTTAGATTCGGTGCAGAAGCTAGTCATGTAAGTAGGGACGAGGCACATTAGCATCACAAATGGAAGGAAAGAGCAGGAATAGGGGATTGGTATGGCTCAGAGGTTTACACACTGTGCTTGTTGACTTGAAGATTGGCAGACTGGTGGTTCAAGACCCGACTACTGCAAGATGGAGAAAGCTGTCATATCTTGACCAGCTCCTGCCAACCTAGCAGGCATGGAAATGCAAGTAGATAAATAGGTACCACTCAGTGGAAAGGTAACAGCTTTGACATTTAGTCATGCGAGCCACAGGACCACAGAAGCATCTTTGGATAGCACTCAGTCTTCAGCCTTGTAATGGGAATGAGCACTGCACCCTAGAGTTGGTCATGTCTAGCAGGGCAACCTGTGTAGTACTGTGTTTGAAGGGGGCATGGAATTAAACCTGGAACAACCTGGTTCCCAGCCTGAAATTAATATAGAAAAAACTTGAATTTTTGAGTCATATGGAAATGGAAGTGTGTAGCTCTGTGATTACAAATACAGTGGTGCCTCACATAAAGAGCTTAATTCGTTCTGAAGGCATGCTCTTTAAGTGAAATGCTCTTTAAGTGAAGCAGATTTTTCCATAGGAAATAATGGAAACTCAGACAACTGGTTCCACAACCCCCCAAAATATTCATATAAAATATTAACTGGATGTAAAAATGATGACAAAACACTGGAATTGAATTTAAACATGCATTCAATGTACATGATTTTATGAAGTCTACTTAGGCTGCAATCCTAAAGACATTTTCCTGGGAGTAAGCCCCATTTAACGCAGTGGGGCTTACTTTCTGGGTAGACATGGTTAAGAGGCTGCAATCAAAGACACTTTCCTGGGAGGCCTACATGGGCTGCTGCTGGAGGTTCAAGGTGGTCAGTGGGGATACTAGGGGGCAGTTAGGGGCAGCTGCCTCTGGCACCTCCAGGCAACTGCCCCCAAGTTGGGGGCAGTTAGAGGCAGCAGCACTGGCCGGCAGCCCTTTTAAAGAGCCTCCATGGATAGCATCAGGGCTGCATAGCATGCATGCCCATAGCGCGCTTGCTTGTTAAGTGAAGTGGAACTTGTTATGTGAAGCAAGATTTCTTGGAAATTTTTGCTTGTTATGTGAAATGCTTGTTAAGCAAGGCACTTGTTAAGCGAGGTACCACTGTATCATGTTTCTCTGAGCCTTTTGGGATTAATGGCATAAAAAGTGGATTTTACAATTCTTGAAGCTACAGCGATTGTGCTGGAGACCTAGATTTTGCAAGGTAGGCACTTGTTCATTTAAGTTAGAATCATGACAGTTGGGGAGGGGGGAATTACATCAAAAGTAGGGTGGGTGGGTGGGGAGAGAAACATCTGATAGTTACACATCGATGAATAAAAATTATGTAGTTATAACTTTTGCTGTGATTTAGGATTCTGCAAAGTTTTCATGTGAAGAAGACAGGCAAAGGTCCCCTTAAGGCAGTGGTTCTCAATCTTCCTAACGCTGTGACCCCTTTATAAAATCCTCATGTTGTGGGGACCCCCAACCATAAAATTATTTTCGTTGCTACTTTATAACTGTAATTTTGCTACTGTTATGAATCATACTGTAAATACCCGATATGCAGGATGTGTTTTCATTGTTACAAATGAAATGTGTGTTCTATGCACACATTGAACACAATGGGATTTATTTCAGAGTAAGCATGCATAGGATTGGGCCCTGAGGCTGCAATCCTATCCACATTTACATGGGAGTAAAGGCCCCCCCTGACTATAATGGAATTTATTTCAGAGTAGGCATGCATGGGATTGGGCCCTGAGGCTGTCAGTCAGCCCCAGTGTGCACGCAGCTACAGCTGGAGGGCTGGCAAGCCTGACCTGGCCCCCTGCACCAGGGGTCCTTAGGCAACTCCCAAAGGGGTCCCGACCAGTGGTGGGCACTTACCGGTATGGGCCTATGCGCCCGTACCAGTTCTTCCCGTTTCCCTACCGCTAGCGTACCGCCAGTGACAGGGAAATGCAAAACATGGCAGGCCGACATCGGCGCTCGCGCAGACCCTGCCTAGAGGCGGCTTGCCCGCTTCTAGGCAGGCTCTGCGCGAGTGCCGACGTCGGCGCTCGCGCAGAGCCTGCCTAGAAGTGGCCTGCCAAGCCAGCTTCCAGGCAGGCTCTGCGTGAGCGCCGGTGTCGGCGCTTGCACAGAGCCTGCCTGGAAGCCCGCCTGTCAGGCCAGCTTCCAGGCAGGCTCTGCGTGAGCGCCGGTGTTGGCGTTTGTGCAGAGCCTGCTTAGAAGCCGGCCTGCCAGGCCAGCCTGGTAGACCGGCTTCTAAGCAGGCACTGCGCAGGCGCCAACGTCGCCTCGCCCCTCCCCAGTCCCGCCCCTCACCCCGCCCACACACCCTGACCCCCGGCTGGCCCCTCCCACTTCCGGCGTACCGGATCTTGGGATGGGGCCAGCCCATCTCTGGTCCCGACCCCCACTTTGAGAAACACTGCCTTAAGGGCATGATGGAATTTCCCAGCTGAGTACATTATTCTTCTGGAAACTTGGTGTAGGGGCCCATAACTTTTTCTAAAAGAACTTTGCTGTCTTAGATTCAGTTGCCTTTTTTATTTTCTCCCTGGCTCTGCTACTGTGTGTGTGTGTCTGTATTAGATACTGTTGTGCTGTATTCTGTCCAGGCAAGAGTTAATGTCTGGGCTCTGTACAGCGGCAGGTGGGCGGCTCTAAAGCTGTCATCTTCTATGGGAGCCAACACAAGCAGAGAAGCTCAATTGAGTAGAATGAGCGGAGGCCAAGGCACATCCCCTTCCCCTTGACAGGGCTGGGCTCCCCAGCACATGGGCTTCTAGCACACTGATGGTGCGTCACAGGGCTTTCATTGACAGAGGGTTAAAGGAGCAGGGCAGCAGATTGTGGTAAGCATGTGTGTTCTTCAGATTGTGGTAAGATTGTGTGTATTTGCAAATGAGATAATTCTATCTCTGCTCCGCTGAGATGAAAAGCTGCAGTTTGGTGCCCTGCCTATATGCTGGTCCAGCCATCACAGCTGCAGTTAGTGCCATGTGCCTGTGTCTTGTTCTTGTTGAGCATCATGCCAATCCTTGCTGTCATAGCCATGCTTGGTGTTGCATGCCTTGCTGTAGCTGCGTAAATTCATGACTGCCAGCTTTCCCTAGTAGTTCATGCTCTGTATAGAAAGAAGAGTGTTGCTGCTCTGAGCCCATGTTCCTCTGAGCCCACGTTCTTGGTGGGGAAAGCTCCATCATAGGAGGTGTAGAGGTAGAATGAGAGCTGATAGTTAATGTGATTAAGAAAACCTGCTGTTTTATATATCTATGTATCAGCTTGCTCCTAGCAGTTTCTTGTGTCTGATCTGTGTGAGAACTTGATTTTCTGAGCATCATAGCATGTGTGCACAAGAGTGTTTTCATTGGGGTGAGATCACTGTTTCCTGATAAGGGGAGTGTTTCAGTTCCCCAAGCAAGAACTGAAGACAAACTTGGGCCTAGGATTAATTCTGGGCAAATGGTACAGAGTAAGGGGTGGGAAAGCATCATCCTCATCAATTTGACCCCATCTTGACTTTCTGAAGAGCAGCTGTAGAGTACTCTAGACCAGCTTTATTCCTCCCCCAAGGAACAATTGTCAGTTTGTGGGAGCAACTTGGGTGCTCTGCCAGGCATGGGAGTGAATGGAGCGAAGGGAATTTCTCTTCTAGGTCGAACTGAAACCAACAGTGGACTCTAAGGGAAGAGATCATCAGACAAGGACCTTTAAGCACATTTCTTCAGGGACCAATTGCTGGAGAGAGAGAACTGGAAAATAGTTTGGGGAACATCCATGAGTATTGTATTTAGTGCCTACCTTGGATTTTCCTGGACATTCACAGCCCCTCCTCAAGGTCCCATCCAATATGGTCCTGAAGGTATTGGCTTTGTGCTTTCTATTTCCATGTGTCTCCCTATCTGATCTGGAAGAGGACCAGAAGACAGAACTCTCCCAGAATTAGTGAACTCCAACTAGTGTTAATAGTACGTTGTCAAGCAGGCAGATGGATTGCTGCAAGATTTGCTTCCCTTTTTTGCAAGATCTGGCTCCAGCCCTGGATTCACCTTGGGGTGGTAGATGCCCACTTGGCTTAACTTGCTGGTATGAAATGAACAAAGCACGAAGAGTGTCCATGGGGTGTCTTTCTCTGAGCTGAGCCCAGATGCAAGTGGGTGGAAGTTGCTCAACTGAGAAAACAATGGGCCAGAGAAAATTCTGTAGCATTTGCAGACTGTGTTTGTAGAAAATGTGGGTAGTACTTGAGAACTGTATTTTAATTTGTTGCTAGCAGCAGGTATTGGAAATGAGACTGCCTGCTTCTCAGGGAAGAGAAAGAGAGTGGTTTGAGCATTATGTGTGTGCACACATGCTCTTATGAATGCTTCTCTTTGAAGAATGTTCCCCTCCCAAAAGCAGCTGATTGCAAGCTTATTCAAATATTTTGCTTAGACATGAACAGTCCAGTGGGCCTTGACTCATTCTCAATATACATCTTCATATTTCTGAGGCATACTGAGGCAAGAGCTGCCTCCTCCATAGCATCTTCTCATGTTCCACCCTAAATCAAACTATGTGGCACTGACTTTGGTAAGATTGGGACTCTAACTGACCAATCAAATTTTGTCAGCTTTCTGAAGTCATATGTTCCATGAAGTGGAGAAATGTCCTTGTGTAAGTCGTTAGCTTACCTTTGTTGTAACATGGAGTCATCTGATAAGTGGCAGAAATAAGTGTCCTTCTTCCCTCTTTCTTCTGAATGAAGTGACAAGACGTAGTTTCTCCTGCTGACACCTTCCAAGAGGGTTGGTGTTTAGCAGAAAGCACAAAATGCATTCATGCCCGTGGAGGAAAACATACAGATATGTTGACTCTTCCATCTGGAGAGGATTCACTTGTTATTCCAGGGGCTATTTTTCCCTATATAGACAAGCCACCCAGCTAAGAACAAACCCCAGGTTTTCCCTTTCAGTTGTGCAGCTCCATCCTATCTTGTTCCAAGCTACTTTTCAGGTAGTGCAATGGCTGCAGAAGACTTTGACACTGTAGGCTGAAAGGCAGTTTTCAGATCAGCAAGAAAGCATTCCCATCACAAAATAAAGGCACTTGTAACATATCAGTGCTTGGGGGTTTTGCCTATCTATGTGTGACAGTATCATCGCTCTGCCTTAGGAGCCAGTCTTTGGAAAGAAATGGCAGTCCAGTATAAGATCCAGTGGACTTCTGAGATGTCAGTTTTGAACCAGCTGCAACAGGGAGGAGAAATGTTTGTATGATCTTTGTATTGTGCTCGGAAAAACTTTTGAAAGAAGCAGATTTTGAAATTAGTATAACTTTTCGTTCTAATAATTTAGTGCTTTAAGTACTTGATAGTAAAGTACTATCACATTCCCCCCTTTGACACATTCCCCCCTTTGGGGGCAGGTAAAATGCCAGCTCAGGGCCAAGGTTGTGCCCGGCCTTGTGTCCTGTATTTTACCCATCTGCCCTGTCTGCTGGGAGTGGGGAAGTGCTGCCTCTTTAAGAGTAGTCTTCTTTGTATGCTGTGGTTGCAGTAAGCTTGGCTCTGGGCTCCTGCCCTTGTGCCCAACTGCAAAGCAATGAAAAGACGCTTCCCTTGTTTGGCTTCTCTGTTCTAGCATCCACACAATGAAGCCTTGTTGTGTCAGGAACTCTGATCTCTCCGAAATAGGCTCAGGGCTGGGGCTTGGCTCCTCACCCAAGTTATGAATTTCTGTTTCCACTAAGGACAGGGACCTCAGTCCTCCTACCCCCTCTCCATGATAGTGCAGGTAAGGGTGAAGTACAAAGGAGCCATCCTGTACAACTTGATGTCTGGCTGGGTCGAGTGAGTGTGAGACATAGGAATGATGGCTGAAGCTCTTCTCATCTCACTCTCTATGTTCTACCCGATGCTTCCATCTCAAGCCAGCTGAATCAGCAAAAATCCTGGCAGGGTGAAATCAAGACACTCCCCCTGCCTGCAGCTCCTAGAGCATTGCTTGAATTCCTCCAGTGGTATTTGGGGAATGTCCCATCTCATGCTGCTAGCTGCAGATGTGAGAACCCACTGTAGTCATTCTACTGAGATGTGAGTCAGATCACTGCTGTGCACATCCTGATGTATGTTTCCTAGAAAACACCTGCTGCCATAGCCTTTCTAGGGTGCAGGGTGACCATATAGACCATATAGAACCACTTTGTGCAGCGTGACCCTATAGAACGGAGGACAGTGTGCCTCTACATGTCACTATTGCATAGAAGTGGGAATTCAGGCAGGTTTAGCTCATCGTGGAAGAGGTTAAAAAGAAGAACCTGCCTAAATTCCCTCTTCTATGCAATGGTTAAAGTAGAGGCGCCCTTTCCTCCATTCTGTATGGTCATCCTCACTTTGTGCAGCAGGAATTCTGAGCAATTTGCTTTGTATGCATATTGCTTCTGGGATCTGTGATTGGTTTGAGGTCATCAGATGTCAAATGCCTCAATGCAAAGCTTTGGAGTCTTCCACTTGTAACTCATCAGACCACATGGTGTCATCAGTGGCAAAGAGCCAACCTCATTTAGCTTGCAGTACATGTTCCACACCAACCACTGTGTCTGAATTAAACCAGTTTGAAGACCCCTGTTCTAATCGCATCTTGATTTTGGTTGGTACAGTGTAGCACATTCTTTCCATATAATAATGGCTTTCTCCATTACTCCTGTGTGTTAAGAGCTCATTGGTATCACTAGAATTATGTTCAAGACATGCTTTCACCATCAATAATCCAGTACAGGTCTCTATAACCTGGCATGCAAAATTCAGTAGTGTACAGCAATTTTGTATACAGGGAAAAAGGCCATTTGAAGGGACTTGATACTGTTTGTTGTGAAAAGTTACTAGGCTGTTGTATAAGCAACAGCCTGACAACTTCATGTATCTTCATGCTGATCATTTAATTTATATACTATATTTACTCAAATATAACGCTCATCTTTTCCAGCCAAATTCAGTCTCCAAAATCAAGGTGCGCATTATATTCAATGTTAATTAGAAGTGAGTAAATGCAGTATTTTGATTATAAGGATAGGGTGCACATTATATTCATTGCGCATTATATTCAAGTAAATATGGTAGATCTACCCATCATAAATAACCTTGTTTTTTCTTTTTTTTAATCTTGGTAGTGCCCAGTGACCTGACCCCTGAAGAGTGCCAAGAGCTTGAGAACATCCGTCGACGCAAGCAGGAGCTTCTGGCAGACATACAGGTATGTTGAGAGGTGAAAATGGAAGGAAACGGAGAGAAAAAGAATGACATCAGTTCAGTAAGATTGAGGGGGGGTGAGTGTGTGCCAGCCATACTTTCTTGCTTTCTCCAAGTTTCTCCATCAAGGGACAATTTCCCTTGAATTTCAGGCTAGGCACCTATGTTCTGGTGATCAGCTCCCATTCTCATGGGAGCTAAGCTGTATTTCCTGTCAAAACTTAATCCTGAAGATAGGAAGCAAAAATTAAGGAATGCTTTTGAGCATGTCCAGACTTCCTTTCCATCTGAGCAACCACAGCTAACATTCATACTGTTTGGGTTAGTAGCAAAAGCTCCTTTGCTGCCCCAACTCTTGGCATTTTTTTGTTTAGAAATTAAGCACAGGCACTCTGTGGTTCTTCCCCCTCCCACCCACCCCCCAAGTTTCTGTTCTTGGCTGCCTGGAGGGCTTGCACAGCTGGGTTGTGGGCATATGTCACTGTAGATCAGGAAACAACCATGGTTGTGGCCTCTGCAGCAGAGGTAGGGAGGTGAGAGAGAGGCAGGAGGTCCAATTAGCAAGTGCATCTTCAGTGTATAAGCATTGACTGGTGGGGAAGGGTATCTACTCTGCCTCTGGCCATGGCATGTCAGGTTGATCCATGTTGTGGCAATGACATGGAGGAGAATGGATTGGGATATGAGATTTTATGTCTGGATCTTCCATCATGTCAATCAAACTCCTCTTTCCTTACTAGGCATAGAATGTCCGCTTGACACTGATGCAGTTCTTCAGGATGGGGATGTTGCTCCAAAAATAATGCTGCATAATATCACCTTCTTCCACTCATTGTAATTTCTAATTGCCTGTTGCAGCACCCATCTTTTTGGTTGTGGCATGAGCTGCTCCTGCCCTGCAGCAACTTGCCTATGGGTGCTGTGCTTGGCAGGGCTGCCCATCAATCCTATCAGCCATAATTAAGGCAGCATTGGAGGCTAATCACTGCCATATGCTGGACACTTCCTAATGAGATTAGCCTGCTAATTGTGTTAGCCCCAGGGGCTCACTCTTCCTTCCTTCTAGAGGAGCTTGGCATGCTGGTGCCTCCCATACGCTGGCATTCACAGGAAAGATGGAGAGGCACATTTCTCTGTTTCCCTGGGAATTGGTGCCTGCAGCAAGCTTTGCCTATGGTTGATGTGTAATGGAGGCTTTGGGGAGGTGAGCAGGAAGGAGAAATTTGGCTGTTTGGTCTGTTCTCTTATTAATCAAGGATACTCCGCAGCAGACCCTGGGGTTTCAGTGTCTCAGTGATAGGCTCATGTGGAACGTTGTCTTGTCTATCAGAAGTCCGAGAGTACCTTGGCAGTCTGTTGATGAAGTGACAGTGGTGGGTGTAGGCCCTATAAGCAACAGTCTGGCCTAAGCACTCCCCAGTGCTTCTTCCATTGATGTTATCTAATGATTTCTGATCTGACCTCTCTTCTAACTATATGGGAGGCTTGATCCTCTTGCCCTGTGCTCTATGTGTATTGCTTCTCCTTTTGGGAGTGCCCATGGATGGTCATTCTAATTGATGGATAAGAGTGCCCTTGTTGGTCATTCTTATAGATGGATTAATGAGGTTAGGGAAAGATGTAGTGGTCTAATGAGGTAGACGTGATGGATCCATTAAATGGGTTGTGTATGTCTTGTTCGACTGCTGCCTACCACCCCTTGTTGAGCAAGAGTCTCCTCTTGTTTTCTCAATCCTTATTTCTTTGCCTCCTCTTTGCAGCGTCTGAAAGATGAGATAGCAGAGGTAACCAATGAAATTGAGAACCTGGGCTCCACAGAAGAGAGGTGAGTGGTGTTTTTGTTGGAGGGAGATCTTTGTCTCATTTATGAAAGTGAAAAAACAATAAGAATAAAAAGAAGAAATTGCTAAAGGCTCTTTTGTTGAGCTGAAACAAATTACAGTAAGCCATTAACTGGTTGTTCAGGGACAAGTTTATCCACTGGAACCGAAATGTCAGTTTCTGGGTCAGAATCTGAACTTCAGTGCAAGTGATGCTTGGCCCAAGCTGTGTGTGAGGCAATGCTCCAAAGGAGATGAACTTTCATTTAAAACCTCATTGGAGTCAGTCCCATGCAATTAGCAGATTGGGCAAATACACTTAACTAAGTTAAGTTCTCTGAGGAATGAAAGTCTCTGAGCCTGGATTTAATCAAACTTATGTTCAGAATCTAGATTTTTTTTACCATATAACAAAGAACAGTTACTTTGCCTATGTACAAGGGTCATGGAGCTGTCAAAGGTTTGGAGGAGACCACATCAGAGAGGGATGGGGCTATGGTTGTGGTGGATATGTGACCGGCTTTGATGCTCAGCCTTGTGAGCAACTGTGTGAGCCTAACCCAGGGTCAGAGTTTGCAAGTGCTCCTGGATCCAATTGTGTTCCTCAATAACTGTGGGAATGCCTGTGTCGAAGCTAGTGTGCAATCTTTATGTATTTTGAGTCAATCATATTTATCTGTGGTGGTTCATGTGTTAGTTATATCAAGGTTGGATTACTGTACTGCATTTTATGCAAGGCTGCCCTTGAAGATCATCCCCCAAATTTTATTGGTCATTTGAGCTATCATTACACCAGTTGAATTGGCTATCAATTTTTCTGCATGCAATTCAATATGCTGGTTCTTACTTTTTAAAGCTCCAAGCAGCTTTCAGAGTCCCAGAACAGTCTCCTCCCATATCTGACTGTCCAGCACCTGTGGTCATCTCAGTGTCCTGTCACTGTCAGAGCTTTGTCTGATGGGAGTTGGAGGGGATTGAGCTACCCATTAGTGAAATTTCCTGCCCCAAGAAATCAGGTGGCTACTTTTCTTTTTGCCACTTCTTGCTGTCTTTCCCTTTTTTCAAGCTTTGGAATATGGAATTTTGATTTTTGGTCCTTCCAAATTGGTTTAATGCTCTGTTTTTGGAATTTGGTTGATTTCTTTTTGATGGGGTTCTGTTGCTGATGTTATTTTTGTTGTTGTGTCCTTTTTGTCTTTTATGGTGTTTTTAATTTAATCGTTTTGTAAAGCCTTGTTGGGTGCATCACTTTAAAAGGGAAAGGCCAAGTAAAATGATTTAAAATAAAGAAGCACTCACAGATTCTTAGAAACAATTTAGAGGAGGGTTCTTCATGGCCATTCAGTCTGGACTTTTGCTAGAAGCAGGGAAATCTTTTCAGGAGCACCTTAAAGAAAAGCATTGAAGTCCTCCAAGATGACCGAAACCTCCAGTTGCCTCTGCTGTTAGTTCCTTGCCCCCTTCAGCCTTCTCTTCTCCTTGCTAAATATATGGAGTTTTTTCAACTCTATCAAACTTGTTTGTCAGGTCCCTGACTGACTTTCTACTCTTTTCTTTTCTCTAAGGAGAAGAAGGCTGCATCCTTAAAATTTTGGCTGCATCCTTAAAATGTGGCTTTCAGAACTAGTCACAGTATTTTCAATAAGGTCTGACCAGTTTGGAACCACTGCTTCTTGTGACTTCTAAGCTGTAGTTTTATAAAATGTCAAATTGCTTTAGTCTTCTTTGCAGCAACATCACATAGTTCACTCATGTTCTGATTCTGATTCACCAAGACATCAAGATCCTTTTCATACATTGTACAGTCAAGCTAGGCATAGTCCATTCTACACCTGCATCTGTAATTTTTGTTTCCCTTAATGTCATTATGGGATCTTGATCTGGTCTGTTGTCCAAAGTACTGTGGGTCTTCTCCCCAACCCAAGCTCTTCCTAAGATTTGTCCTGATTTCCCATCTGGCACTAGTTTCCTTGTCTTAGGCTATTACTCTGAATTGAGGCAGATGGAGTTTCCAGCAGATTAGGTAGCCCTAATTGTCAATGGAAGCTGACATGTGACGTCTCTTTCAATCATTCAGTGTGGTTTCCTCTTCCCCTACCTTTAGTGGCCAGGCATTTGTGATGTAGGGCATCACATCATTTTACCTTCTTGTGTACTTCAGGCACACTAATTATGCTCTAGAGGTGCCAGTCATTGCAACAGATTACATTTTATTCCTGAAAGGCATTCAAGTTTCACAATGCTCTACTAGGGCTAAGAACTGGAGTCATTACTTGGGGTGGGAAACAGTTCATGGTGTTTACAGGTGAAAATTTGCTGTCGAGAGTGGGGAAGGAGGGATGGGATGCCCAATGTTGGAATGGAGAGCAGTCTGTTTGTGCCAATGGCTGAGCTGCAGGTAAGAAGTTTGCAAAGTTGCATCTATGTGCTGTTCTTTTATAAGGAAGAGCATGAGTCTAATTGATCTTTGTGCTCTCTAGGAAAACCATGCAGAGGAACAAACAGGTGGCAATGGGTAGGAAGAAGTTCAACATGGATCCCAAAAAGGTAACCACTGCTACCTTACTGTAGGACCCCCAAAATGCATAATGCAACAAATAACACATTAAAACGTGACTGTCCTTCAGGGCAGGGGATGCAGCGGCTCATTGGCTAAGGTGCTGAGCATGAAGACCCTTAAGGTCAACCGCCAGGGGGTTTGAGACCTGAGTGCCATGTGGATCTCTTGTCCCAGCTCCTGCCAACTTAGCAGTTCAAAAGCATACAAATGTATCTTCAAACTCAGATACCACTTTGGTGGGAAGGTAAAAACATTCCTTGCTTGTGAAGGTAAAAATCATGCTGGCCACATGGCCACAGAAGCATCTATTGACAACACTGGCTCTTGGCATAGATGAGCACTGCCCATTAAAGTCAATCACAACTAACAGCGTTTACCTTCAGGGCTGTTGGAACATTGCCAAAATAATGTTTGTAACATATTTTAGGCATTTGAAATCTGCTATATACTGTACTTGTTGGATGGTGTGGGATGTTTTTCAAGCTCCAGTTAACTCCAGATAATGCACTTTCTCCTTTATGTGCTTGCAGGGGATCCAGTTCCTGATTGAAAATGATCTGTTGAAGAACACCTGTGATGCTATTGCCCAGTTCCTATATAAGGGGGAAGGTCTCAACAAGACTGCCATTGGCGATTACCTGGGTGAAAGGTAATTGAGAAAGATCCTACAGGGACTCTGAATGACATGCTCAGCTTTCTTTCATACCAACTAGCATTGTGTAGTAATTTCTGTCTCCCAGCAGCATTCAGGGAGGGATCAGACTTGGAACCAGGAGATCTCCAGAGCTGACCATGCTAAACAATCTTGGCAGTGCTGCATAGTTTCAACTTTGCCTTTGTACTTGCTGGTCAGAAGTTCATGTTTGTAATGCTTCGGGACAGCAGGAGCATGTTTTCAGCCTGCCAATGTTTGTCTGCTCAGTGTGGTTGGGAGAAGATCTAGAAATGCCAGGATGGGTTGCAGATATTTAACTCTTAGGGGGATTGCTACTTTGTTTCTGTCTGTCTGTCTGTCTGTCTGTCTGTAGCTGAGCATACTTGGCATGGCTGCCCTGAGGTCACCTGGCACTACTTCTATAACTTACTCTATAAGTTACAGAGCCTTGAAATAGCTTGCCTATGCTGTTAGCAAGTTGGAATGCTGCTGTAAGCTTCTTAATAGACACAAGGCCACATTCAGACTCAAATACATCTCAGTTTGTGATGATTCTAGCAGACAGACAGCAATGCATAGCACACCCCTTGGCTGTAGTAAGAGAATGGCATGCAAAAGACCACCATGCTGGAGAGCTGCTTTCAAATGTGCTCTATTCTTTTTCTTTCCTGTAGAGATGATTTCAATATCCAGGTATTACACTCATTTGTGGAGCTGCATGAATTTACTGACCTCAATTTGGTGCAAGCACTGAGGTGAGTGACAGGGTTGTATGTTCTGGGTAGGTGTTAGGTCAGAGCTTTGAACTAAATTTCCATGTTCCTGTGACTTCTTGCACCATTGACTTCTTTTACACAGTCAAGAGATGCGCATGTGCTTGGCCAGCCCAAGCTGTTCTTCCTGAGTGGATGTTTCAGCCACAAGCCTCACCCTAAACCTCGCCACCTCATTCTTGTTTGCAATCTGACACAGAGTAATTGCAAATCTTATGGTTTTCTTTTGTCGACCCCACAGACAATTCCTATGGAGTTTCCGGCTACCAGGTGAGGCACAGAAGATAGATAGAATGATGGAGGCGTTTGCACAACGGTATTGTCAATGCAATCCTGGAGTCTTCCAGTCCACAGGTATTGAAATTATCACTCCAAATGGTACAGACTGCAAAGATGTAGTACAGCACTTTTTCATGGCCTTGTCTGAGAGACAGATGGCTGCTCACACTGACCCTTCCCCCTTTTCTCCATAGATACTTGTTATGTGCTCTCCTTTGCCATCATCATGCTCAATACCAGTCTGCACAACCCCAATGTCAAAGACAAGCCAACGGTGGAGCGCTTCATCGCCATGAATCGTGGCATCAATGATGGTGGGGACCTGCCTGAAGAGCTGCTCAGGGTGAGATCTGTGGAGAGGGAGTGTTGTGGCATGTTGTTGATGAAGAAGCCAGGCAGACTATGTGTTTTGGGAAGCAGGAGCAAGACTTGCATCTCCAGAAGAGGCTTCTTTGCTGTGGAAGTGATTACCATGCTCTTCTCTTAACCCAACAGAACCTCTATGAGAGTATAAAAAATGAACCCTTCAAGATCCCAGAGGATGATGGCAATGACCTTACGCACACATTTTTCAATCCAGATCGTGAAGGCTGGCTTTTGAAACTTGGTGAGTGTAGCTGTGCTGAGTACAACCTGAGTCCATGGGGAGCAGGGGATCAGTTGCTGTTGAATTGGTTGCAGGGAGCGTGGGGCTCATCAGGAGTCTGGTGACTTTTGTGTGGGTCTTGGTGGCCACAGACCAGCACAAGAATCTCCACTACAGATCATGGAAGTTTCTCCTTATCTTGGCTGGGCAGTATATATGCAAGAAGGGTTTTAACTGAAGTGTTCTTGTAGCTTTTCTAAACCTTGGCATGGGCAGTCTATTCTTGCTGTGATTGTGAGAAGAACATATTTATGACAGAAAGAGGCATAGATTTGATATACAAGTGCAGCAGGCAAAATTGGGTTTCCCTGGTTCCGAGGGTCCTTAATCACAATGGCCTATGCGAAAGCTTAAGGCTTAACCAGGATACTGTGCTACTCACCTCTACATTACAGGCTAATTTCTTGCATTGCCTCACACATCTTGGCTATGCACACAATGCAGTGCATGAATTGCATCTATGAAGTATTCACAATGCACATGTGCAGCACTTGCCACTCCTCTCATGTTCACTCAAAATGTTTGGTGGCTTGCCATGGCTTGGCAGGAGCAGGTCCCTAGCTGGTGGTGGTTCTTTGAGGCTCTTGGAATTTGCAAATCAAATTTGAAAACTCAAACCTTCTGAATATTCAAATTTGCAGTTGTTGAATCTTTAATGAAATGCAAGTGATGGAATTATTCATCTCTGAGTGTAACCTTTCTAGCTTTGGCTTTTTATATTAATAAAAAAAGGATGCTTCTGGTTTTCAGGGGAGATGCACATCCCTCGCAGTTCTGATTTTACCAGAGCTGAGACTGAACCCTGAGTTTGAATTCTCCATTCATACCTTTCAAATTCCATCCTTTTTTCTTTCAATCTCGGCCCTGCAATCAAGTACCAAGGGTTGTTACAGGAACAGGAACTGAGTATATAGCCAAGATTACTCTTGACAGTGAAGCATCTAACCTAAGCATCTCAGCTCCAAGTCTGCCACAGGCCACAGTAGAGAATAAGGCTAAATTAGATTTGCATTTAGTTGCATCATCAGTAGTTGTATGCTCATTTTTTAAACTGTTAAGTAGCAGCTGTGATTGTGGTCTGATGGGTGCTGTGGTGAGCAAGGAGAGGGCATTTAACCCTATCCTGTGCCAACAGCAGCTATTGCTATGCATGAGCGATAGAACGGCTCCAATATCCATGCAGTGTAACTAAATTGCCAACACTGCCTTATATGGCATCAGACCATTACTTAATGTAACTCTTGTTTTTGTCTACCTGGCGATGCTAGGCTTGAACATTGGCCCTTCTGTATGCAAGCCACCTACTTTTCTACTGAACTATGGCCATATTGCAATCAACTGTACTATGCACGCAGTACGGTATACTGTACTGTATATACTGTATACTATGTACTATGCATATACAGTTACCATATATGGTTGAACCAATAGTCTTCTTGCATTCAGATCCAGCCTTAGATCCAGCCTTAACTAACCACATTGGTGCAGATGGATGGGTAGGAGTGTGAGCAAGCAGAGACAGCTACATTATGGGCAAGTTGAATTATAAACATTGATAATCCAAAAATATTTGCCACTGTTGTCTATGACATGTTAAGCATTTTGCTAGTGGGATCAGCTTGGTGTTGATCCTTGCCATCTAGTAAAATACATTTTGACTTGAAAACAAATCAAATACAAATTTGGAAGTGGGACTTAAGTTCTTGCGCCCTAGTTCAGGAGACATTCCCCAGACCTGTGGTGATGTGCATGACTGTCTTGGAAACAGAAGTATAATATGTGTGTGTGTAGTTCAGAAGCTGATGCAGTCTTTGAAATTATGATTAAAAGCATACTGTACTGATATTAATGCAACAAGTACAAACATCGCACTGCAACCTCATTGTAGCCTGAATGCCAACTTGTGTGTTTTTCTTGTGGCTAATTTTAGAGGGGCATGGCAGTAAAAGACACAAATATTTTTTTTTTCCTAAGTGGGCAATCTGGGTGGGATTTTGATTGTGCTATCAAGGACATGACCCTGGGAAAAATTCCCCATGACATGCAGGAGCTGTTCCACATTGTCTGGCTGTATTTTAACAGATACTATCCTGTATCCTCAGCTGATTTAGGCTAAGGAATATGTAGAATTATTTTGGCATACAGAGGGTGGCACATAAAAAAGGTGAGGCTAGGAACCTCAAACGGGAAGTCCTTCTGTCTGTCACTGCTCCAACATGAAGTGGTGGCCATCGGAGGCAAATCCTATTTGCAGGAGTGCAGGAGCTCAGAGAAATGGTCTTGGTTGTCCCTTGGCTGTATCCCAGCAGCAAATGTCCAGCTTGCACCCTTGGTGATGCATGTCATCCTCACCGACAACTCTGGGTATGTCCTGGCTGCAGGCCATTTAACACCCGCCACACTATGTGTCAGCACTAAACTCACTAACTGTCCTGACCGCCATTTCTGTGGCAGTGGGGTTCACAATACTGCTGGCAGTGTCCTTAGTTAGGACCAGGGTGAACTTTTTTGCCAAGTGTTTCTGAGGCTGCTGTGTTTTTTTGGCCTTGGCATGCTGGTATCCCCAAAGCTGCAGGGTGGGCATGTGCCTTCCTTGTGTTCTGGTGGAGAGGGTATCCTGCACTAGAGCAGGCCAAGCATTGGCCTAGCTTCGAGACAAACCCTTTTTTCCAGCCTCTTCTCCATTGTTCAAAATATTTTAGCTTGGGCAGTACCCTTTGCTGACAGCAACTGGGTTGTGCACCAGGGCAAATTTTAAAGTCCTTTGTTTTTAATTTTCTTTTTTCCCTCATTTGTATGTTTCCATGATTTTGGCTCTACCTTTCCCTGTCCCCAAAACTTCAGGAGGTACGTACCCTCATATCCCCTTGCTGGCTTTGCTGGGGCCAGGGGCGTGCTGCCATGCTTGTTTATTTTTCTGTTATCTTTATTTTTAATTGCTGGTGGTTTATAGTTTTCTTGCTGCTGTTGCCACTGTTGCTAACTGGCTGCTCAGTCCCTGGGGAACTGGGAGAGAAGATGGGTGGAGAATTAGGAGCACCTATATCCTTTATGGTGAACAAAAGAGCAAGACGGTCCCAGGTGGGGATCCATGGCCAAATCTGGCAGTGTCCCTGCCATTGTCAGTACTCAGGATTTTCAACGACACGTGTGTGTCATTTATGTGTGAAACATTTCTTTGGTGATGGAAATAAAGCCATACGGATGTTCCAATCACAGTACTCACACATTTACATAAGAGTTTTGTGTTACTGCAGTAGTATTAGGAAGAGACAAGCTACCCTTACCACAACTTGCTGTTGGCCATGCACGGGAAGGTACCCCACTTGCCTGCACAAGTTTGCATGCTGTGCCAGTCTTAAATTGTGTTTATTTTGTGCTTTTCCAGTATAAGCACCCAATAGCTTTTTAAAAAAACAGATCTCTCATTGGTTGGCATCTGTGGGGAAAGGGAATGCAAAAGCAGCATTACCTCTGTGGTGAAAGACTTCAGTCTAGAAAAGCCCTCACAATTCCCAGCCAAAAGAGATGTGCTGCCTGCATAACAAGGACTAATAAGATGCTATTAATGTTATTGGGCTGATGCGTACCAAAGGCCACAGTGATCAGATCCTAGATGGTGAAGGAAAAGACCCTGCTTGTGTGCAATATGCATCCCAATAAGCTGGGGCAGCACATTTAGTCAAATGTGAAATTGTCATAAGCTGATGAAACTTTCTTTGCGCCTTTGTCATAGTTGTAATAATTCATTTATAGAATTCTGCAAATTCTTCAAGACTGTAGTGTTTTCATTTCTGCAGCAACCCTATGAAGAAAATCACTCCCCACTTTACAGATAGGGAACAATGGTGGGTCTGGCCTAAAGCCACTGAGGAAGTCTGAGTCCTTTGGAAACCAGACTCCCATGTATTGTCATGGAAGGCAGAATTTTAACTTATTTTTTGTATCTGCAGATGTATTTTCAAGAGTATATTGGCAATCAGAAGGGCCTAAAACAATCAGCTAAAATTCTTTTGACTTCTTAAGAGGTCCCAGACCATTAATAGAAATAATTTTTAAAAATAACTACATCTTGTATGCCCCTAACTTGTAATTTTGTTACCTTTATCTCATGTCTGAGGGAAGGGAACACCAAGGCAAGACCAACTATCTCATCCTCTAAGTTCAGCAGCAAATTGGAGTAGTTCAAAATTTGTAAGCCAAGTGGAAAGTTTAAGCATTTATGTGCGCATGGCTGTACAACATATGTGGCTATCATGGGCATTCATCCACATGCATCTTCTTTGACCATTGTGTGTTTGCCCATGCATTCAGAGGCCAAGTAAGAATCCCTGGTTATCCAGGACTTCTCTCCTAGCTCTGCAACTTTTTATTTAAAGTTCAGTGAGTAACATTCCAGTTGGGTCCCTGGATTGTGTGTGCACATTCCTTTTCTCTCTCAAAGAACATGTATAGTCTGTGCATGAAAGGCAGCCAGCTCAGTTCTCTCTAGGAGAGCTGTATATTCTTCTGGGGAGAATGGAGGGTTTTTTAATCTACAGAGCTGAGGAGGTGGGCATATTTGCAACCGGTGGGGGTTTTGGTGTTCCCTGGGGACTGTGGCAGGCATTCTCTGGAGCAATTGGCTTGTTCTGTCTTATTTTTTTTCCCTTGCGTTGCTGAATGAGGCCTCGTTGTTGTCTGTGCCTGTCTGTGGCTGCCAGGACCTCATGGGTGGGTCCCTAGATTCTGGATTCTGCACCCTTCATCTATTGCCTGATCTCCATCCCCTGGACTTCAAAGAGGGCCAGTGCTGACAGAAGAGTCTCACAGCCGTTCTTCTAGCCCCAGCTCTTTCTAGCTGTGTCTGCCCTGCCTGCCCTGTCTCTATATCTGTGCCTCAGCTCTGGATTGGAGTAGGCCAGCTGATGAAAAGGCCTCTGGGCAACAGTGTCTTGTGCTTATCGTTCCTCTGAATGAGGTCAAGCAGCTTTGGCTGCAGTTGCCCTAGATATGGTTGCCTGTGCTTGATGTTCAGAACACTACAAGCTGCAATGACTTGGCAATTTTAAGATTTCTTACCTGATAGGACCTGAGATCAGGGCTAAGAGATATTTCCCTGTTTATGCAGAGATTAGTACATTACCATTACATTATCGTATATTACCCTTTCTCTTTATCCAAGGCTCTGGATTTGTATCTTGCCTGTCCTCATGCCTGAACCTGGACACTCAATGACTAGCATCAACGGGAGAGTGGGGAGAAAACCTACCACATTTATACATGGGGGTTGGGCATGGTCTCAAACAAAAGGCTGCCAAACTCCTATTCCATCACAGGAACTGGTTCAGAGAAGTTCCCTTTGAAAGATGCTTGTTTGTTCAGAGTTTGGATATCTGGATCTGTTCCTAACTTCCTTTTCCTTTTATGGAATGAGGCTCTTCGGACTTGCCCACCTGGTCTTGATGTTGCCCTTATTTAACTCTGAGGACCAAGCATACTTGAAAGTTGCCCCCCTAATCAGGATAGGGAAGCTCCTTTTCATGGGTCCATTTCATCCTAGTAATACCAGGATTACTTCTTGCCCAACTAGAGTTGGACAGTCAACTCTAGTTGGCCACAGCATGGGACCAAAATGGCCAATGCACCCAAAAAGTGGGTGGGAGTCAAAAACCATCCTTGTTTGTCAGGGGGATTCTTTTCAGAGTAGCTTATTCCACACATCACCAGTTTTCCTTTTAAAGTAATTGAGGTTGACTATGAAGCAGGATACTGGGGTTGGAGGATGGCCCAGGTCCAGGCAGACTCTCATGGAGATCAGATTTCATTGCAGGCCTTGTACAGCTACAGTTTTGCCCATAATGAGCCTGAGTATGTCCCAGCATTTCAAGAAAACTGGTGCCTCTTCCCCAGTCAAGTCTATGCAATAGACCAACAGCTGCTCCCCCTCTGTCATGGTAGAAAACCAGGACACATGCCTGGCCTCTTCCTTGCCTCTAGCCCCCTTCCCCAGTTGTTGTGCTCCCCATGTAGCCACCTGTTGCTGTGGTATGGGGTAGGCTCTGCTTGCGCTCTTCACACTGCTCGCTCAGACACTGCCTGTCCATGTCCATGTAGGCTCTAGCTCTGCCTTTGCCTCAGCTGCTGTAGTGTCCAAAGCCCACATTGAGTCCTGGGCATGTATTGTCAAGCTTGCTTCTCCATTGTGCAGGTGGCAGGGTGAAGACATGGAAACGGCGCTGGTTCATCTTGACAGACAACTGCCTCTACTATTTTGAGTACACCACGGTGAGTGGCAGACGGTGCTCTAATCATCTGCATGTGCATGTGCTCTCATGATAGGGCTAATGTGTGACTGGAAGAGGAACTGTAGAATAGGACACTAGGACACGAGATCAGTGGTTCTCAAAGTGGGGGTCCAATCCTTGTGTGGAGTTGTGAATTCATTTTGCGGTGGGAGGGGTCACAAAAGCTGGGTTTTTCCATCTTGGAATCCGTTACTGGATGTTACCATCTTGGAATGGAGCACCCTGAGTGCTTTCCTCAGCATACATCTCCTTGAACACAACAAGACACTTATGTAGATGTGGAGGAGCACTGGCATCACAATGATAGGACTTTCTGTTTGATGTCACTTCCAGCCAGAACATCACTTGTTGATGGGTTTCTTGGTCTCAGAAATGCTGAAGAACCTTTGCTTTAGATAATTCTGTTCTTGGGCATGCATTTGAAGTAGGGGGTATGGCTGCACTCACTAACCATCACTAACACTAACAACTGATAAGTTTTTCCCCCAATATAACAGTATTATGGGTCAATTGGTTATAGAAGATTGAAAATTTACACACCAATAAATGTGTTGGTTTTTAAGGAGCCACAGGAAACTCATGTATTTGCTGCAATCATCTAATTTGGCAACAGTCTGCATTAAAGCTTTATTTATTTATTTTTCACCTTTTTGTACTGCCCTTTCTCCAAGGGCCTCAGGGATAGTATATAGTTCCTTCGGTCCTTGCAACAACCATGGGAGATTGTTGAGGATGAAAGTTAGTGTGTGGCCCAGGCAGTTTCATGGTTAACCCAGAGATTTGAACATGGATTTTCTAGGTCCAAATCCATCTCCAGAACCAGTATACCATCCTGGCTGTCAGGGATGAATCTGTCTGGGAGAGGGGAAATCTGATCATGCAACTTTGGAATAGGGAAATAAGCAGTAATATAGTGTTTTTTGTTTATTAGTTTATTAAATCATTGGAATGACTTCTGTTATTGATTATTAGAATAATGTTAGAATGATCAAGATGGACAAACCTGCAGAAGCAAAGGCTCTGGGGAAAGATGATGGCTGTCTTTAAGTATTGCCCATAGACAGCTTGCTTGCTGTGTTTCCTGAGGCACGGCTCATATCAGTGGGTTGAAAGTGTACTGAAGCATTTTTAAAGTGGGCATAAGGAAAAATTTCCAAACAGTAAGAGCAGTCTGGTGCTGAAACAAGCTGCCTCATGAAGTTATGGGTTCTTCTTTATTGGAAGCCTTTAAGTGGATGCTGTAGTCATCCACTACATCCGCTATGTCATCCACTATGATAAAGGGTGGGCTGGGATAGATTTACCTTCAAGATCACTTCCGACTCTAGTTTTCTGTGGTCCTATAACACTGCTGAAAAAAATCATAATGGTCTTCTTATAGGACAAGGAGCCACGAGGCATCATTCCACTTGAGAATCTGAGTATCCGTGAGGTGGAGGATTCTAAGAAGCCAGTAAGTAATTGCTAAGCTCAGAGGTTTGTTATTTGTGCATGTGTGGTAGGGAACCACGTTTGTGTGCCCCTTTAAAAAAAGCAAGCAGAATTCTGTAATTGCATAAATAATGCAACTTAAGCAGTTTTGCTCCCATGCACTGTTCTGCTTCTATTAGTCATGGGGAGGAGAGAGAAGATTATGCAAGAGAGAAGACTGATACCCTGCCTGATGGGAATTTGCCCAATTATAGTCAGGCCTTGGGAGAATTATATGGTATCAGATACCTACCGCAAAAATCCTACAACTGCAGCCAATAAGGGAACCCTACGACTTTTTGGCATCCCTGATATTGACAGCATTTTGTGCTAGTGATCATCTATTCATCCTTTTTTCCCCCACTTCCATGCAGAACTGCTTTGAGCTGTATATCCCCGACAACAAGGACCAGGTGATTAAGGCCTGTAAGACGGAGGCAGATGGGCGAGTTGTGGAAGGGAATCACACTGTGTACCGCATATCTGCACCTACCCCAGAGGAGAAGGAAGAGTGGATAAAGTGTATCAAGTGAGTGAAAGGGAGGGGAAGAATCTGGGGGTTTTAGTGTAGCCAAATGCATTGAAATTTAATAGATGATTGGGATGGGGAAGCTATTCCATTCCTAGGCTTCCCTCTAGGGATGCCATTGGATGAACTGGGTGGGATGGGAAGGAGTTTGAAATGAGATTCCTTTTCCTATTTGAGCTCTGTTTTTTGCAAACAGAGATGGATGAATCATCTCTTATGTGGAAATTTTCCTAACATATCTGTCTTTTCTTTGCACCCTGTTTCCTGGCACCTACCTTAATTCAGAGCTGCAATTAGCCGGGACCCCTTCTATGAGATGCTTGCTGCACGCAAGAAGAAGGTCTCCTCCACCAAACGGCATTAGCGGCTTGGCCCAGTTGAGCGGCAGTGGTGTCGGCAGGGGCTGTGTCTGGCAGAGAAGAAGGAGAGCCTATCCAGAACCGCCTGCTCTGTGTTGCCACCCTGAGGGGACTAGCTTCAGCTTTTGCTATTTTCTGGTTTGAGGGGCAGGAAGAGTGGATGGGCTGGCACTGTGGCTATGTGGCTGGCACTGACTCTTTTTATGTGCAAGGATGCCCTCTCCCTGCCACTCTCTCTGCTGGACTGCTTGAAACCAAGAGGTCCAGGTGGCAGGAAAGAGGTGGCCCATGTTTCCTCTGCTTCTGAGACTGACTTGTCAATTGCTTGAATTGGAAGTGAGGCAGAGCGCATGATTTAGCATGTGTCCCAATGAGGCAGAAAGCTCCTCAAGCTGCCTGTGGGAAGAATGAGCTCTGTCAGGCTTTCAATTAATACTCTGAGACTTCCAGGACCCTGAATGGATTGTGTACTGCCAAAGGCCTAGATCAATATGCAGCCGAGTGGGACAAGACTCTTGCTTTGCAGCATAGAGATTCCTGTGACACTCGCTGATGCTGCTCCTACTTTTTCATTGGTTGGGCACTTGGTTGCTTCCCCCCAAAGCAACTGAGCAACAAGCTCTGTTCTCATTAATTTCTGGAATTCTCTTTAACAAGAAATTTGTATTAACCATGTTGGATAATGAGCAACCAGGCAGCTGACTTGGTGAATAGTTTGAAACTGTTGTCTCCATGATCTCCATTGCCCTTGTTTTAGAGGGCACTGATTTAGGCAGTCTCTGAGACAGTGGAGGAAAGAGGCCAGCAGGAGATTCACTCAACTACTGTGCCATCATGAGATGGTGATGGCTCTTGGAATCTGGTGTGGGTGAATAAGGGGGATCACCCTTGTTGATGCTTTCCCCGCTGAACTGCAAAAATCCACATGTAAAGGCAGGGTCTGTCCTGCTACGGTTGCACTTCTCAAAAGGGATGGGTTATGATGGAGGCTGCCCTGGACCAGTGGGAGCAGTTCTTCACTGTGAAGCACAAGCAGTGGCTGATGTTGTTGGAGCTGTTGGAAGTCCATGGCAGCAAAAAGAGTGAGAGTGCAGTGGGTGGGAATACTGACTGAAGTTTGCAACATGCGGGTGGAAAGGCCCTGGCGGCATTAGGGGCTGGGATAGACATGAACAGTTAGAAGACTGCTTTCCTTTGTTAAAAGGCTATGGTGCTGTTTGTCTATTGAGCACCTTGGTGAGCTCCAGTTCCCTAGCTCAGCACTAGTTTATTTATCTGAGATGTACATACTCCTCTGTGTAGAGTTTTCTCCTTTTAGATTATTTTGTACTTGTTTTAAATAAGGAAAAACTGTTTTTGTGAAACAACAGGATTGTCCAGCATTGCTGTGGCTCAGGGGAAAGCAAAGGGGTTGTGGGAGGAGGGAGGAGGTCCAGTTCAGACAGTTTGGGTACAGTTTTTTTCCCCCCACAAATCCTTTTCAATTTTGTTTTTTTCCACAATCTTGTGATCTAGCACAGAGCAACTGCAGCAAATAAATGTTGATCTCATTTTTGGCTCACTGCCCCTTTTTTGTCTGTCTGTTTGGTCCACAGTGATGTGCATTTCCTGTTTGAAGATAAACACTGCACTAAACAAGGCCCTTTACTAATTGCCTGAACCAAAGGCTGGGTAACAGGCCGTCTCTTTAGATTGGGTTGGGGGGCACTGCTTCAGTCACACTGAGCCCTGATGGATCACACCAAAGGACTATCAAGTACAACATCCTCTTTCCCTCTGAGGAAACCACCAAACAGAAGGTCAATTTGTATCCCTTTTCTGCTGTTGCTTCCCAGCATTTTCTGCCTCCACTTGCCAATACACCAATGACTGTTCCCTTCTGTTCTCTTCTTGGTCTGTTTCTAGAGTGAGAGCACATATAGGCAGGGATCTGCCTTCCTGTGTACAGTATATCCAGTGCATTGAACTCAAAAGGAATAAAAGTAGGAAAGGGGTAGAGAGAAATGCAATGCCCAGGCTTCAAGAATTCCTAGACTGGGTTGGATGGCTGCAGACCCCTTGAGAAAATTAGATGCTATAAAACCCAGCAGGGGAGCTCAGTAGGTAGAGAAAAAACACTAGGAACATCAGCCCAAAGATGAGGTGTTTCAAAATGATGTTATTTTGCTCAGAAGTCTATGATGTTCAGTAAGATTTAGGTTGCACTGTTACCAAAAACAAACATCTCTGCTGATCACACTATAGAAGTTTGCTGCTTGGATTAGAATAAAAAAGGACAATCAGAATAAAATTATAAAATCCTTGTACTTAAAATCTAGATTTGGTGGTGTCACAGCTTAGTCTAAGGGACAATCATCTTGCCACCTCATACTTGTTCCTAGAGCAGAGGTCCGGGAACAGGGGTGAAATACCCCAATTTGGGTAATAATGGAATTCCTGGGGGTAATGGACCACCTGGGTTTGCATATGAATGACACAGCCAGGTACGCACGACCAGCACAGAGCAGGGCAGGCATTACAATGGATTACTCTTAGCACCTAATCAGAGATCAAAACAAACAAAAGTTGTGAATCCCTGTAGGGTCATAAGTTCAAGCTATTGTGGGGGGGGGGGGTTGGAGACGAGAGAGATCAACAGTGACTCAGCTGCAGGGTTACTCAGGGGCTTACTCTTAGGAAAGTGTGCATTGCTCCCAAAGTTATGGACCTAAATGCTAGAAACAACTTGATCTGCCTGATAATAACTGCTGCTGTGTTTCAACTCCTGCTGCAAAGAGAGACCTGAGCCTGAGAGCAGAGTTGCTTCTTGCAGTCATGATCCAAACTGCTTCTGAATCAGCAGAGAGAGAGAGAGAACTACTGCTAAATCAGCAGTCGGGACAGGAGTGAGACCTGCAACCATCTGCCTTGTGTAGCTGCACAAAATTTCCATCTTACTCCGCTGTCCAGAGCAAAGAAGCAGGTGAGCAGGGGGACCAAGCAGGATTTGGAGCCCTGCAGACAGAAATGGAAAGAAAAGGCATCCTTTGGGTGCTGCTGGGGTCTGCCTGTATTCTAAACAGCCCCCTCCCATCCAGCTCCTTCTGGTAAGACCATTTCATTGCTCCTGTATCAGGGTGATCATATGTCATAATCATAAAAGAGAATCCCAAAATGTAGGACACTCAAGAAAAATGTAGGACATGACAAAATTAAAGCTAAAAACACTGACCTATTTTGCTTTCATGTGAATAATTAAAACACTATGTGCACAGTCCCTAACCATGACTACTCAAAAGTAAGCCCCATTGTATTAAATGGGTCTTATTCTGAGGAAAGTGTCTTTAGGATTGCAGCCTATATTTACTTATTACATTTACAACTATTACAAATAATTTATTAATTACAAGAAGGCTACATGCCACCACACTTTCCTGGAAGGAACACCCCCTGACTGTAATGGGCATTAATTCTGAGGAGAAATGCCTAGGATTAGGATCTGTGGCTGCATCTTCTCCACACTTTCCTGGAAGGAAACCCCACTGACTGTAATGGTCTGCTGCTCAATAGAAAGCACAGGATAGGGCTCTGAGGCTGCAATTCTGTTCACATTTTCCTGGGAAGCCCAATAACTACAATGGGTCTTACTTCTGAGTAAATTTGAATAGATTGGGCTCTCGTCCCCACTCCAGTTGAATCCTGCACTTGTTTCAATCATTTGCAGGATCTTGTCCTCTTTTTTATTATGGTCATCTTAACCCCCACATTTCTCCAATATGCAGTGACCATATGTCATAACCACAAAAAGAGGACAAGCCCCCCAAAATATAAGACATCCAAGAAAAATGGAGGACATTTTTAAAAGCTAAAAACCCTCATATATATTGCTTTCATGTGGTTAACTTAAACACCATATTAGGTATTAGTACTGTATGTTTAAAACTATTACATATAATTTATGAATTCCAAGAAAGCTATATGCTGCCTGCTCACAAGGAAAAAGAGGACAATGAAAACTTTTTTTTCCAGGACACAAGGCTAAAACAGAGGAAATGTCCTGGGAAAACAGACCATATGGTCATCCTGTCCAATCCAACATTATTTTATCACCTACTTCAAACTTTTCTTCAAATAATTAATAATATATTTTTCCTTCCTCTCAAATCAAGGGGGTAACGTCCACATACCTAAATATATTTTGGGGTAAGAGGTAAAAAAAGTTCCCCGACCCCTGTCCTAGAGGGATAAAGTTAGCTCTCTTATCTAAGGTTAAGGCCAGTCTCAGCTGAATGGTGGATTAAGAACTATTGCCATATTGTTCTTGCAGCCCGTTGATTAATCCACCTCCTGCATCTGTGGTCTTTCCAGAACTGGTGACTAACCAATTTAGGTCAGCATAAATCACCTGGCATAACTTCCTATGGTGGTGTGGAGAGGCAAGAACATGCTCTGCCTCATTCTTGAGGAGTTAGGCCAGTACACTGACATATATTTCCCAATAACAACATAGGAAGTTATGGCAGGTGCAGTGTGGCCTAAATAAGTGAGGATTGCATTCTCAGACAAATTCTCAGAACAGCATCAGATAGTAATAGCACGTATATTCGCCTACTGCAGGCTATTCAAAGTAGCAGGTTGTGGGCTCCCCCCCCCCCCATAAAGGTTGTCTGCTCCCTTTAATGGCTAGGGAAAGGGTAAGCAGTAGTGTGATCCTTGTGATTATACTGCTGTGGGGAATGGAGAGCAATTTTGAAATTTACTAGAGGGGTTGCCAAGATTTGGTTGGTGTGGGGAGACCTGCAGAGCACTGGTAGGGTTCCTTGAGGCTTTAAAAGTGTGAAAATGAGTCATAACAAAAAGTTCAAGAAGTTGAACTTTCAGTTTAGTCACAAATGCAACTTCCCTTTTTTCTGGTAACCTGCAGGGTTTTCCATACCCTCAAGACTGGCAGCACCTCTGATCAGTTTCAAAATTGCCGCCTCCCATTTCTCTGCAGGGACACAATCCTGGGGACTGTGTCATTGCACTACACTCTCTCCTCAAAGACTTGGGCTGCAATTTTAATCTCCAGTTAAGCCAACCTAAGGCCCAGCACAAGTCCCATGCTGGCCAGGAGGTGTCACAAAAGTGCAGTTTAAGGTACATCTGATTATGAATTATGGATTTTGAGTAGATAACTTATATATAACTTTCATATCCCTTTTTTGTGAGGTGCAACACATTTTCAGCCTAAACTTAACACTGAAGACTGATCAACACCAGATCCAAATCCTGCACTTGCCCAGTAGGAGGGGTGTCCATGGTGGTGGTGGGGGGTTGCATGGGAAGATAATGTTGCACAGAGAGGGATATTCTGGGGGGGGGGTGAGGGGATGGCACATGGGGGGTCTTTTACCCCTGCAACGCAAGTACATTTTGTTAGTATAGCATATAAAATTCTGGTTCTCTTTAACATTTTCATCAATGACTTGGAGGAAGGGATACGGGGGAGCCTGATCAAATTTGTGGATGACAAGCTGGGAGGAGCAGCAAACACAACACAAGAAGGAGAAACCTCCAGGAGGATCTGAATAAACTGGAATCCTGGGCTGTAACAAGTAGAATGAATTTCAACAGGGAGAAGTGCAAGGTTCTGCACTTAGAAAATAAAAACCAAAAATACAGGTATAAAATGGGGGATACTTGGCTTGGCAGCACAACATGTGAGCAGGATCTTGGAGTTGCCGTGGATCACAAGCTGAACATGAGTCAGCAGTGTGATGTGTCTGCAAAGAAGGCAAATGCCATTTTAGGCTGCATTAAGAGGACTGTAGCTTCCAAGTCACGAGAAGTTATAGTTCCTCTTTACTCTGCATTGGTCAGACCTCACCTTGAGTACTGTGTTCAGTTCTGGGCACCTCACTTGAAAGATGCAGCCAAACTGGAGCAAGTCCAGAGGAGAGCGACAAGAATGATCAGTGGGATGGAAGAGAAGCCCTACAAGGAATGGTTGGGGGAACTTGGGATGTTCAGCCCGGAGAAGAGGAGGCTGAGAAGAGACATGATTGCCCTCTTCAGATAGCTGAAGGGCTGTCATAGGGAGGAAGGGGCCAATTTGTTCATAGCTGCTTCTGAAAGCAGAACTAGAACCAATGGGTACAAACTGCAAGAGAGGAGATTCCGGTTGGATATCCGGAAAAAGTTCCTGACAGTGAGGGCGGTTCGGAACAGATTGCTGAGGGAGGTGGTGGACTCTCCCTCACTGGGGATCTTCAAGCAGAGGCTCGATGAACACCTGTTGAAGATGCTCTATGAGGATTTCCTGCTGCAGGCAGGGGGTTGGACTAGATGACCTACTAGGTCTCTTCCAACTCTAGGATTCTATGATCTTTGTGAATTGAATCATTCAATATTTCCTCCAAATAAGCTTTTCTCTTTGGCATCATTTTTCTGACAGAGGATGGAAAAAATAAGAATTTGTCTGAGATTTTGGCACTCCTGGAATCACTTATAGGCTATAAAAGTAGAACCAAAGCTTTCCAGAACTCACTATGTTATAGTGAGTTCTGGAAAGTTTTTCATTTTTTTTGGTGAAATTTGTGACAATTCCACCAGATGGCAGCAGCACAGCACGTTAATGTCCTTATGTTCTACGTTTCCCTTAGATTCCCAGCGAAGTCACACTGACCCATCCTGAAGTTTGTACTGAGTTTTTTAATGGAATTTAGTGTTATTATTTGACAAGAACTTGTGACTTTTTCCTGCTAATTAGACAGTTACAAATCCAAAAGCATGAATGTTTTGAATTTATATTTTTTTCTGTAAATTCAAATAAAAAAAAAGCAGGCCTCCATCAGTCTTGGAAGACTATGGTAAGGTGCTCGGCGCTGCATATGCTGCATGCGAAGCACGAAAGCCTGGGTTGGATTGTTATGGAGGATAGGCTGTTACCCAAGCAGCAAATCCCCCCTCTCCACACCACTGAATTAGTCCAATGGAAAAGCAGAGCCGATACAATTGGATCCAGCTGGTGTCGCAGAGCTGGGCTAAGGACAGGAGCTCACCCTGTCTTGTGGGGCCGACCCGGGAATTTTCACAGTTTTGGTTACTAGTGGTTTCACCCCTGAAGGGTGGAGCCTAGAACAAACCACCCTCAGCGTCCTGCTAGATACACCACTGATCTGATCTAGCTGGGCCAGCAGGCTCTTCCTACACACATGCATCCCAATCATCAGGATCCTCAAGTCCATGTGAACTGGTACATTCTAACAAGGCTTTGTGGAAGGGAACTGAACTCAAGGTTGCTACCACTACTTGACCACAATCATCACTCCAGCCTGATGAATGGAGCAGGATTTGGGACTTGGAACATGTCTGCATCCTCCTACCTTAATTCAGATAACTTGCATGCCTAATCCTGACTTGGCCATAACCTAAGTTTCACAGACATAATGTAGCAGACCAACTATCAGTGGAAAAACTGTTCCTGTGGCAAAAGGTGCCCAGCACCCAAGGCT
Organism: Cryptoblepharus egeriae; assembly: GCA_030015325.1. Taxonomy (NCBI): domain Eukaryota; kingdom Metazoa; phylum Chordata; class Lepidosauria; order Squamata; family Scincidae; genus Cryptoblepharus; species Cryptoblepharus egeriae. Next base: position 100,248,732 of record JAREYC010000002.1, on the reverse strand, counting down.
TGCTTGATCTCAAGAAACAAACATGGAGGTAGAGGCTGGGAAAATTGAAAAAGAAACAAGATTCATTTACAAATCATAATGGGTTACATATATATGATTTGAGGATCAAATGTTCCAAAACATAGGAACAAGCTGGGGTCTTTTTGAGGGGGTACCCACCCTGTACAGAGTACTGGCACCTCTGTGTGAGTACCGAAACCTGTGTGGATGAGTAGCGGGATGAGTAGCGGCATATACACACAGAGACACACACACAGAGGTGAGTGCCTGCACCTATTTTTTTTCTGAAAAATAAACTGGGAACAAGATACCCTGAAACATTTCCTCTTAAGTGTGGGTGTGAGGAAGAGGCCCACAAGTTGAAAAATCAGCAGGGTATTCCATTCCTCTTCCACTCCTAAGATAAAAAAAAATGTATTTGGAGAAGGAAAGAATACAGTAGGTCACTCACATCCCTTAACTGAATGCAAATGAGTCTCCTTACAGGACTAAAATCTGCCAACACTGTCACTGAGTTTGAGTTTCGAACAAGGCATAAGAACATAAGAGCCTCTACTGGATCAGGCCAAAATCCCATCTAGTCCAGCTCCAGGAGGCTCTGGATAAACTAGAATCCTGGGCTGTAACAAATAGAATGAATTTCAACAGGGAGAAGTGCAAAGTTCTGCACTTGGGCAATAAAAACCAAAAATACAGGTATAAAATGGGGGATACTTGGCTTGGCAGCACAACATGTGAGCGGGATCTTGGAGTCGCCGTGGATCACAAGCTGAACATGAGTCAGCAGTGTGATGTGTCTGCAAAGAAGGCAAATGCCATTTTAGGCTGCATTAAAAGGACTGGAGCTTCCAAGTCGTAAGAAGTTCTAGTTCCTCTTTATTCAGCATTGGTCAGACCTCACCTTGAGTACTGTGTTCAGTTCTGGGCACCTCACTTTAAGAAAGATGCAGCCAAACTGGAGCAAGTCCAGAGGAGAGCAACAAGAATGATCAGTGGGATGGAAGGGAAGCCCTACAAGGAAAGGTTGGGGGAACTTGGGATGTTCAGCCTGGAGAAGAGGAGGCTGAGGGGAGACATGATTGCCCTCTTCAGATAGCTGAAGGGCTGTCATATGGAGGAAGAGGCTCATTTGTTCAAAGCTGCTTCTGAGAGCAGAACTAGAACCAATGGGTACAAACTGCAAGAGAGAAGATTCCGGTTGGATATCCAGAAAAAATTCCTGATGGTGAGGGCAGTTTGGCAGTGGAACAGATTACCAAGGGAGGTGGTGGACTCTCCCTCACTGGGGATCTTCAAGCAGAGGCTCAACGAGCACCTGTCGGGGATGCTCTAGGGGGAATTCCTGCTGCCGGCAGGAGGTTGGACTAGATGACCTACTAGGTCCCTTCCAACTCTAGGATTCTATGATTCTATTCTTGTATCTCATAGGGCACTTGCTTAGCAAACATTCAAATTTGTTCCAATTTTTTCTTAAAAAGCAATGTATCTTTTATACCTATATACAGTGGCGCTTCACATAAAGAGCTTAATTCGTTCTGGAGGCCTGCTCTTTAAGTGAAATGCTCTTTACGTGAAGCAGATTTTTCCATAGGAAATAATGGAAACTCAGATGATTGGTTCCACAACTTCCAAAATATTCATATAAAAATATTAACTGGATGTAAAAATGATGGCAAAACACAGTAACTGAATTCAAAACATGCATTCAATATGCATGATCCTATGAATTCTACTTAGGCTGCAATCCTAAATACACTTTCCTGGGAGAAAGCCCCATATAACACAGTGGGGCTTACTTCTGGGTAGACATGATTAGGAGGCTGCAATCAAAGATACTTTCCTGGAAGTAAGCCCCATTTAACACAATGGGGCTTCCTTCTGAGTAAACATAAATTAGCTGAGACTGCAATCAAAGACACTTTCATGGGAGGCTTACCTAGGCTGCTGTTGGAGGTTCAAGGTAGTCGGTGGGGGCACTTGGGGGCAGTTAGGGGCAGCTGCCTCTGGCATCTCTAAGTTGGAGGCAGTTAGGTGCAGCTGCGCTGGCCAGCAGCCCTTTTAAAGAGCCTCCATGCAAAGCATCAGGGCCGCATAGCACATGTGCCCATAGCACGCCTGCATGTTAAGTGAAGCGGAGCTTGTTATGTGAAGCAAGATTTCTTGGAAATTTTTGCTTGTTATGTGAAATGCTTGTTAAGCGAGGTGCTTGTTAAGTGAGGTACCACTGTACTGAATTTACTTGATTCTAATGTCCACCTTTTTCAGCCAAATTTAGTCTGCAAAATCAGGGTGCACATTAAATTTGATGGTTAATTAGAATCAAGTAATAGGGTATTTTGATTATAAGTATATGATGTGTGTTACATTTGATGGCACATCACATTTGAGTAAATACAGTATATAAAACTGAAAAGTCACTGACTGACTAACTCATTCACTGACTCACTGACTGACTCATCAATGCCCAGCCAAAACCACTGGGCCTAAAGGTGTGAAATTTGGGAGGTTGTTCCTTCTGTGACGGAGAGAGTCACTAAGAACTGGTTTTTAGAAATTCCAACCGTAAGGGGGTGAAATGGGGCGCATCACATTTTCCTCCCTATACTTCACATTGATGAATCCCTGATTGAGGGACGCTCTGCCCCCAACCCCTGGACCTAGAAGCAAGAAATTTGGGGAGTGTATTTCTTTCTTGATAGGAACACCCACAAAGAACCAATTTTTAGAAATTTAAAGCCTAAGGGGCTGAAAAGGGGTTTGACGCATTTTTGGCCTATACTTAACATTGAAGAATGATCAACACTGACTCACCGACTTACTCACTGACTGACTCATCAATGCCCAGCCAAAACTACTGGATCTAGAAGTGTGAAATTTGGGGATGGTATTCCTTCTGTGATGTTCGTATCCACTAAGAACTGATTTTTTTAAAGTCAAACTGGAAGGGGGTGGAAAAGGGGGCAACGTGATTTGTCCCTATACTATATATTGAAGAATCACTGAGTCATCAACACCCTCTTCATCAAGAGAATTATAGCTCAAGAGAATTATAGAGAATTATATATTTATCTTCTGCTATATGCTATCCTCTATGTCAAACTGAAAACCTTGGCACAGAGGTTCTCTAGTCTGCAAATGGCCAGCACAGACTTGAGTAGCCTCTTTGTGTGGCTTGGAGCTTCTCTCAAGGAGATCTATGGTGTGCCCTATGGTGGCATCACTGAGGACAGGTTGGGCTGTTTCTAACTTGTTTGCTCTTTGTGCTCTTGCTTTGTCTCTCTTCTGCTAAATAAAACTTTGAAAGCTTTCAAAACTTCAAACCATATTTGAAGTTCATTATGCATATTTGAAGCATATTTGATTCACTATTCCAAGGACAAAAGGGATTTCAGCAATTTACCTAACATTACCACACATAGGATGAGTTTATCTAGGACAGTGGGGCATGTCTCATATTTTCATTTTATCATGTTGGCCTTGTGAATTATACAGGTTGTCTTTCATTTTGACTCTTGCTATTCAATTGTTATGAAATTTCTTGTTTGCCAAGTACATTAGTTCAGGTTGTAGATTGATGATAGCTTGATTTGGGCACATTGTATGCTGCAATGGTTTTTACACTGATCTGATGCAATTATACCCTTGTACAATATTTGTAATCTACATTATGCACTCTTAAGCATATTAAGATCATATTATTCCTATCATAATATTAATTAATATTAATATTAATATCATATTAAGCATATGCAGCGCTGAGCACGATACCATAGTCCTTCAAGACTGACGGAGGCCTGCTTTATGCACTCTTAATAAAAGACATTTTTTAAAAACAAATTGAGGACCTGTCTTTTATGAAGCTCTTGAAAGGATTCTCTGAATATAATGGTAAACCTGCACACTCCTCCTTTGCACTTTTATGCAATATGCAAACTAGGATGCACTCAGACCACATCATACAGTTGTCAACACTTAAATTGTGAGTGTTGTTCTACCAGTGTGTGAGGAAGTTGATGTTAGGACATTAGGGTTTTGTGTTTTTTAAAGAGGACATTTAAAGTCTTTGTGATCAGATGAGAGACAGTTGTTAATTCACTGTTTTTTGCCGCAAAATAAATGTGACAAAAACTGTTTGCTTCCTTCCCATTATTGAACCCCAGTGTGTCATAATCAAGTCTCAGGAAGGTGGTGAAACTACCTATGAAAACTACTTTAGCTATTCAAGAAATAATATCACTTTCTCCTTTACAGATGTAAAGGATAGAAATGGAAGGTTCTAGCAGGATGTGACAGTTGAGAACTGATGCTGCAAGAACCTCGTTGAAGGCAATGTTCCTTGGCAGTTGAGGAACCTTCCACTGGCTCTCCCAAATCTGTCTTCAAAGTTTTGCTGAGGAATTGTGGTATCCTTAATTGTGTTTAGTACTGAGGTGTGGGGCAATTCTATGCACTGTATTCTTGTGTTAAAAAGATAAACTACTGAAAGCTTTTAGTGGTTTCTGAACACCATTCATGGTGTTTATAGGACCAGAGTATATGTGGCAGCGGAAACAGGATGACTAGATTGCCTTCCAATGTAGAATGACTTTTAATGAGTCCACTGAGGACTTTGATGTTTTATATTCTTCTTATTATTTCCTTATTAGAAGAATACAGTAATTGGGTTGCACACAATTAGACCCTAAAGACCAGAAGTTTCTAGGAAAGACATTACAGGGAGAAGGGAGCACATAATAGCACAAATAGAAGCAGGGGAGCAGACAATGTCTTACAGAGCATGGGCTGAAGAAATGGGGGTAATGATGTGGTGAATGTGAAAGGGGAGGAGGGGTAAGATCAGGAAAAGAAAATGGGAAAGCACCAGGTTTCCACCAAGCATCAGGTTTCCAGCGGTAGCACAAGACTAGGGCTGAGTCTTTGCTCTTTGAAATATGATCTAGGGCTAGAGGCAAAGAGTGATCCCAGCAGGTGTTTTGTGGTGAAGAAGCTTGAAGTTCCTTTTCAACTTTAAGGCTAGATCAAGGCTAGACCACATTCGCACACACTCACATGAAAGGAGGGACAGAAGGTTGTCAATTTGAATACACAAGAGTAACAGAAGATAGATGGGGAAGGTAACACACAGGAGTGCCAAAGCCTGCAGCAAATTAGCTGTATCTGCTGGGGTGAAGCTGGTGTTGTTATTCAAGACTATAGGGTTGTGTTGCCAAAGCTCAACAATTACATCATGAAGAAAATTCAAAGGTGGAAAGAAGAGGCAGAAAAGGGTTTGAAAAATAAACCCAGGTGTGTTAGGCAATACATCTAATTCCAAGGAGGAAATCCAGGCAATATGCTGAGGTTGTTTTCTGAGGAAAGGGTTGCTTGAGAGGAGGCCCACTGGGTGCTTCAGAGGCAGCCTGCAGTAGCACTTGCAGGAAGGGTGCAGAGAAAAATGGAAGAAAAATGGCTTTCATCTCTTTCCAGCAAATTCTAGGATGGAGGAAATGCCAGGATGGTGAAAAATCCTATCCATAGGAAAGGATTTTCAATGCTAAAACCCCTAGAACTCCTTTTGCAATACAAATAATTAATCAATGCAATGATGCCATCATCTCTGTGCAATTCTGGACAGCAGATCTATTCTGAATTTAAGAAAACATCTTTACTTAAAAATTTAAACCAAATGTTCCACCCCTTTCTGTTGCCATAACTTCAGTATACACAGGGTTCCCAGAAAGCTGGAAATGGACGGACATGTCCAGTAATGGGGATTTGAGAGTGGAAAAAGCCACCCAACCTGACTTTTTAAAAGCATTTTTGTGGGTTAAAATTTTTAAATTTGCCACTTGCAATTTTCAGCTTGGCCACTAGGTGGAAGACGTGAGCGCATGCCTGAAAAAGAAAAGAAAAGGTGGTGCGCCACTGCCCCCTGGTGGCCAGGCTAAAATTGCAGGAACAACAAGCCACTTAGCTTGACTGTGGTTCCTGTGCTAGGGGTTCCTGGGCTTCCTCTGCCCACTTTCAGTCACACGGGAGTAAAAGAAACATGTATGGGGCTGCCGGAGCACCTTTTTATGTGACTGGATGCCAGAGAGTATTATTGGGGTACTTTGGTCTTTGCAGAAAGATCATGTCTACTGTGAGCCCCTTTTTATATCCGTTGTTGGTGAAAACAGGTCTTGCAAAGAGGTGATCAATATAAAAAGTACTATAATGTTGGAATTAAGTACAGGAAAGCAATACAAGTGTTTTTAGTATTAACATGTCCTAGGTTTGCCCCAGGCATGGGCCCAAGCCTGTTCGGACCGGTTCGGCTGAACTGGTTGTTCCCATGACCCTGCTGCTACCGAACCAGTAGCGGCGGGGTCGCCTTAAAACTGCGGGGTCGCCTGGGAAGAGAGACACACTGTGTGTGCGCTGACCTCAGCACACGCACCGTGTGCCTCCTCCTGGTGGGGAAGATGCACAGCACGCGCGCTGTGCGTCTCCTCCCGCTGGAGGAGACACACTGCACATGTGCCAACATGTGCGGAAGGAGACGCACTGCACGTGTGCTGAGGTAAGTGGTGTGGTCAGCAGTGTGTCTCCTCTTCCTGCGGGAGGGGCGCTGCGTCTCCTCTAGCGGGAGGAGATGAGTGCGTCCCCTCCCATGGAAGGAAACACATTGCACAAGCACCGACATCGGAGATGCACTGGAGGCGCCAACTGGAGGAGACGCACTGCACAAGTGTCCGGGGTTGGTGCATGCGCAGTGCGCCGGGGTTTGGGCCCGCCATCGCCCTGCCCCCGCCCCGCCCCCTGACCTGACCTGGCCCCTCCCACTTCCGGCGAACCGGTTGTTGGGAAAGGGTCGGCCCACCCCTGGTTTGCCCTACATTTTTTGGGTGTCCCACATTTTTTTAACATATCAGGAATTTTGCTTGGATGTCAAGAATTTTTTTGGGGGGACCTTGTCCTCTTTTTTTGGGATCAGCATTTGGTCACCCTGAATATATATAGAATGTGTAAAGGAGGAGGAAGAAAGGATAGCTCAGTTTCCAGTCTGGTTTGGCTGATGTTTCTGAAACATGCTGACAATGCTGTTTTCTTTCCTTTGGCAGAAAAAGTTAATTATTAGAAGAAACATCCCCGCTTATTATTAGTTGTTTTGCCCTTGGAGAATTAACTACTGTACTGAGGTGTCCAGATGGCAACTGTGGCCGACAAACGCCTGGACTTTATAGAAAATTATTGCGCTCTCTCTCTCCATATGAAGCCGGACAAATGGACCAAATTTGCAACAAGCGACGACACTATTGTCATGCTCAATGAGTTCTATGAGAAACCTGATGTGCTGGCCCTGGTGATCACCCTTCACCAAACAGGACAGCTAATCCCTTGCCTTGGATTCCCAGCAGTACTAAAAAATAAAGCAGTTTATTTTGTGAAGAAGAAACATGAAAACATTACCAAAGAAAACTATGTTGATGCACTCCTTGTGGGAGATCTCAGCCCTGCTCCTGTAGAGCAGATGATGGCTGTTGTAGAAGAGGTAGGCTTTCCATATTCATTTGCCATTCACTGTGGCATTAAGACCCTTCCCATAAAATTTTTATGATGGGGTGGATCCTTTTAATGAACTGTTGCCCAAAGCCAGTGTAGCACAATATTAACAGTGCTGCTTTTGGAATTGGGAATCCCTGCTTAACTGCAAAATTCATGGAACACCAACCTTGTTCAAGCCACTAACCCAAGACTGATCTCTCCTATTGCTGTGATGGTAAACTATTTTGATGCTCCTTGAAAACAGAGTAAAGTTGAAACATAATGGGCAAAACTCTGCAAGCAAATTCTTGCACATCTTCATATGACTGAATAGTTAAGACACTATTAATTATCATAAACAGAAAAATGTGTATATGAGTCTGGAATCTGTTACCCATTCATTGCATTTAACTGTAAAGTTACATGCATTGGAAACAAGAGCTTGCTTAGAATTTATTTCTGGGTTTTATTTTGTTCCCACATCAGCTCAATGATATTAATGTTTCAAGGATGAGATGCAGTTATTCCTGGGTTTTGCTATCTTTTAACAGTAGAAGATTCTTTTTTAACTGTGTCTGACTCAAGCACAAGATCTTGGTGTGTGCTACATTTGCAAACAAGAACTAGGTTAAATAACAAAGCTTGGTGCTTGGCAAAATTAGAATTAAATTGAAGGAAAGGTTTTGGTGCATATTATACATATTTTCTGACTATAAAGGCAAGGGTTAGCAATACAATTCTATTTTCAACTTATATCTTCTGAATGGGGATAGAATTCCTATAGCCCCTGGCACCAATTATATCGACATAATGGATTTGCTGTAGTGGCACAAGTGGATAAGACACTGTGCCTGTTAAGTGCCAGGTGAGGGTTAGAAACGTGATAGCGTGAGCTCCCATCCTTAGCCCAGATCCTGCCAACCTAGCAGTTCAAAAGCATGCATATGCAAGTAGATAAACTGGTAGCACTTCAGTGGGAAGGTAAAACAGTATTCCACACACCTTTGGCTATCTCCAAAGGCTTAGAAATGTGGATGAGTACTGCACCCTACAGTTGGTCACAACTAGCAATACAACCTGCAGGGGACACCGCTACCTTTCTAATGGATTTGCATTTGCAAAGTATTACCTTTATCCCAGTAGCATTGGGGTCATGTTGGCATAGTCATTGCCAGCATAGTCAGACCATATAATCAAATGGTGTTTGTTGAAAATTGAGTTTCAGTCATTTTAGAAGTTCCAAAAACAGGCTGAAACGTTTAGGGTTTTATTCATCTGGACTTGATAGGGGTACCGTGATCTGTCAGAGACAAAAAATGTTAAGGCAGTCTTTTCCTCCTAGGTGATCTATTCCTTATTTATGAAGAGTGAAAACATGGCTGGGTGGCCACGCGTGGTAGCTGAAGATGTTATACGGCAAGCCCACAAGTTAAAGAATGAGATGTTTGTGATGGGAGGAAAAATCAAAGGGAAAACACTCCTCCCTTTGCCAGAGCACTTGGATGCCCCGGACAGTACAGCTGATATGTATGAAAGGTGGGTGCATCCAATGCCTACCAATGTCTGTGCCCCTTGTGTCTTGTACAAAGCCTAGCAGGATAAGAAAGATGGTTTATTAAAAAGTTGATTACCCTGTAATTAGAGGGCAATAGTTAAAACGTTTCATGCAGTGGATATCTATTTGGTGTAGCTTTATGTATTTTGCCTGAAGCTTCCACCCTCTATAGCTGCTCAAATTTCCTTCTCTATGGCTGAAATCCTGAGTTTAGGCCAGCAAGGTGGCCCAGCTAAGCTAGCCTAAGTAGGCCATATTCTGAGCTGACAAGATAGGCCAAATCCACAGGACTAGTAGGCCTCTGGCTGGCTCAACTGCTGCTGAAGAGGCAGTAGCCCGAGGGCAGTGTAGCACCCTGTGGACACTGGGCTGGTGTAGTTGTACTGTATCCTGAGGTTGAAAGGCAGGATTTGGCTATCACTTCCAAATTTACTCTGGCTTATCATGGACCCCAATGGGTCTACTCAGATTTGTTCCTGCTCCTTAGGTGTTCTAACTCTGAGGAGCTGGTAGAGGGCACTTCTGCCCTTGAAACAGGCTCTGGATACATCCTAACTGCACTGTTCTAGGCCATGCTGAACATGCCCTCACCATGCCTCTCCTGGACTGCCTAGGCTGGCACAGCTAGGCCAGCCCAGGTCCATCTGTCTTGGGCCTGCCTATGTTAACTTACACTGGACCAAGCCTTTCTGGTGTAACTGGGCTGGCCTGTCTTAGAATTGGGCCAGCCCAGTAATAGGCTAACCCAAGTGCACTTCAAGATTGGAGCCGAAATCTGCATTCATCATTTCCTTTCCATCAAACCCTAAACTAAGGGATTTTTGCTTCATAAAATGCTTTAGAAATCTATTGTAAGATTGGCAGGTAAGGAGATGACTAAAATGTGTGTAAGATGTTTGAATAGTAAAACCTTCTGTTCCCTCATGAGGAAAATATACCAGCATGTGCTCTTGGACTACTGTCAACTAAATATTTCTAGATTTATATACCTAGGGGATTTATATCCCACAGATATCCAAGATAGTTTATAAGTATTTTATCCTTTTGTCTGCACAACAACACTGTGGGTGGTAGAGGTAGCTAAGAGTGTGACTGGCTCAAGGTCACCCAGTAAGCTTCATGGCTAAGGGGGGATTTGAACCTGGATCTTCCAAGTCTTAGTCCAACCCACTGGCTCTCCACACAACAGTGTGATTCTATACTCTGCTTTCTTCCTGTGTATACGGATGTATATAACCATATATACTCGAGTATAAGCAGACCCGAGTATAAGCTGAGGGGGGCTTTTTCAGCATAAAAAAATGTGCTGAAAAACTAGGCTTATACTCAAGTATATATGGTATGTTCACTCCAGTGTACAACATTAACACCACAATCCTATTTGTTTACTCCTTATGTTTCCCACTTATTTCAGATAGACTGACTTCCTAGTAAAGGGGCATAGGATCATATAGTTAAGACTGTGCACGTGATTTATGATTGTGATTTCTGGTTGTAGCAACTGTGGGACTCCTACCTAAAAGTTTCTTCATTATATCACTGCACACGGTAGAGAGGAAGTTGGAGTCATACTGAAAAGGTTGTACTGAGAAATCCTAGACACCAATTCATGACCTGCTTCAAGTCCCCTTAATTCTTCTTTTAGCTACTGGATAGGAAACTATTTGCATTTCATCATGCTTCCCTTTCAGTCTCTCTGGAGCTGTGGACAGTTCATTATTACATTCCATTGAAACCATCATCATTGACTGGTCTCATCAGATCCGAGATATCATGAGCAAAGACTCAGCACAGCCTCTGCTGGATGGTTTGCACCCATTACCTAAAGTGGAATTTGATTTCTGGCATAGTCGGCAGGTCAACCTACAATGTATAAATGAGCAGGTATGGTTAGGTGTGTTCTAGTGTTTCAGATTCAGCAGTGAATCACTGCATGGCAATGAAGATGTATTGTTTTGGTTGGTTGATTTTTTTAATGTTTTTTTTTCTTTTCTAGCTGTATGCCCCTCCAGTGCAAAAAATTGCTGATATATTGGAGAGGGCAAAGAGCTGCTACTGGCCAGCACTCAAGAATGTTTTCAAAGATGTGTCTGCAGGTAGAGTCAGTAGTTAAATCTTCTGTGTACTAAAGGGCCTTTAGAACAATCACATGCCCATCGGTCCTGTAATTTTCTTTTTCTGCAACAGGATTAAAAGAAGCTGATGATATTAACCTGTATTTGCAGCCACTGAAAGTTCTCATAGAAGAAATAGAACAAATTGAATTCCACCAGGTAAATTACAAAGGAGGAAATGATGAGAACCATAGTAAGCCTTGCCCATATACAACTGAAAGAGCAATCTTAACCAATTCAGACCAGCATAATTCACCTATCTTCCCATTCCCGCAGTGGCATGGGGAAGCCTGTGCATATTTGCGCACTGGCCTAATAATCCCCCTTAGGGTATTTCTGAAACACCCTCAAGCCAGCAAGGAACTTGTGCTGGGTCTTATGCCTGCCTAATTTGGGGTTAGGTTTGGATCTTTGGAATTAGGATCTTTAAGGTCTCCATAAATAGATAATCACTGACCTTTACAACTTCACTTACACGGTTTACAAGCATTTTACAAGTTTTAGCTCTTTGTTGAAAGTGAAACTGAAATCACACTAAAATAAGGCTATATACTCATGCCCTGCTTTCCTGAGTAATGAGAAGGTCCTGGGGTGCATAACTATCTGTATTCCTTTGAAGAAGAGAACAGGAAACACTTTTGGCATCCATGCAATATTTGCTTAATATACAAATATGCAGAACTGAGTAGTGAGATGGAGTTATGTAGCTGCTACCTGCCAGTATCTTTTCTGGGTGTCCATTGCAGTACATCTGCCAATACATATGGCCTTTGTTTCACTTTGTTTTCCATTGTTTGCGGTTGCCTCCTCCTGAATGCTCATCCAGCTCCTCTCTTCCTTTGGGCTTGCTATCCTGTACCATCTTCTTCCTGCTCACCCTTATTCTTCCTTCCCCTTCAACTGCTTCTCCCTACAGTTTCCCTGTGCTCTCCTCATCCATTCCCTTCATGTTTCTTCCATTTCCTTATAATTCCCTGCTGTCTTGCCCCTCATGGCTGTGAAGGCTTCCCAAGTCACCATACCCACCTGGTCACCTGCAATGTTGCCATTGCAAGGAATCCTGCAACAAAACAGCCACCATTCTGGTGAAAATACCGCATCACCTTACATGTGTATTTAGCTTAGCTAGATGGCACAAGGAATTAATTGATTGATTGATATTAATTAATAATGTGCTTTCTTTATAAACTTTTTTTTGAAACTTTTTGTATTGAAAAGTGGCATAGAATTATTTGGAATAATAGTAAAATTTGATTTCTTAAAAAACATTTACTCTGTCTTATGTCTATACAGGTGCTTCCAACAATCAGCAGTGTTATGTACACTGTATGCTTGATCTGGGCCAATTCTGAATACTACAATGTTCCATCTCGGATAATTGTCATTTTACAGGAGATATGTAACCTCTTCATTGAAATGGTACAAAATTAAGGATCTCATTAGAAGGGCAGGCTTGGGTATTTAGGTTTTTGTCCATCTTATTTTTGTCCTGGTGTCCAGATCCATCAAATATAGTTTCAGCTCCATGCATCTTATAAGTGCTTATAAGTGAAGAATGGGTGGTAAAAAGGAAAACAGCTGGCTTAATTCAGGATTGGCACTATGTAGCAGTGGGGTGGGACAACTGGGAAATGGGCTACCCAGAACTGACAAACCACCTCAGAGTCATTAAGACGAGGCATTTTCATCCAGTGTTTTTCTGCAGTCTCCTATAGAATAAGAGAACTGGAAGTAATATCTGACATACATGCCCCCTTTCAAGCCATGTTATTGACCTGTGTTATAACTGTTCAAAATTTGCAGGAGGAGTATCCCTAAGATCACATATCCTTCTAGCACCTAGCACCTTCCTAATCTTTTAACACTTTGTGACAGCCCCAGGCCGGTTCAAGGGATATATGCTAGCCTAAATGCAGGTTAAGATTGTGCTATCAGGGTGCAATCCTAGCCAATTTTTCCAGCTCCATGCATCTCCAATGCATCTCCAAGGTACTTTCCAATTTTCCAACTTCAGTGCAAGAACAGAGCAACTGCAAGGTAAGGGAACAAACACTGCCTTATTGTGAGGATGCCTCTGTGACCAGCCCCAACTGTAGCATCCAGCACATGCCCCATTTGCACAGCTATGCCAGTGCTGGAAAGTTGGGTAGGACTGTGCCCTCAGGATTACTGTCAGTTGGCACCTCTGCTTATCAACTGAGGGAGGAGAAATGGGCAGTGTTTCTGGGTTATCTTCCTGGATTTTGTGGAAGATATTGGTATAGAACAGTGCTTTTTCTAGAAATAAAGGTGGGGGTTCCCACCATGAAAATGTTATTTGTAATCATATGGCATGTCTGATTCTAATCTGTGGCATGTCTACTGGGGCCACAGACATGCCAGTACTCACTACAGAAGTGCTGGAACTCAGTATTTGTGAGTACCCCATCAGAAAGACCCTCTTTTCATCATCTGTAAAGCATATAACGCTGTCAAATAGTTTCAGTTCTATAGTTTGATTAAGTATATGCTGTGCGTTTGAGAATTGCCTTTTGATTGCATCCTTTTTTTGATTTAGACACGTAACTTTCTGAGCCCGGAGGAGGTGCTGAAAGGCTTACAAGGCGAAATTGAAGAGGTGTTGGGAAATATCAAGCTAGGAATTCATGTCATAGAGAAACTATACAAGACTTATGATGCTTGCTGCACAGATCTGATGCCTACTTTTTATAAGGTTGGTCATTGACTGGCAGATTTTGATTCTAAGAAATGCACTTCGGAGTTTCAGGTTGCAACAGACACCTCATCTATTGCATTACAGGTTTTATAGATGACAGCAACAATTTTAATTTCCTTTTGAATTCTTTAAAAAGTCAGAATTGTTGCTTGCGTACATTATATTTTGAAATTACATTACAGTACTTGAATAACATGCTATGTTAATTCCAAATAGTGTAAAAATCTTTTGAAAAAGTTAAATTATGGCAGCAATCCTAAAGACATTTTCTTGGGAGTAAGAATCATTGAACATAATAGGGCTCACTTTTGAGTAGACATGGTTAGGATTGTGCTCTATGTGCAGTAACTGTTTTTTTCAGAGTTAATCCATGCATTTTGTTTGTTTACTTTTATGTATGCTTATATGTATGCAATTTTATATTAAAATATGCTTCGATCCATTTGGTCCATTAACTCACATGCACTTTGTAAGTGCAGATTTTGATGGCTTTCCATTCTATCATAGAAATCTAAGGTCTATAAATACATTTGTTTATATCTCTAAAATTGTACAACCAGTGCTTGGCTGTGAACCTGGACCCTGCAAAAATGTTTCCAAATATTTCTATGGCCTTAGTTTATAATGGCCTAAGGGGCTTCAGCAGCATGTGGTTACAATATACAATTCATTCTATTTTATGTAGAAGGCTGTTTAAACAAAGGCATCCAGTAAATGGCAATTTAAGATGAAATAGTTCCATTTTCAGAAATGTGCTTGCAGAAAATCCACATTAGAAATAAACAGGATTTTTTCTTAATATAAGACAGAGGCTGGTGACTCAGATGTAGTCTGATCCTGTTATCTGATCCCCTCTGCTTGCTTATCTAGTGCAGCAAAAACCTTAATGTGGCACTGGTAAGTGCAGAGACTAGTTTACATACACGGTGATTGAAAAGTAACTCCCTATATTGTTCGAGTGCAAAGATGGACCACGAATTAGACCAGTCTAAAATGCTTAGGATTGTGCTCATAGTGCTTAAATTAACTGCATGAAAGCAATATTATTTTGCACCCGAACAATGGATTTCCAAACTTCATAACGTGCTATGCCGCTAGCTGGGCACGCTCATGTAGAGTAAGATGTCCAGCCATGCTTGTAGGGCTTTCAAATTTCAAACAAAATAATCAGTCTGAAACACAGATACAAACAGATTAAATTTACAGTCACATTCCCATACATTAAAGATCAAACACAAAAAATGAGAAAAAATTAACACAAATAAATACTTTATAAGTAAATAGGGAGTTACTTTTCAATCACCCCATAGATATGAGGAAGGTAATCTAGTCCTTAATAGGCCATCTTCCACAGGTTCTTCAAGGACCCCATCAAATCATGTAGAAATACAGAAAAATCAATCTTTTATTTGAAAATTACTCTCAGGCAGTCCAATCCTGAGCTGCCCAGCATGTGGGGCTGCCATGGCATCAAAGTGGCTGCTGCAGCATCCTAACCACACATCAGTTTCTCAGAAGAGGACTTTCATCCTCTATCTCCCTCCCCAGTCAGAAGATGTGTAGCCCATGAGGCTTCTTGACTCTGTGGCAGCTATGAACTAAGCTTCACAGGTCCTGCCCTCTCTTTCCTCCTCCCCACCATGCCTTCTGTCTTCTGCCGTCCTTGTTCCCCTGCCACCTCCATGTCCCTTCTCACCTCTCTTGTCACCTGGCACTCTGTCTCTGTCACCACCTGGCAATTACCAGTATGACCACTGCCAGGTACCAAAGCTGGCCTAGCATGGCCCCACTTAACTGCTTGTAAACAAGTTTACAGCATCTTTGTGACACTGTACTCAGGCAGTAAGCGGTCAGGATTGGACCATGAATACTAGAAGAATTGATAGCAGGCAAACCTTCGTAACATAGGTCATTTAAACTGAGTGAATTTGTCATACAATGTTCCTTACCTGCAGGGCCCTGGCCCTGATCCAAGTGATTATAGATAGTGTTCTTCCAGGAACTGTTCTAAAACTACTTAAGAATATTTTGGTAGCTACTGTTCCTACAGTTAAGATGTTTATAAAAACTGGTATGTCTGTTTAAAGATGTCTCTTTAAACCTGTACTGTTTATACTGAATTGGACACCTCTTTCATTTTGTTTGTAGGGCAAAGAACCCCAATACTGGGAATTTCCTTCCACTCTTGTCTTTACTAGAATGAATTCATTTTTTCACAGACTTAAGACAATTGAGGTGAGAATTAATTAGTTAATTTTGGAAAACTAACACAAAAAGTTGCAGTGATAACAGCCCAATCCTATCCCCCACCATCTTCTATATTGCAACCATATTGATGGAGTGTGTGCAGCATGCAGTGAGGAAGGGGAGTATTTAGATGACCAGCAAGAAGTAAAAATGTATCTTACTTGCCTCCTCATCGGTTTCCTACTCATAGTTGATTCTCTTTTGCTATACGAAGGCTGCAATTCTAACCTCCACTAAGCCCCGGCATAAGTCCTGTGATGACCTAGGGTATCACAAAAATGTGGCAAGACACATCTGCCCCACTCCTGGTGGGGGAGGACGGAGGCCAATGAACAGGCATACGTCAACTTCACCACATCATCACAGAAGGATAGGCCAAGTAAGTTAGGCGGGCCTAAATTTCTTTAGTCCAAGGAGTGAAAATGGCTGGTTCAGCTAGAAAAATCAGAATAGGATCCTGACACTTGCTGTTCCCTCTAACCCATTCCCCACCACCCCCTTACTTGCTGTAACATAGGCTGGGTCCATCAGAGACAGGGAGATCAAGCTTCTAGCCATTCGTGCCAGTGGCTCATACCTTAGTAGTGCACAATTTACAGCTGTGTTACAATTACATTCTGTGGTCTTTATGATGTTGGTTTGGGCTGTTAGTTGCTTTGACACCAATGCCCATCCTTAGCATATAATCTTTTTTTCTGAGAGCACCCACCAAATATTGGCCTTTAGTGACATTTTAGATACAAGTCCATTGCTCATACACAGAAAGCTAAATACTTGAAAGTGTTGGTAGTACACAAAATCAGTTTTAAGGGGAAAATGTCATTTTTGGAAGAATGTTGTAAGTGCTGTGTGTTTGAAAGTGTGTTTGAAAGTGTTTGTAATTATGTTTGAAAGTGCTGTGGTCTTTCTATTTATCAATTTTTCTTGTGTTTCTCTCTTGGATCAAAATAAGAAGTTCTAAATAACAATTATATGTTGTTTCAAAGGAGTTGTATATAACTTCAATTGAATTTCTCAAGTTGGAGAAGATTGAATTGGGAGGTGTGAGAGGCAACCTCCTTGGAAAGCTGGTGGTTCAAATTTATGAGGAGGTTCTTGAACTCGTTAAGGTCTTTGCTGAATGCAAATATGACCCTTTAGATCCAGCAGATAAGGTTAGTTTACTTTATTATGGGACTTTCATTAACATGCAGATTGCTAAATTATTTGTTTAATATAATCTAGGGAATCTTGGTGTGTGTGAATCGATAGCACAACAAAGTATTTTCTTCAGGATAAAGTGGCTTAGCTAATTTTCAGTCTGAGTGTGGTGAATTAATTAACATTTAAAACAGCAAGTATTGTTGCACTGTTTAATTTTGTATTGTTGTTATTAAAGCAATTTGATGAAGATTTTGCAGACTTCCAGATTAAAATTCAGGATTTGGATAGGCGGCTGGCCACCATTTTCTATCAAGGATTTGTGGACTCCTCCGGTATGGAATCTGCTATAAAGGTAAACATAGCTGAGTAGCATTTTCTGCTCGTCTTTTTACCAAAGTGTATTTGGCTACAGTGGAGTAAGGAGTTCATTTGTTCTTAGCTGGCTCTGAAAGCAGAACTAGAACCAATGGGTACAAACTACAAGGGAGGAGATTCCGGTTGGATATTCAAAAAAAATTCCTGATGGTGAGGACGGTTCAGCAGTGGAACAGATTGCCAAGGGAGGTGGTGGATTCTCCCTCACTGGGGATCTTCAAGCAGAGGCTTGATGAGCACCTGTTGGGAATGCTCTAGGAGGATTTCCTGCTGTTGGCAGGGGTTTGGACTAGATGACCTACTAGGCCCCTTCCAACTCTAGGATTCTATGAGTCTATGAGTTGTATTTGTACTCCAACATGTAATGGCACTTCTTAGCAAGCATAGAAAGCTTGCTTATCCTTTGCCAGCAATATATTTTCCCTTACCAATTTCCCCCCACCCTGCAAAAGGATATGAGACAAGTGATTGCGGAATAGCATTGGGCCACATTTCGTGGTAAGCCAAGTGCGAATTCAAACAATCAACAATGGATACTGTCTCACATTCCTCCTCCCTTAGTGTGGAAATCTGTTGGCAGCCTTTGCTTATCAGTTCCAACCACAAGTTGTTAAGGAATCTGTATTGTACCACCCTCCCGCAGTGAGAAAGCATTTGAGGTTGGCTTTGAAATCCAGATCCAAGGAACTACTAACCACCCTTCCTGAGCCAGGCGGCATCAAGGGATCAGTATCTGTCAACTCCCCTGCCCCTGCTTAATTCAAGTTTCATACCCAAAATCTCAACAGACTTTCTGTATCACACCATACCCACCAAATATGACTGCCCTGTCTAAAATGAAACCCATCTAAATGCAACATCCTGGGATAGGCAGAAAAGCCACTCACCAAGGCCAAAAATTCCCACTAGCTCTCAAAGGCAACCTGCTAAGTCAGACTGCACATTGGGAGAATAGTGGAGGGTAATATCGTGAGGCACACTGAAACTAGAAAATGGAGGGTGCTATGAACAACTGCTAGGTCATAAATTGCATACATTTTCCAATGGGATGCAGAGATTGGCTTCCTTGCCTTTTAATATGTCAGAAGCTGGGCAAAAACACGCTAGCAGGTTTGGCAGGAGTGGGAGCAGCATTCTGGACTGAGGCCAGCAACAGATTCAAACTATTTTCCCATGCTCAATTAGAGTCAAAATCCATGGCAGTAGGGGAGCTTGGATGATCCTTTATCCACTCCCTGTAAGAGTTTTCATGAGGGATGGGCTCATTCTGGAATCAAGTCATACCAGCATCTGTGGTTCCTATACTGACCAGCCAGGTCTGCTGCACACAGCGTCAGATATAGCTATCGTTGTAGGATCAGCTGCTGTGTACTAACACAAATGGAGGGATGTTTAAGCTTGATTCTGTGAACTCCAGTGGACAATTCATCCCAAGCCTCTGATGCATGGTGTCCATTGTGTGATTCTTGCCTCTGATGGCAAGGCATTCGTAAGAAATTGCTGCTGTGACTGGAGTACGGGAAGTCTCTTTTCCTTCTTTTTATTGCAATCTCAGTGTTGCTTTAAAAATAAAACACACACACATACACACTCGACAAACCACCCATCCATTGGGAGAAAACATAATGCAGATGATAATCACATATACTTTCAGCTTCCAAGTACGTAAATCAGCTTATGAGGAAATACATTGTTTTGCTATTCTGATGACAAATTTGAATCATATGGTTACTGAATTATACAATAATCCTTAATTTGAGTAACCAGTCAAGGAACATCTTCCCAGAAACAATCAGCTGAATTTCCAGTTTCAGAGAATGAACAAGCAGAATAGAACATTGATGGACATCACAAAGGGGCCTGAAATTTTGCTGTATCAAGCACTCATTCATTGCAGAAGGCACCACAGCACATCACAGATCTTATTAACAACTCAGATCAAACTCCCTGAGGCAAAGATGTTGGGAGCTGAAGTCTCACCATAACAGGGTTTTAAAAAGATTTACCAGAATTGAATGCACATGCCTCATGATTTATTTAAAACTGCTTTCCTGCCAGTTCCCATCCTCCCTTATCAACAGTACAATGAAATAACTAGAGTGTGTTTGTTTTCTTTTAATTTTTCCTTTATCTGATACTGATCAGAGAAAGCTAAATAATAGTGATCCAGAAATTGAGGTCAGAGTTTCAAGGGATGAAATAATAAAAATTTAGCGTAACTGTATTATCTTTCCAAGAATCCAGTGCTATCTAACTTTTCATCTCTGATGCAGCTGTACCAACAAGGTGTACTGTACATGAATCAAGGGAGCATTTGAAGAAGAAAAGGGAGCATTTGTTCTCTTACTTCTGGGCTTCATTGCAGCTGCATAGGTGCTGGAAAGTTGGTTTGGAGTGGGCTCACAGTGTGATTATGAAGAGAATTGTGGTTTTATCTCCATAACATTTGTCAGCAGTAGAAGAACATATCTATAGTTTATATACTGCTTTTCAACTGAAAAGTTCACAAAGCAGCTTACAAGAAAATGAAAAAAATTAACAGCTAATTAATAGCTAATGGATCCCTGTCCCAAAAGGGCTCACAATCTAAAATGCAAAAGAACACCAGCAGAAGCCACTATAACAGTTATTGCTGGGGTGTGTAGGGCTAGTTACTCTCTCCCTGCTAAATAAAAGAGGAACACCCACTTGAAAGAGTGTCTCTTGCCCAGTTAGCAGGGGTAACAAATGAGCTTGTTGTGGGAGAACTAATTAAACATTGGTAGACTGGGGCGTTTATATTAACTAGCGGAAGTGGTTTAAGCAGTTGGGCTGAGTGCCAAGTGAAGAGAAAGCACTTATCACCAAGCTCTTCAGAGGTAAATGGGAGAAACCTCATGTTAGGTTTCAGTTCTAATGGGGTTTCAATTCTAATGTAATGGTTATTGTATGGGATCCCTGTTCGAAAAGAGAAAAATTTGCTGAGAGTTGCTGTGGAACATAGGCAGACAATCAGTGCAGCCACCAGATTGCTCTGAGGCAAAGCTCTGCACTGTGCTCCCAAAACCTTACTTGTGGTGGTGGGCTGAAGTAATTGTCACAGTTTGGCAGGAGGTGACCACTTCCATCCTCTTGCTTGTACTCTACTGATCCTCTTCCTCCACCTTCAACATCTATTCTTCATGTTCCCTGGATTTGAAAGGGAAGCGGGGTAGAGGTTTGGAGGAAAAAGAGACTGGTGCACGATAGCAGCAGAAGCTGGCAGATCACCAGGTAAGAAGGCAGCATCTGGCACATTGCCTCTGACACTATGAGTTTTAGGGCCAATCCTGGCCCCTGGGATTGTTTACAGTCCTGACCCCTGCAAAGTGTTACTTTTTATAGTCTAATTGTTTAAAAGGTTTTATTTTGTGTTTGTTTGCTGTCTTCCCTCTATGGGAGCCTGAAAGTGAAATAGAATTCCTAAATAAATATTGCATCCATCTGGTGCTGATGTACAGAAGAAACCTAATCATCTGATCCTGCTAACCTGTGACTACAAGAGTTTAAAATGAGTCTACTGGATCACAGCCACAAATTAATCAAGAGCTGTCTCTAGGTTAGAGGGCAGCAGATGCACAGACAGCCATAACACACCCCAGCATGGCCCTACAATCCAGAGTAACTACGGGAACATGTAAGAGACATTATGTGTACCTATAGGTACTGCACCATCTAGTGAATACCTATGGGAAATTCATATTGCAATCCAGAGCGAATTGTTTTTACTCCGGAGCAAGGACTCCCCGTAGTTACTCTGGATTGCACCCTTATAAGTCAGCATTAAGATTTTGGTGGCTCTTTTGATATATGGAATGATATGAATCTCCTGAAAATATTTGTCGTATGTCACTATTTGTCATTTGTCACTAGGAGAAGAGAATGGAGTATAGGTTTTAAATAAGAATAGGAGTATTCTTCTTTTGATTCTTTTAGTGTATTTCTTATAGTGTGATGGAGCATCTTCTGGAACTGGTGTACAAAAGTAACTGCATTTTGCATAATTCAAACAACTTTTAAAAATGTGCTTTGACTGTTCTAGTAGGCAGGGCATCCTCCACAAAAGGTTTCAAATTTAAAACACTGTTTCTTTTGTTGCATTTTTCTTTTCTAGCAAATACACATGTTTGTATCTCTGCTGGAACGACCACTGATAAAGGCAGATGCGGCTCCCCACTACTCGGCTCTATTAGAAATGTTTAATACTGAATTGGACAATGCCAAGATTTTGTATGATGCCCAGATATCTGCCACTAAAACAGGAGGTGGTGTGCCTCCCATTAGCAAAAACATGCCACCTGTTGCTGGGCAGTTGAAGTGGGCTCTGGAACTCCAGGAAAGATTACAGTCTCCTAAGAAAGATGTGCAAGCCATTGATCATCCGTAAGTAACCTTTTTCCTTCCTCTCTAGAATATCTGTTCCCTGGAACAATCTTAAAGGGTGGGCAAAAGATGAAACTGTAAAAGTTTGGTCGGTGATAGGAGCTTACATTCCGCATTCTATCCAACACTGAAATGTTTCCTCTCTGCAGTATTATGGTCAGTTCAGAAGCCAAACTGATATTTGCCAAGTATGAGGAAATGATACGTTTACTGAAAGGTTACCGTGAGAAAATCTATGCAGAGTGGATTGGCCATGTTGACAGAGACTGTCAGTTCAACCTGGAACAGCCACTCATCCAC
This sequence comes from Cryptoblepharus egeriae, assembly GCA_030015325.1. NCBI lineage: Eukaryota > Metazoa > Chordata > Lepidosauria > Squamata > Scincidae > Cryptoblepharus > Cryptoblepharus egeriae. Next base: position 100,226,375 of record JAREYC010000002.1, on the reverse strand, counting down.
AGAGATCCACAAACTAAACTCATTAGTGTGAACTTCAGCAAAGAGGTATGTGAATGACAGTTGCATGCACAGCTCAGTTGCAATAGCTGAACTGGGCACAAAAAAGTATAGCATGAATGCTATAGTTCAAAAAGCAGAGAAGAGCATTCTGGAGAGCATCTTTGTGATTATGACATGATGTCCTGAAACTAAAATAGTCTGAGAAGAAGGTAGCATTTTCTTGCTCATGGCTTCCAAGCATGGCCATTATTTATGCTGATAACACATGCTTTTGTATGTCAGAAAGCATTTGTTTCACTCTATCTTAAAAAGAAAAAAGCTCACTTTGTTACTCTCACTGCTTTAAACTTGCAAATCATTAATAAGAGCATCCAGGGATGAAGTCTGCTCTATTTTGTGGGTGGTGAGCCTCCTTATGACTCAGTTTCAGTTTTGTAAAGGTGAAATTAATACCTCTTTAAGTACCAACTCTTCCGCAGTGTTAATAGTGGTATTTAGTCATATATTGTAAAGGCCTTTGCCCCTGCCCTCTTACCACTTCATATACCAAAGTAGGGCACATGTCCCCTAAAAGAGAACTTGTGGAAAGGTGTCCAGCCTGATAGTTCAAATTGCTGATAATGGACAGATATACCAGCTTGGGAAGAGAAGCTTTGCTGAGATAAACCATAGGTGTGAAGAGGCTTGTGTAATTTTTCACAGATTTATTGCTCCCTTTGTATCTAAAATGGGATTATAGCCCACTTTCTATGGGACTGGAGCATTTCCATGTTTTCAATTAATTCAACAGAATTAATTTTAGCATCCACTTTGACTCTGATATTTCTATACAGGCTCAGTGAGGAGCTCATGGCTTTCCTCTGTACTGAGCAATGCATAATACTACGTAAGTCAAGGCTGATTTAATATGCCGTTATGATCTAAAAAAATTCTCTGGTTGATTCATCACTATCACCAGTGGCATTGATTGACCCTCCAAGAGTCACATACTTCCCTCTTTTGGCCTGATCAACTGGATCAGGCCTGTATCCAGCATGTATGATGCCACTTTTCAAAGCTTTTCATTTATAGAGAGGCCATTCTTTCTCACTACTGTATGCAGCTTGTGGCTGTTCTCCGTGAAGTCAAGTACCTGAATTTTCAGCAACAAAAGGAAATCCCAGACAGTGCTGGAGGCCTCTTCTCTCAGAATGAAACTTTTCGGAAGTTTGTGGACAACTTAGATCTCATAGTTGGCTGGTACAACAAAGTAAGTTGTATGAAATAATAACAGTAATAATAAAAATAGTAATTAAAAGAAAGCTAATGAGGCTGACAAAAGAAAGCTGCCTCTGAGTATGAAATGAAGTAAACGTAAACATTCTAATAAAATTCAAAGAAATAAACTACGGTCTTATCCATGATATGCTATTTTTTGTTACCATCACTATTCAGTTATTAAAATACCTAATGTTATATGCAACCCTTTAAAGAGATTTGGATTATTCTCAGATCTGCTGAGTCTATCCCTAGCCCACAATTATTCAGCCCAGTAGAAATGCTCTTATGGGGGAGGGGATTAAGATGGCATTAAGGAGGTATTAAGATGAAAATTGATAAACATGTTGTCATCTGTCCCCAATTGCCAATAATGTCATCTGTCCCCAATTCTACATTTCGAGCTATGTTTCATATGATAAGCTGCTTATTTTTTTAGATCAAACGGACAATTTTGCCAGTGGAACTTCCACTTGTCAAGGATGAGCTGCAAAAAATTGATATTGGCTTGCAGAAAGCTGAGACCAACCTGTACTGGAGCAATCAAGGTAAACAATTCTGCATGTTAGTCATCAGTTGTAGTCTCTTTATGTAGCTCTGTAGTCAGTTGCAAAAATGCTCAACACCAAGGTATGCAAGTGTGAGTTCTATTGCCCTTCATTCTGAATAGCCTTTAACCTGCAGCAAGTAACTGTGGTGCATTGAGTACAGTATATTAAAACCAGAAGAATTACAAGTGTGTCTTTCCCAGTTTATAAGCCAAACTGTGCATTATGGGAAGAAGGGTTTATAACAGTGGTGGGTGACCCCAAATTGGAGACCCCAAATTGGACCCAAATTTGACTCCAGTGGCTCACTGGAGACTGTAGGAGCCCATGCTGACCCATGACTGCCTTAAGTTTGGTCCGTTACTGCCTCTGAACAACTTATGTCTCCATGTGTTTCTGACTTGGTCTTGCATGGACTGTATGTTTTCACTATGCAAGAGGGAAACTGGTAAATAGTTATGAACTGGCAAACGGTTCATACTTCTCATGGATTTCTATATGCCTGTATTACAGTTTTCATGTATACAGGGTGACCATATAGAATGGAGAACAGAGTGCCTCTACATTTAAGCATTTCATAGGGGGGAATTTAAGCAGGTTTTGATTTTTAAACCCTTCTATGATGAAACCTGCCTAAACCTTCTAAACCTGTCTAAATTCCCACCTCTATGCAATGCTTAAAGGTAGAGGCACTCTGTCCTCCATTCTATAAGGTCACCCTGCATGTAAATTATAAATAATCTCAATAAAATTCATTCATTCATATAAGTACTGTCTCTGATATATTCATTTATGTTAATTTATTTAATTTTGAAATGTAAATCTGACCCCCATCATAGTATCAGCTAGATGATGTGGAAGTTCTATATCTGCTTTAGGCAGATGCATTGCTAAGAGAACGTGGTTGGTGCAGTCTGCATTGAGTGATGTGATGTGTTGGAGGGCTTTGACAAACCGGCACATCATCCCACCTCTGGTACATCAACCTCAGACCTCCCCAGCATAGCGGTGAGCAGGCTTGCCTATCAGTAGGCTAAAGAGGTCTGACGAGCGATGCACATATGCGACCTTTGCACATGCACACTGCGCCTCTGAATCCTGCATCTCTGAATGAATCTCATTACTCAGGACTGGAGGCTTCAGAGGCACAGTGCACACATGCAAAGGTCACACATGCACAAGACGAGGCTGATGTACTGGCATCCACACCAGGTGACACAAACCCTGATGGCACCCCTGACTTTAGGATGTGGTTTTCAACAGGAAAGTGGTGCAGAGATAAAGGATTATATATGTTCTATGCCTGTGCTGTGGCCCCAGTCCAAACCATAGCTCCATGTGACTGTTACACATCAGTACAAGTAAGCCTTTAAGAAAGTGATTTCAACCATTTTAATCTCATGGCACACTGACAAGGCAGTAATATATTCAAGACACACATCAGATTTTTTTACTATTGACAAGGCACACTATGCTGTTGATAGGGGCTCAAATCCCCCAATTACTCTACTATAATAAATGATAACTATGATAAATGACATGGCACACCTGCATACCATCCATAGCACCATCCATAATGTGCCATGACAGAGTAGGTGAAAATCACTTAAGGGGAAATGCTTAAAAAATTCTGCTCACTGTATGTTTTCTCACCACCATCTGACCAGGTGTTATGGACTATATTCAAGAGATGCGAGATATTGTTTATGATTTAGAAACAAGAATTCAAAAAACTAAATTAAACGTAGAAGGCATTGGGCAGCTTATGCAGGTGAGTAACACCAGACACCATAAAAATTGTATTCCTTAATCTATTTCCAGTTTTGCACCTTTATAGGTAAACAGCTTTTTAAGAGAGTTATTCAGGTTATTATAAAAGGCCACTTTAAATCTTACACTTCTTTTAGGAATGGTCAGCCAGTCCTATGTTTGAAAGGAAAGACGGTAAGGAGACAGCACTCCTTGATCTGGATGGAAGAATAGCAAACTTACACAAGCGTTTTGTAGCAATCAAAGAAGCTGGCCAGAAGATACAAGCAATGGTTGAGGTGAGCAAGGTGGAAAGATGTTGGTAACTGTTTGGACCACTGGCTGTTCTGGGCAAAGTTTGTATGTTGTCCCTGGTTACTCTTGAACAATACATATGTTGTATCTTGTTCCTTCTTGGTAAGAGGGATGCTGTAGGCAAGACTTGACCACCACCAAGTTCTGTCTTTATACACAGACTGTTGCCTCCTTCCTGCCTTTATTCCATGCCACTTCATATTTCCCTTTATGTTGTATTCAAAGATTTGTCCCTACTGTGGTTACAGCTTTAAGGAAACTATGGGGCAAAAGCCCTCCAGTGTTTTCCAATGGAGCATTCTCCATGCCTGCTTGGAAGAGATGTGTACATGAGGCTATCCTATGATGTCACTCAGGAACCAGATAGTGGACAAGCATTTATCATTGACAGAAGGAAACTGTCTAACCCTGGTCCTTAATATCAGTAATCATTTTTCTGTTTGCAGGAAAATGCAGAATTGTTCAAGGCTGACAAGTCGTCCTTTACCACTATCTCTGTAGTTATAGGTGGCAGTGGCCAGTAAACTTGTGTCTGTTTTTCACTTCCTTCTGGAAACTCCACTGGGCTCCAGGCCTCTGGCTTTACTACCAAGTGATCATGAGGTGCAGTGACAAAAGGTCTCAAAGAATCCTGGCAGAAAATTGGCAAGGCAGGATATTGGCAAATCTGAGAGTTTCGGAATAAATTAAATTTTAAAGCTATTTTCATATAAAACCAATACAAAACTGTAGTTTTGACGTTAATGGTATAATTGGGAGTTGCCCAAACATTTTCTGATTTGGCATTCAGTTTTTTATGACCCTTAAAGCATTTATCTTTGATAGAAGAAAACTGCCTAACCCTGGTCCTTATCATCAGTAATGATTTTCTGTTTGCAGGAAAATGCAGAGTTGTTCAAGGCTGACAAGACATCGAGACTGTGGTTAAGTTATGTAGAATATATAGATGATATGATTTTAGATGGATACTTTAAGTTTATCCGCAAATCTCTGCAGTTCCTGCTCACCAATATGACAGATGTACGTTGACGATGTTCCTGGGTTTGCTTGTTTTTTTCCCTTTTCTGAAACACAAATACATCCATCAGCATAATGTGCATGCCATTGTTCTGACAATATCTCCCAATTACTTCCTTTCAAAAATAAACTCAAATTTTGTTACTGGAAAACTGAGACTTTGCAATCCAGAATAAATTAGGGCAGACTTGTAAGTATAAACATAAACTGAGACCAATTTATTATGTTTCTATAAAAATTATAATTTTTTAAAATTGTGAATTTGGAAATAGGAGGTGAGATTGGGGGACATGCAAAGAACACAGTACTAAATGGTTAAGGAACGCTAATAAAACATACACCCCTCAACACCTACATAGTTGCAGAGTTGTGCCGTTTTGAAGGTAGTGGCTCTGCCAGGTGCAGTGGTGCCAAAAAACTACCCCTATAACATGCAGCTTCAGAGGCCACTGGAGGTCTCCTTGGGAGAAGGAGACTATTGAACACTTCCTTGGGGAAAGCCCCAAGACCTGTAATAGGGCTTCTCAAGTCTGTGCCTGCTATTTTGATGGTACAGACTTGAGAGACTGTGTTGGGATCTGAAGTTTACTTATTTTACAAAGTACTTTATAAAGTCACATCCCACTTACACCTCAGTTCCTCACCAAGCCATAGAACAGCTCCTTCCTCCCCCAAGGCTCTCACTGCCACCCAGAGCTCTTACCTCACTCCAGGTGCCATCTGGCCAGTGATGAACTCAGCACAGAACTGGCGCTGGACTGGTGCCAACCCTGTACAGGATGTAACAGACATGCCTTAAGGAATATTTGCAATACCTCCTCTGCAGACCCGGCTTAGGATTGGCCCAACAACAACTCCCAGAAACGTTCTGGTATCTGAGCATGTTTGGATGTTTGATGTGCTACCACTCAATGCATGCTTTGTTTTACGTGCTAAGGTGAAGGCTGTGGCTACAAGTATAGGACTGAGGGGAACAAAAATTACTGGAGTGGGCAGAAGATATGCTTTCACAATGATGGTGAAGCCCAACTAATCAAGAATGGTCATGTGTTGCAGGCCAGTGCAGCCCCTCTGTTTGAGGTGCGCATGGAGTTGTATAAAGAAGATTTAAGGTACAACCCATCTCTAGAAGTGGGAAGTGACCAGTGTTTTTTGGAGGTGGTTGAAAACCTGATGAATGATATATATGATGCTGCTAAGTATATACCACGACTGGCGAAAGGGAAACTCAGCTACAAGGTTTGTTCAACTTTGAACAATGCTACTTTCTTGTAATAATAGCCATGAAGCATTTCCTATAATGGCTTGGGTCACATTGCCATATATTCCTCTCAAAGTGAATGTTTCTGATACTCATTAAAATGTGTACATTAAAAAGAATGGGAAGCCCAATCCTATGCAGCCCACAGTGCCAGGTTGTAGAAGCAAGAGCTTCCATGAAGTACCAGGGACCCTACACAGAGCCTCAGGACCCAGTTGGGTTCTACCCCTCCTTCTCCACTTCCTCAGCCTGCCGTGGCTCTTCCCACCATCTTCCCACCTCCCCCCACCCCAGAACACCTCCTCCCCTGACTGCCCCTCCCCCCACTCACCGGTTCATCACCCAGGAATTTGGGCAACCACACCTGGGTATCCATGTGGCAGAGCAACAGTTCTGGTGCCACTGTATGGATTACTGCCAGCACTGGACTGGCCTTGTGGCCTGCAACAACACTCAGCTCTGACAGTGCACTGCAGTAGGACCCTAGGATTGAGCTGTTAAAGCATTGCTCTCAGGCCAATGTATAACCATCTTTAGGGCCTGAATTGTTACAATTTTGTGTTCATATGAAAATCCCTGCAAATTTTCTCTATGATAAAAATAACGTGGAAAGATACGTTTCACTAAATTTAACACCCAAATACACACTCACCCAAATTGTGGCCTTGCCAGTGACTGACATATATACAGTATAAGTTGGGTAGCAATTTGTTTTCTGGTATTTGTTACAAAAGGAGCTTATGGAGCACTGTTGTGAACGAACAGTGGTCCTCAACATTGTGAAGACCACAGCCCGGGACCGTGGGTAAAAAAAATTTCCCATGGCCCAGGGCAATTGCACATGCATAGTTCAATCAGGAATTGACCAGGGGTTGAGGACCCTGAATTAAAAAAATAAAATATACAATCTCCACTTTTGCCTAAGAAGCTACTGCTATTCTTAGTCTTATGGCCACTAAGTGCTTGCAGGGGAGGAACAAGGGTAGTGATGCAATTGCTGCAATCATGCTGCTATTTTAAGCAAGCCATCTGATTTTCTAGAGAAAGCACAATTAAATGTTGCTGTAATTTTAGCTATGTTGTGTAATTTTGGTTATGTAGAATTCTAGATCTCTTGTAAATGGGCAGAGGAACATCAATTCCAGCATTCCTGTTTTCTCCTGACCAATCAAATGCCTCTGGGAAGCCAATCAACTGGTGATACATTGACTGTAGTATTTTTTCCCCTCCAATGCTGATCAGATTTTCTGCTTTTAGTCTGACCTGGAAGATATGGGAGAGTTGATAGAGTTGCGAGAGGAGGTAGCAAACATTGTGATCAATGCCATGAAGCAAGGAGAGGAATATCAAGATTCCTTTGAGAAGTACTCATACCTTTGGATGGATGATCCACATGAATTCATGCAGCGCTTCCTCACTTTTGGACGTGCACTAACAACCGAAGAGCTGGAGTCTCATGCAGAAGAATACTTGCCTCATGTTGCACCCACACTGGAACAATTTCAGTTGCAGGTAGGGGTTGGAATGTGTAAACACATTGGCTCCAAAAATTAAAGTGTTTCACACTGGTTTTTGTGCGGTCATCATGGCTATACCTTGCAATATAATCTTCTGAATCCATGTCAACCCCAGAAAAACCAATTATTTTTCCTGCAAATGGATGACATTCCCATTTCCCTCAATATCCCATTCCTTCCCTTCTTTGTTTTCCTCCTCCCTGAAACCATCTTATTTCTTTCTTCACTGATGTTCCAAAAATCCATGCAAAAGGTATTTGCACACAGGAGAGTTAAACTCACTTTTCCTTACATTGACCTCTAAAACTGTCATTGACAAGAATGTCGGTGTGATGTCTCTTCTGCCTTCTATTACATTTTAACAACAAACATACACACAAAGCGTATGACAGCATGTGCAGACAGCATGAGGGTGAAGCTCAAAGGAATATTTTTTGTGTGTCATGTGAACATGGCTTCACAACTCTGTGTTCTCCTCCCTACTGTAAAATGGACAGTTACCTTTTTGTGATGGTGGGATTGTGTGCTCCAGTGATACAAAGGACTATGCTGGTGCTAGTGTAGCTACTGACAAGGCCTCCCATGCCAGTCAGGCCTTTGTTGAGAAGCCAGACCAAAAAAAAAAAGCAGGCCTCCGTCAGTCTTGGAAGACTATGGTATCGTGCTTGGCGCTGCATGCGAAGCACGAAAGCCTGGGTTGGATTGTTATGGAGGATAGGCTGTTACCCAAGCAGAAAATCCTCCCTCTCCATGCCACTGAATTAGTCCAATGGAAAGGCAGAGCCAATACAAATCCCACTGAATGTGGATTGTCTGGAGAAGGAAAACTCCCACCTCAAACCTCCACTCCCTTGTGGCTATACCCATCTATGGGAAAGGATTCAGGAGTCAACCTCGAGACAAAATCCGGAGCTGGAGTCCCGGAAGCAGTTCGTGACTATGTACAATCACATTTTGGTACCTCCTGTGACACAGCTGGAACCAGTCGTATCGGCTCTGCCGTTCCATTGGACTATTTCAGTGACATGGAGAAGGGGGATTTTCTGCTTGGGTAACAGTCTATCCTCCATATTAATCTACCCAGGGCATCATGCTCTGGAGAGGACACTCAGAGCACAATACCATAGTCTTTCGAGACTGAAGGATGCCAATGAATGATTCTCCCTCCTTCCTCTGCCTATGGCTGCAATCCAGAGCAAATTCAGCCTGCTCTGACCTAACTGCACTCTCCTAACTATTCTGTATCCAGAGCAGAAAGTTATGCTGAATCCAGAGAGTCAGGAAGCCTGGGCTGCCCTAACTGCTCCAGAGCATGCTAAGTAATTGACACAAGGGGAAGACTTGCTCCTGAGGAGACACCCCTCAGATCACACTGAACAAGGAACAGCTGTGGTGCCTACAGTGGTGACATGACTCTGCACATCACCTGGTGCGGAAGTCTGTGCGTCTTCCCTGGGATGCGCGCCCCCCCTACCTGGACTGCGCAGTCACTAAAGTTGGCGCCTGCGCAGTTGTTTCTGAAGCCAACTGGCTTCAGAAAGAGTACTGCGCAGGCACCATCTCTGACACCTGCGCAGTACTTTTCTGAAGCCTTTTGGCTTCAGGGGAGACTGTGCAGGCGTCAGAGTTGGTGCCTGTGCAGTATTCTTTCTGATGCCATTCGGCTGCCGCTCCGCCTCCTGAGTGAGGCCGAATGGCTGTGCAGAGGCGCGGACTTTCTCTGCTCTCAGGAAGTCTCCTCTGAAGCTGTTCGGCATGCTCAGTGTGTTTCTGCGCAGTGCATCTCAGATGGCCGTTCAGGCCAGCTCCTCAGACAAGTGGCAGCTTCTGGCTGCTGATCCGCCTTGGAGCAGGCCTGAATGGGTGTGCTGACGCCCGGGGCCTGCCAAAGGACAGTCAAACTCCTCCGGCACATCACTCTATATGGAGTGCATCCCCAATGCAGCCCACACCAGCTGCACCAGTCTGGTGACGCCACTGGGTGCCTGCCTTATAAGGAGTCCCTGATGAGATGCCAGTACATTCTACAGTGAATACAAGGGGCTTCTTGGAGTGGCCTGCTGTATCCTGAGGTTTGTGGGCAGCCGTAGTTGTTCCATATCCTGAGGTTGAGAGGCAGGGGTTGCAGCTATGCTGGCCAAGAACTCAGATTTTTGGTCAACACTGCCATTCTTACTCGGGCCTTATCATGGACCCCTATAGGTCTACTCATTACTATACCTGCTCCTGATGTGGTATAACTCTGAGGGCTGGAAGAGGGCATTTCTGCCTTGGAAACAGGCTTTGGATACAGAGTAACTGCTCTGCCCTAGGCAATGCTAAACATGCCCTCAACTTGCCTCTCCTGAGCTGCTTAGGCTGCCCCAGTTAGGGCAGAGCAGGTCCACCTCTCTTAGGGCACCCTATCTTGCCTTGCTCTGCCCTAAGCCTCCTTCAGAGTAACTGGGCTGGAGCATCTTGCAGTTGCTCCAACCTAGTGTTAGAGAGGGCAACCTAAGGGCTCTTATGTGGACAGATTAGTTGCTCTGGATTGGGCTGACTGTCAACTATGTGCAATATTTACTCTTGGGTTGAGAAATCCACAAAGCAAATCAATCCAGTTGGAGTTTACAGATGAAGGAATGGCACAACCAGCTGCTGGCAAGAACTTAATGTTGGTGTTTAACAAGCCAGATGGCACAATCCAAACCAATTTAGGCCAGCACAATTCACCCATTTTCCCATTTCTGCAGTGGTGTGGGGAGGTCGGTGCATGTCTGTGCACTGGCCTAATCCTCACCTCTAGAGAGACACGGAAGTGCCTTATGCACTTTTCAACACCCCCAGGCCAGGACAAGACTTGTGCAGCCTAACCAGGGTTAGGATAGCATAATTTTCACTAAGGCAACGCAGCACACATTCAGGATGACATCCCCCCAAAAAGCAGGCATTCTTTTCTCCCTAGTTGTTTAAATGACAAAAATGAAAATTTAAACCATACAAATTGAATAGATTTGTGTTAGTTTCTGGTTCCTGCCTTCTTTCTCAAGAGAACAGTTGTCACCAATGGGTCAAATTGGAGACAAATAAAACTGAAAGTCAGTATTATGGGAGAAACAGAATCCTTCCTACTCTCCAGTTTCTTAGAAGTTTTCTTGATAATGTTGATGATGTGTATGTTGGAATCCTATGTCGCTTGTTGTAGCACCTCATTATCTGATAGCTCTTTATGGACTTTTAGATTGATGCTTATGAGAAGCTCTATGAAGAAGTGTCCAAATTTGATAACACCAAAGTATTCAATGGGTGGCTACAAAGTGACTGTCGTCCCTTTAAACAAGCACTCCTGAACACAATCAAGCGCTGGAGTCTAATGTTCAAACAGCACCTCATTGACCATGTCACCAGCAGGTAAGAGGGAAAATTGGAAGCTCTCTCTCTCTCTCTCTCTCTCCCCCCAGTATTTTTATGCCACTTTTCGACTAAAAAATTCACAAAGCAGTTTACAAAGAAAATAAAAAAATTAATGGCTAATGGATCCCTGTCCCTAAAGCGCTCACAATCTAAAAAGATGCAACAGATCACCAGCAGAAGCAACTGTGACAGACATTGCTGGCCAGTTACTCTTCCCCTGCTAAATAAAACTTGAACACCCACTTGAAGGAGTGCCTCTAGCCCTATTAGCCTGGTTTCTTTACCATGTGCACCCTCATCCCAACATACAAGGTATTTTGTGTTGACGCATTATTGGATGGAGAATCGTATATCCGAGGCCTTTCTCAGACATGGGTAAATTACATCCTGTCAGATGGGTGACCAACAAATTTATGCTGCCCTTTCTCCTGAAATAATATATTCTTACCTTTTCAGCCTTAAGGATCTTAGCACGTTCATGAAAGAAGTCAGTGCAGGCTTGTCCAGACCAGTAAAAGACGGCGACTATGATGGCCTTGTAGAAGTAATGGGACACTTGATGAGGGTCAAAGAGAGACAGTTTGCAACGGACCGTATGTTTGAGCCCCTAAAGCAAACTATTGAACTGCTAAAAGTGTATGGAGAAGAAATGCCTGAAGAGATACATATGCAGCTGCATGTAAGTTATAGAAATGCTTTTTCCAGGAGATGCTTAGATTTGGTGGTTTTTAATTTTGGATTTTTTTTCTTTTAAATGGAAATCAGTGACTGGCACTGGACCAAGGAGACCAATTATGGAGCTGGAAGCTTACAGAGAAAAAAAGAAATTTAAAATTAAATCCCCCTTACCCTCCAAAGAATTCTGCTCTTCCACCCCCTCCAATGGCTAGTGTGTGTCTATTCAGCATAGCTACTCCAAGGGGGTGGAGAGGATAGTATTGGCCAAGATGAAGTTCAGAAATATACAGAGGGGGACACAACCTGACCAAAAACAAATGTGTGCTTACTGCCTTTATGTTACCTTGATGTATGTTGTTGCCCATTCTGAGGGTCTTTTCAGTGTTGAAGTTGTGAAATATAAATCAGCTTACAAAAACAATACTGTTTTTGCCTCCCTGATAAGAGTTTCCTTTTTATTATTTTGAAGATTTGTTTTCCTCATTTCTCACATTTTCAGGAGCAGAATGCTTTGAGTTCTTCTGTGCTTAATTCTAGGAACTGCCAGAGCAATGGAACAATACCAAAAAGTTATCATTCCAGGTGAAACAGAACGTGGCTCCTCTGCAGGCAAATGAAGTTACAATCCTCCGAAGGAAGTGCCAACAGTTTGAGGTACCTTTTATGGTTGAGAATATTCTTCACTCAATTTAAGCGACCCAAAATGAAGCTTAGATACAACCAGAGGTGTTATTTTTTTGAGGAAGTACTCACCAGTATTGACTACTGGCACCTTTGTGGTGAGTACCAGCACCTTGTGGCCCCCAAGTAGACATGCCTATTATTACAAACAACATCTTCACGATGAGTTTACCCACCTTTATAACATCTTCATGGTGAGTACCACAACCTTTCTTTCTAGAAAAAAAACCCCCTGGATACAACATAGGCCAAGGGCTGAGAGGAGGCCCTCATGCTGTATTCATTCAGGGATGGACTTCTGATCACCTCCAGTTCTGAATGTGGCAGCAGGCTATGGCATGTGTGTCCAGTAAATGCCAGTGAAAATGCAAAAAAAAAAAGAAAGAAAAGAAAAAAGAACAGGCATGAGCCTGTAGGCAGCTCATATAGAGAAAAGTATTTACATGTGTACCCTGCAATCTATTCTACATTGTGAACGTTATAAAGTGTGGGAATCTACAAAGACACACTGCATCATAAAAATGGATTTTAATTCAAATAACATCAAAATTATGGCCAGCTTGACCTCCAGATGCTGCCCATTCTGTTTAACCTGGCCAATCTGCTTTCTTTTCTGTCTTTTAGATTAAACAGTATGAGTTCAGGGAGAAGTTCAGAGAAAATGCACCTTTCAGTTATGCAGATCCAGATCCATACAAATCCCTAAATAAGGTAATCTGTTAAGAGACAGAAGAATCTGTATGAGCAATATCCATGACTGTGAAACACCTTGCACTATAAAATGACATGTAAAGTTCAGTGCCATAAGAAATGGGCCAAAGCTCACAGGTAATATGCACTCTTTCAATCTGTGCCTTCTTCAGGCAGGGCTAAAAAGAAGACCCTGATCTGAAATGCAAAGAACCACTGCTAGTTAGTGCAGACAGTAATGAATGAGATAGGGTCATCATGTACATGAGGCCAAATGAAGCAGTTGCATTAAGGCAAGGGGGCTTCCACCACTGTTCACTTACCTCTACTGATTTGCCTCTTCTGATCCTTCTCTTCCCACTCCCTGGATTGAAAAGGGGAACAATTATGTGGGAAACAAATGAAGAGGGAAACAAAGTAGAAGTGTGAACTGATGAGCGAGGGTGTTGGAGGATCAAAAACCAACCTATCATCAGGAAGGTGGAAGCAATTGGCTTGCTGCCTGAGGCATAGGATATTTTTGGCTGGTTCTGGAGCAAGATGAACCAATGGTCTGACTTAAGGCAGCATCATATATCCAAAGCCTAATTCTACTTTTTTAATCCACTGAGATGTTATTACCAGTGATTTTCCTAAAAAAAAAAAAAAAAAAACATGCCTCCGTCAGTCTTGGAAGACTATGGTATCGTGCTCGGCGCTGCATATGCTGCATGCAAAGCACGAAAGCCTGGGTTGGATTGTTATGGAGGATAGGCTGTTATCCAAGCAGCAAATCCCCCCTCTCCATGCATTTTCCTAAATGGAATTGCATAAGCATGTGGTCGAAAATGAAATGGAGTGTATGCATAAAGAAGGCTTCAGTGGACCAGGTGGTTAGTCTGAATTACAGTAGAAGATTGCTAGGCTGTTAAATGCCTAAAAGCACATTACAGCAATTCTTATTTCAGCACTATGCCTGATATCTGTGCTTTGTATATTGTGTTACCTGTACAAGTTATTAAACACTAGGAACATGCAGAAAATGTAGAAAGGCAGCTGGTCTTCATTCCCCATCCCTTTCCCCACAATTAACTAATATCATTGACTAACATCTTTCCACTTCACACTTTTCAGCAACAAAAAATGATTAGCACTTTGGAAAAAGAAATGGAAGCCCTGTCTAAATCTGCAGGCTTGTTTGAGGTATCTGTCCCAGATTACAAACAGCTAAAGGCATGCCATAAGGAAGTGCGCTTGCTCAAAGACCTTTGGGATATGAAAATTTTGGTAAGGTTTTGAACTTCTACATTTTAGATCACAACTAGTTGAGTGACAATAAGGCATTACTGAGCACCACCAAATTATGATTTTTATGATATGAAAACAAGAATGGTGGGCCTAGACTCCCAGATTGGATGTGCTGTGCAAATGAATATCAGCTATAAAATGTTTTGCATCCAGTGGAATACCAAGACAGTAGCACGGGGTGCAAATCTCATGGGTGCCCTGCAGGCACCCCCCACAGCTGCCACAGCTGCCCTGCCACAACTGTCCCCAAAGAACTGGGCAGTCTGGCAGCCATTTTAAAAGTTGCGCACCGCTTCTCTGGAGTTTCCCAGAGCAGGAGAGGAGTGAGGTGGGCCCAGGAGGAAGCTCCTCCCGCACCTTGCGGCCAGAGTGGGCCCAGCAGCCTGAGCAGCAGTAGGCTGCTTCATTGCTGCCAGGCCACTCTGGCTCCTTTGGGAGTCGCAATGGCTGCCAACCCAAAGCCCAGTCAGCCTGGCAGCGCAGCCTCTGCTGCTCCTCCAGGAGTCGCTGCCTGCCTCACCAGCTGCCTACCCAGCCAGCCCAGCAGGTGAGCCTGCAGCCCAGCCTGCCCTACCTGCCGCTATACCCCACCCCCAAGATCAGTCCACACACCCTGCCCTAGATGCTCCCAGCCCTCCTCCCCCTCAAAGAGCCCCCTCATTCACCTACCTGCCCCTTTACCCCATCCCCCCAAGATCAGCCCACCCGCCCTGCCATGGATGCTCCCAGCTCCCCTCCCCCTCAGAGAGCAGAGATCTTTCCTGCTGCAAGCAGGGGATTAGACAAGATGACCTCCTGGAGCCCCTTCCAACTGAGTGACTCTATGATAATGTAAAGTCTGTGTCTTTGATTGCAAAGATTGGTGCAAAAGTCTGTCTGGTACTTTGCAGAAATCTTTTTTGCTACAAGCAGGGGGTTGGACTAGATGACCTCCTGGGGTAACTACTAACTGTTTTGATGGGGCAAAATTTCAGTCCTTGCTACAGGCACCATCTTCCCTAGGTTAGCCTCTGTTTGCATCTACTGTAAAGCTGATCCATGATTACAGTGAATGGATTGCTATGGTTTTGCTGGAAAGTACTGTTTCACCTGATTAGAGGTCAAATTCAGGATTAGAAACAGAATTAATAACAACAAAAGGTACAGGTTTCCCTTGTTATTCATTAGAATTCCATTCTGGAAACTCCCATGGGGAAAAAATCTGTATATAAAGAAAACAATGGAAAAATAGGTCTAAAGACCCAATTCAAGGTTTTTTGCTCCTCGATTGTGCCTAATTGAATAACATAGTTCCTCAGTATCTGCAGGGCTTTGATTCTGGGACTGAAAAATGGAATGAATGCTTGCATGACTGCCTCGCTACAACAGTAGAAAAACAGTCTTATAAACTGGCCATTCATGTGGAGTCAAACTATATTAAAATTGTGTATTTATATACACAATTGTACCTCGCTTAACAAGTGCCTCGCTTATCAAGCATTTCACATAACAAGCAAAAATTTCCAGAAATCTTGCTTCACGTAACAAGTTCTGCTTCACTTAACAAGCAAGCATGCTATGGGCACGTGTGCTATGCAGCCCTGACACTCTGTGCAGAGGATCTTTAAAAGGGGCGCAGTTGCCTGGAGGTGCCAGAGGCAGCTGCCCCTAACTGCCCCCCAGCGTCCCCACAACCACCTTGAACCTCCAGCAGCAGCCCAGGTAAGCCTCCCAGGAAAGTGTCTTTGATTGCAGTCTCCTAACTATGTCTACTCAGAAGTAAGCCCCATTGTGTTAAATGGGGCTTACTCCCAGGAAAGTGTCTTTAGGATTGCAGCCTAAGTAGACTTCATAGGATCATGCACTTTGAATGCATGTTTTGAATTCAATTCCAGTGTTTTGTCATCATTTTTACATCCAGTTAATATTTTTATATGAATATTTTGGGGGTTGTGGAACCAATCGTCTGAATTTCCATTATTTCCTATGGGAAAATCTGCTTCACTTAAAGAGCGTTTCACTTAAAGAGCATGCCTCCGGAACAAATTAAGCTCTTTATGTGAGGCACCACTGTACCTGTATTTATATACTACCTTTTTGGCCATTGGATTGATCCTCTGTTCATAAGTCCAACATCATTGACTTCAGTGCATTTTTTCACATTTTGGCTGCCCTAAGCCTTTTCCAGAGTAACTAAGGTGGCCCATCTTGCAGTTGGATCAGCCCAGTTATAGACAGGGGAACCCAAGTGCACTTCTGGATTGTGCCCTTACTGTACTTCAAGGTTCACTATAGACCTGATTTCTCCTTTTTGCTCACAGAAGATGAAAAACAAACATCTTTTTTATTCAGGTAGAAGAAAGCATTAATGATTGGAAGACCACCAGGTGGAAGGAGATTAATGTTGAACAGATGGATCTTGACTGCAAGAAGTTTGCTAAGGATGTGAGAAGCTTGGACAAAGAAATGAGATCATGGGATGCTTTTATAGGACTGGATAACACTGTTAAAAATATGATCACATCCCTTCGAGCTGTGAGTGAACTCCAGAACCCAGCTATCCGAGACAGGCATTGGAAGGAACTCATGGAGGCCACCCAGGTAATCTATAGAAGCTATAGTTAATTTCTACCATGTTGCTGAATTTTATTGTAACATCAGATAACCCAAATGTTTCTTGCAGCAATTTCTGAATAAATCATATTTAAAACACTTTTTAATGTAAAACATTAAAAAAGTTAAAGCTGCAGTTAAAAATGCTAGAAAATATATATATCAAACCATTTTATATAAATATTAGTTTTCAAGATTTCTTATTCAGTTGGTTATTTGGGCATTTTTACTACTCCACATGCGTGTGCCATTGAAAATGTGCAAAACTGTCAAATCACCCTTTGCACTTTTAAGATATTTTCACCAGCACTTTGTCATACACCCCCTCCATCAGGTACTTTTGGTACCCTGGGTTGGGATCTCCGTTGACCCTCACCCCTTCAACACTACTGGGTATGTGCAACCTCTATATTTTAGATATAGGGTTCCTAAGAGTGCCAGATGCAGATTGCAGGGAAGGGCACCAGGATGCATGGATCTGGTGGGTCACTATAAGTTACAGGAAGCTGGACTACATGGCCTTTTGGCCTAATCCAGCAAGGCTCGTCTTATGTTCTTGTATGTTCTTATGTTCTCTTGAGGTTTAAAAATCCACACTATATCTTAATCTTTTGTTGATAGGGTAATTAATACCCACTAAAGGTAACTTTGAGGGGAGATTTTTTAAGGTTTTACCTAATACTGGGTAGAACTTGGAATGCCCTTATTCTCTCTGGTAAATCCTATTGGGGTAGTTAAAACACACCAAGATCAAGTCAGGTTTATTGCTTCAGGGGATAGTTTGCAATTTGCATTTGCTCTGTGCTCCCCTTCCCACTAGGTAGTTCTATGTAGCTTCCTATAAAAACCATTTTCATTTCTCCAAACTTTTCAATATTGAGAATTTTTTAAATCCTGCATATTTTATAAAATAACATGCAGCATGAATGGGCTCCTGTGCCCTGTCGCCCATGGCAGATCACACCCCATGCTATACACTAGTTACGCCTCTGGCCCAATCCTATCCAGAACAGGAACAGCTGCTTACTGTCGGATCCTATAAGAAGTTTTCATCCCCATATATAAAGCCCCAGCCGGCTCATTGGGAGAGTTTCCCGTGTGTGTTAGTGAGTGAGTGAGTGAGTGAGAGAGAGAGAGAGAGAGAGAGAGAGAGAGAGAGAGTGTAGTAGCAGTAGCAGTAGCAGTAGCAATCCTATTGACTTCATTTCTTGGAAATAATTTCTGAGATGTTAAAAAGGAGCCTCTCTCACATGCTGTTTCAGTGAAAGTGTTCAGGTCTTACTTTCTTCAACATTTACTTCTGTACCAGGTGAAATTTACCATGTCAGAGGAAACAACGCTTGCAGATCTACTTCAGTTAAATCTTCACAAATTTGAAGATGAGGTTCGCAGTATTGTAGACAAGGCTGTAAAAGAGATGGGGATGGAGAAGGTATAATTTTTTGTATTGCATCATGCTCATCAGTTATCTTGCTTGTAGGTATAGAACACTATGAAATGACAACCTAGTTTTGATTATTCTCATCCATGCAGCCATCATTAAAGACATGGCAGACAGAGACTTAGTTTGAGGCCCACTTTATTAATTATTTATAACAAACACCTGGAGTGGAGGAAAAAATGTAACTTAAAACATCCGTTGTGGGCCATGTTAGTAATGTCTCCCAGGTAGGAATGGGAGCAACATCTTGTTTCAAAGACCTCATTGGTAACAGACACACTAGACTTATGAATGCAAATCCAAGTGGAGTGTGGCAGCTTTACAGTAACAATCCTCCTTTTTGTTGCCTAAGTTGATCCCCATGATCCAACGGGGGAGACTCATTAACTCAGCCTCATCAACTCAGACCAGTATCATCTGAGTTATGCTGCTTTACCCAGTGGTGGGATTCAAATAAATTAAGAACAGGTTCTATGTCCTAATAACCTAAATTAACAACAGGTTCTATGTCCCATTAGTAATGGTTCTCAGAACAAAGTACTCATTAGCAAAGGGTTCCATAGAACCTGTGAGAACCCCCTGAAACCTACCACTGGCTTTACCACTTTTCTTTGCTGGCCTCAGAGTGCAATCCTGTTCTGTCTATCAAGAACTGCAGGTCTTTGTGACAAGCTAGAGGCCTTGCAGAAAAGGTCAGCATAAAATATAGGTGAGTAGATATTTTACTTGGAGAAGAATTAGAGGGTACAAAAAGTGACCAGGGAATGACCAAAGTGTTTATGGGGAATGACACAAACGTAAGAAAGGAGTCCCACCACCAAATGTCAGTCTGGAGTGGGCAAAAAAATTTCTCAGCCATCAAGCTGGCAGCAAAAATGTTCCTACCCAGTTCACAAGCTGCAACCAGCTAGTTTCAGAATGTAGAAAAGGGAGGGTGCTTGAAAAATGGGAATGGACACCATAGATGATGGGCCAAGTCTTCCCAGATGTTCTGCCTCCATCCAGAGCTGCAGACAGTTGGCCTCAGCCTGGCATATCCTGGGGGGAGGAGGAGAGGGTAAGTCCCAGTGATGCACAAACATGTCACTGCAATTTTATAAAAATGTGGGAATGTAATGCAGTTAATCTGCATCTTATGCAAGAGTTATGTTGAAGCATAAGTTGAAGCTAATGTTGAAGCAGCAACATCAACATTTTATTACATTGCCCAACCTTGGAGATTAAACTACATTTGGTTAACATGAATTATTAACACTGAAAGTTTTTCTATTTTATTTGTAGGTGTTGAAAGCTCTGGATGTTACTTGGTCAACAATGCAGTTTGAACATGAGCCTCACCATAGGACTGGAACCATGATGCTTAAGTCTGATGAAGCCCTAGTAGAGACACTGGAGGAAAACCAAGTGCAGCTCCAGACTCTGATGACTTCAAAGTATTTATCACACTTCCTTCAGGAAGTTACTAGCTGGCAGCGGAAACTGTCTACTGCTGACTCTGTGATAGCTATCTGGTTTGAAGTCCAGAGAACCTGGAGTCACCTGGAGAGTATTTTCATTGGTTCAGAAGACATCCGCAAGCAGCTTCCTGAGGATTCTAAGCGCTTTGATTCCATTGATAAAGATTTTAAGGTAAGCAAGCCTTTTATCTCTACAGTGGTACCTCGCATAACAAGCGCCCCACATAACAAGTGATTCACATAACAATCACAAATTCCCATTGGGAGTGCGCTCCTCTTAACAAGCCTGCTTCACTTAACAAGCCCTAGGCAACTGAAAGCGACCTGGCTGCGTCATCTGGGGACATGAAAGCCAGGCGCATGAAGAAACAGGAAGCGTTGCTTCCTAATGGGTGGTGCGCTAGACAGCCCTGACGCTCCATGTGGAGCCTGTTTTAAAGGGCTGCCAGCTAGTGCACTGCTGCCCCTAACTACCCCCAACTGACCCCACCGGCCTCCAACCTCCAGCAGCAGCCTAGGTAAGCCACCTATCCTCCATGCAGTGTCCTAACCATGTCTACTCAGAAGTAAGCCCCATTGTTTTCAATGGGGCTTACTCCCAGGAAAGTGTCTTTAGGCTTGCAGCCTCCTAAGCATATCTACTCAGAAGTAAGCCCCATTGTGTTAAATGGGTCCTACATCTAGGAAAGTGTCTTTAGGATGTCAGCCTAAGTAGACTTCATAGGATCATGCACAATGAATGCATGTTTTGAATTCAATTACAGTGTTTTGTCATTATTTTAATTCAAATTTTTATACGAATATTTTTGGTGTTTTGGAACTAATCGTCTAAGTTTCCATTATTTCCTATGGGAAAATCTGCTTCACATAAAGAGCGTTTCACATAACAAGTATGCTTCCAGAACGAATTAAACTTGTTATGTGAGGCACGGCTGTATATGTTATGCCTGCAGAAATGGTTATAACTGAATGGTTGACAAATCTGTTTTCTTTTGCAGGAATTAATGGCGGATGCAGTGAAAACCCCAAATGTAGTTGAAGCAACAAATAAACCAGGTCTCTATGACAAGCTAGAGGCCTTGCAGAAAAGGTCAGTATAAAATATAGTTGGGCAGAGATTTAACTTGCAGAAGAATCAGAGGAAAGAAAAAATTCATAAAATGGAAAAAATATTCTGGTTTCACTTTATTGAAGTGAGTAGACTTTGAAGTCCAAATTTAGGCTTCAGAAAACCATAGGAAAACCCTGCCTCCTTCAGTGACAATGGGTGCAATCCTAACTTAGGTTGACATAACACATCAGTCTTCCCAGTTCCATGCTGATGTCTGTGCACTGGCCTAGCCCTCCACAAGGAGTGGTGCAGAAGTGTCTTATGCAACACTTTTTGTGTGGAAAAGATGTCAGTACTCACCATAGTGAAGTAACTAGGTCATCCCGATATGACTAATTATTAACATTAGTTTTGGGGATATGTGGATAAAGGGGCCACTACAAAGCACCAGTGAGTACCTCAGAAAAAAGCCCTGTTATGACACTTTAGTAACAGACACACCAAAGTCAGCATAGAATTTATGCCGGGGTTTAGGCTGGCATAAATGGAGATTAGGAGTGCAGCCAATGTCCTCCTTACATGGCAGTTATGATGCATAAGCAATTATTTTATTTTCTTCTCATATTTTCTTATTTTCTTTCCATTTTTTGACCTTGCCCTCCTCTTCTAATGGTCGTCATATATCATAACCTTTTTGGGAAAGGAGGCTGTCTTTTTCTATAAAAGTTCAAGCATTGGTGGCACTAAATAAATAATTGCTGACAAATTTATAGATTTACTGATTTGTGGACAATTAATATTGCCCTTAAAGTGAAAATGCAGCATTATTCCACTTTCTGTTCTTGCTCCTGCATATTATTAGCCTGGCACTCTGTGAAAAGGCTCTGGCTGAATATTTGGAAACAAAAAGACTGGCTTTTCCCAGATTTTACTTTGTATCTTCTGCTGACCTGCTGGATATTTTGTCCAATGGCAATGAACCTGTTGAGGTAGGAAATGCATAACTGGAAGTTCATTGACTTAAATAAATATTTTTGCATAGCTATGGCGTGTGACTGGGATTTTAGGGAGACTTGATATGTGCATTTTTGCAAAGCTCTTGCATGTGGCTGGAGTTTTTAGGGGAACTTGATATGTGCATTTTTTCAAACATCTTGCATGTGGATGGTGGCCTGCAAAGACTGGGTTTTTAGGAAGACTTGAAATGTGCATTTTTGCAGTTTTTATGTATACTTCTATATAATACCGCATTAAATTTAATTACAGTGTTTAAATTAAACATATGACATTAATATAAGTATTTTTAGCTTTTATTTTCTCATATCCTACATTTTCCATGAATGTCCTACATTTTGGAGTGCCTTGTCCTCTTTTCCAGTTTTGAGCGTATGGTCAGTTGGTTGTACTATCAGTTTTTAATTTTCTGTTATGCATTTTTATTATTGTTCATATAGTATGTACAGTGGCGCCTCACGTAAAGAATGCCTCACATAAAGTATGTTTCACATAACAAACAAAAATTTCTCTAGGATTCTGCTTCACATAAAGAAAGTGCTTCACGTAAAGAAAACATTCTTTGGCAGTTGGGGCAGACGCACTGGCCGGCAGCCTGTTTAAAAAGTGTCAGGGCCGCCTAGCGCACCTGCCCATAGTGAAAACAACACTTCTGCGTTGTTCCTCCTGTGGCTGGGTGTCCGCTGGGCAGAGGGAGAGAAGAGCAGTGGAGAAGAGGGAAGCAGCTCAGGGCTAGCCAGAAGGGAACCAGGGGAGAGAGAGGCTCAGAAGGGAGAGAAGGAGAAAGTGGGGAGACACTTTGAAGGTGTCTTGGATTGCAGCCTCCTAACCATGTCTACCCAGAAGTAAGCCCCATTGTGTTAAATGGGTCTTACTCCCAGGAAAGTGTCTTTAGGACTGCAGCCTAAGTAGACTTCATAAGATCATGCACACTGAATGCATGTTTTGAATTCAATTCCAGTGTTTTGTCATCATTTTTACATCCAGTTAATATTTTTATATGAATATTTTTGGGGTTGTGGAACCAATCGTCTGTGTTTCCATTATTTCCTATGGGAAAATTTGCTTCATGTAAAGAAAGTTTCACATAAAGAAACTGCCTCCGGAACGAATTAATTCTGTTACGTGAGGCGCCACTGTAGTACATGTTTTTTTCTAAAATGTGGCATTTGTATTTTTCATAATTTTTGCTGCGAGTTGCAACATTTGATTTATTACTAAAGCTCATTAGAAATTCGTTACATAAATATACAATACTTAACTTGTATGACTTAACTTCTTAAAGGTGTCCCGTCACTTGGCCAAACTATTTGATAGTATGGCCAGGCTGAAATTCAAATTAGATGCAGAGGAGAAGCCTTTGAAGCTTGGCGTGGGCATGTACAGCAAGGAAGATGAATATGTTGATTTTGACCAGGAGTGTGACTTGTCTGGTCAGGTGGGTAGATCTAATTTTAAATTACAAGTAGAAAACATGTCAATTGATTTGTCTGAATTCCTGAAAAAGGAGGCTTGTATTCCCAATCATGTAGTAAGCAAAGTGATCTTTGGTTTAAGAACAGGCATGTCTGAGGCATGCCATATTATCATCTGAACAGAGTCAGAGATAAAAGTGTCACCTAAATATTTGCACACAAAACTACATACTACAAAGAATACGATAACAAATTTTTCTGAGTGGTGAAGACCAGAAGAGACTGTGATGAGCGCTAGAACAATCTCTCCAAACTGGAAGAATAGGCAACAAAATGGCAGGTGTGTTTCAGTATAAGTAAATGTAAAGTTATACACATTGGGGCAAAGAATCCAAACTTTACATATAGGCCAAAGGGCTCTGAGCTGCTGCATCTGTGACAGAGCAGGGGAGTTAGGGAGGCACTTCTCATTGGTCCCACCAATTTGAATCAGCATCTAATGCAACTCTCCTGACAAGCTGAGAATCAACGACTGTGGTGGATGGGAAAGGAATTTCTGCTTCCTTCTCTTTATTTTTTATTTATTGTGCCCTAGGTTTATATGAGCTCCAACTGCAGGAGGGAGGTAACCCATTGATCATTGAACCCATTGAATTAGGTGGGACAGCACCAAGTAGATTCACATAACTCAAAGACCATACTTCCCATCAGGTGCATCAAATGCGTTTTACCAGTCTACGCATCAGAAGTCCAACAGTGTTGCAAATCAGAGCAATAATCACACATTTCACAATAATTACAAAGTCATCTTTAAGAAGCACAAGAGACTGTCCAACTGATATGAGCTAGTAGCAAGATTATTTGGATACTACATAAAAGTTGTGCAAATTCAGAGTAACTGTTCCAAAGAAAGGGGCAGGTGTGCAAGCAAGCTGTTGGGAAGCAATGAATTGAACAAAAACATGCCACAACCTTAATATTAACTTGGAAAGTTTTGTGCCTAGGTGGAAGTTTGGTTAAATCGCTTGTTGGAAAGAATGCAGAGCACCTTGCGCAAAGAAATTTCAGAAGCTGTTATAACTTATGAGGAGAAGCCAAGAGAACAGTGGCTATTTGATTACCCAGCACAAGTAAGCAATAATCTAGAGACAAAATTTCATCTATTCACTCATTTATTTGATAATTCTTATCTTACCTTCCCCCTCCACGGGAATGTGCACCCAAGACAGCTTACAAAAGACAGATCATACAACAATTTTAAAAAATCAACACACATGTGTTGCTATCAGCACACATAAAACCAAAATGGGTGAACAATAAAAAGCATCAGAATAGAGCAGCAATAAAAACCATAATCAAAACTGAAGTGGTCAGATAAACACAGAGCAGCAATGAATAATTAACTTTCATCACACCATAGGCAACACCCACTCCCATAATGATTTATTAACCACACTCCCACCAGTCCAGGCAGCTTTGATCAAGTAGTTCATGCAAGCTGTCCCACATCCTTAAGGATTCTGTGCAAATCCTGTCCAAATTCAGAATTAAGCCTCTCAAGGCTTGTTACCACTATAACTGCCGTTTGAGGTGAAGTTGAAGAGTCTTTTTGGTATATTAAAGAGCCTTCAGTGTTTCCTACTATGTTGTTGCAGATAGCTTTGACATGTACCCAGATCTGGTGGACAACCGAGGTTGGCATTGCCTTTTCACGACTGGAGGAAGGCTACGAAAACGCAATTAAAGATTACAATAAAAAACAGGTACACAATAACCCTACTTTTTCCTATCCATCTGCGAAACTTTCTTTGTTAAGCTGAGCTCTGTTCTGTGCGGTGGTAAACTCTTCATCTGAGCCATACAAAATCTTTGTTGACTTTGTTGGCTGAGGAGGGTATCCCAAGAGGTATATATGCAATTGAGCAGACTTGAGAAGTCCTTTGGGAAAGGAACTCATCCAGTTCCAGTTCCATCTGCTCTTCACCCCAGACCACGGCTAAGCATACCTCTGTACTGTGACTTCATCTGCCTTCATTTCTGTGAAAAGCATGTCAGCATCAGGAAACATTTCTTTGTATCTTTCTTTTCCTAGATTAACCAACTGAACACATTAATTACACTACTCATTGGGAGCTTAACTGCAGGCGAGAGAATGAAAATCATGACAATCTGTACCATTGATGTGCATGCCAGGGATGTTGTTGGCAAAATGATTGCAGCAAAGGTATAATGCCTCTGTTTTTGCTTGTTGGCAATGTTAAGCAAACATTGTCTTACTCTCAAGGTGCTTTCAGGTGACAGCTCCCTTCATTCATTCATGCATTGTGCAGTCTTTTCCTCAGAGCAGTAGGAAGCAGGGCAAAGACTTGCAGATCGTTTCAGGGCCAAAAGTCTAAATCTAAATGTCACAATCTAAAACCATAGTGACAGCTGTAGTAAAGCTAGCAGACTTTTAGCTGTGAAAATGAGCAAAGGACCCCAAAATACAAAATAGAAAGAGAACAAAAATCCCCAAGTTAATGAGTCCACAGAAAGCAGAGGATCCCTCTATAATGTTTCCAGTCTTTGAAATATTGTGTTTTGGAAGGTATGTTTGCGTGTGTGCATTTATGTGTGTGTAATAGTTTCAGTATCATTGGGAAGAAAACAGATTCTGTAAGATCTGAAACAGAAATTCATAAACAAAAAATGGACCTGATGTTGTGTCAAAATCACAAGGGGTAACATTCTGTCAGGCCAGTAGGAGCCTCCTGCCCCTACTATGGATGAGAAAAGGATGGGCATGAGTAACTACTGTGAATTTATTCTGCAGTGTTGCATAAACTGTTTTGCATTTGGATGGCAGGTGGAAACCTCCCAGGCCTTTACGTGGCAGTCTCAGCTTAGGCATCGTTGGGATGATGAAAAGAGACATTGTTATGCCAATATCTGTGATGCTCAGCTCCAGTATTCCTATGAGTATCTTGGTAACACACCACGGCTGGTGATCACACCACTCACTGACCGGTAAGAGCTACACAGTCTTGATGACCATCAACCTGGTCCATAAAGGGAAAGTGCAGTTGACAATGTGCCATATTCTGTGTTTTGCAGATGCTATATCACCCTGACCCAGTCCCTTCACCTGATCATGGGAGGAGCCCCTGCAGGGCCTGCTGGCACAGGGAAGACTGAAACTACAAAAGACCTGGGCAGGGCAGTAGGCATGATGGTGTATGTCTTCAACTGCTCTGAACAAATGGACTATAAGGTAGCAAACCAGCAAAAGTGATGATAGATCAGACATAATGAGCAATTTCAAGACAGATCCCAGGGAAGGGCTCCCCATCTCACAACTTAGTGCATTTTCCATGTAATGAAGTACATTTTCCATGTAATGAAGTACTGTTGTAGTGCAGCAGCTTTGCCTTTATCAGCTACCCAGTCCATGTGCTGGGACTGTTTTTGCTGAGGCTGCAAATACAGGCTCTAGTCATTCAGTCAACGTTCTAATTAGCACTGCTCTTGAATGTTTTTTCTGTTTGTCTTTTGCTCTGTCTGCTAGAAATGCAGCTCCACTTCATAAGAATGCTTGGTATATCTCGTACAAAATGGTACTGATAGTCTTCCAGCCTCTCTTGTTGCCTTTGAGGTCTCGGCATGCTTTACATCTTCCCTGGGAATTTTTGCCCATATAAAAACATGCTTCATTTTAGCTCACTTCATATTAGGATCTGCGTTGTGACAGTGTGTTAGGAATTCAGAGTTCACAAATCAGTTGTTACAGTGGTGATGTGAACACAAAGGAGGAAAGAGTTTACAAGAGACATCTAATCAATGAGAAGGAGTGGTTTAATTCATATAGCTTCTGAATCTTCATTCAAAACCTCCTGGTCTGAGTCAGGTACTGAGTAAGGACAGGGCAGGGATGGGCAAGTTGAATATGGCTTAACGAGTTGGTTGAGTCACAAGACTCTGCCTGCCATGACTTGACTTGAAAAAAGTGTCCTAACCCCACAATGGAAAAAAGAGGCAGCTGCTGAGGTCTATGTATGTGTATTTGTCCCCCTTTTGTACCAGTCATTTAATGGGGCTAATTACCTCATGCTCACACTTTCAGTTCCAAAAAATTAACACATGAATCAGGAAAAGCAGAGAAGTGGGATGATTTGTGTGTTATAACATCAGTCCAGGGATCCCAAACCTTTGTTTACCTAATGCAAATAAGGGAGTAAGAGCACAATCCTAACCATGTCTACTCAAAAATAAGCCCCATTGTGTTCAATGGGTCTTACTCCCAGGAAAGTGTCTTTAGGATTGCAGCCTCAATATCATAACAATTCTTTTTTGCAATGGTTTTCTTTTTCCAATCAGCTCTTATAAAATGTGACAAAGACTGCAATCTTAAAGACACTTTCTTGGGAGTAAGACCCATTGATCACAGTGGGGATTACTTTTGAGTAGACATGATTAGGATTGTGCTTTTAAGTGACAAAAAATCCATTTCTATTATTATTATTCTTAATTGATCAAATATATTAGCTGATGAAATAGATTGCCTTTATGCATTCACTTCTGCTTTTCCTCTCTAGTCCTGTGGAAATATCTACAAAGGGCTGGCCCAGACAGGTGCCTGGGGGTGTTTTGATGAGTTCAATCGAATTTCAGTGGAAGTCTTGTCAGTAATTGCTGTACAGGTAACACAGCTCTCCATACATACTCAAATATTTCATGTAAACAAGAGTTGTATAATGCTCTCATCTCTATTATTTCAATGCCAGTTGTTTGTCTCTGGGATTAATATAGTCCTTTGGGAATAATGGTTCCAGCTCCAGAGCAGGGACCTACCATACTTGGAGCCCTTCAGTGGTGCCAGGATCTCTTTTGTTCCCAGCCCTGATGTTTGTTTCTTACCTCTGCTGCAAAATAAAGGTGCTGTGGTCATGAAGGGAGAGGGCAAGCATCATGTCTGCCATCTTCTAATGTATAACTCCTATGTTAATCCCCCTTTAAGCACTATACTTCTTGTCTTAGTACAAATCTCATGATATAAGATTTCATTATCTTAGAGATTTCATGCTCACTTCTCAGGTTAAATGTGTTCAAGATGCAATTCGAGCCAAAAAGAAGACATTCAACTTCCTCGGAGAGATGATAACTCTTATACCAACTGTAGGAATGTTTATTACTATGAATCCTGGGTACGCAGGTCGTACTGAGCTGCCTGAAAATTTGAAAGCTTTGTTCAGGTACTAATATAGAGGCACTATTCGGGGAAAAGCTAATCATAGATGATCAGGATAATGTCTGAGCTTCTGTAGGAGGAAAGAATCATAATATAGGTAGGATTCAGAAAAAAAGATGGCTGTAGCAGGAAAAGAGCAAGTATAGAAATAATTCAGTGATGGGATTTAAAGAAATTAACAACCGGTTCTCTGCCCTTCCGGCAGCCACTTTTAAATGGCTGTTTTTAAACTTTATATGTCCTATCTCTCGTTAACAACCGGTTCTGTAGAGTAGGTGCGAACCTGCTGGAGCCCACCACTGAAATAATTTTGTATTTTTCTTGTTGTATTACTTTGTACTTAATTATAAAAGCTTTGTAAACCACCTTGGACATGTTTTGGCATGAAAAAAGGTGGGGGTAAAAGAAAAGGGGGAAGAGAGAAAGAAAGGGAGAGAGGTAAGGGGGGAGGGAAGGGAGCTAGGCAGCTCTCATGAGAGATAATGTAAAATATTGAAAACAACCAATTATGGGAAATGAATTCATTTTTCAAAATTTGATTATTTGAAATTACATGTAATTGCATGTGACATTTGCAATGGATATTAATGTTTGCAATGAACGTTTGCAATGTATGTGTTAGGATATCCTAAGGTTAACTGTTTTTGCTGCAGTGTAATCAATCCAGATATTAACTGTTGTTCTCTTTTAGGCCTTGTGCGATGGTAGTTCCTGACTTCGAGCTTATCTGTGAAATCATGCTTGTTGCAGAAGGTTTCATTGAAGCCAGGCTTCTAGCTAGGAAGTTTATTACACTATATACTCTGTGTAAAGAGCTGCTGTCAAAGCAGGTAATTAAACATTGTTCCCCACAGACCTTCCCAGGTCTGTTTGACACATAAGATTTTAAAGCAATGACAAGTTTGTCAGAATATATTGGCAGAAATTTTTGAAAGCCATTTAATGTAGTTTGCTCAAATCTATCCCAAGGTGCCATGCTGTTATCTCATGCCAACCTCCTTGCTTGTATAGATACTCAGTTGGAATGAACAGATATGGAAGACTGGGATAAAAGCCCCCAATGCAGCTGCCTTTGACCATTCAGTCCAATTCCTCAATCAACATACAAAGGCAGTACAAAGCCCTGTGGCTTATGAAAGGCTACTAAGGTTTCATTAATGCCATTGGTAACAGAGTAGGTCTATGCTAATGTTTCCATGTCTCGGGAATATAGACATTCTTTTTGTTTGTATTCACTTGCAATGTTAAAATAATGTCACTTGTCTGACAGGATCATTATGATTGGGGACTGAGGGCTATCAAGTCTGTACTGGTGGTGGCTGGTTCCCTGAAGAGAGGAGACCCTGGCCGGGCTGAAGATCAGGTCCTGATGAGGGCACTTCGAGACTTTAACATCCCCAAGATTGTGACAGATGACTTACCTGTCTTCATGGGACTGATTGGAGACCTTTTCCCAGCACTAGATGTACCTAGGAGGCGTGACCTGAACTTTGAAAAGGTAAATCTGTTTCTGTTGGTTGAAGCAATTAACTAGAAGGCAAAATACTGATCTTCAGCAGAATGATTTCAGTTTTGAATGCCTGGCCTCCATTTTCTCTTCAGTGGGCAAAATTCTGGTATTATAACCGTGATTTTCAACCAGTGTGTCGTGGCATACTGATATGCCACAGATAGTGCTTAGCTGTGCCTAAGGGTAAAGGTCCTTTGGGGAAGGTAATTAATTAATAGGAAAATTGGGGGATTTGAACAGCCTGGTATGCTTTGCCAATGATAAAAACAACTGATGGTGTGTGCCTTGACAATTTCAGTGCCTTGTTAGTGTGCCATGAGATGAAAAAGGTCGAAAATCATTTTATAAGGACACTCTGAATATTGAGTTCCAGTGAGAAAACGTCTGACCTTTTTGGCATTAGGATAGATTGAGATAGGATTCTCTTCACCTACTGAACAACACAGAATCAATGACTTGATGGCTATGAGGTTCACTGGCATGCTTGTATCTTAACTAGAACTGTACCCCCTTTCACACAATAGCAGATCTAATTGTTGGGTTTAACATATTGCTTGTCTTTTCAGATTATCAAACAGTCTATTCTTGATCTCAAACTACAGCCTGAAGAGAGTTTCGTGTTGAAGATAGTACAGCTGGAGGAGTTGCTCCAAGTCCGGCATTCTGTATTTGTGATAGGAAATGCAGGCAGTGGCAAGTCCCAGGTGGGCACATTGCACCCAGCAGTTTCAGCTCCATAGCCAGTTATGCCAGACTAAGCTCAAGCACAAGTCCTATGTTGTCCTGGAAATGTCACAAAAGTGCTGTTAGTGGGAGGTTTAGGCCTATGCACAGACATGTGCTAGCCTCCCTGCATCATCATGGGAATGTGAAGACGATAAATTGTGCCAGCCTAAGTTTGGATTGCACTCAGTGACTAACATTTTCATCATCAGATTGTTTTCTTTACATATGTTTCCTCCCAAATTTGCAGCCCATATAGATGTCTCTGGAAGTATATTTAGCTGCAAAACATTATGTAGTATTAGAGCACAATCCTAACCATGTCTACGCTAAAGAAAGCCCCCTTGTCTTCAGTGTGTCTTACTCCCAGGAAAGTGTCTTTAGGATTGCACCCTAGCCAGAGGAGCTGAATAAGGGTTAGGACATGTGGTTGACTCTAATCTGGCTGTTTAGCTAGGTGGATTGGAAGCAGCACTTCTGAAGTGGTTACACTGTTATTTCAATTTATCAATACTTTCCTTACCCACAAATTACCCATCTTAAGTTACTTTTCCACTTACTAGTCCCATTGAGCACATTTCTTAGCTTATAACTTTCTGGTAGTTTTGAGGAAAAGCTGACAGAAAGGCCGGAGTGCAAGGATCTAGATTCAAGACACATTCTCAAGTCAGACTTAAGTTCCATCAGTCAAAGACTCAAACGCAGTGTGGGACCAAGAGGCAGGAACTCAGGACTTGAGTCATGAATCAAAGCCAACTTTGAGTACAAGTTCCTATGTATCTGTGTATTCTTGTTTACTTTTTCGTTTTTTGCTGCTACATCCGCATTGCTCTGTAAGACTTCCTGATCTTATATGAAATCAAAGTATCTGTCCCTCCCATCTTTGTGATTATGCGGTGTCAACTGGTGCCAGGATTTCTGTAGTACATTGATCACAGCCAATAATCTTGAGTGATAGCGAGCAGGCATCCAGAAGTGGCTGCCGGCAGAGGAGTATTTATAACACCCCCACCTTTTTTCTTTAAATTTGACTCAGATACTTGAGAGACTGAGAGTCCAATCCTATGCTTGTCTACTCAACAGTAAGTCCCAATGAAGTTTACTCTCAGGAATGTGTAGATAGGATTTCAGAGTCAGATTCAGGATTTAATTTGAGTTTGGACAAGGATTTGAGACTTGACTGGAGTCTTAAAGGTTGAGACTTGAAACATAACTACTGGCTATGGCTCCCCATTATAGCTAAAATCCTATACAATGTATAGGGGAGCAGGTTCCATGTTTCCGTCGGCTGGTTTCCATAGCTCCTTGAAAAGCAATGGATCACAGTTTGGGAACCACTGGGCTGGAAAGATTACCAGTAGTCTGCAATAGTTCTGTACTCTGAGGCAACATAAACAATTTGAGAAAAATAGTGTCATTCCAATCATTATCTCTTTTCCTGGCAGGTATTGAAATCCTTACAAAAAACTTACAAAAATCAGAAAAGAAAGCCTGTAGCCATTGATCTTGACCCTAAAGCTGTAACCTGCGATGAATTATTTGGAATCATTAATCCAGCCACACGGGAATGGAAAGATGGTAAGAAACACTTCCTTAGCTTCTCTAGGAACAGATTTAATGTACATTTGAATATAAAGAGCAGCATTTGCCTTCCAGTATTCCATCCACAAACATCAATGATTTAAACACAATAACATTAAAAGAATTAACTACAAAGCACATGGTATTTTAAATACAGGTTTTATATATTGATATTAATATGGAACAATTGCTCCTATGATTGCAAGATTTTCCTCTCAGCAACTAGCACAACAGCATGGACCAAATTTTACTCCATTATGAAATATCCGAGAAACAATCAGTTTTTAGATCTTCCTTTCAGTGTTGTGGCTTTTTGCCGTAACAGCATTTTAACATACTGAAATTCTGATTTTAAAAAATTATTTAGATTTCTGAGGCTCAAGGCTGCAATTCAATGCACACTTTCCTAGGAGTAATTTCCACTGAAGATCATGGAACACTTCTGAGTGAAAAAACATAGGACGGGGCTCTAAATGTTCAATTTCCACACCTTTGTTTTAAATTGCTTTTTAAGCCTTGCCTGCCAGAAAATAGAAAAAGAAAGCTGATTCCGAAATCCTTTTAACTTTAACATAAGACAGTTTGTTAGCAAAAGGCACCGATATATGAGAGTTATTGGTCCCAGTCAGCTCACATTTCTTCTAGTTATTCTCAGGACTGAGATCCCAGGAATGAGCTCATACCCAGAAAGACTTTTTATGTTCTCCTAGATTGGTCTCAGCCTGCTTCTCTTCTGATCTGGTGTTACCACTGTGTCAGACAGTTCTAATAGTTCACTTCTTATCATGATAAAATCCTAGCAGTTCTGCACAGATTGCCACCTCTTTGGCATCAGTTGATTATATGTGATGGAGTACATGCTTTCCCTACACAAAAAATCCTCATGTTCAGTCCCTGGTATACCCACTTAAAAGAATTAGGTAGCACATTAGGTAGAAAGACTTCCACTCGTGCTTGTAGAAGCTACTGCCAGCTGGAATATTGGGCTAGATGTGCCCAGGTCTTACAAAAGTTTATATTAATTAAAAGCAGGCCTCCTTCAGTCTTGAAAGACTATGGTATCGTGCTTGGCGCTGCATAAACTGCATGCAAAGCACGAAAACCTGGGTTGGATTGTTATGGAGGATAGGCTGTTACCCAAGCAGCAAATCCCCCCTCTCCACACCACTGAATTAGTCCACTGGAAAGGCAGAGCCAATACGATTGGATCCAGCTGGCATTGCAGAGCTGGGCTAAGGACAGGAGCTCACCCTGTCTTGTGGGGCCGACCTGGGAATCAAACCCTGGCCTGCTGGTTAACAGGCACAGCGTCTTTACCGCTTGTGCCACCCACAGCCCATTATATATTAATTAGCAGGTTAGTATAACAGTATTCATTAGCTGTTATTAGTTAGCTAGTATTAGTTGGCTCATAGTGTAACTGAAGCACTTCAATGCAGGCAGTGAAATCTACTATAACTCTTGTGTTCTGGATAGGATTGTTTTCCACAATCATGCGTGATCTGGCAAATATAACTCATCGTGGGCCCAAATGGATTGTTTTGGATGGAGATATAGACCCAATGTGGATTGAGTCTTTAAATACTGTGATGGATGACAACAAGGTCAGTGCAGCAAGCCAAAGATGTTCTTTCACTACAGTTTCCACCCACTTTTCCTAGAGCAGTTGTTCTAAAAGTGGGAGTTGCGACTCCATTTCAGAGGGATTGCAAAAGCTGGGTGCCACTATCTTGAACTATGGCACTGATCACCACCAACTTTGAATGCAGGTCTCAGGCAGTAATCCATGCTTTACTGGGAGTAAGTCTCATTGAACACAATGGGACTTTCTTCTAAGTTGACATGGAGGAGCTCCAGCATCACCATGATGGATATGGGGGGGTAGTCCTGGACAGATTGTCATTCTCTGGACAGATTGTCAACGGGGTCCTGGGCTGAAATGCTCAAGAACCACTGTCCTTGAACTGCATCATGCTTGCTTGTCTCCTTCTCAGGTCCTCACCTTAGCAAGCAATGAGCGAATTCCACTAAATCCTACCATGAGGCTTGTGTTTGAGATCAGCCACTTAAGAACAGCAACACCTGCCACGGTATCAAGAGCAGGAATCTTGTACATCAACCCTGCTGACCTTGGCTGGAATCCGTGAGTTCTAGAATCTGATCCCTATCCATTTCTTGCAGTATATATCTTGCACTGCCTGGATGAGCAGCCTATACCTCCACAAGAATGTCTGTTGCCATTCCCTCTGCTAAGACTAGAGGTGTTTGAAAATTGTGTTCTGTAAAACTTGACTTGTAATTTACCAGAAACAAGCACCTCCACTTAGCACTAGCGAGGGCAGGTGCATACCTATAGAGGTATCGTCTGCATTCTAATGGTTTGTTTTCTGACTATCCACTCTTTCAACACCTTATACCCAGAACTCATTCATTCAATGCATGTTCCACTCTTTCAATCTCTCTCTGCTGTTCTAAAGGCCAAAATTGCCCTCCTCCATGTTGTAGCACCTGGTCTAATCCCATTCCCAAAGGAGTTAATGAGAATCCATTTGCAGTAATCTTTGTGTGGCAGCAGGAATTTGCAAGGAAAAAGGGCATTTACTATTTGCTAGTTAAAAAAGCATTGGATGCAACATTTATAAACTAAAAGAGATGAGGTTCCACTTTTCAACTGTTTTGGCAGTTGAAGAGCTGGAGTGCAGATGGAAGAGCTACTGCGGGCATATGGGTGGGGAGCTGGAGGTGAAGCCTGTACCCAGCAGTTAATGTTGGATTCTAACTCCATTCCTGCCTCCAGACTGATTGGATCCAGACTGCTCTGTTCTGCTCAGATTTGTACCAGCTCTTGGGGCAGCATAGATCCAAGTAGGCCAATTAGGACCTTTGCACCTCTCCCTGGGGGAAGGGGAAAAGTATTGCCTTGGGCTGAGACACAGTCAGCTTCACACATGACTGGGATGCAGCACAGGCACACCACCATGCATGTTCCAGAGCAAGCAAGTATTGTGCTGTAAATCAATGGGGACAAGTGGCATGCATATGTTTTGTAACAGAGTTGCAGGTAAAATGCAGAGATTACAAGGCAGAATGCAGAGCTACTGAAATGCTGCATTTCAGGGGCAATACAAAATTGAAAGTGGAAAACAGAAAGTTTACTGAAATGTGACAGTGAAGGCAGGAGGTTGCATAATGGGATTATTTTTTTCATTCTAGGCTGTGTGACTTGAGATGACAGACCTGGTGTTCAAGGAAAGAAAAATCCAATGTTCATATTGTCCATTGGATATATAATCCATGATCAGGTTGAATATATGACTGGACATTTCCGGATTTGTCCTCTTTTTTAGCCTCTGGATAGCCTCCAAAAGGGTTTCTTTGTTCTCCATTTTGGCTTCATTTTGGAATTTTGCAATGGTGTGCAGTACCCCATCATGTCATATGTCATTGGACTCGTATGGAAGAGCAGAATCCAATGCAAAAATTGGTTTTGAAATATCTCCTTCCTATCAAATGTTGTGGCCAAAAACTAAAAATAAAAATTGCATTGAGCTCTGTGTTAAAGTGAAAGTGTCCAATATAGCAGCTTTACTCATGAGTAGGCAATTGTGCCATTTTCCACTGGAAAGGCCAGGCTGAGAGGAATCCAAGACTTTGTCCTCCTTTTGAGGTTTTGGCATCTGGTCACCCTGTTCATGATGCAATGCAGGCTAGTCACTGGTCGGCCTGAAGAGGCAGGGCTGGCTTGAGTGGTGCTGCCTGACATCAAGACATAATTGTCCATGACTGATGTGGGCATAGTAAAAATGAAAAAAAAATCACAGCAGGTAATAGGCAGTAGGAGATGCTCTTCCCTAAGAACGTTTTTTTAAACGGCCCTATAACTTGGGAAGGCTCTAAAAATGTTGTAGGGAATGCAGCAGGCAGAGATAAGGAAGCTCACTTAACTCTTTAAAGAGTCCTGAACATGTTTCATGAAACACATACTAAATAATTAACTTTATATCATTATCCAGAGTGGTGAGCAGCTGGATTGAACGTCGGGAAGTGCAATCAGAAAAAGCCAATTTGATGATCCTATTTGACAAGTACTTGCCTACGTGTCTGGACAAGTTGAAGTTTGGTTTCAAGAAAATAACTCCAATACCAGAAGTGACAACTGTGCAAACGATCCTGTATCTACTGGAATGCCTCTTGACCCCAGCCAATACTCCTCCAGACTCTGCCAAAGAGCTGTATGAGCTCTATTTTGTATTTGCTTGTTATTGGGCATTTGGAGGGGCAATGTTCCAAGATCAGGTACATTCAGATATTTTAAATGATCATTTTTTTTTCATAAATCTAGGCAGATTGGGATTAGGATCTTGTCCTGTCAGTGTGTCATTGAATATACATTGTGGTATGGGATTCAAAACTCAAGATGAAGCATGCACTCTGCTTGGGGGGGGGGGAACCAAGCACACAAAGGGCAATAATGTATCATATATAGCTTTGCCACAGGGAGGAACAATCTATCTCTGTAGTTTTTGTATTTGTTTGGATGACTTTTAGTATCCTCAGTGACCAGTAAATATTTGTACGATTTCTTTCTTACAAATATTTGGATTTGTAATATTTCTTTCTCTGTGTGCATATGCTTTTTCTCCCTCTCAGCTTGTGGATTATCGTGTGGAATTCAGCAAATGGTGGGTGAATGAATTTAAGACAATCAAGTTTCCTTCTCAGGGGACTATTTTTGATTATTATATTGACCCGGATACTAAGAAATTCATGCCGTGGACTGATAAAGTGCCTTTGTTTGAGTA
Organism: Cryptoblepharus egeriae; assembly: GCA_030015325.1. Taxonomy (NCBI): domain Eukaryota; kingdom Metazoa; phylum Chordata; class Lepidosauria; order Squamata; family Scincidae; genus Cryptoblepharus; species Cryptoblepharus egeriae. The sequence continues at coordinate 100,189,172 of JAREYC010000002.1, read as the reverse complement.
TGACCCAGATATCCCATTGCAGGTATTGCCAGCAGTCATTTATTCCTGTGTTCTTGTTTATCATTGCTTTCTCAGTACTGGATTCTTCCCAGAACACAAACCCCTTTGTCATTATTGTTCCTATCCAAAGGTATTTACTCATTTACTCAATGTGATAAAAAACTGAAAATGTTTTTCACAAAATTCCTGTTGCTTTGTGTAAGTCACTTCTGGGTCTCTGAGTTTGAAAGAAGAAAGGGCACAATCATGACAGACTTAAAGGACAAAAGTCCAGACAAAATGGTTTGACTTTTCTCATTAGGCACATCATAGAATTTCTTCCAGATGATACTTGTAAATTTTTGGTAATGAAGGCTGCAATCCTAAAGACACTTTCTTGGGAGTAAGACTCATTGAACACACTAGGGCTTACTTTTCAGTAGACCTGGTTAGCATTGTGCTCAAAGTCATACATTTACATTTAAGGCCAAATTTACATGTTATATTAAACCCATGACTGGCATCATGGTGTTCTTTTTTGTAAAAAGGTCATGAGCCTTCTGATCAGTGGTATAGAGAGAAGGTGGCATTAACCAGTCTATACCCAGATTAAAAGCCTGCCTCAATGGCCAGCATTTCTCCCAGAAGAAGGTGCCAATCCTTTCCAAAATGTGTACACTGTTCCCTAACTCCATCTTAGTTCATTTCCGAATAGTAGTATTTTCTGTACTTTTGACAGGTGGGCTCCAGCAGGTTCGCACCTACTCTATAGAACCGGTTGTTAACGAGAGATAGGACATATAAAGTTTAAAAATAGCCATTTAAAAGTGGCTGCCAGATGGGCATAGAACTGGTTGTTAATTTCTTTGAAGCCCATCACTGCAGGAAGTGTATATGAACCTGTAGAGTGGCTGCATGGTGACAACTTTGGGTTTCTCAGCGTTAATGTCATTGCCAAGGATAGGGTGCATTCCCATACATTTCTACACAGATTCAGAAGTTAGCCCCATTGTGTTCAATGGGTCTTACTCCCAGGAAAGTGTGCTTAGGATTGCTGCAATCCTAACCCCACTTTCTTGGGAGTAAGTATTATTGAACGCAATGGGACTTACTTCTGAGTCAACATGCTTAGGATTGCACTGTTAATTTCTCTTTTTCTTAGAATCTGTTTCCTGAGGTTTGAGTTCTTAAGATTTTTTAACAAGCTTGTTTCATTTGAGAGTTTGTTTTGCAGGCCTCGATGGTCCATACAACAGAAACCATCCGGATACGCTATTTCATGGATCTGCTTATGGCAAAGAAATGGCCTGTGATGTTAGTTGGAAATGCAGGCACTGGGAAGTCTGTGATGATGGTGGATAAACTGGAAATGCTAAACATGGATGATTTCGTAGTGCAATCTGTTCCCTTTAATTTCTACACAACTTCAGCAATGCTGCAGTGTAAGGAAATTGCATGGAGGAATCATTCTTTCTGTATCTTGGAGACCTGGGGCTTTATTTGGAATCAGTTCATAGTAAAACAGATGTGCCCATTTTCCAGGTTTGCTGTATAATAGGATCCAACATGTCTTTATCCTGAACAAGGCCACTTTTAGGCACATTTAAGTAGTCTATCCGTCCATACAGACTACATATCACGTTGTTGCTTTTTGAATTGGTTCTTTTAGAAATGTCTGTGAAATGAATTGGAAACATGTTGCCCTAATTATGTCAGTTTCTCCGTACTATTTACTTGTGCAGCTATTCTGGAGAAGCCCCTGGAGAAGAAATCTGGACGGAATTTTGGTCCCCCTGGTACCAAGAAGCTAATTTACTTCATAGATGATATGAACATGCCAGAGGTAGATAAATATGGTACTGTGGCTCCTCATACATTGATCCGGCAACACATGGACCATGGACATTGGTATGCATATAGCTGTTCTGTAGCTACTGCTTTACATATACATTTGAATTGCACAGCTGGTTGATTTGGTTGGGCCCTGGAGATTCTTCTGCATGGTGTCTCCAACATGGTATACTCCAGGGGTGTCCAAACTTTAAGTTTCAGGGTTCTTGGATCTTTAACAATTGTATAACAGGGAGAATTCCAGCAGGTGTAGCTTCTTAACTCACATATCACAAACTGCACCAGCTGAAATTTGCTCTGTTATACAATTGTTAAAGGTTCAGGAGCACTAAAGTTGAAATTTTGGACACCCCTGATATACTCCATGGTACAATCCAAGCAGAGGCATCACTAGGGTTTGTGTCAACTGGTGCAAGAGCTCATTGCATCACCTCCATGATTGACTTTCCAGTCCATACCATACCAGTCCATTGGGATCAATACTCTTAGGTTTACTGCCATCAGTGATGCAAACTAGCCCCACCTTCTGCATATTCTGGAAGCATGGCTGTATGTCTGTCGCATTTCAACTAAAAAGTTCACAAAGCGGTTTAAAAGAAAAAGAATAAATTAAAGGCTGATGGATCCCTGTCCCCAAAAAGGTTCAAAATCTAAAATACTAAACCAACAGAAGCCACTATAACAAACATTGCTGGGGTGAAGAGGGCCAGTTATTCTTCCTCTGCAAAATAAAAGAGGAACACCCACTTGAAAGAGTGCCTATTGCCCAGTTAGCTTACCATTCAAATGCTGAATGCAGGTAAATTTTACATCCTAGGATTAGACCTTATCTTTGCTCCAAGGTGATAATCATAGGGAGACACTTTGTGATGCAGTTGTGTCCAGCATATATCTGTGCACAGAAACACTACTGCAGGGAGAGCAGGTAGGGAGCTCATTATAGGTGATTGGGCTAAAGTGCACAATCCCAAGAGTTCCTTGAATATTTTTGTCTGCAGAGAAAAACTTTGAAGGAAGTTGGTTTATACAGTATTTCTGTCTCATAACTTTTTTTGCTTCTACTTTTCCACTAGGTATGACAGAGTCAAGCTGACATTAAAAGATATTCACAATTGTCAGTATGTTGCCTGCATGAACCCAACAGCTGGGTCCTTCACTATTGACTCCAGACTCCAGGTAGGCATTTGAATTCAGTGTTACTGGAGGAATGGGTCTGCCATTTCTCAATTCATTACAAAACATCACCGTCATCTCTGCAATGTTTACTTTTTTGAATTTGGATGCCTCTTCCCCTGATTGGAAGTATGTTTGGTTTGTTTTGAAATTTAAAATGGTTTCCTTATATTAAGATGGACCTTGTAAATGTTACCACAAAACGAACCTTGTAAATGCTTCTTTTGTAGCGACACTTCTGTGTGTTTGCTGTGAGTTTCCCAGGACATGATGCCCTTATGACCATCTATAGCACCATCCTATCTCAGCACTTGGCCTATAGAAATGTCCCAATGGTGATCCAAAAGATGCCTGCACAGCTAGTTTCAGCAGCTCTAGGTCAGTATCTCTATATATATCTGTCTGTCTATGGCAGTGTTTCTTAATCTTCCTAACGCTGTGACCCCTTTATAAGTTCCTCATGTTGTGGGGACCCCCAACCATAAAATTATTTTCGTTGCTACTTTATAACTGTAAATTTGCTACTGTTATGAATCGTAATGTAAATATCCGATATGCAGGATGTATTTTCATTGTTACAAATGAAATGTGTGTGCTATGCACTCATTGAACACAATGGAATTTATTTTACAGTAGGCATGCATAGAACTGGACCTTGAGGCTGCAATCCTATCCACATTTACATGGGAGTAAAGGTCCCCTGACTATAATGGGATTTATTTCAGAGTAGGCATGCACAGGATTGGGCCCTGAGGCTGTCAGTCAGCCCCAGTGTGCGCACAGCTACAGCCAGAGGTCTGGCAAGCCTGACCTGGCCCCCTGCACCAGGGGTCTTTAGGCGACCCCCAGGAAAGCTCTAGGTGATCCCCAAAGGGGTCCCGACCCCCACTTTGAGAAATGCTGGTCTACAGCTTTTCAACAAAAAAGTTTACAAAGTGAAATAGTGAATAATAATAATGAAATAATTAGTAGCTATTTATTAGCTAATGGGTCCCTGTCCGAAAAGGGCTCACAATCTAAATACAAAACAACACCAGCAGAAGCCACTATAACAGTTATTGCTGGGGTGAAGAGGGCCAGTTACTCTTCCCCTGCTAAATAAAAGAGGAACACCCACTTGAAAGAGTGCCTTTTGCCTAGTTAGCAGGGATATGTATGACAAAAAAAAGCTAAACTAAATAGAGTAGATTATAGAAGGAATGTTAGTTTTTCCTATTTGTATATTTCCAGTGTTTATAACCTGCATGATCCAGACATTTTTCCAGAAGGAACTTTTAGGAATACTTCATTTTCCCAGTACAGCACTGTACTTTGATATAATTTTGCTGGAGAAAACTACAGTCCTTTTCTCAGCATGCTGAACCACTGTGATGTGGAACAATGATCACATAGTTGGCACAGCCATGTTCAGAGGACTGAAGAGAGGTTTACCTCATGATTCTTTGGAAATAAAAAATAGAGAATCTCATTGGGCTTGCTATTCTCATTATATATGTGGTGGGAATGTGGAATGGATGTGTTGGGTATTAGGCATATATGGCTAGTACAGAAAAAAATTTGGAATGTAAATCTATATACATAAAATTGAAAACTCACTCACTCATCAAAGCCCAGCCAAAACCCCTGGGCCTAGAAGTGTGAAATTTGGGGAGGGTATTCCTTTGGAGATAGAGGCACCCACTAAGAACCAGTTTCCGGAAATTCCAACAGGAAGGGGTGAAAAGGGGCGCAACACGTTTTCCTCCCTATACATTGAAGAGTCCCTGACTGATTGTTGTTCTGCCCCAACCCCCAGGCCTAAATGCATGAAATTTGGGGAGGGTGTTACTTATGCAATGTCAACACCCACCAAGAACCAGTTTTGAGAAATTTAACCCTTAAGGGGGTGAAAAGGGGTGCAACGTGTTTCTGTCCTATAATTAACATTGAAAACAGACTGATCAACATCCAGCCAATTTGATGCCCAGTTCCTGATGCACTAGGAGAGATGGTGCGCATGGGGGGTTGATGATGCGCATGGGAGGTTGATGATGCACACAGGGTTGATGCACATGGGGGGTTGATGATGCGCATGGGGGGACGATGCGCATGGAAGGATGATGCACAATGGGGGATGGCATTGGAGGGGTATTATACTCCTGCAATGCGGATACATTTCGCTAGTATGAACATAAAATATTCTTACCTCTCAAAGCCATTAATTGTATAAGAAACAATGTGGCAGCAACACAATTGCCACGTTTTTTGCTTTTTAAGTCTTGCCTCTAAATGGAAAGTACAGTGGCGCCTCACATAACAAATGTAATTCGTTCCAGAGGCATATTCTTTATGTGAAACATTCTTTACGTGAAGCAGATTTTCCCATAGGAAATAATGGAAACTCAGACGACTGGTTCCACAACCCCCAAAATAGTCATATAAAAATATTAACCCTCTCATTTGGCTAATATAACACTGAACATTAAAAAAATAAATCCATGCAGGGACAGCAGGGAGCTGTCCAGCAATTGCCTAGGACTTCAATTGCCCCAGCTAGTTGCCCTTGGTTCGGCTTCTACACATTTGTGTAAGGAGGTTCTCAGCCAGATTCTAGGGCCCTGGAGCTCAATAGCTGCAATCTGCTGCCTCATGGTTCATCCAGAGGACATTGCCTTATTTGGGAAAAATCATCAGACTTGCTGGAGCCAGATAAATTGGAGGAGGTTCATTTGAAGTAATTATTTTTACAGAGGGAGCCTATTTGAGCCATTCACAAAATAGCCAAGGCAATCCTGCCATCTGCTGGCTCTTCTGATGAAGCACATGGGCCTTTTTAATACCAGGAACTTTAAAGTGAATTGAAATTTTGTTCCTAGCATTTTATTTGAATTTTTATCCGTGCGTACACAAATGTGTTTTCACGGGCTGAGAGTTAACTGGATGTAAAAATGATGACAGAACACTGAGATTGAATTCAAAACATGCATTCAATGTGCATGATCTTATGAAGTCTACTAATGCTGCAATCCTAAAGACACTTTCCTGGGAGTAAGACCCCTTTAACACAATGGGGCTTACTTGTGGGTAGATATGGTTAGGAGGCTGCAATCCAAGACACCTTGTCTCCCCACTTTCTCCTTTTCTCCATCCTGAGCCTCTCTTTCCCCTGCTCCTTTCTGGCTAGCCCTGAGCTGCTTCCCTCTTCTCCACTGCTCTTCTCTCCCTCTGCCCAGTGGACACCCAGCCACAGGAGGAACAGCACAGAAGTGTTGCTTTCACTATGGGCAGGTGTGCAAGGCAGCCCTGACGCTTTTTAAATAGGCTGCTGACCAGCGCATCTGCCCCAACTGCCAATGAATGTGTTCTTTATGTGAAGCACTTTCTTTACGCGAAGCAGAATCTTAGATAAATTTTTGTTTGTTACGTGAAACATACTTTACATGAGGTGTTCTTTACGTGAGGCGCCACTGTAGAAGATAGTTTGAAAATTTGTAGCCACATTAATTAAATACATTTCTGATTAATAATTTGGGGGATTAGATAGATAGATATAGATAGATAGATAAAAATTAATTTCTGATTTCTTGTTACTTGCCAACACAGGATTTAAAACCAATTTTCCCCCATTACACTCATATCCTTCTTTGAATTTATAAATGCTATTTTTTATTTTTTATTTTACAGGCTTACATCAGAAAATAACATCAACCTTCCTTCCAACGGCCATAAAATTTCACTATGTCTTCAACCTCCGGGATCTCTCCAACATTTTCCAGGTACAATATTGATTTCATTATACTAGCACTTCCCAACTTATGTAAGTGCGGGGATTCAAATAAATTAACAACAGGTTCTATGTCCCATTAGTAACAGAACCAGGCACTCATTAGCAAAGGGTTCTATAGAACCTGTGAGAACCTTCCAATGTTGATTTTTACATGAGAAGTGTCTGTTCTACTTCACACAGTCATAGAGAATGTGGAATGCTTTTATCATCCCACCAAAGTTGTATCTCTTTATCTACTCGTATTTACATGCTTTTGAAATGCTAAATTGGCAGGAATCATTGCTACTGTGCGTTAATTTTCTCAGCAAATTTGGAGAACAGCCCAACTTAATGCTTCCTGTCCAACTTGCTGATTACAGAAAGACAGTAATATTGATTTCATTATACTAGCACTCCCCAACTTAGGTAAGGGTGGGGAATTTTTTACAAATCCATGAGGTTATTTAACTCTGCCATAACTCCATCTTCTTTCATCTCCACAGTCACTTCCCAGAGCTTCTGACTAACCCTCTTCATACTTTGTTTTCCCTTCCTGACCTCTTCTTCATGTTGTCTCCAGTTTTGAAAGCACTTCTTGCATAGCAATCTCATCCTTCCTCCCATGATTCAGCATGACTGTGCTTTCTGTTGTCAAACTTTATAAATTCATAATGACATCTCCTGAGGCATTCTGTTCTGCCAGGGGAAGATGCCATCTGTTAACACACATGCAACTGCAATATGTACAAGGACCCAGGGGAAAAATGCCTTTCCTAAACACATGTATATGTATTCCATTCATGGTACAGTGTTTCCTCAAACCTTTAGGGAGATTTACTCCCTTCACAGGAAGTCTTTGTGGAGGAGGAAAGAGGTGTGGGTGGCAATGAAATCCCCAGTCACGAAGAGGGGGCAGTGGAGGGAGAGTGCTTTCACTTTCACTCACTTCGGACTGCTTCCAGGATCCCGTAGGTGCAGGGACCACTACTCAACTCTCTGCAGGGCTCTCTGAGGTTTATAATCTTCAAAAGAACTGACTGCAAAGCACCTCCTGGAAACCAGAACTGCTTTGCGATTTCTTCTTTTTAAAGATTACCCCCCTTTCCCTGCCCTTTGAAGAGACTGGGGGAATCTTTACACAGACTTGTGGTTGTGACCCTCCAGATTGAGGAAAAATGGCTGTTCGTGAACAGTTTTCTTCCTTCGATAGATTTTTCAGTGAAGCAATTACTGGTATTTTCATTTTGATCATTGCTCTTTAACAAAATGAATTTACAGCAGACATATGAAATGCAGCTTAAATCTACAACAGTGGCTATGAACACCTCACTTGGGTTCTTTAACCCAAGTTGTCAGCAGTCAGTGTGGGGCATAATGCAGCAGAAAATTCCAAGGAGAGGGTCCAACTCCTCGCACTATGGAAAAGAGAGACATTTTGATGGATCCCGTTGAGAAAACATTTTTTGAACTTATTTAGGAGAGGGGTGCACAGACATTTTGACAAAGACACATCACCTCTCTTGCACTTTGTCAGGGGCCAGAAAAAGAATTCGTTTACATTCAAATTTAAATAAATGAATAAATAAAAAAGAGACTGAACTTTTATGATTGAATGAATTTTACTAAACATATAATACATGAGAATGCTAGTTATTATTTGTAATGCAAGTGTTCTGTATTAGATTCATGTATCAACAAAAACACTTGAGAACTATTAACTTCGATATCTATCCCAAGTTATTAACTTTGTGATTCAATGACAGTGGTGGAGCTGTTGTCTTGATCTCAACACACACTAACAACTCCCCCTCTTGATCAGGAAAAACATGAGGATATAAGTTGTCTGAGGCAGGATGTCCCCTGAATCAAATCAAAAGACAAAGGCTGCAATCATCAAGACACTTTTCTGGGAGTAAGACCTATTGGACACAATGGGGCTGACTTTTGAGTTGAAATGGTTAGGATTGTGCTCATAGTTGCTCAGAGACAATAAAGCAGGATGTCCATTGAATTAGACTAAGGCAGACATATAAGGCAGATTCCAGCTCCCAACACTTCTCCGTGTTTATCTGAGTTTATCTATATATATAAAAGAGAAAAGTCACTCACTGACTCACTCACTCACTCACTGACTCATCACTGCCCTGCCAAAACCGCTGGCCCTAGAAGCGTGAAATTAGGGGTGGGTGTTCCTTCCATGATGGAGGAGTGCACTTAGAACCGGTTTTTGGAAATTCCAACCGGAAGGAGGTGAAAAGGGGCGCAACGCATTTTCCTCCCTATGCTTTGCATTGGAGAATTGATGACTCAGCAACATTCTGCCCCAACTGCTGGGCCTGAAGCATGGAATTCTGGGAGTTCCTTCTGTCGCCTGAACACCCACCAAGAACCATCTGGAGAAATTTAATCCTTCAGGGGCTGAAAAGGGGGCAACGTGTTTCTGTCCTATACTTAACATGGAAGACTGACCAACACCAGCCATTTTGGTGCTTGGACCCTGGTGCACAGGGGGGATGTTGTTCAGAGGAAGAAGTTGCACTGGTGGAGATGCTGCGCACGGGGGAAAGTTGCACACAGATTGCGCACGGGGGGATGATGCACCTGGGGTGGATGATGCGCATGGGGGAAAGTTGCGCATGGAGGTTGATGCGCATAGGGGAAAGTTGCGCATGGGGGGGATGATGCGCATGGCGGAAAATTGTACATGGGGATGATGCGCATGGGGGATGATGCGCATGGGGGAAGTGGCGTATGTGGGGAAGTGTCGCATGGGGTGTTTATGCGCCATTAGGGGATGGCGTATGGGGAAATGTTACTCCCGCAACGCAGGTACACTTTTCGCTAGTGACTGGATAAAATTGATAATGGTGTTGGATGTGTTCTGAAGAAGACATAGGAAGGACAGTTCAGATTATCAAGATTAGCCTTGTCACTTTACAGTCAATTCTATATTTGTTTAATTTGCAATATAATGTATGGGCTCCACTTTTCCAAAACATTGACATGGCTGTTTACAAGCCCAGCCAGCAAATGCTGATGCTACTGTCTTTGACAGGGACTGCTGTTTTCTACAGTTGAATGCCTCAAAGTGCCAGTAGACCTGGTTCGACTATGGCTGCATGAAGCTGAGAGGGTTTATGGTGACAAACTTGTAGAGGAAAAAGATATAGAAAGCTTTGGCCGGGTTATGATGGCTTCTTGCAAAAAGTTCTTTGAGGTGAGGTTCTTTCTTTTTTCCATTCCATAGATTTGCATTCTGCTAGGATAACTCTGGACTTTTCTATATTAGAAATAGAAGTCTAATTAGCCATATGCAAGGAGGAAACACATCGGAATTCATAGGCATCTCATTACACTAGGCAATCCCTACAATGAAATAAGTTACCATTATTTTTAAAGTACGATGGATAGACCAAATAATCTAGTTCTCATTTGTTAAACAGTTACCCAACTTCTGGAGCCTACATACATCTAGCCCCCAAATTTGCCATAGTTGAAATGAAGGTGCTATTTAATTTATAAGCATATGTTTTTGTCTTCTGCAGGAATTAGGTGACCATGTTGTTTTTGCAAAGCCCAATATTTATTGTCACTTTGCTCAAGGCATGGGAGACCCAAAATATCTGCCTATTGCTAACTGGCAAATTTTGAATAAGTTACTTGCAGAGGCCCTGGATAGCTACAATGAAGTCAATGCCGTGATGAATTTGGTAAGTGTCACTGAAAAGCTGGAGTGAGGCTGCTCCTGATTCTTCCAAGTGCGGTCTCAGTTCTTTTAACTTCTTTACTGAGAATATGCATGTGATTATGTACTTTTAAAAATGTGTCACAATGCCTTGTTTTCTACAAATTCATTGTCTTTTCTCCTTTACATGCAATAAATTTGTCCCACAATTAGTAAGCTCTGAATTTTTAAGCCACACTTTTTTGTGCATGAATCATTGCTGACTATCCCCCAAATCCAGAGTAACTACGGGAGCACGTAAGAGACATTATGAGCACCCGTAGTTACTGCACCACCCAATGAAATCCTATGGGAAATTCATATTGGTATCCAGAGTAAATTATTCTTACACCAGAGCTAGGGCTCCCCATAGTTACTCTGGATTTTGCCCGTAGAGCACTCATGGTTGTGCTATCCCCACAGATGTGACTAACTTTTGAACATGGAAGGGTTGTTGTTGTGCAGTCTTTAATAGATAAAAAGGAAAAAAAAATCAGGTATCATTGGGAACAGCATAATGTCCAAAATGAAAAGAAAATATCTAGAAGGAGTTAATGAATTGGTAGATGTGTGCATGATTAGGTTAAAGATGTTAAAACATAATTGTGTGCATATTTAAAAAAAATTGAAGCCCATGTAAAGCAACAAAGGGGGCAGAATAGCAAATTGGCCAAGATAAAGATACCATTTTGTGAACCATTTTGTTCAAAACAACTACAGAAGTGTAATGATCAGTGTCTGTTTTAGTGACAACTTCAACCGTATAGTGGTGCTAAACACTGGAGCACAAAAAATCAGGGTAGGATAACTAGTTGGGGAGGGGGAAAAACAGGTGAGGAGGCTGAAGGAAGGAGGTGGCTCCAGTGGCACAGGATCATGATGTATCCTATCAAGGTGTGACCTCCCTAACCACTTTCTCTCCTCAGACTTGTTCCAGTGAAAATAATGATCAGGTCCAAGGAGTGAAACAGGAGGCTTATGTAGGAGTATAGGAATTTTAATCCCCTTTCCCCTCCAAAACCTCCTAATCCACTCTTTCCCCCCTTTCCCCCCCCCCCCCAGAAGTCTTAGGGCGCAATCCAGAGCAAGTTCAACCTGCTCTGCCCTAACTGCTCTCTCCTAACTATTCTGTATCCAGAGCAGAAAGTTATGCTGCATCCAGAGAGTCAGGAAGTCTGGGCTGCCCTAACTGCTCCAGAGCATGCTAAGTCAGTGACATCTGGGGAGGGCTTGCTCCTGAGTAGACCCCCCTCAGATCACACTGAAGAAGGAACAGCTGTGGTGCCTACGTTATAAGGAAGCCCAGCAGTTCCTGACAACCAGTTACAGCTGCAGTTCTTCTAGTGCAAGATGGATGCTTGGAGTGGCCTGCTGTATCCTGAGGTTAGTGGGCTGCCATAGTTGTGCCATATCCTGAGGTTGAGAGGCAGGGATTGCAGCTAGGCTGGCCAAGAACTCAGATTTTTGGTCAACACTGCCATTCTTACTCAGGCCTTATCATGGATGCCTATGGGTCTACTCATTACTATACCTGCTCCTGAGGTGGTATATCTCTGAGGAACTGGAAGAGGGCATTTCTGCCTTGAAACAGGCTTTGGATACAGAGTAACTGCTCTGCCCTAGGCAATGCTAAACTTGCCCTCAACTTGCCTCTCCGGAGCTGCTTAGGCTGCCCCAGTTAGGGCAGAGCAGGTCCACCTCTCTTAGGGCACCCTATGTTGCCTTGCTCTGCCCTAAGCCTCTTCCAGAGTAACTGGGCTGGAGCATCTTGCAGTTGCTCCACCCTAGTGATAGATAGGGCACCCTAAGGCCTCTTATGTGCAAGGAATAGTTGCTCTGGATTGGGCTGCCTGTGGCACAGCTGCACTAGCAGGAGAAAGGATAGGGTTTGGCTGTAAATCTTAAAATTTGCAATCCTAGAGATAGCTTTTGACTACAAGTTCTTCTAAGATTTGCTATAGTTTGTTATTGTAGTTTGCTGAAAAGCCTTCCTTTTCCTGTCACAGGTACTGTTTGAGGATGCTGTGGCTCATGTCTGCAGGATCAATCGGATTTTAGAGGCTCCCAGAGGAAATGCTTTACTCGTTGGAGTAGGAGGCAGTGGCAAACAAAGCCTATCTCGACTGGCAGCCTATATCAGCTCCTTGGATGTGTTTCAGATCACACTGAAGAAAGGCTATGGGATTCCAGATCTCAAGGTGCAAAGGTTTTTTTAGAAATATCCTAGCAAATGGCTGGAACACAGAAAGGAATGAACAACCAGTGCTAACTGCTTGATATGAAGCTGCCTTGCATCACATGTCATATAGTATACCAAAAGACAGCCTTCTCAATCCAATCCTTGATATTCATGTCCATTTCTGAAAAAGTAATTTTAAAGATTTTAATGAGTTGAATTTTGCCCATTGAAATAATAGGAAATGATTAAAAACCAAATGAAAATTGAAGCAGTTGAACATGAACTGAAACAAATTTTTGAAATAAACCAGTCGTGCAGCTACTGGTTGTAGCCCTTTGCAAAGCTCAAAATGTTGCCTGAAAGTGATGTCACAACCAGAAGTGATTTCATCCCTGGTTTTTTAAAAATGAAAATTGGGGGAAACCTGCCTCCTTCTCAGCAGTTCACCATCCATTTGCTCTATTGGCAAAGCTAAAACACCTCTTTGCTATATGGAGTCAAAGACGATATTGTCCCCCTCACATCGCAACAACAAATCAAATTTAAATAAGTAAAAAAATGAAAACTCTGTCCCTTATCGATTAGGGAAACTATGCTGGGGCAAAGAGAATTGGTTAGTCTTTTCTTGCTAACTATGAGGAGCACAACTTAGCATAGATAACAGTATTATGACACATGTATATGGAAATGAGAGCTGATTCATATTAACACCTTATTAGTTCCATAGCTCTCAGAGGAATCGGTATCATGGGAAAGTTTTAAGTTAAGAAAACAACTTTTTGTTCCATAGGCTTTTGTGTTTTCATTTTCTGGTTAATTGGCCTTAACATTTGATAGAATTTAGATATTCCAATGCAGTTTGTTTCCTTGCATTTTCCATTAAACTTCCTTTCCAACAATATATAACATGATGATATTATTATGCATACATTCCCTATTTCTAATAATTTCAGCCACTAGTGTCAATCTCAGCTTGACACTACCCTATCCTAGGGTAGGGCATTAAGCTTCCTACCCTAATGCTTGCTACCCGGTGCAACAGCACCCCCTGCACCGCCTAGCTACAACACTTTAAAAAGGCAATAAAACTAAGCACACTTCCAAACAAAGCAACAATTTTTTTAAAAAAATCAGTTTACTTATTTGCAAATCCCTGATTCTGAGTTCTGAAAGTTGGCAGGAATAATGTTTCTACAAAGGTCCTTCAGTGGTGTAATGAGCAGCAAAGAGAGGGAGGCTCCTGGGGGTTATGTCAGTCTGCTTGGGAAGTGCATGAGTGGCCCCTACTGGTCAGTAGCGGGACACACAGATTTGTGTGTTACACTTTTATGGGTAGATATTTCATTTTATTTAAGGATTTTATATGCCACCCTTCCCATGCCAAAGCAAATGCCCAAGGCGGTTTACAGAGTTTTTATAATCAAGTACAAAATAATACAACAAGAAAAAAGCATCAATGCATTAATTTTAGTAAGTTTTAAAAGACATGAAATGCATTGTATTTAACATTTTAAAATGTTAGAAACGATATTGGAAAAATTTTTAAATGAATTTTACACGGTAGAAAGACAGAGCAAAATAAAATTCAAATGAAGGAGAAGAACTTTTTAAATCAATAAAGATTAAGTCGCACAGAGCAATCAGCAAACCAATACCAGACAAAAGTGGTATGTTTTGAGCCTTTGCTGAAATACCATGCAAGAGGGAGTATTTCTCCGATAGGAGGCAGGAAATGTCATATTTCACTACAAAAAAGGTTTGCCACCCTCCTGGGATAAACACCCTCCTCACCTGGGAAAAACATGGCATTTGCAGAAGTATCCCTTCAGAAGGCCTAAGAGGGTGGGCTGAAATGTATGGAAGGAGGCTGTATTTTATGCAGTATATCATGGATCCAAGTCGTGAAGATCCTTTAAGTTTAAAACCAGCACTTTGAACTGAAACTGGAAAAAATGGGCAGTAGTGTAATTGCTAAAGTAGCAGCCCTTCAAGTCATAACATCTGGCCCCTGTAACAATTTGGGCTGCTGCATTCTGCACTAATTGCAGCTTTCAGATTGTTTTATCAGGTAGAGTTCATTGCACTAGACAAGTCTGAAGGTTACTAAGGCATAGATTACTATAGCAAAATACAAATGGCTCATGGATGGCTCATTGGCGCATCAGCATAAGCTGGGAGTTGGCATTTCTAATGAATGCTGCTTCCCGATTTTCCAGGGAGAGCTGAGAGTTCAGAATTCCCAAACTGATCATCTGTTTTTGCAAAGGCAGTGTAACTCCATCCAAAGTGGACAGATGATTCAATACCTGCATTGAGGATTTCATGACAAGGAGAACCTCTGTTTTTTCAGAATTTAGTTGCAACTTGTTGGCTTTCATCCTGTCACTAATGCATTTAGACAGCACCCCAGGACTTCTTCAGCTTTCTTATGAGCAGTATGGTAGGGAAAGATAGAGTTGGGGACCATCAGCATATTGGTGGCACCCACATCAAAACTCTGGATCATCTCCCTCAGTGGTTTCATATAGATGTAAAAAACATAGGTGATAGGATTGATTCCCTTGGGCACATCCTACTGGAAGGGCCAGAATGATGAAAAGGTGTCACCCCCACATCACTCTCTAGATAGCAAGCAGTGGAACCATGGGGCAGTGCCCCCATCTCCCAGATCTGCCAGCTGATTCAGGAGGATACAGTGATTGGTGCTGAAGTCTGTTGAAAGGTCCAACAGAACCAGCTGGGAAGCACCACCCCTAGTGAATCCTTGATAAAGGACATCTATCAGAGAACTATAGCTGGCTCTGTACCAAAGCCTAGCATGAAGCCAGGCTCATCTAGGAATCTCTGGAGCTGGATGTTGACCGCTCACTCAGTCACTTTCCCTAAGAAAGGAAACTTGGAAACTGGTTGATAATTGTTTAAACTGGTGGAGTCCAAAGAAGGGGATTTTTTATGGAGAGGACATACAACACAATTGCAACCTTCATGATACTAGGCATTATTCCCTCCCATAAATATGAGTTTAAAATAGGTACAAGTCAACTGGCTAGCCCTGCTTGTGCATCTCTTATTTAGCCAAGCAGAACAAGTGTCAAGACAGTAAGGTTTCAAGCTCATGAGGATCTTATCTACATCATCAGGTTATATTAATTGAAAGAAGCCCTAATGATGGGGTTGGCAGATGTTGTAGGGAGAGCAACCAGAGTAATTGGGATATTTGAGTCACCTGACCTTTGTGAAGACATTTAGAACACAATCCTAACCATGTTTACTCCAAAGTAAGCCCCATTGTGTTCAATAGGTCTTACTCCTGGGAATTTTGGCTCTTTCCTTTGTTAATTTAAGATGCATTTAAAGAATGAATTGCCATCCACAGCGCTCCAAAGAAAAACTGACAAGTTTGTTTTGTGATTCAGGCTGACCTGGCATCCCAGTATATCAAAGCAGCTGTGAAGAACACCCCTACTGTGTTTCTCATGACTGACTCCCAAGTTGCTGAAGAGCAGTTTTTGGTACTAATCAATGACCTTTTGGCATATGGAGAGATCCCAAGTCTATTCCAGGATGATGAAGTGGAAAATATTATTGGCTCTATGAGACCTCAAGTGAAATCGCTTGGCATTCAAGACACCCGAGAAAACTGCTGGAAGTTCTTCATTGATAAAGTCCGAAGGCAACTGAAAGTACAGTGACTGAGTTTTCTGTCTCATTTCTGCTGCATTTCTGGGAGCTGGTGGGGTGGAAATGGTTCTCCAGATATCTTTGCAAAGAGAACATGTTGCATACTAGCAGTATAAACTGTGGCTATATTGGCTATGGTGAAAGCATTTAGTCTTTCTTTAAAGGCTGTCTGGTAACTGTGACTAGTCCAGAAGACAGCCTGAAGCAGGCATGGAGAAAACACATTTTACTAGTGCATGAAAAGCTGCTGTGACTTTTTGGACGTGATTCAAAGTGGTAGCACTAAACTTTGAATCCTAAGTAGGGACCAGGGAACCCGATTGAGTCTTGCTTCCACATCAGCACACCAATGCATGTGGTCATCTATAGAGGCCCTTGTCCATGTGTTTCACTTCCCGAAGTGAGTGACTAGGGAGCAGGTCATCTTAGTTGTGGTGCCTCTATTGTGGAATTTGCTCCCAAGAGGGTATTACGTGACACTTATGCTGTTGTCCTTTCAGGCCCAGGTAAAGGCCGCAATCCTATCGCCGGCCAGCTGTGTCAATGCAGCATGCCAAAAAGGCTTGTGCTTTATCCAGCAGGCAGGCATGCTGATGAAAAATGTGAATAGCTCTTACTGAATCCTGGGGCCATCAATATATGCCACCACATTTAAGGGTGTCCTCAGATATATGCCATCACTTTTGGTGGCATGTGTCTTTGGTGGCATGTGTTTTTAGAGAAAAAGGGGGCAGCGAGGATTAAAATTGAGGGGATAGGATTTAGCATGTACCAATGCTGCCAGATCTAAACAATGCTGCCAAATCTAAAGCTAAAGTCTAAACGGGTTCATCTATTCTTTATGCTCTGTATGACTTGAGGATTTTTGAGTTTCTGATTGTCCTTGATGTAATTTTGGGGAACATGGCATAATAAGGGGCATCACCATCCTTAGACTCACTGAAACCTCAACACCGCTAGGAGACTACAACATAGCCATAGACATTGACCCACAAACACAGGGTGAACATATAGAATGGAGGACATAGAGCTTGTACCTTTAACCTTTGCATAGAAGAGGAATTTTGGCAGGTTTAGCTCAACATAGAAGGGTTTCAAAAGCAGCACCTGCCTCAATTACCTCTTCTATGCAATGGTTAAAGGTACAGGCACTCTGTCCTCCATTCTATATAGTCACCCTGCACAAACAGGACTGCATCCCTTTAAAACATGGAACACAAAGAGGGTGGAACAAGGTAGCATTCTGTTTTGCAGTCTATAGAAAAGAAATTCTGATATTTTTTTCAGAACAAAAAGTATTTAAATAAGGATCAGTTTCAGAGTCACCAGATGCCAAACGCAAAATCCCTGAATGGCAAGACCAGAATTCCTGCCCAAAGGCAAAAATTCCTAGCCCCCAAGCCAAAATTCCCGCATAAATTCCTGCAATTAAAAAAAAATGTAGAAAACCCCAAAAATGTAAGACAAGCAAAAATAAGCTAAAAACACTTGTTTCTCTCCTGTATTTAATTTCAGTACTATATTACCCCTTTTAAAATTGAAAAATGATGAAACTCTCTACTCACTGTGGCTGAGAGAGAGACAAAAACTCCATTAGATCACAATTATCTGGGAGGAAGTCCCATTGTATAATGGAGTTTCCTTCTGTGTAGACACAACACAACTAGCATGGGGCTCACACATTTTCCAATTCCTCCACCTCACTTGGGGCAGTTGGGAGGTTGAAGCTGCGGTGACGGAGCGAGGCAGCAGGAGGCAGACTATCAAGGAATAGCAGGCAAGCAATGCCGGGAGGCCGGCGATGGCGCATGGAGGCAGAAATAGACTGGCAGCAGACTCATGGGGTGGGCGGCTGTGGCGAAGGCAGCGGGCGGCTGTGATTGCAGCCCCGTGAGGAGAGCGCGCCAGAGGCCTTTGCCAGCTTGCTGGCTGAGAGTGATCTGAGCCACAGTGAAGTGGTGAAGGGGAGGAGCTTCCTTCTCCCGCTCACTCTTTCTCCCACATGATGGTCCGCCCAATGATCAGGACCAAAGATAACGCATGCCCCAGACACAGCCAAACAAGTGTGCATAGCTGCAGCACACCAAATTTAAATGGCGGCCATTTTCCCGGAGGCTGGCCACATTTTCCCTGAGGAGGGGCTTGTTTTCCGGAGGCCTCCTGGAAATTCCGGAGGTCTGGCAACCCTGCACAGTTTACCTTGTTTCCTGATCCTCTTCTTAAGATCACTTCCAACAAAAAAACTGATATGGAGTGTGATGCTTTTCTTCCCCCAGGTGATCCTGTGCTTTTCTCCTGTGGGGTCTACCTTGCGTGTGCGGGCAAGAAAGTTTCCTGCTGTTGTGAATTGCACAGCTATAGACTGGTTTCATGAATGGCCTGAAGATGCCTTGGTGTCTGTAAGTGCAAGGTTCCTAGCAGAGACCGAGGGAATTGAGGTGAGCCAGAACCTATAGCAGTATCATTTCTAGCAACACCAATGAAGAATTTGAAAGGTGGATTAAGGATATCAACTATCAGTGCTTGGTACTGAATACAGAAACTCTGCCCAAGTTCTGTTACCCTGGGAAGTGCTCCAGGGCTGACAGATTGCAGTAATATTACTTTCCTCACCTTTCCTCAATGCAAGTCTCAATGCAAAGTGACATTTTTCACTGAATAAAAACCTATGTTAAGAAGGGATTTGGGTTTATCATTCCATGCATCTTGGATCAAGTGGTGGGTGTAGAAGAAGCCCACTCATCCACTCACTGCATTCCTGAAGCCATAGCATGTGCCTTCTACTCCATCTATCCTTCTCCTCCCCAAAGCTTGATCTAGGCTTGGGTAGTCTCTGGGAAGGGGTGGGAAGAAAGGATGGCAGGTGAGAGATGCAGGAGCAAGGGTGCTACTACAGCCAATAGCAGCTGCCTGTGGGAGGGGGACGGACAGGATATCCCATCCATCTGTTATGTAGGGAGGGTGCCAAAATGTAGGGGCATTGCGTGCCAAATTACCTAGCTGTGCCACTGAACTGTGTGCCCTTACCTGAATGCTGGAAAGTTGATTAGAATTGCACCCAATGTCACTTCGATAAACCTTTCTAGCAAGGGTAATAAGGACTAGAGGGAGGGAGTTCCCCCCCCATTAAACGTATCATAGATAATTCCTTCAAGAATAGGTAAAAACTTTCAGAAAGAGATAAGATTGCATATGGTAAAACTGTTTCAATGCAGGCCATAAGGGAGGATACATCTGGATTAAGAGGGGTAAGAAGCCTTCCCTTTCCAAAGCTAACTTGGATGAAAAGCTTCTCCTCCTAGTTCTTTTCTTCTGATTCCTGTTCCCCTGGTGCCTGACCCTTTAATGCTAGAAAGCTCTTCATTGAGTGGGCACTCTATAGCAGTGGTCTTCAAAGTGGATCAGGATACCTTTTGGGGGGGGTGTTGCAACATCATTATACAAAGGTCGCAGGAAGCTGGGCACTGCTATCTTGGAATCTGGCACTGAGCACCACCATCTTGGAATGGGGCACTCCAACTGCTTTCCTGGAGTGTGTCACGTTGAACACAATGAATTAATTCCAAGTAGTGCTGGAGGAGTTCTGGCACCACAATGATGTCACCCTGTTTGTTATTACTTCCAGCCATGATATCACTTCCAGGGCGTCCCAAACATATTGTCATTTTCCAAAGGGGGGTGCTGTGCTGGAATACTCAAGTACCACTGCTCTACAAAATGGTGGAAAGGCTACCAAGTTGGAGGTCTGTACTGTGCATTGGGCAACTCACAGTCTGCTAGCACAATGAGTAGATAAGAACATAAGAAGAGCATCCATTGGATCAGGCCAAAGGTCCATCTAGTCCTGCTTCCTGTATCTCAGTGGCCCACCAGAGGCCACAGGAAGCACAAATGACACCTGCATCCAGGTGTCCCCTGCATCTGGCATTTTGAGGTTGTCCACAACTATGCACACACCTCATGGCTTGTAACCTGATAAGATACAGTAACACAGATAGTTTGGCTTTTAGTGACTGATGAGAAGTCATCTAGTTCTGACCTGTAGTTTCAGGTGTGCAATATGGTTATGGTTGATCAGTTTGCCAATCTACCTATGCCCAGTCAAAAACCAAATAAACACCACTGTTTTGGGTTTTAGTTTTTTTAGGCAAGGCAGATAAAGGCAGTAATCTCCCAAAGGGGAATGTAACATCTGGTCAAGTCTGAAAGGTTGCCTTGAATGTTTAATTTTGACAGGAACACCTTTTGAGTTTCAGTCAAGGAATCACACCAAGCCAGTTCCAGAATGCATATTTATTAGAGAAAGATCTATTTTTGAAAAGACAGTTCAGGAAATAGTGGCGCTGACTTGTTGACTTGTCTTTTGCCAAATGCACAGGAAGCCTTTGAAATAGATCTAGTCAAGAAATAGAAGATGGCTTGAGTTCAAGGGAAGCTCCTTTCCCTATGGAAGGGAAAATAATATTTTGAAATGTATTTGGTATTTCTACCTCACTTTTCCACAATAAATGTAATGCTTTAGATCAAACATTTTAGAACTGAGACCCACTTTTTAAATGACACTGTTTTGGGACTAAGTTCACCAGTCTTTTAAAAAAAAAAGTTTAGAAATATTTTATTTACAGTAAGGTTGAACTTCCCCATCCTTGAAGTTTGATTCCAGGAATCTCAGTGGTTATCAATTTTTGTGGTATACTGAAGCAATTATTTGCAATGGTAACTAATCAGTCAAAGTAGTTCATCAGTAACAGAAGGATTCATTAGTTAGGGTGGCTATGAATCTATCTACAGTATTTACACACCATTTTTCAACTAAAAAGTTCACAAAGCTGTTTACAAGAAAATGAAAAAGTTAATAGCTAATTAATAGCTAATGGGTCCCTGTTCCAAAAGGGCTCACAATCTAAAATCCCCCAAAAAAATCACCAGCAGAAGCCACTAGAACAGACATTGCTGGGGTGTGGAGCGCCAGTTACTCTTCCCCTGCTAGATAATAAAGGAACACCCACTTGAAAGAGTGTCTCTTGCCCAGTTAGCAGGGGCATGAATCGATTTCCTTTTCCTGGGCTAAAAACAGTTTCATTTCAGGCAGATATTTCTCTTCAACACTTTTCTGCATTCAGTTGCAATACCAAACAAATTGGAAGTGATCTTCATCCCAGCAGATACAAAACCTCGGCAGAAAACTTTGTGAAGCCTCTCTTGGCTCCAGAGTGGAAGATTAATTGCCTGCCCAGTAACCCTGGTAAGCAGGCTGTTTTTCAGCCATTAATGGCTGTTAATGTGCTTATCTTTTAATTTAAAGAGCCAGCCTCATTCCCGTTGAGATAAAATCACAGGTTAAAAAAAGTCACTGATAACTAGGTTATACCTGTATCTGATTTATAAATACCTCCAGGGCTGAAGGCATTAAGTTTACAGTTTACAATAAGTTTACCTTTGGTAACCCATAAAAATCAGGTCGTGACTCACCACTGAGTCCCAATCCACAGCATGGGAACCACAGCTTTAGGCAGCTGACTTGAGATATTCAGTCTCCTGCAGGATTTTAGTTAATAGCAAGATGGTATTTGGTAGAAATAATTGTATATTAGTTGAATATTTGCTCTTGCTCCCTGCTAACCGAGCAAGAGGCACTCTTTCAAGTGGGTGTTCCTCTTTTATTTAGCAGGGGGAGAGTAACTGGCCCTCCACACCCCAGCAATGTCTCTTCAAGTGGCTTCTGCTGGTGTTCTTTTTTTGCATTTTAGATTGTGAGCCCTTTTGGGACAGGGACCCATTAGCTATTAATTAGCTATTATTATTTTTCCATTTTCTTTGTAAACCGCTTTGTGAACTTGTTAGTTGAAAAGTGGTATATAAATACTGTAGATAGGTAGATAGAATATTATTGCCATTGTAAATCTCTTCTGGGTCATGATTTTTGTTTGGAAAGGTATAAGAAGACCTTCAACTCTGAAGGTCTTTACCTCAAGAGCTTTGACTTCACAAACTGAAATCACTGCCTCTTGGTGATAGCAGTTTGACATGTGCAACAAATGAAAAGCAGCTGTGCACAGCGGACACCCCTGAGACCCATTTTGCTTGTTGAGTTAGATTAAGTTCAGTGTCCCCTTGGGACTAGTTAACATGCAATTCACCATCAAAGCCTTTATCTCTTTGCTTCCTCTGCTGGACTCTGGAGAGCTAAGTGCACATGCTCCCCCCTGCTGAGCCCATTAAACTTTAATTGACTCTGTATTGTACAGTAACACTCGGAATGCATATTTAAACAAAGGAAATGGGAGCATGAAGTAACCTCAGAACCTTAGAGGAGCATTCATTTTCCTGCGCCAACATTTCCACAATTGAATTGATGGTTAAATACATAGTACTCCGAGGAAACAACAACTGGGTTCTCTGATTTTTGACCTTGCAACAGTAAAGCTGGTGTACAGCATGCAAATGGAAACAAACAGGTCTTCAATGTTCAGTGCAGACAAATTGTAATGCAGACAAATGTAGACTGAGAGCACAATGCTAACCAATTTTGGCCAATACAACTCACAATTGTGGTGGTACAGGAAAGGCTAAAGCATGTCTATGCATTGGCCTAACCCTTCAAGCAAGGTACAGAAGTGCTTTAATTGCCTTGGGACTTGTGCCAACCTAGCCAGGGATTAGATTTGTGCTGTGACTTAAATACTTGGTTTGACATTTTAATGTTTACAAATGGCAGCCCCATGGAAGCCCCACGGAAGTTGCAAGGCTTCCAGAATGGAAGGGAAGCGCATAGCTTCCTGGCAAAATGGAGGAGGGGGTGCACAGCTTCCAGAATGGAAGGTGGTGGATGGGCTTCCAAGCAAAATAGTAGGTGGAAGGTTTCCAGGCAGAATGGAAGAGGAGTGTATGGCTTCCTGATCCTAACCCTGTGCGTGTATAGCCCAAAAGTGCTACAGAAGGCAGCCTACCCTCCCCTACTCTCCCCATACACACTGACAAATATAAGGTGAATTTTATTTATTTATTTTTTTGGAGATTTGTAAAGCCAGGTCAAGCGTGCCCCTCTCAAGTTACAAATAATGGCTTTGATTTTTAGCACTGAATGTGTTGTAGAAACTTGTGTGGAAATAAAAAACATTCAAAGAACCATGTTCTTTCCACACATCTTGTGAGAAACCCATATGCCTCTGCAATAAGGATCTAAGCAATGGATTAAAAAATAATTAAATCAGGAAAAGCTTTACCCAATTTGTAACCTGCTTTTAGGCATTTAGTTTTAAAAACATGGTTTTTTTTAAAAGAAATAATCATTTGTGCCTTACGCTGATATCAGGGGAGACGCAATTCAGCTAACAAAGTTAAGACACAACATGAAGCCACAAAATGAAACAAAACGAGAATATAGCAGCCAACATCACAAATTAAAAAAAGATTGTTTTCAGTCCTAAAGCTGCAAAGGAGAGGAACCTTTCTTGGGACGCACATACAGAGATTACGTAAAAGAAATAAATAGGATAGGATTCTGTGCTAGAGGAAAGACTAATGTTTAAGTTATGGGGGAAGGGAGAGAGAATACACACATATACAGAATAAACCGGAACATAAAAATAAAAGCAGATGCACAGTTAGATTTGCTTGTAATTATATGTGTATCTCTGATAATTATACATTGTATTCTATAAGCCTGAAACTTTTTTGTACCTCTTACAGCCTGAAGTTAAGACCTCCATCAGTCTGTTTATGTCCTACGTCCACAAAACTGCCAATGAAATGTCCAAAGTTTACCTGGCCACTGAGAGGCGTTATAATTATACCACCCCAAAGACCTTCCTTGAACAGATCAAACTGTACCAGAACTTGCTTGATGCAAAAAGAATGGAGCTCATTGCCAAAATTGAGAGACTGGAAAACGGTTTAATGAAACTCCAGAGTACAGCTTCCCAGGTATGTAAATGAATAAACATTCTTTGTGTTATAAAGTATTCAGGGGTTGAGATCTGTAATTGGTAGCCCACTCAGAACTGCTATCTGCGCCTTGCTGCATATCTTTAGAGCAGTGGTTTTCAACCTTTTTCGTCTCCTGGCACATCAACCATGTGCTAAAATTATTAAGGCACACCATCAAACTTTGGACAATTGACAAGGGACACCATGCTGCTTGTGGGAGACTAAATTCCTCAATTACCCTATTAATAAATGATGTTTATTTAATAAATAAATAAGTTTGCCAAACTCCCAAGGCACACATGTGGACCACTTGGGGCACACAGAGTGCCACAGGCACACACTGTTTTAGAAGCTGGCTATTTTAAACAAATGAGGACTAGTTATCAACATTTGAGGTAAAAAAAAAAAAAGGTTGCTGAGGTTAAAGTGTTTTACAAAACTGCTTCGTCATATGTTTTCACTTCAAGCATATATTGCGAATCACATCAATGTTGACATCATTACACAGCCAGTCACATTTGGCTATATGACAGTACGATATCAGTGAGAGCAGAATGTTTTCCAAAAACATGTCCCTTTTGTTTTAGCTCAAGAGCCTTAAGAGTTTAATTTTCATGCTGTACTTTCTAGGTTGATGACCTGAAAGCCAAACTTGCTATTCAAGAGCTGGAGCTCAAAATTAAAAATGAGGATGCTGATAAACTGATACAGGTGGTAGGGGTTGAAACAGAGAAGGTGAGCAAGGAGAAAGCAATTGCTGATGAAGAGGAGTTAAAAGTGCAGGTCATTAACACGGTACGTAGTATTTTTCTTATGATAATCAGTTGCTAATGCATGTGATATAGGAGATGAGAAAATGATAGAAAGCTAATTTGGCCAAGGGCAAGTCCCTAGTAAAAGAGGTTTATTTGTGAGAAACATTATGCATCTGTCACCTACTAAATGATTGCAATACATGTTTTATTTGTTGGAAGCTTTTCTTTAATCGCATTCTCAGTATATATTCTCAATATATATATTCTCTTGCTATAGGTTTCGGTGGAGTCAACCTGGTCATAAAACTGTAGGCTTGAAGCCACATCCAAGTATCCAATTTTCCATGGAATCTTGACCAGTGTTGGGCTCCAGCAGGTTCACACCTACTCTATAGAACCGGTTGTTAATGAGAGATAAGACATATAAAGTTTAAAAATAGCCATTTAAAAGTGGCTGCCAGATGGACAGAGAACCGGTTCTTAGTTTCTTTGAAGCCCATCACTGGAATCTTCCTAGTCAAGAAACTGAGCAAGAAATTTTTTTAACACAAATTTATTGAATAAGACAAGCTGATTCCATAGCCATTTTCTCTAACCAGCAATATTACTAGCCATTTTAGACTCTAAAAGAATGTTGACCTTTATTAGATGTTGCATGAAAAAGGGAATAGAGGTGGTGCGAAAGAACCTTGACAAACTGCCTGGCACCAGTAACATATTTGCTATTGTTTATCCCATCTCATTAAAAATATTGTAACTTTCCTCAGGGCAACAATTGCACTAACAGGTTTCCTCCAAATCAGTGTCTTTCCAAATGCCATTTCATTCTGATGTCTAGCAAAATAACGAATGCTGCAATGGTGCAGTATGCTGCCATATGACATGACACACAAACATGGGAGAGGAGTGGAGAGATCCAGCTTTTATACCTATGGATCCATTATTTGGTCCTTAGGCAAGGGCTGTTTTTCCTTTTTTGGCACATTCCATCCACTTTAATCCATCAGGAAAAAGTACAATTTCCAACAGCACAATCTTTATTCTACTGAGAGCTTCCTATTTAATAATATTTCATTTTCATAAGTGACACTTTAATTGGGGTATTTTTTAGTCATTCTCAGTGTCACTTTTGAAAACCATTATACATGGAAAAGAAATTGTGAGGGGATATAAATCATACAGCACAATCCTAACCATGTCTACTCAAAAGTAAGCACCGTTGTTTTCATTGGTCGTACTCTCGGGAAAGTGTCTTTAGGATTGTAGCCATAATGTTTTAAAAGTTGAGGTGAAACTTGACAGTTTGTTCAACATTCCTGTTTTCTTGGAATTCTTGCACGCCAGAATGTCGCAGAAAAGCAAAGAGCCTGTGAAATTGACCTGGCCAAAGCTGAACCAGCTCTGATAGCCGCTCAGGAAGCCCTGGATACACTCAATAAGGTAAAATCCTTGGAATGCTTAAATAAACATGTGCCTTATTTTGGTTTTAAGCAAGTTTGGCTGGTATGAACTTGTGACAGGATATCCAGGCTCCTGCTCAACCCTCCAAAGGCATCATCACACCATGGATGTGCAAGGTGGCCCAGTATCAGACACTACAGCACAAGTCGTATTGCGGCAGTACTCAACTTGTGCAGTGGTATGAGAAGTGGCCAACAGGACCAAATGCCAGTCATAAGAACTTAAGGAGAACCTCCACTGGATCAGGCCAAAGGCCCATCTAGTCCTGCTTCCTGTATCTCACAGTGGCCCACTAAAGGCCTCAGGAAGCACATATGACACCTGCATCCAGGTGCTCTCCCCTGCATCTGGCATTTTGAGGTTGTCCACAACCTGGTTTGCTCAGATACCTCTAAGCAGTGAGAAACAGCGGGTAATCTGACAGTAGTTCCCTGGTCCTGGGTCTTGGGGGGCCTGAGAGTTCAGAGCAGTTCCTGAGATGCTGGATTCTCCTGTTAGCACACGTTTCCATATAGTGAAATTCAGGCATTCTCACATTTGGAATCTGCCACTGAACTCCTACTGAATATCTATAGTTTATACTGTAATATTAAGTACTAAAATCAAAAGACCACTCTGCAAGCCTGCAACTGATGTAGATTCCAAAACCCCAGGTGGTCGCCAATCCAATTTCTGGAATTCAAATCATTGTCCGCAATTATGACTGAAAGCAATAGGGAGCAGAATAAATCTTAGAATTGCTTCCCAAATATTCTGTGCAATATTGTTCCTACTGTAGAGGCTCTCCTGGGTTGGGGTTTCCATGGACTTGACAGTTGCTTACTCTGCCAAAATTCAACATTCCAGGGCTAGCTCCTGCAACATTCGTAGTGAGAACGAAGCAGCTTTGTACACTGAGCTAGGTTGGGGCTTTTTAATTTTTATTTTATTGGTCAGTGCAGTTGCACTTCTTGAATTCAAAATGTATGGTTTTGCAGGGCAGTGCCCTGACCAAGACTATGGACAATTTTTGACTGTCATCTTCTCGGCTACCTTTCCAGAGCAACCTGACAGAACTGAAGTCTTTCGGCTCTCCTCCAGAAGCTGTGGTTAATGTGACAGCAGCTGTAATGATCTTGACAGCTCCAGGTGGCAAGATACCAAAGGACAAAAGCTGGAAGGCAGCAAAAGTAATGATGGGCAAAGTGGATGGTTTCCTGGATTCCCTGAAGAAATTTGACAAAGAGCATATTCCAGAACCCTGCCTGAAAGCTTTTAGGTAAAGAAAATCAAAAGATATGTCCTTGCTACTGAAAGCAATTATTGTCTCAGCCTGCTGACCATCCATTGTTTCCTTTGCTGGGATAACCTGTTCCAAGGTTAACCTGCACACCTCGCCATCATCCAAGGATAACTCTCTCTATTCACTCAGTGGGGGAGGATGGTCTGAGCCAGGTTGATACTCCAACGCATTCCACAATCTAGACCATAATCTAGAGAGAGAAGATGCATGTAGGATTTAAACCAGAGTGATTTTATTTTGCAAATAAGGCAGAAGCTTCAAAGATAAGATAGCCAAGCCAGGCACAGGAGTGTTGGTCTTCCCTCACAGAGGTGCAGACAGGGCTGTGGTCTGAGGCCCAGTTTTTTCTTACTGTGATTGGGAAAGACAACCGGTATAGGAATGAGAGACTAGATTTTAGAGACTAGAAACCGCATTATGGAGACTGGGAAATGGGAAGTGTAATCCAGCATGTTCCACTCCGAGTCCTTGCCCCCAGTTCTTTCCAAGCAAACATGGGAAAATAGGAAGAGGACTGGAAGAGGAGTGATGATAAGTCATCTCCGCACTACTGTAAACCTGAAAGGCTCTTTTACTTCTCTCATTGCATCATTTTGATCTTCTCTCTGCAGACCTTTTCAGATGGATCCGACATTTGATCCAGAGTTTATCCTTTCGAAGTCCACAGCTGCAGCTGGTCTCTGTTCTTGGTGCATCAATATTGTTCGATTCTATGAAGTCTACTGCAATGTGGCACCCAAGCGGCAGGCCTTGGAAGAGGCTAATG
Organism: Cryptoblepharus egeriae; assembly: GCA_030015325.1. NCBI lineage: Eukaryota > Metazoa > Chordata > Lepidosauria > Squamata > Scincidae > Cryptoblepharus > Cryptoblepharus egeriae. Next base: position 100,160,647 of record JAREYC010000002.1, on the reverse strand, counting down.
CTGAACTGGCAGAGGCACAGGCCAAGCTCACAATGATCAAAAACAAAATTGCTGTAAGTGCTCCACAAATACGCATTAGAAAAATGCTAGAACCACAGGTACTACATCCCTGAAACAAATATGGTCAAATTAATTCATATTCACTGCTGACATTGTGTGAGAACATTGATGTATTTAGATGGGAGTTGGGGAATGATAATAGTATACAAACATCCCCAAATGTCTGTATTAATTGAGGGCTAGCATATCAGTTAAGTCTAGAACAGTGGTTCTCAAAGTGGGGGTTGGGACCCCTTTTGGGGTCGCCTAGAGCTTTCCTGGGGGTTGCCTAAAGACCCCTGGTGCAGGGGGCCAGGTCAGGCTTGCCAGACCTCCGGCTGGGGCTGACTGACAGCCTCAGGGCCCAATCCTATGTATGCCTACTCTGAAACAAGTCGCAATGTGTTCAGTGTGTGCATAGAACACACATTTCATTTGAAACAATGAAAATACATCCTGCATATCGGATATTTACATTATGATTCATAACAGTAGCAAAATTACAGTTATAAAGTAGCAATGAAAATAATTGTATGGTTGGGGGTCCCCACAACATGAGGAACTTAAAAAGGGGTCACAGCCTAGGAAGATTGAGAACCATTGGTCTAGAAGCTGTGAGCAAAAAAGTCTCCAGTTCAAATCTCACCTCAGTTATGAAATCACCACAGGCCTTAGTTTTTTTAACTTGTTTTACAGTGTGGACATTTTTAATTATTGATATTTAGGGCACAATCCTAACCAATTTAGGCCAGTACAACTTGCCTGTCTCCTTGTGGAGGTTCTTGTGGTGGCATGGGGAAGCTAGAGCATATCTGTGCACTGGCCTAATCCCCACAGGAATGTCGCAGAAGTACTTTATGACACTTTTGTGACACCCCTAGGCTAGCACATGACTTCTTCCAGGACTTGTGCTGGCCTAAGCAGGGGTTAGGATTGTTCTGTCACTGTCTTGAGAGTTTCATTGGAATTAGAAAGGTGAGGAATTAAAAAGGTTATTAACTTTTTGATAAATATATAAAAGTACCTAAGTCACATATTGTTGGTTCAGTGTATGCATCGTTTATGGATGCAATTCATTAAGTACTGTCCCACTGAAATAAGTGGGGTGATACATCCTTTCAACCTCTGTAGCAGGCCTTCTCAAAGTGTTCATAAAAGTAATTGAAAACCTGTTGTCTTAAAGGATCTCAACGCCAACTTAGCTAATTTGACTGCTGAGTTTGAAAAGGCCACTGCTGAGAAAATCAAGTGCCAGCAAGAGGCTGATGCGACCAACAGAGTCATTTCACTGGCCAACAGGTACCATGTCATCAGATATTCTCTGGAACTGACTGCCAACATGGGGCTGTTTCACTATGGGCCAGAAAATTTATGTGGGAGATCCAAGGCTCTTTGTTTCTTAACTGAAATGCAGCTGTAAGTGGTGGCCAATTTGTTAGGGTCACTGGGAGTGGAAGGAAGTGATGGCATGTACACATACCATTTTCCACATCAAATGCTCCCCATTATATTCAAATTGCTGGTGCCATCATAGAGGAAAACAATGTGGTCAGTTGTGCTGTGTATATTTCCCCATAGAGCTAATAGTAGTTTGTATGCATCATTTTGATTGAAGAAAGTGGTTTGGGAAGGGGAAATTAACCATTTCTTTGGCTACACTGCAGCACCTCCCCAGCACTGCAGCACCTACACTGCAGCACATTCCAGTAAATCCAAACAACATCTTTGGGAGACCACCCGTAGATCTCCTAGCATAATACAGTTTGGCACTATGATCACCAATGTTCCACTCTACCATATCTTCTAAACCTCCTAAGAGGCATAATAGGATGGTGCCTAAGACCCTGAGCTGCTACATAGATCAGAACGGATAGTGGAATTCCAGGTAGTGGAATGGAGTTGGGCAAGGATGGACAGAATAGGGCGGTTACAGAGGAGGGTGCATTGGGTCTAGGAAGGGGGCCGGTTTGGTGGCACTGATTCCTACCAAATCCTAACCCCCTTCAGGGGCCAACCCACCTGGATGCAGCAAATGCCTAATTGGAGATGCATAATTTATCACTGTGCAGGGAGTTTTGAGTGACATTTTCTGAATTTAAGCCAAGAGAGGGAAAGATAACATTGGTTGTCTGAATTCTAAGTATCTAACCATTTATTATTTTTTATAAATTGCTCTTCTTGAAGACAAAAAGAAGTACAGTACTATAACTTATACAAAATAGAGTAGGCCAGGACTCATTTAAAAGAACCCCAGCCATACTGAGGTGTTTCATATTACTGACCCAACCTAGATTTTTTAATACACAGATTTAACTCAACATTAATGAAATTAGAAGGAACATGCCAATCTCTAGAGAAGGGGACAAAAGACATCCCTTAAAAGTGCTTTTTCTTCTGTTGTAAACAAGCACTTATGCAAGTAATCATTGTGTTCTTCAGCTGAGCCAGGCAAAGGCAGAGGATCCTTTGCATTTATAATTGTTGACTGCATGTCCACAACAATAAGGAAAGCTGTTTTTAAACCACTGAAATGGGACACACTTTTTATTTTTAACTGCTGTTATTTAACACATTTTTTGTATCAGTTGGGTATCCCGAAATGAAACTCCTGTGAATATTGAGGAATGATCTTATTCCATCAGAAGCAGTAAAAAAAACTTGGAAGTGTGTCTTTAAATTGATTTTTCTACTGTTTTCCCCCCACTATTTTTTTAATCCATGGGAAGTGGGTCAACAATCTATATATTGTTGTCTACCCAACATGTATACCTAACCTAGTGGATAACAACCTGTGTATTGTTTTTAACTCTTGTAATTATGAGGGGATCACTCTGAATTCTAGACATTTTGAATCAATATTACAATATTTTTCCAGCAGGCTGGAAAACCAAAGGAAATTTGTTGTGTTTCCCAGCATGTTGTGAACCATTTCCTGAAAATTAAATGCCACATCAGAGACAGTGCATCAAAGATGAATAGATTATGTGGAGCAGCTGCAGTTAGAATTAGAAGTTCAAAGGCAAGCAGTACTGTTTGCCTTTCGCTATTTTCATTTTTTAAAATCCTCTGGAGTTTAGGATTTTCTTAATTGATTATCATCTTCAAAATATCTTCAAAATTGCCACTTCCAATCTGGCATCAGGAATTGCACAGAAAAAGTTCAACACACTTATTAATAATAATCAGATATCTAGTAATAACCCCCAAGTCGATCATATATTTTAAAACTTGCCCTCAACATATGGAAGCTGTCCACCCTTATTTTGAGCAGTATGCATTCCAGGGCAGAGAGTTCATCTGCTTCTGGGAATGTACAGGCCTAGCACCAAGAGAAAGCTGGCTAGAGTCCCAGCCTGAGCTAACCAAAGGCATATCTCCTTTTGAAATGTCTCTGAAGGCTGGTCGGTGGATTAGCATCAGAAAATGTGCGTTGGGCACAGTCTGTGGAAGATTACCGTGAACAGGGAATGACTCTGTGCGGGGATGTGCTGCTCATTACTGCGTTTGTTTCCTATGTTGGCTACTTCACCAAAAAATACAGGAGTGAGTTGCTGGACAAGTTTTGGACACCTTTCTTAGATACTCTAAAGGTAAATCCATTCAACACCAACTTGCATTAGAACTCTGCTGGGTGAAACTCTGCAACTTAAATCATTGTGATATAGTGATTAAGGCTGCAATGCAATGCATACTTTTCTGGGAGTAAGTCCCAGTGAATACAGTGCAAAGTACTTCTGAGTAAAATACTTTGGTTTGCTGTACAATGTTTTGAGCTAGAATTGGAAAGACCCAGCCTCTTGCTCAGTTATAAAGCTTCTTTAGGTGATGTTGGACCAGTCACTGGTCCTTCATTATAGGAGTGTTGTGAGGATAAGAATAGGGGAAGGAACTATATATATATCACACTGAGCTCTTTGGAGGAAGGGCAGTATATAAATACAGTAAATAATAACTCTGTTACTTAGGTACTCATATTTATTCTGACAAGTCCTACTTACATTTACTTGGAATTAGGATTTGGATCTCAGAGGCTCCAGACTATAAGTGGACTCCTGCCACTGGACTGGACTATTGCCAGTCTTGCATCAGAAATGAAGCACACCCTGAGCCCTTAACCCTTGACATTTACCAGAAATATTTATGATCCATTGATTCAAAGCACACAGAGTAAGCAAGCTGAACTCAGTTCAGTACCCCATAAACCACCCTGCACTTATCTGAACACCTTATGAATCTAGTTAGAAGTGCCATAGATCCCTATTGCAGGCCTCCTTTCTGACAACCCTTGACCTCCTGTTATGAAGATACTTTTATTGATTAATCTACTGATGACTTCCCACAATGAATTCCACTGGATGTATTTGTTTCTAATAAAGATCCCTGGAAAAATCCAGTCTGTCTTCCTCACCCTACAATTTAGCATCTAAACATCCTTCTAAACATCTCAGTTTTCATAACCATGCTTTCAAAATATAGAACTAGTGGGTAGATGCTTAAATATTGAAGACGGTACATCTGTATTTCCAAGCCATGTAGTGCATCTTCTACCAGTGTCTTTAATCCAGCACCCCAGCCTGGTATTATCGGTGCAAGATATTTTTCTTTTGATCATCCTTGCTAATAATTACTGTAGGTTCTTCTTGCCCATTCTTTAAAACTTCTGTTATTTGCATGCACTATATCCATGACTCTTTGTGAGCACAAAACAAATGAGCTGGAACAATAGATGCATAGACTGTTGATGAGAGACCCATTTTTTTTATTTATTTTTTTGCAGGTACCAATTCCCATCACTCCTGGACTAGATCCCTTGAGTCTTCTTACAGATGATGCAGATGTGGCAACTTGGAACAACCAGGGACTCCCAAGCGATCGCATGTCCACAGAAAATGCCACGATACTGTGCAATACAGAGCGTTGGCCACTGATTGTTGATGCCCAGCTACAAGGAATCAAGTGGATAAAGAATAAACATGGATCAGACCTGAAAGCCATCCGGCTAGGGCAGAAAAAGTTGAGCCATCACTCTTCTATTCTGAGTCTTTCAAGTACTGCTTCCCTGGTCCTTGTCTCCTAAAGTGACTTGCATAAATTTGTAAGATCCAGGAAAAAGAGTTGCCTTTAAATACCAGAGTGAGGGTCACAGGGTATTGTAGGCATTCTGTGCCATAAGAATCCATAAGTGTACAGCTACTGCTTGTATATTGGGACCTGTGGAATTAAGTTCTGCTGTATTAGCTCCAATTCCACGTCTCTCCAGCATTAGAGGCTCTGCCCTCGATGGACTCTCATAAGGCTCACTTGTTCTGTGTGCATCACAGCATTCTGAATCACTATGTGATCTGAGACCCTTGCTATATGCTGTAGGAAATGTTTTGTAACACTGCATAACATGCTTAAGGGTTTCTTTTATTCTTCAGCTATCTAGACATTATTGAGACTGCTGTCTCTAGTGGTGATACACTGCTCATTGAAAACATCGGGGAGACAGTGGAGCCTGTACTGGACCCTCTGCTGGGTCGAAACACCATCAAGAAAGGGAAGTAAGTTTGCTTTTGTTGCTGTTTCATAGAGGATAAAGTGAGATTTTCCCCCATTTTAATTGAGAGAATAGTGGAACAAAGAGTTAATTCCTCCCCTATGCTATCATCCCACATTTAGTAGTGTTTTTTAAAACGAAAAAGACAGCACTACAACAGCATTTTTATGATGGGTACTTTGGCCCTGCTAACAAGTCTGTTGCAAGAATATATAATGCATGGCTTGGCTTCTCTGTTATTTTATTGGAGCATCTCTTCCAGAGGCAAAGTACTGTATGAGGATTTTCAGCTGCTTAACACTGAAAATAATGTTCTGGGGGTAACCTTATTAACTATTAATAACCAGGCCTCAGGCAGATGAATGCTTGTGATGGCTTGTTCAGTATATCATTATTTCTCAAACCTCTGATCCTCAGGTTCATTAAGATAGGAGACAAGGAAGTGGAATACAATCCCAAATTCCGCCTCATTTTGCACACCAAGTACTTCAACCCTCATTATAAACCAGAGATGCAGGCCCAGTGCACCCTGATCAACTTCCTGGTCACCAGAGATGGGCTAGAGGACCAGCTTTTAGCTGCTGTGGTAGCTAAGGAGAGGCCTGACCTAGAGGAACTGAAGGTATTGTTGTGGATAGTTTGTAAACTGTTGATATCAGGGTGGGTTGCTTTTTAAGTAAGGGTTGCAAGTGCCTCAGGGTAGCCACACATTCAGTGATTCCATCTAAAATCAAGTGGCAGAGGAGCCAAATCTGAGTCACATATGAGAGTCACATATGATAAACTTAAGTTGTTTGAGAGCCACAATATTTAAGAAGGATTAAAATTATTAAAATATTAAAATTAAAGTTATTTAAAATTTTAAAAATATGAATATTGAAATTAGTCTTTTTACCAGTGAACTTTCAATTTGTACCTGGCAAATAATTCTAAAACTTTAAAATTTCTTATTTACCTTTGATATTAACTGTGATACAAAAAGGAGCTCAGCCAATACATTATATGTCAAAGAACCATATGAGGCTCATGAACCAAAGTTTGGCCACCCCTTCTTTTGGTAAATGGGTAAAAATCCTCTAGCGATAAGAGCTCCTTTCATTTTCAGTTCTTCTGAAATTATATTCTCAAGAATATTTGGGGGTCAAAGGAAAACCAGTGAACTCAGACGGCTCTTATTTTATGAACTTCTGGAAGCAGCAAGTTGCAATCATTATAAAGATTGCACATCTTTGAAGGAAGGAACTTGCAGTCCCCTTATGAAAACTGCACACCTTGGGGGAAAGGAGAAATGAGATTTTTAAAAAGTACCAAATCTTCCTTTTCTTTTTTCTCTAGGCAACTCTCACAAAGCAACAGAATGAATTTAAGATTATACTGAAGGAACTGGAGGACTCTTTACTTGCTAGGCTCTCTGCTGCATCAGGGAACTTTCTGGGAGATACTGCCTTGGTGGAAAACCTAGAGACAACCAAGCGCACAGCTAATGAGATAGAAGAAAAAGTAAGTTATCTTCCCTTTGGCTGCATCTGGACCACAGAAATGTCCAAGTGATGTCTTTGGTAAGAGTACATGTGATCTACCACCCTAGGAACAGAGCAAGGGTTGCAGAAGGATTTTGTGGCTTTACAGAGTACTAACAGAGGGCTTATTGAATATTACTTTCTTTGCTTTTAGGTGAAAGAGTCTAAAATCACTGAAGTTCAAATTAATGAAGCTAGAGAAAATTACAGGCCAGCGGCAGAAAGGTCGTCCTTGCTGTATTTTATATTGAATGATCTTAACAAAATCAACCCCATCTATCAGTTCTCCCTAAAGGTAATTAATGATGGAGCGGAGCAATTAGATGGATCATTGTCTGAATTTCTGTAAGAGAGTAACAGCTCATCTGTTACCACAGAATCTTTCCCATTCACTTGCTAACCACATACACATGAAGGTGGAGTATAGCTTGGGCCAGGGAGAAACTATGGCAAGTTCACACAGGAAGATCTTGTCAAAGGGAAGAGATTCTTGGTGCAAATGCCACACCAGAGGCCAAATGCTGGCCCATCTTTTCTTTTGAATGAAGGCAACTGCTCTGTTTCCCTGAATCACTAAGTAGTGCAACAGTCTTGAATATCTTTGATCTGTGCTTTTCTGACCAGGCATTCCATGTTGTCTTTGAGAAAGCCATCCAGAAGACTCCTCCAGCAGATGATGTGAAAGGGAGGGTGGTTAACCTCACAGATGAAATCACGTATTCTGTCTATATGTACACAGCTCGGGGACTTTTTGAGAGAGATAAGCTCATTTTTCTAGCCCAAGTTGCCTTTCAGGTAAGACTGACAGAGGCTGAGAAAGTGACTGAGTACTTTTCATGCCTAATAACCCATGCCTAACAGCAGCAGCATCAATGCAGCATCCACTGAATCCCATGGGAGAGAATTGGCCTCATGAGGCCTCCTTGGGACAATGTTTCCTTCCCCTAGTGTTTCTGGTGCTTCTCATCTGCTGGTCCAGTGGGTTGGCTCGGAACAACTACCAGCCATATTGACCTGAAAAGGTAAATCTAACCTAAAAAGGAGGTTAGGATTTGGCTGCTGCCAGAATCGACCCCATCACATCCTTGTTCCATCCACCAACAGTCCTGCTCTGTCTCCCCTCCATCCTGCCTTTGTCTCTGGCCTGCCAGTGCACACAACCAGACTCTGGCCCCCCCTGCCAGCACTCTAACATTGTACAATTCTGTGTCCTGCCCAAAAAAATTTTGTGACTGCCATGAGTTTACATTGCTAACACTTGTTTTGCCAGCAGGGCAGCCTGTTGTCAAGGAATAAACAAGGAAGAGAACATTTGGTGATAAATGTTTTCAGGACTAGTGTCACAGCACTTGTTCCTATTTTTCAGGCCAACAAAGTCCACAGTACTCATTTCATGCCCTCTCATTTTACCCTAGGTCTTGTTGGTGAAGAAAGAAGTGAATCCAGTGGAACTGGACTTTCTCCTGCGTTTTCCCTTTAAAGCTGGACTAGCATCTCCAGTAGAATTCTTACTAAGTCAGGGATGGGGTGGAATTAAGGTTTGTTGGAAAAGTCTGTTTCTATCCTAATACACTTTTTAGCTGCTTTGAGAGACCTGCTAGGAAGCTGGTGGGATCCCAGCAACATGGGAATCTGGTAAGGCAAGTTTAGCTATGGTCACACCACTTAAAGAAGAGCCATATCAGTTATTTGAAACTGGAAATATCACAAAGTTCCCACTTTTGCTGTGGTGTGTGTGCTAGGTCTGTATATAGCCAGGAATTGCAAGAGAACCTTACTGTGGAACAGGACCTACTCCTTTTCTCAGCCTGTGACTCACTATGTTTTATTGACTCACTATTGGTTTATTACCATAATTGAAGTGCTAATGGGCTCTCAGCTTTAAAACCATTATTGTCCATGCTGTTTTAACTCTTTAATCAGTCCATGCCGATTAGGCTTAAATCAAGATACTTGATTAGGCTTAAATTAAGATACTTGGTGGATCATATATTCCCACTTGTTCTTGCAGTGCATGGATTATATTTGGATTGTGGATTGTGTCTTAATTTTCCCTGTTGGTCTTTCTCTTGGCTTCAGTGGTAATATGCAGTAGATACCCCACATTGTCACTCGAGCAACTAGAACAGAGTTTCTCAAAGTGGGGGTTGAGACCCCTTTGGGGGGTCGCCTAGAGCTTTCCTGGGGGTCACCTAAAGACCCCTGGTGCAGGGGGCCAGGTCAGGCATGCCAGACCTCTGGTTGTAGCTGTGCGCGCACTGGGGCTGACTGACAGCCTCAGGGCCCAATCCTATGCATGCCTACTCTGAAATAAATCACATTGTGTTCAATGTGTGCATAGAACACACATTTCATTTGTAACAATGAAAATACATCCTGCATATTGGATATTTACATTACGATTCATAACAGTAGCAAAATTACAGTTATAAAGTAGCAACAAAAATAATTTTATGGTTGGGGGTCCCCACAACTTATAAAGGAACTTATAAAGGAACTTATAAAGGGGTCATGGCATTAGGAAGATTGAGAACCATTGAACTAGGACAAGGCAGCCAGTATCCTGACTGTTCATGAATGTATTTGCCGAACCCAAGGGAAGCAGTCTCACTGGGATTGGTTGCAGGGCCTTGTGGCTGAAGCTGCCTCTCTTTAACTAGGAGAAGTAGTCCCATGCAATGGCTGAACATTAGAATCCGCTTTCAGGTACACAATAGAAAGTTGGCATTATTTATTCCAGCAGGTGAAAACAGGTTTGGGCAAGAAAAATCATTTATTTGAAAATGTATATATTGCTCTTTCCCAGATAACAACACCTGGTGCCACAGTTTATCACATGAATATATATCCTCCATATTAATCTACCCAGGCCTTTATGCTTCACATATAGTGTCAAGAACAATACCATAGTCTTTCGAGACTGATGGATGCCAATGCAATACATACATAATAAATCTCACCACCAACAGGCATGCAAAATAAAGTCTTCAAGTTATGACTGAAAATGTTCAGAGAAGGAAGCTGATCATAATTTGCCTTGCAAGGAATTCCACTTTTGGGGGAACATCACCAAAAAGGCTCTTCTTCTTTTCACTGCCTCCCCCTGCTTTAGTCAAAAGGGGAACACAAAAAATATCCTCTCTTAAGATCCAAGCTGGTCTATATGAGAAGTGAATCTGAAACTAGTCAGTATACAGGCCACCAAAAACTTTAAAGTTTAAAACCAACACCTTGAATTGCTGCTTTCCGTACCAATTGTAGTTTCTGAATTGATTTCAAGGACAGCCTGTATACAGTTTGTTGCAGTAGACTAACTGAAATCTCACCAAGATGTAGACCACCATGTCCTAGCCAAACAGTATGTTCTGTATTGCTATACTTCTTTCAGGTCCTGTCTGACATGGATGAGTTCAAAAACTTGGATAACGACATTGAAGGTTCTGCTAAGCGGTGGAAAAAATTTGTTGAGTCTGAGACCCCTGAGAAGGAAGTATTTCCTAAGGAGTGGAAGAACAAGACAGCTTTGCAGAAGCTGTGTATGATGCGATGCATGAGGCCAGACCGAATGACCTATGCAGTCAAGTATGTAGTGTACTCTTCTCATGGCTCAGAGAGAAGGAACATCTAGGGCTCCTATCTCTCTGTCTCTATCAGGGATAGAGATAATTTCACCATATTACAGCTGGTACATGATAACACAGCAGAAAAGTACTGCAAGATTGCTTCAGTGAGGGGAGATCAGGTGAATGGCCATTAATCTTATTAAAGGTGTTTTTATCCCGATAAGATAAAATTGTCTTACAAGTTTTACTATCTCAGAGCACAATCCTAATGATATCTACTCAAAAGGAAGCCCCATTGTGTTCATTGGGTCTTACTCCCAGGAAAATGTTTAGGATTGCAACATGTGTCTTCCTGAACACACTTGACTTATTTCTGAGCAGAATAAATAATCCAATTTTCAAACATCTCTACTTATTATCTTTTTATTAAATCTGTCCACTTAGCAAATTAACAGCATTTTGCAAAATGCAGACTTGTATTAGCCCAGGCCCATCTAAAAGACACTTAAACAAGCTTGTTATTTTAAAGTACCGGTACTAATCAAATGCTCTTGGAGGGCTTCTGTTTTCAAGGAAGAACTGCATCCCCATATGCATCCCCATTATGGACCTATCGTCTCCAGAAAGTGAGGACTGTCATGTGACATTAAATTGTTGGCTGGGGTTGGGAGGGTGAGAGATCAGCTTTTTAACATACTTAATACTCTTAGGGTACAATCCTGAAGTGCACCTGGGCCACCCTATCTAGCACTGGGTTGGTGTAAATTGAGATATGCCAGCCTAGCTGCACAGAAAAGACCTGGGTTGGCATAAGTCAACTTATGCCTGTGCAATACAGATGGACCTGGGCCAGCCTAGCAGGGCTAGCCTAGGTAGCTCAGCAGGTGCATGTTGAGGGTATGGTGAGCATTGTCTAGAACAGTGCAGTTAGGCTATATCCAGAGCCAGTTTTCAGGGCAGATATGTACCTTCCCAGCTCCTCAACATTAGACCACTTCAGGAACAGGAACAAATCTGAATAGACCCATAGGGTCCATGATAAGCCAGAGTAAGAATAGCAGTGTAAGTTGACTTATGCCAGCCCAGGTCTTTTCTGGTGCGGCTAGGCTGGCATATCTCAATTTATGCCAGTCCTGTGCTAGATAGGCTGTCCCAAGTGCACTTCAGGATTGCAGCCTTATTAGTTGATTCACAAAAATTCTCCCATCTTTAGTCCACAGGGCTGCCAGATTCAAAATCTGGTTATTTGATAATGTCAGCAAAGATAATGGACACCTTGGGAGGGCTCTTTTGAACTGATTGTGGATAGTTTCACCCTCCCCATCAGAATAACACCTCAACGAAAACCTGGGTACTCTTAGCTAATCTTACACTTAATTCTGCTGCAGATTAATAGCATAAATGACAGTTTAGGCTGCTTCCTGGGTCCCAGATCTGCTCCTGCGTTAGAAAGAAAGCATTAGCAAATAACGGATTCCCCTTAGAGGATCATGAACAGTGGTACCTCGCATAACAAGTGCCCCACAAAAAGAGTGATTCACATAACAAGCACAAATTCCCATTGGGAGTTGTTCCACTTAACAAGCCCGCTTCACTTAAAAAACCCCAGGAAATTGCCCCCAAGTTGCTCTGTGTTGATGTTCCGCGTGGAACCTATTTTAAAGGGCTGCCGGCCAGCGCACTGCTGCCTCTCACTGCCTCCAACTTGGGTACAGTTGCCTGGGGGCTCCAGAGGCAACTGCCCCTAACTGCCCCCAAGTGCCTCCACTGGCCTCCAGCAGCAGACCAGGTAAGCCCCCAATCCTTCGTGCAACCTCCTAACCATGTCTACTCAGAAGTAAGCCCCATGTGTTAAATGGGGCTTACTCCCAGGAAAGTATCTTTAGGATTGCAGCCTCCTAAGCATGTCTACTGAGAAGTAAGCCCCACTGTGTTCAATGGGTCCTACTCCCAGTAAATTGTCTTTAGAATGGCAGTCTAAATAGACTCATGGGGATTTAAATAGGAATAGACTAAATAGAATCTAAATTGACTAAATAGGATCACGCACACTGAATGCATGTTTTGAATTCAATTACAGTGTTTTGTCATCATTTTAACATACCATTAATATTTTTATATGAATATTTGGGGGGTTGTGGAACCAATTGTCTGAGTTTCCATTATTTCCTATGGGAAAATCCACTTCACATAAAGAGTGTTTCACATAAGAAATGTGTTTCCGAAACGAATTAAACTTGTTATGTGAGGCACCATTGTAATTCTAAATCCTTCCAGAAACCTTGTAGTGTGCACTTTATTGCTACCAGTGGTTTCCATCAAGCTTTTTCTTTCTCTGATGAGCTGTCGAATGAATTTAATCGGCTCACATACTGAATGAGCCAATCCTCAATTCCATCTCTTTGAAGGTCTTATGAACAAATAGGTTAGCTCTTCCAGGGATTGCAGTCAACATGAAACTCTCGCAGTTCACCATTTACTCTCAAACTAGATAATAAAATAAAAACCTTGCTTAGTTTGTTTGAGAACTCCTCCTTTACATCTTAGATATTCACTTCCCTACTATAACAAAGTCTCAGGTCTGTATATGCAAAGCCAAGCAAGGAGCTGATTATTAAAAATATACATCCTACTGATAAGTACCGTAATTGCTACAGGGTAGGTCATTGGGTTAAAATGCTTGCCAGATCAATTTCAGTGTCCCATATTTTTTTCAGAAACTTTGTGGAAGAGAAGATGGGGAGTAAATTTGTTGAAGGCCGAAGTGTTGAATTCTCCAAGTCATATGAAGAAAGTAGTCAATCTACACCAATATTCTTTATCCTCTCTCCTGGAGTAGATCCTCTGAAGGATGTTGAAACACTGGGTAAAGTAGTGATAAACCCTCTCCAATAAGTGTACTGTATAGCTGAGTTCCAACTATTCAAACCCTTGTAATCTCCATGTTAAACTAACGCTTGAAGTTGTACATATGACTGCCTTTGAAGACTTTGAAGACTGTTCTGAAACTGCAGTTAGTGCAGAATGAACTGGGAGATGGCAATGAGAACATATTTGTTCAGTGCTTAAAGAGCTTCATTGGCTCCCTGATTGGGCTAACACAAGTCCTGTCACAAGTCCTGTGCTGGGCAGGGGCTGTCACAAAAATGCTGTAAAGCATTTCTGTGCCACTCCTGGGGAGTTAGGCCAGAGCACAGACATGCATCAGGAACAGGGAAATGGGTGAGTTTTGCTGGTCTAAAATGGTTAGGATTGCAATCATCTACTGCTTTTACTTTGAAGTTTTAGGCTGCAATCCTGAAGTGCACAAGGGCTAGCCTATTTATCACTGGGCTGGCCCAATTCCAAAATAGGTGGTCTGGCATAAATCAACTTAGGCTGCTGCAAGACAAATGGACCTGTGCCGGCCTAGCAGTGCCAGCCTAGGCAGTTCAGCAGAGGCATGTCGAGGACACATTCAGCATTGCTTAGAACAGTGCAGTTAGGCCATATCCAGAGCCTTTTCCAGGGCAGACATGCTTCCTCACAGTTAGGTCACTTCAAGAGCAGGAATAAATCTCAGCAGACCATTAGGGGTCCATGATAAGCCAGAATAATTGGAAGTAATGACAAATTCTGAGTCCTTGGCCAATTCCCCGCCTCTCAACCTCAGGATACAGCACATCTACATCAGCCCACTTCAGGATATGGCACAACTAGTAAGCATGCTGCCTTTGTGCTGCTGCCTCTTTAGCAGTAGTTACGCTAGACTGAGGCTTTCTAATCCTGTGGATTTAGCCTGTGTCAGCCTAGAGGCCTCCTTGCTCTGTAAATTTGGCATGTCAGCTCAGGATATGGCCTGCTTAGGCCAGCTTAACTGGGCCATTATTCTGGCCTAAAGTCAATATTGCACCCTCAATATATGTTTTTATTAATGTTCTAACTTTTTATTGATTAACTGATTTTTAAAACATTCCTATATGCTGCTTTTTGGGAAACTTTTTTGGAAGATTATTTATGTGCACTTGTTATCCGTACCCAATTCATTCTAGAAAATTCTACAATTTTCATTGTAGTGAAAATATGGGCAACAGTTACTGCATTAATGTAAAGTGGAAAAATATAGTCTTGATATTGCAGTACTGGTATGTGCTGTATATGTGAAACCTATGTAGTGAATGTATTGATGGTGGGGGAAGAGTGTCCATTCATAAACTCCATGAACAAATTCATTTCTCTAACTTTGAAATCGCTTTAAACTATAATAACAGACAATGAAAGAGAAAGCATCATTTTAATTCAAACAACTCTTTAGGTCAAAAGCTTGGCTTTACCATAGACAATGGCAAAATTCACAATGTGTCACTTGGACAAGGACAAGAGATTGTGGCTGAAAATGCTCTGGATGTGGCTGCAATAGAAGGACATTGGGTCATTCTCCAGGTATGACAATATTGCTTTATCAACTATAATACGTTTTCACTAACATTACTTTATAGTAAGGCAGGCGGTTCTTGGTCATGTAGATTATTTACATATGAGTATGAAATTCTTTTGCTGGAGATACTGCTTTGATGCCTCCAAAAGTACAGTTTAGAGTGGTGATACAGTTCATTTGTCTGCCAACCTAGGGAACCCCATTCTCCACTGATCAGGTATAGATAGGTAGGTCAAGGAAGGGTAGAAGTCTCAGAGCAGAGAAGAGATCAGGAGACCACCTCTCCATCACTGCAGGAATGCTATGTGCCTATATACCAAGTTACCTGTTCCTGCAGAACAGGTTCCTGTCTGAAGATAGCATAAGTAGTACTCCTGAGAGGGGGAAAATGCCCTTGTCTAATGTGCTACCTGGATCCACAGTTCCCTTGCATTCAGGACTTTTTAGACCTCTAATAGCTTCTTCAATTACTGGACATGTGTGATCTCTTTGTATGATAATAGATGTATGTTTGTATGTCCTTTGAATGTCCGGCAGAACATACATCTAGTAGCCAGGTGGCTCAGCACGTTGGATAAGAAAATTGAACGATACAGCACTGGCAGCCATGATGATTACAGAGTATTTATAAGTGCTGAACCTGCTCCCGCCCCAGAGGCTCACATCATCCCCCAGGGACTTCTGGAAAATGCAATCAAAATCACCAACGAACCTCCAACAGGCATGTATGCCAACTTACACAAAGCTCTGGATCTCTTCACACAGGTAAGTAGGCTCTGCTTGTCATCCTTTTAGAACTCTGTGTCCTATCACAAGTGTAATAGGTGTGTCCCATTTTCTTGGAGATGCTAATGTTGCCTTGGCTAAAAATATTAAGCCCTTCCTTCCATTATGAATATTCAATCTTGTGTCTGTGCCCAAGTTTCTGTTTGTCTGCCTTGAGCTTGGATAGGCAAAGTGATGAGGGAAAATGGCTATATCTGCCGTACTGGAGCCTTCAATCCAACTAGCTTGCTGCTTCTCATTCATGGATCATAATCCAGATCTTTCTTCCATGCATACCTGTAATCTCAGCCACTACATGCATATGGCTGCCACCTTTCATTCATTCACTCACTCCTTCCTTCCTTGCTTCATTCATCCATTCATTGCATTTGTATCTTGCCTTTCTCCTCAAGCGGACCCAATGAGGCTAACAACATAATAAAATCATTTGTACAGTCAGCATATAATTAAAATATTTAAAAACATTTAAAAATGTTAAAAACATATTTTTTAAAAAAATATTAAAAACACAAGAACAATCCACAGCCCCACATTAATTAAAAGCTTTGATGCATAGAAATGTCTTCAGGCCCCACCAAAAACTCTATATGTTGGGAGTAGTTCTTAGTTCAAGGGAAAGGAGTTTCAGAGCTGGGGTGCAACCACTGAGAAGGCCATACTCCTGGCTTCCACAACCTTCACTTCCCTTAGTGGTGGTATGGTCAGAGGGCACCCCGAGATGACCTTAGGTGACAGGTTGGATTGTATGGACAAAGGTGATCCCTCAGGTACCCAGCCTTAGAGGGCTTTAAATGTCAAGACCAGCACTTTAAATTCAGCCTGAAAACAAATGGGCCACCAATGCTGTTGCCAAAGCAGTGGCCCAACCAAGTCAAACCAACAAGCCCCAGTAACCACACATGCCACCACATTCTGCACTAGTTGGAGTTTCTGAACTATCTTCAGAGGCTGCCCCATGTAGAGCACATAGTCCAATCTAGAAGTCACTAAGGTGTGGGTCACTGTGGCCAGATCTGGGCAACCATCATAAGAAAGTGGTGTTAAAGCAGAAGGAATACATGAAATCCTATCTGAGGTCAATGAAAATCTGCTGGACCTTCCTGGCCTACCTATTTTTTGTTTGGAGCAGCTCTGGCTCCTGTAGCAACCACGGATATGTTTTACAAAGTTTATTACAGTTGCCTGGTTTTGTGAAAATATTTAGATCAGTAGCATCCACAGAGCCCTGAACATATCAGTGACAATGCTAGTTGATCAGAAATGCATTTTATTGTGTGGTAAATATTTTTACTGTTTGAAGTTGTTGTATGCAAATCTCCAGGCTGCTGTCCTTCAGGATCACTATTCCAAGTCACTGTTTTTACCACCATTAACTGGATATTCTTTTGAGAATAAGAATGCACCCTGGTTTGTGCTCTCTTTAGGACACCCTAGAGATGTGCACCAAAGAAATTGAATTCAAGTGCATTCTCTTTGCCCTCTGTTATTTCCATGCCGTGGTGGCAGAACGGCGGAAATTTGGAGCTCAAGGCTGGAACAGGTCTTACCCATTTAACAACGGAGATCTTACCATTTCTATCAATGTGCTGTATAATTATCTGGAAGCTAACGTGAGGGTAAGTTTGGCTGACACAGAGCCCAATCCTAAGCAGAAGTAAGCTCAGAAGTAAGACCCATTATGGTGAGTGGGGCTGACTTTGTGATAACAAAGGTTAGGATTGCAGCCTCAGTAATATAGTAAAGCAATTAACAGTAACCATTATATAAGCCAATGATTCCCAAACTGGGGTCGGGACCCACCGAACTTAACAAGTTGCAGTACGTATAGGTTGATAGTTGACAAGAAAAAATATATTGAAAGGAGCAGCAAATATGTTTACTGACAAGTAGATGAATGTGCCTCAATCCACTTTGATGGGCAGACTGAAGGGAACATAATGCACCAAAATGGTCCTGATCTTGATAAATTCAGGCTTTTAGGTGCATCTTTCATCCAAGCTGACAAGGAAAATATATTGAGCTGTCTGAAAAGGAAAAACTGAGCCAAACATGCACATTCATTCATGAGTACGTAAACACATCTCAGCTTTTATTAAAGGCTAGGCAAAGGGGACTATAAGGCTTCTAGAATGGTCCCAATTTGATCAATGTGTAGCTCAATAAACACTACAAAAGGACCCTCCCCAATAGTAAAAAGGATAAAAACAAATGCTTGAGCAGTGAAATTTTTTTTAATCTGGTGAATCCAGGTGGGTCCTCCTATAATGTCATTGATAAAAATGGGTCCTGGTGGTGCTTATGTTTGGGAACCACTTGGCATCCATCAGTCTCGAAAGACTATGGTATCATGCTTGATGCTGTATGCGCAGCATGAAAGCCTGGGTAGATTAATATGGAGGATAGGCTGTTACCCAAGCAGCAAATCCCCCCTCTCCATGCCACTGAAAAAGTCCAATAGAACAGCAGAGCCAATATGATTGGTTCTATCTGTGTCGCAGAGCTGGGCTAAGAACTGGAGCTCACCCTGTCCTGTGGGGAGCCAGGTCTTGAACCCTGGCCTGCTGGTTAACAGGTACAGTGTCTTAACCACTTGCTTAACCCACAGGTTATAAATAATAAGGTTTAGCTTGCTTTTCAAAAACATAACACTTCTCTTCTTGCAGTCAAAGAGGAGGCAAATGGACTCCAACCCAAGGTTTGCAGGGACTTGGAACAACGAGCCCAGCAACTTTAGTCCCAAGGAGAGGGCACTGCAGTTTTTCCTTGGGTCTGTGATTGGACAAGAAATGCAAGAACCTCTGCCTTTAGAAACCCAAGCTCTTTCCCCATCTACTGTGTAAGGCTGTAATTATATTTGTGGAGACACCATGTTCCAAGTTGAGGGAAAATCTGATTTTCTTACCAGATTTTCACTCAGCTTGGAACTATGCCTCCACAAATACAATTACAGCATATTTTCTCAGCTTTCATATGTAGCAGCTTTTCACAGGTTCTCCCTTAGTGGCCACCCTTCAGACTGAGTGGCCGTACTAACTTAAAACAGTAATATTTTCAAGGTATGTCTTTGCACTCATGGGTAATTTTCAATTAAAAGCAGTGTTGAAATTCTTTTATTTTCTGATTATCTAGTTTCCTTTATGACACAGAGTGGTGCTGCTCATTCAACCAGCTGCTTATACTCTTCAAGTATAAGAATCATGTTCATTTTTTCTGCATTGAGCTGGCATCTCTTCCTAGGTTCCCTGGGATGACCTGCGCTACCTCTTTGGTGAGATTATGTATGGGGGACATATCACTGATGACTGGGACCGTAGACTGTGCCGGACTTACCTAACCGAATATATCCGTATGGAGATGTTGGAGGGAGAAATGTTCCTGGCACCAGGATTCCTAATACCACCAAATTCCGATTATAAGGTAAGAAAATAGAAGGAAGGGTAAATTCAACGATGTGCTGGACCAACCACCATACCACCTGGGGCACAACCTTTACAAAAGACACTTGCTGCATGAGAAACTGTGGTAAGGTATGGAGAATATCCAAGTACTTCTTCCCCACATTTTCAGTGTGAGTTTGGAGTCCAGTTTGGAGTCCAGTTCTGGTCATCACATCTCAAAAGGGATACATATAGTGGAAAAGATGCAGAGGAGAGCTACCAAAATGATGACTTTCTCCCTTCCTAATTTGGTTTCTTTCATAGGGAAGGTTTCTTTCAACTTCAAAGTTGTGAATCAAGTACAAGTGCAGGGGAGGATGAGTAATGTTCCCGCTCCAGAGAGTTCATAGTAGCTTATGGATTTTGGAAGCACTGGGGTTCCTTTGCTGCAGGTGCCCAAAGTATTAATGCTTCATCACATAATATGGCTCAGTCTGACCCTCAACCATAGAAAAATAGAGGCCCTTTACTAGTCTCCTCTCACATCAAAAAGGGAAATAGAAAAGGGAGGGACAGAAAGGCACCTCTGTCGCAATCCTATCTGAGTCTTCGCAGAACTAAGTCTCATTGTGTTCAGTAGAGATTCCTGATGTAACCTGCAACACCCAGCTTTATGGAGGGGCTGTTTGTGCTGCATTTGCTCTTAACTGTCCCCCTTCCCTGTGTCTGTAGGCCACCAATTCATCTCACTCCTTCTGTTCTGAAAGGAATGGAGGGAGGTTTGGCTTCCTCACCCCGTTTCTCTGCCCAAGCTTCCAACTCATTCACAGAGCAGGAGAGGTGAGGCACTTTTTTCACCAAAGGCGGGAAAAGGTGCTTTGTGACACAAGCCTATGCATGCCTGCTCAGAGCACCAAAAACTGACAGCATGTGAATCCCTATGTCACTGGCAAGAGCAGGTTTACCTCAGAAGACCAAATCATTATGGAGGGATGAATGACCACCCTTTTGGCTTGCAAGTGCTGGTGAGATACATACACAGATACAGGACGTCTGCCAAAGGATGACTGGCAATGCAACAGTTTTGCCATGAAGAAAACCCAACTGCAGTATAGGTATGGCCACATGGGCTGAAACGCACAGACGAGTTGTCCTGTGGAATAGCTGCACACTTGGCCTGGATTTTAGTATGTAAGAAAGATACAGTGGCATCTCACGTAATGTTTAATTCATTCCGGAGGCATGCTTGTTATGCGAAACGCTCTTTATGTGAAGTGGATTTTCTCATAGGAAATAATGGAACCTCAGACAATTGGTTCCAACAACCCCAAAAATATTCATATAAAAATATTAACTGTTTATAAAAATGATTGCAAAACACTGTGAAATAACACAGTAGAAAACACTGTAATATACAGTAACACACAACACTGCAATAAAGAAAATACTGTACAGAACTGAACTGTACTTTTGAAAACCTTCATGGCTAGTGTGAGGGTTACAGAGAGGGGGGTGACTTTGGCTGCAATCCTAAAGACACTTTCCTGGGAGTAAGATCCACTGGACACAATGGGGCTTATGTCTGAGTAGACATGGTTAGGATTGTGCTCTAATGGAATCACTGCTATCCATTGGCTCAATGGAATCTTTGTCTTTATGTGCAACTAACATTCCCAAGCTGCTGATGGGGAGCAGCATTAGAACATTGATAAGGCACACCTTCCACACTGCCACACACACAGATCCCACTTACAAACTTGGCTCAGGCTGCTTCCCTGGGACCCCCTATGATTTCCCTAGCCATGAAAACCTATTCCAAACTTTGCCCAGGGCCCCGCTGTAGCTCAAGCTATTCCCCTCACCCCCCACCCCGTGGGTTCCCTTGCCATGGAAGCCTGTTCCAAACTTCCTCAGAAGTGCTCTTTATTCAAGGCAGTGCTCTTTACGCAAGTCAAAATTTCTGAGAAAATTTTGCTGTTTATCCAAAATGCTCTTTATTCAAGTCGTTCTTTACTCAAGGTACCACTATATTTCAGAACACATGCAAACATTGATAAAAAAGTTGTATTTGTGGGTGAGTTAAATAGTATCAGAAAGAAGCCGGTGTGAAGGCCGTTCTGGATTGCCAAATTGGACTGGATTAGACAGCTGGCGGAGTTGCTAAGCTCCTCACATTTTACAGTTCTCTATAACGCCTGTTTTGTAGGGCTATCATGAATATATTGATGAGAATCTCCCACCCGAGTCACCTTACTTGTATGGGCTCCATCCTAATGCAGAGATTGGCTTCCTCACAGTCACCTCAGATAAACTTTTCCGTACTGTGTTGGAAATGCAGCCCAAAGAGACAGAGTCTGGAGCAGGGACTGGAGTGTCTCGAGAAGAAAAGGTAAGAAAATATTTCCACCTGTTCTTTTTGGCAGTTGCCAAAACACTAGCACCTCTGTTAGTGTTTACAGCATTAATATTGTGAAAGTTTAGGTTTGGGGTTGAACGAGTTAAAGTTCTATTCCTCCCAGTGCCAACCTCTCTTTAGTTGTACTGGATTTGCTTATGTGATTCATACAGCTCTTAAGCTTCTCCAGCTGTTTAGGGGAAGACTCTGGTGGCAGTGCCAGCCCTTGCCTCCTCCACAAGCATTATCTACTGTGCTCCCAGCCTGATGTAGGGGACAGCTTTTTTTAAGGTCTTTTGGCGCACAGTGGAGATTTAGCCCACAGCATTCCACCCCGTTATGGACATTGGCAAAAGAAGGCAAATCTATTAAGCTCCCTTCCATGAGGAGTCTTGTTGTCATTCATGCCAGCAAAGCCTTCAAGAGCAGATCATCATGTGAAGGGAGGGAACCTATTGAGAAGAGACAAGCATATGTAAGCCTGCCCTTGCCGAAATGCAAAAAAAATTTCACTGAAGTAGGTTTCTAAGTCACTCCAGACTTGAAACCTAAATGGTGGAGAGATACCAATGTGTTAAATTTAAACTTTAGGCCCAGCAATCTGGGATGTACTATTTTGAAACCTGCCTACCCATTGGAGCAGACAGCAACCTCTAGTGATTTGTGGAACATTTTGATGTCTTGATATGCTGAGATGTCCATGTGGTCTTTGGCATGATAGGTGAAAGCTGTGCTAGATGAAATCATTGAGCGACTTCCTGAGCCCTTCAACATGGTAGAAATCATGGCAAAGGCAGCCGAGAAGACCCCATATGTGGTGGTTGCCTTTCAGGAATGTGAGCGCATGAACATCCTCACCAGTGAAATGAGGCGTTCTCTAAAAGAATTAAACTTGGGGTTGAAGGTAGGCACGTATTTTATGCTGTGGGTAGTACTATACCAGAACAGATTTTTATCTGTTTCACACCAATACTATGCACTGGCATAAGAACAGTAAGTGGAACATACTGTTTCAGTTAACAGGAAATGCCAGATCATCATCTCTTTGAGTTTCATTAACTCCCCTGCCTTTTCCAACAGTTACTATCTGGCTGTCCTAACCACAGCCCATCAGTGCATGTCTCAACCGTATTTACCTTAGCACAGCACTCTTTCACAGTGCAATAGCCAGAGTTGGGAGGTAGGGAGATCTTGGAGTTTTCTCCAGTCAGTCATCATCCCCTGTGGCTATACACTTCCCTTTCCAATTTTCTTCAGTGCCTGTACACTTCCCTTCTTTTCCTTTTCTAAAGAAAGGATAGCAAAGCTACCTCATGGAGCAAACTTTCTGCTAATGAATTAGGGTAGCTGGAAAACCAAAAAAGCCACAATAAGCATATAGTAGCACATCAAAATTGCACAGATTCTCTTCCTGAGCCAATACAGCAGGAGGCTGTAAAGAATGGAACAGTTTTAAAATGTAAAAAAATGTACAGAATGTATGTTGGTAATCATACTGCATTCATGCAACCACCTGCCATGAGTCATTACAGCAGGAGCTACAGGAATGAATGTGTTTTTTCCAGCAGGATGATTCTGGGAAACAAAGGCTTCCCAGCCAGTACCTTGAGAGGGAAATGCCTGGAACCTCTGCTAGAAGTGAGGAAGAACAATGGATTTCCTTCACAAAGTATAAACTGAAAACAAGCATCCAAACCTTAGATCAACTGGGGTGGCGTTTTCATAAGATTACAACAGGCAATTCTCCAAATGGTTAGTTTAATCACAAGAGATTAGCATAATGGCAGAAAACAATTAAGCTTTGAATGTTTTCCCAAAGGGAGAGCTGACAATCACCACAGACATGGAAGAACTATCAAATGCCCTTTTCTACGACAACGTGCCCGACACCTGGACAAACCGTGCCTATCCATCTTTGTTTGGCTTAGCAGCCTGGTATGCTGACCTACTGCTTCGGATCAGGGTGAGGGAAATGTTGTCTTGGTGGAAATGTTCTCAGAAGGTTCATATCTCTGCTTTCCTAGCTTTTGGCTACTGGGTTTTGAGGAAAATTCCATGCTAATCTTAGTCTTATCTTTTCCTTAACCAACCCTCTTTTTGGCATTTACTTTCCCAACTTTATAAGTTGTATAAAGTTGTATAAAGTTGTATAAGTTGTATAAACTTACCGTATAAGTTTGCTGAAACCTTAACACTATAATGGGCCCTTGGGTTTCTGCATCCATGGATTTAACTGCATGTACTAACCTTATGACTAGAGGGCCTCAGAGGACTTCTGGATGCTACAAGAAGTGTCTTCTGAAAAGCCTGGTTTTTCTGACACGGCCTCTCTTCAGATTTGATTATTCATGGAATTTGGTATCCATAAGGGATCCTGGAATAAATTCCCTGTTGATACAGAGGTCTCACTGTACTACTTTACAAGAACAGTGGCACCTCACCTAACAAATTTAATTTGTTCCGGAGGCATGGTTGTTACGTGAAACATTCTTTATGTGAAGCAGATTTTCCAATAGGAAATAATGGAAACTCAAGATGATTGGTTCCACAACCAAAAAATAGTCATATAAAAATATTAACTGTATGTAAAAATGATGACTAAACACTGTAATTGAAGTCTACTTAGGCTGCAATCCTAAAGACACTTTCCTGGAAGTAAGACCCATTTAACACAATGGGGCTTACTTCTGGGTAGACATGGTTAGGAGGCTGCAATCAAAGACACTTTCCTGAGAATAAGCCCCATTGAACACATTGGGGCTTACTTCTGAGTAGACATGGTAGGAGGCGGCAATCAAAGACACTTTCCTGGGAGTAAGACCCACTGAACACAATGGGGATTACTTCTGGGTAGATATGGTTAGGAGGCTGCAATCAAAGACCCTTTCCTGGGAGGCTTACCTGGACTGCTGCTAGAGGTTAGCAGGTGGGGGAACTTGGCCAACTTGCTGCTAGAGGTTAGTTAGGTGGCCGGTGGGGGAACTTGGGGGCAGTTAGATGCAGCTGCCTTTGGTGTCCCCAGGCAACTGCCCCCAAGTTGGGAGCAGTTAGAGGCAGAAGTGCTTTTAAACAGCCTTTTAAACAGCAGTGCCTTTAAACAGCTTTTAAACACCCTTTTAAACAGCCTCCGAGTGGAGCATCAAGGCTGCACAGCGCGCGTGCCCATTAGGCACCAGAGGGGTTTGCTTGTTATGTGAAACAGATTTGTTATGTGAAGCAGGATTCCTTGGAAATTTAGACTTGTTACATGGATCATACTTTATGTGAGGCGCCACTGTACACTGTTTACACTTGACACTGTACAAAGCACACCACAATGCTGTAATGTGGTACCTTGGTTTAAGAGGGACTTGGATTAAAAGTGTTTTGGATTAAGAGAAAAATTTTCTCAGAAATTTTGACTTGGGTTTGGAATTGACTTGGAGTCCTTGACTAGGGCTGCAATCCAGAGCAAATTCAGCCTGCTCTGACCTAACTGCACTCTCCTAACTATTCTGTATCCAGAGCAGAAAGTTATGCTGAATCCAGAGAGTCAGGAAACCTGGGCTGCCCTAACTGCTCCAGAGCATGCTAAGTAATTGACACAAGGGGAAGACTTGCTCCTGAGGAGACACCCCTCAGATCACACTGAACAAGGAACAGCTGTGGTGCCTACAGTGGTGACATGACTCTGCACATCACCCGGTGCGGAAGTCTGCGTCATCCCTGGGATGCGCCCCCCCCCCCCACCTGGACTGCACAGTCACCAAAGTTTCAAAGTCACCAACTGGCTTCAGAAAGAGTACTGCGCAGGCACCATCTCTGACACCTGCGCAGTACTTTTCTGAAGCCTTTTGGCTTCGGGGGAGACTGTGCAGGCGTCAGAGTTGGTGCCTGTGCAGTACTCTTTCTGAAGCCATTCGGCTGCCGCTCCGCCTCCTGAGTGAGGCCGAATGGCTGTGCAGAGGCGCGGACTTTCTCTGCTCTAAGGAAGTCTCCTCTGAAGCTGTTCGGCATGCTCAGTGTGTTTCTGCGCAGTGCATCTCAGATGGCCGTTCAGGCCAGCTCCTCAGAGAAGTGGCAGCTTCTGGCTGATTCTCCGCCTTGGAGCAGGCCTGAATGGGGGTGCTGACGCCCGGGGCCTGCCAAAAGACAGTCAAACTCCTCCGGCACATCACCCCATACGGAGCGCATCCCCAATGCAGCCCACACCAGCCGCACCAGTCTGGTGACGCCACTGGGTGCCTGCCTTATAAGGAGTCCCTGATGAGATGCCAGTACATTCTACAGTGAATACAAGGGGCTTCTTGGAGTGGCCTGCTGTATCCTGAGGTTTGTGGGCAGCCATAGTTTGTTCCATATCCTGAGGTTGAGAGGCAGGGGTTGCAGCTAGGCTGGCCAAGAACTCAGATTTTTGGTCAGCACTGCCATTCTTACTTGGGCCTTATCATGGACTCATTACTATACCTGCTCCTGAGGTGGTATAACTCTGAGGGCTGGAAGAGGGCATTTCTGCCTTGGAAACAGGCTCTGGATACAGAGTAATTGCTCTGCCCTAGGCAATGCTAAACATGCCCTCAACATGCCTCTCCTGAGCTGCTTAGGCTGCCCCAGTTAGGGCAGAGCAGGTCCACCTCTCTTAGGGCACCCTATCTTGCCTTGCTCTGCCCTAAGCCTCCTTCAGAGTAACTGGGCTGGAGCATCTTGCAGTTGCTCCAACCTAGTGTTAGATAGGGCAACCTAAGGGCTCTTATGTGGACAGATTAGTTGCTCTGGATTGGGCTGCCTGACTCCAAAGCCTATTTTGGAATAGGCTTCCGTGGCCAAGGAACTCACCAGAGAGGGAGGAGATGGGGGGAGCAGCTTGAGCTGTGTTTATGTGTGTGTGTGTGTGGGATCTGTGTGTGGCAGTGTGGAAGGTGTGCCTTATCAATGTTACATTGCTGGTCCCTATCAGCAGCATGGTGAATGTTAAAGTTTCACAAAAAGACAAGGATTCCATGGACAGCAGTGACTCTATTAGTGATAGTGAAAGTCATCCTCCTCTCTACAATTCAGTACTGTACAGTATTTTCTTTATTAGTGTTTTGTAATCATTTTTATATACAGTAAATATTTTTATATAAATATTTTTTGACTGTGTAACCAATCATCTGAGTTTCCTTTATTTCCTATGGGAAAATTTGCTGTGGATTACAAGCCTGCTTCCAGAATAAATTATGTTCATAAACACCACTATATATGACCTATCACATGAAGCTAGCAGGTTTTTTGTGTCCTTTTTTTAAGAATCACTACCCACATATTAATTCTATTCCACTGGTTATTCTATATAAATAAAAACTTCATAATATGGACAGTTTGTTTCAGGATCAAAAATAAGAGTTGGCCAAACATGGATTATAGTGGTCAAGGACTCAGTGTTCAGTTATTGTTCCTTGTTTTCCTCCAGATCTCGATCACTTCATTACTCAGTACCCCAATTTAACTTATCCTTGTCCTTTACCACAGAGGTAGCTTGTTTTAAAAATTATTTTTTTGAAAATTGCCAAAAATGAACAAATATACATCAATATGAAATCAATTCCAACAGCAAAATGGGGTTTGTGGAATTGTCAACCTAGTGTATGGCAATGGTAAAGAAACTCAACAGTCATACAGTCAGAAATGCAGGATTGCTATATGAACAAAAAGTGCTTTAGCTCATGCAGAGAGAATCAATGATTCTTTTGCCTGCAGCTTCCCAAACAGCTTAACAGACAGGGGAAGCTCTAGTCTAGACTACCTTTGTGGGGAAGGGAAGTCGACAACCTCACTAAACAATCATTCAGACAGGAGCTTTTAGATCCAAGCCACAAAGCAAGGAGCTATCTATAATAGGGGCATGATGTGTATTTCGGTGCTTCTGTTATGAAAAGGAGGATTCAGTGAAGAGGGTTCAGTGGAGATTGAAAAGACAGGGAAAAAGCCACAGGGATTCCTCTTTTTCTGTGTACACTGGAATCCTTCAATATAAAAGTACAGATGCCTAAAGCAAACTGTTCAAACTTCTAGGGATATTAATTCTGGCATGTTGATGTTCCAGCCAATGCAAGTTTCACTTAAGGTTGTGAACTGGGATAGCTCCAGGGCCAGATCAGGCATTGGGCAAAGTGAAACAGCTGCTTTGAACTGCAAGATACACTCAACAAGCATACTCCACTCCCAACTGTCTACTAGCTTCTTTATAATGTACTCTGATGCTCCTCTTGCTTTGAGAGATCAGGAAGACAATCAGGTGCAAGGAGCTATTTATAGTAGGGGCAGGATGTTACAGTAGGGGCAGCCTGCTTCTTCCTCCAGGACCACAGGCAAGCATTTGGGGACCAGTGCTAGAGAAACAACAGCAGAGGCCCCAGAGTCTGTTTGAATAACACCCCTTCCCAGTTCTCAAAATAGAATTGCTCCATCCCCTCTACCAGGCCCAGTAATAACCAGGTGAGATAGCACGCAAGGAGGTGTGATGACCTTGCACCTTTCCCTACCCCACCACTTCCTTCAGAGCAACAGTGGATGAAGTATGGTAGGAACTCCTAACTTGTTCCATTAAGTCTGCTTCTTCTAAGAAATGCTGGGGTGGGAACAAGGCAGTGGGGCATTTCAGGGTTGTATCATTGCACACCCCTTAAAACAGGCTGAGTGAGCATATAGTTTGTTAAAGGAATGAAGGGACACAAGGAAGGTTGGAGGAAGAAAGCGAGGGATATAAAGTTGACTTTCCAGGCCAACCTGGATACAACTTCCCAGTACAAAATGTGAATTCAAATTTGCAATGTAAAGTGGGGAAATCACTCAGCATGCTTAGGCCTAACCTGCTATTGCTCTTTCACTTCTCAGGAGTTGGAGGCCTGGACTACAGATTTTGCCTTACCTACAACTGTGTGGCTGGCAGGTTTCTTCAACCCCCAGTCTTTCCTCACAGCCATTATGCAGTCCATGGCTAGGAAAAATGAATGGCCTCTTGACAGAATGTGCCTTTCTGTGGAAGTTACCAAGAAGACTCGTGAGGATATGACAGCTCCACCACGAGAGGGCTCTTATGTTCATGGGCTCTTCATGGAAGGTAAGGAAAATTTTGCGTTACTATAGAAAAAGGTGTAAAGCTCATAGGTAGGACAGCGGGTACTACTTTATCCAATTCAGTTGTAGGAGAAGCAAGCCCTTTCTTCTTGTATTATTTCTATGTGAGAGAATGTGGTAGTAGATCACAAGTTTATTCCTTAGCTTGTTTTGTGTAATTTTTTGTTGTCAAACTCCTTTCGTACTCCAACTATATGCTGGAGATATCCTATCTCAGGAACATTGGGGCATCACTCAGTAATCTTCATGTTCCCCAAACATTTTTTACATTCCATCAAGATGGTGAAAAGAGATTTTCTTCAAGCACGGGGGGGGGGGTTTCCTGGGCCATTCAGAACTTTCTCCTGCAAGAGATTTTTTTTTTAAGTATGCAATTTTTCTACTTTTAGCCATTTTGGTTAATGTTCCTGTAGCATTCACACCCAAACACAAATTGGCCAAGATTTCCTGAGCACTTTTAGTTGCAATTTTGTATCTGTATTTCAAAATAAGGAGATTGAAAACAGCTAGAAGGACGTTGGGTGGATGCCTTTTTATTTCATATCAGCGTGTCAGCAGGGGGCAGCACCTGCCCATTTTCCTTAGCATTGATGGGAATAATCACAACAGAACTAACAAACTGTCAGGTAATTCTCATGTCAGTGTATCTAACACTGGGAATGCAGTATCTAAGAGAAGTGTTCCAGGAGCTACTTTTGGAAGGGGCTGATGAATTCTGATCACTATCACTCTCAGTCAAATGTAGATGGACTTAAATTCACATTATTGACAAGGCTCAATCAGGAAACTTGAGGAAGGATGAGTAGGCCACTTTCTATAGTAAAGGGATACTAAACACAACCTTGAAACAGGATTGAAAAGCAAGGGCAGAGTTTGACTCCAGCTGCCCATTCATATCAATGCAAATGCATTATGAAAATTGAGAAAGCAGCCAAGGCACATCCAAAGGACGAGTCGAGCCTTTAGCCATGCTGCTAGAGATAGCAGGTTGTTAGTGCAAAGCTTCCTTCCTTAGCACTTTCAGATGTAGCAACTGGCCACTATCCTGATAGCTCCGTTGTGCTATAGGTGCACGCTGGGATACTCAGACTGGTGTCATCAGTGATGCACGCCTGAAGGAGCTCACGCCCGCGATGCCAGTCATCTTCATCAAAGCCATTCCTGTGGACCGCATGGATATCAAGAACATGTACGAGTGTCCGGTGTACAAGACCCGTACGCGTGGCCCCACCTATGTCTGGACCTTCAACCTAAAGACAAAAGAGAAGCCAGCTAAGTGGATTCTTGCTGGAGTTGCTTTGCTCTTGCAAGTTTAATGCTCGGGTGAGAGCAGAGCCCTACCCACTCCCATCATGGTATCCCTAGTCCAGAAACTGGGCCAGGAAAGTTCTTTGCAAATTGCCAATAAAAAGTATTTCTTTGAAAGTGTGCCTGATGTGATAAAGCTGCTGCTCAGGTAGGACTTCACACTACCACTACCCTAACTTATGGAAACCAGCTGCCAGTGACAGGAAATGTATCCAGTCAGCACTGGCTCAGCACCAGCCCACAGGGAAGACCAAAGCAGTCTGTGTGCAGTCATTTGCAAAGCTAGCTGGATTCCTTTCCCACTTCAAACTCATAACTTAGTGTTCAGCTGGTTTGTTTGTGCTACAGTAGTCTTAGTGCTGGTGCCAGGGTTCAGACCTGGGATGGGGGTGCACCGCAGATCAACATTCCTGAAATCATCTCTACACTCATAAGTGATTTGATGGCAAGCCAAAGAGGACTTCAGTTGCATCGCAGTCAGGTGGCTCCTTGGGGAGAAGAGGCATGAGAATACATGGAGTTTAAACAGTCATCCACAATGACTGCCAGGAGAACCTTTCTAGTCTTCATTCTTGTGGGAAAAATACCAAACATGTAATCAGAGCCTTAACGACCAGAACCTAAGAAAAACACTACTCAAAATGTCCTGTGTCTCCCCATGATTAATTAGCCCCTCTCTAGTCCACCCATGTGTCCTGTTGCAACTTTCTAGTGCCTTTATTCTTCCTGAATTATTTCAAGTTCTACAGAAAAACTAGCTTCAACTAAGTAGATCTCCATATGTATTAAGATATGCATAATTGCATATAGTGGAGCTAGGTTCCACTGACATCTATTGCTATATTTGAGAAAAAGCTCAGAAAACCTTTCTTGAAGCCACCCAGAGGACAAGACTCCTCTCTCTGAAGGAAATGAGATTTCTCCCTTCATCTGACCATAATGGAATTGAACAGACTTTAAGGATTTTAAGAAATTATATGTATAGGTATTTATGTCCACCCCTATTCTCAGCTAAAAGTACAAAAGTGGCTGATGGCTCTTTTCCTACCCAATGATCCCCCCCCCCACACATATACTTAAAATGCACACCAACAACTGTGAAGTATATTTCTTTTCTATGTAAAAAAAAATATAGTAATTGCTACAAATGTCCAGGGGGCTCAGAAGTATCTCCCAAAGGCAGCTGGGCTCAGTCTCTAGGGAGACCCAATTATTTTAAAAGGAAAGTTTTCACCTTTCCCCAAAAGAACTCTGGCTGAAGCTGACATGAAACAAAACCAATTTCGAAGCACATAATCTAATTATAAGCCTTTCAGTGTAGAGCTTAATGCTATACATGAAAAGCAAGGTTTGAGAAAGAAAAACAATTAAGTAATTAATGCTAATTTCCTGTTGATTTAAATAACTGCCAAGGCAAGCAGGGTATTTAAAAAAGCATCAGACACACACTCACTTAAAGAACCCACCTTTCCTTTTTCAGAAGAAGTTCTTAATCAGATGTGTCACCATCTTCACCCACATCTTGACATACCGGCTGGGATGCTCAAAGGTTGAGGTAGACACAATACCAGAATGCCGATAGAGCTGCTCCTGCTCCTATGGAGAAAAGTTAAAAATTACTACTGGCATTTGAGTGTGTGTTCTCATCATGGCCAGCCAAATATGCCCTTAAATAGCATCAACCAATAAAGCTCACAATTCACCAGCTCCCAGTAAAGGGGTTTCCCATCTCCATCTACCTCATCATCCAAGGTCTGATCAGGATTCTACATATTCCATCCCCTTACATATTCCCCCATAAAAGGGAGCACCAATATGACCTTCAGGGCAGCTGATCCGATCTTTCCAAAGTTTTGACATCTCAACTGCCAAATGAGCCAAACCCAGTAATTGAACACCCAGAGCCCAACCCACATGTGTGTACAAACAGACCAAGGAGGAAAGTACAGAAAGACAGGGCCCTGCAGTTATTTTTTTCCCATAACACAGCCAAACCCTAAGCTATAATTGTCCTAAAGGAAGCCTGACTTTAATCTCTGGAGATTAGACTGCTCCCTTCTGTTTAGAAAAAGCTCCTAGGTTGCTTTTTCAAATGATCAGGCCACCAAGATTTCTGCACAATTCCCAGAAATGCTGAGTTACTTTTGGAGTACAAACAATACAGCTAGAAAATAAGTGCCTTTCTTGCGCTGGCTTCACCGCAAAGCATTTGAAAGCAACACTGACATCAAAGAGGACACTTTCTCATCTGAACTAGCAAGATGGGTATCTGTATGTTCAGAACACCCTGACAAAAATACAGGGCCTCTGTCTGGCTGCAACCCACACACACAGAGTCTCGTGTGGTTCAATCCTCAGTCCCCTCTCCTCTTACAACTTCCTCAAGTTCAGGTGAGTGTATCTAGCCCATAAGTTTTCAACATGCAAGTTGCATTCAAATTAATCACACTCTACTTCCTGTAACCAAATTAAACTCTAATGGATACAAAATCTGTAGCATGTTTTATTTACTGTGAGACTCTCAGGCCTGCTCTCCTTGTGAACAAAAAGTTTCTGTGCTGCCCCTGTTCGTTCACTTATCTGTTTGGTCTTCACCTGGCACATGTTGTCCGTCTCCCTCCATCAGAGATATCAAATCATGATATCAGATCAGGCATCCTGAAGTTCATACCAGCCAAGTCACACCACCTTCTTAGCTGGCTTCTTTTCTGCTCCTGGATTCAAAGGTTTTGGCCTTTTCTTTAAAACCTTTATCCCTCCCTACCTCTCATCCTGCTTGTCACCTTCGCTCTTATGGCTCTACCGTTTTCAAAATGTCTTCTGTTCTTTTCAGATGACTGTGCCCTTTTTCCCCTGCTGGCCCACATGCTTGGAAGTGCCTCCCAGAATACACAGGAAATCTTTCCTCACTTGATTTCCTTCAAGCCTCTTCTGAAAACCCACTTTTTTTGAGGACATCTTTGGCACCACATTAACTACTATAATTAAACTGAAGTACACACAACTGAAACAAGCATGTTTCCCCCATCGACCCTTATCTCTTGAAGGAAAGGTCCTGTCTTTCCTTTACCCTCTGTCTTTCCTCTATAAAGTGCCATGCATATGGATGGATGAAGAGCATTTTGCTAGACACTGGACAATAGTCATGACATGGTGCTTGTCCAAAAGGCTTCCAGGCTACTGGGGGTGAGGCGAGTCCCACAGAAAAAGAACTTTGTTTTCTCCACTGTCACTATCTAGGCTGGAGCTTGAAAAACATCTGCATCCCAAACACTTTCATCTCCATCCACCAGAACAACAGGAAAAGTATTTTAATTTCACATGAAGCTTGATTAGGTGGTCATAAGATGTCCCAATGTCCCGTTCCCTCCTTTAAGTGAGAGCAGCAGTTTGCAAGTTCAGCAAGAAGGGGCCAGATTTTATAGTACACATTGATTGTGCACACAAAGGTGGCTTGGTTAGGTCGTTGTGTATACATAATGGTTCTAATTTGTCTCACATCACACAACTGGACTTTTTTAACCTCCTACAGATCATGTTATACAAAGTGAATTCAATACACTAACTGAAGCAAAAAAGGCAATTCGATTTCTCCCTCCTTGAGTCCTTTGGCAGAGGTTTATGGGGTACAGCCTCCCTCCACCGCATAAAAGGCTTTTGAGGAGTTAAGCGGTGACAAAAGCCACTTGAATCCTTTACCCTCCTCTGGCAAAGGGACAGGTCACTTTCCATTGGCAGATGCTTGCTCTTCTGGCATTTAAAAATCAGTACAACAAAAGACCAATCTCTCTGTTGTGTCTTGACTCTTGCACAGAGAATGGCTGAAACAAGGTAGGCCAATGGTGACTCTATATAGTGGCTAACTTGTTGAGCACAAAACTATGACCCCCTTCCCTTTCAGCTCCAATTCCTACATTGCCCACGCATGCTGGCAATGAGTCAAACAATGTTTCCTCCAAGTTTGACTAACCACTCCTGACTGAACTTTTGGTTCCTATTTCCAGTATTTCAGATGTGAATGAACACTTCAACCAATTGTAACATCAAGTTAGAAACAAGGAGATTCATTCAAATAATGTTTCCTCAACTCACACATGCATTTCAGACAAAGGCTGCAATCCTAAAGACCATTTCCTGGGAGTAAGATCCATTGAACACAAT
Organism: Cryptoblepharus egeriae; assembly: GCA_030015325.1. Classification (NCBI taxonomy): domain Eukaryota; kingdom Metazoa; phylum Chordata; class Lepidosauria; order Squamata; family Scincidae; genus Cryptoblepharus; species Cryptoblepharus egeriae. The sequence goes on along the minus strand of JAREYC010000002.1, from coordinate 100,126,444 downwards.
GGGGCTTACTTTTGAGTAGACGTGGTTAGGATTGTGCTCTAAGTCCAATCTACTGTAAACAAATCCAACTAAAGTGGAGCACAAAAACCATGAAAAAATACCTACACAAATTGAATTGTTTTACTGCTGCACTTCTCTAGACCTGGAAAGGGCAATTAAAAAAACTCAGCTAAGCAACTGACTGGAAATTGCAATCAAAAAGACGGATACTTTATGCAGCCTAATACTATTTGCAGTGTTTACACAGATATGCTATAATCCAAGAGCAACAATAATTTTATGAACTTTAAGAATCCGAAGTCTAAATTAAAGCCTACAAGGAAACACACAAAAGGGAAAACTGACATTTGCATGCTGGAAAAGGTAACAAATTATAGCCCTCCCCAAAGATTTGTAAAGGGAAGAGCCAGAAGGAAGTCAGGAATTCTACATCTTGTTACAAAATGTATCAGGCGTGTAGTTATACAAGCTACAAACACCAAGAGCTACGGGAAACAGTTACAGAAGTAAAAAAAAAAAATCACTTGAGTTCCTCAGTTGGGGACAACCACCCGCAAGCCCAAGCAGGTAAGAAAAACAAATGCTTCCAAGCCAGAGAAGCTTTCATGTTCAGTCTTTCCCATGTTCTCTTCCTACAAGGACCAGTCTTTTCTTGTTACTCCAGATCTATTCTGGTTCACAACAGATGCCAAAGGTAACTCATCATTATCACTGGGACCTCAGCTCATGCAAGTCCTTTTGGTCAATTTTGAATTACTGCCTATTTTAAATCTCCCGCCACCCTCCCAACCCCTTTATAAATCACAACACTCACAAGATGCCCATCCATTAGCTACATACCTGATGGAACTGTTCCTGCAAGGCTTTGTTTTCTGTCACTATTGCAACCTGGGCTTCCAAGTCCCGATGAACTGACCTGTATCCAAAGTTAGGAGAGCCAATCAGAGTTAAGCAGGGTCGGCTGCTTCCTGCCAGGTACAACCAGAGGCCTGCAGGAAGACATGGAGAAGGAAGTGGCTGATGAAGAACATGCCCATGGTAGCTGCTGAGAATCTCAAACAATAATTTGTATTTGAAAAGAAAAAACACCCAAAATCTTGTTCAATTTACTGGCAGTGTAAATAGTCAGGTCACTACACATGGAGTCAGGAAATGTGTATGATACTGCAAGGGAAGTATCCAACTCAAAGGCTATGATACAGTGTCAACGCACAACTCAACCAGATACCTACCTGGCTGTGAGAGACCTCTTTCAGAATACACAGTATAGTATCTTTGTACTATGGGATAATTCACTGCATGCTCTTTGTATGCCACTATATCTCATATACCATACAGAATGGAGATCACAAAAATATAGAATGGAGGACAGAGTGCCGCTACTTTTCACCTTTGCATAGAAGAGGGAACTGAGGCAGGTGCTGCTTTCTATGATGCCTCAATTCCCTCTTCTATGCAAAGGTAAAAAGGAAAGGCACTCTGTCCTCTGTTTTATATGGTCACCCTACATATGGTGGCCTTAAAGACATAGGCCCCAAAGTTACACTGAATGCCTACTTAGGGTCGCAAAACGTTGGGTGCCAACGTTTTTAAATCTGGCACTGGACATCACCAATCTTAAAATGAGGCACTCAGCCTGCTTTCCTGGAAGTAAGTCTCATTGAATACAATGGGATTATTTCCAAGTAGACATGGAGGAGTTCTGGCACTGTGATGTGACAACATTTGATGTCACTTCCAGCTATGATATCACTTCTGGAGGTTCCTGGATAGATTCATTCTCAGAAGGGGGTACCAGGCAGAAATGCTCAGAACCACTGCTCTACAGATCCTATGCCAAATAGTAGCTCTCTCTGTGAGCACATGTATGCACTTAAGAGTAAAACAAAACTGTCCTAACTATAAGATATTATATCACGCACTTGCCAAGTCAGCCTCAGCTATGCATCTGAAGTAGAAGCTACTTCAGTGGACATGCCCTCAGACTCGGGCAACGCTGAATTAGTCCAGCATATTTTGTTTTTTCAGAGCAAGTGAAAGCAACCTTGGCTGCTGATTACTCCCTACAAGGAAAAACAAACAAGGCACCACTAGCTCAAAGAAACTCTGCATTGCTACTGAATTATTGCCACATCCATTTCAATAGGATGAACTGTGTGAAGCATTTGAAAAAAAAATGTGGCTACATGTTTCAAACTATTGCTGTTATTAAATCTATAAGCAAGTATGCACATGTTGAACCTCCCCACTCAGAACATTTGGTTCCAGGAACCTCTGTGAGCACCTATTTTTTGTGTTATACAATGGCAATTAGTTATGATGGTAACAAAGCAGGCAATGAATCAAGTTCCCTTTCAAGTGACTGCCTTTAAGCCATGAACTGCTACTTAATAAATGTTTCTTTCAATTTAAAGAGCCAACCTCATTCACTTTGAGACATTGGCTGCAATCCTAAAGACACTTTCCTGGGAGTAAGACCCATTGAACACAGTGTGGCTTACTTTTGAGTAGACATGGTTAGGATTGTGCTCTTAGGCTGCAATCCTAAAGAGTTTCCTGGGAGCTACCCACTGAACACAGTGGGGCTTACTTCTGAATAGACATGGTTAGGACTGTGCTGAAAATCACATATAATAAATCACATATAATCACATATATAATTATAAATAAATCACATATGTAGTTATAAATAAATCACATATAATAATAATCACATATAATTATAAATCACATATAATTACAATTAAAATTGTATACATACACCTGTATGTAGGTGTACATAATACACCTGTATTCTTCATTCTTCCAGGACTCCTATCACCTCAAGAAAGTGATGCAAAATTGCCCCAGTTCACAGCTTAATAAAATGCATAGCTATATCTGTAGCCATCTTCATGAGAAGCACACACACACACAAGAATACACATAGCCCCAAGTGGGATGTCCTCCACCAAGGAAGGTAAATTCATTGGGCCAGACTGCATTAGAAATACAGTGCTTTCTCATTTTCAAGAGTCATTACTGAAAAGACAGAAACTGCAAGCTAATGGGGATGCATAAGATATTACCTCTGATTTGGCATTACCACGAACATTAGATTGTGTGGGCAGGTTGAACTTGCAGGATGTCATCTGTGCAGCTTATAGGCAAAGTAATAAGAGAAAATCTCCTGTTTATTTGGCACTGCTTGACATTCAGCTCAGAACTGCCCACTCAAGATTGGAGCACACTTGTTTGCCCATCTTTCTCCTCCTCTTCCTTCCCCAAAAATGAGCAAAAAGAGGTATTCCAGAACCCCTTATATGAAAAAGTCTTTCAACACTTATCAAAACCATAGACTTTCCTAAATGATTGGATCATATTAATTTATTTTTAACTGGACTACAGTTAGACTCCAGGTATCAGAACTAAATTAGCACCTGCCACAATGATTCCTACCAAGTGAGGACTTAAAATACAGGGTGATTCAAAATGAATGGGACAAAAATGGTTACTTGCCTTTTTGTCCCATTCATTTTGAATCACCCTGTAGAAGCTCAGGGTCAGTCTGTAGCATGTATACTGCTTTTTATTGAAAAGTGGTATATAAATACTGTTGGTTGATTGACTGATGTAAGCAGCTGGCAGCAGATGGAATTGAAGTGAACCACAGCCAAATGAACCCTGAGAGCCAAATCCAGAAAACTATCAGAGCTCTGAGTAAATAACTCTTACATCACTACAGTTTCTACCCAGTTTGCTACTGCAGTACTAGACTTACGTAAGTGGCTGAAACTCATCTACTTTCAGCCAAATACATGCTGGTGTTCTTTGGCAATCTGTGTATATGAATAAATTGCTGTGAATGATGGTTTTTATTTCTCAATTTACTGTGCCCATGTTTCAACTTGTACAACAGGGCCTATTTTGCATCCCTCTGCCATGGCAAACAAGCCCTTTATTCATGATCAGTAGCTTGGTACAAATCAGTTTTTAAGGAAAATCATCCGTAATTTGCTTGACACAATATAAGGACTTGCATATAATTCCTGTAGCCCTTTTACAAATTTTTTTAAGTCAACAGCCAGAGTGTCCTGTAGCTCAAGTGATGCCCGTTCAGGCAGCAGGCCAATTTGCCATGAAGGCAGAATGGAGGTGGAGGAAAGTCTGCAGGCATCAGCGGTTACATGATTACAACTCCTGTAATGGCCACAGCCCTGTGACCAGCATGAATTGCTCATATCATGACTCACCTTTCCAGAAGGGGAAATCTAAAGAACTTCTCAATTTTATTCAGTTGCAATATCAGGCTCAAGCAATAACTGCATCGCACTCAGCTATATACAGTAACTGCTTTTCCCTGCACTAAAAACATACTCATCCTTCTTGTAAGGATGCTTATAACTCTGGATCAAGCCATTTCATGCCTGCTCACATCTCTCTCCTTATTCCCAATTGCTTCATGGATTTCTAGATAGAAACTCTCAAGCAAACCTCCTCTTCCATGAGGTCAAAGAAGCAACGCCACTAAACTAGCAACAAGGTTTTGCAAGTTCAGCACCTCTTATTGGGAAAATGGGGTATTCTCAAAACAACATCAACATTAAGAATGATACCAAGCATTAAAAGTAACAGCACCCTCACTTGATCCTCAATGTATCAAAATTAACTTTTATTCTTATTTGGTGTGGTTGAGGCACAGCCTCTTAAACACTGTTCTGGAATGACGGTGGTCGGGTTCTCAAATGCTGGCGTAAGGCCTCCTTTCATCAGATAGGCAGATGATAAAACGGCCTATATAGACCTCTGAACTAAGGCCTCTTTGTCTCCTGCTGCATCTAAGGCTTCCACTGTACAGCAGAATTTGTATGCTACAGACCAAGGGATTCCAGGTTGGCACCCTGTGGCCATCCCAATCCGAAAGGACTGATGTCAGGAAAGTTCTTCGATGAGTGCAATGTTAAGTCTCCACTTTTTGTTATCTGTGAGGACCCGTCGTTTGCTGTTCTTCATGGCTGTGGTTGAGAACCAATGTGTAACGACATGAGCATGTTTTCTTAAGGAGGAAGGGCTTAGTCAGCAGCATTGTCCCACCCCTCCAAGCCGCTTCCCAGCAGCCCTGCAGGAAGGAGGCAGGGAAGATAGCATTTCCATAATCATTAACAGCAACAGCTTTAGACAAACAAAAGCAGAAACCCCTGGAGAAGTGAAGCCCATTAGGATGTGATCTTTGGGGCAGGCTCAAGGGAACTGAGGCCTGCTTGGTTTGCTCTAATCCAGTTTCTACTGCAGGCACAGACAGACTCCTCAGTGTAATGGAAAGCTGACTGTGGGAATTTCAAAACATCCTCCAGAGCATAATTTGTCTATTTGCAGGCTGGAAGTCCAAGGGAAAGATAATGTGATTAATCCCACTATTACAAGGCTTCAATCACTGAATAAGAAGTTTGATCCTTAACTGATTAAAACGTTTCAGGGGATTGAAACGAGAGTATCAAGGGGAAGCCCAAGGCAGAATCATAGGTTCTACAGATGTTTGACAGGGTTGTAATTTAGGCTGAATGATCTGCCATAAGACAAAAGTAGATATTCAAAACACCTTTTTATTGGATACCATGTATTCCCTAGATAGGCATGTCAAGATAGGGCTATATAAAAAATTTGTTGTTAGAGCACCTTGAAATTGGATGCTGATCTCTCCCAAGTCCAAAGGAAGTGCATCATCTTTTGAACAAGGACTACAAAAGTCATTCTTCCAGTTGTTTGCACAATTCATTATTCCATGTTTCCACATATATTCTGAACATATTGGGCATGTATGATTTTTTGTTTTCCAACCCCTTACGAATTCTCCACATATCTGTGAAGACTGCACATTTCTTTATCTCTATATAAAGTACTTCAGCCCACCCCTTGCTTGTTCCACTCTACCTTCTCACAAAGGAAGCAAGCAAGGAAGGAAATTTTGCTCCCTAACCCTGTAAAAAGCCTCTGCATTTCCTATGGGCTTCCTCAGTTCTGCACCAGCTAATTTGAGAAAGGATCTGGTTGCATGTGAATGACATAATCCTACCTATTATTCACCTCACATATACACCCAGAAACAATCCTATCTCTCCCACCATATGCCACTGCCTTACATGATGTTGGTGGATAGTGTCTTCACTGGCCTCATTGCACTCCCTGGCAGCTTCAGTGTGACAATATCACATGAAGCACAAATCTGGTGATTCTGGTGGTGGAAAGCACACAGCACTTTGAATAGGACTAGGTTGTCAGTTATGATGCCTACCAACAGTTTATTTATTGCTAGACTTAAGACTGAGTCAAAACTACCCAGACAAACTCTACTTGCTATATGCTCCAATGGTTTTGCAGCCACAGATTGGTTCAGCAAGCCTGTTACAAAAATCCACGTTCCAAGTCACACCATCTATGTGGGTTAACTCTTGCAGACAGGGTGCCCCATCAATTCTGACAGAGTATCGTGAAAACATCAACAGAAGACCAGTACCCTTTTCTAGTCTTTTTGATGCTTCCCATAATCAAATTGCTCAAGATGAAACGGCTGGAGTAATGTTTTGTTTCTGAGTTACGCTAAGCATCTGGCATGAAAATGTATCACGACACATGCTTCACACTAAGCAGATTCAAACATGAACCTAATACAGTGACCAGGCTTGAGGGAAAGGTTTGCTGCCATCTCAGCAAAAAAGGCAAACTACAGTTCTTTGGATATATTGCTTGCATTCTGTGCCTTCCCTAAAGACACTCACCTTTGGCATGGAATGTCCATCCACTTCTAAAGTATTCCTGCAGCTTGATCCTCTCTTGCTGACCCAGGCAGCAGACTTCACTGAAGAACTGCTGCTCAATATAAACATAGACAGCAGGGATTGCACCTGCAACCCCTTTGGCCCCAAAGAACCCATTCACCTCTGGTGAGGCTAGAAGGATCTTGTACTTTGCCCTGGTGCCTAGAATTAAGTCCATATAGGCTTGTGTGAGGTTGAAATACCCTGTGGTGAGATATATGCTGGCACCTCTCTCTGCTTCCATCAAGATGGTCTCTGTGACAATCTCATCTATCCGAATCCCAAAAGGTTTCATCTGTATCAAGGGATAAATCCATGTATCTGGTTCAGGTCGCTGGTCACCAACTCCCTTTGTATCTCTGAACAATGGGATTTCTCCTTCCATCTGGTTACCCTGGATCTTCTGAGTATGAAGCAACTCTTGACGGTTCCTTGCTGAGTTGATCACTTCCATTACTCTTTTATTTGCTGCTTCACAATAGGCCATCTTGTCTCCTGAAGGTATGAATGAGATCAAATGAACATTATTCATATTATTAAGGGAAATCACAAAAAGAACAAAAGGAATACCAGTATGACTCTTGAAATCCAGGGTCACAAAAGCTAGATCATGTCAAGACATGGGAGGAATAAACACCCATCCCGAAAGAAACCAGTATCCAGCAATATTGGCAACTCTGAACATTATATGCCAACAGTATTCAAATGTTGAGTCCATGGCCCACTAGTGGATCATGACCTAATTTTTGGTGGGTCAAGGTAGGTTAGCCAATGTGCATCAAGGGTTAAGCAACTTGCTGGAGGGGGGGGGTCTGCTACCAAATCACCAGGAAGGCCACAGAGATTCATACATATGGTAAAGTGAAACTTTCTTCAGGTGGGTTCTGATTCCAAAAAGTTACATTGCCAAGTTACACTGAGACATCCCAAGCACCATATATCTTAGTACAAATGCATGTCCTTCTTTGTACACAAGTATAAAAACAAAATTCTTAGCAGGAAGCATGATACAAAGCATATGGAAAGGAAGAACATGGGAAGAGGGAATTCTAGCTGTAAAAATCTGGTTCAGAATAAGTGCTAAAGAATAACCAATTAACAAATGTAAGATACATTCCATGTGCATCTGTCATTTAACCTGCTGACACAACAGTATGTGAATGAAACAGAAAGGAGACCTAATACAAAGTCAACTCTGAAAATTGGGGGAGGGGGTGATTCACATGCTAGTCAAAGGGCATCTGTTAGCTAAAACCAAACTTGCTCTCAGGATTAGCATGCCCAGGCAGAGGAGGAAATTCTCTTCTCACCTATTCCCAATGCACTGGCGCTTGTGAAACTCTCACCTGGCATCAGAGAATACACAGCAACCCTATTTCCAGTAAGATGCCTCAGTTGCTGGCAGTACCTGGAAAACAGCCCCTGGGGACGGTGACAGCCCAACATTTCATACTTATATTAAATGAGATTAGTTTTCTTCAGGCTGTAAGAGAGGGAGCGTATTCCCCTGACAAGTGTGTCATGCAACTCACATTCTCATCAAGACTGCACAATGGAATCCAGCACACGTGTATTTATGCACAAACTCTCCAGGAAATATTATACTGGGAGTGATGCACTTTTTGAAAATGTATATTTTGCCATCACTGCTTCCTCATCTTCCAGAAATACAGGTTTCTGAAACATGGAAGGCATCTAGCAGTCAAAATGTTTCCTTCCTTCCCATGCAAACTTGAGAGTACACCCCACACCATGCAAAAAGCACTCGGACTTCCCAGATTAATGTCATGTTTCTCTCATTTTTATTTATGCTATGATCAAGTGTCACGGATATGAAGATGTGTCAAGACTCCCAAGTATCACTCCAAGAGCTAAGAAGAAAATCCCAACTCCCAATAACTGCAGTTAAATTAGTTAAATTTAAATTAGTTCCTTAGCCAAGTTACATTGCCAACTGACCTTGCTAACTAAAGGCATGTGCTTTCAGAGACTAAGCTCAACAAACTCCTAGAAAGAGGCCATAGCTGAATGGAAGAGCACACTGCACACAAAGCATTATAAGGTTGAAACCTCCACCATCTCAATTTCAATGGTCCCCATATGGTCAATTCTAATGGGAAGAAGCTCTTCAAAGGGCCTTTCCCAGATCCTCTCCTCTTTTTTCCCCACTGGTGAATGTAGCAAACCATGCAAGACACGCTGAACTACAGTCACAACTCCATCACCTCTCTTTCAATAGAGACAGCATTCCTTTTCCGTTGGAAATGTTTTAGCTTCTTTGATCCTCAGAGTTGGCAATTTGATATTCAAGAGATGCACAAGGGGAAAGCAAACCTAGACTGGGAACAGCTGAGCTCACCTAGACTCAAAATGCTGAGTGGGAATGTCATATCATATCAGTTAAAATATGATGGCTGATGGCCTTCCTACCTTGGTAAGGATGCACCATCCCCTCTATCACCTTGACTGTATCATCTGGTTGTAACTGCAGGGACACATCTCCAACAGCATCTACTAGCTCAGTGAAGAAGTCTGCAATCTCAGGAGAATCTTGCAGGAATATATAGCGGTCTTGACGATTGGTGAAATAGGAGTCACTCAAGTTGGCCCTGAAGAGGGAAAGGGCAATAAGAATGCCAGCAGAAAAAGTGTCATTTATATCTGGATCAGCAGGACACATACACATACAGTGGCACCTTCACGTAACAAACGCCTCACATAAAGTATGTTCCATGTAACAAACAAAAATGTCTCTAGGATTCTGCTTCATGTAAAACTGTGCTTCATGTAACAAATGCACTCGTTGGCAGTTGGGGATGATGTGCTGGCCAGCAGCCCTTTTAAAAAGCATCAGGGCTGCCTAGAGCACCTGCCCATAGCAAAAGCAACACTTCCGCACTGTTCCTCCTGTGGCCAGGTGTCTGCTAGGCTGAGGGAGAGAACAGCAGTGGAGAAGAGGGAAGCAGCTCAGGGCTAGCCAGAAGGGAGCAGGGGAGAGAGAGGCTCAGGAGGAAGAGAAGGAGAAAGTGGGGAGACACTTGGAAAGTGTCCTTGATTGCAGCCACCTAACCATGTCTACCCAGAAGTAAGCCCCATTGTGTTAAATGAGGCTTACCTCCAGGAAAGTATCTTTAAGATTGCAGCGTAAGTAGACTTCATATGATCATGCATATTGAATGCATGTTTTGAATTCAATTCCAGTGTTTTGTCATCATTTTTACACCCAGTTAATATTTTTATATGAGTATTTTGGGGGTTGTGGAACCAATCGTCTGAGTTTCCATTATTTCCTATGGAAAAATCCACTTCACGTAAAGAATGTTTCACATAACATACGTGCCTCCAGAACGAATTAAATTTGTTATGTGAGGCATCACTGTATGTAATAAAATGCTTACAGGGAATTCATCAATGTCTAGATGTAGAAACTGCCTCTCCCATCCACTTCCTCAGTCATGCTTGGCAAAACAACCAAAATTCACTAACCCTACAATCCAGAGTAACTACAGGAGCACGTAAGAGACATTTAAGTCGACAGTTATGGCACTACCTAGTGAAAACCTATGGAAAATTCATATTGCAATCTAGAGTAAATTGTTTACGTTGGAGTAAGGACTCCCCATAGTTACTCAAGATTGTGCCCTAAGCCACTCCCTCAGAAACTGTGGAAATGTTTCAGTAACAATAATGTGGAAAAACAAAACCATACCAAAATTATGCACCGTTCCAGAGCAGGCAGAAAGGTTTGTAGTATGTCTGGCTTTCCCTCTGCTTTACTCAAGAGCAGTCCATTCCCGCCCCGGAGACCACCATTATTTTCTCACAACAAGGGACTCACCCGCTCAAGATCACATTATCATCAAAGAGATAGACCTTGATATGCTGCAGCCCAATGGTCTCATTGAAACGCTCAGGAATTAGAAGTCTGAGGAGACCACGTAGATTAGGAGTATGGAAGAGAGAGACACGGACCTGCTCTGGAAATCTCCTCAGGAGTGGAAGAAGCATGGTCCTGGAGTTCTTCCGGCCTGGGATACAGAAGAAAATAAATGCTCAACCATACTTCTGCTCCAATTTGACAATCAGAGTGACAATCATGCTTTTTCAAGCCATGTTTTACAGCACTTAGTTTTTGGAACTCTCCAAATGGGCAAGTGATTGCCGAGCAGGACTGATGTTTATTAGTCCACCTCCAACTGCAATAAAATTATTTCACCACAAAATGAAAACCTGAACACCATTGTCAATTGTGCCAAAGTGAAACTCCAGAAGGAAACAGAAGCCAGAGACATCAAGATACAGTCTTTTTTCCTAGCACAGAAGTTAATATCAGTGTATTTGCTCTTCAACACCTAACGACGACAAGTAAAGAGGGGAGAAATTGAATGTTTTAGGACTAGGAAAATATTGATGAAGTAGACGTAATGGAAACCTGGTAGACTGAGGAAAACCAGTGGGATTCAAAAATCTCAGGGTATAAACTTTATAGGAGGAACAGGGAGGACAGTCTTGGAGGTGGGCTAGCCATCTATGACAAAGGAATTGAATTACATGCCCTAACATACCAAAGAGAGGAACTGGGAGATTCTGGATGTAAGCATGTGCTCCTGCCCCCTAAATCTGTTGAGAATCCCAATTTCCATAGAAATTAATCTATTCAAGTTTGCTCAAATCTGTGCAAGAGTATCTCCTGGAAGATTTACCAATCTCCTATGCATACAACTTACATCTATAACATACATGATTTGACTGAAACGAATCAAATTATGAATTGAAAACTTCAAATCTGCTTAGTTTGGAATGTTTATAAAATAATGTACCTGAGCAATGATATCCAACCTGCCTAATTGGCCCAGAACACCATAAGAGATTATGACCAAATACTATACATGCTTACCCCGAGATCCTCTCATGAAATCCAACAGAATAGACACTTTAAGGCTAGAAGGTCCACTTCTTTGCAGGGAGCCCTCCAAAGTTGTTTCAATGCAATCCACCTGAAGTCAACAGACATGAAAGCACAAGATAAAATTCCTGCAGAGCCTGACATGCACACAAAAGTTAACTGCATATACTAGTACAGTATACGCAAAAGTACTTAGAGCTACAGGGAGCCCTGATTTTCTGAACATACAGGGTGCAATCCTAACCAATTTGGGCCAGCACAACTCACCTATCTCCCCTGTCCCTTGGTGGTATTGGGAGGCTAGCTCATGTCTGTCAACTGGCCTAACCTCCCCATGAGTGGGAGAGAAGTGTCTTACAGCACTTTTGTGACATCCCCAGGTCAGCAAAGGACTTCTGCCACAACTTATGCCAGTATAATTGGGTTTATGATTGCAGCCACAATCTACGTTTAAGCCTCCATAACTTACCAGTATGAATGCCATTGCCAGACATCAAAGTGGAACAAGAGAATGAATGGATCCCACACAACGTAGGGTACAACTGCATTCTTCTGTCAAATATATGTTAAAATTGCTTACATTTTTGTTTAATTTTAATATTTAAACTGTCCTTTAGATCATTTGCAGTGGGCACAAATTAACTTGCAGTAGAACCCTTTACAGATTCTAGTAAAAAGTAGGTTGCATAGACTTCAGGACACACAATGAGGTGAGTTCAACCTTAGCTTACTTCTTTCTGTAGCCCACACTTCATATGGTAGAAATGGTACAGAATGTTCAGTTGCCAAATTTTGAGAGTATATTTTACCTATTCTGAAGGACCTCTAAGGCTCCTGATCAATTTCCAAGCACAATTCAAAGTGCTGAAAGTGATGTTTAAAATTTTACATGGTTTAGGACAGGGGTCCTCAAACTTTTTAAACAGGGGGCTGGTTCATGATCCCTTATACACTGTCAGGGGCAGCTTCCTCCCAGCAAGCCATGCCCCGCACCTGTGACGTCACGCACAGCACCTACCCACTTAAAAAATTTGTAAGACACCCCAAATCATAGGACATGTTAAAATGAAGCAAAAATACTTGTATTGCTTTCCTGTACTTAATTTCAACACTTTTAAAATTGAAAACCTTTCAACATACATGATTCTGACCCAGACATGTAAGATGCTCTCAAAGCAATTTGCAGCAACACAAGGAATGTCAGTGACATACACCATGCACTCTCATACATGAACACATGCATTCATACACACACAAACACAAGCTCACCTCAATTTTGGGCTTGCCGTTCAGGAATTTTGCGTTTGTCATCTGGTCTACTCAGAAGTAAGGCCCATTGAAGTCAGTGGGGCTTACTCCCAGGAAAGTAAGCCCAGCCCCCTGCATGTCTACTCAGAGGTAAGGCCCATTAGAATCAATGGGGCTTACTCCCAGGAAAGTATCGATGGGAGGGTGGCCTTAATTGTCCAGCTCTCTGCTTGGCTACTCAGAAGTAAGGCCAATTAGAGTCAATGGGGCTTACTCCCTGGAAAATGTGGATGGGAGGGTGGCCATAATAGCCCAACTCTCTGCTTGTCTACTCAGAAGTAAGCCCCTGGCAGCTGGGGCGGCAGTGAGAGGGCGGCGGGAGGCGCGTAGCTCCAGCTACGTGCACAACATTTTAAAAAAGATTTAAAGGGCCAGCTTGAAGCTGCCCAAATTCCGGAGCCCAGAGGGGCTCTCTCCCTTTGCACAGGGTTGCTGTGACTGGCAGATCTTCGCCATGGCAGCCTTGAACTGCCTCCCAGTGTCCACAAAGCACCCTCAAACCCCCCAAAAGGCCGGCGGGCTAGATTGAGGCCCCGGGTGCGGGCCGTAGTTTGAGGACCCCTGATTTAGGATCAAAATATCTGGCGGAAGGCTTTCTACCACATCAACTTGCTTGTGCACTGAGATCTTTAAGAGGATTCCTAATGTTCTCCACTCCCCCACCCATCTAAAATGAAGCAAGTGGTGAAAAAGGAGTATTTTATATTTTGTCAGGCCCCTTCTGTGCAACCAGCTTCCACTTTTCAACTATTTCTGCTTTTCAGCATTGCTCCAGTTCCAGGCCTATCAAAAGAGAGGAGAATGCATGTACTTGGTCTTTCCCTTCCAGTTTCAACACTTACCAACTCTTGTTCCAGGGGTCCTGTTCCAAGGTAGAGTGAAGCTAAAACTACTCGCTTCTTTGCAATCTTTATTTGTCCCTAGAGAAAGAGAGATGTTTTAATACCCATGATAGATCACAGTCCCCCCAAAGAAACTCAATCAACATTGGAATAAAGGAAAAATAATGGAAAACAAAACTACCTGTAAGGTAAACTATAACAAAGACACACTGCCTACAAATGGACTGCGTAAAAAGGTTACTCAGCTATGAGAGACATTTTGTACGTGTTCAAAAACAAGTCTTCCGTCAGAGGCACAAAGAAAAACAGAACCCGTTAATAATATGGTAGTCATTACCATAATTCAGCCTGTCTTGTTGGAGTAGAATTCCCTCCAAAAGAGCAGAAGAGCAGCTTGGGGATACTCCTGGATCCAGTCCTGCTCCATGGCCAAGAACACTTTTGCCCAGCTTCCAAATATACAGCAGACACACAGAACTATTCACTATTGACAGCTTCAACCCAAATTTACTCAAGTTTCATAAAAGCAATATTAATATACAAAGATAAAAAGTGTAGATTTGTTGTTCTAATCCTATTTTTTGATAGCGGAGGGATGAAACTTCTTCAATGATTTTATTTTATTCAGATTTTCAGTCACCCCATTTTGAGCATCAGGGAAACAAAGTTGACTGAGAGCCACTGTACTATGGCTGATATAAGCATTCAGTGCACTTCCTGCCATCCAAAATTTTAAAACTATGTCTGGTATGTTTTGAAGGGTCAGCAACTTGACTTTGTAATTTCAATTTGACTGGAACTTTTCAGTGACAGGTAAATACCTGTAAATCAACTATGGAAAGTAATATTGCTTTTATGCAGTTGTGATTCAGGGTTCAGGCCGATTCAGTTGTGTTTTTGCATGCTTTGCCTCATCTCATTCTTTTAGTTTCAGCTGGCAGTTAGAAGTGAACTACTTGTTGAGTTGATCACAGAAAAGAGTCAGTGAAGCACAAATAAAGTTTCAGGCATTAGCTTCAATCATCATATGCTTTATAGCTCTATTCACATCTGATGGAGAGATAGGATACTGAGAGCACAATTCTGACCAAATTTCCAGCACTGGCTAAGCTTTGCCAGTTGGGATGTGCTGCATCCTGAAGTTAGGGGCAGTCATGGAGGCTTACTCAAGGTAATACAATGTTCCCTTAAAGTTGCATTGCCATTACCTCCAGAACTGGAACATTGGTTAGAATTGCCCCCGAGTTATTCGGATGCTTCAGCCAAGACTATGGCTTTCGAATATAATCTTTATAAGCATCTCAGAATCAATACCTTGAAGAGAAAGTCATGTTCTTATGCTGAGGGATGGTGGTGAGGTATCTCAGACTGAGGTGTCTCAGGCCAACTCCCTTGAATATGATTCCATGAACCTCAACGTACAAGATAGTTTTCCTAAGTTCTACACGTAGCTGGCATCCCTCTGCATCAGTATCTTAGAGATAAAAGCATTGATGCTGACAGATGATGCTGGATGCTGAAGGTAAGCTATGCCACTGTTCAAGTTCCCAATGGCCAAATCCCTTGCCCTGTACAGCTTACCTCCATGAAACAGGACTGAAACTAGAAAAAAACCATATAACCAAACAAAAGGAACAAGATTTGGGTTGCAATCCTAAGCACACTTTCCTCAGAGTAAGCCCCACTGAACTCAGTGGGGCTGACTTCAAGTAGACATGCAAAGGACAGCAGCCTAAGTGTGGGGGGCAAAGGCAGATGAGTTTGCTTTCTCTTCTTCTGGGCAGGTTAGATTTGATGGATGGGTTTTTGGCCAGCAGAGAAAGAGAAACTGTGCCACCATGTGTTTTCAAAGCTGTTTCATATGTTCATGGAGATGTGTTTTAGAAGGAAACCATATTGATTATTTCATGTTTGGGACCGACAAGGCAAGATCATCTTGTTTAAGCAGAGAATTAAACAGCAGGAGAAATGCACATAAAAAAATTCAGCTGACATTTTCAGATTCATGAGATAAAATTGGTGACAGACAGAAATTACGATATTTTGAGATCTATTCACAATTCCCTCCCTGAATTCACCCACACTCAAAGCATCACCTTCATAAGTTCGTAGAATTCAATCGGGGACGAAAGCACCTTGATGTGAGAGCTGGCAATTCCAAACTCTGGGACCAAGTTCCTAATCCACTGAAATCTATGGGATCCCTCAGGATAGAGGCAACAAGGTAAGGCTGTTTGCTGAGGGACAGTAGGAGAAAGCAGTGGGGCAAGCAGCAGCCATGATGACCTAAGAAGAGGAAAAAGTGGGTAAGTTGCACACATTGATATCTTTTCTTCAGGCTGAGCAACATGATACAGTCAAGGATGCTGTATTACACATCTGCCTTTCGACTTCATGAGTTATACAGAGTCACTTCTGCAACAAAGGAAACAGCTATACTGGAGACAAGGAAAGAAAGACGAGTCTGACATTCAAGTTAGTAGCTTTCCTACAGCGCTACAGTGGAGAGGCTCCATGACAAGCAGCAAAGCTGATCCACATTGTGGAATGCAAATAGCTGTAAGAAAACAGATCTAATATGACCGTTTCAGGTAACAGTTTTCAGTGTCACTTCAGTTGATGAATGATCATTGGGCTTCCCTTTCAAGCAGTTACATCGAATATACTCCAATTTCTTTACGCCAAAGATGTTGTTTCATACTGACCTAGTTCCTCCTCTGCTACATATTCCTAAATGGCCATGATACACATGATAATATTTGGTTGAAATAGGTCCACAACAACACTACCAGCTCCACAAAATACATCACAACTATAAGCAAATCTAAAAAGAATTTAGAATAGGATGCTAGTATTCAATTTTAAGGAACAATTTAATTTTTACAACCTAGCTCATGCTAACATTTTGGGAAAGATCAGAAACAAAAAGTCAAACGAGCTGAAAGTAAATAATTTCAGCCAAAGTATACTGTTATACTGGCAAACTTGTGTTTTCCTCACAGAGGTGCCATTCTCTTAATAGGCGGATTTGTTGCTTGAAAGCTAGCTGACCCCAAACTGCTCTATGGTTGTGATCTTTCCTGATACACACCACTACAAAGCTGTCGGGCATGCCCTTTACCAGAATTTATGAGGAACTCTTGGTTACGAGGAACTCTTGGTCCAAAGCTCAAATGACCACAGATTCCAGGAAGATGATTTCACGTATTTGCTTCATGATAAAATGTTGAGTCTTCTCAAGGTTTGCATGCATCCTTGCACAAAAAACCCAGACAGTATGCACTGCATTTCCCAGAAAGCCCACCCGTTTGTCACCACCTATTCATCACAATGGAGATCTGACTCAGCATGCGCAAGAATTCCAAGCAATTTTGTTTTTCAACAGTTCATGGGGACCAGGCACTGCTGTGGCAATAGAGACTTACAGTAACTTGGAGATTAAAAGTTTCCATTCCCTTTAAACCAAAAGGAGAACTTGTGGAATACTTCACTGATACCATCTTCGAACAGGCAACTAATAAGCAGCAGAACAGAAAGACACCAGAGAGGTTGCGCCAATGTTGTTTTGTTCTGTTATAACTCAAGTTCTAACAGCATCCCAACAGTTTTTCAAGTCTTCATTTAAGAATATCAAAACAATACAGTACATATTTCCTAACATACATTTTGGTCACTCTGAAAACCTTGCTCCCAGATTTTCTTCATTTTACCAAATCTTGCCTGTACCTACTTGCAGGGTCAAGTTTCTTCAAATGTGCATTTATATCTTTTCTCTACTTCTCCTTCTTATGTTTTTATATTTTTAAGTTGCAAGCCTGAGGGCTCAATCCTAATCAACTTTCCAGCACTGGCATAGCTATGCCAGTTGGGCACATGTTGCAACTTGCAGTTGGGGAGTAATCACTGAGGTCTCCTCAAGGTAAAGCAACATTTGTGCCCCTACCTAAGAGTTGCATTGCCCTTATGCCAGTTTTGCCCTGAGAGGATTGATCGTTTTATCATCAGCATATACCAAGTCTGATGTAAATCACTTTGAGAGATTTTTGTGAAATAAAATACAAATACCAGTAACTTTGTATTAACATGTTCAGTGAATGCTTCGGTGGCTCAGAAAAAAGGTTTTCCATTTTCTTCAAGAATGTGGAAGAAATTGTTCTAGAGTGGTTTGAAAGAATTAAGAATCAGGTTATCAATATACAAATCAGGTAACTTCTTTCTCCTGAAACACACAGTCTTCTCAACCACATGCTGTATTTACTTGCACGTTTAAAGCTGCCTTAATGTTTGCTTTTTGCCAATTAGTACTATTGTCTAACATTCCTACAGATTTAAAGTCACAATCCAGCCACTCCTATTCACATACTTTAGGGATCTTTTCCATAACAAAGTTTTAGTTTTCTTTCCACAGAGTAGATTGCCATGAAATAATGAAATCAGCATTTCAAAAATTTTTCCATGCTTCTAGAGCTAATTGCTATGGGGAATGGGAACATGCAACTGATATTCAGAAAAGACAAATGCAGTAGATGTTCTTACACTCCATCCTTGTCTGGATCATTGCCAAAATGTTGTACTCTTACTCCTCTAAGCATAATGATGGCATTTTAGGGTTGTAAACAAGATGCACAATTTATATCAATGAAAAAACACAGAGCAGTTTTTTTTCTTCCAAAAGAGATAAGCCAAAAATAGCAATGAGTGGACTACCAAAAAAAACATGAATGACCACTGCAAGCCTGAGGGAAATATGAAGGAATGTGCCAAATCCTGGCAAAGGGGAAAATGCATCTCTCTAAATTCAGTTTTAAAAACTGCTTTCTTCCTGCTGTAGAGAGGTAGTCATGCAAGCAATCATGAGCAGGGGGTCCGCTGCATTTCTAACTGCTGACTGCTTGTCAGGAAAAAATGCTGTTTTTAAACAATTGTATAATTTTTGAATTACAATTTAAAAAAAAAACAATTCATTTTGAATGTTTTTAACTGTTTTTATTTAACACACTTATTTTGAATCAGGAGTCTCAGAATTGAACCCTTGCAGATATTGTGGCATGACCTTATTCCATTAGGAGCAATAAAGCAGGCCTCGGTCAGTCTTGAAAGCCTATGGTATCATGCTCGGCACTGCATACGCTGCATGCGAAGCATGAAAGCCTGGGTTGGATTGTTACGGAGGATCAGGGAGGATCAGCTGTGACCCAAGCAGCAAATCCCCCCCTCTCCACGCCACTGAATTAGTCCAATGGAAAGGCAGAGCCAATACGATTGGATCCAGCTGCGTCGCAGAGCTGGGCTAAGGACAGGTGCTCACCCTATCTTGTGGGGCCAACCTGGGTCTTGAACCCTGAAGCAATGGAGGAGCAGTAATCCTGGAAAATGGGCCTTTAAATCTATTTTTCTACTCTTTTTATCCACATTTTTTTATCCACTACAAACTGCCTCTTATATGAAACTCCCTCTTATATCAAGCTGGTGACTTAAACTAGACAAGGAAGTACTCTTGAATGCAGTGTCAAAATTACTAAGAAAAGAAAATGAACTGAACAGGGTCTCACTCACTTTTCCAAATTTGAAGTTTCTTTTATTTAAAGATTTGGGGGTTTTGGAAGTTCTATTTTAGGAAGTAGCATTTTGACTAATCTCATAACCAAGTGAGCACAAGCACCACAATTCTTATTAAACCTCAGAGGTGAAGGGAGACTACATGATCTCTCAGGCTACTCATCACCCACATAAAAGCCACAGCATGATGACTTCTGCCAACGGTTCTTGATTCACTGGAACTGCTGAGTGTATATTACTGTATTTCTACTAAGATTGTGACTGAATCTGGGAAACAAGTTTCATTGTGAACACACTGATGCAACAAAGTAATAAAGATTTGAGGCAACTTCCTTAAACTACTGAGACAATTAAAGGGCTGAGTGTGAACATGTGACCTCAAGACTCTTGTTTTCCCTTGTTTTATCTGACTCATTCTTACTGGATGCTACAAACCTTTTGAGCAATCACCTTTGTGACTGCTATCCTTTTCTTATAGCACTGATTGCCAACCCATGGTCCATGGAGCATTAAACGTGGATCACATGTGGTTCACAGACCATGGGTGGTTTGCAAGACCATAAGAAGTGGTCCATGAGGTCTCAAAAAAAATTGCCTTTGAACACATCCAGTGTCTCATGAAGCAAACAATTTTCCACAGACCACCAAAGTGGGTGCAAACCACCCACAGCTACAACCACTTAAGTGTCAGCTGTGGCTGTGAACCCCGTTCTGAGAATAGCAATCTGTCTGGGGCTCCCAGAAGTGATGTCAAGGCTGGAAGTGGCATTAAAGGTGTCCAGTGCCAGATTCGAAGATAGCTACCTACAGCTTTTCATAACTCTCTGCCCCCAAAATGAAGTCGTAACCAACCTCCACTTCAAAGATCACTGGTCTAATAAGATTCCTCTACAGATTTAGGGCGCAATCCAGAGTAACTACGGGGAGTCCTTGCTCTGGTGTAAGAACAATTTGCTCTGGATTGCAATATGAATTTCCCATAGGTTTTCACTAGGTGGTGCAGTAACTATAGGTGCACGTAATGTCTCTTACGTGCTCCCGTAGTTACTCTGGATTGTAGGATAAGTCACAATCCAGCCACTCTTATTCACAAACATTAGGGAGCTTGTTTATAACAAAGTTTAAGTTTTCTTTCCACAGAGCAGTTTGCCATAAAATCATGATGTAGATTGCCTCTCTGATAGTCTCTATAGGAGCATTTGAGAGACAGACCAGACCACCCACAGTTGCATGTGATCTACAATGATTCCAGTTTTTGTCTCAGTGATCTCTAGGGTCCTAAGGTTAGGAACGTTGCACCCCATTTCACCCCCTTCCTAAAATTTTGTGGCAAATTACAAACTTCTGTTTGAAGCCGATTGGGCAGATTTGCAAAAACTGCTTTAAAGTCATGGATGTCCCTGTGATCATATGGATGTCTCTGTCCGCATGACGTTGCATATACACAACAGGGACAAAATGTGTACCTCTGAGGGCTTGGCAAATAATCTGAATATTTAAATACTGTATAGTTCTATATGTTAAGTATCACGGCAGAAGGAAGGTTTTTAACTGCACATGTGATTGCATGCAATAAAACCAAGGACTGGAGAGGGCTCTATATGGGGTTGAGTATTCTCCTCAGACATCCCAACCATTTTCTTATGGTTGCATGTGGAATGACATTTGGACAAACCAGGTACAAAAGAAAAGCTAACCTCTGGCTCACATGAAGCCACCAGAAGCAGCAATAGAAATACTGAATCTGCAGAAGTGCCTTACAGCTTTCTAGGACTCTTGGGCCTCATTGTTTTTCAGACCACATTTAATCCATCCAACCACTTTTCCAGCAATTGATTCTTTTTTGAAATTGGCAACAAAATTATGACTTGGGAATCATCCAAAATTTTGGGAGAGGTGCCAAGGAAGGAAGTTTTTGAGCACAGAATTCATTGTTTATTGTCTCTTTAAAAGATGTATTCTAAAGAAAGATTTATTTTGGATACAGTAAGTTTGACTGTACACAGATGAGCTGGCATGAAGGGAAAAATTGGAACATCTGCTAAGAAAACAAAGAAATGATGCAAACACAATACACTGTACTTCCTGTAATACCAGCAGTAAATAGTTTTTTTCCCAAATAATGCAACGTTCACCATCACCAAATGCAATTCAGGAGCTTTCCTCCCTATTTTGCAATATGAAAGAAAAGTATGGTAATTGTGTGTATTTCATTCTGTACAAAATGCTTTGCATACCTTTGTAATCATCTAAAGGCCCTAAAAAGTTGCTATTCCAAATCTGCAACTTTAAAGAGATTGAGAGACAACAGCTTATCTAAGACTATTAAGTTCACAGTTGAATCAGCATTGGAATCAACCTTTCCCCAACTTCAAAGTCTAACCATCAAGCCTCCAGACCCAATGCTGACTAAAAAAATTTGACTGTCTCTAGAAAGCTAATCATCAGAGAGGTTCAAAACCTGGTCACTACTACACATTCAGACTTGGGGAAGCACTGGTGGATTTGATACCTGTATGTAGCAGGAGAAAACACATTCAGATAATTTACTTCCACAGGGAAGAAACACCCACACAACATGTTTGTCAAGTGAAAGACTTAACAAATACTTTAACTTGATTCACTTGTTTTAAAAAACCACCAACAGTTGCAAGAAGCAGCTTTTCCTGACTCTAGGATCTGCCCAATACCACATGCACAGTATACCAGGGACCAATCTTACCAGTTACAATGGCTCTGTACAATAAATTACAATAAGTTACTCTAATCTAATGCACCATCAAATCTAATGTCTACACTTAACCTATAATTAAAATACTGTATTTATTAAAATCCAATTAACAATCAACTCTAATGCACACCCTGATTTTGGAAACTGAATTTGGCTGGAAAAGGTGAGCATTAGTTTCAAGTAAATACAGTACTTCCCAATTCAGGGACAAAATGCCTGTGAATACCGACTGTGAAGAGCGCAATAGAAAAGGGAGAAGGATGCTATTTTTTCCTGCTTTGGGGTTTCCCAGAGGCAGCTAGCTGGTGGCCCACTGTGGGAATCAGGATGCTGTGTTACAGTGTTTCAGCCCACTCCACTGCAGCTTTCTTATGTTGTTACAAATAACTGTTTGTATAGGGTTCAAATTGATTTTATAGTTTCAAACTATAACTTGTTTCAAGTTGATTTTATAGTTTCAAACAATCCTGATTCAGGGAAACTAAGATGTGCTCAAGTGGTGCTACATAACTTTGCTCATTTATGATCAATAAGAATAAGAACAAAGTCAGAAACTCAGGATAGTCTCAATACAAAATATTTAACATCTTTTAATAAATTACAGACAAATTCTCAAACTGCAAATAAAAACATGGAATTAGGAACGACAACTTTTAAGTATAAAGTAAATAATTAGATAATAATAATTATTATTATTATAATTAGATAATAATAATTATTATTATTAGATAATAATTATCTTTACAGCAGTTTATCAACACTCATTTTCCATATTATGAGCCTCATGCAACTCTCTTCATTTTCATATAGCAATGCTATATAGACAGCTGCTTTTCCGTGAGTGATTTTTGCTACTGGTTTAAGTCAGTCACAGATCTACATCTGGCCTTCTACAATATCTCTATCTGATACTGTGATATGCATGGTATTTCTGAGCTTAGGCAACACTAGTCTTACAAACTAAGATAACATCAGAGAGGTTTACCAATTCGTACTGCTCTGAGACTGGCATTTGGCCAATTATTATACAGCCATGGATTACAGAATACAGTGGCGCCTCATGTAAAGAATGCCTCACGTAAAGTATGTTTCACATAACAAACAAAAATTTCTCTAGGATTCTGTTTCACATAAAGTGCTTCAGGTAAAGGACACATTCGTTAGCAGTTGAGGCAGACGCGCTGGCCGGCAGCCTGTTTAAAAAGCATCAGGGCTGCTTTTTCCATGCTGTTCCTCCTGCAGCTGGGTGTCCGCTGGGCAGAGGGAGAGAAGAGCAGTGGAGAAGAGGGAAGCAGCTCAGAGCTAGCCAGAAGGGAGCAGGGGAGAGAGAGGCTCAGGATGGAGAGAAGGAGAAAGGGGGGAGACACTTTGAAGGTGTCTTGGATTGCAGCCTCCTAACCATGTCTACCCAGAAGTAAGCCCCATTGTGTTAAACGGGTCTTAAACGGAACTCCCAGGAAAGTGTCTTTAGGACTGCAGCCTAATTAGACTTCATAAGATCATGTACACTGAATGAATGTTTAGAATTCAATCCCAGTGTTCTGTCATCATTTTTACATCCTGTTAATATTTTAAATGAATATTTTTGGGGTTGTGGAACCAATCGTCTGAGTTTCCATTATTTCCTATGGGAAAATCCGCTTCACGTAAAGAATGTTTCACGTAAAGAACATGTGTCCGGAACGAATTAAATTTGTTACGTGAGGCACCACTGCATATTGTTTAAACTCTGAGAATGATGAACAAAAGCTGCAAAGATTGGTGGTTGTAATCACCATTGGGTTGTAATGGACCCAATCTTTTGCATGCCCACCGCCTGGCCAAGAACAAAGATGGCCTGTAAGGAAATCCTTAAACAGATTGCGTGCTGGGGTAGGAAGCTCTAAGGACAACCTGAGGAAAAGGGGATATACAATGAATGATGGGCTGTGTGAATGTGGAGACGAGCAAATCATCCCGTATATGCTCCAGTGCATACAGTGCATGTATGCACATAGAAAGATCTCTATGCACAGAGGCAGATCTTATGTTAACAAAGGAAAATGCTGTCGAGGTAGCCTTGTTTGTGGTAAATGACATCTAAATAAATTCCTTTTAATGTTCCTTGTAATGTTACTTCCTTGTATGTGCATGTATGTATGTGTGTGCTTCTGAAACAAATAAAGAAAAGATTGGGGGACGCACCTCCTGGCATCATCAGAAAATATCATCAATACCTGAAGAAACACGACACATTAAGGCTCTAATCCTAAAGACACTTTCCTGGTAGTTAGACCCACTGAACACAATGGAGCTTACTTTTGAGTAGACATGGTTAGGATTGTGCTCTAAGGGTTTTGAATGATTTTTTAACCAAAAGTTAAAATATGCATCATAAAACACCCAGCAGTATGTCTGCAAAACTAGCAGAACACAATACAAAATGACAGGGTACAAGATTGCATGGAGCAGCTTCACATTTTACATGGCAAACTGCGGTAAGCACATTTGTGTTTCTTGCAATAAATTCATAAAAGAGCAGATGATACGTTACCCTCTTTAAACGCTGGAGCATCAATATGCCCCAACCTCATTAGGGTTCAGGTGGCCTGGGTCAAACCTCCAAGCTGCCTATGGCAAGCCCTTTTCCTCCCCAGTCTGGCCCAAGGTGAGCCCTCTAATCTTGAGGAGTGGGGAGTATGCTTGCACCACCACACTTCCTTGTGAAAGTGTTTATGTACTAGTTTGAACATCACCTATGTTTATGAACTGATTTGAATTCATTCATATAAATTCCATCTCTGTCAACGATGTAAACATCTATGTAAATTTATTCAAACTTAAAATGTAAAAATGCTTTCTTCCTGCCTAGAGATGATCTGACCCTCCTTCCAAAAGGTTTCGACACTTCCGATAAAGGTCTTCAAAGCCAAAATTATGTTATCTATATTTTGTACATATTTTGTGGATAGCATGGAGGCCTCGGAGCCCAATCCTATGCATGTCTGCTCAGAAGCAAGCCCCATTATAGTCAACAGGACTTACTCCTAGGGGAGTGTGGCATCCTCAGAGACAACGCTTTTCCTATCTACTCAGAAGCAAGCCCCATTATAGTCAACGGGACTTACTCCCAGGAGAGTGTGGCATCCTCAGAGACAACGCTTTTCCTATCTACTCAGAAGCAAGCCCCATTATAGTCAACGGGACTTACTCCTAGGGGAGTGTGGCATCCTCAGAGACAACGCTTTTCCTATCTACTCAGAAGCAAGCCCCATTATAGTCAACGGGACTTACTCCCAGGAGAGTGTGGCATCCTCAGAGACAACGCTTTTCCTATCTACTCAGAAGCAAGCCCCATTATAGTCAACGGGACTTACACCCAGGAGAGTGTGGCATCCTCAGAGACAACGCTTTTCCTATCTACTCAGAAGCAAGCCCCATTATAGTCAACGGGACTTACTCCCAGGAGAGTGTGGCATCCTCAGAGACAACGCTTTTCCTATCTACTCAGAAGCAAGCCCCATTATAGTCAACAGGACTTACTCCCAGGGGAGTGTGGCATCCTCAGAGACAACGCTTTTCCTATCTACTCAGAAGCAAGCCCCATTATAGTCAACGGGACTTACTCCCAGGAGAGTGTGGCATCCTCAGAGACAACGCTTTTCCTATCTACTCAGAAGCAAGCCCCATTATAGTCAACGGGACTTACTCCCAGGGGAGTGTGGCATCCTCAGAGACAACGCTTTTCCTATCTACTCAGAAGCAAGCCCCATTATAGTCAACGGGACTTACTCCCAGGAGAGTGTGGCATCCTCAGAGACAACGCTTTTCCTATCTACTCAGAAGCAAGCCCCATTATAGTCAACGGGACTTACTCCCAGGAGAGTGTGGCATCCTCAGAGACAACGCTTTTCCTATCTACTCAGAAGCAAGCCCCATTATAGTCAACGGGACTTACTCCCAGGAGAGTGTGGCATCCTCAGAGACAACGCTTTTCCTATCTACTCAGAAGCAAGCCCCATTATAGTCAACGGGACTTACTCCCAGGGGAGTGTGGCATCCTCAGAGACAACGCTTTTCCTATCTACTCAGAAGCAAGCCCCATTATAGTCAACGGGACTTACTCCCAGGGGAGTGTGGCATCCTCAAAGACAACGCTTTTCCTATCTACTCAGAAGCAAGCCCCATTATAGTCAACGGGACTTACTCCCAGGAGAGTGTGGCATCCTCAGAGACAACGCTTTTCCTATCTACTCAGAAGCAAGCCCCATTATAGTCAACGGGACTTACTCCCAGGAGAGTGTGGCATCCTCAGAGACAACGCTTTTCCTATCTACTCAGAAGCAAGCCCCATTATAGTCAACGGGACTTACTCCCAGGAGAGTGTGGCATCCTCAGAGACAACGCTTTTCCTATCTACTCAGAAGCAAGCCCCATTATAGTCAACGGGACTTACTCCCAGGAGAGTGTGGCATCCTCAGAGACAACGCTTTTCCTATCTACTCAGAAGCAAGCCCCATTATAGTCAACGGGACTTACTCCTAGGGGAGTGTGGCATCCTCAGAGACAACGCTTTTCCTATCTACTCAGAAGCAAGCCCCATTATAGTCAACGGGACTTACTCCCAGGAGAGTGTGGCATCCTCAGAGACAACGCTTTTCCTATCTACTCAGAAGCAAGCCCCATTATAGTCAATGGGACTTACTCCCAGGAGAGTGTGGCATCCTCAGAGACAACGCTTTTCCTATCTACTCAGAAGCAAGCCCCATTATAGTCAACGGGACTTACTCCTAGGGGAGTGTGGCATCCTCAGAGACAACGCTTTTCCTATCTACTCAGAAGCAAGCCCCATTATAGTCAACGGGACTTACTCCCAGGAGAGTGTGGCATCCTCAGAGACAACGCTTTTCCTATCTACTCAGAAGCAAGCCCCATTATAGTCAACGGGACTTACTCCCAGGAGAGTGTGGCATCCTCAGAGACAACGCTTTTCCTATCTACTCAGAAGCAAGCCCCATTATAGTCAACGGGACTTACTCCCAGGGGAGTGTGGCATCCTCAGAGACAACGCTTTTCCTATCTACTCAGAAGCAAGCCCCATTATAGTCAACGGGACTTACTCCCAGGGGAGTGTGGCATCCTCAGAGACAACGCTTTTCCTATCTACTCAGAAGCAAGCCCCATTATAGTCAACGGGACTTACTCCCAGGAGAGTGTGGCATCCTCAGAGACAACGCTTTTCCTATCTACTCAGAAGCAAGCCCCATTATAGTCAACGGGACTTACTCCCAGGAGAGAGTGGCATCCTCAGAGACAACGCTTTTCCTATCTACTCAGAAGCAAGCCCCATTATAGTCAACGGGACTTACTCCCAGGGGAGTGTGGCATCCTCAGAGACAACGCTTTTCCTATCTACTCAGAAGCAAGCCCCATTATAGTCAACGGGACTTACTCCCAGGGGAGTGTGGCATCCTCAGAGACAACGCTTTTCCTATCTACTCAGAAGCAAGCCCCATTATAGTCAACGGGACTTACTCCCAGGAGAGTGTGGCATCCTCAGAGACAACGCTTTTCCTATCTACTCAGAAGCAAGCCCCATTATAGTCAACGGGACTTACTCCCAGAAGAGTGTGGCATCCTCAGAGACAACGCTTTTCCTATCTACTCAGAAGCAAGCCCCATTATAGTCAACGGGACTTACTCCCAGGAGAGTGTGGCATCCTCAGAGACAACGCTTTTCCTATCTACTCAGAAGCAAGCCCCATTATAGTCAACGGAACTTACTCCCAGGAGAGTGTGGCATCCTCAGAGACAACGCTTTTCCTATCTACTCAGAAGCAAGCCCCATTATAGTCAACAGGACTTACTCCCAGAAGAGTGTGGCATCCTCAGAGACAACGCTTTTCCTATCAGAAGCAAGCCCCATTATAGTCAACGGGACTTACTCCCAGAAGAGTGTGGCATCCTCAGAGACAACGCTTTTCCTATCTACTCAGAAGCAAGCCCCATTATAGTCAACGGGACTTACTCCCAGGAGAGTGTGGCATCCTCAGAGACAACGCTTTTCCTATCTACTCAGAAGCAAGCCCCATTATAGTCAACGGAACTTACTCCCAGGAGAGTGTGGCATCCTCAGAGACAACGCTTTTCCTATCTACTCAGAAGCAAGCCCCATTATAGTCAACAGGACTTACTCCCAGAAGAGTGTGGCATCCTCAGAGACAACGCTTTTCCTATCTACTCAGAAGCAAGCCCCATTATAGTCAACGGGACTTACTCCCAGGAGAGTGTGGCATCCTCAGAGACAACGCTTTTCCTATCTACTCAGAAGCAAGCCCCATTATAGTCAACGGGACTTACTCCCAGAAGAGTGTGGCATCCTCAGAGACAACGCTTTTCCTATCTACTCAGAAGCAAGCCCCATTATAGTCAACGGGACTTACTCCCAGGAGAGTGTGGCATCCTCAGAGACAATGCTTTTCCTATCTACTCAGAAGCAAGCCCCATTATAGTCAACGGGACTTACTCCCAGGAGAGTGTGGCA
This sequence comes from Cryptoblepharus egeriae, assembly GCA_030015325.1. Lineage (NCBI taxonomy): Eukaryota > Metazoa > Chordata > Lepidosauria > Squamata > Scincidae > Cryptoblepharus > Cryptoblepharus egeriae. The sequence continues at coordinate 100,097,781 of JAREYC010000002.1, read as the reverse complement.
TCCTCAGAGACAATGCTTTTCCTATCTACTCAGAAGCAAGCCCCATTATAGTCAACGGGACTTACTCCCAGGAGAGTGTGGCATCCTCAGAGACAACGCTTTTCCTATCTACTCAGAAGCAAGCCCCATTATAGTCAACGGGACTTACTCCCAGGAGAGTGTGGCATCCTCAGAGACAACGCTTTTCCTATCTACTCAGAAGCAAGCCCCATTATAGTCAACGGGACTTACTCCCAGGGGAGTGTGGCATCCTCAGAGACAACGCTTTTCCTATCTACTCAGAAGCAAGCCCCATTATAGTCAACGGGACTTACTCCCAGGGGAGTGTGGCATCCTCAGAGACAACGCTTTTCCTATCTACTCAGAAGCAAGCCCCATTATAGTCAACGGGACTTACTCCCAGGAGAGTGTGGCATCCTCAGAGACAACGCTTTTCCTATCTACTCAGAAGCAAGCCCCATTATAGTCAACGGGACTTACTCCCAGGAGAGTGTGGCATCCTCAGAGACAACGCTTTTCCTATCTACTCAGAAGCAAGCCCCATTATAGTCAACGGGACTTACTCCCAGGAGAGTGTGGCATCCTCAGAGACAACGCTTTTCCTATCTACTCAGAAGCAAGCCCCATTATAGTCAACGGGACTTACTCCCAGGAGAGTGTGGCATCCTCAGAGACAACGCTTTTCCTATCTACTCAGAAGCAAGCCCCATTATAGTCAACGGGACTTACTCCTAGGGGAGTGTGGCATCCTCAGAGACAACGCTTTTCCTATCTACTCAGAAGCAAGCCCCATTATAGTCAACGGGACTTACTCCCAGGAGAGTGTGGCATCCTCAGAGACAACGCTTTTCCTATCTACTCAGAAGCAAGCCCCATTATAGTCAACGGGACTTACTCCCAGGAGAGTGTGGCATCCTCAGAGACAACGCTTTTCCTATCTACTCAGAAGCAAGCCCCATTATAGTCAACGGGACTTACTCCTAGGGGAGTGTGGCATCCTCAGAGACAACGCTTTTCCTATCTACTCAGAAGCAAGCCCCATTATAGTCAACGGGACTTACTCCCAGGAGAGTGTGGCATCCTCAGAGACAACGCTTTTCCTATCTACTCAGAAGCAAGCCCCATTATAGTCAACGGGACTTACTCCCAGGAGAGTGTGGCATCCTCAGAGACAACGCTTTTCCTATCTACTCAGAAGCAAGCCCCATTATAGTCAACGGGACTTACTCCCAGGGGAGTGTGGCATCCTCAGAGACAACGCTTTTCCTATCTACTCAGAAGCAAGCCCCATTATAGTCAACGGGACTTACTCCCAGGGGAGTGTGGCATCCTCAGAGACAACGCTTTTCCTATCTACTCAGAAGCAAGCCCCATTATAGTCAACGGGACTTACTCCCAGGAGAGTGTGGCATCCTCAGAGACAACGCTTTTCCTATCTACTCAGAAGCAAGCCCCATTATAGTCAACGGGACTTACTCCCAGGAGAGAGTGGCATCCTCAGAGACAACGCTTTTCCTATCTACTCAGAAGCAAGCCCCATTATAGTCAACGGGACTTACTCCCAGGGGAGTGTGGCATCCTCAGAGACAACGCTTTTCCTATCTACTCAGAAGCAAGCCCCATTATAGTCAACGGGACTTACTCCCAGGGGAGTGTGGCATCCTCAGAGACAACGCTTTTCCTATCTACTCAGAAGCAAGCCCCATTATAGTCAACGGGACTTACTCCCAGGAGAGTGTGGCATCCTCAGAGACAACGCTTTTCCTATCTACTCAGAAGCAAGCCCCATTATAGTCAACGGGACTTACTCCCAGGAGAGTGTGGCATCCTCAGAGACAACGCTTTTCCTATCTACTCAGAAGCAAGCCCCATTATAGTCAACGGGACTTACTCCCAGGAGAGTGTGGCATCCTCAGAGACAACGCTTTTCCTATCTACTCAGAAGCAAGCCCCATTATAGTCAACGGAACTTACTCCCAGGAGAGTGTGGCATCCTCAGAGACAACGCTTTTCCTATCTACTCAGAAGCAAGCCCCATTATAGTCAACGGGACTTACTCCCAGAAGAGTGTGGCATCCTCAGAGACAACGCTTTTCCTATCTACTCAGAAGCAAGCCCCATTATAGTCAACGGGACTTACTCCCAGAAGAGTGTGGCATCCTCAGAGACAACGCTTTTCCTATCTACTCAGAAGCAAGCCCCATTATAGTCAACGGGACTTACTCCCAGGAGAGTGTGGCATCCTCAGAGACAACGCTTTTCCTATCTACTCAGAAGCAAGCCCCATTATAGTCAACGGAACTTACTCCCAGGAGAGTGTGGCATCCTCAGAGACAACGCTTTTCCTATCTACTCAGAAGCAAGCCCCATTATAGTCAACAGGACTTACTCCCAGAAGAGTGTGGCATCCTCAGAGACAACGCTTTTCCTATCTACTCAGAAGCAAGCCCCATTATAGTCAACGGGACTTACTCCCAGGAGAGTGTGGCATCCTCAGAGACAACGCTTTTCCTATCTACTCAGAAGCAAGCCCCATTATAGTCAACGGGACTTACTCCCAGGAGAGTGTGGCATCCTCAGAGACAACGCTTTTCCTATCTACTCAGAAGCAAGCCCCATTATAGTCAACGGGACTTACTCCCAGGAGAGTGTGGCATCCTCAGAGACAACGCTTTTCCTATCTACTCAGAAGCAAGCCCCATTATAGTCAACGGGACTTACTCCCAGGAGAGTGTGGCATCCTCAGAGACAACGCTTTTCCTATCTACTCAGAAGCAAGCCCCATTATAGTCAACGGGACTTACTCCCAGGAGAGTGTGGCATCCTCAGAGACAACGCTTTTCCTATCTACTCAGAAGCAAGCCCCATTATAGTCAACGGGACTTACTCCCAGGAGAGTGTGGCATCCTCAGAGACAACGCTTTTCCTATCTACTCAGAAGCAAGCCCCATTATAGTCAACGGGACTTACTCCCAGGGGAGTGTGGCATCCTCAGAGACAACGCTTTTCCTATCTACTCAGAAGCAAGCCCCATTATAGTCAACGGGACTTACTCCCAGGGGAGTGTGGCATCCTCAGAGACAACGCTTTTCCTATCTACTCAGAAGCAAGCCCCATTATAGTCAACGGGACTTACTCCCAGGAGAGTGTGGCATCCTCAGAGACAACGCTTTTCCTATCTACTCAGAAGCAAGCCCCATTATAGTCAACGGGACTTACTCCCAGGGGAGTGTGGCATCCTCAGAGACAACGCTTTTCCTATCTACTCAGAAGCAAGCCCCATTATAGTCAACGGGACTTACTCCCAGGAAAGTGTGGCATCCTCAGACCCCATTCCTATGCCTGTCTACTCAGAAGCAAGGCCCATTCCAGTGAATGGGCTTCCTCCCAGGTAAGCGTGGAGGGACAGCCTCCTCCTGGTCCACTCACCGGCGGGCGCGGCGTTCGCGGCCTCGGGAGAGCCGGTCGGAGAGGCGTCCGAAGAGAGCGGCCAAGGCGGGCCTCCCTCGGGGCAGGTACTCCAGCAGCCTCCGCCATAGCACCGGAGCTTCAGCCGCAGCCGCCATAGAAACCTCCCCGCTTCCGCTTCCAGGTAGGGCTTCCATCTTGCACGCGCCTCTTCCGGCCCTCCCTCTTTCCCAACACAGAGCTAGAAACACAGACACGGGCAGAGGGACACACAGGGGGGCATTCCGGGCTCTCACCGCACAGCATGCCTTGCAACTGGCTGCAGTCTGTACACACTTACCTGGGAGTAAGTCCCATTGACTAGAATGGGCTTACTTCTGAGTAGACATGCACAGGATTGGGCTCTTAGGCTGCCATCCTGTCCACACTTACCTGGGAGTAAGTCCCATTGACTAGAATGGGCTTACTTCTGAATAGATTTGTACAGAGTTGGGTCCCATCCTATTCACACTTTCCTGGGAGTAAACCCCATTAACTAGAAAGGGACTTACTTCTGAGTAGACATGGACAGGGTTGAACTCTGAGTAAACAGTTCCCCACAGCCCTAGAAAGTGATTATTGCTGGTTAAGTATGGGACTGAGTTTGCAACCCCATCCACACTTACCTGGGAGTAAGCCCCATTGATTACAATGGGATTTACTTCTGAGTATATGCTATATATGGATAGGGACCCACCGCTGGTTCTAATTTAAGGCCCAACACACAGGAGCAATTGATTTGCCCTTCTCATGCCAGGCCCCAGCTATAAACCTATTCGCTCATGTTCATGCAGAAATCCTAACCATGTCTACTCAAAAGGAAGCCCCATTGTGTTCAATGGGTCTTACTCCCAGGAAAAATGTCTTTAGGATTGCAGCTCTAGTTTCTCAACCACATGGTACCACCAGTGTTACTTGAGCTGGTGCCCGGTAGTACCTGCTTCCCAGCAGCGAGAACAGGAGCGTAACACAACAAACAACACTAGAAGAATCCACAGCACCAATTTTCAAAACTTTTAAAATTTTCAACGGTTTTTTAAACCGTTTTTTTTTAAATTGACACGTACTCACTACAACGACTCACATCCCCCAGTGGCCCTACCAACAATGACTCTCCCAAACTCCTGTGGCACACCTGCAGACCACCCGCAGCACACTAATGTGCCACAAGATAGTGGTTGAACATGGCTTCTCCAGAGCATGGCTTACCACACTCAGAAAGGCCCTCCTTTCCATCCAGATCCTCTTACTGCTGTTTGTTGTGTCCCATCTGGCCTCCTAACCCACAAGTACCTGGCACTGATGCCATCCATCGGATTTCAAGTGTTGAGAGACACTGGCCTTCATGGAGGTATGCACTGCACTTTAAAATACTGAAAATTCAGTCATGATACTTTGGAGATACATTGTAATAATAGTAGAAGCAGTAGTAGTAGTAGTAACCTTTATTGGCATTAAAGAGATACATTGTATATGTTTTACAGTTTTGATTTCTCTTTTTTGTCTTATGACTTGTTTTATGTATAGATTATTTCATAGATGTTTCATGGGGAAATTAGGATTCTGTATATTTGTATCTTATCTGCTAATGCAATCCTCAGCACGTCTACTCAGAAGTAAATCCCATTTTGTTCAATAGTGTAGTATTTACTCATAGGAAAGTGTGGTTAGGATTGCAGCATAAGAGCACAATCCTAAACATGTCTACTCAAAGGTAAGCCCCATTGTATTCTATGGGAATTACTCCCAGAAAAGTCTTTAGGATTGCAGCCTGAGTTTCACAAAATGTTTAGCTGGAACAACTTTTTTGAATTAAAATACATTGTTCTTTTAATTTCTTCTTGTTTTATTACAGAAACTGTTTCACCAGACAAGCTTATTTTAATGGTATAAAATAGTATTTCACAATATTTGTCCTCTATCATACCACTTTGCATAGTCCACCTATTGGAAGTACCATCAGAAGTAACTGGTGGACAGACACAAAGTCCAGATCAGGAGGTCAAACACAAAGTAACAACCACTACCAAGAGGCTTGTTCAAGCTTTGCCCGCCAAGTTGAGCCTCCTATTTTTTGAGCTGTATTGCTGATTTCATGGCCAGATGCATGGGCTGGGGGTCCCACGTGTACCACTGGACACCAACTCAAGTAGCATTGATGGCACAAATACTACAACTGATTGAAAAACACTAGTGTGAAACATAATACAAATCACATGATTGCATATTTAAGAAAGGGAGAGGGCTTGAGGGGGTGATGAAAAACAGACCATGCACATTAATGAATACAAATTATGATCACATCATACCAAAAACATATTATTCTGCACTGCAAGCAGTGCCTGCAGAAGAAAAGTACCGGTAATAGAAGTATACTCATTGATTCCAAATACATAATTCATGTTTCAGACTATTATTTCACAACAGACTTATTTCTCCTTTCTATAGGCATCTCCAGGAGACAAAACATCTTTAGAAACTGGTCCTGCATGTAATGATTTTGCCTGTCAATCATTAAGCTCCAGAAGGATTTCATAAAGCGATAATCGGATCCTATATACTGTATGCTTCTTTGGAACTGGAGCTTTGGACAGCTCATCAAATCTTGCTGCAGTATATACACCTGCCAACATTTGTGCCTCTTCAACTATTTTAGCATATATAATTTATACATAATCTCTGAAGAGTCTTTAAATTTTCACAGCCCAATCCTGTATATAATTACAGTTAAAAGAAAATTTTATGTTTTCAGTGAGGCTTCCACCCAAGTTTCAAGGTACAAGACTATAGTCTTAAGATGAATGGAGTTTCACATGCACTTCACAATAGGGAAGCACATATCCTGTAGCTTTACAATGTTAGAAAATACAAGCTATAGTTTTAGCTAGAAGGCCAGTGTAATTAAATACTAGCTAGGGTAGAGTCTAGAAAACAGCAGTATGTCTTGTAGAAACAATGTAAGGAACCTGATCTTCATCCAGAACATTTTCCCCCAGAACATATTCAATGGAGGTCAAATCTAAGCAGAGGAAGTGATCAGTTGCAATAGATCCATGCGCATTGTTGCTTCAAATCAGAAGTAGAATCTGCTAATTAATGAACAAACCTGCTTTCTCAATAGCCTTAGCCCATGCATTTCATTCTAAATAAATCCTATCATTCGGTAGAGCTTACTTGGAGGTGCTAGCAGGGGAGCACATCCCTTGACCAAAGAACAGTACACTCCTTCTATCTGGGATGATCATCCTCTTCCACCGAGTGCACAGCTTCGGAGGGGGCGTAAATGGAGCGGTTAGGGAGGAAGGAGACACCCGCCTACCCAGCCAGATCAGCTGAATCAACCCTGGCAATCAATGGGGTGACAGATGTCACAGCCAGATCGCCCTCACATCCAAGAGCTTACTTCTATATAGTGTTGGGAACTTAACTTGAATAACTAGACATGAGTCACGAAAATTCAGTTTGGAGATGACGTCTTGACTCTACAATCACATTAAAGTTTGAAACTGGAAAATACTTGATTGGAGACCCAACCAGTGGTGTGCTCCAGCAGGTTCACACCTACCCTATAGAACCGGTTGTTAACAAGAACTAGGATATATAAAGTTTGAAAAAGCCATTTAAAAGTGGCTGCCAGATAGGCATAGAACCAGTTGTTAATTTCTTTGAATCCCATCATTGGACCCAACCCAAAGCTATCATTTGGCCACGTGCAGATCTGCATCACTGCCCCTGCCTATGTTGTCTCACCTGGCTGGGAAGGAGGGAAGGTGGGAACAGCAAGGAATGCGCTGCACACAGAGTTGGATCATTCACTCACTCAACACTTCCCCACTTTGTGGAGGCACAGTGAGCTTTGGCTTGCTCACTGGTCTGGCGCCCACTGCCCTTTCACCTGGCTGGCTGGGCTGAGGTGCTTCACCCCTTCCTTAAATGTATCAAGGGTAGGGTTGCCATATGTCCTGAAAAATAAGGACAGTCCCAATTTTGGGGGATTGTGTTCACATACTGGAAAATGTGACAGAAGGTCCTTTCCCGATTTTGTGGAAGAGAATTACGGCAACCCTAAGCAAAGGGGGCTTGGTGCAATTGTGAGGGAGGGAGGGAGAAGAAAGGGGAAAGGGGTTTCAGGTGAGCAGGACATTCTGCACTGATGCCTAAGAGATGGAGGCGGCAGCAGGGAGAGTGTAAAAGAAACCTCAAAGCACGGACAACACCAGCAGCAGCATTTCCTTGCATATTTCTTTGCGTGTTTTTTGTTGGTTCCATGACTTGACCTGAGTGCAAATTGAGTCACAAGAACTCGTGAAGAGCCTTTGTTATGACTCATTGTCAAGTAGAATTGCAGGGGTCTGAATGATTCCAAACTCGACTCAAGTGTCACCCCATGACTTTTCCCAACATTTCTTCTAAGTTAATGAGCTCAGGATTGCAGGCTTTCATGTATTCAAGTCGGAATGATTGCACTAAACCCCAAACAAAAACATACTGAAATATTTCTGTACTTCATAATGGCTTGAATTTCAGTTTATCATAAGTAGTTATTTAAGGAACCCCAGCTGTCTTCCCAGCACAAAGAAATAGAAAACCTTTTACTTTCGGCAGGAGAGAAAGAGTTTCACCCACAGCGCTTGGCAACTATCGGGCTCCTTGTAATCCACTAATCTCCTAAATCAGTTCTCAAACAAATAAGAAGAGTGTTGAGTTTTCTTAGAGCACAAGTCAGAGTATATTTTTTTCCCACAGAAAGCAGATCTTGCTTCTGTCTTCACTGTGAGCTTCTCAACTTGTTGTTATAATGTCTTTACCTACCATCTGATCCAAGAAAGGCAGGAAATCCTGACGGGTTATTGTTGTAATGAACAGAATGTCTGTGATTCACCCGTAAGGCAAAAACCATCAGAAATAATTGCCCAGAAGATGTGCCATTCCCAGATGTTTTTCACTTCTCAAAAGATCTGTCTGATATATGCCTATAGGCATTTGACCAAAACCAGTGGCATTCCTTTTAAAGATCATAGCACAGTTGGACTTCTCCTTCTAGTTTCCTATTGTGGTTTTTGCATCTGACAGCTGGAAATTAAAATACCAGTGAGTGGGGCATATTCCATAAAGGCATACTGAAGGCAGTGGCATCACTAAGGTTTCAATTACCCAGTGTGAGAGACCAGCACATTACCCCCATGATGGACCTTCTCCTATACAGTGGGTATGGCAACAATCCTAGCAGTTGGTGTGGAATACATTAGTGCCTATCCCCGTTAGTTTTTGGCTATAACTTTTGATAGAAGAGCAATTTCAGTGCAGTTTGTTTCATGCATTCTGCTGTAAATTAAACATTAAATGATATATACATGCTGGTATCATTCTAATAACATGACAACAAGGCCAGTGGTGGTGTCACACACACCCTGTGCACATCACTCAGTACTTCCCACACCCCTGTGCATGCTTCTAGCAATGCCACTGCCTTAAGGTTGGAAGCAAGAAAATGAAAACTGCAAGTAGATTCCGTTGTTTCCAGTCATTATGCCGCTATCTCCAAGATAGTATCATGAAATCAGCTGCACTACCGATTGTAGTCTTATGCATTCTTACTCAGCAGTAAGGCCCACTGAAGTCAGTAAAACTCACTTCTGAGTGACATGCTTAGGATCATCCTGCTGGTGATCACAGCTGTGATTCTCAAATTGTTTATTAAACTGAGGCTTCAATTCTAAACTCCACTTAGGCCAGCCTAATCTGCAGCATATGTCCTGTGCTGACCTGGGGATGTCTCAAAAGTGCCATCAGGCACTTCTGCCCCACTCTGGGGGAGGTTAGACATCCTCATACCATCATGGGAAGATATGCCAGGTGAGTTATGTCGGCCCATTTTGGTTAAAATTGCACCCTCATAAAACTATTCTGGGTTAACTATTCAAGGCAGAATCTCATCTCCACATAGGACTGCAAAAGGACATGATCAATCACTTGGTTTAATAAATAACTTGACAAAAAGTGTCTTCAGATAAAAAGATGGTAAATAAGTAGATCTCTTATTTTCAGATGAGGTCAAAGGTTACTTGGGAAAGCAAAAATTAATAACATATTCCCCCACAACATATGCTACAGGTATTTGTTCCTTTATAGAATTTGTTGATAATGAAGTCATGTCAGGTTTCACTTTTTCTTTCTCTGCATAGATCCAATCAAATGAAACTGGAGCAAAATGAGAGTATGTGGTCCAGAGGTTAAGCTTCAAGGTCACTGCATCCTATTAAAATAGATCTTCTGTTTGCTTGTTTTTAAATGTGATGAGATTGTAAGACTGGGGTGGTTATCTATATGTATCAAACTGAAATGTCACTGACTCACTCACTCATGAACGCCAAAACCGCCAGGCCTAGAAGCATGAAATTTGGGGAGGGTGTTCCTTCCATGATGGAGGCACCCGCTAAGAACCAGTTTTCGGAAATTCCAACTGGAACAGGGTGAAATGCGGTGCAACATGTATATTTTACATTGAAGAGTCCCTGACTGATCAAGGCCCTGCCCCAATCCCCAGACCTAGAAGCCTGAAATTTGGGGAGGGTGTTCTTTCTGTGACATCAGCGCCCACCAAGAACTGAAGTTGAGAAGTTTAATCTTTAAGGGGGTGAAATGGGTACAACGTGTTTTTGTCCTATGCTTAACATGGAAGACTGACTGATTGACATCCAGCCAGTTTGGTGCTGGGTGTCTGATGCACTGGGCGGGGTGGTACACATGGGGGGAGTTAATGCGCATGGGGGTGTTGCATATGGGGGAGTGTTGCACATGGGGATGATGCACAATGGGGAATAGCATAAGGGGGGTTGATGAACATGGGAATATTGTGCATGGGGGACGATGCGCATGGGGATGTTGCACATGGGGGTGTTGCTCATGGGGGTATATTGATGTGCATGGGATGTTGATGCGCATGGGGATGTTGCACATGGGGGTGAATGCAAAATGGGGGAATGGCACATGGCACAGGGTGACCATATGATCAGAAAACCCAGATTTGTCTGGATTTTTAGCCTCCTGTCCGGGTGTCCTACATTTTGGCTTCAATGTCCTACATTTTGGCTTCGTTTTGAAACTTTGTGATAGTGCACAGTACCCCATCATGCCAAATGTCATTGGATTTGTATTGAAGAGCAGATTTGAATGCAAAAATCAGTTTTGAGATATCTCCCTCCTATCAAACGTTATGGCCAAAAAACCGAAAAACAAAAACTATAAAAACAAAAAAATACATTTTTTGGCAATTTTTTTAAGCAGGTAGGAATTTTGGCCTTGGAGTTCAGGAATTTTGGGTTTAGCATCTGGTCACCCTGCACATGGGGGGTATTTTACTCCTGCAATGTGGGTACATTTCACTAGTGTTATTTTAAAGTCTGAGAATTAAAACACCAGGCAACGACAACTATATACTAATTCAGTAGAACCGCCTGACTTTTTTTTAAGGCCACAGCAAATCCTTTACATACATCAATTTATTGCAGTCTCTTTTAAGAAGTTGATCGGTCTTGTACCACAAGCCACAGATATATGCCACATTCAGATGCAAGTAGGTGCCTGCAGGTTCACAGCATCTCACACAGACATAAGGAGTCTCTAATATCTTGGCAAAAAGAGCAGTCAACAATATGGAAATAATAGTATTTTGCTTCCACAAACAATCCATTCCACTCTGTGCTGGGAAGATGATTTGTACTGGTACAGTACAGCACTAGCGTTTGTTATGTACAAGTCTTTTCTTCATTGGAACTCTCTGTTCTCTTTGTACAGGTTTTTTACCCACATCGTTCCCATGTGACATTTCCTGGAACAAAAGGACCTAAACAAGAAACACCTAGAGCTTCAAACTTTACACCTCCATTTTGTAAATGAGGAACCAGCCTTTTTGATTTTAAAAATGGTAGCACAATTCTGTCTTAGCTACAGACAGAAGACTTTAGGGAAAAGAAAACTTTAGGGAAAAACTTTAGGGAAAAAGCAGACATTGAATTTTTTGCTGGCTTGAGTTTCCCTATTTTAACATTAACTTGGGAATTGTCTAAACTCCCTTGTGTGATGCGGATCCTATCCAAGTTTCTCAACTGTCACTAGCAAGGGGCTGACTATGGCTGCAATCCTAAGGACACTTTCCTGGGAGTAAGACCCATTGAACAAAATGTGGATTTCTTTTGACTAGACATGGTTAGGATTGTGCTTTATGTGCATTTTTTGGTAAACAAATTGGTTTCCAATCCCTCACAATCCTGGCTGAGTATCTAGAACTGCATCTCGGTCCTACCATAAAACTAGCGGCTTTGTTTGCTTCTTGCCTCTTGCTTTAGACTTGGAAAGGATAGTGGATGTGTGGCTCTTAAGTATCCAAAGATGGCATCTGAATAGATGGTTCCAGGTCTGGTTGCCAAAGGATGCTTTAAAGTTTATTCTTTATTTGCCACTCTTTGCCAGCAGGCACTGAGAAAGTAAACCAAATGGAAACACAGAAGTTTCATTACTCATACCCAATATCTGACATACCGTAATTCACTGGATAAGAAGGTTTACCCAGAGCAAGTATTCTGCAGTAGTCCTCATGCATAACTTGCAGTTTCTGCGCAAGGGGTCCAACTGCATGATTCAGCATGCAAACAATCTCAACTTGCAAGCCCAGCTCAGTCTCTCCTTTAATTTTACAAGTATCCCTTACCTATTGGATGGGTTAAGAACCAGATCACATCCAAAAGTGAAAACCATTGAAAAGTGGAACCCAATCGTTTTTAGTTTATAAATGTTGCTTCCAATACTTTTTTAGCTAGCAAATTGCAAATGCCTCTTTTATCTTGCAAATTCCTGCTGCTACACCAAGATGTCTGCAAACTGATTCTCATTAACATCTTCAGGAACGGGATTAGATCAGGAGCTACAACACGCTGCAGGGAGGGCAATTTTGGCCTTTAGAACAGCAAAGAGAGGTTAAAAGAGTGGAACATGCATACATGAAAGAGTTCTGGGTATAACTGAAAAGTGTTGAAAGAGTGCATCATCAGAAAACAAACTGCCAGAAAGCAGGGGATACCTGTACTATGACACTGAGTCTAAAAGAACATATATCCTGGCAGAGCCAGTCCAAGGTGATGCCTGATCCTGGAAGCAGCATGCTAAGTGCTGTACCCGCCTTAACCTAGTGTGACATCATCTTCTCCTTCTACTTTCCAATGTTTTAATTTAGCTCTCTCCTCCATCCCATTCTGTCTATTCTGTTTGTTCTGTCCTTCCTTTTCTAATCCAGAAAATGGAAGAAGAAGGAAGAGCAGTGTATAGAAGGAGGTGGACAAAGAGGAGTGGTGACTGTCACAAACATGCCATAAGGCCAGTCCATACTGGGCTCAGCCCAACCCCAACCAGAAGCCTACTGCATATCCAGGGCACAAAAGCTAAAAACGAGGACATCTACTGGAAAAAAGGGAAATATGGTCACCCTGCCTAGCACTTGTAGGATGCAGAGGCAGCCATTTTGGCACCAAACACAAGGCAGCTCAAGACTGGGCTGTAGTAACAGACCTCTACAGATGTTGGAAGGAGCTTTTGTTGTATTTTATTTTTCACATAGCAGACTACATCCAAAGAGCTCAGGGTGTTGTACATGGCTCCTCTGTCCTTTTGTCCTCACATCAACTCTGCGGTATATATGAGGCTGATAGTGAACGGCCTAAGGTCACCCAAGAAGCTTCAAAGCTGAGCCCACAGATGTAGACCATCACAAGTTATTAGTTACATATCATGAATATGTGTCACCTCCTTATTTTTGGATGCCAAATACAGGGGAGGGAACTAGGATACAGGTGTCTTATCTTATGGGCTCCCTGAGGCATCCAGCTGGCCACTGTGAGAAACAGGAAGCTGGACTAGTTGAGCCTTTGGCCTGATCCAGCGGTGCTCTTCTTATGTGATTATGTAATTGTTGGCCAATAGATGCTGAGGAGTTCTTCTTTTAAAATACAGCTTTGGTTAAGTCTTCCACGAACTGTTTCAGCATCAGAAAGCTGGGTATGGACAGTTCTGCAATAGGAAGCAATAAGTTCATTTAACTGAAAATGGGAATTTTTTTTCATCTTTGCTTTGTCACTGGTATCTAGTTCCCCCCAGCAGTTCTGGGTAGTACAAAAGCTTTCCATGTTCATTAGGGTTAGGAAGAAAAGAAGGGGAATTCCAATGCTAGCTGGTTGGGAAAAAAACTTATCAGCAGGGATGGGGGGAGATAGATTAATTATTTGTCAGTGGTGTGATAGAACAGATATATATGAGCCTAGCTAGTTGATATAGATATTTACAAGCTAGTAGCCTCATACCAGCTTAGCTTTGGCTGCTTAATCTAGCATTAAGCTATAACAATTCCCCAAGAAACAATTAAATCTGCATCTTGTAAGTAAACACGTAAAAAATTAATAGGCAGAATGATCAACTAGTAGTCATTTGTGCCAGCAAAACAGATGCAGTAACATAGCAGAGTGTGTAGCAATGTGTCTCTGGTGTTGCAGAGACAGCAGGAAAATACTGTATTTACTCAAACCTAATGCATCATCGAATCTAATGCACACCTTATACTTATAATCAAAATACCACATTTACTTGAATCTAATTAAGCATAGGACAAAATCCAGAGCAGTTATGGGTGCATGCAGTTACATCACCCTCTAGTGTTAGCTTATGGAAAGTCACCATAACTGCTCCATCACAAAGGGCTTAATTTGACTTTAGGATGTGGGCCATAGAATCTAATGCACACCCTGATTTGAGAGACTAAAATCAGCTGGGAAAGGTGTTAGATTCAAGTAAATACAGTGTTAGATTCAAGTAAATACAGTGTGAAAAGTGTTAGATTCAAGTAAATACAGTATACTGTATAAGGTGTGACAGTGTAAGGGGTCTTCTGCCAAACCCTATATTACTCAGACTGGTACATTAGGAAATAGGCTCTCATCCTGAATTGAGTTATGGGTGGAGTGTTCCTATACAAGCTGAAAAAGTGGATATTGACAATATAGGGTGACATGAGTGACCAACTGTATTGCCTGCCTCAGGTTCAGCCAAACTGCTAAACTGCAAAACTCCAAAGCAAAACTGCTGTTAGTCCTGCTGGGGAAAATGAAAGGGTAGATCTGGTGGTAATGGCATATGCTGGATTCTATCCTTTCCAATGGCATATGCTGGATTCTATCCTCTCAACTCCTTTCTCTCTAGCAATGGAGTAGCGAGTAGAGGAGGACCACACCAGGTGCCAACCTGGGGGTTGACATCACTAGTGACCAAAATAACAAAATTTGCCTTAGTTAGGAATAATACTAATACTATAATAATACTATATATAAAAGAGAAAAGTCACTGACTAACTCACTCACAGACTCACTGACTCACTCATCAACACCCTGCCAAAACCACTGGGCCTAGAAGCGTGAAATTTGGGGTGGGTGTTCCTTCTGTGATGGAGGGGTGCATTAAGAACTGATTTTCGGAAATTCCAACGGGAAGGGGAATTTCCAACGGAAAAGGGGTGCAACACGTTTTCCTCCCTATACTTTGCGTTAAAGAATTAATGACTCTTGAACATTCCTCCCAACTGCTGGGCCTGAAGCATGGAATTCTGGGAGTTCCTTCTGTCACCTGAACTCCCACCAAGAACCATCTGGAGAAATTAACCCTTCAGGGGCTGAAAAGGGGGCAACGTGTTTCTCTCCTATACTTAACATGGGAGACTGACCAACCTCCAGCCAATTTGGTGCTCGGTGTCTGTTGCACTGGGGAGGATGCTGTGCATGGGGGGCTGTTGAGCATGGGGAGGTGATGCATATGGGGAGGTGATGCACATGGGGAGGTGATGCACATGGGGAGGTGATATGCATGGGGGAATGATGTGCATGGGGGAATGATGTGCATGGGGGAATGATGCGCATGAGGGGTTGATTCGCATGGGGGGGTTGATGCGCATGGGAGGTTGATGTGCATGGGGGTTGATGCACATGGGGAATGATGTGCATGGGGGTGATGCGCATGGGGGCTCATGCACATGCAAGGGTTAATGTACATGAGAGGGTTCATGCGCGTGCGGGGTTGATGCGCATGGAGCTTGATGTGCATGGGGGAATGATGTGCGTGGGGGAATGATGCACATGGCGGATGTTGTGCATGGGGGTTGAGAAGCATGGAAGATGTTGCACATGGGCGGTTGAGGAGCATGGGGGTTTCATGCACATGGGGGGTTCTTGCACATGGTGATTGATGTGCATGGGGGTTGATGCACATGGAATGATGGGGGGTTGAAGCGCATGGGGGGTTGATGCGCATGGTGGGATGTTGCGCATGGGCGATAAACATGGGGATTGATGTGCATAGTGGGTTAATGCGGAGGGGGATGATGCGCATTGGAGGATGATGCACATGGGGTGATGTTGCACATGGAGGATTTTGTGCATGGGAGATGTTGCATATGGGGGTTTGATGTGCAGGGGGCTGTGATGTGCACGGGGGAGTGATGTGCATGGGGGAGTGATGCGCATGGGGGTTGTGCTTGAGGGATGTTGTGCATGGGGGTAGATGCGCCATGGGGGATGGCGTATTGGGAAATTTTACTCCCGCAATGTGGGTACGCTTTTTGCTAGTATACTATATATTGTTGGATGCATAATTTACAACAGAATGCAATTTTTAAACGGGAGTGATTAATTTCCATTCTATCTAAAGTTATGGCAAAAAAGAAGAAAAGATTCCTTATGTAACAAAAAGTAAATTTTCTTTAATTTAAAATGGATCTGAGTGATACAGTGATCTGAGTGATCATTATGACACAGCATTGAACCAATAATGTGACACCTTAGGTGGGGAGGCTGTGACACAGGGTTGAAACCAATGTTGGGAGTGCCATAAGCATTACCTTAACCCAGATTGACCAGATAGATTGACCTGTGATCCAGGCCAGACTTGAAGCCCAGATCTATGTTTTGGGTAGACCTAGGCTTCCATTCTAAAACTTACCTCTGGAGAGAGAATGGAAGTACTATTGATATATTGGAATGAAAGTACTATTGATATAGCACTTGTGAATTCATGAACAATAGCAATCTCCTTGCCAGGGGAAGACAAACAAATGAAAGGGAGACATAGGGGGTCTGTGACTCTGCTTGGTAGGTTCAAAATTTAGTGCTCAGTCAAGGTATAGCCAGTTACGGAATTTTACAAACAAAATGAAGGCTTCTCTTATGCCATCCAGAGTTGGGAAGGGGAAGTGTTGCCCTAATAAATAAATAAATAAATAAATAAATAAATAAATAAATAAATAAATAAATAAATAAATAATTTTATTTATTTATTTATGTATGTATGTATGTATGTATGTATGTATGTATGTATGTATTTATTTATTTATTTATTTATTTATTTATTTGACCTGTTGGCCTCCTGCCATCTAATCGATTCAAAATGTCACAAGACTGGCCTGGGTCATGCTCTCCTGGCATGCACCCAGTACAATATATAATTGCAAACCAATGTGTCAGAAAATATGGTACTTTCCCGGCAGCAAGCATCACCAAACACCAAAGAACTTGATTGTCAGTAAACATGGACATGATTGTGCTGCACACATTCTCATGATGAAAAGCCAGCCAGGCCTCCGGCCCAGACAACATTTTGCCAGCATCCAAAAATACCACTGAACATATGCAGATTTCTTCCCTACCACAACTGGGTAGTTATATCTGCACCAACTCGTATGGGTTTAAGACAGTGGTACTTGGGCATTTCAGCCCAGGACCCCCTTTCAAACTAAAAATCTGTCCAGGACCTCCTGCCAAACTTATTGGGATGTGAATGTGATGCCAGATTTTTTCCATGTTTACTTGGAAGTAAGTCCCATTGTGTTCAATGAGACTTACTCCCAGGAGATCCCAATGCCAGATTCCAAGATGGCAGATCCCTCCTTCTCACGACTCCCCTGATCCGAGTTTGTGACCCTCCAAGGGGGTCCTGACCCCTAATTTGAGTACCACTAGTGTAAGAGCTGAAGCTTTCTGTTTAGCTTGAGCCCTTCTGGCTTCATGCTTTTGAAAGCAATTCATAGCCAGGTTCTCAGAGTGAGAAGGGCCTGTTCCTTGCTCGGCAGCACCTGGCTGAACACTCACATGTTCCTGTATTCTGCTGCTACTCCAGGGAAGGGCTCTGGGCAGCATCTTATTGTTTGCATTTCAGAGCAGCTGCTGCTGCTGCAGCTTCACTTCCCAGAACTGCTTGCTTGTGTTTATTCCTGGCTTACTATGGCAGCTGCTCGGGGGCAAGGCAAACTCTTTCCTTCTCCGTCTCCTCCCTCTCTCATTCTCTCCATGTCAGAGTCATAATAGCTTATTCTCAAGTTCAGATCTCAAAAATCTGCTACCACATATCCACTAGCGAAAAGAAACCAGCGGAGAAAGTGACAGCAGTGACTTAATACTGCAAAATTCAAGACCTGGCAAGACCTTGACTGATACAGGTCAATCGAGGTCTCTCTGCACGTGGAGTGAGGAAGAGAATGAAAGAGGGTGCAACCCAAAGCAATTTTCAGCTCGGAGGCAAGGAAAATGTAACTCTGAGGTAAAGATTTCATTACCATGAGGAGGCCTCCAAGACTCCCTCCACCCCCCAACTACAGGATGAAGCAGTGCCACACTGGCGCACGTATGCCAGTGCTGGAAAGTTGATTTGGATTGTGAACCTACTTATTCCTTCTTCTAACAAACTTGCATTAGAAGAAGCAGAGGTGTCTGTTAGAGGCATATCCAAAATGTATACCTGCACAAGTCTGTGTATGCAATCCTGTGATGTCTGCATGCACACACACACACACACAGAGTTGTATGTTAGTAGGACTAAGTTAAGCCATCACTAGTGACTTAATATTCCATCCACATAGAACATGGTAACCCTACTGCAAAAGTGACAGCCATACTGTTTTTTCAGAAATGTTTTTTAAAAAAACATTGCAATGCTTGCTTTTCCACAATGGAAAAATACCCAGGCATCAAATCAGTTTTACATATCAGCAAATAGAGAAAATGTGGCAATTCATTTAAGGTCACTTGTGTATAAATTTATGGTAGCACCCTCTGAGGAAGAGGCTTGTGATTACGTCCTTCAGTGGGACATTGTTAGTCTAATGGCTTGTTCCTCAATGTGCAAGAGATGGGTGCTCCAGAGCTGCATTGGCATGGCAAGAAAGAATGGGCACAATCCTAACCATGTCTACTCAAAACTAAGCCCCATTGTGTTTAATGGGTCTTACTCCCAGAAAAGTGTCTTAAGGATTGCAGCCTATCATTGGCATCCTTCAGTCTCGAAAGACTATTGTATCGTGCTCTGATTGGAGGTCCTAATACAGCATCTGGTGTGGCTAAAAAGGCCAATTTGAGAGTGACAATCCCTTCCACACTGAGGGCAGATAAAGTCTGATCCCTGCCTGGCCCCGAGGTTTTGCTGCTTCCGGGTCTGTCTCTTTACTTCAGCCTGCCGGACAAGTGTCTCTTCATATTGGAGAAGTCCATGCTGCATCTTTTGCCTCCAAGCTGAACGATCAGACATCAAGATTTCCTAGCTGTTGATGTCCATTCCCAATGCCTTTAGATTCCTCTTGCAGGTGTCCTTATATCGCAGCTGTGGTCTCCCTCTGGGGCACTTTCCCTGCACTAATTCTTTTGGAATCTGACCATTAGATTATAGGAGATCTTTTGGAATCTGACCATTAGCCATTCTCATGACATGCCCAAGCTAGCATAGACGTCGCTGTTTCAGAAGTGTGAACATGCTAGAGATTCCAGCACGTTCCAAGACTGCATCATTTGAGACTTTGTCATGCCAGGTGATACCAAGAATATGTCTCAGACAGCACATATGGAAGGTGTTCAGCTTTCTCTCCTGCCATGCATAAGGAGATCAAGACTCGCTGCAGTACAAGAGTGTGCTCAGGACACAGGCTCTATAGACCTGGATCTTTGTATGTTTCGTCAGCTTCTTATTAAACCATACTTTCTTTCTTAGTCTAGAAAATGTGGTAGCCTCTTTACCAAAACGTTTATTCAGCTCAGGATCTAAGGAGAGAGTGTCAGAGATAGTTGAGCCAAGGCACACAGATTCATGGACAACCTCCAGTTCATGTTCAGAGATTGTAATACAGGGAGGTGGATCCACATCCTGACCCATGACTTGTGTTTCCTTCAGGCTGATTGTTAGTCCAAAGTCTTGGCAGGCCTTGCTAAAATGGTTCATAAGTAGTTGAAGGTCTTTGGCAGAGTGAGCAGTAACAGCAGCGTCATCAGCAAAGAGGAAATCCCACAAGCATTTCAGCTGGTCTTTGGACTTTGCTCTCAGTCTGGAAGGATTGAAGAGTCTTCCATCTGATCTGGTCTGAAGATAAACACCCCCTGCTGCATTTCCAAAAGCATGTTTCAGCATGACAGCAAAAAAGAGACCAAATAAAGTTGCATGAGAACACAGCCCTGCTTCACTCCACTTTGAAAGTCAAAAGAACTGATGTTAAGCCATCAAAAACTGGAGTGCCCTTCATGTCCTTGTGAAAGGACCTGATGATGTTGAGGAGCTTAGGTGGGCATCCAACCTTGGGGAAGATTTTAAAAAGGCCGTCCCTACTAACCAAATCAAAAGCCTTTGTAAGATCTATGAAGGCTACAAAAAGTGGCTGTCTTTGTTCCCTACATTTCTCTTGCAACAGTCTAAGGGAAAATACCATATCAGTGGTGGACCTGCTGGCTCGAAATCCCCACTGTAATTTAGGATAGATTCTCTCTGCAAGCACCTGAAGCCTTATCATTATGACTCAGGCAAACAGCTTCCCTACAACACTAAGAAGAGAGATGCTGCAGTATTTGTTACTGTCATCCCTGTCGCCTTTGTTTTTGTGACGATATTAGCAACCTTCATGTCCTGTGATACACCACCTTCCCTCCAACAAAGGCAGAATATTTCATACAGTTCAGTGAAAATGGTCCCTCTATAGCACCTCAGAACTTCGGCAGGGATATTATCTTTCCCAGGTGTGTTGCCAAAAGCAAGGGAATCCAGGGCTGTGTTTAGTTCTTCTAAAGTTGGTTCACTGTCAAGCTCCTCCAAGACAGGCAGGCACTCAATGTTGTTTAATGCTTCTTCAGTTTTCTTCAGTATTCTTCTTAATGCTTCTTCAGTTACTACATTTTCTCTGGAGTATAGCTCAGAGTAGTGCTGCATCCAGTGTACCATCTGCTGTGCTCGATCCTGAAGGACCTCACTTGTAGCAGACTTCAGATGGGCAGATTTCCTCACTATTGGACCTAGGGCCTTCTTGATGCCATCATACATCCCCTTGATGTTGCCTGTGTCAGCTGCCATCTGGATCTGAGAGCAAAGCTGCAGCCAATAATTGTTAGCACATCTCCTGGTGGTCTGTTGGACTTTGCTACGAGCAGCTCGCAGGGCCAGTAGGTTGCGCTCACTGGAACAGCTTTATATGCAGTTAGAGCTCTCCTCTTTTCCTCAAGGGCTGGCTTCAGCTCCTCCAAGTGGCTTCAAACCAATCTGCTGTCTTTCTAACCTGCTTACCAAAAACTGACAAGGCTGTATTATAAACAGCATTCTTGAAATGTTCCCATCATTCAGAAGCGTTTGCCTCAGCTGGATCTGGGAGAGTTTCCTTGAGTGCTTGGTTAAATTCCTTCATAGGTAGTGATAGTGGTACCTATCGTTGTGTAGCAGTAGCAGCCCGATGAGGTATGATGACCTCTCCCACTGTTGGATGTAGCCCCTGGCGTCATGCTCTGTGCCAATCGAGAAATGACTAATAACCGGTAACTGCTACTTCCCGTGTTGTTTCAACATTGTATGCAAGGCTGGAGTGTCCTCTCCAGAGCACGAAGGCCTGGGTAGATTTTTATGGAGGATAGGTTTTGTCTCAGTGATTGATGCACGTGGTTGGATGAAGGAAGGTCTGTCTAGGCCTCACCTTGGTGGTTTTTAGGGGGTAGTGGAGTTTTTTGTTTAGCCTCCGGGAGTGGAGCATGAGACTGAGTTTGAATTATGTAACTGAATGAATCATGTGAGTGGGTGAGTCCTTGTCGAATCCACCTAGGAGAAGGAAAACTCCCACTAAACGTCCACTTCCTTGTGGCTATACCCATCTATGGGAAAGGCTTAGTGACTTAGGCACTTAGGCACCTTAGGCAAGTGACTTCTGCCTCAGGCTGCAAACCTATCTAGTTTCCTGGGAGTAAGCTCCACTGACTGTAATGGGGTTTTCTTCTGAATAGACATGCCTGGGATTGGGCTCTCGGTGCAATCCTAACAAATTTAGGCCAGCATAACTCACCTTACTCCCCTTTCCTGGGAGAGGCCAGCTCATGTCTGTGCATAGCACTAACTCCCCCAGAAGAGGTGCAGAAGTGCCATACAGCCCTAAGCCAGCATGGGACTTTGGAATTGGGATTACAGCCTCAGTGTCTCACACATCCCATCTACCATACAGGTATAATAACTTACATGGGATTTTTGCAATGATTATAACAAGATAATACATGTGGAGGTTTCTGACACTATGCGGATGCTAAGCAGCTTTAATCAGGGTTCCCTGGAGCATGTTTCCAAGTACATGCCTGCCATTCCCACTTTAGAGCGTCTTGTAGGAAACACTAGCATAGCAGCAGCAAACGTAATTGTTTCATGAATGTTAAAACAGCTCTTACGCAACCACGCAAAAACCCAAGATTTTTGCTTTCCCCCAATCCATACTCTATTCTGCTGCTCCAGCCCACATATGACATTTCTTACACCATGGTGGAGAAACTCCATCAAACGAAGCAAGCAATTTTACTAAGGCTTCCTCAAACTCCTGTTCATCTTGCTACACAAACTCCTTCTTCCCTAAAAAGTTGCTGCTGCTGCATGTCCACTCATTGGTTAATACAGTAACCTGACCTGTTTTCTCCCAGAACCCTCAGGCGCTGAATCAAGCCTAGAAAGGGGGAGATGTTCTTGCCTTCTTGTTCCCAAATATTTCAGCCTGGGTTTGTCTCTCTTCCCTACAGCTCTTCTGGGAAGGGCAAATGAGGATAGGATGGAATGTAGCCCTTGGGAAAAAAATCTCAGAGCTCTGTGGATAATTAAACCTCAGATCTTTCCATAGACCAGGGACACAGGGCCAAGCATTACAAAAGTGGGAGGTGGGAGAGACGGAGGGTCACCTTCTTCAGAGCAAATGCTTAGGCTTGCATTTCCAGTTGATCTAGACTAGAGACTGGGAAATGCAGCCACACAAGGAACTATCTAACCACAGAGAATTCCCATGTATGCTTTAAGCTCCTGTCCAAATACATTTCTATGAACTGTCTCTGAAGTTGTTTTGCAAATACATAGATGACTTAGCAGCAGGGAAAGTTTTTCCCAAGTACAGTGGTGCCTCACATAAAGAGCTTAATTCGTTCCGGAGGCATGCTCTTTAAGTGAAATGCTCTTTAAGTGAAGCAGATTTTTCCATAGGAAATCATGGAAACTCAGACGAATGGTTCCACAACCCAAAAAATATTCATATAAAAATATTAACTGGATGTCAAAATGATAACAAAACACTGGAATTGAATTCAAAACATGCATTCAGTGTGCATGATCCTATGAAGTCTACTTAGGCTGCAATCCTAAAGACACTTTCCTGGGAGTAAGCCCCATTTAACACAATGGGGCTTACTTCTGAGTAGACATAGTTAGGAGACTGCAATCAAAGACACTTTCCTGGGAGGCTTACCTGGGCTGCTGCTGGAGGTTCAAGGTGGTCAGTGGGGACACTTGGGGGCAGTTAGGGGCAGCCGCCTCTGGCACCTCCAGGCAACTGCCCCCAAGTTGGGAGCAGTTAGAGGCAGCAGTGCTGGCCGGCAGCCCTTTTAAAGAGCCTCCATCAGAGGAGCATCCATCAGGTGGAGCGTCAGAGCTGCATAGCATGCATGCTCATAGCGTGCTTGCTTGTTAAGTGAAGCGGAACTTGTTATGTGAAGCCAGATTTCTTGGAATTTTTGCTTGTTATGTGAAACACTTGTTAAGCGAGGTACCACTGTATTTATTTAAGGAATTTATACCCCAGCTTTCCCACTCCAAAGCAAATGTCCAAGCCAGTTTATAAAGCTATCCTTTTTTTTGTCCTCACAGCAATTCTGTAGGAATGTAGGTGAAGCTGAAAGTGACCGATCGGCCCAAAGTCACCCAGGAAGCTTTATGGCTGAGGGCAGATTTGAGCCTTGATCTTTCAGATCGTAGTCCAATTCCCTAACCACAGCACCATCCTACTCTCAGTAGTTGTACTGTTCTACTGAAGACATTAGTTGTAAATGACAAACACCAATGGATACAATTGCAGCTGCTTGTCACAATAATCACATTTCTGTCTCAGCCTCAGTCTCATCAGACTCCTTTCACATCCGAAGTGGAGTGAAGCAGGGCTGCGTCCTTGCACCAACTTTATTTGGGATCTTTTTTGCAGTCATGCTGAAGCATGCTTTTGGAAATGCAACAGAGGGAATCTATCTCCGGACCAGATCAGATGGAAAACTCTACAGTCCTTCCAGACTAAGAGCAAAGTCCAATGTCCAGCTGAGATGCTTGCGTGAGTTCCTCTTTGCCGATGACGCTGCTGTTACTGCTCACTCTGCCGAAGACCTTCAACTACTTATGGACCATTTTAGCAAAGCCTGCCAAGACTTTGGACTAACAATAAGCTTGAAGAAAACACAAGTCATGGGTCAGGGTGTGGATCCACCTCCCTGTATCACAATCTCTGAACATGAACTGGAGGTTGTCCATGACTTTGTGTACCTTGGTTCAACTATCTCTGACACTCTCTCCTTAGATACTGAGCTGAATAAATGTATTGGTAAAGCAACTACCGCGTTCTCCAGGCTTACAAAGAGAGTATGGCTTAATAAGAAGCTGACGGAACATACAAAGATCCAGGTCTATAGAGTGTGCGTCCTGAGCACACTCTTGTACTGCAGCGAGTCTTGGACCCTTTATGCATGGCAGGAGAGAAAGCTGAACACCTTCCATATGCGCTGTCTCCGACGTATTCTTCGCATCACCTGGTGTGACAAAGTCTCAAACGACGCAGTCTTGGAATGTGCTGGAATCTCTAGCATGTTCACACTTCTGAA
Source organism: Cryptoblepharus egeriae (assembly GCA_030015325.1). Classification (NCBI taxonomy): domain Eukaryota; kingdom Metazoa; phylum Chordata; class Lepidosauria; order Squamata; family Scincidae; genus Cryptoblepharus; species Cryptoblepharus egeriae. Next base: position 100,073,128 of record JAREYC010000002.1, on the reverse strand, counting down.
ACAGCGGCGTTTGCGCTGGCTTGGGCATGTCGTGAGAATGGCTGATGGTCGGATTCCAAAAGATCTCCTATATGGAGAATTAGTGCAGGGAAAGCACCCTAGAGGGAGACCACAGCTGTGATAAAAGGACATCTGCAAGAGGGATCTAAAGGCCTTGGGAATGGACATCAACAGCTGGGAAACCTTGACCTCCGATCGTTCAGCGTGAAGGCAAAAACCCAGCATGGCCTTCTCCAACTGGAAGAGACACTTGTTCGGCAAGCTGAAGCAAAGAGACAGACCTGAAAGCAGTGAAACCTGGGACCTGGGCGGGGGACGGAATTTATTTGTCCTCAGTGTGGAAGGGATGGACACTCTCGAATTGGCCTTTTTAGCCATACTATATGCTATTTCATGACTTCCAATCAGAGCATGATACCATAGTCTTTTGAGACTGAAGGATGCCAATGAATGTCTCAGCCACCTTGAAATTCATCTCCTATAACTGCAAACCAGGATGGGTATGTGCAACCTCTGTTATTTTAGATGTTTTTTAGTTATATTAAAGTCAGTTATAACTTTAGTTACTTTACATTTAATGCCACATGCAAGGGCATAAGTATGCAGGTGTTCTGTTGTCCCTGAAGAATATCATAGGTCACTTTGAAATATAAGAGATATAGATAGGTCTTTGACCTGATCCAGCAGGGTTGTTATATTGATTTCTATCCAAAGACATACAACATAGTCTAATTCTAAAGCCGATTCTCACATTTGCTTCTGAACTGGTGTGAGGCCTCCAACCAGGATTAGCCAAAGGCTTCCTATAGAACAGGGGTTTCCAAACCTCAGCCCAGGGGCCAGATGAGGCTCTCAGCAAGCTTCAATGTGACCCCCAGCAAGACCTCCTCTATCCCTTGCCCTTGGGGCAATGTGACCCCTAGCAAGACCTCCTCTATCCCTTGCCCAAGACCTCCTCTAGCCCTTGGGCATGTCTTGTAAGCCACTCCAATACATTCTTATATGTAAATTTATTCAAATTTATAATGTAAATTAATTTTCTGGCCCCCAACACAGTGTTAGAACGATGATCTGGCCCTCCTGCCAAAATGTTTGGAGACCCCTGCTATAGAACAGAGCTGGAATCTCCCACACAAAGAGCAGATGCTCTCTCACCAAGGTGCACCCATGGCCTACTGACAGTGCCATGTATTAACTTTCAACATACTGCTGGCATTACGACTTTTCAACCTGCAATCCCAACTTGGTTTGCCATATGTCCTGGAAAGGACTGCCTTGGTCTTCAGGGATTGTGTTCACATACTGGCAAGTTTGATAGATGGTCCTGTCCCAGTTTTTAGAAGGCAATTGGCAACCCTAATCCTAATCCCCAGTTAGGCCAGCAAAAGTCCTTGCACAAGTCCCACGGTGGTCTGGGGGTGTCGCCAAAGTGCTGTACTATTCCACTTCTGGGAGATTGGGTCAGTGCACAGACAAGAGTTGGCCTCCCCACACCACATGAACAGGGACCATGTGAGTTAGGCCAGCCTAGGTTAGGATCACACCCTCAGCCATGCAAATATGGACCACTGACATTTGGTGCGCAGAGATTTTTGCAGAGATATCTGCAGATCTTCAACAAAGAAACCTGGCAAATTTCATCGCCCAAGATCCAAAATATGGACTGATTGGTTGAATCTCAGGAGGAGAAGCTCTTTTTTGAGCGGCTGGCTTGCAGGACACAAATGTCTCTCAAAAAAAGGATATGTAACTTGGTGATTGCGTCAATGCCAGCAAGGTTTGGTCTCTCTCTTGCTACAAACTGTGTCAATGGAGTGACCTGACAAGCCCTTGCTTTTGCATAAGACAGGCCCAACAACGTCACTGCTAGCTGCCAGTCTTGGCAGGAAGGGCGCCCTCTTGTGCCTGCTGGCCCACACCACTTCTCCCTTTTACCCAAGTTTAAGGGAATCTGAAAGAGGAAGCTGGGCAAGGGAGGGGGGGTCATGGCTACCACAGTTTGGAAAAATTGGGTATGATATGCAAATGATTGGTGTTTTCTAAGAAATTCAAAGCAATGACTGGAAGGTCTGCAAGAGCAGCTGTGGTGGAGTCAGGAGTGAGTCAGGGCCAGGATTTTTTGCTCCAATTGGAAAGGCCACTTTGGGGAAGAAGGGGTTGCAGGGCATCTTAAAACATACTCCAGGCTGAGTCAATGTCCCTGCAAAGGTCAGTCCCTCTAGGGTGCAATCCTAGCCAGCTATGTAAGCATAGCTATGCCAGTGGAGTATGTGCTGCACCCTACAGTTGGGGTAGTCACAGCAGCCTCCTCAAGGTATGCCTATGTTTGTTCCCTTACCTAAGAGTTGCACTGCCCTTACCCTGATGCTGGAAAATTAGGTTGGAATCCTATCCACACTTTCCAGGGAGAAAGTCCTAATGGGACTTACTTCTGAGTAGACATGTATAGGGCTGAGTAGACAGCCCTTAGCTACAGTTGTAGCCTGAGAGCCCAATCCTATGCACATCTACTCAGAATTAAGCCTCATTATAGTCAATGGGTCTTACTCCCATTGACTATAGTGTGGATAGGTTGGCAAGCCTAAGAGGCCAATCCTATGCACATCTACTCAGAAAAAACTTGGCATCCATCAGTCTTGGAAGACTATGGTATCATGCTCAACACTGCATGTGAAGTAAGAAGGCCTGGGTAGATTAAAATGGAGGATAGGCTGTTACCCAAGAAGCAAATCCCCCCCTCTCCACACCACTAAAATAGTCCAATGGAATGGCAGAGGATTGGCACGGCTGAGCTAAGGACAGGAGCTCACCCTGTCTTGCGGGGATTCAGATCTTGAACTCTGGCCTGCTGGTTAACAGGTACAGTTGTCTTAACCACTTGTGCCACCCACAGCCCCCTAAGCAAACCTCATTATAGTCAATAGGACTTACTCCCAGGTGAGACTCCTTTCCTTGTCCTCTCATCTCCTTCCAGCTTTTGCACGCCAGGAGCAATACATCCACAACCCCCTAAACAAGGTGACCAGATGTCATAACTACTAAAAAGGAAAAGGCCATCTCAAAATGTAGGACATCCTAAAGGTAGAAGATGACAACAGTTGAAAACACTCCTATATATTGCTTTCAGGTGCTTAGTTTAAACACTGTATTATTTATTATTAAATTTTAAATGATTACAGCTGCAATCCTAAAGACACTTTCCTTGGCGTAAGACCCATTGAACGCAATGAGGCTTACTTTTGAGTAGACATGGTTAGGATTGTGCTCTACATCTAATTTATTAATTGCAAGAAAGCTACATGCTGCCTGCTCACAGGGAAAAGGAGGACAATGAAGATTTTTGTCCAGGACACAAGAGTTAAAAAAGAGGACATGTCCTGGAAAAAGAGGAAATCTGGTAACCTTGCACAAGGATGAAAATAGGGACATGTCTTGGAAAAAGAGGGCATATGGTCATCCTGCACAAAAAGAGGACAAGTCCTGGAAAAAGAGGGCATGTAGTCACCCTGCACAAGCATAAAAAAGAGGACATGTCCTGGAAAAAGAGGAAATCTGGTATCCTTGCACAAGGATGAAAATGGGGACATGTCTTGGAAAAAGAGGGCATATGGTCATCCTGCACAAAAAGAGGACATGTCCTGGAAAAAGAGGATGTACTGTCACCCTGCACAGGCTAAAAAAGAGGACATGTCCTGGAAAAAGAGGGCATCTGATCACCCTGCCCCAACTCTCCCAAGTTGCTGAAGCCCTGCAGGCAGCAGGAGAGGGAGACGTGACTCCTGCAAGCCCTCCATCCATCCAGGGGTGGCTGAAAGGCGGCCAGGACGGGGGAGGGGAGGAGGGAGCCTGGCTGCCCGGAATGGGCTGGCCGCTGCCTGGCTGGCTGCCTGCCTTCCTGGGGCTCGCTCGCCCTCCCGGCCAGGCGGGGCGGAGCGGAGCGGGAGTGTTACAAGAAACCCTATTCCAGGAACCTGAAGGCGGGGTTGGTGGACTCTGTATAAGAGCCTCCCGGAGGAGCTTCACAAGCCTAGCAGGACACGCGTGCCAACCAGCCAGCCAAGAGCCTCTCCAGGAGCCACTGCCTGCTCCCAGCACAGCCTCCTCTCCCTCACCTCCTCCAGGTAAGCCCCTCTGTGTCCTCCTTCCATGGGGGGAAGTCCCTCTGGGGCAGAGCTGGAGGGGTGCCCACCACCTTGGCTTGGTGCCTGCTGCTGACCAGCTGGGGAAGACCTTGGCTCTGCAGGAGGTTTCCACAGAGCTCATGCCAGGGTATGTCCTCTTTTTCCAGGACACGTCCTCCTTTTTTAGCTTGGAAAACATCATTGCTGTCCTTCTTTGGAGCCTTTATTAGATGTCATAGTTTCAAATTGAATAATTTTTTTTATCCTGGAAAAATTGTCCTTGATCAGACAGCATGGAGCCTTCTTGGGTTTAATAAATTAGTTTTAAATGGAAGACAGCTGCAATCCTAACCACACTTTCCTAGGAGTAAGTACTATTGAACACAATGGGACTTATAGTACAATTCTAAGCATGTCTACCCCGAAGTAAGTCCAATAGTACTTACTCCTAGGAAAGTGTGGTTAGGATTGCAGCGTTCGTGCTTAGTAGACATGCTTAAGATTGCTCTGTTCAGTCATATAGTGTTTAATACATTAGTGTTTTTAACTGTTATTTTGGCATGTCCTACATTGTTCTTTGGTCTCCTACATTTGTGTTTATGACATCTGGTCACCCTCTGGTGGTTTCCCCTTAGAGAGGATACAGTGGGATGAGCCCTGCAGGGATGAAAGCGGCTGGAAGAGAGATGCCCTTTGTCTAACACCTTCTCCTCCTCCTCTCCTTTTCCAGGTCTGAATCTAGCAGCCGCTGCCCTCCGCAGCAGCAGCCCCCGATCGCTTGGAAAGCTGGCTCCCTGCGCCATGGTCACCCACAGCAAGTTTCCCAGTGCCGGGATGAGCCACCCGCTGGACACCAGCCTGCGCCTCAAGACTTTCAGCTCCAAGAGCGAATATCAGCTGGTGGTGAATGCCGTGCGCAAGCTGCAGGAGAGTGGCTTCTACTGGAGCACTGTCACTGGTGGGCAGGCCAACCTGCTGCTCAGTGCCGAGCCCACTGGCACCTTCCTCATCCGAGACAGCTCGGACCAGCGCCACTTCTTCACCCTCAGTGTCAAGACTGAGTCTGGCACCAAAAACCTGCGCATCAGATGCGAAGGGGGCAGCTTCTCGCTCCAGAGTGACCCCCACAGCAGCCAGCCTGTGCCTCGCTTTGACTGTGTCCTGAAGCTGGTCCATCACTACATGCCTCTTCCTGAGCAACACCCAGGGGCCACATCGCACCCCAAACGTGCCTACTACATCTATTCGGGTGGAGAGAAGATCCCCTTGGTCCTGAGCCGCCCTCTCTCCTCCAATGTGTCCACCCTGCAGCATTTGTGCCGCAAGACAGTCAATGGACACTTGGATTCCTATGAAAAGATGACACACCTACCCGGTCCCATCAAGGAGTTCCTGGACCAGTATGATGCACCTGTCTAATCGGAGGGGCACAGCACACAATACAAGCACAAAAATGGGAGAGGGGACAAACCACGAAGGAGTTTACAGGGAACACCAAACCTTTATCTGGCTTGTGGGATAAGAAAAAGGATGGAGTCTGGCGCATGGAAGAAAGAGCAGCACAAAAACTGTCTCGCTGCTGCCTGTGCTTGACCAGAAGAGTTTTGCACAAGAGACTGATGCTGCTAGACAACGGAACAGGCTGCTGCTCCTTCTTGATAACAGTTGTCCTTCCTTGCTCCAGCCCAGTAAGGACTATGTCTGGGCTTTTGCTGGGTGTGACAGAATGGTTTGCAAAGTTCTCTAACCTATGGACCATTTACAATGAGCTCCTTGCTCTGCACTGGCCCAGATCACCTCAAATAACCTCTGACCAAAACCATTCTGCAGACAATGGAATAAATGCACTGGAATCCAGCTAGTGCCTGAAGATTGATTTTCCTCAGTTTTAAGGGGAAATCTTTTTTTTTTAAATTTTTAATTATTATTACCTTTTACCTCTCCTAACCTCCTGGAGGGGCATAATCTTTCATCCCTTCCTCCATGGATGCTGCCACACATCTTTTCATGAGACTATGCCTTTAAAATAAGGGGGGAAAATCCACATTCTCTTATCTCATGGACTGGTTTACTGCACATCAGAGGGGGGAATTATTATTCACTCTCTGGGATCATTATTCAAACAAAGGAAGATATCCTCCTGAGAAGTCACATCACTGCTTTTAGGAACACCACAACTGTTGACAAAGGGTCCAGCTGCTTTTTCACCTTGCCTTCACTCCTTGGACTGATAATCTCTTGCTTTCATTGAGTTTTAAACTCCTCAAAGAATGGTCTCCCATCTACAGCAGAGGTGTGGATTTATTTGGGCCCTCATCGCACTGAATAACTGAATCATACAGGAATGTAGCAACAACAGAATTACCTAGAACTGTTTATCTTTTTTTTTAACTGTAACCAAAATTTTGTGTGTTTGTTTTATTTTTCCATATCAGGGCTTTAGAAGGGCAGATGAGGTTTTGTTTCAACAGAAAGAAATGTTTACAGACCTGCCTAAAAATCATTCTGTCTTTTATAAAGATTCCACCCTTCAGCCTTGCAGGCTGTTAGACATGCTTGAAGATTCAACCAAAAAACAAATCAAAACATGGAAGAAAACTTTGCACATCTATTTATATTTATATTCAAAGGATTTTGAGATAAAAATCATTAATTTATAATAAAGGGCACTATTTTTTAAATGAAATTCTTGACTCTTTCTTTTCTCCCTTGTTCCCTCTAACATCTTATTATTAGCAGGGCAGAGGAAATATCTGGGGTGCAATTTTGCTGCTTAAGTGCAAGTGTTTAGCTTACACTGAGTGCAGAGTGATTTAAGCAGCCATACATCTTCATTGTGTGGAAGGTACTACATGTTGATGATGCCAAAGTGTCCCAGGTGCTATCCAACAAACTAGTTGCTCATCAGCACACATTGGCAATCCTGGTACTGAGATGCTTATCTCAAATTCTTACCTGTCACCCAAAAAAATTGTAGCTTGAACATGGTTCACTTTTATTTCTTCTGCTAAGCGGGAGATGTTCTTGGTGTTTTGGGTGTACTTTTAAATTGCCCAACTGGCTGTACAAATGCTGGAGCTTCTTGTAACAGCTGCAGACCCTTATCTTCAAATATAGTATGTTGTAGTAAAGTGGTGGATTAAAACTGATGGTTGTGGCCACAAAATACTGGGAATAATGAACTTAGCATTCACATGAGGCTTTGTCCACCACCAACTGCAATCCCTCCCCCTGCTCAGCTCCTTTTCTCCCCAGATGGGATCCAGCAGGATAAATATTGTGGGGAAAGGTGTTTGGTGGGGGAAGCTATGAGCATTCCCTCTGTTCCTGCCTAATGTTCAGCCTTAAAGGGAGGCTTCTTAAATAAACCTACACCTTTCCAGTAGTTTATGGCTAGATCTTTGGGGAGACAAGATAAGAGAGCTTGTTTAGCTTAGTGAACAGTTCAAAGGCAATGCAAAGTCTGAGGGAGAGCTGCATTGGGCTTCCTCACTGTGTTAGAAGAAAGGTGCTGTCTCATCACTTTAGCATTTATTAAAGAGATGAAAATGAAAAGGATGTCATTTGATGGGCCTATTTTAAAGTGTCCATCCTGACCAACCAACCCCCCATCCATTATTTCTTCAGATGCATATAAATGTTTGATGTAGTAGAGATTGTGTGAATGCACAGCCATCCTTTTCAATTCAGACTCTGAAGTGGCACAAACTTTCATAGAAAGTTTTTTTCAGCATATTTTTTCTGGAATTGAATCAGTCATGGTTTTGGTTTTGGACACCTCCACATTATTACCCCCTAACTCAGCTGCCTCCTTTGCATTCCAGTTGTTTTTTTCACATGTTATTTTATAGATATTTTGTAGTCTTAGACTGAGCCCTAATGACAGGATTTTGTTAGCCTGAATTTTCATCACAATTTTTTTAATTGTGTGGTTGTACTTTGTACATATGTACACAGCATTTTTTAAGTTGTTTGAATAGCCACTAGTGTACAGGGAATACACAAAAGCATAGAAATCCTGCTTATTGTCTACTGTGTTGAAGGCAATATTTACCAATGCAAAAAATTTCTACCCGTCTTAACTGTGCTCTCAGGCACCCACCATCCTTTAAATTTATTGGTATCTTCATTGAATCATGCAGTCAGAATGTAATGGTTCATCTAGTCCAACCTCCTGTAAGTAGCAGGAAATCCTCCTAGAACAGGGGAGGGGAAATAAAACTCATTTCATACAAAGGGCCACATTAGCATTAATGATGTCTCCTGAGGGCCACAATAGCATTAATGGTGTCTCCCAAGGGCCGCAATCCAATTTTTTGCATGTGTACTCAGCAGTGCCCACCTTTCTCCTGGGCTCTTTCTCCCATCCTGGGAAACTACTGCTGCTGTGCATGAGCCCTCTTTCCTCTTGGGCTCTTTCTCTGGCTTAAAATCAAGTGTGCTGCCGCCACTACAGAGCTGCTTCTGGGGGTGGGGAGATCACTTGAGGGCTGCATGTGTGCCTGCAAGGGCCGCCAGTTTGACATGCCTGTCCTAGAGCACCTCTATCAGATGCTTGTCAAGATCCCCAGTGAGGGCAAGTTCACCACTACACTCAGCAATCTGTTCCACTGATGAACTGCCCTTATTATCAATTTTTTTCCTGATATCCAATTGGAATATCTTTTTTGAACCATTATTTATCTATTTAATTAATTAATTAATTAATTAATTAATTTGTATCCCATCTTTCCCCCCCTGCAAGAGGGAGCTCAAGGCGGCTAACATCAGGGAGTAAAACACCATTAAAATAGATCATAAATAAAGATTAAAACACCATTAAAATATAAATAAAATACAATTAAATTGAATAAAAACATGCAGGCTAAAAATATGTGTTAAAAACAATAAAACAAGTGTCCCCCCAATTAGTTATAGTTCTACTTTCAGAGGCAGCTGAGAACAAATTTGTATCTTCTTCCATATGACAGCCCTTCAGGTATTTGTAGAACGTTATCATATTCCCTCTCACACAGTCTTCTCCAGGTCAGCACAAAACCATTTATGAACATTCTATGATTCAATCGTTGTGTACGGCCATTCAGTCAGTTGTAAATCCATCAAATGATTGTATCATTAAAAGAAAGAACCATTCACTGGAAGCTAGGATAAAAGGTCCTAAGCATTTATAAACTCATTGGCTACAATCCTATGCATGTCAACTCTGAAGTAAGCCCCACTGACTTCAATGGGGCTTACTCCCAGGAAAGTATACTTGGGATTGCAGCCATAATTAATTTGTTCCCTAATCAAATCAGGCATCTGATCACATAAAACATGCTACTTTGGGTAGGGAAGAAGCACAATGTTCCTGCATTTGACCCACTGATATGGATGAAAGAAACAGATGGTGGGAACACAGTGGGGTCAGGAGGAACTGCATGTTTAGCACAGGCTATAAAATTAAGTGGGGGAGAGGGAATTACACCAATTTTTCACAATACACAATTCAGCCTAACGTGAATTCATCACATCTCTGGCAGAATCAGTCCCCCGCTCTAAGTTTCTAGAATGCCTCCTGTGTGTGTTTAAATATTGCAAGACAGCTTCTCTACACCAGTCAATATGCTTGACTTATGTATTGTAATAGAAGAATAATAAAAGGAGAGCAGATCTGTTGGGGGGAGGGGAACGACGGCAACACTAGGAGGAAAAGATCATGTGCCGGTGAAAGATGTGCCGGCACAAAGAAATTCATAGAATATTTCTTCCTTGCAAGTGGAGTATTTTAATGCACGCCTGTGCTTCACCCAAGATACTGAAGTGGAAAGCTGCCTGCGCAAACTCCTAGCCCTGCCCACGTCCAGCCTCTCTGGCCTATTGTCCCAGCCTGCCAGGAAGCACTGATTCCGAGTCAGAGCTATGCCAAGAATGTCCAGGCAGAGTAAGGCTGGTGGCATTGTGCCAGGCCCTGCTGAGACACATCCTCAGCGTCAATGCCATATGATCCAGGCTGGCACACCCCCTCTCCTCCCTTGCTGGGATCTCAGTTTCCCTAGTAACGGGATTAAAGGCTGGAATATCACTGTTTATTCTTTGGTCCGTGCCAGGAAATGAGAGGCCTTCTCTTTCCCTAACTCCAGCTGCCTTCCAGGGAGTAGTATTCATGGAAACTTTGGGTAGCTGGCCTGCCGGCTGATGGATTGGAGGCAGCCAAAAAGTAACCAATCCGGGAAAGAATTAGAGGTGTCCTTGACTTGCAGACCCCTCTGATGGCACACAGCCTGAGCAGCGTAGCACATGAGAGAGCTAGTCACTAAGTACAGGTATTGACTTCTCCCAAGGAACAGAGCACACTACTTGTACTGTTTGCCTGCCAAACAAAACAAGCCGTAGATGCCTGCCATACCCTCTGATCTGACCAAGTTCCCCAAAGAATATTCACAGAAACCATAAAGAGTAATTGAAGGGCTGGAGTTATACCTATTCTAGAATCCTTGATTTGTATAGACAAAACTTGGGTCCTCTTCCCCCTGCACACACCTCCTTCCTCAGACCAACCAACATGTAATATGGACTTCACTAACAAAGGTTAGGGGAAACTTAAGTTCCAATTTCACTGGTCCTCAAAACTCATTGTGACTGTGATATAATCATATCCTCTAAACCTAACCCACCTCACAAGGTTGTTGTGTAAATAACATAGGAATGAGTTAGAGAGAGAACCACATATGCGTCTTTGGCCCCCTTGGAGGGGAGGCAGGAGGGAAAGTAGTTAATAATTGTCTGCACCCCCTCATTATTCAACTGATCAATCCGCAGCTGTTTCCTCTCCTGTTTGCAACAGGACACAACACTGCTGCAATCAGTCGCTGATTTGAAAAGTCCGGGAACGTATGTGAATGCCTACCATTTCTTGGAACCTCCTTCAGTCAGCAGTGACGTGCAGGATCAGCAACAAAACTTAAGCAGAAGTTTCACAAGCCTCATGCTTTCCCCAGAAATGTCTCCAGTTCTGCATTACACATACATTACTCAGGGAAGTAAGTGAATGTGTCAGAAAGTCACAGTTCCTTTCTTTGCTTTTCTAGAATTGGGACTGGTTGAATTTAAGTCATCACTGTGACAATTTACTGGATGGTGCAGTAGACCTGTTTGGCGGAACAGAGTAATTAAACTGTGGCCATAGTTCAACAAGCAGGAAATACCCTGTCCCAACAGGAAAGTATCTCCACCAAATGCAGGATGCTCAGCCCTTATCTAGTGCTTTGCAAATTTAACCAGTTCCTGTCACCCAATGTTCTGAGAACAGAGAAAACAAAAGAGAAACTTGCCAGAAACACCATAAAAGTGGTCTGGAATGGCTCATTGGCATACCTGATGTTGCAAATGTAATAAACATGGAGAATGTTGCTGAAAAGTCAGAACAACTATAACTTCATATCTCCTGTCCCTTCTCTATTTTGCCCCATAAGGAATTTTCACAGAATTGGTATCTCCTGCCTAATGAATAGAATCTCCTGGAAATAAATCAGATCAGTGTTAATGTAACCCTTGCTCTAGGCATGGATACAGCTGATAAATACAAAAAAATTAACAAGTACAGTATGTGCCCAGAAGGAATTGGAATTATGACAGTTTATATATGACTATGCTGTCATATATACCAGCAAAAAATATATATATCTGCAAAAATACCAGCAAGAGTCATTACTAAATTTGTCAGTGTGCGTTAATAGAAAAAGTGGTATTGATCATGTTGTTTTGCATGAAAATATTCCTCCTGTGGGATCAGTTGTGGCAAACCCCTGTTTCAACAGCAGCCCCTATTCCAGCTGACATCAGAGGCTTTTCTTTTTGTGACATCCATTTAACTCTACAAGTAATGACACTTCTAATAGCATAAGTACATGACAAGGATGAAAAACAGTTGTTTCTGACATAAGTACAGGTGTCCTTCATTATCTGCTAGTGGTTCGATTCCAGAATTTCCTATGATTTAAAAAAAAACCTGTGGATTAAAAAAAATAGTGGAAAATATATTTAAAGAGTCTGTTTCAGGTTTTTTGCTCTTCCATTACTCCTAATTGAATAAAGTTGTGCATCAGTATCTGCAGGGGTTTGATTCCAGTCTTCCTACCAATACAAAAAATGTGCTTTAAAAACTTTAAAAAGTCTATCCCTTTACAACTGTTTGAAAACAGTTGAGAGAGGCAGTCAGCAATAGAAATGCAAAGTACTCCCTGCTTTTGCCTGGCTCAGATAAAGAATGGAATGATTGCTTGTATGACTGCCTTGACAACATTAGAAAAGCTGTTTTAAAAACTGATTTGCAGTGGCCATTTGTGTTATCTGCATATAATACGGTTGGATCTGTAAACACATTTGATACTGCGATGGCCAAGATCGCTTTCTCTTTATAGCAGTGGTTCCCAACATTTTTTCATTTGCTTACTCCTTGGCAGCCCATTTCCATAAATTGTACCCTTCATATTAGCCCTGCAAATCATCCTAATGCCAGCTCCACAATGCATTCAAATACAGACCTGTCTTTTACCACCATTATAAAATTATTTTTAAAGTACCCCTCAAGATCTTGGCAAGTACCACAGGGAATACATATACCCAGGTTGGAAAAAATAGCCCTAGAACTTTGATTTTATGTAAACCTATAGAATAGAATAGGTTCCCCTGCAAGTTGCCCTGCTAACCATACCAACTTTAGTGTGTGGTGCTCATCTCCAATACTAGACTGAAGAGCCAGCCTTGTCCAAAGATGCTTCCGTAGTCAAAAGTCTGGCATGCTATATGCCAAGGTGCATGAAACTCTGTTATTTTCCCACCAAGGTGGTACCTATTTATCTTCTTGCATTTCCATGCTTTCAAACTGCTAGGGTGGCTGGAGCTGGGAAAGAGATGGGTGCTCATTCCATCCTGCAGTACTTGGATCTTGAACTCATGTCTTGAACTGCTGACTTGCGAGAATCCTGGTCAAGCACAGGGTTCTACCCCAGCATTCTAACCACTGAGCCACGGCCGCCCCACTGCACATAAACCTATAATAACTTGAAACAGCTCAAGTTGATTTACAGTGCAATCTTATGAATGTCTGCTCAGAAAAAAACCCTATGGTGTTTAATGGGCCCTGTTCCCAGGGTCATTTGTATAGACTTAGTAGTAAGTGTATAGATTGCAGTCTCAATATCTATTAACTAAAGAAAGGAGTCCTGTATGTAGGCTGCCTGTGGAATGCATACTTTTCCGCAAAAACCAGAGTTTTTAGATATGAAGTACAGACTAGTGATCCAGATCTAGGACCTACTTTTAACCACATTTTAAGGGAGCCTATTTCCTAATTTTAACTTCCTTTTTACTTCTCCGTTATTTCCTTGATCTGTGTGATATGCTGCTACCTTCAGTTTACACCCTTCCTAACTATATATGAGTATTACGCCTAAACATAATCTGTGGCATTGCAAGAGACATTGGTACGTATGTACATCTGTGGTACAGGGAGCTCACGCTTTTAAAAGGAAATGACAGCACCACTGATGTAGTCTATCTCAGATGTGATCAGAACCGGCTAATTAGACAGAGTACATAAGAGATCACAGCTGCAATCCTTATCTCCACTTAGGATGGCCTAACTCCCAGCATAAATCCTGTGTATACCTGGGGTGTCACAAAAATGCCATCAGACACTTCTGCCCCACTTCTGAGGAGAGTTAGGTCAGTGCACAGACCTGTGCTTGCCTTCATACATCACCACAGGAATGGGAAAACTGAACTGATGAGTTGTGTCAGACTAGGTTAGGAGTGCACCTCACATTTCTGTAATACTGATTTTATTATTAAAAGAGAGAGTTAAGGAATAGTTGTTCCTACTTTGACTTTAGCAATTCAGCCAGAGGCCTGTCCAGAAGTTATGTCAGAGATAAATCAAGGACAGCTGCTGTCTCATCATTCTCCTTCAACATGTAGACTTGCAAAATAAACATTAAAAAAAATATTCTATGTGCTCTTCTTCAAAGACACTAGATGTTTCTTCAAAGAAAAATCGCCCTGAGCTTTCCCCAGAGAGGGAAAAACGTGTAAAATACAGAGTGCTGGAAGGGAGATTAGTGCAGGTGGAGGGAAAGCTTACAGCCTAATCCTATCCTTCACCCCACAGAGTAATGCAGTGACATCAGAATGGCTTCTTCTCCTAATGTAAAAAAGGCTACCCCAAAAGCCCTTCTCCTGATGTAATCCCCAGGACCCCAGCAGGCTCAAGTCTAAGTATCTTCATGATGGGGAATCAGACTCAGGAAGAGGGATAGGATACGGTGAAGGCCGCTGTCTCTATCCCTGCTCCATCTCAGGACTACCACTTCCTCCTGCCCAGTTACATTCCCTGCCCTGTCCATTTTGGCCTACCCCTCAGACCCACAGAGACTATGGTTGCAATCCTAAAGACATTTTCCTGGGAGTAAGACCCATTGAACACAGTGGGGCTTACTTTTGAGTAGACATGGTTAGGATTGCACCCTAAACCTTCTTTGGCGGTAGGGTTGCCAAACGGGGAGTGTTCCAATTTTCAGGGACTGTGTTCACATACTGGCAATTTTGACAGGGAGTCCTATCCTGATTTTGTGGACGAGAATTAATGGCAACACTATTTGGCAGGCACAGGTTTCAACTAGCATTATCAGGTCTGTGCAGGCCTTTCTGCCAGTGCCATGAATTTCCATGCGTCTCCAATGTGTCTTTTAGCACATTTTTGACAGTGTGTACACTTGTCCCTCCAGCCAGGGCCAGATAGGATTACACTGTTAATAAGACATGTATTCCAGCGACCACCTCTGACTGACTAGTAGCAACGCAATATCTGATTCAGTTCATCCATCACAAGAACCAGTCCATCCATGAGCATCCATGAGCAACCAACTGAAGTGCTTCCCTCAGGCAACAGAGTGGTGGAGCCAAAAACAGATGGAAAGGCTGTTTTTGTCTGCCTTCTTGCCTCCACAGCTCTTCCTTTTCCTTTCTCCCTCTGGATTGGAATAGAAAGGGGGAAGGAAGAAAGAAGAAATGAGGAGAGAAGAGAGTGCTGAGCCAGAGCATTGATGACTAGGTGGAGCAGAAGTTGGCACATCATTAGGCAAAAGGGGCTGCATTTAGCATGCTGCCTCAGGGTCAGCCATATGTATCACCATATCATGAGATTTGTACACTTTTTGGCTCATCAATCGTGACTGTAACATTAAGAAAATACGATGAATGTATTAAAACCTTTTGGTTTATTTAAAATGTCCCTGGATTAACCATGCAGCAGATTTAAAAAAAATGATAACTACTGTAAGTACTTGTATTTTAATAAAAATACAAAAATTTGGGGCGACAAGAAGCACTCCCCTTTCTTTCTCAGGCAAGAGGCCTCTTCCAAGATGATGAGGTACTGCAATACATGATACATGTATCTCCTTTTACAAGAGCATTTTTTTCTTCATTTTCAAACTTATAAGATAAATTTATTATTCTTTTTTTAGTGGAAATTAAAAACCTTCCTATTATTCACAGTTTAAAATCGTATGCACATTTAATTGGGAGTAAGCTCCTTTCAACTCAAAGGGAATTGACTTTACTTATACAAGAACAGGAACAGACTGTAAAACAGATGTTACTAATCTACTAAGACTTCATGAAATGGTTAACTGTCCTAGTCATAAATGATCCAAAGGACTGCTTCACCATATAAGCATATAAAGATTCCCTTCATGCACATGATCAGATCATGTGAAGAGTTATGTGTATCTCCTTTTCTCTCAGATTTTGGTATGCAGTTAAAGAGGCAAGAAAAGAAATGTATGAAATGAACCCCCCCCCCAAAAAAAAAAAAAAAAAAAAGATTTGAAACAGAAGAAATTTACCACAGGAAAAATCTTTAAATGGGTGCAAGTCAGACATTTATAAATGAATCAATTTGAAATCTAGTTATATTTTATAATTCAGCACAAGGGTGTTCCAACCAAATTTTGAAAAGTTTAGATTTTAATGTTGCATTTTATGAGCTTTTAAAACAGTGGTTCTCAAACTTTTAACACAAGAACCCACATTGTAGAAAGAGAATCTCTCAGGACCCATGACTTCTAGTCATGACTAGAAGTGACATCATCAAGGAGAAAGCCACCTAAAACCCACCCGAAATTATCTTGCCACCTACTTAGCGGGTCCTGACGCATAGGTTGAGAAACACTATTTTAGGGTTATAATTGAATGCTGATGACCTGCCCACCTTAACTATACAGACAAGACACTCCTATGCTTTGCATAATAGGCCCTGATTTTGAGCCAACAATTCCTTCCCACTAATGCTAACTATGCACCCCTCCCTGGGACATTATTGCTGCAATGCTGTCCATCACATCCACTGTGGAAATGAAACCCAAAATTATTCAACCTTTTGATATGGAAGTGTTGAAATCAAATCCCACAGAAGCAATCTTTCCTGAGAATGGGTGGGGTGTAATCCCATAGCAAGAGTCCAGATTCACAGAAAAGGCAACTGAAATCTCTATGGGAAGCAGCTGACACGTGGGCTGAACATTCACTTCTCTTGTTACTGGAAATGCATCTTTTTCTTGTTGCTGGAAGAGCAAAATGTCACGGCCAAAAATGGAAGGCTCACAAGAGTGTATTTGTATCCCCCTACCATGTGACAGTAATCGTGCACACTGCTCAGAAGAATAGAGCTGTAATGGTGTTTGATGGTGAAGCTTGATGGGAAGAAGAGTAGGGCTATCCCATGATAGATCCACTTGAGTGGGTTTTAGGTTGTTGGTGGAAGAAAGACACTGACCTGGTCTAACAAATTGATCTTTGAGTAACAATGCATTAGCATATTATCTGTTTAGTGTATGCGCTAGTGCTTCTGTTTGCAAAGTGAATTTATATGAAAATTATGGTGGGTACTTTGCCTTTTGCTTCATAGTAGAGATGTAAACAGATGTCATATACATATAAAACGAATGGGATTTTCTTGAAGTATTCAGACTATACTTTGACCATTGTTCAATACGCTTATACTCACATTTGCCTTTAATCCTTGCAGCCATCCATCTATTCTGGTCTCTGTGGCAATGATCACCTGACCACTTGCAAAGACACTTAAAGGTATATCTGCTGTGGCCAGTTTTCACATATTTCCACGTATCTGCCTTTTCTACCACTTCCTTTTATACTACCGGGATGTTTCCACATCCCAGTTTATATGGCCTCTACTTCTTATATTTTAAAACAGGAAAGGAGAAAGTTTGCAATATAGGACCACCCTCATGAAAAATGGTCAGAAAAAGGTTGAAACAACATTTTGATATCATCTGTACACTGTACCGTTTTGGATGCTATGAAGAATGGCATATCATTTCACAATTCAGCCCAGTCCTACTATTGCTATATCCTCCTAGGATTATACTTATTTGAAAAAAGAATGTGTCGATATTTTAAATCATCATATTTTGCACATTTCCATGATAAATCTTTTTGCACATTTCCATGATAAATCTTTTTTACCATTTACACTTTACTCCTGATTTTGCATATAAATAGAAATTTAGCAGTCACCACTAACAAAGCCCTCCTTTCTTTTGACCTTTTTTCAAAATTTGTATATCTCTGTATAATTAGCATTCTTTTTTCCTCCCTTTATTAATGAAGAGAAAAATATTTAGCCATTTATAACTGAAGCAAGCAAACATATAACAGCACACACATCTTGCACAATTACATATATGCATACACACATGTACACCACTATGTTTGCCCAGAAGTGAAAACAAAGACATTCAAGTTACTACAGGAGGAAGAAGTACATATGTATGGTAAACAAGGTATAACTTGCCCAGAAGAAAGCTACTTAGAAATAACAACATTGAAACAATACATAAAGAAACTATTAAGGTTTATGAAATAGTTGCAATAGTGTGGACAGAATTTAAACTTGGGAGAACCATGCAATGTGCCAACCTGTATATTCCTTGTAGCCACCGCTAGTGAGTAGGAAATAGGGCTTTCTGTTTTTTCAGACTGTGGAGACCTGTTACAAAAGTGCTGTACATTGTTCCAATGGCAACAAATGCAGAGAGTTCAGTGGTGAACCAATATTTTTGTGATATTGAAGCAAGTTAGTTATGACTAGCTTAAATCCTATTAATTTAATAGGATTTAATTTTAGAGTCTTGATTAGCTTTGGCGTGGGAACGCTTAATTTTAGAGGCTTGATTAGCTTTGGAGTGGAAACGCTTGTTCACCTCTATGTCACTTCACCTTGAGCATTTGCTGCGATTGCAATCATGAACACAGACTACAATCCCGGTCAGAAAGTCATGCAGAATATGAACTGCAATGCACAGTATTATCCCACTGACAGAAACCCTTGTTATTGTGACATCATTACACAAGTTTATTGTTTCCCAATCAAGGCGCTGGACACTTCCCAGATGCACACAGTATTCCTGCTCTTGGCTGCATACTCCTTCTTAGTCGGGGCTGAGTCAGGAATTACCCACAGAATAGTCAGGGGAAGGAGGAGCGTAAGGCTTCCCATTATTCAATGACTGCTCAGCCTTGTGCCTGACTTTCTTTGTTCACTCATCACTTCCCAGCGAAGCTCAGGAAGGGACTGAACCACAGCTGGGCAATTACAGTAAACCTCCCTGCTTTTCCCCTTTCTTCTCCATCACGTTCTCTTTGTCCATGTAGTGACCCTGCAGGACAACTTGAAACAGTTTCCGCAATACAGTTCTGCTCATACAGTTGGCCAAAATAGAGACATGTGCTAAACCAAGGAGAGGTTAGCAACTACATTGCTTAATAAGGCGCTGCTTGACTGAACCAAATGTTTGTACAATTCAACATTTTGGGTCCTACAGTGTTCAGCCAGATGTTCCCAGGGAGCTCACAAGGTGACCAGATTATTCCTGAACCCCAGGGCCAAAATTCCTAATCCCAGGCCAAAATTCCTACCCGCTTTTTAAAAATGCCCAAAAGTGTTTTTTTGTTTTGATTTTTGGTTTTTTGACCATAACATTTTATAGGAAGGAGATATCTCAAAACTGATTTTTGCATTGGATTCTGCTCTTCAATACGAATCCAATGACATATGGCATGATGGGGTACTGTACACTATCGTGAAGTTTCGAAACAAAGCCAAAATGTAGGACACCCGGACAGGAGGCTAAAAATCTGGACAAATCCGGGTTTTTCCTGTCATATGGTCACCCTGGGAGCTCATGACTCATGACCTCATGAGACTTGGGCCAGTGACAGTCACCAACTCTCAGTCTCACCTACCTTGCAGAGTTGTGAGGAAAGAAAGAGGGAAGCAATTATGCATACAACCTGTGGTCTTTGGAGAAAGGGTGGTATAAAAATGTTAATAAAATAGTGCAATTGCCCTTGCTAAAGATGTGTAAACCACACACTACTCGGACTACTGTTGTTGTTACTACTATAGGTCTTGCCTGAATGTTTTGGCATATAAAGCAATAGTATATGGGCAAAATCCAGAGTAACTATGGGGAGTCCTTGCTCTGGTGTAAGAACAACTTACTCTGGATTCCAATATGAATTTCCCATAGGTTTTTTTTACGTGCAGTAACTACGGGTGCACGTAAAGTCCCTTACGTGCTCCCGTAGTTACTCTGGATTTGGGGGTATGTTGCAAATGATGCATGTTATACAATAACCAGGAAAAATTCAGCAGCAGTAGAACAAGGTCCTTCAGGTCTCCATGATTCCAGTAGAGTCTGGGACTCACTGTGAAGTTCACAAAAGGATCAGATGAGATACCCGACTTTACTGGATCACTGAGAGATAAAAGGGGAAAACATACTCATCACCATGAACTTCTTGGAGGAAAGATACAGAAAAAATGCAGTTATCCGGCAACAAAAATAACCATTAGGGCAGGAGAAATTTTATTTTCACCACTGTGGCATCTTTTATAGTATGATTCCAATCAACACCTGCAAAACTGAATCCAGGCTGACACCAGTTTAGCAGCCACAGCTTTTCCCAGAGAATCCTGGGCATTGCTATATTTTGCATGTAACCCACTACTGCTGCACAGCTTCTTGGTCTGTCTATCCCAAACGAACCCTACAATCCAAAGTAACTACAGGAGCACGTAAGAGACATTTATGTCGACGTAGTTATGGTACCACCTAGTGAAAACCAATGGGAATTTCATATCGCAATCCAGAGTAAGCTGTTCTTATGTTGGAGCAAGGGCTCCCTGTAGTTACTCTGGATTGCACCCTAAGACTGACAATACTGACTGGTGACAGCTTTTTATAGACAGGAATTTTCCTTTGTCCCACCAGGGATCAGATCCAGGATCAGCATGCAAAACTGTACATCCCTTTGACTGTACAGCCCTTTCCTCATCATTTTGTAGATTAATGAGGGTTTTTTAAAAAAAGTTTTCCATTGAGGCAGCAAAAGGGGGTTAGATAGACAAAGCATTAGTAACTTAAATAGCAACATAAATATGTATTTGAAGAGCGTGCACTGTAATTATGTTTAATGACTCTAACTACAGCAGTGTTATCAATACAGGACAAACAAGCATCCCTTTTGTGATTCATAGGGATTTGCACTGAGGTGTGTTTGTAGTACACTACAGTGATACCTTGGTTGCAATCCTAAGGACACTTTCCTGGGAGTAAGACCCATTGAACACGAGGCTTATTTTTGAGTAGACATGGTTAGGATTGCACTATAAGTAAGACAAATGTTTCATAAGAAGAACGCCTTGTAAGACAAAATAAAATTTCTAAGGAATTCTGCTTTGTAAGACAAACTGTTTTGGCAGAGTTTGACAAATAGTTTTACAAGGAAAATCTGTTGTAAAATGAACAAATTGATGGATCTGCATTGTGAGCAACAGCAAGAGGTTATGGAGGAGACATTGCTCATCTGCAGGAATGGAGATTATGGAGGAAGAGAATAAGGAGGAGGAATCCCTCAAATGAGATTAAGGACCTTTGTAAACATTGGGAAATTGTGCAAAATTTTGTAGAAAAGCACCACCCACAGAAGGGTGTAGCAGTGCTAGTGAAGAATCTGTTTAATGACAATGCAATGTCACATTTCTGTGAAATCCTCAAAAGGAGATTTACTAATGCCACAATCCAGCGTAACTACAGGAGCACGTAAGAGACATTCACTCGACATAGTTATGGCACCACCCAGTGATAACCTATGGGAAATTCATATTGCAATCCACAGTAAATAGTTCTTACGCTGGAGCAAGGACTCCCCGTAGTTACTCTGAATTGAGCCCAATTACAAGTGTCATTAGAAGGTTCCTTGTGAAAGTTGCTCAGAAAGATACCATTGACTCTTTTAGTGAAAATTATGTCATCCTTTGCCATAAAGGTTTTTCTTTTCTGTTTTACTATACAGTATATTACAGAGTTTTATTACAGTAATTGTGTTCTATACTATAGTGTTTTGAATTTGATTACAGTGTTTTGTCATCATTTTTACATGAGGTTAATATTTTTATATGAATATTATTGGTTTGTGGAACCAATTCTCTTCCATTATTTACTATGGGAAAATCTGCTTTGTAAGAAGAACGCTTGGTAAGACAAACATGCTTCCGGAATGAATTATGTTTGTCTTACAAGGCACCACACTATTTCATTATCCTAAAAGTCATCTGCTGTATAGAAACAATGATCCTGGCAGAGATCATAATTGCTGCTTGAGAATAATCTTATGTGTGCTGTGGATGGATGAATCCCTGCACCTTAGCTAAGGGTTGGGTCTGATTGCAAAGCTTTCTTCAAAGTCTTGCCATTCTCAGATTTGAAACTGGGTTAAATGCTTGTAGTGAATGGATTCATATGACCAGCCTTTCAGGGAAGTGGAAGCTGTTAAGAGAAGTGTGACTACGTACCATTGCAATGGGAGTAGCGGGTAGGGGAAAGGGATTCTGACGCGTATTTTGGGAGGCAGAGTTGGCTGGCTTCAAGTGTTGTGTATGTAGCTATAGAAACATCTTTTCTGTTGCTCCATCTCCAGTAAGGCCTACGGTAAACTTGTAAATGGAGCTGGGCAGCTGCGCATTCCTCACTTATTCCATTAGCAAAACTCCTCTCTAAGCCTAGACCTTTCCTTCCAGCCAAAGCAACCAAGACCCATGAGGTCATCAGATTCTTCTCTTCCCCCCTCCCTGCTGCTTCCCAGAGGCTGTGAATGAAATCAAAGCTGAGCTGCCAGACCTCAGAAAATCCTCACTGAATTTTTTGTTTACAGGTCTAGAATCAGGCAGGATGCATGAACTTAATAGAAGGAACTGCTATAGCCCCTAATACCGTCATTTATCTCAATAGCAAGGCATTCACAAATATTTAACGAAGGGAAACTTGGAAAACACTGAGGTGAGGAAGACATGGTTTGTACAGTTCATTTGGGACAACAGAAGGATAACTTGGGACAACATTATAACAGAGATTATAATGACAGAGCAGGATTTCCCAATTTTTTAAACTTACGGTACTATTTTTTTCTGAATTAAGGTTAAATGAAAACTCCATTTTATACTAAAAGAGATTAAAACAACACAGATGCTTGATCAGCTCCCAGGACAATAAGTACGCCTCCTCCTTGCAACTGTAAACTGCAACAGTTTACCTACGGTAATAATATTTCTTATGAGTTTTCTTATCCTCTGTTGCTTACTTAAATCAGGATGAGACCATGCTTTAAGGATGAGACCATGCTTCCTGGGTAATGGTAACACTTCTGGAATTCGTCTCTGGTTGTCAGCTAGTCAGAGCTATTAGTTATTTAATTATTTGATTTTCTTAGTAAACCGCTTGGAGAACTTTAGCTCAAAAATGGTATATTAATACTGTTATAATAATAAAGTTTATCTGTATCAGGAAATATCCAATGAATCCAAATTTCCCATTTGTCATATATTTATAGACGGGGGATTGATCTTAGGGATTCCCATTCCAAGTGGCAAAGAATGGTAGATGTATTCAATACAGTACTTACATTTTTAAGGAATATGTCACTACCTCTTTCAGCACACTAAGTGCCCTATTCCGGGCACGTGGTTGTTTGGAAATCATTGCTGCAATAGATACTCTATTATTCAAGTGTGGATCAAAGACTTGAAGTTTCTTTCTGCTGTTTGTATTGATTTTGTAACATGGAGCTCCAGGGCACATGTTGGCCACAATTCATCATCTGAAAAAGGGTGTAATGCCAACATGGCTGAACAGTGATGAGGCTGAACTATGGTCAGTATAAAGAAAAAATGAAAGTACAAGACTTTAATCACAGAAATCAAAGTAATTAATACAAAAACTAGGTATTAGATCACGTCCTAGCGCAGTGCTGTGCCCATGGACAATGATGATGTTCAGCACTATTTCAATGAAATCTTGTGGCCTTGATGGTAGGAAAATTATTCCTATATGATCAATGCTATAAAAATTATGGAATTAATTCCAAGAGTTCAAAATGAGGAATCAAGGGTATTAGTATAATACAGATTTAAATTGATCCAAAGTCTTTTTCATTGCCATAGCTCATACTCACGGAGCTTGGGAACTGTAGTTCTATCAAAGGATTAGGAATCTTTTATAACAATTTTATGCATATTGGTATTCAGTACAGTGTTTATGGCAGAAAATTCCCTTTCTGAGGTTTCATTTACACATTCCCTCATTATAGAACTTCCCAAGGTATTTTAAATTATTGCAGGGATTGTTTGTAACTTTTAGGGTGCAATCCTAACCAATTTAGGCCGGCCTAACTCACCTGGCATAACTTTCCTTGATGGTTTATTTGTGGATGTTGGTGTATGCCTGTGCCTAACCTCCCCAGGAGGGGGAGTAGAAATGCCTTATGGCAGGGTTTCTCAACCCCCGGTCTGGGGACCACTGGCAGTCCTTGGCAGCTGCCTGACCGGTCTGGACAAGACTCCTCTAAGTGTCTCTTCCCTTCCTCACAGCAGGAGGGCTTTGTCAGAGGATTACAATCCTATGCCAAGCTACTCAGAGACCAATCCTATGCCTGTCTACTCATTAGTAAGTCCCATTGTAGTCAGTAGACCTTACTCCCAGGAAAGTGTGAATAGGATTGCAGCCTCAGTACCCAATCCTATGCCTGTCTACTCAGAAATAAGTCCCTTTTTAGGCAGTGGCAATTACTCTCAGGTAAGCACGGATAAGATTGCAGCCTAAGAGTACAATCCAATGCCTATTACTCAGAAATAAGTCTCATTGTAGTCAATGAGGCTTACTTTCCAATAAGAGTGACTAGGATGGCTTTGTGCATTTTCAATGCATCCTGAACTGAAAAAGGTTGAAAAGCCCTGCTCTGAGTTGACATGTATTGAGACATTGGATTCTCACCTGCAATCCTATCCACAGTAACTGAGCAATAGCTCTATTTAATAAATATAATGGGATTTACAGCTGGAGGCAGCTGTGCTGAGCTCTAGATGGGGAAGCCCTCCTTCCAGGTCGCCAGAGGCAGAACTCCGGGCTAGTCTCTGGAAAATTTCTTTGCCACAGAATCAGTCCCTGGGGCCAAAAAGGTTGAGGACCACTGCATTATTGCACTTCTGTGACACCTCTGAGTTCAACACAGGACTTATGCTGGGGTTTATGCCAGCCTAACTGGGGATTAGGATTTCAGCCTTAATGAATTCACAGGGGGTCTTAAGTGGACAAAATTATAAAAGTGTATGTATACACACAGAGAGGAAGTTTGGTAGCATTCATTCATCTCACTGCAGGGTTTTGGCATCCAGGCATATCAGAGTCAGATTAGAATTAGTTATATTAATTACTAACAGTAATATAGTTAGGAACTTTGTTAGTTCCTAATAGTTAGGAACTTTGGAAAATGAAACATAGATTAACAAATTGAGTTTACTCTTATTTTTAGGAAACATAATTTTAAAAAAATTCAGTGCCTTACATTCATTTGGAAAGAAATTATTTTTATAATGGTTAAAATGTGCCAGTACTTGTGTACTGGATTTACATCCATCTTAGTTGCACTGTACAAGCACATACAGAGAGTCTGATTTTGTTGATACAATATATTTTTATCCTAATATAAGTACAGTGGCGCCTTGTAAGATGAACATAGTTCGTTCTGGAAGCATGTTCGTCTTTCAAAGGATTCTTTAAACAAAGCAGATTTTCCCACAGGAAATAATAGAAGCTCAGACTATTGGTTCCACAACCCGAAAATATTCATTAAAAATTAATTATATGTAAAAATGATGACAAAATACTGTAATCGAATTCAAAACACTGTAATATAATACTGAACACAATTACTGTAATATTAATAAAAAGCAGGCCTCCATCAGTCTTGAAAGACTATGGTATCGTGCTCAGCACCGCATATGCTGCATGCGAAGCACGAAAGCTTGGGTTAGATTGTTATGGATAGGCTGTTACCCAACCAGCAAATACCCCCTCTGTAATACACTGTATTATAAAACTGTACACTGTAATAAAACACGATAATATACTGTACTGTAAAACAGAAAAGAAAAACCTTATGGCCAAGGATGACTAAAAGAGTCACTGATGTCTTTTTGCGCAACTTTAACAAGGAACCTATCTAATAACACATGCTTTTGTCTCCTTTTGAGGACTTCACAGAAATGTGACATTGCATTGTCATTAAACAGATTCAACACTTGCACTCGAAGAGCATTATTTGGGTGGTGCTTTCTACAAAATTTTGCACAATTTCCCAATGTTTACAAATGTCCTTAATCTCATTTGATGTGAAGGATTCTTCTTCCTAATTCTCCTCCTCCTCTGCCGACGAGATATCATCTATAACCTCTTGCTATTGCTCACGATGCAGATACATCAATTCGTTCGTTTTACAACAAATTTTTTGTTCATCTTACAAGGCAGTGTCTGTCTTACAAGGCAGACACTTAGAAATTTTATTTTGTCTTACAAAGTGTTTGTCTTACAAAGCGTTTGTCTTACAGGATACCACTGTAGTAGTAATACAATGATATTGTACTTTTAAACCAGGCATTGCAAACATTGTAGGATAGATATTGTACAGAGGACCGTAATGCATATTGATTGTTATAATTACCATCATAATTTTAACACACATGTGCACACACAACCCAGTAGCATTCAATCCTTTTCCGAACACACAACATTCACAGGCCAGTTTTTTCCAGTACTCTTTTTTTATTGGGAGGCGTTCTGAAGAGGAAAGGAAGTTTTCCTTTCCCCCCTCCTTCTTGTTTATGTCCAGATCATAGACTTGATTTCCTTCCAGACAGGTTGTGCTTCCAGACAGGTTCCTTCATAAAGTTGTGCTCATGTTCATTCTCAGTTTACCTGGTCAAAAGGCATGTGATGTGTGTCCATCTTACATGAACATACATGTCTGCTATATCATGTCTGCTATAACTGAGCAGGCAGCAGCAGTCTCAATCTGAGTGTGCATGGCAGAAGGGTCTGAGGCTGGCTTGTCCAGCACGTGACCTGGGGGCCGCATGTGGCCCTGGATGCAAATTAATGTGGCCCTCCTGCAAATGCTGCCTGGCACTGGAAAAACCAGCTTTGGGGTGGCTTCCAAATTCAAATTTCGCACACTGCTGTGTGCGCTGCTTTTTTCCTGGGTCTGGGCCTGGGCGGGACAAGAGTGAGACAGGAGAGAAGGAAGCTCCTCCCCCTCCCCATCCCCTCCCCACTTTGCGGCCACTCAGAGCGCTCCCAGGCAGCCTAGAAGCAACAGCCTTCAGGAGCACACTCCTCACGGGCCGCCTGTGCTGCCACCCATGGATGTCGCAGCGCCAGCTGCCTGTCTGCCTGCCTGCCTGCCAGTTGCAAGTCCCACAAGCTGCCCGTCACCTGCAAGCCACCCACCCACAGCCTCCTTGAACTTCTCCTCCACTGACCTCCAGGTAAAGAGGAGCAGGAGGAGAAGTAAAACTAAGGAAAGTAGTCTGAGAGCCCAATCCTGTGCATGGCTACTCAGAAGAAACCCCCATTATAATCATTGAGATTTACTCCAAGGTTAAGCTTGGAGAGGATCGCAGCCCATCCTATGCAGCATGCCTACTCAGAAGCCCCATTAAAGTCAATGGGGCTTACTCCCAAGTAAAAGTGGCTATGGTTGCAGTCTGAGAGGCCAATCCTATGCATACCTATCTTTTCTATGGTTTTTTGGATGATCATATCGTTAGGTGTGGCCCACCACATATCATATGTGTGGCCCAAACAAACTCATCTTCTTCCAATGCAGCCCAGGGAAGATAAAAAGTTGGACACCCCTGGTCGAAGGGAAAATGGCTCTGGTCTCCCTGAATCATAGTTTGTCTACCTTGAATTTAAACAATAACTATACCAGAAACAAAAGCACAAACAAGCTAGTTCTCATTGAGCAACAATTCTGTGTGCCCTGTTTTCATTTCATTTTAGAAAATAAACTACCATAATGCCTTGTAATATTGGCTGCTATAAGAAAATAAGCTAATTTATAAAATCACCTGCATGATTTCATTGGGTTAGGGCACAATCCAGAGTAACTACGGGGAGTCCTTGCTCTGGTGTAAGAACAATTTGCTGTGGATTGCAGTATGAATTTCCCATAGGTTTTTATTAGATGGTGCAGTAACTATGGGTACACATAATGTCTCTTACGTGCTCCCGTAGTTACTCTGGATTGTAGTCAGTTTAATTTCAGTACACCATAAAGTACTTACATCTTTCTAATAATAGTGTTTGTTTTCATTTGCCCTTTCTGCAAATACAGTTCATAAACATCTTTAAGATATGCCTTTATGAACTTATGGATTTTTGTCTCCATTCTGTCTTTACCACAATGGCTCCTGGAATGGAAGGTGCAGTGACTCCTTGTGTAGTTTGTGTGTGTTGTCATGGGGTATCTCTCTATGGAGAGGGGAGACTATTGGTGGCTGTTGTTTGTATGTCTTGCCTAGGAATAGCTGGGGCTGGGGGGTCCACTGGTGACTACTCCTGCTACTGCCTCCATAGCTGGTGCAAACTCACCTGGACCTGGACTGGAGGATCAAGGGTGGGAAGTGCATATTTGCTGAGTGCACCTCTACAAAATCCACTGTAGTCCTGATCCACCTTCCCTCCCATCCTCATCACTATCCCATTCAGCCTATTTCTACCTCCCACCAGCCCTTTTCATCACTGGGCATCTGGTGGGTGTAAGCACGTAGACGAAGCTTCTTTTTGCAGTTGCTGCCAGGCTGTACACTTCACCTTTTACGACAGCAAAAAAGTGCCGAGCATCAGTGGAATGCTTGTTTCAGTGGCATTGGACGTTTTTAAGATTGAGCCAGGAGGCTAACACAAGGGACTTCTGCTAGTCCAGTGGTATTGTTATCACTAGTATTGCTACCTTGGGTCACTTCAGAGAGAAAGGAGGGACAAAAATACAGTAAATATAAAAATAGTTACAGTCAGTAAAAATGTTTTATTTTTACAACTGATATTCATGTCTGTGGGTGGCGCAAGAGGTTAAGACGCTGTGCCTGTTAACCAGCAGGCCAGGGTTTGAGACCCGGGTCGGCCCCACAAGACAGGGTGAGCTTCTGTCCTTAGCCCAGCTCTGCGACGCAGCTGGATCCAATTGTATTGGCTCTGCCTTTCCATTGGACTAATTCGGTGGTGTGGAGAGGGGGGATTTGCTGCTTGGGTCACAGCCTATCCTCCATAACAATCCAACCCAGGCTTTCGTGCTTCGCATGCAGCTTATGCAGCGCCGAGCACGATACCATAGTCTTCCAAGACTGACGGAGGCCTGCTGCTTTTTAAATTCATGTCATATTACAAACTGAAAGTATCCTCAATTTTCAGAGCACTTTGCTCTGCATCCTGGGCTCTGTATTCTAACACTCTCTTGGAATATACAGAACTGATTTCACAATCACTTGGATCTTGGCTGTTGCCTGGAAAGACCAGGAGGTTCTTCTGTGTTTTCTGACACAAGGAGGCAAACTCCTATTGAAGGGAATTCCCATCAAATGTCTGATCTGGGTGCTGATGGCAAGGGAGGGAGGAAATGTAATTGTATTTGCATAATTTGCAAACAGAAAAGGGAACTTGCAGCTGGGAAATGTGATGCGGGGACAGCAGTAGAACAAAGCATCTGCTTCCCTGTTTGAGCAGACTCCAAGCAGCTTCAACAGGACAGCGAGCAGTTCTGTGATCATGTCATTGAGGAAATTACAGCCAATTCTAACTCTTCTTCTATTTTCATGAACGTTTTTTCCTGACAGGAATGATTTTCAGGAAATGTTCCGTCAGGATTCCCCAAGCACCCACACACAGAAACTGGTTCATGGAAAGGAACGAGAAGCAGATCATAAAATTAAAACAGAAAAATGAAGAAAAAACCCACCAGATTCCCCAGAAGTTCCAGTTCCTGAAAATGCCCTTGCTTCTTTCTCTCAGACCCTACAATCCATAGTAACTATGGGAGCACGTAAGAGACATTACGTGTACCCGTAGTTACTGCACCACCTAGTGAAAACCTATGGGAAATTCATATTGCAATCCAGAGCAAATTGTTCTTACACCGGAGCAAGGACCCCCATAGTTACTCTGGATTGTGCCCATAGTCCCCTTAAGCAAGCATCTCAAGCAAGCATCTCCTTATGATAAATGAGTTGGAGGTTATGGAGTTAGGATTCCAAACTGATCTAATAAAATTTTCAAAAGAAAAAAAATCTAGCAATTTTCTGAGCGTTTGGGGGTACTGAAGGATTCAAAGCACAGCACGTCCATTATTTGAATAATCCCTGCATCAAACTGTTTGACAACTTGATATTATTACAGCAGACTGAGGGAGTGCTGAGGCGTGAAAGAGGGTGAAATAGAAGTATGACCATATTTCAACCTTTCATGTAGGAGGGGGTATATAATTTTAATATCAAAAGGACACACAAATGAAGAAGACTGAACATTCCTCATCTTTGCTCCTCTCACATTCCCCTTTCAGCTTTTCCCCTCCAGGCCCGCAAGAATTTGGGATCAGGGTGGGGAGGGGAAAGAAAAGCACTTGAAGTAACATAGCATAGTAACATAGCATAAACTAGGGTCAGGAAAATTTCCATTCCCTTCACCCAAAATTTTCTATATTGAAATTAGATATACAGCCCACCTAATATGCTAATACAGCAAACAGACAAAAAATTGGCTTCTTCCATCTAGTTTGTCTAGTTTGTCCAAAGTGGTTTGCTTAAGGCTGCCAATAAGTTTATGACAGAAACATACAGTACTGTAATTTGAACTAAGGCCTTCATGATTTATCGGCTCTGCCTTTCCATTGGACTAATTCAGTGGCGCGGAGAGGGGGCATTTGCTGCTTGGGTAACAGCCTGTCCTCCATAACAATCCAACCCAGGCTTTCGTGCTTCGCATGCAGCATATGCAGCACCAAGCATGATACCATAGTCTTTCAAGACTGACGGAGGCTTGCTGCAATGCTATACTATATTCATTCTCTTGTGTCACTAATGCGCTCTTGAGTTGATTCCTACAGTATTATCCTACATGAAAAGGGAAGTTGGCATGTTTTGTATTCATCAACCTAAATATTCATTTATAACTAAAAGTAACATGAATAACATGGAAGTTGTCTCCAAAAAACACACAGAACCAATAATCTAAAATACAAGCTTAGACAGAATAAATACTTCATTCAAATCTTACCACCTGATCTGACCTCCAAGCACCCCTAACTTTCACCAAAGGATACATTAGCCATAATTATATAAAACACGGATGCTGTACCCAGAGACAAGAGCACTCCATAAAGTCCAGAAAGCGAAGTGCCTTTGCTGATTCACTCCTGAGCCCCTACACATCCACTCAGTATTCTTAAGGATAGGAAGGATCGCTCCCAAGGTGCAGTAAGCATGGTGAGTAGGGCCAGGGCTTATCAGGTACAGGTACCATGTTTTAAATAATTGAAGAGGGCTAAAGGGAAGCACACATAAGTGAGTGTTTCTGAACTCCAGACTTCTGGAAGACTTGTTTTTTTCCTTTAAGTTTCTTCAGTTTTTTCCATATATCCTCCACCTCATCATAACAGAAATAGCTGAGGGTGGTTTGGGATGTAGCTGGAATGGAAAGAGAGATGGCATCACTGGTATTTTCTGATTCTCCTTTGACTCATCGTCAGGAACCACAGGGTAGCTTTCCAAGTCCATGGCTACAGCGTGGAACTGAGTTTGCACATGGGCAGACATGTGGGCTCCGTTCTCTGATGCCTCACCTCATATGCCCTTTGAAGTGTCCTACACAACACTTAGCTAGGAGCATTACATGGTCCAGGCATTTTTGCAAGCGAAAGAAGGATGCCATTCTGCTGGAAGGCCTTAAGCAGAACCTCCTCCCTTTGGCTACCCGGAAGAAGGACATCTGGTTTTGTGGCCACTGCAAATGCAAGCAGCTGGGTAAACAATAGATTAGAATGATATTCCTGCCAGTTTTAATGGCTATCTCGTTGATTTTGTCCTGGCTGCTACGAAAAAGGGGCAAAAGCATTCAGACAACCCCCAGCCATGGATCCATCAACCTGCTCTGACCTTTCACAGAACTACTGCTTTCTCAACAGACCAAAAAAATGTTTTGCAATGGGGAGGGTGCAAACCAGTTCTTTTCATTTCTTAGCAACCAAGTAAATTTTCATCCTGAATTGCAGCCTCTAGGAAACAGGGTGGAAAAAAGGAAAAAGAAGAAACACACACAAATGTCTTGATACAAAACGTCTTGACATTTTGGAGGAACGTTTTAAACAAGGTTTGTTCCTATGGCAATAGGAGCTATAGGCATGTTCCCCCCCCCCCCCCCGCTTCCTCTCTAAATTGGGGAGACCGCCAAAGAAAGAGAGGAAGTAATAACAACTGCTCAGCTCCCTGGCAAGGAATGCGGCCACTCACACACTGCTGTGGTGCCAAAACATCTATGCTTGGCCAAGAATCTTGGGTCTAGTAAACCTGAGGGATGCCAGCGGACACTAGGTTGAAAAGCAGAGGCTTATAAAAGCAATGTTGTCATAGGACAAACACAGAGGAACCCTGTAGAAAGTCCTCCTTGCAAGGAAAAATGAACTGGCTAAAAGCATTCAGTCCAGCCTTTTTTATTTACCAGAGACAGAGCCTATTTTCCGGTATCTATCCTGTGTTAAACACTGTCCCTGTTTCGTGCCTTTTGAAACATGCCCTTTCCAAAAGATGTGGTGTTTGCATTTCCTGCATTTCTAAAAGGAGGAATCTTGGCTCTTATACAAACACATATAAACACATGAGGTTAAAAAAGGTAAAGGTGTCCCCCCAGGTTGTATTGCGAGTTGTGTCCAACTCTAGGGAGCGATGCTCATCCCTGTTCCAGGCCGAAGAGCCAGCGTTGTCCAAAGATGCTTCCATGGTCATGTGGCGACCATGTCTATATGCCAAGGCGCAAGGAACACTGTTACTTCCCATCGAGGTGTTACCTATTTACCTACTTACATTTACATGCTTTTGAACTGCTAGGTTGGCATGAATGTGGATGCAAAAAGGGCCATGCTCTGCTTCCCTAATACCACCATTGTCCTTACTAGGTCCTGACAAGAGACCTGTGCCTTCGCTGCACTTGACATTCTGGGGTAGTCAACCTTTGGGGAAAGACGGCACCCCCTGGGGTTCCCACCGTGAGGTCGTCGCTGAAGAAAGCCCACGGAGAAACAGGAGGCATGGTGAGAATGACATGTTTACTTTCATCCGTTTTGGAGGTAGCAAAAGCGTAGCGGTTACAGACAGCTGACTAGCAGACAGGTACTTCCTTGGAACAACAGGTAAGTATACCATATAACAACAGTTTACTTAACAGGTAAGTCTCTAACTTTGAACAACCAGGACACTTATAACAGGTAAGTACATTCTATCACCAAGCACTCCTTGCTCCAACCTCCTCCTCCGTTTCCCGCCTAACATTTCCTGCGCTCCACCCCTTTTATAGTCCATACCATGGACCCCTCCCCCTAGCAGGTCTCCACCATTCATGGCATGGGGGCAGAGGCAGGTTGTACCACCATGCAGGCCCTTTTGCCAAACCCGGTCGGGTGAGAGTGAAACCTCTCCGACCGTACCGGCCCTGCTCCCTCAGCCTTCTCTCCGTTTGCTCCGCTCTAGCCCATTCCAGAGCCTTTCTCTCTTCTTGCTCTCACCAGTACGCTGCCATTATACGTTCCACTTCCTCAGGGTCTAGCTCTTCCGCATAGGCTATCTCCACCTCTCGGTCTCTTGCTTCCCTCTCTCAAGGAGGAGTGCAGCTATGTGTGACCCTGGTGGCTCTATGGTCACAGTCTAGAACAGTGGTTCTCAATCTTCCTAATGCTGTGACCCCTTTATAAGTTCCTCATGTTGTGGGGACCCCCAACCATAAAATTATTTTCGTTGCTACTTTATAACTGTAATTTTGCTACTGTTATGAATTGTAATGTAAATATCCAATATGCAGGATGTATTTTCATTGTTACGAATGAAATGTGTGTTCTATGCACACATTGAACACAATGGGATTTATTTCAGAGTAGGCATGCATAGGACTGGGCCCTGAGGCTGCAATCCTAGCCACATTTACATTGGAGTAAAGGCCCCCTGACTATAATGGGATTTATTTCCGAGTAGGCATGCATAGGATTGGGCCCTGAGGCTGGGAAGACTGGAGCGCCTGGTGAGGATCAAGTCAAGCAGGTGCCAATGCTTCGATCTTGGATGTCTCCAAGAGACTCTGTGTTGAGGCTTTGTATTAAAGAATGTATTGCTAATGCAAAAACCGTAATAGCAGCAAAACTCCAGCAGGCGCTGGCCATTTTCATTCATCTTCCCAACGCCAAAATGACCTAGACAAACGGGCCAAGAACTATGGTCAGATCCAACTCTTGCATTAAAATCACCAAGAATAAACAATGGTTCTTTCTCAGGGATTTTCGTGATAGTGGCAGCCAGATCATCATAGAATTTGTCTTTGGATTCTGCTGAAGATGATAGTGTTGGTGCATATGCACTAATAAGAGTGACCAGCCCTGCTGATAACTGTAGCTGCAAGGACAGGATTCTTTCGCTTCCTCCAGTAGGTGGAATAATGGAACCTAGTAGGGTGTTTCTGACCGCAAAGCCAACCCCATATTCCCTAATCTCATTTGATGGCTTTCCCTGCCAGAACAACAAGAAATTTCTCTCCTTAATAGATCCTGAGTCTGACAACCTTGTCTCTTGAAGAGCAACAATGTCCATCTGCAGTCAGCTCAGCTCCGTATCTACCTACCTACCTACCTACCTATCTATCTAGCTATCTAGCTATCTAGCTATCTACAGTATTTATATACCACTTTTCAACTAACAAGTTCACAAAGCGGTTTACAAAGAAAATGGAAAAATAATAATAGCTAACAATTATTGGTTGCAGCTTTGCTCTCAGATCCAGGTAGCAGCTGACATAGGCAACATCAAGGGGATGTATGATGGCATCAAGCAGGCCCTAGGTCCAACAGTGAGGAAATCTGCCCATCTGAAGTCTGCTACAGGCGAGGTCATCCAGGACTGAGCACAGCAGATGGTACACTGGGTGCAGCACTACTCTGAGCTATACTCCAGAGAAAACGTTGTAACTGAAGAAACAACATTGAGTGCATGCCTGTCTTGGAGGAGCTTGACAGTGAACCAACTTTAGAAGAACTAAACGCGGCCCTGGATTCCCTTGCTTTTGGCAAAACACCTGGGAAAGATAGCATCCCTGCCGAAGTTCTGAGGTGCTGTAGAGAGACCATTTCCACTGAACTGTATGAAATATTCTGCCTTTGTTGGAGGGAAGGTGGTGTATCACAGGACATGAAGGATGCTAATATCATCACACAGGGATGACTGTAACAACTACCGTGGCATCTCTCTTCTTAGTGGTTTAGGGAAGCTGCTTGCCTGAGTCATACTGAAGAGGCTTCAGGTGCTTGCAGAGAGAATCTATCCTGAATCACAGTGTGGATTTCGAGACAGCAGGTCCACCACTAATATGGTATTTTCCCTTCAACAGTTGCAAGAGAAATGCAGGGAAAAAAGACAGACACTTTTTGTAGCCTTCATAGATCTTACGAAGGCTTTTGATTTGGTTAGTAGGGGCAGCCTTTTTAAAATCCTCCCCAAGATTGGATGCCCACCTAAGCTCCTCAACATCATCAGGTCCTTTCATGAGGACATGAAGGGCACTCTAGTTTTTGATGGCTTAACATCAGATTCCTTTGACATCCGGAGTGAAGGGCTGCGTCCTTGTGTCAACTTTACTCGGGATCTTTTTTGCTGTCATGATCTTTTTTCAGCTGTTATGCTGAAACATGCTTTTGGAAATGCAACAGAGGGAATTTAACTCTGGACCAGATCAGATGGAAAATCTTCAATTTTTCCAGACTGAGAGCAAAGTCCAGCTGAAATGCTTTTGGGATTTCCTCTTCACTGATGATCCTGCTGTTACTGCTCACTCTGTCAAAGACCTTCAACTACTTATGGACCATTTTAGCAAGGCCTACCAAGACTCTGGACTAACAATCAGCTTGAAGAAAACACAAGTCATGGGTCAGAATGTGGATCCACCTCCCTGTATCACAATCTCTGAACATGAACTGGAGGTTGTCCATGACTTTGTGTACCTTGGCTCAACTATCTCAGACGCTCTCTCCTTAGATCCTGAGCTGAATAAATGTATTGGTAAAGCGGCTACCATGTTTTCTAGACTTACAAATAGTGTATGGCTCAACAAGAAGCTGACAGAACATACAAAGATCCAGGTCTATAGAGCCTGTGTCCTGAGCACACTCTTGTACTGCAGCGAGTCTTGGACCTTTTATGCATGGCAGGAGAGAAAGCTGAACACCTTCCATATGTGCTGTCTCCGACGCATTCTTGGCATCAACTGGCATGACAAAGTCTCAAATGATGCAGTCTTGGAGCGTGCTGGAATCTCTAGCATGTTCACACTTCTGAAACAGCGGCGTCTACACTGGCTTGGGCATGTTGTGAGAATGGCTGATCATTGGATTCCAAAAGATCTCCTATATGGAGAATTAGTGCAGGGAAAGCGCCCCAGAGGGAGACCACAGCTGCAATATAAGGACATATGCAAGATGGATCTGAAGGCCTTGGGAACATCAACAACTGGGAAACCTTGACCTCTGATCATTCAGCTTGGAGGCAAAAGACGCAACATGGCCTTCTCCAACTCGAAGAGATACTTGTTCGGCAGGCTGAAGCAAAGAGACAGACCCGGAACCAGTGAAATCTGGGGGCTGGGCAGGGGACAGACTTTATCTGTCCTCAGTGTGGAAAGGATTGTCACTCTTGAATTGGCCTTTTTAGCCACACCAGATGCTATCTTAGGACCTCCAATCAGAGCACGATACCATAGTCATTCAAGACTGAAGGATGCCAATGAATGAGTTTCTTATTGGGTGCTCACATCACATAAGGAATACCCTCCCCAAATTTCATGCTCCTGGATCCAGGTGTTGGGGCAGGGCATTGATCAATCAAGGATTCAATGTAAAATGCCAAAAATGTGATGTGCCCTTTTTCACCCCATTCCAGTTTGAATTTCCAAAAGTTGGTTCTTAGTGGTTGCCTACATCATGTAAGGAACACTCTTCCCAAATTTCACACTTCTATGTCCAGCAATTTTGTTAAAATGTTCCTGCTTGATGATGTTATTTCAGGTCATGATTTAACTTCGGGTGGGTACTGACAGGTTCTCATTATAAAAAGTGGATCCCAGTGCTAGAAGTTTGAGAACCACTGTTTGTTGGACTAGCCTTCATAAGCAGCATCAGAAAGCAAAGGAAGAGGGTAATGCAACAGAATGAAACAGCCTCCAGATTGTGAAAACAGATAATAATATATAATGCTGGACAGAAAGCTCAGCATTATAAGAACACCCTTTACCAACTTCAGCATGGTAGTGTTTCCCAGGCTCCACAAACCAGTTCTGCTCTTTCAGGAATGTGGTATCCCATCCCCCACTCCTCTGGGGCTCTTGGATTCTCCAACTTGGCTAGTTTCCAGGACAAGTTTGCTCTGATTCCATTCAAGTTGAGCAAGACACACAGTGCCTCCCTCCCTCTCATCTGCCTATAGGGCATCAAGGAGCCAGCAATAGAGGTGGAGTAGAAGCTATAGCAGCACTTACACCATTGTTTTGTGTGGACTGCTTCCCGACAGTCTGTACACATCCCTAACACACCCCAGTTTTGTAACTTGCATGTGCATACCCATCATAAATATATACACACCCATGAACCCAGTACATTGCAGTGATTCAATTTACACGGTTCTCAGATTACTACCTTAAAAGAACTAGATTCCATTTGTATTCTTTGTGGGAGAGGGGTTTTTTTGTTGACTCTTCTCCAAAGTGGTAGAGAAAAAAAGTAAAAAGAAAGGCACTATTTATTACTTCATACTCCTAGCAAGTTCCTTATACATAGTATTTTAAATAGGATTTCCACACTGTTTTGTCCAAACTCTCTCCCAAGAGGTTACTATCAATTTTATATAGAGTAAATTACTCAGGAGTCAGCACCATGGAAATTGATGAGACAATTACTTAAGTTTGGGTAACACTGGGTAACACTGCAATGGTGGCAACCCCCCCCCCCCCCCGGCCCTTATACCGCCTGGGGCCGGAACCACAAAGTGTCTCCCACCAAGGGAAATACTTCCCTGAGGTCATGCCTGGTATGTTTGAGACAACTGTAGAGTCTTTAAACATCACTACCAGTTTTTGGCCAAATTTGTGACAGATCCAAGGTTCACCAGAACTCAACTCTGATGCCAGTTTTCAAAGCCAGGTCTCAATTCAAGAATACATGACGTCTAAACAAATCAAATTTCTCTTAAGCAAGTGCTGAGTGCAGTTTCCTCAAAGTTGAGTATTTGTAGAGCCTTCATAAGAAAAGGTTTTGACAGAAGGCATCCAGCTCAAAGGGAGACTTTACAGAAAGACTTGAACACAAGCATCTGTTTTCCTAGAAGTTAAGACAAATGATAACTCTAGTGCAGCAGTTCTCAAGCATTTCAGCCTGAGACCCCCTTTTGAGAATGACAGTCTGGGGACCCTCCAAAATGATGTCATCAACCTGGAAATGATATTGTTGCTAGAAGTGACATCAAACTGAAATTGATATCACTATGATGACGAAGCTCCTCATTTTTTACTCAGAAGTAAGTCCCATTTTTTCCAATAAGACTGGAAATGCACATGGGCTAAGCCGCAGGTAAACTATTAGTACTTGAAATAAATATACATCAGGTAGTAAGGGAACAGGCATGTTAGTCATACACATAAATATACATGCAAACACACTCTGCCTTTAAATCCATGCCTTTATTGTTAAATACTGGAATCCCAGCTAAGAATTGTGACTAATTTGTTCTTCAAACAAGGTTTATAAACCTCTCCAGGAGAGACTGGTGCAGTAAGTGGTGGGGAGGAGGATATTGAATCATAGGCATAAGCCAGCAAATGAAGTTGCATGGAGTGAGGAAAAGACAACAGGCTATTGCCAGGGGCATGATTGTGGCACATTGTACTGGAGCCTGTGGTGAGTGCTTGATGTGTCATGGGAAAGACTATTCAGCAATGAAGACTTAGGCTGAGTTGTCTCTCACAGCATACTGGTATTGACAAAAATCAGGGAACCTTCCATGTCTTGTGTCCTGTCATTGTAGACTCTTTTAATTAGTTGTCTCATAGCCGGAACTAATGAGTTATGATGGAGTGCAAAATCTGAGTAAAGAAAAGCAAAGACCAGGTTCCACTTTTCAACCATTTCCACTTTTCACGACAGGTCCGGTCCCTAACCCATCAGATAACCTGGGGACACCTGTACTCCAAACAAAATTGGGTACAAGAACAATTTTGTAGTGATATTCCTCTAATGCAAGAGTGTCCAAACTACAGCCCTGGGCTGAATGCGGCCCTTGACAAACCTCAGTGTGGCCCTCGGCAAGACCCCTCTATCGGGCCTTGGGCAAGCCTTTAATGTCTCTAATACAATCTGATATGTAAATTTATTCAAATTTGAAATGTAAATCACTTTTCTGTCCCCCAACACAGTGTCAGAGAGATGATGTGGCCCTCCTGCCAAAATGTTTGGACACCCCTGCTCTAATGAGTTCAATAAAGCAAATTAGCACCAATACGACTCCTCAACATACAAAATGACTGGGAACTAGAAATTATTTCTGTAATTTCTTCTGTAATACTTTAGGGCTACTTGAATCCCTCTGTTTCTGGTACTCTTTTTAGAGGGAATTTTTAAAATAAAACTGCTACTCCTTCACTTTATAAACACACCGTATTGTACTGCCTTTAGGTAGCTTAGAAAAGCATAAGAACAAATCTACTCAACATTTTTAAAGCAATCATAAGCTTCAACAGGATTAAAGAAATACAGTACACTACATAGTAATTAAAATGAAATAGTAATTACATCTCTCGTAAAACTACAAACAAAAGCTAGCATACAAAAACTGCTAGCATAATTAAAATAGTAATATGATTGACTGATGGACTGATTGAACATGTATTGAATATGATTGAACTTCCAACTT
Source organism: Cryptoblepharus egeriae (assembly GCA_030015325.1). Taxonomy (NCBI): domain Eukaryota; kingdom Metazoa; phylum Chordata; class Lepidosauria; order Squamata; family Scincidae; genus Cryptoblepharus; species Cryptoblepharus egeriae. The sequence goes on along the minus strand of JAREYC010000002.1, from coordinate 100,033,348 downwards.
TGCTGTCCCAACAGAAAAATCCAAAGTGGCTTACAACATCAAAATAAAAACCATAAATTAACACCAACCCAGAGCAACAGAAAAACATAGTAATGAGCAGCAAAATAATAGTTAAGAGACAACAGAATCTTCAAAACATGAGAAAAATTCCATCAATTGAAGCAATGATAGGGTGAAAAAAGCTTTAACTCCCCTTAATGCTCTACACAGAGTGCATTATTCTAGTCCACTGTCAGTGTCACTAGACTACAGCATGGATAATCATATCCAGATCTGACCAGTCCAAGAAATGATACAGTTGGTGCACCAGTCCAAGCCAGCTAAAAGTGCTCAAGGCCACAGTCATCACCTCCACTTCCAAGTTCAGAGCTGGGCCCAACAGCTCCAAATTGAGAACTTGATCCTTAAAGGATGTACAGTCCCATCCACAACAAGTTGACAATCCAATTTATGGGTTGCAGATCTTCTTAATACCACTTCTTCTTGTTCAGATTTAATTTCAGCTTGTTAGCTGTCATCCAGTCCATCTCCAGGCATTGATTCAGAGTTTCCACAGTCTCCTTGGCAAGAGAGAGAGAGAGAGAGAGAGAGAGAGAGAGAGCTGATTGGAAACACCCACTATAAGAAGGCAATATAAGAAGGTCTCATAAGCTCAGCTCTTTGCCGGGTAATTAGTCACTATAGGCTGCAATTCTAAAGACACTTTCCTGGGAGTTACATTGAACACAATGGAACTGACTTTTGAGTAAATATGGTTAGGATTATGCTCATAGGATGTGATTTTTGAATTGCCTCAGGGCTTGAGGCAAGTAGTTATCTAATCTTTCCACCACCATTTGACAACCCACCAAGCCACCCTGCAACCCAGCAGTGGGTCCTGACCCACAGTTTGGGAATCATTGGAGTAGAACTGGAGTAGGCAAACACCAGTCTAGGGGCCATTTTTGGTCCTCATGGACCCTAAATTCAGCCCTCAAGGAGCCCCCACTCCCCAAAGAGACTGTTGGAGTTTTGTTGGTCTGCTGACATTATTTTAAACCCCCTGTCCCCATTGCCTCTGATCAGCTTATGTCTCCATGCAGTTCTGGCTTGGTCTGCATGTTTTCACTGTGCAGGATGTGTGCGGCAAACAGATTACAGTTCTCATGTAGTTATTCATAGCTATATTATAGTTCTCATGGGCTGTGGGTGGCACAAGTGGTTAAGTCACTGTGCCTGTTAACCAGCAGGCCAGGGTTCGAGACCCAGGTCGGCCCCACAAGACAGGGTGAGCTCCTGTCCTTAGCCCAGCTCTGTGACGCCAGCTGGATCCAATCGTATCGGCTCTGCCTTTCCATTGGACTATCCTCCATAATAATCCAATCCAGGCTTTTGTGCTTCGCATGCAGCGTATGCAGCGCCAAGCACAATACCATAGTCTTTGAAGATTGACGGAGGCCTGTTTTTTATTATAGTTCTGAAAGTGTATTACAAATAAGCTCAGTAGAATTCATTCATATAAATTCCATCTCTAATGTTTTCATTTTGTAAAAATATTTAAATTTATTCAAATTTTACATGTTTTTCCTGACCCCTGACAGACTCTCAGATGGATGATGTAATCCTCCTGTTGAAATATTTGTCCACCCATGGAGTAGAAGAATGAATTTTTCAGTTACAAATATAGTATTGTGACATGAGTGTCAAATTAAAAAAAAAAAATCAGCAGGGAACCACAAAAGGGCAAAAGCAGTCATTTAAAACAATATGATAAAATTTATTGGAAGGTGTTAAAAGCATCAAGAACTTCTTGGCAGAGAAAAGAATCTAGTGCACTCACTATAGTCCACAGTCCAAAGCACTTTTTAACAACTCAATTACTACATGTAGTGCTTAGAAAATGCAGGACCTTTGCAACACAAATACTACCCCAAGGAAAGGCATCCAGTCAATCCCCTCCCCAATTAGCAAATGGAGCAGCTCTGAATTATGCAGAAAACAGCCCCAAAATGCTGTTAATGTGGAAAAGCCCACATGCACCCTTTCCAGTACAATGAGCACATTAGGAGGCCCATGGCCATGAAACAGAGATATTTTGTTCTGGGTGGGATCAGGCCCCCATTGATTAGCTGTTATTGAAATAAAAGTGGATGTTGCTGTCGGGAACTCAGAAGCTTGGTTTCCCCCAGGCATTTCCTGGAATAGGCCTTGCATATGTGGCCTTGGGTCTTGGAGGCAATACACAAACACTTATGACTTAGACCTGAATTAATTCACACAAATATACCCTGAGGGAGAGACAGCAAGAAAATGCCTTTAAGCTGATTTCTTTGGAAGGGTTTCTTTTTGTTGTATTACTGTTAATGGCACAGGAATGTTGCCAGAAAAAACTAGCGGCCATCATATCTCAAAGCACTGCACCGGTTTGTCTTGTGACATCTCTCTGGGTCATCACAGCATAACATTATGGTCTCTGATTTCTGGCAAACTTATTCTGATCTCTTCATAGTCACACTCCAGTTACTGCATCTGTTTTCTCACCTTTGATGCCACATGATGCTATATTTGAGTACCTAATATTAGAGCAGTATGTTTGTTCTCAGAAATGTTCACTGTTGCCAGTTCCAGCAGCCAGCCACTATTATAATCTTCAGCCATGCTCCATCCTTAAATGTAGTTAGTTAGAATTACCCTTCATTGCCAGCTCTATCCAGCACCTTTTGTGAGGGCGGGGGTGTGTTTAAGGGGATAACATCCTTTTGAGATTGCTCTACTTTCCTTCCCCAACCTTCCTAACAATCAGGAGCCGCCTCTTCTGCCCTTGATATCTCTCAGACATCCTACATCATCACAGGAACCTCTAAGGAGGGAGTTGCAAGATAGCAGGACTTCTAAGGAGGAGGGAGTTGCAAGATACGTAGCAGCTGGACAAGTTACTCTGCAGAGTGACTCACACTACTGTTTGCTACATTGGCTGGACCCCTAAATGCACATGGCCAGTCTGGTTAGCCTTCTTCTGATGCTAGCTCTGTTATCCATACTTCATTCCCATATAGGTTAAGATCAGTGGTGGGCACCAGCAGGTTCGCACCTACTCTATAGAACCGGTTCTTAACAAGAGACAGTACATATAAAGTTTAAAAATAGCCATTTAAAAGTGGCTGCCAGATGGACAGAGAACCGGTTCTTAATTTCTTTGAAGCCCATCACTGGTCAAGATCCTTCTTTGAGCATGTAAAAGATGTTTCATGTCTTTGATATGAGCACAGGCAAACTCTTATAAGGCTCATGGCTGGCCTTAGACAAAGTGGGCAAAGAGGCACATTTTAAGATTAGATGGCACTTAGGCTGTAATCCTAAAATCATTTTCCTGGGAGTAAGACCCATTTAACACAATGGTGCTTACTTTTGAGTAGACATGGTTAGGATTGCAACGTTATATGTAGCAACTGTCTCTACTCATTCCAACAGAGTATTGGAAGTCACTTCTGGAAGACATTCTGCAGTCTGCAGAGGCTGTGCACAGCAGCCTGCGGCTTCTGTGGGCTACAGAGAGGCCTGCAGAGGCAAAAAAACTTCCAATTTCCCTGGGCAAACTAGAAGTGACATTTTAATGTCTTTTTAGGCATTCTGAGGCCCAGGGAAGCTCTCTCCAGGTCTTAGAATGCCTTAAAGATCATTAAAAGGGCATCACATCTGGTTTCCCAGAGGAAAGTGGAAGCCCCATTTTTGCCTCTATGGACCATTTTGAATCCCACAGAGACTGCAGGCAGATGGACGTGACCTTGGGCTATATGGGCTTCAGAAAGCTCTCCAGAAGGGACCAGGGTGCAAGAGGTTTATTATTATAATTTACCATTACAAAGTGTTCAGGCATGTTGGATTTAGATTAGATTGCACCATATCATCTTGCACTATTACAATTGATTTATTCCAGGCAGCTGGATATTTTGAATTCCAAATCTTTGAATTTGGCAGAATAATACTAAGAATGCCCTCCCTAGGTCTGCTTCATTCATAGGTCAACCGAAGTGGCCACTTAAGACAGCAGATTGGCTGGGTATCTTTATTCAGCCTAATTGGCACCAGCACTCCTTTTTCTTTCATTCCCAGGATTGGAAACAGAAGAGGAGGACAGAAAGCAAGAGAAAATGTAGAGGAGAGAGGAATGCTGATCTAGAACACTGGACTGTAAGAGGAGCAATGGTAGGTGCATCATTGCATGGAGTGGCAGCATTTGGCAGGCAACGTCAAGTGTAGGAGGTCTTGCACCACACCTGCTGCTCACTGATCAGCTGCCACTCTCACAGTTGTGACACCATAGCAAATAATAATCATGTCACAAGCAAATCCTGTTATGGTCTACACGTCCGATCAGGTCCAGGTTGTTCAGAGCAAAACAGCATTCATAGGAAAGGTCAAGTTCCCCTCGCCCTAGGGATGAATTTCTTCCAACACCAGGAACCACACCCCTGGCTGGGTCCCAAAGACGTAGCCATTAGACATCTTCTGCCATCTGGTTCCTGCATGCCTGAAAGGATAATGAATGACGATCACTAGCCACAGCCCCATCCTCCCTGCTTGTACGTCTTTCCTGGAGGTGGTAAAGTCATAGCTTCCAGCTTTGGATGTGGGTATATGAATCATCGTCTTGCAGGAATCCCATTCACAAGCTTTTCTGGAAGCGAAGCAAATAATTGATTGGACTGTTAATGGCATTACAATTGCTTGTTGATTTGTTTTGATGTTGTATGGACTTGGATGTGTTCAATTGATTATAGGGCTATTTTCCATTATCCTGCTTTGATGCTCTGTTATTGCTTTGAGCTACTTTTGCATTTAGATAGCCTTAGGACAAGTGGCAGCAAACAAATACTAAATCAAAATAATAATGAAATGGTCCAACTTTTGGAACTGAGTTGCCTGCTCTTGAATTTAAGGATTCTTGCACCTGGTCAAAGATGGTAGGAAATGTTGAGTCTCTGACTACAGCTAAATATGTTTAACACATAACATTTAACATGTTTAACACAGATATGTTTAACACAACACACGTTTGACACACATATGCAGTGTATTATCAAATTTAAAAAGTAGATTAGAAGTCATTCTATAAAACATTTTCTCAATTTGCAAGTGGGGACCACCAAGGCTGAAAGGAATCCATGGTGGGGAACTCCAACAAATACAGAGCAAATATTATGCACAGTTGATAACTCAGAGATAAAAGCCATGCTATTCAATTCAATCAGGAAATATGTATGAATTAGACCGGGGTGCCCAGACTTGCTTAATATATGTATGTACATACAATAAACTGCAGATGTTGGAAAGCTGCAATTTGTAGAAAGCATTTCTTAAATATATTTACACACTATGAACATTCAACTTCCGTTTTAATCAAGTGGACTCTCAGTAAATAATTCTAAAGCATGACCATTTTTATTTATCTTTTATATTAACTGCGATACAAAAAGGACATATTTCTGAGAGCCACATAATATATGCCAAGCAGCCATATGTGGCTTGTAAGCCTCAGTTTGGCCACTCCTGCATTAGACAATCAATGATTTTAACACCTAGAAAACATGGAGCCGTTTTATAGATGAGAAATACTGAAACAAAAAAGAGGACTTTGCTAAGCAAGAGAGTGCGATCACAGCAGAGCGCTTGAAAACCAGCTAAGAATAGGCAATACAGAGAAACACAGGCAAGGAAGGACACAGAGTGCAGTCAAAGGCAAAGGGAATGTAAAGGCATCAAGTTCTGAAACATGTAAAAAGCCCTCTTCTGACAATACTCCCAGGATGACTGAACACAAGAATTGTGGCCACTATACACAATTCAACAGACTGAGTAAACAGATCTATCTACAATATTTCTATCTACAGTATTTACACACCACTTTTCAACTAAAAAGTTCACAAAGTGGTTTACAAAGAAAGTGAAAAAAATAGCTAATTAATAGCTAATAAATAAATCAATTATGCTCCAAACATTCAGAACCATCCAATTCACCTGGAATCTTCAGGGTTCAGCATTGATTTTCAGGTTACTGCAGAAAGCAATGCTGAAGACTAAGCCTTCTTGGCTTAACAACATTTTGTCATGCTAGGCGGGGGATGTGGGGGAAATCTCCAGAAATAACTTCAGTCAAACGTTGGCAACTCTATTTTACTCTGGGCATTTCTGACAGAGTGTAGACTCTGGGCATTTCTGACATGGAATTACACAAGACCAGGGTTTCCAATCACATGGGTAAATGTACACTTACTATTTTGACACACAGAGGATCCAACAGTTGTTTAGGTTGGAATGAGGACTGCAAGTGTGATGTCATCCTTGCCCCCTGCGCGCTTAATAGCACTATATTAATTATCAGCACATGAAAAGAGCCAGTGTTATTCACCTCTAACAAGTTGCTGCCAAATTATCAGAAAAATTCCCCAGCAAAATAACTTTTGCACTTTATTTGGAGAAATCAGCAGGTGAAATGTTTTATTACACATAATTTATTACATATAATTTATTAATTACAAGAAGGCTACAAACTCCCATTTACAAGGAAAAAGAGGACATTGAAGTTTTTTTCCAGGACAAGGCTAAAATCCAGAACATGTCCTGGGAAAAGGGACATATGACTACCCTGCTAACTGGGCACTGTCTTCCTTATGATAGTGCCATGTGGCCTGTCCACTTGCCTGGCTGGCTTAGATATTTCTTATTTGAGAAAGGAACCTGGCGCTGGGGTTTCTCAGGAACGGTTGGGGAACACTTTGTTCCATATGTGAGGCTAGGAGTCATAATTAAAGTACTTCCCATAAACCTGGCAGTAAGCAATAAAGCACAAAGAACCCATTTCCTTCTGCAAATTTACATATTTCTTATGTGGTTTACCGGAGCTGCTTGTTTTCTGCTGCAAAAAGCCTTGCACCTTTATTTGCATCTCCTGCTTTTGTTTGAGGCTTTCCTGATGGAGGCTCTATATGTTACAGATAATTAGCAGGCAGAAAGCTTTGTCCAGTCAGGTGAAAGCTACACCAGTTGAATTTGTGCCTATCCTCCTGGAAGCAGCAGAACAGAAAGGGGGGAAACACTCCTTCCTTTCTTGCTGTGTACACTAGCTAGGTGTTTAGTGGTGAGTGTTTCTATCAGAAAGCATTGGACAGCAGGTAACATCTGTAGAACATCACTTCTCTTTCTCTGGTGCTATTTAGCTCATCTTGAATGTGTCTATTGCAATGTTGGCAGGACAATCTGTGAACTGTGAAGTGACACAGGGAGAGAAAATGGTTGTCCCAAAGCTTCCTTCTAATTGTCTAGTAAGCAGCCCCATTGGCCTTGATTTAGTAAACATTGTTGTAGTGTGGCTATAGCAAAGGTCTCTCACTGTTTTTAGGACCAAGGATGGGCAATTGCGGGTCCTTGCATGGTCAGAGGGCTTTAGCACATCAGGCCCACTAGGTGTGGAGTCACCCTTGTGATCCTTCCACTTTTGCAGTTCAGAGCTTATGACTCCCTGCTTTTGCAGTTATTGCAAAGCTGTGCTTTCCCATTTCTTCCCTCCTACACTCTGTCTTCATTATCAAGTGGATACCCTTAAAAATCCATTCCTGACTTCAGTCTGTGCACCCATCCCACTCCCTCCTACACATGCTGGAACTAACATAGCCATGCAAAAATGACCCAGAGTCAAACAGCATTGACATCTTGTTGCTCTGCAGGATCTTGAGAAAACAACACAAACAAGGAGACCCTTTCTGCTTGCTTTGGCTGCCCTGATTCAGTCTCCTGGAACCATCACAGCAGGATTCCAAAATAATATACTGATCATTTCAGGAAATTCACAATGGGACAGCTCAGAAAGAGGGAAGCCTAACCCCAGCCCCTCTGAAGGTGCATCAACCAATGGAATGTGTGACTACTACACCCAAAGGTGACACCCAAGAGGAGCAAACATTCCAACTGGACATGTAGCTCACCCTTCCCTTTGTTGGATCCTAGAAGGATAAGACACTCTTTCACATATTTGGGTTGCTTTTCTTTACTGTTAGTATGGACATAGTAGTTTTCCATGGTAATTTCTCAGAGATAGCATTGGGGTGATGAAAAGGATCATCATTATAGCAGTGTGGGGTACATATAAGGGAAAGGGGGACTGGAAGAGGAAATTCTTTCCTGCGTGAAGATCTGATATGTGGGGAGTGCGTCCAATTGCAGAAATGACACGGCAGAGAAGGTGACATTCAGAAGTACATCACTTGTACTTCACCCACTACAAATTTGTGCAGGGTTGTTGTTGCATCACAAAGTGCATGGTGCTCATAAATCTCAGATGAGTCTTTTCTGTGAGATGCACACCTGTAAAAACTGTACATTTACTAAAAGACCCTGGTTATCACTTTCAGTTCTTGTTTTGCAAAATTTTTCTCCTTTGCAAGAAATCCCCCTGCTTCTCCTTTCTGTTGGGAATGGAAACAGAGAACAGACTGGGTCAGGTACATGGAGGGATCTCACAGATCATAATATTGAAAGGGAACCCTGGTTCTGGCAAGTCCAAGTCTACCCACTCCACTTTCCATCCTAATGGGTAAATAGAGCAAACAATACAAACAAAAAGAGCAGTAACTGGCAAGGGTTTTTTTTCTAAATGGACTTGACCAATATTTTAGTCACTCTGGGTTTTTTGTTTGGCTTTTGTTTCTGGTAAGCACAGTGTTAGTTAATAGATAAATCTATTTGGATACATTTAAATAAGTTCCCCCAAGGTTGCCCTGCTAGTTGTGACTGACTTTAAGGGTGGTACCTAGTTATCTACTTGCATTTACAGTGGTACTTCACTTAAAAAGTGCTTCGCTTAACAAGTGATCCACATAATAAGCAAAAATTTCTCTAGGATTCTGCCTCACATAACAAGTGTTGCTTCATTTAACAAGCACACTTGCTGGCAGTTGCGGTAGACATGCCGGCCAGCAGCCCTTTTAAAAAGCATCAGGGCTGCCAAGCATGTCTGCCCATAGCGAAAGCAACACTTCCGCGCTGTTCCTTCTGTGGCCGGGCGTCCGCTGGGCAGAAGGAGGGAACAGCAGTGGAGAAAAGAGACACAGCCAAAGGCTAGCCAGAAGGGAGCAGGGGAGAGAGAGTCTCAGGATGAAGAGAAGGGAAAAGGGAGACACTTTGAAAGTGTCATGGATTGCAGCCTCCTAACCATGTCTACTCAGAAGTAAGCCCCATTGTGTTAAAAGGGACTTACTCCCAGAAAAGTGTCTTTGATTGCAGCCTCCTAATCTTCTCTACCCAGAAGCCCCATTGTGTTAAATGGGGCTTACTCCCAGGAAAGTGTTTTTAGTATTGCAGCCTAAATAGACGTCATAGGATCATGCACTTTTAATACTTGTTTTGAATTCAGTTACAGTGTTTTGTCATCATTTTTTACATACAGTTAATATTTTTATATGAATATTTTTTGGGTTCTGGAACCAATCGTCTGAGTTTCCATTATTTCCTATGGGAAAATCCACTTCACATAAAGAGCGTTTCACATAACAAACATGCTTCCAGAACGAATTAAACTTGTTATGTGAGGCACCACTGTACATGTTTTGGAACTGCTAGGTTGGCAGGAGCTGAACAAGTAATGGTAGCTCACTCTGTTGTGTGGTATGCGGATCTTGTACCACGGACCTTCCAACTTCCTGGTTGACAAGCACAGCTTCTTTAACCACTGAACCACTACAGCCCTTAAATTAGTCACCAAATAAAATAACAGTTTACTCTGTTCTGAGAGAAATACCAATCCAGCCTTATCAATTGCCTCGTCTTCTTCAGCACAAGAAGCCCAAGATAACCCATGGTTGGGATTAACCTACTGGTGGTTACTCCCAGCTCTAGACTTAGGTATGGAAAAGATGCACCTATAGATGTTGACTGGCACTCTTTCCAGCATCCCTATATTTTGATGAAGTGCTCTTGTCCCTGGTGCAATATAGCCATTTCTCTAATGGAGCCTTGTCACAATTGTTTGACACTTGATTCTACTACCACTATAGCAAAATCTCCCCCCCCCCCAACCAGGACATTTATAATCACCACCCAGCAGGCAAATTCTTTTGCTCATTTCAGTCTTGGTGTTTTATTCTTCAACAACAGTTCAGTATTTTTATAGTCTGATCTCCAGCTTTCCATCGGTCCTTTTGTTACTGTTTTACTTGGACTCTTCCAAGAGCAAGTCCTATGACAAAACAAAAGTGAGAGGGAAAAATATTTGTACTTCAGTTATTCATATATAAAGATGTGTGCCAAAATCTGTCTGAATTTGGTTAGTACAAACCTGTTGTCTTTTTCAGTTATTATTTCACTCTCCTTTCAAGGAATTAACATTAGCAATCATGATTTTCCCTCTCTCCCTTTTATTCTCACACCAACCCAGTGAGACAGAATAGGTTATGAGATGGTGACTAGCCCAATGCAGTTTATGGCTGGGTGCAGATCTTAACTGACATTTCCCCAGTCCTAGTCCAACACACTATCCACACTGGCACAGACAATGGCACTGGTTCTTAACCTTTTTTGGGGGTTATGGATCCCATCAAGAATCCAAACTATGGAACATCTGCCCAGAAAAATACACATGCACACTTTAAAAATTTTATTTTATTTTTTTGCACCCAGTTCATGACTCCCTGAAGCTCATCCCCAGGGTAAGACTCCTTGCTATATTAGGAATAGAAAATGCAGCATCAAAATAACATGGGAATACACAATTTTCCAGGAACAGATGTATCTGTTGGAAAGGCTTCATCTCTAATGGCAGTAAAATCTACTCATAAGTAAACACCTCAGTATGGTGCTTCAAGCAGCATGGCACTCATGAGCAGATTCAGTACAATGCAAAGCAATGAGCTCCTCTTGAGGAAGGAACACACAGTCCCACAACTTAATCTAGTCTCTAAACAGAGCAGTAAGTAATCAAAGACTTCATCCAAGCTGCAGTACACACTGCACCAGTCTTTTCCCAGAATATAGTATATCCAAAGCCAAAAAAGGTTTTTGAAAATACCCCAAGAATGGCTTGAGTTGAAGGGCTTTTCAAGCATAAGTGTGTTCGATGCTTAAAGAAACAGACTGCGGCTGAAATCCTAAAGACACCTTCTTGGATGTAAGACCCACTGAACACAATGGGGCTTACTTTTGAGTAGACATGGTTAGGATTGTGCTCTGTCGCTCCCATGCTGGGGATCTGTACCCAAAAAGAACACAGGATTAGCATGGAACGCACCACTCTCATCAGTCAGCGAACATATATTTTTAGTTAGACCTGGCTTTAGTGATTCTTGGAAAACCCAGGCTAGACTGCAGCCATGTTCTTTGCAGAAGTCTGTTTGCGAAGACAGATGCTACAGTTAGTGCAGAATCACTTCCCAGAATGTTGGTTGAGCTCAATGAAGAGCCATATTACATCTACACTATAGTAACCACATCAGTCATTCGTTTTGGGGCTCAATTCAAAGAGGATACAGGTGCTAAACCTTAGGGAAGCATTGGTACATCACAGTTGCAATCTCCATTCACAAAGTAGTTTGGGATCACTTTTATTGAAATATGGTTCACTAGGCAACAAATAAGTACAATCATCATCACCTGTTTCCTTCCAGATCTTTGCTAATCTGCTTCTAAGAAGGGAATGTGTGATTCCGCACACAGAGAGAACCAGTGGGAAAAACAAATCTGACCATGAAAGAAACTAACCAGAAAGCACATGACAGCTCATATTTTCCCTTTCAATGAAAAAGAAGATTCCAGACTTGAAATGAAGGAGGGCCGTGTGGACACAGATCATGAAATTGTAGATTAGATGTTTCTGTGGTTGATAAGTATAATCAGCGTGATCAATGTCTTTCTCCTTTCTTTGAAGGGTTGAGAAGGAGGGGGAGAAAAAAGGAACTTGAGGTGGAGAGTATGATAATAACACGAATACAGATTTGATGAACCTGAAACAAGAGCTTCCAATATCAGTTTTGTTTCTTTAGCACTCTGCTAGATTTCTTAGGGTTGAGGTCAAAGATGAATGATTTGCTCCCAGATGCTATGAGATATTCACAAAGGATTTATTTCAATAGGACAAGGGTCTCAAAACCCTGGCCCTAGAGTGATCCTACAGAATGGAGGACAGACTGCCTCTACCTTTAACCATTGCATAGAAGAGGGAATTTAGACAGGTGCTGTTTTTAAACCCTTCTATAATGAGGGTTTAAACCTGCCTCAATACCCTCTTTAATGCAATGGTTAAAGGTAGAAGCACTCTGTCCTCCATTCTGTAAGGTCACCCTGCCCAGCCCTGGGGCAAAATGCAGCCCTTGGTGAGCCTCCAGCTGGCACTCAGAAAGCCCCTTCCATTCAGCCCTTGGACAAGCACTATAATCGTCCATCTCCACATCTCAGGAGGGTATTTTGAGGGGTGCGGAGGCTGCACACACCTCCTCTCTGTGTATATGAAACTGCTTATGAACTGGTTTGAAGATCACCCTCTCTCTGCATGTTGGAAAGTGTTTATGAACTGATTTGAATTCATTCAGAAGTTCCACTACTAACTTCCATCATTTATGTAAATTTATTCAAATTTGAAATGTAAATGAATTTTTTTTCTGGTCCCCACTGCAATGTCAGAAACACTGTGTGGTCCTCCTGCCAAAAGGTTTAGAGACCCCTGTAGCAGGGTTTGGTGCCAGGCAAATATCTCCTGAAATGATAATCTGGCAATATTGCCAGAGAGATGGGGCAAAACTGAGTCTGCCTGATAGCTTTAAGTAGAGCAGTGTGGAACTGAGGCCTGAACCAGATGGCAGTAATGTATGTCGCATTTCTACAAGGAGATAATTAATAATGTTCTTGTCTCTGATTTATGTGTTCTGTGCCACATAAATCTCCACACTCTGTGCCACACTCTGCTCCACTGAACTCATTATTCTGAACCCTGATGGACATCTTGGCGATTTGTCTCCCTTCTTAAGTGAACGGGAAAGCTCTTGCTGAAAAGTACTGGAAACTAGGGCTTCACCTAAAAGATGCAGACATGTGCAGGACTTGTTCCTGCAACAATGCTGGGCATGTCAACTCAGCCTACTGGTGTGGAGGACATCTCTAGTGGGATTTTACAGCAGAAAAACAATAGGAAAGCTCCCTTTATGCCCGATCTTCCCTGTGTCCCAGCAAGGTTCCTTTAATGAGGAGGGAATATTTTATTACCAGCTTAGCATGATCTAGCAGTGCAAGATCTAATAGTTCCAATACCATCTTTAAAGTTCAAAGGGGGGGGGAATAGCATCTAAGCATCCAGGACAGCATCAGATTGTTGGGGGGAAGGTCAGCAGAGGTACTTGGGAAGGAATGCAAGAACTAAATTAGGAAAGCGGTGGATGTTTTGCCTGTACGAATTCCCTGCACGGTCTTTCCTAGAAGTACTTGGACCTGCCAGGAGAAAAAGTAGGGTCAAGAAATATTTCCTTTTGTTTGTCCTAACCCATTCAGCATCCAATTATAGTGGATTTCCTCAAGTTCTTGTGTTATTTTAAAGGGAAAAGAGCATCTCTCTATCCATTCTATTCACCACTTGCATAATTTTGTATGTCTCAATCATGTCCCCCCTGAAGTATCTCTTTTCTAAACTTTTAAGAGTTCAGACAAAACTCTCACCAGACACCAATTCTATGACTACAAATGGGAGATCAAAATGGGGTGGATTTACATTCTCTTCCATGCAAACCCAAAAGGAGTGATTGTGTAACCCCAGAGATGTACACAGTTAAGCCTGTTAAGACATGGTTAAGACTGTTCTGCTCTAATGTTGGAGCCTTTCGATGGGCACCAGCCCCCTGGAATACGTAAGACCAGGGGCAAGGGAGGGATGGAGGTGGGAGAGTAGAGGATGAACAGGGGACAGTGACAGAGATGGAGGTGGACAGATAGGGCCTAGGAGGTGGCAAGATCCATGGAGCAAGTGTGCATGCAATATTTCTGGCACAGGTCTGAGCTGACCCATATCTTATGCCAGGGCTTATCCAGGGTAAAGGGACTAATGTCCCTTTACCTCAAGTAGACCTCCAACAGCCAGAGATCCCCTTCATGTTGCAAAATAATCCACTGAGTAGCCTCTTCATGATGCAAAGTAGCCCATTGGGTGGATTGAGAATTAGAATGGAAACGGAGGAGGTATTTGTGGGATGGGGTGGGAAGAGTGCAAAGCAGAATAGCTTTGCATTGGAAATAAACTGCCATTTTATTTAGATTTATGCGCATCAGAACAGCTTAAAATTGTCTTTTTCTGTGTAACATTTCTGGGAGGTACATTGTTATGACTACAGCTGAAAAACCATCTAGTGCAGAATCAATTCCACTCCCATCCTGTCTCTAGTCTGCCATATTATCCACCAGACCATACTAAACCTATAAACCACAAAATAGGGGCCACTGGTACTAACACCAAACCTTTTGTGTCAGAACCTCCCTAGCCAGTCCTAGACTGTTGGGTTCTGTTCCAGCTAAGAACCCAATAGTGTGTATTAAATCAACTCTGCTCAAATTAAACTCTCAACTCCACCTAGTGGCCAATTCAATATACAACATTCAAATAAGTTTCATCAAGATTTCCCAGGACAGGACAGGTAACCATATGTCTGGATTTTTCCAGGACCTGTCCTCTTTTTTAGACTTGTGTCCTGGAAAAATCGCAGTTGTCCTCTTTTCATTGTGGGCAGGGAGCATGTAGCCTTCTAGTAATTAATAAATGATATGTAATAAATTAAATGCACATTGCATTGGCATCAGTGATGGGCCCACCAAGCCCCAAGATCCGGTTCGCCGGAAGTTGGGGGGTGGGCCCGAGGTCAGGGGGCGGGGCAGGGGTCAGGGGGTGGGGCGGGGCAGGGGTCAGGGGGCAGGCCCCCACTGCACTGCGCATGTGCCAGGCTTCAGGAGACCTGGCGGCCGCTGGCGAACCGGTCCCTCGGCTCTTGCAAGCCACGGCTCTGGCGGGTTCACTAGTGTCCGCCAGGTGGGAAGATCCGGTTCGGGCGAGTAGGCCCGTACCGGCATCTACCCACCACTGATTGGCATCCTTCAGTATCGAAAGACTATGGTATCATGCTCTGAATGGAAGTCCTAAAACAGCATCTAGTATGGCTAAAAAGGCCAATTTGAGAGTGGCAATCCCTTCCACACAGAGTACAGATAAAGTTTGTCCCCTGTCCAGCCCCCAGATTTCGCTGGTTGCGGGACTGCCTCTTTGCCTCAGCCTGCCCAACGAATGTCCCTTTGAATTGGAGAAGGCCATGCTGCGTCTTTTGCCTCCAAGCTGAACGATCAGAGGTCAAGCTTTCCCAGCTGTTGATGTCCATTCCCAAGGCCTTTAAATCGCTCTTGCAGATGTCCTTTCATCACAGCTGTGCTGTCCCTCTATGGCGCTTTCCCTGCACTAAAGGGAGGAAGAGTGCCTGGTTTTGCCTGAATTAAATGTAATAGTTTTAAATTTAAGTGTTTAAATTAACTACATGAAAACTGCATATATAAATTAATCTGTGCTAAGCTCAGACAACACCGACCTGCATGTATCAGAAAGGAGCAGTGAACCACCCTCTGCCCTGACTGACTTCTCTACCTGTCCTCTCTCAGTGACCATTGCAGAAGGTGTGGCTTTGACCCCCCCCCCCCACTCTCTCTCTCTCCAGATGTGAGTGCATGGCTCTCCACCAGGCCCCCAAACCCACATGCAAGCAGGGACAGCGTTAGTGCTTCTGGTCCATTCAAGTGTTATGAAACTCTGCTCTTCACCATTTGCTGTAAATATGAGCCTTCATGATCTGTAAGTAAACCTGTTCTAAAGTTTGATTCTGGTCTCAGTCTTGATGTTTTGCAAGCGCCCAAGAAAACAGCAAGGGAGCTGATCCACAGAAAAGCTTCTGAACCACAGAAAAGGATGCTGAGTTCTCTGATCACTCTGCTGAGTTGATTCAGTTTCCAACAAAAGTCACCTGTATGATCATTGATTATTTTTCAAAATTATATCTGTGTGAAGGCTCACAATGTTCTTTTCATGACCAGGAAATCTCTCATATATATATAAAGCCTTCATTAAATGGACGAAAGAGGAAAGTAGGGAGTAAAATATTGCCATATTTTTTTTAAAACAGGACTTACTCCTACTATTTTTGAAAGCATCAGTCTGACATGGGGGAAAAAATCTGAATGCTGCACCTTTGTTGCAGAGCCTGGACACTCATGAGGGGGTTAGTTTGATGAAAAAATTCACCTCCAGCCTGTGCTCTAAAGAGCCGAGTTGCAGAAGCTGGCCATTTCTGAATCACAAGCCAGACAAGTTACATGCTACTTACATACCCTTAGATGACCATCTAAAAATAGCCTAATTTGCATAAATTATAATGGCCGGATAAAAAAAATCAGTTGGTCATCTAAGGGTTACAAAGTGTCTGTTTCTGAGCCAGAATGTAAAAATGTAATAATAACACGAGTCTATCAGTTGGAAGGTAATATGCAAGCCATACTACAAGTATACCTGCTCTGGGTCAGAAAAAGCATCCTGTCTTGGAAACTTGCTCAGACTAGTGGCATGAGAAATGCAGCATGGCAACACTGACATTACAGGATTTGTCATTGTAAACCTATTCCCAATTCAGCCAAATCCCCAACCAACAATATCTTCAACCTTTCTGAAATAGGTTTCAATTTCTTCTCACCCATCTAGTCCTTTAGAGCTGCTAAATAACATCGCTGATAGTTCAGAGTGTCCACTGCCTTCAGAAGGAGCTCTTGAGTCTAAAATACAATCCTAACTAAATAGGTCAGGGAAACTCACCCATCTTCCTGTTCCCATGGTGGTGTCGGGAGACTAGCGCATGTCTGTGCTCTGGCCTAACCCTCCGCCCCAAGTTGTACAGAAGTGCCTTACAGCAATTTTGTGACACCCCCAAGTCTGCATGGTCTTCACAGTACAAATTCTGGGCTTCACTCAATGGCTTCCTATTTATGTTAAAGTGAAAGTTGGATATTTGGTAAGAGCAACATATTTATACACCGCACGTTTATCCCATCCTACTTGTGAGTTCAGGACAGTGTATAAGCTTCTCTCCCTCTCTTGTATAAGCTTGGCATGATCCCTATAGACCCATTTCCAGGAAAAGCCAGCTCCCCCTCCTCTTTACTAAATGTTGGCTGCTACGATTGGCCTCCTGGGATCAACTCATGGTGGCTTGCCTTAGGGATGATGTAGATTTAATACAGCAAGGCTGCCAGCTGCTCTCCTGCTGCCTTTTGCTTTTAGAGCCTTCATGTCTGGCCTCGACCAAGTTTCTTTGTTCCTTTCTGCCAACTCTCTCCCTCCCTTTTTAACATCACTGGACCAGCACACTACTGGCACTGAATGAAAGTTAAAACATCGGGATGATTGGAGGACCTTAGGACCCATACTCATGTCCTGGGCCTCATGAACACAGGGCAGCCTTCCTTGCATGTTTTTTCTCTAGGGTTCAGCCTACTAACTCAGCTGCTCCATTTTCAAAGCAATTACCAGCAAGGGGCTTTGTAGGCTGTGCTCCCTACCCATTAACACCAGGTTGATTTATAGGAAACCAATGGCTGGGCCTGTCAGAGCTCATTAATGGCTGGCAAAAGAGCAAGACAAACAGCCTGACCTGCAAGAAAGGAAACCCTTGTCTGGGTCTCAGTAGTTGTACAGCCCTTCTGCTTGCATTCCAGCCTGGAGGATTAGCACCATACTCATCCTTGGGACAGAGGGGCAGCTGTTTAGGAGATGAGGCACTCTAGTGAGAGAGGAAGTTGATCTTAGTACTACTGTACTTCGAATTTCTTGGATCTTTCAACAAGAATGGTTATTGTAGCAGACAATTTGACATGTCTCAGAGAAGGTTACTTCATCATGATTAATAGAAGAGGATATGTTGATGTTGATGTCCTGGATTCCTTCCTATGGGCTACCAAGAACAAATGAGTCAAGAATATCCGCAGGACTGAACGCAATTTCAGTGTTTGAAAAGTGTGCATTGATCATCCACAAGTATGGAAAAAAGAGACACAATTTCAAATTCTGGGTGATTTTTTCCCCAACACTCCAGGAGAAACTGGAGCAACATATTCAACTATACAGTACAAAATTAAATCTGGTTGTTGTTGTGTCACTGTAGCACAAAGCAACTCAGGGTCTTTGTTATCCAGCAAGGTCAAGGCTCTGAGGGAAAAATCCTGTGTATATACACTGTAATGCCCTTTGATAAACTCTCACATTCGTTTCCGAGAATAGCAGCCCTCATCAAACATTTCCTCTAAGAAATGACAGGACCGACCATTGGTAACTAAGATTCACCTGATCTCAGGGGTCCATCAGATGGAGGTGGTCATTGTTGCACTGCACAATAGAGAGGGGAAACACAGAAATTTCCTGGGGAAAAAATTACTGAAAACAGAATTTCAGGAGAAAACTACAATTTTTTGTGAATGTCAGGGGAAAAAATGGCATGAAAGACAGAAACAACTGTTCTTTCACAAAATCTTTAAAACCTATGTTTGCAGCATCAGAAGGCCAACCAATGCTATCTCAAAGTATCCCAGTATTTTAGAGTTTCCATGAATCTCCTGTTTTTCTTATTGAGTGTGACACAGGAGCTAAAGCAGTAATTTCCAAAGGGAGCACAATGGCACATTAATATGCTGTGAGATAACTGTTGATGTGCCATGAAAAATACTTTATGGTAATTAATTAAGGGTTCAAAGCAGTCACCCACGGAAGAGATCTGTTATGTATCAGCACAATTCACTGCTTTTATTTTGCTCCTTTTCTATCAGCTTCTCTTGGAAGTGTGCAATTCAGATCCCTTCGATACTCCAGTTTATTCGACATAACCAGTTTATTCAGTCAATGATATGGAAGTGCAAGGTTGTCATCTGTTGACTCTTTTGAAAAAGTCACTACAGCTGGGCTTGCTTCTTTTTGGGTAGGAGACATATTGAGAATTGGATCTCATCCAGAAACATAGGCTTACTTCTAGACTCATAAGAATGAGAGTGCTTTAAGAAAATAACAGGACAATCCAGAGCAACTAATCTGTCCGCATAAGAGCCCTTAGGTTGCCCTATCTAACACTAGGTTGGAGCAACTGCAAGATGCTCCAGCCCAGTTACTCTGGAAGAGGCTTAGGGCAGAGCAAGGCAACATAGGGTGCCCTAAGAGAGGTGGACCTGCTCTGCCCTAACTGGGGGAGCCTAAGCAACTCAGGAGAGGCAAGTTGAGGGCATGTTTAGCATTGCCTAGGGCACAGCAGTTATTCTGAATCCAGAGCCTGTTTCCAAGGCAGAAATGCCCTCTTCCAGCCCTCAGAGTTATACCACCTCAGGAGCAGGTATAGTAATGAGTAGACCCATAGGGGTCCATGATAAGGCCCGAGTAAGAATGGCAGTGTTGACCAAAAATCTGAGTTCTTGGCCAGCCTAGCTGCAACCCCTTCCTCTCAACCTCAGGATATGGAACAAACTACGGCTGCCCACAAACCTCAGGATACAGCAGGCCACTCCAAGAAGCCCCTTGTATTCACTGTAGAATGTACTGGCATCTCATCAGGGACTCCTTATAAGGCAGGCACCCAGTGGCGTCACCTGGTGCGACTGGTGTGGGCTGCATTGGGTGATGCGCTCCGTATAGGGTGATGTGCCGGAGGAGTTTGACTGTCCTTTGGCAGGCCCCGGGCGTCAGCACCCCCATTCAGGCCTGCTCCAAGGCGGAGAATCAGCCAGAAGCTGACACTTGTCTGAGGAGCTGGCCCGAACGGCCATCTGAGGTGCACTGCGCAGAAACACACTGAGTATGCCGAACAGCTTCAGAGGAGACTTCCTTAGAGCAGAGAAAGTCCGCGCCTCTGCACAGCCATTTGGCCTCACTCAGGAGGCGGAGCGGCAGCCGAATGGCTTCAGAAAGAGTACTGCACAGGCACCAACTCTGACGCCTGCAGTCTCCCCCGAAACCAAAAGGCTTCAGAAAAGTGCTGCGCAGGTGTCAGAGATGGTGCCTGCGCAGTACTCTTTCTGAAGCCAGTTGGCTTCAGAAACAACTGCGCAGGCGCCAACTTTGGTGACTGCGCAGTCCAGGTAGGGGGGGCGCGCATCCCAGGGATGATGCACAGACTTCCGCACCAGGTGATGTGCAGAGTCATGTCACCACTGTAGGCACCACAGCTGTTCCTTGTTCAGTGTGATCTGAGGGGTGTCTCCTCAGGAGCAAGTCTTCCCCTTGTGTCAATTACTTAGCATGCTCTGGAGCAGTTAGGGCAGCCCAGGCTTCCTGACTCTCTGGATTCAGCATAACTTTCTGCTCTGGATACAGAATAGTTAGGAGAGTGCAGTTAGGTCAGAGCAGGCTGAATTTGCTCTGGATTGTGTCCTAAGTGGCTCTCAGTAGAGTAGAAGTTTTGAAAACATAGGCGTTAGAGAGAGAAGATGTTGCCCTCCAGATGTGTCAGTTCTGCAGTAATGGGTTTGATGATCCTGGATTTATTTATATCAAGAAGTTAATGGCATCTGACTTACAGCAACATATAAAATTGCAGAACTGGAAAGCCATGAAAATCATATAAACCAAATACCTCAGATACCAGATACCCCTTACAGAATAACCTGTACAAGTGGAAAATTATTTGGAGGTAGGCAAATCATATACAAACTAACAAAACAGAAACTTGAATAGGCAAAATAATTAGGCCAAAGCATTATTTTGTGTCCAAATGTACTGCCTGAGGGCTCACAATCCTCACCATATCTACTCAAAAGTCAGTCCTATTGTGTTCAACAGGTCATACTCCCAGCAAAGTGTTTTTAGCATTGCAGCCTTTGTGTGTTACTTCTGTTACACATTAAAGGTGTCCCTCATTGTCCACTAGGGTTCCATTCCAGAACCTAAAAAAAAAAGTGGATAAAACAATAGTGGAAAATAGATTTAAATATTCACTTCCAGATGTCTTGTGCTTCCATTGCTCCAAATGGAATAAGGTTGTGCCCAGGCCGGATCACCCAAACCAGTTGTTCCCACAACCCAGCCGCTACTGAACCGGTAGCTGCGGGGTGGCAAGAAACCCCAGCGTACCAGTTCAGAGACTCACAGCGCACACGTGAGCTCAGCGCATGCGTGAGCTCGGCCCGATCTGGCCTGGGCACAACCTTATTTCATTTGGAGCAATGGAAGCACAAGACATCTGGAAGTGAATATTTAAATCTATTTTCCACTGTTGTTTTATCCACTGACGCACAGCACATGCGCCAACCCCCGGCGTGCGCGCGCAGGAAACGCACTGTTCGTGTCCCGGGGGTTGGCGCATGCGCAGTGCGCCAGGTGGGGTCCGCCCCTGACCCCAGCTCCGCACCCAACTTCCGGCGAACCGGTTGTTGGGCGAGGCGGGGCCCACCACTGTGCCTCAATATTTGCAGGGATTTGTTTTGGGGACCATATGCTTATATAAAAAAATGTGCTGAATAAATACAGTTAAAAACAAAAGAAAAGTGCACCCCTTTACAATTGTTTGAAAACAGCTTTTCTTACTGTTGTAGAGAGCAGTTAGCAATTAGAAATGCAAAGGATCTCTGTCACTCCCTGGCTTAGCTGAAGAATGGAAAGATTGCTTGCAAGACTGCCTTTCTACAACTGTAGAAAAGCAGTTTTTGTAATTTGCCATGGTCATTTGTGTTGAGTGAAATCCATGTATAAGGTTGAACCTAAACTATATTTTTTCAGCTGTACTATTTTATGCTAGAATGCTTAATGACAACACTACGGAATTATCGTTAAGCAGTT
The DNA here is from genome assembly GCA_030015325.1 of Cryptoblepharus egeriae. Taxonomy (NCBI): domain Eukaryota; kingdom Metazoa; phylum Chordata; class Lepidosauria; order Squamata; family Scincidae; genus Cryptoblepharus; species Cryptoblepharus egeriae. The sequence continues at coordinate 100,011,507 of JAREYC010000002.1, read as the reverse complement.
TTCAAGAAGCTTTGCAGCACTTGGATTCAGCATATACATTGATTTCAGATAAACATTGCTGCTACCTCATCATCTCAAAGGCTAAAGAATGAGCTGGGTCCAAAGCATCACCTAAGTGGGTTTGGTTATTATTGAGGTCTACGTTTTTGACCTGGATTTCTAGGTAACTTTTGCAACCAATAGATTTGCTAATACCCATGTTAAAATATGGGTGGCTGTATTGGTGGCATTTTTGCACAGGCACAGACCTTGTGATGCTTTCGGGCAGGCACAACAGTTCTCGGCCAGCAAAAGTTGACTGGTTTAACCTATATTCTTTCCAACTTCCAAACAGATTACCGGAATGGAACCAGTATGTAGATTAAGGTCTTACTGCTGTTCCATTGTTAATAGTTCATAGTGAAACACTGAAGTGTCTCATATTGTTTTTGTTGTTTCAGCTTCGGGAGCAATACATAAGAGGAACAAGCCATCCTGCCTCAAGAGGTATTTCACTATCTCATTCCCATTCACTTGTACAGTCCTGAGCAGTTTACATGACAAAGGTCTGCCCCTCCCCCCATACACAGAAACACATACAACTCAGTAATTTATTCCATCATCTCAGGAAAAGCCATTTACTGTCAATAACAGCTTTAATTAATTCTCCTCAAAGGCCTCTCAATTATTCATCCAGGGCCGCAGAGAAAACAATTAAAGCACTTTACATCTCTGGGCCATCTCTGGCTTTAGGTGGAAGAGGAAGGGGGGCCTTGCCCAGCAGACCTTAAACATAAACAAGATGATAATCCAGGGAATGGATCCAGTTTAAAGAACTTATTTTCACAGCAAATACATTAAAATAGTACCCACAAAGTTTGTAAGGGATCCTTGGGCACATTTCTTGTCTTGGTTCCACTCTTGGTTTCCTTTCTTCTAAATCAGAGCGTGTCAATGTTTCTCTTGGGGATTAGCTGAGTAGCCTGGCTTGGCTTCATTCATTCATTCATTCATTCAGTCATTCATATAACCTACAGTAGCAATAATGCACTTATAGCCCAATCCTGGGGTGGCCAGCCTGCAACAGAAAAATGTTCTCTGCTGCCCGATACTATCACAAAGCAGCCATAAAGCACACTTAAGCAGCATAAAAAGTCCCCTTCACTTGAGTGAAGGGCCAGAATGGGTATCCTCCATTGCGTGCTGGCTATTTGGCAGCGCAGACTGGAAGAGTTCCATGTTGGACTTTGCAGCCTGTACACAGATGATAGGATGCAACAGAGCCCAGCGCCACAGTCCCTCCTCACAGGGTGTCACCCAGTGCCATTGCTGAAGCCCATAGGTTTGAGCTCTGAGAAAGCTTAGCTAGGCCAGCCTCATTCTGTCTCAGAACAATTGTGTACTTTAAATGTTATATAGAAAGGGACATCTGAGCTGGTGTCCTGATGTAATCCTAACCAGTTTTCCACTTCCAGGAAAATTATCCCCAGGATAAGGGGAGTGCAACTCTGAGGTAACAGAACAAACATTGCCTTACCTTGAGGAGACCTCCAAGACTGTCCCTCAATTGCAGGATGCAGCACATACCCAACTATGTCCGCACTAGAAAGTTACTTAGGATTGCGTCCACATTTTCTACTGCCACAGATCTATGGATGTTCTATCATGGGAGAAGCAAGCCCAGGCAAAATTCTCTCTCAGAACGGTGAAAGGCAGGTCCATGATGTTGTGGCCTATTTACAGTCCATGGTTAGTACATGTGAGCTTTGATTTTTTCAGGTGTGTGCTTAGCTATGGCATCCCTGATGACTGCAAAGCAGAAGGTTGCAACTGGTGTATGTGGAAATGTGGGCTGGCAATGGAAGCTGATCTGACGGAGTTGGGGACAAACCCAGAATTGGAGTTAGAAACAGCTGCTCTCTCACAGAACAAAATCATAGGCATGCTCAGATACAAATCAGTGATGCTCCTGCTTCATGTTTGAAACACCCATAAGGTGGTCACAGATCTCTTTCCTTTCCCCCAGCCTGCCAAGGGTTAAGCAAGCAACAAACCTTCTCCCTCCCTTCCCCCCATCTCCACCATCCAGTGTGCAGCCAGGGGGCGGAGATGTCGGGAAGTCCAGATTTCTGCAGGGGTTTTACTGGAAAAGTTGTTGTGGCAGGTGGGAGGGGGTCACTATGGCAACGCGGATGGCACGAACAGGTTCGCAGGGTGGCACAATATCCAGGTTCAGTTTCATCAAAAACATGAGGAGCCAAACAGGCAGGCACCCTGCAAGAAGCAGGCCTCCCTCAGTCTTGGAAGACTATGGTATCGTGCTTGGCACTGCATACGCTGCATGCGAAGCACGAAAGCCTGGGTTGGATTGTTATGGAGGATAGGCTGTTACCCAAGCAGCAAATCCCCCCTCTCCACGCCACTGAATTAGTCCAATGGAAAGGCAGAGCCAATACGATTGGATCCAGCTGCGTCGCAGAGCTGGGCTAAGGACAGGAGCTCACCCTGTCTTGTGGGGCTGACCCGGGTCTTGAACCCTGGCCTGCTGGTTAACAGGCACAGCGCCTTAAGCACTTGCGCCACCCTGCAAGAAGGCAGCAGCAGTATTCAATTCAGGCTGCAATCCTAAATAGACCTACCTGGCCCACTGAACACAATGGGGCTTACGTTTGAGTAGACATGGTTAGGATTGTGATCCCTTCTGAAATGGAGAGGTGCTTCTATTAGCCTGAGCCGCTTTGAAGTTGTGGCCTCCAACCTGGCCATTTTCAATAGTGCTGTGGCACATTGGTGTGCCATGAGTGGTGCACAGGTGTGCTGTGGACTACTATGCCACTGCACATTGGTGTGCCGTGAGCAGGCCACAGGTGTGCCACAGGAATTGGGGGGGGGGGAAGAGCATTATTAGTAGTTTCAATGGGATTTGTGATCCCTTCAATGACAGCATGGTGTGTCTTGTCAATTGTCCAAAACTAATGGTGTGCTGTGACAATTTTAGTGCCTTGACAGTGTGCTGTGAGATGAAAAGGGTTGAAAATTGCAGGTCTGATCTGGAAACCCCTCCCTTAATTTATGGTATTTCAGAGCTGGTATAATTAGGGAAGCGGGCTGGGTGCAGTCTGTATGCCCAGAGGCTCTATTTCCCATTTCCACAGTCCCTCTTTTGAAAGCACATTTGGGGAGGGGGGCTTTGGTACAAATGAACCCCAGATGGAAGAAAAAGGCCAAGGTAAAAGAATCACTGCTATGAAGCATTAGGCAACCCAAAAGGAGTGGGTATTAATAAAATATAGGGAATCATATATCCAAGGTATTTATCCAAGGTACATCCCCTTCCCCTTTTAACATCCCAAAATAGAAATGCTCCTCCTTATCTGTATTTTCACAGTGCTGGAACTATGCCCAATGAAGACTCTCAGGGTTGACCTCTGAGAGTTTCGGAGGGTGTTTTCTTCTATAAAAGGCTAGCCAGGCAGCCTTCCTTGTCCAACTGTAGCTGCCTGACACAGGCTAATTATCTATTGTAATTCCATTTCTGGAATCTTTGTACTGCCTGGCATTAGTTGTGCAGCTCTTTGGCTCAACTTTGGGAAAGGTTTAAAGACCTCTTACTCCCATCTTGGGCCTGATCTGGGAAGAAGTGAGCTCAGCTGCATCAATGTGGTTTCAAAATCTGGAAGAGTCTTGCCCTACAATTCAGAGTAACTACGGGAGCACGTAAGACACAGTATGTGCACCCATAGTTATGGCACCACCTAGTGAAAACCTATGGGAAATTCATATTGCAATCCAGAGTAAATTGTTCTTACACCTGAGCAGCAGTGGTGGGCACCAGCAGGTTCGCACCTACTCTATAGAACCGGTTCTTAACAAGAGATAGTACATATAAAGTTTAAAAATAGCCATTTAAAAGTGGCTGCCAGATGGACAGAGAACCGGTTCTTAATTTCTTTGAAGCCCATCACTGCTGAGCAGGGACTCTCTGTAGTTACTCTGGATTGCGCCTGTTTGTCTGTTTATGAGTATAAATCCATTGGGAACATGCAAATCAGTATGGATATTTTTTTCTGGCATGGGTAGGCAGAAACCTTCTTGAAGTTTTGGAGGTTCCCAAATCCTCTACACACATCATAAGTACCTAGCTCTTGTCCATGTGTTTATATAGGTGCTCTTCTCTACAGCATCTGCAGATTCTTCTTCATTATATTTAGTATCACCCTGCACATCTGTCTAAACTACTTACACTGTCAGCAACTAGAAGTCCTTGAGTGGAATCTGATCAGCTCAATAGTACTACCTAGCCCATTACACAGAGGTGAAAGCAGGATATGGAGGGAGTTAACAGTTGTTATAACAGGAATCACCATGTGGCTTCATTAGAAGAGCATAGCACTGATTTGCTATCCCAAACCATCTTATCAAAATAGCATTCTGGCAAGACTAGTTGCTGACTATACAATATATTTTTTAAAATATTAAGCTTTCAATCCGTAAAGTGTTTTGTGATCTTTTCAACCTCAAAGCAATCTCTCATCCCTATCAACATACAGAGAGTCTCCCTGCTTAACTGTCAACAGCTGGATCTTAATGAGATCATAATGAGAAACCCATCTTCAATTTTATCTCCTTTAGGAACTTTAGGAAGCAAGTTATGAGCTTATAAAGGCCCCTTTACAAGCTACCTTGTATGTTTTTCTACAAGCTCGGGAAGGCTAACGTATAGATCCACACGACATTTTTATAAATGTACTATCATATCACATGATAAACTGTATATGAGCTTTCCACTTTTCTTCTAGGCATTTCATACCCTGGGGAATGACCATTTTGAGAAGTATATTAGAAAGGGAAGTGCTTCTAGAATTCTGAATGACAGATTGATTAATTTAGGTGGGATTTAAAAAAATTAAAATAGTTACCTATCCCAAGCTTTAGAAGAAGATCAACTTAGGGCTGATGCAACTTCAGATGCTACCCAATGCTGTTGGTGCAATGGAGGCATGTAAGGGGAAACATTCTTATCATGGTTTTTCTCAAACCTGGGATTTAATGGTTTTACTTACAGGAAACATGTGAATAAAGATCAATATACAATGTGTACCAGTCCAGTCCAACTGTAAGAGAGCTAGGTGGCTATTAGATGCGTTATCAGAGTTTGTATGAGAAAGCCAGAAAGTGGAGTACTACAGTGATAAGATGTATATTTTTTAAATAGGAGAATCAAGCCAGTTTGAGCGCGCGCACGCGCACACACACACACACACACACACACACACACACACACACAGATTAAAACAATCCATAGGATTCATGAAGTCATATTCAAACAGCAGCAATAACCTATCAGCAAAAGAAGCAGACTAAATCAAGAAAATTCAGGAAATGTCTCTTGAAATAAATCATGAGAGGCAGTGCAGGCTGCGTTCACTTTTTATATAAATATCAGAAGACTGCAGCAATCCAGTCCTTCTTCCCCAGCCCTCCCACACACATCTCAGTCTGGTCATAATCTATGGAAGGCTGGAAGATCAAAAGAAAGATTAGATAGAAGTAGATTAGATTAGATAGAAATGCAATTTACTCTACAGTCCAGAGTAACTATGGGAAGACGAAAGAGGCAGTTACTCTGGATTGCTCTATGCACTTCCCATAGGTTTCCCATAGGTGACACTGTAACTACATCGGTGTAAAACTATGGGTGTAAATCCTATAGTTACTCTGGATTGTACCCATATTCCACTATTTAATGGACTCATAGAAACAGGACCAAAGAATCATGGTCATTGTTGGCACCAGACTGCTGGAGAGGGGGGCTAGGGACAAAACTTTGCTATAGGTCCCCTTAACACTACTCTATGCCCCTTATGGCACATTGGGTGCAATCATTGCCACCAATACCTAGCGTTCAGGGTATGGGCCTTTACCCAGAGCCAAACTCGGTTGATCCCCGCTAATGAATCAATAAGACTGAGAAGCTAGGAAGAATTCAATTCAAACGTCCATATTTAGAGAGGAGCCACTTCATCTTTGAAGAGATAATCATTATGATAAAGTTTCTTGCAGCAAACACATTATGTGGAGCAGCAGCCATGCATCGTTAAGCATCTTCATAAGTACACTTAAGAGCCTGGATTTAGCTGAGAATTCCTGAAGTGTGTATACAAGCGCTTACCATTCAAATTTTGCACTTGCTGAGAAAATGTGACTAGTATATGTGCGGCAGAAGTGCTACCGTTTGACAAGTGAGACAGCTGTGACACAGATGCTGACAAGAGAAATGAGAGAGGAAAACGTGTCACACAGATTGAAAAGTGGAGCAATGCAACGCTGAAACAAATCAAATTACAGTGTGTCAGAAACAGCAAGTAGTAAGTGCCCAAATGCAGTCATGCCAAGTGGTACATATGTGTAGCAAGACCAGCACAATGGTCTGGTGGGCATGGGGAGAGGAGAGAGGAGGCAGGAGTGAGGTGAGCCAGGGTGGATGGCGGTTTGCGGGAATTCCTAGACATAAGAAGGAAGCAGGAGGCGAGGCTCAGGAGGCTGAGCAATTATGCCAGATCCTAGCTCTGTTTCCAGGCAGCCTGAACCAGTCCCAGGTTTCTCAGATATGCACTGCCATTTGAGGTGGCACTGATTTGAGTAATCCCATTGGGGTTGCTGTAGTATTTTCTGGTGTAAGGGGAAAGTTTCCAATTGCCTTGGGCTGGTGCAAGAGCAGCTAGAAACACGCACTAATGCGGCACAGTTATACCAGCCTGCCTGTAACAGCACAAATTAGGATTGCGTTGCCTGTAATTTTACCCTTGACACAACCTGGAAAAGGTTAGCATGGAATTCAAGTGAGTCAGTCACTGGAATTGTAGAATAAGAGGTGGTTAGAAGACAAGGCAGGAGGTCAATCTAAATGGAGCTTAAACATGATAAACCCCCAGCTCTTTATGAGATGAGATGCAGAGATGTGAACTCAGGGGGCTTTACTCCCACCGTGGCAGTAAGTTGTGTTTGAATTAAACTCTGCAGTTTTATCACTGGTAAAGGAGAATAAACAGGAATGCAGGTTCTGAGGCTGGATCTACTGACTTAGCAGTATGCAGCAGGCCTCCGTCAGTCTTGGAAGACAATGGTATCGTGCTCAGTGCTGCATACGCTGCATGCAAAGCATGAAAGCCTGGGTTAGATTGATATAGTGGATAGGCTGTTACCCAAGCAGCAAATCCCCCCTCTCCACGCCACTGAATTAGTCCAATGGAAAGGCAGAGCCAATACGATTGGATCCAGCTGCGTCGCAGAGCTGGGCTAAGGACAGGAGCTCACCCTGTCTTGTGGGGCCGGCCCGGGTATCGAACCCTGGCCTGCTGGTTAACAGGCAGAGTGTCTTAGCCGCTTGTGCCACCCACAGCCCCCTAAGCAAACCTCATGAGGTGGGAAAGAAACGGTAGTTTCCAGAATATTAGTGGCAGAATATACGTCACTGCTTCAGACTGTAAGTGTGCATGGGTGTGTACCATTAGAATAAAACTAGCACTGCAGGAAGAGAGTGAGAAAGAACAGAAAGGAACTTTCTTGCAATGTGCTCGTAATTTGCAATATGCTAATTCTTGCAATGTGCTAATTCTATTTGCAAAGACATTTTCATATGAGGAAGAGTATTAATCGTGCTATCCCCCATCCACAGACAAAGAGACTGGCAAAAGAAAGGAAAAGCTTTCCCAGTATCAGTGACAAAGACAAAAAATTTAGCCTGACCTTGTTAGTTTCGAAAGAACAGAAGTGGAAAAAGATCAAAGAAACCAACACAATGTTTTTCCCCTCTTGTTTTCCATACAGGGAAGAGATGTTGAAACATCTCCATACAGGGAAGAGAAGAGGGGGAAAGCCATACTCAAACATTCATAGCTTTAGGGGGAAATGAAGAATAAAAATTTGATGTAGATATAATGCCTCTCTCCTAAGGAGACACCGAAAAAAGGAAGATTGATGGGCAATTTAGATAAGTTACTGGCTATATTTGCAGGCAAGTACAAACCGAGAAATAGAACCATGTAAAGTACAAAATGAGAAATAGAATCTGGGTAATGCATAAGAATTAAAAGACACATATTCCTCTTGAACCCGTATGGGGTGGGACTCGAATCCACGATCCCTTGAACCCACAATCTTGGAGAGGCAACCAATGATGCAAGAGGATGCTATACAGATCCTTTATTACATGTGTACACATGGGTTCCACCTCCACTAGGCAAGGCGAACTGAGATCAAAGGCTGTACAAACATTTTTTATAGGATATTTTTAAGATAGGAGGGTATAAATGGCAAGGAGGAGAGGTACAAATGACAGTAAGCAACGCTTGGACCCTGGTTTGCTAGATTTTGCACAAGGGTAGGATTCAGGGGATGACGACAAGTGGTGGATGGGCAGGCCAAAAGGCAAAACTTGCAACGTGTCAACTCTTTTGAAACTGTGCATTGTGAGGTTATTGCTTAATTGCATAAAACATGTATTTTTGCTATATTGATCTTTATCTGAATGTTTTGTTCCTGGCCTCCTGTTGTTTTCCCGGCTTAGAGCGGGCTTGCCTTGCTATGGGGGCCAGAGGGTGATTGGACCTGGGTCACAGGGACCTAACAAGATATTGAAACAGGCTGTTATATAACAGTTTTAGAACAGAACATATTATACATAGACAAGCAAGTATTAATTACAAATATTGGTTACAAGGCACAAATATCTTTAGGAAACAGTTTGGACAAGGCATTTCTTCATAACAGAAACTTTTTGTTACACCAAGAATAACTTATGTCTTTGGCAGCTTTGGTTAATGCAAGAGGATGGAGGGGGCTGGAAAATGTGAAATTAGACACAAGGCCTGGATATGTGGGTACACTCTGATTTTTTCAAAGCAGGGTTGTGGGAAAGCTGGGGCATGTTTCTTGCATTGTCAGGTTTAATTTATCCCAAGCTTAGGCCCATGTTGATGTTGTTGTTCATGGTGATGATTTCTGCAAATAGAAGCTCTTTAATGCCTTTGGGAATGGGAATAGTCCTAGTGCTAAAGTAACCCTACAATCCAGAGTAACTACCGAAGCACACAAGAGACATTCCATGCAACCGTAGTTACTGCACTACCTATTGAAAACCTATGGGAAATTCATATTGCAATCCAGAGTAAATTGTTCTTACACTGGAGCAAGGACTCCCCGTAGTTACTCTGGATTGCACCCTTAGTGTTCATGCATGCATGCATGTACTCAGTTTTGGTCTTTAAACAAGGAGGAAGAGGTTGAAAGAGCTGAGCATGCACTGAATGAATAAGTTCTGAGTGTCACTGAAACGTTTTCAGAGTAGATCCATCAGAAAGTGGGGGATGCCAATAAAAGCAAGAGGTTGTTATCCTGTAGATTCCCTGCTTCCCTCATGACACCCATCCTTCAAGAAAAATACACTAGAAGCTCTATAGGATTTCCTGCTACAGTCAGGGGTTGGACTTGATGATCTCTTAGATCCCTTCCAACTCTCTGATTCTATTATTTCTTCCCAATTGCCAGTCACATTCAGCAAGGCAGCAGAAAGCCTCAGCTGTTTTCAGAGCTCTGCTTTATTGATTTAGCATTCTTCTGTGTGATGAACGCATCCCGGAGAAGCCGTGAGCCTGCTGTGCCCCTGTTGCATGAGAGGGTGTAAGGCCTTCCTCCTGATCAATAATTCAAGCTAGACACAAGATTCACATTGGAGTTTCCAGCTTCAGTTCCAGGAACTGCCTTTGTTTCGTATGCAGAGGTGTGATATTGCACTTGATTGTAACCAAGCAGAGGAGGACAGTTTTCCCTCCATGATCCTCCTTGTCCAGTTGACTAATACAGAAGTCATGCTGAAGTAAATATTTTACCAGGGGGATCAGCGTCTGCCCATTTTAAAGATACCCATCCCAGAGGTTAAATTATGGCCCCTATAGAATGAACAGTGGGCTGTGGGTGGCGCAAGTGGCTAAGACACTGTGCTTGTTAACCAGCAGGCCAGGGTTAGAGACCCGGGTCGGCCCCACAAGACAGGGTGAGCTCCTGTCTTGTGATGCAGCTCTGCGACGCAGCTGGATCCAATCGTACTGGTTCTGCCTTTCCATTGGAAACAGCATATCCTCCATAACAATCCAACCCAGGCTTTTGTGCTATGCATGCAACGTATGCAGCACTGAGCACGATATCATAGTCTTCCAAGACTGACGGACGCCTGCTTTAAGAATGAACAGCAATGCTGGCAGCAAGAATTACAGGGTGCATAACAGCCTTTTGGGAAATTTCTTGTTCTACTGCCGTAGTAACAATCCATGGGGTGCTAATCCAGGGTTTGTACACAGGCATCATTTCTGATGACAAAGTCCGTGGAATTGTAAATCATAATTTACACACACACACACACACACTCTGGGTGTTCCCAAAATGGCTCTAAATATGATTGTGCTCTCAACATGACTCTAAACATGATGAATTCAAGTCATTTGGACCGGATGAGCTGCATCCTCGAGTTCTTAAGGAAGTTGCAGATGTCCTTGCAGAGCCTCTGTCGATCATCTTTGAGAAATCCTTGAGGAGTGGAGAAGTGCCACTGGACTGGAAGAGGGCAAACGTAGTCCCAATCTTTAAGAAGGGGGGAAAAAAGACCCAGGAAATTATAGACCAGAAGTTTGACTTCAATCCCGGGCAAGATATCAGAACAAATCATAAATAACACAATTTGTGCACATCTAGACAAGTACTCGGTGATCAAAACAACCCAGCATGGATTTACCAAGAATAAATCTTGCCAGACAAATCTGATCTCCTTTTTTGATCGGGTTACAAGCTTACTGGACAGTGGCAATGCTGTGGATGTCATTTATCTTGACTTCAGCAAAGCATTTGACAAGGTCCCACATGACATTTTAATTGGGAAGTTGGAAAAATATGGGCTAGACAAGGCAATTGTTAGGTGGATCTGCAACTGGTTTGACGACCACATTCAAAGGGTTTTAGTAAATGGTTCTGTGTCAACCTGAAGGTCAGTTTCAAGTGGGGTACCCCAAGGCTCTGTCTTGGGCCCGGTTCTCTTTAACATTTTCATCAATGACTTGGAGGAAGGGATACGGGGGAGCCTGATCAAATTTGCAGATGACACCAAGCTGGGAGGAGTAGCAAACACAACACAAGACAGGAAAAACCTCCAGGAGGATCTGGATAAACTAGAATACTGGGCTGTAACAAATAGAATCAATTTCAACAGGGAGAAGTGCAAGGTTCTGCACTTAGGCAATAAAAACCAAAAACATAGGTATAAAATGGGGGATACTTGGCTTGGCAGCACAACATGTGAGCGGGAACTTGGAGTCGCCGTGGATCACAAGCTGAACATGAGTCAACAGTGTGATGTGTCTGCAAAGAAGGCAAATGCCATTTTAGGCTGCATTAAGAGGACTGTAGCTTCCAAGTCACGAGAAGTTCTAGTTCCTCTTTATTCAGCATTGGTCAGACCTCACCTTGAGTACTGTGTTCAGTTCTGGGCACCTCACTTTAAGAAAGATGCAGCCAAACTGGAGCAAGTCCAGAGGAGAGCGACAAGAATGATCAGTGGGGTGGAAGGGAAGCCCTACGAGGAAAGGTTGGGGGAACTTGGGATGTTCAGCTTGGAGAAGAGGAGGCTGAGGGGAGACATGATTGCCCACTTCAGATACCTGAAGGGCTGTGTGGAGTGGACTGGGACGCATACCAGTGATTTAATATGGAGCCAATGGGAGTATACATGGGGGAGAGCCTCCGTGTGTGGAGGAGACCGGACTACCCCCCCTTGGATATATAAGACTTTCCAGACTCAGTGGAAGTGTGGACCATGCAAGACATGGTGGACATGTGGAGAACAGGAGGGAGGGGTGGACCTAAGAAGAGGGGGATAACAGTGGGACCATCTACCCGTTGGTATGCTCACAGGGGCGTACCCTCATTGGCAGGGAGATGGCGGGAAGAAATGGGTGGGGGAGTCGAGGATATAAGAGAGAGGGAGGGGGAAGTGGAGGAGGTCCTTTGGCGGGAAGAGGTGCCCTGGAGACAACCAAGCACCTACAAGGCGTGGAGGGAAAAGGGAGAAGATCTGGCCCTGGAGACCCTGACCCTGAAAGAGGAGTAGGATCAGCCCAGAGTAGAGCCGGAGACCCAAAGATCCCCTCCCCAGCCGGGACCAGCAAGACCTGTCAAAGGAGTGACAGGCAGAGGCGAGGAGATGATGGAGCATACCTGCAAAAGAGACAAAGAGTGAGAACTCAGGACGAGAAGTACTGTAGTGGAGAGAGGGAGGAGAAAGAGAGACACTTACCTTGTGTTGGTGGTGGGGTTCTGTTGGTGAAGCAAGAAATGCCTGTGGTTACCTGTAAGAGAAATGCTGTGTTAATACTTGTTGGAAACCTAAGAAGAGAGTAAAGTAATCTGGTTTGAACTTACCTGGCGTGTCCGTGATCATGTATGACCGAGGTGGGGACGATGATGAGACTCAGATATCTGTCATCCTAGAAGACCAGACCCCAATAGAAAGGGGGGCCAGGGGAAGCAGTAAGAGAACCTGTGACAGGCTGTCATAGGTAGGAAGGGGCTCATTTGTTCATAGCTGCTTCTGAAAGCAGAACTAGAACCAATGGGTACAAACTGCAAGAGAGGAGATTCCGGTTGGAAATCCGGAAAAAATTCTTGACAGTGAGGGCGGTTCGGCAGTGGAACAAATTGCCAAGGGAGGTGGTGGATTCTCCCTCATTGGGGATCTTTAAGCAGAGGCTCGACGAGCACCTGTCGGGGATGCTCTAGGGGGAATTCCTGCTGCAGGCAGGGGGTTGGACTAGATGACCTACTAGGTCCCTTCCAATTCTATGATTCTATGTGCAGCAAAGCAATTACAACCAAGCAACATCATGCTTTATTCCCATCACACTTCTGGTTTACATTCTGAAAGTTCCTGTGAGTCCTTGAACTGGGAAATGTCAGGGGCTTACCTAGACATTTGGGCTGATGCCCAGAATATTGACACTGGTAATCTCCCTCATTGAATCCATTAGCATTTCCTGAGGCTGGATATGTATCAGCCTGAAATGGAATTAAAACCAAGGTTCCATTCAGCACTATTTTATCCAGCAGTGCACTTCACTTGGACCAAGATTCATATTGCATTGCATGCTATGGAGTGGAGGGGAATAGAATTTGTCACCCAGTTATTTTTATGGCACCAGCAATATAAATGGTGCTTTACCCACAGTGAGAGAACAAGTTCCTGTCCTGGGGGTTTCTGATCTAGAGAGACACCAGAAAAATTACAGGGAAAGAAGAGGGAAGGCAGATGTAAGCAGTGTGATCAGCAATGATCAGCAGTGTTTCTGGGAAGCTCACAAGTGAAGCCACCCAGTTGTATGTGGAACCTCCAGCAACTGGTATTTGGGTGTATAGATGTTCCAATTTGCGAACAGACACAAATGGTGTAATATCACAATTGCCTAACAACAAAACCTAACCAAGAAAGTGCTTCCTCCTATCCTCCAAACTTGAAACGTTCATAAAAACGTATGGCTTGCTTGAACAACAAAAGGAATGTCATTGAGCAGAAAGAAACTCTGCTGTTCTCAGTAAGCAACTATTGTTGCTGGTATACAACTCGGATGATGCCATGGGAGCAATGCCAACTCATGTCTTATCTAAGGCAGATATGTGGGAAATGGATTGCATGTTTCCCAGCATAAAATTTTGCACTTTGCTCAGAAAATGTTATTTCTTCATGAGGACTTGGATCTTCCTGAGCAGGGAGCTCTGCCCAGTGGCGTAGCTAATAATCATGTAACCTTGTGCAAAGCTCAAAATGTTGCCCCCTAAGTGATGTCATAACCATAAGTGACAGGTAATTTTAGAAAGCAACTTAGAGGAAAAACCTGCCTCCTCCTTTTTAGCTGTTCACCACCCATTTGCTCTACTAGCGGCATAGCTATAGCACATATTTGCTATCTTGAGTCAAAGAAAATTTTGTTCCCCACTGGCTCAGCAACAACAAAATCAAATTTAATTTTGTTAAAAATGAAAGTTGTGTCCTTTATTGGTTAGGTAAACTGTGCTGGGGCAAAGAGGAATGGTTATTCTTTCCCTGCTACATATAAGAGGAGAATCGCTTAGGATTGCTTGTATATCCAATTAGCATTGGTAACTGTATTATGATATATGTATATGGAAATAAGAGCTGATTCATATTAACAACTTATTAGCTCCATACAGTATCACAATTACATCTCATTGGCTCTCAGTATCATAATAATCACTATCATGGGAAAGTTTAAGTGAAGAACATCCCCTTTTCCATAAGCTTTTGTGTTTCCATTTTCTGATTAATTGGCCATAACCTTTGATAGAATACAAATATTCCAATGCAGTTTGTTTCATTGCATTCTGCATTAAATTATCTTTCCAACAATATGTAACATGATGGTATTATCAGTCTTACATACCCCATTTTTCACAATTTTAGCCACTTGTGTCAAGCTCAAATTGTTGCCCCCCTAAAGCTTGCTACCCAGTGCAACTGCACTCCCGGCACACATCACCCAGCTATGCCACTGGCTCTGTTTGTCAGTTTAAAAAAAATCCTCCCCTACTAGAATTCTAGAAGTAATGTGAAATGGTGGTGCTAGTCCTCTTGCTCCGAGGCTTAGACCCCAGTCCTATTCAACTCTTCAGCACCAATACAGCAGTGTCAATGGGGTGCACAAAATGTCAGATTAACGTAATAGCAATAGTAGCATTTTTTTTACTAGATATTTCTACACTCTCACTGGTGAAATAGGCATCTCATGATCAGGCAATCCTGTTGCTTTCACGTTGAGGAAGTTCCATGCTCCATGGTATGCAATCATTGAGAATGTCATTAAGAACATAAGAATGAATAATTTCATTCACATTTAACTTAATTGCAGGCAAGCACAGTTGCAAAAGCAAAGAGTTTGAAGTGCCAGAGGGAAGGCCTTTCCCAACCTGCTAGCACCCACAGAAGATCAGTGAACTTCAGAGCAAGTGAGCAAATAAATAATTTATTTTACTATTTCTGTGTATTTTTAAAATGTAGAGCCCCTTAATAAAATATGCTACAAGCCCTACACTAGCTTAATTCAGCACTGGCATACACTACACTCAGTGGTGGGCTCCAGCAGATTCGCACATACTCTCTAGAACCAGTTGTTAACAGGAGATAGGACATATAAAGTTTAAAAATAGCCATTTATAAGTGGCTGCCAGATGGGCATAGAACTGGTTGTTAATTTCTTTGAATCCCATCACTGACTACATCCTATTTGGGGGTTGGGGCAATCCTGATCTCTGCAAAGTAAGGGAATTTGTTTTGCCACTTATCGTATTGGTGTATCGGTGTATCGTTGCTGGAAACTTGGATAGGATTGGACCCTTTGGCTGAATCTACACACTGGTAGAATACAGACAGGGTAAAATGGACTTGACCTCTGTGATGTTACTGGGGTTTGTGACACTTGATATGGGTGGCAGAGCTCCTCCCTTCCCCAAGTGATAATCACTTCTGAATTGTTTCTGAACTGAGGTTTTAAGCCACTTGAAAGGGAACTTGATTCATTGCCTGCCTTGTTATCATGGTGGCTAACTGCGTCGGCATAATGTGAAAATAAGTAATTACGGTGGTTTCTGAAACCAAATGTTGCAAATAAGGAGATTCAACCTGTATGACTGATGGCATTATTCCTAAAAATTGTGCAGCCCACATCCCCGTGCAGCCCACATACCCTAGCAAAGTCATTGCTTGACAGTATAATTTGAGGACACAATTTTTACATGAAATTCAACTCTGAATGTTTCCTATCACTTTTTATAAAGCGTATCCAACTATAGGACATTAGCATGAGGGAGAAGAGTGGTCTCTAGCCTGTAGCCTGGAGTGCCAGCTTTCTGATTGCTGGGAAATGTTTTCTTTGTGTTAAATTCAGTAGTGTGGTTCCTTACCAGTAATCTGGAGTGGCGCAATCAAGGCCAACCCATCCACATGGCTTCAGTCAGCATACTGACTGGGAATACCACTTCCACTCACCCACTCATTCCAGTTCCTTCTTCTCCAGAAGCATGGAGGGGAAAAAAGCTGCACCACGTTCCACCAGGCTGCAATATTCTTCCTGGCAGTCCTGGGCGGCTTGTCCACCTCCCACCCCACTTTCTCTTTCTGCAGTTTCCAGTACAGGTCCAACCTTGTTATACACAATTTTTTTTTATACATGGATTTGACTCACCATGAATGTCCACTGCAAAACACAGTTTTAAAAACTGCTTTTCTACTGTTGTAAAAAGGCAGTCATGCAAGCAGTCATTTCATTCTTCAGTTCCAGAATCAAACGCAGGCAGATACTGAGGTACTAATTTTTCCCATTTTGAGATACTTTTCCCATATTGAGGCACTAACTCATTTTCTGCAGTGGAGGAGCAAGAAATCTGGAAGTGGTTCTTTAAATGTATTTTTCCATTTTTTGAATCCACTGATTTTTTTTATCCACAGGAGGCTTGGAATGGATCCCTAGTGGATAATGAGGGACACCTGTACTGCCTTTTCTGGCATCCCCTTATAATTCTCATTCCTCTGTCAGAGTCAGCATCACCCACTCAACTGGCAAGACATATGCCCAGCTCCTCTTTTAGTCCTTCCTGACCCACATCTACTGGCTGGTGAGGTGACTGGGAATTTCAAGTTTGTAATGTGTGTGCATGTGTGTGTATGCATGCGCATCTGTGTGTGATGGGATAAGTCTTTGGAGCTGCCCTGACTGTACTCCTGTGCCTGGCCCAGTAACGGGAAGCAGCTCCTCTCAATGACAGTAAATCAGATCGACAAGATTAGAAGCCTCTCACTGCCTAATCATGAGCCACTTGGGCAGGACGACAAGTTACTGGAACTGGGAGGAAATAAGAGCAATAAATAAAGCATGACTGTTAACATCTGGCCCTTGCCATGGGGTGAGAAGTAGCTGGAGGATGGGTTATTCACTCATTTTATAGGGCTCCATGGTACAGGGAGCAAGAGGGCAGGAGCAGCAAAGGAAGCTTCCCTGTGTGCCAAAGTGTGTGTTTAAAGGCTGAAAGCGTACACGCTAGGGCCATCACACACATATATGATGGTCATTATCCTCATGTTTTGTGCGTTCTGGAGTATGTACAGGCAAGTCTTGGCAGGATAGGTAACAGGTCAGGTAATAGGTCACTTCCCAGAAGCACAACGAACAAATTATCCCTTTATTATTATTATTAATATCATTGTGTTGCTCTTGATATGGTTCCAAACGCCCTACACATCACCAGAACAAAGCATCTTGCATCATCCACAAAGAGGAGGAGATTTATGGAATGCCCATAAAAAACATTTATGTAGGTGTGCCAGGGTCAGCCCTAGCAGTAAGGCCTGTCGCTGTCAGTGAGATGGCGCCCATTTTCCCAGCAGCAGATTTCCCAAAAGTGCAGAATAGGGCAGAAGCAGAGTCAACATGGCTTCCCACTGGCAATAAGGATTGGCTTCCTTTCATCAATACTCTGGGGCAAGACTTCCTTTTGTAGTTTGCAAGGTTGCTGGTATGTCTTACAAAAATCTATTTAACCAGCTGTCAAAAAATTCATGTTCCTATCAACTGCAAGATTCACAGCATGGCAGATGTAAGATATGCATTTCTTTCAAAGGGGCTACAGTGGAGCTTCAGGCAAAGGAGAAGGAGACATACCATGCAAATTGTTTAATGAAATAGTTTGCATTATGAATGTCATTTGCATATAACTGAGATAATTTAATTTGATTGTTTTTAAGGTGGATTGGTTACTGGAAACTAGTAATGCAGAGCTGGGTGTTCTGCAGTGAAACTGCACAGCCACATTTAATTGCAAATAAGCAAGCATACATTGGTTGATGTGGAAGGTCAGTCTAGGGGAGTTCAAGGCTTCCAGAATGGTCCTGATCCTGTGCACCTGGGGCAAATGCTCCACAAGGCAGCCTCTTTCCTCCCCTCCCCCTCACTGTAGAGGATAAAATAAATTTCACCAAGGATAAGGTGAATTTTAAAACTTTTTTCCTTGTAAAGCCAGGTGATAGTCTTCTAAATTCTCTTCTTCCCTCAGCCTAATTTCCTGTCCTCATCACTCTAGGCTTTTAACACATTTGTGGAGGGAGGATTGTTGGTGGTTAAGGCTGTTTGACTTTTTAAAAAAATCAGTCTAAAATCAGTCTAACACAAATTTTTAAAAGTGCTGGATTTTTACTTATCTCTGTTTCATCATCTCTATTTATTACTTAAAAACGTCACTCTAAAAACTGGGTCCCAAGCTAAAAGATTTGAGAACCACTGGAATAAAGTGTTACATAGGTGGCACTCTTGAGGAGGTGACACCTCTGGTCACGGTGACCATATAAAATGAAGGACAGAGTGCCTGTACCTTTAAACATTGAATAAAAGCAGTACAGTGGTGTGTAACGTAACAAGTTTAATTTGTTCGGAGGCATGCTTGTTGTGTGAAACACTCTTTACATAAAGCATATTTTCCCTTAGGAAATAATGGAAACTCAAGATGATTGGTTCCACAACCAAAAAAAAAGCAGGCCTCCGTCAGTCTTGAAAGACTATGGTATTGTGCTCGGCGCTGCATACACTGCATGTGAAGCACGAAAGCCTGGGTTAGATTGTTATGGAGGATAGGCTGTTACCCAAGCAGCAAATCCCCCCTCTCCACGCCACTGAATTAGTCCAATGGAAAGGCAGAGCCGATACGATTGGATCTAGCTGGCGTCGCAGAGCTGGGCTAAGGACAGAAGCTCACCCTGTCTTGTGGGGCCAACCCAGGTCTCAAACCCTGGCCTGCTGGTTAACAGGCACAGTGTCTTAGGGAAATATGTAACCCTGGCCTGCTGGTTAACAGGCACAGTGTCTCAGGGAAATACGTAACCCTTAGATGACCATCCGGATCCAGAGTCCGGAAATTCAAATTTATGCAGATTAGGCTATTTTTAGATGGGCATCTAAGGTGTGTTTGATTTTCTATATTACTATATTTAGTCACCAACACCATCCATACTGGTGGGTAAACCCAGTAGGCATTAGCCTCCAATGACATTTCTGAGTGTCACCAACCTCCACTGCCCTATTTTGCCCCCACCCCATTGCCATTCTCCACTGGCTCTGTTTTGGGAAGGAACCTGGAAGAAACTTTGTACCACTGATAAAATTCATCTCAGAGGCGCTAGCTGGAGGTTGGAAATTACAGGTTTCCCTCACTAATTGACTGACTGACTAATTACTGCTTTTCAACTAAAAAGTTCACAAAGCGGTTTACAAAGAAAATGAAAAAAAATTAATTTTAATGGGTCCCTGTCCTAAAAGGGCTCACAATCTAAATGCAAAAGAACACCAGCAGAGACCACTATAACAGACATTGCTGGGGTGAGAAAGGCCATTTACTCTTCCCCTGCTAAATAAAAGAGCCACTTGAAAAAGTGTCTCTTGCCCAGTTAGCAGGAGAGTCTAAGGTTCTGTTCCAAACCTCGTGTGGATATAAAAAATGGATAAAAAAGTTGAAAAATAGATTTGAAGATCCACTTCCAGATTTTTGTGCCTCCATTGCTTCCAGTGGAATAAGGTTGTACCTTAATATCTGCAGGGGTTTGATTCAGGGATTCTCTGCTTAAATAAAAAAATGTGCTGAATAAAAGCAGTTTTAAACAATAAAAAGTACAACCCTTTTTAACTGTTTAAAAACAGCTTTTCTTGTTGTTGTAGAGAGGCAGTCAGCATTAGAAATGCAAAGTACCCCTTGCCTTTGCCTGGCTCAGCTGAAGAATGGAATGATTGCTTACATGACTGCCTCTCTGTAGCATTGTTGAGCATTAGTGGCGCAAGTTCTTAAAAACACTGTGCATGTCAACAAGCAGGCTGTGTTTCTAGACCTGGGGGTCCTACAAGAAGGAATGAGCTCCTGTCCTTAGCCCAGCTCCTGCCAACCTAGCAGTTTCAAAGCATGAAAATACAAGTAGCTAAATAGATACCACTTTGGTGGGAAGGTAAAACAGTGTTCTCTGCACCTTGGTGTATAGTCATGCTGGCCACACGACCATGGAAGTATATTCAGACAATTCTGGCTCTCATGGCTTAGAAATGGGGATAAGCATCACACCCTATAGTTGGTCGTGACTAGCTATACAACCTGTGGGAGACACTTTCACCAGGGCATTTTTTCCAAGGAAAAAAGGTCCCAGTACTCACCACAGGTCATTCTCTATACGACTAATTATGAATTAGCTGGGGGTGGGGAGGTGGAAAAAGGTGCTGGTACTGAGTACCAGTGAGTACCCCCAGAAAAAAACCTGCCTTTACCTTTTCTTGAGTGCTCCCTGAGACATCTTGTGGGCCTTTAGCCCAATCCAGTGGAGGCTCTTCTTATGTTCTCTACAACAGGAAGAAAAGCTGTTTTTAAAACTGTGATTTGCAATGGTCATTCATGTTGAGTCAAATTTGTGTATTAATAAATCAGTGCATAACAAACATGGGCCTGTCTATGAATGTAAATATTTCCTATTTGAGTCTGTTAATTGGTGTAAATCAGGCACATTGAAAGTTGTTCTGTCTTCCACACAGAGCAGGGTGACTATATGCCATATAACCCAGGGTAAGAACACGAGAACATCCTCCACTGGATCAGGCACCTGCATCTGGCATTTTGGATCAGGCACCTGCATCTGGCCTCCACTGGATCAGGCACCTACCCTACATCTGGCATTTTGAGATCGACTATATATCCTCTTTATTAACCTTGTATCATGGAAAAAAATCTTTCTGGTGAGCAGGCAGTATGTAGCATTCTTGTAATTAATAAATTATATGTAATAGAATATATGTAAGAGTTTTAAATTTAATATTAATCAATACAATGTTTAAATTAATCACATGAAAGCAATATATGTGAGTGTTTTTAGCTTTTATTTTGTCATGTCCCACATTTTTCTTGGGTGTCCTTGTCCTCATTTTTAGTTATGACATATGGTCACCTTGGCCATAACAAAAAAGAGGACAAGGCCCCCAAATGTAGGACACCCAAGAAAAATGTAGGACATAACAAAATAAAAGCTAAAAAAATTGATATACTGTATATTGCTTTCATACACTTAATTAAATGCTATATTATTTAATAAACTTAAAATTATTACATATAGAGCACAATCCTAACCATGTCTATTCAGAAGTAAACCCCATTGTATTTAGTGGGTCTTACTCCCAGGTAAGTGTGTTTAGGATTGCAGCCATAATTTATTAATTACAAGAAGGATGCATGCTGCCTGCTTAAAAGGAAAAGTTTCCTTCCAGGACACAAGCCTTAAAAAAAGAACATGTCCTAGAAAAAGAGGATATATGATCACCTTAACACAGAGGGAGAACAAAAAATCCTATGAATCCTGCTGAGATGTTATCACGTGTCTGAAGTCTGCATCTCACCAGTACCTCCTCACAAAATTTCAGCCTTTCCTAAGCTGGCTAAAAAATAGCCTACAATTCCCAAAATGCCTTGAGGCGAGGTTGCAGAGCGTTCTCATTGTTCCGAAGCATGCCGAGAGTGCCAATCTGTAGTCCTTTAGGACTGGGAGAGACTTTGGAATCCTTTGGACCCTGGAGGTCTGGGCAAAGCGGAGCTGGTTGCAGGCAGTGCAGGACTGCTGGTGTTCCTTGTAAGGACTTGCATGTTGCCCTAATCCACTCCAGTTCTTGGCGTCATGGTGTAGTGTCTGTTGCCAGCAAAGTCTGCCAGCCTAGACTACAACTAGGAGTAAGGCTGCTTTCTCTGGATTGAGTCACTCCACCCAGCACTGGTGCAAACACCCAGGGGCTATTTTGTCTCAGTGGCAGCAGCTCCAGGGCATCACTTTGGAAGCCTCCAGATGCAGTGTCTACTGCTAGGAATGCCAAGCTGGCTGCACCCAGCTCATGCTTTGGTGTCTGTGCAAGCATTGCCTGATCTGGCCTCAATACTGCTGGCATCAGAACATTGGCACCCTTTGGAGGCATCCAGACTGGTGCCAGGCCTTAGACAATAGCTTAACACACCCACCACACAACAGACCAAGACTTCATGCCAACCTCAGGCAGACGTGCTTGCCAAGAATACAGACGAGGAGTTACAGCCAATCTATTGCTGGCTAAGGCGGTGGATTTCAAATCTGGGAGCCCAAACAGCTTGCCCCAGTGACCAGGGTCAGCATTTGCTCTTACCATTCCAGTGCCCTTGCAGGGATTGAGCACCATACAGTGGATCTGCACAGTGACACACTGACTAAGCCCAGTCTTACAATGAATGAACTATGCTCAAGCCCAAGTGGGGAGGGGAGGACCCCATAGTTAACGGTGAGTCTGAGATAAGAGGCATCCCAAAGCATGTTTGCTTGGCTCCGCTGAAAAATGGAATGATTACTTACTTGCATGACTGCCACTCTACAACAGTAGAAAAGCAGTTTTTAAAACAATGGTTTGCAGTGGCCATTTGTGTTGAGTCGAATCCATGTGTAAAAACCAGTGTATAAGAACATTGGACCTGTATAAGACTAAATATTTCCTGACTTCTACAAGCGCTAGCAGTGCTGTGCCTAACACAATGAGAGCAAGGATGCTCAGGGCACAGGCCAGCACAACTCACTCATCTCCCTGTTTCTGCAATGGTATGGGAGGCTGACATTTCTGTTCACTGGCGTAAAGCCCCAAGAGTGGGGCAGAAGTACCTTATGGCACTTTTGCAACACCTCCAAGTCAGCCCATGACTTGTGCCAGCCCAGCCAGGGGTTAGGATTGCATAATTGGTCAGATAACTCAAGCCAGTAATGCTGTGTGCACCTGAGGCATCCTTGGAGGAACAAGCAAAGGCAACTTGTCAAAAACAGTGGCAAACTGAGCACCTTTGAATGGTGGTACCTGTGCACAGAACACAGTGTACTTAGGGCACATTTTGAGGGGAAAAGAGAGAAAAGTAAGCTCTGTAATTCCTTGTGATTATAAGAGACCTGTGCTGAGTGGTGGGTATAGAGAGGTCTCCCAAGCTGTCCATGTAAGTGCCACCAGAAGCAACTAGCCATTTAAGTTACTTGATTCTCTCTTCTCTTAGTGGTGTTCTTATTGCAAATTCAGTGGATTGTACTTGATTTGTCAGGTCCATTGCTGAAGGGTATTTTCATACAAAATAATAACAAGCATGTCTGAACCTGGG
This sequence comes from Cryptoblepharus egeriae, assembly GCA_030015325.1. Taxonomy (NCBI): domain Eukaryota; kingdom Metazoa; phylum Chordata; class Lepidosauria; order Squamata; family Scincidae; genus Cryptoblepharus; species Cryptoblepharus egeriae. The sequence goes on along the minus strand of JAREYC010000002.1, from coordinate 99,988,248 downwards.
GATGTCTGCAGGTTTTTGCATTTATTTTTACATTACATTTTACATACATTTTACATTCATATTAGGGACTGGTTTAGTCATCATATGCAGGAACTGCTGTGGTCCCTTGGATAGAGAATGGAATTTCAGCAAGAGGTTTCTCATCTGTGTCTCTTTTTCTGCCCTGGGGTTAAGTCTGAATTTTCCCATGCTTGACAAAGAATCAACTGGATCAACTGGCCTACTGGAATTATTCAGGGGATTCCAAAGCCTAATACAGCAAACATTATACTGCAGCTGATGTCAGTTGAGTCAATGGAGAAAAGATATTTCCAAGAAGTATCTGCAAAAATTAGTGGACAAAGATTCAAAGTTGCATACAGGTTTAAAGAACATACAGGAGGGCTGTATCCACAGATTTCGTATTTACAGATTGAGTCAGTGGGGCATCTTCATGTGACCTATCCAGAATTCTCCCCATCTGGAGATAAAAGAGGGGCCTCTATGCACAGCAGAGGCTGTAGAATCTCTCCACAACCTTTGCCAGGCTCAAACTGATCATTACAGGTGAAAAAAATGTCACCTGGTTTTTTTGTAAAACCAGAAGTGACATTTTTATGCCTTCTGTTCACAGTGATGGGCTTCAGGGGGTTCTCACAGGTTCTATAGAACCTTTTGCTATTGAGCGCCTGGTTCTGAGAACCAGTTACTAATGGGACATAGAACCTGTTGTTAATTTATTTGAATCCTACCACTGCTTCTACGGCAT